>OY743107.1:15000-5015000 GCA_963555685.1 Acrobasis consociella
GAGGGTGTCGATTGTTGGTTTGCATTTTTTACTAACCGGGTGCTCGTGGTGTTTTCCGGACCGGCCCGGGTCTGTGATTGGTGAATTTTCCGTTGGAGGTTACTGATCGGTGCCCGGGGCACGGCCCGGAAATTGCCACGTGGCTGTTTTCGTAGCACACGAGGCACACGGAACGCGACGCATCAGATAAGGGAGCTGGGAGGCCCGCTGAAAAGTGGAGCATAACACGTGCTTTCGGTAGGTGCTACGGCCATTTTAAAGTCCCTGTTTTTTACCATCCTGACCCCTTGCCCATTTTATTGGACACCGTATGCACAAATTCCGGACAGAAATTATAAGCACGTGTTGCATAACGCAACAAAACTATTTTTAATTTTAACGGTCAATATTTTATATATTGCGACTTAAATTTTAAATTCTGACCGTTTTAATTTTATTGACTAAGTTTTACTTTTTAACCTTTTGACTTTAAAATTTTATCTTAAAAGTAACGAACTTGGCCCCCATATACAGGGCCAAGAGAATTTTATTTTTACGTTATTTTACATTTTAAACGCAACGACGACCACCCCCTGGCATGGAGAATGTAGAAAAGGTAATTAACTGTCCTTCAGACGTCAAAAAATGTTATCCGTCGCACCCGGTGCCTGAGTGCCTGCATGATCTCCCCTTAATAATCGCAGCGGAGGACGAATACCGTGCGCTGCTGTCGCCTGGGGAGGAGCTTGAAAGGGAGAGGCCCAGGAAGAGGGCGAGGAGATACTTGTGTTTCCCCTCGCCCTCTGAGCGGGGTCTCAATGACCAGATCGCCTACTCCCCGGAGTCCGCGGCGCCCCCGCACTGCGAGAATGTCGCCGCCGAGGCCGACACCCACCTGGCCAATGCGATGAAGCTCCTCAATGGCTCCAGAAATCTCAAAACTGAGATTAAGTTTGGAGTCATTGAGGCGGTGAAACGCTTGTACGGGTTGGTGAGGGCTCTGGAGACGGGGCAACGGGGGGGAACACCTCCCCCGTTGCGCCCGCCTCCGGCGGTGATAACGGCAGAAAAATCGGCAGACACTCCGGACGAGCGGTCAGCGGGGCTTGATCTTTCAAAAAAGATGGAAGAGCAAGCCGCGCTGATCAGGGAAAACGCCCGGATGCTGGACGAAATCCGCGGATTGATCGTCCAGCAACCGGCGGGGGTTGGTGCTTTGTCTTACGCAGACGTGGCGGCCCGCACCTCCAAGGCGAAACCGGCAGAGCGGGGGGCCCTGCTGTCCCTTGTCGTCACATCTAAGGATGCGTGCGACACGGGGGAGCAGGTCCTCGATAAAGTCCGCGAAGCGGTTGACGCCAAGGAGGGGTGGGTCCGAGTCGAGCGTGTGCGTAAGGCAAAGGACCAAAAGGTTATTTTGAGTTGCTCGTCGGAGGAAGAGAGGACTAAGGTGAGGGAGAGATTAGAGAGGGCGGGCAGCCTCACTGTCGGGGAAGTGAAGAATCGGGATCCGCTCCTCATCCTCTGGGGCGTCAACGTCCGTTATAGCGACGAGGACGTCATCGGAGCGGTGAGGAAACAGAACCCAGAGGTTTATCACGGCCTCGGCAGTGGGGATGACCGGCTTCAGGTAAAATACAGAAGGAAGGCGAGGAATCCGCACAACAGCAACGTTGTGCTCAGCGTATCTCCGGCGATTTGGAGGCGGGCGCTGGACGCCGGGTTCCTCCGTGTGGACCTTCAGCGAGTTAGGGTAGCGGACCAGTCCCCACTCGTGCAGTGCTCTCGCTGCTTGGGCTACGGCCACAGCAGACGGTTCTGCACGGAGGGGGAGGACGTCTGCAGCCATTGCGGAGGTCCACACATGAAGTCGGAGTGTGCTGAGCACAACGCGGGGACTGCGGCGAGTTGCCGCAACTGCAAAAAAGTGAGCGGCAACCGGTCGGATCACAATGCCTTCAGCGAGGACTGCCCAGTGAGGAGGAAGTGGGACGCGATTGCAAGGTCGGCAACCGCGTATTGTTGACCTTGCAATCAGCAGCGTTCACCGATGGGTGGCCGGGCTGCCTGTTGCCAAAGTTACCCCATAATGTAAAAACTTTGTTTGACCGACCGACCGACCGACCGACCGACCGACCGACCGACCGACCGACCGACCGACCGACCGACCGACCGACCGACCGACCGACCGACCGACCGACCGACCGACCGACCGACCGACCGACCGACCGACCGACCGACCGACCGACAGACCGACTTACCGACCGACTTACCGACCGACCGACCGACCGACCGACCGACCGACCGACCGACCGACCGACCGACCGACCGACCGACCGACCGACCGACCGACCGACCGACCGACCGACCGACCGACCGACCGACCGACCGACCGACCGACCGACCGACCGACCGACCGTTTTTTTGCCGATTTCCTACGGGAAAGCGGCAAAAGGATGCAGGACCGCGGCCAGAACGAAGCTAGATCAATAAAAAGGGGGGTCTCGGTACAAAAAAGTGATGCCAGGTGAGTATTTATGTCGAAAATATTAAATAAATCGTAATTTAGAAGAAATTTGGCAAAAATCGTTAAAAAATATGTTTTTACTATACAACATTTGTACGGAACGGTTTACTTATACAACGGGGTGTATTATCTAGCGTATGCGAACAAAAGTCGACTCAATTTGTACAAAAATTTTTGATGTTCGAACAAAATGTATGAAAAATTCGATGGTATAAGGTAACCTCGGTTTAGGTACCGTCACAGAATAAAGTCAATAAAAAATCGATATAATTCAAAAACTACTGAACCCACACTGGCAAATGGGGTGTCCAGGGATGCAGCACAGTCAGTATTACCAGAAAAAGTAAACACCGACACGGTCAAAGGGAAAAATTTGGAGATTTTAAATAAAAAGTGCTGTTTTGTATGAAGAAATTGACAATTTTGAAAGAAAAGTTAAGTTAATTTGGAAACTATTGAATCTACTGAAATAAACTATGGGAATAAAAGATGCGGCTTAACGTGTTCTATAAGAAAAACGTAAAAGCCGATCAGTCGTTATGGGAAAATTTCGATTTTTGATCTGAAGTTTGTGAAAAAAGTTAAGTTTTGTATATTAATATGTATATTTTTATGTTTTCAGGTGCAATTTTTTGCCGATTTCCTACGGGAAAGCGGCAAAAGGATGCAGGACCGCGGCCAGAACGAAGCTAGATCAATAAAAAGGGGGGTCTCGGTACAAAAAAGTGATGCCAGGTGAGTATGACCGACCGACCGACCGACCGACCGACCGACCGACCGACCGACCGACCGACCGACCGACCGACCGACCGACCGACCGACCGACCGACCGACCGACCGACCGACCGACCGACCGACCGACCGACCGACCGACCGACCGACCGACCGACCGACCGACCGACCGACCGACCGACCGACCGACCGACCGACCGACCGACCGACCGACCGACCGACCGACCGACCGACCGACCGACCGACCGACCGACCGACCGACCGACCGACCGACCGACCGACCGACCGACCGACCGACCGACCGACCGACCGACCGACCGACCGACCGACCGACCGACCGACCGACCGACCGACCGACCGACCGACCGACCGACCGACCGACCGACCGACCGACCGACCGACCGACCGACCGACCGACCGACCGACCGACCGACCGACCGACCGACCGACCGACCGACCGACCGACCGACCGACCGACCGACCGACCGACCGACCGACCGACCGACCGACCGACCGACCGACCGACCGACCGACCGACCGACCGACCGACCGACCGACCGACCGACCGACCGACCGACCGACCGACCGACCGACCGACCGACCGACCGACCGACCGACCGACCGACCGACCGACCGACCGACCGACCGACCGACCGACCGACCGACCGACCGACCGACCGACCGACCGACCGACCGACCGACCGACCGACCGACCGACCGACCGACCGACCGACCGACCGACCGACCGACCGACCGACCGACCGACCGACCGACCGACCGACCGACCGACCGACCGACCGACCGACCGACCGACCGACCGACCGACCGACCGACCGACCGACCGACCGACCGACCGACCGACCGACCGACCGACCGACCGACCGACCGACCGACCGACCGACCGACCGACCGACCGACCGACCGACCGACCGACCGACCGACCGACCGACCGACCGACCGACCGACCGACCGACCGACCGACCGACCGACCGACCGACCGACCGACCGACCGACCGACCGACCGACCGACCGACCGACCGACCGACCGACCGACCGACCGACCGACCGACCGACCGACCGACCGACCGACCGACCGACCGACCGACCGACCGACCGACCGACCGACCGACCGACCGACCGACCGACCGACCGACCGACCGACCGACCGACCGACCGACCGACCGACCGACCAACCAACCAACCAACCAATTCCGGTCTGCTCACAGATGACAGGATGAACTTCTAATAAAAACCACTTTGGCTATACTATTTGTACCTGGCTGGTTTTGGTATCATTTAAAAGTTTAAATTTTAAAAAAGATAATTCCAAATTTAAATTAGGAAAATGCGTGATTTTTGACCGAGCGACCGAAGCAAGCGAAGGTAGGTAAGGCGAAACTAGGTAGTTTACTAAATTTAGCAATTTTGTTGAGTGAACTTTGGTACAATCGATATTGCTACTTGTCTGTGCTTCTGTTGTAGTATTAGTAATAATGCCACAAACTAACAAGAGATTAACGGCAACCAAAGCCAGGGAAGTAGTTTTACGTAGAGTCGCAACTAAGGGAATATGCTAGTAGGTAATTCTCATGCCAATAAGAGCTTTGTCAGCAAAAAGCTTCGCCCGAACGCTCCAAACGCTTGTGTTCACAGCGTGAGTACGCAAGGAACGTACGAAATCAGGAACTGAACGCTTAAAGCGCTAGCGTTCAATGCGTGAGCACGCTGTGGAGATTCGAGGGCAAGAATCCTTACCAGAACACGGTTCCCATCCCACGCATGACCCGATCGTGTAAGACTGGCCAAGTGTCATGCTCACGAACGCAATTTCCACTGTCGCTTGCCTGGGCAATAAATGTGCACAAATCGCAAGGACTCACTTCGAATAAAGTAGTCATAGACGTTGGCGTTTGCTCAAGAGCCAAGCTAATCCGACACTATACCGAAAATGTCCCGGACATCAGCCTGTACTAGATTAGGATGGCCCTTAAACAGCTTAAAAACGAAAAGGCAGGCATTTATACGCTGCGGCAGGTTATAGAGAAGACGAGGGAGTACCGGCCGTTATGCTTGGGGACAGTGGATGCTATGAAAAAGCCTTCCATTCGATCGAAACATGGGCCGTGCTTCAGTCTCCAGTGATGCCGTATTGACTATCGGTATATCGAGGTGTTGAAATGCTTTTACAGTAACGCACTATGTCAGTCCGAGTACAGGAGCAGTGGACAACGGCAATTCCACTGCATAGAAGTGTAAACCAGACGTTATATCTTCGAAACTGTTCACCGTTGCACTGGAAGATCAAGCTTCTGGAATGGGAAGGATTTGGCATTAACATCAATGGCGAGTATATCACTCACCTTCGATTTACCGATGATATCGTTGTCATGGCGGAATCGATGGCAGACCGCGACATTAAGTATGTATGTACTATGCTCGCAGACCTAAACCGAGTTTCCCAACAGGTGAGCCTTAAAATGACCGATCTAGAGCGGCTTCCATCCAGCGCCTTCCAGCTATTCTAGATCAGTAATTTTGGAAATCTTTGGGAGAGGCCTATGTCCAGCAGTGGATGTTATGCGGCTGAAATGATGATGATGATGATAAGCCTTAAAATGAACATGGACAAAACGAAAGTAATGTCGAATGTCCATGTTGCGCTCCTACCTGTTTGTGTTGGGAGCTCCACCCTCGAAGTGGTAACTTGGGTCAATTGATCCAGGCAGGAAGCTTCAGCTTCGAGGAAGAGGTCTTTCAACAAATCCGACTCGGCTGGGCAGTGCTCGGGAAGCTACGCAATGTCTTCTCGTCAAAAATACCTCAGTTTTTTAAGACTAAAGTTTACAAATAATGTGTGTTACCGGTGATGACTTATGGATCTGAAACGTGGTCCCTTACTATGGATCCCATAAGAGGGCTAAAGGTGCAACGCGCTATGAAAAGGGCTAAGCTCGGTGTTTCTCTACGCGATCGAATCAGAAATGAGGAAATTCGTAGGACAACTAAAGTCACTGACATAGCCCAACGGATTAGCTCGTTGAAATGGCAGTGGGCGGACACATAGCGCGACGAAACGATGGCCGATGGGGCAAAAAGGTACTCGAATGGCGACCACGTACTGGCAAGCGAAGCGTAGGACACCCACCCGCAAGGTGGTTTATCGACCTGACCAAGGTCGCTGGAAGCCGCTCTAGATCGGTCATTTTGGAAACTTTGGGAGAAGCCTATGTCCAGTCCAGCAGTGGACGTTATGCGGCTGAAATGATGATGATGATGATGAGACGTAGGCGTAAAATAGTTGGCGGCTGGATGTACATACGTTGTTCTTTCAAGATTCAAATGTCTTGGGATATTGAATTTGATCCAGGTTTTAATTTAAATTTTTTGAAAAAGAAAGGAAACTTTTGCAGCTCAGAATAGAAGAAGAAAGAAGGTTGGAAAATCTGTTTCCTGCAACGGTATCGAATTGGTAGTGAATAATGTATCTCAGTTTCATTAAATCACAGTTTCACCGGACATTAAAACTGGTTTAGTTTTGGAATAATATCGCGAGGTCTAAGTTCGCGGCGAACCACTAGTTATTTGTTTTTCTTACCGTCAAGATGAGTGAATCTAATGAAGAAATTAGATACATTTTAAATTTTTACTACCAAAAAGTTAAAAATGCAACGCAAGTATCACTTACTATGAATTTTGGTAATATTCAATTTTGGTGCGACTCAACTATTGTACTTGCGTGGTTGAAAACTTCACCTAGCAATCTTAAAACATTCGTTCGTAATCGAGTTGGTGAAATTCAGAATTCAACACCTTATGACAGTTGGAATTAAGTGCCGTCTGCTGAAAACCCTGCTAATTTAGTTTCACGTGGTGTTAGGGCTGATACCGTCATTACAAATTCTTTATGGTGGAATGGTCCTAGTTTTTTACATCACAAAGTAATACAACAACCTAAAGTACCTAATAGACTAGAGTCACTTCTAGAAATTTCTTTACACACAATTTTAAATAATAATGAAAACACACAAAATCAAAATGACAATAATATTATTTCAAAATTAATTCACAAATTTTCAAATCCATTAAAATTAATCAGAACACTAGCTTACATAAATAGATTTATAAATAATTGCAGGAATCCTAAAGATAAAATATTAAATAATTTAACTGTTGAAGAGTTACACAAAGCAGAATTCACAATAATACAACAGCACAAAAGGAAGTGTTTTCTGCAAAATATAACTCATTAAAATCAAATCAAGTTTTGCATAAAAACAATCGTCTTATTTCTCTTTCGCCGTTCATTGACGAAAAGAATATTATACGAGTAGGTGGTAGACTGAATAATTCATACTATACTTATGATGTTAAACATCCTATTGTTCTATGTAGTAAACATCATTTAACCCAAATCATATTCCAAAAGGAACACATCAATTTATTTCATACAGGTCCTTAACTGCTTTTATCACAGTTAAGGCAAAAATATTGGGGCGGAGGAACCTCGCGAGGCGTGTAGTGCACTGCTGCGTTCTGTTAGGACGGCGCTCCGTGGGTCCTTTTTTAAAAAACACTGAATTACTGCTAGAATAGATGCACTTTTATTAGACCAAAATAGTACATGTGAATCGGACAAAAGTTGTATGTTGACTGACTCGAGGAACTGATGTCGAACAGTTTTATGGAAAATTAAAATAAGGAGTCAGCAGTTCTTAGCAACGAAAATAATTTATAACATCTCCCCCCTTTAGACTGAGCTTATACAATAATAGGATAAGCGAGGGATGAAAGTAAAATAGTATAAGTCCAGAATAACGAATTCTTAAAATATAAGTTATGAGCTAAAGTGAAATAAGGTATAAAACTTCTTAATGTTAAATTATTAAATTTAAAGTTAAAATGTAACATTAAAAATTATCTAAGGCTGAACCTTGAAATAGAAATCAATATTTAATGAGTTTTATCAATATAAGATAATTATTAAAAATTAGTTAAGTTTCTGTTAGAGGAAAAGTTTCTATAAGTTATTCTATCTTTATTTGTATTAATTTCTATCTCCGGAAGGCTCTTGACAGATTTATTATCATCATTAGAATTATCTGAAATATCGGTTAGCTCTATAGATGTATGGACTTTATTATTATTTTTCTTTGACTTTTTATTATAACATTGATTGTAAATTTGTATGCAACAGGTTGAATTACAACAGGTTTGGAAACAATGTTTACACAATTTGTAGGCCAAATATAAGAATATAATAACTACTACAAAATATGTTAATCCAGAATAGTAGTGTCCATATTTTACAATGTGTGATTGATTTTCTGCTTGTTTTATTTGATTTTCAATATTATCTAATTTGTGGGCTGCCAGTTTTAGAGATTCTAAGTCTATATCTGATAATGTAATTGGAGATATTGGCTGGGCAGTATTGTTAATAAGGTTATACATACAGCAATCATCTTTCAGAATATTGAAATTAATTGAAATTTGGCTAGGTAATTTCGAAGTGAATTTTAGAGAGGGTCGGAACTGTAAAGTTTGAAAGAATGCAACACAATAATTTTTAAGAGCTAAAGTTCCGGTGCCTTGAATAGTATAATCTTTAATTTCATTATTCTGAGAACACTTAATAGTAATTTTACTAGGTTTGGATTGTACATATAAATATCTGCCGTCATTAAGTTTCTGCCAAATATTAACATTGCCATATATTATATTAGAATTACAAATTTCTGGGAGTGACAAAATAACTTCAGTTATTAATTTCGTTTCACAAGTAGGGTTACTACTAGTCGATAATATAGAAGGGAGAGGACATATAATATACTCATTATTAACGTTTTTGCATTCATTCAGACTATCTAACATAGCGTAGTTTAATCTATCATCAGTAATAGCTAAATACAGCTTTGAAGGGAGAATAAGAACATATGTTTGAAAGTTGTATTCTTCCTTTGGTGTAGGTAAAGGTAAGATTTTATATACATTAAATTTAATAGGACTGATCAAAGGTATTTGAACAATGAAAATAATTTTATTGTTATAGTAATAAGACGTTAACTTAGCTAAATCTATAATAGAATGAATATTCTCTAGAGATAGAGACACAGGGAATTCTGAATTTTGTTTAACTACCTTACTAGAGCTAAGTTCTTCATATAGCTTAGTGGGGCTTAAAACATAAGGGTGCAAAATATTAGCTTTCGCAAACAAAATAGAATTAAGTATAGTATCTAGTATATTAGAAATAGAAAGGAGTGATCCTTCAATAATATTAAGAATAGAATTTAATTTAGATAAATTTACGCTTTCAGTAACTAATTTAGAATTTTGTGCAAACATAAATTCTAGCTTTTCTAACTACTTATTAATTCTTAACTCGTTATCGTTCAGTTGACGTATAGAAGTATTAAAGTTAGTAATAGTAGACTTTATTACGTGGATATTATCTTTCATTAAAGATAAAACTTCTTGCTCGTTTTGCGTACAAGAGTTAATTGCTTCATCATATTTTCTTGCGTCGTCGGCATCTAAAGTGCCAAAAAAGAATTTCAAGACTTGACCGAAAAATTCAATAGCTCGTCTGTGACGTTTGTTGTTTGTTTCGGAAATAAGATGAGATATAGAGTTAATTTTAAATTGATTAGAATTAACTAATATCTGTAGAGGGTTTACAGCGTCCTTACAACTTATATCTACACCAGCATTCTGAACTTTCTCGCAAAAGTCTGATGTGTAGATTATAGAATTTTGAACCTTTTCAAGATAGGGTTTAATCGGAAATATCTCTACATAAGTTACAACGTTCCAGTAATCGTTATAAAAATACGCAGCCGATGTCGGGTCGAAGTAAAGTCCTGGACTATGTGATATCGATTGGATTGGTTCAGATAAGCTTGACCCGAAGAATAATCTGTAACAATTTATATTTACGCTGGTTTAATTTCATTTATATGATATTTTACGTGTTTTCTATTAATACATAGAGTTACATTATTTTTCCCATTAACTTTAATTATTTTATAGGGACCTTTCCAAATTGGAGATAAAGCTTTACGTAATCTATGATGCTGTTTTAGATATACCATATCACCTGTTTTTTAGGTTTTAGACGTTGAGGATGTATCATAATATCGTTTTGAAGATTCTTTGCTTTTATTTATATATTCTAGAGCTTTCTCACGGTAATACCTCATTCTATATTGTAAAGCTCGTATATACTCTTGGTAAGTAGTATTATCACTAGTGCTGTATAAACTGCTAGGAATAGTTAGTTTATGGCCATATAATAATTCATATGGAGTATAATTAGTAGTACAATGTGGAGTAGTATTATAAGAAAGTATAGCAGTGGCTAGGTAACAATGCCAATCATCTTGATTGTCATTTACAAAAGATTTTAAATATTCTATAAGCGTTGCATGGCTCCGCTCGAGCGCGCCATTAGTCTTTGGGGGTGTAAGGTGTAGAAAATAGGTTTTTTATTTTAAGAATTTCCGTTAGTTGCCTAAATAATTCAGATGTAAAACTAGTGCCTTGATCCGTAAGGATCATTTTGGGAAATCCAAACAATGAAAAGAAATGTATAAGATTTCTAGCAATTTCGTCAGTTGTTGACGTAATCATAGGATAGGCACAAGAAAATTTTGTTAAGTCATCTTGAAGAGTTAAAATATACCTAAACTTTTGAAGACCAGTTTCAGGAAGAACACCTACAATGTCGAGTGCTAATCTCTCAAATGGTTTGGTACTGGATGACGTAATAACCATAGGTGCTTTGTTTGAAGCCCGTAAAGGCTTATTTACTTGACATTGTTGACAATCTTTAACAAAAATTTTTATATCATCACGTGTTAGAAAATGAAATACCAGGATGAGGGAGTAAAACATAATTTATTTCAATAAATGATATATTCCCTCTAAAGAACTATTTTCTCAGCACATTTCGTATAACTTTTCAAAGCAAAGCTAAAACGACCAGGGTTTCGTAATCGGCCACTAGTTTTCCGAGAAGATAGACCCCGAAAGAAACTCGTCAGTATAGGCCGCCTACTTGCCTGAAGGGCTTTGGTCTACATTTCACATTCTCACGTTTTTACTACGTGACTAGTTCAATCACAAGTATCACAACAGTATTTCTCATTCTCATCTTGGGAAACCACTATTACATCATATTATCTAAGGTTAGAATTACTATCTTTACATCTGTACTTATCAAAGATATTGGTTATTCTATAACGGTTTCTTCACAAAAGAATAATTGTAAAAGTGGTTTCACAAACATACCAGGAATGTCAATTTTAATAACACTTATTTATTATCACAATTAATAAGAAACATAGTAACAGAATTAAACTTACATTATCATGCAGCTGCACAATTAAGACTGCTCCCAAACTAAGAAACACTGAATTTATAACCTCGCCCCGCCATCTTGGCGCCCCACCATTTTTACAACGTCATGCTAGATCAATCGCTTAAAAGTCATGTAATCATCGTATATTATTACTAATCGTAAATTACTGTAAAATAACAATAAGTTTATATATTTAAATCAAGCCTTATTTTTACTGTTTATCTTATTATAAAATAATAATCAAATTAGAAACAGTAATCTTCGTATAGATATACAATTTTAGTAAAAGTTACATTTAAATGTATCGGAAAATACATAACAATGTAATTTATGATTAATATATGTATATATATATATATATTTAGTACCAAGTTTTTATAAATTGCTGTCACACGCATGCTCTTCCAGTAATATGACTCTTTAATTCTATTATACATGCGTGTTATACCTGGGTGACCAGCAATAGTTGTCCCGTGGTTTTCTTTAAGAATATTAGGGACTTTGGTAGGGGTAGGATACTTAATTTGATTTTTGTACACATGAATTTTAATACCCGTGCCGTGAAATAAATAGGATATTATATTATAAATTTTAACATAGGCTAGTTTAGTAAAAGTCTCTGAAAAATCTGAAATAGCTAGTTCCTTGTCGTAGTCGTCTATACAATGTCTTTTTTAATTAAGTACAAATATTTTAAGGGGTGGTTCAGTCCATCATTTTGAACAACTTTTCCCAGTGAATGTATAATGAAAAACGAAAAATTTTTTTTAGGTTTTCATACAAATCGAAGTAGTCACGTGATATCATTACTATCGAAAATGAAATTGTTATTTTCGTATTTCGATATACATTTATTGGGAATAGTTGTTCGAAATGATGGACTGAATCACCCCTTAAAATATTTGTACTTAATTAAAAAGGACATTGTAGACATAATTAAATCTCTTATATTATATATTATAGCCTTATTTTTTCAGACTAGTGTTCTCGCTTTATATCAGTTTTCTTCTTTTTCTGCAGGTCTGATTGCCCTTCGGCAAAGGCCTCCTCCAGCCTCTTCCACTCCTTTCTTTAACGGTGATGTTCCTTGTTTTGATGTGTTTTGTTGTGATAAATTTCGTTTCGATTTTGATTTTGATGTTGATGTTGATGTCTTTTTGGCTGGAGGGTGGTGGTCTACTTCCCCGCGCTGACCAGGCAAATTGGGGAATGGGTTTTTCAAAATAGTTGAATTGCATAAAGTTGATGTAATTTTCGTTGTGGTATTCCGGTCGCTGTTAAGTCTGTGGATTAGTTGCTATTGTTTATCGTCTTTGTTCTTGAGCTGTCGGGCCTGGATAAGTGAGCCCTCTTTAGTTATTTTAAGGGGTGTGCTAAGTTTCCTGGTTGATTGGTTAGCGTGGAGTTCTGGAGAGTTCGATGGTGAGCGCTTCCTTTTGTCAGCAGTTCTTTCTTCTATGATAAGCCGGTCATATCGAATAAAGGCTTTTCTGCCATTGTTAATCTCCTCATGCATTTTTGTTTTAAGCTTTTTTCTCTTGTTCAAAATGTCCTTTGGAAAATCTTCTGTTACGTTAATGTTTTTAGGAAGTAGTTTCTTGTGTCGTAGAAGCTCCATTTTTCGCCATTCCAATGTACAGGTAATTAATATAGGTCTTATTTTTGTTCCGTTTCTTTTTACTAATCTATGAATTTTACTTATCTCCCACTTATCCCATTCGTTTGACCCTGCTTTCTTGCTAACATTATTTAGAGTCTCCAATACAGTCTCCATTAAATTGTTTACATCGGTTTCTTTTTCTTCTATGCCGTGGAGTATAATATTGTTTTTCCTAGTTTCCTTCTCTAACATCCTTGTTTTTTGCTTGAGATATTCCACTTCTGTTTTTAATATTTTATTTTCCTCAAGGAGTGGTTGGAGTCGTTGTTCTATAGCTGCGTTAATTTTTTCGCTAATGTTTTCAGTTATGGTGTTTGTTTGAATTTTGAATTCTTCTCTTAATTTTTCTAATAGAAAATTCATCTGTTGCTCCATGATTTTTAATTTCTACCAATTAGAATATATTCTTGAACTGGCAACACTGATACCGGAACTGAGTTTGGATGACAGTGACAGCTGTCTTTTGCCGAAGGTGGGAACTGGGAAATATTGTGGGTAGAATTTGGTTTTAACTAAATTATTCTGAGGGTGTTGTGAGATTCAAACCTCGTAATTTATATATATGTTATTTGGAATGCTATTTTCTCTTTTTCGACAAGCAATAGATTTTTGCTTTGCTTTAGAAAGGTTCTGATTATGTTCTTCTATTTGAGTGTCATTAGAAATAGATTTAGTAAATTGTTTTTTGAAAAATGTTTCATAAGTAATTTTATTTATTTTAGAATGAGTAATGGCGTTGACAGAATTACGAGATAAAGCATCAGCATTTGAGTTAATTCGACCTGGTTTATAGACTATTTCGTAGTCGTACTCCTCTAATTTAAGTCGCCATCTCAACAAGCGACCACCTGGATCCTTGGCGTTGAAGAGCCATGTGAGAGGACGGTGATCCGTTATAATTTTGAACTTATAGCCATAAAGATAAGGTCTGAAAGTATTAACACCAAATAAATAGCAAGTAGCTCTTTTCTGTTGTTGAATAGTTCCCTTCACATTTATTTAAAGTTCGGGACGCATAAGCTATGGGCTTATCTTTTCCGATCTCGCCCTGTGACTGCGCCTACAGCGTAATTCGATGCATCTGTTGTTACAAGGAAAGGTTGTTTAAAAACTGGGTATTGCAATAAAGGGGCTGAAATTAATTTTTCCTTAAGAAGATTAAAAGCATGTATTTGTTCGTGTTCCCAACGAAAATTAGTGTCTTTCTTTAATAAAGAAGTAAGAGGCTTTGTTATGTGGGAGAAGTTTTCGATAAACCGGCGATAGTAGCCAGTAAGACCAAGAAAAGACTTTATATCTTTGGCACATGTAGGTGTAGGAAATTGAGAAATAGCTTTGACTTTTTCAGGGTTAGGAGAAACACCTTTGTCTGTAATGACATGCCCAAGATAGGCGACTTCACGTCGCAGGAACTTACACTTACCGGGTCGTAATATTAAGTTTGCCTCTCTAAATTAAGAGAATATGAGTTCGAGTTTTTTCATGTGCGATTCAAGGTCGTGAGAATAACAAATACAATCGTCCAGATAAATATAACAATGGATACCTTGTAATCCCGAGAGTACTGTGTTCATCAATCTCTGGAATGTCGAAGGGGCGTTTTTCAATCCAAAGGGCATTCTGGTAAACTCAAGATGTCCTGAAATGCCATTTGTGGTAACACTAAACCCAGTTTTAAGGGTGTCTTCTGGTTTTAATAAAAGTTGGTGAAAACCAGAGGCTAAGTCTAGTGTGCTGAAATATTTTGAGTGACCTAATTGGTCAAGAATGTCTGTAATTAATGGAAGAGGGTAAACCTCTGAAACAGTCACGTCATTTAATCTACGATAGTCGATAACGATTCGCCACTTTTGCTTACCGGAGACATCAAGTTTCTTGGGGACCACCCAAACCGGCGCATTCCAAGGGGAGGTTGATGGGCGAATAATGTCCTGATCAAGCATTTTTTTTATTTGTTTTTCGACTTCGTCCTTATGTATCTCAGGAAACCGTTAAGATTTGACGTGAATAGGAGGAGTGTCTCCAGTATTTATGGAATGTTGAACTGTTTTTGTATAAGTTAGGTATTCACCATCAAGGTGGAAGATATCGGCATAATTTGAGATAAAATTTAAAAGTACGGCGCAGGCTTCGGTTGTCACCTAGGCCCGCGCCATACATGAAGAGATGATGATACTGATGATGGTATGAAGACACAAGACCACGTCACGTAGAATCTGTTTATTGTTGATATTACATGGTGTAGAGTTGGTTGTGACGGGTCCTTTCTCGATCGCTGCTCGATAGTGTCTCTTTTGATTGTAATAATTGATTTAAAATGTAAAGTAAAAACAGCTGACACGCGACCTACATAGTATGTAGCCACGTGCAGCTGAAATGTGCGAGTTTGGCTCGTACAAGAGTTTTCTTTTCTTGTGGGTTTAAATGAGAACATCTTATTTGTTCTATAACCTTTTTAAAACGATCAGTATTTAAATTATTTATTTGATGAACGAGTTCACATTGTTCTTCATTCAAATTTGACTAAGGAAGCTTAAAAGGAGATAAATTTACTTGAAAATTACTAAGTTGTACTTCCGACTCAGTGGTATTTAGGACGGATATATTTACTCTGCTGTTTGGCTTCATTTTAACAATACAGTTAGCCAGAAAAACACCGTCACTAATTTTTTGATCTTGAATTAAGGCTTCACTTTGGCCTGAAATCTCTGTAAGATTTGATAAGGGACATTCAATTATCATTTCTGACCTTGGAGGTATGACATAGGAAGGTTTACTAAAACAAATAGGCAGGGAATGACCTTGAAGGTTCAATGTACTTGTTGAATACTGAACGTCGATTTTAAAATGTTGAATAAAATCACTACCTATAATACCATCGTAGAGTAGGTTAATAGAGTCGCTTATCGCGTGAAACATAAAACTAAATACGATTTTACTTTTCGGTGAAATTCGATGTTCGAAATTAAGATCGATGGAGCCAAGAGATTCACAAGAAGAATTATTGTCACTTAGACCTTTGAGAGTGACTATCTCTTGTCCTAGCACTGGATTTCTTAGACTTGATAGTCTTACAATAGAAACAGAAGAACCAGTGTCGACGAGGAAACACAAGGGTTTCTCGTTTAAATGAATTTTTAAGGTAACGTGAGGCAAAGAGATTTGATAATTAATATTGTTCATTATGTGAACCTTCTCACGTGAGCAATCCCTAAGAGAAGGACTCGAAGTCTTTTGAGAGAGGGAATTGCATGAATCCTCTTTGGGAATAGAAGGACTACCTAACTTTGATTTTACAAACAAATCGCAAGCCTGAGTGCGAGAAAATTTAGGAACACTAGGCTTGGACAAAGCCTGAGAAGAAGGTGCATAAAAATCCTGTGCTGTCATAAAAATGATGAGCAGTGCAGAGGGGTGCTGGCTCACTCAAAAGTGGAGACTGACAGTCGACCAGGGTAGCAGCAGTGTCCAGGTGATGACGAGGTGCGGGCTCACGCTAGAGAGCGGAGACTGATCGTCGGCCTCGTTGTGAAGCAGCAGCGCGGGTTTAGGCGGGGCGCCCAAAACTTATCGTCGACCACTAATCACAGTCACAGGTCACAGTAACACTTACAGGACCCTTGGTCCACGGAGCCAAAACGGTTGTCAGGCGGAGTCCTTACGCGACGGGCCTAACTACTAGATGATCTCGGTACTATAAATAAATACCCTCATGTAGAAAATGATGTACAATCCAAAATAGAAACAATTGATAATAGCATAAATAGAAAAATGATTTGTAAAAAATTATTAATATATTCTGATAAGTTAGGTCAAGATCTTAGTAGTATGATTTATAATAACCTGAACAGTGAATGTTCAGTATTAAATGTATGCACACCCGGGGTCACATTTTTAAACCTAATAAATAACATAAATTATAATGACATAGACCAACATACCACAATTTTAATAATGTGTGGTGACAGTTCCTCTATTACAGGAAGGAACTTAAAAAAAGGTATAGACAAAATCAAAGATTTAAAACAAAAAAAGGATTGTAGATTTATCATAAGTGCCTTTCCATATTCAGACAATTTAGACAGTAAAAGTAACAGGCACATATATGATTTAAATGTACATCTGTACAATATGACTTATTGTCACGGTGACTTTATTTTTTATTTAGATATAAATAAATTTATTTGTAATTTTAAGTTGACTCTAGATACTATGTATCTGCCTCCTAGATATAAGCGACTCTTAGCTACATTAGTAGCTTATAATATACAAAGTAGTGTTGTAAATAGTACAACTAGTAACTCTAAATTAAACACAGTACATTGTAGTGCTGAATGTACCATAGCTGGAGATACTCAGTCTGATTTAAACTAATGAAAAAGACAACAATCAAGGCCAAAGACTTAAATATTATTCACCAAAATATTCAGGGCCTGACTAGCAAATTATTGCAATTAGAATTATATGCAAACGATAGGGATTTACATGTAGTATGTTTAACTGAACACTTTTTGCAGTCACATCAAGTACAATTTAATATTGATAATTATTTAGTCTCTAGTTTATTTATTAGAAAGATTAATGAAAAAGGAGGCAGTTTAATTTTAACACGTAATGATGTAAAATGTAAAGAACGCAAGGATATTGTGAGCCTGTCGGTTGAAAGTATTGTGGAATTATCCTGTGTTGAACTAGAAAATTGTATTATAGTATGCGCGTACAGACCCCCAAAAGCTGACTTTAATACTTTAGAAACTGTAATTGAAGATGTTTTGAGAAAATTAAGTTCATGTCGCAAAAACATAATATTGTGTGGCGACTTTAACGTAGATTTATTAGCGTCTGATAGCACCGAATGTATTAGATTTTTGAATTTATTTAAGTCATTCAATTTGTTCAATTTATTTTTAGAACCAACTAGAATACAAGGCGACTCTAACACATGTATAGATAATGTTTTCTGTGATTGCACTGCTGTTGATAAAGCTATAATTAAAAATATAACTTCTGATCATTTTGGTCAGTTCGTGAAATTTGCCAACAACGCAGCAGAAGTAGAATTACCTGAAATAACCTACAGAGCTATTACTAAAGATAAAATTAAAAAATTTAGGGATACAGTTTCGAAAAAATTACCGTTAATTGAAGAAACTCGGGATGATCCGGATATTTTGTATAATAAAATGTTTGGTGTGATTGAATCAGAATTTAATAATAATTTTCCACGAAAAAAGGGAAAGGAACGTAATCGGAAAAAGTTTAGCGAATGGGCTACCACAGGGATTCATATTAGTAGGAATAGGCTATATGAATTATTAGCTATGAAAGCTTATAACCAAACACCTAATTTCATTAATTACGTTAGAACTTACTCAAAGCTTTTTAAAAAAGTATGTTTATGCGCGAAATCATTATACACCAGGAAAGCTATTCTAGATTCTAAAGATAAAATAAAGACAACCTGGAATATTATTAACACTGAAACCGGGAAAAACAAGCAACGAGTAAATAAAATTGAGTTAAACATTAACAATAAGGTTCTAGACACTAGTGAATATGTCGCACAATACTTTGAGAACTTTTTCACAAACATTCCCCTAAATACAACCGCCCCACTAATGTCCTCATCTAGGAAATCAAAAAAGCTATTAACCAATTGCGTACCTAAATGTAAAGATAGGCTAATATTCAAATACGTCACACCTAAAAATATCATTGATACTTTTAAAAGCTTGAATAATAAAAAAACTGGTGATTTGTGGGACATTTCTGTATCCGTTATAAGTAATATTATAGATGTAATTGCGCCTTACTTAGCTTCCATATTTAATAAATGTGTAGACGCGGGATCTTTCCCTGACATGATGAAGTTAAGTAAAGTTATCCCTCTATTTAAGACTGGTGACAGAAATGATCCAACAAATTACCGTCCCATTTCTATTCTGCCAGCATTGAGCAAAATATTCGAAAAGATAATTTTTGACCAATTATTAGATTTTTTCAACAAAAATAGTCTGTTCCATGGTGATCAGTATGGATTTACTAAGGGTCGATCAACAACGGATGCAGGTGTTGCACTTTTACAAAACATCTATGATGCTTGGGAGTGTTGTCAGAATGCAATTGGTGTCTTTTGTGACCTCTCCAAAGCCTTTGATTGTGTAGACCACAAAACCCTTCTATCCAAACTTGAGCACTACGGAATAAAAGGGAAGGCTCTTGAATTGATTAAATCTTATTTGAGTAGCCGAATTCAAAAAGTTTGTGTAAATCAAGTAAAATCTGAAGGATCAACCGTAGTGATGGGTGTGCCCCAGGGTTCTATCTTGGGTCCTTTGTTGTTCCTGATCTATATTAATGATACACCATATTATGTAAAAGATTGTAAGGCTGTACTTTTTGCTGATGACACTTCCCTTGTTTTCAGCGTAGATAGGAAAACTGACACCTCTGATGAGATGAATAATATATTGTCGCAAGTGTTGGATTGGTTTACAGCAAATAATTTAGTATTAAATGCAAAAAAAACGAAATGTGTAAAGTTCTGCTTACCGAATGTTACAAAAGTTCCAACACGATTATTTATTGATAAGGAAGCAGTAGATATGGTTGATAACACAACATTTTTGGGAATAACGCTTGATTCAGGGTTGCAATGGGGTGCCCATATTAAAAAATTAGCTGGTAAACTTAGCTCTGCGGCCTATGCGGTTAGAAGAATTAGGCAAATGACTGACGTTGATACAGCGCGTTTGGTATATTTTGGGTACTTCCACAGTGTTATGTCGTATGGAATATTGCTATGGGGTAACACTGCAGATATAAATACCATATTTGTTTTACAAAAACGCGCTATCAGATTTATATATAAATTAGGTGCTAGAGAGTCTTTGAGGGAACTATTTAAAGACATAAATATTTTGACCCTCCCTTCGCAATTCATCTATGCGAACATTATGTACGTGCGTCAGAATATACACTCATTTAAGAGAAATTGTGACATTCATAGTATTAACACGAGAAATAAAAATAATTTAGCCATCACAGCTTTGCGGTTAGAGAAAACAAAAAAATCTTTTGTGGGTCTCGGCTTGCGCCTCTATAATAAAATTCCAGATGATATAGTAGCATTACCATTAACTAAGTTTAAGACAGCCGTTAAAAATCATTTATTGCAAAATGCGTATTATCATGTAAATGACTACTTATCTTCATCTGAGAAAAATTCTTGGAAATAGTTGTCTGCAAATTGTAATTGTATAATTTAAATGTATAGCTTAAGTGTAAATCTGTATTGTAATTGTAACATAGCCCATCAGGCTGGGTAGGGACCAATACTGAACTGGGTTTCTTTCGGCGTAATCTTCCCAGCAGTGGTCGTTCCGAAACGCTAGTAGTTTTTAGCTTATGCACTAAAATAATATTTAAAAAAAAATGACCTTCAGTAAGAGATAAATTTATCCTACATTGAATAAAAATTTTTGACTTTGACTTTTTGACTTTGACTTTGACTACGAGTTTCCCAAGACCATCCCACTTCTGACACCAAAATTTGTTAGGACGGCGCTCCGTGGGTCCTTTTTAAAAAAACACTGAATTACTGCTAGAATAGATGCACTTTTATTAGACCAAAATAGTACATGTGAATCGGACAAAAGTTGTATGTTGACTGACTCGAGGAACTGATGTCGAACAGTTTTATGGAAAATTAAAATAAGGAGTCAGCGGTTCTTAGCAACGAAAATAATTCGTAACAGTTCGTTGCAAGCGTTTTAGATCGCAACCTGTTCAACCCATAATGGGCCAACTACCATGCGATAGGTCGCTTCTCAAGTTTCCTTTTCTCAACACAGGTATTGATTATTGTGGGCCAGTGTTAATCGCCGACCGAAAGGGGAGGGGAGCAAAGTTATTAAAATCATATATTTGCGTCTTCGTCTGTTTTGCGGTCAAGGCTATCCATCTTGAACTTGTAACTGATCTCACCAAAGAGGCTTTTGTAGCTGCACTCAATAGGTTTATTGCTCGGCGGGGCAAGCCATAACGCATTTACTCCGACAATGCTACGATGTTTGTTAGGGCTAGCAACGACGTCGCCAACTTCTTTAAAAATTATTCTGACGATATTCATAATGCTTTGTCAAATAAACAAATAAATTTCATACAAATCCCTCCCTACTCACCCCACTTATAAAGATTATGGGAGGCGGCAGTGAAGGCAGTTAAGCACCATTTGAGGCGTGTACTCTCTCTTACTCATTTAGATTATGAAGAGATGTCGACTTGCTTGATCCAGATAGAGGCTATACTTAATTCGAGACTCTTAACTCCTTTATCCCAAGATCCCTTAGACTTCACATGTCTTACTTCTTCTCATTTTCTCATAGGACGCTCACTCACGGCGGTTCCTCATTAACCACTGACAGACGTCAATGTTTTAAGGCTCCATAGATACGAGCGAATTAAATAGTTAAAGCAACATTTCTGGCAGAGGTACCGTGGGGCGCACTATAAATTTCCGGAATGAATATGAAAAAATACTATTAAAGGTACAAAATTAATTTATTGTTTTTCAAAATAATCTCCCTTGGCGTCTATGCACTTTTTCATTCGATGAAACCAGTTTTGAAAACTTTTGTGCCACTCCTCTGTGGTGACCTCTGAAACGTGTTTTTCATACTCCTCGACAGCCTCTTCTGGTGATGAAAATCGTTGACCGCGTAATTGGTTTTTAATTTTTGGGAACAGAAAAAAGTCACAAGGTGCCAGGTCGGGACTGTATGCAGGATGACTCATGAGTTCTACATTTTTCGCCTTCAAAAAGTCGTTTGTCTGTCTGGCCGTGTGAGAACTAGCATTGTCGTGGTGCAGGATGATACGGCGTTTACGGTTATTTTTACGGAGTTCGTCAATAACTTCCGGCAAACAAATGGTCGTGTACCAGTCACTATTCACTGTACGACGATTCTCTAAAGCAACAGTAGCCACGTGTCCAGTTTTATTAAAAAAAGAAGCAATCATCCGCTTAGATGCACTTTTCACGCGCGCCACTTTGGTTGGTTTCGGCTCATCTTGAAAGACCCATACGCTCGATTGCTGCTTTGTTTTGGGATCGTAGCAATAAATCCATGTTTCGTCACCTGTTACTATGTCCCACACCAAATTTGACGCACCTTCGTTGAATCTAGTAAGCATGGCACTGCACCAAGTGACGCGGTCCGTGTTTTGAGCCTCGGTCAAGTTGTGTGGGATCCACCGCGAGCACAGCTTTCTCACACCCAAATGTTTGTGTAGGATTAATTGTATTTGACTCATGCCTATTTTTAAGGATGCGCGAATTTCATGGTAGGTCACATGCCTGTCTGTTTCAATCATACGGCGCACAGCATCAATGTTTTTGTTGGTCACAGCGGTGGACGGCCGACCATCGCGAGATTCGTCACTGAGATTGATACGACCACGCTTGAATTCTGCAAACCAGCTATAAACAGTTGTCTTGCATGGTGCTTTATTGCCAAAAGCTGTTTCAAGCCGAGCGATGCTCTGTTGAGCTGTCAAATTACACTTAAAATCGTAGAAAATCATACTACGAAAATTTTCCCGAGTTAAATCCATGTTGATGCAGACACAATTTTTTTAATGGCGCCACAAGGTAAAAACAAAAGACAGTCAGATGAAACAAACTGCATTCTACAGCCAAAGAGTTCCATTTTGAAATGTTGCAATAAATTTTTAAATATTGTTTATGTAAGTGGCCAGTTCCGGAAACTTACAGTGCGCCCTATGTATGTGTCTCTGTTGCAGACCAAGACGAAATGGCGATCTTCAACTGACTCCCTGAAGGTCGGGACATTGGTGCTAGTACGAGATGGAACTCAACCACCGCTATTGTGGCTCTTGGGTCCCGTGGTCAAGACATACCCA
Source organism: Acrobasis consociella (assembly GCA_963555685.1). Lineage (NCBI taxonomy): Eukaryota > Metazoa > Arthropoda > Insecta > Lepidoptera > Pyralidae > Acrobasis > Acrobasis consociella. The sequence continues at coordinate 38,182 of OY743107.1, forward strand.
GGGCCGGATGGCATCAGTCGAGTGGCGGATCTAGCAACGAAGAAAGGAACCATCACCAGGGCATATCCTCACATATGCCCCCTTCCAATACAACATTGAAATGAACATTTCAAGGCGGGCTGCATGTTACGGCCACTGGCAACATTACGGTGCGATTCGATGCGGAGCGGCTGGAAACGACATCACCACACACGCACACAACTACGACCATCTTGCGCTAACACGGATCATTGATTATATTGTAAATTAATTAGTATAAATAATATACAAACATACAGCGCCTATTTAAAATCTACAGTCCACACAAACCCAGCAGCATCAGCTCAAACATGCAGATTGTAATGCAGTAATGCAGATTGAAAAGCCGATCGAGAGAATGGGCGAGGTTTGAATCATGTTAATAGATGATGCGGCTAGCAACCAATCATTATTTGTATTCCCTTTTTCATTTTTACATCCACCATCAGGTTTTCTTACAGCCCTGATCTGCATTGAGACAAAAATAAAAAAGCTTTTTTATTTTTTTAAGAATTTAGACGTACTCAACTCGTGCAAAATTACAGCTATCTGGTACTAATTTTTTGATAAGTAAAAGCACAGACAGAGAGACAGATGGTCATATTGGTCATGACGTAACTATAAGAGTTCCTTTTTTACTAAGGAAAGCACGCATGGTTCCAAACATTTTTATTGCAGTCCTTAACCGAACCCAACCTACACCTAACCTAACCATTTTTTCATGTTTGGAAAAGGTGCTTTTCGTCTACCGCCGGCCACGAATAACCGGCCGGTTATGGCTCTCACCCACAAAAAACTTACGGTTACAACGCCATTACCGCTTTTACCTGGTACTATTCTTCTGCTACTCTTGCTAGGCGGGAGATGAGAGTCAAAAAATCATCGTTCCTACTAAGTCTCGACGGATGACGGCGTTTCTCAAGTAACGCGGAGCCCCATCGGTCCCTAAAGCATAGGTTTTCCTGGGTTAGACTTAATCCCAAGCCGTGGCCGTAGCGGGAAGCGAAATATAAGTACTGGATAGAGCTTCCCCCGGGCCATGCATTCGCTTCGCTATCGTCGCCAACCTATCGCTGTGGGCTTTCATCATCATCATCATTAGGTCTTTTAGTCTCCACTGCAGGAGTACGACCCTCTCTGTACTACCTGAGCCATACTTGGCCAGAGCAGCCAGAGGATTTGGCCTACACTCTCCACGCTAGCCAGACGGGTTGGAGAGGTCTTACTGATATTTTTAAGCTTTGTTTAGCTTGTATTTCCTAAGTTGCGTTATACGACATCCACGGGAGGACTTGGAGAGGCCTTATTCTACTCTGCCGAAAACCACACAGCTGTGGGCGTTCAAGCTGAGGCATTTGCCGAACTTTAGGTGACTCCCAGATATAAACGTGCGAGTATCTCGGCACATCTTCTCCGAAGAGATTCAAGGTTGGCAGGAGGTTGATGTTCTCTGAGACCAATGACTGCTTCTAGTTCACTAAGAACCTCTATTTGAAGAGCTTGTCAGGCAGGGCGTATAGAGCTGTTATTTGTAGCGTACTTTAAGTTGAAACTAACTGCAAAAATCGCCTTAAAAGAGCACCAACTGAGCCTAACTGGTAACAGGTATATCGTTGGTGTACTACGCATATCGCCGTGGAGAACATCAGCTCGCTCACACTTAGGGCGTTTTGACAGTTTGGCATCTTCGTTCGCCACCGTGATCTTTCGGTTCTCGTGGAAGGAGAGCACACATGGGTTTTCCAGACATTGTTATTGCAGTCCTTTACCTAACCCAACCTACACCTTTTTTTTTGACGCGGATAAAATCCCTTCCGATACCTTACCGGTTACGGGACACCAAAGCCTCACTTAAATTTAAAATTTATGAACAGCGCCATCTATCGGTGTCCAAAAAAACTTATCTTTTAAGAATACTCCGAAACTAATCGGCATCGAATAATTTAAATCATACTATATAATAAACCATAAAATAAATTTAGGAAAAGTTTTACTGTTATTTGTTGAACAGTTATTTTATAGCGATCTTTCGAACAAAAATGTTTGACGTCATTCTTTAAATTAACATAACTTTTTTATTTTTAGCCGGATTAAGATAAAAAAAAACACCATATTTTAAGTAAAGGTTAGCAAAATATACTAGTGAAAACTGCAACCGAATCGGTTTAGCTGTTTCTGAGATTACCGTGCATAAACTTATTTTTTCGAACAAAAATTTATGACGTGATTCTTTAAAATTGATATAACTTTTTTATTTATGAACGGGTTGAAACAAAACAAAGCTTATCACAACACATTGATGAAAACCGCAACTGAATCGGTTCAGCCGTTTCTAAGATTAGCGTGCACAAACGCACAGACAAACTGACAAAAATTCTAAGATCATTGTTTCGTGTTCTATTGCGATGGCGAAAGCCCCCAACAGTATTTTTTTTTTCGTTTATCTTCTATGTACAAACAGCGATGGGTTACGATTTTATTGTATATATTGATGATTGATTTATTTCTGTGGTCTCGGAAATAGCTCTAACGATTTTGCTGAAATTTGGTATATGGGGTTTTTGGGGGTAAACAATCGATCTAGATTAGTCTTATGTTTGGGAAAACGCGTGTTTTCGAGTTTTCATGCGTTTTTTTTTCCACACAGAATATGATATAACCGAGCAAAGCTCGGTCGCCCAGGTACTTTTAAATGGTATGAGAAATATTTTCGGACCTCCAATGATAGGAGTTAAAAAGTTATGTAAGATCATGCGTCAATATGCGCGTATATATGCATAAATACCCATCGTAATAATTAAGGCACCTCGGTATATAGGGGGTTTATATTTTATGCAGGAAATAAACTTTACTTGGAAGGTCTTAGGGTCTAAAAAATATTTAGATGAGCATTCAAATCGTACCCTTTAAAATTATCTTAATGTAAGGCTGCCTGCTCACCAAAGCGGAGAGGAGTAAAGAGAAGCAGAGTTGTGCCAAAATAATAAGTTACCAATTACCATTCCATTAAATATTCGCTCCACTTCAGTGGCCAGGGATTCGAAAATTAGTTTTAAAATTCAAACAAATAAAAGCAGAGTGTGGAATCGGAACGCTTTCCAAATCTGCCCGAGTCTATCTTCTCTACATTGTTCCGCTGCTGTAGTGGACAGGCAGCCCAATTAGTATTTGGAGTTTTTGAAAATGAATTGACACAATGTATGAAAAGATATTTATTTTACTGAAAATGTTCAAAAATACACAAACCACCCAGATAAATCACAAATCGAATCATAGGTGCTCTCATATTAAAATATTTTACAGATAAGTACTACTAACTTGCTTTCGTTTCATCACAACAATAGTAAAGTCTACGGGCGTACATTCTAAGAGATTCAAAGGAGCAAGGGACGCGGCGTCCGGCGGGACTACGAAAATTATTGTCGATCGGGACAGGGAGACCTGGGACTACGAATTTCAAAAGATCCAGTAAATCGACAGATCGAATTGGTAATATTCAGATCTATATCATTGAAAAGGACAAGTCAGGTGGGCGGTGGTGGAGCGGGTCGCTCGTCCGGGCGGTCCGGCCGCGTGCGGTAGCGCGCCGGCGCAGCGCGCGCGGCCGGCGCGGGCAGCAGCGCCAGCGGCTCGGCGGCCGGCGCGGGCGCCCGGGGCTCGGCCGGCGCCGCACGCGCCGCCGCCAGCGCGTCGCCGCGCTCCAGCGACCACTGCCGCCGCAGCACGCGTGCACCGCCACCCACACTTGCTCCACTCGACAGGCATCTATCGAACGTACGTTTACGTTAATCGATCGAAAGACATTGATATTGTTATTTTCATTTAATTATACTTGTAGCCCAAGGTACGGTGCGATTTATTACGCGTACGGTAGAGTAATTAATTGGAGACTACTAAAATTTTTAATTTAATTTTTTTATTTTATTTTAACAAAGCTTATACATATAGTAAAGCTAAGGCTGAATTCAGTCAATGATACTGAACAATATTTCCCAATTGACAAAATCGAGTTTTTCTGATCCGATATGTTACGTAAAGCAAAAAAATAATTACAATTTTGATAATTTGCCTTGGGAAAAGTCATTCAGTATCTTTAAAGTATCTTGGACTGAATCTACCTTTTAAATTCTTTAATTATATTTTGTTACATGTAATATAGATATGCAGCGAGTGTCTGTTTGTAGTGTGGGGACCGTGTGTGTTCCAGCTACCTGTAGCGCGAGTAGGGCGCGCTGTGGTCGGCGGCCACGCACAGGGCGGAGGCGGCGCGCGGCGGCGGGCTGCTGTCGGCCGACACCGCTCCTGATTTTTGCCACGCTGTAACAGAAAGAACGATAATGTACACAATATTTTATTTAAAATAAGAACCAGGTTTTTTGCTGTGTATTATTACCGTATTTGTCAGAAAGGGACGCGGGTGCGGCAGGGTCGGAGCACTGTCTTTCGACGGAGGGGGCGCGCGCGGGAGACGCGGCCGGCGCGGACGACGTCGAGCTGTCGTTCTCACCGTCAGTTTCAAACAACACCTCTTCAGACCTACAATTATAAATAAATAAGAATGTTTAGTGACTATGAAATATTAGCGATAAACTATATTAGTAAACATTTTAATTTAATTTACTCGAGCGGCGGCGGCGTGGGCAGCGGCTTGTCGAAGCCCTCCTTGCCGAGCAACCAGTAGGTGTGCATGGCGCCCTTGCCCTTGATCTGCGTCAGCCCGCGCGAGCGCAGCTTGTAGCCGCCCGCCGCCGCCAGCCGCTCCGCCGTCGCCGCCGATACCTGGATGCGCCACGCCGCACCTAAATGTTACAAGCGTACTATTTACGTTTTTTACATTTATTCATATATGAATATCATAAATTGTAACTGCCAGAGCTTCTTATTTGATGGCATATGGCATTTTGAACAAAAAATTAGCAAAACATTGACCTGTGGACTCCATTCGCGAGGCGGTGTTGACGGTGTCTCCAAATAAACAGTATCTCGGCATGGTGAGGCCGACGACGCCCGCGCAGCAGGCGCCCGTGTGCAGGCCGATGCGCAGCCGCAGCGGCACGCCGGGCAGGTGGCGCACGCGGAAGCGGCCGGCCAGGTGCAGCAGGTGCAGCGCCATCGTGGCGATCGCCTCCGCGTGCTGCGCCGTGCGCACCGGCAGCCCGCCCACCACCATGTACGCGTCGCCGATCGTCTCTACCTACGACACAGTTCATCGTCACGTGAAAAATATCATTGCAGCTTATATGAATGTGTTGTAAGTGAGAACTACCTTGTATACAGAGTACTGTTCGATGGCGGCGTCGAAGGTGGTGTAGAGGTCGTTGAGCAGGTCCACCACCTGCACGGGCGTGGAACGTGCCGCTAAGGCCGTGAAGCCCACGATGTCGCTGAAGTAGATGGACACCTCCTCGAACTCCTCGGGCTCCACGCGCGACCCCAGCATCAGCCGCTCCGCCACAGACCTGCGTTATCGTATGTACTGACACACTGATTTATTTTGTGTCTGAACTCAATAAAATCTATTCGAGATGAGTTAGAGTTTCTATGAGAAGCTATCGTTAATATTCTTATCGTTAAGGCACCTCATACTACACTACACATACACCAGATCTCATCACCATCATCAATGTATTTACGAACATATATTTATATATTTTTAATTTTTAACCCCCGACGAAAAAAGAGCTTTGGCATATTATAAGTTTTGACGCTCGAACGGATGGACCGATTTTGACGCGGTTTTTTTTTAAATAGGAAAGCAAATTTTTTTGCGCTGGTTCTTAGCTGGGATTGGTAAAAATCTATCTAGTGGTTTTATCGCCATCTTATAACCTTGGCCTTAACTAAATGGCACTATCTCTAGGTTTCCATAAAAATTCCGTAACAAAAAACACTCATTACAGTAAAAAGTAATTTCAAAAGCTTATTGTCGTTAGCTCAGTTGGTGGAGCATATTCCTAAGATGGTCGATATTCCCGGGTTCGATCCCCGCTCAGGGCAAGTTGGAAAATGGCCTTTTTAGGGTTCCGTAGCCAAATGGCAAAAACGGAACCCTTATAGATTCGTCATGTCTGTCTGTCTGTCTGTCCGTCCGTATGTCACAGCCACTTTTTTCCGAAACTATAAGACCTATAATGTTGAAACTTGGTAAGTAGATGTATTATGTGAACCGCATTAAGGTTTTGACACAAAAATAGAAAAAAAAAACAATAAATTTTGGGGGTTCCCCATACTTAGAACTTAAACTCAAAAAAATATTTTTCATCAAACCCATACGTGTGGGGTATCTATGGATAGGTCTTCAGAAATGATATTGAGGTTTCTAATATTATTTTATTCTAAATTGAATACTTTGCGCGAGAGACACTTCCAAAGTGGAAAAAAGTGTGTCCCCCCCCGTAACTTCTAAAATAAGAGAATGATAAAACTAAAAAAAATATATGATGTTCATTACCATGAAAACTACCAGCGAAAATTGGTTTGAACAAGATCTAGTAAGAAGTTTTTTTTAATATGTCATAAACTGCAATTTACCTTTCATTAAATCAACTCAAATATAAAAATTTAAAAAAAATACTACTACGGAACCCTTCATGGGCGAGTCCGACTCGCACTTGGCCGCTTATTAAAATTGTCCTGGGTCTTGGATTTTTATCTATATATTTATTTGTTATAAAATATAGTATCGTTGAGTTAGTATCCCATAACACATGTCTCGAACTTACTTTGGGGCTAGCTCAATCAGTGTAATTTGTCCCTATTTATTTATTTATTTATTTATTCCCAGTTTAAAGCCCAGCACACGCCAGTTTTTTTATTGTTTAATTTACTATTATTATTAAAAAAGTGTAAGATATTTTTTGTATTTTTTTCCGTCTTTAATTATTCTTGCCATTACTTTCGCCCTTGTATTTAGATATGTATAAGCATGTGTATTTGATATGGTTTGCATTTAGTAAAATGTATATTGTCAATCTCTTACGGATGAGTTCTATAACAGGTGGTCGTTTTGTTCCTTTGTTTCCTATTCGTTTTACGTCCTCTATTTATCCGGTCAAGTCAGTGCCAGATATCATAGAAAATTCTAATTAATTCTTGGTTTAGGTCGTATTCGGTTTCTCTATATTTCTCTACTAGTTCGTATGGCACATTTAGTTTATCTGGGTCTCTTGAATATCATTACAACTTTGCTGCTAAATATCTAAAAATACCCATAAATAATACAGTTTTGTGCCATTGTACTGAAAGCACGGGGCGCTTAGCCCCCGTATGATGATGTGACAAGATTTTTTTTGTATAAATATGAGTTTGGCTGTTTAATAATGGTTTTTTGTTGCCGTTATTAAGCTTGTAAATGTTATTATACCAAACATAAGGCTTGCCAGGTGTAACTGTCTCGCATTTTGAGTAAAAGGCTTTATTTCAAACTGGCGTAATGTGACTTCGGAGAGGAATATTATAGTAGTAATGCAAAAACATGCGTTTTGCACTCTTTGTACCAAAAGCTAAGATCTACATACTCAAGTCATGGCCCGTAAATTAAATATACATAATTAAATTTTGACAATATCTGAACTTCACAAAAATTGAGACGCGACACTCCAGAGAGATAGTTGCGAATTGTATGGGACGCTTAAGTAATGGAAGCAATTTTTTACCAATCTAGACAGATGGGCCTCAAATCTTAGTTGACCATTTCAAAGTCGGATGTCGCTACCTGGGCAGCATCCGGTTAAGCAGCTGCTCGGTCTTCTTCTTCTCCATATCCAGCTGCTCGGTGCGCTCGCGTATCAACTCCTCCAAATTGTTGCTGTACTTCTCCAGCATCTCGAACATGGAGTCGACTATATTGATCTTTCTATAAGTAAATCAATATTTTGATGAATTTGTCGAATGGGGCTTACATATTCCGTCAGTGTAGGGTAATGAGTGTATATTACCGTCCTCGGTGCAGATGTCTGAATATGTCGTGTAGGCGGTGAAAGTCGGGGCGCAGGTCGGGCGCTTCGCTCCAGCACTGGCGCATGACGCTGACAGCCTCGGGCGGCGCGGCGCCCATGGACACGGACGGCCGGATGAGCGGCGGCGGTCGCGACAGCTTGTCCAGCAGCTCGGACGGTGACAGCGCCAGCATGCAGTACGGCTCGCCGCGCACGATCACCTCTTGCATCACGATCGCGAACGAAAACACGTCACCGGCCTGGCTACCCCGAGTCCCGCCGATCCCGCCGCCGGACCGCATCTCGCGCAGCAGCTCCGGTGATGTCCACAGTAGATCTAAACACCCAACATGTGAATACTATGCAAAAAAGAAATTTGGAATTTTTTTACCAAAATTTTGTATATGTAAGACGGAATGATCAAATCATACATTCAACCAACAATATGAGACTGTTAGACAGCTTTAGGAAATAGCATTTATTTCTTACCACGGGGCGAGCGTTCTGGTTCAGGTAACCCCTGCGCGCGAAAGAATGAAGGCACGCCATGGTCGGTGACGCGCAGCACCCAGCGCGAGTCAACGACGCAGTTGCGCGAGGTGAGGTGGCCGTGCACGCGCAGTGGCGACGCGTGCAAATAGCGCATGCCCTTTACCAGGTCCGTGAGCAGCGACAGCCGGAACGTCCAGTCCAGTTTGATGTCGTCTGCCATGAGCACGTCCTCCAGTGAGCCGCGCCCGCAATGGTCGAACACCAGCGCCGGCCGCAACTCACACAGGCAACCTATCACGACCATACACAACCGCATAGAAATTAAAATTGAAATAACAAATTTTAGTACCGATAAACTTACTGAAAGTACTACACTTCACTTCTTGCTTCATCTCACACAAAGAAAGTAACAAAAACGAGGGCAATAATAACGATCGTATTTACCTATGAAAGGGTTGAGATTTTCATGTCGCAGATTTTGCATGACCAGCAGCACATCCGTGGCTTTACGTTTCAGTTCCAAATTCTGTACAGGCAGATACTTCATGTGTACTGCATCACCCTGAAAAATACTTAAATCAAACACACACCAGCTTGAGGATAAAGGAGAAAAAGGTGAGAATATCCGAGAGAATAATATTATACCTTATAACGAGTGCGACGGTCGACGGCGACGCGGTTGATGCTGCAAGTGGAGGAAGGTGCGGAGGGGGCGTGTGGGGCGGGGAGCGGGGGCTGCTTAAGCAGATCGGGGCGCTCGAGCTCGGGACCACCGAACTCGTGCAGCTGCTGCAGCCAGCACGACAGCATGGTCTCCATGCCCTCGCCCACACGGCGCCGCTCGTCGGCCGGAAACGTGAAGTCCTGAGCAGCCAGCACGGCGTCGCCCCGTCGCCGTCGCCGGCGCCGCCGCACTGCCGCCCAGCGCGCGCCGGCCGCGAGCAGTGCGGCTGCGGCCAGCGCGCCCGCCACGCATGCTACCAGCATCGGGATAGTGATGCCGATAGACATCTGCTCGTACTCGCTCCCGTACATCTCACCCCAGTGCTCCAACTCCACTGTGGAGTTAACTTCTATATCGGTGTCCCACTCGGCCGAGTCATCTAAGGATCTTTTTGATGTGGCCGTTATAGCGGCGACCTTTCTCCATTTGAATTGAGATGTTTCCTCGCCAGTTTCGTATAAATAAAATATTATTCGACCATTTTCAGAACGTGTCCTTTCTGAAACCGTATCTTGATATAGAGATTCTAGTACATCTTCATAAATAGAGTTAGCAACTAGGGGCTTCTTCATATCTTCGAGCTTTTTGTGCGTGAACAATAGTAGACGTTGCCTCACTATGTCGTCTAGTTTGGAAACAAACTGGAAGTACTCGTGCTCGACCGCGTCCCGCCGCACTCGACCTTCGCTAGCAATAAATTGCGACTCGTCCTTGGAGTTGTTTTTTTCGAATGTTTGTTTCGCGGCGTCCGCTATGTGTTTTGAATCTGTGTTATTTTGCGATAGTTTCTCTATGATGTCTGTTTTGATCGTGTTTACGAGGCCTAGCGGTAGGGCGAAGGGCGGCGCGGTCGAGGCGTAACGAGCTCTCTTATTGCGGGGAGTCGCGTTGTTTACCGGCGGGCCGCGCGGCGACGACAAACTTTTCTTATTCGATTCCGGATAAATTGACGATAAATTTGCGTTTTCCGGGGCGGACGTAACCGAGGATGGCGACGAGTTCTTCTCATCATAAGGCGAAATTCCTACATCTAAAGTGATATTGCTCAATTGAAAAGCGTTTTCGGGTAAATCAGTGTTATCGGCGGTTGCGAGCATCTCGCGTTCCACATGTAAGAGCAGCACGAGAGGTGCCTCAGGCCCTCGCAGTGCGGTCAGCGCTGCGTCGGTTAGCCCCGCCGACTCCACAGAGGCACACAGGATCACAACTGTACCAATGAGAAAAACATAAGAAATCACTTTGCCTACATCAAATTAGTGCAATCACACAGCACAGTTACTTACCGTGCGGGTAACGGGCTATTTCTTGCGCAGTGAGCGGTGCTCGGCGCACGTTGACGCCGCGGACCACAAGAGCGCGTTCCACGTGGCGCAACGCGGCGGCGCACTCCGATCGCGGCGCGGCCAGCGGCAGCAGCGCACGGCGCCAGTGCAATCGTCGCGCCAGCTCTCCCACGCCGGCTCCACGAGCAGCAGGAGCCGCGCATGCCGCAGGCAGGGGCCTACGAAGTGCGCGTGCCGCTGCTGACAGCGCATCGCACGCACCGGCGCCCGCCCACCCGGAGAAAGAAATAGCTCCTCCTCCGCTAATCGTAAGCAGAGCATTACGCGTCACCTCCACTTTCCAGCCCGGGCCACACGTCTCTGTTTTTACGAAATTTGAATTTTAAAAATCCCTCCACCGATGTGAGACTGTGAGATCTTGACCTTAATTATAAGGAATTAATCACGAAGCGGAGGTGATGTAGACGTTAATCAATTGATATTTTCATTGTAACTAGCTGAGAGTTTATTGACGAGAGGAATTATAATTTTGATATTATCAATTTCGTCGCGTTGTCGTAAATTCCGTAGTAAAAAAAGATTTATGACATTATTGAAAAAATATTGAATTAGCTAAAATATTACATTTATAAAGTTTTCAACCTTCATATTTCCGCCATTTACAAAAATTTTGATAAACTGAATCGACGAAAAATTCTGTGTAATTTTGAACCTTCTCACAAAATGTTACCAGAATCGGTTGAGACACTTTTATGCAACCTGTTGGCGACAACAGCCTGTTGACAGTTGCACGAAAGCATTTTTGGCCTATGTCAAATGAGACACTTCGCTCGCTCGGTAAGTTTTAATAACTGTTGTAATATTTTCAATTAATTAGTCCACAGGATTTGACAATCAAAATGTAATCAGCAGACTGACCGTTATAGCTGAGTATTCGAAACGGCGAGCTCTGTAGTACTGAGTCATGGCCAGTGTCAGCCATGTAGCGCCGTAGCCGCTCTTCGTCGAAGAGCGCGCGGTCGCCGCCATCGCAGGCAGCGCGTAGCACGAGCAGCGCCGGGGCGGTGCGGGGTAGCGGCGCGGCGGGCAGCGCGGCGAACAGCGCGGCGGCCACGGGCAGCGCGAGCGCGAGCGGCGAGCGCGCGGGCGGAGGGCGAGCGAGCATGGCGCCGCAGCGCGCGCTCACGCGGCGCCGTCACGCCGCGCGGCGCCCGCGGGCGCCATGCTGCGACCGCCGCACCTTGCCGCTTCGCCGCACCGATTACGCTCTCGCCTGATCGCACCGGATCAAACGGTCCAGATCCTTCGTTGTGCCTGTTACACGAATAACTTGATCGATATTTTGTTCCAAGTTGCCGCTACTAATAAACCAACTAATAGATAACTAATGGATTTTTTAAAATCATCCTATACTGTCGCACTGCTGGGCAAAGGTCTCTCCCATTTTCCTCCATTTTTCTCTACCCTATATATACAAATGGATATGACAGTTAATTCAGAGAATAAACTATCTGCATACCAAATGTGTTTATGTGTTTCTTATACGTTCAGCTGTTTTGGTGTAAAAGCAGAACAAATATGTTTAAATTTACAGAAACTTTCGCATTTATAGTAATAATAATATTAGTAGTATTCAACTGACCGGACAATGTTGAAAGGCGAATTTAAATTTTATTTCAAAATATTATATATTTTTGTTTTAAATTTGTTTTTTGTTTTTTAGCATAGCTATATATTTTTGTTATATGCAATCTAAGTAACTTTATTTTATTTTATTTTATTTTATTTTATTTTATTTTATTTTATTTTATTTTATTTTATTTTATTTTATTTTATTTTATTTTATTTTATTTTATTTTATTTTATTTTATTTTATTTACATGGAGAGACCAACAGCTACAAGTAATTACAATAAAAACAGAAAATATAGCAATAATAGAGCCAATTAAAGGTCCTCACCGCTAGAAACAGTATACAATTCCAAATAATTGAACATTATTACACGCTACTTAAAAGAGACAATAAATATTTTTTAAAGAAAACTAAGTAAGAGTTAGTGATGCCAATTAACCTGTAAATATTCACAAGAACGCATGAACAGTGAAACAAACACAGAACAACTAAACATAATAATCGGAAATGAAATCACTATATTACTGGAGCAAATGTTCGTAAAGTAACCGTTTAGCTTTCGCTATGCCTGAAGCGAATAAGTCAATGTCAACAGTTTCGGAGAGATTATTAAAGTTGCTACTCGCCCGCAAAATAAACGAGTTCTGGCGGTAATTTGTGGAAGCAAAAGGGATGTAAAGAGGGGGGTTGAATCTAAGTGACCTAGACGGAGCATTTAACATGATTTTGGATAAAAGTTCGGGAGAATCAACTATACTAGTAGCCATCTTCATTAAGAAGGTAATATCGGCAATATCTCGACGAATATTTAAAGGAACCAGGTGATGTTTTTTACAGAGATCTGTATAATTATCAGAGCTATAATTAATATTAATACGGAAACATAAGTGCTTGACAAACTTCCTCTGAATACCTTCAATTCGATCTATATACACGTTATACATTGGATTCCACACCTGGGAGGCATATTCGAGGTGAGTTCGCACGTAGGTACAATAAAGTATTTTTAAGGTTTTTAGGTTTCTAAACGATGTCGAACATCTTAAGACAAAACCAAGTGCTCTATAAGCTTTAGAGATAATTTTATCTATGTGGGTATCAAATATTAATTTACTATCGTGATATATTCCTAAGTCACGGACTGTTGTGGAGCGCGGAAGAGTTTGTTGTTTGAGTGTATATGCTGTTGGAATTATATTTCGTTTACGGGTAAAGGTAACCACGCAACATTTGGAAGGATTCAGATCCAAGCCATTGCGAGAACAGTACTGTTCGAGGTGGGAGATGTCTGCCTGTAGAGCGGATGCGTCTGCTTGAGATGAAATCGTCTTAAATATTTTCATATCATCGGCAAAACAGAGTAGTTGCGATGAAACTAGATAATGGCCTATATCATTGATCATAATATTGAAGAGAAGGGGCCCAAGCAATGAGCCCTGGGGCACACCACTGGGCATATCAACCCAGCTAGAAATATAGTTTTTCACTACGACCGCCTGAGACCTATGGTCAATATAAGACGAAAACCACCTCAAGAGATCACCACTAATTCCTATTGAAGCTAGCTGGAGCATGAGCGTGTTATGATCTATCCGATCGAAGCATTTAGAATAATCAGTATACACCACGTCAACTTGTTTGCCAGTATCCATAGCATCAGTGATAAAATCATTAAGGTGCACAAGATTGGATACGGTAGATCTACCACCCAAAAATCCGTGCTGAAAGGGACCAAAGGAGTTCTTCAATGCGGGATACAATTGATCATATGTAATACGTTCAAATATTTTAACTATTAAGCAAAGCTTTGAGATGGGTCTATAATTCTTAATGTCTGTTTTTGGACCTTTCTTATGTACAGGTGTTATAAACGCGGATTTCCAAATACCCGGTACAACGCCCTCTTTAAGAGATTTCTGAAATAATAAGGAAATAGGGATTGAGATCGTATTAGCGGTAGCTATTAGAAAAGAGGCTGGCAATTTGTCTGGTCCGGCTGATTTCGATGTATCCAGCGACAATAAGTGTTTCTTAACATCATCTAATAAGATTTCAACATTGGAAATGTGAGACATATGGGAACTGGACGGGCAAGCAGAGTGTAAGTTAGAATTGGGTGGGGAGGTAGACTGCGCAAAGTTCGAAAGGAAATAGGTCGAAAAAGAGTCACATATCTCGTCGCCTGTATTTACTTGTATATTATTATAAGTGAGGCAGCTTGGAATGGTACAAGATTTATTATTATTTTTTGATTTAATATAGCTCCAGAAATATTTAGGGCTTGTGATAATAGATTGTTCGACTTTTTCTAGGTAGGAATAGTGGCATTGTTTCTCAAGTTTTTTTGCTCGATCCCGAAGCAACCTAAATGAGAGAAGGTCCGATCGATTACCATAGATGTTATATTTTCGAAGATATTTATTCTTTTCTTTAATTACCTTAATGAGAGCATTAGAGTACCAAGAGGGATACTGTTTGTCAATCGACTGGATAGCCGGTATGTATTTGTCAATGAGGGAATAAATAAAATTATAAAAATATGTTACAGCTTCCTCTACAGTCCTATTAAAAAATTCTCGCGCCCAGTCAATTTTTGAAATTTCTAAATTAATTTTATCGTAGTCCCCTTTGTAAAATAGACGTTTGGTGGTTGAAGCTGGCTTCAAGTTGTCAGTAGAAATAAAATCGGCATTTATTAATAACGCACCATGCAGAGGGTCTACCGGTACCAAGGGATCCGGACATTCCTTGACATTAACGTGATCATTTGAAATCACCAAATCCAAGATCCTACCCTGACAATTTAATACGCCGCTGTATTGTGCCAGACCTAGCATACATAATTCATCCACAAGTAAACATTCATCAGCCGTTCGAAAGTTAGATGGGGTGTAAGACAAATCATTATTTAAACACCATTTAATGCTGCTCATATTAAAGTCGCCTATTATTAAGTACATATCGAGAGGGTTTTGTAGCATTGTGTCGTTAAGTTTATTAAAATAATTATTTAACTAATTATTTAATAACTTTATTCTATTATATGAACAGTTACTGTTCATTAGCACAATCGAATGTTATAAAGAAGGCAGGAGTTCGAGTCGCCATAGGCGCGACTTGTACCTCTGAATTTGTACTTATATAATTTTTAACTGCCACCTCTTGGTTTCGGTGAAGGGAAACATCGTGATGGCACCAACGTACTAATGAATATTAAGATTACTAGTGTGTGAAATGGAGAATATGGCAACTATGTAATTTAATTAAACCATCATTAAGGTAAACAAAAGGAATGTTTTTTTTTTTATGTTAATAACAAATTTAACATCATTTATTCATAATAATAAAATTGTCAACACTTAAATTTTTTCAGTTGTTAGAAACATCCATACAAACCCCACTTAGATTAACTAAATTACCTACACCTAATGGAGGGCACGATATTGGTTGCGAGTGTTGCGACTCAACATCAATAAGTACGTCACCTACACCGCCGATATCAACACGCCGTACACCGCTCAGTCCCGTCCCCACAATATCCATCTCAATATCCAGTCAATGTCTGGCTGATGTGATCCGACCCGACCCGGCGCGGCTCACTGAATTACTTATGACCGAAGCCTATTTCCACAAGTGTTATACTTATATAAACCTACATTATGTTTCAGTGGGACGGCGCTTTTTGGGGTCTCTAGAGAGATTTGCGGTGTACAACAGCTTTTAAAAAATTAATTGCTCTTGTCTTCAGAAATAAGTAAAACGTTAAGTTTTGCTACGCAATGCTATCATAACTATAGTTATAGAAAAACTAAAGCATTTGGCCTAGATTCGAATTGAAAATAATGTAATAATTTTTAATGTTGTAGTGTAATTAGACCAAGATTTTCAAGTGAAAATGTGTTTTGGTTTGCTCCAGTGTAAGTACCAATTTCGCGAAAAAGTGCGATTCCCTTATATCGCGGAAAGTTGTGAAGATATGATTTAAAAAATTATTATAAAATACGCGTATACATGAGAGTCGTATGGTGCAAAAAGAATTATTCGAGAGCATAAAAACGATAAAAGTTATAGCCAAAATAGTTTAATAATTTGTTTTTGGAAACGAAGATTACATTTTGAGAAAAACTCCTCTGTATAAGTCAGCTATAATTTGAGAAAACAAAGACGATCGGGTTAAGGGTTTGCCCTGTAGCCCAACCGTTTTGAAAAAAGTCAAAAAGATAGAAGGACATTTTATATTGAACGTTGTATTTTTTTTTTGTAAACTTTTTCTTATCCTCCTTATTCTCGTTGCTCATCGATAATATTTTTTGAATTCCGTAAATTCATTTCCAATTTGCTCAATATAGTCGTGAGAGTGCCGGCATGAAATCGATGATTTTTTTTAGAACAGCAGTATTAGTATTAGTAGTACTGTATGTAACAATACAATACGTATCTGTACGGTGCAGGCTTGGGTTGTCACCTAGGCCCTCGCCATACACGACGACATGATGATGTAGAGGTTTTTAGATGTTGGTGTGGAGACACAAGACCACGTCACGTAAAAACAGTTTATTGTTGAATGTATTACATGTTGTAGTTGGGTGTAATGGGTACACCCACTACATCACACTACAGTGTGTGACGTCACACAGCTGCGATCTTTTCGATCCTCCTACATAGTGCATGACGTAGTATGTGACGTATTGTTCGATGTTATCTTGTAAAATATATATTAAATGAAATAAAGGTCGTGTGACGTATCTATTTACGTAATATAGTATAAGAGCATCTTTAAAATCTACAATAAATCAGTTCAGTTCAAGTCAGGAGACCTGTACTCCACCAACAGTGTTTTATTACGACGCCCCCCGCCGCATCCACCGCTTCCACAGGGTCCTTTCTCGACCGCCGCTCTATAGAAGCTCAGTTGTAGCAACGCATTTAATAGATGTAAAGTTAAAACAGCTGACACGCGACCTACATAGTATGGGGCGCGTGCAGCTGAAATGTGCGAGCATTGCTCGAACATCATTGCTCGAGCTCGAACGCCACTTGACATGATAAGATGGTACCCAAACTATATGTATAAAGTATATAATTTTTTTTTAAATTATGGTTTATTTTCGAGGGACAAGTTACAAAATTAAAAAAGATGTTTTGCAATCCTTACTGTGTTAAATATTAAATGAAAGGGCTCGTTATGAGAATTCAAAATATATTTTTGTTATTATTGTAAATTAAATAGTATTGTTTTTATTTCAGAAAGAAGACGAAAATTTACCTTCCCCCCCCCTTGACTTCCGAAAATACTGATTAGAGGAAATTTTACCTATTATAATAGGGTCCGAAAAGTATGATTGTAATTTGTCTTTTAGATTATCCGAAAATAATGGACCCGTATTGCACGCCTCATAAGCGAAGCGTTGAGGTGGGTACTACTGTCACTTCGCGCAAAACATCTGATTTTTCAAACTTAAAATGTCTTTATGTATCATACATTGCACTTGTAAGATAATATATACACACACATATTAAGAAAAAAACACTATTTTTAACACTCATGATATTTTTGATGTCATTTTCGTTATTTAAACTTGTTAAAAAACAGTTTAAAATAGATCTGTCTTGGACGTCCGTGTGTCTGTATGTGCGGAGGCTTTTCTTGTTAACACGATAACAACCGAAATACTTTACTAATCGAGTCTTTTTAAGCTATTGCATAGCTTCTATCGCGGGCCTTGAGCGCGGGGACCGAATCCAGAAATTCCGTAACGAAAAAACCTCACGCTCCCCACTCCGACGGGCACGGAGGTGTGGCTTGAAGGCCGTGCATCGTCTAACGTCGTTTCAGTTCGGCAGTCTTCGACACGGCGTTGTGTGCGTGCGATTAGACGTATTGTACGACTCTACGAAACTCGCACGAATCGAGACGAGCTGCTCCGAAATCGGACGAATACATAAGCAGCTGTTTATGAGAAAGTATATAGGTGTATAGGTATTTATGTACAACAGTGAATAGCTGTACTTGTAAAATTTGTGTATTAAGTGTTTTGAATATTTAATAAAAGAAAAATTTGTTTTCTTATCGGTCACCACGCTCAAAAAGTGTAACTTGAATTAATATCAAAGAAAAAGAAATACTGCATAAATAAAATAAATAAATAATTATAATTGCATAAGTTGATACAAAATGCTATGCAATAGCTTTACAGCGGCAGTCCCCGAGTGCCACACGTCTTTTTTAGGGTTCCGTAGCCAAATGGCAAAAACGGAACCCTTATAGATTCGTCATGTCTGTCTGTCTGTCCGTCCGTATGTCACAGCCACTTTTTTCAGAAACTATAAGACCTATACTGTTGAAACTTGGTAAGTAGATGTATCCTGTGAACCGCATTAAGGTTTTGACACAAAAATAGAAAAAAAACAATAAATTTTGGGGGTTCCCCATACTTAGAACTGAAACTCAAAAAATTATTTTTCATCAAATCCATACGTGTGGGGTATCTATGGATAGGTCTTCAAAAATGATATTGAGGTTTCTAATATCATTTTTTTCTAAACCGAATAATTTGCGCGGGAGACACTTCCAAAGTGGAAAAAAGTGTGTCCCCCCCCCCGTAACTTCTAAAATAAGGGAATTATAAAACTAAAAAAAATACATGATGTTCATTACCATGAAAACTACCAGCGAAAATTGGTTTGAACGATATCTAGTAAGTAGTTTTTTTTTAATACGTCATAAATCATAAACGGCAATTTACCTTTCATTCAATCAACTCAAATATAAAAATTTTAAAAAAACATACTACAAGACTTTTATGTTATTTGCTACTACGGAACCCTTCATGGGCGAGTCCGACTCGCACTTGGCCGCTTATTTTCTCTTACGCTTGACTATGCTCAGGAATAGAACCCTTTCATTTTTCAGGGTCTGATTCGATGTGGTTTAATTGTTATTAAATAAATAAATAAAAAATCTACTGTTCTTCATAGTTTTAGTATATCTATATATATCTTTATTTTTCTATATGCGTAAGAATTTTAAAAAAAAATTATGGACCCTTTGAGGCTTGCTCTTTTGGATTTTCCAAACTTATTTGTAGTTTCAAATAATTGTGTTCCAGTTCTATAATTTTAATAGATAATGGTTTCCTTACTCTGTCTGATATTTGTCTGATTTACCTACTACTCTGTAAATTCTATTACAGATATGATGTTAGGTTTTGAAGGACATTAGAGCAAATAACCGACTGGTCATACTTATATGGCAAGATCATGGGCTTACAGAAATAGTGGCGGTGATTATGCAATAGTCTATTTAAGAGAATCAATGATTCGTCCCCTTCCTGCTAGAATTCTTACATTTTACATTATTCGTTCCGAAGCTTAAGACCTGATACCAGATTGCAGAAAGAAAACTCTCACCAAAGCTATACATTATCTCCCTGATTTACAAAAATTGAGAAACTGTTGCTAAACCTATTTGAGTTAGGTAAAATATGTTTTGTCTTGTTCTTGCCATATCAAATTAGAAAAGAGTGGGACCGAAAATATTTTAACTGAAATAGGTTTAGCAAATATTTGTGAATTTTTATGAATAAAAAGGTATCATGTTTTAATATTATAGAAAGACAATTGAGAGCTAACTATAAAAAATATATATTGGACATTTACAATTGCTGCCAAAAAGTCTTAAAAGTAGTAAGTACGTATCTTAAAGTAGTTAAGAAATGCAGAAGACTATAACAGACCCCTCCATATATATAACCGAGAAAGGAACTGAGTGCAATATCGCACATTGTTTACTATTTTTAGACTGTCAGTTATCTAATGTGACGGATTTAATTTTTGAAGGAGTACAAAGTGACTCCAAGAATATCAACGGATTTTATTTAAAACTATCTCATTGAAAATAACGTGATAATTTAGCTATGAACACACTCGATATGAGAGTTACTGTAATAATTTGGATAGAACAAATATTATTTAACTTTTACATTTCAATTGTAGAACTCATTTAAAGCTTAGTAAGATCATTGTGACTTGTAACACAAATATATATAAGATCACTAAAGTACTTGTAAATAACAAGACTATAAGACTCAGATATATCTATATATACTCAATTATCTTATTTTTTCCTTGCTTAGAAAGATGACAATACTCTCTTTAATATTTATATATCATTATATCTTTAATCCTACAAATATTATTCATGCGAAAGTGAGTTTGTATATTTGTTTGTTTGTTTGTGACCACTTTACGCTTCAACCACTGAAATTATTCAGATGAAGTTTGATATGGATATAGTTTGACACTCAGGGAAGGACATAGGATAGTTTTTATCCCGAATTTCTATGGGGAGCGAAGCCTACGGAGACAGCTAGTGCTATATATCAGCTAAATACTAACCTTTAAGTACCTTAGTGCTTTGTTTACAGAAAATGTCTTGAGATGCGGAGCACCACTAATAGTTGAGAGTAATTTTGATTTCATCACAACTTTTTTCGAATATATTTACTTACGATCTTTCCTTCTCTAAGCATTCTTCTTCGTGAAACAATAATTAAAAATGTTCGCGAATGTCAACAAACAAAACACTTTTTTGGTGTGCGTGAACGCGGCAGTGTTGAGCAGCAGCGGCGAGCGGCGGAGACCGCGGCAGAACGGGAGTTGCGAGATTGGCTTCGGATGGGAACCGCGGCGGTCGCGGCGTTTCGCTGGGGCGCGGGCCGGCGCTCACCGGAGTCTCCGAGCGGAGCGGCGGCTGGCGGCGTCGGGCGGCGCGCGCCCAGTGCGGCGAGCGGCGCCGGGGGCCGCGGCCGCGCCTGCGCGGGCAGCTGCCGCGGCGCCCGGCCGCCGCTCGCCGCTCGCCGCTACCGACAGTTCAGAGTTCGCATCTTTCGTGACGATTGATAGACCACGCCGCGCTGCTACGCTCTACGATATGTATTCACTGTTTAGCACAGTTCTTATGACACTGTATTAAGTTCCAAAATTGAATGTAGAACAGAGTGTATAATGCTTATTATATTATTTTCTATAGGCAGTATGAAGATTTAATGATTGTGTCATTATGATATTTGCGAAAATAAATGATCTTTACCTATCCATCCACTCTATAGGACTTTATAACTAGTAGTTCGCCACGAACTTAGACCTCGCGATTATATCTTCTACTACCAAGCAAAGCAAGCAAGCAATCCAATACACGACAATTGAACACAATTAACCGACTTAACAAATTAAACAAAACTGTAAACACGCAAGACAACAAAAAGTCATACGATTCTAGACAAAATCAAGTCAATCTTGTAAACTTATGAAAAAAAAATCATAGCGAGTTCTAAGCATTTAAAATTTTTGTTGGACATCTACTTATTGTGTTTTTGTGAACTATATGGTATTGAATGTACGCAACAAATATTTGTCAATTTTCTTCTTTTCTTAAAAATAGTGGTCAAGACATTGGCCTTGTAACTCGGAAGTCGCGGGTTTGATTCCCACGGGAGACATGCATTTTTTAAAAAGTTGTTCAGTAACCCGGACTGAATTCACCCATAAATAGTTTCAGTATATTTTGTAAGAAGATTTGTATTGTATATCCGTCACGGCTCAGTCAGCTAGACTTCGCGAGTCACCCTAAACCCGTTTAAGTATAACGTATAAAAAAGTTGTTCAAATAAAAACATTGCGTTTTTATAATGGTAACAAAAAAGTCTAATGACATTTTTGAAAATATTTAGAAATGGCGGATGTATGACAGTTTAAAAATTTTAAACCCCCATATTTCCGCCATTTTAAAAAATTTCGAAAAACTGGCTCGACAAAAAAATTCTATTTAGTTGCTGAACCTGCTTACAAAATTTCATGAGAATCGGTTAAGAAATGCGACCTGTAGGCGAGAACAGACAGACAGACAGACAGACAGACAGACGGACAAAAGAATTTTTGGCTAGTCTCGAAACTGAGACGCTTCGCTCGCTTCGCTCGCTCGGTCAATAATATATTATAGGTATAACAAATTATACTAAAAATATTTTAGGGTGAATTCAGTCCACGATACTAAACAACTTACCCCAAAGAAAACGTAGGTCGAAATATGAAAAGTAATTTTTATAAGTTGCAAATTGCCGCCATGTTTGACACTAACTTTTGAAACACAAGTCTCGAACTTGTTTTGGGTTTGATTGATTTAAGTCTGTGTGATTTTTTTTTTGCCTTAATTTTTGACTTCCCATGCAAATTGACCGTTCAGTTGATCTGAGTTTGTATGGAGAGGCAAAAAATATTTTTCCTATTTTGATTTGAAGTTTCTTGGGGAATATTGTTCACTACCACAGACTGAATTCACCCTTAAAATAATTTGAGTATATTTTGTGGGACATTATACAATTTGTGAGGTATATACCCGTAATAATTGAACCCACGGGCTATACAAAATTAGAATAACAGTCAAAAAACAAACCAGCAATTCCATACAAAAGTGTGCAGCCGCCGGGGCATTTTGTATGGAAACGTCGAATTTTCTTTTAGTTTTTTGACCGTTATGTTAATTTCATTGCACTGTAGTGATCTAGTAGCCCGTGGTTTGGTTTATTACGGGTATGTCCCTTTCGCGTTGTATATAGGTCCTTTTTATAAATTGAAGTACCCTGGCGTGTATATCTGTAGTCTTTCTGTGTAAGTAGTAGAAAGTATTTTAATTAGCTTTTTATTAACCTCCGACAAAAAAAAAATGGTTTTAAGTTTTAAGTTTGACGCTAATGTCTGTCTGTCTGTGGCTAAGTTTCATAGAAATCGGTTCAGCCGTTGAGGTTATTGGGAATTAAAGCTTAAAGTCGCGTTTTTTTCATTTGTCTAGAAAATAATAGATGGCGCTAAGGATATCATTAGCTTAGGTATATGTAGTTTCACTACTTATCACTAGATGACGTTCTTGAGAGTCGGGGCTTTTAGGGTTCCGTGGTAAACAAGGAACCCTTATAGTTTTATAGTTTCGCTATGTCTGTCTGTTCGTCCGCGGTTTATATTATATATATTTGGTTATATTTGGTTTAAAAATGCAAATTTTTGTTAGAGTCAAGTGTCCGCCCCCCCCCCCCCCCCACTATCTGCTAAACGGTTATATATAGACCCGTGAAAAAATTCACAGCTGTAGTACCTATATATAATGAAGTTTAAAGGAAAACAATCCGAGCTAAGTAAGGTTTACAAATAAAAAGTTACAAGCGATCAACTTATAAAATGTACTCGGAAAAAGAAAATTTCATACAAATTCAATAGAAAATTAGTTTTAGACGTTTCTAGTCGCATGAACTCAAAGTTATCATTCGTGACTACGGAACCCTACAATGCGCGTGGCCCGACATGCACTTGGCTAATTATTCTATAATTTACCTGGGAAATAAACTTGTTAACATATGGAACAACATTCAGTTTCCTCTTCGGCATTGGACTGGTTCTCTAGTTATCTTCGGGGACGTCAGCAATCAGTGAAACTTGATGAATCTTCATCGGATTGGTGTGATCTTTCCACTGGCGTTCCCCAAGGCGGTATTCTCTCTCCTTTGTTGTTCTCCATCTTTATAGATTTCATCACTAAAGAGCTTCATTGTTCGTATCATCTGTATGCCGCTTTATACGCAGACCGAAGTTGATGATCTCAACAACGCGGTAGCTAAAGTTAATGCAGACTTGCTGGCCATAAGTGATTGGTCGCGTCGCTTTGGAGTCACCGTAAACCCCGCTAAATGCCAGGCCATTATAGTCGGTAGCTCTCGTCTGTTAAGTCGGATCGATGAAAATTCTAACTCGGGAATTTACTACGAGAATACGGAAACACCACTATGGTCCAGCGTAAAAGACCTGGGACTCTCTATTGATTCAACCCTTTCGTGGAATGTTCAGGTTTCTGAGGTTGCTGGTAAGATCACGGGTGCATTACGTACACTGTATAAATTAAAAAACTTTTTACCAATCAATATTAAAATAATGCTTATGACTACCCTAATTCTTCCTATTCTGGATTACGCGGATGTGTGTTACTCGGGGTTGAATTGTGATCTCCTCAATAAACTTGATCGCATACAGAACAACTGTATTCGCTACATATTCGGCTTACCGATCTCAGTTAAAATGGTAACCTATGCGAAAGCGGCGTAGTCTGCATATCCGCACTACTTTGTTCTCTGTACTTTTTTATCCTAAGACTCCAGCTTATCTCACCAAATTTACCTTTCTTGGTGATACTCACGTCAGAAATCTTCGCTCTTCTAGCAATCTTCTTCTTACAATGCCACATTATCGGATCGGATTCTATAAAGATTCATTTGTCGTACAAGCTGTGCGGCTTTGGAACTCTCTCCCACTCAGTATTCGGAAAGCTCAAACTCGTTTCGCATTCAAAAAGGCAGTACGTGTACACTATATCTGAAAACTGTCAGTAGTTATATAAAAAGTATTTATGTAGTGTATGTATGTGGTTTATTAGGGAATAATGTATATATGTATATTTTTGTGTAGGTTTATTATATTTGATAAATATGTATGTATATATTTTTATATAACAATATATTTTCTTTATCTGTACTTACCCCCAAAAGATTGCTTGCTCAGCATCACCTGTTGGTTGACTGGTAGAGAAGGCATCAGGCCTTAAGTCCACCATTTACATGTATTGTAATAAAGTTAAATAAATAAATAAAAAAACAACGATTTAAATTTATTTTTTATTCCAAATTTATTAAGTAATTATTAAGTAACTAGCCCAAGCCCGCGACTGTTCGCGTGGACTTTATGTCTCTGAAAAATGCTCATCAGGCTGAACAACTTTTGCTCAGGCGTCATTTTATATTTCTTACAGTTTAGCTGGACTATTATAGTTCTGCATCAGAATTCCATTTCCCAAAATCATTTATACCCTATGTGTTGCCCAGGCTTAACAGTTATATAACAAAAAAAGTTTCATTCAAATCCGTCTAGTTTTTCCGGAGATTAGCGTGTATAAACAGACACACAGACAAATTGACAAACAGACAAACAGACACACAGATAAACAGACAAACAGAGAGACATTCTTACACTTTTACTATGTCTCCATCGCCCCCAATCGTTTTTTTGGAAATATTTAATGTACATACACACTTTTTTTCTGTTTTATTATATGTATATGGATAATATCTGCAGTTTCTTTTATGTAAAGTATGGACGAGTAAGCTTTCAGATGTGAAAGCTTTTCGAAAACCGATAGATTTTTATGTATTCTGGCCCTTTTATTGAAAAGCTCCCGTGTGAAATCCCGGCCCGGGCTGGCCGTGCCCGGCCGTGCCCGGCCGGGCTCCCAAACGCTGCGGAAATGAAGTTGCCAATCCGCTCGACAACACTGCTGCAAAACAAAAATGGTGCAGAATCGGATGATCCTCACATTGGACAGGACGACCTGAGTCAAGTTCGCCTTGTGCACCATGATGTTTTGGTAAATAAAGTTTAACTCTTTGAGATGCGCCAATACCCAGACAAAATAGTAAAACAATGGAAGTCGGGAGGAATTCCTTTCAGTGACAGCGTAGGGGTTCGTAAAATAAAGAGTTATAGGCGACCAACTTATAAAATGTACTTACCCAAAAAAGTAAAAAAATTTGACACAAATTTTACAAATTCGATTTTTTTAATAATTACAAAATCCTACACTGTACTTGCCCCAATACGCACATGGCCGGTTATTATTTTAATGTAAGTAGGTTTATTGTGACCCGATTAAATAAGTCAGGTCCTTAACTTTTGTAACGTGGTTTGCGTTCAATTTGTGGCGATAACCTAGTTTTACAAACATTTAGTAGTTTCAAGAGCACGAATAGATTGAATGGAGTGCAGCAATGCAGATGACACATTGCATGTGTGCAGTTACGCATGCGGCGCCAAATCTGCGCTCTGTTTATTTTATGCGTGTGATGTGAAGTGTACCGGCGGGTCAGCTCTAGCCCTGCGCCCCACTTACCTATACCCGTGTGCCCCACTTAGGTACTCATCTAACGTCAGGTTATTTTCATGGAAGACCGAGGTTATGTTTAGGAAGTGGGATTGAAACGAACAGTTTAGGTAGGCAGCAGTAATGAATACAGTAGTGTTCGATGGTACGTGTTAAGGATTATCTTCTCAGGTGTTTATCTTCTCAACTCATAAATGTATATATTTCTGAAAATTGTTTCTAGCTTTAACTTAGTTTAAATAATAGTACTAACCCACATTTGTGCCTAGCCATTAAGTAGTTAAAATGAAGATTAAGATAGTAAAAGCTTTTGTACATTAATAAAAAGAAGCCCACAAGGGTCGTCATGCCGCAGCCCTGGGCCCGCGACAAGTTTCTCGCATTTGCGCCCCCCCCCCCCCGCCTGTCACCCCCCCCCCCGCGCCTCCTTAATTAACTTAAAGTTTGAGCACTTCATCACAACAAGGCGCGCCGCCGCGCTGCCGACGTCGCCTACTCACGCCAAACAACCCTCGCTAGGAAACTACTTTTATTTCGCGATCACGTTTCCAACTTTGTAGCGATTGCAATCACAAGGTCGTGTATCTGGGCTTGGCTCGGTTAATCACTTAAATCGGCCAATTTGAGAAAGAAGTTTGTTACGCGATTTTTGAACAGAAAAATACATGTTCAGTGAAGGAGTAAATATATTGAGTACGGTGTAACAGTTATTGTTTGGCGACGGCCTCGATGCGGTGGCGGTCGAGCCGCAGCGCCAGCCGGCCCTCGCTGCGGTACAGGTCGCGCGCGCCCAGCGCCGCGTAGAAGCCGCGCGCCGGCGGGTTGTCCTCCAGCACGTGCCAGTCGATGCGGTGCACGTCCTCCTGCAGCGCCATCTGTAGCAACACGCACAACATCAATATAACAAATCGTGATCATACAATATAACCTTCGGTATAGCCAAGCGTTGAAGGGCTACTGAGCAAGTATAATAAATCTGGCCAATTATCCACGACCCACGACTAGCCAATACTATTGATGGTACAAACGAAACTTCTTAGTGTCGATGTAACTGTAAGTGTAATTTACTTCTCCAAAGGTTTAACATAACAATATGTGGCGATGTAACTCATATAAATTAACAGTTCATGGTATAGTAAATAAGACAAATACAGAAATTGGAGATTTAACAAGTCTGTAAGCAGACTGGAGCCTGTCTGTATGAGGCAAGGCCTGTATCATAGTGCTGCAGGGCTGCACGCCTAGTTGTACATAATATATAAGGTATAACAAAATATACTAAAACTATTTCAAGGGTGAATTCAGTTGGTTATAGTGAACAACTTTCCCCAAGGAACATATGTCGAATTATAAAAAAAATGTTTAGCTTTCCATACAAACTTAGATCAGCTGATCGGTCAACTTGTGTAGGAGGCCAAAAATTCCTTTTCATAGTTCAATACGCGTTCCTTGGGGAAAGTTGTTCAGTATCATGGATTGAATTCACCCTTAAAATAGTTTTAGTGTATTTTCTTATATAATGTTTTTTTAAAACCTGTATAAGATTGGGTGACATTCAAAAACTTAAATAACTAAGATAAAAAAATTATTCAAAGAAATGTAGGGTATTATTCAGGCAGAAACAAGTCTTGATATACGAAACGTAAACGTACGTTGTTGTTGTAGCAAACTTTCGTAGCTCGTAGCCCCAGATTTCTACATCATCTGTGCCTGACGTTCCTTGCTAGCGTTGTTGTTGTAGCAAACTTTTGTAGCTCGTAGCATGCTCGTAGCCCCAGATTTCTACATCATGTATTAGGTAAATGATTAGGTATGTTCCCATTGCGTGAACGGTACATTTTTGACATTGTAAGATTCTGCAATATAGTCATCCAAATGACTAGCCACTCAAATATTGTTAACTTTAGGTAATTCATCACTGACATAACTTGTCATAGAAACATATTAATATTTGTATATTGTGACACAAACACTATTTAATATAAATCCAATGTGAAGTTTTGTCATTTTGTCACTACAACTATTTATCCATCTAAATTTGTACATTTTGGCATTAACACAATCAAACTAATTAGACGTTCCGTCATTTAATCAGCTATGTCCTGGAAGGAATTAAATGTAATAATGTAGTATTTTTTTAAATTAGCTCACTATCATGTGAAAATCCACACGAGGTTAAAAATTTATTTTTTCATATTCCATACAAAAAAATCATGACGTCATATTACTCCCTACACCGAAAATCAAGATGATTTCCCTTCTTAAATCCATATTTGAGTCATAAGGATCAACTCAGCCAAAGGAAATCTCTTGATCACCAATCGCCGTATTTTAAAGCAATAATCAGCGACTAATAGTGAAGTGAACAAAACATTACGACATACCAAAATGATTCTGAAGCTGAAGAAGATCGAGTGGAATCGTTAACTGCCGCTTGAACGCATCATCATAAAGCTAACCACTATTGAAAACATGTAAATTGAACCTGAGTGCAGGCATGCAGTACCTCGCAGAGCGCCCGCAGCAGCTGGCGGCCGACACCGGCGCGGCGCCGCGCGGGCCGCACGTACAGGTCCTCCACGTAGAGCGCGCGCCGCGTCCAGCTGGAGTAGGCGCGGTTGACCAGCGCGTAGCCCACCAGCTCTGCGCCCGCCTCCGCCACCAGCGCGAAGAACCACGCCGGTGAGCTCTCGAACCCGTCCGTGATCAGGTCTGGGACAACAGAAGCGGGAGTATGTTGCACTCACTCTTGCTGTTATTAACTTATCTTTCATTTTTTATCCGCCTTTATTAGCACGCAGGGCTTTAAGCCTCTCCCAATAAAGAGAGTCCATTTTCAAAGAATGGTTAAGTACTTAATTGCAGAAGATACACGGCAGCGCATCTGAAGTTTGTTCGACAAAAAAGGGTTGTGTGGATGAAAGTCAAATTTGTGTTAGTTTCTGTCAGAGATATTAAAGGCAAAGCGTGTGTGTTTGCCTACCTTGGGCCGTGAGCTTTGGCCCGTCCGGAACCTTCTCGTACGCGGCGAGTTCCTGCAACAAACAAAGTCTAATTTTTCTGATGAACTATTTTGAAATAATAAAAAGTCTTAAAAAAAAACTCAAAGAAAATCGATATCGTTGTGTTCACAGGCTCACAGGTAGTTGTTGCTAGCACAGTGTTAATTCCCAGCTTCAACTTCGTTCTCTGTTTCGACTTTTTGCGGGAGAAGAGACGCAGCTGGTATATTAAATGCTATGTTCTTTTGGGTACGGAACCCTAAAAAACATAACAAACAGGGTAAAAACAGGACCCTATTACTAAGTCTTCGCTGTCTGTCTGTCTTTCCGTCTGTCCGTCTGTCTGTCACCAGGCTATATCTCAAGAACCGCGATAGCTAGATAGTTGAAATTTTTACAAATTTTGTATTTCTGTTGCCGCTATAAAAACAAATACTTAAAACAAAATTATATAATATATAACAAACGCGATTTTTTGCCCTTTTTTGCCCGATATCAATAATGGCAACAGGTAGGCACTTGAAATATTCACAAAATATTCAGTTGTATTTTTATTTAATAAAAAATAAAAAAAATGAAATTCAATAAATATTTAACGGGGGCTCCCATACAAAAAACTGGATTTTTATAGATAATGGTATGGAACCCTTCGTGCACTTGGCCGGTTATTTGCTCTTCGCGTCTGCTTTTGTTTATTGTGTAAATCTTTTATCCACGCTGAGGGTGTTTCACGGCTAAAGTGGCCAAGGTTTACCAAAGGCGACAATTCGCTCTGCTGTCTCCATACGTCTGCATCCGACTGAAGTTGTATGATATGATGAGGTATTAGAAAAGAGTTGGTTTGGAGTGGACATGTGGTGAGGATGCCCGACGAGAGGATGGCTAAGCGCATCTTCTTTTCTGAACCTAAGGATGGCAAGCGGAAACAAGGCGGCCAGCTCCTCAGATACAAAGATGTTCAGAAAAGACATATGAAAAGATGCTAAATAGACCATACTCGTTGGGAAAGTTTGGCTGCACGAAGGATAGAATGGAGACGCCTAGTGCATCATAATGTAGATGCTTGAAGACCGCAGGAGGCATGAACAAGAATCGAAGCGAGAGGCGTTTTAAAACAAACCACCCTCCTCAATATAATATAACTATGTCCCTGACGTGTCCGCACTGTGCACGTACACTCATATCAAAAATAGGGTATGTCAGCCACATCAGGGCACATGAGCGACGCCTTATATGAATTTGAAGTTATATTTAAATTCGTATCAAACAAATACAGTCACCACAGCCGAAAACGGCCAGGGAAAGATGATGATGATGAGAAAAGAGTGAGGAGTTTGATTATGCGAGGTAAGGAAAATCAATCGAAAACTAGAAAATTATTATTTATTAATAGACATTTTATTTTGAAGGTATTAATATTTTCTCTGGTATTTATTAACTACTAGCCGAAGCCCGCGACTTCGTTCGCGTGGACTTTATGTCTCTGGAAAATGCTCATCAGGCTGAACAACTTTTACTAAGGTGGCATTTTTATATCTCTTATAGTTTAGCTGGACCATTATGGTTCTGCATCAGGCGTTCCATTTTCCAAAATCATTTATACCCTATATGTTGCCCAGGCTTAATAGCTATATAACAAAAAAAGTTTCATTCGAATCCGTCCAGTATTTCCGGAGATTAGCGTGTACAAACAGACAAACAGACATACAGACATACAGACAAACAGACAAACAGACAAACAGACAAACAGACAAACAGACAAACAGACAAACAGACAAATAGACAAACAGACGGACATTTTTTTTTAAATTCTTACTCTATTACTACGTCTCCATCGCCCCCAATATTTTTTTTGGAAATATATTTAATGTACAGACACACTTTTTTTACTGTTTTATTATATGTATAGATTTCTCTTTTTGTATAGTTATTTATTAGACCCAAAATGCTCTGTCTGCCCCATTAGGGATAAAGACGTGATAGTATGTATGTATGTATTTTATTAACCTCTCGTATGCCGTTACGTAGATCTACGCGAGAATGCATTGTTTAACTATTGTTGCATTGGTTAATATTTTAAGCGAATGTACCTATTATTATTGTGGTTATTGTTACAAAGCTTTTAAAAATAGTAATCTTATTTCATCATTAAAACGATGTTATAAAAAATGTCCAATAAAAAAAACGACGGATTGCACTCTGGGAGTGCCGGCAGAAGTGAAAACTTGAATATTAACGTTGTGCATTTTTGATATACGAAACAGCAGGCGCAGGCATACATTTTCGCCGCGCCGTAGAAAGAGAGGGGGATACTCCCTCTCCTACGCCGCGCCAGCTGTCTACTCTCCATCCGTCTTACGAATTTTCGATCAGGTCACGAGTCCTGACGCGAGTTTAACATTTTTTACCCATTCCAAAAAAAGTCCACAACGCCGCTAAAGAAGTTTTCACTTCAAAAAATCGCCTTAAAAAGGCTTATTACTGTTAAAAAGTTAAACGAAGAACAAATATTTGTATTAAACAATGTCAGCTAGTAATTAAAAAAATTATTTAGTAAAGAAGAATAAAAGACTTAGCTTATTTAATGCACTTGTCCCTGAACGAGGGATTGGTGACGTGGTGTTAGTGCATTAGAATGACAGCCGGGCGGACTCACGAGTATCATGTCGTGCACGCGCGGCATGTCCTCGCGCCGCGCCCGGCGCACGCGCACCTCCGGCCCGCTGCCCGCCATCGATGATGTCGCACGCTTACTGTTATACTACAAATTATAACCTATATCTGTACGCAGTGCGCACGCATGCGTTCGCTACGAGCTATTGAAGCACACTCAATTAAATCATTGTATTGTAATTATGGCATTTGGAACATTCAAGATTAGCATCAAAACACTAATAACCCACTCGTGAGCATGATAAATTGTAATCAAGTATCTCAATAGATGGTGGTATTGCTGTATCTTATTTTGTAAAGATTGCATAACATATAATTCTGTAAGTATATTTAGAATTAATCATTGCTATTACCTGTATTTAATTCAAACATCTTCAGGCAATAAGTAAGTGAAACAAGGAAATAGATTTCTTACTGTACAGCTAGCCTACTTAAGCGCCCTCTAGCGTGGTTGCGCGGAGGCATTTGGTTCGAGAACACGCCGCAACGCCGCGCGCGGTTTACATTACTTGTGTGCTCGCGGCGAGCAGCGACCACACGACGCCTTACACCTCGCTCGGTGCTCGCGGTCACTTGTGTGATCTAGTCCCACTAAGACCCACTAGGTGGCGCTACATGACACTCACTCTTGGTCTGAGATGAGAAGGCAGGTATACCTACACCTACGCAGTGCACATACATGACAACAACAAGAACTATAAAAACTCACTACTCAGAAAAGCAACTATGTGAGAAATATCTAAATTGAACAATATTATAGATATTTCAGCAAAGCAAATAATTCATAAAAGCTATATTCGCTCAATCCTTGATAGTGAATGGCTTAAATAATTACAGAAAAGAAAAAAAAAACAAACAGGGTCGTCGGAGTGAAGAATAATGGGCCGTTTCTTTCCAGCAAAACATTGATTTTATTTTTATGTCATTTTTGACTGACTCTACATTTGTAATTTTTCACTGACTCTACATTTGGCGCTCACGCAAAAGTTAGCTTGGCATTAGTGTAAGCGTAGTCTTTTAGAGCTTTAGTCGTAGCGTTGTGTCCAGTTTTCGTAGTAATTATCACGAGACGTCGACTGTCGTAGACACGTAGAGCCGTGCCTATGATGTATTCTGTGGCCGTGCTACGAATAATGCTAGTTAGTGTGGTTATGAAAGTGTCAGATGCTTGAAAGCCGAACTCTAACAACATCATCTTCTTGATTAATAGCCCGAGCAGTAACATTTATATAAACTATTGTTATAAACGTAGTTATTTAGACTACTATTAGTTTATTATCTAATA
This sequence comes from Acrobasis consociella, assembly GCA_963555685.1. Lineage (NCBI taxonomy): Eukaryota > Metazoa > Arthropoda > Insecta > Lepidoptera > Pyralidae > Acrobasis > Acrobasis consociella. The sequence continues at coordinate 71,203 of OY743107.1, forward strand.
AATTATCACCCACTGAAGTAATCTATATGTATAATATATTTTCTACGATCATGTTAACCCCAAGCTAGCCATTTGCTCTGGGGTAGCTCTGCTGATGGATTTCTAATGAAAGTAAGAGTAGGCACGCGGTAACTACGTAGGTAGAGTCAATACAAATGAAAAATCAATATTTTACAAATGGTTTTTAAGTTTTAAAACCACAATGAAATAAACAACACTAGCAGCTGTTAACTTTCTACTTATTTCAAAACGCGGGCTAACTTTAGTGCTTGGTTTAAATCATTTCTCACCCAAACTTGAAGACCTCCCGCAATATGTCACCTTCTCTTTTGTCACTGTCAACTTTGATTTAAACCAAGTTCTAAAGTAAGTCTTTGTTACATTACCCGACTACGGAAAAGCCAAAAGGAGGGTCTTATGTTTTGCTGTTATGAATGTATGTGTGTTCATTTGATTCCTCCTACCTTCTATGATATTCATGGTACTTTAACAAATAAGGTATCGCTGGAAGTGTCTTGGCTGTTATGGGCTATGTGACGTCACAAATAACTCAATATAGCAAAGATTCAAATGTTTATTCACTAATTAGACCTTTACAGGCTCTTTTACACGTCACTATACATTACGTGTGGTGTATATTTAAAAAAATTTGCAGGTGTATATTAAAATTTAATAATTTTTTTGAAGAAAAGCTACCGGTACCAGCCAGCGCTTCACAACGACCACTGCTCAGAAAAAACGCTGAAAGAAACTCAGCCACTATAGGCCTAAAAGGAACAAAAAATAAATAAATTGAATCATACCTAATTAGCACATTTTAAAATAATTATGATTTTGTTATAAAATATAGTATCGTTGAGTTAGTATCTCATAACTGCCTCCGTGGTGTAGTGGTTAGAGCGTCCTGCTCATACCCGAATGTCGCGGGTTCGATTCCCGGCGGGGGCAATGACTTTGTGTTGTTGTCCTAGTTTGGTTAGGACATTGTAGGCTGATCACCTGATTGTCTGATAAGTATGATGATCCGTGCTTCGGAGGGCACGTTAAGCCGTCGGTCCCGGTCACTGTCTTTGACATTGGGCGTTACCTAAAACCATGGCAGAGGCCTTTAAGGCGGTTTAAAAAACTCTGACACTAGCGTTAGACAATAAGACACACGATAAGAAGAAGTATCTCATAACACAAGTATCGAACTTACTTTGGGGCTAGCTCAATCAGTGTAATTTGTCCCTATATAAATATTTATTTAGTCCAGCGGTGTACTGACGTAGGCTGAAAAGAAGATAAGGTACTCACAGAAGTCGCAGAGTTTCAGGGTTCACACAAACTATGCTAACGAATGACCCATTTACAAGTATAACACCATTGACACTAGTTAAATGAAGCTTTCCAACAAGCCGCTTGGAGTATCGGCCGCTCTCCTTTCCACGATAAGTGTAATGTTATGAAACTTGAGCCGGCGCCGAATCAGCTGATACCTATTCAGCTTGTCCCACGATATCAAATAAAGATTCATTTAATGTAGGTTATATTTTTTCTTTGATTCATTGCAGATTTATTATATTTTTGTTTTGTAAAAAAAGATTACCATTAAAGGATTTTCCTTTGTACCTACAAGAATGAAATATCAAGTCAAATGTCTTTATTTTTTATATTTTTGGATCTTTTTAGAATGTCCTACAGTAGTTTGTAGTGATGATGATAAAATTAGATCGATTTATGATTTTGTGTTTTTACGTCTTCAATACTCAAGCCAAGAGATGCTATTTATAGGATTCCGAACCTCATCGGTTGGAAACAGTACCCTTGTTGGATCACTCGCATGTCTGTCCCGCATCTCTGTTTGATAAATTAGAAAATTTAAAAAGGGTGACGTACCAAATCTCTCAAATATATCTATCTAAAATGGGCAAGTACCAACCATTTCTAAACAAGGCAACCTTTTCGAAAAAGAACAGGTGATATTTCATTACCCACGGATTACAGGAAAATCTACTATAAATCTATGCTGTTTAATATAACATAGGAAATTTATTTTCACATCAAATTAATATCAATTTAAATAATAATAATATGAATGGCACGGTAGACTCGGTGAGTGAGTTTGCCTCGCACTAACTTGTCCGGTTTTTCGTTGTAATGATATAATAATTATTAATCTTCTTCAAGGAGGCTTGATGAAGACGATTATTGTCTCTTCTCTACGTGACTGTATGTACTACATGACTGAATGCGGCTGAGAGGGGTGCGGGTGCGGGGGTGTGCGGGCGCGGCACGTGACAGAACCGCACGTGCGGGAAGTGACCGCGTCAGCAATATTTTAATGAATGGACTCCTCAATGAAGCTTGACTTCACCTAGGTGCAACTGCTCCGTTGTCACACGTAATACACACGTCACACATATTGTTTATATTGAGACTTTACAATATGAGGTACGTCAGAGGTCCTATTACTGGCATAGTCGGCGAAACAATCCAACTTTTTTACAAGATTTAGGTGTAAAAACTAAAACCCGACTACAGGAATGATTCTTGCTAAAAAGTACATCCAATGAATGCAAGCACAGCAGGAAAAAAGCTAGTAAAGCCTCCCATACAAGTTGACTGATCAGCTGATCCAAGTTTGTATGGAAAGTTAAAAATTATTTTTCATATTTCGATATAATTATGTTCCTAGAGGAAAGTTGTTCAGTATCATGTACTGTATTCACCCTTAAAATAGTTTCAGTATATGTTGTTAGACATTATACAGGGTGAATTCAGTCCGTGATACTGAAAACTGTCATAAATTTCGATATATTATGTTCCCCAAGGAACATATATCGAAATTTATGAAAAATATTTTTTGGCCTCCCTTAAAAGTTGACCGATCAATTCTGGGTTTGTAAGGAAACAAAAAAATATTTTTAATATTTTGATACATGTTTCTTGGGAAAAGTTGCTTAGTAGCATGGACTGAATTCACCCTTAAAATAGTTTCAGTATAATTTTTTTGACGTTATATACTTATAAATGTAAACATCCAAGTCCCAGGACTATTTGAGAGAGGCCATTTTCCAACTTGCCTTTACCGGGGGTCGTACCCGGATCCTCTGGGTGGCGGACTAGCATGGTTAGCAATTCGCCACGGAGGTCGTCCATCGTACCACCCACACCCACCACCTCTACCAACAATAGTAGGTTTTGGACCGCGCTGGGTAGACGGTTGGCGATCGCACAGATCTACGTATTCCTCCTACTCGGGGTGGTGGTGGTGACACAACGTGTTATCCCTGCTGTCACCACACGGTAATACATTTTTGTAGCTGCGCGGTGCGCGCCTGCCCGCACCTCTACGCAATATCGATCGATAAATTTGGCTCCGGTATCGCTTGTACGTACAGCATCAATATAAAATTGTTAGCATCGACAGGTACACTATCACGTCTTTGTGTGGGGATTGTGTAGTACTGCAAGATCCAAAGCCATGTTCAGTTAAGCGTGACAGTGGGCGTGGGAGATGAAAGGAAAAAATAAGGATAGGATTCTGGCCAGCTCGTGTTTTGAATTTTCGATTTAGTTATTCGATCGGAATCAGCTTTTGAAATAGTTTATTCTGTGATACTTAAATAAATCTCAAATAATGCCATGATCAACATTGCGAATTTTACAAAATAAAATAATATTCAGTGATAGGTAACTGATAAAAGCATACACCTAGTATGCAAGGCCTAACAAAGTATATGTATTGACACTATTAAATGCTGAATGCAGTCCATGATACTGAACCACTTTTTGGCTTCCCATTCAAGTTGATCGATCAGCTGATCAGAGTTTTTTTTTAGAGTAGCATGGGCTGAATGTAACCTTAATAAAGATTAGTATATTTTGCTAGACGTGATACGTAACGGGGGTGGTTGGTCAGGGAGGTGCGCGGGCGCGGGCGCGGGTCGCGCGTTGCGTCAGCAGCGGCGCGCGCGCCGGCCGCGGCCGCGCCGCTCTCAGTGCAGACTCCAGCGCGCCAGTTGTCAGTCGGCCGCCGCGGCCACGACCGGTGATGCGCCCGCGCCTGCCCGCCTGCCGCCGCCCCCCCGGCCGCCCCAGCAGCCCCAGCGACCGCAGCACAGCCCCGACACACTGACAACATGGAGACCGCAATGCCACCCACCAAGACTGAATACCATTTCGGTGAGTGGTGATTAATTAATGAGTACATCAATAAACTTATTACTTTTGGTCGAGTAAATATGTCAATATTCGCGCTTAGTAAATCAACTTGTACATAAGTTTAAGTAACCATTTGTTATTTCTTAACAGCACTACTAAAGTATGTGTAGAGTTTTACCTTATCGAATTTCTATTTTATCAATCTGAATCACATCTAATCTAACAGAGTACCATAACATTACAAACAAATAATATCACTATGAGCTCATTCAGGAACACACTATGAACAACAGTAACTCTGATACGTGATTTTTACTAGGTTTCTAAATAACATAAAATGTCATGTTTTTGTTTCAATATAAAGGTAATCGATGAATCAATCAATATTTCATTATGTCATAGAGTTACAAGTGCTACTTACATTGAAAAAAGTAGTCTTTTTATTCTATCAACAGCATATTCACAGTCCTCATATAAATTGATATAGTGGTATCTTGCTAGATATTTTTGTAAGAGCGCTCGAGTTCTTATTAGTTAAGTTAGGTACATCTCGGCTTGTTGTGAGGAGGCCGAGTGCGGCCGCGCGGCACAGCCAGTCCGGGCGTGATTTACGACGGCAGCGGGGTTATCGGCTGCGGGAGTCGCTGGGAGGAAGATAACGCCTGTCAAAATATACTTTTATATTGTGGTTGCGTAACCACGACGCCACTTCGACCGGCAGGGATCCGGCACGAAAAGGCAATTCTCCGCAAACACGAGTCTAACTTTATTAGGAGCAGCTAGGTTTAACGGGCAGTCGGTTTACTGCCTGCAGCCGAGCATTTTCAAACGGCCCAAGAGCCGTTGCAAAGCAGAGCGATATGTACCGTCGGCCGTCGACGCAGAGTGCAGACTGCTGTAACGGCACGCCGCTCTAACGTTCTATCGCGCTGCAGTTCTTATCGCATCGCTCGCGCAGTATTTTTATACCGCACAACAATCGAGTCCACGGCAGCCGCCGCCGCAGCCCGCGGCGTCCTCTATCGCCGGTGATGCTGCGGAGGTGTCTCTGCGGCCAGACGCGGGGGAGCCGCTTTATCTGCGGCGATTAGATAGCGGCTGTGAAATCGCTGAAAGCCGGCAGTCGGCGGCGAGCGACGGCGGCGGCGCGCGCGATCCTTGCTCGGGCTTCCTTGTTATTGTTAGCGAGTATTGACCGCGCCTGCGCCCGCTGACCCGCTTCCCGGCACAGCCTGCCAATGCACTCGCTCGCAGGAGAGCCTATGTTATAATAGGTACACGTCATCACACCTTTCTTTCTGTCAAATTTGAATTTCCTTACTTGACAAATGAATTTAATCTCCAATAGTTCCGTTCGGACTTTGAGCATAAGTGGGGCACCTCTAACAAAAAAAAAGAAGTAATAGGTTAGGCTGGTTACATGTTAAGAGAAAAGAGGAAAGCCATATAACCAGGTTTTATAAACATGTCAAAGGACATCGAAACAGAGAAACACCAAAGAAACGTTGGATGGAATGTGTAAAGGAGGATATAAGTAGGAAGGGGGTGACGGACGGGTTAACTGGAGATGGAACAAAGAGGAAGGAACTCACACTTTATGCCGACCCCACATAAATATTGCGACAAGTATAAGGCAGAAGAAGAAGAATTCCGTTCTGACTTTATCTCCATCGAATCGACTATCAAGTAAGAACACTGTCATATTATTTATTAAAGGAGCCATTTTCACTGAGTATAAAGTAAGAATAGTAGAGATAGCTGATAAAATGTATCTTATGATACAAAAAACCATCCAAACCAGGACAGTTGATCATTTGGAGAACCTACTCAACAAGAAAACTTAAGAAAACCTACTAATAGAAATACATATGTATACAGCATAAAAAATATAGGTAATACATATAATGGTAGTACGAAGTGGAAAAGTTTTAACATGAATAGACTTCATCAGCTAGCAGTATATGGATGCGCCGCATGCGTGGGCGCATCACATCCCGCTGCGGTACAGGAGAGGCACAATGCGGAGCGGCTACACTACAGTACAGTCATCAGCAGTCCCAAACTGAACTTCGACAAACATCCGACCCGGAAAGATCCTGTGTCTCTCTGCTGAAGTCTGGGTGATTTGCAAACGCTCCGAGATGAAACTTGACACAGATTGTAAACATGATTGATGTCTCTTTCTCTCATATAGAACAACACCATATTGACAGAATGTCTTACAATACTTCTAATGCAATATGATAAAGACTTATGGCCAACACGCAGTCAAAAAGTTTGTCTTTTAACTTAAGGAAATAAACTATTTGACGGCCAAATCTGAATCAGAAATATTTTGGGGCTGTCTTGAGCTTTATTACCTGCAAGTAGCCCTGCGAAACTGTTTTCTGCGAGACCCCCGCTGTACAAGGGCAGCGTCCTCGGATCTTGTAGCACGGAAGTGGCCGGCGCCATGCGGGGCCGGCATGCGCGAGCGCAGCGCGCCTTTGCTGCGCAGTACCCACTAACGCTGCTCGTCGGACGCGCTCTAGTTACTGGAACAGGCCGCTTCCTGCCACGTGGCCTCCTATATGGGCTTTATTGACCGAGCGAGCGAAGCGAGTGAGAGCTAATATTCAAGTTGGGGCAAAATAAACATTGTTTGTATGTTTGTATATACGTAAATTCGTACATACGTACATAATATGTTTTTTTCGCGATAACTAACGAACCGTTAAATTAATTTTGATGATATCAAAAAAGCCAGAGAAGAAGAAATCTATATCAATACCAAAACCCTGCACTGACAATCCCATTCAGATTAACAACCACAATTTAGAACAAGTACGCTCATTTAAATATTTAGGAAGTGTCATAACATCTGATGGTCGATCCACACAAGATGTCGTTGCCAGAATAGCAATGGCAAAACAAGCATTTAAACAGAAAAAACATCTTCTAACAGCAAAAATATCAAAATCATCACGAAAACGGCTCCTTAAAATATACATATGGACCATTGCATTATATCGATGCGAGGCATGGACTTTAACTTAAAAAGAAAGAAAAAATCTAGAGGCATTTGAAATGTGGTGCTGGCGTAGGATGGAAAGGATAAGCTGGACTGAAAAAATTACCAATGAAGAAGTCCTGAAAAGAGTAAAAGAGAGTAGATGCATCCTGGACTTAATAGAGAATAGACGAGGAAAGATGTTAGGTCATCTGATACGACACGACGATTTCATAAAAATCATCATTGAAGGAAAGATAGAAGGGAAAAGAGGACCAGGAAGACCGAGGCATAGCTACATGAAGCAGATAAAGGAGAAGGTGCACGTCGTGTCGTACAGCGAAGTAAAACGGCTGGCAGACGAGAGAGAAAAGTGGAAAAAAATTCATACTCCACCGACAAGAGCATAGCTCTTAAATAATATAGATAGACAAAAATGAGTGCAGCAACTATAAATATAATTTTAAGTTTGTTGGGCAAACCGTTTACGCATTAATACGCATTTTGATGGAAATAAATATTGCTCTATAACGACTATAACTTTCGAACCGTTCATCAGTATTATTGGATATCAAAATTGTTTAACCAGTTTTGGAAATATTAAGTAAAATTTCTGTAGTGTTTAAACAGTTTTATGTCCTTAGACGAAGTTGGAAGATTTATATCTGATTCTTAAGAATATCACCTGGTAACTGTGCACAAATCGCAAGGACTTACTTTGGATAATGTAGTCGTTGACATTGGTGTAGAAAAGTTGGCGGCCGGGTGTTCATACATACGTTGCTCTTTCAAGATCAAAACATCTTACGGATCAAAAACAGATTTTGATTTTATCGGCTTGAAAAAATTAAAATGCAACTGTTTGAGTCCCAACGAAATAGATTATATATGATCAAAAAATAATACTATCCTTTAAGTTTGACACCAATGTCTGTTTGTATCACCGTATATAGCTCTCAAACCGATGGACCGATTTTAATGCGTCTATTTATTGCACTTTCTTTCACAAACGAATCCCAAGTCGATAAATTGTGTTTAATAACTCACAATATTTTTGAAAGACCTATTAAGGACACCCTAAATCAAAACCATATATTTCCATATATTTACATGGGAGTTTCCTAATTTTTTTATGATTCTGTTTGAACACTTGACAGCGTGATTAATATACGTACCCATGCCAAACCACAGTGCTAACAGTCTCTGAATAAAACCGCGGACAGAAAAAAATACTAATCTATATGGATATCTGTTTACTACGGAACCCTAAAACGTAAAAATACTAAAGTATTATTTTGCCATGAATACTATTGGTACCATAGATGACTAAAATATCGGAAGCCTTTACTTCGTGTTGTCGATAATGAGATAATGCTGAATAGTCGTTTTAGATCAAAACTTTGCGACCTTTAGCAAACATTGACCTCCTTGGGATATCTATCTCAGGGAGGTCAATATAATAAATAACAGGTGGCATGTATGGCGATAGTAAGCACACAAAGCATAGCAAATCTCATACAATTTTCCAGTCAATCGTGATCGTGAACCCTGTAATGATGGCATGTTTTATCGCACGTTGGAAATAATCAAGTTATTTTATCGCAAACCTAATCGGCCGAGGTGTTACTTAATTTGGGCGTTATCTGGCGGCGTGCAATCTCGGCGCCCCCCGCGGCGATAAGACGCTGTCGCCGCGGCTACTGTGCATGTGCACTGTCGCCAACTATCGACACAAATATTATAACTTTCACACTCATTAGAGCTATGTGTTATTGAGGCAGCGCGGGCGACGGCGGGTGTGCGGGGCGCGGGGGGCCGCGGCCAGCGATAAGAGGCGCCCGCGCTGACCCCGGAGCTGCCCCCTCCCGCACCCCGCCTCACAACGTTCAGCACAGTATTTTTAACTAGTAATTAACCGAGATCAAAATAGGTAGTACCTAAATATTAAGATACCTAAACTTCAAGGAGAAGTGTACACAGCCAGTCTATAACATCTATCTCTTAAGATTAGAAGTTCAAATACATATTTATTTATTGTTCACTTCATATATGATACCAATTTGATCTCTGGTATTACGTGCTGCGATGACAATGCCGCCCGCGCCCGCGATGCGGACGGGACGTGCCATCGCCGCGATCGCAGCGATACGGCCGCGACGCGCTTGCGACACGCGAGATCCCCGCACGTTCTGCGTTCTCGATGCCAAGAAGCATATCATGAGCGGTGGAAAATATGATCAAATAGTTTCAAATTACTCTTACAGTAAACTCTACATTATTCTAAGAATTGAAAAGAAACAGTTCTTGATTAGGCAATTAAGAAACTTGAAAAGAACGCTCATGGCAGATATTAATGCACGTCGATAGATAAATTATCAATATTAATTATCTCGCATCACACAATCTTGTCGAATCATTTTCTGTGGTTGCAAATTATGATTAACTTTCAAATACGTAAAGCTACGAGTACGAGTACTAATATAAAATGGGCACTTGGCTAGAGAAGACGGTCGGTGGACCAGAGAAGTAACGGAGCGGTGGCCAACAGTGGGTATGTTGTCAGTGATTAGTAAAGTAACGATTTAAAGAATGATGGGCGTCGATGGGCGAGAGCGCCGTCGCGCAGATAAGATAACGCGCCCCGCGACAGCGCGCCCCGGCGGCCATGGCTCGCCCGCTCCGCCCCTGCTCCCAAAATAATGTAAACATTATTACAATACGCAATAGAATTCATGTAAAACGTATCTGTTATTCATTCTATTTAACCACGGGGGTCGTACAAGGCGAATAAAGGCGGTATAAGGTAACAGAGAACTAGTAGCAGAGTCCTTTGTGCGACGACTACGTACCATCGTCTGTGATCACCAACTCACCTGCCTTGAGTCACTGTTGTCATATAATTAGTCCAGCAGTGTCTATTGATATTAACTAGTAAAAAGAAAAAAAATAATATAATTATTTTTAAATAATATTTATTTATAAAATATTATTGAGGCGTCGTCTGCATGGCGCTATGCAAAACATTGTCATTATAAGATGTCAAATCACATTGTTGTGGTTGGGCTCGCTGTTGTTGTGAGTGTTTGTGAGCAAACGAGTGCGTTTCACAGAACATATTTGGTGAGCGGCGGCCATTAGCCGGCAATTAGTAGTTTCGGAGTAAACAGCTAACGAGCAAACGAGATAATGGTGTCGCGGAGCGGCGGCTACTGCCACTGCCCCGCTACCGCGGCCAGTGCAAACACCACACTAAGTAACCTTATGATCGTATCGGATACACTTCCTGAGACAAGTCCCGCCGTACTAGTTGAAATATCATTGCATTACTTTGTTGCTACCTACAGGTATATACTTAGTATTCAGTTAATGACAATTATAAAAAGTATTTATATGACCTGTCTGCCACAGGGACTAAAACGTGATAGCGTATCTATGTTATATCTGTATGATGCTATAACCTATAAGGCACTCTATTTAAGTACATACATGTTATTTACAAGCAAATTATCAAACAAAATGCTCGCCTAATCGCACATGATTCGGAGCGAACCAACTGTGGAGCAAACTCTTGCCGTAGATTTTTACAGTTTCGTAAAAACAAGGAACACATATAGTTTCGCTTGTATGTCTATGTCACTATTAAATAGTACTTGAAAGCTGTAATTTGGCTTGTAAAATAAAATCTTGAAAATATTATTATTTGCTTACCTACAAACTCCCATAAATATATGTGGGTACCATTTTTCTCGCCTAACCCATAGCTTGCTGTGTTAAAGGGTCTTTAAAGGGATCTCTTTGTGTTTTTTTTAACTGCTGAACATTCTACACCCCTCCATAATGCAATCTGGTCTTCGGGTTTGACGTCTTTACCATCACAGGATTCGCTGCTACGGCGGTGCCGTGTCCAACAGGCCACTGGTGCTACTCGGATTCTGTGTGCTGTCCGTGCTCCAGTCAAGTGGCTGTCGGTCCCACCTTACATCCTTTCTACTCCTTGTGACCTGTCCATGTTCACTTTAGCGTAGCTCGTCTCTATTCTATTCACACGTACGAAACTTGTTCAGATTTCTGACACCACGCAGTATTGTTCGTGTCATAGAGTTCCAAGTGTTTATTTACTTAATGAAATATCTATTGCTAATTGACGTTATCCTTTATGTTATCGTACTTAGCGTGGTCATTGCGTAGATTATCACGATCGTACACGGAAAACTGTAGTAGCGTTGCAGACGTTCGCCAGAGCTTATCACGCGTGATAAAGCTCGTATCAAGTGTGTCAGCGCGGGTTCCCCGGCGCAGGCGCGGCCAGGTGCCGCAGGTTGCTGGGTGGCTCGTCTGCACACTCAGATCATGTTATTGCTACTTACATAATTATTAATCACGTCTATATCTTTTAAGAGGTAGACAGAGTCTTGACCATGTTCTATAAGGGCTTCTCTTTTTAGGGTTCCGTAGCCAAATGGCAAAAACGGAACCCTTATAGATTCGTCATGTCTGTCTGTCTGTCCGTCCGTATGTCACAGCCACTTTTTTCCGAAACTATAAGACCTATACTGTTAAAACTTGGTAAGTAGATGTATTATGTGAACCGCATTAAGGTTTTGACACAAAAATAGAAAAAAAAAACAATACATTTCGGGGGTTCCCCATACTTAGAACTGAAACTCAAAAAAATATTTTTCATCAAACCCTTACGTGTGGGGTATCTATGGATAGGTCTTCAGAAATGATATTGAGTGTCTTCTAAAATAAAAGAATGATAAAAATAAAAAAAATATATGATGTTCATTACCATGAAAACTACCAGCGAAAATTGGATTGAACAAGATCTAGTAAGACGTTTTTTATATGTCATAAACTGCAATTTACCTTTTATTCAATCAACTCAAATATAAAAATTATGAAATAAAAAATACTACTACGGAACCCTTCATGGGTGAGTCCGACTCGCACTTGGCCGCTTATTTCTCCTAACTTTTTAAATCATAATATGGTTTCTCATTACATCTTTTTTATAACTTTTTTGTCATAATCATAGTTTCATTATGTTCTTACTATCATAATGTTTCTGTAGTCATAATATTTGATTCCTATATTTTACTTATCTAAACTAATATTATAAAGAGGAAAAGCTCCGAAACTACTGGACCGATTTAAAAAATTATTTTATCTAACACTACTTCGAGAGATACATAGGTATCATCATCATCATCATATCAGCCACAGGAAGGATTTCCAAAACGACCGACCGGAAGCGGAAGCTTACTAAAACTCCAATAATGTAACCCAACGTGTAAAAAATTACTTAAAAATCGCGTGCGCTGCGGAAATTATTGATGATAGGATAAAATAATGTACTGCAACTTTGTAGATGATTACATCTATCTGTCTGTTTGTTTGTTTGAAATAACTTTATTGTACCAAAAAACAAAATAAAGTACAAAAATTTGAAAGAGCAAATATACAAAGGCGGACTTATCCCTTGTAGGGATCTCTTCCAGTCAACCTGCGATAGATTGAGAGGACATTTACTCAATTAAAAGGTAGAAGTAAGTACGAACTAGATACATATATATACTAATTATACATACAATTATGTAGACTAAGTACTTAATTACCTCAAGTGTGACGCCACCAGAGAAGAATGGGATAATCTAACCTTAAATGAATCAAGCGATAGTGCCATTCTTAAATCAGCAGGAAGCGAGTTCCAAAGCCTAGCCGCCTATATATAAAAGTCTATCTTATACCTTTAAACGAGCATTCTTGTATGTATGTATATATATATATATTTATAAATTTCTGTGATCTCGAAAACGGCTCTAACGATTTCGCTGAAAGTTTGTATATGGGGGTTTTCGGGGGTAAATAATCGATCTAGATTAGTTTTATGTTTGGGAAAACGCGTGTTTTCGAGTTTTCATGCGTTTTTCTTTCCACGCAGAATATGGTCGCTAATTTCGTCGCGCCGACCGCCTTGATTTTAGCTCAGTGGTTAAGGATACCGACCGCTAGAAAAAGTGTTACGGGTTCGAATCCCACTCGGTGACTTTTTTTTTTATGTTTAAGTTTATATATAATTTTTTATTTTGCATTGTATTTAGGCAAGTTTAAAAAAAAAATGGTTAATGTTTGAGATGTAACCGAGCAAAGCTCGGTCGCCCAGGTACTATATATAAAAAGAGAAGTTCCTACTGACTAACTGACTGACATAAGACGCACGCACAGCAGCCGTAACCGCTTATGATAGAAACGTGATATTTGGACAGTCGTTTCAATTCAAAATGCAGACGCACACTAAGAATGGATTTTTAAAAATATTATCCTAAAGGGGTGTAATAGGGGGTTAAAGTTCGTATGGAAAATCTTTAAATCTGCATCGATTTTGATAAAAATTGAGATTCACACTTTTAAAAACATTTCAATCAATACGTAATTAATGGCTTAAAAGAATTCACCCCCTAAGGGTGCAAAATGGGAATCGAAAACTAAAATCTTCTCCAATTTCCATGAAATCTATCACTATAACTCCTAAAGACAAATTAAAAAAACACGTATATTTCGGTTTTCTAAACTCCATTCCCAAATGTTGTAAAATAGGGGTTGATAGTTTGTATGGAAAACATTTAAATTCTGCTCCAATTTCAGAAATACAAATAATCAAACACAAAAACAAAAATCAATCTATTTAAATAAAAGAATAAGGGTGTATGATTTATCAACGCCCAGCCTCAATCATAACAGATATAAACAAAAAAATCTGCACAGTTGTTTTAAGTTAATACATAGTGCTCAAGTAAGAAAGGTGTAAAATTGTGTAAAGTTTGAATAAAAAAACCTAAAATCTTTACTAATTTACTTGAAACTTGCCATAAATATTTCTTAACAAAAGTAATTAAACACGTGTTACAGCTTTTTTTAAAATTCCGCCTCTATGCGGATAAAGGGGAAGAAAAGGCCATAAATTTGAACGTACTTTGAAGGACTGACTAGGTCTAGAGTCTCCAAATTTAGCACAAAAGTTTCTTATTAGGTCTAGAGGTGTTTTCAAAACTCACCCTCTAAGTGACTGTGGATGAAACGGGGGTCCAATGTTTGTATGAAGAAATAAGATTAGTGGCAACCTTTTAATTTGAAACTTCGCTTGTGTACTCCTGGCGGTAAATGAGGAATAATTCAAACTTTTTTCAAAATTCCACCCCTAGGTGATGAAATGGGGTACCCTACTACCTAGGCTATGCTGAAGCATTCCATTGCTCTCTCTCTCTCTCCCGCTCTAGCAAATGTCGGGAATGAGAACGGGAACGAGAAAAATGAAACTGACTGACTGGTGACTGACTGACATATCAACGCACAGCCTAAACCACTGGGTCCAGAGACTCCAAATTTAGCACATAGGTTCCTTATGAGGTCTAAGGGTGTACAAAGAAAGGATTTTTCAAAACTCACCCCCTAAGGGGGTAAAATGGGGGTTTAAAGTACTCCTGATGTATGAATAATATAAGCTTCACGATTTTTCAAAATTTAACCCCTAGAGACATGAAATACCTACTACCTAGGCTATTCTGATCAACGCACAGCTCAAACCACTGGGTCTAGAGACTCCAAATTTGGCACATAGGTACCTTATGAGGTATATGATTGCATTGAGAAAGGATTTTTAAAACTCATTCCTTAAAGGGGTGAAACGGGGTCCAAAGTCTGTATGAAGAAACAAGATTAGTTAGACCACTTTATTCGAAACTTTGCAGGAGTACTCCTGGCGTTAAATGAGTGAGCACGTGATTCAGCATTTACAAAATTCAATCCCTAGAGAGATGAAATGGGGTGACTTACTACCTCGGCTGTGCTGAAGCGTTCCGTCGCTCAAGTCGTCAGCAAAGTGAAAGGGAAAGTCAAACATTTAAACATAATAATTCATATGTTATAACAAAATTAATAACAAAATAGCAAATAAAAATCCTATTAGAATCATTTTTGACTTCTACTTGATTTGAGGCTAGTTAGATATATACACATTATCTACAAAAAGTGTTGAAAAGGCTTGAAAAGGCTCTTCATTTATACCTTGTTATGAATACTAATCAGAATAAATAACTTAATACTCGTATACAAGACTGCTTCAATACCTTTATATAAATTTTATTCGGACATTCCGTTCGAAAGATGTCATAAGTTTAAAAATGTAAGTAAAAAAGTCGTGTCGTCGCCGCTCACCGCCCTCGGCTAGCTAGGCAGCAGCAGCACCGACTTATGGGATAGGAAAGAAATGTTAAGAGTGAAAGAAAGAAGGTTGTATGTGTGTGTGTGTGTGTGTGAGTGTTTTAAAATGTACACTTTTTAAAATTATTTTTAAAACCCGTGCGATGCCGGGGCGGAGCGTTTTTTTATAATATGTTTACTTATATTGACTTTATCGTAAATCTTCTTTTCATAACTATAGTTTAACATTATGTATTTTTTCATAATATTCTTGTTTGTATGTCAACAAGGGTGACTTTTTACCCACTAGCCAAATTTTTGGAGCTAGTTCTGTCCATGATACTTAACTACTAGTATTCCGGTCATGTAGTTCAGGTAATGGTTTGAAAGTAGGGGTGACCCTTGAATCAATGAAGTCAGACTAGTGTGACGTTGTGGATAAAAAAAACAATCACAAACTTTTAAATTCAATTTATAACAATTTAGCTAATTAACACTGAAAAGAGTCATAGAGAAGGGTCGTAGGTTAGCAGCCACGAGATTCGTTGATCCAGAGTCGTAGGAAGTACTCAGCCCGTCGTCACACTAGCTATTATGAAACCGAAAGAGAAATTGACACATATCAAGTGATACAAATATCCAAAGATGAATAAATAATTTTCGACCTTAACGCCGCCAGCAGTGTTCTTGGAGAGTAATGTAGACCATCAAATTAAGTAACTACACCGCGAACATGTTTAATTTTACATACGAAAGTAAATTATTCAAAGCAAACAGAAACTTCACTAAACTTACCTTTTGTCTGATATTTTATGACTTCATCACGATGATCTGTTTGTTTTCTGCGTGTGTAAATGGTTGAAACTGGTGTCAAATTTTCAAGGTACGTAAATGATTGTTACATAGCTTGACGTTTGCCATACAATGATCACAGCTTCACAGCCGATCCAACGTTCCTTTCGAAGCACGAAAGGGCTCGAGAAAAATTGGTGGCATTTCAGATCACCCATTCAAGGCGACTATACACCGCGGCAAAATCACTTTTTACCCGATTACGGCGAAGCCATAAGGAAGGTTTTTGGCTGCGCGCTGGTTTAAGGCTATTTGACGTCACAATGAATTCAATATGACGCCCTTTACAGGCCAAAAACTAAGTACCTAACTAAAAAAACTCTATCTATACCGTGTGGGGTATGAAATGAAAGGGCTTCAAAAGCAAATATTTAAAAAATACATATTTTATTAGCTTTTGCTCCCAATTTTTACTTAAAAATATTTTTGAAATTATATCTTGTTAATGTCACTAACTGACAATACCATCTGATTATGAGGTGCTGTCGTGGTAGTAAGTCTGTCAGGTTAGCAAGTAATTCAATATTTATATTTAGCTCTTTAGTTCCTTAGGTAGTTGTCAAGCATGTGCGAGTGTTGTATCGAGGTCTCGTCGGAGTACGTTGTTGTGTGCTGGCTATTGAGGTTAGTTTCCGTCGCCGCTGTTTGTGCTGTGAAACTAGCGCCACAAATTACATAGAGTATAGATTACTGACTTTATTCTTTGGTTACACCATTTTTGAATTTAGTAATTCGATTCTGAAATATTTGGTTTTACTCGTATAGTTCTTTTGGTTAGAGTCAAGTCCCCCCCCCCCTCTCTATCTGCTAAACGATTATATATTGACACGTGAAAAAAATCACAGCTGTAGTATATTTTACAAAATTAAAAAAATAAATAAAGAAGAGAGCAAGAACAGTTATCAAATTAAAAATTATAGGCGACCAACTTATACACGTACACGGAAAAGGAAAATTTCATACAAATTTAGTTTTTAGGCGTTTTTAATGGCGTGAACTCAAAGTCGGCATTCGCAACTACGAAAGACTGCGTGTGCGGGGCACACGCACTAACCCGATTATTGACGAAAATCGATTTTTAATTTTAAAAATTATTATATCCGATAAACTTTAATGGGTCAGAGGTGACTCGCGAGGACTACAGCTCAGCCACTAGTTTATGTATGTTCACTAATTAGTTGAAAACGCGTAAACTGATTTGGATGGATATATATATATATATATTTTGAAAGGGTTTACTTTCCAGGTTGTCCCATAATTATTTTATCAAAATCGGTTGAGTAAATTGGTGTTCAAGTTCGTCATTAGTTGTTTTTTTTTTAATTAAATGGTATGGCTTCATATACAATTAAACATTAATTTAACTTACTTAATAAAAAGCTTAAGCGATTTCTGCTGGACAAGAAGGTAATGTTAGGATTTTTACGGGTTGTACCAAGTGATGAACTACATACATCGTGTCAATATTTGACATCCTAACAATCGCCGGCAAATAAAAAGAAAATAGTTACAGTTAGTACTCGTAGTTTCAACGTGAAATATTTTGCTTTCTTTTGAAAGTCTAAAAACAATATAAGTATTTACCTACCGCGTTACTTTTCTGTGATGTTAGTATTTGGTGCTAGCGTCGAGCGGCAGGCGAGCGCGGGACGAGGCGGGACGGGGGGCGGGGGAGGGTAACTGATAAGAGGCGACCTCCGGCCTCCGCGGTTAAAAATACTAATATCTCTATTTATTTAAAAGACCTTTCGTCCCCCGCGCCCCGCACCCCTCCACCTCGTGATCGTTAACGTAGGAATAACATTTTATTGCCAACTTATTAGTTTACGAGTGTTTGTTTCTCCGGAGTCATTGTTGACGTTTCTGCTTCGCACGTCCTCTTTACACGGGATAGAAAAAACACCGTCTCGAAGTACTAAAAGAAAAGCAATAGGAACGAAATATACGGTTAAACAATAAATGGGAACAGCTGAGCCTCTCTCATGCGTCCAAAAAATGCATCCTAAAGATAGTTTATTTATTTACTGAGTGCATTAGTATTCTTAACATACGTTTATGGTCTTTACGACTAGTTAAACAGAAAAAGTAATTACAACGATCGCGGTTTACTCTCAGTTGAGTCACTGTAACGACACAGAAAAGTTCCTCAGGCTAACAGATTTGAACAATCTCATCATCATCATCATCTTCCTCGCCTTATCCCTATTTGGGGTCGGCTCTGTATGTCAACTCCCTCCACAGTTTTCTATCATTAACCATATTTGTATTAACCCCCCTCTCCTCCATGTCCCGCCTACAATCTATTTCTATGATATTTAAAGTAATCTTTTGATATTGTCCTTGTTTGTGAGAAATCAAATCGGGTTCCAACGATTTAAGGGGTAAATTCAGTCCGCAATACCTGTACTGGATAATGAAAAGCTTTCCCCATCAAAGACAATAAATATAGGTATCGTAAGATTTTTTGCTTTCCATAAAAACTCAGAGTGAATGCCGTTGATGTATGTAAGAGAATATAATATTATAAGTAAGGAAAGAACACCACTACATGAACTCAAAAGTCGGCATTCGTGACTACCGAACCCTGTGGCCCGATACGCAATTGGCCGATTATTTTTTAATAGCTTCATCACGACACGAGATTTTTGCTTATTGAAAGTTACTATCTAATTAAGTATCGTTTAATTAAAAATACTCAAAAAAAATTCGCTGGCATTTTGTATGTATTACTGCATATTGTTTACTTTTATTATGATATTATATTTTTTATTATTTTTTACGGCTCTGCATACAAGTCATTTGAGTCTATATTTTTAGTCAGCGCGTGTATGTTACGCGATTGTTGACATCATCATTTTAGACGCATAATGTCCACTGCTGGACATAGGCCTCTCCCAAAGATTTCCAAAGTGACCGATCTAGAGCGATTGTTCTGTGTATTATTACATTATTAGATTGCCCGTAAGTCCCATAGCTTTTTTATGAGCGTTATGAGGCTTGCTCTTTTGGATTTTTTACTTTGCAAGTGCAGACTGTACACTATGTTGCTCACTGAGTGTTGCGCCAAACAGTGTGTGAGCGAGGGCGGCCACGTGACGGAGACGTCATCGTAGCAGCGCAGCGCCGGCGACGGCCATCGGTTGCGTTTCAGTTATTCGAGATTATACATGGTCTTTCTAGTTGCGTTCCGAACATCCAACGGAAGTGTATCCGGTCTAAATTTCAAGATCCTTCGTATCCTGAAATTTAGCCACACCTTGCCTACGAGAGTCCTTATTGTGATAAGATAAAGATATAGTAGTCGTGGACCACTGCTAGACCTCCTAAGGGCTTTTAAAACGATTGTACTTAAATCTTCTTAAACAAACTGCAATTATTCGCACATTCTTTTTTAACATGGGTAACAGGTAAATCTGCTTTGCTTTGGTTTTAATAGCAAATTGTTCGTGCATAGGTAGTATCAAACATATGTAGGTATAGCCTTGTTCACCTCCGATTAGCAAAGTTCAAGTTTCGTTACTGAACAAGAGAGAGATCTCTCACTCTCCTAGGACTGCTATTTCAAATCTCGTATCACAGTGTCTGTATGGCGTCGTAGAGTGTGGTCCGCCGCGGCCGCGGTCCCGGCGCGGGCGCTGCAAAACACCCGAAGGTCACGAGATAACCTCGCGGCCGCAGCTCGTTCTTACAATGACGTCACCCCTCCCCCGCTCCCCTTGCCGCCTCCTTATTCTCCGCACATTCAAAATTATTACTACAGTTTTTAAAGACATCTTCCATATCCCTGACGAGTAGAGAAGTTTCATCTATAACTTTATCTACACCATGATATAAATCCTCTACAAAAGTTTCTGGAACAGCTATTGTCAACGTCAACATTACAACAACCAGTGTCACCATAACAATAATATCAAGCAAACGAATGTTATAATGTTGTATAACCACGCGCGTGGTTTAACAAAGATAAACCCTCGAATTCATAAAAAATTACAGCCGTTTGCTAAACCTATTTTAGTAAAAACATCACTGTCCCTTTCCCTCTTTTCAATATTTGACACAAAGGGAACGAGACG
Organism: Acrobasis consociella; assembly: GCA_963555685.1. Lineage (NCBI taxonomy): Eukaryota > Metazoa > Arthropoda > Insecta > Lepidoptera > Pyralidae > Acrobasis > Acrobasis consociella. Next base: position 91,465 of record OY743107.1, read on the forward strand.
AAACACATTTTAACTAAAAGAGCTTAGCAAACGTTTGTTATGAATGTGGGTGTTAGAATATACAAGTAGTGGCGTTTAACTACCACAGCTCTCTAATAAATTCGAATTCACCTCGTACACCGGCATAGAGTCCTTACAACACTGTACAACACCCTATGGTTCCAGAACCTTTTCAACCGACTTCCAAAAAACGGGGAGATTATCAATTCGTCGCGGTCTTTTTAGGGTTCCGTAGCCAAATGGCAAAAACGGAACCCTTATAGATTCGTCATGTCTGTCTGTCTGTCTGTCCGTCCGTATGTCACAGCCACTTTTTTCAGAAACTATTAGACCTATACTGTTGAAACTTGGTAAGTAGATGTATTATGTGAACCGCATTAAGGTTTTGACACATAAATAGAAAAAAAACAATACATTTTGGGGGTTCCCCATACTTAGAACTAAAACTCAAAAATTTATTTTTCATCAAACCCATACGTGTGGGGTATCTATGGATAGGTCTTCAAAAATGATATTGAGGTTTCTAATATCATTTTTTTCTAAACCGAATACTTTGCGCGGGAGACACTTCCAAAGTGGAAAAAAGTGTGTCCCCCCCCCCCCGTAACTTCTAAAATAAGGGAATTATAAAACTAAAAAAAATACATGATGTTCATTACCATAAAAACTACCAGCGAAAATTGGTTTGAACGATATCTAGCAAGTAGTTTTTTTTAATACGTCATAAATCATAAACGGCAATTTACCTTTCATTTAATCAACTCAAATATAAAAACTCAAAAAAAAAACATCTATAAGACTTTTATATTATGTTATTTGCTACTACGGAACCCTTCATGGGCGAGTCTGACTCGCACTTGGCCACTTATTTATGTATATGTTCACCGACGATTTGAAAACGCCTGAACCGATTTGAAAAATTCTTTTTTATTTGAAAGGGTGTTGTTGCGAGGTGGTCCCATAGAAATTTTATCAAAATAGGTTGTAGTTTGAGGGTGAATTCGGTTTTTAGTTTTGAAATATACAGGATTATTTCTATTAGAATAACTATAAAAGTTTCAGAGGAGAATCGCTGAATAAGTACCTATTAGTACTACAAAATTATATTTTTATGACCAATAAATAATAATTAAATTTTAATTTAAATTTTTTTACGTATTTTTCCTTTTCTTTGATTACCAAATGACGAAGTTTGCATGATGTCACGATCTAGTACGATTTTCACTAAACAACGTTAATGGGGGCGGGACACAGCGCGACGAACCGATGGCCGATGGGGCAGAGAGGTTCTCGAATGGCGACCACGTAGTACAGGCAAGCGAAGCGTAGGACACCCACCCACAAGGTGGTCTGATGACCTAACCAAGGTCGCTGGAAGGCGCTGGATGCAAGCCGCTCTAGATCGGTCATTTCGGAAATCTTTGGGAGAGGCCTATGTCCAGCAGTGGACGTTATGCGGCTGAAATGATGATGATGATAAACGTTAATCGCCCTTGCTCCGAAACTTCAATACGCTATAGGTATCTTTGTAATTTGTACTACATTAATAAAGCGAAAAATATAAGTCGATTATTTTGGGATGATCTGACAGAATAAATAAAATATATGTGGATTTAAATGTCAGGACGGTAAGGTTATTTTGTACTAAACACCTCTCAAAAATTTGCCTAGTGTTAGATCATGGTGAGTCATAAACCCTATCGACTCCTCGCATTGTGGAGTGAGTCAACGTCAGCCGGCTCCAGCCGCGACCGTCGCAGGCAGGTAGATGGACTGCACACGTTTTGCACAAGCTTCACCATAAGTACAATAGATATCATTCAACCACAAAAGAATATGGTCTTAGCATTAAGCTTATCAGATTAAAGAAATAGATTTACTTCCTGACTTGTACTTTTTGAAAATTCTAGGTAGAATATTTAATTATTTTATCAATTTATTCTATTGCTAAGTTAACCTACTAAGATGATTAAGCAGCGCTGGAATTCACTGTAAAATCCCATACCATAACTTGGAAACTTAAAGCTAATCCGAATTAGATTTTAGTTTTCAAGTCCGAAGGTTGCATAAGGATCTCCAATTGTATTGTATATATTTATATTAATAGAAAATAATGAATAATGTTTTGAATGATTTATTAATAGAATTGATAGTTATAATTATAAGTATGTAATTGATGAGTACACGCAATGAATGATATGATAGGTACTGAGTAAGTAGGTCGGAGCGGGTGCGCGTGACATGCTGCCACAAGCAAAATATACGCTGCAGGCGTCTCGTGTCGCACAGCAATGATAATTAACTTTGAAGCATTCTACTACTAGTACCTTGGCGACCGAGCTTTGCTCGGTTACATCTCAAACAATAACTACATTTTTCTAAACTTGTCTAAAAACAATACAATTTAAAAAATTATATATTAATTTGAACATAAAAAAAACCAAAGTTAGTCACCGAATGGGATTCGAACCTGTAACACTCTTTTTAGCGGTCGGTATCCTTAACCGCTGAGCTAAAAACAAGGCGGTCGGCGCGACGAAATTAGCGACCATATTCTGCGTAGAAAGAAAAACGCATGAAAACTCGAAAACACGCGTTTTCCCAAACATAAAACTAATCTAGATCGATTGTTTACCCCCGAAAATCCCCATATACCAAATTTCAGCGAAATCGTTAGAGCCGTTTACGAGATCACAGAAATTTATATATAAATAATTATAAAAAAAATATACAAGAATTGCTCGTTTAAAGATAAGATAAACGACGAGGAAACATCCGTTTCGCATTTCTTTAACTACTTACTAACTACTGAGCTCATGGCGTACTGTACTTTTTTAATTGTTGAACATCTTCATAAAAATATACTTTCATACTAATATTATAAATGCGACAGTAACTGTGTCTTCACGATTCAACCACTGAACTAATTTAGTATATATTCATTTGTAAAATCGACTGTATATATATTTTTTAATTTTTAACATGAACAAAACGGTATATTTATATGAAATTTAGTATGAATATAGTTTGAGACAAAATTGGTTCTAAAGAATTCCTTTATGTTGTTACGGCTTTTGGCATACCTATATACCTACTTTTATCTGACAAAATAAAGTTAAGTACATTAGCTATCACCGATTTTACTGCTCCCCTTATCAACACGTCACTCTCCCTGCCTTTGACTACTTCGCAGACAAAGGACGAGGAGGTGCTCATAGAACATTGCGAAAATGAAAGCCCTCTGCACATTCCGCGGGGGTGAGTCACGGGCGGCGGCGGGGCACGGGGCGGGGTGCGGGGCGCAGGGTCGCGTACCACAGGGGTGACTGATGAGTCGAAGGGCAGGAGTACAACAGCGTAGTCCCTACATACCGACCTACACAAGGCTCTTTTATATACAAACAAGCTAGTTTTTAAGAAACTGATATAATATGTACAAGGATATTTCACTCATAGAAACAATGAATCTTTTTATTGGAACCCACTTTTGGATCCCATTTAGATGGCAGTCTTTATAATAAACTGATTACGTCCTGCGGTAGCGGTAGAGGCATGTTAGAATACTTAATTGTTGATGATAACCACCTCTACAAAACTGACTATTCCATTATCCAGTAATGTATAAAAAGGAGAAAATAAATTTTCCCAACTTACAAGTACTCGTAAGTGGCGGTGTAATACAGTTTGGCGGTTCAGAGAAGAGAGACGAAAACTTCACGGACGCAAACACTATATACCCCGGATTACCTACATACTGACTCCATTGTCTTTTATATGAAAACAAATATAGATACTTACAAATTATGTAAATTTTTGTACCAAACACTTAAGTACTTTGGTATTAGTAATTTTAAGCTAACACCCTTTCTGATCACGAAACTATAGAAAGGCCGTATTACCAATCATCGAAAGAACATCGAAGGACCACTTAATCCGGAGTGCGGGCTTTTGAGCAGCAATTGATCATTACGAGCTAAAACGGCTCGTACTATTGGACTTGCCGTGTGGATTCCGGCAGAGTGCGAGTAAAATAGCCCAAGAGCCCGGCTCTTAAATATAAGAAGAAGAAGACGAGTAAAATAGGACAACTCCGAGTCTTTCCGTGCGGATGCTGTAGAAGGCGACTTAGTGAATACAAGCTAAACAAAGTTTGTAAACATTAATGAGACCTCTCTAATCCGTCTGGTCAGCGTGGAGAGTGTAGATTAAATCCTCTGGCTGCTCTGACCAAGTATGGCTTTAGTATAGTAGTACAGAGAGGGTCGTGCTCCTGCAGTGGAGACAAAAAAAATCTGATGGTGATGATGATAAACTATTGGCATGAAAGGTTCACAGTAGAATAAGAACTAATTACGTACCACCTGCAGTAAAACGTCCGGCAATAGGTAAATACTGTGGGAACCGCGGCGCCGGCTTCTGCGAACCCGCCAGTGAAAGCTGCACAATGCGCGTGCGCACAATGCAGCGAGGCTGGGGCATTAGCGTTCGCATGAAACGAATCGTAAAGCTAGCGCCGGGCATACATGCTGGTACTGAGAAACATGTACCTGGACTCTGCCATCGACCTTAAAATTAACTTAGAACAATAACCGGTCAAGTGCATGTCGGGCCCGCGCATTGTAAGGTTCCGTAGTTACGAATTCCGACTTTGAGTCCACGCCACTAAAAACGTCTAACGAATTTTCTATTGAACTTGTGTGACTATTTCCTTTTCTGTTCCATTTTTAACATTTTATAAGTTGGTATTACTATTTAAGAGAAAGAGGGGGTAAACACTTGACTCTAACAAAAATTTTCTCTATAAAACAAAATATTTAAGAAACTGATAACTAAATCAAAAAGTGGTTCATAAGCTCTTATTTTTTTGAAGGACATAACCAACTATACCCTACCTACATGATGGGTTCCTTGATAGAAAATTGGAGAAAATATTAAGTTTAAATATCTTTTTACAATTTACGTATATCTAACAAAAAAGGTGAAGTATTTTCAATCTTCCCCAAACATTTTTACACAAAAAGAAACATTTGACCTTCACGACTCACAGGGCTTTATCTCTGCAAAATGGCGCATTTAATTTTTTTACAGATTACATATATTACTGTGACCGCTACATAAAATATATACTAGCAGTAAGATAAGTAAAGTTAAAAATCAAAGGGGGTCGTCATACAAGAAACGAGTTTTTTTATCAGCGTTTTTACATCTTATACCTTTAAACGAGCAATTCTTGTATATTTCTATATATATATATTTATAAATTTCCGTGATCTCGAAAACGGCTCTAACGATTTCGCTGAAATTTGGTATATGGGGGTTTTCGGGGGTAAACAATCGATCTAGATTAGTCTTATGTTTGAGAAAACGCGTGTTTTTCGAGTTTTTATGCGTTTTTCTTTTCACGCAGAATATGGTTGCTAATTTCGTTGCGCCGACCGCCTTGTTTTTAGCTCAGCGGTTAAGGATACCGACCGCTAGAAAGAGTGTTACGGGTTCGAATCCAACTCGGTGACTTACTTTTGTTTTTTTTATGTGTTTGAGATGTAACCGAGCAAAGCTCGGTCGCCCAGGTACTATTCTTTATAATGGCATTTACTATATACTTGTAATACACATTATGACTACCAAAAATAAAAATAAATACGTTGTGCTACGGAGGTACAAAACCCTTCATGTATGAGTCCGAGTCGCGCTTGACCAGATTTATTTGAAAATTTAGACACGAAATCTTTATTTTTCTAAAATGAGAAGTAATTTTAGCTCCCTTCTCGTTTGTTTACAACTGGTATTATGTATATTATATATATTACTATAAACCACCTCATTTTAGACGAGATTAAACTTAACTTCCTATTATGACGACATGAAATATAGAAAATGAGCGTTTTAGACAAGTTGCTACATAGACTACTTGCGTTTATGACCATTCGAGACTAACACTCTGAAAATGTCTCTGACACTTTTTAACAATGGCATTTATTTTGACTTTGACTAAACTTTTTTCAAACCCCTCGGGACCCAGAGGCGACTATTTGTTTTTATTTTAGGATACAATCAGTTTTAAATGATGCTTTAGAGAAAAATATATAACATGCTTATAAATGGGAAGTGGATTTTTTTAATTTTTTTTTAAATCTGTGTTCAGGGCAAGACCCCAGACAATAGTATAACAATGCATGTCGACTTTATCATGTCTTTCTCCAAATTAATATAATATGGGACTCACTTGGTAGTAAAGGCTTTCAAATAAATTAAGTATCATCAAAATCGGTTTACGGTTGACGAAGATACAATTGATAACCTCCTCCTTTTTTGAACTCGGTTAAAAGAAATATTATTAGGTTAAAATAACTGCGACATTCTAAATTTTCAAAAACCGGCATTATTAACACTATGCCACATAGGTACGATTTGGTGTTTTTTTTTTTCACATTTAAATTACTAACTTTAATATCGACATACAGACCTCTTTAGATTCGTGTATCAGAAGATTATTAAAGCGTGGTAAACTAGGTAGATACATTCTATATACCTAGGTATACTTTTTGTTATATAGGATGCCGAAACAGACTTTTACTCTGAGGAGATTCCAAGGCCTGGGCATTCCTTCATTGATTTTACTCCTCGGGTTTACTCATAAGTACAGAATCTGAAGTATCCATTACTAGTGGTTACCATTTTACTTTCCCCAAGAAGCTATTAATGTCAAGCACGCGCGAGGTTTTTTACTGATCATTACCTACCTACCTAATTATTAATTAAGTATTAATATAGGTTGCGACATTATTTGCAATAACCGCAAACATAATGTCCCCGCCGCCGCCGCAGCGTCTGCCAGCGCCCCGTGCTGGGTGAGCCGGGGGCACAGCACCACGGGGCGGACGCATCAGTGTCGTGTTGTGACAACACTGATAAACCCCAAAACAAGCACATGGCGAGTCCGGCTTTAAATCAATTATCGCTGACGCCTCGTTATGGGTTGTTTATTTACGCTGCGCTAAGCCGCGCGGCGGGGCGCCTGCGTCCGCGCAGCTATGGTGTTTTTTCAGCGCGTGCGATACGCGGAACCGAGAAACGCCGTTTAACTTTAATATGATAAAATTTATTAGTTCCCGGGAGGCGATAGCGTGTGTCGCCCCGCGGCCGCGAGGACGTGTTTATTGCGGCGCAGTTCGCGGAACACCCGCGGTCCCCACTCATTGCGGTAGACAATGCTGCGCTTCCAAACTATTAGCAACACAAATAACTCGCCCATTATAGTCTGGCCACCTAATTAGCGTTCGGGGAAACTGCCCCTATTGTATTGTTCTCAACATGTTTTGTTATGACCACTTAGAATTCTTTTGTCAAAGTAATTGTAATTTTTGGAAGGTTTTTGAACAATTCTAGATATTTTTGAATAGAATGTGTGGATGGGTAACCGTGGGAACGCAGTAGTTCGGCAAATAATACATGAGAGCAGCAGGTAGCTTATATTTTTATGAAACTAGGTAGTCGAAGTAAATAGTTAGTTTAAGGCCATACCCAAATTTTCCGGGGTCCAGTGGCGCCCCCATTTGAAATAAATCATTTGAAAGGAAACGGTTACATCATTTATAATTTCGTCTTGATCAAACCCTAGATAACCCTTTTAACTATTTAATGAGCCACTGTTTATAATTTAAAGTGCCAACGTGAAGCTTTTCTACGCACATTAGCTAAAAGTGGCCGTTTTTCGCAAATGTGCGTAGAAAAGCTTCACGTTCGCACTTTAAATTATAAAGAGTAGTTCATAAAATAGTTAAAAAAGTTATCTAGGGTTTGATCAAGACGAAATTTTTAATAATATCACCGTTTCCTTTCAAATGATTTATTTTAAATGAGGGCGCCACTGGACCCCGATAAATTCAGGTAGCCCCTTAATGCTTTTATTCGCGTAACGCATAAAAAATTAAAATGTTTTCTTGAAAAACGCAGTCAGTAGTTACAAAAGGTTAAGAATGTACTAAGTCATTTGAAAACTGGCCAAAATCCGCCATCGCCAACGTCTCGTGCGTGTCCTACATTCTGAGAGTAGGGCTGCCCTCTGGTCTGCGTTGTTTAGTATCGCGGCCGGCGCGCCACGTGGTGATACGTTATCTCGCGTTATCGCGCATCTCCGCGTACGCGCCGCACACCTCGCTACTACGAGCACACGTGCCGTGCCGTACTATCGTACACTAATTCGGAATTTTTGCATAATGTTTTACGCTATTCAGAATCTTTAAAGGCCGATATCGGTTTTACATATTCCAAGCTACCTGATTTCTTTAAGGCAGTATCATACTCGTCTTAGTTACAAAAAGTCCCCTGTCTACATAAGCAAATTGTGGTTAAAAATGCACCTATTACGCGCCTGAGCTACGCTGCAACAAAAAGATAATATGGCTTAATATTACTAAAAAACTAATTGTCCTCTAAACTGGTTATTGAAGCCCATATATTCACTGGAACACTTAAATACCTAGATCAGTGTCTACGACTGAAAATGCTTCATGTCACATATTCACTCAGTACTTTAATTGCTATTTTACCTGCATTCTGCGTTTAATTCTCAAACCGTACCCAACTACGCAGATTTAAATCTCTAAGCAGATTAGTCAACTTAGAGTATTTGCCCACGTACAAAACTTGACCAATTTTGTAAATTCCACCGACATTAGATCCTTGCAGTTCGTAGGAACCATTCATAGATACATTATTAATATCCATTTATAATATACGAGTACATATAACATTTTCAGCTTCGGTTGGTTACGTAGGCGATGCTACGAGATTTTTCGTAGCCAATGAATGTTCGTAGCTTCTTCGTAGCGTGGCGTAGCAGAAGCTGAACTGAATCTTTGTGCAATTATTTACTCATTTTTAAGGTTGCGCAGTAATTAAGGAACCCTTCTAATTATATTTCACCTATAATTTCACCATGTCAGTCAGTCTGTCTGCTTACGGTTCGACTCAGAGACTATAGGTACTAGAAAGCTATTATTTGGTATATTTAATCATGCCGACAAAGGGGTAAAATACAATTTAAAAAATATAATTTTGTTTGTTAAATAAATGGAAATTTTTGTTATGGTTCAATGTTCCTCTGTCAGTCCATTTTTTTCTGTCCATATACAACCGTTTAGGGTTGTATATGGACAGAAAAAAATGGAATTAGTATACAAGGTCTAAAAAAATATAATGAAACTATTTTCAGGGTAAATTCAGTCTGTGATAGCGACCAACTTTTGTTGAGACATGAAAAATAATTTTTAAGTTCCCATACAAACTTAAATCTGTTGATCGGTCAACTTGTATGGGAGACCAAAAGTAACATTTAATATTTCGATACTTGTTTGTTGGAGAAATTTAAAGGAAAACTATCAGAGCTAAGTAAGGTTTACCTACAAGTTAAAGAGTTTTAGGCTAAAAACTTACAAAATGCACTGAAATGTAAAACTTCATATATCTGAAAATTCGTTTTTTAGACGTTTTTAGTCCGGTGAACTCGAAGTCTGTACAAAGCGCGTGGCCCGACACGCACTTAGCTGGTTATTTTTCTATTATTTTCGACATTACAGTTACGTTCTTGACTATGCGTTTTTAGCGTTTAGGTATTAAGTACGTAGAACTTATGTTATGAATACCCGCTATTTGCGTCTGCGAGATTGGAACTGGTTTCTTGTGCAGTTAAGTGTCTTCGGACGACTCCCCGTTACCCGAAACACATTAACTGACCATCAGCACTAATGTGCGGCCAGCTCATCAGTGTCATCACACATAGCGAGCCGCGGTTTGACGGTTCTATGTAATGCTCTCAGGACGTCACCCGCGGCCTGTGATTGCTACAGGTGAGAAAGATTTGGGAGCGATGGTACAAAGGGTGTTTCATTGTTTACAATGCGAGTGTAGACAACATTCTCGTGGTAATTAAAAATCAAATCATATTAGTGGTTCAGGTTCAAAAATAAACGCTTGATTTACTTATGAGAAAAAACAAAAAAATGTCCTTTATTCTCAAAAAGATTTTTTAAAACTCGCCAACATTTTTCTTGAACAAAAAGACATATTGAACGTTGAATACCAAACTCACGTTGACGGGAAGAGATCGCTGACAGGAATCAGTTCGCTTTTGTATTGTCTTCTGTTGTGTGCTTCTTGTTTGATAGATAATTTACATTCGTAGATACAGAGCGAGGTGTCTGTGAGTGTGCGAGATACGTGACGTCACGTCCAGCTGTGCAGGCGCGGCGGCGGCGGCTGTCGCGGCGGTCGAGTTCGTGTCCATCGCACGTTGTACAGTGGCAACTGAGACCAGTGCAATGTCAATGTCAATTCTTGTGTCACGTGTGGTCACGTGTATGAAACATATTTTTTTAAAGCCACTTTTACCCATTCTTTGTCTCTAAATATCAAAGATTTAAAATACAAAAATGAAATATAATAAAAAAGGTTTAAGAAAAAAAACATTATTTGTTTAATGTTTTATTATAAGGCCAAAATACGTATTAAGACAAATTAAATAAGCCCAAACTCGATAGAGTTGTGTCATTTCATTACCGAGTTCCATCGACCACTATCCGTCTCCGTGATCAGACCTTAGGCATCGTCTACTATAAAGTACTCGTCAAGACAAATCAAAAGAGTCCTACTCAATGAGGTTATGTTGTTTTATAATTGAGTTCCGTCGAATATCTCCCGGCTCCATCATCAGAACAACTCATTGACTTCATAATGTTGTATTGTCACTCGACTTACACAAGTATGCAAAATTTCAGCTTAATCGGTTGAGGAAAGCTGGTTAAAAATTTTAATGCAAGATTTGACCTAAACAAACATTCATACATACAAACATACAGGATATATTGCAAGTTAAATAAAAGCTTGCAAAAAAAAATATCTGAGCTATTACATTAGTATGACGTAACTGTTCCCCCCGCCCTGAAATTAATCTAAAATTCTTTAATATGAAAGTAAAAACTATAAACTAGAACATACAAACTTCACTAATGTAATGATAAAAGGATGAGAGACGGGCAAAATTAATTTTTTTAATTATAAGTCCTCGTTTAAGTAGATGTTTATGTATTATGATATAAATGTTTTATTTTTAAATATTTGAGTGTACTCACATAAACCAATACAATATATCAACTAAACAAGCAATACTCTAAACAGAACTGCACGTCGATAAAAACTCTCAAATCTTTTCCATTCATAACAAACAATGCATTGCAATGTGCATCTGTAAATGCCCTTTGGGAATACATATGCGTGAACAATGGCGGGATCCTCCCAGCGCGCATCCAGGGAAAGGGGACGATAGGGATAGGAGGGGAGCGCAGCGGGGATGCGGCGCGAGCGCGGCCGCCGTCGGCAGTTAGTGCTGCGCCGCCGGAGTGTGCGCATGTCGGCGCGAACGGTGCTTGGAGTTAGTAGTTACAGTGAACCAGTTAAAATGCTGCACGACGCGTGGCCGGGGCCCTGGCACAAGGTGGAGCAATTTGAGTTGGACGCGTTCATCGCTGAAGTTAATAACAACTATGTTAAAGGTTGGTTTGCAGTGCTCTTTATGGTAAACTTTTTAGTTAACGTGCGTTTTCTAGTACCTACCTATATGTCAATGTGAGGTTTATTTGGCAATAATATTTTCAATTTTGTACGAAATTTTTATTTATTATATTATTCAGGACGATTTTTTAGTATTCACATTTATTATGCTTAATTTTGTTAATCTAAATTGTTTTAATTCTCTTAACAACGTACCGTAATGTTTTGTTAGTCGTAGTGAGTACTTAATTAATCTGCAGGCGGTCTATGAGTATTTTTAATACTTGCCACCTTAGGGCCTGTCTATCCCGTTAGCCATAAAGACGTTAAAGTGTATCTGTAATGCTTAGTTATTTTTTCCTTACTAGATTTTTTATGGGTTAGTCTAGCCCAAAAACTTGTAAATTCGAGAATATTGTTATGTGCCTATTTGGTTTGTTTATATTGAAGCTAATTACCAAACATCGTTTAGCGAACTCGAGCACTCATTAACAAATTATATTTTCAAGTCATTAACGTTTAATTTAAAACCCTTAACCCATTACACTCATTAATTATTTTACAATTATTTTAGTATTACTTAAAACCACAAATCGGGAAAGGGTTTATTTACGTTTAGAAGTACCTAAATAATTATTATATAATTATTTACCTAAATAATTAATATAATAAACGCACACGTGAAGTTAGTGTTTATGTGAACAACACAATGCGAGGTTATATTTATATTGAAACGAAACGAGTCTATCGCTCGGCTCGCTGAGTATCATCAAAACAGAGGGACGCTGCGAGCCAATCGGCGCCGCTCCCGTCACTATCATCATCCTATACATCTATATGTGTCTGTATGCGTATGCGCAGAGGGCGAGACGGAGTGCGGTGCGGAGGGAGGAGGGGGGCAGACAGAGAGCCCGCCCCCCCTGCCGCCGTTCGGCTACGCCCACATGTCGCCGTCCCACTCGCGCAGCTACCAGGAGCTGCGGCCGGCCGCGGCACACGCGCGTGACATGCAGGCCTACACGCACCTCGAGGAGGCGCTGTTCAAGCCGTCGCCCGGCGGGGGCTCCACGGACGGGCTGTACCTGCGCGGCCGCAGCCCCGAGCTCAGCCCGTCGCCGGAGCGCCGCGACGACTACCGCCCGGTCCAGTACGAGACGTACCCCGCACCCCCGACCTACGCCCACGAGCATCATCATCATATCGACGGGTAAGTTCTTTTTTTCTACTTTCTCTGCGTTAATGCCCGAATATAAAAATCAAACACCCGGACATGATGTTAGAGTCTCAATCATGTTACATTTTAAACTCAATTAGGCTTATGGATTTAAAATGATTAGTCACCCCTAAGTTTTTTCGCTTTTTTTACTATCCCTTTAACATCTACCTGAATGCCACAACCTTTCTGATTACGGTCATACATATGTACCAGATCCTATCATAGATATAGATTTTATTACATATTGACGTAAAATACTTCAAATTAAAGAAAGTTTCTTTGGCAATGTAAAAAATAAAAATGATACCAAAAGACGCGTCGCTGTAAATGAAAAATTATTTATAAGTAGTACTAAGTATTTATCATTTACGGCTATAAACTATAATTCTTGCAATTTGTAGATCCTCCATCCATCCATAACCGTAACTAACCAACGTTCTGTATGCTTGTACTACTAAACTCTAAAACCGCTGAGCTGATTTTGATATGGTGTTCACAAGCATCGAAATGTTTATAATATAAAGAATAAACATAAAAAGCTTTTTTACGGAAAGTTTCACATTATGTTTAATTAATAATTAAAAACCTTTAAAACTGAATCACTGAAAAAACCTACTGAAAATCTTATTCTCAATACATAAGTATTTAGAAATCAACATTCTAGAGAGATCTAGAAATTACTTCTTAATTAAACAATGTGTACTTAATAAAATTTGCTCTAATACAATCTTGATTGAATGATATGAGGACGTAAGTACTACCAGCAATTTTAAGTAATAGTTATAGATAAGTACTATTAATTAGTACTTATTGCACTCTCCTGATTGAAACAATATTTGGGTCTACATTCATTTTTTATATAAATTTGTGTGTGGTTTGGTTGTACTTACATATTTATTTCACAAACCTTATAATAATGAGACCAGAAGAGATGGTTTTTATTGGATAAATTAGGTGTATTATTGTGATGTAGCCCAAAGTTGGATTGACCGTGACAACGTATTACCCCGCGCGATTTACCTAAGACTACACATTTGAAGAGTAGATTTTCAAAACTCGCGAAGTTTGTAATCTAAAGATAAGTTATCCAAAATACGTATGTAACAAATAAAAGTTATTTTTGACCGACTTCCGAAAAGGAGAAGGTTATATATTTTTAGGGTTCCGTACAAGAAATGAAAAAACGGAACCCTTATAGAATCACTCGTGCGTCTGTTTGTCCGTCCGTCTGTCACAACCTATTTGCTCCAAACCTGCTGGACTAAATCAGGTGAAATTTGGTAGGATGATGTAATCCTATGACCCAAACACAGACGTGCAAAGTAAATAAATACTTTTTTAATATAAGGCTCATTATCAGCGGACTAATTAGGAAAAAAAATGTTTTGCAAACCTTACTGTCATATATCAAATGAAAGAGCTCATGAGGATCTTAAATATATTTTTGTTATTATTTTAAAATAAATAGTTCTGAAAAAGAAATATGAGTAGGTAGGTAAGTACAACATAATGGTACCTATGTATAGGTGCCACTTAGACCGCCGCTTGTAACTCCATTTATTACCAAATAACTTGATGGAAAACAGAATTACACACATTTCGACACAGTCCAACATGTAGGTATTATACAATTTCAAAATACACAGAGTGTTGTAATTGGTTCTATGAGTATTGATAGTACGATGCAATGCAATACTGCTACTTCATGCGTTAACATTAGAAGCATACATACATACATTTTATCACGCCCGTTTTCCACAGGGGTAGGCAGAGACTATGTACCTAGAATAAAACATTGTCAAAACATTAACATTAGAAGCAACTAGACTGATTTGCTGTTCAAGTGCTTTCTGAAATAATCAAATTTTTCATTCTTAGTGAAAATTTATTTAATAAATTTTGGATGACTACTTAATTTATAAAAATAAACCCTTTGGCAAAAACATAGGATTAAATAATTAAATTTTTAACAAAAAAAACCTGCTTTAATTTCTTTCGGGAGTTTTTTCCATATCTTTAAAGTTCTTTATCATTACTTCACCAAATTAATATGGGATCAATTAGGTAGTAAAAGCTTTCAAATAAAAAAAGAACCATCAAAATCAGCTCACAGTTGATGAAGATATCACGTAACATACATACAGAAAAAAAACATACACTCGATTTGAAGTCCTAGTTAGTAATTAGGAGTCCTCCTTTTTTCGAAGTCGGTTAAAAATATATTATGTATTAATGTACTAAGTACATATTGTACCTACATTCACATAACGTATGCTTTTGTGTATTCCTAGCATACTTTACATAATTATTATTATGTAAAGTGCATAATTAATTGGAAGTATCGTATGGCGCACTTTTTTAATTATCTGAACGAAACTGAAACGTCACTCGGATCGTTATTGCTATTTACCATCACCTATTAGTCTAGTCGTTTATAATAATTATTATAGTATGCGGCTGTTGATCTTAAAAAAGGACATTGTAGCTTTCTATGCACCCCCCAGAAAGAAAGACTGGCTCCGCCTCCGCTTAGTTTTAGGTAAGGTATTTTGTTGCTTCGCTTTAATTTTCATTATGTCCGACTAATCTATACATATAATAAAACAGTAAAAAAAGTGTGTCTGTACATTAAATATATTTCCAAAAAAAATATTGGGGGCGATGGAGACATAGTAATAGAGTAAGAATTTAAAAAAAAATGTCTGTCTGTTTGTCTGTTTGTCTGTTTGTCTGTATGTCTGTTTGTCTGTTTGTCTGTTTGTACACGCTAATCTCCGGAAATACTGGACGGATTCGAATCAAACTTTTTTTGTTATATAGCTATTAAGCCTGGGCAACATATAGGGTATAAATGATTTTGGAAAATGAAATGCCTGATGCAGAACCATAATGGTCCAGCTAAACTATAAGAGATATAAAAATGTCGCCTTAGTAAAAGTTGTTCAGCCTGATGAGCATTTTCCAGAGACATAAAGTCCACGCGAACGAAGTCGCGGGCTTCAGCTAGTTGACAATAAATCCAAACTTGAAGTAGTTTAAAATTTTCTGCTCTTTTCCCGTGCAAGGAATATTCGAATTGTGTAATAAAAAAATCAAATCAATCATTATGCGTATCTTGATAAGAAAATATTTGCGTACCTTTTTAATGATATTTAGTCCCCAAAAACTTATTTTTGCAGAGCTCAATCTGTTTAATTATTTAATGTAAAGTCTTGTCATTTACATCAGATAGTTAAAGTTGTCTTTAACTATCTAATGTAAAAGATCAACTAAATAGTATTATTACTAATAGCTTGGACCGCAGAGTATAGATAGATACTCTCTAGTCACGGTTTGGTGCTCAAGTCTAGGCAGATCTAGCAATATGTGCACTGCACACACAAGTTACAAGCACTGGAGTGCTATTTTTCATTGAGGGACTCAGCGAAACACAAAATGCGTAGTTTTCCAACTCACCGCTCGCGTAAAATACAAATTGATCGTATTTTTGAAACTGTCGTATCAGTGAAAAACAATATTGTTTTACGCAGAAAAGATCGATAACTTGTCTATGCTTTTCAAAAAATTTGAACATGATTAAAAAAGCAACGTGAAATGGAACGGATTTCCCATGATTAGTTTCGATGACATATTTACGCTACAAATGTCAAAATTACGAGTGGTCAAGACCACTCGTTGCTAATCATTCGCAAACTACCGATTTAAAAATGCGCCCGTTCGGAAACGCACGCGCAAACCCTTCGTAATGTGACAAGTGATTTCAAAAATACGTCTCCTGGTAGTCAACGCTTTTTAACCGACTTCCAAATAGGTGATCAGTTCGTCGCGATCTTTTATTTTTTATGCATGTTCACCGATTATGCGATTCGGACCGATTTGGATTTTTTTATTTGGACGTGTATACTCGGTAAAATAAAAAGGTGGTGGTCATATGATTTAATTTCAAAGTCCGTTTATTTTGGGGTAAAGTTCCTGTACAATTTGTATTTTATGAGCATTTTATGAACATTATCAAAACGATTAACATGTAGCATATGCGGTTGACATAACGGGCTGCGGTCGGGCGGTCGTCGAGATACCGGGAAATTGGGAGGAGTCGAGTAAAATTTAGCTAATATTAGTAAATGGGAAGTCCGGTAACAGCAAGAGAAGTCGAATATGGTGACATGAAAATTACTCCATCGGTAAATAAGTTATTACTAAAACATAAGGATTAAAGACGTAGAGACGTACACAGGTGTAGGTAGGTACTTTCTCTTGGGCGAGGTTCATCTAGGATCAAATCAAGTTGTTGTATTACATATAATATAATGCTCTAAAAAGTTAAATTTAAATGAAGATAATAGAATAATATTAAATATAGATGAGATAGCGGGAACATCATTGAGAATTATATATGAGCATAGAGCATCCGAGCCGTCCGAACCGAACAATTTCCCTATTTAGGCTGAAGTTCTAATTGTAAGTCATTGATTAGTTACGATTACGATACGAGATAAACCATATAAGTAGCTACCAGCTAGCTACAATGAAGTGTCTCTCATCTGTAATACGAAGCAGTTAGGGACGTCTCCGTATACAGACGGAGTTGTTTTCGGCGCGTCGATTGTCCTCGACTCTTATCAGTTCATTGTGTACGCGAGCGTGTGCGTGCGTCCGTACGACGCCTTGCATGTGTGTGTGCAATTAGTAGGCGGCCGAGCTTCTTCCTGCACGGAAAACTGTTCCACAAAATGCTCGTTTTCCATCACAAATGGCTGTCGTTAAGGTCGAGTGTGGCGTGCGGTGTGCCGGCTGTAGGTATGTACCGACTAGCAAGTATATTATAATTTTAATTGCCTCCCGCGATCTCTCTCGGCTCGTAACGATGCCATTGTTTATACAATGTTCGTTGAATTTTATTTCTGTTTCAGTAAGCACTACGCTCGCTAACTCGCAAATATTCCGCAATACGAGGAATCTAAATGGGCTCCTTTTGATTCCAATTGAGCCAATTTATTCTTTGATTCCGTCGATATATATAGGCAAACCTCACACATTCTGTTTAAGGCCATACCTAAATTTTCCGGGGTCCAGTGGCGCCCCCATTTGAAATAAATCATTTGAAAGGAAACGGTGATATCATTTAAAATTTCGTCTTGATCAAACCCTAGATAACCCTTTTAACTATTTTATGAACTACTGTTTATAATTTAAAGTGCGAACGCGAAGCTTTTCTACGCACATTCGCTAAAAGTGGCCGTTTTTCTCAAAATGTGCGTAAAAAAGCTGTTAAGGGGCAAGAAAGCAAGAAAATTTGGGTATGGCCTTAAAATAAATAAGCACAAAGCTCAGGAGGCTCAGGCATACATTGAATGTTCAATTTTGATAAGTAGTGTGTTGTCACCGTATCGTGTGGGGTAACGTTACTTTAATAAGTCCTTACCTGCTACGATAGTTTAATAGAAGTTAAGTATTTGCAGAATTTGTTTAATCGGTAGATATGTAAATTTTATAACGGTAAAGTGGATGGCGAATATGTATGAATTTCGTTTTTGCCAATTGGGTTATATTTCATCACCATTCAGGGCCACCTTGCACTGCCTTAAATATTAGGTACTTATACTCCTAGGTGCACAGGTCAGCAATGAACATTTTTTTCATGCAAGAGAATATAATATAGAATCATCAATGAATGTTCTTATATAACATATAACTGATGTTAGACTTTTACGGTCTCAATGACTATGATTTGTATTTCATTGACTATTACTAAGCCAGATATTTCAACGACTCTACTGCTTTAGTCTACCAGTGATCATAACGTCACAAGGATCGTTGAAACCTTAAAATATCTGGCTCAAAATAAAATCAATCTTGGTAAGACCCGTAATGTAAATAATATGTTTTCAACGTCTATAGCACCTCATATATCGGAAATATTGACGTGAGCGGTCACACCTGAAATCATCTGGTAGGTAGGACCGGTAGTTATGAATGGGCGCATACGTATCGGGCTGTAATAGTCGAGGAGATTTGATCCGCGCACGCATCAAATTGTTGCCGACGTGGGCACGGATACCGCGCTAGTGTTGGCAATGATCACAATTCATCCTAGCTCATCAGTTCTGTCATATTATAAAATTCTCTGAAATAGCGGACAAATACGAGTAGGTACAGCTGTTTATTATCGATATAGAATGAAAACAAAACGCTGTAGCTCCCGATATTTTATCATCATCAGTCATCATCATTAACAACGGAAACGAAAACTCATTTTATATTTTATTACTTCTAGCATAACATTTTTTCTCCCGTGGTAATGAATGCTTGATCCTATCGATGGTAAGTGTGGATAAATAATGTTGCTTCATTGTCAATTGAAAGGTTTAGCATTGGTTTAGGAACGTATCAAAAAAACAGCCTATACGTACTTCGATATTACATGTCGGGATCCTTAAAAGTGGGGACCATCGTTATGAATGGAGAGAACCGATATCGTTACATCACACACAGTCGCATTATTTACAAGCACTTACAAAATAAAGTTTAAACTAAATATTGGTACCTATTCGTCTGTAAACTGTGTGCATAGCTATTTTATGCTTACACAGTTTTCGCATATAAATATATTTTTTTAGTGAAAAATACCACTTTAGAAGATTTATGTTATCGTCGCAAACTTAAAATGCAAGAAAAAAAGAGCCAAAGAAAAGGAATGTGGTTATTTGTTTTTGCTCAACATGAGGAGAAAGAACGTCACAAAAATAAGACAACTTAAGTATCTATACACAGAAAATCATGTATAGTTTCGTGAAAATAAAAATCAGTCGGAACACAAAACATAAAATTAATACAGAATGTTTCATTTGTTATAATATATTTAAATGTTTTCAAGTTAGCAAAAACGTCCTCGCTCTCGATAACCCTCGATGTGAACAACCTTCGGCCACTCGCGTTAGGCACAGCGTGTGCCGTACTGTACAGTACGCTGTGCAATACCTACCCGCAGCTACTCTTGTAGCGGTGTTCCGATTCCGCGAACAGTAATGGCTGGCTGCTTCCTGCGCCTGCGCCGCGCCGCACACTTAACCCACTAACGGCCAACAAAGCGCTAACTTATAAAATACACACTCGATGCAAACAATGGCTGTTTGACGATCCGCACTCGTATTAATTTATGGCAACACTCTAAACCCAAAAACAAACTGTACCTCCAAATAGTCGAATGGTTGTGCAAATAGGCGAGGGTCGCCCCGGGCCGGGCCGCTCGGTGTTTGCAGAAAGTCAACACGAGAGACGCCGCAGCCACGTCCCAGGGTCACAGGAAGTGCTTCATCTCGAATAACCGCGGAATCAGCTCTGGAACACCACGGCTCCATAATTAAATACCAGGTGTCATCACATTGCTCGCTGCAAGGCTGAGCTTCGCACGGGTATAGTTGACATACGATAGATGTCAGTACAGAGAAGTACTAGCGTATAGTCGTTTGGTTCAATTCCATCCACTGTTACTCATCTAATTTATGTATAAACTGATGCATGATGCTGCTAAAATAGATAGAAAACAATAAGTCAATATAAACAATAAACGTAAGGTTTCGAATTGAAAAAGTATTAAGAGTTTAAATAGCCGGCCAAGTGCGAATCGGATTCTCGCACTAAGGGTTCCGTACTATTATTTATAAAAAATCGCGTTTGTTGTATGGGAGCCCCCCTTAAATATTTATTTTATTTTGTTTTTAGTATTTTTTGTTATAGCGGCAACAGAAACCCATAATTTGTGAAAATTTCAACTGTCTAGCTATCGCGGTTCTTGAGACACAGCCTGTTGACAGACAGACGGACAGACGGACATACAGCGAAGTCTTAGTAATAGGGGCCCGTTTTTACCCTTTGGGTACGGAACCCTAAAAAGATAGATAGATATTTTTTAATAATGAAATTTTGTCAAGGAAATTAGGTCCGATATCTACGATATAAGCACGAATAATGACAATGAATGTTGTGTCGATGTCCGCGGAGGTTGCGTTGGTACTCGTGTGTTTTCCTCCAGCAGCCGGCCGCAAGGCGCATGCAATGTCCGTTTGTGCCGACTATTTCAAGTACTTACTTAATTAAAACAAGGAAAATTCCACTGTAGCTCATAAACAAACATTATTAGCCCGGCTGGTTTGCTGCAATATATTGTATGAAATAAAATCTTTATAGCATTTTTGTACCCATGTGTGAGTAATTTACAATTTTATTATTATTTTCGCAGCTTTATTTTATTACTTAATTAGAATTCTGTCATTCAACACAATGCTATTCTGTTATTAGTGCTATTAGTGCCTATTCTGAAAATACGCCATTAAAAGTTCAACTTTCATCACGCTAAGCGTGGCCTTTGGCTATTACGGCCCTGGACTCTGTGTACCCCAGCAGGGATAAAGACGTGATAATATAACTGTATTGGCATCGTCAAGTTTTGTGCAAAACATTAATACATTTTAACATTTGGTGACGCAATAGTTTTAATTGTTGTTATTAAAAATAATATAAATAGGCTCTTTAAACCGTTTGTTTTGCATTGATTCCTGAGACAAGCATTGATAAACTATTTGCTCTAATTATAACAAATTATCCCACCCAGTAAAATACAACTCGGAGTGGTGCGATCCAGGTGGGGCGCTAGCGTTGTTTGCGGAGCGCCGCTTTTTGTGCCGCGACACTAACGCGCCATTTTACACGTCTTAAGAGCGGATCGTTTCCAAATTTGTTCGCTTTTTTGTCGCCGTAGAGGCGGTTTAAGTGTCTCTGACTGACTGAGTTATTTGTATAGGCCCTCGACGTTGCGACGGATACAATGCGTGGATGCGGATAATGTGTCTCAGATAATGATTTGGACATTATCGGCCTCACCGGAAACAAAACCGAATGACCGCACGGGCCGCTCTCTAGGGATGGCTCCAGGGTGGTGCGACTTTCCGTGGCTTGTTTCGGATTTCGTTATTTGTTAGACAAGTAATTAGTTTTTGTTCGTGTTTTGTTTCTGGTGAGAGGGTGGCCGTCGCAGCGGGTGCCGCCACGTGCGCTCGCGGGCCGCGGGGACGCGCTCCGCCGGCCGTCATGCGGGCGCCGCCGGTGCCGCACGTGGCAAAGCAAAAAGAAGCGGTTAATCGCAGCCATTGAACAGTAACACTGTTGTTTTGATTGTACCTAGTTACAATCATGGCTCGCGGTTCGCCGGCCATAAAGAGACCGGCTCTCAAAACACGATGAGTGTACCTTCTCCCGATTTGGGCTCGTCCGCCGACACATCCGGGTGGCGACCGAACGTGACAAACAGTTCAAACATCACATGTTTATAATTCGCATAACAGTGAGAGCACTTGGAAGGCATTAGGGCGTGCGTCGGTAACGAGCAGTAATGGTGCTTCCAATTTGTTATCGCTGCAACGGGTTCTCTAAGCTGCGCGGCCATCAGCGGGAGCGCGGTAATGGTGGAGGGCGCCCGTCACCGGCAGCAGTTAGGCGTAGCTCGCAGGGAAATTTAAAGGTGGAATGGAAATTTTGAGAAAGTGTTGGGCTCACGTCGTGTGACTCGTAGTGTACTATTCACATAATGTAGTCGGGTAACACAATGCAATAAGTACCTACTTATAGAAATTAAGGAACATATTTTTGGTCAAATTCGTTGGTTTAGTCATTTTAATATATTTGTTTGCTCGACTGTTTTTACCTGCAGTTTCTCTAAAGAAAGGCATACCTAATCAAATGTTTTATGATTTTTTGATCAAAACTTCATTCAAATTGAAACAAAACATTTTTTAGTTTGAACATAGGCCAAGGATTTTTCAAGATTAGAGGTTTACATATAGATACAAAGACAAAAATCCTTGTAGTAATATTTTAAGCGCACGTGACATATGTACACGTACACATTCATTTACATATATAATTTCCTACTAAAATGCAATAATGTGGTCTGTAAAATTAAAACCACATCCGGCTTCCGGGCGATTCTAACGAAACAGTGCCTCGTACATTGACGACGGTTGTTGGTGTGCTCGCCTCTTTAATGAATGCAAGCGGGTCGAGGGTGAATGCGGGACGGGCGGCGTGCGCGGGGGGAGGGGCACCGCCGATAAGGCTGCCACTTCCGAGACGTTCCGAGCCATTAGCCGCGGGCGCTCCACTTACGGGCATGCTGTACCTGCGAGTACGTGTGACAGCACCATGGCACAGCCACACCGTACCGAAGCCTCAGAAATTTTCTTGAATCCCGTCCATAGAAATTCGCCAAGAAAAGCATTATCTCACCAGGCGTTATCATTTGTAGTTCAATCAGTACTACGGTTATTATCATCAAGCATTTACTACTACTACTCTCAATACCAGGAATCATCCATATCTGTCATTCATCCCGAAGGAAGAAGACATTAGGCTGTATTCGTAGGTTTTACTCTGCATATTGAAAAACAGACAAGGTTATTCTAGATAGAACCGAATTTGAAACCGTCAGTCGGCACGTCCGCTCTATCGCCCGCTCGCACCGAGTCGCAAATGTCTTCAGTTTCCACTAGTGTCACGTACCCTCGGGTTTCCAACGAATGTCGAAACGCCGATAAGTGTACGAAGCGACACCTTCTAAGTAAAGAATATTCCTCCGGACAGATATGCGCGTACAGTGGTCTGCACGTACGAGCTGAATTCTTTCCATTCCGCCTGCAACACGAAACGTGGAAAACTGTGAAATGGTCGACGACGCGAGCTGCTTAATTACACAACAGATAACGAAATACATGTTCAGTTACGAAATTACACAAGCGTGAAATTTAGCTCCTCGTAAATAATTTCACGAATTTATAGTAATTGTACTAAACTTACACAAAGGCATTTCCGTCTAGTGTAGCCTAAGTGCGAAGGAGACTTGACAGAATTTTAGAGACAATTGTGTCTTCTTTGTCATTGTTACTGCTTTGGAGACACTCATTAGTCTACTTTCATTAGTATTAGAGCATAACTTTGGAGCTCGCCTACCATTAGTACCAGTCAATCATCGTCTTAATCATCGACAGGTCTTTTTTGTTCTCCACTGCAGGAGCACTACCCTATCTACACCACCAGAGCCATACTTGGCCAGAGCAGCCAGACGATTTGGCCTACATTCTCCACGTTGGATTTAGGATAAGGTTTATAAGCCTTGTTTAGTGTAATTCCTAAGTCGCGTTCTATGACTTCCACGGGAAGACATGGAGTGGTCCTTTTCTATTCTGCCGGATACCACACGGCATAGATCATTCACTAAACTTATCAAATGGTTTGTGCACAGGAATGGCGCGAGCAGTGGCGCGAGCGGCGCGGTGTACCACGCGCGGGGCTCGTACCCGGGCGGGTCCCCGTACTTCAACGGCGCGGAGCTGGCTGCCCAGCAGAGCTGGACGCCGCCCTCCGGTAAGAGCTGCTGAAATGATGCTGCTTTATAAAACCCCTAAAACCATTCTTACAGTGGAACCGGAGGGGTTGTTCTTTTTACAAGCTTTGTTTAGGTCAAATCTTGCAACTCAATTTTCAACCAGTTATCCTCAAACAATTTAGCTAGAATTTGCATACTTGTATAAGTCAGATGACAATACAATATTATGTATTGTCATCTGTCAATAGACTAAATTCAGTTATAATATAAAACAACATAACCTCATTGAGTACGTGAAGTAAGACTTGTTTGATTGCCTTGACGATCACTAATATAAGGCGATGCCTAGGGTCTGATCACGGAGATGGAATGTGGTCGAGGGCACTTAATAATCAAATGATACAATTCTATTTAGTTTGGGCTCATATCATTTGTCTTATTAAGTACTTTGGATTCACAATAAAAGTCATACAAAAAGTTTAATTAAAAACTTAATTTCAAGCCAATTTCCGACTTTTTTATATAATTTGTATAGAAGCAGTGAATTTTTTTTCGAAATCTTAGCTCTGGTCAAACAGAAACACTTAAAATCCGAGCTCCTCTACTTCAATTATTGAATTCAAAGGATTACAAAACGCATAGCTGAAGGAAGTGAACCTAGAGCAGACTTTCCAAGACTAACAACAGATAATGCATTTTCTAAATGTGCACCGTGCTGTGCAGGTTCCCCGACGTACCGGCTGGGCGGCGAGACGGCCAGCGTGATCGAGTACGAGCCGTCGCCGCCGGGGTCCGCCGAGCCGCCGCCGGCGGGCGCGCTGCCGGCGTTCAGCTCGCGCTTCGGCGCGCCCTTCTGCCCCACCTCGCGGCCCTCCACCGTGTACGGCGCCGCCGCCCTCACCGCCAACGCGTACGCCACACAGGTAAAGCCCTCTGTAAATCAGCGCGTTCCCGGTAGCATTCCTGTTGTTCTGATGCTTCACAAAAGAAAAAGCCTAAAAACCAACTCATCGAAGCAGAGTAACTACTTAACTTTCCATAGAGTTTATTTTCTTCTTAGTCATATAAAAGAGATAGCAAGACTGAAGGGATTTGGCTTCGGAAGCCCTCGATCTAGAGATTGATTATAATTTGTTAATTTGACTTTGATTCCGTAGTGCTGATGTTTGGCATTGAGACAGTACTTATTCTTTTTTAAGCTGCGTTCCTTTTTTCACCAATAATTGCACGGTGTTCCAGGACGTGTGGACCCTGGACAGCAGCAGACGACCGCAGCTCTCCGCGGCCGCTAGTCTCTCTGCAAGTAAGTGTTCAATTCATACGTGACACCTACAGCATAGAATCTACATACTTATTTATTTAGTACTTCGTTATTTTTAGGAACGTGATTTTTTTTTGGATATTTCTGAAAATAAGATTGCCTCGGTTCTCAGTTTGCGGTAATTAGATTGCATCTTAGAGTCACCGTAAATTACCAAAATATCGGCACCTACTACCGATTGTATTGTGTCGCTGTCTAAGCGTTCAAAAAGCAAGGCTAATGTAATTTTTTGTGTGTACGCTAGTGCAGTAGCAGAATGCAACAGAAAGCGCCAGTTAAAAATAGGCAAAGGTTGCTATTGTTCAGCCAGCGGCCCGCGGCGCTGACTCACGCGTCGCCAAGTCCGCTACTTTATGTACCAGTAGGTATGTGTGTGCCGCGGTCACCGCAGAGCTATATACCGAGCGTATGCTAAAGGATATGGACAAGAGTATGTGCTTATTAACTTTGTATGAGATGGATGACTCAACGATGAAATACAAATGTTAGTTATAAACATGGCATACATCGGCATTTGAATCCAATATTAAATACTTACATAAAATTAAAATATACAATTTGAAATCTTTAAGAGTCCCCTAATCCTAGACCGAACCACACTTTTCCATACAAACGTAGTCTACGTTTTATTTCGAAAGGACATGCCCGATTTTGGCAAAATTTTATAATTTCAAAGATATTGCATGTATCTAAGCTATCTGGTTTTCACAGTCAAAATATGAACTTGAAATAGAATATAGTGTCTTAAATTATTTTCGACCGTACGTATTTTTGATCAGTAAGGGAAACTTCTACATCCTTGTATTTTCTTTCCAGTTCATAATTTTACGTCGGACACCAATTATAATCCTAGATAATTGCAATTTCTTTAAAATTATAAAATCTTACTGAAATCTGACATGTGGTTCCAAATTAAAACGTAGTCTACGTTTGTGGAAAAGTCTATTTTTTTCTATAGGGTAACGATAAGACTTTTTTACATTCATTTAATGAAGAAGTACATAATCGAATGACAAAAGCATGGGGTTTGTACAGGGTCAGACTAAGGGCGGGTCACGGGCGATAGCCGGGCTGTCACCGAGCGTCACCGAGTGTCACTGATAACTTTCCAAAAAGATGATAGCGCTGCGTCCGGGTCCTCACATTTTTTCGCTCGACTTTTTGTCGCATTTTTTACGATGAGATCCTCGTCTCTCTTCGGAAGGGAGGTACTCGAGTTTATTACAGTTTTAGAGCTCTAAACTGTATTAATCACTTTTCTTTGAATGAGGTTACGAGCCGACACTTAACGCTATTTTAAGAAAGTGCTGTTTTACGGCCCGTAAATCATTTTTTTTCGTTGTTCTTCGTTTAGTTTACTCGATAACATTAAACTTTGACTTTTGTACTCTGTTATTAGTTTATTACTCTCTTAGTCATTAGTATTCGTCTGCTTGGTATTATTCTTTTATTTGGTGTGTAAATTCGCTCTTTGCGAAATAGGTGGTGGGGGTAATACAATCTATCGCAACGCCCCAGATGGCCAAAAGTTGATTTTATACGGGAGCTGTACCAATTCTATCAAACAAATGTATAGAGATTTTTAAAATGAGTTTGGCATTTTCAAACAAAAATGTGTTAGTATAGGTTTTGTATTGTAAATTGCAAGAATTCAAGGTTTATCACCAATTTGCCTTTGATCCACTGTTATATTGTGAGTGATACCTACTCCAGCTGGCTTATGAAGCCGGTCTTTACTCATTGTAGTTGAAAACGATACCTACTTATTACTAGCTATACTCTTACTATATACTTTTAACTTATTACTATACTTTTATATCTCGATGGCTCGGCGGGAGTGCGCATTACTAGCGCTTTCGCAAGTAAAGTGACACCGGGCGTGGTCCGCATTTGGATAGGTGATCACACGTGGCATAAAAATTTCTCAAGCTCCTCTGTGCTTCGGAAGGCACTTATAAGCCGTTGGTTCCGGCGGTCGTTATTGTATGGCAGTCGTCAAGCTATGTCAGATGCCTTTAGGCTGCCTGAAAAATCTGACACTATTGTTGGCCACTAACACACACGACAAAACTTTTAAAAACATCTAGCTATACAATTAAAATAAGAGAGCTTCCAACAACTCCAATCAGATACTTTTTTCTAAACGTCAAAACAAACATTGATTTGTATGAATAACGTCATAGTTTCTTGCAGTCAAATAGCGCTCATGATGTCCTTTTTTCCGCAGAAATAAATCTAAAATCACGTTGAAAATGGATATGATCAACGACAAGTGACATTATTTTGTGGCGTTTTATTCTATTAACATTACCAAATACATAATTTATTTTTGATATTTTATTTTTGAACTTCTTAATTATATACCTACGTTTATTAACATAAACATTTAAGTAGCCTTGTTTTCTTGTCACGCAGTAAAACTACAAATAAATATAATGTAAACAAATGCTGATGTATTCAAAACAAAACACACTTTTTATACAAATTTCACTTTCGTCATGAAATTTTACTGAACAGTTCACAAGCCTTTGTTTACGCTAATTAGAGCAAGACACTTCTTCTTCTTATCGTGTGTGTTGGTGACTAACACTGGTGTCAGAGTTTTTAAACCGCCTTAAAGGCCTCTGACATGGTTTTAGGTAACGATCAATGACAAAGACAATGACCTAGACCGACGGCTTAACGTGCCCTCCGAAGCACGGATCACTGAAATATAAATATAAATAAATATATAAATATATAGGGTCAAATGTAATATAATTGACTTTATAATTTTCAATTAAATTATTTTGTCCCAATATTTTCGCCATACGTCCGGCCCACGAAGTTAGCAAATTGTAGGCGGCGGCGCTGCAGTCTGCACATAGCCAATTTAATAGTGTCATGTAATTAATTTACAAATTATGCATTTTCAAATATTGTACTTAAGTACAGTTTGATCTTAGATACTTTTTTGTTTGAAAACAAGTCTCATATAATATTGAGGAGCGTGACAACAGTGTCGGTTTGTTTGCCGGCCGGTGTTTGCCCGGGCGCGGACAGCGGCGACAAAAAACGGCTCTTTAAAGCGACGTCCCTTTAACGCATTAAAATCGCATTCCGTAAATGGTATCGGATAAGGCACGTGCCGAGACAGCGTCCGCGCCGCAGAGGAGCCGTGTACGGAGGCTAAGCTGGGTACAAAAATGAGTACGTTAGACACTGTTATTAATCTTCTTAGAGTTCCTAGCGACTAGGAAGCGGCAGTAAACTTAGCTGTAAGTAACCATTTGCTTTCAGCAGTTGTGCAACAAAACAAAGTGGCGATTATTAAGAGATAGAAATATACTATGATAAAAAAAATTGGTTGCCTGTAAAGTCGGTATACGGGCGAAAGTTTTACGTGACAACGACTTTCTATGTCTGTCTCTCTCGCTCTTAGGCGGGCTAACCATGCCCGAGTGGAAGGGACGCGTGCCTCTCACTCGCTCTCATTGTGAGCGCATAACGTGAGCGGAGCGTAACGCAGTTTCTTTAAGTGTCACCCGGCAAACCAATTTAAAAGACGTTGTCACGTCAAAAAGATATAATTTGACTCTGACTTTAGTTAGTGCTAGAAATCTGTAATTTGGCATAGGAAGTATTTATTAATCAAGCCACAAAAATTAAAAAAAATAATTGTCATGTTATGTGGGTTTTTTTTTATCAATCCATGTAGTTGGATATCGTTAATTAGGCCCTTTAAATATATTAGGAGTTTGTGAACATTATTTTTCGATTTAGGGTTCCGTTTGTCAAATATTTGGTTTCTAAAGGTGCGGTCAGGAGCGACATTATTTTAGATAACTCGACATTTTGTACCAGTTACCCACATATACGGCAACGCTTTACTGATCACCTTTTAGAGTAAGGTGAAATTCCATGTCCCATATCCTACATATGGTACCTAATTAATATTGTAGTTCAATCAATCAGTATTTGTCTTCATTTAGAGAACTTACATCATCAATTAAAATTATTTAAGTATCTTTTATTTCTGTTGTTCCACAACGCATCTCTGTTAAAGCATTTCAGCTGAGTGACCTAGCTTTGCTCAAAAAAGTGAAGTTCTATATAAATTAAACTAAGCTAGAACGATTTTTCAGCCTTATTCACTCCATAAATACTGAGTTTTAGCAAAATCGTTTGGTTGGAGCCGTTTCCGAGATCTTCATTAATAGAATTAATCAAGAATTGTTCATTTAAAGTGTAAGATTCTAGTCTCCATACCTTCGCGTGTTTATCCTCTGTACGCCCCTCCCCCGCACTGCCCTGTGCCCACACAGCGCTAGGCTTCGTTCCGGTGTTTGCTCAGACACACGTCATAGCGCGACGTCCTTATCGGAGAGCCTCCAGGAACGCGAGCACACATGAATCAGCACAGCGTCGGGCGCCACCACCGGACAAACTTTTACTTAGTCAAATACAGGCTGACCTTATAAACCAGTAATATTTTTGGTGAAAGTCAGCCCATGATGAACTACTTCCCCAAGGAACCTATATAACTGCTTTTGTTTATACCTACTTATACATATTATCTGAGTTCGGCTGTTCGTTATTGTTAATTGTCTATTTAGCTTGATTTTGTGCTACGTGTTTCTTAAGTTGAACATCTTTTAGGTTGTTAGGATCGTCGTCGTCGACGTGAGCGCTTATTGCGGCCACTCATCATATAAAGCTTGCCAACAGCTTTATATTTCCTGAGAATTTTTGAATTTCTACCAGTATTTACACGTATGAGATTTTTATACCAAAGCCATATTATTACAACTTTTTTATTGAATTAATTGACTTAGCATATGGTCGTAGTAGCGTGCATGGTGTTTGCCTGAAAAATATAATGTGATCCCGTGCAGGCCTGCTGCGGCAGATGGCCGCGGCTCCTGTTACAGCCGGGAACGATCGGATCTAAATCATATATAGCGCCCGAGAAATCACTATCATTGCCAAAATAAACCAAATATTTAATCTTGATTCAAATACAGTAACTACAATTGGAAATATAATTCACTTGGATATGTATAAATAAAGATTTTTAGAATTATTGATACATACTTTGTAATAAAGTATAGGTCTGATTCGCCTATGCACTTTTGACTGACTATTTATCTAACTATTCAGTCACCATCATCATCATCATCATCATCAGGTATTTTTGTCTCCATTGCTGGAGCAAGACCCTCTCTGTACTACCAGAGCAGCTAGAGGACTTTGGCCTACACTCTTCTCGTAGACCAGACGGGCCGGAGTGGAGAGGTCTAATTGATGTTTATAAACATTATTTAGCGTGTATTTCTCAAGTCGCCTTCTACAACATCCGAGGACTTGGAGTGGCCCTGAGTGGCCCTATTCTACTCTGCCGGAAACCACACAGCGATTCATTTAGTCAATAAATTACCTTGTATGAACTCCATTTGCATACGTGACTAAAGCCCCAGTGAGAGAGCGTCTGTTATCAGTGTGATACATCTGTCAGTCGTATTGTCGACTTGGGCAATTGATACGTGGCCTGCGACTGCGGCCGCGTGCTGCTCGGCTGGACACTGCGCAGACGCACATGTAATAGTTTCATAGCAGTGTGTTAATGACAACTGTGTGCGCCCGACACTATCCAGATGTTTAATAATTATGAAGTATAGTTTGGCAAAAGTGTGATGCTTATTTATAGCTGTTAGCATCAAAATTTTGGATATAGGCAGATGAAGGTAAATTATAAAAATCTATCAGGTTGTAAAAAGAATCCAAAGAATCTTCAAAAGTCAAAGTCAAAGTCAAAGTCAAAAATTTTTATTCAATGTAGGATAAATTTATCTCTTATTGAAGGTCATTTTTTTTTTAAATATTATTTTAGTGCAAAAGCTAAAAACTACTAGCGTTTCGGAACGACCACTGCTGGGAAGATTACGCCGAAAGAAACCCAGTTCAGTTCAATGATGTTGCCTAGCATTATCATCATCACTACATCTTTTACATACCTGTGGTTCCACAATATAAATATATAAATGGTGTTATTGGTATTTGTAGCAAAGATCCAAGTAAAAGCTTCCTGGACTATTATCTCTAAAAATATATATATTTAATGATTGTTTTCGTAAAAAGAAGGAAGTGAATGCGTCACTCAGTAGCGAATTAGTGCAGAGTAATCATTTACACTGCATACTGAGAACCGAACGTGCCCGTCGCACGTGCTTCAATGAATCAGTCACTGTCAAGGCCGACCTTTGTCTTATGATCATCGTATTGTCGACTAAGAAGGTGAATGTTACTTTTACATAGGGATCAACCACTCAGCTGTAGATATACATTTTGAGATATCATGATCTCAATTGTCAAGAATTGTGTCGGAGCTACAAGTATCCGTCCAAACAAATGGAAGATCTGTGTTTTTCAGTATCCAATATCGGGACTGAAGTTTCCCCTTCAAGAAATAAGTTTAGATTTATGTAGTAGTTGTAAGTTGAGCGGACGCTCGGTGTGAGCTCATACCAATGTATAATGTATGAACAGTCGAGATGGCGGAGTTGTTCACTGAGGGCCGCGAGTGCGTGAACTGCGGCGCCATCCACACGCCGCTGTGGCGCCGCGACGGCACCGGCCACTACCTGTGCAACGCGTGCGGCCTCTACAACAAGATGAACGGCATGAACCGGCCGCTCAAGCAGCCGCGGCGGCTGGTACGTCAGCGCCACGCCGCGCACTCGCTCGCGCCGCCCGCACACGATGTACGCAATCATTAAGCTCCGCTCTCCACTCGACTAACACCGCATACGCACCACGAGGCGTCTCTGAACTTGGCCGCGGATTTCATCCTAAAGTCTGACTCTTTATATAATAGCACACCTTTACTTGAAGTTTCCACGGAGTTGTCTAAATTCAGCGTACCTGCAACTGCGCTGGATGCAACTCCGTCGAAACCTCTACAACAGGTTCATGCTACATGGTTTTTGGTAAAGTTAGTCGGAAAGTGTCCGCGGCTAGGTTCAGAGCGGCAGCGCGCCGGGCCCTCCGCCCCCGCCCGCGAGAATCCGCGCCCGAGCGTCCGCTCATACGTTGTTTTGGTTGCAGTGGCCGCGGAGGGGGCCCCGTCGGGCGCGGATTTCTACAAGGGCTTCCTGTTTAACGGCCTCGCGCCGCACTCACACGCGCCCCCGCACGCGCCGCCGCCCGCGCCGCTGCACGCGACCTCATCCCCCTCTGACTACAAGCAGAAGAAAGGGGTACGTCATCCACCCCAATCCCAAACCTTGCCCGTCCCGCCCCTTAGGCTTGTAGAGTGTTTATACGGAGACAATCAAAAACATTAAGTACATACTTTACTCGTGCCTGCCAATTGATTTCCAAATTATTTTGTAATGTTATAATTTTTTTGGGTTGACTCCCTGTAATATCTGCAATGTTCCATAATTCATGTTTAAAATTGTAAAGTTTCACATTTTCAACATGAAAAATGAGGAATATTCAAGCCGTTTCCCTTTCTTACAAGCACTAATAACCCTCATAACAATTCATACGCTTATTTTTACTAAACCGTACTAATATATAATATTCCGTGTCGCATGTGCATAAAATGTGTTCGCTTGCCTGTAATGTTCGCATTTCTTCATATTGCATGTTTAGTACAATTCCATTAAGTTCTCAATAATTTGCACAAATACCAAGCTGCTTCAGAAAAACATAAACTGTACACAATTATAAAACATCTTTCATTACCGTAGTCATTTTTTTCATATTCCGAATTGCATAGCTCTGCAATTTTTTCTACAATAAATCTTCAAAATTGAATTCAATAAATTTTATATAGCTAAATCATGTCACAGTATCCAATGCCGCGTATAAAACCTAATGCGTGATACAGATGGGGTCGAAGCGGCCCGGCATGTCGTGCACCAACTGCCACACGACCACGACGTCGCTGTGGCGGCGCAACACGCACGGCGAGACCGTGTGCAACGCGTGCGGCCTCTACTACAAGCTGCACAGCATCAACCGGCCCATCGCCATGAAGAAGGACTCCATACAGGTGCGCCATGGGCCAAACAATCCTCTTCTTTTTAGGGCGTTCCCGGTCGCATCCTTAGCTGTATACTACTTCGGTCTGGTGTGCGCTTTCTCGCTTTTTAGGGTTCTGTAGTAAACATGTCTGTCTATTATTAGGCCCTTCTAACGGCCGTCGAAATATCTGGCAAAAAACGATATTAGTCGTGGTAAGTAACGTAATACTAATAACAGTAATTGTGACCTTGAAACTCTAAAATCATACGTGTCTGTCTGTCCGTCCGCGGCTTTACTCGACTATAAGTACTAGAAAGCTGTAATTTAGTATGAGAATTTATATTACTATGCCGAAAAAGTGGGAGAAGTTACATTGATTGAGCTTGGTTACACCATTTTTTGATTTAAGGATCCGTTTCTGAAATATTTGGTTTTAAAATCAAGTGTCAAGTGTCCCCAATTTCTTCTTATTTAAATATAATATGCATGTCGATGGTCACCCGAGGTTGCCAAAGATTTTGCAGAGTGGATCAAAAGCCGAAACAGATTAAATGGTTTGGCGATACTTAATGTAGCCCAACGTTTATCCCTTTATTACTTAAGCTTTACTTCAAACACTGCGAACTGCAACCTCCTGTGAAAAACAAGCCAGACCAACCCTTGAAAATCGGTGCATTAGTTTCATCTAGGGACGCCTGTTCATAATGGGTTAAAGTTTATTATTCGTAGGTTAAAGTTTACATTTAAGAATATATAGTTTTGTATGAACAAACATACGCAAAGAAGAACAATTATCGTCAATACAACTCGTTTACTTACAGCTCATTATGTAGCTGTCGACGATAAAATCGGAGGATTCCACTTAATAAATTTTATAAAATTTCAGACGAGAAAACGGAAACCGAAGAATAGCATCAAAACGGAAAGGAACCTCAAGACAGCAGTGCAGCGGACTATCAACTCGGGCATTAAGATGGAAAACATGAGTGAGTAATGTTACACATTTTCAGCATAGCATCAGCATTTCAGCCGAATAGCGTCCACTACTGGACTTAGGCCTCCCCCAAAAATTCGAACCTAGTCAGGTCAACTGTGGGTCTCGTAAAAAGGCTCAAGGTTGCTTAAAGCGCCATGGAGAGGGTTATGCTCGGTGTTTCCCTACGTAATCGAATCAGAAACGAGGAAATTCGTAGGAGAACAAAAGTCACCAACATAACACAGCGGATTAGCTCGTTAAAGTGGCAGTGGGCGGGACACATATCGCGACGAACCGATGTTACACATATTAATCACTATGTTATGAATTCGTTTCTAACAAACCTATATAGGAAATATTGTGATAAGTACATCTTACTGAAGACAAAATGCATGAAAAGGAAGAAAACAGAGAAGGATTTATATCATTATTCACAACAATAAACACAGTTTTTAATTCAGAATTTCACAAGAAGTTTTATACGACCAAACCCCTACTTATTATCAACGTATGTGTTTCAGGCGAGAGTGTCAGCGGGATGGGAGTGGGCGTCGGCATCGGCGGCGCGCGGTCGCCGATGGCCATGAACTACGCGTACATGCAGCAGTCGCTGAAGCTGGAGGAGCCGCCGCCGGCGCACTCGCACTACACCGTGTACGAGGACAGCGAGTACCGGCGCGGCGCCGTCGACGCCGAGCGGCTCGACCGCCCCACCGTCGTCTCTATGGGCAGTTGAGTGACGAGCCGCGACCGCTACGTTCTGTCGTCAGCCGCGTGTAGCAGCCAAGATGTCTGCGAGTTTCACGGTGTGCTATATCATACGGCCATGATAGACGGTTTTCCCGTGCAAATCAAATATCAGGATTTGTAGGCCTGCGCGGGCCTGTTGTTACTTTTGTCAAATCAAAAGATGCGTGTAAGACGAATACAATGCGACGCCTTCTTTAGGAGATCAATAGTTTCATATCTTGCCTATTACATTAAATATACTAACGATGGATCAGACGGGCGATGACGGGCCCCAGCAGTTGCAACTATTTAAGCCACCTGTCAAGCTTTGTGGCGCGGCCACGTCACATCATCAAACAACCAAGAACCGTGGACCTCAGCTCTCAAGGTGTTCCCGGCTACGCGCGGCCGCGGCAGCACAGTGCGGCCGAACAAATCGTGAATCTCTGGACTGGAGGCGATCCGCCGTTAATGTAGAATCTCAGTCGAATAAGCCTAGTTTACGTTAGTGTGGAGTGAGTCGACCAAAGAGTCGTTGCTAGTTGACCAAATGCGGCGCGCGCCGGCCCCTCACCACGGAGCAGATACAAACTGAGACTTGATGGTTCCTTTAACCTTTCTATGACAATCTATTGCTACATAAAAAGTTTTCTTTACGTA
Source organism: Acrobasis consociella (assembly GCA_963555685.1). NCBI lineage: Eukaryota > Metazoa > Arthropoda > Insecta > Lepidoptera > Pyralidae > Acrobasis > Acrobasis consociella. The sequence continues at coordinate 127,307 of OY743107.1, forward strand.
CTTACCATGTACAGCGTTCTTGTAGCTTTTATTAAGAAAACTTAAACAGCTTAAGCTCTATGTTGTATCTCCTCTTGTGCCAAATTTGTAAATAGTACCGGCGCGACGCAATAATGTGCTATATTGTTAGTTAGATTACGATTTTATCGAATTTATCTTAAGAGGAGACTCTCTCGAGAATCTCGCACGTTTTATAATATTGTTGCACAGTTAGTGGCCGTTACCAAATAATGTTTAATGTTATATCAGCGAACTTATAAGACTGTATCATTCCTAAGGTGTTACATTCCTAAGTACCTACACTAATTTTATTGTTAAACGCATAGTACCTAGTAAATAAAAAATGCAACGTTTGTTGCAAATAGCTCCATGACTTGGATATACATTCCACGACGTCGGTATGAATTTACTAGAATAGTGCAAGAGTGCTAGAGTGTGCCTAGTTATTTTGTTAACATTAAGGCAAAATAATCGAAGAATCATGTGTACCAAAACTATTTGTATTTATGTAACTTATATTTTGCCATGATATATACCTAATATCTTTATAAGAGTGCCTTACATGTAGTGCCTTGGACACGCGGTGCGGGCGCGCCAACTCGCCTGCGTGTGAACATCGTTGCATCCTCTCAAGCGGCGAACAGTGTCATTGTTAGACCTGGGACCGTGTTGCTCAAATTGTATAATTACATATACTATTGATTTTTGTATAACCGGGTCCTTACAGCGATACTCCGTTTGTTGGATGAATAGGTATCTTTTCGGCAGTAAAAGAAAGTTGTGTCATGGCTTTGGGTATAATCTAGTAATATTAATAACCATTATAAGCATTATTATGCCTAATGAAGTAAAAAAGAAATCCGGATACAGACAGACCTCGATAAAAATTAAGGAAGTGTTCATAATCTCAAGTATTTAATAATTGTTTCTATTGTAAACATGTTATTGTAATTGTAAGGGTGGGGAATAATGCTCCGGCAGGAGGTTGTGACCCTTGCCACGACACGATGACGTCACGCGTCTCGTCACATTGTCCGTTTTGCTGAGTTCGCGTCTTCCGCGGGACGTGACTGCGAGCGGCGCGTCACGTCATCGGTCGTGAGTCGGGGATTTACTCCTAGCTTACCCTTTAGGACCCCGCTAGAAATTGTAACTTGCCGGCAACACGACGTTTTTAGGACTTTAACCGTTCCTTTACAGCCAATACCAGACAAAATAGTAACAATATGAACGTGGGCATTTATTAATGTCGTGCGGGTCTATACCGGTTAATAATCCTAGTACAATATTGATGTAACTTTCTTTGTAATTTACAAAAAATTATAAGTACATGTTTCTAGTAATTCCAAAGCACTTATTTAAATTTAATTTAATCTTATTACATCAAAGAAAATAATGCATGTTTAACCACATGGATTAAGGATCAATACAACATATCTATAGGTACGTTGATTCTTAGAAGGAAAACCTTTACGCCCGCTGTGTACTATACCTAATGAAACCAAATAATCTTGCCATAATAAGACAAGTCATCTTGCCAAACTTTCCCAACAATGTGAATCTCTAAACATTGATACGAATTACCTTGTGTGAGTCTAGAATAGAGGCATATTATTTGTAAGTATTTTATATATAGACGTCGGCTATGTTCTAATAGGTAAATATATAATAATAGGCTTAAGGTATTATAATAAGAGAGAATAAATTTTAATAATGCAATGAGTACATACGTCGCGACGTCGCGTGGTCGCAGCACTGTGTGATGTCAAATTTTATTTATGTTATACAACATAGTCGTCTACGTTTCTATGTACATATGAAGATTATACTTTAAATAAACCAATTTATTGAAATATATTTTGTGCGTTTATTTCTGTAAAAGTAGATGTACTTACGCATCAGATATCACCCCACAGAATTCCTAAACAATGATTGTGTTAGAAAGTTTTAAATAATTATGCAAAACAGGCGCTTAAGCATGAGATGAACGATTAGGCAAAATTTATATTTTTTGTCATCACATCATCCTCATTTCAGTCGCATAACGTCTACTGCTTGACATAGGCCTCTCCAAAGGATTTTCAAAATAACTGATCTAGAGCGGCTTACATCCATTTTTTCAAAGAAAGGACATAAACAGGATTCGTACAAAAGAAACACAAAATAATAAAAACAATCATCTTATTCAATCTTCAACTACATAATGCATCACATCCACAAAAATACAAAATATTTAAACTCTTTTTTCCACAACACACGGTCTTTACTTAAAAATATATGAAATGCACGATTCTGATTTATTGAAAGGTATACAATACATTTGGTTGTATTAGTAAAATTAAATATCAGTTCTATTATAGTTGCTGTACAAAGTTATAATTTTTGGATTTTTAGGTTTAAAGGCTTATACACAAAACTGGCAGACTGTCAGGCCTGAGTAATGACTCAGACCTGAAAGTCTGCCTGTTTATGAAAACATCTGATTGCATGAGCAGTTTACTACTATGGCATTTGCACGACTCACCATCATCACCGACCTCGCAGAATATCTTTAAATAAATAATAAATTCGTTTAATAAGACTTACAACTAGCCTACAATTAACAATGGTTTCTAGCTATGCATAAATTGTTCTTTGGACTATCTAACCCCTACAATAAAGTAAGTTGTCTGTAAAATTAAACTTGGGATCAATGTTTGCCGCGTTCACACAGAGAATGTCGCTATCCGGCGCGGGCGCGGGCGCGGCGTCACCGCCGTGTTTGCGGAGCGAAAACAACTACAATTAAATAAAACCCAGAGCAAACGGCAGGATTTTCCGCTGCGATACAAAATAACCAAGCAACGGTTTGGTGACAGTTGTTTAACTTTGAGCACTCGAATAGTTTAATTATTTGTTCGCTTTAAAATCCTATCCGGATTCCGCATTATTTATTGACTAAATTACTATTTTAGTCCCTTCAAAAGGTAAATTGAATTCTTTATTGTCGTCCAAACTAAAGTTAAGTACAAAGTTACTCGTATATTACATCAAGCAAGACAGTTACAGCTCAATCTCATCGATTGCTACTAATCTATATGTATGTACAGAGTTCACAAACACGTTATACGTAATGTGATAAGGGCTCGCTGGGCGCTGCGGCTTATAGAGAGTGACAGCGTGTGCGAGCGTGGCGTCGGTGGCGTCGCGGCGTCAGGGCGGCCGGTAGTGCGGCGCGGCGGACGGGCCGGCGCGCTCTAGCGCGGGTACCCTGCAACGCACACACGTACTGAAGTCTGCAGTCATGTATATAGGTACACTCATACACTGTCAACGTAAGCGTGCTAAGACACATGCAAACACGGCGAAAGCAGATAGTGAACATGTCACAGCATTACAGCACATCTACATGCTGTAAAATAAATTGGACCATAAAGCATTGAGGAGATTTAAGCCGATATGTAGTAGGTAAAGAAGTTAAATCGCGGAGACTGACGAAGGAAGCAAGTGCTAGACTGCAACGCGTGTTCGAAAGAAGTGTTAGCAGAAAAGAGTTAAATGCTACTATTGCCGAACTGTCAGATATGAGCTTAGAATGTCTCATCTCGCTAACTCTTATTAACATAAATAAAGAGAGACAGAAATAGTTCGCTGTAATTTTTTTACATAACAATTAAATGTTTATTTAACTGAAATTTACATTATAATTAATTTATATTGCATTATAATTAACATAGGAACCCAAAACATAGCTTCAAATTACAGTCAAGTGTGTTAATTACATAGGGTTCCCTACGCCATTCAGAAACATTATTTATGGAGTTATATGTTTTCCAGATGACGTTCAACCGATAGCTTAACTTCGAGAACATTTTAGTGTCATGAGGTCATTTGGTCAACAACAACACTTATATATTTTGTTTACGATCAAGCTAAACATGCTATTTAGATATTACAGTAAGTTCACCCAGTGAGGATTCCTAGAGGTGATGATTAATCTTTTTTTATGTTACGCAAATCATAACCTGCAGCAGATGATTTGTGGGTTTGAAAAATTTAAGTTTGTTGCGATACCTTGCGAAACAATAGTAAAGTCAAGTCCGACAGAGCGACAGAGCGGGCGCGGCGCGTACTCACATATCGGCTTGGTGCCGCGGCGCGGGCGGCAGCAGCAGCAGCGGCGGGCCCGGCGCCGGCGCGCCCGTCTCCACCGCCGCGTACAGCGGAGGCAGCACCTTGTGCGCGTGTGCCTCCACTGCCAACACACATCCGTTACACACCGCTCACAGCACTCTCACGGCTCGCACACGCGACACACAGCACGGCACTACACAGACCAGCCCCACGTACCGGTTAGGGGCGCTCCGGGCCGGCTCACGTGGCCGCTGTGGCCGCCGCCCATGCTCTTGGGCTTGCGCTTTCTCGTCTGTATGCCATCCTTCTTCATGCTAAGCGGCCGGTTGACCTGCAACAAGGTTTTAATTAGCGATTGTCAAAGTTTAGGCCAGTGACTTTGAAAGGTCGAATACGGTTTTTATCAAAAGTTCCAGGTTACGAAAGTATCAGTTCTTTGTCATCACGGATCAAAAGACCTAAGAGTTGAGAAACTCGCAGGGTCCGAGCAGTCTGGCATACGAAGCCACGTCACCGGGGAACTCCTCGTAATCTGCCGCCGCGCCTATCATCCTTTAAACAAGCGTATCTACCACGAGGAGATAATTGATAAAAGATTATTTATCTCATTATGAATATTCGTGGTCGCGATGATAATTCTCTATCAGTCGCTAGCCCCGCGTTTATCTCGCGAGATTAGATGAGACCCTATGTTTTGGTTTTTTATACAGACCCAATATTTGCCGAGGAGTTCCCTGATAGGAGCTGGTCCGATTGCGATTAGATACTCTGTATCAGCGCCGCAGCCGATACCGGGCTGACGCTACGCAGCGGCAGCGATATCGTACCTTGTAAACTGTTGATCGAAGTGTTACTGGTTTGCTGTAAGAGGTCATCTTCCGACCGCAAACGTAGGCCAATCCTGGCTTTATAGGCAGAAGCGTTTAGTTCAGCAAAAGACAGATGTATGCTAGCAAAGAAGTCTTACATTGTGCAGCTTGTAGTACAGTCCGCAGGCGTTGCAGACGGGCTCGCCGTTGTTGTTGCGCCGCCACAGCGTGGTGTTGGCCGTGCGGCAGTTGGCGCACGTCACCCCGACGCGCCGGTTGCCGTTGGTTGGCTGCTGTCCACACAAATCCTTTATTAGAATTAGAATAACATCAGCCGTTAAACCAAAAACAATAAATAACTTAAGAAATGTAAACCTAGGCCTAACGATAGACATGCGTTGCGGCCATTGAATCATTCAGTGGATGCGGCACTTGCGGCCGATCGCAAACGCATGCATCTTTAGTTTTAAGTAATTCTAGTACAGTGTAAAATTGTTAAATGGAAATAATAAATGAAATGAAACGTACTGCGATCCCAAACTCACCATCCGTGTTGATTTTGAGCAAAGTCTCCCTTTACTGGAAGAGACTTTCGGCCTAGCAGTGAATTGATATAGACTAAAGCGGAGAAGGTGAAGGCAAATACGGTGGTCTAACGACCAGACCAAGGTCTGGAAGACGCTGGCCATTCTAGATCGGTTATTTTGGAAATCCTTTAGAGAGGCCTATGTCCAGCAGTGGATGTTAAGCGGCTGAAATGATGATTTAGCGAAGACGGAAACGAGTCGTACCAGGGCTTGCTGTGGCTTGGCCTTCTGCCCCTTGAGCGGCGGCCGGTTGACGCCGTTGATGCGCGTGTACAGGCCGCACGCGTTGCACAGGTAGTGGCCCGTGCCGTCGCGGCGCCACAGCGGCGTGTTGCCCGCCGCGCAGTTCACGCACTCCTTCATCTCGCCGATGCTCGCCATGCCTGCCATTGACACTCAGTTAGTCCATCAAAGTAACCAATACTTCTACCGAAATAATTTATGTATAAAATACAGAACGGAATCTCGAAAGGTCTCGCCCTTTAGAGGCTCAAGTTGAGGCGCCTTCAGGCGCCTGCAGCCGACTGTACAAGGCAAGAACAGGGGAGGGGTGCGGAGATGGGGAACGGGGTCGTACATCGCGCGGGACCTTAGGTAATTCCGTTCTGTATGTATACTTATTTTAATTCTGTGCCAATATATTTATGTTAATTATAGAACTGTTTGAAACGTTTGTGCCAAAAGACTGACAGATGACCGACAGACGGACATTGAAGTCTTAGTAATAGGGTCCCGTTTTTACCGTGCGGAATCCTAAGAAATGCTTTTCTGTGCGTGAAAGTCAATACCAAGTTACTGGTTTAAGAAGTTGTAAAAATGGGGTTTTATCTCACCGGGGTCGAAGCCGTCGTCCAGCAGGTTGTGCGCGGCCCAGGGCTGAGCGGGTGCGGCGTACCCCTCCCCCAGCAGCAGCCCCCCCTCGTAGCCCGACACGGGCACGTACTCCACCGCACCCCCTTGCCCGAGGTAGTGCTCGCCGCCCACTTTGTACTGCACCGTGTTGCCGTGCGTGTATAGAGTCACCTGGGCAATAAGACTTCCAGTAAAGCAAAAAATCTAAATCATACAGCGGGAGACCTGTTTTTGAACGTGTGAGTCATACAATGAATGATTCTCTTTAGAAACATTTGCGTTAATCATTCGCTGTATAACTCCCAATAAAATTCGAGAACGGATTACTGATAAATTCTTATTGACACGATTCCAATTTATCTTGCAAAGTCTAAGGATGCCCAAGATCATGCGAAGTGAAGCATATAAAGCTGAAAAGTGACCTCGGTGACTGGAGCATCACAGGCTCACAGCTAAGGCTGCACCCGGGAATGCGAGAACAGAGAGGTGTATTACTATACTACTGATATTGCTTCCTTACTTGTTGTGAGTTGGGACTGGGTGGCGCTTCGTAGACGGCCTGCGTGGGCGGCACCACGGAGCCGTACACCACGTGGCCGCGGGCCAGTGAGGACGAGGACAGCGTGGGGTCGCTGCGGTACAGCAGCTGCCCCGGCGGGGACTCGTCCCCGCGCGGCGCGCCGCTGGCAGGAGCCGGGCCCGCCGCCGCGCCACCGCCGTACAGCGTCAGCAGCTCCTGGTGGAAACATCGCAGGTTAATAAGTAAGAAAACTGCACATTTGCCATGTGGTTTCCGGCAGAGCAGAATAGAGCCACTCCAAGTCCTCCTGTGGATGTCGTAGAAGGCGACTTAGGAAATGCAAGCTAAACAAAGCTTATAAACATCAATGAGACCTCTCCGACACGTCTGACCAGCGTGGAGATTGCAGGTCAAATCCTTCGGCTGCTCTGACTAAATATGGCTCAAGTAGTACAGAGAGGGTCGTGCTCCTGCAGTGGAGACTAAAAATACCTGATGATTATGAAACTGCACATGAACAATGGAGAAGAAATTTAAAACAGTCTTTTAATCTGTATGTAGGTACCTAAACTGTCACGCTTTATCCCTAATGGACCTTGGGCCGCAAGACCCACAGACCACTTTTAGCGGTGGGCGAGGTGTAAAAGGCATCAAAATATTGACGGTATGCGCGGGAATAAGCAGTTAATACATACAGTCCACAGCTGGATATAGGCCCAAGGATTTCCAAAATGATAGCAGCTGATGCGATTCACTCTTAAGCTTTTTATTTTCTTATAGATCATCATGTAAAAAATGGTAAGTGCCGAGTGATGTAGTGTTACCTTGCCGCCGCCGACGTAGGCGCTGTAGCCGGCGCCCGCGTACTGCGGGCTCTGGCCGGCGTAGCTGTAGCCGCCGTGCACCGAGGTGACGGGCTGCAGGCTGGCGTACGTGGTCGGCCGCGGCTCGCCCTCGCCGCGGCCCTCGTACTTCACCGGCTGGTACGCCACGCCTACCGCCTGCTGTGCATATGAACACTTTTCAAAACTATAACCGACTTCACCCCGTCAATATACAACTAATTTTGATAAAATTTCTATAGGACCACCTCGCAAATACCCTTTCAAACAAAAAGGAATTTTCCAAACTGGTCTAGTCATCTTCAAATAATCGGTGAAGTACGTAAAAAAAAAGCGATGAATTTATAACCTTTTCTTTTTTTGGAATTCGGTTATAATACTTATTTAGCAAAGCTATAAATAATATAGATAGATAAAGACTTTATAATATCGTGATTGTTTGCATACTTAGTATTTAAGTAAATACTATTTATGTAACCACGGAATCACAAACCCTAAGCTTTACTACTTACACTACACAACACATAGAAATTTCCATGCTACAATTCGCAGATATGTAGCAATCCCTTATGACTAACTACTACGTTAAACGTTTGACACATTTGTAGCAGCGAAAAAGCAAATATTGAAAATAGAGAGAAAATAAAGAAACTCAAGTTGAGTGATGCTAACCTGATTGCTTAACGAGGTGGTTTGGATCATTTCAAGCGCACTGGACACCGCCACCTGCTCCCCCATCACCGCCCCGTACTGCCGGCCGTCTGTCGTCTGCACGCCCTCGCTGGCCGGCGCGTACACCTGCAGCTGCTCTGCCTTCTCCTTGTGCGCGAGGAACGCTTCATGCGCGTGCTCGTCTGCTTCGCCCTCCTGACCCACCACTACTTGATGCGGCGCGCCGTAGCGGAATGTTAAACTTCTCCTGTAATCCTGTCTCTGTGGTATTCTGTACTGCTGCTGCAATCTCTTATCGACCGAGTTGGGTGATGGTATCGACCGGTAGGATTCCTGTTTAAAGGCATGATGCCGCGCTTCCGACTCCGCCTCGGCTAACCTCAGCCTTTCCTCGTCGTAGTGTTGCTGGGCCATGTCTCTGGCGTCAGGGTTGTCTTCGAGTTTTGGGGCGTAGTGTAGCTGGTGTTCCTGTTCCATTTGGGAGTGTTCGGGCGGCTCGTCTTTGACGCCGTCGTCTCCGAGCTCGGTGGTCTCGGTGATGTGTCCGGCGGCGGTGATGGTCCGCATGGAGCGCCGCGTGATGACAGACTGCGAGTGCGGCAGCGGCGAAGGCGCGCGGGCCATGCCTGGCGACTGCTCGGCGGGCGCCGCCTCTGCGGGCTCCTCTTCTACCCTGTCCTCATTCTTGACTAGTTGTAGCGCCTCTACAGAGGTGTCTTCCTCTCGAGGCTCCTCGCGACTCATTGGCGAGACGTTTTCCATTCTGTAACAAGAACTTTGCGATGAGAGTTGTCCGCCTAATATCACATTTTGCTAGTTGTATCACTGACATGATGTTATCAATTAAAAATTAAACATTGTCGTTGCTAATTTTCACAGCAGAAGAGAGACCTTAAACTGTGTTGCTAAGATTTTCAGTAAAGGCTGTTAGTTTCCTGTAAAATGGAAAGGCCTATACGAGCAGAATATAAAACAAAAAACTTTACAAAATGTAAATGTTGCCAGCAATTTTAGAACCAAATGGTTTGGCCCGCGATGATGGCAAGAGACCGGATGGTATGACGCTTGTACCGTGGAGGTTGGGAAAGCCGTTGGTGTGGGACGCTACGTGTGTCGACACTCTGGCGGCCTCCCATCTTCACGGCACAAGCTCTAAGGCTGGCGCAGCTGCAGCCGCTGCGGAAACCCTAAAACGGCGCAAATATGAATGCTTAGGGAATGGCTTCATATTTGAGCCGTTTGGGGTTGAGACTTTAGGTCCGTGGGGACCATCAACTCACAAACTTTTTAAATTTTTTAACAAAAAATTAGTCGAGGTGTCGGGTGACCCAAGGGCTGGCAATTATTTCGCCCAACGAATAAGCATTGCCATCCAACGTGGCAATGCTGCCAGCCTTTTGGGCACTCTACCGCAGGGCAATGATCTGGAAGACGTTTTCTATTTGTAAGGTTTTTCTTTTTTATTATTATTATTTGTTTAGTTTAATTTAGAGTATAATTTAGATTTTAATTTAGTTTTTAATTTAGTTGTTAATTAAGAAGATTAAACTGTTATTTTAATTTTATTGAAGTAATAAAGAGATTATTTTATTTCGCAAAAAAAAAAAAAAAATGTAGATCAAAGGATTTTATGAGTAAGTGTCGCGTTGTTCTAGTTGCGAGCACGCTCCGTCACCTCGGTGTTTGAGTTTGTTAACCCGCCTGTTTGCGGAGGGCCGGCGGCCGGAAGGGCCGGCGGAAACCGCCAGCGCCGGCGCCCGCTACGAGGCGGCCTCGTGCCGTCTCCTCGAACGCCAAGTCAATGGACTGCCACTTATATGGCCATTATGCATTTTAACGTTTTACGTATCTATTGCCTATTTATTGCTTCGGTCTACGTTTTTAAGTTTATTTCTTGTACTGCCAGCCTGTATAGCCAGCAGGGGCAAAGACCTTATCTATGAGGAAGTCTTTGGGCCGAAAGCGCTTTTGATATTTATAATTTTTCAAAACTAAAAACCGACTTCATCACCCAACTTCACAAACGACTTTAATAAAAATTCTATGGGAGCACTTTGAAAGAATACTCTTTCAAACAAAAAAGAAATTCCTAAATTGGTCCAGGCGTCTTCAAATAATCGGTGAACATACATAAAAGATCGCGAAGAATTGATAACCTCCTCCTTTTTTGGAAATCGGTTAAACACGTAAATATGTTCTATGTCTATGCTCCTAATCGGAGCATTATGAATTAATACAATAAAAAATGCATATTAAAAGTTTGGCAGTACCTATGTCGAGTATGTAAGTGTTAGAATGAGTGTGTTTTGTTTCATTTTGTAAAATTAAACACTACAATAGGTACCTTTCAAACTAGTAATACCTGCCCGTGTATATAATCGGTGTCGGTGTGTTTTACATTTTTATAATGAAACATCAAGGTTGGAAGGTAAATATAAAATAAGTTGAAGGTAGAAACCTTTAATCAGCTCGGTGTCGCATTCTTAATCTTGATATATTAATGTTTTGCACCTGCGATAAGGGCCGATTATTTTCCAATATTTTTAGGTGACTCCTGGTAAAATTAGGCAAGTGAAATAAGGTGAATCAAGACATGATGCAAACTAGACCAAACAAGAACCAACGGGGACCTCGGTAATGAAGTGATACATTTAGAGCAAGCGGCGCAGACAGCACCCTCCGCGGCGGAAGACGAGCGTCGTCGTGTGTGCTCAGCGAGAGCAAACACTGCCCGAGCCACACAAAAATATACTTTCTTCTAACCGCTTTAAAATCTATTTTTAGTAACTAAGTATTCGTGTTGGGTTTTAAAGCAATTTGGACTGAAATCCCAGTGCCTTGCGTGTGTTTTGGATTGAGAAAGGTCGCCGCCGGCGCACTCGTTTATGGCGCCGCTTGTTTGCGCGTGATAACGACTTCATCATTTAATAGACCTCGCTGGTTTGGTCTCCGTAATATAACTACATTAACAATTATATGTTTAACTTGCAAAGAGTTACCCCTGTACCCAAAGTTTGGCTTGAGTACCAGTTTCTCGTTGAACGAGTGACCAATGTGAAGTTTTCTCCGACTCTACTCGAACTGCGTTTGCCTGTATATTGGAAGAAGACTCGAGCATCCTTGATCGGAACTTCATGTCTTTCGAATTTCCCTTAAAAACCGCCCGTTGTTTTTCGTATCGTCTCGCAAAATCGCAACGCGGTCTAAAACTATGTCAGTAAAAAATAAATTTTCTTAGCAGATAATCTCAAATATGAGACAAAACAAATCACCGCATTGACTAAGTAATCGTAAGTAGCGTTACAAATATTGACTGATACGATGCCTACGACAAGGCGATCAGTGTCGTCAATAACGTTTGTAAACTATAAAGGTGATCATCAATAATTATAATAAATATATAGGGACAAATTGCACTGATTGAGCTAGCCCCTAAGTAAGTTCGAGACTTGTGTTATGGGATACTAACTCAACGATACTATATTTTATAACAAATACATATATAGATAAACATCCAAGACCCAGGACAATTTTGAAAAAGGCCATTTTCCAACTTGCCCTGACCGGGAATCGAACCCGGGACCTCTGGGTGGCGAACTAGCATGATGACCACTACGCCACGGAGGTCGTCATTCAGATCTACATATTTTGAGCAGTTTGAGCAAGATAAAAGACAGTCCATATTCAGCAGTAACTTCAATAGATATAAATTACTACTTAATTTTCCCCAATAAATCTTAAACGCGTCACAAATACAATAAATAATTAATTTATATTATATGTATATTTTAGGCAAGGTATATATTTTATTATATAATTATATTTATGTTAGTCTGTAAGGTATTCCAAGGGCCTTAAATAAAATGATATGATTTGATAAAGTTTTGACATACTTATACGAGGCTAAGATAACATATTTTAAATGCTTTTTATTCAAATTGTATGTTTTATCATTATTTTAAGGCAATAAATATTTCAACTGAAAATATTTTAAAATAACATTTACGAGTGCGTTCTATCTATCTATCAGTATATCCTGCTATATAGTTCAGGTGTTTATGGAAAGTTTAATATCCTCGGTGATCGCAAGTTATTGATACATGTACTTGAGGCTGTACTGCTGTCGGCCACAAACACAGCTCTCGACGTCAATGACACCTCACCACTCCAGGCCAGACGGTACGCGACTGTTGCACGTATATGATGCTCTTTATTACCCGCCGTTTGCCGTGTGGTTGCCGGCAGAGTAGAATAGGGCCACTCCAAGTCCTCCCGTGGATGTCGTAGAAGGCGACTTAGGAAATACAAGCTAAACAAAGCTTATAAACATCAATGAGACCTCTCCAACCCGTCTGGGCAGCGAGGAGAATGTAGGCCAAAGTCTTCTGGCTGCTCTGGCTATGTATGGCTCTGGTAGTACAGAGAAAGTCGTGCTCCTGCAGTGGAGACTAAATGATGATTACCTTCCGTGCTTCGGAACGCACGCTAAGAGGGTACAAAAATGTTTCGAGGTCCAGTGCTGCCACCATTTCAAGTAAATTGTTTGAAAGGAAATGGAGATATCATTTAAAATTCTTGTTTTGGTCTTGACCAATCCCTAGCGATTTGTGAACTACTGTTTACAGTTTAAAGTATGAATGTAAAGCTTTATTTCGCACATTTGCAAAAACGCGGCCACTTTTGGCTATTGTGCGAAGAAACGACCCCGAAATTGTAGTATAAGTAATGAATCTGGGCTGTCATCATTGTATGACAGTCATTAAGCTGTGACAGATGCTTTCAGCTTGACAAATCTGACACCAGTTTTGGCTACTTATACAATGTGGAAGGGACTACAGTGATCTAGTGTAGCCCGTGGTTTGATTTATTACGGGTATGTCCCTTCCACGTTGTATATACAAAAAACAAACATTATATAATATGAAGAGTTGTTTAAAATAAGTATGGATAATTTATCATTGATTCTCCATAATGAAACGAAGGAAATATTTAAAAAAAAAATTTTTCGGTATATTCATTTTTAGGTTACGTCGGATAAGCAGTCGCTATCATACCACCGGCACATGGATACTCTCTATAAGTGGCTCGAAGTCAAATTTTAAGTTTATTATTTATTTATTTATTAAACTTTATTGATCCACAATTAAAATTGTTAACAATTGGCGGACTTAACGCTAAGAGCGTTCTCTCCCAGTCAACCATAGGGATAAACAGATAAATTGTTGCGGCGCAAAAAATAATAATATAAAATATATTATTATATATTATTCTATTTTAAGATCTTAGCTTGTGCCATAGACGCAGTCATTTAACCGTTTTAGCATACTTTTAAATTTTATTATTCGTTAACTGATTGTTTATACTTTAGATATTAGGTTAGCAATTTGTACGCGGCTAGTAGTATACAAAGTGAATTATCAAAGCTTTTAATCGAACTAAAATCAAAGAGTTCTTTATCAGTTTGAACGCATTGATTTGAACCAAGCAGTCGATATTGATGTTTGAAATGTTTATCTTCTTTACACATCTCTTTGCACTGAGCGCCGCACACATCAAGTCAACACGCCCGCACCGACTCAACCCCATACAAAAAACATCAACGAGTTTCTTTTTAAACCTGATACATTTAATTGATTGAATAATTGAACGTGATATTTTCGCTATTCGGTCTTTTGATAAAGTGCATAATATCTAGTCTTGTAAATAATCTTATTTGTCAGTTATATTATTTTTGTGTTTTATCTCAAAAGCTAAACAGTACTAACTTATACGTAATGTGAAATTTAATGTCAGCAATTTTTAAGTTGCAAATGTTGCATTTTTATGATAGTCCATTAATTAAGTAGAAAAAATTACAAAGAAAACAATAAAAGAAGTACTTTAATATTTTGATCTCATCTACGTTATGTTCTTATTTCAAATCCGACCGACGAAATGGACCGCTATAAATAATTTAGTCTTTTCATAAGTTATCATTATATACCTAAGTTATATATAAGCCCTAACTATATTTAGCGATGTCGAGTCCTGGTGACCTGTAATACAGGTTCTTCGGAAACCTAGCACAGGCACCAGCTCTCCACTCTTTACATACATTCTAATCTTTTAACGCATGCCTTTTTTACCTTTTATGTTTGTATTAGTTCTTAGCTTAGTTTAAAGTTAAATTGTGGAGGAAATAAATAAACATTTTTTATTATTATTATTATCTACCTACTCGAAAAACGATGTTTTCAACCCATAACACTTGGAGCTAAAGTTACTGCTGATTCTAGGGAGGGAAAAGTGAACAAGAAAATCGTTAGGGATGAAAACACAACGCGGATGTAATCTATGTAGAATCAAAAATAATGTTAGCAGTCTAAAAAAAAAGGTAATAATAAAATTTAGTTTTAAAACAATAAATAAAAGGCACAGGCGCAAACATTTTTATGATCTTCGCTACGAAAAAAGAAATAAGTATAATTAAAAAAGCGTAGTTTTTGTTTTTGCCTCAAAGTAATTACAGAAGATTTAGGTTATATATGTAATTATTTGTGTAAATTTATAAACATTTTCGTAAGATCAAGCCGATAGTGAATATTAAGTTTACTTATAAAAATAAAAAGATATGAAGGACTACAAAAAAAATATATGTGAGTATTTTATCAGAAGTTAGGTGCTCTTCAAAAAAATTTTTTCTGAGTATTTTCTTGAATGAAAACGACACCAAATAATTGCTTGTATCTGTCAGTTGAACTCTAATTAGGTGTTCTACTTTTCTTTATATTCTGTTTTAGTTGTTATGTATTTGCTAGTTAGGGTTCCGTAGCCAAATGGCAAAAACGGAACCCTTATTGATTCGTCATGTCTGTCTGTCTGTCTGTCCGTCCGTATATCACAGTCACTTTTTTCCGAAACTATAAGACCTATACTGTTGAAACTTGGTAAGTAGATGTATTATGTGAACCGTATTAAGGTTTTGACACGAAAATAGAAAAAAAACAATAATTTTTGGGGGTTCCCCATACTTAGAACTGAAACTCAAAAATTTATTTTTCATCGAACCCATTTGTGTGGGGTATCTATTAATAGGTCTTCAAAAATGATATTGAGGTTTCTAATATCATTTTTTTCCACACACACAGACACTTCCAAAGTGGAAAAAAGTGTGTGTCCCCCCCCCGTAACTTCTAAAATAAGGAAATTATAACTCTAAAAAAAATATATGATGTTCATTACCATAAAATCTACCAGCGAAAATTGGTTTGAACGATATCTAGTAAGTAGTTTTTTTTAATACGTCATAAATCATAAACGGCAATTTACCTTTCATTCAATCAACTCAAATATAAAAATAAAATAAAAAATACTACAAGACTTTTATATTATGTTATTTGCTACTACGGAACCCTTCATGGGCGAATCCGACTCGCACTTGGCCGCTTATTTTTATAGATGGAGATGAAAAGTAGAGTGTGCCACTCGGGTACTTTAATATGTTTGCTGCAGGCGATATACATGAATCCCTCGCTTCACTCGCGACTCAGGATTCAAAGTAACGCCCTGGCGTTAAACTATAACTTTTACACTTTGTAGCACAAACTACTATTATTTAAAAAAAAAACGACGGGTTGCACTCTGGGAGTGCCGGCAGTAGTGAAAACTTGAATATTAACGTTGTGCATTTTTGATATTTTGGAATGGTTAGGGAATAATTTTGCACGAATTGCTTTAATTATCAGTATAAAATATTTCAAATCTTTTCTGAACCACAGTCTGTCACAAATGTCACAAGCATGACCAAATTCATTTTCAACAAAATCATTTTCAAATACACAGCAGTATGGCCACTACACAGACGGTCGAGCCATCAGCTGTCACCATCCATGGATGCGCGTAGCACGCTGTAACATAAACACACACGAACATTCGCGCAAGCGCCCTGCGCCGTCTTACGAATTTTCGATCAGGTCACGTGTCCTGACGCGAGTTTAACATTTTTTACCCATTCCAAAAAAAGTGCACAACGCCGCTAAAGAAGTCATCCAGGCGCTATAAAGACAAGGATGTTTTGTCGAGCCTAAAAGCCAATAAAAAATGCAAGCCTGAAATATAAGTTCGTACTTTTTATTTAACTTAAAATACATTTCGCGTCTTTATCCCTGACGGGATAGACAGAGCCCAGGGCCGTTAGGCCCAAAGGCCACGCTTAGCGTGGTGTAGGGCGTTAAGATGGAAAAGGAATCAAAATAGTGATGGGTTGCTAGCCGCATCGCCTATTACCATGATTCAAATCTCGCCCATTCCCTCGATCGGCTCTTACGATCTGCGCGGGAAGAGAAGCAGCTGGTACATTCTACGATTTTTTTATCTCCCAGACCAGCATGGAAGCCCTTAAAATAGTAGACTAAAACTGAAAAGAGAAGTAACCTAAAAAAGACAGTTTTTAAATTATACGTTTTGGGTAAGAATTATCTTCACATGAGGCAGGAATTATTTTTGTTATATCAAAATTGTAAAAAGTATAATACAGTAAGCATTTGTCCCCAGTACGAGCTACCGGCCACTGTCCGTCTACGGCTACGGCGCTACGAGCGGCGCCGGCGCTACGCCGTAGGCCGCGGCACTTCCCAACGAAAGCTATTTTTATAGTTTTCCAGACTATTTACTTTTTGTTTATTGATTTAAGTGATTGCATACAATCTTTCAATGGATTTATATCGATGGATCAAACTTTACGTAACGCATTATTCTTCCAGTTTACAAAAAAAATGTTTTTCGTATAGGTACCTATTGATAACGTAATGTTTGAAATTACTATACCAATTTAATAAATAGTATACCTATTTATATTTTAGACTTAATAATTTTAAATCCAGTTATGATTGTGAGATCACTTTTCGACGGAAAAAGAATAACCTAAATCTTTTTATATAAAAGGCGAAAGTGATTGACTGATGTATCAACTAAAGACTCTAATCTGGAATGTTGGTTCTTTATGACATTTAAGGGTGCACCAAGAAAGGATTTTTTTAATTTTTACCCATGAGTGGGTGAAACAGGAGTCTAAAGTTTGTAGGAGTACTCCGTGCGGTAAATGAGTAAGTTAGTGTTTCAGGATTTTTCAAAATGTATCCCCTAGACAGATGAAATGGGGTGACCGTCCATGCTGAAGCATTTCGTCTTTCTCCTCGCTTAACAATTGATGGGAGCGGAAACGTTCAGTACAAAGTTCGCCGGGTCTGATAGGCCTTTAAATTCTACACTTATAAGAAAGTTGAATAATAATTCATATGTTGTACCAAAATTAATAAAGTAAACACCAAATAAAAATCCTATTAGAGAGAAGCTATTAAAGGCATGATTTTAAAATAATAACTCAAGTATATTAAATTTAAAAATGGCTTTTTATCATTATTATGCGCAGGATTTAGTGCGGCCCTCCACCTTTCCTCTATTTCTGAACATATGGGGCTGTTATCGACCGGCGATAGAGGATTGATATTAAAGTTAAGATTAGAATTATGTCAATATTATGATGATTAGAGGGTGTAAACTGTATACCACATTTTATACACTTTAGTATCACGAGAGTTGTTCCTCTGTTCTAAACACCATCTTAACAAGAAATTATAGTTTACAAACAACTAAAGCTGAAGCGTTGTTATTCTAAATTACTACAATTTATAATCCAAATCATGGCAAACTATTACCATACCATCACGTACTTATACTGAATTAAAAAGGTGCCTTCATAGGCCTAGTTTTGAATAACTATTTGAATATTAAAAAAATATATCAATGGACCTCAAAACGCCTACAACCATTTCGATACGCACAATAAAACTTACATGCGATATAGTTAAAAATAAAATCCAAGTAAAGCACTGTAGTAGCGTAAATGTAGCACTGAAACAGTTCTAGCACATCGCGTGGTCCGTGCGGCGCGGGCGCGTGGGACGGAGCGCGCCGGGGAGGACACTGCGCGTTGTGCCGCGGCGCCCCACCGCCGCCAGCGCCCGCGCCCGCCCATGACGCGCTTTCCCACAGTTTTCCTGCACACGTAGGATGTAGGTTTGGACGAAAGAGGTTACATTGTAACTTCGGTACGAATGAGACACTGGCTCGTAAGAAAATAAGTATGTAAAGCAGTTTGAATTTAGAACGAAAATAGGTAGTTAATAAGTCTCGATATTCACACCAATGGGAGAAGACGCTGGTATCCGAAACACAGCGCGAGCTGACTCGGAAACCAGAGGCTTCATGGAAATTTGTACATTATAAAATATCAATAAACAAACAAATTATGTTTATGTTTAAATGGTTTGCTTTTTCAGGATGTTGTGGTCATATTATAGTTATGAATGGTGAACAGAAAATTTATTCAACATAAAGTGGTATTTTTTTTCGCTGAGGTAAGATAAGGAAAGATGTTCGGCCATCTTATGACAACTTCATACAAACATCATGAAGGAAATGTTAAAGCCAAGAGTGAAAAAGGAAGACCAAAAAGGTCGTTCATACATAAAGTAAAAGAAAAAGCATAAATGGTGTCGTATAGGGAGATCAAACATTTAGCCGAAAATAGAGAAACATGGAAAATACTCCACCGACAAGAACGTAGTTCTTAAATTTGCTGACGACGGTGATGATGTAGGTACCTTTATATACACTATGAGTTCTTTTATAAGTAACCCATCAAACAATTAATGTCATAATTGCAATGTCTGTAACCTTCTCATAATGTCGTCTCTTCCGGATGTTGCTCTTAATAATACTTATAAAAAATTAAAATATTTAAACGAATTTATTTACTTTTTGGTATAAAGGTTTTGCTTTAATTTGGTTTATTTCACACTTATTCGAATATCCTAATTTTCAGCGTTAATAAGCTGTTACTTTATTTCCCAATAACTTTGTTTTGAGTTCTATGTCAGTTTCAGCGCAGATGACTTCTATACCAATTGGAAATAATTTTAATAAGAAAAATCGCATAAGGTTTTACGACTTTCTCCCGGACCAGCATGCCTCGCTTTCTGCACATCGCTAATACCTATCCCTGTTTTATTAAGATATACTATACAGCCTCAAATAAAGTGCTTGTAATCCTCACTTATCCCCAAATTTACGTGGAACCTTAAGAGCTGTATTTTACGATTATATCGGCAATAAATCGATAGCAGTAATGCTGGTATCTATCGATAAGAATAAGACATCGATCATCGGTCTAATTACGAAGATAAGTTAATCTGCCAGCTCGCCTTGCCCCGTTCTGTTGAAACACCAATGTTTCGCAAATGCGTTTTAATTCCTTCAAGGAAAAATACCTGAAAATACCTGAACTAGGTGGTATGAAGTATAATATCTTGCTACCTTGTTTGACTATTTTCAAGTCAATATCAGCCTTTATAAAAATGAAAGGCCATGTGTCTTCCGGCTTGAAATTGGACAAATCAATAGCTTTAAATAATATTATTCTAAGATAACTTAAACATAATATAACAAATAATATTAACTAAATAAATACAACCTAAAGTTAAAACTAACTAAAAATAATTAATATTAAATTATATAAAAAATTGAGGCCAAATCGCTGCCGTCACAGGGCAAAGTACCCAAGAGGCTGGCGGCATTTCCGCGTTGGATAGCAATACTTAAACGCTGTCCGAAATGCGCGCCCGCCCTTGGATCAATAGCTTCTCTTCTCAATATCTTAAATCCCGTTCTAAAACTGTAGGCTATTTTTTCACGATTTTACATGGTCTTCGCGTTCCTTGGGTGACCAAAAGCGCCATCCGGGCTCTGGAGCTGCACAGCTGAGGATGCAATCGGGAACGTATAAAAATAAGAAAATAAATATGTTTATGTAAATAATGTCAGACTTTTTTCGTTGGATTCTGACATTTCATAAGTATTTCCACTAAAACAGCTCTCCAACTAAAGAACCCATTTAAGGGGCTACCTGAATTTTCGGTGTCCAGTGGCGCCCTCATTTAAAATAAATCATTTGAAAGGAAACGGTGATACCATTTAAAATTTCGTCTTGACCAAACCCTAGATAACCCTTTTAACTATTTTATGAACTACTGTTTATAATTTAAAGTGCGAACGTGAAGCTTTTCTACGCACAATTGCGAAAAACGGCCACTTTTAGCGAATGTGCGTAGAAAAGCTTCACGTTCGCACTTTAAATTATAAACAGTAGTTCATAAAATAGTTAAAAGGGTTATCTAGGGTTTGGTCACTGGACCCCGGAAAATTTAATTATGACCTTAAGGTGAATTTCTTGATAAATATTTGTTTTACCTAGAAAAAGATAAATTTTATACTTTCTGGTATATTTAAAATATTATGACGTTTTTAATGCCGAATTGTCAAAATTCTTTTTTAAATCAGCAAGTTATTTTAGATATTAACTAGGTATTCATTAACATTAAATCACGTTCCCGTTTGCATCCTTAGCTATGCCGTGTTGGATCCCTGTTTCCAGCTTTTTCTTCTACAAGGAAAAGTGGAGGAGAAAATTATTATTCATGCTTTATTAAAATGATTTCCATCTATGTGAATATAGGTTTGTTCAATATCTACGTCTTTCTATTGTCAGTGACGCGTGACATGCAGTGTGAATACCGATCAGTGTCACTGATACGACTGCGCATGATTGGTTTCGGAGAGCGGAAAAATTCCGATCCTGTAAATTTTAATAAGTATATTTCATTTCACAGCTTTGCTATTAAGAGTAGCAAATTAACCTCTTGACAATGATAATGTTAACGTGGATTTCATTTCACTTGTATAAGAGAATACAATATACGGTTATATAAAAGACTAAAATAAAATTACACTTGTAGCATTTCTTGTAATGTTCACTTTATATTTGTTTTTTTTTTTAAGTGAAATTTAAAACTATCAGAGCTAAGTAGGGTTTAAAATTTTTAAAGTTTTAGGCAATCAACTTATATATGTAGTCCGAAAAGGAAAATTTCGTACAATTCAAAAGAAAATTAGTTATGAGACGTTTTTAGTGACATGAACTCAAAGTTGGCATTTGCAACTTCGGAACCCTACACTGCACGTGGCCTGACACTTGGCCAATAACTTCTTTTAGGGCCTTTTCAAGAGAAGTTTAATGATATTATTGCATAGTGCTTTTTGTCCTTCACCAACCGGAACTGCTTGCGTCTAAAAAACACAGGCCGGTGACGTGACGCACTTCCCTGAGGTGTCTACATCGGTGTGGTAGGTACGGTGATGATTCATGACGTGACGAACACTAGATATAAATATTTATTGAACTTTCATTATTCATGCGCACGAGTACGTCCTGAAGGGCGCATGTGTACTTAGAATCGCCATGAGCTGGAAATATTTAAGTGGGTCTGAGGATGTGGATTTTCCAGTCTTACTTAGTATCTATTTATAGATAGCCTTTACGTTCTACCACAAAGCCGATAGAGCGATGAATTTTGATCATTCCCTCGATCGAATAATAGGCAAATTGGTTCAGCTACCTGTCTCTATTTTAACTTCCTTTTCCATTTCGAGTATGCTCATGCTACCCATCTTTTTGTCTTGGCCTATGCTTTTTTATTGCCATGGCGGGGGGAAAGGATCAGCCAATCTGCGTTACCGACTGGCTGTCCATGCAGATTGCCCGGGGTGCGCCGGACGTACAGAGTAGCTCAGTACGTAACTAAGGAAAAGAATGGCCCATGCTTTAAATAACTCGTAAGGGTATAATTTTTCAAAACTAAATAACGATTTCACCCCAAACTACACAACCCATTTTGATAAAATTTCCATGGGACTACTTCGCAAGTATATACTTTCAGACAAAAAAAATAATTCCAAAATGGTCCAGGCGTCTTTTGAATCGTGATGAAATTGGTAACCTCCTCCTTTTTTGGAAATCGGTTATATAGTTTGGTTGACACGTATGTATCACAAGACTTAAAATATACATAGCTTCTGCATCTCTAGTACAGGCAATAGTTGTTACTCTCACATCCTTGCGCCTACCGTGCATCAAATATATAGCCGCTCAGTTAGCTGAGCACTCAGTCAGGGTAACCAGAAATTTTTCATGTCACACGCAATTCAGTTACCAGTTTCTAAGCTATGATATGACTTTCCAGGTACAGGCTTTGTTCCTAGATGTCCTCAACATCTAGGAACAAAGCCTGTGACATGCAGTATTTGCGAGATGGACCGACACCTATTCAGCTCGAGCGCTATCGGCGCACTTGTCTGATAAGCGGCGGCTTATCGCACTCGTCTCCATGATTCAGTATCGACAGGCTAAAGTTTGTTTTCGCAACAATCATTATTTTTCTGAAAGTAACAACAAAACCAAATACTTAACTAAATTTTTTACAGTTTTGTGTAAAATCTGTAAAAAATTTAGTTAAGTATTTTAAAAACAGGCGATGCGGGCCACCCACTTGTTATAGTTTGAATACTTTTTCTGGCTTATTCTTGCGATTAAAAACATAATTATTTTGCAGTCTTAAGTGCATACGCTTCTAGGCACCTAGCACGTGGTAAAGAATGTCATCACCGCCCTAATCTCATAATAGTATCGTAAAAGGCGACTAAGGGATGTTTAGATAAGAGAAAATGGGCAGCAGCGTCCTCTATACAATAAATGTGTACTATGTACTGCGATCAATATCACCTGCCCGCCTGCTCAGTGTGGTGATTATGGTCTAATCCTCCCTTTATTATAGGCAAGAGGCCTTTTAGTCCAACAGTGGACTTATGTGGGTAGACAAATGAGGAGGTTTACGTAATTTCAATTAAATATTTGTCGATATATAAGATCTAACAAAATACACTGAACCTATTTTAAGATTGAATTCAGTCTATGATACTGAACAAATTTCCCCAAGGAACACGTATCGAAATATGAAAAGTGATCAGTGGCCTTCCTTACAAGTTGTCGGTCAATTTGTATGGCAGGTCACTTTATCGACTGAAAGGGTATACTTTCGAGGTGGTCCCAAACAAATTTTATCAAAATAGGTTGAGTAGTTTAAAGGTGAAGTCCGTTTTTAGTTAGGAAAAATTATTCGTACTTATTTGTTGTTATAGCGGCTACAAATACATCATATTTGAAAATTTCAACTGTCTAGCTAGCAATTACGGTTCATAAGATATAGCCTGGTGACAGATAGACAGACAAACGAACGGACAGCGGAGTCTTAGTAACAGGGTCCATTTTTACCCTTTCGGTACGGAACCCTAAAAATGGTACATAAAAATTATCTATTAAGTACTTACAATAAACTAACTCTACTGTATTGGGGATACAACAACTGATTGCGAAAAATAGTTGCCGAAGCGACCGAAGGGAGATTATCGGGGGTACGTAATGAAACTCTTCTTGCTGATTGCTTGCTTCTAACAATATTTAGGTCATGAATTGCCTATAATGTTAAAGGACGTGGCAAATCCACGTGACGATGATAAAATAACTCAGCAGGCTGGTTCAGAACTATAAATAAATTGTAGAAGTTTAAGGAACGTAGCCAAACGTTTCTGGGTCATGTGAGAGCTCACACTTGGCGTCTCCTTATCTGCTGCTCCGTGACAGGTGAGGTCCTCTCCCCGCCCCCTGCGCCCTCCCCGGCCCCCGCTCTGCCCGCTGTCAATAAATGACGAGATATCATGATATGACAGATCCGAGTACCGCGGCGTGAGACTCACTTGCTTTGGCAATGTATGTTAACAGGCAATATATAAAAACAGGAAACTGACGAAACTAAAAGTTGAAGGGACAAGTTACCTACTTTATTACCATTATATACAATTAAAATTTAATAAAATTAATAGTATTTTATGCAACAGTTGTATAATAACGGTCAAAAAATGCGAGTGGCGCAGGTTACGATGCGAGCCTTCGCGAGCATCGTAAGGAGACGCCATCGAGCATTTTTTGACGTACTTATACAACGTTGCATACAATACTTTTTCTACGACTACATTTACTAAATAAAATACAAAACAAACAAAGAAAATATGTAAATGTTTGACGTACCTACATATGTTTGGTAAATCAGATTTAAATTATACAAGTTCTGATCTATATGGTATCTATGGTAAACTTTTTTTTAATTGACGTCTTTTTAGTGCCTATGTTAAAAAAACATTTTTTTCTTATGTTGGCAGTATGGTAAATCTATAGAAAAAAATGTACGTGGTCTATGGCTAGGTGTATCGTTTTAGTAAAATAACGACACATGTGCTATTATGAGGCATAGAGTATAGACTTTTTTCTGCAATCATATTATCAATGTTCTTATATTCGTGTTCAGAACCATTTAAAAGACAGATAACAGTACAGGAGTAGAAAAAATACTTAAATTAATTAAATCTAAATTAAAAAATTCAAACAAAACTAAAAGAAACTAAATATGAAAAATTTCCTCAATCCTCAAGGCAGCGTTGCCTCGCTGAATAGCAAGGCAAGAAAACTGCCAACTCTGAAGTCTCCTGTTGCCTTGACCAGACGTGCAGACAAATCATCGTCATCAGTTTCCTACTTGTCTATTCTTCCACCTCGTTCGTTTTAATTATGAATCTTAATTTTGACAAAAAAAATCGAGTCTAACATATGTTGTCCAATGATCCTATCCATTTTCTTACAATATTTTTTGTATATTTAGGTCGTATGTACATATATCCTCATTTTAGCCGCATAACGTCCACTGCTGGACATAGGCCTCTCCCAAAGATTTCCAAAATGACCGATCTAGAGCGGCTTACATCCAGCGCCTTCAGGTATATATATAACGTTACTTAACTTACAATAAACCAAATGCAATTTTTTTTGTAGGTTATTTATTCCTTTCATCATCATCATGCTGGTCTGGGAGAAATAAAAAAAAAATTAGAATGTACCAGCTGCTTCTCTTCCCACGCAGATCGTAAAAGCCGATCGAGAGAATGGGCAAAAATGCAAATCATGTTAACAGGCGATGCGGCTAGCAACCCATCACTGTATTGATTGCTTTTCCATCTTCTCGCCCACCATGATGCTAAAAGTGGCTTTTGGGTCTTGCGGCCCTAGGCTCTGCATAGAACCGCAAGACCCAAAATGCTCTATCTGCCCCATTAGGGATAAAGACGTATTAGTATGTATGTATGTATGTATCATCATCATCATCAGGTCTTTTGTCTCCACTGCAGGAGCACGACCCTCTCTGTACTGCTAGAGCCATACTTGGCTAGAGCAGCCAGAGGACTTGGCCTACACTCTCCACGCTGGCCAGACGGGTTGTAGAGGTCTCATTGATGTTTATAAGCTTTGTTTAGCTTGTATTCCCTAAGTCGCCTTCTACGACATCCACGGGAGGACTTGGAGTGGCCCTATTCTACTCTGCCGGAAACCACACGGCCAATTTATTTCTTTAGTCAAATATTAATAAAGCATAAGTTTCGTAACGAGCAACATCAAACAATGTTTGGAGCAACTGAGCTAGCATGGATCTCATCAGAAACAAGTCTGTGGACCTAAAGCTTTAGCTTGGCTATTAGTTAACTGACTAACTATTAGTTAAACTGGTATGTCTACCGGGTGCGAAGTATTATAGTTGTCTAAAATGACCATTCAGAAATGGATAGAACTCAGGCAGGTTTCTTAATTTCTGAAGAATACACCTTATGTCTTGAAAATTGAGCAATGTTTTACAATTGGAGCCCCGCGGTGCTAGATTGCATCACTGGAGATAGACTAAGTACACCAAATATGATATTTGTGTTAGACCAACTTATTTAAATTGTGTTTGTCCTCGGAATACATAAAAAAAATATACGGCCAAGTGCGAGTCGAAGGGTTCCGTACCATTTATCTATAAAAATCACGTTTTTTGTATGGAAGCCCTACCTAAATATTTATTTTATTTTTAGTGTTTGTTGTTATAGTGGCAACAGAAGTACATCATCTGTGATAATTTCAACGGTCTAGCTATCACGTTTCATGAGACAACTTAAAAAAAATACATCATGTTTTGGTCGACACCATAAAAGTCAGAAAATTGCATAAGAATTGTCCCCTTCATTGGGATGTTTTCTCTGACTATTTTCTTTCTAAAAGTCCAGCTAGATGATTACATTACAAGTTTCTTGCCTGTTTCATACAATTCATTGAAGCAATAATATTAAACTGTTTGTTTGGACCATGCAAGCATCAGTCATGCATAAATTAAAGTGGATATACACTGCCTCCCCGGTCCAGCACTGTCTCCGTGGTCCAGTCAAGGCATTTGCCTTGTAATTTAGAGGTCATGGGTACGAATCCCATCGGAAAGCATATGTTTTGTGAAAAGTTGTGTCTCTTCAGATTATTCGTAAAGAAAGATGATTTCGTATTTCAGAAGCCACATGTAAACTGTGGATCCCAACGCCATCTAGCATTTGCTCATACCTATCCAAGGGTTCTGGTCTTCCCTTTGGATTGCGGACGTCAGACGGCAGTCGCTCTGTATAAAAACTAGTAAGCGTCAAACCACTTTGGTTAGGTAGCGGACTCCGGGCTCTGAACTGTTACCACTGAGGATACAATTGGGAATACACTCGGATGATGATGTACACTTATGACTCAAATTAGAATATTTCTAGCAAAACAGACCAAGCCAGGTGTCTTTAAATTAAGAATCTTTAGGTCGCAAACTCTGTTAAATTGCTTGACAACCACTGCCCTTCTAATTGTGATCATGACAGTTGATTGAGACAAGTTATCTACCTCAGCATCTGCCACTATCTCCTAAACTCCGTGCAGTCATAATCAGTGTTTGGAACTAGACTTAATTGTGTAATAATGATCCCGAGCGTTGACCTTTCAGATAGAGTATCGCGGTCTTCTTAGATATGCAAACGTTATCTGTTTATCTAACTAATGTGGCTATCTTACCGGAGATACCTAATCGGAGATACCGTATCGGGCCCCCAGCTGTAGGCTGCTATCACTGCACCTGCAGTTATGCACTTTTAGCTTTCGTCACTAACTATAGCTAGTAGCTCTAGTATATGTGTCATCATTGTAATTACTTGAAATTATCACAAGTTCCGTCCACAAATCCAAGAAATCTCAAGCGATTTAGCTGCCTTTAGTAAGATGTACTGACTAAACGTTTGCCATCAGCAGAACAAGATATTCCGTGGGCTCTTATATCTGTAGGTGACGCCGTAAGTTTGGTGTGTGCTTAAGCTATAAAACTGTGAGTCCTTTCATGATGGCCCTAATTTTAAAGAGGAAACATTTCGTAAAAGCCACGGCTGTGTCATATGAACAGCGGTGACTCGTTGTGCAACGAGGGGAGCCTGGGTGTGTTCGCGGTGACGTGATAACGCGGGCAAACACGGCCGAGCAAATATTTGTAGGGAACGTCGGCCGAGCGCCCCCCGCGCGCCGCCCACCCCGCCGCAGCCTGGAGTCGTGTCACCTATCTGCAGGAGCTGAGATATCGCGATACCATCCCCGATACCAGTAATTATCAGATACAAGCAGATTTGATTACGAGAGCGCCTATCTGAGCTCATTACGCCTGAAACATCGTGCGCGTCTCCACCGCTGTTCTACTGCAGGCTGCAGGCTGCAGGACAGAGATCCTGTAGACAGGAGAGCATATCAATGCTCTTCTGACTGCAGAATTGCTACATTGATATGCTCTTCATTGAATCGCCACTCCCTGCGACCTGGAAAGAAATGTGTTTGAGTGCAGTGCTCTCTATCCCCTGACGAAGTGTGTGCGCAGTGAGTGTCGGCGTAATCCTGCCGGATCTGATAGGCGATCGACGGATTATTGATGGGCGCCGCTCGACCTCATCGTGATCTTATCAGTTGTTTTTTTCGTCGAATATTTTTCCGTGAAAAGCTAATAAAGGGGCCGGGGTGGTGCGGCGCGCGGGCGGGGCACGTGACGCGCGATGGCCGCCGATAAGCCGCCATATTGTTTCAGACACCCCTCCCCGCGTCCCCCGCTACTTCTCCTGAAGTGTTTGGTTCGCATCGCATCACGTACTCCATCATGTACTCATGCTAGGTAGGTGCTAAAGTGCTGCGTAATTGCGCCTTGTAAAAACGCTGGGAATGTACCTTTTATTTTTACAGATAAAATCGGTGATATCATCACAAGGCAAACACGTATAACCAGGTTACAGCGAATCCCTTAGCTTCAACATTGACTAACGTTACCACCAGCACTGCTCACCAGCTCAAATGAGAACTGTGTGTGTAAGAACAGCCCCGGTGAGCAGTACCTTCAGCGGGTATCAGATAGCCCAGTCTATCTCTTGATAGTGCACTGTTGTCTGATTTCTAGTTTGATACTGCATCACTATCAAACACTCTACGTCAGAACAATGTCTACGTTCGTGTCAGCTGTTTGATTATAAGAAAAACGAAAAAGAAAACTTTATTTCAAAAATAAATACTTAAATGAATAAGGACAAATCACATTGATTTAGCTTTTCAATTGCAATGTTTATACAGTAATTAGATCTCTGCAAGCACTTTTACACGTCACTAAGTTCAGTTTTGTCGCTGATACCGTGGGAACTGCGACTGCTGAAGCCGCCGAGGCAGCCAAACGGCGCAAATATTCATGTCTCAGTGGAGATTTTAAATTTGGGCTGTTTGGCTCTGACGCGAGGAGATTTAAGGGTTCCGTAGTAAACAAGGAATCTTTATAGTTTCGCCATGTCTGTCTTAAAGACTATATGTACTAAAAAGCTGTAATTTATTATGAGTATGTATATTAATTATGCCGACAAAGTGGTGGAATAAAATTTAGATTTTTTTTTTGATAGCTTTTATACAAATAAAGTAAAAGTCATTTTTTTTTCTTGACTAACACCTCTTATTAAGTATCGATAAATAGGTCTATCAAAAATATTGTGAGCTTGGGAACATCATTTTTTGATTTAGGGATCCGTGTCTGAAATATTTAGGTTTAAAGTGAAATTTTATGTTAAAGTCACGTGCCCCCATTACCTGTTTATACCTAGCAACCCAAGAGTTGTGACCGGAAAAGAATAGGCAACCTAACGTTTTCATATTCTATGGGCTTCATACTTTCGATTGGTATAGAATTTGTTTAATAAGCAAACCGGCGAAATATTTAACTAAAAAGAAAAATTAAATTATTAATTAATCATATCCTGGACTGAAATTTGTTAGGCAACCCATATGCAATATTTTCATTGACATACTAGAGGCAGCGCGCGGCTTCACCCGCGTTAACCACGCGAGTGAAGTCGCGGGCGTGATGCAATATAGCCTATAGCCTTCCTCGATAAACGACCTATCTAATACCGAAAAAATTTTTCAAATCGGACAGTGGTTTCTGAGATTAGCGCGTTCAAACCAACAAACAAACAAACAAACAAACAAACTCTTCAGCTTTATATATTAGTATGGAAGTATGGATTAAATTAAACATAAATACGTTTTATCAAATAAGCATGACGGTGAAGGTCGTTCTATATCGGGATCTTAGACCAGTACTAAACTTATTTACACCACATATTACACTTCAAAAACTTGTATTATTGGATACTTAGATACTATATTTTTGTACGATATTAGCTATTAGCTTTGTATTAACACACAATTAAGAAAAGAAAGTAAAAATGTACGTGTACCCCATTTACACAGTGCATGCAATTTAATTGTTCATTGTTTATTACATATTGATAACATTTTGCAACATGTTACGTAATTATAATAATAAAGTTTGTTTAGACCATGCATGTCACGTACCTACTGCTTCATAGACAAGAAACTGTGTAAATGGGCCTTTAGTATTGATGTAACTTTATCTTTCGACTCCTTACACAATTTGTATTTTTAATTGACGACTTACTTAATCTGATCGAGCAAGTTTGTGATACAACAGACTTTGTAGTATAAAATATTTTTCAAAACGAATAACTGACTTCATCCCCAAACTACACCACTGATTTTGGTAAAATTTCTATGAGACCACCTCGCAGTATGTCCTTTCAAATAAAAAATGATTTTTCCAAATAGGACCAGGCGTCTTTAAATAATCGGTGAATAAAGATCTCAACGGATTATTAATAACCTCGTTCATTTTTGGAACTCGGTTAATAACCTTTTCCTATAGAAATATTTCTCACATCTAAGCGTGTGCCTGAATGCATCCTTAGCTGTTGCTTCGAAGCCCAAGGTCTGTAGCTATCTAGGTTTATCTTTAATACTCCATACGGTCTTCGACATGGTTGTTCACATTGACACCCACACCTATTTCTTGACAACGTCTCTTGATATAAATATACTACTATAGTGATATACAAACCTCGAGGCGTCGAGTTCTTCTTTTGAAGGCTCGCGGCAGATTGGCAGAACTCGGTGAGCTCGGTAGGCTCGTAGCCCCACAGCCTAGCCGAGACGCGAGCTCTCTGAGCCCACGCCTCGACGCCTTAAAAGAGTTAGAGCCTTCAAAAAAGCTCGAGTCTTAAAATTAAATCTAGCTTTTAAGAATAACTCAAGTTTACAAAAAAAATACTTAAAGCTTGACGCTCGACTAGTTTCTCAGAGAGCTCGCAAGACTCAAGCCGTGAAAAAGCCTCCTGATCGATTGAGCTCTCGAAAAGGCTCGAGCTCTGAAAAAGACTCCCAAGTCGTCGAGCTTCACACAAACGAGGCGAGCCCTGTAAAAGACTCCGGGCTCTAGACAAAAGGACCCGGAGGCCTCGAGCCTTGTACATCACTAACTATAAGGCTAAGGTACACTATAAGGCTGAACGGATTTGTATGCAATTTAGAACACCTGACAGCTAACGTATTGGCTGATTGATCAACGCACAACTGAAACTGCTAGGTCTATAAGCATGAATTTTGCACAAACGTTCCTTAATACATTGCTGGTTACTCAGACAGACATCATAGAAATAACAATTGAAGTACGCCTTAGTGTGTCCAACAATGTGTTAAATGACGTAAGTGCACTAAGAAAGCAGGTTTGAAAATTGATCTCCTAAGGTGTTGTAATAAAGGTTAAAAGTTTGTATGAAGCTAGGTAAATTTTGAAGTTAGAAAAAAATACTTGTAAGCTCATTTTTCAAAGCAAAAGTTAGGTACTTACCGTATCATTTTTTTCAAAGAATCATTCTCTAAGGGGGTCAAATAGAGGGAGGAAGTTTGTATAAAACTCAGCTAAAACCTGCAAAACAACGTCTTTTGTGTCTTCGTGGAGCCGCTCTCTGGACGCAATTTCCTTTTGTTTTCCGTGGTGTACCATAGGCAAAATAGTAAATAGGTAAGTACAGGGTGGCCAAATAACAGGTATACACTTTAGTTTTGTATTTTTATTCTTTGAAATATAAAATATATCAAGTATTCCTTGTTAAATATAATATTTAGGGCCGGCAGTTAAACATGAAAAATAATGTCAGACATGTCCACCTCTAGCAGCATCACAGATGTGAACCCTTTTCATCGCATTTTTCATCACATTTTCACACATTTCCTACGTTATCTCAGTGACTGTGTCTCGAATATTTTGATTTAATTGCTGAAGGTTCATTGGCCTGTTAGCATAGACACGTCCCTTTAGATAGCCCCACAGAAAAAAGTCAGGAGCTGTTAAATAAGGCGATTTTGGGGACCAATCAATGTCACCGTTTCTCGAAATTAATCGACCGGGAAACATTCTTTTTAGTGTTTCGTTAAACGTTTTAATAATAAAAAGATGTTGTTCCGTCGTAAAACGCTCCATAATAAATTTGCCGTATCTACACAAAGTAATATTCATGCAACAACTGTCATATTTACCGCCAAAACAAAATGATGGCAAAAAAAAGTTGTATACCTCCAAGTTGGCCACCCTGTACTATGTGCCTATTTACTACTTTGTCTAAATTTACTTCTTGATGTGCCTCGCAGCCGGAGTAGGTTTTTAGGGTTCCGTAGCCAAATGGGAAAAAACGGAACCCTTATAGATTCGTCATATCTGTCTGTCTGTCCGTCTGTCTGTCCGTCTGTCTGTCTGTCTGTCTGTCTGTCTGTCCGTCCATATGTCACAGCCACTTTTCTCCGAAACTATAAGATCTATACTGTTGAAACTTGGTAAGTAGGTGTATTCTGTAAACCGCATTAAGATTTTCATACAAAAATAGAAAAAAAAAACATAATTTTCGGGGGTTCCCCCATACTTAGAACAAAACCTAAAAAAAAATCATCAAATCCATACGGGTTATCTATGGATAGGTCTTCAAAAATGATATTGAGGTTCCTAATAACATTTTTTTCTGAACTGAATAGATTGCGCGGGAGACGCTTCCAAAATGGAAAAATGTGTGTCCTCCCCCCCTGTAACTTGTAAAATAAGAGAATGATAAAACTAAAAAGAAATATATGATGTTCATTACTATGCAAACTACCAACGAAAATTGGTTTGAACGAGATCTAGGAAGAAGTTTTTTTTAAATCGTAAACCGCAAATTACCTTCCATTCAATCAACTCAAATAGAAAAATAAAATAAAAACATATTACAAGACTTATAATATTATGTTACTTGCTGCTACGGAACCCTTCATGGGCGAGTCCGACTCGCACTTGGCCGCTTATTTAATCATTCATTCACCAAACAAGCCGCGATGCTATGGATCGCCTTTACCGTTGATATCCTGAAAGCCCCTAGTCGCCAAGCGTTTAAGAGTGCTGTGCGCGCTCATTAACTTCACCAACTGTCATAGAGTATTATAAATATTTATGTAATTTATGAAGGTTTTATGTTTTATGACATATTTGTGTATTATTTACATGTTTGTTTTTTACATTTTGTTATTTACATGTTTGATACAATTATAAAGATTTAATTAGTATGTGTCTCGTCGTCCAAAATTAGCTTTTTTCGGCATCACCTGTAGGTTGACTGGTAGAAAAGGCCCTGGGCCTTAAGTCCGCCTGTTACAATTTTTGTAATAAAGTTAAATAAATAAAAAATGTGCCAGAGCGAACATAATTCTGAATTCGTTATAATGTCTCACATACTTTATTCAGTCAGAAACAATAAGCCAGAATTAGGTACGATATCATCCAGAAATAGTTTTCTCACCTGTCTGTCGACTGCTCTGGAAGGTGCACTATGTGTTTAAGTGTGTATGCCTATTTATTTGGCATGCTTCTGAATCTTGGTCGCTTAAGGACTTAGTAGACTAAGTCCTAGGTATAGATACCTCCATAGGAATAGACTAGGTACTAGGATTTTGCGGTGTCATTCATCTAACGATTTATTTACATTTTTTATCTGACACACAGTTGTATTATAATGTTCTTTGGAATTATTTTAAGACCTTTTTATCGTAAATCGCAAGTCTTTTAGCTTATAAACCTTTAAATTCAAAATTATATAAAAAGACACACATTATGAACAATAAGGATAAAGTCAAACCCACTTTAAGTAATAAAATCCCTACACACATACTGTCCATGTCTAGTTAAAACAGTAGCCTACTTTTCTCCAATTGTTAAAAAATTGTTGAATAATTGCCATTATTTACAATTTTTATTATAAAGTTAAAATTTAAGTCATGAAGTAATTTAAAACTTAGCTTAACTGTAACTTATCGATATCTTTAACTTTATTACTTATCATACAATACTAAATATCACGCCTTCAAACATAATGGGGCAGACAGAGCGTTTAGGCTCTTGCGGCCCTAACCAGACAGAGCCTAGGGCTGCAAAACTCAAAAGTCACTTTTAGCGTAATGTTGGAGGAGGTCTTGGAGAGACAAATGTGTATTTTGATCGCTATATCCTATGACTAAGCATATCTCTGTGTTTTCTCAGCACTTAGCGGAGTCGAACGTTATCAGACCTGTGGACAGATCTCACTGATATCCGACGATAAGTCCAAGTAATAGCTGTGACAGCACCAGCGCACTTTGATAAGGTACTTCAAAATTAGATGTTTAGAATATTATAAAAACATAGCCCAGATGTGCATTATACTAGTCGGTACCAATATACTTTCACGTCTTACTTCGGGATAGATAGAGCCATGGCCAAATTCCACGCTTAGCTACTTGGGGGCATTGAGGACGTAGCACACAGTTTGCTATATGCACATACCTAGGTAATAAATAAGGTAATTAAGTGCTTACACTATGTAGATATAGAGTTTACAAAAAGAAAAATAAATACGTCAATAAATACGTATGATCAAAATCAAATAGATATTTATTAAAAAAACGAGGCCTATAGAGGTATTTTTAATATCACAAATGATATATCAGACCATAACCAGTCTATAATGCAGACATGTAGAGACGTAAAATTGAATCGAAATAAAAAAAAAAAACTATCTTTTATACAAATTTGCATATTAAGTTTCTACCAAGACACCTAACAAACAAAATAAAAAATCGGTTCCTCCGTAGCTCCGTTCCTTCTCCCTACGTAGGTAGGCAGGTAGATTAGTAGATACCTTCCAGCCTACCTTGGGCTCAATATCTTGGTATAGAAAATGACTCCTAACGCCATCTAGTAAAACGTACTAACACTAAAACTTTGACGGCAGAAACATTTCGAGCAAGAGCAAAGAAGCAATGCTTTCTGTGCATAAGGACAGTTTACACAGCACAAACCCGAGATAATGTAACTTAGATTTTTATAAATATGTTCCTAGGCAGACTATTTTATTAATAAAGTATGAATGTTTATACAAACTAATATGCTTTTAGATACAGAACAAGTTTTTGTAATTTCTTCGTGTGTATCATTAATATTTTACGCTAGATGGCGTTAGCTGGTTTAAGAAATAAATCAATTTATCTCGTTTTTGTGTTTTGTTTGTTTTTCATGTGTGTTTGTGGTCAACACTCGTGTCAGATTTTTCAGGCTGCCTAAAGGTATCTGACATAATATTTGGGTTTGTGCCTCAATTAGACAATGGGACGTTTGACGGGACGGGTTTGTAATTATAAATATAAAGGTATGTATTGCAAATATCTTACTAATATTATAAATGCGAAAGTGAGTCTGTATATTTGTTTGTTTGTTTGTTACCTCTTGACGCTTCAACTACTGAACCGATTTGGATGAAATTTGGTATGGATATAGTTTGAGACTCGGGAAAGGACATAGGGTACTATTTATCCCGAAATTCTTACGGGAAGCAAAGCCCACGGGCACAGCAAGTACTATAATATCCGTCATCACTAATAGGCTATTTTACTTTGTATGTTTTTGGTTAATATTTTATATTAAATAAAAAATATATAATAATAAATAAACTATTTTTTGAAAACAGCCAGAAAATATAAGAGTGAGAGCATGGTGGGGACATCTCACTATCTCTTTTAAAATATAAAATTACAGAGTAAAAGATATATACATAAAACCGATGTCAAAAGGCGGCCTTATCGTAACTGCAATCTCTTCCAGGCAACCGAGGTACTTGGTATATCCCATCCTAATAAACAGAGGATTTTTTCATAATCTTCAAGCTGGGCAGGCATCTGCTGTGATTAACCCTGCACCGAGTTCTGCACCGAGGACGCTGCAGCCCGTACCCTGTTGCCGAGGTACATATACCTCCTTCCGCATTTTACAGCACCTGTAGAAAAGGAATGATTGTTTTATTTTTGTGTAAGTGACCAACACATTACAAATTATGCGGACCTAACAAAATATCACCCCTCGGTAGAGTAGCCAAGAGGCTAGCAGCATTTTGGCCACGCCACGTTATATGGAGTACGCAGTTATCACATAAATATACAACTATATTAGAATATTCTCACGAGCCCAATAATTTAGATTGGGAATGTTATCAGTAAGAAGATTCGGCACTGATGTGCAAATTTATTAACAAGATGTAACGATAACAGGCGATGTCGGGTGATGGCGCGCGATAATGCGTATGACATGATTTTGTTGCAACAGCTATAAAACTGGATATTTTTGGGTACCCAAAGGGTAAAAACGGGACCTAATGTATTAAGTAAGACTGTCCATGTCTGTCTGTATTTTTTTTTGCCCGTCTTATCATCAGGGCTCAGGCTGTAACCGTGACAGCTAGATGTTTACATTTTCATTGATGATGTATTTCTGTTGTGATATAACAACAAATACTAAAACAGAATAAAACAAATATTCAAGTGGAGCTTCTCTACAACAAACGTGATTCTTTCTAGATAAATTCGTCGGATTGACAAGTTGAGATTTCGAGCACAGGTACGTATATTGGTTTATGATAATTCGATCTGCTGGAATTTTTAAAAAAACCTAAATTTCTATGACACCAAACTCTGGATATGATATCTATTAGGTATTCATAGAATGTTTCAAATTGAACAATGAATTGTCAGATACATTAAAACTATTTGACTGTGATTTTACGACCATTTGTTGTATAAGTTTAGTCGCATCTACGACTAGCTAGGCTTGAAATATGCAGAGCTGATGCATAAAACTGAAAACAACAAATATTCTACGCGCTGCTTCTCAATAGGTACCGTACATATTTTGTACAGGCACAGACGCAGAAAGTTAATGTAAATAATTCAAATACTGAAATAATATAATCAACGCAAAATCGACAGCACCCGACGGGTACTTACCGTCGATGTAACGGTAGATGACAGAGGATAGAGTGAAATGGAAGCGACCTACATACTGTGCCGACCCCACCTAGAAAGGGTTATAAAAATGAAGAAGTTAGCATGAAGGTCTTTGTGTTGAGAGGCGTGAAGCAGGAGTCGTGACAGGAAAGGACTTCACGTCTGTCGCGCCTGCCGAGCTGAGATGATATAGGTACCTGCACGAAAGCGAATTCTGGCTAAAGGGGGTGTCAGCGATTACGAAAATGGGTTTGTCGTTTTGTTGAATTACAGTCAATCTATTTAAAAAAGCGGCCAAGTGCGAGTCAGACTCGCCCATGAAGGGTTCCGTAGCAGCAAGTAACATAATATAAGTCTTGTAATATGTTTTTTTTATATTTTTCTATTTGAGTTGATTGAATGAAAGGTAATATGCAGTTTATGATTTACGACGTATTAAAAAAAAACTACTTACAAGATCTCGTTCAAACCAATTTTCGCTGGTAGTTTGCATGGTAATGAACATCATGTATTTTTCTAGTTTTATAATTCTGTTATTTTAGAAGTTACAGGGGGGGACACATTTTTCCACTTTGGAAGTGTCTCCCGCGCAAACAATTCAGTTTAGAAAAAAATATATATTAGAAATCTCAATATCATTTTGAAGACCTATCCATAGATACCCCACAGGTATGGGTTTGATGAAAAATAAATTTTTGAATTTTAGTTTTAAGTATGGGGAACCCCCAAAAATTATGTTTTTTTTCTATTTTTGTGTGAAAATCTTAATGCTGTTCACAGAATACATGTACTTACCAAGTTTCAATAGTATAGTTTCGGAAAAAAGTGGCTGTGACATACGGACGGACAGACAGACAGACAGACAGACATGACAAATCTATAAGGGTTCCGTTTTTGCCATTTGTCTACGGAACCCTTAAAATTACTCACCCCATCACGATGGTTCATACCCTTATCCATTTTAAAATTAAGTACATATGTCTATTGCGTCGCTGCCTAAAATACCACTATAGTTACTTTAATGTCTACATGTATAGACTTACTTACCTATGCATAAAAAATCTTTGGATACTGCGATTTTTCATTCGGTTACGCATACAATACGTACTACCATGTCTGTATAGTTAAAGTGTAGACAGCATTTAAGGCCTTAGAGCCGAAAGCCATTTTCAGAATCAAAATAGTGACTGGTCAAATATATAATATTATATTTCGATTATTGCACATTATGTAAGTATTTATTTTTCTCTCCATTTCATCCACCCAGACCTGCGTGGAAGATTTTGTTTAGTATAAATAAAAATGCTTTGTTCGTCTTATTATAAAAAGAGAAACACAAGCAAGCCCTCGCGTTTCAATTCCTCGAGTGTATTTCTTTCTGTCATTTGTTATGAAGCCTTCGAATTAGAAACTAACGATCGAACCGATGTCACGTATAAAGTGGTTGTAGAACCGAATGTCGCGGCGGCTGCTTTGTACCGATTCTATTATTTCATGATCCGATAAAAAAGGAACAACTTGTCGTCGGCCAGGAATGCCCGGCGCCGGCGCCGGCCGCATTAGCGGCCCGACAAGACACCACTTACACATTAGGCCTTCGCGGTCACCGCCACCCGCTAAAACATCCCAAAACCCTTTACCCGATAACCGAAACCCAACTTTATTGTTTTTGGAGTATGTCACGTTTTAAAATGGATGTTTTTGTTTCGTGAGCTCTTAAAACTTTGGTGATGACGACACGCGTATAAAACGTAAAGTCGCGAGTTGATCCCGCGACTATCTAAATTTAACTCAATGTAGAGGACGTTAAGGTGTAATATGGAGTAGCAGGGTCAGGTCTTCGTCTCCCGCCCACTTATCGAGGCACAATTTAGTCGATACGTGTGTACATGTAATATATCAGGCTGCCGTCTGCGCGTCGCCGCTAATGAGCTGATTGCGCCCGCGCCGGTCCGCCGCCGCGCCGTCCGCGGGCAGCCTGCGCCGCCGCCGCATTCCTCCGCCGTGTAGGCATACCAATAAACTGTCCTGTGTGACACCAGCCTCGCTCCATTAGCCTGCACCTCACAACACACACACAGTATCACGTCTGTCTCTAACGGGGTACACAGTATCTAAAGTCTTTAAGACCCAAAGGTCTTGCAAACTAGCAGCGCGGCTGTCTTACCATCTGCGGCCACCCTGTGTCACATGATCCAGTTCTATTACTATCATCTTAAGCTTTCGAGGCACACTGTTGGACATTCTGTCTGCCCCCTTCTGTCTGCTTCATCTGGTTCTGTCAAGTTCTTCCAGCAACTTGCCTTACATCGTTCGTTTGACGATCTCCGTCCAATCTGCCACTCCGGAGGTTCTGGGTTCGAGCTCAAGTTGGAAATTGGCATTTTAAGGGATCCGTAGTAAACACCCTTATGCTCCTATAGTTTCTTGAAGTCGGTCTGTCTGGCTGTCTGCGGTTTTACTCAGAGACTATAAGTACTAGAAAGCTGTGATTTGGCAAGGTTACCTATGTGTATTATACATGTACAAAAAGTGTAAAAATAAAATATTAAAAATATTAGCATTATTTTTAGGGTAGTTTATCCATAGGAATAAGCTTGTTTGTTTCTCTAAATAAATAAGAAAAAATAAAAGTAAAGTGTTTTTTTTTTCTCGACTTACCAATCATGTGGGGTATCGTTGAAAAGGTCTTTCAAAAATATTTTGAGCTTGTGAACAGCGTTTTTCGATTTAGGGATCTGTTTCTGAAATATTTGGTTTGAGCATGTACATGCTCAAACCAAATATTTCAGAAATAGAGCCAAACCAAGCTCGCACTCGCAGTGAGAATTTTTGTTAGAGTCAAGTGTTCCCCCCTCTATATCCTAAACGGTTATATATGGACACGTGAAAACACACACACACAGCTATACAAACTTTATAACGAAATTTAAAAGGAAAACTATTAGAGCTAAGAAGTAGGGTTTACAAATAAAAAAAATCATAGGCTATGAACTTATAAAATGAACATGGAAAAGGAAAACATACAAATTCAATAGAAAATTAGTTTTAGACGTTTTTAGTGGCATGAACTCAAAGTTGGCTTTTAGAAATACGGAACCCTACATTGCGCGTGGCCCGACACGCACTTGGCCATTTATTTATGATAATCATTGTTTCACATAATGTTAATTGTAATAATCGTTCGGTAGCCATAATCATTAATACTGGTTTTTATTTATAAAATGGTTTTTCATAACTCTTCTGGTCATACAACCATACAACAATAGTTTTACATAATATTTTGTTTGTAATTGTAAAAATAGCCGCCAACAGCAGACTTATATTTGCAGAGTCAAATAGACCACCCATGTCATGTACATATCGTAACAATTGTTTATAATAATAATAACTGTTGGTGAGTAACGACACCACGGACCCGAGGGCTCGAGCGCGCCGGTCAGATCTCTCGTCCCCGACGTGTCTTCATCGGTCGGGGTGAATACCCAAGAGGTCTCGCAGGGCTCTCAGCTCTGCATTGCCTTAATTGGCTGTGCAAAGAGGAGTCGAAAGAGCTGTTGCTCCAGGGGTGGAAGTGTTAAAGGGCATAACGCCGCTAGTAACTTCGGAGAAAGCGCAGCACACCTCTCGACACCCCTGAGTCGCCCGCACCGGTGTTGCTTCTTTGCCGGCAACTATTGTCGGCGCGTTTGAGGGGCCTATCTAGTGGGCGGCAAGCCACCACCTGCCTACAATAGTCAGTAATCATGATTATGGCAGGTGACGTTTCAATTGCAATAACCCAGCATCAGTCCATCCCAAATTCATTCCATAACCCTTAACCTTTCCCTTTTTCATGCAATAGATTTTTCTTCTGCCAAAACCTATTCAAGGGTACACCTTTCATAGGTATATCCAGGAATAGGTTTTGCCACATGACAACAACTTCTCCAAAGGACCTCTACGTGTTGGATCTGCAAGCCTCTCAAAGGACCGGGTTGAAAAGACCCGTGATTCTCAAAGGAGATATAAAATAATAATAATAAATTCTTTATTTCAGATGTCAATCCATAGTTTTTGAGAGTAGTTTTTTCTTATCTTAGGTTAGTACAAATTTAAATTAAATTACATTTTATTTAATTGACAGATATTTAAATAAATACTTACTGAACGAAATATAAAAACTAAATTAAAAAACTAAATTACAATCTAAATTAAAAAACTAAAAATAAATGCATAATGTTTGATAAAAAAAAATACATTTTTATTTAATAGCACCGATAAATATTATCATCATGTGGTTAATGATGGGGGAGTTATACCGGTCTGCTATGATCTTTAGGATGCAATTGTCGCTACCTCGCATTCTGTTTAACAGTGAAGCTGCTTTTTTGCGCATTATTGCATGAAAATCATCAGTATGTCATTCTGCAAACATTGCGGATGCGCATCAGCGGCGAGGCAGCGCCATAAGCATACGGAATGCATTATTATAAAGGACACGCAAGAAGTTGTAGGTTCGTTTCGTATACCTAAACCACAGACTGCCCGTGTAAACAGACGAGCAATATACTTTGAACTGGCTGATTTTAACTGACGTAGAACATCGGGCAAATCTGCGAGTCAGCATATTACTCCTTACCGCCAACGCCCTGCGCTCAATCTCTATGCCCAGGTCATCTCCTAGGTCGTCCGTGAGCATGTGCCCTAGATACTTGAAGCTATCTACAACTTATAAGATCACATATTTTTACAATTGAAACCTATAAACCTATCCTGTATCCTAAATGATAACCATTCGAAATAATTTAACTTTATTAAAAAAACAACTGTACAGATTAGAATTGAATGTGTCATTTACTTACATAACATACCTAGCATATTACTTGGATGAATACACATAATTGTCAAATAAAGAACTATTGGACAAAAAATGCGGGCAGCGCCTCGGGTAACAGCTAGTATAATACAATAAACATAACGTTAGATGGCTGGACTCAGAAAGACGGGATTGCATGTTAAAGTCCATTTACTTACACGAAAGGTACATAAATAAAAATTTAATGAAAATATTTTTAGAAAATGTAATACATATTTCGTAAAGATAATGGCATTATGGAAGTTACATCTCGCAATTATCCTTTTATTAACTTGTTTGCAGGTGCGACGTAATGAGCAGATAATATAACTGAAAACGCCTTCTGCCAGACGTTAAAACCTCACATACCTACATTGTAAACGTAATTACATACATATGTAACATACATCATGACGTCTTTAGACACTGCATTTTGAGTCTTGCGGTTTATGAACAGAATGCTAGGACGCCGCTTTTAGCGTCATGGTAAGCGAGGAGGTTGTCAACAGAATCAAATAGTGATGGATTGCAGACGCACTGCCTATATCGCTTTAAGCGATGAGAACGCCCATTGAAAGAAAAAAAGAAAGGAAAAGAAAGTACATTGTACTCATTTAATGTAAAGTTATTTCTTTCTGTAACATTTTTATTTATTTTCCAATTTATGCACACGAAAAATGTATATAGAGTAATCTTAAAATGAAAGTTGTACTTTTATTGAATTTTTCTTTTTGGTGTACGATAAAAAGTATCTATATATCTATCTATTTAAACATTATTTGCAGTTTTGCCCATTTCCTCGATTGCGGAAAGAGAAGCGGCTAATACATTCCTAGCCTCCTGTTTTTAGATAAACACGGAAAATATTATATTATATCACCGAAATAAATATTTTAATCATAATATCCTAATGTCATTTTAAAATCCTGTGTCGGATCGCGTGTTAAAGTCGGAATGAATGAAATATGTATAGCGAACGCCAGGCGACAGCGGACCCTAGCTTTTCTTTATTTGGTTATCGAAGTGAATATCTAACATTCTATTTCATAATGTATAATATTTGTATTATGCCTTTTTTAAATTATTTAATGTGCCTTAAGATCATGGATCGAACTAGAATTCATAAATATTTGTGCTGCCTTTTTAGAAATAATAAGTGAAAGAAAATCTTTTACTTTAAAAATATATCAACGATATAAGTTGGATAATTAATATTTAATTTTAGAACTTAAAGTAAATATGTAATATAATTATTTGATAAATAAATATGCAGACGGCCCTCCTATGGCAAGTACATGTTTTGGCTTTATAGGTAGCTTGATGCTACTATTATACTACGATGCATTCTACTACTACTACTACTTGACTGCTCGTGGGGGAAGGCAGCTGGTATATTCTGTGGTTTTCCCTTGTTTCTAGTGCTACAGAAAAAGCCTCTTCCTAGAACTAATCAAAATCACCAATTACAAGTAGGCCAAGTAAAGTATTTTTTCTTAACACGTTTTTTTATCACGATCTTTTGTTTAGCACGTTCTCATTTGCACCCTTAGATGAACTCCTTTGGAACCCCGTCACCCTTTTTATGCTTTTTATTTTTTATCCTCCGGTACGTATGGTGGTTGTAATAGACACCAAAATAATCTATGATAATAATACTTTTTCCTACATAATGAACAAAAACAGGAGTTTTGCGATAGGTTAACAAACGGCGTAATTTCACAGTTAAAGGTATAGTTATCGTTTTTATAGTTCTCTGTTCATAAAAATCATCATGTCATGTCATCTCTGAAAAAGAAAAACTCTGCAAGTACACCAGTTCTGCAAGGGCTTCGAAGCAGCACTGCGAAGGACGCAATCAGAAACGCGCTGATATGAAAAGCTGAGAAGAAAACAAAAAAAACTTGAGAGGTGTCAAGAGACACCCGGATGGAACGAAGTTCCTTTCGATTAATTAGGAGAGAGAGAGACAGACAGAGAAACACGCGCACGCCGCACGGCTTACAACTATAGCAAAAAGTGTCGTTACAACTTTTGGTCTTAATTTTCTCCGTCTAGCCCCCTTTCGCAACGCGCGTTAAGGAACTACGTTCCAAAAAAATCTGGGAATTTCGGCTACTGAGACCATGAGAGACCACACTTGAAAACATCCCTCAAAACCAATGACTTATGCTTGAGGAACAATTGTATTTCTTACGTAAATCCTCGTACTACTTATCTCATTGACCATAACTCGGGTCACGCGGTGCTACCTGTGCCCTTCCGCGAACCTTCGCCTTATCAGCAAAGGTACCTTTAAGTACAACAAAGACCTTACCAGTACTTCACAATAAGGTAATGTCGGTCACTGCGATGTTGGGAAATATCTCATACTTGAAATAAAGGAATATTGTTATGAGATCAGCGACTACTT
Source organism: Acrobasis consociella (assembly GCA_963555685.1). NCBI lineage: Eukaryota > Metazoa > Arthropoda > Insecta > Lepidoptera > Pyralidae > Acrobasis > Acrobasis consociella. The sequence continues at coordinate 171,522 of OY743107.1, forward strand.
CATTATGGCCGCAGAGGCCTTTGTCCGGCGTTGGGCGTGGGAAACTAACATAATAGGGATTAGAAGCAAAGGCTAATTATATTGTTTTTGAAGTAGCGACGACCTATTATTCGTGGTTTGCCGATTCTTGTGTCAATGGACCACCTTAGCGATGACGCCGTCGTCTTGAAGGAATGGACTAGTTTGCTAATTGTTGCTGATGCTTGAGAGCTTCCATTCATATAGTTGGTAGGGACTTTTGGAACATAGAAATTATAAACTGTGTTAAAAAACTCCTTCTTTACTTTATTTATTCATACAAATAAATAGGTATGTAATTTAATTTAATTTGAATATGGTATGATTGATTACGTGTGCATTTGAAAAGTAGAAAAGGAGTGTAACAATAGACGATGATAGGTAGAGCTAATTGAAAGAAACTGATAGATAATATACGTATGTAATTCTTTTAATGTTGATTAGTTTATTGTTAATTGTGGACGAATACAGTTTTAATCAATTTTGTAGATATGTGTTTACTATGTCAAGCTTGTTCAAAAGTAAAACTTATTAAAAAGATAAACCGGTCAAGTGCGAGTCGGACTCGTACATGAAGGGTTCCGTGCCTCCGTGGTCCGTTTTCGGTGAAAATTTGCATGGGAATGTGAGTACTTACATCATATATTGTTTTTTAGTTTCATCATTTTCTTGTTTTAGAAGTTACAGGGGGGAAACATATTACAACTTTGAAAGTGTCTCACGCGCAAACTATTCAGTTTAGAAAAAATGATATTATAATCCTCAATTTCATTTTTAAAGACCTATCCATAGGTAGGGGTTTGAAGACACCCCAAACGTATGGGTTTGATGAAAACAAAAAATTTGAGTTTCAGTTCCATGTAGGTATTTAATGTTTTTTTTTTTTCTATTTTTGTGTAAAAATCTCAATGCGGTTCACAGAATATATACATCTACCTACTTTCCAAACTTTAACAGTATAGTTCTTATAGTTTCGTAAAAAAGTAGCTGTGACATACGGACGGACAGACAGACAAACAGACATGACGAATCCATAAGGGTTCCGTTTTTGGCCATTTGGCTACGGAACCTTAAAAAAGTCAAGGAGAAAGAGTCAAATGATTATTCTTTCTATTAATTACTGATATCACTGATATCGTTATTGATCTGTTGGGAAGATCTGTTTAGCAGATGTTAGTCAGTTTTAATGGCTGATATTATGACGACAAAAACAAACATATACCATAATAGTAGGATATCAGAACATACGACTAAACAACTAAAGTATTTAAAATAAATTGGCCAAGTGCGTGTCGGGCCACGCGCAGTGTAAGCCCGTAGTTGCAAACGCTAACTTTGGAGTTTATGCTACTAAAACCGTATAAAGAAAGTATTTTCTGTTGAATTTAATTGTTGTAATAAGTTTTCCTTTTCTGAATACATTTCTTAAGTTGGTCGCCTATATCTTTTTAATTTGTAGACCCTATACTATATTGTAGCTCTGATAGTTTTCCCTTAAAATTTCGTTATATACTTTAGCTGTGATTTTTGTCACGTGTCCACTTAAAACCGATTAGCAGATAGAGGGGTGGGGGACACTTGACTCTAACAAAAAATTGCACCATAAAACTAAATATTTCAAAAACAGATTCCTAAATCGTAAAATGGAGTTCCCAAGGTTAAAATATTTTTAAAATACCTATTCAATGATACCAATCTCACACCATGGAGTAGTCAAGAAAAAATAAACTGACTTCCAGTTTAGTTGTATGGGAGCTAACTTTTACGAGTATTTTGCCAAATTGCAGCTTTCTAGTGCTTAACCTCTGAGTAAAACCGCGGACGGACAGACAGACATGGCGAAACTGTAAGGGTTCTTTGTTCACTGCGGACCCCTAAAAAGTACACATAAAATGTAAATATACGGTTGACGAATAGGTATCTCAGCCGAATTTCCTAAAGCGTGTTCTTTCAATTTTTTCCACACTGTGGGAACGAAAACAGGCTGATTTTTGTTCTAGGATGTTGGTATACATTGTTGATCAGGATGACGAATGCAATAAAATCACTGTTCACAGTACATTAAACCCAGCATGTTAAAAACAAAATACTCTCAGGTAGATTGATACTAGATACTTTTTAATTAAGGTATTAACAATCTTCAGTGAAGACAACAACAAACCACCAAACCCAAATTTCGAGCTAACGAGAGCCAATTAATATCGCCCTCGTAAGGGTCCCGCCGCAATTCGGGAACCAATTAATTAGAGCGGAGCGAGGCGCGCATAAACCAAGCTAATCCCATTAGGCCGGCGTCCAGCGCGCGCTATAAATCTCCGGCGTCCATTACGAGGCGCCCGCAGACCCCGCCTCCAGCGCGGCTGCAGCGCGCCACAGTCAATGCTGCAGAAGGATAACTCTGTGGCGACTTCAAGCCTGAAACCAAATGTAAGTACACACAAAAATTCCTAGTTAATTTATAATATATACTCGCTGACTTTTCATTGGTTTTAAAAAAAATGTCATTTATTAAATAAATTCCTCTATCCATATACGTAATCCAAATTTGTGTAAACATAAGCTCAAAAAGTAGCGGAAATAATTTTCGATCGAGACCACGTAGTTATGCCCATCCAAAATTGCCTCGTGATCCTGGATGAACTCTGGCTGGCCGGCGCCGCCTGGCGGCTTTATTACTGATTAAACTCACGATTTTACTTTTCATTTTTAGTCAACATGTTTTGTTTTAGAATTTTTATTAACTGCCTCCGTGGTGTAATGGTTGGAGCGTTTGGCTCATACCCGGAGGTCGCGGGTTCGATTCCCAGCGGGGGCAACGACTTTGTGTTGTTGTCCTAGTTTGGTTAGGACATTGCAGGCTGATCACCTGATTGTCTGATAAGTAAGATGATCCGTGCTTCGGAGGGCACGTTAAGCCGTCGGTCCCGGTCACTGTCTTTGACATTGGTCGTTACCTAAAACCATGTCAGAGGCCTTTAAGGCGGTTTAAAAACTCTGACACTAGTGTTAGTCACTAACACACACGAAAAGAAGAAGAAGAAGAAGAAGAATTTTTATTTTGACTAGCTAATTAGACCTACTAACGAACTTTATGAAGTGGCCTTCGGCTCCAAAACCACTAAAAATCACCGTGTATACTTTAGGTTAAGGTATATGTCAAGGTGTTTATTCTATGGATCTTGTTGCCTGAAATAAAACGATTTGATTTGAAATGATAATAATTTTTCCTGGGTCTTGGATGTTTATCTATATATGTATTTGTTATAATATATAGTATCGTTGAGTTAGTATCCTATAACACATTTCAATTCAATTCAAATTATTTATTGCATTTCATAATGTACATCAGTTCTAACTACTAAAAGTCACTGTCTTAAATTAGGTACACTATGAACCCTGTCGGGTATCGCAACCAAAAAGTGGAACACAAGTCTCGAACTTACCTTAGGGCTAGCTCAATCAGTGTAATTTGTCCCTATATATTTATTTATTTATTTATTTATTCAGCAGCCGCCGACTCTACCATAACTACAGAGTGCCGGAGCAAACGTTGGAAAAGCGAAACTCTGTGATGTAGATGTAAGTACTGAACGACTCAAAGAAAATGTCATTATAAAATGACGAAGACTTTTTTGCATTAAAATAATTCACTTTTCCAATAACCTTTTAGGTCCACAAAATATATTTCATTACCAATGTACTCCTTTATTACTTTATTTAACATGACTCATTGCAGTGACAATCTCTATTGCTAAGTAATTTTTGTTTTCTAGTTATGATTGTTTCAAGAAGATATTTCCATTAAATACTTTAAACAATCAAAATTATTTATGTTACCCTACTATCTTACGTACACTGCGGCCGCCCTCGCTCGTGACGTCGCAGGCGGGACTGCGGGAGTGACGTGCGGGATTTATGGAAAAGCGTGTTTTCCTCCGATTTCCTTCGCGGGCGGCGCCGGCGGTGGCGGCCGCGGCCAATGGGCGCGCGCGCCCCGCCCCGGCCGCGCCGCCTCGCCAGTGCACCCTCGCGGCCCAGACGTGACGCACGCGCATCTCCCGCTGTCTCCGCGCAGTGTCTCGATAAGGATCGCGATTTGTGCTGTGATTGTGAAGTTATACTTTGATCTCTTCAGGGCGCTGGTTGAATTGAATACAGTGTTGCTGTTCGAACATCGCTGGAGGAATATAGTGAGTTTCTTACCCCTTACATTGGACTCGGCTGACTAAGGTATCTTATGATACATTGATAGTTCTGTAATGAGAAAAAAAAATCATTACTAAACAGGTATAATGTAAACAAAGTCATACACAGTGTTAAATACATTTCACTCATCACAGACACGGATTCCATTTTAAAATTTATTATCAGAGAAATCAAAAACACTAAACAATATTTTTCTTATATCAATTTAAATCTAAATTACAATCTATTTATTTTAAAAAGCAGAAAATTTGATATTTGTGATATTGTTGCAGAGACTGCAAAAATATCGATCAATATGCTATTGAAACTACGCAACTTACCGCTATATATGTCTTAAAGCATAATATATTAATCTTATCTGTATGAATATGTTTAGATGAGTTTACGGTTAGGTTTCTTAAGAAACCAAGGTAGAGTCAAGGCTAATAGATTAATAGTTATATTATTTTTATAATCAATTTCAAAATTAAGTCTTGGACCTAAGAAATGTATTTTGGAGTGTGTTATGTTACAAACTGCTTCTGTCTGCTACGAAATTGACTTTTTTAATAATTTTGTATGAACTAAACTTGAGTCTAGCTTTTGCTATTTGAAACTGACATTCTTTTTCATGATAGAATTATTGTAATTATCATAAAAATTACTACATCAATCGATTTAAACAAATAACAAACGTAATAGTTATAAAGTTTATACCTTAATCATTTCTTATAAGTATTTTTTACTTATAATCAGACTGTATTCAAACTTACTATCCATACTTTGGGTTGCTTAAACAAATGCACGTTACCTACGCGTAAAATGCAGTAAAAGTTGAAAAAAAAATGATCATCAACATACAGCGAGGTAGCGGAGCGTAGCACAACAGGGGAGTGCGGAGGGAGGGGGGGGCAGTGCGGACGAAGCAAGGGCAATAAATTAGCAAATTAATCGCCGGCCGCAAAAAGCGTTTCACTCAATTAGAGACGCGCCGCTCGGCGCCGGGGCTGAGTCCAATACATTACTTCAGTGTTTACAATGTATCTACCAGTGCTACCTATTTTTTTTTAACGTTTTAGGTTTCCGCACCAAAAGGGCAATAACGGGGCTATTACTAAGACTCCGCTGTTTGTCTGTCTGTCTATCTCATGAACCGTGATAGCTAGGCAGTTAATTTTTTTGCAGATGAAATCTGTTACAGATGATATAAATGCTAAAAGAGAATAAAATAAATGATAAAGCGGGGCTCCCATACAACGATCGAGATATATGGGATTCATCTGAAATAAAAAATATTCAACGAAATAAAATCTTTTGGATTTACTACTTTTGATACTCATTCTGACCTCCGACAACGTCGGATGGCTATTTGCGGTCAAACGTCACGTAGCCAGTCACGTGGCCGCGCGAACATAGTATAAGGCACGTACCGCAACCTATGCACTTTTATACTTCCGGCACAAACAAATCGAATATTATATCATCTATATGACTCATATATAGCATGTACTTAAGTAATAACTGTACAGAGTGTAAATGCCCTTTAAATTTGCTGATTTTGCCTAGAAAGAAGAAGAGGAAAAAATTACCTTTGCTGAGTACATTATATAAGTTGATCGACTATTACTTTTTAATTTGTAAACCCTATTTAACTCTGATAGTTGTCCTTTAAATTTCGTTACATATACCGTAGCTGTAATTTTTTGTTTAAATTCCATATAATATAATCGTTTAGCAGATAGAAAAGGGGGACACTTTAACAAAAATTTGCAAATATTTCAGAAACTGACTCCTAAATAAAAAAATTGTCTTCACAAGCCTTAAATATTTTTAACCTATTCAATGATAACACACAAGATAGGTTAGTCAAGAAAAAATATTACACCAACTTTATTTGTATGGGAGCAACACAATTTTTTTTTTCAAGATTTTATTTTCCCACTTTTTCGGCATAATCAATATACGTACACTGTACTGAAAGTCTCTTAGTAAAAATGCGAAAGGACAGACCATGGCGAAACTGTAGGGGTTCCTTGATTACTACGGAACCCCAAAAAGGAATCAAAATAGTGACGGAATGACGGGTTCGTAGCCTTTCTGCCCATTACCTCGATCGGCTTTGACAAACAGCACGAAAAGCGACGCAGCTGGTATATTCTAAATCTTTTCTTCCACACCAGCATAGATATTTAAATGAGAGTGAGTAGTAAACAATTAACAGACGTGCCAAAGCAAGTGACGTCATCCCGCGCCGGCGTCGCCTGGCCGTACCTGCGCGCGCGCCGTCACATTCCGCACATACTGCAACTGTTACTCAGCACCACCGCTTCCTCGCTAGATGAGCACCAAACAACAACCAATCCCATTGTTTTACAACCACCAATTTCTTTAACAACCCAAAGGTAATAGGTATTTATGCAACTAGTTGTATAATGAGGGGTATTAAAACACGAATGTGGGTTTATCACACGGCGCGAACCCAAGTGTGATAATAGCATCACAAGAGTTGTAAGAACACTATGTAAATTCATTGCTGAATATCTAAAACAAACAAATTATGTGTAGGTGATATTATAATAAAAAATATCTATTGTTAAAATTATTTACATTTTAAAATGCAAATCATACTAATAGATATTATAATATAAGTCATTTTAACACAATAAATAATGAAACTATAACATTACATAAAATTAATAATTAAACTAAATAACCTATCTACGTTTAAAGAAAACTATAAACTAAAATATATCTAATTAAAAACAAAACATTATATTAAATAAAAAATATACCCTAGATCGCTACGGTTGCAGGGCAGGGTGCTTAAAAAACCGGCGGCATTGCCTCGTTGATGGCCAGACTTAATTTAAAGGTTGGCTGGTACTTCATATGCTTTTCGCACTAAGTCCGCCTATTGAGCAGATTGTGCTATTCAGATTATATTTTGTTCAATAAAGGTTAGATAAATAATCATACCAAGTTCCGAGGAAAACTTCCCTTTTCAGATTGTCCTGGGCCTTAAATTTTTAGTTTGAAATAAAGAAAATTACTTTATTTGGTGCAAATTTACAGGTACAATATAAAATTACAAAAAGGTGCTGTATAAATAAAATATAAATGTTAAATATACAAATGTAATGAAATAAACTTACATATACTTATAATATACCCAAAATATATAAGCATAGTTTTAAATAAACTAAAAACATTAAATTAATTAACATCAAAATTTTGTTTTTAAAGGAATCTCAGGACGATGCTATTTTAGTATCTTTGGAGAACGAATGCCATAGGTGTAAGGTTGGATGTATTATTTACCATAAATATATTCAAAAGGCAAAGATATCTAAAAGATAGTTGGCAACGAGCCTCCAATTAAACAATCGTTGATATTCTTTATTTTTCAGTAAAGTCAATTATTTATCCTTATCCTACTTTCACAAACATTCAATCCAACACCGTACCAACAAAGCTATAGCTAACCTCGGATATCGCAGTTATTGTAAACAGTATATTGGTGTTATTACAATCAACGTTTGATCCGACACGTTGCGGGGCTGCGCCGCCACAAATTGGCCTATAGTGGGCGGCGCGCGGAACGACGTCTTTGGATGGATCTTATATTGAAATGAACACATATAACTTAGCTCAATTACACCGCATTTGATATAAAATATATTTTTTTAATTCAGCAAAGAAAAATGTATTAATAATATGATAATAGAGTGATCTATTAAAAACTCTCGCACTGTTATAGAAAAGACATCAACGCGCAATGTACCTACGCATGAAATTAAAAAAATCTGTTAAAAAATACGAACATTATGCAAACGGAGTTAATCAAAAACGTTGTTGATCTCGTAATACATTGTAACAACATAAATAATGTATCTTGCGTTGTTGCGTTACCGTTAATGTAAACCTATGAGCAGTTTATAGAGAAAAATATGTGAAAGCTTTTTTGTACGTTTGTTTAGATCAAATCCTGCAACTCAATTTTCAACTACTTATCCTCCACCAGTTGAGCTTATATTTTGCATACTTGTGTAAGTTGGATGACAATGCAATATAATATAAGAAATAATGCGTTATTCACTGTTCTGATGATGGAGCCGGGAAATATTCGAAAGAACTCAGTTATAAAAACAACGCAACCTTATTGAATAGGACTAGTTTGATTTGTCTTGACAAGCACTTTATGGTGAACAATGTCTAAGGTCTGATAGCGAAAGAAGACGGTAGGTGGCTGATTGAACTTATTAATAAAACAACGCAACTCCACGAGCTTATTTCATATAAGTATAAGTACTTTGGCCACACAATAAAAGCTTGTACAAAATAAAATTGTTTCAATAAACTTAGGTATTTTTTTATTATTCTATTTACAGAAAGTACCTAAGTAAAACTGTATTTCAATCATTGCATTACAATGTAGGTAATGATTGAAGGTTTTACTTTAAAGATACACAATGTATCATTACTACACCAACTAGAACATGATGGTGAATGTGTCTGACGTTTAAACTTAATGTAGTTCATATAAAGATATTCTTTTTAAGATGTCTATTAGATATATTTTTTTTCATTCTCCTCCAGCACCACAGTTCAAATGCTTCTAATCTATCTCTATCCTTTTTGGTCATCGTCCACGTTTCGCATCCATACAAAGCAGTGCTCCATATAAATGTTTTAATAAATCTTTTACGTAAACTTTCTTTAATACCAGAACAAAATATATATTTTTTTTACTCTTAAATGTACTTTTTGCAATAGCAATCCTCTTTTTAATATCTTCTGAGCATCTTGCCTCTTCGTTGATAATAGTTTCACTAGTTAGTTTGGACAGAAAAAATTACAAATGAGAAGGTACTAGAGGATGTGAAAGAGGAAAGACAAATAATACAAATTATAGAAAATAGAAGAGGGAAAATGTTCGGTCATCTAATATGCCACGATGCGATTTAATGGAAGGAAAAATAGAAGGAAAGAGAGGAGTAGGAAAACCCAGAAGAAAATTTATAGACCAAATAAAAGAAAAATTAAACGTGAAAACATATAAAGAGGTTAAGAACTTAGCGGAAGGAAGAGAGACATGGAAAGCACTCCACCGACAAGAGCCCAGCTCATATAAGAAGAAGAAGATTAGATATTTTTGTGTTAATGTGTAGGCAGTTATTTCTGATGTAAAAAATATTGTTAAAGTTGAGAATGTATCTCCTGTGCTCGTAACAACCTTGTCTTGTTGTTTCCCGGCGTCGTCTGCTAATATCATGCTGGAACAACTTGTGACGCACCCACACAGGCAGGAGAAAAATTAAAAAGACATTTTTTTTAATGTAAACTGGATTGGTCTATTGTCCAGTTTATAAGCGGAAATATTTAACCTGTTACAATAAATTAATTAGCCCCAAAGTAAGTTAGAGACTTGTGTTATGGGACCCGGGACCTCTGGGTGGCAGACTAGCATGGTGACCACTACGCCACGGAGGTCGTCAATAACAAGAACTGAGCATGCATTAAGATATTATTTCGCTTTTCCACCCTGTATAGGTACTAGACACATTGTAACAAACCTACAGCCTCATTTAAGGCCTACATTTGCGCTTCTTTGATGTTTATATCTTACTGGCTGTGCCCGTGGGCTTCGCTCCCCGTTGAAATTTCGGGAAAATATCTTATATCTATATCGAATTTCATCTTAATAGGTTTAGTGATTGAATCGGTTGTGTAGTTTAAATGTGAGGAAGTCGGTTTTACAAACCGGCGCTCCACCTGGGTTTGGAAGTAGGCCAAAACAGGACCAGGGGGAGTTCGTTGATTAGTAGTATAAACCTAGACACAATTTCGCTTCTTCTAATAAATAAATAAATAAATATATAGGGACAAATTACACTGATTGAGCTCGAGACTTGTGTACGGCCCCTACAACTACTGATCACGCGACCAGATGAGGGACCTCGTGGCGGCACACTTCGCCAACACCCCCGCCCCACAGGCGCCCGCCCGCAACCCCTCCCCCGCCCGCCTCCAGCCGTCCCTCTCCTCCATGGAGACATACAACTCCCACCGCAAAATCAAAAGACCTAAGCTCGGCGACAAGAAAGTCTACCGCCCCGTCCGAAAACACACGCTGTCGAGGATAGACGAGACGCCTCCGCAGACCGTCCGGCCCAGATCGAGGAGCTTGCAGCATTCGACTGACTTCTCGTCTACTCGGCCTATCCTGCGCTCTCGGTCCAACATTTCGGCGGACACCAGCCGCAGCGTGCCAGTCTGCAATCAGAGTCATGAGATAGAAAACCAAATAGAGAGCAGCAGTCCGCAGTACGCAGAACCGAAAGAAGAGTACGACTCTGCTTCGTCATTTGACAGGCCAGTATCCATGTCGGACCTGCCCATCATGGTGCCCATAGACCCGGCGACGGGGGCGTATATCGCGTACCCCGACGTCTTCCGCAACGACGGCTGCCGGCTCAACCCCCACAGGTGGAGACGCAACAAGCGAAAGAAGTCTTCCAAACACAACAATTTGTACTTAGCGTTCATGTATTAGGTTGCGCGGGTGAAGGTGATTTATAACAAATACATATATAGATAAACATCCAAGACCCAGAAAAAATTGAAAAAAGGAATATTTAGAAGAAATTGAAATTTCTTCTAAATACATAACCTGTATATCTTTTGCCATCCAATCTGCTTCCACCTCACGACGCATTAGACATGTGTGAAAGGCGTTGTATGACGCAATAAAATTGTCATTTTTATTTTTATCTGTATCCCTTTTTGTATTCTTTATTTCACTTGACACAATGTTGCATTTCGGTTAAAGTTTTGAGGTAATTTGCTTAAAACCCCGCATTGCCATTCATGTTCGAATAAATGCATACGTAATTGACTTGGAATTTGCATAACATTCGCATCTTACAATTTGAAAAATATAATCTTGTTTTAATTTAATGAAAGTATCTGCAACACAGCTGCAACTAAGGCCAAATTATAAAAAATTGGGCATAACGTAAATACATCCTACTAATATTAGATATAAATGCGAAAGTGAGTTGGTATATTTGTTTATTTGTTACCACTTCGCGCTTCAAGTACTGAAACTATTTAGATGAAACTTGATATGGATATAGTTTTTATCCCGAAATTCCCACGGGGAGCGAAGCCCACGGGCACAGCTAGTAATTACATATAAGTAAGACTGACGTCATGACGCTCATGACAGCTAAGTTGCAAACTTGTTTGCCTATTGTATAAAAAATGTAAAAGTGACAAATATTCTATTTGACACCAAATTTTTCAAAACTGCTCAGTGAGCTTAGGCTTTCCATCAATTACTTTTTAATAATTGCTAAAACGGTTAACTGTCAATAGAAATGAATGCTCAAAGCGGTTGACAAATGGCAGAAAGCAATCAACACGAAAAGCAAAAAAGTGGAGGCGATAGCACGAGCCACGCCGCGTCAGTTTGCGCAAACGCAGGACGCGCCCGAAGATATATTGTTATTATTGAGCTATCGGAGACGCCGTCTAATTGTTTTGTTGAGCGAGATGGCAATATTGTTTTGTCAAGGAGAAAAAAAGAGGGACGATGGACCCTAATAATCCCACTATAAATAACCAGGCTCCTAATGCGCAGGCGCCACGCTTTTTTACTCTTACCTAAGTGCCGACCCTGACCAACGAGCCTTGATACTTGGATGACATCACATTATTCAAGCCCAATGGTAAGTAAAGTAGGGTTTTCTGACCCTACTCCACTCACCAATGAACCTTATTTTAATCGATTAGTTCATTTAATCAAGGAACAGTCCTTAAACTATTCAACTTAATTATACTTTGAACCTTCCCTTCTCTCCTCCGAACATTATCATCGCAATATGTTTTGGAATTCAAAATACCACTTATTAACTTTAATGCACTATATGCTAAACGAGCCACTATACCTTTTCTGACCTTGCAAAGCCCCTTGTTTATGTACTATAGGAAACAATGATGAAATTTGGATTTCAACACTACTTATATTATGTATATTTTCATCAAATTTTGAAGACTACTGTGGAAACTCCAACTGTACCAGCTCAGTAAAAGTGTGTTCCCACGTAAAATTTCTAGACGTCGTAGAGCAAGAAACTAAAAGAAGACAAGAAATTTATTTATTATACAATAGAACTGATACATGAAATACGCTATTTTCCAACAAGTCAAATCAAATACTTTTTTCTAAACGTCAAAACAAACAGTTTCTATGGGATTTTGTATGAAATACAGGCAGATGACGTCACAGTTTTTTGGAGTCAAATAGCGCTCTTATTCTCAGTTTTTCTGCAATAATAAATTTAAAATCACGATAAAATGGATATGTTCAAAGACAAGTGACATTATTTTGCTACGTTTTATTTCGTTATCAGTACAAAATAATTTATTTTAGGCTTAGGAAAATACCCAATTGCAAGTACTGTGCTGAGATGCCATCAGTATCAGAAGTAAAAGAGGAATGAGTCAGAATGATGAGCAAGTCTGAAATTTAAAAAATTATTTAGGAATTTGAAGATAATGAAATTATAGCAAGGAGGTGGGCAAGAATATGAAGGATGGAGCTTATTGCAACATCGCCACACTAGATCAACCTTCAAGCTAGATATAGATACTAAATCTATTCTTTTGATAACTAGATTAATCAACTAATCACAACTAAAGTTACTTTTAAATGGAATACCTACTTTTTTATCCCATTTTGGGATAAATTTATAAATGTTCTGTTTGTTTTCAAAATTAAAACTACATATGACGGTGCCTAGACCTCATTTCCCTAACTTTTTTAAGCACTCAACAAAATTTTTTGCCTATGACCACTTAAACTACCTACCAATTTAGTCGAGATAAATGAACTCGGCCTCTAACTGCTGCCTATAACTGCTGATAAGCGAATGAAATCAAACGGCCGGCGATTAGATCGATAATTGAATAGAATGGAGAAGGCCTACCTTTCAGACGTCAGTACCAATCAGGAGTTATCAACCCGTCGCTACGCAGATTATCTTAAAGAAGCATTTATCATATGAATGGTGAACCAGTAGGTTGCCATTTATCATTATGTACGTATTTATTTTTAAGGCATATGAATGTGTTGATTAATGGCTGTGTATGTTTGGACTTCAGAGTAAATTGTGTATTTTAGAATCTAATATTATAGTTTGTTTTATTCATTTACATACATTTTTTATCATATTTTTAATATTATAAGTATGTACTTGGTTTGTTTCTTGTCTGTTTATGGTACTTAAGAAGTGATTAAACGAAGCACAAGTGACTGCGCGACTGCGCGACCAGATATTTTTTTGCTTCTTCTTAGCGAGTCGAAATGGCTTTTTCATACTATTACCAGTAAGTACATCAGTAATTAACTGTAGATAAGGCAAGCATGTCGCATTAGGCTAAAATATGTAAAGACAGCTGTTTGTAAAATAAAATACTACATAAATAAGTAAAAGAACTTTATTTAAACACATCATAATAAGAACTACTAAACATTTCTTCTTGTCGAGTCGATGTTTTGAAGTTTTGTTAATAATACTAAAATTATATTACGCACTCTAATTAAAAACTTTAATGAGTATGTTTTATGCATTTTTTACTAGCCCAAAGTTATTGATTAGAAATGGTTCATTAAAAATCTTTCTTATTTAGATGCACATAATAAGCGTCAGTTTATAATAACAAGAATTTCAGATCAAAACCACTCGAGCGCACCACAGTCGCGCTAAGTGCGAAATATCTCTTCGGGCGAGTCGCGAGGTTTTTACGCGCGCGCGCAGCTCGGGCTTACAAAAAGCTGCGAGGGGCGGCCGGGGGTGGCCGGGGGCGGGACAGACAATTATAGTATTGTGATGACGGGCATCATTTGGGTGACGTGGCCAGTTGTGGTTGATGATTGATGTATACTTTACAGGTTTTATACCTATCAAGTTAAGGGTCCACCTTCAATTTGTTAAATGGAAGCATTAGCAGTGGGCATTTGAGTTTGGGTCGAAAATAAGTGTTTAATTTATCTTTGTCGTTAAGACCTTTATGATTGCACTTGAATAAGTAATCATTTTATGACTAGAGATCTCTCCAAGTAACGGAAGAATTTTCGCATAATACCACTAGGCAGACCGGTTGATATTCTGACCTCATTAGATGTTACAATGTCGTTGCACAAAGTACGCTGCTGCCCATTATCTGTTACATATGCATCCTTTAGTTACGCTATGCTGCCTACAGATAATATCTGATTGATTCGCAATAGTAGTATATAACATACAGCAAACACACATTGCATGACTTTGTTAGACGCCTGTTTTAATTTCACTTTACACAGTTTTTTGAAGGAAAATGTTCTGGCTTTGTTTATCATTGCACAAGGATGTTTGCGTTAGCAGTAACTGCCAGTAACATTTGTCAGGGTGTATGAGTATATGTTTTTTATTTTATTTTATCAATGAAACTTCATTCAAAATAACGTACAATATGCACAGTCAGCATGCCCATGCATTTTCGAAATGAACTGTAAAACCAATCATTTCTACGACGCATTTTGTGATAAGCATAACACTCACCCCCCTCTCATCCCAGCAAATGAACCCATCTCTATATCTGCGAAGTGTGATCTCCCGACAGCGACACCGGATCCCTGGCATCCGGAACCGGTAAAAGCGTGTGATGTCCCCCGCCCCGCTCCCTGCGCCCCCTCCCCCCGCGGCCGTCAGCCGGCGACATCACACTATTAGCTATTAGCGATCGGATCAGAGATCGGGAGATCAGATAACGTAATTTGGCCGTCGTAAATTTGTCGCCGCCGCTCGCCCCGCAGCGCCCGGCCCGGGTCGGGTTAACGCCGGCGCCTGCCAGTGACGTCACACCTTTGTCACCTCACAGTTATGCAATTTAACTGCTTCTTTGCAATTTCAACCTTTTCTGAGTAATGTAGAGAGGACAATGCGGAAATATTTTATAAACGCAATGAAATAAGATGAAGCAATGATACATGGAAAAGTGAGGAGGATAGATTTATTCACATTTGATAATGTTAACATTATACTTTAAAGTTCTTACAAGCTTTCTAATTATTAAATTATATAAGGTCTAACAAAATATACTAAAACTATTACATGACTACAATCACTAAAAATATGAAAATAACGCACGTCGAAATACAAAAAAAAATTTTTGGCTTTTCAGAAAAACTCGGATCAGCTGATCGGTCAACTTGTGTGGGTGAGAGAATTTTCATAATTCGATACGTGTTATGGACTTAATTCACTTTTAAAAATAGTTTCAGTATATTTTGTTGGACCTTATATTTTGAGAGAAACATAACATTGCCTTCATATAATCAAAACGTATTGTAAATTCCCCTGGCTTTAGAGCTAGCCCGTATTACTGTAGTCCTTCTTAATGCAATTCAATTATTTGTTCTTGCGGTACCACCTTACTTTATCGACACTTCCCGTGCCACTCCTAAATTCCCCTGCGTCTCTCCATTATGATGAAATAATTAGCTAATCCGCTTAAAAAAGCTTTGCATACCTAAGATGCGACGAAAGACAATGTTGTATATAATAAAAGGTTAAGTAATTATCAATCTTATTGAGAGGGTTTTATTCTCAAGTTTTATTATATTACGTATAACAAAATATACTAAAACTTTTTTAAAGTTGAATTCAGTTTATGATACTAAACAACCCCATTATAGACCAGTAAAAATAGCGTAACCTGGACATAATGCTATAACCGTAAGTTTCTTTTTGTATGATATAAAGTAATGTTAGTTATAGTTAAAATAAACCGAATTAAACAATTCAGGGCTCTGCGTCAGTGTAAAAAAACCAAAAAACTGAAAATTGAACAAATTTTGATTTCATAAGTACAGCATAATTAATAACTTTGGAAAACTACCTCTACCATATTATAACGTGTGCATTCCAGTTGAATAAATCTAAATTAAACAAATTAATCAATTAGCACTATCGTTAATAAAGAAGGTTCGGTATGTTACAAATTTTCAGGCTTATCTCACCAGAAATTATAGATTACTGTCTTTCAACAATTTATTCTAAATATTATATTATGTCTGTTTATAAATTATTAAAAATTAAACAAATTCATTTTATGCATTTCCACATTTACAAATTTTTGTATTTTTTGTAAAGCCAAAATACATAACTATTTTGAAAGTGTTTAACTTATGCCGTCAACATATTTTTGATACTATAAGGAACAAATCAAACAAAAAATATTTATGATTATAATGTTTTTCTATTTTTTTCTTACTTACGTTTTAATATGAACGTTATTTCTTGCACAATAAGGTCGTCATTGGTTTGTGCCTCAACTCCCGACCGTGCTGTAGCGAGTCGCGAGTGATTCTCGTGTACTTACAGTAGTTTCGTCGCGTCGTCTTATGCATTTATTTGTAGTCAATCATTGTCAAACTTTTATAAGCACGTGGGAACTTTTACTAACCATGGATCGGCTAGGGTGGAGATTTATTGAAATATTGTGTTTATTAGATCGATAATAACTACATTGTTGAGCTTTTATTGGTTTGTTTATAAAGCTTTTTATGGTACATAATAAAGAACACAGACACAAATCAGAAAAGTAAACGTACAACTGCGGACTTATCCCCAGGGTTTGTTACTGGTACCAAATTCACATTTTAAGTTCCAGTAACAGAATTTTCATTATGTTAAAATTTTAAGGATAATACTCGTATAGTACGGGTATCGTTTATGTAGTAATAGTAACGTTATAGGTATTGTTAACATTTAAAGGTAATTTTACCGGTACGTACCTACGCGTTGTTACCGTTCCGCATGAAACTCGACTGCAAAGAGCCACATTCCCGTACCTACCGAGTCGCGATCGCGACGCACAACACTGCGATGACCAGTGTTGCCTCTCGATTCATACACTATCGCTAGTCTATCGATAGACTATCTGTATTTTGAATAAAACCAATATTATCGATAGTATTAATTCTGACGACGAACAAACTATCGATAGTATTGCTTTTCTAATAAATAAATAATCGATACTATGGATAGTTTATGAAACGCAATACTATAGTTAGTTTATTCGTCATCAGGATCGATACTATCGATAGTTTTGTTGGTTATCCATATTGTTGCCCTAAAACAGGAATTACTATCAATAGTACACAAACTATCGAAAGTATTGTTGGTTATTAGCCCTTAGCCAGGCCTGGCGATTATTTTATCTTTATATACAGAAAATGGTAGATTGGATGATAATAAAAAAACTAATTTCTTATTTTTTTTTTATTCCTACAATTTCCTATAAAAAAACCCTCTGGTCTGAATATGACCACTGCCCATTTAAATATACATGATGTGGATTAGATCTGACCACTGCCCAGTTAGGTCACAACATGTAAGTATTGAAAAAATAAAGGTGAATCTATATATAAGCCTAATATTAAAAAGAGGAAAGATTTGTGTGTTTCTTTGTATAAAAATATTAATAAATATTATTGTCTCTGTGATGTAGTGGTTAAAAGACTCTGACACTAGGGTATCGGTTATTCTTCGATCCAAGAACCTATCTATCTACCATACAAACTATTTGATGTGTAAATATGGTTTTGCCTTTATTTATATGGATAGGATGTAGGACAGTGGTTACATAATAACCACAATACGTTTTTCCAGATAGGCAGAGGTCACATGATGACCACAATCTTTCGGCGTAAATATTTCAAAGAAAAACAAATATCATATAAAACCGAAACATATTACATATAATTCAACCTATCTGCTATTATAAAAACACAAATAATATCACTTACCGGGATTTTTTCTGCCATAATACTAAAAAACACTTTCAATTTGCACAAAAATTCGCTGTTCGACCAATATTTTGACTTTGACAAGCGAAATGTCAAGTTTTTTTTTCTAGAGGCGTATTTTTTTTTCGTTCAGAAATCAACTGTATCATAGACAATAGACGGATGACATTTAGCGGTATCTAGCTAGCATCTGCTCGTCAGAAAAAAAATATTTCTGAGGTGGTTCGCTATGTGATCACTACCTGGCTAAGGGTTAGAGATGTGTTGTTCCTTTAATCTTTAAGGTCTAAACCAATACTGAACTGTTGTGAGTAGTCGATACGGGTCTTCTGATTCTGACCCATTCAATTAATTAATGGGTTTTCTCATGAAAGTTCACGAAACAATCGTTAAAGCCGGGTATTCCTACAAATGTAGGTATTTAATGCTGCCCCGGCCGCAATTTGCATCGCGTGGACGCTGCGTCGGTGAGCTCACATGTGACCCCACCAGCGACACAGTATAGAAATAAGCAGTAGAATAGTTTTATTTCGATTAAACTTTGTTTAAAGTAGTGTTCGATACAGCTATATTATCTTATATTAATGCTGACGGGGTAGACAGAGTCCAGGGCTGTAAGACCCAAAGGCTTAGCGTGATCAAAAAATAAATCAATAGTGATGGGTTGCTAGCCGCATCGCCTATTAACATAATTTGACAGTAGCGATTTATTAATAAACAATTAATAGAAACAAATAACCCTGCAAAGTCGTTATTTAGTGTCTTTGTTTATTTTCAACCCCCGACAAAAAGAGGAGTGTTATAAGGTTGACGTGTCGGTATGTCTGTGTGTCTAGGTGTCTGTTAATGGCATCGTAAGGCCTGAACGAAGATTTAATTTTTTTGTTTGAAAACTGACTTTTCTTCATAGTTCTTAGCTATATTTATTAGAAACTAGCTGAAGCCCGCGACTTCGTTCGCGTGGACTTTATGTCTCTGGAAAATGCTCATCAGGCTGAACAATTTTTACTAAGGCGGCATTTTTATATCTGTTATAGTTTAGCTGGACCATTATGGTATACAGCGGTCTACATTGTTCTCGAATATTCTCATATCTTGACGAATGTATTTCGATTGACGGGAAACATCGAGACGCCGGTATGTGTGTGTGAGTGCGACTAAGCCGACGACCATTCAAAGAACTCTAGCCTTTATGCTATAAGAATATAAGGCCTAGTTTCGCTTGCATTATCCTGACGTCTTTTTTATACCACTCCGCTCGCGAACATTCCGAGTCTATCTCGCCAGCAGAGTTCTTGCTCGTGAATATTCTACATTTATCTCGTTCGCGACACTATGTAAGCGCATAACATAATGAAACTTAAGTTGCACGGCGCAACTTGCACTCTATAAATACCCAACTACATTTTAGTACGACAGCATAAAAACTTCGTTATATATTTATGTATTTATTTTTTTCTCATGTTACATCCCATTAATATGCAATGTCATGGGAAATGGAATATTTCAGCAGGGGCCCATTTTTGGAACGGTATTAATCCAGGGGCTGTCATGTTGTACGGGTTTGCCGTGACAACAAGAGTGTTACAAGACTTATATTGTTTTTAGAGTTTTAAATTGTTCATTGTGTCACCACGTTAACCCGTAAAGACCCGGACGGCATTAACATGCCCACGTTCATCGTCTTTCTATTGTGTCTGGTATTGGCGGTTGCGAATGGGTTAAAGTTCAAAGCACAATCAAAACAATCCTACAATTAGCAAAATTCCATATTTACGAGTTATATGTTTTGTAAGCACACGGCGCGATCGGTTGAAAACACGTATAAACTCGTTCGCAGCCGCGCGCTCACCCGGCTGGTGCCTCGCTCTCTCTCCCCGCACCGCACCGCAATCACCGCAAGCATCCCGCTTCACGACATGCTCTCGCGTATTTTCAATCAAATATTTTTTGTTTTAAGTAAGACGTTAATGTGTTTAATTTTGATGAAAATGTGATTATAGTACACAAAAAGCTATAATTAAACAAAAATAACACAGTTACTATTTCTGGCTACTGAGAAAAACATTAATTTTAAAACATTAAAAAATGATGTTTAATTTTGGTCTTTAATGTCTAAAAAGACACAATATAGCTTATAAAGATATAAACATTATGGTTATCATTTTGGCTTAACTAGATATCGAGATCAGGTGAAAACTGTGAAAAAAAATGTATAAACAAAAATGGGGTCAGTTTAATTTTGCTATTAAGTGATCGCATTTGAATGCACCTAAAAGTTAAACTAACAAGGTCTTTGGTTACCTATTATGCTTTTAGGGAAAAGTTGAGTAGTGTACAAAATCTCACGATTTTTATATAATACGGTTGCGACCGCGGATTTTTTACTTAATATATCTAATTAATATTTGATACTCAATATTGATATCCGATAAAATATTGAAAACAACGAGTTTATTATTTATGTCCAGGTTGTGCTATTTTGATTGGTCTATTACTTTTCATACAAACTCAGATCAGCTGATCGGTCGACTTGAATGGGAGACCAAAAAATATTTTTCATATTTCGATGTATGAAAGTTGTTCAGTTTCACGGACTGAATTCAACCTTTTAAATTGTTTCAGTATATTTTATTAGATTATATACTTAAGTTCTAAATTTCATTTTTTTTTAATTTTTATGCATATTAATGCATTACTATGGTTCTATATGACATGCATGAAAGATAATATCTACTATAAATATAATATTATGTAATACTATTATTAATTCTGTGGCGTAATGAAATAAAATCATTGATCATTATTTTATTTTTTTGCTACTCACCTTACATTATTGATTCCTTATTATCATCACAGCCTTTCACTCTCTCTGCTATCTTAAAGCTTGTTCTTTACGAAACTTTGTTTAACCAGCGTTTTTTTGCGCATGATGGCATAGAGCATGCTTGTCTTTGTTTATTATTGTGAGTCCGTCACAGAGAGACGGCCCTCGAGACACACACAGCGAGCGGCTGCGATAAGATAACGCAGATCTCGTGAGATAGCGGCGGTCGGCGTACTTACGTGAGTACGTCACCGTGCGCCACGTGGCGAGGCGACACTGTCTCTTTTCTGTACGGTGTTTTAATCAATTGTTTATATTATTCATGAAAAATAATTTAGGTATAGACCATTACGTTACATTATCTGAAAGCGAAAACAAACTTACATTTTTAACCTGCCCAAAAATAAGTAAGTCTTCTTCTTTCTCCTCACCTTATCCCACTTTACGTGGGGTCGGGACAGCATGTGAGTCTTTTCCATTTTCCTCTATCCTTTGTCAAGGCACTTGTTACATTCTTTTTGTCCATGTCGTCCTTAACGCATTCCATCCACCGTTTCTTAGGCCGTCCTCTAAGAAACAATAATATCCCAAAAATAAGTAAGTAAGGTTTTGAAATTTGATATAATGGGAAACTGTCAAGTAGCAGAAATAGGATGTAAGTACTTAACATAGTAACAGCGCTCTTGACGTCACTGCCTTTAGGTTTCGCGCGTACGAAAGAGATAATGAGATGTCCCCGCCACGCTCAATTCTTATATTTGAGATTCTATTAACTACAAAAAAACATTTCTTTTCAGTGGTATTTCTCGTTTTATATAAAATATTAACCAAAAACATATATTTTAAAATAGCTTATTCAGTCTCATCTTAATTAACTTACAGAATAAATTCATTTTGTTTATCTTTCCTCGCCTTTTCTCTATTAGAGGTATGCTCTGTATATCAACTTCCCCATAATTTTCTATCCTCCGCCATCTACGTATTAAACCCTCGTACTCTCATTAATTTGTGTAAAATCAAATTTGCCAACTACAATCAAAGAATATAGAGTTACTTCCTAGCTTTTAAGCTCTATTAATTTGTGAAAATTTCAACTGTCTAGCTATCGCGGTTCTTGAGATACAGCCTGGTGACAGACAGACGGACAGACAGCGAAGTCTTCGTAATAAGGTCCCGTTTTTACCCATTGGGTACTGAACCCTAAAAATATCATGTGTATTGCCGACCTTTTGACAGCCTGTTTAGTTTAGTCTTGAATCTTGATATCTTTTTACATAACCAAGATTGCGAAATAATGCTTAATGTCGAAGTCAGTCAGTCAAAGGACTGACAATTTTTGTTCAAAAATTAGTTGTAGATACTGTTTATGATTATCACGGAAGTTTTGGTTTTAGTATACTCACCTGCTAAAAATAATGGTTTATAATTTTTGAAAAAATCTAAATTGTTATTTGTGATATTGTAAAGCAAGTAAAAACAAACGTAGTTGCGGATTACGTAGGAAGTTCTATTTCATGTTCATGTCACTTAAAAAATGATCTCCTTGCTTTAATTTTGGTTAATATTGGTTTAATTGAAAAAAAAATACGGATGTACTTAATTCAGTCCTCTTTACAAAGAAACGGAGACAATAAACCAATCATTAAGCTTTTAAGCTTCAAACAGTCGGTAACAAGTTTAATCGAGAAGGAACCAGGATCAACTCGGCAACAAAGGCCGCCGCCGCGTAATGGCCGGTGCATTAATTATTCAAAAGCCACTAATAGCGCGGCTGAAGGCGGAGGCGATTTACAGCAATATGTAGCCATAAATTGGCATTTTCTGCCCCGTCGACTCGGATAAGGCTGGCGTTCAAGTAAGGCTATGTAACGACTTTCTGGAGCGGGCGAAAAAACTGACAGGGACGTAAATTATCGCGGACGTTCTATAATACATATTTTCATGCGAGCGACGGAGATTCTCAATTATTCACGTTTGAAAATTTATTAAATAAATAAAGAAATATGTAAATTGACTGTGATTAGAGTCACGCTTTGCAACACAGCTGCTCAGTTGTAATATTTTTTGTAGAGTATTTAGTTTTGATTGTAAAAAAAAAACTTTGAATTTCATTGTTTTATAGACCGTCCTTAATTAAACATTTTCATATTAAATATAATTCTAGATCTAAAATACTCTAACCCGGTGTCTCTCGTAGAATTTTTCAGGCCAAAAGCAGCTGTGTCTCTAAGAAACCTGTATTCACCTGTTATTATATCTTCGCATCGCTAAAACATGTTGCAAACCCCACGGCGCTGGATGTCGGCCTAAAAGGCCAGAAATGCCACGTAACAAATAACAATTAACATTTAGCATTACGCGCGTTGCTGCATGTTCACGAGCCGAACGAACCATTTTCATGTCGATTTATTTAGAATACTTTTTAACGGCTTTTTACGGGTTCCCGTAAATGTAATTTTTTTAAAAAACATTTCTTAATAACTTACTTACCCGTACCAGTTCAAAATGCTAAATAGCAATAAAGAACACTAGTATTTTTATATACATATAATTTTAGAGTTTCGCGGTCACATTGACTGTTCCGTACCATTATGTACTAATTATGTATATGAAATATTGTTATTAATATTACTGAGTTATTTCAATCAAGCAATAGAGTAAAATGCGACCAGCATTAAATGAAATGAAATGAAATTTGAAATGAAATGAAATTATTTATTTGCATAAGTGACGTACTAATATAGTATAGGTGTTATAAGTACAAATTTTGGAATCGTACACATGTTGTTTCCAGCATGCAAAATAATATGTTTTTTACAACAAACGAAACATTATCTACACTATGTTAAAAAAAACTGTCCGATCCGTTAACCTGTCGTCTGCGCAAAATACCAAAACAATAGTAAAACAATGCATGTCAGACAGATTCTGCTCTGTTGCCAGATGAGAGGTTAAGATAATAGTAAAATACCTATCGTTTCAAAATGTATGAAGCTGCAGATTTTAATAAAATAAGCCGAGAAAAACCGATAAACAGAACGTACTCAAGCTACCCAAAATTGTTTTAACGGATCGGACAGGATTTTTAACATACTGTATATACATATCTTTTTTAGCGACATCCTTTAGGTCATCATTAAATTTTAGTAGTAAATTGTACCTACATGAAATATCCAGTTCACGGTATACCTAGTCTAACAACTCATGCTATGAGTTTTATTAAAGATTTATTATATAATTTGTGTAATTATAAAAAATAAATCTATAATTATTAATTTAAATTTAGCACATTTTTAATCTTTTGTTTTTCCTTAAGGCCATACCCAAATTTTCCGGGGTCCAGTGGCGCCGCCATTTAAAATAAATCATTTAAAAGGAAACGGTGATATCATTCAAAATTGTGTCTTGGTCAAGCCCTAGATAACCCTTAAAACTATTTTATGAACTACTGTTTATAATTTAAAGTGCGAACGTGAAGCTTTTCTACGCACATTAGCTAAAAGTGGCCGTTTTTCGCAAATGTGCGTAGAAAAGCTTCACGTTCTCACTTTAAACTACAAAAAGTAGTTTAAAAAATACTTTGAATGGGTATCTAGAACTTGACCAAGACACCATTTTAAATGATATCTCCGTTTCCTTTTAAATGATTTATTTTAAATGGCGGCGCCACTGGACCCCGGAAAATTTGGGTATGGCCTTAAAGCTAAAAAGCTGTTAGAGAATGCTTTAGCATTAAGTAAGTCCACCTTTTGTTCCATTGTTGTCAATAAAGACATAAATAAAGAAATAAATATGAGCTTTCTGGCATTTGATTCAGAGTCCATTAATAACCGGTGACTCAATATCAATAAAGAAGTACGGGCCAAGCTCAAAGTAGAATTCTAAAGTACACTTACTCCATATTATAAAAGGACTTTTTATAATCAGAAAGTCATCAAACATGCCATTAGAAAGCCAAATCCACATTTAGCCGACGGCAGTTCGTCCACTCAGCTGAGCAGAAGTGCTATTTTTGGAACGCGGAGTCAAGTAAACGACTGGTTTTTCCATACGAAAAATAGTTCGTTTAGTGACTCTGCGTTTGAAAAATAGCGCCTTAGGTCACCGGTTCCACAGTCTCAATCCCCGGTTATTCATCAGAGATCGATTAGCGGCCGGCGGGGCGGGGCGCGGGGCGCGGGGTGCGGGTCCGCGGAACACGGAAAGGCTTTCGGGCGGCGCTTCTGAGACGCCGCCTGAGCGCCTGATTACCCGCGAGCCCATGAGTGCCCGCGATCGTGACACACCGGGCCCGGGAAACTTATTTTTCAAAGCGGGAGTCAGCGAAACACGTAGCTTTCTAAGTCACCGCTTGCATTACAAGTCACGTAATAACATTACACCGTATGTTTGAAATCATCGCGTTATCCAAAATAAAATTCTTTGAAGAATAAAACTAGAAAATGTTTTTCAAAAAACAGCGTGAAGTGGAACCGATTCTCTATGACCAACAAAACAAAGATTTATTTTACATTTGTAGCTGATTTGTAGCGAAAAGCAATGGTCGAAGCCACTTTTTCGTCTACTGTAGTACGGAGTTACTTTGTTACTCAGAATTATTAGATATTTACATTAATTTGTAGAAGAGTAAAAAGTCAGGAAACCATGCTGAAGACTCTTACTCAGGCTTTAAGTTAGGCTTAGGATAGCGCTAGGGCAAAAAGTACCTTGAAACCCTCGGCCCGAAATCAAACTACCATAACACATATGCCAACAAGTTTATTTGCTAGGCAAATTAAAAAACCCCAACTGTCACAAACGCCACCTAGGTAGTGAATAGCGGAACTACGGATACGACTTGATATCCATAGCGCCATCTATTATTTGCTAGGGAAAGTCCTGCCCTTCAAGCGTTAGCCCCAATAACTTTTAAACAGCTATACCGATTAGAACTAACGCAGCTAAGAAAAGCAAAGCAACTTGCTTTCACATAAAAAAAACGACGGGTTGCACTCTGGGAGTGCCGGCAGAAGTGAAAACTTGAATATTAACGTTGTGCATTTTTGATATTTTGGAATGGTAAGGGAATAATTTTGCAAGAATTGCTTTAATTATCAGTATACAATATTTCAAATCTTTTCTGAACCACAGTCTATCACAAATGTCACAAGCATGACCAAATTCATTTTCAACAAAATCATTTTCAAATACACACCAGTATGGCCACTACACAGACGGTCGAGCCATCAGCTGCCACCATCCATGGATGCGCGTAGCACGCTGTAACATAAACACACACGAACATTCGCGCAAGCGCCCTGCGCCGTCTTACGAATTTTCGATCAGGCCACGTGTCCTGACGCGAGTTTAAAAATTTTTACCCATTCCAAAAAAAGTGCACTACGCGGCTAAAGAAGTTTTCACTTCAAAAAAACCGCACCCCTCTTTTTTGTCAGAGGTTAAAAAGGTTAACTCCGGTTTACAACCTTATGTTATAAGCAAAATAGAGGTCCGAAAAGTATGATTGTAATCAGTTCGTCTTTTAGAATACTCAAAAATAATGGACCCGTATTTTTCAGTAGTAAAAATTCACAAAGATACGGAGCGTCAAAGTTCTAGAATAGGGGCTTGCGACGTCACAATTAAGTAAAAATCGTACTGAGCGCAATTTATATGCGCTATATCTTTGTCATTTTTGGTTTCTCAGACAAAAAAAAAATACATATACAATATTTTTTAATAATCTAACCGATGAACCAAACATATTTTATCATTCGTCATGCCTATTATAAGTCTTCTATCATAATATGCATAAAATACTAAAAGTGAACTAAATTTGATCTCATCGGCAGTCCTTATCGGGAAATGTTCTGTGCCTGCTTCGACGCTAATATTCCAGAAGCAGAAGAAAAAGTACTCTGTGTGTCGTCGTCCTAAGGCGCCGGCGCCCCACATACACACTTGTTATCAAACCTCATCCCCCCAGCTCCCCCTTCCCCCCCTCGCCCAGCACTAATGCAGCGTCGAGCCTCCTTGGCTAATGACTGAAATGTCACTGGCACGATACCGCCTGATTTAAGGTATTGGGACACGAATGACGAATAGAGTGACCGATAAAGGGATGCGGGCGACGCCGCGGAATTTACGTTTGTACGTCATTTCAAGCAGCACAGGTCTTTTCATATCGAGGAAATCGAAATCAGAATAAAAATGTACAATATTTCCTTATAGCAGCTTTAAAAACCACCCAGTGTTGTATTGAAGAATGAAAATCAATACAAATAATACAGGCTATTGTCTCATTGCATTTTCTTTGACTGTTTTAGTGGCATTAGATTAATCTTTTTTATCAGATTGAACTCCATGGCTCATAACCTAAACATGGTTGAAATTTTTAATCTTCGTTCAAAACTTGCAACGTCTAACATAAGCCTAACTTTTAATTTGTCTACGATGCAAAATGGCTAAAAAGAGTGTCTACAAGGCAACTTATCATTATGTACCCGTGTTTTACTTTGCCATACATTTTCTCGGTGACTCTAAGCTCACGTTTTCTTCTGACCCCCCCCCCCCTTCCCTGCTCTCACTTGTGCCGCTCGCTACTAATTGCCCGCGCCGTGTCACCAATTTTTTTCTCCCGACACACACCGGGAATGCTTTTATACCGGCGACGGCGGACTGTTAATGTGTTAATCCACTTCGATCGGCTTGTTTTTCTGTTATTAATAGCCAACAAACAGAGGTGCTTCGTTCCTTTTCAACATGGTCTTTTCGCTTTGGTGTGAAAGTGACGGAATGAACCTCGGCGTTTCTCAATGCTTGTGGTTTTGAATTATTAATAAGCGGTAGGTGTCGCGGGCGGTAGCGAAAGATTGTAATCGCATCGTAGGGCTCCACTGTAGGGCACCCCTTACCAGCAGCCATTTACAGGAAGAAATGTTAGTAGGAAATACTTACTGAGTAGGTAACTCGAGCATGGAAACGTTTTTAGACCGTATTTCTCCGTTGTTTGGGTCATCGGCATTATGCTGAAGTAGACATTGTACGAATTCCTAAAAGTAGTCTGAGAGAAAAGAAAATAATTAGCATGTAGCAGTTGCTTCTCATTTTGCGCAGGTCATAAAAGATGATCAAGACATCGAAAATGCGAATAATGGTTAATAAGCGAAGTGGTTAGCAACCCATTTCTATTTTGGTTCTTCTTTTATTTTCTCGCCCTCCTATCTCGATATACGTGGCCTGACCGCCTTGGGTCTTGTCTATCACGTTAGGGTTGTGTACGTGATAATGTACATAAGGAGTAGACATTGATGAAAGATTGCCTTTCTTTCTACAGCATTAAAACATACATCACTTTTCGTTGCAATGGCAGCAATGATGGTCAACTGTAAACATGACTGATCTTACTTGACTTAAAATGAATTATGTATTGAAGATATATGATTTTGATTGTGCAATATCATTATTAGAAGAGAGACTTGGAAAGTACTCCACCGACAAGAGCCCAGCTCTTAAATATAAGAAGAAGAAGAATATCATTATTTAGATGGGCTTAGACGTTTCAATCACATTTCAAATCAATCACATTTTAATAATGTTTTTAACCATCATCATATATCATTTCAGCCGCATAACGTTTACTGCTGGACATAATCATCACAGTCCAACCAAACTAATAAAATATAGTAATTATCAGTGCATATCAAAACAGTAGTTTAACCACGTAGTATAACAACTAGACAGATTTTAATCAAAAAGTATTAATAGTAGTAAGTTATTAATATTATATATGCTTCATTATATTTCTTTATTCATCAGAAATATCACGCCAATATCGCAATAGTATTTATAGGGTTTCTTCTTTCCTCATGTTGGACATATAGCTAAGCTATCCAGTTAAAATTATGCCGAAGCTGTACCTGTAAATGGTCAGGAATGTCAATATCGCGTCCGCCCCCCACAGCCTGCCTCGCTATCAGCTCGCGCCATCTTCCGGGACTCATTTGTCGCTCGTAATATTACGCAACGACTCCGTAAAACGAGACGCACCTACCCAATGGACCACGACAAAACTATACCAATTTAGCTATTATTACCGCTGCATAGAGTCCTAGCAAAACTGCTCTAGTAACTCCATTTGGACAGTACGAATACAAAGGCATTCCTTTCGACGTTATCTCACATCAGCTAATAGTTCGCGAAACATAAACAGGACAGGGACATAAATATCGAAGACAGTCAACATAAATAGGTACTTAACCGGACTTCCTGCAGATTTCTTTATGCGTCTCTTAAATGGCCTAGACGTAAATGACATATAAAAAATACTTACTGTAAATAAATTTTACTTTTATTAACTGCAATTAATGCTTATGTCGCAATCGGAGGTAAAAGCTTTCAAAACCGATGTTGCAATAATTTTAATATAGATTTATTTTATTTTTAGATATGAGATAAACAAACTGTAATTCACGTAGGTATAGGCTCTTACTTACATATTATGACTTGTTTTATTAAACTAAGAATTTCATTTTTATTCTTGAAATTATACAAATATCATGTACATTTATAAAAATAAACATTATTAGAACATACCCTTTAGTAATGATTTAATTTTGAAAATATATAAGCCGATGTAAAAACACATGAGTACTAAAACCATAATTAATGATTTAAAGCGGTCGGTTGCCCGCAAATTTTGTTGAAATAAAAAAGATTATTAACTAATATTATTCTGACTCCCCGTTTTAAATAGTAGGTTTGTACCTATACATTTAATTTGTAAGATGTTTATTTGGTAGGGTTATGCAGTTTGTTTTCTTTTTTCACCGTTTGAACTTTTGAACTTTTTACACTAGAAATGTTCTTTCGTTGGCTCCAGTGTAGCCTCCGATTTCACAAAATAAGGTTTCAAAAAGAGCGACCTCCTTGTATCTCGGAGAGTTTTGATGATTACGATATTAAACAATAAAACGCGAATTCACGAAAGTGTAAGGTGCAAAAAGAATTGTTCGAGAAAGCCGAAAACAAAAAGAGTTATGGCAGCAATAATTAAAAAAAGATGATTGATTTTGGCGCTCAATATTTTTTGGAAATGATATCAAAAATTTGAAAACAATTCCTCTGAACAATTTGGTTTGGTACTTATGCTGACTTTCTCGTCTCTAATATTTTTTCGAATTCCGTAGATTTTTTCCAATGTTCTCCTCGATAGCGCGTGTGAGTCACGAAATCTGTGATTTTTTTGTAAGTTTGCCTGCATTCGGATATAAGTACTTACATAAAACTATTTGTCAAGATCAAAACTAAGCGTATATTTTTATAAAAGACGATTCCTATAAAATTTGGATAGTGAAAAAAAGGTGCATACCTACCTAACCAAAATATTGATCATTTTATTACCTACTTGTAATGCATGAGTTGCATGACACACTTTACCAAACCTGCTGGTAGTTCAGAGCTCTGATATCTAAATTCGAGAATGAATGACATTCATCGGGAGAGAGCGATATCTCGTATACTGCGGCTATAAACGCGAGTTTTCGATTAATACACGTTCACTTTACGTTGACTTGTGAGTTGTATATTGCTGTGCATTAGTAACAGGTCATGTTATATTGAACGGGTAGTAACATCTTCTGTTATAAGTTGGAACACGAGTTGTATAGCGGTGGATGTATTTTAGCGGTCAAGTTAGGGTGGTTGGATAGTGATGTGGTCACATTGGGTGTTGGGACGGGTTGGGTTGGAGACTCGGGGACACTTTCCCAGCCTTATCGTGGCGCCTGCGCTGGCGCCGCCGCTCTTAAGAGCCGATTCTTTTTTTGTCCCGGTAATTAATTAGTGTGTGGGAAAGCGGGGACACTTGACTCGATGGCTGATTTGCGACGTTAGACTTGAGAGATGACACGTGTGGGGTGGCACTAGCTAATATATAATACCGTAACGTAAATATTTTAAAATGTTCTTTTTCTATTCTCGCGAAAAAGTTTTTATTGTTTTATTTAAAGTGAATAATATTTTTTTTGTGCTGGTTAAATGGCAATTGTTGAAAGCATTGGTTGAAAACGGAATACAATGTATTCTTAACCTCTCCAAGCGCACGAATCATGTCAAAATCAAGAAAATTAAGTAGTTCCATATAACTATATACATCATGTTTATTTTTAGCAACCATACAAGAGGAATATCTAGGTATTTATATATTTTTAAATATGAGAATTCGTATTAACTTTAACAATCAAAACGCAAGTAAGGTTTTATCAGATTTGGTGACCATTCTATTACAGTGAGTTAAAAAATCGGGTCCCAATCTTATGTAATAACTAATAACCAGCCAAATATCACGTTTGATGTATGGGAGCTCCACTCAAATATTTTTTTTTATTTTAACTGTCTAGCTATCATGCTCTATCTGATACAGCCTGGTGACAGACAGACCGTTTTTACTCCTTTAAGGTCCTTGGATAAAGGTCCTTAAAAATTACAAGAAACTGACTTCTAATCCATGTTACTGATGTCGCAAGTTTAAAATAATTTATAAACTAGTAAACTAGTTTGGTTGGCACGTTTTGAGCCTAAGCCATTATGCAAAAAGGCTGTTTTTTGCGAAGCTTCAGACGGCGAGGAGCCAATGACCAGAGGTGGGCGGCGTCGTGAGCCATTTGCATAACGACATGCTTCGGAACAACTTGTCTACAAGTTGCTAATATTAGAACTGGGCATCGTCATCTCAAACGTGTCCAAAAAATACTGAATACAGGTACCTATTCATTTTAGTTGGACTTTAGTCAAGTTCTGTAAAATATGTAGCATTGACTCCTGGCAGCGTTTTCTATCACTATACATTATACTTTACATATAAGTGCCTAAAAGCAGCGTAAATCTTTTAGAGATCTTCCCGCGTACTTTGTCTGGTAATTTTTCTCTCACTTTCAAAAAGGAGAAGGTTATCAATTCGTCGCGCTTTTGAAACGTAGTTCCTTATCGCGCGTTGCGAAAGGGGGCTAGACGGTAAAAATTAAGACCTAAAGTTGTAACGACACTTTTTGCTATAGTTGTAAGCCGTGCGGCGTGCGCTTGTTTCTCTGTCTGTCTTTCTCTCTCCTTCACTAATTAATCGAAAGGAACTTCGTTCCATCCGGGTGTCCCTTGACACCTCTCAAGTATTTTATTTTTATTTTATGTATGTTTACCGATTACTGAAAGACTCTTGAACCGATTTAGAAAATTCTTTTTTGTTTGAACAGGATATTGTGAGGTGGTCCTATAGAAATTTTATCAAAATCGGTTGTCGGTTATTAGTTTTAAAAATTATTGAAGATAATGCTTCAGAGCTGAAATGAAGACAGTATCTATAGCTTTAGAGCTAAAACTATATAGAGGACTATTAAAGTCTGTTAAAAAACAGAATATTTTTAAATAAAAAATATTACAAAAGACACGACGGGCATGTCTGCTCCATGGCAGAAGGCCACGGGTAATAAAACGTGAACATATGTACATTATCGCTCGACCTATGCATACAAAATATAGATATATTATGTGCTGGCGTAATTTATGTAGAGGTATGTATGCGACCGGCAGTCCCGATGTCCCGATAACTCTGCTCAGCGAGAAGGAGCATACATACATGATTCTTATTTTTATCAGATATTAAGTTACTGCCACTTTTTATACTATCAATTTTATCGTTGTGTAGTGAAGTAATGCCACAATTTAATAAAATTGTGGCATCTCAGAATAATGAGCGTTTTATGGCGTGGTCTATAAAAGATAACTCTCACATATATAGTACTATTTCAAGAGGAATCTATTAAAAAAATGCTCATTATGTATGTACAATCACATGAAGCTAGTATATTTCAAACATTTCGTTTAAAAAAAAAATAATAACAATTTATTTCAAAAAGATTGTTTCATGTTCTTAAAACTAAATTGCAAGGCAATGCATCACCATGTCACAAAACTCAAATCACCATGTTTCGTATTAGGCTACCTGATTACATTCTGCGGATACAGACGGTCCAGTGCATTAGAAGTGCGAGATCCCGCTGCCAGTCTTGTAAATTACTTTTACTTTAACATATCTTATGACGTCTTCTACGTTACAATCATGATTAATTGCTGTTAACTAAATGAAAGTAAGAAAAAATAGGTAAGGGAAGATTTGGACAAAGTTTCACGTTTCCAAGAATATGATAAAACAACTCAGCAGCCACTTCAAACAGCCAAAGTGAATGTTAAAATAAACCACAAATATGTTTCAATTTCTTGAAGTTTTATAATCATTACACGTTATGTGACACTAACTTGTTTAAAAAAATAATATTATAAGAATTAAATTTACCAAGATTATTTATATTAATTTATAAATATTTCTGAAACTAAAAAAGCAGGCCTCCCCTAATTGAACTTAGCAACTTTGCGGCTGGATGTTGGACTGAAACATGATTGATCTCACAAAGCGGGCGTCGCCGCGTCGCTCGTGGGCGAACCACTTTGGTCTGTAAGGTCTGAATTCCACAGAATAAACCGACAAAAAACGACATGCCTGAGATCTAGATCGGATCTAACTTCAAAATATAATTACCATACGATTTGTCAAATGTTAATAAGTAAATTATGTTTTCGTCGACAAATTAGATTCATGATTAAATATTTAAAGAACTTGAAAAACAGATCAAGTGCTAATTGGTCTAGCAATCAGTGAGTTCCGTATATGAATACTAGTTTAATTTTCATAAGGTACTAGCTGTACCCGCGGGCTTTGCTCCCCGTGGAAATTCCGGGATAAACAGTACCCTATGTATCCCCGAGTCTCAAACTATATCCATACCAAATTTCATCCAAATCTGTTAGGTAGTTTAAATTATACAAACTAACTTTCGCATTTATAATATCAGTAGGATAGTAGGAAGTAGGATTTGTTTTTAGGTTAGTAGCAAAGTTTTGGAAAAGACGTTATTATAGTAGTTATAGTATTACGAACGCAGCTGGCCCCTCGCTCCGAGAGCCAACCATACATTGTGATTACGTATGTAATACATCGGACTCAATAGAAATTTTGAGTGGAGATATTTATTTTTTATTTCTCGATTTTTATTCTTGTTAAGTTTACGGTAATGAATGAATGAAAATAGGACTACACATGCATAGTCCTTTGTGAATTTTGATTGTTTGTGACATATACTTCAATAAAAAGAATTAAATAAAAAAATATAGGCATGAAACATGGAAGGCATCACAACTGGTTTTAGATAAATCGCATTCATTCACTGCTATGATATCTCGACGAGCAGCTGCTTATCTTATCTCAACACATTGCGTAAGCAGTATCTTATCTGACTTATTACTATCGGCAGTTTTCATGGGAATTAACTGACAGTTGGTGATGTTTCCACCTCAGTGGAACTTTGCAGCAAGTTGCTGTGTTATACTTGGCTATTTAGTAAGGTGTGTAGAATAAGTAGGTTCTTCACAATCTATATTGAATTAACTAAGATAGATAGATAAATAATCATTTTATTGATACCAAAAAAGCACACACTTAACTTACACAGGGAAATGAAACATAATAAATATAATAATACTATGACGAATGGTACAAAAACAAATAAAATACGTATGTATGCTAGTGCGTGTGTGCCGCGACAAAGATAAGTCGCGGCGATGCCAAAGGGTTGTGGCTCAGCGATACGTTTGCTCGGACTGGCTCGGAGAACAAACCACTGATTTTCAGCAAACACCTTAAGGGTCCTCCCCGGGCTAGCGACCTTGAAAACACAAAAAAATTAATTTCTCTTTCTGTAAGTGAGATTATCAGAAACCCTCGTACAACTTTTTAGCTAGTATCCTTAAGTTTCATTAGAACCTCGAAAATCATTGAAATAAAATACCCTGAATTTTCCTTTGCAAAAAATACTAAAAACGGCCATTTTTGACTCTTTTTGTAAAGGTTTCTAAACCGGAAAGTATTTCAATGACTTTCGAGGTTCTAATGAAACTCAGGATACTAGCTAAAAAGTTGTACGAGGGTTTCTAATAATCTCACTTACAGAAAGAGAAATTAATTTTTTTGTGTTTTCAAGGTCGCTAGCGCAGGGAGGAGCCTTATGAATCACAGGGACGCGTGCAACACTACCATCGGCGTCGGTGTTAAGAAAATAAAAAAATCTTTGTTAATCACTAATAAATATTTTTTAATACTGATAATCTAACATTCTCTATTACCGATAAACATCCCAATTACCTATTTCTACAGATAATAAGGCCAGGGAATCAATTTCAAGATACGATACGCTAATTATTGAACTTCCTATAGTTCTTAAGGCTTGGCTCTACGTTTTTATTTTTCAAAATCTGTCAAAATTGATTCAAAAGTTGTCCGTTTTTTCCCGCTAGGTTTGTAGTAATGTCTAAATGCAGTGCAGATAGAGTTAAAAATATATAGAGGTTACAGTATGAAAACCATGACGTAATGAAAAGTATGTTAACTTTTTGTGTAACATGTTATGTTTTTGTAAAGAATTGAAAAAGGTCATGTCACGTAATCTATTAGTTACGTTGTGTTTTTGAAACTGAGACTTATCAAGCCTACTAGTTCAATGAACCAGAGGTATTAGCTTTCAATAAGAAATCTGAGCAATGACTAACATTCTGGAGGGAAGTCTAAAATGTTCGAACTTCATAATGAAAGATCAATATTTATTAGTTTGAGCCAACTACACGTGCAGAAAAAGATCGCAATAGGTTTTTTTCAAATATATCTTTATTATCATAGGATATTTATAATATCTTTTAATAATCGTCATTGTTTTGTTGCACAATTGTTGACGTCAAATGGTTACTTACAGCTAAGTTTACTACCGCTTCCAAAGCGCTAGTGCAGAAGAAGCGGTAACAAACTGCACTGCAGCATTTTCTTCAAGGACGTCTACTCACAAATAAATTAATACTTAAAGTTAATATGGACAGATAATACATGGTTTTTTATGTCATATCATAATTTAAATTAAATTTTTAGAATGTCAAAATTTTAAAATAATGTCAAGTTGTAGATTTAGTTTGTACAAAATGTACCAAATTATGAACATTTGTCAGTACCTATATAACAAACCTTTAAGAGGAACCCGCGCCAAGCTCAAGCCAGCCTTTTTTGTCTTTAAGGTAGTCATCGGTCCTATAATAAGCCTTCTCACAAAGTACTTTCTTTAAATAAGTTTTAAATTTTTTGTCTGGCATATCAAGGACCGATTGTGGCAATTTATTATAAAAAAAGTATACAGTTTCCCATGAACGTCTTACTAACTGTTTTGAGTCTATAAAACGAACAATTAATTCATTCTTATTACGTAAGTTTTTATCGGTCATATCGCTTACTTTATTGTATAAGGAAATATTTTTCCCTACAAACATTATGTTTTCAAATATATACTGCGATGCCAATGTAAGTATATCAATTTTCGTGAATAATTCTCTAAGTGAGTCTCTTGGTCCTAACCCATAAATAGCACGAATTGCCCGTTTTTGTAAAATAAAAATAGTCTGAATACCGGCTGCACTCTCCCACAATAGTATGCCGTAAGACATAACACTATGAAAATAATAATAATAAATAATAAATTCGTTTATTTTTCTCTCCAAAAAGGTACATGTACAATATAAGGTTAATATCAACTGTTAAGACTATGGTTAGTGACTTTAATAGAGGAGAGAACTGGTGCCTGAGCTAGGTAGATGCCCACCTGTATTACAAGTCACCAGGCTCCCTCTTCCCTAAGTTATAATATAAGTCTATATAAGGTACAGTACACATGGAAGTAGGCGTTAAGACTAATTTAGTAATAAAAAAAAAAAAAAATGTAAGGATAAGGAACTTCGTTCCAATAGAATAATATTACAAAAAAAAAAAAACAAAAAAAGATATATGCTTTAAAGCGAGACAGTGTGGTGAGACGTTTGGTGTGTGTGAACTTGAATGTGTTTGTGTATATGTGTATATGTCAGAGTTTGTAGTCGTAAATAGCGTCACAAAATGATAGAATGCAAAATGTAAAACTTTGGATTAGGGATTTGAGAGTTACAGGGACCAAATTTGTGGGATCATTATTTTTATGATTCTTTTGAGCCATCATGTGTCACACTGCTAGGCAAAGGCCTCATATTTTAGGAGATTATTTTGAGTAAATTTTCTGTAGAGTCGTAGTCGAGGGTTAGTAGCCACTTGGTAAGAGTTTTTTTGCATGGGTTTCTACTCAGATGATAAATATTTAATAATTCATTGGCCATGTTATAGAGATATGCTCCCAAAAAGTAGTAGAACCTAACTAAAGAAAATAACTAAAGTACACTAGTCTAGCAGGTGCTACATCTGTCAATTGCCTATTTCTCCTAACAGCATAAGCCGCAGAGCTAAGCCTATTAGAAAGTTTAGTTATATGAGCACTTCATTGAAGTTTTGAATCTATTGTAATTCCTAAGAAGGTAGTACTTTCAACAAGATCGAGTTTTTCACCATCTAGCATTATGTCAAGGCAGGCCTGTCTCACATTGGGAAGAGAAAATCGAATGCATTGGGTCTTTTTCGCATTTAGCATTGGCAGAAAACCAATCAGAAATAGAAGACAAGGTGCTGCGCAAGCGTTTGTGCTATGTCGATCTATTTTAAATATAAGTGAGGTGTCATCAGCAAATAGCCCTATGACAGCCTGTTTATCAATCATATAAGGCAAGTCATTGACATAAACCAAGAAAGGGAAAGGTCCAAGAATTGAACCTTGCGGTACGCCTATTTCAACATTGGATCCGTGCGATTTTATGCCATTTAAATCAACAGTTTGATGCCTATCTGTTAAATAAGATTCTATTAGTTTAATTGAATTATCATCAAAACCGTATTAACGAAATTTAAGCAAAAGTGTCGGATGATCTACGTAATCAAATGCTTTGGAGAGATCACAAAATGATCCAATTCTATCATTTTTGTTCTCCCATGCATCGTATATATGTATAACGAGTGCCACCCCTGCATCGGTGGTCGATTTCCCGCCAGTAAAACCGAATTGTTGGCTATGGAACAGGTTGTAGGTTTTGAAGTGAAGCAGCATTTGATTGAGCATTATCTTTTCGAACACCTTACTCAAAACTGGCAGGATAAATATCGGTCTGTAGTTGCCAGGGTCTGTTTTTGCTCCTTTTTTAAATAAGGGTATTAGTTTACTACATTTCATTAGGTTAGGAAATATGCCTTCATCAATACATTCGTTAATTATAAAAGCTAAGTCAGCAGCTATGATATTTATAATATGGCTTACTACAGCAACTGACATGAAAATTTATTTATTTATTAAATCTTAAATGACCATAATGGTACAAAAGGTGGACTTAATGCTAACGCATTGTCTACCGATCAGCCTTTAGATAAAACAGAAATAATTTATTTAAATTTTAAAATATACACGGTAATTTCTTATTGTTTTTTGGACCAAGGGCCACTTTATAAAGATCGTTAGTAAAATTTAATTAGCTAGTCAAAATAAAAATTCAAAAACAAAGTAAAATCGTGAGATCAATTAGTATTACCGCCAGGCACCGCCTCCGTCCGGCCGGCCGGAGTTCATCGAGGTCATGCGGTAGTTTTGGTCGGACATAACTACGTAGTTTCGATTTGTTTATCTTATGACATACACAAATTTGGATTACGCAATTTGAATTTGGAATTTATTCACAATACGATTTTTTTTCCAAAACCAATGAAAAGTCAGCATGTTGTACAAAATAAGTAAGGGGTAAAAACGTAACTATATAAAAGGAGCTGCATCATTCAATTCTTTATATTGAAATAAGTAATATTTTTTAAATTGAAATATAGTTGTGTATATTACCATATTTGTGCGCTATAGTGGTTATAACACACGAGGCGGAATTTTCTTGCGCGAGCCGAAAGCGAGGGCGTGATAGTGCCGAGTGTTTACCCAATATACGCACGTTTATCGCACGAAGTTTTTCAACACACGTATATCTAAACTGATTTTTATTTTAACCGGTAAAGACCCGCACGATATTAATAAATGTCCACGTTCATTGTCTTACTATTGTGTCTGGTATTGGCGGTAAAGGAGCGGTTAAATAAACTCAACCAAAAAACTGTGATGCACACGGCTGCTTTCCCACCGTAATACTTATCAAAATCAGCGCGGCTGGCCAACCATTACTAGCTGGTGCCACAAGGCAGTGAGCGAGTTTGGAATTTGAAAAAAAATATTAAAATATTGCTGTTGCATAATATAACTTCACTATTTGCGTTTATAACGCAAGCGTGTTTTATGTGCTACTTTATATATGTCTAAAGCCGATGAAATTCAATGAGATCCACTTTACGAGCAATATGTTGAAAAAATAATTAATATACAACATGGAAGGGACATACCCGTAATAAATCGAACCACAGGCTGTACTAGATCACTATATTATAATGATATTAAAATAACATTCAAAAAACGGCCTACGGCCTCTTAGGTAACCTCTGCCTTCACTTGGTTGCTTGTTTGGAGGGTTAAGCAGAAAGCCCCCCCTGTCTGCTCCCCCACCAAGCAAGTCCTTCCTTACACCTATCACTACAGTGCAGATCAAATAATCAGCAAAGTGTGTGTCGGGCCACGCGCAATGTTGGGTTCCGTAGTTGTAAATGCCAACTTTAAGTTCATGCCACCAAAAACGTCTTAAACGTCTAAGTATATCTATTAAATTTGTATGAAATTTTCCTTTTTGACTACATTTTATAAGTTGAATGCCTTTAACTTTTAAATTTGTTTACCCTACTTGGCTCTGATAGTTTTCCTTTAAACTACATTATATATGCTATAGCCGTGATTTTTTTCACGTGTCCATATATAACCGTTTAGCAGATAGACACGTGACTTTAACAAAAAAAATCACTTTAAAGCTAAATATTTCAGACACGGATCCCTAAATCGAAAAATGGTGTTTCCAAGCTCATAATATTTTTGAAAGACCTATTCAACGATACCCCACACAATGTGTTTGTAGTGAAATAAAAATATTGACTTCCTCTTTACTAGTATGGCAGCTACCATAAAAAAAATTATTTCCATATTTTATTTTCCGACTTTTTTATCATGATTAATATACATATCCATGCCAAAATACAGCTTTCTAGTACTTAAAGTTTATGAGTAGGACCGCAGACGGACAGACAGACAGATAGACAGACAGACAGACATGGCGAAACTATAGGGGTTCCTTGTTTACTACGGAACCCTAAAAACCATATCAATCAGTCAGCCAGTCAGTCAGTGGTAAAATATGTACGTGTATATTTCTCGAAATCTAAAAGTTAATAAATCCGAAGAGTATTATCTATAGATAAGTTTATTTGGCTATTAGAAAATTAATTTATTTATTGCCCCAAAACTGGTAATTAAATAAAAATAAAATATTATTCATCGATACTGTATGTACATTACTTGTATAAAAAAAATCTATTCCGACCATGTCTGTCACGTAATCAATCTATGCCACGCTATGCTTTGACACTTCCTTTGACATTATGACAAGTGACACAGTGTAAGAAAGTTACTCGCACGTTTGTTTACAGACTGTTCGACCCATGTATACTCGTGATATTATTCTACACTGTGACAATGATTTTACGAAATCAATAGTCATTTTTTTTGTGAAGAGCGACGCGTCCTTGCTTCGTGAGGCCCATCGGCCATCTGACAATTTGATATATAACTGTCAAAAATCTGTGCAACAAGAACAGTTTATTTAAATACACTCGCGAAAAAGCGAGACGGCATGTACAATATTTTTCAGGAAGGCAAAAGGGCTTATATGACTGAAATCTTAAGCCACGCAAAACTGATCAATTATAGAAAAATGGCTATAAAATTCAAACTAAAGCAACAAAAAAAAAAATTGTACCACAATTTTAAAGATTACATAATTACTAATCTGCATAAAAAGTTTCAAAGCTGAAGTCCCTCTCGTTTGTGAGAAATTAGACCATATATGTTTTGGTAGAGGTGTTTTTGATGAGCAAGTTTGTGTTACAAAAATTAACAAATCGTGTATCCACAACCACAATTATGCTAGAAAAGCGTTCTAGTATGCTATTAGCAAGTATCAGTTCTTAATTTCTGATATTTGCTGAGAAATAAGAAATAGATAATGCCCATTTTCACGGTGCGTCCCCTTAAGAACTTCCTACCTTAATAAACTAGTTATATGATTGCTTCCTCTCAGTCTTCACTATGAAACATAACTGTGCGTGCTAGTTGTAGCTTGTAGCATGTTTCCTAGCATTCAAGTCTGCATTCCGTAACTCAAAATGTTTCTTACAATGCGGTGGTTCGGCCTCCATACATTCCTCGATCAAATTAATTATACAGTCTGTGGTGCAGGGTGCGGGGTGCGCGGTGCGGGGGTGCGGGTGTGCGGGGCGGGGCCCGGTGCAGCCTTCGGGAAGGCGGGCGCTCCCGCCTCTACGCCGCCGTCGTAGCCGTGTAGAGATGAGTCCCGTTATATAGGCGCTTGCTTTTGTAGCAACGACCTACGACTGGGTAATATAGGGTGATTTGATGGCGTTTAGTTGCTTAAGGCCATACCCAAATTTTCCGGGGTCCAGTGGCGCCCCCATTTAAAATAAATCATTTGAAAGGAAACGGAGATATCATTTAAAATTGTGCCTTGATCAAGCCCTAGATAATCCTTTAAACTATTTTATGAACTACAGTTTATAGTCTAAAGTGAGAACGTGAAGCTTTTCTACGCACATTTGCGAAAAACGGCCACTTTTAGCTAATGTGCGTAGAAAAGCTTCACGTTCGCACTTTAAATTATAAACAGTAGTCCATAAAATAGTTTTAAGGGTTATCTAGGGCTTGACCAAGACACAATTTTAAATGATAGCTCCGTTTCCTTTTAAATGATTTATTTTAAATGGCGGCGCCACTGGACCCCGGAAAATTTGGGTATGGCCTTAAGTTATCTAACAGAACCGTTAAGAAAGTTTCCAACAACTCAAATGAGATACTTTTTTGTAAACGTCAAACAAAATTTTTCTTTGGGATTTGTATGGACTAATGACGTCATCGTTTCTTGGAGTTAAATAGCGCTTTTAAGATCAGTTTTTCCGCAGTTTATAATACATCTAAAATCACGTTGAAATTAATAAAATTAATGACAAGTGACATTAATTTTTGTCATGTTTCTTATTACACTACCAAATAATTTATTTTTGACCTAGGAGACATCCTTATTGAAAATATTTAGTGTCTTATTCTCGTTTTATAAAAGTAAAACTTATACTTAGAAAGTCATAACCATAATAGCTCAATGGCCATAAATGTCATCTGTATTTTCAATAAAGCGGTCTTAAATTGTTCAGCGCGAATGACTGGCGTGACGTGAGAACCACTTATTTAGATAGGTTACTAGAATTTTCATTTTTTGTTACACGAAAAGCTGTCCGTGAGTGAGTGTAGCGCTCGAACTAACTAAAACTCGTGTTTTTGTGCTTGTACTAGAGTATCTTATGATATAATAAGTACGTATATCAGGTCTACTGGAAGAGATCTTTTTTGAAATAAGTAGTGCTTTTGTACAACTTTTATTTGATGTGTTCTTTATATCCTTTTTCTGTGTACTTACATAAATTGGTAAATTAATAAATAAATAATTCCGCCCTTGAACAAACTCGATCTGCAATTGACCACAGAACCAATCAAAGACATTGTAACCGTACACCAGAGTCATCACAGCAAACAATGCACCATTTGCACCGTTCTCACAAATGCTGTCTCGACTTTTCAAAGTCTGCGTCTCACGAATCTCACGATGTCCGTTTACGATGGCCACGCTATGCGGCTATCTGCGACATTTGTTTACTGTCGCTGTCAATCTTCTGTCCCGCTCTGTCAAGTATGTACAGTCAACGACAAAAGTAGTGGAATTAAAGCAAAATCAGAGTATTTTTAATAACTGTGCTAATAAACTA
Organism: Acrobasis consociella; assembly: GCA_963555685.1. Lineage (NCBI taxonomy): Eukaryota > Metazoa > Arthropoda > Insecta > Lepidoptera > Pyralidae > Acrobasis > Acrobasis consociella. The sequence goes on from OY743107.1 coordinate 214,407, forward strand.
GAAAAGTACACAGTTTTGTCAGTTCAAGAAACATCTAACACGAAATTACTATCGGCAGTTTCGCGTTGTTGTTTGATGAATTCTACTAGATTATTTCTTGAATCCTCCTTCTTACTATCCTATCCTACTTCCTACTAATATTATAAACGCGAAAGTGAGTTTGTATATTTGTTTGTTTGTTTGTTACCACTTCACGCTTCAACCGCTGAACTTATTTAGATGAAATTTGATATGGATATAGTTTAATAGCCATAAAAGGACATAGGATAGTTTTTATCCCAAAATTCCCACGGGAAGCGAAGCCCACGGGCACAGCTAGTTCTAAATAAAGATTAATAGAATTATAGAGATTGTGTTGTGGATTACCATTACCATACCTTCACTCGCACAAAATAAAGTTGCATGGCGTTAATGAAAATAAATCTACATTCAACACTTGCCGCAAGTAGGGCTAGGGCTGATGATTTTGATGATACGCTTAATTTTAAGGATCCCTTAAAACGAAACCTAAGTGTTGCTTATTTTTGGACATCGACTTTTGTCGTCGATTGTACTTTTGTGTATCTGTCTCGCTCTGTCGCAAACAACGTATAATTAAGTTGATTTGTGTGCAATTACGAAAGTGGACGCTGGATTTATAGCGCGCAGTCACGGATGCTAGGCTCTTTTATTTACGAATAGACACAGTGTTTATCTGTTTAAGCTAATTATACGCCGGAACCGCGAAATGACTACAAGATAAAGATATATTTAATATCGCAAAGATAAGCAGATAAGTAAATAACCTGTAACTAGTAAGTTCAGAGACAGATGAAATTCGTTTAGCTATTTTAGACTTGTCAAAATCATATAGAGGATGACTTTTAAAACACCAGCAATTTGAAGCAATTTCAATTCATGACACTGGGCTCCTTTCCATCAAAACAAAATGTTGGCTTCCTATACATATCAGCACGCAGCCAAAATAATTTTGTAAAATTCGCAATTTTTTTTTTATTCCAATAAATTTTTACATAGAAAATAATTTTTGTATCATGGACTTAACTAGCTCCAAAAACGTTGCTAGTGTTTAAAAATTAACTCTGTATTATTTAGCATTTTTTTTTACTTTAACTTTGGTATGCCGCATTAATTGTGTTTTGATGTAAAAGTTTTCACGAAGCATGTTGTGTAAGTATTACCTTAAAAAAGTCGTTAGTCCGCAGGGGAAGCGTGCTAGGCCCATGGCCTATTGAAATATTAGTAAAAGATAGGGGTCCACTTAGTAATTTTGTATATTTTTTATAATAACAACTAACCTATCGTAAATATAACTACAGACTAAATAAAAAACTCAAAACAAAAAGGCACAAAAATAGAAACTTTATCAATAACAATTTGTGTTATCTTTGCAAATGGTAAAACTATGAACTAAATACGGAAATTATTCAGTTATTAAGAAATATTTTCATTCAGTATATTTTGTTGCCTTTAAAATAAAATTACTTGGTTTACCAGAGTCTAGGCAGATGTTATTTACAAATTATAATCTAGTACTTACGTTTAGTGCGGGATATTTAAAACGTCGTAACACTACGAACGTAACGTTCCCTCGCAAACACTCCGCCTAATTAACAATAGACTTTTTACGACCACACACAATACATATTATTCAGTGCGGCCACAAAATAAAAATGGTACATATGCAAAGCTGGATTCTAAATGTTTTACTAACACCGTAAGATTTAAAATATTCTAACTAATATTCATGGTCCATTAAAAATACTAACAACTTAATATTAACAATAAGATTGTTGAGAACAGTTACCTTATTAGGTCCTTTCATTAATAATCTTCCATGCAATGGCTTTTGAGTGCCTTTGTGATCTGTCGTTAATGATGATGATTTTGGTGATAAATAAAAATGGTCTGAATAAAAGTTCTATGACGAGTAAATTGGCCTTTTAAATTGAAAAATGTCAGGGATAAAGGATAATAGGAACAATTCAGACCAATAGAATATGCGCACATACAGTAAATAGTTTCATTGGTTGGCCTCAGCTGACCGTTTGTCACGTGATGAAGATGGGCAGATGGTTGTAAGATTTTTCCGTCAAGGGGCTCCACAACATTAGGGCTGCCATATGCGTAAACAGTGGCCTTTCACTTCCGTTATGGATGAAGATGTAGCGCCTTCTTGCCTATAGCGCCTTTGATCGACCGCAAAGTATGATAAATGTCAACGCAATAGTAAGAATCGATTGTCCTGCCACAACAAGAAAATTTATATGTAAAATAATTGTGACAAATAAAATAAAAGTTAATTAAAAGGGATTAAGACTTTATTTTTTATAAAGCCGCTCTATAAAGACGTTTATTACTGACACATTATCAAATGTAACTAACTACTTATATCTTTAACCTGTAGAAGAAATCAACCTGTCATTAGATGGACGTTGTATTGGCCTCTATTTGCCTGAATGTTTTTTGATGCCAGTTCTGCAGTCAATATATTTGATAACTCCACAGTAAGTACATATAAAATAGGTCTGCGTGGGGTCCGCGGAACTTCATAAAACCTTCCAAAGCTCACGACACCGCGAACACGGCTCTAATTAGCCGGCTTTATGACAGGCTTTGATTTACGGCCTCCTATCGCGGTAATTAGATAATGCTTTATGTCCCGCGATAGCAACAGCCGCACTTCTCAATGAGGAAGCTACGTCTGTCTCTTTATTGCTTGTGTTCAAGTATTTTAAGTATTGTTATCTACTAGCGATTCTATGTGTGTTGTGTGATTGCGTTCACTTGAATGGCCACCAAGAAGTTTTTTTATTTATACATTGAATGAATTACAACAAAAATAATTTATTTCGTCGAAATAGTACGAGCAAGAATGTTTAACGCACATACAAGTCGTAAAAATGACACTCACATAAATAAAGATAATCTTTAGGTCCTTGGATACAAATTTTAAAAACATAGGGTTTATTGAATTTGTATCCAAGACCTAAAGATTTTTTTATATCCCTTTAAATCAATGTTGGATCTTTTTATTTTTGTGTTGCCATATTTGTATTATCAAAATAAATACACGTACATAGACGTATACGAGTATAAGTCGTACCATTATAGTCCATAGAGATTTTATAAATGCAAGTTGGAAAATGGCCTTTTTAAAATTGTCCTGGGTCTTGGATGTTTATCTATATATGTAATTGTTATAAAATATAATATCGTTGAGTTAGTATCCCATAACACAAGCTCGAACTTACTTTGGTGCTAGCTCAATCAGTGTAATTTGGCCCGGTATATTTATTATTACTTAAAAGTTTTGCACTGAAAGCATCATTTAAATTATGTTTATTTGATTCACGTCAGATATTAAGTTCACAATTTGTATAAAAAAATAGCACTCTTAAGTAGAACTTAAAACTTCTACAAGTTATTCTAATTAAACCTTATAAAAACAAAGTTAAAATATATACATATGCATATATATGTGCATGAGGCCTGTCTTATATTTACAATTTGAATATTCACTTGTTTAATTTTTTATCGCAAAAAAACATTAGTAGTAAGCATCATCAATATGAATCAATAAGTGATTATTTACTTATCGCTACGAAGAGGCAACACTTTTGTGTAAAGTTTTTGCGGCTGTTGAGAGGTTTTTGCGATTGATAAAGAAAACATAAACAACTCGTGTAGTAATTACGATTGTAATAAATTCACTGTTCTACGTGAATATCGTCATTCATAGCTGGGTTTTGTATGTTTTATGTACTTTTAATTATGATTTTTTAAGAAGTAAATTATTTCACTTAAGTACATCAATGAAATAGTATGAGCGTATATTAATATGTAAAATAAACTGGCTTACATTACGATCATTTATATTATTAACAATTATACTTATAAAGGGGCGGCAGGGCGGATATTCCTCTCACGGTAAACAGTTTATCCTACTTTACTGTTATACGCAAAATATAAATAAATGTAATGAAACTTTATACAGCATTTTAAGCATTTTGCAGCACTAAAGTACGTAGTGTGTGTGAGTAAAGATAAAAAAAGATAATATTATTAAAAATATACGTTATTTCGAAATCAATATTTTGCGAAATAACAGTCGAAGTTATCAAGAGCGAATAAATCGAAACAAGTAATGTTAATATTTGTTCTTGTCATTACAATACAACAAAGTTGCAAATGTGTCCGATGCAAATGTAAGCAAAGAAGCGCTATGCAAAGTACTTATCTCAAGTTTCATCTATTTTAGTAGCCGCGACAATAGAGCTGTGGACCCATTTTTGAAACGCGGTGTTACTAAGTAACGACGACGTTTTGTGACTTAACCTTTCAAAAATTACTCCTAAATCGAGCTATGTGGTTTCTGTCCTAGAAAGACCTCTCTATCTCATCCTGTGGATATCGTAAGACCACAACAGTATTCCTAATGAGGGTTGACGTCAGGCAGGCGGCCGGTCGTGCCTACTCATCGCCTTATAAATTTAATTATTTCTCTTCCTTGTCACTAGATAGCGCTATTTAGGTAATAATTAAAACATTAACTACCAACTACCCAAGCCAAATCCACTAGCCAAGCTGTTATTTTGCTCAACGCCTTGATTGAATGCCACATGTTGTCATTTTTTACGTCAATTTTAAAAATTTGGTAATATTAGTAATTGTTAGTATTTAAGTTTTTTACTCGCGTGTACGCTTTGGGAACCTGTAAGTGCACGGGGTAATTTTTATTAATAATAAATTCCGAATTTATTCCATAACCCTTAAACATTTCCCTTTTTCATGCAATAGTTTTTTCCTCTGCCAAAACCTATTCAAGGGTACACCTTTCATACGTATATCCAGGAATGGGTTTTGGCGGGAGCGGCACATGACAACATCTTCTCCAAAGGGCCTCTACGTGTTGGATCTGTATCCCCACGCAAGCCCAAGTACCGGGGTGAAAAGACCCGTGATTCTCAAAAATTAATATCTTTTATTACTACAAGAATAAAGTAGTACTCTAATTAATTAAAATGACTTATATGAAATGCAAAAAATATTTAAAAAGCAATTCAACTTCCTTCCTTTGTTACTCTATGCTAGTCGTGTGTGCTGCCATCTCTGTGTAACTAACAGTTTTGCCTACTTATGGGTCTTCCAATAGTTTCTGTGGCACTAGGAATATGTTATGTTTCTTATGTTAGTAATTATTTTAGTCAAAGGTCATTTATTCGCAAGTCTTTTATTTTTGCTATACCCTAATCATTTTACTGTTTCTGCTATTTCTTCTCCACTTTGCACACCAATGATAACGTTGGTGACCATTGACATGCATATTACTTATATGAATTTGGTGAAAAAAAAGTAGGCAAGCGAATCCCGGGCTTCGAAACAGCTACATATTGAGTCCTTTCATACTGATGTATTAAAGGACTCAATATGTTGTGTGTAAAAAGTGTATGAGTTTAATTATGAATGTATAAATATATCAACATTTAACTCAAGGTTACCTAAACCAACGGTTTATTATCTGCTTTGATGTTTAAGTCTTCTCGACTTCGGCCTGTTTCATGAAGTCAAATATGTATCATCGTGTCGAGCCCCTATGCCGGTCGCTTTCTCCAAATTTACCGCACCCGCGAGCAATATTTCAGTGTTATCTAATCTTCAGGGGTTGTACCCCCGCCGCCGGCAGATGGCGCAATCGCTAATGAGTGCGCACGCGCCGCCGCTATCGCCATTAGGTAACGGGTCTATTAAAGCACTCATATCTGCGGCTCTCGCGCAACTCAATCCACAATGCTCAACTTTATTGCTCGATTAGATTGTCTTTATGACATTGTGAGAATCTGACGTTTGAGTCAATTTTTATTTTCAATTTTCACCTCCATAATAATTTTATTCTGTGTGAGATCTTTCTGATGTGACAAATAAAAAACTTCGAATAAGACTTTAGGCCTTCGGAAAATCAAGACCCGCGCGCTGCAATTGATAAACTGGTGCCGACATATATAAATAAGGTGTAACAAAATATACTAAAACTATTTTAAGGGTTAATTCAGTCCGTGACAATGAACAACTTTTCCCAAGGAACATATGATGAAATTTGAAAAATATGTTTTGGCTTCCATAAAAACTCGGGTCAGCTGCTCGGTCAATTTGTATAGGAGGCCAAAAATTACTTTTTATATTTCGATATTATGTTCCTAGGGGAAAGTTGTTCAGTATCACGGACTGAATTCACCCTTAAAATAGTTTTAATATATTTTGTTAGACCTTATTTATTGTGTTTTAGGGGGTGCAAATACTACATGATTTTTCCGGGGTCAAGTGCTGCTCCCATTTGAAATAAATTATTTGGAAGAAAACAGAGATATCATTTAAAATTATGTATTGATTGACTAAGCCCTAGATAATCCTTCAAACCATTTTATGAACTACTGTTAACAGTTTAAAGTGATAACGTGAAGCTTTTCTACACACATTTGCGAAAAGCGGCCACTTTTGGCTAATGCGTACGTAGAAAAGCTTCACGTTCTTACTTTAAACTGTAAACAGGTAGTTAGTAATATAGTTTAAAGGGTTATTTAGATCTTGGACAAGACATAATTTTAAATGATATCTCCGTTTCCTTTCAAATGATTAACTTCAAATGGGGGCAGCACTGGACCCCGGAAAATTTAGGTAGCCCCTTAAGCAGTGTTTGCACCCCCCACCCCGCCCGTGCATGCATTTCCGCAGTCAGGTAGACGCCCCTAAAATATTCTGATACAAGTCCCGTCTCAGGTAATTAAGCTACGCCACTGTATCTTCATACATACTATTCCGTCTTTATCTATATTACTACATTCTGTTAAAATGTTACTTCATTCTGTTAAAATGTTTTTGGCAAATAAAAAATATTATTATTGTTATTATCTCTAATGGGACAGACAGAGCCCAGGGCCGCAAGGCTCGAAGACCACTTTTAGCGTAATGATGGACAAGAAGGTGAAAAAATTATCAAATTAGGCTAGCAACCCATCACCATTAAAATGAATATCATTTTTGACCAGCCTCTCGAACGGCTTTCACGATCTGATCAGGGGTACATTATTTTTTATTTACTCCCAGACCTTCATGAAAGAAGTAGAAAGATTTTCAAATTAATACCCATTCTTTTAATTTACACAACTTAGGTACTATTTTTTGGCCCCATTTTGGCGTAAAGTAATTGTTGCGTTACATTTTATTAATTAAGACACTTTAATGACCTTCTGACCACGGCCAATGCAATCCAAAAAGGATTGCGTTTATTCCCGTGTGAAATAATGTTCTGCGCCTGATGACGCGTAAAGAAAGCCTTCACAAACTGTGACATTTGGCAAAGGTTGAATTTGAGGTCATCGGCATAAATAAGGACATTCGCTTGTTTTAAAATTAAAATACTGATTTGGTCTGAGACTATTGAAGTCGTTTCGAAAGAAAAGTATGTTGAAATTAAATACAAAATCCACCCTTGAAAGCTATCTATCTCAAGTTTATATAACGAAAAAAAATATATATACATAGAATACGATGATAAATTAAAGAGAAATATAAAATATGAAATCACCAAATTTCGTGTGAAAAAATAACGACTTTCCTAACTTTACCTTTCTAGCTCATGTGTGTAAGTGATCAACTCTGGTGTCAGATTTAAATTCAAGCTGCTTAAAGGCATCTGATATAGCTTGACGTGCCTTCAGAAGCACGGAAGAACTATAAAAAACTATTGTATGCAACGTTGTATAAGTACGTCAAAAAATGCTCGATGACGTCTCCTTACGATGCTCGGCAAGGCTCGCATCGTAACCTGCGCCACTCGCATTTTTTGACCGTTATTATACAACTGTTGCATAAAATACTATAATTCTTTAACACTTGGCTCAGCTTGAATATTCGTCCCAGCTAACGGTACCGCCGACGGTTCCCACAAAAAGCCGAGTGCGGGCATGTGGCGCCGGCGTCGAGTGGCGGCGGCACAGGTGCAACCTCTTGAACCGGCGACCTCTCGCTCGCAGTCACAGGCACTTGTAGCCACCAAATGTAACGGTGCAGGGCCTACTATGCGGTTTGCAAATCAAAATGTAACGTTAAATCTGAAAAGTGAAATGTAACACTTGTCATTTTGCACCTATTTTCCTTGTGTAGGAATAAACTGCTGTTGCGTTAGGGCCGCTTTTTGACATATGTTCTCTATGTTATTCAGTTCCTGTATGGTAATGTATTCATTAAGTGATGAAGATTCTCGATATGTTATAATGTATCAACTTTCTGCAAAATTAATAATGAAATAAATAATAAATAAATAAATATATAGGGAAAAATATATAGGGACAAATTACACTGATTGAGCTAGCCCCAAAGTAAGTTCAAGACTTGTGTATGGGATACAACTCAACGATACTATATTTTATAACAAATACGTATATAGATAAACATCCAAGACCCAGGACAATTTGAAAAAGGCTATTTTCCAACTTGCCCTGACCGGGAACCCGGGACCTCTGGGTGGTGGACCAGCATGGTGACCACTACGCCACGGAGGTCGTCAAAAATTGAGTCTGCGTTCTATAAATACATATGAATGGGCAGTAATAAGTTTTTACATTAGTGTGCTCTAACAATAGTTTTGCCTACTTTTACAAATGTTTAGAATAAGAAGCAAATTATCCGTCAGAATTGAGAACTTTATCTTTATTACATCCCGAATCCCCAAACATTGGCCAGCAGCCAAGCAGCTCGGAAATAATTTTATCTGACATTGATCTGACGACTTCCAGATACAGATCTCTGAAGTGCCGCCGATACCGCGCCTGTAGCAAATGGGTTTACATCGATCGAGTGCGGTATTAATGATTTATAATTATAAGTATAGTATTTAACATATTATTATCCTGCTATAAAAATACCTTTAGTTAGGTACACCTACCTACTCGTCAACGTCAATGGCGTTTATCTGTCACCTATATAAATAAATATTATTTTTTGATAAAAACTAACGTGAGATACAATCATTACTATGTTTAGTGTACGGGTTACTCACGTATAGAGTCAGCTACTGCCGACATGTTTCGACCTCATCCAGGTCTTCATTAGGGCGAATGTGACTACAGGCCCGTACACCGCACCGGCTCGTGACACACTAGCTGGCTAGCTGCTGGCAGTAGCTGACTCTATACGTGAGTAACCCGTTCACTAAATATAATAAATAAATATTACATCAAATTACACTAATTGTGCTAGCCCCAAAGTTAAAACTTGGGAATTTTTATAAATACATGTAATAGACTCAGGACAATTTGAACAAGCCATTTTTCAATTTGCTCTATTGCTGGGAAGTGAGCCTATAGAACCTTCAAAATGGCGGTCTGGCGTTTTAAACACGACGCCACAGAAGACATTCGCTTATTATTCTAGATGTTTTCTGAATGTCACTGTGTTTGTGTCCACTGTGCTATTTATTATAAGTGTCACAGTACCTACTATTAATAATATTATTAGTAGATGCTGTTGACATTTTTCGTGTGGTTTCCGGCAGAGTATAGAATAGGGCCACTCCAAGACCTCACGTGGATGTCGTAGAAGGCGACTTAGGGAACACAACCTAAACAAAGCTTATAAACATCAATGAGACCTCTCCAACCCGTCTGGCCAGCGTGGAGAGTGTAGGCCCTGTAGGCCAAGACCTCTGGAAGCTCTGGCCAAGTTTGGCTCGGGTAGTACAGAGAGCGTCACGCTCCTGCAGTGGAGACAAAAAGACCTGATGATGATGATGATGACTGTTGATATGCATACTACTAATCAAGCATTTCCAAGCGTGCTGAGAGCTGTAAGCAAATTCCACGAACTTTAAATGCAGTGAATAGCCCCCGTTGTTACGGCGCAGTGTCCGACCTAGGGCAAGCCGCGTGGTGTGCGCTCGCGGCCGCTTTTAGAAGCACTCGAGCGGCGCCGGCGCAGACGCGGCTAATGGTGTCTCGAGGTGACGCACCGCAGGGCTGGTTCACATCATAAAGTCATAAAACGTTGCCTACTCCTATTTTTGTAAAAAATACGTTACCTTTTCAAGGTAAAGCTATATACATTTCATCGTTGGAGCGATACATTTGTCTGTACTTTTAGAAAAACTTCTGACCCTTGGCGTTATGAAGAGCTCATAATCTACATAGCCTTTCTATGTAAAACTGCATTTTCTTTGTCTTATTTGTTCTCTATCTCTTCTCTCGAATATCTATTCTTTGCATACATTATGTTTATTTATTTATTAATTAGATCGTTATTGACCATAATGGTACAAAAGGTGGACTAAATGCAATAATACTATCAGATGACTTCAATTTTAAATGCTGCTTATTTCCATATATACGAGTACATGCAATAGTATCTACTTTCTTTGCAAGTAAACGTTAGCAGTGGTTGAAAAAAAAGACTAAAGAGCAAAGTTTTTTTTAAAATCAGTTTTAAAAGCATTTACCGCGAGCAAGATTATTCCGGTCAGTGGTGAGCCCAGCCCTGCACGTCCGGCGTATCACAGTCGATAATCAATCATACTCATAGCAAACAGACACTGCGCAGCATTAGACGCGATCTCCTCCCTTCTCCCTCGGATGCCATTTACAGCAGCCACGGTTCTGAGCCGGACATCTGCGGTTTGTTGCGCGTCTACACAGTCTATTCATAGTCCATGACTACTTCGTCAGTTTGACTAAGATCGATCCTTAAGATGGACTCTATCGGTCGCTGATCATCGTCATATCAGCCACAGAAAGTCCACTTCAAAAATTATCTAGCCTTTTGTAAATACATACATACTTTTATGTTTGTATCCCTAATGGGGCAGACAGAGCTTTTTGTAACTTGTGGCTCTAAGAAAACAGAGCCCGAGGCTCAAAAGCCAATGTTAGCGTGAAATTGGGCAAGAAAATTGAAAAGAAAACAATATAGTGATGGGTTAATGCTAGCCGTATCGTTATCACCTTTTGTACATGTTAAGATTACATCAATAAAAAATTTAAATTAGCATTTTTGTGACTGATAACAAGTTTTTTTTACTAAAGAACTAGGTTATACTTCTGATTCCAACATATGAATACTAAGTTTTATTAATACTTAAAAAAAAGAACTACTATCGCAAACCATGTTTCGTAAAAAATGAGGTTTCAAATAACTAGTTTGGTTGGCTACACTGCGCGGCACGAATCCCCTCGTGTCGTGTTCATAACTTACAGCGATACAGGCGAGCCTTCGTGCATACACCACTCCGCTAAAACCTGTTAATAATTCCGTATTCCCGCAAGAATGCATTTCGTGCAATATCACACCGATACAAAAAGTAAAGGCGGAGCGTAACACGTAATAATTAAATTACATCAAACCGCATTATGTAGAGGGGCTCATTTGAATGTCAGTTTTATGAACTTCCATTGCACACTGATTTTGTTTCAATAGTCAATTTTATTGATTAAAAATCTAAAACTAACATACGTCATAATGTTTGTTTTTTCTTCAAATTTCTTCTTGTTAGATTATAAAACAAACAGAGAGCATTTGTGTCAAGTTAATACACATTTTTTGTTTTTGACGAAGTATTCAAGACAAGTTTATTTGACAGGCAAATTAAATAAACGCCGTCGGCACCGTCTAGTGATAAGAGGTGGAACTACATATTGCAAACGATGTTAAGTGGAATTGATATCAGATACTCAGATATCAGTAGCGCCATCTATTAGTTTCTAGGCAAATGCAATACCCGATTTTCATGCGTTAACCCCCAATTACTTTTTAATGGCTGAACGGATTTTTATCAAACAGCTAAAAACCACCGCAGGGGAACCACCGCTTGCTTTTGCGTAAAAAAACCTCACGGAAATCAGTTTATTCGTTCGAGAGCTACGATGTCACAGACAGACACACAGACAGAGAGACAATTAGCCTTTAACGTATAACACCTCCTTTTCTCGGGGGTAAAAAATATACAAAGACACAGCTTTAAAGATGATTAAAAATTAAATATTCCTACTTTCTTTTGAGCTATACATAGGTGTAATGTAAAATGTAAAATACGGTATGTTTACATAAACAATGATACTATGCCATCGTGACTCTTTTTTTAAAGGTTTGGTTGCCATGTTGTATCAGGTATGTTAACCCATCTACCTATAAAAGTATATGGTTTTACTAGTAGGTTTCTATCGTACAGCGAAGAGTCTTTAATTTTTTAACGTTTGGGTACGGGTGAGAATCTACAAGTAAGGTATACGTGTCATGCACATTCCACCACTACGTTATAGGTGCCACCACAGCCGTTGCTATAGCTCGTAAATGAGTGGTTTTTTACAATAATGTTGTAAAACAGTGAACCATGCACTTGGATCCATTAATTCTGAACGTCGTTTTATTACTATATCTAAAGGGGTTCACATTTAAAAAACCTTTTATAGAGTTTTTTCGGCCAAATACTCAAACACTCATTAGGTAGGGACAACAAGTGATTTAATTGGTAGGTATCTTTTATTTGTCTTCTTTTGTATTTTTTATAAAATTAATAAACAGCACATTTAATGGTAAGTAGTTACCGTAGTCTGTAGACGCCTGCAATACTGAAGATATCACCAACTTGAGTTTTGCTTGCTAGAAAAAAATGATAGAGAAGCGGCAACAATCCGCACTGTAACATTTTTCCCAGCGACGTAACTATTTTCATGTAGATGCGAACGTGAGAATACAGTGAATACTAAGAAATACATTGTCTAGTCATAAAATTAATTGAGTGTGTAGTAAATAGCTTGTAAGTAATTGAAACATTATTGAAATAAATCATGAGACTGCTTGTAGCGCATTTGCTGCAGTAATATGGTGACATTTATGACGAATGTACGTCGCAGCGGGTTAATTTATGCTGTCAGCAATCGGGTGTCGTTTTACGAGTACAAAATACGTCTTAGGGTGTCGTCGGAGCCAGATGTCTCGATTTGTCGCTATTAGTGCACTCGCTAAAACGCAGGATTTATAGCGCAGCACAAAAAATGGAGCATGTGGTGGTGGCGTCACCCGGGGTGCATTGAGCTCAAATAAAATTAAAAGAGCAAATTTTTTTCAGTACAACACTTGGTTTGAATTGTTCATGTTCAAAGACTTGTAATATGAGTATATAGAGTGCCTGTGATACCAACCAAGACTAACGACTTTCTATGCCTTCCAAAACATCTAGGCTCATTTTAATTGGTCGTCCTGGCACGCATTCGGGTTGCGGAAGATTTTTGACGCATGCCATAGCGCACACATGCGGGTAACCGTTCACTAGTTGATGTATCTCGAACTAGGGTGTGATGAAGCGTTTTCGGGGAATCGAACCCCTGGACGTTGTCATCAACATAAATTGAGCAGACCCCTGTTACCACCCTGGTATGACAGGGGTCTGGAGGTCCTAATGAGGTAACCTACCGGGATGGGTGTGTTTGAAACCAACTATACCAACGGTTACAATGGTTTATTTACAGGTTTTGCATATCAGAGCTTAACCTAGACTTAGCCTACACTGTCTTAAATCTAGATTTACAGGTTGCCTATTTCCAGTCGCCTATGCAATTCCCGAGAGTGAATACGGTACGGTACGGAACGTTTGTCTAGACACAGCTACAAACGAGATGGCGCGCTACCCGGTTGAGGATCGGGTAGGTGGTGCGTCGGCGCACCCTAAAGAAACGGGATGCACGCGAGGGTGCAGAGCAAAGGGTGCGCGGGGCGGTAAACGGAGGGCAGGGTACGGACGGACCTGCCGGACGGAACGGTGTTGACGGACGGACGCACGCGGGCGTCAGGGGGGTTGCCACCCCTACCGTGGTTTACGGTGGGGGTCGTGGCAAGGCGCTTGAGGGCGCGGGGTGCGGGGTGCGGAAGGCACACTCGCCAACGGTATCGCTGAGCGTGCGCGGGCACGTCAGCGTCGGGACACCTACCCCTAACGTTGAGGACGATTGGGGGTTGGTGGGGCGCACGGGATAGTGGCCACCCGACGGGTCGCAAGGCAACGAAGGGTTGCTCAGGCGATCCACCCTGAAGGGGTACGCGGGACGCGCAGGAGCACGTCGGCGTCGCGGCGCTCCCTCACACGGGGGTGAGAGGGGGTGTCGCGGACGACCACAAGACGGACGGGGTAGGAGGGTGGTTGGGAAGGATCCCTGACCGTACTCAGATGTCTGATCCAAGCGGCCGCGGGGGAGGGTAAGGAGGGGTGAGGATTCGGGAACCCTGACCGTACTCAGACTTTCGATCCAAGCGGCCGCGGGGGGAAGGGTGAGGTAAGGAGGGATGAGGATTCGGGAACCCTGACCGTACTCAGACTTTCGATCCAAGCGGCCGCGGGGGACGGGAGGGTGAGGTAAGGAGGGGTGAGGATTCGGGAACCCTGACCGTACTCAGACTTTCGATCCAAGCGGCCGCGGGGGGAAGGTAAGGGGAGAGGAGAGGGAAAACCTGACCGTACTCAGACTTTCGATCCAAGCGGCCGAGGCGGATACTCGAGCGAGTATCGGCGTCTAATGGGCTCGCTCTGCGTTATATAGCCGGCCGCCGGCCGGCGCGGAGTGGGGGCACGGTGGGGGAAACTAGATCATACCGGTTCATTATCGTGAATAGGTTTGTAAACGGCGCGCATCGATTGTAGCTGTGTGAGTAATGGAATGTTCGAGAAGATTCCACAGGCGTTTGTGCGCGGCGACGACGGCTTGCCGATCGCTGCGTCACATTCTCCTCCCTCTTTTGGAGATTTTTACCTGCGGGAAAAATCGCCGTCTTAGTGTCATGTATCCAATGGTACTTCAAATCTCTATGGATGGATCTCTTAAAAAAAAGTAATTTGTTAAATGTGGGATTGCATGGGCTTTACAATACTAAAAAAAAAACTAAGCTATTTACTATAAAGGGATACTGTACTAGTTTATACAAATACATGTTATCGGTTCACATAAATGGTATCGGATTAAACAAATTTCAAAAGCTTCTGCAGACTTATCTATTATACAGTAATAAAATTTAAGGGTTCACTCTCTTTCTAAAATATAGATACACACATCAATTTTTAATATTTACGGTAAGTTAATACTCTTTTAACTTTCAGTTTCGGAACAAAATAAAAAACTAAATTCTTATGTGCAGTTATCTCTAGGGAAAATGTAACACTAATTAACTTAATTAAACTTTCTACGGTTAAACAAAAAATAAACACTTTTTATATGCCTTGAATTGGCCAAGGAAAAACTAGTTTAAAATTAATAGACAATAAAATAAATTACTGGCCTTTATCCTCTGTTTGGCTGTCCAGCTTGTCTCGGTGCTTTGGTTTGGAGCTACGGTGTCTTCGCTTGCCGCGTCTCCTGCGCGGCGGCGGCGGTGTGGCTGCGGCAGCGCAGCATGTCGGGAACGGCGGTGGTGGCGGACCCAGGGACGACGTCAGTGGCGTTCCTGGTTGTTTCCGCGGCGTTATTGGCCGCGGATACGGCGGACGGGGCGGCGATGAATGCCGCGGAGTTATATAACGGAGTGGCGTTGTTTGCCACGGGGTTAACGGTTGGAGCGGCGGTATATACCGCGACGGAAAATTTTGAAACGGGCGGTTTTGCCGTGGGACTGGTATTTGGGGCGACAATTTATGTCGCAATGGGGGTTTTAGGGAATTACGGGGCGGCAATTTAAGCCGTGAAGGTGTTGTGTGTTGGGGTGTCGGCGCTATATGTTTTGCACCTGACTTCGGGGAGGTTTTCTTGGTAGTAAACTTCTCACTGGGGTTCGCTCGTGATTCACAAACTTGTGTATGTGTTTCTTTTTTCTTTCGGTACCAAGATTTTCTTCTGTATATTTTATTTAAGGGATTTCGTGACTTTTCGTCTCCGGTTGGTTTATGTTTCTGTGGTCCCATGAATAAACACTCTGTGTATTCTTTATTTGTTTTTGTTAGGTCTTTTTGGCTAATTGTTTTCGGATTTTTCCAGTTTAGACTAAAACCACAACGTTGTAGGATATCTATTCCTAAAATCACGTACGGTGTAGACGGTAACAGAAATACTTTGTGTTGAATTTTGATGCCGTTGATTTCCATTTCAACAACTCTGCTTTTTTGGACGGGAATTTTGGAGCCATCTGCCAAAATTAAGTTTGATTTTTCTTGACTAATTTGTACATTTCTTTTTTTCTTTAAACTTTTCCAAATGTTGTTATTTATGTAGGTGCTCGTTGAACCGGTGTCTACCAACGCCTGGTACTCTCTCGTGTTGATTTTTGCGGTTATGAACATCCTGTTGTCTCCTTCTATCTCTTTTCCCACTGTACATGCTCCTAGTTTTGAACTTCTGCAGCAACTCTTGCTCAGAACGCCCATTTTTCCACATCCACTACAGAATAACTGCTTTTGAGCTGTACATTCTCTGGAAGCATGATTTGGCTTACCACATTTCCAGCAGTGGGTTTTTTCATTATACTGGGGATGTATCTTTCCACCTAGTTGTGTCTCCTTCCCTGAGCGGTTTTTTTCAGACGTATTTTGCGGTCGGTCGGTTGATATTCGCGGTTCGGATTTTTCACTTTGTTGGTTCTTATTTGCTCTGATTTCTTCTTCCTTTATTTCTTCAAAATCGCCCGCCATAGCGATTAATTCTCTTATATTACGGAAATTCTTTCGTCTTATGTAATATTTATAACTGGGGTTCATATTATTATATATAATTTCGGTAGATTCCAACTCACTCATTTTTCCGTATCTTCTGATGAGGGTCTGCATTTGTGTCAGGTAGTCTATGAACCTTTCTTCTGACCACTGTTTCCTTGCGGCTATTCGGCTGAGAAGATTGGCTTCATAATTTCTGGGAAAGTAGAATAACTTGAAATCTTCTTCGAAGTCACTCCATGTTTTCCAATTCTGACTATTATTCCTGTGCCACAATAGTGCTTTTCCTTTCAGCAATATTGGTATTAATTGTAACAACTTATCTTTTTTCTCGGAAATAGTATTTATCAACTCATCTATTCGTTCCAGAAACTCCACTGCGTCTCCCGACGTGTCAAAGCTGACATTCCATTTTGTAAATATTTTTTCCATATTTTGTAGCTCCTTGGTAATCTCCATTTTTGAGGTTTCCGCTTCCTCGTAATCTCCGTCTTCCTCTCTGATTATTTTTATCAGTGTTTTTCTCAATTCTTCTACGGTTTTCTCGGTTGATGGTTTCCCTCTCGATTCCAGTTCTTTTAGAAGTTCTTCCTTCTTCAAATTGTACACCCAGGATACTGGCATTCCCGGTTTTCTATGTATGTTTTTTTTTTTTAATTTATATATTTATTAACAACGCGGCTATACAATGGTGTTTATTTACACGGATCGCGGAAACGCGGTTTTTATTTTAATATAGAATTGTGAATAATTTATTTAAATTTATTTGTGATAACGCGGTGATTTATTTTTAGAAAAACGCGGTGTTTTTATAAATATTTTATTATAATTTACGGTACGGGTTTACTTTTATTTTAGCGCGGTTTGGTATAGTGGCACGTATAATTTTATTTCGGAATTCCCGGTAGACCTTTAGAATTTCCCGGCCTAGAGTTACTAACAAAAAAGCGATGTGACTAAACAATTGGCCTCTTTTGTGGATCTCCCGAATGATCCTGTGACTCCTTGTGGGTTATTTAGTTGGGCGCCAATGTGATGAAGCGTTTTCGGGGAATCGAACCCCTGGACGTTGTCATCAACATAAATTGAGCAGACCCCTGTTACCACCCTGGTATGACAGGG
The DNA here is from genome assembly GCA_963555685.1 of Acrobasis consociella. Lineage (NCBI taxonomy): Eukaryota > Metazoa > Arthropoda > Insecta > Lepidoptera > Pyralidae > Acrobasis > Acrobasis consociella. The sequence goes on from OY743107.1 coordinate 232,204, forward strand.
GTCTGGAGGTTCTAATGAGGTAACCTACCGGGATGGGTGTGTTTGAAACCAACTATACCAACGGTTACAATGGTTTATTTACAGGTTTTGCATATCAGAGCTTAACCTAGACTTAGCCTACACTGTCTTAAATCTAGATTTACAGGTTGCCTATTTCCAGTCGCCTATGCAATTCCCGAGAGTGAATACGGTACGGTACGGAACGTTTGTCTAGACACAGCTACAAACGAGATGGCGCGCTACCCGGTTGAGGATCGGGTAGGTGGTGCGTCGGCGCACCCTAAAGAAACGGGATGCACGCGAGGGTGCAGAGCAAAGGGTGCGCGGGGCGGTAAACGGAGGGCAGGGTACGGACGGACCTGCCGGACGGAACGGTGTTGACGGACGGACGCACGCGGGCGTCAGGGGGGTTGCCACCCCTACCGTGGTTTACGGTGGGGGTCGTGGCAAGGCGCTTGAGGGCGCGGGGTGCGGGGTGCGGAAGGCACACTCGCCAACGGTATCGCTGAGCGTGCGCGGGCACGTCAGCGTCGGGACACCTACCCCTAACGTTGAGGACGATTGGGGGTTGGTGGGGCGCACGGGATAGTGGCCACCCGACGGGTCGCAAGGCAACGAAGGGTTGCTCAGGCGATCCACCCTGAAGGGGTACGCGGGACGCGCAGGAGCACGTCGGCGTCGCGGCGCTCCCTCACACGGGGGTGAGAGGGGGTGTCGCGGACGACCACAAGACGGACGGGGTAGGAGGGTGGTTGGGAAGGATCCCTGACCGTACTCAGATGTCTGATCCAAGCGGCCGCGGGGGAGGGTAAGGAGGGGTGAGGATTCGGGAACCCTGACCGTACTCAGACTTTCGATCCAAGCGGCCGCGGGGGGAAGGGTGAGGTAAGGAGGGATGAGGATTCGGGAACCCTGACCGTACTCAGACTTTCGATCCAAGCGGCCGCGGGGGACGGGAGGGTGAGGTAAGGAGGGGTGAGGATTCGGGAACCCTGACCGTACTCAGACTTTCGATCCAAGCGGCCGCGGGGGGAAGGTAAGGGGAGAGGAGAGGGAAAACCTGACCGTACTCAGACTTTCGATCCAAGCGGCCGAGGCGGATACTCGAGCGAGTATCGGCGTCTAATGGGCTCGCTCTGCGTTATATAGCCGGCCGCCGGCCGGCGCGGAGTGGGGGCACGGTGGGGGAAACTAGATCATACCGGTTCATTATCGTGAATAGGTTTGTAAACGGCGCGCATCGATTGTAGCTGTGTGAGTAATGGAATGTTCGAGAAGATTCCACAGGCGTTTGTGCGCGGCGACGACGGCTTGCCGATCGCTGCGTCACAAGGGTAAGAGAAATTGTAATGACCGTAATGACTTACAGTACATTCGATATCCAGCATGTGAGGTATACCTGCAGTCGGCGGCGTTACGACCACTTATGGCTTTCATTGGTCGTTAGCCCGCGTACGGGGAGTCCCCGCATACTGTATATCGACTGAGTTATCGACCAATGAAAATGAGCAAGAGAGCTCTCAGTGTCTGTAGCAGGCGCACCAATTCAGGTTGAGCTTGCAAAGTTTGTTGTGTCTTTTCCCCGATTCGACAACAGGGAGAAGTACGAATATTAGGACTGTGGTAATATTGTGACGTTGTTTATAGAGCAGACACCCACCACACGCTTAGGTATGCGGCGCACGTGCCCAGCTGTCGGTAAATCACGGTGTCACCGTACGCGGCGCCCCGTAGTTGCCTCGTTAACGCCTGCCTCGCGTGCCGCGCGCGCCTCGCCTCGCGAACTCTTGCCACACTCCTCACTAATCACCATCCATCTCGATCTCGACTCGACGCACCTGGCTAGTTTGTCAACACGCTTTCTTGCTGTAAATCCTTTGATTTATAGTTACTTCGCTACTTTTAGTCGTCAAGGTGTGTCACTTGTAAGAGTAGACGTTATAGATGTAGGCACTCATCCTAAAATATCTCTGTCGTAGAATTCAACCAAGGTAGGATTTAGAGGTCTGAAGGAATCGCTCGGGGCAGCAAAGGAGTAAAAGGCCTCCAAGTATCAAACTATTTTCCAAAAAAAAAATATCTATTTAAAAAAAACAAAGAAAACTTGTTTACTAGTCGAAATTTAAAAGTTTTTTTTTGAAGTCTCTGTTGTAGAGGCCCCTCTTTTTTGTGGAGGCCCCGGGGCTGTGGCCCCTGTTTCTCTCCCCTAAATGCGGCCCTGATTTTAATTGTGAGCAAAGAATGCAAAGACACAAACCTAGCAAAATAAAAAAGAGTAGTCGAGCCGTTCCAAAACAACTCGTGTATTGTTACTTTATACTTAGTTATCTAATTGTTAGGAGAAAAAGGAGGTCTAACCAAAGATAAACTTATATATTAAAAAAAATATCGTGGATTAATGGGCATGGCTAGATTAGACTCTTTTCTTTTACAGACGTAAAAAATAGTTTATAGCGAAATACTAACATGTAGGTACAAGTGTTATTACTTTGCCTGACCCGTGTAAAAGCCACGCTGCGGTCGTAAATGCAAAGCTTCTAGCCGGCCGGTAATGTAAGTAATGTCACGACACGGTAATGAGCACTCCCAGACTGGGCATAAAAGGCAAAATACGACCGCGACGTCGCGATATATATTCATATTTTTCATACAAAGTAGCTGTGCGGGTACGATTATTGCAGAAGTGTCAACTCTTAAACATAGGCCATTTTTAGGGTTTCGTAGTAAACAAGAAACCCTTATAGTTTCGCCATGTCTGTCTGTCTGTCTGTCTGTCTGTCTGTCCGTCCGCGGTCCTACTCAGAAACTAAAAGTACTAGACAGCTGTAATTTGGCATGGATATGTATATCAGTCATAGCGAAAAAGTTGTAAAATAAAATATGGAAACAAATTTTTTTTTTAGTAAAGAGGAAGTCAATATTTTTTTGCTCTACAAACACATTGTGTAAGGTATCGTTAAATAGGTCTTTCAAAAATATTGTGAGCTTGGAAACACCATTTTTCGATTTAGGGATCAGTGTCTGAAATATTTAGGTTTAAAGGGATTTTTTTTGTTAAAGTCACGTGTCCCCATCTATCTGCTAAACGGTTATATATGGACACGTGAAAAAAATCACAGCTATAGTATATATAATGTAGTTTATAGGAAAACTATCAGAGCTAAGTAGGGTTTACAAATTAAAAAGTTATAGGCGATCAACTTATAAAATGTACTCGAAAAGGAAAATTTCGTACAAATTCAATAGATACTTAGACGTTTTAGTGGCATGAACTCAAAGTTGGCATTTGCAATTACGGAACGCTACACTGCGCGTGGCCCGACACGCACTTGGCCAATTATTGATATTGTTTAAAAATAAGTTTATTTTAAAGAAATATTGCTTACGTCAAAAGTTATTTATTAGCATCTTAACATCATTTTTTTAATAAAAAAATACCCCGAGTGTTTTAATTTATTTAAGTTAAATTAAACTAAATGACTAAAAGATAAAACAGCCTTAGATTAAGGTGTACCGAATGGAACGTCACCAAAATTGCCTCATTTCGTTAAAGTTTAGGAGGGTGGAAACGTTATCGCCCGAAACAATATTTCAGAAGAAAAAAGGTGTCAATCGCCTCTAGGACTTGCAACTCTCTCTATTGCACAAAACGGATCGGGAGGCAGAGCGGCGTGAACAGATAGGATTTTTGCAAATACTTCACATACATACATACATACTATCACGTCTTTATCCCTAATGGGGCAGACAGAGCATTTTGGGTCTTGCGGTTCTATGCAGAGCCCAGGGCCGCAAGACCCAAAAGCCACTTTTAGCGTCATGGTGGGCGAAAAGATGGAAAAGCAATCAATACAGTGATGGGTTGCTAGCCGCATCGCCTGTTAACATGATTTGCATTTTTGCCTATTCCCTCGATCGGCTTTTACGATCTGCGTTGGAAGAGAAGCAGCTGGTACATTCTAAGTTTTTTTTTATTTCTCCCAGACCAGCATGGTCAAATACTTCACACTTTAGTTTAATTCAGTAAAGCGTCACCGGGCATGAGCTGCACTTGGATCACTTGGATGGGTGAACACAAGTGGCATAAAAAATTCTCGAGCTTCTCCGTGCTTCGGAAGGCACGTATTAAGCCGTTGGTCCCGGCTATTATCATTGTATGGCAGTTTTCGGACGAAAATGCGAAACACGTTAATAAGTTATCAACTCATTACAGTTTTTAATCCTTTTTCCACCTTCTCGCTCACCATTACACTGAAAATAGTCTTTGGGTCTGGGCTCTACTTAGAGCCGCAAGGCCCAAAATGCGCGTTCATGTTGACGGTCCTTCAAATATATTTCGACGGTATGTACATTTACTCTTCTTCTTCTTCTCGTGTGTGTTAGTGACTAACACTAGTGTCAGAGTTTTTAACCCGCCTTAAAGGCCTCTGACATGATTCTTCTTCTCGTGTGTGTTAGTGACTAACACTAGTGTCAGAGTTTTTAACCCGCCTTAAAGGCCTCTGACATGATTCTTCTTCTCATGTGTGTTAGTGACTAACACTAGTGTCAGAGTTTTTAAACCGCCTTAAAGGCCTCTGACATGGTTCTTCTTCTCGTGTGTGTTAGTGACTAACACTAGTGTCAGAGTTTTTAAACCGCCTTAAAGGCCTCTGACATGGTTTTAGGTAACGACCAATGTCAAAGACAGTGACCGGGACCGACGGCTTAACGTGCCCTCCGAAGCACGGATCATTTTACTTTTCGGACAATCAGGTGATCAGCCTACAATGTCCTAACCAAACTAGGACAACAACAGACAAAGTCGTTGCCCCCGCCGGGAATCGAACCCGCGACCTCCGGGTATGAGCCGAACGCTCTAACCACTACACCACGGACATGACATGATTACATACATTTACTCTATAGACACGTAACTACAATGTTCACCCTGTTTTTATCGCACAGAATAAGTAGGTACTTATTTTTTTTACAAAAAATTACTTGAATTTTATATAAGGTCGCTATGAAATAATATTTTAGTGCCGGACGCGAACGGAATAGTAAAAAGGCAAAGTATAGTTGGTATATCCTGATGTTTACGGGTAATTTAGCACATGTTGCTGAACCTATTCTATCTATGAACAAGCTGGTTGCGTTCTATAACAATTTTACATATTTATTAAACTATAACAGAATAGCTTCGAGAAATAAAGCGCAAAACAGTTGAAGCAAACCATTTTATATACTAAGCTTTTATAACGTGAGTATGTTTCAAGTATATTTTTATTTAAAATCGATTTTGCTATCTCAAAAATACTAATTTGAAGCTGTGTCAAGTAGGTCGATTTAATTCAATTCAAATATATCTTTATTATCACAGGATATGTTAACTGCCGCTTTCGAAGCGCTAGTGCAGAAGAAGCGGCAACAAACTGCACTGCAGCATTTTCTCCAAGGATGTCAACTTACAAGATAACCTTTCAAACTGTTTCATGAACTTACTGTTTAAACCGTTTTTCGTACCGAGGACGTTTTTCGTAAATAAGCAGAAGTCTTTAATTATATCTCCGTTTTCTTTCAAATAATTTATTTCAAATGGGAGCAGCACTAGTCCCCGAAAAAATCAGGTATTAAGAATACAGAGCCCAGGGCCACAAGACCCAGTGGCCAAATTCAGCCTGTGGGCGAAAACATAGTCATATAAAAAATTATAATTTTACTTTAAAATTCTAAACGTAGACGACGTAATCAGTAATAACACTAATATTATAAGTTAAAGACGAAAGTTTGTGAATGTGTGTGTGTGTATGTATTTTGTTACTTCTTCCCGCGCAAACGCTGGTGTCTAGACCAATTTTGTTAACATTTGCATATGCAGGAAGCTGACTCCCTTGATTAACACTTATGGGTGTCAAGTGTCAGGAGTCGGAAGTTCACGCTGCTATTTATAGTTTATCAGCAAGCAGATACACAAATAATAAGTCCGTGCTGTATGACGTGTGACCGTATCTGGTTCTGAAATAGCGATGCGTAATTAATTACACATAAACTAATAAACTACGTTTTTATCCTCTTAAAACTGGGACTTCGCTGAACAGTGTGTCCTCTTTATTTGTTTGTTTAGATTTATTTGTAAGTGGGTCGTGCGAAAGTGCGTTAGTTGACAAGGAAAACGTACAAGTTTGTTAAGTTTTTTATTTATTTAGATTTAAATTTAGCTTTTAACTATGTTTTATTTATCTGTTATATCTGTTTCTGTATTTATTACCATTTTCTCAATAAATTAGTATGTCTTTACGTATTATAAATTATGCTGGGCAAATGCAAGAGAAAAGGATTAAAAATAGTGATAGCTTTTGGTTTGATACACAAGGGTTGCTAGCCGCATCGCCTATAAACACGATTCCGCCTATTCCCTCGATCGGCTAAGACATTGTAAGTTTTCCTTTTTTCACGGACCAGCGAGGTAGATATTGAATTATCTTTTTAATGTGTGGTGTGATATAGCGTTGCAGCTGCAGCAACAATAAAAACTTAAGATAGTCTTGTCAATAGTATTGTGTCCTTAAAACATCGATCTATAGTATCTATGAACTTTAACAGAATAGCTTCGGAAGATGAAGCACAAAACGGTTGAAACAAACCCTTTTATAATGTGATTATGTTTTAAGTATATTTTTATTTAGATTTGATTTTGCCATCCCAAAAATACCAATATGAAGCTCGGCCATCCCAAGTGGGTCAATTTAATTCAATTTTAAGGATATATGATAGAATATGTTTACTGCCTTCGCTAGTGCAGAAGAAGCGGCAACAAACTGCACTGCAGCATTTTCTCCAAGGACGTCAACTTACAATTAAATTAATATTTAAAGTTATGGGGCTATATTGCATTTCGATAAAATCGATACATGTTTTTCATATTATCTTGATACTACATTGTGACTTGTCGATATTGTGACTATTTTCAAAGGCCACCTATCGATAATAAAACTATCGATTTATTTTATAATAGTCCTGCAACGCATCGATATAGACCTTCATCGCTAAGCTAAGTGTGATGATGATGAGCCTGTCTTGTCTACACGACGCCTCTACCGACGACGGACGGCCAAAGGTTTGCAACTGAATAGAGCAATCGGATAATCTACGTGGAATTGTGACCTATCTGCGTGTCATGTTTTGATATCGGATCTTATGTTGACGTTTTATTACCGGTAACAATGACTTGCGTATTTTTTGTGATCAATTTATTTCACTTTTTTTAAACCTTATTGTGCCAAACTACATTAGGTGTACTTAATGCTTAATTCTTAATTATTGCGTAATTCACTCCCTGTCAACCTTCAGGAAAAGGAAACAGACAAGAAAGTTGGCGTCTAAATAACATGTAAAAGATATCAGCCAGAATCATAATAACTTAACAATTAATTATCATAAATAAAATAAATACATACTTAATACCTACATAACATATTTATAAATAAAGTCGACCTATATATATTTACATATATATTTTATATATAGGTTATCTACTCGTACTCTCCTTCCAACGCATTGATGATCACACAAATAATTCGAGCAGCCTATAGCCATTTTAGAAAATTATAACCGACGTCAAGAGGAGTCTGTCAATAGTTATAAAAAACTTTTTCTACGAGATCAACAGTTATCACTTATCATACCTACATATTTTCACATCTGTTTCCCATTGGGGTAGGCAGAGACTAATCTTCACTTGCTACGGACCTTGCAAACCTCTTTTGCTTCTTCAACACTTATCAGACATAACAATAGATGTAAAGTTAATAACTCTAATGACACACATACTATATCTGTATGAAATGAAACGTGCAAACAGCGCCATCGAGCGATTGCCACGTATCGAGAGATGCCAGCTCTAGATACACCACGCACAGTCGTCGCACGCGACTTGCTGCCGTGTGTCCGTGGCAGTAAGTATCATATTGGTACGTCTCGCTGAGTTACCTAACATTGCAGTGTTATCTCTGCAGTCTGCAGGTGAAACAATGCGACGCGGTACATACCTAGGTTAGGTAAAGTTGCATAAACATAATGCAGTTCCTCTTTACCTAATTTAAATTATCATTAAGAATTTTATTTTATTCACGAGCTGATTTCATCCTTATCGATTCAGTGGTTGAAGCGTGAAAAGACAAATAGAGTTACTTTTGCATTTATATGTATATTAAAAAGTAAAAGAAGTAAGTATGTATGTAGTATGTATACCTACTGGGAATCTTATAAAAATAAGTATATAAAAATAAAAAACAGTAAATAAATACCTGTCTAAACATTTTTCTTCCTGCAGACCCGCGAGAGGAAATGGGAAGAAAAATGTACTTATATTTGGTGTTCTTTTTCGATAGATTCTTTTCACTGTATGAAATACAAATAATTATCACGTTAAAAGTGGCATTTGAGTCGCAGCCCTGGACTCTTTCTGCTTAGAGCTGCATGATTGAAAATGCTTTCTGTCCATTACAGATGAATGCTTATATGCTTTGGCAACGAAGACTTCAGCAAATAATGACAAATATTCCTGATTTCTCTTTGCAGTCCTCATCGCCTTTTTTTCAGTTTACATACTTATAAGTGAACTGTCGTATTTCTGTCCTCTCCATATTTTGTAACCGTAATCAATGTGTAAAATTACTTAATATAAAAAATAGTAATTAGATCGGTCGGTGTGTGCGGCCTCTCCGTGCGTATCAGCGTAGGCGTACCGCAAACAGCGCGATAAACGCTTCTCCGAACGCGATTGGCTTGTGCTCTAATCGCACGTAGACTTGCCTCAGCTGTTTTGTAAACTGATAGTTTGCAATGCGATAGTAATGTAATTAGTATTACTGACACAGTTTCGGTTTCAACTCGATCAAACTGCACGCAACTGATACGATGAACCTGAATCGTGTGGTTGTCACGTGGCAAGTTATAAAATATTTGATAACATGTGGCTAGTATTGCATTATTTTCATGTACTCAGATCTGAGAATGTATGGTTACATTCACGCCATTTACCTTCATAGGATATTTTTTTACAGAGTGAATCTTTTACATCCATGAAAAAAGGAAAAACGTAATCTGGAGCAAAATTTTCGCTGTCCCATAACAAAGTCGCGATCAGCTGATCACAACAATGATCAGATCAGTCTAAAAGTATAAGGCTTTTAATGATGTACTAATATTTAAAGGAATGATTCAGTCCATAATTTCGAACGAGTTTTTCCAATAAATGTATACGGAAATGCAAAAAAAAATCACTTTTCATAGTAAAAAGCTTACACGAAAACTTATATTTGTATTGAAACCTAAAATATTTTTTACGTATTCCGATTTACATTAACTACGTCTTTCTTTCTGAGAATTTCGCTCACTTCCCTAGCTAGTTCAAAAAAATCGCCTTTGTCTTACTTTATAAAAATGCTGTAGCTGACGACTTTTGTGGCGGGCTACCGAGGTCCCGATTTCAACACCCGGTCAGGTTAAGATAGAAAATGGTCTTTTTCTGATTGGCCTGGGACTTGGATGTTTATCTATATACATGTATTTGTTATAAAATGTAGTATTGTTGGGTTAGTATCCCATAACACAAGACCTAAACTTACTTGTGGCTAACTCAATTCGTGTGATGTATGTTTATATCGAACCTTTGAAAATACTAGATGAAAGTTTTTAAGAATAAATACACTTCTAAGGTTCTAATGTAGTTTTTGAAACATAAATTTCTTTTGCAGGTTACCCCACGTTTAGGCGGAGCATGCGCCAGTGAGCGATGTTCGGCGGCGGCGGCGGCGGCGGCGCGGGCGGCGGCTACGGCGGCGACTGCGCGGAGGGTTACGGGCTGGGCTACGGCGGCCGGCTGCAGCAGTACGCGCACTTCGCGCCGCACCAGAACGTCTGGCACCACCACGCCGCGCACCATGACACTTACGGTGAGATACAACATCTCTGGGTAAATCATTATATCAAATATATAAATAATTGGCCAAGTGCGCGTCGGGCCACGCGCGCTGTAGTTTCGAATGTTGACTTTGAGTTCATGCCACTAAAAACGTCTAAAAACGAATTGTCTATTGAATTTGTATGAAATTTTCCTTTTCTGAGTACATTTTATAAGTTGATCGCCTATAACTTATTAATTTGTAAACCCCCTTAGCTCTGATAGTTTTCCTTTAAAGTTCGTTATATATACTACAGCTATGAATTTTTCACGTGTTTATGTAATACAGTTTAGCAGATAGAGTGGGGGAGGGGGACACTTAAATTTAACAAAAAATTACACTTTAAAACCAAATATTTCAGAAATGGATCTCTAATTCGAAAAATGGTGTTAACAAGCTCATTATATTTTTAAAAGACCTATTCAACGATATGGGTCAGTCAAAAAAATGACAGACAGACAAACATGGCGAAACTATAGAATACTTGCTTACTATGGAACCCTAATGAGGTAGTTAAGTACCTACCGAGCGATTAATCTCCTTGAAACTTAACACATAGAGGAAGCATTTAAAAAAATATCTATCTGTTTGTCTGTTTATACACGCTAATGTCCAGAAATACAGGACGGATTCGAATAAAACTTTTTTTGTTTTATAGCTGTTAAGCCTGGGCAACATATAGGGTATAAATGATTTTGAAAATGGAACACCTGGTGCAGAACCAAAATGATCCAGCTAAACTATAAGAAATATAAAAAATTCGCTTTAGCGAAAGTAGTTCAGCCTGATGAGCATTTCCCAGAGACATAAAGTCGACGCGAACGAATTCGCGAGCCTCGGCTAGTCGTAAATAATTTGACACATCAAGACTGGCCAGAAAAATGATAAAACCTCCAACTAAACCACAACAAAAAGATTTTAGTGAAATCTATGAGTGCGGAGTGGAGTTTCCCTCGGTTGGGTAGAAGGAGGGATTCCCTGTCGCTTCCCACGGATGACGGGTCTGACGAAGGTCCTTTAGTCAGTTAGAGACCATGCGTGACTCATGGCGAGGAAATAGACTGACCTGCTGACTAGCGTGACAATGTCGATGCTGCATACAGTACAGTCGGCTAGAGATACTTGGGCCGGCCCTCTACCTACATCTTGTATTTTGTCTTAAACTCAAAATAATATTAACATGAAAATGTACACTTAGAAAGAGTTGAAGGATGGAATCATGATTTAATTTGCGTAAAAATAATAAATAATGTTTACTGCTATACACATATATGTAGAAGTGTAAGGAAACAGTTATTAGGGTTCCGTAGTAAACAAGGAACCCTTATAGTTTCGCCATGTCTGTCTGTCTGTCCGTCCGCGGTCCTACTCAGAAACTATAAGGACTAGAAAGCTGTAATTTGGCATGAATATGTATATCAATCATGGCAAAAAAGTCGTAAAATAAAATATGGAAATAATTTTTTGAAGTGAAAACTTCTTTAGCGGCGTTGTGCACTTTTTTTGGAATGGGTAAAAAATGTTAAACTCGCGTCAGGACACGTGACCTGATCGAAAATTCGTAAGACGGATGGAGAGTAGACAGCTGGCGCGGCGTAGGAGAGGGAGTATCCCCCTCTCTTTCTACGGCGCGGCGAAAATGTATGCCTGCGCCTGCTGTTTCGTATATCAAAAATGCACAACGTTAATATTCAAGTTTTCACTTCTGCCGGCACTCCCAGAGTGCAACCCGTCGTTTTTTTTTTTTTAGGGTAACTGCCATACAAAACATGCTCTCCCATGCTGGTCTGGGAGAAATAAAAAAACTTAGAATGTACCAGCTGCTTCTCTTCCCACGCAGATCGTAAAAGCCGATCGAGGGAATGGGCAAAAATGCAAATCATGTTAACAGGCGATGCGGCTAGCAACCCATCACTGTATTGATTGCTTTTCTATCTTCTCGCCCACCATGACGCTAAAAGTGGCTTTTGGGTTTTGCGGCCCTGGGCTCTGCATAGAACCGCAAGACTCAAAATGCTCTGTCTGCCCCTTTAGGGATAAAGACGTGATAGTATGTATGTATGTATGCCATACAAGTAAAGAGGAAGTCAATATTTTTTTTCTGTTCGGTATCATTGAATAGGTCTTTCAAAAATATTGTGAGCTTGGGAACACAATTTTTCGATTTAGGGATCCGTGTCTGAAATATTTAGGTTCAAATTGATTTTTTTTGTTAAAATCACGTGTGTCCCCCCCCATCTATCTGCTAAACGGTTATATATGGACACGTGAAAAAAATCACAGCTTTAGTAAATATAATGTAGTTTAAAGAAAAACTATCAGAGCCAAGTAGGGTTAACAAATTAAAAAGTTACAGGCGATCAACTTATAAAATTTACTCGAAAAGGAAAATTTCATTATAATTTAATAGATACATATGTTTATACGTTTTAGACGTTTTTAGTGGCATGGATTCCAATTTGGCATTACAACTACGGAACCCTACACTGTGCATGGCCCGGCACGCACTTGGCCAATTTTTTTTGTAATTATCGTTAAATGTAATTAGTTAGGTGGACAAACCGCATATTAGATGTATGTATATAGGGTATACATGGGTTTTACAAATTTCATTAAGTATTTTTGTTTTTAATTATTTAAAATTCATTATTTCAGGAACAAAAGACCAAAACATCCTCAAATATTAGTGTTGTTTAACAGTCAATTGTACCGTCAGTCTATCGCAGTTACTGTTAACTAATTAACGGGAAAATCCCACTGGCATTAACTTTACAAGCGAGGACTAACATGAAGATAAAGCGTAAGATTGTCCTGTAGCCGTAGCCAAATGCCACAAATGCATTGTTTGTTCTTTTTCGTGTAAGTGACCAAAACTGGAGTCAGAATTTTCGAACTACCTAAAAGTATCTGACATAGCTCGACGACTGCCATACCAGGACCAACGGCTTAACTTAAATACCTTCCGAAACACGGAGGAGAATGTTTGCTAAGCTTTTGGTCACCCATTCAAGTGCGGACCACGCCCGAGTTGCTTAACTTGCGAAAGCGCAAGCAATGCGAAGGTCCTCCCACCGGAAGACAACTTTCACAGTTAAATGCTTGATTGCGTCTACTTACGATGCTCACTAATTGTAATCTTGTGACTTATTTTACAACTCCATATAGGTAACTAGGTATCGAGATAGCTTTGTGTTCTGATCGCTGGGTAATTAACCAATAAACAATAACCAATGCCGTGTAGTTTCCGGCAGATTAGAATAGGGCCACTACAAGTCCTCCCGTGGATGCGGTGGTGGTGAAGGCGACTTAGGAAATACAAACTAAACAAAGTATATAAACATCAATGATACCTCTCCAACCCGTTCGGATAGCGTGGACAGTGTAGGCCATGTCTTCTAGCTGCTCTGGCTAAGTCCTCTAGCCGCTCTGGCCAAGTATGGCTCTGGTAGTACAGAGAGGGTCGTGCTTATGCAGTGGAGACAAAAAGACCTGATGATGATGATGATATTTACCTATGTACTCGTATACTTGTTTGTTTAGCTCCAAAACTATTTACATTTGCTGAATTCTTTGAACATTCGATATGGACTGGACACAAATATCGCTTCGTCTGCAAGTCGACGTAATCTGACTGACTCAGCTAAACTTATTGCCGGTCAAACACCTCCGACTGACCTTGCCCAGTCAGCATTGTCACATGCTCGCTCATATGGAATCGTAATGTTTTTGTTTTATTTATAAACATAAATGCTCACATGTAAATATAGCTACCTTGGATGTTAAAGCCGCATCGAGTATTAATATTAACATGATTCGCTTTTCACCCATTCCCTCGATTGACTTTTACGACATGCATGAAAAGATAAGCAGCTGCTACATACATTCCAAGTTTTTACTTTTTTCCCAGACCAGCATGGAAAATATTAGATATAGTATGCCACTCGGTAATACAGACTAGAGCTATTTCGTCCACTTAACCTTTTTGTGTCACTCTGTTAAGGAAAGACGTCAATTCATTGTTTTGATTCCCAAAGTGACGCAGGCGCAGCGGGCGGCCACAACATCTGACTCACTGTCGCATCCTCGCACTCGCAGCACAGAGTATCTTTGTTAGCGGAAAGTCTCCAGGATAATCGATGTTACTTACGCATTAGGTGCATTTGACTTATACGTTCGTTTACTAGACAGAGCATGTCTGCTTTCCCCGCCCCGTATCGTAACATTTGGTTAACGTTAACGGTGATTGATAACTTCCTTTATATTATTTTCCTTAATTCGTTTAACAATAATGCCAGGATTTGTTATTTACTTTTAAAAAGTATTTAATCAACCTATTTTTTTATCAATCTCCACAATCGTCTAGCATATAACAACGCGAGATAACATTGCTTCAAAAGGCACGCGAAGCCGTTGATTGTGGAGCAACCTCGTCTAGACGACCCCAGAATATTGAAGTCAACGGCGTGCTACGCGATTTACGCATTAGAATCTCCTCAATGTAAATCAAGCAAAATAACAGGACAAAACAATACAATAAAAATCATTAGGTACTAGTTGCGTGTATTATATGTAATTTGTGAATAGGTTTTCCTGTAATATTTTCCCGATCTGTAATTTATCATTATTTGTAATAAATATTATGAAGTCAAACTATGATATGTAGATTACAAAACTTGAAATTTTCCTGTCCTATATTGCGTAGTACATTGCATATGCTCCCATGCTGGTCTGGGAGAAATAAAAAAAAACTTAGAATGTATCAGCTGCTTCTCTTCCCACGCAGATCGTAAAAGCCGATCGAGGGAATGGGCAAAAATGCAAATCATGTTAACAGGCGATGCGGCTAGCAACCCATCACTGTATTGATTGCTTTTTCATCTTCTCGCCCACCATGACGCTAAAAGTGGCTTTTGGGTCTTGCGGCCCTGGGCTCTGCATAGAACCGCAAGACCCAAAATGCTCTGTCTGCCCCATTAGGGATAAAGACGTGATAGTATGTATGTATTGCATACTCGGTGGCCCCCTAGAAACATTGTTAGAGCTTTTGCGAGTAAGCGACACTGGGCGTGGTCCGCACTTTGATGGGTGACGAGGTCCTTCGCGTTTTATTTGGCTATCATCATTAAATGATTGACGTCAACATATGTCAGATAAATTTAAAGAACTCGAAAAATCTGACACTATTGTTTTCCACGCTTACCTACACTCAGTAGACGAGTTACTATTTACAGTTGCGACAATAGCATAGAATGAAAGTATTACATACAGAACGGAATCTTGTAAGGTCCCACGCAATACGTACGAGAGGAGAATGAGGGAGAGGAGTGAGGACGAGGAACATAGCGAGATTTTAGGGAGAGTGCATATTGTACTGGATCTTAGGAAATTCTGTTCTGTATGTGAACGGTCTTAATAGGGATTTTGTCTGGATCAAATAAAACCCTCGCATTCAAGGAAAAAATTCAGTCCACCGTCCGTCGTCTTTTTTCTTGTCCTGTGTCATGTCGTGCGAATCTATGTCTCTATTCAGTCAGTCAGCAAAGAGGCTGGACGCCCGGACAGTATGTATTACGGTAACATTAGCGACTCAGTAACTAACCTACCTAGCATTCTCAGGATATGTAAATTCAATGGGTTCATCTTAGGATCGGCACATTCTTAGTTCGAAGGTTTTAGGTACCACGCGTTACCTGAAGTCTTCGATTCGAACTAAGAATATAGGTGATATTCCGAAGCTTAAACTATAATTATTTAAGATCCCAATGTAGATGCAAAGCAATGAAACGAAGAAAGTATTAAATAACGCAAAGGTTTAATATATCAGGAACAGAGAATTTCTGACTTTCGACGATTTTGGACCCAAATCTAACAATCTATGAATTACACAGGAGATTAAAGCTTCGCTAACAAAACGGTGGCGCAGCGACCTAATGTGTAGCATCCTAGTCTCCAAAACCAGATGATGCCACTTCTAGTAGTTTTATAAAATGTGACCCGTTGCCAATTCCGAGACGCTGCAAACCTACGTCTCGTCGATCCACCATCGGCAGGTAACGGCTGGTAGCCAGTCTGCCTTACAACGTTTGGACATAGTATTAATTATTCTAAGTTTGGGACACTCCACGGAATTCTCAAGACAATCGCGTATGTGTGTGTTCTGGAGGATAACTCACGTGGCGCCTATCCACAGTAGTAGAGTAACACTGAATCATACTGATAAGGACGCGAGCGTCGCGCGCGCAGCCGACCGGTCAGTTCGCGCTGTGACCCCTGACCGGAGGGTCGTGTGAACTGCAACCCTGCCACTGTGACTCGTGATAACTGATACTGCTGCTAGGCCATGGAGACTATCCCAATTGATTGGTTGCGGAACATGGCGCTTATTGCAGGTGGGTGGTTAGGCAACGGTTGCAATAGCGGACAGCGATACCGTTTTGAAACAAGTGCTTAGATATAGCTTAGATTTTAAACAGGCACTTGCAACTATTTCATCATATATTATAACTATGTTAACTATAACATTGTGTAACACAAACGAGTTACCTATTACTATAAAATAAATAAATAATAAATTTATTTCTGTTTTTCCTAAAGGCTGACTTGTAAAGAGTGCAATAACATTAAATACACCTTTTTACCGTTATGGTCAATAAAGATATTTTTTTTTAATAAGTGTAGCCAACAGTGTCAAATTAGATTTATTTTGTTTTGTCTGTAACACACATTATACAAAGAAAAAAATATATCATTGAATATCTTAATACTAACCTAACATGCATCATGTGCCACAAGAGAACAAAAGGGCTACAGATTAGCGAAATGTTGAATTCCTTAGGCTGACTGATAAAATTTAGTATGGAGGATGAAAAACTGTTTTTATATCTAGCCAAATATTACTTGTAGAATGTAATCAGTACAAATTAGGTACAACAGTTTCAATGTGTGAAACTGGTGTAAAATATTTCTTATTTATTTATTTATATATTAGGTTATAGACGAGCAGCTTAAAGCTGATGTGTCTATTTCAGGCACTGTTGAATTTTATTATCAGGCACTGTAGATCATTTTAATTTATTTCAATAAAATTAAAATAACAGTTTAATCTTCTTAATTAACAACTAAATTAAAAACTAAATTAAAATCTAAATTATACTCTAAATTAAACTAAACAAATAATAATAATAAAAAAGAAAAACCTTACAAATAGAAAACGTCTTCCAGATCATTGCCCTGCGG
This sequence comes from Acrobasis consociella, assembly GCA_963555685.1. Classification (NCBI taxonomy): domain Eukaryota; kingdom Metazoa; phylum Arthropoda; class Insecta; order Lepidoptera; family Pyralidae; genus Acrobasis; species Acrobasis consociella. The sequence continues at coordinate 249,387 of OY743107.1, forward strand.
TAGAGTGCCCAAAAGGCTGGCAGCATTGCAACGTTGGATGGCAATGCTTATTCGTTGGGCGAAATAATTGCCAGCCCTTGGGTCACCCGACACCTCGACTAATTTTATGTTAAAAAATTTATTTTTCAGGCACTGTTGAATTTTATTATCAGGCACTGTTGAATTTTATTATCAGGCACTGTTGAATTTTATTATTAGTCACTTTGCATATTCACAAAATTGACCACTATAATTGTTTTAAAGTCACTTTATTTTTTCGTAGCCAATTGTCCAGTCTATTTTTAAAGCAGTTCATAGATGTGGCAGACACTATTTCCTTAGGCAGTCTATTCCAATTTTCAAGCACTCGATTGCTCAAAAAGTGATGTGCAGTGTTGGTTTTAGATAGTTCACGGCTTATTTGGTTGTGATGGCCTCGAGTTGGTTTTAAGTGTGTCTTTAAATTATATATGTTCTGTATGTCAGGCAAGTTGTTGTTTTTGTTCAGATTTTTATTTTATTTCACTTATTATAAACACAAGCAGAATATAATCACATACAAAATACCAAAATATCTAATTTCTACATATCTGTTCTAGACTGTACTCCAAAACATGTGTTCACAGCATACTTATAGGTACATAGTTGCTAAATTTTAAAAGTAGCTACTTTATAACATACTGTAAACATTGCATAAACCAAGTAACATTAGTGCATTGAGTACTACGTACTTAAACATTGAGAGATAATTAGAAAATACATACACAAACAAAAAAACTAAATTCGATATAATAAATTGTTAAGAACAATGACGGCTTTATAAAATAAAATTGGGTCTAATCAGTAAAACCGACTAAAATCAATACGACACGAAAAAGTACCGCAATACCCTCAACAACCACCATTTTTTTATTTTAGATTAGCTGTGCCCGTGGGCTTCGCTCCCCGTGGGAATTTCAGGATAAAAACTATCCTATGTCCTTCCCTGGGTATAAAATTTCATCTAAATAAATTTAGTGGTTGAAGCGTGAAGTGGTAACAAACAAACAAACAAAGGAATATACAAACTCACTTTCGTATTTATAATATAAATAGGAAGGATTTGAGTGACACATATTTATGAGTTTTATGACAAAATAGAAACAAAGGATACCATTGTTCCTAGTTGTGTTATGTGAACCATTGCTTTAAAAAAAACAAATATAGGTTTACCTTTCCTGATTTATATGTTTTCAAGAGTGACAACACAGTTAGTTTAGGTGTCCTCTTAAATATTTGTAGCAAGTAAAGGTCAACTTAGTCATCCTAAGTCCTCGCCACACTGCGGACCGTCCTGCTGTGACAACTTAATTTCAGGTCTGCAAACTTACTTGTCAACCTTTATCTACTAAGGTTTACGAATATTATTCAACGGTTGTTTAACAAGCAGTTAATTTATAATTAGAAATATCTTGGTCCTATGATATTATTATCTGATTTGGTTATCAACACCATTTATCCAGTGTTTCTGTATCATTCATTAGTCTTGTCTTCTTTCTCCTCACCTTATCCCACTTTACGTGGGGTCGGGACAGCATGTGTCTTTTCCATTTTCCTCTATCCTTTGTCAAGGCACTTGTAACATTCTTTTTGTCCATATCGTCCTTAACGCATTCCATCCACCGTTTCTTAGGCCGTCCTCTGTTTCTATATCCATTAATCTTTAAATTTAACATCTTTTTCGTAACGTGGCTCTTCTCTCTCCTCATTACGTGTCCATACCATCCTAGTCTATTGCTTCTTAGCTTTTCCGTTATTGGAGCCACCTTCGTACTTTCTCTTATGTATTCGTTTTTAATTCTATCTTTTCTTGTCACTCCACTCATCCATCTTAACATTCTCATCTCTGCTGCATGAAGTCGTCTTTCTTCTGTCACTTTAGTAGCCCAACATTCTGAACCGTATAGAACGACTGGTCTGACTACGCTTTTATAGACTTTTCCTTTAAGTTTAAGGGGCATTCTCGCATCACAAATAACCCGTGACACTTGCCGCCATTTCGCCCAAGCTGCGTTTATGCGATTTTTTACGTCACGGTCTATGTTGCCGTCGTTTTGCAAGAGAGAACCGAGGTATCGAAAATCGGAGCAGACTGGTAGAGACACGCCATCTAACGAAACTGAAGTGAAGCTGGAAGCACCACCAAAATCAAAAAAGAGCTGTTCAGTTTCATTAGTTTCATTATTCCTCATCATTCATTAGTCTTGTATACGTGAGAATACAACAGTGACCGACTGTACAAACGCAAAGAAATTCCTAATAAAACAAGCTTTCTGAGGTTTTTTTATTACTTAGACTGCTGTCCGTCTGTCTGTCCGACGCCACGCTGTATCTCATGAACCGTGATAGCTAGACAGTTGAAATTTTTACAGATGATGTATTTCTGTTGCCGCTATAAAAACAAATATGGCTCCTATACAACAAACGTGATTATTTATAGGGACGGGACCCTTGGTGCGCGAGTCTGACTGGCACTTGGCCGGTTATTTTAACAATACCTATCGTTAGTATTGGTATAAAAACACAACTTTGATGTTATACTCTTATGCTATGTACTATCTATATATTTTCCCCTATGAGTTGATAAATAAAATTCAATAGCATCGTGACTGAAAAAATATTACTGGCAAATTTGGCAACAGTAGATCTTTTTCCTGAGAAACAAGGACAGTGACAAGGAAAAGAAGCAATTATGTTTATAAGGCGATTAGTAGGCATGGCAAAGTGCAGCTGGTGGGGCACAAAGGCCAAGTGGAGGTGCTACATCTTCTCGTGTAAGGACATGCGTGTGAGACGTAATGTTGTTTGTTTGTTTGTTGCAGGCGGCGGCGGCGTGGGCGTGGGCGGCGTGGGCGGCGGCCTGTACGGGCAGAACGTGGTGATGGGCTCGTGGTGCGCGCCCTACGACGCGCTGCAGCGCCCGCCCAACTACGGTACACTACGCTTACGTTACTTTTAACCGATTTACGAAGAATGGAGGAGGTTATCAATTCGTCGCAATATTTTTGGAACGAAGTTCCTTATCGCGCGTTGTGAAAGGGGACTAGACGGAAAAATTAAGACCAAAAGTTGTAACGACACTTTTTGCTATAGTTGTAAGCCGTGCGGCGTGCGCGTGTTTCTCTGTCTGTCTCTCTCTCTCCTAATTAATCGAAAGGAACTTCGTTCCATCCAAGTTTTTTTTATATATGTTCACCGATTATTCGACCAACTGTGAAAATTCTTCTTTTTTTTTTGTTAGCAAGGGCATTCTTGTAAGATTGTCCCATAGAAATTTTAATAACTTTTTTTGGGTAGAGGTGAAGTCGATTTTTAGTTTAGAAAAAATATTAGATTAAATTTATGGACGTGATACTGTCACACGTCTTAAATATATACGGTAGAGACAGTAGATAGAAAATTTTGAGGTCTTGGGGCTGTAAGCAGAGACAGTGATGGTGGACGAGAAGATGGAAGATTCTCAAAGTAAAGTCAACTTCTCAAGACACTAAATATCTAAATGGTACCTTTTTTGTCTGGCTAAGAATCCCCCAAAGGGCCATCCACGAAAATTTTACTTTTCAAACCTCCGTTCACACTTTTTCCTAACCTCTTAAGCACGTCATAATACTTACATCTAGCCCTAGTAAGCCCTAGCCTAGTAATTTTCGCAAAAACAGCCAGAACAAAAATAGTAAAAACAGAATTATTCGGCTTTTTTCATTATAAAAATCTAATATGTAACATAGCAAATAATAATAATAATTTTACTAATTTTGCTAATATTTTAGTTATTTAAAACTTTAGTAAGAGAAAAACTACAAAAGGTAGACTAATCGCTAAAGCATTCTATCTCTGTCGAACTTCGGAAAAATTAAACAGCAAAGTCGGCGTCTAAATATTATCAGATAAAAGATAAAATAATTTATAATTTGACATACAAATATATTTTTTCTTACAATACAATACAATACAAAAAACTTTATTGCACCAAAAGATATTTACAATAACAATCTTAGTAGAAATTTTGAACGTTATATTTTTACTCGTGGTGCTACGAAGCTACGAACAAGTGCTACGACCTAGACTGGTGCTACGAGAGCTACGTCTTTTCGACAATAAGGAAATCGACTAAAACGAAGCTTCCGTGGTAGATACTTTGAACCCCTTATGTTCACAACAATGGTATTTCAAGAAATTTACCTAATATAATAATATATATAATACCGTATAAGTAAACACGTTAAGTACGTGTTTACCTAATGTGTGCCTAATTGCAATTTTAGGACTTTTAGGAAGAAACATAAATATTTACTTATTTATATAATAACTCCAAGTCCTCCCGTGGATGTCGTAGAAGGCGACTTAGGAAATACAAGCTAAACAAAGATTACAAACATCAATGAGACCCCTCCAACCCGTCTGGCCAGCGTGGAGAGTGTAGGCCAAGTCCTCTGGCTGCTCTGGTCAATTATGGCTCTGGTAGTACAGAGAGGGTCGTGCTCCTGCAGTGGAGACAAAAAGACCTGATGAAGATGATGATGATGATAATAACATGAGTTAAAAAAAAAGACGTGTGGCACTCGGGGACTGCCGCGGTAAAGCTTTGCAAACAAGGAAGGACGGCAACGTCGCAAACGGACGACGGAGACGAAGCGGCAACCTACATGGTAGGCGGAGTGGGGAGAGCGTGAGGTTTTTTCGTTACGGAATTTCTGGATTCGGTCCCCGCGCTCAAGGCCCGCGATAGAAGCTATGTAATAGCTTAAAAACAAAAGCAACCTTTATATTTAAAAAGAATTAATTTTTAAAATAGGTACTAAAGAAATACGAGATCTCTTGTAACAAATCGTTATCAGTTTGTTATTTATAACGTTTGTGTTGTGCTCGTGTGTTATCAGCTGGTATGAGGATAACTGCTTGAACAATAGCCACGCATTAATGAGACGAATATTCACTTAAATCTAATACTTTACTTAGGTACCTATAATGTTTTAGAGCAATTATAATGTACCTATCTATGCCGAGATTTCGGGACGCTGCTATGTGTTTGGCTTATAGATTTACTTGCGATTTATTTCTGGCGAACGTATGGTTGGGGACCACACTATCGGTAGGTAATAGGTAATAATTAGTATAAAATATTGTACACTTATTTTTTCTTTTCTCTTATACACCAAAAATGACAAAGATACAGCGCATTTAAATTTCGCATGACGTCACGGCTGGGTACGATTTTTACTTAGCGGTGACATCGCAAGCCCCCACTCTGAAACTTTGACTCTCCGTATCTTTGTGAATGTTTACTTTTTTGGTGAACTGAAAAATATGGGTCCATTATTTTTGCATAATTTATAAGACGGACAAATTACATTCATATTTTTTGGACCCTGTCGTGATCCCTATTGAAACTCAGATGTTTATATCGTTTCTACAAAACAGTGGTTCTCTCTCTCTCTCTCTCACTCACCTCGGTCTCAGTGCAGCCCTGTTGCATCCTCAGCTGTTATGATGCGAAGACAAGGGTCCGCTTTCCTCTTGAAACGGTCTTGAGCATCCTGTGTTGTAACACGCTGGTAAAAAAGGTAAAAAGTACCCGTAACCGAAGGGCAGGTATGAAGACATTGATGAGTGTAGATGAAGCAAAAGAGGTTTGTCAGGTCGACGTCCATAGTCTCTGCCTACCCCTGTGGGAAACAGGCGTGATATTATGTATGTATTTATCTACGCTGCAAAACCGTGGCTATTTGCAGTAAATCTGCCATGCCAAAGCATAAACTAGTGGTTCGCCGCGAACTTAGACCTCGCGATATTATTCCAAAACTAAACCAGTTTTAATGTCCAGTCAAACTGTGATACATTATTCACTACCAATTCAGGAAATTACCGTTATATACCGTTGCAGGAAACAGATTTTCCAACCTTCTTTCTTCTTCTATTCTGAGCTGCAAAAGTTTCATTTTATAAAATTTTTTCAAACAATTTAAATCAAAACCTGGATCAAATTCAATATCCCAAGACATTTGAATCTTGAAAAAGCAACGTATGTACATCCAGCCGCCAACTATTTTACGCCTACGTCTCATCATCATCATCATCATTTCAGCCACATAACGTCCACTGCTGGACTGGACATAGGCCTCTCCCAAAGATTTCCAAAATGACCGATCTAGAGCGGCTTCCAGCGACCTTGGTCAGGTCGATAAACCACCTTGCGGGTGGGTGTCCTACGCTTCACTTGCCAGTACGTGGTCGCCATTCGAGTACCTTTTTGCCCCATCGGTCATCGGTTCGTCGCGCTATGTGTCCGCCTACTGCCATTTCAACGAGCTTATCCGTTGGGCTATGTCAGTGACTTTAGTTCTCCTACAAATTTCCTCATTTCTGATTCGATCGCGTAGAGAAACACCGAGCTTAGCCCTTTCCATAGCGCGTTGCACCTTTAGCCCTCTTATGGGATCCATAGTAAGGGACCACGTTTCAGATCCATAAGTCATCACTGGTAACACACATTATTTGTAAACTTTAGTCTTAAAAAACTGAGGTATTTTTAACGAGAAGACACTGCGTAGCTTCCCCAACACTGCCCAGCCGAGTCGGATTTGTTGAAAGACCTCTTCCTCGAAGCTGAAGCTTCCTGCCTGGATCAATTGACCCAGGTTACCACTTCGAGGGTGGAGCTCCCAACACAAACAGGTAGGAGCGCAACATGGACAATCGACATTACTTTCGTTTTGTCCATGTTCATTTTAAGGCTTATCATCATCATCATCATTTCAGCAGCATAACATCCACTGCTGGACATAGGCCTCTCCCAAAGATTTCCAAAATGACTGATCTAGAATAGCTGAAGCCGCTCTAGATCGGTCATTTTAAGGCTCACCTGTTGGGGAACTCGGTTTAGGTCTGCAAGCATAGTACATACTTACTTAATGTCGCGGTCTGCCATCGATTCCGCCATGACAACGATATCATCGGTAAATCGAAGGTGAGTGATATACTCGCCATTGATGTTAATGCCAAATCCTTCCCATTCCAGAAGCTTGATCTTCTAGTGCAACGGTGAACAGTTTCGAAGATATAACGTCTGGTTTACACCTCTATGCAGTGGAATTGCCGTTGTCCACTGCTCCTGTACTCGGACTGACATAGTGCGTTACTGTAAAAGCACTTTAACATCTCGATATACCTATAGTCAATACGGCATCGCTGGAGACTGAAGCACGGCCCATGTTTCGATCGAATGGAAGGCTTTTTCATAGTCTACTGTCCCCAAGCATAACGGCCGGTTATACTCCCTCGTCTTCTCTATAACCTGCCGCAGTGTATAAATGTGGTTCATGGTGCTAAAGCCCTTGCGGAAATCGGCTTGTTCGGAAGGCTGGAAGGCATCAAACCTGTTTGCGGGATGATTCGTGATGACCCTCGAAAACAACTTATATACATGACTTAGACACGTGATAGGCCTATAGTTCTTCAATAGAGTGTTATCTCCCTTTTTGAAGAACAGGACCACAATGCCCCTGTTTCACGCTTCTGGCGTTACGCCCTAGAGCTGAATGGAATTAAAGAGCCTCTGAAGGAATTTCAGTACCAGCGTTCCGCCCGCTTTCAGAAGCTCTGGATGATTCCATCCTCGCCCGGCGCCTTTTTGTTTTTAAGCTGTAATCCATCCTAAGGCCAGGCCATCCTAATCTAGTACAGGCTGATGTCCGGGACATTTTCGGTATAGTGTCGGATTAGCTTGGCTCTTGGGCAAACGCCAACGTCTACGACTACTTTATTCAAAGTGAGTCCTTGCGATTTGTGGACATTTATTGCCCAGACAAGCGACAGTGGAAATTGGCATTCGTGAGCATGACACTTGGCCAGTCTTCCACGATCGGGTCATGCGTGGGATGGGAACCGTGTTCTGGTAAGGATTCTTGCCCTCGAATCTCCACAGCGTGCTCACGCATTGAACGCTAGCGCTATAAGCGTTCAGGGTATAGTTCCTGATTTCGTACTTCCCTTGCGTACTTACGCTGTGAACACAAGCGTTTGGAGCGTTCGGGCGAAGTTTTTTGCTGACAAAGCTCTTATTGGCATGAGAAGTACCTACTAGCATATTCCCTTAGTTGCGACTATACGTAAAACTACTTCGCTGGCTTTGATTGCCGTTAATCTCTTGATAGTTTGTGGCATTATTACTAATACTACAACAGAAGCACAGACAAGTAGCGATATCGATTGTACCAAAGTTCGCTCAACAAAATTGCTAAATTTAGTAAACTACCTAGTTTGCCGCGAACTAAGACGTCGCGATTATTTTTCGCAATTCAGTTTCCTAAATATCCCCTAGATGGTGCTATCCAAAATTAGAACGCGCTATTGTTTGGTTTGGTACACAATCGCGGACATTTTTATTAATATTTCAAAAACTACTGAACCGATTTTGATGCCCAACGAACTTGAAAATTCTATTGATATTTCCTACATGCCTACCAAATTTCATCAAAATCAAACCATCGGTTCGGCTGTTATCGCGGTACAAACATACATACATACATACATACATACATACAACGTGTTTTCGCCCCCAACTCGATTTTGAGACCTTCGCTCGCTTCGCTCGCTCGGTCAAATATTTTATAAGCAGGTAATAAACACAATCCAACATGCGGAGGATAAATAATATAATATTAATAACAACTGATAATACATCCAGTACACAACCAGTACTTGTGTTGTGTTGTGTACCGACCGTAAAATAAGGAAACGTGCCGTAATAGAGGGTTTTCCTAACATCAGTTATGGTTGTTTCTCGAACACTTTATCGATTGTGTTATACCTATTTCCTTTGTATGTTCATAAAAAAACCTCCTTTTTGACAACCTCCGTGGCGTAATGGTCAACACGCTAGACCGCCAATCCTGAGGTCCTGGGTTCGATCCCCAGCCAGGGCAAGTTGGAAAATGGCCTTCAAATTGTCCTGGGTCTTGGATGTTTATCTATATATGTATTTGTTATAAAACATAGTATCGTTGAGTTAGTACCCCATAACACAAGTCTCGAACTTACTTTACTTACTCAATCAGTGTAATTTGTCCCGATATATTTATTTATTTATTTATTAAAAAAGGGAATTAAAAATGCATATTTAAAAAAATTACCTGCTCCCAAAAAGAGGAGGTTATCAATTCGTCGCGATCTTTGATCACTTGATCACCGATTATTCGACGACGCCTAGATCCATTAAGGAAATTCTTTATTCAATACTTCCGAGGTGGTCCCATTAAATTTTTATAAAAATTTAAAAAAATTGTTACTTTTGCCAAACTACTAAAGTACCCTCAAGTTTATTTGAACGATAATAGTCGCCATTCTTCCGTTAAGTGTCTCTTTATTTTAATAAAAAGATACCTAGTTACTCGTTTCCACCCAGCTTTTCAGTTTTTATTACAAAAAAAAAAGTAATTACAATTTTTACACAATAAAGTCGTATTTTTTCATTGATTTGTATGGTATTTTATCTCAGAATTGATATAATAATCCCACTACACACCACACACAAACAAAATGAATTCATTGAAACGCACTCTATGTAAGACAATTCATTTTTAAATTATTAGTAATGACTCGTAAACTATAGAATAAATAAGGTTCGCGGTTCCCATGACGTGCGGGATGACACAGTATTTCTGATAGCAGTAATTAAACATCACGTAGGCAGCTGTGGGCTGAGCCGGGAGCGGAGCGGGTGAGCTCACTGATGCTGATAGCTCCTGATTCACTGATTGCGCTCGGTTCCACTTAAATATTATTCATAATGAACCTGGGTCACATGGTTAACCTGGGTCACTTATTGTTATAACTAGTTGTAATTAATTAAAAACTTCTTTAGTGATTTGTTATTCTTAAATAGTAACAAGTTTATTTGCTCGGCAAATTAAAAAAACTCTCTCCATATACCATCTGGTGATTAGTGATGGAACTACTACCAATGTTAAGTGATATTGATATACGTAGTGCCATCTATAATTTACCATGTACCCTTGTCTTTTAAAGTAGAATTGATTACGCTACATAAGCTACATATAGAACTTTTTACAACGTTGATACAGCTATGTCTCCTCCGCTGGGCTCCGACAGACGTCTTAGATTCAAGAAATGCTGGCTTGAAGTTGTCAAGAACGTTATGCGTGCCAATGCCTTTCCATAGGTACTACATGAAAAAGAAGCCGGAAAGCGGACCCCAAGCTTCACAGCATTACAGCTGATGAAACATACATACTATCACGTCTTTATCCCTAATGTGGCAGACAGAGCATTTTGGGTCTTGCGGCTCTATGCAGAGCCCAGGGCCGCAAGACTCAAAATCCACTTTTAGCGTCATGGTGGGCGAGAACATGAAAAAGCAATCAATACAGTGACGGGTTGCTAGCCGCATCGCCTGTTAAAATGATTTGCATTTTTGCCCTGCTGATGATGCAACTGGGAATACCATGAGATGAGAGAAAACCCTTTTCTAAAATTAAAATGTTTATTCAGTAATTAGAACCTTTTCAGGCACTTTTACAGCCGCGTGGTTTTCGGCAGAATAGAATAAACACTCCGAGTTCTCCCGTGGATGTTGTAAAAGGCAATTTAGGAAATACGAGCGAAACAAAACTTATAAACATCATGAGACCTCTCCAACCCGTCTTGCCAGCGAGGAGAGTGTAGGCCAAGTTCTCTGGCTACTCTGGTGGTACAGAAAGTTTCGGGCTCCTGCAGTGGAGACTAAAAAGACCTGATGATGATGATGATGAGGCACTTTAACACGTCAATAAATATAATTTACATTACGTGTAGTGTACATAAAAAAAATATTTTTAAATGACTGTGCTTGCATAACAGATAACATTTTGTATCCTAATTCATAATGAGTAATGTCACATACTATATACATATAATGGGAAAACAAAAATTAAATTACTGTGTTTGCATAACACCTAACATTTTGTATCCTAATTCATAATGAGTAATGTCACATACTTAATTGAAGGGAAAACAACAGTTTGGTGCGATCCTGTGTCACGTAGGTACTACGTAGTTTATGTAAACAATTTTTAATTTAGATTTAATAGTGAAATAATTAGTCATGTGAAATATTCGTAGTAGCTACTAGAATTACATACAAGAAATACCCAACTGACAATGCAAAACCTCTAAACATAATTATAAAAATAAATTATCTGTAGACAGAATCTTGACATTAACTTTCTAAAATAAAATAAATTTGATAAAATTGACCTAATAAAATCAAGTTAATAACAAAAAGTGCATGGTAAATAAAAAAAAAATTGCATGAAATAAAATAATAACAATATGATATAAAAAGCCTCTGTTTATGACACAAATAATAATTGACATTGAATAGTATTTTAATTTCATGTAATATATTTTTTCTTGGACTAGAACACCCGCTTGCCGTTCTATTTTATTTTTGCAATACCCAACAGGGTTCATGTTGTACTTAAGAACAGTGGTAATATTAGTAAGACTAAGAACTGATGTATGATATGAATGCAATAAATTAATTGAATTGAATTGAATTACTGCTGGCTAGCAATAAGAAAAATATTTTTCCCTTCTAAAAAGTTTATTCGCTGGAAACAGTTTAGATCACCACATGGCAAATTTTATATTATCGTTCTTTTGAATAAATAAAGTTATACGTAAATTACATTACAATGTTATTTATCCATAGTTAGTAGTCATTCGACATCGTAGTCACGATATGACCGCGATAACAAGATGAGCAATACCGTTGATATCACTCTATGGACAAACATTCTATACATAACATACCCAAATAGGTATAATTCTAACTAACTCGAAACAAAGGCAAAGTATTTTATTAATCATTTATTTAAAAAATTGAGTGCAGAAGTTCCTGTGTATCATACACAGGAAACAGTGAATATTTTTTTAAACCGATATTTATTAGCAACATGCTTCGTCAAAAGTTTACACGAATGAATCCGCAGCATGCTCCGTCTAAGACCCCACGGTTCGAATTCGGCCCAAAGGTCCCCATAATGCTCGTGACATTTCCCCTTTGAATGGCTATAAAATCCTTTGGGCCAAATACGATACCGACCGATTATCGTTTGACCTTTTTGAAATAGGATTGCCCAGCTCTTTTAGAAATTTCCTTGCCTCTCTGTATTTTATTTAACATACTCTCAGTACATACTAAGAAAAGATTGAAGCTTAGACCTTATTTTAGCGGTGAAGGGCGGATTTACACTTTACACTTCGATTTAAAATACCCTAAGCTCTCTTGCACTTGCGCCCGATAGATGTAGACCAGCGAAAGATGTCTGTCAGGATCGTAGCAAGTAGTCGCTGTCTACCGTTGTGCGGAACAGGCGTGATATTATGTATGTATGTATGAGTATGCTGTGTCAGTGTCCTTTGTTACTAAGATGTTATCATCTTAGCTTCCCTTATTAGCGGAAGACCGCATGCCTTTAGAAAAGAGGATTACTGTGTAAGGAAACGAGTATGTATTTTGTGCAGTGGCCAAAACAATTCCTTTGTACTAATTGGTCATTTAACGGCTGCGTCGCGGTCTTCTTGTCGAGCGGAAATTATTCAATTATTTGTAGTTAAATAAATTGCTCTGCATGCGGTTTGGTGTAGATATTTATTGAGTACATATTTTTCCTGAGGAATGGTACGCTCTACCTACTTGTAAGTTTGTAAGTTTATACATTTTATTGAAACCCGGATTAAAATGGCACTCGAACTTATTAATTTAATAAATTAACTTTCAGAGTTTATCCTACAGATGAGTACATGTCAGAGTGGGTATAGCATTTGAGAAAATAATAAACCTTACTTAAAAATAAAAATTACACGCACATTTGCTGAAAACGGCCACTTCCGGCTGTGCGCAGAAAAGCTTCACGTTCTCACTTTAAACTGTTAACAGTAGTTCATGAAATAGTTTGAAGTGTTATCATTATCAGACATTTTAAATTATATCTCCGCTTCCTAAATTCAAGTATCCCTCTGCTGTCTGATTGACTAAATATATCTAATTATAAATGCTGTTTGACTTAAATTTTGTATCAATTACCGGGAGATAAAGCCGCTGCTCGTTTAAATTGAACTAAGTAGTCATTAAACTAGTAGCGGGATTTGTTTGGGTTGATTAGCAGAACGCTATCGGCCGGATACAGATACCGTCAGCACGCGCACGACCTTACGACAATAGGTATCTAAGCAGATACCTTTAGACCACTTTTGATAATAAGATATTTTCTCGAAAACAAACATGAAAATCAAAATTTCCTTTCCTTCGTAATTCTATACAGCGTATACTTACTGTACCTAGGCAGCAAGGTAATCATTTAACTACGTTGTATATCTTCTTACAATTCAAAAATTGTTTTGCGTGTTTGGGAACAAACAACCCAATATCTCTTTCATAATAAACAGGCCAGCTCTTGGTTTCATGAAAAATTTGTTTCAATTAAGTAGGTTCGTGTGATTTACGACGTCCTTCTAGTTATTATTGTAATCTACAAGTACTTAGCACACAGGATTAATTCACTGAACTATAATTGTAACAACACGACGTTGTTACGTTCTGGGAACTGATAGGCAACATTGTGGCTGTGGTCGAGATGACGCCGCACCCGACAAGTAAACTTAACGCCAGTGGCGTGGCTTAGCTGAATGTCATTGTGCTACTTTTACATCGAAGTAAGTGTATATTAACCGTATTACAATACTAGGTATTTGTCTCCGGGTCCGTTGCCGGGTATCCTTAAAACTGTATCTGAAGTACGTTTATAAGATTGCACTGAAAAAATATAATGGTTGCTAGTAACAGAAATGTTTGCTACACGTTACCAAAATCGAGTATCTCCTGAAATCAGGGCTACTAGTAGTTAAAATGTGTTTTAATTAATACTACGTTGTTCTCCTACTTTGAACAAAAGTTTAGCATCTAATAAACAAATTGTAAGTAGCAACACTGGTTTGGCTATAGTAGTTTTTATAGTCAAACACACAACACACAACAAAACACGAATAAATAAGTGCCTAACACAGACCTAATCTGTTTCAAGTTTAACATTACCTTCATGGCGTAATTGCATTACATGAGGCCATGGGCGCATTTCCTACTGCAGGCAAATATCATCATCTTCATCATCAGGTATTTTTGTCTCTACTGCAGGAGCACGACCCTCTCTATACTACCAGAGACATACTTGGCCAGAGCAGTTAGAGGACTTAGCCTACACTCGCCTCGCTGGCCAGGCGGTTTGGAGATGTCTCATTCATGTTTTTAAGCTTCGATTAGCTTGTATTTCCTAAGTCGGCTTCTACGATATCTGCGGGAGGTCTTGGAGTAGAATAGGGCCTATTCTACTCACACCACACGACACAATATCTGCTAGTTCTTATTCTTTTTCTAAACTTAGATGGTTCCTATTTTTTTAACCAATTTCAACCGATTTGCAAAAAAGGAGGCTATCAATTTATCGCGATCTTTTTTCTTAATGTATTTTCACGGATTATTTGAAGGCCGATTCGAAAAAAATTTTTTTTCCTAGTTGGAAATTTTATCAAAATTATTTGTGTAATTTGGAAGTGAAGTCAGTTTTTTAGTTTGAAAAAGTTTAGTTTACACACACACGAAAAACAAACAAAAAGTTTTGATAAATTATGTACATAAGTATGATAAGATTTTATCCACAGATATGATTCCCCTTTGTAATAAGACCATGTAATGATCTCTCTCGCTCGGCTCATGTGAGCGTCGCCGACACAGTTGCTCAGTCTCGTTGGCGCACAGATGGCGTGCTGGAGGCGTACGAGGAGGGCCGCGAGTGCGTCAACTGCGGCGCCAACAACACGCCGCTGTGGCGCCGCGACTCCACGGGCCACTACCTGTGCAACGCGTGCGGCCTCTACCACAAGATCAACGGCGTCAACCGGCCCCTCGTTAAGCCCAGCAAGCGGCTGGTGAGTTCGACAACCTTAGTAATGCCTCTGTCTTGCAACAGGTGCCGACGCCGAGCTGCTCACTCGCTTCTATAAGGACGGCTCCGTGCAGAGATGGATGAGTGTGGAGGGCATGGCCCGGGGCATGAAAAAGGTGAGTCGGTGGCGTGTAGACTAGTGCATGTTGCTGCCCCTTCCTTCCTTCTGCACGCTTGGGTTCGGTCGCTTTGGAGTGTGCTAGGGAACTACACGCTACCGCTCCTCGCACTCATGCTCCGTTCAGATCGCTTTGTTTATGTTTTGATAGGGAGATAGCTAATCGATCAGTAATTGCCTTGGCCGGAATTACGGGCGCAATAATGAGACATTAATCACGATCGAAGGCGGAGAGATAACGGCCGGGCCACTTTACAAGTATGCGTCGGTAACCGTCGTGTTTTGTGTCCGCGAGCGCTGTCAATGGGTTATCTTTGAGACGGTGCTATCTGGCGCGTGCGGGTGCGAGCGAGGCGGAAAACCGACCAATGGCAGCCGGCCCCGCCTCGGGGCCGCATCCCAACATGGGACACATTAAAGCAGCATGCGCCTCATTATTTATCGTCGATTGTCCAGTAGCGTCGTCCCGGTAGAATGTAGATCGTTGTCTGTCTTATGTATCTCCTTACTTTGGCTTGATTTAGTTTGTATGATTTTCTGGTACGGTGGTGGTTTTTTTTTTTTTTTGCTAAGTTATCCTGTAGTATATTTAGCTTCTAGTATCTAGTTACTTAGTAGTTTAGTTACAAATTTCTTTTTATACAACTTTATCATTATTTACCTAATGGTTGTTATACAAAAACGATTTCCATATAGGTAATAATTTGTCTTCATAGGAAAAACAGGGATATAAAAAATCTGAGACATGTCGACTTATTGCTGACAAGTCATTTCATAATATTTGTAAAAGAGTATCTAACTACATGTAAAGAAAAAGTTATAACAAAAATACTTTTTCTCGAAGAGTACAAATTCATGCACCTTTTGTTTTTTCTACATTCAAATATATCGTTTATCCTGTAAACTAAAAGTAACTATGTTAATCGCTCCGCTTGTGCGTCAGTCTGCGGCGCGCCGGCACGGGCAGTGCTGCACCAACTGCGGCTCGCGCAACACCACGCTGTGGCGGCGCAACAACGACGGCGAGCCGGTCTGCAACGCCTGCGGACTGTACTACAAGCTGCACGGCATTAACAGGTGATTAGTAGCTCTGTCTCACAATGGGAAAGAGGAGGAAGGAGGTTAGAGGAGACAAAAGACTCCTATTATAATTACTATTTGCACGTATTAATTCAGTCAATTTGTACCTACTAAATAGGGTAGATTTTTTTTTGGGTAGTTCTGATTTCTTTCATTCTAAATGTATTTTGGTTTGCTAAATCCCTATCTGAAGTTTGCTAACAAAATTTTGTGAGGCAACATTGACAAATTCCTCCAAAAAAAACGTAAGTACTTTAATTTCTGTAAGACCCAACGCAGACGACAGACTAATCCGTGCCGCACTTTTTAATGTGTGAAATCACATGGAATCACATGCAGTAACGCACACGACGCGCAAAAAGTCCGGCGCGCATCGTGTGCGTTACTGCGTATGATTCTATAGGTTCTATTTTCACAGACTATCACAGACTAAAAGTGCGTTACGGATAGTCTGCGTTGGGCCTAAACAGGCCATTTACCAAAGTTTATCTTATACCTTTAAACGAGCAATTCTTGTATATTTATTTATATATTTCTGGGATCTCGAAAACGGCTCTAACGATTTCGCTAAAAATTGGTATATGGGGGTTTTCGGGGGTAAACAATCGATCTAGATTAGTCTTATGTTTGGGAAAACGCGTGTTTTCGATGTTTGAGATGTAACCGAGCAAATCTCGGTCGCCCAGGTACTAGTTTTCTAAACAGAAACTTAATACTTTTCTTACGAGTTTCCAATGTTGCGTCACGAAATTGTGTTAGCAATCCTCAGTTTCGTATTCAGCGCCCGAAAATACATATAAAATGGAAGAAATCAGATCTACCCTAACTTTCCTATATACCTAGTAAAAACACAGTTTGACTGGATTATACTTATACTTCATTCATCTGTAACGCCTGCAATAAATTATATAAGTACTTACATTAGTAACGTTACTCCTACATACCTATTCTAAAAAGTAATAAAAATAGCAATCAGCAAAACACAATTTAAATATCATTACTACTATAATTGCAGACCATTGGCGATGAGAAAGGATGGCATCCAGACGAGGAAGCGTAAGCCCAAGAAGTCGGGCGGCGGCGCCAAACCCCCGCAGGATGCCAGCAAGAAGGACGGACTCAGCTCCCCCGGCGTTGACGGTAGGTTTTTGCTGCTTTTTTCAGGGTTTTATGTTACCTAACTTAACTTTGTTTTTATGTTTTGGAAATCTTTGGGTGAGGCCTATGTCCAGCAGTGGATGTTATGCGGCTGAAATGATGATGATGATGTTGACTTTAAGTATATTTTGAAATTGTTTGTTTTCTTGGCTCAGTAAGTCAGTTTCTTTGTTGTCTTTTATCATTCCGTTCGATGCTTCTTTCATCCATTCTTAAAGTCTATTTTAGGTCGTCTTTTATTTGTAATATCGTCTGGTAAAGTTTTATAAAAGACCATCGAAGTCCTAAACCAAGGATTCCCTGAAAACTAGGATTCTTTAGTGTAGGTAAGTTAGTACATCTAGGTACTACGCTAGGTAGAATTTTATTTATCCCGAAGCGAAGGTTGACTGGTAGAGAATGCCAATAGCATAAAGTCCGCTTTTCGTATATTTATAATTGATAAATAATGTTTTAAATAAAATAAATAAATACTTACATGTATTATCATAAAATCTGTCAGATAAACATTATCTCAGCATCTTAGCGTAAAATTCCGATCCCAATTAGTATTCATGTTCATATACGAGGACGTTGGACTAAGTCCAGCAATGGACGCTTTGCGGCTGAAATGATGTTGATATAATGAGGTACAGGTATCGGCACGAAGGTTTAGCGTGTAGCTTATGTTGTGTGTTCCCTTGCAGAGAGCAAGCCCAGCATAGCGGAGGTGCCGCTGCCGCTGACGTCGCTGGCGCACGCGCACGCGCTCAAGCCGCGCGCGGAGCACGCGCACGCGCACGCCACGCCCGACAGCTCGCCGCTCGCGCACAACTCGCACCATTCACACTCACAGGTATATCTCAATTACTATATAAAAAAATAAGTGGTTTTATATTTTGTTGTTGATACTTCTTAAAATATATTTTTTAGACAACTTGGGTGATAGGTAATCAGCAGTAATCATTCAAAGATACTAAATATTTGATTATATTATTGGCGCCCAACGTAGTGAGAGTTCTTACCACGTTGGGCGCCAAAAATATAATCAACAAAACGCTAAAAATATAAACAAAACGCGACCGGGGGCTCTTAATGCATTCGACAACTAATAAATTATTTTAAATTACCACGTTGGGCGCCAAAATCACTAACAATAATTTATTAATTGTCAAATGCATTAGGACCCCCGGTCGCGTTTTGTATTTTTCTACTCCTGTATAGTTATCTGTCCTTTAAATAGTTACCTACGAATACTAATAAGTACAAGGACATTGATTAATTTATGACTTCAGGAAAGTCTATAGTGTATTTCCCATAACAGCAAATGTGTCATATCATACATAATTTCGCCAAAAAGATACGGCTAGCCTAGTCTTAGTTTTTTTTACATCTACCATATTGCCAACATAAGAAAGACGTTTTTAACATAGAAAAAAAAGTATAAATACCTTTTATCGGCCAAAAATATGTCAAACATTTTCAAATTTTTCTTTATTTTTGTATTTTATGTAGAAAATATAGTCGTAGAAAAAGTATTGTATGCAACGTTGTATAAGTACTTTCGTCAAAAAATGCCCGATGGCGTCTTCATATATTATAGCTCGCATTGTAATCTGCGCCACTCGCATCTCTTGCCTTTTCTTATACAACTGTTGCATAAAACACTACTTGAAAGCACGTCATAACATGCGTATCCCGCCTTGGCAGCAGCAGCAGCCGCAGCCGCAGCCGCAGCCGCACGCGTACGCGCCGGCGCTGGGCGCGGCGTCGCCGCTGTTCGCGGCGCCCGCGCTCTTCAACATCAAGAGCGAGCCCAGCGCCGCCGCCGGCTACGACTACCACAACCAGCACTACCAGCAGCAGCACTACCTGCATGCGTTGCAGGTATTTAAGTTTATATGACGCAGATACTAGTGTAAATGTGCTTCGGAACGTATAAGCCGTTGATCCCGGTTGTATCATGACAGTATGACAGTCGTCAAGCTATCATCATCATCATAAGGTCTTTTTACTACCAGAGCCTTACTTGGCCAGAGCAGCCAGAGGACTTGGCCTACACTCTACACCAGTGGTTCCCAAACTTATTTTGTCTACTGCCCACTTTGAGAATAAATATTTTTTTAGCGCCCCCATTTTTTCACCTATTTGAAAACCACTTTAACTTCAAATTAAATTAATTAATTATTGTGACCTATATATGTATATTAACGGAGAATTCTAAACGAAACTTTTACTATTACCCGCAACTTGAAACCTGAGCGCAGTAGGTAACATACAACGGCGCTTAGGTCTCAAGTTAACTCTTACGGGCTCCACCTGCCAATAAGAATGATTATTGAAACGCAACTTTATAGTATTAAAACAGAGTATCTTTTATTAAAAATATAACTAAAAGAAACGGAGCGACCGATTGACATGATTTTCATTTTTTCTATATTCAATAAAATAGGACAGATATATGAACTACGCGGAGAGAAATATAGAACCGAGTTTGAGCAATCTTTTAATTCATATTAGTTGATGTTCACAAGTTGTTGTTGAGAGTCGAGAGCTCTTGCAGTCGTTGTTTAAGAGGCCTCCTAGCTAAATTAAGCTTTATTCTCCTAGCTAAGGAGGCCTCTTAAACAACCTAGCAAAAAAAAAAAAAAACATTTTCTTTCTGGGTCTCTTACCGCCCCCCTTGAGACCTGCAGCGCCCACAAGGGGGCGTCATCGCCCACTTTGGGAAAGACTGCTACACGCTGGCTAGACGCGTTGGAGCGGACTCATTGACGTTTATAAGCTTTGTTTAGCTTGTATTTCCTAATTCGCCTTCTACGACATCCACGAAGGACTTGGAGTGGCCCCTCCACTCTGCCAGAAACCACACGGCTACCGGAAACCACACGGCAGTCGTCAATCTATGTCAGATGCAAAGGCAAAAAAAATCAGACACCAGTGTTAGCGACTTACACACAAAAAAACAAAACAAAAAAAATAGGTGTACCTACCTTTGCAAAAGTCAACGTTACATTCTTTTCTCAAAATGACTTTGCTTGTGACACCAGATAATCCATGAACATTGAACATTATAGTCGTCGGCCGGCAGCCAACCATAAAATGTTATCATTCCCTTAAGGTGAAGATGCTGCAGCAAAATATGACACTGAAGTTACGACCTCCGTGGCGCCTTTGAACATGCCTGTCCGCTTCCGATTGGCCTGGATGTTTATTACAACACAATTAATTTTTTTGCCATATAACCCTATCTTTTCCTTCCAGTACGGGCTGTCCAACGGAGAAGAAGAGGAAGGCAGCGGCTTCCTTCACCAGCGCAACGTGACCGCACACGCCAAGCTAATGGCCTCCACGTAGCACAGCCTGCCGCGAGCTTATTCCTAGAGTGAACAACTCTTGAGACGCGTAACGCCATCTGTTCGAGTTTCGAGAATCATCCAATACTGTCAATAGATGGCAGTACTAAACGCAAGTGACGCCATCTGTTGAGCAACTGCAAGACCGGGCTCACAGTGATATGATTTTCAGAAACTGATTCAAAATAACTACCTAACTAGAGCTTGTTTTCTAATAATAGATTACAATTTCTTGATCACAAAAATGCAATAAAATTAGGTACTTACTCAAAATAGGCATCTGAATAAGCACGTGTGAGTCCAGGTTAGGAGCAAATAGTATTTTCAAACAACTTGGTTGTAAGTATAAAATTATTGCACGTTGGAAAAGCAATGTACGCAATCAAATCGTAAGTGATTTTACCTACTTAGAAAGAGCAAATTAGTGAATAAGAGTAATTTAGTGTAATTTTTAGCTAGCCATAATAATCAGACTGAAAATTGTAATGCACAAAGTACATAAGTACCTACCTACTTACTGCACGGTCTTTTCTACTACTTTAGTACTTACAAAAGCAACACAAATTTTTCGTAATGAGAGATAAGTAAACATGAAACAATCTTCAATTTCTTCCCCAAGTAACTTATACTCTAAGCGCCACTAAGACATTTGTTTTCTCAAATTATACTATGCGTTTTGTACATAGAAATAAAGGTGAAAATGTTTTGACAATTAAGGTGCGCTACCGACCGCTGTCTTTCCAGTCTAAAGCGGCGCTAACTATAATAAGTAATTACAAATTGTGAACACAAATCTCACAGTTAGCGACTGACATGCACCAAAATAAATTCATACTACTTAGTCATCATTTTTCACGCATCTAAAATTCAGAAGTTTCAAATAAGTACATTGCAGAAAATATACACCGCAACTTTCTTTTTTCTCAGTCAAGAAACAAAACGACAGCTATAGGTACAAAATAAGCGGCCAAGTGCGAGTCGGACTCGCCCATGAAGGGTTCCGTAGTAGCAAATAACATAATATAAAAGTCTTGTAGTATGTTTTTTTTAAATTTGAGTTGATTGAATGAAAGGTAAATTGCCGTTTATGATGATGACGTATTAAAAAAAAACTACTTACTAGATCTCGTTCAAACCAATTTTCGCTGGTAGTTTTTATGGTAATGAACATCATATATTTTTTTTAGTTTTATCATTCTCTTATTTTAGAAGTTACGGGGGGGGGGACACACTTTTTTCCACTTTGGAAGTGTCTCTCGCGCAAAGTATTCGGTTTAGAAAAAAATGCTATTAGAAACCTCAATATCATTTTTGAAGACCTATCCATAGATACCCCACACGTATGGGTTTGATGAAAAATAAATTTTTGAGTTTTAGTTCTAAGTATGGGGAACCCCAAAAATTTACTGTTTTTTTTCTATTTTTGTGTCAAAACCTTAATGCGGTTCACATAATACATCTACTTACCAAGTTTCAACAGTATAGGTCTTATAGTTTCGGAAAAAAGTGGCTGTGACATACGGACGGACAGACAGACAGACAGACATGACGAATCTATAAGGGTTCCGTTTTTGCCATTTGGCTACGGAACCCTAAAAACCATTCACATTGATTGCAACTTCAACTTGTACTGTGTACCAATATGAGCATTAGAATTCGTTAGGGGTCCCCCGACCCTAGACCAAAATACAACTTTCCATACAGACGTAGTCTACGTTTTATTTCAAAACGACATGTCCGATTTGGGCAAAATTTTGTAATTTCAAAGATATTGCAATTATCTAGGTTTACAACTAGTTTCCGACGTAAAAATATGAACTTGAAATAGAATATAGTGTTTTATATCATTTTTGACCATTAGTATGGGAAACTTCTAAATCGTTATATTTTCTTTCCAGTTCATAATTTTACTATAGGATAAAATAAATAAATATATAGGGACAAATTACACAGATTGAGCTAGCCCCAAAGTAAGTTCGAGACTTGTGTTATGGGATACTAACTCAACGATACTATATTTTATACATGTATACATAAACATATAGAAAACCAGTTATAACCCTAGATAATTGCAATTTCTTTACAATTACCAATTTTTACCGGAATCTGACATGTGGTTTCAAAATAAAACGTAGACTCCGTTTGTATGGAGAAGTCTAGGGTCGGGGGACTCTTAAGAATTCGTCGCCATTTGTGAACCGATTTTGATGATTTTTTCTAATTGGAAAGCCTTTAGTACCAAGTTGGTCCCATGTTAAATAAATATGGAAACTCCTGAGAGAAAATGTCGGTTGACTTTTTTGTTAAAATAATATTTTATATGGCCATATCGTTCCTGAGGATTGTAATCAGTGTCATGGATTTAGCTGCAAAAATTTGAGCACAGGAAAAAACTTCTACAAATATTAAAGTTCAGACTAATGCTACATTAGGTACATACGAAATAAAGTATTGTAACATACTAGCTTATAAAATATTCCGCTGCACTAGTCCAATACATTGTAATAAAATTTTCTACTTATACTTTGCAATTTGATAATCCAGTCTTGTATATGAAAGATTTAATGTAAATATTCTGTTGCTACTAGATTTAAGGTAAACAGTATTCGTAATAAGTGTTAGGTATTAATCTACTATGTATTCTATTTCTTCCTTGATAAGGGTTGAATCACACTTAGCCACAAAAATGTCCTCAATAGCGCATTGGAAATATTACACGAGCAAAGAAATTACATATCTACAACTAAAGTAGAAGTAATAATTTCGTAAAATTAAAACATTGAAAATTAAACCTAATACCAAGTACTTTTTATTTAAAGTTTATATTTCCATAATGCTTACGTCTTAATATATAACGTTCCCAAAAAATACCTAAACCTAGAGTTCCCTCCATCCCTTTCCCACAAACTGCCAGTGTAATAATGAAAAGGGACGGTGATAACTTCAGTTATCTTTTTCGGGAAAGACGTAAACATTCTAGATTATTTGTAAGTTCACTGTATTAAAAAAATATTAAGTGCACTGTATTAAAAAAATATTAAATGTTTACTTAAGGCCAAGTGAGATTCAACCCTATTGTAGAGTATAAGGCGGACAGCAAACCAAGTCTGTGTGATCTAGTTATGTTATTGAAATGTAACGTTTAACATATCAGTTCAGCGCCCACTGTTGCTGTTGTAATGTTCCATATTATAGAATAGACTGCACCGTTAGAGATCCTCGTTTGCCAGCTATTTTCTGTTTCAATATTTGCCCACTTCAAAATATTCTTTAAAAAGATAAGCTACAATTAACAAAAAGGATTTTCTCAGAACAATAGCACGTTCATCCTCTCTTGCACTTCCAGTGCCATTACGATCAGTTTATCCCAGATCAAAGAGTTAGACTGTCAGTCATTTGCTTTTCATTAGCTGTTTATACTGTCACGTTTTTGCTCGTGCGGTTGGTAAGAGCAGCCCAAAAGCTATATAAAATCCTGCGGTTGATTATGTAACGATCCAGGGCGTGTGCGTAAGCATGACTGTAAAACCAGCTTTATTATTAAACGAATAATACCGCTATTTTGCACTGATGCAGCGCTGAAAAATTAGGTAGCCTCTAACTGTGGAGTCTGTAGTAGTAGTCACTCTCTATGAGCGGTGACAAGACGTGAGTTAGTGTAAGATAAATAAAATGGCATTTATTACAAGCTGTAAATAGTATATTGATATAGAATTAGGCTAGCGACGGCCCCGACCGCGCGGATATCACAGTACTTATTGCCGACCGTAACAATATGTACAAATTGTACTATTATCTGTAAAATACATATTTCAGCACACACGTGCGTTTCATTTCGAGGTGAAGGTTGGTGCGGCGACCAGTTTGGTCGGTTTATGACTACTGATACCTAATGGAAACATTTTTTGCCGAAAATAATTTATTATTCCGATAGTTTTCAAATTACGTATTAAAAAAATATTTTTTCGAAAAATAACTAGGAAAATTACCCATTAGTATTCATGACATTCGTATACTGATTTACACCGCGCCAAAAGCTAAGCTTTTTTCAATGAGGTTCATTCACTGACCTCCATATATACAAGTACGCTGGACCTATGATACCCTAAGAAATGACAGCTCTTTATTGTGCCTATTTGAAGCGCCCCCAATGCGTGGGAAGAGAACTAAATCTGACGTAACTTTTAGTTCCGTTCCCACCCACTGCTACGAATGCCTACGATCAGCGCCAAAATGGCGAAAATCAAATCGCCTCACTATGGCCCGGCTAATCATAGGTCCAGCGTACTTGTATATATGGAGGTCAGTGGGTTCATTAAAAATATGGGACACCAGATGGCAGCACAGTGAAGTCAGGTCTAATAGCGTCAGTTTAAAAAGAGGAGCGCAGCGGGGAGGATTTTTTTATGACTGCGCGAGCATTTTGTCATTTTCAAACGGGCACGGTCTTATTTTCAATTGAATTAATAAATTGCCAAGGATTTTTTCCTTTCTATCACTACTTGTGCCAATAAACTGACCATGAACAAATGCTCGGTCGGTGATAGAGGCAAAATATGACACATTTTACTTTTTTCTTTTAGAAATCGCAACTCGCTCTATCAAAGAGTGTCAGACCCGTGTTCCTCAAGTACTGTCACGTTTGGCATGACCCCCCCCCCCTCTTCCCTACTTTCATTACTGTGACGTAATAGGCCTCTAAACCCCAAAGAATTTAAATAAGCTTACCAATTTGATGAACCTAAAGATTGTAAACAGGAATCAGAGATGGCTACTGGCTGCTGGCCGGTATCATCACCTATTTACTTGCAGCAGATCTTCAGTTTTTATGTTTACATTCTCTTGGCCGACTTCTGTCACTCTTCTGAACGATGCCACTGGTCCATCCCACATTTTTAGCATGAAGCTGCATTTTATAATTTTATTGGTCTATCTATCATAAGGCGAAGAAACTTGCATATAGTCTTTTGCGGAGCAGCGTGCGAATCGCCTTATAGTTGCCGTAACGACTTAAACCGTGTTATTATAAAACGCAGACTAACTTTGTTACTAGGTTTGTTACCATTATCCGACCAAATCCAATTGACATTTACAGATGAGACGATGACAATATTATTAGATGTCAACTTGATTTGGTCGGATAATAGTTTAAATCTAGTAACAAAGTAAGTCTGCGTTTTATAATAAGACGGAAAAATTCACAAGTTTTCCTATCTGTCACTCAGTGCCCCCGTCCCCCTCGGTGTTCTCCCCGTCCCTCTCGGTGTTCCCCCCGTCCCCCTCGGTGTTCTCCCCGTCCCCCTCAGTGTTCCCCCTGTCCCCCTCCGAGTTCCCCCCGTCCCCCCCGGTGCGGCCCGCAGCGTGCAGCTCGTCCCCCCCGAGGCGGTAGTAGCACCAGCGCTCGGCCGCGGTGAGGTTGACGGCGCCCTTGCCGTCGTAGAACCGCCGCGCCGGGTTCCACTCCAGCACGTGGAAGTCCAGGCGGGAACTGCCGCTTTGGATCGCTTCCTGGAATAAATACTAAATATCTTCGCAAAAATATATCATGAAAACATTGCTTCCATGAGTATATTTGCTAAACAAATAAAAAAAACTCGACTGACAAGAACGTCATCTACTGGTGAATAGCAGAACTACCGATATGACGTTTTACATCAGTAGCGACAAAGGTAGCGATATATTTTTTGCTAGAAAAAGTTCTGACGTTCAAGCGTTAAACCCTAATAACTTTAAAAAGGCTGAACTGATTTCGTCAAACATAAGAATCACAATAAATTTTGTGTGTTGTTCACACAAGGGAACTTGATTTAATGGAATAAAAAAACGCATCGAAGCGATCTATCGTTCGAGCGTTACGATGCCACAAACACAGACAGGACCGACAGATGTAAGCGTCAAACTTATAACACCCCTCTTTGGGGTTTTATTAACCCCAAAATAGAATACGGAACTCGTCTCCAAGGGTTCAGACAGACACGAGCGAGAGCGGGCCAGCGATGGCACTCAGCAGCGACGCGCTCCGACTGTCGGCTGTCACCACGCGCGCGAGTGTTGCTATGTTCTTTTGGAGTGCAAGGCCGAATAAACAATTTTTGTACTGAAAGTTATATGGTCCCAACAAAGCGCAGCGCACCTTGGCGACGGAGTCGAAGAGGCGCCGCCCCACGCCGCGGCGGCGCTGCGCCGGCCGCACGTACAGGTCCTCCAGCATGGTGGCGCGGCCCTCCCACGTGGAGTAGGTGGGGAAGTACAGCGCGTACCCCACCACGCTGCGGGCCGTCTCCGCCACCTTGCAGCGGAACGCCGGCGGGCTGCTCTCGAACCCGTGCTGCTCTAGCTCTGCAGATAAATAAATAAATAAATATATAGGGACCAATTACACTGATTGAGCTAGCCCTAAAGTAAGTTCGAGACTTGTGTTATGTTATGGGATACTAACTCAACGATACTATATTTTATAACAAATACATGTACACGGTGATTTTTTACTGGTTTTGGAGCCGAAGGCCACTTCATAGGCCTCGTTAGTAAGACCTAATTAGCTAGTCAAAATAAAAATTCAGAAAAAAAAAACGACGGGTTGCACTCTGGGAGTGCCGGCAGAAGTGAAAACTTGAATATTAACGTTGTGCATTTTTGATATACGAAACAGCAGGCGCAGGCATACATTTTCGCCGCGCCGTAGAAAGAGAGGGGGATACTCCCTCTCCTACGCCGCGCCAGCTGTCTACTCTCCATCCGTCTTACGAATTTTCGATCAGGTCACGTGTCCTGACGCGAGTTTAAAAATTTTTACCCATTCCAAAAAAAGTGCACAACGCCGCTAAAGAAGTTTTCACTTCAATAATAATAATTGTAATAACCTTTTGCATAACAACCATCATTACAATGAAATAATTATTTTTTACTTACATAAATTCTAAGTACCTTACCTTTGACTGTTAATCTTGGTCCATTTGGCATTTTCTCAAAATCTGCTAATTCCTGTAAGTCATTAGAAAAGAAACTATAAATATGTTACATTTTTACATAGCCAATAGACTCAAAAAGAAGAATAAGACATGCAAGTTTTTTTATATGAATAATATTTTTCATTCACATAGTTACATACATACCTAGTTCATCATCTTCATCAGGTCTTTTGGTCTCCACTGCAGGAGCATGACCCTCTCTGTATTACCAGAGCCATACTTGGCCAGAGCAGCCAGAGGACTTGGCCTACACTATCCGCGCTGGCCAGACGGGTTGGAGAGGTCTCACTGATGTTTATAAGCTTGTTTAGCTTGTATTTCCTAAGTCGCCTTCTACGACATCCACGGTAGGACTTGGAGTGGCCCTATTCTACTCTGTCGAAAACCACACGGCATAGCCCATTCCCTTGATCGGCTTCTAGGTATGATCTGTACGGAAAGAGAAGCAGCTGGAACATTATGTTTTTTTCCCACACAAGCATGATGAAGATCTGTATGTACACAATCAGATACAATAACAGGAAAAATTGCTTAAATAATAAGAAAAGCCTTGTTATGGCCCAGATGATTACAGATCAAGAGATGTGTTTGTACCAATACTATGATAATATTTAAAGTTTTGGAACGAAAATCCTTTTTGGATGATACGGACTTCACGGATGGGGTGGAGGCTAGGCTAAACTTTACAGGGGCTCGAATTTTTAAGAAGTTTTTTTAAGGGCTTCAATTTTTGTAACGTTATTCCAACCTAATGTTCCATGACACTCCACTTTTTTATATTACTGTCAAAAGTTAACCATGTAATTCTTAATTGTAATACAGTAATTTTTAAACTATTATTATTATGACAATTTGAGAAGCCGGTAACAGGCATACTCTCGCTGGACCTTATCATTAACTGCTGATAAGACAGTACATTGAGCCTAAATGGAGCTGGAACTGATGAAATTGTACTGAGGCGAATCAAGTAACAAGGCTGAGTTCTACACAATTTATATCTCCCAGATAACTATTGTAAATAAGTATGTTTTAATACCTATAGTAGAATGAGAAACAAAAGATTATCTTACTTGTATCATTTCGGCGACGGCCGTCATATCCTCTTTTTCTGCATCTCTGATCGTCAGGTCATCGTCTTCGTATTTCGTCGCCATTATTTATAAATTTTTTGGATGGTTTTATTAATTTTATTTTCTGAAAAATGTTTTGAATTTTGTTTGGTTCTGTTCTGATAACAAACGTCAAATCAAGCTATGACAGTGACAGAACATGCGGGATGTTCTGTCATTGTCATTAACTTTTTTTTACATTCAAGCAAACATTGATTTGTACGAGTTAACTCGCATATAAAACAATTTTGAGAACTATCCACGAGCCGCGGCGCTCACGTTTTGCAAGCGCCGCTTTTTACTGTACTTTACATTTTACCTATTCAATAAAATTCAATGTGCATCGAACAATTGTTTCACGCACCGCACTACATTTTTTTTTACCCGACTCCCTAAAATAATGAGGAGTAGGATCTTTATATTTTAGTTAGACATTTGTTTTACTCATAGACTTATGATCTAAGTAACTTTAGGTACAACTATCCTAACTCTATGGTTTTACTAGGACCCTTAACTTATAATGGCAGTAGGGTCGTCGAAATATCTGGCTCAAAATGATTTCAAACGCGGTAAATTTTGTAAACCCCATACAGTTAGTCAGTCCCAATCAGATACAGACATTCCTACACAAAATTCTTGGAAATGCCGATTTTTTTTTTTATTTTCATTATACTATCGTGATCTAGTATTGCCCGTGGTTAGTTAGAATAATTACAGATATGTATATGTCCTTTCCACGTTGCATTACAGTTTAGGTAAGTTATTAATATTAAACTCGCAAATATTAAATAAAAGTTTATTTCATATAATACTCATTCTGTACTCTGTACACACATGCTTTAAATTAAATCATATACATCACGTTCTCATACAATCAAATTAAAATTAGCGAACATACAAAAACTGTGGCAAACTTATATATCAACCCTTTCTTTGTGATTGCAAGACTTTAATTCATTGAAATAAACGATTACTTTCTAGTTTGGAAAATATATGTGTAATTGTCATAAGTATATTAATATAACGCATTAGCAAGGTCTTACGTGTTTGGAAAATATATGTGATGTGACGGTCTATTCTTCAAATGTCTTTATTTTTAAAATTTTCCAAAGCAGCATGTATGGCTTCTGAACAATATTTTTTGGCTATAAATACTAGTAAACGTAATACAGTACCAGTAAAAATTACATAATAAATAAGATTATACTATGTCACATTGTGTATTTATAGCCGAGCATTTTTAAGGGCAGGTTCAGTTCAGTATATTAGAAAAACTCGAATACTATAAAATCGGTAAAAACACAGACAACATGTATGAAGGAGAAGATAATATCATTCGCAATTTTTAAATGTTGCTCACTTATGTTGTTCACAAATTGTTCCCATTACTGATCTGAACCTGTCAAGAATTTTACAAGATTTACCAGTTAGCCTGGTGGATAAAACCACCATACAAATATTCTATATTTTTCTAGTTGTGGGTTCAAGGGCGTATTTGTAAGAGTAAGGGCCCGGGGCTAATTTCATATTGCCCCTTAACTGTGACGTAAGTATACACAAATTAATAAGTCTGAATTCTTAGTACAAAAATAAGTTTACCTACTAGTTATTACCGAATTCGTAGCCTACTATGTTACAGACATAACGATAGGTAATGTGTTGTAAATAGCTAATATTTACAATTACGTTGTTTTATTTACTTACAGATCTCAATAGTAGTATCATATTGTTATAGGAAGAAATGAATGAGGGTAATTCGTACAAGATAAATAGAATGTGTATGAAAATAAGATATGACGACTTTTTTAAAACAATTATCATAGATTTAATTATTAGCACTTTTAGTTGCGCAGAACGCATAATAGTATGTGCTCGCAGTTCGAAGCATTAGCTTTAGAGTCGTATGTGATGCTCCTTATCGTAAGCAAATTATAAGTTACATAATCTGAGGGAATAAACGAATACGATTGCACATAGGTAAGCCACCCATACAAAGTTAATAGCTTTCGAAAATGAAATTCATCGTATTGACAAAATTGGCCAAACCAAGGCAGTTCGTAATGTAGGCCTGTTAAGAGTGTGAGCGAGAGGTAACGATGTTAGCGGATATCAAACTCTCAATCGCCCTCGATTGGCTTGCCGCGAATGTCTGGCTTATGGTTATAGAAAAAGTCGCACTATCACTGCAATGTGTGATGTCAATGGAATTCGGAGCGCAAGTTGAACTCTGCGTACGCGCTGGACCAGGACGCGCTTGTCGGGAGTGCAGACGAAGATGCTGAAAACATGCGTCAGATTGCTTACAAAGTTTATATCGTGTAGTGGATAGATGTTAAGGCTTTAGTAAGTAATGGGCTATTTGACTGTGTGTTATTGGATAATGTCTAATATAAAACAAATACAAACAGGAAAAATATTTTTTTTTTTTAAATTGTAAGTTGTTATTGCGTAAAATAAAAAATTATATTGTTTTCAGATTTTGTTACTTTTTGATATGGATATTTAAAAAATACGTATTATTACTTTTTTCCTTTTAGTAAAGTAGAATGTACTCACATAAATGGGCGATCAATTTTTGTGGTGTGACTGTCGTCGCTACGGAGTCGGGGCTACGGATATCTTTTGAATCTCCATCTGAAAAGGAAATGAATCATAATTTTTAATCATTTTGTAAAATTAAACCATAATTAAAAGTAATTCGTTTCTTTGAACAAGTCAAATCAAAAACTTTACTAAACTTTAAAACAAATATTTTCTTTGTTGCTTTTTTCTGTCGGTGTGCGCGCGCATCGTAAAAAATTCACTCTCATCATTTTTCCGAACCGCACCAAAAGAAGTATAACTTCAAAAAATAAAGATTGGCTCTAAAGGACTACTATCCAGAGCCGTACAACAATTATGAACCAAACCTGGCGAGCGCGGCGCGCTGTGGTGGCCGGCGTGGTGCGCGGGGCGCGCGGCCTGCGCCTTGAGCAGCTTGCTCATGGTGTTGCGCGGCGTGGGCGGCGGACGCTCCAGCGCGCGCCCGTGCGCCGCCGCGGCGTGCCGCTCCAGCATGTAGCGCCGCTCGAAGCGCTCGGCGCAGAACGGGCAGCGGAACAGCCGCCGCCGCGGCTCCCCCGCCGCCGCCGCCGCCGCCGCCGGTTCCGCGCTCTCGTGCGACTTGCTGTGCGCCAGCAGGTTGTAGCTGGAACCGACGATTTCCCTTGTCAACCTTTCTCGATAGGCTCATAATACAGCTATAGTTTTTTCCCAAACAATAGATAGCGAAGTCTCCAGTCAAGAAAGTGAAGTCTCGAAATAAGTAATAGGGTCAAAACTGAACTATAAAAAAGTCGTTTCAAAACATTATTACAAATAAGCTTTTATTTTAAAGTCAAAGTATTTTTTTTTATTCAACAGAGGATCAATTTACCTCTTATTAAAGGTCTTTTTAAAAATAATTTTAGTGGAAAAGCTAAAAACTACTATTCAATAAATATTTTCAACAGTGTAAGTGAAAGCAATTTTAATGTAATGTTATTAACGCGTAAAGACAAAAAAAGCAAACTCACCGCTCCGAGAACCTTCTCCCACAGACGGCGCACTCGTGCCGCTTCTCCCCCGAGTGCACCCGCTTGTGCCGCTTGAGGTGCGAGCGCGTCATGAACTCTAAATAAGCAAACTCACCGCTCCGAGAACCTTCTCCCGCAGACGGCGCACTCGTGCCGCTTCTCCCCCGAGTGCACCCGCTTGTGCCGCTTGAGGTGCGAGCGCGTCATGAACTCTAAATAAGCAAACTCACCGCTCCGAGAACCTTCTCCCGCAGACGGCGCACTCGTGCCGCTTCTCCCCCGAGTGCACCCGCTTGTGCCGCTTGAGGTGCGAGCGCGTCATGAACACTAAATAAGCAAACTCACCGCTCCGAGAACCTTCTCCCGCAGACGGCGCACTCGTGCCGCTTCTCCCCCGAGTGCACCCGCTTGTGCCGCTTGAGGTGCGAGCGCGTCATGAACACTAAATAAGCAAACTCACCGCTCCGAGAACCTTCTCCCGCAGACGGCGCACTCGTGCCGCTTCTCCCCCGAGTGCACCCGCTTGTGCCGCTTGAGGTGCGAGCGCGTCATGAACACTAAATAAGCAAACTCACCGCTCCGAGAACCTTCTCCCGCAGACGGCGCACTCGTGCCGCTTCTCCCCCGAGTGCACCCGCTTGTGCCGCTTGAGGTGCGAGCGCGTCATGAGCGCGAGCCCGCACACGTCGCAGGCGTGCGGCTTCACGCCCGAGTGCGACAGCTTGTGCATCTTGAACGACGACGTGTGGATGAACGACTTGCCGCACAGGTCGCACTGCCGGTCAAACAGACATATTTTACTCTCTTTCTGTGTATTGAATAAAATTTGGCGGATGAGGGCTAGACAAAAATTCCATCAATTTTTCCGTAACAAACTTAGGGGAAAGAATTTTTTAGGGGTTTTTCTTAGGGGCTTCAAGTTTTGTAACTATTTTTCATTAGTGTTGTACGACACTCACTTTTTTATAACAGGGTTTTACTCAAGTAGTGTAGTCAGAAAAGGCCGACTAGTTGTTTTTTTCATTGAATTATAAGTAAAGATACTTCTTATATAATCAAAACTGTTATAACAGTTTTTCATTATTTCCTTGCTATAGTAGTAGTGTTCAATTCGAGTGTAAGTGATCAATAACAACTCTTGTTTAACAATCTACTATTGTTCCAAACCTGATAGTTTAGTTTGCCGGTGTGGATGTTGTTATGCCTATGAAGCGCTCCCTTCGACGGAAACAGTTTATTGCACTCCTCGCACTTCCAGTCACTGATGCCTGTAAATTAATATTAATAGATTAAATGATAAAATCCCATAGCAAAGATAATATAATTGCTAACGTAACAGAAACCCAACGCCATAGAAACTATTGGAGGGCCCGCAAATACGCAATACTGATGAGGCACACAGAGATGGCAGTGTCACCGGAAAATAACAAGACTCGTAAGTTGATCAATTTTCAAGGTAGTTGATCAACTCCCGGAAAATAATAAACAGCAGTTAAAATGTATTATTTAACGTATGTATTTTAGTAAATTGATTAATTTACGGCGCCTTGTCGTAAGATCATCCGACGAAAGCGAGGTGTACGTTGATTGGTTAAAAATTAACATATAGTAATAAATAAGTGAAATACGAATAAGTACAAACAAATAATAGATATTCAGACTGATTGTACTGATTAAACTAACTATAATACTTAATAAGTGGTTAATAAGTGATAATGTATATCTGAGCTCAAGTATCTTTTGTTATTTAAAATATTTTTCCTTTTATTATACTAAGTCATAAAACTGTATGGCTAAATAAGAATAAATATAAAATATAAAAAAAATATACATGATCTTTCACATCTCATCATCGGTATTAAAATAACATATCTAAGTGTTTGTTAACTCTATGAATAAACGGGTGTCTATTAGAATACAGATTTTTTTGACATCAATTTCATTTCCCAGAAAACTATTCCACGATTTTTAATACATTTTTTTCTTAATAAAACAAATAGTTTGTCATCGCAGTTTCATATTATAATAACAAAATTTTAAAAATATATATTTTAAAATGGTTTTCTTTTATAGAAAAACGGTATATCAAACCAACATTTCATATAAAATATAAAGTTATCGATAAAACATGTTTCAATATGTAACGGTACACATAATAACTCGCTTCGCTCGCTCGGCTCGTGCGTGTCTTGATCGCAGTTCTAACATAACCTAACCTATAGGATTGCCCTAACCTAAGAAAATGGATAGAAGTGTCTTAGCACTCGCCGGCCGCTACCGCGGCACGCTCGCTTCGCTCGCTCGGCTCGTGCGTGTGTTGGTCACAGTTCTAACATAACCTAACCTATAGGATTGCCCTAACCTAGGAAAATGGATAGAAGTGTCTTAGCACTCGCTGGCCGCTGCCGCGGCACGCTCGCTTCGCTCGCTCGGCTCGTGCGTGTGTTGGTCGCAGTTCTAACATAACCTAACTTATAGGTTTGTCCTAACCTAGGAAAATGGATAGAAGTTTCCTAGCACTCGTTTTAAATGTTTCAACTATTTTGCAAACTGAAACTTACGTGGAAACAAAATTATGGGTAACAAAACTTTGATGTTACGTTATTTCGATAAAATACATAAAATATGAAAAGAAATAACGATACAATGAGTTTGTCAATAACGAATAATCGAGTAAATGAAATTTCGATGTCAACAGATTTTAGGATTTGTTCAATATTGTATTAAAAGATTTGCGAATAGTTTTATGGGGA
This sequence comes from Acrobasis consociella, assembly GCA_963555685.1. NCBI lineage: Eukaryota > Metazoa > Arthropoda > Insecta > Lepidoptera > Pyralidae > Acrobasis > Acrobasis consociella. The sequence continues at coordinate 284,485 of OY743107.1, forward strand.
ATAAAAATCGCTGAAGTTAATTGCGAGAAAGTGATGGGTTCCCATGAATAAACACTAGCCAAATGCTTATAAAATGCCCTCGACTAATCAGAGAACAGTGTATTATGTGACGGGTAATAGTATACCGTTAAATAGTACACTGAGCAACGATTGGCCCGTTAGTGGATGATTTTACTTGTGGTACAATCGTAAATTATTAAATTACTGCCAGGTACTGTAAGTTTAAAAATTAGCTAAAATGCACTGCGTTAAATAATAAATTTCTACTAACGTTTGTTATTTTTCGTCAGTTAATCAACTAACTAGAAAATTGATCAACTTACGATTCTTGCTATTTATCGGTGACAGCAGCACACACGACTAGCAAAAAAGTGACAAAGAAAGTGTTGAATATGCTTTAAAAATATTTATTGCATTTAAAGTCATATTTAATAAATTAGAGTACTACTTTATTCAAATAATAGAAATAAAAGATTTGAATTATTACCATAAAGCGCCATCTAGTGTCAAGAAATATAAATAATTATATTTATATAGCGATGGGTATCTTACAACAATAACTAAACTCACCGAATACTTCCATAACTATAGGAAATAACTATTATATGTATGAACAAATGTAAATAAAATAAAAAGGGGTACAAACCTTTGTGTAGGGCGATGTGTATGTCACAGGCGCGCTTGTGCTTGTAGTGCGCGCCGCACACCTCACAGATGTAAGGCGGCTTAGAGCCGTCGTGTTTCTGCTTGTGTTGCTCTAACCTCACTGAAAACAAATTTGACTCAAAAATATTTACTTGTGTTTCAATTTTATCGTTTGTAGATCTACATTCATATTTTCTTAAAGTAATCGTTTTCTAAAACGTCAATGATAAAATAAATAAAAATAAGTTTAAATATTATTTTTGTAAATTGACGCCCCCACTGTTTACTGCCCTTGGGCAAGTAGTCCTTTTACTTGTCTAAATACAGGACTGTGCTTGACTAATGAATAAAACTGTCGAGATTTTAACCAACTTCCAAAAAAGGAAGAGGTTATCAATTCGTCATGATGTTTTATATTTTTTTTATGTATGTTCACCGATTTATCGAAGACGCCTAGACTGATCTGAAAAGTGAAGGAGTTTTTATTTCTGCACTGGTCGATTTTAAACACTGCCTCCTGCCATGCAACACCTTTCTGCTCCGGCCTCTCAAAGCAAACAAACTACTGCTGTGACAACACTCACCTAACGAAGTATACTTGGCACTGCACTGGTCACACTGGTGCAGCACCTTGTTCTCCTTCTTCTTCTGCATCCCTTTGGTCCGTGGCCTCCTGCCTACTAACACCTTTTTCTTCCTCTTCGGCTCGTCATTACTGAGCTCCTCCTCTGGCATGAAGTCACTATCACTGTCATTGTCAATATCGTCCTCGTTCAACGGTTCCAGTTTTAATACTGAGTCGAACCCATTACTGAATTCCCTGGAACATAATTATGATAAATAAAAATAATGGTTGTCCTCAGAAAAACAGACTTCATTATCATGCTAAATAATGAAATTCGATTGAACCAGCAGCCTTGGTCTTGGACCATGCTCTTACCAACTGAATTATCACATGTTCAATGCAGCACAACCAATTTCTCTACTATCTCCTACAATGCATTAGGTTTGCGTCACCTAACATTACTACATTTATCTGATTTAACTTGTTACAAAATCAAGATGTTTATTGTATTGTGTTATTTATCATCATCATCATTTCAGCCGTATAATGTCCACTGCTGGACATAGGCCTCTACCAAAGATTTCTAAAATGACCTATCTAAAGTGGCTTGCATCTAGCATCTACAAAGTTAAGCTCATTATGGTGGTGACAAAGCTTATATTTTGAGATCCACTTTGGCTGAACCCACCCGTCATTGGAGTCCTCCTTCTTGATGTCCCTCAGAATGGTGTGCGCGGCCAGCTGGTGCGCCGCCTCCGCGATAGCGCCCCCATCGCCGCTCAGGCCACATTCACTGCATTCCCAGTTGCCACTGCAAATGATTATATTACAGTCGCAAATTTTATACAACTTAGTATCATTTTGGCCAAAGATATTTTTACTAATACAAATAACTGGAGAAGTGCGACTCCGGCAATCGTGTGAAGGGTTTCGTACCATTATCAATAAAAAATATGTATGGGAACCTCACTTTGAGTATTTTTTGTTATAGTGGCAACAGAAATACATCACCTGTGAAAAATTATACTGTCTAGTAGAGAGACGGGACAGCGAAGTCTTAATATTAGAGTCCCGTTTTTTACCTTTTGTGTATGGACCCTAAAAATTGATGGGATTTTTTACCACAGTTTGCTAGCCCATCAGTTTGATTCGGAAAGAAAGAAGTACAGGAGTATGGTGCCCATGCAAACTATTTTTTAATAAGGTGAGCCAGTAAGAAAGTACTTCACAATGAATAACAATCAACAAACAAGTGTCCCGCAATAATTACCTGTCATCATTTTTTGGCTTGCTCTGCGCTTTTCGTTTACTAAGTTGCCCAGACACCTTTTTCCGCTTGCCTACTTTTTGGCCTCGCTTCTTCTTGATCACTACCAGCGGTTCATTCTCTGAATCATCGTTCAAATCTGGGTATGCCCCATCATCATTGTCGACCTCGTTCTTCACATTGTCTAACCGAATCGGCTGCGGCAGGTAAAACAACGGGTTCTTACTGAGTATAGACTCGAATGTGTCTTTCAGCTTTATATACTCAATCTCAGCCTGTTCCAGGACATTGACGAGGTCTAAACATGTCTTACAAATATATTTTGCGAAGTTCGCAGCAAACGGGAGCTCTGTGTTCGTAAATTTACTGAGAAAAGCGTGCAGTGAGACGCCTGAGGCGACAGTTTTGGTTCTGTAAATATCGAAACTTTCTTGGCTTCTTGTGACGCACACCACGCACTCGTGAGGCTCAGGTTTCACCAGCGCCACGGGTCCCTCTTCCTCTTTCTTTATTCCTTCCTTTTCATCCTCCTTCGAGCTCAACTGGACCAGTTTATCATTAGAGTTCATTGCACTTGATTCGGCCATCTCCATATTCAACAACGTTTATAAATACTATGGCATTATAAAACACATAGGCAATCACATATTTGTACTAAATAGAAATTCTACATATAAAAGGGACATAATTTTCTGTTTATTTATTCCGTAAACTGAAATAATTTATTGAAAAAGAAATGACAGGCGATGATGATGAATTTAACCATAAACAATTTTTTTGTGTCTGTGGTCGAGCTTTGACAGTAGTAATTTTTTCTTTAGGATGTTTTTGGTCTTACCTAACTACTGACGATTATACTCGTCATTTTTTTGGAAAATAAACAGGAGCTCGACGTCCGTCCTCACATTCCTCCCGACTTCCACTCTTGGAGGAACAGTGCTGGTGCCAAGGGTTTTGGTACCTACATTGTATTTTCGCTTGTGGCACAGTTTGTTAAACTTTAAAAAAATAAGTATTTGTTAAAACGCCGTAGCGGGAATTTAAAAATACCAAGATAAGTATTATTACTATCGAAGAGCAAATAAGTACCTTTTTCTTAAATATAGGTACCTCCAATATCTCTCTTAATAATTAACCTCTAAATTGTACAATGTGGTTTGGCAAGAACTTGATGTTAGGTTGCTAACGTTCCCCTGTTTAAATCTTGATCGACTTCATAGACGTGCGACTAGACAAAGATTTAAAACAAGTAGGTACCTACCTATACGGCTTTGGTAGATTATTTTTATTTGTTTCCAACAAGAAAGCTTGATCAGAATAAATGAAGTAAGTTGGCAATTGGCAGGTATATACCTAATATTGATTATAAGTACCAAAATATTTCAACTTAGAAGGCAAAGGCACATGGCCCATTTGATGTAGCCTATGGACTTCTATTCCATGCACGTTCCGTGCTGTGGACGCCTGCAACTATGTATAGGATGGGAGAAGTTTTAATTTGTGGGGAAAACCATGGCAGGGAGCTCATCATTTTCTTAGCCACGCAATATATATATATATATATAGGCACTAGCTGTGCTCCGCAGTATTACCCGTGAAAAAAGTAGACTATGTGTTAATCCAGGGTGACAGCTTCCTGCATACCGAATTTTATCATAATTGGTCCAGCCGTTAGCGCGTGATGAAGTAACAAAAACATACACACACACTCACAATCTTTCGCTTTTATGATATTAGTGCGATAATGTGATTATTATAATATATACTTATATTTATGTGTGATAGTTTGAATATTCGTAATGCGACGCAAGATGCGTCGCGCAGCGGAGGTTCGACACTAAGGATGATTTTATTCGTAGGTCTTACCCGTGGGTCCTACAGCGTGAAGTTTTTGAAGCTTGAAAATGACTGTTTGTTGATGTCGAAACTTCCACAAGTTTTATACGAGGGCCTACTACAACTTACGAGAGGGTGCAGCGGGGCATGACGCCCCACCCGGGCTCCGGGGCGGCCGCGGCAGTGCCGCCGCCACCGCTGTCCCGTTCGCCCGTCACGCATCACGGTCCGAAAGGCCGCGAGCGCTAACTTTAACCCGTTGTGTGCTGTGATCAATTTCAAGTTGAACTTCGCAACTTGTGTTTTGTTCAGTGTTTGGATTATTGGTGTTTGCGAGTTTGTTGCTTTGCGAAAAGTAAGTGGAAATTAATTTTTTTATACTTTTAAGAAGTTTAACTGCGTAAGAATATTATTAAAGACGTCTCTAGTACATACTTTATTGTTTATGTAAGTTGAGGTTTAGTATTTATATTAGGCAACTATTTTAAAGGTTTCATTTAACATTTTATAATTATCTTTAATTTTTCAATTTTTCCCGATTGACACGAAGCTTCAAAAAATAGTATTATTATAAAGTATTGAAAGATGAAAACTACCATTCGAATTCAAGTGGAAAATCTCTAGGCACTCCAAAGTCCAATCAGATCTTAGTTAATTAATTGAGTAGAGCACCACGCGCTTCATAAACCAGGGCCATAATAAAAGCTCATTGTTTATAAAACTTGTACAAGTGCTTGGGTTTCATAAAACCGGTAAGAGGGCGCGTCCTGTGAACTGTCCTGCGCGCCCGCCTGCACTTCCGGTCGCCGCAGGTCGCCACTCGCGGGCGACGGAGCATCGCCACTTCCGCTGCACCGGCCACGCCGTTACACCCTGCATCGAGCAATTGCAAATAAAAACCTACTTCAATACGAACCTACTCAACCGATTTTGATAAAAATTCTATGGGACCACGTGACAAAGCATGCCCTTTCCAACAAAAAAGAATTTTCCAAATTGGTCCATGTATCTTCGAGTAATCGGCGGGAATATGCATTAAAAAATATACCTATATATTTAAATTGACCTCGTCTTTTTTGTAAGTCGGTTAAAAATACAAATATACAACTCTTTATTCACTAATAAGGCAGAGACTAGTAACTTTTATTTTACATTCCCTTTTACTGGGTCCATACCTTTAAGCCTCGCTTAGCAATTCAGATAGGTTACTTAGATTGAAAACGACAATAGGAAATAGTGACTGCACTGCATGGTTGCTTTAGGCCTTTTTTAGCCCGTCGCATCTATTTGGAAAAGTTTCCTAGATATTCTAGGTCTGACCCATTCTCTCTTATCGACTTCTATTTATCTGATAAGCAGGTAGGTACATAGCTACTACGTATCGAAGAAATAGGCAAAATGTACGGTATGAGCGGTGCGCATAGCATCACTATTTTGATTCACTTTTCCGCCTTCTCGCCCATGTTCTAGACTCTGTCTGCTTAGAGCTGCAAGATCCAATATGCTCTGTCTGCTTCATTAGGGATAATGTCATGATAGTATGTGCTGATACCAGTGATCAATAGAAATAAAAGTAATTTATCCAACTTAAGCAAACCCCAACTGCGAACCCCCTGACTTCCAGCCAAAAGCTCCTAAGCCGGGAACGTAAGATATGAAGAATTAATGAGTGCGAGCAAGTTTACATCCATCTCATGCCATCTATTTTAATTATAACGCATTCGCGAGATGGAGCGATAGCGATGGAGGCTTTACACTTTCTAGTTTTGTTTGGTTCACATTTTAATGCTAATTGCTCGCGGACCATACCGCGTTCAAACATTGCCCATTAAATGTACCTGTTTAGAATTTCCCTTAGAGAATCACAGATCGTTAAGTACATATTTACCTACAGATGATTTCGGCTGTTTCTTTTCCACTCCGCACGGTCTTGGGCAACCTTGGGCATCTAATTTATTCAGTGTAGGTTTTTATCTTTATCCAGAGACACGTCATTTTCATTATCAGGTGCTTTTAGCCTGCACTGCAGGAGCCCGGCCCTCCAACAGGGAGGGCCGGGCTCTAGTAGAACACTACTAGAGCCATATATGGTTAGAGCAGCAGAGGATATATGGCTTACATTCTCCACGTTGGCCAGACGGGTTGAAGAGGTCTCATGGTCTTTACAAGCTTTGTTTAGCATACTTCCTAAGTCGCCTTCTACGCCATCCACGGAAAGACTTGGAGTGGTCCTATTCTACTCTGCCGAAAACCACACGGCGAAACGGAACTCTTTGGGTACATATTTAGTACAGTATTTTGTCAGAAAGCTTAAGTAGGTACTGAACTAACAAGCAATTTACTCAATTTCCATTGCCTGGTAAAGTGGCAGTGTATGGCTGCGTCGGCGCCGACGAGCAACGGGCAGACCCAGTTGGCACGCGCCAATGCCTGCAATTCTGCAAGGGGAATACAGAACAGCTCGGAAGATTAGGTGATTTTTAAGCAGTAACTCCACTGCTATTACTTAAATTATCGATGATTGATAAATCAAACATTACATAGTAAAGATGTAGGTTAGTAGGTAATTCACCCTGAAATTTTTATACCAAAGTGCACCGACATAGTGTAGAATATACTTAATCAGTAGTACGAGTAGCCTTCGAAGGAAATTCTTGCCCATTTTCTTGATCAGTTTATTCTTTATTTAATTCGAGACAAGCTTGGAGGATAAACTATACCAGACTAAAATAATTGATTTATTTAAGAGTAAAACGGAGTTTCATGTGTAAAAGTTAAAAAAGAAAATGGCACGAAGTTTCATACAATAGACATCAACGCTTTCATACAAAATTCTTGCACGTGGACAATAAATTAATTCCTGATTGTGATTTTGATACAGAAACTCTTCTTCTTTCTCTCTTTATGTCAAAAACATTTTCATATAATCTCTTCTTTAAAAAAATATTTATCTTTATTTATTTTTATTACATATATTAAAATTACACAGATTGAGATAGCCCCAAAGTGATTTAAACTTGTGTTATGGCAAAATAACTCAACGATATTATATATATCTAAACTTGTGTTATGGGTTATGGAATAATAACTCAACGATACTATATTTTATGATAAATAGATACTTAGATAGATTATCACCCAAGACCAAAGACAATTCGAAAAAGACCATTATCCAACTTGCTCTGGCTGTATTCACTCGTGATCATCGTTAGCCTAGAACAAAGAAATATACTCATACATCACATTACCTTAACTTTATTCACATGCGATCACTCACTTAGGTGTCTAGTACGTACTTATAATACAACGTGGAAGAGAAATCTGTAATAGATCGAACCACAGGCTATACTAGATCACTATAAAACGTTATTATCACAATGATAATAAAATAATATAACAGTCAAAAAACAAAAAAATCGACATTCCCATACAAATTGCCCGGGCGGCTGCACACTTTTGTATGGAAATGCCGAAATTGATTTTTAGTTATTGTCTGTTATTTTAATTTAAATCCTACTTCCTACTATCCTATCCTACCTACTAATATTATAAATGCGAAAGTGAGTTTGTATATTTGTTTGTCTGTTTCCTCTTCACGCTTAAACTACTGAACCGATTTGGATGAAATTTGGTATGGTTTGAGATTCGGGGAAAGACATAGGGTACTTTTTATCCCGGGATTCCAACAGGGAGCGAAGCCCGCGGGTACAGCTAGTATACTATAGTTGTCTAGTATAAGTATAACCCGTGGTTCGATCGGGTATGTCCCTTCACGTATTATACTGTAGCAACAGAGTCGCATGCGCACGCGCGCGGGACGTAACCGCCGTTCCATCTGAGTTACAGTCTGTTCAATGCTATACTTTATTATTGTCCGGCTGTTAATGTAAAAACAGTGTTGGAACTGCTAGAGTAAGAAAATTTATTGACTCGTAGGAGCTTGAGTAGCAATTTTACGAGCTTAAGCTTTCCTGCCATTTATGTATTAGGAGAGGCTGTTATAGGGAAGGCTACAAACCTATACCCACAAACCTATACCCACATGACCCACATCCTACTTTATGTAACGTCAAATTAAGATAATATAATTACTAACGTAAGTAACGTACCTATATTGTGTGAAACTTGTGAAAGCACTATGTAACATGAAGATTTGTTGCCTCCAGACTGAAGTAGTTAGTACTAATCTTGGTACCAGTATTTCGTCGAAGGACTAAGTAAGTCCTAATAGCAGGCTGTGGTCACTCGCACTCATCACAAGCACGTAGTGTGCGCACGCGCCGCATCGCAAGTATCGCAACGCAACGTAACAAGTCGTTTCGGTTGAGTAGCAGGTGGCGCCGGCGTGTGACCACATGCAACATACTGCACGTATAGTATATCCAGTACCTGGGTGACCTAGCTTTGCTCGGTTTCATCTCAAACATTAACTACATATTTTTAAACTTGTCTAAAAAAAAAAAAAAAAAAAATTATATATAAACTTGAACATAAAAAAACAAAAGTAAGTCACCGAGTGGGATTCGAACCCGTAACACTCATTCTAGCGGTTTGTATCCTTAACCGCTGAGCCAAACGGATAGCGGCTGGCGCGAAGAAATTAGCGACCATATTCTGCGTGGAAAGAAAAACGCATAAAAACTCGAAAAAACGCGTTTTTCCAAACATAAGGCTAATCTAGATCGATTATTTACCCCCGAAAACCCCCACATACCAATTTTCAGCGAAATCGTTAGAGCCGTTTTCGAGATCACAGAAATTTATAAATATATAAATAAATAAATAAATATAGAAGGATTGCTCGTTTAAAGGTATAAGATACTTAACGTAAAAAACAATAACCCCCTTATTCATATAAAAATACAAATATTTGCTAAACCTATTTTAGTTAAAGTATGTTTTGACTGGTTCGCCCCGACCTATGAACACGCGAACTCTTTGTATACCTAGGTACTTATTTCGACAAACCCCCTGGCCATGTTATCTTGAATTTATTTACATTAACTTAAATGCCTTTATTTAAGGTCTAATAAAATATACTGAAACTATTTTAGCGGTGAATTTTATCTGTGATAGTGAACAACTTTCCCCAAAAAACATATGTTTCCATACATCTCGGATCAGCTGAAAGGTCAACTTTTATGGAAGGCCAAAATTACTATTCATATTTTGATACGTGTTCCTTGGGGAAAGTTGTTCAGGATCATGGACTGAATACGCCCTTGAAATAGTTTCTGTATATTTTGTTAGACCTTATATAAAACAACTTGAAAAATATGCCACTAATGTTAGTCATACGAAAAACAGTAAAAGTAAACTAATTTAAGTTGCTCCGTATAGCTGCATCGCGAGTGTCAAGAATAGGAAAGATGAAAATAAAAAAGGGTCCGAAAGCTGAAGACAACTTATTTGGGACCTTGAACAGGTGCCGCCGACGTCCGTGGGACCGTGACGCCCTCGTAACGTGATAACGTCATGTGCAATCATGTATAGCTGATACTTCCAGTGTTGAAATTCCAGTGTAGATATTAGAATATTCGTATTTAATCCCCGACAAAAAAGAGGGGTGTTATAAGTTTGACGCTAACGTCTGTCGGTCTGTCTGTCGGCTTGTCTGTGTGTCTGTCTTTGGCATCGTAGCGCTCGAATGGATGGACCGATTTCGAGGGGTTTTTTTTTACACGAAGGCAAGTTTTCTCGCTTCTTAGCTATGTTTGATAAAAATCGGTTCAGGCGATTAAAAGTTATTGCGGGTTAATGCTTAAAAGGCAGGGCTTTCCCTAGCAAAAAATATATGGCGCTACGGATATCAAGTCCTCGTATTGAGACCTATTTAAACAAAAATACATATAGCTGTTAAGGCTCCTCCTTGCGCTAGCGACCTTGAAAACACAAAAAAATTATTTTCTCTTTCTGTAAGTGAGATTATTAGAAACCCTCGTACAACTTTTTAGCTAGTATCCTGAAGTTTCATTAGAATCTCGAAAGTCATTGAAATACTATCCGGTTTAGAAACCTTTACAAAAAGAGTCAAAAATGGCCGTTTTTAGTATTTTTTGCAAAGGAAAATTCAGGGTATTTTATTTCAATGATTTTCGAGGTTCTAATGAAACTTAAGGATACTAGCTAAAAAGTTGTACGAGGGTTTCTGATAATCTCACTTACAGAAAGAGAAATTATTTTTTTTGTGTTTTCAAGGTCGTTAGCGCGGGGAGGACCCTTAATAATTTATTTTCATCTCATCTATTACTCGAAAAACTATGTTTTCATCCCAAAACATATGGAGCTAAATTACTGCTGATTCTCTCGGGAATGAAAAGTAAAAAAAGAAAATCTTCATAACTCAAAAACTGAACACGAATGTAATGTACGTAGAATCAAAGATACCTTCCTATCTAATGTTGGCAGTCCAGCAAAAAAAAAAGAATTTAGTTTAAAAGCAGTAAATAAAGGGCAAAGGCGTCGTATTTTTTTAAATTTGGAATATATATATCGTCGGCAACATGGATGAATGTAGGTCAACAATTTTATGTTCTTCGCTTCGAAAAAAGAAATAAATATAATAAAAAAAAGCGCAATTTTTGTCTTTGATTATTTTATTCAAAGTACATATGTAATTACAGAAGTTTACGTTAAATTGTATTGATAAGTGTGTACCTAGGTCATTATTTCTGTAAATTTAAGTACTTTTTCGTAAGTTTAAGCCGATATTTAATATCAAGTTTACTTAAAAAAATTAAAAGATATCATAAGGACCACGCAAACAAAGCTGATATGTGTGAAAATTTTATCAGAAGTTGGCGTCCCTTCAAAAAATGATTTCTTAGTATTTCTTGAATGAAAACGACACTAAATAAAGGTTAGTATTTGCAGTTGAACCTGATTAGGTTTTTTAGGCGTTCTACTTTTCTTTAAAATTCTGTTTTGTATTTGCTAGTTTTTCCTCATAGGTCGGGTACTCGGGTACGGTAATATTTTTATCTCGGGCGTTTTATATGAATCCTTCGCTTTGTTTCGATTCAAAGTAGCGCTCTCGCGTTTAAAGTCTACTATTAATTATATTTAGAGTAAGTACCTAATAAAATAATTTATTGCAACGGCCATGAATTAAAGACAATGCAATTAAAATTTTAACACGACAGCACATAAAATATGTCCTTCGTCCATAATGCTCATAAAGCATGGAAAACCGGGTCAGCTTCTCAGTATTAAAATGAAATTAAATGGGCGCCATTGTTGCGAATTAAATCAGTCACGGTAAGGGCAATTGGTTTCATAATGGATAATGACCATGTGTGTTCCATTGCGTTGTGGGAACATTTAGCTGTTTAGCGCCGTTTTGCTTCTAATAGGCGGAATGATAACTCAATGAAAAGGCACAATCCGTGGGAAAACCGATAAGGAGACATAATGAAGTCATACGCGGCGAACAGTGGGCCAGTAGGTTAGCGCCATGGGGAAACAACGAATAGAATTCCGAAAACGATGTGATATTCATAATGTCAAATGTGGCAAATACGTATTTTACTACTGATGGGAAAGTACTTCGGGTGCTTTGCAACTTCTTCTAGTGTCGAAAGATCTGAATAAAAACAAGTTTTTACTCTCCAGTAGGTGGCCACTTTTACAGCGTTGTCTGAGGCCTTAAACTTATACACTGACAAGCTGATTTTGTATAAGCTTAGACTAACATAAAAAGATGCTTATAAACAAAAAAGTAGCTTTCGTTTTAACCGACTTCAAAAAAGGAGGAGGTTTTATGTTTGACTGTATATTTTTTTATGAAAAAGAATAAAGAATGCACTTCCGAAGTGTCCCATAGAAAATCGGTTGTGTAGTTTGGGAGTGAAGTCGGTTTTTAGTTTAGAAAAAAAAATGTTCTTGTCTGTTCTGAAATCTCCATAACAACCTTGTATCATAAACACGAAAAACGATCAGTTCCTGGAAACTAATTAAAAACCTCTTACGGCAGACACGCGTGCGTTCCGCCACATCCCGCTAACGGGTAAGTACAGCCTAGTTACCGTAGTGTTCACGTTGTGGCTGTTGGCAGACTTGCGGCTACATTGAAGCCTGAGGTTGCGTGCTAGAAACCAATCAAGAGATTCAAGAGCATGTACTATATTGTTACAGAAAGTGTTTTGGAGATCTCAGTTTACGTTACGGTCACGTCCACTTGCACTTCAGAAAGCATGTCAGTAGATTGAAGATGATGCTACCAGTTTCTCAGAGCTTGCCACGAACTAATAAGCGCAGCGACATCATCCTACTCCTGCTAGATTTGTGGTCAGCTGAACAACGTAGCTAAAATTTGTACAAATCAGTAAACTAGATCAAATTTTCAATGAACATAAATAATATGAAAATCTACAAGTCTTTCCGTGGATGTCGTAAAAAGCAACATAGGAAATACTTACAAGCTAAACAAAGCTTATATATCAATGAGACCTCTCCAACCCGTCTGGCCGTCGTGAAGAATCTAGGCCAAATTCTCTGGCGGCTCTGGCCAAGTGTGGCTCTAGCACTACAGAAAAAATCGTGCTCCTGTAGTGGAGACTAGAAAGAACTGATGACGATGATATGAAATGATAAGTAGAAACTTTACGTTAGGTGTGGTGTAACACATGTTTGCCTGCTCCCGTAGATTAGACAAATGGGAATAACAATTAAAATACGGTTATCCTTTCTAAACCTAACCCTTTCCAACCTCCCAGCGACGACGTCTTGTGAATTATGATCCTCTTTAAAAAATTCCAAAGTACTACATAAGAAACTGACCCAGATTTATGAATTGGCAATCTGATGATGAAATGAAGACGTAATGTAATTTGTACTTCCTGATGGCTGGTGATGTACCGCTGTACCAGCGAAACAATGGGCATGCAAATGAATTGCGCGAAGAAAGCGAGCTGGCTCTGCAGCGATTTTGAGCGTTTTTTCCGCTTTCTAAATTCGCCCCCAGCTCCCCGGCCGATATACGCGCCTATTATCAAGTGGTGTGCTGGCTTGGTGGAGATTTACTTTCAAATCATACATCACAGTGTAATTGACATTTGTAGCAACTTTGACGGAGTAACTTTGCGAGGCTAACAACCAGAATTAGTATGACTGATTCCTTTTTTGAAGTTTAGAAAGATCTTTTATTCTTTATTGTGTTGGTATTAAAATACAGGTATGGAAAATGAAGAAGAAAATGTTAGGTAGATTTGGTCAGCATAGGTCAGTTAAATCTTTCATTGCTAATTGTTAGCTCAAGGTGTATAATAACTGACTAAAATTAAAGGCATGGAAGTTTATTTAGGTATTTAGTTTGCTCTAAAAAGGAGATAACGCCGGACACAATATGGGCAAGCTAATGCTAGGACCTCAGGCAAGGAGTATTCTTAGTTTAAAAACGAGAAACCAACCAGCAAGCAATCCGTGCCGGGACATTAATTCCGGAATCAGGCGTAAATAACTGCGGGCGAGCGTTATCTCGGTTTCTCCAACAAACGCAGAAAGCAAGGCTGGACAGCAAACAATTATCATTGTCACTCTAAATGCTAGGTCGTATCGACCAGATCTATCTAGGATAGGCTACGTATGCCGCTTTTTATTTTATTGTTTTGTTGCTTTCTTGTCCGATTTTATCATTCAAACAGATGTATGCATTTTAATATTTAGTGTAGTATTCAAGTAATCGATAGAACTTCAGCTTTTCCTCTATAACTATCTTTTTTTTCTTTTTTGATTCTGTTTTCAGAGGAACTACTACGATAAGTTCTGTTTTCTACTACACGCCTACTTCTTCCTTGACTTGCTCTTAGTCTGGCAGTCTCTAAATAAGTAGATTTTGAACTAGTAGTATTATCAACAACAACGGATTTATCATCAACAACAAGAAGAACAATTGCGAAGCCATCCAGTCAATGGCACATTTTTTGTCTTATTCCAAAATCTTAACATCTTTCATGCAAACAGGCCCCAATGAGGCAAATTGCCGTAGCTACATAGCCAGTTACTCAGAAGACATTCTCGAAGAAAATAAAATAAAAAGATAATGGCTATCAATACCTAGGCTAATTATCGATGTATGATTCCCAGGTAGGTGGTGGCTGCCCCGCTGAGGTGATGCGCCCCAAGCGGTAGCGCCAGCATGCGGGCGCGCGCGCCGCCGTCGGCCGCCGCCGGGCCGCTGACGGCGCTGCTGCTGCTGCTGCTGCACCGCTGCGCGGACGCACAAGGTAATTACATGAAAGCATTTTAATATCTGCATCGCCATGGAGACCATTTTGATGGAACATGATAATCTCATGTTGTCTAATATGTTTTGTTATTTATATTTCTACCAAATAATCATATTTTCTTTCTTTCTTTCTTATTATCTTTATGAGCCGTTCAAACCATGGCCTACCTCGAGTCCTGCCCCAATTGCGCAAATCATTGTACATGGCTTGAACTCTGTTACTGACAGTATAGTGTGGCCACACATCCTGTAAAAAAAAGCCATTCCTACTCGCTAAGAGTAAGAAGTCTCTTCGTTAGAACTTTATCAAAATTGACAACGTATATCTTATACCTTTAAACGAGCAATTCTTGTATGTATATATATTTATTTATAAATTTCTGTGATCTCGAAAACGGCTCTAACGATTTCGCTGAAAATTTGTATATGGGGGTTTTCGGGGGTAAACAGTCGATCTAGATTAGTTTTATGTTTGGGAAAACGCGTGTTTTCGAGTTTTCATGCGTTTTTCTTTCCACGCAGAATATGGTCGCTAATTTCGTCGCGCCGCGACCGCCTTGATTTAGCTCAGTGGTTAAGGATAACGACCGCTAGAAAGAGTGTTACGGGTTCGAATCCCACTCGGTGACTTACTTTTTTTTATTTTTTTATGTTTAAGTTTATATATATTTTTTATTTTGCATTGTTTTTAGACAAGTTTAAAAAATATTAGTTAATGTTTGAGATGTAACCGAGCAAAGCTTGGTCGCCCAGGTACTCCTTCTTATTAAAAGTCTCGGATTAAATTAAGTTTTAAACAACTTTATCCTACGGGACTTTACAAGCTATTGCTAGTAGTTTGCTGGGTCACTCAAACTGTAATGTCGACAAACCTAGAACCGATTTGATCTACCATCCTACCAACAGATACTCGAATTATCGTTGAACTAATATAATAATAGGTACTCGTAAATCGCCTATTTTTAAATTTTTGGTTCGACAGTTTTTCTGACCAAACGGTCGTTAGTTCGACCATCACATTGATAAATTGTTGATTTAATAATTTATCTGAGCGATAGGTCGTTGATGCAATAGGTCCGTACTACGGATTCCGTAGAGCGATAGGTCGGTTTCAGGTGATTTTATGTGACTTTAACATTGTCATGGTAGGTATCTATTTTGAGTATTGATACATATTTTGTATAATAATAAGGACTAATTTTGTAACTAGGTTTAAACCATTATCCACCCAATTCAAGTTGACATTGACAGATGAGTTAGTTTCACTTTACTAGATGTCAACTTGATTAGGGCGGATAATGGTTTAAACCTAGTAACAAAGTTATTCCTGTTTTTTAAAAAGACGGTTGTTGTCTACCTTCAAGACTAAATTTTAATCTCGGTACAGATATACTTAATCTTGACGTATAAGTTGGGTTTGGCGTCTCGTTCACAATAAAATATAGGAGTTTCAATAGCAAATTAGCATTACTAGGTTTAAGACGGGGTAGCGGGCAGTACTCGTATGCAGGTCAACCGCCCGGCACGCCATGGAAGTTAACCGACATTAAAATAAAACGTGTGCTACATTCTCCACAAGTTTGCTATTAGACATCAATTGTTTGTGTACATCGCATGACCGATGCGCCGGAAACTTGCACAAAAGATTTCTTGGACAGGTCACCGTCAAGCAATTTGGTTGGTGTCACACTTTCATTATGCGGTCAATGGATGGACTTCATCAAATTAATGAGGATTTGGGCTAATTTTATTGCAGCTACACTCGTCCTAGAGCTATTACCAAATGAAGTAGGTTTTATCACTACCCAGGACACTCAACCAGAATTAAATGCCTCATCATCATTGACATAGCTGGGGAATAGGCCTTTTTCAGTATGCGAACCACCTCAGTCCTGCACCTTACGAAAAAAATTACAAATCGTGATTTTTCTAATAGGTACCTAAATAAAACAATTGTTTACTTAAGCCTATGCCGTAAATATCTCAAACAAAGTTGAAATGTTGCAAAAATATATGTTAATTGAGAATAATTGTTACAGTTTTATAGCTTAAAAAACAATTACTTCAATAGCTGAGAAGGATGCAAGTGCACTCTGCAAGTATCAGTTTTCAAAATCTAAATATCAATGTCGTTGTTGATCGTTTATCGTGTTGATGGAAAATATGCTCAACAAAAAGTTGATTGCATCCGCGATGAAAATTCGATGAGTACACCTATGAAATGTTTTTGAAATCCTGTATAGATAAACTAAAATTTCGGATATACGTGATGAGCTCCTACTTGTAGATCTCGGGGTATGTATATCTCGACTGGGTAAATTCACTACTACTATAGTTTCTGATGCAAAACCAAAATCGATTACAACCTTTCTCGTTAGAAATTCGATGAAAACAGTGCAGTGTTTATTCAAAATCCTGAATGGACGGCAGGTGAGTGACCCCCGAGGGTCGGCAGCGGGCATAACTCACCAACTCACCCACCGCCCGCACGCCATCCTCAGCATTTGCATAGCCATAACGCTGCGTACCACATTTTCTATAATAAATAGGTACATGCATTTCTATAACCTTATAACAAGTCATTTTACTGTCTTGAGGTGAACCCTTTTAACCCAACACCTTGAAAACCTCTGTTTGATTTTCGTTTCATAGAACCTCATCATCAAACATACCTTTATCTATCACATCACACACACGCAGTTTGCTAGAGTATTTCATTAGTATTAAATTTAGATATTTAATGCTAACACTGCCGGGTTTTGTCCTATGTAGTGTATGATACCAACACAACAATCGAACCTTTCTTGAGCGGGAGCCTCCACCTACTCCTGTATCAGCTTTAGCAAAACAACTTAATCTGGCTAAATAGCTTAACAATTTAGCTAAAGAGCTGTCATAAATAACAAAGATTAACCCATCCGGCCATTGTGATTAACATAATAAGAGATAGCATCTGCAATTCGCGCCCAAACGGACTTCACTGCCGAGTGCCGCGAGAACAACACGCGACATTGTAACAACAATGAGCGGTTATTTCATTAGCTGAAGGTCAATGCAATCATAAGCTTCGAAACTAAATTGAAAATTCATATTGTTTTTATATTTTCGTTGTTTATTTATTGTCAAGACGCCACTCATTGTTCTTAGATAATATTATTTAAATACCTACTAGCTTATAATATAGGATTAGGTAAGCCATGATAATAAAACAAGGTATTCTCTTCCCGAGATGGAACTTCAGTGCGTCACGATGTGTTGCCACTGATTGTTCTTTTCAGTAAATTTAAGGACTTTCTAAATTAGTTCATGAATCAAGTTCCACCTACGTCATCAGCTGTCACAGAAAGAGAATACCTATGAGGTAAGCTAACCTAACCTAACCTAATCTTATACCTTTAAACGAGCAATTCTTGTATGTATATATATTTATTTATAAATTTCTGTGATCTCGAAAACGGCTCTAACGATTTCGCTGAAAATTTGTATATGGGGGTTTTCGGGGGTAAACTATCGATCTAGATTAGTTTTATGTTTGGGAAAACGCGTGTTTTCGAGTTTTCATGCGTTTTTCTTTCCACGCAGAATATGGTCGCTAATTTCGGCGCGCCGACCGCCTTGTTTTTAGCTCAGTGGTTAAGTTTATATATAATTTTTTATTTTGCATTGTTTTTAGACAAGTTTAAAAAAAATTAGTTAATGTTTGAGATGTAACCGAGCAAAGCTCGGTTACATCTCAAACAGGTACCAGGTACCAGGTACTGCTATATTAAGACTATAGGATTAAGGTGATCTAATCCTAACGCCACCTTTTTGAAAATTCTTTTAATCATCCACAACTGAAGATTAAAAATATCACCAACTTTGCATGAGTTTATTTATAAAGCAAAGTTTGCTCGTGCTAAACAAAAGATATAGTAAAAATAGAATCCAATAGTTATTTTATAAGACTAAACAAACAAATTACTTGAAAAGAGGTAGGTAAGTGAGGCACCGGGAGGAAAAGCCGAATGTCAGGAAGAGGCTTATTGTGGCACTTGAATTAATACGCGATTGTGTGAAGAACACGTCGATTAAACAAACTGCTTCCGACATGCGCTGCCTGCAGTGAAGGGAGCTCGAAGGCTGGCTGTCCACTCTGACGTGGCTTGAACTTATGCACAGCAAACTCGTAAATCAAGGGTTAACTATCTAGATATATATAGAAGAAAAGATAACTACTAGTCATCTGACTTAAATAGGCTATAAGGATATCTAAGTATTAATCTTAATTATTTTTAACGTTGAGTATTATCGATCAGAAACGTATTATCACGCCTGTTTCCCACAGATGGACCTCCACATGCTACGATCTTTCGCTTCATCTGCACTCATCCATCACTCCTCTCTTCATGTATGTTCCCTGACCCGCTCTTCCACTCATATTTGCTTTGTAGACACTTTTAGTAAACCTCCTTTCATTCATCCTTTCTACATGCTTGAACCTATAGCGGGGTCGTAGTGACGAAGGACTCTTCATACAAACAACGAGCCACTATTAATATTGTATATTTAGTAACAATGTTATATACATAAAACAGAAGTTATATTTTCCAGCACAATGCGCGAGATGTTATTTATAATAATTATTTATGTAGTTGTGATTCGCAAGCTTCGTAGGCAGCCGCAGAGAAGATCAAGAAGTCTGTCGTAGAACGTCACTTTGTTTCTTCTTGTCACCGGGCGAAACTTCTTGTAGGTGGCCAGTGATTTCATAGCGAGCGGCTAGGCGCGCAAGAAGGTAAGTGTTTATGTCTGACTGTTGTGTTTATTTGTATGTGTAGTGGGATGTGTGATATACTAAATATATATGTAGGTATAGTAATATAGTAATTATATATAAATATTTTTATGATTATGTGGACACGCCACATCACTCATCACTCATCACCCTGAGGCCGTCCTAGGACGGACGATAGTGGGCCGGAGGCTTAACAATTCTTCCGGACCGTGTCCGGTGATAGTCACTTTCAGTGTCTTTCTCATTCTTTTCTTTTTCAGGTATACTGTGCAAAGGATCTGGGCTATTGTTAACAAAGTAAGCTGGTTTTATTCTGTCGATGGATACTGTTTGCTCTTTGCCTTTTATTAATAATTTGTAAACTTTGTCTTTTCTTTCCAGAATCAGGTATGGTCCTGAATATGCTGGCTGGAGAGGAGGTTTGACGCTGTCGTCTCGAAGGTAAACGTGTGTTGCAGTTTTCAAATCTTTAAAAATGAAGATATTTTTGTTGCAGTGACGTGATGCTGGTACTGGGCGGATATTTTCTATTATCGAGCGAAGTCGCGCGATGAAGTCGGTCACGTCAGTTGTTGTGACGGTGTTAGGGTTGAAGAATTCTCCAGGTAGCCTCAGTGTTTCTCCGTAAAGAAGTTCAGCGGGTGATGCTTGTAGGTCTTCTTTGATAGCGCTCCTTATGCCGAGCAGCACTAAGGGAAGTGATTCTGTCCAGCTAGCAGTATTGTGGCATGTTATTGCTGCTTTTAACTGCCGGTGCATTCGCTCGACCATGCCATTACAAGCGGGGTGGTATGCAGTGGTTCTTTTGTGATTGAATCCGGTTATATCTGACAGATATTTGAACAAAGCGGATTCAAACTGCCTTCCGCGGTCTGTTACGATCTCTGTTGGGCATCCAAAGCGGGAAATCCATCCTTGAAGCAGTGCTTTTCCAACAGTTTCTGCTGTAATATCGGCTATGGGGTAGGCTTCAGGCCATCTCGTAAATCTGTCCACAGCTGTCAAGCAGTATCGAAAACCATCTGATATGGGAAGGGGTCCAATGAGATCAATATGAACATTTTGAAATCTGGCTTTAGGAAGATTGAATGTACTTAGAGGTGAAGAAGTATGCCGAGTGACTTTTGATGATTGACACGCGTAACATGCTTTTGACCATTCTCTGCAATCTTTTCTAATTCCAGGCCATACGAAACGCTGAGCGACCAAATTTGCAGAACTTTTAGCGCCAGGATGACTAAACGAGTGAAGGTTCTCGAAAACTTGTCTTCGGAAGTGTTGAGTAACGAAGGGTCTTTCGTTTCCGGTGCTAATGTCACAATAAATGGGCATGTTAGCTCCGTCCAAATTAACTTTCCTGAGTCGAAGCGCTGTAGATAAGTCTTTGAGAAGGTTCTGCAGTTCGGTGTCTGACGACTGAGATTTCGCTAGAGCCGTCAGGTCTATGGGTTGCGTAATTTCCGTAATTCTGGAGAGAGTATCAGCTACCACGTTATCTTTTCCAGATATATGTTGGATATCCGTAGTGAATTGGGCGATATAATCCAAATGCCTAAATTGTCGTGGTGAGCAGTTTTCTTTCTGGGACTTGAATGCGAAACAGATAGGCTTATGATCAGTATAGATCGTGAAGTGTCTGGCTTCTAGCATGTGACGAAAATGTTTGATGGCTTCGTAGATGGCTAGTAATTCTCGATCGTATGGAGAGTACTTCTGTTGAGATGGGCTCAATTTACGAGAGAAGAAAGCTAACGGTTGCCAATCGCCGTCTTTTAGTTGCTGTAAAGCTGCTCCAATAGCCGTATCTGAAGCATCCGTTACTAGAGCTAATTTAACGCCTAAGTCTGGGTGAGCCAAGAGGGTTGCCTGGCAAAGACTTGTTTTGCACTCTTCAAATGCCTCCAGGAGCTTTCCAGAGATGGTAACGGGAGATGAGCCTTTGACTGAACCTGCCAACAAGGCGTTTAGAGGGGCTTGTATTTTTGCTGCACCTGGGATGAATCGGCGATAATAGTTGATCATCCCGAGGAATCTCCGTAGTTCTTTCACGTTTTTCGGGATTGGGAACTCCTTAATAGCCTGAGTCTTTGTGTCGAGGGGCTTAATACCTTTTTCAGAAACATTGTAGCCTAAGAACTTGACTTCAGATGCTCCAAATACACATTTTGAAGTATTAATGACCATTCCAAATTCTTGAAGTTTGGTGAATATCTGCCGTAGGTGTTCCATGTGGCTCTCCTCGTCACGTGAGCAGATTAAAAAATCGTCCAAGTAACAGTAACAAAAATCAAGGCCTCTGGTCATCTCATCGACAAATCTTTGGAATGTTTGACCTGCGTTCCTCAATCCAAAAGTCATGTAATTGAATTCGAACATTCCAAAGGGCGTTGTGATGGCTGTTTTAGGGATATCATCAGGGCAGACTGGTATCTGATTGTAGGCTTTCACTAAATCTATTGTGCTGAAGACCTTACAGCCAGAAACATTGTGAGTGAAATCCTGCACATGTCGTATAGGGTATCTGTCTGGAATCGTGCGAGCGTTGAGCATCCTGTAGTCACCGCATGGTCGCCACCCGTTGTCTTTCTTTGGAGCTAGGTGCAGCGGCGAAGCCCAGGGGCTCTCTGATGGACGAGCAGTTCCATTCTTCAACATTGCTTCAAATTCAGCTTTCGCTATTTTTAGTTTGTCCGGTGCCAATCTTCTCGGTGTGCACGAAATTGGCGGTCCTGGCGTTGTCCGGATGTGATGGACTGTTTGGTGCTGTGGTATCCGCTGAGTGCCCGAGGGACGAGTTATTTCCGGAAAATTACTAAGTAGCTTGTGATACTTCGAGTCGCCGTATATGGTTTTCACTGACGAAATGCTAATAGTTGAAGTTGCTAGGGATGCTGCCGTTGACAGTGTGGTTTTATTGTCAATTAGTCGACGATTACGACAGTCAATCGCCACGGAAAATCGCGTCGAAGACCGAGGTTTAAGTCCAGATGGATAATGCCATAAGTCTGGATAGGCGTCCCGTTTGCAGCAAAAAGTCCATACGAGGTTGGTTCTCGCCATTGATTAACTGCTGTACGAGGGTAGACACAGAGGTCGCTGCCTGTATCAACTAAGAACTGCATCTTAGTCCGTCTGTCCATTACAAACAAGCGACTGTACGACGTGGGGCAGTCATCTGTCGCCATTAACGACCGCCCTTGCAGTTTTCCGACTTCTCATAGTCACACGGCTGCTGACATGACTTAGCGTTATCACGGTATTTGTAATGGTAAAAACAAACTGGGTACCTTCTATAATTTGACTGCGATCGTAGTCCACGTTGGTTGTTATCAGTCCTGGAAATCGACCTAGACCTGGAAGTTGACCTTCTGTCGTTTCCGCCTCTAGAGGTAAGTGTCTCTATTTTGCGCGTCAGGTCCTCAATTTGCTGGGCCATTTTGGCTATCATGGGGTCGACTGATGTACTAGCTGCTGCTACCTGAGGCGTCGGTGGTACCAGTTCGTGAACTTTGTCTGCCAAGTCAGCAATAGATGAAAGGGGTGAGTCAGGTTGACATGCGATAACTGTTTGCAAATTTGCTGGAAGGCGGCTGGTCCAAATGGTTCGCAGGAAATCTTCTGGTACGTTGGGACCTGCTAAGCCTTGAAGATGTCGCAAAAATGTGGAAGGGCGACGGTCTCCCAACTCTTCGTGCATGAGGAGCTGTTTGACCTCCTTTTCTCTGGATGCCGACAATCTTTTTATCAACTCTGATTTCAATTTTTCATACTTCCCTTTTGCAGGTGGCGATATTATTATGTCCTTGACTTCGGCTGCATATCGCTGATCTAGTTGGGCGATGACGTAATAGTACTTGGTCTCGTCGTTCTTTATCCCTGAGAGTATGAAGTTACCTTCTATTTGAGCGAACCAAACGCTGGGCTCTTCCGCCCAAAACGGTGGTAATCGCACGCCTACTCTAAAGATATCGGATGGTGTAAACGATCCTTTTCCTACGTCGATCTCATCGCCGGACGCATCGCTGCCATTTGCGGTTTCCATAGTTTTTCAATAAAATAAATCTGCCTTACTTGCTTATAAACTGGAATCCAGTATATGCCGGGGGTGTGTTCACTCTTGAGGGGTCACCAGTATAGCGGGGTCGTAGTGACGAAGGACTCTTCATACAAACAACGAGCCACTATTAATATTGTATATTTAGTAACAATGTTATATACATAAAACAGAAGTTATATTTTCCAGCACAATGCGCGAGATGTTATTTATAATAATTATTTATGTAGTTGTGATTCGCAAGCTTCGTAGGCAGCCGCAGAGAAGATCAAGAAGTCTGTCGTAGAACGTCACTTTGTTTCTTCTTGTCACCGGGCGAAACTTCTTGTAGGTGGCCAGTGATTTCATAGCGAGCGGCTAGGCGCGCAAGAAGGTAAGTGTTTATGTCTGACTGTTGTGTTTATTTGTATGTGTAGTGGGATGTGTGATATACTAAATATATATGTAGGTATAGTAATATAGTAATTATATATAAATATTTTTATGATTATGTGGACACGCCACAAACCATCTGAACAATCCTGTCTCAATTTTTGTTACTACATTTTCTTTCATTCCACACCGCTCTCTTATAACATCATTTCTAATCCGATCTTTTAAAGTAATACCACACGTACTCCTCAGCGCTTTGATTATTATAATAACTCTCATAGTTGCCATACATAATCGATATACATTAAATCCCTATCAGAATTATGGATTTAATTGTGGTTTCCGTAATCCATCTCCCTTTAATAGTCTGCTGCCTATCCTTCTATCTTCATGATGATCTTGATGAAGATGTAATAAATGGAGATGGATTACGGAAAAATAAATTACTTGAAAAGAGGTAGGTGAGTGATGACTGATGAGGCACCGGGGGGAAAAGGGAAGCCTTCTACTTTTAAATTCCATGTCTCTCTTATACAGATTATCATACGCATCGCATGTAAAAAGCTTCACACATATCCTTGAAAATATTTTTTTTGAGAAAGAACCAAGTTTGATTGTTAGGTACCATACCAAGCCTATAATCTGCCAGTCTGCCAATCGCTGGCATGACTGCAACTTCCCCTGTTACGTTGTCACCACGTTAGGCAACGCGGCCAATGGAAGGAAACGCCACAATGGCCAGAGAAACCGCTGGCTTCCGATGCCTTCCGCGAAAAACACCAATTAATGGTACCTCAGTGTTGGCGTGATGTACAGGAGGGAAGGGAAGTCGGGTTTTGAATGTTATTACTAGTTTTCCGGACTTGTTAATTGCTAATGCCAACTTACTATATTTTATTAATTTAAATAAATGTATTTCCTTTGTTAGGTTTCTCTTTATAAAATACATGAAATATAAGAAAAAAACAACAAAGAAAACATAACATACAAAGAATACATTCGTTGTAAACTTTTGGGTGATCACATAATATTCGAATTTAATGACAACACAATATTTGAAAAAATTAAAATACATACCTACCAGAACTTTAAAAAATCTTAACTGATTTTTAGCCGTCCTTATCCGTCTATATGCTGACAGAATACGCAGACAATAACACCACAAACTAACTGCGAATGTTTTTAATAACTTTCCCAACAGCAATCAGAATATGGTAACCGTGATTAGAATATTTCGAAAATAATGAGAGAATTGGCCAAGAGCGGTGCCCCCGATTCCTGCAGCTCATTATACCCGTGTCAATCGATTTTCATAATAAATTCGATTCTAATCTGCTTCACTATCACGGTTTCTTCCTAGCTGTAGTCTGTCGGGTTGTATAACTGGTAATGCGTGGCTAATATCGTAAAGATTCATTCAATAATGAACGGCTGGCGCAATTTCACGATGTTTACTGCTTTAATAAACAGCACAATTTAGTGTAAAAAAGTTATTTAAAAGACAAAATTGATAATCTAAAAGAAGATTTGGTACGACATAACATGTTTACAAATAGTTGAATAATTTATTTATCGTTATTTTGTAGAAAAGCATCAGATACACCTTCTAAATTTTTACTTGCGAAAGGTCAATAGGTTAAATAGCTAGATAACATTTTGGATATATATGTTTAATTTACTCATAATGTCCATAACATTAATATCTTTGGCAAGATGTCATAATATACATATGTTTGCATAAGTGATTTTCTAAACGGCTCACACACGTGGTAAAGCGTATCCGTCAAGTACGAGTATGTATGTATTTGTGGTCTAGTATTTTTCATGTACCTATATGATGAGAGGCGGAATTAACCGATACGATTTAGTTTCCGTAGCGCCATCTATTTCTTGTTAGCGAAAGCCCTGACTTTCAAGCTTTAACCCCCAATAACTTTTTAAAGGCTGAACAGATTTTCATCAAACATAGTTAAGAACCACTGTAAGAAAACTTGCTTTCACGTAAAAATATCCGCATCAGAATCAGTCCATCCATTCGAGCGCTACGATGCCACAAACAGACAGACCGACAGACATTAGCGCCAAACTTATAAGTTCTACTTATAACACCCTCTTTTTTATCGGAGGTTAAAAACGGACCGCAAAAACTTTAAAGACTAAATTAATAGTTAACTTTTTTCTGTGTGTATATTTGTAAATATAATATTTTTAAGCTATTGCATAGCTTCTATCGCGGGCCTTGAGCGCGGGGACCGAATCCAGAAATTCCGTAACGAAAAAACCTCACGCTCCCCACTCCGCCTACCATGTAGGTTGCCGCTTCGTCTCCGTCGTCCGTTTGCGACGTTGCCGTCCTTCCTTGTTTGCAATAGCTTTACCGCGGCAGTCCCCGAGTGCCACACGTCTTTTTTCTTTTTTCTTTCTTATTTCAATAAAATATTACTTCAGACTGCAACAAAATTTGTAATACTTATATATATTATATACCTACCTCTATAGTATAGCTTACAGTAAAGCAACTTGAAGAAACTCTTCGACGAGTCCAGTATGATAGCTGGCCGTTTCCTCTCACACACGCAACAATAGTTTACGATCTCCTCTGACCTCCGTCGCGTTGCCGATTTGTTCGCGTTTCCGTCGATGCGGTGTCGACACTAATGGCCGCTATAAATCACAAGTGGAATGTAGAGCGATATGTTTCTACACGTGTCTAGAGGCAATATAATTCGCGGATATTGTTTTTTTTGCAACTTTTTGCTAGGTTTGTATTTTTATTAGGCAGCACGTGGATATAACACAATTTTTTAGAATAGCCCATTTAGAGAAGCTCGGTGGAAAATGCGCGCTAGCACTTTTGTAAGTGACACTGGGGGTGGTCCACTCTTAGATGGGTAACCACAAGTGGCATGTGCTTCGGAACGCACATTCAGCCTTTGGTTGGTATGTCCGAAAAATCAGATACCAGTGACGTCTACTTCAATATCTTTGATCATACATACGTATAAGAGACAAACAAAGTTTTTTGAGTTAAAAAGGAGCCGCTAGTTCAAAATTTGGAGCACGATAATCGAAATCAAGTTTATTTGCCAGGCAAATAAAAAAATATCCCGTCTTTCAATAGTATCGTATGTAAATGCCATCTTGTGATGAGCGGAGGAATTAAATATTAGAACTAATATTGGTAGCGCCATCTATTAATTGCCAGACAAACTACAAAATCCAGATTTTCAAGCGTTAACCCCAATAACTTTTAAACGGCCGAATCGATTCTAATCAAACATAACCAAGAACCACCGCAGGGGAACTTGCTTTTACCTAAAAAACCGTATCGAAATACTGCAGTCCGTTCAAGTGCTACGACGCCACCAACAGACTTAAGATAAACATACATATTTTTTGTCAAAAAAATCAGTGTCCGGGGCTTACTACGCTAGTCCTAAGTATTCTAGTCCGCGTGGTGCGGGGGGTCGAGTGCCGCCATGCGTGGTTCCTGCGGCTGAGACCTCTTTACGGTGACGCATAGAACATTGAATGTTGCGGCGAAAATGACCAGACAATGCGAGAGGAAGCGGTCAGGTGGGCAAGACGTTCGTGGTGACTTGGCTCATTCAGACTTGGCAAATACACACTTATAAAGGTAAATTAACCGACTTATGTAGATAAGTTTTAATGTTATGTCTCATGCAGCACTTCGTTTAAGAGAGAGAGAGAGAGAGAGAGAGAGAGAGAGAGAGAGAGATAATTCAACTCTATCTACAACGTGGAAGGAAGGTACCCGTAATAAATTGAACCACAGGCTATACTAGATCACTATCATTATCACTAGGTCTTTTTGACTCTTCTCTAATGCAGGAGCACGACTCTCTCTGTACTACCAGAGCCATTCTTGGCCAGAGCAGGCAGAGGACGTTGGCCTACACTCTTCTCGCTGGCCTTACGGGTTGGAGAGGTCTCATTGATGTTCATAAGCTTTGTATTTGTTCATTAGCTTGTATTTCCTGAGTTGCCTTCTACGACAACCACGGGAGAACTCGAAGTGGCTCTATTCTACTCTGCTGGAAACCAAACGGCAAAGATCACTATTTTGAAAATGATTAACATAAAAAATTAGATCAGTTTTCAGAACGACAATTGATGGTAATTGATAACCTACGCTTACTTACTAACACGATACGACCTCACCTTCCACAGCAGTTTCGTATCCAATCCTATCAATTAATTGATCTAACAATCATAATTATAATATTCGTACACAGTATTAATTACGATAAGTAGGATGTTTCAATCACGATTCACGTTTATCGGACGCATCTCACTCGATTAACCACTTCCCATAACATCGCTTCCCATCGACCAGTCAATAATGCGATAACAACCAGTCCATAATTCAATGATAGACACACTAATTGGCAGAGAAAGTGTTAAGTAATGCTGAAAATATTAGCATCATATTTTTATTACGTGCTGACTGTTGGCGGAATAGGGTTGTCAACGGCTTAGTAAGCGATCCATATTAGGTATATCTTCAGATTTTCGTTTCAACAGATTCCCATATTTACTGATAGGTAAAGAATTATAAGTCCTAAGTTCTAAGTAGGTATTTGGATTCGAAACAAAATATTTTTACAAACTTGAAGTATGGTACAACTACTTAGTCATATAGTCGTCCGGCCTAGAACAGCATTTCAGCTTCTTAACTTAACTACTCTTGGTGACGTGAAAAATTTTCCTTGTAGGTATCACCAAATCATTCAGCACCCACTACTGTGCAAAATTTTTGATCGTTCTTATTTCTGTGCGAATTTGAATTAGCTTTTTGTTAAAACATAAACTTTATAAAGTTAAAACTTACGCAGTTTCCAGATACAAGATCTTTGCGTCTTCCGGCAGCCCTCGCGGAAGTATCTCGGCGATCAATTTGTTTAGAAAGGCCGAAGCTTGTTATTGAATTATGTTTCCGATCCAGTTCCCCGACGCCTGTCAGTCGTTAGCTTTTCATTGCGGCGCAACAATGGCGTTGCGTCATGCGTCACGCTTTGAGAGAGCGATGGAGGCGGCGCTTGGGGTTCCGAACAAAGATGCAAAATAGAGCAGTCGGCCGCGGTGACCGCATACTGGGTTAATTATTTTTTAATGCCTGAAATTTTCATAAAATTAATAACCCGTGCAAGTTTACTACGAATAAAGTATTAAATAAAATTAAAAAGCTTAAAAGGACTTCGTTCCTTTAGTGGTCTAGATACAACCCGCATGCCATTTCGGAACATTAACAAAAATTTACATTACATTTTTGGGATCCGATGTCTTAAAAACCCTCCTAAAGTATGTTAGTATTACTTTTTGTTTAACACAAAATTATGGCGCACACTGGATAACATACCTGACTTGAACTATTGACGGGAAAATAAGAAAAACTCAAATACTTTGCATGAAATATTATTTGATTGAAAGATTATCAATATCTAAACACGGCGATGTATCCATAGAGCAGCAGAAATGTTCTATCCCATTCTCAATATTTTAATGTTCATCATACCAATATGACGATCAATAACATATTATACCTCGTCAACAGAGCGTTATCAAAAATGCACCGTAGCACCTAGGTTGGTTTTCCACCAATTTTATGTCATAGTGCGATAAGTGAAGAAAAGATAAAGAAGTTAATTTGCCAGACGAGTCCGGACACCGGCCACGCAAACTTAAATTGTGTAGTACATATCATCGCATCGCTCCGCTATCGAATCTGCTCTGTAAATCTAAACAGCCATCCTTTCTTACAGAGAATACTTGCCGCTGAGAGCCCCACCCTTTGCAATCTATTTACAATGACTGTCCGAACTCCGGCCAGGCATACCTCCGTTTTGTAACTCTACAAACTACGAATGTAGTCTACAAATCATCGCATCGCTCCGCTACTAACATAGCTCGCTGGGCGGCCATCCTTACAGATAATATCGCAGCTGAGCGCACCCCCGATGCAACACATTTACAATTACTGCAAACCTCGCGTGCTGATTTATTTTTAAAAAGCTTTGCTACATATGCACCTGATAATTAAGTAATGGCTTTTTGTATCATCGGGAAAAACAAGTGTTATTGAATCGATTTGGAAATGATAACCACTCCACTGACGGAAAAAATAATAGGGGTAGTAATGTGATTGGAATGGAACTCGTAAAATTGTATTAAATATTTAATAAATAATCCATTCGTACAAGAGGGGTGCGTATTGCTTGATATAATTACATTTTATATATTTACATTTTAATAACGTTCATAACATATAATGTTAATTTGACATAATCATTAAGGTATATATTTTTAATAGCTATAATATTCATTACATTTTCATTTTAAAAAGCATAAAATCATTTATATAACGTTTATGTACACTAAACATCACCTGTTATACAACTTGTGCGGTATACAGGACAAAAAGTATATCATTCAAAATGTATATTGTTGAAAAGACATATCATTCAAAACATATAACTATCAAAATCATATTGTTTAGAAGATATATGACTTCAAAACCATACCATCTAAAAAGTATAGACAGGCAGACGAAAATAATTCAAATTTGGGAAATCTCATAAACTTTAATTTTGTTATAAAAAAAACTCAAGGTATAGGATAGGTTTATAAAGGTGCAAAGTTTAAACAAAGAAGTAGGCAATGTCCATTAAGATATTTTATAACATAAAAGAAACTGTGAATAAGATACCCAAAAGTGGGGGCAAACATAAAAATAAAATATCTAAATTTGTCAGTAAACGATTAGATTAGTAAAAAAATCTGACTAGAAAATAGTAAAAAAAGAAGTCATAACATAAAGGCTACAAAAACTAACCAATTTTTTTATTAACAAACAAATCTTGCCAATAGCCAAGCTATGAAAACAATTTTTTCACTGTATGAAAAATTTGGTTACACGTACAAAATGCGCGCGCATTTTGTACGTGTAACCAAATTTTCCGCCCAAGCCCCAAGGTATTAAAAATTTGGTTACACATACAAAATGCGCGCGCATTTTGAATGTGTAACCAAATTTTTCGCCCCAGGCCCAAGGTATGAAAGAAATAAAAAAATAACTAACTTATTTTTTACGAACCGAAGCCCGCAACTTCGCTCGCGTGGACTTTATGTTTCTTGAAAATGCTCATCAGGCTGAACAACTTTTACTAAGGCACCATTTTTATATCTCTTATAGTTTAGCTAGACCAGTATAGTTCTGCATCAGGTGTTCTTCCAAAATTATTTATACCCTGTATGTTGCCCAGGCTTACAGCTATATAACTAAAAAAGTTTAATTTGAATTCGTCTAGCATTTCCGGAGATTAGCGTGTAATAACAGACAAACAGACACATAGACAAACGACAGACTTTTTTTAAATTCTTACTCCATTACTATATCTCCTTCGTCCTAATATTTTTTTTGAAATATATCTAATATACAGACACTTTTTTACTGTTTTATTATATGTATGATATAGATTAAATTTCACTTATTATTGAAATTACCAGAAACCATGCTGGTCTGGGAGAAATAAAAAAAAACTTAGAATGTACCAGCTGCTTCTCTTCCCACGCAGATCGTAAAAGCCGATCGAGGGAATGGGCAAAAATGCAAATCATGTTAACAGGCGATGCGGCTAGCAACCCATCACTGTATTGATTGCTTTTCCATCTTCTCGCCCACCATGACACTAAAAGTGGCTTTTGGGTCTTGCGGCCCTGGGCTCTGCATAGAACCGCAAGACCCAAAATGCTCTGTCTGCCCCATTAGAGATAAAGACGTGATAGTATGTATGTGTGTGTATTGAAATTAAATCTAAGAGTTCACAAATAACACTATTTCGTACTTTTAAACGTTTTGCACTTATTTTTTATTTATGGCTAACAAACGAAAATTTGAGGAAGGAAATTATCTATTAATGTTAATACGTAATCAGTAATTAAATTATGTGATTGCGACATATTAATATATTATTTTCAACCCTTCTGCATTGGCTTGTCTTAATAAAATTATCCGCAACATACTGCCAGGCGCTATATCAAAAGTTTGTTATATCTAATGATGATTATATATAAAGAATCTTCTACTAATCGATTTATATACGCAATGATTATTATGCTTAATAATATATCTACAGAAAGTTTATTATACGTAACGTAAATAGATTTCAAGAATTTTATACGACTTTAAATGTATACGAAAGGTTTGTTAGGTTAAATAATTATTATTTAAACGATTTTATGGGTTAGAAAAGTATGATTTATGATTTTTATCTTTCTTGATAATTATACCGACCAAAATTATACATTTCGTTGGTATTTATTCAAAATAATATATATATTGTTGTTCTGTCTTATATTACTTACCCGTACAAGAGCACTGACATGAAGAATCTCAGATAGGTAGATATCAGAAATTAGCCGCACATCTCAACCCTTCCAGTGTTGTATTATTTTAGTTCAGTCAACTGAACTGGACGACTAAACTTGTAGGAACAAAGGACAAGAGGGGTGTTATAAGTTTGCCACTTACGTCTGTCTGTCTGTCCGTTTCATCGTAGCTCTCGAACGGGTAGGTAAGTTTATTGAATGAATCCTAGCGGGCGAAAACTTACTTGCTGACCGGGAAGGACATAAAACCACTTTCTAGTGCATAATTACTGTGATTGAAGTAGTGTCTCAATCCCGTCGGTTCCGTGCCAAAGTTCAATAACAGGCCCTAAATTGATTAATTTGCGCGATTTCTCCACAGTGCAGTTTCTCAATGAAATTGCCGGCCGTCATGAACACGCGGGCTTATCTTTGTTGCCATTAATTGAAGTATCTCAAGGCATTAAAGAACTAAGACGAACTAAGAAATAACTAACCTTTGCTATCATCGTTTCAGCCGCATAAGGTCCATAGCTGGACCTCTCCTAAAGATTCCCAAAATGACCGATCTAGAGCGGCTTGCATCCAGCGCGTTCCAGCGACCTTGGTCAGGTCGTCAGACTTCCTATAATTTTACATTTAGTTTTTCACAACAAGTTTATTTGCGCTACGCAAATTTACGAAGCACCCGAAGACTTGATATCCATAGCGCTATCTGTTATTTGCTAGAGAAAGCCGTGACTTTCAAACGTTAACACCATATAACTTTTAAACGGCTGAACCGATTTACATCAAACATAGCTAAGAACCAACGCAAGAGAACTTTCTTTCACTTGAAAACATCGCATCGAAAATATTTGTCCATCCGTAGAAGCGCTACGACCGACGCCACAGACACACAGACATACACATATTAGCGTCAATCATATAAAATTTTTCTTTTTTTGGGGTTACAAATGGATGTGGTAATATGGAACCTCGCCACTTATCATAAGCCCATACCTACGTCGAAGGCACATAGCTTAGAGCAATCCACCAATTTCCCAATTATCCACCAGTCCTACTTACTTACTTATAATATAATTATCTACATGACTGGCTTGCAAATAGTGCCTAACTCATGAATTACATAGCTTAGCACCGGACACAGGATATTAGTTCTAGCTCTAACAAGATAGAAACAATCTGTTCTGGTGAAATCGAAAGTTTCGCCGTGGGGGTAAGTCCGTTGACCGGGGCAATGGCGGCAATACCCATACCTTTATATTTATTCTTTCCTTTATAGTTGTAGATAAAGTGTGCGTTTGGATGGAGTGCTCTTTAACAAGCTTATATTTAGTTTCACCTGTCCCGTTGACTGTCTAAAATCAAATCTTGCAAGTTAAATTTGACCAACTTTCTGGATTTCGATTGAGATGAAAATCTTCATTGAGACATATATCGCGTTACAATGTAATATGACATGGTGCTGATCTGGTGGGAACTGGGAAGGTGGCCTTAGGAGCTCTATAATGAAAGGATAAACCCCCATGTAGTTAGTGCTTGTTTTATTCGTCTTAAAGAGCACTTTAAACTTTTAAATAAAACCGGGTTTAAAAAAAACATATTATTTGTTCTCAATTCTTATGAACAAAACGTTAGAATTTAAAATAAAACTGTGACAACATCGTTAAAATGTATCTTATGATCAGAAAGTTATAGTCGATGAATCGAAATACTCAATCCGCTCACAGAATACAGTACAGATCGGACGCTCTCCCATGAAATTCGATTACCCTCTAACTACATGCGCTATCCCCACTCCGCGAGATAACATTCCTGATTGTCCTACGCGGTTTGTCAATAGTCAATACCAATCTGACACAAGTACTTAGTTTGACAATAGCCATACAATAAAGACAGTAGAATAAAGCAGTCGAGTAAAATGTGTCAATCTTTAATAGCCCTAACCATGGAATTGTATGTACTGCGGCCCTTACTTCTATACACACACAGACACGGGTGTGTATACAAACATTGAATAAATTTTTAGGTATGTGATATTTTTGGCAGTCAAGTATAGCTTTAGACACTTTAGAGCTGTGCATATGGTCTTTGCCCCTAAATCTTTCACCTTGATTTTTGCGTTTCAGTGTGATATAATTCAGATATGATGTGTCATCTAAATTCCAACTCAGAGAACCAATTGCCTCAGCATTCAACGGTAGCAAATAAAATAAAATATTGTATGGGCAAAGATAATATAATTACTAACATAAGTATGGGTAACCGCTTTCTGGCTTCAATTAATAAACTTAATAAGGAAAATGGGTACGGAAAATGTATTACTCAGGTGCAATTTGAAATGGAAAGTGTTAGTGTGGGGTAGGACGGTGACCGTTGTCCCCCGCCGCCATTTTGAATACAAACGCCGGAAGCGAGGTTTATCGCGGGCCACTTCCGGTGCCCCAGTTGTCTCTGCCCTCTGCAGGTGCTGAATGTGGGGCGACAGGAATTCCCCGCAGTAAATTGTTAGAATAAAGCAATTCAGATTTTATTTGAATAAGTAATGCGACACATTTCAGCGTTAGTTTTAGAGTAGAAAACGCGTTAAAACGGAAGTACATATAACATCTTTGCTTTACAATCTTCTTACATCATCGTATACATTTTTATTATTAACGTTTCACAAAACCCAAAATGCTCAGTCTGCCGCGTAAGGGATAAAGACGTGAGAGAAAACGTTAAACGAAAAAATAATTGCCTTAAGGTAGACCCCCGGGGTCCACCCAAGGCCTCCTATTTCAGTTACTCTTATTTTAGTGAACTCACTGCTCTTTTGATATAAACTGATGAAGCAGGGTTTTATTTTACATATTAATAAGTAGAAAACTTAAATACTATAAATAGTGTCCATGTGACACGTTGCCAAGAACGCTGTCTGCATTTCCGGCTTGGATCGCTATACTGGTACATAGAGGGAAAAAGTAGGCAGCCCTTTGTCTTAGCAAATTCAACTTTTCAGACCTAAAGGCTTTTGGCTTAACTACTTAAGTCTTCAGTAATAATTCAACGTAGCGACAGCCAAAAAGTGTGAATTCGTAACCAGCTGTGTGTTATGAAATTATAAACCATAGACTTAGATTTTTTTACTGTTTATGAAATGCAGCCGGCCTGGAAGCGACGTCGCCGCGGCCGGCCACCGTGGCTGCCATAGCGCTGTCCATCAAGTCGCGGGGTGAGTGCCCACTGCGCACCGCCCACGCCCACTGCTGCACAAGTAGTTACGTTAAACGGAAAAGTATCGATAGCGGGGTCAATGTACTCATCAAAACGGACAACTTTTACAGTGAGATCAGCACCAAAATTGACTAAAACTATTTTCATACATATGTGTGGCGTTTAAAACTTAGGTTTTTAGGTTTCGGGATTGGTCTTACAGTGAAAGTTGTTCGCACTGATGTGTCTATCAGTTGCCTGGGATCAATATAAACAACTTTATCTATGGGAATAATACTGGGATCTCAAAGGCTGGTCTATACTTACACGGTAGGTGGAGGGCCTGGTAATGTGTATACAATGTCCTTTTTTATTAAGTACTAATATTTTAAGGGGTGATTCAGTCCATCATTTTGAACAACTTTTCCCAATAAAACGAAAAAAAAGTTTTTTTTTTCATATTTTGACATACATTTGGAAAGGTTTAAAATGATGGATGAATCACACGTTAAAATATTTGTACCTAATAAAAATGACATCTATGTAGACTGTGGATATCTGGACTTGATATAGATACTCTTTTCGACTAACATCGTATACCTATTTGTATCGTTGCATGTCTGTAGTGTACACAGCACTCGGTATACACGTCGTTCAAACGTCTAGTGCTACGAGTAGTCTAGTTTTGTTTCGTGTACAAATATTCGGCACAAATTGTTTCTTAGTATTTTAGTAATGTGCAATTCTTTATTTTACATATTTTGTTTGTAATAATAATTTAGCTGTCACTTACCTTAGTCAATTCTAAGGAAAAATGGATGTGGAAAATTTAGGTATACTTAGCCGTTTATTTGCGCTTTTGAAAACATTTTCTGTTTACATTGTTGTTTAAATTTTAAAAATAGTATGAAGTTTTAGATACACGTAGTTTAGTGAATTTAGCTTTTTTATTCTTGTTTTTATATATCCATGTTTTAATGCAATAAAACGAGTTATTGTTATGTATGTGGACATGAAAAATTGTTTCAGGGAATAATGTCAGTCTCGTTTTTCAAAAACTGAAGCGAAGTTTTCAATAATGTATTACTTTACTAAATATACTTTGTATAGATAAATACCTTACTACATATGGCCAGAGCTATAATTGCAAAAATATTAAACCGTCATATAAAAATAGAGGTATCAATGTGGTTTCTTTAAAAATAATCGAGCTATTAAGGGTATTACCCTAGCTGCCATGTTAGTTGAATGGTAGAAAAGACCGACCACCCTAGTTATGAATGAAGTTCAATAAATATTAGAAACCATTTCGAAATTTTAGCTCGAAATGACCAAAACCTCTACAGATTTAGATTTCTTAACAAGCTTCACGAACTGTTATTACTTCTCAGTGAAATATTTCTCCAAATGAAAGTGCAAACTGCACGTAATTACGTGAATTACGTGTGAATATGGATACGTGAGTACGTAAGCGGCGGCCATCCCACGCAACGCTCGCGTTACCTTCACATATCTTGGTTTTATTTGCTCGGCAAATAATTATCTGTTTCCGAATTTCATCTCACTTGCTGGCTTGCTGCTAGGGCTACCATGGCGTATTGGAAATTTTTTTGGCGAACACATCCTACGTCACTCTAAGTTACGTTAAGACGTGAGAAGGGTTATAGTCGCAAAAACTCCCGCACGCCATCACAGGGATTCCTGAAAAATAGCGTTACCTCTTACCTACTCCGGTCCGGCCGGGGTAACACAAGCTGAGAGAAGCTGCCTGCTTGCAAAGTTTTGTTAAACTGTTTTCTTACTGTAGTGACTTACATTATAGCAATAAATTATATTTTTATTCTTTATATATTTGTTTAAAGTGAGATAAAGTTCCAGAGAAAATCTTATTTTTACTGACCATATTGGGAATTCTAAGTCTCATGCAAATACAACTAAGTAATTTGAATTGGACTTGTAAGCAACTTATTATTCAGATAAACATAAAAAATAAACATTTCATTACCATTTAAAATAGTACCTAGATCTACAAAGCCGCTGTAACTTTGGTAGATGTTACGTCAAACCGAAAGTGAAACAAGTGTTAGACTAGACGTAAAGAAAAAAATATACAGATGGAGACCCTACTCGCATCACTTTCTAGGCGCTCCTTATTATGTCTAATTTGTGTATGGTGCTGCCACTTACGGGTTATTTGCGTGAGGAAGAGGTCAGTCGGTGTCGGTAGGTGTAGTACCTGTCAGAAAATTGTTGTTTACCGAGTTATTGCTTGTAATGATCGCGCAGTAGGGTTGGCGATAATCATGCCGCTACTTGCATTTGGAGTTACGAAGTCCCTACTACGATTACTCATAGTTTCCTCCATCCGCGACGAGTAGCTCCAGACACTTTTAGTACTACCTATAAAGCTGTAATTTTGCATGGGTGTACACATGTGAGGTGACAAAATAGTAAATTTTAAATGTTGATAAAGAAAAGTTTTTAGTTAAGCTTCCCACATTTTTTTTCTCTATTTATCCCGAAGGTTAACTGGTAGATGATGCTATTAGCATTAAGTACGCCTTTTGTACCATTTTGTTTTTGTAAATAAAGTTTGAATAATAAAAAAATCATAAAGTGGGAATTATATTTATTTTTCACTTTTTACCCACAATAAAGGGTATCGTTGGAAAACATTGAGGGTTTGCAGAGACAACTTTTGAACTAAATTACCTATTTGCGAAAAATTATACACACTGAGCGTGGTTTAGATATGCATTTAGCCGTTTATTTGATATAATATATTCGAAAATCTTCCAGTATACAAATATTAAAACAAAATAAATAAATAAATAAATATATGTAAATATATTGGGACAAATTACACTGATTGAGCTAGCCCCAAAGTAAGTTCGAGACTTGTGTTATGGGATAGTAACTCAACGATACTATATTTTATAACAAATACATATATAGATAAACACCCAAGACCCAGGACAATTTGAAAAAGGCCATTTTCCAACTTGCCCTGACCGGGGATCGACCCCGGGACCTCTAGGTGGCGGACTAGCATAGTGACCACTACGCCACGGAGGTCGTCGAAAAAACACACAAATCGTAAAACAAAGAAAAAAATAATTAGTACAAGACATCAACGCGCTGTTCTCAAAAAGACATATTTTATTATTAGTATAAATATTTCCCATCTCCATCAACCCTGGCTGATGTCCGGTCACTTACTTTCCGACTCAGTGGTGACGTGGGAATTCAGCCACCTTCGCGTGGTGCCTGGATAGAATTAGACATAGATATTATCATCTTAGGAATGCAATTTTATTTTTCGGTCACGCGCATTACACAATACGTCGAATATTATTAGTATTTACGTAGTAAGTTATTAGTAATCTGTGGTAGTATCATGTAGAATAGGTATGTTAGTTTTATTTATTTACGTTACGTTAGTAATTATTAGATCTACGGTACAGTACAGTGTAGCTAATTTCAGATTTAGAAAGTAAATGTGTATAATTCGGTTGGTTTTTTTTTTACATTTTATTAGATAATACTTTATTATAATTTGTTTGGTGTATATAGCTGGGTTATTTATTTTGCAGTACGTTGTACAGTAGCAACTTTGCAAACTTTTTTTAGTTAGAAGTGCAGCAATTTGTGTCATAACATTTTATTTTTCTTTAAAGGAACTGCAGCTGACGATAACTATATATATAAAGGTAAAAAAGTAATATAAAATTAAAATGTAGAAATATTTTTTAATAACCGGCCAAGTGCCAGTCTTGCGCTCGAAGGGTTCCGTACCTTTATCTATAAAAAATCACGTTTATTGTATGGGCCCCACATAAATATATATTTTTTTTTAGTGTTTGTTGTTATAGCGGCAAGAGAAATACATGATCTGTGAAAATTTCAACTGTCTAGCTAAGTACCACGGTTTATGAGGTACAACCTGGAAACAGACAGACGGACAGATAGACGGACGGACAGACAGACGGATATATCATTTCGGGTTTTTACCATACAAATATATCTGGAACCATAAAAATATAGGGAAATGTAAGTAATAGACACCTACCCACACTGGCAGACGACTTCACCAAGGTCGCTGAAAAGCACTGGATGCAAGCCGCTCTTGACCGCTCATTTGGAGATTTTCATAAGAAGCCTAGGTCCAGCAATGGACGATATGCTAATGAAATGATGATGATGATGATATGAATTATCAGGAACTATCAGTCCACGTAATTCCAACGAAGATAGAGAAGACATAGTTTTTTTTTTTTTTTTTTACAAATTACACAGACTGAGCTAGCCCCAAAGTAAGTTCGAGACCTGTGTTATGGGATACTAACTCAACGATACTATATTTTATAACAAATACATATATAGATAAACATCCTTTTTTCAACCCCAAGGCCTCTTAGACTATGTTAACTGAGCCGAAAAGCAATGACTTCATCACCCCGCACCCGACACCCGTGCGACCCGAAGACATCCACGCCCGGCTGGGCCGCGAATCACTTTTTGTGCGGGCCATTAACGCGGACTGTCGAGCGAGACGCATCTAGTCCATAAATCACGCATTCTGATCTACCTCTACTGATATCATTAGTCATTAGTCAACTTTTTGCACGAAACAAATTAATGGTAAAAAAATGTTGTTTGTTGTTTTGAATTGCAACACGAAGAGGTCGCGGCTCGGTAACCTGATGAGACTATACGCATGCCAGTTAGCAGTAGGGATTATGATATGTGGCAAAGAGATTTTTTAAGACCCACACACAAGTTTGTTGTAGAAGTAAAAAATCCCTGACTTTCATTAGTTTCATATGTAAACGCCATCTAGTGATGGGCGGAGGAACTATGTAATAGAATAAATATCCGAAGCGCCATCATTATTCAACAGACAAACTACAAAAACCCGACATTCAAGTGATGACTTAATAACTTTTTAATCAGCCGAACGGATTTTTATCAAACATAGCTAAGAACTACCGCAAGGGAACCGTTGATGACCTGAGACTTCTGCCCACTAACTTAAAAGCACTGAAGAGAAAGAATGTCAAACACAAAAGATGTAAAAAAATAAATATAAAGGTAAGAGCATTTCAACAAAAGGATGATAAAAAAATTGCAAGAAACTCAAACTAATTAGGTGAAGTTGAACAAAAGATATAAATACAAATAATATCTAATAACCGGCCAAATGCGAGTCCGCCTAAAGAGTTCAGCACTATAAAAAATCACGTTTGTTGTATAAGAACCCCAGTGAAATATTTGTTTTATTTTGTTATTATGGCTGCAACAAAAATACATAAACCACCCAAAGGTTGGCTGGATGAGATTGCATTTATAGCGATAAGTCCGCCTTTGTGCCTATATTGTTTCTTGTTGTTGTTGTAATTTTTTTATGTTTATCATGGTGCAATAAAGTTAATTTGTATTGTATTGTATTGTATAAATCTTTGAAAATTTTAACTGTTTAGCTATCACGGTTCATGATCATGAGATAAAGCCTCGTGATAGACGGATGGACGAACGGACGGACAGCGGAATCTTAGTAATAGGGTTCCGTTTTCACCCTTTAGGAACGGAACTCTAAAAAGAAAACGACCTATCTGTTCTGTAATATAATAATAACCTAGGTCCATAAAATTCAATGATGTTAGTATGAATTTCATACTATACTACGCTATGAAGACTTGTGTATTTCAGAAATACACAAATCTTCATAGCGTTTAGCCAGCTAAGCGTGAGTCAAATGGTAACGTAAACAATAAACTAGAACAACATGCAAATCCCCGCAAAGCGGACAGCTTTTCTAGATTTGTTTACCCGAACAAACTGTCCACTCATCCAGCCCCTGCCTGCGCCCCCTGGCCTGGATAGACAGCGCCCCCTGACCCCCATTAGATATATTGACGATGACTAACGTATGGCCGACTTAATCGCCGTGCTCTACATTCCGAATGTATTGGTTTTTCTATGAATACTGATTAGAGGCACTATACTGATTGACTACAATTGGGTCCGTATGAACCTTAGAAATATGTTATGATTTCTATGAAAATAATCTTATACTTTTATACGAGCAATTCTTGTATATATATATGTAAATGAATCTTATAACTAGTACTTCATTTATGCATCCTCTTTGGTTCTAGTTTTAATTTTAATTTTGTTTATTATAGAGATAGACATTTTGACAAGAGAGATTGTCAATCATAGGTAAAAAGATATGGAAAATGTTATTATATTTAAAGATAATATTTGTGAAACAGTGTTATGAAATAGCATTAAATGTTGTTTCTCTGGTTACAGAACAACGCATTATTATTTCATAAACCTATATTATATAAAACTACTTTATAAAACAACATTTTTTATGGCTATTTTTTTAACAACAATGGAGAAGTTACGATTTCGATTTGTGGTGAAAGCAAGTGCTGAAGAACTAAAAACGAATGTGGTCTGTATGACCTCTATTACGGATACGAACAATAACACTTTCTTAATCCCAGAACACTACCAACCTATGAAACTGCATGATGAGATAAGGAAAACTCAAGCTTATCAGAAAGTCAAAGAAACATTACAGAGAAGACACGAAAAAAGAGATGTATGGATTAAGATAACGCCAGAATTAAGCGGAGTTTATATAGATGATGACGGAAATATGCATTTTAAGGGATATTTACTAGAAGAGACTACACCAGAATCGGAACATCAGATTTCAACTGCGGGAATGTCAGAAGAGGTTTTGTCAAGAATTTTAGAAAGTTTTGCTGAAAGAAAGAAGGACGTACCTAAACCAGATAATATGAAAAAGTTAACGGAGAATTTTGTGATCGAGAAATTCAATACTAAAACTATAAATGCATCGCAATGGATGAATACTTTTGAAGCGGAATGTGTACGTGTAGGAATAGATGAAGATATTAAGAAGATTGAAGCTCTTAGGTTGTTTCTGGAGATTAATTGTCAGGACTGGTATAGTTCCATGCTTATTAAACACACATTAAATTCTAATTGGATGACATGGAAAAACAGTTTTTGTGAAACTTATGCTGATAAAGGTTGGACGCCGGTCAGGTATGCAATTTTATTTAAATATAGACAGGGGTCGTTATTAGACTATGCATTAAAAAAGGAAAGACTTTTGTTGGAGATAAATAGATATATGGATAAAAATACATTGATTCATTTAATTGCAACTGGGTTACCAAATTTTATAGCAGATAAAATTGACAAGGAAAATTTGAAGGAAACCGAGGATTTATTTAACAATATCAGAGGGTTAGAACACTTGGTGAATAGAACTTCTTTTGGAAAAAAGGGGGTGCTTATTAACAATGTTAAAGAAAATAACATAAAAACTCCATGCAAAATTTGTGAAAAGGAAAAAAAAGGAAGCCGCTATCATTCAGAATCATTATGTTGGTACAAAAACAAAAGTAGTAGTGAGTTGAAAAGAGAGCAGATAAAAAATGTTAATAATTCGGAAATAGAAAC
Organism: Acrobasis consociella; assembly: GCA_963555685.1. Lineage (NCBI taxonomy): Eukaryota > Metazoa > Arthropoda > Insecta > Lepidoptera > Pyralidae > Acrobasis > Acrobasis consociella. The sequence goes on from OY743107.1 coordinate 327,318, forward strand.
TGAATTAAATGAAATAGATTCAAAAAACTAGTTATTCCGCCATTAATCAAAATAAAATTAATGATTAATGACATTTTAGAAACTGAGGGTATATATGATTCAGGTTCTAATGTGTCCTTAATAAATTCAAAATTACTATCACTTAAGGAAAACACAATTGGTGAAAATAAAAATAATGCTAATTTAAAAACGATTAATGGCGTTAAAAAGTCTATAGGACTGGTTAATTTAAAAATAAAATTTTTTGAAATAGAAAAGAATATGAATGTTTTTGTAATAGATGAAAAGACTTTTGATTATGACTTTCTAGTAGGATTAGATTGTATAGAACAATTTAATTTGATTCAAAATGAAAAATTGAAAATCACACAAAAGATTCTTAAAGAAGACGATAAAAAAGAAATAAGCATAAAAAGAATTCCTGGCTTCACAGGTAGAAAAATAGACGAGAAAGAAAATAAGGATAAAAAAACAAATGATGTTAAGGTTGAGTTAATTGAAAGCGAAAATGATATGGAATACAAAGTAAACTTTAATGAGAACATAAAAGTAGAACACTTTAACATAATAGTAAATCATCTAGAACAGAAAGAACAATCGTTAATAGATACATTAATTTGCAAATATAATTCACTTTTTGCGAAAGACAAATATGATATAGGGACTGTAAAAGGGTATGAAGCACACATTGATATATCAATAGATAAGTATTGTAGTAAAAGGCCATATAGGTGTACTATAGATGATATGAAGGAGATAGAACAACAAGTATCTAAATTATTACAGAATAAATTGATAGAAGAATCATATAGTCCTTTTGCAGCTCCGGTGACGTTAGCGTTTAAAAAAGAAGATGGGAAAAAAACAAGATTATGCATAGATTTCCGTGATTTAAATAAAATTGTGATCCCTCAATCACAACCATTTCCTTTGATTGAGGATTTAATGGTTAAAACTAGAAAATGTAAATATTTTACAACTCTTGATGTAAATTCAGCTTTTTGGTCGATCCCTATGAAAATCGAAGACAGAAAAAAAACAGCATTTGTTACTCAAGGGGGTCATTTTCAATGGACGTGTTTGCCATTTGGTCTGAAAACTACACCTGCAATTTTTCAGAGAATACTGAGTAGTATTATAAGAAAACATAACTTATCTGAATTTACTGTAAATTATATAGATGACATTTTAGTTTTCTCACGGACATTTGAAGAGCACATTGGGCATTTATCTCTGTTATTAGAAGCTATTTTAAAGGAAGGTCTAAAATTAAAATTTACAAAATGCAAATTTGCACAAGATTCTGTGAAATACTTGGGTCATATTATACAAAATGGTACAATTACGCCGATTAAAGATAATTTAATAGCTATTAAAGAATTTCCCGTTCCGAAAACACAAAAAAATGTTAGACAGTTTTTAGGAAAAATAAATTTTTATGGAAAATATGTGCCCAATATTTCGAAAATATTAGATCCATTACATAACTTGTTGAGAAAAGGACAATCATTTATTTGGACAGAAGAGTGTCAGGAATCATTTAAGAAAATAAAAAGCCTTCTTTGCAAAAAACCTATTTTAGCTATCTTTGATCCAGATTTGCCAATACATATATATACGGACGCTAGTATACAGGGTATAGGGGCAATTTTAAAACAGATACAACAAGATGGAGACGAGAAACCTTGTGCGTATTTTTCAAGAAAATTGAATGATTCTCAAAAGAGGAAAAAAGCTATATATCTCGAGTGTTTGGCCATTAAAGAATCGGTCAAATATTGGCAGCACTGGCTAATAGGAAAATCTTTTACAGTTTTTTCGGATCATAAACCTTTAGAAAAAATGAATATTAAGTCTAGAACAGATGAGGAATTGGGAGATCTCACATATTATCTGTCCCAGTTTGATTTCAAGGTAAAATATGCTCCCGGAAAATACAATTTGGAAGCAGATTGTCTGAGTCGTAATCCAGTTTTGGAATCGGTTGAAGACCAAGACGATTTTTTGAAAGTAGTTAACTGTATTAAACTAAAAGACATACAAGATGATCAAGGAAAGAATGAAGATATAAAACAAAATATGAGTAAACTAATATTAAAAGATAAAATATACTATAAAAAGTTTGGAAAAAGAGAAAAGATTATACTTACAGAAGAGTATAGTAAAAAAATAATAGAAAATATACATTATCTTTACTGCCACTTAGGAATAAAACAAATAGAAAGTAAAATTAAACCATTTTACGTAGCAAAAAATATAACTCAAAATATAAAAAGGACTTGTGAGAATTGTGAAATTTGCATAAAGAACAAGACAAGAGGAAAATATAAATTCGGACTGATGTCTCATTTAGGTCCTGCTACTTACCCATTTGAAATAGTGTCAATAGACACCATTGGTGGATTTGGTGGCACGCGTTCTACAAAAACATATTTACACCTACTAGTAGATCATTTTACGAGATATGCCTTTATTTTGACTTCTAAAACACAAAATGCAGACGATTTTATAAAGCTTGTTCAAAAAGTCACACAGGTCAATAAAATTGGCATGATTTTAACAGATCAGTATCCTGGCATTAATTCAAAAGATTTTAAAAGTTTTTTAAATAAAGAAAGTATACCTATTATCTTTACTGCGGTGAATGCGCCATTTTCTAACGGTTTGAACGAAAGATTAAATCAAACGTTAGTTAATAAAATTAGATGTAAAATAAATGAGAGAAATAATAAATTAGCCTGGACTACAATTGCCCATGAATGTACTAAGAGATATAACGGAACTGAACATACTGTGACAGGTTTTTCACCAAAATATTTATTAGAAGGAAAAAATGTTGATATGCTACCAGATGAATTAAAGCACAAAACAACTCAAAACGATTTATTGCAAGATAGAAAAATTGCTTTAGAAAATACTATTAAATCACATAATTATAATAAGAAGATATTTGATAAACATAGGAAAGAATTTAAACTGGATGTAGGAGATTATGTTTATGTAGAAAATGGAAATAGGCTAAATAGGAGAAAATTAGATGAAATAAAAATTGGTCCCTATAAAAAAAAAAAGTATCAAATACTATTTACAAAATAGATACAGGACATAGAAAGACTGAATCCAACCTTTTTCACATAACAAAACTGGTCCCACGTGTATATAATCCTACGTAGGTATTGTTTTTTTTTTTTTTTTTTGGAGTGGAGATGTAAATGAATCTTATAACTAGTACTTCATTTATGCATCCTCTTTGGTTCTAGTTTTAATTTTAATTTTGTTTATTATAGAGGTAGACATTTTGACAAGAGAGATTGTCAATCATAGGTAAAAAGATATGGAAAATGTTATTATATTTAAAGATAATATTTGTGAAACAGTGTTATGAAATAGCATTAAATGTTGTTTCTCTGGTTACAGAACAACGCATTATTATTTCATAAACCTATATTATATAAAACTACTTTATATATACAAATTTTCAGCGAAATTGTTAGAGCCGTTTTCGAAATCACAGAAATTTATAAATATATATATATATATATATATATATATATATATATATATATATATATATATATATATTTATAAATTTCTGTGATTTCGAAAACGGCTCTAACAATTTCGCTGAAAATTTGTATATGGGGGTTTTCGGGGGTAAACAATCGATTTAGATTAGTTTCATGTTTGGGAAAACGCGTGTTTTCGAGTATTCATGCGTTTTTCTTTCCACGCAGAATAAGGACGCTAATTTCGTCGCGCCGACCGCTTGTTTTTTTTTTATGTTTAAGTTTATATATAATTTTTTATTTTGCATTGTTTTTAGACAAGTTTAAAAAAATTTTTGTTAAAAGTCCCCTTACCCTAGACTTCTCCATACAAACGTAGTCTACGTTTAATTTTGAAACCACATGTCAGATTCCGGTAAAAATTGGTAATTGTAAAGAAATTGCAATTATCCAGGGTTATAACTGGTTTCCTATAGTAAAATTATGAACTGGAAAGAAAATATAACGATTTAGAAGTTTCCCATACTAATGGTCAAAAATGATATAAAACACTATATTCTATTTCAAGTTCATATTTTTACCGTCAGAAACCAGTTATAAACCTAGATAATTGCAATATCTTTGAAATAACAAAATTTTGCCCAAATCGGACATGTCGTTTTGAAATAAAACGTAGACTACGTTTGTATGGAAAGTTGTATTTTGGTCTAGGGTAAGGGGACTCTTAATGTTTGACATGTAACCGAGCAAAGCTCGGTCACCCAGGTACTTTTGCTTATGAGTACATACGACGAGTAGGGGTACTATTCAATGCGAACTACAGATCTAGCACTACTCTAATGAAATCAATTTTATAGGTATACCCACGTATAACATTAACGAGTGCCATCACAGTCCACAGAACTCAGCTAATGTAACAAAGAGTCTCAGAGAAATTCTCAGGTTTCGATAATACGTCGCTCGATACGGGGTTACATATAAACTTTTTATTTAAATTTATTGCACATAATCATATTGATGGATTAATTTACAATGGGTCTAACTTTGCTATTGCATATCTACCAGTTTGCCTTTGGGACACATTGAAAAGTTATGCCTCTAATTTTCGTATCGTTTGCAAATCGATTTTGATACGAACCACAAAAGTAAGTATTGAATCGCTACCTTCAAACTACCTAGTCACCTGCAGTGCGATTCTGAGCTATTAGTTTTATAAACTTTGACACAAAAGCATCTTGTCAGTTTCGAATTGGTATTCTGAGACGTTTTTTGATCACACAAAACGACTTGATTCTGGTTGAATTAACTTGAATCGACTTGACTTATTGTCATATATGACAACATGTTAGCAGTTTTCAGCGGGTTTGCTTACGATTTGAACTGTCAAATCTGAATCGGTATTCTACGATTCGACATCTTTCGTGTTTTTGACGCTGTCAGAATGCAATTGGTATTCCGGTAATTACAATGATCGTTATTTGGATTGTTTGAGCGCTCGCGCGTTCGAACGCGTGTTTTCTTTCGTGTTATGAGCGGACTGAGACAAATATTTTTATTTTACCTTTTTACATAAATTAATGTTGTAGGAATGTTTTAAACATTTACCAGATTACAAATTGAAGATGTAAGGCTCCTTGATCAACTCATCCAATATGCAGGACAATTGGAATCTTCCGTGCTTGTATCTGTGATTCTGATGTTCAACCTGTCCGTACGTTGCAGCGATCCAGGACAGCCGCTGCTACCTGATGAATGGCGGTGCCGTAGAGAGCTTCTTCGTCAGTGAAGACACACCCGTCGGCAGCGTTATAGGTAATCCTACTATTCTACTTCCTTCTAATATTATAAATGTGAAAGTGAATTTGTATATTTGTTTGTTTGTTACCTCTTTACGCTTAAACTACTAAACCGATTTGGATGACATTTGGTATGGATATAGTTTGAAACTCGGGGAAGGACATAGGGTACTCTTTATCCCGAAATTCCCACGGGGAGCGAAACCCGCGGGTACAGCTAGTACAATCTAATTTCCTATCTCGTCTCGACGTTTAATCGTTTGATGCGAAGAAATGGTGTGGCCTACAAAAATAGCAAACATTTATAGTAAAGATAGGTGTTTACTTTCTTCGTAAGCATTGTCAGAATTAAACCAAAAGTACGAAAATCTATCATCAGATACTTACTCGTAGATATAATTATTCTTGTACCAACTCCAATCACATTATTCTAGGAACTCTGAGTGTAAATGGGGACCCAGACGAAGCTCAAGGTGACATAACCCTGAAGCTGCAGGAGCGAGGTGCTGCGGTGGGCATCGCGCCGGGTACCAAGAACCTGACGCTGCTGCGGGCGCTGGACCGGGAGGAGAAGCGGGGGCCGTCCAACGTGTACGTCAACGTGAGGTGCGACCGCCGGAGGACCACTGATCCAGTAAGTTTTCGCTTTATCCTTGAGGCTTGTAGCATAGGTTGCGGCTAAAGCTTTTTATAAGAGAGCCTTGTGCTGCTGTTCCTTAGCTTTAGTGTAAGTAAATTTTTATATCCAATCATACGCCTTTGCTGTGTGGTTTCTGGCAAAGTATAATAGGACCACTCCAAGTTTTCCAGTGGATGTCGTAGAAGGCGACTTAGGATAAGGATAAACAAAGCTTATAAACATCATAAGACCTCTCCAACCCTCCTGATCAGCATGGAGAGTGTAGGCCAAATCCTCTGGCTGCTGTGACAGAGAGGGTAGTGCTTCTGCAGTGAAGATAAAAAAAAAACAGAAAAGAAAGACCTGATGATATAATTTGCCAAGAGCTGCCATGATCTGCGACCATGGTTGATGCTTCTGGATATTTGCAACTAACCATTTTCCCATTCGTTTCCCAGAGTTTTATCATCCCAGTGTCCATCCGCGTGTGGGACGTCAACGACAACGCGCCGGTGTGGAGCGGCGCGCCGTACCGCGTGCGGCTGTCGGAGCTCACCGCCGTGGGGTCAAGAGTATTGCCCGCGCTGCGCGCGACGGACGCCGACCAGCCGGGGCCGCACGCCACCATACACTACTCCGTGCTGCCCGGCGAGAATAGCGTGAGTCAGGATCATTCAAAAACCTCTTCTCCATCAGTCGTGCTCAAAAAATTGAAGACTTTAAAGGGTCACTCAGCCTGTCAATAATTATTACTGGTGGCTCTATGAACTATTAGACCTCGCGAGTCCCCCGGTTCGGTTATATAAAAACAAAAAAGCAGCCAAGTGCGAGTCGGACTCGCCCATGAAGGGTTTCGTAACAGCGAGTAACATAAAATAAAAGTTCTTGTAGTTCGTTGTAACTTTGATACTTTGATCGATGTTTTAATAATATTGTATTTTAATTTAATTTATGACGTATTAAAAAAAACTAATTTACGCTGGTAGTTTTCATGGTAATGTACATCATATTTTTTTTTAGTTATATCATTCTCTTATTTTAGAAGTTACAGGGGGGGGGACACATTTTTCTACTTTGGAAGTGTCTCTCGCGCAAACTAATTAGTTAAGAAAAAAATTATGTAAGAAATCTGAATATCATTTTTGAAGACCTATTATTCATGTATGGGTTTGATGAAAAATAAATTTTTGAGTTCTAGTTCTAAGTATGGGAAAACTCTAAAATTTATATTCATTTTTATTTTTGAGTAATATTTTTAATGCGGTTCCCAGAATACATCTACTTACCAAGTTTCAACAGTATAGCTCTTATAGTTTCATGAAAAAGTGGCTGTGACATACGAACGACAGACTTGACGAATCTATAAAGGTTCCGTTTTTGCCATTTGGCTACGGAACCCTAAAAAAGGTTTATGACATTTTTGAAATAGCAGAAATAATGGCTATTTTTTAAAGTAATTAACCCTAATAGTTTCGCCATTTTGAAATATATCGAAAAACTGAATAATCAAAAAAGTCTTTATAATTCTTAAAAATTCAGAAGAATTGGTTAAGAAATGCGACCTGTAGGCGAGAACAGCCGGGTAGCCGGACAAAAGCATTTTCGGTCAATCTTAAAACTGCGATGCTTCTCTCGCTCACCAATGCAACTAATATTGGTCCTACCAGACATTCTCGTACAAATTTTCCGGTCATGCAGCAGGATGCACAGCATATTGCGTTGCGCTTCATCATCTCTTTCTCTCCTCAGGAATACTTCGGCTTTGCCAACGAACTCGACAGCGTCCTAGTAGTGAAGAAGCCGCTGGACTTCGAAACCCTGAGCAACTTCACGGTGCGGCTGCGCGCGCAGGACCAGGGCTCCCCGCCGCTGCACAACGACACCACGCTACAAGTGGAAGTGTTGGACGCTGACGACCAGAACCCCAAGTTCTCGCACGATCACTATACTGCTGTGCTGCCAGAGGATGCTCAAGTGGTAACGAAATTCATTCCAATGCATACTATAAATCTTTTTTTAAATTCATTATCATCATCACCTGCCACAGGAAGTTTAATAGGATTTTTGGGGCATAGGTCTTCCCTAAGGATTTCCAAAACGAATTGGAAGTCGTATTTTTATAAATTGTTTTATTTAAAAATAGAATAATCAGGAATCTTACACTAAATCCACTTTATTAATTACTTTCAGTAAGAAGTGTTGTACGTTAAGATAATTAAGACTTCTTGTACGAGCTTAGCACCGTACAGTATTTGATAAGTCAGCATTTGCACGATTTCGCCTCATTAGTATAAAATTGTCAGTTCGCAACCTACGGCCAACAAGCGCGCCACGCGGCTCATATATCATTTTCCATCAAGTTATTTTATAGTTAATTATCAAGAATATATCTCAGTGTTTATCAGTTTATCAGTGACTTTCATTTGATCAGAACTCTTATTTCGGTTCAAACCCGAACATTGGTCCTTCGAGCTTAAAACAGGCGGGACCTTGACGCGTGTTTTCGTGAAACAGTGCCACGTGTTTCGTCTGTGCAACCACGTTGTGGACTTTACAAGTTCATATCGATTACCAAGTTTTTGTGTGTGGAAACAAGTTCACGCACAACCAGCAGCAATACTTGTGTTACCAAGACACACAGGTACTTCTATCAAGACTGTCTTGCGCTATCAGGGCGCGCAGGGCATCATCGTTTCCACCGGTACTTGTGTTACCAAGATACACAGGTACTTCGACCAGGACCGTCTTGTGCTATCAGGGCGCACAGGGCATTATCGGCTCACCAACTCCGTGTCATCAAGGAGCACGGGCAAATCATCAGCATCAGACCAAGATAAGATCAAGTAAGATCTTTCCTTTTTATTTGCTTTCTTGTTTTTCAACTCATTTACCAAGATGTCTAGCCTATTTGAATCTCAGGATGTCATTTATGATAGTATGGTTAAGTTGTATACTAACTACAAGAAAGATAGCAGGGATAGAAAAACTTTAGATTATTACAAGAGACGCTTAGAAACTTTGGAGAAATATTGGGAAGAATACGAGTATAATCATGATCGAATTTCTACAGAAGAGAGCAGGAGTCATCCTTATTTCACTGAAAATCGCTATGGCACTGCAAGAAATTATTACAAGTCCTTGAAGAATACTCTCGAATTAGAATATCAAGATTTATCAGCAAACAAGCAACCTTCGACTGCTAAGGATCAAGCCCTGGCAACAGGATCAGTAGATCAATCAGCACAACCAGCTCAACTTCACTTACCAAGTAGTGACGCATCAGAATCAGAACCTCAACAAGATGTCAAGAAATTCTCCGATCGAGGCTCCAGCAGCAAACTCGACGAGATGTTGAGGAAGCAATCAGTGAACTTCAAGGCTTTCATGCGCACAGTCAGGAATATTGACCTTGACAACATTCAAGAAAAGTGGGAATTCGAAGATACCTTGAAGATACTTCAATCAAGATGGTCAGCAATCGACATACTGCACTGGGACATCGACGCCGAGTTAAATGAAGATGACCCAGCTTACGAAGTTTCATTTACAAGGCATGAAGAAATATATAATAAATTAAAGAAAAACATAAACAGCAAGCTGTGGTCAGTAGCCCACAGGGAAAATTCCACCCCGAAACTGGACATTCCGGAATTTAGAGGACAATACAATCAGTGGGTCTCTTTCAAGGACCTTTTTGTAGAGGCGATCCATAACAACCCCGCTATCCCCAACGCGCGCAAGATGCAATACCTTAAAGGAAAAGTTAAGGGTGAAGCCGAAAGGCTGATCCAACACCTGCAGATTAGCTCCGACAATTATTCCATTTGTTGGGACATATTAAATCATCGTTATAATAATATTAATCGTATCTTCAACTCGCATATAAATATTTTAATGAATATACCAGTAGCTCAACAACAGTCATTGAATCATATCAAGCGCATTCATGACACGACACTGGAATGTTTAAACGCCATCAAAAATTTAGGGGTAGATATCAAAACATGGGACCCCTTACTTGTCCATATTTTAGCACAGAAATTAAGCAGCGACACGTATAATGATTACATGGAATTCGTACCTAATCCACGAGAATTGCCTTTGTTAAAAGACTTTTTGAACTTCCTAGAAACTAAGTTTACTACGTTGGAATCTTCACGTAGGAGGCCGGATAATAACCAAACAAAATACCATCAAAACATATCAAATCATGGAAATCAATCATTTAGGTATCAAAACAATCATCAAAAATCTAATTTTAATAAAAATTCATTGTCCATTCAAACTACAAATTATACGTCTAATAAAAATAACTCTAATACGAAAAACAATTCATATAATAAATTTAACTGTCCGGTTTGCAACAATAGTGATCACGGTATATACTTTTGCCCGAAATTCCTAGGAATGCCTCCTTATTTAAGAAGAAAAACAGCATCAAAATTAAATCTTTGCAGTAATTGTTTAAATAATCATCATGGAAAATCATGCCTTTCAAGTTATAGATGCAAGGATTGCAATAACGAACATAACACCTTATTACACGAGGCATTTACGTCACGTAATACAACACCGAGCGTGCAACCTACTTCAAGCGCTGCTACCACGAGCGCGCCGAATGTTCAAACCAACACACACGTGACCCTGGAAAACGACCCTTCCGAGATATTATTGGCCACTGCAATAATTTCGGTCCAAGCTGCAGATGGTACATTCATCAAAATGAGAGCCCTTCTAGACCAAGGCTCTCAAATGTCGCTGATGTCCGAGCACGCAGCGCAGCTTCTCAAGTTACCACGTCAGAGATGTAAAGGACTCATAGTGGGCATTGGAGAAAACGAAACCAGCTGCAACGGATTCGTGTCCATTAACTGCAAATCAACAATCAACGATTTTACATTTTATACCGACGTTCTTGTTATGAAGAACCTTATCAAGCATTTACCAAGTCACACTTTCCCTAAACCCAATTGGTCATATTTACAAAACCTCAAGTTAGCCGACCCTGAATTTTATGTCAGTAGACCTGTAGATATCCTATTGGGCGCAGATATCTATTCGACGATACTAATGGATGGTATCTGCAGATCAAGTTCAACACTGCCTACTGCTCAACAAACCCAGTTAGGCTGGATTTTGAGCGGGAACACCAAAATTTACCAATGTAACGTCGTTATAAATAATTTAGAAGAAATTAGTCGCTTTTGGGAGATAGAAGACATCTCCGAGCAGTCAAACATGTCATCAGAAGATCAAGCTTGTATAGATTTTTACCAGTCTACTACTACAAGACGAGAAGACGGTAAATATGAAGTCAGACTACCATTAAAACCAGACTACAAGGAAAAATTAGGAAATTCTAAAAATAAAGCCATTGCTCAATTTTATCAACTTGAACGGAAATTAAATAAAGACAAAAATTACGCTCTAAATTATACCCATCAAAAACAATACTTGTCAAAAAAACCAAGTCTCGCAACTCAGTTGTTCTGCGGTAAAAAGTTGTGAGATCCATGTAATACCAAGTCGGTTATTAATTTATTCAGTCTCTACTTAAGCGACTTTCTGTCTTAATACGTCCAGTCTCTAAGACCACGATCGTGGTCCATAACAATTGAAAATCAATTGTCTGGAATCTCCGTACTCGAAGCATTAAGTTGTTACGTAATAATTAACAGCATCTTATAGTGACGCATATCAATATTAAAATTCTTTAATGTTTTATATAAATATATCGAGACTTGGCCATCGCACTAAATAATTGAATTTACATGTGTTTTCAGGCGATTGAATTTACACGTGTTTTCAGGCGATGGCCAAGTCTCAATATATTTATATAAAACATTAAAGAATTTTAATATTGATATGCGTATGTAACATGAAAAAGAAGTATTGAAGGAGTATAAATTAACAACAGTTATTTACGGAACTAGGGCGGCGCCATACCTCGCCATGATGACACTTCGACGTTTAGCGCAAGATGAAAAAATCAATTATCAAGGAAGTTTAGCGCCTGAAATTTTAGAGACTTCGTTTTACATGGATGATTTACTCTATGGTTCTCATACAAAGGAGTCAGGTACAATATTGAAACAGGAGTTGACAAGTCTTTTAAAAGCAGGTGGATTTAACTTGAGAAAGTGGAAGTCTAACTTACCAGAATTATTAGATGATCATCAGAAATCAGAAAATTTTGACTTTAAGCAATTGGACTCCACGAAAACTCTCGGACTGCGCTGGAATCCGAGCAAAGATAAGTTTAATTTCCAATCAGATATCATGTTACCATCTTCTTTATTAAAACATACCAAGCGAACACTTCTTTCTGAAATTTCTAAATTGTATGACCCATTAGGATGGTTGACACCTGTTACAACGAAATTAAAACTTCTTTTTCAAGATATATGGAGACAAAATATCCAATGGGATGATCAAGTACCATCAGAATTATGGGATGAGTGGTGTAAAATCAAGGAAGATCTTAAAAATATCAATCAATGCCAAATACCAAGATGGCTTCAAACAGAAGAGAAAGGTGAAGTGGAACTACATGGGTTCTGCGACGCGAGCACGAAAGCCTATGCCTGCGTCGTGTATTGCAAGACGACCAAGAAAAATGGAACCTCCTCTGTAGTATTAGTAGCCGGAAAATCAAAATTAGTCCCAATTATTCAGTCAAAGTCAATACCTAGATTAGAATTGAACGGGGCTCTACTCTTATCTAAACTAATGAGTAAAATAATACAATGCTTAAATAATTATCATATCAGGATTTTTGGTTGGATCGACAGTATGGTTGTTTTAGCCTGGATAAAGGGAGACACCAGTAAATGGAAACAATATGTTGCCAATCGCGTACAAAAAATAACGTCAACTATGCCTAAGGATTGCTGGCGTTATATTAAATCGAAAGATAATCCTGCGGATGGAGCGAGCCGAGGTATGACGGCCACTCAGCTAAACGCGCACACTATGTGGTGGCAGGGCCCCACATGGTTACCAACATACAAACCAGAAGACAGTGAAGATCAGTCGGACTACACGACGAGCCTGGAAATCAAGAAAAATAATCAAGTCAATATCACTCAATCATCATGCCACCAAGAAACTCTACATTACTTATTAAACAAGTTTAGTTCACTAAATAAAGCAATTAGGGTACTAGCATGGGTACGTCGATTTATCAAGCGGGAAACTAAGCAAGCGTTTCTAACAATACAAGAACTAAAGCAAGCGCAGGAAATATTTATTAGGGAAGAACAGAAAAAAGATTTTTTGGAAGAAATAAGCAGTTTACAGCAAGGATTACAAATAAAAAGCAAAAGCAAGATTCTAAGTTTGACACCAATACTCGACTCTGCAGGGATATTGCGAGTCGGTGGAAGATTGAAACATGCCAATATAGACGAAGACATGAAACACCCCGTAATTTTATCTAGTAAAAGCAGATTAGCAGAACTTATCATTGACCAAGCGCACGAGCTCACTTACCATGGAGGAGCGAGACTTACTACAGCATTCATCAGGAAGAAATATTGGCTGCCCGGTGGTATCAGAGCCACGAAGAAAAGATTACGTCAATGTGTTAAATGTAAAAAGGCTGAACCTGTACAGCAGCATCAGTTAATGGGCGACTTACCTTCAGCAAGAACGAACCCCACTTCTCGACCCTTTTATAGATGTGGTGTGGATTTCACGGGACATATTTTTATCAAAGCCAATAAGGGTCGAGGCATCAAGACTACCAAAGGATATGTTGCAGTATTCATTTGTATGGTCACAAAGGCTGTACACCTAGAGCTGGTGTCCGACCTCACATCCTCAGCCTTCTTAGCAGCTCTACGCCGTATGTCCGCTAGGAGAGGCACGCCAGCACACATGTACAGTGACCAAGGAACTAACTTCATAGGTGCCAACAGGATCTTACAACAGGAATATGAAGAGATACAGAACACTTTCAACGACCAATTTAAAGCAGAAATTTCAGAAATGGGCATAAATTGGCACTTCAATCCGCCGAAATTCCCGTCCGCTGGTGGACTCTGGGAATCCGCGGTCAAAAGCCTGAAATACCATCTAAAACGTGTCGTTGGTGAACAACGGCTCACATTCGAAGAATATAGTACGGTACTCACCCAACTCGAAGCGTGCCTCAATTCAAGACCGCTCTGCCCATTAACAGAAGATCCAGATAATTTAAATTATCTTACTCCATCTCATTTCCTAGCTAGCGGCCCCATACTCACCATTTACGAAACAGAAAAAGATCTACGGACAAGGTGGCATCTAACACAAAAAATATTTACAAGTATTTGGGACCGATGGCGCAATGAATATCTAACTCAATTAGCAGCCCGGAATAAGTGGAGAAAACCACAAAGAAATATGCAAATCGATGACATCGTCATCATCAGGGAAGACAACCTTCCGCCCGGCAAGTGGGCCTTGGGAAGAGTCGTCGAGCTACATCCAGGCAGCGACGGATTAGTTAGAGTGGTAACAATCAAAACAAAAAACGGGTTAATCAAGAGACCTGTAGTAAAATTGTCTGTCTTGCCAGTCGAGCACAGCTACACGGAAGATGATGACAAAGAAGATATGACGCGTAATGAGCAAGATACCTCTCCAACACCTCGCCAAACATTAACTACCAAAAAGAAGCACTGTTTTTCGTCCCTCTCAATGTCTTTAATATTATTCCTTATAGCATGCATCTTGCCGACACAAGCCTCATACAACATATCAAGTCTCCAAAACAAAACAGGATTTTATTTCGATCGTATCTCGGACATGAATGTAATAAGAGATGACTGGCGCCTGGTTGTCTATTATGACACACAACCTTATCAAGAAGGCATCGTAACACTTAGTAAATATATTCATTATCTGGAAACATTGAATACCAATTTAAAAGAGCAAGCACATTGCTCAGCTCTCGTATTGCAGCTAAAGCATGGAGCGAACGAATTACATCTTTTTAAGGACATTGACGCTATCATGAATCATCAGAGCACATTAGACCACACGAGACGGCGCCGCGGCTTAGTCAACGGTGTCGGTTACATTGCGAACTCTCTCTTCGGCGTCCTTGACGAACGCTTCGCAGATAAATATGAAAAAGATATAGAAATAATCAAGGACAACGAAAAACACTTAGCTTCGCTGTGGAAAAACCAAACCTCAATAGTAGAAGCAGAATTGAATGCCCTCAAGAATATGGAAAACATCATAAACCTCCATCACAAATTGGTCAACAAAAAATTGAACGACATTCAATACAAATTATCGGATATAAAATCGGACTTGTCACTAACCACTGATTTTATCACATCAGCTATTATACCAAATAACATTTTATATTCTTTAAAAAATATTCAAGACGTGTTGTTCAACACAATAACTAACATCAGCCACGGGAAATTCAGTCTTCATTTGATATCACCTGAACAGCTGAAACACGAGTTGAACATTATTTCTGGTCAACTTCCCAAGGACTTATCGTCGCCAATCAACACGGATGATTTATCGACTATCTACAACTGCCTTCAAGTTCATGCCAAAATGTCTCAAAAATACCTCATCATTGAAATTAAAATACCACTAACAGGACGCGACACCTACGAGATATCAAGAATCATCCCTCTACCTTACCAAGTCGACGACAAGGTCATCCATTTCGTACCTATTCAAGAATACGTAGCTATTAATTTACAACGAGATACCTTTATTCCGTTATCTGAACAAGATCTTACATCGTGCATCCAACAAACACCTCAACTACTTTTGTGCCATATCAAGAAACCAATCTTCGAGATGAAAGACGATCAGAGCCGCTGCAAGAAAACATCCAATTCAAAAATTTGTGAAACCAAAAGGGAACCGTGTTATACTCGTAACGTTTGGTCGGAGCTAAATACAATAAACAATTACCTTTATCATTGTTGTGCAGTGTGCCACTTGAAGTTACTATGCGAGGATCAGATTACTACGGCCCAGCTGACTCGCGCTGGTATATTATCAGTCGGGCAAAACTGCGCGATAAAAACAGCTGATTTTGTAGTGTATACTCATAAGCACGAGATTAGTAAACTCAATATTAGCCCTGACGTCATCCTACCAGATATTTCTCCTATAAATAGCGTCATTAACTTAACCATACCAGAAAACTATCCTCTGAATGACTCTAGTGTTGAAACAGTAGAGAACAGAAAACAATTATTAGACATCCAAAACAAGCTAATACAAATTAAAGAAAGCGAGCCACTAGCCGAGCACATATCCTACCATGATGTGCACCATTACGCGGCGATTTATGTTCTATTTGCACTTGTCATCGCAATCAGTATCATTTACGTTTGGAGACGTATTTATCGACGCCGACAAGGTCATGCGAGCCAACGCCAGAATTCGACAACTGCAGAAGAAGGGACTTCGGTGGCAGCCCGGGCCGTCGTTGAGAGGCCACTGAAGCATAGTGAAAGTGATGATATTAAAAATCAATGCAGTGCGCGATCGATAAAACAAAATCGTAGTACATCCCCAGTTCTTCGATCGGTTCACACGATACGCGATTCTAGCTAATTATTGTGAATCATGCTTCATTTATTAACATTAAATTAAGACAACATTGTCAATCATCTTGTTAGATTAAGACCATTGCTTGCTTATTCTCATCTGCCGCTCGGGAGCATGTACGAGCTTAGCACCGTACAGTATTTGATAAGTCAGCATTTGCACGATTTCGCCTCATTAGTATAAAATTGTCAGTTCGCAACCTACGGCCAACAAGCGCGCCACGCGGCTCATATATCATTTTCCATCAAGTTATTTTATAGTTAATTATCAAGAATATATCTCAGTGTTTATCAGTTTATCAGTGACTTTCATTTGATCAGAACTCTTATTTCGGTTCAAACCCGAACACTTCTTTAGTCACAGATCTTGAATTTTTACTGGTACCTTGGTTAGTTGTTGGTTAGTTAAACCTGATGGTCAAATATTTTAATCTACCTAGTTTATACATACATACTATCACGTCTTTTTCCCTAATGGGGCAGACAGAGCATTTTGGGTCTTGCGGTTCTATGCAGAGCCTAGGGCCGCAAGACCCAAAAGCCACTTTTAGTGTCATGGTGGGCGAGAAGATGGAAAAGCAATCAATACAGTGATGGGTTGCTAGCCGCATCGCCTGTTAACATGATTTGCATTTTTGCTCATTCCCTCGATCGGCTTTTACGATCTGCGTGGGAAGAGAAGCAGCTGGTACATTCTAAGTTTTTTTATTTCTCCCAGACCAGGATGGGATACCTATGTTGATGACCTAGTTTATGGCCTCGTGATTATGATATGATAATTGGTGAATATGGGAGGGGAAAGGACTAGTGTAATGTTAATAATTCTTCTATGGACAAAAAAGGTCTGAAATAAAGATATTTTATTTATTTATTTTACTGTTCTAGGGCACCTTCCTAGACACGTCTCCCGGGCCAATCTCGGCCGCGGACCAGGACGTGGGCATCAACGCACCTTTGTTCTACTCCTCGGCGGGAGACAACCGCGAGCTCGTGGCGGTGGAGCGCGACTCCGGCCGCGTGGCCGTCACCGGGAGACTGCTGGAGGAACAGCACCTCCCTGTCACTGTGGTCATAAAGGTACATTGATTTTCTTCTTACGATTTTATGTAAGGCGTATTCCTTGAATTCCTGAGTTTTATAATTATCAAAGCAATTACCATATTGCTGCTAGAGACATAAATTTTACTATCAACATAACCTATAGCTTTAAAAACGGTAGGTACATAATACATACACACATATAGTAAGTTTCTTTTCTGTTTACAAAATTACCTTCACGTACGTAGTCCGCGGACAAACCTCACCTTTGCCTGGGCCAGTGATACAGTAGACACCTTTAGTTGTAAACCAGGCTATATCCAATCGTGGTTGTGATCAAAATGTGAAACGTATCTTTACTTTTTTACTTCCTTACTTTTTGACTTTCTTACTTCTTTACTTCCTTTCTTATTTCTTTACATCTTTACTTCCTCACTAATGTTATGAATGCGAAAGGAGCTTGTATATTTGTTTGTACCTATTTAGATGTTTGATATGGATATAGTTTGATACCCAGGGGAGGACATGGTTTTTACGCCGAAATTCCCACGGGGAGAGAAGTCCACAGGCACAGCTAGTAAACAATAACCATTTCCCCTCTCCCCCCCCCCCCTCCAGGCGACGCAGGTGGACAACGCGGACCGCTACGCGCTGGCCACGCTGGCCGTCACGCGGCGCCGCGCCACGAGCCTGGCCGTGCGGTTCGCGGCGCGCGCCTACCACGTCACCGCGCCCGAGGACACGCCGCCGGGCGCCGTGCTGCTCACGCTCAGCACCGAGCCCGGGGGCAGCAGGGATGCCAGAGAGGTACACATTCCTACTAAATTTATATTTCATATTTACCTATGTACGTATACATTTTTTGTTTGCTATACTCCCATCATCGTCATCATCATATCCGCCACAGAAAGTCCACTGCCATAGGCCAAGAATTTCCTAAACGACCGATCGGAAGCGACCTACATCCAGCGCCTTCCTGCAACCTTACGCAGGTCGTCTGACCATCTAGCAGGTGGGTGTCCTACGCTGCGCTTGCCGGCACGTAGCCGCCAACGTACAAGGTACATGTACGTACCCAAAAAATTGCTTTCTTAGCATCACCTGTTCATTGACTGGTAGAAACGCCATTTACATGTATTGTAATAAAATTAATTAATCAAATAGGACATACCAGCTTAGCGGTGCGGTCCACCAAGCGCCTTGTTACCACAAATAGATTTGGGTTGCAAGTTACAAACTAGAAAGTAGACCAAGAAGAAAGAGCTGTTGAAAAAATAAATACGAATTCAAAAGCAATAGGTGACAGTCTCAATGCTTTAGAATAATAGTCAACCTCAACAAATGTCAAACTATACTTACTAGTAGCAAAGATAATATAACTACTAACGTAACTAGTAGGCAGCTTGTGCAACTCAAGTATGATTAAATATTCTCATGCTGTAACAATCTCTTCCACTAGTTATTTTTGTAGGCCTAAAATTTTAACGCAATTTGTTATAGACAGCATAAGTACCTGTCTAGCAGTAGAAATTTTCTGTAATATGGCAGAATTAGTTTAGTTTAGTGTATTTAAAATCTTTATTGCACCAATTAATAAAGTAACAAAGTAGTAAATACATAAAACAGATGTCAAAAGGCGGCCTTATCGCAACTACAATCTCTTATATGCAACCGAGGTACTTATAGATGTTTGACGAAACCAAAATTTTGTTATTAATCTATCTTGACGTTACTCCCATACCTTTAAAAAGTTCAATCCTCTGCTTTTCCAGAGTCCTCTCCAGTTCTACGTGTCGGACCGCAGCTTCCTGGACAAGTTCGCGATCAACAGCGCGGGCGAGGTGCTGCTGCGCCGGGCGCTGGACTTCGAGACTAACGCCTCCTACTACTACCAAGTCATGGTGACGGACGGAGTGGCGGTGAGTTTGTATAAGTGTAAATCTTTTTTTATAGAGACGATGCTTAGGGTCTGATTACGCAGACAGATAGTGGTCGATATAACTCAGTTATAAAACGACCCAACACAATCGAGTCTGGGCTTATTTCATTTTCATCATTTCTGTCTTGATAAGTAATTTGGCCACACAATAAAAGCTTGTTCAAAAAAAGATTTTTTTTTTTCAAAAAACCTGTTAACTTTTGCCTTCTTCTATTTTCACCATCGATAATCGTGGCAACAGTAACAAAGTACTTTTCGGCTGGTGATACGACCTCTTTTCTACTATTATCAAAGTAACTTTTTAACGAAACATATTAAATCTTCAATCATAAGAGACATTTTTTATAATATTTATGAAAACTTATGGTTATCAGAACAATGGTCATTTTCCAACTTTGGTTTTTTTGCTACTTTGATCAATTTCACACTATAGTCATTAGAGGTACCTATGCTATATTTTGCACATGAATACGTTTATACATTCTTCTTCTTTTTCTGCCTTATCCTTGTCCCAGTTTTTATATGGGGTCGGCACAGCATGTGACTTTCTTCTACTTTTCTCTATCTCCAGTCAACCCGACCGTTACGTTTATACATTCACACTTAAAAAAACCTTTGTTTAGTGTTTATAATGTAGCACTCTGTTCACGTGTTCCAGAACGACACAGCGTCCATCAACATCACGGTGGCGAACGTGAACGAGTGGGAGCCGCGCTTCCGGTACCCGCAGTACGAGTTCCGGGTGGAGGGGGGCGCGGCGGACAGTGCGGCCGCCGCGGGGCTGCTGCCCGTGGGGAAGCTGGATGTGTTCGACGGAGACACCCCCGACACAGTGTCGCTCATGCTGCGGGGAGCCGACGCTACGTAAGTGTATTGTTTTCTACAGCAGAGTTAGGCGAAACGATTCTATCTCCATGAGTGCCGAGAGGAGGAAATGCAGCAGAAAATGCGGTTACCGCTGGGTTGTTGCCAATGGGGAAAGTGAAAGTTTTTGACGGAGATACTCCTGACACCATGTCGCTCATGTTGCGGGGAGCTGACACTACGTAAGTATACTGTTTTCTATAGCAGATATAGAAGATACCATATTCTGCCTCCATGAATAAACGCAGTAAAGAATGCGTTTGCGAGAGATACTTGAATACGGTGTCGCTCATGCTCTTCTTAGCGTTTTCTAGGGTTCCTAGAAGCCGGAGGTGAGCTTTCCGGACATTTCTTGGAGCAATCAAGGCGCTGAGCAAATAACAGCTTGGCTAGTGGGCGCGTACTTAGCGGTGTAAGTACTTACCGCGGGCGGTATTTTATTCGTGTTCAGTTCTTTAGTTCTGAAGACATCATCAGGAAGAGTTATAGTATTCCCATTCTAGGACAGAAACTACGCGGTAGAGAATCACTATGATATTTTTGTTGAAAAGAATCTTCTGATCTGTAATTGGACTTCGGTTTACTCAATACCTTCAGACCACGATTTTAGATGCCCAATTCCTTGAGCAAGTACCAGTAGCCCAATGAAGTAATCACGTACTGTGTTTTTTGCAGCATGTTCTACATGAACGACGCCGGCGAGATGTTCCTGAAGGCGGAGGCGCTGCAGGCGCTCAACTCGTCCACGCTGCACGTCGTCGCCACGGCCGTGGACTCCGGCTCGCCGCCCCGACAGGTGATATACAGAGACCAGGGATTTTTACAAGCTTTTATTTAACTTGAAATGTATTTTGTATGTATGTATGAACGAATGTCATCATCTGCCTTACCTTATCCAATTATCTGGGGTCAGCGCTACTGCGCTGAAGACATACTTGTCTTCTCTTTCCACAGTCCTCTGTTCCCCGTCATACTAACATCTACTCCTATTACCCCCATATTCTGCTTTACGCATTCTATCCACCTCTGTTTTATTCTTTCTCTTCCTCAATTTTCGCTAACCTTCATGTTTAAAGTTCTTTTTGGTGCGTGTTGATTCTCTCTTCTCATTACATGTCCAAACCATGACAACCGAGTGCTTCTTACTTTCTCTTTTATTGGTGCTGCCTTTAAACTTCCCCTTACATATACATTTCTAATCCTATCCCTTCGTGTCATGAAATCTTGCCACTCAATTTTCAACCAGTTATCCTCAACCGCTTTAGCTGGAATTTATATACTTGTGTAGTTGAAGTCATTGAGCTGTTCTGATGATGGAACCGGGAGATATTCGACGGAACTCAGTTATAAAACAACATAGCCTCATGAGTAGGACTCGTTTCATTTGTTTTGACGAGCACTTTATGGCAGACGATGCCTAGGGTCTGATCACGGAGACGAAGGTGGTCGATAGAACTCAGTAATAAAACGACGCGACTCCATCGATTTGTGCATATTTTATTCGTCTTAGTAAGTACTTTGGCCTCACAATAAAAGATTTATTTGTAAAAAAATACAATGAAAGGAGTTCCACAGGGCAGTTTACTAAGTCCTATATTATTTCTTTTTTTATATTTTGATGTGTTGTTTCCTTCATCAGACGTCAGTGCCAGTGATCGTGCATGTGTCGGGGCGACTGTTGGCCGGCCCTTCGATGCGCGGGGCCACCGTGCTGGCGGTATTCGCGGCCGCATTAGCATTGCTGGCCGTGCTCGTGTGCGCGCTCACAGCATACATTTACAAAGTGTAAGTAATTTGTACCTCAATTAAGATTTTAGTACCTGGGTGACCGAGCTATGCTCGGTTACATCTCAAACATTAACCACATTTTTTTAAACTTGTCTAAAAACAATGCAAAATAAAAAATTATATATAAACTTAAACATAAAAAAAACAAGAGGAAGTCACCGAGTGGGTAAACTGCTGAGCTGAAAACAAGGCGGTCGGCGCGACGAAATTAGCGACCATATTTTGCGTGGAAAGAAAAACGCATGAAAACTCGAAAACACGCATTTTCCCAAACATAGAACTAATCTAGATCGATTGTTTACCCCCGAAAAGCCCCATATACAAATTTTCAGCGAAATCGTTAGAGCCGATTTTGAGATCACAGAAATTTATAAATATATAAATAAATATATTTAAACAAGAATATAAGATACAAGAATTGCTCGTTTAAAGGTATAAGATTGTTAGCAATTATAATTTGACCACTTTCATGGCATATATATTGGTTACAATACTAGTCTTGTGAAGGTTATGGGTTTGATCAAATTAAAATAAAAACAAAGAAAATTTTACCGAAATCAAACGTGTAATTTCAAAATAAAAGCTGGTCTGGCGTTTGTATAAAAATGTCTATGGTAAGGGAACTCTTAAGAAGAGAATATGTCTTCCATTCCAGCCGGCGCGGCAAGCAGCCCGCGGGCAGTCCGCCGTCCAAGGCGGGCTTCGTGTGCCACGAAACTCCGCGCGAGCATTGCGCCGCGCCGCCCGCGCTGGCGTCTACCGCGGCCGGCTCGGGCTCGCTGCTCAGCGTCAGCGCCGGCGCCAGCACCATCCTCGCCAACTCTACCAGCAGCCTGAACCTGCCGGCCGACACTCTGCCCACCACCGGCACCGTACGAAGTAAGTTGTCAAGTATTCTTCGTCGGTCGGCGTACGCGCATTAAAATAGTATTTAATGTATTAAAGTCCATTCATTATTAGGGTCTTTTTGTCTCCACTGCAGGGGCACGACCCTCTCTGTACTACCAGAGCCATACTTGGACAGAGCAGCCAGGGGACATGGCCTTGACAGGGGATTCTCCACGCTGGCCAAACGGGTTGGAAAGATCTTATTGATGTTTATAGCTTTGTTCAGCTTGTATTTCCCAAGTTGCCTTCTACGACATCCACGGGAGGACTTGGAGTGGTCCTATTTCACGGAACTGGACCGGACTGTACATTTGAAACATTGTAAATTTGCAGGTGCAATAAGTAGGCAGTCCGCGCGCTTCCCCGCCAAGAGCAAGGTGGCCCCGCAACCGCCGAGTACAGCGCCCGCGTCGGCACCCAACGTGTCGCTGATGAGCGACCACCTGCACTGTGCGCCGGGCCGCTCCGGCGTGGCGTGGCCCAGCTCCACCATCCCCGCCAGGTACACTATACGTCATCTAAAGCGTATTGTATGTACATAGTAGCTCAACAGCCGTCCAGCAAGTGCCACCTATACATCGAGAAGAAATAATGTGGCCTTGATGACTTGAAAAATGTCACAAAACTTTTTGTCTGACAATAGTCTGAATATTTACATAAAATCACACGTTATAGACTACCACACAAAAATTCGGGGCTAGCTAGGTATAGCATAGCTAATCTGTTTATTCTATTTATTGATCTGCAGGGTGAAGAAGCTGAGCTGGGACGAGCGCGACGCGACCGACCGCGACGACTACGACAACGACAAGGTACGACGCGGCGCTTGCTGTAGTTCTCATGCTTTGCGCTTTCTCTTCATGTGTACAGTCGGAAAATATTCATTCATCATTCATTTCATTGAAAACATCGGCTTCCTATATTTATTTATTTTTGCAAAATGTACATTTGCTTTTTATCATCGAAACCTGAGATCAAAACATTATTTCTTATAGTAATGTAATTTAAATAATTTATAATGTAATTTATTGAATAATTAAATAATTTTATTAGATATCAATGTTTATCGGACACCATTGCCTCCTAGGTTCTGACCTAGGTGGTCCTAGGAGACCTACAATAAAAATTCGAGTTATCTATATATCTACATTTATATGCAACCATCTGTGGTTGCATATAAACGTAGATATATAGATAACTCGAATCTTTATTGTACACCAAATAATAGAAAAATGTAACAAAGAAATAATTTTACAATCTATAAGTACAATGGGCGGTCTTATCGCTTAAAGCGATCTCTTTCAGACAACCAATAATGTAAAAAATGAAAATAATGTAATGTGTTTATAAAAAACCCTCAGATTACATAAAATATTATTTTATTGTCCTCGCCTTCCGCACGGGTGCTCCTATTGTGAAATCTGAGCGGCAGCGCCCCCGCCAAGTCGAGCAAAAGCCAAGTAATAGGCACTCCTGTAACTTAATTACGAAAGAATCTAGAAACCTGTACTTTAAATAATTTTGTAGACAATATAGCATTACTAAGTATTTTTTTATCACCGATAAAAAAGGGGTGTTATTAGTTTGACGCTAATGTAGCGCTCGTAACGGATGGACCAATTTTAATGCGGTTTTTTATGTGAAAGCAAGGTCCCTTGCGGTAGTTTTTAGCTATGTTTGATGGAAAATCGGATACGCTTGGAAGTAAGGGTTTTCCTTGCGAATAAAAGATGACGCTACGGACATCAATTAATAGTAGTTCCGCTACTTATGATTAGATTAGGCGTTCAATCTTGACAGTCAGGGTTATTTTTTTTATTTGCCAAGCAAATATACTTTTAGTTTTTTTATTGACTTTTTAAATTGGATTGTGATCTTAAAACTTTACGGCGGAAAAGCGGCATTCCTCAAGCCATTGTTTTTAAGGGGAATATTTATTTAACCCTTCTCAATATGTAGTCTATTGAAATAGGACTGTTTTCCTCCCTGATGGCCCTGTGCGCTGGCCCCGTGTCCCCGCAGCGTCCAGTCTGATGCAGGGTGTGTTGCAGGGCAGCCCGCGCGCGCCGCACGCCGCCATCCCCGCGCTGCACGACGCCATGAACCTCACCGTGTACTTCTGAGTGAGAACTACGCACCACATCACAATGCCGGCGCAGTGTTCTACGGCGAAGCTGCGCATCACCCCCAAGTCGAGCATCGCAACTTCAGTCACGAGCAAACTCGCCCGTTCTCGCCCGTTGTGGCCTACACGCGGCCGCGCCCGCTGCAGCCCGGACGTAAATCGATCATTTTCTACCCACGGGGGAACCGCTTGCCCTCCGCGAGCAGGTCCCTCCCCGAGAAAAAAGAAAAACGAAAGACGAAAATCCTCGTCGAAACCGAGCAGTCTTTGCCGGAGATGAAGCATTCTATCGCTGTCTTCAACGAGCATTTGCGACATAAGTACGCTACGCCGACGTTGCCTCAAGAGCGTGTACGCTACTGGCGCACCCCGCCCCCGTACGCAACCATCACCCCGCACAAGCTGCGCGCCGTGCACGTGCGGCCGGCGGTGTACATGAAGCCGGACCGCCCGTTATGACTACGGTTTGAGCTAGTGTAGACAATTTTTACATTCCTATTAGACTTACTGTTTTGTACTTTTGTATGTAGTTGTCTTCCTGTGTCAATGTTTTTGATCAGATATTGTTAGATATTTATTGTAAATTATTAGAACTTCTTAAAAAAAAGAAATCACTAATATTTGGTAAGTATGGTTCTTTGGCAATTCAAAACCTTTTACAATTCCATATCCAACAATTATTAACGCGAACCTATTTATACTTAACAAGCTCAAGTTGTTGGAAACATAATTCAAGTATAGCTGTATATTACTGATCAAAATATGTAAGCCGTATCTTTTGATCCGTAATATGTACCTAGAGACTTGAATTCTTAACAAAGTGAAAACCCTTCGGTTGAAAAATTTGTAGTCTTGAATTTTTTATGAAGTGTACACAAACTTATGTGATCGATACAAGAAAATCAATAAATAGGTGCAAGAATGTTGAAGATTTTACTGCGATAGGCTTAACTTGCAGGAACGACTCTCATTTGATGTAATTTTTCTTACCATCTCATTTGAGGAGACGTTCACACATTTTAAAATGGATTGAGACTCACATAAACCTGTGATTTGACTACACGTCACAATTATTTGATGGTTGTGTAAATGTTAAAGTTTTGACAAAACTAGAAACTAGGTAATGTGACATGACTTGGCGTCCGTTACTTCATTATAAGTATTAGGGTTTAACTGTAAATACTTCGTAGTTTGGTAATCATTACAGGTTGCAAGCCAATGACCGGTAGACTTAGACTGTAACGTGTAAATATATCTGTTGTTATTGTATGTATTGTACTATCCATTTCAGTATTATCTTACCATGAAGATCATTTTTCGAAATATTAGTCCAAAAATAGACTTTATTCACTATTGCTATAAGGTCTAACAAAATATACTGCAACCTTTTGAAGGGTGCATTCAGTTTGTGACACTGAACCACTTTTTCCAAGAATCATATGTCGAAATATGAAAAATAATTTTTAGCTCGCCACACAAATTCGGATCAGCTGATCGGTCAATTTGTATGAGAGGCAAAAAATTAATTTTTATATCTCGATACGTTGTTTAGTATCATGGACTGAATTCACCCTGAAAATAGTTTTATTGTATTTAGTTAGAACTTAATGGTAGTTTATATTACACTGCACTACAGTACGTAATAAATAATTGCGGACGTAATTTGAGTTTCAAGTGTGCTAGAGTAATTTTTGGATTATTTGAGAGCGGTCTCTTAAATTATAACTGAAGATGGATAGTACTTTTATAAGAAACTTTATTAATACGTATGTAATTTAATATTTCCAATGGGTACCAGTGTGACCAAAGCAAGAATAAATAACAATGCCCCTGTAACTTTTAAATAGCAAAATGAATCTGGCCAGGTCTTGATCGAAATAATATTGATACTCATTTCGAATGCATCGATTTAAATAAATAAGCATTTCAGTTAAATTGTATACATACTATACTTATTTAAAAATATATTTAATTGTTAGGATTTAAATTTGTTATTATAATTTCTGTTAAATACGTGGGTGTTTCATTCTTTCTCCAATATACAATATAAAATCTAAAAAAAATCTGCAGCTTCATACATTTTGGAACAGTAGGTGTTTAATTTTGTATGGAGCCGCAGTTTTTTTTTTGCTATTTCAGGGATGGCAGACACCGATAAATAGAACCTACACAAGCTACCCAACATAACCTTAACGGATCGGACAGGGTTTTCTTTACATATTGTATACTATACGCGTTGTCAAAAGTGATATCGCAATATCTAGTTCTTTTAGTTACTTACACCTAAACTGTGATTTAACTTAGCTGAGCAGTGGTAACGTTTGAGGATATCTGATGGCACATTTAGAAAAAATTGTCACCTGAGTGACAACTGGAAATTTACTTCCCGACTGTCACCCAGGTGACAAATTTTCCCGTGTTTCTATGTCTATTTACTCCATCAGGGACAGAAACGTGATCATCATCATCAGTCTTTTTAGTTTCTACTGAAGGAGCACGACCCTCTCTGTACTACCAGAGCCAAACTTGGCCAGAGCAGCCTGACACATATATTGAAAGAACCACTTTCATTGTGTTACCAATTCCGCGTAATTTGTCAGTATTAAAGTGCTATATGAAATGGCAGGCATACCACACGATGCCCGGATGTGGTCTGTAGGCGGAGCAGTGCGGAGAAATTCGCATTTTATACATGTCATGAGATTTAACAATGAGACATTATCTTCGATGTTTAACATGGAGAAAGGGGGCGGTTGAAGTGATGTGTGACAACGTCGATATACTCGTACGTAGAAAGAAAGTTAACAACCCCGCAATGGTATATTTTCTAATTTAGAGAATATTCCTTGTTCAGTTTTTGATTTCGTCGAAAATTTTTTTACTGAGGCTGTCAAAGCCTGAGTTGCTTTTCAAGTAGTGGATTCACTTTATGGAGTCGATTTTAGTCAGAGTTTAAGGGGTCAAATTGCTGCTTCAAGAAATCAGTCCATCATTTAATTTTCTTTTTATTTCTGAATTATGAATATGTAGGTTCTTTCATGTTGGTCTGGGAGAAAAGAAAAAACTTGAAGTCCCAACTGCTTTTCTTCCCGGGCAGATCGTAAGAGCTGATCTAGGGAATGGGCAAAAAATCGAATCATGATAATAGGCGATGCGGCTAGCAACCCATCACTATTTTGATTCCTTCGTCCAACTTCTTGCCCACATCAAGATAAAAGTGGCCTTTGAGTCTTGCAGCCCTGGGCTCTATCTGCTTAGAGCCGCAAGACTTAAAATGCTATGTCTGCCCCATTAGGGATAAAGACGTGATAGTATGTATGCCGTATTTCCGTGTGGTTTCCGAAAGAGTAGAATAGAACTATTCCAAGTCTTCCCGTGGATGTCGTAGAAGGCGACTTAGGAAATACAAGCTAAACAAAGCTTATAAACATCAATAGGACCTCTCCAACACGTCTGGCCAGCATGGAGAGTGTAGGAAAATCCTCTGGCTGCTCTGGTCAAGTGTCGTGTCTTGCTCCTTTAGTGGAGACTAAAAAGACCTGATGATGAGTATGTATGTATAAATAAGTAGTACCTACCTACGTAGTTCTATAAGAAGAATCCACCACTTCTGAGAACGTTCTATTTTGATAGGAATACAATGCATAATGGAGTGATGCGCATCACCTTTGGCTCTCGGCAATCAACTTATCTTTATAGCATAGGTATACGAGCAGTGGCAGCGGACCCGCAATATCACAACCAGTATCACAGAGTGACGCTTCTCGGACAGTCGCGTTTCGAAAGTTGTTCTCGCGAGTAAAAGTGCGCAGTCTTACGAGTGCGAGGAATGCTGCAAGCGTAATTTGTAGAAGTAAAGGTAAGTTTTTTCATACATTTTCTTGTTTCTTAAATAAATAAAAAATACCTAAACTAGAACATTTAAGACTAGTACTTAATTTAGAACACAAAAGCATTAAAGTTTTAAAAGTTTTTTTTTTGGAAGACGATTGTAGGAAGCGCAGCCTAGCTAAGTTCTGGCTGGTTCATTTTGTATTAATGTCTTATGAGATTTACATATATAAGTTCGTTTTTTCTGGGATTTTTATACCCTTTCAGATATTCTGCTCCAGTCAAGTAAATGTTACGGTCGGCACATAGGTAGATACCTACTTGAAGAGGTAACTCAACCTGTCAATATAGCCTTTTTTTGGGACTGAGTCTGGAATCTTGAATAAAAATGCCTAGGTACTCCTGCAAAACTTTTTAGGTGCAAAACAATTATATCAAAATGTCGATATTTTTATTATATATTTTTTTTTCTTCCCGGCTTTAAAAAAGGTTACTGCTACCTACTTGTTTATATTGGCGTCCGATCGCAAGTTCGACCAAATGTATTTTTCAAACCAGGTCATCCAGAAAAAAATCTGATTGTAGGAATGAAATATTATTTATTTATTATGTAAATAAATGATTTGTATTAAATTGGATTCTGCTCAAATAGCCATAAATTATAGTACCTACCTACTTTTTCAGTGCGCAGTATCGCGAACGCTTTACGCGGTTTATCTTTTTGGCCAGTCGGCAGATAAGGTGATAACGACTTTTATTTGTTTTGCCAAACGTCGCTGAAGATATAGTCAATACTTACCCAAGTCATTAAATTATATTTATTGAAGATCGCACTAGATTTTCATGAATGAATTTTATTAATTTTAGAACATACTTAAAAGATTTTTGTGCTAGAAAGTCATAAAAAGCCAGCACTGACAAATGCTTAGGGCTTAGGCATTAAAGCAACACAGGCTAAGATGAAAGTGAAGTATGACTACGAGGAAACGGCAACATATTCTGAGCATTGAGAGCGCGTCCCCTTACAATGATCAGATTGGTACAGGATGTTGCAAAATATCTTTCATTCTTTCATGGAATTTCTCATTAGTGGCATTTCTAGTGGATGATCATCATACTAGGTAAGTATGTACTTACATCAGTGATGAAACATAACTAAACTATAACACACTATTTACTTATGTAGATACTTATTTCTGAATCCTATCCTATCCTACTAATATTCTAAATGCGAAAGTGAGTTTGTATGTTGTTTGTTACCTCTTCACGCTTAAACTAATGAACTGATTTGGATAAAATTTGGTATGGATATTTGAAACTCGGGTAAGGAAGGACATAAGGTACTCTTTATCCCGAAATTCCCTCGGGAAAAGAAGCCCGCGGGTACAGTTAGTTAATTATAAATATTTTATACGATTTAAGTACTCGTACCTACTCCCGTAATAGTAGTTAGTACGACTATCATCTATGATTTTATTTGGTAGGGCAGCGATCCCGTCCGGTGGTGACCTAGGGCGAAAATCCTTTTCTGAAATGTGTCCATAACGCTGGCTGCATTTCTGCAGCAACAACGATCCTCTGAATCGTTGCCTACCATTCTGAACAAATCAAATCTTTTACCATTCCATTATCTCGTTAGTCATAAAAATTATACGGCTGTTGGAAATTCCCCTTGTCGAGAAATCCTTGTTTACACCGGGCGCGGCGCATGCCGACCACTTTCTCCGTTACGTAAGCACCACGCAAGACTCGCAACGTGGGTCAATGTTTGGAAACAACTGGGCTAATGCTGAGGATATGAATCATTACTTATTGCGATCACACCCGGACCAGGGTAGAGCATTAGGACATCGCACGTACCGAGCTAACATTCTGTTATCTAATACGCGACTCATGAAAAAATAGGTACGAAGGCATACTCTGCTGCAACTTAACGAAGACTGTAGGTGTAGATACTTACCTATCTAGGTAGTTATTTCGAACCTACTAACTTTTTGCTTGTGTAGTCTATTGTAAAGATCTCCTTGAAAATGCAAAAAAGGTCATTATTTGTCCATTAGCTTTGAGTTAGAAAAAGTTTTTCATAAAGTTTTTGTAAATATTGCCGACATCCGCTTTATTTGAAAGGAAATCCCATACTTATTATTTTTAATGCCAGATAATACCTACGTTATTCTTTTAGTTTTTGGAACGTTGTTCCTTATCGCGCGTTGCGAAAGAAGGCTAGACAGTAAAAATTAAGACCAAAAGTTGTAACGACACTTTTTGCTATAGTTGTAAGCCGTGCAAGGTGCGCGTGTTTCTCTGCCTGTCTCTCTCCTAATTAATCGAAAGGAACTTCGTTCCATCCGGGTGTCCCTTGACACCTCTCAAGTTTTTAATCATTGGCAGGTAAGTAATTAGTTACCTACCTATAAAGCGATATACTTGTTTCATAAAAATATTAACATTAACTATTTAATATGAGTAGGTACCTGCTAACCTAGTTGTCAACCTAAGTCATGAGAGTACCTAATTTAGTGAATGCTTAATATTGGTTTTGTTGAAAAACAAAGAATGCTAACACATCCGGCATAGAAAACATGAATTTCAAGCACCAATAAATTGTAGCGGCAATCACTTCCGCGTGTAACAAAGAGTTAAATTGCAGAATTTTAACGGTGTTTTATTTTATAAACGATTACACAAAGTATAAAATACTCAAAAATTTTAACGCAAATTCAGAAGGCGCAAACTTTGCCGCCGAGTTAGTCTCCAGTCGCTGCCCTTAAGTTTCTATCAGTACTAAGGTTAGAACTAAAAGCTGCAATATTTTTCTCTAGAGCCCAAGTTAGTCCAGTAGTGATTATTCATTTCACATTTTCAACTCTGACGAAAAAAAGAAAGTTATAAGTTTGATGTAGGTATCCCATAATTGTTTTTCTGATTGCGAATCGTAGATCCCAAAGGGATAAACCGATTTGGATTATTAATTTTTATCGAGTGTTTTAAATATTTGGAATCTAGAGTAGTCATAACTCTTGTTAACAGACTTCAAAATAAGAAGAAAATTATCAATTTGTTGGAATCTGCTTTTTTTAAGTATATGTTCACTGATTACTCGAAGACGTGAGGACCGATTTGGGAAAATATTTGTTTGACAGGGTAGACTTTCCAGGTGGTCCTATAAAAAAATTATCAAAATTGTGCAGTTCGGTGTCGAAGATTTGTTTTGAAAAATTAAAAATCATAATATATCTTGTGACTTTACAGATGTTTCGTCCGTGGTTAGCACTAGCGCTGCTGCTGTGTAGCCAAGCGTACGCTGAAGATGAAGATCAGTGGCAGGACTTCTGCGACGCTGATAGTGGACCTTGGAGCTGTTTGCTCAATGAATGGGCTGTTACGTCATCGGCGGGAAACGAGACCAACTTCAGAAGAGGTCAGTTATTGCTTTGTGACCTCAATAATAAGATTATGAATTGATGATGGAGGTTTTTGTGTAAAGTACAAACATGTTAGTTTTTGTCAAAAATTTAAGAAGGATAATGAATGTCGATCCAGATCCAAGTAGTACTACTACTGTCAACCTATTTCTGTTGAAAGTACCTATATTTTGTCGGATGCTACAGCCAAGCAACAGTAATTGAGAAAGTAGTACTACGGTATAGAGAAATTAGCTATTAGTTAGTTATTTATCACCTATTCTAAGCAGTGCTGATGCCATAATTTCCTCCACAGGGCGTGTGATGTCTCTTTATGCCTACCTAAGCAATTATTCTAAGGAGTGCTGATGCCATAATTTCTTCCACAGGTCGTGTGATGTCGCTGCCTCCGACCAAGGGCTACTACGTGACCGACCGCATCGACCACCCACCGCACCATATGCACGGCCCGCCCCCCGGCCACCACGGGCACCACCCGCACCCGCACCCGCACGGGCCCCCCAAGCCCCCGTACTACGAGGAGTGGCAGGCCTCGCCACCGCCGCCCGGTGCAGGGAAGATCGTTCACAGGCCTCCGCCGCCTCCGTATAAAGATCAATTCAGGCCTAGCCCTAGTTATGTAAGTATACCTAACTTTATCATCATTAGATAAGTAGGTACCTGTCACGGAAGTCGGAAGTCAAATTAAAATCTGTCACCAGTGATCGTAGCCGAACAGTTAGACGAATTAAGTAAACATTCAATAAAACCCTTTAACTAGGGTATTTGTAGAAGTAATGCTCATATAAGCCGTAAAGGCATTAGCTAGGTAGGTAGGTACCTCTCTTATGTGAGCAGACCAGAATCCGGTCAACATGCATTGTTTTACTATTGTGTCTGGTGTTTTGCGCAGACAACAGAAATAAGTGATTCAGAGAACATAAGGCAAGGATAAAATATTAAAATCTCTTGTCTACAGAATCCTCAATCCCCCAACCAGCCAATACCCCTCCCCCCTTCGCAGTACCCCCCGCGCCCCGACGCCGCCGACCGCGTGGACGAGCCCCCCCCGCCGCCGCCGCCGCCGCCCAAGCGTGTCACCGAGACAGACCTGTACCTACTCACGGCCATTGAGAAGTTGGTTTTCCGCGTCGATCTGATGGAGAAGAGGTTGAGGAAGATGGAGGAGAGTGTGCATTACTTGGTGGCTGGTCGCGATCCTCAGCCAGGTAAGTCTGTTCTCTTGCCGAATCACTAGTTATGGAGCCTAACCTTTTGTGCCGGACTGGCCATAGCTACGAGGCCCCAGTCTGCGCCGGCTACTGCTGTATATCAAATTGCAAATGTACGCTAATCGCACAGATTGTTATGGTACGAGTATGTTTTGTATGTACCTTTTAGCATCACTAAAAGTATAATATGTAGATATACTTTTCATCCCCCGACAAAAACAGGGGTGTTATAAGTTTGACGCTAATGTCTGTCTGTGGCATATCGTAGCGCTTGCGGTGATTATAAGCTATGTTTGATGAAAATCGGTTTAGGTATAGGTATGGTTCAAGTTTAGGTATGGGAGGTTAACGCTTGAAAGTCGGGTTTTTGTAGTTTGTCTGGTAAATAATATATGGCGCTACGGATATTAGTCCTACTATTTAGTTCCTCCACTCATCACCAGATGGCGCTTAGATATGAAACTATAGAAAGTCAGTTATTTTTTAATTTGCCTGGCAAATAAACTTGTTCAAATAAGGAGCTCTTGGCACTTGAGCCCCTGTGGTTGTGGTGGATTTTCTGTGGCTGATATGATGATGGAATCGTCATGGAAAATTAGATTAAGTATGGAAGATGAAGGAACTGTAACTCCTTATCTGTTTTTACCATTCTTTCCTCTTCCCTTTTTGATAAAATATAAAGTTTCGAAAAAACATCTTTGGCATATCTTACCCTTTTTGCACTTTTGTTTCCAGAGCCTTGCCCAGAAGACTTCACCCGCATCGGCTCCGTGTGCTACCACTTCTCAGGCGACTCTCTGGACTGGAAGAGCGCCAACCTGCGCTGCCGCAAGCTCAGAGCCAACTTGCTGGAGTTCCAGTCGGACGAGGAAAGGAGACAGATTCACTCGGCGCTGTTGGCTGACAAACGACGCAGGGGTGAGTGAGACAGAGCTAGGGGAAAGGGAACTTACCTACTTCTTACTTACTTCCGTCGAGGACAAATTTACCGCAATTAGGCCCGAGATTGCCGGTCCCGTTTTGCGTGGGGAGGGGAAAGGGAAAAACTATAAGCAGACGAGCGATCAGCGTTATTATAACACTTTTGGAAACATGAGTTTCCTTTCCTGAGTAACTTCTTTCTATGCGTTGTACGCTGAATATTTGTCTCGTTTCTGTTTTTCGCATCAAACGGGAGACAGCCTATACTTGCTTAACTTTCGAAACGTGGAGGAGTAAGAAGGCCCAGGTTCTGTAGCATAGTATCGGCGACATCTATCGCTATCTCGCTCTCAGTTATAAGTATAACGAGCGGGATGTCCTACTCCGTCGCGTGCAGCCCCACAGCAAGATAATTAGGTATATGCGAAGTTTGTCCATAATTCCTCACGACTTACTAATAACTGATGTTGCGTTGTCCAGGCGACGACTGGTGGACGGGCGGCCTCAACCCCGGGCTGCTGTGGATCTGGTCGCACAGCGCGCGGCCCGTGCTCAACGACACCAGGACCAACGCCACCGCCACGCAGAGCTCCAACGGAGGCATCGCTGGGGAGGTACGTTACTTTGGTTGCAATGGTGTTGGGGTACTTACTGTTGTTAACTGTTCTGTTCTGTTCTGAGTCCGCCCAGCCAGCAGTTACGCTGCAAGAGCTTATGAATGAGGTGTACCTTGGTGAGTGCATCATCACCCTCGCAAACCAAGGCCGGTATGTGTACCGTCCTCAGTTTCTCAAACTTGGCGATGCCAAACCTCGTTATATCACTCTCATAGTGTTGGGGTACTTACGTTGTTATGTGAAAAATTATCGCTAGGTAGATCCTATCTTTATTATGAGCTATGCTCTTTGTCGGTGGGGTATGAATTATTCTCCATTTTTGGGAAAGGATTAGTGTGGTAGTTTCTCCAATTGCCTTTTACACCGAGGTTACCTCATGTCCAGCTAAGACCCTTCCTGAATAAGTTTCCATGGACTCTCCGCCGGTACTAACAGTGTTGCCACTGCCCAACACTAGGGGAATACCTATTTCATGGCTTTGGTCGCCATAAACGCTGTCATCGGACTCCTGGTGGCATTTTATAGGTAAGCCTGGCCCGCCAAACTGCCCACTTCGTAACGCGTGCCTGTTTGGTCAGGGACTGGGCCGCTGTTTGGCTGGGGAGTGAACTACTACCACCGCATCTGGTGACTTAATCAATCACTATCCACCACCTGTGCCCGCTGTGGGTAATCTACAGCTCAGCCCTAATCCTAAAAATTAAAATTACAGATTTAGGCTTACCTTTGCCTAAATAACCTACTTTCACAATCGGTCGAATCTCTAAGTCGGTCATTTTGGAAATCATTGGGAGAGGCCTATGTCCAGCAGTGGAGGTTCTGAAATGATGATGAAATAACCTACTTGACAACTGCTTTTAACCTTTGTAAACAATAACCAAATGTTGCAGGGCCGCTGCCTGTCGCTGGCGCACAACCCCGCGGTGGCGGCGTACGTGTACCGCGGACAGGACTGCGCGATAAGGAACCGATACGTGTGCGAGCGGGAGGACGATCAAACCAGGTAACTACTAGATAAACTGCCAACCAGTAGAGTCGATTAACGGACTGACCCGTATTAAGGCGGTCGGGTTAACATTTCAAAGAAAAAACCGTGTGAGCACTACTTATTCCTATACAAGAGATATGCAAGTACATTAATAATGTAATCGTTAACATTCCACAAGGCAATTAAAAATACCCGACTTTCAATACCTAGTTTCATATGTAAACGACATCTAGTAATGAGCGGTGGAACTAAATAGTAGAACTAATATTCGTAGCGCTATTATTAATCAAACTACGTACGAAACCCCGACTCTCAAGCTTTAACCTCCAATAACTTTTAAACGGCTGAACCGATTTTCATCAAACATAGCTAAGAAGCACCTCAAGGGAACTTCCTTTCATGTAAAAAAAACGCATCGAAATTGGGTCATCCGTTCGAGCACCACGATGCCACAGACAGACAGACACTTATTTGTCGGGGGTTAAAAACAGAATACTTATTTGAAATTACTACAGTTAAACCAGCTTACTGCTGCCACGTTCTCCCTTCTGTTTTTTAAAGTCATCTCTGTCAATCTACTCCAGGTTCTATCTACGCATATAATATGCACTTCATGACCATTTTTTGCTGTTTGTTTTATAAGACTTCCCCAAAAAGGAGTTTAACTAGTCGTCACGATCTTTTTGATGCACTTGAATGTTTTGGTTGTATGTATGAATGATATTTTTTAGGTTGAGCAACGAGATTGAAAAGACCGCTAAGCAACTGGAGAATACGAGCGGCGTGCTCAAGAAGGTGCAAGCTGCGAAGTTGGCGGAGAAACAAGTGGAGAAAGCGGAGAAGACGGAGAAGAAAGGCGAGAAACTGACTGAAAAGAAAGAGAAAGAGGAAGCTAAAGAAGTCGAGGCGTAAATCCGGTCAAATCTTAGGGGTTGACGTTGAAAATCTTGCAACGTAATACGGAGACTACTTGGAAATGATATACCGTCGTACGTTCGATCGTATTACATTTTAATTCTTCAAGCCAACTTAGACCATATCTCTATTTCATAGAGCTCATTTTCAAGAGTTTCCTTACACTGTATCAAGAATACATAGTTCTAATAAGGTACATTAGTACCTTCGTAAATTAATCTTGTAGTGTAATGTTTAAGTAAACGCCCCGACGACTGTAGAGTACATTACTCACTCCAAAGCTATTTATTTGTAACCGTAGGAATAATATTACATAATAATAGGTCGGTGACTTGTATAATTTTATTCTTGTGCAATAAGTTTAAATAAATAAATCTATACATATAATAAAACAGTAAAAAAAAGTGTGTCTGTACATTAAATATATTTCCAAAAAAAATATTGGGCGCGACAGAGACGTAGTAATAGAGTAAGAATAAAAAAAAAAATGTCTGTCTGTTTGTCTGTTTGTCTGTATGTCTGTTTGTCTGTTTGTACACGCTAATCTCCGGAAATACTGGACGGATTCGAATGAAACTTTTTTTGTTATATAGCTATTAAGCCTGGGCAACATATAGGGTATAAATGATTTTGGAAAATGGAACGCCTGATGCAGAACCATAATGGTCCAACTAAACTATAAGAGATATATAAATGCCGCCTTAGTAAAAGTTGTTCAGCCTGATGAGCATTTTCCAGAGACATAAAGTCCACGCGAACGAAGTCGCGGGCTTCGGCTAGTAATGAATAAAACAAACGTGTTTGTCGTAATATCTTATTATTCTAAAATATTTACAATTTATAAGAATCACAACAAATTAACTTAAAATAAATATTTATTTAGGTATTTATTATGACTGCTAGTTCGCGACGTAACAAAAACTTCAGCAAAGAGCGTTTCTTGTAACACTTCGTATTTCACTATAGCAAGCGCCAGTTACCAAGTCAATTCATCTGCATCTACCTGTCTCTTTCACTCATATAGAATTTTATTCTTATTCCCAAAGAGGTTTGATGGCAGGCGGTGGCCGACCGTAAAACTGCAGCCAAATCGTTTAAACTGTGCCGACTATTCTTAATTTCGCATGGTCTTAGGCTTCCTTGGGTGACCAAAGTGACCACTGACATGCGTATTGTATTTGAGAAAGAAAAGGCGGGAAAACCCACTCCAGGCTCCGAAGCAGCACAGCTGGATGCAACCGGTACCGCGACAAGATTTAGAATAAAGTTTTCATTCTTAGTTACAACGAATAGTACAGGTCATTGTCCTCTATTGACTCGTTAAGTGGCGCCTACTATAATTTTGCCATCATGAAAAATTACAAGAAACGCACTTGACAATTTCTCTACTATAGTTACACCAACTTCACATTCGAAGTTAAGCATACAGCAGCATCCATTGCGCGCAATGACTTTGAGAAAGTTTGCTTGATACAACTGTCACACGCAATGGATGCTTACAATGTAAACAGGTGTATATGAATTAGTTAAATTAAAACTTATACCGTCTTATTATAAAACGTGAACTAAGTTAAACCTAGTAATGTTTAATCCACCCTAAACAAGTTGACATATAGTAAAAGCACATCATTTCATCTAAAAAGTCCAGAAAAATTTAATGATTCTCATTTTGAAATTATATCTTCTAATGTCAATTTGATTTGGGCGGATAATGGTTTTAACCTAGTAATAGTTAGTCCGTATTTTATAATAAGACTGACATTGTTCGTCAATGGCGCAAATATTCGTGTTTCAGTCAAGGTCGCGCGCATCGACGAAACAAAAATTCACTATCCGCCTGGTACAACTGCTGTCACAAACAGCGGACTATATAGGGCCTTGCGAAATATACTGAAACTTTTTGAAGTGTAGACTCAGTTCATGATACTGAACAACTTTCACAAAGAATATAAAAGAAAAATATTTATTAGTGACCCATAAAAATAGGCTATTTTAGTTTGATTAGTATTTTATATTCATTAACCTACATTTAAAATTTTATATAAAACAAAAAATTGGTTGTTTGTAAAGTAGGTTTACGATCGAGATGTTTACGTGATAACGTCGTTTCA
This sequence comes from Acrobasis consociella, assembly GCA_963555685.1. Lineage (NCBI taxonomy): Eukaryota > Metazoa > Arthropoda > Insecta > Lepidoptera > Pyralidae > Acrobasis > Acrobasis consociella. The sequence goes on from OY743107.1 coordinate 366,474, forward strand.
CGGAATGACTGGCAGCGCTCGAGATGAGACGGGAGATCGGTCCGTCTCTCTCTCGTTATACCTGCGATCGCGCTCGTGAGGTTTTGGTGTGACACAAGTTTCTGAACATGTCACCCGACTAAAACGATTTTAAAGACGTTATCACGTCAAAAACACCAAAATACCATATTGCGCCATCAGGTTGGAAATATTTTTTTTCCATATTCTAATATAGTAGTTATGTTCCTTGGGGAAAGTTGTTCAGTGTCATAGACTGAATCTACCGTTAAAATGGTTTCAGTACATTTTGTTAGACCTTATTACATATACTATGGAAGACATATTCATTGCGCTAAACAGCCCTATGAGATTTATATAAAAAGTAACATTAATTACAGTATTGGCGCAAAACGCGATATAGTTTTAAGTACCGTTTAGTTAAATATATTTTTGATGGTTAATTTTGCGCTTGATTATGCTTCCATAGTACTATCCCTTAATAGGTATCGTAGGTATAATTTTTTCATTGATTTTGAACTTTATGTCAAAGGCATAAGGTTTAATTTAATGTGGAAACTACATTGCGATTTTCCTATTAAGGGCTATAGTCCACTAGTAAAACATATTCTAATGTCCTTAAAGGTCGATTTAGTGTATGGATATGTAAATTGAAAATACACTTAAGCATTAAATTGTAATTGAAATTTTTGTTTTGATTTATTGGAGCGATTTTTTTTACAGTTAGTAACGTCAAATCAACATTCCGAGCTGGCGTTGTTACCTTAAGATATTAATAAAATTGGAGATCGCAGGTAAAGATCAACGAATTTTATAGTTTACTTTGCCGATTGTAAAGGCATTTCAAACATTGTAGTTATTTTTTTAAATTAAAACTAAATCATGCAAAGTATCTGCCAGGCAAAAAAAAAAAAAGACATTTTTTTTTTTTTTAGTTAAACCATAACAAGTTGTCAACAGATTCATTTCATAAACTATTATAACGGCGTACAATTTGTACTAACAAAAAATAAATAAAATACTTCATCAATTTGCGGTAGGCAGCAATAATTGTAAAATGGCGCATACTTTGTGAACGGGAGGCAGGTACAAAACTATTTACAATGGAGGTATAATCGTGGACAGACGTTTTGATACGAAACAAAAAGTAAAAAAAAAACGATTCTCAAACGCTAAAATGGAGCACAGCCACTAATTTTTAGGGTTCCTTTTAAGATTTAAAACACATTGCGGGACACTTGCTTACGTCATAAAGTATGATAAGTAATGTTAAGTAAATAAACTGTTTAACCCTTTTTCTGCCAAGGATTCCAGACACAATGGGGTAGGCACTTTCTTGGGTAAAAAATAAATTATTTGGTACTGTTAAGAAAATAAAAGTCACAAAATTAAGTCACTTATCATGATCATATCAATTTCCAAATTTTAGATTGTATATTTTAAATCTCGATTTTAGACTTATTATTGAAGAAAAACTGATATAAGGAGCGCTATTTGCTCAAAGAAACTATGACGTCATTCCTCTATATTTCATACAAATCCCAAAAACCGATTTGACGTTTAGAAAAACGTATCTGATAAGAGTTGTTGGAAGTAAGATATATCATTACGATATCGGTCGGAACCACTAAATCTATTCTGTAGAATCCAGGCTCAATAGTCGCAATCAATTTGTTTTCGATTGTCGCATCTTTTTGGACTTGGCCAAGGGTACAATAGGGCTGGCAAGTCTGTTAAGATAAAATGCCCTTAAAAGGCTGGTGACAAGACGGACAAGCAGACAGACAGCAGACAGACGGACGGACAGCGGAGTCTTAGTAATAGGGTCCCGTTTTTACTCTTTGAGTACGGAACCCTAAAAACATTCGGTGGTGCCATCATTGCGGGTCCACTAATTTAGTTACCTTCAGACATACACGCTGACTTTTCATTGGTTTTGGAAAAAAGTCGTATACTAAATGAATTCCTCTATCCATATACGTGATCCAAAAGATAAAAAATTGTGAAAGTGATTTTCAATCGAGACCACGTAGTTATGTCCGTCTAAAACTGCGGCGTGACCTCGATGAACTCCGGCTGGCCGACCGGCGGCGCCTGGCGACGGTACTACCGATGTATCTTACGATTTTACTTCCGAGTTTTAGTCAATATTATTGCTTTCGAATTTTTATTTTGACTAGCTAATTAGGTCTTACTAACGATCCTTATGAAGTGGCCTTCGGCTCCAAAACGAGTGAAAACCCACCGTATAGAAGGCTACATAGTCTGGTATGTCCTGGAACCCTTTGAGCGTTGGAAGCTGCTAGTTGAAGTGGAACTTGAACTGGAAGGGGCTGCCGTGCTGGAAGTGGTGCTGGAAGTGGTTGTGGAAGTGCGGGCCGCCGCCCCCTCCGCCCCGCTGCGCCTCGGGGTCGAGCGGGTCGATGCCCTGGTCGAACTGCGCGCGCTTCTCGGGGTCCGTTAGCACCTGCAAACAAATTCATTAGTCAAATATTTTTATTTTTTACTAGCTGTACCCGCGGGCTTCGCTCCCCGTGGGAATTTCGGGATAAAGAGTACCCTATGTCCTTCCCCGAAACTATATTCGTACCAAATTTCATCCAAATCGGTTCAGTAGTTTAAGCGTGAAGAGGTAACAAACAAATGTACAAAGTCACTTTCGCATTTATAATATTAGTAGGAAGTAGGAAAGTAGGATAGGATTCTAGAGTGCAGGCCAAAGTCTTCCGGGTGCTCTGGCTAAGTATGGCTGTGGCAGTACAAAGAGAGACGTGCTCCTGCAGTGGAGACAAAAAGACCTAATGTTGATGATAACGATTCTAGTCAGTTATTTTTATTTTGAATAACATCAATAAGTAACATAACAGAAAACAATATGTTTTTTTTCTGCCCAAAAGTAAGTTATTAGTTTCTAAAATGTGATGGAAGGGGACTGTCAAGTAACAGAATGATGCACTTAATGCAATGCATGCTATTAACTCTCGCGCGTACGAAAGAGATAGCGAAATGTCCACCACGCTCCCACTCTTATATTTGAAATGCTAATTACTACTTCATTAATTAACCAATATTCTCGCTTTTTTTTAAATTTCCTTTTTACTGACTTACGTACTTACTTTTTTTTACTTACTTCCGTACTTACTTCTTTTCACTTACGTACTTTCTGTTTTATAAAAATGTGAACGGTTTAACGTACCCTCCAAAGTACAGAGGAACATAAGTCAATTAATGGTCCAATCACAACAGTCAATTGGATGGACCTGACGTCACTGTGTCACAGATATGGCACTTCATACAAACGGAGCAGCATATATACGTAGTACTACTACAAACGAAACAATCCGTCCGTGCACACGTCAAATGTGTGAGTTAAACAATCAGGGTCGCCACCACAGAATCTGTTGCTTTGCTTACCTGTTTTTATGACTCGGAAATCTATAAAATTTTCGTTATTTATTGTTTTTTGTGGATAAACTATAATTATATAATTCAATAATCCTAAGTGACTCGCGTAATGTCAACGTGCGACTACCAATAACCCTGTTTTACTGCCGCTTACACCTCACAATAACGGGGGAAGGGTTGCGGGGACACCAGATTGCGGGGGACGGTGCGAGTTTCCGTTCTGTATGTAATACTATTATTAATTCTGTGACTGTGTTGCCATTTGGTTACACGAAAAAAATCGTTATCGTGTGTAAATTTTAGAAAATGAATAACACTAAGTCTCAGAACATTACAACAGTAAAATAAAAGAGTCTCACCTCTTTGGCAGCCGCGACGTCTATGAACTTCTTCTCAGCCACCTTCTTCTCGTCTCCCTGGAAGTTGTCGGGATGCCATTTCTGCGCCGCCTTTCGGTACGCTTTGATTATTTCTTGTTTATTAGCCGTTCTGGAGGGAAAAAATAAAAATAAAATATTAAAATAACCGACAAACTGCGAATCGGACTTGCGCACGAAGGGTTCCGTAGCATTATCTTGTATTGTATTGTATTATGCGTATATAATGCATATAATGCGGCAATAGAAATACATCATCCTCTGTCTAGCTATCACGGTTGATGAGATAAAGCTTGGTGACAGACAGACAGACTAACAGATTATTTCCCAGCAAATAAAAAAACCCCGACTTTCAAGCGTTCCCCCAATAACTATTACACGGCTTTATTTTAATTTTCATCGAACATAGCTAAGAACCAGCGCTAGAAAACTTGCTTTCAATTTTAAAAAAAACACTTTGAAATCGGTCCATCCGTTCGAGTCCTACGATGCAGACAGAATATCTCATAATATATACAGTAGAGTCACCTAGCTAAAAATAGTAAGGAAGACACATTTCAAACATTAAAATCGCGCAAAACGGCCCCGAAGAATTTTATATGTATGGTTCATATTGACATAGTTCAAGACATCACTGTATATTTGCAAGCGAAGCAAGGTGGTCTGACGACCTGACCAAGGTCGCTGGAAGGCGCTGGATGCAAGCCACTCTAGATCGGTCATTTTGGAAATCTTTGGGAGAGGCCTATGTCCAGCAGTGGACGTTATGCGGCTGAAATGATAATGATGATGATTATATTACGGAAACGATAGAGCAGTAGCGCACCTCTTAACTGCCTCCGTGGTGTAGTGGTTAGAGCGTTTGGCTCATATCCGGAGGTCGCGGGTTCGATTCCCGGCGGGGGCAACGATTGTATAGTTTTCTGAGTTTGGTTAGGACATTGCAGGCTGATCACCTGATTGTCTGATAAGTAAGATGATCCGTGCTTCGGAGGGCACGTTAAGCCGTCGGTCCCGGTCGCTGTCTTTGACATTGGTCGTTACCTAAAACCATGTCAGAGGCCTTTAAGGCGGTTTAAAAACTCTGGACACTAGTGTTAGCCACTAACACACACGATAAGAAGAAGCGCACCTCTTGACGCCCAGTATCTTGTAGTAGTCCCGCTGCTCCGACTGCTTCTGCAGCTTCTGCGCGCGCGCCAGCCCGTCCTTGGCGCGCTGCAGCCCTTCCTCCAGCTCCAGCGCTTCCTTGAACGTGTGGATAGCTGAAGATGAATAAATTAAACGTTATAAACAAGTTTATTTGCTAGGCAAATTAAAAATCCTCTAACTGTTAAGAACGCCGTTTATTCCCAGTAGTTCCTTATGAGACTTTTTCTTCATTGTAAAGAAGAAAAAGTTTCATTAGTCCCTTTAAAGGAACTGTCAAAAGGAACTACTGGGAATAAACGAAGAACGCCATCTAATATGTAGTAGTTTTGAGAACAACAGATACGATTTGATATCTGTAACGCCATCTGTTATTTGCTAGAGAAAGCCCTGACTTTCAAGTGTTAACCCCCAATAACTTTTGAAAGGTTTAACCGATTTTTATCAAACATAGCTGAGAAATACCGCTAGGAATGGCAGACAGACAGACAGACAGACATTAGTGTCAAACTTATGTTGTGTCGTGGGTATGTGTGTCGTGTGTGTGTGTGTCGCGTGTGTGTGTCGTGTGTCGCGTGTGTGTGTGTGTGTCGCATGTGTGTCGCGTATGTGTGTGTCGTGTGTGTGTGTGTGTCGTGTGTGTGTCGCGTATGTGTGTGTCGTGTGTGTGTGTGTCGTGTGTGTGTGTGTCGCATGTGTGTCGCGTATGTGTGTGTCGCGTGTGTGTGTGTCGTGTGTATGTGTGTCGCGTGTGTGTGTGTCGTGTGTATGTGTGTCGCGTGTGTGTGTCGTGTGTGTGTCGCGTGTGTGTGTCGCATGTGTGTCGCGTATGTGTGTGTGTGTGTGTGTCGTGTGTGTGTCGTGTGTGTGTGTCGTGTGTGTGTGTGTGTCGTGTGTGTGTGTCGTGTGTGTGTGTCGTGTGTGTGTGTCGTGTGTGTGTGTGTGTCGTGTGTGTGTGTCGTGTGTGTGTGTGTGTCGTGTGTCGTGTGTGTGTGTCGCGTGTGTGTGTCGTGTGTGTGTCGCATGTGTGTCGCGTATGTGTGTGTCGTGTGTGTGTGTCGCGTGTGTGTGTCGCATGTGTGTCGCGTATGTGTGTGTGTGTGTCGTGTGTGTGTGTCGCATGTGTGTGTGTGTCGTGTGTGTGTGTGTCGTGTATGTGTCGCGTATGTGTGTGTCCGTGTGCACTTACCGTCATCGAACATGTCGAGCCCCAGCAGCGCGTCCGCTTTATCGCACAGCACGCGAGCGTCCCGCTGCAGTTGCAGCGCTTCTCCGCACTGCTGCAGCGCTTCTGTGTACAACTCCTCCTGCGACACCGCACATCGTCACATTAAATGGATGTAGACAAAAAACTTTTTGGCTCATTAGATAGATTATTAAAAAGTATCGTATGCGAATTTTTTCTTTTCCCCCCTTAGCAAATGATAACCAAGATACAACCCATTTAAATCCAAGGCGACGTCACAATCAGCTACGATTTTAACCAAAGATGAAGAAAATCACCCCCACTCCTAAATTTCGAAGCGCTGTATCTTTGTGAATTTTTACTAAACGGAACTACTACTAGTAGGGTCCTTTTTTTTAGATAATCAAGTTAACGAACTAAACAAAAAATATTCATTTTTTATCAGTCCATATCTTATACCTTTAAACGAGCAATTCTTGTATGTATGTATATATATATATTTATAAATTTCTGTGATCTCGAAAACGCCTCTAACGATTTCGCTGAAAATTGGTATATGGGGGATTTAGGGGGTAAACAATCGATCTAGATTAGACTTATGTTTGGGAAAACGCGTGTTTTCGAGTTTTCATACGTTTTTCTTTCCACGCAGAATATGGTCGCTAATTTCAACGCGCCGGCCGCTATCCGTTTGGCTCAGCGGTTAAGGATGCGGACCGCTAGAAAGAGCTCAATATTGCTCAACGTCAAAACCAAATATTCGAAAACATTAGCTACTAATGTCTACGCCTGGTTGCTAGAGCTGAAAAATTAATTGAGAACTAGATTTCACTTTTACAGAACATCGTTTACTCCGTGATTTAAAGCATTAAAAAATTAAACAAAATATTTATTTTATGTCATTAAAATTCAATGATAATTTTGCCGCTTCGATATCAAAACAGTGTCTCAGTAGGTAACACGAAAGTCTGTATTCCAAAAGTTCACGATTCGAGCCTCATTATATCGATTTCTATTTCTTATTTTTAACTTTTACTTAATTTACCTACCTATCAAGCTAGTTTTCATTATTTTATCACCTAAATACTATTACTAAATTCAAACAAGCCAAATGAACCAAGTCGCTGCGAGTTAAGGCACCTACCTTAGCAGAACAGCTGCAAAGCCACCTCCTAGCCTCGAACACGACCAGCGTGACCTCATCCTCCGCCTTCAACACCTTATTAGCACTACTGATGCACCCGACGAAGTCTCTCGCCTCGCTCTTCTCTTCACACTCTAGTAGTAGCTTATCCACTTTTTTCACCTTCTTGTAGAACGGGAAGCACTTCTTGTGCTCCGGGTCTAACTTGAGGCACTCGCGGACTTCCTGAGAACGCAAAATAAATATAAAGCTTAGAAAAAAGCCATGGGTATCGTGAAACACCAAGTAGGGAGCGAAGTTCCTTACTGCAAAATCGAAAGGTTTAGAAATACTTCACTGAATATTTAATTAAATTGTGTTTGTAAACAAATTTAAATGATAATTTCCAGACGCTATTTGGATTAGAAAATAGTATAGATTTGGTATGCGCGGCCCAAAAAAAGTAAAGACGCGTTACAAGTAGAGCACGCGACTTGTGGAATTAGACCCACCCCTGCAACCTGCGAGAAGGAACTTCGTTCCAAAAATCAAATACATATCAAATAGTTAATATATATTATATATAAGATATATTATTAGGGGCCACCCTACAGTACCTTTAAACTAGTACATGTGAAAGTACCTTAAACTTTGCTTTGTTTTTAATAAATGTAGATAAACAATTAAGACTCAAGACAATTTAAAAATACAAATAATGTCAAGTTTTTCCTTTGAAACTATTATTTGGAAGAGGGCTGTAAATATTACATTTTGGTAAAGCTTTAGGTGATAAAGAAGATCAGTCTCACGAGATTCGTTCAAGACAATCTTTTGCAAGTAGACACACAAAAATAAGACTTTGCTGTAAAATATTAAGTTAGCTCATAATAGTGAGCTGACCTTGAGTGCGTCGCTGACGTGTCCCAGTTGGTACAGCAGCGTGGCCAGCCGGTAGTAGCCGTCCGTGCTGTCCTGCTGCAGCCGGTTGACGGACCGGATGTCGGATACTGCCGAGAAGAGGTCATTCTGTAAACAGACAAAAACAATATTATTGCAATAAAAACTTATTCAAAATCAGTTTATTCTTTTTTTATTAATCCCGTAAGGAATTTGAAAAATAAATAGCTGATAACAATTCTAACGATCTCTTACTCATCTAAATTTGATCTGAAACTTAGAAGTTATGGTGAAATAATAAAACACAGATACATACATGAAGCCTGATAAAGCCTGAAAATATTAGCAAACTCCTTTTTTAGGAATGTCGTGTAAAAATAGGGATAGTTTTCTTCAACGTTTTACTGACACTTGATGTTCAATTACAATATTTATTTAACTCCAAAAGCTGTAACAGGCTTTTTCACAAGTTAACCTACAGGTTATGCCGAAAAAAGCTAATTTACATTATTAATAGGTAACTATTAATGTTAAAATCATTTATACAGCAAATCATTTGATTCCAGCGTTTAAAAATGTATCTCCAGGTCGTCAGATCACACAGTTGGAGGGAACCTACTCCGAGTGAGGCTGAAATAAAGATATGTAGTAACCATAGCGATGTAGCACTCCGCCCTGAGCTGCCGCAGCTGCGCCGACCACGGCGACACCTCCAGCAGGCGGGTGGCGAGCTCGGCCGCCGCGCGGTGATCCCCGCCGCGGTAGTAGGCCTCCGCCAGTCTAAGGTCCTCGATGTAGTTGTCGATGTGGTGGTACTGCGAGATCGCCTCCTCGTTGTACGGGTCCGCGTACGTCTGTGCGAAACGATACGCTTTTATAAAAGAGGTTCTTTCTCGCAGGTTGCGTTTAGGCAACCTTATTTTCATTTCGCGTTATTGGTTACTTACAAGTAGCAGCACGTAAGTTTAGCGCGTAGACGGGGTACTGCGCGTGGGTAAAGTATTAATTTTTGACCTCTGCTCAATTACGATCAGCGCTAGAGTTTCGTGTCACAACGCACGTTTTGAATGTCGTGAAATAAAATAAGGTAGGCGACTCCAGTGAATCGTTCAATTTTTAGAACTAATAATAAAATTTTCCAGAAATTTAAAATTTGCTTAGCAGTGGGACACTAGAACAGGCTAAAAAAAAAAAAATTTCTGTTTGCAAAAAAAGTAAAGTAATATATTTATGCTACTCCTGCTATAAACCAAACTATACATCTGTGCACTGCACACGTTAATGTGTGAGTTTGTGTTCAAAGCCACCTAACGCACTCGAGAACGGGGCTGGGGCGCCATATTGTAGGGGACGTTGCGAGTTTCCACTGTATTTAGTACAATAGAAATAATAGAACTTTTAAAATTGTTTTAAAAAATGCAATGCATCCTGATTTTTGCGCTAACTCAATCAGTGTAGTTTGTTCTATACTAATTTATTAATATTTTTTCCTTGCTTTTTTGTACCCCTAAAACAAGTATTTATATGACTAAGTTACCCATATAATTTAAAATAAATATCAGTCAAATCTTTGATGTTACTTAAATGTAAAAATGTAATGTAAATGAAAATAGTGAAAATATAACAAAACAATACTAAATATATATGATTTCGTTTAGTTATAGACTTGAATTATTGCCATTCTTATCACAAACAATAGGTTACTGATTACATAAAGATAAATGTATAGCACTGTACATAACAATCATAGCATTGTAATATACTCATACAACGATACTTATTTTTACACGTAACAGGGTTTCATAGCTTCTTTGTTGTTATATACAAGTACAAATATTTTAAGGGGTGAATCAGACCATCATTTTGAACAACTTTTCCCAATAAATGTATATCGAAATAGGAAAAAAAAATTATAGGTTTTCATAGAGATCGAAGTAGTCACGTGATATCCTTACTATGAAAAATGAAAATTATTTTTTCGTATTTTGATAAAAATTTACTGGAAAAAGTTGTTCAAAATTATGGCCTGAATCACCCCTTAAAATATTTGTACTTAATAAAAAAGGACATTGTATAGTTATAGGTACAAAGTAAGTTTTACACCGGATGCAAGCCGTTTTTGATCGGTCATTTTAGAAATCTTTGGGAGAGGCCTAAGTCCGGCTGAAATGATGAAAGTTTTACACAATGTACCGGCCTGTCTCTTACTTATATAACAGCCTGCAAAATCGCAAATGAATTTTATAATAAGTATTTTTTATGTCACTTTGGTAACAAAGTGGACTCCTGAAGATGGTCTAAGAAAGAGAGGTAGACTAGGTAGACTAGTTGAAAAAAGCGAGAAAATTCCCCGTTTTTTTCAAAGTACTTCGTTTTTTTCAACTTTTGTTCGAAAGTTTCAAGAAAAATATTTAAGGAATTTTTCATGTTTTTTATCAATAAAACGGAAAAAAACGGAAGAGTATTGATGTTTTTTTCACAGAATATTTTTATTATGTTTCGGAGGGTAGAATGATTTGTTTTTGTTGTCATACTTGTCATGCGCTTATTCCTTCCCGGCCTACATTTAGTTCATATCACGCACACAATACTATACTACTATACTGTCTGTTGGAATTATAGTAATAAAAACTTGATTATTTCAATAATTCCGATATCTGTCGAAAAATTACGAGGGTTTTTTTCGGGAATATTTCAATGCAACAAACGAATAAAACGGTAAATAAGCGGCCAAGTGCGAGTCGGACTCGCCCATGAAGGGTTCCGTAGTAGTATTTTTTTTTTTAATTTTTATATTTGAGTTGATTGAATGAAAGGTAAATTGCAGTTTATGACATATTAAAAAAAAACTTCTTACTAGATCTTGTTCAAACCAATTTTCGCTGGTAGTTTTTATGGTAATGAACATCATATATTTTTTTTAGTTTTATCACACTCTTATTTTAGAAGTTACGGGGGGGGGACACACTTTTTTCCACTTTGGAAGTGTCAGTTTAGAATAAAATGATATTAGAAACCTCAATATCATTTCTGAAGACCTATCCATACATACCCCACACGTATGGTTTTGATGAATTTTTAGTTTCAGTTCTAAGTATGGGGAACCCCAAAATTTATTGTTTTTTTTCTATTTTTGTGTCAAAACCTTAATGCGGTTCACATAATACATCTACTTACCAAGTTTCAACAGTATAGGTCTTATAGTTTCGGAAAAAAGGGGCTGTGACATACGGACGGACAGACAGACAGACATGACGAATCTATAAGGGTCCCGTTTTTGCCATTTGGCTACGGAACCCTAAAAACGAGATATCGTTTCTTACACCGAAAAAAAAACAGTTTGTTTCTTTCGAAATTTTCAACGCTAAGGTAGACCCCGGAAGCCGGAAGCGTTGGTGTGACGACTTGTTACGTTTGAGAGGGAATGGTTGGAAGTGGCACATGATCGATATATTTGGAAGATTGGGGAGGCCTTTGCCCAGCAGTGGGACAGTAAAGGTAAATTTAAAAAAAAACCTATTTTTTTAAGTACCTACCTACCTACTATTTTTCGTATTGATCGAGGACTGAGTATTTTTTCAATCCAAGTGATTTCAAAGTGTCAAGTTACATACACGTAGGAAATTATCCCGAAATAAATTTTCTGGAGATCGAACAAAGTTACAGATAAAAGCCTAATACATAGTATACTATAGTGACGCAACTTTCACAGTTATGAAATCAGCATTATAGTGTAAAGTGCAATAACATGACAAATTATCAAAAACATTTCACAGCCGGCCGGCGGTGACCCGCTGCGATTAGGCACACCAGCGAGGCGCAGTGATAGCACACGTCATTTTAGGAAATGCTCGACATCAAGCGACTCTTGCGCACGTTTTATAGAGCGATGCAAGTGCGGGCGACCTTGACGGTTTCATGTAATCTATGAAGGAATGCCAAGGGATCTCTTGTTATTAGGCAATATGTCAAATATTTCGAAAACAAATAAATAAATAAAAATTAAAAGCCTTTGTTACTTGTGTTGATATGAGGATTCTAAAGGTACTTCCAAATCTGTTCAAACAAAACTCATATACATAACATACATACTATCACGTCTTTATCCCTAATGGGGCAGACAGAGCATTTTGGGTCTTGCGGCTCTATGCAGAGCCCAGGGCCGCAAGACCCAAAAGCCACTTTTAGCGTCATGGTGGGCGAGAAGATGGAAAAGCAATCAATACAGTGATGGGTTGCTAGCCGCATCGCCTGTTAACATGATTCGCATTTTTGCCCATTCCCTCGATCGGCTTTTACGATCTGCGCGGGAAGAGAAGCAGCTGGTACATTCTAAGTTTTTTCTTTCTCCCAGACCAGCATGGGATATACATAAATTGATCACTAAACACTGTACTGTACATGAACATTGAACACTGAAAATATACATTCCTTTTATGAGAGCAGTAAGTGCCATTTTTGAAACGCGGAGCGGAGACACTAACGGTAGGAATTTTGTAAGAAAAAGAACCTCACGTTTAGTAACACCGCTTTTCAAAAATGGCATTCAGTTCTGAATAATATATAAAAATTCTTGAACAGCCCCGGCCACCGAAGCAAACAACACAGATAATGACGTAAACAGGAACATGAAGGCTGCGTTTCCACTGAAGCGGAGCAGAGCGGAGAGGAGAGAAATTGACCAATCACAATGCTCGAAATCTCCGCTCTGCTGTTTGAATTGAAGCGCTTCAGTGGAAACGCAGCCTAAACAAGGGACTTCTTCTTCTTCTTCTTATATTTAAGAGCTGGGCTCTTGTCGGTGGAGTGCTTTCCATGTCTCTCTTCCTTCCGCTAAGTTCTTAACCTCTTTATATGTTTTCACTTTTAATTTTTCTTTTATTTGGTCTATAAATTTCCTTCTGGGTTTTCCTACTCCTCTCTTTCCTTCTATTTTTCCTTCCATTATTGTTTTAAAGAATGCATCGTGGCGTAGTAGATGACCGAACATTTTGCCTCTTCTATTTTCTATAATTTGTATTATTTGTCTTTTCTCTCTCACATCCTCTAATACCTTCTCATTTGTAATTTTTTCTGTCCAACTTATTTTTTTCATTCTCCTCCAGCACCACATTTCAAATGCTTCTAATCTATCTCTATCCTTTTTGGTCATCGTCCACGTTTCACATCCATACAAGGCAGTGCTCCATATAAATGTTTTAATAAATCTTTTACGTAAACTTTCTTTAATACCAGAACAAAATATGTATTTTTTACTCTTAAATGTACTTTTTGCAATAGCAATCCTCTTCTTAATATCTTCTGAGCATCTTGCCTCTTCGTTGATAATAGTTCCTAAATATTTGAAACTCTGAACTTGGTCTATTGTTTTATTATTAAGTTGGATATTTTTAATTACTGGACCTGACTTTGAGACAATTAAGGACTTGGTTTTATTTATGTTTATACTCAATTTATGTTCTTTAAAAGTATTATTCATTGCTTCTATTAACTTTTCTAACTGTTGTGAACTGCTTCCAAGGGCTGCTATGTCATCTGCAAATCTTATAAAATGTATCTTTTCTCCATTAATACTAACTCCTCCTAAATCTTGGTCTTTGATTTGAGATATTGCTGCTTCTATAAATAGATTGAATATCAGTGGAGAAAGTGGACAACCCTGCCTCACTCCCTGTCGTATTTTAGCCTGTCTTTTTTCATTATTACTTTCTATTATTGTCTCTTGTTCTTTATACAGTTCTTTGATTATTCTCCTGTCTAAACAAGGGACTACAGAACTCTAAAAGAGGTAGTTGTTGTGCATTCCTTAGAATAAGATATCAACATGTTTTAATTTTTAGGGTTCCGTAATATGGATTACGGAACTCTTAATATTATAAAGATTCCGTTGTCCGTCTGTTTGTCACCAGGCTATATCTCATGAACCGTGATAGCTAGGCAGTTGAACTCGATATTGTCATTACATATGGTATAAATAAATAACTGCATAGGAACAAATCACACTGATTGAGCTAGCTCCAAAGTAAACTTAAACTTTTGTTATGGGATTCTAACATTACTGACTCAATAATACTAGTTGAAATTTGCATAGATTATGTATTCCTGTTGCCGCCATAACAACAAATATGTACAATATAATAAAATCTTATACCTTTAAACGAGCAATTCTTGTATATTTATTTATTTATAAATTTCTGTGATCTCGCAAACTGCTATAACGATTTAGCTGAAAATTGGTATATGGAGGTTTTCGGGGGTAAATAATCGATCTAGTTTAGTCTTATGTTTGGGAAAACGCGTGTTTTCGAGTTTTTATGCGTTTTTCTTTCCACGCAGAATATGGTCGCTAATTTCTTCGCGCCGGCCGCCATCCGTTTAGCTCAGCGGTTAAGGATGCGGACTATTGCGGACCGCTAGAAAGAGTGTTACGGGTTCAAATCCCACTCGATGACTAACTTTTGTTTTTTTTTTATGTTCAAGTTTATATATAATTTTTTATTTTGTATTGTATTTGGACAAGTTTAAAAAAATTTAGTTAATGTTTGAGATGTAACCGAGCAAAGCTCGGTTAAAATATTTAAGTGGGGCTCCCACTCCCATACAACAAACGTGTTTGTTTTATATATTTATGGAACCTTTAATGCGCAAGTCCGACTCGCACTTAGCCGGTTATTCGATTTGGGCCATGGCCCATGACCATGACATTACCCTGAATGGTGTGAAACTAACAATTCTTTACAGTTATTATGTAATTAAATAAGAACTAATTGATTAGTCTTACGGTAAGTAATTAAATAGCCAGATGCAGGCCGCTCTAGATCGGCCATTTTGAAAATCCCTGGGAGGGGCCTATGTCCAGCAGTGGACAATATGCAATATGTAAAAATGATGATAATGAAGTAATTAAAGTATGTGAATTAGTTTTACCTGCTTCTAAATAAACGTGAACATTCATCTTTTACATATAAGGTCTAAAAAAATATACTGAAAGTATTTTAAGGGTGAATTCAATCAATTAACTTTACCCAAGAAATATATTTCAAAACATAAAAAATAATTTTTGGCTTTCTATACAAATCGATCAGTTGATCGGTCAACTTGTATGGGAGGCCAAAAATTACTTTTCGTATTTCGATACGTGTTAATTGGGGAATTTTTTTCAGTATCATTGTGTGAATTCACCCTTAATTAAAATAGTTACAGTATATTTTGTCAGACCTTATACAACGTGAAAGGGACATTCTTAACCGTAATAAATTGAACCACGAGCTATACTAGATCACTATAGTATAATGAAATTAAAATAAAGGTCAAAAACTAAGAAATCATTCGGAATTTCCATACAAAAGTGGGCAGACGCTTGTACAATTTGTATGGGAATAAATAAATAAATATATAGGGACAAATTACACTGATTGAGCTAGCCCCAAAGTAAGTTCGAGCCTTGTGTTATGGGATACTAACTCAACGATACTATATTTTATAACAAATACATATATAGATACACATCCAAGACCCAGGACAATTTGAAAAAGGCCATTTTCCAACTTGCCCTGACCGGGGATCGAACCATCGAATGTCGATTTGTTTTGTTATTTTTGACTTTTATTTTAATTTCGTTATACTGTAATGATCTAGTATAGCCTGTGGTTCGATTTATTACGGGTTAGTCCTTTCCAGATTGTATACAAACTTGGAATGTACCTTTATTACAGGACTGATATTTGACCTATCAAAGAAACAAAAAAGTAGTGTACTCACAACTTGGAGGAAGTCCTCCTTGGCATCAGTGTACTGCGCTAGTTTGAGGTAGACGTTGGCTCGGTGCAGCTGCGCCGCTGTGAAGTCTGCCTTCATCTCCAACACCTGCCAGACATTGACATTGCTAAATTAATGCCTGCTGTTATTAGGAAATACAAGGACACCCGACCACAAGGTGGTCTGACGACCTGACCAAGGTCGCTGGAAGGCGCTGGATGAAAGCCGCTCTAGATCGGTCATTTTGGAAATCTATGGGAGAGGCCTATGTCCAGCAGTGGACATTATGCGGCTAAAATGATGATGATGATGATTAGAAAATACAAGCTAAACAAAGCTTTTATACATCAATGAGACCTGTCCAACCCATCTGGCCAGCGAGGAGAGTGTAGGCCAAGTCCTTTGGCTGCTCTGGCCAAGTATGGCTGTGGTAGTACAGAGAGGGTCGTGCTCCTGCAGTGGAGACAAAAAGACCTGATGGTCATAATGATGATGACTGACATTATGGTCACTGGTAGACCTAGACTACTCATCATGTGTCAAAAAGTGATCATGCTTTTGATCACTATTTTAGTCATCTCCTTTAATTCAACTAGAGTGTGTACCAACATGACGTTGACCTTGGCCTGGTGTAGTGCTTTAGTAATATGAGTGGGAAGCAGTATGATTAAAGCTTACATTACAAAAATGATGAAATCTGAACTGTTGTTTCAATATTTGAATAAAGCAGCAGTAACAAGCTTATTTTTCTTTTTTAAATGCCTAATGCCTTGTGACCCCTGTCAAATTTGTAAAGCTTTACCTAGTATGAAAATCCTATATGTAGAATTGTTTTTGTATATTCAAACTTCTTTTTCTCCACAATCTTTCGATATATTACAGAATAAATATATGAATTACATAATATAACGCCTTCCATAATGGGCAGACAGAGCTTTTGGGGTCTTGCGGCTCTAAGCAGACAGTGCCTAGATCTGCAAGACTCAACGCCGCTTTTAGCGTGATAATGGGCGAGAGGGCAGAAAAGGAATCAAATAGTGATGGGTTGCTAGCCGTATCATCTATTATAATAATAATAAATAATAAATAAATATATAGGGACAAATTACACTGATTGAGCTGGCCCCAAAGTAAGTCGAGACTTGTGTTATGGGATACTAACTCAACGATACTTTATTTTATAACAATTACATATATAGATAAACATCCAAGACCCAGGACAATTTGAAAAAGGCCATTTTCCAACTTGCCCTGACCAGGAATCGAACCCGGGACCTCTGGGTGGCGGACTAGCATGGTGACCACTACGCCACGGAGGTCGTCAGTTATGATTCGCATTTTCGCCCAGTCCCTCGACCGGCTTCTACGATCTGCGCGGAAAGAGAAGCTGCTGGTACATTCTAAGTTTTTTTTCTTCCAGACAGCATAGAAGGGATCTTAAAGCATAAAGATATTGTTGGCTTGGGTACATGGCCAACAAATGATTGTGAGAGACTGCTGTCTGAACTAAGCCAAGCTTGCATCTTTGGCATACCAGACCCTCCACAGTTGGAGGAAACAGTTGATCAATCAGTATTATAGACTTCTATACAAAAAGAACAGTAATACTAGTAATTAAAATTAATACAGTTGTAGAAAGACTTACCTTTGTAAAGTCTTGTAGGGCAAACTTGGCTTTACCAAGTGCATAGTACACAGTACCACGCTTGAAGTATGTGAGGTAGTTATTTGGATCACCCTCTGCAAATAAACAAGTATTCTTAACAATAGGAAACTTTTCAATAAGTATATACCTATGTCTTTGGGAGTAAAGTTTGTAAATGAGTGTAATTAATATTATTATAAGGATAATCGGCCAAGTGCGTGTCGGGTCATTAGGGTTTCGTAATTACAAATATCAATTTTCATGTGAGTAAAATGTCTAAAAAATTAATTTTCTATTGTATTTTGGTATAGTTACTTAGGAACCCATTGTGAAGAAAGAATAAACATTATTTTATTTATCTATTTGATGTGTATAAAATTGTCCTTTTCCAAGAACATTTTATAAGTTTGTTGCCTATAACTTTGTAAACCCTACTTAGCTTTGATAGTTTAAAGTAAAACACTTTAAACTTCTTTATATATGTTTATTACTGCCATGAGATTTTCTCACATCCTTATACAACAATCGTTTTAATAGATAGGGGGGGACACTTGTCTCAAACAAAAATTTGCACCAAATAATATTTGAAAAAACGGATCCCTTAATCTCCCTATAATTTTTGAAAGAGCTATTCAATGATACCCCCACGATGGGTTAGTCAAGAAAAAAGTAATTGCTTTAAACTTTACATGGGAGATACCCAATAAAACAATAAAATTTCGACTTTATTTTTTTGGCATGCAAACCTCTACCAAATACTTGCTTTCTAGTACTTTATAGGTTCTGAGTAGAACCGCGGACGGACAAACAGGCAGATGGCGAAACTATAAGGGTTCCTTGTTTACTACGGAACCATAAAAAGAAGCCTTATCAAAAACTAAACGATAACATTCTGAACTGTTATTAAAAGCTTAGTGATGTGGAAATAATCGACTCGCCGCGTCAAATAGTTCTTGTAAACATTGGATTTCGACTTGATTCAGGTTATGTCTTATTACGTCTCCCGATCTTGTGGAATGGACCTTGACATGGCAGAGGTCGTTCACGCTCTATTTCCAGAATTATGATACGGTTATACGCACCCACTGCGGCGTGATAGTGTGTTAGGGCATCTGAGAGCTGACCTCGCGCCAGGAACTCCCGGCCCAACTCCAGGTGCTTGTTCACCTCCGCTGGACTCGCGCAGTCTGAAACTGTATCATCACCGATCAAAACACAAACATTTCACACGAAAAAAACGAAATTCGTCATAGAAACCAAAATATATACACACATTCTAAAACTAATTCTAGCACTAATAAGACAAGGCATGGCGTGACTTTGTTCCAATTAATATTCACTAGGCAGTCCATTATTAATATTATCTTTTTTTAAAGTACTTCTTATTATCACACATTAACTGCAAATTCAATTTCAATACAAACTAATTATTTGATAGAACCACAATCCATCTTCGTTCGTCTCTTTTCGTGGTCTGTTCTGATTGGTCCAAATCAGACAAAACTGTCATTTCAATAGACACAAATAGAAAATTTTCAAAGACAATTTGTAAATGATAACTACTTTTAATAATTATTTTAGGTACAATTTAATTTTGATTTTATAAAAATTGCACATACATTTTTTCCCTATTTACACGCTTTCTTTAATTTACAGTAAAAATGCAATAAAATAAATAATTCGGTACCTATGGCACTTTGTTGACATTGACATTTATTGTATGACACTGACGTTATCCAGTATGTTGCCACATAATAAGAATTTCCTATACTTTTATTATTTTAACGAAAAGCCGAAGCCCGCGACTTTGTTCGTGTGGACCTTACGTTTTTGGAAAATGCTCATCAGGCTGAACAACTTTTACCATGGCGTCATTTTTATATTTCTTATAGTTTAACTAGACCATTATACACGCTGACTTTTCATTGGTTTTGGAAAAGAAAATGTCATATGACGTATAGTAAATAAATTACTCTATCCATATACGTAAACCAAATTTGTGTATGACATAAGATAAAAAAAGTTACAAAAATGATTTTCGATCGAGAATTCGAGACCACGTAGTACCTACACTCGTCCAAAACTGACATGTGAACTCACGTGACCCCGGCCGGGACGGCCGGCGGCGGCATTACTTATTGATTTCACGATTTACTTTCGAGTTTTAGTCACAAAATTTTGGTTCTGTATTCTTATTTTGACTAGCTAATTAGTTCTTACTAACGATTCTTAATAAGTGGCTTTCGGCTCCAAAACCAATAAAAAATCAACGTGTATAATTCTATTTTCCAAAATCAACTATACCCTATTGCCAAAGCTACAAAAAAAGTTTCATTCGAATCCGTCCAATATTTCCGGAGATTAGCGGGAACAAACAGACAGACATTTTTTTAAATTCTTCCTCTATTTCTAAGTCGCAACGCAATCGCCTCCAATTTTTGTTGAAAATAATTATATGGTACTTAATGCACAAATTCACTTTTTTAGGGTTCCGTACCCAAAGGGTAAAATCGGGACCCTATTACTAAGACTTCGCTGTCTGTCCGTCTGTCCGTCTGGCCGTATGTCCGTCTGTCTGTCACCAGGCTGTATCTCAAGAACCGCGATAGCTAGACAGCTGGAATTTTCACAAATTATGTATTTCGGTTGCCGCCTTGCCGCTATAACAACAAATACTAAAAACAAAATAAAGCGTATATTTAAGGGGGGCTCCTATACAACAAACGCGATTATTTTGCCCTTTTTTCTCGATATTAATAATAGCAACAGTAAGCACTTGAAATATTTACAAAAAACTTGATTTTTATAGATAATGGTACGGGCGGGTCCCTTGGTGCGCGAGTCCGACTCGCACTTGGCCAGTTATTTACTGTTTTATTATTTGTATAGATATTAAAATAATTAGGTACTATGCTTGGATAATATAACAACTTTTTCTTTCTTCTTTTATTCATCAGCGTTTGTGATATTTCTATTCTGAAGAAAATAAAAACAAACAAAAATAATGTCATTTTTATCTGGCAATACCGGCACCGTTCTTTCACTTCCAAAAGTAAAACAAGACTCGGTTAGTTCTTAGTTTTTTAGTAATTTTCATAAAATAAGTGATAAATAAGTATGAAAACACAAATTTAGGGACTATTCAATGCCTATTGTGTACACAGAAAGTTCGGATTAATTAATTTCATGTGGATATTTTCGGATTACTTCTATTGTCGGATGTCAACATAACCTCTGTCGTGTGTCGTGCTAGTAGCTAATTTTAATTTGAAGGTAATATTTTAGGAATGGCTGACGCGCCGTCGACAGCGCCAAAGGCGAAAGCGCCTAAAACTAAGGCCCCTAAAGAGAAGGTGGCTAAGCCCGCGCCGGCGGCCCCAGCGGAGCCCCCGAAGGCAGTCCGCAAAGTGTCGTCAAAGCCCCGTCACGGCAGGCTGTATGCCAAGGCAGTGTTCACTGGATACAAACGTGGTCTTCGCAACCAGCACGAAAACACAGCTCTACTCAAGGTATGTACCAACGTATCTTTTTTTTATTTTTTGTTTGAAAAGTTAGGTTATGTTGTAGGTAAGTAAACTTAGTTTATTCCTTGGATGAGCTTTTAAAGAAGGCTAATATTCTTAAAGAGAACTAAGGATAAACTTATAAACAGGTTATCAAAAGAAACAGGCAATATCTATATATTCTTTATCCATTAAAAAATAGACATAAAAAATGAATGACACGAAGTTGGCAGACATCCGACAAAACAAATATTCTCCTGGGGATATCTAGGAGAAAAATAAAGTTACTGAAGATTGGTAAAATGGAGGTTGTTCTTTGACTCGCCATCTTCATGTAGATAATTTAAAAAAATTATAAAATTGATTACATTTACTGTAAGCGTGCCTTTTAAATAAGTAAAAAAAAATGTAACACCACTTAGGTACGAGTTATAGATCTTCAAACTACTTTTATTCATTTTGAATGTTATGACTCAATTTTATATGATGCTTAGACATTTGAAACCTGAATCCTCATGTGGACAAAGTATTACTGATCCCACCTTACTACCAACAAAACAAAACGTAACTTTCCAAAATCTAAAATTCCAAACCTAACTTCCAGATTGAGGGTGCCCGTGGGCGCTCAGACGCCGACTTCTACGCTGGCAAGAAGTGTGTATATGTATACCGTGCCAAGAAGAGGACGCCCATCGCTGGCGGGCCCCGCGGCAAGAAGACCAAGCTGCGCGCCATCTGGGGCAAGGTGACCCGTCCCCATGGCAACTCGGGCAGTGTGCGAGCCCGCTTCAAGTCCAACCTGCCCGCTCACGCTATGGGACACAGGATACGAGTGGTCAGTGTTATGAACTTTCATTTTATTAACTTTAAAGAAAGTTTCTACAAATGAGATGAAGAGTTAGTAGAAATGGATGCAAAAACCTCTGAAGTAGTAGCATATTATTTATATTTTGTTTTTGTAGGTACTAAATACACTACAATATCACGTCTTATACGTAATAGGACAGATGTTGGGGGTTGCCCTCTAAGCAGACAATCCCAGGACCACAACACCCAAAAGCCGCTTTTAGCATGATGGTGGTGAGAGAGTGAAAAGGGAATCAAATAGGGATGGGTTCCTAGCTGCATTTCCCATTGTCTCCATCTCCTTCACTGTGAACATCGGATTTATCCGACAATAAAATTGTCATGCCCATTTTGTGAGCGTCAGATATTTCTGACAAAAAAACACTGCCTTTATACTTCTTGTTTGTAGGTATTAATTTTAGATATATTATGCCTCGCGCTGGGGGCACAACAACTGATGTGAAGTCTAGTGGAAGGTTTAACACAGTTCGCTTTCTGGTCCATTCCCTTGATCGGTTTTCACAATCTGCAAGGGGAAGCTGAAAGAATCCATCCTAGACCAGCTTGAAAAACATTCATCATATACAAATGTATGCTCCAAAAATCTAATTGAAATGATGTTTAGACATTTGAAACCTGAATTAAATGTGGACAATATTCCCTGATCAACTAAGACCCTTGCACCCATTTAGTTCATCTTAAAAGGAGCTATAACACCTATTTCTCTTGTTGCAGATGCTGTATCCTTCCAGGATCTAAGAACAACCTCCTGTTATGTTATAAGCTAAATATACACCTAAAAACACAAACATTTGTTTCTGTTCCTCTGTTACTTCTGTTAGTAATAGACATGCGGATGTTAACTTATGTAGAGTGATATGGTAATTAGCTGCTTCCAACGACTAATATCTTTTCTAAATGTCAAAACAAACATTTTCTAAGGAATTGGTATAAAATATTGACTAATGACGTCATAGTTTCAAATAGCGCTCTTCATGTTAGCTTTTCTGCAATAAAAATCTAAAATCACGTTGAAAATGCATAATAACTAGAGATTATGACTGGCCGACTAGCCGATTAGTCGGTTGTAAAAAGGCCGACTATTCGGCCAAGCCGATCACGGTTACGAATTTCCGTAACGCTTTGTTTACAGCTGATTCGCGCGCGAGTCGCACGCAAACGCCGCGCCGCCTGCGATCGTGTCGGAACTTCGCACTGTTTCTTGATTTTTGTGACGGAGTGGTATTTTTGTGTATTTTGAATAAACAAGGTTTTTTTTAATGTACGGTCAGGGTTGAAAAATGGAGACATAATTTCTCAAACAATTAGTATGAGAGATTATGATTCCATTTTTGAAGCGTACTGTACCTCATTACTCCTTCATATTATTATTTATTTACATAATATTGAGGAATACATACACAATAAGAAGCCGGATAGTCGGCTTTAACGACTAGTCGCCGACTAATCGGCACATCTCTAATAATAACACGACAAGTGACATTATTTTGTGTCATTTTATTATCTGAACAGTACCAAAAAGTTATTTTGATCCATAGAGTTAGGGTTATATATATTGCCGGAATCGGGAAAAAAAGGCGCATCTGACAATATTTTTTTTATTTTTGTATCTTGCTTCGTTACGATTTTACCGTTATAAAAAAAGGCGCTTCTACTCTCTTGACTGGACCCGATTGAAGTAGAAAAGACGCATTATTCTTAAACTTAAGGCTCCTCCCTGCGCTAGCGACCTTGAAAACACAAAAAAAATAATTTCTCTTTCTGTAAGTGAGATTATTAGAAACCCTCGTACAACTTTTTAGCTAGTATCCTGAAGTTTCATTAGAACCTCGAAAGTTATTGAAATGCTATCCGGTTTAGAAACCTTTACAAAAAGAGTCAAAAATGGCCGTTTTTAGTATTTTTTGCAAAGGAAAATTTAGGGTATTTTATTTCAATGATTTTCGAGGTTCTAATGAAACTTAAGGATACTAGCTAAAAAGTTGTACGAGGGTTTCTGATAATCTCACTTACAGAAAGAGAAATTAATTTTTTTGTGTTTTCAAGGTCGTTAGCGCGGGGAGGACCCTTAATTGAAAAGTCACATTTACGCAGATATGCCCATATGCTTTGCATTTTTTTTCGATGTTTGGAAATTGAAAAGGCGTTAATTTGATTATTTTTTGAAGAGGAATTTAAAAGGGCGTAATTGACCATTTGTGCCTTATGCATTAAACGAAAAGTTCTTTTCATACTTATAAAAAATGTCAACATCTGACACTTAATCCGTTTTCTACTTAGTATGTTGATTGTTCCTCAGGCGCATTTGTCAAATACGTCTCAATATCAAGTAATTAAAAAAAACAGTACCCATTAAACGTAATTAAAAGGACGCAAGTAGGCAGTGATGACTTTTCAATTTATCAGTTTGAATACGGTGGGGCGGGTGCGTAGTTTGCATCACCCGTCAGATGCGCCCAAGTGACTGAAGAAGGAAAGACGTGTCGACGTGTTTGTTCTATTTTCTTAGAATTAAATTGAAAAAAAGCTTTAATAATGAATTTATGATTTCAAAGCTTGCTACTTACGGTGTAGCTTCGTCCATTTTAATACAACGACCTCTAGAATATAGAATAGAATAGAAAAATCTTTATTTGGAGCATATATACAACAAAAGTAAAGAATATCACTTATAACTAACAAAATATGCCATTAAAATGGTTTTTCTCAGCTTTTGTGTCACGGCTTTACGGAGCCAAGACACTGATTTTCAGAGAAACCAATTAAACAGACATGACTCTACCTTACATTAACAATAATGCACAGTTAGTGACTGTAATAAGATACATTATTAACCTGTCGTCTGTGCAAAATGCCAGACACAATAGTAAAACAATGCATGTCGACCGGATTCCGGTCTGCTCACAGATGACAGGTTAACAAACATTGTAAAACATTGTTTAATGTTACAATTTTGTATCAGTGATATTTGTACAAAAGAAATAATTATTTTTTTTATAAATTGATATAGGTAGGTACCTAAAAGAGAAAAAAAACAAATAAAATAAAAGCAGGAAGATCGTTTGATTGCACAGCACTGTTGCTTAATTGTTATTACATTGTGCATCAAGTAAATGCCTCTTGAGATTGTATTTGAAGGAGTTAACTGATTTAAACAGGTTATTCCAGCATAACGGAAGCTGCCACGAAATGCAGCTGTAGGTGCAATTCTCATTCTACCCTGTCTAAGTTTTAATTTATTACACAAATAAGATGGCTGGCAACTCTGCATTACTCCAAATATTAGTGCATCAAAATGCAAGGTTCGTCTGTTATTCATGTTTAATAATTTATTTAGGTTTAAAAATGGTGTGATATGTGAGCGACGGGGAATCGGGAAACGAAATCTTGCAAATGCATTTAGAATGCGTTGTACGAGTTTCTTCGTGCGTGAAAGCAGGCAATGACCAAAAATGGAGTCTGCGTAATTCATTTTTGACATAACTAGGGTTTCACATAATCTGATGCGCATATCAAAGCTTAAGCATTCGCGAATCCGATAAAATACTTACATTGAGTTGATATAAGCAGTTAAGCATTAGTTGTAAAACGTATTCCTCAAACTGCCTTCCATCTATTAAAAAAACCTGAATAATATCTATCTGAATAAACACCAGACAAAGAATAAGTGAAAGAATTTGAATTTTACAGTCAATTTTGTTCTTGATTTAAAATTATTGGTATCAAACCTTTTTACACTTGAGTTTATTCCTACACGTGAAATCCTTTTAACTCTGGTGTATGTTAGTAAAGAATAGACTAAACTGGACGAGCGCCTGGCATCTCACGTGTTATAAATAATGCCATTTTTTTTTATAAAATAAATTTTGATTTAGAACCATGATCGATATTTTTTTACCAAACACAAACTTAGCTAATAGTTCTAAGTATAAAACATTTTATTTATATACTTGTATGTCTCAAAATTTCAACCTTTTTGAGGTATGATACTAAAAATATGCCTGCACTTATCTAAGCGAAAGATGAACAATAATTTTAAAAAACGTAGGTAGCCAAATATGCCAGTTTATCATAGTAATACAGTATAAAACGCATAACCGATACTTTGCAGTAATAGTAATGTGAAAAGCATTCTAAATTGAAAGGACGCATCTGGCTTTTTAAGTCTATTCTACTTAAAAAACAGTATTTTTCCCATATTTTTTTACTAAGATGAAACATTTTTTAAAAAAATTTATAAACTAGTAATAAAATAAAATAATAAGCGGCCAAGTGCGAGTCGGACTCGCCCATGAAGGGTTCCGTAGTAGCAAATAACATAATATAAAAGTCTTGTAGTATGTTTTATAAATTATTTATATTTGAGTTGATAGAATGAAAGGTAAATTGCCGTTTATGATTTATGACGTATTAAAAAAAAACTACTTACTAGATATCGTTCAAACCAATTTTCGCTGGTAGTTTTTATGGTAATAAACATCATGTATTTTTTTTTAGTTTTATAATTCCCTTATTTTAGAAGTTACGGGGGGGGAACACACTTTTTTCCACTTTGGAAGTGTCTCCCGCGCAAAGTATTCGGTTTAGAAAAAAATTATATTATAAACCTCAATTTCATTTTTGATGACCTATCCATAGATACCCCACACGTATGGGTTTGATGAAAAATAAATTTTTGAGTTTTAGTTCTAAGTATGGGGAACCCCCAAAATTTATTGTTTTTTTTCTATTTTTGTGTCAAAACCTTAATGCGGTTCACATAATACATCTTCTTACCAAGTTTCAACAGTATAGGTCTTATAGTTTCTGAAAAAAGTGGCTGTGACATACGGACGGACATACAGACAGACAGACATGGCGAATCTATAAGGGTTCCGTTTTTGCCATTTGGCTACGGAACCCTAAAAATCATCATATAGAATTGATAGCTAATTATTGTTGCTATCATTTTCAATCTTTGACATTTAATTATTTTAATTTATCCAAGGACAGCAAACGATTTCCCGATTTATTCATTAAAACATTTTTTTCTCTGTTTCGTCTTCTTGTTAGATGCGCCTTTTTAACTATCGGGGGCAGGATAGTTGTACCTAGAATGGGACCATTCCAAGTCTTCCCGTGAATGTCGTTGAAGGCGACTTAGGCATTACAAGTTAAACAAAGCGTTCCAACACATAATGAGACCTCTCCAACCCGTCTGGCCAGCGAGGAGAGTGTAGGCCAAGTCCTCTGGCTTCTATGACTGGTAGATAGTACAGAGAGGTTCGTTATATTTTGTTTGTTTGTTTGTTCGTTTATAAAGCTTTATTGTACAAAAGAAAGAACACATACAAATCAGAAAAGTAAACATACAACGGCGGACTTATCCCGTATAGGGATCTATTCCAGTCAACCGGCCAGTAATTAAAAGGAGTGTTTCTTATTAAGCGTTTGGGGTAGAAGTGGTACAATATAAAACAGAATGGTACTGTACAAATAATATATAAATGTAAACTACACAAATACAACTAAGATAAACTTACATATAAGCATACATAATATTAGATATATAATATATTTATATACCTAATATATAATATAAACTATATAAAAAACATTAAAGTAATTAGGTAGCTCGAAGTAACTTAGGATCCCGAAATGAAATTCAAAATTTTGTTTTTAAAGGACCCCAAGGACGATTTTGATCCAGGAATACATTCTTCATCCTAGTTGTGGAAACAGTCTGGCTAGTAAGTTATCTGAATATTTCTGGCTTGGTGAAACGAAGATTTACAAGAATGCTACTGTCTTGATTGACACTCTTACCTAGACTTTTATGCAAACAGTCTAGACCCCGGCGCAGAAAGAGAGGTGTTATGTTATAAGTTTGATATGTCTGTCGTGTGTCGTCGTAGCTCCTAAACCAATGGATTATTGTTAAATTATGAAAATCGGTTCAGTTGTTAAAAGTTATTGGGGGTGAAAGCTTTTTTAAATTTGCCTGGCAACTTAAAACTTTGAAACTATTTATTACGTTAAATCAAATAACAATCTTGTGGACAAACCAAAAAATCGGATACGATAATTTTTCAAAACTAAGAACCGACTTCCTCTAAACTACACAACCGATTATGATAAAATTGCTATGGGACTAACTCGCAAGTAGGATTTTAAACAAAAAAAGAATTTTCAAATCGGTCCAGGCGGATTCGAATAAGTAATCGCTGAACATACTTATAAAATAAAAAGATCGCGACAAATTGATAACCTCCTCCTTTTTTGGAAGTCTGTTAAAAAAAGCGTTCCGTTCGAGCGCTACAATGCCACAGACACTAGCGTCAAACTTATTACTAACTAGAGGAAGCGCGCGGCTTCGCCCGCGTTAACCACGCGAGTGAAGTCGCGGGCGTGATGCAATATAGCCTATAGCCTTCCTCGATAAACGATCTATCTAATACCGAAAGAATTTTTCAAATCGGACCAGTGGTTTCTGAGATTAGCGCGTTCAAACAAACAAACAAACAAACTTTTCAGCTTTATATATAAGTATGGATTGGCCAAGTGCGTGTCGGAGTGTCGGGCCACGCGCATTGTAGGGTACCGTAGTTGCGAATGCTGACATTGAGTTCATGCCATTATCTAAAAGCGAATTGAGTAGTGAATTTGTATTAAATATTCTTTTGCGAGTAGGTATCTACCTATATCTTATAAGTTGATTGCCTTGTAACTTTTTTATTGACTCCACTTGTATGGGAGCTACACTAAAAAAAGTTTCTATTTTAAGACTATTTATTACTGTGACTCAAACGGAACATAACGGACATGAGGGCCACCCAAAATTTGGCTGGTGATTATAAAGTCACCTGTATTCAGAATTCTTTTTGCGAGGAAGTAGACTGAAGAACTCACTGATTACCCACATTCAGTAAAGTTCATTATGTGCGTATATTATCCTACTAATCCTACTTCCTACTGTACATCTATGTATCCTACTAATATAAATGCGAAAATGAGTTTGTATATTTGTTTGTTTGTTACCACTTCACGCTTCAACCACTGAACCTATTTAGATGAAATTTGGTATGGATATAGTTTAAGACTCGGGGGAGCGAAGCCCGCGGGCACAGCTAGTTAGTGGATGAATAAGTGCCTACTTAATCTGTGGTCCATTCCGCAGATGGCATGCGCAAATTTTTTTAACGCCTTAAAGGCATGAAAAAATTCTGCGCACTGGAATAAAATGTCCTGTAGACAACTTACTAAGTACTATTGCTAGCTCTTGCTGAATACTGACCTGCCTACTGACTATCGCAATTGAAATAAAATTCGCACCGGATCCCCCGTTTGGCTGCGTAATGACTGGACCTGCTACAATAACATCCGCCACTCGAGTTCGAGTTCAATTGATAAAGAGTTTAGCTACTAGGCTACTACGTCTAGCCGTCTGTACCTACTGCGCACTACGATAACTTTTGACAGGTTAGAGTTATGGCTGTAGCAAGCTTTCTGTTTGCACACTAAATTTCTACCTAAACACCTAAGTAAGTATATTTACTTGCTTCGTATAGCGGACTAGCTTTTTATAATAAATTCATTGAACTTTATAAATAACCGGCCAAGTGCGAATCGAATTCGTGCACGAAGGGATCCGTACCATTATCTATAAAAAAATCGCGTTTGTTGCATGGGAATTTTTTTTATTTTGTTTTTGTTGTTGTTATAGCGGGAACAGATACTTATATAATTTGTGAAAATTTCAACTGTTTAGCTACCGCAGTTCTTGAGATACAGCCTGGTGACAAACAGACGGACAGACAGTGAAGTCTTAGTAATAGGGTCCCTTTTTTACGCTTTGGGTATGGAACCCTAAAAAAGAGGAATGTTATTCCTAACAGCAGAAAAATTTTGCCCTTTCACCGGGAGGCTTATACCTAGGTACCCAGTTGTTGTGCGTGCTCCTAGCGCGAGGCATTGAATCGAAAATAAATACCTAAAACAAACAGGGATTACAGGGATGTGAATTTTGCTTAAATTATTCGCAACACGAGCAGTATTTGGTATGAAATATACAAAGCTCGCAAAATGGGCACGAAAAAATGATGTTCGCGTTGAAAGGGTTAAAAATTTAATCTGTATAGTGGATTTCCAAAACGATCGATTGAAAGAGTTTTGCATATAGCGTTTCCGAGGCAAAACGACCTAGTTTTTCATAGTACCACAACATATTAAAAAATCGCATACGTCCAAGTAGGTATAAAGGGTGAAACGTTATCGCTTTTTGTATGAAAAATGTCAGGATACACAATAGTCTACAGAAAATCAATAATGTGTAAGTAACATTCATTGATAACAATCAGGTATTCTCGATGTTCATTGTATAGGGCCGTGACACGGATACCCAGTTACAGTCGCTAGGTGTATCGACCATCTGCTATCGACAGCTCATTCAAGCGACATTTCCAAAGTCCCTCGGCGATGGTTACTGTGGCCTAGTTTATTTATAATGTTGCACCATAGGGTAAAATGGGTTATCCATATTGGTCCACTAAATTTGTGTACCTACACGGCTCGGGTAACCCATATACAGAACTTAAGAAAGCGGAAACCTAAATGAGGAAATAGTTTGGGATTTTAGGCGATTGGCATTGGCACACTGCTCCGCACTGGGCCGCCGTACAAAAATGACGCGCGGAGACATGGCGTTGTCGTATGCGTGTTTTCTTTACAAATTGAGATACCTGCATAGAGTCCGGCCCCGCGCTAAACAGCGGGGTGCGGAGTGTGTGAATCGCTTTTTAGTTGGCCAAAAGATTTATTGGCGCCCAACATGTTACAACTTAGAAGTTTTAAAGGATTTGGTATATGATTTTGAGTTTCGCGGTCACACTGTTATTAGTATTACGGGACGTACCGCGATTGCTTTGTCGGCTAGTGAGTAGACGGCAGAAGGGTCGTTAAGAAAACAATATTAATCGCGGTATGTCCCGTACCTAATATTGAGCGATGACTTATTTAAAATAAAACTACATACTCTCAATCAAAACATAGCATTTTCAATACAACTATTATTTTATTATATTGCTAGAAAGCGCCAACTCTCTCTGATAAGGACATGATGCGGGATGGGTATGGAATTGTGGACGTGAATACCTCGGGGAATCATTGTTTCGCCGGATCTCGTTACATGTTATCACTTTTCTATGTGAGTACGTAATTTAACAATGCTTCCCAAATGTAAGTCAAACAAAGCGAAACGTGGAAATGGTAAGATAATAAAGTTACTTTCTACGTACAAGTCAAATCACACACTTTTTACTACCTATACGTCAAAACAAAAAGAAACTATGGGTTTTGCATGAAATAACCAACTGTGACGTCATACTTTATCGGAGTCAAACCTTTAGTTGCATAAAGTCCACTGTGTCAAAATGTCCCCTGTATCAAAATGTCACCAGTATCAGAATGATCACTTTAAAATGTCCCATTATCAGAATGTCCCCTGTATCAAATTGTCCACTTCATCAAAATGTCAACTGTATCAAAACACCCACTATGTCAAAACGTCCACTGCATATTAAGTAGTAGGAAACCAGCTAATAAGTATATTATAACTCAAGAACATACAAAGGAAATACTAATTTAATGAAATGCTCCTTGTGATCTAAAGACGTTTAATGAAAAAATAATGGTTAATGAAAAATTATCCTTATATAATTAACAAATTAAATGTAATTTTGCTTAACATTTAAGCCTTAAAAACTTAATTTTAACTGACACTATTTTGTGACATTTTATGTTATGTGCTGTACCTACCGAATAATTAGTTTTGACCCAGTCCACTCAAACCGAAATCAAAATAGTGATGGCGGTTGCTATTGCATCATTTGCATCGCATATTGACATGATTCAGATTCTCAAGTACTTATTTATTTTTAAAATAATGCAGTCAACTGAAGTAATTGTGAATACTTACCTACCGTATTTGATCAAACACTTCTGAATGTTGCGTTTGGCAGATTCGTTGGCGACAACAGTCCAGAGTTCCAGACCAGGCAACATAAGGTAAGTAGTTAAGTAGGTACCTTCTCGTTTGAGATATAGATGTGACCCATTTCGGCAGTGATTTACACTTAGCCTAATTGAGGTCGCGGCGGCAGGGTCAGGGTTATACGAACACATTAATTGTTACCACAATATTGTGTGTTGACGCCGTTATTGCCCGCAATGGCCGCCCGCAAATTTTATCAAAATCGGTTGCAGTTTGGGAGTGAGTCTGTATCTTACTGCGAGGATCTTTATATAAGTAGATTTTTTAGGCAATAATACGATAAAATTTAGGTAGGTATCTAAATATAGGTACCTATTTTACTATTTTGATAGGTACCTATTAATAAGATCAAAAGGAAGTCCATAACAAGAAATACCTACCTACCAGTATCTATCTACTCCTCTGTACCTTCTCTCCTAGCTCATTGACCCGAAGGGGATCGTGGTATGAGAATCCGCGATGATAAAATTAGTCTTCACATATATTAGGTAGGTATTTACTTACTTCTATCACGTCGTTATCCTTAATGGGGCAGACAGAGCATTTTGAATCTTGCGGATCTAAACAGATAGAGCTGATGATTCCAAGAAGGTGGAAGAAATCAAAATAAGTAGTAGCTATCCGCATCGCCTTTTACATACCTATATTGAACCTTCTCCCTGTTTCGTATTTAAACGAAGACAAATAGACTATTCTTAAGTATTTATCCTAGTAGTATACTAGGGAAATGTCACTGCTTCATGGAAAAAATTGCATATTGAAAATAATAGCTCATTCCTGAAAAGTGGAAGAAGTCACAAGTATCTACCTCTTACTTACGTCAAAGTGCACTTCTCCCACACAGCGTTACATCACAATCCGGAGCACAACTACTGTAACGAACGATTAATCTGCTCTTGACCATTTGACGGCGAAGAGCTTTCCATAGTGATGTGGAATAGGTATCCAAGTCTGATATTACCTAATTATTAACTTTATTTTATGAACTAAGAACTGTTTACAGTTAAAAGTTAGAACATGATTTGCTTTTAAAAATTGCGAAGAAAAGCTTTGCGTTCTCACTTTAAACTCTATGTATACACTATACAGTTACCTAGTTCATAAAATAGTTTGAAGGGTTATCTAGGGCTTGTCTAAGACACAATTTTAAATTATATGTTCATACATACATACATATTTTCACGCCTATGTTTTCATTTATATGATCATTTCCTTTTAAATGATTTATTTCGAATGGGGACAGAACTGGACCCCGAAAAATTGAGGTAGCTTTTTCTTTAATTCGTGTAAGTGCCCTACACTGTCGTCAGATTTTGCAAACTGCCTGAAGGCATCTGATAAAGCTTGATGACTGCCATATATGAAGCACGAAGAAACTCAATTTTAATGATGTTTTATATTTCATCATCATCATCATTTTAGACGCATAACGTCCACTGCTGGACATAGGCCTCTCCCAAAGGTTTCCAAAATGAGTCTTTTTTCCTGTTTTATATTTATTATTATTTAATTTTATCAAAAAACCTGAAATAGTTTATTATTATTATTCATCCCATGTAATTTATGTAGTTTCCTCTCAAAAATCATTGTAAAATCCCATGTCATCAATATTAGGTAACATAATTTCAGTTTCATGACTCTTTAATAATTCTCCACTGTTTGGAGGTCAAGCATAAGAATTTACAAAATGGCCGATCGGTCGGTTGTCTGACCACCTTGAGGAAGATGTCCTTTCCTGTGCTTGCCAGCAAGTATGGCTGTCATTCGGTAACCTTTTTACCCCAGTGGTATCGATACCG
The DNA here is from genome assembly GCA_963555685.1 of Acrobasis consociella. Classification (NCBI taxonomy): domain Eukaryota; kingdom Metazoa; phylum Arthropoda; class Insecta; order Lepidoptera; family Pyralidae; genus Acrobasis; species Acrobasis consociella. The sequence goes on from OY743107.1 coordinate 400,207, forward strand.
ACTATGTACAACCGAATCTCGATTTTTCTCATTTTTATTAACTTTTTTTTGACGACTTTTTATTAATATCGGAGAATATGGGATTCTAGGATCGGACTTACGTCACATCACTATTGATCTTCAACTCATGTCATAATGTCACGGGCTGCAATTGATGCAGATGAGCTCTTGCATAATGCCATCAACATGATTGCTGCCCATTTGGAGTGGTTAGCTTCTGATTACGACCATGTCAATGTTGGATAATCTAAAACGTCAGGGAAAAGTACAAAGACGTAATTCACGAAACAAGTTTACGTTATGTATCTACTTCTAAATATGACTTCTTATTCATAATCATATTTATTCATAAAAAGTACTTATTTACCTACACGTCATTCGTAAGTTAATGAAGAATAAAATAAACAAACGAATAATAAAACGCATACACATACATGACTAACAATAATCATATAATAACAAAATAATCAATTGAAAATTAAAAACATTACATTGGTATTACAAGCGACACTCATAAAATTCTTCTATACTATAGAATGTACGCTCAAGAAGCCACTTTTTTAGCTTGACTTTAAAGCTTGTCAATGAAGTCGCCTGTTTTATATCTGGTGGCAACTTACGGCCCCATTCTTCAACTTTCTTATATTTAACATATGCACATAAGAGGTTATTTATATACAATGTCCTTTTTAATTAAGTACAAATATTTTAAGGGGTGATTCAGTCCATCATTTCGAACAACTTTTCCCAATAAATGTATATCGAAATACGAAAAAAAAATTTTCATTTTCGATAGTAATGATATCAAGTGACTACTTCGATTTGTATGAAAACCTAAAATTTTTTTTTCGTATTTCGATATACATTTATTGGGAAAAGTTGTTCAAAATGATGGACTGAACCACCCCTTAGAATATTTGTGCTTAATTAAAAAGGACATTGTATACCTAGATTATTTACCTGTTTTTGCTATGAACTTAGATATTTATGATTTCAAATTCTCTAGGATGCCATATCATCGGGCGCATGAAAGAGGTCTTTTTTTTAAATTTTTAATTTTGCTCGACGCCGTTGCTTATTTAGCCAGGCTCAAGTTAATAAAACGTGGGAACAATCGATGTGAAGTAAAAATATATATATATATACAATCAAAGGTCGGTATAGGTCCTTTGATTGCTTTAAGGGAGCTTCTGGCGACAAATCTATACAAGTCCACTGGTTTTCATAGCCGATTGAGTGGCGGACGGCGCCTACAGACGCCCACCGCAGTCCGAAAATAATATCACTACAGCCGAACTATGACTGTTCACTTCAAACATTTTACATATTGTCTATGAGAATGAGCATTTATAACACCAAATTACACCAATTTCATATTATAAAGTCCACTAGAATCAATTTGCAAAACCATTTAAAGCAAACTCCAACTGAACCCCTTGACACCCGCCAAAAAAATCCAAGAGGTCTATTGTTCGTATACTAAATGAAGTGATTCGAAAGAGGACCAAAGACACGGACGTTGGATAAATAATAAAAAGATAGAAGTGGAAGCAAAAATGAAATATAGTCTGTGGACCAGAAGGGTAATGGGGTGGCGACCACTAGCCAACAAGCGAGCAAGAGGACACCTAGCCAGTATTGCCCTGGATGGACAAACATGGAAAAATGTGGAGGAGCCTATGTCCTGGAAAAGATACCTGAAGGGAGCCATGGATAGATAGATTCCATATTCTGACATATGCCTTCTTCAGACTCTAGTTCAGTTTAATTTACTTATTTAAACAATATCAAATTTTTACAATTAAAATTTTTACTGTACTTTTAATTTTAGTGTCCATTAAAAAAACATTTTCAAAGTTAAAATACCATTATACTTATTACATTCTCTACCCGTCAACTATTACCTAAAACGGCTCTATTCTTCTTGTAAAATCACTATATTTCTAACATACCAAGGTAGGTACTACTCGCTTCCTTAATACAGTAATTTCTGAGCATGACGAAAAAACAACTTAGTCTAAAAATAAACACCCATCCCACTGGATCTCCATATTACGAGTCTCTTCAATTATGTCACATTCACATTACCGCAAATAATTCAATAGCCGAAAATGAATCCCACGCGCCGTAAAAATAGCACACACTAACAGAATGTGGTCTTGTCAGTGTGTGCTGTATCTACGGCAGTGATCCTTAATACCCCAGTAGGAGGTCTGCTCACGTGATGACTAGGTACTAGAAGTGGCATGCCTCTCGGCACAAAAATAGTAGCGGACACAGCAATTCCAGCCTCTAGTTATCCAATACTATGCATCTCGAATGTTCTTCAATTATTAGGTCTTTGTGAGCAGTTATTCTCGTCTAATATGATATTTTGGTATTTTAACCCAGCGTTATGACATGCTGGGTTTAAACTCTTACATCATTTTTTTTTGTTCGGTGATGTCGTACTTTCAATTTTCTGAACTAAAAGAATAACAAGATAAATGTTTTCCAGCCAAAGTCGCTACTATGAAATACGAAAGGAAAGGATGCATAACATAGTATAGGCAGCCTCATCTAGGCAGTCAGGCAACGAGCTACCTGAACAGGCTGCCTAAGTACTTATATCTATTTATTTGGTACAAATTCGCAAAAATCTTCTCTGTTCGCAATTTCTTTACCATTTCTAACCACGGACTAAACCATGCTCTTCAAAGATAACATCGCGTTTCTAAAATATTTTGCATGTAGATGCTTGTTCCGAAATGTCAGTACCAAACTTTACCTAAGACATTCAAATGAGCACGCAAATATTGTCAACAGGAACTATTGCACAATCTGTATGACGGTGTGCACCACGTGACCGCCTGCGACTTGCGCCCGCGCAGGTTCCCGCGGAAGCCGCCCATTTGCGCTCGTTTGCGCCGCGGCGAATGCATTGTACAGCGTCACCTCATCTAAGGCCCCATCTTACTAATGCTGGCACTTAGGCTAAAATTGATGCATCACCACATCTTACTCACTTTGATATATTCGTAGATTCGAGAATATGATTGTGGCTCGGCGAATAATTTGTCAGGTTTCTTGAAAAAACTCTGCTGCTGCTTTCGGCTTCAGTTGTTTTTGTGCCGCCACGCCACTAAAAAAGAGTTGTAAATTTCTTTTCTATATTTAGGTACAAAGTAAACGTTACGCAGCTCATTTTCTGCGATTCATAACAAAAATAATTAAGCTTCACTACTTGACGCGTCGAATAAAATAGTGGCTCCCATCAGTGGCGGTCATTAAATATAAAATATAAAAACAACATCAAAGCAAAATCCACGTTTAAACGAGATGCAAAATAACACGTTAATGCAGTTATGATTACCGTTAGGAAGCAACTATATTAATCAACGCATACTAGACCAGTTATACTTGGGCATAGTTATAGCAGGTTGTCAATTCATCGCAATCACCAGTAATAGGTCGTTTCCTTGCCATAGAATCTGAGGATATTGGCGTGGGGGCATGGAACTTAATCAACAATTGCAGCTCATTACATCCAGATTCGTCCAATTGACTAATCTACATTTCCCATGACGCACCTGGATTTTCTGGGTAGTTCATCCAACACGAAATGAATACGATGAGTAATTTTGGGAAATCTTGGAGGAGGATAATGTATTAGTAACGTCCGGGAGTGGTTGTTCTGATCATCTTGACACGTTCCCGGTTGCATCCTCAATTGTGTTGCTTCAAAGTTTCAACAGCCGGGGCCCGTTTTCCCGTTTTGTCTTCTCCAAATATAATATGCATGTCAACCTCTCCTAGGTGCCGAGCACCATGCGAAATCTAGAAGAAACATACGATTTGACTATAACTTTATGAACGTCCGCCTGTCTGACAGTAAGTCTAGCAGCGTCTCACAGTTTGACCGTTCATGTACAATATAAACTTCTAATTATTGTGGGTTAGATCATCATTTCAGCCGCACAGCGTCCACTGCTGGACATAGGCCTCTCCCAAAGATTTCCAAAATGACCGATCTAGAGCGGCTTGCATCCAGCGCCTTCCAGCGACCTTGGTTAGGTCGTCAGACCACCTTGTTGTGGGTTAGATAAATCGATATAATTTTTTTTAAGTGAAGACCGGTTTCACCCCCAAACTACACAACAGATTTAAATAAAATTTCTACGACACAACCTCGCAAGTATACCCTTTCAAACCATAAAAGAATTTTCCAAAACAGTCCAAGCATTTTCGAATAATCGGTCAACATACATATAAAAACAAAAGATCGCAAAATCACTTTCTGAGATTAGCCGTCATATATACGGATGCTGCAATAGATATTAATTCAGATCTAAGGGTAGGGATTATTAATGATGACAGTTACCACTTATCCACTTTCATGAGATCATATCTCCTTGTTTATAGTAAAAAAAAGCAGCTCAAGAGCTAATTGAATTTGCACTCGTAAGGGTTTCGTACCATGTTATTTCGACTCGATTACAGCCTCTCTTGCTGACGTCCTCTGCTTTCCGGTTATGGCTGCTGTTGTTGGTCGTCAACTCGCTCCTTGGCAAAGGCCTCCCCCAGCTGTCCCCGTAGTATTCTTTTTATTGTTTTTCTTCTCCATAACCTTCTAGCTGCTTTCTTGATTTCATCTTCCTTTCTCCTCCTTTGCCCTCTTTCCCTCCTTTTTCCATCACGAGGTTACCACTTTGTAACGTTCTTTGACCATTTATTTTTCTTACTTCTTAATGTCATTCCCATGATAATGGAGATCCCGCGATTTGTTAATATAGAGCCTAATTTGAATGGTCCTTGTCTACTTCGAACTAAAGAAAAAAAATGACAATTATCAATTGATACAAATATCCAAAGATAAATAAATGATTTTGACTTTGACTTGACTTCACGTGGTCTAAGGCAAGGGTACCTAAGAGGTTGTTACATTTGGAGAAGAAATAATCAGAATGGGCAGCCAGAAAGATGGAAAACATGAAAAAAGTATTTATCTTCATACGGAACCCTAAAAAGATGGCAACCTATTGCAGCAGTACATGACAAAGCAGCATAAAGGTCTCGGGGGACAAAGACGTAAATTCATTTAAGTGCTTAAGTGGATGGATGACATGCATTGTTTATTAGATTTACAGTCTTGTCCTGCGCGCTGCATGCTGCAGAAAACATGTGCTTTATTTAATGTTCTTTAATCAACTTTCTTCATTTTAGAGTTCCTCCCCACAAGAAACTCTTTCTTTATAGTTTTCGGTATTTCGGTATGTCCGTCCGCGGCTTAGTTCAAAAACCTAAGTAGTAAGTAGGTACCTATTAGGAATTTGTAATTTTTCATGGGTACCTTTGTTTTACGCGTACGTGTATCGGTAGAGGGGGTGTCGTTGCTCTTTTTATAACATTGCAGGTTTGCAAAGACTACATTTGCTCTTACAAACCTATTCCGCCTACACGCCCACTGACTCTGTCTGCTCTGTAAGGGATAAAAACGTGACAGTACACGAACGAATGTTGGTAAAGTAATCAGATGAGAACATGGAGCCCATCTCTCCTTACCAGAAGTGGTAGTGGTAGCAGACCGCACCACGTGATCCTCCTGGTGTCGGGTGTCAGCCGCAGCGTCATGCGCGAGCGCACGTTGCTTTTTATACGGCGGTAATATATTATTTTACGGCGGCGGTTATGAGGTGTGGCTTTTCACGTGCCTTTATTGTTTGTGGGCACTGTTACTTTGGTACTTACCTATTTAATAACTACACTAAATAATTTACAGTATCCACTCGGGGTTGGAACTGAAAATGTAGGTCGCTGTCTCCCGTGAGTCCCGTGACCAGAGGGCTCATTTTTAGTTGACCATTTTAGCATTGCCAAAGGCAATGCTGCCGCCTTCTAGTTACGTTATCACGAGCCTTTGCAAATTTTAAACGGAGAAGTGATTTGCCAGGATAAAATAATAAATATATAAATATTGACAAATCACACAGATTGAGCTAACCCCAAAGTAAGTTCGAAACTTATGTTATGGGGACTTATGAGATACTAACTCAATCCGTCTTATTATAAAACCCAGATTAACTTTGTTACGTGAAACTAATCCGCTGTCAATGTCAACTGGATTTGGGTGGATAATGGTTTAAACCTAGTGACAAAGTTAGTCCTGTTTTTATAATAAGACTGAATAGCATTATATTTAAAAACAAATGCATATATAGATAAACATCCAAGACCCAGGTCAATTTGAAAAAGAACATTTTTCATCTTGACCTGACGGGGAATCGAACTAGGATCTCCGGTGTGACAGCGTGGCGTGATGTCCACTAGTCTATATTTAGATGAAAAGTGAAAATTATTTTTAGATTTAGTTTTAGTTTTTTTGTGTTTGTGTTCATTATTTATTATTTCCTTAAGTAATAATTATAACAGCTCGATTAGATTAGAAGAATATAAGCCACAGGCCACGAAGGAAACTTGTACCTGAGGTAAACTCCAGAAAATGGCCATGTCCATTCTTCAGTGCGGGATGCGCCGACCGGTTGCCTTAAATGATCGCTAATGACGTTTAATTCGCGGAAGCTAAGGCGGGATGCGTCGGCGAACATTGTATTTACCGCAAATGGCGGATAACACAGTCTTAGGATAGATTTCTCTACACTTGCCTAATCGACCTGACGTGGCGTAAAGTATTATAATCATACACAAGAACCCCAACAAAGAATGCGATGGAACGATAAACTTAATGAATCCATCATCTGAGGCTATTTTATAGTTACCGAATTAAAAACAAATACGACGGCATATAGGCCCCGGTTACATCAATATGTCATAGCAGAAAACCCTGAAATATCACATGTTTCAGAGCAGAGGATAGCCGACCAACGCAGAGTTATTCTCAACAATAAAATGATAACAGAAACACGAATGCAACAAATACGATGAAGTAGCCATACAATTAAACTCACAAAACAACAACCAAAACTCAATCCCAAACGAAATAGATATACTGTCGATGGAATCTACTCCGGACGCGGCTGATATTCAACTTTCTGATGAATTCACACAAATTACACCTAGTACTACACAACATTCATACGATCAACCCACTCATACTTCACCTATCAACAACAATTAAATTTCAGCAAATATATTATTAGACGAAAGCACTATCACACAAGTTAACCGAATCGAAAACGATTTTAAAGCTGCACTAGATAAGTTTAAAGATGTCAAAACCTTTAATTCCCAAACAACGCCCATCTAAGAAATTCACCCGTATTGTCCATCTCATAAACTCAATTGTTTTGCCGAAATATCTTAATCAGGACGATAACTTTTCTACACTTCACAACATAATTTATTGTGCAGCTTATACAGCCGCTATTCACAACGGTTCTAAAATATATGAATCAAATCATATTAAAACTAATAATAAACGCGAGCCCTTATGGCAACAACGACTGCAACAAAAAGTAGAAGATCTGAGAGTTAAAATAGCTTCCCTTACGGAATTTATCAAGGGCAATCGTAGCGCATCTATACAAAAACAAGTAGAAATTATAAAAAAACAGTACAAGACACACAGTAGTCATGAACAAGATAATACAGACCTCACACATTTCTTAGACACGCTCAAACAAAAACTCAGTGCACTAGCTAGTAGACTACGACGATACGAACTAACCACACTTAGAAAATCGCAAAACAAGAAGTTTACCTCTCATGAAAAAGCATTCTATCGTACATTAAACAACAACAACAATTCCAGCATAAACACACAAACAGTCTCACACGCATCAAATGCAACCCCACAGGTAAATCAGTCATCAACAACGACATCTCAACCTCACTCATCAACACCAACCTCTTAACCTCAATCACCGATGCCTTCAGCGGCTGAACTGCAAGAGTTTTGGTCCAAAATTTGGTCGGAACCAGTAGAACACAAAGCAGGTCAGTGGATAGAAGATGATAGAAACAGAATTGCACAAGTTCCAGAAATGATTTTTGAAACCGTCAATATAGATCTACTTGAATCAGTAATAGCAAAAACTCATAATTGGAAAGCTGCTGGTTCCGACAATATACATAATTATTGGTATAAACGATTCAGTAGCACACACACATACCTACTCACTCACATCAATAACTTCATTCAATCTCCAGATACAATGCCACATTTTATAACCAAGGGTACCACATATATGCTACAAAAAAACCCAGATGATACTCGTAATCCAGCAAACTATAGACCTATAACGTGTCTACAAAATATTTACAAAATTATAACATCCTGTCTTTCAAACCTTATATATAAACACGCTCTATCCAACAATTTGCTAGCAGAACAACAAAAAGGCTGTAGAAAGTTTAGTCAAGGCTGCAAAGAACAGTTAACCATAGACGCAATAGTATCCAAACACGCCATCAGAAAAAAGAAAAATATATATACTATGTACATTGATTATAAAAAGGCTTTCGACTCTGTTCCACATTCCTGGCTTATATACATTTTACATCACTATAAAGTCAATCCAACCATAATAAATTTTTTACAACACACTATGCAAAACTGGGCTACAAAATTGCAGTTAAACCAAACTGAGACCGAATTAATACATATACGTAGAGGCATATTCCAAGGCGACTCCCTTAGCCCATTGTGGTTTTGCCTAGCACTCAACCCGCTTTCCAATCAACTATGAAATTTGGTAGGATGGTGTAATCGTATGACCCAAACACAGATGGTTAATTCTTTTAAAATAAGGTTCATTTTCGGGGGACAAATCAGGACATTAAACAAAAAAGTTTTGCGAATCTTACTGTCTTATATAACGTGGAAGGGACATATTCGACGAACCACGGACTATGCTAGATCACTATACTACAAAAAAATCAAAATAACAGTAAAAAATAATTGGTCTTTTCATACGAATGAGTGCAAGCGCCCGGGCAATTTGCACGTGAATGACGATTTTTTTTTTGTTTTTTGACTGTTATTATCATTGTACTATAGAGATCTAGTATAGCCTGTGGTTTGTTTTATTACGGATATGTCCCTTCCACGTTGTATATCAAATGAATTTTTTATTATTATAAAATAAATAGTTTTAATTTTATTCAAGAAAGAATACGAAAATTCACCTTTGATATTTAAAACTACAGAGCCTAAAATTTTGAAAAACATACTAAATATAGTTAATTGCTTGTAGAGTAGTAATCAATTCTGGTTTTACTTTAAGAACTTTAAATTGATTGACTTTGGCATTGTGCGGAACCCTCTTCACGCGAGTTCAACTCGCACTTGACCCGTTTATTTTTTTAATGGCATACACAATAGGTGACAATCATTTTATGCCTAGGTAATTTTAAGAGGTTACGACATTTTGCTATAGACTGAGTCAAAGTCAAAAATCATTTATTTATGTTTGGATATTTGTATCATTGTTTATTATATAGGTATTGTAAATTTTTCATTTTATTCCATAGTAGTTTTTGACGTCAGATCATTTACTTACAGTTAAGTTTATTGCCAAACGTATATATTACAGACAAAATTATTAATTTATTACATTTCAAAAACATCAACTTACAATTATACTGATATTATGTGACGTTGTAGGTTTTTTTCAATAGAAACAGTGTATAAAAGATAACAAAGTTTTAATTCATTTTTAACAATTTAGATGGTTAAGACTACAAAGTGTCACAGAGAAGGGTCGTGGGTTAGCAGCCACGCGATTTGTTGGTCCAGAGTAGTAGCAAGTACTCAGCTTTGGAGTTGCTGGAGCCCGGCTTCCAGGAGTGGTCAAAAGAGGACGGGATCTCTCGCGCCGTCCTTTTTATATGGGCCGCGCGGGGTGAGGTGCGGTGAGGTGCGGTGGGGAGCACTAGTGCAGGCCGTCGTCATCGCACACACCCCCCTCGTTAGGTAAGAATTTAAACATCACCAGGCCTGTCTCACTCCGCGGTAGGTATTAAAAACGCAAGTACAAAAAAAGTACGTACGGCGGCCTCGCCAGCGCGGCTAATCAGTGCAGCAGAAAAGGTAAGCGTTACGCGATAGAAAGAGACGGAGAGAGATGGAACGTCTAGGTGAATATAACTGTAGGTTATTAGCGTTGTGCGATCTGAATTGAACTTAATTGTATCGTAGCGAGAGTCGCTATTTCTTTAATTAATTTTTCGGAGTGAATCTTCTGTACTTGTACTATTATGTATTCTGTGACATCACACTTAAAAGTAGGTATGTATACTGAGAACACATTATTATGTCATCATCAGTATTTCAACCGCACAACGTCCACTGCTGGACATAGGCCGCTCCTGGGGATATTGTTATGTTATAATAATTGACCGAGCGAGCGAAGCGAGCAAGGTCTACAATTCAAGTTAGGGCAAAAAAACATTGTTTGTATGTATGTTTGTATGTATGTTTGTATGTATGTATATATGTTCCACGATAACTCTCGAACCGTTGAACTGATTTTGATGATATTAAGAATAAGTATAGCAAATATTTATAGAATTTTTAAGTTCGTTGGGCATCAAAATCGGTTCAGCCGTTTCCGAGATAAACGTATTTTGGTAAAAATAATTATTGCTCTATAACTTCCGAACCGTTAATCAGATTGGGATGAAACTTAACATTATCACGAGATGGTATTGCTATATTTCATGTGTATTTTAGATATTTAAATTGGGTCAACCAGTTTTGGAGATATTGTGTTGAAAACTAAAATGTGACAAAAAATTAGCATAGTGTTAAAAACAATTATATCTCCTTAGATGAAGTTGGTATTGTAAATTCGAAACTAAATGAATATACACTAAGCAACAAAAACCTTAAAAAACAGATACCTTTCAGTTTCGTGTAAGTTACTTTCCAACATCACAAATATATTTTACAAATATGTCACTAGATGTCGCTGATACGAAAGTAATTTCTCTGAATAACGCTATGGTTATTTTTTTGCGTTTTATAAGTAGTTTGATAAATTCTATTGCATTTAACCGACTTTTTAAGGAAAGGGTGTTGCTTATTTTGCGATTTGAAAATTATTTTCAGTTTTGACTTCGTTTGATTGATTCGGATTCGGCTTATTAACTAAATTTGGCAATTTTGTTGAGCGAACTTTGGTTCAATCGTTATCGCTGGTTGTAGTAGTACAGTTAATACTAATACAGTATAATGCCACGAACTAACAAGAAATCAGCGGCAACCAAAGCCCGCGAAGTAGCTTTACGTAGAGAGTCAGAAACCAATGAGCAGCGGCAGGAGCGTCTTTCGCAACTAAGGGAATATGCCAGTACTTCTCAAGCTAATGAGAGCTCATCGCAACGCTCGGAACGCTTAAATCAACTTTCTCAACGTCAGAGGGAGCTTCGTCAGCAACAAACTTCGCCTGAACGCTCCCAACGCTTGTATTCACAGCGTGAGCACGCAAGAGAAGTACGAGAGCAGGAACTATACCCTGAACGCTTTAAGCGCTTACGCTCAATGCGTGAGCACTCTGTGGAGGTTCGAGAGCAAGAATCCTTACCAAAACGCTCTGAACGTTTACGTTCTGTGCGTGAACGAGCTAGGGAAGTGCGCAATCAGGAATCGTCTCCTGAACGCTTCGAACGTTTGCGCTCATTACTTGAGCACGCTACGGAGGTTCGAGAACAAGAACTGTCTCCAGAACGCTCTGAACGCTTGCGCGCATTGCGTGACCATGCTAGCGACATTCGAGAGCAAGAATCGTTACAAGAGCGCTCTATACGTCTACGTGTTGTGTGTGAGCGCGCTAGGGAGGTGCGCGATCTGCAATCCTCTCCTGAACGCTCTCGCCGTTTGCGCTTAATGCGTGAGCATGCGAGGGAAGTGCGGGAGCAAGAATCGTCTCCTGAGCGCTCTGAGCGTCTGTGCTCACTGCGTGATCACGCTAGAATGGTTCGTGAGCGTGAACTGTCCCCTGAACGCACCCAACGATTACTTTCTGTACGTGAACGGGTTAGGGATGTTCGTAATCATAACGAGGCGCGTATTCTTTCTGAATTAGCGGGAACGAATGTGTCAGGGCGAGATGAAGAAGAAAATCATGATGTTGGTCAAAATGTGCAATTTACAATTTTTGAAAACAGCCAAAAGGCCTTAAAATGGGAACTTTGTACTGGCTGTAGTAAATTATTTCCAAACTTAAAAGTAAATATCGACTCTCTCTGTGCATATTGTACAAAAAATAGAAATGAATTCAATATTTTTTCATCAGACAACAACATGGATCCCGGCGAATGCCCAGCAGTATTAAAAGAATTATCAATGATAGAGGAACAACTCATCGCAAGGGTTCATCCAGTCATTCAAGTATATAAAATTCGTGGCCAACAGTATGCTTTTAGTGGACAGGTTATTAATTTCCCCCAACAAGTTTGTTCTGTCGCGACTCAATTGCCACATTCTATGAATTCACTTTCTTCTGTTATTGTAGTAAGACGTCAATGTGCAAACAATTACAGTGATTTTAGAGTTAATAGAGAAAGAGTCTATAGAGCTTTATTATTCCTCAAAGCCAATAACATTTACTATAGGGATATTGATATAAATGTAGATAATTTACAAGCGATCCCGGAAGACGGAAACATTACAGAAGTATTAAGCCAGGACTTATGGCATGAAAATATTGCATTAGAAGATGAAAATGAAAATGAAGACGATGAAAATGAGGAGCTAATTGACACTAACATTCTAGGTATAGTACCTAATGATAACCAGAGAATGGTGCGACGAGCTCTAGGTACAGCAGAAAATCCTATAGCTTGGCCTGAGGTGTTACCAAACCCTATAAACGAGTTTACTACCGCCGGCTACATTGCCATGGCATTTCCAACACTTTTCCCTACTGGAGCTGCGGACTTAAGAACACCTAGGCCAAAATCTATCACTCATCTTCAATATTTCCAACATCTAATGCAATATAAGGATCAAAGATTTGCAAAACACTCCAGATTTAGATTTTTTGCATTAAACAGTCATATGAGGTGGACAGCACTACAGAATAGTTCCATTTGTTTAAAAAGAAATTCGGAATTTAATAATATGACCATTAATGAACTAAAGGAAAAAATTAACCGGGACCCAACATTGTTTCGAAAATTGACATGTTTCAATGCCAATCTACGTGGTACTAGCGCATATTGGCATTCCCGATGCGGCGAGCTATTAGATATGGTGGAATACTTGGGAACTCCTACCTTATTTTTTACATTAAGCGCCGCTGACTTACATTGGCCTGAGTTGTACCGTCTTATTGCACCGGATCTTGATTTAAGACTATTAGAACCAAATAGAGCCATGGCAATAAAAAATAAACTTTTAAACGAAAACCCATTGATAGTTTCCTGGTTTTTCCAACAACGAGCTGACTTTTTCATTCAAAAAATGATGGGACCACATTTTTTGGTGAGAGACTACTGGTATAGAACTGAATTTCAGCATCGCGGTAGTCCTCATATCCATGGGATTCTATGGTTGGAAGGTGCTCCTGATATTTCAGAGCTAGATCAAATGTCATTTGAAGAAAGGGCTGTGATTGCGAACTATTTTGGAAATTTGGTCACAACAATGAATCCACATATCGGTAAACCTGCACCGATAATTCATCCATGTCAGGTACAATATTCTGAAATTCGAGACCATGATGATGATTATGAAAACTTAATAAATTGCTGCCAACGACACACGCGCCATGGCAAACAGTGTTTGCGAATTAATAAGACCACGAAAACCCAAGAGTGCCGATTTAAATTTCCATTGCCCTTAAACGAGGCGAATACGTTAGTTCAAGAAAATGGAGAGTGGGCCTTCAAATCGGCACGCAACGATCCGCTTATTAATTCGCACAACAGATTTGTTTGCGAGAACTGGAGAGCAAACACGGACATGCAATGCATTTTATCCACTAAAGCTGTTCTGAACTATATAGCTAAATACGCGAGCAAATCGGAACCAAGATCTAAAGCTTTGGAAGAAATTTATTCCTTGGTTTTAGATAACCAGAACGACGGGCAAGCAAAAGAAATTCTCAAAAAAATATTTTTGAAAGTTTGCGCTGAGCGTGATATATCGGCGCAAGAAACTTTTCATATTTTGATGGGTTGGCCTTTATATCACGCCAGTAGAGCCTTTGTCAAAATTAATGTGGACCATGACCAGTGGCTTAGATTAAATTCTGAGCCTGGTGAAGTAGCCGTTACATCAGTGTTGGAAACATATCCACTTCGCCCTGAGCTTTTTGATAGTATGTCTTTAAAGGATTTCTTCAGCAAACATTATAAAAGAGGAAATATGTGGGCAACACGTAGAAAACCTGCGGTACCCCGTGTTGTTCCCCGGCGAACTCTCAATGTTGCGAACCAAGAAGACTTTTACAAACAACAGGTCATATTAAATATTCCATGGCGCAGCCTCACAGAATTTACAGATTCTGGAAAAACATGGAAAGAAATATACGAAGAATACGAAATTGATCAGATAGTATTTTTAGAAATTCCTGAGGTTGAAGAAGATCAATATGAAGTAGAAGATGAAACAGAAAATATTAGAGAACGGGAGGAATGGATGATTTTGGCTGAAATGGGCCCAAACCAACAAAATATTGCCAGAATGGAATTAGGTACGCGAGAATTCGACTTTACTGCTATTTGGGATGGCACATATAATAATTATCCAAATCCAGGTACTCTTTCCTCTTTCATATCAGAAACCAAAGCACAAACTGATCACCAAGCACATCAACATTGTATGCCTGCAGTAAATTTGAATCAAGAGCAATCTGAAATAATAGTTCATTTAAACACACAAATTGATATGATTCGACGCAGCCAAGTAGTGCCGTTTGCTGACCAATGTACAATAATACAGGGGAAGGCAGGTAGTGGCAAGAGTACAGTCATTGGAGCTATGTGTCATATTTTAACTGAACAGCTAGGACCAAATAGTTTTTTACTGATGGCACCAACTGGAGTCGCTGCTGTAAATGTAAGTGGGTGCACAATTCATTCTGGGCTACATATTGGCATCGAAAGAATGTTTAAGGCATTAGATGGAGAGGCCGCTTCGAATTTTCAGACAGAAATGATAAATTGTCATTTTGTTATCATTGACGAAATGAGTATGGTGGGCTGCTCATTATTCCATAAAATAGACCTCAGATGCCGAGAAGCTAAACCCTACAATGCACTAATGCCTTTTGGTGGCATGTGTTTGTATCTTTTAGGAGACATAAAACAGTTACCTCCAGTTATGGATCGGCCATTTTATGGAAATGGATACGTTTCTACGCACACGGATCAAGGTCAACTTTTGTTTAAATCAATTAGTCGATGTGTAGTACTCCGTACTGCACATCGTCAAGATGAACAACAAAATGATTTCAGATGTGTCTTGGATCGTTTAAGTGTAGGGCAATCTACACTTGACGACTGGAGACTATTAATGACTCGAGAAAAATCGCAACTTGCCAATGAAGAGGTCGCCTCATTTGAGGATGCATTGCGGTTGATTCCATTCAACGAAGCGGTTTCTTCATATAACATCGCCAAACTTGAATCGCTGAACAGTCCTGTGGCTAAAATTGCATCAAAAAACAACAATGCCACAGCTGCTAAAGCTGAAGCTGATGTCGCGCAAGGACTAGAAAAAACACTTTATCTGGCAATAGGTAGCAGGGTGATGTTAAAATCCAATTTATGGGTTAACAAAGGGCTGGTAAATGGCGCTTTGGGCTATGTGCGCGATATTTTATACGAGCCAGGGTCTGCTCCCCCACAAGATACGCCAATTGTGATTTGTGTACAGTTTGACAAATATACTGGTCCTCAAATAAATGGCACAGTTCCCATTCCACCCATGACCCGGTCGTGGAAGACTGGCCAAGTGTCATGCTCACGAACGCAATTTCCACTGTCGCTTGCCTGGGCAGTTACTGTGCACAAATCGCAAGGACTTACTCTGGACAAAGTAGTTGTAGACATTGGCGTAAAAGAGTTGGCAGCCGGATGTACATATGTTGCTCTTTCAAGATCCAAACGACTCACGGATATTGTATTTGATCCAGGTTTTGATTATGTTCGTTTGGAAAAAATTAAAAAAATGAAACTTTTGCAGCTCAGAATAGAAGAAGAAAGAAGGTTGAATAATATATCACAGTCTCATTAGATAACAGTTTCAGTGGAATCATTATTCATCATTAAAATTGATTCAGTAAATTTACGTATTATATATATTTTGGAATAATAATCGCGAGGTCTAAGTTCGCGGCGAACCACTAGTTATGAATTCAGAATGATGAATAAATTTCTTATATAGTACCTATTTTTAAACACATGAGCACGGAAAGTGCTATTTACACTGATTTTGCTTATGTAGTGCCATTCATTACGCACACATTCTAAATCGTGCGGTAAATACATATTACTTATCGTACGAGTGTGGTAAAGTGTTTTTTTTTAATTTTTTAGGAATAAGATTCTATAAATCAAAAATATCGAATATTATTTTTGAAACATAAAATCTCTGCATGCAGCCAGCCTAGACTTATACCGAAACCTTGTTTTACTTAAATTATTCCATTTTATACAGTTTTGTAAGAACACTAAAATGAATTTATATCTGCCCTGTTTAAAAAAATCATTTTTTTAAACAGCGACTTGACTTGACTCAACTCCGCTAGAATTGCTGTTAGCAGCTAAAATGCGATCAGAGCAACTTGTTACGGCAGAAATTAGAAGAAAAGGCATATAGAGCTACTTAGAAAACCTTCATATCAGGGAAGATAAACAAAAAGACAACATCGTTTTCCGAAAACGTTTTATTATCCTATATATTTTTTTATTTTTATTTATTTAACTTTATTACAAATGTAATAGGCGGACTTAAAGCCATAGGCTTTATCTACCAGTCAACCCACTGGTAGTGCCGAGAATAAGAAGTCTAGAAGGAGGTGCAAAATACGTAATTTTGGAAGATTTACTAATATTTGGTAATATAAATAAAAACATATATAATTCAAGAATTGTCCAATATATATAATATAAGTCCAGTAGTTTGTAGTCAATAAACTCCATGTTAAAAATCCTGTAATAATCTGACTGCTTTCTTGAAGAGGCGTTCAAATGGATTCTATGGAAAGGAAGTTCTAATGTTTATAACCAAACTATTACCAAACCTGCGAAAACTGTAATGCTAAAAAAACTAATGTACTTAATTAATTTTTCATCTTATCTACTCGGCAAACGATGTTTTCATCCCAAAACATTTGGATCTAAAGTTACTGCTGATTCTCGCGGGATTAAAAGTGAAAAAGAGAATCTTACTGGATTAAAACACAATTTGAAAACTGAACACGGATATTATCTATGTCAAATCAGCCAAAAAACAAAAGAATTTAGTTTTAATACATTAAATAACTCGCACAGATTTCGTATTTTTTTAATTTAGAATACATATCATCGTCAACATGGATGGATGTAGTAGGGTAAAAATGGTTCTTTGCTACGAAAAAGGAAAAAGGAATAATTTAAAAAAAATTGTCTTTGATTCAAGTATTTACAGAACTTTTAGGTTATATTGTGTTGAAATGAATTATTTTGTGTAAATTTGAATCCTTTTTCGTAAATTTAAGCCGATAGTGAACATCAAGTTTATAGTTATTATAAAAACAAAAAATATGTACAACCACACAAACGAAGTTATGAGTTTATGAGTGAACATTATTTAATAGAAGTTGGTTCTGAAAAATTATTTATTACCTAGTATTTATTGAATAAAAACGACACTAAATAAAGGTTAGTACTTGTCGGAGCTTTGATAAGGTATGTGTTCTACTTTCTTCATATTCTGTTTTGTATCTATTTACTAGTTTTTCTCATAGATGGCGATGAAAAGTAGAGTGTGCTACTCGCGTACGGTATTATTATCTCGGGCTTTATACGTGAATCCCTCGCTTCACTCAGGATTACACCGTAGAATCACTCGCTACGCTCGTCAACTGTGGAATCCTTCGTTTCGCTCAGGATTCAAAGTAGCGCCCTCGACTTAAAAGTATTACCTTTACGCCTTGTAGCACAATCAACTATTTTTTTTATAATTGAATTGAAATTTACCTATCGTGACAACATCGTTTTTTAAAATCCTCTATGAGTTAAAGTAAGCATATCTACTTATGCTAATGTGCTAAATTCAAATTTCTTGCCCTGCACCTCTTGGGCCTACATTAATTATGTAAAAATCAAAAGTCAAGTGCGTTTGGCCTGTTTTAATTAAATACCGTTTAATTATTTTTACATATTCTGTTCCGTACAAAATGTTCAATTTATTAGGTTTCTAGTAGGTATCTCCGATTTGTACAAGATATAGTTTTAAAAACTAAAACCCGACTAGGGGAAGATTCTTAGTAAAAAGTACGTTCAGCTAATAATGTAGATATTTTGGAAATGTACACGGTATGATTCGATTTATTTATTTTTTAGTTACTTTTATATATGCCTCTAAAATATATTTTTTTAAATAAAATATATATCTTATACCTTTAAACGAGCAATTCTTGTATATTTATTTATATATTTCTGTAATCTCGAAAACGGCTCTAATGATTTTGCTGAAAATTGGTATATGGGAGTTTTCGGGGGTAAACAATCAATCTAGATTAGTCTCATGTTTGGAAAAACGCGTATTTTCGATGTTTGAGATGTAACCGAGCAAAGCTTGGTCGCCCAGGTACTTTTATGCCTATAGACGGAGCCATATTCATTATCGTGACGTCAAATGGCCTAAACCGGAGCAAAGCCAAGACGCATCCTACCCTTCGATACATGGAATTGTATGTCCTTGCGTACAAACTGGAAAAAACTCTCTCAAACGACATAAAAAAAGACAAGAAATGACCTTGAAATTTTCTCTGCCCCTCCGTCTCTTTCTAATTAGGGTGTCCACCAATTACAAGAATTCTGTAACTCAGTTTTTTAAATTTATATTCATTTATAATATTTTAATTTAAATGTAAATAAAAATTATGATATAATTTATTCAACATTTTTAAGACATCGTTGAGTTGTCAACTTATCGGGATCAGAGAATTAGAATATACAAATGGAATTTGGCATATAATGACCTGGTATAACACATATGATACTTCTTATCCCGAAATTTGATAATTTTTCTTAGGGATAATATTGAAAAAAATCACGCAGACGAAGCCGCGTGCGAAAGTTTAATATTTAATATGTATAATTTAGCCAAATATTTGTGCACATCTTGTATACTACATAAAGTACATAAACACAAAAAGATAAAGTGTCATTAAAAAATAATAAAAATAAAGTTACAATCATTTTTATTTATATATTTATAAATATAATAGCAATAGCGTTAACAAATTTGCAAATTAAACGATACAATAACAATAAATCAATACAATCCGCTACTTCATTGAAAATTGGTGTCACTCCTTGTCTCAGTCGTTTTCTTACGTTAACCATGTAATTGGTTGGTTTAAAATGGAGATTACAAATCTTGGCTTTTTCAAAATAGGATCTTTTTAGTTCCACAATATTTAACCATTTATTACGTTCCGTTGAATTGGAAGAAAACATGAAAAAAATATGTTATCAAAACAGATATTTTTTCAGTTCACAGAGATAAAAAGAAATGTATGCAGTCGATGTTTTCTGCAGATATTTATTGACATTTAGATTCCAATTTCAATAGGTTCTTCGTGATTTTCTTGTTTTAATGTATCAGCATTCGAATAAATAACGTTTAGATCATATTGACTTTCGCACAAATCGTGTAAAGTACCATTCAAAAGAACCTTTTCCGTTTCTAAAATGACCATACAAAAACGATGTATGGTCACCCTAGCTGAAATTTCATGAAACGTTCATTATTATATATTTAAAAAATAACGAAGTAAAATGGGAAATACCGGACCAAAATTAACATATACATAACATATAGGTAAAATCTTTATTGCACCAAAACAAAACATACCCAATGTTACAGAATAACAGATTTCATAAAGAGATGTCAAATGGAGCCTTATCGCAACTGCAATCTTAAAGTAAGGTTTTTTTAAACCGTATATGTTTACTACGATCGAATTATACAAAATTGGCTCAGTGCTATCTATCGGACAGCTTTTTTGTACAACAAAAGTATGCAGGGAAGGAGAAATGTTTTTGTGTTTGATACCCCTTTAAAGAACTAAGTTTGCTAAATCATGCTTCTTATTCATTGGACCGAGCGATGCCTACGCGCCGACACGTCATGTTGTTGCTAGGACGACGTTGTGAACTACCCGCCGAAATACAATTTTTAGAGTTCCGTACCCAAAGGGTAAAAACGGGACCCTATTACTAAGACTTCGCTGTCTGTCCGTCTGTCCGTCTGTCTGACACCAGGCTGCATCTCAAGAACCGCGTTAGCTAGACAGTTGAAACACAAATTATGTATTTCTGTTGCCGCTATAACAACAAAATAGTATTTATTACTAAAAACAAAACAAAATAAATATTTATGCACATACAACAAAAGCGATTTTTTTATAGATAATGGTAAGGAACCTTTGGCACTTGGCCGATTACTAATTAGTTCGGCAGGCAGGGATCCACATAGTTATAGTAGCCGTTTGGGTTATCAAACAGAATGTTACTTACCGTGTTTTTGCTTTACGAATATGATGCCATTATACCTAGGTAGACACATACTTTTTTTACAAGTAATTATCTAGGTAGTTGTTAAGAAGTTAATAAAGTATGTATGTTAAATGTACAATAGGCTGAGTTGAAATTTAATTATAAAAAACTCTTCCTGGAGGCAACCGAGGTATTTGGAGATGTTTAACGAAAACAGGTGAGGTGAAGTGAGATATAAGGAAACTAGAAAAGATAACCTTTTTTTTGGCTTCGCCGTTGTCAGGGGTAAAATCAGCAGAATTTTTAACCCATCTTTTTTTTTTATTTGGTTCGCAAACTGGTAAGAAGTAGGTTCTTCGCCAGAAGTAGGGTTATCTTTGTAACCGCCTGTGCGAGTAGGAGGGTTATGTTTTTCGAGTACTTCAGGTATTTAATGCACCTAAACACGCGGTAGCGTCAAACCTATACATGAAATTTAGCACATTTCATTTCATTTCTTTATTTAGCACACAAAACAGATAACAATCGTATTTTGATGTAGGTACAATATAAGTTTTTAGCGTTGATTTAGATTGTTTTCCTTGCATAATGTATTACTAAAAAGTCTAAATACAATTTAAATCACAAGGTTATGCGCTAGAGTTCGACACAATTTTAGATTTCGAAACTGGATGTAGGAATGTAGGTTGGAAAAGACAGCGAAGCACACAAAAAAAAGGAAAAACATAAAATAAAAACATTAAGTTATCTTCATGACATTTAAGGATTGACCATGGCTGGATTCTAGACAAGCAAAGGGTGCTTTTCTAGAATCCAGCCATGGTCACAAATTAGAAAGAGTCGCCATGGTCAAACGTTAAGATTCTTATAAATAAATTAAACTAGGATTTCAAATTGAAATTCAATTCAAATTTAAATATAACTTTATTTTAATACGATATTTATAATATCTGTTAATAATCGTCATTATTTTGTTGCACAATTTTTGACGTCAAATGTTTACTTACAGCTAAGTTTACTTTTTTCTTTTTAGTACTTACATAAAATTTATTTTTCACGCGGAACCCTCCTCTATTGTGCGCGCGAGTTGCCTGTCTTGTAACTATAAAAACAAGACTTGACCAAATAAACTTTTATTCGTGTCTAATGTCTCTCTATAACCATTTTAGTGGTTTAGAATTTTGTTCAGTTGGCATACTAAGTACGTACCTAGTTTGTATTTTATGTGGAAGGGAAATACCCGTATTAATTAAACCACGGGCTATACTAGATCACTATAGCATAATAAAATAAAATAACAGTCAAGAAACCAAAAAAAAAAAAAATCGACATTCCCATACAAATTGCCCGAGCGGCTGCACACTTTAGTATGGAAATGCAATTTTTTTTTGTTCTTTCACTGTTATTTCAATTCTATTATACTATAGTGATCTAGTGTAGCCCATCGTTCGATTTATCATGGGTACGTCTCTTCCATGTTATATATTATTTCTGACAATATGTTAACCATTCACAAATAACCAGTTCTTATTTTTGCAGATATCTAACTTGATTGAGTTAGTCGCGAATGGTCTTAAACACAAGTAGCCTATGTAGCAACTCGTCTAAAACGTGGATTGTTTAAACCGCATGTCGTCATAATAGGAGATTAATCTCGTCCAAAAAATCTAGCAAAATGGATATTTGTGTCAAGAAGAAGTTCATACCTCAAATACAAGTTGAAGACGTAGATGTAAGTACATATCATACACGGTAAATTTTTAATGGTTTTGTAGCCAAAGGCCACTATCGAAGGATCGTTAGTAAGACCTACTTAATTAGCTAGTCAAAAAAAAAATGTTGAAACAAAAAATGTCGACTAAAACTCGAAAGTAAAATCGTGAGATCATTTAGTAGTACCGCCGCCAGGCGCCGTCCAAGGGTCGGCCGAAGTTCCGCGGGGTCAATCGGGGTCACGCGGCAATTTTGGACGAGCGTAACTACGTGGTCTCGATCGTAAATCATTTCCGCAACTCTTTTATCTAATGTCATACACAAATTTGGGTTACGTATATGGATAGAGGAATTTATTTACTACTAGCTGAAGCCCGCGACTCCGTTCGCGTGCACTTTATGTCTCTGGAAAATGCTCATCAGGCTGAACAACTTTTACTAAGGCGACATTTTTATATATCTTATAGTTTAGCGTGACCATTATGGTTCTGCATCAGGCGTTTCATTTTCCAAAATCATTTATACCCTATATGTTGCCCAGGCTTAATAGCTATATAACAAAAAAGTTGCATTCGAATCCGTCCAGTATTTCCGGAGATTAGCGTGTACAAACAGACAAACAGACATACAGACAAACATACAAACAGACAAACAGACAAACAGACAAACAGACAAACAGACAAACAGACAAACAGACAAACAGACAAACAGACAAACAGACAAACAGACAAACAGACAAAAAGACAGACATTTTTTTTTAAATTCTTACTCTATTACTATGTCTCCATCGCCCCCAATATTTTTTTTGGAAATATATTTAATGTAAAGACACACTTTTTTTACTGTTTTATTATATGTATAGATATAGATATAGATATGACTTTTTTACCCAAAACCAAAGAAAAATTAGCGTGTAACTGAACGTTGTACAAATATGTAGGTGTACCCTAACGGCGATCTCCATCAGATTATTTCCTGATGGATTATATGTATGTATGTGTGTTTGTTTGTCTGTGATCAATGATTAAATTTAAAATTTTATTTCTTTCATTTATTTTTTTTGGGCATGTTTTATTTTATTTTATAAATAATGTATTATTACGTATTGGTATATATTATTTATATAATATATTTTTGAATTATATGTTTATGTATTATTAATATGTAAATAAATTAACTATAGATATAATTACTGCGCCCACCTTGTTGCTACGAATTGTAATCCCCGTCTCCTGTTTTAGAAGTCGGTTCAGAATATAGACCATGTTACTCACTATAAAAGATTTTAAAAAATCTAATACAAGTATTTTTTTATTGCAGATCAATACAACGCTCTTCATATTCGTCCAAATCATTTCTGAGAATGTTAACACGAAGAAAGTCGTGGTGCATTGCATCAAAAATGAGGACGGGGGCTGCATCTTTGACGACATCAAGGATCTGGTGAAAACCGTCTCCATAGAGTTAGAGCTGGTGCCGATAGAACGAGAATACTTCTACAGCTTAAATTCGGCAGAGGATATGCCTCACGTTGTATATGTTGGCGATCTTCTTGCAAACCATGATGTAAGTTATAATTTTGAGTACCTACAAACTCATCTCTACGTGGTCGAACCAGAACTGAGGAAATTGACACCCGAAAATTGACTAAAATCACGCCTGACCAGAGTGCTGGCCTTTATTTGGCGTGGAAATGCTGCGAAAGAAACGTGCCAGCTTTATGGGCACGTTTCTGGGTAGCGATTTGCCAAACCTTTGTTATTTTAGTTATATATAATTTAAGTTATTAGTTCAGTTTTAGTTCATATCTTGTTTATTTTATTAATTTATTTATTGGACATAAATGAAAATTTAAGTGGTTGACTTTTTTATATTTTAAGACATAAGTACATAAATCAAACATTGGCTACCTATACCTAATCTTTCTACTAAAGTCAGATATTGAAATGTTAATATTTTTATAAGAGGAGAGAATCTACTAAGTATTACACTGTTTCAGATAACCGAGGCTATGATAAACTCTCTGCCCCCTTCCTGCTTTATAATAAACCATGGAGTAGACATACAGGAAAGACTAAATAAAAACTTTTATTGCCCTCTATACACATTCGGAAAGGGAAAAGACAAACTTGAAATTTCTCGATGGAATGTTCAAAAAATTTGGAAACAAAACGGGTCAAACACTAGATTAGCAATAGCTGACGTCAATTCTGAAAAGGATTTGGAAGCATTGAAGTTGTCTCTAAAATCTAAAACGATATACGACCCATTAATAGTTGTCACTAAATATCCTGATGCTACTGGTCTGAAACAGATTATACTTGATCACAGAATGTTGAAGGATGACCGTATTACATATTTGGTGTTGGCAAACTCTGAAATTGATGAAGAAACTGTAAAGTCCAAAGTGGAGACTGACTTGGCGTTCAATATTTTAAAAGATGTAAGTAGTATCTAAGTAAAACACGAATTAACAAATATTTATATATAGGGACAAATCAAACTGATTGAGCTAGCCCCAAAGTAAGTTTAAACCTTTATTATGTGTATTGACTTAATGAAACTATATTTTACAATATATACATAGGTATATACTTTAGTTTTGTAATTTTATTCTATGAAATATAAAATATACCAAGTATTCCTTGTTAAATATAATATTGAGGGCTAGCAGTTAAACATGGAAAATAATGTCAGACAAATGTCCACCTCTAGCAGCATCACAGATGTGAACCTTTTTCATCGCGTTTTTCATCACATTTCCTGCGTTATCTCAGTGACTGTGTCTCGAATATTTTGTTTTAATTGCTGAAGGTTCATTGGCCTTTTAGCATAGACACGTCCCTTTAGATAGCACCACAGAAAAAAGTCAAGAGCAGTTAAATCAGGCGATCTTGGGGGCCAATCAATGTCACCGTTTCTCGAAAGTAGTCGACCGGGAAACATTATTTTTAATGTTTTTATATTGTGGCTCGTGCCGTGTGACAGGTGGCCCCGTCTTGTTGAAACCACATGTTTCGTAAGCCCAATTGATTCACTTGATTCGAGAAGAGAAGAATTTATAATCATCTCACGGCATCGATCTCCATTCACTGTAACAGCATCACCCATAGCATCTTCAAAGAAATAAAGCCCAACTACCCCTCCTGACCAAATTCCACACCAAACTGTTACTCGGCGAGGATGCAGTGGTCGTTCGTGGATCAAAGAAGGTTGTTCTTCTCCCCAATAACGAGAATTTTGTTTATTAACAAATCCGCTGAGGTCGAAATGAGCTTCGTCACTCATAATGATTTTCTGATGAAAGTCTGGGTCTCTTTCCAGCTTGGTTAGCATAGCACTACAGTAATCAAGACGGCGTTCATGGCTCGAGGCCGAAGTTCTTGAGTTATCTGCACCTTCTGTATGGAAACAAACAAAGATCTTTCTTTAAAATTGTCTGTAGAGAAGTCCTTTTAATTCCGAGTTGTTGAGAACGTCGCCTGGTACACAATGTGGGTTCTTCGGCTACACTTTGACGAACAATTTTTATTTGCATGCCAATTTTTAACCACTTGCTGTTACTAATTACTGCCTGAACTCGAATCAAAGGGGCTTATAGTAAACCGTTTCTATATTTTTTTTTTGTTTCAGGGAGTTTGGGGTGGAGAATATTACGTTCCTGAATGACGGCATTAAAGGCACTTTCATCGAAGGAGATCAGTCAAATTAAATACTTGAATTTGTAATCTTTGTTACGTAAAGATATTTTCTTCTTTCTGTTTCTATCCGAGTTTTTATTTACCACTTTTCACATTTAATCTTCGGAATTTTTGTAAGACTCATCAATGAGTCTTTGACTGATGACTTTGACTCTATATAGAAGGAGATAATGTTTATCCTTACGGTTGACTGGGACAGAACGCTTTTAGCGTTAAGGCCGCCAATTGTTAAGAATTGTATATTGTGGATCAATAAAGTTTTTAAAAATAAATAAATAAAATAAGGACAATGGCAATTTCTTTTCTAGAATAAGTATGAAATATACAGTCGGTGAGTAAAACAAATATATATAGACCAAATAAAAGAAAAATTAAACGTGAAAACATATAAAGAGGTTAAGAACTTAGCGGAAGGAAGAGAGACATAGAGGGCACTCCACCGACAAGAGCCCAGCTCTTAAATATAAGAAGAAGAAGAGTAAAACAACTTTTTCAGTGGGACCTAAAAATCGTCTTTTTCATACAAACGTATTCAGTCGGCCAGTTCAGCGGTTCGGGCTTCAATCTCGCCACGCAGCTTAGCCTCCGGCCTCGCTCTCTGCACACTTGGTCCATGTTTTGATACTGTTATAGCAGTTTTGTTTTTTTTTTAAATTCAAGACGAAAGCGGTCATCTTCGATTTTGAAAAAATCAAGCATCAGTTGACTGTCTGCAAATTGCTTAAAACTCCCTACATTTTGGAAAAATATTGTTTCTTGTTTTTTTTTTTGTTGTTATTGTTGTGTATTTATTATGGTGCAATAAAGTTGATTTGATTACTAATACAACTAAATCATTTATGAGACCCAAAAACGTTTACTATACCATGGTTCGGTAATAATAGTTTAACTCAACAATTATATACCGGTTTAACATTTGTTACAAAAGGTACCAGAACTTTAAACCTACTACATACTATCACGTCATTATCCCTAACGGGGCAGACAGAGAATTTGGGGTCTTGCGGCTCTAAGCCAACAGTGTCTAGGTCTGCAAGACTCAAAGGTCACTTTTAGCGTGATGCTGGGCGAGCAGGTGGAAAAAGGAATCAAATAAATAAATAAATATATAGGGACAAATTACACTGATTGAGCTAGCCCTAAGGTAAGTTCGAGACTTGTGTTATAGGATACTAACTCAACGATACTATATTTTATAACAAATACATACCTATATAGATAAACATCCAAGACCCAGGAAAAATTGAAAAAGGCCATTTTCCAACTTGCCCTGGCTGGGGATCGAACCCAGGACCTCCAGGTTGGCGGTCTAGCATGTTGACCATTACGCCATGGAGGCCGTCAAAATAGTGAGGGGTTGCTAGCCGCATGGCCTATTAATATGATTCGCATTTGGGCCATTCACTCAATAGGCTTCTACGTACGATAATCCTTTCTAGGCACATAAAGTACACCTAAAGTACACGAATTTTACATTACTTGCGATAGGAAAAGCGATTGGGGCCAGGCCAAAACGTAGGACATACCTAATTAACTAAGAAAAAAGTTGTAGGCACCTAATTAATTGTAGTAGTAGATAATTATTGCACTAGATACTATGCTATAAGCCGTGTGGTTTCCGGCAGAGTACAAATAAGTCACTCCAAGTCTTTCCATAGATTTCGTAGAATAGTATTTTAGAATACAGCAGCCCAATATGGTCACCTCACCACACTCAAAGTACTTGCTGATAACAAAGAGAGCAATAAAATCATAAGCACTTTTTTTGTAAAAAAGTGCTTATGATTTTATTGTTATCGTCAACATTTGGGACGTACCACTCTTGATATGAGGCAAGACTGTCAAGATTCGACGTACAAAAGTTAGAATCACGTAGAAAATATTTTGATTTTGTTTAGTTCTATAACATAATTCATTCTTTAGTTGATGTTCCCTCTTTGCTTTCTCAAATATCTTTCAACACTAGGTATAGTGCCCGCAGATCAAATCAAACAGGAATTTTTGCTTTACAAACATAAAAATAATACCTTTTTTATAACCCTATTGTGAGGATTAGTAATACGGGACTTACCGCGATTAATATCGTTTTTTGCCAGATATTTCGACGGCCCTTCTGCCATCATGGTCGCTGGCAGACTGAGGAACTGCGATGGATGTTCGGCTGTCAAGGGTAACTATATCGGTCTACCCTCTTTCTTCGTCGTTTGTTGCATTTAGGCCGGCCCCATACATACGGAATTCCGCGTCTCAGTCGAGAGCCGCCAGCTATCGAGCGCAGACGTTCTAATAGCGTGCGGAAATATAAAATTTGAATGAAATTTGACCATGATTTTTTTATAGCGATTGCATTTTTGCTATTTATTGTTAAAAAATATATCTTTATCTTCGTATTGACGAGTTCTTCGAACTCCCTTCAACCTATTATGATAATTTCCACAAAATAGTATGCCGGGTATTTATTGTATGGGAAAACATGAATTGACAGGTGTCGAGGCGATTTCGCCCCACCAGCGGAGTAGCTGCGGGGTCCGGGGGCTGAGGAAGCGCCGGACGCAGGCCCTCCCAGCAGCCGACCACACTTCCCTACTATTCAAGACCACCGCGGACGTTGGGCTTGTGTTCTTTTGTATTTTACGCCGACGTAATAAACCAGCCCTTGAGTAATACAGTCCACACTTATTTAACATCCCCTAGGACCCCCACATAAATTGGTCCTATCGCGGAAAAAATCCCGTCGTAAATACGTCTTAGTAACGCGCTTCAATCTCCGTGGACTTTGGTCACGCACTTACGCCACGCGCAGGTTACATAACACTTGCCTGGAATCATCGGAAACTAGAAAATTGGATATAAAATACATGGAATCCTATCTGGAAACAGGAGAATCGGATAATAAGAGGAACATTAACCGGAGGAATTAATCAAAGTGGTACAATCGCACACGGTGAGTCCGTTCCAATACGAATCCCTTCATAATTCCTTTCTTCTTTCCATCCTCTAATCATATACCGTGTCCTTAATTATATCCATATCCATTTCTCTTTTTTTCTTAAATTTTTTGGTAAACATTTGCTACAACTTGTGTCTGTCTATGCATTCATTTCTCATAAGTAGCAATTAAGTTATCATCATCTTGTTATAGCTACCTATACATATCCATACTGCACCGATTCAAAGCCACTTGCTCGTAAACAACACCTGTGTTTCTTTGTTCGCACTGCAAAAGGGTCGCCTCGCAGTACCTATCTATCGGCTATCGGTGATTCATAACCTGTTTACTTCAATTCATTGCCCATAAGCATAACTTCAATCTTAGCTGCACTTTGCAAACAAAATGTCAGAAAGCACGCTTAAAACTTTAGTTAAAAAACGCTCTGCTATTAAATCGAAGGTGACTATTTTTAGTAATTATCTTAAACTAATTAGAGAAGTGCAAAGCCTTAGTGACCTACAGTGTATCGATTTAGAGTGCCGATTAAATAAATTTGAGTGTTTACGTGATGACTTTGATGCGTTACAGACCGACATCGAGGTTCTTTCCGACGAGCCCCGGGATGAAGGGAACCCAGTGGAACGTGAGCAGTTTGACAATGATTTTTACCCACTGGTGGCCTTGGGACGCAGCCTACTCGCCAAAGGGAAGGAACGGGAAGAGTCTGTAGTGAGCTTTAGTGATGCACAGTCAACTACAAATTTAAAATCAATAAGCTTGGTAAAACTTCCAAAAATTTCTTTAAATGAGTACAGCGGTGGCCTGCAGCATTGGCTCCAGTTCAAGGATTCTTTTTTATCTTTGATACATAATACGTCTTTAGATAAAATAAGTAAGTTTCACTATCTTCGTGCCTCCCTAAAGGGCAATGCAGCCTTGGTGATCAAAAATATAGATGTAAAAGCTGATAATTATGACATCGCATGGAATCTCTTATGTGAACGTTACGATAACAGCCGTTTATTGATAAACAATCACTTACAATCATTATTTAACGTTGAACCTATAAGTAAAGAATCAAGTACATCTATTCGCTTTATTGTAGACGTGATAAATAAAAATCTTAGGGCATTAGCCACACTTAACGAGCCTACCCAGCACTGGGATACATTAATAATTTACATGATGTCCACCAAACTTGACAGTGTTACAGGTCGCCATTGGGAAGAACATAGGAACACACAATTGTCCTCGTCTACATCACCTACACTTACACAGTTTTTATCATTCTTAAATAAGCGAGCAGAATTATTGGAAACTATGGAAGAACACAAAACACATAAAACTAAATCAGAAATTTACAAATCAAAAAGTTTGGTTATAAACAACACAGATCTAAGCAATTCATCAAATAAAAAGGTAATCAAGTGCAATTTATGTAATCAAAATCATTATTTATTTACATGTGAATCATTTAGAAGTCTTCCCATTGAGTCACGCATTGAAAAAGTGAAAGAGTACAAAGTGTGTTTTAATTGTTTACGTCCTGGGCATTCAGTGAAAACTTGTAAACTTTCTCATTGCAAATATTGTAAGGTTAAGCATAATACTCTTTTACACTTAGAACAACATGATTCTAGTGCTTCTAAATCGTCATCTTCGGCATCAGAAGGTATAGTACTGGCATCCGATGCTGTTCAGCATGCCACTTCCGCGCGTGTCTTCCTTTGCACAGCGTTGGTCAAGGTAGTTGACAGCAAGGGCAACAAACACACCGCTAGGGCACTTCTTGACAACGGTAGTGGCATAAACATCGTGTCTGAAGCCTTATGCACTAAGCTGGGTTTACCACGGCGGAATGTGAGCTCAAAGGTGTCTGGTTTTAACAATCTTGTATCAAACAGTACACAAAGTTGCATTTTAACTATTGAGTCATTTCATAGTGAATTTAAGGCTGACTTACACTGTAATATCTTCGAAAATGTCACTACAGCTGTACCAGTTTCATACATTGATGTCAAACACATACGTATTCCACCAGGAATTCACTTATCAGATCCTTCTTACAATATCCCATCAGCCGTTGAGATTCTCATTGGGGCCGACATATTTTGGCAAGTTTTAGGTAACCAAAAAAATATCTTAGGCAAACATCTACCACAATTACACGAAAGTGAATTAGGTTGGCTGGTTACGGGACATGTATTAGGGTCACCACACACACAAAGTCAATGCCTTATTACACAAAACACAGACAGTGCTTTATCTCGTTTTTGGGAACTCGATAGTATCCCATCACTTCATTCTTTATCTGCGGAGGAACGTGCGTGTGAGCATAGCTTTAGTACTAATACTAAACGCAATAGCGACGGTCGTTTTATTGTTACCATTCCTCTCAAGCAGGACCCCAGCGTTTTGGGTGATTCTTTTCAAATGGCTAAACTTAGGTTTTTATCTCTTGAGCGAAAATTTCAACGTGACCCAGTTTTTGCCCAAAAATACTTAAATTTTATGCGTGAGTACGAGGCACTGGGCCATATGAGTGAAAATAAGCATTTTCTTCCT
Organism: Acrobasis consociella; assembly: GCA_963555685.1. NCBI lineage: Eukaryota > Metazoa > Arthropoda > Insecta > Lepidoptera > Pyralidae > Acrobasis > Acrobasis consociella. The sequence goes on from OY743107.1 coordinate 431,773, forward strand.
AATAAAGATGCAGTTAATTATTTTATTCCTCATCACGGCGTAATACGTGAGTCGAGTACCACTACAAAGTTGCGCACCGTCTTTGACGCTTCGGCCACTACCACTTCAGGTATTTCATACAACGATATACAAATGGTAGGCCCTACGGTTCAAGACGAGTTGCTAGCCATACTTTTAAGATTCCGTCAACACCGTTACGTTGTATGCGCCGATATTGAGAAAATGTACAGAGCAATTGAAGTCACTTCTTCTCAACGTTCCTTACAACAAATTATATTTAGATACAAGTCTACAGATCCTTTAAAAACCTACACTCTTAACACGGTAAGCTATGGCACTGCTTCTGCGCCATATCTTGCGACCAAGTGTTTGGTTAGCCTTGCATCTACTGTAGATAATGACGACGTTAGAGAAAGCATCTTACACGACTTTTATGTCGATGATTATTTGAGCGGTGCATCGACGACTCACGCCACCATTGAACTTTGCAAGGGCGTTGCGGCCGCATTATCTTCTGCTCAGTTCAACTTGAGAAAATGGCAGTCGAACAACGGTCAAATTCTCAACGAATTAGTTTCAGATAACACAGCTTCCAATATATTTTTAGATCTTTCAGATAATAATGACAACACACCTTCCAAAACTTTGGGTCTTTATTGGTTATGTATTTCAGACACTTTATCTTTTTCAATCAACATAAAATTACATACACCTGTGACAAAACGGCACATTCTCTCCATTAGTCAAATATTTGACCCTTTAGGTCTTGTAGGCCCATGCATCGTCATAGCTAAGTTAATAATGCAGAAGCTATGGGCTAACAAATGCGCATGGGATGAAGAAGTCTCACCCGAGATTTTTGAATCATGGTCTTCATTTGCAAAATCTTTACCATTTCTTAACCACTTAAAAATACCTCGGTGGGTCCTTCAGGATTCATCTCAGTTAATAGAAATTCATATTTTTACAGATGCTTCAGAAAGCGCTTACGGTGCATGTGCTTACATTAGGTCAATCTCATATTCAGGGAAAGTACACGTTCAGCTCTTAATTTCTAAAAATAAAATTGCTCCTATGTCTAAGCTCGTGACCATTCCCCGTTTGGAATTATGTGGAGCACTCTTAGGCGCTAGACTTTATAAAAAGGTGCTAGGCTCTCTTAAACTAAAGGTCGACATGTGTCGATTTTGGTGCGACTCCACTATAGTCTTAGGATGGTTGTCGACACCTTCCAACCAACTCAAACAGTTTGTGCGTAACAGAGTAAACGAGGTCCAAGAAATTACTGGTACTTGTACATGGGGTTATGTGCCTTCCAAAGAGAACCCGGCGGACTTAGTTTCCCGCGGGGTGAAGGCTGATCATATCAGCAACTTGTCGTTGTGGTGGTCAGGTCCATCTTTCTTAAGAAAGGATGAACGTGACTGGCCGTAATTCCCCAATAACACATCGAAACACGACCTTCCCGATCTCACTTCTTGCTTAGTTATTCACGACAGTAAAAATGATAAAGAAACAGACAATATATTTACACATTTAATTAAAAAATATTCTAAATTTACACACTTACAAAGGGTCATAGCCTATTTACAAAGATTTATACACAACTGTAAAAATAAAATAAATAAAAATACAAATCATCTTTCATGTGAAGAATTGAGCAATTCACATAACCTTATCATACGTGTAGCTCAACAGGAAATGTTCCCTGATGAATACAATATTATTAAATCAAATACCTCACTGCCAAAGAAAAATAGATTAATTTCACTTGCTCCATTCTTAGATTCTAATGGTATCATGCGTGTTGGTGGTAGGCTCAAGAATTCTCCTTATAGTTATGACATCCAATTCTTCTTTGTGCAAAACATCATATAGCAAAAATCTTATTTCATATGTATCATCTTAATTTATTTCATGCTGGACCACAGCTTCTGTTGTCTATCATACGTCAGACATATTGGCCTTTGGGAGGCAAGAATTTAGCGAAGTTTGTAACAAAAAATTGCTTAAAATGTTTTCGATTCAAGTCTTCTACTGTTTAACCTATTATGGGACAACTGCCTCAATCTAGGACAGAGTTGATATTCCCATTTCTTAATTGTTTTGCCGATTATGCAGGACCAGTGATGGTAGCTAACCGCCGAGGCAGAGGATGCCAACTTAATAAGGCGTATATTTGTATTATTGTTTGCTCCGCGACTAAAGCTTTGCATCTGGAGCTCGTTACAGACCTTACCAAAGAGGCTTATTTAGCTGCTCTTAAACGTTTCGTGGCTCGTAGGGGAAAACCTCAAACAATCACATCGGATAACGGCACAAATTTTGTCGGTGCAAGTAATGAATTGCAACGCCTTTTAGTTGAGTGCAATGTTGCAGCTGACATTGAACAAGAAGGCGTAAAATTTATCTTTGTTCCCGCGTTCACGCCCCATTTTAATGGCTTGGCTGAGGCATCGGTTCGTGCTACCAAGCACCACCTTAGAAGGTTACTTCAACTTACTAACTTCACGTATGAGGAAATGTCTACATGCCTGACGCAAGTAGAAGCAATCCTAAATTCACGTCCCCTTACTCCATTAAGTTCAGATCCCTTCGACTTTTGTCCCTTAACTCCTGCTCACTTCCTGATTGGACGGCCGCTGTTGTCGATTCCACATCCAGAAGTAACAGAGAGAAACATTTCAAGTCTCGAGAGATTCAAGAGAATAGAACTCATAAGGCAGCATTTCTGGCAAAGATTCAGCACAGAATATGTCTCTCTACTCCAACAAAGAACTAAGTGGCATACCTCAAACGACAGCCTTCAAGTAGGATCCTTAGTTCTTTTAAAGGAAAGGTCTCTTCCACCGTTGCTTTGGTCACTAGGACGGGTGATCAAGGTCTATCCGGGCAATGACCATATCTCTCGGGTTGCCGACATTAGGACAAAAAGGGGAACCATACGAAGGGCCTTTAACAACATCTGCCCACTTCCAGGCTCACCTGATGTTTGAAGATCCAGCAGGCCAGCCTCTTCAACGCGGGGAGTATGTCGAGGCGATTTCGCCCCACCAGCGGAGTAGCTGCGGGGTCCGGGGGCTGAGGAAGCGCCGGACGCAGGCCCTCCCAGCAGCCGACCACACTTCCCTACTATTCAAGACCACCGCGGACGTTGGGCTTGTGTTCTTTTGTATTTTACGCCGACGTAATAAACCAGCCCTTGAGTAATACAGTCCACACTTATTTAACATCCCCTAGGACCCCCACACAGGTCTAAATGTTTAATTTTTTTAATGGCAAATATTTGGATACCTAATTATATGTCCTGCCACGGCCTGCAATGGCCTGCCACGCCATTTCCTTAAGGTCTCTGTCGTGGTAACCTTGATTATTAGTGTTCTATAAACATGTGTAAGCTTATACGGATATGATAAGATATTGTATGTCAGACATTGCGCGGGAAATTAAACGTACAATGAAGTTTCAAACTACAACACGTCCGCTCGCTACGGTCGTGCGGCGCACACTGAGCGCATTCCGTACGGAATTTCCGAATGTGTGGTGCGACCCAAACAAAATGTATGGAAGACGTGCATTCGGAACGGTTTTTTTCCGAACGGGATTCCGAACGCATAGGCCTTCATTCGGAATTCCTGACGGAAATAAAAACCGAACGGAATGCTACCGCATGTGTGTGGTACAGTCATTGATTTGTATGGATTTGCTGCGTTCGGAATCCTGATTCGGAATTCCGAATCAGGATTTAGAAACGGAATTCCGTATGTATGGGGCCGGCCTAAGGACTTAGGCCGGCCCCATACATACGGAATTCCGTACGGAATCCATTCCGTACGGAATCGACTCGGAATTCCGTTCGTCTACCACACACAAACGGTTTTTTCCGTACGGAATGACGCGTCTCAGTCGAGAGCCGCCAGCTATCGAGCGCAGACGTTCTAGTAGCGTGCGGAAATATGAAATTTGAATGAAATTTGACTATGATTTTTTTATAGCGATTGCATTTTTGCTATTTATTGTTAAAAAATATATCTTTATCTTCGTATTGACGAGTTCTTCGAACTCCCTTCAACCTATTATGACATTTTCCACAAAATAGTATGCCGGGTATTTATTGTATGGGAAAACAGGTCTAAATATTTGGATACCTAATTATATGTCCTGCCACGGCCTGCAATGGCCTGCCACGCCATTTCCTTAAGGTCTCTGTCGTGGTAACCTTGATTATTAGTGTTCTATAAACATGTGTAAGCTTATACGGATATGATGAGATATTGTATGTCAGACATTGCGCGGGAAATTAAACGTACAATGAAGTTTCAAACTACAACACGTCCGCTCGCTACGGTCGTGCGGCGCACACTGAGCGCATTCCGTACGGAATTTCCGAATGTGTGGTGCGACCCAAACAAAATGTATGGAAGACGTGCATTCGGAACGGTTTTTTTCCGAACGGGATTCCGAACGCACAGGCCTTCATTCGGAATTCCTGACGGAAATAAAAACCGAACGGAATGCTACCGTATGTGTGTGGTACAGTCATTGATTTGTATGGATTTGCTGCGTTCGGAATCCTGATTCGGAATTCCGAATCAGGATTTAGAAACGGAATTCCGTATGTATGGGGCCGGCCTTACACACAGCACTGACGGAGTCCGTTCGGAAATTGTTTTTAGTTATTCGCACACTCGTTTTACAAAGAAGGGCTGTCGAAATATCTGGCAAAAAACGATATTAATCGCGGTAAGTCCCGTATTACTAACAACAGTAATTGTAACCGTGAAACTCTAAAATCATCTATTGTGAGGATGGTGTAACGAGATTGCGTTGACTAACCCAGAATTGGATGTTTTTGATCCTAAGTTAGGCTCATACAATAAAACACTAAAGGGAATCCTGTACTGTGTTACAGGAGAATGAGCATGTAAAGTAAATTAATTGTAATTTTCATTTGTTATACTTGTTTTCTCTTAGTTTGTCTGATAATTGTTTCTTTGTAGATACATACATGTTTTGGATTGCAACCAGTTTTTAATGTTTTTTCTGTGCATTTTTGTAATAGTTGTAATCTGTTTTGGGTGATAAGGATGTAAAATAAAGAAAGCGTCTTAGGAAATAAAAAGTAAACAACAAAGCTTATAACTATCAATAAGACCGTCTGGCCAGCGTGGAGTGTAGGCCAAATCCTCTGGCTGCTCTGGCCAACTATGGCTCTATTAGTACAGAGAGGTCCATGCTCCTCCAGTGGAGACTAAAAGACCTAAAGATAGATAAAGAAAGACTATGCACAACTTGTGCTTTCTTGAGTTTGAAGTCTACGCATTACCTACCGTGTGGCATACCCGTTTCATGTTTTCTAGCAATTCCTTTGAAACAGAGTGTGTCCGCAGTTACGCTCGAGCCGCCCGCTGTACTGTACAATAAACCTACATTTTATTCCCTCCATAATGAGGCAGGACGGCGAAACAACAGCATTTAAAGCAATTGCTATGATTATGCACGCGCTGCGCCTCGTGAACGGGTCAGGTGTAAAACACGACGCACATCGCACAATTTAACCCGAGAACAAACATAAATATGCAAATGACTATACCAGTATCATCACTAGTGATTAACTTGTCACTAGGTTATAAATAAATGTAATGTATGACAAGGGAAATTGTTTTAATTTGCATACAACACTTAGATGTAAGTTTACTTATTTCTTTAATTAGTACTTAAATGGAAATATTTGTAAGAGACGTGATATCCCACCTAAATATAAGGTGCTTATAATATTTGATTGAGTGAATTAAGATAATATGTAAGCATCTACCCCTGGGTACTGAGTAGGCATAGTACAGTAGCTACACACATGCGTCCAAAATTAAGCATCAACATGACTATGTTTAGTCATGATGATACTTATTAGTAATCTGTGATGATGCTTAATTTTCTACGCTTGGATGGGGGCTAGGCGAAAAAGACTTTTCCAGAAACGACCTCCGTGGCGTAGTGGTCACCATGCTAGTCCGCCACCCAGAGGTCCGGGTTCGATTCCCGGTCAGGGCAAGTTGGAAAATGGCCTTTTTTAAATTGTCCTGGGTCTTGGATGTTTATCTATATATTTATTTGTTATAAAATATAGTATCGTTGAGTTAGTATCCCATAACACAAGTCTCGAACTTACTTTAGGGCTAGCTCAATCAGTGTAATCTGTCCTTATATATTTATTTATTTATAAAAATTTACACACAATTAAATTTTTACATTCTAAGAATTAAATTTAAATTAACAATATATAGATAATATATTGTTTGTTATGTCATAATTTAAATTTAATTTTTGAATGTAAAATTTTTGAAATAATATTAAGTTGTAGATTAAATATCTGTCAGTTGTACCAAATTATAACACTGCTGAGTATACAAATCTTTCGGAGGGACCCGCGCCAAGCTCAAGCCAGACTTTTTAGGGTTTTTGTCTTTATGATACTTGTCGGTCATAGATTATGACTTTTACACTTAGAGTATATTTTTAGTATGATTTTCCATAGAATACCTATTAGAGAATTTTCTTGGGTACAAATATTGGCTAGGTACTTACTTGAGTAAGGGTAAGAATAACAGTCATTGACCTCTTCACCTCAGGGGTCAGGGGTCGACAAACCGAAACAAACAACATTTTAATGATGAATTTCGATTTTTCGCCAAACCTTTGAAGTCGGCTCCAATTTACGACATTTACTTACTCTATTGCTCTGTTTATCGTTACTACAGAAAGAACAAAGCACTTTATTTCTAGTTAAGAGGGAAATATAGCGCCCACTCGTCCATACAAAAAGAGAAAAGGTTTTTTCACTCCCAAACAAATGTCATATGATCTCAATGATTTTTTAGTAATTGTATGTCACTAGTTGTGCCCTTGGGCTTCGCTCCCCGTGGAAATTTCGGGATAATAACTATTCTATGTCTTTCCCTGGGTATCAAACGATATCCATATCAAATTTCATCTAAATTGGTTCAGTGGTTGAAGCGTGAAGTCGTAACAAACAAACAAATATACAAACTCACTTTCGCATTCATAATATTAGTAGGAAGTAGGAAAGGATTAGTAAGGATAAGGATTTACACAGTAACAGTCTGGATTTATAGATTATGTCTTTTTTAAAATTAACTATGACTAAAAATATATATTTGCAAATTACAAAAAAGAAAGAAAAAATATGAAAAAAAAACTTGAGAGGTGTCAAGGGACACCCGGATGGAACGAAGTTCCTTTCGATTATGAGAGAGAGAGAGAGAGAGAGAGACAGACAGAGAAACACGCGCACGATGTACCAACGTAGTGTTGTTCCAACATTTGGTCTTAATTTTTTCCGTCTAGCCCCCTCTCGCAACGCGCGATAAGGAACTACGTTCCAATATTTTTATTATTGTGTCAACAACATACTAACAAATAATTGAGATCAGATAACATTTAGGAGTACGATCTTTACTTCCCTCTTAAGAGTTCCCTTACCCTGGACAGAATCAGACATTTTCAAACAATGTAGTCTAGATTTTATTTAAAACGACGTGTCTGATTTCGGTAAAATTTTGTAATTCAAAAGAAATTGCACATATTATGTATGCATATAACTGGTTTTTACAGTCAAAATATATTCAAAATATGGACTTGAAGGAGAATATCATATATCATTTTTAACCATCAGTATGGGAAACTTCTACATTTTTTTTAAATTACAAAATTTTACCGAAATCTAACATGTCCTATCCTATCCTATGCTACTATCCTACTAATCCTACCTCCTACTAATATTATAAATGCGAAAATGAGTTTGTATATTTGTTTGTTTAAATAAATAATAATAAATATACAGGGACAAATTACACTGATTGAGCTAGCCCCAAAGTAAGTTCGAGACTTGTGTTATGGGATACTAACTCAACGATACTATATTTTATAACAAATACATATATAGATAAACATCCAAGACCCAGGACAATTTGAAAAAGGCCATTTTCCAACTTGCCTTGACCAAGAATCGAACCCGGGACCTCTGGGTGTTTGTTTGTTAGTTACCTCTTCACGCTTAAAATACTGAACCGATTTGGATGAAATTTGGTGTGCATATAGTTTGAAACTCGGGAAAGGACATAGGGTACTCTTTATTCCGAAATTCCCACGGGGAGCGAAGCCCGCGGGTACAGCTAGTGTAATAAAAAAGCTAGACTACGTTTGTATGAAAATGTCTATGGTAGGGGATTTTTAATGTCTCGGAATATGAGACAGGTTTTATTAGACGGTGAGTAAACCCATATACTGCGGGGAGAAATGAGCTGACCTGAGGGGTCCGTGCTGCAAGCACTGACCCCGCTGTTATTGCCACTGTATTTTTATTGGATAATGTCTTGGCCCAAAATAAAATATGACAAAATTTAGTATAATAAATTGCAGTATCTTCCATGCTGGTCTGGGAGAAAAAATAAAACTTAGAATTTACACACCGTAAAAGCCGATCGAGGGACTGGGTAATAATGCTAATCATTTTAATAGGCGATGCGGCTAGCAAACCATTACTATTTTGATTCTATTTTCCACCTTCTCGCCCAACATCATGCTAAAAGTTTCCGGAATCTGTCTGCTTAGACCCGCAAGACCCAAATTACTTTAGTTACATTCTACAAGAAATATATATCAAATATTTGTTCTACCATATTTTGTTGTCTCCAATACTAAAATAGTAAAATATAAAAGTGCATCTCGATATACCTTGTACTATAGATAGATGGTCGTAAATCTGCGGTACGTTTCAAGGCGTCCACTAAAGGTCAGATGTCAGGATAAATGGGATATTCTCGGAAAGTGGATTAGATTTAGATGCATTGGAGAGACGAGTTCGTTATCATATCGTATACTTGAGTGAAAGCAATAGAGCCAAAGAAAATATCAGAAAATGAAGCAATCTTTATAAAACTACCACGCCTATGAATACATTACTTTTTGTTGTTGTTTGGTATCCGGCAGAGTTAAATAGGACCACTCCAAGTTTTCCCGTGGATGTCGTAGAAGGCGACTTAGGAATAACAAGCTAAACAAAGCTTATAAATATCAATGAGACCTCTCCAACCCGTCTGTCCAGCAAGGAGAGTGAAGGCCAAGTCCTCTGGTTGCTCTGACAAAGTATGGCTCTGGTAGTACAGAGATGGTCGTGCTCCTGCAGTGGAGACTAAAAAGACCTGATGATGATGACGATATTTTCTGTCCGCGGTTCAGAATTCCTGCCGTTATGATATCGTTATGTTAGGCCAGCTTAAAAAATCTAGCTAGTATTTGCCATACACATGTTGGTCTGGTAAAAAAGAAAAAGAATGTATTTGGCTGCTTCTTTTTATTTAGGCAGATTGTCGATCAATCAATCGGCAATGTGAATAGCAATCCAAAACTATTTTCATTCTTGTTAGTCGTGGATATTGTCTAGTTGAACATGGCTTTTAGGCCTTATGGCCCAGCGGGCAGAAGAAAAATAAATAACATAATTATGTCATGAGTAGGCTGTGGTATGTAATACTTGTATGGAATACCTTAATATATTTCATATAATGACGTAAACTCGATACATATTAAGTAAGTATACCACCCCCGGGTTATTGAAAAGTTGAATGGGATTTGATTAGGGTCGTTCTATTCACCCGAAGCAAAATGTCATGAATACGATACTGATTTCATACATGTACAAACGGAGCAACGACACGGCTACCTTGAGGTCGCGGCCAATACCTTTATACTTTGACTCGGTTACGTTTGCTTCTTAAGAGAGCTCTCCCGCTGGCAGGCTTGATACAAAATATTATAGTAATTACTATCATTAATATTAGATATATTACATTCAAACATACTTTTGCTCAAAATAAAATATATTTCTATTTGCTATTAATTATTTTGGCAAAGTTATTTGGTCTAGAAGAAATTAAAAAAAAACATTTAAGGTAAGTGCTTCTTTTCACACAGATCGTATGGTTGAATTGTTCCCGCGCCGTCGCTTCCCACGACGCCGCTCTGTGTCTACCCTTCGTTCCCACCACGCCGCTCTTCGTCTTACTATAGTTCCCGGCACGTCGCTCCATAAATTTTATTAAAATACGTACAATCAACTGCAAAATTGTAATGAGTTACTGTTAATTACTCAAATAAAGATATCAAATTAGATTAAATATATTGTAAAAGATTTTTAACAACGAAAACATCTTTTATTCATTAATTAATTTATTTATTTATTAAACTCAATTACAAAAATATAAAGCCTACTATAAAAAAACATTATAAAATCAAGTAGGTATGTAAGACGAAAAGAAAAATTGTGAAGTCTCACTTAGTTTAAAAAAAACTTTTATAAAAAAGTATATTTTAATTTATACCAAAAATAAAATATTTTTCGATAAAAAACTTTTCAATCGAGGTCGGATGAAATAATTTAGTTCATGTAAGTATTATGTGACTTTTTTGTTACACCATAACTTCTAGCTGGCTGAACAGATTTGGATATTTCGTATATATAGTAGATTGTGCTACAAGGCGCAAAAGTAATACTTTTAACGCGAGAGCGCTACTTTGAATCCAGAGCGAAACAAAGGATTGGAATCCTAAGTGAAGCGAGGGATTCAAGTATTTCACCCGAAGTAAAAATATTACCGTACCCGAGTAGCACACTCTACTTTTCATCTCCACCTATGAGAAAAACTAGCAAATAAAAACAGAATATAAACAAAAGTAGAACACCTACACATATACCTTATCCGAGTTCAGATACTAACCTTTATTTGGTGTCGTTTTTATTCAAAAAATACAGAAATAATATTTTGGAGGGCACCAACTTTTAATAAAATTTTCATTCATAACTTTGTTCGCGTGGTCCTTCATATCTTTTTATTTTTATAAGTAAATTTGATATTCACTATCGGCTTAAACTCACGAAAAAGTATTCAAATTTAGACAAATCAATACAAATTTTAATATAACCTACAACTTCTGTAATTACTTTTTAATTATACTTATTTCTTTTTTCGAAGCAAAGATCATTAAAATGTTTACCTACATTCACCCAAGTTGACAACGATGTGTATTCCAAATTTAAAAAATTACGACGCCTGTTCTCATTATTTGTTGTTTTAAAACTAAATTCTACTTTGTTTTTGCTCGACTGCCAACATTATTTTTGATTATACATAAGATTTTATTCGTGTTCAGTTTTCAAATTGTGTTTAAATCCCTAGAGATTTTCTTTTTCAATTTTTAATCCCGAGAGAATCAGCAGTAACCTTAGCTTCAAATGTTTTTGGATGAAAACATCATTTTTCGAGTAGATGACATGAAAAACAAAGATTAGTAGCATAGCCAAATCCCACTCATTGACTTACTTTTGTTTTTTTTTTATGTTCAAATTTATATATTTTTTTTTATTTTGTATTGTTTTTAGACAAGTTTAAAGAAAATTAGTTATTGTTTGAGATGTAACCGAGCAAAGCTCGGTAGCCCAGGTACTTACAGTAAAATACGCAGAATTTAACAAAACTTAAAAGTGGCGCGAAACAATTATTAAAGAATAAATTAACGGCTCGGAATTTGCGAGTTCATCTGCTTACTCAGGCAAAAGGAATTATGACAACCACACACTCATCCGAAAGAAATAATTTTAACAATTATTGTATGTTTAATATAGACGTTTGTAACATCATTGCTTTTTAACATAGTTTGTTGATAATGCACTGTATTATAAAAATAAATAAACATGAAAGGGAATTTTGGTTCGGACGTGCTGACTAATGTACGTCATGAGTAGCCCGTGTTAAATTTACCACCTATATAGTATGAAGACTTTTACATTTGAATTCCAATAAAATACGTTTTATTAATCCTTACTATTATTACGAATATTTAGTCATTCAACTGAACAAAATCTGATCGTTCGTAATATTTTTATGTCAAATAGGTCATCAATAAAAGTTTGAGCCATGTCACATTGGATTGCCCATGCTACGCTAATAATGCTCACGCCACTAGGCTATCGAGCTCCTTAAGTATACAAAACATACTTAAAAGTTTGAAAGAACGTATATTTAACGAACGTAGGTTCAATAAACTATGCTAAAGTATTAATGAAATTGGATCGATACGAGTCGACGTAACGTACAGGACAGTCCTTTATTTCGCCGACCAATAATGCCCATGGGATTAAATGCAATGCGCCGATATCAGACCTTCACTCTTATTAGCATTATTGCTCATAATGATGTTAGGACTGCATGAGATCCTGCGCATGAAAATCGTTTACTTCTGCATCCGCGAACAATCTAACATCCCTGATGCGCTGCAACATCAATGTTGTAAATGAATGGATGAATGAAAAGGATGGTCTACCCTAACAAAGAGATAAGTGGAAGAAGATGGGAGAGACCCTTGACCAACAATAGAATAAAACAGGTTAATAAAAGATAAGCCTTATAGCTTTTACGGCGTATGGTGGTGCCATTGAACAGAAAAGTCTTCATTAATTGATTCTGAAGATGAATGTCGTATGACGATTATACAACGGCATTATTTTTAAACAACTACGAGTAAGAATTGATGTAATTACTTATAGCTTCTAAAAGCTTTCATTCACGGAACCACCTAATCTTAAGTACTTTTTTTTTTTTTTTTTTTTATGTTATAAGTCGGCAAACGAGCAAGCGAGCCTCCTGATGGTAAAAGGTCATCGCTGCCCATGGACACATACAACACCGGAGGTGCCGTCTATGCGTTGCCGGCCTTTTAGAGTCCTATTAACACACCTTTTGAAGAACCCCATGTTGTAGCGCAAAGGAAACACCTCAGCTGGAAGCTTATTCCACATCTGACACGTCCTGGGGAAAAATGAACGTGATGCCCTAGTGGTTTTTGGATACCAGGCGTCTAAGATATGGGGGTGAGCTCTTTCTCTGTGACGCGAGGTGCGGTGGTAAAATCGTGACGGTGGCACCAAATTGAAAAGTTCCTCAGAACACTCCCCGTTGTAGAGACGATAGAACATACATAAAGAGCCCACGTCTCTCCGGTGTCTTAGTGTTTCTAATCTGTCTGTAAGTTTGGGATCGTCGACAATACGTACAGCCCGACGTTGGATCGAGTCAAGTGGAAGGAGTTGGTATTCTGGTGCTCCAGCCCAGAGAAACGAGCAGTACTCCATGTGTGGTCGGACTTGGGCTTTGTAAAGTAAAAGCCTGTGACCCGGTGTAAAGAACTTCTTCGCTCTGTTGAGCACACCAAGTTTTTTAGACGCCAGTTTGGCTTTATTCTCCAAATGACCCCGGTATTGGACTTCGCTCGATATTTCGACACCTAGGATCCCAATACTTTTAGAGATCGTTAGGGGAGTGTTCTGAAATTGAGGCGCTACAGTAAAAGGGGTTTTCTTGGCAGAAAATGCGCAAACTTGTGTCTTAGAAGGGTTAAAGGAGACTAAATTCTCACCACCCCATTCGGAGACTTTCTCGAGGGTGGAATCAATCTCAGACACAAGCTTAGTTCTGCTCTCTGCAACGGTTGCTGGGGTCATTTTCGCACGACCATTGTAATGTGCATCGCTCGTACTGTCATCCGCATAACAATGAATGTTACCAGAAAGTAACATGTCATTGATATGCAGAAGGAACAAAGTAGGGGATAACACAGAACCCTGGGGAAAGCCAGCATTGATTGGCATAGTTTCAGAGCATAGGCCGTCTACAACGACTTGTATGCTACGCCCAGATAAGAAGCTGGCGATCCAAGTGCATAACCCTTCGGACAGCCCATAGGATGGTAACTTCGATAGAAGTGCCTTATGCCAAACCCGATCGATGGCCTTGGTGATGTCTAGACTGCCTGCTAATGCTTCGCCCTTACTCTCAATGGCAGCTGCCCATTGGTGTGTGAGATATATCAGAAGGTCACCAGCACCGCGGCCGTGGCGAAAGCCGTACTGTCGATCGCTAATAAGCTGGTTTGCTTCTAGATAACCGAGAAGCTGCGTATTAATTACGCGCTCCATCACCTTGGAGAGCAAAGAGGTAATAGCAATAGGCCGATATTTGGATGGGTCTGTGCGATCACCCTTCTTGGGAATAGGATGAACAAAGGCTACCTTCCATGAAGATGGTACTTTTCCGGTTTTATAAGAGAGCAGGAATAGGCGCGTTAAAACCGGCGTCAGCTCCGGGGTACAATTACGTAGCACTAAAGCAGGGATACCATCTGGCCCGCTAGACTTGTTGACATCGAGGGAACAAAGAGCACGCCGCACTGAACATTGTGTAATGCGAATTTCAGGCATGGCGTGTTCACAAATAGGAATGGTTGGTGGTGTCTTTCCCCCGTCGTCGAGCGTAGAATTCGACGCGAAAAGAGAGCCCAAGAGGTCGGCTTTCTCTTTTGCGGAATGAGCTAGTGAGCCATCGGGTTTGCGCAAGGATGGTAAGGAGGTACGACAAAAATTCCCTTGCGCAGCTTTGGCAAGAGACCAAAAAGCACGGCTCCCAGAGGGATGGCTGATTAGTTTCTCGCCAATCCTGCGCGTATGCCTAAACCTCGCTGCGGCAATTACTTTCTTGCATGACCTGGAGGCAGCATTAAATAGCTTCTTTAGTTCAGAAGATGCCGGGTCCTTTGAGTCGCGCGTAGCAGCCCAGGCTTTAAAAGCCGCTTGTTTGAGGTCGGATGACTCCCGGCAAGATTTATCAAACCAGGGCTGAGACTGGCCGCCCACACGAACTACCGAGCTAGGAATAAAACTTTCCATGCCCTGCAAAATCGTATCGGCTACAGCATTCGCACACCTATCGACATTGTCTGAACTGAAGCATAACTGCCTGCATGGGTAGGACGCGTAAAACTCTCGCAGTCCGTCCCAATCTGCCGACCTATAATGCCAGACACGACGAGTCCCTGAGGGTCGGGTGTATTTAGTCGGACAAATTTGAACCACGGAATGTACCAGACAATGGTCTGATTTTCCCAAAGGAGCCCGACGCGATACTGTGGTACCTTCCGGGTTCGAGGTCAACAGAAGGTCAAGCAGGCCAGGGGTATGACCGTCAACGTCGGGAATCCTAGTAGGTCCATCAACTAGTTGGGTGAGGTCATACGCCGCAGCGAGGTTGAGGGCAGCCTTCCCCGCGTAATCAGTATGGGTCGATCCTAACCATTCGATGTGATGACCATTAAAATCACCGAGGACCGTTACCCCTGCAGATGGAAGCCTCTGGAGAATGTCGTCTATACCTCTTTGAACGTGCCCAAGCAGCCGGTCGGTTTCATTGTCTCCGCTATGGGGCCTGTAGAGGCACGCGTAGATATGAGTGTGGCCTCCAAGGTCTACACGCGCCCAGATTAACGACAGGTCCCTGTCTTCTAGGCTGTCAATACGGCGACAACAAATATCATCCCGGACGAACATGCACACTCCAGCTTTGAACACAAATTTGTGTTCCAAGCTATATCCGGGATACATTAGGTAGGATACGTCGGCCGGGGTTGATATTTGTGTTTCCGTCAGGAAAAATAGGGCCGGCTTTGCCGTCTCAAGATGGTGATGGACGGCATTAAGATTAGAGTGGAGACCCCTAATGTTGCACGAGTCCACAACTAATGTGGAAGGGGGTGCCGCTGTACAAACTTTATTCCTTATTTTTCCAATAGTCATGGGTGTGTTTTTAAGGGAATAATGGTTGGATTGTCACAGTCACAACAGCCACACAGGCAAATGCGAGACCGCGGCCCGCAAAAAAGCCACTGAGTTGTGTGCTTCACTGTCACGGGGGACGGAAGGGCCCCCGATCCGACCCACAGACAGACCGCAGTGTTCCACACCGGCTTCCCAATCCGGCACTACGACCGGTATGCAGGCTTTTAACACTGGTGGCAGGGCAGCCTCCCCAGTAGGGATGTCCCAGGGTTCGGGCCCTCTTCGTACCAGCGGGCGGCCAGCGGACAACCGTTTCATCGGGTCTCCCTGGCCCCAGTGACAGAGAAGCACGCTCAGTGGATTTAAGCGAGCCGCAGGTCATCTCGGACCGATGACTGTTAAGGCTGCGACAATCGGAGGGGGGACATGGCTCTCACGTATACAGACGGAACACACCTTACGGTGCTTTGCGGCAGACTCCAACGTGAGGGTGGTCGCCAGCCATACGAGCCAAAGCTCTCCCACCGAACTAAACAGTGTTTGGAAATTACATGAGGCCACCGCCAGACCTCAAAACCCGAAGGAATCAAGTGTTGCTCATTTAGCACTACCCAGGGGTCACGTGCAGGGATCTAGAGTCATGAAGTCCAGAGGGCTTCGCCTGCGGACGCGAGCAACATTAACCCCCAAAAATACTATTTCGAAACTAGAAAGTAAAGTAGGCATTGCATCCTTAACTACTCTTGTGAGATGTTTGTTCTTGGACGAAGTGGTTTATTTAGAAGTTTAGGTGTGCTATTTTTCATTGAGGGACTCTCCGAAACACAAAACGTGTAGTTAATAGTAGTTAATAATTTTACAATTCAACGCTTGCGTAAATACCGTTCGGTCGTATATTTGAAACCATCGTGTCACCAAAAAACAATATAGTTTTACACAGACAACTTCAAAAATTTATCTGTTTTTTTCTAACAATTTTACCATGAATAAAAATGCAACGCGAATCGGAACGGATTCTCCATAAAAGGTTTCTATGAGATATTTACGCTCCAAATGTCAAAATAACACGATCACTTGTCGAAAATCCTTTGCATATGTCCGATACAAAAAAAAGCGCCCTATTGGAAACGCTCGCGCAAACCATTCGCAAGGTGACAAAGTGATTACAAAAATGCGACCCAACATACTTACTCGGTCAAATTGTCCTGGGTCTTTGATGTTTTTCTATTTATGGATTTGTTATAAAATATAGTACAGTTGAGTTAGTATCCCACAACACAAGTCTCAAACTTATTTTGGGGCTAGCTGAATCAGTGTAATTTGTCCCTATATATTTATTTAAATCTTCTTTAATCAGTAAGAAAATACAGGCCAAATTTTTTTCAGACTTTCTGAGCTTTTTTATGACTTGGAATTCAGTCCATCAGATTAGGTGCGTCCGAAGGTTCGAACGACACCGAAAGTAGGTGAATGGCTAGAATTGGCCTCGTTGCAGGCTTTACAGGTATGGGTGGAATGGCATTGACCCAATCATTAGTAAAATATTTAGGGTGTATGTTTGAATAATTTAGGTGTACCTGAGTGCTTCCTTTGTCGATTTGTTACCAAGAGCTGCAATAAAATATTCCTATTCGTTTCTGGTATCTATATTTTTTATATAATACAGTACAATGGAAGAGAAATACCCGCAATAAATCAAACCATGAGCTACTGAACTAGTAGGTATACTACTAGTTCACTATATTATAATACATACATACATACATACATACATACTATCACGTCTTTATCCCTAATGGGGCAGACAGAGCATTTTGGGTCTTGCGGTTCTATGCAGAGCCCAGGGCCGCAAGACCCAAAAGCCACTTTTAGCGTCATGGTGGGCGAGAAGATGGAAAGGCAATCAATACAGTGATGGGTTGCTAGCTGCATCGCCTGTTAACATGATTTGCATTTTTGCCCATTCCCTCGATCGGATTTTACGATCTGCGTGGGAAGAGAAGCAGCTGGTACATTCTAAGTTTTTTTTTATTTCTCCCAGTCCAGCATTTTATAATAATTAATAACATGCAAAAAACAAAAAAAAAAAAGGCTGTTCCATACGAAAGTGTGCTGCATTTTTTGGTTTTTTACCCGTTATTTTAAACAACAAGGGGAGGCCTTTGGCCAAAATTGGTTAAAAAAAACGTTGTAAGTTTATTTCCATCAAAAAAAATTGACCTGATTATACAATATTCAGCGAAGTATTTACGTGAATATTTTACGAGATGATGGTGTATGTGTTTCGGGGGGAGCCATTGAGAATATTTAGATCAAGGGAATAGGGTAACTTATACAATACAAATTACCCGTACGGCTGCACACTTTCGTATAAAAATGCTTTTTTGACTACGTTATTTTAATTTCAGCCCGGGTTCCATTTATACGGGTAGTCTCGTCACGTTGTATACGTAGTCGTTGGGTCTTATGGTACTTAAGGGAGGAAGATGTGATAGGCATGTGTGTATTTAACATATACTGATATACAACTGCCTCCGTGGTTTAGTGGTTAGAGCGTTCGGCTCATACCCGGAGGTCGCGGGTTCGATTCCCGGAGGGGGCAACGACTTTGTGTTGTTGTCCTAGTTCGGTTAGGACATTGTAGGCTGATCACCTGATTGTCTGATAAGTAAGATCCGTGCTTCGGAGGGCACGTTAAGCCGTCGGTCCCGGTCACTGTCTTTGACATTGGTCGTTACCTAAAAACCATGTCAGAGGCCTTTAAGGCGGTTTAAAAACTCTGACACTAGTGTTAGTCACTAACACACACGATAAGAAGAAGACCGATACACAGTATGGTTTTTGGTTTTATAATAGGAGTACTTCATCACTGGATAACATGGGAGACTAAAGGACTACAAACACAGTTTATTTGCCAGATTAAAAAATACTTCGACTTTCAACCCTTCACCCCCATAACTTTTAAACTACTGAACCGATTTCCATCAAACATAGGTAACTTCCGCAAGAAAATGTATTTTCAAACAAAAGACCGCATCCAAATCCGTTCATTATAAAGAACCTTTTTTTGTTCGAGCAAAATTTGTTCACCCAAATACTTGCATTTAAACCACAGTACCGATTAAGGTGGCACCAACAAATAAATCGATCAATTTAA
Organism: Acrobasis consociella; assembly: GCA_963555685.1. NCBI lineage: Eukaryota > Metazoa > Arthropoda > Insecta > Lepidoptera > Pyralidae > Acrobasis > Acrobasis consociella. The sequence continues at coordinate 450,612 of OY743107.1, forward strand.
ACTAAATCCGCTACTGTAATTGTGAATAAAAACCCTCTTTCCGTTAACGTAGGTAAAGAAACCCGGGATTGAGTCAGTCATTGGCTGAGTCAGACAAATCGCTCCATTTCTCACTGTTATTGGTTTCGGGTTTCGGTTTCAAGACAATTGGCGAGGGCGCGGTATTTTAGGACCTAATAAAAAGCCGATGTGTATAGGTAGGTATACTTCAACAGATTTAAGTAAACGAAATAAGAAGAGCAAACACGTTTATTTGCTAGGCAAATAAAAAAAAACCCGAAGGATGTCCGTCGACCCAGCAGGACCCTATACCAGATTGAATTAAGACCTATTTGGTCTAGTTAGTACATTTCTACCTTACGATTTATATGTTTAAATTTGTACCTCGATAGATTCGCTGACAAAAGAAAAAAATCTTTATCATATAGTCAGCGGGCCTTTTGCCGATTGAAGACTGTCAAGAATGCCATCTAGTGATGAGTAGCGGAACTTCTGATACGACTTGATATCCGTAGCGCTATACATTCTTTGCTATAGAAAACCCTGAATTTTAAGCGTTAAGAATTTTAAGCGTATTTTGCAATTTTGTTTACTTATTGTTGTGTCAATATGAACAAACAAAATTAATATTCCCACAAATTGAGGAAACGTCATACGTCATAACCCTACCAATGTCAAAGTGACATTTGACGTTGAAGAAGTAAACATGGCTTAAGAAAAAATTCTATACAGCCACGACCATAAACCCATTCACGGTTTCGTTCCGTGAATAAAAAAAATCACAACGTGACACCCCCAATAACTTTTAAACGGCTTAACTGATTTTCATCGAACATATCTAAGAACCAAAGGGGACTTATATCTCGTAAAAAAACCGGGTCGAAATAGGTCATTCGTTTGAGCGCTTTGATGCCATAGACGTACACATAGACAGACAGACTTACAGATATCATTAGCGTCAAACTTAAAAATGATAGTCACTTATATGATAAAACATGTCAAAAGTAAAAAAATTATGTTATATATATCTGATAGATAATATTTTAAAAAATTAAAAACCGCAATCACAGCCTATTTTGATAAAAAAAAATTGCGATCACCTGAAAAGTACAGGCCATTTTAAACAAAAATAAAAATTATTCCAAATCGGTCCAAGCGTTTTCGAACAATTGCCGATTATTCGATCATGACGAATTCCTCCGTTTTGGAAGTTGGTTAAAAATTATGTAAAAGGATCGAGTAAGTTTTTAAAACTCCATGATAGCATTTTCAAACAATTAATCGAACATACAATTTTAAAAGTAATCATTACAACAGCAATGGAGATGAAAATAAGACATAGATTTTCAGGGAGTGTGTGTCCGGCCTAAACAAAGCTTTGCACAGAAAGCGCTGCAGCCTGAAAGCTCCAGTCCGGCCGCGGTGCTCGTAGCAGACAGTCGCTACGGAGCTACGCCGTTGTAGACCTCGTAGCGTCGTAGCACTCGACGGAGGAAAGTTTCGTCGACATTTGGCGGTAAGTCTTCTGTTGTTTTATTTTTTGCGTCGTGCGTAGCGGGGCGATCGCTAGAGTTTTCTGAAACATAATACATATGTTAAAATTTATGCTAAATTTTTTAAACAAAAAGAGTAAATGCTTTTAATTTTTAAAACTAATAACTCTAAACTATTTTAATTTATTAGATTATATAGATATAAAATATAATATTATTTTACAATATTTAGTATAATTTTATACCTATACCGTTTAATTGTGTTACTTAATAATGAAAAGAAGTTGGAATAAGAAAAAACCATAATTTAATGAAGCCCCGTAAATTGTAAAGAAAAATAAATTAATATTGGAACAAAGTTCGTTTCCGGACGGTACGGCTAGGTAAAAAAGTGTAAGATTTTTTTGTTACTTTCCCCTTCACGAACTTTGTTAGGGGCTGACATTTTTTGGGGCTTTTTTAGGGGCTCCAATTTTCGTAACATCGTTCCAACCGAGTTTTCGAGTGACTTTCACTAATTTATACGAATTGCAAAGGCAAGGGACGAGGGAAGCTTTTGTCCAGCAGTGGGAGAGTACAACTACGGACTAGTTAAAAAATCTCAGCTAATATTGAGTCACGCTTGTGATTCAACAAAACACGCTTTTTCATTTATCTCGCTTAACTGCGTGCTTCGAAGTGACATTGATTGGAGAAACTAATTTATGCTACATCAAAGCACATTAAGCACACATTGTTAGCGTTAACAAGATTTACATAGTAACAATAAACGACGTAAACATATGTGTTTTCGTATATTGTAAATTACTGTTCGCACTTATAGGAGTGTAAATAAATACGCTTTAAACAGAAATCAATGATTTATGCTACATCAAAGCACATTAAGCACACATTGTTAGCGTTAACAAGATTTACATAGTAACAATAAACGACGTAAACATATGTGTTTTCGTATATTGTAAATTAATGTTCGCACTTATAGGAGTGTAAATAAATACGCTTTAAACAGAAATCAATGAATGGATTAATTGCCTCTCAGAAAAGCTTTAATCTTTACTGAAACAAATAATTATTGCAAAATATATTTTTCGAAACAAGCTTTGAAATTTTAACACATTGCAGGACACTCAGCCAAACACAATAGAAATAACAATTGAATTACGTCCACAGCCGTAAGTGTCCTGCAATGTGCTAAAACAATGGACTTAAAAGTTAAAGTGCTCTTTAAGACAATTCAAACGACTCCAAGCTCGATGGGGTTGCAAGCGAAGGGAGCGAAATTTTCAGCGTCTAGTGTTTAGTCTGGCTAATATCGTATACCTTTAAACGAGCAATTCTTGTATATTTATTTATTAATTTCTGTGATCTCGAAAACGGCTCTAACGATTTCGCTGAAAATTGGTATATGGGATCTAGATTAGTCTTATGTCTAGGACAACACGTGTTTTCGAGTTTTTATGCGTTTTTCTTTCCACGCAGAATATGGTCGCTAATTTTGTCGCGCCGGCCGCTATCCATTTGGCTCAGCGGTTAAGGATGTGGACCGCTAGAAAGAGTGTTACAGGTTCGAATCCCACTCGGTGACTTACTTTTGTATTTTTTATTTTGTATTGTTTTTAGACAAGTTTAAAAAAATGTAGTTAATGTTTGAGATGTAACTGAGCAAAGCTCGGTCGCCCAGGTACTAATTAATAAATAAGTGAAATGTAACAACCCAACAGAATTACAAAATATAATACGACAATTTATATAAACGTTGCGTGTCCATAGTCAAGGGTGTACCTTGGTACTTCAGTTTACATTTAATCACAGAGAATCTGTTTAGCGATTCAAAGAGTGAGTTCAATCAGATTAAATTAAAACCAGCGGTTTTGCTCAGAATTAATTGAATTTTCCTGAATCAGCAATCTGTGGTTCAAAACATTTCAACTGTGGGATTTAAATGGGTACATTGGATATTCTATCTAGAAAGGATTTTTATTTTCTCGTAGGTAAAAATAAGACACCAAAATGTATTTGTCTCTTCACGTTTAGATCGTAGAAGCCGATTGAATGACGTTTCGTAAATCTCCGGGAATCATATAAAAGCGACGCGGCCAGAAACCTGTTATTATTTTGGATTAACTTATCCACCTATTTCCATCATCACGCTGAAAGTGACCTCTCTGCTCTGTCTACCCCGCAAAGGACATAGATGTGATCAGTAGTAGGTATGTATATTAGCAACAGGGAAGTCTTTAGTGGACTTCCCTGTTAACATAAGCATTAAAAAGAAAAAAATTGAATGTTTAGCTGCTTCCCTTTTATGCTGATAGTAAACGTCGATCGAGGGCATGGACGAGAATCTGGATCATGGGTTGCTATTAAGGCAATCGGTTTGTAACCCATTATTACAATTATTGTATCCCCTTTTTTAATCGACTTTTCAAAAGGATTATCCCTTCAAATGTCGACATAGCAGACACAATAGTAAAACAATACATCAGACATTTAAAGGGTTAACAATTCATCGGAATCTTCTAATTTTTTACGTATGTTCACCGATTATGTGAAAATACCTAGACTGATTTGGAAAATTCATTTTTTGTTTGAATATATGTCAGGTGGTGCCAAAGAAATTTCATGAAAACCGGTTGTGTATTACGAGGGAGCAGTTAGTTTTAGTTTTGAAAAATTATGCATGTTCACACCAACTGTCCTACTAAGCATGGGCTTTTGGTCAAGCTCTTGCTGCCTTGGGCTCCGTGTACCTCGTTGAGGATAAGGAGGTGATTTATGCATATATATGTGTCATTATCATCATCCATTTATCATCCGAGCGCATTGCCGGTAGCATCCTACACAAGTCTCGAATTTACTTTGGGGCTATCTCAATCAGTGTAACTTGTCCCTATATATTTATATATTTATCCTCATCGGTGCGTGTATGTATGTATGGCACTTATTTAGTTTCCCATAGTATGCGTAAAGTCGATGTTACAGACAAAAGCCGGAGCAAACTATGTGTGATACTATTATTGGCTCATGTATTGTAAGTTGAAGCCCGTAACATAGTATGTGGCCGTCACGTCTGGGTATCCGCTGTATTGAATGAATGAGTGAATGATATTGCGCAGTGTGACACCGTTCCATTATGGTTCCATCTGTAGAAAGCCATTGTTTTGAAGGCTGTAGTTAAGAGCCCGCTGTAATCTTTTTGCACGCTGGCAGCGGGCGCACGCACACAACGACATGCCGCTCACACACACAGAGCTACGTAGGCGACGTAAAGCGCGGTGTAGTGCGCTCGGCGATTGTTGATGTTTTTTGGTTAAATATACTGGTGGTACATTATGTTTCGGTGCAATAAAGATTTTCTAACTTACTAACTGGTATAAACTAACAGATATTATCAAATTTTGGTAAAAGTTTTATTACATAGTAAATGCCATCCTAATTTAAATGCGAGTAATAATATATGAATATAAAATCCTTGAGTGCTTTGGATTACGGGTAAGTAAAAAATATTATGATAAAATAATACGATAAATCGTGAAGGTGATAATAATGGAGACTTCTATTCTTTAACTTATACCTTTAAACGAGCAACTCTTGTAGGTATATTTATTTATTTATATATTTCGATGATCTCGAAAACGGCTCTAACGATTTTGCTGAAAATTGGTATATGGGGGTTTTCGGCGGTAAATAATCGATCTAGATTAGTCTTATATTTGGGAAAACGCGTGTTTTCGAGTTTTCATGCGTTTTTCTTTTCATGCAGAATATAGTCGCTAATTTCTCCGCACCGGCCGCCATCCGTTTGGCTCAGCGGTTAAGGATGCAGACCGCTAGAAAGAGTGTTACGGGTTCGAATCCCACTCGGTGACTGTTAATGAGTACTTTTGTTTTTTATGTTCAAGTTTAGATATAATTTTTTACTTTGTATTGTTTTTAGACAAGTTTAAAATGTAGTTAATGTTTGATATGTAACCGAGCAAAGCTCGGTCACCCAGGTACTTTAGCAGAGTTGAGCACGCACATTATTTAATTTAATTACGAATCGTCTCGCAAACAGGTTCGATGCCTTCCAGCCTCCCGAACAAGCCGGTTTCCGTAAAGGTTTTAGTACCATGGACCATATTCAAACGCTGCGGCAGGTTATAGAGAAGACGAGGGAGTATAACCGGCCGTTATGCTTGGGGTTCGTGGACTATGAAAAAGCCTTCGATTCGATCGAAACATGGGCCGTACTTCAGTCTCTCCAGCGATGCCGTATTGACTATCGGTATATCGAAGTGTTGAAGTGCTTATACAGTAATGCCACTATGTCGGTCCGAGTACAGGAGCAGTGCACGAGGGCAATTCCACTGCATAGAGGTGTAAGACAGGGAGACGTTATATCTCCGAAACTGTTCACCGTTGCACTGGAAGATGCCTTCAAGCTTCTGGAATGGGAAGGATTTGGCATCAACATCAATGGCGAGTATATCACTCACCTTCGATTTGCCGACGATATCGTTGTCATGGCAGAATCGATGGAAGACCTAAGTACTATGCTCGGAGATCTAAATCGAGTTTCCCAACAAGTGGGCCTTAAAATGAACATGGACAAAACGAAAGTAATGTCGAATGTCCATGTTGCGCCCCTACCTGTTTGTGTTGGGAGCTCCACCCTCGAAGTTGTAGACCAGTATATCTACCTGGGTCAATTGATCCAGGCAGGATGTTCCAGCTTCAAGGAAGAGGTCTCTAGACGAATCCGACTCGGCTGGGCAGCGTTCGGGAAGCTACGAAGTGTCTTCTCGTCAAATATACCTCAGTGTCTTAAGACTAAAGTTTACAACCAATGTGTGTTACCAGTGATGACTTATGGCTCTGAAACATGGTCCCTTACTATGGGTCTCATAAGAAGGCTCAAGGTCGTGCAACGCGCTATGGAGAGGGCTATGCTCGGTGTTTCTCTACGTGATCGAATCAGAAATGAAGAGATTCGTAGGAGAACTAAAGTCACTGACATAGCCCAGCGGATTAGCTCGTTGAAATGGCAGTGGGCGGGACACATAGCGCGACGAACCGATGGCCGATGGGGCAAAAAGGTTCTCGAATTGCGACCACGTATAGGCAAGCGAAGCGTAGGACACCCACCCACAAGGTGGTCTGACGACCTAACCAAGGTCGCTGGAAGGCGCTGGATGCAAGCAGCTCTTGATCGGTCATTTTGGAAATCTTTGGGAGAGGCCTATGTCCAGCAGTGGACGCTATGCGGCTGAAATGATGATGATGATTATTTAATTTGTATAGAAACTTAAATAAGGCAAGTTTTAGCAAATAAGGTAATGCAAAGTATTACTTATCATTGATTGTAAGCCATATTACTCCGTATTACTCTCTACATGGTGATTTTTCAATGGTTTTAGTGCCGAAAGCCACTTCATAAGGATCGTTATTAATACCTAAATAGCTAGTTAAAATAAAAATTCAGAAACAAAAAATCGTGAGATCAATTAGTAGTACCACCACCTGGCCGGCCCGACAGAGTTCATCGAGCTCACGCGGCAGTTTTGGTCAGGCGTAACTACTATTAAGTATTACTTTTATTTAAAACTCTTAGATCTGTTGTAGCTAATAAGTATCACGATTTGTAAACAGTATTGAACGTTGTCATAAGTGTTGCTAAATTAATTAAACCTAAGTGGAAGTCGATTGATACAGTTGGTACGTTCGTACGGTCGGGTATCTGTGGCAAGTTGTAACGAACAGACGGATATTTTAAAAATTGGCAGCACTAATTGACCGGTTGGTGAGAATTCATTCTAAATAAATAATGAAGGTAGAAATTAAATGTCTTTGGTGAAAAATTTTTTACAAGCTTTCTGGGGCATTGACGGTGGAGATAAACACGTGTCATGGAATCTATGCGAATCTTTTATTTAACACTACGTGGTCTCGATCAGAAGTCATTTTCGCAACATTTTTGTCTTGTCATACACAAATATGGATAGAAGAATTTTTTTACACGATGACATTTTTTTCCAAAACCAATGAAAAGTCAGCGTGTATATCGAATGAAAAGGAGTTTAGTGAGGTAGCACACGGTGAATTCTTTGGTAGCTATGCAGTCGCTGGCCATAAACCGATGGAGAATGTTAATTCATGAAACACACGACTGCATCGCTAGAGTAGAAGTTGCCTTCCTTATTATCGAATAAAATAAATAAAACTGTAGAATTAAGAAAATTGGTATAATTTGTCTGAGTATACATTTAAAAAGTACACATACAAATCTGCTTGACAGGAAACGCTACTTTTGCTTATGATTTTCGATTAAAATTATTGCAGAAAAGCCTCATGTTAGCACGCAAATCTGACTACCGTTTTAAACCTTGCGTGCTCAAAACAAATATTTTCTAACATATGAACGGATTTCGATGAAATTTAGCACAATGATGAGAAATAGTGTCGCAAAGCTACTAGAAGTAGAGAATTCCAGAAGAATTAGAAAGTTCTAAAATAATGTGAAATGTTCTAGAAGTTTATAGAATAATCCAAAATGATGAAGAATTAAAAAGAAGGTTGTGGAATGTTTGAGAATAATTCCGAGTTCACATCGGTCAACCAACACTAACATTCTAAGTCGGGGTGACGGAGGGTCAAGCACATGAATTTTCTAGAAATATCTATTCTCGTACCTTGGCAGGCGTATATAAAAGTGGTGAGATAACTTCAAAGAGATTTAACAAATATTATCGGCGCGTAACCTATACGACTTCAGCGACGAATTTTTGACTACGACTGCATGAAGACTTGGACAATGGACGTTTCGAAGACCATATTAGTGTGTCAATCTTTGGTTGCATAGTGAATAAATTCCCTAAGAGGAGTGTTGGCATTTTTTTCCAAATCTCAAACCCCACTTTCGTAACAATAGCTAGGATACTTATTGAAGGTACAAGCACGTATTAATTATAATATAGGGCTAATAGCTGCAGGAGTTTCATTGAACGACATTTAGGCGGATCGATGATTTCCAGTAGTAATAATTTGTGATAAAAATTTATCAACCGGTCTTACATTTTATTTTCCCAAATCTCATCGTCTCGCCTGATAATTTCAGTTTTATTTAACAAATCAGGTCTAGTCTAGACACCAAACTGACAAACGTCTTGTCTAGTGACTTACTTAAGCTTACTTTTTGCCTTTTGCAGAATTAGTGGCACCATAGTATTTATTTTTCCGTTTCACATTATCAACGTTCTATTTTTAGCTCGTTTGCCCATTATATTTTTTTTTTGGTCTGCATCCTCCAACATATTCGGAGACTGTATTCTCCAAGTTAAAGTTTTTACTAACAAATTTTTGGAATAAAAATGAATTTAACTATTTTTTATTGATTTTTCAAAATTTGTTTCATCTTAAATTTGGGGTGTGGAGGACGGCATCCGGTGCCAGCACTCAGCTGCCGTGCTACACTCCCCAAATGAGTACGGCAAATTAAATATAAAAAATCTTTCAATAATTATGTTTGGTTACTTAGACGATATTAGTGAAATCGCATTTTCATGTAAACTGAATTTCTTAAAATGGCCGCTACATCGCGTCCCTTTCCACCGCGGAGCAGACAGTGCCTGCGCATATGGCCTAGGGCCACACCAGCGCTGAACACCACCGCCCAGCGATGGAATGGGAGCAACATCTTCATTTCAGAAATACGGGGCAATTAGGGAGAACTTGATAAATTTTCTATTTCTTTTCAAGTTTGAAAAATTTATCCGATAGCCCATTATATTTACGACAGTACGTTCAACGACACAAATAAAATACTATAAGTAATCAAGTTTTCCAATGATCAAATCCTATCAGTCACTCTATGGTTTGCGCACGTCATCGCACAGTGACTACGAGGTCGGCGTTGGCGCAAAGAAATACGTCCTCTCGCTGTAAGCGCTGCGCGCGGACTGCCGTCGGAGAGTAAACCGCATCCTATTTAAATAAATTTTTATGCGATATGATTTTAATTTTTTACATTATTTAAAAAATATAATTATGATGTGTTTGGCATATTTAAAAAGGGCATGAATTGGCGTTTGTAACGTTATTTTTATTTTTCTAAAATAGGAGCTCAAAACACAAATACAAGCGACTTTATTTACATCAATTTCGGCGAAAATTACGCGACTTGTTGATTTTTTTTCCTTGTGAATTTAAATAAAACAATGAAAAATGCTTCACTCATGTCAGAAAATACTTATTCAGCTATATTTGTGTAATTTTTTTACCGGGTGTTAATGATTAAATCATTTGAAAATCTCGAAAGCCCCGCCACGCGTCTTGCGAAATTTGGCAAAACGCACGTTGGATTCCAGTGAATTATACTAAAACAAGCAAGTTTATAGGCAAAATGGTTCACTCATACTAAATAATATGATATTATCTTTCATAATATATAAATAAATTTAATGATATTCCTGTAGTTTTCTCAAAAACACGACGCAAAGTTGAGTGAAATTTGTCAAATTTAATAGACGGCCTCTTAATACGATGGCCGTCGACAGGTTCTCGAATTGTGGCCAAGTACCCGCAAGCCCAACGTAGGACACCATGCTACTAAGTGGATATTTCGTAAAGAAGAATAAAAAAGTGCTTCTTTTTCTTGAAAGGCCAAAGTACTTATTAAGACAAACGAAATGAGCCAAAACTCGATAGAGTTGCGTCGTTTTACTACTGAGTTCCATCGGCCAACTTCCGTCTCCGTGATTGGACCCTAGGCATCGTCGCCATAAAGTGCTCATCAAGACAAATCAAATGAGTCCTACCTAATGTTATGTTGTTTTATAACTTTTTACTCACTTTTAACAAAACCCACACATTATACTCACATTCAATAAAACCCACACATTGTACTTTCTTATAACAAAACCCCCACACTGTACTCGCTTTTAACAAAACCCATACACTGTACTCACTTTTAACAAAACCCACACATCGTACTCACTTTTAACAATGACAATAACTCGACATAAGTTCCGCAAACACCAAACAGTAAAATTGCTAATTACCCGTGCGCCTGCGTCGTCGCCTGCACTAAACATGACAGTGACCTTGCAGCGAGGTCGGCCGTGCATTGTACGATGCAAGGACGCAGGAGTTGCAGATGCATGCTTTGATTACTCTCCATTCAGAATTACTTCCTTCTTCATTTACTCATGAAATATCTAGGTACTTTATAGGATCATAGAACAGGCAACAGCGTTTATCGAGCGTTATCTTTTTTTTTCGCTTACGTGTAGGTACTCATATATAACATGGTCAGTACGTAAATAAGTACATGAAACCTGGTAGGGTATTTTGTAATATGTGTGTAGTTGAGTTTATATAATAATAGTGATTTCAGATTCAGGATATGATTGGGTTATGTTAGAAATTGTTATTAATTAAACTAAATTTCAACAGATTCTAGTATATAGACAAGTTAAATATTAATTTCAGAAAAATTCGATTACATTTGAATTAAATTGGATGGAATTTCAGACAAATTTAAAAATTTTAAATATAGTATCTAAATCAAAAATTATATACAAAAGGTACTCGTATAATAAAAATGTTAGTATACTAATTGATGTACGGTTTCAGATTCTTCAAAACTAGTTGTTTAATTTCATAAGCTAATGATCGATGATAAAGCGCGATAGTTGTTGAAGAGTAATTTGTCTTCTAAAAAATCTTGAACAACTATCCCGCTTTATCATCTATCATTAGCTCATTTGGAGGCGTAAACAATCTTTCACATTACTCCTTTTTCTTTAACTCACAGAAATTAGGTATGTGTTGTATATTTCATACGAGGTACCTTAAGGGGCTACCTGAATTTTCCGGGGTCTAGTGGCGCCCTCATTTAAAACAAATCATTTGAAAGGAAACGGTGTTATTATTTAAAATTTCGTCTTGATCAAACCCTAGATAACCTTTTTAACTATTTTATGAAAAACTGTTTATAATTTAAAGTGCGAACGTGAAGTTTTTCTATGCACATTTGCGAAAAACGGCCGCTTTTAGCTAATGTGCGTAGAAAAGCTTCACGTTCGCACTTTAAATTATAAACAGTAGTTTATAAAATAGTTAAAAGGATTATCTAGGGTTTGGTCAAGACGAAATTTTGAATGTTATCACTGTTTCCTTTCAAATGATTTATTTCAAATGGGGGCGCCACTGGACCCCGGAAAATTTGGGTATGGCCTTAAATGTTATTCACATCGGCATACGAGTAGGTTAGTGTGTACGAGTTTATGTGTTCCCTAGGCAAACAAGTGGTTTATTGGCCAAAAGGGCACACTTGATTAATAATACTAACGCGGGGCTGAAATCACAGTCTAAATCGCCCACGCACCATTTTCTCATTAAATTCAATACCTACCTGACATTCCTCAAAGTAAAATAAGGTTTCCTACAGATTATGACTTTACACGTAGTCATATTTCACTTTCTAGTTATATATTATAAATTAGTCTCAGTCTATTATGTATACAACTAAGACCGCGTTCAGAAGTGCTATTTTTGAAACGCGGAGTCACCCAAACGAATGGTTTTTCCATACAAAAAATCGTTCGTTTAGTGACTCCGCGTTTGAAAAATCGCACCACAGGTGTCAGGCGCACGCCTAGCACGCTTTGAATTTTTTTGCATATAATTTGAGTCCCATATCAAATCTATACAACTCAAATTGCATTTACCGAAGTCCAGTCCTGACGAGCGCTGTGGTCGGACGCGACGTAATTTTAATTGTATTGATGTATGATAGGACTCAAATTATATGCAAAAAATTTTCAAGCGTGCTAGGCGTGCACTTGGTATGTGCATTGTGCGTGTCATCTGAACGCGCCATTAGTTGTTTACTTTATAGACTGAGACCAGTTTATAATAAAAATATTACTTGATAAACTATACAGTGAAATATATCAATCTTTCTATTATCTCCCATGCTGGTCTGGGAGAAATAAAAAAACTTAGAATGTACCAGCTGCTTCTCTTCCCACGCAGATCGTAAAAGCCGATCGAGGGAATGGGCAAAAATGCAAATCATGTTAACAGGCGATGCGGCTATTAACCCATCACTGTATTGATTGCTTTTCCATCTTGCTCGCCCACCATGACGCTAAAAGTGGCTTTTGGGTCTTGCGGCCCTAGGCTCTGCATAGAGCCGCAAGACCCAAAATGCTCTGTTTGCCCCATTAGGGATAAAGACGTGATAGTATGTATGTATGTATATCAATCTTTTATCAAATATATATGAGGATCATCTCAATCATAATTAACAATCAGCAGGATCTGAACCACAACCTTTAGATGACAGGGTTTCACGCCGCCCACGCACCACTTCTTCATTAAGTTTAATTACCTGGCTTTTCTCGAAGCAAAATAACCTTTTGCAGTGATTAATATGGGTTTAGAAGGGCAAAATTATCCCAACGAGTCTCATATTTCAATGTCGACTTTCCCAGCGGTGTGTTTTAAACTTGTGTCAGTCTATTACTGCTCAGCCGATTGAGGATTGAGGGGTGAAGGGAAACTCTCGAGTTGTTAGGAGCATGGGCGTAGACATAGCTTCGATATGGGAGGGGTATTTTGATAATAGCTCCTATAATATAATTAAGTCTAATACGATCCAAAATGTTTGTCTTTCCTATTAGGCATAAGGACGTGGGATAAGGATATATAGTGTAAGTATGAAAATGTATGAATTAAGCTATTAACATAGATATGCATCAATATCTACCCATTTATGGGTAAATACTTATTGTAAATTCTCGGCCAGTATATCTTTGTTTTGCTATTTGTTTGTATGTGTGTTTGTGCAGGTCAAACGTAGAACTATTGAAGCTAACAATACGCTTTCTTTAAGTACATCAGAAATGTATTCACCATATAAGGCTCAAATAAATAATGATGAAAAATTTAACGCGAAAATTGCAAAACGTTTTCATAAATAAAGAACATTTTGTGCGCTCTCGAAGGGTGGACAATGTGAGATTTCCAGTCATAAAAATAACTGAAATCGAATATCTCTCTTTTTTCTCTTTACAATCATGTCCTCATGCCTGAGGGTCGTGGTCATCAGAAGCAGCTCCCCTTACAATGTTTTTAAAACTATACATAATGTACATATATCAATATACTACTACTAATGGCTATTGGCTACAAATATTTGTTCATATTTAAAGAACATTTTGTGCGCTTTTGAAGGGTAGGTAATGTACAATTTTTCGTCCGAAAAAATATTTGTAGTCAGAGAAATGGTAGTTTCGAAAATTGGTAACACTTTCCATACATACGCCCACGTTGAAAGTGTTCAAACTCATGCAATAAATTGCTAGGTGTTTCTAACTCCGAGTGCCAGGGCATGTTTGCGGATACTTCCAACTAATAAAAACTTCCAGACACTAATTGAGTCTATTTCTTTTACTTATTTCGCTCGGTATTTGCTCGCTCGGTATTGATTGCACAGTTTTTACCTGACTTTAGCCAAGCCAATGTCGGGTTTTAGTAGTTTTATCTGTACATCATGTTAATTTATTTCAAATTTGATTATTCTTCTACAAGTTTAGTTTGCGTTTAATTTATTTTTTCAAGGAGTATAACCAGCTAAGTGCGAAAAGAACTCGCGCAGGAAGGGTTCCGTTCTATTACTATAAAAAAAACACATTTCTTGTATGGGATCCCCACTGAAATATTTATTAGTATTTGTTGTTATAGCGGTAACAGAAATACATGACCTGTTAAAACAACTGACTAGCTATCTTATGAACTGTGTTCATGAGATACAGCTTGGTGATAGACAGGCAAACAGACGGACGGACGGATAACGGAGTCTAGTAATAGGGTCCCGTGTTTACCCTTCGGGCATGAAACCTTTTAACTGCATATTTAGGAAGATAATTATAGATAAGTGAATAAAATCACGGCTATTCAGTCAGGGCGCCCGTATTTGTAACTGTTAATTTTCTCAAATGTGTAATTGTGTACCTACATTGTACTGTATACTCAATAGTAATTTAATTATGTGGGTCTTATATAATACAGGTAATAATAATGCCATTACACTAAGTGGTATGACTTCATGGAGTTAATATTGTTTGTGTCATAAATCCGCTAGTTTCAATAAATCAGATACTTTTTCTAAACGTCAATACAAACGTTTTTAATAATATTTGTATGAAATACCACGTAGTGACGTAATAGTTTCTTGATGACCAATAGCGCTGTGACGTCATAGCTTCTTGAAATTTTGAAAAAGCGCTCTTAATATCAGTTTTTCTGAATTATTAAATCACGTTCAAATTGGATATGATCAATGACAGTAAGTAATTTAATGCCATTAAAAATATCATTCAAATTCGAAGCTAGTTCCTATTCCTTGCTTACTCATCTCTTTACTTCGACACATTATGTTTTATTAAATCTATAATATATACATATATAATAAAACCGTAAAAAAAGTGTCAGTACATAGCATACATTTCAAAAATAAAATTGAGCCATGAAGACGTAAAAAATTAAAAAAATTACTATCTGAACCCGTTAATTTCCAGAAATACTGGATGGATTCGAATGAATCTTTTTTCTTATATAGCTGTTAAGCCTCAAAACATATATGGAACACCTGATGCAGATCCATAGTGGTTCAGCTAAATGGTATGAAATATAAAAATTAAAAATCACTGTATTGATTGCTTTTCCATCTTCTCGCCCACCATGACGCTAAAAGTGGCTTTTGGGTCTTGCGGCCCTGGGCTCTGCATAGACCCGCAAGACCCAAAATGCTGTGTCTGCCCCATTAGGGATAAAGACGTGATAGTATGTATGTATAAAAATTAAGCCTTAGCAAAAGTTGTTCATCATTTTTGTCCACGCGAACGAATATGTTTTTAAATAGTTTTAGTATAAGCAGGGCTTTCACAAAAAGCAATAGAGCTCTGGAGATGTCGTGACTTTCGCCAGGTCGCTATTGTGGTGGAGAGCTCTTTGACGACCCTATAGAGCTATTGTCAAGTTTGCCAATATTCTGTTGGTATGCAACTATTCTTAGGTTAGGAATATGCCGCTAGTTTATACTAGATTATGAGAAAAGTTTAGGGAACATTGAAATAGTCTTGCCGGAAAAAGTGCGCTTTCTACTAATTTGTCCCTATATATTTATTTATTTGCTATGGCAGTTATTCAAAGTTCTAATAGCTGGTTTAGTTTCGGTTCGCTAAGGTTTAGTGGTAAGTATAGCTCGATGGCAGTCAATTTTTTAACCAAAAAATTGAGGTTATGAATTCTTCGCGTTTTTGAAGTGAAAACTTCTTTAGCGGCGTTGTGCACTTTTTTGGAATGGGTAAAAAATTTTAAACTCGCGTCAGGACACGTGACCTGATCGAAAATTCGTAAGACGGCGCAGGGCGCTTGCGCGAATGTTCGTGTGTGTTTATGTTACAGCGTGCTAATAAAATGTCATGTTTGTGTACGATAGCCCAATAAATAAATATTGTATTCTACCACATAAATGAGAGTACTTTTATACTGATAATTAAAGCAATTCGTGCAAAATTATTCCCTAACCATTCCAAAATATCAAAAATGCACAACGTTAATATTCAAGTTTTCACTTCTGCCGGCACTCCCAGAGTGCAACCCGTCGTTTTTTTTTAAACTATGTTCATTTTTTGAAGACGCCTGGATCGATTTGGAAAATACTTTTTTTTTGTTTTAAAGTGCTTGGTGTAAGTAACACACACACACACACATACACTTTCACCTTTATAATGTAAGTGTGATAATTTAGCCGTACAGCACAGCTCACTGCAAAATCAAAACCATTTTAAACGCTGTGATCAAAGGCGAGTTAGTTGACTAGTCTGTATCACTTCCTGGTAGCTGCACCCGCCACCTAGCGACCTAGCGACCTAGCGCAGGAACCAATGAAGCAGGCATCAAAGGCGATGCACGTACAAAAGCTTATATTATTATGAAGCCCTCTTGCTGGACTGTGATTCCTACCTATCTTAAGACACATAGGCCTCTTCAAACATTTTCCAACTGTTTCTGTCTCTAATTTTTCTTCTCCAAAGTTATCCTCCAATCATCTTAATATCATCGCCCCATCTTTTGAACTGCCCTCTTCTTTTTCTTTCAAAAGCTTATATTACTCAATACTCAATATTTTACTGCAAACCATAAAGTACATAAGATGTTAACAATACAATTTGAAATCATTTATGGACCCTGTCGGGCACAGCAATTTGGTTAGATAAGAGGAGGTCGCACTCAAACGTTAATAAAAATGTTTGTTACTACTTTTAACATATATTGTTAAATAGTTTTAAAGTTATACTTATATTTTAACATATATTCAATATTTTTGGACATTCAATTCTTTTATATTAAATTTGTAATTTGTCTAGTAAAATTAGTTCGTTTAAACTTGTCAATTATGTCACTTTGTTAGTAGTTAAAATCTGTCAATTATTAAACTTGCTAGTGTGGTCATGGACAAAAATATTGTAAAAAAACAGTGTCGTGGAACACTCGGTTGGAACGAAGTCACAAAGTTAATAAAATATTACTTAACGAAGTTACAAAAATAGAAGCAACTTTTAGGATTTAAAAGATTTTATAATAAAACGGATTAGACAATAAAGTATTTAAATCAACCTACTTATATAATTTAAATTATTATTTAATGCTGCATTATTTCTCATAATATTAAAATCTAAATTAACATCTAAATTAAAATATAATAATAAAAAAGAAAAACCTTAGAAATAGAAAACGTCTTCCAGATCACTGCCCTGTGGTAGAGTGCCCGAAAGGCTGGCAGCATTGCCACGTTGGATGGCAATGCTTATTCGTTGGGCAAAATAATTGCCAGCCCTTTGGTCACCCGGAACCTCGACTAACTTTTGGTTAAAGAATTTAAAACTTTGTGAGTTGATGGTCCCCACGGACCTAAACTCCAAACGGCTCAAATATGAAGCCGTTCCCTAAGAAACTTCCTGGAATGTCAAAATTATACAGACAAATGTCACAATATAGAATAAATAAAATAAATATAATTTTAGGTATTTTTTAATTTACGTGTTTTATTATATTTCAAAAACCATACTAAATTACAACTGAACTAAGAACGATATTAAAAAACAAAATTAGAAACAAAATTCAAATTTAAATTAAAATCTGAATGTCGTTCATGTGGCAACAAACTGTCCCGCAGAATGTTCTCCAAAAACGTCAACTTACAATTATACTGATATTAAAATTAGATATGTGAACTGAGAAAACAATTATTATGTCTTAATTATTAATTAAGAATTTAAAAAATCTTTGAACAAACCCATGGGAATGCCACAACAATAACCTACTTCACAAGCCGCTCGTAATAACAAGCATCGAAATAGAAACTGCATTATAAGCCGCTGTTCTCGCTCTACTGACGCCGCCCCCAAGGAAAGCTGGGAAATGGGGAAAACGGGGGAAATGGGGAAGCGCGTGGTACAGTGGATTGATTATACAGCCTTTGATGGGCGGCACTGCATGCACGTGCAACGAGGAAGGTAATTGTGAGGCGGCTCGGAATAATGCAGTTGATGTGAAGCCAAGTGGAGAGCAGAAATAGCGATTGCCATATTTACTATGATATAATAGGTATTTATACCCCATAAATTTCTAGGGTTCCGTAGTAAACAAGGAACCCTTATAGTTTCGCCATGTCTGTCTGTCTGTCTGTCTGTCTGTCCGTCCGCGGTCCTACTCAGAAACTATAAGTACTAGAAAGCTGTTATTTGGCATGGATATGTATATCAATCATGGCGAAAAAGTCGTATAATAAAATATGGAAATATTTTTTTTTAGGTTAGCTGCCATACAAGTAAAGAGGAAGTCAATATTTTTTTTTCTGTACAAACACATTGTGTGGGGTATCGTTGATTGGGCCTATAAAAAATATTGTGAGCTTGGGAACACCATTTTTCGATTTAGGGATCCGTGTCTGAAATATTTAGGGTTAAAGTGAAATTTTTTGTTTAAGTCACGTGTCCCCCCCATCTTTCTGCTAAACGGTTATATATAGACACGTGAAAAAAATCACAGCTATAGTATATATAATGTAGTTTAAAGGAAAACTATCAGAGCTAAGTAGGATTACCAAATTAAAAAGTTATAGGCGATCAACTTATAAAATGTACTCGAAAAGGAAAATTTCATAAAAATTAAATAGATACTTAGACGTTTTAGTGGCATGAACTCAAATTTGGCATTTACAACTACGGAACCCTACACTGCGCGTGGCCCGACACGCACTTGGCCAATTATTAATTGTAGATTCTAGTCCAATATAATATAATTATATCACCATCGACACGAAAAGAAGATGATATACGATCTCTTCCACGCTGGTCTGGGAGAAAAAACTTAGAATGTACCTCATCAATCAAATTCAATGTTGAAATTATGTTTGTATTAAAATTTTATTTTTGTCTTTATTTTTTCTTATTGTTATTTTAATAATTTAAATGTAAATTATTTTAATGTCAACGCAGATTATGTCATTCGTCATTAATTGTATATTTAGTCAAATCTTTATTATTAAAAAAACTTGTTTAATTTATAATGATTTTTATCTACAAGCAGTGCTTTTAATCTTTAATTAAGATCGAACTGGGATCGAAGCCTGGGAGGGCGTTCAAGAAAAAACGTGACGTCACATGCTCCGGGAGATCATTGTTTAGGTTTTCATGTTTTTAATTGGCAAAAGGAAAAATCAGCAAAGTATTTTTGCAATGAGGTCGAGATTTTCAATAATAACTTTAAAAGTAAAGAAAAAATCTTTCACCAAACTACATAACATATAATCACGCATACCTTCAGCTGTTTTAAAAAACCGAGCTGTAATGCCAAACAGCTAGAGATTTTATCAAACTGCGGATTATAAAATCCAACTGCGACATACATAAATTATCGCCATAATAAAAACGCCGGACATGCCCGGCATCACAAGGAGGGGACAGCAAAGGTCAGCGCGGAGATATAGAATTACAAGTGTCTGCATAAAACATTAGAGAAAGGTTCCATCACAGGATCAAAGCTTTCGCTGATCTAACGAATAGAAATACTTAGAAAAAATCTGAGTGCTGCAGAGTGGAACACTAGATTGGAACGAAGTTACAAAATTTGAAGCCCTTAGTAAGCCCCTAAAAATGTACGTGACAGAAAAATCTTACACTTTTTTCGCCTAGCCCGGTAACTCCTTACTGTACAAAAACGAACTTCAACTGGAGACCTGGCCTTTATACGACTATGCTTTCCAACGTCAAATATCTACTCCAAATCCTATTCTGATAATCCTATATATAAATATCTTATTTCATTTAAGGTCAGTTCAGACGGAGAGGAAAAATGCCCGAGCAATTTATTAACTCAATTGAAAATAAGACTTTGTTACCGTAGCCTAAAGTGTATAAACGTTTCTTCTAATATTTAAGAGCTGGGCTCTTGTCGGTGGAGTGCTTTCCATGTCTCTCTTTCTTCCGCTAAGTTCTCCTCTGTTTAATTTTTTTCCGTTTGGCCGATTTTTGTCTCTGGGTATAAACGTTTAAACATGAAAAAATGCTCGCTTCTTGCACTACAGATAAATATAAACGGATAAATCACATAGATTGAGCTAATCTCAAACTAAGTTCGAGAATTGTGTTGTGGGCTACTAACTCAACGATTCTATATTTTATAACAAATACATACATAGATAAACACCCAAAACCAAGGTCAATCTGAAAAAGATCATTTTCCATCTTGACCTGACCAGGAAACGTGGTTTAAACTAATATATTTAAAGTTTATTTTCAAGTGTCATAAAAATTTCTCTCCTCTGCTCTCTGTCTGAACTGACCCTTAAGGGTCCTCCCCGCGCCAACGACCTTGAAAACACAAAAAAAAAAATTT
The DNA here is from genome assembly GCA_963555685.1 of Acrobasis consociella. Classification (NCBI taxonomy): domain Eukaryota; kingdom Metazoa; phylum Arthropoda; class Insecta; order Lepidoptera; family Pyralidae; genus Acrobasis; species Acrobasis consociella. The sequence continues at coordinate 471,056 of OY743107.1, forward strand.
CTCTTTCTGTAAGTGAGATTATCAGAAACCCTCGTACAACTTTTTAGCTAGTATCCTTAAGTTTCATTAGAACCTCGAAAATCATTGAAATAAAATACCCTGAATTTTCCTTTGCAAAAAATACTAAAAACGGCCATTTTTGACTGTTTTTGTAAAGGTTTCTAAACCGGATAGTATTTCAATGAATCATGTTAACAGGCGATGCGGCTAGCAACCCATCACTGTATTGATTGCTTTTCCATCTTCTCGCCCACCATGACGCTAAAAGTGGCTTTTGGGTCTTGCGGCCCTGGGCTCTGCATAGAACCACAAGACCCAAAATGCTCTGTCTGCCCCATTAGGGATAAAGACGTGATAGTATGTATGTATGTATCTAGTAATCTTATTCTGGATCGTAGTAAGTGGAAATCCATAGTCTCTGCCTACCCCCATGGGAAACAGGCGTAAAAATATATATGTATGTATGTATGTATGAACACTACTATACGTTTCATACGTCTATTTGACAACACAACGAAATGCTCTCACATTCGCATATGGCACAGCACATTCCAATTTGCTGTTCCATTAGCTTCCGATAGGGCTGCGATAATTTAATGCACTGCTGCAGTAGATTGCATTCAGTGCGTCGTTTGTACAGGATTGCTTCTCCATTACTCTGGCTTACTGTGGAATGGAAATGTTGTAAGGCTGTGTCGATATTTAGACATAACTAAAGTCTAATTTTTTATTCTGTAGAATTCTGACATTTCATTAGTGTTGCTGCTAAAAAAGTTCTCCCACTAAAAAGGGAACGCGTATAAGGGCGATAAAAAAATTAATTCTTGATTAATTTTAATGTTTTACCAAGACAATGATACACTTTAAACTTTCTGGTATATTTAAAATGTTATAACATTTTATAATACCGAATTATCAAAGCTATATTTTTAAGCAATTTTGAGTCAGCAGGTTATTTTTCTTTCCCTGGCATCACTCCCTACTAACTCATGTATCATCAACCTTTTTAGCCAAAAGCTTAATATATATTTTTTTCGTAATCCATGAAGCACAAAAATTAAAAAATAAAGTATGCGGCCATCAGCTGTCACGTCACGACTGTCACATTGATTGTTATATTTGTTATCTTTCTGTTAAGTTTTTTCTTGTTAAAAAAAACTTTTTTCTTAACTGATTTAGATTAAATTTGATATGGAGATAGTTTAAGAATCTGGAAAGGACGTATAAGCCATTCACCCACAAATTGACCGCGGTGGAAAGCAAATTGGATTTATTTGTATGTATGTTTGTTAATTCAAATAGTTTTCACAGTTGTTCGTATTTTATGTCGGTTATTCAACTGTTCCTGATGAAAATATTACTCGCTGTAAATCCCCTTTTGATTTGGAGCACCGCACTAAATTAAATGGTTACGTTCACTAACAAATAAAATTGGTAGACTCAGATGTTCGCACTCTTATTGAAATCTGGAATTTAATAAAAAAACTAGCTTTTCGGGCGCTGCGCGGGCTGCAAGCAGCCCGCGGTTTTTCGTGCGGCTGTTGAGGCAGGCTAAACAACCTGTCCAGTTGAGAAAATGGGTAAAAACTGCAGTCAGTAAGGAAAACATAAAAAAAATGTGTGGGCGGCCATCTTGGATCCAAAATTCGATTGAAGTTTCGAGTTCCGCGGGGTGCTTTACCCCTGTTTACAAAATTTCAGACCCCTGCGAAGTCCCAGAGAGACGTTATAAACGAAATAAGTTAAATTTTCTAATACCCAGACGCCATCTTGGATTCCAAAAAAAAAATTGAATTTGGATTTTTGGGGTTAAAACACATATAAATATCGATTTTCAGCCAAATTGGAGGCAGTTGACTTTCGGCGGCCATCTTGGATTTCCAAAAAAAAAAATTCGCGACGTCACGCTTGATGATGGTGGCTCGGGCTTCGCCCTCGCCCGCAGCTCGCCCTTCGGGCTCGCATCACTCGGCCTGCGGCCTCGTGGAAATTACTTAGGGGGGTGGGGGGTTAAGGGCGGGGGGGGGGGGGGGAGCTCGGCCTTCGGCCTCGCTCGGCAGCTCGGCCTGCGGCCTCGCGTGGGGGCTTTGCCTTCGGCCTTCGGCCTCAGGCTGCGCCTAATTACTTGGGGGTGCGGTTTGTATGGGGAGAAATTGTCCTTGTATGGCGGCCATCTTGGATTTTGAAAAAAATAAAAAAACAAATGACGGTCGTCAAATTGCTTATAATCTTCTACATTATGGAAAAAAAATCACACCCCTAACCCCAACCGTCTTCGCAGGCCGTACCCCTTCCACATCAGATTTCCGCAGATCCTCAAATGTCAGATTTTTCTGGTACTCACTGGAGCACCCTTTATACGACCGCACATCAACCTAAACCCCACCAACCCCGCAACAGGGCAAACAACTCTGTCAGTGAGTGAGTCAGTGGTATTGTAGGTTTATATTTTAATAAAAATAAAAAAATGTGCCCGGCCAAAAAGGTTTCTGATCTCTGATATGTCAAAAAATGACAGCTGTCAGAATTCTACGGAATTAAAAATCAGACTTTTTTTTTTATAGCGTCTGCTGTTATTAAAGATGCGAGTATTTCCAATAACAAACAATGTACACTTTACAGTGGCGCAGCGTTAAAAGAAGACAAGTAAGCCGTAAGGAAAAATAGATATTTATAAATGAGCGGAACACGGGGGTAAGCCATAATTGTTCATAATAAAAAAAATATATATATTAGGATCAGCTAGGGCAAGCCGTAAGGAATCGTGTTATATGGAAACTTCGCTACTGACACTTTATTATTTTACGTCTTTATCAGCAAGTAGGCACATAATATTGATAATGGTGTAGTTACTTCTAATTAATAGACTTCTGAAAAATCATGATCACCATATTGCGTTTTTATACTCCCGTATAAATAGGTACGCAACCTGGACTTCAAAAAAAGGAAGAGGTTCGACTGTATATTTTTTTTATGTACCTATGTTCACCGATGTCTTTGTCAATTGTAGACAGATTTTAAAAATTATTCTTTTGTTTGAAAGAGTGCTCTTTCGAGGTGGTCCTATAGAAATTTTATAAAAATAAGTTGTGTAGTTTGGGGGTGAAATCGGTTTTTAATTTATTTAATTTATTTTTAATATTCGTAAATCTTTTTGTAAAAAGAAAAAAACATTTGGTACAACTAAACTAACTTAACTCAGTTAAGATTAACTGAGTAATTTAAAACTTAAAACTTTGCCTAAAATCATTCTAGAGTTTAGCCATTTCACTGGATAAAAGCCTGTTCAAGCATCGCATAAGTTAGTTGTCTCTCGGCTTAAAAGCTTAACAGCTGAGTGGCAAAAAGTCGGATGAAAGCGCTACCGAGCCTGCTGAATAATAGAGTTACATAAAGCCTTACCATATTACGAGGTATACTAAGAAAATTTAAACAAGTTTCTTTGTGGCGTGTTTAAGAATTAGTAATAGTTAATTCATGCATGTAAGTAGGTATGGAGCACGGGAGTGCGCCCGCCAAGACGAGATGACGAAGGCGCAGAACACTAACTGCCTTTTATTGAAAGGTTTGTGGTATTTTTTTAACCGGTAAAGACCCGGACGACATTAATAAGTGTCCCCGTCCATTGTCTTACTATTATGTCTGGTATTGGCGGTAAAGGAACGGTTAACCCTTATACCGCATTTGCACTTGCGTGTTCGCTATTGGCCTCGTCATTCGACGAAACATTCCACGAAACCTTCGTGTACTGCACTGTCTACATATGCGAGTTCATTATTTGCCTCGCGATTCGCGTGAATGTGTAAATGCGGCATTATAGATACTCTATTGAACATACAAACAATATTGCACGCAACGTTTCTCACGCACAAAAAGTATTTATTATCCAGTATCTTAAATATTTTATTAGAAAATTTTCTTAGAATGAGCTGCGTTCAAGTCAAAAGCCTTAGACAGCTTTAAAAATCTGACACTCATGTTAGCTGTTAACACAGACGATAAGAGAAGCAATAAACTTTTAGATAGAGAAGAGATAAAAATACTTTCACATTTATATGTATTATCCCTTTCTCCTTTAAAACGGTTCTCGAATGACTGGCAAGCGAAGCGGAGGACACCCACCCTCAAGGTGGTCTGACGACCTGACCAAGGTCGCTGGAAGGATGCAGGCCACCATTTTGAAAATCCTTGGGAGAGGCCTATGTCCAGCAGTGGACGTTATGCGGGTGCAATGATGATGATCCCATTATTAGCGATCGTCGGATTATCCGACACACATTGTCGTACTCACTTCGCGAGCTTCAAATATTTCCGACAAAATAACCACTACTCGTATTGCACATTTTTTTATTTATTAAGCTATTGCATAGCTTCTATCGCGGGCCTTGAGCGCGGGGACCGAATCCAGAAATTCCGTAACGAAAAAACCTCACGCTCTCCCCACTCCGCCTACCATGTAGGTTGCCGCTTTGTCTCCGTCGTCCGTTTGCGACGTTGCCGTCCTTCCTTGTTTGCAATAGCTTTACCGCGGCAGTCCCCGAGTGCCACAAGTCTTTTTTTTTATCACAGAATCAACAGCACTTTACAATATTATTATTTTATCTTATAAACTATAACTTACTGCCAATTACAGATTCTCATTTTGTAAATTAAAATGTTCAAAAATGATGTTTAGAGTTGAAATAGATACTTATATTATAAGTATAAACTACAACAATTTAAAAAACGTATTCTTTACTAACAACAACAAAAAAAAGCACGGGACCAGTTTTTATAAGCAAGGTATTAAGAATTAACATTTACGGTACAATTTTTAAAAACTAAGACCAAAAATACTAAAGTAAGTACGCCTCAGAAGTGTGTTTATAAGTTAACACATAATTAAAGTATCCACATACCATTTTGGTTGTAGGTATTTACTTTAGATTAAGTATGCCTCGCGCAATAACGACCACTGATATAAAGACTCGCGATGAAAGGGTTAATATGAGTTTAAGTTAAAATAAAAGAGAACTTTCAAATAACAATTCAAAAGAAATATCTATCTTACTCCAGCATTTCTTCAGCAAAATCCACAGTAATAATTTGATGCAAATTAAATCACTTAAGCCTCAGGCGTTTCAATCTTTTAAAAGTTAAATTGTATTAATTAATTTAAAAGCTATTTCGCATATTAGCATATTTCGGTCTCTCAACTTTAAGATCAGTTATGTATAAAATATTGAGATTAAAATAGTGCATATTTGCAGAAGAATGTTTAAAATTATATTAACTCGATGTCGACTGCTAACGTTGAAGCTTTGAATTCTTGATGGTATGTTTTAAAATGTAAATCAAAAGTCAACATTTCTCTGTGTATAGAGACTTTGAATGAAGATGTGTACTTGGTTATGTACATAAATTTATTGCTTTTCGTCTACAGTTATAATGAAAAAATGTAATTAACGCGGGCCAAACGACCGTTCCTGGTTTTTTCAGGTTATCAAAACAATTACAAATTTAAATTATTTTTAAAAAACAAATTTAAAAAATTACAATTGTAAATTTATTTCGTCAGGATTTCTTCAAACGGTTAACATTTTATATACACATACAGATACATTTTCACGTCTTTATCCCTTACTGGCTAGACAGAGCCTAGGGCCTTTGGGTCTTACCCAAAGGCCATGCTTGGCGTGATGGTGGGCTTTAAGATGGGACAAAATATAGTTTTATAAACTAAAATCCGAGTATGGAAAGATTGTTGTTGAGAATTGCTCAAAAATACGTTTATCCAGAGATTGCAAGCACAGCAGGAAGAAACGGCTTCTTCTTCTTATCGTGTGTGTTAGTGACTAACACTAGTGACAGAGTTTTTAAACCGCCTTAAGGCCTCTGACATGGTTTTAGGTAACGACCAATGTCAAAGACAGTGACCGGGACCGACGGCTTAACGTGCCCTCCGAAGCACGGATCATCTTACTTATCAGACAATCAGGTGACCATCCTGCAATGTCCTAACCAAAATAGGATAACAACGCAAAGTCGTTGCCCCCGCCGGGAATCGAACCTGCGACCTCCGGATATGAGCCGAACGCGCTAACCACTACACCATGGAGGCAGTTGGCAGAAACGGCTAGTGTTGTATAAATTTTTGAAATGTTCTAATTGACGCTTTTCATTTGATACTAAATAGGATATGATCCGATGTTGTTATTTTTTAGTAACTTACTTTTTGACTTATAGAGGGCGCCATATTAAATTTATTGTAACGTAACATAACATTTATCTAGCACACAGCCAAGAAGTTTTCAACGATACTTTATTTATTGAGGTACTATCAATATTATAGAAGATACGAGGGAACAGATGAACATACATACATACATAGCGGCGAAACACAGATAACAGTCAGATAGAAAGGAATCAAAATAGTTTTAATGTTCAAAAATGATTTTCTGTTTGTTATCTTCAAGCATTTCTTGGAGTAGTACTTCTCCTTATCGTGTGTGTTAGTGACGAACAATAGTGTCAGAGGTTTTCTGACATGGTTTTAGGTAACGACAAATGTCAAAGACAGTGACCAGAATCGACGGCTTAACGTGCCCTCCGAAACACGGATCGTCTTACTTATCAGACAATCAGGTGATCAGCCTGCAAAGTCCTAACCAAACTAGGACAAAAACACAAAGTCGTTACCCCCGGCGGGAATCGAACCCACGTCCTCCGGGTATGAGCCGAACGCTCTAACCACTACACCACGGAGGCAGTTTAAGACCACCACCACGGAGGAGTAGTACTAATAAGCGGCCAAGTGCGAGTCGGACTCGCCCATGAAGGGTTCCTTAGTAGCAAATAACATAATATAAAAGTCTTGTAGTATGTTTTTTTTTTAATGAAAGGTAAATTGCCGTTTATGATTTATGACGTATTAAAAAAAACTACTTACTAGATATCGTTCAAACCAATTTTCGCTGGTAGTTTATATAGTAATGAACATCATATATTTTTTTTAGTTTTATAATTCTCTTATTTTAGAAGTTAGGGGGGGGGACACACACTTTTTTCCACTTTGGAAGTGTCTCCCACGCAAAGTATTCGGTTTAGAAAAAAAATATGTTAGAAACTTCTATATCATTTTTAAAGACCTATCCATAGATACCCCACACGTATGGGTTTGATAAAAAAATAATTTTTGAATTTCAGTTCGAAGTATAGGGAACCCCCGAAATTTATAGTTTTTTTTCTATTTTTGTGTCAAAACCTTAATGCGGTTTACAATTATGTAAACCGCATTAAGGTTTTGACACAAAAATCTGTTGAAACTTGGTAAGTAGATGTATTAACATCTACTTACCAAGTTTCAACAGTATAGGTCTTTTAGTTTCGGAAAAAAGTGGCTGTGACATACGGACGGACAGACAGACAGACATGACGAATCTATAAGGGTTCCGTTTTTGCCATTTGGCTACGGAACCCTAAAAAGCTAGGATAAAGTCTTGTCTATATTTTTATGTAATGGCCTAGTTTGCTTCAACTAACGTTATTTCTTTAACGACGAAAGTAACTTTGCTATTAAATTCAAACTTTATCATTATCACTGTTGTTTTTTTTTGTAGTCTCGGGGATGTCACTTCTAATAAGGTTCAATTCACTCCAACGTAATCTTATCTTATCTTGCTGTGGGGTCCATAAATTGGAAGCACGTCGAACCTTTGGGTTATATTGTACTTACCCCCTTGCCTTACTCACCCGCATCGAGATTTCTGAAGAAGGACTGCATAAGCTTCAGAATATCACCTGGTGCATAGTGCCTATAGTCCTCTAGTTTCGGATAAGCTGATCCAAAGAGGTCCATACGCTTTCTAGCCATTGAGTCGCAGTTGCACAAAATGTGTCTCATTGTCTCCTCTATTTCCTCACATGCCCGACATTCAGGGCTCTCAACAAGTCTCATTATGAAGAGATGTCTGCGGTTTTGAAAGTGTCCAGTCAGAGCTCCCAGTAGAGTTTTTGTCTGTTTTCTGTTATAAGGGTTCGGGCCCTATTAGTGAGTTGCTGGACCCTTCCCTTGGCAGCTTGTCGGCCTTCTCGTTTCCCTCAATGCCAACATGACCGGCACCCAGACCAGCCTCAGCTTGTTGTGCCTTCCCAGCTGATTTAGAGCACGCGCACCATCCAAGATCAGTCCGGAATCAATCCTGTTGGAACTGAGGGCTGCGAGAACTGCCTGGCTGTCAGTCAAAATATCTCGCTCCAACGGAAATATTGTTTTTTTTTTTTGTGTGTTTTCGTGTGCGTAAGTGGCCAACACTGATGTCAGATTTTTCAAGCTGCCTTTTAAGGCATCTGACATAGCTTGACGACTGCCATACAATGATAGCAGCCGGGACCAAGGACTTATACGTTCCGAGGCACGGAAGAGCTCGAGAAAATTTGATGCCACTTGTGGTCACCCATCCAAGTGCGGACCACGCCTGGTGTCGCTTTACTTGCGAAAGCGCTAGTAATGCGAACTCCCGCCAGGCCACCGAGCTCCACACAATGAAACTAAAACAACCCACCGCAGTGTACTGTACAGCTTGATCGATATGTGTCCGAAAGTAGGTCGCCGGTGAGCTATTACCCAGTAGTTCGGAAATGCGGGGAGTCTGCTGCAACGGGCAACAATGTCTTTGTAGCAGTCTCTTGGGATATTTATGCATACATACATACTATCACGTCTTTATCCCTAATGGGGCAGACAGAGCGTTTTGGGTCTTGCGGCTCTATGCACAGCCCAGGGCCGCAAGACCAAAAAGCCACTTTTAGCGTCATGGTGTGCGAGAAGATGGAAAGCAATCAATACAGTGATGGGTTGCTAGCCGCATCGCCTGTTAATATGATTCGCATTTTTGCCCATTCCCTCGATCGGCTTTTACGATCTGCGCGGGAAGAGAAGCAGCTGGTACATTCTAAGTTTTTTCATTTCTCCCAGACCAGCATGGGACATGGGATATTTATGACAGTAAAAAATTTAATCAACAACTAATAGGGATGTGGACTGCGTCAAAAATTTATTATTTTATTTAGTCTGTTAACTAGATTATCCAAACATAAAGGACATGTTTTTCTCGTTTAGCAACATAGTCATAATTCAGAAAGGTATAGCGCACCGAAGATTCGAAGTGGGTGATTTACGTCACCGTGGATTAAAAATGGTAGCCAATCGCGACATCAAGCGAAATTTTAATGCGCTGTATTATATTGTATGGGTCTGAAATGAACACATTTTATTTAAATTTATTTGTTAATGAGAGAAAAGAAAAATTACTTACCATATTTTTTAATAATCTATTTAATGAGCCAAACAAATTATTGTTAATTTATTTTTTAAATTTTGTCCCGTCCCTGTCCTTGCACCTCTTCTCTCGTTCTTGCTAGTTGCCCTGAATGCAGCCGCCCGCTTTCTTCTTATCGTGTGTGTTAGTGACTAACACTAGTGTCAAAGTTTTTAAACCGCCTTTAAGGCCTCTGACATGGTTTTAGGTAACGACCAATGTCAAAGACAGTGACCGGGACCGACGGCTTAACGTGCCCTTCGAAGCACGGATCATCTTACTTATCAGACAATCGGGTGATCAGCCTGCAATGTCCCAACCAAACTAGGACAACAACACAAAGTCGTTGCCCCCGCCGGGAATCGAACCCGCGACCTCCGGGCATGAGCCGAACGCTCTAACCACTACACCACGCAGCAGAGCAGAGAGCCGCCCGCTCAGCACCGCTCAACACCCTCCGCAAGACGAGTACGGGGAACAGGGACGCATATTGCTCGGGACCTTAGGGAATTCCGTTATGTATGTAATACTTATATCAATTCCATGACCAAAGCGTTGTTTACATGCGAACGCACTAATATTACCTTCTCCCCCTGGCTATCGAGCTGTTTACCGAAACCAGTGATCCCTGTGTCTATTCACTAAATATAGCAGCGATCCATTAGTCGTGTATTACTATCGACGGGCGGCGGGCGGTAATTCCTCGGAATAGGTCCCCAGGCGAGTGATATCAGCTATCCACAGATTGTCACCACGATACAGCGACAGTACAGATGTGAAACTCATGCGCATAAGAAGTTTCTAGAATTCACGATCTCTCAAGGGTTTTTTTCGCATTTGCTTAGTGCAATGGCACAGATCTTATTACATAGGTACAGAGCGGAATCTTCTAAGGTCCCACGTAATATGCGTTCCCGTCCCCCTTTCTCACACCTCTTCCCCGTTCTCGCTATGTGGAGGGTGTTGAATGGTTGGCCGCCTCCACGAGTTATTCCGATCTGATCCACCAAACGAATCCACTCTTCATTATTATTACTACTTTTGTCCGGTCTGATCCACTCTAAAATTAACAAGTCCGGTCTGATCCCCTACCTGTTTAGTACAGTCAAAAAAAAAGTTGTTAATGAAAAAATAATCAGTTTTTATTAATTATAATCAATTACAGATTATAATAAATTTGCACCTTTGATTTACATAACATAAAATAAAATTTTAAATATTGAACAAATGAAAAATCAAATACTTAACAAAAAATCTTCTTTAGACAATTATTACAGTTTCTAATGAAGATTATAACCTTAAGGTAGCCGACAATTTATTAAACCAGATCAAAAAATATTTTTCAGTACAAATATTTGTTACTGACTGTACCGAAAATATGCTTGGGGATCCGACCGGAATACAATATTCAATTATTTATTCTGGACGGGGTATCAGAACGGAATAGAAAATAATTAAAATGAAACGGATCCACTAGGGTATCAGATTTTGGGTATCAGACCGGAATAACTCGTCTCCACAAGGCGAGAACGGGGGAGAGTTCGAGGACACGGGACGGGGCGCACATTGCCCGGGCCCTTAGAAGATTCCGTTCTTCGTGTGAATTATACTTGTATTAATTCTATGGCAATATGATGTGAATTCAGCATAGATAACCGAACAAGCCTCACAAATATGAAGCGTGGAATTGAGGAACAGCGTTGCCACAGTACATACAGTATTGTATCTTCATACAAACGGTCGGAACGCAAGTTATACCTACGCGCCTCGAAGGTCGGTATACACTTGTTCCGTGACTCGGTATACAAACAGTCGGGATTGCGCCGCAGTGGCGTACGGTGTTTTGTTGTAAGCAGCGTGCTATTTGTGAACATTTATTAAGAAGGTATATTATTCTTTTTCTTGTGGGATAATAATATGGCAAAACACAGACAATATTGTGCTGTTTTTGGTTGTTTAAACTCGTCAGTAAAGTAGTTTTTATACGAGTACCTACTAGGTAGTACGTCGTTTATTAATTTTTTAATAGGTTAGCATTTCAGTTTCTCTACTGAGTAAATTACCTGGATTAAAAAATAAATAAGTAATAAGGTTGAATTGAAGACAGACTTAACCCACGACCACGAGTGAGCTATTTTACCTACGCTCGCGATAAAAAAAACTAGTAGGTAGTGGTTTCCTAGGCTACATGTCTACTTACTAATGTGGGAACTTAGCTACTTACATATACCTATTATTGAAATATGCAATTTATGTTTATTAAATATGCTAATAATCAAAAAAATAACACGCTTCCTTTTTCATTCACCTTACAATCACAAAACTAGTCACTTAAGTAGGTAGATGAAATTAAAATACGGGGCAGCCCTAGCGCACGCGTGGCGTAGGTATGTTTTTCAAGGACAGCGCCGAGTCGTTCTACTGTATGATATCTTTACCGTGGCGTTGCGTAGTGGTAAGTTTTGTCATAGGAGTCGGAGAAGTATACCTAATACAGTTACGGTCATAGCTATAAGCTTTTAAGCGCTGTCTTATCGATAATAGAAAAATGAATCGCAAAATGTGTTGGTAAGCGCATAACTCAACAACGCCTGGACCAATTTGGTCAATTCTTTTTTTTAAATGTTCGTTGAAATTCAAAGATGGTTTTTACGGCGAGAAAAATTCGAATAAATGCCGCAAAAACCCTAAAAACAGCCCTTTTCTTTATCCCATACAAACGTACATTTTGACAGGCTATATTTGGCAGTACGAAGTCTGCCGGGTCAGCTAGTTTAATTTAAAAACAGCCGCGCTAGCTAGATTGGATGTTTTTGGAGGAAGACTGAGGCTGGCAAGATAGATAGGCGATCGGGGTCATGGAAGAAATATGCTGTCAAAGTATGAATGATGTGCGGTTAAGGCTGCACGCACATACTATATAACATTTTGTAACAGATCCCACATATTACAGGTGGTACTCACATAAAAAATCATAGACAGCTAAAAAACTAAGCCAAGATATTTTTTCAAAACTTAAAACCCACGTCAACTCCACATAAAACCGATTTTAATAAAATTTATATGGGAAAACGGGCAAGAATGCCTTTTCCAAAAAAAAATTAAATCGGTCTAGACTCTATACGTCTTTTAGTAATGGGAAAACATACATATTCATAATTAATGCATTGATAACCTCCTTCTTTTTAAAGTCTGTTAAAGTCAAACGTTTTAATCTAGAGGAACACTTAAATAGGTCAATTACGTTTCCTTATGTCTGTACAATAGAGCAGACTTGCAGTTCTGCACCGTCTGTGTTTTTGCTGCGGCCGACCTTGCCCCTCCCTCCACACTACAACAATGCCACGGTCATTACTGTACATAATGTACATCAATCGAATGGTCTAGACTAGGCTATACATGAATATGAGGTAAAACACTATCACTCGTACATCTACTAATACATATAATAAAACAGTAAAAAAATGTGTTTGTAAATTGATTACATTTACAAAAAACAAAAATTGGGGCGATGCAGAAATAGTTACAGAGTAAAAATTAAAAAAAATGTCTGTTTGTACCAATCTGCGGAAATACTGGATGGATTCAAATGAAACTTTTTTGTAATAAAGCTGATAAGCCTGGGCAACATAGGGTATAATTGATTTTGGAAAATGGAACACCTGATGCAGAACCATAATGGTCTTGCTAAACAATAAGAAATAAAAAATGACGCCTTAGCAAAATTTGTTTAGCCTGATGAGCATTTTCCCGAGTCATAAAGTCAACGCGAACGAAGTCGCGGGCCGCGACTTGTTCAAAATATTTACACATTAGGTACCTAGAACTATTTTCCATAATTTTAGCAAGTTAGTAAAACTTGTGACATAAACAGACGTATAAATCATACCTACAAAAGAGACCATGAGTAAATACTAGTTAGAAGTGCGATCTTCTTGCAGTTTATAAATATTCTTACAAAAATTAGAGAGCGTGAGTAAATATACTAGTTCGAAGTGTGAACTTCTTGCTGCTTATTAATCATACCTACAAAAATTAGAGAGCGTGAGTAAATATACTAGTTCGAAGTGTGAACTTCTTGCTGCTTAGTAATCATACCTACAAAAATTAGAGAGCGTGAGTAAATATACTAGTTCGAAGTGTGAACTTCTTGCTGCTTATTAATCATACCTACAAAAATTAGAGAGCGTGAGTAAATATACTAGTTCGAAGTGTGAACTTCTTGCTGCTTATTAATCATACCTACAAAAATTAGAGAGCGTGAGTAAATATACTAGTTCGAAGTGTGAACTTCTTGCTGCTTATTAATCATACCTACAAAAATTAGAGAGCGTGAGTAAATATACTAGTTCGAAGTGCGAACTTCTTGCTGCTTATTAATCATACCTACAAAAATTAGAGAGCGTGAGTAAATATACTAGTTTGAAGTGCGAACTTCTTGCTGCTTATTAATCATACCTACAAAAATTAGAGAGCGTGAGTAAATATACTAGTTCGAAGTGGGAACTTCTTGCTACTTATTAATCATACCTACAAAAATTAGAGAGCGTGAGTAAATATACTAGTTTGAAGTGCGAACTTCTTGCTGCTTATTAATCATACCTACAAAAATTAGAGAGCGTGAGTAAATATACTAGTTTGAAGTGCGAACTTCTTGCTGCTTATTAATCATACCTTCAAAATTTTGAGAGTGTATGTTTTTTTACTCCTCTCTCTCATTTTGATAAAATTTGTATGCAGGAAGTATGCCCCTTCAGTATTTATTTTACTTATAATAATACGAGCCATCACGTGTCCCACTGCTGGGCAAAGGCCTCTCTCCATCTTCTCCATTCAGTTCTGCTCTGAGCTGTTTCTTTATTTTAATTATATTATTTATTTTTAAAGTGAATATATAACGAAATATTCTGTAAATATTTCAAGCGTCTACCTGTTGCCAGAGCGGTACACGGCAAAACAATTATGTTTGTTGTAAGGTTGCCCCACATAAATATTTATTTTATTCTGTTTTTACTATTTGTTGGATAATTTCTACTGTCTAGCTATCGCGGTTCATGAGATACAGCCTTGTGACAGACAGGCGAACAGTTAGATGGTCGAACAGACAGACAGACAGCGAAGTCTTAGTAAAAGGGTCCCGTATTTACCCTTTTCTGGACATACTCTCCTAATGTTTCGATAATAACCGATCTAGGAATGTTTTTTGTTTAAAACTAACGTGAGATGCATCACTATTAAATTCAGTAAGGCCTACTAAATAAATCCACCACTGTCTACTAATGATACAGGGACCAGTAACTCATCGTAAATGTTAAAATGATACTCTTTATTCTTACTCATGTAACTTGACACTGCGAACTAAGTTCGGCATACCTGGCCAAAAACTTACTAAGTTATCTCTTAATTAAGCTGAGTGGAGAGACGTGCTTCTCCTAATTAAACTTATGTAAGCTTCAATCCAATTAACTGAAACTAAATATCATGAAACTTAATTTCCCTAGGGGTATTTTTACATTTTACCATACATGGGTTTATCTAATTTATGAACTTATTAATAGTTTGATCACGGTACAAGTTCGGCTGGCGCAGCTGCAGCCACTGCGGACACCCTAAAATGGCGCAAATATGAATGCCTAGGGAATAGCTTCATATTTATGCCTTTGGCGTTAAAACGTTAAGTCTGTAGGGGTCCATTAACTCATAAACTTTTTTTGGAACGAAGTCCCTTATCGCGCGTTGCGAAAGGGGGCTAGACGGAAAAAATTAAGACCAAAAGTTGTAACGACACTTTTTGCTATAGTTGTAAGCCGTGCGGCGTGCGCGTGTTTCTCTGTCTGTCTCTCTCTCTCCTAATTAATCGAAAGGAACTTCGTTCCATCCGGGTGTCCCTTGAGACCTCTCAAGTTTTTTTAATAAAAATTTGGTCGAGATTTAGGGTTATCAAAGACCTGGCAATAATTTCGCCCAACGAATAAGTATTGCCATCCAGCTTGGCAATGCTGCCAGCCTTTTGGGCACTCTACCGCAGGGCAATGATCTGTCCGACGTTTTTATAAGTTCTTTTTATTTTTATTGATTTGAACTTAATTAGTTTAATAAAGTGTTGTTTATCTGTCATATCTTTTTTCTAAATAAATTATTTCCTGATATACTCGTAGTTTGATTAGTTGACTTATCTTAATTATAAACATTTAAAGGGATAAAGACAAAGCTATGTTAAAGAATTTTTGTTAATTACACGAAAGAGAACTTGTTTTTTAACATATTGAAACTTCCTTATTCCGCTTCATATTTGTATTACATACGTATTTTATACACGTGTTTAAAAACCTGTTTCTCTGAAAAGTGGTCCCTTACTGTGGGTCTCATAAAAAGGCTTAAGGTAGCTCCTCTACCCTCTCCGTAGCAACGTGCTATGGACTACGGAGAGTGCTATGCTCGGTGTTTCTCTACGTGATCGAATCAGAAATTTCAATGAGGAAATTCGTAGGAGAATAAAACTTATAACATAGCCAGCGGATCAGCTCGTTGAAATGGCCGATGGGACAAAAAGGTTCTCGGTTGTTGATCGCGTACTGGCAAGCGAAGCGTAGGACAAGGTGTTAGACGACCTGACCAAGGTTACTGGAAAGCGCTGGATGCAGGTCGCTATTGTCTCTGTCCAGCATTGGACTTTAGCGGCTGAAATGATGATGATAATGATAACCCCTTTCCCAGGCAGAGACAATGGATCTTCACTTGCTACAATTCTATTACCTAAACCTCTTTTGTTTTTGTTTGCTCTTACACATTTCTATTAATTCTTTACTGATTTATTAAAGCCAATAATAAAAGCAATTAATTGTAGAACAAAGAAAAAAGTTCTTGTGAATAGGCATTAAATACAAAAAATCGTGACGTAATAAGTAGCCTTTTAAGGCGATAAAGGGGTATTTGCATCTCCGGCGCGTAATATATTAAATTCTTGGAAGCGTCAAATTAAATATCATTCCTTCTCGGAAAACGGGCGACTTTGACTAGAGGAATGGCAATAGAAAGAAATACGGCTCCTTTCAGAATTGTACGGGGAGAATCAGACAGTTAACCGAGAAACTCTGAATTGATTTACAGATATTCGCAAAGATAATAATTTTTTTTAAATTAAAAAACCGACTTTTCCTACAATTTTGTAAAATTTCCATGGGACTACCTCGCTAGTATATCCTTTAAAAATACAAAAAGAAAACATACATGCATAAGAAAAAGATCGTGACGAACTGATAACCTTTTTTTGAAGTCGGTAAAAAATGAAACTTTTTTTGGTTCTAACTGAATATAGGAATAATTTAGGGTACTAAGGCATTCGGTAAATAAATACAAAAATAAATTATAAATCCATGTTTCAATATCAATTAAAAATAACTTATTTGGTTAAAACACGTTTTTAAATGGGGCCATGCCTTCCCATCAGCTTGTAAACAAAATTATTATTAGGCCGTAGGTAAAAATGTAAAAATAAACATATGCACTTTTTAAATGACATACATACATATTATCACGCCTGTTCCCCATGGGGGGAAGGCAGAGATGACTATGGATCTCCATTAGCTATGATCCTTGAATTACTTCTTAAATTAGATAATATTAAATAATAGCTACCGGTTATTAAATCAATGAATCCTCAGTCCCTCAATTTCTTGTTATCTTGCAAATAATTAATAATATTTTAAAAGTACAGCGCTAAATGTGTGCGTTAACTCTACAGAAATTGATTCAAAATCGCCTGCACCTCGTCGACCTACATTCACAATCACGGCTTTACCTCACCAAACCATTACTTTTGCTGAGGGTAACGTCGAAATTAATTTCAAAGCCTCCGTTCACGCTGTCGACGATAATAATAATTGACAGTTGATAAACTTCGTTTAAATATTGTACACTGGCAGCGCAGAGAAAAGAGACGTCAATCATTTTACGAACAACAATGTTTGTATTTCTCTCACAATTTTGAATTTTCCCCTTGTCGAACGATCTCGTGTCTACGATATGCGCGGGAAGAGAAGCTCTGAGAGTTTTTTTTTTTCCTAGATTAGAAACACTTGCATTACTAACATTTTATACTTCCCATATATACATATATAACTTAAAGCGATCAGAATTAATGATTTATTTATTTATTTTATTGGTTCATGTACACTTGCAAAATTTACAAATAAAACCTTATAAAAGTAAACATAGTACATACGTGCTACTTATTTTTTAAGAAATTTCTTCCAGTAATTTGTTTTTAGTGATGTACCGTTCCCGGAAATTTTGAAAACTTTGGGAATGTTCCCGTATACATTCCGGATTTGGGAATGTATACTTTAGGGGAAATTTAGGGGAATATTTGTTCGTTTGTTTGTCTATAAAGCTTTATTGTAAGTAAGAAGGAAAACAGATAAAAATAAATATTTACGCAAATATTTGAAACATTCCCGTGAATTAGGAATATTTTCAGCGGCACATTATTAGCTTCAATACTGTAGGTGCAATCATTTCAATTCAGTGAAAATCTAAGTGCGTCACACGTCGTCACCTCCGTCATGCCATTGTCCCCATCGATTTGGAGACCAATACACATGAATATATACAAAGCGAGCCGGGCAAACATTGTCGCACATACTCGTAAGGTTACGGCTGTGCTCGCAATGAATGCGATTTTCAGGTGTGACGGAACACAGGCGGTACTTTAATAAAGTATTTAATACTTATGTTATTGAAATAAGTAGGATAAAATACATTCTTTTTTTATTATCATTATCAGGTCTTTTTAGTCACTGCAGAAGCACCACCCTCTCTGTACTACTAGAGCCATACTTGGCCAGAGCAGCCAAAGAATTTGGTCTACACTCTCCTCGCTAGCCAGACGGGTTGAAGAGGTCTCATTGATGTTTATAAGCTTTGTTTAGCTTGTATTTCCTAAGGCGCTTTCTACGACATCCACGGGAGGACTCGGAGTGGTCCTATTCTACTCTTCGGGAAACCACACGGCGATAAAATAATTTACATATTTACAAATATACAGAAAAAGTTAACTACAAATTTAGTATAAAAAATAGTTGTCCATGTGTGCCAAGAACGCTGGCCGCATTTCCGCGTTGGGTCGCAATACTGATTCGTTGTGCGAAAAAACAGCCAGCCCTCTTGTCACTAGCGCCGCAGATCAGTCTCGGAGAGATCTCTTTACTGTAGTCTAATTACACAAACCATAAATTTATGTTGTTCAATTACTATTTCCATTGATTTGGAGAGTAATACAAAGTGAACAGAACGGGCAAACATTGTCGCAATGGTCACAATGGATCTGATTTTCGGGATTCCGATATTAGCCTTATTCCGGGAACACACTGTCACTAATACCGTTAGAGTTACCGGAACTCAATGTATTTGATAGTTTATTATCGTCTGAAATCAGAATCTGAATTTAATATTTGATTTGTTAAAATGTTAAATATGGAGACAGACCTTTGCCCAACAATGCGACAAAACAGGCTAATTAACAAAATATATGTTAAAATTTAAAATTTATAAATAAATAAACAGTCAATGAATATTATGAAATGTTAATATTTAAAAACAAGTCATACTTAACGATATATCATATCATAAATAAAAATTATAGATTACAGGCTAATTATTTTTTCATTTAAATATTCTTTTACGTCATAAAGGTGTTTCCGATTACCATAAATCCATTGTTTCAGATATACACACATATGGCTATCGAATGTATATAATACATTAACTTATTGATATTTTTCTTCTCTTAGATTAATACTCAGAGGTACTAGTTAAGCCGGTTGGGGATTGAACCCAGGACTTTTCGGTTATATGTTGCGCTTTTACACTACTCCACCACAACCGCTAGAATTAAAGTCCAAGCAGGCCTGTGTCACTCCCCGTTTAGGTATCGAAAATATACCTACGCATTGCGGCCTCTATATGGAGGCTAATCCAGCAAGGACGACTCACTCGCTACTCTCGCTAGTCGCTAGCGAGCAGTGAGCAGTGACGCACGCGCGGTTTGTTCACCAGATTCACCGACTTAATCGTCATGGAAAGGAAAAGAAATAACAGGCCAAGTGCGAGTCGGACCCGCGCACTAAGGGTTCCGTACCATTATCTATGAATATCAAGTTTTTTGTATGGAAGCCTCCCTTAATTTTTTATTTATTTATTATTAAAATAAAAATACAACTGAGTATTTTGTTAATATTTAAAGTGCCTACCTGTTGCCATTATGGATATCGAGCAAAAAAGGGGAAAAATCGCATTTGTTTTATGGGAGCCCCTCTTAAATATTTATTTTATTTGGTTTTTAGTATTTGTTGTTATAGCAGCAACATAAATACATAATTTGTGAAAAATTTAACTGTCTAGCTATCGCGGTACTTGAGATACAGCCTGGTGACAGACAGACGGACAGATAGCGAAGTCTTAGTAATAGATCCCCGTTTTTACCCTTTGGGTACGGAACCTTAAAAAGACAAAAAAATACTGTGCAGTAAGGTGCAGTGTTTAATTGCTTAAACACAGACAGTGATCCAGATTTAACTTTTTTTACGCTTACCTTACCTTTCAGCGTCTTTAGGACACGTATTTTTACTAAATTATTTATTCTAAATAGGTACCGTACCTATTTAGTATATTATGAATTATCATATGATAGGTATATTAAGATATATTGGTAACATATATATGGTTATTATTACGAAAAAAGATTTATATACGATATAATATATTACCTATATACGTACAGTCAACAAGGTAGCTGAATATATGCGCAGCCAACGCCTGTTTGAAATTGCCTGCGCTAGATGGCGATGTTAGTATCTTGACAACCCTAGGCGAACTGCTCACTCAATCGGTTTTGTGTAGGTACCTACCTATGATGAACCGTTTGTCTAGCGTAATAAGAATGAAATTGGCTTGCATCTGAAATTCTAGGTATCTAAACGAGTAGGCGTCGAATTCTGACGC
This sequence comes from Acrobasis consociella, assembly GCA_963555685.1. Lineage (NCBI taxonomy): Eukaryota > Metazoa > Arthropoda > Insecta > Lepidoptera > Pyralidae > Acrobasis > Acrobasis consociella. Next base: position 491,356 of record OY743107.1, read on the forward strand.
GAGTTAAATTAGACCATATCGCTAACAATATTGAGTAGATATTTCTTTGAATTTCTTTTTAGAGTAAGACTTCTGTACGTAAGTACTAGTATGTATTCTGTGGTCCAAGCTTAGAAATGGGATTTAAGTAGGAAAACTGTCATATCAGTGCCTCCCTGCTTATTTTTTCTTTACCACAAACCAGAAAATATCATCATCATCATCAGTTCTTTTTGTCTCCACTGCAGGAGCATGACCCTCTCTGGCCAAATATGGCTCTGGTAGTACAGTGCCATATTTGGCCAGTGCAGTCAGAGGACTTTGGCCTACACTCTCCTCGCTGGCCAGATGGGTTGGAGAGGTCTCATTGATGTTTATAAGCTTTGTTTAGCTTGTATTTCCTCCCATGCTGGTCTGGGAGAAACGTAAAAACTTAGAATGTACCAGCTGCTACTCTTCCCGCGCAGATCGTAAAAGCCGATCGAGAGAATGGGCAAAAATGCGAATCATGTTAACAGGCGATGCGGCTAGCAACCCATCACTGTATTGATTGCTTTTCCATCTTCCCGCCCACCATGACGCTAAAAGTGGCTTTTGGGTCTTGCGGCCCTGGGCTCTGCATAGAGCCGCAAGACCCAAAATGCTCTGTCTGCCCCATTAGGGATAAAGACGTGATAGTATGTATGTATGTATGTATGTATTTCCTAAATCGCCTTCTACGACCTCCACTTGGAGTGGCCCTATTCTTCTCTGCCGGAAACCACACGGCAAACCAGAAATTATAGTAAAGTAAAAAGAGTAGCAGTAGAGTACTCGAAAGTAGGTATGCGAAGCTGGTTGATTATTTTTGTTGTGACAGAAAACATAACTGTCAGTATTACGTCACTTCGCTTTAGACTTTTACCTACAATGCCTTAAGTTGTTGTATGTAAACTATTAGAACACGTGTAAAACACATAATAATCCTGACGAATATTGAACCTAGTTGACATAGCTTTAGAGACCAAGTTTCCACTTAAATTTTCCCACGTGATGTGTAGGAATCTTCCTTGAAAAGTCACGAGATGGGTATATAGTCATAACGTCATATAATGCTCGGTTTTACAATGTATTTGTTTTCTCTCAGTATGGCATTATTGCTATTTATAGAACTTTATTATACGTCTGTTTACGAGTGTTTGAGAAAATTGCTGTCCATTTCATTTTTGCGGTGTTTTCTTGGAACAACAATTCTACTACTTAGCAGTTCTAGATCATATTGAGTTTACTTTAGTAATGGTATCTGAGAGAAAGAATCAAGTTAGCACGAGTATGTACTTACAAGCTGCTTCTTGTCCCGCTCAGATAATAAAAGCTGATTGCGAATCTATCCATCACTATTTAATACATTTTTCCACATTGTCGCCCAGCATCACGCTAAAAGTGGCTTTTGAGTCTTACGGACCTGGGCTTTGACTGCTTAGAAACGCAAGATACAAAGTGCCTTGTCTGCCCCGTTGGGGATAAAGACGAGGTAGTATGTATGTATGTAGAAACAGTTACATACTAATATAAAATATGATTAACAAATAACTTGGGGCTGCCTATGTAAATATGTCGTTATATTATTTATTACAAACCGATCACTTCACACACGAACCTGCAACTTCGTTCGCGTAGAAAAATATGCTCATCAGGCTGAACAACTTTCGCTAAGACGTCATTTTTGTATTTCCCTTAGTTTAGCTGGACCATTATGGTTCTGCATCAGGTGTTCCATTTTCCAAAATAACTTATACCCTATATGTTGCCCAGACTTAACAGCTATAGTTATCAAAAAAAGTTTCATTCAAGTCCAGTATTTCAGGAGATCGGCGTGTACAAAAGGACAAAAAACAGACTTTTTAAAAAAATTACTCTATTACTATGTCTCCATCGCTTCAAATTTTTTTTTGGAACTATATTCATATTTTTTAACTGTTTTATTAAAAGTATAGACTAACAATTCATAAAAAAAACGTGGCCTTCCCCACTAGAAGACCTACACCTTCAATTATCCATGTTTATATGCGAATTATTCATATGCATATTGCACCTAATTGTTTACCCTTATCACTTGCTCTTCACCTTAGCGCCGCCGGCGCCAATTATAACAATTATGTGATCTTGGACCTCGTTACACGACCTAAAGTCTTAATATCCTGTTAGGTATCAAGCAGTTTTTATGAGGAAAATAGTTAGTGTGTGTGTCTTATTTTAAACTGATTTCCAAAAAAGGAGAAGGTTATCACACTGAGAAAAACAAATAGCTGTACCAGTTCTGCTACTTGCGATTTGGCTAGTAGATAAATAATAAATAAATTAATAAATATAGGGACAAATCACACTGATTGAGCTAGCCCCAAAGTAAGTTCGAAACTTGAGTTATGGGATACTAACTCAACGATACTATATTTTGTTTGTTTGTTTGTTAAATCTTTATTGTACATAAACACAAGACAATAAAATACATGTTAGAAGTAGAAAACAGTACAAAGGCGGACTTATCCCAGATAGGGATCTCTTCCAGTCAACCTTGAATTAAGAGGACAATTTACAACACAGGGTAGAGAGTGGGTACAATTACTATAGAACAGAAAACAGAATCCAATTAAACCTAACTACTTTACTACACTAAAAACAATTTAAAATCTTACTAATACTTGTAACTACAAAAACTATAACATAATAAATATAAATACATAAAATATACATATATAATAATGAATATATAATAAATATATAGTAAATATATACTAATTACACATACACTTATACACATATATATACAACTCAACTCAAATCTTCCGACTTTTCCAGAAGCTTCCTAATTTTGAATTTAAAAGAATGCAAAGAAGACGACATTTTAATTTCTAACGGCAGTTTATTCCATAGCCTTGCTGCATAAACTGCGAAAGACTTATTATAGCCCTGGGAGGAGTGAGCGGGTATGTGCAGCATCGGGTTGTTACTAGATCGAAGGCGGGAGTCAATGTCACGAAATGAAAAATTTTCGCTAAGGTATTTAGGAGAGGAGGGGTTAAATAGTTTCTATACGTAACCAATTTAGCCGCGAGCGAAACTCAGAGATATGGTCAAATTTTCTGAGATTATACACATACCTTATGCACATATTCTGAATAATCTCTAGTTTGTTTGTTAGTTCGTCAGTCAGGTCTAAGAAGGCAACATCTGCGTAGTCGAGGACGGGGACAAGTAGTGACCGAGCCAACAAGGCTTTTGTATCGGTAGGCAGAAAGTTTTTTAATCGTCTTAAAGAATGTAAGGATACAAATATCTTTCGACTCAGCTCACAGATTTGCGGGGACCAGGAAAGGGTTTCATCCATGATGATGCCCAGGTTGTTGACTTTAGTCGAAAAAGAATTTATATTATTGTCAAGTACAACATTTGGGAAATCCATGGACTTAAATTTAGATATGAAGTAGGGGCTTCCTATTACAATCGCTTGGGACTTAGCTGCATTGACCATTAGCCCGAAGTTTTTTGACCACTCTGCGATAGTCGCAAGGTCGGTGTTGATAACGCTAATGGCGTGATGAAAATCGTCGAGAGGGGCGGTCGTATAGATCTGAAGATCATCAGCGTATAAATGAAAAGAAGAAGACAGTGAGGCCGTAATGCCATCAATGAAAATCGAGAAGAGAATAGGAGACAGTATACCTCCTTGCGGGACTCCAGCAGAGAGGTTACACCAATCAGATCTACAATTATCAATTTTCACTAGCTGCCGGCGTCCCTCTAAATAGGAGCGAAACCATGTTAGTGTAGCCGGAGAAAAATTAAGTGAATACAGAATGGCTATTAGGATATCAAAGTCAACAGTGTTAAAAGCATTAGAAAAGTCCAGCAGCACGAGAAGTGTTAGTTTTTTATCATCAATGTTTAGACGAATGTCATCTGTAATTTTCACGAGAGCTGAGGTAGTACTATGACCCACACGAAAGCCAGATTGAAAAGGACTTAACATATTATATTTATTCAGGTGTTTTGACATACACTGTTGTACGTGGTGTTCTATTATTTTTGATAATAAAGGAAGGATGGAGATGGGACGAAACTGGGAAAGTGAAGAAGGATTGGGTTTTTTGGGGAGGGGGATAATGTGAGCACTTTTCCAAGCAGTGGGAAACACACCAGACTTTAAGGAGCAGTTTACAATATTGGTAATAACAGGAGATATGAAAGTCGCTATTGGTTTTAACATATCTAGTGAAATGTCATCGTTGCCAACAGCTTTAGTCTTAATGGAGTTGATTATATTAACGACGTCGTCCTTTGTGATTGCGGCAAAATTAAAAGGGGGATGATCGGAAGGATCTTTATTGTATAAGCTGCTAAGAGTGGCATTCTTGACGTTAGGAGGGAAGTTAACTGCTGGAGTAGAGAAAAGTGCATTTAACTTATTGGCATCTACCTGGAAATTGGTCTCGGAACACTGTTTGCCTATGCCTTGACTCTTTAAAAACCTATATTTTACAACAAATACGTATATAGATAAACATCTAAGTCACAGGACAATTTGAAAAAGGCCATTTTCCAATTTGCCCTGACCGGGGATCGAATCCGGGACCTCTGGGTGGCGGACTAGCATGTTGACCACTACTCCACGGAGGTCGTCTAGATATATAGATACCAAACAGTTCTAATTGTGTAAATACCCAATGTAACACTTCTAATTGGGTAATAATTTATTTTTGGCTTAGGAAAGTTCCTAAGCTAAAAATAAATTATTTTGTACTGATATCAGAATAAAACTACGCAAAATAATGTCATTTGTCTTTAAACGTATCCATTTCAACGTGATTTTAAATTTATTATTGCAGAAAAACTGATAATAGGAGCGTTATTTGACTCCAAAAATCTATGACGTCACCTGCCTGTATTTCATACAAAATCTCATAGAAACTGTTTGTTTTGACGTTTAGAAAACAGTATCTGATTTAACTTGTTGGAAAATAGCGTATTAGCAGTGCTATGTAGTTGCTTATATCAAACTACAACTATTAATCAAAACACATTTCAACTCTAGTAGCTCAGCAGTCACTCTATTTTGGTAACGTGTAGCAAATTTTGCTGCCAGCAACCTTTCTTTTTTCTTAGTGCAATTTGGCGCGATCTTTAATTGTTATATTTCACCGATTAATTAAAGACGCCTGGACCGATTTGGAATATTTTATGTTTGAAAGGGTATACTTGCGAAGTGGTCCTAAAGAAATTTTATTAAAATCGGTCGTGTAGTCTAGGGGTGAAGTCAGTTTTTATTGAAAAAATATCTCGATAGCTATTTAAGTCCCTCATTCCTTTTAGAGTATATACCGTTTAGTTACAGGGTGGAAGAAATCGCATGACTTTGTGTCGTGCTTACTTATCTTACCTATAAGATGTTCTTATGTAGGAAGTTGTTGCAGTCATACTCAAACATCAGTAAATAATCAGCCAAGGGGCGGACTCGCGCACGGCGTTTAATACTTTTTGTCTATAAACAGTACATGCAGCAGAATCACGAGTATTTAGTAATATCCCGTGGTCCCACTAGCGGGACAAATCGGTACAAACACGAAAAAATCACGTTTGTTGTATGGGAGCCCCACTTAAATATTTATTTTATTTTGTTTTTAGTATTTTTTGTTGTTCTTCTTTATTGCCTTGTCCCTATTTGGTTTTTAGTATTTGTTGTTTTGTCTATAAAAGTCACGTTTTTTGTATGGGATTCCCATTTAAATATTTAGTACCTGGGCAACCGAGCTTTGCTCGGTTACATCTCAAACATTAACAATTTTTTTTTAAACTTGTCTAAAAACAATGCAAAATAAAAAATTATACATAAACTTAAACATAAAAAATAAAAAATGTAAGTCACCGAGTGGGATTCGAACCCGTAACATTTTCCTAGCGGTCGGTATCCTTAACTACTGAGCTAAAGTCAAGGCGGTCGGTGCGTCGAAATTAGCGACCATATTCTGCGTGGAAAGAAAAACGCATGAAAACTGGAAAACACGCGTTTTCCCAAACATAAAACTAATCTAGATCGATTGTTTACCCCCGAAAACCCCTATGTACAAATTTTCAGCGAAATCGTTAGAGCCGTTTTCGAAATCACAGAAATTTATAAATATATATACATACAAGAATTGCTCGTTTAAAGTTATAAGATTTTATTTCGTTTTTAGCATTTGTTGATGTTCTTCTTTTTCTTTGTCTTTCCCCTGATTGGTTTTTAGTATTTATTGTTGTAGCGGCATAATTTTAACGCTAGAAAGCTAAACGCTATCACTGTTCATGAGACACAGCCTCATGACAGACAGACAGACGGACAGTGGAGTCTTACTAATAGGGTCCCGTTTTTACCTCTTGGGTACGAAATTCTAAAAATCAGTCGATGTTTGAGTAGGTATAAGCATGTATTTCCATAATCGCCTTCTACGACATCCACGGAAAGTGTTGAGAATCTACTCTGTGCTGGAAAATACACGGTTACTTTATGAGGTATATTTTTACTGGTTTTCCTACAAGTGTGACATAGGTAGCTATGCTACGTGACAAAAGACAACCGACCATGGTAACATTACGTAATCCATGTTGATTATTTGATACTAGCAGTCCATCCCGGCTTCGCCCGTAGTACATACATAGCCTATGTCACTCAGGGATAACATACCTATCCAACAGTGAAAGAATTTTTAAAATCGATCCAGTAGTTTCGGAGCCTATTCAATACAAACAAACAAACAAATCTTTCCTCTTTATAATATTAGTGTAGATTTAATGTTGTCATTACATTAACATAGTTCCTGATGATTGCAATCAATTATAAACCTTTGTCATTAGGGCAGTTTTTAAAACGTTTTTTATTACATTAACTTTATGAAATAATTTGTCCACATCATCATTTCAGCCGCACAACGTCCACTGCTGGACATAGGCCTCTCCCAAAGATAAATTTCCATCGGTCATTTTGGAAATCTTTTTGTCCACATAAAATCTTACAAAAATCCCTTTCTTCCTCTCAAATAAAACTACGCTACTTACAAAGTTTTAGAAGAATTTAGGAATCAAAGAAACTTATATTAATTAGACTACGATGTCTAAAAGTGAAGCGAACGGACTAGTTTATTCGTGAATTTACGCATATGTTAGGTATCTCTAAATGCAACCATATAAGTAAAACTTTTTAGTGCTCGTAGTTTGAAAAACCTAAACGTTGAAGGAAAGCCAAAGAAAATCGTATAGTTAACATAGTGTTAAAGTCTGTAAAGATTGTCATAACTTTGAAATTATTCTGCAAGCAATAACATGTGATCGTAAAACCACGCTATATATATCGCAGAAACTAGCAGCCCAAACTGTTTAACATTTTAAATAGTATCTAAACAGTAAGTAGTTATATTATGTAATCAGTACCTGGGCGACCGAGCTTTGCTCGTTTGCATCTCAAACATTAACACATTTTTTTAAACTTGTCTAAAAACAATGCAAAATAAAAAAAAATATATAAACTTAAACATAAAAAAAACAAAAGTAAGTCACCGAGTGGGAATCGAACCCGTAACACTCTTTCTAGCGGTCGCTATCCTTAACCACTGAGCTAAATCAAGGCGGTCGCGGCGCGACGAAATTAGCGACCATATTCTGCGTGGAAAGAAAAACGCATGAAAACTCGAAACTTTTCCCAAACATAAAACTAATCTAGATCGATTGTTTACCCCAGAAAACCCCCATATACAAATTTTTAGCGAAATCGTTAGAGCCGTTTTCGAGATCACAGAAATTTATAAATAAATAAATATATATATATATATATATAAATCGCCAAGGACTTCTTGCGTCTTTACAAACTACCACCCTGCGGCGTCCACTGAATGTAGTGAGATTTTTAATGTTTTCGATGCGTATGTAAGATGTTTTAATCAGTATCATATCAATAGTCAACGTGAAATTTCATTTAAACGTTAAATGGTGATATTCAAATTAAATATTTCTAGCTGAATTTGTGCGTCCGTTCACTCTTAAATCTTTCTTGCACACTGAATACCTGCGTATACCTACTAAACACTGCATGCACATTCCCGCCTCCATCCGAATGTATGTTTAAATCAATTCCGTATAATGCTCTGCATATATCATAATGATTATAATAACTAAATTACATCCATCTACTATTGAATTCAGATTGGTTCCGAATAACTGAATTAATGCGTCCGTTCACTCTTAAATCTTTCTTGCACACTGAATATCTCCGTATACGTTCAAAACACTGCATGCACATTCCCGCCTCCATCCAAATGTATGTTTAAATCAATTCCGTATAATGCTCTGCAAATATCATAATGATTATAATAACTAAATGACATCCATCTACTATTGAATTCAGATTGGTTCCGAATACTGTTTTTGAATTATTGTATCCAGCTTATCAGCCAAGAGGCTTCCACCTATATAAGGGCTTATAATGACTCCAGGCACAGATAATAAATAATTAATAGTTAGCATACAAAAGTGACAATACCTATGTATAGCGTAGGTATTGGTGGTCTACAAAATCTTAAAAAGCATATCGTAATATAAAACATTTAATGTTTTAAATTTTACAAAAAATGTGTATCTAAACATAAAAACTTTTCAATCAACAAATCAATGCAATTTAATATTGACATAATAATAAATATAAATTTGCTCTGCCTTTGCCTAATAGCAAAATAAACTTAATTATGAACATCAATCAGTCTTCATTACAATGGAACATGTATTTTTATATTATAACTAGCTGTTGCCCGCGACTTCGTCAGCGTGGACTTTATTTTATGAGCATCGTCATTTTGGTATCTATACATATAGGTATAATAAAACGGTAAAAAAGTGTGTGTGTCCGTAAAATATATTTTAAAAAAAAATATAGAGGCGATGTTTGTTTGTCTGTTTGGACACACTAATCTCCGGAAATACTGGGCGGATTCAAATGAAACTTTGCCTGGGCAACAAATAAGGTATAAATGATTTTGCAAAATGGAACACCTGATGCAGAACTATAATCCAGGTAGAATATAAGATATATTAAAATGACGCCTTAGTAAAAGTTGTTCAGTCTGATGAGCATTTTCCATAGATATAAATTCCACGAACGCGAACGAAGTCGTGGGCTTAGGCTAGTTTTCAATAAAACCGGTAAAGTGCATGTCGGGCCACGTGCAGTGAAGGGTTACGTAAAAAAGGGAAAAAGGAACTTAACATGCAGATTGTAAAAGCCGATCGAGAGAATGGGCGAGATTTGAATCAAATAGGTGATGCGGCTAGCAACCCATCAGTATTTATATTCCCTTTTTATCTTAACGGCCACTATCACGCTAAGCGTGGCCTTTGGAACTTACGGCCCTGGTCTGCATAGAGACAAAATTACAATTGCACTTTAAATGTTACCCATGCCAAATTACAGCTTTCTAGTTTTAATTGTCTCTAATTAAAACCGGCGATGGATAAAACATGTCGAAACTATAGGTGTACCTTTTTTTACTACGAAATCCTAAAAACTATCACATATTACCTCTCTGTGTGGACTAAGTCGTTTGGGATTTTAAACATTGTAAACACTGTGGCACCTGATTTCCAGTAAAACGTCTACTAGAAACAATCATGAATCATGTATTGTCAATTTTATCACAAATGTCCCTTTGGACAGTATAATTTTTAAAGATGTAGATGACAATAAACTTGCGGGTGGTCATGCAGCTATCTTTTGTGACCTGGTGTTTAAAAAGCAAATGAAATCAACGAAAAGAAATTTCTTAGTTAAATATCAAAGATCATTTATTTCGAAAAATTGCAACAATTTTAGAAAATGTATTATTAATACTGACTGGAAATCGCTAGGCATAAACAGTTTTATAAAGACATTTAAAACGATCAGCAACGATTGCTTCAAGAAAAAAAAGGACTATTAAACTGCAGAAAAAACAATACGCAATGTGGATAACGAAGGGTATCAAAGTGGCAAGCAAAACTAAACGCTTTTTAAATACAATAAATTAAGACACTTGTGATAAAAGTATTCTAAATTATCGAGATAAATTCATTCCACTATACAGAAAAGTAATTAGAAATGCTAAAACAAATGCAACTCAAAAAGCGATAGAAAAGACAAAGAATAGCAAAGGTGTTTGGGAGGTTGTAAACAGACATAGGAAAAAAAATAAAGAAGTTCAGGGAAACGAACCGATCGAATTAAAAATAGATGACAAAATTGAATATCAGAAGTAGCTTGCCTTTTTGCGCAATCTTTTGATCACAGTGCTAAAAATGTATACCCTGACAAAAACAAAGCCATAAAAGTGTTGGAAGAATGCATTAATAAAAACTTTGAGGAAACTAACCACTGGAAAGCCGTAACACCATTAGAAATAAAAAAGATAGTAAAATCAATGCCAAATAAGAAGTCGAGCGGATATGATGAGATACCGGTTAAAATCTTTAAGGACAATATTGACATCTTAGCTGACCCGTTGGCACACTTCTTTAACATGTGTCTGAGTCAAGGCATTTTTCCCGAACAATTAAAAATAGCCAAGGTAATTCCGATACATAAAAAAAACCGGCCAAGTGCGAGTCGGACTCGCGCACCGAGGGTTCCGTACAAACGAGAATTTGGTATGAATTTCAATTTAATACCTCTACGCGTTTATGAGGAAATGGGTAGTAAGTTTAAAATTATTAAAAAAAAATATATTATATGATGTAACTAAAAATTTATGGTTTTCGTAATTTTTCCTTTATCTATGCTATAAGACGTTGCTTCGTACCAAATTTCAAGATTCTGAGTTCACGGGAAGCACCCTGTAGGTTTTGATTCCCTTGCAAGTGTCGAAAATTTGCGGCATAAACGGCTGTATCTTTTGATTGCGTTGGCTTAGAAGTTTGATTTTTTTACAGCTTCAAGGGACAGTAGACCTGAGTAATTGATATAAATTTCAGCTTCATACCTCCACGCGTTCCTGAGAAAAAGGGTCTTGACAGACGGACGGACGGACGGACAGACGGACAACAAAGTGATCCTATAAGGGTTCCGTTTTTTCCTTTTGAGGTACGGAACCCTAAAAATGATCAAAAATGGATCCTAAAAATTTTAGACCCGTATCTTTGTTGACCATAATATCAAAAATTTTAGAAATAATTACCAGAGATCGATTACTAAAGCATCTTACAGAAAATAACGTATTGAATACTGAACAATACGGGTATCAAAAAAAAATTGGCACAGCGGATGCAATTGATAGCTTGATAAATGAGACTCTCGAAAAACTAAATAATAAACAAAAAGTAGCAGGGCTCTTTCTAGACCTGAGTTCTGCTTTCGACACCGTTGATCATGACCTGCACAAAAAAAACTATATGTTTATGGTATTAGAGGCACCGCCTTAAAATTCATTGAATCATACCTTAGTAATCGCAAACAATATGTTGAAATGAAAGTTAACGAAGAGGGGTACGAAAAGGCGTACAGATCTAAAATGACGCTCATAAGAAGAGGTGTTCCACAAGGATCGATTCTAGGCCCTATATTTTTTCTAATATTTTTAAATGATCTCGTAAACCATATGCAAAAAATAGAACCATCCATTAAAATTGTACTCTATGCAGACGACACAAATGCAGTTTTTTCAGCTCCAAACATTTGTGAACTAAACGAAATGATGAATCGCTCAATAAAGGCCTTTGAAGAATGGTTCACTGCAAATAATCTTCAGCTTAATCCGAACAAGACTTCGGTAATCTTATTTAAAACAACGGCAACTTGCAATGATAAACTGGAAATATTTGTGGGTGATAAGAAAATAAGTCAGGTGGATTCCATTAGATTTCTGGGTATACACATAGACTCTATGTTAAATTGGAAACAGGAATTGGAGTCAATTGAAAATTCTTTAAGCTTTGCATGTTATGCACTCAGAAGCTTAAGGTATGAAACTACATTAAAGCAGCTGAAATTAGTCTACTATGCACTTGTGGAATCGAAGTTGAGATACAGCATAAAACTGTGGGGAAATAGCTATGACTATAATGTAAAGAGAGCTTTCACACTTCAGAAAAGGGCGATACGAACTATTGCACGAATTCCACAATGGGAATCGTGCGTAAAGTTCTTTAAGGAATATGAAATCCTAACCGTCCCTAGTTTGTATATTTTAGTTGTATTAACTGATTTCAAAAAAAGGATGCCACTTCTTGAAACCGATCTAGAAAGACAAACACGGGAGAGCACCAGGAGGAAAGACTTTGTTGATGATCTTAATCCTAGGTTAGAGGTTGTTAAGCATGGCGCGGGGTTTCAGGCAACTAAGCTTTTCAATAGTTTGCCCGTGGAGCTGAGAACCATACGCAGTCAAAAGTTATTTAGGGCCAGGTTGCGTGATCTTCTCTTGAAAAAGTGTTGCTATACAATTAAAGAATTCTTGGATAATTCATATGTAATATGTATCTATGGCCATGGACTTGTAATAGACGAAATAGATTGCCTTTTCCCCTTGGACATTTGCCGATTGTATACACCTAACTAAACATTTTATGACATATTTTTTTTATTTTGTATTTTCATTTTTATTTTATTTTTAATTCACAGGTACATAATTTAAGACACAATTGTAATTGTTTTTTTGAATAAATGAATTGAGATTGTAACCAAATGTTCTGCTTCACCGTGGTTCTCTCGATAACTGAATATGTTAACTGCAATAAGCAGTGACTTTGCTGTATACTTCATTCACCTTCCGTCTTTCGGCGGGAGTTCCTACAGCACTGTTGTAGCTCTCTTCAGCGGAGAGTCCTATAACGTTCCTACTTTAGGTCCCGACAGATGACGGCGCGGCGTTTCTCAAGTAACGCATAGCGGCTTAATCCCAAACCGCGTCCGTAGTGGGAAGCGAAAGAATAATAGACCAAATAAATAACCACTTTTAACGCATTTGCAAATAATTCACTTTGGTGACAAGCTTACATCACGGCCAGCACATGTCTGTTTGTTTACAAACTTTGGCACGCGAGCGCGCTGATGCCCGCCGCCCCGCGCCCCGCGCCATGCGTCCCTCGTGAACCCCAAATAGGCCCCTCAGACACCGTACCTAGTGCCCGTTTTAGGATATTTAATAGACGCAAGATTGTTGTCACGAAAACATGATAAAAACTTTACAAATTAAGTACGATATTCAATGGACACGATAAGATCGGTGAACTGAACTCAATGTATACGTGGTAAATTATACGCTGAATACAAGCGCCCTCCAAATTTCAGTCGGTCGATGGCGGAACTATATTATACGCTAAAAGGCATTGTAGAGATGGAATTACGTCCATGCCAATTTTTCACCATTGCATTCTATCGATCATAAGGGACCCTTGGGCTAAAAATGAGGGTCGGTCAATCTTGCGTCCGTATGCCGGACGCACAAAGTCATTGGGACGCAGCATCATCGGTAAATAACGCCATGTAGGACGCAACATGTCCTTCAAGATGTATATATATATATATATATATATATATATATATATATATATATATATATATAATCAAGCAGTTTTTATGAGGAAAATAGTTAGTGTGTGTGTCTTATTTTAAACCGATTTCCAAAAAAGGAGAAGGTTATCACACTGAGAAAAACAAATAGCTGTACCAGTTCTGCTACTTGCGATTTGGCTAGTAGATAAATAATAAATAAATTAATAAATATAGGGACAAATCACACTGATTGAGCTAGCCCCAAAGTAAGTTTGAAACTTGAGTTATGGGATACTAACTCAACGATACTATATTTTACAACGAATACGTATATAGATAAACATCTAAGTCACAGGACAATTTGAAAAAGGCCATTTTCCAACTTGCCCTGACCGGGGATCGAACCCGGGACCTCTGGGTGGCTGGTATATATATATATATATATATATATACCAGCGTGGTGCATACCAGCATATGGTGGGTGGTATATATATATATATATATATATACAAGAATTGCTCGTTTAAATGTATAAGATATTGTACCCTTTGTTTGTACAATAAAGTTTTACAAACAAACAAAATTTTCAGAAGATTTAAGTGTACATAAATACCATAAAATAATGTTTAACACAATACAATGCATTTTTAACCGACTCCATAAAAGGAGGTGATCTTTTATTTTTTACGTATGATCAGATGATCATGGATTGTTCGAAGATGCCTGGACCGATTTGGAAAATTCTTCTTTTGTTTGAAAGGGTATACTTATCAAAAGGTCCCATAGAAAAAGAGGTGAAGTCGGTTTAGTGTTGAAAAATTATCATATGTTTACCATATGTTACCTGGTCGCTTTTATAATATATCTATAAAAAGTAAAATACATACAAAATATATACATATTATATAATAAACATTAAACCATTAAACATATTTAAACCTAACATTATTTTATTGTTATTATTTTTAAAACTTTATCTGCCATTTTTAAGGCAGTGTCGCATGTGCTCCCTCGCTAACGCACACTAATAGAGTTATAAAGCACAATACAGCCATCCATTTGTATGCAGCTCACGGTTTTCGAATTCAATATGTTGCTGGCGCGCAGCGCTGGGTTTTTCGTGTGTTTTCCTGGATTCGATCGCATCATACGCGACCTATTTGGTCAATGAATTGATATGTGACATATATATGAATAGGTGATTTAACTGATCGATTTGAAAATTTAAATGGTTTTTCAGTAATTAGATCTTTAGAGAGTTTTTTGCACTCCATACATACCTATTATCTATTATAAGGGTGAATTCAGTCTATGATACTTAAGAGTCCGGCGACCCTAGACTTCTCCATACAAACGTAGTACACGTTTAATTTTGAAACCACATGTCAGATTCCGGTAAAAATTGGTAATTGTAAAGAAATTGCAATTATCTAGGGTTATAACTGGTTTCCTACGGTAAAATTATGAACTGGAAAGAAAATATAACGATTTAGAAGTTTCCCATACTAATGGTTAAAAATGATATAAAACACTATATTCTATTTCAAGTTCATATTTTTACCGTCGGAAACTAGTTATAAACCTAGATAATTGCAATATCTTTAAAATTACAAAATATTGCCCAAATCGGACATGTCGTTTTGAAATAAAACGTAGACTACGTTTGTATGGAAAGTTGTATTTTGGTCTAGGGCCGGGGGCCCTTAAAACAACTTTTCCTTGGGAAAAGTTGTTCCTTGGGAAAAGTTGTTACAAGCATACGTCGAAATATGAAAAATATTTTTTCCTTTCCATACTAACTTGGATCAGCTGATCGGCAAACTTGTATGGAAGGCCAAATTTACTTTTCATATTTCGATACTTGTTCCTTGGGGAAAGTTGTTCAGTATCACGGACTGAATTCACCCTTTAAATAGTTTCAGTGTATTTTGTTAGACCTCATATTTTGATATTTTGGACTCAGAATCATAAAAAACCGCAAGATTAATTTTCTTTTTCTTAAGATAAATCCTCAAAATGTCCATAAATGGCAAATCTTACTATAGTCCCAGTTCCCGCTCGACGTTCGCATACTGCAAAGCAGCACATTTTAGGGTCAAAGACAGCGAAGAATGCAATTGGGAACGCTCAAAGACGAGAAAATCTAAGTATTTCACAGTCCCTACGATCCTATTCCTGTTTCAAACCACAAAATTCAAGCCCTAAGGTTAATGGGAACCCATATATTTAAATAAATATGACTATATCTCAATATCAAAGCAAATCTTCATTTTACATCTCAAAAGTAAAGAAATTATTTTGTAGGTTTAGCAATAAATTCCAAATTCAATGTTTACCTTTTATAAGAAGTAAAACCTGGGCTGAGCCAAGCGAAGGTCAGATCCAGATGACAACAAATAAAATCAGACCCTTTTTTCTAAACGTCAAAACAAACATTTTCTATGGGATAAGAATGAATTAAATAAGTGTGACGTCATACTTTTATAGAGTTAAATAGCGCTCATAATATGAGTTTTTAAATTCATTTATCTAAAATCTCTTTGACAATAAAGATGATAAATAAAAGGGCGTATTAAGTAAGTATAGCGGCGTAAGTATTTTGTGACGTTTTATTTTATAGACTGTACAGAAATAATTTATTTTTGACCCAGTCATCTACCCAATTCTCTAAAAACTTATATACTTATATACAACGTGGAAGGGCCATACCTACACGTAATAAATCGAATCACGGGCTATACTAGATCCCTATAATAGTATCATCATCATTTCAGCCGCATAGCGTCCACTGCTGGACATAGGCCTCTCCCAAAGATTTCCAAAATGACCGATCCAGAGCGGCCTGCATCCAGCGCTTATAATAGTATAATTAAATTAAAATAAGAGTATAAAAAGAAATAAAAAAATATCCTTTATTCAAAACTGTGACCCTTACCCTTCTTGTGAGTAATTGTCCTATCTTCTTATTCGCCGGTTGACTGGAAGAGATTCCATTATGGGATAAGTCCGCCGTTGTCAATTTATTCTATTGTTTTTGTATGTAATTGTGTTTTTTCATAGTACAATAAAGTTATTACAAACAAACAAACAAACTGTGCAGCCGCACGGGCAATTTGCATGAGAATGTCGATTTTGTCGTTTTTTTTTGTTTTTTCTGTTATTTTATTATCATTATACTATAGTGATTTAGTATAGCCTGTGGTTAGTTTTATTAGGGGTATGTCCCTTCTACATTGTATAGCTGCAAAGAGTGTAGAGTTGGGTTCAGTCTCACAAGTGGCACTTTTACTAATTATGTGCTAATGGGTCATCTTAACGTTACGTATGTTGTTATTGTGATACGTGATCCAACGGGAAAACCGCAATTAATTACTTTCCCAAAATAGGTGTATACATAAAAAGAATAATAAGAACCTTAAGCGAAATTGCCGTTCTATTTAATGACAAAAGATGTAATTTTCCTTTTGAGACAGTAAAATTACAAGAGGAAAAAGTAAATGTTTGCGGAAACTTGTGTACTTACCTCTTATTGGTTGGTAACTAATTTCAGGGCCTTCATGAGTATGTACGTACCCATTTTGAGGGTTCCGTTGTAAACAAGGAACCCACATAGTTTCGCCATATCTGTCTGACTGTCTGAAAGACTAGCTATTACTACTAGAAAGCTGTAATTGGACACATAAAAAAAAAAGTCAAAAATTAACGAAGTTAAAACGAAAACTGTCAGAGCTTATTAGGGTTTACAAATTTAGAAGTGATAGGAAACTAACTGATAAAATTTACTCGAGAAAGAAAATTTCATACAAATTCAATAAAATTCTTAAAATTAAGCTGTTTTTAGTCGTTCCGTGAGGTGTGAACTCAAAGTCGCAACTACGGAACACTACACTGCGCGTGGCCCGACACGCACTTTACCGGTTATTCATTCAGTTTTGGCACAAGATGTTTATGCTTATCCGTTTACTCGGCTCTTACGACATCCATGGGTAACGACTTCCATAGGAAAAGCTGATGGATTTACATTTTACATTAAGGAGATAATAACTTACACCAAGTCGCAAAGTTACTTCTCGTTTTGAAATAAGACGAAAATAATGTAGCAACTCGTCAAAAACGCTCATTGTCTAAATCGCATAGACACTACTTATCTCAAAAGAGATCTCTTCCAATAAGCCTGTGAAAGGTATTCCGAAATTTCTTTATTTCAAATAACCAGACGAGACTGCCTCCGTGGTGTAGTGGTTAGAGCGTTCGGCTCATACCCGGAGGTCGCGGATTCGATTCCCGGCGGGGGCAACGACTTTGTGTTGTTGTCCTAGTTTGGTTAGGACATTGTAGGCTGATCACCTGATTGTCCGATAAGTAAAATGATCCGTGCTTCGGAGGGCACGTTAAGCCGTCGGTCCCGGTCACTGTCTTTGACATTGGTCGTTACCTAAAACCATGTCAGAGGCCTTTAAGGCGGTTTAAAAACTCTGACACTAGTGTTAGTCACTAACACGCTCGAGAAGAAGAAGACCAGACGAGGTATTAATGTAGTAAGTCGGATAAATTGAAACTTATGCGCAATTGACCACCAGGCATTCCTGCTGCATACACTTTGTATGCACAATTACATAATTCTGTGACCGGAGTCCGCGCTCGGCCGTGCGGGGAATTTTGATCAGTTGATGGTAATTTCCGTGATTGTTATTATATAATTAAAAAGAGTGGTCTACAACGTAATTAAAGGACATCTTATTACGTTGTAGAATTACTAACTTAATTAAGTATGTAAGCTCAAGTGTATTTTTAAAAACAAGAGGACGGCTAGCATTTATGATGTAGTGGATTTTTTGGTGTTTAGTAGCTTTATAGATTTATTCTTATACTAGCTGGTGCCCGCGACTTTGTCTGCGCAGGAGTATCACACAATATCTTTATAAATTATAGCTTATGTGTAATTCCTATATATAAGCTATATTATTGTAAAGTTTCAGTCCATTAAGTAGTTTTTACGTGAAAGAGTAACAGACATCCATCCATCCATCCATCCATACTTACAAACTTTCGCGTTTATAATATTAGTAGCATGCTGTTTAGTATGTACTTGTTGCGAGTACCTTTATAATGTGCTGCTCTTTTGGATAAAAGTTCGAATCATGATCATCGATGCCTTTCTCCGCACATTAGCCAAAAGCGGCCTTTTTTCGCAAATATGTGTAGAAAAGCTTCACGTTCTCACTTTAAACTGTAAACAGTATCTAAGATTGATCAAGACATAATTTTAAATTATATTTCCGTTTCCTTTTAAATGGGTCCAGTGCTGCCAGCACCGGAAAAAAATTGCTTATGTACCGGAAAATTTTGGGCTTCCGAAAAATTCTGGTAGCCCAGGTCGTTAGTTTAAAGAGATTGTGTCTATATTATCATAGATCCATATACTTATTATTATATAGTGGTATTTTACAAAATGCTCGTTTATTGACTGAGTACTGCTGTCTTTATGTGCGGGTGTCACGACACTCGACACAATTAGCCAGCAATGTTAATCGCTCTCGCTAATCGATTGAGTCATTTGTGTAACACCGCACACGAATAGCTAATTAATTAGTTTGTTTACGATAACTTTAGCCTTTGAGAAAGTTTGTTGGAAAGTCGGAGCATCCATAGCTGGGTTGCTTCGGAGCCCGGAGTGCGCAAGTTTTTCAAATAACTTCATACAAAGCCGGAAAGCGGACCCCGGCCTTCGCAGCATTACTGCTGAAGATGCAACTTGGAATACGCTGAGATGAGAGAGAGACAGAGAGAGAGAACTTTATAAAGTACTTTACTTTCCATACACTTTCTTTTTGGACAATTTATAAAATATAATGTTATATTTTTAACTAGCCTGCGACTTAGTTCGAGTGGACTTTATGTCTTTGGAAAATGCTCATCAGGCTGAACAACTTTTGCTAAGGCGACATTTTAATATTTCTCATAATTTAGCTGGACCATTACAGTTCTGCATCAGGTGTTTCATTTTTCAAAATCATTTATATCCTATATGTTGCCCAGGCTTAACAGCTATATAACAAAAACAGTTTCATTATAATTTTATTCATTTCATTCTAATTCGTCCAGTGTTTACGGAGTTAGCGGTACAAACAGACAAACAAAACAGATTTTTTTTATTCGTACTCTATTACTATCTCTCCATCGCCCTCAATATTTTTTTTAGAAATATATTTAATGAACAGACATACATTTTTACTGTTTTATTATATGTATAGATTAGATATTTTAGTTTAAGTATAGTTTTATCAATTAATTTAATGAAACATTAAAAATAAATTTGCTTACTAAATAATTTTTTTTTTTGTTTGAAAAAGGACTCTCTTATCAGGAAAATTTTATCAAATTCGGTTGAGTAGCTTAGGAATGAAGTCGGTTTTTAGTTTTGAAAAGTTATTTTTTACCCTGACACTTCTATAGATATGTAGGTAAGCTGTCGTGTCAGTGAACACTAACAGACACTAAGCACATAATGAGTAAATGACTAAATTTCGCATGGACAGGTAATTATAATTGTTTCGCTTCATTAGGGCCTGTTGTCTCTGAACTATTAATTATATGGAGTACAAAAATGTTTATTTGACACGAACAATAATATTAAATAACTCATCGTATTAATATTTCATAATTTGTTGCTAACAGTTGCTTTTGATAGATACTCGTAGGTAAAGACAAATCACACTGATTGTAGTTGCCCCGAAGTTTTTATTTTTTACTTAATTTGGCATACTAACTCAACTATTATATATATTTTATAACAAATACCTAAATAATTTTACGACTATATTTTAGCGCTAGCATTAGTGGAAAGTTACCATTACGAGAAATTATTAATTTATCCATTTAAGCAAGACTTTACGAAAGATTTTAAATAACTCCCATGCTGGTCTGGGAGAAACGAAAAAACTTAGAATGTACCAGCTGTTTCTCTTCCCGCGCAGATCGTAAAAGCCGATCGAGGGAATGGGCAAAAATGCGAATCATTTTAACAGGCGATGCGGCTAGCAACCCGTCACTGTATTGATTGCTTTTCCATCTTCTCGCCCATCATGACGCTAAAAGTGGCTTTTGAGTCTTGCGGCTCTAGGCTCTGCATAGAGCCGCAAGACCCAAAATGCTCTGTCTGCCCCATTAGGGATAAAGACGTGATAGTATGTATGTACGTATTTAAATAACGCAGGACTGAGAGAAAATAAATGTAATAAAGGAAAATATTGGAATTTACCTAATTCACTTATTGAGTCATATGGTAGCTCTATAAATTAAACAAATATTCCTATACGTATTTATTTTACAGGGTTAGTCGCGAATGGTCTTTACATACTTATTATGATACGAAGGCTACATAATGCGTTCTCTACTAGTAAACCTATAATTTTATTTAGATGACAAGTAGGCAAAGACTATAATTATTTTAGGTCTAAATTTAGTTTAGTTAGTTGGGTTTTTAGGGTTGTAAAGGTCGATGAGGTTGTCTACTTGTCACCAGAACGAATTAGTGTAACACTCTCGTTAGTTAATGGGCACTCAATACTTGCCTAAACAGTAACATCACATTGCACAGAAAATATAGAGTATAGAAGAATCACAGTCAAGAGTTTCAGTTTTTTTTCCGTTTTGTTTTTAAGTTTTTGGAGAAGAGTTTATCAATTCGAATGTATATTATGTATGTTCCCCGATTATTCGAAAACGCCTGGCCTGGATCAATTTGTAAAATTCTTATTTGAAAGGCCATTCTTGCGAGGTGGTCCGATATAAAAGTTATAAAAATCGGTACTATATTACCGATATTTGTCGTTGAAGTCGGTTTTTAGGTAAGATTTTTTTTTATTGTTTCCTTCTTTTAATATGTGACATGATCTGTTGCACATATTGAATATCATATACACTATAAAGATTTAATAGGCGATAAAACTACGACAAATTAGGCTACTAATATGCCAAACCTATAGAGTTGTAGTTTTGTGACATGAAGTTCTGGTATCAATACTAGGTACAGATTTTAGGATTTGTAACTAACTTATATACAGCCAACTCGACCACACTACGTACTTGACTAATCAATTCTAGTTTTCTGTTATATTTAATTATTCTGTAACATTTTTATTTTATCCAGCGCTGACATAACAAAGGTCGGTCCGCAAACTGTTCGCAACGCAACGCAACGTTTGTTTTGATATTGTTTATCATTTGTTTAGTAATCACAATTAGATTGTTTATCAATGTCAGACAACAGTAACAAATTGTTTCATAACACGGCGAGTCACATCGAGGCAGCTTTTATTTTGTAAAATTTCGATAAATTGTTATCTGAAAAAGACATAATGAAATCAATATCTTTCTAATATTATATAAGCATGGATGGATGTTTGTTACTCTTTCAAAACTACTGAATGGATTGTAATGAAACTTTACAATAATATAGCTTATACATCAGAATAACACATATGCTACAATTTATAAAGATATTGTGTGATTCTGCGCAGACGAAGTCGCGGGCATCAGCTAGTTCTACAGTAATACAGTCGGAAGAAGTATTGACTAAGGCTGTAGATGAAACCCTCAAATTTGATCTGACGTCTGAATAAAGGAAGATCCAACGATACCTTTTTTTGCAAGGTATCATGAATATGAAGAGAATTGAAAACACAAGATAACAGTAATCATACATACATACATATATATGTAATATATTTCAAATAACGTATATATAAATATGAAATAACCCGCAATAAATCGAACCACGGGCTATACTAGATCACTAGGTATAGTTTATGAGACTTAAAATAACAGTCAGAGAACAAAAAAAGATTGAGGCATTTTCATGCTAAAGTGTGCAGCCGCCCTGAGCAAATTGTATGTAATGTTTATTTTTTACTGTTAATTTTATTATGCATGTTTGATTTCGAGACTTGTTGTGGGATAAAGCTGCGAAACACACCCCCTTTTGGCTTCGCCTTAGTCGGGAAATGAAACAAAAATTCTTATCAACCATAATCATGTTTGTAAAGTTTGGGGCTAGCTCAATCAGTGTAATTTGTCCCTATATATTTATTTATTCATTTATTATCAGTATTCCTTCATTCATTCATTCATCATTATCAGGTCTTTTTATCTCCACTGTAGAAGCACGACCCTCTCTGTACTACCAGAGCCATACTTGGCCAGAGCAAATAAAGGACTTTGGCCTACACTCTCCTCGCTGACCAGACGGGTTGGAGGGGTCTCATTGATGTTTACAAGCTTTGTTTAGCTTATTTCCTAAGTCGCCTTCTACGACATCCACTGGATGACTTGGAGTGGCCCTATTCTACTCTGCAAGAAACCACACGGCCAACTAATCATGTTGTTGCCTGGTAATGGCACTAAGCCGGTGGTAATGCGATCAAATGATCGGCGCTAGTGAAAGTCGATGGAATGGCTTTTTGTGCCATAAAGCGTTAACTAATCGCGCTTTTTGTGATATCCAGGGGTCACTGACTTGGTTTAAGTGAAGTGTTTCGCTTTTTAATTTCTCCTCTCTGGTCGCTTCCTTGACTATAATACGGTATTACTAGTTCATATGAGAAAAAAATCTAAAGATTCTTGAGATTTGTTTGAGATTCGCTCGAAAACAGGCATTGTAGTGATGTGAGACATAAAACCGCCATGCTATAGTTGAATTGGGCAATGCATGTTGGTAGGATGCAAAGTGAGAGATGGGCCAAAATCGCAACAGAGTGGTTTCCTAAAGATGGTTACCGTCGCCCGGGTAGGCCAAGAAAGCGCTGGCGAGATGATCTGGACACTTTTTGAATAGTATAGACGAGCCTAACACAATAAAGAGATAAGTGTAAGAAGATGGGACAAAATTTTGCAAAAAAAGCAGGTTATGGAAAAAAATATTTTTGAGATAGCTTAGGCTAAAAACACACGGAAAATGTTAATTTTATCTCACAAAACACCATTTTTTTTAAAATTACAAGTCTTCATTTCAACTTTTATAATCAATTTTTAAATACAAAATAATAGCCGCCCTCTTATTACGTCATTCGCCGTATGGTTTTCGTCAAAGTAGAATAGCACTACTTCAAGTCTTCCCGTGGATGTCCTAGAAGGCGACTTAGGAAATACAAGCTAAACAAAGCTTATAAACATTAGTAAGACCCCTAAAACCCGTCTGGCCAGCGAGGACAGTGTAGGCCAAGTTCTTTGGCTGCTCTAAGTATGGCTGTGGTAGCACAGAGAGGGTCATGCTCCTGCAGTGGAGACAAAAAGACCTGATGATTTTAACCGTTGCAATGCATTAGTGGGCATACCTATTTAAAAAATGTATCAAAGTCTATAAACTCAGCTCGTGTACAGAAAAAATGTGTATCAAGGTCTCTGAATCAGTCTTACATCATGTGACACAGCAAATGGGAGCTGAAATCAAACAGCGATTGTTTGCCTGAATTTGCTTTGTAGATACCCTCTTTAACGAAAGAGGTTACCATTCAATATTGACTTGGCAAACCGCCTTTGTGAATTTAGCTTCATCATAATCCGCTTATTTGCTGAGCGCTAACCCATGTTATTTTAACATTCTTCTTAATATTTTACTAATTATTCAGAAAATAGAAGATATGGTAGCGATAAAATTTTCAAAAACTGCGTGAATTAAGGCGAAATGATAGCCGAAGTGGCGCCATTCGAAATACATTGTTTAAAAGTAAAAATGGTGATAATAAAAAAATTACATCCAACAATTTGTAGAACCTTTAAATTATTTTATGAATAACCTTTGAAAGTATTATTGATAATCTTACTACTTACGCAAAAACTCGTTTGAAATAAATTGTCCTCATTTGATATAAATTGTGCCACTTCTGCTACTATTTCGCCTTAATGACAAAGACGTGTTGTGAATTTTTAATATTCGGACAATTAAAATAAATTTTTCATTAAAATTTTAGCCTGACATAACTCCTGATTTTATAAGGCTAGGTACTTATTAGAAACATATATTATGAAAATTGCAAGTGTTGACCCTGTTAAAGGATTTATAGGTAAAAGTTCGCAAAATAAAGGATTTGCGTATAATAATCGTAATTTTATAGAGTAAGTACTAGCGGATTAAGTAGGTACTACCAGTTCGCACGAGCATGAATTTAATATTAACCTTCCTCTTGAATTTCTCTATCTTTTAACGAAAACCGTATTAAAATCCATTGCGCGTAAAAGGTAAGCGTAAGTACGTACATTATACAGAAGAGAGGGACAGATTTTATTTTATGATAAGAGATGGGAAATGTCTGTGAAAAACTGACTTAGTCATAGTATCCTGTACTATGACTAAGTCAGTTTTTCACAGACTTTCTAAAACTAAAACAGAAACTAAAATACTAAGGTCGAGAGTTATGTTATGAGTTAATATGACCCTCGTAAACATAAGTTTTTATATCAATACTTTTTTGTTAGAAAACTAAGACATTTCCCATCTCTTATCATAAAATAAAATCTGTCCCTCTCTTCTGTATAATGTACGTACTTACGCTTACCTTTTACGCGCAATGGATTTTAATACGGTTTTCGTTAAAAGCCAACTTTAGTAAATGGCGTTGTATGAATTCCATTCATACTTTCTACGAAGTATAAATGTCGATCTCATTCAATTTTCTAGATTTTCTATTTCCCTGAATTAAAATAATTAATACTTTAGTCCCCGATCTCTCGAGTCAACTCAGTGCTAATTGCGCGCGACAAAACAGACGCGAGTGGTTTTTGTCGCTCTCGGGAAGGCTTTGCGGAAATTTATTGTGACACGCAATGGATGTCCTTCCATGCTGTTCTAGAGAAACAGTAAAAACGTAATTAATAGCTTTCTTCTCGAAGGGGCAGACAAAGCCTAGGGCTTAAAGGCCTCATTTAGCGAGATGATGGGCGTGAAGGAGGAAAATGCTAATACCTTGCTTTTCAGGCAATAAAAAGTTTTAGACCACATCCGTATTGTATTTAGGTACTTCTGAATGAACGAACATAAAGTCAGGATGTCAATGCGTAATATAAGAAGTACAAGAAAATCCTTTTAGAGCAAAAAGGTACACAGTGTGCTTCAATTATAGGGGAACTTCAATAAGAGTTGTAAAAGGTTGTAAAGTAGTACCTATGCTTTCGAAGGGAAATACTTTATCACGTACAAACATTTTTACTTAGTAAAGGATGTAGATTAAAATGAGGAAGATTTTGATGATGATGGGGCGTGATAATATGTATGTATGTATGTACAAATTTGTATAGTCGAAACTGCTACTATAATATACATGGTTGTAGTTTCGACTATACAAATTTGTACATAAATACATTCAATTCAAATCAATTATATGTACACATTATATATACTATATATACTATACAGCATCATAGATATAACATAGATTAACCTAATGTCAAAAATAGATGCATAATGTTATTTTGGCGGATCACACAATTAAATAAGTAGGAAACTCGTAAAACATATTACACGTAATTGCAGTTGTAATTTTTTTCCCTATAATTATTCATTCCTGTCTTGCCATCTAAGTCCGGAACAAGAAAGTGGCCGTTGGAGGCTCCTGTCACATCTTCTGAGGAATGTTAATCGAAGGACCGGTCGGTGGTCGAAGCTTTTCTTAGATAATTACATTTGACACGATCAAGATTTTTCTCAGGGCACAAACTTGATGTTAATTTTATTACATCTTTTTTCAAATCGTATTATTTCTTTACCATAAGGGGTAAAGAAATGATTTGATAGATAAACAACCAAAATTAAAATAAAAACATTATCCATCTTGACCTGACCGGGGGGATCGAACCCGGAACCTCCGGTGTGGCAGAGTCGCGCCACTAGGCCACAGAGGTCGTCATCAAATAAAAACATACATGATAGTGTAGCCATAAAGTCAGGTATTGTTACTGTACCGATAGTCGATACCTGCGCAATCGTGTCGGTCGCAAACGTGCGTGCTCACATTTCGGACAGCCATTGTGTTCAGGACAGGTGGGACACTGCATTGTGTGTCTGATTCGATTCCACGCAACCAAATGTGATCAATTGATCATACGTAATAGGTATCTTAGTCAATTTCAATGATTAATGCCATTGATAATGACAATAATAAAAAGTTAGTGGACAATAGTTCAATTGAATAAGTTTTGAGAGTAATTTTTATTTAGTGATACGTGACGCCATAACTGCGTGTTTCCTAAGCTATTATTTTCACTAGCATACTATTAGGAGCTTTAAGATTTTTTTCTAAAACTTTTACATATAAGCGATTTTTTATAGGGCTTTATAAAAGTTTTATTGTGATAGAGCTTGTCTCAAACACAAACTTCGGTACTTATTTAGTTTAACTAGTTCAATTAAAGATGAAAAACACGTTAGAAATAGTACTTGAGTTCAAAAAACGAACTCTAGCTTACACTACAAGTCATTAACTTCGTACATACTATATGCACTCAGACCACGTCTCACTACCTATAGTGTCTTATTAGCACGCAAGATCCCCATGAGCGATAATTTCTCTGCTATTATTTTTATCTAAAGTCAAGTTCAATTGTTTCAGATTGCTGCCTGGACTGCCCGGTGCCGATGCCGGTGCCGACATCAGAAGTCAGATCATTAAAATATTAAATCAAAGCCTGGATCGCGCGCTGCGCCCGCGCACCGCCTCGCCGCGCCGCGACCGCCATTCCTACGCCGCGAGTTGCAACAGACGCACGCGTCGCGTTTTCCTAAACTTCATTATATCGTTTCGAAAGTCTATACGCAATCGTGAAACAATCTAATTCCTTAGTGATAACTTGAATATTTTGTGTGTTTTTTGGATTATTTTACCAATATTTTCTCGAAGTTTTCTCCAAACGGACAAGTGCATTGAGTAAGTGTGGAGAAGGCTACATTCCAAACCGGTGTCGTTCTTTAATGGACGAGGTGTGTACTGTGTACTACTCTGTGTGTGTTGTAGCCGAGGGAAGTGACTGCAGTGCGGTGTTTCAAAACAGTTTCCGTGAACGTACGGCCAAGGAACTCCTTACAAACTGATAACGGATAAATTCACCGGAGAGTTCTCGAGTCAGAATGTAATAAGGCGACAAAAACTGGAGTCTATTCAGAGAAAAATGGCTCGCGGAACGCTGAGTGAAAACGAGCGCCAGTGCTTAGACACGAGCGCAAAAAGTCAATCAGAGCGTTTGCAAGACGCAGAAAAAACAGACAGCAAGACGAATGGGCTGCGAGTGCGCTTCCTGGATGAGGAAGGAAAAACTGAGAGAACCGTGAGCACTGATGAGGTAGACTATTCCGTGTCACGCGTCAAAAAGATACACATCTTGAAAAATAGGAGCTCGAGCGAGACGAGCATTCTCCTGAGGAATCCGTCGTTGATGAAGAGATACTCGAGCTCTGAGCGGCGCTTCAGCGATGGCAATACCGACAACCTGAACAACAACTCCCTGAGCGAGAATCTCAACGGACGACTATCCATACTGAAGAACTCCGACAAGACTGACGACACAGAAACCAAAGACGGTAACCATTTCAAGAAAAACTGCAATGTTTACAGCGTGAACCAGGCCAAAACATTGACGCCTGAGCGGAAAAGGTCGATTCCCCTGGCGATGCCAAGATTGGTCGGACATAAAATGTATGAGAACGGTCAGGGGAAATCAATTTTGCCAGCTGAAGTGAGTCTTGCGGATGGAATCAGTGGCAAGGACTTCACGGCCCGTGCCATCGGCCGGCTGTCCAGAGGCATCGGGAAACTTCTCCGGAGGACCAACAGCGTGCGCATCAGTGATCCAGACCCGGTCTATAAGGTGGCCTACCTTGGCAACGTCCTCACCGGCTGGGCCAGAGGTAAGCTTAGCTTAGAATCATAGCTATTTTATGGAATTTCGCAGATATCGAGTTGTTTGTAAATACAGTACTACACAATACCCTTTATATAACATGAAAAATAAAAACAAAGGTGACTGTATCACTGAGAAATTCTTTACACAAACTCGCACAAATAAAAAAATTAATAAGAATGAAAATAAGGTAAAATAATGAATATACAATACATAAAACAGAACTACCAATCTACCGATATTAACACAGGATTGAATTATTTTTTGTAAAAATAAATTCTTTCACAATTTTGTTTCGTTAAGTATTACTTACTGAAACACTTTGTGTCTTTATCACATGGTGAGGTTACAAAAGACTTTCAGTATGAAGATAGGGTATCAGTAGTTTTAGGTCACCAAGATAGCTTGATTCGCGACATAAAAGTCAAATACTGAACAGAACAACTCTCTCATTTAACAGCCAGGGCTCTTATCGCAAGTATTATGTAAAAATAGGAACATATTACGATTTTAAGTGGTAGTGTTGAATGGAGTACGCAGTTACCTTAATTTTTGCGTAGAAACCCATAAAAAATAGGAAACTCTTCCTCCTCACCTTATCGCGGTTTATGTGGCATCAGGACAGCATTTGAGTCTTTTGCATTACCTTTTCAAGGCACGTGTCCTATTCTTTTTTTCCATATTGTCCTTAACGCACTCCTTCCACCTTTTCTTTGGCCGTCCTCTGTTCCTTTATTATCCAGAAATCTTCAAATTTGGCATCTTTTATTTGTCACGTGGCTCTTCTCTTTCCTCATTATACGACATACATCCATGTCTATACATCCTAGTCTATTGCTTAGCTTTTCTTTTAATGAGGAAGGGCCACCTTTGTACTTCCTCTGACATATTTGTTTTTTAATCTATATTTTCTTGTTGAAATTGACCGAAACGGCCAATTCAAAAAAGAATCTTATAAGTCAGCTAGGAGCAAATAAGTAGTGAGGCAAAACGATATTGCTTGCATATTGCTGCCTACTTATTCGAAACAATCAATGGGTAGTGTCTTAACATGTAATTTGCTTACTTAATCATCACCGGTTGATATTAATTCCTTTTCAATTTGCGTGGCGGCCATTAAGAAATCTATCGATTATGAAACGTTATAATGACCCGGCTTCGCAGCTATAAATTAAACATAAGCCTTTCGATATAAATCTCAAAGTTGCGATAGTTAAACCGGCAACTTTGATTAAGAAAACTAAAGATGAAACAAAAACAACTAACATCCAAATAGGTCTTACAAAAATAGTAATGTCAAATCTATGGTAATAGGTTTCAAAAGCGCAAATCGATAGTTGTTTAATTGCAAATAATTAAGAAAATTGGTCTTATGCTGTAAGACGAAATTATTGTAAGTGTAATGTTAATGTCTTCAAATGACATGTAGTTAGGTCCATGAAATATTTTAAAATAAGTAAATATGTTTAAATGAGTACTTGTTTTTTATATTTCAAATCTTTAGTGACCACAATGGTACAATAGGTGGACTTAGATGCGTTATCTACCAGTCAGCTTTAAAGAAAAACAAATAAAATTTATTTGTGATGACTGATGCACTCTCAAAGAGTTAAGATATGTAAAACTTTTTTATATATATTTTTTTTTGTATTGATGCATTAAAGAGATTTTCATTCATTTATTCATTCATACACACAACGGAAAATAACTTTGACTTATTTAAATAAAAAACTAATAGGTATGTAGTTTCTTCTAAACAAACTAATGAGCAACTTTGTTTATGAAACAACATTGGAAACACGTATGAATGTCTATATTTACTCTATTGATGACTTTGCATAACACAATATTTCATCCGAGTTTCAACTACGCATGTAGTTCAAGGCAACTTCTTTGAAAACTTACTACGTATTCTTCGAAGTAAAGGATTCTATTGTAGATCTTTAGCTTTGGTTTCTTATATTATAATTTAATTTGCTTTTAACCGCAGTTAAACAATTCTAATGTTTAGTTAAACCTTGAGCATTCTTTGAATAATTCGATCGCTGAAAAATGCACCGTATGTGTTTTCATTCTCGCAAAACTGTGTTTTGACCAGTGGATAATCAAAACAAAACTTGTCAAAATTTTTGAATATTGCTTCCATTTAAATATAGGATGCTGCTAGGAACCAATCAGTATTTTGATTCTTTTTTCTATCTTCTCACCCCATGTTATGAGTGATCATTAGGTAAAGCAGCCCGGGCTCTATCTGCTTAGAGTCACAAGACCTAAAATTCTCTGTCTGGATCAGTAGGGATAACACGTAATAGTGTATTTATTTGAATGCCTTTAACGACCTGCATCACATACTAGTCCAGCAATTCCGAGGTTTTGGGATGTATCTCCAGTGAAGGGAAGTAAGACAATAGTCTTTTTCAAATATTTCTGGATCTTGTTGTACTCAAAGGCTTCGTTTCTGATTATAATGATGGGCGTGAGGATAGATCACAGAATTCAGAACACTGAAGGTTTACTAATTCGTCCATTGACATGATTTAGATTCTTACCTATTCCCTTGATCGGCTTCTAAGATAAGTATTTTATTATTTTCGAGACCAAAACAATCTAAATTTAGTACTACTTAGTAAATAGGTATTTTATCAGTTTTACTATCTGGCAAAAATAATTTGTTACGTATTGCTCAATTGTTTGTTACATCGTAGATACTTAAATATTCAATCATAATAAGCCACTAAATAAGCGTATCAAAATCATGTCCAGATTAGGATATTAATCATTGGAGTACAATACGTCAGCGATTAAAGTCATGTGTTGGTCTCAACGTTCGTAAATTGGCTACAATTGATACACATCACAATCAACATTCCTTGCTTATCCGAGACTTTCGTTTTTTGCCTCAGTTTCTCGTCTAATGGTTAGAAGTACAATGTCCGAGAAATTAGACCAATTTATCTCGCAATAGTTGGAATATTAGACTTTCATGTTGCATACTTTTTATTCGTTTTGTTTTTGTTGTTTTCTTGGAATTATCTTCATTTGTAGTTTCATACTGCTATGCTAGTCTGGGAGAAAAAAAAAACTTTGAACCAGCTGTTTCTTTTCCCGCGCATTTTGTAGACTTAATCGAAAGAATGGGCGTTAATTTGAATCATGTTAATAGGCGATGCGACTAGCAACCCACCACTATCGTCGATAACTTTTTCCACCTTCTTACCTACCATCACTCTAAAAGCGGCCTCT
The DNA here is from genome assembly GCA_963555685.1 of Acrobasis consociella. Taxonomy (NCBI): domain Eukaryota; kingdom Metazoa; phylum Arthropoda; class Insecta; order Lepidoptera; family Pyralidae; genus Acrobasis; species Acrobasis consociella. Next base: position 522,989 of record OY743107.1, read on the forward strand.
GGGTCTCGCGGCCCTCTGTGTACTCTATCTACTTAGAGCCGCAAGACCCAAATTGCCCTGAATTCCCCATTAGGGATAAAGATTTGATGTGTATGTATGTAAAACTTCATTCAGTCTGGTAAAATGATACATCCATTTCGAAACAATAACAAAATTATCAAGTAATATTTATAGTACTCGTGTTAAGATGCGTGGACTATTTAAGGGTCTAAGTTCAGAAACTTGGATCCTAGCTCATGAATATTAACCACGGAGGAAACTGTTTAACGTGTGATCTCCGAACTGCGACCTGTGGTTGGAGCCATTTGGATGTAAACACCGCCATTACAGTAAATCATTATGTTGTATAACTTGTATAGACGCTAACTGGAGAGTAATTAATGACGCACGTAGCTGTTTGGCGGAAAGGTTGTTTTGACACCTGTTATAGTAAGAACGTTTTACCGCCACGTGATTCTGAGGCTGGTCTGAGAGAAAAAAAATCGAATGTACCAGCTTTTTCTCTTCCAGATCGTAAAAGCCGATCGAGGAGCCTTCTTGCTAAAATTGGAGTTATGCAGCTCTGGGCTCTGTCCACTAAAAGCCACAGACCAAATAATGTGGTTGCCCTATTAAAGATAAAGACGTTATAGATAATAAAATTAATAAACAACGGACAAATTACACAGATTGAGATAGCCCCAAAGAAGTTCGAAACTTATGTTATGGAATACTAACTCAAAGATACTATATTTTTAAACATTTACATTATAAATAAACATACAAGACCCAGGTCAATCAGAAAAATATCATATTCCTTCGTGACCAGACCGAAGATTGACCCAGGAGTCCTCCCTCAACCTCCTGTCTAGTGAAGAGGCAATTTAACCATTACGCCACGGAAGTCGTCAGTAATAGTATACGCATGTATGATCGTAAGTGTATGTATGTGTTTATATTTTTTACCTAGTCTCTGAGCCAGTCAAATTATTATAACGTTTGATTAATGTTCCCCATAACGCGAGATGACTTGACATATCCGTAAGTTAATTTACAAGCGCCTTGTTTTTGCGTCCAATTTTTTGTTCACAACATACTGACCTTGGGACAGGTTTTGACGTACCACAGATTAAGCAAGCCATTACCTAAGCAAAAACAAACTGATGTTGCAATCTTAATCCAATAATGTCTCTAATCCGCAAACAATTCCTGCACAAGCCACGGTCTTTGCGGTGTGTGCAGTTTCTTAGTTAACTGCGCGTCAGGAGCTGTACTTACATGCTGTCAAGTCATGATAGCTCTTACGTCGTGTTGAAGAATTTGATAAGTAACTAAAAGATAATTCCTAAAGATAGCTACTTTGATTGCAGAATAATCATCAAAAATTTCGTATATATCACAGGAAATAATCTGCAAAAATTCCTTCAAAAGATTATTAAAGAAATCCGCTTCACTTGCTATAAAGTATACCACAACAATTGCCGCATTTCCAATATTTCAAAAATAATTAGTAAATAACTATTTTTAGCCTTTTGAAAATAATCCTTCCAGTCACCAAATCTCTTTAAAATTTTGAGAGTTGGGAGCCGGCTTATTAATCAATGAAGAGAAATGTCAAGTCAATATTATCTAAGTACGTTGTCTTGTGGAAGCTTCGCCAAATATCCGCGTTACTCCAAGCCAAGTAAAAGTACTTCAGGATTCCGTCACAGTGCAGACTTTCACTCTCACGAAGACGAGCTCGGCTGACCCCAGCGTGACATCAATTGAGAATAAATTGCCTTCACATTGCGCAGGACCACGCCTTGGGAATCTGTAAATTGTTGGGATTTTTTGGGTGTTTTGAGAAACCTAGAGACAATGGTCAGACCTTGTCATCAGGTGACACAAATGTTGTTTGGGACGAGGCAATTAGTACCAGCCTTTTTTGCAAGCTTTTATTCAACTTGCAATGTTTGTATGTTTGTTATGGTCAATTCTTGCAACTTAATTTTCAACCAGTTATCCTTAACCGATTATGCAGAAATTTTGCATACTTGCATATTTTGGATAACAAACAATACTATGAAGTCAATGAGCTGTTCTGATGATGGATATTCGACAAAAATTAGTTATAAAACCACCTCATTGAGTAGGACTCGTTTGATTGGTCTAGGAACTGATCACGGAGACGGAAGGTGGTCGATGGAACTCAGTGATAAAATGACGCAACTCCATCGAGTTTGGGCTTATTCCATTTGTGTTAAGTACCTACTTTGTCCTTACAATATAAGCTTGTACAAAAAATAAAATAAAAAACATATCAAATTAGACTTTATCATTTTGTGATGTCTGTCGTTTTGCTTTTGAAGTGAAGATCCTGGTTTCAATTTCTTATCAGTCGAGTTATTTTTATTAGTTCCCTAACAGATTTCCAGAGGACTTTTTGAGAATGTACAGTTAGCTGTAATTTCTAAAGAAGTATTTAAAAAAATGTTATATAGTTGATAGATGCCGGTGCTATCCTGCAGAAGTCTTCGATTCTTCTTAAAAAATTCTGTGATATTTTTTACAGAACAATAATTTCTTATAAAATATTATGTAGTCGAACCATAGGAAAAATATTTATCTTGGTCCTACTCAATCAGTAGATCTAGTAACAATACAATTTTTCCCGTAGTTCGATTAAACGGACCACGGGCAAAAAAAAATTGCCTATGGATCGAGCAGTAGAACTCCGTTATAGGACCACGGGTAATAAACGAAACAAACATGAATATAATAAAAAATCACAATCAGAAAAAGATAATTTCCATCTTGACCTGACCGTGACATGACGACTAGGGCACAGAGGTCGTCAATTCATTTATTCATGGAACTGGCTACTGGCAAACATATTATAATAACTGACGTAACAGATATCCAACGCATTGGAAACTGTTGGAGGGCCCGAAAGTAAGCAAAACTGGGAGTTGCGGGTAGGCACACAGAGAAAGAAAGTGTTGAGTATGCTTTAAAAATATTTATTGCATTTCATTCTTCTTGTCCAGTCGAAATGGTTTCAGTGTAGCTTCAATTTCAAATTATATTACCAGTATGTGGCCACGGTGATCCCTCTGTCATAAGCCTCGTTAAAGTCCTCCATGGACCTTAACGCGGCATTTATCCCATTGTTCTCCTTGCATTTCATTTAAGATATATTTAACTAATTAGAGTACTACGTTATTTAAATAATAGTAATATAGATTCTATTATTAGAAGACAATTAAACCGATTTGGAAAATTCTTATTTTGTTTGAAAGGGCATGATTGTCAGGTGGTCCCAATTTCTTTTTATCAAAATCAGTTAAGTTGTTTGGATGAAGTCGGTTTTTAGGTTTGATTAATTATTTATTCAAAATTTATAATAAACATCTGTTTGTCAAATCTATCAATACTTGCATTGATAATTTATAACGCCTTTCAATATTTGATTTCTGTCTTTATTGATGATATACACGAGTTTAAGAATAATTTCTTAGTTTTTATTTTTCTCGTTTATTTCTCAGGTGTGTTATTTTATGTGTAATCTACATAGCGGATCTGCAATTTTATTTCAAAGAATTTAGCGTATGTTGTAAACGCAGCAATAAAACTGCCTGTGCTCATGACGGTGTGTCTATTAGCTTGTTTACATGATTGCTCAAACTACAATGAGTTTATTTATGTCTGTTCTACTGGAATTTCGGACCGGTTTCAAATTGTGTTGCACACATTCTTTCATGCATTGTTTTAACCTTCTTCGTTGTTGACTACTGGCCATCTTATTACATTACTACTTGATCTTTTTTTTATTAACCTGCTTTGTCCCATTGCTGGGCAAAAGTCTCTCCCATCTTCTTCCACTTGTCTCTTTCCCGTCTCTTTCTTGGGTTAAATTTTTATCTGCCTATAATAAAATAGCATCTGCTAATGTGTCACTTTCTCTTCCGACTATTTCAGGGTATTTTGGGTAGTTATTAGTTTAATTTAAACCAAGAACTAACGTTATGAGACAATTTCAAATTTTGAGCCGTTCTACCTTATTTGCTATTAGAATCAGTCCCAATTGACGATTGTATAAGTATGTCATTGGCAGCGACAGGTCACAGGAGTTGTTTATAAAATAATTTGAAGAGTCATTATAATGACATTACAAAAAATCTGAATCATCAACCGCTTAAATCACATTACAATTGTTGCCAAAATCTTTAATGCTGATCTGGGAGGAAATTTTACTTAGAATGTACCAGTTGCTTCTCATTCCGCGCCGATCGTAGTAGCCGATCGAGGGACTAGGCAAAAATGCTAATAATTTTAATAAGCAATGCGGCTAGCTACCTTCACTGTTTTGACGTCTTTTTCCACCTTCTCGCCCACTATCGCACTTAGAAGTAGCCTTTGGCTTGCGGCCCTGGGCTCTATCTGCTTAGAGCTGCAGCACCCAAAACGCTCTGTCTGCCCCGTTAGGGATAAAGACGTGATAGTACGTGATCTATTTGTACTTACGAGTAGACGTGATATCTACTCGTAAGTACAATTGTGGCTTAAAGATTCTTTCATTGACTTTTTTGTCAAAGTGCACTAAAATCAAGGTGCATAGAAAACTCGAGGTTCTAAATTACACATAAGCGATTGATGACTATATCGTCAAGTTACCAAGCAAAAACTTTGTTAGTGAGTAAGGTATCCTCAATTTGTGGGTCTTCATTCAAACTCACCTGTGACACCCTCGCGCCGGCGGAAGCGCGCTGGCTGATCAAGGTCTTGCCTCTCGCTCGCACCCGCCGTTTTTTCCCCACATTCCACCCATTGTCTGCCCGCTCCCATGCTCGTGATCCCACGATATGGACTCTATCACCATTGATATAACAGTCCAACTTGTCCCGCTTTGCACTGTTCATAAACGTACTGGGGTGCTATTTTTCAAACGCGGAGTCACTAAACGAACGGTTTTTTGTATGGAAAAAGAATTCGTTTAGGTGACTCTGCTTTTGAAAAATGGCACTTCTGGTTTTAAATGTTAGTGGTCCGGTGTTAACTTCTTGTTTGAATCTAATTGCGTCTGGAACGGTAGCGTAAATGTTGATGAGATGTATGAATGTAATTAATGAGGATGTTTGAAATAATAGTTTTTGTTTACGATTCTATTCTTGGCGTTCAGGCTGGGTATTCAAAATTTCATGAGTCAACGAAAGAATGTTTGATTCATCTTTCGAACAGGAAAACGTCCGTCAGAATGTTTAGATTAAAAATTTTCATCTCCTCCACAAGAAATCTGGAAGATAATCCTAATACTAAAAATAGAAATGTGAAAATTGGAGACAAGTTCAATATTTTAATAGGTACTTATAATAAGCCGGTCGAATTTTCATCTCCTCCAAAAGGAATCTCACAGCTCACAGATAATCCCACAGAAAATATAAATATAAAAATTAGAGTCAAGTTCAATATTATAATAGGTATATAAAATGTGCCTGTCGACTTCACAGATAAAGGTATTGAGAGTCCAAATTCTGTAGTGTAATTAAAACAACAATAATAGAACATTTATTGAACTGGCTAGTTTTTTTGCCAGAATCCTACTCATATTATAATAATGAAAGTTTGTAAGTACGACTAGGTATGGATGGATGGATGTTTATTACTCTTTCACGTAAAAACTTATTGAATGAATTCTAATGAAACTTTACAATAATTATAGCTTATACATCAGAATAACATATAGGCTACAATTTATAAAGATATTGTGTGATCCTGCGCAGACGAAGTCGCGGATACCAGCTAGTATCAAAAATTCAAAAGACTAGAACCTTACAATAAAAAGGAACAAGCATAGTTGCATATAACAAAAAGATGAAAACTTGGCCTATCAAATGTTGACTTGCTCATACAAAATTTCACTGTGCCGCTGCAAATGCTGCAATTAGCTAACGACGTCTCTATGAAATCCGTGTCCATTCTTTCACTTCCAAGTGGAGTACCGTTCATGGTATTGATTCCAGATCGAATATTAAGTAGAGTAGCTTTCGTAACGTAATCACAGGCCCGGGCCCGGTGGGCTGGAACCGCATACGTTTTCGAGTGAAAAAAGAAATTATTGCGGAATGACTGTCGAAATTCGGACGCAAAGCAGTTTTGAAAGTCGACGTGTAATAATTCGTGAAGGTAAATCTGTTTTTGCAAAATATAAGTTATAATTTTATTTATAATTATTAAATATAATTACTAAAACAGCTGTTGAAATAAAACGTACCCACGCACACTCACGCATAGTTTACACAATAAACCTTAATAGCGTTGACTCTTAAATATAATGAATGAAATTGAACCAAATTTATTTTTATTTATTTAACTTTATTACAATAATTGTAACAGGCGGACTAAGGCCCAGGACCTTTTCTACCAGTCAACCTACAGGTGATGCCGAAAAAAGCTAATTTAAAAATGAATATAAGGTTTACAGAATAAATTATTAGTAAATTTAACTACAAGCTGATGTTAACCTAAAGCTCTCTTAAAAGAAACCCGTTTTTTAAGTGTTCCTTATAAACTAGAAAACTTCAAAGTATCCATTAGGAGATTTATTTTGCCTGAGTAGTATGTACCTTGTCGAATGTGTTTTCATTTGGAGCAGTGTTGCGTTGAATAAGACATCTGTCGAAGTAATCTTATTGAAATAGTCTACTTCTCGAGTCAAAAGGCTTTTAACTATATTAAAATTGACCTACTGGTGGTACTTGGCTACGGTGGCTCCCCGTTCATTTGCTTCATTAATGCCCCAACTTAAGCTAAGTACCTACTCATTAATTGCATAGCCACGCACTCACATTTGTCGTTTTTCGATTAAAACATTATTTTATTTATTTGCAAATTAATCTTTAATAGTTATGCTTTTCCATCTCTCTTCAAGCTTTTCAATACCATTTCCATTTACCGGTGTTTATAATTCATAAATATTATAGCACCAATAAAGATATGGGTCTCAACTACTTCTAATACAAAATAACGACCCTGCGCTGGAGCAGCAACTGGTTCCAGTAAAAGCCACTCTTCGCTCTCAATCGGCACCGGTTTATCCGTTAGCTCAAATAAATCGATGCGAGTTCGCAGTTTGCTTCGCCACAGCTTGTTTAGACCAATTCTTAGGAAACGTTTTTAGAAATTATGGCTTTTATGATAACCACTTGGGCAAGGTTGCAGGAAAGCTTTGCAGGTCGCTTTTGATCGGTGATTTTGGGGACTTGTTCGGCAGTGGAGGTCATGTGACTAGAATAAAAATTATTATTTCTTCTTTACTTTTGTTTATTATTAGATTAAACGACTCTTACAATAAAGGGAAGATTTGTCAATAATCGCCACGATGCTATCACCAACGAACGTATAAAGTCGTTGGATACATTTGACTTTTTTTATAGGGACGTTTCAAACTGATTAGCCCTCAAATGTAAGCTTTAACTTGTGTTATGGGATACCTTCTAACAAAATTTTATAATAAAAACAAATATAGATAAACACCCAAGATCCGGTCATTTTCGAACTTGCCCTGGCCCGTGATCGAACCCGAAAACGAAAGCGTGGTTGCCACAACGCCACGGAGGTCGTCGTTGTTGCCTATAACACAAAATATTCTTATTCTACACTAACTTATTGTATATATACATCTCTTTGTTGTATGCCGAAAGCACGTGGCTGCTATGTTTTGAAACTCTCTTTAAGCCAATTAGAGTTTCGCTTTCAAAACTATCTCATTTAATTCAAACAGCGCCCAAGGCAACCGCCTCGCCTTGAAATGCGCGTAATTATCCGCTTTTTTTCGTTTTTGTGTACAAAATAATTAGGAAAGCGATATCCGAAACGCGTTAAAATGGTATTTTATTTTGTAAGTAGTTGTTTTTGGCTTGAAAGTAGAACAAAAATATATTTATATCAACTGTTGAATTTATAATATTATTTTTGAATTTTGTAGTAGGTATACAATGTCCTTTTTTATTATGTACAAATATTTTAAGGGGTGAATCAGACCATCATTTTGAACAACTTTTCCCAATAAATGTATATCGAAATAGGAAAAAGAAATTTAGGTTTTCATAGAAATCGAAGTAGGCACGTGATATCATTACTATGGAAAATGAAAATTAATTTTTCGTATTTCGATAAAAATTTACTGGGAAAAGTTGTTCAAAATTATGGACTGAATCACCCCTTAAAATATTTGTACTTAATAAAAAAGGACATTGTATATGTTCATTAATTTCATGAATATTTTTGGAGCGAAGTTCCTTTTTGGACAGTAAGGACTTGGCGGATGGGGCTAGACGAATAAAGTGTAAGATTATATTGCCACAAACTTCTTTAAAGGCTGGAATTTTTCAGATTTTTTTGGAGGCTTCAATTTCGTTCCAACTAAGTAATCCACTGCCGGAAACCGTATGGAGAGTGTAGGCCAAATCCTCTGACTGCTCTGACCAAATATGGCTTTAGTAGTACAGAGAGGGTCGTGCTCCTGTGGAGGAGACTAAAAATATTGAAAATGACTCTATACTATTCTTCTTTCGTCGGCAGAATGCCGTGTGCTTTCCGGCAGAGTAGAAAAATACCACTCCAAGTCTTCCCGTGTATGTCGTAGAAGGCGACTTAGAAAATACGTTAAACAAAGCTTATAAGCATCATAAGACCTGTCCAACCCGTCTGGCCAATGTGGAGAGTGTAGGACGAGTAATATGACCCTCCATTAAGATTTTTGGATCATATTTTACACTAATTGTTCACGCAATCTCAAGTATGTCGAAGTGCTAGTCTCGAGCAAAGTCAACAAACTCATTATTGCGATATCAGGCCCTACTCTATCGCGTCAAGCCGCGTGTAGGTGACACACGTGACGGTGAGTTACTTAAAATTCAAGGAGAACCGTTTGTTTAAGATATTTAAACGTGTCGATAATTTAACTTTGCAGAAAAGCCTAAACTGTTGCAAAATTCAAAACGTGATATTTTCTTAACGTCCGACAAAAAAGATGAGTGTTATAAATGGAAGGTTATTAGTAGAGATCCTTGCCCAAAAAATGCCTTGAATGGTGTGAGTAAATCCTCGATTTATAATTGATGTAATTGCTTTGCAAGAAACATGGCTGCTGCCTCATGACTTGACTCTTCTTGGTGGCATTGAAGACAGTTTCGCTTCTACCGGAACCTCTGCGGTCGATACCTCTGCGGGAGTGCTCGTGGGAAGACCATACGGCGGCGTCGCCTTGCTATGGAGAAAATCGTTGCTGCCTGCGGTGTCCGTCCTACATTGCAATAGTGTGCGTTTAGCGGCTATAAGGGTGACCACTCAAGATCGTCCTATAATTATATTTTCAGTGTATATGCCCACCGATGAAAAAGATAACCTTATCGAGTTCACAGAGTGTCTTAGTGAAATGTATTCTATTATTGAGAGTCAAAGTGTAGAAGCAGTGTATATGTTAGGGGACTATAATGCCCATCCTGGTACTTCATTCGCAAAGGAGCTACTAAGTTTTAGTGCGGAACAGTCGTGGTCATGTGCTGATCTTGAACTTCTTCCTGCGGACACATACACGTTTGTGAGTGATGCTAATGGTAGTCGTCGGTGGCTTGATCATGTGATCACCACTAGCGGGGCACGTTCCTCTGTATGCAGTGTTTCGGTAATGTATGACATTTACTGGTCTGACCATCATCCAGTGGCTTGTGAAGTAAACATTGAGACGTTAAGACCTAAAGTGGGTTTTTCTGGTGTGTCCTGTAATAAGATATTGTGGGGAGATCGTAGTGAGTCACAAATTCAAAGGTATAATGAAATCTGTAAAACCAGACTGGGTGAAATGGTTTTTCCAAGTGAACTGATGTATTGTCAGGATAAAATGTGTAGTAATGTCTCACATAGAGAAGTATTGGATAAACTTTACAGTGACATAGTCTGTGTACTTACCGAGGCCTCTGTTAAAAGTTATAATGTTAGGATGAATAGAAAAAGAAACTATGTAATTGGTTGGAACCAGCACGTCCGTGAAGCTCATGCGTGGGCTCGACTTTGTTTTCAGAACTGGGTTCTACATGGTAAACCATTCGGTGGGTACCTTTATAGGGACATGTGTGAATCGAGAAGAGTTTTTAAGTCTAAGCTAAAGTGGTGTCAAGACAACCAGCAACAAATAAAAATGGATATTATTGCTAGTCACCACAATAATAAAAACTTTTCAAAATTTTGGAAATCTACCAGTAAACTGAACCCGGGGGCGGGCCTACCTGCGAGTGTGGAGGGTGCATATGAGCCACAAGATATTGCCAATCTATTTCAGGCCCATTTTAGGGTAAAGTCACCTCTAAAAACTGATCAGCAGGTGCTTGGTGCTGAAAATGCCCTGTCTGACTTAACAGTTACTTTTACTGTGGAGGAAGTAAGTAAAGTTATAAAATCCATGACAAGGGGAAAATCCCCAGGGCAGGACAGTTTAAGCATCGAGCATCTGCAGTATGCAGGTGATGGGCTACCTGTAATTTTATCTGACTTTTTTACACTTTGCATTAGTCATTCTTACTTACCTCAGAAACTTATGTCTACGTTGGTGGTTCCAGTTGTAAAGAATAAAACGGGTGACAGTTCCTCGTTAGCAAATTACAGACCTATATCATTGGCTTGTATTATTGCAAAAGTGCTAGACAGTCTGCTTGACCAGCACTTAGGTAAATATCTTAAATTTGATGATGCTCAGTTTGGGTTCAGAGCCGGCTTGTCAACTGAAAGTGCAATTTTGTGCCTCAAGCAGACTGTAAAGTACTATACATCTAGGGGTACACCAGTCTACGGATGTTTTCTGGATCTGTCTCAAGCTTATGATCTAGTGGTTTATGATTTGTTGTGGGATAGGATGAAAAATGAGACTGAAATACCAGCTGAAATAATCTCTATCTTTAAATATTGGTATAATAATCAAAAAAATCGTGTAAAGTGGGCTGGTGTATTGTCAGATGAATATGGTCTTGAGTGTGGGGTGAGACAGGGTGGGATAACCTCCCCTAAACTCTTTAACCTATATGTGAATAAGCTGATTGAGGAACTTAGAGAGACACAGGTAGGATGTCATGTGGATGGAGTATGTATAAATAATATTAACTACGCAGACGATATGGTTTTGATTTGTCCATCTATTACATCCTTAAGAAGGCTTCTTGACATCTGTGAAAGATATGCTGTGGCTCATGGACTCAGATACAATGCTAAAAAGAGTGAATTTATGCTTTTCAAATCTGGCAACAAAAGTTATGACTTAGAACCACATCTTACACTGGGTGGCACTGCACTTAAGCAAGTATCACATTTTAAGTATCTGGGTCATTGGATTACAGATGATTTAAGTGATAAAATGGATATAGAAAGAGAACGCAGGTCACTGTCAGTACGATGTAATATGCTGGCCCGCAGGTTCGCTCGTTGTACAAAGCAAGTAAAAATAACTCTCTTTAAGGCATACTGCCAGTCCTTTTACACGTGCAGCTTGTGGGTCAGGTATACGCAGAAGACTTATAGTGACCTGCGTGTCCAATATAATGACGCATTCAGAGTGCTAATGGGACTGCCACGGTATTGTAGTGCCTCTGGTATGTTTGCAGAGGCGAGGACAGATGGATTTGATGCCATCATCCGAAAAAGGTCTGCATCTATGCTTATGCGTCTCCGTGCCAGTCCCAATGGCATCCTGAAGGTGCTGACTGATAGGTGGGACTGCCCATTTCTAAAACATTGGATGGGTCGATATGTCATGTTATCGACATCTCAGTAGTCAGTAGGTATAGGTACGTACACAGACTATGTTATAAGGAAAAATAAAAAGTGTTAAAATAAAAGAAAATGTTTGTTTGTGTATTCTATTTTAAATTTTGCAGAACTCAATTCGTTGCTTAACATTGTAATGAGACTCAAAAAAGTTAAAATCTTGTTAATTTCAAATAAATAATGGTTAATAAATAAATGAATGTAAGTACATAACAACAGGAACATATTGGTAAATATAAATTAAAATTAACTAAAATTACTATACTGTCACGTCTTTGTCCCTGATGGGGCGGACAGAGCATTTTTGAGTCTTGCGGCTCTAAGCTGATAGAGCCTAGGGCTGCAAGACTCAAAGGCCACTTAATTAAAATTAAAATAATATATATATGTGTGTGAAATTCACCTTATTACTAACATAGTGTATAAGAATTTTACTAACAAAATGTATGAGTTTTAATTACTTGAATAAAGAATTTTTTATTTATTATTATTATTGTTATAATGTTTATGAAATTAAATTTCTTAAAACTTGGAATATAACACCCTGCTTACCGCTATTCATTCAATACCCAACAGGGTTCATATTGTTCCTAATTAAAAACAGGGGTAATATTAGTAAGACTGTAAGAACTGATGTATTAATATGAGTGAAATAAATGAATTGAATTGATTAACACATTGCAAGACACTTACGGCTGTGGACGTAATTCAATTGTTATTTGTATTGTGCCTGGCAAAGGGTCCTGCAATGTGTTAAGCTTTCAATGTCAGGTGTAAGATATTTAGGATTTTTTGGTTCAAGATGGTTATCGTTATCACTTACATATATCTATGTATTTAACAAAGGCAGGTGTTGGTGTGGACTTGCGATAACACTGACGACCCTGACTTTAAGATGACGGTTCGAAACATACCTACTTGGAGCACGCTGCTTCGAGGGCTGACGTCTCTCTGATAAGCGACAGCGGTACCGGATTAACCGGTCAAGACCCGCATGGCATTAATAAATGCTATGTTCATTGTTTTACTATAAAAAGGAAGGTAAAGGAACAGTTAACCGTTCCTTTATCGCCAATACTAGACACCTGCTATATATCCAGTGTTGCTGCCGTCTGTTAGTAAGTTTCGGCAGATAGACTTAAATGGTGTAAGGAGATTTGTGTCCCAATTTGAGCACTTGCCATCCAAAACCACTTTTGCTCGGGTCGATCGTTTATAGGGTTACCAAAGAGTAATACCATACCTATCCGTCCATTTGTCCGTTCGCCTGTCTGTCTGTCTGTCTGTCTGTCTGTATGTATGTATGTATGTATGTATGTAAATTCTTTTTTGTACAAAAAAAGGACACCATAAAAATACAGTAGATACAAAAGGTCTGTCACCATTTTGTTTGTCATGAACCGTGATCTAATCTCTATTTTTTATGTAATGAAGCAGTCGGCTATATATTTTTTGACTATAAGTACTTTGGGGCTTGCTCAATCTGTGTGGTTTAGCCGTATTTAATTTTTATACTTTTTAAAAATTACTTTAAAATTTTAAAGTTTATATAGAGTGACGACAGACGACCACAGATCTCTTTGGAGAAAAAGGATAAAGAGAGCCGACCTCAACTTGAAATGAGACAAGACCGGAGGAAGAAAAAGAATCGCTTATAGTAGAGCCGCGTCTCTACCAATTTGGTATCTCCATTAGAAACGGGCAGTAATTACTGCGGTGACGCGATAGCCTCTACCCTCTGCTCAGATATCGCGGGTTAAAGAGTCAGAAGATAGTAGGTATAAAAAAAGATTTTAACAGAAAGATCTACCGAGGTTACTTTGTATAATTATGAAGAGATAGCAATAGCTTAGTAACAGCAAATTGAGTTAAGGAATACATGAATTTTCATGGTTCCAATGCTCCCCTATTTAAAATAAATTATTTGAAGATATCATTTAAAATGATCATCTCATTGTACTCTTAATTCTACAAACTATTTTATAAACTACTGTTTATAGTTTCAAGTGAAAACGTGAAGCTTTCCTTAGCATATGTACGAAAATGGCTAATGTGCGTAGAAAAGCTTTACTTTGAAGTTTGGGTATTTTTGTTCAAATTGACGTAATGCAAATTTATTAAAATGAAATGATTATTTGCATTGAATAATGTATATATGTTTGTGTACAAGTATCGTTATTTTTATTATACGTGTTTTTAAACGGTTTACTCGCGTAGTATTGTCGTAATTTGACAAAGTTTCTACTGATTTAGACGATGATTCGTGCGAGTGTTAGGAGCGACGACCTAAGGGTTTTTTAAAGCTGCTCTCTCTGCATAAAACACAAAAATGAATAAATCTCACATTAGTTTTATTAAAATCTATATATGTAGATTTGTTATAAAATATAGTATCTTTGAGTTAGTATCCAATAAGACAAGTCTAATGTGTCTTATATGTGTTTATTTTTAAGGACACTCTTTAAAAAGTAAGCATTTTGCTACGATGTCTTTTACCGACAATGTCCATATACTAAGAGGGAAATTTAAGATGTGGGCTTTGACCGACACAGGCTTTTTTCTTAATAGGTATTGACCGATAGACACTTCGAACTTACTTTGGGGCTAGCTCAATTTGTGTGATTTCAGCCTCCCTATACTCTTTTTGGTTAGGTATTTAAATAAATGTAAACACTCTTGACATGTCTTTTTATTGAAATATACACTTTATAAATCAATAATTTTGCTAATTACAATGTAATTATGTTATAAATTACATTATTACTTTATAATTTGCAAAGGTATTGATTTATAAAGTGTATAGTTCAAATAAAAAGACATGTCAAAATTGTTTACATTTATTTAAATACTTAACCAAATGGAGTATAAGTATTTATTTATTCATTTATTAAAAATCGACGTAGAAGCTTTGAAATAAGGTAAATAATATTCCCCCCCTTATAATTGGATCCAAGCGGAGACTTTTCCGGAATTTGCATATCGACGCGATTCCCGTAATAACTGGCAATCACTACATTCTCGCCGGCCATTTTGATTTCTCTGGATATATTTAGATATATACAATGTGAAAGGGACATACCTGTAATAAATAAAACCACGGGCTATACTAGATCACTATAGCTTAATATAATTAAATGAAATCGTTTATTTCAGACTGCACAGGTATTCAATACAGGTCCATATTTGTTAGTAGGAAACTTAATAACTATGTTAATAAAATTTAAAATACGGGTTATTATTTGAGACATGTAAGGACGACCAAATACATATTGGACTGGCCACTCTTTCTGACAACACCTTCAAGAGTGTGTTGGTACTGCTCCTTACCTTACTTACTTTACAAATATCCAAAGAAAATTTTGACATTCCCGCGGTAGCGGCAGCTGCACACTTTAGTATGAAAATGCCAATTTTTTTGTTCTCTTTCTTTTATTTTATTATAGTCATTATTTATTATAGTGATCTCGCATAGCTCGTGTTTCGATTTATTACGAAAAGGTCCCTTCCACGTTGTATAATCCATACTTGCTAATAATAGCAACAAAAATAATTGTATTTTGATATAACGTTCAGTAACGTTGTTGAGTAAAGTAAACAGGATCATCTTATTTTGGAATCACGGATGTTTCCTTTGGGAGGTTGTGTGGGACAGATCAAACACGTGGAGCCTTTGGAGAAGTTAATTTGATATGGCGCTCCCGCCTAAACACATTCTTTATTTTTATATATTATTATATTTGAGACACAGATGGCAGTGCACACGACTAGCGAAAATGTGAAAACAAAGTATTGAATACATACATATTTTCACGCCTGTTTCCCAGAGACTATAGATTTCCACTTGCCACGATCCTTGCAAACCTCTTTTGCTTCGTCAACACTCATAACTCTTTTCACGCATGCTCTCCGGTTATGGGTACTCCTTATATCTTATACCTTTAAACGAGCAATTCTTGTATATTTATTTATATATATATTTATTTATAAATTTCTGTGATCTCGAAAACGGCTCTAACGATTTTGCTGAAAATTGGTATATGGGGGTTTTTGGGGGTAAACAATCGATCTAGATTAGTCTTATGTTTGGGAAAACGCGCGTTTTCGAGTTTTCATTCGTTTTTCTTTCCACGCAGAATATGGTCGCTAATTTTGTCGCGCCGGCCGCTATCCGTTTTGGCTCAGCAGTTTATAATGCGGACCGCTAGAAAGAGTGTTACGGGTTCGAATCCCACTTGGCGACTTACTTTTGTTTTTTTATGTTCAAGTTTATAATATAATTTTTTATTTTGTATTGTTTTTAGACAAGTTTAAAAAAAAGTAGTTAATGTTTGAGATGTAAGGATGTAACCGAGCGAAGCTCGGTCACCCAGGTACTTATGTTTATATGGCGATAGGTAGGCATGGCTTCGGCAACCTGAAAAATAACTCTCAAAGACGTGATCCTAAACGCTAACAAGATTCAGCCACAAGAAAACGAAGAAGGTTATACAATGGTTAAGGCCATACCCAAATTTTCCGGGGTCCAGTGGCGCCGCCATTTAAAATAAATCATTTAAAAGGAAACGGAGATATCATTTAAAATTGTGTCTTGGTCAAGTTCTAGATACCCATTCAAAGTATTTTTTAAACTACTTTTTGTAGTTTTAAGTGAGAACGTGAAGCTTTTCTACGCACATTTGCGAAAAACGGCCACTTTTAGCTAATGTGCGTAGAAAAGCTTCACGTTCGCACTTTAAATTATAAACAGTAGTTCATAAAATAGTTTTAAGGGTTATCTAGGGCTTGACCAAGACACAATTTTGAATGATATCTCCGTTTCCTTTTAAATGATTTATTTCAAATGGCGGCGCCACTGGACCCCGGAAAATTTGGGTATGGCCTTAAACTATGATGTTAGTGAGACAACAGACGTACAGCAATTACATCCAAGTTGAAATCTCAGAAGAAAGTCGAGATGGTATCGCAGTTTCCGAGATTGCGACGCACAGACACACGCAACGCCACGCCACGCTCCGCCGCGCCGGGAAAGTGGCGCGAAGGTCGCGGCTCGGATGAGCTATTTTCATATCTATGTCCTAGGTTATACAGACCAGTTTCGCTTGTGTTTCTGTCGATTGGGGTAACTTGATAATGTGTAGTTGAGGATGAATTGTATAGTTTATTTGAATGTACTTAAATGTATTTGCATCGTTACGTTTTAGTGTTTAAACAGAATATATTTTTACTACTAATAAGGTAAGAGCATAATTTGTGAGTTTAAGGTTGGTACGAATTCGACAATTTTGAAATAAAACTTAACAATATTAAAACTAAATTCCTGATTTTTGGCATCCTATTTCGTAAATCGTGTAAATTTTGTTGAAATATTTTAAATACTTTTCAAATTCTTATTTTCATAGTTGAAGAAAACATGAGGACTTGCAAGATTTTATTACAGATACACAGACAACGGGACTGGTAAAACTAAACATAAAAAAGCTTGTAAATAAAAATAGAATTAGTTTTACCCTAGTTGAATTTTACCATCTGCGTGTAAAGTGGAATGGCAAATATGTTTGTCAAGAAATGTAACAAAATAAACTCTGTAGGTAATTAAATTAAATATTTATTTGAGGAAAATTAGGCCACAATATTAATATAAAATCAACCACGCCGTTTGTCCTTATTTCTATAAATAGGGACAATATTATTAATATGCATTAATAAACGTCGTTGTGTTGACAAACAATTATTTAATCATTCGAGTTACTTTATAAATAAATAAATAAATAGGGACAAATTACACAGACTGAGCTAGCCCCAAAGTAAGTTCGAGACATGTGTTATGGGATACTAAATCAACGATACTATATTTTATAACAAATACATATATAGATAAACATCCAAGACCCAGGAAAATTTGAAAAAGGCCATTTTCCAACTTGCCCTGGCTGGGGATCGAGCCCAGGACCTCCGGATTGGCGGTCTAGCGTGTTGACCATTACGCCACGGCGGTCGTCAAAACTTTATTTAGTGTTATTACAAAACATAAACTTTATGACTTGATTTAAACCATTTACCACTCCAAACAATTTGACTGGTAACTTTCTCTTCTGACAGTCTCGTACATAAGTGCGTGGATTAGTCTATTCATTAATTACCGGACCGAGTCGACCTCGTAGAACGTTCTGCGATCAAATTGCAGATGTTTTGATGTAAAGTGATGTAAGGAGTACCCATAACCGGGGAGCCGGAGAGAATAAGAAGAGTAATGAGTGTTGACGAAGCAAAAAAGGTTTGCAAGGATCGTAGTAAGTGGAAATACATAGTCTCTGCCTACCCCCCATGGGAAACAGGCGTGAATATAATGTATGTACGTATTTATTAATTACATAATTATAAACTGAAATTAAGTACGTTTTATTTTTGCATATAGAGTATATGGTACTTTTTCAGGCAAAAAAATAATTACACATTTTATAAAATATTGCGTTCTCAAAAATGTAGACGTTCAGATGTTTTTTTAAACTTAGCTACCTTTTGTTTTTGATAAAAAAATCCGATAGAAATCTTAAATAATATGCTTGTAGTGGTGTCACCATGTTACGTTTCTAGCTAAACGATAATTATTCGATAGTATTTCTGTTAATTGAGTAAAAAAAAAAAACGACGGGTTGCACTCTGGGAGTGCCGGCAGAAGTGAAAACACAGCAGTATGGCCACTACACAGACGGTCGAGCCATCAGCTGTCACCATCCATGGATGCGCGTAGCACGCTGTAACATAAACACACACGAACATTCGCGCAAGCGCCCTGCGTCGCCTAAACGAAACAGCAGGCGCAGGCATACATTTTCGCCGCGCCGTAGAAAGAGAGGGGGATACTCCCTCTCCTACGCCGCGCCAGCTGTCTACTCTCCATCCGTCTTACGAATTTTCGACCAGGTCACGTGTCCTGACGCGAGTTTAACAATTTTTACTCAATCCAAAAAAAGTGCACAACGCCGCTAAAGAAGTTTTCACTTCAAAAAAACTAACATTATCTCAAATACACAATCAACCTAAACACATACTCGTACTTATACACTTACATCCTATCACGCCGGTATCCCACAATTCCCACATAAACTCACATAATATTATAACAGTACATAGTCAAGAGTCTTTTTTCGTACAAAACAGTAACGTATCGTCATTTTTCAACGTTTATTGATTTAGCCACGACTATTACACAATACACATGTGCCGTGTCGGAGCCACTCTGGGATTTCGACGTTTCGACACGACCCGATCGAATTGCAATTATTGTAATGAAAGACTAAAGTACTGAATTCATTATTACGTGTTATTACTTCATTCGATGCGCATCACTGGCCATATTCAGTGCATTTTGTCAGTAATACGTACTTCATTATTTGTTTTAATCCTCTTCTTTATTTACAGTACTAACAATTTCAAAATGGTGGACATAAGTTACTAATAATTATTAAGAATTTAAATACATAAAAGATAATCTTATAGAATATCGTTATAATATAAAACATTTGATTAAAAATATAATTAAATAGGAAATAACATTGTAATACTTTATTTAGCCATCTTAAAGTAATTATGTTCTTGTAATATTCATTTAAAAATGTTTCTACTCTTTTTAGAAAGTACCTATACATTTTTTTTAATAGCCAATATAGTGTCCCATTTTCGGGCATAGGCCTCCCCTTCTTGCTTCCACGATTCACGATCCAAGGCAGCTTGCTGCCATCCACTCATGTAGCTTTCAATATCCGCTGGCGTAGGGGAAGGCCGAGGAAAAGATGGGAGGGACGATATTGAAAGCTACCTATCAATATCGTCCCTCCCATTGATTTTAAAAAAATGGCCATACGACCTATACAAGAAGGTATTACAAAAATATATATTATTTATATCTGTCTGTACAAATTAAAAATATTTAATAATAAATTTGAACACAATTAATATTTATATCCCTAAAATTTATAAACAAAACGCTAATGAGTTTATGAAACGAATAATGTTCACAGCACCTGTGCGAAGATAAATTATATAACCAAAAAGATATTGTGTCTCAATGAAAAAAAAATATAACTATAGTAATGAATGAAAAATTCTCACGGGTTGTCTCCATAAGGTGAGGAAGAATAAACATCATAAAATGAAAAACTCTATCGCATGATATTAAAACTTAGCTATACGTTAAAATTGATACAACTGTATAAGTAAAAACTTTGAGTTTTACTATAATTCACGCATGTATGCAGTAATATATAATACAGATACATTTTCACGTCTATATCCCTGCGGGTCAGACAAAACCCAGGGCCGTTAGTCCCAAAGGCCACGCATAGCGTGGTGGTGGGCGTTAAGATAGTAAAGGAATCAAAATAGTGATGGGTTGCTAGCCGCATCGCCTATTGCCATGATTCAAATCTCGCCCATTCCCTCTAATATATAATGTTAGTGAGTATACTACTTTCCAACTGTTTTCATACGAGTTCAATGTCGCTCGAAAGTAATCTTTACTCTGGTGGAGAAATAATTATAAATACAAGGTCCAGTTATGACATCCATACATTTAAATTAACGCAATGCTTCTAAATAACAAATCAGAAAAAAACGTAAAAAAAGAACTGCATGTTTGGTGAGAAATCATGTTCATTATAATTAAGTGTAAACTAGGCTGTCACACTTTATTAGTACTCTAAACCATACCAATTTATATGGTAGATCAATAAATAATCGACTTTTACGCTTTGTTTTTTTTTAATTTTTATTTTATCAAACTTTATTGTTCCAAAGTACAAATATACTTTTAAAAAATGGCGGACTTAATGCTAAAAGCATTTTCTCCCAGTCAACCATAGGGATAAACAGAGAAAATTATGCGGCACAAAAAAGCAATACAATATACGTATGTACATTTATATACGTATGTTCTTTAAACAGTTATATTCAAAATACATCCTTAGAGAGGAGAGGTAGAACTTGAACTAAAGTAGAGAAATTTAAAAATAAAAATAAATGTATAAACTTATAGTATAACTCGTTTAATGTAAAATAAAGTAACAATCACTTATTATTTCAAACCCAATACGAACGAGACTCATTACATAATTTTAGGTGTAAAAATTCGTCTGTTTCACATAATATGTATATGTATGTCTGTTACATCTGCATGATGTACTTGTGACTCTCAGTACGGATGTGTTATGTTATAGGCGATGGCCGTTTGTGCTGAGCAAAATATTCTAGCTGAAGCCCGCGACTTCGTTCGCGTGCACTTTATGTCTCTGGAAAATGCTCATCAGGCTGAACAACTTTTAATAAGGCGACATTTTTATATCTCTTATAGTTTAGCTGGACCATTATGGTTCTGCATCAGGCGTTTCATTTTCCAAAATCATTTATACCCTATATGTTGCCCAGGCTTAATAGCTATATAACAAAAAAAGTTGCATTCGAATCCGTCCAGTATTTCCGGAGATTAGCGTGTACAAACAGACAAACAGACAAACAGACATACAGACAAACAGACAGACTTTTTTTTTAAATTCTTACTCTATTACTATGTCTCCATCGCCCCCAATATTTTTTTTGGAAATATGTTTAATGTACAGACACACTTTTTTTACTGTTTTATTATATGTATAGATATGTATAGATTTGTTTATTTTATTAACTGAAAATCTTAGATAAATAAGGTTAAAGAAGAAATAATTTATTGACAATAGATTTTATCACACATTTAATGACTCTTGTTAAACAAGAAAATAATTAATATTTACTTATAACAGGAAAATATTTATCTTTGTTTATTAATATTGCAAATTTCGTCGCAAAATATATGTAAATGAAGTCGTTACTAATTTAAAGTATCCAAGGCCAACGACTGGTAAAAGTCGCCGGCATCAGTGGGCAGAAAGTGAACATTATGTTATACGAAACGTACAAATAACAAATAACTTACTTAATTAATATACAAAACGTACAAATAACCAAAAAACTTACTTACTTAATTAGCAACGAATTTACAAAAAATTAAGCCCCTAAAAAACCCTTAAAAAATGTAGCCCCTAAAAAGTTTGTGACGGTAAAAAGTGACGTATTTTTTTACACTTTTTATCGCCTAGATCATCCGCCAAGGCCGTATCTTTCAAGGAACTTTGTTCCAAAATAAGATTAAGAGGACTATGGTTGACCATCCCCTCGCTCGGCTTTTACGAGCTGCGTCGAAAGTGAATCAACTTGTACATTCGAAGTTTTTACCCCCTAAAGTTTCGCTATGTCTGTCTGTATTCGCAACCACGGAACCCAACACTGCGAGTGACCCGACACGCACTTGGCCAATTATTTCTTTTCTTTTTTTTAGACCAGCTTGGAAGATATGTTATTTAATAGGTGCTTATTGTCACCACGGCACGTGCAGTCTGGCAATGAACTTCGGACGATGAATGAAAAGTCATTGTTTGTGGGAAACTCTGCGAACGCAGGTTTTCACCTCATTTACAAGTTCATATTCAAAGAATCAGAGAATCGGATGTTTACTCAATAACTTTGCCGACACTTCTACATGTCAATAAGTTACGTTTAATGTGTATAAATATGTAAACTTTTTTGATACACCAGTGTTAAGTCAATATTCAAAACCCGCCCCTTGACGTTTCCGGTGCAAAAGTGCCTAGTACACTAGCGGCATTGTGAAATTTTACAATAAGTACATAATTAAATATTTAAATTTATAATTTGTCGTTATTTTTAAGAAAACGTTCAAATACTAGCGTTTTCAGAATGATCACTGCTGATGTGAGAGGAAACATTAGCAATCGTGGTAGGCTACTCCCAAAAGGCCTTTGATAAATAGAAAAAGAAATAGGTAAGTATACTCAAGTACATTTTTTTGCACGCCTCATAGGTCTCAACATGTCAAGTCAAGCATTTTTTTCCTTTTTTAAATAGTTAGGTGCGTTTTTGCTATCATTCATTAACAATATATATGCTTTATAAGGTTCCTTACACAATATTATTATTTCTGTGACAAAGGGTAAAAACAAAACCCTGTCACTAAAACTCATGAGATACACCAGGCTGTATCTCATAAACAGTGATAGCTAGACAGTTGAAATTTTCACAAATGATGTATTTCTGTTGCCGCTATAACAAACAAATACTAAAACCAAAATAAAATAAATATGTTAGGGCTCCCATACAACAAACGTGATTTTTTACAGATAATTGTACGGAACTCTTAAACTAGCAAATATGCGGTGTAGGTACACAAAAAATGTGTGCGAACCAAATCGCCACATAGGTATCAGCCAGCCTTCACACTGCAAAACAAGCCAATACCTTTTGCATGTCTGAGTTCCTTTTGCAAAAAAAAGCTCAGCAGTTGTCGACCCTCATTAAGTAAAGTCAATTAAGGTCATTTTCCGAGGTCGCACTGTTAAATTATGCATGTTAAAACATTCGGTTCTCGCCGAGGTTCAATGAACCGTCGTCGATATTCAGATATATGGGTTGTTTGGGTATTCGATTTCGATGAGATTGCTTAGGATTCGGTAGTGCAAATAACTCTGGTAGTGCTTTGTTATCATTTCACCCCTTTCCTTGACAACGAGTGGAGGTTACTGGCCTATTTTACCATTTCAACATACAAGCTATGATATATTTGGCAAACATACGAAGACGTTTCACATTTTTTTTATCTACTAAACTAGTAAGTAATTTTTGTGTTTTGCAATTTAGTATTGCATTTTGAATTCCCCATACAAAATTAAATAGCCCTATTTTTTTCAAACATTACATAATAATAACCGGCCATGTGCGAGTCAGATTCCGTACCATTATCTATAAAATCTCACGTTTATTGTATAGGAGTCCTATATTAATATTATTCTATTTTTAGTATGTGGTGTTATAACGGCCTAATTTCAACTGTCTAGCTATCACAGTTCTTGAGATGCATCCTGGTGACAGACTAGACGGTCAGATGGACATACGGACGGACAGAGGAGTCATAGTAATATGGTTTTTACCCTTTGGTTACGGAACCCTTATAAGGACAAAATGATAAAAAACCTTCAACAAATAGGTTGAGTAAAAAGTAATGAATAGTTGTTTCTTTTGGACCACTGTGGGTGACATATAAATAAATGAATCACTGCATTAGTTTAAATTTAACCTGTCTGTGACAGACCAATTTGTAGTTGTAATTTAATTATGTAGCATGTGTTACTTCGTGGTGGTCGGTACCAACATTAACCACTACTAAAATAAACTGCTGTACTTCTTTCGTTCAATTTTAACTTTTATTTGGTTCAATTCAAATGTAATTTTGACTTTAGCGTTGGACTACGTCTGTCAGCACAGAATAGCGCTTTTCTATGATGCTATCTTTTTCTGTCGCTCAGAACCGTCATTTGCTAGAGCGAGAGAGAGCGACGGAACGGTTCAGCAGGGTTGGTGCTCTAATTTAACAGCAATGCAAAAATCAATTATAAAAAGTATTTTTTTAGTTTGATAAACAAAAAATGACTTAAGTATTTACCAATATCAAATGAGCCATCTAACCAACAAAACAAAAAAATATTCCCATGGACCATAATACAAACCACATTTTTCAAAATTATTTCGAGGTTGATTGTTTGAATTCGAGAATATTCTGCATCAGGTAGGTACCTCATCCCAACAGCTGGTCAATGACTTTAGTTTGGAAGTTGTTTGGGAAAATGTTTGTTGTTTGTTGTTTTGCACAAAAGCAAATTAATAGCAGTATTTTGTTATTGCTTCTTAAATTATTAATTTAGATTTTAAATTAGCGAGGTGATTTTAAATTACTTCAAAAAAAGGAGAATGTTATAAATTTGTCCCGACTTTTTGAAATTTTTATTAATTTATTAAATACTAGCCGAAGCCCGCGACTTCGTTCACGTGGACTTTATGTCTCTGGAAAATGCTCATCAGGCTGAACAACTTTTACTAAGGCGGCATTTTTATATCTCTTATAGTTTAGCTGGACCATCATGGTTCTGCATCAGGCGTTCCATTTTCCAAAATCATTTATACCCTATATGTTGCCCAGGCTTAATAGCTATATAACAAAAAAAGTTTTATTCGAATCCGTCCAATATTTCCGGAGATTAGCGTGTACAAACAGACAAACAGACAAACAGACATACAGACAAACAGACAAACAGACAAACAGACAAACAGACAGACATTTTTTTTAAAATTCTTACTCTATTACTACGTCTCCATCGCCCCCAATATTTTTTTTGGAAATATATTTAATGTACAGACACACTTTTTTTACTGTTTTATTATATGTATATTAAATATGTAATAAATAATTACTGAACTAAATATAAAAACTAAATTAAAAATCTAAATTACAATTTAAATTAAAAATCTAAATGTTGATCATGTGGCATGGTGCCAAGAACACTGGCTGCATTCCCGCGCTGAATAGCTACTGCAATCCTCTGCGTGAGATATGAGCCAGCCCTCTTGTCACGATTTTTTATATTTTTACGTATGTTTACCGATTATTCGAAGACACCTGGATAGAATTTGAAAATTATTTTTTTGTTAAAAAAAATTTACACAGTCCAGTTGGTCTAGTAGAAATTTTATCAAAATCGGTTATCTAGTTTGGGGGAGAGGTCGGTTTTTAGTTTTGAAAAATTATTCCACCAAAGTTTTCTTCGTTTTTTTGTAATGTAATATGAGAAGAACTGCCAAACTGCTGCCAGAACTTTTTCACTGACAGAGATGTTTGAAAAACTAGAGAGGAGACCTTTGCCCAATACTAGGACACAATAGACTCGCTAAAAAATCTAGAATATTCTATCTTTAATTTTTCAAAACTTAAAATTGACTTTATTCACAAACTACACAACTGATTTTAATAAAATTTTCATGGCACCACCTTAAAAGTATACTGGAAGAGGCATCTTTAAATAATCTATTTAAAGATACCTCTTCTATAATAGATTATAAATGCAAGATCGGAACGATTTGACCACCTAATCCTTTTTTTAATGTCGGTTAGAAATAAAGTTGAATTCAGGCACATATAGCTATATTTAAATTAGCAACAGGTCCGTTTGCCTATCTAAACAAATATCTAACTCCTAAAAACTTGCCATTTTCGTATTTCAAGTTTGTGAGCTTAGTT
Organism: Acrobasis consociella; assembly: GCA_963555685.1. Taxonomy (NCBI): domain Eukaryota; kingdom Metazoa; phylum Arthropoda; class Insecta; order Lepidoptera; family Pyralidae; genus Acrobasis; species Acrobasis consociella. The sequence continues at coordinate 548,937 of OY743107.1, forward strand.
TTTGCAGACGGAATCTCAGCAAAACCGGTAATTTGGAACTGGTTTTAACTTGATGAATAAATATTTAATGACAAAAAACTAAATTTTGAACATAAAAACCTTTTAAGTACATTCTAAACTGCGCACAAAATTTGAAACTGCCGTATCACAGCATCATACGGAATATAATTTTTCTAAACAAAAAACCGACTTCAGAACCGAAAAGTGCATTCTTTCAAATATAAAAATTATTTTGAAAATCGGTCTCCAATTGTCGGAGAAATCGGTGAACATACATAACAAATATCTAAGAGTCGAACATAGAACCAACCTTCTCCTTTTTTGAAGTCGGTCGTTTTCTTTTCTGTATTTAAAAGACGATATTCAGAAAAGTCATTGATATTTTTGTAGAAACATCTTCTTCAGAGTTCAGAGCTGGGCTCTTGTCGGTGGAGTGCTTTCCATGTCTCTCTTTCTTCCGCTAAGTTCTTAACCTCTTTATATGTTTTCACGTTTCATTTTTCTTTTATTTGGTCTATAAATTTTCTTCTGGGTTTTCCTACTCCTCTCTTTCCTTCTATTTTTCCTTCCATTATTAATGTGGTGCTGGAGGAGAATGAAAAAAATTATTTGGACAGAAAAAATTACAAATGAGAAGGTACTAGAGGATGTGAGAGAGAAAAGACAAATAATACAAATTATAGAAAATAGAAGAGGGAAAATGTTCGGTCATCTACTAGGCCACGATGCGTTCTTTAAAACAATAATGGAGAAACATCTTATCAAGCATTTATTTGCAACTTGATGTCATCTCTATATAAAAAAAAAACGAAATGAATTGTTTTAAAATAAATGGCGCTCACCAATTTGAGTGATTTGGTTCCATTTGTCATATTCACATTAATAGCTGTGGAATGACGTCATCAATATGCAAGTTCATTATAGAGCACTCAATGCAAATTACGCGTGATTTATGAAGGTAGTTCTTTTGTTATTTTCAATTAATGTCATATTTGGTCTAAAATGTCTTTAGGAGAATCTGATTATTGCAAGAGTTATTTTTGTGTTGTGTGATGATAAGTGTAAAGATGGTGAAATGAATCTAATAAATGTTGGGTTTCGCTAGCCTCATTTTTTTATTTTATTTTATTTAAACTTTATTTACCAAAACAATATGGTACAAAAGGCGGACTTAATGCTAATAGCATTCTCTACCAGTCAACCTTCGGGATAAAAAGAAAAAAACTGGTGGTAGGCATATAAATAAATAATTATAGCTCTAATAATAAAAGAAACACTTCTAGTTACAACACAATAAATACAAATTCATCTCATTAACTGACTTAGTAGATATCTTGGTGTTTTATATTAACTGACTTGTTTAATTCGTAAAAAAAACTTGACATGTCAAAAATTATCCTAACCTATTCATGAAACGGAGTTAAACTTTTAAGTACATTGTAGGGACCCCAATAGACGATCTACTACAGCCGTATTTGGTAACAACAGCTACTAAATGGCTGTAAAGATATATAATAGACTCAAGGAAAATATTAAGTCTCTATCCCTTAATGCATTCAAAAGGAAGTTGAGGAGTTATACATACATACATACTATCACGTATTTATCCCTAATGGGGCAGACAGAGCATTTTGGGTCTTGCGGTTCTATGCAGAGCCCAGGGCCGCAAGACCCAAAAGCCACTTTTAGCGTCATGGTGGGCGAGAAGATGATAAAAGCCGTGATGGTGGGCGAAAGATCGTAAAAGCCGATCGAGGGAATGGGCAAAAATGCAAATCATGTTAACAGGCGATGCGGCTTTCCCATCACTGTACTGATTGCTTTTCCATCTTCTCGCCTTTTTGCGGATGCGTGTAAAGTTATCTCTTTACAGTTTTTTTTTTAATTATGCGTTATCTGCAACCAGCATGTAAAGATATCTCGTAATCGATATTATGCAGCCAAGTAAACCTTTCCAACTCTATTGAACGTGGTCGGTTTACGTCCTACGTGTTATAACTGGAACCCAGAGCCGAATTCCGAACCCACCGCGAAACATATGAACTTATGACATTTTTACTAGAAAACTTGATTTTTTTTAGCCTAGTAAAATAATAATACAACTTCTCTAAAGGACCTCTACGTGTTGGAAAAAAACTCAAACTCGTGATTATCAAAGGAGATATGAATGAATGAAATGAACGTGAACTAAAGTTAGTGCTTAAACCTAATGCATCAATTAACTTCCTTGTTGCAGCCGGCATCCCTTCATATTGAGGAATAAAAGTTTGAAATACTAATATTAGACTAAGTTTAAAACATAATAACATTGGTACTAAAATGCAGTAGGTAAGTAGGTAATAAATAAAGTAATAATAAAGTATTACTTAACTTAGTACATCCATTTCTGTATTTTCTTCTTTTTGCTTTTGTTCCGCTTCGCTATGACTTCATGACCTCGATTTACACGTGTTATCGTTAATAGAACTCGTTTCTTTAATATACATTGAATGCATTAATATAAGGCACGTTTTAATTGATCCTTGACTTACACTAACAAAGTTACGACCACTCAAAGTTTATCGCTTTAATACTAAGTAAAAGTACTTATTTGTCATCATTAAAAAAACTTAAAAAATTACTTGCAGGCTTTTGGTTTGTATCTATTTTTTAATTTTTCGTTTTACCCAAACGTTTTAGAAGAGACGATTGTACATGGCATACACGTTAAGTAATTTTTTAAAATATAGTGTTGGCAAGAAGAGAGATGACCATCTTTAAATCATTTACCCCTTTTTTCCTTCAATCACACTTCCATTAATTCTCATTCATTCACACTTCTGTATGTGTTCTTAAAACCTAAATCAAAATATCAATCCTACATTCATCCTTATAATATTATATTGTTATATTATGTCCCTTATTGGCAAATAAAGAATTCCTTCCTTACTAATATTATAAATGCTAAAGTGTGTTTGTATATATGTTTGTTACCACTTCACGCTTCAACCATTGAACCTATTTAAATATGGATATAGTTTGAAACCTGAAGAAGGACATAAGATAGTTTTTATCCCAAAAGTTTCACGGGGAGCGAAGTGCACGAGCACACCTAGTTAAAAAAAAGCCCGAGTTCGCAGTCTCCGTGGTCGGTAGGTCGTCCTTGCCACGGTCGTCGACACACATACCGCGCTGTAGGCAGCCCAAACATGCTTAGAATCAAGGTAGCCACCATTTGCCCTTTTTGGTACATAATGCTTTGGTATATTTACATCAGACCTCAGATTAAACATACATACATACTATCACGTCTTTATCCCTAATGGGGCAGACAGAGCTTTTTGGCTCTTGCGGCTCTGAACAGATAGAGCCTAGGGCTGCAAGACTCAAAGGCCACTTTTAGCTTGATGTGAGCAAGAAGGTGGATGAAAGAATCAAAATAGTGATAGGTTGCTAGCCGCATCGCCTATTAACTTGATTCCAATTTTCGCCTAGTCCCTCGATCAGCTCCTAAGCGCGAGAAGAGAAGCAGCTGGTGCATTCTAAGTTTTTCTTTTTTCTCAGACCAGCATGGTAGAAGATATTCTTTAATCTAAGCATCAGACTTCGTAGATGTAATGATGGGCAGTAAAATGGGAAAGACTGTCTTAATTGTAACAAATTGCTTTTGGACGGATTCCTCAAACTTTTTGATAATTTTCTCGATTGAATTTTACGTTTTGCATAGCAAGAGAAGTAGCTAGATTCTTATATCAAATTCTTTTTCTCAGACAAGCATGGAAGAGATTTTGGTCATTCGGGTAAATATTAAGTGGAAAAGAAAAACATAAATCGTTGTTAGGCGTTAGGTTCATCAAATATCCTCGCACGGTCATCGACATACATATCTATTTTAAGTAGGCATTTTCTTTGTGTTTTATTCAGTAATGCCATGTTTACTGATTACTTAATTAAAATAACGTCCGTACATATAAAATGGAATTTTAATAAACAGTAGCATTATTTTATGGATATTCGATATAATTATCTAGCTACATAGCTATCAATTAATATTAGACACCCATTTACAATTTTTTGTGATAACATGTTTATCATGACTTAATGCCCTCATATCGCACTGAAATGTAGACAAAGCTTAGTATTAAGTTGTACCTATTGCACTAGATATAATAATATTTTCAGTGCAATAAATTAAATATAAAAATAAAGAAATAAATATTTTGATATGATAGTTCAAAATTCAAGAGTGATTTTTGCCTCAACATTAAAAGAAGTAATAAAAAGAAACTAATATTACTTTAGTACAATAACTTTCTTTGAGCAATATAGTCTGTGCTTTAATGTTAAAAGTTTACTCTCCTGTTTTAACCTCCAACAAAAAAGCTGAGTGTTATGTTAATGTCTGTCTGTCTGTTTGTGGTTTCGTGGTGCTCGAACGGATGGACCAATATTGATGCAGTTTTTTTTACGTAAAAGCAAGTTCCTTAGTGGTGGTTCTTAGCTATGTTTGATGAAATTCGGTTCGGCCGTTTAATAGTTATTGGGTGTCGAAATCGGGGTTTTTGTAGTTTGTCTGGCAAATATACATGTCTCCAACTACTATGATCTTGATATAGCGAATGCTTTTCATAATATTAATGCTAAAATAGGTCGAAGAACAAATCACGAAAACACGAAATAAAAACTGATAATATTGAAATACAAAATTTATAAGTATGTAAGAATGATATCAATTTATAATCTTTGCAAATCGTATCGCATGCACTGATAACTTAATCACTAATAGATCTATCTATTATTATATCGCGTTAATTAGGCAAATATGTGACGTACTTAGTAATACGCTTAGAAATGTGTCTGAAATGTTTATTTGATTGTGAGGATCATTTGTTCAAAACTTGTTTTTCCTCTAGAACTTTCATTTTTCTTCTACGCTAGTCTTAGAGAAACAAAGAACTTAGAATTTACTAGCTACTTCTATTTCCACGCAGATCGTGTAAGCTGATCGAGGGATTGGGCGAAATTGTTGTTGTTTTTCGTATGTGTAAGTGGCGAACACTGGTGTCAGATGTTTTAAGCTGCCTATAGGCTGACATAGCTTGACGACTGCTATACAAGATAACAGACTGGACCAACGGTTTATACGTTCCTTCCGAAGCACGAAGGAGCTCAAGAAGTTTTTTGCCATTTGTCACCCATCCAAGTACGGACCACGCCCGGCGTCACTTTACTTACGAAAAAGCTAATGCGGCCGGACCACCGAGCTCGGAAAAAAACGCAAATTATGGTAAATAAGCGATGCGGCTAGTAACCCATCGTTGTTTTGATTTCTTGTTCCATCATCTAACCCACTATCACGCAAGTGGGATATTGACGTGATAGAATAGAATAGAATAGAATTTACTTTATTGCCTAAAAAATACCACACACTCAATACAAAAAAATACCTACATCTAACAATAAAATAAGAATGAAATGATATTGTATAAACATACATACGTGGAACCGCCATACGCGTAATAAATCAAATCACAGGCTATATTAAACCACTATTGTTTAATGAAATAAAATAACAGTCCAAAACTAAAAAAGAAATTGGCATTTCCATATAAAAGTGTGCAGTCGCAGTCGCCCGGGTAATTTGTTTGGGAAAGTCGAATTTTTTTGTTTATTTGACTGTTATTTTATAATCATTATTAATATAGTGATCTAGTATAGCCTGTAGTTCGATATATTACGGGTATGTCCTTCCCCGTTCTTCCACGTTGTATTTTGTTTTCAAAACGAGCCATACTTGACAGATAACTGCATTTTAACTACCCCCTCTCTAGTGCAGTGCAGTGCTACGTGATACACAACTCACCTGTCACCACCTGTACTATCTATCGACGTGTGTCGTAACCAGCACTGTGAAGCAGCACGGCGAGGCCGTCCACTTTTCACAGTGATATAACGTGTACTCCAGAGTGTGGACAAAGTGGAAACCATATCTAAATCTATACATATAATAGAACAGTAAAAGAAGAGTGTACATTGAATATATTTTGAAAAAAAAAATTTTTTGGGGGCGATGGAGACATAGTAATAGAGTATAAAATTTTAAAAAATATCTGCCTGTTCGTACACGCTAATCTCCGGAAATACTAACGAATTCAAATGTTTTTTTGTTATATAGCTACTATGCCTGGGTAACATATAAGGTGTGATTAATGGAATATGGAGCACCTGATAACCATAATGGCCCAGCTAAAATATAAGAAATATAAAAAATGACGCCTTAGGAGAAGTTTTTATTACATTTACTTATAATAATTGTTTACTTTTGCAAATCTTTGTTATTTATTGAAAAAGAGGCACGTAATATGTCAAAATAGACATTCTTTTCTGAAGAAACGGCATGAGGAACCTCGGGTCCCCGACCATGTTGTTCCTTCTTCAAGCCTACTTAATTAACCAACCAAAAGAGTCAATAATAATATGTCAATGAACCATTGTCTTAACGGTAATCACATTAGTGCCGGCTCTCCAACACGGATATTCCCATTTCTTACATAACCGAGTTACCGCCGACACAGATTCTTGTGTAATAACAACAACAACAACAAGACAGACAAACCTCTTCGTCTACTATGAATGTTATCGAATACGATGAATGCTATGTAATTAAAATGTAATAAATTGTAGTCAGCTGCATAATTATACAGGATATATTACCCAGTACACAACTTTTTTTTGTAATGCCGTGTGTTATCTGGCAGAGTTGAATAGGACCACTCCAAGCTAACTCCAAGTCTTCCCGTGGATGGTGTAAAAGGCGACTTAGGAATTACAAGCTGAACAAAGCTTGTAAACATCAATGAGGCCTCTCTAATCCGTCTGGCTAGCAAGGAGAGTGTAGGCCAACGTCTGGCTGCTCTGATTTAGTATGACTCTGGCAGTACAGAGGGGGTCGTGCTCCTGCTGTGGAGACTAAAAAGACCTGATGATGAAGATGATGATGCAACTTTTTTAACACCCGAAGCAAGAGAGGAATGTACTAAGTTTTAGTTAATGTCTGTCTGTCTGTGAGCCTGTCTGTCCGTCTGTCTGTGGCATCATAGTTCTAAAATGAATGGACCGATTTCGATACGATTTTATAACGTGATATATGTTTCCTACTTCAAAATTTATTGAGGATGCCTGGATGGCAAGGTAAGGGCCTGTGTAATAATACTTATGACATTCTACAAGATTTTTTCGGATTGCTTTAGTCTCTGACAAAATGTCTTTTTGGTTTCCCACGTAATAAAATGCGATTTGCAAATCTACAAATTAAAACATGGTTTTAAGTCATACATACATAGTTTTCAATGCAATCTTCGAAATAACGACATGACTATTAAGCAGAAGAATTAAAATAATAATATTATTATTGTATTGTTCGTTTTCCGCTTCACACAGTAATAATAACACTTAACGTTCGTTTTATGTTTAATTGTTGTTGAGGACTCTTGGGATTTTGTTATAAATTAAAGCCTGACAGATGAGTCACTTTCATAAAAGTATTTATCCATCCTGCTCTAGTCTGCAGTACAGCAATCCATACGTAAATGAGTCCAAGTTACAGATCCCGCAGAGATATTTGAAGATGAAATTGGATCAATATCATCATCAGGTCTTTTTGTCTCCACTGCAGGAGCACGACCCTCTCTGTACTATCAGAGCCATACTTGGCCAGAGCAAACAGAGGACTATTGGCCTACACTCTCCTCGCTGGCCAAACGGGTTGGAGAAGTCTCACTGATGTTTATAAGCTTTATTTAGCTTGTATTTCCTAAGTCGCCTTCTACGACATCCACGGGAGGACTTGGAGTAGCCCTATTCTACTCTGCCGAAAACCACACGGCTAATGAAATTGGATAATTTTTTGTTTTTGTAAAATCAACTTTGGGAAGTTTCAATTCATCTTTCAGAATAATAAAATAATGTTCCTCTTAACAGCAGACCGCCCATTGTCATGACACTATTTAATAGAATTATTACACAGATGCGAAGTGCAAATTAATAAACGACTTCCAAAACGAGGAGACAATGGACTTCCCTGATTTATTTTTATATCACAATGTGTAGCTAAATATAATTCAAGCGAAGACTATCAAGATAGCGTTTTCTGGTACCCCATGTTGAGGATTTTTCAGTAGATTACATAAAGTGAAGATGTAGAATATACGACGTGGAAGGGACATACCAGTTATTAATCAAACCACGGGATATTCTGGAAAATTATAGCATATTAAAATTAAAATAACAGTCAAACAACCAAAAAAGAAATCGACATTCTTATACAAATAGCCCGGGCTGCTGCACACTTTAGTATGGAAATGCCATTTTTAGGGTTCCGTAGCCAAATGGCAAAAACGGAACCCTTATAGATTCGTCATGTCTGTCTGTCTGTCTGTCCGTCCGTATGTCACAGCCACTTTTTTCCGAAACTATAAGACCTATACTGTTGAAACTTGGTAAGTAGATGTATTCTGTGAACCGCATTAAGGTTTTGACACAAAAATAGATAAAAAACAATAAATTTTGGGGGTTCCCCATATTTAGAACTGAAATTTAAAAAAATATTTTTCATCAAACCCATACGTGTAGGGTATCTATGGATAGGTCTTTAGAAATGATATTGAGGTTTCTAATATCATTTTTTTCTAAACCGAATACTTAGCGCGGGAGACACTTCCAAAGTGGAAAAAAGTGTGTCCCCCCCCCGTAACTTCTAAAATAAGGGAATTATAAAACTAAAAAAAATACATGATGTTCATTACCATAAAAACTACCAGCGAAAATTGGTTTGAACGATTTCTAGTAAGTAGTTTTTTTTTAATACGTCATAAATCATAAACGGCAATTTACCTTTCATTCAATCAACTCAAATATAAATTTTTTAAAAAAACATCTACAAGACTTTTATATTATGTTATTTGCTACTACGGAACCCTTCATGGGCGAGTCCGACTCGCACTTGGCCGTTTTATTTTTATTTCTCCCAGACCAGCATGGGAGTAATAGTAAATATGGTGATAATAACTAACATTTACTTGTCATCAGGCATCAAAGAGACCTTTAAATTATTTCATGAATAACCTTTGATAGTATAAATTATATCCACCTAGCTTTAAAACGCGTTTCTGCTAAAAGTAGCTCTTTTGGCGAAAACTCGTTTTTAAAAAGACTAACGTAATTACTTTCGACGTTTATTCATAAAATACTGTAAAGGTAATGAAGGTTAGCAAAATGTTTATAACTGTGTTTACGATTAAACAGTTTATTTCAAACTAGCTGAAGCCCGCGACTTCGTTCGCGTGGACTTTATGTCTCTAGAAAATTCTCATCAGGCTGAACAACTTTTGCTAAGGCGTCATTTTATATTTATTTAAGTTAAGCTGGACCATTATGGCTGTGCATCGGTTGTTCCATTTTCTAAAATAATGTATACCTTATATGTTGCCCAAGCTTAACAGATATAAAACAAAAAAAGTTTCATTTGAATCCGTCCAGTATTTCCGGAGATAAGCGTGTACAAACAGACAAAGAGATAAACAGACAGTCATTTTTTTAAATTCTTACTCTATTACTATGTCTCCATCGACAAGTATGCCTCGGGTAGTACAGAGAGGTCGTGCTCCTGCAGTGGAGACAAAAAGACCTGATGATGATGATGACCTATATAATATATGTATATCACTTTATTATATACTTAATATAGTTACACATACAAACTATTTTTATTTTTGTGTAGTATATTCTAGAAACCAAGTGATTGCAGTGAATTGCTACCATATATATGAACAAGACGTAAACAACATAAAACTTAATTTGAATAACAAGTTTGCAGGTAATTAATTTATTATTAACAAAACTAAGTTATGTTTTTTTTCGTTTCCTCAGTAAATCTGTAAAAAACTCTACTGACACGTGAAAGTTGTACATATACATGTTTCAATTTAGATTTACAACAAGCATTTATCAATTATGATTAATTTGCAATTTTTGTTGAAAAAGTAATTGAAAAATAAGATGTCATTTAAAATAAGATGTCAATCAAAATGTATCTCATATTTATTACAGCAAATTACGTTACGAGGTCGTTTTTGTTTCATGTTTACAAAAAAAATACTTCAAGAAATATTAAAGGGCTAATTTCGAATTCAGACGTACTTTAAATTAAATGTAATGTTTTCGCTAAAATGATATTTTTTATTTGATAAAATTTTAAAACAATACGTATCTAGATTGAGATAAAATGTTGGTTTATGAATAAACCAACAATTTAAACAATGCGACTAGTAGGAACAATAAAAATACAAATAATTGTTCAAAACACAACTCGATCATTGTGTTGTATTTACTAACAACTACTGGAAAAAATTAACATAGATTAATAGTTTTTGTTTGGAAAAATATACTTAACATTATAAAATTCTAGGGTTATGCTGAATACGTTCCGTCTTATATAATAAAACATCTATACATATAATCTATATCTATCTATACATATAATAAAACAGTAAAAAAAGTGTGTCTGTACATGAAATATATTTCCAAAAAAAATATTAGGGGCGATGGAGACGTAGTAATAGAGTAAGAATTTAAAAAAAATGTCTGTCTGTTTGTCTGTTTGTCTGTATGTCTGTTTGTCTGTTTGTACACGCTAATCTCCGGAAATACTGGACGGATTCGAATGAAACTTTTTTTGTTATATAGCTATTAAGCTCGGGCAACATATAGGGTATAAATGATTTTGGAAAATGGAACACCTGATGCAGAACCATAATGGTCCAGCTAAACTATAAGAGATATAAAAATGCCGCCTTAGTAAAAGTTGTTCAACCTGATGAGCATTTTCCAGAGACATAAAGTCCACGCGAACGAAGTCGCGGGCTTCGGCTAGTTTATCATAAAACGCAGAAGGAAGCTGACAACCTGGATTAACATATAGGCTACTTTATGCGCGGGTAGTTATTAATAAAACTCAAACTTATACACAAACCTAAAAAGAAAAAATCAAAAAGAAGAAATTAACAAAAGTGGAAAAAATATAATTTTGAGAAAATTTAAAAAATAAAAATTTACTAGAATATAATCTGTTGAGTAATGTTTCAATGTTTAATAGTAATCGACTGGCTGTACTCTTAGTTATAAATAGTTGCAGGAATGCCATCCCGTTAGGTAACGGAGGACGCCCGAGCTACCATTGAGTAGCTCCAGTTTAGAGCCACTAAATGCTGGCGAGCTTCTCACAAATATTGATAGCTCAGGGATAGCCTTTAATGTTAAAGGCAAAACTAGTCACTTGTTTGAAGATAACGAAGGATTTCTCATTTTACTAATTGATTTAAAAAGAGCGACGCTCTTGTCGATGCCGTTCCTTTTATTTTTTTTACAGATTTAGCAGTGACGTTCACAAATAATTTGGCAGGGTAGGCAATAATCTTACGTGAATTACGAAAACGGCTTCATATAAAAAAAAAATACATTTTTCGCTAGTATCTCTTACAAATTCTATGTGTCTGTATGAAATGCACGTTACTGAGATTTAGCACTTGATTGTAACAAAAATTTACAATATAAAATCAAATAATATTAAAACTCGGAGCAAAACTGCGGACGGATAAACAAAAAGACATGGCGAAATAATAAGAATTCCTTGTTTACAACAAAACCCTAAAAAGCGTGTGCGTTGTTGAAAGCACGTAGTATGTAACGTCGCTTCTGTAGCTCACTTTAATTCGTGTTGTGAGCGCTGGCTTGTTGTAGCTTTGTGAGTTCGCGGTGTTTTATAGTTTCCAGAAAGCTTTGATGGCTTTCCGTATTTATGCTAGGAAATGCCGGGCTTGAAGAATGTTTTCTAGACATTTTATTTAGTTATATGTACAATATATTTCTGCTTTATCTTGCAACCCATTCTATTTCTCAGAAAACTCAAAGGTCAGACAGCGTGAAGAGTGTAGGCCAAATCCTCTGGCTGCTCTGGCCAAGTATAGCTTTAGTAGTGATAGAGAGGTTCGTGCTCCTGCAGTGGAGACTTGAAAGACCTAAAGATGAAGATGTACTGTTAGAAAAAGCTATAACTTCGCCTATTTGTTCTGTCGCAAAAGATAAAAACAAATGAAATAAACAATCTGATAAAAGTTACGGAGAGTTAGAAGTCGATAACCCAGCGGGCGTACTGCTAATTGGTTGACCACAAGACGTTGTGTAAATATATCTAACTTCTTAATATGGTTCCACAAGCACGTGGTTGCGATTGTTTATCGATTTTATATTTATTCAAAGACTTTATTAACCCAAAAGCTAAGATTTTTAGTCTACCTATGTACATACATAAGTATATAGGACTAGTTGAAAAAATATTATAGAAAGAGTTAACTTTCTTGGTCTCACAAAACACCTAATCCATATTTTTATTTTGTTCCAGGTATGTACCATACAAAGTTATTAATCACAAAGATTCTTCATTCCACAAACTGTTAAATAAATTGGTAAGTACATAATTATATTATTTTATTTTACTAATATCATTATTCAGGCAGAAAAACCAATGGATTGGTCTACCTTTTGGTTGCGGAGGTCAGACGGCAGTCGCTCTGTGTAAAAACCAGTAACCTCATTAAATCACCTAGGATAAGACTAGATTTGGTAGCGGACCCCGGGCTCTGAAGCATTATCGCTTTGGATGCAACTGGGAATAAGCTCGGATGATGAAAATCAACCACTTGTTGTTTTCATCCCATGCTGGTCTGGGAGAAATAAAAAACTTAGAATGTACCAGCTGCTTCTCTTCCCACGCAGATCGTAAAAGCCGATCGAGGGAATGGGCAAAAATGAAAATCATGTTAACAGGCGATGCGGCTAGCAACCCATCACTGTATTGATTGCTTTTCCATCTTCTCGCCCACCATGACGCTAAAAGTGGCTTTTGGGTCTTGCGGCCCTGGGCTCTGCATAGAACCGCAAGACCCAAAATGCTCTGTCTGCCCCATTAGGGATAAAGACGTGATAGTATGTATGTATGTATGTTGTTGTTTTCACCTTCAGCAGTCGAAAAGTTTCAGTAAAGCGTGAAAAATAGCGCATTAAAGTCGGATAAAATAAACACCGTAACATTCGATGCGATTCGCATCGATACGATGAAGTCTTTATTATACACTGCGCCGTGGAAAATACCCGGATTTATTTCTGGAAACCATTTTTTCCTTCAACTACGTGGGTAAACAGGCATGTTTGCAGAAGGGCCCCCACTCCGTGCGGGCTCATGTTGGATGAAAATATACGATAATTGGATTCAATTAAGTCATGGTATTCTTGAATGGCGACCGCGTACTGGCAAGCGAAGCGTAGGGCACCCACCTACAAGGTGGTCAGATGACCTGACCAGGGTCGCTGGAAAGCGCTGGATAGAGGTCCCTCTAGATCGGTCCTTTTGGAAATCTATGTCCAGCTGTGGACGTTATGCAGCCGAAATTATGACGTTTTGGTTTATAAATGTAACGCTTAACCGTTCAAATAAGAGCACATCAGTGGTGTAGCCGTGTGGTACGTTTCAAAAATGGAGTCATAAATTCTCATACTAATTCTATGAGAAATATGACTCCAATTTTGAAGACTGACACCGTACATGATAGAAAATAGAACCCCTGCTGCTTGGGACTCTTAGGCCCATACTTCAAGTTTCCTCAAGTTTTTACAATACGATATTATACAATGTGGAAGGGACATACCCGTAATAAATCGAACCACGGGCTTAACTAGATCACTTTAGTGTAATGGAATTTAAACAAAGGTCAAAATACCTAAAAAAAATTCAACGAACCCATACAAATTGACTGGGCTGCACACCTTTGTGTGTAAGTGCCGATGTTTTTTTTGGCTGTTATTTTAATTTCATTATACAATAGCACAGGATAAATGTTAGTACTCACATAACTATAGTAATCTAGGTAAGCCCGTGATTTATTACGGGTTTATATCCTTTCACGTTGTATAAAACTGTCAAGTAACCTTAATTTCGTAAACAGATCTCCTTTACCGACTGCGACCGTCCAAGTGTTTCAACATTAACTGTTCAGCCTTTATGTTATGACACACCTTCTCGAACTTACTGCGGTTTTCCTGACTCGGTAGATGTTTTCCTTGATTCAACACTTAATTGAATTGTGCAGGTAAAGTTTTATACAAATTATACAATTATAACTACAATAGTACAGTGCCTTCCTGTTGAGTGGTTCGATCTCTCAGAGACTGTTATTAGTTCAAAGACAATTTTATTTTCTACATTTTTTTTAATCAAATGGAAGCCAAAAAAAGAAGTCGAGAATATATTCATTCGATAATAATGTATTAATGGTACTAAAATCGAACTTTTTATTCTCCAAAACGGAATTTTAAAAGCCAATCCAGAGATCGTTATATTTACCAAATTTACTTTGTAAATGAATCTACAAGCGATTGGTAAGCAAACAGTCACTTTGCTAACCCTGACTTTGTAAATCCTGAACCTACTTTTGGTTTTGGCACTTTAAAGGTTTGTATTCGTAGAAATCGTGTCTTGACGACCTCATGTGGCCTAGGGTCAACATGCTACGCTGCCACATCAGAGGTCTCGGGTTTGAGCCCCGGACAGGTCAAGATGGAAAATTATCTTTTTCGGATTGTCCTGGGTCTTGGATGTTTATCTATACATGTATTTGTTATAAAATTAGTATAGTATCGTTGAGTTATTATTCCATAACACAAGTCTCGAACTTACTTTGGGGCTAGCTCGATCTGTGTGATTTGTCCGTATATATTTATTTATTTATTTATACCATCCGGGGTAGACATAACCTAAGGTTTTGACACGCAAAAGCCACTTTCAACGTGATGGTAGGTATAAAACCAATTAATAGACTTGAATGAAAAAATTCAACATTTCACTAACAAACTATTCTCACTAATGTTTAGACTAGTATAAGAGTTTACAACTAACCGGTGGTAAAGTTTCCATCTTTTCCTCTCTTGAGCCATCCTTTTGACCTCCCTATACGAAACGGTGTCAACTTTTACTTTTGATTGATCTATCCCT
The DNA here is from genome assembly GCA_963555685.1 of Acrobasis consociella. Lineage (NCBI taxonomy): Eukaryota > Metazoa > Arthropoda > Insecta > Lepidoptera > Pyralidae > Acrobasis > Acrobasis consociella. Next base: position 564,019 of record OY743107.1, read on the forward strand.
TCTTCGTCTTGCAATGAATATACGAAAAGGAAATGGAAGAATTTTTGCATATTTTGCTACCTACAATAGTTTTACAATACAACATTTATAGCATTAACTTGTTTCTACTTGCGTTGCTTATGTGAAGTTCAGACAACCAGTGCGTCAGACAATCAACTTGAACGTCTAAGAAATCCTTGGAAGAGTTTTTTTTCAACTTCTTGATTTAAGACAAGAACTAATAGCAACAAAAAAATATTGTCTACGTTCTAAATTAGGAGTAATTCAGTAATTCGTCCCATGTACCTACGGCCCATTTGGGACGAAACGCAGGAAATCAAAATTAATTAAAATTTCATTCTGCAATTCGTCCCATGTTTAAAAATGTAACAATTTTAACGAAATATACATTTATCTTAATTCTTGTCTCACTGACTGTACCAAGCGTTAATAAGGTTTAAATTTCCATACAAAAAAAGAATGGGACGAATTGCAGAATGAAATTTTGATTAATTTTGATTTTCTGCGTTTCGTCCCAAATGGGCCGTAGGTACATGGGACGAATTACTGAATTACTCTAAATTAGATATAGTTATGCCCTTAATATGCAAGCCGTTACCTTGACAATAAGGTCGTAAAGTTCTACTAAGCAATACTTATTATAATCATTATTTCATCATTACAAAATCATCATTAAATACGTATTATTATCATTATCACTATGATCAATATACGCACATTTGCACAGACACAATTACATACTTATCGATTCTATCTGAGATGTCAAACGTCGAAGGCTTTACAGGTAAATCTAGTTCAGTGGATACTACATAAAGATTTAATACAGATTAATTACGACACGTATAAGAAAATGCTTTATTGAACATGGCTTTTGTGTCTTACGGCCTTGGGTCAATGTATGGAGCGACACGTTTGTGCTGTAACTATTTTGTGATTTAAATTAATTGCAAGCAATTATGCTGTATTAATAAATATATCAAGCTTTTTTTTGCATAAAATCTCGCGTGACGTCACAAGCAGCTAAGATTTTTAACCAAAGGTGACGTTTATCACCCCTACTCAGAAATTTGAAGCGTTGATCTTTGTAAATTTTTACTACTTTTCTAAACAAAAAATATAGGTCCTTTATTTTTTTTGATTACATATTTAGATAACGGACTTAATAAAATAATAATTGTTTTTACCCAGTCCACATCCCTATCTAAAAAAGTTACCGGAAACTTGGAAAAAGTCCCTCCTCTTAGTGATGGAAATTTAATATTATATTTTTATTTTAAAAAGGTTGTAATTACTTATACACTAAGCTAAGTCTCATCTAGCAATTGCTAGAAACTACGATATTTTCCTTGTAATAGATATCTGATTTCGATCGCATCAATAATTGCCTAGTTTATTTGGGTATTTCCTTCAATCAAACCAGATGGTACTTATCCTTGGTTCGCATTACAGGACACCTATTTATTTAAATACATTCGAGTCTCGAAATAATACTATGTGTTTTAAAAACGCTTTGTGTAAGGGTTATACCCGTAATAAATGGAACCACGGGCTATGCCAGATCACAATAGTATAATGAAATTAAAATAACAGTCAAAAACTAAAAAAAAAATTTGCATTTCCATACAAAAGTGTGTGATTCTACAGTTTGCTCGAGTAATTCGTATGGGAATGTCGACTTTTTTTTGTTTTTTTTTTACTGTTATTTTATTAATATTACAATAATAGTGATTTAGTATAGTCTGTGGTTCGATTTATTACGGGTATGTCCCTACCAAGTGGTACAACGAAGTCAAATTTTGCGATTTAATAATACCAAAGCCAGTTAGACGACTGCATGTGCCACAAAATTAGATTTTTTAGCGTCGTCCGAGCGATTATGTCATCCAGCCAGAACCCAAACTGGTTTCTGTGAATACGTTAGAAGTGTTTCAAAAATTATTCTCTTTTTAGTGTCTATCTTATCCTGTATATATCTTAATAAGATCTTGCTATCATCAGGTCTTTTTGTCTTCACGACCCTCTCTGTACTACCAGAGCCATACTTGGCCAGAGCAGCCAGAGGACTTGGTCCTACACTCTCAATACTGACCAGGTGGGTTGGAGAGGTCTCATTGATGTTTATAAGCTTTGTTTAGCTTGTATTTCCTAAGTCGCCTTCTACGACATACGCGGGAGGACTTGGAGTGGCCCTATCCTAGTCTGCCGGAAACCACACGGCAGATCTTGCTATATTGAGGAATTAATCTGACAAACAATTAATTATTCGACAAGACTTGAATGCCTTATATAAAAATAAAATACTAAAGATTTGACATTAGTTCTGATTCTGATGTTATGGCTGCAGTTTAAAGACCGACCCTGGCGTTAATTTCTCATGGCTCATTTTCATTGGTCGATAACTCAGTCACTCGCCGTACGTGGGGTAGCGACCAATGAAAGCCATAAGTCGATACAGTGGTCGTTCACCGACAGCGGTTATGTATACTCCACATGCTGTATATCGACTGTACATTACTCTATCGACTAATGAAAACGGCTCCCCGCATGAGTTACAGAAATCTCTCGCATGCCGAATTCGAGCTACATCACCCAGTAAAAACAGTTATCCGTATTCCGTATGCATGCCCTATTACATGCAAATGAGAAATCTTCCGCACCCCGAATACTTGCCAGAACGACCAATGAAAATGAGAAAGAATGAGCACGAGAAGAATGTGCTTGATCCTATAGTCGCCCCTTAAGAGTCCCCTTACCCTAGACCAAAATACAACTTTCCATACAAACGTAGTCTACGTTTTATTTCGAAACTACATGCCCGATGTCGGTAAAATTTTGTGGTTTTAAAGATATTGCAATTATCTAGGGTAATAACTGGTTTCCGACGGTAAAAATGTGAACTTGAAATAGAATATAGTGTGTTATATCATTTTTGACCATCAGTATGGGAAACTTCTAAATCGTTACATTTTCTTTCTAGTTCATAATTTTAGTGTAGGAAACCAGTTATTACCCTAGATAATTGCAATATCTTTAAAATTACTAATTTTTACTGGAATCTGACACGTGGTTTCAAAATTAAACGTAGACTACGTTTGTATGGAGAAGTCTAGGGTAAGGGGATTCTTAAGACATTTACAAGAAATTTAGTGTTCCTATTTTGGGCTACCGCTAACATCATTCACTATCATGACCTCTCAATACATATAATATTATTTCTATTCCACTGTGTAACGTCGTGGTTATAAATAGCATAACTTATTTATTTATTCCGCTAAACGTGTGTAAACGTTATGACATCGTCGTTTCACACGAAGCTGATGTTCTCAGGGCTGGTTGGTACATGTTTTGAAATTCAGCAATGGTTTTTGTAATGTTGAGTTTATTACATTACACTTTATTCGTCTAGAAATGGAACTAAATTTATTTGTTTAAGTTACAATCAGAACCGTGCCTTAAAAAAAAATACTCCCAAATATGCGCGTCATTTAGTCTTAAAGCCCGCCGCGAATCGAATCTGGCGCTGATGTGCCCAAAACACTTACAGCAGTCCCCCGCAGAATCGCAAGGGCTATGCGTTGCGTCAGGCGTGAAGTTCTGCACCACTGTCCTTTAAGCGCTTTCCCAACTGCCGCACAAAGACCTTCGCTATCGCACAAAAAGCTCCCTCCACAGCGTAGGAGTCAAAAATATAAGTCGATGTAAGAGGCGCGTATTTGATGTGTTTTTGGGTGGCCGCCCAATCGGCGGCTGCCCTGGCCGCAAATTCAATATCATCATCATCATTTCAGCCGCACAACGTCCACTGCTGGACATAGGCCTCACCCAAAGATTTCCAAAATGACCGACCAAGAGCGGCCTCCAGCGCTTTTCAGCGATCCTGGTCAGGTCATCTGACCACCTGCCGCATATTCGGTCAAATTAATTCATTTACGTGTGAAGATAAAGTATACGTAAAAGAAATATATCTTTCTGTTGTTTTTAAATCTCTTGGAACATGTCAAATGAACAATCATTAATGAAGTGCAAAACAATGTTACTTTTTCTCGTGATTTTTTTGCAGTTGCGTAAACATTTTCGTTGTTAAATAGTTACGTAAATCAAACATAGACGAAGTGTAAAAGTCGAATTGCGACTAGCCTGTTAACAAGGTTTTAAATGTATGTTTGTTTGTAACAATATTAACAATAAACACATTCCATCCATTGTCAAAGAGAAAAAAAAATCAATAATATAGGAAGTGGTTTAAAAGTGTATGTTAAATATTCGACATAGGTACTTTAAAACCACTTCATTATTGTAGTATGTTCCTGAATGATAAAAAAACTGTTTTAAATCTTGCCCATCATAACGAAATCATTAAAATCTTTTAAATGTGTAAGTTAAACAATGTTAAACATATTTTAAAACAATAAAAGTAAGTATAGGTATAGTTTGACCATTATAAACTTTATAATTTTGCTTTAACAGTAATATAATAAAAACATAAATTTACTTTTTCATATTAAAGGTTTTTGTATAATATTATTGTACACGTGCAAATTAAATTAATTTCGAGCCTCCAGTTTTTTTGCGAAACCAATATATTACAGTGATTTCGATTATTAAATCATTTGAAATTCAAATGAATTATATTAATGGAAGTTTTTATGAGTTATTTACGCAGTTCTTGAGCCCGGTTGCGGCCATGTTTGTTTTTACACAAAAACTTTGTTTGCCCTCTCTGGAATCCCGTCATACAGTGTTTGCGAGTTTTTGCGATTGACATCATTCATCTATACATATAATAAAACAGTAAAAAAGATGTGTCTGTACATTGAATATATTTCCAAAAAAAATATATTTGAGGCGTTCACGCTAATCTCCGGTAATACTGGACGGATTCGAATGAAACTTTCTTTTGTTATATACCTGTTAAGCCTGGGTAATATATAGGGTATAATTTATTTCGGAAAATAAAACCCCTGATGCAAAATAATAGTCCAGATAAGCTATAAGAAATATAAAAATGACGCCTTAGCAAAAGTTTTTCAGCCTGATGAGCATTTTCCAGGGTCATAAAGACCACGCGAACAAAGTCGCGGGCTTCGGTTAGTAGACAACATTTATAAATAAGGTTTAATATCTTTGGTAGGTAAGACTGTTAAAGTCATACAAGAGACCAAAGCATTTTGATTTATACCTGACTTCTAAAGGAATGCGATGTCTTCAGACAAACCTACTTCAGATAAACCTATTTAATGCACGATTTATACAGCTTAAAAGCATTTTTATTTCGGTTAAAGCTACAAATCATGAACACCGTTGAGCTATCGAACTCCTTGAAATAATTATAAATAAAGTGCACATAAACATTTATAAATAAACAGTCATATCGTTTACACGGCCTGTGTGGCTTGATAATTTGAAACTAGGTTCTAAAATCGTGACAACGTCCATTGCCGGAAACACGGCCATCTTGTCCAGACGTGACTTCCGGCGCGTTAACAAAATGACTGACAGTTGTTACCTAAATGATTTGTTAAATGTCAACAGTTCAAAAGCTTTTATTTGTAATGTATGTATATTAATGAATGAATGTTTATTTAGGTCAAATATTGCAACTTCATTTTCAACCAGTTATCCTCAACCGACCGAGCTGAAATTTTGCATACTTATGTAAGTTAAATGACAATACAATATTATAGAGTCAATAAGTTGTTCTGATGATGGAGTCGGGAGATGTTTGACGGAACTTAGTTTAAAAAACATAACATAACTTATAGACTCGATTGAATTGTCTTGACGAACACTTTATGATTTTTACTTTATTGATTTTCACTTAAATGATTCTTGATTCTTGATTCTTGATTCTATGGTAGACAGTATGGTCTCATGATAAAACGACGTAACTCCATCGAGTTTGGGCTTATTTCATTTGTCTTAATAAAATCTTTAAAAACACTTATTTTTTCCTAAAATACACTCTTATTACGTGTGTATTTATAAAAGCGGACCCCAGGCTTCGCAGCATTACAGCCGAGGATGCAAGTGGGAATACGCGGTAATGTGAGAGAGAGATATATATAATACTTAAATGTATTATGTCAGTACCTTTATTGCACATTTGCGCACTATCAAAATATCCAATAACGAGCCAGTCAGATCATATATCGTTTCTCAACCGCAGGGTAATAGCTTGGCAAATCATAGTCATATACGGGCACTATATGTGCTGATGACAACCAAAACCGCAAACTACAAATTGCAGCAATAAACACAGGTTGCGAAGTTTGACGAACATATTGCACTATGTTTTAGAAACCCTTGGGGTTAGGAGAGGCCTATGTCCAGCAGTGGACATTAAAATAAATATTATAATAATAATAATAAAGACTCTTAATTTTCTATAAGTTATATATACATATACAGTAATAAAAAATTAAAAATAGATTTGAGTTGCAGTAGACGTTATGCGGCTAAAATGATGATGATTATTATATTGAAACTACTGCTTTTTTAGCCATCAAAACAATAGTTTAAAGTGTTGATAATATAAAAAATCAAGGGAAAAAAGAGAATTTTTAATAAATAACGCAGGTATGTTTAACATTCATCCGATCCCCGGTCAGGCCAAGATGGAAAATGATCTTTTTCAGATTGACCTGGGTTTAGGATGTTTATCTATATATCGATATGTATCTGTTATAAAATGTAGTATCGTTGAGTTAGTATCCCATAACACAAGATTCGAACTTACTTTGGGGCTAGCTCAATTTGTCTGATTTGCCTGTTCATTATTTATTTATGTGTAGCAGAGCAACTAAGACTCGATTTCACCAAACAAGAATAAATTTTATTCCAGAGAATTACGGCGTTTTTTCTCAGGCTAAACTATTTTTACGTTTCACCATAGACTTATACTAGGATTATACGGCTATTCTCGAGTAAATCACTACTCCGCCAATTTCCATGGAGTATTGAGCTTATACCATGGATAAGATTTCAATATGGCGGCCCGAGTGTAACAGCTGACTCTTTGACAGCTATCAAAGAGAAATCGAGTCTAAAGGGCCTGCTAGACGGTTGCCAACAAGCACCTCCGACCAGGTGACCTTGGTCGGGTCCGACCGTGTAGACGGCTGTTGGCGACAAAATTTCGTTTGACATTCCAACGCCCTTGGTCGTCGGGCGTGCGCTCCCGACTGCTGTCGGGACTGCCGGTTGGCAACCGTGTAGCCGCCTGTCGCCGACCGCGCTAGGCCATTCGCGAGAAGGAGTCGACGCGTGCGGTTGTGCATGCATTAATGATGGCGGCGTCCCAATCCCAACGCGAACGCTTTAATTTTATATCTCCCTAAAATGATGGATATTGACATGCAGTTTTCCTTATAAAATACTGTATTTAATAGGCCACAATATGAATTAACCAAAAAATATCCCATGGATAATTTTTTTTTAATAAAATTAGGGAAAAAGCTAGTAGAGCTCATTTTTTTCCAAAAAAATAAATATCTAATTTTGGGGCATGTTTATACAATATTTTTTTAATGATAGATTATGTAATTATCTTTAATTTACATATATTTCATCAAAATCGGTGGCGCCACGTGCCACTAACTTAAAAAAAAATATTAAAAATTCTATTTTCCTAAGGGATGAAACTTTCGCATATCCATATCCGACGTTTCCTTTTTTTTATTCAGTTGAGCTCAATAGAACTTAAATCACGCCAACTCGTTGAAATTTTGATAGGTTGGTAGTCATTTTACGAGGTATTGTCAGTCTGCGAGTTCTAAACATACTGACGCCAAAGCGCGGTCGGCCGACCGACCCGACCGTGTAGCCGCAACACTCCGACGGTCGGCGCCGACGAGGCACCGACCAAGGTCAACACGTCGGAAGGCTTGTTGGCAACCGTCTGGCAGGCCCTTAAGAGTCACAGGATTTAAGTCCTATTTGGTGAAATCGAGTCTAGAGCTATAACATTTCAGACGAGTATGTAAGCGACAGTTCGCGATAGCAGTGACAATTGGCGACAGTCACACGATATTTCGCGACCATGCGTGCTATTTTTCATTAAGGGACTCACCGAAACAATAACGTGTGGTTATCCAACTCACCTCTTGCGTAAAATACCATTTGGCCGTATTTTTGAAACCGTTGTGTCAGAAAAAGAATCAAAAACAAGAATTAGTAAAATTATATATTTTAAAAGAAGCTTTTATCTAAAGACTCTCCTCAAGACGAATTAAACGAAAACTCTATGCACAGCGTCGTTTCATTACCGACTTCCTATGGCCATCCTCTGGCTCCATCATCAAATCAGCTTCATGTCATATAATATTGCATTGTCATGCGATACACGTACGCGTGCAAAACTTCAGCTCAATCAGAAACCGGGAATTGGGTCAAATGTAACTTGCAAGATTTGATTACAGACAACGGTACAGGTGAAACTAAATAAAAGTTTGTAACAAAACGAAGTTTTCTGCAGAAGTTTGTAACAAAATAAATTTTCTGCAGAAGTAGTAGAAAGAAGTGTCTTTGTTATATCTACTCTAGAAATGTCAAAACTTCATGTTATGTGGGCCGTCTCCGCGAGCACTTCTTGATTTGGGGCCGAGGGTGATTGGTCTCACCGATGATGTAATGAGATTACACGGTAATTTTATTTCGCGCCTTGTTACGTTATGTAACGGTACTTACGAGAGCTTAAAATCAAGTTTTCTGCTAATACAACCATATAGCAGAGATTGTTTATAGAGAGTGCTGGTGGCAAAGTAAATTACCTACAGTTTGTCACCACGGCGCCGAATTGTAAATTTTTCAATTACAACGGTCGGTGTGGTCGTCGATACAGACTAAGGGAGGCGATAAGACCGCCCATTGTACATTTTATGTTTTTTTTTCTGTGTATATTTGTATAATTGTTTTTTTTTTTTTGGTGTACACTAAACTTAACAGAGAATGGACAGCCGTGTCCTCTGTGCATACGGTTGCCTTCTGTTTGGCTTCAGCCAGACATGTTTGGCTTTTCGGATCGGATTCAGACAAATATTTGTGTATCTACAGCCTGTACGCTTTTTGTTAGACTTTTCGGCCAAGCGCATGAGCTTTTTTGTCGTTAGGTATCGTTCAAAAATATTGGGAGATCGTGAACACAATTTTTCGATTTAATGATCCGTTTCTAAAATATTTGACGCAAATTTTTGTTAAGAGTGAACTGTGCCCCCTCTAACTGCTAAACGGTTATACATATATTTTGAAAGCAGGTGACGAAAACACGTGAAAAAAATCACGGCATTTGTAGGTACCTATATATAAGGTCCAACAAAATCAAATTGAAACTATTTTAACGGTGGGTCCAGTCCGTGATACTGAACAACTTTCCCAAGGAACACATAACTAAATTTTTTTTTTTTAATTTTCCAGAATTCCGACACGTTATTCTAAGATAAGCTGACTACGTTTGTATGGAAAAGTCTGATTCTGTCTAGGGTAAGGGACTCATCACTAGATGGTGTCGTCGGGGTTTTTTTTTAATAAACCTAGCAAAGAAACTCAGCAAATAAACTTGTTAATAACCGACTGAGCACACACCGTGGCTGCCGGCTAGCACAGTTAAGGAGAACGGTTATCGATACTCGAAACATCGCGTGCCGCCAGCATTCGCAGTAGGTAACTGAGAGACCAAGCTTTATTCAATTCTTTAACTAACGAGGCCCATAACCATCAAACAGAGATATGCCGACCCGCAAGAAAGCCTTTGTATGTATTGTTTTGAATTAAATTCAAAATTCAATAACCGGAATAGACAATTAAATTTAAAACTCTGTCAGGTCGTAATATTGTTGTTTCGTTGTCCTTATTTTAAATATAACTTTATTTCTTAAATTCTGTAAACGGGTTACTCACGTATAGACTCTATACGTGAGTAACCCGTTTACCGAATTTAAGAATGATTGCATCTCACGATAGTTTTAATCAATAAATAACTTTATTTCTTACAGTTATATTTTAAATCACGGACTAACTTTAGTATTTTGTTTAAACCATTATCTTCCCAAAACAAGATGACCACGCGCAATATGTCACCTTCTCTTACGTCACTGTCAACTTCGTCTGGGTGCATAATAATTTAAACCATGAAGTTAATCTTTCATTTATAATATTTCTGTTACAGTTTATTAATATCTTTCTTAGCCACACACACTAAAATAAATAGCAATTAAAGTGTCTTAAAAATTGTTTTAAATGAAAACTGTATTAAGTTTGACACTAATGTCTGTCTGTGTATAACACACACAATAATCGTGAGGTCTAAGTTTGCAGCAATCCACTAGTTATTATAATCAGTACATAGCTGAAGTGTTTCATGATCATCAGGTCTTTTTGTTTCCACTGCAAGAGCAAGAACCTCTCTGTATTACCAGAACCCTACTCGGCCAGAGCAGCCAGAGGATTTGGCCTACACGCTGTCCAGACGGGTTGGAGAGGTCTCATTGATAAATAAATATATAGGGACAAATTACACTGATTGAGCTAGCCCCAAAGTAAGTTGAAGACATGTGTTATGGGATACTAACTCAACGATACTATATTTTATAACAAATAAATATATAGATAAACATCCAAGACCCAGGAAAATTTGAAAAAGGCCATTTTCCAACTTGCCCTGACCGGGAATCGAACCCGGGACCTCTGGGTGGCGGACTAGCATGGTGACCACTACGCCACATGGTGATGTTCATAAGCTTTGTTTAGATTGTATTTTTTCTTCTACGACATACTTTTAATACTTTTTACATTATTCTTTATTTATACATTTTAATATTTTTTTATAAAGATAAGGTAAATTAATTATGACTGAGTCTCTATCGGCAGGTTCTCTGCATCAACATCGTAGCACACATTCCGCCAACCAGTATTTTATGCAGCACTGCAGAATCAGATTGCTATTTATTAATGAATTGCGTTGTTGACATACTTTTTTATATCTATTACCCTATTTTTTATATATGTATATGTCGCTATACAACGTAGAAGGGACCATTTCGTAATAGATCGAAACACGTGTTATACTAGATCACTAATAAAATAACAGTAAAAAAAACAAAAAAGAAATATTATAGTTATTTTATTATCATTATAATATAGTGATCTAGAATAGCCTGCGGTTCGATTTATTAAGGGTATATCCCTTCCACGTTGCATATTGTTTTTTAGGTTTTTAGATTCAAACACCAATGCTAAGCGTGGCCTTTGGGTCTTACGGCCCCGGGCTCTGTCTGCCCCGTCAGGGATAAAGACGTGAAAATTTATCTGTATATGTTATTAACGTTCCCTGCTAGTATTTCTATAACAGTGAAAATTATTATTTCATTGTTTTACTACGAGTATATTCTTAGTTGTGGCAGCGAACGTGTTAATATAGGTAGGACTTAATAACATGGGAAGAACCCGCATACCCTCAATTTAGTTAAAATAACATCTTGCAACATATTAAATTGCTGTAAAATATTGCTAATATTGCTATATAAAATATATAATATTGCTTTAAAAAGAATACTATGTTAAGTTTTAGACGAGGTTCTACAAGCTATTTGCGTTTGAGACCATTCGATACATACTATCACGTCTTTATCCCTAATGGGGCAGACAGAGCATTTTGGGTCTTGCGGTTCTATGCAGAGCCCAGGGCCGCAAGACCCAAAAGCCACTTTTAGCGTCATGGTGGGCGAGAAGATGGAAAAGCAATCAATACAGTGATGGGTTGCTAGCCGCATCGCCTGTTAACATGATTTGCATTTTTGCCCATTCCCTCGATCGGCTTTTACGATGTGTGTGGGAAGAGAAGCAGCTGGTACATTCGAAGTTTTTTTATTTCTCCCAGACCAGCATGGGAGACCATTAAATACACTCCCTTTACGTTAAGCCTTGGTTTAAATTAAAACAGTAACGTAAAACCATGACCATTTCATTGGATTATTCTGATATTAACGAATTCTGAAAATGGTTGCATGTTCGGATATTCGAGCAATTATAGCTGAACATAATAGGATGCAATTATACGCGGAAATGATATTGTGCATTGTTGTCTGTCAGTTATATGTTTTTGATGGCTTTCATTATTAATTTATCCTTTGTTGCTGCACACGAGAGCCGAGATTAATATTCCTATTAATTGTGCCAAAAATTTAAATTCGAATTTTGTTGAAATTCAAATGGGTTTTAGGTCAACATGCTTAAACTATTGCGGACCCAAAACCCATGTGGAAAAAGGCCGTATGACATCATTATCATCATTGTTTTCACCATTACGTATGTTATTTTAATTAAATATCTCACCATCATCATCAGGTCTTTTTAGTCCCCACTGCAGGAGCACGGCCACTTTTTGTACGACCAAAGCCTTACTTGATCAGAGCAGCCAGAGGTTTCGGCCTACACTCTCCACGATGGCCAGACGGGTTGGAGAGGCCTTATTGACGTTTACCAGCTTTGTTAAGCTTGTAATTCCTATTTCGCCTTCTACGACATTCTCATTAAGACTTGGAGTGGTCCTATTCTACTCTGCCGTATACTACATAGCCCGAAATATCTAATTTTAATGAAATTTATAACGATGACCTCGATGATGACGATGGCCTAGGGGTCATCAACTCATCACGCCAGGCTGTCACCCGCGTTTGGTCTCCGGTCAGGTCTAGATGGAATATGATCTTTTTTAGATTGGCCTGGGCCTTGAATGTTTATCTATATTTGTATTCATTATAATAGTATCGTTGAGTTAATATCCCATAACACACGTCTTGAATTTACTTCACCTAGCTCAATCTATGTGATTTGTCCGTATCTTTATATTTATCTAGTATATTTTTTTAAACGAATTAACAAGCAATTCAACTTCAATTCACATTATAAAATGCATAAGAATCTTCAGCGTTGAATATTCTAAGAACCGTTACATATAAACGGTGATTTAAATGCAAGCAGATGCAACGCGATCATACTAATGCAAATTGTTACCTGTCGTGATTATTGTTAGATCTACCTATTCAAAGTGTAAAAAATATGAGTTTTTAGTATGAACAATGAATTATTCTCCTTCTCTGAAGAAAAACACATCTATGCATAAATAATTTGGCGTGTGTAAAAAGCTTTAATGTTTGTCCGATAATAGATAAATTTATTTACAGAAAAACTAAACTCTCTTATAAAGTCAACATATATATCAAAGAAGAAAACACAATTTATAATTTTTCAAAACTAAAACCGACTTTACCCCCTAATGATGACATGACCAATTTTGATAAAAAATTTATGGGACAACCTGACAAGTATCAAACAAAAAAAATGTTTATTTATCTATATATGTATTTGTTATAAAATATAGTATCGTTGAGTTAGTATCCCATACAAGTCTCGAACTTACTATGGGGCTAGCTCAATCAGTGTAATTTGTCCCTATATATTTATTTACTCTCTCTTCTTTTTTAGGGTGACAATTCAATAGTTTACTATTAAACCGTGTTTTATTAGTTTTCTTTTTTAGTTAATTTATTTTTCTACCAGCAGCCAATGGAATATAGGTACTCATTATTCCGCAAAAGAAAAGTAGTTCACTGTCAGTATTTTCATCAATCAATGTTTGCAGGTAGAGAGGATAATCTACACAAGTATGTGTGCTAACGAGCGTTGGAAAGTAGTTTAATTGCAAGCTGCAAGGACCCTAATTGCTGATGTCCTGACCAGAATTAATTTGCGCAGTCGCCGGTAAAGTTGGGTAGTTTGAGGAGAGGCAACTTGAATTGCTGAGATTCAAAATGTTTTTGTCAGATAGTGAAAGTTAAGAAACTTCAACTGACTTACAAGGCAGGCTTGGTCACCTGAATTTTGGACAGTGCATTTTTCTTGTCTACCTTACAAAGACACCTGCAATACAAAATTGCTTTTATTTAACACACGAGCCGTGTGCCAAAAATCCTACTTTCGGCGGCGAATGAAAATATTGTGACATACATGCACCGTGGGCTGTGATATAAAATGCCTTTTATATTTATTTAAGGATGAGCTATATATAATTTAATATAAATTATTTTTAATTAGTTTTAGTTAGTTTTAATTTTAGGCTGTATTTATTTAGTTAATATTATATTGTTATATTCTAAGGGTGTATTCAGTATATAAAATAAAAATATATTAGGATGAGCTAGAATTTAATTAAAATTTGATTATTTTTAATATTGAAAATCAATTAATTTATTTAGTCTCTTACAAGTCTTTTGGCTCTATCTAGTATATATTAAGTCTTTTGGTTAAAATAACTTATTCATTTGATCTAAGATTTTTCTTATTTTACCGCACTCTGATCTAATCTATTGAAAGATTTTTTTTAAAGTGTTTGTTTTTTGTTTCAGGTAAAATTATCTCCATCACTTCATATTAACTTTTTTTATTACGAGAGTGGGTAAGTAGGTATTACCAATAGACCAATGCGCTTGGTTCCTGGAAGGATTGATAAATAATTACCCTTTTTTACCAAATAACACTTTTACTTAATGATTATGAGCATACAAAACAAATCACAAAGAATTACTGATAATTTCTCGTCAAAAACAAAACGTTGTAAAGGTATAATTTTATATTTCCTAATTATCAAGTTTAAAATCGGTTCTATGTATTATATTTTTACAACTTTTTGTTTTGAACCTTAAATAAGCGGCCAAGTTCGAGTCGGACTCGCCCATGAAGGGTTCCGTAGTAGCAAATAACATAATATAAAAGTCTTGTAGTATGTTTTTTTTAAATTTTTATATTTTAGTTGATTGAATGAAATGTAGATAGATAGATAGATAGATAATACGTTTATTCACGAAAACTGCATCACATACACACACACACATATGAAGTAGGTACAAGAACAGAGCAATACATAAAAAGGTAAATTGCCGTTTATGATTTATGACGTATTAAAAAAAAACTACTTACTAGATATCGTTCAAACCAATTTTCGCTGGTAGTTTTTATGGTAATGAACATCATGTATTTTTTTTAGTTTTATAATTCCCTTATTTTAGAAGTTACGGGGGGGGGGACACACTTTTTTCCACTTTGGAAGTTTCTCGCGCGCAAAGTATTTGGTTTAGAAAAAAATGATATTAGAAACCTCAATATCATTTTTGAAGACCTATCCATAAATACCCCACAAGTATGGGTTTGATGAAAAATATTTTTTTGAGTTTCAGTTCTGAGTATGAGGAACCCCCAAAATTTATTGTTCTTTTTCTATTTCTGTGTCAAAACCTTAATGCGGTTCACATAATACATCTACTTACCAAGTTTCAACAGTATAGGTCTTATAGTTTCTGAAAAAAGTGGCTGTGACATACGGACGGACAGACAGACAGACAGACATGACGAATCTATAAGGGTTCCGTTTTTGCCATTTGGCTACGGAACCCTAAAAATGGCATACAATCATTCCCAACAGTAAGTAAAACACTTTCCAACATACTTGGAAAATGCTTCCAGAACATTCCACCTACAAGGACGTAATCATCCCGTCCATAAAATACGAATTAATTAATTTTACTGGCGCATCCATCAGATAAGACATATAAATATGGCGGACAATGAGCTGTCTTACAAGTATTTATAGATATGATGGCAGACAAGCATGCGAGATATGGTCATGAATTTACTGGACTCATTATATGGTCTTATCGGGAAATGCAACAGGTCGTATGAGTAGTAGGACGCGAGCAAAATTCTCGAGTGCTACTTAGACAATCTTGTGTCTGTATTTACAATAACTTGAGAAATTGAGTATCTTTGATCAGAACTATGCTCCGTTTGGTTAGGTATTTAAATAAATGTAAATAATCTTGACATGTCTTTATATTGAAATGTATACTTTATAAATCAATACTTTATAATTTGCAAAAGGTATTGATTTATTAAGTGTATATTTCCGTAAAAAGACATGTAAAGATTGTATCGATTTATTTAAATACCTAACCAAACGGAGTTACACATGCATTAATACCACAGTCACTCTCCTCCTAACATTATAATGCGAAAGTTTGTATGGATGTTTTCTCCGCTTTAAAGCCAAAACTACTGAACGGGTTGGATTGAAATTTGTCCAGTACCTAGCTTATTACCTGAGGTTCTCTTGGGATTTTTAACCCTTTGATCTCGCAGGACTAGCTAATATAACAAAATAGACTGCAACTATTTTAAGGGTGAATTCAGTCCGTGATACTGAAGAACATTCCCCAAGGAACACGTATCAAAATATTTTTTTTCAGTATATTTGTTAGACCTTATATATATCTGTAAATTTTACTATGCCGTTGATTAACAGCTTCCGGTACAGGCAGTTAGACAAAAATAACAATAGATTTACGTCTACAGCCGCAAGTGTCCCAAAAAGTGTTAAAAGGACTCATCTGCATCACATTAGCTTGCACAGCACACCTACGTAAGCTTGTTTTGCGAAATGATCTCGCTTTCGTGCGTGCATCGCGTGCCGCGTTGGAAACCGCGGATCTTGGCCAACAGGATGCGCATGCGCGTATATCTCGTTGCCAAGTAGCTCTTTGGAGCTCTTTGTTAGGCTGCTAAAGTAGGTATTTGCGAATTTTGATGATATTTTTAAAATATATGGAATAGATAAGTAATAATAAAAACATACAATTTATATTAGTCGTTATGGTTTGCGATATCTGGTATTTTCAAAGCAGTAGAACGTCTGGGAGAAAAAATGTAGAATGTACCAACTGCTCTTCTTTTCGCGTAAATCTTAAAAATAAAAGCCGATAAAGTGATTGAACGAACATCTGAAGATTTTAAATTAGACGTCATAGCCGATGATGTCTTAAATGAAGAAGCTTATATGGCATCTTGGATAAAGCGGCATTAAAAAATGCCACTTGCGGAATGAGGGACGTAATAATTATTTTAACCCTTTCCTTGTACGTTGTGATCTTCACCAGTTAACCCATTAAGGCGGTGCGGTGAGTCAGTTGACCCCTGACTCTTAACCAGTTATAACTAATTAAGACGAATTGCACACAAGGTCCCAATCCAAAGGTCACGAAAAAATTCGCTTGACCGCGCCGCCTTTAATAAATACTTCATCAAAATATTACATATCCATAAATATGGATGAGAGCCGTGTGGTTTCTGGCAGAGTAGAATAGGGCCACTCCAAGTCCTCCCGTGGACTTAGGATATACAAGCTGAACCAAGCTTATAAACATCAATAAGACCTCTTCAACCCGTCTGACCAGCGTGGAAAGTGTAAGCCAAGCCCTGTAGCTGCTGCAGTGGAGACTAAAAAACCTGATGATGAAGATGATGAAATATAGATGAACTAGACAAAGTCACTGTTGAAATATCAACCAATGGAGTGAGTGCAGTTTATGACACTCATTCACTTCCCTCTAAATTAATTATTGGAAGTCATCCATAGATATCAAGCCTGTTGATTTATATTGGACTGAAATGGTTCGGAAAATTTGCCCGATGTTTAAAATATCACTGTAACAACATCTTTTCAATAGGTAGGACAAAAACCCTTACTTTCAAGCGATAACTTTTAATGACTAAAGATAGCTAAGAACCACCGCAAGGGAACTTGCTGTAAAAAATCTCATCAAAATTTGTCTATCCGTTCAAGTGCTACAATGCCACTGACAGACAGACATTAGCTTCAAACTTATAACACCCCTCTTTTTGTCAAGGGTTAAAAAACCGTGTTGTAATCTACACCTTCCTAAATGCGCTTGATATATAAAGACCTTGATAAAATATACTTAAGCAGTTTTGCAGAAATCTGTCAACAATTTCAACTTAATTATTTATCATAATCAACACATTAAAATAACACAAATTTTGAACTAAATACTAAACAATTAAACGTTGCGTGACTTCACAACCATTCCGCTCAATAAACATTACACACTGAATACCTCTCTTCATCCCGACCTGTCGGCTCACAATATATCTATTGTGGCGTGCGACAAAAGAAATCTCACCTACTTGTAAACAAATGAGGCGCGTGAAACGATCGTGCGGAGCTCAGCGCGTTTCAAACGAGTGGGGCCACAGACGTGGCGATTTATTTGCAATAGCAACTTAAGAGTTTATACAACTAAGATGACATTTACAGACTTTTACATACATACATACATACTATCACGTCTTTATCCCTAATGGGGCAGACAGAGCATTTTGGGTCTTGCGGTTCTATGCAGAGCCCAGGGCCGCAAGACCCAAAAGCCACTTTTAGCGTCGTGGTGGGCGAGAAGATGGAAAAGCAATCAATACAGTGATGGGTTGCTAGCCGCATCGCCTGTTAACATGATTTGCATTTTTGCCCATTCCCTCGATCGGCTTTTACGATCTGCGTGGGAAGAGAAGCAGCTGGTACATTCTAAGTTTTTTTTATTTCTCCCAGACCAGCATGGGAGAAATAAAAAAAACTTACTTTTAACAGACAGAAGAACAGACTTTTAAATCATCCTAAAAGCAGGCGAACGAGAATTTTCGATGAATATTTAAAATATGTAGTACATTTTTGTTGGTAGTAAAACATTTTTGTGAAGAAAAGTAAAAAATGAGCGAACCTTACATCAAACTAATAATAAAGACTTCGCTTTAGTCAGGTGACCAAAAATTCGCAAGGCGCATGTCATATGAAAAAACTTTGCAAAGCGATATTTGATCGAAACGCTGGTGTAGCTTTTCTTTAAGCAATTAATTAAATTTCAATATACACGACACCTAATGTAAATTATACTTATTGACGTGTAAAAGATAAACGTCCAATTACTGAATAAACATTTGAATCTTAATCTTTGAATCGGTAATTATTGAAAATTTCCCCATCGTTGCCATAGTTTCCATTTCGAATTCGGAGTAAAGCCTTCCATCGCTTATTTATCGAAGCTGCTAATCGTGACGTCAAGCGACGACAATAATAATAAATAATAATAATAAATTCATTTATTTCAGATGTCAGAGATCCATATATGATACACTTATTAGAAGTTCACAAAATACACAATTAAATAGCAATAAAAATGTCACACAATACTTGAATTAAAATTGAAATAATAATTAAATACAAATGTCACAAATCACTACTATCTACTAAATACTTATAAATACCTTCTCTGCGGCATAGGTACTGCGACGTGTCTGTCGCTGCAGTGCCGGAGGTAGGTACAGTCCAATCTGTCAGCGATCATCTTCAGGATGACATTGGAGCTGCTTCGCACTCTACGCACCAAGGAGGCGCTCACGGACTCACCGTGACACGCCTGCGCGATTAGGTTATGTACGATCGAGTCTTAAATCTGATTATACTTCCACCGCTTTGCACATGAGCACAGTATGGCACTTAATAGAAGCAGAGTGTCATTCATGCCTACTACTACGAACGGAATTCTACATCCGTGCACGTGGCAATGTGTGTGTGTTCGCCGCTCAATATCCTAGATAAGGCGACAACGGGGAAGAGGTGCGAGGACAGGGAAAGGAGACGCATATTGCACGGACCTTAGGAGATTCCGTTCTGTATCATCAACATCATCAGGTCTTTTAGTCTCCACTGCAGGAGCACGACCCTCTCTGTACTACCAGAACCATATTTGGCCAGAGGATTATGCCTACACTCTCCAAGCTGGCCAGACTATCTTTGATGTTTGGCTTGTTTTTCCTAAGTCGCCTTCTACGACATCCACGGGAGGACTTGAAGTGGCCCTATTCTACTCTGCCGGAAACCACACGTCAATCATCAGCGATATTAGGATTGTCCGTTCTGTATGTAATTCTTTTATAATTCTGTAACATGAGCCTTAGTCTAAATGTATACTTACGATGTTCTTGCAGCTGAGTTTCGTAACGTTACAAGGTAATCCTGATTTGTAGATCATTACGAATTACGATGCGGTGATAGATGAGTAGTTAAATTAGGTGGTACTCATTACCTGAGCGGATTATTTCTCAAATTTCCGTTTCAATGATGCAATGCGAGGTGTTGATTACGATACTTTTGTAAATATATGAAATATTTACCAGTCATCGAAAATATCAAAATATTTTTATTACTTTTTCTGAAAAACATACAGAGAATTTATAAATTAAGCATTAAGCAAAATTTAAATATAAATTTTTAATATTATTTTGGTAATCCAAAATAATATTAAAAAATTTTAATATTATTTTGGTAATCCAAAATAATATTAAAAATTTATATTTCAATATTTATTAAATTAAGTTTTTTAATAGTGTTGTGCGTAGAAATAGGGAGACATGGAAAATACTCCACCGACAAGAAGCTTGTTTTTTTTTATTGATGATGAGGATGATGTGGGTGCTGGCCACAGTAAGTGAGTAATTCTACCGGAGCATTCAATAAACTAGCTTACAACGGACTTTACGTGGCACTTCTAGTCACACTTTTTCGTGTTATATTGAATTTATTTACTGTCAAAACGAGCACTACACCTACTCACGCGTTTACAGTTCCGTGTCACTTGTTTATGTAATTGCACGTGTGGTAAGTATATTGATTACTATTTAATCATTGCACAGGTTAAATGAAAGTAAGCGAACGTCATACTAAAATCATGCCCTTATTGTATATGGGGTACACAGAGCCATGCGTCGGATAGACTCAAGTCCAAGCTTAGCAACATCCGAGTTTCTGCGGTAGATTTTTTTATATTTTGATTTTTGATCAATGTTACAGATTAAGGGCTCTTACACATGAACGACAGTATGTCCACGACACAGGTCGGCGACAGTCGGCGACGTTCGCCGACAGATGTCGTGGGCACACTGTCGCTTGCCTGTAAAAGCGCTTAATCAACCTTTGAAATATAACGTTTTATATTTTGTTAAAGGGCACCTTTTGATATTACCGTAACAAATCTATTGTTCGACATAACGTACTGACGTTGACGTCTCTACATTTTGAGCTAAATTTTTTGTACAAGTAAATTTTTATTTTTCAAAACCTTCGTCTTGATGAAAATTATATAATATTGAATTATAATTTATACACGTATAACGCTGGAAGCAGACTGCTTCCAATCAGTCGTTTTGGGAAACCTTGGGGAAGGTCTGTGTCCAATTGTCCAGCAGTGGACTACCTGCATCTGATAGATATGAAGATATTATAAATTCTTACATAACCAATATTGTCGAAAATGTTAAACACACAAAGAATTACCTTTCTGTTGTATGTAATTGTTTTTCCATCTTTTTTATCTATTTTGCGTAGGAATTTCGCTCCTTTGTTCTCTTTGTACCGCGTTTTTTAATTTTTAAACTAGAAACCTTTAAATTAAAAACGACTAGCCCTGGATTTGAATACAAACTGCAGAGCTACTAGAAGTATAATGATTATGTTATCACCCTTTATAGATACGAGTACTTTTACACCCAAAATAATGGTTTAGAGTACTACATTGCCTGCTAACGTCATGTATCAGATTTTTGTCTTTTTCCTCGATTGGCTTTTAGGATATACGCGGTATGTGACGCATGATTAGCATGGGAGAGCTTAACTCTTATTTTTATTAACTAGCCGAAGCCCGCGACTTCGTTCGCGTGGACTTTATGTCTCTGGAAAATGCTCATCAGGCTAAACAACTTTTATTAAGGCGGCATTTTTATATCTCTTATACTTTAGCTGGACCATTATGGTTCTGCATCAGGCGTTCCGTTTTCCAAAATCATTTATACCCTATATGTTGCCCAGGCTTAATAGCTATATAACAAAAAAAGTTTCATTCGAATCCGTCCAGTATTTCCGGAGATTAGCGTTTACAAACAGACAAACAGACATACAGACAAACAGACGGTCATTTTTTTTAAATTCTTACTCTCTTACTACGTCTCCATCGCCCCCAATATTTTTTTTGGAAATATATTTAATGTACAGACACACTTTTTTTACTGTTTTATTATATGTATAGATATAGATTTAACTTTATTATAATTTATAGCTTGTAGGTATCAGGCGGACTTCCCAGGTTTTCTGCCCGTCAATCTACGGGTACTAATAAAAGCACTTTTTATCTGTATTCATCCACTTTTAACCCCCGAGAAGAAATGTCTGTCTTTATTCGGTTTTTCAAATTCTCCTCCAGTGGTTCTTAGTCATGTTTGATAAAAATCTGTTCGGCCGCTTAAATGTTATTAAGTTACCGCTTGAAAGTAGGGGTTTTTGTGGTTTGCCTGTCAAATAATAAATGGCGCTACGGATACGTTACGTTTAGTTCCTCCGCCCATTACTAGATGACGTATACAAATGAAACTATTCAGGAGTCGGGGTATTTTTGTTTTTATTAATTATTCATTCTCTTTCATCAAAACTTTTACTAGCACAATGTTTTCATAGAAAGGTTTGTTTAATAGAACCCATTTTAGAATGTCGAGAGTCGAGAGCATTTCTATGTTTATCTTTATTTTACACTCCGCGTTCATAATCTACATAATTATGAGATAATACTATCTGCTTGGCGTTAACCGTGCAATTAACGGGATATTAAACACGGGACGGCTGTAGACTTACCACATAATGAGAAATTAAGGCTTAGGGATTTTTTTATAAAAGGTTTAGCCTTTTGTTAAAGACACCAATGTTGGCTACATACAGACAAGAATATCCCTCTTTACATTAGCTCCGCGTTTTTAAATCTGCATAGTTATTAACGTCTAACAAAATATACTGAAACTATATGCAGTCTATGAAACTGAATAACCTTCCGAAAGAAACATATATGTACAGAGTATAGGCTACAGAGCCTGTACTTTGTAGGCTTACCGGCTAATTTAAAGAGGCTTTAGATTTTTTTCGTAAAAAAAAAGGAAAAAGCGTTTGTTCGATACTTATAGTCAGTTTTGTTTGGTATTTATAGAAATGAAATATACACTTTATAAAGCAATACCTTTGCAAATTACAAAGTAATTATGTAATTTATAACATAATTATTTCTCTATATAAAGTATTTGATATAAAATATAGTATCGTTGAGTTAGTATAGTCTCAAACTTACTTTGGGGCTAGCTCAATCTTTGTAATTGGTCCGTATATATTTATTTAAATTCTTCTTTTTTGCCACGCCTTGTCCCATTATTTATTTAAATTACATTGCGAATTATATTTAATGGATGTTTATTATAAAAATATCCATTGTTGATAGAGAAATAGTCAACGATGAATAAAATATTGCGACCTAACTGTAGTTAGAACAAAAAAACACACAATTTTATCGTCTTTTTTATTTCCATTTATGCACTCCGTTCTGCTACGGTGCGTCGATTGCAGTCGACATGTGAAACACTCACGTGCCGACACACACGTTGCACTTCCACTACAAGACTGTGATTAATTATATGAACTCAGCTGGGCTTGATTAAAATTAATACAAAAGAAGAAAAAAAACGAGAAAAAAATAGTCTAAGGAAGTTTATATGAAAAATTTTACAATTAGCCTCCGTTCAACGTTGACCGTCCTTGGGGATGCAGTTGTAGTACGAGATGTTTGCACTTAGTCCTTTAGACGCCTCTTACGACATCCACAGGAAGAGATGGAGTTGTCTTATTCCTATTCTACTTTGGTAGAATGGGAATAGGGCCTTCCATATAAGTTGACCGATCAGCTGTTCCAAGTTGGTATGGAAAGCCAAAAATTATTTTTCACAATTCGACATAAATGTTCCTTGGGGAAATTTGTTTACTATTACGGACTGAATTCACCCTTAGAATAGTTATACAACGTGGAAGGGACATACTCGTAACAAATTAAACCATGGGGTCTATACTAAATCACTATTGTATAATGAAATTAAAAAAATAATAGGCATTTCACGCAAAAGGAAGCAGGCGCCCGGGCTTTTTTTAAAGAAATGTCGAATATTTTATTTTGTTTTTTACCGTTATTTTACTATCATTATACTTCAGCAATCCAGTATAGACCGTAGATCGATTTATTACGGATATATCCTTTTCACGTTGTATAATGGAAACTTTGGCAGCGAGGTAACTTCTTAACTGAAATTTTTTTATACAAAACGTGGCTGCAAATAAGTTACCTAACGCACTTAATCTCGGTAATTATTCTCCGTTAGTCACATGCTCTGCTTGCCGTGAGTCACTGTGATTGCACAGATGGAGCAGTTCTTAGAACGGGGCTCCGCGCCTGGTGACGTCATAGGAAGGTCTGGTCTGGAGCATTTGGTTGGTGTTACTAAGCTATGGATAGTCAAATCAAATCAAATAAAAAAAAAACAAAATTGTTTATTCATTAACAGTATTTTTACAAGCTGTATTTCGATCGAGGAATTCTTTTATGTAAAGAATACTTGTACAGAATTATAGTACATATCAATAAAGTATTTGAACTATACAATGTGAAAGGGACATACCCGTTATAAGTCAAACCACATATACATTGTCCTTTTTTATTAAGTACAAATATTTTAAGAGGTGATTCAGTCCATCATATGGAACAACTTTTCCCAATAAATGTATATCGAAATACAAAAGAAAATTTTCATTTTCCATAGTAATGATATCACGTGACTACTTCGATTTGTATGAAAACCGAAAAAATATTTTTCGTTTTTCGATATACATTTATTGGGAAAAGTTGTTCCATATGATGGACTGAATCACCCCTTAAAATATTTGTACTTAATAAAAAAGGATATTGTATAGCTATATTAGATCACTATAGTACAATGAAACAGTCAAAACTTTAAAAAATATCGGCATTTTCATAATAAAGCAGTAAATTTGTATAAGAATGTCGTTTTTTTTACTGTTATTTTATTATCATTATACTCGATCGATATGATTTATTACGGAAGTCCCTTCTACGTTTTATAATGAAATGTAAAAAGAAACAACAAAAAAATACAACGTAAGCGGGATTTGAACTTTGTTATTAATCTTTCAGTCTTCTTCTTATCGTGTGTGTTAGTGACTAACACTAGTGACAGAGTTTTTAAACCGCCTTAAAGGCCTCTGACATGGTTTTTACGTAACGACCAATGTCAAAGACAGTGACCGGGACCGACGGCTTAACGTGCCCTCCGAAGCACGGATCATCTTACTTATCGGACAAAACAAAGTCGTTGCCCCCGCGGGAATCGAACCCGCGACCTCCGGGTATGAGCCGAACGCTCTAACCACTACCCCATGGAGGCAGTTTTTCAGTAGTACTGCATCTTGTTTGCCTTAAAGCTATAAAAGTAAGTAGTTATGTTTTTTTTAGTTTGTTTCTTATGTGTGTAAGTGGCCATCACTGGTGACTTTGCTACCTAAAGGCATCTGACATATAGAAGGCAGATAAACTAAAACATACATCCTATTAAATATTGACAATTGTATCTATCCGAATATCGTGCGTGTTCATTTAATAATTACCTATTCAACAACAAAAAAGGATAACACATTAGATTTTTATTCTAATTAGATTTTGATTCTTTTGTTTATATTTTATTTATTTGTTTATAAATCTTGCAACTTAAATTTAAGCCATTTCCCGGCAGATGAAATTTGTTCGCGTTGACATCATCATCATCATCATTTCAGCCGCACAACGTCCACTGCTGGACATAGGCCTCTCCCAAAGATTTCCAAAACGACCGATCTAGAGCGCCTTGCATCCAGCGCCTTCCAGCGACCCTGGTCAGGTCGTCAGACTACCTCGCGTTGACAATGCAATATTATTTTGACAAGAAACTCTGAATGATGAACCTGAAAGCTATATGAACCGTGTAATAAAATGACGCAACCTTATCAAGTTTGGGCTTATAATATAGTCTTGATAAGTACTTTGGCCTCCCAAATAAGCTTGTGTCACTACTATTATCCCTATTTGGGTTTAGATTACCATTATTTTGTAAATCATAAAATTACCATCAATTTACGAGTCTCAATCTCAATTCGTCAACTCCAAATAAGATCAAAAGCATCACGCCATAAGGGTCAGTTCAGACAGAAAGGCAAAACGCACGGACAATTTATTAACTCAACTAAAAATAAGACCGTATTACCGAAACCTAAAGTGTATAAACGTATAAATAAATAGTAATAAATATATAGGGACAAATTACACAGATTCAGCTAGCCCCAAAGTAAGTTCGAGACTTGTGTTATGGGATACCAACTCAACGATACTATATTTTATAGCAAATACATATATAGATAAACATCCAAGACCCAGGACAATTTGAAAAAGGCCATTTTCCAACTTGCCCTGACCGGGAATCGAACCCGGGACCTCTGGATGGCGGACTAGCATGGTGACCACTACGCCACGGAGGTCGTCATCATGACTAAAAATGAACTCGCTCACGTCTTGCACTATATCATCTCATCTTTAGGTCTTTTTGCCTCCATTGCAGGAGCAGGACCCTCTCTTTACTACTAGAGCCATTCTTAGCCAGAGTAGCCTTACACTATGCTAATAGTTTATTTATAATTTATAATATTTATAATATTTTCGTCTTAAAAAAATCCTGCGTTGCTCTCAGTTTGAACTAACCCTAAGAGTTATACCGCTTTGCATAACGTCCATAAAAGCCGCTAAATAGGGAATCCAATCGAGTCATTGACTCTTAATAGGAAACTTGATTTCGCCTCGAAGCTGCCATGGCCTATTTAGTTACAATATTACGGTAAAGTTGAGGAAAAGTCAAGATTTGTTTTTTTCCTTTAACAATCTTTACTTTATTTGAGTGTTTTTTTGTGCAATAAACATATAAAACAAACGAAAGTAATCCTGACATATCAACGCACAGCCCAAACCACGGGGTCAGCGATTAAAAATCCTATTAGAACCATTTTCGACTTCTACGCGGACGAAGTCGCGGGTAACAGCTAGTAAAAATATAAAACAAACAAAAGTAATCTAACAATTCAAATCAGACACTTTAGAACTACACGTTATAAAAAAACTTGAGAGGTGTCAAGGGACACCCGGATGGATCGAAGTTCCTTTCGATTGATTAGGAGAGAGAGAGAGACAGACAGAGAAACACGCGCACGCCGCACGGCTTACAGCTATAAAGTGTCGTTACAACTTTTGGTCTTAATTTTTTCCGTCCAGCCTCCTTTCGCAACGCGCGATAAGGAATTTCGTTCCAAAAACATTCCGTATGGGATTTGTACGAAATACAGACTCACGATGTTATAGTTTCTTGAAGTCAAATAGCGCTCTTTATGTCACTTTTTTGCAATAATCTTATACCTTTAAACGAGCAATTCTTGTATGTATATATATATATTTATTTATAAATTTCTGTGATCTCGAAAACGGCTCTAACGATTTCGCTGAAAATTTGTATATGGGGGTTTTCGGGGGTAAATAATCGATCTAGATTAGTTTTATGTTTGGGAAAACGCGTGTTTTCGAGTTTTTAATGCGTTTTTCTTTCCACGCAGACTATGGTCGCTAATTTCGTCGCGCCGCGACCGCCTTGATTTAGCTCAGTGGTTAAGGATAGCGACCGCTAGAAAGAGTGTTACGGGTTCGAATCCCACTCGGTGACTTACTTTTGTTTTTTTTATGTTTAAGTTTATATATTTTATTTTTATTTTGCATTGTTTTTAGACAAGTTTAAAAAAAATTAGTTAATGTTTGAGATTTAACCGAGCAAACCTCGGTCGCCCAGGTACTAAATCTAAATCACGTTCAAAATGGATACGATCAGAGACAAGTGACAATATTTTGTAATGTTTTATTTTCATAACAGTACCATGTATATATTTTACACCGACGATAGTTCCCTATGGTAATGTTTTTCGGTTATATGTATGTGTATTTAAATAATAATCTATTGATTTGTACCTACGAACGTACCTGCGACCAGATTGCAGATATTCATTCAGTAGTACCCGTAACTGTATGCCTGAAGAGAGTAATGAGTGTAGATAAGAGGTTTGTCAGGATCGTAGCAAGAGTCCATAGTCTTTGCCTACCGCTGTGGGAAACAGGCGTAATATTATGTGTATGTTTTTTTGGGGAAACCTTTGCAGGGAGCACATTCGAGATCTTCGTCATCATCATCTTCTACAGCCTTCCATATCCCACTGCTGAGAATAGACTCTCTCAAAGTATTCCCGTCTTATTATAAAACCCAGACTAACTTTGTTACTAGGTTTAAACCATTATCCGCCCAAATCAAGTTGACATTTAGTAAAGTGAAACTAACTCATCTGTCAGTGTAGTATTCGCATCTTAATATAAAAACATTGTAACCTAGTTACAATGTTTTTATAATAAGATGGTTCGAGATCTTACCTAATCATTTCAAATGTTACTTGACGTTTTGTCTTGTAATGCTAAACGGATGCTTTTAATTAAACTAGATTAAATACTGAACACCGACTGACGTTTGGCAAGAGGAAACACCGGCTGTAGCTGGTGTTAATTAAATACTTAATAGGACTTAATTGTCGGTGATTTTCTTGTGATTTCATATTTCACAAGACAGTTCGTACAGTCTTTAGAAAGCAATTAGGAAGTGTTATTTTAAGCTTTGTATCTTATTGCTTGCATGATGGTCTGGGAGAAAAGAAAAAATGTAGTAGTAACAGCCGATCGAGGGAACAGTCAAAAATACGAATCATGTTAATAAGCGATGCAGCTAGCAGTGGCGGAGCCTCCTTAGGAGCCGATTCCCATCGAGTTTTCTTAGGGGCTTCTAACAAATATGCATTTATTACTAATAACAATTATAACCTTCGTATATCGGCGCACTTACTATTTTCATAAGCCGTAAACTAGTAGTATGACTGGATTGCACGCACCCACATATTCAAAATACGAAAATTCTCTCTGATTATTGAAATACTCTCACAATGATAAATGCATAAACACGCTCAGATACATATTATTCACACTAAGTTAATAAAATAAGCCGGACATGGAACGGCTTATTATATAGCTGTACTAGTCCAAATTCTCACCCAACGCCACTGGCAGTTAGCAACCCATCTCTATATTGATTGCTTTTCATCTTCTCGCGCGCCATGACGCTAAAAGTGGCTTTTGAGTCTTGCGGCCCTGGACTCTGCTTAGAGCCGTAAGATACAAAAAGCTCTGTCTGCCTCTTAGGGATAAAGACGTGACATCTATGTATGTGTATGTGGGAGAAAAATATTTATTTACCTACAAAAATATATTGTGTTGATATTTTATTATTTTAGATAGCAAAATGGCACCTGCCTATCGTAAACAACAGCTGCGGTTAATATCCCCACAATTGCCTTGTTTTGAACGGCGTATAAAAGCGTCGCTCAGTCAATAAAATACTCAGTCTTGTTCGAGCCGCCGTACTGTGCACAACTCGTTTGCGTACTTTGCTGTGGCTTGGCCATGACTCATTTTATTGTGATTATTGTAATGGATCGGTGATCTGATTTATTACAATGACTATTTGTTTCAACCTGACGATAAGCCCAGGTGGACACAGAACATCTGTGTGGGCCAGAGTATTTCATTTTACACATGTGGTTGTAATGCATGGATCAGCGCGAGGAGGGGCGCTCATCTTATCGTCACGCTCTTTATTTTTTATGTACCGCGTAAAAGCCACCCTGGCTCCCACATCAGAAGTGGGATGAGGATCTGGAGCTCACATGAGAGAAAACCCATGTTTTAGTAGTGACACGACTGATCCTCAATTGCCAGTGGTACTGGAACATCTGCACCTGGAACTCCTGGAAGTGACAGGATCTGAATGGTAACTCCATCTTAATTTCAGGAGGTAAGGTACTGAAGTGTTACTAAGTGAATTACAGTGTGCCAGCTGCTCATGGCCACCACGTGTTGCGGCCAGATTGGAGCTATCAGCAATACGCAGCAGGCGCTGGAAATTCCTGGTAAAGTGAAGTGAAGAAGCGAGTAGATCTCGTGTGTTTCTGTGCCGTAACCTTGTCTGGTAGATTGCTACGATAATCTGGTGAGATTTCATTTTGTTAACTATTTTAGAGCAAAGTGTTAATGAATTAATAGTCTTTCAGCTTTTAACTTGTATTTTGACCACTATTCAAGCAGTTTAACGAAAAATTTGCTAGGCTTAGTATGGTGATTTTTCGGTTGTAATCGATATACCGGTTGTTGTTTGGAGGCCACATGAGGAGGTGGCATAAATCGCTATCGGAAGGAGCTGATAATGACACCGGTTGCTATTCCTGGCTAGTGTAGCCGATTTTGAATAATGAGAATTATGAACTTGCAATATATGGCGTAAGAATACTGGTCAAATATAAAAGTTTTAAGATACTCTATGATTAGCAAATCCGGAGAGATAACCTCTGCCAGCCTTTCCTCAATATTGGACTTAGAGTGGCTGATGCTGATGACGTGGTAACGGCTGTGACGGCGGATCTGCAGCAATGGTGAAATGGTTTAACAGGATTAAGACCATGTGAGTAATATTATTGTTCACTATGTTTAATGTTTTTTTGAAGTGATATCCCGTTACCAAGATAATTTTAATCTATAGTTTAATCGATAGTTGCGATTAAACATTCTGATCAAGTATTATTCATGAATATCGTACAGACACATTTTTACTGTTGAGAAATCTTAGCGTATTACTACAGTTATTGTGGTAAAATATTGTTTACGATTTTGCAGCTTAGGTTAAGCTGCAAAATCGTAAACAATATTTTACCACAATAACTGTAGTAAAAAAAAAGTACTCTTAATAGCACTGTGCAAGTGTGTTCTTCTTAACAATATTAGATACCCAGTTGAAACGTATTTTGCTCTTATGTCTTCTTCAGTCATTTGCTCAAAGATGAGCTTTGTGATGATGATTGCTTTTCATTTATGCCGATTTTTCACCTGTTTTAGTACTTCAGAGATCGGAAATTTCCGGTCATTAAACTCTCAGTGAACATACAAGTGTTCCTACGATAAACTTGGAAGTCAAAAGTCATCGTTGAGAAAACCGATAGTAGAGTTTTGAGCTCATTGCCTTGTTTATGTTTTTGTGACCGTACTAGAGTTCCGCCGTAGTCCACGTGGCGGTAGGCGGTCAGACCTAGCGGAGGTCGAGTTTTGGAAGAAAACCGTAAGGTCTGGAGGACCCTGCGATCACAGAATGGTGATGCGCGTTGTTTGTGGCTAATGATGGCAATTCTGATAGTCGATGACTTGAGCTTATTTCATTATAGTTCACTGTAAATATTTTTTTTTATTTCCTCATATGTAAATTATTCTTTCTTTGTTTAACTAAAATAAAACTTAAATACTTAAAATAAATTACTTATAAACGTATCCAATTACAAATAAAAATATCCCTCAAATCCTTCCCCTGCGGAAGAGTGCCCAGAAGGCTGTAAATACAGTTTGATTATCTCTTCTGACTCAATAATTACTTTAAATCAAATCAAATCTTTTAAATTTTTAGACATCATGAATACTAAGTAATTTTATCATTTTCGTTAATTAAACCAATAAAAAAATTCCATTTCAAATAACCGAAGTCATTAGTTAAAAAGCGTACCCGTAGGCTCTCATGATTGTAATAGGAAGATGCCTTGGGGTCAAATTCCTATTAAGATAGTAAAAAAAAAACTACATTGATGATTCGAACTATTGATCGACTCGGTAGTCATAGACTGTACCATTATTCCTTAGCCAAAACCTAATAGAAATTGATGTTGTCTCCTTGAAAAGTCCGTGAGCGGCACTATTGGGTAGTATAGTCAGATCTTGCCTAGTAGCATAGGTCATAGAGTCACCGTTTGACTCGGGATCCCAGCGGGGAAGTCTAGTCATGAATGCGATACCAGATGTGCAACTGTAGTAGATTTAAATATTTTCAAATTATTCTCTTTTGAAAATAATTAATGTAGCTCAATAAAACAGGGTCTCAGCAATCCTGAATAATATATTGTTTGAAATAAGTTTAAACTGTATATAGCTAGCAGTAAATTACAAAGAATTAAGTAAAATTAAATTTCATTTTAAGTCTACTTTGATTTAGAACATATAGTGATAGCAAATATGTATTATATATTTATATTGCCTCCTAATAGCTGACAGTTACTAATAAACTATGTAAAGTAGTAGAGACGTAATCACTTTTTTTATCAAAACTTAAGGGAACAGAATAGCCGAACGGTGTATTATTTATGTTTTGTTTCAATCAGATACAATACCCAAGTACGGGTACTGTCAGAAACGCCAATCGGAGCGTAATTAGCCATGTCTGTATCTTTACTTGTAATGATTTGATGACGTTTGGCAGCAGTTCCTTGTCAACATCCTTTTGGACAGTTTACAGAAGGATCGATGACGTTGAAATTGGACGAAATTATGTCTTGTCCTGTTCTATTCTTAAAAGATTAAAAGATCAAACATTTATTTGTTATCTAAAAATCATAATACATACAGATCTTAGATATATTTATGTTCTAATCATATCAACTCCTATGAGTTGATATTACTGCAAATATAATGGGTAAATGTCAATCAATTAAATTAATTAACTGAACATAGTTAAAAATAATACTACTGAACAAAATTTTATGCGTTATATGTCAATATCAAAAATCAAATAAAAATTGAATTCAGTACTTATTTACATCAAAATTTATTAAGTGGTCAATGAGAGTTCAGACAAATTACTTCACAATAATTGAAAAATCCTTTGATGAGACAAAGGCAAAAAAATTGTTCCTTTAATTCAATCCAATTCAATTCAAATATATTTTTGTTCTCGTGGAATACTCCTCACTTTGTTTCGTTGCATAGTTGTTGGCATCGAATGGGTACTTATAGCTAAGTTTTTATGTAAAGGTGCTCTGTGAAAGGGCTTGTTGTGGAACCCATGACTACCTTAAAGACTGAAGAGTCTGGCTTCAGCTTGACGCGGTTCTACCTAAAAGGTTTTTGTACTCACTAATGTCATAATTTGATACATAATGAATATGCAACTTGACATTACGTTGGAGTTTTGACATTCTAAAAATTAAATTTGAATTATATAATGAACAATGTATTATCTATTCACATATTAACATTAAACGTTGATCTAATTGTGAATACAATTTAAATTTTGTGTCGTGGTTTTGGTGAAACAAAACTAACCAACAATAAATAAACTTGATGTAATTTTCGGGTTCCACGAGTTGATAAATGAATAAACGATAAACTATATAATTAAACGATACCGGTAATGAATTTTACGTTTTTCATGATAATTTACGATTATCATACCCTGAAATTAAAAAAAAATAATAATTAAAAGAGTCCTTGAATAATTTAGTTTATTATTATCAATTTGCAAAGGCATCTAGGGGCGCCTGGCCAACGCTCACTTGTGCATTTGTTAATTGATGATACAGGTTATTTAATTTGAATTATTTCATATAATAGGTTGTTTTATTTCGTATGTTTTTGATTAATATTTATATAATACAATAATTACAAAATACGACTAAAAAGAAATATTATTTTCACAAATAATAAAACAAGAAAATTGGTTAATTAATGTTGGATAATTATAATTCGAATTTAAATTGAAGTTTCAATTGAATTTTGATTTGAATATGAAAATGGAAACGTGATGGAGAATCTCTTCCGTACACGCCACACCAATGGCGGTGACGTCAGGAGCGCTGTACGTGCGTCCTTTTCCTGTTACTTGTCAGTTTCCCCTTCCATCAGATTTCAAAGGCTTATAACCTGATCACTTTTTGCAGATTAAAATTTAAAAAATAAAGAATTTGTGTTCAGTTTTGGATTATGTTACTTATTGATATAAATATAAAAAATAATTGATTAAAATATCGTACTTATGGGTCTGGTTATTTGACCTCTGCTGTGTGATTTGTTATTATATGATCTTGTGATTTGATCCTTTTTAGTCAATCATTGTTTGGCATACACGTAGTCTTATCCAGACTGGTTATGTGCTATATAATGATGGCTTTTACCGCCGCGCCCAGTGGGCATCATTACCGAGGCGACAATATTTCATTAATTTATATGCCGTGCCAGATATGTTACTGGCTATTTACCGAGGCAAGAATATTTTATTTATTTATGCGCCGTGCCAGGTATGTTACTGGCTATTTACCGAGGCAAGAATATTTTATTTATTAGCCGTGCCAGATATGTTACTGGCTATTTACCGAGGCAAGAATATTTTATTTATTTATTGGCCGTGCCAGGTATGTTACTGGCTATTTACCGAGGCAACTTTTGTGACTATGACCAAGTCACTTTTATTCGTGCCGAGCCAATTTCGGGCATTTTTTACCGAGGTACGAATGAATCAAATTCTATTTTATATATTTGTTGATTATCTTTATTTCAGATTAGATTACTGAGATTAAAATTGTTTAAAATTGTTCGCGAGCCTGCCTAATGTTGGCTGCTCGTCAGAATGGCCGTGTGGGAGAAAAATATTTATTTACCTACAAAAATATATTGTGTTGATATTTTATTATTTTAGATAGCAAAATGGCACCTGCCTATCGTAAACAACAGCTGCGGTTAATATCCCCACAATTGCCTTGTTTTGAACGGCGTATAAAAGCGTCGCTCAGTCAATAAAATACTCAGTCTTGTTCGAGCCGCCGTACTGTGCACAACTCGTTTGCGTACTTTGCTGTGGCTTGGCCATGACTCATTTTATTGTGATTATTGTAATGGATCGGTGATCTGATTTATTACAATGACTATTTGTTTCAACCTGACGATAAGCCCAGGTGGACACAGAACATCTGTGTGGGCCAGAGTATTTCATTTTACACATGTGGTTGTAATGCATGGATCAGCGCGAGGAGGGGCGCTCATCTTATCGTCACGCTCTTTATTTTTTATGTACCGCGTAAAAGCCACCCTGGCTCCCACATGTATACCATGACTGACAATTTGAATACAATGCGAGTTTGGTTCGAATGGAACTGGACACTACACGCGTAGGATCCATCCAAATAAGTGGGCTAAAATGGCTACAGAATAGATGCCTGTAGTCCATCGGCCTGAGTCCAAGGTGGTGTGATGCTAATGTCTTGGGGCTTCCGGCAAAACCTGAAGGTCCATCGGACGGAAAAAGACAAATGACGGACTCGAAAGGAGCTATTTTCCCACCAAATGACCCTACTCGTTTAAATTAGTTTTTAAAATATACATATTTTGTTACAAACATAATGTTACAAACCTGAACACCTATGCTAACACTATGTATCTCATTTATAAGAAAAATTGTATTTTGTGAAGGGAAAATAAACGTTTTTATTTTTTATAGTCTTTTTTTCTCAGCGTGGTAGCTGGTAATCGTAAGCTACAAACACGGGCATATGTATTTATTTCATTTATCAAGAATTGCATACTTCTATTAAGGCGACTTCTATTTAGGGTTCTCTAGTAAACAAAGAACCCTTATAGTTTCGCCATGGCTGTTTGTCGGTCTGTCTTTTCGCGGTTTTACTCAATTACTATAAGTATACTAGAAACTAGAAAACTGTAGTTTGGTACGGGTATGTATATTAATCATGAAAACAAAGTGGTAATTATTTTTTGTTTTAGTGTAAAGTTCGTGCTGTATCTCGTCTTATAACCTTGACAGTGTCTGTGCAATTAATAATTTAGTCATTGTGTAAATCACTGCGATGTGTTCATGCATATTATCATTAAGTTATTATTAGATGACGTGCATTAACTATTCAATTAGTAATAACAGTTATAACTATTAAGCAAATCTGTTTAGGTAGCTAAAATAATAAATGTTAACTTATTATTGCTAATTAAAGTTAAAAAAAAATTCCATGCTGGTCTGGGAGACAAGAAAAAACTTAGAATGTACCAGTTGCTTCTCTTCCCGGCAGATCGTAAGAGCCGATCGAGGGAATGGGTAAGAAATCGAATCATGTTATTAGGCGATGCGGCTAGCAACCCATCTCTATTTTGATCCCTTCATCCATCTTCTTGCCCACATCAAGCTAAAAGTGGCCTTTGAGTCTTGCAGCCCTGGGCTCTATCTGCTTAGAGCCGCAAGACTCAAAATGCTCTGTCTGCCCCATCGACTATACAACCAAGTGGTTGTATAGTCGAAGGTCTGCCCCATAGGGATAAAGACATAGTATGTATGTATTCAAAAATTATGTCTGGAAACTAGAAGGCTAAAAATATTTACAAAATCTGTACTAATACAGAGTAACTTTTTAACTACGTACCAGCCAAATTTTTAGAGC
Source organism: Acrobasis consociella (assembly GCA_963555685.1). NCBI lineage: Eukaryota > Metazoa > Arthropoda > Insecta > Lepidoptera > Pyralidae > Acrobasis > Acrobasis consociella. The sequence goes on from OY743107.1 coordinate 600,251, forward strand.
AAGTCCGGACAGGACTCCATGACATTGAACTACTTTCCAGAAAGATAATTAATGAAAAACAAACAAAAAATTCGATTTCACATTCCAATTAGCGTTCAACAAAGAAATTTTGTGAGAGAACGAACATTTTTTTCAATTTTGAATAACTTATTTTATGGGAAGTAGTACAGCATCATGGATTGAACTTGTTATAGAAATTTTTATAACATGTGAAAAATGTGAATAAGTTTGTCCTTTGTTACTTACTTCAAACACTTGTGCATTTTCTTTCCAATCTCTCTGGGAAAAATTCAAAATTAAGAAACTTATAGGTGTATATTTTGATTTATGTGATTATCATATAAGTTAATTGACACCTAGATATAAAATATGTACTAATCAAATAAATGTTTGTTCCAGGTAATTATCTACACCAATAACATCTAAGTATGTTACGAAAGTGTGTAAGTACATTAAAAGCATTATCGTCATCAATATATTTAAGAATAAAATGTCACACAAAAAACTATAGTAAAATCATTTTAAGAAATAGGATAGGTAAGATAGGTATATTTAATAAAGGTGACAACAGAGTCAGAAAAGTATGATTATAATTAGTCAGACTTTTAGATTCTCCAAAAATAATGGACCCATACTTTCAGTTAACCAAAAAAGTGAAAATTCACAAAGATACGGAAGCGTCAAAGTTCCGGAGTGTAGGCTTGCGACGTCACGGCTACGACTTTAACTTAGCGGTGACGCCGCGAGATTTCAATACGCTGTATCTTCATCATATTTTCTCTCTCAGTGAAAAGAAAAAATGTGTACTTACTTACAATATTTTTTAATAATTTAACCGATGTGCTGATATTTTTTTCCTAAATTACTAAATTGTTCAAATTAAATAGGTACTAACCTAACCTAACCAAAATATTTATTTTTGAAAAATCTAAACTGATCAACATATTTTTTAATTGCTAGACCATGAAAAAAAATACAGGATATTTTTTCATCTGTTTGTCCTTTCGTAAGACGGAAGGAAGTAGACCAAAACAAACTATCTCAAGGTATACTCAAAACCTTCATTTCTCCGAAACTGGATGAAATCTGACTATAATTATTTACTCTGGGACCAAAATGGTTCATATCAAATGGAGCAAGGCTAGTAAACAACGGTGCAACCTTAAAATCAGACCATATCTCTCTACAAATAAGATTTGTTTTTAATGCGTCTGCAAATATTTAGATTCTCTTGCAAATTTTGACTTTATCGTAAAGTAAATAAGGTTTATCATTTGATGAGGCAGGGTTATTACGTGTCCAGCGTGTCCAAATAAGGCTACCTGGGACGTAATGCCTTGTAGAGCGTCTTATTATGCATAGGACTCCGTCGATTTAGTATTGAATAATAATGCCTATTTTGCATTCAAGTGGCACATCGCTGCAGTCGATTCTATTTGTCGAGCTAAAAATAAAAGGATTAATCTTGTCGTATTTAAATAATAATGGGTTTGAGGCAGATACGTTATAATTACAGAAATATGTCGTCTATTAAATCTTTATTCATAATCAGGTCTTTTTGTCTCCACTGCAGGAGCACGATCTTATCTGCACTACCGGAGCCATACTTGGCCTGAGCAGACAGAGGATTTGCCCTACACTCTCCACGCTGACCAGACGGATTGGAGAAGACTAATGCTTTGTTTAGCTTGTATTTCCTAAGTCTCCTTCTACGATATCCACGGGAAGACTTGGAGTGGTCCTATTCTACTCTGCCGAAAGGCACACGGTAACAGACAAAATCTTTATTACCGAACGTGAAGCACGACGATACGTATATAGGTACGATCTAGAACATGAGCATTTTGACGAGTTGCTATAGTCACATAGACCTTTGAGACCATTCGATACATAGCTAACTCTCATTAAACGTGGACTATTTTTATTAGTTACTAGAGGCAGCGCGCGGCTTCGCCCGCGTTAACCACACGAGTGAAGTCGCGGGCGTGATGCAATATAGCCTATAGCCTTCCTCGATAAACGACCTATCTAATACTTTTCAAATCGGGCCAGTGGTTTCTGAGATTTGCGCGTTCATACAAACAAACAAACAAACTCTTCAGCTTTATATATAAGTATGGATTACTTGGACGACCAAACTTCGCTCGTTGAAAAAACCAAGAAAAATAAATTTTCGGAAAATTCATCTTAGCTAGATAGAATTATTTCTTCGAAACCCCCTATATACTTTTCATCAATATCTTTAGGCTGTTTTCGAGATCCTCTGTATATACTATATACACATAAAGTAACAGTGGATAAACCATTATCCACCCTAAACTAAACAAGGTGACATCTAGTAAAATGAAACTCATCAGTCAGTGTCAACTTGTTTTGGGTGGATAATGGTACCTTGTAATAAAGTTAGACCGTGTTTATAATAACATTGATAACGTCCACAAATTGAAGATTTACTTTTGCTTGTTTTTGTTTTCTATCCTAAGCTATTAGAGACTTATTTGACCAAAAGACATCGGATTTATACTCGTATACAGGGAGACATGATCGTAGAATTTTTTTAAAAAGACTTCATTTTTTTCTTATTAATTCCACCTACAGGCTCATCATCGCTCTGAAACCCAAAGGCGAGGCCCTAATGTAATGTCATGATGATTTTTCATATGACCTTTCATAATACAGTATCACTTTATTACTAAGTGCTCAGCATAGCACATCTTATCGTCTTTGAAATCTCCACTTGCAGGAGCACGACCCTCTCTATACTATTAGAGCCATACTTGGCCAGAGCAGCCAGAGGACTGGGTCTACACCCTCCACGCTGGCCAGACGGGTTGGAAAAGACTCATTGACGGAACTTGACCTACACTCTCCACGCTTTGGAGAAAAGTCATTGATGTTTATAAGCTTTGTTTAGCTTGTATTTCCTAAGTCGCCTTCTATTCTACGACATCCACGGGGAGACTTGGAGTGGTCCTATTCTACTCTACCATCATAAACCACACGGCGGAAACATAGCACATAAGTCCCTTTGATTTCACTCTATCCTTCGCTATCTTAAATCTACATGTATTCGATACAAATGTGTACAAATATACTATCTGAAATTAAATTAAAAAGCCTTGTAGTGTGTACCCTGCACACCAATCACGAGAAACGTTTGCTCGGCCCGAGTTGTTTGAGCGCAAACAATGCTATCTTTTCCATTACCAGATCGCATATTTGTTTATTTTTTTAACCTAACTCCATAAAAGGAGGAGTTTATCATATAGTCGCGATCTTTTTAGGGTTCCGTAGCCAAATGGCAAAAATATATACTTAGAACTGAAACTCAAAAATTTATTTTTCATCTAACCCATACGTGTGGGGTATCTATAGATAGGTTTTTAAAAATGATATTGAGGTCTCTATTAGCATTTTTTTCTAAACCGAATACTTTGCGCGAGAGACACTTCCAAAGTGGAAATCTGTATTGTAATTGTAACATAGCCCATCAGGCTGGGTAGGGACCAATACTGAACTGGGTTTCTTTCGGCGTAATCTTCCCAGCAGTGGTCGTTCCGAAACGCTAGTAGTTTTTAGCTTCTGCACTAAAAAAAAATATTTAAAAAAAATGACCTTCAATAAGAGATAAATTTATCCTACATTGAATAAAAATTTTTGACTTTGACTTTGACTTTGACTTTGAAAAAAGTGTGTCCCCCCCCCCGTAACTTCTAAAATAAGAGAATGATAAAACTAAATAAAATATATGTTGTTCATTACCATGAAAACTACCAGCGAAAATTGGTTTGAACGAGATCTAGTAAGTAGTTTTTTTTTTAATACGTCATAAATCGTAAACGGCAATTTACCTTTCATTCAATCAACTCAAATATAAAAATTAAAAAAAACATTCTACAAGACTTTTATATTATGTTATTTGCTACTAAGGAACCCTTCATGGGCGAGTCCGACTCGCACTTGGCCGCTTATTTATGTATGTTCACAGATTTTTTGAAGATGCCAGGACCGATTTGAAAAATATATTTTTTTGTTTGAACCGGTATAATCGAGATATTTACAAAATTTAATTAAAATCGGTTTTGTGTAGTTTGGGGGTGAAGTCGGTTTTTAGTTTTGAAAAATTATTAAATTACTTTGTTCCAACTATTGTGGGTAAATATTAAAAACATAATTTTCACTTATAGGTAAAAATTTAAAAAAGTGATCTAGCTAGTTTGATAGCCACAATGACCGAAGGTCATTGGATAGCCCTTTATTCTCTGACTTTCTAACCCTTGGTTTGGTCAATAGTCTCGCAAAATATTAAGCCTATTAAGGAGTTTTCTGGGCTTAAAATAAATTATTTAGTATTGTTTATAGAATAAAACGTCACAAAATAATATTACTTGTCATTGATCATATTATCCATTTTCAGTGTAATTTTAGATTTATATTGCGAAAAAACTAAGACTATGCCGTAATTATCTAGTATTTTTATTTTATTCATTACAAATCTCAGAATATTTTTTGACGTTTAGAAAAGAGTTCTATAACTATCTATAATATGCCCTATTTTTCGAATATAAATTATCTGTGTATTGCAAAGGTTAGGTGAAACAAAAATTACTTGTACGTGTACCTTATTATTCGAATATTAATAATTATTAGCTCTGTGGGTTTTGTATAGGTTTCGTGAAACAAAAATACTTACATTTCATTTAAAAGTAAATGCTGTGCGTGTGTTATGTATCCCCGTACCTAATGCCATATAAGAAATAGGTAGGTAACATGCAAAACTTCTTTTATAAATATAAAAAAATAAAAAACCGCACTCTTAATGTTTTTGTACAATCAGAAAAACAAAGGTTGCTGAGTGAACAATAATTTAATGCGTTTCTATTTTTAGACTCGTTAGTATCTCTAAAGTCAACAAAAAGCTCGAACCCTTTTGTTAATTAATTTATGTACTTTGGTATTCGTAAACATGATAATTAGCCAGGTTTAAAAACTTTGATAAGGACATTAAACTACCAAGGTTGGGATATAAGGAAGTAGAAGACATTTTTATTGACATATTACAATTAAATTTTATCAATCATGTACACTCGTCGCTTGAGTGTTCCTATCGAGATGAACAAAATAAAAAATATTCATCAAAATAAGAAATTATACAAACAACAATAATAATTAACTTAATTCCAACAAAAAGGAGGTTATACTTGTCAAGTGGTCCCGTAGAAATTTTATCAAAATTAGTTGTGTAGTTTGGATGTCGGATTTTAGTTTTGAATAACCGGCCAAGTGCGAGTCGGACTCGCGCACTAAGGGTTCCGTACCATTATCTATAAAAATCAAGATTTTTGTATGGGAGACCCTCTTAAATATTTACTTTATTTTGTTTTTAGTATTTGTTGTTATAGCGGCAACAGAAATACACAATTTGTGAAAATTTCAACTGTCTAGCTATCGCGGTTCTTGAGATATAGCCTGGTGACAGATAGACGGACAGACGGACAGACGGACAGACGGACAGACAGCGAAGTCTTAGTAAAAGGGTCCCGTTTTTACCCTTTGGGTACGGAACCCTAAAAATTATGTAAATACCAGTACAACTATAACCAGTAAACCTTTACAATGTCTTAGTGGAAACTCAGTATACCTCAAAGTTCTGGAAGTAACTAATATAATATTATACTTATATAGTAAAATACTCAAAACTTACAAGAAGATTTTGAATTTCATGACAAAATAAGAAAGAAAATTGCTTTCCTATATTACTCGTATGTAGTAAAGAATATTAATATGACTATGTGTGTATGTGTTATAAAGGCAAATCTTTATTTAGGGGAGGGTATTGGACCCCCAAAAATTAATACACCCCCTTAAAATTCTTACAGTTACTTATATCCATGCTTACTACTTACAAACCTTTATGCAGTGGTGACACCGGCACAATCCCAATAAAAACCTTTATGCAGTGGTACTTACAAACCTCAATTAATTTGGGTAGCTACATGAACAGTTACTTTGACATAATGTGTGATCGAAGTCGTGAATTTCGACAGTCAAGTGCGATCAGTTTAATGATGTCACGACGCTCAAGGCTCCTCTCGTAAAACCCTAATCACGAACTGTTGTAACACTGTATTGGATTTCTTGCCAAAATACCTATATATATTTTTTTTTATTAGAACTGGCCTATCCGGTTATTGATAAAGTTACCAGGGAAGTGTGTATCGGAAATCATGTTGATGTCATTAATGGTCTTATTATTACTTATCAACCTTCCATGCTGGTCTGGGAGTCAAGAAAAAACGTCGAATGTACCAGCTGCTTCTCCCGTGCAGATCGTAAGAGCCGATCGAGGGCATGGACGAGATTTGAATCATGGTAATAGGCGATGCGGGTAGCAACCCATCACTATTTTGATTCCTTTTCCATCTTAACGCCCACCACCACGCTAAGCGTGGCCTTTGGGCCTAACAGCCCTGGGCTCTGTCTACCCCGTCAGGGATACAGACGTGAAAATGTATCTGCATCTATATTATTACTTAATATTAGAAAATAACAAACTAGTAAATAAATTAATGTAATGACTAGCTTATTTGCCAGAAACCTGCTGAGTGGCGGAACTATACAACGTGGAAGGGACATACCCGTAATAAATCAAACCACGGGCTATACTAGATCACTATAGCGTAGTAAAATTAAAATAAGAGTTAAGAAACAAAAAAAAATTACATTCCCATACAAATTGCTTGGGCGGCTGCACACTTTAGTATGGAAATGCCAACATGGTTTTTAGGGTTCCGTAGCCAAATGGCAAAAACGGAACCCTTATAGATTCGTCATGTCTGTCTGTCTGTCCGTCCGTATGTCACAGCCACTTTTTTCCGAAACTATAAGACCTATACTGTTGAAACTTGGTAAGTAGATGTATTGTGTGAACCGCATTAAGGTTTTGACACAAAAATAGAAAAAATACAGTAAATTTTGGGGGTTCCCCATACTTAGAACTAAAACTCAAAAATTAATTTTTCATCAAACCCATACGTGTGGGGTATCTATGGATAGGTCTTCAAAAATGATATTGAGGTTTCTAATAGCATTTTTTTCTAAACCGAACACTTTGCGCGAGAGACACTTCCAAAGTGGAAAAAAGTGTGTCCCCCCGTAACTTCTAAAATAAGAAAATGATAAAACTAAAAAAAATATATGATGTTCATTACCATAAAAACTACCAGCGAAAATTGGTTTGAACGAGATCTAGTAAGTAGTTTTTTTTTAATACGTCATCATCATAAACGGCAATTTACCTTTCATTCAATCAACTCAAATATAAAAATTTTAAAAAACATACTACAAGACTTTTATATTATGTTATTTGCTACTACGGAACCCTTCATGGGCGAGTCCGACTCGCACTTGGCCGCTTATTTTGTTCTATTACTGTTATTTTAATTCTATTATACTATAGTGATGTAGTATAGCCCGTGGTTCGATTTATTACGGGTATCTCTCTTCCACATTTTATGTTTCAACTGATATGTAAAGTTAATAAACCCCGAATTTCAAGCGTTAACCCCCAATAACTTTTAAACCGATTTTCATCAGACCATAGATAAATATAAGAAGGACCGGCGACGATAATAAGTTTTACGCAAGGCTAAAATCGATGTATAGAGTTAGCAATCTATCCTTTTATATTTATCTATGATCAGACATAGCTCAGAATCAACGCAAGGGAACTTGCTTTCACTCGAAATCGGTCCATCCGTTCGAGAGCTACGATGACTCAGACAGACACATGTCTGTGTTTCTGTCTGTGCCCTCTCTCACTGACAGGCCGACTGACTTAAAAATACATACATACATACTATCACGTCTTTATCCCTAATGGGGCAGACAGAGCATTTTGGGTCTTGCGGTTCTATGCAGAGCCCAGGGCCGCAAGACCCAAAAGCCACTTTTAGCGTCATGGTGGGCGAGAAGATGGAAAAGCAATCAATACAGTGATGGGTTGCTAGCCGCATCGCCTGTTAACATGATTTGCATTATTACTGTCTGCGTGGGAAGAGAAGCAGCTGGTACATTCTAATTTTTTTTATTTCTCCCAGACCAGCATGGGAGACTTAAAAATAACATTTATTATTACACAAAATTAGCTTAGTATTTTAGAAAAAACTTCGTTTTTGTGCGTCCACGTAAGCATTCTTCATTATCATCATCTGGTCTTTTTGCCTCCACTGCAGGAGCACGGCCCTCTCTGTACTACCACGTAGGTAAGCGTACGTAAGCATTCGAACACACTGAATGTATTACCTAAGTAACTACATAAGCGAGTTAAGTAGCAACTTGCCGGTACATAAAACTGTCTCAGTGTTACGTCCCCATTGCGCAAGTTAAGTGCTTGTTCCGACCATTGTTACGTCATTGACGGTTTTTTGTTATAACTGCTTTGTTTCCGGCGGAAGATACTATCTTTTTAATAACTATGCCATCGGATAAGGCGAATTTTTATAAAAATTTCCTCGGGAAGTGGTATTTTTTCTTGAGGTTCCTAATTTGGAAGATACGTCTCTCTATAAATTTCCTATGCCCTCCTTATGGAGCAAAGGGCATACACAACACGTCGCAATTCGAACTGTCAACCGCTGCGCTCTTGATTTCGCTTCAAGATAATCCAAGCTGGTTCATCATCAGGTATTTTTGTCTCCACTGCAGGAGCTTGACCCTCTCTGTACTACCAGTGCTATACTTGGCCAGAGCAGCCAGAAGTTGCGGCCTACACTCTCCTCGCTGGCCAGGCCTGTTGGTTGTCTCATTGATGTCATAAGCTTTGTTTAGCTTGTATTTCCTAAGTAGCCTTCTACGACGTCCAGGGGAGGACTTGGAGTGGCCCTATTCTACTCTGCCGGAAACGACACGGCAATTTTCTGCCGGAAACCAAGTTCCGAGATGACGGTACGGCGTCAAGTTTGTATGGAGCGGCTACGCTTAAAAATTTCACTGAAAATAAATATTTTTCTGTAAACAGAGAGAAAATTGGTTAATTAATTAAGTAGCAATTAGTTTCAAATATAGTGCTTGCTTCTAATATAAGCGTGGTTGGGAGATGGGTCATCTGACATCTCACTATCTCTTTCGTACGCGCGAGACATAATAGCAGTGACGTCAAGGGCGCTATACGTGCATCCTTTTTCTTTTACTTGACAGTTTCCCTTTCCATCAGATTTTAAAAGCTTATTACTTATCTACTTATTTTTAGCCAGATTACAAAAGATCTTTTTTCGGTTTCGGGTTATGGTAATTAATGAGATAAATAAATAAATAAATATATAGGGACAAATTACACTGATTGAGCTAGCCCCAAAGTAAGTTCGAGACTTGTGTTATGGGATACTAACTCAACGATACTATATTTTTATAACAAATACATATATAGATAAACATCCAAGACCCAGGACCATTTGAAAAAGGCCATTTTCCAACTTGCCCTGACCGGGGATCGAACGCGGGACCTCTGGGTGGCGGACTAGCATGGTGACCACTACGCCACGGAGGTCGTCAGTCGAGGAGATGAACAAGAATAAAACACGCCTACCACCTGCGAGCATTTTTTTTATGAATCACCGCTCTGTTGCAGAATCTATGTTTTGTATGACCTGGTATGTCTAGCAGGAAGTTAATAGATATACATATAAAGCGGTACTACGGTAACGTGGTCCTTTCCGTATGGAGCGGTAATAAATCGAAAACAATAAAAATACCTGCGCCTGCGCTTGGTATTTGAATAATTAGAATTATGGAATACGCGTGTGCGCAATTAACTAATTATTCTGTAACAAAGAAGTCAGAGTTAGTAATACAGGCTTGTTTGTGAAACTGTTGAAATATTTCAAGACGTGCTATTTAGATTTAGGCTTAGATCGTTCAATAAGGTTTATTTATAAGCCAACTTAGCTAAATCTTAGCAAATTTAAACTGTCTTACTCATCAATAAATTTAAGAACTAGGTTCTTGTCGGTGGAGTATTTTCCATGTCTCCCTATTTTCTGCTAAATGCTTGGAAGGTCAGGAGGTCAAGCATTTAGCAGAACTGTCTTACTAATGGACTTAAATTAATATCAGCGCAGTTGAAATTTTCTTTCGGCCTAGATAATGTGCCTATATTAAAATTGCTTAATTAATTTAATCGTAGTGAAATTTTTCATCACATGTTTTAATTTGGATAATAATCCGAGCATTGTAGTGCTGTCAAAATTCAATCGTAAAATGATTGCATTACTAGCTGCGTCTTGCTGTTTTACCTGAGTAAAAATTAGCCCATGACTTAATCCAGGTTGTCAGCTTATTGCATACCAAATTTTATCAAAATTTTGTCTAAGGAAGTAACACAAATACGCACACACATACACTCACAAACTTCCGCTTTTATAATATTATTTTAATTATTTTTATTTACTTACAAAATCGTTTTATTAAATAAGGAAGAAAAAAGAAAAAAATACACATTTACGAATATACACACAGAAAAAAGTTAACTATTAATTTAGTCGAAAAAGTCGTGCCCACGTGGCATACTGCCAAGAACGCTGGCCGCATTTCCGCGTTGGATCGCAATACTGATTCGTTGTGCGAAAAAACAGTCAGCCCTCTTACAAAATTGAGTATTATCGTCTCGATTTCATTCTGTACATGTCTAGCTAATAAGTATTTTTTTTTTAATTCTTTCGGGACTTTGGCCGTATCTAAGTTATATGTCAAGTTACAATAAGTAGCAAAATATGGTGAGTGCAATGTAGTTCATTGCTCACTAATGAACAAAGTCAAGTACCGTCGCATTGTCAAGGCAGGGCTCCGTGGGAACTAGGGCCGCTCACTGGCTGAGATTGAGATGTGCACCCGCCCTGAACATTCACCGATTACATCATAGTTAGTGCATTTGAAATAATTTTGAAGTGAGAAAATAGGACATGGTGAAAAATACTAAGCGAGCTACTTAAATATATTGTAACTTTGCTCTGAAGGCATTTAGGTATATCTTGTTTATTTTATTTAAAAACTTTATTGAGCCAAAAGTTACAATAGGTGGACCTAATGCTAAAGCATTCTCTTCCATGTTTATGAATGATGGTCAAAAATAACAAACATAAAAAAAACAATTGAGAATTTTTTATTTTTTATTTCATTTTTAATAGCCTGTTGTTGTGTCCCACTGTCCATTATTTTTTGCATTAAAAGGATTATTGTGTAGCGCCGATACGTGTCGCGAGTAGGTATTGCAAAGTTATATCTGTTTCACGCCGCTCTGCCTTCCGACCCGTATTGTGCGATAGAGAGAGTTGCAAGTTCTAAAGGCGATTGCCTAATTTTTCCTTGTGAATTTTTGTTTCGGGACTTTAAAATGTCAAAATGTTGATGTCATTTGATTAGGTACACCTTAATCTAAGGCTGTACGGTTTCCTTTTTAGTAATACGGTTTAGTTTAACTTAACCCTTAGCCAGGCCTGGCGATTATTTTATCTTTATATACAGATAAATAATGGTAGATTGGATAATAATAAAAAAACTAATTTCTTAATTTTTTTTTATTCCTACAATTTCCTATAAAAAAACCCTCTGGTCTGGATATGACCACTGCCCATTTAAATATACATGATGTGGATTAGATCTGACCACTGCCCAGTTAGGTCACAACATGTAACTATTGAAAAAATAAAGGTGAATCTACATATAAGCCTAATATAAAAAATAGGAAAGATTTGTGTGTTTCTTTGTATAAAAATATTAATAGATATTAATGTCTCTGTGATGTAGTGGTTAAAAGACTCTGACACCAGGGTATCGGTTATTCTTCGATCCAAGAACCTATCTATCTACCATACAAAATATTTGATGTGTAAATATGGTTTTGCCTTTATTTATATGGATAAACGCTTGTAGGACAGTGGTTACATAATAACCACAATAAGTTTTTCCAGATAGGCAGAGGTCACATGTTGACCACAAACTTTCAGATTTCGATAAATTTTTGTCATTTCAAAGAAATCAATCATAAAACTAGTTTTCAAATTCTAAATATAAACTTGAAAGAAAATATAAGGGTGTAAAAGTTTCTGATACCTGATACATTGCATCATTGTATGCATACATTTTTAAATTCATAATATGAACTTGAAAGAAAATGTAAGAGTGTAGAAACTTCTCATTCTGATGGTCAAAAAGCATATAAAAACGATATATTCCTTCAAGTTCATATTTTGTCTGTAAAAACTATTTATAAATTACACATGTGCGTTTTCTTTTAATTTACAAAATTTTATCGGATTCGTAATTTAAAAGAAACACGTCGTTTTAAAATAAAAGCTAGACTACGTTTGTATGGAAAACTCTGATTCTGTCTAGGGTAAGGGAACTTAAGAGATCAATTGTTAATTTTAATACGTTGGATGGCGTGCTCACTCGGTGAGCGAAGTACATAATTATCACCACATATGTGTTAATAGGGTATTACACTCAGTTTTGAAAAGTGTCTTAATTAGATTAAGGCTCCTACCCGCGCTAGCGACCTTGAAAATATTTAAAAAAAAAATTCTCTTTCTGTAAGTGACATTATCCGAAACCCTCGTACAACTTTTTAGCTAGTATCCTTAAGTTTCATTAGAACCTCGAAAGTCATTGAAATTCTATCTGCTTTAGAAACCTTAACAAAAAGAGTCAAAAGTGGCCGATTTTTGTATTTTTTGCAAAGGAAACTACAGCGTATTGTATTTCAATGACTTTTGAGGTTCTAATGTAACTTACGGATACTAGCTAAAAAGTTGTACGAGGGTTTCTGATAATCTCACTTACAGAAAGAGAAATTATTTTTTTGTATTTTCAAGGTAGCTAGCGCGGGTAGGAGCCTTAACTATACCTTCTACATTAGAAAGAAGAGGGGTGTTATAAGTTTGACGCTAGTGTCTGTCTTGTCTGTCTGTATGTGTGTCTGTCTGTGTCATTGTAGCGCTCGAACGGATGGACCAACTTCGATGCGGTTTCTTTCCGTGAAATGCCGATTTGACATTGTAGCTTATCGCCATGTATGTTACTTTCTTAAAAACGTTATGTAATATTATACCACTTAACAAATGTAACTGTTATTACTTTATTATGCAAACATTATAACATTTATAACTGAATCGGATGCAGTAATTCGTTATGGTCCTATAGCTTTATTATTACAATGCTCAGGCATTACATTTGAAGTGTTCATTTATTTTATACTAGCTGTGTCCCGCGGTGTTAAATGCGCCTAAATTAGTCTATGTCTTAATTCGAGGATCTGCTTGCTTCTTCTTAACCTTTAGCAGTCTGAATTTACAAAGGATGTCCCTGATGTCTCTCGATGAAAACAGCTAACTCTCAGAAACCGGTGAAGAATTTACCGTATCGGAGGCCATATTTGTTTTTATGACACTGACAACCACAGGCCACGAGTGGCAGAATTCCGAACTATAATCTACAATCTTACGTTAGCTATTTTGTTAACTGTGTAATACATTGAACGATCTAGCTGAACGATTTTCAGCTGTTTTAGAAAACCTTGGTTTAACTTAACACTTTGGACGATCTAGCTGAACAATTTTCAGCTGTTTTACAAAACCGAGCTGGAATGTCAAACAGCTAGAGTTTTTGCCGAACAGCTTATTATACAATCCTACTCCGACATACACACTGCCTATTTTGCATCGATGAATCAAAATCACCATCTAAATTCGGCTGAAAACGTAGTTTTGTACGATATTCGATTGGTCGGACGGAACAAAGTTGCCTAAACTTGTACATATGCATTTGGTTAACGCAAAACAGGAGTGTCTTTCAATTCGCTTGCAGAGAAATCTGCGTGAAGCAAATCTTGTCTCTGTATATAAGTCTGTCACTGTGTTTGCCTCGTTTCCTCGGCTGATGGGTGCCGGCCTACAATTACCGCGCTCTCAACACGACCGGTTTGACCATCACTTTCTTCAGTACACGTATACAAACTTTAAATAAATAGTCAAGTGCGTGTGTTAATTACGCTCAGAGTAAATATTACGTTACAAATAGGAACTTTATATTCTTTGAGATATTTCGAACTATTGTCGAAATAAAAGTTGTCTTGTCGAAGTTAAAAGTTGTCTTTGGGACTCTTCTTAAGGTTTTATAAAATCAGATTCCCGAGATAGTAAGTACCTATACAAAAACACCTAGTATACGAATAAGTCACGGGAAGAAATTTTTTATATTTATTTTCAGGTAGAGTCATGAATATGGAAAAGTTTCATGGAAGGTACTAAAATATCTTTTTTGAAGAGGGGCTCAGATTTAATAAAATGAACTGAAATTTCAGCAATAAATATAAATGGAATAAATATATATATTTGTGTAAAGGAACTCTTCGAATTTGATTATGTCAGCATAATCCCGATTGGAGCGGTTTCTAACGTAGCGTGAGTGACGTAATGCGGGTGATGTAGGATTGCGGGCTGTGATTCCGGTCACTGCTAGCATTTGTATAAAAATCAGAGGAAAATCCGAGTCCTTTGAGATGTGGTTCTAGTAAAGCTTCTTACATTTAGTATAATAATCAGACGTTAAATTCAAATTCAGACACACATAATATAATTACTAACGTAACAGGATACCCAACGTCATAGAAACTATTGGAGGGTCCGTTAGGCAAAACTGCAGTTGCGGGGAAGGCACACAGAGATGGCAGCACACGCCAGTTCACACAACTAGCTAAACAGTGACAAAAAAGTGTTAAATATGCTTTAAAAATATTTATTGCATTTAATTTAAGTCATATTTAATTAATTCGTCTACAACTTTATTTAAAAAATAGTAATAAGAGATTGTAATGTTTTAATTATTACCTATAGCGCCATCTCGTGATAAGGAAGAAAATTAATTGTCCCTATATATTTATACTACCTGCGCCACGCGGTGTTACCCGAGCCTAAAGTAGCCTATGTATTAATCCAGGGTGTCAGCGTATACCAAATTGTATCAAAATAAAAAATGACCCAGCCTTTTTGCGCGAAAAAGTAAGCCTAAAGTTCGAACAAATTACGGCAAGCGAATGTTTACATGGGAACACAGATTTATAATAAATTACCCTCGGATATAAAAAATATAAAAACTATCGGTGCTTTTAAAACTAAACTCGGCCAACATATTTTGAAGTTATAGTAGGTAGCTTTCTATTATTGTCATTTATTAGTTGCTCGTTAATATTACTGTTCTTTTATTTACAAAGTGATCTGGTCCTTGTTAAGAGTCCGGCGACCCTAGACTTCTCCATACAAACGTAGTACACGTTTAATTTTGAAACCACATGTCAGATTCCGATAAAAATTAGTAATTGTAAAGAAATTGCAATTATCTAGGGTTCTATCTGGATCCTATAGTAAAATTATGAACTGGAAAGAAAATATAACGATTTAGAAGTTTCCCATACTAATGGTCAAAAATGATATAAAACACTATATTCTATTTCAAGTTCGTATTTTTACTGTCGGAAACTAAATATTATAACTATATATAATTGCAATATCTTTGAAATTACAAAATTTTGCCCAAATCGGACATGTCGTTTTGAAATAAAACGTAGACTACGTTTGTATGGAAAGTTGTATTTTGGTCTAGGGTCGGGGGACCCTTAAGTGTTTCGAACATTGTATAATGTATATTTATTATTATTTCTAATGTAAGTGGCTTTGTGTCTTAATGAGAATAAAGTTCTTTGAACCGAAGAAGAACAAACACACACACACAAACTTTCGCCTTTTTAATATATAAGTGTAGTTTATTTTACCTTTTACCTCTCCAACAAGGAAAGGTCTTACTCGAAACCAAAATTACCTTACCGGGTGACCTTCCGACAGCCTTCCTACAGCCTCGGTGACTTTAGGCGTTCGGAGCTCGGCGGCACAGCAGGAAGCGAGATGCGGAAGGGGAAAGTTGGATGTAGGCCAGAAGCATGCGATTGAATATAAATTAAAAACTACATTAAAATCTAAATTAAACTAAACAAATAATAATAATGAAAAAGAAAAACCTTAAAAATAGAAAACGTCTTCCAGATCATTGCCCTGCGGTAGAGTGCCCAAAAGGCTGGCAGCATTGCCACGTTGGATGGCAAAACATGGCGTTCGGAGCTCGGCAGCACAGCAGGAAGCGAGATGCGGAAGGGGAAAGTTGGATGTAGGCCAGAAGCATGTGATTGAATATAAATTAAAAACTACATTAAAATCTAAATTAAACTAAACAAATAATAATAATAAAAAAGAAAAACCTTAAAAACAGAAAACGTCTTCCAGATCATTGCCCTGCGGTAGAGTGCCCAAAAGGCTGGCAGCATTGCCACGTTGGATGGCAAAAAATGGCGTTCGGAGCTCGGCAGCACAGCAGGAAGCGAGATGCGGAAGGGGAAAGTTGGATGTAGGCCAGAAGCATGTGATTGAAGCTAGGCACGCGCAATACGAAGGCAAATTTAGTACGGCTATACCTCGTTGTATTTTTAATTTGGCAAGTTGATACGTTATCGCATTTAGATAAGTTAAGTGTATGTTGTTTTAAATAAAGGTGTCGGCCAGCCATTCCAATATTTAAGCAACCTAAAGGCATCTGTTATAAGATTATTAAGTGATAACAACTAGGATTAATATGTATATCTTATAACTTTAAACGAGCAATTCTTGTATGTATGTATGTATATATATATATTTATTTATAAATTTCTGTGATCTCGAAAACGGCTCTAACGATTTCGCTGAAAATTTGTATATGGGGGTTTTCGGGGGTAAACAATCGATCTAGATTCGTTTTATGTTTGGGAAAACGCGTGTTTTCGAGTTTTCGTGCGTTTTTCTTTCCACGCAGAATATGGTCGCTAATTTCGTCGCGCCGCGACCGCCTTGTATTAGCTCAGTGGTTAAGGATAGCGAGAGCGCTAGAAAGAGTGTTACGGGTTCGGGCTCGGTGACTTACTTTTGTTTTTTTTTTATGTTTAAGTTTATATATATTTTTTTATTTTGCATTGTTTTTAGGCAAGTTTAAAAAAAATTAGTTAATGTTTGAGATGTAACCGAGCAAAGCTCGGTCGCCCAGGTACTGTTTTCTAACACACAGAAGATTAATAGATGCGTCCATCCAGGTTTAGCGTGATCCGAAGCCACTGAGCTGTCGAGCTTCAATTGTTAATTGCTCTGTTAATGACCTAACATTTTCAAACGCAGTTTTTACTCGCAATCGCGTCAGTATTTACAATTATCCACTTCAGCCTGATGATATCATTGTATATTTAGATTTTTGCATGCATTATTTGCGCCCCAACATTCTATTGACAACGCGCAAAAAGTACCTACGCCTTTGGAATAAATAATGAAGATAACTGTTTGCAATATGCTGAGCAAATATTTTAGGTGCGGAGGCGTATTTTAGGATGTTGTGCCCTGGGTCGAGTGTGGTTTCATTATTTGAGAAAAATGTCTGTGAGATCTCTACAAGAGAGACCAGATCCTCTGGCAGGTTTACAAGTATGACTCTGGAGTCTGGTAGTACAGAAAGAGTCGAGCTTCTGCAGTGGAGACTAAAAAAAGACATAATGATGATAGCAGCGTGCATTTCGTACAGACACATAGAATTTGTCTACCCTGTGCCACCCTAATATCATATCGTTTTTTTTAAAATAATATAATATTGAATATTAGCGTAAAATGTATTTTGCTTGATATGCAGCCGTTCTCGTAATTTAGGTGAGATAAGTGTCTTGTCAAAAATATTTGTAAGTACATGTCGCTGGATAATGATGAGGTAGACAGTGTCTAGTACCATAAAACTCCAAGACCGCGTTAAGGGGCCGTTCAATGTACACGTTAAGTAAAATTTTGTTTTTTCGAACGCCATTTCACGGCTTTCGATCTTTTTAACATGTACTGTGTCATTTATTGACCGAGCGAGCGAAGCGAGCGAAGCGTCTCAGTTTCGAGACTAGCCAAAAATTCTTTTGTCCGTCTGTCTGTCTGTCTGTCTGTCTGTCTGTCTGTCTGTCTGTTCTCGCCTACAGGTCGCATTTCTTAACCGATTCTCATGAAATTTTGTAAGCAGGTTCAGCAACTAAATAGAATTTTTTTGTCGAGCCAGTTTTCGGAAATTTTTCAAAATGGCGGAAATATGGGGGTTTAAAATTTTTAAACTGTCATATATCCGCCATTTCAAAATATTTTCAAAAATGTCATTAGACTTTTTTGTTGCCATTATGAAAACGATATTTTTTTATTTGAACAACTTTTTTGTCTGAACAACTTTTTTATACGTTATACTTAAACGGGTTTAGGGTGACTTGAGAAGTCTAGCTGACTAAGCCGTGACGAATATACAATACAAATCCTCTTACAAAATATACTCAAACTATTTAACGGTGAATTCAGTCCGGGCTACTGAACAACTTTCTTAAAAATACATATCTCCCCTGGGGTCCATGAAGTAATTTCTCTAAATAGCTATTATGGTTATTATTTTGAGTTTCATAAGTGGTTCTATAAATTTAATCATTTTTAACCGACTTAAAATAAAAGGGTTTTGCTTATTTTACGATTAGTTTTTTTTTCTTCAGTTTTTGTTTATTTTGATTGATTGTTGGCTTGTTTATTAAATTTAGCAATTTTGTTGAGCGAACTTTCGTTCAATCGCTATCGCTGCTTGGATGTGCTTTTGTAGTAGTTTAAGTAATTATGCTACGAACTAACAAGAGATCAACAGCAATCAAAGCCCGCGAAGTAGCTTTACTAAGAAAGTAAGAAACCAATGAGCAGCGGCATAGAGCCATGGTAATAAAAATACACATTTAAACCTAGTTTTTCCAAAAATGAGCTGACTTTGTCTTTTGAAAAATGATGGGTCATTTTTCGGTGAAAGACTACTGGTACAGAACTGAATTTCTGCATCACGGTAGACCTTATCCATGGGATTGTATGGTTGGAAGGTGCTCCTGACATTTCAGAGCTAGATCGAAAGTCATTTGAAGAAAGGGCTGTGATTGGCAACTATTTTGGAAATTTGGTCACAACCATAAATTCGCATATCGGTAAACCTGCACCGATAGTAAAATTCATCCAAATCATGAACATTATTCTAAAATAATAATCGCGAGGTCTAAGTTCGTGGCGAACTACTAGTTATGTATTTGTTATTAAATCTCGAACTTACTTTGGGGCTAGCTCAATCTGTGTAATTAGTCCCTATATATTTATTTATTTATTTATTTATTTGGCACCCCTCCCCCATTCAGTTGAATAAAAATAATGTTTTGGCGGCAGTCTTTTATCTCCCGCTTTGACCGTTTTCGTGTTACATAAGTAACAAAATGTTAGGACACTACGCTCTTTACCTGTAGTTTACCCTTATTTTAACAATGTGATATGTATTTACACCGCCTCCCAATAAGTAACGCCACCCAGGGCTATAGTTCTCTCTAAATACGCCATGGATATGTACATAGTATGAAGTGTTGTCACAGTATATGATAGATAACACTAAACCAAGCAGTGTACATGTAGTAAGATGATAAAACTGGGCCTAGACCTTGTCCTGACTTGACTCGTGACCTCACGCTCGTGACATTGTCAGGTCATGCATAATTCAATATTTCTTGTAAAGTATTATCTCATTTCTCGAGTAATATTGTTTTACATTATACGTGCTTTAGAATGAGTACCTCTCAATAATAGAATAATGTATAAATATTATACAACGTGGAAGGGACATGCTAGTAATAAAACGAACTACAGGCTATACATAGATCAGTCTATAGTATAAGAAAAGAAAAAAAAGACTTAAGATTTTTAAAAAAATTGTATTTCCTTCCAAAGTTTGCAGCCGCCCGGGCAATTTGTTTGCGAATGTCGATTATTTTTTGTTTTTTAAATGTTATTTTATTATTATGGTGCATAATTCTTTTTAGATATTGATTAACTTATTTATATTTTAAAGTATTGATGCCTAGATCCTGTTTCTTATTATAGTTGAAGTACACTGTTAGAATATCACTCGAGTAGGCTCTTATATTGTCACTCAACTTAAGTACTTCGTAATTATAATTAAAACAAATAGGAGATTGAGTGGTAGTATACTATGCATATAAATATGATATTATCTTTGATTTAAGATATGACTCCGTTCTTATCAAGTCGCTTTATTTAGATTTAGGTAGATAGCAATTGTATTTTATTTTGTTCTAAAAATACCGCACTTACTTATAGATTTCTGTAATTTACGATACTTACTGCATTTAACAAAGTTGGAGTTATATAATTTCATTCGTGACAACAACAAAAAAATACGACTTCAATTTCTTTCAGGAGTTTCTTCCATATCTCCAAAGTTCTCCATCATGTCTTCACCAAATTAATATGGGACCAACTTGGGAGGACTTGATTTAAAATAAAAAAACATCGGAATCGGTCCACGGTTGACAAAGTCGCGTAACATACATCATCATCATCATCATCATCATTTCAGCCGCACAACGTCCACTGCTGGACATAGGCCTCTCCCAAAGATTTCCAAAATGACCGATTAAGAGCGGCCTGCATCCAGCGCTTTCCAGCGACCCTGGTCAGGTCATCTGACCACCTTGTAGGTGGGTGTAACATACATACAAAAAAATAAATAAAAAAAATTGATAACCTCCTCCTTTTTTGAAATCGGTAAAAAATCGAGCCGCACGGAATTAAGGCCACCAAGGTACAACCTTCAAAGTGGTACTCGTCGAAAGCTCACTCGCAGCGCTCCGAGCACAGCCTCCGCCAGAGAAAGCTCTCAGTGAGCAGGTACTGGTATTACTTAGCACCGACCGGCCCTTCGCTACAGCTTTAGGTCACCAAACCTGAATTAACTTGAAAGTAAGCTTATTTAGGCAAATAAACTGCATGAAGTCTAAGGTTTGAGTACAATAATACATACGAGGTGTTTTGTCGTAAAAGGTTGAGTATGTTAGATATCACACTGTGCGCAAGCTTTTGTAGTTTATTATACGTATAAAGTTTTACAAAATACACTGAAACTATTGTAATGGTGAATTCAGTCCATGATACTGGACAGCTTTCCCTGAGGAACACTTTCGTTATCACCCAATAATTTAAAAAAACTGAACCGATTTACATCAAAAATGGCCAAGAACCACCGCAAGGCAAGTAGCTTTCACGTAAATAAAACCGCATCAAAATTGCTGCATCCCTTCGAGCGCTACGATGCTACAGACTAGACCGACAGATTAGCGTCTAACTTCTACACCCTTCTTTTTTGCATTATAATAGATTTTGTCACGCTTCAACTCACAGAATATAATTTTATTTTCTTTTTGATCCTTTATGACGAACATCAAAGACTTGTAGTA
The DNA here is from genome assembly GCA_963555685.1 of Acrobasis consociella. Taxonomy (NCBI): domain Eukaryota; kingdom Metazoa; phylum Arthropoda; class Insecta; order Lepidoptera; family Pyralidae; genus Acrobasis; species Acrobasis consociella. The sequence continues at coordinate 621,657 of OY743107.1, forward strand.
AAGAGAATTATCATGAAAGTCAAAGAAAATGTCTTTGAAAATCGCTGGACTCCAAATAAGGGCCATCTCGGGACAGATGTCTCGGTGTAGACTTACAGATATTTTAGAAGGAACGTAACTGGCGCCCAAAGGACGCGTTATCTTGACTTGGCCATTTGAAACCTCGATCGTTATATTAGGTACCTACTACAGGGACTTCTACAATTTTATGTTTGTTTACATTTGCTGGAAAAAATGTAAAACTAGTTTTTTTGTTTTATTTTTTAAATTAAAAAAAAAACACCCTGACAAGAACGCCGTCTAGAGAGTAGCGAATATGACTTCACATACGCAGCGCCATCTATTGTTAAGAAAAGCCCTGACTTTCCAGCGTTAACCCCAAATAACTTAAAATTTTATCAATCATTGCTAAGAACCGTAAGGGACTTGCTTTCACTTATAAAAACCGCATCGAAATCGGGCCGTCCGTTCGATGCCACGGACAGTCAAACAAGACAGACAGACGTAAGCGTAAAACTTATAACTTATAACACCCCTCGTTTTTTGGGGGGTTAAAAAGCAGCAAGTAGCGTATAAAATAATCATTAAACGAGCGATTCAAGCGAAAAGAATGAGCTTCTCAGATTCTACTTGAATAATCCTGGAGTCAGTAACTTGCCAATTTTAATCAATACATACATACATCACGTCTTTATCCCTAATGGGGCAGACAGAGCATTTTGGGTCTTGCGGCTCTATGCAGAGCCTGGGGCTGCAAGACTCAAAAGCCTACTTTATAATCAAAGCTTCATAAAATTGAGTAACTAAGAGATGTACCCAACCTATAGAATTTTTAAGTTCGAACATGAACCAAATGCTGGTCTGGGAGACATAAAAAAACTTAGAATGTACCAGCTGCTTCTCTTCCTACGCAGATCGTAAAAGCCGATCGAGGGAATGGGCAAAAATGCAAATCATGTTAACAGGCGATGCGGCTAGCAACCCATCACTGTATTGACTGCTTTTCCATCTTCTCGCCCACCATGACGCATGAAGTGGCTTTTGGGTCTTGCGGCCCTGGGCTCTGCATAGAACCGCAAGACCTAAAATGCTCTGTCTGCTCCATTAGGGATAAAGACGTGATAGTATGTATGTATGTAATAACTAAGTAGAAAATAGTAATATCGTTATCATTATATCGATAATAGTAAAATCGGAATCAGAATCGCCTGCGTAGACTAATTAGATAAAAATAGATTTTGTTTTATCTTAACCTGTCATCTGTGAGCAGACCGGAATCCAGAGGATATGCATTGTTTTACTATTGTGTCTGGTGTTTTGCACAGACGACAGGTTAAAAATTTTAAAAAATATGAATTACGGCATGCTTAAATATTATCTACCACGTAATACAGAATGCCGGCATGATTATAAGCAAATTGTTTACGTTGGCCATGTGAGGCTGTACAAATATTTTGTGTGTTGGCGATCAAACACGGCCCTTTACTTCATATGATTGATCATGTTTTATTTATTACTGTGATGAAGTGCGAATTGTTACATAACTTACGAAACATTCTAAGTTTTTTATTTATTCATAACTAAATTAATTCATAATTTACAATTGTTTATGCACAAATAAAACAAACATATATTTTTTACAAAATGTGTCAATAAATATGCCACTAGTCAAAAATGCCACTCCGAACTGTATCCGGCTCAAAGGTGCCCATTATACTGGCTGCATTTCCTCTTTGGATAGCGATAGATATCCTTTGAACCAAATACCATCCGGAGCGGTGGTCGTATAACTTACGAAATGTTTGTGTTCTTTACATCTAAATTAATTTCTAGCATTTTCTTGCCAAACGATATATTGTATTGTGTTGTGTGTCTCTGTCGGTACAAATAAAGTCTTTATCTATCTCCATTTAATACTGGCGAAAATTTTGTTTGCTTGATATACATTTGTTCTCGTAATTTAGGTGAGATTAATGTCTACCATGTCAAAATTATTTGTGCACATCACTGATCGACAGTAAGTAATCAAATCAACAAGATCTTTCAGCGTTTCTTCTCAGCACTGGTCGTTGCGAGATGCTGTTATCAATGGCTTTTCTTCAAAAACTAAATTGATTTTAATATACACTACACGTAATGTAAATTATAGTTATTGACATGTAAAAGTGCCTGTAAATGTCTAATTACTGAATAAACATTTTAACTTTGAATTTGGGATTTTTGATAGACTATCGATCGATATAGAGGTTCAGTTTAGGTGGATACTTATTAAAAATCGGATCCTTCTTAATTGTGATAGAATATTTAAACACCTATATATTTTTATTAATCGTAAATGTGTATGTATTATTAGTTCAAAGCCCTCACGGTCCATTTGTATCGCGAACTGTTGTTTTGTGAGACTTTGGATTAATGGGGGCGAATGACCTTATCTTACACTAACTTTCAAAGTAAAGTTATAATATTTGTAGATTTCTTTTTGGCAAATCATTTTGGTTTGAGACGGTGAAAAAGAAGTATATACTCACTTACTTAAAGGGCTGTCTATGCTCTTATTTTTTTTCGTCCAGTGCTGCCAATTTAAATAAATAATTTGAAAGAAAACGGAGATAATTTAAAATTTTGTCTGGATCAAGCCCTTCAAACTTTTATATGAACTACTGTTTATAGTTTAAAGTGAGAACATCAACCAACCAACCAAGAGAACACAAAGCTTGAGTTTTTCGCAAATGTGCTACAAAAAGCCCCCGAAAAATGTAGGTAACCTCTTATAAGGATATACATACAGGCATCCGGACTCATGTCATGTCATTAGTGTTACTTTAAAATTATTTCATTAAATCGTGAATGAGTAAACATACCTATTAAGTAACATACAGGTAACAATATTAGTGTGATTAGACGACCTCCGTGGCGTAGTGGTCACCATGCTAGTCCGCCACCCAGAGGTCCCGGATTCGAACCCCGGTCAGGGCAAGTTGGAAAATGGCCTTTTTCAAATTGTCCTGGGTCTTGGATGTTTATCTATATATGTATTTGTTATAAAATATAGTATCGTTGAGTTAGTATCCCCTAACACAAGTCTCGAACTTACTTTGGGGCTAGCTCAATCAGTGTAATATCCGTCCGTATATATCCGTATATCCGTGATATCAAACTACGATACCCCGTCGTTCGTACAGCCTTAATGTTTACATAAACACAATTTATTATGAGAAAGTATACTTAATAGTTTTCAAAGCGGTGTTGTGAGAAGTATCGCTTTAATATAGCTTTGAAATCAATCAAGATAAAACAGCAGGCATATTGTTTGGAGCGTGGGTTTGCGAGGTGAACCACCGGGCTAAGACGTGTGACGTTTGATTGATATGGACAAAACAAATGTTTGGATTGTTATGTAATGTTTATGTTATATTACGTGATTTCATGTGTATCTTATATTTTTAAATTCAGTTTACCGTTGTCAAAAAAGGAGGAGGTTATCATTTTGTTGGAATCTTTTTAATGTATGTTTCTTAAATTCTCGAAGACGCTTGACCAATTTGGAAAATTCATTTTTGTTTGAAAGAACGTACTTGTCAAGTGGTTTAATATAAATTTTATCAAATTCAGTGGTGTAGTCTCGTGTTCAAGTCGGTTTTAGTTTTGAAAAATCATAGAGTTAGATAATAGTAAATCATGACCTTACTGGTTAATACAAAATAAGATAAAAATTTATACAGAAATTACACTTTCTGCAATTAATTTGATTAAGATAGATATATAGTTATATAGTTTATTTGTGGCTACAGTTACACACATACAGTAGAAAACAAAACATGATAAAAAACATCGTAATGGGAACATAGGTATATCAGTATCTTATCTTTGTATCTGTGTGCTACAGAAATCCAAAAATAATTGACCTAATAAATTAAAATAACATTATGTGTCCTCGTAAAAGAATATATAGACATATTACACTCAATCAGTGTAATATGTCCCTATATATTTATAAATGATGTCACAACCACTTTATATCTTTCTGCGAATAGCAAAAGATGTAATGAAAGGATTAATTTAATCGATTTTGGTGCATATAATTATTATTGTAACATTTCAAGAACATCATCAAATCATCATCATCATCAGGTCTTTATAGAGCCAGAGGCCAGAGGATTTGGTCGACACTCTCCACGCTGGCCAGACGGGTTGGAATAGTCTCAAGATGTCTTAAGCTTTGTTTACCTCGTATTTCCTAAGTCGCCTTCTACGATATCCACGGGAGGACTTGGAGTGGTCCTATTCTACTCTGCCGGATACCACACAGTAACATTCCAAGATTCTCCACGGAAATTCCATGAATTTTCCCAATTCGTCACAGAATTTCCTCAATACATCGTAACTATGCAATCGGAGCGGGGTGGTTGACCGCTCTCAGTGAAAGTGGCTCGCTTACTTTGTTTGGGTGGCTGCTGTCACTCACCCGCTGGTGGCCATATACATTGATCTTAAATCATATAACTTACAGCATCGAAGACATTTTTTGCTGTCGATTCAAGTATACATTGTAAGTATTGATCTTATTACATTTTTAACTCCAAAAATCGGGGTGTCTTAAGTTTGTTTGTTTGTTTGTTAAATCTTTATTGTACATACTACTATTCATACATTCGTTACATAAAATATACATATATAATAATTAATATATAATAAAGTTTGATGCTAATGTCTAATATCTGTTTGCTTATGACATTGTGGCAATCGAACGGATGGACCAATTTAGATCCGACTTTTATCACGTGAAAGAAAATTCTTTTGTGGTGATTGCTAGCTATGTTTGATAAAAATGGGTTCAGCCGTTTAAAAGTTATTGGGAGTTAACGCTATAAAATCGGGGTTTTTGTAGTTTGTCTGGTAAAAAAATCCTGCAAAAAACTTGAGAGGTGTCAAGGGACACCCGGATGGAGCGAAGTTCGAGAGAGAGAGAGACAGACAAAGAAACACGCGCACGCCGCACGGCTTACAACTATAGCAAAAAGTGTCGTTACAACTTTTGGTCTTAATTTTTTCCGTCTAGCCCCCTTTCGCAACGCAACTTCGTTTCAATTAGTTGTAAGTGGAAACAAACAAACAAATGTAATATACTAACTAACCTACAATAGTATCAGTATCCTGGTGACCATTGCATCTCTGACATGACATAAAGCTAGTTGCACAATACCCTGACCCGCCTGAGACCGACGTAACGCAGTCGGCAGCCTTATGTAACGACACCCTTACGACAGACGAGGTATGATTTGTTTGGGTTTTGGGGATTCACCGCATCGTTTATTATGATAACTTAGTTTAAAAAACTAGTTACACAGATTACTGGTTCAAAATAATTGGGCAAGTGCGTGTCAGGCCACGCGCAGTGTAGGGTTCCGTAGTTGCGAATGCCAACTTTGAGTTCTTGCCACTAAAAACGTCTAAAAACTAATAGGTATCTATTGAATTTGTATGAAAATGTCTTTTTTCAAGTACATTTTATAAGTTGATCGCCTATAACTTTTTAATTTGTATACCCTACTTGGCTCTGATAGTTTTCCTTCAAACTACATTATATATGCTATAATTGTGATTTTTTTCACTTGGCCATATATAACCGTTTAGCAGATAGAGGGGGTAGACACTTGACTCGAACAAAAATTTGAACTTTAAACCCAAATATTTCAGAAACGGATCCCTAAATCGAAAAATGGTGTTCACAAGCTAACAATACTTTTGAAAGATCTATTCAACGATATCCCACTCAATGTGTTTGCCGAGAAAAAAAATATTGACTACGTCTTTACTTGTATGGCAGCTACACTGAAAAAAATTTTATTTCCATATTTTATTTTACGACTTTTTCGCCATAATTAATATACATATCCATGCCAAATTACAGCTTTCTAGTACTTATAGTTTATCTGTAGGACCGTGGACAGACAGACAGACAGACAGACAGACAGACATGGCGAAACTATAAGGGTTCCTTGTTTACTACGGAACCCTAAAAAATGGTTTCGGTACAGTTCATAAAATAAAAATAAAGCAAATACAAAATAGTGACACTTTTCATCGATCATATTTATTTTCAACATGATTTTAGATTTGGTTCATGCAGAAACACTGAAAAGCATGATGTCACGCTTTTGTATTTCATACAAAGCTTCTAGAAAATGTTTGTTTTGTCGTTTAGAATAAAGTGTCTGATTTGACTTGTTATCATCGGCGGATTTTTATGTCTTCCTCTTATTTTTATTTATTATATATTTTGTTCGATCGAGGGAATGGGCAAAAATGCGAATCATTTTAACAGGCGATGTGGCTAGCAACCCGTCACTGTATTGATTGCTTTTCCATCTTCTCGCCCACCATGACGCTAAAAGTGGCTTTTGAGTCTTGCGGCCCTGGGCTCTGCATAGAGCCGCAAGACCCAAAATGCTCTGTCTGCCCCATTAGGGATAAAGACGTGATAGTATATATGTATATATTTTGTAAATTTCTTCTCGTTTCTTTATTTTGCATTGAATTAGAAAATTTTATTAAATCTAAATTTTATTTTTATTTTAAGGATCAACTTGTGTTAGGCACAAATCTAAGTGAAAGCGAAGCGCAAAATATATGAAACAATAATTTAGTAGCTAATTTAGAAACAAACATTAAAATCAAAGTGATTAGAAACAAAAAAAAAGAGACGCTTTTGCCCAAATATTGCCCCTATTTAAGCAAAAGCCTCCCTCAAGATGGCAGAAACATTGTTACAGATACTTTTTCACGTGAATAATTATTTCTTATAGAACATAAATTTACTAAGGTGTTAACTAACTACCAAGACCAACATTTGAAACTGCACATCTGCAAATCATAGCAGGCCAAATACGAGAAATCGTTTCCTACAATCAGATACAATTAGCTGTATATAGCGATTTTATCAAGCCGTTATCGCAACGCTTTAGGATGTGCGGAATTCTTCTATAGGTTGCGATTTAAGTGATTGCTGACGCAAATATGGCAGGAGACCGATAGTATCGAATGTTCTGGATTCCTTGGTCGCAAAATGCGCGACGCAGCTTGCGTTACCTATACAGAGATTCTATAAAGAAATTCTATACAGAGATTCTATGCGTCGTTCTTTGATTGATTTGTCCGTACATGTAAGGCGTCTAACAAAATATACTGAAACTATTTTAAGGCTCCTCCCTGCGCTAGCGACCTTGAAAATACAAAAAAATTAATTTCTCTTTCTGTAAGTGAGATTATTAGAAACCCTCGTACAACTTTTTAGCTAGAATCCTGAAGTTTCATTAGAACCTCGAAAGTCATTGAAATACTATCCGGTTTAGAAACCTTTACAAAAAGAGTCAAAAATGGCCGTTTTTAGTATTTTTTGCAAAGGAAATTCAGGGTATTTTATTTCAATGATTTTCGAGGTTCTAATGAAACTTAAGGATACTAGCTAAAAAGTTGTACGAGGGTTTTTGATAATCTCACTTACAGAAAGAGAAATTAATTTTTTTGTGTTTTCAAGGTCGCTAGCGCGGGGAGGACCCTTAAGGGTGCATTCACTCCGTGATAGTGAACAACTTTCCCCAAGGAACATATGTCGAAATATGAAAAATATTTTTTGACTTTCCATACAAACTCGAATCAGCTGATCGGTCAACATGTATGGGAGGCCAAAAATACTTTTCATATTTCGATATATGTTACTTGGGAAAAGTTGTTCAGTATCACATACTGAATTGACCCTTAAAAAAGTTTCAGTGTATTTTGTTACACCCTATACACACTAACTTTTTATTGGTTTTGGAAAAAAAAATCGTATAGTAAATAAATTCCTCTATCTATCCATATATGTAATCCAAATTTATGTATGTCATAAGATAAAAAAGTTGCGTAAATGATTTTCGATCGAGACTACGTAGTTATACGCCGGCCGCCGGCTGCGTAATGTAGATGACCCGGGCGATGTATGGCGGCGGTACTACTAATTAATCTTACAATTTTAGTTTCGAGTTCTGGGCAACAAATTTTGTTTTTGAATTTTTATTTTGACTAGCTAATTAGGTCTTACTAACGATGCCTATGAAGTGGCCTTCGGCTTCAAAACCAATGAAAGATCACCGTGTATATATTTATTTATAAAAAAGAAAAAAATAATAATTAGCACAGCTGAAATTGATTGAATATTTTAATTTGACCATGTCTAACTGACAGTTTGGCTCTTTGTCGAGCAAGAACGTATCATATGCTTAACAAATATTATCATTTTACGTCTAAATAAATACTAAACAACATTAGATATCTACAAACTATAAACCAACATCTACAAGGAGTGACAACCCGCAATAACGTTTACAGACAGACAGACGGCGTCGACACGGCCATCTCAGTATTGCCATAAAGCCGGCCACGGCCCGTAAACTGACTGCTCGTAAACCCGCAACTAAAGCGTTTGTCGTAGCGTTCACTGCAAGCTTTATATACGCGAGTTTATACGTCATAAATTGAGGAATTACGGAAATCCTTTCAGAAATATAAATTGCCATCTGTAACTAGAAATTCTTTGTTAGAAAGAAAATTTTGCAGCAATAACGCTAGCTATTCCGGGTATTTTATGTACCAAAGTAAATGGTTTTTGAGGGTTAACAAGTAATACGCTATTTTCCAACAAGTCAAATCAGCAACTTTTTTCTAAACGTCAAAACAAACAGTTACTATGGGATTTTGTATGAAATACAGGCAGATGACGTCATAGATTTTTGGAGTCAAATAGCGCTCTTATTATCAGTTTTTCTACAATAATAAATTTATAAAATAACGTTAAAATGGATATGTTCGAAGACAAGGGACATTATTGACGTGATAACGTCTTTAAAATCGTTTTAGTCGGGTGACATGTTCAGAAACTTGTGTCACACCAAAACCTCACGAGCGCGATCGCAGGTATAACGAGAGAGAGACGGACCGATCTCCCGTCTCATCTCGAGCGCTGCCAGAAGACGTTATCACGTAAACATCTCGATCGTAAACCTACTTTACAAACAACCAATTTTTTGCGACGCTTTATGTTTTTATTAGTACAAAATAATTTATTTTTGACTTAGGAAAGTACCACATTAGAAGAAAGAGGGAAAAGGACAGAAGTCCCCGTAACCGGCGGGCTTGCATGAAGAGAGTGATGAGTGTAGATGTAGCGAAGAAGTTATGTCAGGATCGTAGCAAGTGGAGGTCCATAGTCTTTGCCTACCTTTGTAGGAAATAGGCGTGAACAGGAGGAACAAGATTTATTACCGACAGACATACCGACAGACCGACAGACAGACAGACAACGGGACAAATAAATGAAAGCTTTTATTAAAAAACATTCTGGGGGTAAAATAGAAGGTAAAAGATGTATGAAACTCAGCTAAAACGGCTGAATAGCGAGAAATGGATTGTCAAAAATTTGATAACCCAAACAAGCCGTGGGCAAAGCCGTGGGCTTCAGCTAATTAGGAATAAAGATAAAGTATGTCGTAACACATTTAATAGGCACGTGGACAAAACATTTTTTAGCATATTACATAGATTATTATTAAAGAGTTTGAGAAATTTCACTACTTTGCTAAACGGAAAAATATGAGTCCTTTAATTTTGGATAATCTAGTTGACGGCCTAAATAAATATTTTCTTTATCCAGTCCACATCCCTATTCCACCTATTTTCTGATCAAAGAGTCTTCAAATAAACATTTACGATAAATTCCATGCATTTGGAGCACTCTCGCAGTTTCTAAGAAACAGGTGTCAGGAATGGGATCAAGGTTTAGAAAAAGGGTTCTAAATAATCTTTGATGTCTACTCTATTTTTATTTTTATTTTTAGCCGACTACGGCAAAGTCAAGAAAAAGGGTAATGATTTTAGCAATATTGGTCATATTGCTAAAATCATTACTCATTTACCCCTAAGTGTTTATGAGCTCCGTTGGTAGTAATAAAAATGTATGAATAAAAAAGTATAAAAAATAAAATTATGAAGAGTGATTATTACGAACACAAATCGGTAGTACGATAGAGAATAGGATTTAGAATTTTATGTGAGTCAATAATGGACCCAGGTATTTTATTTCAATCTGAACTCTTCACCAAGCACTCTAGCTGTCGAGATATTGTACAATTGTACATGATTGCTTGGTTGCAAGTAAAAACATGAAAAAAAAACATATATTTTTGGAAAAAAAATACATACATACTATCACGTCTTTATCCCTAATGGGGCAGACAGAGCATTTTGGGTCTTGCGGCTCTATGCAGAGCCCGCGGCCGCAAGATCCTAAAGCCACTTTTAGTGTCATGGTGGGCGAGAAGATGGAAAAGCAATCAATACAGTGATGGGTTGCTAGCCGCATCGCCTGTTAACATGATTCGCAATTTGCTAAAAAAAAATTGATACGTAATATTGGCAAAAAATATTGACCAATTAACGACGCGGTCGATCGTGACTTCTCGATCATGCCCAAACATGGCGAATTTGAGCATCTCATTACGAAGACGCCAGTTCCTTATTAGGAGTGTGTCTACACAATTTGCTACTCGGAAGTTATCGTTCTCAGTGTGAGATCTAATATATTTTCCATCATTTATTGTAAATCACGATATTTTCTTTTTGTATTACTTAGTATTGTCAGCCTTTAGCGTGGCGTTTTGCGCAGGAGTTTTTGGTGGCGCAGACTCTAGTCAAAGATAATATAATTACTAACGTAATCGATACCCATTGCCATAGAAACTATTGGAGGTACGTACGTAACTAGGCAAAACTAGTAGTTGCGGGTAGGCACACAGAATAAAATAGCAGCACACACGACTAGCAAAAAAGGGGCAAACGAAGGAGTGAATTTGCTTCAAAAATATTTATTGCTCTGCTTTTAATATAATTAAGTGATACTTAATCAAAATACTAAGTGTCTGAAATCTGGATCCGAGCCACAATTACAATGATTCCTTGAGTTCAACCAATCAAATCTAAATACCTACATATTTACTGAACTAAATATAAAAACTAAATTAAAAATCTAAATTAATATCTTAATTACAATCTAAATTAAAAAACTAAATTAAAAATCTAAAACTTGATCATGTGGCATGGTGCCAAGAACACTGGCTGCATTCCCGCGCTGAATAACTACTGCTACTTAATTGTCACAGACAGACTTAAGCGTCAAACTTATCATCATCATCAGGTCTTTTTGTCTCCACTGCTGGAGCACGACCCTATCTGTATCAGAACCATACCAGAGCAGCCAGAGGACTTTGACCTATATTTTCTTCGCCTGCCAGACGGGTTAGAGAGGTCTCATTGATGTTTACAAACTTTGTTTACCTTGTATTTTCTAAGTCACTTTCTACGGCATTTTACGGGAGGGCTTGGATTGTACTGTTTTAATTAACCCATCACCCCCTTTAGCGCCATCTGTGACGAGGGAAGAGAAATAATTATGTTAAACTTATAAGTCTTATAACACACCTCTGATACTCAATTTTAAACAATCAAAGCCATGGTCCAAATGTCTTACCAAAACCATCTCTCATTGTAACCAATTTATTTAATTACTAACGAACTTAATTCTAATGTATCAACAGTTGCACTTGACCGATTTCCCTCACAAAGATTTCTCTCGAACGTTCCACGACCGCAATCAACCCGACAAATTGGATTTTGATAAAAAAATAATCAATTAGTGCCATATTAAAGGCACACATTTCTTGTTATTTATGTAACCGCGTGTCATATTGCGATTGAATTGTGTACGTACCTACATACGTACAGTCACGTAATAGAACAGTGAAATCAATTTAAATAAGGTTGCAAAACATAAAGCCAATATTTACTTACCAAACAGACCGTAATAGCCGATCTAGGAACTGGGTAAAATGCGAAAAAATTTACCTAACCGTTCCGTACCCAAAAGGTAAAAACAGGATCCTATATTACAAAGACCCCGCCGTCCGTCAGTCCGTCTGTCACCAGGCTATAGGTATCGAACCGTGACAGCTAGTCAGTTGACATTTTCACAGATGATGTATTTCTGTTGCCGCTTTAACAACAAATACTAAAACGGAATAAAATATATATTCGGTCAACAAAATGGTCTATCTGCCCCATTTATGGATACAGACGTGATAGGGTACATTATTTTATACAATGTCCTTTTTTATTAAGTACAAATATTTTAAGGGGTGATTCAGACCATCATTATGAACAACTTTTCCCAAAAAATGTATATCGAAAAACGAAAAAAAAGTTTTTGGTTTTCATAGAAATCGAAGTAGACACGTGATATTATTACTATGGAAAATAAAAATTATTTTTTCGTATTTAAATATACATTTATTGGGAAAAGTTGTTCGAAATGATGGACTGAATCACCCCTTAAAATATTTGTACTTAATAAAAAAGGACATTATATATACCTAGTGATAAGTATTTTCCTAAACCCTGAAAAAAAAAGAGTGGTGTCTATAAATTTGACGCTAGAATCTTTCTCTTTGTCTATCTGTGATGAAAATCGGTTCAGTCATTGTTTAAAAGTTGTGGTTATGGGGGTTTTGTAATTTACCTGACAAATAATAGATAGCGCCACTACATCAATATATTATGTAGTTCCACCAATTATCACTAGATGGTGTCGTCGGGGTTGTTTTTAATTTGCCTATATCAAATAACCTCGTAGAATGTTATATATACTTTCTTATTGCAACATCATTATGAATACAGGCATAATAAAATCTTCCCATTCCCGAAGTAACACGATAATGCCCCAATTCCGGGAACAAGCAGGGTCGGTGTCCGATACATCCCCGTCTTGTGCCAACGAACCGCGACCGAAGGCATCGGTCCGTCTCGAATGTTTCCTAATGTCTTATGACCGGAATAACAATTTCTATAGATTTCGTAAGAAAATATGACCTTTTCAGTTGGATGGACGATTTAAAACTTTCGCGTTGTACTTTTTGTTTCTGTGCATTTTAAATTATAAACACTAGATGGAAATAATACCCTATGGTGGCATCGACAGCTTGTGACCAGACGTTACTCTAATAGCAGTATGCAAGACGGACTTTCCTGCGTATCCGAGATTCACTATTTAGCAGCATTGCGCATTAGGTGGTAGTTAGTATGTTCGATAGAAATATAATGTTGTATATGTATATTGTATATGTAATAATATGTTGAAAACTAGTTTTAATAAATTAGTATATCAAATTTTGATTTTTTTATGTTTTCCATAGAAATTTGGTCCAACTGTTGTTACTTAGTTGTTTTATGTAACTTCGATTATTACAAAGGTTATTTCGGCTATAACAACTTCATTAATAAACCAATTGTAGTCATAACATTGTTCTAACTTTTTTAAATAATGCTACATACCTTTGTAAACTCTATAAAGATATTATATGTTGCCATTTCGTTGTCTCTGGTGTCCGTCTCTCATGCTGTGAACTTTGCCATTTTCGGTAGGTTTGACGCCATTATTGATTTTTAACAGTATTGAAATGCTCGGATAATTATCCAAATTATCCTCTCGTGTCAATTTTTTTTATCTCATGTTATAATTTAGTAGACCCCAATCTATATAACGCTTCTGTGTCATATGTCATAAATACAGATTTTTGGTGACACCATTAGATATAAGTGGGTTATGTTTTATTTATCTGAATAATCATCAATATGTAATAAGTTTCTACATACAATCATCATCATTATAATATCAGGCACTGCTGGACGTAGGCTTTCCCCAAGGATTTCCAAAAATGCAATCAATTTAAAAGGCTTTACTTGCGCTCTATCTCAAAAATCTTCTCCAATGTTTCTACCCAACGCTTGCACTAACTTCACCATAATTTTTTTATCGTAATCTCGAAACAACATTTTATAATTCACTTTTCAAAATACATAGATCTACTATCATAATTTATTTTTTCAAATGTTTGTATGCGTTAAGTAGGTATTCAAACCTACAGTTTTTGTCTTAGCATATAAGAACACAAATATTTTCTTACTATGTAATTAGTACAAATTGTGAAGAGAAAATAAATATATTTACTATTATAGATAAATATCTTCGTAAACCAATTCCTCCCACACAGCAAACAAGATCAATTATACAGATCAAACTCGTAAGCTCTCGGCAAACTTGTTTGACAATGTATTATGCGGCATTACATCAATCTGGTAGCTTGCCTTGAGCCTTCAACACAATAATTACGACTGTTACTGAAATCGTACTTATTTGAATTATATTAACTTAAAGTTTGCTTATGTACAAACTAATTACGTCATTTATGGAGTAAAAAGAGTCTACGCTATAACTTTTGCTACATTCAGTTCAACTATCTAACATTTTTAGTGCTGCTGGCTGTGTTGGATGGAAAAAGGAATCAAAACAGTGACTCCTGCAGCGCTTATTGACGTGATTCCAATAAATATCGGTTTTTCTGTTCATGAAGAGATTCTTTGTCTTTCTTTTGACCGTATCTTAAATTCCGACCAGTATGGAAAATCCTCTATTTGTATTTTAAATTGTGTACAGAATATAAAAGTTAGCGAGGTATTCAATTTGTTGTTTCTCTCGTTCCAGGTGAGAGCTGCATAGAGAAGCCGCTAGCGACACTCTGGCGCAACTACCAGCAGTCCACCAAGCCCGACGTGGTGATGAAGCTGTCTGTCACCAACTCCGGCCTCAAGGGCTTTACCAAAGAACACGGGCTTACCGAATACTGGTCCCATCGCATCACCTACTGCGCCAGTCCCCCACACTACCCTAAACTCTTCTGCTGGGTCTACCGCCACGAGGGCAAGAAACTAAAGCATGAACTACGTTGCCACGCCGTCCTCTGCACCAAAGAAGCTATATCAAAGAGAATAACCGAGGAACTACAGGTCAAATTAAAGCAAGCGCTAGTCGAATTCAAAAAGGACAGGATCTCCAAACAAAATGCTAGGTTAAGCCTCGCTAACAGTGTTTATGACAACCCAAGCATGCCACGGAGGAAGATACTTTTAAGTGTTGGCGCTACAAACTATCGGCCGCCATTAGAAAGGTCAAAATCTGCGCCTAAACTCGGTGCCATAGAAGAGTTATGCTCTGAAGAAGATGAGGAAGAAGCTGAAATGAACGCGAAACAGAACGTTGAATCTTGGACACGAAAAACTAGCGAAGGTAGCATGGGCGACGTGTTCTACACGACCCATACCCTCGATAGGCGAAGGCCAGAGATGAAATCCCCTCGCAAGCTGTCTTGCCCAGAAGGTGTCATGAGCAGGACTCGAACAGATTCTGAAGGCAGTGCAGAGACTGCTACAGATAAGCTGATCGAAATCCTAGTTCAAGAAAGCGAAAAGAGTAAAAACGAAAACGAAACTAGTCACGAGAATCTGGAATCTAGGTTGGAAGTCATCGCAGAGACGAATGAACTGCCCGACGGTTCAGACGGTAAGAACTTGCAACTGCTGTCTCAAAGTAACTTCCTCGTCACGGACAGCGACGATGGATCCGTTTCTTCAGGCTGCGAGACCGCCAGCACAGTCACCTCTGATACCGAACCATCATCGCTTCCCTCGAACTTCCCGCAGGAAGAACAGAAGGAGCACTCTGAGAGTGACGACGACGCACCTGTTTTTATAAGGCTGCAGAGTTTTGAGCGCACTCCTATTAGAGGCAGCAACAGAAGTTGCTCAAACACAAATGACAACAACGTTTCCAATGCTGAGGAAGTCAACCACGTGCCGATCGGTGAGAAGAATACCTTCCGTCGACGGTCGACGTATCCACCTCTGCGAGCCGATTCCAGTATTCTAAACAATTTTGAACCTATGATCGACAACTTGACTGATGTGGATAGCCTGAACTCGAGTACTGAGACCGAGGTTTTCAAGGGCACTGGTGATAACGATAGCGCCTGCAGCGACGAATCTGGATATTCTGAACTGATAGACAACGGCAAAGAGAGCATTATTGGCAACACTATTATGGTCTAGATTACGTTTATTAATTTAACCTTTGTCGACTAGAATTTCCGTGCAGTCTCAAATTTTAGTCTCCAAAAATAATTCACTATTGTCAAAGTTAATCTTAGGTTAACGATGTCAGGCAAGTTGATGGAAGAAACTGGATTGCAATGGCAGAGATAGAACAAGATGTCACAGACCGAAGGAGGATTAAGCCCAGTAGCGGGTCCCTAAAAGCTGACGATGATGACGATAATGAATCTTGAACTTGTACGGAAATTCTTTAAGCGACTTAGAACCCTGTAGATATCTATTGGAATAATATATAGAAGGCACAGTATGTAGCTTAAAATTTAAGTGCATATAATAGATACAAGTAAGTTGTAAATAACAGGGTACATGATGTACTTGATCCAGTTAACGTATTACTATGTTAGGTGTTTGTATATAGGTAGTTTAAGACACATACATGAAATTTGATAGAGATTTTATTGTATATTTTGTTTGCTGCATTCGGTGGCCGTCAAAATCGCTGGATGACTGTAGAATGTAACATTGTTATAGAAAAATTATATGCAAAAATTTGACTAGCCATCGTGTTTTTAGTAGTAATTGTTTTTAGTAGCAAATAAGTAGCAATTTGACATAACTAAGTCGTCAATGCTGAATTCGTCAGTCAAACGTTAATTCTGACGGTCGCTACATTGTTGTCCTCGTCCATATTTATTTAGTCCGCAGGTCTGTTGGTACTTACATTCCATGTCGCTTCGTCAGGCCATCACCGAGTTGTAAAAGATTATTTTTCAATAAAATAAAAAGTAGAATCATTTTATACTTGTTTCTTTTCCACTCCCAATAGCATTAACTGCCGCCAATCAATATGTTTCCATCTATACTCCATAAGCGACCAGTTCCAAATAAGTCTAAATAGCTTTGACATGATATAGGACGATATACTATAGGATGGATGTCGTGTTACGACAAAAAAAATATTGGGGGCGATGGAGACATAGTAATAGAGTAAGAATTTAAAAAAAAATGTCTGTCTGTTTGTCTGTTTGTCTGTATGTCTGTTTGTCTGTTTGTACACGCTAATCTCCGGAAATACTGGACGGATTCGAATGCAACTTTTTTTGTTATATAGTTATTAAGCCTGGGCAACATATAGGGTATAAATGATTTTGGAAAATGAAACGCCTGATGCAGAACCATAATGGTGCAGCTAAACTAGAAGAGATATAAAAATGTCGCCTTAGTAAAAGTTGTTCAGCCTGATGAGCATTTTCCAGAGACATAAAGTGCACGCGAACGAAGTCGCGGGCTTCAGCTAGTGTCATAATAAATACATATATGAATAAACACCCAAAACTTAGGACAATTTGAAAAAGGACATTTTCCAACTTGTCCTGACTGGGGATCGAAACCAGGACCTGCGGATTGGCAGTCTAGCGTGTTGACAACTACGCCGCGGAGGTCATCAATCAAACAAAAATAAAAAAACGCAATTCCTTTAACGCTTAATGAACGAGTAAATTGTTCTCTGGCAACGAGTCAGTAGATACAATTTGTACTACACACATCTTCACAAGCCTTCATAAAGCCAATGAAAGACAGAAAACGTGATGAGCCCACCAGTTTTATAACCAGCCGTCTACGCAAACGAGATGTAGTAAAAATATATGTATTTCCCAGTTACATGTTTGACATCGTGCGCAGTTATTGCGATTGGCAAAAAAATATTTTCATAGATACGAATAGGTACGATCCTATCATGTTAGTTTTTTGCCACAATGGAAATATTAAGAATAGAATTCTGTACAATACTGAGTTAAAATTTTAGTTAAAATTTCATTTACTTCACTATTTTATTTGTAAGCACAAGTAATATTTTTGATAAAATATTTGTAGTTTAAACAGCCTTTCCTGCAACTATTGCCTCTATTAGCTACTTGATAATTAATATGTAAAATTTTAAACTGTGAATAACGTAGTTACTTCATCATTACCACGTCATATATATAGTATTACTAATCATCATCATCATCATCAGGTCTTTTTGTCTCCACTGCAGGAGCACGACCCTCTCTGTACTACCTGAGCCAAACTTGGCCAGAGCTGCCAGAGGCCTTTTTTATTAGGGTTCCGTAGTAAACAAGGAACCCTTATAGTTTCGCCATGTCTGTCTGTCTGTCTGTCTGTCCACGGTCCTACAGAGAAACTTTAAGTACTAGAAAGCTGTAATTTGGCATGGATATGTATATTAATTATGGCGAAAAAGTCGTAAAATAAAATATGGAAAAATATTTTTTTTCAGTGTAGCTGCCATACAAGTAAAGACGTAGTCAATATTTTTTTTCTCGACAAACACATTGAGTGGGGTATCGTTGAATAGATCTTTCAAAAATATTGTTAGCTTGTGAACACCATTTTTCGATTTAGGGATCCGTTTCTGAAATATTTGGGTTTAAAGTTCAAATTTTTGTTCGAGTCAAGTGTCCCCCCCCCTCTATCTGCTAAACGGTTATATATGGCCACGTGAAAAAAATCACAATTATAGCATATATAATGTAGTTTGAAGGAAAATTATCAGAGCCAAGTAGGGTATACAAATTAAAAAGTTATAGGCGGTCAACTTATAAAATGTACTTGAAAAAAGACATTTTCATACAAATTCAATAGATATTAGTTTTTAGACGTTTTTAGTGGCAAGAACTCAAAGTTGGCATTCGCAACTACGGAACCCTACACTGCGCGTGGCCCGACACGCACTTGCCCAATTATTACTAATAAATTTGTTAAATAGTTAAGACTTTGTTGTACCTTAATAAGTAAAATCTACACCTCATGAAAATGTCTAATGGGCCAACAGAACAATCAGAAGAATAAAAATATTGCACACTCTTTTTTCTATTCTCATAATTACTGATTTACAAAATTAAAACTTAGAATGTACGAGTACCAGCTGCTTCTCTTCCCACGCAGATCGTAAAAGCCGATCGAGGGAATGGGCAAAAATGCGAATCATGTTAACAGGCGATGCGGCTAGCAACCCATCACTGTATTGATTGCTTTTCCATCTTCTCGCCCACCATGACGCTAAAAGTGGCTCTTGGGTCTTGCGGCCCTGGGCTCTGCATAGAGCCGCAAGACCCAAAATGCTCTGTCTGCCCCATTAGGGATAAAGACGTGATAGTATGTATGTGTATGTATGTTTAATTACTGATTAATAAAAATTGATACATCCAAAGGCGGACCCTGTCAGATATCTCTTCCAGTCAATCCTAATGGCAAAGGAGAGAATGTCAAGTGGAAACATTGTACAATACTCACAGATACACTGGCACGTCTTTATCTATAACGGGGAAAGAAGAAGGAGAAAAAATGCCCCTACGGGGAGAAATCAGAAGACATTCGCTGATTTTACCGTACTGGTCAAACATTAACGGTGTTGCCGTATGTTCCCGTGGGTAGCCACGCGTGACGACCTTATCACCTGCGTTTGGGGTGCGTGGATGGGACAATATCGAGCAAGGCAAGTAATGACAAGGACGTGTGATACTTTTATTTATTGGTTGGTACAAAGAGTTGAATTAAATAGAAACTTCTTGACATGAAAAGCGCCTGCAAAGGCCTAATACTGAATAAATATTTGATTCTTTGCTTCTTAAAATGCTAGAAAACACAGGGTGACTTTTTAACCACAAGCCAAAGTTTTTAAGCTAGTTCGGTCCATAAAACTGACCTAGTTATTAATAAAAACCAAATATAACCGGAATTCGCACTATCTAATTCGAAAAATGGTGTTCACACGCTTACAATATTTTTGAAAGTCCTATTCAATGAAACAAAACGTTATTCGAGAAAAAAAAAACTCCCACTTTAGTTATATGGGCACTGTCCAAAAAAGAAAAAGAAAAAGATATTATTATGCCCAAAGTTTTTATTTATTTATTTATTTATAAAAACTTTATTGTTCCGCAATATAAAATTGTATACAATTGGCGAACTTAACGCTAAAAACGTTCTCTCCCAGTTAACCATAAGGATAAACAGAGATTTGGTAGCGGTGCAAAAGGTTTTTCTATCATGAGCGGATATTGCCATAGATTTAGAAGGTACAATATATGTAGATATAGCGTATTGTAAAATGTGACATGAAACAAAATATTTCTGTGTGACCTTAAAAGTACTTAAAACTAAACAAACTATCGGTAAAGCAGTACGGTACCATCTTTCAAGGTAAGATAACTTACAAATTAACACAGTTTACAATTTGCAAAATCTAATTTGCGTGTGATGATGTTCGAGCCAGGGTGACAATGGGTTACATGTTTTGTATGAAAACTTGTCTCATTGTTAAATCTTCTTTTCTTATCGAGTGTGTTAGTGACTAACACTAGTGCCAGAGTTTTTAAACCGCCTTAAAGGCCTCTGACATGGTTTTAGGTAACGACCAATGTCAAAGACAGTGACCGGGACCGACAGCTTAACGTGCCCTTCGAAGCACGGATTATTTTACTTATCGGACAATCAGGTGATCAGCCTACAATGTCCTAACCAAACTAGAACAACAACACAAAGTCGTTGCCCCCGCCGGGAATCGAACCCGCGACCTCCGGGTATGAGCCGAGAGCTCTAACCACTACACCACGGAGGCAGTTAAAGCAGTACGGTACCATCTTTCAAGGTTAGATAACTTACAAATTAACACAGTTAACAATTTGCAAAATCTAATTTGCGTGTGATGATGTTCGAGCCAGGGTGACAATAGGTACATGTTTTGTATGAAAACTTGTCTCATTGTTAAATGAATCGCTAATTCTTTTGCTCTTGTGAAGATTAGATTAGATTATTATTATTATCTGTCGGATGTGGCTAGTGTGGTCTTTTTTACGTAAAAAATCTAGGCCTAGGATTTTATCACTCTGTCAGCATGATTTAATATACACATTAACATACACATGCCAATTACAGCTATCTAGTACTATAGTCTCTGAGAAGAACCGCCGACAAACAGACAGACATGGCGAATCTATAAGCGTTTCTTGTTTACTATGGAACCCCGGAACAAACCTTTTTTTTTTTTTGAAATCCTATTCAATCTGCGCTCAGCCAAATGGATTTTTTTATAAAGGAGAAGGCGCGGATTTTTTTTTCAATTTTTGAAACATTTTTGCTTGCTTTAAAGATTTTCTGATGGTTAATTTGTCACCCATGTAAAACCTACATGTACTTTATTCTTACAAAAAATCATACAAAGATCAATGCTGTTTAGAAATAACAGAACGACATAACAAAACGTCCACAGCCGTAAGTGTCCTGCAATGTGTTAAAAATTATCTTGTCCCAGTTGTGTAAATAACGTCACGTATTGATATCTTCACTTGTGACGCAATCGACGATAAAATAAGTATAGTAATTTCGCTTCTGATGCGCAAGCGATGGTGGTGTAATGGTCAGCATAGTTGCCTTCCAAGCAGTTGATCCGGGTTCGATTCCCGGCCATCGCACACTTTTTGCTATACTATTTTTTATACAGAATTTATTTTGATGAAATTTGAACATTCGGACAAACATGGCTCGTATTAAAATAAATATGTACATAATTTTTCTAAACTAAAAACCGACTACACCCCGAAACTATTCAACTTTTCAAATCAGTTCATTCGTCTTCGAATAATCGGTGATTATTATAGGTCTGTACTTACATAAAAAAGAACGGTACGAATTAACAACCTCCTCTTTTTTGAAGTCGGTTAAACATAGCTGCCAAAGTCGTACATATAACTTATTCGACTCGTATGTTTTCCATTGTGTCAACATTACAAACGACAGTTTTGGAAATCCCCTTGAAATCCCCGATGAAAACTATTCAAATGAAAATATATTTTATTTGTCTATATGTACCTGTGTCAATAGTAAATATTTTGCATACTGTTGATGCTTTTTGTGGGTTTTATTTTTCTCTCTATTTACAGCATTCTTCTTCTTCTGCCTTATCCTTGTCCCACTTTTTATGTGGGGTCGGCACAGCATGTGAGTTCCTTCCACTTTGATCTATCTCCAGTCAACCCGTCCGTCACCCCCTTCCTACTCATATCCTCCCTTACACAGTCCATCCAACGTTTTTTGGGTCTCCCTCTGTTTCGATGTCCTATGATATTATGTCTCTATTTACAGCATTACTATCCATAAACAACTTAAATAAACTGCCTCCGTGGTGCAGTGGTTAGAGCGTTCGACTCATACCCGGAGGTCACGGGTTCGATTCCCGGCGGGGGCAACGACTTTGTGTTGTTGTCCTAGTTTGGTCAGGACATTGCAGGATCACCTGATTGTCTGATAAATAAGATGATCCGTGCTTCGGAGGGCACGTTAAGCCGTCGGTCCCGGTCACTGTCTTTGACATTGGTCGTTACCTAAAACCATGTCAGAGGCCTTTAAGGCGGTTTAAAAACTCTGACACTAGTAGTCACTGACACACATGATAAGAAGAAGACTATTCCTATACAAAATCCCTAACTAGGCAGACACAGCTTGGGTTCTTATGCCCAAAGGACACTTATAGATATGCAAGAAAAAAGACATAAATTGCAGATAAAATGGTCCTTCTATACAAATTCACTCACCACCTGGTCGAGTTTCTATGGAGAGTCTAAGTTTTTTCTTAGATTTTTGATTTTTTTCTTGCAGATCTATATTATGTTAGGATTCTGATTCCGGTGTTAAGAGGTTTTGCGTTAGTTACCAGCATAGAATACTATACAGTAACGCTGTAGAATAAAGGGTAAGTAAGTATAGTATACTTAGTATGGATGCTAGTGCTTTGTATGGATGTGAAACGTGGACGATGACCAAAAAAGATAGAGATAGATTAGAAGCATTTGAAATGTCGTGCTGGAGGAGAATGAAAAAAATAAGTTGGACAGAAAAAATTACAAATGAGAAGGTACTAGAGGATGTGAGAGAGAAAAGACAAATTATACAAATTATAGAAAATAGAAGAGGGAAAATGTTCGGTCATCTACTACGCCACGATGCGTTCTTTAAAACAATAATGGAAGGAAAAATATAAGGAAAGAGAGGAGTAGGAAAACCCAGAAGAAAATTTATAGACCAAATAAAAGAAAATTTAAACGTCAAAACATATAAAGAGGTTAAGAACTTAGCGGAAGGAAGAGAGACGTGGAAAGCACTCCACCGACAAGAGCCCAGCTCTGAAATATAAGAAGAAGAAGTATAGTATATTACATTAATATAATAAAATGGACATTGTATAGTAGAGTAAAGAAATACAAGACATGAAAAGCATTCCAACGACAAGAGCCCAGCTATAAGAAAATAGGAGAGTATACCTAAATACTTAAGTACCTAAAAATCCAATACCATTGAACCCTGAGTCCATTCATACATATTTCAGCGTGCAGTTGTTGTGGCGTTTGTCACCTTGGCGACGACCCGGTTCGAACCCCGCCAAGGAAGTTCGGAGTACTTCGGAGCACGCGAGTACAGCGGGCCAAACATGAAGCTGAACGGGTGGACAGCTGGGTCGATCTCCTGGTCATTCCATAGCATGAGGATAATAAGTACACTGGGCCACACATAAAGTATGCGGTTGGACGGATAGTCGTAGCGATCTCACATTACAGACTTTCAATGTTGTATGTGTTCTTTCAGCGTAATGTTTACACACAAAACCATGATTCTGTGACTAAAGTTATTGAAGAGTAAAAGTGCCTGCAAAGGTCTAATTCCTGAATAATAATTTAATTCTTGTTTCTTTGTTTTCGATATGGAGATAGTACCTACCTATATATAATTTTTCAAAACTATATCATAATCATTTATTTTGTCAATCATAGGTACAATGGGTGTTAGGAACATAAAAATTAAGTATCACTGTGTTGCGCCGTTATATAAAAACCGAATTAAACCTCAAACCACATAGTTTGGTACCTTGCACACGGGGCTACCTGAATTTTCAGGGGTGTAGTGGCGCCCCCATTTGAAATAAATCATTTGAAAGGAAACTGTGATATCATTTAAAATTTTGTTTTGACCAAACCCTAGATAACCCTTTTAACTATTTTATGAACTACTGTTTATAGTTCAAAGTGAAAACGTGAAGCTTTTCTACGCACATTTGCGAAAAACGGCCACTTCTAGCTAATGTGCGTAGAAAAGCTTCAAGTTCTCACTTTAAACTGTAGACAGTAGTTCATACAATTGTTTGAAGGTTTATCTAAGGTTTGATCAAGCCAAAATTTTAAATGATGTCACCGTTTCTTTTCATATGATTTATTTCAAATGGGGGCGCCACTGGACCCCGGAAAATTCAGGTATGGCCTAGAATTTTCTGAACCGGTCCATATCTTTGTCATAGACCAAATTTTTTTTTTTTTTACTGCGTGAGATCTTTGCCATAGGCGTCTTGGAATAATCGGTAAACGGATTGATTACCTCCTCCTTTTTTGAAGTCGGTAAAAATACAGTAGGTAGGTAATGAAACAAATCACCACTAAACCATAACATTTGTTAGTTTCCTATCAGTACGTCATATTATGACAAATTGTGTATTGTGCACGGTCATAAAATTAACGGACTGAAACTAAATCGCTTGTTTATGGGATGGTTTTATGACTTGTGGTGGCGATGACCTTGCAGAGATATATCTACGTTGATATGTACTTACTTTGTTGACAACATTTCTACCTACAAAACGAGGAAAGTGAGTGAAGTTCTGGAGTCTACTTGAATAAACCAGCATTATGTAAGTATTTATGTAAATGTAGACGTTTGACCACAGAAATAATATATGTATTACATCATCATCATCATCAGGCCTTTTTGTCTCCACTGCAGGAGCACGACCCCTATCTGTACTACTCGAGCCAAACTTGGCCAGAGCTGCCAGAGGTCTTGGCCTACACTCTCCACGCTGGCCAGACTGGTTGGAGAGGTCTCATTGATGTTTATAAGCTTTGTTTAGCTTGTATTCCCTAAGTCGCCTTCTACGACATCCACGGGAGATCTTGAAGTGGCCCTATTCTACTCTGCCGGAAACCACACGGCAATAGTATTACATACAAAACGGTATCTCCTAAAATCCCGCGTACTATGCGTCCCCGTTCCTCGTCCTTGCACCTCTCCTCCTGTACGGCGCAGGCTTCGGTTGTCACCTAGGCCCGCGCCATACATGAAGAGATGTTGATGTTGAGGTTGTTAGATGTTGGTTTGGAGACACAAGACCACGTCACGTAGAAACTGTTTATTGTTAAATATGTTACATGTTGTAGTTGGGTGTGACGGGTCCTTTCTCGAATAGTATCTCGTTTGAATGTAAGAATATGATTTAAAACGTAAAGTAAAAACAGCTGACACGCGACCTACATACTATGTGGCCGCGTGCAGCTAAAATGTGCGAGCTTGGCTCGTACACCTCCGTTATTACCTTGTGGGGGCGGCTGCAGCCGCCTGTGGCCGCCCGCTCATCACCCTCCACTAGGCCAAAACGGGGGAGAAGTGCGGGGGCGGGGAACGGGGGCGCATATTGCACGGGACCCATGAGATTCTGTTCTGTATGTAAGTATTATCAATTGTGTGGTTTAGCGACACAAGAATATCATCGATGGAAACATTTATAACCTTATTTTTGATAGGTAGAACCAATAAAAATATAATTTTGAACTTGGATGTAATGAGTTCACAATGACGAATGATTTGTAGAACTGGAGGTCTATTTTTAAACGCGAGAGTCAGACCAGACAGCGAAAGATTTGGGTGAACGTCGAACGTTAAAAGCGCCTGATTTTTTTATCGCTGCAATGCGAAGATGAGTGTCTTTACGGCTTTTACCCATGCATCGCTCAAGCAAGGCCCATCTATTGACCCTTTAGGGTTGGTATTCATTTAGCAGCACAGAACAGCACTTTTCTATGCTGCCAACCTTTCCTGACACTCAGATCTGTCATTTGCTAGAGCGAGAGAGAGAGAAAAGATGAGATCCAACCCTAAAGGAAATTAGCAAGTCATCATCATCATTTCAGCCGCATAACGACCACTGCTGGACATAGGCCTCCCCCAAAGATTTCCAAAATGACCGATCAAGAGCGGCCTGCATCCAGCGCTTTCCAGCGACCCTGGTCAGGTCATCTGACCACCTTGTAGGTGGGTGCCCTACGCTTCGCTTGCCAGTACGCGGTCGCCATTCAAGAACCTTTTTGCCCCATCGGCCATCGGTTCGTCGCGCTATGTGTCCCGCCCACTGCCACTTCAACGAGCTAATCCGTTTGGCTATGTCAGTGACTTTTGTTCTCCTACGGATTTCCTCGTTTCTGATTCGATCACGTAGGGAAACACCGAGCATAGCCCTCTCCATAGCGCGTTGAGCGACCTTGAGCTTTCTTATGAGACCCATAGTAAGGGACCACGTTTCGGAGCCATAAGTCATCACTGGTAACACACATTGGTTGTAAACCTTAGTCTTGAGGCACAGAGGTATTTTGGACGAGAAGACATTGCGTAGCCTCCCGAACGCTGCCCAGCCGAGTCGGATTCGTCGAAAGACCTCTTCCTCGAAGCTGGAACTTCCTGCCTGGGTCAATTGACCCAGGTAGATATACTGGTCTACAACTTCGAGGGTGGAGCTCCCAACACAAACAGGTAGGGGCGCAACATGGACATTCGACATTACTTTGGTTTTGTCCATGTTCATTTTAAGGCCCACTTGTTGGGAAACTCGATTTAGGTCTCCGAGCATAGTACTTAAGTCTTCCATCGATTCTGCCATGACAACAATATCGTCGGCAAATCGAAGGTGAGTGATATACTCGCCATTGATGTTGATGCCAAATCCTTCCCATTCCAGAAGCTTGAAGGCATCTTCCAGTGCAACGGTGAACAGTTTCGGAGATATAACATCTCCCTGTCTTACACCTCTATGCAGTGGAATTGCCCTCGTGCACTGCTCCTGTACTCGGACTGACATAGTGGCGTTACTGTATAAGCACTTCAACACTTCGATATACCGATAGTCAATACGGCATCGCTGGAGAGACTGAAGCACGGCCCATGTTTCGATCGAATCGAAGGCTTTTTCATAGTCCACGAATCCCAAGCATAACGGCCGGTTATACTCCCTCGTCTTCTCTATAACCTGCCGCAGCGCAGCGTATGAATGTGGTCCATGGTGCTAAAGCCTTTACGGAAACCAGCTTGTTCGGGAGGTTGGAAGGCATCAAACCTGTTCGCGAGACGATTCGTGATGACCCTCGAAAACAACTTATATACATGACTCAGAAGCGTGATAGGCCTATAGTTCTTCAATAGGGTGTTATCTCCCTTTTTGAAGAACAAGACCACCACGCCCCTGTTCCACGCTTCTGGCGTTACGCCCTCGAGCAGAACGGAATTAAAGAGCCTCTGAAGGACTTTCAGTACCGGCGTTCCGCCCGCTTTCAGAAGCTCTGCTGTGATTCCATCCTCGCCCGGCGCCTTGTTGTTTTTAAGCTGTTTGAGGGCCATCCTAATCTCGTACAGGCTGATGTCCAGGATATCTTCGGTATAGTGTCGGGTTAGCTTGGCTCTTGGGTCTTTAACCATTTGTTTACTGGGTTGTGATACTGAGGTATACAGCTGTCCATAAAACCTCTCGATCTCCGCCAGAACCCCTTCCTTTGTCGACACCACGCCGCCGTCCTCCGTCTTCAGCTTCATCAATCGGCTTTGCCCAACCGACATAGCTCTTGCGAACACTTTGGAGCCTTTATTCTGCTCTAGGAGCGGATGTCGTGTCGCAAGAACTTTTGTATACGTCTGTTGAGCTACCGATATGATTCAGCATCTTTGGAGGTATGCAGCGGCCTTGATCGTCGCTCTGCCATTAAGTCTAGGGTCCGAGCAGAGATTTTTTTAGGCTTTCGTTTGGGGCTGGACCTGAATACTTTTGATCCCACCGCTTGAACAGCTTGTATAAACCCTTGGTTTATCTCGTCCACTGTAACGCAATCCTGAAGGCTTTCGAAGCGATTCGACAGTTCAAGCTGGAAGCCCTCGGAGTTCTCAATTTGGACTTGCGACGGTCGGAGCGTCGACTTCATCAGTCGTGACCTTTCGACTTTGAGACCAATATTCACGATGCCTCTTAATATTCGGTGATCACTCCCGGTTTTGACTCGAGTGATCACTGAGACATCGTTGAATATTCGTCTCTTTGTCGTTAGGATGAAGTCGATTTCGTTCGTAAATTAGCAAGTAAATAAGTACATCTACAACTGTTGAATAGATTTTGCTGTGGCTCCTAAAGGTAGGCCCCTGAAAAAACAAAAGAATCGCAAAATTGCTTTTATTTTGGCAGCGACAGGAACCACGCATGTCGCATATAGAGATAATCAGATTAATTGTACGAGTATTGTAGGTACGTAGTTATGAGTTATCAGATGATTTACAAATGTCTAATTCGTGGTCGTTGGCACGTAGTTATGCGAATTAGGCACCTACGTATATATTTAGCCGTGTGGTTTTCGGTAGAGTAGAGAACCACTCCAAGTCTTCCCGTGGATGTCGTAGAAGGCGACTTAGAAAATACAAGTTAAACAAAGCTTATAAATACTAATACACAATGAGACCTCTCCAGCCCGTCTGGCCAGCGTGGAGAGCAGTGGAGTGGAGAGTGTAGGCCAAGCTCTCCAGCTGCCCTGGCCAAGTATGGCTCTGGTAGTACGGAGAGGGTCGTGCTCCTGCAGTAGAGACAATAAAAGATCTGATAATGATGATGTCAAAAGAAATAAGAATAGTAACAGGTTGCTCGTCCATTCAAGCCCGCCCTTACTTGACATCTACGACCTAAACCCTAAACGGAAGGGCAAAGATACTCGTAATATAATTACTAAGGGAAGGGGAAGCAGATAGCACGCTCTCTCGTTTGTGCAGGCATGCCTACCCATCGTCATATAAACATTATTATTTCTTTTCCTTGTAACTAGATGGTGCTTTAAGGTAAAAATTAAAACATAAAAATCTTTTAGAACTATTATATAAATAAAGTAGTACTCTAATTAGTTAAATAAGACTTATATGAAATGCAATATATTTTTTAAAAGAATATTTAACACTTTCTTTGTCACCTTTTTGGCTAGTCGTATGTGCTGCCATCTCTGAGAGGCCGCTCCGCAACTCCCGTTTTGCGTGCTTACGGCCTCCAATCGTTTCTATGGCGTTGGGTATCTGTTACGTTAGTAATTATATTATCTTTGGTGCAGGTTAAAAACTGATCCCATCGCATTTCGTCCTTCACCCATACTTACTATTTAAATTGAATAAAAATTACCACCCAGGAAACGTCAAACGTAATTTTATTTTGTGAATTCGATTATCTTTAAATAACTAGGTTATCACCGGGAATAGGGAAAACGAGTTATATACGATAAAAAGAATTATTGACTGAAGTGCCATCTAGTGATATACGTAGAAACTAACACGTAATGGAATAATGTTGTCAGTAAAAGCAGCACCACATGTCGTGAGTGCTTGGTTTGCGTGCGTGCTTAGTAGTTCCAACAGTATAACATAGATGGCGCTAATGACAATGTTAGACAATTTTCATTTAATTAAATAAAAGAGGTTTTTAATTCCATGTATGTTCCCCGATTACCTACTCATGCCATCTGGACTAAACTTTTTTTTGAAAGGGCATGTTGTTAGTTGTTTCCATAGACATTTTATTAAAATCGATTTCGTACCCAGTTTGGTAACGAAGTTTGTTTTTAGTTTTGAAAAATTATAGTATTTTATCTATGTATTTTTTTATATTCAAAGTAAATAAATAATACTTGCTTACGTGAGCAATATTTTTGGATAATCTAACTGATGGGTCAAACATATTTTTTCAGTCATCTCGTTATATAAAAAATATTTTTAACCCCCGACTAAAACGAGGGGTGCCATAAGTTTGATGCCAATGTCTGTCCATTGAATCCGATGGACCGATTTCAATGCGGTTTCCTTACGAGAAAACAACTTCTCTTGTATTGATTCTTAGCCATGTTTGATAAGAATTGAGTAGTTATTCGGGGATAACGCTTCAGATTCAGGGTTTTACGGATATAGGTAGTTCCGCTATCTATTACTAGATGGACATCGGAGATTTTTTAATTTGCCTAACAAAAAAACTTGTGTTCCTATGTAAGCTGCTCCATATCCATAGGTAGAGCCTTGCTGTAAAATCAAAAAATGAGAAAAAAAAAGCTTGAGAAGTGTCAAGGGACATCTGGATGGAACGAAGTTCCTTTCGATTAATTAGGAGAGAGAGAAACAGACAGATAAATACGCGCACGCCGCACGGCTTACAACTATAGCAAAAAGTGTCCTTACAACTTTTGGTCATAATTTTTTCCGTCTAGCCCCCTTTCGCAACGCGCGATGAGGAACTTCGTTCCAAAAATGTAGGTATGTAAACTCAAATAGGAATTTCTATAACAAAAACGTATCGTCAAACATTTATTTAAACTTGAAGGCTTAGTTTATTGCTGTATTATCAAAAAGCGACAGGTTTCCATCGCTTTGTTCTAAACTTCAAAGCTAATTTCACGGGTACCTTAAAAGCTTCTCAGAACGCAAGGTGCTACCGAAAAGGTAGCTCATTGTGCAATCACAAAGTAGTTATAAATCCAACAAGTGTTTGACATACATACAAAGAAATAAAGGTAATAGTCAATTGGTTTGTTTTTTTTAATAAGGTGCAAAGCCGGTAGCTCTGGTAAATATTTTGGTCAGCTTTTGTTTGGGCACATTGTGCGCAGTGGGGGGCTTTTGGCAAAAAGCTTTTGGGCTATTGAATTACCTGGTTTGTTCTGTCAAGCGTTACTCGCTGTTTTTCGGCTACTGTTAAATCGATTACCTATTGACGTCGAATATTGCGTTTGTACTCAAAAAAGAAGTAAAAAAATAGGCGACAGTGAATTAATGTGAGGATAGGATGGTCTGACTAAATAAAATAACATCTAAACACCAAGATCTCCAATGCACTAGCGCAGGCAAAAGATCGTAACAGTTAGAGGAAGATCGTAAAAAGTTAGGTCGGGCATATCACGACGCTCAGCGAGCAGACGACTGAAGGAGGAATTGATGTGACCAAGGTCGCTGGCACAAGCTAGATGCAAGCTCTAGATGGGTCATTTGGGAAATCTTAAGATGCCTATGTTCATCAGTAGAGGTTATGCGGCTGAAATGATGATAACGGGCTCCGATGTGCTCAATATGCCTAGAAAACGTTGGAGTGATGACCCCAGATATTTTGAGAAGAATTGGTTGCAGTTCTCACAAAATCAGGATAAGCGGAAGAATATGGGGGACCTTTGCCCAGCAGTGGGACAATAAAGTTTTAAAAAGGAAGTACCTACTTAGAAATCTAATCTATCGCCACATATTTTTTTATATTTGCCTTGTATTTATCGGTAATGATTTTTTATTAATACTTATTTATTATAGAAAACTTGATGACAGAATGATCAAATATAAATAAGTAGCTATCTAAATTAAAATGCCTGCTTTTGCGCCTTAACAAATTTATAAGCAAATTTAAGTACTGTTGTTGTGCTAAAAGATAACTTGAAGTGTTATAGAGATTCGCCCGCAAATACAAACAAAATAATCAAACCAAAGTAGGTACATGCAACTATTGACTATCCACATTTTTGAGTTCCTAAGGGAAACTCGGTGGTCCGGTGGCAGTGTGCAATACTAGAGCTTTCGCAAATAAAGCGACACCAAGCGTGCTCCGCACTTGGATGGGTGACCACAAGCGGCATAAAAAATTCTCGAGCTTCTCCGTACTTCGGAAGGCACGTATAAGCCATTGGTCCCGGCTGCCATCATTGTATGGCAGTCGTCAAGCTATGTCAGATACCTTTAGGCAGCCCGAAAACTCTGACTTCACTGTTGGCCACTTACAAACAGAAAAAGAGGTTTTATTTTGGGTTACCTAATAATGATGTACCTATAAGCGTAATTCGTGTAAAGCCACAAACAATGTTTGACAATATTTCATAACTAACCCAACCACTAATAAACCTCCAATCATTTCAAACATGTCTTTCTCGCAAGAGATCAAGACGTGAAGTATTTGCGCCATAAATAAACATTTAAGGCTATTTGGAGCTATTGACTATTGTCCAGTTTCAGACATAATAGCTACGTGACAAACAGACGCTGCCCCCGACAACTGTGGCGAATTGCGCCTCCCACGCGCACGGGTTCGAATCCCAGTTGTACAAACGCAAATAACTTCAAATAAGTCCAATACGAAACGCCTTTACAAAAGAATGCGTTCATGTACTTAAATTAAAATTTAATTTAAATGTAGGTAGTAAACAAAATAAAACTGAAAAGAACACTTAGTTTATTATAAGGACTAACTTCTTCTTATCGAGTGTGTTAGTGACTAACACTAGTGTCAGAGTTTTTAAACCGCCTTAAAGACCTCTGACATGGTTTTAGGTAACGATCAATGTCAAAGACAGTGACCGGGACCGACGGCTTAACGTGCCCTCCGAAGCACGGATCATCTTACTTATCAGACAATCAGGTGATCAGCCTGCAATGTCGTAACCAAACCAGGACAACAACACAAAGTCGTTGCCCCCGCCGGGAATCGAACTCGCGACCTCCGGGTATGAGCCGAACGCTCTAACCACTACACCACGGAGGCAGTCAAGGCAGTCAAAAAGTCAATAAGGACTAACAAAATATACCTACTGAAACTATTTAAAGGGTGAATTCAGTCCGTGATATTGAACAACTTTCCCCAAGAAACATGTGTCGAAATATGGAAAATATTTTTGGTCTAACTTGTAAGTTAACCGATCAGATGATCGAAGTTTGTAAGCCTTTAAAATAGTTTCAGTATATTTTGTTAGACCTACGGTGATATCATTTAAAATTTCGTCTTGACCAAACCCTAGATAACCCTTTCAACTGTTTTAAGAACTACTGTTTATAATTTAAAGTGCGAACGTTAAGTTTTTCTACGCACATTTGCGAAAAACGGCCACTTTTAGCTAATGTGCGTAGAAAAGCTTCACGTTCGCACTTTAAATTATAAACATTAGTTCATAAAATAGTTAAAAGGGTTATCTAGGGTTTGGTCAAGACGAAATTTTAAATGATGTCACCGTTTCCTTTCAAATGATTTATTTCAAATAGGGGCGCCACTGGACCTTGGAAAATTTGGGTATGGCCTTAAGTCAGGTACTCAGGAGCAAACAAGTTTTTCAGGTAAGTACTTTAGCAGTAAGGTATCAGTAAAAAAAATAATATCTCTTTACTTCTTTATTTTTTGCTTACATGCACTCATACTTAGCATGGTTAGATAAACACATGATACATAGGTACTTACTTAACAGCGAATACAACCCTTCTTTTGGCTTCGCGTTGGTTATATATAAAAATTGCATTTCTAAATGCTGGTCTGGGAGAAATAAAAAAAACTAAGAATGTACCAGCTGCTTCTCTTTTCACGCAGATCGTAAAAGCCGATCGAGGGAATGGGCAAAAATGCAAATCATGTTAACAGGGTGTGCGGCTAGCAACCCATCACTGTATTGATTTCTTTTCCATCTTCTCGCCCACCATGACGCTAAAAGTGGCTTTTGGGTCTTGCGGCCCTGGGCTCTGCGTAGAACCGCAAGACCCAAAATGCTCTGTCTGCCCCATTAGGGATAAAGACGTGATAGTATGTATGTATGTATGCATTTCAAAAGTAATCGGAGAAACATAAAATAAGCCATTTGTAGTAGAAACAAAAGAAAAAACGCCAATATCTTAATTAATGAGCACAGGTGCGAGAATTACAATCAGCAGTTGAAATTGGCGATCCATCTTCATGGCACCTCATTATCAGTCGTAATGGCTGCCGGTCGACCGACCGTTAGCTCATACAATTGGGCCGTAGTTAGGTCATCAAAGAACTGACATAAAATAATAGGTAAGTACACTACAGTAAGTTCGAGAATTACAATGTTAAGTTAAACTCGAGGTATCTTCCTGACACGGCTTCAAGAATATGTAAGTACTTAAGTAAGTATGTAAGTATGTGTGCGAGAAACGAAAGTTAATGGACTGTATTGTAATTTTTGAGTCCCTACATAAATCGAACGAGACTTTGCTGAATTTTCCAGAAGGTCATTACTTTGACAAAGGATAGCGATATGACTCACCTGGAGATCTTTTATGGCGAAGTCCTGTTTCCTCTTGTGCAGATCAATCAGCGCTGTACATTGCTGGGTCCAGATATACTTTACTAATTTTCTACTGCTGTTCTTGGAAACATACACAGATTATGTTGTCACTTCGCAATCGTTCGTTACAACTGAAGTTCTTATGAATTTATGGTATCTTGATACACTGCCTTGTGCACGAAAAGGTTTTAACACGACAATTAGAGATTTAACGAAAATTTTATCTCTATTTCAATAAAAGCATGGTTTGACCACGCCGCGATGCCAGCTAAACGAGAAGTATGTTCAATTCGAACTGGAAAACGGAAGGAACCAAACACTGAGTTGCCATACTACAAAAACACGATAAAATGACAACTAGTGTTGTATATGAATAAATTAAATAACTACTAATGGCAATATCCAACAGTATGTAAGTAGTAGTAGTAGTAGTTATTGCGTACACACATCTGTACACGCAAGACCCAAAATGCTCTGTCTGCCCCATTAGGGATAAAGACGTGATAGTATGTATGTATGTATGTTATGGGATACTAACTCAACGATACTATATTTTATAACAAATACATACCTAATAAATGTTTGTGTTTCTAATAAATAAATAAATAAATAATAAAGGAGCACATAATTTCAGCCGCAAAAATCCACTGCTGTACATAGGCACAGAATTAATAAGTATTACATACAGAACGGAATCTTCTAAGGTTTCGCGCATTATGCGTCTCCTTTCCCAGTCCTCGCACCTCTCCCCTGTTCTCCGCTGCTGCATGCGCCAATTCCGCCAACTCACCACTCTACAAGTCAAGAACGGGGGAGAGGTGCGGGCACCCTAGAAGTTTCGTTCTGTTTGTAATATTTGTGCCGTGTGGTTTCCGGCCTAGAGTAGAACCACCCCATTTCCTCCTGTGGATGTCGTAAAAGCCGTGTAAAGGATTCTCCCGTCACTAAACATGAACAGACTACCGATGGGCAGCAGCGTCAGAAGTACGAATGTGACTCCAACTGCGCTCGCCAACCCGCCTGCCAAGCGTGGCGAGTATGGCAATATCCCCTAATGGATAGAAAAAATGACCAGGCGCCGAGTACCCAGCAGCCCTGCTTCTGAAATCTTTAAGAGAGGCCGTTTTTTATCACTATCGTAGTTTATCATTAGACGCATAACGTCTACCTGGACCTATGTCCAGGTAGACGTTATGCGGCTGAAATGATAATGATACAGATACATTTTCACGTCTATATCCCTGACGGGATTGACAGAGCCCAGGGCCGTTAGGCCCAAAGGCCACGCTTAGCGTGGTGGTGGGCGTTAAGATGGCAAAGGAATCAAAATAGTGATAGGTTGCTAGCCGCATCGCCTATTACAATGATTCAAATCTCGCCCATTCCCTCGACCGGCTCTTACGATCTGCGCGGGAAGAGAAGCAGCTGGTACATTCTAAGTTTTATTTTCTCCCAGACCAGGATGGAAGCAAAGATAATGATGATGATGCAATAATTATAATAGTTCTGTGACATAGCTCTCGACCAAGAATTTCGACATATTCGGTAGCGACCTGGGGGGTTACTCCATAAAATAAAACGTTAGTCGTACGATAGTGACGTCCTATTTCTATGTCACACCAAATTACGCTTTGGCATAATACGTTAGTGCTCAATGTTGCTTGACACTGAAACGCGGATACGCAGTAGCGTCCGTCTTGCGTAACGCCATTGGAGTAACCCCCCTGCGTCCATTTTTCAGCAACATTGCTAAGGTTGTCCGACCTTCCGGTGACCTTCGTTGGGTATGACGGAGGGGGAGCGGGGTCCACAGTGAAGTGATGGTGAGGGGGGGGAGTGGGGGTGACGGGGCCTTTCTTTCCTCGGTTAATGGATGCCGCGCTCCGCTTCGTCGCAACCAATTGTCGCGCTCTCGTTTTCAAAGAGCTGCTAATGGCTGGGGCACACTGGGTATACCTGCTGTGTCCTTCTATTCTACAGGGTGTAAACCTGCAACCTAGTTTTACTCTCAGACGTACCTATGCACTATACCGTTCACATTGAACAACTTTTCCCAAGGAGCATAGGTCAAAATATGAAAAAAATGGATTCCCCATACTAAATCGATCAGCTGATTAGCAATTTTGTAAGGGAGAATAATTTTTTTTTCATAATTCGACCTTTGCCCCTTGGTATAATCGATACCGGCACGTTTGAGAATATGGCAAGGTTACAGATTTACAACTTGTGTACAGTCTATGTCAGTCCACTACAGGATATACTGACATAGCTCTGTGACGTCAAACAGGCATCAACGGCAAACCAGTACAGCGCTGGCCGTTCCTCCTGCTTGCTCAGGTCGTTGGACCACCTAGCAGCTTGCCGTAGATAGATACACAAAAAAAAAAACGACGGGTTGCACTCTGGGCTGGGAGTGCCGGCAGAAGTGAAAACTTGAATATTAACGTTGTGCATTTTTGATATTTTGGAATGGTTAGGGAATAATTTTGCACGAATTGCTTTAATTATCAGTATAAAATATTTCAAATCTTTTCTGAACCACAGTCTGTCACAAATGTCACAAGCATGACCAAATTCATTTTCAAATACACAGCAGTATGGCCACTACACAGACGGTCGAGCCATCAGCTGTCACCATCCATGGATGCGCGTAGCACGCTGTAACATAAACACACACGAATATTCGCGCAAGCGCCCTGCGCCGTCTTACGAATTTTCGATCAGGCCACGTGTCCTGACGCCTGACGCGAGTTTAATATTTTTTATCCATTCCAAAAAAAGTGCACAACGCCGCCAAAGATAATATAATTACTAACGTAACAGATACCCAACGCCATAGAAACGATTGGAGAGGCCGTAAGCACGCAAAACGGGAGTTGCGGAGCGTCCTCTCAGAGATGGCAGCACACACGACTAGCCAAAAAGGTGACGAAGAAAGTGTTAAATATACTTTTAAAAAATATATTGCATTTCATATAAGTCTTATTTAACTAATTAGAGTATTACTTTATTTAAATAATGGTTATTAAAGATTTGTATGTTTTAATTTTTACCTTAAAGCGCCATCTAGTTACAAGGAAAAAAAATAATAATGTTTATATGACGATGGGTAGGCATGACGCCGCTAAAGAAGTTTTCACTTCAAAAACCAAATAACCGTAGGTACTAAGATAATTTTTCAAAACTAAAAACCGACTTTGACACCAAACTTCTCAACCTATTTTCATATAATTTCTATGACCACCTGACAAGCATACCCAAATGCATGCGTCTTCAAGTAATCGGGTAAATAAAAGGTTGTTAAAAATAATGTTAAACAAGTGCAGGTACCAAGTGTGCCGCAGCCTGACTCGGAGCCTCCGAATTGTAAAACGGTGCCGCGCGCTCCACTTGCATTTTGGGTTAACTCGCAAGTCGCAACAGACAGACCGACACACCGCTTCTGCATTTTGCTAATTATGTACAGTCGGGAAGATAAAATAAATAAATATATATATTTTATTTCTCAAATTAATGTTACATTATAGTCACACATTATTTATGGTCTAACAATACATACAGAAACAATACGCTATTTTCCAACAAGTCAAATCAGATACTTTTTTCTAAACGTCAAAACAAACAGTTTCTATGGGATTTTGTATGAAATACAGGCAGGTGACATCATAGTATTTTGGAGTCAAATATACGGAGTCAAAAGTGCTCTTATTATCAAGTGCAATGCAAAAATAAATTTAAAATCACGTTAAAATGGATATGTTCAAAGACAAGTGACATTATTTTGCGACGCTTTATTTAATTGTTATCAGTACAAAATAATTTATTTTTGACTTTGGAAAATACCCAATTGCACATGATACTGAACTACTTTCCCCAAGGAACACGTATCGAAATATGAAAAGTAATCTTTGACCTCCCATACAAGTTGACCGATCAGCTGATCCGCAGTTTGTATGGAAAGCCAAAAATTATGTTTCATTTTTTTTAATTTTATCAATATCAATGTGAGAAAATTACGGGTTACAAAATGCACATTATATACTACCCTACTATATTTTAGTTAGTAGGTAGGTATACGCTACTATTTTAAGGATATGACTGATTTAGAAGTGCGAGATTTTTTACAAAATTGTAACTAAGTAAAAAAAATACATACATACATACTATCACGTCTCTATCCCTAATGGGGCAGACAGAGCATTTTGGGTCTTGCGGTTCTATGCAGAGCCCAGAGCCGCAAGACCCAAAAGCCACTTAATAATAATAATAATAATAATAAATCTTTATTGATCATAATAGGCAACATGCAATGATACAAAGTGACAATTGATCCCACACTAGGCTAGGCCTGTATCGTGGGTATCAAAACCAAACAATCAACTGGTAACATACAGCCACGGCGCGGCATTACAACAATCTAAATAACTTACTAAATTTTAACGTCTTACAATTTAATCTGAACAGCAGAACTACCGGCATTAAGTATAAGTATAACATATATAAACTAAGATTTTCTGCAATTTGGAATGTAAGTATAAAAAGGAAAAATTAAATTAAAAAGAATTAAGTTAGAAATTAATTAAACTCCCTACTATTTATCATCTAACAAAACATTTTCTGCATCTTCATAAGACCAAGATATTAACAAATCAAATATTCGTTTTTTAGCTTCAAAAACGGAGCACAGTTTTATGTCACAGACTTTGACTACTTTGTTATACACATAGGGGAAAAGGTATTTACTGAAGCGGTGGGCAAAAAATGTATCAACAGAATGAAGAGGAAGACGGTAGATTCTTTTATTAATGAGGTAGTTGTAAGTAGGTAGGCTTGGAGCGTGCTTATGCATGGACATGATAACTCGCATTAAAAATATTTTCCGCACGCTAAGGACTTGGGCTTCCTCATACAAACTTTTGGTGTCATATCTTCGAGGTTTTCTTAAGGATACTTTTAAAACGGCTCTTTGGGCTCTCTCTAGAATAATCATTCTTGACTTGGCAGCTCCACCCCAAGCAAGTATGCAATAGTTTATTACAGACTGACAGAGGGCCAGGTACACAGATTTTAGCAATGGACCATCTGTAGCGTCCCGGAGTAATCTCATAGTGTGAATTAATTTACGAACCCTACCAGTGGTCGTTGTTATGTGTCTATCGAAGCTAAGGTTTTCATCTATTTCAACTCCCAGATATTTGACAGACTCAGTTTTAGCAATACATTTGCAATCACAGGTTGATTTAGGATTCTTATCTGAGATTATGCAGTTTTGAGCATGAATTTTAATATTAGTATTGGGAAGAGGGCAGGATGCTGCTGTTTTATGAAAACAAACAAAATTCGTCTTAGAAGCATTCAGAGTAAGAATATTACGGTCAAGCCAATCAGATATTTTCTGAAATCCTAATTCTGTCATATATTGCACCTCCTGCCACGATCTTCCGTGAAAAATTAAGGCAGTGTCATCGGCATAGCACAGCACCTTGCAATTTTGTATCGGTATGGACATGATGCCATTTATATAAACGAGGAAGAGTGTAGGGCCCAAAATACTTCCCTGAGGAACCCCGAAAAAAAACTGAACTAGGGTCGCTTAAGTTACCATTGATTCTAACACATTGCCTTCTTGATGACAGATAGCTGCTAAACCAACGCAAAGGTAGTCCTCGAATCCCGAGTTCTTCTAGTCTATTAAGAAGGATAGGGATCGACACGGTATCAAAAGCATTCTTTAAATCAAGAAAGCCACCGATGCATCTCCGACCCTTATCAAGATGATCAGCAATAGTATCTACCAGAAGTGTTACAGCTTGTTCAGTGGACTTGCCCCGACGAAAACCGAACTGTTCGCTATGGATAAGATTATGGTCCTCAAGGTATTTGACTAGCCTTATATTAATTATGCGCTCCAAAAGCTTAGAGAATGCAGGGAGAAGCGAGATTGGGCGATAATTGCTGGGATCGTCTTTGGGGCCACTTTTATGAATAGGTATAACTACAGCTGTTTTCCAGTCCTTCGGGAATATCCCAGAAGAGATACTTAAATTAAAGATCGTAGCAAGGGGTTTGGCCAAGACTGTTCCAATGCTTTTAATCAGTTTATTATTTATGCCATCGGTGCCGGAAGCACGGCCCGAGTCCAAGTTATTAATCATGCTCAAGACCTCATCAGCATCCGTTGGTGCAATAAAAAATGAGTTTACGTGGTGACCCGGATTTGAAATTCTGGTAGCGAGAGATTTCTCTGTTTTATTTAGCCTTGTTAGAATTAAATTTGCAAGTTTTTCTCCATTGGATGAGAAGTAGTTATTACAATAGTTAACTGAATCTTTTACATTTGTTTGAGTGTGAAGGAGCTCATCTGGTAGCATTTTAAAGGTAGATTTATGTGTAATTTGCTTAATGGAATTCCAGAGCTTTTTCGGAGTATTTTTATTCTTATTTAGTTCCTTATTGTTGTGTTCAAATTTAAGCTGTCTTAGTAGAGAGGTAAAAAAGTTATTGTAACGTGTGTAAATAAGTTTTTTGACACGATTATTAGGATCTTTGCGAGAATCGAGGTGTAGTCTATCACGGTGTTTGGAACATCTTAATAGGCCTGGGGTCATCCACGGTTGAATAACATATTTTGAACGGCTTATTTTTACAGATTTAGAGTGTTGTAGTATTGCATTTGATAAAGTGGCTTGAAATGATGAAACCGCATCATTAACATTATTAATGGTCTCAATTTGGGACCAGTCTGTCTGATCTAATGTCGATTTCAGTGCGTCATAGTCAATTATTGTTCTGGATCGGTTGGGCTTTAGATGTTTTTGGCGATGCTTGAACATGATTCCTGCCATTGTTATGTCATGGTCAGTTAGAGCAGTGGAGCATACGATCGATTCACCTGTACACTCTTCCGGAACAAATATATGATCTAAGCAGCTTTTATCATGAGTGATTGAGCGAATACTCGGAACTAGTCCCTGATCAGCCAAGACATTGAGGTAATCCGAGATATAAACATTTTCAGCGTTTAAAATATTAAGATTAATATCACCAGCAAGCATAAGGCAAGGTGATGGCGTAAGGCTGTTTAGAACTGTTTCGAGGGAGCGTATGAAGGTTTCATGTTGTTTAAAGCTAGGAGATCTGTATATAGCTACAACTTTAAAGTGGCCAGGAACCTCCACCAAGATACCGTTTGCTTCATCGATTTCTAATTCTATGGATGTTGGAGCCCATTTTTTGTTAACATAAACTATTACCCCACTATTTTGATTTATATACTTCTTGGAATGAAATGATATGTACCCGGAAAGCTGTCTTATTGTAGACAGTTCACTTACCCAACATTCACTAAACACTATCACATCAAATTCAATATTTAGTCTATTAAAAACTACTAAGAATTTATCGAAATTATGATTGACACTTCTAATATTTAAACTAAGAATTTTAAAATTAAATTTGGAAATTATATGAGTGCAGTTTTCAAGGATGGTTGTGGTATGACATTTTATATTATCAAAATTATCTATGTCTTCAAGTATACCTAGGGTACCCATTGATAAAGACTTATGGGTAGGAAGCGGTGAATGACTCTTCTGCTTGTCCATGCTGCTCTGCTGGCACTGCCTTCTCTGCCGGCTCAACCGGCCCCGTCTGTCCCGTCGCGATGAAGTTAGCTGGGAGAAGTCGGTTGAGATCTTCTTCGCATTGTATTCTAATGGCGGGGCTACCGTCCTTGAAATCCTTCTTTCGGAGGAAAATCTGTCCATTGCGGGTCCAGCAATATTTGTATTCGTTGTTCTTTGCGAAAAGCCTTGCGCTTCGAAATAAGCTTCGATTGCAGCTCGATAGGCGCTCATTAATGTATACTGATTTGTTTGAGCCTTGTTCTATAATATCTTTATTACAGATGGAACGCCGTGACTTAGCTCGGGTAAGAAATAAATCTCGCATGGCTCGACGTGTGAATGCCACAACCAGTGGCCGAGATAAGGGCTGGGAGCTCATATTATCCATTGATCTGGCGTGCCGCTTTGGGCCCGCCCGGGAAACGAAATCTAAATCTGTCTCTTGTATGTCCATGCCCATTACCTGGGCAGTAGTCAAAGCCAAGTGGTACGGGTTCTCATTGGGTAATTCTTCTAATCCAGCTATTTCGATTTCCCTGTTCAATTCCCTCTGAGCTTGGTTTTTTAGTTGTTCCTCTAGCTGGACAATTCTGGTCTTAAGAGCTGCATTTTCAATAGCTACATCTTCCACTGCCTTGATTCTACCATCAAAACTTGTTAGCTTTTGTTCTAACGTATCGAAACGAACGGTAAAGCACATACGAAGTGCTTTTATCTCTTCCGAGAGGGATTGCAGTCCATCGGACGGAAGAGCGATTGGGCTGGAGCTACCACTGCTGTCGTTTGCAGGTATGCGTCGTTTCTTGCGGGCGTTTTCCGACGCAGGCGCAGAGTGTGAAGCGGCTTGTGAATGATCACCTCCTTTTCTTGACTTTGCACGACACTCAGGACAGATCCATGACTTGATTTCGCCTGGTTTAAGTTGGTCAGTTTTCGTACACCCTGCATGGTAGGTTAGTTTACATGTATTTGCGGAGCAGGTGATCCGTTTTTCACCTTTTTGTAGGTCTAAAAGACATCCTGAGCATTGCATGTTTGATTACACGTGCCTGGTACCAAGTTATTAAAATGAGAATGCAGTATATGGCCGAATGAACCCAGCAATGAGAGGCGACAGTAACGCGATACTTATCGCTTTAAGTTGAGGTATCGTAGTACGGGGGCTATTCACTGTGGTAGAACGCCGTCGCAAGCGCAGCTCGTTTCTCGATGTACCGGCACTATCGGCAGTTATGTGAGTCAAGCGGCCGGCCTGTGGTGGTTTATCAAAGTGATAATTTAAAACTTCACTCACAGTTTGTGCTTTGCAGTAATCTTGGTTTTAAATAGGGATATTCAATCCAGATGCTTTGTGATATTAAGTTTACACTGATATAACTATCAACTGGTAAATCGATAAATAATTCACTTTTTGGTAATTTACAACGGGAGCGACAGTAACTTGTGTGTTCAGTATTCGCCGCGCGCGGGGGGAATTGACTTTTAGCGTCATGGTGGGCGAGAAGATGGCAAAGCAATCAATACAGTGATGGGTTGCTAGCCGCATCGCCTGTTAACATGATTTGCATTTTTGCCCATTCCCTCGATCGGCTTTTACGATCTGATAATAAAAAAATGTCATTCAAATTATTTAGAAGTTTGATTTAAATCTCAAAATGGTTAATTTGAGATTCAAACCTAACGTCTCTGGCGCAAAGTTAACCAACACACTAGCGGCATTGCCATGCTGAATTTCAATAGCCATTCATTGCCCTGGTGCAGTATGTCCCCAATCTAATCAATTAGACATCATATCTTGATTCTCCATTAGTAGAGGTAATATAATAACCATAATTCAAAACTGTTGATATCTGCTACTGTTATATTTATAATCTATGTAAATGTGCTAATTTGCGTTGTATTAGCATAAGTTATGCATGAGCTAAAATTAGATCCATAAAATTCTGTGTGATCCAGATTCATTTATTTGTATTTATCTCGAAGAAATGTTCCGAAGTATTTTAAAGTATTAAAAATAATTGGCCAAGTGCATGTCGGGCCACGCACAGTGTATGGTTCCGTAGTTGCGAATGCCAACTTTGGGTTTAGCTGCAAGCGAGGAGAGTGTAGGCCAAGTATGGTTCTAGTAGTACGATAAATATTTTTAGACGACCTCCGTTGCGTAGTGGTCACCATGCTAGTCCGCCACCCATAGGTCCCGGATTCGATCCCCGGTCAGGGCAAGTTGCAAAATGGCCTTTTTCAAATTGTCCTGGGTCTTGGATGTTTATCTATATATGTATTTGTTATAAAATATAGTATCGTTGAGTTAGTATCCCATAACACAAGTCTCGAACTTACTTTGGGGCTATCTCAATTAGTGTAATTAGCCCTATATATTTATTTTATTTTTTAGTAATGCTTCTAAGTCGTCACGCCATCTACGACTAGGTTTTCCAGGACGCCGTTAGTTGGATGTTAATCCGAGCATTGTAATACTTTTAAAAATAACCAACATTGGCACAACTTATTGTCAAAACTATAAAATAATAATGTTTCGGCTTGGCATGGTGAGACTATAAGGACCGAAAGAACTCAAGTTTTTTTTACCCTATGAAACAAAGATAGAAACTAATGTTTAAAAACCTAAACAAAAGATTAACACATTGCAGGGCAATCGGCCAGACACAATAGAAATAACAATTGTATTACGTCCACAGCCGTAAGTGTCCTGCAATGTGTTAACTTTTCTATCGCACACGTGTCAAACGACCAAGACCGTGAAACCGTTTAGGGCCAAATATCAAAACAAATTGTTCAACAGATAATTGCTGATTGTTTGCGTGAATGAAACGATTATATTTGAAAGAAAGCCTTTCTTCGCGCAGACATGTGTTGCTTTGTGCGTATAATGAACATTTTGTTGTAAGTTGTAAAAGAAATGGGCTCGCGAATGATGACATTTGTAAAAAAACTT
This sequence comes from Acrobasis consociella, assembly GCA_963555685.1. Classification (NCBI taxonomy): domain Eukaryota; kingdom Metazoa; phylum Arthropoda; class Insecta; order Lepidoptera; family Pyralidae; genus Acrobasis; species Acrobasis consociella. The sequence goes on from OY743107.1 coordinate 666,470, forward strand.
GTTGGTTCATCCAGCGGCTGATGTATCTGTGTTTTGGCCGTTTATTACTCGACTGCGTCGGAGGGTTATGTTTTTCGATCGTGGAAAACTTAAAAGGGACATAGCTTAATAAATCGAACCAAGAGCTATACTGGATCACTATAGTATATTATACAGATATACAGATACATTTTCACGTCTATATCCCTGACGGGGTAGACAGAGCCCAGGGCCGTTAGGCCCAAAGGCCATGCTTAGCGTGGTGGTGGGCGTTAAGATGGAAAAGGAATCAAAATAGTAATGGGTTGCTAGCCGCATCGCCTATTACCATGATTCAAATCTCGCCCATTCCCTCGATCGGCTCTTACGATCTGCGTGGGTAGAGAAGCAGCTGGTACATTCTAAGTTTTTTCTTTTCTCCCAGACCAGCATTAAATATCGACATTCCCAAACGAATTGTCCGGGCGGCTGCACTCTCCCGTATAGAATGGCCGATTTTGTTAAATTTTTGACTGCTGTTTTATTTTCATTATTCTATAGTGATCTAGTATAGTCCGTGGTTCGATTTATTACGGGTATGTCCCTTCCACGTTGTATAAGTATTATAGTGATGGGTCGAGGGCAAAAACAAATAATATAATTTTAGTGAAAAGAAGCAGGAACTTATCTGTATTTTGTACATCATACATACATACATACTATCACGTCTTTATCCCTAATGGGGCAGACAGAGCATTTTGGGTCTTGCGGCTCTATGCAGAGCCCAGGGCCGCAAGACTCAAAAGCCACTTTTAGCGTCATGGTGGGCGAGAAGATGGAAAAGCAATCAATACAGTGACGGGTTGCTAGCCGCATCGCCTGGTAAAATGATTCGCATTTTGCCCATTCCCTCGATCGGCTTTTACGATCTGCGCGGGAAGAGAAGCAGCTGGTACATTCTAAGTTTTTTTTTTGTTTCTCCCAGACCAGCATGGGAGATTGTACATCATAACTGTAATAAACTAATTTGGTCATAAATTTATCATAATCACGTAAAATTACAATAAATTCTATGTATACGTTTGCACTGCATCGACGCAACTGGACATTCGAAAGAGTGATATTTTGCCTGCTTTGACTAAGTCAGTTTCTAGTTTTTCATTGTTAATTTATTAGTAGTAATCTTTAAGTTTTGTGCATACATATAATAAAAACTATGTTAATGTTTTTGCCCTGACAATGGATAATGATTTGGCATATACGGATATTTATTCGGCATTTATGCAAAGTGCCCAATATACCCGGGTGTAAACCCATCTCTATATATGTATGTGTTTGTATGGATTCAAGCTTGAGAGCTGTCGTTAGATCCATCTTAATTCTGAGAGTGACTGGGTAAAAAGGGCAGTGAGGTTTATTGTTTTTTTAAGTATTTGTTTTTTCTAACATTTATTTATATCATGCAATATGTTGTTATATCACATTAAAATATTTAATTCTTGATTTATTTTGATCTTCTACATGACCGAGTGTTTGTCTTCTTACTGCAGAAAAATGCGATAGCAAAAACAAAATGATAACGCACTTTGATTGACTATTTGAGTACTACAGGTACAGTTAGCAAAGAAATCAAATTAAAATAATATCGATGAATCTCTGGTGTGAATGTATAATTCCCGATTTATTTTAATCTTCTTTATAATATCTCTTAATTCTCTTTTCTTAATCTCGTAATTATTTTATTGCACATTCTACATGACCGCATGTTTGACGTCTCACTGCAGCGTGGTGCATGTTTATGCATTATTCCTTGTTTCCGACACGAACCAAGCCGTAACCAAGTACTGCATGCCGCGCGCGCCGTCAGCCGAGAATAGAATTATAGACGGCAGCAGATGCGACCAATTCTTTTTAGGGTTCCGTACCCAAAGGGTAAAAATGGGACCCTATTACTAAGACTTCGCTGTATCTCAAGAACCGCGATAGCTAGACAGTTGAAAATTTCACAAAGTATGTATTTATGTTGCCGCTATAACAACAAATACTAAAAACAAAATAAATATTTAAGGGGGGCTTCCATACAAGAAACTTGATATTTATAGATAATGGTACGGAACTCTTCGTGCGCGAGTCCGACTCGCACTTGGCCGGTTTTTTTTACCAACTGCCACGTACTGGCAAGCGCAGCGTAGGACACCCACCTGCTAGATGGTCAGACGACCTGTGCAAGGTTGCAGGAAGGCGCTGGATACAGGCCGCTTCCGATCGGTCGTTTTGGAAATCCTTGGGGAAGGCCTATGTCCAGCAGTGGACTTCCTGTGGCTGATATGATGATGATAAGCCAACTTCCAAGAAGGAGGAGGTTAATATCAATTAGGTAGTTCAGAAAAGCTCCTGCTCCTGCAGAGGAGACTAAGAAAGATCTGATGAATATCAATTCGTAGCGATCTTTTTATGTATGTTCGTTCAGCGCTTATTCGAAGAAGCCTGGACCGATTTGGAACATTGTTTTTTGTTTGGGCATAGTTGTGAAGTAGTCCTATAGAAATTTTATCAAAATCGGTTATGTAGTTTGGGGGTGAAGTCAGTTCTGAAAATTATTTTAAGCGTGTAAATGCCAATCATTATCATTTTAGCCGCATAACACCTCCACTGCTGGACATAGACCTCTCCCAAAGATTGATTATTAAAAGCTAACTAAAACTTCAATGATGAATTATTGTACATAATATTATTCTGTTTCGACTATTTTTTACATTGTTGTGAATAGTGACAGATGAAGCGCGACCATAACTGTCCTAACTAAACGTACATAAAAATTACACATTTTATCATATTTAATATATATCGATAATGCGAATCATGTTAACAGGCGATGCGGCTAGCAACCCATCACTGTATTGATTGCTTTTCCATCTTCTCGCCCACCATGACGCTAAAAGTGGCTTTTGGGTCTTGCGTCCCTGGGTTCTGCATAGAACCGCAAGTCCCAAAAAGCTCTGTCTGCCCATTAGGGATAAAGACGTGATAGTATGTATGTATGTTAAGTTCTGTCGAAAGACGTGGGGTTGGTATAATTACCTATTTAGATGTATAATTGTTAAAATAAACGCAACAAATATATATGTCAACGTCAACGTCAAATGTCACTGTCACGTCAAGTCTTGTCTAACCTTTTTTATAAGAAAAATGGCGTGTGTATCTCCTTCCCGTAATAAAGCTGCTGCATCAAGAAACGTGTTTCCCTCAGATAACCCAAAGATATTCGATAGGAGCCCCCCATTTTCATCTGGTTATGGGCCCAGCTTGCTCATAAACAATTGATTTTGGGTTCCTTTCGGTTATTTCGGGACATTCGCGGTCAAGCGAGTGAAATAAGAAGGGAAGCAAGCCGCCGCCATTACGTGCACGTGCAACGCTACACGACACGGAGTTTGCGACACGAGGCCGGTAAAGGTCTGCAGGTATCACAAGGAGCGTGGCATCAAAAGCTCGGTTAAGAGCTATCCAGGTCAATGGAATTCCTAAATCAAGCCGGGTTACACGGTCAACAATTAGAAGATGCGGCAGGATGGACCGCGTGGGTATTCCGCGTCAGAGTAATGCTGAAAGCGGCAGGGCTTTTCGGCGTAGTGGATGGAACAGAAGTCTGCCCAGATAACACCAAAAGCGACGAAGTCATAAAATGGCGAAACAAGGACTCCAAAGCACAAGGTATTTTGGTTATACGTATTTCGGAGAAATTAATACCACAAATAGTAAGTTGTCAAACTGCCAAAGACATTTGGGATAAACTACACACGATTTATGAACAAAAAGGAGAATTATCCATCCATATTCTACAACAAAAGTTCTATTCTTTAAAGTATGAAGAGAAGGAATCAATGGCACAATTTCTTAGTCGAGTGGAGACGATTAGATGTAAACTACAAAACCTCAATGCAGGAGTGAGCGATTCTATGGTCGTCACGAAAATAACATCCTCTCTGCCTCAACAGTACCGCCACTTCATATCCGCCTGGGACTCTGTACCTTCGGAACGACGGACCATTGATGAGCTAACGTCAAGACTACTAGTGGAAGAGCAGCGCTATAACACCAACACTGAGGAGCAGGCCACAGCATTTGCAGTAACAAAATCAAGAAAATGTTTTAAGTGTGGTAAGCTAGGTCATTTTAAAAAAGATTGTAAAATACTTACTCGTAAAAAGGCTGCTTGTACTCATTGTAAAAGAACAAACCATGAGTCTGATGCGTGTTGGTTTAAAAATAAAAATTCCAATAATAATGTAAAAGGTAGGAACAGTAATGCATTCCCGGTATCAGTATTTTCATCTGCTTTGAGTAGTCAGTAGTGATGTTTGGATCATGGACAGTGGTGCGTCTGAGCACATGACTTACAGTATTGATGTTTTCTCAGAGTATACAAAGCTAGAAATCCCCAGAAAAATTTTAATTGGTGACGGTAAAGTCATTCAAGCTGTAGGCATAGGTATAATCTCATTATGTGCTTATAATGGTAAGGAGTGGATAGACACCACATTAAATAATGTATTGTATGTACCAGAATTAAAAATGAATCTTTTTTCAGCAACTTCAGCTACAGACAGAGGTTACTGTGTTAAAATAAATAAAGAGAGTTGTGTTATTACAAAAGACAATGAAGAAAATATTTGTGCTATGGGTTATAGGAAAAATAATTTGTTTATTATGGATTTTAAGCCGAAAAATATACAGTCTGTTTGTGTGGGTCAGTCAGTAGATAGTCTTCATGGATGGCATAAAAAAATGTGTCACCAGGATATCCAGCAGGTAAAATGCATTCTTAAAAAGTGTGAGGTAACTGTGATTTAAAATTGGGTCAAGAAATAACCTGTGAATCTTGTTTGAGTGGAAAATTACACAAACAACCTTTTTCTTTAAGTGATAATAGAGCTGAGAGGCCAGGTCAGGTAATTCACATGGATTTGTGCGGACCCATGGAAAATACATCTTTAGGTGGTGCCAGATATTATTTATTGTTAAAAGATGATTTTACAAAGTACAAAACAGTATATTTTCTCAAACAAAAATCAGAGACAGCTGGTAAAATAAAAAGTTTTCTTAACTATATTATAAATAATTTACAGTTCAAAGTTGAAATACTAAGATCTGACTGTGGTTCTGAATTTATGAATAATGATTTAAAAATGTTTTTAGATAATTTAGGCATTATTCAGCAGTTTAGTGTAGTTTTTACCCCAGAACAAAACGGTTGTATTGAACGTGAGATTCGCACGGTTACAGAAGCTGCTAGAAGCATTCTACTAGCAAGTGGGCTTAGTAAATCATTGTGGGCTGAAGCTATCAATACAGCTGTGTTTGTTCTGAACCGAACAGGTAAAAGTAGGATCAAAGGGGTAACTCCTTATGAGTTATGGTTTCAAAAGGATATTTTTGATATACAAACATTGCAAGTATTTGGTTCTAAAGTTGCAGTTCACATTCCAGATCAAAAACGTGTAAAATGGGATAGCAAAGCTGAGTTTGGTTATTTTGTTGGTTATGGAGAGACAACAAAAGGTTATAGGATTTATTTTCCCCATAAAAGGGATGTATTGTTAAGACGAGAGGTGACGTTTATAAATGAGGGTCAGTTAGGGCAAAATAAGAGTAATTTTTCAGACCATTTATGTACACCTCCAGTGTTTGTAATAAATACAGAAGAAAACATTCAAGAAACTGTAGACGAAGAGGATTTCAGCAGACAAGAAGGTCAACAATACGAGAGCCAGTGTACAAGTCAGCCTGATCTCGGTAATACAGGGCAATATCAACCAGGGGATCCTTCTTCAAGTCAAGATCAACAAACTCAACAGTCTGAGACTGATGTCATTCCAACATGCAGCCAACAACCAGAGACAGATAACACATCTGAGATTAAACGTACAAGATCAGGACGAGAGGTACACAAACCAAAGAAGTTATTCGATTATGATACCCTATTCGTTGCGATGGATGAAGAACCGTTGACATTAGAAGAAGCTATGAGCTCAGATAAGAAAGAAGAGTGGTTGCAGGCTGTTCAAACTGAATTGGATACATTAGAAGCAAACAACACATGGACAAAGGTGCAAAGTGTTCCGGAAGATATTCAGATAGTTTCAAGCAAATGGGTCTTTAAAGTCAAACATGTTAGTGACAAAAAGGTATACAAAGCAAGGCTTGTAGCTCGTGGATTTGAACAAACTGATTGTGATCTTGAAGTTTATTCACCAGTTGCTAGGTTACCAACTTTTAGGGTGCTTATGGCAGTGACAAATAGACTTCAACTTCATGTACATCAAATGGATGTTGTAGGTGCTTTTTTGCATGGTAATATTGATGAAACTGTATATTTGAAACTTCCTACAGGTGAATTATGTAGATTAAATAAGTCTATTTACGGTTTAAAAAAATCCCCCAAATATTGGAACAGAACTTTTGATGATTTCATGATAAAGGAAGGTTTTTCAAAATCTAAAAATGATCATTGTTTATACTTTAGGAAACAAAATGGAATACAAACCTATGTTCTCTTATATGTTGATGACATTTTAATGTTTAGTACTGAAAATAACATATTACAAAATTTCAAAAATAACCTATGTAAAGAATTTCACATGAAAGACTTGGGTTTAGCTGAAAGTTATTTGGGAATTGATATTGAACAAAAGCCAGGTAAAACAGTGTTAAGTCAAAAAAAATATTTAGAAAAAGTGTTACTACGTTTTGACATGTTAAATTGTAAACCTGTAAGCACACCTCTTGACCAAAATTTTAGGTTTGAATTGCTTAGAAGAGAGTGTTCAGAAAGCCCAGAATTAGAAAAACTGTGTAGACAACTAATAGGTAGTCTCATGTATGCTGTATGTGGAACACGGCCAGATTTATGTGTTTCTGTTACTTTTCTGAGTAGATATCAACATTGTGCAAGTGTGTTGCTTCTTAAATGTTTAAAACGTGTTTTAAGATACATAAAAGGGACACTGGACCATGCATTAGTATATGAAAATACTGATACCACAGATACGGGATTACAAGGTTATGTTGATGCCGACTGGTGTGGAGATGTAGAGGATAGAAAATCAACAACAGGTTATATCTTTAAAATCTTTAATAACATTGTAGTATGGTGTTCTAAAAAACAATTGAGTGTTTCACTGTCTTCAACAGAGTCAGAATATATTGCTTTAAGTTTTGCGATCACAGAAGCTTGTTGGTTAAAACATTTATTATGTGATTTTGATGTCTTAATTAACGAAGTGATAATTTTTGAAGACAATCAGTCAGTAATTAAATTAGCATATAATAATGAAAACAATAAGAGATTGAAAAATTTAGATATCAGATATCACTTCATTGTCGATAAGGTGAGAGATAAATTTGTATCACTTCAATATATAAAAACTGAGGATAACTTAGCAGATTTGTTTACAAAGCCACTGGGTAAAAACCTTCTTGACAAATTTGTTAAGATTATCTTCACTGTCAATGCATAATTTTAAGCTAGTTACAGTAAGTTTAGTTACAATAAGCTGTTGTTTAAAAGTAAAATATGATAAAATTACATAATACCGTTTAGAGATTTAATGGGTACTGTGAACTATATGTATATCAAGGGGAAGTAAGGGTACTATAAACACTGCGTTGCTAGGTAATAAATATTGTATTTTTGTTGGTTACAGAATATGAAAAATTGTTAATTAATATAAAAAACTAAGTAATTCTTCTTGAGATTGTAAATTTATAGGTGGTAATTATATTCTTTGGATGTTAGTCTGTGTCACATAAATAAGGGTTTATATAATAAAGATGTAAGCAAATATTTGTTGAGGGGGGGTGTTAAAATAAACGCAACAAATATATATGTCAACGTCAACGTCAAATGTCACTGTCACGTCAAGTCTTGTCTAACCTTTTTTATAAGAAAAATGGCGTGTGTATCTCCTTCCCGTAATAAAGCTGCTGCATCAAGAAACGTGTTTCCCTCAGATAACCCAAAGATATTCGATAGGAGCCCCCCATTTTCATCTATAATAACCGGAAAAGTGCGAGTCGGACTCGCGTATCTATAAAAATCACATTGATTGCATTTTATTCAGTTTTAATTATTTGTTGTTACAGCGGCGACAGAAATACATCATTTGTGAAAATTTTAACTGTCCACGGTTCGTGAGATACAGCCTAATGACAGACAGACGGACAGTGGAGTCTTAGGAATAGGGTCCCGTTTTACGGTACGGAAACCTAAAAAAATTCATGAATTGAGAACCTCTCCCTATTTGGAAGTCGGTTTAAAACAGATGTTCTTACTTGGAGATGTTTGTTGAAAAAAGGGAAGGTGCAATAATAAAGGTAAGACACAAAAAGTCCTAATCGCTTATACTACTCTACAACTACGACCGAAAATGTTACATACTATCACGTCTTTATCTCTAATGGGGCAGACAGAGCATTTTGGGTCTTGCGGTTCCATGCAGAGCCCAGGGCCGCAAGACCCAAAAGCCACTTTTAGCGTCATGGTGGGCTTCTTCTTATCGTGTGTGTTAGTGACTAACACTAGTGTCAGAGTTTTTAAACCGCCTTCAAGGCCTCTGACATGGTTTTAGGTAACGACCAATGTCAAAGACAGTGACCGGGACCGACGGCTTAACGTGCCCTCCGAAGCACGGATCATCTCACTTATCAGACAATCAGGTGATTAGCCTACAATGTCCTAACCAAACTAGGACAACAACACAAAGTCGTTGCCCCCGCTGGGAATCGAACCCGCGACCTCCGGATATGAGCCGTACGCTCTTACCACTACACCACGGAGGCAGTAGTTAGCATGGTGGGCGAGAAGATGGAAAAGCAACCAATACAGTGATGGGTTGCTAGCCGCATCGCCTGTTAACATGATTTGCATTTTTGCCCATTCCCTCGATCGACTTTTACGATCTGCGTGGGAAGAGAAGCAGCTGGTACATTCTAAGTTTTTTTTTTCTCCCAGACCAGCATGGGAAACATTGAAAACCGAAAATGTTTATAACAAAAAACAAAATGATAACGCACTTCGAGTTACTATTTAAGTACTACAGGTACAGTTAACAAAAGAAATCAAATTAAAATAATATCGATGAATCTCCGGTGATATAAAAACTAAATTAGTCCACCGTGCTAACTGTACTCCGCGCCCTAGAGGCCTACAGTAATACAATGCTATACAGCCCACCGGTGTGATCTACAATCTACATTATACTTATTTGTTTTATATAACTAATAAGTGTGATAGTTGGCCACTTACACACACAAAAAAACAACAACAATTAGTTTTACTGAGACAAATCTGTTCTTATATTTGCTTTTGGATCCTCATAGAAGATGAGTGGAGAAAAGTAGCAGTACCTATAGACATTAAAGTTATGGAAAAGAACAAATGTAAATTTGGCAATTATTATCATCATCATTAAATCAGCCACAGGAAGCCCACAGCTGGTCGTAGGCCTCCCCCAAGGATTTCTGATTCGAAATGTTATTAAGCTATTGCATAGTTTCTATCGCGGGCCTTGAGCGCGGGTACCGAATCCAGAAATTCCGTAACGAAAAAACCTCACGCTTCCCACTCCGCCTACCATGTAGGTTGCCGCTTCGTCTCCGTCGTCCGTTTGCGACGTTGCCGTCCTTCCTTGTTTGCAATAGCTTTACCGCGGCAGTCCCCGAGTGCCACACGTCTTTTTTTTTATTTTTCGCTTGCATGCACTCATTTCCCATTCCCATGCTGGTCTAAAAGAAATTTAAAAAAAAACTTAGAATGTACCAACTGCTTCTCTTCCCACGCAGATCGTAAAAGCCGATCGAGGAAATGGGCAAAAATGCAAATCATGTTAACAGGCGTTGCGGCTAGCAACCCATCACTGTATTGATTGCTTTTCCATCTTCTCGCCCACCATGACGCTAAAAGTGGCTTTTGGGTCTTGCGGCCCTGGGCTCTGCATAGAACCGCAAGACCCAAAATGCTCTGTCTGCCCCATTAGGGATAAAGATGTGATAGTACCTATGTATGTATGTATGCACTCATACGTGGGTCGAAAAATGCGTGAGAGAGGCGTCAGGCATCCGCCCATGCGATGGGTTGACGACATAATCAAAGTCGCGGGTCACACCTGGATGAAAGCAGCACAGGACCGAGATGGGTGACGTCGACGAAGAGACGCCTATGCTCAGCAGTGGGCGGAAGAAGGGTTGGGATGATGATGATAATGCACTCATACATGTAGGATGTAAGAGTTTATGCATGGAAAGGAACGTATGATTTGTAAGAGAAGGACAGATGATACAAGCATGAAGGTGTGAGAGAGAAAGGAAGAGACGCGCGAAAAGTTTGAATTGGGAAGAATATGTGAAAAAAGAGTGATCAGGGTTACGGAGTAATGAAAGATTACGAAAAGACGATTTAAAGTTGTAAGACGTATTTTAAAAGATAAGTTTAAGTTTAACAAGACGAAAGACGTAAAGACAGATTTATAAAGTTATTTTTTAAAGTTAAAAGTTGAATATAATATCAGTTTTTATTATTCGCTCAAACAAGTATTTCTTTCTGAGGATCTTCCTCAGCCCCATCCCCACATACATAATATGGTTAGTAGGTAAATAAGTACATGAACCCTGGCAGGGTGTGATCCCACACTCAGTCAAGGACCATGTTAGGCGCTGGAAAGTTATTATTCCCTTGGTATTATTTATCAATATTTACATTAAACAAATAAATGGTAATGGTAAAGCATGAGTTTACGTCTCCATCAAAGATAAAGATGACTTTGACACACAAACAATCTATTACAGAAAAAAGTACCCATATTTTTTGCGACCTACCGCAATTTAAATAGCACTGTTTAAAATACCAAAACAAACAAACAAGCCGACCGACATACCTGTCCACAGTAAAGCCTTCGTCAAAGAAAGTTGTAAATTTTATTGCGCTGTACAGTTCGCTACGGTGAGCCCTGGTCACATACCTCCTTTCTCGCCGTCGGTTAGCTTTGAAGCGGAATGACGGTAAAAGTGCAAAAAAATGGAACAATAAGTTTATAAGGTGTCGGTGATCGAAATGGTAATTTTGGGCTAAATGCTTTTACCGCACCGTTATGTTTACGTCACCAGGTAAAATTAAGTTGAGAGATAAGCTCTTGTAACAACAATATTAGTGGTGCGGTTTTTGAAACGCGGAGTCACTAAACGAACGATTTTTTGTATAGAAAAACCATTCGTTTAGGTGACTCCGCGTTTCAAAAATAGCACTTCTGGTGCTTGTAGAGAAATTTTAGAAGCTGTGTTGGAAGTGATTTAGGGTCAGTTCAGACTGAGACGCGTCGCGACGCGACGTGAAAAATAGAACTTGTTTACTACTTAGAAAGATACAAATTCCAGTGTTACGTACAACGCCGCTGCGCAGCGCGGCGCAGTGAAATTAGTACCTTTTTGTGTAGTAAACAAGTTCTATTTTTCTTCAAAGCGCGCACTACGTCGCGTCGCGTCTCAGTCTGAACTGATCCTTAGGTAGATAGATAAACACTTTATTTGTCTTACTGAGGCACAACCATTTATACGTACATACAAACAAATCAACACAAAAACATAATAGTGGTAGAAATACGGTGAACCTCAGCGACACAAAAGGCAATAACTCAACGTTAGTTATGAACTCACCCATATTTAGGGACTACTGACTGGTTTAGTTTGTAGTTCGTATGTAGTGACCAACAGTGGTGTCAGTCAAAATGCCTCCACAAAGTCATACATTACTTATAGCTAGTGATGTGCCGTGCCGCCGAAAAAATCCAAAGAATCATGGCGAAATTTGTACAAATTAAACTTAAAAAAAAGAGAAGATGAAAAATTTTTATATGATTACTACGGCTCTGGTTAACAACTTGAATCAATCAGAATATTTTTAAAACCCGGCGAAGAAATATATTTTTAAATTAAAGTTATTGATTTTTTTACGCGATATCCGAACGTATATTAATATTTATTGACATAAAATCCGAACACTACCTACATTTGACATGTTGAAATAAATTATTTTATGGCAATACCACGCAATCAGGCAATCATTCGCTAAAATAAAAAAGTAAAACTGTTAATCCAACGCTATCAATGTCAATCCAGACCAGACAGACAGACCTTCTCTGATCTTCTATCGTCATAATCATAAGGCACAAATTGTAAATATGTACTAATGAAGTGAATTGTATATTAATAATTATACAATTCATACAAACGCTTAATTTCATACATAATATAAAGTAATATGTATATATTTGTAGGTAATACCATTTGCATTTTGTTTGATAAGAATTGATTTTGACAACTGACTTATATTTATTGACTGTCAGTTTGACAACCATTGTGGACTTCTTTTAGGCAAATGAAAATGGCAGTAGGGTTATAGCTTTTATTGTAAAATATTTTATATAAACGGGGGTTTAAAAATATTTCATTTATGCAGACATGTTACTAGTAAGGAAACCTCAAAACTGATATATAATTCATCTTCTCTTTTTTTTATTTTTTTTCTGTACAATCGATGTATGAGCTTTCGCCATGATTCTTTCTTTCCTTAAAAATTTCCAACATGTCTCGGGAATTTTCGTTGAAAATTTTCCTGAAGACATTTCTTGCAGGAAATTTCGCTGAAAGTGTCCAGACCATTTTTGACAATTCTCGAAATTTTCAAGAACGCGGCGTATCACTATTTATAGCAATATTGTCAACAACGACACAGCTAACCCTTTAAGACAGATCATCTTTCCGGTGACGGATGCCTGACCTGGTGTGACCCCAATCTGACATAGACGATCTCTATCATGACTATTTTTAAGGTTCCGTATTTAAAGGGTAAAAACGGGGCCCGATTACGAAGACTCCAATAACCGTCCGACAGTCTGTCTGTTTGTCCGTCTTACTGTCTGTCATCAGGATGTATCTCATGAAAGCTAGACGGAAAAAAATTATGCAGATTATGTATTTTTGTTGCCGCTTTTACACCATGTAGATACTAAAAACAGAATAAAATCCTTTAAACGAGCAATTCTTGTATATTTATATATAAATGTCTGTGATCTCAAAAACAGCTCTAACGATTTTGCTGAAAATTGGTATATGGGGGTTTTCGGGGGTAAACAATGGATCTAGATTAGTCTTATGTTTGGGAAAACGCGTGTTTTCGAGTTTCCATGCGTTTTTTTCTTTCCAAGCAGAATATGGTTGCTAATTTCGTCGCACCGGCCGCTTTCCGTTTGGCTCAGCGGTTTAGAGATGCGGACCGCTAGAAAGAGTATTACGGGTTTGAAGCCCACTCGGTGACTTACTTTTGTTTTTTTTATGTTCAAGTTTATATATAATTTTTTATTTTGTTTTGTTTTTAGACAAGTTAAAAAAAATGTTGTTAATGTTTGAGATGTAAGCGAGCAAAGCTCGGTCGCCCAGGTACTAGATACTAAAGTGATATCCCATACAACAAACATGATTTTTATAGATAATGGTACGGAACTCTTTATGCGCGAGTCTGATTCGCACTTGACCGGTCTTTTTAATATATTTAATGAGTTATTAACGAATACTAACTAACTGGTATTACTGTAAAGTTTTATATGCAATGATAGATATTTAATGTCAATAGGCAATGCGGCTTTGCCGAGTGGCTTCCGGCCTAAAATTGGACCACTCCATTTCTTCCTGTGGATGTCGTAAGAGGCGACTAAAGTGCTGAGGATAAACATATCCTGCTACAGATACATTCCCCCTAACTGCCTCCGTGGTGTAGTGGTTAGAGCGTTCGGCTCATACCCGGAGGTCGCGGGTTCGATTCCCGGCGGGGGCAACGACTTTGTGTTGTTGTCCTAGTTTGGTTAGGACATTGCAGGCTGATCACCTGATTGTCTGATAAGTAAGATGATCCGTGCTTCGGAGGGCACGTTAAGCCGTCGGTCCCGGTCACTGTCTTTGACATTGGTCGTTACCTAAAACCATGTCAGAGGCCTTTAAGGCGGTGTCAGATTTAAAAACTTTGACACTAGTGTTAGTCACTAACACACACGATAAAAAGAGTTACATTCCCAAACCCTCAACAGCTTCGTATATCGGCAGTCCCTTTCTTTTCTATTCTGATTGGCTCATGTTCAAACTAAAAAAATTAAATGTAGTTTAGTGAAAATCTCGAGATGTAGTGACATATAGATACAATAAACGCTGAATAATCCAAGCAGACTCTGAGTACCTTTATTCACTTTGTAGGAGAGGCCAAAAATTACTTTTCATTGACCTGACCGGGGATCGAACCCGGGACCTTCAGTGTGACAACATAGTATAATGTCCACAATCCAAAGAGGTCGTCAATATACGTTTTTCTATTTTTCCAAACCAGCATGGAAATAAATGGTATAATATAGTTATTGACATAGATATTAATATTTTAATATTCAATAAATTGAGGATAATAGTCTTTAACAAACACTTAACGCTTTTTATCTTACAAACGTGCGACGGTATGCCCGCCACACACGTCGGCGACAGTTGGCGACTGTCGTCGACCTGTGTCGCTTGACACATGACAATCTGTCACAAACTGTTAAATACTGCCGCGGAACTATCGGCAACAGTCGCCAACGATCAAAGTCAAAATCAAAATCATTTATTTATCTTTGGATATTTGTATAACTTGCTAATTGTAATTTTTTTTTTCTAAATATTGACGTCAGATCATTTACTTAATAGCTAAGTTTACTGCTTTGATCTCTGATAGTCGGCGACAGTCGCGCGGCAGTATTTGACAGTTTCTGAGAGATTGACGACAGTCGGCGACCGTTGCGCGACATACTGTCCCTCGTGTATAAGAGCCCTAACCGGTATCACAGTTAATTTTATTTTGATTCAAAATAATTTATAGCTTGTGTCATTTTTTATGAAATTATGGGGTTTGATACCATTCTCACAGAAAATCAATATTAATAGTATCCATAAAACACCTGTTAGATCGAAGAGATTTTGATTTATTCTTTTGATAAGTCAATGTACACGGGGCAGTGCATCGGCCAAAACTCGGAAAAAGATCGACGGAATACGAGAAGAAATTACATTCATAAATGATATTTTTTTCAAAACTTTAAATCATTTTTGTTTGTTAAAAACATATTTGTAAGTTGTTTTAGTGTCTTCACAGATACGAAATATTGATGTCTACATGTAAATTATAAATTAATATTTAAAACAGCTTCACTCATGACAGCTTGGTGTAGATATGAATAAGATTTGTTTATATCTTATTTATTTTTTACACACAGATTAACAGTTTACGTGAACCAAAGCAAACGCGTGTTAAGCATTTCTTAGATTAAATAATTTGAATTAGATGAAGTACCTAATGATTTAGATTAAACAGACACTAAAATAATTATCATTGTTTAACTTACGAGATAAACCTTTGTAGCTAAGAGCTTTGACTAAGTAACAAAATTCATGAACCATGAAATGTCAATTCAATTTATAGCACTTTTGACGGCATTCCTTTCTCCATTTATCGCACGAAATTTGGCTGCCTCTTCTCACACGTCATGTTTTGATGAGAAAAATTAACATAACTCAAAGCCATTTGCAGAAAATTATTGATAAATTGTCTATTAACCTTATTTAGGATATCTGCATACTGACTAATTAATTATATAGAAACAGATATATAGGTATTTTAACATGGAATTTACAGTAGGTTTTTAAGATTTTATTTATTTATATGTCAAACTAAGTTAGTTTATCACATAGTTTTTTGTATAGATACGTTCATGTTTATGAATTTTACGCACCTATGTGAAAACTGATAAATTGTTTTTGATAAACTTAGTAGCTGTACATATTTCTATCATATAGGCACAGCTTAGTAGGTAGTGGTAGAAGTGTTAAGTTCATGGAGAGCTTTGTAAAGTTCTGAAATTAATAATTTCGATAGTATTATTTTATGTATAGTAATCGTATTGGTGTACGTATATGTACATATTTTTAAATGATATTTATTATGTTGTTGTAGGTATTTAATTTATACTTTTCTATATAGTCTCATATTCTGTCGCACCACCCAAATTATATCTCTACTTGGTCCAATGGTTGACTGGCAGAGAACGCCATATGGCGTTAAGTCCGCCATTTGTACACTTTTTCTTGTGCAATAAAGTTTAAATAAATAAATAAATAAATAGATAGTATTAACCGACTTCAAAAAAGGAGGTTATCAATTCGAATGTGTATTTAAAGAATTTATTTAAACATTTAAACGTAGGTATGTATGTTTTCTATGTTTCCCGATTACTCGAAGATGCCTGGTTACTGGAAAATTATGTTTTGTTTGAAAAACCTTGCAAGTATTCCGAGGTGGTGGTCCCATTATACATTTTATCATAATCAGGCGCCGCGCGTCGACGCGTTAAACTCTTTCTTATGAGCCTCGGTCGGCGCCCCGACAACGCACGAAACAAAACGCGTCCACGCGACTGCCGCTGCCGCCGGCTGCGCACGTGATTCAAGGCATGCTCTGAGGACACGTTAAGGCTCCTACCCGCGCTAGCGACCTTTAAAAGACAAAAAAAATAATTTCTCTTTCTATAAGTGAGATTATTAGAAACCCTCGTACAACTTTTTAGCTAGTATCCTTAAGTTTCATTAGAACCTCGAAAGTTATTGAAATACTATCCGCTTTAGAAACCTTGTCAAAAAGAGACAAAAGTGGCCGTTTTTAGTATTTTTTGCAAAGGAAACTACAGCGTATTGTATTTCAATGACTTTCGAGGTTCTAATGAAACTTAAGGATACCAGCTAAAAAGTTGTACGAGGGTTTCTGATAATCTCACTTACAGAAAGAGAAATTTTTTTTTTGTGTTTTCAAGGTCGCTAGCGCGGGGAGGACCCTTAATCAGAGTCACAATAAACGACTTTCTTACACTTTGTAACATTTTAATACGTTGTAAATAAAAAGTTTAAAAAAAATACATATTCTGTATTATTGCATACAATAACATGCCTACCCATCGTCTTATAAACATAATTGTTTATCTTTCTTGTTACTAGATGGCGCTTTAATTAATAATTAAAACATTAAAATCTTTCATTACTATTATTTAAATAAAGTAGTACTTTAATAATTAATTAGATATGACTTATCTCAAATGCAATAAATATTTAAAGCACATGATACACTTTCTTAATCATTTTTTTGCTAGTCGTGTGTGCTGCCATCTTTGTGCGGCTACCCGCAACTCCAGTTTTGCCTACTAACGGGCTCTCCATCTCCAATAGTTTCTATGGTGTTAAGTATCTGTTACGTCAGTTTTTATGTTAACTTTGACAATACTTAATGAGACTAAAACAAGACCAATCATCAAAACTTTTAAATGCACTTTATATCTTTATGCAAAGTATTCGTAAACAACTTGTCAATGGAACCAGCTTATCCCATCTATAATTAACCCAGAACCGCGAAGTGGGTCATAATAAACTATGTTTGCCGGATTCTGCGCGCGCGCAGGTCGAGACATTCTTCTTGGAGCTAATCATTGCACACCGTATTTATTTATTTTAAACTTTATGTGCTTTTCATGTAATTTAACAGACTATTTGATTATCTATACATATAATAAAACAGGAAAAAAATGTGTCTGTACATTAAATATATTTCCAAAAAATATATTTGGGTCGATGAAGACATAGTATAAAAGAGTGATAATTTAAAAAAAATGTCTGTCTGTTTGTCTGTTTGTCAGTTTGTACACGCTAATCTCCGGAATACTAGACGGATTCGAATGAAACGTTTTTTGTTATGTAGCTGTTAAGCCTGGGCAACATAAAGGGTATAATTGATTTTGGAAAACGGAACACCTGATGCAGAACTATAATGGTCCAGCTAAACTATATTATTTACAAAAATGATGCCTTAGCAAAAGTTGTTCAGCCTGATTAGCATTTTGCAGAGACATATCGTCCACGCGAACGAAGTCACGGGCTTCGGCTACAATAAAATTAAGTAAAACAACATTAAATTACTAAATCAACTAAAAAAGTAACTGAACTAAAACAATAAAGTTTGGAGTATAACATTCGACGTATACCTAGTTGCTGTCCAAAAAAATTTTGAACACAAATCGCTGCATCGGCAGTCTACATGGACAGGACACAATTCAAACCTATGAATGTAAATAACATGGCTTTTTGCGCGGAACTTTAGTGGAATCCGTTATGTAATATTTATATTAATTCTATGATAGAAGGTCGAATTCAGCAGCACTAAAAGGAAAAAAGCAGTCGCGTCGTTAATTCGGTGTTCGCAAAAACGGACACCGTTATCGGAACCGGGCCATCCCTGCTGACTCTGTATACCTAAACCTTTGCTTTGGATGGCCCACGTCTTTTCCCCTTACGGGTGGGACAGTTTGGTCTTTCTTATCTTATCGTGTGTGTTAGTGACTAACACTAGTGTCAGTGTTTTTAAACCGCCTTAAAGGCCTCTGACATGGTTATAGGTAACGACCAATGTCAAAGACAGTGACTAGTACCGACGGCTTAATGTACCCTGCGAAGCACGGATCTTACTTATCAGACAATCAGGTGATTAGCCTACAATGTCCTGACCAAATTAGGACAACAACACAAAGTCGTACAGTTTGGTTGGCATAAGTTTATGGAGACTGGGATTCGATTCTACTTGTTAAGTAGTAGTATTTTCGAAACGCTAAAGATTGTAAATAAGTGGCCAAGTGCGAGTCGGACTCGCCCATGAAGGGTTCCGTAGTAGCAAATAACATAATATAAAAGTCTTGTAGTATGTTTTTATTAATTTTTATATTTGAGTTGATTGAATGAAAGGTAAATTGCCGTTTATGATTTATGACGTATTAAAAAAAAACTGTTAACTAGATCTCGTTCAAACCAATTTTCGTTGGTAGTTTTCATGGTAATGAACATCATAATTTTTTTTTAGTTTTATCATTCTCTTATTTTAGAAGTTACGGGGGGGAGACACACTTTTTTCCACTTTGAAAGTGTCTCTCGCGCAAAGTATTCGGTTCAGAAGAAAATAATATTAGAAACCTCAATATCATTTTCGAAGACCTATCTATAGATACCCCACACGTATGGGTTTGATGAAAAAAAAATTTTTGAGTTTCAGTTCTAAGTATGGGAAACCCCCAAAATTTATTGTTTTTTTTCTATTTTTGTGTCAGAACCTTAATGCGGTTCACACAATACATCTACTTACCAATTTTCAACAGTATAGGGCTTATAGTTTCGGAAAAAGTGGCTGTGTCATACGGACGGACAGACAGACAGACAGACATGACAAATCTATAAGGGTTCCGTTTTTGCCATTTGGCTACGGAACCCTAAAAATACCATCATAAAAGGAAAAATATCCTACTAATATTATATACGCAAAAGTTTGTAAGTATAGATAGATGTTTGTTACTTTTTCACGTAAAAACTACTGAATGGATTTTAATGAAACTTTACGATAAAATAGTTTATACATCAGAATAACACATAGGCTACATTTTGTAAAAATATTGTTAGATAATCCTGCGCAGACAAAGTCGCTGGCACCAGTCGTTTATATTTCAGACCTCAAAAGAACGCAGCTTATAGGTAGCGTCTTAGAAATTATGTTCCTGACCCCCACGCCTATTCGTACCTAGTGCAACGCATATCATTTGCAATACAGCGGGGGAATGCTGCTAGTGTCATAGGCATCTTTGCAGCAGGTACGATTCGGGGCGGACTTTTTGACTGACAAATATTATGACTGTATTTTTATACTATTTATCACGTTTTCTTTGTAATTTAACTTATTTAATCTCGATTTTTTTGTCTTTATTATCCGGCTCCAAAAAGGAAGTAATCAATTTCTTTTTTTAGAGGGATATATAGGTTCTCTGCGTATTTATTTATAAATATTTAGTATTTATTTATAAATAATTGAGCACATAAATCAAATGGAAAATATCATCAACTAAGACATTTATTTCAGATTTTAAAACATCCAGATGGTTTTAAAAACTCAAAAACTTAGCTTGCCAAGCGATGCAAATTATGCCTAAAAATAATATACGACATGTCAAAAATATGGCACACACAACCCATGGCCCATAACTGTAGTTTGTAGTATTGTGTTCATCTCCGAAACTACGCGATGACGACACGAAGTATGATCATGTTCATTCGTGTTCGGGTACAGTTAGAGTGAATTACAGGTGGTGGACATGGATCGATGTAGGTAGTAAGTTCCTTATGCGATAGAATTAGCAATTATTCTTTACGGGGCAGACAGTACCCTGGGCTCTAGGACACGTTTAGCGTAAGGGTAGGCGTAGAGATTGAAATAACCGGCCAAGTGCGAGTCGTTTTCATGTAGAAAGGGTTCTACATATACCATTATCTTGCTTATATGAAATGCAATAAATATGTTAAAGTATATTTAACACTTTCTTTGTCACTTTTTGCCAGTCGTGTGTGCTGCCTTCTCTGTGAGAGCAGCTTGAAAATACTATTGCGTTGGGTATCTGTTACGTTATTAATTATAATATCTTTGGTTCGAGGAAGGGCCTTACGTTGGGGTCTCATGGTCCAAAGACTACAATGTATTTGTGGCCAATATTGTTGTAATTTTTTTAACCTGCCTAAAAGTATCCAAACACCACTCTATAACTTTAATCTACATTACATAACTTGCCCTGGCTGGGGATCGAATCCAGGATCTCGAGTTGCGGACTAGACTGGTTCAATTTAAAAGTTTAATGTTTATGCAGTAACCAGACCTTAACAGGCACTTTTAGACATCAATAAGTATAATTTACATTACGTGTACAGTATATTAAAATTTAATTTATTTTTAAAGAAAAGCAACCGGTACCAGCGCTTCGCAACGACCACTGCTGAGAAGAAACGCCAAAAGATAATCATTCTCATACGCTACCAAGGTCGTCAAATACCTGACTGTCAACACAAACCAAAAGTACAGTCAAGGGGAGATCAAAGTGACCCCTGCCGTACGACCTCAGGGGTCAGGTATATCTGCACTCGACTGTACTTAGAAGATTTCTTTAAAAGCCATGATAAAACATAGTGCAACAGTGATATCACGTGCGAAGAACAGTTACATTTCGAGCATCATTAGGCGCGTCCATCCGTCCGTCTCTGGTCACAAGCCACGAAAATGAAAGGACGGAGTTGACCCCCTTCTCGGTAAGCTCTCGTGAGCTACGCATTTGGATAGTAATGAATTAAATACACCGATTCACAGAGGAGCTCGGTGGCTCATTGGGTGAGCGCATTACTGGCGCTTTCGCGAGTTAAGCGACACCGGGCGTCGTCCGCATTTGGATTGGTGACCTCAAGTGGCATAAACTTTTCTCGAGCTCCTCCGTGCTTACATATATCACGTCTTTATTCCTAATGGGGCAGACAGAGAATTTAGGTCTTACG
Organism: Acrobasis consociella; assembly: GCA_963555685.1. Taxonomy (NCBI): domain Eukaryota; kingdom Metazoa; phylum Arthropoda; class Insecta; order Lepidoptera; family Pyralidae; genus Acrobasis; species Acrobasis consociella. The sequence goes on from OY743107.1 coordinate 687,947, forward strand.
ACTCTCATCAGATAGAAGCTAAGGCTCCAACTCAGAGGCCACTATTAACTTTATATGGGCAAGAACGATGAAGGAATCTAGATAGTGATGGGTTGCTTACCGCATTGCCTATTAACATGATTCAAATATATTCTCGCCCGTTCCCTCGATTGGATTTTGCAATCTGCGTGGGAAGAGAAGCAGCTGGTACATTCTAAGTTTAGGAAATTTAACACGTTTTGGCCACTTACACGCATGAAAATTATGTGAACTTTGGACCGAACAAAACTATGTGTTGGTAAGTAGATTAGTACACACTCATCATCAGGTCTTTTTAGTCTTCACTGCAGGAGCACGACCCTCTCTGTACTACCAGAGCCATACTTGGCTAGAGCAGCCAGAGGACTTGGCCTACACTCTCCTCGCTGGCCAGACGGGTTGGAGAGGACTCATTGATGTTTATAAGCTTTGTTTAGTTTGTTTTTCCTAAGTCGCCTTCTACGACATCCACGGGAGGATTTGGAGTGGCCTTATTCTACTCTGCCGTAAACCACACGGCACACTATTAGGTTTATATCCCTAAAGTAGCAGACAGAGCCTAGTGCCAAGATTCAAAGGCAACGTTTCGCGTTTAGTATGAAGGTAAAAAACTTACCAAAACAGTAAGGGCTCTAACAGACAAGCTATAACTGTCGGCGACGCTCGCGCGGTAACCGATGATGGTTGTGCAACAATAGGCGATCGTCGCGCGCCACATATCGGCGACGGTCGCCGACATGTATCCTGGACATACTGTCGTCTGTAAGAGTTCTAATTGTTAGTCGCATCGCCTATTGGCATTATCCAGATTTTCACTCGTAACTGCGTGAAAGTAAAATTAAATAATTAATAAATATGTAGGGACAAATTACACTGATTGAGCTAGCCCCAAAGTCAGTTTAAGACTTGTCTTATGGGAAACTAAACGATAATATTTTATATAAAATTATAGATAAACATGCAAGACCCAGGAGAATTTGAAAAAGGCCATTTCCCAACTTGCCCTGACCGGGGATCGAACCCGAAACTTATGGATGGCGGACTAGGCATCTTGACCACTACGCCACGTATGTCGTCTGAATTAAAACAAAAAAAAAATCGAAGAAAGTAACGTATAAAAGTCTTGAGCATGACGATAAACGAAAACAAAAACAGAACAGTACGCGCCAAAATAACAGTCAAAATAAATTGATCCCAGATACCATCACCGTCATAATTCTGATTATTTCTGACGAGGCAAAACAATAGCAATGCCAAAATCGTATTAACGTTATCGCTTCCGACTGGAGTATCTCCCATCTTCGACCGATCGCTGAGTTCTCGCTTCTTGATTAGCTGGCCATTCGCGGAACGATTTTTGTTGCGTTGTTTGGTGAAGAGATAATATTTAAATAAAAAAGCTTTATATTTGCAAAATTAACACAATGTGTAAATTTTAGTACATCATCATCATCATCATAGGAGGATAGTATAAGTCAAGCTATCACGGTTCATGAGATGCCTGGTGACAGACAGACGAACAGGGGAGTCTTAGGACAGTATAAGGGTCCCGTTTTTACCCTTTGGTTACGGAACCCAAAAATACCAAATACTATGTCTTGAGTTTTAACAAGCATTCTATAAAAGTTATCAATTATATTTCGCGTTAAGTAAACGCAATTATTTAAGTAGATAAAGTTATCAACCTACTTTAAAAATCATACCAGTTGTTAGCTTTAAACCATTTCTCCTTCACGCTTGTACCTTGAGGAGAAACAGTGCTCCCGAGTTATATAACCTGTGAGCCCAGTTTCCCACGGAGTCAAAAGTCAACTAATCAATTGGCAGTTTTAAAGCAGTTCTACAATCCACTACAATTAGTCTACGAGCGAGACATTCGCAGAGATAAATCAAAATTAAAACAATATGACAGTGATTGCGATAGAGAAATGTGTCAGTGTGCCAGTCGTTAGTAGAACCGAACTGTGGCTGGCTTTAGAAGAGAGTGTAGTGATGGGAGGAAGCGGTTTATATTTATTCAATAGTATGTAACACATAAATTTACTTTTTGATGAAGAATTAATAATAATAAGGCTTAGACAGGAAATGCAAAAATGTTTAAAAGTATAAATATGTTTCCTTACTCATCTTAATACTGAATAGTCTTATATAGCTGTGAGTTAAAAATAATCGGCCAAATACGAATCAGACTCGCGCACCAAGGGTTCCGTACTATTATCTTTAAAAAATCACGTTTGATTCATGGGAGCTCCCCTTGAATATATATTTTATTCTGTGTTAAGTATTTGTTGTTATAGCTGCAACAGAAATACATCATCTGTGAAAACTTCAACTGTCTAGCTATCACGGTTCACGAGGTACAATCGCAAACTTGTGGTAGGGGTTTACCAATGGTTTGCTTTTAATCCTACCGCTGTCGGTTTTTTGTTACAAATCAAAGGAAGTTTAAAAAAACAAACAAATTATATGGTCTTTTAGTGACAACTAAAAGACCATATAATTTGTTTTACTAACAAAGGCAAAAAAAACCGACTTACTTGTGGTAGTATAACCAGGGTGACGACAGGGTCCGAAAAGTATGATTGTAATAAGTCCGTCTTTTAGATTATCCAAAAATATTGGATCCGTATTTTTCAGTTTACCAAAAAAGAAAAACAAAACACAAAGATACGGAGCGTCAAAGTTCCAGAGTGGGGGCTTGCGACGTCACCGCTAAGTAAAAATCGTACCCAGCCGTGACATCGTGTGAAATTTATATGCGCTGTATCTTTGTCATTTTTGGTTACTCAGAGAAAAAAAAATACGTGTACAATATTACTTAACACATTGCAGGACACTCAGCCAGACACAATAGAAATAACAATTGAATTACGTCCACAGCCGTAAGTGTCCTGCAATGTGTCAGTAATATTTGAAATGTATGGTTTTCCAAAAAAATTAAAAAAAAAAAAATAATCTAACCGATGGACCAAAAGTATTTTTCCATTCGTCATGCCTATTATGATTTTAATTTTTCTTTCCAAAAACGCTCCGCCTCTCTTAGCGCACACCCGAGCTTCAATCAAAAAGCTATCGACGAGCATCCATCTCGACACCGTCTAGTTACCGAAATATTACCATTTTGTCATGTACTGAGATTATCGAGCGATTAATCATGTAGGAATGTATAAATTCGATTTAGTAGCGACAGCCAGCAATCGGTCATGTGGTGTCTTCTTCTTCTTCTTCCTCGCCTTTCCCTATTTGGGGTCGGCTCTGTATGTCAACTCCCTCCATAACCTTTGCCATCTCTGTACTGACCCCCCGTTCCCCCATATCCGATCTTACGCATTCTTCCCACGTCTTTCTCGGCCTTCCTCTTCCTCTTTACCCGTCTACTTTCAAGTCGATCATGTGGTCTCTTATACTGTTAATTTGATTCAATTATTCACCATCATCATCAGGTCTTCCCGTCTCCACTGCAGAAGCACGACCCTCTCTGTACCACTTGGCCAGAGCAGCAAGAGGACTTGGCCTGCACTCTCCACGCTGGATTGTGTGGGGTTGTGGGTGGGTTGTAATTCCTAAGTCGCCTTTTACGACATCCACGGGAGGACCTGGAGTGGTCCTATTCTACTCTGCCGGATACTACACGGCATATCATTCATTGCATAGCATTCAATTATTGGTCATGGCCTATTGATTTGTGCCAAGTAGAATCATTCAGTAATTCAAGTAATATCTTCTTGATACACGTCTGGGTACCTTACCTTTTAAGGTATACCACCAAAGGTGACAAAACCTAAGTTATGACTTGACTTTAAAGTATAAACAGTAGTTCATAAAATAGGGTCATCTAGGGCTTGGTCTAGATACAATTTTGAATGATATCTCTGTCTTGTATCATATGAAATTTTCCCCGAAAAATTCACGTATCCCCATGTTTCGGGGAAAAGAGAGTTCTACCCCCATTTTAAATAAATTTGATATAAAATGTAATCAGCACTAGACCCGGAAAATTCATGTATTTTTCCGGGGTCCATGGGGCGTATAACGCCAACGGGACTAAAAAGTATTTTTAATTAATGTATAGAAAAGTATATCACTAAAAAGTATCACTATCTCCAAGTCATTATCTTTACCTAGCGGTAGATCAATGTGATCAATCAGAGATCGGCGGAAGTGTCCAATAGAAGGCGTTAGTGGTCTACTTGTAGTAAGTACTTTAATTTGAGCCCGGGGTGATCTTAGTAGGTCGGTAGAATGTCACCTTTATCTCCTAACCTAACAGACTGCGATGTGGTATATTTTTTTATTTTATTTATTAAACTTTATTACAAAAATGTAACAGGCGGACTTAATTAAGGCCCAAGGCCTTTTCTACCAGTCAACCTACAGGTATATTGGTGGAAATGAGATTGTGTGCATTGGGTCTAGGTCAAAAATAAATTAATAGGTACATAATACAAGTTCGTGCGAAATAAAACTTTTTTTTCATCTATTAACCCAAGCATCGCATTAAGGGGCTACCTGAATTTTACGGGGTCCAGTGGCGCCCCCATTTGAAAAAAATCATTTGAAAGGCAACGGTGATATCATTTAAAATTTTGTCTTGATCAAACCCTAGATAACCCTTTTAACTGTTTTATGAACTACTGTTTATAATTTAAAGTGCGAACGTGAAGCTTTTCTACGCACATTAGCTAAAAGTGGCCGTTTTTCGCAAATCTGCCACTGGACCCCGGAAATTTGGGTATGGCCTCTTGAATTTTTCGGGATATACACACGTAATATAAATTATAGTCAAGTTACTCAATAGACATTTGTATTTTGAATTTTGATTCTAAAACAGCATTGTATACGGAAACGTACCAGCACCGTTCTCCCACTACCCAAAGGTTGACTGGAAGAGATTGCTATGCGATAAGTCCGCCTTTGTATCATAATTTTGCCTTATTTTTTTTCTGTTTTGTATTTCCTTTTGTTTATGGTGCAATAAAGAGTATTTTTATTGTATTGTATTGTATTGATGAGGATGTGTACAGTGTTACTGAAATAAAATAGTAAAATTTGTTAAATACATAAATATTATTATCCCTGATAGAGAAGATACTTTGAGTCATTTGTCATATAAATGTAGGAATTTCCGAACGGACACAATAGCTTTATAGTTTTTTTACATTTCTAAACGTATACACTTCCGTTGTAATGCTCTCTCTCTCTCGCACGGACGACGTCGCCATTGTACCATATGAAAAAGTATTCCGCAATTTATTTTAAAAATAAAAGAAGATAAACGAAATTTGCTGTTATCATTGAGACCCAGTCCTACGTAAATGTATAAAAAATTGACACATCTAAAATATGTGAGTTATTAAGCAAATTACTCACTGAAACAAAACTAAGTTATAGTGATTAGTTAAGTAATTCATAGTAACAGGTGACTAATAGCAAGTGTCAGTGATAAATTAGTAAAGATTGGTACCAAATCCATACTTATATATAAAGCTGAAGAGTTTGTTTTTTTGTTCGTTTGTTTGTTTAAACGCGCTAATCTTAGGAACCACGGGACCGATTTGAAAAATTCTTTCGGTATTAGATAGGTCGTTTATCGAGGAAGGCTATAGGCTATATTGCATCACGCCCGCGACTTCACTCGCGTGGTTAACGCGGGCGAAGCCGCGCGCTGCCTCTAGTAAAGAATAACCGGCCAAATGCGAGTCGGATAATGTACGGGAGCCCCACTTAAAAATTTATATTATTAAATTTTTAAGGTTCTGTACATTTTAATAATCAAAAAACGAAACCCTTATAGGATTACTCGTGCGTCGTGCGAATCGGGTAATGTATGGAAGTCCCACTTACATATTTATTTTGTTTATAATTTAGGGTTCCGTACAAAAAAGAAAAACGGAACCCTTGTAGGATCACTCGTGCATTTGCCTGTCCTACCGTCTGTCACAGCCAATTTGCTCCGAATCTACTAGACCAAATCAGGTGAATTTTGGTAGAATGGTGTAATCTTATGACCCAAATACAAATGTGCAAAGTAAATAAATATTTTTTTCTAAATAAGGGTCCAATTCACGGGTCGCACTTGGTCGGTTTATGGTTTTTATCGTTGTAGCGGCAACAGAAATACATCATAATATGTAAACTGTCTAGCTATCACGGTTCATGAGATACAGGCATAACTTTAGTCTATAAGCGACTATAGTATGTGTATGTATGCACTAATATAAATCGTAACGATGTCTGTGTTTGTATAAGGTCTAATAAACGAAGGTCTAATGAACGCCGATTGAGGAGCTAATTTTTATACGTTTTGCAATAATTGACCGAGCGAGCGAAGCGAGCAAGGTCTACAATTCAAGTTGGGGCGAAAAACACATTGTTTGTATGTATGTTTGTATGTATGTTTGTATGTATGTATATATGTTCCACGATAACTCTCGAACCGTTGAACTAATTTTGATGATATTAAGAATGAGTGTAGCAACTATTCATAGAATTTTTAAGTTCGTTTGGCATCAAAATCGGTTCAGCCGTTTCTGAGATAAACGCATTTTTGTGAAAATAATTATTGATCTATAACTTCCGAACCGTTAATCAGATAGGGGTGAAACTTGCCATGTCACAAGATAGTATTACTATATTTAACCGAATAAAATATTTTTGGTCATTAAGCAATTCTTTGAGGAAAAGTAAACTCAAAGAAATTATTTCTATACGACATTATTAGCTTATGCGCGTTGTAGAAATGGATTAAATGAAACAGCACCATCTAGCGGATTCTTGAAGAATTCATAGGCATGTTATTTGGGGCATACCAAGATGTTATCAAACTGATTTTCGCTTCTATTTATATGTTTATAGGTATAATGCTATCGTATAATGATGATGAATTGAGTTTGGATTTTAAATTTCCTATGTAACTTATTTAAGATTGCTATATATTTGCAGGCAAACCCGTGCCTTGAGTTCATTCAAATGACGATACCTTTTTTTTAGGGAGTGCCTCCGCTGCCGGCACCGGTTCCTAAAAATATCACTAATGGGAACCGGCTGTTATACTGCATTATTTTCAGTTTTGGCTAAGTTTGATTGATTACTAAATTTAACAATTTTGTTGAGCAAACTTTGGTTCAATCGTTATCGCTGCTTGTCTGTGATTCTGAAGTAGTATTAGTGATTATGCTTCGAACTAAAAAGAGATCAGCGTCAACCAAAGTCAAAGTAGCTTTACGTAGAGAGTTAGAAACTAATGAGAAGCGGCATGAGCATCTTTCGCAACTAAAGGAAGATGCCAGTACTTCTCGTGCCAATGAGAGCTCATCAATCGCTTAAATCAAGAAATCTTTCCCAACGTAAAAGGGAGCTTCGTCAGCAAGAAAATTCAGCCGAACGCCTCTAAAGCTTGTGTTCACAGCGTGAGCACGCAAAGGAAGTAATAGAGCATGAACTATTCCCTGAACTTTAAGCGCTTGCACTCAATTCGTGAGCACGCTGTGGAGGTTCGAGAGGAAGAATCTTCACCAGAACACGGATTCCATTCCACCTATGATCCGATCGCGGAAAACTGGCCAAGTTTCATGCTCACGTACGCAATTTTCAGTGACATTTGCCTAGGCAGTAACTGTGCACAAATCGCAAGGACTTTGAATAAAGTAGTCGTAGATATTGGCGTAAAAGAGTTGGCGACCGTGTGTATAATCGTACATACGTTGCTCTTTCAAATTCGAAACGTCTTACGGATATTGTATTTGATCCAGGTTCTAAATTAATTCGTTTTGAAAAAAAAAAGAACTTATCAGCTCCGAATAGAAGAAGAAAGAAGGTTGTAAAATCTGAAAAAAAAAACACAGTTTTACTGGATATTAAAATTCATTTTTATCTGGGGGCACGGGAATGCCCCCGCCAAGACGAGCCAAGCGGAGCGCAACGGCACAACCTACCTTTTCTTGAAATGTTTCGTCGTTTTTTTGAACTCTCATAACTTTGGTTTGGATGATGCTAAATAGTTAAAAATTTCGAAATATATTGACACCAATACAGTCATTAAAAATACAAAGTGTGAATGTCGTAGCTATTATACTTTAGATTTTATTAATGTCTGAAAGCCCCCGATTTCGTCACTGATTCACTCACTGATCATCAAAATTCTTAAGGTACTTCCTGAAGTCCTAGAACGCTGAAATTTGATATGTAAGCTAATATTACTACAAAAACAACAAAAAAAACCAAACCTAACCTTTCCCCTCGGAATAGAAGGTGGAAGTTTGTAGACGTGTGGCTTGGCCGTTTTATTTCACACACGGTAAGGGCGTATAGATCAAGAATCTTGGCTCTACACGAGATCTGACCACTTTTTCATAGATTCACAGGGTAAGCTATGTAGACTCGACATTTTTACATGAAAATGTTTTTGGTTGGATTCTATTTTGGAATAATAATCGCGAGGTCTAAGTTCGCGGCGAACCACTAGTTTATATATGGAAAGTTATTCGTTCAGTATCTCATATTGAACTTTTTTCAAAGGTGTTGAAAAAAATTAACCCTGTATCTGGGGGGGGAGGGGTAAACAAGGTGGGGAGAATGGGGGAGGGGCTCGGCCTTTGTCCTCACAGGGGGCCTTATTACTTGGGGGGGCCGTATATAAGTGAAGTTTCCAGGAATTGTTTTAACTAACTCTTCACGCGAACACCGCCGCGGGCAACAGCCAGTTTACAATAAACGTTTAGTATATTAAATAGGCACATAAAATCATCTTATTAAATCGGCAAGCAACGGTACCGAATTGAAATGTTTACTCACATAACAGAGGTGGGCCGACAGACCTCATTGTTACCCGACGGTGCCTGTGGAGTGTACTGTAGCTTAATAAGCTTGGCCCTTATGCACTTCCACCTAGCACTTATTAATATGCCTTCTGAAACCTGGTAAGATAACTTTGTTAAGAATAAATGTTTAGGAAAAATACTTACTAATATTATAAATGCGAAAGTGAGTTTGTATATTTATTGTTACCACTTCACGCTTCAACCACTGAACGAATAATAAGTAAATTTCATCTAAATTATTTAGAGGAAAATTGATATGGATGTTCTTTGATACCCACGAAAGGACATAGGATAGTTTTTATCCCGAAATTCCCACGGGGAGCGAAGTCCATGGGCACAATTAGTATATTAATAATTGGTACTTACCAAAGTAATTAAAACTAAATCACATTTATTATCTATAATATAAAATTGTTTACACATATAAATAATATTCAAAAGATAATATTTTTACAAAAAGATTCTCATTTGCACATTAACATTATAAATAACCTTGATACACATACAAACAAATATCCTAAATATAACTATTAATAAAACTACAGCTAAACTAAAATATTAATACTAATTGATGTATTTTTACAAAAATACAACAATCAATTTGCTACTAATTCAAAATACCACTCCGAATTGTATCCGACTCAAATATGCCCATTATACTGGTTGTGTTTTATCTTTGGATAGCGATGGATATCCTTTGAACCAAATCCAATCCTGATATGGGCGGTGGTCATATTCTCGTTCTGCCAAAACTAAATTATATTTAAGACATAAAACTAATAAAAAAAAATATTTCAACAAAATATATAGTTACTTTTTAAATTTAATAATAGTCAAACAATTTCAGAATTTCAGAAATTTCAGAATATGTTTTTATATACTAAGAAATTAATCGTATTTCCTCAAACTACCTATTTATACTTTTTACTATATTTTAACTACTTATTTACAGTTTACTGTGCGCGCCATTTTTAAAACGCGGAGTCACTACGAAAGATTTTTCCATACAAAAACCGTGCATTTAATGACTCCGCGTTTGAAATATGGCACCACAGAGCTTCTTGCAACAACTTTGTTCGGAACCTCCTGTAACATATTTGAAAAGAAAAAGAATATTTTTCATGAAAAAGAATGACTTCTTTTCACTGCGAAAAAGAAAATATTCACCATTTATCGTCCCCTAAGACTAACACTTAGTAATCATTATAAATCATTAAAATAAGTACCTAACTAATATCCATAAACTAGGAAATCCATTAATGCTAAACCACTTATCGCCACGGCCAAGGCTCACCACACCTTCCTTAAGTAGTACAGCACTTAAAGCTTAATTTAAAGCTGACAATGACCTTAACGATACAACCTAAACTAAGACCTTGTAGGGCCACAGGAGGGCCGCAAAGAAAACCATGATGACCTACTTACCACCTGAGTGACGCGGCGAAGGAAACACGCATCAAAGAAATTTAACTTTTAATGTGATAGCAGTAGGAACGGTTATTGGTGAAAGTCGGATTCTAGGTCTGTAGGCCTGTTGTCAATGTGTGCGTGAGCGGAGGCGCGGGAGTGTGCGTGTACGCATGGAGATAGCAGCCGCCAGGGACGCTCAACTTTAAGTGAAATGCGTCGCGGAGTTTTTGTAATAATTAAACAATGTGACAAAGTATAGAAAAATAAATTATTTTTTCAATTTTAGAAATGATACGAGTAATTTTTGAAATAAATTTAGATATATAGCTAGGATATAAATTTAACAGTAAATCTGAAATGTCAATACAAACAGAACCTGTCAAAACATGATTTTAGTTAATAATGGGCTTACTTTATTATGGTTCATACATACAATGTTGTATTTAAATTTACATATCACAGACACTAATTAATTACAATTACGTAAGTACGACAACAATCACTCAATAATAATCACTTACTATATTTTTTCATAAAAATAAAAAAAAAATTGCATGCTATTGAAGATGTGTAATTAAAACAAATGCTCAATTAAAACCACAATACATGTAGTTAAACGACCATGGGATACATTTCAATAGCCCTAGTGAGAACGAACGAACCAAAAAAGCTTTAATATACACATTAGTTGACTATTTCAGTTCACCTACAACAAATGTCTAAGCTTGAAAAAAGGCTAAAAAATAAAATAGCACAAAATGAGTACAATAAGCCTACGAAACAGCAAGTATTGAACAGTTAGTGTTATATCGTAGGCGTAGACGCAAGTCTGCGCTTGAGTCGTAGCAACGTAGCGGGCCGCGGTTCGCCCGCCCTCCCCGGTGGTAGAAAATTTTTGGTGGGAAGTGAGTGGGGTGCGCTCGCGCAGTCAGTCTTCGACACGCGCGGCTCGCGTCCGCAACGGACCGCAGTGAGTGAAGTGAAACCTGGACCGGTTCGAACTGGCCGGCGAGACAACCCCACAGTGACGCTAAAGTGTACGTTGCAAAAAAAAAGAAAAAAAACACAACTTTGTTCCAATTTTGGTACAAACTGTGTTTTGGGAATGTAATTGGCATTTATAAAGTGACGTGACAGTGCCGGATTGTGGACCAGTGGATTTTTGGACGCCAGTTATATTGTTTTTTTTTTATTATTAATATTTTTTTATCTCTTTCCTCCTTGTCTTTCGTGAGAATAATTTTGTTTTAAATCTTTTATTTATGCCAATCACACTTGTCCCTTTTTTCTTTTTCTTTATTAACTTTTTTTTATTTACTAACTGCATGGTTCTCTAGTAGTACGCTAGATAAATAGGAAGTAAATTGCTAAACATATCGGTAAAATCCGGTAGTAAGAGTTATATTTTGGGAGATGTGATCGGGTCGGAAAAGTCGGTCTTTTCCGCCGGTTTGGGAGCCGAAGGCCGCGCGACTAGTTTTTTTACAGTTTTAACGGCGCTCCGTTCGGCGACACCAATTATTCACATTTCTTTGTTTTCACGCAATATCTCATAGAAATTTCACGGCAATCGGCCAATTAACTTGTGAATTAATTATCCTTATTGCAAAAATTACAATTATTACTTGCATTGCAAATTGACTACAAAGTTGCGAAGTTTGCTTTTGCAGAATCAAAAAAAAATTTTTTTTATTCTTTGCTTAATTTATCTAACACGTAATGTCATTCCGTATGACAGAAGACAAAAATGTGTAAAATAATGTAATTTAGCTCAAAAGATAGTTATCGTTATGAACAGCGTGTTACCCAAAACAATTTAGTACAAACTGCTCAATATTCATTACGCATCAATAATTACGACCATTAATTGCACAAAGCACCATTTTAGTCATTATGTAAAGGAATTGTTCACTACTTTATGAGTATTAATTATACATATTGAATAAAAAATTAAAAATAAATTACTTCCTCGAAATTAGGTCATTAATTAAAATTTATTGAAATCACATAATATTCACTTGACATCTCTGTACCTATGAGTAATGCTCACTTTACTAAAATTAAAAACTGATAACAAAATTAGGTCAAATATTAAAAAAAATTAGGTCGTCCATACATTTTTGCTTAATATAAATGTATGTGTGTATAAATGTGCAACTACTGAGAAAAACACAATATTAAACAACATTTAAAAAAGCCTAGGTTAGCCTACTTTTCCAAATTAGGTCAAGTACAAAAAAAAAAACATTATTTGGGTCACATGTTCTTTCTTTTTAAATAAAATAAATATTACCTTACTTAATGAAAACGATATTCTTATTTTAATGCAAATTGCTTTGAATACCTGTCATATTAAAAAAATAGGATAAAACACTTTTTTTCGAAAGATATATATTTTACTTTGCAGAAATATTGCATGTCGGCAAAACTTCCCACAAGTTACATTAGTTAAAAAAAAATAAAAAAGCAGTTTTGTAGGTAATAAAAAGTAGTGTATCTAGCAAGGTCTATCTATTTTCTAGTCCCCTCTATCGACCCTGGTACCCTGTGTTGGCAGGCGCGAAGACTATAATGATAAACTGGATTTGACGACTACACTGCGCTGCTCTAAATCTTGCCTTGGATTCATCAGGTAAGACAAGCTTCAATGGACACTAACCAATTATTATTTATTTATTATTATTTATTTATTATTATTATTTATTTATTAGCACACTCAACAGATTACAAACACAATAAGAAAACAAAATTAAGTATACAGATATTAGAGCCGTTCTAGTCTGCAATCCTAAAACAAGTATGCCTAAAAGCTATACTAATAACAAAGTCAGAAGCTAGGGTACACTGAATACAATAATAAAAAACAAAATAAAAAAAGTGATAGATAATTGCAAAAAAATAAAAAAAAATAAAAAAATACAGGTCAAGACAAAACAGAAATTAAGATTTATAAATGCTAGTTATTGATATTGACACATTTTTAGGTGTATTAGTATTTGCCGCCGAAACTTATAAAGTGAAAAGTGAAAGATATCAATGTCTCTGTTAGATACTAGGACTTCATTGTATTGGCGACACATTCTGACCACAGGATTATAATAAGATATGTTATTCGAGTAAACCTGTAAGGTAAATGCATTATAGTTTCGATTTCGAGACCTAAAACGCGTATTAAAGTTAAGAAGAGAAAGAAGGCTAGGAGAATCGAAGGAGAATCAATTCTTTATCTTCATGTATAGTCATAAAATTAATGGTATTAATGATAATGGCCATCTTTCAGCAGCGTTGACAGCAGACTTGTCTAAGATTTAGTATTCGCCCTAAATATTTAGGTACTTAAAATAATACATGCAACATAAATGGGCGAAAATTAAAATCAAGTTTTAAAAGGCGATGCGGCTAGCATCCTGATACTATTTTGATTTGTTCTTCCACTTTCTCGTTCAACATCCCGCTAAAAGTGGCCTTTGAGTCATGTGGCCCTGGGCTTTTGTCTTATATCTAAGAGCTGTGTCGTTTCCGGCAGAGTAGAATAGGGCCACTCCGAGTCCTCCTGTGGATGTCGTAGAAGGCGACTTAGGAACAAGCTAAACAAAGCTTATAAACATCAATGAGACCTCTCCAATCCATCTCACCAGCGAGGAGAGTGTAGGCCAAATTCTCTGGCTGCCCTGAACAAATATGGCTCTAGTAGTACAGAAAGGGTAGTGCTCCTGCAGTGGAGACTAAAAAGACCTGATGATTATGATACCTAGGTATTATAATTACACATTCCAAACGGACGAACCGATGGTCAGCCACAAGGGTAGAAAGGTTCTATAATAATGACTGACTGATACTACTACTAGGTAGCTAGTCTACTAGGTGGTCAGACAACCTGAGCCATTACAGGAACTGCTGGATGCAGGCAGCTTCCAATCGATAATTGTAAATCCTTTTGGGAACCCAATCTAGCAAAAAAAGAACTAAATAGTACTATATATTCTTGAATTAAATAGTACTATATTGAAGGATTCTTTACATCAAATATTTTAACTATTTAGTAATTAGGATCAGAAATCAGAAATCTTTATTTGCCCGACTACATTATAAAATAGGTGTTCAGTACAATTATAGTCACTGTATTCGTGCAAATATACATAGTACGTCAATCATTAATAAACTACGAATTATCTAATTCGTACAATTTAAATATGGCTACTTATAAGCTTAATATTAAATTACGCTTTAAAAACATTTATCTAAAGCCAATGATAATAATGTCAATACAGATTCATATAAAACCAATTTTTTATTTGTTTGATAAAAAAACATACAATAATTAGGCATTTGTTTTGCAAAGCTGACTTTAATTTCCTTATTTACTGAGCTTATTTACGGAAACATTGTGCAACACAAAAATGCACCCGTCAGAAGGTACAATGACTCCAAACATGTCAGATAGGCGCGACACTTTTTGCCACTTGCGTACAAAAAATTTTACACACATCCATATTTAGTTCTTTTTTGTAGCCAGTGATAAGTCGGTGAATGAACCGATTTTTTTACCGTTTTTCCAATCAAGCTGTAAAAAGTTTACAGTCAGCCATTATAGCCAGTAAGGGAACAAAATCCCTGTGAGAATCTTTTTGTCAAACCCAATCAAACAAATCACAACGTATATGTTAAACCCGTCTCAATCGATATTGATGTCAAACAAACTTCAAAAATTTTAAGAATAGTTGCTACACTTATTCTTAACATCATCAAAATTAATTCAACAATTTAGGAGTTATCACGGAACATACATACAAACAAAGTTTTTTGTCCCAACATGAATTGTAGCCCTCCTCCCTTCTCTCGCTCGGTTAATTAACAATCTATCACAAGCTGAATGAAAGAGATCCCAACCTAAAATATGTCCTCCGTTATTTATTTCCTCTTTCGAATTTCGTATATAAGTTTCATCAAAGCTACAACCAACAACCGTGATTTCTTAAAATAAAATACAAAAATAAAATGTTAGGCATATAAAAAAACCCTTCAAACTTTCGAAAAGTTTAACCAATTTTCGTCAAAGATAGCTAAAAATCACCAGAAGGAAAACCAAAAGCATCGAGGGCTACGATGCTACAGAGAGACTATATTTGCGTCAAACTTTTTTCCCCTTCTTTTTTGAGTTAAAAAAAACATGAGTTCAGCATCATGCATATTATAATTTTATAAAAAAATATCTACGCCTATCATAAATCGAACCCACGAATGCTGTTCCTCGTTCCGCCTAAGATTGCTCCACCACTGAGTCACTCGCAACCTTCCTCTCTGATCTGGTGACACATCTTCGAATCAGCTGGCCTACTTAGGACAACCTTCGAGATTCGGCCATTTACATGTATTTTACACATATTTATAAATAAAAAGAATTCTGACTGATTTCTAGGAAGCTTTTTGGGTGAAGTTGTAATGACTTTTCGACCTTCGTGGCGTAATGGTTACCTCGCTGTGACGACGCTTTTCCGTCACTTGGAGAATTGAGATTTTTATTTCGAAAAAATGCAAATAAATATTAATTTTCAACGCATAAGTAGTCATTTAAGTTCGTCTATTTATTTTGATAATAGCTCAAGTCCGCGACTTTGTTCGCGTGGACTTTATGACTCCGAAAAATGTTCATCAGACTAAATAACTTTTGCTAAGGTGACATTTTTATATTTCTTATAGTTTAGTCGACAAACAAACAGACTATTTTTTTATTCTTACTTTATTACTATTTCTACATCGCCACAATTTTTTTTTTGTAAATATTTTTAATATACAGACACATTTTTTTTACAATTTTATTATATGTATAGAAGATGACGGAGAATACATTTTTATATTTTATAGGATTTTTGTGCTTTTACGGATTATTAAATGACAAAGTCAATGACCTTTGGATGAAGTTAACCAATCACACGAAAAGTTCTAATCAATCTTCCAAGTTTATCATATAATGGCTTCACTATTGGCTACTTTTCTGGGTGAAAAATAAATTACTTAGTACTGTTCAGAAAATAAAACATTACAAAATAATTACGCTTGTCATGGTCATAATAACCATTTTCAATGACTTTAGGTTTATAATTGCAGAAAAACTATTTGACTTCAAGAAACTGGGACGTCAATAGTCTTAATTTCATACAAATCCCATAGAACATTTTTGTTTTGACTTGACGTTTAGAAAAGTATGTAATTTGAGATATTGGAAAGTAGCGAGTTAAATTAATCAATTAAATTCTAAAAGATGTTTTTTTTGAGTTAGCGTCGACCATACATGCCATGTGTCACCTAAATATCCATATTTGCGCGTGCAAAAACACCATAAAACACTGAAAGTGCTAATTGTCCTAAAATGCAAACCTTGCGGTTGACATGAAAATAGACAGAGACAGACAGACAAGTGGCACGCACAAATTATGTGATTTGCACTGTTTATCGTTACAGTGCGACTTGAGGGATTGAATGTCCTAATGGACTTCGAAAATTGCCTGTTATATCTCTAGATCTATGCTTATAAATTAGTAAAGAACTTAATAGTTATAAATGTACACGCTTGGACTCACTTTATATAAAAGTTTGTGACATACTATTCAGACATCGTGTCGATCAAAATACTCATATTTAAGACTGCTCAAAACTATATTACTTATGTAGCTTTTGGGCAGCTTGAATAATCCATATAGCTTGATGACTGCCGTCTTAAATGACAACCGGGAACACGGGCTAAACTTGTGTGCCGAAGCACGTACGGAGATATCTAATAAGAAAAATACACGAAAAAAATATGTTATGTAACCAGTTTAGCCATAAAAATTCAAAAGTAAAGTGAACATAGAACAAAACTTGGTTAAAAAAGGAATGAGATGTACGAAAATATGTCTATCTCACTCGCAAAAACCCTATTTTCTATGGAAAGTGACATGGACGTTGACGTCACCAGTCCATATGATATGGACTTCTCTTTCTAATTGAAACTTTAAAGTATCACAAGTTCATCGCTGATTAAAATATTTCATAAATTCTTTTTTTCTGTGGTATGGTTCATATTTGTTTACTGTGGTTAATAAGGATTTTATTAAGATTGCCTTAGATAAGGCCGCCTATTGTACATCTGAAATTATATTTAAATGTTATTTTCATGTGTTTTGGTGCAATAAAGTGTCTTTTTACTTACTTACTTACTTTAAGTAAGTAAAAAAAATACATGCATATTTTCTAAGCGTGAAAGCTCTACTACCGCTGGGCCATCGAGCTCCTCAAGCGTAAGCGACAAAAGTCGGAATCGCAGTGCGTTGTAAATTAGAAATCGCATGCACTTGACATTAAACTTCGCGTCGTTGGTCATTGCCGCGGATCTAGCGTGCCGCCGCGCCAAGCGACACACAATGCCGAGCGACCAGAGACACACCCCCTCACCACAAGTAGAGGTTTTACGGTCTTCAATCTAACTAAAGTACTTTGTGTGCTTCTGCTAGTACATCTAAATTGAAAGTTAATGTCAAAATAGTTTACATAGCTTTGGTGTTTTTATTATAAAGTTAAAAATAAGTCAAAGTCAAAAATAATTTATCTTTGGGTTTTGTATCACTGGATAATTGACAATTTTTTTCGATTTCATTCGATACTTGATAAATTACTTTTCATCAATGTTCCTTCCATGCTGATCGCGGATAAAAGAATAAACTTAGAATAGATGTAAGAATTTGAATGGATATCGGAAAACAAATAAAAGGTTTCCATGGATAACACTAGATTACATAAATCTATTACACCGAGCAGAGCATATATCTTAAACAGCACTGATTTTACGGCAAAAGAAGCATCCGCATGGCCACACTAAACAATCGCACGAAAGCTCTTATATTAGTAACTGATACCTATACAAGTATAGATCATTGATTAAATCGGTGAATGTAAGTAGATATCACAAAACTAATAAACACCAAGTGCAAGCTACCAGCGACCAGTTTAAAGTACTACTTTATTTAAATAATAGTAACAAAAGATTTTAATGTTTTAATTAAAACCTATTGTGCCATCTGGCGACGAGGGAAGAGAAATAATTATGTTAATAACGCGACAAGAAGGCATGGTTAATCTATGCACGAAGTGTCACTTCTGTACTAGCCGCATATCGTGCGCGTGGGCCATCTCCGCCGCGCAGTGAAAGTTTCCCCGCCGCGCGCCCCCCTCGCCGCTGCACCCCGCGCCCCGCGCCCGCCCTCCCGCGGCCTACTATATGTGTCACCGATAGACCTTCAGCGAGAACTTTCTTTTTGCGATTTGTGATGTATGTCTATGTGTTGACACGTGGTCTGTTGACGTTTTGACTATGGTTGGTCATGTTTTTTTTTATTTTATTTTTTATTTAACTTTATTACAATACATGTAAATGGCGGACTAAAGGCCTGAGACCTTTTCTACCAGTCTGCTACTGTACACATTTTTTAAATCACAGCTATCAGATTTATTCATTAAAAAACCAATATCATTAATATTACTTTAAAGTAGTTAGGTACGTGTTAAATTTTTCAAAGTACCACCAGAAGTGAATACCGTGTCATCTTTTGATATTTTAGAACAAGTTATCTTTTTTTTATCAAAATGTATTATATTTTAAGGCCTTATTGTCAAGATCGGAAAAGTTGACTGATGAAATGGGAAAAAATCTGGGGAGTCATGTTCGCAGTAGATATATCTGGCAATTGTACTGACATTTTCTGGCAATTACTATCATCACGCCGAGCATGGCCTTCAGGTTTAGTGGCCTTAGGTCGCTCTATCCCATAAGGTCATGCTTACATAGTAGGTACATCCTGAATCACATGCAATAGGTGTTTCCATCTCGTAAGTGGCTGACGAGGTCCGGGAGCCACTTTCGACAGAGCATGACTCAGATTTTATGTAACTTGAGTTTATTGATTACTAATTCGCGTGTATTTACTGATAACAGAAGACTAAGGTCTCATGTAAGATATGAGTCATCATATCAGTCATTGGTAATATAAGTAATCATATTAAAAAATTACAACTGTAAAATATAAACGTTAACAAACGCTGACTTTTCAAAACGGCTAACTTATGAATAACCTGCCAATTTTAGTAGCTTTAAACCACACACGCTCGCGAATAAACATCAACCTATTTTAATCGGTAGCACAATCCGCTAATATCCTGCCAATTCAAATAGCTATACACTACCCAGTGTCACGAACTAACGCCGACCTACCTCATTTGAATCGCACACACGTTCGCCGGACATTGAACGCAGAGAAAGCGGCCAGGATCAGCTGTGAGGTGCGTCGTACGCTAACTACAGTAACATCCTTGATGTTCACAGATATCGAAGTAAACAACACCCATGTATAATGAAAAATAAACCTTATCCAGCGGCGTAAAGATTCATTTTTCATCATTCAAAGATAGGATCCTGGCGTTTATATCTAGAATAGACTCGTCCTATTATGCTCAATACTCAATATTTTATTGCAAACCATAAAGGTACGACGTTAGCAAAAAAATTTAAGATCATTTATGTCGACCCTATCAGCTGATTTTGTGATTTCAGTCTTAAAATAATATTAGGTAATTATGTTTTTCCTCATCAGTGGTTATTGTTTGTATGTATATCTGCACTTTAATCCATTAAATTCTAAGATACAATATATTGTATCTTAGAATGTAATATATTGTGCTTAGAATTTAATATTTTTTTTAATATGTGTTATAACACGTATTAAAAATACAAACTATTCCCACTATCAAACTTAAGTTCATAATCTGGAAACTCCCCAATTATTTATATTAATACCGGCTGGTTGATACACACATACATCCTTGCTTTTATCATTGAAAAATAATTTTTCATCAATATTTTTTTTAAAGAAAAGTTTTTTTTTGTCTTTTCTGATGGAATGCTATTTATGGTAACGACACAATTTCATCTGCTAAACTAAAACACTGGCCACATGCTTGTTTCTTTTTTATCATTGACATCTTCATTCGCATTATTCTAAATTCAAACGTAAACCCATAAAATCGCAATGGCGCAGCGTTATTTCTTATAATAGAAGAACAGTTTTTAATATTTATTTTGACTGGTCTGTTTGTAAATGGCCACTTGAATTCTTTATGATAATTCATATGCTAAACAAAAACAACTGGCCACATTCTCATTTCTTTTTTATCATTGACATCTTCATTCGCATTATTCTAAATTCAAACGTGAACCCGCAGAATCGCAATGGCGCAATGTTATTTATAATAATACTGGCTGGATGGTACATTAAAAACAAAAAGTTTTTAGTATTTATTTTGACTGCTCCGATTATAAATGGACGCTGGAATTCTTTTTTATGACTGAAGAGTGAAGAAGATATCATCTGTTGAACTAAAACTGGCCACATTCTCATTTCTTTTTTATCATGGACATCTTCATTCGCATTATTCTAAATTCAAACGTAAACCCGTAGAATCGCAATGTCCGGCGTGTCGCGGAGAAAGCTGTTGATCTGTCATCGTTATGGCGACCGGTCGGGCGGAACGGGGGGAGGGGATGGGAGGGGAGCCTAGACCCACTTCTAGACCAGACACGTGACCTATTTGTGTTTTTGTTTGAGCCAGCTGTGTTTCTCCACGCGGTTGAAACTATGATAGATAGATACTTAACTCCTTACTATACACCAAAAAACAAAATGAAAAAAAAAAATTACATTAAATGAGTACAATGGGTGGTCTTTGAAGTTAGATTATTGCTCTGTATTTGTCCTGGATTGGGTGTTTATTGACCGAGCGAGCGAAGCGAGCGAAGCGTCTCAGTTTCGAGACTAGCCAAAAATTCTTTTGTCCGTCTGTCTGTCTGTCTGTCTGTCTGTCTGTCTGTCTGTCTGTCTGTTCTCGCCTACAGGTCGCATTTCTTAACCGATTCTCATAAAATTTTGTAAGCAGGTTCAGCAACTAAATAGAATTTTTTTGTCGAGCCAGTTTTTCGAAATTTTTCAAAATGGCGGATATATGGGGGTTTTAAATTTTAAAACTGTCATATATCCGCCATTTCAAAATATTTTCAAAAATGTCATTAGACTTTTTTGTTGCCATTATGAAAACGATATTTTTTTATTTGAACAACTTTTTTGTCTGAACAACTTTTTTATATGTTATACTTAAACGGGTTTAGGGTGACTCGCAAAGTCTAGCTGACTAAGCCGTGACGAATATACAATACAAATCCTCTTACAAAATATACTCAAACTATTTAACGGTGAATTCAGTCCGGGCTACTGAACAACTTTCTTAAAAATACATATCTTCCCTGGGGTCCTCGAAGTAATTTCTCTGAATAACTATCATGGTTATTATTTTGAGTTTTATGAGTAGTTCTATAAATTTTATCATATTTAACCGACTTAAAATAGAAGAGTTTTGCTTATTTTACGATTTTTTTTTTCAGTTTTTGCTTATTTTGATTGATTGTTGGCTTGTTTATTAAATTTAGCAATTTTGTTCAGCGAACTTTCGTTCAGTCGCTATTGCAGCTTGTCTGTGCTTCTGTATTAATATTAGTAATTATGCTACGAACTAACAAGAGATCAACAGCAATCAAAGCCAGCGAAGTAGCTATACGAAGAAAGTAAGAAACCAATGAGCAACGGCATAGAGCCATGGCAATACAAATAAACATTTAAACCTGGTTTTTCCAACTACGAGCTGACTTTGTCATTTGAAAAATGATGGGTCGTTTTTCAGTGAAAGACTACTGGTACAGAACTGAATTTCAGCATCACGGTAGACCTCATATCCATGGGATTGTATGGTTGGAAGGTGCTCCTGACATTTCAGAGCTAGATCGAAAGTCATTTGAAGAAAGGGCTGTGATTGGCAACTATTTTGGAAATTTGGTCACAACCATGAATTCGCATATCGGTAAACCTGCACCGATAATAAAATTCATCTAAATCAGGTACATTATTCTGAAATAATAATCGCGAGGTCTAAGTTCGTGGCGAACTACTAGTTTATCTATATACGTATTCATCATAAAATATAGTATCCCATAACATAAGTTTTTGTTATGGGACTCAACGATACTATATTTGACTTTGACATGAAGAATATGTATTGACTTGTTGGAAATTAGCAAACGATTCTATCGTGTGGCTAGGCTATGGCTTACACGAACCTGAGTACGTATTTCTATCAGAGAAGGTAGTTAGAATAGGATTTAGAATTTACTTTACTTTATTGCCTAAAAATACCACACACTCAATAAAAAAAAATACATCTAACAATAAAATAAGAATGAAATTTCATCATTTTTCTTCTCCTCGTACATTTTGTGCAACATTGTCATGGCATGGTGTGGCTTTTTGGCAAAAAGATCTATTCAGCATGTGCCGCGGTCACGATGTGACTGCGACGCTGGTTTTCAAAGGTAAAATAAAAGAAATATATTCTTTTATTTTACCTTTGAATTAAAGGTAAAATAAAATATATTCACACAGATTTAGCTATCTCCAAAGTAAGCTTTAACTTGTTTTAAATGGGATACGTACTCAACGATACTATATTTAATGATAAATACTTACATAAAGGTATATTTGACCGAGCGAGCGAAGCGAGTGAGGTCTCTAAATCGAGTTGGGGGCGAAAACACATTGTATGTATGTATGTATGTATGTATGTATGTTTGTACCGCGATAGCAGCCGAACCGATGGTTTGATTTTGATGAAACTTGGTAGGCATGTAGGAAACATCAATAGAATTTTCAAGTTCGTTGGGCATCAAAATCGGTTCAGTAGTTTTTGAAATATTAATAAAAATGTCCGCGCAAACGAAACCATAGCGCGTTCTAACTTTGGATACCGCCATCTAGGGGTTATTTAGGAAACTGAATTGCGAAAAATAATCGCGAGGTCTAAGTTCGCGGCGAACTACTAGTACTTAGATAAATACCCAAGACCCAGGTCAATTTGAAAAAGGCATTTCCAACTTCAATTTCGAACCAGGAACCTCCGAACGGTGAACTAACGCGGTTACCACTACGCCACGGAGATCGACAATTCTCTCATACAAAAGACATCAACGTCCTCTGTAAAGAAAAATGATTGAGTCGACATTTTAAAAAGTTATTTGAAATGAATTCTTGGTTGGAATACTTAAGTTTGTGCATTTTATTTCAATGTTATGTTAATTTTGACTTCCAAATGTGGTAATAATGTTTTAGTTATGACGACCTCCGTGGCGTAGTGGTCACCATGCTAGTCCGCCACCCAGAGGTCCCGGGTTCGATTCCCGGTCAGGGCAAGTTGGAAAATGACCTTTTTCAAATTGTCCTGGGTCTTGGATGTTTATCTATATATGTATTTGTTATAAAATATAGTATCGTTGAGTTAGCATCCCATAACACAAGTCTCGAACTTACTTTGGGGCTAGCTCAATCAGTGTTATTTGTCCCTATATATTTATTTATTTATTTTTATTTATAGTTAAAATAACTAATAAGGTTTATTGCAGCCTCAACGAGTGCCTTCGTTTTAGGTTATAAGTTTTATATTATACTAGCTGTGCCCATGGGCTTCGCTCCCCGTGGGAATTTCGGGATAAAAACTATGTCCTTTAGTGGGTATCAAACAACATCCATATCAATTTTCCTCTAAACAATTTAGATGAAATTTACTTATTATTCGTTCAGTGGTTAAAGCGTGAAGTGGTAACAATAATTACAAACTCACTTTCGCATTTATCCTATGTCCTTTCCCGAGTCTCAAACTATATCCATACCAAATTTCATCCAAATCGGTTCAGTAGTTAAGGCGTGAGAGGTAACAAACAAACAAACAAACAAATATACAAACTCACTTTCGCATTTATAATATTAGTAGGATGTATGTTAGTCTATAGGTATTTATAAATATGGACCTATAGTGTACACGTTAATTTTATTACCTGAACAAATTGATTTTATTACTATTTCTATATATTTACTATATATTTCTATATATTTCCATGCTGGTCTGGGAGAAACGAAAAAACTTAGAATGTACCAGCTGCTTCTCTTCCCGCGCAGATCGTAAAAGCCGATCGAGGGAATGGGCAAAAATGCGAATCATTTTAACAGGCGATGCGGCTAGCAACCCATCACTGTATTGATTGCTTTTCCATCTTCTCGCCCACCGTGACGCTAAAAGTGGCTTTTGGGTCTTGCGGCCCTGGGCTCTGCAAGACCCAAAATGCTCTGTCTGCCCCATTAGGGATAAAGACGTGATAGTATGTATGTATGTTCTATATATTTAAAATATTTCACTATTATGAAAATATGTACATTATAATTTATTTTAACCAAAAAAAATCTTACCACATTTTGGAGTCGAAAATAACAAAAGAAAAAACTTTCATCCCCCCGGCGACCCCGGCGAGGAGACAATACAATAATAACACCTTACTTTTGAATTTGGAAGCATGTGTAGTAGGTAACAATAAGGTTCGACACATGTTCCCAAAAAGCGACTTTCCCATCGCGTGAGGCTTTCTTTGCGGCAGATGCCAACCCTTCAATCAGTCAATATTTGAATTCGAATTTGGAACGCCAGGTAGAATTCGGAAGAACATGTGTTCGGTGGGAATAAAGGAGATGTGATAAGAGTATGTCGCCTTAAATACAACGTGGAAGGAATATATAAGGTCTAACAAAATATACTGAAACTATTTTAAGGGTGAATTCAGTCCCTGATACTGAACAACTTTCCCCAAGGAACACGTATCGAAATATGAAAAGTAGTGTTTGGCCTCCCGTATAAGTTGACCGATCAGCTGATTCGAGTTTGTACGGAAAATCAAATTTTTTTTGCATATGTTCCTTGGGGAAAGTTGTTCAGTATCACGGACTGAATTCACCCTTAAAATAGTTTCAGTATATTTTATTAGACCTTATATATAATAAATCGAACCACGGGTTATACTAGATCACTATAAAAAATAATAATTTGGCATTTCCATACAAAAGTGTGCAATCGCCCAGGCAATTTGTTATCTATCTATATATACGTATTTGTCATAAAATATAGTATCGTTGAGTTAGTATCCCATAACACAAGTCTCGAACTTTCTTTGGGGCTAGCTCAATCGGTGTAATTTTTCCTTGTATATTTATTTTTTATTATTTTATATTAATAGGCAATGCTGCTAGCAAGTTATCACTCTTTAATTCCTTTTTCCACCTTTTCGCCCATCATTACACTTAAAGTGGCCTTTGAGTTGCGGCCCTGGGCTCTGTCTCCTCAGAGCCCTAAGTCCCCAAATGCTCTGTCTGCCTCATTAGGGATAAAGACGTGATAGAATATATGTATGTATGTAGCATCGTTGTGTTAATATCCTACAACACAAGTGTAAGCTTACTTTTGTAGTAAACTTAGCTGTAAGTAACCATTTGACGTCAACAATTGTGCAACAAAACAATGACGATTATTAAGAGATATTATAAATATCCTATGATAATAAAGATATATTTGAATTGAATTGAATTTGGGTTAGCTCATTCTGTGTGATTTGTCCGAACATATTTATTTATTTTATGTCATGTTGCCACTAGTATGGCACTTCATAGAAGCGGAATACTGCTACTAAAAACGAATACATCCGCGCTGTCGTCAATGTGTGTGTTCGCCCGCTCAACACCCTTGTTATTTTAAATATTGTTTGATTGTATCCGTCATCAAGTAGTCAAGCCGATCGCCTTGTGATCCGGTGGTCGTGAGTTCGAATCCTAACAGGAGCATATTTTGTAAAAAGTTGTTTCCTGTCAGGTTCGGATACAATACAATACAATACAAATACTCTTTATTGCACCATAAACAAAAGGAAATACAAAACAGAAAAAAATAAATAAGACAGAATTATGATACAATGGCGGACTTATCGCATAGCAATCTCTTCCAGTCAACCTTTGGGTAGTGGGAGAAGTGAATATTTAAGAGAGGCGGTTGCAGAACATCAGTGAGACCTCTCGAACCCGTCTGGCCAGCGTGGAGAGTATAGGCCGAGTCCTCTGCTCTGGCCAAGAATGGCTCTAATAATGACTAAAAGGACCTGATGATGATAATGATGATCTAGTATTGCCCGTGGTTCAATTTATTACAGGTCCCTTACACGTTGTATGCTGCTGAGTTAGTCTCTTCACTCGCTTTTCGAAAAGCAGTCCAATTCACAATGTCCCCAAAGTCAGACTAGTTGCGCCACCCGGCCACAACCGTCTGTCATGCAAGTTACTCCACAAAAAGTATTGCTTCACGCGGCGGCTTTTTGTAAACTGAGAATAGATTATTTATTTTACATAAAAAACTGAATTTTAAATTGATTTTACGTAATGTTGTTATGAATTTGAATCAAATTTATATCAATCTAGTCTAGGTATAGAATTACATTTCAGCATAGCAGGTAACTTTATGTCAAGGAGACATTTATTGTTGTTTTTTTTTTCTTTTTTGGTTAATTAAATGCTATTCTCGGTGAAAATAAACTCAGTACTAGGTGCTTCTCTTCTATCGCAGATTCTTAAAAGCCTTTCGAGGGAATGGTAAAAAAACAATTCACATTAATAGGCGGTGCGGTAGCAAAAGCAACCTATCACTATTTTGATAGCTTTTTCACTATCACACTATAAGTGGTTTTTGGTTCTTGCAGTCTTGGGCAGGATGCGGTTCGGATGGACTTATCGAAAGGTACCTAGGCGAAAAAGTAAGATATTTCCTTAATTTTTTATTCCATCACTAACTTTTTGGGGCCTGGAATTTTCTAGGGTTTTTAGGGGCTTCTATTTTTGTAACTTCGTTTCAACCGATTATTCCATGACACTCATTTTTAGGGTTCCGTACCCAAAGGGTAAAAACGGGACCCTATTACTAAGACTTCGCTGTCTGTCCGTCTGTCTGTCACCTGGCTGTATCTCAAGAACCGCGATAGCTAGACAGTTGAAATTTTCACAAATTATGTATTTCTGTTGCCGCTTTAACAACAAATACTAAAAACAAAATAAAATAAATATTTAACGGGGGCTCCCATAAAACAATCGTGATTTTTATATATATTGGTACCGAACCCTTAGTGCGCGAATCCGATTCGCACTTGGCTGGTTATTTTTCAAATCTTGATATATGGTATTTGAGTAAAGTTTTTTAGTATCGTGGACTAAAAAAACATACTCCGAAAATAGTTTCAGTATATCTTTTAAACCCCGTATTTCTACTTGGACTATTCCAGATACACTTAAAAAACATCGCTAGCTCCTTGCACTATGAATATAAGTCAACAAAAAAGCCTATTCATAAACAAAATCCCTAACAAGCGTGGAATAACAACCCCATTCTAACGATATCAATTTACCCCGACCCACATTTTTTCTTGTTTACACTGCCTTAACCGAGCGGAATCGAACCCATTACCTACACGGTCTGCACCTGAGCATCCGCGTATTAAAACGATTTCCGGCGCATCCGGGTTAAGGATGTTGATTGAAAGCTTTAGGGTAAAAGCTTTTGATGTGAACGGAACAGGTATTTAGGATGTCATTACATTTTTTTCTAATGTATTCAAAGAGTGTTGTATAAAAAATCTATTGACCTTTATTAAAAGACGTATGACAATTAAATAAAGCATAAATATGTAAGAGCTCGTTGGTCTGTTGGAAGTACGCATTGCTTACGCTTTCGTAAGTTAAGCAACCGAGGGGTGGTCCGTACTTGGATGGGTGACCACATGTAGCAAAGAATTTTCTAAAGCTCGCCCGTGCTTCAGAAGGCCTGTTAAGCTGTTGGTCACCACACAAACGCATAAATATTAACGCAATTCCTCAAATGCATAATTAAACCGCAGTATTAAATTTAGTAGAACGGGTTTACCGGCAAATAAATAATGAAATTCGAGAAAAAATCACCTAATGGTTTATATCATCCTTAGGGCTCTTACAAACGAGCGAAAGTATAGCTGCGATACCTGTTGGTGATGGTCACCGACGGATTGTAAATCAATCCTACTATCCTACTAATATTATAAATGCGAAAGTGAGTTTGTATATTTGTTTGTTTGTTTGTTAGCTCTTCGCGCTTAAACTACAGAACCGATTCGGATGAAATTTTGTATGGATATAGTTTGAGTCTCTCTTTATCCCGAAATTCCCACGGGGAGCGAAGCCCGCGGGTACAGCTAGTATTAAATAAAAATATAAATAAATAAATAATACCTTAAAAAAGTTTTAGCAATCTGACATCAGTCTCTATTTATGACCGCACATGGAAAAAAAAGCAATTAAAAATAAAACTCAAAAAACATTTGGTTAATTACAGCTACTTATACTTATATTCAATACAAATATGGTGTATGATAGAAAATTAAAGATATAATACAGAACCGAACCAAAGAGAAGGCGAGGAAGATGATGATAATAATAATTATTTAATCCTTTATTAATAACAAATTATTTATTTTAAATGTCACTTCATAGATTTTGTTAATATTTATATGTTTAAGAAAAAAAATTCTGGGCGACCGAGCTTTGCTCGGTTACATCTCAAACATTAACAAATTTTTTTTAAACTTGTCTAAAAACAATGCAAAATAAAAAAAAATATAAACTTGTACATAAAAAAAACAAAAGTAAGTCACCGAGTGGGATTCGAACCCGTTACACTCTTTCTAGCGGTCGCTATCCTTAACCACTGAGCTAAATCAAGGCGGTCGCGGCACGACGAAATTAGCGACCATATTCTGCGTGGAAAGAAAAACGCATGAAAACTCGAAAACACGCGTTTTCCCAAACATAAGACTAATCTAGATCGATTTTTTACCCCCGAAAACCCCCATATACAAATTTTCAGCGAAATCGTTAGAGCCTTTTTCGAGATCACAGAAATTTATAAATAAATACCTATACATACAAGAATTGCTCGTTTAAAGGTATAAGATATATGACTAAAATCTTCACGATAAAGTCCTTACATAATCTCCAAACGGTGACACATAAAGCTTCGGAACTCCAAGGCTTCAAGTGAGCGAGAGGTCGCTATACGCCAGAGCGGGACGGCGCGCGGGCAACGCCCTGATTTGTCAATAAACTTGACCCACATTTCATTGAGATTAAACCTCGCAGGAATCTCTGTAAAGCCTTGGTCATAATATGCCTTCTGATTTATATATTTTTCTTACGTGAGTGACCAACAATTGTGTCAGATTTTTCTAAATATCTAAAGGCATCTGACTGACCTTAGCTGGTCATAATATGTCTTCTGATTTATATATTTTAGACAGTTCAGTGTGTTCGTGTGCAAACGACCAATAATTGTGTCAAATTTTTCTATATTTCTAAAGGCATCTGACTTAATTGAGTTGATACCTTAGATCTTTTAATAATCTAAGGCTTATACCAACGGCTTAACGCGCCTTTTTCAGCACGGAGTAGCTCGAAAATTTTTTGTAAAAATAAATAAAGTGAAAACAATATAAATCAATTTTCATAAAGATTAAACTGCCCAATATTTAAAAAAATAACAATTAAATAAGAACTTTTATGTTTGTTTTGCATCTTTGTCATATATAGCATCTGACAAAATGTATGCTAAATCACATAGAAACTGGAATCAGCTGTTCGGCCAACTCTTATAAAAAGCCAAAAAATTTTTTACATTTCGATATGTTTGCTATAGCACATTGTTTAGTATCATGTACTGATTCTTCCTTAAAATAGTTATTTTAAAAAAGAGGAGGGTATCAATTCGTCGCGATATTTCTTTATGTATGTTTACTGATTATTCGAAGACGCCTGAACCGATTTGGAAATTTCTTTATTGTATAGAAATTTATCAACATCGATTGTGTAGTTCCTGGGCGAAGTCGGTTTTTAGTTTTGAAAAATTATAATAACCCCATTTCATATTTACCAGTATCTGGGCGACCGAGCTTTGCTCGGTTACATCTCAAACATTAACAATTTTTTTTACTTGTCTAAAAACAATGCAAAATAAAAAATTACATATAAACTTAAACATAAAAAAAAGTAAGTCACCGAGTGGGATTCGAACCCGTAACACTTTTTCTAGCGGTCGGTATCCTTAACCACTGAGCTAAAATCAAGGCGGTCGGCGCGACGAAATTAGCGACCAGATTCAACGTGAAAAGAAAAACGCATGAAAACTCGAAAACACGCGTTTTCCCAAACATAAAACTAATCTAGATCGATTGTTTACCCCCGAAAACCCCCATATACAAATTTTCAGCGAAATCGTTAGAGCCGTTTTCAAGATCACAGAAATTTATAAATATATATATATACAAGAATTGCTCGTTTAAAGGTATAAGATTCGATACAAACTAAATGTTGTAGTCGCCGGTTTACTTAATCCTCGTCCAGTATAACGGTCTACGTTTCGGGCTTCGCCTCCGAGGTCCTCTGCGCCCGCGCCGCTGACCGCAGTCCCTTTGTGATCTACGCTCTGGCGCGTAAAGGTCTGACGTCACAGTTACCGTTTACTGTTAGTCCTATTATTATCGACGCAATGGTAATTTTCAGCTGTGTATGCCTGTAAAGATGTCTCTCAATTAGACATGTTAACTTATCACAGTAAATCGGTCTTACTGCATTTCTGGTGGAATAAATACTGAGTTATGGAGTCATATCACACAGCTTTAGGGCGCGTGCCCTACCTCCGTGGTGTAGTGGTTAGAGCGTTCGGCTCATACCCGGAGGTCGCGGGTTCGATTCCCGGCGGGGGCAACGACTTTGTGTTGTTGTCCTAGTTTGGTTAGGACATTGTAGGCTGATCACCTGATTGTCCGATAAGTAAAATGATCCGTGCTTCGGTGGGCACGTTAAGACGTCGGTCCCGGTCACTGTCTTTGACATTGGTCGTTACCTAAAACCATGTCAGAGGCCTATAAGGCGGTTTAATAACTCTGACACTAGTGTTAGTCACTAACACACACGATAAGAAGAAGAAGAAGGGCGCGTGCCAAGCTCAAACTAAGCGCAAGCCTAGCCCAGACTCCTTAGAGCCCAGGCCTAGCGCGCTTTTAAATTTGTTGCATATAATTTGAGCTCTATTAGACATCAATACAACTTAAATTGCATTTACCGAAGTCCACACACGCACGCCTCGCCTACGCCTACGCCACGCGATCGCCTTGCTTCCACCTTGCGCCCGCCATTTAAGTTTGGATATATGTATTACCTGATAATTGTCAATTTTTCTTTTTCTTTCGATTTCTTTAGGTTTTTGTTGTGAGGAGAAAATAAAGATATTATTTATTTTTATTTTATTTTTTTATTTCATAATATAATAGGAATAAAAGGTAAATGTTGACGTCAGATCATTTACTTAAGCTTACAGCTGGAATTGGAGTTCTATTGATGTGTGATAGTGATAGGACTGAATTATATGCAACAAAATTTCAAAGCGCGCTAGACGTAGGCTAGGCGTGCGCTTAGTATGTGCGTGTAGTCTGTACGCGCCCTTACACATAACAAAGTACTCACAAGTATATCCTATAATAATAATAACATAATTAAATGTTAAACTATAAAAACCAAATATGGTCTAACGTAGTTTGACCATCAAGTCCTTTTACAACGGTGCTTCATCACGGGCTGATGCACACAAGTGCTCAGTCCTTATAGAAAATCATATACCTACACGGTAAACCATGTATTGACTCATCATCATCATCGTCAGCTCTCAACGACCCACTGCTGGGCATAAGCCTCCTTTTGTCTGCGCCACTGAATCCTATCCCTAGCCCTAGCTATCCAGTTTTTTCCACCAATCCGCTTGATATCATCGACCCACCTAGCTACCGGACGCCCAACACTCCGTTTCCCATTCCTGGGGTACCACTCGGTGTATTGACTATCCGGTGTTGTTTGTCCTGTATATTTAACAAAAAATATTTAAATACATAGATAGGTGTATAATGTACTCGTATGTAAAATATATCAGCGGTATCTTCTATCATCGTCTGGGATTAAAGAAAAATCTTATAATATACCAGTTAGTAGTAAATGATGCAAAAAATGTCCATATTTTTTATGGGAATGAAATTTCTTTTGGGTCGGTACGGACTTGGCGGATGGGAGACGGGCGAAAAGTGATTGATGAAGATTTTTCCGTCTCGAACTTTTTAGGGCAAGAATTTTTGGGGGTATTTTAGGGGCCTCAATTTTTGTAACTTCGTTTCAATGGAGTTTTCCATGACACGCAGTTTATTTTTTTAATTTTATGACATGGCTGAATTTTACCGCCGATGTTTCTGGTAGTTATCGAAAGTTCTGCTAGCGAATTTTCAGCTACTGACTATTCAGCGGCGTAAAATCCGCCTATATAGCGCCACTGTGACGTCGGCTAACTGCGACCACGGTCCGGTGGTAATCGGGGCGCTCGCCGCGAGAAGTTACGGCTTGTAACTGACTTCCCGGACGGAGGCATTATGATTCTTTATTTTCAGTCTATTTCACAAATAGTAAAGTTAAGTCGTGTGTCAAAAGAAGTATTAAAAATTTTAAAGTATTTTTTTTATTATAGCGTCTAAACTGGCGTTTGTATTATTTTCCTAAAGGTCGACAGTGAGAGAAATCTTTAGCATTGAGTCTATCTTTATAGCTCAGTAGTCTTAGTAGCTTTTATAGCTCAATGAAGCTTAAATATTTTTTTTAATCCGGAAAATAAACTTAACCCCGAAACTAAACAAATTATTTTAAAAATTATAATATATTTCCAACTCGATCCAGTCATGTTCGAATATTTTAATGTTTAAAAAAATAAGTGATATTTTTTATAACCTCCTCCTATTTAGAAATCGGTTAAAAAGACACTTTCATCTATCAATGTCAACTGGATTTTGGTTTGCTAAAATGCGAAGAAAAGCTTCATAAACTCATAAAATAGAAGGAAATTTTTAAATGGTACCTATCTCAGTTTCTTTTTAAATAGACTCCGAAAAATGCATGTATCATTAAAACCTCGTACAGTCACCTCGCACGTCGCACGTGGCCGCCGCGGGCGCGGCGTCCTTGTTGGCACCGGACCGTGGTGGCAGTTAGCCGACGTCACTAACTGTACTGCGCGTGCGGCGGACGCGCGGCTCCACCGTGACGACATAGGTTACTGATCGACTAATGTAAACAAATGACCAATCCTACTAACATAGGGAAATGAACTAAAAAAAATTTTGGCTCATATGATAGGTTATTAAAAAGTATGCTACACGTATTTTTTCTTTCCTCTCAATAATAAATAATTACGAAGAAACAGCGCAATTAAATTTCGCGTGACGTCACGATTGGCTACGATTTTTACACCAACGGTGACGTCCACCCCCATTACCATTTTTCTAAACGAAAAATTATGAGTCCTTTTTTTTAGATAAACCTAGTTGACGGACTAAATAAAATAGTATAAATATAAATAAATAAATATATAGGGACAAATTACACTGATTGAGCTAGCCCCAAAGTAAGTTCGAGACTTGTGTTATGGGATACTAACTCAACGATACTATACTATATTTTATAGCAAATACATATATAGATAAACTTCCAAGACCCAGGACAATTTGAAAAAGGCCATTTTCCAACTTGCCCTGACCGGGAATTAAAACCGGGGCCTCTGGGTGGCGGACTAGCATGGTGACCACTACGCCACAGAGGTCGTCATATTTATACATATAGTATATTTTTGACCCAGTCCACCCACATCTCTATTATAAATGCGGAAGTAAGTTTGTATATTTGTTTGATTGTTAGTTTTTATCACTTCACGCTTCAACCTTCTTCTTTAGGTGCCGCTTCATTCCTGAAGATTGACAGTCAGCTCTTTAAATCTTGATTTGTCCATGGCAAGCCTGAACAGTTGTTCTACCGTTTTGATACCAGTCCATTGTCGGATGTTACTCAGACTCATTTTGCAAAGTCTCACCTTGCGCTTTTAGGCAATTTTAGCCATCATTATAGTCTGGAGTAGATGCTCAGATTAAAGAACGTTCTTTAATCTGAGAATATATCACCAAGTAACCGAGATATTTGATTTTTCTTATTATAATGGTTCGAACGAGCTCTTCTTTTATGCCCATGCGCTTATGCTATACGCTTCAACCACTGAACCTATTTAGATGAAATTTGGATATAATGTGATACTTAGGAAAGGACATAGGATAGTTTTTATCTCGAAATTCCCACGTGGAGCGAAGCGAACGTTCATCATCATCCGAGCGTATACCCGATTGCATCTTCAGCGGTAACGCTTCAGAGCCCGGGATCCGCTACCTAACCTAGGTGATTTGATGAGGTTACTGGTTTTTATGCAGAGCGACTGCCGTCTGACCTCCGCGACCCAAAGGGTAGACCAGAACCAAGCCTTGGATAGGTTTGAGCAAACACTAGATGGCGTTCATGACCCAAAGTTAATACGTGTTCCGAAACACGGAATCGTCTTTCTTTACGAATAATCAGGAGATTGAAGCCATTATTACCGAGTTCCATCGACCAGTTATCAGACCCTAGGCATCGTCTACCATAAAGTGCTTATTAAGACAAATCAAACGAGTCCTATTCAATGTCCTATTCAATGTCGTCGAATATCTGGCTCCATCATCAGAACAGCTCATTGACTTCATAATATTGTATTGTCATCCGCCTTACACAAGTATACAAAATTTCAGCTAAATCGGTTGAAGGTAACTAGTTAAAAATTGCAAGATTTGACCTTAACAAACATTCATACATACAAGATACCTGAGCAAAATACACAAGTTAAAGAAAAGCTTTTAAAATAAAAATAATTATACACTAACGAACCTAATAAAAGAGGTTCATATAACTAACCATCATTATAGGATAATAATAACGTAGCTGCATGTACCTAATGGGATAGCATGTAGACATGCAGAATGCTATCACCGGCACGCTCCATCGCTTTATCTGGCGAAAGTAGTAATAAGAGTTATTTGCGGTATTTGCATAAAAAGCGGGCTTAGAACGGTTGTTTCGTCAAAAGTGTACTACAGTATAACTCAGTCACAGTTGGTAACTAGCAAATGACAGTTTTTATCTGCTTTTTTGTTGACAAAAGTAGGGCAATAAGCTAAACTGTGCATTTTGTAGACATTTTTAAGGCGTGTTGTAAGTTTGACGCTAATGGCTGTCGGTCTGTCTGTCTGTCGGATCGTAACGCTCGAACGGATTGACCGATTTATATGTGGTTTTCATACATGAAATCAAGTTCCTTTGCCGCGGTTCTAAGCTATGTTTGATGACAATCGGTTCAACCGTTTTAAAGTAATTGTCGGCGAAAAAGAAATAAAAAATATATACATTACACGTAATATAAATCATACTTATTGACGTGTAAAAGTCCTCTTCTTCTTATCGTGTGTGTTAGTGACTAACACTAGTGTCCGAGTTTTTAAACTGCCTTAAAGGCCTCTGACATGGTTTTAGGTAACGACCAATGTCAAAGACAGTGACTGGGACCGACGGCTTAACGTGCCCTCCGAAGCACGGATCATCTTACTTATCAGACAATCAGGTGATCAGCCTGCAATATCCTAACCAAACTAGGACAACAGCACAAAGTCGTTGCCCCCGCTGGGAATCGAACCCGCGACCTCCGGGTATGAGCCAAACGCTCTAACCACTACACCACGGAGGCAGTTACGTGTAAAAGTGTCTGTAAAGGTCTAATCACTGAATAAACATTTGAATTTTTAAATGTTTAAATCAGGGCTTACCCTAGCAAATAATAGATGGCGCTACGGATATCAAATCGTATCGGTAGTTCCGCTACTCATCACTAGATAGCGTTCTTGACAGTCGAGAGTTTTTTAATTTGCTTAGCGGATAAACTAGTTCTATGTTAGTTATGGCAGCATAATGCTCAGAATAGGGACGTGGAAAGAACAGGGGGAGGCCTTTGCCCAGCAGTGGGACACTAGCAGAGGATAATAAAAAAAAAATTAAAAAAAAATTAGTTATGTTAACTAGTTATGTTATAAGTAAGTCATTTCTTGGTCGTCTGGGAGAAAAGAAAAAGTAGTTTACCAGCAGCTTCTCTTTCTTCGCAGATTGTAAAAGCCAGTTAACGGAATAAACAAGAATAATTGTGTCATTGTCTATGGGGCTAGCGACCCATTAATATTGTTACACCCGTGGTTACTCCCTACATTGCCACCATCATG
The DNA here is from genome assembly GCA_963555685.1 of Acrobasis consociella. Classification (NCBI taxonomy): domain Eukaryota; kingdom Metazoa; phylum Arthropoda; class Insecta; order Lepidoptera; family Pyralidae; genus Acrobasis; species Acrobasis consociella. The sequence continues at coordinate 724,421 of OY743107.1, forward strand.
TCAACACGGAAATTTTCTTTGGGTTTATAGTTTACTAGCTGTACCCGCGGGCTTCGCTCCCCGTAGGAATTTCGGGATAAAGAGTACCCTATGTCCTTCCTCGAGTCTCAAACTATATCCATACCAAATTTTATCCAAATAGGTTCAGGAGTTTAAGCGTGAAGAGGTTACAAACAAACAAATATACAAACTCATTTTCGCATTTATAATATTAGTAGGAAGTAGGATTAGAAGGATAGTAGGATAGTCTACTCCGTAATTTAAAGAGTCGTCACTGGTATACATTGGACAAAGTAGGTTTCATAGATATACGGTTATTTTAGACAAAAGGAATGTACAATGTAACCCAGTCACAGTCGGTGGCTGGGGAATGACAGTTTTTATTTACTTTATTTTCAAAATAAGTGGAGCAATAAGCTGACCTGAGCATTCTGTAGACATTTTAGCATTTTTGGCATGAGTTCCTCGAAGCATGTTCCTTTAATCTACGGTTGATTAGATGACAGTACACCTGTTTATAACAACTAATAGTTTTGGAACGAAGTTCCTTTTTGGACGGTACGGACTCGGCGGATAGGGTGTAAGATTTTTCCGTCACTTTTTTCCTACGTTTATATATTATAAGCACTCTTGTTCTTGCTTAGTGAAAATGTTAAAACGTATATAATTTACTGGTAGTGACAACTAAAGTTTCAGATTACAGTAATATTTATTATTTAATCACTTCAGGGTGTTAACTTACCATTTTCTTTGTTTACATTCTTCATTCCAAAGCACAAAGCTATTACCAAGCGTATTTCGTGTATAAAAATCATTAACAGAACTGCAAGACAACACTTTCACTTGACCTACAAACCTTTCTTTATCTCTCATTTGGTCTAAGATCTCTCAACACAGAAATGGCACATAAAGTGCTCAATCAACGCAATTAGCAAAGTCACATCGACACTACAAGTATTAATATGAATAGATACTCAGTAAGTACCTAATCACAAAACTTGAAGCTACATGAAAACCGCATTAGCCACCCACCAGAGTAAGTTCAACTTAGAACCATGTACTTGACTTTGAAATGAGGTTTCGCGGTCACCGGAGCCAGAAGGGGGGAAGAGGGGGGGCGGGGGGCGTCTCAAAAAGTGAAATGGTAACCGTACAGAAGTGAATCAGAAATGGATTCGCATTGCATGACTGTGCGGCGGATTGGTGGCCCAGTTTAGTCGAATGATGGGTTAGCGCTTGTTTAGGTGAAAAGTTTGATTGTGAAACTTTATTGTAGACGTTATAATTTCACGCCTCATAACCGGAGTGTTTGAAGTAGTGCTTTACTCTCAACTTGTGTGCGTCAAGCATTTTACTGGACTTATGTTTCTATTATTCATATTGCACAATAATATAAGTACAGGGATATGTATATCAACCTATTATATAGATACAAGTAAGCCATCTCAACCCATTTATTTTGGCACCAGCTGAAAATCAGCGCTGTGGCAAACCGCCATCAGCACATAGCTGAGCTGGTCGCCTTTTCGGCAATTCGTATTTGTTTGTTTTATTGTATTTACCTATATGTAAGCTGTAATGGTTTTGATGGCCGAATAAAGCTTTTCTTTCTTTCTTTCTTTGTACTCGGAGAACACACATAAAAAAAATCCATCCAATTGCGAAACTCCTTTTTTGAAGTCTGTTAAAAAATACACGTTACAGAAAGAGAACAGTTATGTATTTGTTATAAATATGGTATCGTTGAGTTAGTTTCCCATAACACAAGTCTCGAACTTACTTTGGGGCTAACTCAATCTGTGTAATTTGTCCCTATATATTTATTTATTTATTTATTTAGTTCAAAGGCGCACAAATAGCACATTTTTACGGTCACAGAACCGCATGTAACAAAGTTTGGGTAACAGATTTTTTTACAATTAGAATAATTGAGCGAGCGAGCGAAGCTACTCAGTTTCAAGATTGGCTAAAAATGCTTTTGTCCCGCTGTCAGACTGTCCGGTCGTTCTTGCCTACATAGGTCAAATTTCTTAACCGATTCTCGTGAAACTTTGTGATATGGTTCAAAAATTATACGAATTTTTTTTTTGTAAATATGGTTTTTTTGAAATGTTTTAAAATGGCGAAAATATGGGGGTTGAAACCCTTCTAAAAATCATATGTCAACCATCACAATTATTTTTTAAATGTACTAAACTTTTTTTTTTTTTCTTAACCGACATACTTAACAGGTCATGGTTGAATCGCGAGGTCTACAGCTTACAGAGCCACTCGTTTTATGACACAAAAATCTCGAAGCCCAAAATAAAGTGCTCGTCTCAAATTTCCAGCAGGACACAAAGACAAAATATAAAGTCAACAAATTCTTAAGGCATCTTGTCCGGGTGTACTTTCTCTCGTGACGTCAGCATCCGGGCTGGGAGACCTAAATATCGGACCTTAGGTCTGTCGATAGAGGCGATATTCCTCCATGATAGTTAAAAGGCAAATTTGCATTAATCCCATGTACGGTCGGCATCAGAGGCACCTGACCCCTCCTCCACCTACATCTTGAATTTTCTTATAAACTGAAAATAATATGAACTTGATTTGTATTCAGAGATATTTTAATGAAGTCGTTTGGGATATACATTTTCATTTTCATTATTATTTTCAGTTTTATTTCAACTTGGCGTATTGAAAGACAGCCCTTTGAAGATAACTGATCAAGATTAAAAATTAACGAGCAATTCTTGTATATTTATTATAACATATATTTATTTATAAATTTCTGTGATCTCGGAAACGGCTCTAACGATTTCGCTGAAATTTGGTACATGGGAGTTTTCGGGGGTAAACAATCGATCTAGATTAGTCTTATGTTTGGGAAAACTAGTGTTTTCGAGTTTTCATGCGTTTTTCTTTCCTCGGAGAATATGGTCGCTTATTTCATCCCACGGGGCGCCATCCGTCTGGCTCAGCGGTCAACGCAGACCGCTAGAAAGAGTGTTACGGGTTCGAATCCCACTCGGAGACTTACTTTTGTTGGTTTTTATGTTCAAGTTTATACCTATATAATTTTTTCATTTTTATCGGTTTAGACAGGTTTAAAAAAAATTGTTAATATTTGAGATGTAAGCGAGCAAAGCTCGGTCGCCCAGGTACTTTTTAATATACCTATTTATAAATTATAATTTTAAAAAAACTAAAAGCCTACTTTTCGCCCTTACTACAAAATCGATTTTCATAAAAATTCTATGAGACCGCTTGACAAGTATGCCATTCCAAGAAGATTTTTTCAAATTGATCGAGGCGTCTTCAAATAAACCGGTGAACATTACATAGAAAAAAAATCGCGACGAATGGATAACCTCCGCCTTTTTGTAAGTCGGATGAAATGTATACTTAAGTAAAGAGTAAAGAATACAATTAGTAAACATATATTTTTGTCTGTTTCAGGTAAAACGATATAAACATTACGCAAGCACACAAACCAACGTTACATAGATGACAATAAGAAGGTAAGTCGATTACAAAGTGACTCTTCTGCGCTTTGTTAAAGATAAAAGGAGATATAAAGATTTTACTTACAACGTAGTTACTATCCTGTCTGAGCGACTCAAAGTGTGTCTTGTCCTCCAGCACAAGAGCACGCTACAGCATAGATTACTAATAAGTTACAACGTAAGCCTGGTTTCTATCTTTAGAAAATGAAAATATTTTAGTACGAAAGGATCAAATATTTAAATTAAATTTATGAGAATATTAAAGAGAATAAAGATACTCGTAAATTAAATTTTATATATTGAATATTATTAAAATAATCAAAAATTTTGGATTATTTATTCATTCATGCTCCCATGCTGGTCTGGGAGAAATAAAAAAAAACTTAGAATGTACCAGCTGCTTCTCTTCCCACGCAGATCGTAAAAGCCGATCGAGGGAATGGGCAAACATGCAAATCATGTTAACAGGCGATGCGGCTAGCAACCCATCACCATTGATTGCTTTTCCATCTTCTCGCCCACCATGACGCTAAAAGTGGCTTTCGGGTCTTGCGGCCCTGGGCTCTGCATAGAACCGCAAGACCCAAAATGCTCTGTCTGCCCCATTAGGGATAAAGACGTGATAGTATGTATGTATGTATGTTATTCATTTATTTATGTAATAATAAAAATAAATAAAAAAAAGTTAATTATATTTTTCCTCTCGGTCCGTTGCCAGCTCTTGCCAGTTGTTGCCAACTTGAAGCTCGCGCAGGTCCGCCATCACTACGTCGCTCCAGCGATACCTGGGACAGCCCAAAAACCCCAACCCCACCCCCTCCGTTTCTTAAAAAAGTCTAGATCTGGCACTGAAACCTTATGAACAAAAGTCGTGTCATCATTATCAATATCTCAGCTCCTCTCGCATAAAAATGCTTCCCTTCGTCAAACTTACCCATTTCCATCGTAGCTTATGAGTGACTACAAATCTATATATATATAAAAGAAAGTCTGTTTGTTACAACACTTATAACTCGAGAACGGCTGGACCGATTGCCATGGTTTTTGATTTGTTGGATTTGTTTCCGTCCCGAATAGCAGAATACATCTTAAAAACAATGAAAACTCGATATGTGTAATGAATACTTAATCATTGACTGTTAGGCGGTACGAAGTTCGCCGGGTCAGCTAGTATTGCAATAAAATGTTAAGTTATCTGTAATGAAAGCTGTATTGCCTCAACCTAGTAGGTGTTGTTAAAATATAGCTTTAACACATTGCTGGACACACTTCATGTACATCAATTGTTATTTCTATTATGTCTGGCTGAGTGTCCAGCAATGTGTGATCGTTTTCCACATGTGTAAGTTGCCAACAATAGCGTCACTTTTAAAGCTACCCAAAGGATATAAACGGGTCCCTATTTGACACTCCAATCTGTCTTAAACCGCCGCGCGACCGATCAGATCAGATTGACATGTGTCATGTGATCGTTTGCGACAATCGGCGACAGGTGTCGCGGGCATAATGTCGCTTCGCTCAACTGCAAAAGCGCTAATGCGAACTTTCAACAGGCCACCTAGCAGATCAATATAGGTACTGAACTCAAAAGATTAAAAGGAACACATAAAACCGAAGCCGTTAAAGTTTATCAAAAAATATGACAGAACATGTGTCGTGCTTTCAAAAGCTCGTATTCAAATCCCGGCAGGAGCCTCATCGAACAGGTTTGCTCCTGTAACGGGACCGCTGACCCCAATCGAGCTTTTCGGAAAAAGCTCGTGCGTGAGCAGCCGCTTTGGGAACAGAGCGCGCTCAAGTTCAGTTATTGCGGCTCAAATAACTTGGTATTGACCACAGCGATCGAACTTTGTGACACTGTCCTTATTATGAACCACAATCTTATACCTTTAAACGAGCAATTCTTGTATATTTATTTATATATTTATATGTATGTATATAAATTTCTGTGATCTCGAAAACGGCTCTAACTTAAAATTGGTGTATGGGGGTTTTCGGGGGTAAACAATCGATCTAGATTAGTCTTATGTTTGGGAAAACGCGTGTTTTCGAGTTTTCATGCGTTTTTCTTTCCATGCAGAATATTTAATTATTTGAGATGTAACCGAGCAAAGCTCGGTCGCCCAGGTACTACTAACATTATACTTGGTTCGGACGATATCTACTGTCGACTTGTAAAAAATTTGCTTACCTCTTTTCTGTTCTATATCGCAGTAGGTCTATGTTGTTATACTGTCTATGAAACCATTTAAATTGCCTACCTGTCTTCTGATGTATATTGAAGTACGATTATATGTCTACGTCGCAGTCATATCGCGACTTTGTTCATCTAAGCATTAGGTACACCGATTTGAAAGGCTTACTCCTTACAGTGATTATTATAATTGCGAAAGTGAGTTTGTATATTTGTTTGTTTGTTAACACTTCACGCTTCAACCACTAAACCTATTTAGATGAAACTTGATATGGATATAGTTTGATACCCAGGGAAGGACATAGGATAGCTTTTATCCCGAAATTCCCACGGAGAGAGAAGTCCTCGGGAAAAGCTAGTTATCTACTTACTTTGGGGCTAGCTTAATCAGTGTAATTTGTCCCTATATATTTATTTATTTATTTATCTATACAAAAGAAAACGATATATAGCGAAATGTATTTTTCTTTTATTAAGATATCGTATGTAACTTGTAGCAAAATCAAGAACATACAAATAGAATTCATAATATCTTAAATGTACAACCATTCATAATATAGCCCTGTAGCACTAAGGGGAATTGCACGCCTCATAAGCGAAGCGTTGAGGTGGGTACTACTGTCACTTCGCGCAAAACATCTGATTTTTCAAACTTAAAATGTCTTTATGTATCATACATTGCACTTGTAAGATAATATATACACACACATATTAAGAAAAAAACACTATTTTTAACACTCATGATATTTTTGATGTCATTTTTGTTATTTAAACTAGTTAAAAAACAGTTTAAAAAAGTTCTGTCTTGGACGTCCGTGTGTCTGTATGTGCGGAGGCTTTTCTTGTTAACACGATAACGACCGAAATACTTTACTAATCGAGTCTTTTTTTTTCTCTTACGCTTGAGTATGGTCAGGAATAGAACCCTTTCATTTTTCAGAGTCTGATTCGTTGTGGTTTAATTGTTATTAAATAAACAACAAAAAAAATCGACTGTTCTTCATAGTTTTAGTATATCTATATATATCTTTATTTTTCTATATGCGTAAGAATTAAAAAAAAATTGACCATTTGAGGCGTGCTCTTTTGGATTTTCCAAACTTATTTTGCTTTATAATGAAAGAATATTATACAATAAATATTTTATATTACAGACAGACAAACCAATACAATTTATAAAGTGTTAACATTTTTCATACCCGGACAACCAATTGGGTTGGAAAGACATAGCCTGTACAAGTTACTTATGTAATAACTGTTTTTAAACAGTTCATTAACACATATAAAATGTTATGATATTTTTGTATCATCAGTTCTTTTAGTCTCCACTGCAGAAGCACGATCCTCTCGGACCAGAGCCATGGTTAACCAGAGCAGCCAGGGGACTTGGCCTAGACTCTCCTCGCTGGCCAGACGGGTTGGAGAGATCTCACTGATGTTTATAAGCTTTGTTTAGCTTGTATTTCCTAAGTCGCCTTCTATGGCATCCACGGGAAGACTTGGAGTAGTCCTATTCTACTCTACCAGAAACCACACGGCAAATGAAAAAAATAAAAAATAAATAAAAAGAAGTCAAAGGTAACGTGCCTATCTAAGACTAGTCACATATTAAAGGTTTTGCACATATTTCCGAAACTTCGCATGTCAACACCGCCTGTAGGTTGACTGGTAGAAAAGGCCTACGCCGATTACATTTCATGTAATAAAGTTAAATAAATAAAAAATAATGCTTTCTACAGATCTTCATTAAAATTCTAGGTCTGTGGTTTTAATAGAGGGAATGTAAAACAGTGAACTGTCCGCAAATTTGATCGGTATTTTAAACTATTTGTCGTCACGCTATACTTTTTATTAATAAGTATTCAGAGCGTCTGCTCTAGAAATGTCGATCTACATATGTATTTATGTCTATCATCCTTGATTATATTAATTCAATGTTATGTTTATAATATACGGTTTTTTTACCGAAGAGTTCATAGTTTAACTCTACACTATCACGTGGAAATTATTTTTAGGGCTCGTACTCAAAGGATTCCACCGGGACCCTATTACTGGGACTATGTAAGTCCGTCCGTCTGTCACAAGGCTCTATCTCTTAAACAGTTATAACTAGATTAAAATGACCGATTATGTATCACTGTAGCCGCTATACAAATACTAAAAATAAAATAAAGTTAAAAATTAAAGCGGTTGTCATACAAGAAACGTGTTTTTTCAGCGTTTTTAATTCTATCTTTCTTTATAAGGCATTAACTTGTTTACTGAATAATTTAAAAACATTGTACGGGGGTATAAAACTCTTTATGCACGAGGTCGACTCGCACTTGACCGGTTTTTTTATAAATAAGTTACTATTTTATTTTTATTTTAGTACGAGTAGTAGAAAAAATTGTAGGCCAAATCTTCTAGCAGCTCTAGCCAAGTATGGCTCTAGTAGTACAGAGAAGAGCCGCTTCCAGGCTAGAACTTTTTAAGTCTGGCCCGCTAGCTATGACGATAAAAAATTATAATGCCCTACCCGACAACCTAAGGAATGAAGAAAAAAATTCTCAATTTATAAAGGAGTTGAAATTAATTTTAGTAAATAAAACGTATTACAGATTGGACGAGTATTTTAACGATAAAAAATTTAATTGAAATTGACATTATATACTATACCCAATAAACATTGACACTACTTTTATATTTATAAGTTGACAATAATTTATTAATAATAAATAACGAACAATCTGCTGACAACTACAAACAAAAATACTTTTTAATTATATTTTATCATTTAAATTTATAAATTAACTGCATGTCATAAAACTCGCTTGCCGCTCCACTTTTTGGTTGCGATACCCGACAGGGTTCATAGTGTACCTAATTTAAGACAGTGACTTTTAGTAGTTAGAACTGATGTACATTATGAAATGCAATAAATAATTTGAATTGAATTGAATTGAATTGAGATCGTGCTCCTGCAGCGGAGACTAAAAAGACCTGATAATGATGATTAGTAGTAAAGTAAAAGAAAAGTCGAAATTGTGCTTAATAAAAAATCCTAACAGCGACTTGTTACCCAACCAAAGTTCCGTACACCGACTGACCTACAACCTTCACGTGTCGTCACGTCACAGGCGGCCGGGCCGGCGGAATCGAACCGGCGTCCCGAGTGACATGCGAAACTAAACCGCTCATTATCTGCTACGCGCCATTACACTGATAGTGTGTTAAGGCGACAACGGTTCTTCTACTAAAAGAATAATAAACCATATTAATAACTTACTTTTCTATGACAACTATTATTATTCTTTATTTGATTTTTTCAAATATTTTTTGCACCTTACAGCTCTCGTAAATACGCATCTTTGAGCTTTTCTTGAATATCATATCTTCACAACTCTCCGAGATATAAGGCGTCCCCTTACGCACTTTTTCGTGAAATCGGAGTAGCGCAAACGAAAAGACATTTCCAATGTTAAAAATCTTATTATTATTATTAATCGGTTGAGAAATACGACTGCAGGCGAAAAAACCAGGAAAATGAACATCCAGATTTTGCATACAAAAGATTTTTTTTCTAAGCCGAAATTAATACCTTTCGTTCGCTTCGCTTACTCGGTATATTACATTAGAAATTAGACGTCCCACACTAAACATGACTAGTTGACTGCACGTTTATATGGAATGTTATTTATATATAATCTTTTTTAAGGTAAGCTATCAGAATTTCACAGTATGAAAAACTTTACTGCCTCCGTGGTGTAGTGGTTAGAGCGTTCGGCTCATACCCGGAGGTCGCGGGTTCGGGTTCGATACCCGGCGGGGGCAACGACTTTGTGTTGTTGTCCTAGTTTGGTTAGGACATTGTAGGCTGATCACCTAATTGTCTGATAAGTAAGATGATCCGTGCTTCGGAGGGCACGTTAAGCCGTCGGTCCCGGTCACTGTCTTTGACATTGGTCGTTACATAAAACCATGTCAGAGGCCTTTAAGGCGGTTTAAAAACTCTGACACTAGTGTTAGTCACTAACACACACGATAAGAAGAAGAAGAAGTATGAAAAACGTAACTTGCATAAATAAAATTCTCCTAACTCCTAACCTGCAATATGTTGGTATGTTTTTTGTAGTATGGCCTTGTCCACAGTTCGAAGGGCATAACTTTATACAGTTATTTGTATTAGTCATGAGCAAATGCATGTTTTCACTTTCGACAAATCATTGCCCTTTTCACTTTTATGCGTTCAAAAGGTTTTGTCCTGCCTCTGCAACAATAAACTGCTGTATACATTATTATCATATATTGATGTAAATCACGCACGCTATATTTTAGCATACATTAGATGCAATTTTCATATCTATCTATACATATAATCTATACATCTATACATATAATAAAACAGTAAAAAAAGTGTCTGTACATTAAATATATTTCCAAAAAAAATATTGGGGGCGATGGAGACGTTGTAATAAGTAAGAATTTAAAAAAAAATGTCTGTCTGTTTGTCTGTTTGTCTGTTTGTCTGTTTGTCTGTTTGTCTGTTTGTCTGTTTGTCTGTTTGTCTGTTTGTCTGTTTGTCTGTTTGTCTGTTTGTCTGTTTGTCGGTTTGTCTGTTTGTCTGTTTGTCTGTATGTCTGTTTGTCTGTTTGTCTGTTTGTACACGCTAATCTCCGGAAATACTGAACGGATTCGAACGAAACGTTTTGTGTTATATAGCTACTAAGCCTGGGCAACATATAGGGTATAAATAATTTTGGGAGATGGAACGCCTGATACAGAACCATAATGGTCCAGCTAAACTGTAAGAGATATAAAAATGCCGCCTTATTAAAAGTTGTTCAGCCTGATGAGCATTTTCCAGAGACATAAAGTCCACGCGAACGAAGTCGCGGGCTTCGGCTAGTATGTACATAAATACTATTATTATTAAAGGCATTGGATAATTTAATTCAAATTGGCTAATAATAGAACAACCATTAAATAATTAAAAGTCGGTAGTAAATAAAGAAAAAGAAATTGAATGGTTTCATCAAAATGTCAGTCGTAAAGTCCCTTAAGTCCGTCCTCTTATTCTCGATATGACAGTGCTACGTGGGGTCCACTAACGGGACGATAACTTGTGTTTAACATTATCACTGGTACCTGACTTCGAACGTCAATAAACATTAATTCGACAACAATAAACATAATTGCGCAATTGTTGCGGGTGTCAGGTGGATTTCGGTGTGAATTGGGTTTCCCATGCTGGTCTGGGAGAAATAAAGAACTTAGAATGTACCAGCTGCTTCTCTTCCCACGCAGATCGTAAAAGCCGATCGAGGGAATGGGCAAAAATGCAAATCATGTTAACAGGCGATGCGGCTAGCAACCCATCACTGCATTGATTGCTTTTCCATCTTCTCGCCCACCATGACGCTAAAAGTGGCTTTTGGGTCTTGCGGCTCTGGGCTCTGCATAGAACCGTAAGACCCAAAATGCTCTGTCTGCCCCATTAGGGATAAAGACGTGATAGTATGTATGTTTGTATTGAGTGTGTGGTTGAAACTTAAAAACGTTACCGACCGGGCGGCGCAACGAAGATATAATTTCTAGACGCCAAAATTTTTTTAGTTTTTCTTTTTTCCGTGTATATTATGGAAAATATATATATATATGTATATATATTACTTCAGGTATTTATGTATTATTTTAATATGTATTAAATATTAATTTTATGTATAGTAATCGTATCCGTGTACGTATATGTATATATTTTTAAATGATATTTATTATGTTCTTGTAGGTATTTAATTTATACTTTTCTACATAGTCTCATATTCTGTCCCACCACCCAAATTATTTCTCTACTTGGTCTAATGGTTGACTGGCAGAGAACGCCATATGGCGTTAAGTCCGCCATTTGTACACCTTTTCTTGTGCAATAAAGTTTAAATAAAAAAAAATATAAAAATACAGATAAAATACAAAACTAAATACTAAACCTTAAAACCTAGTCTTCGAAATAAGTGATTAAAAAAATTTTAAAGCTTTTCTACGCACATTTGCGAAAACGGGCCACTTTTTTCATTCATTCTTTTATTAATCGCTAACATGTTGCATAATATGACAAATATTGGTGCAGTAATACATGTACCCATTTAGGGTGTGGCGATACAAATATGGGTAAAAATTATAAATATTATATAAGTAATCGTTAAATATTAATATATTTTTTTCAATTTTACAATAAGATAATTAATTAAATTAAAAGTTTAATAAATTTGTCATGTAACACTTTTAGCTAATGTGCGTAGTAAAGCTTAAACAGTAGTTAAAAAATACTTTGCAGGGTTATCTAGGGTTATCTAATGATTATAAATATATATATATTATAAATATTTCCGAATGATCCGTTTCCTTTCAAATGATTTATTTATAGGAAAAATCAGGTAACCTCTTAATAGGTATGCTAATATACCTATCATTATTTTGTCCACTTTCTCGCCCACCATCTCGCTTAAAGGGGCCTTTAGGTCTTGAATCTCTGGGCTAGCTGGGGATTGAACCTCCAGATTGGCGGACTAGCATGATGACCACTACGCCATGGAGGAGGTCCTGTTAGATCATAAATTATCCGATCATAGCTTTGTAGAGTACAAAAATTGCAAGTGCGTTCCGTTACGCACACTCCCAATTACAAGAGATTTAGAGTGCGCCCCGTTACACGCAGCCAAATTATTATTCGGTGGGTGTGTCCGAAGTGGTACGAACGGTGTGGCTTGTGCCGGTATTTTAACGAGGACGTGATAACAGTTAGGGTGATAACGCTGTGCGATTTTTTGGCGTCCATACATTACGGAAATTTGACTTTGAAGGTCATCCCGGGCAGTGCGTAAAACTGGTCGTGAAAATGAACGAAAATGCGAATCTTATCTACAATTTTCTCTAGGTCTGCATTTCGATTTCTTTTTTAGGGTTCCATATCCAAAGGGTAAAAAAGGGACGTAAAGACTCCACTGACCGTCCGTCTGTCTGTCTCTGTCACCAGCCTGTATCTTATAAACCAAACCGTGATAGCTAGAAAGTTGAAATTGGTTGCCGCTATAACAACAAATACTAAAAACAGAATAAAATAAATATTTAAGTGGCGCTCCCATATTACAAACGTGCTACCATAGATAATGGTACAGAACCCTTTGTGCGTGAGTCCGACTCACACATAGCTGGTTTTAATCCACCTTCTTACGTAAAATCACGGTAAAGCCCTGAGCTCTGACTCCCACTTCGACTGCTGGAAAGCGCACCGTTTTCTCTATTAGAAAACTAATAAAATGCGTTTTCTCGCAGTCGAAACCAAAATTCTCTGAGATCTCTGTCTGTCTCATTAGGGATAAAGAAATGAATGCAGTATGTTTCTTATTACTTGCCTCGAGGACTTTTTCCCCAGTTCGGCTCTCATTACCTGGATGAAATCCAGCGGATTAGCTCGTTCGCTCGTTGAAGTGGTAGTGGGCGGGACACATAGCGCGACAAACTGTTGGCCAATAGTGCAAAAAGGTTCTTTAATGGCGACCGCGTACTGGCAAGCGAAGCATTGGGCCGTAAGCGTAGGTAGGGAAGTACCCACCTACAAGAGTCGCTGGAAAGCACTGAATGCAGGCCGCTCTTGATCGGTCATTTTGGAAATCTTTGGGAGAGGCCTATGTCCAGCAGTGGACGTTATGCGGCTGAAATGATGATGATGATGATCTGGATCTTAAGTGGCTTCTTCGTGGAGACTGCAGTTCTCGAATCAGGCTAACCCTCGCAGGAATCTTAGGAATCTGCTGGTGTTTTACAGTATCATAACCAACTGTTCTACGGCTCTCAATAACTGACGTCATCAGTAACGGACTCAGCTTAATAAAATAATTAAGTCGGACACCGTTACCGCTGTTCACACGCTGTTAGTGTAGGTTATATTAAATACGATTGCTAATGAGGTTTACTGCTTGTATAATATTGATTGCGGAGATTGATCCACTTGAATGGGATCGATATTTTATTCAAAGTTACATGAAACGACCTTAATTTAAAAAAACTACGATGATACGGTTTGAAACATAGATTTAGAAGGTATAAGATGGATATAGAGTATTGTAAAATGTGACCAGAACCGAAATATTTCTGTGTAACTTTTTATGGGTTGTATTTGTACCTACTTCACAAACTATGGGTAAAGCAGTACGATACCATCTTTTCAGTATTAGATAACTTATAAATTAACACAGTTTACAGTTTGGAAAATCAAATTTTCGTGTAACGATGTTCGAGCCAGGGTGACAATGGGTGACATGTTTTGTATGAAAACTTGTCTCATTGTCAAATTGATGCTATCTCTTTTGCTCTTATGAAGATGACACGTATCATATTATCTGTCGCACTCGGCTAGCTTGGTCTTTTTACGCAGTTAAAAAATTCAACTTCTATGGTTTGAAATCTTGCAAGTTAATAAAATATGATAAACCAAGTTCTACTTTTAAAATCTTGATTTAAAAGAATAATAAATGGTACATAAGGCGGACTTAATGCTAATAGTTTTCTGTACTAGCAACTTTTATTTATTAAGTTTATTTGCTAGGTAATAAAAAACCCCACCACTATGTAATGATGAGTGACAGAACTATACTACTGAACTGGGTTTCTTTCGGCGTAATCTTACCAGCAGTGGTCGTTCCGAAATGCTAGTAGTTTTTAGCTTATGCACTAAAATAATATTTAAAAAATGACCTTCAATAAGAGATAAATTTATCCTACATTGAATAAAAATTTTTGACTTTGACTTTTATATATTCCAACCGATGTCAAGTGGAATTGATATCCATAGCGCCATCACGTATTTGCCAGGTAAATTAAAAACCCCAACTTTAAAGCGCTATCTCCCAATAACTTTGAAATTATGTCATCAAACATAGCTTAGCATCGCTTTTGCGTAAAACAAACCGCGTCGAAATCGTTCTATCAGTTCGGGAGCTACAATGCCACACAGACAGACATACAGACAGACAGACGTTAGCGTCAAACATATACACTACTCTTTTTTGTCGTGGGTTTAAAACAGAAAAAAGAATGAGAAGTACCTAATAAATGTAGATAACGTCGGGATCAGATAAGTAATAATCTATTTAGACCGTCAGTTAGGACTTCCAAAAATAATGGTCCCATATTTTTCTTTTTATCAAATCAGTAAAATTTACAAATAGAGTATCCAGGTTTTGAAAAGTCCTGAGAATTCCGTTTGAAATGAAATGAAATATGTTTATTTGGCAGAAACAGGTAAACACAAATACAAATGCACTTCACACAATAATGTTTGTACCAAAATGGTCCCACTCAGCATATGTCGTAGTTTGGGCCACGACGCTGGTCTTCCGCGGGTACTATGCTAATACAAAGTTAAAACAATGTGAAAAAATATAAATAAGTGAAAATAAAAATTAAATTAAATCAAATAATCGTTTGTGGCCACACAGCTCTGAAATAATTTTGGCCGTGACGTCATGCAAAATTTTAATGTACTGTATCTTCGTAGTTTGTTGTTAGTCAGAGAAAAGAAAATACACGTGTATTAATATTTTTTTAAAACTAAATACCAACTTCAGCCCCACACTACACAACCGATTTTGATAAAATTTCTAAGAAACCAACTGACAATTTACCTTCAATCTTAGTAGATCCAATGTCCAGATCCATCATGGATCTAGTGAGATATTATGTATGTTCACTGATTATTCGAAGACGCTAAACCGATTTAGATAATTTAATTCTTAATTTATTATATTAATTACATACATACTATCACGTCTTTATCCCTAAAGGGGCCGACAGAGCATTTTGGGTCTTGCGGTTCTATGCAGAGCCCAGCGCCGCAAGACACAAAAGCCACTTTTAGCGTCATGGTGGGCGAGAAGATGGAAAAGCAATCAATATAGTGATGGGTTGCTAGCCGCATCGCCTGTTAACATGATTGCATTTTTGCCCATTCCCTCGATCGACTTTTACGATCTGCGTGGGAAGAGAAGCAGCTGGTACATTCTAAGTTTTTTATTTCTCCCAGACCAGCTATATAATACTCCCATGTATTATATTAATTAATTCTAAATAATTATTTTTTGTGTAAAATGTGTACTTTGTGTACTTTGTGTACTTTGTGTACTTGCGAGACTTGGTCTCATAGATATTTTACAACATCGGTTGAGTACCTGTAGCTTAAGGTTGAAGTTGATTCTTTGTCCTGAAAATTCTGTACCGAATAATTTACTTTTGCTCAGTCATCACCCAATAACAATCCAAAAACTGAAGTCTTTCCTCAACATTTGCCATTCAGATATAATATTCACCCACAAGCAAAAAAGCAATCACAATTATCTTCCTAACAAAAACTGACAGCTTCATCAACCCGCCCTACTTTAGTACACTTGTCCAAACCGCGACTACTGCAATTATAAAGTGATACGAATCGCGATACTTGTTACCGATGAGATGTGGCTGTCGATTTGGTTAGTTTGATCTTTATTGACTACAATGGTTCGGTGTCGATCAATGAAAGTAATGAACTTCTTCTTCTTATCGTGTGTGTTAGTGACTAACACTACAGAGTTTTTAAACCGCCTTAAAGGCCTCTAACATGGTTTTAGGTAACGACCGATGTCAAAGACAGTGACCGGGACCGACGGCTTAACGTGCCCTCCGAAGCACGGATCATCTTACTTATCAGACAATCAGGTAATCAGCCTACAATGTCCTAACCAAACTTGGACAACAACACAAAGTCGTTGCCCCCGCCGGGAATCGAACCCGCGACCCCCGGGTGGGAGCCGAACGCTCTAACCACTACACCACGGAGGCAGTTATATATAGGCAGAGTAATGAACTAGCAGATGTAAACTTGTGGCTGTTGAGCTGTAGTAGTGTGGCCGAAAAATCGATAGTTTTGCTATCGATTGTTTGTAATCTAAAAATGCATGATATGCTACAGAAATTTTATCAAAAACAGTTGTGTAGTTTGATGCTGAAGTCGGTTTTTAGTTTTGAAAAATTTTATAATAAATGGATTGTGTTTTACCTTACTAATTTTTGACGACCTCCGTGGTGTAATGGACGTCAAAAATTATGGTATTACCCGTTATTATGGTTAATACGCTAGACAGGGCAATTTGGACACTGGCCTTTTTAAAATTGTCTTAGGTCTTGGGTGTTTATTTATATTTGAATTTATTATAAAATATAATATCGTTGAGTTAGTATTCCATAGTACATGTTTAAACTTACTTTGGAGCTAGCACAATCAATGTGATTTGTCCGTATATATTTATTTATTTACTTCAATGTGAATACCTAGGCACTATAGGCACTCTTTACCCCGCTGGGTACAAGGTTGTAATCTATTAAACAGGTTAGATCTACTGGGTCACTGTACCAGCTCTTTCTAAGTGAAACATGTCTATTGACAATATATTATAATTACGTATATCAATCAACGCTGTCACTTTTTGTGACAAGAACATTATGGTTATGACGACCACATTGTAGTAAATACATATTTACGTACTCATCACATATTAGTACTCCCATGCTGGTCTGGGAGAAATAAAAAAAACTTAGAATGTACCAGCTGCTTCTCTTCTCGCGCAGATCGTAAAAGCCGATCGAGGGAATGGGCAAAAATGCGAATCATGTTAACAGGCGATGCGGCTATCCCATCACTGTATTGATTGCTTTTCCATCTTCTCGCCCACCATAACGCTAAAAGTGGCTTTTGGGTCTTGCGGCCCTGGGCTCTGCATAGAACCGCAAGACCCAAAATGCTCTGTCTGCCCCATTAGGGATAAAGACGTGATAGTATGTATGTATGTATGTATTAGGTTTAAACATCACAAGGGTTTTTAAACTAGCCGAGTTTCAGTAGGTAGAAAATTCTAAGATAAACATATCTTAGGCGCTTCATCCACACTGAAAGATGGTTAGCTCAAAAAAGGTCATTGTGGATAATAAGGATTTTATTAATCAAATAAAAAAGTGTAAGTTCAATATTCTCCGCGTTCAAATAAAAGGTGAGTTTATCTTTATTGCAAAAAATAAATATTTACATAGGTATACAATAATTATATAACTAAAAACTAAATAACCTACCTAAATTATAAAACTATAAACTAAAATAATCTAATTAAAAATAAAACGTTGTATTAAATAAAAAATAGACCCCAGATCGCTACGGTAAAATAAAAGGTTAATTTTCTCAAAATACTTGTAGAATAAATATAATCGTGAAAAAATGTGAGTTAGATAATGGAATATATAATATGGAAGGAACAGGGGGAGGCTTTAGCCTGCAGTAGGATATAATATAACACTAAGCTTAGACAACAAGTTGATGTTAATAGCGCAAACAAAATGCCATACGCCAGAAAAGAGCATTAATTTTGAAAGTTTACATACATACATACATACTATCACGTCTTTATCCCTAATGGGGCAGACAGAGCATTTTGGGTCTTGCGGTTCTATGCAGAGCCCAGGGCCGCAAGACCCAAAAGCCACTTTTAGCGTCACGGTGGGCGAAAAGATGGAAAAGCAATCAATACAGTGATGGGTTGCTAGCCGCATCGCCTGTTAACATGATTTGCATTTTTGCCCATTCCCTCGATCGGCTTTTACGATCTGCGTGGGAAGAGAAGCAGCTGGTACATTCTAAGTTGTATTTTATTTCTCCCAGACCAGCATGGGAGGCATTTTGAAAGTTTAATATTAATATATAGCGATGTAGATCACTATCAAATATTTAATCGAAGATTCAAAGTAAAGGTGACAAAGGACCAGGTGATACCTCGCCCTTGTGTGTGCCGACCGTAAAGGTTCTATGTTATAATATCATATTCCTTTGTGATCTTTGACAATAATAGGTTTTCACTTGTCTTACGCGTCATGTTATTTTTTAATCTTTGTGTACAGCCATTATTCGTGTGCGACTAGTTGTTCCCGTAGGAGCTCCTCATGGGAATTTCGGGATAAAAACTATCCTATGTCCTTCCCTGGGTACCAAAATATATCCATATCAAATTTCATCTAAATAAGTTCAGTAGTTAAGCGTCAAGTGGTAACAAACAAACAAAAAAACAATTATACAAACTCACTTAAACACCGATCATGAGTATCGGATAGAAATAGAAATTTGCTTAGTATTCCGGAGAATTGGGATTAGATAAATTTGTACCCCGTAAGGAATTGATATTACATTTATGTTTACACTTCAGCCAATTACATCTTCGTCCATTTTACTTTGCTATCGATAGTAACACCTGCTTACAAACGCTTATGGACACCAGAAATCACTTACGTTTTCAACCCAACGTTAACAAACCTTGTTACAATTTTTAACAACAAATACTTTCTTCTACAAAAAATATATTTGAAAATACTAGAAAAGCGCGCGTTAGCAGCGCCGCGCGAAATGTAAAAGTTGTCATACATACACATCTAAATACCGACCTTATGTTAATACAAATAAGGGCGACCAGTTCTATTTTCTATTTGCCAAGTAAAAGTGTTGTTACACTTGTAATGTCCGCGTGACGAAAAGTGATTTGCTCATCTTTAGTGCAAACAGCGTGGGTCGGACAGTACCTTTGAATAGTATGTAAATTAAGTTTGCATAATGAACAGGTGTTTTTCATACAAGCCGATAGTGTTTTAACCGAAATTAAAAAAGAAAAGAGGTTTTCAATTCGACATTCATACAATGTGTAAGACATAATATACGTAATAAATCACACACTAGATCATATATTGTATAATGAATGAATGACAATTAAATAACGAAAAATAGGCATTTCTATACAAAAGTGTGCAGCCGACTGAATAATTTGTATGGGATTGTCGATTTTTTAGTTATTTGTGACTATTATTCCAATATTATTATACTGTAGTTATCTAGTATAGCCCGTGGTTCGATTAATAACGCATAGGTATGGCTTGTACATGTTTATTATTCAAAGAAGTCTCATTTCTGGTCTAAAGTACGCAGACTTTATCATTGTATAAATATGTAACTACCATAGCAAATAAAAACATCCTGAGTATATATTTTTTCTTTAAAAATGTGCTATATTAATTATATAAATAAATACAAATAATGATTATAGTTTTTCTTTCATCATAGGTTTACATAATATAAGAATACTTAAGCTTAAAATTTAAAGAAATATAATAATTTAATCAAAAGATATTAATACTATTTTTTACCGAAAATACTGTAGTAAAATAATCTACTCCATTATTTTATATTACCAGACAAAATACATTGCTAAACAATCCAAAAAAAGATAAACAATTGAATTAATAGTTTCTTATAATCCGATATAAGAATTAATAAAGTACAAGATATCATCCCATTCTCCCAGAAATGCATTTTAAAAGAGATACACAATGATGAATGGTACTTCTTTATCTGATACACTTAGGTGTTAATGAGATATACACGCTAATGAACGGATGATACCGCTAACAGATATAAATTAAAATTTATTTAATATTTTAAAGCTTAGAAAATGTTTCGAGAGGCAAGAAGCCCGTGGTAAAATTTATTTTACTATGGTAAATCAAATCAAATCATTTTATTTCAGGCAACATAATATTATTTACAATATTAAAGGCCCATAGAATAAATATCTTACAGTCTAGCATATATACATACATACTATCACGTCTTTATCCCTAATGGGGCAGACAGAGCATTTTGGGTCTTGCGGTTCTATGCAGAGCCCAGGGCTGCAAGACCCAAAAGCCACTTTTAGCATCATGGTGGGCGAGAAGAAAAGCAATCAATACGGTGATGGGTTGCTAGCCGCATCGCCTGTTGCTAGTCGCAACATGATTTGCATTTTTGCCCATTCCCTCGATCGGCTTTTGCGATCTGCGTGGGAAGAGAAGCAGCTGGTACATTCTAAGTTTTTTTTATTTCTCCCAGACCAGCATGGGAGTTCCATTTCATTTTTTCTGATTCGAATTTCTTTATTATTAAGATGTAAATTTGAAATTTGGGCTACAGTATCATCATCATCTGGTCTTTTTTTAGGTTCCGTACCCAAGGGGTAAACGGGACCCTATTACTGAGACTTCGCTGTCTGTCACCAGGCTGTAACTCAAGAACCGTGATAGCTAGACAGTTGAAATTTTTACAAATTATGTATTTCTGTTGCCGCTATAACAACAAATACTAAAAACAAAATAAAATAAATATTTAAGGGGGCTTTATTTATTATATAGGGGGGGGGGGGGGATTTATTGTGTCATACAAAAGACATCAACGACCGCCGTGTAAATTATTGAAAATACAGAATTGCCAATTCATACAATAAGCTAGTTTCTTTGGTCAAAAATAAATTGTTTGGTACTGTAAAAAGAATAAAATGTCAGCAAATAATGTCACTTTTCATTGATCATATCCATTTTCAACGTGATTAAGATTAAATAATGCGGAAAAACTGATATTAAGAGCGCTATTTGACTCTAAGAAACTATGACGTCATTCGTTTTTATTTCATACAAATTCCATAGAAAATGTTTGTTTTGACGTTTAGAAAAAAGTGTCTGATTTGATTTGTTGGAAACTTCTTTATTGGTGCAAACCCATTCATAGACTCTTATTAATATAATATAACATACTGCCTATAATAATAATATACTGCCTCTGTGGTGTAGTGGTTAGAGCGTTCGGCTCATACCCGAAGGTCACGGGTTCGATTCCCGGCGGGGGCAACGACTTTGTGTTGTTGTCCTAGTTTGGTCAGGACATTGTAGGCTGATCACCTGATTGTCCGATAAGTAAGATGATCCGTGCTTCGGAGGGCACGTTAAGCCGTCGGTCCCGGTCACTGTCTTTGACATTGGTCGTTACCTAAAACCATGTCAGAGGCCTTTAAGGCGGTGTCAGGTTTAAAAACTCTGACACTAGTGTTAGTCACTAACACACACGATAAGAAGAAGATTAATATAACCATTATAGCATTGTAGGGACATACCCGTAATAAATCGAATACTAGATCACTATAGTATAATAAAATTGAAATAACAATCAAGATATTTTTTTTAATTTATACTTAATTTATACTTTATACGAAAGTGAGCAGCCGCCCGGGAAATTCGTATGGGAATTTTGAATTTATTTTTCCTTTTTTGTATGTTATTTTACTATCATGTGTAAATTACACGTTGTCTAAATTAAAAATAAACCCTCTTAAATCCGTTATATAGTGAGTATGCTGCCAAATTTAAGAAGTACAGGCTTATGACAGAAAAAAAACAATGCTTTTTGAATTAGTAGTATTATACTATTGATTTGAGTAGATTATTTATGAATACAAAGGTTAGAAAAAATGCCACATACAAAATTTAAAAAATTTACAGTTCATCAAAAGGTACCCCATTTACATCATCTATAGTGCTAAAAGTAATATTTTTAAAATTTATTTCTATAAATAACTAAAGATACCTATTTTTATAAATTTATAATTTATACAATTACAAACTAGGTCCTCTACAAGCAATATTTCTTCAGTTCACGTTATCGTTTTAAAATGTTTATTTTGAATTGGAAACAAAGAAAGTTTACTGACGGGGGTTCATAAAAGTTGCAGTTTAATCCGAAGTTTAACTCATTTGTCCGGCCAATTAATGTCAGTTATTAGACAGTTCTCTTTGCCGTAAGTTATAAGTGGTAGCGGCTATCACAGGCTTGGATCTGGTCTACCGTTTGGGTTGCGCAGGTCCGACGGCAGTGCTTTGTATAAAAACTAGTGACCTTGTCAAATCTATTTGGTTAGGTAGCGAACCCCGGGCTCTGAAGCATTACTGCTGAGGATGCAACCGGGAAAATACGCTCGAATGATGATAAGTGGTATCGAGTAATTCCTTACTAATATATAAATACGGAAGTAAGCATGTCGTCTACTACATCTTCAGTCTTTTTGTTACTGATTTGTTTTGAGACCCGGGGTAAAATAATCCATTATGGGAATTAAAAATAGAACTTTGGGGTATCCTATTCTAGCATACAAAAATAGACTTTATTATAAAGTTTTAAGTTTACGCGGACAAAGTAAGTTTTTAATAACTTAGTTTCAATTTTTAAATAGGGGTAAAAAAAATTATTTAGTTAAAAAAAATCTCTGTTCCTAAATTAAAAACAATAGTAATCTGATTTGTTCTTATAATATATGACTAGTTGGACAGTTAAGTTGTGTTATGTTTTACATAACCACTTCGATGTATGTAAATAAAGAACAATGTAAATCTGATTTTTCATTTACGACTAATGGGACAGTTAAGTTGTTTGCAGTTTTAGCAATAATAAAACAAACTTAAAATTTGTTTGGATAATTTAAAAATTTGTTAGGATAACTAACAAATTATCTAGAAATATTTAACTTTTTTGTAGATTTGTAATATAATCGCTCGACGCTTATCACTAACACCCGACGTCGATACACACCTGCACCCGTGTGTACGCACCTTAACGAAACAGAAAATAATTACCGCCGGTATATGAGTTGGTTGACCCCACCACTCCAATTAATATTTGGCTAGCCTTCGAGTATACTGTATTTTTGAAGAATTAATAAAAAGACGTGTGGCACTCGGGGACTGCCGCGGTAAAGCTATTGCATTAAGGTGGTTCGATACAAGGAAGGACGGCAACGTCGACGGAGACGAAGCGGCAACGCGCGAGCGTGAGGTTTTTTCGTTACGGAATTTCAGGATTCGGTCCCCGCGCTCAAGGCCCGCGATAGAAGCTATGCAATAGCTTAAAAAGAATAAGTTTTGTTGCAAACAAAAATTAAATATTATGTCATCACGCACACGCACAGCAATATATCTATATCTTTATGTAATAAGGTTTAACAAAATATACATGGGAATTTTTTTTAAAGAGTGAATTCAGTCCTTAGTAACGAACAAGTTTTCCCAAAAAATATATGTTAAATAAGACCTTATATAAGGACTAATAAAATGGAAAATATACTGAAACTTTTTTAAGAGTGAATTCAGTCCATGATACTGAACAACTTTCCCCAAGGAACACGTATCGAAATATAAAAAGTAATTTTTGGCCTCCCATACAAGTCGACCGATCAGCTGATCTGAGTCGGTAGTAGTTTTTAGCTTTTGCACTAAAATAATATTTTTAAAAAATCCTTCAATTAGAGATAAATTTATCCTACATTGAATAAAAAATGTTGACTTTGACTTAGACTTTGAGGGTAGTGTTGGGTTGCTAGCCTCATCGCTTGTTGATATAATCAAGATTAGTCCATCTTCTCGATTTTATGATCAAACTAAATAAGCAGTACATTACATGTTTTTAGGGTTTAGTACCCAAAGGGTAAAAACGGAACCCTGTTACTAAGACATCACTGTACGTCTGTCTGTCATCAGGCTGTATTTAATACTTATATATTTCGTAATTTTCACAGATAATATATTTCTGTTGCCACCATAACAACAAATTATATTAAAAACAGAAGCTCACATAAAATAAATGTGATTTTTTATAAATAACGGCACGGAACTCTTGCGTGGATCCGACTCGCACTTGGCCGGTTATTTTATTTTTTACGCCAAACAAGCATAACAGAACAACGTCACTCAAAGATGCGAGACATGATTTAGTAACAGTTTTTACGCAAAATGCCATTTGGTAGCATCACGACATGTTTACTGTTAAAAATGCCTATTTTTAGTATATTCTTCACGTGTATTCGAGACGAAAATAGCATGTTGGAAACATGTTTTTGAGTAATCTGGTCCAAATCTAAAGTTGTACTAGCAAACTCTTTTTAATTTTTACGAGTCTTGTTTGATCAATATTGCAAAAGAAAATTACACTTACACAATATGAGGAATTTACATTTAAACATATTATTATCACGTCTTTATCCCTAACGGAGTAGATATAGTCCAGGGCTGTGAAGAGAGAATAATCGGCCAAGTGTGTGTCACTTAAAAATTTAAATTGGCTCTGATAGTTTTCCTTCGTTTTATATACTACTGCCTGATAACTCTCCGCCTACTTAACACTTGTCTCTAAAAAAAAAAACAAATATTTCAAAAACGGATCCCTAAATCGAAAAATGATGTTTACAAGCTCACAATAATTTTAGAAGATATATTCAACTCCATACCAAATGATGGAGCAACACCACAACAGCATAGGAGTTGACTCCCATTACACTAGTATGGAGCAACATTGAAAAAAAATGGTTTTATTTACCACTACGTCATCATCAGGTCTTTTTAGTCTCCACTGCAGGAGCACGACCCTCTCTGTACTACCAGAGCCAGTGTATACTTGGCCAGAGCAGCAAGAGGACTTGGCCTACACTCTCCTCGCTGGCTAGACGGGTTGGAGAGGTCTCATTGATGTGTATAAGCTTTGTTTAGCTTGTTTTTCCTAAGTCGCCTTTTACGACATCCACGGGAAGACTTGGAGTGGTCCTATTCTACTCTGCCGGAAACCACACGGCTACCACTACGTGTAAGTGACCAACTCTAGTGTCAAATTTTCAAGCTGCGCACCGACTTCTAACGTAGCTGTACGACGGCAAACTAATTATACTATGCGGAACTAACAAGTAACCTAAGTAGCCGTAGCCATCGAGTTACGAATGTAAACACACGATGCACCAGTAGTATAGCAGTATATTAGCATTAGCATACAAGTAGGTAGTAGGGCGCGAGCGTACAGTTAGCTATTGTCGGGATGTGGGGCAGGACACGGGACGAGGGACGGCGAGTGCTAAGTCGCTTTTGATGTTAAACACACGATACGGAGAGCTGCAACAACGATTCTACTGGTTTGCCTTTATGACTCATTTTCATTGGTCGATAACCACGATAAAGGAAGCTCCAACGATTCCACTGATTTGGTTTGCCTTTATAGCTCACTTGCTGAACCCGCGGGCTTCGCTCCCCGTAAGAATTTAGGGATAAAGAGTACCCCATAGTCTCAAGCTATATTCATAACAAATTTTATCCAAATCGGTTCGGTAGTTTAAGCGTAATGGGGTAACAAACATTTTCGCATTTATAATATCAGTAAGAAGTAGGATTTTCATTGGTCTATAACTCAGTTGATATTCATGCCACATTTCATGCTATGTACAGTCGGCATCAAAGTTACCTGATCTCTCCTACACCTATATCTTGAATTTCAACGAAACGTCGGTCCCGGTCACTGTCTTTGACTTTGGTCGTTATCTAAAACCATTTCAGAGGCCTTTAAGGCGGTTTAAGAACTCTGACACTAGTGTTCGTCACTAACACATACGATAACTTTTCAAGCTGCGCCTATACCAGACACAATAGTTAAATAATTGAAGTCGGGAGGAATTCGTCCAAGTGCCGGCTTAGAGGATAAGAAGATCTTGAATTTTCTCATAAACTGAAAATAATAATTTGCATTCAGAGAGATTTTTGTCGCGGAGCGACTACATCATCGCGGAAGGCGCGGGGCGCGGGGCGACGTATTTCTTGCAAGTCCAATCGCTGCAATTGAGATAGCGAACAGTCTTTTAATAAATTTAAATAGTTGCTAAATAATGTAGGCTATGATTTCAAAGAACTACGTTTTTTAATTAAAATTTTGAGACTGTCGGCCATTTTGTGATGGATAGAAATTTTCAGGAAAAATGACCTTTCGGCAAATGAAAAGTGAAAATCTGATTGGAACAATCGCACTCAAACACTGCTCTCTCCCTGTGTGACGTGACTTCGGCTTCCTCTTGATCTTGACTTGGCTGCAGCAGCAATCCCGTAGATATATAGCACGGCAATGTATTCTCAGTCCACATATCTAATTTTAATACCAGTATAATTGTAAGTTGACGTTATTGGAGAAAATGCTGCAGTACAGTTTGTTACTGTTTCTTCTGTACTTGCGCTTTGGAAGCGGCAGTAAACTTAGCTATAAGTAATTGATCTGACGTCAACATTTACCTTATAAGAAATCGAAAGGAAAAAAAGTGACAATTATCAAGTGATACAAATATCCAAAGATAAATAAATGAATTTGACTTTGACTTTGACTTTGCATGAAGTCCGTTGACCGTTGCCTCGCGATGCTTTGTAAATATTTCAAGACCTGAAGGAGCGGTTATCGTCATCACTCGGCCAAAGGACTGGCATTTGCGCGCGCCGATGTAGATATTTTATTTTGCTTGTAAACCAATATTAACATAACCTATAATAAGTAATTTATTTTTTATGCACAACACTTAAATAACATTATTAAAGTATAAACATTAATTATTAACATAACCTATTACAGCCTTTTATTTTTTGCCTTAAAATCCCACAGGATTTCCTCGTAAGGTTAAGCTCATTCATTTTCATGAAGTCTTTTTGAATATACATTTTCATTTTCATTATTATTTACAAGAGAAAATTCAAGCTTAATAGAGGAGCGAACAGGTATCTCTGGTGTTGACTGTACAGTACATCGCTTAATACAAAAACTTAACTATACATGAGTTATATTGACCTTCATTAAGTAATTTTTGGATTAAGTACAAACCTACAGGATGATTAACTGCCTGCCTACTTTACGGCCGCTCTTTCTAATAAACGTCTGCATATTTCCAACTTAATGACGCATTAAAGTATTTTCTAAATATTATTAATTTTTTTTACAGTGTGTGACCATAACCAACAAGGTTTTTTAAGGTTTAAGGACTTTCACTTCGAAAATAACAAGTATATATTTTTTTAAATCGTTTATCTTAACAATGAACTTAAAATTTAAAGTACTCAAGAAGACTTAAAAAAAATATTTTGCACTTCATAATTACCATACGAATAATAGTTGCTTTAACTCTAAGAAAAAATAAAAAGTTCTTGTTTTTTCTGTTTTCTCGTATATTTAACAAAATTAAAGAAGTAATTTGCTGCAGAATGCTAATTAAAATTAGTTCAAATGATGAGTATTACTTTGTAATTATGTTATCAGTAGTTTTGTAGTTGGTATTACGCAGGATAACATTCTAGGTCTATAGTATTACGTATGATCTCATTCATCTTAACATGCCCTTTTTAATGAAGGTTGTATACGCGCGTTGATGTCTCTTGTCCGCTTTACGTAGCCTTTACAATTGTTTATGGATTATGGCTTTAAGACCTATTACCCGCCAATTAGACGTCGTATAAAAGAATTTGATGCCTTTTATTTATTGAAGACTTGTTAATGTGCACTTTAGTTAGACCGTTGTTAATCAGATTAGTATGTTTTAAAAAAATTGTCTTACACTCAATGGTTTGAATGGTTAAAAAAAGTAAATTTACTGAGCACATTTAAGTTTAAACTGTTTTTAAACAAAACAGGGTGATGTGTAAATAACTTTTCAAATCGAGTAGGTACTAACGTTAGACCTCTTTTGTCAGAAGAAGGAAATAGTAATGAGAAAAAAAAATACAAATTTCACAACAGATTCGTCAATATATGAATGGAGTCAGTCAAAAATACCACCCCGAATTGTACCCGGTTCAAAGGTACCCACAAACGGCATTATGCTTGTTGCATTGCCTCTTTGATAGCCTTTGGACCAGGTACTTACCATCCGATACGGTGGTAATATCCACTAGACTTTAAACGAAAAAGTAAAACAGAAAAGAAAATATTACACGAATTTCTCACAGAGAAACAATAATACATACTTTGTTCTCCGTCAATGTTGGGAGGGTCAACAATTATTATAGCGATATCAATTATTAATTTTATACATATCTACATTTAAAACATCGTCAACACACGCCTGTTTCTTACAGGGGTAGGCAGGCAGAGACTATAGAATGTAACTTATTTAATTTAATTTATTTATTGTAATCTAATGTGTTTCAACTATATGGACAACAATGGTCTGATAATAAAAGATTTATTATTATTATTATATATTATAGACCGCCACTTGCTACGATCCTAACAAATCTCTCTCGCTTCATCAAGAAAATCTATTCGAAAATATTCTTAGTTAGAACCCATCGTGCACAAAAATGCTTTTTCCAACAAAAACATTCTTTGCCGACCAAACTTGTGGTGGAATAAGGAAAAGAAGAAGAATATATATATACAAGAATTACTCGTTTAAAGTAATATGTACACAAAAAGTCGTCCTAAGCCAGCTAACCCACAGACCTGATCATAGACAAGCCACCTGATTCTAAAGTAGAATTCAAAAGTATTCCAAATATTAGTATTCCAAAGTATTCTAAGTTAGAAGAAATCATGCACAGAAATTCTTTATTCGCATAGCATAATCTAGAAGAAATTGGAGGATCAGTAATTGGCATATTTAAATAAAAAAATAAAAATAAAAAAAATCATTTATTTTAGGCATGGAACCCATATATATTTACAAATTTATCAATATACTTATACTAGTGGTTCGCCGCGAACTTAGACCTCGCGATATTATTCCAAAACTGAACCTATTTTAATGTCCAGTGAAACTGTAATTTAATGAAACTGTGATACATTATCCACAACCGATTTTATACCGTTGAGCTGCAAAAGTTTCATTTTTTTTTCAAACAACTTAAATCAAGACCTAGATCGAATTAAATTTCCCTAGATCTTGAAAGAGCAACGTATGTACATCCAGCCGCCAACTATTTTACGCCTACGTCTCATCATTATCATCATTTCAGCCGCATAACGTCCACTGCTGGACTTAGACCTCTCCCAAGGATTTCCAAAATGACCGATCTAGAGCCGCTTCCAGCGACCTTGGTCAGGTCGACAAACCACCTTGCGGGTGTGTGTCTTACGCTTTGAATGCCAGTACGTGGTACGTGGTCGCCATTCGAATACCTTTTTGCCCCATCGGCATCAGTTTGTCGCGCTATGTGTCCGCCCACTGCCATTTCAACGAGCTAATCCGCTGGGCTATGTCAATGACTTTAGTTCTCATACGAATTTCCTCATTTCTGATTCGATCGCGTAGAGAAACAACGAGCTTAGCTTTTCATAGTGCGTTGCACCTTTAGCCCTCTCATGAGACTCATAGTAAGGTACCACGTTTCAGATCCATAAGTCATCACTGGTAACACACATTGTTTGTAAACTTAAGTCTTAAAAAACTAAGGTATTTTTGACGAGAAGACACTGCGTAGCTTCCCGAACGCTGCCCAGCCTAATCGGATTCGTCGAAAGACCTCTTCCTCGAAGCTGAAGCTTCCTGCCTGGATCAATTCACCCAGGTCTACAACTTCGAGGGTGGACTCCCAACACTAACAGGTGGGGCGCAACATGGACATTCGACATTACTTTCGTTTTGTCCATATTTATTTTAAGGCTCATTGTCATCATCATCATTTCAGCCGCATAACGTCCACTGCTGGACATATGCCTCTCCCAAAGATTTCCAAAACGACCGATCTAGAAAAGCTGGAAGGCGCTGGATGCAAGCCGCTCTAGATCGGTCATTTTAAGGCTTACCTGTTGGGAAACTCGGTTTAGGTCTACGAGCATAGTACATTCATACTTAAGTCTTCCATCGAGTCCGCCATGACAACGATATCATCGGCAAATCGAAGGTGAGTGATATACTCGCCTTTGATTTTAATGCCAAATCCTTCCCATTGCAGAAACTTGATCTTCCAGTGCAACGGTGAACGCAGTTTCGAAGATATAACGTCTGTTTTACACCTCTATGCAGTGGAATTGCCGTCTTCCACTGCTCCTGTACTCGGAATGACGTAGTGGCGTTACTGTATAAGCACTTCAACACCTCGATATACCGATAGTCAATACGGCATCGCTGGAGACTGAAGCACGGCCCATGTTTCGATCGAATAGAAGGCTTTTTCATAGCCCACTATCCGCAAGCATAACGGCCGGTTATACGCCCTCGTCTTCTCTATAACCTGCCGCACCGTACGAATGTAGTCCATGGTGCCTTTACGGAAACCGGCTTGTTTGGGAGGCTGGAAGGCATCAAACCTGTTTGCGGGACGATTCGTGATGACCCTCGAAAACAACTTATGAACATGACTAAGACACGTGATAGGCCTATAGTTCTTCGATAGAGTGTTATCTCCCTTCTTGAAGAACAGGACCGCAATGCCCCTGTTCCACGCTTCTGGCGTTACGCCCTCGAGCAGAATGGAATTAAAGAGCCTCTGAAGGACTTTCAGTAGCAGCGTTCCGCCCGCTTTCAGAAGGTCTGCTGTGATTCCATCTTCGCCCGGCGCCTTGTTGTTTTTAAGCTGTTTAAGCCTTTAAACAGCTTAAAAATCCTAATCTCGTACAGGCTGATGTCCGGTAAAGTGTCGGGTTAGCTTGGCTCTTGGGCAAACGCCAACGTCTACGACTACTTTATTCTAAGTGAGTCCTTGCGATTTGTGCACATTTATTGTCCAGGCAAGCGACAGTGAAAATTGCATTCATGAGCATGACACTTGGCCAGTCTTTCACGACCGGGTCATGCTAGGGACGGGAAATTCGTGTTCTGGTAAGGATTCTTGCCCTTGAATCTCCACAGCGTGCTCACGCATTGAATGCTAGCGCTTTAAGCGTTCAGGGTATAGTTCCTGATTTCGTACTTCCCTTGCATACTCACGCTGAGAACACAAGCGTTTGGAGTGTTCGGGCGAAGTTTCTTGCTGACAAAGCTCTTATTGGCACGAGAAGTACCTACTGGCATATTCCCTTAGTTGCGACTCTCTACGTAAAATTACTTCGCGGGCTTTGGTTGCCGTTGATCTCTTGTTAGTTTGTGGCATTATTACTAATACTACAACAGAAGCACAGACAAGCAGCGATATCGATTGAACCAAAGTCCGCTCAACAAAATTGTTAAATTTAGTAAACTACCTAGTAGTTCGCGGCGAACTTAGACCTCGTGATTATTTTTCGCAATTCAGTTTCCTAAATAACCCCTAGATGGCGCTATCCAAAGTTAGAACGCGCTATTGGTTTCGTTTGTTACATAATCGCGGACATTTTTATTAATATTTCAAAAACTACTGAACCGATTTTGATGCCCAACGAACTTGAAAATTCTATTGATATTTCCTACATGCCTACCAAATTTCATCAAAATCTAACCATCGGTTCGGCTGTTATCGCGGTACAAACATACATACATACATACATACATACATACATACATACATACAATGTGTTTTCGCCCCAACTCGATTTAGAGACCTCGCTCGCTTCGCTCGCTCGGTCAAAAATGTATATGTCAAATTTCAAATTGTTAATTATAAATTATAAATTTTAATTTAATTTTAGTTTAAGAAAAAAATAAAAAAATAATTAATAGATTCATATCAATCAGTTGAATCAGTTAAATACATTTATAGGTCAATTTTAAACATATTACATATATTTATAGCCTAGTACTATGTAAAGCCATACCTATAGATGTGTCACTTACTTCACCCGAAACAAAAAGTTGTTTCGGGTTGTTACTGTTTTAAATAAACTAAAGTTATATCAATCGACCTTAAAATATCCTTACAATATTGTAAGGCTGACGAGTAAGCACTGGATAAGAATGGCACAAGAAATGGCGCAAAAAAAGGAAGGGCTATGTCCAGCAGTGGGTTTATATGAGCTGAAAATGATGACGATGATGAAGGTTCCGCATTTTATAGTCCTACACGAAACTTAAAAAGTTTTTTAGTCCTTAATGAAGTTAGTTGGCTAAGGACGAGCCAACTAACCCACAGACCTGACTATAAACAAGCCACCTGATTCCCGCTTGCCTATTCACCTCGGGCGCCAAGGCCGCCAGGTCGTTACTCCACCACGTGGGGAGCGACGACCCACCACAGCACACGCTGACCAGAATCACGTGTTTGCGGGGTGAGGTAATGACTTTTATTTGCATTTAAAGTCAAAGATTCAAAGATTCAGACATTTATTTGCTAACTAACTGCCTCCGTGGTGTAGTGGTTAGAGCGTTTGGCTCATACACGGAGGTCGTGGGTTCGATTCCCGGCGGGGGCAACGACTTTGTGTTGTGTTTGTTATCCTAGTTTGGTTAGGACATTGTAGGCTGATCACCTGATTGTCTGATAAGTAAGATGATCCGTGCTTCGGAGGGCACGTTAAGCCGTCGATCCCGGTCATTGTCTTTGTCATTGATCGTTACCTAAAACCATGTCAGAGGCCTTTAAGGCGGTTTAAAAACTCTAACACCAGTGTTAGTCACTAACACACACGATAAGAAGAAGAAGATTTGCTAACTATGAGTCATACATAATACATACAGGTCGCTAATAAGGGCCATTAAATTTTATATTTTTTCTAATATTGGATTGATTTTTAAAATCATATGAAAATATATCAGTAGTATTCATTTAATTTTGTAACTTTATTATTAAGTAAGCGTCTCGCATGCCGTGCTACTTACTACATGCAAAACCCTGTACTATTTAAGATTCTTAAGTATAAATATAAAGTTTTTATAAAGCTTCAATTTAATTTAGTGACAAAAAATCGTCTAGTTTTTACAAAACTTTGGTCATACGTTCATTAATCTTTACATCAGTTTTAACTTAGTGTATCACTTTAAGCGATCAATCTTGTATATCTCTGGAACATTTCAAACGATTTCTATAAAAAATATTTTTTATTTTGGTAAAAAATCGACCGCCAGATTTCATATTAATAAAAATCTCTTTTTTACGGTCGCCCAGAAACTTTTTACTAATTTATACGTCTCTCATTATAACTTTTAAATAAATCTACTAGTTATAAACTTATGTACTACAATTTTAAAACGATCTAAGGATTACATAAACATAATTTATATCTCCAAAGACGACCTTCTGTTCCCTTTTATTCCCGTGCCTCGCACGGACTGGTCTAACTGTAAACGGGCTATCCCGGCCAGGACATCGACCCTCAACCTTTTTTCTTCAGCTTTTCGGTCGGAAGGATGTTTTATCTGTGCATCTTACGGTAATGCCCGCTCATTTGAATATTTTTTTCGTCGGGCGGGAATGTAGTCATTTATTTTTAATGGATTAGCAACGGGACGGGCTATGTTTTTTTTTTTCTTCTTTTATCTGGGCATAGTAGTAGTAACTGTTGAATACTTTTTTTGGGAGTGCTAGGTTCATTATTTTCATCGTTTACATTGAAACATGAGAAATGAGAGACGAGAAAGGGGAAGACCGAATTTGAAGTATTTCCAAAAAACTAAAGTAAAGTAAGGAAATACAAGACAAACAAAGCAAACATCAATATGACCTCTCCAACCCGTCTGGCTAGCGAGAAGATTGTAAACCAAGTCCTCTGACTGCTCTGACCAATGGCTCTGGTAGTACAGAGCCCTCTCTGTACTACCAGAGCCACGCACGACCCTTCGTGCTACTGCAGTGAAGACAAAAAGATCTGATAAAGATGATGATGATAAAAGAAAACTTAGGAGTAAGGTCCTACCGGAACATTAAAGGAATGGCAGAGCGGAGAGAGGAATAGAGGCATCTCCACTCAACTCTACCGGACAAGAGCAAAGAAGACATATAAACATTTTTGAAAGAAGTTCCTTTTCGGACAGTACGGACTTGTCCAATAGGCGAAAAAAAGTAAAATTATTGCGTCATTTTTTTCACTCATCCTTGGTTTTTTCAGTTGCTCCAATTTTTGTAACTTTATTTTAACCGAGTGTTCCACGGCACTCAGTTTATTTTATTTGGACTTTTTATTTTATTTATAGTAACAATATTGGCGAAAATAAATTTCTAAATCGGCCAAAACGAAACCATATCATTACAGCATATGTCAGAAAGATGTAAAAGAATATTCCAAGCCTTTTGAAGATATGCAAATTTTAAATTGTTTCAAGTTTGCCTACTTACAAAAGCATTTCTAAAATTATGTAAATTATTTTATTCTTCTAACATTTAGTAGAAAAACTGTAACAGAATTATTGTCCGCTATGCACAATTGCACATTTATGTAATAAAACTCAAATATAAGTGTTCACAATCGGTACAAAAAGGGCGTAGAAAAAAACTGTTTAACGTTTTATGGGTTGTAAAAGAAAAAATCTCGCCAGATTTCCTCAAGCGATTGGTCATCAAACAACATATGGTTTATCTTTCGGCTATGCATTGTCAACTTTGCACTTTATATAACTATTTATATAATTTTAAACATTTTTAGAAACTTATACTATTTTATGGGGATATAATATTTCATGCTCTTCTTTTTTGCAAATTGTAAAAGAATTAACAAAAATCTTATTTAGATTTCGTTTCAGTTTTTCAATCTAATTAAATTTAAGTAATTTTTAATTATTTTTTGATTTGTTTGTTTTAATTTTAGGCTGTATTCAATTAGTTTACTAGTTTCTTGTATATAATTTTGCAAACTAATTAATAACCGACTTCATCTTCTACACAACCAATTTTGATAAAATGTCTATGGGATTACCTGACAAGACTGTTTCAAACAAAAAAATATTTTTTAACAAAAAGCAGGCTTCTTTCGTTTGGTATTTATCTATATTTGATGAAAATTGGTTCAGCTGTTCAGTAGTTATGGGGGTTGAAAGCTTGAAAGTCTCTTTTTATTTGCCAGGCAAATAAGCTTGTTATTCTAAAGTTCTAAAGAGACCTAACCCAACACCCATAAAACTTCTCCAAAAATAACGACATGCAGCTCACGCCCACAACGGGACACTGCGTCTGTGTGCGTGTTTTTATATGCGTGACGCTCGGAAAGCCTGCTTTTTGGAATTTCGGCAGAGGCTCTGAGATTCGAAACCTGAATCTGTGAACGGGGCATAGTGCCTTGCAAACGAGATGATCGGCTATGGCTAGCTCGATAAGTTTTTAGTGATGGTAACATCACATAATTAATTTAAGAATCCCCTTACCCCAAACTTTTCCAAAAAAACGTAGTCTATGTTTTGTTTGAAACCACATGTCAGATTTCGGTAAAAATTTGTAACTTTAAAGAAATTGCAATTATCTGGGGCAATAATTTGTTTCCGACTTAAATTATAAACTGGAAAGAAATTATAAGGATGTTGAAGTTTCCCGTAGTAATGATCTAAAATAATATACACACTATATTCTATTTCAAGTTCATATTTCTACTGTAGGAACCAATAAAAGATGGAAATATGGAAATGTGTAGTTTGGTCTAGGGTAAGGACTCTTAAGTATTACATACAGAACGGAATCTCCTAATGTCATTCGCTGTCTCCGTTCTTAGTCCCCGCAGCTCTCCCTTGTTCTCGCCTTGTGGAGGGTGTTGAGCGGACAGCAGGCGCTTGCAGCCGGCTCTTTAAGGCGAGAACGGGAACAAAGCATTTGTTCACTGAGCAAGTGACGAGAAATAAACCTCTTCGAGATTCATCGTATTTCATGCAGTCGAAGTCTGTCAGAATCCAAATTGGCTTCAAAATCTTTTACAAGCTCTTTATATCAAACAATACAGTTCTATATGTTGCTACTATTAAAATAATTGGGTAGTCAACTAAAATATATAAAAGTTTAAAGGTGCCTTTAATTACATTACTCAAAAAAATCTTCATTGTGACATCACTTCCTCAAATTTAATATGCTTGACCTTGCTTGAAAATGAAGGTCAGTGGGATTTTTGCAAATAACTAAGTAAGTAAGACCTTATTTTAAAATCTGATTAGAAAAAGCTTC
Source organism: Acrobasis consociella (assembly GCA_963555685.1). Lineage (NCBI taxonomy): Eukaryota > Metazoa > Arthropoda > Insecta > Lepidoptera > Pyralidae > Acrobasis > Acrobasis consociella. The sequence goes on from OY743107.1 coordinate 760,772, forward strand.
TCCTTGAGGCTATTCCTCGAAAAGGATTGTAAATCAGATCTTTTTAAAAATAACTTAATAACCCAATTACTAAACTGTAAATTACACCGTCTACTTACACACAACAACGCAATCGGAAGTCAATCACAATATCGGTTAACTTTTATAACTTAACAACTTTTAGGCTTACTGAATTGCATTTCATCAGGCAATTGTCACAGTATGACGATTTAGCAACGATTGAAAAGGCTCGATTTCAGTAGGACACGTTACAGTATAGCATATTTTGTAATGTACATTATTTTTAAGTTATAAAATAAATAAGATATTTTGACATCGCGATTGCTAAATTGCGTGAGAAAATGTATTGTTCGGAGCAATTAACTTATCCTGTATTGTTTTATATTATACAATATTAACACTCAAACCCTTCGTAAAAGCCGATTGAGCAATTGGGAAAAACGCGAGTCATGTTAACACATTGCAGGACACTTACGGCTGTGGACGTAATCAAATGTTATTTCTATTGTGTCTGGCCGAGTGTCCTGCAATGTGTTAAAAGGCGATATAGCTAGCAACCCATCACTATTTTAATTCCTCTTTGCAACTTCAAACTGACTATAACGCTATAATAAGCCTGTTGGTCTTGACTTGTTAGCTCTGTCTGCCCTATTATGGATAAAGACGTGATAGTGTATATATATTTTTATTCATAAATAAGTATCCTGCCGCCTTAGTATGGTTTTTTAAATGAAACATCTTTACATATATTCTCTCTGTAAAAATTTACATGACGAGATAAAATTCATGAATGCAAACCACCGCAGAAAAATGAAAATATCATAATTTTCAATTTGAACGCGTTGTGAAACAATCACGTTAGATTATAATTGCATAAGTACATAATAATTTCTAGAAAAATATTGCAGTCAAAGAGTATTAAAAATCATTAAAAAATGAAATATTATTAACATAAAAGTGCAACGGAACGTTTTAACTCATATCCTTCAGCCAATATAAAGAGAAAAGCCGTCATTGCGTAGGTGTATGCACTCTCTGCCGCTAAATCCTGTCGTAATTCAATATTTTTTATTTAAGTTTGTAAACTTCAATAACATGTTGTTTAAAGATGTCTGCCTACATGTAAATATGTACATTAAATATTGATTCAATAGATCGATTGAAAATGGTTGAATTGAATCTTATGTGGGTCTAGCAAATCGGCGACAAATTTACACGATTTTACGTTGCTAATCATCGAAATGTCTACTTCAACCTGTCACAAATCATTATCGCACGGGAGTTAGGCATGAGATAAAATACATTTTATAAATGAAAGCTTATTTTCTAAGGTCAATTTTATCTACGTTGTTAATTAAAGATAAAAAATTGTCACTGCCAGCATACTAGTCGCGCAGGACTCCCTTCAAGATTGCATTAGTAATTCAGTAATGAGGTACTAATCAATTTTGATCAAAAATATAGCTATATTTTTATCAAAACTTATAAGTAATTACTGATCGATAGAGTTTTTAGTGGAACCTTACACTGCGCGTGACCCAACATGCGCTTGGCCAATTTTATTACTTACTAGAGGCAGCGCGCGGCTTCGCCCGCGTTAACCACGCGAGAGAAGTCGCGGCTGTGATGCAATATAGCCTATAGCCTTCCTCGATAAACGACCTATCTAATACTGATAGAATTTTTCAAATCGGACCAGTGGTTCTTGAGATTAGCGCGTTCAAACAAAACAAACAAACAAACTCTTCAGCTTTATATATAAGTATGGATTCGCCAATAGGTACTAAAATAATCATCCAAGTATTTACCCGTTTTGGCAGTTCCCACACTAGCTCAGCTCAAACCAGTCATAACGGTAATACGGACAAACAGTTTTGACTTTATATTAGGCAATTAGGACGAGGATCTTCAAAGGCGCCGCCTCCTTCCTAGAACACATTGTCTAAATGCGTACTGGCCACTTTATTGTTTTTTTTTTGTTTGAAGAAGTTACGTCGCCTGGTGTTACTTTTGAAGAGGTAAGAGATATAGAGTTAGATACATTGAGATAGTAGTTTAAAATCTAAGAATCTAGAATTAGCAATGGTTAGACATGCGTTGGTGTTGAAACTAATTTCGATTTTTAATTTTTAAACGTATTACATTTTGGTAACTAAAAAAATTTTTATTAATTTTTTAACTCGTTAAAAATGATCTTTTTTATATAGGCATAGTAAATTTTAGGTATTGAAATGGATATACTTATGCGTTAATTTAAAAAAAATAAAAAAAGTTATCTTAACCAAACAAAAATTAAGAACACGAAATAAAGTAATTTTATTTTGAATCAAAATAATAATAAATTATAAACTGCAATCTAAAATCTAAATTAAACAAGCTAGAAATGATTGGAAGATTGATCCCTACTTACATTTATTGAAAAGTACTCCTAATCATTTTATTTATCTAAATAACGTAAGTACTTGTAAATGTGTATTATTTACACTAGTCTCGGTAACCTTTCGACAGATTCGGCTCATGTTTGAATTTAAAAATTATATTGGCTATGGCTTTATCCACCCGCCTACCATATTTTATAAAGCTCCGATTAAAGATACTCGAGGTCTAGAGTTATCGTCTTCGAACTTCGCTTGCTGTAATAAAACAAATCTAAAAAACAAATTCATTCAACGCTATAAATACTTTCACTCAAAAATATAAAATTAAAAGCAAAATTTTCTTTCTGTTCTTATAGCAAAAACATGAACATGAAAAACTAATTTAAATAACTTCACTACGTGCGCAACCAAACCAGGAAAATACTAAACAGCATATAATTACCAAAATCCCATTTAACCACATGACCTATTGACCAACACCCCCTCCCTTCCAATAAATATCACGAATAATTTTAGGCCAGCCCACACGCGCCCGCATCGAAAAAAATGTCGCGCAACGAGCGAGACGGAAGATAATATTCCATCGAGAGTGAAAGAAACGGACAACAGCGAAACAGGGCCGAGTAACGGTGCACGTACGGAAGTATGTCAGTGGCGTAAAGTAGTGTACGCCTCTAGTAGGTTATAAACGCTTGGAAGCGCTCGGCGGAATAGCAACCTTGACCTGTCGAGTTACGGTCGGAAGTTGTTTGTAGCGGATCGGGTTTTCGATTTTCACGGTGCTGATTCACTACAATAGCGTCCGCTTCTGTACGCTGGTTGATAAATACTTAGTCTAGTTCAAACCTACCTCAAGGCTGGCTCTTTGTTGGGGTATTTTTAAGTTTCTAGGAATGTCATTTGGGTTGCGTTGTATCAAAACGGTACTTTTATTGCTGTCATGCTTTCGAACAACCCATTATTTTTTAAATGCATGTTTCATCTACTCATAATCTCACCCTAGCAACTTACCAAGTGGAATAACAAATTTTATCGAAAAAATATTCTTATAACTACCTACCACTTTTATAAATAGACAACATACCTAAGAATGGTTTTAAAGGGCCTAATTATTATTATAGAGCTGCATTGAAGCCGGGGTATTCTAGAATATATCCAAAAATTATATGCATTACATGCATTTGACGACCTCCGTGGCGTAGTGGTCACCGTGCTAGTCCGCCACCCAGAGGTTCTGGGTTCGACCCAAGGTCAGGGCAAATTCGAAAATGGCATTTTAAAACTCAATCTCTATGTGAGAAGTAAAATATAAATAACCGGCCAAGTGTGTCTTGGACCACACGCGATGTAGGGTTCCGTAGTAGCAAATGCTGACTTTGAGTGCACGACACTAAAAAAGTCTAAAAATAATTTTTAAAACTACTCGTGATATCTGTCATCCAACAAACATACATACTTACATACATACAAACGTCGGATTGTTCAAGGAAACTTAAAGAAATTCGCTAGTTCTGTAAATATGTATCTATATCTAATCTGTAATTATAATCATCTAATCTGTAAATAAAGTTCCGTCCGAGTACAGTCACTTAACACTTTACTACACAATGTCACTTAATTTTCGACCTTACACATCCGGCTCGAAGGACCAAAATGGTTACTTATTCACTGCCTTAGGGTCCACTAACGAAAACACCGGTATAAGATAAAAGTACCTGTATTTCTTACAAAAATAACCATATCTAGTTTCATTCGGTACAACGCCATCTAGTGATAAATTATGAAACTGATTCGACAAACACTTTTGGGGTAAGTTCAGTCCATGATAATAACTACTTTCCATATAAACAATTACATATCGGAAAGGGAAAAAAATATTCCAGCTTCTCATTCAAATCAGCATTTATAATGGAAATGGTATGAGAAGACGACATTTTTTTAGAAACTAAATCTGCTTATGAATTTTAATAAAGCCTGTGTATAATATATCTTTGTACTTAAAACAACGTATCATAACTTAAAGCCCTACAGCTCTGTGCCTCAAAGACCGTTGATCGCAGGCGGCCTTCTCATGCGCGGACAATGGCGAGATGGTCGCAGGTTCAAGCCGAGTTCATTACCAAGGCGATATGAGACAGCTGTTTAATTAAAAACATTTCATTTGCTATCAGATTTTGAGTTTCTGATTGATTTTGAATTAAAATAATATTAGAATGCAATCTAAAGAGAGTCCAAGACTTCATGACTTATGAAAGGTTTTTGGTTTTCAACCGACTTTGAAAAAGGAGGGGGTTATCAATTTGACCCGTATTTTTTTTTAATACGTATGTTACGATATCTTTGCAACTTGGAAATCGATTTTGATGACTTTTTGAACATAGGAATAAAAAAGGATTTTAAATAAAAAGGAATCATATTTGAAAGTCTGTAGTTGGTATTAAAGGCTTTCAAATATAAAAAAGATTAACTTAATATATTTGATCCCCTATTAATTTTGTGAAGACATGACGAAGAACTTTGAAAACATGGAAGATATTCCTAAAAGAAAAATGAAGTCGGTTAGTTTTTTCCTAAATATGTAATTATATGTTAATTATACTTTTTGCGATTTTTGAGTATAAATCTTGCTTGGTTAGCTTAATATTGATCCTAAAGTGCGGGTTGAGCTTCATATATATTTTTGTAAAAATGTATTATAAATTGATTTGCATTAAACATCAGCATTTCCTTAAGTTTTTGACGCACCAAAAATTTAAAACGCTTTCATTTTTATAACTACCAAGAAATAACTACAATATGTGGGACATTATGGCTTTAATTCAGCAGACATTCCATTGATCGGCGACTATTTAACATAACTTTCACCGAGTCACCGGAGCGAGCGATGTATGACAATGCGCGAATTCGGATCGGACGCATTTACATATTGATGGGATGTACACTTGTCAACTTGCTAGTGAATATGCATTAATATTATTTAGAAGTGCCGCCTTCATTTACAATAATAGATACTTTATCAAATTTAAAATCTTTTCGCACTCATATCATATATATCATATATATTTATATTTTTTTCATGCTTATTATTTAATTATACTATCTTAGGGGTATAAAACAGCAGGAAAAAGTTCTTAAGTTCAAATGCTAATCACCAAATTTAGGTGCTCTTGGAAACCTCATTGGTTTTGATTCCACTAAGCCTAATAAAGTATTCTTTTGATAAAGAATTTGTAACTGTCACCTTAAGCCGACCAAGGGCAAACCCAACCGTCACCAATCAGTGACAATTTCACAATGCAATTTTCCACGGAATTTCACCAAAACATCACACAAAGGTGTTCCAATAATAATAAATAAATAATTACAGGCTACAACAAAAAGATTTTTTTCTGTCAACAGGTCACGTTTAGTTGCAATCTTTATTGTATTTTATAGTTTTTTAATGCATTGCGCAGGAGGTCGACGACCGTGCAACCTTAGATTTGCGAAAAACAACCAAGGCCGCCTCTGAGCCGCAACAAATCTATATTTTAATAGACATTTTTTTTATAGATTGCAGCTGCATTGGCCAATGTGCGTGCGGCTTTTTGTGCGCTTGCAAAGTGTAGGGTTCAGTAGGAATCAATCTTGTTAGGCCATAGTTATTGATTGACGTAGGCGGATTATATTGGATAAATAATTACTTCACTTCAGTAATCTGAAGTAAAGTAATTATTGTTATTACTAAGTATAGGTTATACTAACACTTAGTAAAGATGGATTTTACTTGTTATTTTCAGTTTTGGTCACATACGCGCCAGAAGGGCGTTTGTTCACCGACTTCCGGAAAAGGAGAGGGTTGTCAATTCGTCGCGAACTTCAATTAATTATTCCAATACGCCTGGACCGACTTGGAACATTCTTTTTTTGTTTGAAAGGGTATACTTGTCAGGTGGTGGTGGAGGATGGACTGATTTCGATGCGGTTTTTTTTTAAAGTTCTCGTGCTGTGGTTTCTAGGAATTTTTGAAGAAAATCTTTTCGGCTGTATAAAAGTTATTAAGTTATCGCTTGAAAGTCAAGGTTTTTGTAGTTTACCTGTCAAACAATGGATGACGATATATGGATATTATTTCTACTTCTACTATATTGTTCCTCCACCCATCACTAGATGGCGTTTACATACAAAACTATTAAAAGTAAGGGGTTTTTTGATTGCCTGGCAAATAAACTTCTCATCTATTGAAATTGATATTGGAAATTGGCTATGTGGCCAACCCATCTCATCGCTGCATATCCGATATTTCTTTCACCTGTTCTAGGCCGCTATTCGTATAACATATCGCGACCTAAAAATGGTTTACTACCAAAAAACGTTCCAAGAAATATAGGTCCGGGTTAAACGAGGCTAAAGACACAGTAACTGACTAATTATCGAAATTCGCGTTTGAATACAGGCATTGTCCGTATCCTGACTGTCGGCAACGCGGTCAGCGGCTCCACTAAGTCGGTTAATTGTGGTATGTACTTACATTGTACAGTACATACTCAAGTAGACCGCCTATACACTATTATCTTAGTACATCGCTCTTTATAGTACGATATAAAACATGCACGATGTTGATATGAACCAACATTGGAAGGTTTGCGATGTTCTTTGAATAAAAAGTTTTCAATTTTTTAAATACTGCGGAGCACGTTAATAATTTGATAGCTTTTGAAAAAGTAATTATAATAATTGATAAAAAAAAACTTTAAAATTTTGACGCTTATAATCGTACATAAATCACGCTAAAATTTACCTTTGAATCTTGTGGCCCTGGGCTCTGCTTAGAACCACAAGACCTCTAATGCCCTGTCTGCCCCATTAGAGATAAAGACGTGGTAGTATGTACATGTATGTATTCTGCCTACATTCGACATTCAGGTGCCTTTCGGTAGCTTAATTTACCCTAGTGCTGGTTACGCAAAAAATAAATTAACAAACAACCTAACTATAAATAGCTTATACGTAGCTTCTTTCTTGCGATCAAAGATACAGTATACATAAATAAGTGTTTATATATTTGCCACCGAGCGACCGGGCGTACAGACAGACATATAAATGACTAGCTGCGTCCCGCGGTGTTACCCGCGCCTAAAGTAGCCTATGTGTTAATCCAGGGTGTCAGGTTCCAAATTATATCAATATTGGTCAACCCGTTTGCGCGTGAAAGAGTAACAAACATTCATCCATACTTACAAACTTTCGCGTTTATAATATTAGTAAGATAGGATTACCTATATTTTTTTTAAACACATGCTCGGTTGATGATAAGGACAAAAAGAACACTTTTCTTTTTCCTCTTTTAAAAATTGCAATAAGACTATCTCACTCAATCAAAGCATGTTTGCAATAGACTCTTAGACACAAACAAAAACTTATTAAAATATATTCAGTCTGTCAGTATTTCGACATCTAGACTAGGCCAAAATCAAAACGAATTCAATGTAGGGAAATTCCACACATCAGAAACAAAACTAAACATAGTAACCGTATGTTAAACCGTCCAGATGGAGGCTATTAAGTCACTGAGCCGAAAATTAGGCTATAGAATTTCGTCAGGCAAATTTTGCAAGAAAAATAGGCCTCGTGAAATAAATGGCGGCATATCGAACCAGCCCCGATGGTTAGTGAAGCGAGGCGGCGTGCGCAAAACACAATTATTTGCTGCCTGATGCTGATTGCGCATGCGCGTGCTTGTTAAATATATGTTTTAAAACGGTTAAATATAAATAAGGATTTTATTGTAGTCAGTTTTGATGTTTGGGTGTTTGATACTGATACGTATACATACATACATACATACTATCACGTCTTTATCCCTAATGGGGCAGACAGAGCATTTTGGGTCTTGCGGCTCTATGCAGAGCCTAGGGTCGCAAGACTCAAAAGCCACTTTTAGCGTCATGGTGGGCGAGAAGATGGAAAAGCAATCAATACAGTGACGGGTTGCTAGCCGCATCGCCTGTTAAAATGATTCGCATTTTCGCCCATTCCCTCGATCGGCTTTTACGATCTACGCGGGAAGAGAAGCAGCTGGTACATTCTAAGTTTTTTCGTTTCTCCCAGACCAGCATGGGAGACAGAGACTGATACGTATATATGTATATAAAAGAGTTAGAGTAAAGTTTGCCGTGTGGTTTCCGGCAGAGTAGAATAGGGACACTCCGAGTCCTCCCGTGGATGTCATAGAAGGCGACTTAGGAAATACAATCTAAACAAAGTCTATAAACATCAGTGAGACCTCTCCGACCCGTCTGGCTAACGTGGAGAGTGTAGGCCAAGTCCTGGCTGCTCTAGCCAAGTATGCCTTTAGTAGTACAGAGAAGGTCATGCTCCTGCAGTGGAGACAAAAAAAAGACAAGAAAGAATTTAGTAGAAATTAGATAGCTTATTGGCTAGATAAGGTCTAACAAAATATACTGAAACTATTTTAAGGGTAAATTCAGTCTGTGATAGAGCACAACTTTCTCCAAGAAACAAGTGTAAACATGTAATGCATTCACGTTTTTGGTTAATGATGTAGATTAGTTCCTATATTTTGCAAAATTTTATGAAATTGTATGTGATTGTTAACTGTTGTGTTTGCTGAATAAATTTAAAAAAAAGTGTCGAAATATAAAAAATAATTTGCGGCTCTCTGTACAAACTCGGATCAGTTGATCGTTCAACTGTATGGGAGGCCAAAAATTACTTTTAATTTTACAGAAGTCGTTTTTGAAACTTTTTAAGCTATTGCATAGCTTCTATCGCGGGCCTTGAGCGCGGGAACCGAATCCAGAAATTCCGTAACGAAAAAACCTCACGCTTCCCACTCCGCCTACCATGTAGGTTGCCGCTTCGTCTCCGTCGTCAGTTTTCGACGTTGCCGTCCTTCCTTGTAAAAATTCACCGACCGAACGGAACCACCTTGATGCAATAGCTTTACCGCGGCAGTCCCCGAGTGCCACACGTCTTTTTTAGTATCATAGACTGAATTCACCCTCAAACTAGTTTTAGTATATTTCATTAGACTTTATAAAGGTCAAGTCGTGTTAATTAATACTTTATTGTACACCAAAAAAAAACTATACACACAGAATGACGATGAGAATAATGACGACCTCCGTGGCGTAGTGGTCACCATGCTAGTCCGCCACCCAGAGGTCCCGGGTTCGATTCCCGGTTAGGGCAAGTTGGGAAATGACCTTTTTCAAATTGTCCTGGGTCTTGGATGTTTATCTATATATGTATTTGTTACAAAATATAGTACCGTTGAGTTAGTATCCCATAACACAAGTGGCGAACTTACTTTGGGGCTAGCTCAATCAGTGTTATTTGTCCTTATATATTTATTTATTATTATTTTTTATAGAAAAAACATTTAAATGTACAATGGGCGGTCTTATCGCTAAAAGCGATTTCTTAGGTTGATGATATTAGAAAATTCGTGGGTCGAATTTAACACAGGACTGAGGTGGTTGGCATGTACTGATAAAGGCAAAAGGAAAATAATGACGATACATGTAGGTACATGAGGATAGTACCTGAATTAGCACACAAAACCCTTTCATCTCGGAAAATGTAGGATTTTCATTGCATTCTCAAACACCAAGCTACTAATTCTTTACAGTAAATAAACAACCATTCTTCTTCTTCTTCTTATCGTGTGTGTTAGTGACTAACACTAGTGTCAGAGTTTTTAAACCGCCTTAAAGGCCTCTGACATGGTTTTAGGTAACGACCAATGTCAAAGACAGTGACCGGGACCGACGGCTTAACGTGCCCTCAGAAGCACGGATCATCTTATTATCAGACAATCAGGTGATCAGCTTGCAATGTCCTAACCAAACTAGGACAACAACACAAAGTCGTTGCCCCCGATGGGAATCGAACCCGCGACCTCCGGGTATGAGCCAAACGCTCCAACCATTACACCACGGAGGAGACAACCATTCTAGCTAGCAAACAGCGGAAACATTTGTATTAGCTAGCTATGTATACTGGTCTGAATACCCATCGAAATGGTACCAGAGCGCGACCGCCCTTACAATATCAAGAGCAAGTAGCAAGTACGGCGGGTCACACATCAAGCGTGACGTTGAACTGTGTTATGTACAGCTTACTCTACAGCAATAAGATGCCCAGTTAAAAAATTATATTGACAGAATTTTTAACTGGCTTCCAAAAAGGGAAAGGTTATCAATCCGTCGCGTTCTTTGTTTTATGTAAGATCACTGATTATTCGATGACGCCTCGACCGATTTGGCAAATAATTTCTTTTGTTTGAAAGGGTATATTTGCAAACAGTTTATTAAAATCGGTTGTATTGTTTGGGGTTTTTTTTGGAAAAATTGTAACTAAGTTATCAAATACTAAACTAACCGTTTACGAAACGGTTTTTCGCTGTTTTAGAACTTTGTCTTGCTTTTAAGAAAAAAAACCGATGACATTGACATCCGGTAACACATCTTGACTGACAAACTGCTTCAAAAATAGTAAGAATTCTCTTGAACTTCAATAATTTACAAATTCTGTTGATACTAAAGCTGCTGAAGAGACTAACTTTACTTATCCTTTTTAAGTGTAGGTAATGAATACAAACCTTATTCCTAGAAAGATTAAGTTATTATTATATTTGCCTACGGAAAGTCTCTTTCCTATTCCCAGAAATGAGAGGTTGAAGACTGATGGTATGATGATAATGATGACAGATCTTCTGCTAGAAACCTAGGTCCCCTTTTGACCAAAACTTTGTGTTTACCATCCATTGATTTGGGTCTTGCGGCTCTAAGCAGAGATATCCCAGGGTCGCAAGACCCAAAGACTGCTTTTAGCGAGTTGGTGGACGAGAAGGTGCAAAAAGGAATAAAAAAGCGATGGGTTGCTAGCCTCATCGCCTACTGACCCAAAGTTATCCATCTTCCCAAAGTCTCGAACTTACTCTGAGGCTAGCTCAATCTGTGTGATTTGTCCCTATATTTATTTTATTTTATTCTAATGTCATGTCTCTTTGTTTCAGATAGCGCGGCAGGGTGGCGGCGTCCAAGTATGGCGGTGGCGGGCTGTCGCTGGGTTCCGGAGTCACGGTGCGGCGCGGCATGAAGTGCGCGGGCGTCGCCGGCGGCGGGGACGAGCTGCTGCTCGGCTCCTGCTGGCTGGACTCCAAGCTGGAGGCCGGCTCGCCGCCCTCCACCTGCCACGAGCTCATCGACTCCCTCCTCGCTCCCCCGCCGCTCGCGGAACTCAAACCTCTCCCCCCCTTCACCGGCTACACCGGCCATCTCTCCATCAACGGCATCTCAGGCCATCACTTCCACGCTATCGCGCAACGTCTCCCCGAAGAGAACAACAACTACCCCACGCAAAGCGGCTACGGCGACAACAACGAAGTCGTCTCTTCTTCAACGTGCGTCGCAGACGCTGAACCAGCGGATCTCGATGACGTGAAACCCTTCTTAGAACCTCCTGATACCAAACCGTTCGTAGAAACGACCTCGTCTGGTGCAGCGGACTCTTGTGCCGCCTCTTGCTCCCCCCCGGCCAAGTTATTCGATGACAACCATAAACAGGAAGCGATGTATGACATCAGCTATACAGCATCAGCGATAGAGGACATCGCCGCTATCATCGGCTCGGCGATCGCCGATACGACCGTCCCTTCGCAACCCGAAGACCCGGAGAGAACTGACTCCAGAGACAGTTGGATGGACATCGATGCATGGATCGCCGGCGCGTGCGGACAACACGCAGACAAATTTGTCCAACAAGACCTTAACGAATTTCTACCTAGCTCCCCACCGTCACAAAACCATCACTCTGGTCTAGACTTTCCTTGTAAACCTGGACAAGATTTTGGGAAAAGCCAGGAATTTCTTCAAAAGAATTTGCAGGCTGGCTCGACACTTCAGTCCTTACTGACACACGGCTACATGCCTTTGCTTCAGAATAGACTCCAGAACGGTCCTCCAGTAAAACAGGAGGCGCCAAGCTCGACCAGCTACGGGATGGATTCGATAACAACGTCCTCACCGCCTGGCAACGCTGTGTCCACAACTGACGGCGTCGGTAGTCTCCTTAACGGCCGATACGCATCACATTACGCACTTGGCCTTAAACCTGACGGGCTGTGCAGTCCAGACAGATTACTGGGCTACCCTCACGCGCACACGACAACAGTCACGCCAGTTAGTAAAAACAAAAGAAGTAGAAATAAACCGAAGCAGAGTAACAGCTTGCACGGGAGCTCGCTGCCTTTTCCTTCGGCGACGGCTGCTGAGTTGAGTGGGCTCTTGGGGAAAGAAAAGCCTGTCCACCGCTGCGGGATCTGCAATCGAGGATTCTTGAACAAGTCAAATATCAAGGTGCATCTTCGCACGCACACGGGGGAGAAACCCTTCAGATGTGACGTCTGCGCGAAGGCGTTCCGACAGAAAGCGCACCTGATAAAGCACCAGCAAATCCACAAGAGGATTGGCCGGGACTAGCAAAGACTTTGTACTACACTAGCTCAAATGAAGCATTTCGTAGTTTAGTTGTGTGAGTGATTGTGTATGTGTGCTGAATCTCATTTAGGCTATCTGTACATGAGCTGAACGTTCAAGTATATCCCTTAGAGTAACATTCCTAAGGACAAGTGCAATGTTGACTAGTTTTAAGCCCTTCAGATTTATTATGTAGATAATTGTTTATACGTTGTTGTATGATCTAGGATTCCATTCCACTTGTATTTACTGTGTAGAATAATCCGTCTCATAGAGTTGTAGTTATTTATTTCGGTTATGTCTTGGTGATTCGCTTCTGAAACTTAGTTTACACGACGTTTATACTATCAACTTAGTAAATATCTAATGAGCATGTTTAAAATTGTCGAACGCAATATAATGTTTACTGAAATATGTCCAGAAATTTTGCAGAGAAACTAAAATTTTAAAGAAACCCTCATGGTTTACAAACATTTGTTTTTTTTTTTCTAAGCCACTTTGCAATTAATCATTAACAATATTTCCGTTATTTTTGGACACATTCAGTGCTTAATTTAAAAAATACTTAATCCGTGTAAACGCTGCACGACATGCAAGTGCGTTTAGAGCTCACCAATGCTCAGCCAAGTGGCTAAAGCCGACTGAACGAAGCATGAGCGAAATGTATATTTCTCGGATATATATAAAGATTACTCCGTTTACCTACTTATAGTCAAATTATTTTAGTTGTACTTGTAAATTTTAGGTACTTATTGTTTTTTGAAACAAATGACAAAGCAGAAGAGGCTAACTCAGCTATGTTAATATCGTTGACATAGTTTTAAACTTTGCTTTTAATTTCCTAATTTATTGCCGTCTGAAAATCTTTCCTGAAAACGTCTTATTTATTTTTCGTGAAAGTACTAACTCATTTCTTTTCTTTTCTCAAGTTTAAACTTAATTGTAAATGACTATCGTAATTAATGTTATCAATTTTCATTGCGTGCTTCAACAGATAATCTAAGTTCTAAAGTTTTAAAATACTACATTTAACTCAGATAATATATTTATATAACTCAGTTAATAGAATAACTCAGATCACAAGAATAAATGAAATCATAAAGTGATTCGAAGGTTTACTTATTTCCACTACTTACATATTTCCCCTGTTCGGGAATAAAAATGTTACTGATGTACTTAAAAATATATTCTCAATGACAGCTAAAATATAGTTACCTAAATCAACATACAAGCCTTGTTAAAACTTATATTAGTAGGGGAAAAAAACATCAAAATAAGAACTTTAAAATGTAGTATCGGAACAATTATACAATTCAAATAATCTTTGGCCTTAGGCATTAAGTAATTGGCAATATTGCTGCGCCTGACAGACTTGCGGCAGATTACTTTTGCCTTTTAGGATCGATCTCATGAAGTTATAATCGATCTACAGTTACAACAACCAAAATCATAGTCAATAAATTCAATATCCGCTTGCAGAAAACATTAGTAACTTATACCAATAAAATCGTCCTGGAGATCTATTTTTGAACACGGGAATTAGCTTAACACAAAACGTGTGGTTTCGCAAACCTGCGTTTCATTATTTCAAAATCATTGCAAATAAATTTTACGCAGAGAACGCAGAAAATTTGATACTGGTTTTCAAAAAAAAAACAACATCAATCAACTAGGCAGCGTAAAAAGGAACAGACTCTTTGACAAATAAGATAAATGTTTCTTGATCATTTCTAACGTAAACGAATGATTAAGACCACTTAGAAGCAAATCCTTTGCGTACAAGCGATCTAATAACGCATTTTGGAAACGCTCACGAAAATCATTCGATGCACCAGGCCTGTGTCAGTCCCCGTTTAGATATCGAAAATATACCTACATTATTACCATGCGTGTGGCGACCACTCCGAAGTGGCAAATTCAGTGACGTGAATCGTAAGTCTAGAGCTATAAGAATGAAATTGGCTTGCAATGCACTTCTAGGTATCTAAACGAAGAGCTGTCGAGTTCTGATGCGAGCTAAATTAAACCATATCGCTAATGACGTTGAGTAGATATTTCTTTAAATTCCGTTGCTAAGTAAGACTTCTGTATGTGAGTACTAGGTCTTATTCTGTGGTTGTGCGACTCCCGCGTTCAAAAGCAGGTCTCCCATGCGCGCGCGCACGCGATCGCATCCTTATCCGGGAAGCGGACGGAAAATGAAAAAATTCAGCGTAATCACGGCGATCCGCTGTTGCGAAACTGCCGGCCTGCCCGCCACTAATTACCGAACTGAAAAACCTGGTATGTGCGAAGGACGGCATAACACGCGAGCCATAATGCAGATTTATCATATTTAATTCGGTTATGTTTTTTGATAACGTCAAATATTCGTGTTAAATAGGCCTGACGACTGGATATATATTTATATATTTTTGAACAATTGGTTAGATTATTTAAAAATATTGTACACGTATTTTTTCTTTTCTCTGAGAAATAAAAAATGACAAAGATACAGCGCATATAAATTTTGCGTTACGGTACGGCTAGGTACGACTTTTACTTAGCCGTGACGTCGCAGGCCCTCACTCTGGACTTTGATGCTCTGTATCTTTGTAATTTTTTACTTTTTTGGTGAACTAAAAAATATGGGTCCATTATTTTTGGATAATCTAAAAGATAATACTTTTCTAGCCCTGTCGTCACCTTTATACTTTTGAACTGATCAAGTAGATACTAAGTACGCCTGCAAAATTATGACAGACTCCACTGTTGACTAACATTACGACAGGCCTTTAGTCAATAAAAGCCTGTCCTAATTTTGCCCATATATGAAAATTTGACCATAATCATCGCGTGAAAGCATTCTTTGCAGAATAGACTTTTCTAACGTAAATGTTGTTACAGTTTTGTTTCTTTTAGACACCCGAGGTTTTAACATTTACAGCAACTATTTAACAAAATATACTGAAAATTATGTAAAACGTGAATACATGAATACTGAACATCTTTCCCCTAGAAACATATGTCGAAATATAAAAAAAAAATATTGTTTTCTGTACACACTCGGATCAGCTCGGTTAACTTGTATGAAAGGCCAACAATTAATCATATTTCGATACGTGTTCCTTGAAAAAAATTATTCAGTATCGATTGATTTCACCTTTAAAATAGTTTCAGTATATTTTGTTACACCAATATTCACTAATATTAAAAAAAATATTATAATATAGATACCTACCCGAGCTTTGTCAAATTAAAAATCTTTCTTCTTTACCAAAAAATTGGTTTAAGTGACTAACATTTCAAAATATTTCTCAAATCATACCAATGTACGTATGATTCGTCAAGTACTTACCCTTTAGGATTTTATTTAGTAAAACATTAAGAATGATCTTATCACTAATGAAAAAGTGCATTTTCTCAAATAGTTATTAAGTTCTTTCATTGTTACATACATTCCATTTATTAGTTAGACTATCGATTGTTTATTCTAAATTCGTTTGACATAATTACATCACGATTGAATAAAAACTAGTCAAATTAATTTAGAATAAACAAGTTAATATGAGATGGAGCGTTTGAACGCTCAAACGCAATGGCGGTTGACACGCGTGGGATAAACGCTCGTCTGTGAAACGCTGGAATATTAATAAAGTAACAAAAACGCTTTTTGTTTCATAATAAACTCTTATATATGTTTCGAATTAATACAGCAAACATATTTATAGATTTAACTAGTCTATAACAATTATTTCAAATGTTTTCAAATGGTTACTTATCCAGTATTTTTGTATTTTCAACCTTTTTTTAATCTTTAATATTATTAAAACTAACGTGAGATGACATAACTACATATTTTAACACGCTTTTGCTCTTGTAGTGTAGTCGGAAAAGGCAGACTTGTTTGGATGCTACATTCCGACTACGCACGTGAGTGAAAAACGTGTTAAAATATTTCGTTTTTTTTTTTCATTTCAACTTGTGTCAGACAGCTGAAAAGCGCTGAATTATTATGTCAAACAGTCAATCATTTATGTTATTTAGACCTATTTTCTTTTTCTAATAACCAATAACTTTATTTCTTTAAGAAGATTGACGTTTTGTGTTTCCCACACAGCGTGTCCCACCCGTGCTAGATATACCCTAAAGTACCTTTTGCTAGATATTGGATATTAGCCGTAAGTATTTATTGATAATTGTAATATTGTAATTATTTACTGTAAATCCTTCCACGCGGCTCGACCCGCGGCGATAATGTTTTAGGTAAGAAAATGTTATATTTTCAAGAGGTTTTCCATTATAAGTAAATTGTAAATTAATGTAAAATAAATGGAGATTTTTGTTAACGATATTTTGTTGTATTTTTTTCTATTCTTCTGTTACATAAAAATTATTACACGCATACACTCGTACGATGTCAATTTCTGGCAGAAATAGTGCAGTAATATATAATGAATAGTTTACGACCTGAGTTTATGAGTTAATTACTTAATATTCAAAACCTAAATTAAGATTATTAGTTTAATTCAAAATTTACAGTTTTAAAAATTTTAATAACAAATATTACTTTTTATATATTTTTTTTGCATAATATAATATAGGTCAACCTATAATAGCATAAAATTCAAAATTCATAACAATGAATGCGATAGGTATAACAGAGTAACTAAGTAAACTAGAAAACATGAACATATAGGTACACATTAAAAAGCATAATAACCACTTATCATACATCACAGTCGATCCAAAGCATCAATTACACAGACAATACCCTGCAAGTAAGAAATCTTGACATTGGTTTCTAAAAATACACAAAAGCAGGTCAGCGCAAACAAAGGTGTGAACACACGAGCTCCAAGCGCATTCCCGGGTTTCGGATGAAAGTCGGATGTGAAAATTGACATAATGCACAGAAATCACCTTTTTGCAAGCCCTGTGGGAGAAAACACGCACACGCACGGAAAGCCGTATGTACGCATGCGGTTGTCAACGCACACATGGGTTAAGTACGGTTGGCAACGAAGTCGGACGTAAGTATTTTAATGTAGGTTCAATATTTTTTGCAAGGGACAAAATGTTGTAATATTATTGGGTGATGTTTTGTCTGTTTATAATAGAGGAAATAGCACGATATAAATTTAGCAATTAAATTCAGTTTAAAAACTGGTTATAAATGCAAGTCAAACTCGCTCACCGAGGCTTTCATACTTACCAATAATATATAAATTGATAATAATTTTATGTAATAAGAAATTGTGTATGTTTCTTTGAATACCAAAAACATATTATAGGTTTTCGTTTAATCTAAAGGCAAAGAATTATTTTCTGTACTTTTTCAAATTTTATTTTACAATTTAAAGCAAAGTATTCACGAAAAGTGACCCTATTGTCGCTCCTCATATTTTCATGATTTTGTGACAGGACAAAATCACTTACTTATACATTGACATAAAATATTCTTATAATTTTACCTTTGTTTTGAATGTATTCCATTAAATTGATACATATTTGAAATGATTTATTGATTAACAAATCTAAGTAATTAACTAATTAGGTATTTAGACCTACTGTTTAGGATATTTCTCATCTGGATACTGTTTCATAGTTTCCGTAAAGTATGCTAAAAGTAATTAATCATAACAATAAGTACTAATAACGTTGATTGATTGGTTACAAAAGTGGAATTATTTTATTGTTTTACTCAAATTAAACTACAGTTTTTCCTTTCCACCCAATTGGTTGCAAAATAATCTAATCAACTAATTGCAACACTCGGTGACGGTTCCGTTAAGCTTCGGTAATGCATTCGATTTTGGGTTAATAACGAATTAGTGTTTTTTTTCGACGGAAGGATTGAATTATATCGATGCATAATTGAGCCAACAGGTGTTATGATGCAATAACTGTTTTACAATATAATGTAAAATTTTACTCACTTCTACAAAAAATAGTGTTGCTCTTGTGAATAAAATTATGGGTGACTTTACTATTTACAAAGTAAAAATTGGCACCAATTCGTTATATTATCAAAAAACACACTACCTAAAACAAAAACGTTTTTTTTTCGTGAGTAAATTAATCCAGATGCATTTACATATACGACTTACTAAAGAAAAATCAAGGAAAAGAAATTTGAAAGGTATATTTCAAATTTATTTCCCATTTGTGCAGTAAAAATACAACGCCATAGTTAAGAAGTACACACATTAATTTACTAATTACATGCATCCAAAATAGACTAAATTACAGCAATCTATCACAGAAAATCATAATTTTACTAAAATATATAATATCAAAAATAATATTCTAATTATACAAAAGCCTTATGTCAAAATTAAATTCAAAATGAGGTTTCAAATTCAGTCCACTGGCCATTAGCCCGAAAGAGCCAAATAATTTTAATTACATGTTCGCTGTTTCTGCGGACGGTACGGCGTCGTGGCGGAGAGATTCTTTCACCAACCCACTTACATAGAGGCATGATTTCTCCACGACGTCATAGCGTACAGTCGACCACGAGACGGGTGCTACCCTTCCAGTTTAAGATGGTCTCGATTCGTAAGTATAGTCAATAGAGTTGCACAGCCACTTTGTGTTGGTTAAGTCATCTTGCTTGTCGACTCGGTACATGGCCGCACCTTTACATGCGAAGTTGTAGACATAGATGTGGGCTGAAATTATTCAATGTAAATAAATTGATAAATATACATACTTGTATCCACTCTGCTTATAAATAAGGGCCAAGCCAAACGAGAGTCATTATTTGAGTTGTGAAGACTGAAAAATGATACAGATGATGGTGGGCGTTGAGATAGAAAAAGAATCAAAATAGTGATGGGTTACTACCTAGATAGCCGCATCGCCTATTAACATGATTCAAAACTCACCCATTCTCTCAATCGGCTTTAGCGATTTGTGCTGGTAGAGAAGCAGCTGGTACATTCTAAGTGTTTTCTTTTCTCCCCGACAAGCATGCAAGATAGCGAGTTGCAGAAAATGAGGAATTTCTAACAGAAACTCACTTCGAAATTCTTGTGCCGACCCAAGTAGGGCTTTGAATGAATGAAGGAATTTTTTTTTATTGTACCAATACAAAAAAAAACATTTTTAGTATTAGTTCTACAAAATATGCATTAGCTAAGTACAAAGGTCGGTCTTATCGCTAAGAGCGAATCTCTTCCAGACAACCGATGGATGGAGAGGAATGTAGGAACGTCAGAAATAACGGTGGTGCAAAGAAAACTATAAGTTAAATGGGTAGTTAATGCCTTTAATTTACCTACCTACATGTATGTTCTATCTACTAACACAAAAAAAAACTACATACTCACAATGCAATATACCTACTTACTTAAGAGTAATAAATATAACATACATATAAATAAAGTGCGTTTTCGTCAGAGAAGAATAGGGCCACTCCAAGTCCTCCTGTGGATGTCGTAGAAGACGACTTAGGAAATACAAGCTAAACAAGAAAAAAAACAAAATACAAACAAAAAAAAAAAGCTAAACAAAGCTTGTAAACATCAATGAGACCTCTCCAACCCGTCCGGCCAGCGTGGAGAGTGAAGGCCAAGTCCTCTGGCTGCTCTGGCCAAGTATGGCTCTGGTAGTACAAAGAGGGTCGTGCACGTGCAGTGGAGACAAAAAGACCTGATAATGACGATGATCATGACATATAAATATGGTATGAAACCGAATGTAGCAGAAATTCTACGTTGCATGCTTGACACAACTTAACAAGCACAAAACTAGTTCAAAATGACTTACTTCATTAAACATTTAGTCTGGGAAATGAGACCAGATTACAAAGTGACCTGTGACCCCGCTGTGCTCGAGCACACAGCCCGCGGCGGAGGATGCTCGTGTGTTGATGCTTTAAAGGTCGGGGTGACCTTCTCGTAGGCTAAACTTGTGGCTCTATATATACTCATATATGGTACTGTTATATGGTAAACTAACAGTACCCGTGATGGGCTTCGCTCCCTGTGGGAATTTCGGTATAAAAACTATTCTATATCCTTCCCTGAGTATCAAACTATATCCATATTTCATCCATGGTATAATAAAATAAGGTATTCTCTTCCCGTGACAGCTGATGACGTAGGTGGAACTTGACTACGTCATCAGCTTGATAAGTTGCCACTGTGTGAAATTGAATTACCCGAGCGTAACGCATTTTTGAACTTTATATACCAATTTCGAATTAATAATCCATTATATCAATTTATAAAATATTGAATTGATGAATCACACGAGAATCGCGAGATACTAAATAGCTAAGTTACTTAATGTTTTATTTAATATTCATGAACTAATTGAGAAAGTCCTTAAATTTACTGAAAAGAACAATCAGTGGCAACACTTTGTGACGTAGTCAAGTTCCATTTCGGGAAGAGAATACCTGTTTTATTATACCATGATTTCATCTAAATTGGTTCAGTGGTTGAAGCGTGAAGTGGTAACAAACAAACAGATATACGAACTCACTTTTGAGTTCACAATAGTAGGATACTGAATACTGAAACTTTTTATATATAAAGATGGAGTCATCATTAATGACTTCTGACATTTGCTAATTTCGCTGCTGCAGCTGACCTTACGGAGAAATTGATGGCGGCCGCGCCTGCGCGCTTGAACTTGGCGCAAGTTGAATGGAAGGTGTGTGAAATGAAATTACTTGGGCGAGTGAGGTAGTCATATAATTTAACACTCGGAGGACTTCGGTGATTACTGGCGCTCTCGCAAGTAAAGCGACACCTGGCGTGGTCTGCACTTGGATGGGTGACCATCATCAATTTTCAGCCGCATAACGTCCACTGCTGGACTTAGGCCTCTCCCAAAGATTTCCAAAATGACAGAAAAGTGACTAGGTGACCGACCATAAGTGGCCTATGAATTTCTCAAGCTCCTCCGTGCTTAGGAAGGCACGTATAAGCCCTTGGTCTCGGCTGTCATCATTGTATGGCAGTCGTCAAGCTATATCAGATGCCTTAAGGCAGTCTGAAAAATCTGACACCAGTGTTGGCCGTCCGTAAAACTTACGGATGTGTCTTTAACCCACAACAAAAAAGTGGAGTGTTATAAGTTTGACGCTAGTGTCTGTCTGTCTGTCAAGTTTCCTTGCCAGTTTGATAAAAAATAGTTTTTAGTCATTTACAATATAATTTCACGGTTTTGTAATTTCCCTGAGAAATAATAGATGGCACTACGAAATCAATGTGTTAAATATGTATTTCCTCCACTTATCACTAGATGGTGATGTCCGGTGTTTTTTTAATTTACCTATAGAAAACAAACTTGTCTACAGGATACAAATAAATAAAATAAATTATCTTTATTTCGGTCTTACTATATATCCACAGAATTAGAATTTTACATCAGTCTTCTCAAATTCAACTAATTCTTATCTACACTAATATAATAAGAGGAAAGATTTGTTTGTTTGTTTGTTTGATTGTATTGAATAGGCTCCGAAACTACTGGATCGAATTTAAAAATTCTTTCACTGTTGGATAGGTATGTTATCCCTGAGTGACATAGGCTATGTATGTACCACGGGCGAAGCCGGGATGGACTGCTAGTTAGGTACATACTACATATACCAATATAACTGAGCCTTAATTTTTTTAATGTACGTTCAATCGTGCTCCCGTGAGACACAGCAACACGTGGTACCACCACATACAAACAGATACGAAAGGGCACAACGTTTCGCATTTCACTTGCAGCCTGACCTTTCATTCACATATTGGGAACATCTCCGTTCGCCACACAGGTAATGGCTGGTTACTTGTGCTGCCATATACAGATAGTTACTTAAGAGGGGATGATATGCTATACCACAGTATTAATGTAAGTATAAATAAATAAATAATACAAATATATATGGACAAATTACACTGATTGAGCTAGCTCCAAAGTAAGTTCAAGACTTGTGTTATGGGATACTAACTCAACGATACTATATTTTATAACAAATACATATATAGATAAACGTCCAAGACCCAGGACAATTTGAAAAAGGCCATTTTCCAACTTGCCCTAGCTGGGGTAGAACCCAGGACCTCCGGATTGGCGGTTTAGCGTGTTGACCATTAAGCCACGGAGGTCGTCTCACTCGACGAAGTATAACGTATAAAATGGATCTCCTAAGGTCCAGCGCAATATATTGACGACCTCCGTGGCGTAGTAGACACCGTGCTAGTCCGCTACCCAGAAACTGTCGTTTTTCCAATTTTCATGGGTCTTGCATGTTGGTTATAAAATTTAGTACCTATCGTTGAGTAAGTATCCCATAACACAAGTTTCGAACTTACTTTGGAGCTAGATTAATGAGTGTCATCATTTCAGCCGCATAACATCCACTGCTGGACATAGGCCTCTTCCAAAATTTTCCTCAATGACCGATCTAGAGCAGTGTAATTTGTTCCTTTAAAGAAGAGGAGAAGCTAAACAGAGAGAGGTTCCCTTTGAAGAGGCGGCGTAGAAGCTAAACACCCTACACAAGAACGGGGGAGAGGTGCGAAGATGGAGAGCGGTAACGCGCATATTGCGCGAGACGGAGACCTCAGGAGATTCTGTTCTGTATCTGATACTTATATTAATCCTGTATCCTTAGTTCTTACGACACAAGTTGAAGAAGAAAAGGGTAGTGCCAAGTTCTATTCTAGTCTGCACTCACCACACGGTCACCAGACAAAACCGACTATTATAAATTTTGTCAAATAGCGTAGGTTTGCGCGCGCGCAGCTCGCCGAGTGGAGCCTTGCTACAGGGCCTTGCCAGCCTTGCCCTTCACACTTGAACTTGCGAAAAACGACGGCGTGCCGCAGCGGTGGCCCAATGTACGAGCGAGAGGAGAATTGGATATCTTCCTAAGCCAAAAATCAATGATATTTTGTACTGATAACAAAAGAAAATGTCGCCAAATATTGTCACTTGTCTTTGAAGATATCCATTTTAACGTGATTTCAAATTTATAATTGCAGAAAAACTGATGATAAGAGCGCTAATTGATTCTAAAAAACTATCATAAATTAAAAGACGTCAAAGGAGAGGTAAAAAGTACCCGTAACCGAAAGGCATGTATTAAGAGATTGATGAGTTTAGATGAAGCAAAAGAGGTTTGTCGGGATAGCAAGTGGAAGTCCATAGTCTCTGCCTACCCCTGTGGGAAACAGGCGTGATATTATGTATGTATGTATGTATGACGTCATCTGCCTGTCATCATCATCATCATCATCATTTCAGCCGCACAACGTCCACTGCTGGACATAGGCCTCTCCCATCTGCCTGTATTTCGTACAAAATCTCATAGAAACAGTTTACTCTGACGTTTACAAAAAAGTATCTCATTTGACTTGTTGGAAAATAGCGTATTTGAAATCACACTAATATTGTAAAGGCAAAAGTTTGTGAGTGTGGTGGTTGCTTCTTCACACGCAAACGTCTAGAGCAACTTTAACAAAATTTGGTATGCAGGAAGCTGGATTAACACATAGGCCACGTTCGGCTCATACCCGGAGGTCGCGGGTTCGATTCCCGGCGGGGGCAACGACTTAGTGTTGTTGTCCTAGTTTGGTTAGGACATTGCAGGCTGATCACCTGATTGTCTGATAAGTAAGATGATCCGTGCTTCGGAGGGCACGTTAAGCCGTCGGTCCCGGTCACTGTCTTTGACATTGGTCGTTACCTAAAACCATGTCAGAGGCCTTTAAGGTGGTTTAAAAACTCTGACACTAGTGTTAGTCACTAACACACACGATAAGAAGAAGATTACAAAAGTAGCTGCGTTGGTTCCGGCAGAGTAGATTAGGGGTTAGTTCAGACAGAGAGGAGCGTAGTGGAGAGGATTTTTTATGGTACTTTGGCGTATAGTGCAAGACGCACGCGCATTTTGTCAAAATGGGAGCGACTTATTATAGTGATAATGATGATGATCGAGGTGACATCGTGTACGCGCGTCCCCTAGTTACATACGTCCGGATGAAGACTATTGGAACTCCGGATTAGGACGAAACATGTCGGCCACTTTTTTGTTTGTTTGAACTCATGCTAAAACATGATCTTATTCTTCTTATCGTGTGTGTTAGTGACTAACACTAGAGTCAGACTTTTTAAACCGCCTTAAAGACCTCTGACATGGTTTTAGGTAACGACCAATGTCAAAGACAGTGACCGGGACCAACGGCTTAACGTGCCCTTCGAAGGACGGATCATCTTACTTATCAGACAATCAGGTGATCAGCCTGCAATGTCCTAACCAAACTAGGACAACAACACAAAGTCGTTGCCCCCGCTGGGAATCGAACCCGCGACCTCCGGGTATGAGCCAAACGCTCTAACCACTACACCACGGAGGCAGTTCTAAAACATGATGATGATATAGTTTGAGCTCAATCTGCTTCGAGGTGCAAAATCTAAAAAGCTATGTCCGTACCATTAGGGTAAAGACGTGAAAGTGTATAAATAAAAATATAAAAAACTTTACAATCCAAAAAGAACGTACCAATAATGCAGAGAAGAGTTTTTCTTGATACTCGCCACAAAGCGAATATTAATTCATATGTGGTGAGAGAGCCGACGCATCATCTGACAACCTTCATGAAGGAGGACTTCTGGCCGCAGGGTGTCGTATTTCGGAGGTTCCGAGGTCGGCTGCCCGACGACACCGTGCGTCACACGTCACCGATACTACGTGTAAATTAGGATAGAAATTATATATAGTATGTATGTTAGTTATAAGGTATTTATAATATGGGTCTTTGGCATTGTACAAAATTTGTAAGTACAATGCTATTGCCTGAAATAAAGGAATTATTATTATATTATTATTCATGTATGGCAATCCCCTTACCTACGAATATAGGCTAAAAAGATTAATCGCATGGATCCTGACGACTGCCATCAGTCAGCGCCACTGACTGACTGACTGACGGGTCGGAGGTCAAAGGGCTGGCAGTTGGTTCGTGTACTTCGTATGAGGAGGAATGTTTTGCGTGTATTATCGCAAAGTCGGCGATTTTAACCGACATGGAAAGACTATAAGATCGTTAACACCTTTTTATGAATGTTCAACGTTTATTCGAAGACGACTGGACCGATTTGAAAATTCTTTTCGTTTTTATACTTTTTGAAGTGAAAACTTCTTTAGCGGCGTTGTGCACTTTTTTTGGAATGGGTAAAAAATGTTAAACTCGCGTCAGGACACGCTCGCGTCAGGACACGTGACCTGATCGAAAATTCGTAAGACGGATGGAGAGTAGACAGCTGGCGCGACGTAGGAGAGGGAGTATACCCCTCTCTTTCTACGGCGCGGCGAAAATGTATGCCTGCGCCTGCTGTTTCGTATATCAAAAATGCACAACGTTAATATTCAAATTTTCACTTCTGCCGGCACTCCCAGAGTGCAACCCGTCGTTTTTTGTTTTTATACTTTTTATTTATTTATTTATATAACCTTTATTGCACAAAATACAATTGTATGGCACAATAGGCGGACTTAATGCTAAAAGCATTATCTAACAGTCAACCTTTGGGTTGTTAGAGAATTTTATGTGGGTGTAAACTTGTCAGGTTATTCCAAATAAATTTTATCAAAATCGGTTTTGTAGTTTGGGGGATAAGTCGGTTTTTAGTTTAAAAAATTATGTGATACACTATACGCTATCACGTCTTTATCCCTAACGGGGTAGACATAGCAATTTGGGGCTTGCGGCTCTGAACAGCCAGGGCCGCTTGACCCATAGGATGCTCAAAGTGACCCAAAGTCTTTCTGCCCTATTAAGGATAAAGACATTATATAAAGATGATAGTTTATATATACATACATACATACTATCACGTCTTTATCCCTAATGGGACAGACAGAGCATTTTGGGTCAGAGCAGTTTATATATATCTGTGCCTATATTGATTTGCTTTTTTATCTACAACGTGGAAGGGATATACCCGAAATAAATCAAACCACGGGCTATACTAGATCACTATAGCATAATAAAATTAAAATAACAGTCAAGATATTAAAAAAATCGACGTTCCCGTACAAATTGCCCGGGTGGCTACACACTTTAGTATGAAAATGCCAAAAAAGTGCCTGTAAAGTTCTAATTACTGCTTTACATGCAGATGCTTTATTTTATTTATTTACCAGCTGTACCCGCAGGTTTCGCTCCCAAATTTCATCCAAATCGGTTCAGTAGTTTAAGCGTGAAGAAACAAACAAATATACCAAATCACTTTCGCATTTACAATATAAGTAGGATAGGATAGGATTTCGTACACACTTTGGTTGGTGTAAACTGTTCATGTGTGTGTAATATAAATGTATACCTTTAAAAGGCATATACCCAACAACACATGAAGGCTGAAGAAGAACAAGAATATATGACCTTTTAATACGAAAGACTAACAACAACTGAGTTAGTGGGAAAAATCCCAGCCTATCACATGTACTATTATTCAACTCATAACGCGAGTCTGCGCAGTAGAAAGTTCCATGTTCATGACGAACACACACATGCTCACTGACATAGAAAAATTGTTAAATCGCTGCAACCTTGACCATAACCTCACACGGGGTGCTAAACATAGACAAACAAGAGCATAATCATTTTTAAAAAATATCTCTATTGACCTCTTTGGCCTAGTGGCATAATGCCACGCTGTCACACCGAAGGTTCTAGGTTCGATCTCCGGTCAAGTCATGATGGAAGATGATCTATTTCAGGTTGTCATAGTATCGTTGAGTTTTATCACATACCACAAGTCTCGAACTTACTTTGGGTTAGCTTAATCTGTGGGATTTGTCCGTACATATTTATTTATATTTAATGGCAAAACAACCATTCTATAGTTTCAGCGCATATTTTATATTCAAATTAAATCTAAAATTAGGTCTTGACATTAAATATAATCCAAAAATGATCTAAATTACAGGAAAGTCTAATTTGGACCACCTAAGTAATAGGGTCGTAGCCCTAGGCTCAGTTTAAACCGTGATCTTTAGAAAAGTATGTTTGTTAAAGGAACAAAAGGACCAGGAAGTTTAATTCTTAGTATTCAGTTTATTTTTATTCAATAAGCAAGAATAATTATTTCCTTTGAAATGCAAGATTTTTGTTTACGTTTAATTTTCTTTTTTTTTACTTCTATAACATCATGATTTTGTTAATTTTCGTTTGAAAAAAAAAATCCATTCCGTAAAACGGCGCAATATTTAAAAACACAACAACAATTTTAAATTTATTCTTAAATTTGCATTTCCAATACTAATTTCGAATAAATATTAATAACAAACTGTTCTCGTCAAAAAAGGAAATATTAAAGTGTGCCGACCAAATGTCAGTGCGGCGTGCGAGCGAGACGGAGATAGTGGAAAGTAGGCCAGTGGCACAGTGAGTGTGCCACGTCCGGCCTGCCGCTGGGAACGCCATTGTCGGGCCTAGGTTCGATTCCTGACCCTGTAAGTTAGTAAGTCTATGTCAAACGACCTTTGTGAATATATTAAAAGATGAGGTTTAGAATTAATTACTTTTTAGACAATGCATGGGTATTTGCGAATAATGTACCGAAGAGTTTTAAATTACTCTGGTAAGTTAAAAATGATTTTAACAGATACAAAAACAGTAAATTATGCAAACGAAAATATAATAATAATCGTCATTAGATAATTGATTATGTTATTTTTATAGTATTTCGAAAAGTATTTATTTTACAAAAATAAGCACTTTCTCATAACAAGAAATATATTTTTATAAACACAAGTTATGTTATTTCTCTGAAAAAGATCTTCTCATTTTTTACTTTTTAATCAAGACGTTCAAATTAAGATTTAACAATAAGTTTCGAATAACAAGTAAAAAAGAATAATATTCTTCTCAAAAACCATTTTTAACAAGTAGAAAAGATTCTTAAATGTAAATATCATAACACAACATCATGGAATTTTGGCTGAATACATTTTAAATATATAATTAAACATAAAATTAGGAAAATTACCCATTTATAGAAAAAAAGCTGCGCATGATTAAATTTTCACGTAGCAAGCGTCGTAGATAGCGTAGCATACGCTACGGCGTAGCACCGACCTAATTCTACGAAATGGGTTACATGCGACTACGGCGGCGTAGGCGCAAGATCTAATAATTATTTGTCAGATATGTCAGAATATAGCAGATTCTGATATTTTTTAGTTGCAACTACTATAATATTATTATATTTTTTTTTTAAGAGACAATTCACACTAATTGAGCTTGCAAAATAAGCTTACAGTTGTGTTACTTAATAAACGATACTTTTTTTTTATATATATGCGTATATAGATAAACACGCTAGACAAGTAAAAAAAAGTGATTTTCAAACTTGACTAGATAGGGGATCGAACCTGGAACCTCAGAACGGCAGATTAACGTAGTGACTAGTGGTTACCACTAGGAGGCTTAAGCTAGGAGGTCGTCAAACATTCACGCAAGCATTTTCCAACCGCTTTTCTTTTAATTTGCAAAAACAAGCAAAAAGTCCGTCAGCATAACAAAACTCACTGGCCACATTTCTTCTTCTAAAAAAACAAAACAATCCAAAACAGAGCATTTCAAATTAGCGCGCGCAATGTTGAATTTCGAAGTGTGCCAAAGTATGTGGCGCGCCGAGAGTGAACACCGATACCGTTACCGCCATGACTTTTACTTTTCCTTCCCCCCGCCCCGCAGCAGGCCCCCTCTATCGTCTGCGCACGCACTTTGCGCTTGTAAGCTAAACTTGACTTCAAACACAAAATATGGAGATTACAGAAAAAGTGAAAGAAAAGAGAGGACCGGAATCGCCGTTGACACAGACGTTGCGCTAACGTCTTCAATTCTATTCGAAATTCGAACAAAATACATGGAAATGTATTATGCCGTGTGGTTTCCGGCAGAGTAGAATAGGGCCTCTCCAAGTCTTCCCGTGGGTGTCGTAGAAGGCGACTTAGGAAATACAAGCTAAACAAAGCTTATAAACGTCGATGAGACCTCTCCAACCCGTCTGTCCAGCAAGGAGAATGTTGGCCAAAGTCCTTTAGCTGCTCTGGCCAAGTGTGGCTCTGGTAGTACAGGGAGAGTGCTTCTGCAGTGGTAACAAAAAGACCTGATGATGTTGATGATGACATTTTTTTATTTTTTATTTTCACACATTAAAACAAAAATTACATCTAGATGTTCATATACCATTACCAATAAAGTCTTCCAAATGTTCGGGTTCGTCCTTAGGTCAACCGTTGACTTTAAGAAACCTTCTACTTACCTTTACTTATATAAAGCCTTAGTCCGACCTCAACTGGAATACGCAGCACCAGTGTGGAATCCTCTTTACAAAAAGTACTCTATTGCTATAGAGAAAGTGCAAAGAAATTTTCTGCGCACTCTGCATTATAAGTGTAATCGAAATTACCTTGATTATCCTCAACTACTTAGCAAGTACAACTTATTGACTCTTGAATCCAGACGTAAGTACCTTGAAACAGTATTTCTGTTTAATATAATACACAATAAAATAGACTCAATTCAATTTGTTAATAAACTGTCATATACCCTGTTGTCTGCGCAAAACACCAGACACAATAGTAAAACAATGCATGTCGACCGGATTCCGGTCTGCTCACAGATGACAGGTCACTGTCCCACGAAGAGGGAGCCGCCACAGGCTCTCTCGGCTCTTTGCGACGGCCACTCGCCGTAACAACGCTGGTCTACGCTGGTTGAGTTCCATAATAAATTGTTCGTAAGTAAAATTGATATATTTAGTTGTAAGTTCCAAAAATATAAAAAAAATCTTAATGCTGCTTTGAATAAGCTTGATCGCAGATCCTTTTAGGTTTTTATTTATATTTTATTTTATTTTTTAGTTAAATTACCTTGAAATAATATTCATCATCATTTCAGCCGCACAGCGTCCACTGCTGGACATATAACAATATAATATTAACTAAATAAATACAACCTAAAATTAAAACTAACTAAAAATAATTTATATTAAATTATATAAAAAATTGAGGCCAAATCGCTGCCGTCACAGGGCAAAGTAATTTAACTAAAAAAAAAATAACATATATTATATGTAATGATTTTTTTTCTTCTTCTTTTGTTACTTTAATAATTTATTTGCAAGCACATATATTTTTGTTGTAATGTCTGTAGTTAAAATCCTGCAACATATTACCTCTAGTGGCTACTTTATAATTAATAAGCAAAAATTCAAACTGTGAATAACGTAGTGGGTTACATAATCATTACTACTTCATATATGTAATATTACTTGTATATCTGTAAGATAGTTATAAGATTTTATTAATGTTACTGTTTGTTGTTCCTTAATAAATTAAAATCAAAATTAAAATCAAATCAAAATCAATACTAATATAAATTCTGTGGTCAAGGTGTTAAGACCATTTACATATACAGTGTAAGTTTCTTGCCTATTGCAAAGCAAAAAATGAATTGTATGGTATTTTATTCAGATCATGCAAATCATCTATATATCTATTCAAGAAGATTGTCAGACGACCTGTTTATGGTTGCAGGAATTCGCTGGATGCAGGCCGCTTCCGTTCGGTCGTTTCGGAAATCCTTGGGGGAGGCATACGTCCCGCAGTGGACTTCCTGTGACTGATATGATGATGATGAAGATATTTTATTCAAAACATGCAAATCATATATTCCAGAAGATGGGCATACGACCGGTGCAAGGTTGCAGGAAGGCGCTGGATGCCGCTTCCAATCGGTCGTTTTAGAAATCCTTGGCCTATGTCCAGCAGTGGACTTTCTGTGGCTGATATGATGATAATGATCTATTCCAGTACGGCTTGCGCCTAAAACTCCATTTCTCCATTTTCCATGTTTTGTTCACGCTAAACCTGAGCAGAGATGTGGGCTAACGTAAATATTAATAGATGAATCAGCAGATGCGCGACCCGAATCGCGCACTAACATGAATGTCGTTATAGTAATGATTATTAAATGTTTAGTACAATTTAAGAGTTTATGGGGCAGAAAACGGATGGCATGTTCGACTAGAATTGTTGCGTTTAAATGTTTTAATACCTGGGTGACCGAGCTTTGCTCGGTCGGTTATATGTCAAACATTACCTACATTTTTTTAAACTTGTCTAAAAACAGTACAAAATAAAAAAATATATATAAACTTGAACATAAAAAAAAACAAAAGTAAGTCACCGAGTGGGATTCGAACCCGTAACACTCTTTCTAGCGGTCAGCATCCTCAACCGCTGAGCTAAGCAGAAGGCGGGCGGCGCGACGAAATTAGCGACCATATTCTGCGTGGAAAGAAAAACGAATGAAAACTCGAAAACACGTGTTTTCCCAAACATAAGACTAATCTAGATCGATTGTTTATCCCCAAAAACCCCCATATACAGATTTTCAGCGAAATCGTTAGAGCCGTTTTCGAGATCACAGAAATTTATAAATATATATATAAATAAATATACAAGAATTGCTCGTTTAAAGGTATAAGATATGGAATATATATCGAAATATGAAATATAATTGTCGTTTACCTAAGTTTCTACGAAAAGGAAAATAAATATACCTATATATTTTTTAAATTAGATTTAAAATTTGTTTTTTTAAATAGTATTATTTGAATTGTAATGTTTATTATTGTTTTTTTCTGTTTCATATTTCAATATATATTCCTTGGGGAACTTTTTTAGTATCGTGTACTGAATCTAAAATAAATAAATCAGCCCTTGAAAAACATAAACATTTTTATTATTTTAGACGTTAAGTATATAAATAGGTACATGTAGTTTGTAAAAAAATTACATGTCAGCGCACTCAGAGGTTGCTTCCGCCGTTCTGTAAAATTCTTCCTACAGATAATCAATTTTTTTATTTCAAACTTCTCTACCTATAAAATAAAAACAATTTGTAATCTTTCTTATCGTGTGTGTTAGTGACTGACACTAGTGTCAGTGTTTTTAAACCGCCTTAAAGGCCTTTGACATGGTTTTAGGTAACGACCAATGTCAAAGACAGTGACCGGGACCGACGGCTTAACGTGCCCTCCGAAGCACGAATCATCTTACTTATCAGACAATCAGGTGATCAGCCTTCAATGTCCTAACCAAACTAGGACAACAACAAAAAGTCGTTGCCCCCCGCCGGGAATCGAACCCGCGACCTCCGGGCATGAGCCGAACGCTCTAACCACTACACCACGGAGGCATTTTTTGTAATGATTCAGGAAATAGCGTAAAACTGTACGGATTATAATAATTATAACGTCTCGCATTCACATGGACATAATTAACAACATTATAAACTGTACTTTACTAATAAACACGGTTTTTCTCATGTAGTGTAGTCGGAAAAGGCCTCCGTGGTGTAGTGGTTAGAGCGTTCGACTCATACTCGGAGGTCGCGGGTTCGATTCCCGGCGGGGGCAACGACTTTGTGTTGTTGTCCTAGTTTGGTTAGGACATTGCAGGCTGATCACCTGATTGTCTGAATAAATAAGATGATCCGTGCTTCGGAGGGCACGTTAAGCCGTCGGTCCCGGTCACTGTCTTTGACATTGGTCGTTACCTAAAACCATGTCAGAGGCCTTTAAGGCGGTTTTAAAACTCTGACACTAGTGTTAGTCACTAACACACACGATAAGAAGAAGGAAAAGGCCGACTAGTTTATAATTAGATTTAGATTGTAATTGAGTGCTTTGGGGACCAAGAAAGCGTCCGATCGCTGCTCCTAACACTCGCCCCGATAATGATCGTATAAATCTAGAATTAGTCTACAGGGCTGTTGAATTCCGCTTCTTCTGCACTAGCGCCTAGGAAGCGACGTTAAAAAGTATCGATTTATCGTGAATAGATTATCTGCGTAAATGTGACTTTTCAATTAAGTTTCAGAATAATTCGTCTTTTCTTCTTTGATCAGGTCCAGACCAGAGAGTAGAAGCGCCTTTTTTTGTTACGATAAAATCGTAACGAAGCAAGATACAAAAATAAAATAAAATATTGTCAGATGCGCCTTTTTTTCCTGATTCCGGCAATATATATAACTCAATTCATGAAAAAATGTCAGATGCGCCCTTTTAACTATCGGGGGCAGAGTTGTACTTACAACGAAGCAAAGGAGATCAGTATTATAAATATCCTACTAGTATAATAATAATTTGAATGGTATTCTCGAAAGATTTAATATTAACAAAAAATAAAATGTATTTGAATTAAATTAAATCTTTGACCTTTTTTTTAAGAAAGATACTGTTATAAAAACGATGCATCTGATCCGATTATCCTAATACATTTTTCGTAATGGTAAGCACAGTTGCAAAAACCGCTCCCAATGTCCAAATGTTGCACCCACAGTATTGTGAGGTGTCGGTTCGATGCCCGGCGCGTACTTATATGGACAGCTTAGGATACGTATGTAATAATTGACTCCTTGTAAAATTTAGTTTAGATACAGAAACACTTCTATCATCGTCACATCTTTCTGTCTCCACTGCAGGAGCACGACCCTCTCTGTACCAGAGCCATACTTGGCCAGAGCAGCCAGAGGATTTAGCCTACACTCTCCTCGCTGGCCAGACGGGTTGAAGATGTCTCATGATGTTTATAAGCTTTGTTTAGCTTTTAGACTTGAAGTGGTCCTATTCTACTCTGCCGTAAACCACAAGGGATTTGCACTTCTAATCGTAATATTATTAAAACTGACGTGAGAAAACTTGATTACATATTTTAAACACGGTTATACTTAGTGTTGGTTTCGCTGTCCTCAACGAGTAAGTTGTCGCCGTTCCTCGTAACACTCACCGTGAGGATGATCGTCTAAACCAATCGAAACTAGTCAGCCTTTTTCGACAACACTTCGTGAGTAAAACCGTATTTAGAATATTTAGTCACTTCTAATCGGTCGTTTGTAAATAGTGGATTTCGTGTAACTGATATGATAAATAAATTAAGAATAAACTTTAGGACCGTGGGGGCCATCAGCTCACAAATTATACGGCGCTATCTCAAGGAAACTTATTGAAGTTTCCCGTGACCAGAAGGCTGGCCTATATCTAGGTCAGAAAATAAGCATTGCCATACAACGTGGCAATGCAGCCAGCCTTCTGGGCACGTTACCGCAGGGTAAACAATTACCGGGCCTTTTTTATTTGTAAATATTAGTTTGTAGTGTATTGTAGTGAGTAGTTTTATAATCTTTATTTTAGTATTATCTTTCCTCAAATAAATTTTCTAACAGAATAAACTTACATACACATAAATGTATAAACATATGTATCATCATCATTATCATCAGGTCTTTTTAGTCTACAGGAGCACAACCCTCTCTGTACTACCAGAGCCGTACTAGGCCAGACGAGCCAGAGCTCCTATTGATGTTTATATTATTATGTTTTTTAGCTTGTTTTTTCTAAGTCCTTGTGTAATTTTTTTCGCTAAGCGTGGCCTTTGGGTCTTACGGCCCCGGGCTCTGTCTGCCCCGTCAGGGATATAGACGTGAAAATGTATTTATTTATTTGTATATTTCCTAAGTCGCCTAGTACGACATCCACGGGAAGATTTGGAGTGGTCCTATTCTACTCTGACTAAAACCATACGGCAACATACGTATAATATAAACTAAATACATTAAACTAATTAGGCAGCTCTAAGAAACTTAGGATTCTGAAAAGGAATTCATAATTATGTTTTAAATGCACCCAAGGACGATGCCATTCTTCTTCTTATCGTGTGTGTTAGTGACTAACACTAGTGTCAGAGTTTTAAACCGCCTTAAAGGCCTCTGACGTGGTTTTAGGTAACGACCAATGTCAAAGACAGTGACCGGGACCGACGGCTTAACGTGCCCTCCGAAGCACGGATCATCTTACTTATCAGACAATTAGGTGATCAGCCTACAATGTCCTAACCAAACTAGGACAACAACTCAAAGTCGTTGCCCCCGCCGGGAATCGAACCCGCGACCTCCCGGGTATGAGCCGAACGCTCTAACCACTACACCACGGAGGCAGTGACGATGCCATTTAAGTGTACTTATTAGCAGCAGGGTTATAAGCCTAATTAGAAGCATATATCGTAACGTCCGGGTCACTTCACTGAAAAAGCTAATCGACGGTATAATCGCCTTGCAAAGCATTTTCATTGCCACTTAATCTTCAATACTCGATGCAGCTTTCATCACTCACACAAACACAAGCCTGTGTGTGTATGGACACTAACATAGGTCCAGTGTATGTAGATTCATAGTAATACGTTGCAGTAATCTTGTGAGATTAGTCTTTTAATTTACACTTGGGGTATGTACTTTGCCCTAAAGTGAATCTTCGACCACTCTTCTCAACTTCCTCATTGATAGATAAATTGTTTATTTGTCACTACCGAGTCACACACAAAAATTTAAAGTATTCATACATTAGTTACATTACACAGGCTCGCAAATAAATACTCAACAATAAATCAATTGCATGTGTGCTGCAGCAAGACAAATAGGTCAAAGCTCAGTAATGATATTGCCTCGAAGGCAATGCAATGATTTTCAGCAATGGCCTGGAAAGGTAGGTACAAGTGCGAATTAAATTGGAATTTTATTTATATAAAACGAGTGTTAAAAAAAATTAATAACATGAATATTTTAAAAAAATAATTAATAACATGTTTATATGTAATGTAAATAAAAAATTAATAACATGTTTATCCTTACGGTTGACTGGGAGAGAACGCTTTTAGCGTTAAGTCCGCCAATTGTAAACAATTGTATATTGTGGATCAAGAAAGTTTTTATAAATAAATAAATATAAATATTAAGTAAAAAAAGTGATAAACTAGACATATCATCATCATCAGCTATCAAATACCCACTGCTGGGCATAAGCCTCCTTCTGTCTGCGTCATCTTGTTCTATCCCTTGCCATCGCAGTCCAGTCACTTCCAGCAACCTGCCTGACATCGTCCACCCACCTAGATTTCAACTTCCTATAAATGTAATATATCAATCGTAGTCTTAGTAAAATATTACAAAAAAAGACGTGTGGCACTCGGGGACTGCCGCGGTAAAGCTATTGCATTAAGGTGGTTCGATACAAGGAAGGACGGCAACGTCGCAAACGGACGACGGAGACGAAGCGGCAACCTACATGGTAGGCGGAGTGGGGAGCGTAAGGTTTTTTCGTTACGGAATTTCTGGATTCGGTCCCCGCGCTCAAGGCCCGCGATAGAAGCTATGCAATAGCTTAAAAGGTTTGTTCTAGGATTTTGTATAGAGTAAAGTTTGTTAGATAAATAAATATACAAATTAGTCTGATTGAGTTAGCCCCAAAGTAAATTCGAGACTTCGGGATCCTAACTCAACGATACTATATTTTATAACAAATACATTAGATAAACATCCAAGACCCATGGCAGTTTAAATAAGCGGCCAAGTGCGAGTCGGACTCGCAGACTCCGTAGTAGCAAATAACATAATATAAAAGTCTTGTAGTATTTTTTTTTTAAATTTTATATTTGAGTTGATTGAATGAAAGGTAAATTGCAGTTTATGACATATTAAAAAAAAACTACTTACTAGATCTTGTTCAAACCAATTTTCGCTGGTAGTTTTCATGGTAATAAACATCATATATTTTTTTTAGTTTTATCATTCTCTTATTTTAGAAGTTACGGGGGGGGGGGGACACACTTTTTTCCACTTTGGAAATGTCTCTCGCGCAAAGTATTCGGTTTAGAATAAAATGATATTAGAAACCTCAATATCATTTCTAAAGACCTATCCATAGATACCCCACACATATGGGTTTGATGAGAAATATTTTTTTGAGTTTCAGTTCTAAGTATGGGGAACCCCCGAAATTTATTGTTTTTTCTCTATTTTTGTATCAAAACCTTAATGCGGTTCACATAATACATCTACTTCCCAAGTTTCAACAGTATAGGTCTTATAGTTTCGGAAAAAAGTGGCTGTGACAGACAGACAGACATGACGAATCTATAAGGGTTCCGTTTTTGCCATTTGGCTACGGAACCCTAAAAAGGCCGTTTTCCAACTTGCCCTGACCGGGGATCGAACCTGGGGCCTCTGGGTGGCGGACATTGACTACTACCCCACAGAGGTAGTCAATCTATATATAATTGAATGCGAATTTGACCATAATCTACTTTTTTTCAGATTTTAAAACACTATTTTCTATATCTCAGATGGTTTAAAAAAATCAAAAACTCAACCTACTAAACTTAAGTCGGTTACAAATATTATTGGCATTTCATTGAAAGCCATGTCCAGTAATTTGCGAACAACATAGAGACTTGTTTTGAAGCTATAACTCACAATTATTACATTCCAACTCACCTCCTCGATAACTTGGCTTGCTTGAATGGAAAATAACGTATGAATGACATAGTATATTATGCTAATAGATACGACTTAATGAGAGTTATATAGTTCATATGTGTACTTGATATGAACTAACTCAACTATTGTGTGGAGGAAAAAGCTGGTTTTACTATCTTTCTGTTATTCAGGCATAAATTATACATACAACGTGGCAATGCTGCCAGCCTTTTGGCCACATTACCGAGGGGTAATATTTTAGTGGGACTACATAATTTGTAATTTTTTAGTTTTAGTTTTAATTCTTATTAAGTTTTAATTTAAATTTTAATAAGTTTGTATAGTTTGAATTTAAGATAAATTTAGTTACTTGAAAGCTGAAAAAGACTTGAAAGATCCCCATACAAACATACTGATGAAGTTAAGGCCGGTTAAGGATGTGGATAGGGTTAAAAATATGTTATCTTGTCCGTCAACCATATTAACCGAAAATAAAGGAAATATATTTTTTCGTTCAGCAAAGCAGTAAAAATTTACAAAGATACAGCGCTTCGTAGTTTCAGAGTGGAAGTAATTTACGTCACCTTTAGATAAAAATCGTAGCAGAGAAAAGAAAAAAAAACGTAGTTACATATACCACACTTTTATTATCTATCTGTGAATCCTTTTTTTTTGTCTACGTCCGTAAGACTCGTTTTTTATAAAGGTGGTAGTATAAGGTAAAGTGAATCCATAAGTGGAAACCGCATTAAAATCAGCCCAGTACTACCAGAGTTAATAGAGTACAAACAGACATATATCAGGGCCAGGTCTTGATTTATGAATGGGAAATACTGTTTGCATGACATAGTATGTCTATTATGCTAAAAGGTACTTTAATGAGTGTTATATATAGTATGTATGTGTACTAAATATGTTTGTTCTATCTTTCTGGGTCGCATCTCAGGTTTGAAGTAATAGCTTTAGATAAACAAAGACGGTAAATGGGAGTATGTGTGTATATTTAATTCTCTGGGTAGCAAGTTAAAAGCACGCCTCATAATGCTCATAAAAAAAAGAAATGACATGGGGCTTACGGGCAATTGATAATACATAAAACAAAAGCGTGAAACACGCACGCTGACCAAAAAACTTACTCTAAATCTTATATCCAGAGCCGTAAAAAACCTTAAAAACAGAGGGATTTCAATGCTCTTATATATTTTGAGTAATTTAAGATTGTATTTGACTTTGCAAAAGGTGATTTGAGTATTTTATCAATTATAATTAAACGACTCTGAATTATTTAGTAATTTTCAATAGGAAACAATCCCGTAATGTGATAAATGAAGCTTTTTAAAAAATGGTACAAATAGACTAATTATTTCAAGCGCAATTGTAGCACATACGTCCATACAGACATCCGGATATCCACGTGCAATTTTCGATAACATTTTATATATGTTATGCTTGACAAATATTTTCTACATGTGTTTATAAAAGGGTTGTTCGAAATAGTTCGAATTGTCTCTGTACTTATACTATTGCATTAGTGCAATATAAATATAATAGAGACAGTTTAAGTCCAAAAAAATGCTTGACCCGGACATGTTGAGAGAAGAGCACTACCTCAAACGCTCTGCTTATGAGGCGTACAAAATTTTGCTCTAAGAAAAGACATCAACGCGCTACAAGCACATCGATAAGAAATTAAACGTTGCATCAAGTAAATAATAAGCGGCCAAGTGCGAGTCGGACTCGCCCATGAAGGGTT
Organism: Acrobasis consociella; assembly: GCA_963555685.1. Classification (NCBI taxonomy): domain Eukaryota; kingdom Metazoa; phylum Arthropoda; class Insecta; order Lepidoptera; family Pyralidae; genus Acrobasis; species Acrobasis consociella. The sequence goes on from OY743107.1 coordinate 800,706, forward strand.
CCGTAGTAGCAAATAACATAATATAAAAGTCTTGTAGTATGTTTTTTTTTAATCTTTATATTTGAATTGAGTGAATGAAAGGTAAATTGCCGTTTATGATGATGACGTATTAAAAAAAACTACTTACTAGATCTCGTTCAAACCAATTTTCGCTGGTAGTTTTCATGGTAATTAACATCATATATTTTTTTTAGTTTTATCATTCTCTTATTTTAGAAGTTACGGGGGGGACACACTTTTTTCCACTTTGGAAGTGTCTCTCGCGCAAAGTATTCGGTTAAGAAAAAAATGCTATTAGAAACCTCAATATCATTTTTGAAGACCTATCCATAGATACCCCACACGGATGGGTTTGATGAAAAATATTTTTTTGAGTTTTTGTTCTAAGTATGGGGAACCCTCAAAATTTAATGTTTTTTTTCTATTTTTGTGTCAAAACCTTAATGCGGTTCACACAATACATCTACTTACCAAGTTTCAACAGTATAGGTCTTATAGTTTCGGAAAAAAGTGGCTGTGACATACGGACGGACAGACAGACATGACGAATCTATAAGGGTTCCGTTTTTGCCATTTGGCTACGGAACCCTAAAAACGAAGGCTTCTGAATTTCACAACCTTTAGCTCTGTCAACCCCGTCACGTGAAGAGAACAGGTTTTTTTTTCAAAAAAAATTTTGTTTGTTTTCAATTTAAATTTAATTTAATTTACATTAATAAGTCATTCAGTTACAAAATCCGCCCCGAATCGAAGCTGACGCAAAAGTGCTCATAACACTTGCAGCATTCCCCTGCTTTATCGCGAGAGATATGCTTTGTGTCGGGTATGACACGGTGACATAGCATATTGAAATCAAAAAAAATTCAAGGTCCTCAAAAAAGAAAAACCAAAAATTTTTTTTTTCTGGTTTTCGAAATTGTGAACAACCCTCTTCCCACCAAATCCCTATTTGAACAACCATAACTTTATATCAGATGGTGCGCTAGTGTGCGTGCGCGTGCGCGTACGACGCGGCGACGTCGGCACTGGGTCATGGAACAAGGCCGGCATTTCTCCAGTAGGCGTGATTAACTGACTGTCCTGTCTAGTGTTATGTAGTTTGCGTTTAGTTCGTGCGTTAAATAGTACATACTGTACATAAGGTAATAATAATGTCATTTTATATTATATATTAATATTTTATAATAATGCAAATAAACTTTAATACTTATCATCGTATTCGAAATCCTAATACGTTCACTGTTCCACCTGCCAAGAATAACGTCTCCTACAATAACCCATTATCTGTCATGTGCAGATCATACAATGATGCTAAACTCGATGGTTTTGATATATTTAGACTAAATTATAGACAATTCCGCAATTACGTTCTTAAAATATACCCATAAGATTGTTTCAATACTATGTTTTAGATTTAATTATTATTTAAATGATCAAGAGTGTGATAAGTAAGAGAAATCTATATATAAATATAGATTTCCCTTACTTATTAACCACATTGTTTTGAGTATTCTGGTAAATTATAAACTTAAAAATTTAAGTACTGCTTTTTCACTGGTAATTAGACTTACATGTACTTAGATCATGCTGTGTACACATATTTTTTGGACAATTTTACTAGATCATAAATATATAGAAGTATCTATTAAGATAATGTTAGTTATAATGCAACTTTGTAAAATGTCTGTTTTGTGTGCCTATTAAAGTAAAAAAAAAAAATGTAGGTATATTGTATTGCTTTTTTGTGCCGCACAATTTTCTCTGTTTATCCCTATGGTTGACTGGGAGAAAATGCTCTTAGCATTAAGTTCGCTATTTGTTAAAAGTATATTTGTACTTTGGAACAATAAAGTTTGATAAATAAATAAGGTTTAACAAAATATACTTTCTTCTTCTTCTTATATTTAAGAGCTGGGCTCTTGTCGGTGGAGTGCTTTCCATGTCTCTCTTCCTTCCGCTAAGTTCATAACCTCTCTATATGTTTTTCACGTTTAATTTTTCTTTTATTTGGTCTATAAAATTTCGCCATCTACTACGCCACGATGCGTTCTTTAAAACAATAATGGAAGAAAAATATAAGGAAAGAGAGGAGTAGGAAAACCCAGAAGAAAATATACTTACTGAAACTATTTTAAGAGTGAACTCTGTCCATGATACTGTACAACTTTTCCTAAGAACATGTATTGAAATATGTAAAGTAATTTTTGGCCCATACAAGTTGACCGATCAGCCAATCCGAGTTGAATGGTAAGCCAAAAATTATTTTCCGTTTCTCGACATATGTTCCTTGGGGAAAAATGTTTAGTATCAAATAAATCAAACCATATGCTATACTAGATTACTATAGTAAAATGATAATAAAATAACAGTTGAAAAAAAAATGGTATTTCCATACAAAAGTGTGTAGCCTGGGCAATTTGTATGGGAATGTAATTTTTTTGTTATTTTATTTTTAGTTTGATTTACCAGCAAAGCGTGTTATTTAGTTTTCTTAATTTTATTCATAATGTTTTGTTAAATGATAGCATTTTTTACTACAAATACGAAAGTAAGTTGTTTGTAAAACTATGACAGTAGTCGGTTAACTTAAGTAGTTAATTGAACAACTTAATCTAATAAAAAATCTGCAATACTCAATCTATTAATACTTCTTCTTCTTATATTTAAGAGCTGGGCTCTTGTCGGTGGAGTGCTTTCCATGTCTCTCTTCCTTCCGCTAAGTTCTTAACCTCTTTATATGTTTTCACTTTTAATTTTTCTTTTATTTGGTCTATAAATTTCCTTCTGGGTTTTCCTACTCCTCTCTTTCCTTCTATTTTTCCTTCCATTATTGTTTTAAAGAATGCATCGTGGCGTAGTAGATGACCGAACATTTTGCCTCTTCTATTTTCTATAATTTGTATTATTTGTCTTTTCTCTCTCACATCCTCTAATACCTTCTCATTTGTAATTTTTTCTGTCCAACTTATTTTTTTCATTCTCCTTCAGCACCACATTTCAAATGCTTCTAATCTATCTCTATCCTTTTTGGTCATCGTCCACGTTTCACATCCATACAAGGCAGTGCTCCATATAAATGTTTTAATAAATCTTTTCCTAAATTTAATACTATAAATTTAATATAATATTAATATTTAATACTTCTTAGGAGCACTTAATCCCGACACGCCATAGACTGCCTACACAGTCAAACGGTTTACCAGCCCAAACAGCCACACACACTAATTCTATGCAAATGAAACACATATTTATTAAGACTAATGACGTGCAAATGTATGACGAATGAATGATTTTTTTCTTGTGGGCGAATCTAATTAAACTATTGACCCGAATATTAAATCTGGTTCCAATTGGTCGAGTTTATTTATTGGAATAATAATAATTAAATTTTTAACAAAAAAAAACAACCGACTTCATTTTTTTCAGGAGTTTTTGCATATCTCCAAAGTTCTTCATTATGTCTTCACCAAAATAATATAGGACAAACTTGGTAGTAAAAGCTTTCAAGCATCAAAATCGTTCCACGGTTGACGAAGATATCGCATAACATACATACAAAAAACAAACATACAGTAGAATTGATAACTTTTTTTTAGGTCGGTTAAAAACAAATAATTAAAAATAGTTTTTAAAACAAACGTTTGTCTATAACAATGACTTTAAAAGGGTAAAGTGCTCCTCAAGGCGAAATAATCGAGCCCAAACTCGATGAGGTTGCGTCGTTTCATTACAGAGTTCCTATGGCCACTTTCCGGCACCTACATCAGATCGGCTCCATATTATCATTACATTGCATTGCCACGCGATATACGCATGCGTGAAAGATTTCGGCTCAATCGAAAACCGGCGTCATATTTAAGGGTCCTCCCCGCGCTAACGACCTTGAAAACACAAAAAAAATAATTTCTCTTTCTGTAAGTGAGATTATCAGAAACCCTCGTACAACTTTTTAGCTAGTATCCTTAAGTTTCATTAGAACCTCGAAAATCATTGAAATAAAATACCCTGAATTTTCCTTTGCAAAAAATACTAAAAACGGCCATTTTTGACTCTTTTTGTAAAGGTTTCTAAACCGGATAGTATTTCAATGACTTCCGAGGTTCTAATGAAACTTCGGGATACTAGCTAAAAAGTTGTAGGAGGGTTTCTAATAATCTCACTTACAGAAAGAGAAATTATTTTTTTTGTGTTTTCAAGGTCGCTAGCGCAGGGAGGAGCCTTAACTTGCAAGATTTGATTACAGACAGACCGACAGACAACGGGACAGGAGAATCCAAATAAAGGCTGTAATAAGTACCCGTCCAATCTACCTCTATGAGGCAATTTTTTCTCGATATATGATGTATGTATGTTTGCCGTAGTTTCCGGCAGTGTAGAATAGGGCCATTCCAAGACCTAGAAGGCGACTTAGGAAACTTATGCTATACAAAACTTATAAACATCAATGAGACCTCTCCAGCCCGTCTGGTCAGCGAGCAGAATGTAGGCCAAGTCCTCTGGCTGCTATGGCCAAGTATTGCTCTGGTAGCACAGAGAGGGTAGTGCAGTGGAGACAAAAAGACCTGATGATGATGATGTATGTATGAGATCTTCTCGACAATCCACTCGACCATTGTGAACCTAGTCGCTAAGTTCAACCCGCGTCTGTCTGCATTCATGGATCATCTAAAATAGGGTCGAGATACCAATGTTTATATACTCATTTCACACGCAGTGCGTGACAAAGGTCAAAAGTTTTGAATAAAAATTTTTTTTTTTTTTTGAGATAAGTAGTGCCTTTTGGAAATCTTTGGGAGTATATGTCCAGCAGTAGACGTTATGAAATGAATGAAGTAGTGCCTTTGAACAATTTTTGAAGTGAAAACTTCTTTAGCGGCGTTGTGCACTTTTTTTGGAATGGGTAAAAAATCTTAAACTCGCGTCAGGACCACGTGTCCTGATCGAAAATTCGTAAGACGGCGCAGGGCGCTTGCGCGAATGTTCGTGTGTGTTTATGTTACGTTACGTTCGTGTGTGTAATGTGTCATGCTTGTGACATTTGTGACAGACTGTGGTTCAGAAAAGATTTGAAATATTTTATTCTGATAATTAAAGCAATTCGTGAAAAATTATTCCCTAACCATTCCAAAATATCAAAAATGCACAACGTTAATATTCAAGTTTTCACTTCTGCCGGCACTCCGCCAGAGTGCAACCCGTCGTTTTTTATTTTATAAATTCTCTGTGCACATTTTACGTGTGCATAAATTGGTAAATAAATAAATTAAAAACACTAGGAAGCCTGGGTCTGGTATAGTAAGTTACTTTACTCCGTATACTGAGTACTTACCTCTTTAGTGCCGAATCCATAGAGTGTCCGGCTTATAAAGGGTCACTATTTAAACAACGGCAACATTTTTGGAGCAAGTTTAGTCCATGAAACTAAAAATATTTATTTTCTATAAAAAAATCTTTATACATACATGTATAAAAATTACGTGTGACGTTGTTTGTCCGCGATGGACTATCCTAAACTACTGAACAGATTTTAATTTGATTAGCACACCGTGTGCAATTTGATCCAACTTAAAAGATAGGATAGCTTATATCTCAATATATAGTCGCAATATTATTTTATTCTTCTTATCGAGTGTGTTAGTGACTAACACTAGTGTCAGAGTTTTTAAACCGCCTTAGCCAGAGTTTTTAACCGGGACCGACGGCTTAACGTGCCCTCCGAAGCACGGATCATTTTACTTATCAGACAATCAGGTGATCAGCCTGCAATGTCCTAACCAAATCAGGACAACAACACAAAGTCGTTGCCCCCGCCGGGAATCGAACCCGCGACCTCCGGGTATGAGCCGAACGCTCTAACCACTACACCACGGAGGCTGTTATTATTTTATTGCACTGGACTGATGCAGATACGCCGGAGTCACAAAGTCCACGTGAACGAAGTCGCGGGCTCAGAAATCAGCAATATTAAAAATCTACGCTACCAGCCGCTGCCGTTTCATTGTGAATTCACCCTTAGGCAGCTCGGAAACCTGGCACCAGCGTTAGCTTTTAATACGCTCGATATGAAGAAGGTAGTTAAGAATACATACATACATAATATCACGCCTGTTTCCCGCAGGGGTAGGCAGAGACTATGGACCTCCACTTGCTACGATCCTGACAAACCTCTTTTGCTTCATCTAAACTCATCAATCTCTTCATACATAGTAGTTAAGAATCTCATGTCAAAAGGTCGTAGTCCGTATTTGCCTAAGCGACATACCTCCTTACTGCGTACTTCGCATCTGCATAATCTAAGATACTCCACTGCGCTTCCGTGTCCCACATCAGCGGCCCACATTCCCAAACCAACCGGATTGGGACCTACATATTTCGGGAATACCAACACAATCTAAATTCAACTTTAATTTTGATATTTTAAAGTCGAGTTTGCAATAAACTGAGTTGAAAATGTAATTGTACGTCTTATCCCAATATATATAAGGTTGAAATTAGTGACACTGGAATTTTATTTAGCGAATTCAAAACGGTACGCGGAGTCGCGATGCGTGCGTCCATTTCGGACGATTTTTAAAAGGCTTCTTAAGTCAATCTACAAGCGAAATTCAACTCTAAAGCTTTACACATAGAGTAGAAAATAAAGGTTACATTTTATTAGGTTTTTGAGTATGTCATGCTGAACTTTGCATACTGATACTTGTTTTAATTTGTGTGGTTTCGGCAAATACGCTTTTACTATCTTCGAAGTCAATACATTTTGATTCAGCAGTTTTGCGAGATGAATGAAAACGTTCGAGTTTTACAGCTTTGAAAGCTTGAGTTGCCTACTTTACCAATAGTACCTGGGCGACCGAGCTTTGCTCAGTTACATCTCAGACATTAACTACATTTTTTTAAACTTGTATAAAAACAGTACAAAATAAAAAATTATATATAAACTTAAACATAAAAAAAAACAAAAGTATGTCACCGAGTGGGATTCGAACCCATAACACTCTTTCTAGCGGTCAGCATCCTTAACCGCTGAGCTAAGCGGATGGCGGCCAGCGCGACGAAATTAGCGGCCATATTCTGCATGGAAAGAAAAACTAATTAAAACTCAAAAACACGCGTTTTCCCAAACATACGACTAATTTAGATCGATTGTTTACCCCCAAAAACCCCCACATACCAATTTTCTGCGAAATCGTTAGAGCCGATTTCGAGATCACAGACATTTATAAATAAATAAATATACAAGAATTGCTCGTTTAAAGGTATAAGTACCTGGGCGACCGAGCTTTGCTCGGTGACATCTCAAACATTAACTATTTTTTTTAAACTTGTCTAAAAACAATGCAAAATAAAAAAAAAAATATAAACTTAAACATAAAAAAAAACAAAAGTAAGTCACCGAGTGGGATTCGAACCCGTAACACTCTTTCTAGCGGTCGCTATCCTTAACCACTAAGCTAAATCAAGGCGGTCGCGGCGCGATGAAATTAGCGACCATATTCTGCGTGGAAAGAAAAACGCATGAAAACTCGAAAACACGCGTTTTCCCAAACATAAAACTAATCTAGATCGATTGTTTACCCCCGAAAACCCCCATATACTAATTTTCAGCGAAATCGTTAGAGCCGTTTTCGAGATCACAGAAATTTATAAATAAATATATATATATACATACATACATACAAGAATTGCTCGTTTAAAGGTATAAGATTTTACCAATATTTTTCCTTGACTTGTAAAGATAACCCACGACTGGGCAAAGGCCTCGCTTTGCTTTTCCTACAGATCCCAGTAAATATGGGTATTTACCATTTATTTATTTATTTTTGCCGTGCGTCCTTTTTAAAACCAAAACACAAAAGAGGAGTGTTGTAAGTTCTAGTGTTTGTCTGTCGGTGTGTCATGTTGCATCGTAGTTCCCAAATGGAGAGACAAGCAAGTTGCCGTGCAGTGGTTCTTAGCTATGTTTGATGGAAATCGGTTTGGCGGTTCAAAAGTAATAGGGGGTGAACGCTTAGACGGTTTTTTGGAACGAAGTTCCTTATCGCGCGTTGCGAAAGGAGGCTAGACAATAAAAATTAAGACCAAAAGTTGTAACGACACTTTTTGCTATAGTTGTAAGCCGTACGGCGCGCGTGTTTCTCTGTCTGTCTCTCTCTCTCTCTCTCTCGAACTTCGTTCCATCCGGGTGTCCCTTGAAACCTCTCAGTTTTTTTGTACATACATACATACTATCACGTCTTTATCCCTAATGGGGCAGACAGAGCATTTTAGGTCTTGCGGTTCTATGCAGAGCCCAGGGCCGCAAGACCCAAAAGCCACTTTTAGCATCATGGTGGGCGAGAAGATAGAAAAGCAATCAATACAGTGATAGGTTGCTAGCCGCATCGCCTGTTAACATGAGTTGCATTTTTGCCCATTCCCTCGATCGGCTTTTAGGATCTACGTGGGAAGAGAAGCAGCTGGTACATTTTAAGTTTTTTTTTTATTTCTCTCAGACCAGCATGGGAGTTTTTTTTATTTTCGCAATTAAGCTTGTATAGGCACAGTATGTTCCACCTATAACATTTAAGGTCAAAAACTAAATGAGTAGGCCTGAAGATTTAGCACAAAAGGTTTAGCTTAGCATTGTAAATAAAAAATAACACAGTTTTTCAGATTAATTATCATTTATTGGACCCAAAAGATACCAACACCCAATATTGAAGTCAAAACATATTTGTAAACAAAGGATAAATTTCTCATAAATTAATCAACGAAAATCTATATATTGAATAGGTAATTTCCCGTGGGAAATCAAAATATTGGCAAGTATATACTAAATACATTAGTATTCTATCATACTTAATAAGACAAAGTTACCTTTAATTAAATTTATGATTAAATCCAGTGACATGCTGATTTTATATTATCGTAAAATGTATTTTAATTTTCTGTATTTTAAAAATAATAAAAAATACCTTGCGAATGAAAAATTCAACAAAAATATTTTTTCTTTACCAGTCGCGCCATCTATTGAACGTCGGAGTAAACATCAAAAGGATTTGATCGAAAATATTTTATTACAAACTCAGCAGGTGGAAATTTCATTTGCGCATTTTCTTTTATAATTACGATAATTTTAAATAGAAAATGACTTTAATGTGTACAGTATAGACTGTTGAACGCTGATTAAGTAATTATTTAATTAATTTACGGAATTTATTAGATTTTTAGACTTGAATCAGCATAGTCACATCAAAAAAGTTGACATAAAACACTTAAAAAAGGTCACAATATGCATGGAATTGTACGCGAATATAAAAGTGAATTTATTTTACAATAACCTTTGTCTTATTTTAAAAACAAATCAACAATATTATATCTTAGCAACATTTTTTTACAAAAATATTCGTTGCTATTCAATAAAAATAATTACTTAATGTAAATACATAAAATATTAGTAAAGTACAACATGATACCATATTTTCGCCTAGTCATATAAATCTATTACGAAGTAGTCAACTTATAATATCATCATAAGACTACAAGTCTGTTGTCTTGTAGAAAATATAAAATAAATCTAATAAATGCAGAAAGCGCCATCTAGGCGAATCAACCGACAATATTATATAACTAACTTCTTAATCAAAGATGATTTTCGTTTTCAGTTAAATTATATCAATTTTAATTAAAAGGCAAGTCAAGTAAATTGTAGTTTATAAGTAACATTTAATTTTGTCAGGAGACACTGTAGTTCTAAAAGCAAGTAAAAGATATGTGTGAAAGTATTTGAACGATTTAGTAATGAGTTATGCCGATAGGTGTCGCTATCTTTAAAAATATTTTTAATTGAAAAGCTCTTAAGATTTTACTCAATTTAACTGAAAACTCAATTGAATACAATATATCTACTTTTAGCGGTACTCGTATCTTTTTCATTTTTGTGTAGGTACTACATCTACTTAAAGGTACCTACCTTATTTTTCAAGTCATTAGAATTGAAACTCTGATTCTGAAGTTTTGTCGTCATTTTAATAGCTAAGGTTGGACTCACACTATGTTAACACATTCTGGGACACGCTAGACGCAATAGAAAAGTCAACTGAATAATTTCCGCAGCTGTAAGTATCCTGGAGTGTGTTAAATTCAGTTTTGTTACAGTTAATATTTAATCTTGGTCTGATTGATTCATTACAAAATCCGTCATGTACAATCAGTATTTCAATATAAAATTAGTGCAAGTCTAGTGTAAGAGTGCTTACACATTCTACCGTTATGGCGGCACCGCGTGCGTTTTGTTTAGTGTTTATAACGCGGCTTCGTGTGAAAGAATTGGAATTGCTATTTTTGAAACGTGGAGTCACTAAAACGAAGTGTGTTTTCTTATAAAAACCCCGTTAGTTAGGTGACTTCGCGTTTGGAAATTAGCACTATGGAACTAATGCATACAAAATGAATGCAAAAAATTAGCGGAAACACGATAAATTAGTTAAATTAATTTCTGTTTCGTTATTTCAATGTCAAATATTGAAAAGAGGAATACGTTTCAACTAAAATAGGTTTAGGAAATGGTAGTTTAGTTTTTATGAACATGAGGGTTTCTTTATTGATGTTTTGCTAACACTGGTGGAATGTGTAAACGCTCTAGTCTAAAGAGTACCTACATGTCTAGAGCAGGAGTTTCTGTTCCAAAGCGGCCCAGCGCTCGTCGAGCGGTGCGTCGAGGTAGGCGGCGCAGGCGCGGCCGTCCGCCAGCGCGGCGCGGGACGCGGCGCCGAACGACACCAACTCCGCGTCCGCGCCCGCGGCGGCGGCGCATGCTGCGCGGCGCCGGCCCGACGCGAGCCGCACGCTGCGCATCATCGCGGCTGACTTCTTGCGCTCTGGAAGAATTATATTAAAAATAAATACCAATATAAGTATGTAAGTTCTAACAAAATATACTGAAACTATTATATTTATTTTGACGACCTCCGTGGCGTAGTGGTCACCATGCTAGTCCGCCACCCAGAGGTCCCGGGTTCGATTCCCGGTCAGGGCAAGTTGGAAAATGGCCTTTTTTAAATTGTCCTGGGTCTTGGATGTTTATGTATATATGTATTTGTTATAAAATATAGTATCGTTGAGTTAGTATCCCATAACACAAGTCTCGAACTTACTTTGGGGCTAACTCAATCAGTGTAATTTGTACCAATATATTTATTTATTTATTTTAAGAAGAAATGGTAGCAAAAGTGACGCACTCATTTGAAATAAATTGTTTAATATATAATAATTAAAAATTTTACTGCCAACAATCTGTACAAAGACCTTTAAACTATTTTATCAATAACTTTTGAAAGTACAATTAATACTAGTTTTAAAACGAATTTTCTTCAACAGTGGCCACTTTTGGCAAAAACTCGTTTTAAATGTAGATAGACTAACGCTATTACTTTCAAAAGTTATAAAATAGTTTCAGGGTCTTTCTACTGATTATTGGCAGTCAAATTTTTAATTATCACTATATTTACTTTTAAACAATTTATTTTATCGCGACGAACCGATGACCAATGAGGCAAAAAGGTTCTTGAATGGCGACCGCGTATTGACATTGAATGGTGACCGCGTACTGACAAGCAAAGCGTAGGACACCCATCTACAAGGTAGTTAGACGACCTAACCAAGGTCGCTGGAAAACGCTGGATGCAGGCCGCTCTTGATCGGTAATTTTGGAAATCTTTGGGTGGGGCCTTTGTCCAGCATTGGACTTATGCGGCTGAAATTATTATCGATGATGATATAACAGGGTTGACATAACGCATGGGTTTTCCGAACACTCATAAAAAGATTCAAACGCCTCATCATCATCATCAGGTCTTTTTAGTCTCCACTGCAGGAGCACGACCCTCTCTGTACTACTAGAGCCATACTTGGCCAGAGTAGACAAAGGATTTGGCTCATTTGGCCAACACTCTCAATGCTGGCCAGACGTGTTGGAGAGGTCCTATTGATGTTTATATGCTTTGTCTTGTATTTCCTAAGTCGTCATCTACGACATCAACCGAAGAATTAGAGTGGTCCTATTCTACTCTGCCGGAAACCACACGGCGAATTCAAACGCCTGCCAAGCCAAAATAGCAAATACACCTAAACATTTTTTTGATCCTCGAATTTCAAACGGTCAAGTCAAGGCAACTAAAGGATCAAACCTGTTGCCTTTAGACAGAGAGAAATGGAAGGCATTGGTTGCTCCACAGACAAGAGCTTAGCTCTTTCATAATAAGAAGAAGAAGTCAAGGCAACAATAACCTTCGTTGGTGGCGAGCGGGCAGTACTTGGCGGTGTGCGCGGCGTCCCCGCTGGCGCCGCAGCGGCGGCACACGAAGGCGCGCAGCACGGGGCACGACACGCGCCCGTTCCTCTTTAAAGAGTGCGAGCGGTAGTACGACTCGCGCTCGCCGTTGTTCTTGCAGAAGCGGCATTCTTGTTGTAGCTGTAACAAGCAAACCACCCGAATGTCAAAAACGGCATCAAGTGATGAGTAGCAAAACAAACTGACTCCGTAGCGCCATCTATACAAGTTTATTTGCTATGCAAATTAAAAAAACACTCGACTGTCAAGAAGGCCATCAAGTGAAGACTTGCTAGGTACCGATATGACTCCGTCGCGCCATCTATTTTTTGCTAGGAAAAGCTCTGACTTCTAAACGATAACCCCCAATTACTTTTAAACGGCTGAACCGATTTTCATAAATCATAGCTAAGAGTCACCGGAGGAAGGGAACTTGCTTTCACGTAAAAAACTGCATCGAAGTCCATCAGTCCCGATGCCACAAACAGATGGACCGACAGACGTTAGCGTCAAATTTATAACAACCTGGTTTTCAGTCGGGATAAAAAAACTTAGGTAGGTATATTAGATTCCAGACATGCTTAGGAGATATGTACGTAGGTTAAATAGGTTTCGAGTTGTGGTTGGTCGAACAGGTAGCATTTATACGTCATTATGTCGTCCGTTTACGGTACTGCTCGACGTAAGAGACGTCATGTCTTGACGTCGGGGGGTCCCAACAGATGACGTCAATTTGTCACAGCCTCAAGACGTCAGTTTATAGACGTTAGAGAGACGTCAGTTTACAGACGTTAGAGAGACGTCATATAGGGACGTTACTGGGCCGTACATATTAGGGCAGCCACTGACGTTTGAGTGACGTCATATACTGAATTCATAGGGACGTTACTGGGCCGTACATATTAGGGCAGCCACTGACGTTATACACAGACGTTACTAAGACATACAAGTCAGGAGTAGGACCTACGGGAGCTCATGATATGTACAGTGTGTCTTGGGTGTCGCTACCGTCGCACACCGATATGGAAATTAAACCACACACTACTGCTGAACTCGATTAATTGAAAATATGCACCAAGTTATAAGAATGTACATAAAAGAAACCATAACCAGTTTTAATTTTGAACAGCGCCATCTAGGGATTTTCTAAGAAACTAACACTTGCATACAATATTACTCAAAATAAAAGGTTTTATGGTTATGATTAGAACTATTACTTAATGCTTTTTACGTCTTAATTTTTTACGGAATGGACGAAGTCTAAAACTGCCTAATTTAGAGGAAATAAAATTAATTAACAAAGACTACACGAATTTGGACAGCGGGTATTATATAGATTGTAAGAACACACTTACAGCTGATATCGTTAGCATGGCCTTAGGTAGTTTGGGTGGGTAGTTTGTTAAAAAAGAGAACCGCCCTGGCTATTGACTGAAATAACGTGCTGGCAAAACTGGCACTAAAGCTTGAGCTGCGCATTTAAGCTCTACGACGGTTCTAAGTTATTGGTCAGGGGCCCTAGATCAAAAGACTACGGTACGTGTTATATTCTATCCCTTTTCACTCCATCTCGCAAATCCTTACGCGTGATAGTAGGATAGAATTTAGTGCTTAGCATGTAGCATTTACGTTTGCAGGCATCTTACCTACGTATCTTGAAGAGACTCAAGAACTTTTTTGGATGAAACTAAAAAAACACAATGTAAGTAGTATAATCTATACTTAAGATGCAATAAAGGACAGTGGGACACAATTGCCAGAACAATGATACAGGGACCATGTTTTTTAAGACCATAGACTTAAGGACATGGAAAAATGATTTAAACCGTTCTTTTACTTAAACTTAACAGGTGGCCAACTTCACAATGCCTTGGCGTCTACCACCGATTCGGTTCCGCTGTTTTTTTCACTTGTAATTGTATCACTGAGTACATGTTACTTTTACCTTAAAAGTCTTGAACAAAAAAACGTCCACGTTGGGACGAATATGGTAGGTACTTACGTCCATATACTGACCCTAAATTTACTTCAGTAAAACGTCCTCGTGGCGTCGTATATGGTACGTCCTGATATTGACCCTAAATATACGTCAGTAAGACGTACACTTTGTGGCGAATATGGTACGTCCAAAAACTGACCCTAAATAGACGTCAGCAAAACGTCCTCTTGGCGGCGTATATGGTACGTCCAGATACTTGCCTTTAATTTGACGTAAATACGACGTCCTGCTCAACGCTGACCCTAAACTGACGTCACTTTAACGTCTGCTCTCGACGAATAAATGACCGACCCTATTATGACCTATAAGTGACGTCGCTTATACGTCGCTGACGTCAGTTTGCTACCTGGGAAGTAGGTAGCTTAAAATGGTTCGTGTAATACATAAACCTGCTGCATCGCGTCGAAAGTTTCTTTCTTTGAACTCGGCTGGAACGCTATCGCGTGTCTAGATCAGGGTAATAATGTTCGGAAGTTAATTTTTCGGGGTTTTTGGCGGGAAGTCAAGGGGTTCAGTTGGAGTTTGCTTTAAATTGTTTTGCAAATTGATTCTAGTGGACTTTATAATATGAAATTGGTGTAGTTTGGTGTTATGAATGATCATATGGGGGGGGGGGGGGGAGGGGACACACTTTTTTCCACTTTGAAAGTGTCTCTCGCGCAAAGTATTCGGTTCAGAAGAAAATGATATTAGAAACCTCAATATCATTTTTGAAGACCTATCCATAGACATTCCACACGTATGGGTTTGATGAAAAATAATTTTTTGAGTTTCAGTTCTAATAAGTATGGGGAACCCCCAAAATTTATTGTTTTTTTTTCTATTTTTGTGTCAAAACCTTAATGCGGTTCACATAATACATCTACTTACCAAGTTTCAACAGTATAGGTCTTATAGTTTCGGAAAAAAGTGGCTGTGACATACGGACGGACAGACAGACAGACAGACATGACGAATCTATAAGGGTTCCGTTTTAGCCATTTGGCTACGGAACCCTAAAAAGATAGTGACGAATTGCTAACCTCCTCCTTTCTTGGAAGTCAGTTTAAAAGGAGTTACAAGGAGGAAGTGAGTAAGTTAACAGGAGGAGCATGAATATTGTTTGTTATTGTTTACCTTATGGCTCTGAAACGTGGTCCCTTACTATGGGTCTCATAAGAAGGCTCAAGGTCGCTCAACGGGCTATGGAGAGGACTATGCTCGGTGTTTCTCTACGTGATCGAATCAGAAATGAGGAGATTCGTAGAAGAACGAAGGTCACTGACATAGCCAAGCGGATTAGCTCATTAAAGTGGCAGTGGGCGGGGCACATAGCGCGAAGATCCGATGGCCGATGGGGCAGAAAGGTTCTCGAATGGCGGCCACGTACCGGCAAGCGCAGTGTAGGGCACCCACCTGCTAGATGGTCAGACGACCTACGCAAGGTTGCAGGAAGGCGCTGGATGCAGGCCGCTTCCGATCGGTCGTTTTGGAAATCCTTGGGGGAGGCCTATGTCCAGCAGTGGACTTCCTGTGGCTGATATGATGATGATGATGATAATTGTTTACCTACCTACCTTTTGTACGCGTCCACTGAATGTAATATTTTTAAGTTCTCATTGTAAGTGAATTTGTAGATTCTTTATGAGAATAAATTTCTTTAACCAAACAATACCTCGTTCTGCCGCCTCTTCGGCCTCCTCTCGAAGCCCTGCTCCTCCAGCTCCCTGAGCAGGGAGTACAGTACATCAGTCGGCAGCGACGACAGCAGTTGGATCTGTTCCTCGCTGATCACGTCCTGGTTGACGTATTGTGGCGGGGACGTCGCTAGTGGCACTGAAAACGAGTTTGTTTGCTAGGTAAATAAAAAAAAAACCCCAATTTTTAGGGTTCCGTAGTAAACAAGGAACCCTTATAGTTTCGCCATGTCTGTCTGTCTGTCCGCGGTTCTACTCAGAAACTACAAGTACTAGAAAGGTGTAATTTGGCATGGATATGTATATTAATCATGACGAAAAAGTCGTAAAATAAAATCTGGAAAAATATTTTTTTTTAGGTTAGCTGCCATACAAGTAAAGAGGTAGTCAATATTTTTTTTTCTCGACAAACACATTGTGTGGGGTGTCATTAAATAGGTCTTTCAAAAACATTGTGATTTAGGGATCCGTTTCTGAAATATTTGGGTTTAAAGTGAAAATTTTTGTTAAAATTTTTGTTAGAGGCAAGTGTCCCCCCCCCCCCCTCTATCTGCTAAACGGTTATATATGGCCACGTGAAAAAATTCACAGCTATATGAATTTTTTCACGTGGCCTGAATATGAGAGCTAAGTAGGGTATACAAATTAAAAAGTTATAGGCGATCAACTTATAAAATGTGCTCGGAAAAAGAAATTTCATACAAATTCAATAGATAATTAGTTTTTAAACGTTTTAGTGGCATAAACTCAAAGTTGGCATTCGGAACTACGGAACCCTATACTGCGCGTGGCCCGACACGCACTTGGCCAATTATTTAATAATAACTTAATAACCTAATAACCGATTTTGATCAAACGATAGCTAAGTAGATTAGCCGTGTGGTTGCCGGCAGAGTAGAATAGGGCGTAGAAGGCGTAGAAGGCGACTTTGGAAATGCAAGCCTAAACAAAGCTTATAAACATCAATGACACCCCCAACCCGTCTGGCCAACGAGGAGAGTATAGTAGTATAGGCCAAAGTCCTCTGGCCAAGTATGGCTCTGGTAGTACAAAGAGAATCGTGCTCCTGCAGTGGAGACATAAAGATCTGGTGATGATAGCTAACAACCACCGCAATGGCTTTCACGAAAAAATAACGCATCGAAAATCGTTTATCACACAGACAGACCGATAGACAGACATTAAGGTCAAATTTATAACTTCCCTCTTTTTCTTTGGGGTTAAAAAGTCCTACGCAACTGGAAGGATACACAAAATCCACTCACAGACCATGGCTTGCTACTCTGTCAGCTCAGTATAAACCCGAAAATGTAGCTTCTATTAAAATTATTTCGTAAAACAACCAATCGTGTTAATAATAATAATAAAAAACTTGAGAGGTGTCAAGGGACACCCGGATGGAACGAAGTTCCTTTCAATTAATTAGGAGAGAGAGAGACAGACAGAGATACACGCGCACGCCGCACGGTTTACAACTATAGCAAAAAGTGTCGTTACCACTTTTGGTCTTAAATTTTTCCGTCTAGCCTCCTTTCGCAACGCGCGATAAGGAACAGGGCCGGATTTAGAGGTCGAGAGGCTTCGGGGCAACAAAGGAGTGGAGGCCCCCTGGCCCCAAATTATTTTCCAAATAAAGTGGACAATTTTTTTCAGTTGAGTTTGCCAATAAATAATTTATTGTGGAACCAAGTATAGATTATTTTATTATTTAACAAACATATAAATATAATCGGAAACGAGAAATATCTGAAATTAAATTTTAGCGTTAAGAGTCCGGCGACCCTAGACTTCTCCATACAAACGTAGTACACGTTTAATTTTGAAACCACATGTCAGATTCCGGTAAAAATTGGTAATTGGAAAGAAATTGCAATTATCTAGGGTTATATTGGGTTTAGTAAAATTATGAACTGGAAAGAAAATATAACGATTTAGAAGTTTCCCATACTAATGGTCAAAAATGATATAAAACACTATATTCTATTTCAAGTTCATATTTTTACCGTCGGAAACTAAATATAAACCTAGATAATTGCAATATCTTTGAAATTACAAAATTTTGCCCAAATCGGACATGTCGTTTTGAAATAAAACGTAGACTACGTTTGTATGGAAAGTTGTATTTTGGTCTAGGGTCGGGGGACCCTTAACGAATGGAATCTTCCGAGCTTTTTTCGTCAAAAAATCGTTTTTTGAAGTCTCCATTGTGGGGGCCCCTCTTTCGTGGAGGCCCCGGGGCTGTAGCCCCGGTTGCCCCCCCTAAATCCGGCCCTGATAAGGAACTACGTTCCAAAATTAAGAAAACTAATATTTTCATAACTAAACTATTGGTTAAACGTCATCTGGGAAACATAATTCGAAGGAGTATTTCTGAGTGGCGTAGGGAACCCTTACAACCCACCTACTTACACATACAATTATTATAGGTCACTTGAAATCTTAAATGCTTCGTCTGATCGGATGGTCTTTGATTATGCCGATATCTTTGTTTATAGTATTCCGACCATGTACCTAACGCATAGGATAAACAAATTTGAAAACATCAGTCTATTGTTTCGTTTAGAATGTGTTTATGTCGGACGCCCTTTGATAGCATGTCGCTTGGCAACAATCGGCAACATCAGACATAGACCGCTTAAAAACTAGGTAGGTAGGTAGGTAGTAAGTTAAAAATCCGCAATAGGTACGTGTTTAACTATCAAAGAATTATCAGAATGAGTTAATGGGTTACTCACGTGTAGTTAGCTATGTGGCTATACTGTCCGACACAGATATAGATATACATAGATAACGCGAGTATCAAGATTTGTATGGAAACCAAGCGTGCCAACTTTTTTAATGCCTACTGTGACGTCACAGGCAAATTTAGTGACGGGAAATTCAAACCGATTTAAAGAAACCACTCGCTACGATTTAAACGATTTATTGAAGACACACGCCGCCGCCCTGATTTTCTCGCTCATATCTCGCGTGATTTTATATCTGTGGTCTCGCTCGCTCACTCCGCGCTCGCTTACCATACGCAATCATCAGTACTGCGAGTAGTTTCAGTGTGAACGTGCTTTAAAATAACTTCACGTTCACGTAAATATTCAAGTCAGTTTACTAAAATATAATGTTTGTTGATATTTTATTAAAGCACGAGGGATTATAGACATGTGTGGTAAATTTAAGATACAGTAGTTTTAGATAACCTAAAATCTCTAATCGATTAACATTCAAGTTGATCGATTTGTGATAAAAATCACAATCGATTTTATGACTGACGAATGATATGAAATTGGGTAAACAAATGATTCTAAACGGAAAATTGTTTGATAATAAAGAATCAGTATTTTAATTGAATTTTAAAAATAAAACTATTATTAAATAATCGGCCAAGTGCGAGTCGAATTCGCGAACGAATATCTATAAAAAAACACGTTTGAAAAAGAGTGGCATCGTAGCACTCGAACGGATGGACCGATTTCAATGAGTTTTTTTTACGTTAAAGCAACTTCCCTTGCGGTCGTTCTTAGCCATGTCAGGCTTGTCTCACTCCGCGTAGAGGTATCGAAAATATACTTACGCGCTACGACCGCTTCAATGTGGGAAATTCAGTTAGGACGACTCACTAACGAGCAGTGAGCGCGGTTTTGTTCACCAACGTGTGACGATGAACGTCATGGAAAGAAAAACAAAAATCGCAAAAAAATACGGTGCAGTGTTTAATTGCTTAAACGCAGATTGGGAATCTCAACCTTTTTCCTTCAATGAAGCTGCTATTTTCAAAATGTATCGAACAAATACTGTATTTAGTCGGAAACCAGTCTTTCCGTCCTGTGGCCGCAATCCATTTTTCCTTTATGATTGGATCACGTGGGAAACTATAAAAAAAGTATTTTTCAAACACAATAGAAATTTATAAACATACTAAACGTATATCATAGTATGTTCAAAGAATAAACGTGAGCGACCATATTACATACATGAACTCTGAAAATATTACCCTCGTTTTCTAAAGTGTAAATTAGGAAATGAGCTTGTTTATATCAATACCTATTAAATTGGCTTTTTAATAATAGTTAATATCATTCGTCAGTCCGATATCGATTAAAATCGATTATTGGTATATGTTGTAGAACGAACAACACTAGTCGCTAAATTTAACTGACGAATGAGAAGTTGACGGTACCACGACGTTGTAGCGATGCGCGACAGTATCGCTTGTTTCGATATTCATTGCTTCTTAACACACAACGTCGGATCAAACGCTCAAAGCAAACGCGGCAATGTAATGTGAATGTAGTTTTTTAACCTTTATCTATACTTATTTAGGTACAATCTTGGAATCACATCTTGGAAAACTTAAAAAATTGTTTTAAAATGAATTTACGCATAACATAATTTTAAAATAACTCATCTGTGATAGGAAATATGTCCTTGACTTTGGGCGCTTGCAATTTTAGGGCTGTTGCAGTTTATTATCACGTAACGAGGCATTTTTTTTATTTTTCGCTGCCGTCCTGCTGCAATTACAGACGCGCGCGGACTGTCAGTAGCGGCAGCCAACCTAGACGCTTTGTCTGAGAACTTACACGCGAAGTAGATGCATTTAAGTCGTCTATGTATATCCATGTCTGTGCTGTCCGACATGTTTCGACCTCATCTGGAGGTCTTTCATCTATGCATGGTAGGTATTATAAAATAAGGGTTTCCCATAATAACAGACTACTCTAGTTTGGGAAACCCAAACCAATATAAAAAAAAAACCATGCTTGCCATATTCAATACTAACACAATTTTATATGTACTGACAGCTACCGAACCCATCATCCCGGAAGCAAACTACCTACGAAATACAGACTAACGTCTAGTTCGTGTGTGGGCTGTTGCCGGATGAGGGATAGATTGTAATCTCCATATAAATGTAACATGTACTTTATTTTAGTATGGCTTAATAAAGATTTTTATTATTTATTTATTTTTTAAGGTATTCTCTTCCCGTGACAGCTGATGACGTAGGTGTAACTTGACTACGTCATCAGTTTTATATGTTGCCACTGTGTGAAATTGAATTACCCGAGCGTAACGCATTTTTGAACTTTATATACCAATTTCGAATTAATAATCCATTATATCAATTTATAAAATATTGAATTGATGAATCACGCAAGAATCGCGAGATACTAAATAGCTAAGTTACTTAATATTTTAGTACCTGGGCGACCGAGCTTTGCTCGGTTACATCTCAAACATTAACTACATTTTTTTAAACTTGTCTTAAAACAGTACAAAATAAAAATGATAAATAAACTTGAACATTAAAAAAAAACAAAAGTAATACGGGATTCGAACCCGTAACACTCTTTCTAGTGGTCAGCATCTTTAACCACTGAGCTAAGCGGATGGCGGCCGGTGCGAGGAAATTAGCGACCATATTCTGCGTGGAAAGAAAAACGAATGGAAACTTGAAAACACGCGTTTTCCCAAACATAAGACTAATCTAGATCGATTTTTTACCCCCAAAAACCCCCCTATACCAATTTTCAGCAAAATCGTTAGAGCCGTTTTCGAGATCACAGAAATTTATAAATAAATATATATATAAATAAATATACAAGAATTGCTCGTTTAAAGGTATAAGATTTAATATTCATGAACTAATTGAGAAAGTCCTTAAATTTACTGAAAAGAACAATCAGTGGCAACACTTTGTGACGTACCTAGTCAAGTTCCATCTCGGGAAGAGAATACCTGTTTTATTAGAGTTGCGCAAAACATTTCACTGAAGTGAAATGAATCATGTCTCATGTCACCTAAAGAAGATACATTTCTCTAAACCATGTCCCATATCCCACATCATGTCCCGAACGATTGTTAAATTTCGCGTGCTGTGATATGACAGTTTTACACTAAACCATGTCTTATATCCCATAATTGATGCTCCGAACGAGTGTTATGGACTTATGAGATATATTTCGCGTACTGTGATATGTGCGCTAGTTACATCTCGTAGTACGTAATATTAATTACGTTTAATAAATCACAATTTGCATGTCTGATATGTTCTCGAATTTTATGATACATCGTCTCGACATACGCTCGACTACTCCGAACTCGGCCGAACATGCACGACATAAGACATGGTTGGTGACATGAGAAATGGTAGAAACTATCGCGTAATGTGAAATGGTACATGTCCTGTCTGGGAAACATTTCCTGAGATTCATTTCTCACATTTCCTACCCAAGTCTATGTTTTATTATACCATGCATCTATGAGTATCTAAATGCCCGTTCAGGACAACGGCTCGCGACACTTATATATAATATCACGCCTGTTTCCCACAGGGGTAGGCAGAGACTATGGACCTCCACTTGCTACGATCCTGACAAACTTCTTTCGCTTCATCTATAAACTCATCAATCTCTTTATACCTACATGCCCTTCGGTTACGGGTACTTCTAACCTCATGTTATATACCTATTAATAAATAAATAATACAAGTTGCCGACATTAGACGTTCTTAACACTTACTCGATCCTTTTTTTTGCCTAAATCAAGTGCCGGTGCACTACATACCCTCGAAACGCTCGTATTTCAGATTTTTTATAAAGTATTTCGATAGGTCCCGTTTAAGAAAAAAATGATTAAGTAGTACTCAGTATTAAGGAAGGATTGAGTAGACAGAACAATTAATCTCTGTTAAATACGTAATACTTTTATTAATAACTAGCCGAAGCCCGCGACTTCGTTCGCGTGGAATTTATGTCTCTGGAAAATGCTCATCAGGCTGAACAACTTTTACTAAGGCGGCATTTTTATATCTCTTATATAGTTTAGCTGGACCATTATGGTTCTGCTTCAGGCGTTCCATTTCCCAAAATCATTTATACCCTATATGTTGCCCAGGCTTAATAGCTATATAACAAAAAAAGTTTCGTTCGAATCCGTCCAGTATTTCCGGAGATTAGCGTGTACAAACAGACAAACAGACAAACAGACAGGCCTTTTTTTTTAATTCTTACTCTATCTCACAACGTCTTCATCGCCCCCAATATTTTTTTTTTAAATATATTTAATGTACAGACACACTTTTTTTACTGTTTTATTATATGTATAGATTCTGTGTGTCTGTGCGAATGTTTGTGTATAATCGAAATAAAAAGTTTCGCATTTACTTAAATAAATTATTATAAAACCGCTCCCGAATTCTAAATAAGTAAGAACTTTAATACATTATTATTTTGTTACAAAAGTAACTTAGTGCCTTAGTTTTAAAAGGCAATATCGAATCTTCTAATCTAACTAATCTACTCACACTTCATAATACAATGTTACCGATTTCAAGAGCTGATTGTTCTGTCAAATTAAAAAGTCTGCCCTCTTAAAACTGCAATGGTAGAAGCATACTCGTCCACTAGGTATACAATACAATACAATACAATACAATACAATACAATACAATACAATACAATACAATACAATACAATACCCTTTAACCCTAGAAAAGTGCAAAAGGCGGCCTAATCGCTAAACAATTTTGTTCCAAGCCTATTAAATACTTTATCTAATAAGGCTAACTAGCTAGTGCCCACGACTTCGTCTGAGCAGGGTCACACAATATCTTTATACTTAAATTGTAGCCTATGTGTTAGTAATTATATTATCTTTGCCTATGTGTTATTCTGATGTATAAGCTATATTATTGTAAAGTTTCATTAAAATCCATTCATTCGTTTTTACGTGACAGAGTAACAAACATCCATCCATACTTACAAACTTTCGCGTTTATAATATTAGTGGGATTCAGAAGCGTCGAGCGCAATGAAGGATGCAACCGGCATCGACCTAAGATGAGAAGCCCAGTCCTACCTAGTGAATACCGACAGGACAAACTCAAATCAGGTAACAACATTAAAAAATAAAATAAAATAATTAATTGAATGAAACAAACCGTTAGTAGTTAACAAAGAAATATTTATGTCCAAATTAGACCTCTAGACTATAGACCTCTCGTATTGCGGCGCTTATATATTGAATTATGGAAGTTGAAATTATATTTTTTATTTAGAATTTATGAAAATGAAAAATGATTATACTTATTATAGGAATTATTGGCACAATAATTATTATAGCTACTAGGCCCTGTATAATGTTATGTAGGTACTATCTACAATTGTATTGAATTTGTGACGTGTAATGTTATGGAGAGAATAAATAGGTACCTTCTACGTGGGTCGGGCGCGTTGGCCTGAACTCCTCAGCGTTGAGCTTCCAGTCGAAGTCGGGGGCTCGCGGCAGAGGCGCGGCCGGCGAGCGCTCTGGCTGCGGCCACGACTTCTGCCGCAGGTACTGGCTGGACGGGCCCATGCCGGCCAGCGGGTCTGCCAGATACAGTTGATACAGACATCTTTTAGGCATACATACATATGTCGCAGTTGAATTGTATAATCCTTTGTTATTCAAAAACTCTAGCTGTTTGGCAATACAGCTCGGTTTTGTAAAACAGCTGAAAATAGTTCAGCTCGATTGTCAATGAGGTACGTAATTCCGTTTAACAAAACAGCTAGAGATAGCATATAGGATTACCATTATTGAATAAAACTCTGTTACCAAACAAAATAATATATGAGGGGAAAGAGATATAGAAATTTTGTAAACCCGACAACTCAATGGAGCAGCGATTTCTTATGGCCAATTGATCCACGTGAATTTTCCATCTTGCGGGAAGGCGGGCGTCGAAATAACAATATGGGATCCAAGCTAAAGGTCTGCTTTCTTCTTCTTCAGTCCTTCAATCTTTTGCAGTCCGAAATCACAAATGATGCCTCCGATTTCTCTCGATAAAAACAGCTTAGTCCCGAAACGCGGCGAGGAATTTACTTTATGGGAGGCCATATTTGTTGTTATGACACTGACACTTCACAAGCCACAAGTGGCTGAATTCCGAACTTATCGTTCTACAATCTTACGTTAGCTAGTTCGTTAAACGTAACACATTTGACGATCTAGCTGACCGATTTTCAGCTATATTAGAAAAAATGAGCTGTAATGCCAAATAGCTAGAGTTTTTGAATAACAGCGGATTATACAATCCAACTACGAGACATACATAATATCACGCCAGAGGGGTTACTCCATAAAATAATACGACAGTCGTCCGATACTGACGTCCTATTTTAATTTCATACCAAATCAGACTTTATTATCATAAAATGAATGCTCAATGTTGGTTGACATTGAAACACGGATACGCAGCAACGTCTGTCTTGCGTGTCTAGCGTACTGCTTCTGGAGTGAATCCCCTTACCCATACAAACGTAGTCTACGTTTATTTTGAAACCTCATGTCAGGTTTCGGTAAATTATATAATTTTAAAGAAATTGCAATTATCTAGGGTTATAATTGGTTTATAGTAAAATTGTTTTGTTTTTTAATGTGTGTAAGTGGCCAGCACTGGTGTCAGATTTTTCAGACCGCCTAAAGGCATCTGACATAGCTTGACGACTGCCATACAATGTTGACAGCCAGGACCAACGTCTTATACGTGCCTTCAGAAGCTCGGAAAATATTAAAATTATGAAATAAAAAAAATATAATGATGTAGAAGTTTCCCATACTGATGGTCAAAAATGATATAACTAACACACTATATTCTATTTCAAGTTCACATTTTGACTGTGGAAAACCAGTTATACTTATGCCTAGATACGAGTATGTGCAATCTTTGAAATTACAAAATTTTGTCGAAATCGGGCATGTCGTTTTGAAATAAAACGGAGACTACATCTTGTATGGAAAAGTGAAGTTTGGTCTAGGGTAATTAAGGGACTCTTAAGTATTACATAAGTACAGAACGGAAAGTGACGGAAGGTTCCCGCGCAATATGCGTTCTCCGTCCCCGCACTTCTCCCCCGTCCTCGCGTTATGGAGGGTGTTGAGAGTGCGCCAGCCGATTTTACAAGGCGTGAACAGGGAGGGAGTCGAAGCCTTCGACACCTCTAGAGTTTCCTTTACACAGATCAGTTCAATTTTTCGGGGTGCAGTTATTATCAGGTAGCTAAAAGTGACAATTTTTCGCAAATGTGCGAATAAAAACTTTACATCCTAACTTTAAACAGTAGTCCCAAAAATAGTTTGAAAGGTTTTCTAGGGCTTAATCAAGACAAAGTTCTTAATGACATCTCAGTTTCCTTTCAAATAGGTAATTTATTTCACTGGCCCCCGAAAACTTCAAGTATCTCCCATCTCTAAAATAGCAAAAAAAACTGCTGCTCACAAAACCTCTAGATTTTTTTCCGATTTCAGAGTTGGGAGAAACCGATGAATAGAACCTTCTCAAGCTGCCCAACATTACCTTAATGGATCGGACAGGGTGTTTTAACACACTGTATTTCCATGGAAAAGCTCTAAGGGTAAGTAGGTACCTGCTTGGTGATTGTTCCATCTTTCCTCGTCAGGGTTGTAAGGGGAGTCGGAGCCGTTCATTCTAAACTCCTCCAGCGCGTCTTCTAAAGTGCATTGGTTCATCACCACTGTGACAGACAAATATATTATTATTAGTTTGTTTATAAAATCTTTATTGTACAGTTTATTATTATTTATGAGTTAGTATTCCATAACACAAGTCTCAAACTTTCTTTGGGGCTAGCTCAATCTGTGTGATTTGTCTATACATATATGTATATTTATAAATTTATTTATTTATTATCAGTATTACTGAGAAAAATACAACGGCGGACTTATCCCAGATAGGGATCTCTTACAACACAGGTTTGGCAGTGGTTACAATAGGTATACAGAAGACACAAAACAAAATTGAATTACACCTAATTGCTTACACTAAAAGCTATTTAAAAAATCGTGTAAATAAATACTTAACACAGTAAATATAAATACATACACATATACGTATAACCCAACAGAAGTCTAGACTTTTCTAAAAGATTCAGATTCAGATTGGAGCTTTAATTATGTCATAAATCAGTCATAATAAGTGAGGGAGAACCGAGCATTACAGTGCGCAACTTGTATGATACAATCTTCAGAATATGGATGTAGGTAAAAAACATCACGTGATTATTGGACGACCCCTAATACCTAGTGCTTACTCACGTTTTTGTTTACAAAGGCATACGACAAAAAAGCCAGATATAAAAACGACCTAATTTTGTTCTTTTTACAAAAGTAGGTAAGTACCTATTTAGGTTTCGCCGTGTGGTATCCGGCACACCAAAATAGGACCAATCCAAGTCTTCCCGTGGATGTCGTAGAAGGCTACTTTGGGAATACAAGCTAAACAAAGCTTATAAACATCAATGCGACCACTCCAACCCGTCTGGTCAGCGTGGAGAGTGAAGGCCAAGGTCCTTTGGTTGCTCTGGCCAAGTATGGCTCCGGTAGTACAGAGAGGGTCGTGCTCCTGCACGGGAGGCAAAGATACTTAAAGATGATGATGATGTAGAGGTACTTAGGAAGGTACTTACAGTCTAGAAAGCTGCTGGATGTCCTCCGCCTCTCCAGGCCTGCTTTGAATTGTGGCCATGGCTCCTGACTTTGCCATGACTTTGCCTGCCACAAATAGACAAATTGGTAAGTACTAAGTACATTACTGTCAAGTATAACTTTAAAAATAAAGAAATATGCAATGTAGCTATACTATATATATAGTATTATATGAATGTATTTTTTACCCTAGAGTATATACTCTAGGGTAAAAAATACATTCATATAATATGTATGGTAGTTACAGAAAGTCACTATTTAAAAAATATTCAAACGTACTCAAAAGTTATATACAGCTACATACACCACACTACCTGACAAGTAGGTATATTTTTCAAATAAAATAAGAATTTTCCAAATCGGTCTAGGCGTCTTTGGATAATCGGTGAACATATAACAAAAGATAAATAAAAGATCGCGACTAATTGATGACCTCCTTCTTTTTGAAAGTCGGCTACTTTTCATCTCAGCTTATTATTTGGAATGAATTACATTAGGTAATACCTATGTAAGTAAAGACGCTAATCACGAAGAATTTCGTACATTGATACTCAATTTCCTATCGAACGCGCATAATGACTAGTTATTTTATTTATATTGCTCTCCCTCTCGCAAGTTTTTTGTTGGCATGAAATGACCGCCGGTACAATGCTAAATTAAAAAATCACCACGATGAACTTTATTTCAAGGAGATAAGTACGAAATTCCTTCAGCAGTGACTTGTCTCAGCGAAAACTTATTCATCCACCCTCTGATATCAAAAACCACGTAAGCACAAAGTATACTACTCAATCATTAGGTACATAACATAGTCTTAAGTATCATACGAATGTTTAGTAAACAAAAATAAAAAAGTTACAATAAACAAAGCACAGCGCGTTACTACATACCTACTATAAACCTACGAATTCTACGAAAAACATGTAGTCTAGAAGAAAAATCTGAAAAGCCTTCTCCTTTTCATGTTGAACGGCATGGAATGTAACAGTTTGACACCGGAGTTTTTTAGACTAATTCGACCCTGCTGAGTTCGATTTTGCCCGGTGTCAGACCAATTTCCCCCCCCTTTCCCCCCTTTTCATTGAAAATATGTCCCTCGCCACGGTTTTCTCCGTTTTGTACAAAAACTGTTAGATTAAGAAAAAAACTGTCAATGACAAAATTAATTTACATTAAATTACCTACTTCACGGTATAAATTTTATTTTTATATGTATTATAGTTTTTGAGTTACGTCTAACCAAATTACAAAGTTTTTAAGTTTTTTTAATTTTAACTGTATTTTCGCTATTTTATAGGGAAACCGCTGAATTTGGAACAAAGTGATGTATGCACTAATCAATCTTGATGTATTAACCTACAAAACAAGACCCCATTAACAATCGTACGAGCTTTTGTGTACTTTGGACAACTTACAGCGCCGAATTTGCGAACATTGAACAACAATTAACCCTCATAAAAACTACCTACTTTATTTATATTTCGTAGCAAATCTTTTACATGGTGCTAATCAATGATATATATGTACTAAGTAACGCACGTGCTAGTTCCCTAAAGTAGTTTGAGAAAGTTGTTCAGTAAATATGGTCTCAAGGAAATAAAAATATTAAATATTGGTGCAGGTATAGGGATCTGTTAAGAAAAGAGGCCTCAATTTAGACAAAAGTGTATTTTTTTATCGTCATAGATTGTGTTTATTGTTTGATTACAAAAAAAATTCTGACTTAATATTATTATTACACATTTCTTGTAACATTATTATGGCATACTCCCCGACAAAAACAGCTAGATGTTTAAGGTTGCTTCACGTCTCTGCGGCAAATGCAAGCTGCCGTTTTACACTCTGCCTTACAGCCGCATGTAAGGAGGTCATTGCAGCAGGCCTTGGGAATAGCGTCTAAGGTTACGAGAATGGGCTTGAGCTTATCCCCTTCTTGCTGTCAGCTGCAATTCGTTGGAGAAAGCAATTTAACTTCTCCAACATAAGCGTTTCTCCAAATAAAAGTTTAGTCACAGATATAGATGTAATAGATAACGCACGTATCAAGATTTGTATGGAAACCAAGCGTGCCAACTTTTTTAATGCCTACTGTGACGTCAGACGTAATTTTAGTGATGGGAAATTCAAACCGATTCAAAGAAACCGCTCACTACGATTTAAACGATTTATTGAAGACGCACGCCGCCGCCATGATCGTCTCGCTCATACTCATAGATTTTATATCTGTGGTCTCGCTCGCTCACTCCGCGATCGCTAACCATACGATCGATTAACATTTAAGTTAATCGATTTGTGATAAAAATCACAATCGATTTTCTGATTGACGAATGATATGAAATTGGATAAACAAATGATTCTAAACGGAAAATTGTTTGATTATAAAGAATAAATATTTGTACTCAAATTATTTCAATTTAACTAAAATTTAAACTATACCAACTTATTAAAATTTAAATTAAAACTAAAAATTACAAATAATGTAAATATTTTAATTGAACTTTAAAAATAAAACTATTATTATTCTTAAATAACCGGCCAAGTGCGAGTCGAATTCGCGAACGAAGGGTTCCGTACATTATCTATAAAAAAACACGTTTTTACCGATTTCAATGCGTTTTTTAAATGTTGAAGCAACTTCCCTTGCGGTCGTTCTTAGCCATGTCAGGCTTGTCTCACTCCGCGTAGAGGTATCGAAAATATACCGCTTCAATGGGGGAAATGCAGTATGGACGACTCACTAACGAGCAATGAGCAGTGACGCACGCGCGGTTTTGTTCACCAACGTGTGACCAGTACCAGTAGTTCAAAGAGCGACCATATTATATACATGAACTCTGAAAATATTACCCTCGTTTTCTAAAGTGTAAATTAGGAAATTAGCTTGTTTATAATCTATTAAATTGGCTCTTTAATAATAGTTTATATCATTCGTCAGTCCGATATCGATTAAAATCGATTATTGGTATATGTTGTAGAACGAACTACACTAGTCGCTAAATTTTACTGACGAATGAGAAATTGCCGGTACCACGACGTCGTAGCGATGCGCGACAGTATCGCTTGTTTCGATATACATTGCTTTTTAACACACAACGTCGGATCAAACGCTCAAAGCAAACGCGGCAATGTAATGTGAATGTAGTTTTTAAACCTTAATCTATACTTATTTAGGTATAATCTTGGAATCACCGCTCGGAATGCTTAAAAAATTGTTTTAAAATGAATTTACGCATATTTTTCTTTTTAAATAACTTAGCTGTGATAGGAAACATGTCCTTGACTTTGGGCGCTTGCAATTTTTGGGCTGTTGCAGTTTATTATCACGCTACGAGGCATTTTTTTATTTTTCGCTGCCGTCCGGCTGCAATCACAGACGCGCGCGGACTGTCAGTAGCGGCGGCCAACCTCGACGCTTTGTCTGAGAACTTACACGCGAAGTAGGTGCATTTAAGTCGTCTATCTATATCTATGTCTGTGAGTTTAGTAATGCGCTCGACGGATATACAAGTGAGCTGCTTCAGGAGATGTGGTTTTAGAAAATAGAACGCGCCTGGCTTCGTGGGTTGTTTTTATGGACTCTATCTTATATAGCTCTACCAAACTTTGAGGAGTCCCCTTACCCTAGACCAAAATACAACTTTCCATACAAACGTAGTCTACGTTTTATTTCAAAACGACATGTCCGATTTGGGCAAAATTTTGTAATTTCAAAGATATTGCAATTATCTAGGTTTATAACTGGTTTCCTACAGTAAAAATATGAACTTGAAATAGAATATAGTGTTTTATATCATTTTTGACCATTAGTATGGGAAACTTCTAAATCGTTATATTTTCTTTCCAGTTCATAATTTTAGTATAGAAAACCAGTTATAACCCTACATCATTGCAATTTCTTTACAATTACCAATTTTTACCGGAATCTGACATGTGGTTTCAAAATTAAACGTAGACTACGTTTGTTTGGAGAAGTCTAGGGTAAGGGGACTCTTAAGAGTTAAATTGCTGTATCCAACAGATTACGGCTGACGCCGAGAAGGGGTTAAGCTCAAGCCCTTTCTGGTAACCTTTGAGGCTGTTTCCAAGGCCAGTAATAACCTCCTTACATGCGGCTGTAAGGCAGGGTGTAAAACGGCAGCTTGCATTTGTCGCAGAGACGTAAAACCACCTTACACCTCTAGCTGTTTTTGTCGGGAAGTATGCCGTAATAATATTACTGCAAATGTATAATAATAATGTTAAGTCAGAAATTTTGTTATTTTTTTATTATCATCAAACGATAACCACAATCTAATTCGATTAAAACATACTATTGTCTCAATTGAGGCCTCTTTTCTTTACAGATCCATATACCTGCACCAATACTTAATATTTTTATTTCCTTGAGACCATATTTACTGAACAACTTTCTCAAACTAATTTAGGGAACTAGCACGTGCGTTACTTAGTACATATATGTCATTGATTAGCACCATGTAAAAGATTTGATACGAAATATAAAAAAGTAGGTAGTTTTTATGAGGGTTAATTGTTCAATGTTCGCAAGTGCGGCGCTGTAAGTTGTCCGAAGTACACAAAGGCTCGTACGACTGTTAATGGGGTCTTGTTTTGTAGGTTAATACATCAAGATTGATTAGTGTATACATCACTTTGTTCCAAATTCAGCGGTTTCCCTATAAAATAGCGAAAATACAGTTAAAATTAAAAAAACTTAAAAACTTTGTAATTTGGGTAGACGTAACTCAAAAACTATAATACCTATAAAAATAAAATTTATACCGTGTAGTAGGTAATTTAATGTAGATTAATTTTGTCATTGACAGTTTTTTTCTAAATCTAAGAGTTTTTGTATAAAACGGAGAAAACCGTGACGAGGGACATATTTTCAATGAAAAGGGGGGGAAGGGGGGGGGGGAAATTGGTCTGACACCGGGCAAAATCGAACTCAGCAGGGTCGAATTAGTCTAAAAAACTCCGGTGTCAAACTGTTACATTCCATGCCGTTCAAAGTCGTAAAATTCAAAAATTCTTCTAGACTAATGTTCAAACTAGCATGATATGGTTGACTCAGTTGACTGATTGACTGACGAAAAATTATTATATTGCATTCTAGGCTATTTATGATATATTATCACATAAAATACTACTAATTTTAGTAAGTAGGTAGTATACAGTAGTTTATCTTATTTAGTAATTATTAGTAAGTATTTATTTTTCCTTTTGCTATCCCATTATTTTACACCCACATAAATTTCTCTAACAACCCATAGGTTGACTGTTAGATAACTATTGTGCCATACAAATTGTATTTTGTACAATAAAGGTTAATTAAATAAATAAAAATAAATACAGAATATGTGACTAACCTACGAAATCTAGCCACAAAATATACTTACCTAGCCAAGAAGGTAATTTATAGGTCGGTACTTACTTAATTTTGCGTCGATCACAAGACGCAAAATCAACTTACACTTATTACCTTCTTACAGGTAGCGGCACGCAACTCTAGCGCTGACCTTGGCTGCGCAGAAGTCAAAAAGTAATACTGTACCCGTGCGCAGTATCCCCTCTACACTCCACTCAGCGCTAAACTTACGTGCCGCTACTTATACAATAAAATGAAATACAAAATAAATAAATTAGGTCTTACCGAATTAGTACTGCTCCCGCTGCCATATCCAAAATCACTAAAGGTATCGGGTCCCATTTCTATATTTTCTATTTAATCGCGTGTTTTCAAGTAAAATATTGCGCAGTGTCACAGTACACGTCCTTTCAACTTAACGCTTGGTCCGGGAATCGCTTGTGATTGGCTGTTCTATGTCTATGGGGCTGTTCAAATGTGTTCTGCAGACTCTGAAGTGCGATTTTTGAAACGCGGAGTCACCTAAACGAATGGTTTTTCCATACAAAAAACCGTTCGTTTAGTGACTCCGCGTTTGAAAAATCGCACCACTGCAGTTCTGCATTGCTTGTTGTTCTGTTTTCAAATTGCCGGGATTGCATTTTTGTAGCTAAAATAATGTCAAGTGCGTTCTACTTATAAAAATTAAGGTTCCGTGCACTGAAATAACAGAATATTCCTAGGTAGGCTGCTAACCTTTTATTTAATTTAACATATTTACCTAGTTATGTAATTTTATAATGAATTTAGGTTCCGTCCATAAGTTTTTTTTTTTAAAGTTGCTTTTTGTTAGTCGCGTGTCTAGTGTGGGGGACACTGGACAAGTGAAAAAATTCACGGCAGCAGAAGGTAGGTAGATATATAACGAATAGGTATGTATTTACCTATAAAACGAAGTTAAAAGGAATTTTATCAGAGCTAAGTAGGGTTTATAAATAAATAAAAGAGTCAACTAACTAATTAAATGTAAGTAAGCGGGAAATTTAAATTTCATACAACTTCAATAAATTTTTAAATGCGTTTTTAGGGCGTAAACTCAAAGTCGGCATTCGCATTACGGAACCCTGTTACACTGCGCGTGGACGCGTGGTCCGGGCTACAGGCACTCGATTTAAGTTTTTCAAAATGGCGGCAATTTTGGGGTTTGAAAATTTTAAAAATATTATATTTCAGCCATTTCCAAAAATGTCACAGAACTTTTTTATTAAAAGGCAGTAGCTACCTAGGTACTACTTACTATCTTTTTTATCCGATAAATTTCAACGGATGGGGATAACTCGCGAGTATACAGTTCACAGAATGTGTCGAAGCATGATTTACTATTGACTGTACTAGGGAACCAAAACCATAGAGCATAACACCTCCGTGTTAGAAATTTACTTACCTAGGTACTTTGAAATCTAGTTTTGATAATAAAAACGCCTGTCTAGTTTTTTTAGCAATATTACTTGCTAGACAAATAACATAGCGATTGCTAATAAAAAATAATAAGGCGTTTTACTTTACATATGTAGTACAAAATAAAAACGAAATTGCCCAACCATGCGTACCATTACCATTATCGCCTTACGTCCACTGCTGGACATAGGCCTCTTCCAAAGATTTCCAAAATGACCAAGAGCGGCCCGTTTATTCCCGGTCGTCCCCACCATTTCGTCCCCACTGGGTACGAGTGGGAAAAAAAAGTTTCGTTCGTCCCCAGTGGTGACGATTGGCACTTTTTATTTCCCACTCGTTCCGCTATAGACCGAGAGTCAAAATAGGTACAAGGGGGTTTCAATAAGAGATTGTGCGTAAGTAACTAAAAGACTGAGGTAATTAGCCTCAGTCTTTTAGTTACTTTCAATGTTCAGTCAAAACATTGTTCAGTCTTGCTTAGCATTTTAGCAAACCGCACAATCTCTTATTGAAACCCCCTTGTACCTATTTTGACTCTCGGTCTATAGCGGAACGAGTGGGAAATAAAAAGTGCCAATCGTCACCACTGGGGACGAACGAAACTTTTTTTTCCCACTCGTACAAAGTGGGGACGAAATGGTGGGGACGACCGGGAATAAACGGAGCGGCCTGCATCCAGCGACCTTAGTCAGGTCGTCTGACCACCTACGTTAAGCGTAGGACACCCACGCGTCCTACGCTTCGCTTGCACAGTACGCGGTCGCCAATCTATCGGCTATCGGTTCGTCGCGCTGTGTCCCGCCCACTGCCACTTCAACGAGCTAATCCGCTGGGCTATGTCAGTTACTTTTGTTCTCATTCTAGTATTGTAAGCAGTATATAAAATAACGAGTCTCGATACTATTATCGACGACTTCGGAAAACAGTAACAGACTATTGTCTAATATCGATAGTAAATTTAGCTATAGTTTTTCATACAAATAGTAGTTACATTATCGATACTATCGAGTTTTATTTACCTCTCATCGATCGATCTCAATCGATACTATTGATAGTATCGATATTGTGACTGTTTTTCAAGGTAAACAAACAATCGATAGTTTATGCAACGCTATTTTGTTCTACCAATTACCTCATTTCTGATTCGATCACGTAGAAACACCGAGCATAGCCCTCTCCATAGCGCATTGAGCGACATTAAGTCTATTTAACGACCTCCGTGGCGTAGTGGTCACCATGCTAGCCCGCCACCCAGAGGTTCCGGGTTCGATCCTCGGTCAGGGCAAGTTGGAAAATATGGCCTTTTTCAAATTGTCCTGGGTCTTGGATGTTTATCTATATAAGTATTTGTTATAAAGTATAGTATCGTTGAGTTAGTATCCCATAACACAAGTCTCGAGCTTACTTTGGGGCTAGCTCAATCTGTGTGATTTGTCCCTATATATTTATTTATTATCTAAATATTACTAGAAGCAGCGGATAATCGCTCGCCATAAAAATTATCAGGTTGGATATGGCTATGTTGGGTCCCTAGGCCTTATTTGCCTATTTGTCTTAGGGAGTAAAAAATGAAACAAACTATTTAAAACATAGCGTTTATTACAGCCTCGCTTGGTACAGAACATTTAAAATGCTGAATGGTTTACAATAATTTATTGTCCGATCATGATACGCTGATAATGATGTGAGATTCGCACTTATTCTGTCAAATACATACATACCTTCATTCTCAATTCTTAACAGGTTCCGAGACTCTCAGCCAGACAATAAAAATTCAATTACGTCCACAGACAAGTGTCCTGGAATATGTTAAAAATCTATCCTCCTAAATCAGTTATATAAAGTGGGTATGCATCTAATTAAGCTCCGTTATCCCTTCAAACGTCGTCATAGCAGACACAATAGTAAAACAATACATCAGACGCCCAGCACGCGGCGGGTTTCGGTCTATCTCTGTCACTGTCACAAACTCTAAATTCGAAAGAGATAGTAGAATCCGTCGCGGGTCACCTGTCTCTGTCGCTCGTAGCGTTTGTGACAGAGATAGACTAAACCCGGTGCGCACGCGTCATTTAGCGGAGGCCCTTAGTGTAGTTTTTTATGCAAGTGACAGAAATAACAATGCTATTTAAACCTGTAACGTTATACTATCTGACCGATTTATGGGTGCTGTTTTTTTATGAATGTAAGGTATAGTATTTTTATATGAAAATCCTTGTTTCTGTGAACATTAGACGTTCAATGTATGTATTTAACAGTAAGTGTTGAAATGTCTTTGCTTCTATACATTTCCAATAGTATTCCGATCAACAGAATTATTGGTTCTTACGCTAAGATATTGATAATGGGTTTACCCGTGAAAAGATATATTCTAGAAACATTATAACAGCCATAATAGAGAAATAACCCTTAGAATTGGTTGGCTTGCTGAATTCGATGCAAAACGGTTGTTTAGAGTATCAGGAAATATTTGTAAATGACGCTTAAAAGTACAATATTGGCAATGTTATAAGTATTAACTTCTGATATTCGACTGAGGCGCAATTCTAGAAGGTAAATAAGAAAAATTGCTGTCTAGTCGATAAAAGAATGTGAATAATAGCGACGATATTTTGTGATAGATATGTAATTTTACACAATTATATTAATTTTAATTTTTTTCACATTCTGTTCTTATGAAGTTTCAGATTTTTCATTGCCAAATAAGTGAAATTTTCTATTCGAGTTCAAAGATGACGTCATTGATTTACAGCTTAGAAAGAAAACTGATTTGTCAAACATAAAAACAGTCATATTATAAAACATGGAGTAACTTTTTAAGTAGGTGTAAAGTTATCCACCTCAAATAAGTTTTCATTAAATATGATTTCTCATCTCATGAGGGTCAATGTAATTTGGGTGGATAGCAATTTAAACATTAGTTTGTTTTGTAAAAAATATGGTGATCATTTATACCACCGTATTCATGATTACAAACGTTTGCTAAAGCTATTTTAGTTAAAATGTATTTTGTCTCGTTCTTACCATGTCAAATATTTAAAAGAGGAAAAGGGACAAAATATATTTATCAAAAACAGATTTAGCAAACGCCTTTAAATTTAGTAACAAGCGTTCGTTAAACCTTACCGTGATTTGTCTCCCTCTTTTCACATTTGACATTAAAAGAAAGAGACAAAACATATTTTGTAACTTTTCATTACTATCTTTGTGTCATCTGCCCCACATTCTTTGAAACCTTCATTTACTCACTTCAACCGTTTTGCATCGCCAGCGGAGGCCTAGGAATCGTGATAATACTTAAGTGTGGTTAGTGTGTTGGTTGGCTTAGTTGGCGTCGACGAAGTACTCCTGCGCAGCCTTGGTGTCGGGCTTGATGGTCTTGGAGCCGGGCTTCCAGTTGGCGGGGCACACCTCGCCGTACTTGTCCGTGTATTGGAACGCCTGCACTAGACGTAGAGTCTCCTCAACCGACCTGGGGATGAAGATATAATTAGTAACGTGACAGATACCCAACGTTATACAAATTGGGAGGGCCCGTAAGTAGGCAAACTGGAGTTGCGGATTGGCACACACGACCAGCAAAAAAGTGAGAAAGAAGTGTTGAATATGCTTGAAAAATATTTATCTTATACCTTTAAACGAGCAATTCTTGTATATTTATATGTTTATATATTTCTGTGATCTCGAAAACGGCTCTAACGATTTCGCTGAAAATTGGTATATGGGGGTTTTCGGGGATAAGAAATCGATCTAGATTAGTCTTATGTTTGGGAAAACGCGTGTTTTCGAGTTTTCATGCGTTTTTCATTCCACGCATAATATGATCGCTAATTTCGTCGCGCCGGCCGCCATCCATTTTGGCTCAGCGGTTTATGACCGCTAGAAAGAGTGTTACGGGTTCGAATCCCACTCGGTGATTTACTTTTGTTTTTTTTATGTTCAAGTTTATATAAAAAAAATATATTTTGTACTGTTTTAAGACAAGTTTTAAAAAAAATAGTTAATGTTTGAGATTTAACCGAGCAAAGCTCGGTCGCCCAGGTACTTGCATTTTATATAAGTCATATTAAATTTAAAATTATAGGGTACACAAGGTTTAAATGTTGTAATTACTACCATAAAGCGCCATCTAGTGACAAAGAAAAAAACCCGTGCATGACGAGTATGCCGTTATGAACAAAGAATTTTGCGAATTCTACGTGTGATCAGATTTTTTATGTAATTTTTAACATTACACTGGAAGTGACGACACACAGCAATCGAAGTTTACATTTTTCCTATGCCTGCACTGAAAATCAATGACATCTGTCAACTGACAATGTCACCTGTTTAAATTAACGTCGTGACAGTGACAATACAATACAGTGGTGCCATATTTGAAACGCGAAGCCACTAAACGAACGGTTTTTTGTATGGAACCATTCGTTTAGGTGACACCGCGTTTCAAAAATGGCACTTTAAGACAGTACTGGAAGTGGAAATTACCAACTTTACTCAAAAAATCTTAATCTTTACGTCACTTCGTCAAAAACCTTGACCTTGCTTGAAAATGACCTTATTTTAAAATCTGATTAGAGAAAGCTTTTCCTAGAAGCTATTCCTCAAAACGAATAGCCAATTATGATACAATTTCTGTGGGACCACTTGACAACAAAAAACAAATACCTAAGATTTTTCCAAAACAGTATATCACTCTCAATTATTCACGACAGACTCGCTTCGTTTTATCATTTTTATATAGGACATTGATTTCGAGACATACTACATAATTGGACGATAAGGGATATGGATTAAGATATCTCCGAGTAGATATAAGAACGCATGAATGAACGTAGTGATAAATTGAGGTGTTTCACGCATTTCGAACATGTCACTTTAGATAAGGTATCTTTATATTAGGCCTTTGTCACGCAGTGGATTTCCCGTAGCTGATATAATGATATTTTAGAGACAATATAGATTGAAAAACCGTATGAACGTAAGCCTACCATATACAAATTAAGGGCATAATAAAATATACTAAAACTTAAGGATTAATTCAGTCCATATCAACGAAGAATTTGCCCTACACAAATCAAATTTTAATAATAAATAATAATAAAACTTATTTTCCAAAATTAGAATTATAGTATTACAATTCGTTATAACTTATAGCTAATTAAACTTAAAAACAGGTATAATTTTTTTTGGACCCTGCACTAAGCGTAGCTTGTATCGCAGATATCCATTATATATATTAATATGATAAAAGTATTTATTAAAGGAGATCCAGATGATATAGTACCATTACCATTATCTAAGTTTAAGACAGCCGTTAAAAATCATTTATTACAAAATGCGTATTATCATGTAAATGACTACTTATCATCATCTGAGAAAAATTCTTGGAAATAGTTGTCTGCAAATTGTAATTGTATAATTTAAATGTATAGCTTAAGTGTAAATCTGTATTGTAATTGTAACATAGCCCATCAGGCTGGGTAGGGACCAATACTGAACTGGGTTTCTTTCGGCGTAATCTTCCCAGCAGTGGTCGTTCCGAAACGCTAGTAGTTTTTAGCTTCTGCACTAAAAAAAATATTTAAAAAAAATGACCTTCAATAAGAGATAAATTTATCCTACATTGAATAAAAAATTTTGACTTTGACTTTGACTTTGATACATTAATTTTCAGGGGTCCTATGTTGCAATACTTGAAATAAATTATTTGAAAGAAAACGGAAATATAATTTAAAATTTCGGTCTCGTAAAGCCCTGGATAACCCTTCAAACTGTTTAATGAACTACGGTTTAGTTTAAAGTAAGAATGTGAAGCTTTTCTTCGCACTTTTTCGCAAATGTGCCAAAAAAAGCTTTACGTTCTTACTTTAACCTTTAAACAGTACTTCATAAAATAGCTTGATTGGTTATCTAGGGCTTTAAGTACACACGGTACACATTTTTTTATTGGTTTTGGAGTCAAAGACCTAATAAATAAGTAAAAATAATAATTCAGAAACAAAAAATGTTGACTCGAAAGTAAAATCATGAGATCAATTAGTAGTAACGCCGCTAGACGCCGCCGGTCAGCCGGCCGGAGTTCATCGAGGTCACGCGGCAGTTTTAGACGGGCGTAACTACGTCATCTCGATCGAAAATCATTTTCACAACTTTTTTATAACAATTCCTATCAAAGGATTACGTGTATGGATAGAGGAATTAATTTACTACTAGCTGTGCCCGTGGGCTTCACTACCCGTGGAAATTTATGGATATAGTTTGATACCCAGGGAAGGACGTAGGATAGTCCTTCCCTGGGTATCAAATTTCATTTAAATAGGTTCAGTTGTTGAAGCGTGAAGTAGTTACAAACAAACATACAAACTCACTTTGGCATTCATAATATTAGCCGGTTAAGACCCGCATGGCATTAATAACTACGTTCATTGTTTTACTATTGTGTCTGGTATTGGCGGTAAAGGAACGGTTAGTAGGAGAGTAGGATTGCTTAACGACATTTTTTTTCCAAAACCAATAAAAAGTCAGCGAGTAGATCGTGTGGAAAACATAAGTTCTGGCTGACTTACTGTCCCACGGGCAGGTCGTTGATGGTGATCTGGCGCAGGTTCTGCTTGTCGTCGATGATGAACAGCCCGCGGTACGGGATGCCGTTCTCCTCGTTGAGCACTTTCAACACCAATGAAAACTCAGCGAGTAGATCGTGTGGAAAATATAAGTTCTGGCTGACTTACCGTCCTACGGGCAGGTCGTTGATGGTGATCTGGCGCAATTTCTGCTTGTCGTCGATGATGAACAGCCCGCGGTACGGGATGCCGTTCTCCTCGTTGAGCACTTCCAACACCAATTAAAAGTTAGCATGTAGATCGTGTGGAAAACTTAAGTTCTGGCTGACTTACCGTCCCACGGGCAGGTCGTTGATGGTGATCTGGCGCAGGTTCTGCTTGTCGTCGACGATGAACAGCCCGCGGTACGGGATGCCGTTTTCCTCGTTGAGCACTTTCAACACCAATGAAAACTCAGCGAGTAGATCGTGTGGAAAATATAAGTTCTGGCTGACTTACCGTCCCACGGGCAGGTCGTTGATGGTGATCTGGCGCAGGTTCTGCTTGTCGTCGATGATGAACAGCCCGCGGTACGGGATGCCGTTCTCCTCGTTGAGCACGCCGTAGTCGCGCGCGATCTTGTGCGACTTGTCGCTGATGATCGGGATGTTCATGGGGCCCAGACCACCTGCGAACATCAGTTAAGATTATATTAGGTCTACAAAATATACTGAAACTATTTTAAGGGTGAATTCAGTCCATTATACTGATCAACTTTCCCCAAGAAACATGTATTTAAATATGAAAAGTAATTTTTGGCCTCCCATACAAGTTGCTGATCAGCCCAAAATTATTTTTCATATTTCGACATATATCTGTTATGGAAAGTTGTTCATTATCACGAATTGAATTTTCCCTTATTAGGTTCAGTATATTTTGTGCTTCGGAACAGCACATATAACCCGTTGGTCCCGGCTGTCATCATTATATGGCAGTCGTCAAGCTATGTAAAACGCCTTTAGGCAGCCTGAAAAATCTGACACCAGTGTTGGCCACTTACACACACGAAAAAGAAACAAACAGTATATTTTGTTAGACCATATTATAATACATATTTCTTTTATTCAATCGTTTTTTTTAGTGTTTTCTTACTAACGTGTTTTAAATAAAGAACTCACCCTGTTTCCGTGGGGTGTTGACCCAGGCGAGATGTGTGAAGTGCGAGTCGGTGGAGGCGGCGACGACCTCGCAGTTGATCTTGCGGAAGTCGTCCGCAGCCTCCGAGAACGCGATGATCTCGGTCGGGCACACGAACGTGCTGAAAGTCAACAGATGCTGTATTAGTTTGTTGAAGACTGGTGAATAAAGGTGGATCGGACCTTCCATACGTTTAAAGCAAGTAGCAAGTTTCCGGCAGAGTAGAATAGCGCCACTAAAAGTACTCCCGTGGATATCGTAGAAGGCGTCTTAGGAAATACAAGCTGAACAAAGCTTAAAAATATCAGTGAGACCTCTCCAACCCGCCTGGCTAGTGAGGAGAGTGTAAGCCGAGTCCTCTGCCTGCTCTGGCCAAGTATGGCTCGGGTAGTACAGAGAGGGTCGTGCTCCTGCAGTGGAGACCAAAAGACTTTATGATGATGATGAAACGTTTAAATGGATACTTACAAGTTTATTTGCTATAGGCAAAGATAATATAATTATGTACTAACATAATAGGTACCCAACGCCATAGAAATTATTGGAAGTAAGTATGGAAAACTGGTAGTTGCGGGTTGCCTACCCGCGCAAAGATGGCAGCACACACGACTAGCAAAAAAGTGACAAAGAAAGTATTGAATATACTTTAAAAATATTTATTGCAATTCATATAAGTCATAAATGAAATATATAATATATAAATAAAAATAAAAAAAATATGTTTTTAAGGCGATGGATAGGCATGCTATAGGCAAATTAAAATAAGCGGCCAAGTGCGAGTCGGACTCGCCCATGAAGGGTTCCGTAGTAATATATTTTATTTTTATTTTTATGTTTGAGTTAATTGAATAAAAGGTAAATTGCAGTTTATGACATATTAAAAAAAAACTTCTTACTAGATTTTGTTCAAACCAATTTTCGCTGGTAGTTTTCATGGTAATGAACATCATATATTTTTTTTAGTTTTATCATTCTCTTATTTTAGAAGTTACGGGGGGGGGGACACATCTTTTTCCACTTTGGAAGTGTCTCTTGCGCAAAGTATTCGGTTTAGAATAAAATGATATTAGAAACCTCAATATCATTTTTGAAGACCTATCCATAGATACCCCACACGTATGGGTTTGATGAAAAATATTTTTTTGAGTTTCAGTCCTAAGTATGGGGAACCACCAAAATTTATTGTTTTTTTTTCTATTTTTGTGTCAAAACCTTAATGCGGTTCACATAATACATCTACTTACCAAGTTTCAACAGTATAGGTCTTATAGTTTCGGAAAAAAGTGGCTGTGACATACGGACGGACAGACAGACAGACATGACGAATCTATAAGGGTTCCGTTTTTGCCATTTGGCTACGGAACCCTAAAAACCCCGACGACACCATCTAGTGATCCCTCGAGTGAAGTGGCGAAACTACATAAAATATTGATATCGCAGCGCCATCTTTTATTTGTCAGGTAAATTACAAACCCCGAATTTGAGGCGTTATCCTGTTATCACCCAATAGCTTTTAAACGGCTGAACTTCATTCGATTTTCATTAAACATGGCTAGGAACCACCTGCCTTCACATAAATGGAAGATACGCCTGCTAATGGAACGAGTTGAGATTGGGACGACTTGCGTCATACCCATTTTGTGTTCTTTTAATGATTCTGATTCCAAGATTTCAGTATAGGTAGTGCATGCAAAATGAAATGTGTTTGTATGCACAATTTTACATACAAACCAAGCAGTAAATACATATGTATACGTAGTAAAGTAGGAACTGTGATGTAAATTATACAAATTAAGCGAGTCACGTATAGATTAGATAAAACAGGTCAACTAATTATTTATATTATGTTATGAATATTCCAGATTCGCTATTATATAATTATTTTACTAGCTGTTTTGAAAGATTAAATTGAGTATGTTACTCGCTTATATAAATGTGGCTATCAAATCAAATCAT
Organism: Acrobasis consociella; assembly: GCA_963555685.1. NCBI lineage: Eukaryota > Metazoa > Arthropoda > Insecta > Lepidoptera > Pyralidae > Acrobasis > Acrobasis consociella. Next base: position 844,678 of record OY743107.1, read on the forward strand.
TTTATTTTAGGCAACTTAATATTAATTACAATATTAAAGGCCCATAGAATAAATACCTTACAGACTAGCATAGGTATATTTATATAAAACTTAAAATAACACTATTATATGCTATGGGTAAACGAATTTTTGAAATCGGATCGGTAACGATCAAATAATTTCTCTATAAAATATTAATGAATGAAATGAAATGAAATGTATTTATTTGCTTTAAACACGGTATAATAATACAGGTGTCATCAATCTGGATGTGCGCGTGTTTAGCCATAGTACAAAAACAATTATTATTTAGGTACCTAGTATTAGTACTTATGAACATACAAAATTAAAAATTATATTAATTTATATTAATCGAATACGAAACGAATTAAAATAGAAATAAAAAAGAAAAAAAAATCAAAGAATGTGAAATATTAATTAAATATAAAATGCACATACAATATTATATGGTCAATTAATAAGTAATTAGGTTATTCAAAAAAGTCACATTGAATGTCAGCATCAGAAAAATAGTCTTTTATATTATAATAACATTTATCTATGAGTAATTTGGTAATCACATGTTTAAACTTGTGTGCATTTAGACATTTCAAAGGTTCCGGTAGTTTGTTGTAAATGCTCGGTGCCATCTTTATGATACTTTTTTTCATCAACGCAGTTTTACAGATGTTGGAACCAATTGTTACATTCCTAGGGCGGAGATTAAAACCTTGTACTGTCTTTTTCTCTAAAAATAGATCAGGATTTTTTTTTACAAACATACAGACTTCTAATATATATAAACAGGGCAAAGTTAATAATCTCAGTGATTTGAAATATAGTTCACAACTCTCCGTGGGTGACAGTCCACATATGGCCCTGACACATTGCTTCTGTGCTCGTAGTAGTTTCTCTCTGTAACTAGAGTTTCCCCAAAAAATTAATCCATAGCGCAAAGTTGATCCTACAAAACCATGATACGCTGTAAGAACGGTTTCTCTGTTTGCAATCTGTGCCAACTTATATAGTGCAAATGAGAACTTGTAAAGTTTTTTGCATACATCAATAGAATGAGATTCCCAAGTCATATTCCTATCTATACTTAAGGTGATTGCGAACCTTGGCCGTCCATACATTTTGTTTTACAGCAATTCTCTTAATGTGGATAGTGTTTCTCATATTACAATCGATTTTCCAATTTTCATGAAGTTGTAGTGCTCGCCTTTAAAATCTGTCATAATAATTTACAGTACTTTACAAGAAAAACGATATTTAAAACAAGACAAAAATTAACATTTCTAACAATGTGTGCGTAATAAATAGAATTCATTTTGCGGTGACATCTAGCAGATTTATTACAAACTACTGCATTTGTCTAATTTGACAGCTCAATGCTTGCAACGACATACTTGGACATCATCTAGATGGCGCTGTAATAAAAATATCTAAATGTACCTATAATAAGTCAGAAGACTTAGCTCAAACAGAATGAACGTTGCCGTCCCGCTAGCAGCGGGCAACGCGCAAAATGTAGTAGGTACATAGCGGCACGAGACGGCAACGTTGTTTGCTTTTGAAACCGAATGCATTTCTCTCCAAGTCTCCACAATATTTCTAATTTCTACGATATGAGTTCGTTCTGAAACTGAAATAAATATTTTTTACAAAACATATATTAATTAAAAGAAATAATTATAGGTATATACTTAGTAGGTAAACATGTACCTATTAATAAACAAAAAATAAGTATTTATAATTTATGTTTTGAAAATAATAATAAAATACCAAAAAATTATTCTTTACTTTTTATTTAGAATTTCACAATAAACCTACGAACTTCTGAACGTGACTTATCTAATCTACTTGCTTTAGTCCCATATCTCTGAATCTACTACATGAACAATCAAATTAGCAAAACCTGGACCTGGACATAGTTCATAAATTCGTTGTTTAAATTATTTTATGGGATATTTATATATATTATTATTTTTTTACTTAACCTGTACTGTCCCACTGCTGGGCAAAGGTCTCCCATATTTATATTAAATATCAAATATTCATTGAATATCTATACATATCTATACATATAATAAAACAGTAAAAAAAAGTGTGTCTGTACATTAAATATATTTCCAAAAAAAATATTGGATGATGCGATGGAGACGTTGTAATAGAGTAAGAATTTAAAAAAAAATGTCTGTCTGTTTGTCTGTATGTCTGTATGTCTGTTTGTCTGTTTGTCTGTTTGTCTGTTTGTACACGCTAATCTCCGGAAATACTGGACGGATTCGAACGAAACTTTTTATGTTATATAGGTATTAAGCCTGGGCAACATATAGGGTATAAATGATTTTGGGAAATGGAACGCCTGATGCAGAACCATAATGGTCCAGCTAAACTATATAGAGATATAAAAATGCCGCCTTAGTAAAAGTTGTTCAGCCTGATGAGCATTTTCCAGAGACATAAAGTCCACGCGAACGAAGTCGCGGGCTTCGGCTAGTATTATATAAAAATCTGCGATCGTACCTATCTTCTCTGTATTTATGTTCACGCCAAAGAAGTATTACTTCTATCTAACGCGTGTAGATTGTACATAAGTACACGCCATCGAGTAGACACACTCTTTTTTTAGGGTTCCGTACCCAAAGGATAAAAACGGGTCCCTATTACTAAGACTTCGCCGTCTGTCCGTCCGTCTGTCACCAGGCTGTATCGCAAGAACCGCGATAGCTAGATAGTTGAAATTTTATAATAACAACAAATACTAAAAACAAAACAAAATAAAATAAATATGGGACGCTCCCTTACAACAAATGCGATTTTTTATTGATAATGGTACGAAACCCGCATTAGTGTTAGTATAGTGCGCGAATCCGATTCGCACTTGACCGTTTTTTTGATTGCAGGTTTGAAACGATATACCGATTTGACATAAGTTGAAATCATTTGAATATTGAATATAATTTATTATAGGCAAGTTGTATCTAGTTGAGATTCGTTTCCGTCGCCTGGGTGTCTGATAGTAGTGACACGCTACATGTAAGTATACACATTTCAGTGGTCGCCGCAGTATAAAACCGGCTGTTTAGTTAAAATTACATAAAGCGGCGAGCAAAAATGCCTTCATCCACGGCGGTGCAAGAAAAGTACGGATGTCACGGATGACGTTTTTGCCAGGACTTCTTGTCTGCGTGGTCGAACGACTCGTGATATTTTGTAATATTGTTATTTGTACGGTAATATACGTGACGTGATTCAACATTTCATATTAGAATCTGTTTCAAAATGTTTTCCTAAGTTGCAACTTGCCGCCACGTTTGAAACACAAGTCTCGAACTTGTTTTGGGTTTGATTGATTTAAAAGTCTGTGTGATTTGTCCGTATATATTTTTGTATAGATTTATATTTAAAATTTATTTCAGGTCCATGGGAATATACGTGTCAGGAAAATGCAGAAGTGTTTCTTTTTTTGTTTCACTTCTATTACATAAACTCTAACAGAGGTTTGTCGTCTCCATCATCCATCATTTCAAGTTCAAACATGCAATAAACTATAAAGTTGTTTTTAGTCACCGTGCACAGAATAATGACTACAACATTTAACAATTTATGTCGGCAGAAATCACTATCATTTTGTATCATTCTATCTGTATGAATTGTTTTTTTTTTCAGTAATAAATATTAAACTTCAATAAAAAGAAAATTCAACAATGTGTACGATTTGGTTTTATTAAAAAATACAATGCATGTACAATGACGACGTTTGTTGCGCGGTAGTTTTTCCTTCCACCAAATGGTCTAAACTCTAAACGAGTGCCCCGACACAAGGCTTGATTAGCTATCAGAGTCAAAGCTGTGGTTGACAAATATGCAATCTGAGATCATTTTTTTGTGTTTAAAATGATTTTCGGCTGTTTGAAATAATAACTGAAAATATGCGCTATCCAGTTTTTTTTTAATAGTGCCATCTAGTGGCGATACTCAAATCTATAACCATAGTCTATAACAATGCTTTACGCCATCTTCATGCTTTTTTAAGCTCCTGTCGTAGTGTGAGTGAGTGTAGAGATACGAGAAAAAATGACAGATTTTATTTTGGAGCATTTATCTGAATACGTTGACTGAAGAATAAAAGTATGCCATTAAATAAATAAAAGAGTATGTTACAGGCTCGCCGATCAAAAATGTTTGCCTACCAGTAATCCATTACACAAGAATTTTAAAAAAACCTGAAAATATTGAAATCAACGCCATCTAGCGAAAAAAGTTTAATGAAGAGCCCTTTGCATTCACCTTAATCCTAAAAATTTGGTTTCGTCAGTATTAATATCGATAAGACTTGTAAAAGCCTTATTTATACTAAATTAATTATTAAGTTAATTGTTAAACTGTCCATTTGACAGAATTTCCATACTATATACTAAATTAATTATTAAGTAAATTGTCAAAGTGTCCCTTTGATGTCCATCCATACAATATTATACTAAATTAATTATTAAGTAAATTGTTAAAGTGTCCATTTGATGTCCATCCATACAATATTATACTAAATTAATTATTAAGTAAATTGTTAAAGTGTCCATTTGATGTCCATCCATACAATATTATACTAAATTAATTATGAAGTTAATTGTTAAAGTGTCCATTTGACAGTATATCCATACAATATTATACTAAATCTTATACCTTTAAACGAGCAATTCTTGTATATATATATATATTTATTTATAAATTTCTGTGATCTCGAAAACGGCTCTAACGATTTCGCAAAAAATTTGTATATGGGGTTTTCGGGGGTAAAAAATCGATCTAGATTAGTTTTATGTTTGGGAAAACGCGTGTTTTCGAGTTTTCATGCGTTTTTCTTTCCACGCAGAATATGGTCGCTTATTTCTCCGCGCCGACCGCCATGTTTTTAGCTCAGCGGTTAAGGATACCGACCGCTAGAAAGAGTGTTACGGGTTCGAATCATACTCAGTGACTTTTATTTTGCATTGTTTTTAGACAAGTTTAAAAAAATTTGTTAATGTTTGAGATGTAACCGAGCAAAGCTCGGTCGCCCAGGTACTTAATTATTAAGTTAATTGTTAAAATGTCCATTTGACAGTATGTCCGTACTATATACTAAATTAATTATTAGGTTAATTGTTAAAGTGTCCAATTGACAGTATATCCATACTATATTATACTAAATTAATTATAAAAGTGTCCATTTGACAGTCGATTAGATTGATGATTGATGTTCATTAGTATAGCTATTTTGACAATAAGTCATTTGGTCATGAGTGCATTCTAGCAAATGCACATTTTGCCACCAGTGCATTTCGTACATTTTGACACTTGTGCCAGTCAACTACCCATAAATTCCTGGAGTGCTTGAATTTCTATCTATTGATGAAAACCTTTAAAAAAAAAGTTATAAGATCCAAGAGTACATATACAGACATATTATCACATCCGCTTCCCATGGGTATCTAAATGACAAAGCTTATATTCTATAAACACTCGATAACGTTTTATTGATGAGGTTATCGCGTTGTAACTAAACAGTTAAGATATAAATATAGGTTAAGGTATATATTATATAACGTCTAACAAAATATACTATTTTTAGTTTGAATTTAGTCCATGACACTAAACAACTTTAGCCAAGGAACATATTATATTGTTTTAGAATATCCATCTATATAAATATAGTTTAGCTAATCGGTCAACATGTATGGGAGGCCAGTTATTATTTATTTTATTTAATATATGTTCCTTGGGGAAAGTTGTTCAGTGTCATGGACTGTACAATTTAAAATAGTTTCACTATATTTTGTTAGACCTTGCATAAATTATGTATGATAGTCTGTAAGATATTTATTGTATGGGCCTTTATTATAGTAACGTTGCCTGAAATAAAATGATTTGATATGATTAAACCACATATTTCAACTTCAAGAATTAAGTCTTTGGTCAAATTAATCCGATAACTTTGACATACCTAGTGATAATATATATGAGAGCGGGATTACATGTAATAACTTTCAATTGTTTTGACAAGTCATTTTCTTATTAAAGATCTAGACTACATATTAAGCTAGCATGTCAAATAATACTGATTAGATCTATCGGCATATAAACCACATTTTTATCTTCAAGAATTGTCTATGGTGAACATATTCTAATTACTTTGAAAAACTTAATGGTAACATAAGAGCGGGATCATAAGTGTTTTGATATGTCATTTTCTTATTTAATAGGCTTTAAAGCTTAAGCTGACATGTCAAATAATACTGATAAGATCTATCGGCATATAACCCACATTTTATTTTCAAGAGTTAAGTCTTTGGTGAATATATTGTGATAACATAAGAGCTGGATTACATGTAATAACTTTAAGTGTTTTGATATGTCATTTTCTTATTTCATATCTAGGCTTTACAAGTTAGGCCGGCATGTCAAATAATACTGATTAGATCTATCGGCATATAATATAAACCACATAGGTATTTTGAACTTCAAGAATTAAGTCTTTGGTGAACATAATCTGATAACTTTGACATACCTAGTGATAACATGAGAGTGGAATTACATGTAATAACTTTCAAGTGTTTTGACAAGTCATTTTCTTATTAAAGATCTAGACTACATATTAAGCTAGCATGTCAAATAATACTGATTAGATCTATCGGCATATAAACCACATTTTTATCCCCTAGAATTGTCTTTGGTGAATATATTCTGATAACTTTAACATACCTTGTGATAACATGAGAGCGGAATTACATGTAATAACTTTCAAGTGTTTTGACAACACATTTTCTTATTTAATATCTAGGCTTTACATATTAAGCTGGCATGTCGAATAATACTGATTAGATCTACCTGCAGATAATCCATGTATTTTTTCTGAAAATGCAACTAAGTGGTTCCGACAACATTCTGATAACGTTGACATAATGACAGCCGGAGCATGGTGCCTGAGTTTTAACTTCCAAGTTTTATGAGAGAAATACAACTTGGAAGGGACATTTTTTTATTTTATATAAGGACAAATTACACTGATTGAGCTAGCCCCAAAGTAAGTTCGAGACTTGTGTTATGGGATACTAACTCAACGATACTATATTTTATGACAAATACATATATATAGATAAACATCCAAGACCCAGGGCAATTTGAAAAAGGCCATTTTTCACCTTGCCCTGACCGGGAATTGAACCCGGGACCTCTGGGTGGCGGGCTAGCAAGGTGACCACTACGCCACGGAGGTCGTCGTACATACCCGTAATAAATCAAACCACAGACTATATTAGATCATTATAGTATAATGATAATAAAATAACAGTAAAAAAAACTACCTTCTCATACAAAATGTCCCATCCACGTTTTATATTATGTAGAGAGTATTACATGTTGTAATAATTTTCAAGAGTTATGTAAATCGAGAGGCACGGTAGTTTAGTGCTGCCACCAAAACAAGACAATGAAAACGACTTCATAAACATTTAAATTATACTAAATTTCTTACTTCCCATCAATTTTACGACCTGTATCGCGCTACGGTCGCTGTCTGTCGTGCAACAGTTGCGCGACACAGATTGCCGACCAACAGGACACGGCTATTCGTACAATGTAGGTAAGAAACTGGTTCCAAATTCGTAGAGGCAGTTTAAGGTTCAAACCTAATACATTCTTCATTATTTTAACCATTTCGTATGCGAGCCAGTGAAGCGAGAATTAATTTACATAAGTAGGTACTTAATTTGAATGTTTCTAGAATAGGCTTTTAAATCATTTATATATATAACTTAATATAACGTTCGACACTGGAGAGGGTGGAATCCATCAAATACCTTGGGGTCATTCTTGACCAGCGACTATCCTGGCACCTACACATTGAGCACGTCAATAAAAGGGTTAGAAAGCTTATTTGGATGTTCAAATTACTCAGACATGTAGCTTCACAAAAATTACTAAAACAAATCTACACCGCCTTGGCACAGTCCATTATTACTTACTCCATTTCTGCTTGGGGTGGAGCTACAAAAACTAAATTTCTAGAGGTGGAAAGGGGCCAGAGATACTTGTTAAAAATAATGTTCTTCAAAAAACTAAAATATCCTACTAAGGAACTTTATGAACTCTGTAAACTTCTTTCAGTTAGGAAATTATTCATTTTATCAGCAGCCTTGAGATTACACAAAACAATACCCTATAACCCCAAACAACAAACTGCCAGGAGGAGGCCCAAGGTCGCTTCTATTCATCAAAGCAATACAGAGTTTGCTAAAAGACAATACTATATTATATCGGCATATATATATAATAATTTAAATGAACAACTAGATATTCATAAACTCAGAAAATATAAATGTAAGACCTTAATAACTGAATGGCTGTTACCATTAGACTATGATGAGACAGAAAAACTCATCATTAACCAAAATAAAGTGACTTAATACATAGGATAATATACTCAATGGAGGCCACAAATAATTGACGACAGTTCATAATTTTATGTGTAGTCTGTTTGTGGTCTCTGATCCCAAGATTCTATCGTAGGGTTGAGAACAACATAACCTATTTCTTATTTATTAAAATTTCTCACTTACCACCAGGAATGAGTAATGATTACTACACACATACATAAACCCTCACAAACACACTCTCTCACACTCACATGCACACCCCCACACACACGCACACACACACGCGTACACACCCTCTCACGCATCCACACATCTTCACTTATCACACAACACAACATTCACTCATGTCAATAGAACTAAGAATATATTTAAAGCTATAAACTATATTTGTAAACTAGGCCTATGTTAATACTAAGTGTTTGGAAGAGCGGGTCCCCCTGCCACAGGCTTTTTAAAAGCTTACTAGGTGGGTCCCAGAAATTTGTATTACTTAAACTACTGGCTTGAAAATAAAGATTTTTATATTTTTTTTATATTTTTATTTTTATAACTAGCAGTCCATCCCGGCTTCGCCCGTGGTACATACATAGCCTATGTCACTCAGGGATAACATACCTATCCAACAGTGAAAGAATTTTTAAAATCGATCCAGTAGTTTCGGAGCCTATTCAATACAATCAAACAAACAAACAAACAAATCTTTCCTCTTTATAATATTAGTGTAGATAAAACAGTAAAAAAAGTGTGTATATCAGGGCTTTCTCTAGCAAATACATTATGGCGGTATGGAAAGAAAATACGTTTCCCATACTGATAGTCAAAAATGATATCACACTATATTCTATTTCAAGTCCATATTTCTACTTTCCTATACAATTATAATAACCCTATATAATTGCAATATCTTTGAAATTACAAAATGTTGCCAAAATCGGGCATGTCGTTTCGAAATAAAACGTAGACTAGGTACTTTTGTATGAAAAAGTGTGGTTTGGTCTGGACTCCTAAGTATTGAAATCGACCTTCGAAAGTAACGCCGGCCGGTTTACAGCCAGTCGGTTTAATGACGTCATACAGCTGTCACATTAAATTACGTCGGTCATTAAAATATTATGAAACCACAGCCTTTATTTAGAAATTAAGTAGGTATATTCCTTACAAAGTAACAATGACACGCTAAGCACGTTTGAATAAAATGTCATTGAAACCAGAAGAAAACCATGCAGTTTCATAAATTTTAAATGCAGGATTGCAAAATAGGGGTGTTTCGTAGTGATCCTAAAACTAAACCTGACACTAAAGGCATCACCATCATCATCATTTCAGCCGCATGACGTTGCTGCTGGACAAAGGCGTCTCCCAAGGTTTTCCAAAATGACCGATCTAGAGCGGTCTGCATCAAGCGCTTTCCAGCGACCTTAGTCAGGTCGTCAGACCACCGGGTAGGTGTCTTACGCTTCTCTTGCTAGTACGTAGTCGCCATTTGAGAACCTTTTTGCCCCATCGGCTATCGGTTCGTCGCGCTAAGTGTCCCGCCTACTGCCACTTCAACGAGCTAATCCGCTGGGCTATGTCAGTGACTTTTGTTCTACAAATACAAATAGTTTTGATTGTGAAACACAGGTAACATATTATTATACATAGGTCTTTTTATAAAAATTGCGCCCATGTTCTGTCCTCAGAGGACATACAATATTATTATTTATTATAAATTGATTATTATATGTAAGGTTCTACGAATTTCCTCATTTCTGATTCAATCACGTAGTGAAATCCCCAACATAGCCCTCTCCATAGCGCGTTGAACGACCTTGAGCCTTAAAGGCATAACGTCACGTAATCCTACTAATATTATAGTATGTTTGTTACTCTTTCACGTAGAAACTACTGAATGGATTTTAATGAAACTTTACAATAATATAGCTTATACACCAGAATAACACATAGGCTACAAATCATAAAAATATTGTGTGATCCTGCGCAGGCACCAGCTAGTTTGAAATGTAGGGACATATACTCACAAGTCCAAGGGATAGAAGAACAGCACGACGTATTTCCCCTTGTAGTCTGAGAGAGACACGTCCTTGAACTCGCCGTTGACGACCGCGGTGGTCTTGAACTGCGGTGCGGGCTTGGTCAGCTGCAGCGGCATTTTGGTGAAGCTGGAAATTCAACGTTATTTGTTAGATGATAAAATTGAGATTCGATTGAAGTTGGATTGGAGCTTGTGGTGAAATAAAAGGATTAGGACCAAGGAGGCATTTTGGTGGAGCTAAAAACTAAACGTTATTCTTTAGGAAATAATGTTGAGATTTGATTGTTGGAACGGCACTTGTGGTGAAACAAATGGGTCAATAGCTAAAGCAGCATTTTGGTGAAGCTAGGAATTTAACTTTACTAGGTACGAAATAATGTTGACTTTAGATTGTCATTTTCACATATCTTGTAATGATATGAAAGGGCTTGAAAACCTGTAGTTTGATGAAGATGTAATTTGAAGCTAAGTTGCGAAGTAATAAGGATCACATTTGCTACCAAGTGAAATTATGTTGTCTTGGGACTGTAGTGACAAAAATTTTAGAGCATCTTGAAGAAGCTACGGTTTCAAGGTAGCGGTAAGGTTGAAATTCAAATGAGACTATCGGCAATTATGGTGGACATGGAATTATAAAATTGATGGATGAATGCGAGTGATGCGACGGGCAACCTTCAACTTTAAAAGGGGCATGTCAGCCTTTTAGTCATACTACATGAAAGGGCTAAAGTTTATTGTAAAAGTTCTTGAATATAATAGACAGATGAATGGGCTGTTACAGGCATTGTACTAATGAGATAAAAATCCTTTAAATTTTTTTTATATAAGATTTGATGAATGATAAATATGAAGAAATCAACATATATCCTCGTAGTAATACTAGAAATAATACGAAAATTCTACAAAAATGTGTTTGCTTGTAATTAAGCAAACTCGTTTTTGTTAAATTTTCGTATCTGGCAGTTTACTCTACCGTTCATTTACTAATGTATGTTGTGTTTAATATTAGTTACATATTAAAAAAACTAAGCAAATAATAATTTACAAAGTTACAACAACTACTATATAAATTGAAAAATCAACATCTCGTTTCTCAACACCGAACTACCTTCTATTATTTAAAAATGCTTTTTTACTCAAAAATATTACCTAATATTTCACTATTCACTACACAAATTCACTGAAACAACAGAGCGTGTGTCTCTGTCCGCGTATGCGCAACGACTGAATGGCGGAATGCCCGGTGTGTTCCGTGTTATCATACATCAATGGTGATTGTACGGATGACTAAAGTCGTGTGATGTATGGCAATAGCGATCATTCTAGACCGAAATGTTTAAGTATTTCATAATAATTTCATGGCTTCCAATCGTTTTTACAAAGCTGTGCGTGTAAGCAATACAACTCACATACAAAATAAACAAAGCTAAACAGTTGTTGATCATTAAATTAAACTACAAAAAAGTCAACTTCTAAACTTAAGGCCTCAACATGGATATAAATTATGACCTTTGGAAGCACAGGCTGCTTCAAATTTGGGAAATTACAAAGTTTTTCTAACCTTTCTCAGGTAGTTTTTTGATTGCTCGACCTAATAGAGTTAGTATCTCAATAATTTATTACAAACTTAAAAAATCATAGAGCGATAATAACAAGCTGTCTACAAATAAATAAGAGGTAGTCAATGTGTCACGCAAGAAAAAGCGGAACAAAAGGTGAACGACACCTAAATGTTTACTGCTGCAACGACTGAAATGAGTCTATTAGAGTATAATTAAAGACGTTGTTTTTATTTCTGGTAATTGGAATCTGTGAAATGAAATGCCTTCATAAAAATATATCAAAACAAGTGACCTACCCAAATTATTCTAAAAAAATAACGGAGACCCATACAAAAATTGCAAAAAAAATGACGGGCTATATTTCTTTGGTGAACAAGCTGATTCCAATATTCAAAATAATCACTGAGATAATAATACCTGAGCCGACACGATACGTAGTACCTGTCATACAATCTTCCCTTAGTCAGTTTTGGCAATTCCATACACATACATGAGACTACGATTAGTCGTTTTTCTAGTGGAGGAACGAAGATTACTGTAAACCTTGGAAGATTTCTTGCAAACCAGTGCGTATTACTCGAGTAATACTGGCCAAAAAGAAACTTCATCTCTTTTGAAAAAAGAAAACCTTGTTCTTTTTAGAAAGTTCTGAATCTAAAGAAGTCTATTCTACGACTACCCTACATCCACGAACCTATCTAAGTCAGTTCTCCAGTCGATTGGATACTCTTCAGGGCGGATCAAGTGCACATTATGGATCATTTTCTTGGTAATCTTCCACAGGCCCACCAAGAATTTGTCGTTGCTATTATAGAAATAGTCAGTGAGAGTCCCGGCTAGAAGCATGTTTTCGAGCGTTACTTCGAGATTTTGGAGCCTGGGAAGCAGAATGACCATCATTCACCATTGGTTTACCTACATGCGCTATCACGACTATTTCTTACAGCACAGGGCCTAAGGTGACAAGACACAAGGCTTCGCTTAGTAAGAGGGTAAAAACAAATGTGAAAACGGTATCAGGGAGGCTAAAGTAAAAGCCGATCAACCACATAGAAGCCTCTGTGTGGTTTCGAAAATGGTTATGCAGTAGCACAGAATTAATCTTCTTCTTATATTTAAGAGCTGGGCTCTTGTCGGTGGAGTGCTTTCCATGTATCTCTTCACAGAATTAATATAAGTGTTATATACAGAACGAAATATCCTAAGGTCCCGCGTCCTCTTTCCTTGCCCTCGCACCTCTCCCCTGGTCTCATTTTGTAGAGGGTTGAGCGGGCGAATAAACAAACTTTGCCGTGTGCACGAATGTATAGTTTCGTTTGTAGTGGTAGACATAAATAATACTCCGCTTCTACAAATTAAGCGCCATACATGTGGCAGTAGTTTCTAGAGTGTCTTGAAATGGCCTGTACTCTTGTCTTCAGAACTTTCATGCTTTAAAGGCCTCGGAACTCAACTGAGACACAGTATAGCATTTTAGTTTCAAACTGAACATTATAATCGTAATGAAAAATCATCATCAGGTTTTTGACTCCACTGCAGGAGCACGATCCTCTCTGTACTACCAAAGCCATACTTGGTCTGAGTAGCCAGAGGAATTTGGCCTACACTCTTAATCGACTCGCCAGCCAGACGGGTTGGAGAGTCTGATTGATAGTTTATAAGCTTTGTTTAGCTTGTATTTCCTTAGTCGCCTTCTACGATATCCACGGAAGGACTTGGAGTGGTCCTATTCTAAGATGTAAATTAATTGTTGCTAAGACAAAATAGGAAAGAATAATTTAACAATGCAAAAATTTTAAATGTGGAATTTTGTTTCAATGGCTCATTGTCAAAATTGGGGTTTATTATATGAGAAATCTTACTATGGTCGAGAAAGTCTACAAATCATTGTCTTACTTATCTCACTGTACTTTTTATGACTATTTAGGTCTTAATAGTAAAAGAACAGGATTATTTGAACTTTTGAGATTACCATTTGGAAAGTTAACAGAAAGAAACTAATTTAAGCTACACAAAACTTGATGTTATATTCGCTTTTAGTATGGTAAATTATTAAATTGTTCATGGGAGAGGATCGAACTTAAAATATGTCATTTTGGAATTGGAAACTGGTGCTGTTTTACAGAACTATCCCTTTGTTTGCTTTTGGACTAGCAGTGGACAGATTAAGGTTGTAAACAAGAAGTAGAAATATACGACATAGAAAATTCAAGACTGATAAACTTGCGGTCTATAAATTGATATAGATATTTTTTATATATTTTTACCACGGGTGGCGTGGTATTGATAACGTGTAACAAAGTCTAAAATGATCTACTGATAAAATGGAAAACGGCGTAATCCCTTATATTGATTTAGTCATATGCAGACAATTTTATCTTAACGATTGATATGACCAATTTATTTTTACAGCCAAGATAATGTTCTGGTGTAATCCTTTAAACCTTAATAATAGTTATGTCTGTAGATAACAATTATCTCTTACCAGGTAATTGGTCAAGGTTACGATAAACTCGTAATAAGCTAAAAATCAAATAATTACAAACTAAAAGAATTTCAAAGAACTTACATAATTCAAGTTTATCATTAACTATAAAATAGCTGGAAACGTAAAATCAATGATTAATAAAATAAAACCACATAAACAGGTAAAAATGAAATAGCAAATCATACTTATTATGACCAATGAAAATCAATGTGGAATTTCCTGCGAACATAAAATGCAAACGGAGGATAATGCTATGATTTCTGTAGAAACGTTGAAATGCGTTCTGATAAATGCAAAACAGAAAATTCCTTCTTGCATCCGCAAGTTCCGTTGCACAATAGTACAAACAAAGACACATACCTACTGACAGTCATCTATCAATATACATAAAAACAAAAAGACATGGATATGGATATTATTACAAACGAACATACAACTATGAATCTTCAGGATACAGTAATCATCTAAGAATTCCAATAAAGTGATTGAATAGCATTAGTTGATTATACATACGGAAAGGCCAATTTAAAATTGACTTTGGTGACACAGGTAATAGTAGCCTAATCAAAAGAATACTAGACCATATATAAGAAGCAAATAATCATTTAAGAATTCCAATGAAGTGATTGAATAGCAATAGCATAAGTCGATTATACAGGAAGGCCAATTTAAAATTGAGTTTGGTGACAAAGGTAGAAGCTGTAGTCTAATCAAAAAAATACTAGACCGTGCTAGAAGCAATTTGTACAAAGCTTTGCTTACAATTGGAAGACGACAATAGATGATCCTCATCTTCATCATCTTTAGGCCTTTTTAGTCTCCACTTCAGGAGCACGACCCTCTGTGCTACTGGAGTTGGTCAGAGCAGCCAGATGATTTGGCCTACACTCTCCACGCTGGCCAGACGGGTGGGAGAGGTCTCATTGATGTTTATAACCTTAGTTTAGCTTGTATTTCCTATGTCGCTTTTTACGACATCCACGGAATGACTTGGGAGTGGTCTTGTTCTACTCTGCCGGAAACCAAACGGCGAATGGATTGGATCAAATAATTAGATGTTTATAGCCTATACCAAAATGTTTTGTGATCGCCAAATTAATACATCCATAGTTTTCGCTATGTCCCTGTTTCAAAAGGAATATAAGGGCAATGATTCCAATTCCAAGATGTTGAGAACAAACAGTTGCATGCACAATGCTTTCCTAATGAGCCGCATAACAACTTTCTAGCTTCAGCGACGTTATAACCTCGATGTTAATGAGGCACCGCTTGGTGTGAACCAGGTGTAAAGATGTGAACTGACCTCAAACTTAGGTTAACAATGGTGAAGTATGTCTACAACTATAAGTGACAAAATTGCATTTACACAGAGAGGAGTAGACTAACCTGGTCCTATTCACATGATATTGAAGGACTGGTTAAATTATGATTGTGTGATATAGTTATTACACTGCTAGACATATAGAATGGAGGTGTGTCATTTTTTTATCCAAGGGGGTATATAATAGACGGGCTATATTGAAGGACTGGTTAAATTATGATTGTGTGATATAGTTATTACACTGCTAGACATATAGAATGGAGGTGTGTCATTTTTTTATCCAAGGGGGTATATAATAGACGGGCTAAGATCCCAACCCAATATTAATAATTTGTTTACCGATTAACAAACTGACTGCAGTCGATGGAATCAATGGATTATATTGCTGGCAAAAATTCACTATCATCGAATAACTTGTCTACGAGTAGCATTCATGTCTAGATATATGGAAAAATGCAAAGGAAGAGAATGGTGTGTCAAGGTCGAAGTTATCGATGCTAACTTACCTTCAAGTTAATCGTAACTGAATAATTGAATAATGGGAATGCTTCCAGACATTGCTCATGCGGTAAACAAAACAATTTATAAAATAAAACTTACCTACCTAGTTTTAAATTTCAAGTTAGCTTCAAAATCAATTAAGGAATACAGATAATAAGGAACATATTTTTATACAATTAGTTACATTATCTACCACTACTAACCATTTTAGTTCAAGACGTTGCCATTAAATGTAAATGTAATATTATACACCTAGGGGACGAAGTAAAGAAATCTGATACATTGTTTATCAGATCCTCCCTCAGGATCTGATAAAGATTGTATCGCACAGACTTACTATGAGTACGGAATCTCCTAAGGTCCTGCACAATATGCGTCCCCTTTTCCCGTCCTCGCACCTATATCAATTAATTTTTATTTTTTTTATTTTTTATTTTATTTATTAAGGTACAATCCCAGATATCAGAATGTGCCTAATATATAGTACATTTCTATAGTCAATATAATTCTGGGATCCTACAACAGATTGTACACGACATTATAGAGATTATACATGCAGCAAACAATTCAAACAGAACAATAATAAGGAAAAAAAAACGTCTAAGATTAACTACAGTATACTATACCTACTACTTACTAATTGTATTGAAAAACAGAGTTTTTAAATTTTGATAAACCATCAGCAAATAAATCTAGTTGGACATTGGTACTAATTTTATTATATAATTCACAAATTCTTATCATAGGATTATTATGACCGACATTGTTCCTGGCAGAAGGCACGCTGAACAACTGCGGAACCCTGGCTGAATGATGTGGAATCTTAAATCCCAACTTTTCAAGTAACTGGGAATCCATTGACCCGTTAGCCGTAATGCCTGAGGTGACGTCTACCTCAGGTCACCAAGTGGCTTTTTCATGCGCTTAAGAAATCTCTTGCGACCCAGTAACATCTTAAACCCCCTAGACAACAAAACTAGGAAATAAACTTACAGTCTTATAATAGACTAAGTACTTGGTTTAAACTACTTTAAATCATTATTCACCCAAAAAATAACTTGACATATTGCGGGTCGTCTTCTAGTTCTGGGCGGGTAATTATTTAAACCAAGTCACAGACCAAGTACTCAAGTTAGTCCGCGTTCTATAATAATGCTTAACTCACACCGGAAGACTATTTACAGTCAAACCATAATCACCTTTATTTCTAACTTTGAGAATGCATAGTGGCTTGAAAAAAAGCATCGGTCGCATGGCGCTGTTGGCAATCGCGAGGCTTTTGTTTTGTTCAAGCAAACAGAAATAAAGCTGAATATGGTTTGACAATGAAAGTGCGCCTCCCACCACTTCTCTTCTGGTGTGAGTTAGTAGTAGCATAAGACGAAATAGTTGACTAAACTACATACATACAATGATACTGTATGGAAAATCTACACAACTCCTTTACTCATCTAAGTTAATAGCTAATTCTACTATTTATTACAGCCTATTTGTATAGGTACCAATTCTACTAGAACAAGCCATGTTGGGGCTTATTACTACGGCTTGACTTCTATACCAATGTAAACTACGATACAAGATCTAAGCATGCACCTCATGGAAAAGGGCCTCATCATAGGCATGAGGTGCTCCGGCCTCTCCAAATCAAGGATGTTGCCTTCATCACCGCGGCAGTAGCACTTATGTTCCAACGACATGCTTCACACTTGCTAATTTCAGCTGGACAATATTATACTCTGTTAGTAACTTTAGTTTATTATTGTTTTACTTATAGCACTATGAAAAACATGGAATAACAAGACTATTTGCCAGGCAAATTATAAAAATCACGCTTTTTTAAGTTTCATACACATAAAAAACTTCTAGTGATGTGCGGAAGAAATAGTAGAATTAATCCGTATGGCCAACGTAACGTATCTGTAGCGCCTCTATTATTTAAGGGTCCCCCGACCCTAGACCAAAATACAACTTTCCATACAAACGTTGTCTACGTTTTATTTCAAAACGACATGTCCCATTTGGGCAAAATTTTGTAATTTCACAGATATTGCAATTATCTAGGTTTATAACTAGTTTCCTACAGTAAATATATGAACTTTAAATAGAATATAGTGTTTTATATCATTTTTGACCATTAGTATGGGAAACTTCTAAATCGTTATATTTTCTTTCCAGTTTATAATTTTACTATAGGAAACCAGTTATAACCCTAGATAATTGCAATTTCTTTACAATTACCAATTTTTACCGGAATCTGACATGTGGTTTCAAAATTAAACGTAGACTACGTTTGTATGGAGAAGTCTAGGGTCGGGGGACTATTAACAGGCAAACTACGAAAGACTTCTTAATGACTTTTGAACGACCGAACCTATTTTCATCAAACATTAGCACAGTACTACCACAAGGGAACTTGTTTTCACGTAAAATAAACGATTATTCAAAGACGAAAAGCCTGGACCGATTTGGAAAATTCTTTTCTTTGTTTGAAAATGTATACTTGTAAGGTAGTAGAAATTTTATCAAAATAGGTTGTTGTGTAGTTCGGGGTTGAAGTCGAGTTTAGTTTTGTAAAATTAATGTGAATATTTTATGTTTGCAAGTGACTTTTATTGTTTGTTACTATGATCATACATATATACATATAATAATAAAACAGTAAAAAAAAGTGTGTCTGTACATTAAATATATTTCCAAAAAAAATATTGGGGGCGAAGGAGACATAGTAATAGAGTAAGAATTTAAAAAAAAATGTCTGTCTGTTTGTCTGTTTGTACACGCTAATCTCCGGAAATACTGGACGGATTCGAATGAAACTTTTTTGTTATATAGCTATTAAGCCTGGGCAACATATAGGGTATAAATAATTTTGGAAAATAGAACGCCTGATGCAGAACCGTAATGGTCCAGCTAAACTATAAGAGATATAAAAATGTCGCCTTAGTAAAAGTTGTTCAGCCTGATGAGCATTTTCCAGAGACATAAAGTCCACGCGAACGAAGTCGCGGGCTTCGGCTAGTTAAAGATAAAAGTAAATGTTTTTCCAGAACCAGAAAGTTCAGAAGTCACTCAAGCTTCAGAAGGCACATTTATTGGCCCCATTAATGACATGTTCAAACAACAATACAATAGGCATTAGAATACAAGTCATGACAATTGTATGACATGCTTAGATAAGGAAAAAATTTGCACCTTTTGTATAATTAGTGATGTTACACTGGAATAGTACCAATGTGAGTCATATTTGTATGTTATGTTGTATAATGGGCTGTGTAATACGATATTTTCAATAATTTTATTTTATTTTTCATATCAATAATGATTTTTCATATAATAAGGTGGAAGAGGGACATATCAGAAATAATTCGGACCACAGGCTATACTAGACCACTATTATACTATTAATAAAATAACAGTATCTTATACCTTTAAACGAGCAATTCTTGTATGTATGTATGTATATATATATATATATATTTATTTATAAATTTCTGTGATCTCGAAAACGGCTCTAACGATTTCGCTGAAAATTTGTATATGGGGGTTTTCGGGGGTAAACAATCGATCTAGATTAGTTTTATGTTTGGGAAAACGCGTGTTTTCGAGTTTTCATGCGTTTTTCTTTCCACGCAGAATATGGTCGCTAATTTCGTCGCGCCGCGACCGCCTTGATTTAGCTCAGTGGTTAAGGATAGCGACCGCTAGAAAGAGTGTTACGGGTTCGAATCCCACTCGGTGACTTACTTTTGTTTTTTTTTATGTTTAAGTTTTTTTTTATTTATTTTGCATTGTTTTTAGACAAGTTTAAAAAAATTATTTAATGTTTGAGATGTAACCGAGCAAAGCTCCGTCGCCCAGGTACTAATATTATTAAAATAACAGTAAACAATTCCGGCATTTTTATTTAATTTGTATGAAAATGTATAATTTTTGTTTTTTGACTCTTATCTTACTTTTATTTTATTACTCTTATTTTATTATCATTATAATACAGTGATCTAGTATAGCCTGTGGTTCAATTTATTACAAGTACTTTCACTTCCATGTATAATCGAAAACTGAAAACAAAATGATTCCTTTTAATCCAAAACATTTTTTACCCGGTTCACATACCTACCTATATTGATAAAATAGAAAAAATACATAATTATGTTCATTATTATGGGTACTTTTGTCATACTTAGTTGGTGCAATAAATAAATTTTATTTTTCATCTTTATCTTTACTTTTAAGCCATGTACAGTTATTTTTAATTTTTATATCAATTATAATAATACCTAATTATGATATGTATCAACCATACCTATTTCATAGGCCAATATACCTTAAGAGTTTCGTAGACCATACCTATTATTTTTAGACCGCCAATCCGGAGGTCCTGGGTTCGATCCCCAGCCAGGGCAAGTTGGAAAATGGCCTTTTTCACATTGTCCTGGGTCTTGGATGTTTATCAATATATGTATTTGTTATAAAATATAGTATCGTTGAGTTAGTATCCCATAACACAAGTCTCGAACTTACTTTGGGGCTAGCTCAATCAGTGTAATTTCTCCCTATATATATATTTATTTATATTATGGGACAAACAAATATCAGATACCCTTCTCAATGAAATAAGTTAATTTGGATAAAGATAACATTTAAATCTAATTAGTCTTATTTAGGCCTTGACCTAATGTGTCACTAATGAATAGCAAAGCAGGTTTGTTCCTTCATGCTTGAGTGCATGCTATGTCATGCGGCATGCAATTTGGCAAGGACATCAAATATTGCATAGCTTTTACACATTTATAATTTAAGATCATGATTTAAGTGCTTATTTGCCATCTTAGCATGTCCAGTTGCATCTTAAGAGCGCCATTTAGCTATTCTTTGAATACCATGGAGCCCGGTTACCGTTACAGTATTAAAAATTAATTAATTTTGCACTTTTAATGGCATCCTTAGTTGTGAAACTCTGGGCATTAATTTTGCTATGTTAAACTAAGCAGGTGGGTACCTGCTAAGGCCAGCTAAGGAGAGAAAGATTATTTTTCAATATTATTTATTACCACCATTATATAAAAACAAATACGTACTTAATTCGTTTATAGTATATATAATATATATTTTAAGTTAAATTATGTATGATATTTATGCTATGTATTTATTTATTTACTAATTTATGTACTTACATAGAAAATGTATACAAAAAAAAACAAAGTTGTACAAAGGTACAACTTTGTTTTTTTCCTGTGCTAAAAGAGGAGTTTCTCTTAATAATAGAGTAAGGCCTCTTCAGGCAGGCCTGTGAGAGAGGCTTGTTCATATAGGAAGAAATATGATAAAGGAAGAATACAAATAAACATACATACACAATTCTAAAATAAATACATATAAGTTAAATAACACTGTCGTAAAAGAAATATAATATATAGATTTATTATTAACAATATAAATAAAAGATGATTCCAATAATTAATGATCTTTTACTTGTCTCATTATTATTATTTATTCTATGGGCCTCTAATATTGTAATTAATATTAAGTTTGTTTCCGAAAATAAAATTATATCATTTGTACACAGTCACATGAAAATTTTGTCAAAAACCTACTCTGTCTTATTTTATAACATGGACTAACTTTAGCTAAGTAGTTTAAACCATTATCAGCCTACCACTGTGTAACAGGAGTGATAATTATATCTTGCACAGCATATTGTCGAACATTATTAGAATCCGATTTCTAAAATACTGTGAATTTGTAACGGACAAAATGTGAGTGAATGTGTTAAGTGTGTAGTGTGTCAATAAGCTAGTTTCTTTGGTCAAAAATAAATTGTTTGGCACTGTTAAAATAATATAATGTCACAAAATAATGTCACTTGTCATTGATCATATCCATTATCAACGTGATATAAGATTTAATAATGCGGAAAAACTGATATTAAGAGCGCTATTTGACTCTCTAAGAAACTATTACGTCATTAGTTTTTATTTCATACCAATCCCATAGAAAGTGCTTGTTTTGACGTTTAGAAAAAAGTGTCTGATTTGATTTGTTGGAAACTTCTTTATATGAATAAAAGCGAAAAGCGAAAAGTGAACGATAGGCTAAAAATATGTACTAGAATGTAACCCGTGTTCTCAAGTGATATCTTGTATCTTTATGAGAATAAACTTCTTTAAACCTATAAGTGTCTGTAACAAGATAATGGCATTTTTAGGTGTCAACTTGTTTAGGTTGAATAATAGTTTAAAAACCAAGTACTTAACAAACTTAGTCTATGTTTTATAAGATCCACTAGGCCTAGAACAAAGCATAACTCCTCTTATCCATGAGTACATGCAAAACCCTACACCGTTCATAGGTTCACAAGTACCTTTCAGGCAGAAACTTTTTGGCCTCATTCCCGGTTTGCCCGTCTGATTCCCGCAGTCTTTTCCTATCTTTAGCCCCGTTTTGCATGTTTCAACCTTGGAAACAAATCATGCAATAAATAAAAGTTAAACGCATGATCTATTGACACAGTTACAAAAATGAAGTAACATTTACACAAAATAAAAATTAATACATAATATTTTCAACCTTCTTTTATATATGTTCCCTGATTATTTGAAAAATTCCCAAAACCTGGTCTGCCTTACTGACTTAGTAAGTATACAACATGAGTGAACGGTTACACAATTGATAATATTTATGTAACCAAGGGTGCTAAACAGTCAAATTTTTCTCCTAAATAAAAAGTTACTTAAACCTCTGGATGTGTCAAGTGCCTATATTTTAAATTTTATGACTAGATGTTCACGTCAACATTGCCACAACTTGATGCAAGATGATAGATACCTACCTATTTATCTTGCAAATCATTTGTATAAAGTTATAGGTTATCTTAAAATGGAATAAACATCTTGTATGTACAACCAATAATCTGATGGTCTATAAAACTCAAATAACCAAAACAAGTAAGTGGCAATTAAAATTATATCAAAGGTTATTAAAAATATTTTTGTTACTGCCGCGTTTTAGATAAACTACCCACAATAGATATACACACAAGAACTAAGATACGGACGAATCTCATAGCATTTTCTTTAGAATAAAATACCTACCTATATCGGTTTTATAATGATACTAACGGACTCTTAACGTTTTTATAGTCCGTTCTTAGCGAGCACCCACGATGTGAACAAAAAATATGATGCCACATGATAAAATGTACAGCCCACAATGTAAACAGGTTAACCGCATGCATAAACAAAGAGAAATACTTACTTGAATTAAATTGTTGCACAAGACAAAATTACAAATCACGCGAGTCGCACAGCAATTCGGTCGGCGGCGTAAAAATGAATGAAATTGAAATCACAATAGGAAAAGAATGATGGATGAAAAATGACAGCCGGCCGGAAAATGGCGGCATGATTATGAGTTGCCAGCATCAAAAAGTTCATAACGTTATTAATTAGACAGTTGTCTTGTTGTTTTTTATTTTACAGTCTAAATAACGAAGACGTTTTTAGTCTCTAGCTGAACTTTTTTGTAAAATAATTTTAATAACTTAGGACATACAAATAATTGCTTTTACATAAGTTAGCATTACTGATCCATACCCTTTTCTAAACCAATTTTTAGAATAGAAACCCTAGATAAAACCGTTCCTTCCTAAGTTGATAGTTTCAAGAGAATTAAATAGATGGTGTTCTCGGTGCTTTAAGTTTATTATACTGTATGATTTTATATTACTTTTACGAATTGGGTGCATAATTAAATAGGTGTGTATGTACTTATAACATACATAAACATTATTTATTACATATAAACATAACATACTGTTTTACACGAGCACTTGTAAGTAGGTACCTATATTTTTACTTGTGTAGTATTTTACACAAGATAGAAAAAAGAAACAAAGCCTATTGATAGATAGTACTGAGTAAAATGGTGCCCTTTTTTTAAACACCGGGTAATCAAACGAACGGATTTTTGTATGGGATAACCATTCATTTATGTGACTCCACGTTTTAAAAAATAGCACTTTAAGAACAATACGTAGGTATCTCCGCTCGTTGACAACGACATGCAATTACGTGCAATGGATGCCTCTTGTTTACCTTCACCGCAGTTCCTATTCCTATGTAGGGCATGTAACTGTAGGTGTGAGGTGAGACGTATCGGATACAAAATAATGCCTGAATAAGACGTACTATTTACGGAAAATCAATAAAATATTGAATGAAATTCATATAAATTACATTGTAGTATTGTAACGATGGATTTTGACTGATAATGTAATGCATGACGACATGATTTTGCCAATATTCCATTGTTAATTATTATGCAGATATACTTATTAAACACGATGAAACGAATTATATCCTGTAAAAAGAAGACGCCTTGTTTTGTCTATGTACTTTTCCGACTAATAGTCCATCAAAAAACAACACTTGTGTAACCAAAACATTCCGTACCTTTCTTCTCTTTAGATATCAGTTACATAGATAGGATACCTTCTTGTCCCATATCCATGATCCACTCTAAGTGGAGTCGGCGCAGCGCGTATTACATGCTTGCCTTCATTTGTGCATATTTTATAAAGAAAATTGTGTTAAGATCGTGTTGACCTTAATAAGTTTGCAAAGTGGGGCATATATTTGGTCTCTTTTCAACATAATAACAGATTTAGAGGCGCATCTACGGAGTGCTAGTCGTGAAAATCTCATAAAACTCACAAACTATTTTCCACCCTTTTTCACAGTTCATCAAAATTTCAAACTCTGGTTCGCTACCAAATTATGTGGGTACCGCTTTAGCACTGTGCATTATTTAGGTGGTATCTGAAATCCTGTACGCTGTACTTGTACCACAGTTTTACAATACGTCAGTCGTGGAGTTATCGTATAAATACACTATAAAGAGCATTTATTACATCTGAAATTAATAGCAAATCCTTCGCATACAACTAATTCAAAAATGCTTGTTGCGAGTTTGGAAACGCTTACGCGAACCATTCGTAATTTAAGTAATAATAAATCATAAACCTTTAAACGAGCAATTCTAGTATATTTCTGTGATCTCGAAAACGGCTCTAACGATTTCGCTGAAAATTGGTATATGGGTTTTCGGGGGTAAACAATCGATCTAGATTAGTCTTATGTTTGGGAAAACGCGTGTTTTCGAGTTTGCATGCGTTTTTCTTTCCACGCAGAATATGGTTGCTAATTTCGTCGCACCGGCCGTTATCCGTTTGGCTCAACGGTTTAAAATGCAGACCGCTAGAAAGAGTGATACGGATTCGAATCCCACTCGGTGACTTACTTTGTTTTTTTTATGTTCAATTTTATATATAATTTTTATTTTGTATTGTTTTTAGACAAGGTTAAAAAAATGTAGTTAATGTTTGAGATGTATGTAACCGAGCAAAGCTTGGTCGCCCAGGTACTGATTTATAAATGAATCCCCATATCCCTTGCATAAATAATGGATATGAGTATATGCGAAAGAAGCGCGTTGGTTGAACCATGGTGCCGCGTCACCTGACATTAAAATGAGGATTCACAACTGCATGTACCGTAAAACTGTGGTTGTGCGTTCATTTACTTACGACTTACGAGGAAACCCAGTGGAGCTTAGTTTCTACACACTACACGAGTTCTGTTTATTTGGCTTTTGTACTAAGTAATATTTGTTGATGATATTTGCTGCTCTGAGCGCATTTACGCAAACTTATTCTAACAATATTGTACCAGTTTAAGCTTGCTGTATTGTCTGCGTTGAACAAAGACCTAATAATTACTTGGAATATATCCTTGGACTCGAACATAACAGTTGTTTATAAACTGTTGTTGTGTTAACCGTGCGCGTATTAAAATGATAAGTAAAAAAGCGGCCAAGTGCGAGTCGGACTCGCCCATGAAGGGTTCCGTAGTAGCAAATAACATTATATAAAATGGTTTTTTTTTGACGTGACAACGTCTTAAATTAGGTTGCGGCTGGGAGTCACTTATGAAAAAGTGTAACGCTCGGTAACGTTACGATGAGTCACCGAACGAGAGAGAGGCCCGCCGAATGCCTTGCGTCTCTCTCCCACTCAACTATGTTATCTACGTTGTCACGTAAAATCTTCGCCCGTAAAACCGACTTTACAGGCAACCATTTTTTTTAATTTTTATATTTGAGTTGATTGAATGAAAGGTAAATTACTGTTTATGATTTATGACGTATTAAAAAAAAACTATTCACTAGATATCGTTCAAACCAATTTTCGCTGGTAGTTTTTATGGTAATGTACATCATATATTTTTTTTAATTTTATGATTCCCTTATTTTAGAAGTTACGGGGGGGGGGGGACACACTTTTTTCCACTTTGGAAGTGTCTCCCGCGCAAAGTATTCGGTTTAGAAAAAAATGATATTAGAAACCTCAATATCATTTTTAAAGACCTATCCATAGATACCCCACACGTATGGGGTTGATGAAAAATAAATTTTTGAGTTTCATTTCTAAGTATGGGGAATCCCCAAAATTTTTAGTTTTTTTCTATTTTTGTGTCAAAACCTTAATGCGGTTCACATAATACATCTTCTTACCAAGTTTCAACAGTATAGGTCTTATAGTTTCGGAAAAAAGTGGCTGTGACATACGGACGGACAGACAGACAGACAGACATGACGAATCTATAAGGGTTCCGTTTTTGCCATTTGGCTACGGAACCCTAAAAAGATGTTTGTAAGCCTGAGTTTAATAAACACAACCAAAATAGAATTTTACATAAATTTACTAGAAAAGGCCGTCTAGCTGTTTTTTCGGCCGCGAAATCCAAAATCTAACATAACATTTTTCTTCTTCTTTTTTTTTATAAGTTGCCAGTGACATAGAAATTAAACCGACATGGTATGCACATAATACACGCGTGAGTAACATGTTGTGTTAGATTATTCTTTACATACGATAATTTTGAAATAGAATTTATTAAGGTACTCTACTAAATTGTATATAATTGTTTAAAAATATGGGTTTAACTTTCTTTCTAAAGTATGTTTTCAATTTAAAAAAAGAGAATAAGCTGTTAGCTATATATTAAACGTTATTTTATTAACTAAAAAACCTCGTTATTTTTAACGTTATTTGCTTGCCTTGCATTGCAAATGCAATGCACATATTTATAAATTGACTGATTCACACCGTCTCCAAATTTAAGCGTCGTATTCATTATCCAGCGCCGCTGTACAGCGGCTCAAGGTCGCTTTGCTGGATGTGCCTATTCACACATCCAGCAAAGCATCCAGCAAGGCAGTGTTGCCCTCACTCACACTTTTTGCGAGGCAGTGTTGCCCTCTTTTGTTGTTAGTGTCTGTTGACAGTTCTAACCTGATGCTATGAAACTCAGTGAAACCCAGTGGACTCGCTTTGATAGATTTTCCGCCAGAAGCTCCTAGCAATCAAAGGATGTCTACACCGACTTTGGTTGAAACTAGAGGATTAGGAACAGAGAAACGAAGGAATAAAAATAGGCTTATAAAGACTAGTATCCAGAGCCGCAAAATATTAAAAAAGAATCTGCTGTATAGCAAATTTATTTACGTATCCAGAGCCGTAAAAACATGATTTAAAAAAAAGTCTGCTGTACAGCAAGCGTATTCACGGTCTATCTGCCCGACGGTCGCGGTGGTGGGGGTGCTTGCTGGACGCAAAATCGATCCAGCAGATCCAGCAAGCAATTAATAATAATAACCGACGTGAAGTTGCTTGCTGGACGTGCTGGATCCAGCAAGCACCCCCACCACCGCGACCGTCGGGCAGATAGACCGTGAATACGCTTGCTGTATAGCAGACTTTTTTTTAAATCATGTTTTTACGGCTCTGGATACGTAAATGAACTTGAATATTTTGCGGCTAGTATTTTTAAGCCTCTTTTTATTCCTTCGTTTCTCTATTCCTAGGCCTCTAGTTTCAACTAAAGTTGGTGTAGACATCCTTTGATTGCTAGGAGCTTCTGGCGGAAAATCTATCAAAGCGAGTCCACTGGGTTTCACTGAGTTTCATAGCATCAGGTTAGAACTGTCAACAGACACTAACAACAAAAGAGGGCAACACTGGCTCGCAAAATGTGTGACTAACGGCAACACTGCCTTGCTGGATGCTTTGCTGGATGTGTGAATAGGCACATCCAGCAAAGCGACCTTGAGCCGCTGTACAGCGGCGCTGGATAATGAATACGACGCTATATAATACAAAAGGTGTACCAAGTGGATAAGTACTTAGGTACCTATCTATTAGTACTCGCATTCAGAACAATTTTAAACAAACATGCAACAGTTCAATGATATTGCCAGATCAAATGAATATTAAAACGCCTGTCATAAAACAAAGAGCAACTAAAATGTAGCAACAGTTTTGCTGTTGTGTTTTGCGTAGGAACTTGGTACCTACAGTTGCCTAAAACAGACAAATGGCCGGTAGGCAATATAATATAATTATAATGCTCAAAGCTTTTAAATTGCTTTTGTGATAAATGTTTTCTAATCTCAAAAAATGAGAGCGTAAGAATTTTAATTTGTACTAACTTATCTTATACCTTTAAACGAGCAATTCTTGTATGTATGTATGTATATATATATATTTATTTATAAATTTCTGTGATCTCGAAAACGGCTCTAACGATTTCGCTGAAAATTTGTATATGGGGGTTTTCGGGGGTAAACAATCGATCTAGATTAGTTTTATGTTTGGGAAAACGCGTGTTTTCGAGTTTTCATGCGTTTTTCTTTCCACGCAGAATATGGTCGCTAATTTCGTCGCGCCGCGACCGCCTTGATTTAGCTCAGTGGTTAAGGATAGCGACCGCTAGAAAGAGTGTTACGGGTTCGAATCCCACTCGGTGACTTACTTTTGTTTTTTTCTATGTTTAAGTTTTTTTATTTTTTTTTGCTTTGTTTTTAGACAAGTTTAAAAAGAATTTGTTAATGTTTGAGATGTAACCGAGCAAAGCTCGGTCGCCCAGGTACTATGTATAATATTTTAGTGGTTCGCCGCGAACTTAACCTCGCGATTATTTTTCCACAAGTTTATTTGCCAATTTGTGAAAACACCATGACTTTCAAGCATTTACGACCGTAGAAATTGATTCATAATTATTACCTAATTCACGACCATAGCGAGTGATTCAAGTGATAGAATCCTGATCGACGCGAGTTTTTCATGATGGCCCTCGATATAAATCCGATTTATTCAAGAGATGCATTACTATACCTACTTTATAATATTATCCTGACTACCTTGACTACGAGGAAAAGAAAGATTTGAGCGAAAATAGACATGAAGAAAAAGGAAGGTTAAAATCATTATAATAATATAGGTATCTAGACAATGTGTCAAGTGCGAGTCGGATTCGTACATGAAGGGTTCTGTCCCTCCATGCTATTGTTGCTATAGATGACTAGTAAATAGCGGTTTACGATTTATGACGTATTAAAATAAATATCTTACTAGATCTCGTTCAAACCAATTTTTGGTGGAAGTTTGCAAGTTTGGTAATGTATGAAGTTGCTTATTTTTTTAGTTTTATCATTCTCTTATTTTAGAAATTACAGGGAAACAAATTTTACCTCTTTGGAAGTGTCTCTCGCGCAAACTATACAGTTTAAAAAAAATATTATTAGAAAACTTACATCATTTTTGAAGAACTATCCATAGATAACCCACATGTATGGGTTTGAAAAAAAATTGAGTTTGAGTTCTAAGTATGGGGAACCCCCAAAATTTATTGTTTTTTTTTCTAATATTGTGTAAAAATGCGGTTCAACAGTACAATAAGCGGCCAAGTGCGAGTCGGACTCGCCCATGAAGGGTTCCGTAGTAGCAAATAACATAATAGTCTTGTAGTTGTTTTTTTTTAAATTTTATATTTGAGTTGATTGAATGAAAGGTAAATTGCCGTTTATGATTTATGACGTATTAAAAAAAAACTACTTACTAGATATCGTTCAAACCAATTTTCGCTGGTAGTTTTTATGGTAATGAACATCATGTATTTTTTTTAGTTTTATAATTCCTTTATTTTAGAAGTTACGGGGGGGGGGACACACTTTTTTCCACTTTGGAAGTGTCTCCCGCGCAAAGTATTCGGTTTAGAAAAAAATTATATTAGAAACCTCAATATCATTTTTGAAGACCTATCCATAGATACCCCACACGTATGGGTTTGATGAAAAATAAATTTTTGAGTTTCAGTTCTAAGTATGGGGAACCCCCAAAATTTATTGTTTTTTTTCTATTTTTGTGTCAAAACCTTAATGCGGTTCACATAATACATCTACTTACCAAGTTTCAACAGTATAGGTCTTATAGTTTCTAAAAAAAGTGGCTGTGACATACGGACGGACAGACAGACAGACAGACATGACGAATCTATAAGGGTTCCGTTTTTGCCATTTGGCTACGGAACCCTAAAAAGTGTGTCTGTACATTAAATATATTTCCAAAAAACATTTTAGGGGCGATGGAGACGTATAATTATATATTTTTCTTTTTTTCTGCCTTAGTAAAAGTTGTTCAACCTGATGAGCATTTTCCAGAGACATAAAGTCCACGCGAACGAAGTCGCGGGCTTCGGCTAGTATTATATAAAACCCGACTGGAAAGAATCCATAGTAAACTAAAAACAATATTTGCAAATCTCAGAAAATTCAACCCCTATTTCGAAAATTTGAATCAACAGCTGCCTCCGTGGTATAGTGGTTAGAGCGTTCGGCTCACACCCGGAGGTCGCGGGTTCGATTCCCGGTGGGGGCAACGACTTTGTGTTGTTGACCTAGTTTGGTTAGGACATTGCAGGCTGATCACCTGATTGTCTGATAAGAAAGATGATCCGTTCGGAGGGCACGTTAAGCCGTCGGTCCCGGTCACTGTCTTTGACATTGGTCGTTACCTATAACCATGTCAGAGGCCTTTAAGGCGGTTTAAAAACTCTGACACTAGTGTTAGTCACTAACACACACGATAAGAAGAATAAGGCAGATAGTCTTATGTACCTCGTTTTGTTGAATTTACTCTCGCACAGAAGTTGTGTTGAGCTAAAGTCGGGGTAGCCTTGTTTGAGGTGGTAGTGGCAGTTAAAAAACTCTGACAATATTGTTAGTCACTAACACACACGATAGAAGAAGAATCAACAAAAAAATTCTATATCATCTTTGAAACTACTCAGAAAATTTTACGAGAATTGCGGCTTGTAGGCGAGAATAGACAGAGTGCCAATGGCAACCGGACAGCCAGACAAAAGCATTTTTGGCAAAACTTGAAACTGAGTAGCCTTCGCTCACTTCGCTCGTAATTGCTCTAATCTAAATTAAACACCAAAATAGTGATAACAGTTTTTATTCACTGTTTTCAGTGATTAAAATAAACTTTTTAGAGAGTAAATTAATGATAAACGTGATTTTTTTGGAAAACGGAACCCTTAGGCGATTAACACACTGCATCGCGCCCCGCTGCGTAGTGCGGGGCCGCCATTCAAAAACGACGCGCGTAGACGCGGTGTTAGTGTGTTTTACTATGCGTGTTTTCTACACAAATGGAGTAACGTGCATACAGTGCGGCCCCGCACCACGCAGCCGTTGCAGTGTGTTAATCGCCTTAGTAAGTTGTACTATGCGTGTTTTCTATACAAATGGAGGTACTTGCCTTGCATACAGCGCGGCCCCGCACTACGTAGGGGACGCGTTGCAGTGTGTTAATCGCCTAAACGTATTTTTTTTTGGGAAACGGAATCCTTATTTCGGGTCCGACTCGCACGTGGCCGTTTATTTTTTTTTTCTCTCAAGCTAGCATGGAAGAATCCTAAGATAGGAAACTGTAATCTATATCTATACATATAATAAAACAGTAAAAAAAGTGTGTCTGTACATTAAATATATTTCCAAAAAAAATATTGGGTGCGATGGAACAGTAGTAATAGAGTAAGAATTTAAAAAAAAATGTCTGTCTGTTTGT
The DNA here is from genome assembly GCA_963555685.1 of Acrobasis consociella. Taxonomy (NCBI): domain Eukaryota; kingdom Metazoa; phylum Arthropoda; class Insecta; order Lepidoptera; family Pyralidae; genus Acrobasis; species Acrobasis consociella. The sequence continues at coordinate 876,954 of OY743107.1, forward strand.
CTGTATGTCTGTTTGTCTGTTTGTACACGCTAATCGGACGGATGGACGGATTCGAATGAAACTTTTTTTGTTATATAGCTATTAAGCCTGGGCAACATATAGGGTGTAAATAATTTTTGAAAATGGAACGCCTGATGCAGAACCATAATGGTCCATCTAAACTATAAGAGATATAAAAATGCCGCCTTACTAAAAGTTGTTTAGCCTGATGAGCATTTTCCAGAGACATAAAGTCCACGCGAACGAAGTCGCGGGCTTCGGCTAGTCAGAAAATAAGTATTGACTTGTTGCCATCCCATCTATTCCCAAGGATTCCCAGGTTTATTTCATTCCCTTCCAAGTTCCAAGATAAATGTTTAAAAGCTTTCTTCATTAATAAAACATTAGGCGTCTTGTTTGAGAATTACTTATTTTTGTTTCTCTTCTTTACATCTGATCAATATGGATGAATGTTCGTACATTTCTCGATCGAGTTATATGGATCGCAGAATTCAGTAGTTTACTTAAATTTGTGTTTACTTAAAATTTATTTACCTAATTGGGATATGGACTGGGTAAAAAATAATTATATTATTTTATTTAGTTCGTCAACTAGATTATATATCTAAAAATAACTTTACATTCTTTTTCGTTTTGCAAAGAAATAAAAAATTTAAAAAGATAGAGCGCTTTTATTTCTAACTACTTTGAAGTTTCGGAGTTGGGATGATTTACGTCAGCTTTGATTAAAAATTGTAGCTGAACGTGATGTAACGCAAAATTTAAATGTGCTGTATAGCTTGTACGAAAAAATCATTTTTTCGTACATTTGGTCATATATCTACCTTAATACTTACTTTGATTTCTGAATCGCAAGATAAAAAGAAAGAAACAGTGTATGTAAAGCTTTGTTCACAAGCCTAGGACATGGTTTGAGCTCACGCTCGCCTGGTTTTGGATCCGCTGCGTGCGAAACTGCGAATGTCCTGGATTTTTCAGGATCGTGTCCTATGTGTTAGCAACTACGTACAGCCTACGCTGGATTTACTGTTAACATTGGGTATTTTCCTAAGCCAAAAATAAATTATTTTGTACTGATCATGGTATAATAAAACAGGTATTCTCTTCCCGAGATGGAACTTGACTACGTCACAAAGTGTTGCCACTGATTGTTCTTTTCAGTAAATTTAAGGACTTTCTCAATTAGTTCATGAATATTAAATAAAATATTAAGTAACTTAGCTATTTAGTATCTCGACTATTTCGCGATTCTTGCGTGATTCATCGATTCAATATTTTATAAATTGATATAATGAATTATTAATTCGAAATTGGTATATAAAGTTCAAAAATGCATTACGCTCGGGTAATTCAATTTCACACAGTGGCAACATATCAAACTGATGACGTAGACAAGTTCCACCTACGTCATCAGCTGTCACGGGAAGAGAATACCTTATTTTATTATACCAAGGTACTGATAACAAAATAAAACGTCGCAAAATAATTACACTTGTCTTTGAACGTACACATTTTAACATGATTTTAAATTTATTATTGCAGGAAAACTGATAATAAGAGCGATATTTGACTCAAAAAAAACTATGACGTCATCTGCCTGTATTTCATACAAAATCTCATAGAAACTGTTTGTTTTGACGTTAAGAAAAAAGTATCTGATTTGACTTGTTGGAAAATAGCGTATTGTGTTACAATTTTTTTTTGAGATAAAATACCTTAAAAATTAAGGGATTGTTTAAAAAAAATATTTTTAAGGCGAAATGGTAGCAGAATTCATTTGAAATAAATTGTTTAGAAGTAAATATCAACCTTTGGTACAGTGGCCAACGAGATACGTGGGCCGGCCCTCTACCTATCTATAACTTGAATTTTCTCGTATACTCCGAATAATATCTATTAACATAAAATGTATATTTATGAACCTATCTTTATTAGTATGATGTCTTTACCTTATCTATATTTAGATAGATTAGATTGTAGATAAGATATAAAGGTAAGATAAACACTTCATTAAAATCTTTCTGAATATACATTTTTATATAATATAGATATAGACATAGAAATCGATGGAGTAGGGGGACATTACTTACGTGTACATACCAGTGCGAAATAATCAATCAACGTCAAACAACGGAACCTTGCAACTTTTACGGTTACTTAAGATAACGAAGTCATGGCGTTTTTCAAATTAACCTGTCGATCTGAAGTTTTCCTATATTAGCAAAGTTAAAAAATATCAACATTGTCAACTAGTTGAAGAAATAACGAAAGAAAATACTATCCATCAACTTCTTGGTCCTTCTTGATCGCGCTATGAAGAGGGCTATGCTCGGTGTTTTCCTACGTGATCGAATTAGAGATGAGGAAAATTACAGGAGAACAAAAGTCACTGGTATAGCCTAGCGGATTAGCTCGTTGAAGTGGCAGTGGGTGGGAACCGATGGCCGATGGGGCAAAAAGTTTCCCGAATGGCGACCGCGTACTGGCAAGCGAAGCGTAGGACACTCACCTACAAGATGGTCAGATGACCTGACCAGGGTCGCTGGTATTCGCTAGATGCAGGCCGTTTTTTTTTTTTTTTTAGAAATCTTTAGGTGAGGCCTATGTCCAGCAGTGGACGTTATGCGGCTGAAATGATGATGATGACAAACTTCTTGATTCTAAGAAAACCAGTTGCAATTGCATAAGAAGCGGGCAAGCAGAAATAGAAAATACTTTATTTGGAATCGCATTTATCAGAAACTAGTAGTCCATCCCGGCTTCGCCCGTGGTACATACATAGCCTATGTCACTCAGGGATAACATACCTATCCAACAGTGAAAGAATTTTTAAAATCGATCCAGTAGTTTCGGAGCCTATTCAATACAATCAAACAAACAAACAAACAAATCTTTCCTCTTTATAATATTAGTGTAGATGAATGTCTGAATTAGTGTAGCGTTTGGGAACAAATTGCACTGTAGTATTTTCTCTGAAGATGCAATCAGATCAATATAAATACAAGTCCATGTGTAACTTAAAAATAATAATTTTTCAATACTAAAAATGGACTTCACTGCCAAACTACGCAACCGATTTGGATCGAATTTCTGGAAGACCACTTCCCAGGTAAGTATACCTTTTATAGAAAAGAAGATTTTTCCAAATCTATCTAGGCGTCTTTGAATAATTGGTGAACATACATAAAAAAGACCACGACGAATTGATAATCTCGTGTTTCTTTTATTACTATGACAGCTGTTGTATAACTAAGTAAGTACCTATTAATTATTTTTACGCTTACCGCCAGATTTTTCTCCATTTATCCCGACGGTTGACTGGTAGAGAATGCCCGTTTTGTACCATGTTGTTTTGGTAAATAAAGTTTGAACAAATAAATAAATCTCCTTTTTTAGAAGTCGGTTAAAAAGAATTAACAGGCTGTTTTGTTGCGCGTCTGAGCGGAAGATGAAAGATGCGGAAGCTGCGGCCGTCATACAATTAAATTGAATAGAAGAGCCTACCTGGGAGCACAGGAGGGCTACTCCTGTACTCTACGTTAATCGTACGATAGTGACGTCGTATTTATATATCAAACCAAATTAGACTTTACAACGCTTTTGGAGTAACCCCTCAGCCTTTACATCAAGTAAACTCTCGTAAAATAAAGCCCGTTTTACACAGTGCAAGTTTCTTGCCTTTGAAGCAATAGCATAAATTTAATATTACGTCAACTATACAATCCATTTACCTCTAGTATCTGCTAGTTTCCCACAAGTTACATCAGATACTTTTTCTAAACGTCAAAATGAACATTTTCGCGACTAACTATCTATGAGATTTGTATGAAATAGCACGTCGTGACGTCATACTTTCTTGGGCTCAAATAGCGCTCCTATTATCAGTTTTTCTGCAATAATAAATATAAACTACTACCTTTTTGACGTGATAACGTCTTTAAAATCGTTTTAGTCGGGTGACATGTTCAGAAACTTGTGTCACACCAAAACCTCACGAGCGCGATCGCAGGTATAACGAGAGAGAGACGGACCGATCTCCCGTCTCATCTCAAGCGCTGCCAGTCATTCCGTGAAACGACGTTATCACGTAAACATCTCGATCGTAAACCTACTTTACAAACAACCAATTTTTTCTTCTCTTTTCCTCTCCTGGGTCTGCTGGAAGAGATTTCTTATGAAATAAGCAGTACCTATGTACTCAATTTTCTTACTTTGTTTGTTTCTGTGTTTGTATTTTGTGTACATGAATTTTGTAAATAAATAAATAAATAATAAAATCACGTTTAAAATGGATGTGATCACTGACAAGTGACATTATTTTGTAACATTTTATTTCGTTATCAGTACAAAATTTATTGTTGATCCTAGATACTACCCAATTTGATGATTTAGTCCGACGATCACACTTATGAGACTTTTTAGTGTTATCAGTCTGATGATGCTGATTAACAGATCATCGGACTACTAAGCCTTTTAGTCCTCTTATTTTTCAACTGTCTATCTATCACGGTTCATGACATACAGCCTGTTGACAGATAGACAGACGGACGGACAGCGGAGTCTTAGTTCTGCAAGCCTGCCTGTGTGTGTCATTTCCCGTTTAGGTATCAAAAATATACCTACATTAGTACAATGTGCACAGCGACCACTCCGGAGTGGCAAATTCAAATATATGAATCGTTTGTCCAAAGTAATAAGAGTTAAATTGGCTTGCAATGCATATCTAGGTATCTAAACGAAAAGTTGCTAAGTTCTGACACGAGCTAAATTCAATCATATTGCTAACCTTATTGAGTAGATATTTCTTTGAATTTCTTTGTTAAGTGAGACTTCTGTACGTGAATCCTAGTACGTATTCTGTGGTTATAGGGTCTCGTTTTTACCCTTTGGATACGGAACCTAAAAATCAAGTCACATCAAGCTTCGCTAAATCTCCGTCGCCACCCATGAGGTGTTCAAGAAATGTGATTATAATCGTCGTACTCCCTGATAGGGTGGCAGCGATTAACTCAATCGGTTTAATTTTGTATCGAGACGCTGTGATCACTCGATTGGAAGCTCGGATCGTTGGAATCGATTTATAAAATATGTTTGATATAGACTAGAACGCATGATTGCATAGCTTGTGACAACTACAAAGTGATTAAATGTTTGAATGAGTGAGCGAAGTGATGCCATTATATTTTTGAAAAAATGGTACCTAAATATTTTTTATACCATACCTCTCTAAAAAGTTTATTTTATTCTCTGAAAACAGTGAAAAAAAAGTAGTGTGTTGAGAGTTGCTTCGGTACTGTATGTAATACTTACATAGATTCTGTGCTATGGCTATATACAATGTCCTTTTTAATTAAGTACAAATATTTTAAGGGGTGGTTCAGTCCATCATTTTGAACAACTTTTCCCAATGAATGTATATTGAAATACGAAAAATTTTTTTTAGGTTTTCATACAAATCCAAGTAGTCACGTGATATCATTACTATCGAAAATGAAATTTTTATTTTCGTATTTCGATATACATTTATTGGGAATAGTTGTTCGAAATAATGGACTGAATCACCCCTTGAAATATTTGTACTTAATTAAAAAGGACATTGTATATGGAAGAGTGTGCCCTTTTATTATAGGGGACACAATCACAAGTTCTTATGAACCTATGTACCAAATTTTGACCTATGTTCTGTGGTTTAAAATAATTCTACACTTCTATATATATTTAAGAGCTGGGCTCTTGTCGGTGGAGTGCTTTCCATTTCTCTCTTTCTTCCGCTAAGTTCTTAACCTCCTTATACGTTTTCACGTATAATTTTTCTTTTATTTGGTCGATAAATTTTCTTTTGAGTTTTCCTACTCCTCTTTTTCCTTCCATTATTGTTTCAAAGAATGCATCGTGACGTAGTAGATGACCGAACAGTACACTTTGCACTTCTTACTCTATATTGATTCATTATTCAACTCAACAATAAGCCGTCGGTGTTCGCTTTCAAGACATTTTATTTAATTTGTGTCCATCGCTGGCCTGTTAGTTATTTCGCAATTAAGCCTGATTCAGGATTCCACCGCCATTCCGACTTGCGACTGCGTGAATTTCACTGTCTTGGCATTCGGTCGGTCAAGGGTTGTCTGCGCCGTAATTAAATTAAAGGCAATAAGATGAAGCTACCTAATGCTAGGTTGCTGTTGGAACCATAGATTTAAAAGGTATAAAATGGATATAGAGTATTATAAAATGTGACCAGAAACGAAATATTTCTGTGTAACTTTTTATGGGTTGTATTTGTATCTACTACACAAACTATGGGTAAAGCAGTATGATACCATCTTTCCAGTATATGATAACTTATAAATTAACACACTTTACAATTTGGAAAATCAAATTTTCGTGTAACGATGTTCGAGCCAGGGTAACAATGGGTGACATGTTTTGTATGAAAACCTGTCTCATTGTCAAATTGATGCTTTCTCTTTTCCTCTTATGAAGATGACACTTATCATATTATCTGTCGCACTCGGCTAGTGTGGTCTTTTTACGCAGTAAAAAAATCTACTTCTATGGTTGGAACTGACTAGTAGTTAGCCCCGAACTTTGAACTTACAACCCCTTACAATTGGGATGACTTGGTCAAAAATAAATTCGGTACGGTTTATAAATAAAACAAAAACACAAAATAGTGTCACTTTTCGATTATTGACCGAGCGAGCGAAGCGAGCAAGGTCTACAATTCAAGTTAGGGCAAAAAAACATTGTTTGTATGTATGTTTGTATGTATGTTTGTATGTATGTTTGTATGTATGTATATATGTTCCACGATAACTCTCGAACCGTTGAACTGATTTTGATGATATTAAGAATGAGTATAGCAAATATTTATAGAATTTTTAAGTTCGTTGGGCATCAAAATCGGTTCAGCCGTTTCCGAGATAAACGTATTTTGGTAAAAATAATTATTGCTCTATAACTTCCGAACCGTTAATCAGATTGGGATGAAACTTAACATTATCACGAGATGGTATTGCTATATTTCATGTGTATTTTAGATATTTAAATTGGGTCAACCAGTTTTGGAGATATTGTGTTGAAACCTAAAATGTGACAAAAAATTAGCATAGTGTTAAAAACAATTATATCTCCTTAGATGAAGTTGGTATTGTAAATTCGAAACTAAATGAATATACACTAAGCAACAAAAACCTTAAAAAACAGATACCTTTCAGTTTCGTGTAAGTGTTACTTTGCAACATCACAAATATATTTTACAAATATGTCACTAGATGTCGCTGATACGAAAGTAATTTCTCTGAATAACGCTATGGTTATTTTTTTGCGTTTTATAAGTAGTTTGATAATTCCTATTGCATTTAACCGACTTTTTAAGGAAAGGGTGTTGCTTATTTTGCGATTTGAAAATTATTTTCAGTTTTGACTTCGTTTGATTGATTCGGATTCGGCTTATTAACTAAATTTGGCAATTTTGTTGAGCGAACTTTGGTTCAATCGTTATCGCTGGTTGTAGTAGTACAGTTAATACTAATACAGTATAATGCCACGAACTAACAAGAAATCAGCGGCAACCAAAGCCCGCGAAGTAGCTTTACGTAGAGAGTCAGAAACCAATGAGCAGCGGCAGGAGCGTCTTTCGCAACTAAGGGAATATGCCAGTACTTCTCAAGCTAATGAGAGCTCATCGCAACGCTCGGAACGCTTAAATCAACTTTCTCAACGTCAGAGGGAGCTTCGTCAGCAACAAACTTCGCCTGAACGCTCCCAACGCTTGTATTCACAGCGTGAGCACGCAAGGGAAGTACGAGAGCAGGAACTATACCCTGAACGCTTTAAGCGCTTACGCTCTATGCGTGAGCACTCTGTGGAGGTTCGAGAGCAAGAATCCTTACCAAAACGCTCTGAACGTTTACGTTCTGTGCGTGAACGAGCTAGGGAAGTACGCAATCAGGAATCGTCTCCTGAACGCTTCGAACGTTTGCGCTCATTACTTGAGCACGCTACGGAGGTTTGAGAACAAGAACTGTCTCCAGAACGCTCTGAACGCTTGCGCGCATTGCGTGACCATGCTAGCGACATTCGAGAGCAAGAATCGTTACAAGAGCGCTCTATACGTCTACGTGTTGTGTGTGAGCGCGCTAGGGAGGTGCGCGATCTGCAACCCTCTCCTGAACGCTCTCGCCGTTTGCGCTTTATGCGTGAGCATACGAGGGAAGTGCGGGAGCAAGAATCGTCTCCTGAGCGCTCTGAGCGTCTGTGCTCACTGCGTGATCACGCTAGAATGGTTCGTGAGCGTGAACTGTCCCCTGAACGCACCCAACGATTACTTTCTGTACGTGAACGGGTTAGGGATGTTCGTAATCATAACGAGGCGCGTATTCTTTCTGAATTAGCGGGAACGAATGTGTCAGGGCGAGATGAAGAAGAAAATCATGATGTTGGTCAAAATGTGCAATTTACAATTTTTGAAAACAGCCAAAAGGCCTTAAAATGGGAACTTTGTACTGGCTGTAGTAAATTATTTCCAAACTTAAAAGTAAATATCGACTCTCTCTGTGCATATTGTACAAAAAATAGAAATGAATTCAATATTTTTTCATCAGACAACAACATGGATCCCGGCGAATGCCCAGCAGTATTAAAAGAATTATCAATGATAGAGGAACAACTCATCGCAAGGGTTCATCCAGTCATTCAAGTATATAAAATTCGTGGCCAACAGTATGCTTTTAGTGGACAGGTTATTAATTTCCCCCAACAAGTTTGTTCTGTCGCGACTCAATTGCCACATTCTATGAATTCACTTTCTTCTGTTATTGTAGTAAGACGTCAATGTGCAAACAATTACAGTGATTTTAGAGTTAATAGAGAAAGAGTCTATAGAGCTTTATTATTCCTCAAAGCCAATAACATTTACTATAGGGATATTGATATAAATGTAGATAATTTACAAGCGATCCCTGAAGACGGAAACATTACAGAAGTATTAAGCCAGGACTTAGGGCATGAAAATATTGCATTAGAAGATGAAAATGAAAATGAAGACGCTGAAAATGAGGAGCTAATTGACACTAACATTCTAGGTATAGTACCTAATGATAACCAGAGAATGGTGCGACGAGCTCTAGGTACAGCAGAAAATCCTATAGCTTGGCCTGAGGTGTTACCAAACCCTATAAACGAGTTTACTACCGCCGGCTACATTGCCATGGCATTTCCAACACTTTTCCCTACTGGAGCTGCGGACTTAAGAACACCTAGGCCAAAATCTATCACTCATCTTCAATATTTCCAACATCTAATGCAATATAAGGATCAAAGATTTGCAAAACACTCCAGATTTAGATTTTTTGCATTAAACAGTCATATGAGGTGGACAGCACTACAGAATAGTTCCATTTGTTTAAAAAGAAATTCGGAATTTAATAATATGACCATTAATGAACTAAAGGAAAAAATTAACCGGGACCCAACATTGTTTCGAAAATTGACATGTTTCAATGCCAATCTACGTGGTACTAGCGCATATTGGCATTCCCGATGCGGCGAGCTATTAGATATGGTGGAATACTTGGGAACTCCTACCTTATTTTTTACATTAAGCGCCGCTGACTTACATTGGCCTGAGTTGTACCGTCTTATTGCACCGGATCTTGATTTAAGACTATTAGAACCAAATAGAGCCATGGCAATAAAAAATAAACTTTTAAACGAAAACCCATTAATAGTTTCCTGGTTTTTCCAACAACGAGCTGACTTTTTCATTCAAAAAATGATGGGACCACATTTTTTGGTGAGAGACTACTGGTATAGAACTGAATTTCAGCATCGCGGTAGTCCTCATATCCATGGGATTCTATGGTTGGAAGGTGCTCCTGATATTTCAGAGCTAGATCAAATGTCATTTGAAGAAAGGGCTGTGATTGCGAACTATTTTGGAAATTTGGTCACAACAATGAATCCACATATCGGTAAACCTGCACCGATAATTCATCCATGTCAGGTACATTATTCTGAAATTCGAGACCATGATGATGATTATGAAAACTTAATAAATTGCTGCCAACGACACACGCGCCATGGCAAACAGTGTTTGCGAATTAATAAGACCACGAAAACCCAAGAGTGCCGATTTAAATTTCCATTGCCCTTAAACGAGGCGAATACGTTAGTTCAAGAAAATGGAGAGTGGGCCTTCAAATCGGCACGCAACGATCCGCTTATTAATTCGCACAACAGATTTGTTTGCGAGAACTGGAGAGCAAACACGGACATGCAATGCATTTTATCCACTAAAGCTGTTCTGAACTATATAGCTAAATACGCGAGCAAATCGGAACCAAGATCTAAAGCTTTGGAAGAAATTTATTCCTTGGTTTTAGATAACCAGAACGACGGGCAAGCAAAAGAAATTCTCAAAAAAATATTTTTGAAAGTTTGCGCTGAGCGTGATATATCGGCGCAAGAAACTTTTCATATTTTGATGGGTTGGCCTTAATATCACGCCAGTAGAGCCTTTGTCAAAATTAATGTGGACCATGACCAGTGGCTTAGATTAAATTCTGAGCCTGGTGAAGTAGCCGTTACATCAGTGTTGGAAACATATCCACTTCGCCCTGAGCATTTTGATAGTATGTCTTTAAAGGATTTCTTCAGCAAACATTATAAAAGAGGAAATATGTGGGCAACACGTAGAAAACCTGCGGTACCCCGTGTTGTTCCCCGGCGAACTCTCAATGTTGCGAACCAAGAAGACTTTTACAAACAACAGGTCATATTAAATATTCCATGGCGCAGCCTCACAGAATTTACAGATTCTGGAAAAACATGGAAAGAAATATACGAAGAATACGAAATTGATCAGATAGTATTTTTAGAAATTCCTGAGGTTGAAGAAGATCAATATGAAGTAGAAGATGAAACAGAAAATTTTAGAGAACGGGAGGAATGGATGATTTTGGCTGAAATGGGCCCAAACCAACAAAATATTGCCAGAATGGAATTAGGTACGCGAGAATTCGACTTTACTGCTATTTGGGATGGCACATATAATAATTATCCAAATCCAGGTACTCTTTCCTCCTTCATATCAGAAACCAAAGCACAAACTGATCACCAAGCACATCAACATTGTATGCCTGCAGTAAATTTGAATCAAGAGCAAACTGAAATAATAGTTCATTTAAACACACAAATTGATATGATTCGACGCAGCCAAGTAGTGCCGTTTGCTGACCAATGTACAATAATACAGGGGAAGGCAGGTAGTGGCAAGAGTACAGTCATTGGAGCTATGTGTCATATTTTAACTGAACAGCTAGGACCAAATAGTTTTTTACTGATGGCACCAACTGGAGTCGCTGCTGTAAATGTAAGTGGGTGCACAATTCATTCTGGGCTACATATTGGCATCGAAATAATGTTTAAGGCATTAGATGGAGAGGCCGCTTCGAATTTTCAGACAGAAATGGTAAATTGTCATTTTGTTATCATTGACGAAATGAATATGGTGGGCTGCTCATTATTCCATAAAATAGACCTCAGATGCCGAGAAGCTAAACCCTACAATGCACTAATGCCTTTTGGTGGCATGTGTTTGTATCTTTTAGGAGACATAAAACAGTTACCTCCAGTTATGGATCGACCATTTTATGGAAATGGATACGTTTCTACGCACACGGATCAAGGTCAACTTTTGTTTAAATCAATTAGTCGATGTGTAGTACTCCGTACTGCACATCGTCAAGATGAACAACAAAATGATTTCAGATGTGTCTTGGATCGTTTAAGTGTAGGGCAATCTACACTTGACGACTGGAGACTATTAATGACTCGAGAAAAATCGCAACTTGCCAATGAAGAGGTCGCCTCATTTGAGGATGCATTGCGGTTGATTCCATTCAACGAAGCGGTTTCTTCATATAACATCGCCAAACTTGAATCGCTGAACAGTCCTGTGGCTAAAATTGCATCAAAAAACAACAATGCCACAGCTGCTAAAGCTGAAGCTGATGTCGCGCAAGGACTAGAAAAAACACTTTATCTGGCAATAGGTAGCAGGGTGATGTTAAAATCCAATTTATGGGTTAACAAAGGGCTGGTAAATGGCGCTTTGGGCTATGTGCGCGATATTTTATACGAGCCAGGGTCTGCTCCCCCACAAGATACGCCAATTGTGATTTGTGTACAGTTTGACAAATATACTGGTCCTCAAATAAATGGCACAGTTCCCATTCCACCCATGACCCGGGCGTGGAAGACTGGCCAAGTGTCATGCTCACGAACGCAATTTCCACTGTCGCTTGCCTGGGCAGTTACTGTGCACAAATCGCAAGGACTTACTCTGGACAAAGTAGTTGTAGACATTGGCGTAAAAGAGTTGGCAGCCGGATGTACATATGTTGCTCTTTCAAGATCCAAACGACTCACGGATATTGTATTTGATCCAGGTTTTGATTATGTTCGTTTGGAAAAAATTAAAAAAATGAAACTTTTGCAGCTCAGAATAGAAGAAGAAAGAAGGTTGAATAATATATCACAGTCTCATTAGATAACAGTTTCAGTGGAATCATTATTCATCATTAAAATTGATTCAGTAAATTTACGTATTATATATATTTTGGAATAATAATCGCGAGGTCTAAGTTCGCGGCGAACCACTAGTTACAACATGATTCTAGTAACATGTAACATGACGTCACGCTTTCGTATTTCATACAAATCTCCATAGACACAGAATTTTTTTACTGCGTAATCTGTTGTTTTGTCAATTTGTTTTGACGTTTAGAAAAAATGTCTGATTCGACTTGTTGTCATCTAGCGGATTCTATTACTCGGCAACCTCTCAACTCATGTTCGAACTTAAAAACTCAATGATTTATACTCGATACTCGAGTTATATTCGAACAACCAATTTCTAACGATTGTTCAAGTTGTTAGTTTTTCGAGTATGTAAGTGGCAACACTCACTGGTGTAAGATTGTTCAAGCTGCCGAAAGGCAGTAGACTTTTGACAGAGCCATACTTGGCTAAAGCAGCCAGAGGACTTTGGCCTACACTCTCCTCGCTGGCCAGATGGGTTGGAGAGGCTCATTGATGTTTATAAGCTAAGTTTAGCTTGTATTTCCTAAGTCGCCTACAACATCCACGGAAGGGCTTGGAGTGGCCCTATTCTACTCCGCCGGTAACCACACGGCAGAGCTTGTTCAACTATAAACTTTCACTGACAAAGTATACTCGGGAGCTAATATTTGTTCGACACATAAGTTGTGTTGAACTCACTTGGAGAGCGGCCTTGTTTGAGGACACTTTGTGTGTATAATGCACGTGGCAGTGGCTTGTGAACAACTATATGCTTTACGGAGAATTAGAATGTTTAGCAATGAAAACATTGGCGGATTTAAGTTCAGATTTGTCGCCTCTAAACTATGAATGGTCGACTGTTGGTGGCGGATGCACATACACACGGGCTGTTAGTGTACTGAGTTGCTATTTTTTAAACGCGGAGTCACTAAACGAACGATTTTTTGTATAGAAAAACCATTCGTTTAGGTGACTCCGCGTTTCAAAAATAGCACTTCTGTAGTGGGTGGGCGCCCGCGCCGGCCGGCAATAGTTTTGCATGAGTTAACTGGTGGCGGAATCGCACAAAGCAATACAAATCACACACACAGTTTAATTACATACTCTATATAACCTTTACTTCCGCAAAGTAACAGCTAAATCTATTAATTAGCCTGTAAACTATACTTACTTGAAGAGTGAGAAACGATTTTGACGATTGGACGTCGTAAGATGCGACTAAAAGACTTGTGCAACACAAATATCTCGTGTTTAAGCTCCATTCCCAATGAGGGTTGACGTCCTGGCAGGGTCGCCATGTCATGTGTTGCGGAGAGAGGTAACAGTGAAACACCCTGTAGGTTCAAAGTTTTAATGTCGAATATCTATTGGTAGGTACATTATGGAAAGTTATTAGTATTGATCATTGAGTTATCAGTATCAATACTGATACCTTTCCATAATTTATCGATATTCTGTACTGATAAAAATACTGGTATTTCGTATCGATATAAAGATACAAACTGTCGGTAATCCTGTCCCTGGTCGTAAGACCCAAATGCTCTGTCTGCTCCATTAGGAAAAATACTATACAAGTAGATAGATACTTAGTGTATTTGTATGTATTTTGTAACATAGTAAGACAGTGCCATCGGCAGTACTCCCGAACCATATTCAGGTCATCCCGAACATAAATTCAGAGCTTCGCAAACTCATCGCACAAGTTAGCGAAACTATCAAACTGCTCGATTCTATTAGGTACGAATAGTTGCTGCTCACATGTTATCTATATATAGGTATGTATTTGATGTTTATCTATAGGTATATATACAAGTGTCGAACTTACTTTGGGGCTAGCTCAATCTGTGTGATTTGTCGTATATCTTTATTTTTTTATATAAATCTTTTGTATTATTGTAGCCAATACAGATTTTGACTAATAAATACAGCCATGTTTTGCGGAATCTGGCAATTTATATGTGAGAAACAAATATATAGCCATTCCGCCTCAGCCGCCCCGGGCCTCGGCAGATTTGGTAGACAATAATTGTTAGTATCTACTTGGTAGAAACTAAAAACCTACTTTACCCTCATAATTATACCTTTATAATTATACTATAGTGATCTAGAATAGCCCGTGGTTCAATTTATTACGTGTATGTCCCTTCCACGTTATATGTATACTTTTTGACCGAGCGAGCGAAGCGAGCAAGGTCTACAATTCAAGTTGGGGCGAAAAACACATTGTTTGTATGTATGTTTGTATGTATGTATATATGTTCCACGATAACTCTCGAACCGTTGAACTAATTTTGATGATATTAAAAATGAGTGTAGCAACTATTCATAGAATTTTTAAGTTCGTTTGGCATCAAAATCGATTCAGCCGTTTCTGAGATAAACGCATTTTTGTAAAAATAATTATTAGTCTATAACTTCCGAACCGTTAATCAGATTGGGGTGAAACTTGTCATGTCACGAGATAGTATTACTATATTTAACCGAATAAAATACTTTTGGTCATTAAGTAATTCTTTGAGGAAAAGTAAACTCAAAGAAATTATTTCTATACGACATTATTAGCTTATGCGCGTTGTAGAAATGGATTAAATGAAACAGCACCATCTAGCGGATTCTTGAAGAATTAATAGGCATGTTATTTGGGGCATACCAAGATGTTATCAAACTGATTTTCGCTTATATTTATATGTTAATAGGTATAATGCTATCCTATAATGATGATGAATTGAGTTTGGATTTTAAATTTCCTATGTAACTTATTTAAGATTGCTATTTATTTGCAGGCAAACCCGTGCCTTGAGTTCATTCAAATGACGATAACTTTTTTTTAGGGAGTGCCTCCGCTGCCAGCGGCTCCTAAAATATCACTAATGGGAACCGGCGGTTATACTGCATTATTTTCAGTTTTGGCTTAGTTTGATAGATAACTAAATTTAACAATTTTGTTGAGCAAACTTTGGTTCAATCGTTATCGCTGCTTGTCTGTGATTCTGAAGTAGTATTAGTGATTATGCTTCGAACTAAAAAGAGATCAGCGTCAGCCAAAGCCCGCGAAGTAGCTTTACGTAGAGAGTTAGAAACTAATGAGAAGCGGCATGAGCATCTTTCGCAACTAAAGGAAGATGCCAGTACTTCTCGTGCCAATGAGAGCTCATCAATCACTTAACCCTTCAAATGTCGGCATAGCAGACACAATAGTAAAACAATACATCAGACGCCCGCTCGGGGCGTCCGACATTTAAAGGGTTATATCAAGAAATCTTTCCCAACGTAAAACGCCTCTAAAGCTTGTGTTCACAGCGTGAGCACGCAAGTGAAGTAATAGAGCATGAACTATTCCCTGAACTTTAAGCGCTTGCACTCAATTCGTGAGCACGCTGTGGAGGTTTGAGAGGAAGAATCTTCACCAGAACACGGATTCCATTCCACCCATGATCCGATCGCGGAAGACTGGCCGAGTTTCATGCTCACGTACGCAATTTTCATTGACATTTGCCTAGGCAGTAACTGTGCACAAATCGCAAGGACTTTGAATAAAGTAGTCGTAGATATTGGCGTAAAAGAGTTGGCGACCGTGTGTATAATCATACATACGTTGCTCTTTCAAGTTCGAAACGTCTTACGGATATGGTATTTGATCCAGGTTCAAAATTAATTCGTTTTGAAAAAAAAATGAACTTATCAGCTCAGAATAGAAGAAAGAAGGATGTAAAATCTGAAAAAAAAAAATCAGTTTTACTGGATATTAAAATTCATTTTAATCTGGGGGCACGAGAATGCCCGGCCAAGACGAGCCTTGTGGAGCGCAAGGGCACTACCTACCTTTTCTTAAAATGTTTCGTCGTTTTTTGAACTCTCATAACTTTGTTTTGGATGATGCTAAATAGTTAAAAATTTCAAGATATATTGACACCAATACAATCATTAAAAATAATGAACTTATCAGCTCAGAATAGAAGAAAGAAGGTTGTAAAATCTGAAAAAAAAACTCAGTTTTACTGGATATTAAAATTCATTTTAATCTGGGGGCACGAGAATGCCCGGCCAAGACGAGCCTAGCGGAGCGCAAGGGCACTACCTACCTTTTCTTAAAATGTTTCGTCGTTTTTTGAACTCTCATAACTTTGGTTTGGATGATGCTAAATAGTTAAAAATTTCAAGATATATTGACACCAATACAATCATTAAAAATACGTGTGAATGTCGTAGCTATTATACTTTAGATTTTATTAATGTCTGAAAGCCCCCGATTTCGTTACTGATTCACTCACTGACTCACTCACTGATCATCAAAATTCTTAAGGTACTTCCTGAAGTCCTAGAATGCTGAAATTTGGTATGTAAGCTTATATTACTACAAAAACAACAAAAAAAAAACAAACCTTACCTTTCCCCTCGGAATAGGAGGCGGAAGTTTGTAGACGTGTGGCATGGCCGTTTTATTTCACACACGGTAAGGGCGCATAGATCAAGAATCTTGGCTCTACACGAGATCTGACCACTTTTTCATAGATTTTGATTAAGGTGTAGTGTAGAGCTTGTAGGTTTAGAGCGTGTAGTCTTCAGAGCTTGGCTTTATACTAGATCTGATAACTTTTTCACAGGGTAAGCTATGTAGACTCGTTTTGGCAACATTTTTACATGAAAATGTTTTTGGTGGGATTCTATTTTGGAATAATAATCGCGAGGTCCAAGTTCGCGGCGAACCACTAGTTAACATATACTTATACTTAGAATTAATATTTCAGAAAGAATGTCCTTTGCAATAACATCGACGTAAAAACATCCAAAAGGAAAATTATTGAGCGATTTGTCCATATAAGACTGACGTTAATGACAAGTAGTTTCGCGACTGGCCACCCTCGATTGTGTGAAGGAAGTACCATTAATGCTTGTATTCTAAGGCGGGCTATCCACCGCAACCTTACATAGTGGAGAAGTGCGGAGATATGTTTGATGTTAATACGGATGACATTTGACTAGCTTAATCATCTTAACGAGGTGAACAGATGACCTAAAACTCACGGCAGGACGTCACTGGAAAGGGGTAGCGCGCGATAAAAGACAATGGAAAATACTAGAAGCGGCCTGTGCCAAGAGGCAGACTGAATTACGCGACATTAATGTTACAGTGCAATAACATATAAAAAAATCAGAATAAAGGGCTTATTATTATAGTATTATAATGATCATATTTAGAAAAGAAAATTCCGGAAAGCGCATTTCAGACTATTTAATACATACTATAACTCTTAGATAAAGAAAAGTGAGGCATAGATAAAAAATTGCCGCTGATAAACTTGGTTACAAAATAAAAGACGTCTTAGATTGCTTATCGCAAAGCAATTTTTTTTCGTTTTTACCCACTGCTATGCAAGGCTTCATGGTTTTCTATGAACTAGTAGTTCGCCACGAACTAAGACCTCGCGATTATATTTTCTACTACCAAACAAAGCAAGCAAGCAATCCAATACACGACAATTGAACACAATTAACCGACTAAACAAATTAAACAAAACTGTAAACACGCAAGACAACAAAAAGTCATACGATTCTAGACAAAATCAAGTCAATCTTGTAAACTTATGAAAAAAAAATCATAACGAGTTCTAAGAATTTAAAAATTTTGTTGGATTCCTACTTATTGTTTTTTTGTGAACTATGTGGTATTGAATGTACGCAACAAATTGTCAATTTTCTTCTTTTCTTAAAAATAGTGGTCAAGACATTGGCCTTGTAACTCGGAAGTCGCGGGTTTGATTCCCACGGGAGACATGCATTTTTAAGAAAGTTGTTCAGTAACCCGGACTGAATTCACCCATAAATAGTTTCAGTATATTTTGTAAGAAGATTTGTACCTATTGTATATCCGTCACGGCTCAGTCACCTAGACTTCGCGAGTCACCCTAAACCCTTTTAAGTATAACGTATGAAAAAGTTGTCCAGACAAAAAAGTTGTTCAACTAAAAAATTGCGATTTTATAATGGCAACAAAAAAGTCCAATGACATTTTTTAGAATATTTAGAAATGGCGTATGTATGACAGTTTTAAATTTTAAAGTCCCATATTTCCGCCATTTTGAAAAGTTTCGAAAAACTGGCTCGACAAAAACATTCTATTTAGCTGCTTACAAAATTTCATGAGAATCGGTTAAGAAATGCGACCTGTAGGCGAGAACAGACAGACAGACAAAAGAATTTTTGGCTAATCTCGAAACTGAGACGCTTCGCTCGTTACGCTCGCTCGGTCAATAATTATAGACTTAGGAAATACAAGCTAAACAAAGCTTATAAACATCAATGAGACCTCTGCAACTCGTCTGGCCAGCGTGGAGAGTGTAGGCTAAGTTCTCTGGCTGCTTTGGACAAGTATGGTTTTGGTAGTACAGAGAGGGTCGTGCTCCAGCAGTGGAGATATAAAGACCTGATTGATGATGATGAATTATAGATGCAAAATAGGCAATAAATAAAATATCTCCGCTCGTCTCGTCCCTTCCTCGCTTTGGCGGATCTAAGCCCTTACTTCGTGCTAGCTTATGATTAATGATTGTCGAGCACGTGTTTGCGCCAGTTTTTGTCACTTTTCGTGAGCTTTTGTTATGTTTTCACGCGTCTCGTATTGTTACAGTTTCATGTACCTGTTTTGTGTTTTGCTTCTGAAATGTTTGAACTTATTTAGGTAAGTATATATACTAAATCCGTTATTTAGCTTTTGGAAAATTGTGACGAAAACTTCTGATTTTTCATGCTGGTGTGGGTGAAAAGAAAAAACTTTGAATGTACAAGCTAATTCTCTCCCAAGCAGATCGTAGAAGCCGATCGAGACTGGGCGAAAATGGTGAACATTTTAATAGGCGATGCGGTTAGCAAACCATCACTATTTTCATTCCTTTTTTAGGGTTCCAAACAAAAAATTAAAAAACGGAATAATAATAGGATCACTGGTGCGTCTGTCTGTCCGTCCGTCTGTCACTGCCAATTTGCTCTGAATCTACTGCTTTGATAAAAAGGCTGATTTTCGGTACGAAATTCTAAAAACGTTATGTGAGGAACCAGTTCCTTTGTAAGGTCCTTGAGGTTTCGTCTCTTTTATTCATTACCAGCTATGCCCGTGGGCTTTGCTCCCCGTGGGATTTCGGTATAAAAACTATCCTATGTCCTTGTCTGGGAATCAAACTATATCCATATCAAATTTCATGTAAATGGATTTAGTGGTTCAAGCGTGAAGTAACAAATAAATAAATTAACTCACTTTCTCATTTATAATATTAGTAGGAAGTAGGATGCATGACATAACATTGTACTCGCTTCGTGAAGACGTGGGTCAGCTGCTTCTCTGAAACACAGCAAACCCAACTACCTAGATAGGAATTTCGAAATTTACCAAGATCTTATGTATTCGGATTCCTTAGTAAACAAGGAACTCTTATAAATTCGCCATATCTGTCTATTTTTTATTAATTGTAAATAATATTTTTAATATTTGATTAATAACGGGGAAAGGCCAGAAAAAGGGCCAAGGGCCAACATCATTTCATAAAGGCCGATCATCATCATCATCAGGTCTTTTTGTCTCCATTGCAGGAGCACGACCCTATCTGTACTACTTGAGCCATATTTAGCCACAGTATAGATTCAGAGGGTTTGGCCTACACTCCCCACGCTAGCCAGACGGGTTAGAGAGGTCTCATTGATCAGCTTGTATTACCTAAATCGCCTCTTACTTTACGACATCCACGGGAAGGCCGTGAGAATAAATATAATCGGCCGCTTCAGGCCGTACTAGCAACTCTGAAGAGCAGCGTGTATCTACTGCTAAACATAGGTACTACTTCTCAGTATAACTTAATAGTGTTAGTAAGTCAGTGTCACATGCACTATGCACACAAAGTGACCTCAAAAAAGGCCACCCCGACTCGAGCTGAACAAAACTTCTGTGCCAGAGTAAATTCAACAAAACTTTACGGTATAGTAATGTACATAAGACTATCTGCCTTATTCTTCATCTTCTTATCGTGTGTGTTAATAATAGTGCATGTGTCACTGGCTTACTAACACTATTAAGTTATACTGAGAAGTAGTACCTATGTTTAGCAGTAGATACACGCTGATGCTCTTCAGAGTTTTTAAACCGCCTTAAAGGCCTCTGACATGGTTATAGGTAACGACCAATGTCAAAGACAGTGACCGGGACCGACGGCTTAACGTGCCCTCCGAAGCACGGATCATCTTACTTATCGGACAATCAGGTGATCAGCCTACAATGTCCTAACCTAACCAAACTAGAACAACAACACAAAGTCGTTGCCCCCGCCGGGAATCGAACCCGCGACCTCCGGGTATAAGCCGAACGCTCTAACCACTACACCACGGAGGCAGTTATCTGCCTTATTCATAAAAATTAACAAACGCTTTCTGAACTTTGTTATCATCATCAGGTCTTTGTTTGTTTGTTGGTTAAATCTATATTGTACTTAAACACAAGACACAAAATTTCCCGAATACCCTTCCTCGCAGAGACAGTGGGACGAGCCGCTTTGCAGACTTGTACAGAGTAATCTCTTACAATCTTCTGACAGCAATTCTGTAGAGCGCGCTCGTCTCATTGCAACTGCTGAGTGGGAGTCTGGCTTGTGGTTGCAGGATCTACCTTCCTGGAATATTGGGACTTTCCTGGATGACCACACCTTTCGTTTGGCGACATGCTTACGTTTAGGAGCAAAGACAAACGTTCCACATCTTTGCCCTTGCGGTGACACTGTCGACCAGTTCGGTCACCACGGACTCTCGTGCACGAAGAGCGCCGGCCGAATGGCACGACATGCTAATTTAAATAATATAGTACACCGCGCTCTTGTCACCATCGGGTTGCCAGCAATTTTAGAACCAAATGGTTTGGCCCGCGATGATGGCAAGAGACCGGATGGTATGACGCTTGTGCCGTGGAGGTTGGGAAAGCCGTTGGTGTGGGACGCTACGTGTGTCGACACTCTGGCGGTCTCCCATCTTCACGGCACAAGCTCTAAGGCTGGCGCAGCTGCAGCCGCTGCGGAAACCCTAAAACGGCGCAAATATGAATGCTTAGGGAATGGCTTCATATTTGAGCCGTTTGGGGTTGAGACTTTAGGTCCGTGGGGACCATCAACTCACAAACTTTTTAAATTTTTTAACAAAAAATTAGTCGAGGTGTCGGGTGACCTAAGGGCTGGCAATTATTTCGCCCAACGAATAAGCATTGCCATCCAACGTGGCAATGCTGCCAGCCTTTTGGGCACTCTACCGCAGGGCAATGATCTGGAAGACGTTTTCTATTTGTAAGGTTTTTCTTTTTTATTATTATTATTTGTTTAGTTTAATTTAGAGTATAATTTAGATTTTAATTTAGTTTTTAATTTAGACACAAAAATACAAGTTAGAAGTAGAAAACAGTACAAAGGCGGACTTATCCCAGTTAGATATCTCTTCAAGTCAACCTTGAATTAAGAGGACAATTTACAACACAGGGTAGAGAGTGGGACAATATACATAGAACAGAAAACAGAATCCAATTAAACCTAACTCCTTACTAAACTCTTCTTTTTAGTCTTCACTCCAAAAGCACGACCATCTCTGTACTACCAGAGCCATACTTGGCCAGAGCAGCCAGAGGACTTATACACTCTCTTCGCTGGTCAAACCAGTTGGAGAGGTCTTATTGATGTTTATAAGCTTTATTTAGCTTGTTGCTCTTCCATGCTGGTCTGGGAGAAAACAAAAACTTAGAATGTACCAGCTGCTTCTCTTCCCGCGCAGATCGTAAGAGCCGATCGAGGGAATGGGCGGGATTTGAATCATGGTAATAGGCGATGAGGCTAGCAACCCATCACTATTTTGATTCCTTTTCTATCTTAACGCCCACCATCACGCTAAGCGTGGCCTTTGGGCCTAACGGCCCTGGGCTCTGCCTACCCCGTCAGGGATATAGACGTGAAAATGTATCCGTATATTTAGCTTGTAATTCCTCAGTCGCCTTCTACGACATTCGCGGGAAGACTTGCTAAACCTTAATTTTACTTGAAATGTTACTTTTTCTTTTTCAAATTCAAACACGAATAAGAGGAATATATAGTAGACTAGTTGTGCCCGCGGGTTTAACTCCCCGTTGGAATTTCGGGATAAATAGTAGAGATAATAGACCCTATGTCCTTCCCCGAGTCTCAAACTATATCCATACCAAATTTCATCCAAATCGGTTCAGTAGTTGAAGGGTGAAGAGGTAACAAACAAACAAACAAATATACAAACTCACTTTCGCATTTATATTATTAGTAGGATAGTAGGATAGGATAGTAGGATTGTAGATGTTTGTTTGTTTTTTATTGCGGTTTTTTGTTTGATATTACCAACCAATAATATTAATACCAACAACAGGTAGACCGTGACGCTTGAAATATTCACAGAATATTTTGAAAATAAATAATTAAATTAAAATTTTAAGCATTTATTTCTTCCTCAAATATACAGGTATTTATTTTACAATATTCACTACACGTAATGTCAAGTTATAATGTAAGTATATTACAATTAAAATCCGCCCTGTATCTTTTCTGGTTTCGTTTTTAAATTAAATAAATATTTAAGTGGGGCTCCCATACAACAAACTGCTTTCTTATAGATAATAGTACGGAACCTTACGTGCGCGAGTCAGACTCGCACCTGAACAAACTGCTTTATTTATTTATTTACAAAATTCATGTACACAAAATACAAACACAGAAACAAACAAAGTAAGAAAATTGAGTACATAGGTACTGCTTATTTCATAAGAAATCTCTTCCAGCAGACCCAGGAGAGGAAAAGTGAAGAAAACAGGTAGTAGTAGGCGTGTACATAATAAACTAAATTTAAATACAAATACATGTAGCTACTTATCTAAAAATTTAAACATATACACACATACATTATTATAAAATACATAATGTATATACATAGACTAATATATACGCAACTAAAAATATATATTATAAATATATAATATAAAAATATGTATACATATAGGTACTATTTATTATGGTAAGGAAAGATAATACTCTTTTACTCGCTTCCTAAAAACAGTAAATGATTTGGAGTCTCGTATAGTGTGTGGTAGTGAATTCCATAATTTCACCGCTTTCTTATAAATAATAGTACGAAACCCTTCGTGTGCAAATCCGACTCGAGCCTGGCCGGTTATTTATTCACTTTAAGACCGGCAAATAAGAAAATCCGAAAGGAAAGTGGGGAAATAAAACGACAAAATAGAACATGTCCAATTTGTCAACAAATTCAAGTCACGAAGGCGCCAATAAAAGTTGTACCTCTTATCAATGCGTGAACCCGCGGGCAGCTCAATTCAGGGGAGCCCGTTTTAATAGCGTGTCTTGAATGCCGCACACCCTTGTAGTATAAAACTTACAGAAGAATAACTTTTTTTATTTTACAAGCTTTTATTTAACTTGCAATGTATCTTGTATGTCTGTATGCTTGTTTAGGTTCTTCTTCTAATCTTGCGACTTAATTTTCCAATCCTCAACCGATTTAGCTGAAAATTTGTTTACTTGTGTAAGTCTGCTGTTATGATGATGGAGCAGGGAGATATTCGACGGAACTCAGATATAAAACAAAGTAAAAGGATTCGTTTTATTAGTATTTTGTATTTGTGTAGGCAGACTATGCTTAGGGTCCGATCACGGAGACGGAAGGTGGTCGATGGAAGTCAGTAGTAAAATGAAGCAACTCCATCGAGTTTGGGCTTATTTCATTTTGCTTAGCAAGTACTTTGGCCTAACAATAAAAGCTTGAACAAAAAAGACGTGTGGCACTCGAGGACTGCCGCGGTAAAGCTATTGCAAACAAGGAAGGACGGCAACGTCGCAAACGGACGACGGAGACGAAGCGGCAACCTACATGGTAGGCGGAGTGGGGAGAGCGTGAGGTTTTTTCGTTACGGAATTTCTGGATTCGGTCCCCGCGCTCAAGGCCCGCGATAGAAGCTATGCAATAGCTTAAAAATTTTTTTTTTTCAAAAAATGTATTTATTTTTAACCGTGTCTTTTAAAACTCTTCCAATAAAAGGTGGACGTTATCAATTATTAAAATGAGTTAACGGGTTACTCACGTATAGAGTCAGTGTGTCGCGAGCCGGTGTGGTGTACGGGCCTTTAGTCATATTCGCCCCAATGAAGACCTCCGGATAAGGTCGAATAATGTCGGCCAGTAGCTGAATCTGTACGTCAGTAACCCGTTAACTCTTAAAGTCTAAGAGGTCAATCTGAAAAAGAACATTTTTCATCGGGACCTGACATAAAGAGGTATTCCGCAACGCGCTCCAATTTTGAGGCGCACCTGATGAGGCGCTCCATTTTTATTCCTCGAAGCGCACCGTTTTGGAGCGCTTCCGATAGCAATTAAAAATATTAAAATTTTATTCCTCTAAGCGCACCAACGTTTAAAAATAGGGAAGAGCATGAAGCAAACGTAATAAATTATATCGATGATTTTAAAAAACTCGTAATTTGTGCATCGTCATCATTGAAGTTGCTTAACCAAAATACTCCACTGCAGGAGCACGACCCTCTCTATACTACCAGAGCCATACTTGGCCACGTTACTTTTTAAATACACAATAACATTGCTCTTTGAATACACATTATAGTGCAGAAAGCGAAAAAATATTTTTCTGTCAATTTCGTACTTTTGGTTAGGCAACTTCAATGATGACGATGAACAAATTACGAGTTTTTTAAAATCATCGATATAATTTATTACGTTTGCTTCATGCTCTTCCCTATTTTTAAACGTGGGTGCGCTTTGAGGAATAAAATTTTAATATTTTTTATTGCTATCGGAAGCGCTCCAAAACGGTGCGCTTCGAGGAATAAAAATGGAGCGCCTCATCAGGTGCGCCTCAAAATTGGAGCGCTTTGCGGAATACCTCGACATAAAAGCAATACGTAAGCTTTTCTACGCACATTTTTGAAACTTGGCTTTTTTACAGATATGGTCGCATCTGTCCCTCCATAATTTCCGTCGCAGCGCAGATAAGTCCAATTTGCCTACATCACGTACGCGGGCGACTTAAAAATACAAAATCAACTTTTCCCTTTACAAAGTCGGATTTTTTATCGGAGCGGAGTGATTAATTTGGATTCGGGGATGTAAGACGCTTAGCGGTTTTCTTTTTGCCGCTTGCTTTTCGGTAATTCGATTTTGCGTGAGGAAATGTTGAGAAGCTACGTAGTAAGCTAAAGGAGGTCAATGTTCCTGTTGAAGTGAACTGTTTAATATTATCCCAAGGGAAGTTTACACTTCTTGACAATCCCAAGGGAAGATAATCACACTAATAATAAAAGGCGAAAGTTTGTAGTTTGTTGTTGTGTGTGTGTGTATTTTATGTAGCTTTTTTACGCGCAAACGGCTGGACCATTTTTGATAAAATTTGGTATGCCACGACTAGTAAGATATAATTTTGAGGCACATGTAATTTTTCGGAATCAATTTTGATAATATTTATTTGTGCCCACCTGACAAGTTTGTCCTATTAAAAAAAATCTGTCTAGGCGTCTTGGAAACATTCAAATCGGTTTAGTAGTTAAAGCGTGAAGAGGTAATAACTGCCTCCGTGGTGTAGTGGTTAGAGCGTTCGGCTCGTACCCGGAGGTCGCGGGTTCGATTCCCGGCGGGGGCAACGACTTTGTGTTGTTGTCCTAGTTTGGTTAGGACATTGTAGGCTGATCACCTGATTGTCTGATAAGTAAGACGATCCGTGCTTCGGAGGGCACGTTAAGCCGTCGGTCCCGGTCACTGTCTTTGACATTGGTCGTTACCTAAAACCATGTCAGAGGCCTTTAAGGCGATTTAAAACCTCTGACACTAGTGTTAGTCACTAACGCACACGATAAGAAGAAGAATCAAATAAACTCACTTTCGCATTTATAATATTAGTTAGGAATTAGGATGAGGATAGTTAGGTTGGTACGGAACTCTTAGTGCGAGTCCTTCTAGCACTTGGCCGGTTATTTCTACATAGACAAGAAGGTACGATAAGTAAGGCGGAGTACCTCTTAATCTTAGCTTCAGAGCTCTTGAGTACGTACGTGTCATGAGAATGTCAAACGGAAAACGAAAAATCACATTGAAATCACATCACTCAGTGTGACGTATTTCTTGTGACGTCAAATGTGATTGACTCGGCGGATGTAAAGTCTTTTCTAAATCGAATGAAGAAATGCGGACGTTTCCCCGACAGCTTTGGAGCCCTAACGACTGAACAAATTGAGGCCATCCGTCAATACGTGCGGCAATGAGAATACATATACCACTAGGAACGAGCTCTGGTTTATGAAGGATTTCTTTAACTAGAATATGGAAATACAAGTTTATTGGCTATAGACCAATTAAAAACCCCTATAGACGCTATCACGGTTCTAATTGGATGAGACAGGCATGAAATAGACAAAAGTGGAAAAAACTGGGGAAGGCCTACGCCGCAGAGGCGACTTCCAAAAAATCATAGTACAGTTAGAAATATTATATATGTAACAGATGTCATTTTATTTATTTTGGTAGAAATAAAGGCTTTTTTTACTTTTACTTTTTACTTTTTACTTTTTATAGACGCTATCAAGTGATAGTGGCGGAACTGCAATGCTTACCCATCACCTTAAACACATAATTATTTCTCTTCCTTGTCACTAGATGGCGCTATAAGATATAAATTCGCTGAAAAGTTTCTGTGTGCCAAGTAGCCGCTGCTCTCTACACAATATTTGCAAGAATCCGTGAAAATCCATCCGCCTCCACTTTGGCTAACTTCGGAATGCGAGAAAACTTTCTTATAATATCAATGGCGGATTTTAAAACTAAAATAAAATTAACCTAATAACTAACTACTTAAAATTTGAAGTATTCTCTGAAAAGTTTCTGTGTGCCAAGTAGCCGCTGCTCTCTACACAATGTTGGCAAGAATCCGTGAAGATCCATCCGCCTTCACTTTTGTTAACTCCGGAAAGCGAGCAAACTTTTTTATAATATCTATGGCGGATATTCAAACTAAAATAAAATATTCCTAATAATTACCTACTTAAAAATTTGAAGTGTACGCTGAAAAGTTTCTGTGTGCCAAGTAGCCGCTGCTCTCTACACAATGTTCGCAAGAATCCGTGAAGATCCATCCTCCTCCACTTCGGCTGACTTCGGAATGCGAGCAAACTTTCTTATAATATCTATGGCGGATTCTCAAACTTAAGTAAAATATACCTAATAACTAGGTACAAGCAAACTTTCCTAAAATATTTATGGCGGATTCTCAAACTAAAAATACACCTATTATCTACCTACTTAAAAATTTGAAGTGTTCGCTAAAAAGTTTGTGTGTGCCAAGTAGCCGCTGCTCTCTACACAATATTCGCAAGAATCCGTGAAGATCCATCCTCCTCCACTTCGGCTAACTTCGGAATGTGAGCAAACTTTCTTATAATATCTATGGCGGATTCTCAAACTAAAATAAGATATACCTAATGACTACCTACTTAAAAATTTGAAGTGTACGCTGAAAAGTTTCTGTGTGCCAAGTAGCCGCTGCTCTCTACACAATGTACGCAAGAATCCGTGAAGATCCATCCTCCTCCACTTCGGCTAACTTCGGAATGTGAGCAAACTTTCTTATAATAAATATCTATGGCCGATTCTCAAACTAAAATAAAATATCCTAATAATTACCTACTTAAAAATTTGAAGTGTTAGCTGAAAAGTTTGTGTGTACCAAGTAGCCGCTGCTCTCTACACAATGTTCGCAAGAATCCGTGAAGATCCATCCTCCTCCACTTCGGCTAACTTCGGAATGTGAGCAAACTTTCTTATAATAAATATCTATGGCCGATTCTCAAACTAAAATAAAATATCCTAATAATTACCTACTTAAAAATTTGAAGTGTTAGCTGAAAAGTTTGTGTGTACCAAGTAGCCGCTGCTCTCTACACAATGTTCGCAAGAATCCGTGAAGATCCATCCTCCTCCACTTCGGCTAACTTCGGAATGTGAGCAAACTTTCTTCATATGCCTCTCACAGCCGTTTCCTGGGACGCGTGGTGCCATTTACAAGGTTAAAGCGATATAATAATAAATAGTGATCCTTCTCTATAAGATAAACTGTAAACTAGGTTGTTTAAAAACATCGTTACAGTAATATACGTACTGAAAAGATGAGGAAAAGTATGCCGGCTAAGTTAGCCTTGTTAATTTAAGCCGCAGGACACATAGAAAAGACGTAAGACGCGGACAGGGCGCAGACATATATTGTCTGTTCCGCGACGGCAAGCGACCGACGGTTTCATACAAAATGTATAGAAACGTCGCAAAGCAGAACACAGAAAAGACGCGCGCCCCGTCTGCGCCCCGTCCTTGCCCCGTCCTTTCTGTGTGTTCTACTCCGCGACGTGTCTATACATTTTGTATGAAACCGTCGCTTGCCGTCGAAAAAAAAGACAAATGTCTGCACCCCGTCCGCGTCCTACGTCTTTTCTATGTGTCCAGCGCGCCGCCTAATTTAGAAAATTTACTTGTTTGAATATTTTTGTGAAAACTAGTAGTGTGCACTATTAATGTAAATTTTAGCACTCTCATATTACAAAGGCGAAAGTTTGTCAATGTGTGTATGTCAAAAGTCAAAAAAGTCAAAAGTCAAAAAATTTTATTCAATGTAGGATAAATTTATCTCTTATTGAAGGTCATTTTTTTAAAATATTATTTTAGTGCATAAGCTAAAAACTACTAGCGTTTCGGAACGACCACTGCTGGGAAGATTACGCCGAAAGAAACCCAGTTCAGTATTTTATGTGTAGGTTTGTTACTTCTTCACGCGCAGAAAGCTCCGCGAGACTTTATATCAGTTGTCGTGCCCCCAGCGCGAGACATGGTAAATCTAACATACCTATCTACAACCAAAAACGGATATGGATACGTAAGTTATGTGCCATACGAGCATTTTTTTTCGTCGCAAATATGCGACCGTCGCGGAATGGGCCCGACAATGTTTGTCACATATATGCGACGCTCGCTGTTAAAGGGTTAATAAAATTTGGTACCTATATTAATCTCAACTTGTTTGGACAGGTAGGTATCTGCTTCTTTCTTGTAACTTGCGCTGATTTTTATATTGTTGTAGTTTAGTGCAGACTACGCTGTTACGTCGATAATTTGTGTGACGGAGTGCGGGGTTCATTTTCCCTTTTTGACGTGACAACGTCTTAAATTAGGTTGCGGCTGGGAGTCACTTATGAAAAAGTGTAACGCTCGGTAACGTTACGATGAGTCACCGAACGAGAGAGAGGCCCGCCGAATGCCTTGCGTCTCTCTCCCACTCAACTATGTTATCTACGTTGTGTAACGTATGTTATATTTACTTGAAAAACATATAAATTTACAAAACATATTTTATTAAAATAAATAATACATTACTTAACTTAACCCTAACCTAAATAATTATTTAATAAAACATTACAAACAATCACTCAATAACACTTTATAAACCTATTAAAATAATAAACTTACTTAATACACTTAAGTTACCAAACGGACAAACAAGAACTGGTCAATACAATAATTACTGGCTGTTCATTCTTACCGCGACATTCCTGCACCGATCCCTTTGTTCTAAGGAGCTACTTAGCGCGGCCACACTCCGGGCGGGCGCACAGCGACCACTACTCTCGCGCAGCGGACACGTACGCTCCTCTAAGCGCGCGCTCATCTCAGCGCAGTGTCTAATTTCGCATTTTATTAATTTGATATACATAATTAGTGTATTAGCTGCAATTATTGCCTTTATTTTTACAATTAAAAAACAAACTGTTAAAAGTAAAGTGTATACCCGTAGATCGGTAAGTGACGAACTCAATTTATATTTTAATAGGGATAGTTATTTGTGAATGATTTATGTGATACAGTGTTAACTTTTATCCTTTCCATCTTCCTTAGTGTTATTATGTGAGTAATTAAATATTGGCTGTAAGTTAAAGACGTAAATTGTGATCGATAGATATTGCATCAGCCGTTTTATAAAACAACTACCGTCGAGTTATTTATTAATAGCCCTAAAGTGTCTTTTTTTTTTATTAATCTCATATTTATTTATTCTAGATTCTTTTATTCCTTCTGTTTGTAACTCTGTTCTCTTTGACTATCAGCCACATTCATGCCTACTTCGTAAATAAGGTACTTGTCCCTTCTTCATTTTCCTGGGCGTGGCTGACCGGTCAAAGGCATGATGAGAACATCAAGTTTACACTGGACTTAATAACTTTCCAGGGTCCAAGGCTTGGGCTTGGTTGTTTGAAGACGCGTTAACCACCTGCGTCAAGGAGAAGAGAGGTTCTTCTGCGGCGGCTACGGAGTGCTGACCCGTCAACACCGGGCGACCCCAACATCCATCTTCGTCTTCGGGACTAAGGGCGGTACCTCTTTTAGGACACGGCATAGGGCATAGAACCAACCCTGATATAAATTTTAATAAATATATATTGTTGCTGACTAGGGCGTTTCTTTTATAAACCCCCTACCGTCACACTGGCGCTCAACGTGATTATTTCTTTCTTTCTTTCTTCTACTCTTATGCCGTTGTTCTATTTTCTTTCAGTAGTTGCATGTTTGTGAGCTTTTCTTTTCTTTTTCTCTTTTTGTAAAACGTTTTTTTTTCTTTTTGGTTGCAAGCAACTAAGGTGTAACTGTACCAAAAAGCACATTATCTGTAGTTGTCCTTTTCTCTTTTAAAATTTAACACTATTGTGCTTCATTATTTGTTAAAACTTATATTTAATTTCTCCACAGTTAATATTGTTACCACCATCATAACTTAAAATTGTTAAAACTCAGTTGCAGTCACTCAGTCAGACATTTTGTTAAGTGACTAGTTCCTTTTTTTTATTCGGTTGTGTTACACACTAGTTGCATTTTTATGTGCTTTATTTTCCTTTTATTTTATTTTTGGTTATGTGTTGTTTTTTTTATTTTATTTTTATTTTCGGTTGATTATTTTTTTTTATGTTCCATCAATGATAGCAACCCTAAACGTTCTTTCTTTTAGTAATTTTCTTTGTAAAGAACAGAGATAAGTTTTATTTACACAAATTGAGTTCACCATTTACTTATTTATTGGTTTAGGATTATACTTGTATTAGAAATAACAATTTTTTGTTCTGATTATGGCTTTTCCGATAAAATTTTTGTCTCTTCAAAAGAGCGAATTAGAGTACGAAGTCACTATTAGAGGTTCAAAACCTGAAACTACCGTACAAGAGCTCCGTAGACAAATTGCAAAACTAGCTCCAATTTTTCCATCGGAGGATATTTTAGATTCACCCCTTAGCTCGACCGAAGACCTTATAGGAGCGTCAAATGTTTTGACTAAAATTAAAACAGCGCTTGAGAGTGGTGATCTTGGTCGTAACAACATTTTAAGGATTAAAAACTTATTAAGTCACCTTTATCATCGCCTGAACAGGATATCTCGTAGTGAGACTGACTCAGCCATATACGATACTTGTGTTGACCAATTCAAATTGTATTCGCACAAAATTAGCCTACTTAAAGATAAAGATTTGATTGATCCTTTGTTATGCCAACGTACCAGCGATACATCTGTCTCTGCATCTCCCATGAACATATCTGTCACTTGTGATCGCTCTTCTCAGGACATCAATAAATTAAAATATGATGGCAAAACTTGCGTCCGTTCTTTTGTCCAAAGAGCTAACGAATTTAAAAAGGCACGGAATATTTCTGGTGAAAAACTTCTTTCATATGCTACCGAAATTTTCACAGGTGATGCCCTTCACTGGTTTCGCAGTAATAGAGAACTTATTTCGGATTGGGACAGCCTCTTAGTTCAATTAAAAAACGATTTCGATAGGTCTGACTATGATTACAGACTTTTGTCTGAGATTCGTTCTAGAACGCAGGGTGAAACAGAAAACATTGTCATTTATTTATCCATCATGTCTGGTCTGTTTTCGCGCTTATCGAAAACACTTCCAGAAGATAGCAAATTAGAAATAATTCTGCACAATATTCGCCCATGCTACTCAAATATACTAGCTTCTTCACCTGAAATCCACTCTATTGACGAATTGCGAGGTCTTTGTACTAACTTTGAAAGAGTACAGGCACGCCTTTCACAATTCCGCGAACCTCCGGCTCCTTCTTCAGATACATTAGCACCCGAGTTTGCTTACACTAAATCTAAACCTAAATTTAATCAAAATTACAACTATAATAATAAATCTAACACTTATAATAATCAACGCAATGAACATAATAATTTACAGAACCAAAATAGAAACAACCAAAAATATGTACATTCTTTAGAGACTTCTAAGCGTCGTTATTGCCCAAGATGTCGTACAGATTCTCATGGCTTACGTCAATGTACGGCTGATAAAACTAATATACTTTGCTTTGTTTGCGGCAAGAAGGACGTTAAAACTCCAGAATGTCCCGATTGCAATAAAAATAAATATAGAAACAAATCATATTCAAAAAACTGAATATACAGAACTGCAGCAGTAACAATTTTGATAAAACTGATTGGCAAAATTGGTTACAAACCATTTCAAACTTTTTTTAAACTTATAAAGTTGCTACAGTTCTGTGTAATAAACCAATTGATGATTCTAGGCCTTATGCTTCTATTAAATTGAATGATTTAGTTATTGCCGGTTTACTAGATTCTGGCGCAGCCATCACAATCATAGGTAACAATGCCCATAAAATTCTTATGGATAAAGGTCTTCAGTTAAATTGTAAGAACTCTAGCCCTTTATTTATTATTGCAGCAGGAGGACAACAATTGAAGAGTATTGGTTCCATGAATCTTCCAATTCACTTTGAGGATGAATTTCACATTATCGAAGCTCTTGTTGTTCCTGAAATAAATAATAATCTTATCTTAGGTATTGATTTCTGGCGTAAATTTCACATTTGTCCTAAATATTTAAATTCCATTAGCTTGTGTAATTTTAATAATAATATAGCTTCTGTTCACGACCCTACAACGCATTTACAAAATTATGAAACCTTAGATGCCTCTCAAAAAGTTGTAGCTGATAACGTAATTGGTCAATTCGAGCAAATCTCTTCGAAGGTCAAAGGCTTAGGGAATACTCATCTGATTACGCACCGTATTGATACTGGAGATACGCAACCCGTACGACAGCGTTATTACCGCTTATCACCGGAAAAGCAACGAATCCTCGTCGAACAAGTTGATGAGATGTTGGCTTTGGACGTTGTTGAACCGTGTGAGAGCGCTTGGTCCTCTCCTGTATTAATCGTTATGAAAAAAAATGGCGAACCTCGTTTCTGCCTAGATAGTCGAAAGCTGAACTCGGTCACGAAAAAAGACGCATATAATTTGCCTTATGTGTCAGAAATCTTGGATAATCTTCGCGATGCTCGTTATCTATCCAGTATCGATTTATCCAAAGCGTTCTGGCAAATTAATATCCATCCAGATGATCGTGACAAGACGGCTTTCTATGTCTCAGGGCGAGGAACTTTCAGATTCAAACGTACCGCCTTTGGCTTGACAAATGCTCCAGCTACACAGCAGCGCCTAGTCGATATTCTCTTCGCAGAATTCGATCAAAAAGTCTTCGCGTACTTAGATGACATTATTGTCGTAAGTAGTGATTTTGAAAGCCACGTTTCGACGCTACTTCGCGTTTTAGAGAAACTGAAACAGGCAAACCTCACTGTCAATCATGAGAAATGCAATTTTTTCAGAGCGCGTCTCAAGTATTTAGGCTATTTGGTGGACAAAGACGGTTTGAGAACTGATCCTGAAAAGGTACAGGCTATCCTCCAATATCCTACGCCTTCAACTAAAAAGGACGTCAAACGGTTTCTCGGAACAGCCACTTGGTACCGTCGTTTTGTGCCAAATTTCAGCAACATAGCCGCGCCGCTAAACAAGCTTACGTCAAATAAAAAGAACGCTCCACCTTTTAAATGGACTGATGAGGCGGATGCTGCATTTCTTAAACTTAAAGAGTGCCTTGTTTCAGCACCAGTTCTCTCCTGTCCGGACTACAACCTTCCATTCGAAGTCCATACAGACGCTAGCAATTATGGTGTTGGTGCTATGCTCACGCAAACTATTAATTCTAAAGAGCATCCAATAGCATACATGAGCAGATCATTGTCCGACTCAGAACGTAATTACAGCATCACTGAGCGTGAGACTTTGGCTGTGATTACTGCTCTTGAGCATTGGAGATGCTATTTGGAAAATGGTAAGCGCTTCACAGTATACACCGACCATAGTGCGCTAAAATGGTTTTTGTCTTTAAATAATCCGACAGGTAGACTGGCACGTTGGGGAGTGCGCCTGTCTTCTTTTGATTTTGAAATAAAACATCGTCGTGGCTCCGATAATGTTATTCCAGACGCGTTGTCAAGAGCAATTCCAATAAGTGCCATTAGCTCTAGTAACTCTTATGTTACTACTTCTGACTCGTGGTATAGAAATATTTATAATGGTTGCATTAACAATCCCCAAAATTTTCAAAATTTTATCGTTAAAAACAATACCTTATATCGCCTATCTAAAGAAAAATGTTGTCTAAATTCTGAATTTTCCTGGAAGGAGGTTATTCCTAGTGAATTGCGTGAACAGGTTATTTCTGAGAACCATTCCGAGCCTATGGCTGGACATCTAGGTATCTTCAAAACATACAGACGTCTTGCATTGCGTTACTTTTGGCCAGGCATGCATAAAGACGTTGTCAAATTTATCTCTTCTTGCGATAAATGCCTAGCTTACAAAATGCAAAATCATGCAACGTTGGGTGAAATGGGACGCCCAAAACAATGTTCACGCCCATTTCAAGTTATTTCTATCGACCTGATGGGCCCCTTGCCAGTAACTCGTAAGCAAAATTCATATATATTCGTAATAACCTGCTGTTTTTCCAAATTTTGTTTGATTTACCCCATTAGAAACGCCACTTCGCAAATAATAAATAAAATTTTAGAAGAATCTGTTTTCCTTGTCCACGGTATACCCCAAACCGTATTTCTTGATAACGGTACACAATTTACCAGTAATCTTACTGATAGTCTTTTCAAAAAGTATAAAATCCCTAATATCTTTTTTACGCCTAAATATACTCCCCAAATTAATACCGTCGAGCGATATAACAGGACAATCATCACTTGCTTGTCAACTTTTGTTGATGATGATCATAGATCCTGGGATACTAAAATACCTTCTGTACAATTCGCCATCAACAACTCGGTGAACGAATCTACCGGTTACACACCCTCGTTCCTCGTTTTCGGTAGGGAGTTAGTCACTTGTGGAACACATTATGTTGACAATGACATAGGTAATGAATTAATATTTTTACCACGCGACATTTACGCTGAAAACCTTGGTTGTCTGTCTAAAATATTCGACAATGTTCAATTTAAACTTTGGCAAGCTCACACAAAAAACACAAGTCACTATAATTTAAGACGCAAACCTGCCGAATTTAATGTTGGTGACGTTGTTATGAAAAGAGCGTATGTTCAAAGTGACAAAGACAAATTTTTTAGTAAGAAATTAGCACCAAAATATATAAAATGTCGCATAGTAGGTAAAAAATCACCTCTTGTTTATAACTTAGCGGATATGTCTGGAAAAGACATCGGTACTTGGCATATCAAGGATTTAAAATTAGTTACCTTATGATAATAAAAAAATCATACAAATAAAAAAAAAAAAGAAAATATGAACATTACAATACCCATCTTATTTTAACAAACATCGATGCATGAGACAACGGCGATATACTTAAAATATTTTTTTTTCTAAAGTTAGTCAGATAAATCACTGTCTAAACTTATTTATGTAACTGCCATAGTACTCAATTCTAATGTTTATTACGGCCGTTTGAATGTAATAAGAATGAATGTGAATGAAAATAAGGTGAAGTATGAACATTAAAAAAAAAATGTTATAAAATATATATACGCTTCGTTAAGACTTGCTCAGGCGGATTTTATTCTATAAAAATAATAAAATCCTTAAGGACCCGAGGGGGTATTGTAACGTATGTTATATTTACTTGAAAAACATATAAATTTACAAAACATATTTTATTAAAATAAATAATACATTACTTAACTTAACCCTAACCTAAATAATTATTTAATAAAACATTACAAACAATCACTCAATAACACTTTATAAACCTATTAAAATAATAAACTTACTTAATACACTTAAGTTACCAAACGGACAAACAAGAACTGGTCAATACAATAATTACTGGCTGTTCATTCTTACCGCGACATTCCTGCACCGATCCCTTTGTTCTAAGGAGCTACTTAGCGCGGCCACACTCCGGGCGGGCGCACAGCGACCACTACTCTCGCGCAGCGGACACGTACGCTCCTCTAAGCGCGCGCTCATCTCAGCGCAGTGTCTAATTTCGCATTTTATTAATTTGATATACATAATTAGTGTATTAGCTGCAATTATTGCCTTTATTTTTACAATTAAAAAACAAACTGTTAAAAGTAAAGTGTATACCCGTAGATCGGTAAGTGACGAACTCAATTTATATTTTAATAGGGATAGTTATTTGTGAATGATTTATGTGATACAGTGTTAACTTTTATCCTTTCCATCTTCCTTAGTGTTATTATGTGAGTAATTAAATATTGGCTGTAAGTTAAAGACGTAAATTGTGATCGATAGATATTGCATCAGCCGTTTTATAAAACAACTACCGTCGAGTTATTTATTAATAGCCCTAAAGTGTCTTTTTTTTTTATTAATCTCATATTTATTTATTCTAGATTCTTTTATTCCTTCTGTTTGTAACTCTGTTCTCTTTGACTATCAGCCACATTCATGCCTACTTCGTAAATAAGGTACTTGTCCCTTCTTCATTTTCCTGGGCGTGGCTGACCGGTCAAAGGCATGATGAGAACATCAAGTTTACACTGGACTTAATAACTTTCCAGGGTCCAAGGCTTGGGCTTGGTTGTTTGAAGACGCGTTAACCACCTGCGTCAAGGAGAAGAGAGGTTCTTCTGCGGCGGCTACGGAGTGCTGACCCGTCAACACCGGGCGACCCCAACATCCATCTTCGTCTTCGGGACTAAGGGCGGTACCTCTTTTAGGACACGGCATAGGGCATAGAACCAACCCTGATATAAATTTTAATAAATATATATTGTTGCTGACTAGGGCGTTTCTTTTATAAACCCCCTACCGTCACGTAAAATCTTCGCCCGTAAAACCGACTTTACAGGCAACCATTTTTCTTATGAGATTCATGAAATTCGACAGGCTTGTAGATTAGATTTATTTTATTTTATTTAGTATTTATTTATTTTATAAACAGCTGTCTTTACAGGTTTTAACCTAATGCGACATGCTTGCCTTACAGGTAATTATATTTGTAAAAAATTATCCTCAAAGATACCTTTGTGAACTCACTCAGACTGCAACAAAATAGGTCGGTCTCGGTAGCTACGTGGTTTAGTGTGCGCAACGCTCGCGTCAGCGGAGCCTGCTGCCAGCGCTTGGTCCGCGCGGATGGCACCGCCAGCAGCAGATGTTGTCATGTAGCCAATTAGTCTACCGTGTGGTTCCCGGCAGAGCATAATGAGGCCACTCTAAGTCCTCCCGTGGATGTCGTAGAAGGCGACTTAGGAAATACAAGCTAAACAAAGCTCATAAACATCAATGAGATCTCTCCAACCCGTCTATCCAGGGAGGACAGTGTAGGCCAAATCCTCTGACTGCTCTGACCAAGTATGGCTCTGGTAGTACAGAGAGGGTCTTGCTCCTGCAGTGGAGACAAAAAAGACCTAAAGACGATGATGATGATGAACCAAATCCGTTAAGAGGTTCCCGGGCGAAAAGTTATTTAAATTATTTTTTACATCTTTCTCACTTCGCGTCATGAATAAATGTAATTAATTACCAGCATGATATCATAAATGGCCTGTTCATTCGTTAAATTGCTACAATTACCGAATGCATTGCGGTTAATTTGCCAAAATTTGGTTTTGATCATTCAATATTATACAACGTGGAAGGGACATACCCGTAATAAATTGAACTACGGACTATACTAGATCACTACAGTTTAATGGAATAAATTTGTGTTGTTGTCCTAGTTTGGTTAGGACATTCTAGGCTGATCACCTAATTGTCTGATAAGTAAGATGATCCGTGCTTCGGAGGGCACGTTAAGCCGTCGGTCCCGGTCACTGTCTTTAACATTGGTCGTTACCTAAAAGCCATGTCAGAGGCCTTTAAGGCGGTTTAAAAACTCTGACACTAGTGTTAGTCACTAACACACACGATAAGAAGAATGAAATAAAAATAATAGTAAAAGAACAAAAAACAATTTTGGCATTTCCAATCTGTTAAGTGTGTCCTCGCGCTGGGCCTCACGGCGTTGAGGAGCGTCCCCTGGGTGGGATAGGGGAATGGTCGGTAGCACAGCCTAGCTAAGCTACTGGCTAAGTCCGATGGACTCGCTGACCAAAGTAGGATGTGGTCCTCCAGCAGTTTGGGGGTTGTGCAGTGGGTTAACACCCCGCTCACATAAAAAGACAAAACGTTACGAAACCGATAATAAGAAAAACGGAGTGGAAAAAAATATTATCGGAGGTCAAAACTCACTTTGGGTTGCTGCACCATCCTAGTAAGTAAGTAAGTAAGATACTTAAGTGTGTAGCCGCCCGGGCAATTTGTACGGGAATGGCGATTTTTTGTTTGTTTTTAGACTGTTATTTTAATTTCATTAAACTATAGTGATCTAATATAGCCTGTGGTTTGATTGTGGTTTTGGACAGGCGTACGTAGCTAAGTGGCCTCAAACGAATACCTTAGCAAAATAATTTTCTGGAGTCATAAAGTGCACGCGAGCGCAGTCTCAGGCATCGGCTAGTCCTATCCTACTGTATCCTACTTCCTACTGATAAACGTATTATAAAAGCAAAAGTGAGTTAGTATATTTGTTTGTTTGTTACCTCTTCACGCTTAATCTTCTAAACCGATTTGGATGAAAATTGGTATGGATATAGTTTGAGACCCAGGGAAGGACATAGGGTACTTTTTTACCCCGAAATTCCCACTGGAAGCAAAGCCAACGGCTAGTAGAAAATAAAATAGCAAAAGAAAAATAATTGATGATCAAAGTTACGCTCGGCAATATTTTAAAACCAATTTATAAGCCCGTATATCCGCCCAATGCAGTATTGTACACAAAAACTGCAAGACTGCTGCGGCGGAACAAAAACAGAGATTGAGCGAGACACGGACGAGCAATTAATAAAGGAATTCAGATAGGAAACTCTGGATTTCAGAGGTTTTTAACTTTCCCAAACGCGCGGAGTTTTGCCGCTGGGAAATGTGTTTTGTTTTTAGAGAACATTGCTATATTTAAACACGAAATATGTTTTTAATGTAACTTTGCATTGATAATTTAATTTATTATAGGTAAGTACATTGTTTTTTTAGATTTTATGGTAAATGTTTACAACTAAAACCTATCTACCAGTTCGGTACAGTTAATGAATACTATCACTTTAAATTGATCATATCTTTTTTAAACAAGATTTTGTTATTAACCTCCAAAAAGTATGATGTCACAGCTGGTTATTGCATACAAATCATATAAAAATATATTTTTTTTTTATTATGACTTTTAGAAAAAAGTGTCTGATTTGACTAGTTGTCAAAAGTTTTCCGAGTATATTTTTATAGCCAAATTATACCTAGCTTCTAATATTAATAGATAGTATATATTCTGTGCCAATATTCCCTGACTAAAACCGCAGACGAGTAGACTGACAAACAGGCAGATAGACATGACGAAACTTGAAAACATACATACAGTCGAATTGATAACCTCTTCCTTTTTTAAAGTCGGTTAAAAGAGCTACTATTTACTTGTCTAATTGTACAAAATTATGGAAAATTTCTTAAGTCGATTTTTTTTCATACTTTTTTGGAAAATACTTTGACTTTCAAAAATATCGCTCTAAAGCGCGTACCTCACAAACATGCAAACTAAAAAAACCTCTCAACAGACTTCGCTATTGCATGGTAAGCATTCTCGCCGCCTCATGATGGATCGGTCTCGTGGACAGGTCGCATTTAGCGAGCATTTTGTTCGTTTGCGTTCGCAGTGTTTGATGGAGTGCTCACTTTGTTTCGCAGATCTAGTTGTTTTACGGAGTCTATATTTAGGAGACCATCTACGGAAGGTAGTGTATAAGCTAGTCTAACATTTGGAGGTTATAGGTTCGATCTCCAGCCAGGGTAAGTCAAAAAATAGTCTTTATAACCCCCGACAAAAAAAACGGGTGTTTGACGTTAGGTCTTTCTGTCGGTGTGTCTGACGGACCAATTTCGATGCAGATTACGTAAAATCAAGTTTCCTTGTGGCTCTAAGCTAAGTTTGATAAAAAGCGGCTCGGCCGTTTAAAAGTTATTGGGAGATAAGGCTTCGGCTTCAGCTATTCCCTAATAAATATAGGTAAGTACCTTTACCTATAAAATAAAGTACGTGTCGTTGAGATAATAGGTATGTACGATGAAAGAGTTTTGAATGGAAAGGAACGTACGGTATGTAAGAGAAGGATGGACGATACAAGTAAGAGGGTGTAAAAGAGAAAGGAAGAGACGCGGGAAAAGTTTGAATGGTTAAAGATTTGCTAAGACGATAAGCTAAGATAAGAAAAGACGACTTGAAAAAATAAAAATAAGATTTAATTACTACGAATAAAGCCGTGATTTACCTCGAACTAATTTCTGTGGATTTTTCTCTGCCCCACATCCCAAAGGTATCTTATTCAATTCACTATTGAACTACTTATCTCTATGAGTTTTAAAGATTTTTAACGGCTGTCTTAAACTTAGATAATGGTAATGCTACTATATCATCTGGAATTTTATTATAGAGGCGCAAGCCGAGACCCACAAAAGATTTTTTTGTTTTCTCTAACCGCAAAGCTGTGATGGCTAATTTATTTTTATTTCTCGTGTTAATACTATGAATATCACAATTTCTCTTAAATGAGTGTATATTCTGACGCACGTACATAATGTTCGCATAGATGAATTGCGAAGGGAGGGTCAAAATATTTATGTCTTTAAATAGTTCCCTCAAAGACTCTCTAGCACCAAATTTATATATAAATCTGATAGCGCGTTTTTGTAAAACAAATATGGTATTTATATCTGCAGCGTTACCCCATAGCAATATTCCATAGGACATAACACTGTGGAAGTACCCAAAATATACCAAACGCGCTGTATCAACGTCAGTCATTTGCCTAATTCTTCTAACCGCATAGGCCGCAGAGCTAAGTTTTCCAGCAAATTTTTGAATATGGGCACCCCATTGCAACCGTTATTCCAAATCATTGAATCAAGCGTTATTCCCAAAAATGTTGTGTTATCAACCATATCTACTGCTTCCTTATCAATAAATAATCGTGTTGGAACTTTTTTAACATTCGGTAAGCAGAACTTTACACATTTCGTTTTTTTTGCATTTAATACTAAATTATTTGCTGTAAACCAATCCAACACTTGCGACAATATATTATTCATCTCATCAGAGGTGTCAGTTTTCCTATCTACGCTGAAAACAAGGGAATTGTCATCAGCAAAAAGTACAGCCTTACAATCTTTTACATAATATGGTAAATCATTAATATAGATCAGGAACAACAAAGGACCCAAGATAGAACCCTGGGGCACACCCATCACTACGGTTGATCCTTCAGATTTTACTTGATTTACACTAACTTTTTGAATTCGGCTACTCAAATAAGATTTAATATAAAAAATATACATATAAATATATAAATAAATAAATATACAAGATTTGCTTGTTTAAAGGTATAAGATATAAAATAAGGGAATTTAGCCAGTACACGCAACTGTTACGTTTAGGTATAGTATAGAACAAGCATATAAGCGACTAGCAGTCCATCCCGGCTTCGCCCGTGGTACATACATAGCCTATGTCACTCAGAGATAACATACCTATCCAACAGTGAAAGAATTTTTAAAATCGATCCAGTAGTTTCGGAGCCTATTCAATACAATCAAACAAACAAATCTTTCCTCTTTATAATATTAGTGTAGAAGTGTAGATATCTGGCGTATGGACGCATGAAACTAAATTCAAATTGAATGTGTAAAACTAAAAATCGTATATTTGAAACGAGCCAACTGCCACTGGTTTTGTTCAAATGGAATCACATAGTTCGTATGCATCCTTTTTTCATGGGTGTTTAATCGTTGCTTTTTTTCTTTTTTTCGTGTGCCTCGTTTTTTATTTTTTTTTATTTTGTGTGTTGGTTGGATCGGCATTCACAGTTAGTTGGGTATTGTGATGTGAACTTTTTACTTTTAACCGAATTAAAAAGGGGATTGAAAATTAGATTGGTTGTTTTTTTTTGTCTCAGTATACTCCGTCACTTATGTCACAATTTTTTGTGTGTTTTAAGGTTATTGGATAAATTTATCAGAATCTTCAACTCATTATCTTCACATGAATATTGATATAGTCTATGTAGGGTATATGAATTCATGCAATATTTGTGTATTGTTTATTTAACAATGTATGTTTTTGAATATACAGGGTGCAATTGAAATCATTAGCATTAATTTAACTTATTAACATACTCACATAAAGGATATTTTGTACGGTAACAACATTACAATTAATGCAGTAATTAAAAAGCATCAAAAAGCAAGAAAAATAACTAAAGTATCAAAACACTTCGAGTCGTGCGCGCTCACTGATACCCACGAGCCGCAAGGTCAGCGACCCCGCTACAAAACAGCTGAACGGCGGGCGCGGCCGGCATACAAAAGTAGACTTTAAGTTACGTGAATGAGGTTGAAATTAGAGTGGGGACGGGTCGTGTCACACGATCGCTTGAGGATAGTAGGTACGTTGAAGTAGGAACGAATGTTAGCGTACTACGACGCGACGAAGTTGTTACTATTACAATTAATTTATTTTTCATGAATTTAATGACGATTAGTTTTTTTATTTATAATTTGAGTAATGGTTTCTATCAAAGAGTCTAACGCATGTTTAGAGATTTTCTGTAATACGAAAATGAAGACTTTTGATTGAAGTTTTATTAGTCTTAAATTACTTTGTATCATGGGTATAGTAGATACCTAAAATATGGCCAACGAATTCAATTACACCCTGTATAGATGTAAAAATAAACTTTCAAGTGGAATCTTTTTTTGTTACAATTTTGAAGATTAATTTAGAATATGCCATGTCGTCTAAAATTAGCTTTATTGGCATTATCTGACTGGAAGAAAAGACCCTGGGCCTTAAGTCAGCCTGTTACACTATTTGTAATAAAGTTAATTAGATA
Source organism: Acrobasis consociella (assembly GCA_963555685.1). Taxonomy (NCBI): domain Eukaryota; kingdom Metazoa; phylum Arthropoda; class Insecta; order Lepidoptera; family Pyralidae; genus Acrobasis; species Acrobasis consociella. Next base: position 920,979 of record OY743107.1, read on the forward strand.
CATGGTAAAAACAAAATAACTGAAAAAATGACATCCAAGTAAACATAGTTTTTTTGAGAGTTTCAGTGGTGTACTGTGCTACAAGTCATAAAATACAATAGTAGAATTCAATATACCTACCTATACCAAAAAGTTTGTGTAGAATGCCAACGACCCCTACTCTTGAAAGTCAATTAATAACCTAAATGTTATGTGTAGGACATTTTAAATAATTTAAATTAGTTTAGCTTTCAATACAAGTTTATTGACTAGACGCTATTGTGCGTTCAGAACGCATCAAATTCAATTCGGTTGGATAATTTATTTTTTTGGCTGATTTGTTGTTTTTTTTTTATAAATCGTAGAATACGCTTTTTTCCAACAAGTCAAATCAGATACTTTTTTATAAACGTCAAAACAAACAGTTTCTATGGGATTTTGTATGAAATACAGGCAGATGACGTCATAGTTTTTTGGAGTCAAATAGCGCTTTTATTATCAGTTTTTCTGCAATAATAAATTTAAAATCACGTTAAAATGGATACGTTTAAAGACAAGTGACTTTATTTTCTGACGTTTTATTTTGTTATCAGTACAAAATAATATATTTTTGGCTTAGGGAAATACCCAATTCAGAGATAGTTCCACATTTATTTTCAAAGTGTGTATAACTCATTAAGTTGGTGGAAATCTTCTAAAATAGAACAAATTTGTGTTAATTACACTATTTCTTACTCAAGAACAGCTGGATCGATTTCAATGAAATTTGGTATCGTAACGGGGAATCACGTAAGATTTTTATCCTGAAATTCCCACGATAAGCGGAGCCCGCGGGTACAGCTAGTATCAAATATTTCCGAGATAAAAAGACTTAAATTATAACCTTATCTCATGTATGGTTTCATCCTCTAGTCATATTTAATTATAAATCAGCGCTTTTTTGCCGGATTGAGAGTATGTAGCCTTTGGTTCTTGCGGCTTTGGGCTCTGTCTGCTTAATGCTCTGTCTGCCTCATTAGGGATAAATATGGTGGTACATAAACAGTAAAGAGAGTTAGTAACAATGATCAACTGAAAACATCATTTAAAAAAGAATAAAAACCGACCTAACCAATACACAACCGATTTTGATAAAAAAATTATGGTACTACCTCGCAAGTAAACCCTTTCAAGCAAAAATAATTTTTGGAATCGGTTTCGGCGTCTTTGAATAATAGATTAACAAACACAAAAAAGACCGGTTCAAAATTAAATTAGGTTCTCAAAAGAACGTTTTCTGTCAGAAAATGATAATGAAATCACCGTATAAAAATCTTTACTTAGCGAATTGGAGATTATTGTACCGTATTTATTTTCAATTCTCATTATTTTGATGAATGAAAGCTGTGATAAGGAGTCAGTTGAAACAATAATGAGATGTCATTGGAAATATTACAAAGACTTATTGAAAGACATCTATATTATTTTAATGGCTTCAACGAGGGATTGGTATTGGCATGCCTACCCATCGTCACATAAACATTATTATTTCTTTTCCTTGTAACTAGATGGCGCTTTAAGGTAAAAATTAAAACACAAAAATCTTTTAAAACTATTATTTAAATAAAGTAGTACTTTAGTTAAATAAGACTTATATGACATGCAATATATTTTTTTAAAGTATATTCAACACTTTCTTCGTCACCTTTTTGGCTAGTCGTGTGTGCTGCCATCTCTGAGAGGCCGCCCCGCAACTCCAGTTTTGCGTGCTTACGGCCTCTCCAATCGTTTCTATGGCGTTGGGTATCTGTTACGTTAGTAATTATATTATCTTTGGTATTGGTATGCTAATGTGCAGTGTACAGTACAGGCACTGCCTCCGTGGTGTAGTGGTTAGAGAATTCGGCTCATACCCGGTCGCAGGTTCGATTCCCGGCGGGGGCAACGACATTGTGTTGTTGACCTAGTTTGGTTAGGACATTGCAGGCTGATCAACTGATTGTCTGATAAATAAGATGATCCGTGCTTCGGAGGGCACGTTAAGCCGTCGGTCCCGGTCACTGTCTTTGACATTGGTCGTTACCTAAAACCATGTCAGAGGCCTTTAAGGCGGTTTCACTCTGACACTAATGTTAGTCACTAACACACACGATAAGAAGAAGAAGACAGTACAGGCTGATTTTGCTCTTTCAGCTTCATTGGAATCTTTGAATAAATCAGTAATAATAGAAAACAGTACGAAATAACCGGTCAAGTGCGAGTCGGACTCGCGCACGAAGAGTTCCGTACATTATCTATAAAAATCAAGTTTTTTGTATGGAAGCCTACAAATTAAATATTTATTTTATTTTAATTTTTAATTTATTATTAAAATAAAATTACAAATGAGTATTTTGTGAATGTTTTTATTCACAAAATACTCCATTATTGATATCGAGAGGAAAAGGGCAAAAAAACCGCGTTTGTTGCATGGGAGGGCTTCCATGCAACAAACGCGATATTTTTTTGCCCTTAAATATTTATTTTATTTTGTTTTTAGTATTTGTTGTTATAGCGGCAACAGAAATACATAATTTGGGAAAATTTTTTACTGTTTAGCTACCGCGGTTCTTGAGATACAGCCTGGTGACAGACAGACGGACAGACGGACAGACGGACAGACAGCGAAGTCTTAGTAATAGGGTCCCGTTTTTACCTTTTGGGTACGAAACCCTAAAAATCACGTTCGTTGTATCGGAAACCCATTTTAATATTTTAGTTTGTTTTTAGTATTTGTTGTTATAGCGACAACAGAAATACATCATCTGTGAAAATTTCAACTGTCTAACAAAAACAGTTCATGAGATACAGCCTGGTGACAGACAAAGGGACGGACAGACAGTTAAGACCTTTAAGGAATTTTTGTCGATGTTTTTTCCAAATTTCTTATAATATGGCTTGCCGACTGACTATTCCAAACACGTGGTCTTTTGGACCACGGAGGCAGGCTCTGTCTAGGTCTACCCAATTAAGGGTATCATGCGACTTTACCTGTTGCTTTTAAAGCCAACAATTGATCGCGATATAAAAGGAAATAAAGAATCGTGAATTGTGACTGACATCCTTAACTTCGTCCTGGAGACCTACTTTTGAACGCGGGAGTCAGCGAAACACAGAACGTGTTTTCCAAGTCACCGTTCGACGCTTGCGTTCCAATTGCAACTTACGAAATACCACAACACTGTATGTTTGAAACCGTTGCGTCAGCGCCAATAATAATCATCATTATTATCATTTCAGCCGCATAGCGTCCACTGCTGGACATAGCTAGGCCTCGCATAATAATAATGTTTTAAGAAATTTATTGTTTTGGTCACGACTACTCAAAAATGCCGTGTGGTTTCCGGCAGAGTAGAATAGGGCCACTCGAAGTCCTTCCGTGAATGTTGTAAAAGGCGACTTAGGAAATACAAGCTAAACAAAGCTTACAAACATCAATGAGACCTCTTCGACCCGTCTGGCCAGCGTGGTCCTCTGGTTGATCTGGCCAACTATGGCCCTGGTAGTACAGAGAGGGTCGTGCTCTTGCAGTGGAGACAAAAAGACCTGATGACTCTAAAAATGCGGCACTTTAGAAACGCTCGTTGAAAATCATTCGTCGTAGCACCCGCGTTCAAATTGTGTCTCCTGAATAAATCTCCCCCAATGACATTGTAACAAAAGAAGAAGTACTAAATTACGAAAATGCTCTCATGGCCCGGAAACTGGCAATAACGGTGACGAGTTATTTGCGTCGGCAAATAATAGCCTTTATAAAGAAAACCCGCTAGGAAGTGGGAAGTCACCGTCTTGTGGATGTTTTGATCGTCGCTTGTCATTTTCACAATGAAATTTCGTCATCATTTCAGTTCGAATTTAAACGCAGGAAATTTAAATGAGAGTATGATAGTCCGGTTTGTAAAATTAGGTATGCATGTCGAGAAAAAATCCTATATATTTTTTTCAAAATTAAAATCCGTTCACCCCCACAATACACAACCGATTTTAATAAAATTTCTATTAGACCAACCATAGACCTATTTTTAGGGTTCCGTAGCCAAATGGCAAAAACGGAACCCTTATAGATTCGTCATGTCTGTCTGTCTGTCCGTCCGTATGTCACAGCCACTTTTTTCCGAAACTATAAGACCTATACTGTTGAAACTTGGTAAGTAGATGTATTATGTGAACCGCATTAAGGGTTTGACACAAAAATAGAAAAAAAAAACAATAAATTTTGGGGGTTCCCCATACTTAGAACTGAAACTCAAAAAAATATTTTTCATCAAACCCATACGTGTGGGGTATCTATGGATAGGTCTTCAGAAATGATATTGAAGTTTCTAATATCATTTTATTCTAAACCGAATACTTTGCGCGAGAGACACTTCCAAAGTGGAAAAAAGTGTGTCCCCCCCCCGTAACTTCTAAAATAAGAGAATGATAAAACTAAAAAAAATATATGATGTTCATTACCATGAAAACTACCAGCGAAAATTGGTTTCAACAAGATCTAGTAAGTAGTTTTTTTTTAATATGTCATAAACTGCAATTTACCTTTCATTCAAACAACTCAAATTAAAAATTTAAAAAAAAATACTACAAGACTTTTATATTATGTTATTTGCTACTACGGAACCCTTCATGGGCGAGTCCGACTCGCACTTGGCCGTTATTTTTACTGGGACTAACTGAAAACTATACCGTCCAAATAAAAAAATAAAAATTCAAATCGGTCCAGGCGTCTTCAAATAATCGGTGGCCGTACGTAAAAAAAGATCAACTAAACAATAAAAAAATCTTTTAGAACCATTTTCGATTTCTACGTGGACGAAGTCGCGGGTTACAGCTAGAAAGAGATTGCGACGAACTTATAACCTTCTTTGAAAGACGTTAAAAATAAGCCGTGAAAGCTGAAGAAATGGAGAAGAAAAATCCGGAAGCTGACCTAGGCTTCTTGTTCCGGCTATTTTTTTCTTCTCAATTCCACATGGTCTCCATATGGAGACTCTCCGTTATGATTGGATTCAATTCAATTCAATTGAAAGACATATATTTTTCACAGAGGGTATTTATAATATCTCATATTAATCGTTATTGTTTTTTTGGACAATTGTTGACGTCAAATGGTTACTTACATCTACCGCTTCCTAAGCGCTAGTGCCGAAGAATCGCGAAACCGAAGTGCCGCGGTATCAAACTGCACTGCAGCATTTTCTCCAAGGACGGGAACTCACAATTAGATTTATATTTAAAGTTAATGTGGACAGAGATTACATTGTTTTTTATGTCATATCAGAATTAAATTTAATTTTTTGAATGTCAAAATATTAAAATAATGTCAAGTTGTAGATGCAGTATGCAGAGGCGTCTTTAGCCCTTGTGGCGCCTGTGTGCAACCAGTACCCTGGCGCCCTCTAGTCTAGTAGGAGCGGGGTCAAAATGGAATAAGTACTAACAGTTATACAGGGTGTTCACAAAGGTATGCACTTTTTAAAACTATGACACCTACTCATGATAATACTGAACAACTTTCCCCAAGGAACACATTCTCAAAAAAATTTGGACTTAGTATGGAGATCGATCAGCTGATTGACCAAGTCTCCATTCAAAATCCAATTTTTTTTTGAGAATTGACCATGCATTCCTTGGAGAAAGTTGTCTAGTATCAAGAGTAGAAGCCACAGTTTAAAAAAATGCGCATACCGTAGTTAAGACCCTATCGACCCTAAGAAACGAATCAAAACAAACTGGTGCCGATGTCGGCTCGCGCCTTTGGTAGCGATGCGACATTACGCCAATTTATTCTTTAATAATCTGTTTTAAGACTGATTTCACGTTGAGACAAAAGTTACTGTGAAAAGGAGTTTTGCCTTGCTTTGCTACCGTGCGCCCGACGTCGGCAAGGGCGCAGTGGTGTCAGGGCGCTCGACGCTCGGCGCCCCCTTAGACCCGGCGCCTGTGTGCGCCGCACACCCTGCACTATAGGTAAAGACGCCTCTGGCAGTATGTTGGTACCAAATTATGACATTTGCGAGTATATTACAAACGTTTAAGAGGGACCCGCGCCAAGTTAAAGCCAGACTTTTTTGTTTTTAAGGCAGTCATCGGTCCTATAATAAGCCTTTTCATATAGTAAGCCTTTGGATGACTATTGACGTGCATATTATATTTGTAGAAAAAAAGCGGGATAGGATAGCCCACCTCTCCTCACAGCAAAGAATGCAACCGAAAACGCGCTAAGACGAACAAAACGAAACAGCGAAACTGATTTTCTGCAGCAGAAATTACGCCCGTTTGGCTCGGCCCTGTACTTGCATTTATTTTGACTTTAGAATAAACTTCTAACGAATTAAAAATTCATAATTCAATAAACAAACGGATACAACCCAACGCTCAGCGCCTTACAAACGAATACCGACCTTTTCGGGACGAAATAAAGTTAAAATTCGCTCCTTTGTTTTTGCTAATTTGATACATTCGTCTTAATTAGCGATTAATAGAGTTACGCTAATGCGACGTGGAGTTTTGAATAAATTGAATAATTGAAGGTTGATTACAGTGTTATAAACCTTTGTGAGTTCTGAAGTTTTGGGTCCATTTGGTTGAACACAATTCTTAACCCCCGTCATAAAAGAGGGGTGTTTTAAGATTGATGCTAATGTCTGTCTGTCTATCTGTCCGTCTGTGGAATCGTAGCTTTTGAACGGATAGACCAATTTCGAGACTGTCTTATAGGCTTAGCAGCTTTATAACAAAAAAGTTTTATTCGAATCTATCCAGTAACTCCGGAGATTAGCGTGTACCAACAAACAAACCGACGTACAGACAAAAAGACAAACGGATAAACAAATAGATTTAAAAAAAATCTGACTTTAGTAATATGTCGCATACATATTTTTTAAATTCTAACTTTAATAATGTCCTCTTTGTTACCGTAAAATATGTTTTTACATTGAATATATTTTTTGTAAATATATTCAATGTAAAGACATTTTTATGTATTCATCTCATCAGTCTAAGGATCTCGGTACAGCGACCAATATAATTTTTCAAAGCCGCCATGTTATTACGGAAGCCACAAGCCCTGCAAGTTGTATCAGTTCCGTATAATTAAAGTTGTTCGCAGTTGTGCATTCACAAGTCGCGACCAACTCGATCTAACTTCCTGTCCTGCCGATACTTCCGAATGGATAATGTTTTGAAATATATTCTTTTTAACTCCCGATAAAAAAGGCGAGTTATAATATAAGTCGGACGTTAATGTCTGTCTGTCTATGACCACGTATGCATGTTTCGTAGCGCTTCTTCTTCTTATCGTGTGTGTTAGTGACTAACACTAGTGTCAGAGTTTTTAAACCGCCTTAAAGGCCTCTGACATGGTTTTAGGTAACGACCAATGTCAAAGACAGTGACCGGGACTGACGGCTACGGCCGGGATCTTACTTATCGGACAATTAGGTGATCAGCCTACAATGTCCTAACCAAACTAGGACAACAACACAAAGTCGTTGCCCCCGCCGGGAATCGAACCCGCGACCTCCGGGTATGAGCCGAACGCTCTAACCACGACACCACGGAGGCAGTTAAACGGATATATTCGTATTCGTATTATATTCGTAGCGCTTAAACGGATAGACTGATTTTAATGCGGTTTTTAACATGAAAGCAAGTTTCTTTGCGGTGGTTCTAAGCTGTGATTAATGGAAATCGGTTCGCCCGTTTAGTCATTGTGGGTTAAAGCTTGAAAGTCAGGGTTATAGCTAGCAACAAATTTATGGCACTACGGATATCAAGTCATATCGGCAGTTCCCCTACTCTACTCTAGACGGCTCGCTTGACAGGCTGGGGTTTTTTAATTTGCTTAGCAAACCTTGTCCAAATCTATTTCTTTAGCAAAAAATGTAATGACTTTAAGAAAAAAATTTAAAAAATGATAAAATAAAAATGACGTCAAACAAAATTTCCATTAGAAACAAGACGAAAGTTTAATTCTTTGTTATATTATTTTCTCGCGCAAACTAGTGGTCAAGACCACACGCTGCTATTTTTTTTTTACACTATGTAATAAATGCAACAGTTCAAAGTCAAAGTCAAAGTCAAAAATTTTTATTCAATGTAGGATAAATTTATCTCTTATTGAAGGTCATTTTTTTAAATATTTTTTTAGTGCAGAAGCTAAAAACTTCTAGCGTTTCGGAACGACCACTGCTGGGAAGATTACGCCGAAAGAAACCCAGTTCAGTATTGGTCCCTACCCAGCCTGATGGGCTATGTTACAATTACAATACAGATTTACACTTAAGCTATACATTTAAATTATACAATTACAATTTGCAGACAACTATTTCCAAGATTTTTTCTCAGATGATGATAAGTAGTCATTTACATGATAATACGCATTTTGTAATAAATGATTTTTAACGGCTGTCTTAAACTTAGATAATGGTAATGCTACTATATCATCTGGAATTTTATTATAGAGGCGCAAGCCGAGACCCACAAAAGATTTTTTTGTTTTCTCTAACCGCAAAGCTGTGATGGCTAATTTATTTTTATTTCTCGTGTTAATACTATAAATATCACAATTTCTCTTAAATGAGTGTATATTCTGACGCACGTACATAATGTTCGCATAGATGAATTGCGAAGGGAGGGTCAAAATATTTATGTCTTTAAATAGTTCCCTCAAAGACTCTCTAGCACCTAATTTATATATAAATCTGATAGCGCGTTTTTGTAAAACAAATATGGTATTTATATCTGCAGCGTTACCCCATAGCAATATTCCATAGGACATAACACTGTGGAAGTACCCAAAATATACCAAACGCGCTGTATCAACGTCAGTCATTTGCCTAATTCTTCTAACCGCATAGGCCGCAGAGCTAAGTTTTCCAGCTAATTTTTGAATATGGGCACCCCATTGCAACCCTGAATCAAGCGTTATTCCCAAAAATGTTGTGTTATCAACCATATCTACTGCCTATTCCTACTAATATGAATCCCTGTGGTAGCCCATTCGCTAAACTTTTTCCGATTACGTTTCTTTCCCTTTTTAAGTGGAAAATTATTATTAAATTCTGATTCAATCACACCGAACATTTTATTATACAAAATATCCGGATCATCCCGAGTTTCTTCAATTAACGGTAATTTTTTCGAAACTGTATCCCTAAATTTTTTTAATTTTATCTTTAGTAATAGCTCTGTAGGTTATTTCAGGTAATTCTACTTCTACTGCGTTGTTGGCAAATTTCACGAACTGACCAAAATGATCAGATGTTATATTTTTAATTATAGCTTTATCAACAGCAGTGCAATCACAGAAAACATAATCTATACATGTTTTAGAGTCGCCTTGTATTCTAGTTGGTTCTAAAAATAAATTGAACAAATTGAATGACTTAAATAAATTTAAAAATCTAATACATTCGGTGCTATCAGACGCTAATAAATCTACGTTAAAGTCGCCACACAATATTATGTTTTTGCGACATGAACATAATTTTCTTAAAACATCTTCAATTACAGTTTCTAAAGTATTAAAGTCAGCTTTTGGGGGTCTGTACGCGCATACTGTAATACAATTTTCTAGTTCAACGCAGGATAATTCAACAATACTTTCAACCGACAGGCTCACAATATCCTCGCGTTCTTTACATTTTACATCATTACGTGTTAAAATTAAACTGCCTCCTTTTTCATTAATCTTTCTAATAAGTAAACTAGAGACTAAATAATTATCAATATTAAATTGTACTTGATGTGACTGCAAAAAGTGTTCAGTTAAACATACTACATGTAAATCCCTATCGTTTGCATATAATTCTAATTGCAATAATTTGCTAGTCAGGCCCTGAATATTTTGGTGAATAATATTTAACTCTTTGGCCTTGACTGTTGTCTTTTTCATTAGTTTAAATCAGACTGAGTATCTCCAGCTATGGTACATTCAGCACTACAATGTACTGTGTTTAATTTAGAGTTACTAGTTGTACTATTTACAACACTACTTTGTATATTCATCATTTCAGCCGCACAGCGTCCACTGCTGGACATAGGCCTCTCCCAAAGATTTCCAAAATGACCGATCTAGAGCGGCTTGCATCCAGCGCCTTCCAGCGACCTTGGTTAGGTCGTCAGACCACCTTGTGGGTGGGTGTCCTACGCTTCGCTTGCCAGTACGTGGTCGCCATTCGAGAACCTTTTTGCCCCATCGGCCATCGGTTCGTCGCGCTATGTGTCCCGCCCACTGCCATTTCAACGAGCTAATCCGCTGGGCTATGTCAGTGACTTTAGTTCTCCTACGAATTTCCTCATTTCTGATTCGATCACGTAGAGAAACACCGAGCATAGCCCTTTCCATAGCGCGTTGCACGACCTTGAGCCTTCTTATGAGACCCATAGTAAGGGACCATGTTTCAGAGCCATAAGTCATCACTGGTAACACACATTGGTTGTAAACTTTAGTCTTAAGACACTGAGGTATATTTGACGAGAAGACACTGCGTAGCTTCCCGAACGCTGCCCAGCCGAGTCGGATTCGTCGAAAGACCTCTTCCTCGAAGCTGGAACTTCCTGCCTGGATCAATTGACCCAGGTAGATATACTGGTCTACAACTTCGAGGGTGGAGCTCCCAACACAAACAGGTAGGGGCGCAACATGGACATTCGACATTACTTTCGTTTTGTCCATGTTCATTTTAAGGCCCACTTGTTGGGAAACTCGATTTAGATCTCCGAGCATAGTACTTAGGTCTTCCATCGATTCTGCCATGACAACGATATCGTCGGCAAATCGAAGGTGAGTGATATACTCGCCATTGATGTTAATGCCAAATCCTTCCCATTCCAGAAGCTTGAAGGCATCTTCCAGTGCAACGGTGAACAGTTTCGGAGATATAACGTCTCCCTGTCTTACACCTCTATGCAGTGGAATTGCCCTCGTGCACTGCTCCTGTACTCGGACTGACATAGTGGCGTTACTGTATAAGCACTTCAACACTTCGATATACCGATAGTCAATACGGCATCGCTGGAGAGACTGAAGCACGGCCCATGTTTCGATCGAATCGAAGGCTTTTTCATAGTCCACGAACCCCAAGAATAACGGCCGGTTATACTCCCTCGTCTTCTCTATTACCTGCCGCAGCGTATGAATATGGTCCATGGTACTAAAACTTTTACGGAAACCGGCTTGTTCGGGAGGCTGGAAGGCATCAAACCTGTTTGCGAGACGATTCGTGATGACCCTCGAAAACAACTTATATACATGACTCAGAAGCGTGATAGGCCTATAGTTCTTCAATAGGGTGCTATCTCCCTTTTTGAAGAACAGGACCACCACGCCCCTGCTCCATGCTTCCGGCGTTACGCCCTCGAGCAGAACGGAATTAAAGAGCCTCTGAAGGACTTTCAGTACCGGCGTTCCGCCCGCTTTCAGAAGCTCTGCTGTAATTCCATCCTCGCCCGGCGCCTTGTTGTTTTTAAGCTGTTTGAGGGCCATCCTAATCTCGTACAGGCTGATGTCCGGGATATCTTCGGTATAGTGTCGGGTTAACTTGGCTCTTGGGTCTTCAGCCATTTGTCCGCTGGGTTGTGAAACTGAGGTGTACAGCTGTCCATAAAACCTCTCGATCTCCGCCAGAACCCCTTCCTTTGTCGACACCACGTCGCCGTCCTCATTCTTTAGCTTCATCAATCGGCTTTGCCCAACCGACATAGCTCTCGCGAACACTTTGGAGCCTTTGTTCTGCTCTATCGTCTCCTTAATACATTTAGTATTAAAGGAGCGGATGTCGTGTCGCAAGGACTTTTGTATACGTCTGTTGAGCTGCCGATATGATTCAGCATCTTCAGAGGTCTGCAGGGGGCTTGATCGTCGCTCTGCCATTAAGGTAAGGGTCTCAGCAGAGATTTTCTGAGGTCTTTGTTTGGGGCGGGACCTAAACATCTTCGATCCCACCGCTTGGACAGCTTGTATAAACCCTTGGTTTATCTCGTCCACTGTAACGCAATCCTGAAGGCCTTGAAAGCGATTCGATAGTTCAAGCTGGAAACCCTCGGAGTTTTCGATTTGGATCTGAGTCGGTCGGAGCGTCGACTTCATCAGCCGCGATCTTTCGACCTTGAGATCAACATTCACGATGCCTCTTAATATTCGGTGATCGCTCCCGGTTTTGATCCGATTGATCACTGAGACATCGTTGAATATTCGTCTCTTAGTCGTTAAGATGAAGTCGATTTCGTTTTTAACAAGGGGCTGATTCTTCTTTGCTGTCTTTCTTTGTGGCGGCTTCTTGAAGAAAGAGTTCATCGCGAAGAGTCCCTCTTGCTCCAAAAAATCAGCCAGCCTACGTCCCCTGTTATTTCGCACTCCGTATCCGAAGTTTCCCAGCCTAAACTCTCCATCGCCTCGTTTGCCCAGTTTCGCGTTAAAATCCCCCATAACAACCGTAAAATAGGTTTCAGAAGTATGTATGGCCTTACTTATGTCCTCATACACTTCATCCACCTCTTCATCGGAGTGATCCTTTGTTGGCATATATACCTGTATAACCTTTAGCGAGTATCTTTTAGATACTCTGAGTATCAGGTATATTACTTTGTATATTATAAGCTACTAATGTAGCTAAGAGTCGCTTATATCTAGGAGGCAGATACATAGTATCTAGAGTCAACTTAAAATTACAAATAAATTTATTTATATCTAAATAAAAAATAAAGTCACCGTGACAATAAGTCATTTTGTACAGATGTACATTTAAATCATGTATGTGCCTGTTACTTTTACTGTCTAAATTGTCTGAATATGGAAAGGCACTTATGATAAATCTACAATCCTTTTTTTGTTTTAAATCTTTGATTTTGTCTATACCTTTTTTTAAGTTCCTTCCTGTAATAGAGGAACTGTCACCACACATTATTAAAATTGTGGTATGTTGGTCTATGTCATTTTAATTTATGTTATTTATTAGGTTTAAAAATGTGACCCCGGGTGTGCATACATTGAATACTGAACATTCACTGTTCAGGTTATTATAAATCATACTACTAAGATCTTGACCTAACTTATCAGAATATATTATAAATTTTTTACAAATCATTTTTCTATTTATGCTATTATCAATTGTTTCTATTTTGGATTGTACATCATTTTCTACATGAGGGTATTTATTTATACTTAGACTTATACCGCAGTCAACAGTAGGGGATGGGGTTGAGTCCGTGACAGGTGATTCCGTAACCACTGTCAGGGGAACACCGTCAGATACTAAACTAATTTCCCTATTTTCTTCTAAAATTAACTCATATTTTTTTGTGAGATTTTTTTAAGGTAGCCTGCAATGTTGAGATTTGTGACTCTAATTCAAACATCTCAGTGTCATATATGCGACAAGCCATATTAAGGTTTTTTTCACAACAGATAAGTTCCTTGATTAAAGATAATTTTTCTTTTCTTAATTGATTTATACTTTTCTTATTTTTATTCCTAGACAGTAGTTTTTGAGTGCGCTTTATCATTTTGTTTATTTTTATATATTTTTTAATTTTAATATGACTTGTTAAAGTTGGAAACGCTTCTGCTATCGACGGGAATCTAATGGACTCCCGCGTTTAAAAATAGGTCTCCAGGCCATGGTTAGTATTTTTCACCGATTCTTAACAACTTCACTGTCCGTTCAGGCCATACCTGAATTTTCCGGGGTCCAGTGGCGCCCCCATTTGAAATAAATCATTTGAAAGGAAACAGTGATATAATTTGAAATTTTGTCTTGACCAAACCCCAGATAAGCCTTTTAACTATCTTATGAACTATTGTTTATAATTTAAAGTGAGAAGATGTAGCTTTTCTACGCACATTAGCTAAAAGTGGCCGTTTTTTGCAAATGTGCGTAGAAAAGCTTCACGTTCTCACTTTATATTATTAACAGTAGTTCATAAAATAGTCAAAAGGTTTATCTAGGGTTTGGTCAAGACAAAATTTTGAATGATATCACCGTTTCCTTTCTAATGATTTATTGAAAATGGGGGCGCTACTGGACCCCGGAAAATTCAGGTAGCCCCTTAACCCTTTCACACGAGATTTTTTATCATTTGTCGTGCCCCCACGCGTGGGATACGTGTGCTGCGCTGGGAAAGTGTTTATAAAAGAATAATAGTAAAACAATTGATCATAAATGATGACTCACTGGACTGTGAAGTTAAGAGTCCCCCGACCCTAGATAATTGCAATATCTTTGAAATTACAAAATTTTGCCCAAATCGGACATGTCGTTTTGAAATAAAACGTAGACTACGTTTGTATGGAAAGTTGTATTTTGGTCTGGGGTCGGGGGACCCTTAAGAATCCTTTAATTAGTTTGTATCCCTGAATAGTGGTGTATCGCTGTGACGCGATTAATGCTCGTCTGTTTAGAGCGGGCTAATGGAAGTGTTAACGACCGTATGCACAAACATGACGTTTAATCTGAGTGTAGGGCGGCGAGCTTTAAAGTTATGGAGTTTTTACATTAAGGCCATACCCAAATTTTCCGGGGTCCAGTGGCGCCGCCATTTGAAATAAATCATTTAAAAGGAAACGGAGATATCATTCAAAATTGTGTCTTGGTCAAGCCCTAGATAACCCTTACAACTATTTTATGAACTACTGTTTATAATTTAAAGTGCGAACGTGAAGCTTTTCTGTGTGCGTAACATTAGCTAAAAGTGGCCGTTTTGCGCAAATGTGCGTAGAAAAGCTTCACGTTCTCACTTAAAACTACAAAAAATAGTTTAAAAAATACTTTGAATGGGTATCTAGAACTTGACCAAGACACAATTTTGAATGATATCTCCGTTTCCTTTTAAATGATTTATTTTAAATGGCGGCGCAATTGGCCCCCGAAAATTTGGGTATGGCCTTAATACTTACTTTTCAGTTTTCACCTTGAATGTCTAAAATACCCTTTAATTTTTTCATTCAAAACACCCTTTAATTTGTTCATTCAAAATACTATTTGCTTTTGGCATTCAAAATACCTATCCTTTATTTTGGGCACTCAAGGTGAAAAGTTTAACATAGATTTACAAAACATGCAAAGAAAATTGAAAGATTGTCAAAACAGTATTATTTACCACCAGATCATAGCGATTCACCGAAACTCAGGCAAATCCTTCGAGGCTTTCGTTGTTCGGTACTTCGGTATCATTTCGATGTACTGATATTATATTGTGAATTTTGAATAAATGATACAAAAAAAAAGACGTGTGGCACTCGGGGACTGCCGCGGTAAAGCTATTGCAAACAAGGAAGGGCGGCAACGTCGCAAACAGACGACGGAAACGAAGCGGCAACCTACATGGTAGGCGGAGTGGGGAGAGCGTGAGGTTTTTTCGTTACGGAATTTCTGGATCCGATCCCCGCGCTCAAGGCCCGCGATAGAAGCTATGCAATAGCTTAAAAGTAAAATACAAGTATATTTGCCAAATTTAAAGGCCCCGACGGCATCTTCTAGTGATGAGTGACAGACAGACAGACAGACAGACCACCCTTTATTGTTGGGGGATAAAATAAAAAGAAATGGTAAAAAATTACCACAAGAGCAGGATTTGAACTTGTAGACGACTCTGTGACAAAAAAAAAGGGATCTTATAAGTTTGACACCAATGTCATCTGTCTGGAGCTTACAACAATAGACTGAAATAACCTTGGCCGAGTAGGTAACTGTTTAACACAAAACCGTTCCTAACTGCTCTGTTTAAATCATTTCTACGATTGACTGTTGGACGGGCATGTTGCGTCGTAGCTCTCGAATTGATAAAACGTTTCAATACGGTTTCTTTACGTAAAAGCAAGTTTCCTAGCGGTTGTTCATAACTATATTCGATGAAAATCGCTTCAGCAGTTTAAAAATTTAACGGTTAACGCTTTTAAGTCAGGTTTTTTTAATTGCCTGCTAAATAAAATTTTCTCCTTACTCTTGACAAGAATGAAAGGAATCAATGGAAAAGACTCACATACTTTCCCGACCCCACGTAAAGTGGGATAAGGTGAGGAGAAAGAAGACTCTTGACTCTTGACAAGAAGGAAAACTGTTAAGTATTGTCGACTGAGATTCGATTCGATTCGATTCCCGGTCAGGGCAAGTTGGAAAAATGGCCTTTTTCAAATTGTCCTGGGTCTTGGATGTTTATCTATATATGTATTTGTTATAAAATATAGTATCGTTGAGTAAGTATTCCATAACACAAGTCTCGAACTTACTTTGGGGCTAGTTCAATCAGTGTAATTTGTCCCTATTTATTTATTTATTTATTTATTTAATCCACTCATAACATGATTAGAAACGTAAACAACAAATACCTTGTTTGTATACTCTACTTGCTTATAAGCTTCCCAAGAATACTGTCACTACGCCGAGGGATTAATAATGTTGTGATGAATGGAGGAAATGTACTTGTACGCATGAAAATTTCATAACGAACACACAACTAGTTGTTAGTAGTTTAATCAGTGTCAGGCTGTGGTGCTCGACAGAACTTACATACATACCTACTTAACACGTTCACTGCCAATACTATAGTGTTTTTTGAACTCAGTCGTTTCAATCCCATCCTCGTCGCCAATGATATGTATAAGAATTGAAACGACTGAGTTCAACCGAAGCTCGTTTATTACTGGCTCAAGTACCTTATATGTACACGGTGATTTTTTATTGGTTCTGAAGCCGAAGGCCACTTCATAGGCATCGTTAGTAAGACCTAATTAGCTGGTCAAAATAAAAATTCAGAAACAAAAAATGTTGACTAAAACTCGAAAGTAAAATTGTGAGGTCAATTAGTAGTACCGCCGCCATACACCACCCGCCCGCCGGCCGGGGTCATCGACATTACGCAGTAGGCGGCCGGCGTATAACTACGTGGTCTCGATCGAAATTCATTTACGCAACTTTTTTATCTTATGACATACAGAAATTTGAATTACGTATATGGATAGAGGAATTTATATACTTTACGACATTTTTTTTTCCAAAACCAATAAAAAGTCAGCGTGTATATACGTCAAGTAGCATCTATCAAAAATGCTATATCATCATCATTAGGTCTTTTTGTGTCTATTATGAGTCATCATAATCATCTTCAGGTCTTTTTGTCTCCACTGCAGGAGCACGACCCTCTCTATACTACCAGAGCCATACTTAGCCTGAGCAGCCAGAGGTCTTGGCCTACACTCTCCACGCTGGCCAGACGGGTTGGAGAGGTCTCATTGATGTTTTTAGCTTCACTTAGCTTGTATTTCCTAAGTCGCCTTCTACGACATCCACAAAAGACTTAGAGTGGCCCAATTCTACTCTGTCGGAAATCACACGGCGAAAATTAATAAATTGTTGTGTCGTAAAAGGTAAGTAAATTTCTTTCCTCTTCTAAAAATGCTTTGTCTGGCCCATTATGGATAAAGACGAGATACTATGTGAATGAGCCTAACCCTACAAGGTAATCCTGTGGGATTTTAAGGCGAGAAATAAAAGGTGGACTGTAATAGGTTATTATTGGTTTACAAGCGAAATAAAATATCTACACGTGCGCGCGCAATGCCAGTCCTTTGGCCGAGTGATGACGATGACCGCTGACCGGCGGTCCTGTCAATCACCCCGCGCCCCGCGCCTCCCGCGATGACGTAGTCGCTCCGCGACACTATGTACCTATGTATGTTGACGGGTCATTAATTTTTCTCGTTAAAATATTTCTCATAACATAGCTTGACATAAAGATTTTTAAATATAATCATAATACTCATAGTATTTTTTTCTCATAATTTTTGTTATCATTTTTTTTACGTATTTTACATACATACTATCACGTCTTTATCCCTAATGGGGCAGACAGAGCATTTTGGGTCTTGCGGTTCTATGCAGAGCCCAGGGCCGCAAGACCCAAAAGCCACTTTTAGCGTCATGGTGGGCGAGAAGATGGAAAAGCAATCAATACAGTAATGGGTTGCTAGCCGCATCGCCTGTTAACATGATTTGCATTTTTACGTATTTTAAGTTGTCATAATTATGAATAGTTATCAAAATCTAAAAGCATAATATTTCTTATCCGTAATAATTATAACTAATGATTCCTATTCACAAAATTACACACTTATTTCAACTTAATTATTAATGAGGTCATAAAATGTTAGACAAAAGTTTCTGTTTGCTTTGAGTTATTTACTTTCGTATGTTAAATTAAACTAGTTCGCAGCGTAGTTAATTAGTTGGGTGGTCTACATGACTCTGCAAAAATACTGTTTGCTGGTAACCGCCGCACCGTAACCTATACTACATGACCTGGGTGGTCTATATGACTGCAAGAACAAGCCTGCCACTGTCGGCGGTTCTGCCCTAAAGATGATAAAGCATTATAATAATTGCCGGAAGGATAAAACATTATGAGAGTAAAATCATATTATATAAATTTTTTTTAAACCCCAACTATAATAGGAAGGAAGATGTTTACGTCTACAAAAATATTATGAAAGAATACATTATGTCAAACTTTGGTTACGAAAAGAAAAGTTATGATTAACCATAATATAATGAATAAATAAGTAGTATAGGTACTTATTTGTATTCTTGGGAAATATGTAACTACACGAAACATTCGTTTAGTTTAGGTGCTTACAGTAGTTAAAGTTTACTTGAATAAAATTATCACTTTAACAAAATTTTATAAGAATTTATTTTCATAACTAAACTAAAAAAAACTCGAGAGGCGTCAAAGGACACCCGGATGGAACGAAGTTCCTTTCGATTAATTAGTGAAGGAATTGTAATAAAAAATTTTTTTAGGTTATAATAATATTTTATTATTTATTATGTACAAAACACCTGTATACACTCAACAAAAATAATCGTCGCGACACTACACTGTTCAATGCGAAATAGAAAGACGAAACGAAAATAACTGGCTTGCTTTCTATGAGAGAGGGAGAGAGAGAGAGAGATTGAGAGAGAGAGAGAGAGAGAAAGAGAGACAAACAGAAAAACACGCGCACGCCGCACGGCTTCCAAATACTTATAGCAAAAAGTGTCCTTACATCTTTTGCATCATCAGGCTGTATCTCATAAATCATGATAGCTTTACAGTTAAAATTTTTACAGAAGATATATTTTTGATTTTTTTTTGTATTTGTTATTATGGCGGGAACAAAAATATATAACATAACATACATGTTATATATTTTTGTTCCCGCCATAATAACAAATACATCAAACTATCATGATTTATGAGATACAGCCTGATGACGGACAGACACGGACGGACAGCGGAGTCTTATTAATAAGTTCCCGTTGTTACTCCTTGGGTCTTATTATATTTAAGAGCTGGGCTCTTGTCGGTGGAGTGCTTTCCATGTCTCTCTTCCTTCCGCTAAGTTCTTAACCTCTTTATATGTTTTCATGTTTAATTTTTCTTTTATTTCGTCTATAAATTTTCTTCTGGGTTTTCCTACTCCTCTCTTTCCTTCTATTTTTCCTTCCATTATTGTTTTAAAGAACGCATCGTGGCATAGTAGATGACCGAACAATTTCCCTTTTCTACTTTCTATAATTTGTATTATTTGTCTTTTCTCTCTCACATCCTCTAGTACCTTCTCATTTGTAATTTTTTCTGTCCAACTTATTTTTTTTAGAATTCTCCTCGAGCACCACATTTCAAATGCTTCTAATCTATCTCTATCCTTTTTGGTCATCGTCCACGTTTCACATCCATACAAAGCAGTGCTCCATATAAATACTCCTTGGGTACGTAACCCTAATAAAAGGAACTATTATGACCAAAGCTACCTCACAAAATAATCCCGTTGTAAACAAAGCAGAACTGTACCTAACTCTCATTATCGGGCGGAGAAAGAAGTCTGCTCTCCAAACTTTGGGAGCACCTATTGTGCTTTTATTAGAGAACTTTCCGTTCTGACAAATACTCTGAATGCACTTGTTTTCTTCGCTATGTGGTTAAAGTACGGTCTTAAAAAAACTGACACACATGTTCATTAATATTTTAACTAGCTGTGCCCGTGGGCTTCGCTTCCCGTGGGAATTTCGGGATAAAAACTATCCTTGGTCCTTCCCTGGGTATCAAACTATGTCCATATCAAATTTCATCTGAATAGGTTACATATACATATAGATGTTTATCTGAATATGTATTTGTTATAAAATATAGTATCGTTGAGTTAGTATCCCATAACACAAGTCTCGAACTTTCTTTGGTGCTAGCTCAATCAGTGTAATTTGTCTTTATTTATTTATTTGGTTTATTGGTTGAAGCGTCAAGTAGTAACAAACAAACAAATGTAGAAACTCACTTTCGCATTTATAATATTTATAAAATAATTTATAGAAGGACTTTATTAGAACGAAGTTCTTATTGGCAGTTGCATTTTTTGCAACAACTGCTTTTCCAAGAAATGATGACGTCAGATGGTGCCTGAAGTAAAAATTTCGCAAAAATGCATTCCCGAGGGGGTGAACGTGAGACCAAAGAAATTACATACAAACTAGAATAACTAGGAGTAAAATTTTCATAAAAATACAATATTGAAAATTAAACGTAAGTACTTACATAATGCTTATGTTTAAATACGTATGTAACTTTAAAAAAAAATATATCTAGTGTTCCCTCTATCCCTTTTCCTCAATCTGACAGTGTAATAATGTAGAAAAGGTGATAACTTCACGTAACTTTTTCGGGAACGGCGCGGCGTAAGCATTCTAGATTGTTTGTAATTTCTTTGCGTAAGACACTGAGTTATGCGTCCGGTTAGGCCTGCCTGTGTCAATCCACGTTTAGGTATCGAAAATATACCAACATTATTACTATGCGCTCGGCGACCACTCCGACATGAATCGTATGTCTAGAGTAATAAGAATGAAATTGGTTTGCGATGCACTTCTAGGTATCTAAACGAAAAGGTGCCGAGCTCTAACGCGAGATAAAATGAACCATATCACTTACGACATTTAGTAGATATTTCTTTGAATTCCTTCGCTGAGTAAGACCTCTGTATGAGCACTAGTATTTATTCTGTGGTGAAACTTAATTTCGGTAGTACTGTAATTAAATAATAATCACAGAGCTCTGGAGGTCTAACACTATGACCTCCTAATGGCGTCCTGCCTGCAATCCGTAAACGGCAAATGAAATTATGCCAGTATTTACCTACTCTCTTTATGTTCTGTGTGAGCCTCCATTTTGAGGGCGACGCTCATTGGGACTGGATAATTAAACATTACACTATTTGTTAGGATTCCGGGTCCTAAAAGGTAAAAACGGGACCCTATTACTAAGACTTAGCTGTTGGTATATCTACCACCAGGCTATTTCTCATGAACCGTGATAGCTAGATGTATTTCTGTTGCTGCAATAAGAATAAATACTAAACACAGAATAAAATCTTATACCTTTAAACGAGCAATTCTTGTATATTTATTTATATATATATTTATATATTTCCGTGATTCCGGAAACGGCTCTAACGATTTCGCTGAAATTGGGTATATGGGGGATTTCGGGGGTAAACAATCGATCTAGATTAGTCTTATGTTTGGGAAAACGCATGTTTTCTGAGTTTTCATGCGTTTTTCTTTCCACGCAGAATATGGTCGCTAATTTCGTCGCGCCGACCGATTTGTTTTTAGCTCAGTGGTCGACCGCTAGAAAGAGTGTTACGGGTTCGAATCCCACTTGGTGACTTACTTTTGTTTTTTTTTTTATGTTTAAGTTTATATATATTTTTTTATTTTGCATTGTTTTTAGACAAGTTTAAAAAAAATTAGTTAATGTTTGAGATGTAACCGAGCAAAGCTCGGTCGCCCAGGTACTTTAATACCTTTAAACGAGCAATTCTTGTATATTTATAAATTTCTGTGATCTTGAAAACGGCTTTAACGATTTCGCTGAAAATTGGTATTGGGTTTTTGGGGGTAAACAATCGATCTAGATTAGTCTTATGTTTGGGAAAACGCGTGTTTTCAAGTTTTCATGCGTTTTTCTTTCCACGCAGAATATGGTCGCTAATTTTGTCGCAAAGTGTGTTACGGGTTCAAATCCCACTTACTTTTGTTTTTTTTATGTTTAAGTTTATATTTTTTTTTTTATTTTGCACTGTTTTTAGACAAGTTTAAAAAAATGTAGTTAATATTTGAGATGTAACCGACCGAGCAAAGCTCGGTCACCCAGGTACTAAATATTTAAGTACTTATCTATAAAAATATCACAAACATCAGACGTGATTTTTTATAAATATGGTGCGGAACCCTACGAGCGGGAGTCCGACTTGCACTTCGCAGGTTATTGTTTTTGTGTATAAAATAATGAATACATAATAACCGACCAACTTCAAAGTCGGCATTGGTAACTACGGAACCCTACACTGCGCTGGTTCCATAGTTATACTTGTACGTAGTATATTATTACTCTGTGGTTTTACGAATGCCAACTATCGAGTTCACGCCTTATGATATTAGTGACTAAAAATGAATATTATTATTAAATTTATATGAAATTTACATTTCCCGAGTGTACATTTTATAAGTTGGTTTTTTGATTGACAATGTAGCAGGAGTAAGGTAAATGCTCGAACACCATAATGGGAAGATCTTGAAGCCTGGGAAACCGCGGCTCCGACGTTGTATCGTCGGAGGATGTATATATAGTCAGCTGCAACCAGAACTCTGAGATCGAGATGTAGAATCTGCTGGCGCCATCTTGTATGCTCCTTATGAACTATGTTGTCGGTTCATTATTTCCGACGACCTCCGTGGCGTGGTGGTCACCATGCTAGTCCGCCACCCAGAGGTCCCGGGTTCGATTCCCGGTCAGGGCAAGTTGTAAAATGACCTTTTTCAAATTGTCCTGGGTCTTGGATGTTTATCTATATATGTATTTGTTATAAAATATAGTATCGTTGAGTTAGTATCCCATAACACAAGTCTCGAAGTTACTTTGGGGCTACGTCAATCAGTGTAATTTGTCCCTATATATTTATTTATTTATTATTTATGGTTTTAGTTCCCCGTACTGTAAAGCTCGCCACAACTATAACTGACTAATTTCCCAGTGTGCGTTCAACCTATCTGTTTATTAGATCAAGCGCCGTAGGCCGCCTTATGTAACGTAATTAGCAAAAACTTGATTTACCCTAACTATATCAGTATATTGTTGTATTAACAGAGAAAAATGTACCATTTCCTAGGTGCTTTTCTAATCTTGTTTTATCACCCGTCATCATCAAGTCTGACGGAACGTAGAATTTGGCTTCTTCCAGTTGGTTTTGGAGAATCTATTTGCTGCATCGCTTTCAGCGTAGATGGTAAAATTTTCTAAAAAAAAAGACGTGTGGCACTCGGGGACTGCCGCGGTAAAGCTATTGCAAACAAGGAAGGACGGCAACGTCGCAAACGGACGACGGAGACGAAGCGGCAACCTACATGGTAGGCGGAGTGGTGAGCGTGAGGTTTTTTCGTTACGAAATTTCTGGTTTCGGTCCTCAAGGCCCGCGATAGAAGCTATGCAATAGCTTATCAATATTAACCCTTTCACCGCGAGACTTAATGTCAGTTGTCGTGCCCCCAGCGCGAGTCATGGTTAATCTAACATAGCTATTTACAACCAAAAACGGATATGGATACGTAAGTTATTTGCCATAGGAGCATTTTTTTTTTGTCGCATATATCCGACCTTCGCGTATTGAGCCCGACAATGTTTGTCGCATATATCCGACGCTCGCGGTTAAAGGGTTAATAAAGGGTGTAAATAGGTAATATTGTATGCAATACCACAATATCAATATAAGTATTAATTTCTCATAGAGGTTAATTAAAAACGATGTTTAGTATTACATACAGAACGGAATCTTCTAAGGTCACACGCAATAGTGGAGGGTGTTGAGCGGGTGTGCCAGGCGCCTGCAGTTGCCTCTACAAGGCGAGAACGGGGGAGAGGTGCGGGGGCGTGGAAGGGGGACGCATACTCGTATTGCGGGACCCTAAGAGTTTCCGTTCTGTATGTAAAACTTTTATTAATTCTGTCACAATTCCTGTCACAAATCATTGCGCTCCTGCAGTGGGGGTGACGACAGTATGTATGACTGTAATTAGTCCGTCTTTTAGATTATCCAAAAATAATGAACCCGTATTTTTCAGTTTACCAAAAAAGTAAAAATTCACAAAGATACGGAGCGTCAAAGTTCCGGAGTGGGGGTTTGCGACGTCATACTTAAGCAAAAAACGTACCGCGTCACGCGAAATTTATATGCGCTGTATCTTTGTCATTTTTGGTTTCTCAGAGAAAAGCAAAAATACGTGTACAATATTTTTTAATAATCTAACCGATGGACCAAAAATATTTTTTCATTTGTCATGCCTGTAGGACTAACCGGTCAAAGGTACCGATCGAAACCTAATTAGTATCATTTCCAGCATTGCCTCCAATCCTGCTTAAAAATAATGAACTCAGACTGCGGTTAATATTGTATGCGGGTTCGGATTTGCATATTAATGATGTGCGTGAGCTGAAAATTGTTCGGTGTAAAGATAACAGAACAAAGGAAATACATATAACGTTCAAAGTGGAATTTTGCCGGAAAATGAGACACAATAGTTAAACAATACATTCTCGCGTAGATCAACGCAACGGAATAGGAGAGGTTAAAGGAACAGTATTTATAATTTTTCAAAACTAAAAACCGACTTCAACACCAAAGTATACAACCGATTTTGTGAAATAAAATCTATGAAACCGGTAGAGTCTAAAAAAATTCAAGCAAAAAGATGTTTACAAATTGGTTTACGCGTCTTCCAGTAATCGCTGAACCTACATTTACCATCATCATTTCATTTTAGTCTCCACTGCAGAATCACAAACATACATTATAAAAATTAAAGCTTTCGACGAATTGATAACTCCCTCCTTTTCTTAAGTCGGTTAAAATAGGTAGTGATGTAGGTAATATGTGTCTGTAGGTAAATGATCTGACGTCAACAACTATTATGAAATCGAAAAAAAAATTGAAAAATGATCAAGTGATACAAATATCTAAAGATAAATAAATGATTTTTTACTTGTTTTGACAAGACTATAGCCACATATTTATTTACAGAGACGGCATTCTCGGTCTTGCGGTTCTAAGTTCTAGGTTAAAATTTTGGCGCGAAGGCAGAAAAAGGCAAAAATAGTGATGCATTGCCCAACATGATTTTTAGGTTTTCCCATTACTTCGATCGGCTCCTACGATTTGCATGGGAAGAGAAGCAGTTTTAAAATGAACTAATCCTCTTTGATGCATGTTTCATATACATTTAAAACAGAAATAACGAAATTTGACAAAATTAACTGATTCGTTGCCATATTTTTTCTTTCACTGCTCTGAGGAGTGGCCCAAATATCAAGTTAATTATCCCGTATGACAGCCCCCCGCTTGTTTGGAATAAAAGCCGAAACAGAATGGCTTGCAGGAGAAAATGTGATTCAAGAAATTAGGATTTGATAGGATTGTCATGCTAAATACGGAAATGGTAAGTGCATTAGGTGAACACACATTGATGTGCTAAGCACTAGAGGCTCTGAGAGCGGACTGTAAACTTCGCGAGTCGACCCGTTGAAGTTTATCATTTGACTCTTATTATTGAATTAACATTTGACTCTTGGAATAAGCAAAGTATGAAAAAAAACTTGAGAGGTGTCAAACACCCGGATAGAACGAAGTTCGAGGGAAAAAGAGACAGACAGAGAAACACGCGCACGCCGCACGGCTTACAACTATAGCAAAAAGTGTCGTTACAACTTTTGGTCTTAATTTTTTCCGTCTAGCTCACAGACATAGAATCTGTGGTCTAGCTCCCTTTCGCAACGCGCGATAAGGAACTTTGTTCCAATATTTTTTCTGAACTAAAAACTGATTTCACGCCCAAACTATACAACCGATTTTGATAAAATTTCTGTGTAAAACCTGACAAGAATGCCTAAAAAAAAGATTTTTCAAATCAGTCCAGCGTCCTCGAATAATCGGTGTACATATACATAAAAAAGGTCGCGACTAATTGATAACGTCCTCCTTTTTGGCAGTCGGTTATAAAAATGTAACCATCTTGTCTCTATTGTAAGGTTGAAGTAAAACTTTAGAGTAAGACATTAGTTGAGTAAAAATGACTCTTTTTAGTGCTTTAGTGCCCCTCGTAAAATATACAATGTTATTTGTAACATAATGTAACTCTAATGTTAGAAAGTTATTTGTTACACAAACTAACAAAATACACTGAATTTTAAGTGGGTTGTTGGGTGGTTTACAGTCCATTATAGTGAACAACTTTCCCTAAGAGACGTATGTCGAAAACTGAATAATAATTTTTGCCTTTCCGTACAAACGGTTAAGCTGATCGGTCAATTTGTATGGGAGGTCAAAAATAACTTTTCATATTACGATACGTGATCTTTGGGGAAAGTTGGTCAGTATCACGGACTGAATTCACCCTTAAAATAGTTTCAGTATATTTTGTTAGACCTTATATAGGACCATATAAGGTCTCTGCCTACCCCTGTGGGAAACAGGCGTGATATTATGTATGTATGTATGTATATAGGACCAATTTGCAGAGAGCGTAGTGTGAGCGATTTGTACCTTGTGGATAATTTTTTATTTTTTTTATTACAAATTACACTGATTGAGCTAGCCCTAAGGTAAGTTCGAGACTTGTGTTATGGGATACTAACTCAACGATACTATACCTACTTTATAACAAATACATATATAGATAAACATCCAAGACCCAGGAAAAATTGAAAAAGGCCATTTTTCAACTTGCCCTGGCTGGGGATCGAACCCAGGACCTCCGTGTTGGCGGTCTAGCGTGTTGACCATTACGCCATGGTGGGCCTAACTATTTAAAGAGGGGTTCTATAATTTTAACGCTAGTCCGTCTGTCTGTGGCATAGTAGCGCTCGAAGGGAAGGGTCAATTTTATTTGTTTGTTCGTTTGTAATAACTTTATTGTACTGAACGGTTTTAAAAAGGGATTTTTGTCTTAGTCGAAATAAAAAATGAAAATGAAAAAATGTTTATTCAATCACTTAAAAAGGTTACAATATGTGTCTGGAACCTCCATTTAAGTGTAATGCACTTCTTCTTTTCGTGTGTGTTAGTGACTAACACTAGTGTCAGAGTTTTTAAACCGCCTTAAAGGCCTCTGACATGGTTTTAGGTAACGATCAATATCAAAGACATTGACCGGGACCGACGGCTTAACGTGCCCTCCGAAGCACGAATCATCTTACTTATCAGACAATCAGGTGATCAGCCTGCAATGTCCTAACCAAACTAGGACAACAACACAAAGTCGTTGCCCCCGCCGGGAATCGAACCCGCGACCTCCGGGTATGAGTCGAAAGCTATAACCACTACACCACGGAGGTAGTGTAATGCACTTGTGTTTGGACTTTCCGCTCTTCCATATTTGACTTTTTAAATTAATGTAAGTAATTAAATTAAATTACACTATGTTAAAAATTTTGACAAAATAAAATATGGATTAATAGAAATAAATTGAACAAATGCGTGATGCAAAGTGAATGTGTGTTTGGACTAAGTGTGTGGATGTAAAAATATATGAGTGTTATATGAATGTATTCAAGCACTTTCTTATATATCTAATAAACTCTGGCATTTAAGGAAAATTTAATAGTCTCTCATTATTATAAGGTCCCGGGTTCGATTCCCGGTCAGGGCAAGTTGGAAAATGGCCTTTTTCAAATTGTCCTGGGTCTTGGATGTTTATCTATATATGTATTTGTTATAAAATAGTATCGTTGAGTTTACTAACTCAACGATACTATCCCATAACACAAGTCTCGAACTTACTTTGGGGCTAACTCAATCAGTGTAATTTGTCCCTATATATTTATTATTATTTGTCTTTTTCTTATGTCGTGCCGTGCGAGTGTGTTGCGAGTCTATGTCTATAATCAGTTAGTCTGAAAAGAGGCTGGACGCCCGGACATATACCATAAAAAAAGTACAAAATAATCGAAATTGCAATTATAATATACAAACGCGGACTTATTCCATGTAGGGATCTCTCCCAGTCAACCTGCGATAGATGCGGTTTTTTTATGCGAAAGCAAGTAGCCTTAAAGGAGTTCTTCGCTGTTAATGTAAAATATTTCAAAGAGTTATGTAGGGCTTGTTGAAAACAAATTTCTCAACGATATCTCAGTTTTCTTTTAAATGATTTATTAAAAAAGGCAGCACTGGACCCCGGAAAAATCATGTAAGGCCTTAAAAAGAGCAATATCTGCATTCTTTCTTTTTTATTTCGAGCTAATCAGATGTCTACCTACAGCTTATAGTGCAGCGGTGTAATTTTCCGCGACTTGCGTGCAATCATACGCCACTGTGGTTCGCAGACGACGCCGCAGGCGGCAGCAGCGTGCCTGCTACGGCGCCTTATGGCATTACAAAATTGTCTTGATGACATGATTAAGGCGAATAACAGTATAATACATATTATAGTATATACAAAATAAAAAATGAATGTAATAAATAGAATATCTTAAGAAGAAAGAATTACGTCCAAGCTAGTCAGTAATGGTCGATCTACACTGAGACCTTAACATGCAGACCGTTGATAAAGATCAATAGGTTTTTTGAAAAAATTACATTTTTTGTACAAGCTTTTATTGTGTGGCCAAAGTACTTATCAAGACAAGTGAAATAAGTCCAAACTCGATTGTGTTGGATCGTTTTATAACTGAGTTCTATCGACCACCATCCGTCTGCGTGATCAGACCCTAAGCATCGTCTCCCATAAAGTACTCGTCACGACAAATCAAACGAGACCTACTCGATGAGGTTATGTTGTTTTATAACTGAGTTCCGTCGAATATCTCCCGGCTCCATCATCAGAGCAGCTCATTGACTTCATAATATTGTATTGTCATCCGACTTACACAAGTATACAAAATTTCAGCTAAATCGGTTGAGGATAACTGGTTGAAAATTGAGTTCAAAGATTCCACCCGAACAAACATTGCAAGTTAAATAAAAGCTTGTAAAAATACGCCCAAGCGCAAGAGTATAAACTACTTCACCATGTGAATGTCGGGCGATCTAGCTCCTCCAAAATACAGACGTCTTAAAATAACTCAGCATTTTTAACTGGTTTAGTTTTTAATAAGCACACGCACACGTGGACAAGTGCGAGTCGGACTCGCCCATGAAGGGTTCCGAAGCAGCAAGTAACATAATATAAAAGTCTTGTAGTATGTTTTATTTTTATTTTTGAGTTGATTGAATGAAAGGTAAAGTGCGGGTTACGACTTATGACGCATTAAATTTTTTTTTCCAATTTTCGCTGGTAGTTTGAATGGTAATGAACATCATATATTTTTTTTTAGTTTTATCATTCTCTTATTTTAAAAGTCACATTTTTACACTAATTGAGCTAGTAGTCTAGCAGAAAAATCTAAAAACGCTTCCCCTTTTCATGTTTAGTAGTAGTATGTAGTTTAGTTTGACACCGGGGTTTTTTAGACTAATTCGACCCTGCTTAGTTCGATTTTCTCTCTGCGGTAAATGCAAGCTGCCGTTTTACACGCTGCCTTACAGCCGCATGTATGGAGGTCATAACTGGGCTTGGGAACAGCCTCAAAGGTTACCAGAGTGGGCTCTTGAGCTTAAACCCTTCTTGGTGTCAGCCGTTATCCATTGGAGACAGCAATTTAACTCTCTTAAAGGTTTGGTAAAACTATATAAGATGGAGTCCATAAATACAACCGACCAAGCCAGGCACGTTCTATTTAGGTATTAGGTAAATTAAATTGGTCTGACACCGGGCAAAATCGAACTCAGCAGGGTCGAATTAGTCTAAAAAACCCCGGTGTCAAATTGTTACATTCCATGCCGTTCAAAGTCGTAAAATTCAAAAATTCTTCTAGACTATAGCCCCAAAGTAAGTTCGAGACTTGTGTTAACGATACTATATTTTATAACAAATACATATATAGATAAACATCCAAGACCCAGGAAAATTTGAAAAAGGCCATTTTCCAACTTGCCCTGGCTGGGGATCGAACCCAGGATCTCCGGATTGGCGGTCTAGCGTGTTGACCATTACGCCACGGAGGTCGTCAAAATGTTGAAGGACTTATTATATACGTTATGAAAGGAAAAATAAAAGCACTTCTTTATCCAATCTCGGATGATTTAACCAGAAGCGCGCTAAGATGAGACTTAAGTCCAATATTTAATCCCAAGAAAATAAATCTTGGCTGTTCACCGACTACCTGAAACTCGAACAACGAGTTCCCAGCAATCTCAGCACATTGACCTCTCAGAAACTAGGGTCATTCCGAGAAAATTACGAAACGAACGTAATTGGTACCAAACTCTATTCATCTTTATTCGCTTCAAAGAAAATGATGTCTTAAAGTTTACGACAAAAGATTCTAATTGGACGGGAAACGAAAGAGGGTAGATGAACAATAAACAGCGGGTACGTCCGGCGAACGTTGCCACTTCCGGTTGGAATAATTTCACGTTCTTTTGTGGAATTTAGGAAACCATTGTGCATGTTTTATAGAGCGTTATAGATATTATGAAATGGAAAGTAATAACGAATATAAATTTAAAAATGAAATTTTTACAAAAAATTATCTCGCTTTTTTTTAAAGTAACTTAATGGATACCCGAAGTCGTCGCAGGGGAAGGCCGAGAAAGAGATGGCTAAACGACCTAGATGCTTTCTAAAGTAATACATGCTATCACGGTACATGAGATACAGCCTGGTGACACACAGACGGACAAAAGAAAAGCGGAGTCACAGTAATAGGGTCTTGTTTTTCTTTTTAAGTACGGAATCCTAAAAAGTGATAATTCGACTGCAAGAAACTACGACATCATTAGCCTGTATTTCATACAAATCCAATAGAAAATGTTTATTTGGTCGTTTAGAAAAAGTATCTGATTTACGTCCTTGGAAAGTAGCGAATTGCATAACTTTATAATAATACTAGCCGAAGCCCGCGACTTCGTTCGCGTGGACTTTATGTTTCTGGAAAATGCTCATCAGGCTGAACAACTTTTACTAAGGCGGCATTTTTATATCTCTTATAGTTTAGCTGGACCATTATGGTTCTGCATCAGGCGTTCCATTTTCCGAAATCATTTATACCCTATATGTTGCCCAGGCTTAATAGCTATATAACAAAAAAAGTTTCATTCGAATCCGTCCAGTATTTCCGGAGATTAGCGTGTACAAACAGACAAACAGACAGACATTTTTTTTTAATTCTTACTCTATTACTACGTCTCCATCGCCCCCAATATTTTTTTTGGAAATATATTTAATGTACAGACACACATTTTTTACTGTTTTATTATATGTATAGATAAAGATGTATAGATATATATTAATTAATACACTTAACAACTTTTTAATTACTACTCCAAAACGCACTTCTTTCGCATAAAAGGTTAACAACCCAATGAAAACCAGCCAAAAATCACGTACTTTGAACAATGTCCCCAGGCATAACAGATTTACGGCGCTTTTACAGCACTTATTTTATAGTGCCCCACAAAAAGTGTGTAAAATGGCCCCATGCAAATTTGGATGGACTATCAAATACGCACTCGGGCGTAAAACGTGGCCTTTGCGGCCTGAGTCGTGATTTTCATTGCGCTTTACAGTTATTATGACGTTGTTAAGAATTTCAATTGTTTTATTAACTTCCGATAAAAAGACAGGTGTTTTAAGTTTGAAGCTAATGTCTGTCTGTCTGTCTGTCCGCCTGCATTTCTGTGTGGGGCATCATAGCGCTCGAACGGATGATTTTTTCGAATCAGTCCTATCCTAAATAATCGATGAACACACATAAATAAAGCTCACGACGAAATGATAAATTCGAACTTTTGGGAGTTGGTTCAAAATTAAATAATTGGCCAAGTGCATGTCGGGCCATGCGCAGTGTAGGGTTCCGTAGTTCCGAATGCCAACTTTAAGTTTATGCCACTAAAAACGTTTAAAAACGAATTATCTATTGGATTTGTATGAAATTTCTTTTTCCGAGTACATTTTATAAGTTGATCGCCTATAACTTTTTAATTTGTATACCCTACTTAGCTCTGATAGTTTTCCTTTAAACTACATTATATATACTATAGCTGTGAATTTTTTCACGTGGCCATATATAACCGTTTAGCAGATAGAGGGGGGGGACATTTGCCTCCAACAAAAATTTTCACTTTAATCCCAAATATTTCAGAAACGGATCCCTAAATCCAAAAATGGTGTCAACAAGCTCACAATGTTTTTGAAAGACCTATTCAACGACACACCACACAATGTGTTTGTCGAGAAAAAAAATATTGACTACCTCATTACTTGTATGGCAGCTAATTTAAAAAAATATATTTTCCAGATTTTATTTTACGACTTTTTTGCCATAATTAATATACATATCCATGCCAAATTACAGCTTTCTACTACTAGTAGTTTCTGAGTATGACCGCGGACAGACAGACAGACAGACAGACAGACAGACAGACAGACATGGCGAAACTATAAGGGTTCCTTGTTTACTACGGAACCCTAAAAAACGATAAAAAAGAAGGACCCACAGCAAATCTTATTACATGTACTCTGATGAAGATTTCACCTTTAGCAGAAATAAAAAACATTAAACATTACAGCCAGTATCAGTGCCTGACTAACAAATGGATAAAAAAACTCGTAGCATGTAGGTATGTAGCATAAACGCATTGTAAGTATACGGTGAAACTCAAATAAAACAATTTACAGAAAAAGTTTTTACGTTAAATGTTCTAGCAAATCGCGAGCCTCGAACAAAATGGGGCTAAAACAAAGCAGTATAAAACGTAAGCGGTTTATGAGTTTTCTATTTAGCGGAGTATCGGAATTGAATTTCCCGTTCACACTATTGTTTCCATCGCAGACCACCTACGTAATAGATAGCATGTTTACGAACCTGAAACAAATTTTCATTAAAAATTCTAAATTTTGAAAATTATTGTTCATTTTTAATATTAAGTTTCGTTTTGATTAAATGAAGTAAAGCTAATATAAAAATATGTTTTATTTAGTTAGTTTTAGACATAAAAAAAATACTTAGAAAGTATGTGTCAATGTTCTTCTTACTTCTACTCCTACTGCTACAAAAGTACTATTATTGTAAATAAATAGATTATTCAATATTTAATTTTAAATTTCGTTTGATTAAATGAAGTGAAGCTAGTTGAAAAAAAGGTTTCTTTTATTTGGTTAGTCAGAGAAAAAGAAACATAGAATGTACCATTCTCAATGTTTTTTTTACTACTACTTTTTAGAGTTGGCCTCGGAGAAAAGAACTAACGTAAAAAGTACCAGCTGTTTCACTTACTGTGTATATGGTAGAAGCCGATCAATAGAATGGGCGAGAATGTGAATCATTTTAATAGGCAATGCTGCTAGCCACCCCTCACTGTTTTGATTCCTTCTACGAGTACCACCTTCACGCACATTATCACGCTAACAGTGACCTTTGAGTCTTTAGTCATCTCACCCAGCACGCCGACTCTAGGTTCTGTCTGCTTAGAGCTCAAAAACCCGAAATGCTCTGTCTGTTATAAGAGATAAAAATAATCGGCCAAGTGCGAAAGGGTTCCTTACGATTTTAAATAAATAATGTTGTTTTTTTGGGCCCTGTTTTTAATATTTGTTACTATAGCGGCAACGGAAATACTTCGTCTGTGAAAATGTCAACTGTTTACATATCATGAGGTACAGCCTGGTGACAAACAGATAGACAGCGGAGTCTTAGTAATAGGGCCGCGCTTTTACCCTTTGGGTACGGAACCCTAAAAAGAGACAAGCTTACGGAACGCAATTAGATAAAGAAAGACGATAATCGAGTAGGTAATTTCCTCCTTGTGTTGTCTATTAGTATATTTGTGTATGCTTTCCCTTTTTACCGTACTTTTTAAGCACCTGTTTATTGGATGAAATCGGCAGTACGTGTTCCAGCTTAAACAGAAATTTTACTGCATTCCAGCTGGATTCTTGGATTGAAAATTGAATGGAATTTCTGTTAAAGAGGCCGTCTATTGTTAACAATAATTTTTCCTAGATCAACAATCATCATTCTCACTGATCCACGGTTGCATCCTCAGCGGTAAGCAACCAATATTATAAATGCGAAAGTGAGTTTGTATATTTATATAATTTTAGAGTTTCACGGTCACAATTACTGTTATTAGTATTACGGGACTTACCGCGATTAATATCGTTTTTTGCCAGATATTTCGACGGCCCTTCTGCCATCATGGTCGCTGGCCGACTCAAAATAAAATATCTGGCAAAAAACGACATTAATCGCGGTAAGTCCCGTAATACTAAGAACAGTTTGTATATTTGTTTGTTTATTACCACTTCACGCTTCAACCACTGAACCTATTTAGATGAAATTTGATATGTATATAGTTTAAGACTCACAGAAGGACAAAGGATAGTTTTTATCCCGAAATTCCCACGGGGAGCGAAGTCCGCAAGCACAGCAAGTCCTACTAATATTATAAATGCGAAAATAAGTTTGTATATTTGTTTGTTTATTACCACTTCACGCTTCAACACTGAACCTATTTAGATAAAAATCGATATGGAAGGACATAGGATAGTTTTTATCCCGAAATTCTTTTGTGGAGCGAAGCCCGCGGGTTCAGCTAGTACGTAGTAGTATACGATATAACAAAATCGACAAAAAAATCCAATTTGTTATACTGCTTAATATAAAGCAGCTGTCGCTTACATTTAATATCAGCTTCTGAATATTTCATGATAAAATAATTATGCAGATTTGCCCTCCTGAAACAATTTTGTGTGTATGAAAATTCATGAAAGTATGTATGGGAATTCACGGATTTTATCTTGGATTATTCAGCACATTATTTTAGGTGGCTGGGATTTCATGAAGCATATGAAGAGGTCAAATTAAAGATTGTACGAATATCTGGTTGGCAGTGATATAATAATTTATCCTTCTATTTTTTAATACTTCCTAGTTCTAAAAAGGAGGAGGTTTTAAATTAGTCGCTAATTTTTTATTTGCATTTTCACCGATTATTCGAAGCCACCTGGACCCATTTATTATAACCGACAAATTATATTTCTTTAACTTACAAACAAAAAAATATATTTTTCGGTCAGGTGGTCCTATTGAAATTTTATTAAAATCGGTTTAGTACATAGCTTGGCTATGGAAAAATTATGGCGGTTCTCTCTCTTCATCTCAGCCTTGGTCGTTCCAAAATGGTAGCAAAAGAAACGGCAGTTTTTTTCTTTTTAATAACAGTAATTTATTGATAATATACATTTATATTATACTAGGAATCATGCCATTATCCCTAATTAATGAGTTAGTAACACATTTAATGGTGAGCGGAATAAGTTACCAAAATAATGATAGGTTGCTAGCCGCATCGCCTATTACCATTATTCACATTCCTGCACATTCTCTCGATCGGCTTTAACGATCTGTGCGCGAACAGAAACTGTACAAACTCCAGCTGTCACAGCTCAGTAAAGGTGTGTTCCTACATGAAATGAGTATATAGCTAGTAGATTTCTAAGAGCAAGAAACTGAATAAAAAAAGAGAATAAATTTATTTACAATACAATAGAACTGATTAGGTATACGAGAAATTACAAGTACTTAGATGATATTAGTATCAGAAGTGAAAGAGGAATGAGTCAGAATGATGACGAAGGAAGTGTCTGAAATTTGAAAATTGAATTTAGAAATGGAATTTGAAGATAATGAAAATTATAGAAAGGAGGTGGGCAAGAATGTGAAGGATGGATCTTATTGCAACATCGTTACAAAGCTTTAACCCAGGGCATGTAATTAATAATAGTTTTCACACAACACTCGCACCTCACATCTGACGTCCCCGCAACCCCTTCCCCGCTTTTCGGCCTTGTAAGCGCCTGTAAAACAGGGTTGTTGCTAGTCGCACGTAGACGTTACGTGAGTCGCTTAGGATTATTGAATCACAATGGTGAGAAAATGCGCATATTATTATTGTTTATCGG
Source organism: Acrobasis consociella (assembly GCA_963555685.1). Classification (NCBI taxonomy): domain Eukaryota; kingdom Metazoa; phylum Arthropoda; class Insecta; order Lepidoptera; family Pyralidae; genus Acrobasis; species Acrobasis consociella. The sequence goes on from OY743107.1 coordinate 957,062, forward strand.
CGGAAAATAATAAATAACGAACATTTTATAGATTTCCGAGTGATGAAAACAGGTAAGCAAAGCAATAAATTCTGTGGTGGCGACCCTGATTGTTTAACTCACACATTTGACGTGTGCACAGACATATTGTTTCGTTTGTAGTAGTACTTGGTATATTTGTTACTCCGTTTTTATGAAGTGCCATACCTGTGCCCAGGGAAACAATTTGAATTTCCGTGCTATCTCTTTGGTCAGCCTTTTACCTCATTCACACGTACAAATGAGCTTTTGGTTGACAGTGCTCCGAATATTCGCTAACTCCGCAAAAGCCCTGACTTAGGGTTGAGAGCTTAATCGCGTGGCCTTGTCGCGGTCATTTTTCAAACAACCCAACGCCAGTCTGTACTGCCTAAGGGTTTTTCTTTTGCGCAAAAATCAAAAGGCAACTAGATATGGGTTAGTTAGAAACTAAAAATTGACTACGAAAATGTTTTTCGTACGTACGGCGACTACTCTCAACGGAGAGTTGCAAAATTCGAAATAATTTAGTAATTAGACCTTTATACGGCAATATTGGCTTATTTACATTATGTGTATATACTAGCCGAAGCCCGCGACTTCGTTCGCTAGGACTTTATAACTCCGGAAAATGCTTATCAGGCTGAACAACTTTTGCTAGAAGTCATTTTTAGGGTTCCGTAGCCAAATGGCAAAAACGGAACCCTTATAGATTCGTCATGTCTGTCTGTCTGTCCGTCCGTATGTCACAGCCACTTTTTTCCGAAACTATAAGACCTATACTGTTGAAACTTGGTAAGTAGATGTATTATATGAACCGCATTAAGGTTTTGACACAAAAATAGAAAAAAAAAACAATAAATTTTGGGGGTTCCCCATACATAGAACTGAAACTCATAAAAAAAATTTTCATCAACCCCATACGTGTGGGGTATCTATGGATAGGTCTACAGAAATGATATTGAGGTTTCTAATATCATTTTATTCTAAACCGAATACTTTGCGCGAGAGACACTTCCAAAGTGGAAAAAAGTGTGTGTCCCCCCCGTAACTTTTAAAATAAGAGAATGATAAAACTAAAAAAAATATATGATGTTCATTAACATGAAAACTACCAGCGAAAATTGGTTTGAACAAGATCCAGTAAGTAGTTTTTTTTAAATATGTCATAAACTGCAATTTATCTTTCATTCAATCAACTCAAACATAAAAATTTAAAAAAAAATACTACAAGACTTTTATAGTATGTTATTTGCTACTACGGAACCCTTCATGGGCAAGTCCGACTCGCACTTGGCCGCTTATTATATTTCTTGTAGTTTAGCTGGACTAATAGCGTGTTCCATGTTCCAAATTATACCCTACATATTTCGCAGGCAAAATATATCAAAAAAAGTTTCATTTCAATCCATCTAGTATTTCCGGAGATTAGCGTGTAAAAACAGACAAACAGACAGATTTTATTAATACTTAACTTACTCTATCACTGTGTTTCCATCGCCCCAATTTTTTTTTGGGAAATACTTTCAATGTACGGATGCATTTTTTTACTGTTTTATTATATGTGTAGTTTAGACCTTTAAATACTCTTTTACACGTCAGTATGTAGAGATACTTATGTGTATTGTATATTAAAAAGACAGAAAAGCATGGAGAATTGAGGCAACGCAAACAGGAAAATAAAAAAGACCAATAAAAATCATAATTCTAAAACTTTTGCCGACCCTTGATGAAGCCTTCTAGAAAATATCGGATAAACTTCCAATTTTACAAAAAATATTCAAATTACAGATTCATTATTACGTTTTTATCCCTTATAGAATAGATAGAGTCCAGGGCGTAAGACGCAAAGGCCACTTTATTGCGATGGAGAGCGAAGGAAATATAATTGAGTAGTCAACTAAAATATATCAAAGTGTTAAAAGTGCCTTTAATCGAAAATGTAGACAATTTTAAGAAACTAATTTGAATAAAAAATATCGACGTGTTATCAGGATTTTTATATTTAATTTTAAACATTACACCGGAAATATGCCTATGCCTGCAGTAAAAAAACAATGACATCTGTCAACTGTCAATGTCTACTGTTTAAATTAGCGTCGTTATGTTGGTTGTTGTCAAGTTGCTGTGTTGGTAGATGACAGTGACGGTGACATTTAATACAGTTGTGCCATTTTTGAAACGTGGAGTCACTTAACGAACGGTTTTTGTATGGAAAAACCAGTGGCTTTAGATGACCCCGCGTTTCAAAAATGGCGCTTCAGGACAGTACTGAAAGTGGAAATTGCCAACATTATTAAAAAAATCTTCATTGTGACGTCATTTCCTCAAAAAAGCTTGACCTTGCTTGAAAATGAAGGTCAATGGGATTTTTGCAAATAGCTAAATAAGTAAGACCTTATTTTAAAATCTGATTAGAGAAATCTTCTCCTAGAGGCTATTCCTAGAAAAGGATTGCGAATCAGATCGTTTTAAAAATTACTTGACAAGCCAATTGGCTATACGTAATTCAGATTCTCATCCATTCCCTCGATCGTCTTTTATGATTTGCACAGAAAGAAATGCAGCTGATACATTCTTAGTTTTTTCTTTTCCAGACCACTATGGAAGATACATATGAAATAAAATTATACTGAAACTATTTTAAGAGTAAATTCAGTCCTTAAGAGGGCCCTTCCCGGTCCGACTATCGTCAACGCGAGCATGGTTGGAAATGCTTGTTGTTTCATCCAGCGCAATGATGAAAAAAAAAGCAAAGTGAAAAGAGAGAGATAGCACCTGAGCGCTCAGTTTGCAATCTATTGTATATTATTTACTATTCATTAAACGAATATTAACCTTTCATAGGGTGCGGAAATTTCATAAAACTTGTTCCAGGTAATACGTGTTTTTCAGTAAGTCTTACGAGTGTGTGAAATAAATGTTTTACATTTAGAATCTTTATTACATTTGCAAGGTTTGTATGCAAATATTTTCTTTACATTTACAATTCATCAGTAACAGTGAAAAACTTTCTCCAACGAATATATTATCGATAAGTTTAAAATTTTTGTTTTGCTTTCCTTACAAGTTCAGATCAGCTGATCGGTCAACTTGTAGGAAGGCTATAAATTACTTGGGATATTTTTATACGCGTTCCTTGGGGAAAGTGGTTCAGTATTATGGATGGACTGAATTCACCCTAAAAATAGTTTCTGTATATTTTGGTAAACCCTAAATAAATTGATTTTACAATCGAGGTCTATAAAAGTTTATAGGTAAAGACCTCGATTGATTAAAATTAAAAAAAAAAAGCTTGAGATGTGTCAAGGGACACCCGGATGGAACGAAGTTCCTTTCGATTAATTAGGAGAGAGAGAGACAGACAGAGAAACGCGCGCACGCCGCACGGCTTACAACTATAGCAAAAAGTGTCGTTACTTTTGGTCTGAATTTTTTCCGTCTAGCCTCCTTTCGCAACGCGCGATAAGGAACTTCGTTCCAAAACTCCTGATGAAATATAATTACTTGTTACGTAAATTACAAAACCCCTATTTTGAAGGATTAACATCAAACAACTTTTAAACGACTAAACCGATTTATATCAAAAATCAAACATTTCACTGTCACATGAAAAAAACCGCATTGAAAACGGTCCACCCGATACCACAGAGAGACAGACCGACAGATATTAGCGTCAAACTTATAACACCCTCTTTTTAGTCTTGGTTAATAAATGATCCAGAGACTTAAAAAATTACAGACAAATAGAAAATTCTTTTCCTGAGGGACCCAAAAGCGTATAAAAAATAGGACGTAATAAACGACGTGATAAACAACCGTGAACGATTTTCAGAGTTGTGTTGTCCTTGTCTGTCCCTTTGCGAAAGAAAGAGAGGTCGATATGGCGTCATAATCCCTGTTCGTCAGTCGCCATACGGGGCTATATCGGCAAATAAGCTGATATTAGGGTAAAACCAAGGAGCCTCGAAGTTATTAGAGTTTTGTTATTCTACTTTTATGATCAAAAACTTGTCAATTATTAATTTGAAACTGATCGTCATGTTTATAAGTTTCTTTTAAACTTCTTCTTATCGTGTGTGTTAGTGACTAACACTAGTGTCAAAGTTTTTAAACCGCCTTATAGGCCTCTGACATGGTTTTAGGTAACGACCAATGTCAAAGACAGTGACCGGGACCGATGGCTTCACGTGCCCTCCGAAGCACGGATCATCTTACTTATCAGACAATCAGGTGATCAGCCTGCAATGTCCTAACCAAACTAGGACAACAACACAAAGTCGTTGCCCCCGCTGGGAATCGAACCCGCAACCTCCGGGTATGAGCCAAACGCTCCAACCATTACACCACGCAGGCAGATCTTTTAAACTTGGAATTACTTACTACTACTTACTTTCCTGGCTCAACAACCTAATGCGATTTGTGCGCTTGATTGGGATTGCTTCGTATTCAACGTGGAAGTGACATACCCGTAATAAATCGACCACGGGCTATAAATTACTCTAGAATAATAAAATTAAAATAACAGTCTAAAAAAATTACATTCACATTCAAATTTCTCGGGCGGCTGCACACTTTAGTATGGGAATGCCAATATTTTTGTTTTTAATTGTTATTTAAAATTTATGTTTACACACCTTATCCTACTTCAACGGCCTGAGTAAAAATGAAGCTGCCAGAAAATTCTACTTTTTTTTTGTTTCTACACCAGCATGGAAGTAACTTATTTTAGCCTTCAACTAATTGTATTTCATTCTTTAGTAGTTCTTGACCTTTTTTATCTATGGCGAATCATTTTATTGGGAAAGGCCTATAGTTAGCAACGGAGAAGAAAAACAAGGAACAAAATACTATGGACAGTTAGGGGATGACTTCGCCAAGGGGCAAGTTGACGACCAACTACCACAGCAGGAAAGCAGAGGATGCCAGCAACAGGAAAGCAGAGGATGCCAGCAAGAGAGGCTGCAGTAAGTAAGTATAGTTAAGTTACTGTTATTAGTATTACGGGACTTACTGCGATTAACATCGTTTTTTGCCAGATATTTCGACGGCCCTTCTGCCATTATGGTCGCTGGCCGACTTATGAACTGCGATGGATGTTTGGCTGTCAATATTACTAATAACAGTAATTGTGACCGTGAAACTCTAAAATCATATATAGTTAAGTTAGCAACGAGCTGATATACTTAGACTCGCAAGAAAGGGGCAAATCAAGGTCATATTTTCCATGTTTTTAAACTCCATAAGTTTTCATACTCATGGGTAGGAAAATATCGGCACTTGATAAATGTTCTGGAAGTATGTTTTTATGTGTTTGGGAAAGGATGGTTGGTTTTTACACACTTCAATTAAGTAGAGTTTTCTTTTGGAGGTTTTTATTACTGGCCAGATAAAATCAGAGGTCGTGAAACCCAAAGGTCAATTTGAGTGGTAATGTTAATAAAGGTCGATTTTTACGAAGCAATCGCTCGACAATCTGTTTTTTATTACAGGCTGTTTAGTTAACTTGTAATCTTGTACCTAATTGACCGAGCGAGCGAAGCGTCTCGGTTTCAAGATTGCCCAAAAATGCTTTTGTAAGGCTGTCAGTTTGTCTGTTTGTCCGGTTGTTCTCTCGCCTACAGGTCGCATTTCTCCGTAGGCTTTTTTTACCGATGCACATTCCATACAAATTTGGATCAGCTGATCCGAGTTTGCATGGAAATCCAAAAAAAAAATTTCCTACATGTTTTTTTGCAGAAATTTGTTCAGTGTCACGACATTCAATCTTAAAATAGTTACAGTATATTTTGTTAGACCTTATATACTCGTACAAGCATGTTTGTCAACACAAGCTATCTGACCGAACAATAGGCACAACAATAGGCAAATACCACCAAAAAATAGGGTCCCTCATAAAACGACTTTTATCTCGCTAATGTGATAAATAAATCTGTCGACAAAAGCACAGCTCTCACAGGTTACAGAAAGACGGAGTTGAGGGAAGTTCGCAACGAACAACAAGTTTACCGAATGTGAATCTTACTAACAAAGCTTATAAACATCAATTTACCTCTCCAACCCGTCTGGCCAGCGTGGAGAGTGTAGGCCAAGTCCACTGGCTGCTCTGGCCAAGTATGGCTCTGGCAGTACAGAGAAGGTCGTGCTCCTGTAGCCTAGACAAAAAGACCCGATGATGATGATGATGATGAATTTTACTAACATTAAAAAGGCAAAATTTTGAGAGTGTGAATATTTGTTGCTTCTTAACGTGCAAATGGCTGAACAAAGTGGGATAAAATTTGGTATGCAAGAAGCTGACTGCCTGGATTAACACATAGGGTACTTTTAATCCGCAGGTAACTGCGGGGCATAGCTAGTAGTTCAATAAACTAGATTTGAACGAACTATAAACACAGGTTTATGATGTCATCTACACTAATATTATAAAGAGGAAAGATTTGTTTGTTTGATTGTATTGAATAGGCTCCGAAACTACTGGATCGATTTTAAAAATTCTTTCACTGTTGGATAGGTATGTTATCCCTGAGTGACATAGGCTATGTATGTACCACGGGCGAAGCCGGGATGGACTGCTAGTACCCTATAATGAGGCCTTTGCCTAGTATTTGGACACTACTATAGGCTGAAAAAAATGTTATATCTACACAAACTATTGGCCGAAATGGCCTTTGGATTGGCGATATTCGAATTTAAAAATTCTATCGGGTTCGTATCTTGTCTATTAAATTCAACTTACAATTTAATACTAATAAGTTTTACTGTATTCTTTAATACGGCCGCGGCCGCCCTAAACAGGCCTGGCGACATAATGTGCAATATGGCAAGACCTAGAGTGAAGTTGAGCGCGTAGTTCAAGACAGATCGAGATGAAGAGTCTTTGTTACTAGGAGACATAGGACCATAAGTCAATTTAAGTAAGTCAATTATTCTTTATTGCACCGTTATAAACACACAAAAATTAAAAGACACTGTATGGCTATGGTTCATGGTCCAAAGCTCAGAATTAATAATATATAAGTATTACATACAGAACGGAATCTTCTATGATCAGGCGCCTGCAGCCGCTTGCTCAACACCCTCCACAAGGCGAGAACGCATATTGCGCGGGACTCTAGAAGTTTCTCTTCCATATGAAAAAATTATATTAATTCTATGTCCAATGCGAAAAACATCTCCCTCATTTCTTTACTCTGCGGTAGTTCCAGAATAGTCACATAATTTACTTTTACAGCCTCGGGATAGTTGTAAGCGCGGTAATGGCCGATAGCGACTTGTGACGTCATCACGACGACGTTGTATTAACCTTATGCTTTTGTACTCTGTAACTTTTCGAACGAGCGAAGTTCTCATGGCTCATTTTCATTGGTCGATAACTCAAAGTCAAAAGTCAAAGTCAAAGTCAAAAAATTTTATTCAATGTAGGATAAATTTATCTCTTATTGAAGGTCATTTTTTAAAATATTATTTTAGTGCAAAAGCTAAAAACTACTAGCGTTTCGGAACGACCACTGCTGGGAAGATTACGCCGAAAGATTACTCAGTTGATATACAGCATGCGGGGACTCCCCGTACGCGGGCTAACGACCAATGATAGCCATAAGTCGATACAGTGGTCCACTGAATCAATATCCATCAAACAGCTAAGAACCATATCGATCAAGGCAGCTTTTAAACCCAAAAACTCCATCATAATCGGCCCATCCGTTTAGGCGCTACGAAGACACATATACACACAGATATACACATACTTGTCAAAGTTATAACACCTCTTTTTTTTGTCGGGGTTTAAAACAACAAACCTTACAAAATAACAAGATGAAACGCTATCATTAAAGTGAAAATAAACACAAATACGAACATCAAACAGTTTATATTATCTTATTTTCCACATACATTTTCTATACAAATTACACGGCTTACACACTTTAATTAAAAATCGTGTACATGCGTTCGCGAGCTCCGATTATGTTTTTCACATCGCTAAATTAACATAGGTTCTTAAAGCCAGAAAGGGATCTGTTTTTGAGTTACCAACTGTAAACTTTTCGAGTTACGTGCTAGTTGAATAAAGGAAAAATTGAAGGAAAAAGAGGAGTAGAAAAACCCAGAAGAAAATTTATAGACCCAATAAAAGAAAAATTAAACGTGAAAACATATAAGGAGGTTAAGAACTTAGCGGAAGAAAGAGAGACATGGAAAGCACTTCACCGACAAGAGCCCAGCTCTTAAATATAAGAAGAAGAAGCTAGTTGAGTTGAGTAGGTAAGCAGCATTAAGTTTTTAGGGTTCCGTAGCCAAATGGCAAAAACGGAACCCTTATAGATTCGTCATGTCTGTCTGTCTGTCCGTCCGTATGTCACAGCCACTTTCTTCCGAAACTATAAGACCTATACTGTTGAAACTTGGTAAGTAGATGTATTATGTGAACCGCATTAAGGTTTTGACACAAAAATAGAAAAAAAATAGAAAATTTTGGGGGTTCCCCATACTTAGAACTGAAACTCAAAAATTTATTTTTCATCAAACCCATACGTGTAGGGTATCTATGGATAGGTCTTCAAAAATGATATTGAGGTTTCAAATAGCATTTTTTTCTAAACCTAATACTTTGCGCGAGAGACACTTCCAAAGTGGAAAAAAGTGTGTCCCCCCCCCCGTAACTTCTAAAATAAGAGAATGATAAAACTAAATAAAATATATGTTGTTCATTACCATGAAAACTACCAGCGAAAATTGGTTTGAACGATATCTAGTAAGTAGTTTTTTTTAATACGTCATAAAGCATAAACGGCAATGTACCTTTCATTCAATCAACTCAAATATAAAAATTAAAAAAAACATACTACAAGACTTTTATATTATGTTATTTGCTACTACGGAACCCTTCATGGGCGAGTCCGACTCGCACTTGGCCGCTTATTTAATGTTTGTGCTGCGGAGAATGTGTGGTGTTACTTTGAAAGATTGAATTAGAAATGATGTCATAAGAGAGCGGTGTGGACTGAAAGATGTAGTCATCATTTCAGCCGCATAACGTACACTGCTGGACATAGGCCTCTCCCAAAGATTTCCAAAATGACCGATCAAGAGCGTCCTGCATCCAGCGCTTTCCAGCGACCCTGGTCAGGTCATCTGACCACCTTGTAGGTGGGTGCCCTACGCTTCGCTTGCCAGTACGCGGTCGCCATTCAAGAAACTTTTTGCCCCATCGGCCATCGGTTCGTCGCGCTATGTGTCCCGCCCACTGCCACTTCAACGCTAATCCGCTTGGCTATGTCGGTGACTTTTGTTCTCCTACGGATTTCCTCATTTCTGATTCGATCACGTAGGGAAACACCGAGCATAGCCCTCTCCAAAGATGTAGTAACAAACATTAAAAAAGAGTGTTGAGATGGTTCGGGCACGTAGAAAGGATGGATGAAAGAAGATTTATTAAAAGGGTCTACAAAGCGAATGTGGGAGAGTTGGTCAGAATCGTCCTTGACGAAATGTACCACGATCAGATTACAGACATTCCTAAATAACCGGCCAAGTGCAAATCGGATTCGCGCACAAAGGATTCCGTACCATTATCTATAAAAATCGTGTTTGTTGTATGGGAGCCCCCCTCAAATATTTTTTATTTTATTTTTAGTATTTGCTGTTAAAGCGGCTACAGAAATACATATTTTGTTAAAATTTCAACTGTCGAGCTATTGCGGTTCTTGAGATATAGCCTGGTGACAGACAGACGGACAGACGGGCAGACCGCGAAGTCTTAGTAAAAGGGTCCCGTTTTTACCCTTTGGGTACGGAACTTAAAGAGGACATGGCAGAATTACCCGTAACCGGCTGGCATGCTTGAAGAGAGTGATGAGTGTAGATGAAGCGAAAGGGGTCTGTCAGGATCGTAAGTGGAGGTACAAATAGCCTTTGCCTACCTCTGCGGGAAACCAGCGTGATAATATGTATGCATGTCTGTAAATAAATGTTACTCAATAATAATGCCAAAGGATTGGGCATCCCCGTAAAAGAGCCTTAAAATATCCCAATGCAGGCAGAAGTGGATTTTCTTAGGGCAAGCAAGTTGGCCGTCTTAGTGATATCTGTGATGCTATTTTTCAAAGGTGGAGTCACTAAACGAACGTTTTTTGTAGTGAAAAACCATTTTTTTAGATGACTTCTCGTTTCAAAATGGCGGCGCACAGTTGCGGCGACGACAAGACTATCGGACTAAACAGGCTCAATACAAAGTAAAGCACTATAGATTGAGATTTTTCCTGTATAATGTTTAGGAAATTTTGTACAATACTGGGTATTATTGAACGCGTTTAGAAAATGGGAAGGAGTAAAACCGATTATAAAACTGTAATTTTGCAAGTGGATTTTGTCCACTCGCCACTTGACTTGCCAAAGAACTCGTCGAATCAACTTTACCAGTCTAAACTACCCGGTCCAGATAAAATTGATTAAATTCTCAAACAATACCACGTACTATTGTTTCAGTTGTTTCGCTCAATTGAATAGTTTCGGTTTATAATAGCGTGGAGGAAGAATGTGCCCGTGGGAGTCATAAATCAAAATTTATTGTAAGCCTAAATTGGATACGTTAATTCATAGGATAGAAAAGCTAGAATAGCAAAATGTGGAATATTATTTAAAAATAAATTTTGATTTTCTCCCATGCTGGTCTGGGAGAAACGAAAAAACTTAGAATGTACCAGCTGCTTCTCTGCCCGCGCAAATCGTAAAAGCCGATCGAGGGAATGGGCAAAAATGCGAATCATTTTAACAGGCGATGCGGCTAGCAACCCGTCCATGATGCTAAAAGTGGCTTTTGAGTCTTGCGGCCCTAGGCTCTGCATAGAGCCGCAAGACCCAAAATGCTCTGTCTGCCCCATTAGGGATAAAGACGTGAAAGTATGTATGTATGTTTTTGAAACATATTTTAGGATGAGGATAAAAAAGCTTAATAACAAAATGTGGAATTCAATTTAAAATAAATTTTGAGCGATATTTTTTTAAAGATCGTTACTATCGCCGAATTATTAAGGGTGATATCTGAATTTTCCGGGGCTCAATGCTTTAAAATAAATCATTTGAAAGGAAACAGAGATATCATTTAAAATTGTGTCTTAACCAAGCTCTAGATAAACCTTTAAACCATTTTATGAACTATTGGAACGTGGAGATTTTCTTCGCACATTAGCCAAAAGTGGCGTTTTTCGCAAATGTGCGAGGAAAAGCTTCATGTTTGAAACTATAGTCAATAGTTGATAAAATAGTTTAAAGAGTTATCTTGGGCTTGATTAAGATACAATTTTAAATAATATCTCCGCTTTTTTTGAAATTATTTATTTGCAATGGGGGCAACAGTTACACTGGATTCCGTAAAATTCGCACACGTTGCCTTCTTCTTCTTCTTCTTCTCGTGTGTGTTAGTGACTAACACTAGTGTCAGAGTTTTTAAACCGCCTTAAAGGCCTCTGACATGGTTTTAGGTAACGACCAATGTCAAAGACAGTGACCGGGACCGACGGCTTAACGTGCCCTCCGAAGCACGGATCATTTTACTTATCGGACAATCAGGTGATCAGCCTACAATGTCCTAACCAAACTAGGACAACAACACAAAGTCGTTGCCCCCGCCGGGAATCGAACCCGCGACCTCCGGGTATGAGCCGAACGCGCTAACCACTACACCACGGAGGCAGTTAGGCACACGTTGCCGCTTTGCTTTCTTCTACTTTTATGGTCTGGTCCATAGATTTAGAAGGTTTATGATGGATATAGAGTATTGTAAAATATGACCAGAAACGAAATATTTCTGTGTAACTTTTTATGGGTTGTATTTGTATCTAATACACAAACTATGGGTAAAGCAGTACGACACTACTATTTCCAGTATAAGATAACTTATAAATTAACACAGTTTACAATTTGGAAAATCAAATTTTCGTGTAGCGATGTTCGAGCCAGGGTGACTGTTTTGTATGAAACTTATCTCATTGTCAAATTGATGCTATCTCTTTTGCTCTTATGAAGATGACGCTTATCATATTATCTGTCGCACTCGGCTAGACTTAGTGTAGTCTTTTTACGCAGTTAAAAAAAATCTACTTTTATGGTCTGGTCAATGTAATTGTATGAAAATAGACGCACACAATGTCGATTTTTAAACGAATTAAATAAAAGGAGGTCATCAATTCGACCCGTATGTTCTTTTTGTATGTATCTTACGCGATATCTTCTTCCCTTGTGAATTGATTTTAATGATTCTTTTTTCTCAGAAAGCCCTTAGAACCAAGTTGGTTCCATATTAATTTTGTGAAGAAAGGATCAAGAACAATAGAGATATGCAAGAAAATCCTGAAAAAAATTAAGTCTGTAGTTTTTTTGTATAAATATTAAATTATTGCAAAAGATATATGGTTTAACCAAAGCGCTTTACACGCTCCTTCTGAAAAAATCTGTAGTTTTTCATCAGCCTCTTTGTACATTTGTCAGTGGTAAACTGACAAATGTACAAAGATATTTGTCTTTTACTCCAAAATGCTCTGTCTGCCCCATTAGAGACAAAGACGTGATAAATTATGACATCAAATTTAAAGTATTTAAAATACTTACTTTTTAGTTATTTTGTGTGTAATTAAATAAAGTATATAAACCTATTATTTTAATAAAGTTTTGTCTATTTAAGATTTACTGAATATAATAATTTTAAAATATAAAAACAATAAATACTTAACTATTCAGCATTGTCGTACAAGTCACTAGGGATTTTACAACATGTAAATTGAGACGAATGGCCGTCCCTCCCGCCCCTCTCCCGCGGGGACGATTATCAGTCTGGCCGATTTGTTAATTAGATTTAGGACCTTGAGACGTAATCTTTCTTTTCAGTCTTAGAACTTATTGAGACCTCCTTAGAGCCGTGATGATTGACCAATTTAATAGATGTAAGCCGTCTATTTTTTTTTTAACCTCCGACAAAAAGTGGGGTGTTATAAGTTTGACGCTAATGTCTGTCTATCTGTGGCGTCGTAGTGCTCGAACGGATAGACCGATTTAGATGCGTTTTTTTTACGTTCAAGGAAGGTCGGTTACGGTGGTTCTCTAGCAAATATTAGATAGCGCTATGGATCCATCTAGTGATGAGCAGCGGAAATACCGATACGACTTCGGTAGTTCCCCTACTTGTCACTAGATGGTGTTCTTGACAATCGGGGGTTTTTTAATTTGCCTAGCAAATAAACTTGTTGAAGTAATTTCGGGACAAAGTAGGTTAGTTTCTTTTAATACAGTATAATAATTGTTTTCTGTTACATAATATGATGTCACACAAGTCACTAGGGACTTTTATAGAATGTAAATTGAGACGAATTGTCGGCCGCCCCTCCCGCCCCTCTCAAGCGGGGGCGATTATCAGTCTGGCCGATTGGTTAATTAGATTTAGAACCTCGAGATATAATCTTTCTTTTCAGTCTAAGAACTTATTGAGACCTCCTTAGAGCCCTGATGATTGACCAATTTAATAGATGTAAGCCGTCTATTTTTTATTTTTAATACTCGACAATAAGAGGGGTATTAAGTTTGACGCTAATATTTGTATGCCTGTAGCATCGTAGTGCTTGAACAGATGGACCGATTTCAATGCGATTGCGGAGGTTCTTAGCTATGTTTGATGAAAATCGGTTAAGCCAAAGTTATTGGGGATTAACGCTTGAAAGTCAGGGCTTTCTCTAGTAAATAATATATGGATATCCATCTAACTAGTGAAACTACGGAAGTCGTATCGGATATTCCGCTACTCATTACGTACACTTGACATTCGGAGGATTTTAATTTGCCTAGCAAGAAGTTAATTTCTTTTTATACAGTATTATAATTGTTTTCTGTTACATAATATGATGTCACACAAGTCACTAGGGACTTTTATAGAATGTAAATTGAGACGAATTGTCGGCCGCCCCTCCCGCCCCTCTCCCGCGGGGGCGATTATCAGTCTGGCCGATTTGTTAATTAGATTTAGGACCTCGAGACGTAATCTTTCTTTTCACTTGGAGAATCAAATTATCTGGATAGATAGAAATCATACTAGTTTTTTTGCTATTATTCCAATTGCTGTTTCCATTACGAGTTACGACTGTGACTGTTGATGATCCATCAATCAGTTCTGTTCAGTTTTTATCAGTTAATACACGAGTATATAAGACTGAAGAGTTTTATTTAATTTATCCAGTAGTTGAAGAACTTTAATGAAAGATTAGGTACGTTCATGGTTTACTTTCAATTCTTTAAAAATTGGCCAAGTGCGAGTCAGACTCGCCCATGAAGGGTTCCGTAGTAGCAAATAACATAATATAAAAGTCTTGTAGTATGTTTTTTTCAATTTTTATAATTGAGTTGATTGAATGAAAGGTAAATTGCCGTTTATGAAGATGACGTATTAATAAAAAACTACTTACTAGATCTCGTGCAAACCAATTTTCGCTGGTAGTTTTCATGGTAATGAACATCATATTTTTTTTGGGGGGGGGGGGGGGGGGACACTTTTTTCCACTTTGGAAGTGTCTCTCGCGCAAAGTATTCGGTTTCGAAAAAAATGCTATTAGAAACCTCAATATCATTTTTGAAGACCTATTCATAGATACCCCACACGTATGGGTTTGATGAAAAATAAATTTTTAAGTTTGAGTTCTAAGTACATGACGAATCTATAAGGGTTCCGTTTTTGCCATTTGGCTACGGAACCCTAAAAATGCTTATTTAAAAGCTACGTTTTACAAGAATAGACTGATATTCCCATATCAATACATCGGTTCCCGTTATTGACACATTGTGTCACTGTGAAAAATAACAGGATTAGTTTCTAAAATGTCCGCAAACGCTCGCCTCACTCGAATATTTCACAATTAGCTAAACGCTGTCCAATTTGTTTTCGACGCGTTTATATCAAGGGATTAAGCGGTATTTGACGATATTTGGGGATGTTTGGCGGTATTTGTCATCTGCGGTGATGGTAATCTGGTTATTAATAAATAACATACATCTGCATACCTATTTATAATATCCTATCCTACTAATAATATTATAAATGCGAAAGTGAGTTTGTTTACCTATTTGATTTTTTGTTTGTTTGTTTGTTACCACTTCACTCTTTAACCACTGAATTTATTTAGATTGAAATTGGATATAGTTTGGTACCCAGGGAAGGACATAGAATAGTTTTAAATTATTCTATGTCCTTCTCTGTTATTACATTTAAATTTAAATACATATAAAAAAGATCGCGACGACTTGATAACCTCTTTCTTTTTGAAAATCGGTTAAAAATAAATTTGATATAGTTCCATGGCCATTAAGCTCTCTTCCAGGCTGCGATACTGCAAACTTTGCGCATTAATATTAATAAGGGCTTACTTCCAAGGTGGATTTGAGGTCACATTTACATGAATCAGTAACCATAGTGAAAGCGATCGGAGCTAATGCAAATAAACACGAAAACTTCGACGCCTAGGAAATGGATGCCAAAGTTGGGCGAAGTTATATCTGCCTATAGTTAGAAATACAAGCTAAACAAAGCCTATGAAGTTATATCTGCCTATAGTTAGAAATACAAGCTAAACAAAGCCTATAAATCATTAGCATGAAATCTCACTGAGTCACTACTGTTTGACATGTTTCGACCTCATCTGGAGGTCTACATCAGGGCGAATGGAACTAATGCTGTAAACTATGTAACTGTAGAGGACGCGCGCACACGATATCGTATCGAGACACACTGATGTCAACAGTGCGTACCGTAGCCTATAAACATCAATGAGACCTCTCCAACCCATCTGGCCAGCGTGGAGCGTGTAGGCCAAAACCTCTAGCTGCTCCGGCCAAGTATGATTCTGGTACTGGTAGTACAGAGAGGGTCGTGCTCCTGCAGTGGAAACTAAAATGTCCTGATGATGATGATTTGTACAGGGTCTTTAATAATGTCGTCTTTACCCTAAAGATTGGCACTGATAATGGATTGCTTGTAAGGTTAAAACATTAAAAAGAGGGCTTTTCGCAATAAAAGATGAATTTGATGATGACCCAGGCGCAGGATTCGTCCTCAAGAGGATACGATACACTCATCATCATCATCAGGTCTTTTTAGTCTCCACTGCAGGAGCACGACCCTCTCTGTTCTACTAGAGCCACACTTGGCCAGAGCAGCAAGAGGATCCGGCCCACACTCTCCTCTCTGTAGAGGTCTCATCGATGTTTGTAAGCTTTGCTATGTAATTCCTTGTCGCCTTCTACGATTCCCACGGGAGGACTTGGAGTTGTCCTATTCTACTCTGCTGGATACTACACGTCGACGATTCACTAATTTGTCTTTGTCCCTAACGGGTTGACAAAGCCAAGGGCTGTAAGAAATAATAACAGGCCGATTGCCGCCAATCAACTAATTGATATATATGAGTACTAACTTAATATAAGATTGAACGTAGATGTATGCTCTCCGGACAAACCTTCGTGGTTTTTAGATGGCATAAAAAAAATTATGTTTTTATTTGAAAATAAATAAATAAAAAATAAAACAAAACTCGCACTTGGCCGGTTATTTCCATCTTCATGCAATCCGTCATGCTTATAGTCTTTAATTCTTAAATTCCAGAAAATCGTAAAATAATTATTTATTTCTTATTCCGCAATAAACTTACTCAGAGTCACTTTAAATGTAAATTTTCAGATTTTTTCCCAAAAGCCGAAACGTGACTACTCACATCACTCAACATTTTCCCCAAACACTTCCATCGTTAAATTGGTTCGAAGGCAGTTCCTGTTAATATTTTACTTAAAATGGCGGCGATGACGTAAATCGTCTTACCTGGTAATGCCGACGGAAATTTTTCTGAGATCCTTTATATTACACGCGGGAACGTTCCTTTGTTCTTACCTTTAAGTTTTTCGTTGCATTCGATTCGAATCCGATAAGATTTAATATTTAAGTCCACATGAGAAAACGTCTAAAAATATTTTTTGATAACTTAGGTTAAAAACGGTCTGGAAACGTAAATTTTAGTTCATAAAATAAAATAAATAATAAATAAATATAATAAATCTTCCATGCTGGTCTGGGAGAAAAGGAAAAACTTAGAATGTACCAGCTGCTTCTTTACCCACGCAGATCGTAAGAGCCGATCGAGGGAATGGGCGAGATTTGAATGGTAATAGGCGATGCGGCTAGCAACCCATCACTATTTTGATTCCTTTTCCATCTTAACGCCCACCACCACGCTAAGCGTGGCCTTTGGGCCTAACAGCCCTGGGCTCTGTCTACCCCGTCAGGGATATAGACGTGAAAATGTATCTGTATCTGTATAAAATAAAGAATATTCTATTCATAGTTTTCAACAACACATAATAGCCGCCATACTGTTATGTCATACGCTCGTATAAATAAACTATGTAATAACTGTCAACTGTCAAAATATATAAGGTCTAACAAAATATACTGAAACAATTTTGAGGGGTAAATTCCGTCCGTGACACTGAACAACTTTCCCCAAGGAACACGTATCGAAAAATATTAATATAAATTTTGGCCTGCCATACAAGTTGTCCGTTCAGCTGATTCAAGTTTGAATGGACTGAAAGTTTGAATGGAAAGCCAAAAAATATTTTTCATATTTCGACATATGTTACTTGGGGAAAGTTGTTCAATATCACGGACTGAATTCATCCTTAAAATAGTTTCAGTATATTTTGTTACACCTTAAATACAATGGCGCATTTGTTTACATGCATATTTGATGTCATGCTTACAGAGCAGTATGCCGTCCACTGCTCTTTCGTTTTCAGCAACCTGAACAGTACCAAATAATTTATATAGGAAAAATACCCAATTATGAGATATTGGATGAAGGAATCGGATCTTGTGAATTATCATCATCAGGTCTTTTGGTCTCCAATGCAGGATCACAGTCCCTCTCTGTACTACCAGAGCCATACTTGACCAGGGGCGTACTTGGCCAGAGCAGCCAGAGGACTTTAGCCTACACTCTCCTTGCTGGCCAGACGTGTTGGAGAGGTCTCATTAATGTTTACTTATAAGCTTTGTTTAGCTGGTATTTCTTAACCGTTCCGTTACCGCTAATACCAGATACAATAGTAAGACAATGAAAACGTGGACCTTTATAAATGTCGTCCGGGTCTGTGACGGCTAAGTCGCCTTCTACGACATTTACGAGAGGACTTGGAAGGGCCCTATTTTACTCTGCCAGAAACGACATGGCAATAAACTACTTTGTTTTATATTTTTTTTTTAAATAATTATATAGGGACAAATTACACTGATTGAGCTAGCTAGCCCCAAAGAAAGTTCGAGACTGTGTTATGGGAAACTAACTTAACGATACTATATTTTATAACAAATACATATATAGATAAACATCCAAGACCTAGAACAATTTGAAAAAGGCCATTTTCCAACTTGCCCTGACCGGGAATCGAACCTGGGACCTCTGGGTGACGGACTAGCATGGTGACCACTACGCTACGGAGGTCGTCAAAATTTTATGTATCTATTACTTTGTAACTTTATGTGTGGGTGCAATAAATATTTTAATTAACTAACTAAACTCCCACGCAAATAGTTCTAATGCCTATTTCGGTACGTTTTCACGAAATCGGATCGGATTCGGATCGTAGTGTGATAACACTCTTAACGGTATTTTTAACTGAATGAATGACGTAGAGTAAAAAAGAAGAGAACAGCGCCGTCGTAGTTGAACAGTAGGGCAAAAAATGTATGACATAATTTCTTAGGCTAGCGAAAAAGTGGGTTTTTGAAGTGGCTTATCATAATATTACTTTTCTTTCCTTCGTTAAGTTACGGTTTCTTCTAAAGAGAGGTGTCAAATGTCTAGACAATATTTTAGTCGGAAATTGTTGTAAATTGAAATTAGTTTCTGAAATTTTGTTGGTTTTTGACTTGGCTAATGAAGGAAAAGTTCAGATCGACAGGTTAATTTGAAACCGCTATAACTTTGTTATCTTGGGAAGCCGTAAAAAGTTCAACCGTTCCGTTGTTTGACGTTGATTGATAAATCACTCCGATCGTATAATTTAATGGATTGCTAGATTTTCTATGATTTAAACTTTAAAGGCAGTGAAGGTTTTATGTCGTTGAAAAATATTCAAAAGTACTTATTTGTTTATTCGTTTTGGAAATCCTTGGGGGAGGCCTATGGCCAGCAGTGGAATTCCTGTGGCTGATATGATGATTCATTCGAATCATCAAAAAAAAGTATCCGTAAGCGAAGGGCATGTATGAAGAGATTGATGACTTTAGATGAAGCAAAAGAGGTTTGTCAGGATCGTAGCAAGTGGAGGTCCATAGTCTCTGCCTACCCCTGTGGGAAACAGGCGTGATATTATGTATGTATGTGGGCAAGAAGGTCGATGAATTAATCAAAAAATAAGCGGCCAAGTGCGAGTCGGACTCGCCCATGAAGGGTTCCGTAGTAGCAAATAACATACTATAAAAGTCTTGTAGTATTTTTTTTTAATTTTTATGTTTGAGTTGATTGAATGAAAGATAAATTGCAGTTTATGACATATTTAAAAAAACTACTTACTGGATCTTGTTCAAACCAATTTTCGCTGGTAGTTTTCATGGTAATGAACATAATATATTTTTTTTAGTTTTATCATTCTCTTATTTTAGAAGTTACGGGGGGGGGGGGGGACACACTTTTTTCCACTTTGGAAGTGTCTCTCGCGCAAAGTATTCGGTTTAGAATAAAATGATATTAGAAACCTCAATATCATTTCTGAAGACCTATCCATAGATACCCCACACGTATGGGGTTGATGAAAAATTTTTTTTTGAGTTTCAGTTCTAAGTATGGGGAACCCCCAAAATTTATTGTTTTTTTTCTATTTTTGTGTCAAAACCTTAATGCGGTTCATATAATACATCTACTTACCAAGTTTCAACAGTATAGGTCTTATAGTTTCGGAAAAAAGTGGCTGTGACATACGGACGGACAGACAGACAGACATGACGAATCTATAAGGGTTCCGTTTTTGCCATTTGGCTACGGAACCCTAAAAAGTACTTATGTATTCTTCAAAAAAGTTTTTCTTTAAGGAGCAAAAGTTTTGTTGTATATTTTTGTGATTGATGGTCTAAATAAGTGTAATAATTTGTAATAAAATCGCGCATTTACTTCTTGAGCTAAAATAACTTGCAATCACTTACATACTTTTTCATGTTACGGAATTCTTATTTATCACTTTGGTAACTTAATTATTTTTCCATTAAAAACTTTCTTATGAAGATGCTTTCTAATGGACATTGAATTGTAAAGAAAACAACCCAGAAATACTAAATTATCCAGATCCAAATCAAGAAAAAGCTAAATAGGACATTTTTCATCTCAAAAGCAGAATAATATTTGTTTTACCTCTTTTCTCGCGATGAAAAGTAATATTAACGGGCAAAGTGCGTGTCGGGCTACGAGCAGTATAAGGTTCCGTAGTTGCGAATGCCAACTTGAGTTCACGGCACTAAATACGTCTAAAAACATTTTTTTTACTAAATTTGTATGAAATTTTTCTTTTCAGAGTACATTTTATAGGTTGGCCTGGAACTTTTGAATTATAAACCCTACATAGCTCTGATAGTTTTCCTTTAAACGTCGTTATACTACAGCTACAAATTTACACTATAAAACCAAATATTTCGGAAACGGATCCCTATAGGATATACCTTATACACGGTGATTTTTCATTGGTTTTGAAGCCGAAGGCCACTTCATAGGCATCGTTAGTAAGACCTAATTAGCTAGTCAAAATAAAAATTCAAAAACAAAATATGTTGCCCAAAACTCGAAAGTAAAATTGTGAGATCAATGAGTAGTACCGCCGCCATACATCGCCCGCCGGCCGGCCGGGGTCATCGACATTACGCAGCCGGCGTAAAACTACGTAGTCTCGATCGAAAATCATTTACGCAACTTTTTTATCTTATGACATACATAAATTTGGATTACATTGGACATATATGGATAGAGGAATTTATTTACTATACGACATTTTTTTTCCAAAACCAATAAAAAGTCAGCGTGTATATTCAACGATATCCCACACGATGGGTTAGTGATTAGGAGCTACCGTAAAAAAAACAAAAACAAGAATTTACTTTACTACTTTTTGGCATAATAATAGACATACCCATACCAAATCACAGCTTTCTAGTACTTAAAGTCTCCAAGTTTTTACTCAGCGAAACAGACATGGCGAATTTATAAGGGCTCCTTGTTTACTACGGAATCCGTTTGTTTTTGTTTTGTTTTTCGTGTGTGTAAGTGTCAGATTTTTCAGATTGCATAAAGGCATCTGACATAGCTTGATAACAGCCGAGACCAACGGGTTATACGTGCCTTCCAAAGCAGGAAGGAACTCGAGAAGTTTTTATGCCACTTGTGGTCATCCATCCAAGTGAAAATAATATACGGAATCCTAAAAAATATAAAACGAACGAAATTCCACTTTTTGGCGTGATAATATACATACCCATAACAAATCACAGCTTTCTAGTACTTATAGTCTCCGAGTTTTTGAAGTGAAAACTTCTTTAGCGGCGTTGTGCACTTTTTTTGGAATGGGTAAAAAATCTTAAACTCGCGTCAGGACCACGTGTCCTGATCGAAAATTCGTAAGACGGCGTAGGGCGCTTGCGCGAATGTTCGTGTGTGTTTATGTTACGTTACGTTCGTGTGTGTAATGCGTCATGCTTGTGACATTTGTGACAGACTGTGGTTCAGAAAAGATTTGAAATATTTTATACTGATAATTAAAGCAATTCGTGCAAAATTATTCCCTAACCTTTCCAAAATATCAAAAATGCACAACGTTAATATTCAAGTTTTCACTTCTGCCGGCACTCCCAGAGTGCATGTTTTTTTACTCAGCGGAACAGACATGGCGGAACTATAACATGCTCCTAGTTTACTACGGAAGCCTAAAAAATATAAAACGAACAAAATTCTAAAACAAATACACCAAGATAAAGTAATATTTACACACTCGACAAAACGTTGGGACACCCGACACGAGAAATGTCTCGAATCTCGATTGTCACTTGAAAAGTGTCCCAATTACGCTCGGGTGGAATGAGGGAGTTTTTATTTCAATCTTCGCATACCACTTCAATTTCCTTTTCACGCATTTTTTATAAACGGATCCCTATAGGGTTTAGTGGAGGAAAACAAATTAACTTCCACTTTATTTGTATGGGATAGACTGTAAAAATTTAGGATTTTACTTTACTACTTTTTGGCATAATAATAGACATACCCATACCAAATCACAGCTTTCTAGTACTTATAGTCTCCGAGTTTTTACTCAGCGAAACAGACATGGCGAATTTATAAGGGTCCTTGTTTACTACGGAACCCGTTTGTTTTTGTTTTGTTTTTCGTGTGTGTAAGTGTCAGATTTTTCAGACTGCCTAAAGGCATCTGACATAGCTTGATAACAGCCGAGACCAACGGGTTATACGTGCCTTCCAAAGCAGGAAGGAGCTCGAGAAGTTTTTATGCCACTTGTGGTCATCCATCCAAGTGAAAATAATTTACGGAATCCTAAAAAATATAAAACGAACGAAATTCTGAAACAAATACACCAAGATAAAGTAATATATACACACTCAACAAAACGTTGGGACACCCGACACGAGAAACATCTCGAATCTCGATTGTCACTTGAAAAGTGTCCCAATTACGCTTGGGTGGAATGAGGGAGTTTTTATTTCAATCTTCGCATACCACCTCAATTTCCTTTACACGCATTTTTTAGAAACGGATTCCTATAGGGTTTAGTGGAGGAAAACAAATTAACTTCCAGTTTATTTGTATGGGATAAACCGTAAAAATTTAGGATTTTACTTTACCACTTTTTAGCGTGATAATATACATACCCATACCAAATCAAAGCTTTCTAGTACTTATAGTCTCCGAGTTTTTACTCAGCGAAACAGACATGGCGGAAATATAGGGGTTTCTTGTTTACTACGGAACCCTAAAAAATATAAAACGAACGATATACACCAAGATAAAGTAATATTTACACACTCGACAAAACGGAGTCTACCACTCAATGCCGACAGACGAAATCCCGGTGAACGCTATACCGACAGTACGCTAACTTTTTGTGCATGAGACCGACAGAAGACGAAATCGAAATAGTTTATACCGACTGAACTCTATCCCGACTGTCAGTTTGACCGACACAACATTAAATCGATTCACTATAGATCGACTGAATCTTATCCCCCCATGCTGTAGACCGACAGAAGACTAGGCCGCCATTATTTATTTCGACTGAACGACATCCCGCCAAGAAGGAAAGCGACAAAGCACAATTACGACAAACGGGCTAAATGAATCTTTTCGTACCGTATATCTTGTCAAGCGTTACATTATCAAAGCTCAGTCTAGGGAGGGCTATGCTCGGTATTTCTCTACGTGATCGCATTAGAAATAATGAGGAGATCCGTAGAAGAACAAAAGTTACTGACATAGCTCAGTGGATTAACTCGTTGAAGTGGCAGTGAGGGGGTCACAAAACGCGACAAATTAATCGCAAAACCGGGACAAAATGTCTTTTAAATGACGAACAAGCACTGATGAGCAAAGCATAGGACGTTCACGTTAGAACCACAAGGTGGCGTTGAGTTGGCAGGCCCTTCTAGATAGGTCATTTTGGAAATTCTTAAGACAAGGCCTATGTTTAGCAGATATATAGAGATTGTATAGAGCAGTGGACGTTATGCGGCTGAAGGGATGATGAACTTAAAAAAAAAACATTTTTTAAACAGTATTTTTTAATCTTTAATATATTAATTAACATAAAAAAAAGCAACTATTACTGAATCTAGACACGCAGCAGCGTGTCAGAGCCAAGTTAAAACAAAGGAACTGGCGACGGAGCAGTCGTGTGTAGAATAGAGGTTTTTTTACACGAAACATTTCGAGCTACTTTTGACCCCTTCACAACTCTAAATCTTTTTAACATAAAAACATAAACACGTACATTTTAGTTATCTAGCTTATCTTAAATCCAATATTTTAACAATGTAGCTCAAACAGTTATTGACATAATAACGTTTAAAAAAGCGGAAAACTATCATTGATCCATGATCAAAACAATAACCTACTTCTATATGACCTATAAAGGTGGTAAAACCATAGAATTTGGCATCTAGGTAGACTATTACGCGTTTACGCGTATACAAAGGAACAATTCAAAAAACAGTGAATTTCGACGATTTTTTACAAAAGCAAGAAAACTGGTTAATTTCTCAAGTAAGTAGTAATAAGCATTTCAAATATAAGAGTGGGAGCGTGGTGGAGACATCTCACTTTCTCTTTCGTACGCGCAAGACCTCATAGCGTGAGGTCAAGATTGCTGTACATGCATCCTTTTTCTGTTACTTGACAGTGCTTTCCATCAGATTTTAAAGGCTTATTATTTACTTACTTTTGGATAGATTAAAAAAAAAATTGTTTTCGGTTTTGGATTATGTTACTTATTGATATGAATATAAAAATAGTTGAGCAAAATACCGTATTTTATCAGTGAAAGCGCCTATCAAAATTATACGAGCAAAAATTTCTTCTCTAATTATTTCTTATACCACCAAAAACAAATGTGAAAATGGGCCAAGCCAAGTAAGAAATCCATCAAAAGAATTGAGTTCTAAATGGCCGCCAAGTTCTTTAGAGAATTTTGATATCTATTTAAGTATAGGTATCTTAACTTT
Source organism: Acrobasis consociella (assembly GCA_963555685.1). NCBI lineage: Eukaryota > Metazoa > Arthropoda > Insecta > Lepidoptera > Pyralidae > Acrobasis > Acrobasis consociella. The sequence goes on from OY743107.1 coordinate 981,855, forward strand.
TGACATATTTACGGTATAGTTTTTACACCATAAGGTCAAATGTTAAGATTCTTATAAATAAATATCAGGATTCTCTATACAACTTGGCGGCCATTTGTTGTTTTGTTTGATTTTTAACTTGGCTTCCATATGCACATTTATGTCTTTAGGGTTCCGTACCCAAAGGGTAAAAACGGGACCCTGTTACTAAGACTTAGCTGTCTGACTGTCTGTCCATCTGTCTGTCACCAGGCTGTATCTCAAGAACCGCGATAGCTAGTAATTGAAATTTTCATAAATATAATATTTCTATTGCCGCTATAACAACAAATACTAAAAACAAAATAAAATAAATATTTAAGGGGGCTCTCATACAACAAACGCGATTTTTTATAGATAATGGTAACTCTTAGTGTACAAATCCGATTCGCACTTGGCTGGTTTTTTAGGGTTCCGTAGCCAAATGGCAAAAACGGAACCCTTATAGATTCGTCATGTCTGTCTGTCTGTCCGTCCGTATGTCACAGCCACTTTTTTCCGAAACTATAAGACCTATACTGTTAAAACTTGGTAAGAAGATGTATTAGGTGAACCGCATTAAGGTTTTGACACAAAAATAGAAGAAAAACAAAAATTTTTGGGGGTTCCCCATACTTAGAACTGAAACTCAAAAAAATATTTTTCATCAAACCCATACGTGTAGGGTATCTATGGCTAGGTGTTTAAAAATGATATTGAGGTTTCTAATATCATTTTTTTCTAAACCGAATACTTTGCGCGGGAGACACTTCCAAAGTGGAAAAAAGTGTGTCCCCCCCCCCCCTAACTTCTAAAATAAGGGAAATATAAAACTAAAAAAAATATATGATGTTCATTACCATAAAAACTACCAGCGAAAATTGGTTTGAATGATATCTAGTTAGTAGTTTTTTTTTATACGTCATAAATCATAAACGGTAATTTACCTTTCATTCAATCAAATCAAAACATACTACAAGACTTTTATATTATGTTATTTGCAACTACGGAACCCTTCATGGGCGAGTCCGACTCGCACTTGGCCGCTTTTTTTTTGGTGAGATCATTTCTTCTTAATAGTTATAATGTAAGCCAATGCGCTCAAAAATGATTTTATGTCCATTGAGGGCTTTTGGCTCAACAAATGCATTATTTTTCGTTCATAATGTGCACTTTTAGTTTTTTTGCTAATTTGAGCTTTTATTTGTTCAAATTCATGGATTGAGTTGTTTTGTTCGTTCTTAAATTCTTGGATGGTTTTATAAATATTCCATTTTTTTCTAATGTTAATGTTTTTTTAATAAAGTTAATGTGTCCTTGGCCTAGCCCTTTTTTTCAAATGTCGTCTAACGAAATAGTTAGAATTATTATTTTTGTTCTTAATTTACATTTTGCTTATTTTTAACAGACTTAAAAAAGATAAGAATATATAAATCGAACTTTATGAAAATAACCAAAGCATATTTGTGAATCGTTACATTCTGCGTCCTATGTGTCCCGCCCACTGCCACTTCTTACTGGCACTTATGTCAGTAACTTTTGTTCTTCTACGGATCTCCTCATTATTTCTAATGCGATCACGTAGAGAAATACCGAGCATAGCCCTCCCTAGACTGAGCTTTGATAATGTAACGCTTGACAAGATATACGGTACGAAAAGATTCATTTAGCCCGTTTGTCGTAATTGTGCTTTGTCGCTTTCCTTCTTGGCGGGATGTCGTTCAGTCGAAATAAATAATGGCGGCCTAGTCTTCTGTCGGTCTACAGCATGGGGGGATAAGATTCAGTCGATCTATAGTGAATCGATTTAATGTTGTGTCGGTCAAACTGACAGTCGGGATAGAGTTCAGTCGGTATAAACTATTTCGATTTCGTCTTCTGTCGGTCTCATGCACAAAAAGTTAGCGTACTGTCGGTATAGCGTTCACCGGGATTTCGTCTGTCGGCATTGAGTGGTAGACTCGACAAAACGTTGGGACACCCGACACGAGAACCGTCTCGAATCTCGATTGTCACTTGAAAAGTGTCCCAATTATAAAATGATGTCTTTTTATGTAAGCTGGCACGCATAGGTACTTGACACATTTAGAACTTTTTGATCCAGCGAAACAGACATGGCGAACCTATATCATGCTCCTTGTTTACAACGGAACCCTAAAAAATATAAAACGAACGAATGTCTGAAACAAATACACCAAGATAAAGTAATATTTACACACTCGACAAAACGTTGGGACACCCGACACGAGAAATGTCTCGAATCTCGATTGTCACTTGAAAAGTGTCCCAATTACGCCCGGGTGAAATGAGGGAGTTTTTATTTTTATTCTTCGCATACCACCTCAATTTCCTTTTCATGCATTTTAGATTTACGCCTGTCTTGTCAGTTTGCATACAAATTATTAAATGATGTCTGTTTTATATAAGCTGGTACCCACATTTTTTGATCCCACAAAATGTTGATCGACTTTAATAAACGAAGATTTTCAATTCGAATGTATACAGCGTGGAAGTGATGTATAGGTACCCTTAAGAAATCGAACCACGGGCTATACCAGATCACTATTCAATTAAATTCATAATGCTTTTCACATTGTACATATTTTACACTTTAGTATAGTATAATATAAATTTAAAATAACAGTCAGAAAACAACAAAAAATTTCTCATTCCTACACAAATTGCCAATAGGTTATTTTATTATCTTTATATTATAGTGATCTAGTGTAATCCGTGGATTACTTAATTACGGGTATGTCCCTTCCACATTGTATATACCTACACTCATATTTTTTTCTTTGTTCCATAATTGGAGAAAACAAAAAAAAAGATACAATAACTCAATATAAGTAAGCTGTAATATAATTGTGTTTTCTAATGTATATTTAAAACCTTCATAAGTTATATTGATAAAATGCCCAAAAATAATTAATGAAAATGTTCTCTAAAGGCTGAATCAATTAATTAATATTTTAATTACTAAATCAATCAATCATAATTAATCTTCAAAGTGACACTAACGAGGGCAATAGAACTAAGTTAGTTATCTAACAAACGCTAGGCATCCTAACTAAAATTGATTCCAAACTTGTAACCTGTAATTACTTTTAGAAAAGTTTCGTATTAAAATAGCAATAGGGTATTGAGTATCAATATTGAATTACTTCGAAATAGGTAAGTTCTCTACAAAATAATAGGCATCCAGAAGTAGCTGTTTTCGAACGAGCTAGCGATGTTCATTAAGGCTGCGTTTCCACTGAAGCGGAGCAGAGCGGAGAGGCGAGAAATTGACCCAATCATAATGCACTAAATCTCCGCTCCGCTGTTCTGATTGAAGCGGAGCGGAGATTAAGATCATTGTGATTGGTCAATTTCCCTCCTATCAGCTCTGCTCCGCTTCAGTGGAAACGCAGCCTAAGTCCACTAGGACAATTAGGCTCGGCGCAAACGAGCCAACACAAAATGCGGCCACCGACCACTTTTCTGTAGTTTTTATACATATTGTTTAGACTAGTCGCACACGGTAAAGGTAGTGGCAACTACATCATTAGGAAAGTGGTTGGTGGCCGAGTTTTGTGGTAGCCCGTTTGCGCCGAACCTTAGGCTTTGTGAGTATACAGATACACGTATTCGTTCATCCCTATAGGGTAGACAGAAGTCACGAGACCCAAAGGGCTCTATAAGCATCTACCAAGTACCCCTTAGGTGTGTACCATATCATCATCACACTGCCCCCGATAGTAAAAAAGGCGCATGTAACAAAAAGACGAAACAGAGAAAAAATGATTTAATGAATTGATCGGGAAATCGTTTGCTGTCCTTGGTTAAATTAAAATAATTAAATGTCAAAGATTGGAAATGATAGCAACAATAATCAGCCATCAATTCTATATGATAACAAAAATTTTATTTCATTATTACTTTATAAAAAAATTAAAAAAATGTTTCATCTTAGTAAAAAAATCGGGAAAAAATACTGTTTTTTAAGTAGAATAGACTTAAAAAGCCAGATGCGTCCTTTCAATTTAAAATGCTTATCATATTACTATGACTGCTAAGTATCGGTTATGCGTTTTATACTATATTACTATGAAAAACGCGCATTTTTGGTTGCCTACGTTTTTTTAAATTAAGTACTAAAATGATTGGTCATTTTTCGCTAAAATAAGTGTAGGCATATTTTTAGTATCATACCTCAAAAAGGTTGAAATTTGGAGACATACGAGTATATAAATAAAATGTTTTATACTTAGAACTTTTAGCTAAGTTTGTGTTTAGTTAAGAGCGCTCGTCCAGTTTAATCTATTATTTACTAAAATACACCAAAGTTAAACTCAACTGTAAAACAATTTGATGCCAATAATTCAAATCAAGAACAAAATTGACAGTAAAATTCTAATTATATCACTCGTTCTTTGTCTGATGTTTATTTAGGTATATATTATTTAGGGTTTTATTGGATGGAAGGCAGTTTGAGGAATACGTTTCACAACTAATGCGTAACTGCTTTTGTCGACTCAATGTACTTTATCGGATTCGCGAATGCTTAAGCGTTAATATGCGCATCAGATTATGTGAAACCCTAGTTTTGTCAAAACTGAATTACGCAGACTTCATTTTTGGTCATTGCCTGCTTTCACGCACGAAGAAACTTGTACAACGCATTCAAAATGCATGTGCAAGATTTCGTTTCCCAATTCCCCGTCGCTCACATATTTAAACCACACTCCAATTTTTAAACCTAAACAAATTATTGAACATGAATAACAGACGAATCTTGCATTTTGCTGCACTAATATTTGGAGTAATGTAGAGTTGCTAGCCATCTTATTTGTATAATAAATTTAAACTTAGACAGGATAGAATGAGAATTGCACCAGTTTTATTAGTACCACAACACAGTACAGCTGCATTTCGTGGCAGCTTCCGTTATGCTGCCACGAAATGCTGGAATAACCTGTTAAAATCTGTTAACTCCTTCAAATACAATCTCAAGAGGCATTTACTTGATGCACTATGTAATAACAATTAAGCAACTGTGCTGTGAAATCAAACAACCTTCCTGGTTTTATTTTATTTGTTTCTTTCTCTTTTATGTAGGTACCTGTATCAATTTATAAAAAATATAAAAATAAATTTTATTTCTTTTGTGCAAATATCACTGATACAAAATTGTAACATTAAACAATGTTTTGTAATGTTTGTTATTAATATATCTTATTTCTTAGTGATTGTGCATTACTGTTAATGTAAGGCAGAGCCATGTCTGTTTAATTGGTTTCTCTGAAAATCAGCATCTTGGCTCCGAAAAGCCTTGACAAAAAAGCTGAGAAAAACCATTTTAGTGGCATATTTTGTTAGTTATAAGTGATGTTCTGTACTTTTGTTGTTGTTTTTAATTATATGCTCTAAATAAAGATTTTTCTATTCTATTCTATATTGGGGGGGTCGTTGTACTAAAATGGACGAAGCTACACCGTAAGTAGCAAGCTCTGAAATCATAAATTTATTATTAAAGCTTTTTTCAATTTAATTCTAGGAAAATAGAACAAAACACACAAGTCGACACGTCTTTTCTTCTTCAGTCACTTGGGCGCAACTGACGGGTGATGCAAACCCACCCGCCCCACCATATTCAAACTGATAAATTGAAAAGTCATATCTGCCTACTTGCGTCCTTTTAATTACGTTTAATGGGTACTGCTTTTTTTCAATTACTTGATTTTGAGACGTATTTGACAAATGCGCCTGAGGAACAATCAACATACTAAGTAGAAAACGGATCAAGTGTCAGATGTTGACATTTTTTATAATTATGAAAAGAAATTTTCGTTTAATGTATAAGGCACAAATGGTCAATTGCGCCCTTTCAATTTCCTTTTCAAAAAAATAATAGAATTAACGCCTTTTCTATTTCCAAACATCGAAAAAAAAATGCAAAACATATGGGCATATCTGCGTAAATGTGACTTTTCAATTAAGTTTTAGAATAATTCGTCTTTTCTTCTTAGATTAGGTCCAAACAAGAGAGTAGAAGCGCCTTTTTTTGTTACGATAAAATCGTAACGAAGCAAGATACTAAAATAAAAAAATATTGTCAGATGCGCCTTTTTTTCCTGATTCCGGCAATATATATAACTTAATTTATGAAAAAATTTTAGATGCGCCCTTTCAACTATCGGGGGCAGACTAGGTGTTTTTGTCTCCACTGCAGGAGCACGACCCTCTGTACTACCAGAGCCATACTCGGCCAGAGCAGTCAGTTTTGGCCTACACTTTACCATTTAAGTACATTTTTATTTATATAATTTTTTATGTATGTAAGTTTCAAGTTTCAATTCCTCAAGTATTTTTGATTGAAAATTTATCAAATAATTGATAAGCGTGTATACTCGTAATGAGTCTTATAAAATTTATGTGAGCTAAAAATAGTCAAGGAGATGAAGAGTTATGGGACCGTTAAAGAAGAACAATTACTAGTTAAAATTAAGATTTTTTAATTAAGATGTTATAAAATCTCTTATGTTGTATCGTTTGTTCATTTGTTCACATTTGTTCGTTGCTTTTCATATCCATCATCATCAATTTCGCATAATGTCAACTGTTTTAAAATCCAGCGTGCAACAACGACCTTAGGTCATCTGACAAACTGCGTTCACGATTCTGTTACATAACACCTATTCTTCTGTAGCCATCATTAATTTTCGTTGGTACAATTCGACAGAAAGGAAAAAAATAAAATAAAATACATCTTTGTAAATTCGGCGTTCATTTTCGGATATTTCTCATTTCGTCAATATCACTGGAGTGTTATTAGAGTCAAGTCTTTGATCCAAGCTCTGTGAACTCACAGGGCTGTGAAGAAAGATTCTTAATGCCCACGAAAGTCTGTGTGAACGAGGTGTATCTTTTTATACTATTTTATATTGATCTTTTGAAAGAGATCAGTTATTGAAAACTTGCTATGCGGTACGGCTTTGCTTCGGCGTAACCAGGCGGCATGTATCTCATGAACCGTGATAGCTCGACAGTTGAAATTTTCACACATGATGTATTTCTCTTGCCGCTGTAACTAATTAAATAATTTAAGTGAGGCTTCTTTATTTGTTTGTTAAATCTTTAATACACATAAACACAAGACACAAAAATACAAGTTAGAAGTAGAAAACAGTACAAAGGCGGACTTATCCCTGATAGAGAGCTCTTCTAGTCAACCTTGCCAAACCAACCTGTTTTATAGATGGTATTGGTGGTATTTTTTCCAATAACACATACTCCTCCTATCACGTCACGTCTATATCACTAATAAATAAATAAATAAAGGTGTGATAGGGAGCGAGTTTTAAGATGCTCATAATTTAAAAATGGAACGCATCTGTATTACATAAATTATTGAAAAGATATTGTATTTAAAAATAGAAGGCAAGCAGCCAGGTGGCTGGTTTAAAAAAAAGATGTTCCAGTCACTACTACGATGGTTCCCGCGTTTTTCTTTGCAACGATTGAACTCAAAATATTGTAAATATAGAAATGGCAAATCAAATCGAAACTTCCATATATCAGGTCAAAGCTAACTGTAACAATCGTTACGTCCGCTAATCGTTTCCAGATGGTCACTCGACACACACGTATAATTTGCGTTGAATCGCAACTAAACTACATTTGTAATCGGCTTGGAAACGTCCGTCAGTCCAAATTGGAGGCCGTTAGTTGTCTAACGTTAATTACAAAGGATGACGCGTGGCGTAAGGGAGAAGCGAGGACTACACTTCTGTAGTCTCCATCACCTTCTTCATCTTTTTACGTTCGACGGAGGTTCGAGTCCGTTGGAGGTTCGACGACCTCCGTGGCGTAGTGGTCACCATGCTTGTCCGCCATCCAGAGGTCCCGGTTTCGACCCCCAGTCAGGGCAAGTTGGAAAATGGCCTTTTTTAAGTTGTCCTAGGTCTTGAATGTTTATCTATATATGTATTTGTTATAAAATATAGTATCGTTGAGTTAGTATCTCATAACACAAGTCTCGAACTTACTTTGGGGCTAGCTCAATTAATGTTATTTGTCCCTATATATTTATTTATCTTAACGCATTCCCGGTTGCATCCTCAGCTAGCACAGCTGCAGCTTTGAAGCCGGGGGAGTGCTCTTTAATTGGGTATTTTCCTATGCGAAAAATAAATTAATTTGTACTGATAACGAAATAAAACGTCGCAAAATAATGTCACTTGTCTTTTGACATATTCATTTTAACGTGATTTTAAATTTATTATTGCAGAAAAACTGATAATAAGTGCGATATTTGACTCCAAAAATCTATGACGTCATCTGCCTGTATTTCATACAAAATCCCATAGAAACTGTTCGTTTTGACGTTTAGAAAAAAGTATCTGATTTGACTCATTGGAAAATAGCGTATGATCATTAAACATATTATGCTACTAATGTCTTCCGTCCAAAAGTCTCCAACGCCTCAAATGCCCCAAATGTCCTCATTGTCAACACAATATGTAATTCTGTAACCTTGCCATATTCTCAGACGTACTAATACTAATACCGATCATACTCAACAACTTTCCCAAAGAGCTGAGGTCGAAGAACCAAAAATAAAAAATTTGGTCACCCTTTTTTGCTAATCAGCTGATCAATAATTGAGTTTGGGAAGTCCAATTCTTTTTTTCATATATCATAGTCCCATGCTGGTCTGGGAGAAATGAAAAAACTTAGAATGTACCAGCTGCTTCTCTTCCCGCGCAGATCGTAAAAGCCGATCGAGGGAATGGTAAAAATGCGAATCATGTTAACAGGCGATGCGGCTAGCAACCCATCACTGTATTGATTGCTTTTCCATCTTCTCGCCCACCATGACGCTAAAAGTGGCTTTTGGGTCTTGCGGCCCTGGGTTCTGCATAGAGCCGCAAGACCCAAAATGCTCTGTCTGCCCCATTAGGGATAAAGACGTGATAGTATGTATGTATGTATTTCTACCTATGTTCCTTGGGAAAAGTTGTTCAGTATGATCGGTATAGGTACGTCTGAGAATATGGCTTAGACCCTGAATACTCCTTTCAACTGTCCCGACTTAGGGCCGATTTCATCGTTTTCGAGTTTAGCAAAACTGAGTTTAACATAACTGAGTTCAAATGTTTGATTTGATCTCGATCAACTTCAAATGAATTTCACCGTCAATTCGGAGCAAATTTTTGATCGCGTTTACGAAAACTAAGTTCACCTAAACTCATAGACAAAAAAGCACAGATTACAGTAAAAATCATGTGATAGTTTTCATTTCACGCAGAAAATATGAATAACAGATAAGCAAAACTCATTGATTTAAAACCGGTAAAGAATTGCGAAGGAACGGAACGTAAATTAAAAAGTATTTACCTACCTTTGTCAATATTGTCAATCAAAGTTGTCAAATCTCGGCATTGACTTGACATTTGTTTGATTGAACGCGTTTAGAAGCGTTAAACGGCCAATATCGGACGTTCAGATTGTTGAACGCGTTTAGCCTTAAACGCGATCAGTTCTTGTCGATGAAATCCAAAAGAACCAGTTTACGTGCGTAAACGAGTTTAGCTTCAATTGATCGCGTTTTAATGCAACGATGAAATCGGCACTTAGTTGCAAGTATCGTTTTCCTGACACTTTCGCGTCGAATGCAACAGGATGCTCTGCTCCATATTTCAATTTATAACAAAAAATATGATAACTGCGCTAAGAGATTGTTGCGCTAATAGCTATTTCATTCACATTTCATTATACGAACCTACGTAGGTACGAAAATAAATGTATAGGGACAAATTACACTAATTAAGCTAACCCCAAAGTAAGTTCGATACTTGTGTTACGGGATACTAACTCAACGATACTATATTTTATAACAAATACATAAACATCCAAGACCCAGGAAAATTTGAAAAATGCCATTTTCCATGAAACGTGAATTTAGAAAGATTGACCTTTTTGTCTGCCAGCGTGGTCACCATCATCGTCAGCTCTCAACAACCCACTGCTGGGCATAAGCCTCCTTTTGTCTGCGCCACTGAATCCTATCCCTAGCCCTAGCTATCCAGTTTTTTCCACCAATCCGCTTGATATCATCGACCCACCTAGCTGCCCAACACTCCGTTTCCCATTCCTAGGGTACCACTCGGTGATAGCCTTACTCCACCTTCTATCATTACTTCTAGCCAGGTGTCCTGCCCAGTTCCATTTTAGGTTCGCAACCCTAGATAGCACGTCGTGGATCTCTACATTGCGAATCCGGTCTTGCAATCTGATACCGAGCAGCGTGGTCAATATGAGATAATCCTCCTTTACTTCGTGTAACCTTTAGTCCAGCTGCAGATTGGTAGAGGTTGTAAAGTATATTTCCAAGAAATTCCCATCGCTCTCTCTTCTCTCTTGCGGATTCCTGCTGGCCGCGATATTTGCTCAGCGCAGACCCAAATCAATTAGCGAGCGATCGACACCTAGCTCACAAACTTTGCTGACGTCACGCCCAACCCCAACGGCCCAAAAGTAATTGACTTTTACAAATCACGCGCAAGTTACGATCAGTTATTGTAGCTAGCGCTGCGTGGTTGGACTTATGTAGAAAGCCAGGCGTGATTCGATTAATGGTGAAAGTGGCAATTTTTATTTTTATTTTTTATTTTTATTTATTAAGGTACAATCACAGATATCAGAATGTGCCTAATATATAGTACATTTCTATAGTCAATATAATTCTGAGATCCTACAACAGATTGTATACGACATTATAAAGATTATACATGCAGCAAACAATTCAAACAGAACAATAATAAGGAAAAAAAAAGTCTTACATTAACTACAGTATACTATACCTACTACTTACTAATTGTATTGAAAAACAGAGTTTTTAAATTTTTATAAACCATCAGCAAATAAATCTAGTTGGACATTAGTACTAATTTTATTATATAATTCACAAATTCTCAAATTCTCCTCAATACACTCCAATGGACTGTCCCAAATTCATCATCATCATCATTAGGTGTTTTTGTCTCCACTGCATGAGCACGACCCTCTTTGTACTACCAGAGCCATACTTGGCCAGAGCAGCTAGAGGATTTGGTCTGCACTCTCCTCGCTGGCCAGACGGGTTGGAGAGGTCTCTTTGACGTTTATAAGCTTTGTTTAGCTTGAATTTCCTAAGTCGCCTTCTGCGTCATCCACAGGAGGACTTGGAGTGGCCTTATTCTACTCTGCCGGAAACCACACGGTATTAGTTGCAAATATATTTTTCTTTTGTTCCCAAATTAGTTGCAAGTATCTTTTGTCTAACAATTTGGCGTCGAAACTTTCCATAGAAACAATTAACAAAAAAGTATTCGGCTTCCCATACAAATGGGAGCATGAAATTTTTTATCGATTTTAATAATTTTTTTTGAAGAACTTTTCCCAATTAATGTATGTCTAAATTACAATCTAAATTAAAAAACTAAATTAAAAATCTAAATCTTGATCATGTGGCATGGTGCCAAGAACACTGGCTGCATTCCCGCGCTGAATAGCTACTGCAATCCTCTGCGCGAGATATGAGCCAGCCCTCTTGTCACCAGCGGCGTCGACAAGCCGAGGGGTTATTTTTTTAATAAATTTTTTAGTACTTGGACCCCACGGACCAAGAGTTTTGACGCCAAGCGGAACAAAAATATATTCATTAGATAAAGAGGAATATTTTCGCCGCTTGGCGTCTTCTGCTGCTTCAGCCGCGGCTCCAGCCCTTGACACCGTCGCCCCGAGGCGAGAAGGGGCAACCGTATCGACGCATGTCGCGTCCCACACGAGTGCCCTCCCCCGCTCCCAAGGGACAAGGGTTAAACCATCTGGACGCTTGCCATCATCGCGAGTTATTCCTACAGGTTCTAACACATTAGGGATATCGATGGTGGCAAGCGCCCTTTTAACGATATTGTTAATGGAGCCGTGGCGTGAAAATCTGCCGGCACTGCGTTGGCAGTGTAGCCCGTGTAGTCCGTTCCTATTTTTCCTATTTTTTTTTATAGAAAGAAGTTCTAGCTGTCATCATTGTATGGCAGTCGTCAAGCTATATCAGATGCCTTTATGCAAAATCTGACACCAGTGTTGGCCACCTACACACACGAAAATACAAAAAAAATATTTTTCCAGACCAGCTAAGAAGAGAAGATCTCTTTTGTAAACTAATATCCTTATTTTCGGGTCAAAGAACGGCGTGCGGAAATCAACTAACAAATATACTAACCAAATAACTGTTATCCTTACGTATGTAAGCAAACAGGACACACCCGGATACCCGGTTCACGCAGGCCGGGTCTGGAATACGTAACGACCCGGCTAAGGTTCGCTCATGCGTAAGGACTTATTTTTAGGCCCTGAAAGGTACACTGTGCTGATTTTGTTTGCCGATAGGGAAAATAACAATGTATTTATAAACGTTTACAACGAAGCCACTCTTCAATTATCTTATACCTTTAAACGAGCAATTCTTGTATATTTATTTATTTATATATTTATAAATTTCTGTGATCTCGAAAACGGCTCTAATGATTTCGCTGAAAATTGGTATATGGGGGTTTTTGGGGGTAAACAATCGATCAAAATTAGTCTTATGTTTGGGAAAACGCGTGTTTTCGAGTTTTCATTCGTTTTTTTTCCACGCAGAATATGGTCGCAAATTTCGTCGCGCCGGGTGCCATCCGCTTAGCTCATCGGTTAAGGATGCTGACCGCTAGAAAGAATGTTACTGGTTCGAACCCCACTCGGTGACTTACTTTTGTTTTTTTTTATGTTCAAGTTTATATATAATTTTTTATTTTGTACTGTTTTTAGACAAGTTTAAAGAAATTTGGTTAATGTTTGAGATGTAACCGACCGAGCAAAGCTCAGTCACCCAGGTACTTCTTAGTTTAAGTGGCTTATTACACAAAGTTGGGAAAAAAAAACTTTTCAGAACCAGGCAAACAGCCTGAAAGTTACTTAAGAAACAAATGTGTAGCCAGCCACCTCCATGTGCCGTGTAGTTTCGGGCAGAGTAGAATGGGGTCACTCCAAGTCCTCCCGTAGAAGTTGTAGAAGACGACTTAGGAGATACAAGCTAAACGAAGCTTATAAACATCAATGAGACCTCTCCAACCCATCTGGCCAGGAGGGTGTAGGCCAAGTCCTCTGTCTGCTGTGGCTAATTAAAGCTCTAGTAGTACAGAGAGGGTCGTGCTCCTGCAGTGAAGACAAAAAGACCTGATGATGACGCCACCGTCAAGCCCAGGCAGATGTCATACACCCAATAAATGCTGGCTTGACTTCATCAGGGATGACTTGCGTGCCAATGGTCTTACAACAAAAGATGCTCAAGACCGTGCGAAGTGAAGAGGAAAAACGGGTAAGCAGAGGATGCAACTAGGATACGCTGAGATGAGAGGAAGTAAGATAGAAAATCTACTCTCATATATCGATAGATGATGGAACGAGCGAGCGAAGCGTCTCAGTTTCGATATTGGTCAAAGGTGCTTTTGTCCGGCTGTTCGTCAGTTTGTCTGTCCCGCTGTTCTCCCCTACATTTCTCAACTGACTCTCGCGATATTTATGTAACGGTTTGAAAATGCTATCATCATCATCATCATCGTCAGCTCTCAACGACCCACTGCTGGGCATAAGCCTCCTTTTGTCTGCGCCACTGAATCCTATCCCTAGCCCTAGCTTTCCAGTTTTTTCCACCAATCCGCTTGATATCATCGACCCACCTAGCTGCCGGACGCCCAACACTCCGTTTCCCATTCCTGGGGTACCACTCGGTGATAGCCTTACTCCACCTTCCATCATTCCTTCTAGCCAGGTGTCCTGTCCAGTTCCATTTTAGGTTCGCAATCCTAGCTAGCACGTCGTGGACTTTCGTTCGAATTTTATGCTATATTTTTTGTCAATTCTATTTTTTTGAAATATTTTCAAAATGGGGGAAATATGGGGGTAGAAAACTTTAAGAATACTTATTCGAAACATTTTAAAAAATGTCAATGAACTCTTTTGTTACCCTTATTGAGATGCAACATTTTTGTTTAAACAATTTTCTATCCGATAAATTTTAACGAATCGGAATGACTCGCGAGGTTTGCAGCTCACAGAGCCACCAGTAATTTAGTTTATCCACTGGTAATACTCGTATTCTTCTTCTTCTTATCGTGTGTTAGTGACTAACACTAGTGTCAGAGTTTTTAAACCGCCTTAAAGGCCTCTGGTTAGCGCATCGCAAATGGACATGGATCGGCCACACGCTCAGAAGGGATCCCACTCACATTCCAAGGCAGGCCCTGGAATGGACTCCTCAAGGCAAGAGGAAGCGTGGTCGGCCAAAGCAGACCTGGCGACGGTCGGTAACAGCGGAAATGAAGATAATTGGGTTATCCTGGCCTGAAGTGAAGCGCGTTGCTCAAGACAGAACGAGATGGAGAAGTACTGTAGCGGCCCTCTGCCCCACCCAGGGGGCATTGGACAATAAGTCAAGTAAGTCAAAGGCCTCTGACATAGTTTTAAGTAACGACTAATGTCAAAGACAGTGACCGGGACTGACGGCTTAAGGTGCCCTCCGAACACGGATCATCTTACTTATCAGACAATCAGGTGATCAGCCAACAATGTCCTAACCAAACTAGGACAATAACAGAAAGTCGTTGCCCCCGCTGGGAATCGAACCCGCGACCTCCGGGTATGAGCCGAACGCTCTAACCAGTACACCACGGAGGCAGTTAATAATTGAAAAGTTATTGTAATACTCTTATCACAATAAGTTTTCAATTTCACAGAACAATGTGCTCATCAGATATCAAATATTAATATCTACAATTTGTTCAAACCCCGATAAAACCTTATGGACGAGATTATCTCTATATTAACGACAGAGCAGCTAATCGCAGAAATTTATGCTGCAAAGTAATTACACCTTAATGACGAGGGTGCGAAGGTCGTAAATCGTGAGTTTACGAGCGCCATCATGTTAGACGTATTTCATAAGGGTGTTAAATTAGGTATGATTCCAATTTCATGCAGTTTTAGGAGTTATGAAATACTCCGGTAATTGTTCGTATGTTATGGTGAATGGATTAAGTCACGCAGAACTTAAATGCTAACATGAAACCCAAATCTTGATTATTACTCGTATAAAAACGATTTTTTAACCGTTTTTCAGAAAACACGCTTAGGGCCCAACCCTTAGGCGATTAACACACTGCAACGCGCCCCATTGCGTGGTACGGACGCGTATATCCAGAATCTGTTACGAGCCAACGCAGTACGAGTTGAGCCGCAACATGTTCTAGACTAATTGTATGAGCGTTTATTTATTTTAAGCGTACAATATCTGTTACGGTTTAACTTCAGCCAAACTCCAGTATCTATTCCTTATCGTTTATTACAATGTTCCTTTTTTATTACGTACAAATATTTTAAGGAGTGATTCAGTCTATCGTTTTGAACAATTTTTCCCAATATATCGCAATACCAAAAATTCTCTGGGTTCTCATACAAATCGAAGTATAGTCACGTGATATCGTTACTACGAAAATGCAATTATTTCGTATTTTGAAATGCATTTATTGGGAAAAGTTTTTCGAAATGATGGACTGAAAGGATTAAATATTTGTACTTAAACTCTTAAATTATTTGTACTTAATAAAAAGTATATTGTAAAGGTAATTAGGTGTGAAAAAGATATCTAGTACTAATGTAAAATGTAGAAAAAGTCATCTCAAGGGGGTATTGTGGTTCGCCGCTATAGAAGATATAAGATAATTAATTAACTATTACGAGTTTTAATTTGTAAACAATAGCACGCGTCAAGGTCACAGTTCACTATGCAAGCAATTTGTCACACCGCACAAAGATGAAAAAGCATTAGTATTGCGCAATACGTCTATCTCATTCTAACGCGAGCAAAATTCAGCACAGGTCATTTATTCCTAGTTTTTTGAGTTTCACCTACAAAGTATGTTGCGGCTCAGCTCTTAATACTAAATCGCGTTGAATGCGCACATATTTTGCATTTACGATTGCTTGGAAGATTCAACAAAACTATGTCACGTAATGACTCTTTTCCGAAAATTAAAATGGACACAAATAAATAGCTTACATAACTGATATCTTTCGGAGTTGTTTGTATAGTAATATTTTTGTACCTATTAATATGTATACATATAAACTCCACTACAACTTGACAATATTTTGAGTAACGATGCATCTACTTAAATACTTATTAAGAATATTATTTATATATCAGTCTACAAACCTTTGGTTTTTTCTATACTGAATGCGTGTAGGTGGAAGAATATGTAATGGAATGAATAACAAAACCAACTTTCTTGCAAGTCGGCTAAAATAAGTGGCAGTGTTGATCCGAAACAGATTTTGTATGGGATTTCAGCGCGCAGTTATGCACAATATCTGTGAACTGTCAACACCGGGCGGTGTTGAACCATCACAGATTTTGGATATACGCGGTACGGACCGCACTGTATGCAAGTAACTCCATTTGTATAGAAAACACGCATAGTACACACTAATATCGCGTCTACGCGCGTCGTATTTCTATTGCGGCCCCGAACTACGCAGCGGGGCGCGGTGCAGTGTATTATAGTTACAATACAATACAATACAATACAATACAATACGATACGATACGATACGATACGATACGATACGATACGATACAATACAATACAAAGTAACTTTATTGCACCACGATAAACATAAAAAATTACAACAACAACAAGAAACAATATAGGCACAAAGGCGGACTTATCGCTATAAATGCAATCTCTTCCAGCCAACCTTTGGGTGGAGGAAAAAAATAATTTGAAATTAGGTGGGCGCATGGTTAATCGCCTTAGGGTGCCATCTCAGGGTTCTAAGCACCAGAAAAGGAAGGATAATAGCATGATCCAAAAAAACAGGTCTCCTATTCCGGCAGTGACACGAGCCTACGTCACCACAGAGTTGCCACTTTAATTTGACTAAGTTAAAATTTAGGGAACGTTTGCCTGTTTGCCTGCCATTATTCATGAAAATAAATATTTTAATGCATAAAAAATTACGTTATACTTGTTATTCATTAACAAGTCTAACTTATTTTTTCATGAATAGGTTATTTGTAAAAATGGTCATGGTTTAAACCGATTCAGATATACGTGAATAATGAAAGTTGGGGTGTTTGATTTTACAGTACCGGTAACACAGTGGCGGTGACGTAGGCTCGTGTCACCCACGTGACCACTATATGTCGGAATGCCATACCTGGCGCAGTATATTATTATACCATGGATAATAGCAAAGAAAAGTGCGGTTCCGTAGTGCATGCATGAACTGAATCAAATAGGTTTAGTAAGTAAGTATAGTTGGTTAGACGTTACATACATAAAGTTATTTTCCAACTTGCCTTAGCTGGGGATTGAACCCAAACCAAGTAGCGGAATAATAGGACTCAGACAACTTTCGACCGGGTAATAGTTAATTTATGAAAACTAAAAACAAACTTCATCAGTAATCTACACAACAGATTTTGATTAAATTTCTATGAGATTAAATATATATGGACAAATTACACTGATTGAGCTAGCCCCAAAGTAAGTTCGAGACTTGTGTTATGGGATACTAACTCAACGATACTATATTTTATAACAAATACATATATAGATAAACATCCAACACCCAGGACAATTTGAAAAAGGCCATTTTACAACTTGCCCTCACCGGGAATCAAACCCGGAACCTCTGGGTGGCGGACCAGCATGGTGACCACTACGCCACGGAGGTCGTCAAGATTACGGGACAAGTATGGCGTTTTTTATCAGAAAATAATTTTGCAAATCGGTCTAGACCTCTTTAAATAATCGGTGAACATACACAAAAAAACACGAATTTTTTTTTTTGATTCAATCTAACGTGAGGCTCGGACATTATTATACTAAGTGAACTGTAGTCACATTCGCCCTGATGAATGCCCTCCGGATGAGGTCGAAACATGTCGGCAGTGGCTGACTCTATACGTGAGTTACCCGTTCACTAAACATAATAATGAATTTACATACACACATACATACTATCACGTCTTTATCCCTAATGGGGCAGACAGAGCATTTTGGGTCTTGCGGTTCTATGCAGAGCCCAGGGTCGCAAGACCCAAAAGCCACTTTTAGCGTCATGGTGGGCGAGAAGATGGAAAAGCAATCAATACAGTGATGGGTTGCTAGCCGCATCGCCTGTTAACATGATTTGCATTTTTGCCCATTCCCTCGATCGGCTTTTTTGATCTGCGTGGGAAGAGAAGCAGCTGGTACATTCTAAGTTTTTTTTTATTTCTCCCAGACCAGCATGTGACATATTATATATAAAATTGTAATTGTAATTAGGACATATTATATATATATATAAAATAAATAAATTCGACGAATTGATAACCTCATTTAGTAAACTAAAGACTTTTGTAAGTCGATTTTAAAAGAAGAAACTATTTGGTCCTAACCACTCGTCACGTCAGAGCCAGTTCTTGGCTCGTTGGATAATTTACGGGCGTCCAAAATTCAAAATGGATCCTCTCCCGCCCCTTCCCTGTAAGCAGGTATGTCGGCGAAATTAAACCGCTCCACGTGGGTAGCCTTTCATTATTTACGGCTGATGCAGGGTTTAATGTTTCACTAGCTTTAAAGGGAAGTTCTTAACTTTGTTTGCGTCGGAACTGTTAACATGCAATTTTATTTTAATTAACCTATCATTATCTTATAAGCCGCATAAGGCCATATTAACATATAATAGTTTCTTATTTTATTCTAAGATATTGACAATTGTATCAAGAGATACAAATATCCAAAGATAAATAGACGTTTAATTTTTTTTTATTTTGACTTTTACAGTATTTATGTTTTAGTTCAACTGAATCATCAAAAGAAACAAACTTATAATGCACTACTGCTTCTCTTCCCACGCAGATCGTAGATGCCGATAGAGGAAATGAGCGAAAATACGAATCACTTTATAAGTGTTGCGGGTAGTCATCCACCCATCACTATTTCGATTCCTTTTTAGGGTTCCGTAACCAAATGGCAAAAACGGAACCCTTATAGATTCGTCATGTCTGTCTGTCTGTCTGTCCGTCCGTATGTCACAGCCACTTTTTTCCGAAACTCTAAGACTTATACTGTTGAAACTTGGTAAGTAGATGTATTATGTGAACCGCATTAAGGTTTTGACACAAAAATAGAAAAAAACAATTAATTTTGGGGGTTCCCCATACTTAGAACTAACACTCAAAAATTTATTTTTCATCAAACCCATACGTGTGGGGTATCTATGGATAGGTCTTCAAAAATGATATTGAGGTTTCTAATATCATTTTTTTCTTAACCGAATACTTTGCGCGGGAGACATTTCCAAAGTGGAATAAAGTGTCCCCCCCCCCCCGTAACTTCTAAACTAAGGGAATCATAAAACTAAAAAAAATATATGATGTTCATTACCATAAAAACGATCAGCGAAAATTGGTTTGAACGATATCTAGTAAGTAGTTTTTTTAAATCCGTCATTAATCATAAACGGCAATTTACCTTTCATTCAATCAACTCAAATATAAAAATTAAAAAAAAACAAACTAAAAGACTTTTATATTATGTTATTTGCTACTACGGAACCCTTCATGGGCGAGTCCGACTCGCACTTGGCCGCTTTATTCCATCTTCTCGCTCACCATCACTTAAGTTGCCTTTTAGTCTTGCGACTCTGGGCTCTGTCTGCTCAAAGCCGCAATATCCAAAATGCTCTGTCAGCCCCAGAAGTGATACTATGTATGTATTTCAATAAAAGTTTAATGGGCAATAGGTCCATTGAGGTACAGTGGTATCACAATAGAAGTCCCGCCAGACAATAATTAATAGAGAGGATTATATGACTATTCTATTTAAGTATATTCAATTTAATTCTATAACTATTATATTCCATTTTACTCCATTCTATTTCACTCTACTCCCCTCCACACCACTCCATGCCGCTCGCTCCGCTTCATTCCACTTCGCTCCACTCCATTCTATTCTACTCAAACTCAAAATCAAATTCCAGTTATAATTCTGTATTATCTAATCTAATTTTATTCAGAGATACAATTAGAAAAATCTTTAAAATTCATATTGCATTTTTAAATGAAAGTTTAATAAAATCCTTGCAATACAATTTCATGTACAGTGGTGTCCACAGCACAATAGAAGTCCAGCCAGACTCAAATTCCAGATTCCAGGCCTTATTAACGCTCGGATTGGTCTCGGATTGTCAAAGGCGGATTTTATTCTTGCTGTATTCTATTGTTAAAGATTTTTAATTTGCGTGCTTATTAAGTCTTCGATGTTTGTATGTAATGTATTTATTAAAAAACTAGCTGAAGCCCGCGACTTCGTTCGCGTGGACTTTATGTCTCTGGAAAATGCTCATTAGGCTGAACAACTTTTACTAAGGCGACATTTTTATATCTCATAAAGTTTAGCTGGACCATTATGGTTCTGCATCAGGCGTTCCATTTTCCAAAATCATTTATACCCTATATGTTGCCCAGGCTTAATAGCTATATAACAAAAAAAGTTTCATTCGAATCCGTCCAGTATTTTCGGAGATTAGCGTGTACAAACAGACAAACAGACATACAGACAAACAGACAAACAGACAAACAGACAAACAGACAAACAGACAGACATTTTTTTTAAATTCTTACTCTATTACTACGTCTCCATCGCCTCCAATATTTGTTTTGGAAATATATTTAATGTACAGACACACTTTTTTTACTGTTTTATTATATGTATAGATATAGATATAGTATCGTCGAGTTAGTATCACATATTATACAACTTCAAACTTACTTTGGGGCTTGAACGATTTATTGTAATTCGTCCTTTTATCAATATCTATCATTTTAAAAATAAATTTATAAATTAAGTTATTATAACTTGCCTAGTGCGGGGTTCTGAAGTTGCGAATTAATTTTCTGTTGAATTTGTATGAAATTTTCCTTTTTCGAGTACATAATCTTATACCTTTAAACGAGCAATTCTTGTATATATATATATATATACATATATTTATAAATTTCTGTGATGATTTCGCAGAAAATTAGTATATGGGGGTTTTCGGGGGTAAATAATCGATCTAGATTAGTTTTATGTTTGGGAAAACGCGTGTTTTCGAGTTTTCATGCGTTTTTCTTTCCACGCAGAATATGGTCGCTAATTTCGTCGCGCCGACCGCCTTGATTTTAGCTCAGTGGTTAAGGATACCGACCGCTGGAAAAAGTGTTACGGGTTCGAATCCCACTCGGTGACTTACTTTTTTTTTATTTTATGTTTAAGTTTATATATAATTTTTTATTTTGCATTGTTTTTAGACAAGTTTAAAAAAATATATTTAATGTTTGAGATGTAACCGAGCAAAGCTCGGTCGCCTAGGTACTATAAGTTAATCGCCTATGACTTTTTTTTGTAAACCTTACTTAGCTTCAATAGTTTTCCTTTTTAGACTTCGTTATATGTATTTGTATACAGGTGTGAAGTTTTTCACGTGACCAAATATAACCGTTTAGCAGATAGAGGGTAAGACTAATAAAAAAATGATTTCCCATTTAATATTATTTTATAAAGATTAATGGGAAAAGTGTGCAAATGTGCGAAGCACAAAAAAACGAATGGCGATCTAGACAAATTACAGTGACAGCGTCTGAATGAGACCATAGAGAAAGTCAATTTTTATCTCTGAAGTGTGCAGAAAACGCAAAGCATACAGGAATATACCTAAATAGTTAAAATCGAGAATTTATACATGAGAATACTAGATCACTATAGTATAATGATAATAAATCGACATGCCTATACAAATTGCCCGGGCGGTTGCTCAATTTCGTATGGAAATGTCGGATTAAAAACAAAATGGTTGACTGTTATTTTAATGTAATTATGCTATAGTGATCTAGTACAGCCCATGGTTCTATTTATTACGGGTATGTCCCTTTCACGTATTGTATAAGTCTGTTTGTATAAACCAATGTTGCAGTTGCCAAAAACGTTTACCGTTTCTAAAACTGAAATGGCAGACACCGAACCCTATCAAGTATTTATTGACACATCGCGCCAGTTACTATCTGTTCTGACGTCTCAGTGTCTATTCTTATATTTTATATCGCTGTCTGCCCATTCTAGGCGATGGTTTCAGAATACAATGTCCTTTTTTATTAATTACAAATATTTTAAGGGGTGAATCAGACCATCATTTTGAACAACTTTTCCCAATAAATGTATATCGAAATAGGAAAAAAATTTTTTTGGTTTTCATAGAAATCGAAGTAGTCACGTGATATCATTACTATGGAAAATGATAATTATTTTTTCGTATTTCGATAAAAATTTACTGGGAAAAGTTGTTCAAAATTATGGACTAAAACACCCCTTAAAATATTTGTACTTAATAAAAAAGGACATTGTATAATGTTGTCGCAAATTTAAAACCAAAATATTTCAACTTTTATTTTTATTTTTAAGTGTCATTTTTTTGTTTCTCTGTGTAATTTACAAGTTTATTTGTCAGGCAAATAAAAACCCCGACTTTTATGTTGTTTCATATATAAATGCCATCTAGTAATGAGCGGAAGAACTAAATTGTAGTATAATTGCCTGCGCCATTTATTATTTGACAGGCAAACTAACACGACTTTCAAGCGATAACTTAATAACTTTTAAACGGCCAAACCGACTTTACGAACACGGCAAGGAACTTCCTTTCAAGTAAAAAAAAACCCTTCAAAATAGGTCCATCCTTTCAAGCGCTAAGATGAAACAGACAAACAGACAGACAGACATCATCGTCAAACTTATAACACCCCTCTTTTTTATCGGGGTTAAAAACAGCTCGCCCCTAACTAACAAAATACCACAATAACAACACCACAATAATAACAAAATAACAAGATAGGTGTTTAGTCTCAGTCTCAATACATTAAAAATGTTTTCCGTTATTTTTAGGTTTCCGTAGCCAAATGGCAAAAACGGAACCCTTATAGATTCGTCATGTCTGTCTGTCTGACTGTCTGTCCGTCCGTATGTCACAGCCACTTTTTTCCGAAACTATAAGACCTATACTGTTGAAACTTGGTAAGTAGATGTATTATGTGAACCGCATTAAGGTTTTGACACAAAAATAGAAAAAAAACAATAAATTTTGGGGGCTCCCCATACTTAGAACTGAAATTCAAATTTTTTTTTTTTATCAAACCCTTACCTGTGGGGTATCTATGGATAGGTCTTCAGAAATGATATTGAGGTTTTTAATATCATTTTATTCTAAACCGAATACTTTGCGCGAGAGACACTTCCAAAGTGGAAAAAAGTGTGTCCCCCCCCCCCCCCCCGTAACTTCTAAAATAAGAGAATGATAAAACTAAAAAAAATATATGATGTTCATTACCATGAAAACTACCAGTGAAAATTGGTTTGAACAAGATCTAGTAAGAAGTTTTTTTTTAATATGTCATAAACTGCAATTTACCTTTCATTCAATCAACTCAAATATAAAAATTTAAAAAAAAAACTACTACGGAACCCTTTATGGGCGAGTCCGACTCGCACTTGGCCGCTTATTTTTTTATGTCTAATTCAATGACTGCTCGTCAAAATGTAGATTCACCAAAGAATGCTACCGCCAGTTACTGTAGGTCAATCATGCATTGTCAAAGCTTATAAACATTTTTTTTTTTTTTTAATTTATTTATTTAATTTATTGCACTTAAAATCTTAAGGTTATAGTACAAAAGGTATAACTTAATGCTAAGCATTGTCTACCAGTTTACCTTTGGGACGTAATAGAAAAGATGATAGATGGGGTGTACATAATGAGACCTCTACAACCCGTCTGGCCAGCGTGGAGAGTGTAGGACAAATCCTCTGGCTGCTCTGACCAAATTTTGCTCTGGTAGTACAGATACGGTCGTGCTCCTGCAGTTAAGACTTGAAAGACCTGATGATGATCACCATTCATTAATTTAAAAACAACATCTACACTCTACCTAAATATTAAGCACTAGAGGCAGCGCGCGGCTTCGCCCGCGTTAACCACGCGAGTGAAGTCGCGGGCGTGATGCAATATAGCCTATAGCTTTCCTTGATAAACGACCTATCTAATACCGAAAGAATTTTTCAAATCGGACCAGTGGTTCCTGACATTAGCGCGTTAAAAACAAACAAACAAACAAACAAACCAACTCTTCAGCTTTTATAAGTATGGATATCAAAGATAAAGCTATACATACATATTGTTGTCGGGGTTGTGAATATTTTCACCGTGCTTCAACGCCCTACAGAATATCCAGATGAGTGAATTTCTTAATCCAGCGCTACAAAGCGTATCGCCGACAGCCAAGTGCGGTATGCAGAATTATGTTTGAAAAATAATTCAGGGCCCAGCCGAGCAGAAGGCGTTCTTGGCGCCATGAGAGGCGTGCATCACCCTGCGCTTGGTGGCGGGGAGTATAAACCGCTAGATGAGGCGTCGCATATATTATGTGACAAACATTGTCGGGCCCATTCCGCGAAGGTCGCATATTTGCGACAAAAAAAAATGCTCGTATGGCACATAACTTACGTATCCATATCCGTTTTTGGTTGTAGATAGGTATGTTAGATTTACCATGACTCGCGCTTGGGGCACGACAACTGATATAGTCTCTCAAAAAAAAAAAAAAATGAAAAAAAGAAAATACAAATATAATAATAATTATTATTATAATTTCTTTCTTTATTTTTTTTTATTTTTAATTATTAATTTCTATTTCGCGGTGAAAGGGTTAACTCAAACCAAAGATTATGAAATTAATAACGTAACAGAATGCTTAGCGATAAGGCCGCCTTTTGCGTTTTGTTTTAAGATGTTCTGTATTTATTTATTTTGTGCAATAAAGGGTATTGTATTGCATTTTATTGTATTGTATCATCATCGTCATTATCATCAGGTCTTTTTGTTTCCACTGCAAGAGCACGACCCTCTGTACTGCCAGACTTGGCCATAGTATTGTATTGTATACCTAAAGCCAAACTATTAGAGGGCTCATCAGTAGGCTAAACTAGTAAGTGAAATTAGTAATAAACAACTCCCACAGAGATGGCAGTATACATGACTGGCAGAAAAGTGACAAAGAAAGTGTCGCATATGCTTAAAAATATTTATTGCATCGCATTTAAGTTATATTTAATAGATAAGAGTACTACTTTATTTAAATGATAGTAATAAAAGATTTTAATTGATACCTATAGTGCCATCTAGTAACAAGAAGAGTATAATTAGTTGTATAAGGCGATACTCCCATGCTGGTCTGGGAGAAATAAAAAAAACTTACAATGTACCAGCTGCTTTTCTTCCCACGCAGATCGAGGGAATGGGCAAAAATGCAAATCATGTTAACAGGCGATGCGGCTAGCAACCCATCACTGTATTGATTGCTTTTCCATCTTCTCGCCCACCATGACGCTAAAAGTGGCTTTTGGGTCTTGTGGCCCTGGGCTCTGCATAGAACCGCAAGACCCAAAATGCTCTGTCTGCCCCATTAGGGATACAGACGTGATAGTATGTATGTATGTATAAGGCGATAGGTAGGCACGATTGAACTATCACCTCTTGTGACGACCTCTGTGGCCTAGCGGTCACCATGACAGGCTGTCATTCTAGAGGCCCCGGTTCGATCTCCGGTCAAGTCAAGATGAAAAATTATCTTTTCAAAATTGATCTGCGTTTTGGATGGATATCTATATATGTATTTGTTATAAAGTATATCGTTGAGAATCTCACAAGTATCGATCTTACTTTGGGGATATCTAAATCTCTGTGAATTGTTCGTATATGCATGCAGAGCATTTTGGATCTTGCGGCTCTAATCAGACAGAGCTCAAAGCCGCAAGACCTAAAGGACACTTGTAGTATTGCCGAACTAAACTAAACTGCCTCCGTGGTGTAGTGGTTAGAGCGCTCGGCTCATGCCCGGAGGTCGCGGGTTCGATTCCCGGCGGGGGCAACGACTTTGTGTTGTTGTCCTAGTTTGGTTAGGACATTGTGGGCTGATCACCTGATTGCCCGATAAGTAAGATGATCCGTGCTTCGGAGGGCACGTTAAGCCTTCGGTCCCGGTCACTGTCTTTGACATTGGTCGTTACCTAAAACCGTGTCAGAGGCCTTTAAGGCGGTTCAAAAACTCTGACACTAGTGTAAGTCACTAACACACACGATAAAAAAAAAGTATTGCCGAAAAATCGATAGTTGATCTCAAAATAGATAGTATTAATAGTTTGTTCGTCATCAGGATTTCGAGATTAATTTTACTATCGATTTTTCGGCAACACTGATGTCAAACACGTGTGACGTCACCGTCATTTATCGCGCAAAAATTTTAACTATCAGTTCTAAACCGCAATTTTTGGCAATAAATTAGTATTAAAATTTTTTCTAGGTCTAGTCTGCATGAAAATAAAGCATAAATCAAAATACTGCATCTTCTCTATAAAAGTATATTAGCATATCCAGATTCTAGAAGCAACACATCCGTGTCCGCATATATTTACAGCAGGACAGGATGCAGAGGCATTTCGCGGAAACATTGAATAATTTCGCGGAACTCGCCAAAATGAATTCCTGAGTGTCTTAACTGTTGTGGATTCTCGGCTTCGGAGCGAGAAATGACGCCGTTTCTCAGCTTTACTTACACTTATTTACATCTTTTGGTACTATTATTTATTCTGTGCTTTTGGTCAGAACAATCATGGTATAATAAAATAAGGTATTCTCTTCCCGAGATGGAACTTGACTACGTCACAAAATGTTGCCACTGATTGTTCTTTTCGGTAAATTTAAGGACTTTCTCAGTTAGTTCATGAATATTAAATAAAATATTAAGTAACTTAGCTATTTAGTATCTCGCGATTCTCGCGTGATTCATCAATTCAATATTTTATAAATTGATATAGTGGATTAATAATTCGAAATTGGTATATAAAGTTCAAAAATGCATTACGCTCGGGTAATTCAATTTCACACAGTGGCAACATATCAAGCTGATGACGTAGCCAAGTTCCACCTACGTCATCAGCTGTCACGGGAAGAGAATACCTTATTTTATTATACCATGAGAACAATATTGTTCTTTTTACTCCGTAGGAAGGCCTGTGTCGCTCCCCGTTTAGGAATCGAAAATGTACCTACATTATTACGATGCGCGCGGCGACCACTCCAGAGCGATAAATTTAGTGACACGAATAGTATGTGTAGAGTAATAAGAATGACATTGCTTGCAATGCACTTCATAAGTATCTAATCGAAAAGGTGCCGAGTTCTGACTCGGGCTAAATGAAACCATATCACTAACGACATTGAGTACATATTTCTTTGAATTCCTTAGCTGGGTGGGAGAGTCTTAGGCTGCGTTTCCACTGAAGCAGAGCAGAGCGGAGAGGAGGGAAATTGACCAATCACAATGCTCGAAATCTCCGCTCCGCTTCAATTCAAACAGCGGAGCGGAGATTTCGAGCACTGTGATTGGTCAATTTCTCTCCTCTCCGCTTTGCTGCGCTTCAGTGGAAACGCAGCCTTATTCTGTGCCATGGGTTTTTTTTTTAATCAATTTACGGCTCTGGATACTGGTCCTTTAGAGCCAATCTTTATTTATCTCTTCTTTATTCCTAATCCTAAACCCTTAACTATACAATCAAAGGTTGGTATAGGTCCTTTGATTGCTTCACGAGAGCTTCTGGCGACAAATCTATACGACTCCACTAGTTTTCATAGCCGATTGAGCGGCGGACGGCGCCCAAAGACGCCCACCGCAGTCCGCAAATAAATATCACTACAACCGCACTATGACTGTCCACTTTAAACATTTCACATATTGTCCATGAGAATGAGCATTTATAACACCAAACTACACCAATTCCATATTATAAAGTCCAATAGAAAAAATTTGCAAAACAATTTAAAGCAAACTCCAACTGGACCCCTTGACTTCCCGCCAAAAACTCCCCTGTGCCATGGGTTGGAGAGTCCACGGATCTAGTTTGGGGGCTTGAATGTCACTATTGAGTCAAAATTCTTTGACAAGGCGTGAGTGGCGTAACGTTGCGCAAACTTGAAATGCGATGTATAGATCTTCGTTATTTTTTAAACCCCCGACAAAAAAAGACGGGTGTTATAAGTTTGGCGCTCATGCTGTCTGTTTGTCTGTCTGTATCATCGTAGTTCTCGAACAGATTGACTGATTTCGATGCGGTTTTGTTCGCGTAAAATCAAGCTCTCTTGTGGCGGTTCTTAGCTATGTTTGGTGAAAATCTGTTCAATCGTTCCATAGATATTAGAGGTTAACGCTCAAAAGTCGGGGCTTTCTCTAGAAAATAATAGATGGCGCTACGGATATACAATGTCCTTTTTTATTAAGTACAAATATTTTAAGGGGTGAATCAGACCATCATTTTGAACAACTTTTCCCAATAAATGTATATCGAAATAGGAAAAATTTTTTTAGTTTTTCATAGAAATCGAAGTAGTCACGTGATATCTTTACTATGGAAAATGAAAATTATTTTTTCGTATTTCGATAAAAATTTACTGGGAAAAGTTGTTCAAAATTATGGACTGAATCACCCCTTAAAATATTTGTACTTAATAAAAAAGGACATTGTATAGTCGTGTCGGTAGTTCCGCTACTCATCAATAGATGACGTTCTTGACGGTCGGCGGTTAAAATTATAAACTTGTTTACCGCTAAGTATAGTGTTGTTTCTACTTCCACTTAACTAACTTAATCTGTAACAGGTCAATTATTGACGTCAACATTTACTATGAAATTGAAATCAGAATTGACAATATTGTCAAGTAATTATAATATCTTTTTTGATTAAAACTGACGTGGATTTAATCATTATTTTATAGTGTGCGGTGTACGGGCCTGTAGTCACATTCGTCCTGATGAAGACCTCCGGATGAGGTCGAAACATGTCGGCAGTAGCTGACTCTATACGTGAGTAACCCGTTCACTAAATATAATATTGATAATAATATCCAAAGAAAATGACTTTTACCGACTTTAATACCTATTTTTTAGGGTTCACAATTATAGTATATATAATGTAGTTTGAAGGAAAACTATCAGAGCCAAGTAGAGTATACAAATTAAAAAGTTATAGGCGATCAACTTACAAAATGTACTTGAAAAACGACATTTTCATACAAATTCAATAGATATTAGTTTTTAGACGATTTTAGTGGCAAGAACTCAAAGTTGGCATTCGCAACTACGGAACCCTACACTGCGCGTGGCCCGACACGCACTTGGCAAATTATTTAGGTAAGTCGCAGATTATTCTTGCTGTTTAACTCCATTCTGACTGCAACGTAAATACAGCAGCACGTCGAGAAATTGGAGCAGTGAACTACATTAGCAAGTAAAATGCACTTGTTGATGGCTGCGACTCTGCTTAGTCCCAGTTTTGCTTACTTTCTCATGTCTGTTTATCGACCACTGTGGACTAGTGGTTATCAAGCCACGCTGTCACACCGGAGGTCCCGGGTTTTATTTCTGGTTAGGTGAGATGGAAAATATATTTTTTCAGATTGACTAGGGTTTCGGTTTTTTTTGTTTTAAAATATAGTATCGTTGGGTTAGTATCCCATAACACAAGTCTCGAACTTACTTTAGGGCTAGCTCAATCAGTGTGATTTGTCCCTATACAATCGCTCGGGAAATTTGTATCGAAATGTCGTTGTTTTTTAGTTTTTGACTTTTAAGTCAAAGTCAAAGTCAAACATTTTTATTCAAAGTAGGATAAATTTATCTTTTATTAAAGGTAATTGTTTTGAAATATTACATTAGTGCAAAACCTAAAAACTACAAGCGTTTCGGAACGACCACTGCTGGGAAGATTACGCCGAAAGAAACCCTGTTCAGTATTTATTTTATTTATCAGTTTGCCGCTAATATCTGTCTGTCTCTCTGTGTCATCATAGCGCTCGAACGGATGGATGAACGGGTTTGCGATGGTTCTAAGCTATGTTTGATAAAAACGGGTTCAGCCGTATAAAAGTCTTCTTCTTCTTATCGTGTGCGTTAGTGACTAACACTTGTGTCAGAGTTTTTAAACCGCCTTAAAGGCCTCTGACATGGTTTTAGGTAACGACCAATGTCAAAGACAGTGACCGGGACCGATGGCTTAACATGCCCGCCGAAGCACAGATCATCTTACTTATCAGACAATCAGGTGATCAGCCTGCAATGTCCTAACCAAACTAGGACAACAACGCAAAGTCGTTGCCCCCGCCGGGAATCGAACCCGCGACCTCCGGGTACGAGCCGAACGCTCTAACCACTACACCACGAAGGCAGTTAAAAGTTATTGGGGGGTTTGAAAGTCAGGGCTTTCTCTAGCAAATAATAGATGGCGCTACAAATATCAAGTCTTATAGGTAACCGCTACTAGTCACAAGATGGCGTTCTTAACAGTCGGGGTTTTTTAATTTGCCTAGCAAATAAACTTGTTTTTAATTAAGTAAAATGCATTAGAGATATAGATATATCTCTATGCATTTTATATTACTTTATTGTTCGTTTATATGTTATAGTATGTACTCCTATTATTTAATGTTATACTTATATTCTTCTACACTGTAATACTCTAACTGAGCCAACTCCCCCACATCTTTTATAGTCTTCTTTACCAAAGGTCGGCTAGAAGAAATCACTTTAGTGAAGTTTAGTGATAAGTCCGATTTTGTACATACTCCGTGTTATTATAAAACGCAGACTAACTTTGTTACTAGGTTTAAACCATTATCCGACAAAATCAAGTCGACGTCTAGTAAATGCCATTCGCTCATCTGAAAATGTCAACTTGATTTTGTCGGATAATGGTTTAAACCTAGAAACAAAGTAAGTCTGCATTTTATATTATGAATATGTTTTAAATGTACTTTTGATTATTGTCATACCTTGTTGGTGCATTTAGAAATTTAATCTTATCTACTTAATTACGTGTATAATTATACATTGCAACAAATATCGCACCCCCCGGGGTGCTCATCCGATAATCCGATTTGGAACTTCCCGATTCAGTAGAATTATGAATTTCAATGCAGAGCACCCCGCGGTTCGCGGAAAATTATATTTCCATAGCATTTCAAATATGAATCTTTGGAAAATTGCCGGAGATGATTTGCTGTTTAACAAGTGTCACTTGCGTTTGAATTTGTCTGATTTTTGTCTACTTTTTTGTGTTTAGGGTTCCGTACCCAAAGGGGAGTGTAGGCCAAGTCCTTTGGCTGCTATGGCCAAGTATAGCTCTCTTAGTACAGAGAAGGTCGTGCTCAATATATAAAAAAAAACTTGAGAGGTGTCAAGGGACACCCGGATGGAACGAAGTTCCTTTCGATTTATTAGTAGAGAGAGAGAGAGAGAGAGAAACACGCGCACGCCGCACGGCTTACAACTATTGCAAAAAGTGTTGTTACAACTTTTGGTCTTAATTTTTTCCGTCTAGCCTCCTTTCGCAACGCGCGATAAGGAACTTCGTTCCAATAGTGAAGACAATAAGACGTATTGATGATGATGATGATGACCTAAAGGGCAAAGGGACCCTATTACTAAAACACTGCTGTCCATCCATCAGGCTGTATCTAATGAACTGTGATAGACAGACAGTTGAAATTTTCACAGATAATGTATTTCTGTTGCCGCTATAACAACAAATACTAATACAGAATAAAATATTTTTTAAGTGGGGTTCCAGTACAACAAACCTGTTTTTTTTTATAAAAATGGTACGGAACCCCTTGTGCGCGAGTCCGACTTGCACTTAGCCGGTTATAATTTTTTCGTTGAATCATATATAATAATGCCGAAACTGTTAACGTAATAACTTAACGTAGTAAGTGTTTTTTTTTTCGTTGATAAATGTTTTAGGAAAGTACGGTAATGTTGAAATTTATATTAATAAGCCTGGAAAGACATAATCTTTTAAGGCGTAATAATATTATTTTTCCTTAACCTTTTACCTTGTGTTTGGTGTTGTATGTATGTTACGTTACGCGATACATCTCAACTTATTTTAATGATATTAAGAATGAGTGTAGCGTATTTATAGAATTTTTAAGTTAGTTTGGCATCAAAATCAGTTCAGCTGTTCTTGAGATAAAACGCATTTTGGTGAAAATAAATATTGCTCTATAATTTTCGAACCGTTAATTCAAATTCAAATTCAAATTCAAATATATCTTTATTATCATAGGATATTTATAATATCTCTTAATAATCGTCATTGTTTTGTTTACAATTGTTGACGTCAAATAGTTACTTACAGCTAAGTTTACTACCGCTTCCAAAGCGCTAGTGCAGAAGAAGCGGTAACAAACTGCACTGCACCTTTTCTCCAAGGACGTCAACTCACAATTAAATTAATACTTAAAGTTAATGTGGACTGAGAATACATTGTTTTGTTATGTAATATCATGATTTTAATTGAATTTTTAAATGTCAAAATTTTTAAATAATGTCAAGTTGTAGATTTAGTTTGTACAAAATGTACATGTCATTTGCGAGTACCTATATTACAAACTTTAAGAGGGACCCGCGCCAAGCTCAAGCCAGACTTTTTTGTCCTTAAGGTAGTCATCGGTACTATAATAAGCCTTCTCACAAAGTACTTTCTTTACATACGTTTTGAATTTATTATCCGGCATATCAAGGACCGATTTTGGCAATTTATTATAAAAAAGTATACAGTTCCCCATAAACGTCTTACTAACTGTTTTGAGCCTAGAAAATGGGGCAACTAAGTCATTCTTATTACGTAGGTTTCTATCGGTCAAATCGCTTACTTTACTGTATGAGGAAATATTTTTCCTTACATGCATTATGTTTTCAAATATATACTGTGATGATAAGGTAAGTATATCTATTTTCTTGAATAATTCTCTGAGTGAGTCTCTAGATCCTAACCCGTAAATAGCACGAATTGCCCGTTTTTGTAAAATGAAAATAGTCTGAATATCGGCTGCACTCCCCCACAGGAGTATGCCGTAAGACATAACACTATGAAAGTAACTAAAATAAACTAGTCTAGCAGTTGCTACATCTGTCAATTGTCTTATTCTCCTAACAGCATAAGCCGCAGAGCTAAGCCTATTAGAAAGTTTAGTTATATGAGCACCCCATTGAAGTTTTGAGTCTATTGTAATTCCTAAGAAGGTAGTACTTTCAACAAGATCGAGTTTTTCACCATCTATCATTATGTCAACGCAGGCCTGTCTCACATTAGGAAGAGAAAATCGAATGCATTGGGTCTTTTTCGCATTTAACATGAGGTTATTGGCAGAAAACCAATCAGAAATAGAAGACAAGGTGCTGTTCACCACGCTAGCGTTTGTGCTATGTCGATCTATTTTGAATATTAGCGAGGTGTCATCAGCAAACAGCACTATGCCAGCCTGCTTCTCAACCATGTAAGGCAAGTCATTAACATAAACTAAGAAAAGGAAAGGTCCAAGAATTGAACCTTGCGGTACGCCTATTTTAACATTAGATCCGTGAGATTTTATGCCATTTAAATCAACAGTCTGATGCCTATCTGTTAAATAAGATTCTATCAGTTTAATTGAATTATCATCAAAACCGTATTGACGAAATTTGAGCAAAAGTGTCGGATGATCTACGCAATCAAATGCTTTGGAGAGATCACAAAATGATCCAATTCCATCATTTTTGTTCTCCCATGCGTCATATATATGAGTAACGAGTGCTACTCCCGCATCGGTGGTCGATTTCCCGCCAGTAAAGCCGAATTGTTGGCTATGGAAAAGTTGGTAGGTCTTGAAGTGAAGCAGCATTTGATTGAGCATTATCTTTTCGAACACCTTACTCAAAACTGGCAGGATAGATATAGGTCTGTAGTTGCCAGGGTCTGTTTTTTCTCCTTTTTTAAATAAGGGGATTAATTTACTACATTTCATTAGGTTAGGAAATATGCCTTCATCAATACATTCGTTAAATATAAAAGCTAAATCAGCAGCTATGATATTTATGATATGGCTTACTACAGCAACTGACATGCCCCAATGATCTTCAGATTTTTTTAAATTTAGCTGTTTATATGCATCTATTATATCTTTGGGGCCAATATGCTTAAATTTAAATTGAGAATTACAAGGCCTAACATTATTCTTAAGCAAGGCTTCAGCACGCTGGGGGTTAGAATTCACATTAGAAGTAAGTTCCAAAGGAATGTTAGTAAAGAAATCATCAAAAACATTTACTATTTCTTCAGTTTTTGTAATAATCACACCATTAGATTTGATTTGACAGATATTTTCTTTGGCTTTATTTTTACCTGTTTCTTTATTTATAACATTCCAAGTTTCTTTTATTTTGTTAGGAGCATTATTTATTTTTCTACTAATACGATTTGCCTTGGCTTGTCTACAAACTTTTTTAAATATTTTGGAATAATTTTTAACATATTCTACAAAGGGAGGATCAAAATTATATTGTTTTTGGGCATATAAGTCGTAAAGCTTGTTCCTACTTATGTAGATGCCAGTAGTAGCCCACTCACTAAACTGTAATTTCCTATGCACTACAACTTGTTTTCGTTTCAATGTTTTTGAATATTCTGAAGTAATACAGTTAAATAGTTTATTGTAATGGGCGTCCGGCTATCAGGTTTGGATGAAACTTAACATTTTACGAGATGTTATTGCTATATTTCTTATGTGTATATTAGATATTAAAATTGTTTAACCAGTTTTGAGATAATAGATTAAGTAGATAAAGTTGGTGGCTGTAATATCACAAAGCAACAAAAAATAAAATTAAAGGTTTAAAAAAGTTTAAAGGTTTAACCGCTTCCGTGGTGTAGTGGTTAGAGCGTTCGGCTCATACCCGGAGGTCGCGGGTTCGATTCCCGGCGGGGCAACGACTTTGTGTTGTTGTCCTAGTTTGGTAAGGACATTGTAGGCTGATCACCTGATTGTCTGATAAGTAAGATGATCCGTGCTTCGGAGGGCACGTTAAGCCGTCGGTCCCGGTCACTGTCTTTGACATTGGTCGTTACCTAAAACCACGTCAGAGGCCTTTAAGGCAGTTTAAAAACTCTGACACTAGTGCTAGTCACTAACACACACGATAAGAAGAAGAAGAAAGGTTTAAGTTACTTTCAAAATTTCATATTTTTTGGAACGAAGTTCCTTATCGCGCGTTGCGAAAGGAGTCTAGACGAAAAAATTAAGACCAAAAGTTGTAACGACACTTTTTGCTATAGTTGTAAGCCTAGCGGCGGCGTGCGCGTGTTTCTCTGTCTGTCTCTCTCTCTCCTAATTAATCGAAAGGAACTTCGTTCTATCCGGGTGTCCCTGTCAAGTTTTTGAAGTGAAAACTTCTTTAGCGGCGTTGTGCACTTTTTTTGGAATGGGAAAAAAATCTTAAATTCGCGTCAGGACACGTGGCCTGATCGAAAATTCGTAAGACGGCGCAGGGCGCTTGCGCGAATGTTCGTTGTACAGCGTGCTACGCGCATCCATGGATGATGACAGCTGATGGCCCGACCGTCTGTGTAGTGGCCATACTGCTGTGTATTTGAAAATGATTTTGTTAAAAATGAATTTAGTCATGCTTGTGACATTTGTGACAGACTGTGGTTCAGAAAAGATTTGAAATATTTTATACTGATAATTAAAGCAATTCGTGCAAAATTATTCCATAACCATTCCAAAATATCAAAAATGCACAACGTTAATATTCAAGTTTTCACTTCTGCCGGCACTCCCAGAGTGCAAACCGTCGTTTTTTTTTATTAGCCGTTCATGTCCCACTGCTGGGCAAAGGCCTCCCCTCTTTCCTTCCATAACTCTCTGTCTCTGGTTTTAACTTTCCAATCCTGTCCGAATGCTTTCAAGTCGTCTGTCCATGAGTCATACATATTTCAATAATACTGTCACTAGATGTCGCTAATACGAAAGTGATTTAGCGTTTTATTTTTCGAGTGTTTCATTAAATTACATATACTCGTATTTTGGAGCGTTTCCAAACAGGTGCATTTTTGAAGTGATCGTATGCGAAGGATTTGAAACGAGGGGTCTTTACAAAAATGTAATTGTAGCGTAAATAAATAAATAATTAATAATATACCGACAAATTATGCAGATAGAGCTTGCCCCAAAGTAAGTTCGTGTTTTGTGGGATACTAACTCAATGATACTAAATTTTATAACAAATACATAAACTTATAGATCAAACTGAAAAAGATAATTTTCTATCTTGACCTGACCGTGGATCGGTAAATATATCAAAGAAACCTTTCTTAGAGAGTCCGTTAAGATTCCCGCTGCTTTATTATTCATGGTGAAATTTTTATAAAACCGTAGACAAATTTCCGATATTTTCTGCGTAAAACAATATTGTTTTCACTGAAACGATGATTTTAAAAAAAGACCAAAAGACGAGATACTAAGAAATCAACTTGTCGATTGTTGAGATACAAACGTATTGTTTAACAAAAAGAAAATCTCGAAGGAAAGTTAACTGCGGGAAAGTAATACCGAACGAACTGCCTTTGTGCGTAGGATATAACGTTTCTGTCAATTACTGCGGAATACCTTTGGGTATTATATTATTTTTCTCGTGTACAAAACGCAAAGTTAAAAAAAAAGAAACGTGAAAAGGATTTTTTGGAACGAAGTCCCGTGTTTAGGAAGGCCAGTAGGTTTGGGCTGTTTTTCGCTCTAGCAAGTCACGGTTCTGAGTGTCAGAAAAGGATAGCTGTATGGAAAAGTGCTGTTTGTGCTGACAGGTGTAGATCTGTACCTGACTGACCTGAACAGCGACGAAACGCATAAGCATATTCAGGGCACGTTAAGCCGTCGGTCCCGGTCACTGTCTTTGACATTGGTCGTTACTTAAACCATGTCAGAGGCCTTTAAGGCGGTTCAAAAACTCTGACACTAGTGTTAGTCACTAACACACACGATAAGAAGAAGAAGAAGCATATTCTGATGTACTCAAAACCTAAGCCGTTGGTCCAAGCTGTCATTATTTAATTTCATTTTATTTACCTATTTATTATTTCCATTTAACATATACAAATAGGTCACCTTGTGGGTACCAGATGGAAGAAGACGTAGGGGTAGACCAAGGAAGAGATGACGGGATGACATCGAGAGTTTCTTAAGTTGATGGCAGCAAATTGCTCGGGATAGAGATAGATGGAGAGGAGAAGGGGAGGCCTTTGCCCAGCAGTGGGCAAATACAACATCAGGGTAATAAAATATAAAAAACATATATAAAGTGGAAGGGACATAACGGGTATGTCCCCTCAACGTTGTATGTATAGCATTTTGTAGCAGTCATGTCTTTAGGCAGCATGAAAAATCTGACATCAGTGTTGGCCACTTATGCAGATAAAAAAACTACTCGCGCCAACCGTAAAATCAGATACAAGGAATAGGCAAAATTTTAAGGAATAATGAAGATAGTGACGCATCCAACTATATGCCCACCGTTACTGTAAAATTTGAACTTAGACTCTGTCTACCGCGACACTTTTATAATGTCTATCCTGTAATACGCTACTTTACAACTACTCAAATTAGATATTCTGGTCTAAACGTCAAAACAAACATTTTCAATGGGATTTGTACACTGACCTCCATATATACAAGTACGCTGGACCTATGATTAGCCGGGCCATAGTGAGGCGATTTGATTTTCGCCATTTTGGCGCTGATCGTAGGCATTCGTAGCAGTGGGTGGGAACGGAACTAATATGACAGATGGGACAATGACATCGATAAAAGTCATTTCCGAATTAGTTATGTCAGATTTAGTTCTCTTCCCACGCATTGGGGGCGCTTCAAATAGGCACAATGAAGAGCTGTCATTTCTAAGGGTATCATAGGTCCAGCGTACTTGTATATATGGAGGTCAGTGGATTTGTATGAAATACAGGCTAATTACGTCATAGTTTCTTGGAGTCAAATGTTTTTCCGCAATAATATATCTCAAATCACGCTGAAAATGGATATGATCAATAACTGAAACTTCCTAATTCCAACATTAGCAGTTAGTAAAAAAAATCCTGTCGCCCACCGTCCGTGCCGTCCACCGGCTAGACCCATGGGCCCCATGGGTCTAGCCGGTGGGATCACGGGCTGGTATTTACGTATATGGAATATGGTATGGACTCATGGGTCGCGACCCCAATACTTGTTGACTTCTGTGGCCTATAGTGGTAGTCATGCCACGCTGTCATATCGGAGGTCCCGGGTTCGATCCCCGGTCATTGTTTTGAGATTGACCTTGGTCTTTTTCTTACTATGGGGCAAGTTCAATCTTTATGATTTGTCCGTATATTTATTTATACTTTGAGATTTTGAACTGTACGTTTCCATGTAAATTGCTATATCAATATATCGTTGGCTCGGCCGGACTCGATCGCACAATCGCGATAGATATCGAGATTAAAAAACATTCTTTTCAGTGTTATTCTTTGCTCAGAGCAATATTGCTCCTCCGGGCTTTTATAAAGGAAGTTTAAATTCTCCTGCGATATGGTTTTAATCAGAAACGGTGAAATGTTAGGTAAGAACAGGAATAACCACGCGTCTTTTGTTGGTATGTAACTATTATTAACTAATGTTTCAGTGAGGAACATACAACTAAACAAACATCAATGAGACCTCTTCAACCCGTCTGGCCAACGAGGAGTGTAGGCCAAGTCCTCTGGCTGCTCTGGTCAAGTATGATTCTAGTAGTACAGAGAGAGTCATGCTTCTGGAGTGGAGATTAAACGACCTGATGATGACGACTGTGAGAACATTAGACATCGCGAGCCCCTCCACTTTCGCCTTTTGATATTTTTCGCAACATTTTGTGTAGAATGAAATCTTTCTTAGCATGCCTCTCAAATTTAATGAGGTCTTTTCAGAGTAGAAATTTAAAAAAATAAGTCTAGATGGCGTTGATAAAAAGGCATGTGTCAATGTCATAGATGGCAATATTTAATGTCCTGTCACTCTCTGTAGGGGTGGGTCGTCAACGGTTTTGTCGTCGACGAAACGAGACCGTTTTCCGTCAACTTTAAACGAGTTCATAAAACAGTCTAATTTTCGATTAGTTAGGAACCACATTGAGGAACTATGACAACGTAAACTAAACTTTTATGGCATGATTCAACGACAAAGTCAACGTCGTGACGTGAACTAGACTAGAGTCAAATGAGACCTAAAAAATAACGTAAATCAAGTCTAATAACCTGTTTATAAACTAAAAATACAATCTATGCGTATGACAATAGAATTGAACTGCGCCCACTCATAGCATGGATTTCGCGCATGCGCGCGGCAGAGACAGTCATATCGGCAAATATTAAAGTATGAATGAAGGGAACAGATTGCTAGCTTCGGTTGGCGTAGCGAAGCGACGAAGAGCCACGATCATTATCATTCAATCTTTTCGGTTTATCATTCGACGGTAAACTAGTCGAATAGTTCATGCACTTCATGCCAGTTAACGGTTGAAATAAACCGTTCGTTCATTCAACGTCCATGTCTACTCTCTAGGTATCTATGTATAAACATAACTATTTACTGTTTCATTTATAATGTTTGCTTATTAATATCTTAACAAAAAATATATATATACTACGTTATAATTATGGTTAGCCCATGTATTGTGAAAAACTGTCAAAATATTGGCACTCGTCGTTTTCCTTAAGACGAAATCACAATGAATACAAGCTTTACGACATAATATCAAGTCTGGACTAACTTTTCCTAAGAATTCTCTCATATATTTACTGAATTAAGGAAAAATTCTTAGTAGAATGTAAATTGCTTACATTTTACAAGTACAGCATTTTTAAGGCGTTTTTGTCTTTTTGAAACTGGTTTCTACGAGAGAAACGAACGAACGGTTTTCGATTCATATACATTTAGTTATACTGAGAACGGACGACCACACCGGGTGAAACGAAGAAACGAATAACGAAACGATCCGCGATATCCAAAACATGAACGAACATTTCTTCCGTTTCGCCCGTTTATTCGTTTTTTCTCCTACAAACACGTTTCTTTCGTAATGTTTATTTAATTAATTAATAATTATAGAAAATAATTTTATATCTTAATTAAGGGAGAGGGAAAGCAGTTTTTCGTGAAAATGGTTCTCAATCCAGTTCCTTTGCCAGATGAAACCAGTCCGTTCCGTTTTCTGCAAAACCCGTTACGACCCACCACTATTTGACACTTGACCAAGGCATCAAAGCCATCTGGTGAGAAAAAGAGTTACTATTTTTTTTTTTAAATGTCACTTTGAAAACCCCTCATTGAAATCCGTCGATAAATAATGCTAAGTACAGCAAACTTTCCCCTGTATGCATATGAATGTATGTATTAATAAATGTATATACTATATTGTATATGTTTATGTATGTCTATAATATAGTGTTATCGCTACTAAATTTATTTCTGTTTTTCCTAAAGGCTGACTGATAGAAAATTCATTAGCATTAAGTCCGCCTTTTGTACTTTTATGGTCAATAAAGATTTAATAAAATACAATAAATATAATAAATTCTAGTCGATCTCGTACATTAAAGCAAAGAGTATATATATTTCCCCTTAATTGGCTTGTAGAGCACAGGCCGACCTAACCTGGCTGTAATGCAGGCTTAGCCAAATATTACATTATAACTTACAATAACAATCTCGTAGGCCCGCCATAAAGTTTCAAAATTGTCCACGTAGATTGCTCGTAAAGTCCTACGAAATCTTGTTCATAGTATATATAATCTAGGTAGAAATGAAAGGGAATTATTAGTTAGTGCAGACCAGAAATTTCTCCGTAAGAAAGTTGTGTTTAACAATTTCTCGCGCGAAAAATCCGGGCTTTTGCGCCATTACAGTAATAAGGAAAACTGCTTTTAGTCAACATTTCTTCTAGTTCA
Source organism: Acrobasis consociella (assembly GCA_963555685.1). Lineage (NCBI taxonomy): Eukaryota > Metazoa > Arthropoda > Insecta > Lepidoptera > Pyralidae > Acrobasis > Acrobasis consociella. Next base: position 1,022,882 of record OY743107.1, read on the forward strand.
TCGGGAGTGTAACCCTCTTACCACATTTAGTGCGCCCGGGGCGTGCCCGGCCACCATTTTGAACTGTAAGTATGTTACTTTGTTTTTGTATGTTATTTGTATTACTGGATAGTACCTGGGCGACCGAGCTTTGCTCGGTTACATCTCAAACATAAACTAATTTTTTTTAAACTTGTCTAAAAACAATGCAAAATAAAAAAAATATATAAACTTAAACATAAAAAAAAAACAAAAGTAAGTCACCGAGTGGGATTCGAACCCGTAACACTCTTTCTAGCGGTCGCTATCCTTAACCACTGAGCTAAATCAAAGCGGTCGCGGCGCGATGAAATTAACGACCATATTCTGCGTGGAAAGAAAAACGCATGAAAACTCGAAAACACGCGTGTTTAATCTAGATCGATTGTTTACCCCCGAAAACCCCCATATACAAATTTTCTGCGAAATCGTTAGAGCCGTTTTCGAGATCACAGAAATTTATAAATAAATATATATATATACATACAAGAATTGCTCGTTTAAAGGTATAAGATTTGAGCTAGCAAGTGAAGCGTCCGCCTATCCGTCATTTTGTCTGCCCGGCTGTTTTCGCCTACAGATCGCGTTTCTCAATCGATTCTCGTGAAATTTTGTCAGGCGGCTTGAAAATTACTAATTCTAATTATTTCTATTGTCAATTATTTTTTTTGAAATTTTTCAAAATGGTGTAATGAGGGTTGAAATCTTTTAAAATATTATATTTCAGCCATTTTAAAAATGTCCCATGCTGGTCTGGGAGAAACGAAAAAACTTAGAATGTACCAGCTGCTTCTCTTCCCGCGCAGATCGTAAAAGCCGATCGAGGGAATGGGCAAAAATGCGAATCATTTTAACAGGCGATGCGGCTAGCAACCCGTCACTGTATTGATTGCTTTTCCATCTTCTCGCCCACCATGACGCTAAAAGTAGCTTTTGGGTCTTGCGGCCCTGGGCTCTGCATAGAGCCGCAAGACCCAAAATGCTCTGTCTGCCCCATTAGGGATAAAGACGTGATAGTATGAGTGTTTAAAAATGTCATTAATCTTTTTTGTTGCCTTAAGACGCAACTTTTGTCTCAACAATTTTTTTTATACGTTAAACTTCAACGGATCGCGGTTACTCGCGAGGTCTTCAAACGACAGAGACACTAGATTACGTTTGCCTACTACATCAAATCTAATCTAGTGTCTCTGTGATCTGTAGACCTCGCGAGTGTAGTTATTTTTACAAGATTTAATTTTAGTTGCAATGCAGTAAAAAATTAATAACACAAAAGCCAATGTTCGATAAGCGATATTTAAATTATATTGAGCATTTTTTTTTGGCAGTGAGTAAGATTTATTAAACTTTTTACAATTTAAGAAAAATTAACAAATCGTAATCAACAAGAATACATCAAAACATATATAATTTTTTTGCGCGAAAAATATTTTTTGGCGAACCTATAGAAAGCATTTTCATATTTAGACATTATTTGGGGAAAGTTATTAAAAAAAACCTCGCTTGGTTTTGTCATTTTCAAAAGGTAATTTGAGTATTTTATTAATTACAATTAAGCGACACGTAATTATTAGCTAGTAATTTTCAATAAAAAACAATACCGTTCGTTGGTGAAGCTATTGAGAAAAATAACAACAGCAACTGTCCACCTGAGTATTTAAAAGTCTTATCAGGCCAAGGACCAGCTATCACCCACTTTATCAGTACTGATCGCTTTGTGGCCGCTAAAGTGGAGACCCTTGTAAATCCTCCAGAACCATTCGTCTCGCAACGGTCCACTGTTTTTGGGACTGATTAAATTTAACTCTCGACGAGAAAAAGGTGAAAGGTTTATATATTATGTTCAGTTACTTTTACCCGGAAATGTTTTGCATACAATTTCCGCGGCTTCTTATCGTGTGTGTTAGTGACTAACACAAGTGTCAGAGTTTTTAAACCGCCTTAAAGGCCTCTGACATGGTTTTAGGTAACGACCAATGTCAAAGACAGTGACCGGGACCGACGGCTTAACGTGCCCTCCGAAGCACGGATCATCTTACTTATCAGACAATCAGGTGATCAGCCTGCAATGTCCTAACCAAACTAGGACAACAACACAAAGTCGTTGCCCCCGCCGGGAATCGAACCCGTGACCTCCGGGTATGAGCCGAACGCTCTAACCAATTTCCGCGGCGTATACAGAGTATACAAAATTAAATTTCGCACCAATGATCCAAATCGCGAATTAATTTTAGAGTTAAAAAAATATTGAAATTGGTACAGACCGATCCAGATTAAGGTATAAATATGATGTTTTTTATTTCTCAGCTTTTAGAATCTCGCAAGAAATATTGTGATTGTGACAGACACTTCTATTTAGGCAATATCCTAGACAAGCTATTTTATCTATTTTATTTTTAAAGTTAGTACATACTTATTTGAATTTCTTTCTTTCAAATGGAGCGACTTTTGAGAATATTTTTTCAAGATAAGGTGGTATGAAGTAATGATAATTTTTAAAAATATGGGACACCAAATGGCAACACAGTGAAGGTAGGTCCAATAAGCTGCACTTATTAGATACATTTAACGCAGTAAAAGGAGGAATCAATTGGACCTTTTGTCACATATTTGTTTCAATTCAATTCATTTATTACATTCATATTATATAAGTACATCAATTTTTAGTCTTACTAATATTACCACGGTTTTTATTAGATAGAATATTATTATGAACCCATTTATTTATTTGTTCTAATACCGATCTTATTTATCAAGATGTTTTTTTTATTTTAATGTTAAAATTAAATGACAATAATAATGGACAGAGACAGATGAAACAAAATGGGAGGGACCTTTGCCCAGTTAAACAAAACAATATAATTTAAAAAAATGACGAAATCTGTTTCTAGATTTATCAAGATCAATGTATTATTAAATAGTATTTTTCGGTTTCGGTTTAATAGTAGGGTTCCGTAGTTGCGAATGCCAACTTTGAGTTCATACCACTAAAAACGTCTAAAAACTAATTATCTATTGAATTTGTGTGAAGTTTTCCTTTTCCGAATACATTTTATAAGTTGATCGTCTATAACTTTTTAATTTGTAAACCCTTCTTAGCTCTGATAGTTTTCCTTCAAACTACATTATATATACTATAGCTATGAATTTTTTCACGTGTTCATATATAACCGTTTAGTAGATAGAGGTGGGGGACACTTGTCTCTAACAAAAATTGTGCTAAAGCGCACAATTTTTCAGACCAACCTAAATATTTCAGAAACGGACCCCTTAATCGAAAAATGGTGTTTACAAGCTCACAATATTTTTGAAAGACGTATTTAAAGATATAATGTATTTGTCGAGAAAAAATTTTTTTTTACCTATTTACTTGTATGGCAGGTACAAAAAAAATCCAGATTTTATTTTACGACATTTTCGCCATGCTAAATATACATATCTTTGCCAAATTACAGCTTTCTAGTACTTACAGTATCTGAGTAGGAGCGCGGATGGACAGACAGACAGACATGGCGAAACTATAAGGGTTCTTTGTTTACTGAGGAACCCTAAAAAACGGAAAATAGACTCCAAGCTTCACAGCAATACAGCTGAGGATGCAACTGGTGACACGCTGACATGAGAGAGAAAGAAAGTAATGCTGAGTGATTTATACTCCGATTAACGCTCATTTTAATGTCGATTGATTACTATGTATAACAGGTATAACTTTTCCAACAATTTTGTAAAATATATCTGTGCCATATCTAGTACATATTGCGTACAGGTCAATGGAATTGAAATTATATTTTTAGACATTCCTTTTATCATCTTGAATATTCAAGGCGTGAAAAATCGCTCGAGTAGTTTAGGAGTGCTCTTGAATTATAAATAAAGATTTCTTTTTGCATATTTTATTGACGTCTGAAACAAAATTGCTGCCAAATACTAGAAATGAAGACATATTTTTATTAAAAAATGATCTACCTAATTAAAACGGCAATTAGTAAGAAACGTTTTAATATTACTTGATAACTAAAATCCCATTAAGGCCATGACTTCATTAAATAATATTAATAATTAAAATATGAATGCTTAGGTTATTAATGTCTCTATTATAACGATAAATTTTAATTGCAATTTCACGTCTGTACTCTTTACAGAGTAGATAGACAGAGTCGTCACACGCAAATATAGTTACTAGCTAAAGCCCGCGGCGTGGACTGGACGGTAATTTTTTTGCAATCTTACGGGAACCTTACGGACCAAGCCCAGAAATTGTAAGGTTAAGTATCTCAGTGTCTAGTTTTATTGAAACCAGTTTATATAGTGTGTAAAATGTGTAAAAAGGTGTTATGTTGTTTTTTTTTCAAATGCGTACTGAACTTACAAATATTGTACAACTTTGTATATTTTCGACATAGTAACACACAAAACAATCCCAATTATTGTATCTTTTACTGTTGCAATCAGATACAAAATAAATGAAACATAAATGCCGAGAGGAGACGTGATAAGAAATATATATTTTATATCTCCGTTGCATACATACGTATGACTGAATTTTATGCGCTATAAAAACAACGTACATTTTGCTATTAAATTTGATGTGCTGCGCAAACGAATGCTATCTGTAGATTGAAGTTAAGGACTACACACATCATTGACAGAGTATTTTTTTTGAATGAATCAGTTACTGTCATTGCCATATCAACCTGAGTTAAACGGAAAGGCGAAGCATAGTGCGTTTAAATTGCTAAAGAACGCATGGACGTCAACAATGATGATTAGCTATTGCTAATCTTATATCGAGTGTATTAATACGTCAATAGCTAACATTTATGTAACATTGGAGGGCACGTTAAGCCGTCGGTCCCGGTTACTGTCTTTGACATTGATCTTTACCTAAAACCATGTCAGAGGCCTTTAAGGCGGTTTAAAAACTCTGACACTAGTGTTCGTCACTAACACACACGATAAGAAAATTGGTGTCAGATTTTTGGAGCTGCTTAAAAGCACAGTAATATTTTCTAACAGTATTCTATCTTCATACAAACGGTCGGAACGGAAGCATACATACCTAATCACATCAAACAGAGCATTTTGGGTGTTGCGATGCGACTATAGACAGACGAAGGCCAAAGCAAAACTCGAAGGCCACTTATAGCGATGGACCAGAAGGCGGTTGAGTCAGCCAAAAAGATATCTGACCAGAAGTGCCATTTTTGAAACGCGGAGTTACCTAAACGAATGGTTTTTCGATACAAAAAACCGTTCGTTTAGTGACTCCGCGTTTGAAAAATCGCACCTGTTGCCCTCTACTTTTATTTTGAATTTTCTCTTAATCCGAAAATAACATTAACATGAAAATGTATATTCAAAAAGATATTAATAAAGCCTTTCTCGCAGTAAACATTTTCATAATAATATTGTTTTTAGGATATTTTTATTTTTAAAAGATAATTCAATACATAGGTAGAGGGCTTGGTCAGTCATCTCCTTGGTTGACTGTACATTCAGTAAAATAAAAAACCTAGTATCAAAATATACAAAGAAAACCTTTTACTATCTTCCTAAGAATATTTACCTAATATTTACTAGCCCCACCGTCTATCTCAGTCCTAATTCTGATTTGTAGACGAAATAAATCGGCCGTATTATGTCTGGGATCAGCTCAGAATTCTAATGGCCCCGAAATTGATATTATTGATAGCACATATAGACCCACTATTGTAATGTATATTGTTTTATTTAGGGCAATTTCGACTTTAAGGAAAATAACTACATTCGTTTTATATTAACCTCCTACAAAAAGAGGAGTTTTACAAGTTTGACTCTAATGTCTGTCAGTGTCTCTGACTGTAGCATCGGATCTCTCGAAACGATGGACTGATTTCAATGCGGTTTGTTAAACGTGAAAGTAAGGTCCCTGCGATGGTTCTAAGCTACGTTTGATAAAATCGGTTCAGCTGTTTAATATTTTTTTGGGATTAACGCTTAAAAGTCGGGGTTTTTAATTTATCTGGCAACCAATAGATGGCGCTACGGATATCAAGAATATGTAGTTCCGAAACGAATCAAATCAACGGTGTCAGGGTATTTTAAATTTGCCTAGCAAATAAACCAATTTTTCACGCTGTCAAAGTTCACGAGCCCTATACACCTAAATAAAATCCTACATATTCAGCAGCTACCGACAAAGAGGACAATTATGATCAAACAAAAGAGCTGCCAATCGAGTTTTAATTAAACCAGAGACAATAGACTATAGACTGATCGATGGAGGTCGTTTGACACTTGATGTATGTACTTAGACGATGATCAACGCTATGCAATGGGGGCGATCAAAACGTGCTCAGTTTGATTTTCGAATAAAATATCCTACTTCCTACCAATATTACAGATACAGATACATTTTCACGTCTATATCCCTGACGGGGCAGACAGAGCCCAGGGCCGTTAGGCCCAAAGGCCACGCTTAGCGTGATGGTGGGCGTTAAGATGGAAAAGGAATCAAAATAGTGATGGGTTGCTAGCTGCATCGCCTATTACCATGATTCAAATCTCGCCCATTCCCTCGATCGGCTTTTACGATCTGCGCGGGAAGAGAAGCAGCTGGTACATTCTAAGTTTTTTCTTTTCTTCCAGACCAGCATGGAAGAGTACCTACCAATTTTATAAATGCGTAAGTGAGTTTGTATATTTGTTACCTTTTCACGCTTAAACTAGTGAACCGATTTAGATGAAATTTGTTATGGTCATAGTATGATACCCAGGGAAGGACATAGGATAGTTTTTATCCCGAAATTCCCACGGGGAGCGAAGCCAACGGGCACAACTAGTCATACATATTTCTTTTTTATTTTTATTAAGGGATAAATTAAACTGATTGAGCTAGCCCCAAAGTATGATCGAGACTTGTGTTATGGAATACTAATTAGCTACTATATTTTTATAACAAATACATAATATACAACGTGTTAATAAAATAACGCAAAACCTCTCAGGTTCTAACTCAGTTCATGAAACTGAACAACTTTTGTTCTACAATATTCCCAAAATGCCAGAAATAAAATTAAGATTTTCATAAAAATTGACTCGATCAGCTGATCAGTTTGTATGAAAATTCAAATATTTTTTTTTGGTTTTGTGAAAGTTGTAGAACAAAAGTTGTTTAGTTTCATGAGCTGAAGTACCATCTGAGAGGTTTTGCGTTATTTTATTAACACGTTGTATACATAATAAACTTTCATACTGGTTTAAGATAAATTTTAAAAACTAAAAACCGACTTTAGCACCAAACTAAACAAGTCATTTCTATGGGATCACTTGAAAATTATGCTCTTTCAAACGAAAAATGGTTTTCCAAATAGGTTCAGGCGCCTTTAAGCAAATAACAAACCCAAAAAAATCACCCTAAGGGCAAAAACGGGACTCTATCACTAAGACTCCGCTGACTATCAGTCCGTCCGTCTGTCTGTCTGTTACCAGGCTGCGTATGTCATGAACTGTGATAGCTAGATAGTTGAAATTTTCACAGATGATGTATTTCTGTTCCCGTTATAACACAATCACTAAAAATGTAATAAAATTAATATTTAAGTAGGGCTCGAGTCCAACTCGCACTTGGCCGATTATCTGAAGTTAAAAAGGTAAGGTACAACATGGAGATTTAAATGCTGACGTAATCTCTTAGTTAGGCTAAATTTAGCCTAACGCACGTCAGCGCTTATTTACATTCATTTACCCACGATGCCAAGCCTAGTAAAAATCATGATCCAAAAAAACAGGTCTGCTATTCCGGCAGTGACACGAGCCTACGTCACCTTAATGTGACTGTCTACGCCACGAAGAGGGGCAGGGTGCGGAGCGCGGGTCCTGAGGCGGGCGCGGCGGCGCCAGCACTACTCCTTCACATCTCGATAGGCGCGCGCGCATACATAACATTTTGTACCTACCTAATTTTCAAAATATAATTTCTTAAGTATTATCCTCTTTTAATTCAATGCCTCAACAAAATTTTTTGGCGACCGTGACAGGACACGAAATAAGTAACACAGTCGAAATAATAGTCGTATTCGTAATTACATCGAACGTTCGAGAAGAATCTGGAGCCACATAGATCTCGGAGAACAAAGGAAGGTGCGGCCGGGCGAACTTTGGACTCGGCGTGGCAGCGGCGTGTTTCATCAACCACATAAACACGGGAAGTGCCTTTCTATCCTTTATTTCTATCCTTCCTTTTCAGTCTTCGATTTGTGTGAAAATATTGCTAATTCATATATAGTTCATTTATAGTGTGATAAATAGGTTCGGAACGTTCATCAATTTGCGTTCATCAAGTTAGTGTGTGTGTGAGTGAATTTATTGCGCATTTTACGTCCGCTTAACTCGTTGCAAAGCCCATCTCCCTACATCTTCGCTTATTTCTAAAATTATTTTTAAAATTATAAATCCATTAAGAGGTTCTTCTTGCAACTTCCACAATATACGGCTTAATTGCACCGAGCTAGACCTATATACCTACATTTTAAACATTAAAGATCATTCTGAGTAAATATACAATTCCCATAAATTTAAATAAATTAATATTTTCTGCTAAATATTTTTATTAGCATTTCCGCATTTCATTGCCTCCTCATTTCTTGCCTTCTCATTTCATAGCCTTTATAGAATTCGTGCATAACGCTTTCCCATAGATCGTTATTATTTTTAACAAAATAGTAACATCGATCATCGAACGTGCTTTCAGAAACTTGTGCCGGCGCCCGCGCACGGCGTGCCTGCGTGATCGCTGTTGCTGCCCGGCCGCACTACCTGCGTCCCGGCACGTGACCTTGACCGATATCGCCGCTCTGCTTGCATTCTTTTGTCTGGTTTGATAAACAATTTCTTTACTTAATAACTTGTTTGCCATTACTATTTCATTACTTTGTTTCGAATAGGGTTTTCCTTGTTGTTTACTTATAATGACGTCCGAGGGCGAGAAGGAAATTGATATAGAATTACAATTTAAGGATTTTATTAGACAACGTAGATCAATTAGAGGACGTTTAACTACTTTTGAAAATTTCCTTGCCGACTTAGGGCGTCTGAACCCCAGGGAATTAAACGAAACTCAGAAAAATGAATTGAGTCTTCGAATCGACAGAATAGAAGCGTTATTTTCCGAATTCGAAAAATGTCAAAATCAAATAGAACTTTTGTGCCCAATTCTGGATGATCAAATTCGAGAGAGAGATGCAACGGAATCCAGATTTTATACTTCAATGTCTACTGCTCAAACACTTCTTAAATTAGTGCCGTCTAATCAAGTGATTAAATCAAATAATAGTTGTTGTTCACATAAAGATAACTTTAATGTTAAATTGCCTATTATAAAATTGCCGTCATTTGATGGAAATTATTTCGCATGGCTGGAGTATCGTGACACTTTCGAATCATTAATTCATAAAAATGAAAATTTGCCTGACATCAATAAATTCCATTATTTGCGTTCATCTTTAGAAGGGAGCGCCGCGTTGATCATTAAATCTATAGAGTTTACGTCAGAAAACTATTATTTGGCCTGGGATTTATTATGTCAGAGATATAATAATAAGAAAATACTCATTAATAATCATTTAAAGGCTTTATTTAAAATCGAAACTATTACTAGGGAGTCTCATCGATCCCTACGGTATTTAATTGATGTTGTCACAAAAAATTTAAGAGCTTTAACCACACTTGGGCAACCAGTTGATCAGTGGGACACCCTCATAATTTATATGGTTTCCACCAAACTCGATTTGGTCACGAGCGGCAAATGGGAGGAACATAGGAACAACCTCTCAGATTTGCCACTATTGAGTGAATTTTTAGAATTTTTACGTAACAGAGCTGACGTGTTGGAGACCGCTTTAGCCAACTGTAACAGAAATGAAAAGGTAGTTCAAAATAAAGAAAATAGTTACATTAAAAATGAAATTAAAAACTCATCATTTTCACATAGACCTACTAAGACTTTTCTTACTGCTAGTTCTTCAAAAGTCAATTCAATTCCATCGTGCCCTCTATGTAATCGATCACATAGGATAATAGATTGCGAAAAATTCAAAACATTATCACTAGATAAAAAATATAATGAAGTTAAAAATTTAAAACTTTGTGTTAATTGTTTACGAAGGGGACACGAAGTTGCTGCATGCCGATTAGGTTCTTGTAGGTTGTGTAACCAAAAACATAATACTATTTTGCACAAGAGTGAAAATAGCTTACCCGCTAATGAACATAACAATGCAGCGCCAACGCATCCTGATCCGTCTATAAATGCTTCTAGTAAAACATTATCAGTACAATCTTGTGGGCAAGTGCTTCTTGCTACTGCTTTAGTCGAAGTCATTAATCCTGAAAATAAAAATACTTACATTGCGCGTATTTTGCTTGATGCTGCAAGCCAATCTTCCTTCATGACTGAAAACCTGAAACATAAAATTGGATTAGTTAATCGTCAACCCGATTCTTTAATTATTTCGGGCATTAACAACATCCAAGTACCTATTTCTGACAGATGTGACGTAAACATACGTTCATTGTCAACTTCATTTAATGCAAACCTAAATTGCCTAATAGTACCTCAAATCACAGGGCAACTACCTAATATGGCTGTCAATATTAAACAATTAAACTTACCTGATAGTATTGAATTAGCTGATCCTTATTTTTATCAACCTTCAGATATAGATATGTTATTGGGTGCTGAAATATTTTTTGATGTTTTGTGTTCTGAAAAAATATCATTAGGTCCTAATATGCCCATCCTTCAAAGTACTCAATTGGGCTGGATAGTAGCCGGTCCATTAAATGAATCGAATAGCAAACCTACACAAAAGATATACTGTAATTTTACAAAAGAAATAAGTAAAAAACTTACTGAATTTTGGAGTCTTGAGGAACTTCCAGCTTCAAAATTGCCAATGTCACCTGAAGATGAATTTTGCGAAGAACATTTTATAAAAACTACTCGACGTTTAAGCAATGGCCGATTTTCCGTCATGATGCCTTTTAAAGAAAAACCTGAAACATCACTCGGTGATTCATATAAAATGGCTGCTAAACGTTTTTATAATCTTGAAAGAAAATTAAATAAAAATACCAATCTTAAAAAACAATATTGCGATTTCATAAAGGAATATGAATCTTTAGGACACTTGACTAGAATTGAAAAACCTAATTTTGGATATTATTTACCTCATCATGCGGTTATTCGCGAAAATAGTGAAACAACTAAACTAAGAGTCGTTTTTGATGGTTCGGCAAAAACTTCTACATCAAAATCACTTAATGATATACAGTTTATTGGCCCTGTTGTGCAGGATGAATTGTTCAATATATTGATTCGATTTCGTCAACATAAATATGTGTTCACTGGCGATATACAAAAATGTTATCGTCAAATCATGATTAATGAAAATCAACGTCATTTGCAACTAATATTATGGCGAGATAATCAGAATAAACCATTGGAAGTTTTGCAATTAAATACAGTAACGTATGGGACTGCATCAGCACCTTATTTGAGCACACGATGTCTTAGGCAGTTAGTGCTTGACTGTACAGATCCAGTCATATCTGAGGTCATTAAACAGGATATATATATGGATGACCTACTTACAGGTAATGATACTAAAACTGGTTTGGCTCACATACTTCATGGTGTTAAGGCCGTACTTAACTCTGCTTGTTTCCCGTTACATAAATTTCGAAGTAATTGCCCTGAAATATTTTCTGATATAATTAAAAATGATTCTTTAAATCTTAGTAAACAATCTAGTGTTCTAGGTGTACAGTGGACACCTAAAACTGATACGTTACAGTTCTCTATAAATATTGATCTCAACAATGATAAGGTGACCAAAAGAACAATTTTGTCTAACACTTGTAAAATATTTGATCCATTAGGTCTTATTAGTCCATGTATTATAACTCTCAAAATTCTTTTACAAAAATTGTGGCAGCTGAGTTTAAGTTGGGATGAACCAGTTCCAGATAACATAAAAAAGATTTGGATAAAATTGTCTTCAAATTTGGACACTTTGACTGCAATATCTGTACCAAGGTATATCTTGTCTATTTCTCCTACTACATGTGAGCTCCACTGCTTTGTCGATGCTTCGCAAGATGCTTACGCACCATGCGTCTATGTGCGTTCTATAGATAATTTGGGTTGCATATCAGTCAAACTTCTTTGCGCTAAGACGAGAGTAGCACCTTTAAAGCCCACTCTTACAATACCTAAGCTAGAATGTTCAGCTGCATTATTGGGCGCACGGCTTGTGAAAAAAGTAGCAGATGCTCTTCGTTGTAACATTGATAAAAGGGTCTTATGGTCTGATTCAACAATTACTCTTGGTTGGATAAAAACACAGCCAAAACTTCTTAAAATGTTTGTTTGTAATAGAATAAACGAAATTCATGAGTTGACCGCTAGAAAGTCCTGGAGATACGTACCTACGGATCTTAATCCAGCAGATATTGCTTCAAGAGGTGTAGATCCCCGTCATCTTCTTAATTCTTGTCAATGGTGGGAAGGACCTAATTTTTTAAAATTTGATGAGTCTATATGGCCTTTAACTCCTAACATAGATATAAATTTACCAGAAATAAAAGTTTTACAAACAAATAAAATAGAAGGCGATAACACTAATAAATTAATAAATATCGAAAATTATTCAAGCATAGTTAAATTGAAGCGAATATTTGCATTTATACATAGATTCATTAATAATTGTAAATACAAAAGCAAAACATATGGCCCATTAACTCAAAATGAACTTGAACACTCACTTACTTACCTTATAAAAATAGCACAATCAGAGTCCTTTAGTACTGAAATAAAACTAATAAAAAATAATAAAAAACTTACCTCATCTTTGTTACAGTTGTCTCCTTATCTCGCTGAAGATGGGGTTTTGAGAGTAAATGGTCGGCTTAATAACGCAGATTTAACTTTTGAGAAAAAACATCCAGCATTATTGCACGGAAAGCATCATTTAACTAAATTGTTAATGCGAGCCGAGCATTTACGTTTGTTACACGCAGGCCCTCAATTGCTCCTAGCTGGCTTTAGAGATCGGTTTTGGCCTATCGGTGGACGAACATTGGCACGTAAAATAGTTCGTCAATGTGTTATATGTGTTCGCTTTGCAGCTAAGGCGATGGAGCCATTGATGGGCCAGCTCCCCTCCAGCAGGGTCACACAGAGTTACCCCTTCCAGGTCTGTGGAACAGATTTTGCAGGACCTTTCCTTATTTCCAGTAGAAAAGGAAGGGGTAATAGGATAACAAAATGTTATCTGTGTTTATTTGTTTGTTTTTGTACAAAGGCTATTCACTTAGAAATAGTGAGTGATCGTACAACAAGCGCCTTTATTCTGTGCCTTCGCAGATTCATTTCACGCAGGGGAAAGCCTTGTCGAATACATTGTGATAATGGAACTAACTTTGTGGGTGCAAACAATGAATTAAGTAGAGAACTTAAGGCTGGAATGCATTCTATACATAATTTTGCAGCAGATGAAGGCCTCACATTTAAATTCAACCCCCCCTTTTCACCCACATTCGGAGGTCTTTGGGAAGGGGGCGTAAAAAGCGCAAAATTTCATTTAAAACGTGTGATAGGAAACACTAGTTTAACGTTCGAGGAGTTGAGCACTCTTTGCACTCAAATCGAAGCAGTCCTCAACTCCCGACCCCTTACTCCTTTATCCAGTAATCCAGGCGATCTTTTTCCTCTTACCCCAGGGCACTTCCTGATTGGACGGCCGCTGACGTCATTGCCGTCTCCGCCTGCTGCCATGGGACCGAAAATAAGAAACCGATACCAGCTGATCGAGAATATGAGAGAAGGATTCTGGAAAAGATGGCACAAAGAGTATCTTTCTGAATTACAAAGAAGAACTAAATGGCAAATCCCTTATAAAAACATAAAGAAAGGCTCTCTAGTAGTCTTCAAGGAGGACAACCTCCCTCCCATGAAATGGAAAATGGGGAGAGTACTACACTTGTATCCAGGAAAGGATGGAGTAAGCAGAGTTGCTGACTTTGTAACCAAAAGAGGCGTTGAACGACGGGCACTTAACAAGGTGTGCCCTCTCTTGGACGAGGAAGTCTTGGACGTCGCAGTACCTGGAGATTCTTCTGCTCCATCCAAGGGCCCCCCAGTATGTCTACGCCACGAAGAGGGGCAGGGTGCGGAGCGCGGGTCCTGAGGCGGGCGCGGCGGCGCCAGCACTACTCCTTCACATCTCGATAGGCGCGCGCGCATACATAACATTTTGTACCTACCTAATTTTCAAAATATAATTTCTTAAGTATTATCCTCTTTTAATTCAATGCCTCAAAAAAAACTTGTGCCGGCGCCCGCGCACGGCGTGCCTGCGTGATCGCTGTTGCTGCCCGGCCGCACTACCTGCGTCCCGGCACGTGACCTTGACCGATATCGCCGCTCTGCTTGCATTCTTTTGTCTGGTTTGATAAACAATTTCTTTACTTAATAACTTGTTTGCCATTACTATTTCATTACTTTGTTTCGAATAGGGTTTTCCTTGTTGTTTACTTATAATGACGTCCGAGGGCGAGAAGGAAATTGATATAGAATTACAATTTAAGGATTTTATTAGACAACGTGGATCAATTAGAGGACGTTTAACTACTTTTGAAAATTTCCTTGCCGACTTAGGGCGTCTGAACCCCAGGGAATTAAACGAAACTCAGAAAAATGAATTGAGTCTTCGAATCGACAGAATAGAAGCGTTATTTTCCGAATTCGAAAAATGTCAAAATCAAATAGAACTTTTGTGCCCAATTCTGGATGATCAAATTCGAGAGAGAGATGCAACGGAATCCAGATTTTATACTTCAATGTCTACTGCTCAAACACTTCTTAAATTAGTGCCGTCTAATCAAGTGATTAAATCAAATAATAGTTGTTGTTCACATAAAGATAACTTTAATGTTAAATTGCCTATTATAAAATTGCCGTCATTTGATGGAAATTATTTCGCATGGCTGGAGTATCGTGACACTTTCGAATCATTAATTCATAAAAATGAAAATTTGCCTGACATCAATAAATTCCATTATTTGCGTTCATCTTTAGAAGGGAGCGCCGCGTTGATCATTAAATCTATAGAGTTTACGTCAGAAAACTATTATTTGGCGTGGGATTTATTATGTCAGAGATATAATAATAAGAAAATACTCATTAATAATCATTTAAAGGCTTTATTTAAAATCGAAACTATTACTAGGGAGTCTCATCGATCCCTACGGTATTTAATTGATGTTGTCACAAAAAATTTAAGAGCTTTAACCACACTTGGGCAACCAGTTGATCAGTGGGACACCCTCATAATTTATATGGTTTCCACCAAACTCGATTTGGTCACGAGCGGCAAATGGGAGGAACATAGGAACAACCTCTCAGATTTGCCACTATTGAGTGAATTTTTAGAATTTTTACGTAACAGAGCTGACGTGTTGGAGACCGCTTTAGCCAACTGTAACAGAAATGAAAAGGTAGTTCAAAATAAAGAAAATAGTTACATTAAAAATGAAATTAAAAACTCATCATTTTCACATAGACCTACTAAGACTTTTCTTACTGCTAGTTCTTCAAAAGTCAATTCAATTCCATCGTGCCCTCTATGTAATCGATCACATAGGATAATAGATTGCGAAAAATTCAAAACATTATCACTAGATAAAAAATATAATGAAGTTAAAAATTTAAAACTTTGTGTTAATTGTTTACGAAGGGGACACGAAGTTGCTGCATGCCGATTAGGTTCTTGTAGGTTGTGTAACCAAAAACATAATACTATTTTGCACAAGAGTGAAAATAGCTTACCCGCTAATGAACATAACAATGCAGCGCCAACGCATCCTGATCCGTCTATAAATGCTTCTAGTAAAACATTATCAGTACAATCTTGTGGGCAAGTGCTTCTTGCTACTGCTTTAGTCGAAGTCATTAATCCTGAAAATAAAAATACTTACATTGCGCGTATTTTGCTTGATGCTGCAAGCCAATCTTCCTTCATGACTGAAAACCTGAAACATAAAATTGGATTAGTTAATCGTCAACCCGATTCTTTAATTATTTCGGGCATTAACAACATCCAAGTACCTATTTCTGACAGATGTGACGTAAACATACGTTCATTGTCAACTTCATTTAATGCAAACCTAAATTGCCTAATAGTACCTCAAATCACAGGGCAACTACCTAATATGGCTGTCAATATTAAACAATTAAACTTACCTGATAGTATTGAATTAGCTGATCCTTATTTTTATCAACCTTCAGATATAGATATGTTATTGGGTGCTGAAATATTTTTTGATGTTTTGTGTTCTGAAAAAATATCATTAGGTCCTAATATGCCCATCCTTCAAAGTACTCAATTGGGCTGGATAGTAGCCGGTCCATTAAATGAATCGAATAGCAAACCTACACAAAAGATATACTGTAATTTTACAAAAGAAATAAGTAAAAAACTTACTGAATTTTGGAGTCTTGAGGAACTTCCAGCTTCAAAATTGCCAATGTCACCTGAAGATGAATTTTGCGAAGAACATTTTATAAAAACTACTCGACGTTTAAGCAATGGCCGATTTTCCGTCATGATGCCTTTTAAAGAAAAACCTGAAACATCACTCGGTGATTCATATAAAATGGCTGCTAAACGTTTTTATAATCTTGAAAGAAAATTAAATAAAAATACCAATCTTAAAAAAACATTATTGCGATTTCATAAAGGAATATGAATCTTTAGGACACTTGACTAGAATTGAAAAACCTAATTTTGGATATTATTTACCTCATCATGCGGTTATTCGCGAAAATAGTGAAACAACTAAACTAAGAGTCGTTTTTGATGGTTCGGCAAAAACTTCTACATCAAAATCACTTAATGATATACAGTTTATTGGCCCTGTTGTGCAGGATGAATTGTTCAATATATTGATTCGATTTCGTCAACATAAATATGTGTTCACTGGCGATATACAAAAATGTTATCGTCAAATCATGATTAATGAAAATCAACGTCATTTGCAACTAATATTATGGCGAGATAATCAGAATAAACCATTGGAAGTTTTGCAATTAAATACAGTAACGTATGGGACTGCATCAGCACCTTATTTGAGCACACGATGTCTTAGGCAGTTAGCGCTTGACTGTACAGATCCAGTCATATCTGAGGTCATTAAACAGGATATATATATGGATGACCTACTTACAGGTAATGATACTAAAACTGGTTTGGCTCACATACTTCATGGTGTTAAGGTCAATGTTAATTAGCACGTAAAATAGTTCGTCAATGTGTTATATGTGTTCGCTTTGCAGCTAAGGCGATGGAGCCATTGATGGGCCAGCTCCCCTCCAGCAGGGTCACACAGAGTTACCCCTTCCAGGTCTGTGGAACAGATTTTGCAGGACCTTTCCTTATTTCCAGTAGAAAAGGAAGGGGTAATAGGATAACAAAATGTTATCTGTGTTTATTTGTTTGTTTTTGTACAAAGGCTATTCACTTAGAAATAGTGAGTGATCTTACAACAAGCGCCTTTATTCTGTGCCTTCGCAGATTCATTTCACGCAGGGGAAAGCCTAGTCGAATACATTGTGATAATGGAACTAACTTTGTGGGTGCAAACAATGAATTAAGTAGAGAACTTAAGGCTGGAATGCATTCTATACATAATTTTGCAGCAGATGAAGGCCTCACATTTAAATTCAACCCCCCCTTTTCACCCACATTCGGAGGTCTTTGGGAAGGGGGCGTAAAAAGCGCAAAATTTCATTTAAAACGTGTGATAGGAAACACTAGTTTAACGTTCGAGGAGTTGAGCACTCTTTGCACTCAAATCGAAGCAGTCCTCAACTCCCGACCCCTTACTCCTTTATCCAGTAATCCAGGCGATCTTTTTCCTCTTACCCCAGGGCACTTCCTGATTGGACGGCCGCTGACGTCATTGCCGTCTCCGCCTGCTGCTATGGGACCGAAAATAAGAAACCGATACCAGCTGATCGAGAATATGAGAGAAGGATTCTGGAAAAGATGGCACAAAGAGTATCTTTCTGAATTACAAAGAAGAACTAAATGGCAAATCCCTTATAAAAACATAAAGAAAGGCTCTCTAGTAGTCTTCAAGGAGGACAACCTCCCTCCCATGAAATGGAAAATGGGGAGAGTACTACACTTGTATCCAGGAAAGGATGGAGTAAGCAGAGTTGCTGACTTTGTAACCAAAAGAGGCGTTGAACGACGGGCACTTAACAAGGTGTGCCCTCTCTTGGACGAGGAAGTCTTGGACGTCGCAGTACCTGGAGATTCTTCTGCTCCATCCAAGGGCCCCCCAGGATGTCTACGCCACGAAGAGGGGCAGGGTGCGGAGCGCGGGTCCTGAGGCGGGCGCGGCGGCGCCAGCACTACTCCTTCACATCTCGATTAAGTTAAGATTTAGGGAACGTTTGCCTGCCATTATTCATGACAATAAATATTTTAATGCATAAAAAATTAGGTTATACCTACCTACTTGTTATTCATTAACAAGTCTAACTTATTTTTTCATAAATAGGTTATTTGTAAAAATGGACATGATTTAATCCGATTCAGATATACGTGAATAATGAAAGTTGGGGTGTTTGATTTTACAGTACCGGTAACACAGTGGCGGTGACGTAGGCTCGTGTCACCCACGTGACCACTATATGTCGGAATGCCATACCTGGCGCAGTATATTATTATACCATGGTAAAAATAATACAATTTAGACAACTTTAGTCGTCAGTGGTGTATCAGTCAGGCGACTGTTTTGCAACTAAAGTAGTCAATGGCTCTCAAAAGGTAAGAAATGAAGTTTGAGATGAGGACGCGCTTCTCAAATATTATAGCTTTTATTGCGAATGTTAAGAGTCTCATACAAAGGCATATTCTTTTTTCGTTTATTGTATACACAAATACATACTTACACGACGTGGAAGGGA
This sequence comes from Acrobasis consociella, assembly GCA_963555685.1. Taxonomy (NCBI): domain Eukaryota; kingdom Metazoa; phylum Arthropoda; class Insecta; order Lepidoptera; family Pyralidae; genus Acrobasis; species Acrobasis consociella. Next base: position 1,041,915 of record OY743107.1, read on the forward strand.
TATACCCGTAATAAATCGAACCACGGGCAATACTAGACCCTACAGTACAGTTAACAAAAGTCAAAATCTTTAAAAAAAAAACGTTATTTCCATACAAGGGTCATTAGTCATTACTATGCAGGTGCAGCCGCCTGGGCAATTTGTATGGGAATATCGAATTTTTTTTTGCTTCTTTACATACATACATACATACTATCACGTCTTTATCCCTAATGGGGCAGATAGAGCATTTTGGGTCTTGCGGTTCTATGCAGAGCCCAGGGCCGCAAGACCCAAAAGCCACTTTTAGCGTCATGGTGGGCGAGAAGATGGAAAAGCAATCAATACAGTGATGGGTTGCTAGCCGCATCGCCTGTTAACATGATTTGCATTTTTGCCCATTCCCTCGATCGGCTTTTATGATCTGCGTGGGAAGAGAAGCAGCTGGTACATTCTAAGTTTTTTTTATTTCTCCCAGACCAGCATGGGAGTTTTTGCTTCTTTATTGTTATTTTAATACAATTTGTATAGACAATATAGTGATATAATATAGCCCGTGGTTCAGTTTATTACAAGTACGCTCCTTCCACGTTGTACCTGTGTAGAGTTAACAAAACAGTGCAACTAAACAAAATTTATATCGCCAGACAAATTGGATGTTGATAAGCAGCAAAGTTCGAGCGACGATAACACTCGACAAAAACAGCGACAAGCGTAATTATAACAGAGTAACGCCGTGCGAGTTACTGCGGGCGAGGGCTCTGTGATAAACTGTAGCGGATTTGCGGGAGAAGTTCTCAAAAGTTAGTATGGTTTTTACTCACTAATATAAGCTTATTCATACATGATGATGATGATGATGATAATGGTTTTTAGGCTCACTAATGTAAGCTTATTCATACATTGTATAATGGTTTTTAGGCTCACTAATGTCAGCTTTTTCATACATACACTAGGTCTACAACTCACAGAGTCACTAGATTCTGTGAGCTGTAGACCTTGCGAGTCACCCCAACCCGTTGAAATTTATCGGCCAAAAAAATTGCTGCGGCAAAACAGTTGTATCTTAATCCTTATTAACAAAAAAGTTGTATGATATTTCGGAAACAAATAGCAACGTCGGTTTTTTTTTTCATTTATTGTATACATACCTGTGTAGAATTAAAAACGGTGTAAGTAACTAAACAAAATTCATATCTCCCTGACAAATTGGATGTTGATAAGCAGCAAAGTTCGAGCGACGATAACACTCGACAAAAACAGCGACAAGCGTAATTATAATAGAGTAACGCCGTGCGAGTTACTGCGGGTGAGGGCTCTGTGATAAACTGAAGCGGATTTGCGGGAGAAGTTCTCAAAAGTTATTATGGTTTTTAGGCTCACTAATGTAAGCTTATTCATACATAGTAGAATGGTTTTTAGGCTTACTAATGTAAGCTTATTCATACATTGTATAATGGTTTTTAGACTTACTAATGTCAGCTTTTTCATACATACACTATAGGTCTACAACTCACAAAGTCACTAGAGATATTTGATAAATCGAAGTTTGATATCACGCATGTAACCACACTCTTAGAGTTGTAGACCTTGCGAGTCACCCCGACCCGTTGAAATTTATCGGCCAAAAAATTTTCTGTGATAAAAAAGTTGCGTCTTAATCCTTATGAAGAAAAAAGTTGTATGACATTTCGGAAACAAATAGCAACTTCAATTTTTTTTCAGGTGTTGTATACATTTTTATGTAGAATTACAAACAGTATAACTAAAAAAAAATCATATCTCCCTGACAAATTGGATGTTGATAAGTAGCAAAGTTCGAGCGACGATAACACTCGACAAAAACAGCGACAAGCATAATTATAACAGAGTAACGCCGTGCGAGGTGCGAGTTACTGCGGGCGGGGCCTCTGTGATATACTGAAGCGGATTTATGGGAGAGGTTCTCAAAAGTTAATAGTTTTTAGGCTCACTAATGTAAGCTTATTCATACATTACTGTTGTAAATATAGTAAGGACAGTCAATTTTCCACTGAAGTACAACGAAAAAGGGTAATAAATAAAGGTTCCGTTTTTTGCCATTTGGCTACGGAAACCTAAAAACGGGACCCTATTACTAATACTGAGCTGTAAGTACGTCTGTCTATCTTCTGTCTGTCTCCATGCTGTATCTCATAAACCGTGATAGCTAGACATTTAAAAATTTTACAGATGATGTATTTATGTTGCAGCTATAACAATAAAAACAGAATAAAATAATTATGTGCGGTTCGCATCCATTTAACAAATGTGATTTTTATAGATAACGGTACGGAACCCTTCGTGAGCGAGTCCGACACGCACTTGACAGGTTATTCTTCCAATTCGTGATTCTACACAATATTGCTTCCATAGAGTTAGACTTGATTTTACCGCATTCAATAATTCACAGAAAGATTAGCGTTTTCTAAATCGCTAGCTTATCGTATGTAACAGCTTCACCTTCACCCTCGTGCAAGTTACAAGTCATTAGGGAAGTCATGTACGAACTCCGAACAACTCTGAATTTGTCGCGGCCGATCGTTAATCACTGACAACGTTTCAGTTTAAAATGCTAAGTACTTGCGGCCCCAAAATGGCGGATATCGAGTTTTTGTTGACGGTTTTAAAACTTTTTCTAAGCTTTTACGTGAAGTATTGGTAATTTTATAAAACTTGGATTTACGTTGACACTTGATTTAAACCATTATATTACCTAAAACAAGTTGATATCTTTGAAGTTTCATGAGAAATACTAATGTGTAATGCTGTTTGGTTTGTATATAGAATAATCTAATAGCCACTCCAAGTCCTCCCGTGGATGTCGTAGAAGGCTACTTGGGAAATACAAGCTAAACAAAGCTTATAAACATAAATTAGACCTTTCCAACCCGTCTGTCCAGCAAGGAGAGTGTAGGCCAAACTCCTCTGGCTGCTTTGGCCGAGTATGGATCTGGTAGTACAGAAAGGGTCGTGCTCCTGCAGTGGAGATTAAAATACCTGATGATGCTGGCTCATATTCATTGGTCGATAATTCAGTCCATATAAAACATGCCAGGACTCACCGTACGAGGGCTAACGACCAATGAAAGCCATAAGTCGATACAGTGGTTGTTACGCCGACTACGGTTATACCCCACATGCTGCATATCGACTGTACACTACTTTATCGACTTGTAAAAACTGCTCCCGCATGCGTTACAGAAATCTACCGCATTCCGAATTCGAGCTACATCAATTAGTGAAAACGGTAACACACATGCGTCCCAATGGCATGCGTTTCAGAAATCTCTCGTCTCCCACCCCGAATGCTTTTCGAATAATGAAATTAAGCCTTTCGTTCTGTGCGTACCCAAACCACAGATTAGTAATAAGTTACCCCAAACTCAGAACTAATTTATTCAAACCGGCTGAACGGATTGGAATAAAATTTATTTCCGAAGATTAGCGTGTACAAACAGATAAAAAGACAGTCATTTTTTAGGGTTCCGTACCCAAAGGATTAAAAACGGGACCCTATTACTAAGACTTCGCTGTCTGTCCGTCTGTCTGTCACCAGGCTGTATCTCAAGTACCGTGATAACTAGACAGTTGAAATTTTCACAAATTACCTATGTATTTCTGTTGCCGCTATAATAACAAATACTAAAAACGAAAATTCCCATGCTGGTCTGGGAGAAACGAAAAAATTTAGAATGTACCAGCTGCTTCTCTGCCCGCGCAGATCGTAAAAGCCGATCTAGGGAATGGGCAAAAATGCGAATCATTTTAACAGGCGATGCGGCTAGCAACCCGTCACTGTATTGATTGCTTTTCCATCTTCTCGCCCACGATGACGCTAAAAGTGGCTTTTGAGTCTTGCGGCCCTAAGCTCTGCATAGAGCCGCAAGACCCAAAACGCTCTGTCTGCCCCATTAGGGATAAAGACGTGATAGTATGTATGTATGTAAAAACGAAATAAAATAAATATTTAAGAAGCCTTATTAAAAAATGTATAGATTCATTAAATGAATATTAACTATTATTTATAGGGTGCGGAAATTTCATTAAACTTTTTCCAGGTCATACCTACGTGTTTTTCAGTAAGCCTCACGAGTATGTGAAATAAATGTTTTTCATTCAAAAACTTCAATAATTTTTTGAATGCGAGGTTTATATGAAAATATTATTATTACATTTACAATTTATGAGTACTTTACGAACGGCCGTAGTGAAGATTCAGATTTTTTAAGCCTAACAGTGAGTTTATTTCTCCAAATTTTGATTTTTTATTTCGAAATAGCGCACAAGATTCCTATTACTTTAAAAAAACTTCAAGAAAGATTTGTTACAACGCCCTAATCACGTACGAGCGTTTGTATGAGAAGTAAGACGGGTTGGCCTCTCTTAATAAAAAGTTTTTTTTTTACCCTTTAAAAACATTTTCCACCCGCATCATAAACGAAGTGCCCATGGTGCACCGGTGTAAAAAAGCTATACTTACTCCCGCATAATGGTGGCCATGTATCTTCTTGTCACTCGGGACTCCAGCCCATTAAGAAACAGGATGCGCAATTAAGTCACCTTGCTGAAATAAAATAAAAAAAGCTTACATTTTTTTAACCACAAGTGGCATAATTTTTCGTCGTTTCAGCCCCCATAGCATTTGAATAGGTGACATACAAATTTCTCGAGCTTTTCCTTGCTTCGGAGGGCACGTACGCCGCTGGTCCTGGCTGTCAACATTGTATGGCAGTCGTCAATCTATGTAAGATGCACTTAGGCAGCTTGAAAAATCTGATACCAGTGTTAGCCACTTACACGAAAACAAACACCCCTGAAGCATACCTACCTACCTTCTTGTCTTGACGTGTGCTAAAGCCCCTAAGCATTTTGAGCAAGGGAATTCAATAGTGTTTTATACCATCGTCAAAGCCTGGCTTGAGCTTGGCGCAGGTCCCTCGTAAAGACTTGTATTTGTACACTCACGATGTCATAATTTGAGTACATTCAGTACATGTATAGTGTACATACTTTCCGTGTGGTATCCGGCAGAGTAGAATAGGACCACTCCAAGTCTTCCCGTGGATGTCGTAGGAGGCGACTTAGGAATTAGTACAAGCTAAATAAAGCTTACCAATGAGGCCTTTCCAACCCGTCTGGCCAGCGTGGAGAGTGTATGTTAAATTAAGAAATCGAAATTATAATGCATATAGTCTTCAGATTTATTCCAACAATACCTCATATTACAATCCCATCGTTAGAATGTGTCGCCAATATAATGAAATCCTGGTTACTAATAGAGACAGACATTTACCACTTCTCATTACACAAATTCCGGCGGCAGGTATTTATTTACTTAACCAGATAACGTAATCAACTAATGTTTTTATTTATTTTTTATTCTTATTTGTGAGCGCTTCGCTATCTTTTCTAGTTTCTATATTTTAATAATATCAAAAAAATTGTGTCGAACTCTAGTGCATAAACTTGTGATTAAAACTGTGTTAGACTTTTTAGGCATACATATGTAAGCAAAACAATCTAGATCAACACCAAAAACTTATATTGTACCTACATAAGAATATGATTGTTATCTGTTTTGTGTGCTAAATAAAGAAATGAAGAAATCTTCTGGCTGCTCTGACCATGTATGGCTCTGGTAGTTCAGAGAGAGTCGTGCTTCTGCAGTCGAGACCAACAAGACCTAATGACCTAATTTTACGATTGCAAATTTGGCATCATTCTTAATTTATTTTAGAAAATAAACTATACTCTTAATTATAAATAGTTTACCGTAGTGTAAAGTGACACGTATGTATCATTTGCAGCATATTTCAACCCAGCATTGGGCCTCAACAACAGTTAATGTGCGTTATTTCCCGGGCCGTCCCCTGAGTCCCGGGCATCTGATTACGTCAAAACGTAGATTAATGTGAGTGCCCGCGGCAGTGTCACACCACAGCGTGAATTATCGCCGGGAAATTTGGGAACCACTGGAAACTAGTGGCGTACTTACGGGTGACAGTGACACGTCTTGTGATAGAGAGTAATCAGTGAATAACAAAGCGAACGGGTCACCTTTAAATTTGTGTCTCATAACAAGTTTATTTAAAAGTCGGACTTGCGCAGGTAGGGTTCCGTATCATTATATACAACGTGTAAGGGATGTTACATAGATAAATGCAACGCATTTAAGTAAATAAATTTGGCATCATTCTTAATTAATTTTCAGTAAATAAAAGATATTCTTAATTATGAGTGAGTGTGAATTATGAATGAGTGCCCGCGGCAGTGTCACACCACAGCGTGAATTATCGCCGGGAAATTTGGGAACCACTGGAAACTAGTGGCGTACTTACGGGTGACAGTGACACGTCTTGTGATGGAGAGTAATCAGTGAACAACAAAGCGAACGGGTCACCTTTGAATTTGTGTCTCATAACAAGTTTATTTGTGAGTCAAACTTGCGCAGGAAGGGTTCCGTATGATTATTACAAAGTGGAAGGGACCTACCCGTAATAAATCAAACCAAGAGCTCTCCCCATGCTGGTCTGGGAGAAATAAAAAAACTTAGAATGTACCAGCTGCTTCTCTTCTCACGCAGATCGTAAAAGCCGATCGAGGGGAAGTGCAAAAATGCAAGTAACAAGCGATGCGGCTAGCAACCCATCACTGTATTGATTGCTTTTCCATCTTCTCGCCCACCATGATGCTAAAAGTGGCTTTTGGGTCTTGCGGCCCTGGGCTCTGCATAGAACCCCAAGACCCAAAATGCTCTGTCTGCCCCATTAGGGATAAAGACGTGATAGTATGTAAGAGCTCTACATAATCCCTAATTCTTCTTCTTATTATTAAAGAGCTAAGCTCTTGTCTGTAGAGCAACCAATGCCTTCCATCTCTTTCTGTCTAAAGTCAACTCCTTAATAATCACTACAAATAATAAAATTAAAATAAAAGTCAAAATTGAAAAAGAAAATCGGCATTTCCATACTAAAGTGTGCAGCCGCCTAATACTGTTGCAGCTCGCGTGTATATTGTGTCTACAATACAAACTACTAGTGGTTATTGGATAACTTGTATTAGTTTATAGCTTGTATGTGTATTTTAATGTATACGCGATATTATTGTTAAGTTTTATTAAAATCCATTCAGTAATTTTTACGTGAAAGAGTAACAAACATCCATCCATTATTCTACGTTTTATAAAATACTTACTTACTCTCATACCATATACTGTATATCTATCTCGATGTTCCTCGCACTGTCTGGCCGTCTATTGGCAGATTGCTGTCCGGCCGGAATGGACCGGACAGATGTCTGACGCGGCAGGGCAATACTGCTGCAGCTTGCGTGTATTGTGTCTACAATAGAAACTAATGGCGGTTATTGGGTTACAGAGAATATGCACGTATTTTATTTTTATTTGCTTAATAAAATCCTTATTAACCATTATAAACCATTATGAAAGAATTTATAAAATATCTTAATCAACGACGAACTTGTGGTACTTTAAAGTTTCAATTAGAAAGAGAAGTCCGATATGGACTGATGACGACAACGTCCATGTCATGTATGAATTTGCCAAAAAAAAATAGCGTTGTTGTGAGTGAGATAGACATATTTTCGTAAAATCTAGCCCGTGGTTCGATTTATTACGGGTATGTCCCTTACTTACTCTCATAACATCTACTGTATATCTATCTCGATGTTCGTCGCACTGGCTGGCCGTCTATTGGCAGATTGCTGTCCGGCCGGAATGGCCCGGACAGATGTCTGACGCGGCAGAACAATACTGCTGCAGCTCACATGTATTCTGTCTACAATAGAAACTACTAGCGGTTTTTGATTGAGTGACTATACTTATATGAGGTTATAGCTCTGTGATGCACTATTTTATTAAAAGTAGTTTAAAGACTTGGCTGATAAGTAAAGTATTTTATTCTGTCGATGAATTCATGAATTATAAACAGTAGAGTATTCGATGCATGGATTTGTTTGATTGATGCAAATTAATAAATTACATTAAATAAATAATGTATGTTGTAATGTAATGTAGGTACCTAGGTTTTTTACTAAATAATAAATACATTCTGCATGCTATATGATTAGCTAAATAGGTTTAAGGATACACTGTGTTCGAACACCTTTGTAAAAAAAAAACCACTGTTTACTGCGAATAAATTAATTGAATTTGGATTCAGAAGATGTATGAGTAAAATTCTATAATTTAATACAGTACCTACTATGAATGAAATAAGGGAACAGCTCTTTTTTGCACAAATACGAAAAATAAATTACTTTTGAAAATATGTATACAATTTGTAACGGAAATGGGGTTTCAATCCGAAAGGGAGTAAATGTACTAATCAATGTGAACAACTTTTACTATGGGACCATACATGAAATCGCAAAATATATAATTTTAGAGTTTCACGGTCACAATTACTGTTATTAGTATTACGTGACTTACCGCGATTAATATCGTTTTTTGCCAGATATTTCGACGGCCCTTCTGCCATCATGGTCGCTGGCCGACTGAGGAACTGCGATGGATGTTCGGCTGTCAAGGGTAACCATATCGGTCTACCCTCTTTCTTCATCGTTTGTGGCATGATGGCAGAAGGGCCGTCGAAATGTCTGGCAAAAAACGAAAATCTGATAATCGCAAAAATCTGCAGCATATATAATTAAATACCTACTGTGCCAAAAAGTATGGTGTGGTCCCATACTAAAAGTTGCTCAAATTGATAACTCCCTTCCGGGTTGATACCTCCTTTCCGTTACATTTTGTATACCTACTTCCATACATACAATGGACGTTCTTATCGCTTCGAGCTATCTCTTTCAGACAACCGTTGGGTGGAGATGATAATATACCTCACTAAAATCGAAGTTTTGGTTTGCGTTCCAAAAATCCCTTTAAAAATTGTCGTAATAGCTCGATAACTCTTTATTGTAAAAAATATAAGTTATTTTAACCACGCTCAGCGCCATGAGTATTATTTTTGATACACCTTGATTGTTCTACTATTGTGTCTGGAATCCATGACGTTCAATGGGTTAAGGTTAGGTTTCGTACCCAAAGGGTGAAAACGGGACCCTATTACTAAGACTTCGCTGTCTGTCCGTCTGTCTGTCATCAGGCTGTATTTCAAGAACCGCGATAGCTAGGCAGTTGAAATTTTCACAAATAAGTTATTTTTGTTGCCGCTATAACAACAAATACTAAAAACAAAATAAAAAAAATATTTAAGGGGGGCTCCATTACAACAAACGCGATTTTTATAGATAATGGTACGGAACCCTTAGTGCGCGAATCTGATTCGCACTTGGCCGGTTATTTAAAGTTTACTATTCGAGATAGCTTTAATTGTTAGAAATCACGTGGATAATTGAACTGAAAAAAATATAGCATATATTTTTTATATGACATTAAAGCATAAGGTAAACGAAATATATTCTCTTACTTACCTATCGGATTTTTTCTTAGGAAAAAGAGAAAAAACCTAATTACTTAACACCTACAGCCTACTACCCACTCGTTTCATATCTGGATTCCATTAGATTCTCCGTCTCTTTATTTTTTTAAAAGCTACAGCCTTATTGACAGCGATTAGTCCAAGCAAAGCAAGCACATGTCAACTTGCTTATAATTTTTCATTTATTTGCAATAGATAGGTACATACCTAGTCATATGTTGTACCCAATTGTATCTAACTCTGTTTTATGCTAATGACTATTTTCTTACGCAAATCTTTGTCGAACGTTATGTTTTTAATATGACCATATGGCCGGCTGGCATGGCATACATGTGTATGTATTGTAACAGATTTTTCGAGCTGTAGCAAGAGTAGTTCTTGAGTTTATCCATTACAAATAGTAAAACACAAACCTAGTCAAATATTTTCTTCTTATGACTTATAGAATTAAAGAGGACGCAAAAGATTTAGCAGTTAGATCCATTAAATTCATTTACAGATAAGTACATCAAATTATAGATGATACTTATATGAAATTCATGCATTCCCTTTACTGTTTGTTTCATTTAAATCCCTTTACAACATTTAATATGTTTAGCTGTTTATATATTTTTCTTTATATGCTATTAGTCCCTTTACAATCTGCTTCCCGCTGGCAGTAACACCGTCGCCCTAAGCGAGAGATTTCATTGAATTTTTTGCCTCTAGAGCATTCTCTTAATTAAAACCGAGGCGCATCCTAAATCGACTCTTTAAACTTGTAATTTGAATTAATTATATTTTCCGGAAAGTTTGTGACTTCTGGCGCTTTGGGTAATACTTTTTGAGTGTAAAGATTGTTAGGGGGGTATAATAACGATGCTTTAAGACGATAATTTTTCAAAACTAAAAACCAACTCCGACCGATTTAAAAAAAATATATAACGGACCTTGACAAGTATGCTACCGAAACTCGGTTTGAACGAGATTTAGTAAGTTTTTTTAATCTACACTAATATTATAAAGAGGAAAGATTTGTTTGTTTGTTTGTTTGTTTGTTTGTTTGTTTGATTGTATTGAATAGGCTCCGAAACTACTGGATCGATTTTAAAAATTCTTTCACTGTTGGATAGGTATGTTATCTCTGAGTGATATAGGCTATGTATGTACCACGGGCGAAGCCGGGATGGACTGCTAGTAAGTCATAATTCTATAGCAACAAATAGTACGGAGGTGCGGAACCCTTCATGTACGAGTCCGACTCGCACTTGACCGGTTTATTTTACTGTGCAATAAATTTTAAATAAATAAACAAAATACAATTTTGTCACCAACCGAATTCACCGCACCAAAGACACCCTTGCTCTTTGATCCCATTGTAAATGAAGAACTTCTCGATAGTTCTCCCATCGTTGTCGATTTTGCTCGTATGTCACTGTCGGCAGCCATGTTTTATTTATCGCTGCCGCTTTTGTTTTGTTTTTTCGTGCTATTTATGTGGTTAAACCAAAGAGAAAAAATCTACCTAATATACATCTTAGGGTAAAACTAGTGTTTTTGATGTTGCGATTGCGCCTAGAAGCATTTGTTATAGCTTAATGTATATTTTACCGACTTACAAAAATTGAGAAAGTTATCAATTCTTCACGTATCTTTGTTTTTATATGTTCACTGATTATTCGAAGACGCTTGTGGGGTTACTCCAAATGTGGTATACAAGACGGACGTTACTGCGTATCCGAGTTTCAGAGTCAAGAAACACTGAGCAGTAACGTATGATGACAAAGTCTCATTTGGTTTGACGTCACTTTCATACGGCTTACGTATTATTTATGAAGTAAGCCCCCTGGAAGCAGTAAGCCCCCTGCCCCCTTCTCCCATGCTGGTCTGGGAGAAACAAAAAAACTTAGAATGTACCAGCTGCTTCTCTTCCTGCGCAGATCGTAAAAGCCGATCGAGGGAATGGGCAAAAATGCGAATCATTTTAACAGGCGATGCGGCTAGCAACCCGTCACTGTATTGATTGCTTTTCCATCTTCTCGCCCACCATGACGCTAAAAGTGGCTTTTGAGTCTTGCGGCCCTAGGCTCTGCATTAGTGCATAGAGCCGCAAGACCCAAAATGCTCTGTCTGCCCCATTAGGGATAAAGACGTGATAGTATGTATGTATGTAAGCCCCCTGGACTGCTTTGGAAAATTATTTTATCGTTTGAAAGGGGAATACTAGTCAGGTGGTCTTTTAGAAATTTTATCAAAATCAGTTGTGAAGTTTGGGGGTGAAGGCAGTTTTTAGGGTTCCGTAGCCAAATGGCAAAAACGGAACCCTTATAGATTCGTCATGTCTGTCTGTCTGTCCGTCCGTATGTCACAGCCACTTTTTTTAGAAACTATAAGACCTATACTGTTGAAACTTGGTAAGTAGATGTATTATGTAAACCGCATTAAGGTTTTGACACAAAAATAGAAACAAAACAATAAATTTTGGGGGTTCCCCATACTTAGAACTGAAACTCAAAAATTTATTTTTCATGAAACCCATACGTGTGGGGTATCTATGGATAGGTCTTCAAAAATGATATTGAGGTTTCTAATATCATTTTTTTCTAAACCGAATACTTTGCGCGGGACACACTTCCAAAGTGGAAAAAAGTGTGCCCCCCCCGTAACTTCTAAAATAAGGGAATTATAAAACTAATGTTTAAAAAAAACTAAACCCCATGCTGGTCTGGGAGAAACAAAAAAACTTAGAATGTACCAGCTGCTTCTCTTCCTGCGCAGATCGTAAAAGCCGATCGAGGGAATGGGCAAAAATGCGAATCATTTTAACAGGCGATGCGGCTAGCAACCCGTCACTGTATTGATTGCTTTTCCATCTTCTCGCCCACCATGACGCTTAAAGTGGCTTTTGAGTCTTGCGGCCCTAGGCTCTGCATTAGTGCATAGAGCCGCAAGACCCAAAATGCTCTGTCTGCCCCATTAGGGATAAAGTAAAAATGATAGTATGTATGTATGTAAGCCCCCTGGACTGCTTTGGAAAATTATATTATCGTTTGAAAGAGGAATACTAGTCAGGTGGTCTTTAAGAAATTTTATCAAAATCAGTTGTGTAGTTTGGGAATGAAGGCAGTTTTTTAGTTTTGAAAAATTATGTATTTTTCATTTTATTTGTGATCACTGTCAAACATGGAGGACGTAGAAAGAAAGCATAATACGTGGTCATTTATGGTCATTCTTACGAGGATTTAAAAATCTAACGCTGGATTGTATTAAATAATCGACCAAGTGTGAGTCCAACTCGGGCACGAAGGGTTTTGTACCATTATTTATAAAACTAGTGACTCTGCAAGCTGTAGACCTCGCGAGTCCCGTTGAAGTTTATCAGATAAAAAGAGACTAAAAAGTTGCGTCTTAATAGGGGAATAAATAAATTTCTTATAAATGGCTTTGTATATGATTTTGGAACGTAGTTCCTTCTCGCGCGTTGCGAAAGGAGGCTAGACGGTAAAAATTAAGACCAAAAGTTGTAACGACACTTGTGTTTCTCTGTCTGTTTATCTCTCTCCTAATTAATTGAAAGGAACTTCGTTCCATCCGGGTGTCCCTTGACACCTCTCAAGATTTTTTTAAAGATTTTAACCCCAATATTTTCGCCAATTTGAAAAATTTCGAGAAACCAAATTGACGATAAAATTCCATATTATCTTCGACGTTCTCAAAAAAAAAAACACGTTTGTTGTACTCTTCCTCCACTTTTAACATCATGTGCCCTTTCTCTGAGATTTATCTTGTTAAGAAAATTATCGGAAAAATCCCCCGATTGACAAGCATCTGTGATTCTGCGATGAGCGGATACCTTGACTTTCAAGCGTCAATCCCTTAACCGATTTCATGTCTAAAAAAACCGCATCAATATCGGTCCATCCGTTTGAGCGCTACGATACTACAGAAAGAAAGACATTCTTTTTGTCAGGGGTTAAAAAAAACTCCCATAAGAAACAGAAATGATGATATGCATGTTTGTATGTACGCACCACAAGTCACACCGTTTCCTTTTGATCCCTCCATAAATAAAAAAACACCTCTCAAAGCTGTCCTTCCCTCGGTTTCTGTTATAAATGTCGCCCGTCATTGTCGGCCTAATGTATTATTTATATCTATATGCCCTCGTGATCAGCACTCTCTTAAATGGACGATTTCAGTTCATTTTATTGTTTACACGCTCTTCCCCTACTTTGAGACGTAATGTGGCCCTTTCTCTGAGATTTATCTTCTGAAGAAAATTCTCGGATATTTACATCATTTGTTTTGTCGGAGAAAAACTTATTTTGAACATTTTCTTTCTTTTTTTAAGCTGCTCAGAAAAAAGAGGTCGTACCTGAGTAATATATACAGAATAGTAATATATTACACTCTGCCGTGTGGTACCCGGCATAGTAGAATAGGACCACTCCAAGTCTACCGTAGATATCGTAGAAGGCGTAAGAAGGTATAATAATCAATGAGGCCTCTGCAATCCGTCTGCCTAAGTATGACTCTGTCAGTACAGAGAGGGTCGTGCTCCTGCAGTGGAGACTGAAACAAACCTGATGATGACGATGAATATATACAGAACTGAATTAGCTCCCGTGCAATATGCGTCCCCTTTCCCCTTCCCCGCACCCCTCCCCCGTTCTCGCCTTGTCGAGGCGGCCAGGCGCCTGCAGCCGCCCGTCCAACGTCCTCCACAAGGCGAGAACGAGAGAGGGGTGCGAGGAGCTGCATATATTAATTATGTAATTTTAGTATCGAGAATTTAAACAAAATGTTTATCAATTATGTTGTAAAAAATGTTTATCCTTTATTAAATAAAAGACTATCATACATACATACTATCACGTCTTTATCCCTAATGGGGCAGACAGAGCATTTTGGGTCTTGCGGTTCTATGCAGAGCCCAGGGCCGCAAGACCCAAAAGCCACTTTTAGCGTCATGGTGGGCGAGAAGATGGAAAAGCAATCAATACAGTAATGGGTTGCTAGCCGCATCGCATGTTAACATGATTTGCATTTTTGCCCATTCCCTCGATCGGCTTTTACGATCTGCATGGGAAGAGAAGCAGCTGGTACATTCTAAGTTTTTTTTATTTCTCCCATACCAGCATGGGAGACTATCATTCCCAACTTAATATCGTTTTACGACTGTTATCTAGCGATAACATAAGATATATAAGCACTGGTTCTTAGTTACAAATATATTGATCATTACCATTTTCCTCCCTTTTCCCTATTCGAGAATAGCTCTATATAACACTATATTCATGAAATTCTTCGTATTTTCTGCTGGTAACAAGCTGACCGTGTACCTAACTAATTAGACTTGTAAATAGTCTATGCTTAGGAAATAAGAAACATGTATTAATAAATATAATCATACTAAATATATTCGATATTTTTTCTATAAATAAAGAAGTCACTTTTTAACCCCCCCCCCCACAAAAAAGAGGGGTTATATAATCATACTAAATATATTCGATATTTTTACTACAAATAAAGAAGTTACCCTTTTGGAAAGATGCATATATAACACCCTTACCCAAAAAAACAAATCCAACATCTTTTTCCGACTACCGTCCAATATCCATTCTCCCATTCCTATCCAAAGTCCTTGAACGTGCTGCACAACAACAACTCCATGCATTCCTAATTAAAAACAATCTCCTTAATCCACTACAATCCGGTTTCCGTCCAGGTCATAGTACGACCACTGCTCTCACTAAAATAACTGATGATATACGGCTCGGTATGGACAATCAACTGCTCTCAGTATTTGCACTGTTGGACTTCAGCAATGCATTTAACACTGTGGATTTTGACATTTTGTTAGAAGTACTACGTTCTCTCAACATATCTCTGACTGTTATCAACTGGTTTCGCTCTTACCTATTTGGGCGTCGGCAGCGAGTTCGGATTGAGAACAAATATTCATCTTGGTGTGATACTACTGTCGGTGTACCACAGGGTGGTGTACTATCTCCACTTTTGTTTGCGCTTTTTATTAATTCAATTACTTTACCTCTACAATGTTCCTACCACCTTTACGCTGATGATCTTCAGATTTATACACAGGCTAATGTCGATAATATTTCCTCAGCAATTAACAAAATTAATGCAGATCTTGAAGTGATTTCAGCCTGGAGCAAATCACATGGCCTTATTATAAACCCCCTGAAAACTCAGGCAATTATTGTTGGTAGTTCTAGGCAAACCTGTAAATTAAAAGATATCGCGGTTCCTAGCCTTGTTTTTAATAATACTTTAATTGCATTCAGTGTACAGGTAAAAAACCTAGGTATTCAATTGGACAGTACTCTATCATGGGCTCCGCAGGTTTCCGAGGTCAGTAGGAAGATAATCGCGGCAACTGGATCTCTTAGAAGACTCGGTAAATTCCTACCAATTGATACCAAGATTACGCTGGCACAAACCCTTCTTTTTCCGATCTTAGATTATGCTGACGTCTGCTATCTTGACCTAACACAGGAGCAATTAGATAAACTTGAGCGTCTTCAAAATCTCTTCATCAAATATATATTTGGTCTGCGCAAATATGATCATGTTTCTGAATTTCGTTCACAACTCAAGTGGCTCCCAATTCGATTACGACGTGATGGGCATATCCTTTCCTTACTGTACTCCATTTTATTCAATCCTACCTATCCTAGATATCTTAGAGATCAATTCGTATTTTTTAGTGAAGTCCAAAACAGAAACCTGCGCAGCACATATAACCTTAGTCTTAAAATGCCCGCTCACAATACTTCATATTTTTCGAATTCTTTTTCTGTCCAAGCTGTTCGTTTATGGAATTCATTACCTGTCTTGATTCGAAGTGCAAAAACTCTCACTAGTTTCAAAAGTCAAGTAAAGTCTCATTTTCTTTCTTTAGACTGAATTGAGTGTTCTTTGTCGTTTTGTATGTTGTTATTTATGTATACTTACCTCGGTATTTATGGAACATAATAAGTAATTATTCATTGGATTATTGGTATTTATGTATTATTTGCATGTATGTTTATGTATAATTGTATTTGTGTAGGTATATTAGATATATGTATATACTTCTGCGCCATACCCAGTTTATTTTACCTGAAGTCCTACTAGTGTGGTTGCCTGTAAGAAATTGCTATTGCGATAAGGCCGCCATTGTACATCGCATACTGTATTTGTTATTTACTTTTCTGTATTCTTGGTGCAATAAAGAGTTTTATTATTATTATTCTTTTTATAAGTTGTTCTCCTCTTAAAGAGGGTATACGCCTTATACACGGGCCGAAGCCAAGCGTAAAAGGGGTTATTGTATGCTATACGTTGAGGTACATGTGGAGGAGCTAAGGAATTTGCGTGTGATGCGGCATGTGTTGAGGATCACGGCCTTTTGGATTAAAGTGAGTATATGTGCAGGGATGTCTAGTGTCTCTAAACTTTTAATTAGTGACTTTGGTATTACGCCCGTGGATGATAATACTATTATTATTATTATTATTATTACCCCCCGGACAAAAAAGAGGGGTGTTATAATATAAGTTTGACGCTAAACGTCTGTCGGCCTGTCTGAGTCTGTATGTCTGTGTGTGTCTGTGCGTCTGTAGCGCTCAAACGGATGGACCATGCAGTTTTTTTCGTAAAAGCAAGTTTTCTTGCGGTGGTTCTTGGCTGTTTGATGAAAATAGGCTCAGCCATCTTAAAAGTTAAAGCTTTTAAGTCAGGGTTATCACTAACCAAAAATAGATGGCGCTACGGATATCGTATCGGTAGTTCTGCTACTCATCACTAGATGGCGTTTTTAGCAGTTGGGGTATTTTTAATTTGCTTAGCAAATAAGCTTGTATTTAATGTAGAAACCGTTAGTTATTCACTATTAGATGCAAAATTATATTTTTATAAAAAAACACATTCTTAACAAGTCTTTGTCCTGTGGGGTTGACGGAGCTAGAGGGGGTTATTTCATAAAATACACGTTAATCGTACGATAGTAACTTCCTATTTATATATCAAGCCAAATTAGACTTTATCATCATACGTTAGTGCTCAGTGTTGCTTGACACTGAAACGCGGATACGCATCAACGTCGGTCTTGCGTAACATTTTTGGAGTAACCTCTCTGGGCAACCCAAAGACAACTGTGTGATGGTGACCGTTAAGTGCCAAAAACCAGACTATTTTCAAGTCAACACGAAACATATCATGCTCGGATTTCTAGAAGAAAAACATCATACTATATTTTAACTTAATGCTAATGCATTTTAATAAAGTCAATCATATATCAATCATCATTATCATCATCATCAGGACTTTTTGTCTCCACTGCAAGAGCACAACCAGAGACATACTTGGCCAGAGCAGCCGGAGGACTTGGCCTACACTTTCCTCGCTGGCCAGGCGGGTTGGAGAGGTCTCATTGATGGTTTACAAGCCTTATTTAGTTGCTTATTATCTAAGTCGCCTTCTACGACATCCACAGTGGGACTTGGGGTGGCCCTATTCTACTCTGGAAACCACACGGTCATATATTAATAAACTGTACCGAAAGTCAGCTACAGTACAATTTTGTGTAGTATTTTTGTTACACAAATAAAAGCATTTTACATGCGGCGGATATTATTATACCTATGTATTAGCTCATAGAATAACATATTGGTTTAAATAAATTGCTGTGGAGCTATGGCGCTGGTTTATTTTGTGTTCTGTTTTCATTGTGCGGGACATAGGGATAGTATAAAGTAATAGACAGCTTGAATAAAAAAAAAAACCCTCTTAATGGTGTCAAAATATCAGATGGGCTGACCTGAATAGGAAAAAGCCATTAATTGGCAAAGAAAGACAGTTATCAGTTTATATTTTGACATTATAACACTTTAAAGTATGAAACCAAAAGGGCTACGCAAAGAAAATAAGCGGCCAAGTGCAGTCGGACTCGCCCATGAAGGGTTCCGTAGTAGCAAATAACATAATATAAAAGTCTTTTAGTATTTTTTTTTTTAATTTTTATATTTGAGTTAACTGAATGAAAGGTAAATTGCAGTTTATGACATATTAAAAAAAACTACTTACTAGATCTTGTTCAAACCAATATTTCGCTGGTAGTTTGCATGGTAATGAACATTATATATTTTTTTTAGTTTTATTATTATCTTATTTTAGAAGTTACGGGGGGGGGGACACACTTTTTTCCACTTCGGAAGTGTCTCTCGCGTAAAGTTTTCGGTTTAGAACCTAGGAAAGACCTATCCATAGATACCCCACACGTATGGGTTTGCTGCAAAATATTTTTTTGAGTTTCAGTTCTAAGTATGGGGAACCCCCAAAATTTATTGTTTTTTTTTCTATTTTTGTGTCAAAACCTTAATGCGGTTCACATAATACATCTACTTACCAAGTTTCAACAGTATAGATCTTATAGTTTCGGAAAAAAGTGGCTGTGACATACGGACGGACAGACAGACAGACAGACAGACATGACGAATCTATAAGGGTTCCGTTTTTGCCATTTGGCTACGGAACCCTAAAAATGAAGAAACTGAGATCTAAAATAGAAGGCTAAATATTAAAAGGGTCCGAACGGAAAAGCCAAAAAAAAATAAGAACGAAAGTTATTAAACTTATCTACAAATATTTTGACATTTCGACACTTTGAAGTATGAAACCAAGATACTCTACACGAGGAAAAAAAACAAGAAACTGAGATTTAAAAAAGGCCGACAAAAATTACTGTTAAAAAATGTTATTTATTAATTTTACTCTGCTACTTTTTAAGCCTTAAAAGTTAAAAGTAACGCCAACGTTGCCTTCAGCCAGATTACATTATATGATATTGTTAAAAAATAAAATGTCACAAAATAATGTCACAAATCATGATCATATCCATTTATAAAGTGGTTTTAGATTTATTTTTGCATATACTTTGACTCCCATGCTGGTCTGGGAGAAATGAAAAAACTTAGAATGTACCAGCTGCTTCTCTTCCCGCGCAGATCGTAAAAGCCGATCGAGAGAATGGGCAAAAATGCGAATCATGTTAACAGGCTATGCGGCTTGCAATCCATCACAGTATTGATTGCTTTTGCATCTTCTCGCCCACTATGACGCTATAAGTGGCTTTTGGGTCTTGCGGCCCTGGACTCTGCATAGAACCGCAAGACCCAAAATGCTCTGTCTGCCCCTTTAGGGATAAAGACGTGATAGTATGTATGTGTGTTATTGCATATAAACTGAAATTAAGAGCGCTAGTTGACTTCAAGAAACTATGACGTCTATATTTCATACAAATTCGTTTGTTTTGACGTTTAGAAAAAAGTATCCAATTTGAGTAGCGAATTGTAGAAAATACGCGCCGCCAACATCCTCCTCGGAAATACATACATACATACTATCACGTCTTTATCCCTAACTAGAGGCAGCGCGCGGCTTCGCCCGCGTTAACCACACGAGTGAAGTCGCGGGCGTGATGCAATATGGCCTAGAGCCTTCCTTGATACCGAAAGAACTTTTCAAATCGGACCAGTAGTTCCTGAGATTAGCGCGTTCAAACAAACAAACAAACAAACAAACTCTTCAGCTTTATATATAAGTATGGATGGAGCGGACAGAGCATTTTGGGTCTTGCGGCTCTATGCAGAGCCCAGGGCCGCAAGACCCAGGAGCCAATTTTAGCGTCATGATGAAAAAGCAATCAATACAGTGATGGGTAGCTAGCCGCATCGCCTGTTAACATGATTTGCATTTTCGCTCCTCGAAAGTAGATAGTATTTAATGTCTATTACCGATTAGACCTCTATGCAACACTGCGTAATTTATGACTATTTAGATGGGATTGGGTGCCTGAACGTAGTAATTACTTTACCAAATTTAATATTCATTATGCTACTGTTAGGCTAGACTTGCCTAAATCAGTATTCTGACGAAGATTTCCCATGTGGCGTTTAATTATGTATGTGTGTCATAATGGAAAAATTAAATATAGGCATGCTGAATACATTTAACAGCAATACAATGCTCGGACCGCTCCGAATATTATATTATTATTAATTTATTATCCAAATTAAAACATTATTATGATAAAAAAATTCGCCTAGAGTAGGATTCGAACCTACGACCCTTACGTTAAAAGCCGTGAGTACACTAGGAATTCTGCCGCCGCTCTGGAAGATGCCTTTAAGCTCCTGGAATGGGAAGGACTGGGCATTAACATTAATGGCGAGTATATCTCTCACCTTCGATTTGCCGACGATATCGTTGTCATGGCAGAATCGATGGAGGACTTAAGTACGATGCTTGAAGACCTAAATCGAGTTTCCCAACAGGTAGGCCTAAAAATGAATATTGACATGACGAAGGTCATGTCAAATAGGCACGTTACGCCTTCACTTGTTTCTGTTGGGAGCTCCACCCTAGAAGTTGTAGACCAGTATATCTACCTGGGTCAATTGATCCAGGCAGGAAGTTCCAGCTTCGAGGAAGAGGTTTTTCGACGAATTCGACTACGCTGGGCAGCGTTCGGAAAATTGCGCAGTGTTTTATCGTCTAGAATACCTCAGTGCCTCAAGACGAAAGTGTTAAATCAATGTGTGTTACCAGTGATGACTTATGGCTCTGAAACGTGGTCCCTTACTATGGGTCTCATAAGAAGGCTCAAGGTCGCTCAACGGGCTATGGGGAGGACTATGCTCGGTGTTTCTCTACGTGATCGAATCAGAAATGAGGAGATTCGTAGAAGAACGAAGGTCACTGACATAGCCAAGCGGATAAGCTCATTAAAGTGGCAGTGGGCGGGGCACATAGCGCGAAGATCCGATGGCCGATGGGGCAGAAAGGTTCTCGAATGGCGGCCACGTACCGGCAAGCGCAGTGTAGGGCACCCACCTGCTAGATGGTCAGACGACCTACGTAATGTTGCAGGAAGGCGCTGGATGCAGGCCGCTTCCGATCGGTCGTTTTGGAAATCCTTGGGGGAGGCCTATGTCCAGCAGTGGACTTCCTGTGGCTGATATGATGACACTAGGAATTGTGCTATCATGACTTCGAATCGCCGTGACGAATTTTCTCATCACATAGTACAAACGCATTTGAAGCATCACATCACATGTCTCATCAAGGATAAGGTTTGCGTCAAGTCGGACCATAAAAGTCAGTCCTTCTCTGTCACGAACTCTACGTGCGATAAAGATAGCAGAATACGTCGCGTGATGCAGTGTCTCTGTCGCAAGAGTTTGTGACAGAGATAGTCACGTAGGCCCACTTGACGCAGCTTACGCCCTAAAACTTATATTGTTTAAAATTTACTAGCTGACAAGGTTCTCCTGCTAATAGTTAGGGAGGCGAGGTAGCTAAATGGCGTAATTTAACGGCGCTGTCGAGACCTAGCAAAATCGAAAGATAAAATAATTACGAAAAGAAAAGCTCGTATGGTAAAAACCATTTTAGCGGTGGGTTTGGCGTGTACAGTTTTTCAAAAATGTAAAAAAAAACAGTTACTTGGGCATTCTCGAGCGCGTCAGATATTCATACTACGTATGCCCCAAGTGCGGATTAGTCGCTGTTCGTGCGTCCATAGTTTTATGTAAACAACAGCGTTGGTTGCGGTTCGGGCGTTCTACAAAATGACAAAAAAAATGTGATCCTAAGATGGTAGCGGTTCGTGCGCTCAACAAAATTACATTATTGCAGTGGTTGCGTTTCGGGATCTCTTCGATAGACTATCCTCGCTAAGTTTATTGAAGAGATCCCGAAACGCAACCACTGCAATAATGTAATTTTGTTGAGCGCACGAACCGCTACCATCTTAGGATCACATTTTTTTTGTCATTTTGTAGAACGCCCGAACCGCAACCAACGCTGTTGTTTACATAAAACTATGGACGCACGAACAGCGACTAATCCCCAAGTGCCTCTGATAACAACGGTATCCTAATCTGCCGGTTTGCGTGGTGGGGGTAGGCATATAAAGTAGTCAAAAATGCAAAAAAAAAAAATTATTCGAGCGCGTCAGATTTTCGGAAGGGGTGTTAAGTAGGCCCTAAGGAAGATTTTGTATTTTTAGTAAGTTTTAGATTATATTCTTCAAAATAAAAAATAAAAAAATCGCGCTCGAGAATGCCGGATTAACGTTTTTTTTTACAAGTTCACGACCCTATAACTCGGCGGCGGCAAGGACTTATCGTCAGATTAGTTAAATTTAGTCTTTAAACACTAAAATCAACCCCCAATATCTTAATCTGACGCGTTCGAGTATTTCAGACTATCGTTTTTTTTTTACTAATCTGATCGTCTATCCTAGGCGCGCGTCACTACATATAGAGCTAAATACTTTACAAGGTTGTTCTATTAGGTCTAAGGTATCTCTCATATCTTAAACTGCCACGCTCGAGTATTGCCGAAAATTCCCCTATTCGCCTCCCTAACTATAAATATTACAAATTGCTGCTTTATATATTGATGAATTATTCTGTTTTATTTGCAAAAATCAATCTTTATTTTTTACTATGGCAAGCGTGGAGAGTGTAGGCCAATCCTCTGACTGCTCTGACCAAATGTGGCTCTAGTAGTACAGAGAGGGTCGTGCTCCTGCAGTGGAGACTAAAAAGACCTGAAGATTATAATAATGATAATGATCAGTTACTCTTATTTACGTTCGACCCGCGAATGTTCTGATGTCCAAATACACACTCATAAAAAATACAAAAAATAATGCAGTCAAACAATCTATGTACCAGCTCTGTCTTACAAACTATTATTCCACTTTACAGCGAGCGTCCCCTTGGGCATCACACGTATAAGTTTTAGAAGGAATTCTCTCAAATGGATTGCCACGTACCTTGTTATTAGAGTTTACTTACCCTTCTGGGAATTCAGATCTGTCGTAATTGTCATATTTATCGAAACCTTGACATATGATGACAATGACAGCACAATATTATGAAGTCAATGAGTTTTTCTGATGACGGAGCCAGGAGAAATTTGACGGAACTCAGTTATAAAACAACATCACCCTATTGAGTAGGACTCGTTTGATTTGTCTTGGCGAGCACTTTATGGTAGACGATGACTTCTTCTTATCGTGTGTGTTACTGACTAACACTAGTGTCAGAGTTTTAAACCGCCTTAAAGGCCTCTGAAATGGTTTTAGGTAACGACCAATGTCAAAGACAGTGACCGGGACTGACGGCTTAACGTGCCCTCCGAAGCACGGATCATCTTACTTATCAGACAATCAGGTGATCAGCCTACAATGTCCTAACCAAACTAGGACAACAACACAAAGTCGTTGCCCCCACCGTGAATCGAACTCGCGACCTCCGGGTATGAGCCGAACGCTCTAACCACTACACCACGGAGGCAGTAGACGATGACTAGAGGCTGATCACGGAGACGGAAGATGGTCGATGGAACTCAGTAATAAAACGACGCAACTCCATCGAGTTTGGGCTTATTTAATTTGTCTTAGTAAGTAATTTGGCCTCACAGTAAAAGCTTACATACATACATACATACTATCACGTCTTTATCCCTAATGGGGCAGACAGAGCATTTTGGGTCTTGCGGTTCTATGCAGAGCCCAGGGCCGCAAGACCCAAAAGCCACTTTTAGCGTCATGGTGGGCGAGAAGATGTAAAGCAATCAATACAGTGATGGGTTGCTAGCCGCATCGCCTATCAACATGATTAGCATTTTTGCCTATTCCCTCGATCGGCTTTTACGATCTGCGTGGGAAGAGAAGCAGCTGGTACATTCTATGTTTTTTTTTATTTCTCCCAGACCAGCATGGGAGGCTGTAAAAGCTTGTACAAAAAAAACACAAATACCTTTTGTTAAGTTTTACCTGTCCCTTGGTTTATCTGCCTGTAAGTATGTAATCAAATCTTGCAATTTAAATTTTACCAACTTCCCGGTTTCCGATCGAGCTGCAATTTTATATGCTTAATCGTCTATCGCGTGACAATGCAATTGTGATGACATTAAGATGATCTGATCTGATGATGAAGCTGGAAGGTAGCCATAATTACTCTGTGATGAAACGACACAATCTCATCGAGTTTGGGCTTATTACATTTGTATTAATAAGTTCTTAGGCCTTACAATAAAAGGTACAAAAAATAACCGGCCAAGTGCGAGTTGGACTCGCGCACTAAGGGTTCCGTACCACTATCTACAAAAATCAAGTTTTTTGTATGGGAGCCCCCCTTAAATATTTATTTTATTTTGTTTTTAGTATTTTTTGTTATAGCGGCAATATAAATACATAATTTGTGAAAATTTCAACTGTCTAGCTATAGCGGTTCTTGAGATACAGCCTGGTGACAGACAGACGGACAGACGGACAGACAGCGAAGTCTTGGTAATAGGGTCCCGTATTTACCCTTTGGGTACGATACCCTAAAAATGAAAAAAAATCAATAAACTTATTTATGAATTTCTGATCTCTGATTCTGTTTGATGTTTCCTTTCTAGATGTTGGAGTCTGTGACCTAGGAACTAATCCTCTTTAGATGTTGCTCCCCACTTAATACATATTTGAAATCTTCTTGATCACGTTCAATCTGTCTGTGCTGTAAGCCGTTAATGCACTAACTAAATTAGGATCAGCACTAGCACTCACAGCCCTGTTCAATACTGCTAAAGTTGAGTATACGTATGTATTGCCTGATACTGCTTATTCTGTAGTTAAGTATATATTGTCTGGTTAGTTACACTCGTAAATAGTAGGGATTAGAATATAAAGTAAGTACCAACGTAAGTATTGTTACGTTTTATACCTACCAGTCGTCGAACACTGTCGTATTTTAAAACGTATGATTTTGCAAACGTTTTCTAAATTCAAGTGATACAAAATACAAAATCATTTATTTAACAAGAAACTTAATACACTGTATGATTAACAATGATTCCCGCACTAGGCACCAGCCTGTATCGCGGGCAATCAGAAGGATTAACAAAAATAAGCACTTATGCATTTAAAGGACGAGCGAAGAAGGAGTGATGCTCTCACACAACTGGCTTTCATGATTGTGTGAGAGCATCATCTGAATTTAGTATTGTCAAAAAGAAAAATTAGTTTTTTTAGGGTAGAAATCCCACCTACAAAAAGCGTCTGATTCTGCGAGTGCTTCATGCAAATTGTCTGGAATTTATTATAAGCTGTTAATGATACAAGTAAGGGTTCTAAGACAGAATTTTTCAAAAGTAAGATTGGTAAATTTTTACCTGCTGGAGGACATTTCAAGATGATGTATCTCCCAAACGCGTCTTGTTTGGCTGGGCAGACGCCGATATTCAGGGACACCTATAAAGGGCGCTTATTAATTTTATAGTCTCCCTAGAAAGTACTATGAGTACAAAGGACGAGGTTGAGACGACGTTGTTATTATATCTTTCTAATAGAGATCATCATTATCATCATTTCAGCCGCACAACGTCCACTGCTGGACATAGGCCTCTCCCAAAGATTTCCAAAATGACCGATCTAGAGCGGCCTGCATCCAGCGCTTTCCACGACCGCTTTCGACCTCGCAGCGCTTTCGACCCTGGGTCAGGTCATCTGACCATCTTGTAGGTGGGTGCCCTAAGCTTCGCTTGCCAGTACGCGGTCGCCTTTTTGCCCCATCGGCCATCGGTCCGTCGCGCGATGTCTAATAGAGATAGGATGTCTTATTTTATGTTCTTATGCAAATCGTCACATTACAAAATAAACGTGCTAAGTCACCTAAGCACATTTATTTTGGAATTATCATCGTTAGTTCACTGCACGAGGCGAAGTAAGGTGGCGTAGAACAATTTGTCAGAATAATCCGCATTGAATTCAGCACATGTAGATGCCGTTTTGAGTTGGAATAAGCACTCACGAGCTTTGTGAAATTATAGTGTGAATAAGAAATTACTTGAGAGTAAAATCTTAAAGCGCCTATCGCTAATAAATTTATTTCTGATTTTCCGAAAGGCTGACCGTATGGTAGAGAATCTTCTTCTTCTTTAGGTGCCGCTTCATTCCTGAAGATTGGCAGTCAGCTCTTTAAATCTAGGTTTGTCCAAGGCAAGCCTGAACAGTTGTTCTACAGTTTTGATACCAGTCCATTGTCGGATGTTCCTCAGCCATGACATTTTGCGACGTACCACCTTGCGCTTTCCGGCAACTTTACCCATCATTATGGTCTGGAGTAGATGATATTGTGGGTTTCTTAACACGTGACCAAGATATGTGATTTTTCTTATTTTAATGGTTCGAACGAGTTCTACTCTTTTGCCCATGCACTCTAGAACTTCAACATTAGTAATGTGATCCGTCCAGCTTATGCGTAGCATTCTACGGTACGACCACATCTCAAACGCCTCCAGTTTAACTCGAAGGTCTTCCTTCAGGGTCCACGCTTCGCAACCATATAACACAAGAAGCCAAACATAGCACTGAAGCAACCTTGTTCGCAGTTTGATGGTAAAGAATGCATTAGCATTAAATCTACCTTTTGTACCATTATGGTCATCATCATCATTTCAGTCACATAACGTCCTAGAGCAGCTTGCTTCCATCCATTATGGTCAATAAAGATCGAATAAAATTTAGGGCTCTGTTAACTTATTCCCTATATAATAATTATATATTATTGTACTATATAATATATTATATATTATTGTTCCCCGTCGGGGAAAGAGGCACAGAGATAATGATTTTTATAGAAAGACTAGCTGTGATTTCTCTGTGTAATTTCGGGATAAATGTACCCCATGTCCTTCCTCGAGTCTCAAACTATATCTATACCAAATTTCATCCAAATCGGTTCAGTAGTTTAAGCGTGAAGAGATAACAAACAAATATACAAACTCACTTTCGCATTTATAATATTAGTAGGAAGTAGGATTTAAAAGAAAAGCTTCTTTATAGAGTCCTGTACAAATCGTCACGAAATGTGTTAAGTTAGCAAAGTTACAGCTTAAGCACATTCATTTTGGAATTATCGTCGTTAGTTAGTTCATTGCACGAGGTGAACTAAGTCGGCGTGTAGAACAATTTGTCAGAAATCCTCATTGAATTCAGCACGTGTAATTTAGATCCTGTTTTAAGTTAGAATAAGCACTCAGGCTTGTTGCGAGAATGGTCTGGTTTTGTTTGAGTTGTATAGTGGCCTAGAAAGTGTGACTAAAGGACTATGATACAAACATCTCGTGCTAATACTGCAGTCCAAAGGCTGGTGGCGACCGGTTGTGTAACGTTTTGCACAAACTATTTAGTTTGAATTCTATTTAGTTTAGTTTAGACATAATTTCGTTTTAATTTATGTATAATTATTTTAGTTTAGTCTTATGTTTAATAATCGTTTAATATACTTTAATTTAGCATCCTCCATACTGTATATTTTTTTAAAAAATTTATCATGAATAAATTCTTCGCACAAATGCATTCTCAATGATTATATTTATGACAGTCCCCCTTTAAAAAGTTTATTTTAATAACTGAAAACTGTGGGCTTGGCGTGCTCGTATCGTCTGAACGCACCCAAAATTTTTTAAGAGGGAATATTCTTGAACTTTCCGGCATATATATAACTACTTAACTTTGAAATCGAACCACAACGGTGAACCGAATCGCATTAATGTCTGTGCAAGAACTTTGATGTCCTTCGGACTACCTGGGAGGCTAAACCGGGACTAGTTCCAATAATATGCTAACGAAGTTTCTAGTTCGTCTTTGTCCGAGTTTAGCCATTGAGCAGTGAATTATTACGTGACTAAGTGTATATATACACAAGCTTCTATATGTATACAACGTAGAAGGGACATAGGTACCTAAATAAATCGAACCACAGGCTAGAGTAGATAGATCACTATAGTATAATGAAATAAGTTTGGAAAATCCAAAAGAGCACGCCTCAAAGGGTCCATAATTCTTTTTTTAATTCTTACGCATATAGAAAAATAAAGATATATATAGATATACTAAAACTATGAAGAACAGTCAATATTTTTTTTTGTTTATTTAATAACAATAGAGAATATGCACGCATTTTTTTTATTTGTTTAATAAAATCCTTATTAACCACAGTAGACAAATATGAAAAAATTTATAAAATATCTTAACCAGCGACGAACCTACTCGTATGATACTTTAAAGTTTCAATTAGAGAGAGAAGTCCGATATGGACTGGTGACGTCATAATTACATATCATCAATACATTTACTATAGAAAATAGCGTTTTTGCGAGTGAGTTAGACATATTTTCGTAAAATCGCTATATCTCGTTCGTTTTTCCACCAATTTTTATTCTGTTTTCACTGTTAGTACTTTACTTTTGTATATTTACGAATAAACTGGTTAGATAACACATATTTTTTTCATGCATATTCTCTATTAAACCACATCGAATCAGACCCTGAAAAATGAAAGGGTTCTATTCCTGAGCATACTCAAGCGTAAGAGAAAAAAAAAGACTCGATTAGTAAAGTATTTCGGTCGTTATCGTGTTAACAAGAAAAGCCTCCGCACATACAGACACACGGACGTCCAAGATAGAACTTTTTTAAACTGTTTTTTAACTAGTTTAAATAACAAAAATGACATCAAAAATATCATGAGTGTTAATAATAGTGTTTTTTTCTTAATATGTGTGTGTATATATTATCTTACCCGTCTGGCCAACGAGAAGAGTGTAGGCCAAGTCCTCTGGCTGCTCTGCCCAACTATGGCTCCAGTAGTACAGAGAGGGTCTTGCTCCTGCAGTGGAGGCAAAAATACTTGATGGTGGTAGTGGTGGTAATAATAATAAAACTTCAAAAGCAGATTTAGTCTACATACATACTATCACGTCTTTATCCCTAATGGGGCAGACAGAGCATTTTGGGTCTTGCGGCTCTATGCAGAGCCCAGGGCCGCAAGACCCAAAAGCCACTTTTAGCATCATGGTGGGCGAGAAGATGGAAAAGCATACAGTGACGGGTTGCTAGCCGCATCGCCTGTTAAAATGATTCGCATTTTTGCCCATTCCCTCGATCGGCTTTTACGATCTGCGTGGGAAGAGAAGCAGCTGGTACATTCTAAGTTTTTTTTTATTTCTCCCAGACCAGCATGGGTAAAAATAATAACATGAGGTATATTTTGTTACATCTAATAAATAATCATCATTAGACAACGGAAAACAATAATAGTTCAGGCCACAGTTCTAGGTTTACAGAGCTCGTTAGAAGGTCGCTGGAGTCAGGTGTGGGGCAATATAGGAGCGATAGCGATAAAAATATCTTCTATTTGACAATATACATTTTCAGATCGTTTACATGTGATTTTTTTTTGTTAAACAGAAGTTTAACAACAAAAAATCACAATTGAACACATAAAAGTAAAATTAGGAGTGAGGGCCTAATGAGCATTGTTTTTATTGCTTTTGTAATTTTGGTTCAATAAAGTTGATTTGAATTGTATTGTTTGAGACTAAATGGAGCCTAGAGCGGACGTTCTCCTAAAAAAACCAGTCACGCGCAAAGTGCAGACGTTGAGGCCGTTGCCGGCATCCCGTACTTCTACTTTTACATCTTATATCAAACACAGTGTTGGTCATTTATAGAGGTATATTATTATATTGCTGTCGTTTTGATTTGATTGATTCTGTGTCGCTTGAAGGCCACGCTCAGCGTGATGGTAGGCGTTAAGATGCAAAAAGGAATCAAAATAGTAATGGGTCGCTAGCCGCATCGCTTATTAAAATGATTCAAATCTCGCTCATTTCCGCAGTCGGTTTTTACGATCTGCTCGGGAAGAGAAGCAGTTGGTATATTCTAAGTTTTTCTATGCTGATCAGGGCAGCATAGAAGAGCATATATTTATAAAGAATATATATTTACTCTTCTCTCTTATATCAGACACTAGTGTTACCTCTCATCGCTGTCGCCTACAACTTGTATCTGCGGTATTGCACGGCAGGTCTAACGCATCAAAGATAATATAAATACTAACGTAACAGATACCCAACGCCATGGAAACGACTAAAGGGAACGTAAGTAGGCAAAACTGGGAGTTGCGGGTCACTGCGGGTGCAACTCGTCGTGTTCCTGCTCCTGCAGATGAGACTAAAAGACCTGATGACCTGACCTGAACCAACATAAATATTGCGTAGAAAACCCCTTAGATCTTCGTTTATCAGACACTATTGTTGCCATTTACACTCAAATCGCTGTCGCCTTAAACTTGTGACGGCGGTAATGTACGGTCTACCGCGTGTACTGCAGTTAGGCGTTGGCTCTATGCCAGCTCGCGGTTTCTTCTTCAACTCGTAAATCTTCGCCATTGATATATGGACACACGATTTTGTCACTATACTTCGGACAGATAGCAGCGGTGCCAATGAGTCTTAAGATTTACAAGAGATAGGGAAGATTCGCGACTTACTGATTAAACTTTTTACCTGATTACGGCAAAGGCAAGAGGAAGGATAATGGCTTTAACAGTCTATCCATTAAAGTATGTATGATGTAGATATCTATGTGTGTTCCACTGTAGCATCCGAAACTGCCTCCGTGGTGTAGTGGTAAGAGCGTTCGGCTCATACCCGGAGGTCGCGGGTTCGATTTCCGGCGGGGGCAACGACTTTGTGTTGTGTTGTCCTAGTTTGGTTAGGACATTGTAGGCTGATCACCTGATTGTCTGATAAGTAAGATGATCCGTGCTTCGGAGGGTACGTTAAGCCGTCGGTCCCGGTCACTGTCTTTGACGTTGGTCGTTACCTAAAACCATGTCAGAAACCTTTACGGCGGTTTAAAAACTCTGACACTAGTGTTAGTCACTAACACACACGATAAGAAGATCTAAACATTCAGATATCTAGATATCCTTACAAACTTTCGCATTTATAATTTTATTAATATAGGATGTTTATAAATCCAATATTCCGCTAAGCGTATACGTTAAAGACACTTATCTAGAAACAAGTGCTCATATTGCATCCTCAGAAACCTCGTCAATTAACTCAGCCTATCCCACCCGATATAACGCCACGTCTGAAGTTGGTATCTACGCGGATCTAGGCGCACTAGGTTCGGTCTAGACTCAGCTAATCTAGTTTGCCGGCAATTTGCTACTAGATCAGGCTGGCTGGTGATTACGAATCCGCTTGGTTCGAGGTTTGCTCTCAAATTTCGTTTACTTTTAACTTTGCCTATCGCCTTATTAACATAATTATCACTTTCTTGTCACAAGATGGCGCTATTCATCATTCAAAGTCAAAGTCAAAGTCAAAGTCAAAAATTTTTATTCAATGTAGGATAAATTTATCTCTTATTGAAGGTCATTTTTTTAAATATTATTTTAGTGCAAAAGCTAAAAACTACTAGCGTTTCGGAACGACCACTGCTGGGAAGATTACGCCGAAAGAAACCCTGTTCAGTATTGGTCCCTACCCAGCCTGATGGGCTATGTTACAATTACAATACAGATTTACACTTAAGCTATACATTTAAATTATACTATACATTTAAATTATACAATTACAATTTGCAGACAACTATTTTCATCATCATTTCAGCCGCATAACGTCCACTGCTGGACATAGGCCTCTCCCAAAGATTTCCAAAATGACCGATCAAAAGCGGCCTGCATCCATACATACATAGCGCGACGAACCGATGGCCGATGGGGCAAAAAGGTTCTTGAATGGCGACCGCGTACTGGCAAGCGAAGCGTAGGGCACCCACCTACAAGGTGGTCAGATGACTTGACCAGGGTCGCTGGAAAGCGCTGGATGGCGCTATTGGTATTAATTAAAATGTTAAAATCTCTTATTACTATTATTTAAATAAAATAGTACTCTAATTATTAAATAAGTTTGGAAAATCCAAAAGAGCACGCCTTAAAGGGTCCATAATTTTTTTTTAATTCTTACGCATATTGAAAAATAAAGATATATATATAGATATACTAAAACTATGAAGAACAGTCGATATTTTTTTTAAATGTTTATTTAATAACAATTAAACCACATCGAATCAGACCCTGAAAAATGAAAGGGTTCTATTCCTGAGCATACTCAAGCGTAAGAGAAAAAAAAAGACTCGATTAGTAAAGTATTTCGGTCGTTATCGTGTTAACAAGAAAAGCCTCCGCACATACAGACACACGGACGTCCAAGACAGAACTTTTTTAAACTGTTTTTTAACTAGTTTAAATAACAAAAATGACATCAAAAATATCATGAGTGTTAAAAATAGTGTTTTTTTCTTAATATGTGTGTGTATATATTATCTTAACACTCTTTCTTTCTCTTTCTCCCATGCTGGTCTGGGAGAAATGAAAAAACTTAGAATGTACCAGCTGCTTCTCTTCCCGTGCAGATCGTAAAAGCCGATCGAGGGTATGGGCAAAAATGCGAATCATGTTAACAGGCGATGCGGCTAGCAACCCATCACTGTATTGATTGCTTTTCCATCTTCTCGCCCACCATGACGCTAAAAGTGGCTTTTGGGTCTTGCGGCCCTGGGCTCTGCATAGAGCCGCAAGACCCAAAATGCTCTGTCTGCCCCATTAGGGATAAAGACGTGATAGTATGTATGTATGTATATATATATTATCTTACAAGTGCAATGTATGATACATAAAGACATTTTAAGTTTGAAAAATCAGATGTTTTGCGCGAAGTGACAGTAGTCGTCCCACCTCAACGCTTCGCTTATGAGGCGTGCAAAATGACTTATATGAAATGCATTAAATATTTTCGGGGAATGCCGATTTTGAGTTCACGCCTCACGATTTAACGACCCAAAAACGTCTAAAAACTTATTTGATTAGATTTGTATGACATTTTCAATTCCTAAGTACGGTTTTTATGTAAAATTGTTCATAGAACTTTTTATTTCTAAAATTTTGTCTCCAAAGTAGGTAGCTGTTCTATTCGGTCTCAAAATTTAGTACATTAGGAATACGTTACTCTAATCTGGGTTTTGCTTTCATTTAGTGTTTTTAAAGCAACAAACTTTAACAACTTTTCGGTTAACACTTTGGTACCAAAGCACCGAAAATGTTGTTCAAAATGTTGCTTGTCTGAATAGTCTTTATAGTAGTACATTTAGAATACGCGAGTCTAATCTAGCGTTTGCATGTTTCATTTAAACTTGCTCTTTCGCTTCTTCATAGGAAAATTATTCCTAATGTGTTTTTGAATAGCATGTAATGTTCTTAGCATATTTGTGTAACGTATCTAAATATAATAACGTCTTAATCCCTAGTGGGTCAGACAGACAGACAGACAGTCTTCTCGTATTTTATTTTTACAAGTTTATTTACCAGGAAAATTAAAAAAACGACGATGACACCATCTAGTAGTGAGTGGCGGAACTACTCCGATCTGAAGTAGAATTGATATCCGTAACGCCATCTATTATTTGCAAGGTAAATAAAAATCCCGACATTCAAGCGTTAACTTTTTCAAATAGCTGAACCAATTTTCATCAAACATTTCAAAAACCACCGCAGGAGAACTGTCTTTGAAGTAAAAAAAACTGCATTGAATTCGTTTTGTCCGTTCGAGAGCTACGATGCCACAGATAGACACATAGACAGACAATCAGACATTAGCGTTAAACTTATAACACACCCCTCTTTTTTGTCGAGTGTTAAAAGAGCCTATGGCACTAGTACTATTGATGCCTCCGTGGTGTAGTAGTTAGAGCGTTCGGCTCATACCCGGAGGTTGCGGGTTCGATTCCCGGCGGGGGCAACGATTTTGTGTTGTTGTCCTAGTTTGGTTAGGACATTGAAGGCTGATCACTTGATAGTCTGATAAGTAAGATGATCCGTGCTTCGGAGGGCACGTTAAGCCGCTGGTCCCGGTCCACTGTCTTTAACATTGGTCGTTACCTAAAAACCATGTCAGAGGCCTTTAAGGCGCTTTAAAAAACTCTGACACTAGTGTTAGTCACTAACACACACGATAAGAAGAAGAAGACTAGTTACATTCTTAATATATATGAGTAGGCATGGCTTAGCAAATAAACATATTTTTGCACATGGGAGAATACAAAATTAATTTCATATTACTTATCTCCCAGGCAACGAATGAATGGCAAAGTAGGTATTTCTCGTTAAAAGAAAACTAATAATTAATTTTCCTTATGTTGCACGGTCATTGATAGTATGTAGCAATACAAAGTGAGGTCCAGAAACACAAAATGAAGAAGTACAGAAGTGGTATCTTTCTTTTAACGAAGGCCCAGCCCTTGTCGTCGTCGACAAAATCGATATCTAGTGTTTTGACCCCAAAAATACATTTTTTTTTTGGAATCCAATATGACGTTTGGATTTTATACAGTTAAACGTATTTCGTTTATAACGTTTCACTGGGAATTCGTAGGGGTCTGAAATTTTGCCTGTGGGGGTAAAGCATCCCACGGAACTAAAAAGTGCAATCAGGTTTTGGATCCAAGATGGCCACCATATTTTGGTGTTTCTGCAGTTTTTAACCATTTTCTGAACTGGAAACATGTCTTAGCCTACCTCAACAGCCGCACGAAAAACCGCGGGCTGCTAATTGCATAAGTTGATAACAAATGCTATGCTTTACCACGGCAGTCCGCGAGTGCTACACGTTTTTTCTTCTTCATGTTTATCGTGTTTATTTGTATAGGTATGTATTTAGCTGCAGAACAAAAGCATTATTCAATACACGCTAGTATTTCCAATCTTTTGTGTCCTTTTCTGAACTTTGGTGTGATTAGTAAGGCAAGAGTGTGATGACGATTGTTGACATTATAAGAACAAGGTCCAAATGAAAGTAATGGTATATAATATATTAGCTCAAAGTGATAACAAGCTCCATTTAAAGAGTAACGGATATAAGCAAATAAACGGTTAAATGGCGGATTTCATCAAAATAATAACAATTCTATCGCAAATATTAACAAGACACGCATAAAATTAGTCTTAGAAAGAGATAGGCAGATGGCTGATGCAATCAAAGACGTAAGAACTAGCTTATCCACGACACATTTTGGTATACATTCTGCAGTAGAAATTGCGTGCCGTACTGTAAATTGTAATATGTGCCACTATTTGTACTATTATATTTAAACGATGTGTCGTCATCATTAATGTTTTAAATAATAATAATTAAATGAGTTAACGGGTTACTCACGTATAGAGTCAGCTACTGCCAACATGTTTCAACCTCATCCGGAGGTATTCATCAGGGCGAATGTGACTACAGGCCCGTACACCGCACTATGTGGTGACTGACTCTATACGTGAGTAAGGCGATTAACACACTGCAATGCACCCCGTTGCGTGATGCGGGGCCGCACTGTATGCAAGTAATTCCATTTGTATAGAAAACACGCATAGTACAACACTAACACCGCGTCTACGCGCGTCGTTCTTGTTGTAGTATGGCGGCCCCGCACTACCCAGCGGGGCACGGTGCAGTGTGTTAATCGCCTAACCCGTTACTCATTTAATAATGTCTGTGTCTCACGTTACTTTTAATCATAAAATTATAAAATAACAATGTGTAGATATGTTGTGGGCCATAATTAAACACAACACCTGTGTCATGTTTAGGCAGCTTCACTTCTGTAGCCTTTGTAACGTGTAGCGGAACTAATAAGCGAAGTCGGCGGTTTGGGCGAAGTTCCCAACTTTGTCACTTAGCGGCCGCCCTTCCGCACTTACACAAAAGAAACTTTCGACCAATACGTGTTTTTTTTCTTTTTATCGTAATACGGGAAATTCCTACAGCGAAAGTTATTTAATCGCTAGCTATTTAGGTTAAAAACTCAAAATTTGATTATTTTATATTGTAAGACCAGTAATTGTGACTCTGTTTTTCGGGGGTTAAAATGAAGTTTAAAGTACCAGCTGATGCCCTTAATTGGCTTTAACGATCGTGTGGGATTGATTGCTTTTCCATCTTCTCGCCCACCATGACGCTAAAAGTGGCTTTTGGGTCTTGCGGCCCTGGGTCTGCATAGAACCGCAAGACCCAAAATGCTCTGTCTGCCCCATTAGGGATAAAGACGTGATAGTATGTATGTAACGATCGTGTGGGAAGAGATAGTATTCAACACTATTTTTATTTCCTTTCTTTTCGGTCTTGTAACACTTGGCCACTCAGGCCTTGGACACTTGGACATACCCTAGGCAAAGATAATATAATTACTAACGTAACAGATACCCAACGCCATAGAAACGATTGGAGAGCCCGTAAGCACGCAAAACGAGAGTTGCGGGGCGTCCTCTCAGAGATGGCAGCACACACGACTAGCCAAAAAGGTGACGAAGAAAGTGTTGAATATACTTTTAAAAAATATATTGCATTTCATATAAGTCTTATTTGACTAATTAGAGTATTACTTTATTTAAATAATGGTAATAAAAGATTTGTATGTTTTAATTTTTAGCTTAAAGCGCCATCTAGTTACAAGGAAAAGAAATAATAATGTTTATATGACGATGGGTAGGCATGCCCTAGGATCTGTCTTCTCCATAAAGGATAAAGACTTTATTAGTGTGTTATATATTTTTGGAAATATGAAAAACAGGAAATAAACTTGCTGTAAAATGCCACTTGTCATTTATAATATCCATTTTGAACGTAATTTTAGATTTTTAATGCGGAAAAACTAATACATGTGACTCTGTGAGCCGTAGACCTCGAACCCATTGAAGCTTATGAAAGAAAAAATAATTTTAAGAAAAAAAATTCAAGACCAAACTCCGACTTCAACACCGAGCTACTCTACGGATTTAAGAGTCCCCCGAACCTAGACCAAAATACAACTTTCCATACAAACGTAGTCTACGTTTTATTTCAAAACGACATGTCCGATTTCGACAAAATTTTGTAATTTCAAAGATATTGCAATTATCTAGGTTTATAACTGGTTTCCAACAGTAAAAATATGAACTTGAAATAGAATATAATGTTATTTATCATTTTTGACCATCAGTATGGGAAACTTCTAAATCGTTATATTTTCTTTCCAGTTCATAATTTTACCATGGGAAACCAGTTATAAACCTAGATAATTGCAATTTCTTTACAATCACCAATTTTTAGCGGAATCTGACATGTGGTTTCAAAATTAAACGTAAACTACGTTTGTATGGAGAAGTCTAGGGTCGGGGGACTCTTAAATAAAATTTCTATCGGACCACGTGGCAAGTATGCCCTTTTAAACAAAAAAAGAACTTTATATTGATCAAGGCATTTTCGAGTAATATTCGAATCTTTTCACAAAATTTCACGAGAATCGGTTGAGGAAAGCGACGTGTAAAACTGACATACGTACAAAAGCATTTATGGTCAATCTCGAAACTGAATTGAGACGCTTCGCTCACTCGGTCCATTATTTAAAAGCGCTATTTGGCTTCAAAAAAACTATTACGTCTCGGTTAGGTTTTCCATTGAAATCCCATTCTTCTTATCGTGTGTGTTAGTGACTAACACTAGTGCCATAGTTTTTAAACCGCCTTAAAGGCCTCTGTCATGGTTTAAGGTAACGACCATTGTTAAAGACAGTGACGGGGACCGACGGCTTAACTTGCCCTCCGAAGCACGGATCATCTTACTAATCGGACAATCAAGTGATCAGCCTACAATGTCCTAACCAAACTAGGACAACAACACAAAGTCGTTGCCCCGGCCAGAAATCGAACCCGCGACCTCCGGGTATGAGCCGAACGCTCTAACCACTACACCACGGAGGCAGTTATCAGAAATCCCATTGAAAATGTTTGTTCTGACGTTAAGAAAATAGTATATTCTAAAAGACGTATTGCGGTCAAAGTTGGATTCATTGTCACAGAAAGTAGTAAAGCCAAGCCCTTGCTTACTATTCAGAGTGAATGCACTTTTAGTCGCAGTAAAAATTAAATATTCAAAGTATGGCTCTGCAGACTGCTTTGTTTTGCCGCCAACTGCAGTAAACAAAAGGTTCCAGATCTTTATTCTTAGACGACGAATGCTCGTGCGGTTTTAACTGACTTCCAAAAAGGAGGAGGTTATCAATTTGTCGCGATCTTTTTAGGGTTCCGTAGTCAAATGGCAAAAACGAAACTTTTATGGATTCGTCATGTCTGTCTGTCTGTCCGTCCGTATGTCACAGCCACTTTTTTCCGAAACCATAAGACCTATACTATTGAAACTTGGTTAGTAGATGTATTATGTGAACCGCATCAAGGTTCTGACACAAAAATAGAAAAAAAGGAATAAATTTTGGGGGATCCCCATACTTAGAACTGAAACTCAAAAATTTATTTTTCATCAAACCCATACGTGTG
This sequence comes from Acrobasis consociella, assembly GCA_963555685.1. Taxonomy (NCBI): domain Eukaryota; kingdom Metazoa; phylum Arthropoda; class Insecta; order Lepidoptera; family Pyralidae; genus Acrobasis; species Acrobasis consociella. The sequence goes on from OY743107.1 coordinate 1,080,628, forward strand.
GGGTATCTATGGATAGGTCTTCAAAAATGATATTGAAGTTTCTATCATCATTTTTTTCTCAACCGAATACTTTGCGCGAGAGACACTTTCAAAGTGGAAAAAAGTGTGTGTATCTGTGTGGTTTGAACGAGATCTAGTAAGTAGTTTTTTTTTAATCATATTTTTTATCATATCATAAATCATAAACGGCAATTTACCTTTCATTCAATCAACTCAAATATAAAATTTAAAAAAACATACTACAAAACTTTTATATTATGTTATTTGCCACTACGGAACCCTTCATGGGCGAGTCCGACTCGCACTTGGCCGCTTATTTTTAATGTATGTTCACCGATTATTTGAAGACGCCTGGACTGATTTGGCCTTTTATTTTTAATGGGTATACTTCTGTCTATATATCCATAGAATTTTTTATCAAAATCGGTTGTAAAATTTGGAAGGACAGTCGGTTTTTAGTTTTGAAAAAATACTAAAAAAGAGTTTGGTTGGCATGTTCGAAATAAGATAATTAGAATTTTGACATGAATATACGCAATTACTTTGTTTCGATCAAACTAAGTAATTTTTTTTTTGCCAATAACATTGTATGCAATAGGCAAGAAATTTGAACCGTCTAAACTTATGTATATGTATGTAACATCACAGAATACATAATAGTACATACAAGACTAAGTAGTTACATACATATTATAACGCCTGTTTCCCACAAGGATAGGCAGAGACTATGGACCTCCACTTGCTACGATCTTGACAGACCTCTCTCGCTTCATCTACACTCATCACTCTCTTTATGCATATCCACCTGGTTGCGGGTACTTCTGACCTCTCCTTTTTTTAAGAACGTCTGCAATCTGGTCGCGGTATGTTCGTCAAGGACGACCCTGATCCACTCTTCCACTCACATTCACTTTGTAGATCTTTTTAGTAAATCTCCTTTCATCTATCCTTTCTATTTAGGAATGTTGAGATGGTTTGGGCATGTAGCCTAAACCATCTTAACTTTTCTTTCTCAATTTTCGTCACTACATCTTGTCCACGCATCATTTCTAATCCGATCTTTCAAAGTAACATTACACATACTACTAAGCGCTCTCGTTTCAACTGCATACTTAGGGGATTCGCATTTGCCCTAATTAATGATTAGAGCAAATGCGATTTTACCGGACGGTAAAATTTAATTCCTATATCTATTAAAGCGTTCTAGAAAAAAAAACAGAATCAATTTTCTCGGCGGAAATTATCGCGTAAACTAGATAAATTGCCTTCAGCAATTTGCGATACGCTGCGACCGGCTGCAAGCCCCTAATGGAAAAGTGCAATTTCTGTTAGCTACACTACTGTTAATGCTTTTGTTCCAATGCATACGAAATGCAATAAATTACTGATCGAAATTAGCAATATATAATCTTAAAATCCGCTTTCCCGCTTACCCTAAGAGCGGTTTCGCAGTGCGAAACCGCTCTTAGGTTAGTAAACGGGAAACGTCCGATCCATATCCGTCAAAACTCGGTCCGGCATGGCTATTGTACTATACTGTTAATGCTTTTGTTCCAATGCATACGGAATGCAATAAATTGCTGATTGAAATTAGCAATATATAATCTTAAAATCCGCTTTCCCGCTTACCCTAAGAGCGGTTTCGTAGTGCGAAACTGCTCTTAGGTTAGTAAACGGGAAACGTCCGATCCATATCCGTCAAAACTCGGTCCGGCATGGCTATTGTACTATACTGTTAATGCTTTTGTTCCAATGCATACGGAATGCAATAAATTACTGATTGGAATTAGCAATATATTATAAAAACTTAAAATTCGTTTTCCCGCTTACCATAAGAGCGGTTTCGTAGTGCGAAACTGCCCTTAGGTTGAAACCGCTCTTAGGTTAGTAAACGGGAAACGTCCAATCCATATCCGTCAAAACTCGGTCCGGCATGGCTATTGTACTATACTGTTAATGCTTTTGTTCCAATGCATACGAAATGCAATAAATTACTGATCGAAATTAGCAATATATAATCTTAAAATCCGCTTTCCCGCTTACCCTAAGAGCGGTTTCGCAGTGCGAAACTGCTCTTAGGTTGAAACCGCTCTTAGGTTAGTAAACGGGAAACGTCCGATCCATATCCGTCAAAACTCGGTCCGGCATGGCTATTGTACTATACTGTTAATGCTTTTGTTCCAATGCAAACGGAATGCAATAAATTGCTGATTGAAATCAGCAATATATAATCTTAAAATCCGCTTTCCCGCTTACCCTAAGAGCGGTTTCGTAGTGCGAAACTGCTCTTAGGTTGAAACCACTCTTAAGTTAGTAAACGGGAAACGTCCGATCCATATCCGTCAAAACTCGGTCCGGCATGGCTATTGTACTATACTGTTAAGAGTCCCCTAACCCTAGACTTCTTCATACAAACGTAGTCTACGCTTAATTTTGAAACCACATGCCAGATTCCGCTAAAAATTGGTAATTGTAAAGAAATTGCAATTATCTAGGTTTATAACTGGTTTCACATGGTAAAATTATGAACTGGAAAGAAAATATAACGATTTAGAAGTTTCCCATACTGATAGTCAAAAATGATATAAAACACTATATTCCATTTCAAGTTTATATTTTTAGTGTAGGAAACCAATTATAACCCTAGATAATTGCAATATCTTTGAAATTACAAAATTTTGCCGAAATCGGACATGTCGTTTTGAAATAAAACGTAGACTACGTTTGTATGGAAAGTTGTATTTTGGTCTAGGGTAAGGGGACTCTTAATGCTTTTGTTCCAATGCATACGGAATGCAATAAATTGCTGATTGAAATTAGCAATATATAATCTTAAAATCCGCTTTCCCGCTTACCCTAAGAGCGGTTTCGTAGTGCGAAACTGCTCTTAGGTTAGTAAACGGGAAACGTCCGATCCATATCCGTCAAAACTCGGTCCGGCATGGCTATTGTACTATTTTTATAGTAGACTAGCTGAAGCCCGCGACTTCGTTCGCGTGCACTTTATGTCTCTGGAAAATGCTCATCAGGCTGAACAACTTTTACTAAGGCACATTTTTATATCTCTTATAGTTTAGCTGGACCATTATGGTTCTGCATCAGGCGTTTCATTTTCCAAAATCATTTATACTATATGTTCAAATGTTGCCCAGGCTTAATAGCTATATAACAAAAAAAGTTGCATTCGAATCCGTCCAGTATTTCCGGAGATTAGCGTGTACAAACAGACAAACAGACAAACAGACAAACAAACAAACAGACAGACATTTTTTTCAAATTCTTACTCTATTACTATGTTTCCATCGCTTTTTGTTTTGGAAATATATTTAATGTACACTTTTTTACTGTTTTATTATATGTATAGATTTCTGTCCGATATCCGTGATTCTAGTGCGTCTGCTACCATTAAATAAATAAATATTTAGGGACAAATTACACTGATTGAGCTAGCCCCGAAGTAAGTTCGAGACTTGTGTTATGGGATATTTACTCAACGATACTATATTTTATAACAAATACATAGATAAACATCCAAGACCAAGGACAATTTAAAAAAGACCATTTTCCAACTTGTCCTGACAGGGGATCGAACCCGTTACCATTGGAATAGTACTACGGTACGGCCGTAGTACGGCCATGCCGGACCCAATTTTGACCTATACGGATTGAATTCGGATCGGACGTAGTGCTAAACCGCTCTATGTGTACCTTTCAGTTTGACACCTTGACTGCCAGCATTGCAGGTACAATAGACTTTTTACTGTTTTTCCGTCATGGCGTGTCTCAAAGACCTTAGTTCTTTCAGCAATATCTGTCTTTTAAATGTTAATAAATTTTAAATAGGTTTTTTGAACACTTATTTATGTCTTAACCGTATGACTCTGGAACTCCTTGCATACACTGTCCGTCTTATTTTAAAACGCAGACTAACTTTGTTACTAGGTTTAAACCATTATCCGACCAAATCAAATTGACATTTTCAGATAAGACAGTGGCATATTACCAGGTGACAACTTGATTTGGTCGGATAAGGGTTTAAACCTGTTACAAAGATAGTCTGCGTTTTATGATAAGACGGTGTAAGTTAGCAAGGAAAATAAATACTTAAACATATAAACAACTTTAATATAGAAACAAATAAGCGGCCAAGTGCGAGTCGGACTCGCCCATGAAGGGTTCCGTAGTAGCAACATAATATAAAAGTCTTGTAGTATGTTTTTTTTAATAAACTTGTGAATATGGGGGTAATTGTCAAACCTTCGTGTCTGCAGTAAGCAATATTCAAAATCTCTCAACAGTATTATTGAAATCCATCTGACAGACAGCGAAATCTGCTCAAACCGAAGTCACAAAAGACCTTCAAATCCGGATCGAGTTAGACTCAGGTCCGTAATGACTTCGAATCTAGCTAAGACCCAAGAGACCAGTAACCGTTCTCGTATATTTATATTCGTACTGTGCAAACGGGGTACGAAATGCATCACGACAGAGCATTTTAACCAAATAATAAATAAGCGGCCAAGTGCGAGTCGGACTCGCCCATGAAGGGTTCCGTAGTAGCAAATAACATAATATAAAAAAGTCTTGTAGTATGTTTTTTTTTTAAATTTTATATTTGAGTTGATTGAATGAAAGGTAAATTGCCGTTTATGATTTATGACGTATTAAAAAAAAATACTTACTAGATATCGTTCAAACCAATTTTCGCTGGTAGTTTTCATGGTAATGAACATCATATATTTTTTTTAGTTTCTCAATTCCCTTATGTATAGTATTCGGTTAAGAAAAAAATGATATTAGAAACCTCAATATCATTTTTGAAGACCTATCAATAGATACCCCACACGTATGGGTTTGATGAAAAATAAATTTTTGAGTTTCAGTTCTAAGTATAGGGAACCCCCAAAATTTATTGTTTTTTTCTATTTCTGTGTCAAAACCTTAATGCGGTTCACATAATACATCTAATTAGCAAGTTTCAACGGTATAGGTCTTATAGTTTCGGAAAAAAGTGGCTGTGACATACGGACGGACAGACAGACAGACATGACGAATCTATAAGGGTTCCGTTTTTGCCATTTGGCTACGGAACCCTAAAAAGTGATAAGTCCTAAACGTATAGAAGTGAAACACAGAAAACACAAATTCCTATTTGTGCTTTTACTATTGAAATGGCTAGACTTAAAATGTAGAATTAGGGTAAACCTACGTAAAGAGTAATAAGGACGAATGAAAATGTAAATGTGACTAATCCTTTTCCGTATGGCCAGAGTCCGGCCCTGGCCACAGACTAACGAAGTTGTAGACAGAACAGCGCACAATAAAAATAAAATGTTTAACCAAACACGACTAAAGGTACATTTAAATTATTAACGCCCGAATACTCAAAGGCTACTTAAATAGTTAATCTCTTTTTAACAGTTAATCAACTCTCAACTCATACTCAAACGCATTTTAGTTGTCTACTTAGTGAAGATTCTGTAATCAACAAAGAGCTTCTTAGTTAAAAAAATACCAGAAATTCGAATACTCAAAGCTGAATTAACGTCTGACAGCTGTCAAATCGTTGATTAAAATCTTTCATAACTAAAGAAGCAAATTGTCTGCTTAGCGGAATGTCAAAAATTGTTTTTTTGGCGCTGATTCATTATCATCGTTCCCTGACGATGATACCCCAAGGCCAAGGAGAAATAACCGAAGTTTGATGCATTTGCGGAGTATATAGATGTAGTTTTCGGACATATTCCGCCTAAATAAACAAACTGTGTTTAGCTGGTGTTTTAAATGGAAAATTGAAGCCGGCTGTCCAGACAGGAACAGGGCTATAAAGCGCATTGACCAAATTCTCATCACGTTAAAGTTTTTTGCTACGGGCGTTTTCCAGAAACTATTGATATTATATGTACAGCAGCCCACTGTACACAGAATGTACACAGAGCTGCAGCAGCCATAGCAGGGTTGATGGCAGATATAATATATATGCCCAGAAAAAATGCAAACTGCAAGCAACAGATGACATTGATCATGGAGAAATAAAATCCAATTCTAACTTTGGTGTAATATATTATATTGTTGAGTACTGAAGCTTATTTTACATAGCATAATAAATTGTCAATAATGTAACAAAATAATTTCTTCTTATTTCTTTTATACAATATTATATTACAAATTTCCAGTACCCAAATAAACAATCACAATTTTATTTTATATTGAAATAAATAAACACAGCTAGATATCGGATTTGTCAGTCAAACAGTTGTAAATTTTGTCATTGATCATCGAAGAATACGTTCCGTTGTTAGGTTATATAATTCAATCGCATAGTTGAAAATGTAATGAAAATACGACCGTCTTCTAAAAAACAAATAAGATTTATTTATATTTTAATTGACTAGTATTACGTAATGATAATATAATTGTTAACTAGAAATATATGTTACGAAATTTATCTTTACCGATTCAAAAGGCCAAATAAAACAGACTTTCCTCTATTTGTCTACAGTTAAAGTAGCTCTGTATTGCCATATAGCAAAGGTTTAAGAAGACCTTAGCTGAGGAGACGAATTTGCGTGTTAAGTAACGTTTGAGTATTCCAGTTAACTAAGCAAGGAATTTTAACTAAAATGAATCTCAGCTAAGATGCAATTTGAGAAACGTTTGAGTATTCGGGCGTAAAACTTTCATTCAATAAAAAATAAAAAAGTAAAAAAGTGTGTCGGTATATTAAATATATTACCAAAAAAATATTGGGGCTGATGGAGACATAGTAATTGAGTAAGAATCTAAAAAAATGTCTGTCTATTTGTCTGTTTGTACACGCTAATCTCCGGAAATACTGGACGGATTCGAATGAGATTTTTTTTGTTATATAGCTGTTGAGTCTGGGCAACATAAAGGGTCTAAATTATTTTGGAAAATGGAACACCTGATGCATGGTCCAGCTAAACTATAAGAAATATAAAAATGACGTCTTAGCAAAAGTTGATCAGCCTGATGAGCATTTTCCGGAGTCATAAAGTACACGCGAAAGTCGCGGGTTTCGTCTAGTAGAAAAATAAATATTTAATAAAATGGTCAATCTACTGAAATAGTCGCTCTGTGGCCGTACATTAGTGACCGCAAGCCGAGCCCCACTATACACTTAAACAAATTTGCGTGAACTTTCCTGATTTTATGGTGCGCCGTTTCGGGACATTTCGTTCGCCGTTTGCGGTTGAACCTGAAAGTGACGTATGAATAGGATAGTTTTATATTGTATCGCTTTAATATGTAGCTCATAGCGAGTCCACACAACGCGTTGTTTTGACGAAGCGCTGTTGCTGCGTCGGATACGAAAAGGAGGATGGAGGTTATCAATTCGTCGCAATCTTTTAAGGCCTGCGCAGACGAGGGATTTTTGTCCGCGGACTTTTTTGTCTGCTAAAATAGATCGCTTACAACTGTATCAAGTAACGCAAACGAGGGATTAAAAGTACCGCATACAAAAGTCCCCCGAATAACCAAGGACATGCAGGGAGCGGACCGGACAAAAGTACGGAAAAAAATAGAACTAGTGTGACTAGGCGAAGCAACGCACATGGCGGACTTTAGTCCGCGTTGTGCGCTGTATTGAGTGACCCTGCGCCGTACGTATGTACGGCGATACGTGTGCGTTGCGTTGAGTTCGCGGTAAATCCGCGGCGGACTTTTTATTCGCGGAGCGTACTTTTTTCTCCGCCGCGGAGAAAACTCCGTCGTCTGCGCAGGCTATTAGGGTTCCGTAACCAAAGGGTAAAAAGGGACCCTATTACTAAGACTCCACTGTCCGTCTGTCTGTCCGTCGGTCTGTCAGCAGGTTGTATCTCATAAACCGTGATAGCTAGACTGTTCAAAACTTTACAGATGATGTATTTCTGTTGCCGCTATAACAACAAGTACTAAAAACAGAATAAAATAAATATTTAAGTGAGGCTACCATATAATAAACGTAAATTTTTATAATGGTACGAAACCATTCGTGTGTGAGCCTGACACGCACTTGGCCAGTCATTTTTAATGTATGTTTACCGATTATTCCAAGACGCCTGAACCGATTAGGAAAATTATTTTTTTGTTTGAAAGAACATACATCGGTTGTGTAGTCTGCGGGCGATATTAATTTTTACTTCTAAAAAAATATTCATTCTTATCGCCTCACTACCAGACCTAAAGCTCTACCTACACGAAAAAACCGATATTCAATTCTGGCTAAAAAATAACCACAATGCCACTAATCGCAGGACTTGTAAAACTCGGTGGTCAAACGAACTAGTCCGATCGAACTACAAATTGAACTAACGAAGTCCAATTGCAAACCGATGTTCTGAACTGTCCCAGGAGATTGTCACACTGGCTTTTGTAGTTTTGTTATTTTACTTTGTTCTGTTTTTGTAAAAATCCTTTTCAGCAGTTTCAACAGAAGATTATCCCCCAACAATGTTTAGCAGCGAGCGCCACACGGTATGTTGAGGATAATCCGATTTTTTAATTCACACTTGGGTTTTAGTGTTCCGTTGCTTTCGTATCCGAAGGGTATAGCGGGAACCTATAATTACTAGTAGTTCACCACGAACTTAGACCTCGCGATTATTATTTCAGAAGAATGTACCTGATTTGGATAAATAATTGGTGCAGGTTTACCGATATGCGGATTCATGGTTGTGACCAAATTTCCAAAATAGTGGCCAATCACAGCCCTTTCTTCAAATGACTTTCGATCTAGCTCTGAAATGTCAGGATCACCTTCCTACCATACATCACATGGATATGAGGTCTACCGTGATGCTGAAATCAGTTCTGTAACAGTAGTCTCTACCGAAAACTGACCCATCATTTTTCAAATGACAAAGTCAGCTCGTTGTTGAAAAAACCAGAAAACTATTAATGAGTTTTCGTTTAAATGTTTATTTGTATTGCCATGGTTCTATGTCGCTGCTCATTGGTTTCTTACTCTCTTCGTAAAGCTACTTCGCGGGCTTTGATTGCTGTTGATCTCTTGTTAGTTCGTGGCATAATTACTAATACTACTACAGAAGCACAGACAAGCAGCGATAGCGATTGAACGAAAGTTCGCTCAACAAAATTGCTGAATTTAATGAACAAGCCAACAATCAATCAAAATAAGCAAAAACTGAAAAAGAAAAAACTAATCGTAAAATAAGCAAAACCCTTTTATTTTAAAGTCGGTTAAATATGATAAAATTTATAGAACTACTTATGAAACTCAAAATAATAACCATAATATTTATTCAGAGAAATTACTTCGTGGACCCCAGGGGAGATATGTATTTTTAAGAAAGTTTTTCAGTAACCCGGACTGAATTCACCCTTAAATAGTTTCAGTATATTTTGTAAGAAGATTTGTATTGTATATCCGTTATAGACTCCGCGAGTCACCCTAAACCCGTTTAAGTATTACGTATAAAAAAGTTGTTCAGACAAAAAAGTTGTTTAAATAAAAAAAAATTGTTTTCATAATGGCAACAAAAAAGTCTAATGACATTTTTGAAAATATTTTGAAATGGCGGATATATGACAGTTTTAAAATTTAAAGCCCCCATATTTCCGCCATCTTGAAAAATTTCGAAAAACTGGCTCGACAAAAAAATTCTATTAAGTTGCTGAACCTGCATACAAAATTTCATGAGAATCGGTTAAGAAATGCGACCTGTAGGCGAGAACAGACAGACAGACAGACAGACAGACAGACGGACAGACAGACAGACGGACAAAAGAATTTTTGGCTAATCTCGAAACTGAGACGCTTCGCTCGCTTCGCTCGCTCGGTCAACTAGATCCGCTGTCCATTCATCTCTGTCTGTCTGTCTCCAGGCTGTATCTCATGAACCGTGATAGCTAGGCAGTTTTAATTTTCAAAGATGATGTATTACTATTGCTGCTATAAAAACAAGTACTAAAAACATAATAAAACAAATATTTAAGTGGGGCTCCCGAACATTTCTTTTGGCCTTTTTTGCTCGATATTAATAACGGCAAAATGTAACTTGACATATTCACAGAATATTTAGTTGTATATTTACAAATTTCAAGCTGCTAGCCTTTTGGGCACTCTACCGCAGGGCAATGATCTGGAAGACGTTTTCTATTTGTAAGGTTTTTCTTTTTTATTATTATTATTTTTTTAGTTTAATATGAGTATAATTTAGTTTTTAATTTAGTTATTAATTGAAATCGTAATAAATGATAAGACAGTAAAAAAAAAATTCAAGAAAATTAATATTTAAAAGGGTTTCCCTTACTATAAACGTGATTTTATTTCAGATAATGACACGGAAACCTTCCAGCGCGAGTCCGACTTGCACTTGGCCGTTTATTTGAAATAGCATTTTGATCTTCTTCTTCTTCTTCTTATCGTGTGTGTTAGTGACTAACACTAGTGTCAGAGTTTTTAAACCGCCTTAAAGGCCTCTGACATGGTTTTAGGTAACGACCAATGTCAAAGACAGTGACTGGGACCGACGGCTTAACGTGCCCTCCGAAGCACGGATCATCTTACTTATCGGACAATTAGGTGATCAGCCCACAATGTCCTAACCAAACTAGGACAACAACACAAAGTCGTTGCCCCCGCCGGGAATCGAACCCGCGACCTCCGGGTATGAGCCAAACGCTCTAACCACTATACCACGGAGGCAGTTAAGCATTTTGATACGCATAATTTATCTCAAACGGGGTAGACAAAGCCCAAGGCCGCAAGACTCAAAAAGCACGCGTAATAATTATTATGAGAATTATGAAAACCTTTTAATATTTCAACTTTTCTTGACATAGACCTATGTCTATTCTTCTTCTTGTACTTCTTATATGTACAAAGTGAAAATAATTTTGGCACTTCACCTGCACGTAAAATATTTTTCAACACACTTGCTCGTTAAGTGGATCTAATTTCACCGGTTTTCATAAAACAAGTGTGTTGAAAAACGTAATACGATATAGTGCGTATATTGGTTAAACACACTCAGCTGTATTACACCATCGCCTTCGGCTCAGGCTGATAAATTCCGTCTCGTGTGTTATAACTACCATTACGCATGTATATCTTAATGTACTATTATTTTAAAGTTTATCACTTTTTTACGAGTAAAACTATTTTATAGACAGATATTTTAATCTTCCAACTTTTATACATTGAATTGAAAGGAACTTTGGCCCTTCACCTGCACGTAAAATATTGCCATCAATTCCACTTACATGCCACTAATGGCACCATCTCATTATAATGCTCGCTTCATTTAGCGCCCGTCCGGAGATACCGTATGCAGCTCTACGTGACATACATACATACATACTATCACGTCTTTATCCCTAATGGGGCAGACAGAGCATTTTGGGTCTTGCGGTTCTATGCTGCAAGACCCAAAAGCCACTTTTAGCGTCATGGTGGGCGAGAAGATGGAAAAGCAATCAATACTGCGGGTTGCTAGCCGCATCGCCTGTTAACATGATTTGCATTTTTGCCCATTCCCTCGATCGGATTTACGATCTGCGTGGGAAGAGAAGCAGCTGGTACATTCTAAGTTTGTTCCCAGCATCTAAGTTCCCAGCATGGGAGTGCTCTACGTGACGTTATTACTTAAATCTGCTGTTTTATGAGATATTAAATAATATAAAATATTATATTAAAATACGAGTATTATTTAGTTTTAGTTCAAATTTGAATAAGTATTGTTTGAATTTACTTTAATTTTTATTTTTGCAATAAAGAAATATTGAAATATTGCCATCAATTTCACTTAGATGCCACTAATGGCCCCATTTCATTATAATGCTCGCTTCATTTGAGCGCCTCCCCGGAGACACCGTATGCACCTATGTGATGTTATTACTGAAATCTACTGTTTTTTGAAGATATTAGAATGACTGTATTTTACTATTAAGGCTCCTCCCTGCGCTAGCGACCTTGAAAACACAAAAAAAATTAATTTCTCTTTCTGTAAGTGAGATCATTAGAAACCCTCGTACAACTTTTTAGCTAGTATCCTGAAGTTTCATTAGAACCTCGAAAGTCATTGAAATACTATCCGGTTTAGAAACCTTTACAAAAAGAGTCAAAAATGGCCGTTTTTAGTATTTTTTGCAAAGGAAAATTCAGGGTATTTTATTTCAATGATTTCCGAGGTTCTAATGAAACTTAAGGAAACTAGCTAAAAAGTTGTACGAGGGTTTCTGATAATCTCACTTACAGAAAGAGAAATTAATTTTTTTGTGTTTTCAAGGTCGTTAGCGCGGGGAGGACCCTTAAGTAATGCCATCAATTCCACTTTTGTGCCACCACTGGCCCGATCTCATTATGATGTTCACTTAATTTAGCACGTCTTTCCGGGAGAAGTCGTATGGAAGCTCCACGTGGTGTTATTACTGAAATCTATGTCTAGATATTTTTCAATATTTTACTAGTTCTATTAAAATTTACTTAAAATATAGTCATGAATTTCACTCTCGTGCCACTAATGGCCCGATCTCTTCATTTAGCACGCCTCTCCAGGAGATGTAGTATGTAGCTCTAAATATACCGTTTTTTATGTATATTAATGGCATTATAAAAGTTATATTAAATAATACAAAATAATCCCATCAATTCCACTTAAGGGCTACTAATGACCCGATCTCATTATGATGTTTAAGTCATTTAGCACGCCTCACCAGGAGATGTCGTATGTAGCTCCAAATACACAATTTTTTTGTACATTATATTAATGATATTATAAAAGTTATATTAAATAATATAAAATATTGCCATCAATTCCACTTAAGGGCCACTAATGCCCTGATTTCATTACATGCTCGCTTCATTTAGCATGCCTCTCCAGAATACGTCGTGTGTTGCTCTGAATATATACAGATTTTTGTACATTTTATTAATGATATTATAAAAGTTATATTAAATAATACAAAATATTGCCATCAAACCTACTTATGACCCACTAATGGCTCGATCTCATTATAATACTCGCTTCATTTTGCGCCCACCTGGAGACACCGTATGCAGCTCCAAGTGATGTTATTACTGAAATCTATTTTCGATATTTTTCAATATTTTACAAAGGATCTATTAAAAGTTACTTAAAATAAAGCAATGAATTTCACTTTTGTCCCAATAATGGCCCGATCTCATTATAATGCTCGCTTCATTTAGCGCGTTTCTCCGGGATATGTCGTATGTAGCTCCAAATATACAGATTTTTGTCTTCTTCTTCTTCTTCTTATCGTGTGTGTTAGTGACTAACACTAGTGTCAGAGTTTTAAAACCGCCTTAAAGGCCTCTGACATGGTTTTAGGTAGCGACCAATGTCAAAGACAGTGACCGGGACCGACGGCTTAACGTGCCCTCCGAAGCACGGATCATCTTACTTATCAGACAATCAGGTGATCAGCGTACAATGTCCTAACCAAACTAGGACAAACAACACAAAGTCGTTGCCCCCGCCGGGAATCGAACCCGCGACCTCCGGGTATGAGCCGAACGCTCTAACTACTACACCACGGAGGCAGTTACAGATTTTTGTACATTATATTAATGATAATATTATAAAATTTATATTAAATAATACAAAATAATGCCATCAAATCTACTTACGTGCCACTAATGGCCCGATCTCATTATAATGCTCGCTTCATTTAGCGCGCCTCCCCGGAGACCTGTATATGCAGAGCCACGTGATGTTATTACTGAAATTTATCGATTTTTCTCACATATTTTAAGCTATTGCATAGCTTCTATCGCGGGCCTTGAGCGCGGGGACCGAATCCAGAAATTCCGTAACGAAAAAACCTCACGCTCCCCACTCCGCCTACCATGTAGGTTGCCGCTTCGTCTCCGTCGTCCGTTTGCGATGTTGCCGTCCTTCCTTGTATCGAACCACCTTAATGTAATAGCTTTACCGCGGCAGTCCCCGAGTGCCACACGTCTTTTTTATTAATATTTACATTAAAATGGGATTGGGCGAGTCATGTCTGTCGCATGCATCCTGAAAAATGGACACATATAGTCACCAACTGGACTCGGGACTGTCGAAGAAAGAGAGGAAGACCAAGAAAAAGATGGGTGGACGACCTTACACAGTTTGAAAAAGAATGGCAAATCACGTCTAGAGACCGCGATAGATGGAAACAAAGAGGGAAGGGCTTTTGCCCAACGATGGGACTCATTATAGATAACGAAAAAAAATTACTTGTGAAATTATATTCATTTAAAATCATCATTATTATCTGCTCTTTTTGTCTCAACTGCAGGAGCACGACCCTTTCTGTACAGACTACAGCCATATTTGATCAGAGCAGCCAGAGGGCTTGGCCTACACTCTCCACGCTGGCCAGACGGGTTGGAGAGGTCTCATTGATGTTTAAGCTTTGTTTAGCTTGTATTTCCTAAGTCGCCATCTACGACATCCACGGGAGGACTTGGAGTCTATTCTGCCGAAAACCACACGAAGGTTGCGTTTAGCCGTTTAGCACTTTTATAAAAAAATATTTCTAACCCCCGAAATAAAAGAGAGGTGTTAAAAGTTTGACGCTAACGTCTGTCGGTCTGTCTATCTATGTCATCCTAGCGCTTGAACAGATACACCGATTTCGATGCGGTTTTTTTATGTCAAAGAAAATTTTCTTGGTCATCATCATCATCAGCTTTCAAAAACACACTGCTGGGCAAAAGCCTCCCTTTGTCTTCTTGGTCATGTTTGGTGAAAATTGTGGTGAAAAAGTGAAAAAAAAAAAAAAATTGTCGTTTAAAAGCGTTGACGTTAACGCTTGAAAGTCACAGTTTCAAAATTATTGGCGAAAAATGCTTTTGTCCGGCTTTCTATCTAGCTGTTCTCACCTACAGGTCGCATTTTTCAACCGATCTTAAATCTAATTAAACAGTTTTTTTTATTAATTCAGTTTTATAAAATTTTTCAAAATGGCGAAAACATGAGCACTGAGAACTTAAAAAATGACATATTTCAGCCATTTCGAAATAAACCAAAGATGGCACTTTAATTAATAGATTTCCTCAAGTTTCCTATTTCTCTACTCACAGATGCTGATCTTGCATGGTGCTCGCATCTCAAGCATCTCAAGTTATCGATTCCACTTACTCACTCCCGCTAATGGAATTTGGAAACCTACAACATACACGCTTCAGTAACCACAATGCCATACGTGACGTAGCTAACTGCGTTATTAAAGCCCAACGCAGACGACAGACTAATCCGTGCCGCACTTTTTAGTCTGTGAAAATAGAATCAACCGTCTTCGAATAATCGGTGAACGTATACAACGTGGAAGGGACATACCCGTAATAAATCGAACCACGGGCTATGCTAGGCCATTATAGTGTAATGAAATTAAAATTTTCTATAGGTCCACCTGACAAGTTTTCAAATAATAATTGGCCAAGTGCGTGTCGGGCCACGCGCAGTGTAGGGTTCCGTAGTTCCAAATGCCAACTTTGAGTTTATGCCACTAAAAACGTTTAAAAACTAATTATCAATTGAATTTGTTTGAAATTTCTTTTTCCGAGTACATTTTATAAGATGATCGCCTATAACTTTTTAATTTGTATACCCTACTTAGCTCTGATAGTTTTCCTTTAAACTACATTATATATACTATAGCTGTGAATTTTTTCACGTGGCCATATACTTATAACCGTTTAGCAGATAGACGGGGGGGACACTTGCCTCCAACAAAAATTTTCACTTTAAACCCAAATATTTCAGAAACGGATCCCTAAATCCAAAAATGGTGTTAACAAGCTCACAATGTTTTTGAAAGACCTATACAACGACACCCCTCACAATGTGTTTGTCGAGAAAAAAAATATTGACCACCTCTTTACTTGTATGGCAGCTAACCTAAAAAAAATATTTTTCCAGATTTTATTTTACGACTTTTTCGCCATAATTAATATACATATTCATGCCAAATTACAGCTTTCTAGTACTTATAGTTTCTCTGTAGGACCGTGGACAGACAGACAGACAGACATGGCAAAACTATAAGGGTTCCTTGTTTACTACGGAACCCTAAAAACGGTGGTTGAAAAGAATAGAATATTCCTGGTGGTTTCGAATGTTCGGTGAATAAATACGACGTGAAAGGAACATACCCAAAATTAATCAAACTACGGGCTATACTAGATCATTAAAGTGTAATGAATACAGTAACAATACAATAACAGTAAAAAAATTACCATATGGTTGTAAGGAAATTTTTTGACTGTTATTTTTTACAAATTGCCCGGGCGGTTGAACACTTTAGTATGATAAGGCATTTTTTATTGACGTGACAACGTCTTATAAATTGGTTTGCCGGGTGACACTTCAAGAAACTGCGTTACGCTCCGCTCACGTTATGCGCTCACAATGAGAGCGAGTGAGAGGCACGCCCCGCCTAAGAGCGAGAGAGACAGACATAAAAAGTCGTTGTCACGTAAAAATTTCGCCCGTATACCGACTTTACATGCAACCAATTTTTTTTATTTTTACTGTTATTTTAATCCATTATATTTCAGTGGTCTAGAATAGCCCGTGGTTTGATTAATAACGGGTCCTTATCCCTGTCCCTTCCACTCTGTATAAAAAATATCGCGACGAATATACCTCTGATAACCTCCTTCTTTTTGGAAGTGGTTAAAAAAGAATTTTCTCCGAAAATCAAAGAACCTACGTGTATAATTACCAATAGCGTGGTGTTCGCATCTTAAGCGAACGGCGTGATCACGTCGTCAAAGTGGATATACCCCATTCCTCCCCCTTTTTCTACCATTTAATGTTCTGGTAGGACCCAACTAAATAAATAAATATATAGGGACAAATTACATTGATTGAGCTAGCCCCAAAGTAAGTTCGAAACTTGTGTTATGGGATACTAACTCAACGATACTATATTTTATAACAAATACATATATAGATAAACATCCAAGACCTAGGACAATTTGAAAAAGGCCATTTTACAACTTGTCCTGACCGGGGATCGAACCCGGGACCTCTGGGTGGCAAACTGGCATTGTGACCACAACGCCACGGAGGTCGTCAAACTAAATAACGAGATATTATCAAAGCAAGAAAATTGATCACAAAAGTACTTATGTCTATTTCATTAAATATCTCTTTCAGGAGACATGTTTACAGTATGTTAAAAATCCCTGTCCGATCCCTGGGTAGCTTGTATAGGTTTATTTATCCGTTTTTCCCTACCCTAAAATCGAAAAAAAATCTTTTTAATTTTGTATGGAGACGCAGATTTTTTTGCTATGTCAGGGATAGGAGAAACCGATATATAGAACCTACATAAGCTAGCCTACATTACCTTAACGAATAGGACAGGGCTTTTTAACATAATGTATATCTAAGCCGTAATTAATATTTGTTGTGAAAGAACAACCATCAAAAATCTCAAATTCCCGTTCTCACACATTCATCGATACCGCTTACTTCCCGACTAATGGCCATCGCTCCCCCTTCCCACTCCAACCCTCTCTCACCACGATCGAATGCATTTCAAGCCTTATATTATTTTTATAGGGACATTAGAAATGATTTGTTACGGTTATGTATTAAAAGGGTCAAGTCTAGTTCGAAACGTACATTAAACAAAAAATGAAACTTGTATAAAATCACGTCTTTACTGACTGCAAGTGAGCGAAGCGTCTCAGTTTCGAGATTGGTCAAAAATTATTTTGTCCGTCTGTCCGTCAGTTTATCTGTCCAGCTATTCTCGCCCATTTCTCAACCGCCTATTTCTATTAAAATTTTATGAGAAAAGATTTTTCGAAATTTTTCAAAATGATGGAAATAATATAACTATTAAAATATAATAATAAAACTTTAAAAATATTATATTTTGGCCACTTTGAAAATTTATCAAAAATATCGCAAAACATTTTGTTACTTCCTCCATTAAGACGCAACTTTTTTGTCTGAACCACTTTTTTATCTGATAAACTTCAATGGGTCGGTGTGACGCGCGAGACCTTACAGATAGATCACTGTGGGTCTTGCGGTTCTACGCAAATAGAGACCAGGGCCACAAGAATTTAAGGCCGCTTTTAGCGTGATGGTAGGTGAGTGGGTGGAAAAAGCCATTAAAAAAGCCGGCTTCTACGACCTGCGCGGGAATAGAATCACCTGGTACATTCAAAGTTTTTTCTCTCCTCCCAGACCGTATAGAAGTCTTCGTGTCGTTGGCTCAAACAATTAAATTTTTCCCTCCAGGACTGAACCAGATGCCGCTTTTACACCGTTGTCCGAGGCCTCATAAAGGTCACGTTTAGAGCAGCTAGTGGGGCACGATGGGCAAGAAAGAAAGAAAGAAAAAAACACCAGACTATGTCACACCTCCTTTCTTGCCCACACTGACACTGTGTATAGTATAGAAGTAAAATTAATTGTATCTCTGATTAGAGGAAGTATGCATTATTTGTTGCATATCGTTCAGGTTCTCTGCCCCGTGGCCTAAATATACAAGCTTTAAAACATTATGCGCTTCAGCCCGCACTTTCCTTAAGCCCGTAATCCGCATGCATTCACTCGCATCTTTTATTCAAACACACAATGCATTCAGAAGCCGGTCGTTATGAAACTGCGTTTTCAATATATGCATGTAAATTTTTTTCTTATTTCATAATTACTCGGCTTTGCATCATCCATATAGATAGCATACGCCTTTCATGCTTCAACAATCGATGACTTTTAACGTTAAGTCCTTCCAAATTGCATTAGGTACTACCCAATTTTACAAGAAACTGAGATATTATTTAATATTTTGTCTTGATCAAGCCCTCTTTCAAGCAATCTTTCAGAGACTGAAGTCAGTAATGCCGTATGGTTTCCGGCAGAGTAGAATACGAGCACTCCAAGTCCTGTGGATGTCGACTTAGGAAATACAAGCTAAACAAAGCTTATAAACATCAATGAGGTCTCTCCAAATTGTCCCGTCTGGCCAAAGTTGAGAGTGTAGGCCAAGTCCTCTGGCTATTTTGGCAAATTTTCACTCTAGTAATACAGAAAAGGTCGTGCTCCTGCAGTAGAGTCTTAAAAGACCTAAATGTGAAGTAAGTAAAGTTAAGCAGCAATTTAAATGTCTATACACCACTACTTACTAAACATAATCCCAACAAATTCGTTTACCTTTACTATGAGAGCGGTTGTGTGGTCTAATCCCAACTAGAATCCAGGATTTTGTAGTAAGTATAACATTATTCATCGCAGTAATTCTACATTACGAACGGAGCAGAGTACATTAAGTTGCATATTTAATGTAGTACAGGGTAATTCATAGCGTAACGCTGACTACATAAATAATATAGAAAGCCACAAATATACGACTACATAGGCTGGTATTATATTAATCTAAAAAGAATATACAAATAAGAAATTTCATTTCATTTCATTTATTCTTTATTTCCATGTACAATAAATAGATGTTAATTGACCGAGCGAGCGAAGCGAGCGAAGCGTCTCAGTTTCGAGATTAGCCAAAAATTCTTTTGTCCGTCTGTCTGTCTGTCTGTCTGTCTGTCTGTTCTCGCCTACAGGTCGCATTTTTCAACCGATTCTCAAGAAATTTTGTAAGCAGATTCAGCAACTAAATAGAATTTTTTTGTCGAGCCATTTTTTCGAAATATTTCAAAATGGCGGAAATATGGGGGTTTAATATTTTAAAAGTGTCATATATCCGCCATTTCCAAATATTTTCAAAAATGTCATTAGACTTTTTTGTTGCCATTATAAAAACGCATTTTTTTCAACCGACTTCAAAAAAAGGAGGAGGTTATCAATTCGACGTGTATATATGTTTTATGTATGTTACCTCATAACTCCGTCAAATATGAACCGATTTTAAAAAAATATGTTTCGTTTTAAAGAATGCATTGCAAGGTTGGTCCCATATATTTTTTTTTAAGATCGGAGAAAAGGTCTTGGTGCTGGAGACCGAAATACCTCAAAAAAGACAAAGTAGCTCAAATATTTGTGTATGTTACCTCATAACTTCGTCAAATACGAACAGATTTAAAAAATATATGTGTCCTTTTAAAGAATGTTTTGCAAGGTTGGTCCCATGTAATTTTTTTTAAGATTGGAGAAAAGGTCTTGGACCTGGAGACCGAAATACCTCAAAAAAGACAACTGTAGCTCAAATATTTGTGTATGTTACCTCATAACTTCGTCAAATACGAACAGATTTAAAAAATATATGTGTCCTTTTAAAGAATGTTTTGCAAGGTTGGTCCCATGTAAATTTTTTTAAGATCGGAGAAAAGATCTTGGACCTGGAGACCGAAAATCCTTATTAACAGACATCTGCTGCTCAAATATTTGTGTATGTTACCTCATAACTCCGTCAAATATGAACAGATTTAAAAAATATATGTGTCCTTTTAAAGAATGCATTGCAAGGTTGGTCCTATGTAATTTAGGTAAAAGATAATTTAATTCCCTAAGTAACACCTAGATGGCGCTATCCAAAGTTAGAACGCGTTATGGTTTCGTTTGCTACACAACCGCGGACATTTTTATTAATATTTCAAAAACTACCGAACCGATTTTGATGCCCTCGTTGGGCATTTCGTTCGGGTACTTGAAAATTCTATTGATATTTCCTATATGCCTACCAAATTTCATCAAAATCAGACCATCGGTTCGGCAGTTATCGCGGTACAAACATACATACATATAATGTGTTTTCGCCCCCAACTCGATTTAGAGACGTTGCTCGCTTCGCTCGCTCGGTCAATAAACCGATTCTAATGATTCAATGTTCGTTTGGAAGAATCGCTTATTATAAAATTAGTTTTTTATAATTTGAATGAAGACCTGATGCAGGGTTTTATTATTAATATTAATTAATATTACTAGTGGTTCGCCGCGAACTTAGACCTCGCGATACTATTCCAAAACTAAACCAGTTTTAATGTCCAGTGAAACTGTGATACATTACTCACTACCAATTCGATACCATTGCAGGAAACAGATTTTCCAACCTTCTTTCTTCTTCTATTCTGAGCTGCAAAAGTTTCATTTTATAAATTTTTTTCAAACAATTTAAATCAAAACCTGGATCAAATTCAATATCACAAGACATTTGAATCTTGAAAAAGCAACGTATGTACATCCAGCCGCCAACTATTTTACACCTACGTCTCATCATCATCATCATCATTTCAGCCGCACAACGGCCACTGCTGGACTGGACATAGGCCTCTCCCAAAGATTTCCAAAATGACCGATCTAGAGCGGCTTCCAGCGACCTTGGTCAGGTCGATAAACCACCTTGCGGGTGGGTGTCCTACGCTTCGCTTGCCAGTACGTGGTCACCATTCGAGTAACTTTTTGCACCATCGGTCATCGGTTCGTCGCGCTATGTGTCTGCCCACTGCTATTTCAATGAGCTAATCCGTTGGGCTATGTCAGTGACTCTAGTTCTCCTACAAATTTCCTCATTTTTGATTCGATCGCGTAGAGAAACACCGAGCTTAGCCCTTTCCATAGCGCGTTGCACCTTTAGCCCTCTTATGGGATCCATTGTAAGGGACCACGTTTCAGATCCATAAGTCATCACTGGTAACACACATTATTTGTAAACTTTAGTCTTAAAAAACTGAGGTATTTTTGACGAGAAGACACTGCGTAGCTTCCCGAACACTGTCCAGCCGAGTCAGATTTGTTGAAAGACCTCTTCCTCGAAGCAGAAGCTTCCTGCCTGGATCAATTGACCCAGGTTATCACTTCGAGGGTGGATCTCCCAACACAAACAGGTAGGGGCGCAACATGGACATTCGACATTACTTTCGTTTCGTCCATGTTCATTTTAAGGCTTATCATCATCATCATCATTTCAGCCGCATAACATCCACTGCTGGACATAGGCCTCTCCCAAAGATTTCCAAAATGACTGATCTAGAATAGCTGGAAGGCCCTGGATGGAAGCCGCTCTAGATCGGTCATTTTAAGGCTCACCTGTTGGGAAACTCGGTTTAGGTCTGCAAGCATAGTACATACTTACTTAATGTCGCGGTCTGCCATCGATTCCGCCATGACAACGATATCATCGGTAAATCGAAGGTGAGTGATGTACTCGCCATTGATGTTAATGCCAAATCCTTCCCATTCCAGATATAACGTCTGGTTTACACCTCTATGCAGTGGAATTGATGTTGTCCACTGCTCCTGTACTCGGATTGACATAGTGCGTTACTGTAAAAGCACTTTAACACCTCGAAATACCGATAGCCAATACAGCATCGCTGGAGACTGAAGCACGGCCCATGTTTCGATCGAATGGAAGGCTTTTTCATAGTCCGCTGTCCCCAAGCATAACGACCGGTTATACTCCCTCGTCTTCTCTATAACCTGCCACAGCGTATAAATGTGGTTCATGGTGCTAAAGCACTTGCGGAAACCGGCTTGTTCGGAAGGCTGGAAGGCATCAAACCTGTTTGCGGGAAGATTCGTGTTGACCCTCGAAAACAACTTATATACATGACTAAGACACGTGATAGGCCTATAGTTCTTCAATAGAGTGTTATCTCCCTTTTTGAAGAACAGGACCACAATGCCCCTGTTCCACGCTTCAGAAGCTCTGGATGATTCCATCCTCGCCCGGCGCCTTTTTGTTTTTAAGCTGTTTATGGGCCATCCTAATCTAGTACAGGCTGATGTCCGGGACATTTTCGGTATAGTGTCGGATTAGCTTGGCTCTTGGGCAAACGCCAACGTCTACGACTACTTTATTCAAAGTGAGTCCTTGCGATTTGTGCACATTTATTGCCCAGGCAAGCGACAGTGGAAAGAGAGTGAGCATGACACTTGGCCAGTCTTCCACGATCGGGTCATGCGTGGGATGGGAACCGTGTTCTGGTAAGGATTCTTGCCCTCGAATCTCCACAGCGTGCTCACGCATTGAACGCTAGCGCTTTAAGCGTTCATTGTATAGTTCCTGATTTCGTACTTCCTTTGCGTACTCACGCTGTGAACACAAGCGTTTAGAGCGTTCGGGCGAAGTTTTTTGCTGACAAAGCTCTTATTGGCATGAGAACTACCTACTAGCATATTCCCTTAGTTGCGACTCTACGTAAAACTACTTCGCTGGCTTTGGTTGCCGTTAATCTCTTGTTAGTTTGTGGCATTATTACTAATACTACAACAGAAACACAGACAAGGAGCGATATCGATTGTACCAAATTTCGCTCAACAAAATTGCTAAATTTAGTAAACTACCTAGTTTGCCGCGAACTTAGACGTCGCATTATTTTTCGCAATTCAGTTCCCTAAATATCCCCTAGATGGTGCTATCCAAAGTTAGAACGCGCTATGGTTTCGTTTGGTACACAATTTACGGACATTTTTATTAATATTTCTAAAACTACTGAATCGATTTTGATGCCCAACGAACTTGAAAATTCTATTGATATTTCCTACATGCCTACCAAATTTCATCAAAATCAAACCATTGTTTCGGCTGTTATCGCGGTACAAACATACATACATACATACATACATACATACATACATACATACATACATACATACATACATACATACATATATACATACATACATACAATGTGTTTTCGCCCCCAACTCGATTTAGAGACCTTCGCTCGCTTCGCTCGCTCGGTCAATTACTCAACTGTTTCGTTACTGCCAATACACAATAGTAAGACAATGAACGTGGACATTTATTAATGTCGTGCGGGTCTTTACTGGTTAATAAGCACTGAGGCCTCACATTTAAAGCTAGTATGAAAAAATATTTTTATAATAATTACTATTAGCTAGAGCTTAGTTTTCTTCCTGCTAAAAGCTGGGAAATAAAAACTTTTTGAAAAAAATAATAACCGACTTCAAATCGAAATGCACTAAAAAGCAAAAAATAATTATTTTTTATATCAGATGTCCCTGAAGATCTGGGTAAAAAATCTCTATAATACTCATTATTTATTTGGAGTCGGTGCCAATCTCAGTACCTATTTTACCTTGAAAACATCCAAGAAGTACTTTAGAATACGCCACGGGAATCGAAATAATGTGAAAAAAAACACATTTTATCTGCAAATAATACTTATTACATAAGTAATTATTACAACTCGAAAAAGAGCTGTAAGTAACTCGGCTGAATAGATCATAGCAAAGAACACTCTCGGTTGAATTACTTTTGTAACAAGAAAAAATCAAAATCGGTTCATTGATTTGGGAGCTACGACGTGGTAGGTATCCGTATTTTGGGCGCTACGACGACGTACTCGTACATGTTAAACTTCTTTGCAACTGGACTCTGAGGCAGGAAGATTGGCACCGACTCCAAATAAATAATGAGTATTATAGAGATTTTTTACCCAGATCTTCAGGGACATCTGATATAAAAAATAATTATTTTTTGCTTTTTAGTGCATTTCGATTTGAAGTCGGTTATTATTTTTTTCAAAAAGTTTTTATTATTTGAACAACTTTTTTGTCTGAACAACTTTTTTATACGTTATACTTGAACGGGTTTAGGATGACTCGCGGAGTCTAGCTGACTGAGCCGTGACGGATATAAAATACAAATCTTCTTACAAAGTATACTGAAACTATTTAAGGGTGAATTCAGTCCGGGTTACTAAACAACTTTCTTAAAAATGCGTATCTTACTACAGACGCAGATCGTGTTATACCGGCGCCGGCAGCCAATTCGGCGATCAGCGCCGGCAGCGGAGGCACATCCTTTGGAATAATATTCGCGAGGTCTAAGTTCGTGGCGAACTACTAGTAATAAATAGAAGCACTACATGCACATCATCAAACACTAGGCTGCTGAATAGATGCTCTTCTTGGAAAAAAATAACGGTATGTTACTTAATTATTTTTATTATTTATCTTAATAAGTAAGAGCACGTTCTTACGTTTCCCAGGTGCACAAACACGTGCACTTGGGAAGACTTGATGGCCGCAAATGACATAGCTATCGATGTGGCCCGATACTGGAGTGACAAAATATAATAGTACCACCGACACGAAAAGAATAAGAAGAATAAGTAACAGTACCTGGGCGACCGAGCTTTGCTCGGTTACATCTCAAACATTAACTAATTTTTTTTAAACTTGTCTAAAAACAATGCAAAATAAAAAAAAAATATAAACTTAAACATAAAAAAAACAAAAGTAAGTCACCGAGTGGGATTCGAACCCGTAACACTCTTTCTAGCGGTCGCTATCCTTAACCACTGAGCTAAATCAAGGCGGTCGCGGCGCGACGAAATTAGCGACCATATTCTGCGTGGAAAGAAAAACACATGAAAACTCGAAAACACGCGTTTTCCCAAACATAAAACTAATCTAAATCGATTATTTACCCCCGAAAACCCCCATATACAAATTTTCAGCGAAATCGTTAGAGCCGTTTTCGAGATCACAGAAATTTATAAATAAATATATATATATATATACATACATACATTCTAGAATTGCTCGTTTAAAGGTGTCGCGGAGCGACTACGTCATCGCGGGAGGCGCGGGGCGCGGGGTGATTGACAGGACCGCCGGTCAGCGGTCATCGTCATCACTCGGCCAAAGGACTGGCATTGCGCGCGCACGTGTAGATATTTTATTTCGCTTGTAAACCAATAATAACCTATTACAGTCCACCTTTTATTTCTCGCCTTAAAATCCCACAGGATTACATTGTAGGGTTAGGCTCATTCAAAAGGTATAAGATAATCCGAAACCGAAAACAACCAGCTTTATTTTTTATTGTACAATAACAAGTTAAAAGCCTTTAAAATGTGATGGAAGGGGAAACTGTCAAGTAACAAAAAAAAGGATGCACGTACAGCACTCTTGACGTCACGCAATGAGGTCCCGCGCGTCCGAAAGAGATGTCCCCACCACGCTCCCACTCTTATATTTGAAATGCTTATTACTACTTCGTTAATTAACCTATTTTCTTGCTGTATGAAAAAATATTTATTTATTTATTTTTTGTTTTATATAAAATACTAGCTGTCCCCGTGGGCTTCGCTCCCCGTGGGAATTTCGGGATAAACACTATCCTATGTCCTTACCTGGGTATCAAACTACATCGATATCAAATTTCATCTAAATATCAATTCAGTGGATAAAAGGTGAAGTGGTAACAAACAAACAAACAAAATCATACATAGTAAAATATTTGATGCCCTTCGCGAAATAGACTAGGTGCCTATCGCACAGGTGCCATTCAGAGGCCTAAACTGAATACCTCATTAGTTGCTTGACAGACATGAGCTTAGCTCTTCAATAATAACAAAAAATAAAATAGTAATTTAAAAAAATATATTTTGAAATATATATAAATTATCTTCTAAAAGCTTAATTCTAAGCAGAATAAAATTAATAACCATTAGCCGGTTACGACAGTTTTAACGCGAATTAAAATTAAACGTTGCTGCAAAGTTTTAATCGCGAGAGTACTTTGCAAGATAAATGATGTACCAGGCGATACATTACGCCCTTTATTTGGCATAAAACACTGCTGTTTGAGTAATCACATGCGATGGAAAGAGTGAAATGGGGTGTACATTTTAGAGTTACGATATAAATTACGAATACTTAGGGTCAGTTCAGGCAAAAAGGACCGTAACGGAGAGGATTTTTTTATGACACTAAAAATGTAAAATGCGAGCTTTATATCTTTGACGTTTTTCGTCTTCTTCATCAGGTCTTTTAGTACTGCAGGAGCACGACCCTCTCTGTACTACTAGACATACTTGGTCAGAGCAGCCAAATGATTTAGTCTACACTCTCCACGCTGGCCAGACGGGTTGGAGAGGTCCTATTGACGTTTCTAAGCCTTGTTTGGTTTGTATTTCCTAAGTCGCCTTCTACGACATCCACGGGAAGACTTGGAGTGGTCCTATTCTACTCTGCCGGAAACCACACGGCAATGTTTAAACGTTAATACACTTTAAACTATCCGGGATTATTTTCAATTAAGTAAATTGCTAGGGCATTTTCCTCTTTGTCTGAACTGCCCTTAGATTATTCTAGAGGGCGGTGATATGATAAAGTTTCAGAGCGATATAATTAACGTTTATAAAATCGATAAATAAGAACTTTCTTTTTGACTTTCAATACTTTAAACTTACATTAAATAAATAAATATATAAGGTCTAACAAAATATACTGAAACTATTTTAAGGGTGAATTAAGTCCGAGATAGTAAACAACTTTCCCCAAGGAACATATGTCGAAATATGAAAAATATTTTTTGGGTTTCCACCACAAACTCGGATCAGCTCATCGGTCAACTTGTATGGGAGACCAAAAATTACTATTCCTATTTCGATTTTTAATTTGTCTAAGAGGTTCTAAAACCAGAGAAAACTCAAAGTGTTTATGTATTTGTCATAAAATATAAAAAAAGACGTGTGGCACTCGGGGACTGCCGCGGTAAAGCTATTGCTAACAAGGAAGGACGGCAACGTCGCAAACGGACGACGGAGACGAAGCGGCAACCTACATGGTAGGCGGAGCGTGAGGTTTTTTCGTTACGGAATTTCTGAATTCGGTCCCCGCGCTCAAGGCCCGCGATAGAAGCTATGCAATAGCTTAATAGTACCGTTGGGTTAGTATCCTATAGCACAAGTCTCGAACTTACTTTGGGGTTAGCTCAATCTGTTCATATATACTTATTTATTATTTTAATTTTTCTTCTTTACTTCGCAGGGTATTGAGTATCCTAGTTTGTAAGATCATTGTTCCGCATATCATTCTGGACAACTTTAGCCGCCTTACTTACGTTTTAGAGTTACAATATAAATTACGAACACTTAGTATCAGGGCAAAAAACGCAACGGAGAGGATTTTTTATGACACTAAAAATGTAAATTGCGAGCTTTTTGTCATCTTTTGACGTTTTTCGTCTTCTTCATCAGGTCTTTTTAGTTTCCACTGTAGGAGCACGACCTTCTCTGTACTACCTGAGCCATATTTAGCTAGAGCAGTCAGAGGATTTGGCCTACACTCTCCACGCTGGCCAGACGGGTTGGAGAGGTCTCACGACGTCTACTGAAGTATTCTTTTCTGATATTATTATGGTCGATCGAAAAACGGCGTCAAAAGTCCGCGACCTTTAAAAGGTAGATGACGACGCGCTGACGAAGCACTTTTAAAAAAAAATCACAGCACATGTGTAGCCTTTGCTAGGAAATGCAATTGATAAGCAGAGAGATCAGAATCAGAATCCTAACAATAATAAAGATCTGCAAGAAAAACATCAAAAATCTAAGAAAAAACTTGGAGTCTCCATAGAAACTCGACCAGGTGATCAGTGAATTTGTATTGGAGACCCATATTTTTTCTGCAATTTATGTCTTTTTTCTTGCAGATCTATAATCTGTTGAGGAGTCTCATTCCGATGTTAGGATGCTTTGCGTTAGTTACCAGTAACCCTGTAGAGTGCCTATGCAAACCACATGAACGCCTTCTTTATTAAGACTCTAATGATAAAACGTATTTTAAAATCCAGGAAAAACCACGTAAATGCCTCTCCAGTCGCGGCTCAAATGGAACGCAACCGCATGGAAACTCTGCAAATGGCGGAGCGTATTTGCCGCGCAAATGTATACTCCTTGCATAGATTACTTCCATGGAAGATACGCAAGCTTACTTTTAAAAAAATATTTTGGTAGCTATCTAGATGGCGGCAGGCAGAAGGTGAGCATGATTAAAAGTGTGGTTTCGGCAGAGTAGAATAAGGCCACTTCAAGTCCTCCCGTGGCTTAAACGCTTATAAACATCCATGAGATCAATCCAACCCGTCTGGCCAGCGAGGAAAGTGTAGGCCAAACTCCTCTGGCTACTCTGGCCAAGTATGGCTCTGTTAAAATATGTATTTATTAAAAACATGAAGATAACTTAAATCATACAAATATATTACACTAAGATTAAACTAAATAACTAAAAACTAAATATAACTAAGTATTAATAAAAAGGAAACTAGATATAAATATAATAACAGCATCAAATATAAAAAATTAAGCCTAAATCGCTGTGCTCGCAGGGTAGGGTGCCTAAGACGCTGGTGGCATTTCCGTGTACCGTGGCAAAGGCTTAGATTGGCCATTCAGGCCAAGCTAAGCCTTTGGCCAAAATGCGTACCAGCCCTTGGATCCCCTGAGGCGTCGATTAGGCTATTATAATTTAAGTTTTAGGTCGGAAATCAGACGGGAACTAAACGATAGCTAACGCATCTATTGGTTTCATTTTAGTTGGAAATCAGTCGGAACTATAAGAAAACTAACGCATCTATCGGTTTCGGTGGATCATTGCACACAATATGAGCAAGCAACTCACGCAGTGTAAGTTTGCGGTGGCTGCGGAGCCCCGCTTTTAGTGTTGAGCGAGGATTTGTTAATCACAATGTGGTAATTGATTTATGATGCATCTTAATACATCAAACATGTTTCAACACGTTCCTCGATGCTTAATGCGCAAGTTAGTTTTTACGGTTCCTTGCCACGGTTTTCCTTAAAGATTACTACGAGATTATTCACAAACGACGTGAGAAATTTCTTAGTTTCTTGCGTACTTTTTATCAAAAATAGGGGTGTTATATTTTTGACGCTTATGTATATACTAGTTTATTTGCTAGGGAAATTATTCTTATGTTGGTACGCTTTTCAGCCATTGGTCCATAGGGACCCGGTCCTTTGAGGCATTCATGGGGCCAAAGTCAACATGATGAGCCCTTTTAGTTGATCTAAAAAGTGTGATTAAATAAAAAAAATCCCAATGACACCCTGTAGTGGATAAGTGGCGGGATTAACATAATGTAACATTTCTAACCGATGTTCAAATAATAGATTTTTTCTTTATCGTGTGTTTAAGTGACTAACACCAGTGTCAGAGTTTTTAAACCGCCTTAAAGAACGATAATAAAAATAAACATGTTGTTAAAGAAATTTCAAGTCATACACAGTGATATTAAACAGCTTAAATTCTTTTGACTTTATTTTTCACCTTAACGTAGAAACTCCAGTAATTTGTCGACTAACTTCGGCAATAGGAAAAGAGTGCAAAACGGCAAAGGAGCACCTTATTCGAGTAGCTCTATTTAGAAATCCGATTGTTTTCGATATAAAAGCAGAGCCGGCAGCAGTAGCTCAAAAAGAATCAAAGCGAGACGTTGCGCACACAAACGGTCCAATTACATAGGTACTGCGTGATTGTAAATCCGGTGGTGTAGTGAAAGACAAAGCGAGTAGAACTAACTGTACCTCAATAATTTTTAAAAATTAAAGCTTTGTTTTTTATGGTTCCGTAGCCAAATGGCAAAAACGGAACCCTTATAGATTCGTCATGTTTGTCTGTCTGTCTGTCACAGCCACTTTTTTTCCGAAACTATAAGACCTATACTGTTGAAACTTGGTAAGTAGATGTGTTTTGTGAACCGCATTAAGGTTTTGATACAAAAATAGAAAAAAAACAATAAATTTTGGGGGTTCCCCATACTTAGAACTGAAACTTAAAAAAATATTTTTCATCAAACCCATACGTGTGGGCTATCTATGGATAGGTCTTCAGAAATGATATTGAGGTTTCTAATATCATTTTATTCTAAACCGAATACTTTGCGCGAGAGACACTTCTAAAGTGGAAAAAAGTGTGTAACTTCTAAAATAAGAGAATGATAAAACTAAAAAAAATATATGATGTTCATTACCATGAAAACTACTAGCGAAAATTGGTTTGAACAAGATCTAGTAAGAAGTTTTTTTTTTAATATGTCATAAACTGCAATTTACTTTTCATTCAAACAATTCAATAATAAACATTTAAAAAAAAAATACTACTACGGAACCCTTCATGGGTGAGTCCGACTCGCACTTGGCCGCTTATTTTGTATTGTACTTGATTACATTGAAGAAATAAACTACTTTTTACTTTTTTAAAAACCGATTTCACCCTCAAACTACACAACTGATTTTGACCACCTGACAAGTAAAAACTTTCAAACAGAAAATAAATTTTCCAAATCACACAAAATAGTGTCTCTTTATTGATCATATACATTTTCAACGTTATTCTAGATTTATTATTGCAGAAAAACTGATATTTTACTTGTCATGTAGCGGATTCGCAACACATCGCATAGCTATGTCTACGGAGAGGCTTAAACCCTGTGTGAGATTTTAATTAACGGCTGTGGCTAACAAGCAGTGGAAATTAAAAGGTGTCAACTGGACGCTGGATTGAATTATAAAAAATCCGTCAAATAATATCGTAGCAGTCCGGCTAATCTCGCCTACAGGTCGCATTTTTCAACCGATTTTCGAGTTTTGTAAAAGAATTAAACAACTCTATATTTTTTTCGCTTTAATTTTTTGAAAGTGTGGCGTGTCCACATAATCATAAAAATATTTATATATAATTACTATATTACTATACCTACACATATATTTAGTATATCACATATCCCACTACACATACAAATAAACACAACAGTCAGACATAAACACTTACCTTCTTGCGCGCCTAGCCGCTCGCTATGATATCACTGGCCACCTACAAGAAGTTTCGCCCGGTGACAAGAAGAAACAAAGTGACGTTCTACGACAGACTTCTTGATCTTCTCTGCGGCTGCCTACGAAGCTTGCGAATCACAGCTACATAAATAATTATTATAAATAACATCTCGCGCATTGTGCTGGAAAATATTACTTGTGTTTTATGTATATAACATTGTTACTAAATATACAATATGAATAGTGGCTCGTTGTTTGTATGAAGAGTCCTTCGTCACCACGACCCCGCTATACTGGTGACCCCGACGTGATTTGAACACACCCCCGGCATATATTGGATTCCAGTTTATAAGCAAGTAAGGCAGATTTATTTTATTGAAAAACTATGGAAACCGCAAATGGCAGCGATGCGTCCGGCGATGAGATCGACGTAGGAAAAGGATCGTTTACACCATCCGATATCTTTAGAGTAGGCGTGCGATTACCACCGTTTTGGGCGGAAGAGCCCAGCGTTTGGTTCGCTCAAATAGAAGGTAACTTCATACTCTCAGGGATAAAGAACGACGAGACCAAGTACTATTACGTCATCGCCCAACTAGATCAGCGATATGCAGCCGAAGTCAAGGACATAATAATATCGCCACCTGCAAAAGGGAAGTATGAAAAATTGAAATCAGAGTTGATAAAAAGATTGTCGGCATCCAGAGAAAAGGAGGTCAAACAGCTCCTCATGCACGAAGAGTTGGGAGACCGTCGCCCTTCCACATTTTTGCGACATCTTCAAGGCTTAGCAGGTCCCAACGTACCAGAAGATTTCCTGCGAACCATTTGGACCAGCCGCCTTCCAGCAAATTTGCAAACAGTTATCGCATGTCAACCTGACTCACCCCTTTCATCTATTGCTGAATTGGCAGACAAAGTTCATGAACTGGTACCACCGACGCCTCAGGTAGCAGCAGCTAGTACATCAGTCGACCCCATGATAGCCAAAATGGCCCAGCAAATTGAGGACCTGACGCGCAAAATAGAAACACTTACCTCTAGAGGCGGTAACGACAGAAGGTCAACTTCCAGGTCTAGGTCGATTTCCAGGACTGATAACAACCAACGTGGACTACGATCGCAGTCAAGTTATAGAAGGTACCCAATTTGTTTTTACCATTACAAATACCGTGAGAACGCTAAGTCATGTCAGCAGCCGTGTGACTATGAGAAGTCGGAAAACTGCAAGGGCGGTCGTTAATGGCGACAGATGACTGCCCCACGTCGTACAGTCGC
This sequence comes from Acrobasis consociella, assembly GCA_963555685.1. Classification (NCBI taxonomy): domain Eukaryota; kingdom Metazoa; phylum Arthropoda; class Insecta; order Lepidoptera; family Pyralidae; genus Acrobasis; species Acrobasis consociella. The sequence goes on from OY743107.1 coordinate 1,113,410, forward strand.
TTGTTTGTAATGGACAGACGGACCAAAATGCAGTTCTTAGTTGATACAGGCAGCGACCTCTGTGTCTACCCTCGTACAGCAGTTAATCAATGGCGAGAACCAACCTCGTATGGACTTTTTGCTGCAAACGGAACGCCTATCCAGACTTATGGCATCATCCACCTGGACTTAAACCTTGGTCTTCGACGCGATTTTCCGTGGCGATTCATAGTGGCAGACGTCACTAAACCGATTATAGGAGTCGACTTCCTCTCCTTCTACAATTTAATGGTGGACTGTCGTAATCGTCGGCTACTTGACAATAAAACCACATTGTCAACGGCAGCATCCCTAGCAACTTCAACTATTAGCATTTCGTCAGTGAAAACCATATACGGCGACTCGAAGTATCACAAGCTACTTAGTAATTTTCCGGAAATAACTCGTCCCTCGGGCACACAGCGGATACCACGGCATCAAACAGTCCATCACATCCGGACAACGCCAGGACCACCAATTTCGTGTACACCGAGAAGATTGGCACCGGACAAACTAAAAATAGCGAAAGCTGAATTTGAAGCAATGTTGAAGAATGGAACTGCTCGTCCATCAGAGAGCCCCTGGGCTTCGCCGCTGCACCTAGCTCCAAAGAAAGACAACGGGTGACCATGCGGTGACTACAGGATGCTCAACGCTCGCACGATTCCAGACAGATACCCTATACGACATGTGCAGGATTTCACACATAATGTTTCTGGCTGTAAGGTCTTCAGCACAATAGATTTAGTGAAAGCCTACAATCAGATACCAGTCTGCCCTGATGATATCCCTAAAACAGCCATCACAACGCCCTTTGGAATGTTCGAATTCAATTACATGACTTTTGGATTAAGGAACGCAGGTCAAACATTCCAAAGATTTGTTGATGAGATGACCAGAGGCCTTGATTTTTGTTACTGTTACTTGGACGATTTTTTAATCTGCTCACGTTACGAGGAGAGCCACATGGAACACCTACGGCAGATATTCACCAAACTCCAAGAATTTGGAATGGTCATTAATACTTCAAAATGTGTATTTGGAGCATCTGAAGTCAAGTTCTTAGGCTACAATGTTTCTGAAAAAGGTATTAAGCCCCTCGACACAAAGACTCAGACTATAAAGGAGTTCCCAATCCCGAAGAACGTTAAAGAGCTACGGAGATTCCTCGGGATGATCAACTATTATCGCCGATTCATCCCAGGTGCAGCAAAGTTACAAGCCCCTCTAAACGCCTTGTTGGCAGGTTCAGTCAAAGGCTCATCTCCCGTTACCATCTCTGGAAAGCTCCTGGAGGCATTTGAAGAGTGCAAAACAAGTCTTTGCCAGGCAACTCTCTTGGCTCACCCAGACTTAGGCGTTAAATTAGCTCTAGTAACGGATGCTTCAGATACGGCTATTGGAGCAGCTTTACAGCAACTAAAAGACGGCGATTGGCAACCGTTAGCTTTCTTCTCTCGTAAATTGAGCCCATCTCAACAGAAGTACTCTCCATACGATCGAGAATTACTAGCCATCTACGAAGCCATCAAACATTTTCGTCACATGCTAGAAGCCAGACACTTCACGATCTATACTGATCATAAACCTATCTGTTTCGCATTCAAGTCCCAGAAAGAAAACTGCTCACCACGGCAATTTAGGCATTTGGATTATATCGCCCAATTCACTACGGATATCCAACATATATCTGGAAAAGATAACGTGGTAGCTGATACTCTCTCCAGAATAACGGAAATTATGCAACCCATAGACCTGACAGCTTTAGCGAAATCTCAGTCGTCAGACACCGAACTGCAGAACCTTCTCAAAGACTCATCTACAGCGCTTCGACTCAGGAAAGTTAATTTGGACGGAGCTAACATGCCCATTTATTGTGACATTAGCACCGGGAACGAAAGACCCTTCGTTACTCAACACTTCCGAAGACAAGTTTTCGAGAACCTTCACTCGTTTAGTCATCCTGGCGCTAAAAGTTCTGCAAATTTGGTCGCCCAGCGTTTCGTATGGCCTGGAATTAGAAAAGATTGCAGAGAATGGTCAAAAGCATGTCACGCGTGTCAATCATCAAAAGTCACCCGGCATACTTCTTCACCTCTAAGTACATTCAATCTTCCTATAGCCAGATTTCAAAATGTTCATATTGATCTCATTGGACCCCTTCCCATATCAGATGGTTTTCGATACTGCTTGACAGGTGTGGACAGATTTACGAGATGGCCTGAAGCCTACCCCATAGCCGATATTACAGCAGAAACTGTTGGAAAAGCACTGCTTCAAGGATGGATTTCCCGCTTTGGATGCCCAACAGAGATCGTTACAGACCGCGGAAGGCAGTTTGAATCCGCTTTGTTCAAATATCTGTCAGATATAACCGGATTCAACCACAAAAGGACCACTGCATATTACCCCGCTTGTAATGGCATGGTCGAGCGAATGCACCGGCAGTTAAAAGCAGCAATAACATGCCACAATACTGCTAGCTGGACAGAATCACTTCCCTTAGTGCTGCTCGGCATAAGGAGCGCTATCAAAGAAGACCTACAAGCATCACCCGCTGAACTTCTTTACGGAGAAACACTGAGGCTACCTGGAGAATTCTTTAACCCTAACACGGTCACAACAACTGACGTGACCGACTTCATCGCGCGACTTCGCTCGATAATAGAAAATATCCGCCCAGTACCAGCATCACGTCACTGCAACAAAAATATCTTCATTTTTAAAGATTTGAAAACTGCAACACACGTTTACCTTCGAGACGACAGCGTCAAACCTCCTCTCCAGCCAGCATATTCAGGACCATACCTGATTCTGGAAAGAAAAGACAAAGTTTACAAATTATTAATAAAAGGCAAAGAGCAAACAGTATCCATCGACAGAATAAAACCAGCTTACTTTGTTAACAATAGCCCAGATCCTTTGCACAGTATACCTGAAAAAGAAAAGAATGAGAAAGACACTGAAAGTGACTATCACCGGACACGGTGTTAAGATTCCGGTCCGGAATTGTTAAGCCTCCGGCCCACTATCGTCCGTCCTAGGACGGCCTCAGGGGGGGAGTGATGTGGCGTGTCCACATAATCATAAAAATATTTATATATAATTACTATATTACTATACCTACACATATATTTAGTATATCACACATCCCACTACACATACAAATAAACACAACAGTCAGACATAAACACTTACCTTCTTGCGCGCCTAGCCGCTCGCTATGATATCACTGGCCACCTACAAGAAGTTTCGCCCGGTGACAAGAAGAAACAAAGTGACGTTCTACGACAGACTTCTTGATCTTCTCTGCGGCTGCCTACGAAGCTTGCGAATCACAACTACATAAATAATTATTATAAATAACATCTCGCGCATTGTGCTGGAAAATATTACTTGTGTTTTATGTATATAACATTGTTACTAAATATACAATATTAATAGTGGCTCGTTGTTTGTATGAAGAGTCCTTCGTCACCACGACCCCGCTATAAAAGTTTTTATAATCGTGGAAATATGGGGGTCAAAAACTAAAAAAAAATATATATATATTTTAGCCATTTCTAAAAAGGTTTAAAAATGTCACAACACTTTTTTGCTACCCTGATTAAGACTTAACTTTTTTGTATGAACAAATTTATATCCGATAAACTTCAACGGGTCGGAATGACTCGCGAGGTTTGACAGCTAACAAAGTGGCGAAGCTACTAGTAATAAAAAAAAACGACGGGTTGCACTCTGGGGGTACCGGCAGAAGTGAAAACACAGCAGTATGGCCACTACACAGACGGTCGAGCCATCAGCTGTCACCATCCATGGATGCGCGTAGCACGCTGTAACATAAACACACACGAACATTCGCGCAAGCGCCCTGCGCCGTCTTACGAATTTTCGATCAGGTCACGTGTCCTGACGCGAGTTTAACATTTTTTACCCATTCCAAAAAAAGTGCACAACGCCGCTAAAGAAGTTTTCACTTCAATAAATACTCGCTTTTAATTCGCAACACATCGCATAGCTTTGTCTACGGAGAGGCTTAAACCCTGCGTGAGATTTTAATTAACGGCATCGGTATTAAAGAGTGCGCTTAGCTCCGATTTGAATGCACCAAAGCGACTCGCAGTGGAAATTAAAAGGTGTCAACTGGACGCCGCTGGATTGAATTATAAAAAGCCAAATGATATCGGACTGAATGTAGATTGCAGAATTGAATAAATATTACATACATACATACATACTATCACGTCTTTGTCCCTAATGGGGCAGACAGAGCATTTCGGGTCTTGCGGTTCTATGCAGAGCCCAGGGCCGCAAGACCCAAAAGCCACTTTTAGCGTCATGGTGGGCGAGAAGATGGAAAAGCAATCAATACAGTGATGGGTTGCTAGCCGCATCGCCTGTTAACATGATTTGCATTTTTGCCCATTCCCTCGATCGGCTTTTACGATCTGCGTGGGAAGAGAAGCAGCTGGTACATTCAAAGTTTTTTTTTTCTCCCAGACCAGCATCGGAGAAATATAATTTTTCTTTTAAAACTTAAGTTCGTTTTGTTTTTATTGACCGAGCGAGCGAAGCGTCTCAGTTTCGAGATTGGACAAATATGCTTTTGTCCAGCTAGACGACATAACAGTCTGTCCGGCTGTTCTCGCCTACGGGTCGCATTTCTCAACTTTAAAAAAAAAACGTTAATAAACAGTTAAATTTTACAATAATTTGTCGAAAAGAAATTTTTCAAAATGGCAGAAATATAGGCGTTGCAAACTTTAAAAATATTTTAAAAAAAATTTCAATAATGTCTTTAAACTTTGTCTGAACATTTTTTTAACCGATAAACTTCAACGAATCGGGCTGACTTGCGAGATCTACAGCTCACAAAGCAGTTATTTTGTTAACAAATACTAAAAATAGAATAAAATACATACTTAAAGAGGGCTCTCATACAAACAATGTAATTTTTTGCCGTTTTTGCTCAATATTAGTAACTGGTATACATAGGTAGACGCTTGAAATGTAGTTGTGTATTCACTTTAAAAATGATTATATTCCTCTTCTGGCGTAAAGACCGATCGAAGAAATGGGTGTTAATGTGAATCGTGTTACTGATCGATATATTTTTAATTCCTTTTTAGATAAATAAATAAAAGATTTATTATGTTTTGTCTGTAACACACATTATACAAGGGAAAATTATATCATTGAATATCTGTATACTAACTTAACCTAACATGCCTCCGTGGTGTAGTGGTTAGAGCGTTCGGCTCATACCCGGAGGTCGCGGGTTCGATTCCCGGCGGGGGCAACGACTTTGTGTTGTTGTCCTGGTTTGGTTAGGACATTGCAGGCTGATCACCTGATTGTCTGATAAGTAAGATGATCCGTGTTTCGGAGGGCACGTTAAGTCGTCGGTCCCGGTCACTGTCTTTGACATTGGTCGTTACCTAAAACCATGTCAGAGGCCTTTAAGGCGGTTTAAAAACTCTGACACTAGTGTTAGTCACTAACACACTCGATAAGAAGAAGACCTAACATATGCGTCATGTTTTTCGACTCTTACCACCTTTTTCAGTTGACAGGTCCTGTGGCCCTAGGCTCTGTCTGCCCCATCAGGAATAAAGACGTGTTTTTGTAGTTGTAAAAAAAGCAGAGAAAAGACTGTAAAGATAGATCTATAATCTAAAACGTGATAGTTTACGACTTCCATGAATTGAATAAAGCAGTCACATGTCGGTATCGGAAATTAATAGTTCGGTTGGATATATTTTGTGCGCTGTGGAAAATAACCAGCCAAGTGCAAGTCAAAATAGCGCTAGAAAGGTTTCGATCCATTATCAATAAAAATCATATTTGTTGTATTGGAACCAACACTTAAAAATGTATTTATTTTATTCTGTTTCAGTATTTGTTGTTATAGCGGCAACAGAAATACATTATCTGTGAAAATTTCAGCTGTCTAGCTATCACGGTTCAGGTGATACAGCCTGGTGATAGTCAGACGGATACCGAAGTCTTAGTAATAGGGTCCCGTTTTTACCCTTTGCGCACGAAACCCTAAAAAATCTGTTATATTCGAATCTATTCGATTTAATAGCCTGTTCATACCAACGGAATGAAAATTAGGAAGTCAACGACAAACAGAAATGTTTTTTCTCCATTCCTTACATCAGGGTCGGCCTCGGCGAACATTCTGCGACCAAATTACAGATATTCTAAAAAAGGGAAGGTAAAAAGTAACCGAAGGGCATGTATGAAGAGATTGATGAGTGTAGATGAAGCAAAAGAGGTTTGTCAGGATCGTAGCAAGTAGAGGTCCGTGGTCTCTGCCTAACGTGTGGGAAACAGGCGTGATATTATATATGTATGTATGTATTTATTACATCAGCCATTTTTAGTGAATTCTGGAATGTTCCTCGGCTTTTTTCAGATCATCGTAACACTGACATTGTCTACTTATTGAAATTCAGCTCAAAGCTAGACGTTCGCAAAGAAAAACTTCGGCGAACAAAACTAAGATTTTTCTCGTGAATTTGTTTTTCTAGTTAAGAAATACACTGATTTCATTGTGAAAGGGTTTGAGATTTATTGGTTGTTTGGTTTGAAAGTTTTTGCTGTGTTTAGTTGTCTAGTCTGTTATTGATACAGATTTATTTATATTAATGTAATGTCTGTGAAAGAATTTCTTTGTTATATTGCAGTTTAAACCGATATATACTTCTTTTTTTCGGCATCACCAATGGGTTGACTGTTAGATAAAGTCATCATCCAAGCGTATTTTCCCGGTTGCATCCTTAGCAGTAATGCTTCAGAGCCCGGAGTCAGATACCTAACCAAGGAGATTTGACGAGGTTACTGGTTTTTTACACAGAGCGACTGCCGTCTGACCTCCGCAACCCAAAGGGTAAACCAGAACCAATCCTTGACAACGCTAGATGGCGTTCGGGACCCACAGTATATGCGTGCCTTCCGAAACACGGAATCATCTTTCTTTTTGGATAATCAGGTGATTCAAGCCTGCAATATCCTAACCATACTAGAAACAACTTTACAGAATCCTTGCCAGTGGGATTCAAATCCATTACCGCCGGATCACAAGTCGAACGCCTTAACCACTGGACTATGGAGGGAGTCAGACTGGTAGATAAAGTCTATCCGTCTTATAAAACGCGGATTAACTTTGTTACTTGGTTTAAACCATTATCCGACCCAATCAAGGTGACATCTAGTAATATGCTATTGTTTCATCTGAAAATGTCAACTTGATTTGGTCGGCTGTGGTTTAAACCTAGTAAAAAAGTTAGTCTGCGTTTTATAATAACACGGTATGGCTTTAAGGCAGGGCAAATAAGGCCCAGGGTCGTAGGATAAGCTCAAAGGCCAAGCTTTGCGCACTTTTAGGCGTAAATAGTGATGGGTTGCTAGCCATTTCGCCTATTAATATCTCTCGATCTTATTACGTATTTAATTTAAAAATTGATTCACCTTTGGGTGCAAAATCAACGATAATTTACTGTTTTTCGTAAATATTCTTCATAAATTTTAATACACCATTACTTTTAATATTGCTCGTTTCAATCAACGCAAGTCAGGCGCAAAAATTCGGAGTTCAAACCGCGAATTGTAATACAGCGAGGGTATAGAAGTTGTAACATATACCGTGGTGATTTTTGAACTAAAATTCCTATTTTAGGCCAAAATCCACTTCATCTCTGACGAAAATGAAGGGTTTTTATGAGTTTAACGTGTATGTGTTTCTGTCTGTAAAATTGTAGCGCCTAAACGACTGTGCCGATTTTGATGCGTCTCTTTTTGTTTGAAAGGTGACTTGATCCAGATGTTTTAAAAGTTACTACGAGCGGTTTAAAAGTTATAGGGGGTAAACGATTGAAAGTTGGGGGTTTGGGGTTTTTATTAGTTAGCGTTTGGGACGTAAAAGGCGGGGAAAGGACTAATTATAAACATCTTTTGCAAACAATAATCTATTATATGTATTAATTGGAACACATTTGTTTTACAAATATAACAGAATTTATACAGGCTATAATAGGATTACAAACATTAGTTTCTGGTTCTAATTGAACCACTAACATAATCATCTTTGTTGTGAGCATTGGCTCATTTCATTAACTCTCGACAAAAAGAGGGGTGTTATAAGTTTGACGCTAATGTCTGTCGGTTTGTCTTTCTGTCGGCTTGTCTGTCTGTCTGTTTGTGGCATCGTAGCGCTCAAAGGAATGGACTGATTTTGATGCACATTTTTCACGTGAAAGCAAGTTGTCTCGCGGTGGTTCTTAGCTATGTTTGATGAAAATCGTTTCAGTTGCTTCAAAGTTATTGGCAGTTAGCGCTTAAAAGTCAGAGCTTTCTCTAGCAAAAATTAAATGGCGCTACGGATATCAAGTGGTATCGTTAATTCCGCTACTCTCGAGATGGCATTCTGGACAGTCGAGTTTTTTTTTTATTTGCAAATAAACTTGTTGTCATTGGAAGCAACGCTAAAGTGATCCATCTACACATTTTCTATTGCATGCTCAGACTGTTTCTCCAAAGTAATACCCGCTGATTTTTATGACAATTTTTATGCGTTCCGTATTAGATTTGTGCGCATTCGGTAATGGAATCTCAGAGGCATTGTTTTATGCCACACTTACTTTTTATTACTGCCCCCAATTATGAGATATAAAGTAGGTTTTGGGACGAGTAAAAATTTACAAAGAAACAGCGCATCAAAGTTGCGAAGTGTTTCGTAACGGTCATTTATAAATCGAGAACGTGACGTCATGCGAAATTGTCATCATCATCATCAGGTCTTTATAGTCTCCACTGCAGGAACACAACCCTCTCTGTACTACTAGAGCCTACTTGGTTTGAGCAGCTAGAGGATTTGGCCTACACTCTCCACGCTGGCCAGACGTGTTGGAGAGGTCTCATTGATGTTTATAAGCTTTGTTTAGCTTGTATTTCCTAAGTCGCCTTCTACGACATCCACGGCAGGACTTGGAGTGGTCCTATTCTAGTCTGCCGGAACCACACGGCGAAATTGTGATGCGTTTTAATCTTCTTCTAAAAAAACGTGTACAATATTTTGTATTACCTAATCTACCTAAGCCAAAAATATTTTTTCAATCCTAGTGCGTAAGTAATCTTATACCTTTAAACGAGCAATTCTTGTATGTATATATATTCATAAATTTTTGTGATCTCAAAAACGGCTCTAACGATTTCGCTGAAAATTTGTATATGGGGGTTTTCGGGGGTAATTAATCGACCTAGATTAGTTTTATGTTTGGGAAAACGCGTGTTTTCGAGTTTTCATGCGTTTTTCTTTCCACGCAGAATATGGTCGCTAATTTCGCGCGCCGACCGCCTTGATTTTAGCTCAGTGGTTAAGGATACCGTCCGCTAGAAAAAGTGTTACGGGTTCGAATCCCACTCGGTGACTTACTTTTATTTTTATTTTTTGTTTAAGTTTATATATAATTTTTTATTTTGCATTGTTTTTATACAAGTTTAAAAAAAATTAGTTAATGTTTGAGATGTAACCGAGCAAAGCTCGGTCGCCCAGGTACTAAGTATTATGTGAATACCCGTTTCAATAGCTTTTCAAAACTAAAAACCGACTTTATCCCCAAACTACACAACCCATTTTGATAAAATTTCTATGGGACTCCTGATAAGTATACCCTTTTAAACTAAAAAAGAATTTTCAAAATCGGTCCTGGAGTCTTCGAATATTCGGTGAACATACATAAAACAAAACTCGCGACGAATTGATAACCTCCTTTGATTAAAAAGCGTCTTCTTCTTATATTTAAGAGCTGGGCTCTTGTCGGTGGAGTGCTTTCCATGTCTCTCTTCCTTCCGCTAAGTTGTTAACCTCCTTATATGTTTTCACGTTTAATTTTTCTTTTATTTGGTCTATAAATTTTCTTCTGGGTTTTCCTACTCCTCTCTTTCCTTCTATTTTTCATTCCATTATTGTTTTAAAGAACGCATCGTGGCGTATTAGATGACCGAACATTTTTCCTCTTCTATTGTCTATAATTTGTATTATTTGTCTTTTCTCTCTCACATCTTCTAGTACCTTCTCATTTGTAATTATTTCGGTCCAACTTTTTTTTTTTCATTCTCCTCCAGCACCACATTTCAAATGCTTCTAATCTATCTCTATCCTTTTTGGTCATCGTCTACGTTTCACATCCATACAAAGCAGTGCTCCATATAAATGTTTTAATAAATCTTTTACGTAAACTTTCTTTAATACCAAAATATATATGTTTTACTCTTAAATGTAAAAAGCATACAATACCTATTTTTTATTAACTAATCTACCTGATGAGCCAAAAGTATTGTTTTTACCCCTAGTGCATAATAAGTGTTATTTGTTACCCGATTCAAAAACGTTCCTCATACGTTGGAGTAGGGAGGCGCCGGTCTACTGACAATAATTTAAAGCGGACTGTTCCTAAATCAGCAAATTCACATATATAATGCGCGCAGCAGACCGCGCTCTGAAATATGTACACCGTTGTTCAGGAGTTATGCTTCGAGGAAAGTAAAAGGGTGGTGCCAAATGTTTATTATATCGAGACTCATTAATTATGATAATATATTCCTAATTTATAACAAAATCTACTGAAACTAAATTAGGGGGAATTCAGAGAGTGATGTTTTGTTTTTGGTTGTTTCATCATCATTTCAGCCGCATAACTTCCACTGCTGCCGCTGGACATAGGCCTCTTCCAAAGATTTCCAAATTTCCAATTTTTTGTGTTTGTTAGTGGGCAACTGGTGTCAAATTTTTCAGGCTTCCTAAAGGCACGTGAGCCGGGACAAACAGCTTACACATGCCTTCCGAAACACGGAGGAGCTCCAGAAATCTTGTATGCCACTTGTCAGCCATCAAAGTGCGGTCCACGAAAGTACCTATATTTATTTATTTTTACAAGAAATATTCATCGAAATATAAACAATTTAAACTGTTACAGTATTAGATAGCATCGTCGCAATGCAAAAAATTTGATGCATTGCCGATCACACAGGCGATGCGTCATTGCAGCGTTGCTACTTGCAACGCAGTCGCAATGGGGTACACCCATCGTATGTGCATTGCATCGACGCAACGCATCAAGTGCACACTAGGATTATTTGTATGTAAAACGACGCACCGACAGCGCTACTTCGACGCAACGCTGAGGCATCGCGCAGTGTGTATTAGCTCCTAGAATTTGCTAAGATATCTACAGAAAGAGTCATTATTGCTCTATTTTCACCTCAAAACCACATCTCAAATAGTCGTCTCTACAAAATATGTATCTTTGTCGGTATCCCGTAACTACCTGCAATTATGAATGTCGCGCATAAATTCGGTGCCAGAGGTGAGTTCATGCATTAACTACACACGTGTTGTAATTTATAGTGCTTTCTGCAAGTTGGGACGTTAGTCAGGAGTGCGGATGTCTCTGTAATCTTGTACTTCATAGTTTCTACGAGCAGTTCATGGTAATTTTCTTTTTATAATGTACTTTTTTAGTATTAGACCTAACATTGTTAGTTTTAGGGTCCAACGGGCTTAGCATCATCGCAACGTAAAATTTTTGATTGCCGGTCACACAGTATTGCAACATCGCAGCGTTGCTATTATACGACGCAGCACATCCAGTGTACACGAAGGGTGTTTGTATGTAAAACGACGCAATGACAGCGCTACTTCGACGCAAAGCTGACGCATCGCGCAGTGTGTATTAGCTCCTAGAATTTGCTAAGATATCTACAGAAAGAGTCATTATTGCTCTATTTTCACCTCAAAACCACATTTCAAATAGTCGTCTCTATGAAATGTGTATCTTTGTCGGTATCCCGTAACTACCTGCAATTATGAATGTCGCGCATAAATTCAGTGCCAGAGGTGAGTTCATGCATTAACTACACACGTGTTGTAATTTATAGTGCTTTCTGCAAGTTGGAATGTTAGTCAGGAGTGCGGATGTCTCTGTAGTCTTTTATTTCATAGTTTCTACGAGCAGTTCATGGTAATTTTCTTTTTATAACGTACTTTTTTAGTATTAGACCCAACATTGTTAGTTTTAGGGTCAAACGGGCTTAGCATCGTCGCAACGTAAAAATTTTGATTGCCGGTCACAAAGCATTGCATCATTGCAGCGTTGCTATTATACAACGTAATCTTAATAAGGTACACCCCATGTATGTGCGTTGCATCGACGCAGCGCATCGAGTGTACACTATGGGTGTGTGTATGTAAAAACGACGCATCAACAGCGCTACGTCGACGCAATGCTGACGCAATGCGTCGTGTAGGCTCGGACCTAGAGTTTGGCTAAGATATCTACAGAAAGGTTTTCTCTCTTTTTAAGTCGTTAAACCACATCTCAAACGGTCGTTTCTATAAAATGTGTATCTTTGTCGGTACCCCGTAACTACCTGCAATTTTGAATGTCGCGCATAAATTCGGTGCCAGAGGTGAGTTCATGCATTAACTACACACGTGTTGTAATTTATAGTGCTTTCTGCAAGTTGGAACGTTAGTCAGGAGTGCGGATGTCTCTGTAATCTTGTACTTCATAGTTTCTACGAGCAGTTCATGGTAATTTTCTTTTTATAATGTGCTTTTTTAGTATTAGACCCAACATTCGTTAGTTTTAGGGTCAAACGGGCTTAGCATCTTCGGAACGTAAAAATTTTGATTGCCGGTCACACAGCATTGCATCATCGCAGCGTTGCTATTATACAACGTAATCTTAATGAGGTACACCTCATGTATGTGCGTTGCACCGACGCAGCGCATCGAGTGTAAACTATGGGTGTGTGTATGTAAAAGCGACGCATCAACAGCGCTACATTAGCAATGCTGACGCAATGCGTCGTGTAGGCTCGAACCTAGAGTTTGGCTAAGATATCTACAGAAAGATTCGCGTAATCTCTTTTTAAGTCACAGAACCACATCTTAAACAGTCGTCTCTATAAAATGTGTATCTTTGTCGGTATCCCGTAACTACCTGCAATTATGAATGTCGCGCATAAATTCGGTGCCAGAGGTGAGTTCATGCATTAACTACATACGTGTTGTAATTTATAGTGCTTTCTGCAAGTTGGGACGTTAGTCAGGAGTGCGGATGTCTCTGTAGTCTTGTACGTCATAGTTTCTCGAGTTATACACGTGTTAGCATTTCCAAAACCTGCAATAATTTTATTCATATTAACATAAAATTTGTAACAAGTACTCATGCACATTTCATTACATTGAAAAAAGGGTCTTATTATTTTACTAATTTTACCTTTATGAGGCATTGTGAATTCTAAATATTATACAATTTATTATATCAATTAAGCTTAAACCGAATTGTCCAACAATTTTGTGATTGTCACATATTTACATGTCAGTCTTACAAATTTTACCTCTATGAGGCATTGTGAATTGTAAATGTTTACTATTTACTGTCAATTAAGCCTATAAATAATATGGGCAACTATTTTTCGATTGTCTTCTATTTACACGTCAGTCATTAAAATTAAATTAAATTTTATTGAATAACTAATAATGAATTAAATGTCAGTCCTAATACTGGTAAACCAAAATGGGTCCTAATGGTAACACCTTCCACGTTGTGAATTGTATGTCTGATCTTAAGAAGAATGCCGCGTTTTTAGCATGAAGCGAAATTATTTGGGAAAACGTGTGTGTAATTAATGATATCATCATCATCACCAGTCTTTTTTGTCTCAACTGTAGGAGCACGAGCTTCTCTGAACTACTAGAGCTATATTCGGCCCAAACAGCCAGAGGATTTGGCCCACACTCTTCACGATAGCCAGACGGATTGCAGAGGCCTCATTAATATTTTAAAGCTTTATTTAGCTTGTTAATTCTTAGGTCGTCTTCTACGACATTCATAAAAAGACTTGGAGAGATCCTACTCTACTCTGCCGGAAACCATAGGGCAAACCAATGCAGAATAAACAAGATTTAAAAAGCTCCTAGGATTTTATTTGGAAGTGTCCTAATGAAGGATGCCATAAGTGGTACCCAGGCGATCAGGAGATCGTAACACGGTAATTTGCCTTTTATACTATACTAGCCGAAGCCCGCGACTTCGTTCGCGTGGACTTTATGTCTCTGGAAAATGCTCATCAGGCGGAACAACTTTTACTAAGGCGGATTTTTTATATCTCTTACAGTTTAGCTGGACCATTAGGGTTCTGCATCAGGCGTTCCATTTTCCAAAATTATTTATACCCTATATGTTGCCCAGGCTTAATAGCTATATAACAAAAAAAGTTTCATTCGAATCCGTCCAGAATTTCCGGAGATTAGTGTGTACAAACAAACAAACAGACAAACAGTCAGACATTTTTTTTTAAATTCTTACTCTATTACTACGTCTCCATCGCCCCCAATATTTTTTTTGGAATTATATTTAATGTACAGACACACTTTTTTTACTGTTTTATTATATGTATAGATATAGATTTAGTCCTTCTCTCCTTCGATGCTGGTCTGAAACTATGTACATCTAAAAACTAATTTTCTTTTGAATTTGTATGAAACTTCCTGTTTCCGAGTACAATTTAAAAGCTGGTTACATATATTTAATTTGTAAAACCTACTTTACTTTTATAGTTTTCCGTTGATCTTCATTATATGTTCTTACGTGTCCATTCACAACCGTTTAGTAGATAGAGACGACACTAGACTGCTAGACTGTAACAAAAATTTGCAAATATTTTGAAAAGGGATACCTTAATCGGAAAATAGTGTTCACGTACGCTTACAATATTTTTTTCAAGACCTATTTAAAGATAAATAAAATGGAAGTCAATTTTATTTTTCTTTCTTACCCTTAAAAAAAATCTTATGTATGTCGTATGTATGTTGTCAGCATGATTAATACACTACATACTAATGCCAAATTACAGCTTTCTAGTACTTATAATTTACTTAGTGACATACAAACAGACATGGCGAAACGGTAAGGGTTCCTAGTTTACTAAATGTAATAAACTTTTGAATATGGGGGTAATAGTCAAACCTACGTGTCTGCAGTAAGCAATATTCAAAATCTCTCAACAGTCTTATTGAAATCCATCTGACAGACAGCGAAATCTGCTCAAGCCGGAATCACAAAAGACCTTCAAATCCGGATCGAGTTAGACTAGGTCCGTAATGACTTCGAATATAGCTAAGACCCAAGAGACCAGTAACCGTTCTCGTATATTTATATTCGTACTGTGCAAACGGGGTACGATAGGCATCACGACAGAGCATTTTAACCAAATAATAAATAAGCGGCCAAGTGCGAGTCGGACTCGCCCATGAAGGGTTCCGTAGTAGCAAATAACATAATATAAAAAAGTCTTGTAGTATGTTTTTTTTTAAATTTTTATATTTGAGTTGATTGAATGAAAGGTAAATTGCCGTTTATGATTTATGACGTAGGTATTAAAAAAAAAGTACTAACTAGATATCGTTCAAACCAATTTTCGCTGGTAGTTTTTATGGTAATGAACATCATGTATTTTTTTTAGTTTTATAATTCCCTTATTTTAGATGTTACGGGGGGGGGGGGGGGGGGGCAAACTTTTTTCCACTTTGGAAGTGTCTCCCGCGCAAAGTATTCGGTTTAGAAAAAAATGATATTAGAAACCTCAATATCATTTTTGAAGACCTATCCATAGATACCCCACACGTATGGGTTTGATGAAAAATAAATTTTTGAGTTTCAGTTCTAAGTATGGAGAATCCCCGAAATTTATTGTTTTTTTTCTATTTTTGTGTCAAAACCTTAATGCGGTTCACATAATACATCTACTTACCAAGTTTCAACAGTATAGGTCTTATAGTTTCTGAAAAAAGTGGCTGTGACATACGGACGGACAGACAGACAGACATGACGAATCTATAAGGGTTCCGTTTTTGCCATTTGGCTACGGAACCCTAAAAAAGGAGGAGTCTATCAATTCGTCGCAAACTTTTTTTGTGTTTTTTTTTGTTTGTTTGTAATAACTTTATTATACCAAAAAAACTAAATAAAATACAAAAAATTCGAAAGAGCAAATATACAAAGGCGGAGGCCACGTAGGGATCTAATTTTGTTTAATGTTCACCGATAATTTGAAGTCGCCTAGACCGTTACGAAAAATTCTTTTTTGCTTGAAAATGCATACTTTTTTGTTGATCTCACAGAATTTTTATCAAAATCAGTAGTGTGGTTTTGGGGTGAAGTCGGTTTTTAGTTTTGAAAAGATATTGATTGGCGCATTATGTGAACTACTAAAAAATTTTTTTTGTTTAAAAGGGTACTTGTTAGAAATTTTATCAAATCGGTCTTCTTCTTCTTCTTATCGTGTATGTTAGTAACTAACACTAGTGTCAGAGTTTTTAAACCGCCTTAAAGGCCTCTGACATGGTTTTAGGTAACGACCAATGTCTAAGACAGTGACCGGGACCGACGGCTTAACATGCCCTCCGAAGCACGGATCATCTTACTTTTCAGACAATCAGGTGTCCTTACCAACCTAGGACAACATCACAAAGTCATTGCCCCTGCCGGGAATCGAACCCACGACCTCCGAGTATGAGCCGAACGCTCTAACCACTACACCACGGAGGCAGTTTCATAAAATCGGTTATGTGGTTAGGAAGGATACGGATTTTAGTTTTGAAATTTTTTTGGATTATTGGATTATTAATACACTAGCCGAAGCCTGCGACTTCGTTCGCGTGGACTTTATGTCTCTGGAAAATGCTCATCAGGCTGAACAACTTTTACTAAGGCGGCATTTTTATATCTCTTATAGTTTAGCTGGACCATAATAGTTCTGCATCAGGCGTTCCATTTTCCAAAATCATTTATACCCTATATGTTGCCCAGGCTTAATAGCTATATAACAAAACAAGTTTCATTCGAATCCGTCCAGTATTTCCGGAGATTAGCGTGTACAAACAGACAAACAGACATACAGACAAACAGACAGACATTTTTTTTAAAATTCTTACTCTATCACTACGTCTCCATCGCCCCCAATATTTTTTTTGGAAATATATTTAATGTACAGACACACTTTTTTTACTGTTTAATTATATGTATAGATAGATATAGATGTATAGATATGGATTATTTAATAACATTTTTTTTCATTTTGTCTGACTGATAAAAAAATTACGAAGATACAGCGCATTTCGAGTTCGCGTTAGGTTAAGCCTTTGTGCAATTATCACTGATAACTGCACAAATGCAAACACAGAATTGTAATGCAAAAACTAAACACAGAATTGTATATTAATTGTAATTTTTTATGAGATAATCTAAGTGACGAACTCAATAGACTAATATTTTTGTACCAATCATAATCCGTAAGTTTAGGAGTTTGGATGTATGTTATTTAATCACGGACTATCCTTATAACGGACTGGAGATTTAATATTTAGGCATTCTGAAAGCTAAAGTTTACAGGTTGCTTACATAACTTATATTATGCCAGATAATAATGACAATAATTTAATTTACACTTGCAAGCATTCATTTAATTACATCAGTAATTGGCAATCAAATTGCACCTCGCTTCATTATATTGAGATGTGAGCCTTTATTACTTTTTATGTAATAATACATTTATGTTTTTAAAACATAACGGTTTTGTAATTGTTTTGCAATAAAGTATTATATACGAAAATTGATTTTAGTAATTAATTAATTTCATCACACAAACACGGACGGTAAATGCGCATAAACAGAAATAATGGTCGCAATTATAGAAAATTAACAGTTTGCAGTTACAGTGATAGTCTTAATTGGCATTAATACAATGTAGCTGAATTATTCACAACTGGGTTGGTGCTTTAGTCAGGAACTACAACAGAATACTGAATGCTATATAATAGGCGCGATGACTGACTGAAAATTAATATCGCCGTGTGGTTTCCGGCAAAGTAGAATAGGACGTCTCCAAGTCTTTACGAGGATGTCGCAGAAAGCGACTTAGGAAATACAAGCTAAACAAAGCATAAAACATCAATGAGACCTCTTCAACCCGTCTAACCAGCGTGGAGAGTGTAGGCCAAATCCTCTGGCTGCTCTGGCCAAGTATGGCTCTAGTAGCTCAGAGAGGGTCGTGCTCATACAGTGAAGACCAAAAATACCTAAAGATGTGATGACCCAAAGTGTAAAAACGGGACCCTATTAGTAAGACTCCAATGTCCGTCCATCCCTCTGTCTGTTCGTCTGTCTGTCTGTCTGTCACCAAGCTGTATCTCATAAACCATAATAGCTAAACAGTTGAAATTTTTACAGATGATGTATTTCTGTTGCCGCTATAACTACAAATACTAAAATCAAATTAATATTGATATTTGAGTAAGGCTCCCATACAACAAATGACAGTTTTTTATAGATGCACAGAACCCTTCGTGTGCGAGTCCGTCTCGCACTTGGTCGGTTATTTTTGTATTATGTAACTGACGGAGTACATACAATAATACTTTCCTGACCCAATATCGATCCATATTTCTAAAACGAACGGCCTGCATCCAACATAATTATGCATAATTATCGCATCGCAAGTTATAAGTCGTTATTTTCCACAAGTCAAATCAGATACTTTTTTATAAAAGTCAAAACAAATATTTTTTATTTGATTTGTATGAAATACAGGCAGATGACGTCATAGTTTCTTGAAGACGAATAGCGCTCTTATATTTTTTCTGCAATAATAAATCTAAAATCACGCTGAAAATGCATTTGATCGAGACAAGTGGCATTATTTTTTTATATCAATAAAATAATTATCTATCTATCATTATTTTGTAAAGTTTTATTGTCATAATAATAACAAATAATTTATTTTTGACCCAGCACAGTTCCCAATTATAATTTTTCATACTTAAAGTTCTCGTCGTTGAGAATATTACCCATGCCTTCGCTCACGCCATTTGTGGCGGGGGTATACGGCGCGGTTCGCAGCTGTTAATCCCCTTACCTGTAAATTAGAAGACCCATAATCCGGCAGAATTATATTCCTCTCTACTGACTGTGATGTCAGATTACCTTTTTTGTTGTACTCGTACTGTATGAAACATATTTTTAACTGACTTTCAAAAAAGGAAGAGATTATCAATTCATCGGGACATTTATTTATTTATTTATTTACCAATTTATGCACACGAAAAATGTATATAGAGAATTCATAAAATAAAAGTTGTACAAGGCACAACTTATCTCAAAAGAGATCTCTTCCAGTAGGCCTGTGAGAGGAGATGTTTATGTAAGAGAGGCATACATGTTTATGTTTTAGTCATTTTTTTATGTTTGTTCACCGATTATTTGAAGTCGCCTGGAGTGATTTAGAAAATTCTTATTTGTTGAAAAGGGTATGCATGCGAGGTGGTCCCATAGATTTCTTTTCAAAATCGGTTGAGGAGTTTGGGGGTGTAGTTGGTTTTAAGTTTTGGAAAATTATAAGAGAAATATATTACTTTTTTCGTACATATTTACATATGTAACTGGAGTAAGATGTTTTAGTTTAAACTGACTGCCATAAAATAATGGCAACGGCTTTTAACATGCTTTTACTATAAAGCATGGAGGAGTCCGAGAAATTGTTATGCCATTAGTTTCGGATCACCCATCCAAGTGCAACCATGTCCTAACTTAACTTGCGAAAGCGTTCTCCCACCGTACCACCGAGCTTCCTAGTCCCGAATTTCCAGAAAAACTCAGCATGGAAGTAAACATCAAATAACTACAAATGCGTTTGCAAAATTCATCATGAAACTAGTCTTTCTGCTATAGGCAAAATAGCCATCTAGTGATAAGTAGCAGAACAACATAATATATTTAAATCGAAGCGCCATCTTTTATTTGTCAGGTAAATTACAAAACCTTGAATTCGAAGTGCTATCAACCAATAACTTTAAAACGACTGAACCGATTTTCATCTAACATGGCTTAGAACCGTAAGGGGAGTTGCTTTCACCTGAAAAAACGCATCGAATATGGTCCATCCATTCGAGCGTGACCAGAATTTGCGTCAAATTTATAACACCCCTGTTTTTTGTAGGGGTTAAAAAATGAAAAACAATAAAAAGATAATTTCAAAGACATGAACATCGAAACGAGTTGAGAACTGCCGATCGCATTGCATAACGTGGCGTCGTATATTGGAAAACTTTGCCTAGTTCCTAGCGGAAGTTTTCTGATGCGTATCTCTATTTATTTTGAAATTCTTTTAGGTATTGGCAGAAAAACCACTTTTAGTCTTTTCCTCTCTTCCTGATCTGAGAGAAAGATCCCCAACAATGGGAAATTGAGGAGAAATAGCCGCAAAAATAGATTTAAATGTAAAAAATAGACATTAGCCTAAAATGAGAGCAGAAACGCATTATTTTTGTGTGACCTTCCTAAAAGGGTTGTATTTGTACCTAGCTACTACACGAACTATCTGTAAAGCAGTACGATAACAACTCCTTTTAACTTACAAATTAACACAGCGTACAATTTTAAAAATTCTATTTTTGTGTGAGAATTTGGACCCAGGCCGCTTGTACGCTTTGTATGAAAACTTGTCTCATTGTCATATCGTATTCTCTGTCGCTCATACTCGGCTAGTGTAGTCTTTATACTCAGTAAAAAAAAGCGTTTTCACCCAATATAATTAATACCCCATAACAACCCTCTTTTATGTATATGGGTTAAAAAGCAGTTTGTACTTATACTTTAAGTACTCCTTACACATCCCTTTAAAATCCCCAAAAAAGTCCAGTAAGTCTATTTGGATTAAGAATTTTCCCATTAGAACTACTGTTACGTCACAGCCAATCGGTAGTTCTATTGGGACGAAATATCCCAGTAGTCCTACTGGTGGAACAAACTTGGTAGAACTACTGGGACTAGCTCGTTTTTTCTATCCCAAACAAGTACGGAATTAATATTGTAGAAATCAGTAATATTTGGTGGACATTAGAAGCTGATATCTGTTTCAGAACTCATTGGTAAACCAAAGCACGAAGAGCCAGATCCAGCTCGAGAAGATTGTGTGAACAATTAGCACCGACTGCTGACGAAGCGCGAAATCCAAGCTGGAGTAGCCACTACTCGTTAACTTTTCCAATATCGCCGCCTCGTGTGTGGAGGGTGCGAGATGAGCTGCCCAAGACACAAGATATAGGCGATCTCAGCTATGATTTTCACACCGAAAGTGCAGTATTCCCATCAAGGTATCGAAAATATACCTACATTTTTACAAAGCGCTGGTACTTGACTGCACCAGCCTAGCACCAGCCTGGTACCTACTGAAGGGCGAGCTGTGGACGAAGGCGAAGCCCGAGCCACTCCTATTAAGCACTGCGTTGTTTTTTTTTTGACAATCGTGGCAATCTATGACTGAGTTAAGCACTCCGAAACTCGAAACTTGATTCAGATTTTGGGTCCAAGATGGCTGCCCACACGTTTTCTCAACAGACAATTCTTACCCATTTTCTCAACTGGACAAGTTTTTTACCTTACCTCAACAGCTGTACGAAGAACGCGCACCGCCCTAAAAGCTAGGTTGAATCTAAATTTGGTCAATGAGTCTTGCGGTCCTGGGCTGTATCTGCTTAGAGCCGCAAGTTCCAAACTGCTCTGTCTGCTCCTTTAGGAATAAAAACGTGATATTATGTATTTTTGTATGTTACCTAATTACTCTACTGGCTCAGCAACTTAAAGTCGCGGAGGCGAGAGAGTGCCATAGTTTTCTATTCTGAGCGATATCTTGACAGCTGACGACTCCCATCTTCCGTAGGTGTGTACCATATCGCTCCAGCGATAGCTGGACTACCTTGTACTGACTTTATTATTTTTACATACATACATACTATCACGTCTGTATCCCTAATGGGGCAGACAGAGCATTTTGGGTCTTGCGGTTCTATGCAGAGCCCAGGGCCGCAAGACCCAAAAGCCACTTTTAGCGTCATGGTGGGCGAGAAGATGGAAAAGCAATCAATACAGTGATGGGTTGCTAGCCGCATCGCCTGTTAACATGATTTGCATTTTTGCCCATTCCCTCGATCGGCTTTTACGATCTGCGTGGGAAGAGAAGCAGCTGGTACATTCTAAGTTTTTTTTATTTCTCCCAAACCAGCATGGGAGCATGCACTATTTTTTACTTTCAATAAATAAATTACTTCCTTATTATACTAAATATTATAACACAAACAGGATATCAAACGCTGCACACTTTTGACTTAGACCAAACACTGTATTTGAAGCGGGGTATTTATTAAGTGAGCTTTAAAAATCCTCCAAAACAAAGGGTTAGGATTAAAAGATCCTTTGATTACGAGAGCTTTTGTTGCCCGATTCGGAGCTTTAAGTTTATTTTTCGGTTTGATGATAATCATTCTGGAGTTCTTTGTTTTGAAAAAGTCTCGGGTTGTTTTTAGCTTTTTAATAATGCTGGCAACTTGCTGGAGAAAGTTGAATAAAATATGGATGTGTTTTTTTCATCATTAGAAGTTACGATGCATCAGCGATAATTTCATAAAGTACATGGGCGATCGAGCTTTGCTCGGTTACATCTCAAACATTAACTACAATTTTTTAAACTTGTCTAAAAACAATACAAAATAAAAAATTATATATAAACTTGAACATAAAAAAACAAAAGTAAGTCACCGAGTGGGATTCGAACCTGTAACACTCTTTCTAGCGGTCCGCATCCTAAACTGCTGAGCCAAAACGGATAGCGGCCGGCGCGATGAAATTAGCGACCATATTCTGCGTGGAAAGAAAAACGCATTAAAACTAGAAAACACGCGTTTTCCAAAACATAAGACTAATCTAGATCGTTGTTACGTTGTTATGTTAATTTCATTATTGACCGAGCGAGCGAAGCGAGCGAAGCGTCTCAGTTTCGAGATTAGCCAAAAATTCTTTTGTCCATCTGTCTGTCTGTCTATCTGTCTGTCTGTCTGTCTGTCTGTCTGTTCTCGCCTACAGGTCGCATTTCTTAACCGATTCTCATGAAATTTTGTAAGCAGGTTCAGCAACTTAATAGAATTTTTTTGTCGAGCCAGTTTTTTGAATTTTTTCAAAATGGCGTAAATATGGGGGTTTAAAATTTTAAAACTATCATATATCCGCCATTTCAAAATATTTTCAAAAATGTCATTAGATTTTTTTGTTGCCATTATGAAAACAATGTATTTTTATTTGAACAACTTTTTTGTCTGAACAACTTTTTTATACGTTATACTTAAACGGGTTTTGGGTGACTCGCGGAGTCTAGCTGACTAAGCCGTAACGGATATAGGTACAATACAAATCTTCTTACAAAATATACTGAAACTATTTAAGGGTGAATTCAGTCCGGGTTACTGAACAACTTTCTTAAAAATACATACCTATCTCCCCTGGGGTCCACGAAGTAATTTCTCTGAATAACTATTATGGTTATTATTTTAAGTTCATAAGTAGTTCTATAAATTTTATCATATTTAACTGACTTTAAAATAAAAGGGTTTTGCTTATTTTACGATTAGTTTTATTTTCAGTTTTTGCTTATTTTGATTGATTGTTGGCTTGTTTATTAAATTTAGCAATTTTGTCGAGCAAACTTTCGTTCAATCACTATCGCTGCTTGTTTGTGCTTCTATAGTAGTATTAGTGATTATGCCACGAACTAATAAAAGATCAACAGCAACCAAAGCCCGCGAAGTAGCTTTACGAAGAGAGTAAGAAACCAATGAGCAGCGGCATAGAGCCATGGCAATACAAATAAACATTTAAACGAAAACCCATTAATAGTGTTCTGGTTTTTTCAACAACGAGCTGACTTTTTCATTTGAAAAATGATGGGTCATTTTTCGGAGAAAGACTACTGGTACAGAACTGAATTTCAGCATCACGGTAGACCTCATATCCATGTGATGTATGGTAGGAAGGTGCTCCTGACATTTCAGAGCTAGATCGAAAGTCATTTGAAGAAAGGGCTGTGAGTGCCAACTATTTTGGAAATTTGGTCACAACCATGAATCCACATATCGGTAAACCTGCACCGGTTATTTATCCAAATCAGGTACATTATTCTGAAATAATAATCGCGAGGTCTAAGTTCGTGGCGAACTACTAGTACTATCGTGATCTAGTATAACCAGTATTTATTACGGGTATGCCCCTTCCACGTTGTATAACATCTACTTAACACAAACAAACATACTAACCTTAACTTTCAAACCGCCTTTGTACAACCAAATTCTATAAATTAAATTGTGACAAAGAAAATCCTTTGAACAGCAACAGGCGAACCCTTGTTTGTCTTACATTTACAATATCGTCTGCGATATGATAGGTGTCGGGGTAACAGGCTTAGGGCTTTACGCCTTACTGCATCTTGGAAGAGAGGTGGTAAATGTTTCATGTAATAGACCAACAGAAATATTTATCAAATTTGTTATGGGAGATTTCAAAAGCGCAGCGAACTTCTTACTTTTATCGTTTCTTGCATACATACTGTCACGTCTTTATCCATAATAGGATAGACAGAGCACTTTGGCTCTTGGGGATTTGTCACAGCTCTTCATTTCACACACTAGTAAACTTTTCTAGTAATTAGTGAACTGATTTTCTACGATGTTTTCCTTCATCGGAAGCAAGTGAGGGTACAAAATGACTGCACAAGTCGCATCTAACGAGATTCGAACTTCTGTCAACAGACACACAGTTGTGCAAGCTTTTGCTGTATTCTCTAAGTGATACTGACCAGTATTTTAGTTATATTTTTATTATTATCATCATCAGGTCTTCACTGCATATTCTTTGTCTATTACAGATGATATTAACCTCAATGGTAGACTCGACGGAGCGTCAGCGTAAACTAAAGACAGCTGTGAGGTGTTTGCAATTCTCAAAGTGCCACTGACCCAGTATTTGAGTTATTATTATATTTCGTCTATTACAGAAGATACCAAACTTAATGGCAGACTCGTTTGAGCCTTAGCAGTGTAAACTAGAGACAGCTGTAAAACATTTGCAATTCTCAAAGTACACTGACCAGTATTTGAGTTAAATTATTATATTCTCAGTCTATTACAGAAGATACCAAACTCAATGGCAGACTCGTTTGAGCCTTAGCAGTGTAAACTAGAGACACAGCCGTAAAACGTTTGCAAGTTTCAAAGTACACTGACCAGTATTTGAGTTATATTATTATGTTCTTTGTCTATTACAGAAGATACCAAACTCAATGGCAGACTCGTTTGAGCCTCTGCAGTGTAAACTAGAGACACAGCTGTAAAGCGTTTGCAATTTTCAAAATACCACTGACCAGTATTTGAGTTATCATATTATTTGTCTAAAACACGCGTGCCCGCGACTTTGTCTGCGCAGGATTATCACACAATCCTATCCTACTAATATTATTAATGCGAAAGTGAGTTTGTATATTTGTTTGTTACTACTTTACGCTTCAACCACTGAACCTTTTTAGATGAAAATTGATGTAAGTACAGTTTGATACCCAGGGAAGGATATAGGATAGTTTTTATCCCAAAATTCCCACGGGGAGCGAAGCCAACAGGCACAGCTAGTTTTTTTTGTAAATAGTAGCTTATGTGTTATTCTGATGCATAAGCTATGTTATTGTAAAGTTTTATTAAAATCCATTCAGTACATAGATTTTACGTGAAAGAGTAACAAACATCCATCCATACTTACTTTTCTTCTTTTATTACTCTATTTCTGATTTGGAATAGAATAGAATAGAATAGAATAGAATTTATTTGCATTTGAAAAAGGGTACATACTTATGTCTAAATAGTATTCACAAAGTAACACCTACTTAATCAGCCATTAACAATAGCATGCAAATATTTAATAAACAGTATTCAAATAAGCTAACAGTCTATGTCACAAATAAAATCATAAATGGATCATGTCATGGTAATAAAGATACGTCAACAATTATATTAATATTAAGTATTAAAAATTTGTATTTCTAGTTATGTCTTGAAATTGAGAAACTCTTGCACTGTGTAGAAGCCTCGCTCACTAAGCCAGTCAAATAGTTTTATTTTTAAAAACTTAAATGTCGTATTTTTGATGGAATCTGGTATCTTATTGTAAATTAGCCTACACATACTCGTATTATAACAATTCCTTTGTAACCTTTCACTTCTTGGTATAATGTCCAGAGCTAGCCTGCTGCCATTTCTAGTATTTCTAGGAAACACTTCTCTAGCCTCTTTAAATAATTTATAATTAAGTTTCATAAATTTGGCAATTTCATAAATATAGAGACAGGGGAGAGGTAGTATTTTTAGAGATTTAAAAAGGGGTCTACATGAATTGTCCGGTAATACTCTACATATAGCTTTTATACATTTTTTTTGTATAACGAAAGCATCTTGTATCTCTGTGCTATTTCCCCAAATAATAAGCCCATATCGTAAGACGGATTCTACATAAGCAAAGTATGCTGTAATGGCCGTGTTTCTCGTTGCAGTTCTCGTAAGTTTATTGAGGGCATAAGAAAAACTATTCAGTTTACTACATACACTTTCAATTTGTTTTTTCCAGTTCAGTTTATGATCTATTGTTAGACCTAGAAATTTTTCATTATCTACGCCTTTTAATAAATGTCCATTATGGGATATATTCAATAATTGGGTTAAGTTATTAAAATTCATATAAAATGTTTTGTCAATATTTATTTTTAAATTATTATTCAAAAGCCAGTCAATTATATTTTTTATTACATAGTTTATGTCATGTTCATGTTCTTGTAGAGTCTTTTTTTATCTGTTGTTACAATAACCGATATGTCGTCAGCGAATAAGATGCTCTTGTGCTGAACAATATTCGGTAGGTCATTGATATACACTAAGAAAAGAAGAGGGCCAAGTACGCTTCCTTGAGGTACACCAAATTTATTTTCCTTATAAGAAGATCTATGCTTTTTTACTACTTTGTTTTGTTCCAATTGCGATATCTCTACTGCTTGTGACCTGTCAGTGAGATATGATTTAATCCAGTTTAATGCATTACCTCTTATACCATTTTTTTTTTCTAATTTAAAAAGTAGTAAGGGATGATATACTTGGTCAAATGCTTTCGTCATATCAAAACAAAGTACTGTTGTATATTTTTTATCATTTAGGCTATTCAATGTTGTGTTAACAAGATCAAAGGCTGCGAGTGTAGTTGATTTCATTTTTTGAAACCCATATTGATTGCAATTTAATACATTAAATTTATTAAAAAATGATGTAAGCTTATTATGCATAACCTTCTCATATATTTTTGATATGATGGGGATTAAGGTTATTGGTCGATAGTTATCAGGGAGGGTTCTTTTACCTTTCTTAAACAAAGGTTTAACTACAGAAAGCTTGAGTTTTTCTGGGAACGTACCAGTTTCCTGTGACATATTTATTAAATATGCGAGAATTGGACTAATTTCCTCTTTACACGCTTTAACTACCCGTGTACAAATATCATCGTAGCCTTCAGAATTAGTGTTGTTAAGAGAGCCGATAATCTTTCTTACATCGTGTTCGTCAATTGGAGAAAGATATATTGAAATATTTATGATGTCAAAATTTTGCTTATTAGAATTGTTAATCTTATTATTATTTAATTTATTTGTAGAATTTATAAAATATTCATTAAAGTTATTAGCTATGGTCACTGGGTCTTTAGTAATGTCGTTTTTAAATTCCATTTTATCCATGAAATTCGAATTATATTTATTATGGTCAGTTTCATTTTCTATGACTTTCCATGTGGCTTTACAAATATTTTTACTCTTTAACACAAAGTTTTTGTTTGAGATATTTTTTGCTTGAAAGATACATTTTTTCAAAAGTCGAGAGTAGGTTTTGTAATTATTTTTATCAGCTCTCTTTTTACTCGCATAATTAATTCGTCTTAAAGCTCTATTTTTAGCACAACTTTTCCTAATGCCCGATGAAATCCAGTTTAAATTAGGTTTAGTGTTTATTTTTACCTTTATTATTGGAAACCAAAGTTTGTACAACAGACAAAACCAATCGTAAAATTTTTCAAAAGCTGTGTTAGGGTCAGTCTCTTTAAATACTTCTGCAAAAGACAGACTACTTAAGTATTTTTTAAATTTCTTTATATTCTCCTCTGAGTAGCACCTTTTATAGATGTACAAAAATTTTGGATGTTCTGTTTTTACTTTTGTTTGAAAATGTAACATCTGGGCTGTGTTGTGATCAGACAAATAAAGAGGAAGAATAGTTCCAGTTGCATTCTTGATATTACTTAGTATATGGTCTATACATGATTTATCTCTTGTCGGTTCAGTTATGTGCTGTATAAGATTGTAATTTTCCGGAATATCCCTAAACTGTTTAGTATGATTGTCATTTTTAAGCGTATTTACATTAAGATCACCGGTTATAATATAATGGACGGTTTGTTTGTCTATTACAGAAGATACCAAACTCAATGGCAGACTTGTTTGAGCCTTTAGCTGTGTAAACTAGAGACACAGCTGTGAAACGTTTGCAATTCTCAAACTACACTGACCAGTATTTGAATCATAATACTCGCATTAAACCCCTAGTTGTTTAATAATACTCGTAACTATTCGTACTTGTGAAGCTTGGAGAATACCTAGAATTCGAGTAGAAAAATAGTTTTTAGAATGTGCCATGTGATTTCAGCGATGGCTGATCCACATGAGTTGATGAAAGGAGGGACTCGTCAGTTAGGCCGCGTTTCTAGAGTTCCGTACCCAAAGGGTAAAAACAAAGAAAAAAGGAAAAAAAAACTTTATTTGGTGCAAATTTACAACTTTACTTTAAATTTTAATCAATATGTTATTCTTTGCTGAATTTTTAAATTTTTCGATTTCGGCCTAGAATTGGAATTTAGGGAACTTTATTTTTAATTTTCGTCAAGAAAGTTTAACCCTAGTGTCTGTCTGTGAAATTGTAGCAATTGAACGGATGAGCCGTTTAGACGCGTTTTTTTTTTTACTTATGGTTCTTAGCTATGTTTGGTGAAAATTTGTTTAGCCGGTTAAGAGTTATTGGGAGTTTAAAGATGGCGCTACGGAAACGTAGTGCCATCTATTTTTCGTATCAGTATCAATTTGAGTTGTGTCGGTAGTTCCGCATTTCATCACTAGATGGCGTTTTTGACAGTCGGGATTTTTTGATTTGCCTAGCAAATAAACTTGTCTATGTGTTTCTCATCGACACCTAATTGGACATGATGAATTTTTAAAAGGAAAGGAAAACCTACAAATAATTTTATAAAACAACTAAAAGATCAAATTAATATTTCAACCGACAAGGATGTTAAGGAGTTGACTTTAGACAGAGAGAGATGGAAGGCATTGGTTGCTCCACAGAGAAGAGCATAACTCTTTAATAATAAGAACAAGTGTTTTTCATCGAGCGAAGATCGGTCGCCCAGGTATACATACATACGCCAATGCTTCAATGCTTGATGCACTTACCACGGGTCCCAGACTAGCAATCGCCATTAAAACTGATTCACTGCAGTCTGATCTGAATGCCGAATGAGGTGCAACGACTAGGCTTAATAAGATCTGTCTGAGCTTTAATGCTTTAGGTAACTATCTCAAATGATTTACCCTCATTTTCATAAAAAATTAACAAACTTTATATATTTTTGTATATTTGCTCTTTCGTAAGCTGTCTTTTAGTGCGGGAAGTAGTGTCATAAGGTGCAAATTTTGGTATCGGAAGAATTCATTTGGCACAGATGTAATATACGTAAAGTTAAGCTAATTTAGCCCGGTAGCCATCCCCCACCCCCTGGGGGGTAGGCAGGGGGGGCATTCAAAGTTACTCGCCGCCGCGCTTCAGAAAAAAAATCATATCAGCTTCTATTTACCTAACACCTCGAGTATGGTGTCATTTTCTGATAAATCAGGGATGAGGAATTCAATTTTGAGTATAATTTTACATTTAATGTATAGGTTAATAGTAAAAAAAGGAAAATATTGACGAAAATATCAAAATCGGATTGCAGTTTATTTTTATTTTAACAGATTTATTTTGCTAGAAACCCGGAATTTCGTGTTTAAAAAAATATTAACTTAAAGCATATTTATCTAGCTTTAAAAAAATATATAATTTATTATATATAGCTGTCATACATCTATCTGAAAAAAATCGGACATGGCACGCGGCGGCGCCTAGAAACTTTTTCGATCGTCTCATCTCACATAATTTGTTGCAAGTATTAAGTTGTTTTTTATGAAAAATATATAGAATACATACTTAACTTAATTATTGACTGTCGTTTATGGTCTTATATATCAATAATAGTATTTTATATTTATATTTGTAAATTTTTTCATTCAAATTTTTCACCACAGTGGTATAATTCGGTATACAAAAAATTTTGTCCCTTTTCTTCTTATTTTTGTTGTATGGGAGCCTTCCTTACATATCATCTGTGAAAATTTCAACTGTGTAGCTGTCACGGTTTATAAGATACAGCCTGATAACAGACAGACGGACTGCGGAATTTCAGTAATAGGATCCCGTTTTTACCCTTTGGATACGGAACCCTAAAAATAAGCTTTTAAGGTATCTTTGTACGTATATTTACATTTAATTTTGTTGTATTTGTTTTAATATTTGTTTATTAATCTATTTTTACTGTTCCACGTAAATGAAACAATAGGTTGCTGGACGTATGATGCTCAAAGCGTTCTTTGTTCCCATTTGTCCTGGTTTCAATTTATCTTTGACTGGCCGAAGCCCGCGACTTCGTTCGCGTAAACTTTATACCTCCGGAAAATACTCATCAGACTGAACAACTTTTTATATGGCGTCATTTTTATATTTCTTATAGTTAAGCTGGACCATTATGGTTCTGCATCAGATGTTCCATTATCCAAAATCAATTACACCCAATATGTTGTCCAGGCTTAACTGCTATGTGACAAAAAAAGTTTCATTTGAATCCGTCCAGTATTTTCGGAAATTAGCGTGTACAAAAAAGTCTAGACTTTTGAAGTTTAGACACACAAACAAACAGATAAACCGACACTTTTTTAAAGTTCTTACTCATGTACAAAAAAGTCTGTCTGTTTATCTGATTGTTTGTGTGTCTGAACAGACACACGAACAAACAGATAATCAGACAGACTTTTTTAAAGTTCTTACTCAATTAATATCTCCATCGCCCTCAATATTTTTTTTTGGAAATATAATTTAATGTACAGACTCAAAATACTCTGTCTGCCCCATTAGGAATAAAGACGTGATAGTATGTATGTTTGTATGTCTCTTTCTTATCGTATTCCTCATGACTGAGGGTCGTGACCACCATAATTGGTTCTGAGTACGCGGTCTTTCCAGGCTGCTCTATTTTGGGCCATGTGTATAGCGGCTTGGGTGTTGCACTTCAGTGCACTTAAAAGAGGATCAGTCCATCTTGTTGGGGGTTTGCCTCTAGGTCGTACTCCTTCCACGCGGCCAACAAGTATTTGTTTTTCTAGATTGTTTGGCTCTCGTCGTGCTATGTGACCGAAGAATGACAAAGCCCTTTGGAGACAAATCACTGATAGGCGGGTCCTTATATTAAGCTGCTCCAATATCGATACGTTGGTGCGGCGTTCTGTCCACGCTACGCCTAACATTCTGCGCCAGCACCACATTTCAAACGCATCTATTTTGTTGCGGATCGCAACTGTAAGGGTCCACGTTTCTGAAGCGTAAAGAAAAATGGAGAAAATAAGAGTGCGCATTAGTTTGATTTTGGTGCTGCGATAGATATTCCTGTTTCTCCAAATTTTCTCTAGGCGCATAACTGCCGTTTTCGCTATCTGAGCTCGGCGCTTTACCTCCCCCTTACAGTCGCCATCATTGCTTATTGAGGATCCCAGGTATACAAATTGGTCTGCGGTGTCTAGATCCCGTAGTTCATTAGTTCTTTGGTTAGTCTCAGCTCTGTCCACAACCATTAGTTTGGTCTTACTACGGTTGATCTTAAGCCCATATTCTAAACTCACGAACTCCAACCTATGCAGCAATTCCGCCACTTCTTTCTCGTTTGCACCAATTAATGTGGTATCATCCGCAAAGCGAAGGTTATTGATTAAGTGGCCTCCAATACGAATTCCACCCTCCCAACCCTCCAACACTCTACGCATGAGATGCTCACCAACCAGATTGAAAAGCTGCGGGGAAAGTATGCATCCCTGCCGGACACCGCGTTCCGCTCTGAAGGGTTGTGATAAAGAGCTCTCCAGCCTGACCTTGGACTGTCCATCCATGTACAAATTTTGCACAAGAAAAACTAGGTGTTCTGGTAAGCCCATCTCTCTCATCACTTGAAACATCTTGCTCCAGTTGATGCAATCAAATGCCTTACTGTAGTCTATAAAGCAGAGAACTAACGGGGTTTGTATGTGCAGACTCACTTTTTTTCTGTTTTATTATATGCATAGAAGGCGCCATTTCTGCTACCATTTCGCCTTAAAGCGTTCTTTGTTCCCATCTGTTCTGGTTTCAATTTATACTTGATTTTATTGTAAATTTTCAACAAAAATTGAGTTATGCAAACCCTGTTAAAAGTCAGGTACCCGAAACAGTTTACGTCGGACATTCGAATTAGCATATAACTGGAAAATGATATGCATGGCCGCATGACATGTAGCCCAAATTTATTTTAACTGATAAAGGCATTTGTACATTGTTGAATTTTTAATAAATAAATATTTTTAACGATCGACTAAAAAGAGGGGTGTTATTAGTTTGACGATAATGTCTGTTTGTCTGTCTGTGACATCATATATGTTGCCCAGGCTTAATAGCTATATAACAAAAAAATTTTCATTTGAATCCGTCCAGTATTTCCGGAGATTAGCGTGTACAAACAGACAAACAGACAGACAAACAGACATACAGACAAACAGACAAACAGACAAACAGACAAACAGACAAACAGACAAACAGACAAACAGACAAACAGACAAACAGACAAACAGACAAACAGACAAACAGACAAACAGACAAACAGACAAACAGACAAACAGACAAACAGACAAACAGACAAACAGACAAACAGACAAACAGACAAACAGACAAACAGACAAACAGACAAACAGACAAACAGACAAACAGACAAACAGACAAACAGACAAACAGACAAACAGACAAACAGACAAACAGACAAACAGACAAACAGACAAACAGACAAACAGACAAACAGACAAACAGACAAACAGACAAACAGACAAACAGACAAACAGACAAACAGACAAACAGACAAACAGACAAACAGACAAACAGACAAACAGACAAACAGACAAACAGACAAACAGACAAACAGACAAACAGACAAACAGACAAACAGACAAACAGACAAACAGACAAACAGACAAACAGACAAACAGACAAACAGACAAACAGACAAACAGACAAACAGACAAACAGACAAACAGACAAACAGACAAACAGACAAACAGACAAACAGACAGACATTTTTTTTTTTAAATTCTTAAGGTCACAGCACACTTATCAACTCAGAAAGGGATCGACACCGTATCGCCTTTCGCCGCGTGGTCAACCAGGCGTCAACCTGACGTAGGCACGTAACCAAACAGGCTCAGCTTCTGTACGTCGACTCGACTACGGCTGGGCGACGCCGCGCTTACTGCTCGCTGGCCGCTTTGGTCTGGCTGGCACTAGATAATTTTAAACGTAAAGTGTAGCGCACGGTTACATCTTGGTTCACAATACGCGAGTTGGCAATCATAGCCATCAATTTTTGTTTATCTACAAATAAATAAAACGCGGGTGTGAGGAAACGGAGAGACGTCAGCTCGCATACGGAGAGGCGTAAGCGCGCGGACGACGAGCCGCAAGCGCGGGGACCGCTAGTTGACCGACCAGCAAAGCGGTTCGTGAGCTGGTCCCGAGGCGAGGCGTTTACGTTACGAATCCGAATAGTGTGCGTTGCAGTAGGAAGTTTCATACAAAGAATACTGAGCTGCTCGAGTTGATACGTTTACGTTCCGTTTACGAGTTGATAAGTGTGCTGCGACCTTTACTCTATTACTACGTCTCCATCGCCCCCCATATTTTTTTGGAAATGTATTTAATGTACAGACACACTTTTTTTACTGTTTTATTATATGTATAGATATAGATGTATAGATATAGATAATAGCCCATATTATATGGTCTTCTTTCTTCTTAGCGAGTCTGAGTATTACATGGTAAAGTTTGATTATTGAATCAAAGTATATTCGTTAGAAAATGACACAATGTAACACTATCCTTATTTGATGTTACGCAAACATTCATGCAAAATATTATTCGGAAACTTTGCTGTTTTAGGATTCTGCGCACTTTTTAGGTATCCAAATGAATAATATGCAGTAGTTATTTTGCTGCGCACAGTTTTGCGGTAAATTGCAAACTTATGTACTCCCATGCTGGTCTGGGAGAAATAAAAAAAAACTTAGAATGTACCAGCTGCTTCTCTTCCCACGCAGATCGAGGGAATGGGCAAAAATGCAAATCATGTTAACAGGCGATGCGGCTAGCAACCCATCACTGTATTGATTGCTTTTCCATCTTCTCGCCCACCATGACGCTAAAAGTGGCTTTTGTGTCTTGCGGCCCTGGGCTCTGCATAGAACCGCAAGACCCAAAATGCTCTGTCTGCCCCATTAGGGATAAAGACAGACATGATAGTATGTACGTATGTATGTATGTACTAATAATGATGAAACGATTTATTTATTTTGGCTGAAATTTTCATCATCATCATCATTAGGTAATTTGTCTTCACTGCAAGCTCTTTCTTCTCGCTGGGCAGACAGGTTGGAGAGTTCTCATTGATATTTATAAGCTTTGTTTAGCTTGTATTTCCTAAGTCGCCTTCTCCACGGGAGGGCTTGGAGTGGGCCTATTCTACTCTGCCGGAAACCACACGGCACAATTTATCGTATTTTAATTTGTTCCTCACAGAATTGTCAAAATATATCAACTCATATTTAGCCTTGTGATCCGGAGGTCGAATGATTGATTCCCACTGGGTAGCATATAATACTTTGTGAAAAGTTGTTTCCAGTCTAGAAAAGCGGCCAAGGGCGGCGGCGGCGGCGGAGTCGGACTCGCTCATTAAGGGTTCCGTAGTAGCAAATAACATAATATAAAAGTCTTGTCGCATGCTTTTTTTTTAATTTTTATAATTGAGTTGATTGAATGAAAGGTAAATTACCGTTTATGATTTATGACGTATTAAAAAAAAACTTCTTACTAGATATCGTTCAAACCAATTTTCGCTGGTAGTTTTTATGGTAATGAACATCATATATTTTTTTTAGTTTTATAATTCCCTTATTTTAGAAGTTACTTGGGGGGAGGACACACTTTTTTCCACTTTGGAAGTGTCTCCCGCGCAAAGTATTCGGTTTAGAAAAAAATTATATTAGAAACCTGAATATCATTTTTGAAGACCTATCCATAAATACCGCACACGTATGGGTTTGATGAAAAATAAATTTTTGAGTTTCAGTATTAAGTATGGGGAACCCCCAAAATTTTTTGTTTTTCTTTTATTTTTGTGTCAAAACCTTAATGCGGTTCACATAATACATCTTTTTACCAAGTTTCAACAGTATAGGTCTTATAGTTTTTGAAAAAAGTGGCTGTGACTTACGGACGGACAGACAGACAGACATGACGAATCTATAAGGGTCCCGTTTTTGCCATTTGGCTACGGAACCCTAATAAGGTGATTCCCTGTTTCGGAAGGCACGTATAAAGTGTGGGTCCCGAATGCCATCTAGCGTTTCAAACCTATCCAAGGATTGGTTCTGGTCCACCCTTTGAGTTGCTGAGGTCAGACGGCAATGGCTCTGTGTCAAAACCGTACTTGATCAAATCATCTAGGTTTTAGGTAACGTACCCGGACTCTGAAGCGTTACCCCAGACAATGCAACAGGAATAAATTTGGATGATGATGGTGGGGTAAAAAGCGGAAAAGGAATCATAATATGGGTTGCTAGCCGTATTGCCTAACAATACTGAGAAAATCAGTTTCTTTAATAAAACCTAAATGTTACTTATCCCTAGTTTTATAAGATTACTAACAAAATAAGTGTTACTTGCAAAATAAATAATTCATTCATTCTTTCGGCGTTTCTTCTCAACAGTAGTAGTTGCGAAGCGATGGTATTGCTAGCTTTTAAAAAAAAAATTAGATATAAAAGTACACAACACGTAATGTAAATGATACCTTTCGACGTGTAAAAGTGCATGTAAAGGTCTTTTTACTGAATAAACAATTTAAACTGAGCACGTATAGCTCTTATTTATTTATTTTATTTTATTGGTTCATTCGTCTACAATAGAAAAATTTAAAAATTGCTCTTTTTTGCACATTTGCGAAAAAAAGGCTACGGCCAGATTTTTTTGTTAAAAGTTTATCTAAATACACTCATACGTGCCTTGACAATCGAAGTTTTCTGTTACCCTATCTGAAAACAGAAAACGAACGTAGATAGTTATTTATAGCAATAAACAAGTATGCGCCTCAACCTTTACCTTACTAAAACAGACTCAAATACGTCTACGGAACGGTCCACTTCACACAACTACGTAACTTGGTCCCTTGGGGATAAAAGGGTGCAAAAGTTCCAGATTCACTTAGAGTTTCAAGTTGAAATAAAAGATTCCTTTTGCAATCTCCAAATTAGGTGGAATTAGTTCTGAAAAGTTGGGTTTGATTGATAAAAAGTTAGTTTATTTCTGTTGAACGAGTGCCGGAGTGACGTAAGATGTTTGAGTCTTGAGCGTTCTAAAATGGCTGTATCAGTCCTCTACTGGTCCAATACCTCTCAGTCATGGAATGATTTGTTTGTTTAAAAAAAAAAGACGTGTGGCACTCGGGGACTGCCGCGGTAAAGCTATTGCAAACAAGGAAGGACGGCAACGTCGCAAACGGACGACGGAGACGAAGCGGCAACCTACATGGTAGGCGGAGTGGGAAGCGTGAGGTTTTTTCGTTACGGAATTTCTGGATTCGGTCCCCGCGCTCAAGGCCCGCGATAGAAGCTATGCAATAGTTTAAAAAAAACATTTTTTGTACAAGCTTTTATTATCAGGTCGAAGTACTTATTCTA
Source organism: Acrobasis consociella (assembly GCA_963555685.1). NCBI lineage: Eukaryota > Metazoa > Arthropoda > Insecta > Lepidoptera > Pyralidae > Acrobasis > Acrobasis consociella. Next base: position 1,150,565 of record OY743107.1, read on the forward strand.
TTCATCATCATCGTCATCATTAGGTCTTTTTGTCTCCACTGCAGGAGCACGTCCCTCTCTATACTACCAGAGCAAAACTTGGCCAGAGCAGCCAGAGGGCTTGGCTTACACTCTCTACGCTGGCCAAACGGGTTGGAGAGGTCTCACAGGTTGTACTTCCTAAGTCACCTTCTACGACATCCACGGGAGAACTTGGAGTGGCCCTATTATACTCTGCTGAAAACCATATGACACAAGCAAGTACTTATTAACACAAATGAAATAAGCCCAAACTAAATCAAACCAGTCCTACTCAATAAGGTTACGTTGTTTTATAAGGTTCTGAGTTCCGTCGAATATCTACCGGCTCCATCATCAGAACAAATCATAGACTTCATAATATTAAACTGTCATCCGACTTACACAAGTATGCCAAATTTCAGCGAAATCGGTTGAGAATAACTGGTTGAAAATTGACTTGCAAGGTTTGACCTAAACAAACATTCATACATACATGGATGAGAGCAGCACAGGACCGAGATGGGAAGCGTCGACGAAGAGGCCTATGCTCAGCAGTGGGCGGAAGAAGTGCTGAAATGATGATGATGATGATATTTTTTAGTCCTTCAGTCAATGGTCCCATTCTAGGCCGAAAGAAACTAAATAAAACCTTGTATTTTAATAAAGAAAGGCTAACTAAAGCCCAAGAGAAGTCTGGGCGTGTAAAATGTCTCGTTAGACTCGGGAGGTGCAATAAAATGTCGCCAAGTTACAACTGTTACTTCTCGAGAAAAATCTAAATAAATTGTCAACGCAGTCTTGTTGATTGCGCTTAAGTTGAAGAATTTTATTTTTATTAAAAATTTCTTTAGCCAAGGCACTTGTTAGCTACGAAAATTTATTTTTCTCTTTTTTGCGAAACTCCTACTTAAAACACGTTTTTATCATTGTATTATTTCATCATTCGACGGTGACGGGAATAATTTTTAAAACTAAAAACCGACTTCACCCCAATCTAGCTGATAAGTATACTCTTTGAAACATAAAATAATTTTTCAAATCGATCCATGCGTCTTCGAATAAAAAAACAAATAAAAGATCGCAACTATCTATCGATATCCTCCTCCTTTTTTAAAGTCGGTAAAAAAATATACTAGCGGACTATACAGACACACAGAAGGACAGACAGTCTTAGTAATAGGTTCTCGTTTTTACCCTTTGTATACGAAACCCTAAAAACAAGACTGCAAAAGACACTACATTTTCGAACAAAAGCTTTGATTTTTCTTTCAAAAAAAGGACCCGGCAAGTCCTGTAATTTTATACAAAAAACCGAGAACAAAAACAGAAAATGGGAAGTTCCTTTAACGAGAATCAGAATAAGCAGCGGCTCAAACAAAAGTGCATCGACAATTGAATTCTGCTCAAATTGCAATCCCATTCCGGTCCACCGTCTTATTTCTCCAAGTCGAGACAATGCTAAGGTTATTGTTCACTAGATGCAATCTCAGAATGATTTTATAAAATGTGAATTTACTTTAATGAAATAAAATAAAATAAATTGTTTATTTGGTAACAACATTTTATTTTATAGCGCTGGATGCAGGCCGCTCTTGATCGGTCATTTTGGAAATCTTTGGGAGAGGCCTACGTGCAGCAGTGGACGTTATGAAATGATGATGATTTTATACAGAAAAACAATAACTTTAAAACAAAAAAAGACAAAAAAAACTTGAGAGTTGTCAAGGGACACCCGGATGGAACGAATTTCGAGAGAGAGAGAGACAGACAGAGAAACACGCGCACGCCGCACGGCTTACAACTATAGCAAAAGTGTCGTTACAACTTTTGGTCTTAATTTTTTCCGTCTAGCCTCCTTTCGCAACGCGCGATATAAAACTACGTTCCTAAAAGAACTTTAATACAACAGTACCCATAACTGGAGAGCATGCTTGAAAATAGTTGTCAGTGTTAACGAAGCAAACGAGGTTTGCAAGGATCGTAGTTATGAAATTAGAGGGATCGTAGTAAGTGGAAATCCATACTCTACCTACCCCCATAGGATACAGGCGTGTTTATCTGTTTGTTTGTACACGCTAATCTCCGGAAATACTGGACGGATTCAAATAAAACTTTTTTTGTTTTATAGCTGTTACCTAAGCCTAGGCAACATATAAGGTATAATTGATTTTGGAAAATGCAAAACCATAATGGTCCAGCTAAACTATAAGATATATAAAAATGACGCCTTAGCAAAATATTAGTCAAATAGTTCACGCGAACGAAGTCGCGGTCTTCGACTAGTTCGTAATAATTTAACACTTTTTAGTAATTTTATCTGTTCTTCTTACGATGGACAACTACCCTTAATTCTGTCTCAAATTGTTTCCCATTTCTTAGCTTTGTTTGTTCTGTATGATGTATCTTCCCTTTTCTTTTAGACAGGAAGATATCAGGTTTCTGTGCAGTAAGTAAGGACCGATTTATCTGTCAAATAAAAAGGTTTCTAGGAAAAGCTGTAAGCTTACGCAGTGTTTACCAGATGTCGGATCCTACTAAGGATGGATGTCTAGATGTAAGTCCTGATTTTACGCCAAAACGAATTGGAATTAAACTGGCATGTAGATAGAGTATGACCTGGATTAGCACATCATTCATCATTATCTCAGCCGCGTAACGTCCACTGCTGGACATAGGCCTCTCAAAGATTTCCAAAATGACAAATACTTTTCAGCGACCTTGGTCAGGTCGTCTAACCACCTTGTGGTGGCTGTCCTATGCTTCGCTTGCCAGTACATTGTGCTCCATCGGCCATCGCTTCGTCACGCTATGTGTCTCGTCCACTGCCAATTCAACTTAGGAGAATCATTCGTAGGAGAACAAAAAAAAAAAGGATTAGTACATAGGATACTTTCTATCCCAAAAACAATATATATACAGTTTCATAAACACACATTAGGAGATAATATTTTTAAGGGTGAATTCAATCCATGATGTTAATATCATAGACTTTTCTCAAGGAACATATATAGAAACAAAGTTTTATTTTCTGTATTAAAATACGAAAAATATTTATTTGCTATTTGTAAAAACTCTAAGCTGATCGGTAAACTTGTGTTAAGTTTAAATTTACCTTTCATACACATGTAGTGCCACTTAAATAATTCAACTCGTCAAAGTGATCATCTACAAGCAAAACGAGCGCCGCAAAGGATTCTCAACGTTCCAATTTAATTTTACTGCAAATTCTATCAGATTAAGCGCAATTATGCGGCGCTTTGTGCGTGTATTGTATTCAGTAGATTATAATGAACACTCTTTGCGAATACTTGGAATAATTATACAGCTTGCTCCCATTACGATTTAAACGGCTCGGTGGAAGATACGGGCGTCTGATTCGTTTGTAAAGTCTGCGATATACACCAAAACCGCCGACACGTCGACACACCCGACGAGACAACCGCGGTCGCATTTGGATTGTATAATCCGTTTTTCGACGAAAATTGGACGATCTCGCTAAACGACTTTCAGCTATTTTACAAAACCGAGCTTTAATTTCAAAAAACTAGAGTTTTTGTCAAACAGTGTATTATACAATCCGACTGCGACCATGATATAATAAAAATAATAATATAATATTAATAATTATTCTTTATGTGCATGTATAGACCCATATTAAAACAATATGATATGATATAGTACAATACAATATGATAAAATACATTGTCACTATAAACTTAATACATTTACGCTGAGTTAAGATATTTATTTAAATGTAAAAGTATAATATAAATTCTCAAAAAGCGTCTATTCATTAAAAAGTTCGGTAGGTCCACATGTAGCCTATCTTCGGATAAGAAACGGATCGGCAACATGCGCTTCTTGTCCGCCGTTTGTCTTGCCTTGCGCGTGCGCTCAGACTTGTCCGCCGTAACCCTCAAGCTGTATGGAAGTAAGAGTTCCTGATGTCGAGCCGCCGACATGACGCTGTCAGGTAAGATTAAGTTAAGTTCAATTAAGTTATGGTAAAAAACCTTTAAAAATTACGGGCCAAGTGCGAGTCGAACTCGCGTATTATCTATAAAAAACATGTTTGTTGTATGGCAGTCCCACTTAAGTATTAAATAAATTCTGTTTTTAATATTGGTTTTAATAGCGGCAAAAAATAACATCATCTATGAAAATTTAAACTGTCTAGCTTTCACGGTTCATGAGATACAGCCTGGTGGCAGACAGACGCACTGATGGACATACAGATGGACAGGGGAGTCTTAGTAAAAAGGTCTCGTTTTTACCCTAAAAATTTAAGTAAGTAAACACGAGAAGTTTGTCCCCGTATGTTTTCTCCAAAACCTAACTGCTTTACAAATTCGAGCGACGCCCGAATTAAAACAGACCACCTTAATCGAATAAATTAAATTATTCAAAGTCCGTCGCCAGAGGATTTGTCTTCGGCTTTGGTATTTTTTTAATTTTTCCCACTTTGAATACATTTTCATAATATTTATCTTCCAATTTCTGTAGGTGAGTTGTTCAATATTTGGAAATTTCCAGCAGGAAATTGGAGGCTGTGTTTCATTCAAAGTTCTTTTGAAGTTTCTCGAAACTACTTTAAAGCTCGAGATTCTCTTGGACGAAGTTTCTAAACATTTTTAATTAGTTAGACCATTCAGTTCTGACATTAAATTAAATAAGATTTTTTAAAAGAAATTTAACTACGTAATTTAAATTTTATGTCTAAGGTAATACATTTCTTTTTAATTAATATTATTTGTATAGTGTGTTCTATTTAGGGTTCCATATCCAAAGGGTAAAATAAAAAATATTATTAAATTATCGAACCTTTTAACAAAATTTCACCAGAATCAGTTGAGAAATGTGACCTGTAAATAGCCGGACAGACAAACAGACACGTAAGCATTTTTGCCCAAGTCAAAACAAAGATTTTTCATGCTTACTCGATCACAAAAGTAGAAACGTAGTTTAAAATTTTAAAATAAAGATGAGTGACGTAGGTAATCTTAAAAAAAAACTAACATAAAGAAGTTTATTTACTAGGCAAATTAAAGAAACCCCGACTGTCAAGATCGCCATCTCATGGAGAGTAACAGAACTACTGAAATGACTTGATATTCAGTGTGCCATCTGTTATTTGCTAGGGAAAACCCTGACTTTCAAGCGTAAACCCCCAATAAATTTTAAACGGCTGAATCAATTTTCATCAAACATAACTAAGAACCACCGCGAGAGAACTTGCTTTCACGAAATCGGTTCACCAGTTCATACGCTACGATGCCAGATACACACACAGACAGACAGACAGACCGACAGACATTGGCGTCGACTTATAACACCCCTCTTTTTTTAGTCGGGGCTTAAAAAATTTAAGCTTAACAATTTTCAATAAAAGGTTTTAACCACAGTATTATCCTTAAAACTCTTCTGTTTTGAAACTAATACTTCTATCAGTCTCAATATAGTGAAAATGTTCAGGTATTTTCTTAAAAGACATGACAAATGATGTTATTTTAGTGTGAGACAAGATGATAAATGGATGCATACTATATGTGCAAAGAAAATGTTTAGAAAAGACAATTTGTCTTCTTCAGATAAAAATAAGTTAAATATTTCATTGAATAGTGGGCCGCACTTAGCTTAATATACACTGGAAAATGAGTCTAATTACTAGGCAATAAGGTTGGTTTAGTAATAACGACTTTTCTGAATGAGAGATATCTGCCTTCGTTTCATGGAAAACGTTATTTTTTACTAACGTGAGTATAAAAACCGTTTAAACCTGATGCGAAGTACGAAGGTGATGCACCACATCCAAGTAATATCAACCCATGAAAGGTAATTTGCGGTTTACGATTTATGACGTATTAGAAAATAAACTCTCGTCCAAACCAATTTCAGCATCATATATATTTTTTAGTTTTATCATTCTCTTATTTTAGAAGTTACAGGGGGGGAAGGGACAAAAACGCAAAATATTCAGTTTGAAGATCTCCATTTCTATGGACCCATATCTAATAAACCCATACGTGTGGGGTATCTACCCCACACGTATGGGTTTGATGAAAAATATTTTTTTGAGTTTCAGTTCTAAATATGAGGAACCCCCAAGAAATTATGTTTTTTTTTTCAATTTTTGTGTGAAAATCTTAATGCGGTTTACAGAATACATCTACTTACCAAGTCTCAACAGTATAGTTCTTATAGTTTCGGAAAAAAAGTGGCTGTGACATACGGACCGACAGACAGACAGACAAACAGACATGACGAATCTATAAGGGTTCCGTTTTTTGCCATTTGGCTACGGAACCCTTAAAAGGTGCGCTCCAAAGTATAGTGGTTGCGCCTCAAAATGTTTCGTCGTTCCATAGATCAACTTCCAATATCTGTAATCAGCAAACTGTAATACTAGGCATCGTCTGCCATTAAGAGGGCGCCGAGCGACCGCAGCGCCCCCTCTCGCGTTAGTATCGACTTAACCGCCACGCGTGGCCACTTTTGGCATTTAAGTCGATAAGTACCTGGGTGACCGAGCTTTGCTCGGTCGGTTACATCTCAAACATTAACTACATTTTTTTAAACTTGTCTAAAAACAGTACAAAATAAAAAATTATATATAAACTTTTTAAAAAGTAAGTCACCGAGTGGGATTCGAACCCGTAACACTCTTTCTAGCGATCAGCATCCTTAACCACTGAGCTAAGCGGATGGCGGCCGGTGCGAGGAAATTAGCGACCATATTCTGCGTGGAAAGAAAAATGAATGAAAACTCGAAAACACGCGTTTTCCCAAACATAAGACTAATCTAAATCGATTGTTTACCCCCAAAAACCCCCATATACCAATTTTCAGCAAAATCTTTAGAGCCGTTTTCGAGATCACAGAAATTTATAAATAAATATATATATAAATAAATATACAAGAATTGCTCGTTTAAAGGTATAAGATAACTACAGCGAAATAAAATTTTAATAATTAATGTATTTAAAATACGTACTTACCTTAATATTAATCACAGATTGTCCGTCGGGATATTTTGAAATATTGTCTTTATATTGAGAAATGTAATAAAACACGATTGGGGGCGCTGCGGTTGCTCGGCGCCCTCTTAACTTACTCTTCAAGACAAATGAAACGAGTCCTACTCAACGAGGTTAAATTATTTTATAACTGAGTTCCCTCGAATATCTCCCGGCTCCATCATCAGAACAGCTCATTGACTTCATAATATTGTATTGTCATCCGAGTTACACAAGTATACAAAATTTCAGATAAATCGGAGATCGGAGAGAGGATGACTGGTTGAAAATATTGAGTTGCAAGATTTGACCTAAACAAACATTCATACATACATCTATACATATAATAAAACAGTAAAAAAAGTGCGTCTGTACATTAAATATATTTCCAAATAAAATATTGGGGGCGATGGAGACATAGTAATAGAGTAAAAATTTAAAAAAAATGAGCATTTTCCAGAGACATAAAGTCCACGCGAACGAAGTCGCGGGCTTCGGCTAGTTTATATAATGTACATTGAAAGTTCAATAAAAGCTTGTAATTAAAAAAAACAAAGTGATTGACTCATCCTATATTATATTCTGGAAAGTCAACAACACGAGCCAAAAAACGTGGTGATGGTAAAAAAGACCTGAGAAAATAATGCAAAAGTACAAATGTTCTTTCACCAATGCAATAAATAAAGCCTAAACTATTAAGATTATAATCTGAAAGCAAACAAGTTACTGTACGTTCCATTACACCAAAGAAACAGACATCAATTTAAACCCGGAATTCTACGAAGAACGCCGTTTTACGATAAACCTTATCACGTAACTAATGTCCCAAGAAAACTTTATTTTTATCACAATCCTGTGTTTTCGGCCCATTTTGCAGGCATAAATTCACGGTACAAACTTTAAAATCTTGTACCAAAACTTAATTTTAAGATGCCGTGATTCGCTTAAAAATTCTGGGGTGCTATTTTTGAAAGGTGTCGCTCACCAAAAATGAACTAAACGTTTACTATTTTACCCGCTTTTTCAGAACTCTGAGGTAGTGCTGGCATTTTTTCGATCAAAAAAGGGTTTTATGTGTTTTATGACACTGTCTGTCTGGGCATCGTTGTCACGAGGTCCGCACCTGTGCTTCCCTCCTTACCCCGCTCTCCACCCCGCGCGGCCCATATAAATACGGAGGCGTGAGGAGCCTCGTCCTCTTTCGACCACGACTGGACGCCGGGCTGCTTCAAAGCTGAGTACTTTTGGAAATCTCTTCTGGAACAACGAATCTCGTGGCTGTGAACCTACGACCCTTACCTGTGACTACTTTCGGCACTCATTGTATAATTGTTAAAAATTAAATTAAAAGAGTTTGGTCTTTTTCAATATTGTTTCTTTCAAAATAATCTCAACGTCACATCGTATCTCTCGAACGAATGAACCGCTTTGTTTACCGTAGAAGCAGGTTTCTTTGCGGTGGTTCTTTCCTTCGGTTTAGCCTTTCTAAAGGTTTTGGGCACTTGAAAGTCGAGGGTTTTTTAATTTGGCAAATAAACTTGTAACTTTATCATGCGAAGCAAATGGTAAAATTAATAATATTATTCGCAATTTTATTATTGTGGAAATGAGTGATTATTACACCAACGACTTTAAAAAAAGGGGAAGTCATCAATTCGTCGCAATCTTTTTTTAATGTATTTTCACCGATTACTTGTATGCATAATGCCTAGAACGATTTGGATTTTTTTTGATTGAAAAGGCAAATTTCATTGTGTAGTAAGGAGATAAAGTCGGTATTTAGTTTAAAAAAAATATTGTTCGCAATGCAATGCAAAAAATTTTAGAGAACGCAAAAAGTGAAATTTCGTTTTCAAAAATAGCGCTCTTATACGTCTTAAAATTTTATAAGCCAGAAGTTTGGTCTTGGAAAGTCACAAATGAAGGTTATGTATTTCGAGTTTAAGATTTATCGCGTGTAAATATTATATGAGCGTCTGCGAGTAGGAATTATTCTAAGATCTGGGCGTTAATAATATTCTTGTGTGTAAATGGTAAAATACATATTACTCCCATGCTGGTCTGGGAGAAATGAAAAAACTTAGAATGTACCAGCTGCTTCTCTTCCCGCGCAGATCGTAAAAGCCGATCGAGGGAATGGGCAAAAATGCGAATCATGTTAACAGGCGATGCGGCTAGCAACCCATCACTGTATTGATTGCTTTTCCATCTTCTCGCCCTCCATGACGCTAAAAGTGGCTTTTGGGTCTTGCGGCCCTGGGTTCTGCATAGAGCCGCAAGACCCAAAATGCTCTGTCTGCCCCATTAGGGATAAAGACGTGATAGTATGTATGTATGTACATATTACCTACTTTCTTTAGTATCTATAGTGTTCATAGCTGTTTAAGAGCAATAATATTAATAAACAACAAGTCTCTCAATCGGTCGTTTTGGAAATTATTTTGGGAGGCTATGTCCAGCTGTGGACGTCTTGTTGCTGATATTATCAATGCTATCGATCGCAGTGATCGATGACGATGAGCAAACTATCGATACTGTCGATAGTATCGACAGTATGGACATTATTATAGTAATAATAAATTTCTTTATTGCAGGCAACAAAACATACAATATTGGCCCATATTTATATATACCTTACAGACTAACATACATATAATATAAAACTTATAAAAAATAACACTATTTTGTACGTAAAGTCTGTGACGCACTGCACGATGTCGCGGTGTCCGGTAGCCTCCCGCGATAACGCCGGAAGACGACACCTCTCGGCCAGAAATCTTCTTTAGTGTGAAGGTCTCCAGCTGGGCGGTTGGAACACGCACCACGTATGAATTAAAGTTCACCTTGTGACGCGATTCCAACTTCACAACTTCTTTATTGATAATATCAATAGTATTGAACGTATCGATACTTTATGAAAACGAATAATATCGGTACTATCAATAGCCTGTCGATGTCACCATGTTAGTCCGTCACCCAGAGGTCCCGGGTTCGATCCCCGGTCAGGGCAAGTTGGAAAATGGCCTTTTTCAAATTGTCCTGGATCTTAGATGTTTATCTTTATATGTATTTGTTATAAAATATGGTATCGTTGAGTTAGTATCTCATAACACAAGTCTCAAACTCTCTTTGGGGCTAGCTCAATCAGTGTAATTTTGCCGTATATATGTACCTGTTTTATTTAAAATACCGATAGTCCACCGATAGGCTATTGATAATGAACTATCGAGCGGCAACACTACTACTTACATAAAAACAAAAACATGCCAATTCATAACCTCCTTTTTTGAAGTCGGTTAAAGATAATTGCTTTTTAGGTTCCAAATTTGATAAAGTTCCCTAACCATTATTAACCAAATATTAGCATAACAAAGGCTGATTTAAAATGTTCATCGAAACAATGCGTTGGAACGCGCGTGCTATTAGCGTGTTTGCGAACTGACGTGTCAGCGTCGTTAGTTGGCAGTTGTTTGCTTGTTTGTGTGTTCCACATTGTAGCACTATAGCTAAATCGGAACTTAGGTAGACATTATGAATTAATTACATACATACACTACCATGCTGGTCTGGGAGAAATAAAAAAAACTTAGAATGTACCAGCTGCTTCTCTTCCCACGCAGATCGTAAAAGCCGATCGAGGGAATGGGCAAAAATGCAAATCATGTTAACAGGCGATGCAGCTAGCAACCCATCACTGTATTGATTGCTTCTCCATCTCCTCGCCCACCATGACGCTAAAAGTGGCTTTTGGGTCTTGCGGTACTGGGCTCTGCATAGAACCGCAAGACATAAAATGCTCTGTCTGCCCCATTAGGGATATAGACGTGATAGTATGTATGTATGTATACACATAATATCATGCCTGTTTTCCACAGCGGTAGGCAGAGACTACGGACCTCCACTTACTATGATCCTGACAACTCTTCTTTTGTGATCTCTATGATCTCTAAACTCATCAATCTCTTCATACATGCCATGCCCTTCGGTCTTCTTCTTATCGTGTGTTAGTGACAAACACTAGTGTCAGAGTTTTTAAGCCGCCTTAAAGGCCTCTGACATGGTTTTAGGTAACGACCAATGTCAAAGACAGTGACCGGGACCGACGGCTTAACGTGCCCTCCGAAGCACGGATCACCTTACTTATCAGACAATCAAGTGATCAGCCTGCAATGTCCTAACCAAACTAGGACAACAACACAAAGTCGTTGCCACCGCCGGGAATCGAACCCACGACCTCCGGGTATGAGCCAAACGCTCTAACCACTACACCACGAAGGCAGTTGCCCTTCGGGTACTTTTTACCTCCCCTTTTTTAAAACGATTACGATACTAACGCCTTTAAACTATTGGAGGGCGTAACAGGCAAAGCTGGAGTTGCGCTGTAGGCACAGAGATGGCAGCACACACAACTAGCAAAAAAGTGACAAAGAAAGTGTTGAAGATACTTTAAAAATATTTATTGCTTTTCATACAACGTGGAAGCGACATACCGGTAATATTAAATCGGGCCACGGGGTATAATAGATCACTTTAGTATAATGGTATTAAAATAACAGTAAAAGAACAAAAAATAATAATTGACATTACCATACATTTTTCCATTTAAATTTTATTTTTGGTTTCTTGACTGTTATTTTAATTTTTTTAGTTATGTAATATGTGTAATGTAGTATACATTACTATAGCTTAAAAAATTAAATTAAATATATGAAAATGTCAATTATTATTTTTTTGTTCTTATACTGTTATTTTAATACCATTATACTAAAGTTATGTCCCGTGGTTTGATTTGTTATATGTTTGTCCCTTCCCCGTTGTATGTATTATATTAATTAGAGTACTACTTTATATAAATAATAATTACTATTATTATATATACTATAGATGCAGCCATCTCACATTTTAGATAAAAAAGTACTAAAAGGCCTCTTCATGTTGGCATTGGCCCCATGAACGCCTCAAAGGACCGGGTCCCCATGGACCCGTGGCTGAAAAGCGTACCAACATAGTAATAAAATATTTTAATGTTTTAATTATTACCTTGTAGCGATCTCTAGTGACAAGAAAGAGAAAAATTATGTTTTTAAGCCGACGGGTAGGCACGGCGATACATAGTAAGTAAAATGCTAAGTAGTAGATATAATTTGGTATTTACTTTTTCAGATAAACGTAGCTTAAGGTTAATCAACCCTAAAATGAACCCTAAAACAGAGTTTAAACGGTGTAGGCGGATCCATTAAGAAAATTCAAGGCGACTGAAGATTTTTCGCGAAATGTCAAAAGTTGACGAGACTCGGCGTTAAGTGGTGAAGTTCTGAAGAGATAACAATTAGTGGGCTGCTTTTATAGTTTTGGTATCATAAACTCTCTTATCTTTAGGAGTGAACAAGGTTATTTGACATGCAAATTAAAAAAAAACCGCTGACACCATCTAGTGATGAGTGGCGGAACTACACATTAATATCGAAGTAAAGTGGAATTGATATCCGTAGCGCCATCTAATGTTTTCCAGGTAAATTAAAAAAAAACCCGACTTTCGAGCGTTAACCCCCAATAACTTTTAAACGGCTGGACCGAAAAACAGCAAAGGAACTGGTTTTCACGCAAAAAATAACCGGCCAAGTGCGAGTCGGACTCGCGCACGAAGGGTTCCGTACCATTATCTATAAAAATCACGTTTGTTGTATGGGAGCCCCCCTTAAATATTTATTTTATTTTGGTTTTAGTATTTGTTGTTATAGCGGCAACAGAAATACATAATTTGTGAAAATTTCAACTGTCTAGCTATCGCGGTTCTTGAGATACAGCCTGGTGACAGACAGACGGACAGACGAACAGACGGACAGACAGCGAAGTCTTAGTAATAGGGTCCCGTTTTTCCCCTTGGGTACGGAACCCTAAAAAACGCTACGAGATCGGTCCATCCAGTAGGGAGCTACGACACACAGACAGACACACAACCCTCGAAAAAAATAGGGGTTCATTTTTTGTCGAGGACTAAAAATGCTTTTTCTGCTCCTTTAGAGGATAAACGTGATAAGAGAAGTGTAAGCAACAACGATTTTATTTTTGTGATGCGTTTGTAAATTATTACTTACATGATAAAGAGGATGAGAAAACTGAAAATACAGACCTACAAGTAGATATAAAACTTGATTTTTTTTCACGTCTGTACTTACATAAAACCACAGAATTAATAATAGTATTACATACAGAACGGAAACTCGCACCGTCCCCCGCAATCTGGCGTCCCCGCCACCTCTCCCCCGTTATTGTGAGGTGTAAGCGTCAGTAAAACAGGGTTGTTGGTAGTCGCACGTTGACAATACGCGAGTCACTTAGGATTATTGAATTATAATGGTGAGAAACTACGCACATTATCATTGTTTATGCACGGAAAACAATAAATAACGAAAATTTTATAGATTTCCGAGTGATGAAAACAGGTAAGCAAAGCAACAAATTCTGTGGCGGCGGACCCTGATTGTTTAACTCACACATTTGACGTGTGCACGGACGGATTGTTTCGTTTGTAGTAGTACTAGATATATATGCTGCTCCGTTTGTATGAAGTGCCATACGTGTGATAAAACACGTAATAATTTTATCCCTTACGCCATCGCAAATATTAGGTGAGCCGACAATATCCTTATCATTGTCAATAAAGTTAAATTGTTACCTACTGGGGTGAATGCAGACCTTTAACATGTCCACACTACTAGGAGAAACCACAAGCTTAAACATGCTCTAACATCAAGGCATAAAGTTGAATTTGGGTGTGCAAAAGTTTCACTTAAAATATCCATTTAGATCTTATGATATGAAGACATAACCTCTTCTTCTAGAGATAAAAATTCACGCTATTATATTCGAGAATTGCGAACGAATACTTTTTAAGCAATGGAATTACATAATAATATAAGAAAATGAGGAAAAATGCGTTATTACCGTTTAGCCCTCTGTGATTATTCTATTAGAGATATTGGAACAAAGTTCCTTTTCAAGGTGAAATAAAATGTAAGATTTTTTCCGTCACAATCTTTTTTAAGGCTGGATTTGGGGGGTTTTTAGGGGTTTCAATTTTCGTTACTTCGTTCAAACCGAGTGGTCCACGACTCTTAGTTTTTTCTTAATATCCCTGATATTGCAGTCTTAATGGACATGGATTATGACCAGGAGGGATCGTACTCACATTTCAAGGCAAGCCCTGAAATGGACTTTTCAGGGCAAGAGGAGTCGTGGTCAACCAAAGCAGACCTGGTGAGTACTGTTCTTCTTTCTTCTTCTTCTATCGTGTGCATGTGTAAGTGACTAACACTAGTGTCAGAGTTTTTAAAGCGCCTTAAAGGCCTCTGACATGGTTTTAGGTAACGACCAATGTCAAAGAGAGTGACCGGGACCGACGGCTAAACGTGCCCTCCGAAGCACGGATCATCTTACTTATCAGACAATCAGGTGATCAGCCTACAATGTCCTAACCAAACTAGGACAACAACACAAAGTCGTTGCCCCCACCGGGAATCGAACCCGCGACCTCCGGGTGTAAGCCGAACGCTCTAACCACTACGCCACGGAGGCAGTTAGTACTGTTGACGGTCGGTAACAGCGGAAAGGAAGACATCGAGCTAACATAGTTTGAAATGAAGCGCGTTGTTCAAGACAAAATCATGTAGAGAGATACTGCAGCGGCCTGTGCCTTACCCAGGCGACATGTCAAGTAAGTAACTGCGATCCAGTTCTTTTCTGCAACTTGCCTGACAGAACAAGATGGCACATACATAATTATTCAAAACTAAAATCCGTCTTCACACCCAAACTACACTACCGATTTTGATAAAGTTTTTATAAGAGCACCTCGCAGTATATATACCCTTTCAACCAAAAAAGAATTTTCCAAATCTGTACAGGCGTCTTGGCATAATCAATCGGTAAACATACATAAAAACAAGGTCGCGACGAATTAGTAACTTACTCCCTGTTTGGGAGTCACCTTTATGCCGAACATTTATGCCGAACTCTTAGCTTTCGTAAACAGGTCTTCTACTCCGACCAACTAAACTTGTTGTGTAGAATGGAACTCGATGAAGGGTTTTTTCCAATCTAACCAACTCGTTGATGATCCCACTGTTCAAGAAAACTGAAGTCATGTTGATCCTTAATCCAATTCTTCATCATCATCAGGTCGTTTTAGTCTCTACAGCAGGAGCACGACTGCATTCATTAAATCAGCTATATGGAAGACAGCTACCGACTTAAAGAAAACTGATTTTCTGTCGATGTATATCGAATTGTCATAAAAGTCATAATTTGGTACATTTTGCATATAATGAATCTACAAATTGAAATTATTAAAATTAAATTTAAATTATAACCCGAGACTTCATCCGCATAGAACCTCGAAAATGGTTCTAATAGAATTTTTAATTGATTTTTACGTATTAATTTTTACGTTTATTTCAGGTATTAATTAGTAAAATGTTTGAATTAGTACTTATAAAATATAACAACCTTTTAGGGCTTGGATTTTGTAAAATCTTGAAACACGTACTTACTCAATTAACGTCAGGAGAATTTCTGCGAAGTTTCGAATAAAATGGTCTAACTAATCTTGTTTCTCCATACAAACTTTGAATCCCCCTTTCACCCCCTTAGTGCGGCCTGCGGCGGCTATCAGTCGCGGGGAGATCTCCTTAAAAAGTCTCCACGCGCCAGGGCCCCATGGTCCAAATGTTTCAGTACCAAACGGCACAAATACATAATCTCCAATATATATAATAAGGTTCTTGAATGGCAGACACATACCGGCGCAGCGTAGGACACCCACCTGCTAGATAGTCAGACGAGTTAGTTTCGAATGGTCTTATATGCAAATAGTCTATATGGAAACTCGTCTAAGTTGCAAGTAGTCTCAAATGTTATTTTGACTAATTCGCGGCTAGTCCCCTATGTTATTATGTCTACTGCTGAAAGCGGTCTAATATCAAACGACCTTTGCAAGGTTGCAGGAAGGCGCTGGATGCAGGCCGCTTCTGATCGGTTGTTTTGGAAATGCTTGGGGGAGGCCTATGTCCAGCAGTGGACTTCCTGTGGCTGATATGATGATGATGATATAACCTTCATCGGGAGATGAATGTTTGCGTCGCTTGGCAGCCTCAGCAGCCGCCCCGGCCTTCAAAGCTGACTCCCTGAGATCGAAAGGCGTAAATGCGTCCACATATACATATATTGTGCCCACTAGAGCCCTTCCGCGTTTCCAGGCTAACTAAATTATACAATTAACTTTTGTTATGCATATACTTACAGTTCCTGGGCGACCGAGCTTTGTTCGGTTACATCTCAAACAATAACTACATTTTTTAAACTTAAAAAATTATATATAAATTTGAAAATAAAAAAAAACAAATATAAGTCACCGAGTGGAATTCGAACCCGTAACACTCTTTCTAGCGGTGCGCATTATAAACCGCTGAGCCAAAATGGATCGCGGCCGGCGCGACGAAATTAGCGATCATATTCTGCGTGGAAAGAAAAACGCATGAAAACTCGAAAACACGCGTTTTCCCAAACATAAGACTAATCTGGATCGATTGTTTACCCCCGAAAACCCCCATATACCAATTTTCAGCGAAATCGTTAGAGCCGTTTTCGAGATCACAGAAGTTTATAAACATATAAATATATAAATAAATAAATACACAAGAATTGCTCGCTTAAAGGTATAAGATAAATAAGTCTTAATATTTTTAACCTTTACCATTTTCAAAGCTTTTATTGTATGTTTTTACAAGCTTTTATTTAATGTATGAATGTTTGTTTACGTGAAATCTTGCAACTCAATTTTCAACCAGTTATCCTCAATCGATTTATCTGATATTTTGCATACTTCTGTAAGTCGGATGACAATACAATATTATGAAGTCAATGAGCTGTTCTGATAATGGAGCCCGGAGATATTCGTCGGAACTCAGTTACAAAACAACATAATCTCATTGAGTAGGACTCATTTGATTTGTCTTGACGAGCAATTTATTGTTGACGATTTCCAGGGTCTGATCACTGATACGGAAGGTGGTAGATGGAACATAGTAATTAAACGACGCAACTCCATCGAGGTTAGGCTTATTTCATTTGTCCTAATCAGTATTTTGTTCTCACAATAAAAGCTTCATGTACACTTGAAAAATTTACAAATAAAACCTTATAAAAGTAAACTTAGTACATAGGTGCTACTTATTTCTAAAGAAATTTCTTCCAGTAGACCCGTGAGAGGAAATGGGAAGAAAGAGGTAATTGGTGTGTACAATACAAAAGTAAATACCTATACAAAAACGTAAAATAAACTTACATAAATACTCATATGTTGTACTCATACATATTAACATATACACTTAATAAATACGTATGATAATATTTTTAAATATTATGATAATAAGCTTGTACAAAAATGTAATTTTTACTTAATATTGTTATTACATTCAATTTTGTAATTTTTTACTGTGTAAGTTTCAACCCCTACATAATCCAGTACATAGTTAACATAATTGTCAAAACAAAATTACGTTTATTCCCGAATATATGCAGGATCGCGAACACCTGAAGCGAATCCTGGGTGCCCGAAGCATATATCACGGAGACAAAACGTTCTGAGACATGGCAGTTCCACAGACATAACAGTCCGTAGAAGTGGCAGTGATATATTTTTTAACAGGTCCAAACATCTGGTTGCAACTGAAATCTATACATATAATAAAACAGTAAAAAAAAGGTGTCCGTAAATTAAATAGGTATATTTTAAAAAAATAGGGGTGACGCAGAAATAATAATAGAGTAAGAATTTTAAAAAGAGGCTGTCTATTTGTCTGTTTGTACACGCTAATCTCCGAAAGTGGAGCTGTTAAGCCTGGGCACAATATAGGGTATAATTGTTTTTGAACATGGAACACTTGATGCAGAACCATAATGGTCCAGCTAGACTATAAGAAATATAAAAATGATGTCTTGTAAAAAGTTGTTCAGCCTGGTGAGCATTTTCCGGAGATACAAAGTCCACGCAAACGAAGTCGCGGGCTTCTAGCGCTAGTTGTACAACTTTATGATCTTGGAAAAGCAAACATGAATGAAAAAGCTTTTAAATAATCATACCAGAAATTTTTATAAATTTTTAAATCTAAATTATTTTATGTAGAATAACGAAACTGCAAAGCGAAGTTTAAAATGAGAGTGAAAAAGATTGATAGCGTTTTACGTACTTTTTTGATGTAAGTACGAGTTAATTTTTAATCACAGTCATGAATAGCGACTTAGAATTATGTGGAACAAATTCTACCTGGTTCACCTGGTTCCGCGGGCATTTTTCCGCGCCTAGGCTACTCTAATAAGCCCCTTGCACGTGAGGGAGACAGCGACATTCTTCTGTGCCTCCCCATTGTGGGCTGGAAATTGTTGTTCTTTTTCATTCGAGCCAGCCCAGCTCGTCGAGGTAGCGGAGAAGTGTAGAGGGTGTGCTGCAGGCCTCCGGCATCGTACTTGGAGATCCTCCAGGTACCCCGATCTCGTGTTGATGCAACGCACGGACACTCTAGTATCTCGTGCTTTGCTGTTTCTTCTATTTCCATACATCCGCTACATAGAGATATCTAGAACGATAGATATCTTTAACGAATAGATGTTTATTAAGAGTACAGTGTCCTGATAGTAAGCCTACCATTTTTCTGAGTTTTACCCTTGGAAGTGTGAGTAGTCGACGTGAGTAGCGTGGGTTTCACGCCGGGATGGCCTCCCTTGTTTGTCGACATGTTCCTAGGGTGTTCCAGGCTTGTTGTTTTTCTTTGTTGGTCTTGGCTCTGATCCAGGAACGAATCTGGTTGAATGGAATGGGGACTTGAGGTGACGGTCCTATCCTATCGGTACCATGTTCGAGCCCCGTCTAGTCCGTAACAAATTCAATTTTTTACTCTTTATTATACCTACTCATCGCCTTGTAAACATAATTATTTCTTTTTCATCTAGATGGCGCTATAAGGTTATAATTGAAACATTAAAAGCTTTTAATCCTATTATTTAAATGGAGATATACTCTAATTTATTAATTTGACTTATATGAAATGCAATAAATATTTTCTATAATAAGTATATTCATTACTTTCTTTTTCAATTTTTTGCCAGTCGTCTGTGCTGCCATCTCTATGAAGCTACCCCGCAACTCCAGTTTTGCATTCTTACGGACCCTCCATTAGTTTTTATGGCATTGGGTATCTGTTAAGTTAATAATTATTTAATCTTCGTCCTTATTTTGGGATTTCTCTTCTACTTAACGGATAGGTTGATAATTAGTATGAAACTGGGTGAATTTCATACATTTATTGAGCCTATCATTTCAAAGGAATAACTATCGTACCGTATTCATAAGTAAACAACATAACATAATTCTTTCTAGATTTTACAAACCATAAATCAAATCAAAACAAAAATCATTTATTTATCTTTGGAAATTTGTATCACTTGATAATTGTCACTTTTTTCTTTTACTTTGATTTCATAAAAGGCAAATGTTGAGGTCAGATCATTTACTTACAGCTTAGTTTAAACGGATGAATTGTATACATTTGTTGAGCCTGACATTTCAAAGAAATAACGTTCGTACCAGGTTTACATAACTAAACAACATAACATAATTCATTCTAGATTTTACAAACCATAGTAATATTGCACCATCTAGCCATTTAATTCTCCATCCACATTACACATCCAAGTTCCATGAAATACGTCCCCGGGGCGGCCCGAATACTTTGAAATTGTCATAAAAAATAATGTATTGTTATTACGCGTTATAAATTCGATTATCGCCTCGACACGTCCGTTTCGGTTTCATGGTGGTTTGGAACGAGAGGTATTGACAAGGTTTGCGATTATTATCGGCTGGATAAAGTTTATTGGCACTTCTACGAGAATTTAAATCTTTGTGAGTGAAATATCATAATTTTGCGTACTTATGATGTAATAACCTACTATTTATTTATTTACAAGCAACGTTAGAACACGTTTTCACGAGCTACGCTGCGTAGTGCGGGGCAGTGTAAGAATCGCCTTAACCAATTTTATTTTTAAACCAATTAAAATTTGCGTTTGTTGCTTTTTTTTGTAGGTATTTGTTTTGTAATATTGTGGTTTTTAATTCCCGAAAAAAGAGGGGTGTTAGAAGTTTGACGCTAATGTCTATTTGTCTGTGGCATCTTAACCCTTAATTTGACAGTGTTCGATGTGGCGAACATACATTTCGAAAAAATCTAAAGGACGCATTTTTGCACTTCTCTATTTTAATTTTTTACTAAACAGTAGCTTTGTTTTGCATTATACAGTAGTGAATAAAATCATTATTGTGGCAACACTCATCTGACAGTAGTCAACGCAAAATGGCAGCGAGACGGCAACCGCGAAGTATTCTCAAGGTATTTAAGACATTAAATTAGTTTTTTCAGGATTTTCAATTACAGAATTGACATTCATCTATTAATAAGAAGGTAATAAACCCAACTAAAAAGTTTTTAGTTATGTGTATATCATAATTCAGTGACAGTGACACTTACAATGTAATGTTCGATGTGCCGAACACGGCCATGTTCACGGTGGAATAGTAAGTCTCGTGCATGTTCGACGTGACGAACATCACCAACTACGCAGTGAATAAGTAGCATGCTTGCATGTTCGGTGTGGCGAACATAGCCAACTAAATGGTGGATCGGCTTTTTTTGTATGTTCGATGTGGTGAACGTGGCCAATGACTTAACAAATTGGGATTTGTAGTTGCATATGCCTGATTGCATATTGTTTTATTATGAAAAATCGCTAAATCTAATAGTTATTATGGTCTTATTTACCTTGAAGTTTCGTACATGTTGCAACTTTCGAAATGTCAAGCTAGTCACAATCGTACTACTTTTTTTTTTAATTAAATTTTTGTAATTAGTTAGTGCATTGCACAAATCAATAATATGCAAATTTCATTAGCAAAATAATTTTAATTGGTAAAATTACTAACTCGAGTATCGATTTATTTGTGATTAAGCTTCATTTTTTGTTAAAATAATGTGTACATTACTAATAAGCGTTCGCTAATAATAATACTTGTTCACTTATCTTTCTTATTGCCTGTACTTTATTTGTTTTCATTGGTGTGAGTGTTTGCTTACTTTTCCTTTTTATTTTGCTTCCTCACAGCATAAAATACCCGGCCGCAGTAGCAAAATTTTGGCACTTGTTCCAATAAGAAGCGCTTCTTCAGACGGAGGTGGGAGGTCTGAAAGTGACGAAGATGAACTGCATGTATCGGATTCTGATATCTCATCTCCAGCACCCTCAATTAATTCATCCCTTATGAATTTAAGTATAGACAGCTCATTTGGCGATGCAGGGGATGGTTTTTATGAGAATAGAAACTGTGATTATGATTTTAACGAAAACTATGTGAATAAAAAAGAAGGCAAAAATACTAAAAATTTAGGAAATAAAAATGACATACCTTGCAAATGTCCCCTTGATAATATGACAACACCTAACAGGTATCAAACAGCAAATGAGATCCAGAGTGAACAAAATATTGTCAGTGAAGATGTTACTTCTATACAAGAAAAACCTTCAGATGTAATTGACGAAGCTATAAAAATTTCGAAAAAGACACCCAGTTTTGAAAATACAAACCATGACGATATTCCGTTATCTCCCATTATTGCTGAAGTGTATCCAAATAACGATAAAGATCCAGATTATTCGATGATCCCGTCTATATCTTCTTTACCTTCTTTGCCTTCTGTTGGGCCTTCAACACCGGATTCAGCCTCTAATCCAAAATCAAAAAGGCCTAATCATCAATCACTATCTGGATCTGATCACTCTTCCAAACTTAGCAATACTGAAAAATTGGATTCTCCAAACCAATTGAATGCTCGCCGTAAAATACCAGCAAGAAAAACATTACCCTATTCAAATTCATCACCATCAGTACCTTCCTGTTCACCTAGGCCTGTTCTTCAAGCAAAACGTAATACTAGATCAAAGCATCAAAAAGCAACCGTTGCTGCCAAGAAAATGAAGAAAAGTAAAAAAATGACGTTGAATTATGCATGGAAAAAGACAGTTTTCAATCACAGAGCAGAATCAGAAAAATGTGACGAAGATTATGAAGACATTGCTGAAATTGATACGGCACTGGGTCTGTTCTCACTTTTCTTTTCAGAAGATATTTTGTCAGATATAGTAGAACAAACGAACGCGTACTCTTTGTACAACACCGGAAGATCCATCAATTTAACAGAGCACGAGCTTCGAGACTTTTTGGCTATTCATATAATCATGGGAATAGTTGGAATGCCATCATACTGCGATTATTGGAGCAAAAAGTTACGATATCCCATGGTCGCAGACATCATGACGTTGAAGCGATTTCAAAAAATTCGACGATATATTCACTTTGCCGACAATACGATGGAAACCTCCGACAGGTAGGTGTATATGTGTAGGATATTTACAAAAGTATTATTTCAGTACCTATTTTTTATCTATCAAAATTTCATTTTCATATCTTTTCATTGAATTTCATTTCAGGTACCACAAGATGCGGCCTT
The DNA here is from genome assembly GCA_963555685.1 of Acrobasis consociella. Taxonomy (NCBI): domain Eukaryota; kingdom Metazoa; phylum Arthropoda; class Insecta; order Lepidoptera; family Pyralidae; genus Acrobasis; species Acrobasis consociella. The sequence continues at coordinate 1,173,198 of OY743107.1, forward strand.
TTTTGGAAAAAATTCGCAAAAACTGTTTGGCTCAAGAACGTGAAAATAAGTTCAGCATAGACGAAATGATGATACCATACAAGGGTAGAAAAGCAGGAAACCGTCGACAATACATGAAGGATAAACCTACCAAGTGGGGTTTTAAAAATTTTGTTCGAGCCGGAGTTTCAGGCATGATTTATGATTTCATTCTTTACGGAGCTGAAGATACGTTCCGAGGTCATAAATTTACAGAAAAAGAAGCTTCCGTTGGGTTTGGAGCACAAATCGTGCTTGCTTTATGTAAAAGTATAAAGCAAAAGCCAGCCACCGTGTATTGCGATAATTTTTTTTCATCGCCGGAATTGATGTTCATCTTACGAGAAGATTATGGGATCTTTGGATTAGGGACAATACGAGGTAATAGACTACGAGGTGCTGAAAATCTGTTACCAAGCGATAAAGAAATGAAAAAGAAACCTCGTGGAAATTATGCACAGGTAGTATCTGATCAAAAACTAGCTATTGTAAAGTGGTATGATAATAAGGCGGTGACATTTGTTAGTTCATATGTTGGCATTGAGCCCGTAGAAAAAATAAAACGTTATTGCAAAAATGCAAAAGCAAAAGTTGACGTGGATTGTCCTAAAGTAGTGAAAGATTACAACCGGCACATGGGCGGAGTGGATTTGGCCGACATGCTTATTGCCTTATACAAAACTCCGTTCAAGTGTCGCAGATGGTATATGGCTATATTTGTGCAAATGCTTGACGTTTGTATAAATAACGCATGGCTTTTAGGTCGTCACAAAAACGCTTCTTCAGCAGTCCCTTTAAAACATTTCCGTCTCGAGCTATATCACGGACTTATTCAAGCCAACCGATCGGCCAAACGAGACAAAATTGAATGTCATGAAGTCAAAAATCCCACCAAACCAAGACCAGTTAATTCTGTGAGATATGATGAAGTTGGGCATTTCCCCTCAACGAAGACTGAGGGACGATGCTGTCTTTGCATGAAAAATACTACAGTGTTCTGCATAAAATGTGATTTCCGAATATGTTTTGTGACTGGGAAGAATCCTAGAAACTGTTTCTTGTCTTTTCACACTGAGAAATTGTAAAGAATCCTTTTTGTTATTAATAAAATTGCACGTTTGTCAATATTTTTCTATAAAATTATTTCACCCTTCTGATTCCTATTTCATTGGCAGTGTTCGGTACAACGAACATAATTTTCCTGAAAAACTGAAAGTACGTGATTTTTTTCATAATTTTTTCCGAGCTGTTTATGACCCACAAAAACAGTTTTCAACAAAAAAAAACAGTTTTCTTAATTTACCTATCTCTGCCAAATTAAGGGTTAACGCTCGAATGGATGAACTGATTTCGATGCGTTTTTTACATGAAAGCAAGTTCACATGTAGTGGTTTTCAGTTATATTTGATAAAAATTGGTCCAGCCGTTTAAAAGTTGTTGGGGGTTTAGGCATGTAAGTCAGGGTTTTTTAAATTTATTTCTATATAACAATCATTATCTCTGGGTTGATATCAGCTAGGCACTCAGTAGAATACTTATATATGTAAAGCCCTATAAATCATAGTCATTGTGCGAAAACAAAGGGCATTCGTCATTCATTTTTTCCATTGTTTTCGTTACAATCATTATTGGTTGCACGATGTAGAGTAACTCTGCAACATAAATCAATGTTTTTTTTTTTAATTAAATCAAATTTTTATGAACTGCTGAACCGCTTTCCAATTCCATATTTTAGTAACTAGTCAAAGTTCATTAATTATGAAAAAAACTTTCTTAGCGCGTTTTAGTATCATATGTAAACATTAAGACGCCATCTAGTGATGAGTAACGCAACGACATATTCCCTAGAATGAATATCTGTAGCGTCATCTATTATTCGCCAGGTAAATTAAAAAACCTGACTTTCAAGCTTTAACCCCCAACTTTTAAGCGGCAGGACCGTTTTTTATCAAACATAGATAAGAACTACCGCAAGAGAACTTGCTAAAACGCATTGATATCGGTCCATCCACTCGAAAGCTACATCCAGACAGATATTGGCTTCAAATTTATAACACCTCTTTTTTGTCGGGGTTTAAAGTAAAAATAAAACTAACAAGGACAGTTAACATCGAAATCGGTCCATCCGTTCGAGAGCTATGATGCCACAGACAGACCAACATTGGCTTCAAACTTATAAACACCTCTTTTTTTGTCCGGGTTTAAAAAAAAAATAATAACGTCAAGCAAGTTTCCTATAGTCTACAATCATGGGCAGTTAAACTACAATTAGGAAGATACCATAATACAGCCTCGACAGCTAATGTCCGTCGTAAAAACTAATGCCTTGAAAGGCCTAATTAAATGGCGTCTATAGCTTGTGCAGTCAAGGGTTTTGGGCGGTGGTAATGGTATGGAAAAATTGTGCTTTCATCTTACTGTGCAGTTGCAAGAAACAATGTAAAAAAAATTAAGATCCCTAACAAAAAATGAGGGTGTTTTAAGATTGATGATAATGCCTTTCGGTCCGTCTGTCGGTGTGTCTGTCTGTGGCATCGTAGCTCGAATGAATGGACCAATTTCGACGCGGTTTTTTTTACGTAAAAGCAAGTTCCCTTGCTGTGATTCTGAGCTGTGATTTATGAAAATCGGTTCGGCCGTCAAAAATTATCGTCAGGATTTTTGTGGTTTGTCTATCAAATAATAGATGGCGCTACAGGTGTAAATTCTACTGTTTAGTTCTAGTGGCACTAGATGGCGTTTATTTATGGAACTATATGAAGATAAAAGTATTCTTATTAAGTATTCTTCAATATAAATTAAACTAGTCTAAACTCGGCCTTCATCCATCATCAGATTAGCTGTATATCAAAATATTGCATTGTCACGCGATATACGTATGTGTGCAAAATCCGAAAAAGGTCTGCATCTATGCTTATGCGTCTCCGTGCCAGTCCCAATGGCATACTGAAGGTGCTGGCTGATAGGTGGGACTGCCCATTTCTAAAACATTGGATGGGTCGACATGTCATGTAATCGACATCTCAGTAGTCAGTAGGTATAGGTACGTAAACAGACTGTGTTTTAAGGAAAAAAAAAAATTTTCAGCTCAGTCGGAATCCGGAAAGTAGGTCAATATTTTAACTTACAACACTGAAAAAGTGACAGCTTAACCAGCTTTGCTACTTGCAATTTGTTTATAAGATACCAATCTCTTGATCAAATTAGCAGAACAATGTGGTTTTAATTAGAACACATTTTAACTACTAGTAGCCCTGAGTTCAGCAGTCACTCGATTTTGGTAACGTGTAGCAAATATTTTTGCTACTAACACCATTTTTTAAGCTATTGCATAGCTTCTATCGCGGGCCTTGAGCGCGGAATCCAGAAATTCCGTAACGAAAAAACCTCACGCTCTCCCCACTCCGCCTACCATGTAGGTTGCCGCTTCGTCTCCGTCGTCCGTTTGCGACGTTGCCGTCCTTCCTTGTTTGCAATAGCTTTACCGCGGCAGTCCCCGAGTGCCACACGTCTTTTTTTTCTCAGCGAAGATTTGATGACAGACATACGAGTATACAGACGGATAACTGGACAGGTGAAACGAAACAAAAGATTGTAAAAAGTTGTAAAGAAGGCAATGGTAAACTCCATTATCTCCGACAAAAAAATGATATAATTTATTTTACACGATCGAGATATTTGGAAGGAGATGGGGGAGACCTTTGCCCAGCAGTGGGACAGTACAGGTTAATAAAATAAAAAAAATATTCAGACTACGTGGTCCAATTTATGTTAGTAACATTTTTTCTTAAAACTATGTTCGTAATGTTTTGAGTAGGTATATATACTTTTATTTAACAGCTTCTATTACAATGTTGCTCCAGAATGATAGCAGTGTACTGTCATATTTAGAGCACAGTATCTGCAGGATGTTTTTACTGCTGGCTTGCAATCTGCTTAGCAATGAGGCTACTCATTTGCGTCTGATGGCATCAAAATCGTCTGTAAAAGCTTCAGCAAACATAGTAGACGCACTACAGAAAGGTGGCAACCGTAACAACGTCCTAAAGACATTATTATATTGAACGCGCAGTGCGCTGTATGCTTTCTGTGTGTAGCTTACCCACAAGCTGCTCGTGTAAAAAGATTGGCAAAACGCCTTGAATATAGTAATTTTGACATTTGTCGAACAACAAGCAAACCTGCGGGCCAACATATTACCACTTACAGTCAGCGCCCTGTGCTCCCTCTCAATGTCCGCATTGTCTTTCAGATCATCAGTTACAATATGCCCCAAATATTTATGCGTTTTATATAATGTGCGTAAAATCATCCTTTGTTTGTTCCTTGTTCTTGATTGGATGCGAACAGATGGGAATAAAATAAAATCAATGAATCGATATGGGTTTGCAACCTCTTCCACAATCGATATGGGAATGTGAAACTAGTAGTTGTAAGTTTATGCGAACTACCTACCACTGACGATGGGTGAGAATTTAGGCTAGTACAGCTATATAATAAGCCGTTCCATGTCCGGCTTATTTTTATTAACTTAATGAGACTAATATGTATCTGATCGTGTTTATACATTTATCATTGTAAGTATATTTCAATAACCTGAAAGAATTTTCGTATTTTGAATATGTGGGTGCGTGCAATCCAGTCATGCTGCTAGTTTACGGCTTATGAAAATAGTAAGTGCGCCGATATACGTAGGTTATAATTGTTGTTAGTAATAAATACATATATGTTCTAACATATATGCATTTATTACTAACAACAATTATAGCCCCTTAGGGAACCCGATGGGAATTGGCTTCTAAGGAGGCTCCGCCACTGCTACCTACTAAGAAAGAATCACGTGGGATGTATTTACCTGCTTAGTCGTTGTAAAAAAATGATGACGTGTAAAAATTTAATGTTTCTGGAATTTTAATTTATATAAATTAAATATTCTGACCTTTATAATATTCATAAAAATCTTCCCTCCTAAATCAGTCATGTAGTAAGTATCTACAAATTTAGGGAGTGCAGATTTTTTAATGCAATTAACAGAAAAAGACATGTTCTTTAAATCAGTAGCCTATAACTGATTCAAAGAGTGAAAAAGTTTAAAGCGGCAAAACATTACACTCTTTACCACCTGCCACTGGGTTACCTTCCAAATCTGTCCGGTGCCTGCTCTTAATATTCATACGCTCTTAACCCTCCCGCGGTGATTGCGAACAACTTTGGTGCTGGTGCATTTTTTATCACCCACTAAAAGGGTTGACTTCTATGCGTGCCCTTGCTAATATGGTTCTACGAAAATTTTACATCCCTTCGGGCCGTGAGTAGGCTAGTCGCTAAATTTAATTTTAAAATGGTTGTATATGGTGACGTCAAAAGTACACGGGAAGACCAACCGGGAAAAGGCTGGTGGGTTGCCCTAGGTACCTTGTAACTTTGTGACGTATTCACTACAATTATATACCAACAAATAAAATATTAATATTAAAGTACAATAAATTGATGTAATTATATTAAAACAAAACCAAATAAAAAAGAATTGAATTGAACTGGAGGGAACAATGGCGTCTTCTGGTGTCGGAGGCCAAGACTCACTTTAGGTAGCTGAGTGAACGCAGTAAGTATGGCAGTATATGTCGCATTTAGATTGAACAATCCGCAGTTTGACAAAACCTTCAGCTGTATAACATTACAGCTTGTTGTGTAAAACAGAGAGCGACGTTTAGCGTTTTTGTAAAATAACTGAAACGTAATACGTAAAATGGCATGAACGATTTGTATTCATCAATACTGTGGCGCAAAACATAAGTTTGTGGATTTTAGTACGGGATTCCGTCACTCTTGGTTGTTAGTGTCTTAACAATAAATATGGCCTTTTTAATTATATAATTATGGCGTTTTTTTACTGCATTCCGAGAGTAAATAAATATATACCTACGGACAAATCATACAGATTGAGCTAGCCCCAAAGTCAGTTCGACAATTGTGTTATTGGATACTAACCCAACGATACTATATTTGTTTTATAATAAATACATACATAGATAAACAACCTAGACCCAAATCAATCTGAAAACGATCGTTTTCCATCTTTAACTGACCGGAGATCGAACCGGAGACCTTCGGTGTGACAGCGTGGCATGTTGACCATTTGGCACAGAGGTCGGCAAACAAGAGTAAGTTGTTTTCATCGATATACATTTAATCAAGTTTATAACACAAAAGTTTATCTTACACGAAATTTATCTTTAATAAAGTGTGAAACGATACCACATTCGAGTCACAATTAGTTACAGATGATTACACCTGTAATAAGATAACCAAGCTGAAGAAATTGAGTAATGAGGTGGAAAAGGTTTTTATATTTGTTTCTCTTCTTACTTATTATCTGAGAATTTTGATGGACGCATGCGTAGATGAACGCAAAAACACTACATCAACACCGTTAATATCAACATTCTTTATCGCCGTCATTTGCAATAATGTATGGTACTCAACCACGAGAACATGAGTTCGATTGAGAAAAAAATTGACATACTTACATACTACGGTGGGGCAGCGACCATAGTGGATCAGTTATATTACATCATCCTCATCATCATCAGGTATTTCTGTCTCCACTGCAGGAGCACGACCCTTTCTGTACTACATACAGTTATTTAACTAAAAGCTATCGTGATTAACAGATGGACAGCGGAGTCTCAGTAGGATCCCATTTTTATTCTTTTTGTACGGAACCCCAAACAGGTTTGTAATAGGCAATCTAAGAAAGCATTTTATGCATTGCAGCTGCTAGTGCAGTAGCGCAAGACCAAGATATCACTAAATCTGTGCGGATTCTTATTCAGCATTAACAACACCAATCCAGGGCTGTTATCTCTCGCAATTTGATCTCGTTGCTGTTATACCTAGCTTGCAACTAAAGTAGAACAATGAAATCTCTTTCAAACTTGAGAACTAGCGCTATCATAGACGTTATTATCAATAGACAGGTCATTTAAATTTTCTGTTAACTATTTTTACACTTACAATTCCTATTATCCTGTCATCTGCGAGCAGACCGGAATCCGGTCGACATGCATTGTTTTACTATTGTGTCTGGTGTTTTGCACAGACAACAGGTTAAATACAAGCTTAAGTCACAGATTACTAATAAGTTAGTACGTAACTTAAGTGATACTTACTTACTTATTTCGCTAGCTTAGTGACCCGAAGTGGATCTTGGCCTCCGAGATAAATAAATGCTTAATAATTTATATATAAATTAGGTGCTAGAGAGTCTTTGAGGGAACTATTTAAAGACATAAATATTTTGACCCTCCCTTCGCAATTCATCTATGCGAACATTATGTACGTGCGTCAGAATATACACTCATTTAAGAGAAATTGTGATATTCATAGTATTAACACGAGAAATAAAAATAAATTAGCCATCACAGCTTTGCGGTTAGAGAAAACAAAAAAATCTTTTGTGGGTCTCGGCTTGCGCCTCTATAATAAAATTCCAGATGATATAGTAGCATTACCATTATCTAAGTTTAAGACAGCCGTTAAAAATCATTTATTACAAAATGCGTATTATCATGTAAATGACTACTTATCATCATCTGAGAAAAATTCTTGGAAATAGTTGTCTGCAAATTGTAATTGTATAATTTAAATGTATAGCTTAAGTGTAAATCTGTATTGTAATTGTAACATAGCCCATCAGGCTGGGTAGGGACCAATACTGAACTGGGTTTCTTTCGGCGTAATCTTCCCAGCAGTGGTCGTTCCGAAACGCTAGTAGTTTTTAGCTTCTGCACTAAAAAAAAATATTTAAAAAAAATGACCTTCAATAAGAGATAAATTTATCCTACATTGAATAAAAAAATTTTGACTTTGACTTTGACTTTGAAAATTTTCTGTTCTGAGCGAGATCTTGCCAGCTGACACCTTCCATCTCCCGCAGATCAGCCTGCACCGTATTGCTCCAGCGATATTTAAGTCGACCTACAGCTCTTCGGTCTAATACCTTTCCTCGATGTATGTATTTGTAGTAGGCAGAAAATTAAATAGCTCTAACCATGGTAGTGTGTGAATTGGCAAATCACTACCATCATTAGGTCTTTTTAGTCTCCACTGCAGGAGCACGACCCTACTACTACCACTTACGTACGTACTGCTAGAACCATAATATTTGGTCAAAGCAGCCAGATTTTGTCTACACTCTCCACGCTGGCCAGACGGGTTGGAGAGTCTCATATAGTGTTTATAAGCTTTGTTTAGCGTATTTCCTAAGTCGCCTTCTACGACATCCACGGGAAGACTTGGAGTGGTCCTATTCTACTCTGCCAGAAACCACACGGCAAAATGTATCGCATTTTAATTTGCTCCTTATAGGATTGTCAAAATTTATATCACCTCATACTTAGACAAATTTCAGACTGCCTCCGTAATCCAGTGGTTAAGGCATTCGCTCTGTGATCCCGAGGTCATTACTTCGATTCCCACTGGGTAGCATGCATTGGTCCTGGCTGTCATCATTGTTTGGCAGTCGTCAAGCTATGTCAGATGCCTTTATGTAGCCTGAAAAATCTGATACCCTTGTTGGCTACTTACACACACACACGAAAAACAAACAAACAAAATGACACGGACAAGAGCTTGGCTCTTAAATGTAGCCAAACAAGTAAACAAATATCACATCTACGCAAATATCCAGTCAGTGCGCGCGATACTTTTATTTCTGCACTTTTCGCTAAGAACAGAATGTTTAACTTGTTCATTCTTGTCCTTTGCGTCTGTTTATTTCTTGTTTGCTCCGGAACTATGAAATGCTACAGACGGTCGGAATATTTGCACGGAGTTTTCAAATGCGTTCACATTTTGCTCATTTTAAGTTTGCCGTGTCGGTTATTTTCTTGTGTATTTTTAGTTTTTTATGTTCAAAGTTGTGTCTAAACACATCTCTAAAGATGTTACACAATTTTGACGTCGGGTTAAAGATAAGATTAAAGAAACACTTCATTGGTAAAGCAAAGCTGTAATTGGCCAATGGATAGGAATCCGATGTTTTTCTTTTTGGGACACCATAACTTGTGTATTTCAGGACGTCTTTGATCTGAGTTTTGTTTCTTTAAAAAATACTTCGTATTGTATAAGGTCTCACAATTTTTTTTTTGGGGTTAATTCAATCCGTGACAGTGAACCACTTTTCACCTCTTTTAATAATTGTTTGACTTCCCATACAAACTTGGATCAGCTGATCGGTCAACTTGTAAGTATGAGAGGCTAAAAATTATTTTTCATATTTAGTCTCAGTTTCTTGGGGAAAATTGTGCACTATTACGGACTGAATTCACCCTTAAAAGTTTCAGTATATTTTGTTAGACATTACATAGGTACCTGTTAAATACATATAAAAGATAGTTTTTTTAGTTCAAAAAAGAGTTTAACTTACACTAAAATATAATTATGTTTGTTTGTTTGTATGTTTGCTTGTAATAACTTTATTGTACTATGAAAAAACACAATTACATACAAAAACAATAGAATAGATTGACAACGGCGGACTTATCCCATAATGGAATCTTTATGTAGCTTTTATTTATTTGTATGCCTACCACGAGTTTTTTCTCTATTTATCCCGAAAGTTTAATAGTAGAGAATGCTATAACTATAAGCATTAACTTCGCCTTTTGTACCATGTTGTTTGGTAAATAAATTTTTAATAAATGAATTATTTCAACATAAACAAACTTATTTCTTAAAATTTTAACAAACAATTGAGTTATTTTCAACAAAGCCAACAGTACTATGAAAATAAAATCTGTAACAAAAAGATAATCGCTTTAAAACTACACAAAAATAAAAATACACAAACAAGAATCAACAAATACGATATACTTTTGAATTCTCTTTGCGACTAAATTCGATTGACTTAATTTGGACTTTTCCAACTCTTGCTGCAGATTCAAATATTATTTCTAGGGTTCCGCACGAAAAATACGTTTGTTTTGCACCAAAAATTACGTACTTTTGCCGTAAATGAATGAATGAAGTGATTGAAAAACTCTTTACTGCTAGACACAAAAGAAAAACAGTAAAATGGTTGTACAAAAAATATATTAGGTACAATGGGCGGTCTTATCGCTTAGAATGATTTTTTCCAGACAACCGTGATTTGGACTGTAAAAAATTGATGCAGTAACTGCATTTTTTTATGTAGATTTTTTGCGTTACTTCTTCTGCCTTACCTTTTCCCATTTTATTTGGGGTCGGCGCAGTATGTCTTATCCCTCCATATTCCCCGTCATTTCTTCGTCCACCCCAACTATACTCATATCATGCTTAACGCACTCCATCCATCTTTTCTTTGGTCTTCCTCTTTACGTCCTTTACGTCCATTTACCTTCATATTTAGTGTCTTTTGCGTTACATGTTTTCTTTCTCTTCACATAACGTGCCCAAACCAAGCCAATCTTTTACTTCTTACCTTGTCTGTTATCGGTGCAACCTTCAACACGTTTCTCACCTTATCCTTCCGTAGATTTTTGCGTTACGTTGAATGTTATTTCTGCCTGTATATAACATGAGTTATTTCTGCCAGGCTTTTCAATTTTTGACTGTCATTATCTTTGTTCACAAATCGTTTAACATACAGCATCTACACGTACAGTTTATGTACTCTTTGAAATTTACAAATAAACATAGTACATAGATGCTGCTTTTTTCTAAAGAAATATCTCCCGTGAGAAGAAATTCGAAGTAAGAGGTAATTTGCATGTACAATACAAAAAGAAATGAATAGACAAGATAACTAAGAAATATAATAAATATAACACCTTTGACGATCTCCTTGGCGTAGTGGTCACCATGCTAGTCTGCCATCCAGAGGTCCCGGGTTCGATCCCCGGTCAGGGCAAGTTGGAAAATAGCCTTTTTCAAATTTTCCTGGGTCTTGAATGTTTATCTATGTATGTATTTGTTATAAAATATAGTATCGTTGAGTTATTATTCCATATATGGCTAGCTCAATCAGTGTAATTTGTCCCTATATATTTATTTATTTATAACAACATAAACGTGTTACATATGGACGACAACCCTTACCTAATTGAATGGAGCAGTACCTTTATAATATCGTAAGACATCACTCGATCGCGGAATCGATGACCACCCAAGAGCGTCGATGTCGCAATCCGCGGCACACCTGGCACCGGCCCGAACTCCCCGAAGATACCTCACTTTTGAATCTTACATCGATCAATCGTCACGCTACTTAGATTTTAAATTATTTTTATCACTCGATGTATTTTTTTCTAAATATATCAACTTAAAACTAAAGTCTACATTTTTCTTCTGCACCCTCCGTCTGCAGCCCTCGTAATTGGCGCAGTCGGCAGGATCGTCGGGACGACTAGATCATAGACATAGAGTCAGTGTAGTGCGCGAAGACGGTCCAGAATCTACGCAGGCAGTTGCAGTCACGAGGTGTATCCAGAAATCGATACAGCAGAGGAAATATGTATATGTGAGTACACTAGATCTAACTAGAGTTGCTCTCCTTTTTCTTTTAGTGTTCCTTTTAATTTTCTTCCAAGATTTTCCACCCACGGCAATCTCGGTTATCTAGCTGTAGTGTTAGTAATAGATCTTTAGCGATAGACTCAAATAGAGGCTTAAACATAATTGAAGAAGAAGAAGAAGAATTTAACGAAATGGCTTTTAATCCGGCTCAGCCTCAACCACCAGTTTTAACCTCATCTCAGTCTATGGTAGACCATATTTATAAGGCTCTTAGACTTGTTCCGGAATTTGACGGAAATCCGAACGTTTTAACTCGGTTTGTTCATTTGTGCGATCAATTAGTTGAACAGTACATGTCAAATGAGCCCGGACGAGAACTTGCTAATCTGTCACTTATTAATGGGATTTTGAATAAAATTACTGGGCACGCAGCACGCACTATTAATTCCAATGGTATCCCGGAAACCTGGCAGGCTATACGTAATACAATTATTAACACTTTTGCCGACCAACGTGATGAGACCTCTCTTTACAATGATCTTTCTCTATTAACACAAGGCTCAAGTACCCCTCAGCAATTTTATGAGGAATGTCAAAATTTATTTAGTACCATAATGACATATGTCTCATTGCATGAAACTATAGGTAGCACCATTGAGGCGAAACGTAATTTATATAAAAAATTAACACTTCAATCGTACCTTCGTGGACTTCGCGACCCCCTTGGTTCTCGTATCAGGTGTATGAGACCAGAGACGATGGAGAAGGCTTTAGAATTTGTTCACCATGAGATGAACACTCTGTACTTACAGCAGCGTAACGATCACTTACCTCACCGAAAGTCTTCGTCTTCATTTAATCAGCCTAACTTTTCAGCATTTTCTTTCAGCAACCCAAACGCGTTAAATATTCCAAGAAATAATTTTATCCCTAAACCTTTAAATAATATTTTTTCCGGTCAAATAAAACCTAATAATTTTAATATGCCTAATATGCCTGGCCCATCTAGGCCATTCGCCGCGCCGAGGCCTATGCCACTTTGGAGACCTCAACCACCGTTCCCTACTCGTACTCAACAAATGTTTGCGGCTCCTCCGCCAAATTATAGGCCCCAGAGCAACGTTTTTAAAATACCTAATCATCATCCTCGTAACAACGCAAATAGTAACACAAATTTTCCGCAACCTATGAGTGGTGTCAGTCACTATGTAGCTAAACCTTTCCCGCCTAGACAACCCCATGACTGGACTAAATCTGGGAATCCGCCACCCACTAACTATTTTAAGACAAGAGAACTTAACGTAAACGAATTCTATGACTTTGACTATGACTATAATAATGACTATTCGGGTGACTACTACCATGATTATCACAATGACTACTACGAATATCCTGACTATGCTTATGACTTATCATTTGAGCAACCTTCAGATTACGTTCCTGCTACTATAGAAGAAGCTAATGAAGAAGCGACTCGTTCTGATAAAGAGGATTTTCGGACAGTCTCGACGTCAGAAAAACCAAAATAGAAATAAATCTGCAAACTCAACGTCAATTGCCCTATATTCAGATCCTAGATCCGCCTCTTAAATTACTAGTTGATACTGGAGCCAACCAGTCTTTTATAAGTCCGAAAGCTGTACAAACCTTCTTTTCGGATATATCATGTAACTACGATCCTTTCGAGATTACTAATATCCATGCGACTACTCGTAGTAATTATTCAATTACTATACCATGTTTTAAAGAATTCAATGAAAAAGAAGACATTACTTTATTAATTTATAAATTTCACAATTATTTTGACGGAGTAATTGGTCTCGATTTGCTTGAACAATTTGAATCTACAATTGATTTAAAAAATAAAATTTTAGTTACACGGCACTCATCCACTCCTTTGCTAATGTACGACTCTCGCAACTGTAATCTCTATGAATGCATTATACCTGCAAATTCATCTAAATTAATCAAAATTCCAGTAAACTTTCATGACGGCGAAGCATTAATCCCTGAACAAATTATATCAAATTGTCAAATTAAAGATTGTATTACGACTGTTAAGAATAACCGTGGTATTGTAGAAGTAATTAACCCTTCTAGACATGACATAGTTTTTTCTATGGATAGACCGGCTAGTGCTGAACTATTTAACACTCAAGTGACACCTTCCGGAAAATTACCTGATCGCGTATCTCAAGTACTTTCTCGTCTTCGTACTGAACATCTAAATCCCGAAGAACGTGCCAACCTAGAAAATATTTGTGCCAAATATGCTGACGTATTTTATATCGATGGCGAACCGTTAACATTCACTAATAAAATCAAGCACAGCATCAAAACGACTGATGAGTTACCAGTCTACACTAAATCTTATAGATATCCCTTTATACATAGAAATGAAGTTCAAGATCAAATTTCAAAAATGTTATCACAAGGCATTATTCGTCCTTCACAATCAGCATGGAGCTCTCCCATCTGGGTGGTTCCAAAGAAGGCAGATGCATCTGGTAAAGCTAAATGGCGTATAGTTGTCGATTTTAGAAAATTGAATGAAAAAACAATAGACGATAAATATCCTATACCCAATATAACCGATGTTTTGGATAAATTAGGCAACTGTCACTATTTCAGTACCCTTGATTTAGCCAGTGGTTTCTACCAAGTGGAAATGAATCCTGAGGACGTTCAAAAGACCGCATTTAACGTAGAACATGGGCACTTCGAATTTCTGCGTATGCCCATGGGTCTGAAAAATTCCCCATCCACGTTTCAACGTGTGATGGATAATGTCCTCAGGGATCTCCAGAATACAGTTTGCCTAGTCTATCTAGACGATATCATAGTTTTTAGCGTTTCTTTGCAAGAACACATGGTAAATTTGGAAAAAGTATTCAGAAGATTAAGAGAATCAAATTTTAAAATTCAAATGGATAAATCGGAATTCTTAAAATTAGAAACAGCCTATTTAGGACATATAATTAGTAAAGATGGTATAAAACCAAATCCGGACAAAATAAAAGCTATACAAAAATTCCCCTTACCTAAAACTGCTACAGAGATAAAAAGATTTTTAGGACTTGTTGGATATTACAGAAAGTTCATACCAGATTTTGCGCGTATAACTAAACCAATGACTAAATGCTTAAAAAAAGGATCTAAAATTACTTATAATGATTCTAATTATACTAAAAGTTTCGAGACATGTAAGACCTTATTAACTAACGACCCAATTTTGCAATATCCGGACTTTAACAAAGACTTTGTACTTACCACAGACGCATCCAATTATGCCATTGGTGCTGTCCTCTCACAAGGTACTATTGGTAGTGATAAACCTATAGCTTACGCATCCAGAACTCTTAACTCTAGTGAGATCAATTACAGCACAATAGAAAAGGAACTATTGGCTATTGTTTGGGCCACCAAATATTTCAGGCCATATCTATTTGGGAGAAAATTTAAAGTAGTTACGGATCATAAACCCCTTCAATGGGTAATGAACCTCAAGGAACCTAATTCTAGACTAACTCGATGGCGCCTAAAGCTAAGTGAATACAATTTTACTACGGTCTATAAGCAAGGCAAACATAACACCAACGCCGATGCTTTGTCCCGTATAGAAATTAATAATGAAGAAACTAGTTCTATTGCAGTTAATGTCTCAGAGAAACCACCTTCTGAATCTGGTTCATCCACCTTAACAGCTCATACAAGTGCTGAAAATCCTATATTAGAAATTCCTATAACAGATGAACCTCTCAATAAATTCACTCACCAAATTTGCTTAGTTGTTGTAGGAGACCTAAAGAAAAAACCAACAATGACTAGACCTTTTGACACGCATACTAGAACGACTATTCGTATTTCAGAATCCAATCTTGAAGCTGAAGTCATACAAGCCATTAAAGAGTTTGTGAATCCCAAAATCAAGACAGGTCTTAAGATCTTTCCACCTCTAGCTATGTATCAAGTAATTCCTATTATTCAGGATAACTTTAGAAGTTCTTCAATGAACTTAGTACTTACCAAAGTAGAATTAGAAAACATTAACGATTACTTAAAACAGCAGGATATAATAAAAAAATATCACGAGGGCAAGACGAACCATCGTGGTATAAATGAAACCTATTTAGCCCTATCTTCTAAGTATTTCTGGCCTAAGATGAGAGACCATATCACTAAATACATCAACGAGTGCAGTATTTGTGGTCAAGCGAAATATGACAGGAATCCTATAAGACAAAGATTTAATATAGTCCCTCCACCTACAAAACCCTTCGAAATTGTACATTTAGATCTTTTTACAGCTAAAAACGAAAAATACCTTACATTTGTTGACTCTTTCTCGAAATATGCTCAAGCATATCATCTTAGAGATGGAACAGCAATAAGTGTAGTCCAAGCTCTACTAAAATTTTCGACTCATCATGGTCTACCTCTAACCATAATTACTGACCAAGGTCCTGAATTCACCAACCAGCTATTCTCTGAATTTACGAGACTCCATAAAGTTCAACACCAAAAAATTAATTCCCATACTCCTAATGAAAACGGTATAGTGGAACGCTTTCATTCTACTATTTTGGAACATCTTCGAATATTACAACTCGAAAAACCAGATGAACCAGTAGTGAATCTTATGACATATGCCTTATTAGCATATAATAGCTCAATTCACAGCTTCACTAAATGTAGACCTCTAGACCTAATTACAGGACATTTCGATCCTCGTGATCCATTAGATATAAATCTGACTGAACATCTTCTACAACAGTATTCACAAACCCATAAAAATCGCATGACTCAAGTGTACGACTTAATAAATCAGACTTCCCTTCAGGACAGGACTCAACTGACTGAAAGCAGAAACAGAAACCGTGAACCTGAAAAAGACTATACTCCCGATCAGCAGATTTTTATACGTAATCCAATGGCGAGTAGACAAAAGCTAGCGCCAAGATATACTCAGGATACTGTTCTTGCTGATCTCCCTATCCACATTTACACCAAAAAGAAACGCGGCCCTGTCGCTAAATCCCGACTTAAACGTACCCCTAAAGTCCCCACTTTGTTACAGGATAATACTGCTAACGACTCTTCTCCAGCTGACGAAAGGACAAGAAATAACGATTGACTCTTTGGACAGCGGACCAGGCCTACTTCCCTTTAAACTAGGACCCGCAAAGGTCATATCACATTACCATTCCTTCCTTAATTTCGTTGATCTTGATAATATTCGTACTCAGATCAATAAAGTTCAATTACAACTATCTGAAGTAAAACTTAAATTAAGTAATAATACTTTACACCTATTTGATCCTCATATTGAACATTTGAAACTTAAAATTAACGCGGTCTCAGATCAGCTACTTACCTTTGAGCCACATCGTGTGAGGAGAGGCCTTGTAGATGGATTAGGTTCAATTATTAAAAGTATCTCTGGAAACTTAGATTACACCGATGCTATTAAATATGATAAAGCCATTCAGGTTATCCAGAAAAATGAGTTAAAATTAGAAACAGAGTTAAATAACCATATTACATTAAATAAAGAATATATATCTTATAATACAAAAATTTTAGATAGTCTAGTTCAAAATCAAGCTAAGATAAATCAAGTCATTAACGAGTTTTTGGAACATGAAAATCAAAGTGAATCTGTTTTATTTAAGTATGCCCATTTGGCGCAGTACTTACTAATAGTTGGAGATAATATCGAAGATTTGTCTCAAGAAATACTTAAAATAGAGAATAATTTAGCTTTTATTCGTGCATCGAGCACACCCCATTCAGTAGTTAGTTTAAATAATGTTAAGAATATAATCAATACAGTTAAAGCTATATATAATAAGGAAGAAATCTTTGACATCGAGTACAGAGATTTCTATGATATAATTAAGCTAGGATATTTTTACACAGATAGGCGAATAGTTATAGTTATACAGATACCGATTGCCTATCCTCCTTCCTACATCCTGTATAGATTGTCCATAGTCCCAAATAAATTTAAAAATGTCCTGATACCTACCTTACCTTATATAGCAATTTCTGGGAAGAACTATGTGTACATGGAGACAGAATGTCTGAAAGTTAACTCGTCATATCTCTGCCAAGCGAAGCCGAAGAATAGACTACTAGATGAACCGGACTGCATACAACATCTCATTGCCAAGCAAGAACTCCTAAAGTCTACATTTTTCTTCTGCACCCTCCGTCTGCAGCCCTCGTAATTAACGTACGTAAAATATACTTACATAAAAAAACAAACATTATTGTACGTTGGAACAACAAATATACTTTTAGTCATAGATATAGAATTTTTTTCTTTAAATCTATGCTTTTAACAAATAAGGGGCTTAATTCTAAGAGCATTTTCTCCCAGTCAACGATAGGGATAAACCGAAAATTATGTGGCTTAAAAAAGAAAATCAATATATTTGAATGTGAAAATATTACTATATAATAGCATGAAAACAAATCACAATTACAAGCGTTTCCGGTGTAAAGGTGCCCAAAACACTGGCCGCGTTACCGCACTGGATAGCTATGGCCATTATTTGCACCAGAAACGAGCCAAACGTGAGTCCCCAGTCTTTTCTGTAATTCTTTGACCTAGGATTTATTCGTGAATGTCCCTTCTACGTTGTATACCTACAGAATTCTAAGTTCAAGTCCGTCTCGCGCTTGACCATTAACATTATTATTGCATTTACTATCAACATTTCGGCTTTGACTACGCAACTCGCGACAACAAGCGCCCTAATAGCTCAGCTCAACTGTAGCGGCAGTGGGTTCTATTATAAACTTGCAACTTTGTGAGTTTATAGTTCGTAAAGAGAAATTACATTTTGGAAAAACGGGGAAATTCCGTTGGTCAACTTAGACGGAATTTGAAGGGACTTAAACAGGAAAATTTTGTATTTAGTCCGAAAAATTCTTTCTAACAAGTTTAGTTATATGCTACGTCGAAGCCTAGAGTACGGTTTTCTAGTTGTCTTTTCCATATACGATGTGGAAGGGACATACCCATAATAAGTTGATTCACGGGCTATACTAGATCACTATAGTAAAATGATTATAAAATAGCTGTTAAAACCAAAAAAAGTTGACATTCCCATACAAATTGCCCGGGCGGCTGCAAACTTTCGTATTAGAAACGCCTATTTTTTTATAAATTTTTGAATGTCACTTTTATTTCATTATAATATAAGATCTAGTATAGCCCGTGATATGATTTATCCCGTTATGTCCCTTCCACGTAGTATACGTACAGAATTCTAAGTACAAGTCCGACTCGCGCTTGACCGTTAACATTATTATTGCATTTACTTACAACATTTCGGCTTTGACTACGCAACTCGCGACAACAAGCGCCCTAATAGCTCAGCTCAACTGTAGCGGCAGTGGATTCTGTTATAAACTTGCAACTTTGTGAGTTTATAGTTCGTAAAGAGAAATTACATTTTGGAAAAACGGGGAAATTCCGCTGGTCAATGTAGACGGCATATTTGAAGGGACATAAACAGGAACATTTTCTATTTAGTTCGAAAAATTCTTTTAACAAGTTAAGTTGTACCCAGAGTACGATTTTCTAGTTTGCTTCTCCATGTAAAACGTGGAAGGAACATACCCATAATAAATCGAATCATAAGGCCTATTTAGACGGTGCAAGTTTCTTGTCCGTTGCATGCCATTTTATTGCAGCAATAGACAACTTGCATGGTCTAAACGAAATGTCAGCCATACAAATCATTTATTGTTTCAATAAAATTGTATGCAACACGCAAGAAACTTGCACCGTCTAAATGGGCCTATAGACTATGCTAGATCACTATAGTATAATAATAATAAAATAGTAGTCAAGAAACAAAAGAAAAGGACATTCCCACACAAATTGCCCTGGCGGCTGCACACTTTCGTATGAAAATGCCTATCTTTAAAAAAAAATTTGAATGTCACTTTTATTTCATTATACTATAGGATCTAGTATAGCCCGTGATATGATTTATCCCGTTTTGTCCCTTCCACGTTGTATACCTACAGGATTCTAAGTACAACTACGACTCGCGCTTGACCATTAACATTATTATTGCATTTACTTTACTACTACGACTACGCAACTCGCGACAACAAGCGCCCTAATAGCTCAGTTCAACTGTAGCGGCAGTGGATTCTGTTATAAACTTGCAACTTTGAGAGTTTATAGTTCGCAGAGAGAAATTACATTTTAGAAAAACGGGGAAAGTCCGCTGGTCAATGTAGACGGCATATTTGAAGGGACATAAACAGGAACATTTTGTATTTAGTTTGAAAAATTCTTTTAACAAATTTAGTTGTACCCAGAGTACGGTTTTCTAGTTTTCTTCTCCATGTAAAACGTGCAAGGAACATACCAATAATAAATCGAATCATAAGGCCCATTTAGACGGTGCAAGTTTTTTGCCCGTTGCATGCCATTTTATTGCAGCAATATACAACTTGCATGGTCTAAACGAAATGTCAGCCATACAAATCATTTATTGCTTCAATAAAATTGTATGCAACACGCAAGAAACTTGCACCGTCTAAATGGGCCTATAGACTATGCTAGATCACTATAGTATAATGATAATAAAATAGTAGTCAAGAAACAAAAGAAAAGGACATTCCCACACAAATTGCCCTGGCGGCTGCACATTTTCCTATGAAAATGCCTATCTTTAAAAAAAAATTGAATGTCACTTTTATTTCATTATACTATAGGATCTAGTATAGCCCGTTATGTCCCTTCCACGTTGTATACGTACAGAATTCTAAGTACAAGTCCGACTCGTGCTTGACCGTTAACATCATTATTGCATTTACTATCAACATTTCGGCTTTGACTACGCAACTCGCGACAACAAGCGCCCTAATAGCTCAGCTCAACTGTAGCGGCAGTGGACTCTGTTATAAACTTGCAACTTTGTGAGTTTATAGTTCGCAGAGAGAAATTACATTTTGGAAAAACTGGGAAATTCTGCTGGTCAAAGTAGACGGAATATTTGAAGGGACATAAACAGGAACATTTTGTATTTAGTTCGAAAAATTCTTTTAACAGTTTAGTTGTACCCAGAGTACAGTTTTCTAGTTTGCTTCTCCATGTAGAACGTGCAAGGAACATACCCAAAATAAATCGAATCATAAGGCCCATTTAGACGGTGCAAGTTGCTTGCCCGTAGCATGCCATTTTATTGCAGCAATAGACAACTTGCATGGTCTAAACGAAATGTCAGCCATACAAATCATTTACTGCTTCAATAAAATTGTATGCAACACGCAAGAAACTTGCACCGTCTAAATGGGCCTATAGACTATGCTAGATCACTATAGTATAATGATAATAAAATAGTAGTCAAGAAACAAGAGAAAAGGACATTCCCACACAAATTGCCCTGGCGGCTGCACATTATCGTAAGAAAATGCCTATCTTTTAAAAAAAAATTCAATGTCACTTTTATTTCATTATACTATAGGATCTAGTATAGTCCGTGATATGATTTATCCCGTTATGCCCCTTCCACTTTGTATACGTACAGAATTCTAAGTACAAGTCCGACTCGTGCTTGACCGTTAACATTATTATTGCATTTACTTTTAACATCTCGGCTTTGACTACGCAACTCGCGACAACAAGCGCCCTAATAGCTCAGCTCAACTGTAGCGGCAGTGGATTCTGTTATAAACTTGCAACTTTGTGAGTTTATAGTTCGTATTACATTTTGGAAAAACGGGGAAATTCCGCTGGTCAATGTAGACGAAATATTTGAAGGGACATAAACAGGAAAATTTTGTATTTAGTTCGAAAAATTCTTTTAACAAGTTTAGTTGTACACAGAGTACGGTTTTCTAGTTTTCTTCTCCATGTAGAACGTGCAAGGAACATACCCATAATAAATCGAATCATAAGGCCTATTTAGACGGTGCAAGTTTCTTGCCCGTTGCATGCCATTTTATTGCAGCAATAGACAACTTGCATGGTCTAAACGAAATGTCAGCCATACAAATCATTTATTGTTTCAATAAAATTGTATGCAACACGCAAGAAACTTGCACCGTCTAAATGGGCCTATAGATTATGCTAGATCACTATAGTATAATGATAATAAAATAGTAGTCAAGAAACAAGAGAAAAGGACATTCCCACACAAATTGCCCTGGCGGCTGCACATTATCGTAAGAAAATGCCTATCTTTAAAAAAAAAATTCAATGTCACTTTTATTTCATTATACTATAGGATCTAGTATAGCCCGTGATATGATTTATCCCGTTATGTCCCTTCCACTTTGTATACGTACAGAATTCTAAGTACAAGTCCGACTCGCACTTGACCATTAACATTATTACTGCATTTACTTTCAACATTTCGGCTTTGACTACGCAACTCGCGACAACAAGCGCCCTAATAGCTCAGCTCAACTGTAGCGGCAGTGGATTCTGTTATAAACTTGCAACTTTGTGAGTTTATAGTTTGTAAAGAGAAATTACATTTTGGAAAAACGGGGAAATTCCGCTGGTCAATGTAGACGGCATATTTGAAGGGACTTCAACAGGAAAATTTTGTATTTAGTTCGAAAAATTCTTTTAACAAGTTTAGTTGTACCCAGAGTACGGTTTTCTAGTTTGCTTCTCCATGTAAAACGTGGAACATACCCAAAATAAATCGAATCATAAGGCCCATTGAGACGGTGCAAGTTTCTTGCCCGTTACATGCCATTTTATTGCAGCAATAGACAACTTGCATGGTCTAAACGAAATGTCAGCCATACAAATCATTTACTGCTTCAATAAAATTGTATGCAACACGCAAGAAACTTGCACCGTCTAAATGGGCCTATAGACTATGCTAGATTACTATAGTATAATGTTAATAAAATAGTAGTCAAGAAACAAAAGAAAAGGACATTCCCACACAAATTGCCCTGGCGGCTGCACATTTTCCTATAAAAATGCCTATCTTTAAAAAAAAATTGAATGTCACTTTTATTTCATTATACTATAGGATCTAGTATAGCCCGTTATGTCCCTTCCACGTTGTATACCTACAGAATTCTAAGTACAACTACGACTCGCGCTTGACCATTAACATTATTATTGCATTTACTTTACTACTACGACTACGCAACTCGCGACAACAAGCGCCCTAATAGCACAGATTACTAATAAGTTACTACGTAACAGATACATCACTTCCCTACAAACGCCAAATACCTACGCTTTATTTAACTAAACTTTCTTGCTGTCAAGCGACGCGAGGAAATATGAGCCTAACTGCTTTGACTCAACGGAGCGTTTTAAGTGCACAGCGGACGATGACGTCGGCCGTTGTGAGATTACCTTAGGGTTGACTCAATGTTGTAAAATACAAAAATGAACGTGACGCATATTTATGAAAAGAAATTTTATTAAAAAGGATCTATAGAAGATTTGACTTTAAAAGTTGTGACGTAATAAGAGCGTGTGATTTTCATAGAAACTTCATTAACTGTGGATGTACCGTACATCGCAATGAGAAACATACGATATTGAGTAATTCTTTATAGCATACTTTCTAGTTCACGTAAATCGTTGTTATATACTTTACTAGAGGAGCTCGGTGGCCCGCACTAGCACTTTCGCATGTAAAGCGGCACCGGGCGTGGTCCGCACTAGGATGGGTGACCACAAGTGGCATAAAAATTGAGCTCCTCTGTGCTTGCATTGGTTCCGGCTGTCATATTGTATGGCAGTCGTTAAGCTATGTCAGATGCCTTTAGGCAGCTTGAAAAATCTGAAACCAGTGTTGGCCATTTACACACACGAAAAACAACAACATATACTATCTGGATACAGTACATCAATGTTAAA
Source organism: Acrobasis consociella (assembly GCA_963555685.1). NCBI lineage: Eukaryota > Metazoa > Arthropoda > Insecta > Lepidoptera > Pyralidae > Acrobasis > Acrobasis consociella. The sequence continues at coordinate 1,196,581 of OY743107.1, forward strand.
CTTTCGACGTTCCATAGGACAATCAAACTTCATACCTACAAAATAATCTGATTGGATGAGACAGTACCAAATCCTATTCTATACGACTACCTACTTTTTAACGAAAAAAAAAAACACTTACTTTCCTCGTCTTTTGGCAATGTGAAAAACGACAATTCTTTATTGGTTCTTTGACTTTGACATTGGAATACCGCACAATAATGTCTTGACATTGTTAAATATAACGCTTGTTTATATTGTAAATATAATATAAATATAAGAAAATATTGTAAACAAACAATACGCAATAAGCAAGTCTCATGCACGTAATAGAAGGGGTGGAGTTAAATAAAACGTCAGTGCTTTGGAGCGGTCAAAACAATACTGTTTAATCTTATTTTCTCTACACTATTTGTTTACATTATGATATACATAGGGCTGTGACTCAGTAGCCGCCGCTATCACGGCCTTCCTGCGAAATGCTTCGCTCTCGAAGCGTTACATAATTATAACATAATTATAACTCAGACACTACTACAACTCTAATATCTAAATCTAATCCAATGTCTATATTACTCAGGCACAAGGCTATCTACTAAACACAATAAAAAAGTCACAAAAATAATATCACAAAAATAATATCGATAATAGTGAAACATAATTAACAATTGAGAGTAATCAAATTGATCTCTTCTTTTAAAATCTTAAAACTATCACTATATTATAGTATTTAAAAATTTTTTAAAAATAAACACACACATTATAATAAAACATTTTTTATAGCGCTTTTTTTATTAGGAAGTACTTCCACTTTTGTTATCTTATTCTATAAAGTTCAAATATCTATTTTATACTAAGATCAGATCACATCAAACAAGCATTTCATATCTACCACTAATAAAAACTAATTTTTAAAACTACGTAGGTATAACATAAGTAGATAGACATTGATTTTGTCACGTTCTATCTTATTGTACCTGTAAACAGAAAGATTTTGTAGAAAACAAAAAATAGTTATCAGTATTTCGATTTGGGAATCGAACCCCTTTTTTTTTACTTTTGCCCACTCGAAAAGTCAAAGCCCTTCTAAGTGTTCTTTTTTATATTGTTCACCAGCTGTGTTTGGTATTGTTTTCTTTTTTTCAACTGTGAAGCGATACTTATGTTTTTGTGAAAAGAATATTTTGTTTGTGTATTTTATCTTTATTCGGCGATCCCAGCTCATTTACAGTAGCGCAAAGTAGGAACTACTAACTTTACACTATAGTAAATAGCTTACGCCAGTTAACATTATTTTGGCGGTCCCAGCACACTTACAGATAAGTTGCTACGCCGAAGACATTTTGTATTTTGTAAGTTTGGCAATCCTGGCACACTTATTATTAATTAAGTTGCATATGCCCACAACATTTTATTTATTTGGCAATCCCGGCACACTTATTTTACATAAGTTGCTTATGCCCAAAACATTTTATTATTTTTGATAGCCTATCACGGCCTCTTTTTTTTTTTTTGTTTTTACTCTTTGTCCAATCCTCGCTTACTTATCGAGTAAGTAGCTCGGCTGACTTATTATTTATAGCGATCCATGCGCACTTTTTTTTTTAAAGCCGCTTACGCCATGTTTCACTTTTGTTGTATTTATAATCATTTGGAATGAACAATCGCAGTGGCATTTTCTGCAATTTCTCGATTCCAAAGTCTGATTCTGTCTTTAGGCACAATTTGCAAAGTTTTTTTTGTCGTATTTTTAACTTTATACCTATCGTTAGGTAAACATTTTTCAATTGTATATGGTCCATTATATCTCGGGTCTAATTTTCCCAGACGTGTTCGCTGACGTTGTACATAAACAACATCACCTTCTCTCAATTGTAAATTATTACGTCTCGTTCTGTCAAATCTTTGTTTAGTTTTTAAAGCATAATTCCTCAACCGTTCTTCTGCAGTTTTTCTCAGTTCTTGAGTATCTATATTTGATTCGATTTCTGGAAGTCCACTATTTAATTGTCGTATAGCCGGTACTTCCGTACGTACTCCAGTGAGTAGTTCTATAGGAGTACAACCAATACTCTTCTGAACTGTAGTATTCAAAGTGAGTTGTATTTTGCTAACAGTGCTCGTCCATCCTGCTCCGCGACTCACTTCGCAAGCAAGTAAATTTAATACGGTAGCCACATATCGCTCTGCTTGCCCATTAGCTCTACTTGCTCCGGTGGCAATGAAATGGATTTCAATGTCCATTCGTTTTAAGAGTTCTTTTGTTTGTCGGCTAGAAAAGTTTGTTCCTTTATCTGTTATAATTCGTTTAGTAGTACCAAACAAACTGAGTTGTGGTTCTAGGGCTCTCACTAGCTCTGTTCCGGTTAGATTTTCCAAAGGTACTAATATTATAAATTTAGTGTAGGCATCCACCAACAATAACAGGTACCTATAGCGATCTCCGACTGTTCCAAATGGCCCCGTACAATCTGCATGTACAGTATGAAAAGGTATTGGTAGTTTTTCAATAGGATGCAAAAATCCTTGTTTAGGCCCACTGGGTCGCTTAGCTGATAAACAAATGATACAGTGACCGACGTATTTTTTTACGAATTGTGTCATTCCAGGAAACCAGTATTTTGTTCGCATTGATTCAAGAGTCTTATCTACTCCTATATGGCATTGTTCATCATGAAACGTTTTTGTCAAATTAAATCGTGCTGCTGAAGGCACATAATATTTCAGTGTTCTTTCTTGGTTTTCCTGAAATATTCTCATTAGTATACCATTTTGCATTATGTACTCCTTTAAACTATCGGGATTTTCTTCAATTCTTCTTTTTATCTCAATTACTTCTCGGTCTTGCTTTTGAGTTGCTTCCAACCATGTAACTTGATCATTCACTAATACTTCTTCGGTATGGTTTTGTGATGGATTTCTGCTAAAAAAATCTACGTGTTTTATACAACTTCCTTTTCTATATTCAATTTTAAAATTGAAATCTTGAATATATAACCACCATCTGGCAACACGTGGTAACAAATGGCGTTTAGTTGAAGTTAACTTCACAGCGTTACAGTCTGTAATCAATTTGAACTCTATTCCCAATAAATACACACGAAAGTGTTTTAGAGCATTCACTATTGCCAACGTCTCTAACTCATAGCTATGATACTTAGACTCTTCCAATGAAGCTCGTTTGCTATAATAAGACACAACACGAAGATCTTTGTTATGCCTTTGAAGTAATATTGCACCATATCCCAAGCTACTAGCGTCAGTATGTAATTCAGTTTCTCGCTCTGGATCATAAACAACTAACAGAGGACGTGAAGACAGCTTTTCAATTAAATATTGTCGGGCTCCTTCACATTCTAGTGTCCAATTAAAGGTTGTGTCCTTTCGCAATAAGTTTGTTATACATGCTGTTTTTGTAGCAAATTCCGGTACGTATTTACGAAAATAACCTGCCAGCCCCATTAACTGTCTGACTTGTTTAAGATTTTGAGGAATTGGAGCACTTTTCAGAGCCTGAATTTTAGTTTCTCCCGGTCGGATACCTGCTTCAGAAACTATTCTTCCTAAATATTCAATTTCAGTTTGTAAAAATTTACACTTCTTCAGGTTTAGTGTAAATCCTGCATCATCTAATGCTTTTAACACTACACGAAGTCTTTCCAAACCTTCTTCTGGATTTATTGATGGGATGATGACGTCATCAATATAAACAAGGGCTATAGAGTTTTTCAAAGGTCCTAAAGCATTATTTACAGCTCTTTGAAAAGTACTCGGTCCATTGCACAATCCAAATGGTACTCTCAGCCATTCATAGTGACCTTCAGACGTGACGAAAGCAGTTTTTTCCACGGATTTTGTCTCTTTTTCAATTGGAATTCCGTGGAAACCAGATGCCATATCGAGTGTGCTAAAATAACGAGCTTTTCCCAATCTATCCAACTGATCATCAATTAATGGCAACGGATATCTGTCTTTTATAGTTATCTTATTCAAAGCGCGATAATCTACACACAATCTGTCACTTGCATCTTTTTTTCTCACAAGTATAACTGGTGACGCATACGGTGAAGTGGATTCTTGAATGATGTTATTATTCAAAAGTTCGGTCACAATCGCTCTTACTTTTTCTTGCTCAGAGAAAGACATTCGATATGGGTGGTAAACAATGGGTTCGTTTGTTGTCGTCCGTATAGTCATGACGGCAGTCTTTATTTCTCGTATGTTATTGTTTAAAGCGATAAGACTCGAATGTTTATTTAACAATTTCCAAAGCTCGACTTGTATGTAACTTGGGACTTTATTTAACGAATTGGATATGAAGTCCTCAATGTTATAAACACTTTCAGTACTTTGAACTATATCCCGCCTTTTAACTATTGTGCCGCTCAATGTTGTTATGAACATGATATCATTTGTGGTTATAGCGTCTCTACCAATAATAGCCTCATAGCATATTTCTTTGTCTTGAACTATATGAAAAGTTGCCTCTAAACTAATATTTTCCAACTGCAAGATGACATCTATTTTCGCATTTGAAATCAGAATTGTATCAGAAAGTCCAGAAATGTGAATCATAAATGGTTGACAATGGGCCTTTACAGATCGTGCCACAGTATCCCTTATTAATGAACACGACGCTCCGCTGTCAATTAATACATGAACAAGTATACCATTAATTATAACAGGTGTTGTACATACCTTGCCATTGCTGTTTACATCTTTGCCAGCAGACCGTTTTTGTCCTTTGTCAACTCTCTGCTTTGTCCAACAATCCTCGGCCAGATGTCCAGTCTTGAAACAAAATGTACATTTGTTTTGCTTCTTCCTGTTTACTTGTGTATCAGTTTCTGTAACAGCTGGTATATTTTGGGGTAATTTGTGTACACTAGTACGACAATCACGTTGCAAATGACCCATTCGATTACAGCGGTGACAACGCTTATATTCGGTATTCGGTCTGTATTTCTTGGATGTAGTTGGTAACAATTCTCTGTCAGTATCTATATTATCAGCAAATGCAGAACGTTTAATGTTATTTGGTGAGATTGGTATATATCGGGATAATTTTTCAAATAGCCCACTTACAGTTTCTGCGCTATTAGCAATTGATTTTGCATGCGGATCTGTAATACCTCCAGTTATTAATTCCAATATTTCAGTTTCACGAAATTGTAATCGTAATTGCTTTAATATCCTATGTTTCTTTGCCGCATAAATAGAAACAGTAGAGTACTGTTCACTTGTCATATTTGCTGCCTTTTTGAAATCACGACAAAGATCTCGACACTTTGGAAATGTTATTTGAAGATCTTCTTTCAGAGCAGGCCAGGTTCTCTTTACTGGTGTCCATTCTTTGTACAAGTCACGTGCTGGTCCGGCTAAAAATGGTACACATCGAGCAATTGTTTCCACGTCGTCCCATTTGTGCTTCAAGACCAGGGCATCTACTTCTGCACTCCATTCCTTAGCTTCAATCGATCCAACACTCGGGTTAAAAGTTGGCAACGCTATCGCCTTACTGGTGCTCGTGTAAGTTATTATTTCACTATTCAACTCACTCTCGTTTTCACTTAATATCAATTCATTGTTTTTTTTGTTTAATTGTCCACTTTTATTTTTATTTTTAACTATTTTATTACTCATTTTCATGTAGATGTAGGTTCTTAAATTTACGCGAATAATTTACGCGAACTACGATCCCACTTCTGATAATAGAAGGGGTGGAGTTAAATAAAACGTCAGTGCTTTGGAGCGGTCAAAACAATACTGTTTAATCTTATTTTCTCTACACTATTTGTTTACATTATGATATACATAGGGCTGTGACTCAGTAGCCGCCGCTATCACACGCGACTACACAGGCCGGAGTGCGGCGCCCCTTTGCCACTTGGGCGTTAGAAAACACGGCTAGCCGGTAGGTACATTTTGAGCGATCTTGATCGAGTGACGGAGGCCTGCTAATAGCTCAGCTCAACTGTAGCGGCAGTGGATTCTGTAATAAACTTGCAACTTTGTGAGTTTATAGTTCGCAGAGAGAAATTACATTTTGGAAAAACGGGGAAATTCCGCTGGTCAAAGTAGACGGAATATTTGAAGGGACATAAACAGGAACATTTTGTATTTAGTTCGAAAAATTCTTTTAACAAGTTTAGTTGTACCCAGAGTACGATTTTCTAGTTTGCTTCTCCATATAAAACGTGGAACATACCCAAAATAAATCGAATCATAGACTATGCTAGATCACTATAGTATAATGATAATAAAATAATAGTCAAGAAACAAAAAAAAGGACATTCCCACACAAATTGCCCTGGCGGCTGCACACTTTCGTATGGAAATGCCTATCTTTTAAAAAAAAATTGTATGTCACTTTTATTTCATTATACTATAGGATCTAGTATAGCCCGTGATATGATTTATCCCGTTTTGTCCCTTCCACGTTGTATACCTACAGAATTCTAAGTACAACTACGACTCGCGCTTGACCATTAACATTATTATTGCATTTACTTTACTACTACGACTACGCAACTCGCGACAACAAGCGCCCTAATAGCTCAGCTCAACTGTAGCGGCAGTGGGTTCTGTTATAAACTTGCAACTTTGTGAGTTTATAGTTTGTAAAGAGAAATTACATTTTGGAAAAACGGGGAAATTCCGCTGGTCAATGTAGACGGCATATTTGAAGGGACATAAACAGGAACATTTTGTATTTAGTTCGAAATATTCTTTTAACAGTTTAGTTGTACCCAGTTTTCTAGTTTTCTTCTCCATATATAACGTGGAAGGGACATACCCATAATAAATCGAAACATAGGCTATGCTAGATCACTATAGTATAATGATAATAAAATAGTAGTCAAGAAACAAAAAAAAAGTCATTTTTATACACATTGCCCTGACGGCTCTGCAAACTTTAGTATGGAAATGCCGATTTTTTTTAAAGTTTTTGATTCTTATTTTAACTCTAGTTCACTGTGTGGTTTTCGGTAGAGTAGAGTAGGACCACTCCAAGTCTTCCCGTGGATGTCGTAGAAGACGACGAAAAAGCAAGCTCAACAAAGTTTAGAAAACATTAATGAGACCTCTCCAACCCGTCTGGCCAGCGAGGCGAGTATAGGCCAAACCCTCTGTACCTATTATTCTGGCCAAGCATGGCTCTAGTAGTACATAGGGGTCGTACTCCTGCAGCGAAGACTTAGGATAGGCTTCATCTGTCAGCACTGAGCAGCGCTTTCCCTTGCTGGTATCCTTAACCTGACACTCAAAAGTCTCAGAACCGTCATTAGCGGGAGCGGCTGGGGGTGACAGAGCGCTAAAGCGTTCCGTCACTTTCTCTCGCTCTAGCTAATGACAGTGTTGAATAAGCGGCCAAGTGCGAGTCGGACTCGCCCATGAAGGGTTCCGTAGTAGCAAATAACATAATATAAAAGTCTTGTAGTATGTTTTTTAAAATTTTTATATATGAATTGATTAAATGAAAGGTATATTGCCGTTTATGATTTATGTATGACGTATTAAAAAAACTACTTACAAGATCTCGTTCAAACCAATTTTCTCTGGTAGTGTTTATGGTAATAAACATCATATATTTTTTTTAGTTTTATCATTCTCTTATTTTAGAAGTTACAGGGGGGGGGGGGGTTACGAAAACACATGACGTATCCATAAGGGTTCCGTTTTTGCCATTTGGCTACGGAACCCTAAAAAGGTTAGCAGCGTGGAATAGTTCTGTATCTTGTTGCCAGATGTAGGCTAACCCTTAAAAGACCTGATGACGACGATGATTTTAACTTCATTATAAATACTTTAGTGATCTAGTATAGTTCGTGTTCTGATTTATCACGGGTGTGTCCCTTCCACGTTGAATAATGTGCATGACAATGGAATGCATTTGTGCGAAAAGGTTTTCATACCTTCGCCGCCTGACATCATCAGGTATAACATGAGGCTCCCATGCTGGTCTGGGAGAAATAAAAAAAAAACTTGGAATGTACCAGCTGCTTCTCTTCCCACGCAGATCGTAAAAGCCGATCGAGGGAATAGGCAAAAATGCAAATCATGTGAACAGGCGATGCGGCTAGCAACCCATCACTGTATTGATTGCTTTTCCATCTTCTCGTACACCATGACGCTAAAAGTGGCTTTTGGGTCTTGCGGCCCTGGGCTCTGCATAGAACCGCAAGACCCAAAATGCTCTGTCTGCCCCATTAGGGATAAAGACGTGATAGTATGTATGTATGTATGTATATAACATGAGATATTTTTGTTAAGTCCTTTAGTCGCCTCTTATGACATTTTCAGGAAGAGATAGATTGATATTATTCTAGATCGAAAGCCACACGGTCGTCCATTTGTATCGATAACAATATCGATAACCAATATCGATTAGTTGCACTGATTGAATTAGGATTGGCATTCGCTGGAATTGAAATTCGCTGATTTATGAATTTGCGAGCATCGTGTTTGCGAATCAATCAATTGTGGCTTAAATCTGTGGATCAGGCTGATCAATGGGCCACCTCGTAGGAAATTAGTTAAACAAATGAAATATTTACAATCAGCTGATGGGATTCGCAAGGTTATTTTATTCTAAAAACCGAGTGAAATGTTGGTTTCAAGAGTTTTACATACATATATATAATTTATGGTGGGGGTAGTGGAGAGAAAAGTGGAAAAATACTGGGGAAGGCCTACGCCGCAGAGGTTACTTCCAAAAATTCATAGTTATGAAATATGATAATCATGAAATATGTAACAGATATAATTTTATTTATTTTGGTAGAATAAAGGCTTTTTAGGATTCCGTAGCCAAATGGCAAAAACGGAACCCTTATAGATTCGTCATGTGTGTCTGTCTGTCTGTCCATCCGTATGTCACAGCCACTTTTTTCAGAAACTATAAGACCTATACTGTTGAAACTTAGTAAATAGATGTATTATGTGAACCGCATTAAGGTTTTGACACAAAAAAAGAAAAAAAAAACAATAAATTTTGGGGGTTCTCCATCCTTAGAACTAAAACTCAAAAATTTATTTTTCACCAAACCCATACGTGTAGAGTATCTATGGATAGGTCTTCAAAAATGATATTGAGGTTTCTAATATCATTTTTTTCTAAACCGAATACTTTGCGCGGGAGACACTTCCAAAGTGGAAAAAAGTGTGTCCCCCCCCCCCCCCCGTAACTTCTAAAATAAGGGAATCATAAAACTAAAAAAAATACATGATGTTCATTACCATAAAAACTACCAGCGAAAATTGGTCTGAACGATATCTAGTAAGTAGTTTTTTTTAATACGTCATAAATCATAAACGGCAATTTACCTTTCATTCAATTAACTAAAATATCTTTCATTCAATTAACTAAAATATAAAAAATTTAAAAATACGTACTACAAGACTTTTATATTATGTTATTTGCTACTACGGAACCTTTTATGGGCAAGTCCGACTCGCACTTGGCCGCTTATTTACTTTTACTTTTTACTTTACATACATATTATCACGCCTCTTTCCCAAAGGGGTAGGCAGAGACTATGGATCTCCACTTGCTACGATCCTAGACCTCTTTCACTTCATCTACACTCACTCTCCTTCTGACCTGTCCTTTTTTAAGAACGTCCGATATACAGTAAATAGTTTTAAGTTGGCTATAGGTATACAGCTGATGCACCATATTTTAATGGTTCCTAGAAATAACAGATGAATAAATAAATATATACGGACAAATCACAGATTAAGCTAGCCCCAAAGTAAGTTCGAGACTTTTGTTATGAAATACCAACTCAAAGATAATGGTATTTTATAAATACATAAATAGATAAATATCCAAGAATCAGGTCAATCTGAAACAAATCATTTTCCTTCTTGACCGGACTGGGCATCGAACCAGTGTGACAGCGTTGCATGAAGACCAAAATGACCTAAGCCACAGAGAATGTCGAATAAAAGAAGACTTACTAAAAATATATACCGTATTTATTAGGTTGGGAAACTGGACCGGGTCGACCTCGTTAAACATTCTGCGACTAAATTGCATTCCAACACCGAAGAGCATGTATGAAAAGAATAATGAATGTTGACGTAGAGCAATCCTTATTCGCCCATTTATTTAGTGTCCCATTGTTGGGCAAAGGCCTTCACAGTGGTCAAAGCATTCGCCCTGTGATCCGGAGGTCGTTGGTTCAAATCTCACTTTGTGAAGAGTAGTTTTCAGTCTGGTTAGGATACTTAAAACACCAGATTATCTAAAAAAGAAAGATGATTTCGTGTTTCGGAAAGCACGTAGAACCTTTGGGATTCGAACGCCGTCTTGAGTTTTCTGAAACCTATCCAACGATAGGTTCTGGTTTAGCCTTTGAGTTGCAGAGGTCAGGCAGCAGTCGCTTTGTGTAAAAACCACACCTAGGTTAGGTAGCGGACCCCGGGCTCTACAGCTTTACTGCTGAGGATGAAATCGGGAATACGGGATGTTGATGATGATGATGATGAGATACCTACATTGCCTTAGCTGTATAATAAGCGGCCAAGTGCGAGTCGGACACGCCCATGAAGGGTTCCATAGTTGCAAATAACATAATATAAAAGTCTTGTAGTATGTTTTTTTTTTAAATTTTTATATTTGAGCTGATTGAATGAAAGGTAAATTACCGTTTATGATTTATGACGTATAAAAAAAACTACTAACTAGATATCGTTCAAACCAATTTTCGCTCGTAGTTTTAATGGTAATGAACATCATATATTTTTATTAGTTTTATAATTCCCTTATTTTAAAAGTAAGGGGGGGAGGGGGGCACACACTTTTTTCCACTTTGGAAGTGTCTCCCGCACAAAGTATTCGGTTTAGAAAAAAATTATATTAGAAACCTCAATATCATTTTTGAAGACCTATCCATAGATCACACGTATGGGTTTGATGAAAAATAAATTGACAGACAGACATGACAAATCTATAAGGGTTCCGTTTTTGCCATTTGGCTACGGAACCCTAAAAAACTAAGTGTCGTCGAACACTCGGTTGGAATGAAGTTACAAAAATTGAAGCCCCTAAAAAATCCACAAGACTTACCCCAAAAGATTACTTTCTCAGCATCACCTGTTGGTTGACTGGTAGAAAAAGTCACTGGCCTTAAGTCCGCCATTTAAATTGTAATGTAGTTAAATAAATTAAAAAAAAAAACGACGGGTTGCACTCTGGGAGTGCCGGCAGAAGTGAAAACTTGAATATTAACGTTGTGCATTTTTGATATACGAAACAGCAGGCGCAGGCATACATTTTCGCCGCGCCGTAGAAAGAGAGGGCGATACTCCCTCTCCTACGCCGCGCCAGCTGTCTACTCTCCATCCGTCTTACGAATTTTCGATCAGGTCACGTGTCCTGACGCGAGTTTAACATTTTTTACCCATTCCCAAAAAATGCACAACGCCGCTAAAGAAGTTTTCACTTCAAAAACCCTAAAATTCCAGCCCCGAAATAAGTTCGTGACGGAAAAATCTAAAACTTAATTTCGCCTAGCCGAATCTGCCAAGTCCGAATCGTCGGTAAAGGAACTTCGTTCTAAAAATATAAATTGTATCCCAAATTGAATCCCCGTCCGCTCTGACTGGCTTTTAATCTTCCTTATTTGGGCACTTACCTTATACAACTATGTGAACTAATGAAAATGTACGTAGGTACGCTCGGTCGGGGAAAATGTTGGAACATTTTATATTTAGCGGGTTTCAGACTTTTTCCTGTAGCCTTTTTAAGAAATTAGCTTTTAATTTCCGTTATTTGATTTCTTACCTCACATTATGGGTACTTTTGTGATATAATAAAAATGTAAGGAGATTGGCCAAAGACAATGTTTGTCTTTTTTGTATTTATCAAATTTCAGACTTTTCTATTGTTTTTAGGGTTCCGTACCCAAAAGGAAACCTGGACCCTATCATTAAGGCTCCGCTGTCCGTACCTCTGTCTGTCTGTCACCAGGATGTATCTCATGAACCGTGATAGCTAGACAATTGAAATTTTCACAGATGATGTATTTCTATTGCCGCTATAACAACAAGTATGAAATAAATATTTAAGTAAGGCTACAATACAGCAAACGTGACGGGTTTTAGTTTGCCTAGCAAATAATAGATGGCGCTACGTATATTTATTCCACTTTACAAAGACTAATATATAGTTCTTTCACTAATCACTAGATGGCGTTTACATGTAAAACTATTAAAAGTCGGAGACCTTTTAATTTGTCTAGCAAATAAACTTGTCTACGATAATAAACACATTTGACCGACTGTACACGACCAAACTGAATGTCCTCACGACGCGGTGACTTCGTAATGGAGATGTCGACTATTTTGCATAATAGCACTGTACACGATTACCTCTTAACGATGATGACTCCTTACTAAATATATTCAAACTACCCCCTTCGAAAACATACTGAAACGTCATTACGATAAAGTAGACTTTACAATGGAGGGTGTTGGGTGTTTCGGCAACTGATTAGTATTCTTCTTAGGTTTACAAGCGTCATGCTTGGTAGACAAAATAATATATTCTGCGTAGATCGTGCAATGTAGATTAAAAATGAGGTAGCCTTGTGGCTGAAAGTGTTTCCTTTTACATAGTTAATAGGCAATCAAAAATAGTGACTGGATTAGCATCGCCCATTTTGACTTTATTAAAAATTTCTTACAAATATAGATAGGTTTTTACCAGCTGCGTCTTCCCACGAAGAACTTAAAAGCCGGTCTGAGCTCTGTGTGCTTAGAGCCGCAAGAGCCAGAGAGCCCTGTCTGCCCCGTCAGAAAATAAATAAATATGTAGGGACAAATTACACTGATAAGTAAGTTCGAGACTTGTGTTATAGGATATTAACTCAACGATACTATATTTTATAACAAATACATATATAGATAAACATCCAAGACCCAGGACAATTTGAAAAAGGCTATTTTCCAACTTGCCCTGACCGGGAATCGAACCCGGGACCTCTGGGTGGCGGACTAGCATGGTGACCACTACGCCACGGAGTTCGTCAGAAATAAAAACTAAAATATATATGTATCTATGTTAAAGAAAGTGGTTAGCAACCTACCACAATTTTAAGTCCTTTTTACACATTGTTGCAAGCCATTACATTGACGACCTCCGTGGCGTAATGGTCACCATGCTAGTCCGCCACCCAGAGGTCTCGGGTTCGATCCCCGGTCAGGGCAAGTCGGAAAATGGCCTTTTTCGAATTCTCCTGGGGCTTGGATGTTTATCTATATTATGTTTTTGTTATAAAATATGGTATCGTTGAGTTAGTATCCCATAACACAAATCTTGCACTTACTTTAGGGCTAGATCAATCAGTGGAATTTGTCCCTATATACATAGATATTTATTATTATGAGGCTAAAAGTGGTCTTTTGATCTTGCAGCCATGGACTATGTTTGCCCTATTAAGAAGATGTGATACTGTTTCAGATTAATGTAGGTAATTTGGATATTTGAATAGCAGTTTGTACCGATTCCACGTTTTCTTTACTTACAGAAAATGGATGATGATTATGAAGGTAAAAAAAAACACTAAGCAATATATAAACATTATTACATCATATTAAGTGGCGAACGCACGCGCGGAACATACCGAAAAAATATAAATAAACAGCAATAACAATATTCGATAAAAGCAATCTAGATACCGGCGGGGTCCCATCGACCCACCACGGTTTATGGGGCAACAACTTCGGGAGGGTTAGATTTATGCGCGGCCTGACCCTACCTGAAATAAGGCTGCGGGTTAAGAAATAGGCTAGCAAACCTCCTAGGACGTGCCGAGTGCGCAAATTGCTTTATAGCAAGTGCTTTTAGTTACTGCACAGTTTTTTATTTGTTCGTTGGGAAGTGCTTACCTTGCTAACTGTGAGGCATGACGAGTGGAAAAACACTTTTTGCCCAACAAAAAAGAAAGTAAATGTTTCTTTTCTTTTCTTGAAACAAAAAATTAAAGATACCTACAGCGTATTTAATTTTTGCATGACTTTACGGTTAGGTACGATTTTACTTAGCGGTGACGTCGAGTCGCACCTTAGCATTCCTTTCTTAATTTTTGTAATTACAAACTCTCTCACCCCACATCTCTCACGTATTACATTATTTATTATCCAGGTTTTCAAAATTAAAACACACATACTAAAGCAATAAATCTTCATATTATCGGCATTAAAAAAAAAATTAAAAACTGAATCGACCAAAAAAATTCGATATTATTTTCAAACCGTCTCACAAAATTTCACGTAAATACATACATACATACATACTATCACGTCTTTATCCCTAATGGGGCAGACAGAGCATTTTGGGTCTTGCGGTTCTATGCAGAGCCCAGGGCCGCAAGACCCAAAAGCCACTTTTAGCGTTATGGTGGGCGAGAAGATGAAAAAGCAATCAATACAGTGATGGGTTGCTAGCCGCATCGCCTGTTAACATGATTCGCATTTTTGCCCATTCCCTCGATCGGCTTTTACGATCTGCGCGGGAAGAGAAGCAGCTGGTACATTCTAAGTTTTTTATTTCTCCCAGACCAGCATGGGATTTCACGTAAATCGGGTGGGAAATGCGACATGTAGGCGAGAACAGCCGTACAGATAAACTGACTGACAGCCGAACAAAAGCAATTTTGGCCAATCTCGAAACTGAGAAGTTTCGCCCGCGCTCGGTTATTTACACAATAAACAAAAGAGAAATCTGGCAAGCGCAGCGTAGGACCCACCCACAAGGTGGTCTGACGACCTGATCGAGGTCATTGGAAGATGCTGGATGCAGGCCGCTCTAGATCGGTCATTTTGGAAATTTTTGGCAGAGTCCTATGTCCAGCAGTGGACGTTATGCGGCTGAAATGATGAAGATAATAAAAAAAGAAATCAAAGTTTTATAGTTAATATAATTAGTTTACTAAAACTAAAATAGGGAAGATCTCAAAGTTAAACATAAATATAGTAAATATTGGTTAGAGAATAACACGTCACAAAATAATGTTGTCACTGATCATATTTTTTCAACGTACCCGCAAAAGACCCAAATGCTCTGTCTGCCCCATTAGGGATAAAGACGAGATATTGTAGTATGTAGCAAGACCGACGGGATGACATAAAATATTGTTTCAGCTTGTTATTTATAGACAAAAAGTATAAAAATACAATTAGATACAGTTTGAAAATCTCTATTTTAAAATTCTGTCTCCGGTATCGAAATATCTCGAAAACTTTTAAACTTAAAAAGGGAATTGGACGTTTGTTTACAAGTTCCCGAACAGCTAACTTCACTGGTTTTTGTCTAGACAATGTGCAGTTTATTTGAAGTCAGCCTGACTTAGCAATTGAGGAAAAACTGCTGAGTATAGTGAACGTGGAAAACCATATTTTAGGCGTTACTATATACTTGGTATAGAAGTCGCAGTTAGATGGTCTATTCCGTTATTTGACAAAACCTCTAGCTGTTTGGCATTAACAGATCTGTTTTGTAAGACAGTTGAAAATCGTTCAGCTCTATTGTCAACGAGTTACGTATTACAACGCCATATTTTGTGCGTAAATATATACGTGGTGTACATGTCGCAGTTAGATTGTCTATTCCGTTTTTTGACAATACCTTTAGCTGTTTGGTATTACAGCTCGGTTTTGTAAGAGAGCTGAAAATCGTTAAGCTGTTTTACAAAATCAGTACAAACCGTGTGTATTACAAATTAATATTCAACAAACATATGACGCAGCAATAATAAATAGTTCTTTATTTTTTATATGTTAAGCAATATTTATTTATTTTATTTTATCAAACTTTATTGTTCCAAAGTACAAAATACTTTTAACAAATGGCGGACTTAATGCTAAAAGCATATCAAGCACCGTTGCTTTTTGTTTTTTTGGTTTGACCTAAAACGTTTTTACAGCGTGTAAGTAGTTTTCTAGCTTTTCTTTTTTTCTTCTTCATCAGGTCTTTTGTCTCCACTGCAGAATAATGACCCTCTCTGTACTACCAGAGCCATATTCGGCCAGACAACCAGACGGCTTAGCTTACACTCTAGATGCTGGCCAGTCGGGTTGGAGACGTCTCATTGAGGTTTTTTAGCTATGTTTAGCTTGTATTCCCTAAGTCGCCTTCTACGACATTAACGGGAGGACTTGGAGTGGCCCTATTCTACTCTGTCGCAAACTACACGGCACTTTTCTTTTCAGTACGTGTTAATTAAAAGTCCGTTCTACGAATGCAATTAGTGCCGTATTTAGCTTTACATTCCAGAGACCTATTTTTGAACGCGGCTGTCAGCGGAACACAAATCGCGTAGTTTTCTAAGTCATAACTCGCTTTCCAAGTCACGAAATGCCATTTCACAGTAGTTTTTGTCGAAAAATAATATTTGTATACGCATAAAACTAAAAACTCCCATGCTGGTCTGGGAGAAATAAAAAAACTTAGAATGTACCAGCTGCTTCTCTTCCCACGCAGATCATAAAAGCCGATCGAGGGAATGGGCTAAAACGCAAATCATGTTAACAGGCGATGCGGCTAGCAACCCGTCACTGTATTGATTGCTTTTCCATCTTCTCGCCCACCATGACGCTAAAAGTGGCTTTTGGGTCTTGCGGCCCTGGGCTCTGCATAGAACTGCAAGACTCAAAATGCTCTGTCTGCCCCATTAGGGATAAAGACGTGATATGTATGTATAAAACTAAAAAAAAAAACAAAATATATCAGAAAATAATAAGATAAAGTCTGCGTGAAAAGAGACGAACTCTCCATGACATACTAGACAAGGGTTTCTTTGCTGTTTATAGTATATATCATATAATTAACGAACGAACGACGAAATTTGTTCAGTTATAAAATGCAAGTTTTTAATACTACGATTTATTTTATACTAGCCGAAGCCCGCGACTTCGTTCGCGTAGACTTTATGTCTCTGGAAAATGCTCATTAGGCTGAACAACTTTTACTAAGGCGGCATTTTTATATCTCTTATAGTTTAGCTGGACCATTATGGTTCTGCATCAGGCCTTCCATTTTCCAAAATCATTTATACTCTATATGTTGCCCAGGCTTAATAGGTATATAACAAAAAAAAGTTTCAATCGAATCCGTCCAGTATTTCCGGAGATTAGCGTGTACAAACAGACAAACAGACAGACTTTTTTTTTAAATTCTTACTCTATTACTACGTCTCCATCGCCCCCAATATTTTTTTTGGAAATATATTTAATGTACAGACACACTTTTTTACTGTTTTATTATATGTATAGATATAGATTGTATATGTGATAAAACAAAAAATAGCACTGAAAAGAAATGTTTCTTGAAAATACCAAAAAATTGGTTAATTAATTAAGTAGTCATTAGCATTTCATATATAAGAGTGGGAGCGTAGCAGGGACATCTCACTGTCTCTTTCGTATACGCGAAAGCTAATAGCAGTGACGTCAAGAGCGCTGTACGTGCATCCTTTTTCTGTTACTTGACAGTTAGCCCTTCCATCAAATTTTAAAAGCTTATAACTTTCTTATTTATTATATACTAGCCGAAGCCCGCGACTTCGTTCGCGTGGACTTTATGTCTCTGGAAAATACTCATCAGGCTGAACAAATTTTACTAAGGCGGCATTTTTATATCTCTCATAGTTTAGCTGGACCATTATGGTTCTGCATTAGGCGTTCCATTTTCCAAAATCATTTATACCCTATATGTTGCCCAGGCTTAATTGCTATATAACAAAACAAGTTTCATTCGAATCCGTCCAGTATTTCCGGAGATTAGCGTGTACAAACAGACAAACAGACATACAGACAAACAGACAGACATAATTCTTACTCTATTACCACGTCTCCATCGCCCCAATATTTTTTTTTTGGAAATATATTTAATGTTCAGATACACTTTTTTTTACTGTTTTATTATATGTATAGATAAATAAATTATTTTGTTTTCGGTTTCCGATTATGTTACTTATTGATATGAACAATAAATAATAATTTTTCGGCCAGGGCAAGTTGGAAAATGGCCTTTTTCAAATTGTCCGGGGTCTTGGATGTTTATCTATATATGTATTTGTTATAAAATATAGTATCGTCTAGTTAGTATCCCGTAACACAAGTCTCGAACTTACTTTGAGGCTAGTTCAATCAGTGTAATTTGATCCTATCTTTATAATTTATCTCATTATAATAATCAATTTCACTAATTTCGTCAATTTTACTAATTTTCCAGTTATCTTTCACAATAACAAAAGAAGACGATAAGTCAGTCAGCCAATCAGAAACCTTATTCAAACTGGTTGCACCGATCCATCATTAGAAAGCTGATAAGAAAATGTTCAGAATAAATGGCGGCTCGAAAACGAATGAATCAGCAAATTTGTGGCGAAAAGGCGATATTTTGGTTCATTTACAAATGTTAGTAATACTGCTGACATTTTACATTGTGAATTTGAAAAAAAAAATCCCCATCTTGAAGCCCTCGAGGCGTACGCTTTGCATTAGTGTGAGAGAGCGCCAAAGTAGATTCAGTCAAAAAATTACATGAAATAAAGTCAATGTTTTACTAGGAAGAAATGAACCATTTAAGAAAACACTACATTATGGTAATTTATTTTTAGTTTATTCTTTTATTAATAGTTTTTAGTTCATCATCTTCCTCGCCTTATGCCTATTTGGGGTCGACTCTGTATGTCAACTCCCTCCATAGTTTTCTATCATTTACCATATATGTACTAACACCCCTCTCCTCCATTTACGTTAACACATTTCTCCCACGTCTTTCTAGGTCGTCCTCTATCTCTGCGGCCATCCATCTTTAAGCTAACCATTTCATTTGCCAGATATTCAGCATCTCGCCTCTTGTCATGGCTGTACCAAGTTAAACTGTGGTTAAAGTTAAAGTTAATAGATTTTAGTATTATTAATTTTAATCATAGTTTATTATATGTGTGTTATTTAAGTTATCTTCGTGTTTATAAATACAGCATTCTGTAAAGTAAAATATTTTTTTGGTGTTTCAAATATTTCTAAACGTGAGTGGGTCCATGAAATCCAAGGGCACCGTTAACAATCAGAACAAGAAAGGTCTGACAAATCTTCAGACCTCGTCATGTCGAGTAAGCCGATTTGCTGCCGAAGGACGCAACAATTTCATATCGACTTGGAATATCCGCTGGAATTGAATAAAGTGAATATTTTCCAGTCTTTACCGTTGTCACGTTTGATGCAGTGAGTTTCGATCGAGATTCGTGTGAGAGTAAATCATTAAAATAGGTTACACTTTTCAAGGTTCCGTAGTAAACAAGGGACCCTTATAGTTTCGCCTTGTCTGTCTATCTATCTGTCTGTCTGTCCGTGGTTTTCTAGAAAGCTGTAATTTGGCATGAGTATGTATATTAATCATGCAGACAAAGTGATAAATAAAAATGATGAAAAAATAAAACTTTTTAGGGTAGCTCCCACATTTTGAAACTCTCTTTCGAACCTATCGTGTCATTGTTGAATATATCTATACATATAATAATACAGTAAAAAAAGTGTGTCTTTACATCTATATATATATCTTATAAACATATAATAAAACAGTAAAAAAAGTGTGTATGTACATTAAATATATTTCCAAAAAATATATTGGGGGCGATGGAGACGTAGTAATAGAGTAAGAATTTAAAAAAAATGTCTGTCTGTTTGTCTGTATGTCTGTTTGTCTGTTTGTCTCTCCGGAAATACTGGACTGATTCGAATAAAACTTTTTTTGATATATAGCTATTAAGCCTGGGCAACATATAGGGTATAAGTGATTTTAGAAAATAGAACTCCTGATGCAGAACCATAATGTTCCAGCTAAACTATAAGAGATATAAAAATGCCGCCTTAGTAAAAATTGTTTAGCCTGATGAGCATTTTCCAGAGACATAAAGTCCACGCGAACGAAGTCGCGGGCTTTGGCTAGTCTGTCATAAATATTGTTAGCCTGTAGGTAAACACAATATTTCGATTAAGGATCCGTTTCTAATCTCGAAACGTTAGGCACTGGGTTTTATAGATAGTGCTAATTTTTGTTAGGCCGTCTGGTTTCCGGCAGAGTAAAATACAAAGTCCCTCGTTGATGTCGTAGAAGGCGACTTAAAAAATACAAGCTAGACAAAGCTTATAAATATCGATGAGACCTCTTCAACCCGTCTGGCCAGCGCGGAGAGTGTAGGCTAAGTCCAATGGCTGCTCTATTTAAGTATGGCTTTGGTAGTACAAAGAGGGCCGTGCTTCTGGAGTGGAGACAAAAATAACTAATGACGGTGATGAAGTCTACGTTTGTTATACGCAACTACGGGATCCTACACTACGCGTTGCTCGACACGCACTTGACTGGTTATTCTTTTCTTGGAGATAAAGATTAAACACAAGCCTTTACACTCAAGAAATAAAGACTGAATTTCAGGAGTGAAAGTGGTTACATCTGTTCTTTATAGTATATTAATTTGTAATATCAATGTTTTTTGAATATAATTTTCTCAGAGTTTATATTAATGCAAATCCAATTGTTCATTAAAAGGTAAAAATAAGTCTACTTATATTTTTAATTTGATCTGTCTTTGCTTTTTACTGTCCGATACTTTAAATGTGATTTATCACCATCATCATGAAGGCCACTGCTGGACATAGGCCTTCTCCAAGGCTTTTCAAAACGATCGATGGGCAGCGGCATATAACCAGCGCCTTCCTGCAACCTTGCTCAGGCCATCTGACCATGAATCAGGTGGGTGTCCTACGCTGCGCTTGCCGGTACGTAACCGCCATTTGAGAATCTTTCTGCCCCGTTCATTTTGCCGGAACTTTCAAAATGATTGATTGGACTTCAAAACAAAATAACGTTTTAGATGATAAATTTGAATCAAACATTGTAAATTGACAAAGAGCAATGAGATGCGCAAACCATTAGTTACGACTTTCCTTCGTATAAAACGAGTTTTTACGACGAATTTCGAGGGTAACGCGATTTTGGAACGATATATGTTTTTCTTTTCCATTTTTACATGAATCCAGTCTGATTTCGTTACTTCCAGTGATTTGATTTAAAATAACACCTTTACAATTCGATAAGGCAAGACCTAGTCGGTAAAATTTAAAGAAATTTTAACAAGAACAGGGTTGGTTATCCGAGAAGAAACGATTGCGTGATACTCATACTTCGTTTCAATTTTTATATAAAGGATTGTTGCTATAAATCCTCAATAAAAGTTTTTGAAATAGCCTATTGTAAAATATTATCCAAACGCGTTATATTGCGTTCTTTCTATTATAATATTTCTTTTAATGTAGGTAGATGACTTAGTTTATCTATTTTATGTATTGTTATATGTATATTTAATATGAGTTACATTGCGTTTGTCGATATGTCATTTATAGGCATAGAATATTATACCTTTACGTACCTACTCTAGTTTATTCTGGTTGGCCAGAAGATATCTCTACCTGAAATAATCCCGTTCTTGTATAAATGTAATAATCATTTATAATTCTATTCCTATACTATTTTTTGGTACAATAAAGAGATTACAAACAAGCAAACTATTTGTAATTAAATGTAATATGCTATCTATATAAGTCCACGGCTATATTGTAAAAAACTGATATACTACTCCGTTTACAATATAACTTTAAAATAAGCGGCCAAGTGCGAGTCGAACTCGCCCATGAAGGGTTCCGTAGTAGTATTTTTTTTTAATTTTTATATTTGAGTTGATTGAATGAAAGGTAAATTGCAGTTTATGACATATTAAAAAAAAACTTCTTACTAGATCTTGTTCAAACCAATTTTCGCTGGTAGTTTTCATGGTAATGAATATCATATATTTTTTTTAGTTTTATCATTCTCTTATTTTAGAAGTTACGGGTGGGGGGACACACTTTTTCCACTTTGGAAGTGTCTCTCGCGCAAAGTATTCGGTTTAGAATAAAGTGATATTAGAAACCTCAATATCATTTCTGAAGACCTATCCATAGATACCCCACACGTATGGGTTTGATGAAAAATATTTTTTTGAGTTTCAGTTCTAAGTATGGGGAACCCCCAAAAATTATTGTTTTTTTTCTATTTTTGTGTCAAAACCTTAATGCGGTTCACATAATACATCTATTTACCAAGTTTCAACAGTATAGGTCTTATAGTTTCGGAAAAAAGTGGCTGTGACATACGGACGGACAGACAGACAGACATGACGAATCTATAAGGGTCCCGTTTTTGCCATTTGGCTACGGAACCCTAAAAAGAAGTTTATTATTAAGTCAGGGAAAAGTATTTATTATCTGTAAATGCTCATTTAATTTTGAATATTCTCTTTCACGCTCAATCCCATATTTCTGATTTAAATTGTTGCTTTACTCTAGCAAAAAAGTAATAAATGTGTGCATTTCGTTAATTAAGATATGTATTGTAACTATATAAACATAGTTTGACGCTAATGTCTGTCTGGCATCGTTGCACTCGAATGGATGGACCAAATTTGATGCAGTTTTTTACGTGAAAGCAGGTATCCTTGCGGTGGAAGCTAATTAAAATAACAAATATAACATTATCAGTATACATGAACAATTTCAATCAAAAAATCTATTAATATTTTCATTATGAGCTAGTTTGCAAATTACAATGACCCTTGACATGACATATCAAGTTATTAAAAGCAAGGCATGTTTTCCACGTATTAATAGAAGATGCAATTCTAAACTTGAAGATTCAAATTTCGTCAATAATACAGCATGAGCTTTCAATTAGTTGTAACCCGAAAGTTTGTCAAAGTATTAATTGATTTCTAGAAGTAATAACAAGACGTCTATTATATACAAAATTAATTTGAATATTTAATTCGTTTGATGGAAATTTGGGGGTACCAATTACACCTTTGATGTAGGTAGACAACAATATCTAATAATAATGAAATTACGTTAAACTAAAAGCTATTCTATAAATTAAAACTATTACTAAAAATAAAAACATCAATTTATATAAAATGTAGATAGATATTATGGTAATAATAGCCATTGGAATTGTCTTTTACTGTTGAATTTATTAAATGACGTTCTTAAGAAGTTTGGTTTCCGGCAGAGTAGAATAGGACTACTCCGAGTCCTCTCGTGGATGTCGTAGAAGGCGTCTTAGGAATAGAAGCTCTCAGACCTTTCTAACCCGTCTGGCCAGCGAGGAGAATGTAGGCCAAGTCCTCTGGCTGCTCTGGCCAAGTGGAGATGAAAAGAGCTGATGATGATGATGATGATGATGACTCTTATGCTGGCACTTCACATCGCTATTCTTATTTTATTTGTGTAAGTAATACTCTATGCAACGCGCTATGGAAAGGGCTATGCTCGGTGTTTCCCTACGTGTTCGAATCAGAAATGAGGAAATCCGTAGGAGAACTAAAGTCACTGACATAGCCCAGCGGATTAGCTCGTTGTAATGGCAGTGGGCGGGACACATAGCGCGACGAACCGATGGCCGATGGGGCAGAAAGGTTCTTAAATGGCGACCAGGTACAGGCAAGCGAAGCTTAGGACACCCACTCACCAAGGTCGCTGGAAGGCGCTGGATGCAAGCCGCTCTAGATCGATCATTTTGGAAATCATTGGAAGAGGCCTGTGTCCAGCAGTGGACGTTATGCGGCTGAAATGATGAATTTATACTCACTATTAATTCTGTGCTTTGGGACTAGCTCAGTCTGTGTGATTTCTCCGTAAACTCGTATATAGCTACTAGCCGAAGCCCGCGACTTCATTCGCGTGGACTTTATGTCTCTGGAAAATGCGCATCAGGCTGAATAACTTTTACGAAGGCGGCATTTTTATATATCTTATAGTTTAGCTGGACCATTATGGTTCTGCATCAGGCGTTCCATTTTCCAAAATCATTTATACCCTATATGCTGCCCAGACTTAATAGCTATATAACAAAAAAGTTTCATTCGAATTCGTCCAGTATTCCCGGAGATTAGCGTGTACAAACAAACAGACTTTTTTTTAAATTTTTACTCTATTACTACGTCTCCATCGCCCCCAATATTTTTTTTTGGAAATATATTTAATGTACAGACACGCTTTTTTTACTGTTTTATTATATGTATAGCTATTTGTTTATTTATTCTTCGCGTATGTTCTTTACCTGGCTTAAAACAAAGAATTTTCCAGCTAAAATGCTACTCGATAGCTCATATCGGCAGAAAACAAAACTATTAAAGATGGAGAATAATAAAATGCAGCAGATCGACTTGCCAATGGCACGTTGCCCAAATGCATTTTTCGTTTATAGGTATCTTTTACTAAATAACCGGCCAAGTGAGAGTTGGACTAGCACACACTAATTTTATTTTATTCTGTTTTTGTAATTGTTGTTACAGTGAAAATTTCAACTGTCTAGCTATTACGGTTCACGAGATATAACCTGGTGACAGACAGGCAGACGGACGGACGGAGTTTAGATATAGGGTTCCGTTTATACGCCTTGTGAAGTATCTTTGCTGATGGTTTTCCTTGCGAATCATCATCATTATCTCAGCCCTTTTTTCACCCTATGCTGAGCATAGGCCTTCCTTTCGTAGACGAAAAGAGGCCTATGCTAGAGCAGCACAGGATCATTGTTAAATAATTAA
Source organism: Acrobasis consociella (assembly GCA_963555685.1). Classification (NCBI taxonomy): domain Eukaryota; kingdom Metazoa; phylum Arthropoda; class Insecta; order Lepidoptera; family Pyralidae; genus Acrobasis; species Acrobasis consociella. The sequence continues at coordinate 1,221,210 of OY743107.1, forward strand.
ATAAATATATACTGACAAATTACACTAATTGAGCTCGCACCAAAGTAAGTTTGGGACTTGTGTTATGGGTTACTAACTCAACTATACTACATTTTATATTAAAAACTTAAATAGATAAACGTCCAAGACTTAAGACAATTTGAAAAAGGGCAATTTTTTCCAACTTGCCCTGACCGAGGATCGAACCCAGAACCTCTGTGGCGTAGTGGTAACCATGCTAGTCCGCCACCCAGAGGTCCCGGGTTCGATTCCCGACCTCCTTGGCGTAGTGGTCACCATGCTAGTCCGCCACCCAGAGGTCCCTGGTTCGATTCCCGGTCAGGGCAAGTTGGAAAATGGCCTTTTTCAAATTGTCTTGGATCTTGGATGTGTATCTATATATGTATTTGTTATAAAATATAGTATCATTGAGTTAGTATCCCATAACACAAGTCTCGAACTTACTTTGGGGCTAGCTCAATCAGTGTAATTGGTCCCTGTATATTATTTATGTTATTTATTATTATTTATTTATCTGTGCGGCGGTCTAGCATGGTGACCACTACGCCACGGAGGTTGAGGCGATACTTGAATTTTCCGAGGTCCAGCTTATTAAATACAAGTATAAGTTTATTTATGTTCTGAGGTTCAGTGCTGCCCCCATAAGAAATAAATTATTTGAAAGGAAATTTAGATATCATTTAAAATTTGGTCAAACTCTAGATAACCTTTCAAATATCGCTTTTCTACGAAGAAAAGCTCTCTTCTCACTGTATACTATAAACAGTAGTTCATAAATAAGTTTAAATTAACTGTTGTTTATTCATCAGACGTGACAAGTGATTCGGGCACAGCGTGACAGTAATCGATTTTACAAACCTACTTGTTAACAAAGAGGTTTTCTTGGCCAAAAATAAATGAGGCGTTTTCCAGTGAAAAAAAAATGAGGTTAGAAACATTGTCAAAAGATGGCGCATAAGAGTTTGAAATCGTTCTGTCAAAAATGAAAGAGGCCGTTTGGTTCAATACTTGTACTAAATTTGTAATTATTTAACCAATCTTGTTAAATTTTGCTATTACTTAGGTAAAAAAATACATATTTATAAACAATAATATATTTTTAAGTGAATTTAATAAAATAAAAATATTAAATATTCCAAAACGTAGTTTACATTCTCTTTGATTCCAAAGACAAACGCTCACTATGAAAATTTTATATGCATTAGACATTGACAGATCTATTTATGTGATTGCTAGCGGCATCTATGTCACGTGAAGGAACTATTTTCTAAAAGAAGCCACCTCATTAATTTGTATTGTTAATAGAATAAAACGTCCCAAAATAATGTCACTTGTCATTGGTCATATAATTTCAACGTGATTTTATATTTGTTATTGCAGAAAAACTGATATTAAGAGCTTTATTCGACTCCTAAAAACTATGACGACATTAGTCTTTATTTCATACAAATCAAATAGAAAATTTGTGTTTAGACGTTTAGAAAAGAGTTGTTAAAAACTTCCTTATTCTCTCGACATTATATTTCCTCCTAAATTTTGACAGACAGACACCATCGAGCGTATTACTGCTATATATATAATCGAATAGAACGTGCATGTTCAAACAGGCTACCCCTTTGATTCGAGCGATCGATTACAGATCCAATACGCGTGTAATATTACCAACTGGCTGTTTCTGATTGAGTGGTAATCCTACTAGGTTTGAAACCGTATAGGGTTTAATATGCGTGGCTAATGGTACCTAATTCATGAGTTTTATTATGATTCAGGTTAGTCTGAGAGAAAAGAAGAACGTAGAATGCAACAGCTTTATAAAAATAAACAAACGGTTGCTGAAATTATTTTAGTTTAAACATGTCTTGTCCTTTAGGGTTTCAATATTTGACATTGAAATAATGAGACAAAACTTACTTGGTTACAGGCAAACCTGGGCACCTTTCTGCATAATGATGTGTTCCGCGTGGCAACTGCGCTGCGGGTAGGCGCCACATGTATAGTCCCACATCCCTGCCCCTGCGGGGATACCGTCGATGGCTTTGGACTCCACGGACTTTCCTGCACCAGGAGTGCCGGCCGTTTAGGGCGTCATGCAGCCCTTAATAATATTATCCTCCGTTCTCTCGCCACCATCAATATCCCGGCGGCCTTAGAACCCAGTGGTCTGGCTAGGGATGATGGCAAGAGGCCGGATGGAATGACCTTGGTGCCTTGGAAATTGGGACGGCCATTGGTGTGGGATGCTACTTGTGTGGACACCCTCGCACCGTCCCATCTTCAGATCACCAAGTCAAAGGCCGGCGCAGCAGCTGCCGCAGCAGAGAGCCTTCCTTAAAGGTGCAAATATGTAGACATCGGAGAAAACTACATATTTGAGCCTTTTGGGGTAGAAACTTTTGGTCCGTGGGGTCCTTTCGCCCGTAGTTTATTTACTATTATTTCTAAACGTTTATTCGAGGTATCCCGTGACCAAAGGGCTGGTAACTATCTGGCTCAAAGAATCAGCATTGCCATACAACGTGGCAATGCTGCCAGCCTTTTGGCCCCGTTGCCGAGGATATTTTAGTGGGACTACATAATTTGTAATTTTTAGTTTTAATTTAAATTTTAAAAAGTTTTTATAGTTTGAATTTTTTTTTGTCCAGTTTCACAATTGTATGTACATGAAAACGTGAAATAAATGAATTATGATAAATGAGACAAAAAATATTTTGATTGAAATGAGTTTAGCAAATGTTTGTATTTTTTATGAATAATGACTTTAGACTTTACATCTTTTAGTCCAAATCAGCATGCTGAGTTGTTACCTACCAACCTAGGCTGTTAGGTGGTCAGACGACCTGAACAAGATTGCAGGAAAACGCTGGATGCAGGCCGCTTACGATCTTCCTGTGGCTATATGATGAAGAGACCAGCTTAGAAGATATAAAACGTGGAAGGGACGTACCTGTTACAAATCGAACCAAATACTAGATCACTTTAGTATAATGGAACTAAAATAACAGTAAAAGAACAAACAACATTTTGTCATGTCCTTACTAAAGTGTGAAGCCGCCCTGGCTATTTGTATGGGAATGTCGAAATTCTTTTTGGTCTCTTGACTGTTATTTTAATTTTATTATGCTATAGTGATCTAGTATTAGCTCGTGGTTTAATTTATTACGTGTATATCCCTTCCAAGTTGTACATGTCATATTCTTTAAAAAAAAACACCCAAACTTGCCCCTTAGGTATCCCCTTTGCATACAAACGTAGTCTACGTTTTATTTTGAAACCACATGCCAGATTTTGGTAAAAATTTATAATTTTAAATAAATTGAAATCCTACATTAAAATTACTGGAAAGAAAATATAAGGATTTAGAATTTTCCTATGTTGCAGTCAAAACTCTAAACCAGCCAAAAGTACTTTTGACTGAACAGGTTGGTCAAAAGTGGTTTTGACTGAAAATTATTGGTTATTAGTACTTCTGACTGCAAATTTGCGGTTAAAAGTTCTTTTGACTGACACTTCGTTAAAAGTAGTTTCAACTCAATAAAGCATTAGTCAAAAGCACTACTAACTCGTTAGATGTGAATAAAAAAGATATTTAATAAATGTGATATCGTTAATTACGAAAAATTTGGCATTACAATCAATACAAAGCAGACATATACATAAATTTTTTTACTGAAATAGGTAATCAGAAAATTCACAAGTTATAAGAACACAGTACCTATATTACGTTCATCGCTTTTCTTGAATAATTTTTAACGATAATTGAAATTTAAAAAATCTAAACATAATTTGTGATTGTATAATGAGAACCTTGTAAATTATATATGTTTCACTTATTACACATTGTTTATCGTAAGCAATCATCTAATGCAAACTTTTCAAATTTTTCTTTTGTCATCACATTGAAATTACTATCTTTCATATCTTCTTTCGTTATAATTCTTTGCAAAAAGCGTTCTTCCTTTTCGTAGTCACTAATTTTTGTTCTAATATCAGCACGTTCTCCACTAATAATGAGTAATATAAAAGTTTATATGTGCGTTTGTCGTTATTTTTATCGACCACCTTAACTTTTTAAAAGTTTTGACTGATACAACCAGTCAAAACCACTTTTGGCGGAATCACTTAGTCAAAAATACTTTTAACCAGCTTCATTGGGAAAAAGTACCTTTAACTGTTATTTTATTCAAAAGTATTATTGACTAAAGCATACGGTCAAAAGTACTTTTGAGTGATTTTGCTATTCAATAGTACTTTTGACTGGTTAAGAGTTTTGACTGCAACACCTATACTGATGGTAAAAAATGACACATATTCTATTTCACGTTCATATTTCGACTGTGAAAATCAGTCACGTGCCTAGATATGTGCAATATCTTTGAAATTACAATTTTTTTCCGAAATCGGGAATTTTATTTCGAAATTAAACGTAGACTACTTTTTATGGAAAACTGTAGTTTGGTATAGGGTAAAGGGACTTTTAAATCATATCGTTATAGTTTATTCACCTATATAGTAATTCGCATCTACAAAGCTCAAGTCGCGTGGTCCACTTTAGTTATTATTCAAATCGCAAATAACTGAAACTGAAAAATTATAGCCAGAGCTACTATATATGCTAATTCACTCGTATCGCGATCATGTTGCACACAATTCAGTATGGAATACAATTGCATTATGATGAATTGCGACGGTTCTTAGATTTAAATCTATTTCGCAATAGTGGACATTTAATTCCTTTCTCATCTGGTAGAAAAGTTTATTTGCTAGAGGCAAATAAAAAAAACCCGACACCATCTAGTGACAAGTTTCACAACTACATAATATATTGATATCGTAGTGCCATCTATTATTTGTCAGGTAAATTACAAAAGCATTATTACCCATTAACTTTTAAACGACTAAACCGATTTCCATCAAACACGGCTAAGACATACCGGAAGGGAAGTTGCTTTCACCTAAAAAAACTGCATCGAAATTAGTCCATCCATCGAAAGCATGGCACAGACAGACAGACAGACACTAGCGTCAAACTTACAACACTTTTTTCTTCTTCTTATCGTGTATGTTAGTGACTTACACTAGTGTCAAAGTTTTTAAACCGCCTTAAAGCCCTCTGACATGGTTTTAGGTAACGACCAATGTCAAAGACAGTGACCGGGACTGACGGCTTAAAGTACCCTTCGAAGCACGGATCATCTTACTTATTAGACAATCAGGTGATTAGCCTGCAATGTCCTAACCAAACTAGGACAACAACACAAAGTCGTTGCACTCGTCGGAAATCAAACCCGCGACCTCCGAGTATGAGCCGAACGCTCTAACCACTACACCACGGATACAGTTACACACTTTACAGAAAGGTGTTATCAGTTTGCCGACCATGATGTTTCCAGTAATATCTCATATGTCAAGATATCCTGAATATCATTGAATATATGAAGAAATACATGAACATATGTGTCGCATGTGAAACAAATATAACCTTACATTCGGCTTTACCGTAAAGGTATAAGTGTTTCTATTTTAAATATGTATTTCTTATGAGCTTCACAGGAATCAATTGCTTCAAAGTTTGACAAACGATATGTTATTCAGTCGTGAAACTAGCGAGTCACATCCGCGGGTGCGCATCAATAATTCCTACAGGATCTTATTTCTGATAGTGATGAGCGATTGATATCGATTATGATCGATATCGATGTTCATTATTTCAGCCCATCCCATCCAATCCAATGCTGGTCTGGGAGCAATAAAAAAAACTTAGAATGTACCAGCTGCTTCTCTTTTCACGCAGATCGTAAAAGCCGATCAAGGGAATGGGCAAAAATGCAAATCATGTTAACAGGCGATGCGGCTAGCAACCCATCACTGTATTGATTGCTTTTCCATCTTCTCGCCCACCATGACGCTAAAAGTGGCTTTTGGGTCTTGCGGCTCTGGGCTCTGCATAGAACCGCAAGACCCAAAATGCTCTGTCTGCCCCATTAGGGATAAAGACGTGATAGCATGTATGTATGTATCATTTCAGCCGAATAACGTACACTTCTAGATAAAAGCCTCTCTAATCAACAGCGGACTGCATCCAGCGCTTTTCAGCGACCTTGGTCTGACCACCTTGTGGGTAGGTGTCTTACGCTTCGCTTGCCTGCGTTGCCAGTAAGCGGTCTCTATTTAAGAAACAATGTTCATCTGCGTTCAATAGTTTCAGAACTGACTATCGAAACTAGATCAACAACGTGTAAATAAATTTGTTGAATAAAATGAAACATTTTTAGCGTACAAGCTATGATGAGGCGTAAGAACTTCAAGATAAATGTAGTAAGTCCGAACTTGGTGGGTTGCGTCGTTTCAGTAGAGAGTTCCTATGGCCACGTAGTTACTATGTCATTGCACGTCACGCGATATAAGTATGCATGCGAAATTTCAGCTTAATTGAAAACCGGGAAGTGACTCAACTTAACCACTGAACAACTTTGCCCATGGAACATAATTTATCGAAATAAGAGAAATATTTTTTTTGCCTCATGTACAAATGACCGATTAATTGATCAGTATTTCTGCGAAGAGAATTATTTTTAAATATTTCGATAGCTATAATGAAGTTGTATAACATGTATCGATGAATGTGTTTGATTTATCGACATTCAATTGTTTCGGGGCAGCCCTCATTTCTGCCCGAACAGATATTTATTGTCGAAAACAATTTCGCGACACAAACTACTGGCACAAGGAAACGACACATCGATGTTCAATTTGCATGTTTTGCGTTCTCTTTTGTTTCAATATTCCCCATTTTGTTACACAAAGTGTGATTTGCAATTATTTTTATCTATTGTTTTCTTGCGACAATATAGAAGAATCAATTTTGCGTTGCGGCCAGTTTCAAATTTCGTATATTATCTAGTTTCTTGTATGTTTGCAAACAATTAAATTGAAGCAATAAATAGTTGATTTGCATGGTCCAACTCTAAACTAATCATTTATTGCTTCAATTAAATTGTATGCGACATGCAAAAAACTTGCTGTGCGTAAATTTCTCATACCTAATTACTTCAAATTAATCCGCTTCCGATCGGTCGTTTTGGAAATCCTTGGGGGAGGCCTATGTCCAGCAGTGGACTTCCTGTGGCTGATATGATGATGATGACTAATCTACCCAAAGGTTGACTGAAAGAGATGGCTACATAAGCAATAAGTCCTCCTTTGTATATTTCTGTTCTTGTAGGAACCTGCAAAAAAAGAGTATTTGTATTGTATTGATTTTATTTTGTCTCAACCTGTTGAAGTCTCGAAAGTTGTTTTATTTAAGTCTTTAAAAAATCTTTAAGTATTTTATTGTATTATTTTGTGTTCATTGAATTGTGTTGCGTTGCGTTGCGTTGCATTCATTGTATTTTATTGTACTTTCTCCAAAACAAAAATCGACAGAAATCCTATAACACCCCTTTGTTACGTCGAAGATACCTTTTCCAAAATAAATTCTCTAAACATTTGAATACTAGTCATAAATTGCATTTGAAAAAGCATTTTTCATGCACAGTTTTCAGCAGCGTTAGATTTTCTAAACTGGGCCGTTTCGACACCTATTTTAAAGAGAAAAGTTTTTCGTCTGGAACAATACTACGCCGTATTTGTTCCGGCAATCGGACGTATCGCTGCAGAAGTAGATAAAGGTTTGATTTAAGTTTAAAGCTTGAATGGTTATCACACTGAGCCAGTTAAATAAATAAATATATACGGATAAATCACACAGATAGAGCTAGAGCTCCGAAGTAAGTTTGAGACTTGTGTAATGGGATACCAACTCAATAAGACTATGTTTTATGACAAATACATACATAGATAAACATAAAATAAATAAATAATAATATAAAATAAATAAATAATATTTAATTTACCCAGGTAAATTGAAAATAAGGTCAAAATGTTTAAGGTCAAAATGATTCAGCTTTTCGAAATTTTTTTATGCAAAAAAATGGCGAAATTATCGTGGTTGAAAACTTAATTATTTTTTTTACCTTTATTAAAACGCATCCTTTTTGCCTGAAAAAATGACCGCAAGGTCTACATCTCACAGAGCCACTGGTTATATTGTTGTCCCGCTCGCACAGCGGCGGTCAAAGCTCAAAATAAGAGCATCTAAAATCTTTTGATTTCCTGACGCAATTATTCTTATACGAATACTGAAAGAAAACAACATTTTATACGTAAGTATATACTTAGGCCTTTAGAAATCAATACACGACGATACAATACAAATTATACTAACTCCCATGCTGGTCTGGGAGAAATAAAAAAAAACTTAGAATGTACCAGCTGCTTCTCTTCCGACGCAGATCGTAAAAGCCGATCGAGGGAATGGGCAAAAATGCAAATCATGTTAACAGGCGATGCGGCTAGCAACCCATCACTGTATTTATTGCTTTTCCATCTTCTCGCCCACCATGGCGCTAAAAGTGGCTTTTGGGTCTTGCGGCCCTGGGCTCTGCATAGAACCGCAAGACCCAAAATGCTCTGTCTGCCCCATTAGGGATAAAGACGTGATAGTATGTATGTATGTATGTACAATACTAATACGGGAATATTACACGAACGTCCAAGAGGTTGTATTAATAGAGGCGTTCACTCAATTCAGTCGTATTAATGAATACGGCACTCATTAAAACTAATGAGCGAATGTATGACGCTCACACGGGGTATTATCATCGCTTCGATCGCTTCGGATCGGAGCATACAAAAAGTAGTTATAACTACTGCTATTTTATTGTTCGTTGTGTGACACCAGTACACTAGTAGGTACATCAAAAAGCTATAAAATATAGCTACCGTGTAAAACTTTCGAAATAAAATTATCATTTACGTTTATTTCACTCACGAAATTGGGAGATTACCGAGCGGGCTATTTCCTTACCTGCCTTTTTGTCTTTTTTGTGCTTTGAGTAGTTTCTTTTTAATAGTTTTTAGAGGTAAATAGGATTTACAGGCCATTTCGCAAAACTCTCGCAAGAACTTATAATTTTTTTGTAAATAATAATTTTTCAAACCAAAATCCAACTTCACTCCCCCAAACTACACAACCGACACTGATAAAATTTGTACGGAAATAACACCTCTCAATTTTTTACTTTCAAACAAAATAAGAATTTTCCAAGTAGGTCCAGGCGTCTTCGAATATTAGGTGAACATACATAAAAAACGCGACGATTTGTTTATATTGATTTTATTTTGTTTATTTAGAATTGATAACCGATTAAACATATGAGCGTTTGCGGCCAGTTTTCCTTCCCGTATGTCCCCATATAACATTCACACGTGGACTTTGGGCGATTACAAAGCCGGGCTATTTCGTACCTGCCTTTTTTGTGCCTAGGGTCGTGTTTGTGTGTGTTTGTGTTTTCATATAGGTAGTTCTTACATTCTATCATAATATAACAAGATAAATAGGACTAACACGTCATTTTGATGAACTCTCGCAAGAACTTAGCATTATTTTTTTTCAATAAAAACGCGATCGTTTGCGTCCAATTATCGTTCCCGTATGTCCCCATTTAACATTCACACATGGAGTTTGGGCGATTAAAGAGCTAGGCTAATTCGTTACCTGCCTTTTTGCCTTACATTGCGCCTCGCGTAGTTTTTTTGCTGACAGAAAATTCTGACTGAAAGGACGGTGGATTTATTTGATCCTGTGAATGTACGAACTTTGTGGATACAAGGTTAAAATTAAGTGTTTTACCTTATCTAAGTAACGCAACCACTTCACGCAGGCAGACCGACATATTTGGCATCAGAGAGATGCTTTTAATCCTGTGAAACCAGAGTCAGCCATATCCCTTATCATTTTTTTTTGGTCACGATAACCAACTTTTCAGGCGCCATATCTAAGTAACGCAACCACTCCACGCAGGCAGACCAACATATTTAGCATCGAAGAGGTGCTCTTTATTCTATAAAACCAGAGTCAGCCATATCCCTTATCGTTACCAAATTTTTCGTGACCTCCCGTTCTAGTCGTTCCTCTACTGAAATGGCGGTCTTGAAAATCAAGGGTTTTTTTAATTTGCCTGGAAAATAAACTTAAGTTAAGCGGTAAATAACATAACCTGGCAAATAAAATTTAAGGTTGACTGAAAGAGATCCCTAACTGGGATAAGTCCGCCTTTGTAATGTTTTCTACTTCTAACTTGTATTTTTGTGTCTTTTGTTTACCTATGTACAATAAAGATTTATCAAACAAACAAATTTATCTTTATCGGTAACTTGCAAATGAAGACATTTTACTCCATCTGTAGCACTCATAAGTGACCTTTATTAAGCCATCGTAAAACTTAGTGAAGCTGGTAAATATAAGTGTAGTTTTATTGGAAAATGTAAGTTAGTTTTGTTCTAGTCTTGACTATTTCTAGAGTGTATAAAATTGAAAAATAATCAATTTATATCTTACGTTAATTCTTGACTCAGTTGTCTCGGTTTATAAAGATATTAATACTAAAGCTAAAGCCGCAAGATTCTCATGCCACGGCCAATCCAAGATATCGATAGCAATAAAATATATCAAACGGTCGACCAATAAACGGTGGAGAAAACTGCTATTTCATATTGCACCAGAAATGCTCTCAATATTTCACGTTTAAAACGGAGAAAAACCGGCAATACGGTTCAAGTGGCTTCTCAAAATATTGTCCTACCGAGTTCTTAGCACTGCGCAAATAATTCTTTATAGAACTAGTGCAGGCAATGATGTTATAACTTTAGAAGATGTCGCCTTAATTATCAATAGATACAATATTACGTGTTTATACCAAATAGGGTAAAAAAAACATAGACTAGGGCAGCAAGATCTAAAGATCACTCAGTGCTTTGCAAAAACCGGCAATACTGTTCGAGTGGGTTTTAAATTTTTCTACCAAGTTCTTAGCACTGCGCATATATTCTTTATAGAACTAGTGCAGGCAATGATGTGATAGCTTTAAAGATGGTGCATTAAATATCAATATATACGTATGATCAGTATAATACGTATTTATACCAAATAGGGTAAATAAAAACATAAGGCAGAAAGACACAAAGGCCACTCAATGTTGTGCAAAAAGCGGCAATACGGTGCAAGTGGCTTCTCAAAATATTGTCCTACCGAGTTCTTAGCACTGCGCAAATAATTCTTTATAGAACTAGTGCAGGCAATGATATTACAGCTTTCGAAGATGTCGCATTAATTATCAATAGATACAATATTACGTGTTTATACCAAATAGGGTAAAAAAAACATAGACTAAGGCAGCAAGGTCTAAAGATCACTCAGTGCTTTGCAAAAACCGGCAATACGGTTCGAGTGGTTCCAACTGTCCTATCGAGTTCTTAGCACTGCACAAATAATTCTTTATAGAACTAGTGCAGGCAATGATGTTTATAGCTTAAGACGATGTCGCATTAAATATCAATAGATACAATGTCAATTATTTATACCAAATAGCCTAAGGCTGCTAGATCCAAAGTTCACTCAATATTGTGCAAAAAGCGGCATTACAATTCAAGTGTCTTTTAAAACTATTGTCCTACAAAGTTCTTAGCACTGCGCAAATAATGCTTTATAGAACTAGTGCAGGCATGTTATAGCTTTAGAAGATGGCGCATCAAATATCAAAAGATACAATGTCAATTAGTCATACCAAATAGGGTAAAGAAAAACATAGCATTGAGTGGCCTTTGCTGTAATTCAGTAAGACCCAAAATATTGTCCTACCGAGTTCTTAGCACTGCGTAAATCTTATACCTTTAAACGAGCAATTCTTGTATATTTATTTATATGTATTTAAATTTCTGTGATCTCGAAAACGGCTCTAACGGTCTAGATTTCGTCTAGATTTTAGATGCGTGATTTCGAGTTTTCATGCGTTTTTCTTTCCACCAGAATATGATCGCTAATTTCGTCGCGCCGGCCGCCATCCGTTTGGCTCAGCGGTTAAGGATGCGGACCGCTAGGAAGAGTGTTACGGGTTCAAATCCCACTCGGTGACTTACTTTTGTTTTTTGTATGTTCAAGTTTATATTTAATTTTTTATTTTGTATTGCTTTTAGACAAGTTTAAAAAATGTAGTTAATGTTTGAGATGTAACCGAGCAAAGGTCGGTCACCCAAGTACTAATTCTTTATAGAACTAGTGCAGGCAATGATGTTATAGCTTTTAAAGATGTCGCATTAAATATCAATAGATACAATGTCAATTATTTTAAACAAATAGGGTAAATAAAAACAAAGACTAAGTAGTGACCCAGAGACCACTCTATGTTTTGCAAAGAATGGCAATACGATTCAAGTGGCTTTTGAAAATATTGTCATACAAAGTTCTTAGCACTGCGCGAATAATTCTATAAAGAACTAGTGCAGGCGATGATGTTATAGCTTTAGAAGATGGTGCATTATATATCTATAGATACAATATCATCACGTAGTTATACCAAATAGGTTAAATACTTCGTGGCAGTGTACTTTAGAACTGACGTACATTATCATTATCACCATCATCAGGTATTTTTAATCTCCACTGCAGGAGCACGACCCTCTCTGGTTTTCTAAAGCTATACCAGAGCAGGTAGAGGATTTCGGCTAGACTTTCCATGCTGGCCTTTTGACGGTTAGAAAAAAGTATCTCATTTGACTTATTGGTAACTAACGGAGTGTGAATGTAGTTCAAACATTGCGACATCTACAGATTTATAAATCAAAGCGGGCAACCCGTAATATCCGCTTCCATACAGCTCACAAACTTATCTGCACACTTCATCAAAGCAATAAGAATCTTACGCCATCGTCTTTAAGTCGACTTCAACAGCAAAAGCACGGCTGTAAATATTAACCAGTCATACGTAACCTCCTTTATCGAAGCGACAAGGAAGCGGGAGGTCAGTTTATGTTGGACATGTATCTGTACAATTCATACGAAGCAGGAAATTGTTTGTACTATATCCGGAGTTCGGATATTTCCGGGCTCATCGTCGCTTCAAGGTTACTGGACTTGTAAATAATAAACGAACTAATTAGAAGAGAGGAATACTTCTTAATAAGGGCTAATGGTCTACAATTAAGGATGCGCAAGACCGTGCGATTTGGAGAGGGAGCAAAAGAGGGATACTTCTTAGTAAGGCTTGTTTATTAAGCTCGGCGCAGCAAAAGGGGTGTTATAGGTGAGTTTGGTGCTTATTTCTGTCTGTGGGTAGTTCTTAAACAGATGGATCGATTTCGATGCGGTATTTTTTACGTGAAAGCAAGTTTTCTTGCGGAGGTTTTTAGTTTTTGATGAAAATCGGTTCAGCCGTTCAAAATTTACTAGAGTAAGCGCTCGAAAGTCGGGATATTTTTTAATTTGCCTGGAAAATAAACTTGTTGCCATGTTGTTTTATGCCTAGATTAGAACAACTTTATTTCTTTACTACCATTGCATCCGTAATGTTGTGAAGACTAGGCTCCGCTTTCCGGTTATTTCTTCTCAAGTTTTTTCTTCTTGACTTCATATTTCTTTTGAACATCTTCATTTCAGGATTTTTTTTCGTGTACGTAAGTGTCAAATACAACAATGTTAGACTTTAACCCTTTAACCGCGAGCGTCGCATGTATGTGACAAACATTGTCGGGCCCTTTCCGCGAAGGTCGCATATTTGCGACAAAAAACGTACGTATCCATATCCGTTTTTGGTTGTAGATAGGTATGTTAGATTTACCATGTCTCGCGCTGGGGGCACGACAACTGATATAAAGTCTCGCGGTGAAAGGGTTAAAAGCTTCTTAAAACCATCTGATATATCTAGATTGACGACTGTCATCTAATGAAAACTGACAGGACAATAACTTGACATGCCTTTCGAAGCTTTTCTATACGTTAAGGAGGTAGGTATTCTTACAAACTTTTATTTAACTTGCAATTTATCTTATATGTTTATTTAGATGAGCTGAAATTGTGCATACTTGTGTAAGATGTCAATAGGTACTATATCATGACTGTGTATATAGGTACTAAATAATGAACTATTCTAATGACTCGGCCGGAAGGTATGCTATAGAACTAAGATATAAAATTACATGGCCTCATCGAGCAGGACTCGTTTGATTTATCTTAACAAGCACTTTATGGTAGCCGATGTCTAGGATCAGATCACGGAGACAGTAGATATTAAATGGAACTCAGTAATAAAAGTCGCAACGCCACCAAATTTGGGCTTTCATAAGTACACATATTTGGAGCTTGTTACAAAAAACATTTTATTTTAAAACTGGTGGTCACTCATTTAAAATAAAACCACGTTCAGGCCTGCAAAATCTATAGTACTTAATGCGTATTAAAGACTTTGCACTTTAGAAAAAACCTTGCGTTTATTTCCAACCCACTCATCTAACTCGATTCTGAAATACAGCGTATGAAGACAGACGGAGTGGTTTAGATCCCTTGAGAGGATCGGAAGATGACTTGAATCGGGTATCGGATACAATGGGGCTGTACCCTAGGGGGTTCGCGTCCGGTTGGAGTAGGGTATCCTAAATTGTTTTTAGATAACACGACGGGAGTTAAAGGTTTCTGCTTTTCGAACTTACGCTATGGTTTGAAATGAGCTCGTATTATGAAAGATATTAGGTTACTAGCTGTTGCCTGCGACTTCGTCACTGTTGACTTTAGGAGCATCTTCATTTTGGTATTTTTACTAAAACCGGTAAAGTGCATGCTAGGCGACGTGCCAAAGGGTTCCGTAATTAAACCTATACTTTATGCAAATGAAGGCTTAGAGTTAAAATCAAACATAAAAAAAAATTGTTTTCAATATTTAATTGAAGTAGTTTTATTATCTTCCTTCCTTTCCTTCCAAATCCAAAATTAAGGAATTCTAGGCGATCAACTTATAACAGGTAAAATTTAATGAAATTAAGATTTTTTTGACCCCGTGAACTCAAAGCGGCATTCGCAACTACGGAACCCTACACTGCGCGTGGTCCGCACGCACTTGGCCGGATTTATTAACTCATACTTACACAATCATACAAACAAACATCGAACTGTCAAAGTTCCGACTCTAAAAACTTTCCTGAATTATTTTTCTCTTCCAAGTACAAAAGTGTTTGTTTTACAAATGGCTCTTATCTCTTACTCATCGTTCAAATGAAACAATCATATCTCGGGGCTCTGGAGCTCGATCGCTTAAAAATCGTAGCTCTGGCCGCAAGCCTTCATTTCTCAAGTTACACAAAAACATTTTAATTGCCACCGCCAAGTCAAAATTTTGACCGTAGACTTCTAATAAAATGGTTATAATCGTGAATAATTAAATTTGACGTTAAAGTTTTCAAGGGAAGCATGAAGTTAGATATGAAAGGAAGCTTTCTAATAAAGAAGTTTCCAACAAATCAAATCAGACACTTTTTTCTAAACGTCAAAACAAACATTTTCTATGGGATTTGTATGAAATAAATACGAATGACGTCATAGTTTCTTAGAGTCAAATAGCGCTCTTAATATCAGTTTTTCCGCATTATTTAATCTTAATCACGTTGAAAATGGATATGATCAATGAAAGGTGACATTATTTGCTGACATTTTATTCTTTTAACAGTACCAAACAATTTATTTTTGACCAAAGAAACTAGCTTATTGTCAGTCGTTTTCATTGGACATTGTGTTGTCGGAGTATGTGTGCAAGAAAACATCTTAAAAGTAGTGAAAGTAGTGTTGCCGGTCGATAGTCGATCCAATATTGATAGACTTTTCTATATTTTAGATAAAACCGATACCATTATATGCTATCGCTAGTGTATGATAAATTTTCGAAATTAAAAACCGTCTTCTTCGCCAAACTACACAATCGATTTGTATTGATAGATTTCTATGGAAGCACATCACAAGTATACTCTTTCGTTTTTTAGGGTTCCGTAGTAAACAAGGAACCCTTATAGTTTCGCCATGTCTGTCTGTCTGTCTGTCTGTCCGCGGTCCTACTCAGAAACTACAAGCACTAGAAAGCTGTAATTTGGCATGGATATGTATATTAATCATGGCGAAAAAGTCGTAAAATAAAATCTGGAAAATATTTTTTTTTAGGTTAGCTGCCATACAAGTAAAGAGGTAGTCAATATTTTTTTTCTCGACAAACACATTGTGTGGGGTGTCGTTGAATAGGTCTTTCAAAAACATTGTGAGTTTGTTAACACTATTTTTGGATTTAGGGATCAGTTTCTGAAATATTTGGGTTTAAAGTGAAAATTTTTGTTGGAGGCAAGTGGCCCCCCCCCCCTCTATCTGCTAAACGGTTATATATGGCCACGTGAAAAAATTCACAGCTATAGTATATATAATATAGTATATATGTAGTTTAAAGGAAAACTATCAGAACTAAGGGTATAAAATGTACTCGGAAAAAGAAATTTTATACAAATTCAATAGATAAATAGTTTTTAAAAGTTTTTAGTGGCATAAACTCAAAGTTGGCATTCGGAACTACGGAACCCTACACTGCGCGTGGCCCGACACGCACTTGGCCAATTATTTTTTTTGTTATCTATAATAGGTCCCATCGTTGGGCAAAAGCCTCCTCTCTTCGTTTCCATCTATCGCAGTCTCTAGACGTAAGTTGCCATTCTTTTTCAAACTGTGTAAGGTCGCCCATCTTTTTCTTGGTCTTCCTCTCTTTCTTCGACAGTCCGGAGTCCAGTTGGTGACTATATGTGCCCATCTTTCAGGATGCATGCGACAGACATATACTTTTTCAAATTAAAAAAAAAAGAATTTCCAAATTTTATCCAGCCGTCTTTGAATAATAATTGGTCATCCTTTGAAGTTGGTAAAAAGGAATACTATCGGTAGTATCAATGGTTTGTACGTCGTCATTGACTATTGCTGTCGATAGTATTGATGGTCATCAATAGTATCTTATACCTTTAAACGAGCAATTCTTGTATGTATGTATGTATGTATGTATATATATATATTTATTTATAAATTTCTGTGATCTCGAAAACGGCTCTAACGATTTCGCTGAAAATTTGTATATAGGGGTTTTCGGGGGTAAACAATCGATCTAGATTAGTTTTATGTTTGGGAAAACGCGTGTTTTCGAGTTTTCATGCGTTTTTCTTTCCACGCAGAATATGGTCGCTAATTTCGTCGCGCCGCGACCGCCTTGATTTAGCTCAGTGGTTAAGGATAGCGACCGCTAGAAAGAGTGTTACGGGTTCGAATCCCACTCGGTGACTTACTTTTGTTTTTTTTTATGTTTAAGTTTATATATTTTTTTTTATTTTGCATTGTTTTTAGGCAAGTTTTAAAAAAATTAGTTAATGTTTGAGATGTAACCGAGCAAAGCTCGGTCGCCCAGGTACTTTGTTCTAAAACAGCTATCTACAACGTGTAAGGGACACAACTGTAATAAATCGAACCATGGGCTATACTAGATCACTCACATGACAATACTTTCTTTCACGAAAAAATCTGTATCCACATCGGTCCATCCGTTCGAGAGCTACGATGGACAGATACACAGACAGACAAACAGACCGAAAGACATTATCGTCAAACTTGTCCCCACCCCTCTTTTTGTCGGGGGTTAAAATACTACTTCTAGATCCCCGGATTTATCAGCTCCTGACTTTTCTGTAGGGCTATCTCAAGGGACGGGTCTATGCTAACAGTCCAATGAACCTTCAACAATTCAAAAAAAATATCTGAGACACTGTCATTGATATAAAGCAGGAAAATATTGAAAATGTAATGAAAAACGCAATGAAGAGCGACATCTGCCATACTGCTAAAGTAAGAAATTTGTCTCAATTATTTTAATAATAAATTGCTGTCCCTAAGTAAAATATTTTTAAATAAATACTCAACACGTTTGCTGCCAACTATAAGCATATTCGCAGTTAAACAAGTAAATACCTATGCACTGTTATAGAAACCCCAGCAGCGAACGTGTTAATTTTCTTTTATTTTATTTCATCATCATCATCATCATCCCAGCTCTTCTTCCGCCCACTGCTGAGCATAGGCCTCTCTTCGTCGACGCCACCCATCTCGGTCCTGTGCTGCTCTCATCCAGATGTGACCCGCGACTTTGATTACGTCGTCAACCCATCGCATAGGCGGACGCCCGACGCCTCTCTCACCCGTTCTGGGCCTCCATTTTATTTTATTTTATTTAATACAATATTTTTTTTAAATGAAATGTATTTCTATTTATTGTCCAGCCTATATATCTTATCCAATCCTAATAAAATTATAAATGCGAAAGTGAGTTTGTTTGTCTGTTTGTTTGTTATCACTTCACGCTTCAACCACTGAACCTATTTAGATGAAATTTTATACGGATAGGTATAGCTTGATACCCAAGAAGGACATAGGATAGTTTTTAACCCGAAATGCCCAAGGTGAGCGAACACCACGGGCACAGCTTGTAATGAGTAACTTTGGGGATTTTGTTTTATGTGTATCTTATAAAAATAAAATAAATTAAGTACTAGTCCATTACCTTACAAGCCAACTCCACTCAGCCAAGTCCAAACTTGGATGTGAAATTCGCAACGGAATCATTTATTTGCCTAATCAAAACCCAATCGTATTAATTATACTAAAGTGAGAGGAAGTTTGAGACGTTTAGAAGTTATAGCCCAAGTTCGCATCGATATAAACGTTATTTCATTTCGTATATAACTCAGTTTTATAAATTGGGAAAGTTCAGAGGTCGCTGGTGAAGGCTCGTGTTAGTAATTAACGAGTTCCTCCGGTAAAGTACACTTTAGTCGTCTCATTAAGAGACGCGAACTTACAAATAAATACTTCTTTAGGGTACATACATACATACATACTATCACGTCTTTATCCCTAATGGGGCAGACAGAGCATTTTGGGTCTTGCGGCTCTATGCAGAGCCCAGGGCCGCAAGACTCAAAAGCCACTTTTAGCGTCATGGTGGGCGAGAAGATGGCAAAGCAATCAATACAGTGACGGGTTGCTAGCCGCATCGCCTGTTAAAATGATTCGCATTTTTGCCCATTCCCTCGATCGGCTTTTACGATCTGCGCGGGAAGAGAAGCAGCTGGTACATTCCAAGTTTCTCCCAGACCAGCATGGGAGCTTTAGGGTAGTGACTTACAAATAAGTATAAACTATAACACTTTTTTACTACTAGGTACTTTACAACCTTTACTACCCAAACAAGAAACCCTTATAGTTTCACCATGTCTGTCTCTTTGTCTCTCCGTGGTTTTCAGAGACTATTAGTCCTAGAAAGTTGTAATTTGCCATAGATATTTAAGTATATATCTAATAGTAGCTTCCGTACATACAAAGTGGGAATTAATTTTTGTTCTCAGCGACATATGGTCGTTGAATATGAATAGGTCTTTCAAAAATATTGTGAGTTTGTATGCTTACACCTTTTATTTATTTATTTAGGGATCCTTTTGTAAATTTTGTTTGTAAGAGTCCAATGTCTTCATCTCTATCAGCTAAACGGTTTTATATTTAGGTGATACTTAAAAACTCACGGCAATAGTACATATAACGTGGAAGCGATATATCGGTAATAAATTAACCAGTTAACGCTTAAAAATCGGAGTTTTCTTTGTTTTTCTGGCAAATAATAGTTCTACTATTTAGGAAAAAAGGGTTATTATTCAATTTAATTAATTTTGCATAACTAGAATCCAATTCGTCAGTATATAGTTACTTAAATCTATATAGTTATAGTACTTATAGCTATACAGATTGTTATGCACACAGTATGAAAGAAACCTCTATATGAAGAGGTTCTGGCCTTCAAATTTCACCATATTGGGCCACCGGCATGGTTAACTGCACAAGGTGTCTCATTATTGGCGAATTCAGTCTATCTGCCACTGTTTTAGGATGCTGTTATGACTCAACCTTACCTAACAAACTGGAAGGCTGGATGCAAGCCGCTCTAGATCAGTCATTTTGGAAATCCTTGGTAAAAGCCTATGTCCAGCAGTGGACGTTATGCGACTGAAATGATGATGATGATGAATGATGTGACTCAATGTGTGTTACCAGTGATGACTTATGGCTCTGAAACATGGTCCCTTACTATGGGTTTCATATGAAGGCTCAAGGTCGTGCAACGCGCTATTGAAAGGGCTATGCTCGGTGTTTCTCTACGTGATCGAATCAGAAATGAGGAAATTCGTAGGAGAACTAAAGTCACTGACATAGCCCAGTGGATTAGCTCGTTGAAATGGCAGTGAGCGGGACACATAGCGCGACGAACCGATGGCCGATGGGGCAAAAAGGTTCTCGAATGGCGACCACGTACAGGCAAGCGAAGCGTAAGACACCCACCCACAAGGTGGTCTGACGACCTAACCAAGGTCGCTGGAAGGCGCTGGATGCAACTCAACCTTACTGTTCTTAATAATGATGCCATTTTTTCCAGATCATGAAATCCGTCAATTCTAGCTTATACAACGTAAAAGGAATATATACCCGTAATACATCGAACCACGGCCTATGCTAATTAACGATACTGTAACGAAATTACAATAACAGTCAAAAATTTAAAAACAAATCGGGTTTTCCATACTGAAGCAAAGACTAAAGTGTGTAGCCGTCCGGGCAATTTGTATGAGAATGTCAAAATTTTATTTTGTTTATGACTGATTTTTTATTATCAATATTCTATACTGATTTAGTATTATAGCCCGTGGTTCGATTTATCACCAGTACATTCCTTCCACGTTCTATGTATATTTTTGCTACTGCCTGAACATCATCTTTATAAGTAGATATACAAAAGAACAAAAATTTAACTTGTCAAACTTTGCACAAAAGGGAGTGAAAAGGAATATCGTACGTATTTTCCTTAACGCTTCCCCTGACAGTAAATCTGCTAAGACAAAACGGAGTACCTAAGTGATTGTTATCCGGTGATCTGCGGCGCTCCTGGGACCCGGTAATTACGGCTATAGGCCGGAGGGATGGTTTTTTTGTTTTGTCTTTGTAAGCGACAACTTGTACGTCACCAAAAACCAACAAAGAAGAGCTGGAAATGGTCAATGAGAACAGAACAATAATGCATACAACGGAGATAAGATGAGGAAAAACGTTTAGCCACCTTATGCCGCATGACAACTTCATAAAACATAATGGAAGGAAAAGTGGAAGCCAAGAGGAAAAGGAAGACCAAGAAGGTCGTTCATGGATGAAGTAAAAGAAAAGGCAAAAGTTGTGTCATATAGGGAGCATTTAGCGGAAAATAGGGAGACATGGAAAATACTCCACCGACAAGAACCTAGTTCTTAAATGTATTGATGATGAAGCAACAACTACATTTGTTGTTGGTTAACTCGTTTGCAAGCGTTTAAAGTATGTTTTAAAGTGATTGTTATCTTGAAATAAGTTATAATATTAAAGTGATTGTTATCCGGTGATCTGCGGCGCTACTGGGACCGGGTAATTACGGCTATAGGCCGGAGGGATGGTTTTTTGTTTTGGTCTTTGTAAGCAACAACTACGTTTTTTTGTTTGTTAACTCGCCCGTAAGCATTATATGTTATAATTTCATTATCATCATGATCAGGTCTTTTTAGTCTCCACTGCAGGAGCACGACCCTCTCTGTCCTACCAGAGCCATACTTAGCCAGAGCAGCCAGAGGACTTTGGCCTTCACTCTCCTCTCTTCTTTCTTCTCTCTCTCTTATCGTGTGTGTTAGTGACTAACACTAGTGTCAGAGTTTTTAAACCGCCTTAAAGGCCTCTGACATGGTTTTAGGTAACGACCAATGTTAAAGACAGTGACCGGGCGTCGGTCCGGCTTAACGTGCCCTCCGAAGCACGGATCATCTTAATTATCAGACAATCAGGTGATCAGCCTGCAATGTCCTAACCAAACTAGGACAACAACACAAAATCGTTGCCCCGCTGGGAATCGAACCCGCGATCTCCGGGTATGAGCCAAACGCTCTAACCAATACACCACGGAGGCTGTTACTGGGCAGACGGGTTGGAGAGGTACTATTGATGTTAATAAGCTTTGTTTAGCTTGTATTTCCTTAGCCGCCTTTGACGACATCCACGGAAAGGCTTAAAGTGGTCCTATTCTACTCTGCCGGAAACCACACGGCTCTATAATATGTTATAATTTATCAACATTGTATTATATTATAACCCTCTCATTCATAAAGAAATTCAAACGCTTGCTAAACCTGTTTTAGATTGGAGAGGTCTCACTGATGTTTATAAGCTTGTTTAGCTTGTATTTCTTTAGTCGCCTTCAACGACATTCACTGGAGGACTTTCAGTGGTCCTATTCTACTCTGCAAGAAACTACAGGGCAAATAGTTTCTATTTGCGGTGGGTCTCTGTTACGTTAGAAATTATATTATCTTTGATCAGGGATTTTACAGAAAGTTATTGTTGGCACTAATACATATAACTACGTGTATCTCATGATTCGGTCACTAAATTATTATAGCAGAAAATACTCAATCAAATGGACAAATCAACTAATCCGCATAATCAATTTGCCCGATACCACAAAACTAACATTAATTTAGCCAACACAGTCATATCAATAGGGTTTAAATTTTGTAAATAGGCTTTGGTATTAAATCAAACAACAGCAACCAGCACAGCATAACCATAAAATAAAATGGAATTAATTCTATTGTGCTTTATATAAAACAAATACATATGTATTGTGTATGCTCTAGTAGCAAGTGAGTATAAAAATGTGAACGGACAAATCCCACAGATTGATCTAGCCCCAAAGTCATTTTGAGACTATGAAATACTAACTCACTCAACGATACCTACTGTATTTTATAAAAAATACATAAAGATTAACATCCAAGGCCTAGATAAATCTTAAAAAGATCATTTACCATCTTGACCTAATCGGAGATCGAACACGGGAACTCCAGTGTGACTGCGTGGCGTGATGACTAGGCTACAGAGGTCTTCGAGTTAATTATATCATCTAAACTTTTTACTAGCACATACTCTATCTTATAGCTGTTTCCTTCACCACAACCGTGAAATATCCATGTGGCAGGCCCAAAGTCTTCCTCTTTTTCCCACTGGCAGATGTTCGAGGTCTGCTCGAGGGTCAGATACTGTAATATAGAGTTGTTTATTAGTACAAAATGTATTACGGCAACGTTTTATTTCGATAACATATAACTCCGATACGTCTTAATTTAGACTACAGTTTAGTTCGAAATTAATCAAGTCTCTTTTATCAAGTAACTTTGCGGTCATGTATAAAGGATAGATTATAACTTTTTGTCTGACTGTCTGACATATTTTAATTTTTCAAACAATGTATGATATTACTGGATTTCACGCAGCCATAGACCGGGCTAGCAGAAATTTTAAGAAAATAATAATATAATGTAAATAAAAAAATATTTTTATTTAATTTTAGATTCTTGTCGGTATAGAGTATTCCATGTCATATCATAAGTTGTGATATTACACAACATCATTAAATGTTACCTAAATATCTCGAGAAGAGTAAAACGTCTCAACCACATGTGGAAACAAATATGCTAGAGAAATCTGAGCCCCGGCGTCAAAACGTAACCAAACATTTAGAAATACGATATGTCTGCGTCAAGTTTCCATCTTTCACTTTGATGTACGAAGAATCTACACATTTGATTCGACATTATTTTATTTTGGAACTCGATGGCCCAGTGAGAGTACGCATTACTAGCACTCAAGTTACTTACGTAACAGATACCCAACGCTATAGAAATTATTGGAATGCCTATAAGTAGGCAAAACAGGAGTTGCCGGTAGGCACACAGAGATGGCAGCACACGCGACTTGCAAAAAGAACTAGACATAGAAGTGTTATATTAGTTTATAAATACATATTGCATTTCATTCAAGTCATATTTAAATAATTGTAAAAAAAGATTTTAATGTTTTGATTATTGCATTATAGCGCAATCTAGTGACAAGAAGAGAAATTATTTTGTTTATATGGGGATGGGTAGGTACGCTAGCACTTTCGAAAGTCAAGTGACCCCGGGCGTGTTCTGCTCTTTGAGTGACCGTATGCCGTGCTTAAAACTATTTTAATTACATTAGAGATTTTTTATTAGTCTGGCATTATAGATGGGCATCCACCCACAAGGTGGTCTGACAACTTGACCGAGGTCGCTGGAAGGTGCTGAATGCAAGCCACTCTAGATAAGTCATTTTGGAAATCTTTGGGAGAGGCCCATGGCCAGCAGTGGACGTTATGCGGATGAAATGATGATGATGATAGATGGGCACAACTGAGGTGATTCAAGATGTCAGAAGGACGCCGTAACAGAGGCAGACCAAAAACCAGATGATTACTTTGATAAATTCTTACTTAAATGGCAAGAAGGAGCGACGGACAGTGCAGTGGAAGAATAAAGTATAGGCCTCTTTCCAGTTATAGGACACAATAGCCAAAGGCAAGTAAAAAAACATACAGGAAATTGCAAACAAAAAGTGTAGCCTTTTGCCAACTATAGGAACTGAATACATACATACATACTATCACGTCTTTATCCCTAATGGGGCAGACACACCATTTTGGGTCTTGCGGTTCTATGCAGAGCCCAGGGCCGCAAGACCCAAAAGCCACTATTAGCGACATGGTGGACGAGAAGATGGAAAAGCAATCAATACAGTGATGGGTTAACATGATTTGTATTTTTGCCCATTCCCTCGATCGACTTTTACGATCTGCGTGGGAAGAGAAGCAGCTGGTACATTCTAAGTTTTTTTTTATTTCTCCCAGACCAGCATGGGAGAATAAAGAAATTAAAGGAACTGAATGGCTTAATAAAATTGAGAAAATGAAATTCCAAACGAAATCAACAAACAAAAGATTTATCTGATAGAACAATTTTATCGGTCGAAGAGTTGAAATAGTTTCTGTGATCAATGGCACGGTCCAAGCGAATATAATATTGACCAAATATTTGTGCCGGAAAACGTACACGATCCAGTGATATTTTATCAAGATGCAGCTTCACATTCGAGTTCAAAGCGGAAATATTGAAGTATTTTAAAATGCCCTTTGCTTTACCTTCTAGACTTTTACCATACAAAGTAATACAAACGCACTCTAGCTTTTATTTATATTTAAATTGCAAATTTTTGTATCACTGAGTGTACTCAGATATGACCAAATAGTTTAAGTGTATTTTGTTAGACCTGTTTAGTATTTAGAAGGAAAAGAAATTAACATAGAAGTTGTTTGATACTGCCCAATGTCCGACAGCGAACCTTCTGCTAAAAACATGTATGCGTGAAAGGTAATCTTCGGACAACATCCATTAATATTCCTTGAAAACGGTTCCATATCATTAATTTTAATTACGGTCACACCTTCCCGGGCCAAGTCAATCGTTTCCCAACGCTCCCAATTTATCTGGTACAAAATTGAGTTTGCATCCCTTCAATTTAATATTTACCATTTTCATTTCGCCTGGACGCGTCGTTACCTTCACCAAACATATTTGCTGTCAAATCAATCAATTTGAAACCTTAATCCATTGACTTAGATGTGGTCTGATCGGTAAAATTTTGTGCTATAGAAATTTTCTCATCATGGCTTGTCCGTTCGGTTTCGATGCGACGTCGGGGCGTTTTATTAAAGCGTTTTGCCGTGACTTTGCGCGATTATTGTTGGGGACTTTTGTTAGCTGTTATGCGTTTGATGTATTGAACGTCTGATATATATGCGACAGCGAAGTTCAAAAGAATTCAAAGAATAATCACAATGAACAGTTCAGGATTGTTAGTTAGGAGGCGACGAAGCAATTTGAGATTTTTCGTAGCCCCCTCTTCTATATACCTAAAACTGGTATGTATGTGTTCCTTGTGCTCTATGAAACACGAAAACGACGGTCTTAAGAGAAGGAAGTGGGGACACACTTAGCTGTGACGTCATAAAGATGGCGGCCGACCGTACCAAGTTTTTCTTCATTTCTCGAGTTCTACTGCATCAATTTCGTTGTTTGATATGTCATTTGAAAGGTTATATAATTGTCTATGATTGCTCTTTAGAAACCTATTAATTTAGTTCTGTTGTTTTTAAAATATTAATAAAAACATGATTATTGTTTATTTATTTTTGCACAATAATAAAATTGTGACCTGTGTAACTCAAAAATGAGATTTTTTTGCATAATATTTAATCACTAACATTAAAGTAGGTTTTATTACCTTCTCAAAAAGATAAATATCATCTCTTTACGATGATAAATAAATAAATTGTGGCCATTGCCGTAAAGCAAGTATCCGCGCTGCGCGATCGCAAACGGGCAGCTGAGACAGAGCCCTATATCTGTTTTCGCTCATATTCTAATAGATAAAACCGAAACACGGGTATCGATTGTTTCTGAAAACAAATTAAATAAATTGGCCAAGTGCGTGTCGGGCCACGCGCAGTGTAGGGTTCCATAGTTGCTAATGCCAACTTTGAGTTCATGCCACTAAAATCGTCTAAAAACTAATTTTCTACTAAATGTATGAAATTTTCCTTTTTTTTAAATAAAGCCCGTTCTTTTACCTTCTTAAAAATATAAACATCATTGTAGTGCAATAATAAACAAACAAGTTGTGACCAATTCTGAGAAAGTACTAACCATCATATTTTTACCGCCGTCTTCATGTAGTGAAAATTACTTATTTTTAAGGTAAATCACATTGTACAAAATAGTAATGAAATCATAAAAGTATATTACATAGTAAGTTGTAGACAATTGAATTATCGAGCTAAGTAAACAGAGCATAGCGAGCAATATACTACTCATCAACATCCTTAAAGTTATGCTGATATAATTCCTTTCCAATATGGCACACTCCTATATTTTGGCTTTGAGCGTGCACAGCCGCATTTCGGTTTCCGGCAGTCTGTCTTAGGGAAGTACATATCTTGCAGTGATATTGGAGGTTTTGGGCTTGTGATGTGAATTAAGGGCATTGATATATACCTCCCCCAGCCACAGTTTTCTGGTGAGGTTAAGGTTTGGATCGGAATATTTGCAGTTTTCCAAATAAAAGCCTGGTTATTAGCTCTGTGTAGATGGTGCTTCAGAACTTCTCTAGAAAGTGGTAATTTGTCTAGCTTATTAATATTAGAAAAAACTGCGGCTCTTATATCATCAATGCTGTTTAAGGCTTTAAGTGTAGTTTTTAGGTTACAGTTAATAATAAGTAATAATAAACATTTCTCTATCCATCATTACATCTTCTATTCGTTCTTCAGAGCTAAATTCGTCAAGAAGTGTATACCATTGAACACCTCCAAACTGGACAATTTGCTAAAACCAAACAGTGAGCTTATACTATCGCAGCCCATGAGCATTAAAGGCAAGTAAATTATTATTTTCTGATCTGATCGATTGGGCTATGTCATGAATAGTCACATAGATCGATTTTTGTGATGTACCAAATTTTACCCACAATGTCGGTGGTAGATTCTCATAGGATAAGGTCAACAATAACATGACACTAGTGTCCCTGCTGTTTACAATCAGTCCTGTAACCCATCTGGGCAGCATCTATTCCATGTATTAAAAACCTTGTGTCTGATTCTTCATAATAACACAACATTTGTTTTAACATCATTAGCCTTATTGTCGGAGTGGTGGATAAAACGATCCCATTTTCTCGGCAAAGGAGTACCAAAATCTGCAATTTTCTATTCCACAGGAAGTGAGCCATAATGGTCTTCAAAAACACACTTGCTAATTCGTCAACAGTGGTTGCGTTTTTAGGTTTTCCAATTGTTTGGATTAGAGCTTGAACATCTAGTAACACTGCAGATCTTAGGGTTCCGTAGTTCAATTCAATTCAATTCAAATATATCTTTATTATCATAGGATATTTATAATATCTCTTAATAATCGTCATTATTTTGTTGCACAATTGTTGACGTCAAATGATTACTTACAGCTAAGTTTACTACCGCTTCCAAAGCGCTAGTGCAGAAGAAGCGGTAACAAACTGCACTGCAGCATGTTTAACAAGGTACCCTATCCCCCTACCCAAGGTAACAAGGTACCCATAGTTAACAAGGAACCCTTATAGTTTCGCCATATCTGTCTGTCTGTCTGTCTACTCCAAGACTATAAGTACTAGAAAGCTGTAATTTAGTATGAGTGTGTAAATACTAATTATTCCGAAAAAGTTGTATAAAAGTTACAAATTAAAAAAGTTATAGGCGATCAACTTATAAAACGTACTCGGAAAAGCAAAATTTCATACAAATTTAATATAGAAAATTAGTTTTTAGACGTTTTTAGTGGCATGAACTCAAAGTTGGCATTAGCAACTACAGAACCCTACACTGCGCGTGGCCCGACACGCACTTGGCCAATTTATTTAATTTGTGTTCAGAAATCAGCGATACCCGAGTTTCGGTTTTATCTATTAGAATATGAGCGAAAACAGATATAGGGCTCTGTCTCAGCTGTCCGTTTGCGATCGCGCAGCGCGGATACTTGCTTTACGGCAATGGCCACAATTTATTTATTTATTATCGTAAAGAGATGATATTTATCTTTTTGAGAAGATAATGAAACGTACATTAATGGTAGCAATTAAATATTAAGCAAAAAAATCTCATTTTTGAGTTACACAGGTCACAATTTTATTCTTGTGCAAAAATAAATAAAAAATAATCATGTTTTTATTAATATTTTAAAAACAAAAGAACTAAATTAATAGGTTTCTAAAGAGCAATCATAGACAATTATATAACCTTTCAAATGACATATCAAACAACGAAATTGATGCAGTAGAACTCCAGAAATGAAGAAAAACTTGGTACGGTCGGCCGCCATCTTTATGACGTCACAGCTATGTGTGTCCCCACTTCCTTCTCTTAAGACCGTCATTTTCGTGTTTCATAGAGCACAAGGAACACATACATACCAGTTTTAGGTATATAGAAGAGGGGGCTACGAAAATCGTGAAGGAGACGACTTATTAAATATTTGCCTCCTGACTATGTCAGGTTCGTCGATTTTTTTGATTTATTAATGATGAAAGTGATATGCAGATGTTAAAGACATTTAATGTTTATATCGTTTAATTCTTGCCTGAAATATAGGCTGAGAATGAGCTTGCCTGAATGAGAGGTGAGTTTATTTATGTTAATTAGTTGAACATTTGTATTATCTTAGGCACGGGCTTGACTAACTTAAGAATATTTTTTCGTCGCCAACTCAAATAAATTAAATAAAAATTCTACAGATGTGATATGATACTCATCATTAAGGATACAGAGCCTGTGAAAGTCAAAGGCTACATTTAATATGACATGTAAATGGAAAAGAGCAAACAGTAAGGTCATAGCCCTATTCCCTCTATCAGCTTTAACGACCTATGTGGAAACAGTAGTAGCTAGTATACATTGCGATTTTACTAATTTCCAAAAGACTAAAAAATTAAATAACCTTTTTTTTCTTGCAATAGATCTTTCTCCTGCAGAAACCTATTCAACGGTACACCTTTTATTGGTATATTCAAGAATACGTATTGAAGAGAGGGCCACTTAACACCAACTTCTACAAAGGACCTCTATGTGTTAGATCTGTATCCAAGCTTCTCAAAAGAACAGGGTGAAAATACACGTGATTCCCAAAGGAGAAACAAAAGTTATAAAGGTCCAAAACCCCAATTCAAAATTAAGTAACCATAATAATCGTTATTTAATTTAAACAAAGCACAGGTCGTTGAGTCGAGGAAAATTAATATTGTAATGTTTAACAATACTCCGTTTGCACTGGGGTGGGGATAAATCTCGAATTTTGAGGAAATTTGATCATCTCTTTGCAGGGAATGAATTGCGCTGGAATTTACGGAACGAATTATGTCTGTCGTTTGCATTTGGTATTTATTCAAACGGAATTATTTATGTATTTTAATTTTTGTAAAGTGTCAAATTACCGATGTTTAACACTGTGAGAGATTTTAAGACTTCCTAATATTATTACAATAATTTTGCATGCCAGACCAGGGAGAAAGGAAGAAAATCTAAAAAATTACTAACTGTTTTCCTTCCCGAGCAGATCGTAAAATACGACGTCGTTATCGCATGTTATTAGGGGATGTGGATAGCAACCTATCACTTAATATGAATATAACATTCTCGGCCAACATCAAACTTAGCCTTTAAGTTTTGGACCCTGTTTAAATAATTAAATGTAAGGTAATCTGAATGATGTCACTCAGAGCTTATTCTTCAAAACCTATATAAGTTGCTCAATGCTCAAATCAATGAAAATTTATTTAAAAATCTCCAACTTTGACATCACTCACCGAAAATTATTTAATAAGCGGCCAAGTGCGAGTCGGACTCGCCCATAAAGGGTTCCGTAGTAGTATTTTTTTAATTTTTATATTTGAGTTGATTGAATGAAAGGTAAATTGCAGTTTATGACATATTAAAAAAAAACTTCTTACTAGATCTTGTTCAAACCAATTTTCGCTGGTAGTTTTCATGGTAATGAACATAATATATTTTTTTTAGTTTTATCATTCTCTTATTTTAGAAGTTACGGGGGGGGGACACACTTTTTTCCACTTTGGAAGTGTCTCTCGCGCAAAGTATTCGGTTTAGAATAAAATGATATTAGAAACCTCAATATCACTTCTGAAGACCTATCCATAAATACCCCACACGTATGGGTTTGATGAAAAATATTTTTTTGAGTTTCAGTTCTAAGTATGGGGAACCCCCAAAATTTATTGTTTTTTTTCTATTTTTGTGTCAAAACCTTAATGCGGTTCACATAATACATCTACTTACCAAGTTTCAACAGTATAGGTCTTATAGTTTCGGAAAAAAGTGGCTGTGACATACGGACGGACAGACAGACAGACAGACATGACGAATCTATAAGGGTTCCGTTTTTGCCATTTGGCTACGGAACCCTAAAAAGGCAAAAAGTGCTTAGGTACCTATTTAAAAGTTAAATATAGACATATTTGTATGTAAGATTCATCGACATCATTGCGAGGTAACAGTAGGTATTGCATGCAAATGTTTAAACTGCCACACTAACAATTTCTATAGAAATAGAGTAATATTTTACATTACCAATACAAAACCACACTTTCATAATCCAATCATAACACGACCCTTCAAACCTTCCGCTGAATTCAAATTCCGTTCACTTAGTAAAGAGTAATAGCGCAGATAAGTAGCCTCTGACTTAGCACATTTACCCGCTTGATAATACCGACCTCCAGCATCAGCTAATATATCTTGACCCTGATCACTCCCCCTGCCTCCCCTTAATCTCTAAAGTGTGTAACGTAAGGCGGGAAGAAGGGAAGATCAAGTATCGCTGGTCGCAAGTCGAGAGATCGTAGGAATTATGGTCAAGCATTTGTCAAAGTCCTAGTTGCATCGTAACGTATACTCCAGTACTGAATAGGGATGTATAATTTATGTGCAGCAGCGGTACTGAAAGTGGCTTTAGAGGAAACTAAGATTTGCAAAGCACGTCTAATATACTAAGGTATGACACTAACAACTTAATCGAAGGGAAATGTTATGTTTACAATTATAAGAAGAGATTTACCTGAAAAAGTGTATGACGAAACTTTTAAAATGAAGATTGTGACGTGATCTTACTAACAACGAAGGTTTACAATTTTATACATTTAAAATGCATTAGTCAATAATATTGTCTGAACTAACATAGGACATATACATGCATTCACAAACACACTATATAGTCATTACTTAAAAGACAGAGCATTTTGGGTCTTGTAGCTCTAAACAGAGTGACCCAAAGTTGATGACATTATTTTGGCGCCATCATACACTTGAAAACCCTTCTGGCAAAGTCGGTTAAAAATATAAAAGTTTGGGAGCTACTGCTTCACAGTCCACTATACATTGAAAGGGGCGAGGTTTAGTATGCTAAGGGTAAATTTCCTCGCAGGTACCTCAGCATAGGAAATCTCATTTTGTACATCTGTCCCGGTGTGCAATCTGGCGTATGGTCATGGCAGGAGCGCAACAGTCGCTAAGATAGCCATGGCAAGTCTGATGGATTGTCCTTCCCGTGGTTGCCGCCTGTTCTTGGTCTGGTTCCCTAAGAAACAGATATAACAGAAACCATCTGACGCACTTCACACTCCCCGCACCACACAACCCAAATCCCCATCCAAACTAATCCCCTTTCCAATCCCTTCCAAAATCTCAGCTGCAGGTCGCTGTGGACAAGATACTGCGGGCCGGACGACACTAAGATATGTGACGTCGGGTGGGGGCGGGGTGTCCACCCACGTGTTTGTGCCGTGCGTGGGGACCCGTAATGGTCGAGAAGGGGATCCTGGAAGTTGAGCTGAGGTGGGGTAGGGTGGACTTATAAACCCCACTGACGCAACACGCTTCTTTGGCCCTGGATTGATCTAACACGGGCGGCTCTTACCTAGCTAGTAAGGGTCAATCGGCTGCGATGTCCAGTCAGATGGCCATCATGCGAGTTTCCTGGGCTGGCAGGCTGGCAGTCGGTGGTGCTCGGTACCATGGTTTACGTTTTGGGCTATGGTACTCTAGCGCTATTTAGACTCGTGCGGTCGGCCTACTCGGGGAGCTATACCCCAATGGTAACACTGGCGCAACACTCGGTTGCGTCCCCGGTTTGAGGACTCCGTGGCGGGTGGTGAACCTGCGGGGTGAATCACACACATACTGGATACATGGATACCCAAAACAAAAAACACCCCACACAAACCTCCAAACCCTCGGGTGCGGAGACAAAAAACACAGATGCAACCGCCGGCGCATCTGTACACGACAGGCAAATGGACACTCCGAAACGGAGTGCCCTACTGGAGACCTGGCAGGAGGTGACTCGTCGCAAGGGGAAGGGCAACCGGAACCAAGCGAAGCATTCATCTCCAGCATTGGTCCAGAACACGGTTAGGCGTTCGAACAGGTATGGCAAAAGACCAAGTAGTACAAAGGTCGCCAAACATAACGTCCTACACCCGTCACACTCCCGCGAACATAGGACGCTGGACAATACACGACCGTCCACCTCCTCGGAGGAAAAAGGTCGTTCCAAACTCGAAACCCCGCAAGGGGGATCGAAACTTCCTTCCACAGGAAAAAAACAGCTGCAAAAACAGCGGCCCCCCCCGAAGCAGCAGCCCGAAACAAGGCAGCAGCCGAGGGAGCGGCAGCAGGAGCAGCAGCAACAGCCCCCTCCAACAACCAAACGGGCGCGCCTCGACGACACCATCTCACCAAGGGGTGAGACGAAGAAGGTGAAACTCGATGGTGCGGCTGTGAAGAGCGGGACTACATACGCCGGTGCGGTAGCTACCGATCTGGACATGGCCGTCACGACGGTGGACAGATCAGACCTACAGCCTGAAGAATTGGGTAAGATTCAGGAGAAGATCGAGGACTTACTCATGAACCAGGTTCTTGACCTGGATGCTGAAGTCATCCCTGTGTTTGGGGGTAAGCCTGTCATCGCTGAGGGCGTGCTTAAGCTCAAATGCAGGGACGAGGCGACAAAGTCCTGGCTCAAGAAGGTGGTGTCTGGATTTCCCCCGGCCTCCAATAACCAACCGCTTACGGTGATGGCCCAAAAGGACCTACCGAAGAGGACTAAATGTGGATTGTTCCTTCCCGCAAGGAAGGGTACAATACATCAACTCCACACTATGCTCCACCGCATGAATCCGTGGGCTGGCGTGGATAGATGGAACCTATACAGTCCCATACACCAAGAGGATGGTATCTACGTCCTGGTAGGCGTACCGGACGAGCTTCTGCCCACCATTGTGGAACATGAACGCTGCCTGGCATTCTCCCTTGGGTCGGTGTATCTACAGATACCCACCAAGGGTAGTGACAAGGACCAGGTAGAAAACACGGACGATACGAGTATGGACGTCGCTACGGAGCCTGAGGAGACATCCGCCACTGCACCGGGTGAGCAGGAGGCAGGACCCTCAGGGCTCCAACAACTCCCCGCGTCGTCCACACCTGAGATGGCCACCCCGGCCGAGAACGGGGCTGAGGTGAGGACGAAAGAAGCTGGGTGTCAAGCGCTCTCCGACGACGAGGACGTCGAAGAAGCAGGGAGGCGCATGGCACTGATAGGCTGCAGGGATGAGGAGGTGGAGAAGGACCGACAAAATGATGTCCGACTCACCGACTCGGACCCGGATGACTGACGTCATCCAGATTAACCTCCAGCATAGTCAGACCGCAACGGCTACCCTGCGGGGCGAGCTGGAGAAGAACGACACCCTTGCGCTGATCCAGGAGCCGTGGATCAGACGCCACAATATATGTGGCTTAAACAACATCGGAGGTAAGATAATCTATGATCAAACCTGTGATTCTCCCAGGACTTGTATCTATCTACCCCGCAATTTCATGGCATTGCCACTAACACACTTATCTTCCAGAGATCTGACAGCCATCAGGATCTCAACGAGTGACCACAAAACCCTACCGAATACAGTGATCGCCTCCGTCTACCTCCCAGGAGACGTCGGCGCCGACATACCAACTCGTGAACTCATAGAACTGGTAAGTTACTGTGAAATAAACAACCTGGAGCTCATCGTCTCCGTCGACGCCAATGCGCATCATCCTCTTTGGGGTATGGAGAAATCCAATCCCAGGGGGGATGAACTGGTAAACTACCTTATACAGACAAATCTCAACATACTAAACAAAGGTAATAAACCTACGTTTATAACTAAACGATGTCGTACCATTATAGACCTCACCCTAGCTACAGACGGCATCCTAGAATACATCTCCGACTGGCACGTATCTGACGAGGCATCCTGCTCGGATCATAGATGGCTACGATACAAGGTAAACTTTACAATTGCCAAACCTGTTCCCTACAGAAACCCGAGAAAAACTGACAGAAGCACATATACGAAACTTCTGCAAAACAAACTTGGACCGATACAACAACGTACGGTTCTAAACAGCCTCCCAAATGTAGAAGGTTATGCCAAAACCATATCACAGGCTATTACACAAAGCTACGAAACATCTTGCCCTCTCAGCACCAGAGGTTGCTGCCCCAAAGGCGGTAAAAAGTTCTGGGGCCCTGAATTAGAAAGGCGCAAGAATCAAGTACACCGACTCCTAAACCGAGCGATGAATACTAGAAATGAAAGAGACTGGGACAACTATGCTATAGCTCGTTCCAACTACAAGAACAGGATCAGAAAATTCAAACGCAAATCCTGGTGTAAATACTGCACGAGTATCGAAACTACGTCTGAAGCTTCCAGAGTCTGCAAATTACTGTCAGGCGGGGGCAACAAAACGATCGGTACTCTTAAAAAACTGGACGGCAGTTACTCCGCTAACACGGAAGAAATATGTGAAATACTACTAGAAACCCACTTTCCAGGCTGCCTTAAATACGACCACCTGGAAAAACCAGAGGAAACAACACATAATCCTACAGAACAAGACTGGAATTTAGCCCAGGAGATAGTTACATTAGACAGAGTAGAATGGGCTATAAACAGCTTCCAACCTTTCAAATCACCAGGCCCGGATGGCATTTTCCCTGGCCTCCTTAAATGGGGAGGAAAAGTCTTACTGGAACATTTAACCCACCTACTAACAGCCTGCCTAGCACACAGGTACATTCCCCAGCAATGGCGGGAGGTTAAAGTAATATTCATACCAAAACCTGGAAAAACAGACTACACAAATGCCAAATCATTCAGACCTATTAGCCTTTCTTCCTTCCTTCTCAAGGTGTTGGAAAGATTATGTGACAGGCACATTAGAGATACGGCATTAATCAAACATCCCTTACATCCCAAGCAACATGCCTATTGCACGGGAAAGTCAACAGAAACAGCGTTACATGAAGTGGTAACAATACTGGAAAATGCTATACACAGCAAACATCTGTGTCTAGGAACCTTCATCGACATAGAAGGAGCGTTCGATAAGACAAACTTTAATTGCATACAGGAGGCCCTTAATAGACATGAAGTGCCGGGCACTGTAACTGGCTGGATATCCAACATGCTGAAACTACGCAACATAAAACTAGACATGAGTGAAACCACAAAAGTAATGGCAACCAGAGGTTGCCCACAAGGAGGGGTACTTTCACCCCTATTGTGGAGCTTAGTGGTAGATGATCTAATTACATCCCTAAACAAGAAACACTACTATACAGTAGGCTACGCTGATGACTTGGCTATACTCATACAAGGGAACTCGGCTAGCGTCGTATGCAGCCTAACCAGAAGTGCATTACGCATTGTAGAGGATTGGTGTAACAAACATGACCTCTCAGTAAATGCGAACAAAACAGAACTAGTTATGTTTACAAATAAAAGAGCCCTAGGCAACTACGAACCACCCAAGCTCTTTGGTACGACACTCACACTATCGAAAGAGGTCAAATACCTAGGCGTAATACTGGACTCCAAGCTGAATTGGAGCACGCATCTTGATGAAAAACTAAACAAAGCCTACATAAACCTATGGAACTGCCGAAGACTAGTAGGCAAAAACTGGGGACTAACCCCGAAAATCATGAAATGGCTGTACATCACAGTCATCAGACCAGGACTCACATACGCTGCAATAGTATGGTGGTATCGAACTACTTTGATTACAGTACAAGAGAAACTACAGCGATTTCAAAGAACAGCATGCCTGGCGATAGGAGGTGGCATGAAATCTTGCCCAACGGCAGCATTAGAGGCAATCCTAGATATTAGATCGCTACACCTACACATAAAACAAGAAGCACAAGTCGCAGCTGCAAGACTTCATACGTTGGGCCTATGGAAACATAAAGACAAGGCACCACACACACAAATCCTCTCAATAGCCCTAGGGGCATCACACCTTATAGGTGCTATAAACGACAGGATCCGCAAACAATTTATTTTTGACAAAAAATACAAAATACAATTACATGAAGCACCATCAGACAGCTCAGGTACTGAAGAAGTGAGAGTATACACAGACGGCTCGAAAACACACAACGGTGTAGGTGCTGGTGTATTCTCCCACGATCTCAACATCCACTCTGCAGCTGCCTTGGGTAAGGAAAACTCCATTTTTCAAGCCGAGTGTGCAGCCATAACCCACGCAGCAACAGAAATTACCAGGAGAAAAGTATCAGGTTTGTCCATCCGTATCCTGACAGACAGCGCAGCAATTCTTCTTGCCCTGAGGAGAGCATACGTGGACTCTGCCTTAGTACAAGAATGCCACAGATCCCTGGATAATCTCTGTAAGTACAACAAAGTAACTCTCCAATGGATCAAAGGTCACAGTAACTCACTGGGTAACGATGCAGCGGACGAGCTGGCGCGTCGGGGATCGAGCATGTCACCGGAGGGTCCCCTTCCGATGGCCCCGATTCCCTTCACGCAGGTTCGCTCCTGGATCAAAGGTCGAATCGGCGAAGAACAGGCTCAATCATGGCGATCCCTCCAGACGTGCCGGCAGGCTAGGGAGGCGCTGCCCCAATGGGACAGACGCTTATCCCGACGTCTGTTAGCACTGCCAAGGAGGAACCTACGCCGTATGATTGACATCATTACTGGTCATTGTGCACTAAATAAACACCTCTTCACCCTAGGTTTAACTAACAGTCCTCTGTGCAGAGCATGCATGGAGGCTGAAGAAACTGCGAGCCATCTCCTCCTGGAGTGCGATGGCGTCGCACACATAAGAAGAAGGTTCCTAGAACACCCGGGAACCATGGCGGAAGCGTGCAGGGCGCCCACAGGCGTTCTAGGCTTCCTGCAGGAGCTGGGCTGGTTTGAGAACTGAGGCCGGTGACAGCTCCCCACGCAAAACGGGACCGGCAATTTCGGGCCTAATTGCGGAAAAATTTGTCCTCGACGGAAGTAAGAAGTAAGAAGTATACATTGAAAGTGCAGTAAGAGCCTCCCTACATACGTGCTCCAGATTTATTGAGCGTCGAAATGTCGCTACGCTGTAAAAATGGCGTATGAATCGCTCCGAAAACATTTTGCCGAGAATTTTTATGGAGCGGATGTGTACAACGTAAAATATCTAGTTGTTTGGTAAACTTTGAGGTTTTTTTAACCCCCGACAAGAAAGAGGAGTGTTATTAGTTTGACGCTAACAGTGAGTCTGTCTGTCTGTAACTTTGTTTGAATGGATGGACTGATTTCGATTTTTAACGTAAATGCAAGTTCCTTTAAACAGGTTCCTATTATGATGAAAATCGCTTCAGCTGTTCAAAAGTTTTTGGTGTATAACATGAAAGTCAGGGCTTTCCTTGGAAAATAATAGTTGGCGCTACGGATATTAAGTAGTATCGGTAGTTCCGTTAGTTATCACTAGATGGCTTTATTGATAGTCAGGGTTTTTTTACTTTACTTAGCAAATAAACTTGTTAATGGCTAATTTCTGTATTTAACAGACTTCAAATGGAGGAGGTTATCTATACGAATGTACCTATACAACATAGAAGGGACATACCCGTAATAAATCAAACCACGGGCTACAATAGTTCGCTAAAGTTTAATAGTGGTGTCTTTGTATTTTTATGTTCCTCGATTACTTAAAAATGACTGGGCCAATTTAAAATATTCGTTTATTTGTATGACTATAATTGTCAATCCAATAGAAATTTTTAAAATCGGTTGTGTATTTTGGTAAGTTTTGAAAAAAATTTATATTGAATTTTGCTGTAATTAACATATTGATTTAAATATGGTGATTCTAGAAAATACTTTAAAATATATTTCTATTTAGCTAACAAAAAAATTAACTAATGAAAATATCAGTGGCGAACTAATGTAAAACAAACATTAATATAATATGAATAGCAATTCCCAAAACAATCGAATTGAAATACCAAAACAATACGTAACACGGTTCACATAACGCCAACAGAAAATTTATTTCGCTGAAGTGCCCCGGCCTCGCAAAACTAATTAAAACTTGGACCAGTGACGGGTAATAGCTTTTGTTTTTACGCTTATGAATTCATAACTCATAACAACACGTAATTAGGAGCCATCTCAGTGTCCCGGCGATAATACACCGGCCATGGCTGCCATGATATTGTTAGTACAGTACACCTTGACAGTAGGATAATTAATTAGGGCATAGTTTTCGGCCTACAATAGGACTGCTTTTCTTACTGCAATTGCTATAACAAGCAATTTTTAAGAAAGTTTTTAAGAAATTATGACTTCAGGCAGGCGGCTAGTCGTAAATAACTTTTTGTCATTCTTCTGCAGGAAGCTTCTCTGCTCAATATGACTTACGGTCCTAAGGCCCCTAGGTAGGGCATAGTCTTCAACAGTCTTTTGCAGTTGCAATCGGTCTTTGGCTACCTGCTTCACTTCGAGCCAGATTTGTGTTTAACCGACTTCTAAAAAAGAGGTTATCAATTCGTCGAAATAAGTTTTTAGAATTCAGTTATCATCAATTCAGCCGCATAACATCCACTGCTGGAGGCCTCTCCCAAGGATTTTCAAAATGACCGATCTATGGCGGCTTTTTGATGTATGTTCACCAATTATTCGAAGGCGCCTTGGCCTATTACGAAAATTCTTTTTTGATTCAAATTCTTGCATATTCTGTTTGTTTGATAAATTTTATCAAAATCGGTTGTGTAGATTGGAGGTGAATCTGTCAGGTCTGCTTTGGACGGCCAACTTTTTGTTTATCCTGGAAATCTACTCCAGGGCTTGCTGCTACCTAACATACCTACAAGGAGTCCCAAATCAGAAACGACCTAAATCCAGTGTCTTTTTGCAATCTTGCTCAAGTCAAGCTAAATGAAAATCTAAAAGAAGTAATTCTGTTGAAAAGATTATACGAGCTCAAAGATTACCTTCTTCTTGCTTTATATTACGTTGAATCTGGACATAACACCGGCCATGACACTTGACGCGGATTTGCGAGCTCACCCTGTTTTTACGTTTGTTTTTAGACATCATCCTGTGTAATCCTTAATCTTTTTCTCGTTTTCTGCTTTGTTTCCGACGTTTGAATCTAAAGTTGAATAATTATACTGAGTCCGTGTTTGTTTGTATTTCTTTAAACACTCAAATTAAACCTCGATAAAACACAGTGTGGTTAATAATTGGATGTGAGTGATACCATCATCATCATGATCATCATTTCAGCCGCATCGCATAACATGCACTGCTCGACATAGGCCTCTACCAAGGATTTCCAAAATAATCGATCAAGAGCGGCCTGCAGACTGATATAGGCGGAATGAATACTAAAATAAAAGAATACTCTTATACTCAAAGCGTACATAAAGTTAGCTCTTACAGACTATATGTTAAAGAGCTCTTACAGAACAGCGACAGTATGTCCGCGATACAGTCACAGTCAAGTCGCGGAACTTGTATGAAGTTTTGTGGAAACCCAACATGTCGTAGTTCAGTGCGTATACTTCACATGAAATATGTACAAGTAGACGTTGTAGAGCAAAGGATCAGGAGAAGAAAGAAACGACGAGTTATTATTATAATAGACAGAACTGATAAAATTACTCTTTCAACTAAATAATTATTAGTATTTTTATTAGTACGAAGGGTGGTAGAGGAATGAGTCAGAACGATGAGGAAAGAATGTGTAGAGAATTGAAAAAATTGAATTTAAAATTAAATTTGAAAGATGATGAAATTTGGAAATAATGAAATTATGGAGAAACGAGTTGAGTAAGACCTTGCAGGATAGAGTTTATTACAACATTGTTCCAGTTTACGTCACCAACCCACAAACTTGTAGACGCGTCTAGTATATTGTAGATAGATAGCAGTTTCTCGCCACGTCACGTGTAATTCGAGCCAATTTCCCGACATGTTGCTTGGAGTCCGGAGACTGCGATGAGATAAGGCGGAGTGCACATACCCCAGTTCACTTTGACAGAGCATAAGTAACTTATCAGAGGTTAATGTTCTTGTTGTGTTATGAATTTATTACTTGCTCTACCTTGGGACATTATTAGCTTTAAAAGGGGGCCTAAAACGCTGTGGCTGGCATTTTTTAAACGGTGGAGTTACTAAACGAATGGTGTTATTGTAAGGAAAAGCCATTCGTTCAGGTGACTTCGCCCTTACCTAAGACTTTACCATACAAACGTAGCCTACGTTTAATTTTGGAACCACACGTCATATTTCGGTAAAAAATTGTAATTTTAAAAACATTGCAATTATCTAAGGTTATAATAAGTTTACAACCGTAAAATTATGGACTGGAAAGAAAATATAAGGATCTAGGAGTTTCCCATACTGATGGTCAAAAATTATATAACACACTATGTTCTATTTTAAGTTCATATTTTGAATGTGAAAACCGGTTATATGCCTACATATGTGCAATGTCTTTGAAATTACAAAAAAATGTCTAAATCGGGCATGTCGTTTCGAAATAAAACGTAGAGTACGTTTTTATGAAAAAGTGTAGTTTGGGCTTCTTTTTCTTATCGTGTGTCAGAGTTTTTAAACCACCTTAAAGGCCTCAGACATGGTTTTAGGTAACGACCAATGTCAAAGACAATGACCGGGACCGACGACTTAACGTGCCCTTCGAAGCACGGATCATCTTACTTCTCAGACAATCAGGTGATCAGCCTGCAATGTCCTAACCAAACTAGGACAACAACACAAAGTTGTTGCCCCCGCCGGGAATCGAACCCGCGACCTCCAGGTATGAGCCGAACGTTCTAACCACTACACCACGGAGGCAGTTATGTTTGGCTAGTTTGGGCTAGGGTAAGTGGATTCTTAAGTCGTTTAAAAGTTATTGAGGGTAAACGCTTAAAAGTCAGAGTCTTCCGTAGCAAAAATAGATGGCACTATGAATACGTAGCGCTAAACATTTAGGTCTTCCGGTTCAAATCAATCAAATCAAATCAAATCAAATCAAATATATCTTTATTATCATAGGATATTTATAATATCTCTTAATAATCGTCATTATTTTG
Organism: Acrobasis consociella; assembly: GCA_963555685.1. Classification (NCBI taxonomy): domain Eukaryota; kingdom Metazoa; phylum Arthropoda; class Insecta; order Lepidoptera; family Pyralidae; genus Acrobasis; species Acrobasis consociella. The sequence continues at coordinate 1,263,165 of OY743107.1, forward strand.
TTGCACTATTGTTGACGTCAAATAGTTACTTACAGCTAAGTTTACTACCGCTTCCAAAGCGCTAGTGCAGAAGAAGCGGTAACAAACTGCACAAAGCGGCACGGCACGGGAAGAAAAACAGCAACATCCTAAATTTCGTCACTTTTTTAATCCATGCATAAAAGCTCTATTACGATACATAATTAGCTGGCTGGGTTGACAACCGGCAACCACACGGCATAGACCTAACAAAACATTCATAAGAAATCGAACCCAAATCGATTGCAGATCGCAATCATAAATAACCCTCCTGCCGGACATTCAGAAATGACAAATGGCGGATTGACCAACGCATCCGATCCCATTGCGATTGTCCAAATTTGTTCCCTTATCCCTACAACCATCTTGAATAAGTAGGTTCCGGAGAAATAGGTTTATATCTGCATTTCTCTTTAGTTAAAGTATTTGTAACAAAATATACTTAAAATATTTTCAGGATGAATTCAGTCTGTAATAGCAAACAACTTTGCCCAAGAAACATATGTTGAAAAATGAAAAATAATTTTTGGCTTTCCATACACATTCTGTTCAGCTGATCGGTCAACTTGAATGGGAGGGCAAAAATTATTTTTCATATTTCGATACGTGTTCTTTGGAAAAACTGAATCACTGATTTGAAAAGCTTCAATTATTCAGCCAAATTAAAAAGAAATCAACACTCTTTAAATTGGTTGCATTCTTATTGTATAACTGTTTTAAGAGGCAGAAAAATAAAGGCGATAATAACAAACAGGAAATCCGGCAAAACTAATTGGCCAATCAACTCAGGTAACGCGATAAAATAATCTCGGCCCGAACCGAACGCCTGTCATCTGTCATTTTTGTAGAGGGGGAGGGGGAAAGGGGAGTGAGTACTGTTGGTACTCCGACCTGGTTTTGGTAACCTGGTATCTTTTATGTTGACCTCTGGGGAAAAAATTGAATATACCAGCTGCTTATCTTAAAATCCGAATTATATGATTAAGTACGCGACGTGATTAGCAATCTATCCCTTCATTATCCACCACCTTCAGTGTTGCCGAAAAATCTCTACTAGTTTCAACTGAAAGATGCTAAACTATTGATAGGCCTATCGATAGTATTGAAAGCTGCTTTAGAGCAATACTATTGATAAGTAACAGTACAATCAATAATATCGATCGATGACGACGAGCAAACCAGTCACTAGGCTGTATCTCGTGAACCATACAGTTGAAATTTTCAAAGATGATATGTTTGATGTATAAGAACAAGTACAAAATTTTTTATAAAATAAATACAGAAGCCTTCATGCACGAGACCGACTCGCACTTAGCCGGTTATTTCTTATTTAATGGTCTACCTTTTAGAACTGGGCGAAATAAAAAAACCAAATACTGAAAGAGCAGAAAATCTTTACTGCTCTTTCAACATTCGGGTAAAAAGGGAAAATATTCGCGCAAACTGTCGAGAAGCGATTAACGACATCGATAAATTAACAGACCAATTTGCGTCACTCACATCATTACTGTACTCAATCGAGTGGTCGATTATTTTACGGTATATCGCGGAAATATGATTATTATTTATATAGATCGTAAAAGCCAATGACCGAAAAGGCGAATTGTTAATAGGCAAATTGCAATCCATTACTATTTTAGATATTTTATGCATATTCTCGCCTGCCATCGCTTAATCTTCGGGTCTTGCGGCCCTTGGCTCCGTCTGCCTGGAGCCGCAAGACCCAACATTTCTTTAACATGGACTATTTATTGTTTGAGGCGATAAGGCCGCTTCTTATACCCCATTACATGTTGTTATTTAATAAATGTTCCAAAATTGTAAATTTCTTTTGGTGCAATAAAGTTTTTTGTATTGTATTGTATTTTTTCGTTTGATTATGCATAGTTTCTAGTATTGTTATTCGCTCCTAAAACAAATTTAAAAACTAACTTGAGAATAACTCAATCTGTGAGAATTATAGGTACATAAAGCTATTCTTTCAACATTCGGGTAAAACGGAAAATATTCGCGCAAACTGTCGAGAAGCGATTAACGACATCGATAAATTAACAGACCAATTTGCGTCACTCACATCATTACTGTACTCAATCGAGTGGTCGATTATTTTACGGAATATCGCGGAAATATGATTATTATTTATATAGATCGTAAAAGCCAATGAGCGAAAAGGCGAATCGTTAATAGGCGATGCAAATAGCAATCCATTACTATTTTAGATATTTTATGCATCTTCTCGCCTGCCATCGCTTAAATTGATCTTCGGGTCTTGCGGCCCTTGGCTCCGTCTGCCTGGTACCACAAGACCCAACATTTCTTTAACATGGACTATCGTGTTACGCATCGACAATTGCCAGCCAATGTTCGCTTTGACGCAGAATTATGCAGCACTCGCTGATTAACGGAAATTAGAGATGTAGTTTTAAGAACAGTACTTGAAAGTATAATTAACCTTCAGTCGTGCCATGACTGATTCTTATTAAATCAGTGCAGTTTTAAGCCACAATCTGGGTAAGACCGAATCTATTGAGGTTAGATTTGCCATGCCAGGATCATTTTCAGGCGATAAGGCCGCTTCTTATACCCCATTACATGTTGCTATTTAATAAGTGTTCCAAAATTTAAAATTTCTTTTGGTGCAATAAAGTTTTTTGTATTGTATTGTATTTTTTCGTTTGATTATGCATAGTTTCTAGTATTGTTATTCGCTCCTAAAACAAATTTAAAAACTAACTTGAGAATAACTCAATCTGTGAGAATTATACATAAAGATTTTTAACCTTAAAATCTTTACTGCTCTTTCAACATTCGGTTAAAAGGGAAAATATTCGCGCAAACTGTCGAGAAGCGATTAACGACATCGATAAATTAACTGGCCAGTTTGCGTCACTCACATCATTACTGTACTCAATCGAGTGGTCGATTATTTTACGGTATATCGCGGAAATATGATTATTATTTATGTAGATCGTAAAAGCCAATGAGCGAAAAGGCGAATTGTTAATAGGCGATGCAAATAGCAATCCATTACTATTTTAGATATTTTATGCATCTTCTCGCCTGCCATCGCTTAAAGTGATCTTCGGGTCTTGCGGCCCTTGGCTCCGTCTGCCTGGTACCACAAGATCCAACATTTCTTTAACATGGACTATCGTGTTACGTTACGCATCGACAATTGCCAGCCATTGTTCGCTTTGACGCAGAATTATGCAGCACTCGCTGATTAACGGAAATTAGAGATGTAGTTTTAAGAACAGTACTTGAAAGTATAATTAATTAATTAACCTTCAGTCGTGCCATGACTGATTTTTATTAAATCAGTGCAGTTTTAAGCCACAATCTGGGTAAGACCGAATCTATTGAGGTTAGATTTGCCATGCCAGGATCATTTTCAGGCGATAAGGCCGCTTCTTATACCCCATTACATGTTGCTATTTAATAAGTGTTCCAAAATTTAAAATTTCTTTTGGTGCAATAAAGTTTTTTGTATTGTATTGTATTTTTTCGTTTGATTATGCATAGTTTCTAGTATTGTTAATCGCTCCTAAAACAAATTTAAAAACTAAATTGAGAATAACTCAATCTGTGAGAATTATACATAAAGATTTTTAACCTTAAAATCTTTACTGCTCTTTCAACATTCGGTTAAAAGGGAAAATATTCGCGCAAACTGTCGAGAAGCGATTAACGACATCGATAAATTAACAGGCCGATTTGCGTCACTCACATCATTACTGTACTCAATCGAGTGGTCGATTATTTTACGGAATATCGCGGAAATATGATTATTATTTATTTATAAAGTCTAACAAAATATACTGAAACTGTTTTAAGGGTTAATTCAGTCCGCGATACTGAACAACTTTCCCTAACGAACATATGTCGAAATGTGAAAAATAATTTTTGGCTTTTCATACAAACTCGAATCAGCTGACCGGTTAACTGGCATGAAAGGTTAAAAATTACTAATCATATTTCGATATAATGTTCTTTGGGAGAAGTTGCTCAGTATCATGGACTGAATTCACCCTTTATTTAGTTTCAGTATATTTTGTTAGACCTTATAAAGATTGTCAAAGCCAATGAGCGAAAAGGCGAATCGTTAATAGGCGATGCGGCTAGATGTCCATTACTGTTTTAAATATTTAATTTAGCCTTTCGCCCGCCATCACGCTAAAAAGGGATTGTTGGGTCTTGCGACCCTTGGCTCCGTCTGCCTAGAGCCATAAGACCCAACATTTCTTTAACATGGACTATCATGTTACGCATCGACAACTGCCAGCCGATGTCCGCTTTGACGCAGAATTGTACAGCACTCGTTGATTGGCGGACAGTACTTGAAAGTATAATTATCCTTCAGTCGAGCCATGACTGATTCTTATTGAATCAGTGCAGTTTTAGGCCAGAATCTGGGTAAGACCGAATCTATTGAGGTTAGATTTGCCATGCCAGGATCATTTTCAGGCGATAAGGCCGCCTCTTGTACCCCATGACATGTTGCTATTTAATAAGTGTTCCAAAATTGTAAATTTCTTTTGGTGCAATAAAGTTTTTTGTATTGTATTGTATTTTTTCGTTTGATTATGCATAGTTTCTAGTATTGTTATTCACTCCTAAAACAAATTTAAAAACTAACTTGAGAATAACTCAATCTGTGAGAATTATACATTAACTATTTATGAACAAATTTCGGTTCTGGAACATTTCAGGGTGTGAAAATACCATTTCTAGCATAATTTTCCCTTACTTTATTTCGGAGCTAAGCTTGGTCTGCGTTTATTGCAGCATAAAACAACTCGAGAGATAATGAGGCAAACTTTGTTCTGGACTTTTAGTGCATACAAGTGGGTTTAGTTACCGCGGAAATTGGGTTTCTTAAGTCTTTCGGTAAGTAGTACTTAGTGAAAGTCTTCATTGAACGAGTGAGTAAATTCTCCGAGTTTACATGGATGATATATGTGTGATAAAATCTTTTAAGCATTGCTTAGAGGAATTGTAAGATAATTCGAGATTCCTAATTGATCAAAACTTTGGTTGATTAACATTTGGTAATAGGCAAATAGTGAAGCAAATTGTAGTATTACATTTTTTCGTCTTCTTCTTTACAGCTTTTATCTGACCGCTGCTGGAGTAAAGGCCTTTTTTAATGACAGGAAGATTTGCTCATAATCACGATTGGTCACAGTAGGTGGTTTAGGTAGATTTCCGTTCTCTGTTCTTCTTACTCGTATGGGATGCTTACTCAACGATACTATCATACTATCATCCTCATTAGCTTTCAAAAACCCACTGCTGGGCATAAGCCTCCCTTTGTCTGCGCCATCCCGATATCAATCCAAAACCTTACAATTTGAAAAAGGCCATTTGCCAACTTGCACTAACCGGGGACCGAACCCGGGTGGCGAAGTAGAATGGTGACCACTACGCAACGGAGATCGACGAAACATTGTTTTTGAACTTTCAAAAATACTTACATACATATTATCACGACTTTATCCCTAATGGGGCAGACAGAGCATTTTGGGTCTTGCGGTTCTATGCAGAGCCCAGGGCCGCAAGACCCAAAAGCCACTTTTAGCCTCATGGTGGGCGAGAAGATGGAAAAGCAATCAATACAGTGATGGGTTGCTAGCCGCATCGCCTGTTAACATGATTTGCATTTTTGCCCATTCCCTCGATCGGCTTTTACGATCTGCGTGGGAAGAGAAGCAGCTGGTACATTCTAAGTTTTTTTATTTCTCCCAGACCAACATGGGAGGAACTTTCAATAAAATAATATATATTTACTAAAATAGCTTTTTACGCTCGCATGGCTATCAATTCTGTATCAGGCGTAATGGCCGCCACAAAAATACAATGTACTAGTTTTACGATTTAATTCCGCGCTTACACGTGCTTAGCTGGCTTCACAGATATTATGTGTTGCACCACAGTTGCTTTTGTAACAGATTCGGCAGTTAAAATTAGTTTAAACTAGTAGTTCGCCGCGAACTTAGACCTCGCGATTATTATTCGCTAGTATAAAGTACTCTGTGTTATTCGCAATTCAGTTTCCATAATAACCCCTAGATGGCGCTATCTAAAGTTAGAACGCGATTTGGTTTCGTTTGCTACATAATCGCGGACATTTTTATTAATATTTCAAAAACTACTGAACCGATTTTGATGCCCAACGAACTTGAAAATTCTATTGATATTTCCTACATGCCTTCCCAATTTCATTGAAATTGGATCATTGATCGCGGTACAAACATATATACATACATACATACATACATACAATGTGTTTTCGCCCCAACTCGATTTAGAGACCTTGCTCGCTTCGCTCGCTCGGTCATAAAATAACCAGCCAAGTTCGAGTCGGACTCGCACTCGAAGGGTTTTGTACCATTATCTGTAAAAAGCCACGTTTGTTGAATGGGAATTTTAATATTTAATTTTATTCTGTTTTTAGTATTTGTTGTTATAACGGCATCAGAATTACCACCATCTGTCTAGCTATAACGGTTCATGAGATACGGCTTGGTGGCAGACAGACGGTCAGCCGAGTCTTAGCAATAGGGTTCCGTTATTACCCTTTTGGGTACGAGACTCTAAAAAGGGGAAAAAATATACCTATTCATTGTGCAGAAAGAAGCTTATCCAGGTTTGTTTAGTTAGTAACGATGCTTAACCAGCTGTTAAACCAGTGGATAGGCGAACATTGTGTATATAGCTTAGTACGATTCCAAAATTTGTGTAAGATGATTTTTCAACTCTTGAAGAAAGAGGGGTCTTAAATGTTTGACGCAACGTCTGTCGGATTGTCTGTACCTATGCCTGACTGTGGCGTCGTAGCATTCGAACCGATGGACCGAATTTGATGCGGTGTTTTTACTGTGAAAGCAAGTTATTGGGAGATAATGCTTGAAACTCAGGGCTTCCCCTAGCAAAAAACAGATGGCGCTATGGATATCAAATCGTATCTTTATCTCCGAGTCTCGCTTCTGATTACTAGATTCTTGACAGTAAGTGTTTTATTAATTTGCATAACAAATAAACAAATAATAAAATTCTTGTATCTACTGAATAATCTACACAAGTAATTTGAACGTATTTATCTTTTATACCTTTAATGGAGCAATTCTCGTATATTTATTTATTTATATGTATATAAATTTATTTCTGTGATCTCGGAAACGGCTTTAACGATTTCGCTGAATTGGTATATGGAAGTTTTCGGGGGTAAACAATCGATCTAGATTAGTCTTATGTTTGGGAAAACGCGTATTTTCGAGTTTTCATGTGTTTTACTTTCCACGCAGAATGTGGTCGCTTATTTCGTCCTATTGCCGCTATCCGTCTGGCCCAGCGGTTTAAGACGCGGACTGCTAAAAAGAGAGTTACGGGTTTTAATCCCACTCGGGGACTTACTTTCGTTTTTTTTATTTTCAAGTTTTTATATAAGTATTTATTGTTTTTAGACAAGTTTAAAAAAATGTAGTTAAAGTTTGAGATGCAACCGAGCAAAGCTCGGTTGCCCAGGTACTTGTTATTTAAATGAATATTGTAAGTATTTAAAGTAATATACTCTTCTAGTACAACTAAAATATTTAAACTGAGAGATCTGTTGTTACAACAACTGTATTAAACCTACATCTTTTTAGTGTTTTCTGACCCCTTTTTATTAGCGCTTGTTATATTTTTAGTGGTAATTAAAAAACTTAGGGGAACTTTAGTGTTATAATTATGAAACATGTGTATGTCGTAAACGTCAGTCTTAACTAGATGCAAAATAAGTAGCAGTTTGCTCTAAAATGTAAACTTGCTACCCTTTTGTAACCTACATTGGCAACCCCTTAATCTATTGACTTACATTCGAATTCTAAAATTCTAACTTATTGGTCTTACTGCTTTAAAGTTCGTTTGTCAATGCCTTTGTAAGTTATCGAAATACAGTAGAACTCCAATTATCCGAATTAATGGGGACCGGGACCCATTCGGATAATCAAATATTCGGATAATCGGATATTTTAAAATTTTTTTTTTTTATTTTTTACGTTTTTAAATGCTCTTGGATTTCTTGATTTTCCTATCAAAAGAAGTGGCAGTTTATGATTTCCAGTGGAGTTGGCACAGTTAAGCACTGTAACACGTTCTTTACTGACCTTATGTCCAGGGGCACTAGATTCCCTTATAGAAGCCAAAGTGGTTTTTGGTAATGCTTTCCAAACAAGGCCAGTTTCATCGGCATTATAAACAAACTCCGGATCATAGGATTCTGATGCAGTTTAAAATTTTTCAATATTTTTTGTGATTCGGATAATCGGCGATTCGGATAGTCAGAGTTCGGATAATTGGAGTTCTACTGTAAAAATAACTCAATAAATAATAGGTGAACGGAAAATCACCCTGATTAGCTAGCCCCAAAGTAGGTCCGAGACTTGTGTTATGAGAGATAAATTTAATGATATTATATTTTATAACAAGTGCAACATATATTATATGATCTAAAAGGTAAATTCAGTCCATGATGCTGAACAATTTACCCAAGAAACACGCGTCAAAATATGAAAAGTATTTTTTAAACTCGACTCACACATGGTGACCGAACGATGTATGAACGACGAATAAGAAAAAAAACTGTTTGTCTTTTTGTAAACCTTAATCTTTGGAAAAAGTATTTTTAAAGATTAAGGCCCACAATAAGACAAACAGATTTTTTTTAAATTAAACGGATTCGAATGGAACTTTTTTTTATACTATAGCTGCTAAGCCTGGGCATCGTAAAGGTTTTTTTTTTATGTTATAAGTCGGCAAACGAGCAAGCGAGCCTCCTGATGGTAAAAGGTCATCTCTGCCCATGGACACTGCTATAATATTACTGATTTTAAAAAATGGATTGGATCACCTGATGCTGAACTATAATCAAATAGCCCAGCTAAACTGTATGAAATGTAAAAATGACGCCTTAGCAAAGGTTGGTCAGCCTAATGAGCATTTTTGTACACGCGAACGAAGTATCACAGATTCACAGGCCTGCACACTTTTATACGTCAGTAAGTAAAAAAAGGGACTCCCGAAACTGGTAACTATTTATATGTTAACTATTATATAGTGGTTTGTTCCTAAGTAAAAAAAAAAAACAATAATCCATATTACTTATGTAATACGAAAAAAGATTACGAAGAAAAGATTTCTGAGCCGTTAATGAGCAAAGGAAATAAATTTGAATTTATTTGAAGTTATTCTTCCGGTGTTACCCGCGTAGGGATTGCGTTTAGTTTTCCAGTACCTGGGCGACCGAGCTTTGCTCGGTTACATCTCAAACATTGAGTACATTTTTTAAACTTGTCTAAAAACAATACAAAATAAAAAAAAATATAAAAACTTGAACATAAAAAAAAACAAAAGTAAGTCACCAAGTGGGATTCGAACTCGTAACACTCTTTCTAGCGGTCCGCATCCTTAACCGCTGAGCAAAACGGATAGCGGCCGCCGCGACGAATTTAGCGACTATATTCTGCGTGGAAAGAAAAACGAATGAAAACTCGAACACACGCGTTTTCCCAAACATAAGACTAATCTAGATCGATTGTTTACCCCCGAAAACCCCATATACCAATTTTCAGCGAAATCGTTAGAGCCGAGATCACAGATATTTATAAATAAATATACAAGAATTGCTCGTTTAAAGGTATAAGATTTAGTTTTATTATCTTCAACAATAAGTGTAATCTAATCATAAACCTTTCCATTTTTCATGCAATAGATTTTTCTTCTGCCGAAACCTAATCAAAGGTACACCTTTTATAGGTATATCCAGGAATGGGTTTTGGTGAGAACACCACATGACAACAGCTTCTTCCTCTACGTGTTGGATCTGTATCCCCACACAAGCCTCTGAAATTACCGGGAAAAGACCTATGATTCTCAAAGGAAATCAAGTATAATTTAAATTGCATGTAGTAGAAGGTGTAGAAGTTACAGCCATTAGATAGTTATTACTATTCTGAATACACAAAGTACGATCTTAAAACTGGGTCAGTTATAGCAGAGATATCTCTCCCTCGGGAGCACTCGCTCACGAATGGACGCCGTATATCAAACTATGGTATGGATTTCTATGGCGATCCGGTTTCCAAACTCAAGAAAGGAAACGCATTTAGATTAAATTGATGCGCCAAGGGATTTGAGATACCTCTATAACAGTTTATATAGGCTGGCTGTCAATGGCGTTGGGTGGAAATTTTGGCTAGTACAGTTAAAAGTATGAAACGAATTAACCCTTAGCCAGGCAGGGTACACATAGCGAACCACCTCAGAAATATTTTTTTTCTGACGAGCAGATGCTAGCTAGAAACCGCAAAATGTCATCCGTCTATTGTCTATGATACAGTTGATTTCTGAACGAAAAAAAAAAACGCCTCTAGAAGAAAAAACTTGACATTTCGCTTGTCAAAGTGAAAATAATGGTCAACCGGCAAAATTTGGAGCAAAGTGGAAGTGTTTTTTTTGGATTATGGCGGGAAAAATCCCGGTAAGTGATACTATTTGTGTTTTTATGATAGCAGATAGATTGAGTAATATGTTATATGTTTCGGTTTTACATGATATTTGTTTTTCTTTGAAATATTTACGCCGAAAGTTTGTGTTCAAGATGTGACTTCTGCCTGTCTGGAAAAACTTTTTGTGGTTATCATGTAACCACTGTCCTACAAGCGTTTATCCATAAATGTAAAGGCAAAACCATATTTACACATCAAATATTTTGTATGGTAGATAGATAGGTTCTTGGATCGAAGAATAACCGATACCCAGCCTATGTCCTTCTCCATGGTCCAATATAACTCTACGTTAAATTTCATGAAAATTGGTTCAGCCGTTTTAGCGTGAAAATGGATCATACATACATACATACAAAATTACATACATACACACTTTGGCATTTATAATATTAGTAAGGATACGGCAATGCCGTTTATAATCAAAATTTTGATACCTCGGGGTTACATTGATGTTTAAATAAGGTTTTATAAAAAGAAACACACAAATCTTTCCTCTTTTTATTAATATTAGGCTTATATGTGGATTAACCTTTATTTTTTCCATACTTACATGTTGTGACCTAACTGGGCAGTGGTCAGATATAATCCACATCATGTATATTTAAATGGGCAGTGGTCATATCCAGACCAGAGGGTTTTTTTTTTAGGAAAACATAGGAATAAAAAAAAAATAAGAAATTAGTTTCTTTATTATCATCCAATCTACCATTATCTACACTAATATTATAAAGAGGAAAGATTTGTTTGTTTGTTTGTTTGTTTGTTTGATTGTATTGAATAGGCTCCGAAACTACTGGATCGATTTTAAAAATTCTTTCACTGTTGGATAGGTATGTTATCCCCGAGTGACATAGGCTATGTATGTACCACGGGCGAAGCCGGGATGGACTGCTAGTCTGTATATAAAGATGAAATAATCGCCAGGCCTGGCTAAGGGTTAAATACCTGCCTAGTTAGGTTCATTACAGATTAATAAGCCGTTAAATGCCCGGCTTATAAATGGGAATATACATGAAAAAAATATGTGTTATCTAACTAGTTTATCAATAAATATTCAAAAGTAAAGTAACAGTAAAAACAGTATAAAAATTGGTTAAAAACGAACTAGATACTGATGGACATAGGCCTCTTCCATGGATTACCAAAATGATCGATCTAGAGCAGTCTTTCCCAAAGTGGGCGATAACGCCCCCTTGTGGGCGCTGCAGGTCTCAAGGGGGGCGGTAAGAGACCCAGAAAGAGCTTTTTTTTGCTAGGAGCTTTATTTAGCTAGGAGGCCTCTTAAACAACGACTGCAAGAGCTCTCGACTCTCAATAACAACCACATAAATATCATCCTCCACTTTGAGAATAAATATTTACATAATATACATATATAGGTCACAATAATTAATTAATTTAATTTGAAGTTATAGTGGTTTTTAAATAGGTGAACAAATGGGGGCGCTAAAAAAATATTTATTCTCAAAGTGGGCAGTAGACAAAATAAGTTTGGGAACCACTGACTAGAGCGTTGGTGAGGTCGGCAGACCTCCTTTTGGGTGGGTTCGCTTGCCAGTACGTGGTTGCCATTCGAGAACCTTTCGGTGCGCTATGTGCCCCACTGCCATTTCAGCCGCTTGTCAGATAAAAGTAATTGCATACATAATACATTATACTAAATGTAAAGCAATTTTATTAAATTCGAAGTTGTTCAGTAGACATTTTGCGACTGAGGCATTGTCGGCCCTTACCCCAGGCTAATAAATTTAGTTTTGCATCTCCAAGTTTTATTTCATGAAAGTTTGTTCAAGTTGTTGGGCTCTAGGTTTTCGTGTATTTTATTTTTCATTCAAACTAGCTGCCTGTTTTACTCCTAAAGTACATTTTTGTGAAAAGTTATGTTTTGACTTTGCAATTTTAGGATGAAATATAGAGCGCAGTTAATGTTCTTTTGCTTTAATTCTACTAACAATATGAATCCAAAAGTATACGAGTTTAAAAATCCTGGATTTTAGCTGTTATGTTTATTTGCTAGGCAAATTAAAAACTGATATCCGTAGCGTCATCTATTATTTTCTAGAGAAAGATCTGACTTTCAAGCGTTAATCTATATCTATCTATATCTATACATATAATAATACAGTAAAAAAAGTGTGTCTGTACATTAAATATATTACCAAAAAAAAAAAATTGGGGGCGATGGAGATGTAGTAATAGAGTACAAATTTAAAAAAAATGTTTGTGTGTTTGTCTGTATGTCTGTTTGTCTGTTTGTACACGCTTATCTCCGAAAATACTGGACGAATTCGAATGAAACTTTTTTTTGTTATATAGCTATTAAGCCTGGGCAACATATAGGGTATAAATGGTTTAGGAAAATGGAACGCCTGATGCAGAACCAGAATAGTCCAGCTAAACTATAAGAGATATGAAAATGCCGCCTTAGTAAAAGTTGTTCAGCCTGATGAGCATTTTCCAGAGACATTAAGTCCACGCGAACGAAGTCGCGGGCTTCGGCTAGTCCTCAATAACTTTTGAATGGCTGTACCGATTTTCATAAATTTTCTCATAAAAAAACTGCATTGAGATCGGTCCATCCGTTCGGGCACTACGATATCACAGACGAGCAGACTAAAAGACATTAGCGTCAAACTTATAACACCTCTCTTCTTTGTCTTCTTTTCGGGGGATTAAAAAAGAAAACTAGCCGCATCTAGCTTGATATAATTCAGATTCATGTCCATTTCCTTACTCAGATTTAACAATCAATTTAATTAAGGCCCAACACAGACGACAGACTTTTTGTCCGATCGAGTCTGCGGCGCACAAATAGTCTGCGTGGCGCGCAAAAAGTCTTTCGCGGATTGTTCACGGACTCAACACACACGACGCACATTTTTTTTTTTTTTTTTTTTTTTTTTTTATGTTATAAGTCGGCAAACGAGCAAGCGAGCCTCCTGATGGTAAAAGGTCATCGCTGCCCATGGACACATACAACACCGGAGGTGCCGTCTATGCGTTGCCGGCCTTTTAGAGTCCTATTAACACACCTTTTGAAGAACCCCATGTTGTAGCGCAAAGGAAACACCGCAGCTGGAAGCTTATTCCACATCTGACACGTCCTGGGGAAAAATGAACGTGATGCCCTAGTGGTTTTTGGATACCAGGCGTCTAAGATATGAGGGTGAGCTCTCTCTCTGTGACGCGAGGTGCGGTGGTAAAATCGTGACGGTGGCACCAAATTGAAAAGTTCCTCAGAACACTCCCCGTTGTAGAGACGATAGAACATACATAAAGAGCCCACGTCTCTCCGGTGTCTTAGTGTTTCTAATCTGTCTGTAAGTTTGGGATCGTCGACAATACGTACAGCCCGACGTTGGATCGAGTCAAGTGGAAGGAGTTGGTATTCTGGTGCTCCAGCCCAGAGAAACGAGCAGTACTCCATGTGTGGTCGGACTTGGGCTTTGTAAAGTAAAAGCCTGTGACCCGGTGTAAAGAACTTCTTCGCTCTGTTGAGCACACCAAGTTTTTTAGACGCCAGTTTGGCTTTATTCTCCAAATGACCCCGGTATTGGACTTCGCTCGATATTTCGACACCTAGGATCCCAATACTTTTAGAGATCGTTAGGGGAGTGTTCTGAAATTGAGGCGCTACAGTAAAAGGGGTTTTCTTGGCAGAAAATGCGCAAACTTGTGTCTTAGAAGGGTTAAAGGAGACTAAATTCTCACCACCCCATTCTGAGACTTTCTCGAGGGTGGAATCAATCTCAGACACAAGCTTAGTTCTGCTCTCTGCAACGGTTGCTGGGGTCATTTTCGCACGACCATTGTAATGTGCATCGCTCGTACTGTCATCCGCATAACAATGAATGTTACCAGAAAGTAACATGTCATTGATATGCAGAAGGAACAAAGTAGGGGATAACACAGAACCCTGGGGAACGCCAGCATTGATTGGCATAGTTTCAGAGCATAGGCCGTCTACAACGACTTGTATGCTACGCCCAGATAAGAAGCTGGCGATCCAAGTGCATAACCCTTCGGACAGCCCATAGGATGGTAACTTCGATAGAAGTGCCTTATGCCAAACCCGATCGAAGGCCTTGGTGATGTCTAGACTGCCTGCTAATGCTTCCCCCTTACTCTCAATGGCAGCTGCCCATTGGTGTGTGAGATATATCAGAAGGTCACCAGCACCGCGGCCGTGGCGAAAGCCGTACTGACGATCGCTAATAAGCTGGTTTGCTTCTAGATAACCGAGAAGCTGCGTATTAATTACGCGCTCCATCACCTTGGAGAGCAAAGAGGTAATAGTAATAGGCCGATAGTTGGATGGGTCTGTGCGATCACCCTTCTTGGGAATAGGATGAACAAAGGCTACCTTCCATGAAGATGGTACTTTTCCGGTTTTATAAGAGAGCAGGAATAGGCGCGTTAAAACCGGCGTCAGCTCCGGGGCACAATTACGTAGCACTAAAGCAGGGATACCATCTGGCCCGCTAGACTTGTTGACATCGAGGGAACAAAGAGCACGCCGCACTGAACATTGTGTAATGCGAATTTCAGGCATGGCGTGTTCACAAATAGGAATGGTTGGTGGTGTCTTTCCCCCGTCGTCGAGCGTAGAATTCGACGCGAAAAGAGAGCCCAAGAGGTCGGCTTTCTCTTTTGCGGAATGAGCTAGTGAGCCATCGGGTTTGCGCAAGGATGGTAAGGAGGTACGACAAAAATTCCCTTGCGCAGCTTTGGCAAGAGACCAAAAAGCACGGCTCCCAGAGGGATGGCTGATTAGTTTCTCGCCAATCCTGCGCGTATGCCTAAACCTCGCTGCGGCAATTACTTTCTTGCATGATCTGGAGGCAGCATTAAATAGCTTCTTTAGTTCAGAAGATGCCGGGTCCTTTGAGTCGCGCGTAGCAGCCCAGGCTTTAAAAGCCGCTTGTTTGAGGTCGGATGACTCCCGGCAAGATTTATCAAACCAGGGCTGAGACTGGCCGCCCACACGAACTACCGAGCTAGGGATAAAACTTTCCATGCCCTGCAAAATCGTATCGGCTACAGCATTCGCACACCTATCGACATTGTCTGAATTGAAGCATAACTGCCTCCATGGGTAGGACGCGTAAAACTCTCGCAGTCCGTCCCAATCTGCCGACCTATAATGCCAGACACGACGAGTCCCAGAGGGTCGGGTGTATTTAGTCGGACAAATTTGAACCACGGAATGTACCAGACAATGGTCTGATTTTCCCAAAGGAGCCCGACGCGATACTGTGGTACCTTCCGGGTTCGAGGTCAACAGAAGGTCAAGCAGGCCAGGGGTATGACCGTCAACGTCGGGAATCCTAGTAGGTCCATCAACTAGTTGGGTGAGGTCATACGCCGCAGCGAGGTTGAGGGCAGCCTTCCCCGCGTAATCAGTATGGGTCGATCCCAACCATTCGATGTGATGACCATTAAAATCACCGAGGACCGTTACCCCTGCAGATGGAAGCCGCTGGAGAATGTCGTCTATACCTCTTTGAACGTGCCCAAGCAGCCGGTCGGTTTCATTGTCTCCGCTATGGGGCCTGTAGAGGCACGCGTAGATATGAGTGTGGCCTCCAAGGTCTACACGCGCCCAGATTAACGACAGGTCCCTGTCTTCTAGGCTGTCAATACGGCGACAACAAATATCATCCCGGACGAACATGCACACTCCAGCTTTGAACACAAATTTGTGTTCCAAGCTATATCCGGGATACATTAGGTAGGATACGTCGGCCGGGGTTGATATTTGTGTTTCCGTCAGGAAAAATAGGGCCGGCTTTGCCGTCTCAAGATGGTGATGGACGGCATTAAGATTAGAGTGGAGACCCCTAATGTTGCACGAGTCCACAACTAATGTGGAAGGGGGTGCCGCTGTACAAACTTTATTCCTTATTTTTCCAATAGCCATGGGTGTGTTTTTAAGGGAATAATGGTTGGATTATCACAGTCACAACAGCCACACAGGCAAATGCGAGACCGCGGCCCGCAAAAAAGCCACCGAGTTGTGTGCTTCACTGTCACGGGGGACGGAAGGGCCCCCGATCCGACCCACAGACAGACCGCAGTGTTCCACACCGGCTTCCCAATCCGGCACTACGACCGGTATGCAGGCTTTTAACACTGGTGGCAGGGCAGCCTCCCCAGTAGGGATGTCCCAGGGTTCGGGCCCTCTTCGTACCAGCGGGCGGCCAGCGGACAACCGTTTCATCGGGTCTCCCTGGCCCCAGTGACAGAGAAGCACGCTCAGTGGATTTAAGCGAGCCGCAGGTCATCTCGGACCGATGACTGTTAAGGCTGCGACAATCGGAGGGGGGACATGGCTCTCACGTATACAGACGGAACACACCTTACGGTGCTTTGCGGCAGACTCCAACGTGAGGGTGGTCGCCAGCCATACGAGCCAAAGCTCTCCCACCGAACTAAACAGTGTTTGGAAATTACATGAGGCCACCGCCAGACCTCAAAACCCGAAGGAATCAAGTGTTGCTCATTTAGCACTACCCAGGGGTCACGTGCAGGGATCTAGAGTCATGAAGTCCAGAGGGCTTCGCCTGCGGACGCGAGCAACATTAACCCCCAAAATTTTGAATCATTCTGTCGGCAGAACTGTAGGGACGGGACACGTACAGTTTTACACGCCATGGAAGTGCAAAGATTGCGATGTATTATTTTATACTTGAAGTACAGAAAAAGAAGAAGAAATAGAAAATTTTGGGTACATCCTATACTTTCGGAGAGATTACTAAAAGGACAATTCCATATGAAACATGCAATTCCAAAACAATATCCGGACAATATTTTCAAATTTTATAAAATTTCTATTAATACTTTTAATGAGTTGCTATTCATTTTAAGACCAACTTTGACACATTCGGAAACAATAATGAGAAAGTGCATTGGTCCAGAAGAAAGGTTATACTAGGCACTATACTCGGATTTTGAAGTATCATAAATTGCAGGTCTGTTTTATATTTCATGAATTAACATCGGTACATCTATCTCTAGCCACGGATTTTTTGTGCGCCGCACTTTTTGTGCGTCGTGTGTGTTACTGCATGTAATTCCATAGGTTCTATTTTCACAGACTAAAAGTGCGGCGCGGTCTAGTCTGTCGTCTGCGTTGGGCCTAAATAAAGCAACTATGTATTAACATGCTGTAAACACATTGTTTTGGAGTACAGAGAAGAATACATATGTAAAAATTGATATTTTGGTCCCGATATGATTGTATTCTGTTTGTGTTTCTACATACATACATACTATCACGTCTTTATCCCTAATGGGGCAGACAGAGCTTTTTGGGTCTTGCGGTTCTATGCAGAGCCCAGGGCCGCAAGACCCAAAAGCCACTTTTAGCGTCATGGTGGGCGAGAAGATGGAAAAGCAATTAATACAGTGATGGGTTGCCAGCCGCATCGCCTGTTAACACGATTTGCATTTTTGCCCATTCCCTCGATCGGCTTTTACGATCTGCGTGGGAAGATAAGCAGCAGGTACATTCTAAGTTTTTTTATTTTTCCCAGACCAGCATGGGAGCTATATATATTCTGTTTGTGTTTCTAATAAAATAAAATAAAATAAAATCTGCGCGGGAAAGGAAACAGCTAGTTCTACGTATTTTCTGTTCTTCCAGACTCACATGAAGGAAACGATACTCGTTTCTACCTGGTGAATGACTAGAATTGGCAGACAATCAAGGTGTTGAGCCTCAAATCTTGATTGTCCTCGTTCCGAATACAATAGACGAGGAGTCAAACGGTATCCGATAGATGAAATTGCTTAGGTGGATTACAGCATTGAGATTTGATATAACGTGGTAGGACATACCCGTAATAAATCAAACCACTGGCTATACTTTATCACTATAGTAGAATACATACATACATACATACTATCACGTCTTTATCCCTAATGGGGCAGACAGAGCATTTTGGGTCTTGCAGTTCTATGCAGAACCCAGGGCCGCAAGACCCAAAAGCCACTTTTAGCGTCATGGTAGGCGAGAAGATGGAACAGCAATCAATACAGTAATGGGTTGCTAGCCGCATCGCCTGTTAACATGATTTGCATTTTTGCCCATTCCCTCGATCGGCTTTTACGATCTGCGTGGGAAGAGAAGCAACTGGTACATTCTAAGTTTTTTTTATTTCTCCCAGACCAGCATGGGAGCATATAGTAGAATGAAATAAAAATAACAGTCAAAAATTATAAAAAAATCGACATCCCATACAACGGCCGCACACCTCAGTATGGAAATGCCGAGTTTTATATTTTATTATACTACAGTGATCTAGAGTATAGCTCGTGATTCGATTTATTACATGTGTCCCTTTGACGTTGTACAATACAAAAGGATTTTTTTGACGTGATAACGTCTTTAAAATCGTTTTAGTCGGGTGACATGTTCAGAAACTTGTGTCACACCAAAACCTCACGAGCGCGATCGCAGGTATAACGAGAGAGAGACGGACCGATCTCCCGTCTCATCTCGAGCGCTGCCAGTCATTCCGTGAAACGACGTTATCACGTAAACATCTCGATCGTAAACCTACTTTACAAACAACCAATTTTTTTATTCTAATGTTGAATAGAACTGTTAAAGATACAAATATTATTTATACGGGTTACCTTCTTACGTAGAAACTTTACATGACATGTTTCCGAACTGTCTGGTCGAACCGCCGAATCTGGATGAGATCGTAAACAGGTTTCGGAAAAACAAATTTTTCAATATATCTATACATCTATACATTTAATAAAACAGTAAAAAAAGTGTGTCTGTACATTAAATATATTCCCAAAAAAAAAATTGGGTGCGATGGAGACGTAGTAATAGAGTAAGAATTTAAAAAAAAATGTCTGTCTGTTTGTCTGTTTGTCTGTTTGTCTGTTTGTACACGATAATCTCCGGAAATACTGGACGGATTCGAATGAAACTTTTTTTGTTATATAGCTATTAAGCCTGGGCAACATATAGGGTATACATGATTTTAGAAAATGGAACGCCTGATGCAGAACCATAATGGTCCAGCTAAACTATAAGAGATATAAAAATGTCGCCTTAGTAAAAGTTGTTCAGCCTGATGAGCATTTTCCAGAGACAAAGTCCACGCGAACGAAGTCGCGGGTTTCAGCTAGTAAATAAATAAAGGTAGGTATACGGACAAATTACCCTAAGCTAGACCCGAAGTTAGTTCGAGACTTGTGTTATTGGATACATATACCCAACGATACTATATCTTATACCTTTAAACGAGCAATTCTTGTATATTTATTTATATATTTCTGTGATCTCGAAAACGGCTCTAACGATTTCGCTAAAAATTGGTATATGGGGGTTTTCGGGGGTAAACAATCGATCTAGATTAATCTTATGTTTGGGAAAATGCGTATTTTCGATGTTTGAGATGTAACCGAGCAAAGCTCGGTCGCCCAGGTACTTTTATAATATAAACAACTAAGACTAGGTCAATCTGAAAAAGATCATTTCTCATTTCGACCTGACCGGGGATCGAACCCGGGACCGACGGTGCTACAGGGTGGATGATGACCCCTAGACCACGTAGGTCGAGGACGATTCTATGTTCTTAATTTCTGCTACAAGGATTTAGATACTTAAGGGCAACTCATTATCATCAGGTCTTTTAGTCTCCACTGCAGGAGCACGACCCTCTCTGTGCTACCAGAGTCATACATGGCCAGAGCAGCCAAACGATTTGGCCTACACTCTAGTCGCTGGCCAGATGAGTTGGAGAGGTCTCATTGATGTTTATAAGATTTGTTTAGCTTGTATTTCCTAAGTCGCCTTCTACGACATCCACGGGAGGCAAACGGCAAATCATTTGCTACTTATTCTCCCCGTATTTCAAATCTTTTGTTTTACTTTTGCCCATCCATAATCTATTCCCGTTACGATTGTTTACAATCTTCAAAGACTTAAACTTTATCATTTTGCACACAATGGTAACGACTTGATTAGCGATCAAGTTTGAATAGTTCGAGAATAACTGACTTCAAAGGGAGACAGTTATTGTGGTCGTAAACATTTCGTCGATTTCTCAACACTTTCATCTAAAGCTTGGATTATACGATGATAGGTATTATAATCATAATGGATTTGCCTGACATGTAAACAGACCTTATCTCTTTCAGCTGGTCTGGGAGAAAATTAAAAACTTAGAATATACCAGCTGCTTCTGTTCACGAGCAAAAGGTAAAAGTCGATCGAGGTAATAGGCGAGATCTAAATTCATGTTCAAAGAAAGGCCATGCAGCTAGTAACAACAAAAGCTTGTCTGAAAAACCTTAACATCACTTTTAATATAAAGTTATGGACGTGATAACTGAACATGCAAATTAAAATAGTGATAGGTTGCTAACCTCAGCCTATTTACTTAATAGGGTAATTTCTCATCGCTCATTCCTTTAATGCTTTTATAATCTGCGAAATGTGTATTTTTTCTCCCAGACTCCAGAAAAAAAAGAATTAAGTACAATCACATCAAAATTAAAAATGTCATTGACAAAAGCTTAGTTGGTATTGATACAGATTGCAGTACCTTAACAGTAGTCAGTCTGCAACAAAGACCATTAGATATTCTGTCGATGTCTTTGAGTCTAGAAACTAGAACATTTGATAGCGCCAACTCGAAACTGGATCTTGCCAGTTCGCACCAGATAAAACTAGTTGCGAGCGCCCTGAATTCGTTTGAAGTTCGTCTGTTAATTTCATTGTGATATTGTATTGAGTTACTGTGGCTTCGCGATGTCTGTACTGTGGTTTGTGCTGCAATTTGTGGAGTTTACCGGGAGATGTTATTTGTTCAAACTTGTTGAGAGACTAGTAGAAGCCCGTGACTTCGTTCGCGTGTAATTCTTCTTATCGAGTGTGTTAGTGACTAACACTAAGTGTCAGAGTTTTTAAACCGCCTTAAAGGCCTCTGACATGGTTTTAGGTAACGACCAATGTCAAAGACAGTGACCGGGACCGACGGCTTAACGTGCCCTCCGAAGCACGGATTATCTTACTTATTAGACAATCAGGTGATCAGCCTGCAATGTCCTAACCAAACCAGGACAACAACACAAAGTCGTTGCCCCCGCCGGGAATCGAACCCGCGACCTCCGGGTATGAGCCGAACGCTCTAACCACTACACCACGGAGGCTGTAATTTATGGCTCCGGAAATGCATCATCAGGCTGCACAACTTTTGCTATGGCGTCATTCTTATACTTCATATAGTTAAGCTGGACCATTATACTTCTGTATCAGGTGTTTCATTTTCCAAAATCATACCCTGTATGTTGCCCAGCTTTAACAGCTATGTAACAAATAAAGGTTCATTTAAATCCGTCAAGTATTTCCGGAGATTAGCGTGTACAGAGAGACAAACAGACAGTATTTTTTTTTAAATAATTACTATTTTAATATGTCTTCTTCAACCCAAATTTTTTTTTTGGAAATATATTCCATGTACAGACCCATTTTTTTACTGTTTTATTATATGTATAGATAGATGTGGACGGCAGATGTTGTTACAAATAAACGCACGCCTTTTGATTCAAAGTAAAGCTGATTGCTTTAAAATATATTTAAGACGATTTTTGTCGCACGTAGTTATATCATAAGAAATCTCATTGTATTTGAATTTCTTAAAAGTCAGACTCTTGTAGGTGTCATTGTATGGAAAAAAAAAACGCAATGATTATTTTTAGCACAGATACTGGAATATATATCGGAAAATACAAGAAGAATAAACATGGCTTATCTTACACGTAAGCAGAATTTTCGCAATCATAAATTCATAATTGATTAAAATTTTAAAGTTACTGATATTGTATCGCTACGTAATGAACAGGATATCAAACACCTGGCATAAAAAATGGTTGACTTGAAAGTAGACGGATATAAAGGAAGGGGAGAAAGACATTGGAATTTGGAAAGAATGGACAAACAAAATTATAGGTAGTTGACTTACAAAGGCGAACCTATGTAAGTAAAACACGAAGAAAGAAAAGGAAGAAAATTCAAAATTAAACACGAACTAAATTTTGACAGAAAAAATCTTTAAAATTCCAAACCAAAATCACGTTACTGTGTTATATCTAACTCAATTTCAAAAATAACTTATTATACCATTCAGTAGGTACATAAAACTGGAAGGTTAGAAAATTTTCCTGATAATGTCCTCAGCTGGCGTCTTGTGTCGACACAGGTGTGCTTCCGTATCACGCATCTTGAACATCTCCCGAATGTACGACACGGATTTTACGAGGGCTGCTTTCACTTGTTAGATTTAGTCTACTGGCTTAATTTGCAATTTTCTGTTTCACTATGTGGAGCATTTGTTGTCATGTCATTGTCATCATCATTCTCCTCGCCATTGGGTCGGCTCTGTATGCCAACTGTTTCTACTTCTTCGTCATATACGAGCTCTAAATGATATGATGACTAATTTCTACATTCACACAGTGCGGTAACAACATAGGTCAATACGTTTTGTCACCGCCTTACTCGTCTACTACTTGTAAACTCTGAATCATGTTGGTTGGTGATGTAGCTATATAGCAACCAGTGACCAATAAATAATTATATAGGGACAAATTACACTGATTGAGCTAGCCCCAAATAAAGTTCGAGACTTTTGTTTTTCAAATCAAATCAAAATCAAATCAAAACATCTTTATTGTGGCTGTACATTACATCACGGAACGTTAACCGTATATAATTTATTATCCAATACCGTTCCAAAAATAGGACCAGGAAAGATTATAATTTCACATCCTTCCGAACTCCGACCTGACTTGGCAAAGTTTGCTCGTGAAATATGCAAAAAAGTTTCGCTTAAACTGGGGGAAGATCAAAGGTGTGCTTATGCAGGTGTTGGCACGGTAAGCGATGTCACACGGTCGATTTCACCCGGGTGTCGCGTCATATAGATAGCTATGGGATTTGAAATGTGTATTTTTACATATTATATTTTGTAGAAGAAATTTGGATTTTAATGGTTATACAGCTGCTCTGAAGTTTGACTACCCATGGCCATACAAACATATTTATTTATCTTTCTTGTCACTAGATGGCGCTATAAGTTAATATTTAGAACATTCAAATCTTTTATTACGTTTATTGAAATAAAGTAGTACTCTAATTAATTAAATATGACTTATATGATGTGCAATAAATATTTTGAAAGTGTATTCAACACATTTTTGTCACTTTTTTGCTAATCGTGTATGCTGCCATCTCTGGGTGCCTACCCGTTTCTTCAATATTGCCTACTTACGGGCCCTCCATAGTTTCTATGGCGTTGGGTATCTGTTACTTTGTCTGAGGCTAACAAAAACCGTGCGAAGTGGACAACAAAAACCCAAAAAGCGGTCTTTGTATGAACAATGAACTACTTTCATGATGAAGCACATTTAAATAAGGGGAAGCGCAACTATGATAAAGAGAAACAGATAGAGAAAGTAGTTGGTTAAGTAAGATTTTTCAATTACTTAACAGAATATACAGAACGTAATGATTGCTTTTATGCGCAATCAGTGATTTGATTTTTTGACTCTCAAAGCACGTATTTTATAATGTATCTACATAAATATTTAAAATATACTATGAATAGGTTACAAATATAACTGAATGGGGTGGTTTCTTTGCAATATCATAAGTACAAATTGAATCAGTAAAAATGTGTCAGTTTTTTAAATGTTATGGATCATACTATTTGTACCCTATTTATGACTTAGCAAAGACACCATTTAAGTATTAAGTTTTATTCTCATAAAGATATATTACATTGCTTCTAGATTCCTATAACACAATAACTGACGAAACTATGCTTATCATATCTTCACAAACAGCTGTATTATATAATAGTTATGTTGTTTTCATATCACCCATCTATCCAACAAAGTTCCTTCCGCAAAAAACCGAAACTTCCTATATCATCCGAGTAAAAATCCTAATACATATTGCCATTCTTATCACAACTTTATCTAAATAATATCTTTTTATTCCCAAATAATGGTAACAAGGTTCATTCACATCAGTAATCGAATCACGACTTAGAGAGGGAAGAAAAATAATCAAAAATCTATTTGTTGGCTATCATTCAGTGGAACTTATAGACTCAGAAGCTTAGATT
Source organism: Acrobasis consociella (assembly GCA_963555685.1). Taxonomy (NCBI): domain Eukaryota; kingdom Metazoa; phylum Arthropoda; class Insecta; order Lepidoptera; family Pyralidae; genus Acrobasis; species Acrobasis consociella. Next base: position 1,287,886 of record OY743107.1, read on the forward strand.
AAGCGGATTATGTTCGGGCAAAGTCCCCTTTTCCTGTATTTATAGAAGTGAAAATATTAGGAGAAAGTATTAAACTGATAGAAATTTGATATTCTTGGCAGTTAAACGTTTCACAAAGATTATATTGTTGATTAAAATATTGAGAAATTTAAGGATAAAGGAATTAAAATGGCTCGTGGCTAAAATAACTTTTAAAACTTATGAAAATAGGTCACTTATTTATTAAGAAGTTGAACATGAGCAATTATATTTAAGTAACGTATTAACATAAAATATGCCAAACATATTTTTCTTACAATTTGCTGATTATTCAGAAACTTTAACAGAGCGAATTTTTAGAAAGTTTATTTATATTTGCCAAAAAACTATGCTCTAAGAAAAGCTTTTGTCTTTCTCACATTCCTCTCTATCCACTGGTTGTATAAAAAAGATCATCATCAAAATCACCCATTGAAATCATTGAATGTAAAATTATTTCTTTGTTACATTTTTCTTTTTAGTGTACAATAAAGAATTATCTATCTATCGTTTGCTCCAAGCTATGTTGAATTTAGGAACAAGACAAGTGTTTGTTAGTTACAAATAAGAAAAAAAATCGCGTCCTACTCTCGTACATCAAAACAAAATTGTCCCTAAAGTTGATTCGACGTTTAGTGCCAGATGATGCCCCTATTTTAGACTCATAACCATAACATAACTCATAAGGGAATCATCATCATCATGAGACCTTTTTAGTCTCCACTGCAGGATCATGCCCCTTTTTGTACTAGTATGGCTATACTTGATCCGAGCAGCCAGAGGATTTGGCCTACACTCTCCACGCTAGCCAGACGTGTTGGAGAGGTCCTATTGATGTTTATATGCTTTGTTTAGCTTGTATTTTCTAAGACGCCTTCTACGACATCCACGGGAAGACTTGAAGTAGTCCTATTCTACTCTGCTGGAAACCACACGGCGAATAATATTTAGTCATAAGAAAATGGACGAGATTAAATATGCGATGCAGCCAGCAACCAATAACTATTTTAATTCTTTTTACTTATCACGCTAAGCATGGCCTTTGGGTCTTACGACCCTGGACTCTGTCTACCCCGTTACTTATAAAGACGTCAGGTATAAAGACGTGATAATGTATCTGTAGCTGTATCATACATAACATAACATAACAACATTGCTGTACAGTGTTCATATACACTATACGAATGATTCCTACACTAAGTAGCGGTTCAATATAGCAGTTTTCTAGCGTACGTTCCGAGGTGTAAACGTTACCGTTTGTTCACGAGTGGTCCCGTGGGAGCCACTGCGGTTGTCGAGAATGTGCTTGTATTTACAATTTTAGATAACTTTACTTCCAGCTGCCTTAACTCCATTTCTTTCGTTTTAGTTTTATAATTCACCAATACTTATGTACTAATGTGAATCATGTTACCAGGCGAGTAATACATAACTGTATTGATTGACTTTTCCATCTTCTCGCCCACCATGATGCTAAAAAGGCTTTTGGGTCTTGCGGCCCCGGGCTCTGCATCTCTGCTGCAGAACCGCAAAACCCAAAATGCTTTTGCTGCCCCATTAGGGATAAAGACATGATAGTGTAAGTACGTTTGAATGTATACTTACATACATATTATCATGCCTGTTTCTCACAGGGGTATGCAGAGACTATGAACCTTCACTTTCTACAATCCTGACAGACCTTTTTCGCTTCATCTACACTCATAATCACAAATAAACAATCGGTTTCTTTATACACTATTAACCAAGTCCTACCGTGGAAATTGTAGAAGGCGGCTTAGGAAATACAAGCTAAACAAAGCTTATAAACAATAATGAGACCTCTCCAACCCGTCTGGCCGGCGAGAAAAGTGTAGGTCAAGTCCTCTGGCTGCTCTGGAAAAGTTTGGCTCTGGTAGTACAGAGAGGGTCGTACTCCTGCAGTGAATGATGATGATGATGATAGTCTATCAAATATTTTTTTAGAAATATACGTAGTTGTTTCCATTATAAACAGAGCTTTTTTGATTATACTACAATGTAGGTACAATACTGATACATTTATATCCACTTCTTGAAGAATATCTCCACGTAGCCAGCACCTCAGCACACTTCAGAGTAGCGAGTGCATTACAGTGATGGAGACAGATGGCCGGAAATAAATCTCACAGAGAAATCTGTAAAAACTACCGCTCTCACACTGCGAGGAACTGTGTGCTGAGTTCTTAAGATTCATTTAGGTGTAAGTGAGAGTTTGATTGGGCAGCTTGCTTGAAACGACTTGAAATCCATCCATACTTATATATAAAGCTGAAGAGTTTGTTTGTTTGTTCGTTTGTTTGAACGCGCTAATCTCAGGAACCACTGATCCGATTTGAAAAATTCTTTCGGTGTTAGATAGGTCGTTTATCGAGGAAGGCTATAAGCTATATTGCATCACGCCCGCGACTCCCCTCGTGTGGTTAACGCGGGCGAAGCTACGCGCTACCTCTAGTGGATAATAAATATAAACTTAATTGTGAAATACAAAGCTCCGTCTACTAAGATAATGAAAGTAGCACAGTTGTGCGACTAGCAGACGTATGACCGACATAACATTTTCGGTAAGACTTTTTTAAATTTAATTACACAAAATTTATTAATCAAATGTTTATTAATTAAATGAATATGATAACGTACATACATATTATCACACCTGTTTCTCAGAGGGGTAGGCACAGACTATGGATCTCCACTTACTACGATCTTGACAGACCTCTTTCACTTCATCTACATATATAATCACGAACTAAGAATCGGTTTCTTTAAACACTATTAGCCAAGTCCTCCCGTGGATGTCGTAGAAGGTGAATTAGGAAATACAAGCTAAGCAAAGCTTATAAACATCAATAGGACCTCTCCAACCCTCTTGTGGCCAGCGTGGAGAGTGTAGGCCAAGTCCTCTTGCTGCTCTGGCCAAGTATGGCTCTACAGAGGGTCGCGCTCCTACAGTGGAGACAAAAATACCTGGTGATGATGATGAAGATGATGAATATGGTTTTAATACAAAAAATATAGGTATTTTTATACGTGTAAATTAATTATGTGTTATTTTAACAGTTAAAAAAGGGCTATTTCACCACATTTTGGAATAGTATTTTATGCAACAGTTGTATAAGAACGGTCAAAAAATGCGAGTGGCGCAAGTTACGATGCGAGCCTTGGCGAGCATCGTAAGAAGACGCCATCGAGCATTTTTTGACGTACTTATACAACGTTGCATACAATACTTTTTCTACGACTATATTTATTAAATAAAATACAAAAACAAACAAAGAAAAATATGAAAAGGTTGACGTATGTTTGGTAAATCAAATGTAGAATATACAAGTACTGATCTATAATATATGGTATATATGGTAAACACTTTTTTTAATTGACGTCTTTTTAGTATAAAATTATATTTTAATATAGTATAGTAAACCTAAAGAAAAAAAGTTCTAGGTCTATGGCTAGGCGTATCTTTTTAGTGAAATAACGACACATGAGGAATAGAGTATAGAACTTTTTCTGCAATCATATTAACAATGTTCTTATATTAGTGTTCGGGACCATTTAAAAGATAGATAACAGTACAGGAGTAGAAGAAATAGCTTTAAAGAGATGCACTTTCTATTAAACAAAAGTCAATCAAAATTAAAAGATCAAAAACTAAACTTAAAATATTCTTATTCCTCTTCAAATATTTGTTCACAATCTTAAGTAAGTACTCAAACACCAATCAAAATTTACTGTGAAAGAAAAAGAAGTTAGTTCTCAAAGCAACACAGCGAACTCCAAATAAACTTAGCGAAAGCTGCTTAAGTTATGTTTAACGAACTCCAGTCTTAACTGTTACTTGTTTATTTTACAGTCTGGTCTAGTTCCCTTGCTTCTTGGTTTTTTAGGAATAACGAAAAACTGAAAACGAATTCTTTTTCGTTTATTTACCGTTTACCGATTATTTGAAGACGCCTGGACTGATTTGGAAAATTCTTTTTTTTTGTTTGGAAAGGTATACTTGTGGTCTCATAGAAATTTTATCAAAATCGGGGTTGTAGTTTGGAGGTAAAGTCGGTTTTTACTTTTTGACTGGTCTAGTTCTCTTGCTAAATCTTGAGTTCGGACTTCTATTTATTTTCCTGCCGGTTTTTTAATTCTTCTATTTAAATATATTTACAAATAACCGGCCAAGTGCAAATCGGATTCGCGCACTAAGGGTTCCGTACTATTATTTATAAGAAATCGCGTTTATTGTATGGGAGCCCCCTTAAATATTTATTTTATTTTGATTTTAGTATTTGTTGTTATAGCAGCAACAGAAATACATAATTTGTGAAAATTTCAACTGTCTAGCTATTGCGGTTCTTGAGATACAGCCTGGTGACAGACAGACGGACAGATAGCGAAGTCTTAGTAATAGGGTCCCGTTTTTACCCTTTGGGTTCGGAACCCTAAAAATAAGTCAAAACAAACAAACAAAGAGCCAAGAGGAGCACACTTCAAAGTCCCCGACATTATTGAACATAATTTGGAAGGAATCACATGTACGTTGGACAAACAAATAATTTGGACCGTTCAAAAATGAATCCAACTCCCAACTTTGTGTGTGTAACTTCTGTTATTTTTCTCCAAAACTTTGAAGAACAATAAGCTGAAATGTTCTTCGTAAACTTCGGTCTGGCTATTACATGTCGTGTTGTATTTAATGATTTCTGTTTCTGTATTTTTGTTGGCTTCAATATATTTATTTTTATTTATTTAACTTCATACACAAATGTAAGTGTAATGGCGGACTTAAAGCCTAAGGCCTTATCTACCAGTCAACCAAACGGGTGATGTGGGAATTGATAGGGGTGGTGCCCAAATTAAAAAAAGTATATGGTGAAATAGAGAAAAAAAAAATATGTAAAAATCAATATAGATGAAAATGAAAAAATGAAAAATGTTTTATTTACGTAAAAAGTAATGAATGATCTTACATAACTAGGTGTTAGAGTCTCCTTTTAAGCTATCAAAGATGCCTGTGTCAGGGGGCTCCGCTCTTCTTTATTTACAATTTACTTTAAGATCGTGTAAAAAAATAATATATTATATACTATAAATATATAGAGGAGTAGGAAAACCCAGAAGATAATTTATAGACCAAATAAAAGAAAAATTAAACGTGAAAACATATAAAGAGGTTAAGAACTTAGTGGAAGGAAGAGAGACATGGAAAGCACTCCACCGACAAGAGCCCAGCTCTTAAATATAAGAAGAAGAAGATACTATAAATAGGCACGGCGTGTGCATGTGGGTAAGAGTGATAGATGTTTTGGAAGTACGAGTTACTCACGTAGAGAGTCAGCTACTAGTCGACATGTTTAGACCTCAGATAAATAGTACCACCCACAAATTTATTTACAGGCATACACACCTAGATCTTTGAGGTTGCTTGCATCTACTTCAGAATTTGTAGCTTTCGTAAACACCAGTTTTGTCAGTGTGTTTTTAGGTTTATTTTCATGTTCCCGTTTTTGCATTTTTGAAGTAAAAGCAACGTTTATATTACAAAGGAATACTTGGGCTCTAACTGCTGAAATATGCCGTGTGTGTTTTGCAAACAAAGAATCAATTGTTAGGTTTCAATTATTTTTACGTTTATATTTTAAGAAATAAAATAAATCCTTTACTTTTAGTCTGTGGTCAATTTACATTTGTTATTTATCTATGGCAGCACCATGTGATTGGTTAAATTTATGGCGGGAAAATGACGTCATGAGTATTACGCGATGTTGTCCGCCAATCAGAAAGCTGGATTTTTCCCGCCATAAGTTTGAACTTCTTGGTGGTTCTTGAAAAAAGAAAAGGATTTTTACGAGGCATTCTGGCGGGTCGTCGGATTGTAAGCATCAAAAGTAAAAGCGGTGATCCGTTAAAAATTAATTAATTAAAATATTTTAAATAGTGTAAAGAGTATTGTGAAGTGTTTAAGGTTCGTATAAAATAAACGAAGTTGAAGTATTTGGAGTTTTTCTTCGAGATCTGCTGCCCAGAGGTTGGAATACTGCTCTCCCGTAGTCTGATTATAACACAATCAAGCCCAAACTCAATGGGCTTATGTTGTTTTATCACAGAGATACCATGACCATCTTCCAGCTTCATGTCATGATAACATTGCATTGTCACGCGATATACGTATGCGTAAAAAAATTCAGCTCAACTGGGAAGTGAGTCAAATTTAACTTGCAAGATTGGATTACAGACAGAACGACAGAAAAACCATAGAAGTAGAATTTTTTTACTGCGTAAAAAGACCACACTAGCAGAGTGCGACAGATTCTTTTTAGCATTTCTATGCAATATTGACTTTGTTTTATTTTATAATTACTTTTATTGTAATTTTACAAATGGTGTCCGCGGAAGACCAGCGTCGTAGCTTAAGCTACGACATATGCTGAGCGGAGACCATTTTGGTGAAATTTGATGATCTCACTGTATTTAATATGTTTTATATATATATTTCTTACAAATAAACATATTTTCTTTCTTTCTTTCTTTCAGATAATATGATAAGTGTCATCTTCATAAGAGCAAAAGAGATAGCACCAATTTGACAATGACACAACTTTTCATACAAAACATGTCACCAATTGTCACCCTGGCTCGAACATCGTTACATCTTCGTTAAATTTGATTTTCCAAATTGAAAACTGTGTTAATTTATAAGTTATTTTATACTGGAAAGATGGTATCGTACTGCTTTACTAATAGTTAGTGTAGTAGGTACAAATACAACCCATAAAAAGTTACACAGAAATATTTCGATTCTGGTCACATTTTATAATACTCTATATCCATCTTGTACCTTCTAAATCTATGGGTAAAACTAAATAAAAGCTTGTAAAAACGAAAACACAATGTGTCTTTGATTAAGCAGTCGAAGGAACGTAATACGAAGCAATCGATACGACCACGTGACTCTTGCAAATTTTAGGGGATAAAAGAATATAAGTACCTAAAACATTAATGGAAAGTGGTTCAAATAAAAAGACCTGTTCAAGAAACAACATATATGTTTCATTCTTTGCTCTATAACATATGTAACACCCACGGGAAACCAATATATCTGTATGCAGTAAGAAATTACAGGCTTATCTTTAGGGTCCCAATCTATTGACGTCGCCCACAAATCAGGTATAGATGATATCGGTAGACGAAGGCCGACTGACAATTAGGGTTGTTTATATGGCAGCAGATAGGGATTAAGTATATTTTACTTATACGTTTCTATACTATACTATAATCTTATACCTTTAAACGAGCAATTCTTGTATATTTATTTATATATTTCTGTGATCTCGAAAACGGCTCTAACGATTTCGCTGAAAATTGGAATATGGGGTTTTCGGGGGTAAACAATCGATCTAGATTAGTCTTATGTTTGGGAAAACGCGTATTTTCGCAGTTTTCATGCGTTTTTCTTTCTACGAGAATATGGTCGCTAATTTCGTCCCGCCGGGCGCTATCCGTCTGGCTCAGCGGTCAACGCGGACCGCTAGAAAGAGTGTTATGGGTTCGAATCCCACTCGGTGACTTACTTTTGTTTTTTTTTATGTTCAAGTTTATGAATAATTTTTTAATTTTTATTGTTTTTAGACAGGTTTAATAAAATGTAGTTAATGTTTGAGATGTAACCGAGCAAAGTTTGGTCGGCCAGGTACTTATACTTATAGAAAGAAGGAAGACAATTTTTGTCTCCTAAGTTAACATTCGTTTAGAATCAAACAGTTTAGTCATGCTGAGACTATGCGATAGGTAGATCGATAGATCCAAAATATATAGGCATTTTTAAGCCACGAAAAAAAGAGGTGTGTTTGACGCTAACGTCTGTCTGGCTTTGGCATCGTAGTTCTTGAACGGATTGCCCGTTTTCGATATCTACGGTTTTTTTACGTAAAAGTAAGTCACAAACGATTTTTAATTTTTTTTTTAAATCGTTTCAGCCATTTAAAAGTTGTTGGGGATTAACGCTCGATAGTCGGGGTTCAATAACCTGCCGAATAAATATAGATGGCGCTATTAATATTCATCAATTCAACTTAACGTCGGTTGGAGTATGTAGTTCCACAAGCCATCACTAGATGGTGTCGTCGGAGGTTTTTAAAATTTGCCTGGCAAATTAACTAATCAATTCAACGGTCTGCTTTTAACCTGTTGGAATAACAACTCGGTATGGGCTAAATTAAACTACTATTTATCCGGTGAACTATGAAATTATATTATTTTTTCTTTTACTTGGAAGTGTATACGTCTGACACCTAGCACAGTCGGTAACGGAATGAACGAGACAACTGGGCGTTGCAACTAAATAAAGACAGCAACTTAATTGCTTTAGTATTGCCATATTGAAATAAAGATTTTTGCAAATTAAATAATATAAATCAACATAACATGTCACAATTTTTAACTGCCTTCCAAAATGGAGAAGGTTATCAATTCGTCGCGATCTTTTCTTTAATAACGCATATTCACCGATTATTCAAAAAATATCTTTTTTTATTAAAAGATAGAGGACGACCTAAAAAGACATGGGGGAAATGAGTAAGGCGAAACATGGAGGAGAGGGGGGTTAGTACAAATATGGTTAATGATAGAAAACTGTGGAGGGAGTTGACATACAGAGCCGACCCCAAATAGGGATAAGGCGAGGAAGATGATGATGATGATCTTTTTTTAGTCCGTCATGTAGTTTGGGGGACAAGTCGGTTTTTAGTTTTGATTTTTTTTTACATTTCCTTTAAGACAGCTAAGTATGTCGATCATTGGACGTTATGCGACTAAAATAATGATGAATGATGATAAAAATAAACAGTCGTGTTAACTCAAAACGTCGAGATACTTTCGGAAAAACTAAACGTTTCTCCCAAAACGTACCTGAAAATCAGTGGCAATTTTTCTCGTGTATTTGTCTGAGCATCCCTTCCTGACCCAAATAAAGTACACGGTAAACAAACCCGCGACTTTCAGGCTTAGACCCTTCGGAGCCGCGAATGGATCAAGTTGCATTAAGTGTGTTGTAATGTAGTTCTAGTTTACATAGGTACATACTCTTACTGGGTTTCTGTATGACATGACAACCTAAAAAAGTGAAAAAAAATCGAGGAAAAATTTCTAATCTTGTCTGATTTGTACAAAAAGGAAGCCACATAGTGTATTTGTATACCTAAATCACTAAAATGATAAAATTAGAAAAGAGAAGGAATTCTTAGGAGGACTCTAGAAAAAAAAATGAGTTTCATGGAACACTCGGTTGGAACTAGTTTACAAAACTTGAAGCTTTTAAAAACCCACAAAAAATTCCAGCTCCTAAAAAAGTTCGTAACGGAAAAATCTTACACATCCCCCCATCCGAAAAGTCTGTACCATCCAAAAGGATTTTTTTTAAGCTATTGCATAGCTTCGATCGCGGGCCTTGAGCGCGGGGACCGAATCCGGAAATTCCGTAACGAAAAGACCTCACGCTCCCCACTCCGACGGGCACGGAGGTGTGGCTTGAAGGCCGTGCATCGTCTAACGTCGTTTCAGTTCGGCAGTCTTCGACATGGCGTTGTGTGCGTGCGATTAGACGTATTGTACGACTCTACGAAACTCGCACGAATCGAGACGAGCTGCTCCGAAATCGGACGAATACATAAGCAGCTGTTTATGAGAAAGTATATAGGTGTATAGGTATTTATGTACAACAGTAAATAGCTGTACTTGTAAAATTTGTGTATAAAGTGTTTTGAATATAAATGAACAAAGTGCATTTATTATTAATGAAGAAAGTCACGAAAAAATACTGCATAAATAAAATAAATAAATAATTATAATTGCATAAGTTGATACAAAATGCTATGCAATAGCTTTACCGCGGCAGTCCCCGAGTGCCACACGTCTTTTTTTTAATATCCAAGGATAAAAAAATGATTTTTGACTTTGACTTTGACTAGGCCAGTTGTAAATAAATAAATAGGGACAAATTACACTGATTGAGCTAGCCCCAAAGTAAGTTCGAGACTTGTGTTATGGGATACTTACTCAACGATACTATATCTTATAACAAATACATATATAGAGAAACATCCAAGACCCAGGACAATTTGAAAAAGGCCATTTTAGAACTTGCCCTGACCGGGGATCGAAACCGGAGCCTCTGGGTGGCGGACTAGCATGGTGACCACTACGCCACGGAGGTCGTCTTATATTCTTATATAGTTATATTTAGGTGGCTGGCTCAACACACACGACGGGGAAAGGGGACGTAAAATGCGCAGGATTTTAAGAGGTTCCGTTCTGTAGGCAATACTTATATTAATCCTGTGACGTCAAGTAGGCGGTCGTTAATCTGCATGGCTTTTTCTGGCTATTGAGAATTGGCAAAGTTCAACCTAGTTCACAACGTAACATGTTACATGAGTATCATTACCATTTAACCTAGCACAAAGTTCAATACAGCTTCTACGAAACTTTGTCTTGAACTAGCTCCAAGACTTTACATCTCACAATGTTAGTTATTTCAGACACTGTACTATTTTTAACCCCGACAAAAAAGAGGGGGTTTGATGAGGGATGTTTGTCTGCATGCTTGTCTGTCTGTCTGTCTGTTTGTGGTATCGTAGCGCTCGAACGGATAGACCGATTTCGATGTTGTTTTTTTTTTACGTGAAAGCCAATAATTCCCTGGTTGTGGTTCTTAGCTGTTTGATCAAAAGCCATTTATGAGTTATTTGGGGTAAACGCTCGAAAGCTGAGATTTTAAATTACCTAGCAAATAAAACATGGCGCTACGGATATCAATGAAGTGTAAACGCTTAACAGTTGGGTTTTTTTTTTTAAATTTGCTTAGCAAATAAACTTTGGCTTTAATTTATAACTAATGAGTATTCCCATTATTAATTAGATTTTACTTGAGACTTCGTTTACGTGTGTCGAAAGAGAATCTTCTTTTACATCCTCAGTTGTGCTTTCCAGTGCTTTCAGCGTGGGCTTTCCAGCTTTTTCTACTCCCAATATAATATGTATGTCAATGGTCAACGAAAGATGCAGAAAATCATGCGAAATCGAGGACAAATAGTCGAAACTGTTTAACCAATATAGAGTGTTACGCTCAACTTCAACCGTCACGTCAAATCTTTAGGGATGAAAAAGTTGCACGACACGTCGATATTCTCATAGTTTCCATGCAGGGTTTCTATCAAAACATATGGGCAGAGTGCCTTCATGCGGGTGTCAGAATTATTCTGACAGAAAATATCTGATAATAAACGACTATTCTCAAAGTTACTTACAAATCATTTAATCAAAGCTCCCAATTCCATCATATCTGTAACTTCACAAACGTGACCTCAATTTAAACACTTATGTAAACTCAGGCCGTTTTATACGAAGTTGCTCAAATCGTCACGTACTAAACTTTTCGTTTCATTCGGCGCGTGTGAAGTTGTGACTCACATGTGTGCGTGATTAGCAAGACCTGTATGCACCCCATGAATTAGATAGCTAATAGTGATGTCACTGAGATTTTCTATGGAATTTCAGTAAACCTTGATTAATTTCCATTATATTCGGCGCTCATTTAGTCATTATTATATGTATGCGTGATAAGCGAGACCTGTACACCGTCAATTAGATAGCTAGTGTGACTTTCTATGGAATTTCAGTAAAACGTTCCTAATTTTTAATTTCATTTGGCGTTTATCAAGTCATGACTCATATGTGTGCGTGATGAGCGAGACCTATAAACCGTGAATTAGATAGCTAGTGATGTCACTGAGACTTTCTATGGAACTTCAGGAAAACGTTATTAATTTTTCATTTTATTCGGCGTGATTAGCAAGACTTTGTACACCGTGAATTAGGTAACTAGTGATGTCACTGAGGCTTTCTGTGAGTTTTTGTAAATTGTTTGGCTGTACTGTTCATTTCATTTGGCGCTCGTGGAGTCTTTACTTACATGTGTACGTGATATACACCGTGACTTAGATAGCTAGTAAAACATTTAATACATACACATACATTCATACATAATGTCACGCCTGTTTCTTACAGGGGTAAGCAGAGACTATGAACCTCCACTTGCTACGATCCTGACAAACCTCTTTTGCTTCATCTCAACTCATCAATCTCTCCATACATGCCCTTTGGTTACGGGTACTTTTTACCTCTCCTTTTCTTAAAACATCTGCAATTTGGTCGCAGAATATTTGCCGAGGTCGACCTTATCCTACTGTTACTTTCACATTTGACGTATAATTTTTTTTGTCAATCTCTTTTCATCCATCCTTTCTACATGCCCAAACCATCTTAACATCCCTTTCTCCATTTTTGTCACAACCGCTTCTTTTAATCCACACCGCTGCCTTATGTAAAACGTAAATGTTAATTTATTTTTTTTAATTGTCTTCTAGGTATGCGTAAATTCAACTTCAATAAGATAATTTGATACTCCAACTCAGATAGCTTTTAGAAATTACATTTTCGTATTCAAAATCTTTAGGTTCTAAAGACAAAACTGCAAATCTAAGATTAAAATGCATTTCTTTCATCTTGCAACCTCTTCAATAATTCTTCAAGTCACTGAATGCACTCAATTCACCGTAAGAAAATGAAAATTCGAGATCTAAATTCGATTGAAAAGAGAAAAGATTCAAGTGCATCCAAATGACGTCATCGATATCCAGATCCATTGACGTTTCGCTTCACTAGCAGTATGCCACCCGAATCCTAATGCCCTTGTTAGAATATGATTGCCTTACTCTTACCGCAAGTGCTCTATCTGGAATTTAAGTCTGAATTTTGGATTACTGAAAAAGAGACATGTGAAAATTCAAGATAAGTTTTTAAATGCAATAATAAGGGTTCTTATAGACTAGTGACACTATGTCCGTGACACATTTTAGCGAACGTTGGTGGCAGATATATTTTAACGGTATGTACTCGTAAGTCTGTGTTATTCCTTTGGAATGGACATTTAGGTAGGTAAGTTACTTTTATGTTGCCTCCTCGAAAAAGGATGTTTTCATCCCAAAACGTTTGCAGCTAAAGTTAAAGCTATTCTTTCGGGACTAAAAAGTGAAAAATAATATCTCTAGGGATTAAAAACAATTTGAAAACTGAACACAAGTGCAATCTATGTAGAATTTAAAAAAATAGAATCAATGAAAAAAAAATAAAATATTAATATTTATTAGAAATTGCTGTGCTTTTTCAAATATCATCTCCTTTTACTATAGTCTCAGGTCTGAATACTCGAATTATACGTACTTGAAGAATCTTTGCAGACGTGCTTTCTAGACGCCATTGTGCCGGCGATTACTGATCGGGTCTGTGATTTATTTCAACTAAAAACTGTGATCTGACTGCGAATCATGAATTAAGTATGCTGAAACTTGCGCTGAATACTTATAGACTTCTTCAATGTAATTTAAAGAAAAGTAAAAAGGAACAAATATAAGACAAAAACTCAACACTCCAGGAGTGACAACAGAAGTAAAAATTTGGTGTCGTAAATAGTGTCGCAACTTTAATGATTTTTTCCATCTCAAAAAATGCTTTCCATGCATGCCTAACGCACCTAAAGAATAAGAAAAATCAAATACATAATAAATGTGTAAAGTAAATTATTTATTGTTTCGGATCGCGTCAAGAATTTCGACGACATTACAACCGTGATGATCTCAAACATGTTAAACTGAAAATTAGAAAGCCCTCGCTCAATATTTACAACCTGATTGCAGATGTTCGTATTTTTTACGAAAACTTACGCAAATCACAAAATCCGCAACCCATAAACATATTTTATTCTCTTTCCCATATATACTATTGCTATTAAGCTGGACGTGACCAATGAGTCTAAATCCCATTGATTTTAGACTCACAACCCACGTTAAAGATGAAGACGTGATAAACTTTCAAATACGTATGTAATTTCACTACAACACGATCGCTTAGATGATTAATAAGTATTTAAGGCATAATCCTGTGTGCCCGTAGAACATCGTTAGGAGCTGAGTCGGCCACTTGACCGCACGTAAGCTGACAAAAGTGTACACAATACACGTGCTTGTGTAAGCACGTTGAGTTAATATTGAAACACATTCACGGGAGGTAGCGATTTAGGTTTTATTTTCTCTTGTCTAAATGTAATCTGACAGTAAATGTTGGTTGAAGATCGAATATTATCTCAAAGGTACTTAAGTGCTCGTTAGCTCCATTAGTATACTATCTTTTTATTATAATAATTAAGTAAATACAAAATACAAACAGATACATCCAACTTTACACCGGACTGTAAAGACGTGATGTATCTGTTTGTTTATAAAAATGTTAATGTACATTTTTGAGGAGAAAACCAAGAAACAGAATTCTATGGAGACAACTGGGGGAGGCTATTACCAAGGGGCAAGTTGACGACCAACAACAGGAAAACAGTAAACGTCAGCAAGAGAGGCTGCGGTAAGTAAGTAAAAGATAAAACTGAAAATCTAATCGCTCCGCTACTCTCTAACCTCAATCCTCTTGGGCCGTTGCTAATGGGCAATAATAGCGTATCGGAGGTGCTACAACCAGCTTTTATGCTATGTTTACTGCGAGCTCTAGTATATTAGCTCTCGCAAGTTATTAGGCTCAAGTTCCTGTCATTATTAGGTTAAATATGACATCAATGATAAACCACTCCATTATCTCTTCCTAAACACATCAATTGTGAACGTTGCGTTGCTTATAAATACGTTTTTTCTCTATTTATCCCAAAGGTTGACTGGTAGAGAATGCTTTTAGCATTAAGTCCGCCTTTTGGACCATATTGTTTTGGTAAATAAAGTTTAAATAAATAAATAAAAGGTCTTGATTGTAGAAGAATGTCACAAATTTAATAGTAAGTTATTAAAACGAAATAACAAGTTAATTTGCCAGGCAAATTAAAAAACCTCTGACGACACCATCTAGTGATGACTGGCGGAACTAAATATTGTGAAATTGATATCCGTAGCGCCATCTATTATTTGCTAGATATTTTAAAAAACCTTGATTTTTACGCATTAAATAACTTCTAAACGACTGAACCGATTTTCATCGTATATAGCTAAGAACCACCGCATGGGAAATAAAACCACACTGAAATTGTTTGTCTAATTAGTCTAGCAAATAAACTTGTAATTCCTTCTTAAATTTTTCCGCCCACCTTTGTGACTTTTAAGTCTTGTGGCCCTGGGCTTTGTTTGCTTAGAGCCGCATGACCAAAAATGCTCTGTCTGCCATTAGGGAGAAATAAATAAATAAATACATATATAGGGACAAATTACATGATTGAGCTAGCCACAAAGTAAGTTAGAGACTCGTATTATGGGATACTAACTCAACGACGATACCATTTTTATAACAAATACATATATACATAAACATCCAAGACCCAATACAATTTGAAAAAGGCCATTTTCCAACTTGCCTTGACCGGGGATCGAACCCGGAATCTCTGGGTGGCGGACTAGCGGACACTATGCCACGGAGGTCGTCATAGATAAAGACGTGATAAGTTACACTCCGTACCTATTCCATTTAATACCTTAACAATATTTCAGTTTTCCTTATCAAGCAAATGACATTTAAATTTGGAGGTTATGCCATCGCTAACTTTACGCACGGGTCATTACACCGAACGTATAAGCGTAGGTATATCTTCGGGACATCAAATCTTTTTTATGTCATACGACTTTGCTCCTTATTCCCAAGTTAAAGAGTGGTGATTTTAGATCCAATGAATATTTATTCTGATCGGGGATATATTTTTACGGGATGTTTTTATAATCTCGGCTCATAGTTACGTCCGTCGTTTGGTACGCTGCATTATACGTATCCTTTCCTTTTTCAATGTTTCAGTTTGTTTATGTGAGCTTTTCTCTTGGTTCTTACTTTTATTCGTTTTAGCATAATTGCATACTTAGATATTTTCGTTTTGTTATGACGCTTCTTCTTCTTCTTCTTATCGTGTGTGTTAGTAACTAACACTAGTGTCAGAGTTTTTAAACCGCCTTAAAGGCCTCTGACATGGTTTTAGGTAGCGACCAATGTCAAAGGACAGTGACCGGGACGGCTTAACGTGCTTTCCGAAGCACGGATCTTCTTATTTATCAGACAATCAGGTGATCAGCCTGCAATGTCCTGACCAAACTAGGACAACAACACAAAGTCGTTGCCCCCGCCGGGAATCGAACCCGCGACCTTCGGGTATGAGTCGAACGCTCTAACTACTACACCACGGGTCCCCTATTTGTTTTCGAAATTTGTTGATCCGATTTTCATAGTATCGAACACTGTGTGCCGATTACTCAGTGATGCGATGTTTTACTCTATCGATGCTTTATAGGCGCGATGTAACGTTCATGCGAAAAATTATGTTCCGATACACCTTACAGCGATAGCTTATTGCTTCGGTAATTTATTAGTTCGATAGCATCGTAGCCCGAAACGTCTACTGATGTGTCTGTCAAATAGGATATTGAAAAATGGAACACCTGATGCAGAACCATAATGGTCAGCTAAACTATAAGGAATATAAAAGTGACGCCGTAGCAAAAGTTGTTCAGCCTCATGAGCATTTTCCGGAGTCATAAAGTCCACGCGAACTAAGTCGTAGGCTTCGGCTGGTTTATAATAAGTTTCTTGGAAGTTGATTATTAAAAAAGCGGCCAAGTGCGAGTCGGACTCGCCCAAGGGTTCCGCAAGTAACATAATATAAGTTTTGTAGTATGTTTTATTTTATTTTTCTAATTGAGTTGATTGAATGAAAGGTAATTTGCGGTTTACGATTTATGACGTATTAAAAAAAACTTCTTACTAGATCTCGTTCAAACCAATTTTCGCTGGTAGTTTGCATGGTAATGAACAATATATTTTTTTATTTCTTTTTTTTAGTTTTATCACTTTCTTATTTAAGAAGTTACGCGGGGGGGGGGGGGGAGTACACATTTTTCCACTTTGGAAGTGTCTCTCGCGCAAACTATTCAGTTTCAAAATAAATGATATTTAGAACCTCAATATCGTTTTTGAAGACCTATCTATAGATACCCCACACGTATGGGTTAGATGAAAAATATCATCTATTTACCAAGTTTCAAGAGTATAGTTCTTATAGTTTCGGAAAAAAGTCTCTGTGACATACGGACGAACAGACAGACAGACATACATGACGAATCTATAAGGGTTCCGTTTTTGCCATTTGGCTACGGAACACTAAAAAGACACCTTTGCTTTTACAATGGTATTTCAATACATAAATCTACATAACATGCATTTGGTTTTTACAAAAAAAAAACAGGTCATTTTTTATATATTTTTTTATATTACGGCTCTAAGGAAGTAGCAGTAAGGTGTTCCATGTTCCAATATCAATTATACCCTATATTATGATGCCCAGGCTTATATTATGCTACTTGCGGAACCCTTGGGCGAGTCCGACTCGCACTTGGCCGCTTTTTTAATCATCAACTTCCAAGAAACTTATTATAAACCAGCCGAAGCCTACGACTTAGTTCGCGTGGACTTTATGACTCCGGAAAATGCTCATGAGGCTGAACAACTTTTGCTACGGCGTCACTTTTATATTCCTTATAGTTTAGCTGACCATTATGGTTCTGCATCAGGTGTTCCATTTTTCAATATCCTATTTGACAGACACATCAGTAGACGTTTCGGGCTACGATGCTATCGAACTAATAAATTACCGAAGCAATAAGCTATCGCTGTAAGGTGTATCGGAACATAATTTTTCGCATGAACGTTACATCGCGCCTATAAAGCATCGATAGAGTAAAACATCGCATCACTGAGTTATCGGCACACAGTGTTCGATACTATGAAAATCGGATCAACAAATTTCGAAAACAAATAGGGGACCCCTACACCACGGAGGCAGTTATGACGCTGTATCCTATAGAAAAATTATTTTAATTTTAGTTCATTATGAGATATGACTGCTAAGCAGATAATAGGCAACCTAAATGTAAACTACGTTTAAAGTTTAAAAACGGTTACTTTTGGCTAATGTGCGAATGAAAAGCTTGACTTACTTTATATATAAACAGTAAAATAGTTTGAAGGGATTTCTAGGGTTTGATCTAGATAAATTTATTAACTATATCTCCGTTTCCTTTCAAATAATTTATGTCAAATGGCACGGGACCCCGAACAATTCAGGTAAACAAGTAATTATGTATTAAAATACATATTTTTAAAACAAGCTTTTGTCTAAAATAGTAAACTTAAAACCTTAAAGTGCTCCTCCTCAAGACAAATAAAACGAGTCCAAACTCAATGGGGCTGCGTCGTTACATTACAGAATTCTTATGGCCACCTTCCAGCTCCATGTATGTCATCATAATATTGCATTGTGACGCGATATATTTTTAATAGACTATACTGTCCCACTGCTGGGCAAAGGCCTCCCCTCTAGTATGCCACTGATCTCTATTATGTACGATGGACTTTCAGGTCTTGTCAAAAAGCGCCAGATCATCACACCACCTTGTCCTTGGGCGAACATTTTTACGACGCCAGCCTACCGGCACCCATTCTGTAGCAATCTTGGCCCACCTATCTGGGTGCATCGTACACACATGCCCAGCCCAGACCCATTAGAGTTTGGTTGCTTTTCTCCCCACGTCTACCATCTTAAATAAATAAATATATACTGACAATCACACAGATTTAGCTAGCCTTAAAGTAAGTCCGAGACTTGTGCTATGAGATACTAACTTAAAAAAGTCAAAAGTCAAAAATTTTTATTCAATGTAGGATAAATTTATCTCTTATTGAAGGTCATTTTTTTTAAATATTTTTTTTAGTGCAGAAGCTAAAAACTACTAGCGTTTCGGAACGGAACTTAACGATATTATACCTATATTTAATAACAAATACATATATAAACATCCAAGACCCAGGACAATTTGAAAAATGCCGTTTTTCAACTTGGCCTGACCGGGTTCGAATCCGGAACCTCTGGGTGGTGGACTATTAAGGTGACCACTACGTCACGGAGGTCGTCATCTTGGTTTTGGAACGAATGTTGCAAATATATACGTATGCTTGCAAAAAATCAGGTGGACCCATTTTAACTTTAAGATTTCATTACAGATAAACAGACAGACAACGGGACAGGTGGAATTAAATAAAAGCCTGTAAAAAATAAGGTATTTCATAAGGACCGATTCACCCTTGGCTTGGCAATTTGGCATCGGCCAATCCCCGTCTCGTCTTATCTCACCAAATTGCAAAAAGATTTGAATACATTGTAATAAATTCGTGCTATAAACGCAAATCTGCGCGTTTTGAGGATTTCACGTTACAAATTCACAAAAAAGCTTTTGTAATTCTAAAGACACGAGCAGTTAGTGTGAATGATGTTTTTGAAGTATTTGTGCTACGAGAATTCGTTGCTGGAAATTCTGGGCACAGGTTCTCAGACAAGCAGGGCAGATTTACAAAATAAGATGAGACGGCATGTAGAATAATGCCGTGTGTTTTTTGGCAGAGTAGAATAGGGCCACTCCAAGTCCTCCCGTGGATGTCGTAGAAAGCGATTGAGGAAATAAAAACTTAACAATGCTTATAAAACATCGATGAGACCTCTCTAACCCGTCTGGCCAGCGAGGAGAGTGTAGGCCAAGCTCCTCTGGCTGCTCTGACGAAGTATGGCTGTGGTAGTACAGAGAGGGTCGTGCTCATGCAGTGGAGACAAAAAGACCTAATGATGATGATAGAAATTTAAGCTTTGGCTGGAGATCGAACCTAGATACCTCGGAATAGACCTCGGGAGAAGTGGTGAAGATGCCAGTCTAAATGCCTTGGAGGTCGTCAAATATAGGCAGGTTATACACGGAAAATAAAACATTTTGACGAAATCTTTACGTAAAATACTCATACTAATAATTCTAAATGTGAAAGTAAGTCTGTCTATCTGTCTGTTACCTCTACACGTTTCTACTCAACACCAAATTTGGATGAAGATGGATTTGGTATAGATACCTAGTTTGAGGCCCGGGAAAGGTCATAGTATATTTATATTTTTAACTGACTTCCAAAAAAGAATGAAAGTTATGCATTCGTCGCGATATTTAATCATAGACGCCAAAACCAATTTAGTAAATTCTTCTTTGTTTGAAAGAATATACTTTCGAGATGATTTCATAGAAATTTTATCAAAATCGGTGTTTAGTTTTGAAAAATTATGTTAATATCAATTACGAATTAAAACGAAAGTGAAAGTTTGAGCGGGAAATCCTATTTAGCTATACAAAAGTAGACATTGCTACAAAAAGAATTTACGCATCCGAAGTCGCGGGAAATTTAATAATTTATAGTACCTGGATGACCGAGCTTTGCTCGGTCGGTTACATCTCAAACATTAACTTAATTTCTTTGAACTTGTCTAAAAACAGTACAAAATAAAAAATTATATATAAACTTGAACATAAAAAAAACAAAAGTAAGTCACCGAGTGGGATTCGAACCCGTAACACTCTTTCTCGCTAGAAAGAGTGTTACGGGTTCCCACTCGGCCGGTCACCTTAGCTCAGCGGTTAAGGATGCTGTCCGCTGACAGCATCCTTAACCGCTGAGCTAAGCGGATGGTGGCCGGCGCGACGAAATTAGCGACCATATTCTGCGTGGAAAGAGAAACGAATGAAAACTCGAAAACACGTGTTTTCCCAAACATAAGACTAATCTAGATCGATTGTTTACCCTCAAAAACCCCCATGTACCAATTTTCAGCGAAATCGTTAGAGCCGTTTTTGAGATCACAGAAATTTATAAATATATAAATAAATAAATATACAAGAATTGCTCGTTTAAAGGTATAAGATATACCATATCATTCTATGTTCCTAGAGACAAAGTCCAGGCTGATGCAGCGTTATTTCGATCTCGTGTCTTTACCGCCACCGGCAAAGTATTATCTCACTGTGAAGACTTGTACTTGTGACTTCTGTAAAATGAAACAGAAGATGGAAACAGAATTTCAATCCCGTTTAAGGCGGATTCGACCAAATATTAAGTGAGTATAACTATTCTTGGGATAATTTTAATCTTTAAACTCATCTCAAATAACTTTGTTGTTGTTAATAAGCATAATAATAAGTATAAGCTATAGCATATTTTTTTTATTTTATAGATTAGTTTAGTTTAGTTTGGTTTTATTTGTTGTTATTTCTTTTTTGTCAATAAAATTTTACTTCGTTGTTGTTTTTCATTCTTTTTCTGGAGTTAGTAATCCTAGGTACTGATAGGCTGCGTTTCAACTTCGACTTCGAAATCTCCGCTGCGCTGTTTCCATTGAAGCGGAGCGGAGATTTCGAGCATTTTGATTGGTCAATTCATGCACCACTAAGCTCCTCTCCGCTCTGCTTCGCTTCACTGGAAACGCAGCCTTAATCTATGGTTGACGAATGAATGGTGAATGACCACGACAAAAATCCGTATATATCTCTTTTCATATATTGACTTGGATTGCGAAGAGCGTTTTATTTAGCATAAGATAAAATTAAATATTAAAAATTTCATTTGAAGGATGATGTCATTACACATGTCATATCGTCACAGATGTCTTCTTATCTCATCAGCTGTTAACAGTCCGCCATTAAAACACTCCTAGATAACGTCACTATTACTAGAAAATAGCGGTATTAGCAGCTTACTCTGGGATAGACATCTCACAGAAATCTCGTCAAATCACCTAGGGTTAGCGGACCCCGGGCTCTGAAGCGTTAACGCTGAGGATGCAACCTAATACGCGTGGATATTGACAATAACCATCAAATCGATCACAATAAGTTAACCCATTTTAAAAAGGGATTATTTAACCTTTAATTCCTTTCACCAAAATTATAATAACTTTCTCGTATGTATTTGTGCAAATGGAAATGTAACATTGGTGAAAATCTTCACAACAAAGTTTGACAAAGTCTCACCTCGTGTTTCAAGTAAACATTCTCTTGACAAAGGAGACAAATTACATTCAGCGTGCATGTTTTATACGACGCTGCGAGTTTTGTTGTTTATGCGTATCATTATTTTTGATTAGCTTTACTTTTGCAAAGTATAGTATATCTACTTGCGTAGAAAAAGACATCTGTGACTACACTTCTAGGCTATAAAAGACTCGTGTCCGAGGCTGTAAACTTACTCTTTAAAAAATTAAAGTGTCAAACTTAACACAGACTACATAAAAATAGCTATTTTATAAATCACGCATATTATTATGTGAGGTCAGACTTATCCCCGTATTCATAAAACTTAACAAATGTTTGTTAATCCTGTTTCAGTTAAAATATGTCAAATATTGAAAAGCTTGTAAAGAACAAAAGATGTTTTAACTAAAACAGTTTAGCAAACAATCATGTTACGTTAGTTTAATATTAGGCTATATTTTAATTTATTTACATTGTCAATCTAGTTTACTAAGAATAAATATATTAAATAATATAAAGTATTGCGTAAGGTACATAGAATTCTTGTACAAACTCTGAAGCAGGGACAGTTTTGACCAACATTAAAGTAACAAAATAATCAAAACACAGTTGAAACAAAATTTTGATAAAGTTTTCCCTGGAATTCCAAGTAAACATTCCTTTAACAAACGAGACAAATAACATTCGTGAGCGTAAAATTTTTATTCGATGTTGCGAGATAATATTTTGTTGTTTATGCCTATCATCATTTTTGATTTAGCGCGGAAATTACGTGGATATTTTCTTCTTCTTCTTCTTCTCTTAGCGAGTCGGAATGGCAAGCAGTGTCTTCTCGTCAAAAATACCTTAGTTTTTTAAGATTAAAGTTTACAAACAAAGTGTGATACCAGTGATGACTTATGGATCTGAAACGTGGTACCTTAGTATGAGTCTCATGAGAGGGCTAAAGGTGCAACGCACTATGAAAAGCTAAGCTCGGTGTTTCTCTATCTCGCGATCGAATCAGAAATGAGGAAATTCGTATGAGAACTAAAGTCATTGATATAGCCCAGCGGATTAGCTCGTTGAAATGGCAGTGGGCGGACACATAGCGCGACAAACTGATGCCGATGGGGCAAAAAGGTATTCGAATGGCGACCACGTACTGGCATTCGAAGACACACACCCGCAAGGTGGTTTGTCGACCTGACCAAGGTCGCTGGAAGCCGCTCTAGATCGGTCATTTTGGAAATCCTTGGGAGAGGCCTTTGTCCAGCAGTTGCGTATGTATGCATATGTTGCGCTTTCAAGATTTAGGGATATTGAATTTGATCCAGGTCTTGATTTGAGTTGTTTGAAAAAAAAATGAAACTTTTGCAGCTCAGAATAGAAGAAGAAAGAAGGTTGGAAAATTTGTTTCCTGCAACGGTATCAAATCGGTTGTGGATAATGTATCACAGTTTAACTGGACATTAAAATTGGTTCAGTTTTGGAATAATATCGCGAGGTCTAAGTTCGCGGCGAACCACTAGTATATAGTTGTGGACCAGTGTGTGGTTATTCACGAAACTGCTTTCCAATCTGGGTACTAGATGTAGGAGAGGCAAGGAAACACCGGGAATCCGTGCAGTCAGTGTATTTCCATAAAAACACACCTTTTACATTAACAACCCACACTATTACATTCAGCAATAAAGTCAATTTTGACATTAAGATACACGTTTACAATATATTTATCAATTTTTCTTAGTATAATTAAACTCCAATTTAAATTGTGTACTATGTTCCAAAGGTTAGGAAAAAAATTGACATTTGTCATTAAAAGCGCGGCAAACGTGCCATAGACCTTTTCTTTTTTTTTTGTTTCTTTTTTTGTTACAGTCTTGAACAGTGGCCACACTTACTCCACTGTCATTAGCAGAGTTTAAGTCCTCTATTGTACAAGATATTTTCTGCCGACACAGGACATGTAGCTAACGACCTTTTAGGATACTACTTTGTTATGACATAAGTCTGGCAACAGTATGTATAAGACTCGAGTCCTCGAGTTCTAATTTTAAAGACTCGAGTCGGTTTTTTATGGCTCTATGAGCTCAATAGCCTTGGAGATCCGAGGCTAGACGAGCGCGAGTTCTCTGAGCAACAACTTGAGCCTTTTAAAGAGCTCGAGTCTTTAAATAAATGTAAGCTGTTATTGAAAGCTTACAAGGACTCGAGGCATGTCTTTTAGTTATCAAAGGTATGCAAGCAAACATTCTTTTAACTACTATTGTAATTAATCGTATTTTATTTCCCATTGACAGATCACTAATTTCAAACACACATTTCAAACATTTACATTTCACATTCAAAACACACTTAAAAAACATAACCCTCCCTCTTTGCAGTCGGGTAAAAACAAACGTGGGTGCAGAAAAATTCTTGAGAGCAGAAAGAGACTCGAGTTCTTATTTCACACTCCGAGGCTCACTTAAGCTCGCAGTTGTCGAACCTTCTGTTTTAAGAGTCGAGCCCTGTAAACGACTCCGAACCCTAGTAAGAGGACTCAGAGGACTCGAGTCTTGCCCATCACTACCTAGCAATCACGATTATAGAGCTCAACGCTATAGCTGCTAATTCAAGAGTTCTGAAAGGTCACACATACTTCAAACAGGCAATAACAAAGTTTTTAAACCACAGTTTAATCTTTCAGAGCTCTTGGACCAGATGCGCCTACGGACTCGCCCAATCGTAAATGAAATTTGCATCTCATGTAGATTATGCGTGACTTTAAGTGGAAGATGGTGTTTTAAATTTGTCTAGTTTAGTCGTGGTCGCAGCCATACTTTACATACTTTTCACGCTGATCATAAAAGCCCATCAAATAATGGGCGAACTCAAATGATGTGGCATCCCATCACTATGTTGATTCCTTTTCCATCATCTCGCTCAAAATGGTCAGGTATTATGCAGCATCGTTTCAACTTCGACCCGCCTGATCATTTTAATGATTATTTTCCTCTTTCTTAGAAGAGGCCTCTAAACTAGTGGAGTTATTAGACTCATTTCTTACATAGAATTAAAAAAAAAGGGTAATAATAGTGACCTAAAATACTGGTGATCTAGCATCCTAATTGGATAATGAAGATCATAACATACACATTATTGAGCCATTAGCTCTAATCTGACAGCAAGCGTCGTTTAGTATAATTTGATGTTAACGCACCTTTGATGAGCAATTATAGTAGATTACAGCATTCACTGCAATTAAGTGCATATCCTATTAATATATCTTTAGCTCGTGGAACTTAACATTAACAAGCTTGATAGATCATGGATGGTAGGTATTTGAGACAAATATTGACTTAAACAGCATTACATTGCTGGGATAATCGCGTGTTTCAACACGTGAAGGAAAATTTCGCGACCAATGCGATTCAAACCCACGTCTCTTGCGTTTACGCCGTGAGTGCACTACCAATTGTGCTACCGTGACTTCAAATCACCATTATGAGGTTTCTCATGACATAGTACTCGGCATTTTGAGGCATGCATAATTCTTTGTTACTATACTCATCATCATTATCTGGTCTTTTTGTCTCCACTGCAGGAGCACGACCCTGTACTACTCACTTTGATATATTTATATACTGTATTTAAGACAAGCTAAACACTTGCAACTTGCGTGTAGTCCTCTTATTCCGAGCTCGGCTGAATAACTCAGCAGCGCTCGCTATCCCGGTCTACTCTCGGATGTTTCCTAGCCAGGATTTCTTGCTTCTCTCAACCTTTGCCTAATTTAGTTCTCAAATTATTATTATATTTATTACACAAATTGTATTAATACATACATACATACTATCACGTCTTTATCCCTAATGGGGCAGACAGAGCATTTTGGGTCTTGCGGCTCTATGCAGAGCCCAGGGCCGCAAGACCCAAAAGCCACTTTTAGTCATGGTGGGCGAGAAGATGGAAAAGCAATCAATACAGTGATGGGTTGCTAGCCGCATCGCCTGTTAATATGATTCGCATTTTTGCCCATTCCCTCGATCAGCTTTTACGATCTGCGCGGAAATAGAAGCAGCTGGTACATTCTAAGTTTTTTCATTTCTCCCAGACCAGCATGGGAGTATTAATTGTATTAATTATAGTATATATTATATGTTTATGTATTATTAGTATATAAGTAAATTAACTATAGGTGTAATTACTGCGCGCACCTAGTTTTAAATTATTTTTTCCTTTACCCAAAGGTTGGCTGGAAGAGATTGCATTTATAGCGTTAAGTCCACCTTTGTGCCTATATTGTTTCTTGTTGTTGTAAAATCCCTCATGTCGGCATTGTTGGCGCTTTCACCATCTTTGCCAGAGCTTACGTCAAAGGCAGACCTTCTAAACGTTGCTGAATTCATACCAGACAATGATGCTTATCTGACACATTATGACCGCTCTGTCTCGTATCGGCACGTATTGTAGAAAAAAATTATTACACATTGGACGAGTTTTTTAATGATAAAGATTTGAAAAAATATAAAATAAATGACGAATAACGTATATATTATAAGTACATTGGACAATGGAAAAAATAAATGATAATAATAAAAAGAAAATTGACATTTAAAAGAATAAAACCAACAATATAAATGTAAAGGACATAAATATACGAGTAAATACACAAATATAGCTAATATTGAATGAATTAAAATAGGTACTGACTTTGTTATACAAACTGACATTACCTACTCGTATCAAAAAACTACTAAACAAATCAATCTTTATTTAAATAATTACTAACTAATTTTATATTAGATAAATACTAACGAAAAATAAAACCGCATGCCGTTCCATTTTTTTTTCTTTTGCAATGCTCTGTCAGGGCTCATGTTGTACCTAATAATTTAAGAAATGACTATGTAGTAAAGTGTTATATATGTACAAAATGAAAAGCAATAAATGAATTGAATTGAATTGAATTGAATCGCGTAGCGACTCGAAACTCTAGCGCTGACCTTGCTTGCGCAGAAGTCAAAAATTACACTGAACCTGGGCTCAGTTGCTCAGTATCCCCTCTACACTTCACTCAGCGCTAAACTTACCTGCCACTACTTGTATCCTTTTAAAAAATAAACTATTAAGCCGTATGCACGTTTTATTTCCAAAGAAATATTATTTTCAATTTCCTCGTGGCAACTGTTCGCGATGGTTAATTAATTTATAAACGCGAGAAAAATCATTTAATGGACGATAAAGGGTAAAAAGCCGAGGCTGGCCAGCGGTAATTGGATATCCTTTTTACATATTTTAATAGTGAAATGGGTCTGGTTATTTTAACGCATAATAAAAATGGGATATAAAACGTGGAAGGGACACACCCGCAATAAATCAGACAACGGGTTATACTAGATCACAATTTTTCACACCATTTCAGCCGCATAGCTTTGCTGGACATAGGCCTCTCCCAAAGATTTCCAAAATGACTGATCTAGAGCGGCTTGCATCTTGCTAGATCAATAGCATAATGACGTTTAAATACAGTTAAGAAACCAAAAAAATAAATTCGACATTCCCATACAAATTGCCCGGCCGACTGCACACTTTAGAATGGAAATGATAAAAAAAAATGTTCTTTTGCTGTTATTTTAATTTTATTATACTAATAGTTATCTAGTAAAGCCCGTGGTTCGATTTATCACGAATATGTACTTTTCACATTGTATAGATAGTTATTTTATATGATTCTTTTATTCTCTTTTGTAACTTTATTTTTATAGGGGAAATGATTTGAAGTGGTACTAAACTTAGCTATAAGCGCTATGTGTTCCACCCATTGCTACTTTAACAAGCTAATCAGCTGAGCTACATCAGTGATTTTTGTTATCCTTAGTTTCTCATTTTCTCATCACATAGAGAAACACCGAGCAAGTGTTTATCTACGTGATCCATAGCGCGTTGAGCTAGTGGAGAAAAAATAGGTGATGATAAAAAGCAGTTTTAGCCAATTTCGAAACTGAGACGCTTAGCCCGCTCAGTTAATAATTACAAGACATCACCGTAGAAAAGAATATGAATAGCACAGACTACGTAGAAATAAGAATGAGTGAGCAACGCTGACTGTTATTTCTCGGCCATTGTTGCCACAAATGACTGCTCGCCGAGGAAATTAGTTTCATCCGCTGGATTGCATTCTGGTAAGGACAAAAGATTCCTATTCCATGTCAGAGTAAGGTGTTCTTAGTAAAAGTGTATTGTTTTAGATGTAAATACTTTTTGGTTGCAGTTTTAGCTTTATGAGTTTTATATCTGTGATTATAATGACCTTGGAAAAAGTAAAACTGAAAGGATTAAGTTATCTCATTCACGAAGTTATCACGGGTAGTTCTTAGATTTGTTCATCTTTCACGCTGATCTGGGATAAAGCAGGAGATCTAACAAAGTCGATCGAGGTAACGGGCGAAAACAGCTAGCAACTTATTCCTTTCCATCTCCGTGCCCACCATCACCGACAGTGCGACCTTTGTGTTTTATGATTCCAGACTTTATCTGCTCTGTTAGAGATAAGAACGTTTTAATGTACTTATAACAGTCACAAGAAAGAACACGAATAGCATAGATCCGTATTATAATGACAATGAGTGACCAATCTCAGCCATTGTTGAACAAATGACGACCTCCGTGGCGTAGTGGGCACGATGCTAGTCCGCCATCCAGAGGTTCCGGGTTGGATCCCTGGTCAGGGAAAGTTGGAAAACGGCCTTTTTCAAATTGTCCTGGGTCATGGATGTTTATCTATATAAGTATTTGTTATAAAATATAGTATCGTTGAGTTAGTATCCCATAACACAAGTCTCGAACTTATTTTGGGGCTGGCTCAGTCAGTGTAATTTGTCCCTATTTATTTATTTATGACCACTTGCCAGGAAATTAGTTTCATCCGTTGGATTGCATTCTGGTAAAGTTCAGTTCCTTTGGACATACATACATACACATTATCACTGCTGTATCCCACAGAGTTAGGCTACGACCCTGACATACCTTTTTCGCCTCATCAACACTCATCACTCTCTTCACGTATGCCCTCAGGTTACGGGTACTGCTAACCTCTCCTTTTTTAAAGTTCGTCTGTAATCTGTTGTTCCTTTTACTATGGTATGTAAAGGTGGTTTGTGACCAAATTGGTACCCTATCATCCATGTGTTACTTTGATGTTCCTTTTCGGAAATACGTAAAGAACGTCGGTACCATTTTACGAATATTTCAAAGTCAATGTCGAACCAAATGATAATTATTACTAGATAATGTATTTGTTATAGTTTAGGTCTCATAAGAAGGCTCATGGTCGCTCAACGCGCTGTGGAGAGGACTATGGGACTGGGTGTTTCTCTACATGATAAAAACAGAAATAAGAAAACATAAGGTAATGAGAAACTTAGGAGAACAAAAGTCACTAACATAGCCCAGCTGATTAGCTCAAAACAAAAGCACGTACTGGTAAGCGAAGTGTAGGATACCCAACCACAAGGTGGTCTAACGACCTGACCTAGGTCGCTGGAAAGTGCTGGATGCAGGCCGCTCTAGATCGGTAATTTTAGAAATTCTTGGGAGAGGCCAGTCCAGCATGGGAAATGATAATGATGATAAGGTGGTAAGGTGGCAACACAGTGACGTCAAATGCAATCGACTGTTGTCATTGGACCGTCCGTTGACAGGTTCTTTCGCTCCGTCAAATGTTTCCAACAACAGCAGCTGCCTCCTCAAACTGAAACTAAACTGCCTCCGTGGTGTAGTGGTTAGAGCGTTTGGCTCATAACCGGATCGGTCGCGGGTTCGATTCCCAGCGGGGGCAACGACTTTGTGTTGTTGTCCTAGTTTGGTTAGGACATTGCAGGCTGATCACCTGATTGTCTGATAAGTAAGATAATCCGTGCTTCGGAGGGCACGTTAAGCCGTCGGTCCCGGTCACTGTCTTTGACATTGGTCGTTACCTAAAACCATGTCAGAGGCCTTTAAGGCGGTTTAAAAACTCTGACACTAGTGTTAGTCACTAACACACACGATAAGAGAAGAGATAACAACAGCAGCTTATTTGATCTGACTTGACTCTGCTGGAAATATGTTAAATTGATATGTTAAACTTTCTCGTAAAAAATATTATTTTCATCTTTACGCAGATAGTGATAGAGTCCTATTTTGGTAACAAAACGTAAAGTAAGTTGGCAGACACTTTTTCAAATTGTAGTTAGGTACATTTGCTCCCCAAAAGCGGCAACATTTGTGCAAAATGAGTTGTCAAACTAGTGCCTTGTTCCGGAGTGGAGTTTAGTTCGGTGTTAACTGTGTACGGTGGTACTCGTTGTTTTGTATCTGTGGTGTGTTGTTTTGTCTGTTTTAACCGCATTTTGTATTAGTTGTACAGTAACAAAATGGAAACACCAAGATTTCCATTGCAGTATTAATTTAAGATCTTTGGGCATTTAATATTATAAAAAAATCATTTAATTAAAGGTTAGGTTAAAAAAAAGACGTGTGGCACTCGGGGATTGCCGCGGTAAAGCTATTGCAAACAAGGAAGGACGGCAACGTCGCAAACGGACGACGGAGACGAAGCGGCAACCTACATGGTAGGCGGAGTGGAGAGCGTGAGGTTTTTTTCGTTACGGAATTTTTGGATTCGGTCCCCGCGCTCAAGGCCCGCGATAGAAGCTATGCAATAGCTTAAAAAAAAATACAAATAATGTAGTCCCAATTAAATATTACTCCTCGGTAACATTGTATGGCACTGCTTATTCTTAGACCTTTGTTGGATTTTGCCTTTGAAAATTTACGATTTAAGATCTTATTTTTTATTTTTTAAAGTATATTATTAATAAAATCAATAATTAAAAAAAACATGACATTTTTCAGCCATTTCAATTTTTTCTCCAAAATGTCATAATTCTTTTTTATTACCCTTTTTAACACGCAACTTTTCTGTCTAAACTACTTTTTTACTCAATGGGTTGGGGTGACTCGCGATTTCGACTAGTAGAGCCACATAATATAAATGTGTCTGCTAACCAGTGAACCGATTTCGATGAAAATTAGCATGGATATAATTTGAGACCCTAAAAATGATATAAGAAAGTTTTTATCCTGAAATTCCCAAGGGGATCGGAGCCCGCGGGCTCGGCTAGTATGATATAATGAAGATCTTTGGGGACGGCTTCTACTATTTAGATGATTTAGTATTTTGTTAGTTTAGGCTCATAAAAACAGTCTAACTGTGTCAACTTATAATAATTATTATTATTATTTAGAGCCCGTTAGATCCCATTATAATTAAATAAAAAATATATCTATACATATAACAAAACAGTATAAAAATGTATCAGTATATTGAATATATCTTAAAGGAAAAAAACTTGAGAGGTGTCAAGGGACACCCGGATGGAACGAAGTTCCTTTCGGTTAATTAGGAGAGAGAGACAGACAGAGAAACGCGCACGCCGCACGGCTTACTAGTATAGCAAAAAGTGTTGTTACAACTTTTGGTCTTAATTTTTTCCTTCTAGCCTCCTTTCGCAACGCGCGATAAGGAACTTCGTTCCAAAAATATTTGGCGGCTACGGCGACATAGTAATAGAATAAAAATTTAAAAAAATGTCTGTCTGTGTGTTTTGTACACGCTAATCTCCGGAAATACTAGACGAATTCAAATGAAACTTTTTTTGTTATTTTTTTGTTATAAAGCTGTTAAGCCTGTGCAACATACAGGTTATAATTGATTTTGAAAAATGGAACACCTGACGCAGAGCCATAATGGTCCCGCTAAACTATAAGAAATATAAAAATGACGCCTTAGCAAAAGCTGTTTAGCCTAATGAGCATTTTCCAGAGACATAAAATCCACGTAAACGAAGTCGCAGGCTTCGGCTAGTACTTAATAAACAAAGAAAAGTAATAAATAAGCACTACAGATATAACTTCTAGACTGTCAAGATGGTTCAAGCAATATTGTTTCTTTTATTAGCCAATTTATAACATACATTGAAGCAGACCTAATAGGAGTGAATTACCACTGGCACTCGCGAACTATCGAAAATTCAATTTAGTTCCACTCCACCGAGATTTTATTAATCCGATAAATAAAACGTAGGTTTATTGCCCAAGACGCGCATTGCAATCTTGTAGCGAATATCACTCAAAAAAGTAAAGACGCTTCTTCCAAAATAGACGTGGATAAATTTGGTAGATGACAACAAGTCAATTCAGTCAGTTTTTCCTAAATCTCAAAACAAATATTTTCTAAGGGGTTTGTATGAAATACGAAAGCGTGATGTCATGCATTTTTGAAGTCAAAAAGTGCTCTTAATATCAGTTTTTCAGCATGAATAAATCTAAAATCATGTTAAAACTGGATATGATCAATAAATAGTGACACTATCTTGTGATGTTTAATTTTATGAGATGTACCGAATAATTTATTTATGACCCAATTATCTACCACATTATAAAACAAGTATCAAATAAACAAAATACTTAACCTAACACCGACCAATCCGTTTAAGCTTCTCCCAATAATTTTTAAAATGAAAGATCTAGAGCTGCTTGTTTTACCTCAATTAATATCGTTTTTTGCCAGATATTTCGACGACCCTTCTGCCGTCATGGTCGCTGGCAGTCTGAGGAACTGCGATGAATATTTGGCTGTCAAGGGTAATCAATATCGGTCTACCCACTTTCTTGGTCGTTTATTGCATAAGTTCTTACACACAACACCGACCGTGTGCGTTCAGGAAATGTTTTTTTGTTGTTCGCACACACTTTTGACAAAGCTCAATTACTGGATTCCACGCCTAAGATAAAGCCGTCATCTCGATTGAAATTTAGATGCTTCTTAATTTCAATCGTGACTCTGGAAATGCATAGCTCGTATGATGTAAATACAATGTGCATGAAAGATGTAGGGACCAGTTTTTATTTCAATAAAAAAGTGCTTTTCATAATAGCTAACATCTTAACTTTAAGTAAATACGCATCGGAATATCCGATCTCTGTAGATAACACATCATTATAGCTCTCAGTCTTTACTTTTTTAAACTGAATGTTGTAAAGAATAGATCGCTATTGTGATTTACTGGGCCTCCAAATGAAATAAAGTCCTTTTGAAATAAAAAGTAAGCTTTGTTTTATTGACTTCTTAAGCATTAATCTTATTGCTGAAGCTGAGCCTATTGTAATTTAATAGATCTGCTGTGATTAATGGCAAAAAAAAATTAGCTGAAAGATTTAAAAAAATACAGCCGTTACATCATTGGCAGGAGTTAGCACAATAAAAAACAGCAACGATATAGGTACTTACAATTCTTAATTTAAAGAAGAAGAAGAAGAAGATGAAGAAGAAGAAGAAGAAAAAGAAGAAGAAGAAGAATTCTTAATTGAATCAGCCTCACGACGGACAAAGGTCTCCCCCGAATATTAAAAAAAATCCTTCTAATATTAAAAAAAAATCTTGAGAGATGTCAAGGGACACCCGGATGGAACGAAGTTCGAGAGAGAGAGAGAGAATGACAGAGAAACGCGCACGCCGCACGGCTTACAACTATAGCAAAAAGTGTCGTTACAACTTTTGGTCTTAATTTTTTCCGTCTAGCCCCCTTTCGCAACGCGCGATAAGGAACTTCGTTCCGAAATCCTTTTCATTTACATAAGTCAATGGGTACACAAGAATACTACAAACCTTGCTAAGTGGAAAACAAGTAACCGGCCAAGTGCGAGTCGGACTCGAGCACAAAACGTGCCATTATCTCTCATTATCTATAAAAAACGTGTTCGTTGTAAAGAAGACCCACTTACATATTTATTCTGTTTTTAGTATTTGTTATTATAGCGGCAACAGAAATACATCATTTGTAAAAAATTAAGCTTTTACAGTTCATGAGACTGGTGACAGATAGACAGACAGACAGATAGATAGACAGACAGATAGACCCTTATTCCTTGATCCCTATTCGTTTGCGTAGAAACCATAGAATCCTATGTATTCTTTTCAAAATTTTGTACAACCCTTCCTATCCTACTTAGCTACGTGATCGGTTTTCCTTTGCCCGTCCGTCTAATGTACTCTGTAGATCCCACCTTAGAACCTTACTCAAAATCCCTGACTATACTTCTGCATGCTATTCCCACTGTTCAAGCGGTGAAATTATTTAATTCACTACCACACACTATACGAGACTCCAAATCATTTACTGTTTTTAGGAAGCGAGTAAAAGAGTATTATCTTTCCTTAACGTAATGAATGGTACCTATATGTATACATATATTTGTATTATATATTTATAATATATATTTTTAGTTGCGTATATATTAGTATGTATTGTATAATAATGTATGTGTGTATATGTTAATTTTTTTTAAATAAGTACCTACATGTATTTTTATTTAACTTAAGTTTATTTTGTACACTTCACTACTACCTTTTTTCTTCTCTTTTCCTCTCATGGGTCTGCTGGAAGAGATTTCTTATGAAATAAGCAGTACCTATGTACTCAATGTTCTTACTTTGTTTGTTTCTGTGTTTGTATTTTGAGTACATGAATTTTGTAAATAAATAAATACACGGACGGACAGTGAAGACTTAGTAATAGGGTCCCGTTTTTACCTTTTAGGAACGGAACCCTAAAATCAAAAACTTTAAAACAATTTTACTGCCAAAGCGGTGTAAAATCTACCCATACATGCTTATTTACAGTAAAAACGTTTAGTAAATAATTTTAGCCCCGTATAAATGACCGTGTGTCCGATTTTTGCTAGAAAACCTTACTCCAACATTTATATTAATCAGATGGTTGTCTGACCTTTCCCAATGATATGTGGAACGCAATCAATAAGCGTAGTCAGCCGAATTAATTATAGAAACACTCCGAGATTCGCTGATTAACTGATGTGATTGATAATATATATATTTATAAGGATTAGTGTGGTTACGTTGGTGCGTATTGATTGGATTGGATAATTTCATTAGTGAGCTAAATTAATTAAGACGCGTATAGTTAAAAAACTGGAGTAATTTTAACTAAGCAAAAAGACTACACTATCGATATTATCGATAGTATCGATCAATGACGACAAACAAACTATCGATACCTACTATCGATATTAAACTGTCGATACTATCGATAGTGTCAGTTACTAATCAATAGAAAAACCGATACTATCAATAGTCTAGCATTGGTTTTATCAAAAATATCGATAGACTGTCGATAGATAGTGGACTATCGAGCGAAGTCAAAGTCAAAGTCAACTATGTACTTTTTGGTAAAAATTTAGTTTTTAGACTACCCTCACCACTCTTTTTTTAGGGTTCCGTAGTAAACAAGGAACCCTTATAGTTTCGCCATCTCTGTCTGTCTGTCTGTCTGTCTGTCTGTCTGTCTGTCCGTCCACGGTCCTACAGAGAAACTATAAGTACTAGAAAGCTGTAATTTGGCATGGATATGTATATTAATTATGGCGAAAAGTCGTAAAATAAAATATGGAAAAAAATTTTTTTTAGGGTAGCTGCCATACATGAAAAGACGTAGTCAATATTTTTTTTCTTGACAAACACATTGAGTAGGATATCGTTGAATAGGCCTTTTAAAAAATATTGTTAGCTTGTGAACACCATTTTTCGATTTAGGGATCCGTTTCTGAAATATTTGGGTTTAAAGTTCAAATTTTTGTTCGAGTCAAGTGTCCCCCCCCCTCTATCTGCTAAACGGTTATATATGGCCACGTGAAAAAAATCACAATTATAGTATATATAATGTAGTTTGAAGGAAAACTATCAGAGCCAATTAGGGTATACAAATTAAAAAGTTATAGGCTATCAACTTATAAAATGTACTTGAAAAAAGAAATTTTCATACAAATTCAATAGATATTAGTTTTTAGACGTTTTTAGTGGCAAGAACTCAAAGTTGGCATTCGCAACTACGGAACCCTACACTGCGCGTGGCTCGACACGCACTTGGCCAATTATTTAAATTTGTTACCAATCTGTTAGGTATTTCTATTTAAGTTATCTGAGGACACTTGAATGGGTTTTGCATTACTTAAGATTATTGCTAATGATAATATACAACGTGGAAGAGATATACCAGTAATAAAGCGAACTTATTGGAATTAAAACAGGTAACAGTAAAAGAACAAAAAACTTCTTGGCATCTCATACTAAAGCGTGAAGCGGCCCAAGCGATTTTTTTTTGTAATTTTTTACTGGTCTGTTCGGTATTTCTGTATAATTTATCGGAGGAAATTCGATGGTTTTTGTATTACCTAAGATTATTGCTATTTCTAATTTTATGTAACTGTTCCTATCCCGAATAAAATGCAATAAATAAAAATAAAACAAAAAGGAATCATCGTTTTTACCATCAAAAACCGTTTAGCAGATAGAGGGGGGGGGACCCCCCTCTATCTGCTAAACGGTTATATATGGCCACGTGAAAAAAATCACAATTATAGTATATATAATGTAGTTTGAAGGAAAACTATCAGAGCCAATTAGGGTATACAAATTAAAAAGTTATAGGCTATCAACTTATAAAATGTACTTGAAAAAAGAAATTTTCATACAAATTCAATAGATATTAGTTTTTAGACGTTTTTAGTGGCAAGAACTCAAAGTTGGCATTCGCAACTACGGAACCCTACACTGCGCGTGGCTCGACACGCACTTGGCCAATTATTTAAATTTGTTACCAATCTGTTAGGTATTTCTATTTAAGTTATCTGAGGACACTTGAATGGGTTTTGCATTACTTAAGATTATTGCTAATGATAATATACAACGTGGAAGAGATATACCAGTAATAAAGCGAACTTATTGGAATTAAAACAGGTAACAGTAAAAGAACAAAAAACTTCTTGGCATCTCATACTAAAGCGTGAAGCGGCCCAAGCGATTTTTTTTTGTAATTTTTTACTGGTCTGTTCGGTATTTCTGTATAATTTATCGGAGGAAATTCGATGGTTTTTGTATTACCTAAGATTATTGCTATTTCTAATTTTATGTAACTGTTCCTATCCCGAATAAAATGCAATAAATGAAAATAAAACAAAAAGGAATCATCGTTTTTACCATCAAAAAATTCCAGCACTTACATATCCCAGTTTCACAAGTGGAAACAATTTGTCGTGCCACTACACCGTCGCTAGCATCATGAACGCACGGCTACGCACTTTGTTTACGTACAACGTGTGTTTTCATACGCGGTATATGAAAATTTACTCTCGGGAGGGTAGCAGTTTGGAAAGCGCTGTAGTAAATGTGTTAAAATGTAGTTTTTGCACGGTATTTTAGGTTTAATTTCTATTGTTTTAGTACTGTTAACAAATTTTATTGAATGTAAGATAAAATAATTTACAGATTTGCAAATAAAGAGAAAAAGTTTGCTACAAATTTAGTGCCCAGAAATCTGGCCGCATTTCCGCGTTGAATCGCAATTCTGATTCGCTGTGCAAAAAGCTAGCCCTCTTGTCACCAGATCAGGCTTCGAGAGATCTCACCCCAAACGGCACCAAACTATAGTCATATTTAAAAAAATATATGAATTGTAGTATGCTCTTCAGTAAATTTTTAGCTAGGGTTTTATAAAATATATAGTTTAATTAAGAATATCGGTTAATACGGTATTTTAATTATTTATTTTTATTATTCATATGTATAAGTTACAATGATGTAAAACAGAAAAAAAAGGTTTTTAATCTGCTCAAAAATAAGTAAGTTATAAACTTTTAAAATGTGACACAGGGAAATTGTTCCCAAAAAAAATATTTATTTCCAGCAATATTTTTTGTTTTGTATAAAATACTAGCTGTACCCGCGGGCTTCGCTCCCCGTGGTAATTCCGGGATAAAGAGTACCCTATGGCCTTTCCCGAGTCTCAAACTATAACCAAACCAAATTTTATCCTAATCGGTTCAGTAGTTTAAGCGTGAAGAGGTAACAAACAAACAAACAAACAAATATACAAACTCACTTTCGCATTTATAATAAAAGTAAGATATATAATATTTAGTAGGATTAACTAAAACTATAAACAGTAAAATATCCTAATACTAGTAATTTCATTCAACAAGGGTATTCTTTGTCCCTCTAATAATCTTTAATTATTATGCCAGTTTCAGAAAAGTATAGTCACATTAAAATTCAGCAAAATGAGTCAAGACTGGTTCATAGTCTGGGGTAAATCGCTTGTAAAAAATTGTCTAAGACGCTCCTCCGACCGAAATCTAGAGCTACTTTATTCGGTAGATTTAATCCACAAACACATTTCTTCGACGGTAAAACATAAAAGTTGTTTGAAGATTTTAATCATAATAAATAGGAATATGTATTTGTGACGAAAAAGGTTCGTTCCTAAAAAGTAATTAATATTTTTATTAATACTAGCCGAAGCCCGCGACTTCGTTCGCGTGGACTTTATCTCATCAGACTAAACAACTTTTGCTAAGGCGTCATTTTTATATTTCTTAAAGTTTAGCTGGACCATTATAGTGTGCTTGAGATGGTCTATTTTCCAAAATCATTTATATCCTATATGTCCAGGCTTAACAGATATACAACAAAACAAGTTTCATTCGACTCCGTCTAGTATTTCTGGAGATTAGCGAGTACGAACAGAAAAACAGACGCACAGATAAACCGACAGATTTTTTTTTTAATTCTTACTCTGTTACTATGTCTACATCGCCCCCAATATTTTTTTGGACATATATTTCACGTACAGACACACTTATTTTACTGTTTCATTATATGTATAGATATAGATGATTCTTCAAATAACTAAGCGGCGGATCAAAGAAAATTGTATGTTACAGAGATGCGGATGTTCAGATACGTGTCAAGAGTATACAGAGGAAGTTTAAGAGTCAAACCTATAAAGCAAAAATTGCAATAGATGACTTGCATACATAGTCTAAACAAAACGTCAATCATACAAGTATTTTTTCATCAACTAAATTGTATACATCAGACAAAAAACTTGCTTTCTATAAATGGGCCATATATAATGTACAAGTATTTTATTTGTGAGGTAAATATAAAGAACCCCGATTTTCGAACTTTCAAGTATTTACCCTTCAAATTTTATATTATAAACCACCAAACCGATTTGAAGAGCGATATGAGTAGCTGAAGATAAGTAATTTTATGAAGAAAACTTAATATCGCGTTGTAGTTTCATACGTAAACATCATGACGATCTATAGCGCCATCTATTATTTGCCAGAAAAATTCAAAACCTCAATTTTTAAGCATTAACTCAATAATTTTTAAACGGCCGAACCGATTTTCATCAAACATCGCAAGGGAATTTGCTTTCGCATAACAATCTGCATCGAAATTGATCCATTCGAGCACTATAATGACACAGACAGACTGAGACTAGCGTCAAAATTATAACACCAATCTTTTTTGTTAAAAAGGATTTTTCAGGTCAAAAATCTCTGATAAACAAACCGTTGCCAGTTTAATTTATATGGGATTTGTACGTTATTGGGTAAGGTGCAACAGATTTATTTGTTTTGTGGCAAGA
Source organism: Acrobasis consociella (assembly GCA_963555685.1). Classification (NCBI taxonomy): domain Eukaryota; kingdom Metazoa; phylum Arthropoda; class Insecta; order Lepidoptera; family Pyralidae; genus Acrobasis; species Acrobasis consociella. The sequence continues at coordinate 1,327,412 of OY743107.1, forward strand.
AATATTGCACGGAAAGTGTTGAAGCCAGGCTTATTGGGTTTCGGGAATTAGCAATAAACCTCTAGCGTGGCTCTTTGGTTATGGTCCAAGAAAAATCGAAGAAAATTTACGCAAAAATTTATATAAATTTGCAACCGGTTACCGCTCGACGTCCCCCCTCTTTGGGAATGCAGTTGTAGCACGAGATGTTTGCTCTATGTCCTATACATGTTTATTAGCTAGCTAAATTAATAAAACCGCTGACGTCACCATCTAGTGATAAATGGTGAACCTACATAATATTCTAACCATGGAATTGTATGTACTGATTCTAACCGATGTTAAATGACAAATAAAACGGAATATCCGTAGTGCCATCTATTATTTGTCGGGTAAACTAAAAAAATACCGAATTTGACGCATTGCCACCCATTTAAACTGAACCGATTTTTATCAAACATGGTTAAAAACCGCCTATAATATACAGACATGGACAAATCACATAGATTGAGCTTTCACGTAAAAGAAATCGGTCTATCTTTTTTTCAGGCGACAGATAGATCTTAGTACAAATATTTGACACGTATTGTATTATAGACATAAATATTTGCCCAAATAGCCTAGACAGTTTACATCGCAACAAAGCATAGATTTATTAATTTCAAAACATGGGTAACTCACGTATAGAGTCAGCTACTTTTAATCGTGATGTTGGTTGGAGCTTACCCGCCGCCTGGAAACCGGTGCTTCAAGAGACGCATAATAGATGCCATGTACAGCCGACAGTCTCTGATACAGTGAGCTTTTTTCACGCACTGGCGCTATCAACAGCCGCAGAAGATGATGAAGAAGAAATAACGGCTCCCAGTACATCCACGGGAGTCCTTGACGCAACTATCCAGCAGCAACTACCATCTACCGAACTGTTGCTGCGGGCACAGAGGGCGATCGCACGCGCTGCCCGCGCGCCCCGCGTCTCCCGTGACTAACATCAGTGTGTCGCGAGCCGGTGCGGTGTACGGGCCTCTCGTCACATTCGGCCTGATGAAGACCTCCGGATGAGGTCGAAACATGTCGGCAGTAGCTTACTCTATACGTGAGTTACCCGTGTTTTGAAATTAATAATGACTGCATCTCACGTTAGTTTTAACCAAAAAAAAAGCATAGATTTTCAGACGATATTTTCTTTTGCCAAACAAACCAATGAATATCAAGATACATTAGAAGAAGAGAGACAGTAAAGTCCTTAAAATTCGCTATTTTTCTTGGCTAGAATAAAATTGCAGACGTTCTAAAAAAGGAGAGGTAAAAAGTACCAGTAATCGAAGGGCATGTATGAAGACATTGTTGAGTTTAGATGAAGCAAAAGAGGTCTGTCAGGATCGTAGCAAGTGGTGGTCCAAAGTCTCTGCCTACCCCTGTGGGAAACAGGCGTGATATTATGTATGTATGTATATCTTCGTTAGTTGCTTTACAGCGTACCAAGATACGCCATCTCCTATGACTTGTGGCGTCGCTTCGCAGTGTAACACGTTATTCGGAGCGGAAAGGTGCTCCGTGGTTTCAATTAGTGCCGACCCATCCTGCGATTGCACTTGGAGATGTCCACTTTAAGTAAACCGACAGCTTTGAGATGCCTTTCTGTAGCGGCTGCGACATTCAAAATTCAAGAGCTTGAATAGAATTTTATTGCTGTTTACATCTAAGCCGGTGTACAACGTAGAAGAGTACTCTTAATAAATTAATCACGGGCTATACTAGATCATTCTAGCATAATAAAATTTAAATAAAAGTCAAGAAACAAAACTAATTTCTTTTTGTTAGTATACTGTTATTTTAATTTCATTATACTATAGTGATCTAGTATAGCTCATTGTTCAATTTATTACGGGTATCTCCCTTCCACGTTGTTCACCAATGTTTTTGGAACGTAGTTCCTTATCGCGCGTTGCAAAGGAGGCAAGATGGAAAAAATTAAGACCAAAAGTTGTAACGACACTTTTTGCTATAGTTGTAAGCCGTGCGGCGTGCGCGTGTTTCTCTGTCTGTCTCTCTCTCTCGAACTTCGTTCCAACCGGGTGTCCCTTGACACCTCTCAAGTTTTTTAAGTTAAATATTTCTTTTTAATCAGTTTTTAAAATCTAAAAACCTACTTCACCCTTATGCTACACAACCGATTCTGATAAAATTTCTATGGGACCACCCCGCAAGTAGGGTATACTTCAAACAAACCAGAGTTTTCCAAATAATCGGTGAACATACAATATAAAAAAAAGATCGACGAATTGACAAACTCCCCCCTATTTAGAAGTCGGACAAAAATGTTTTTTTTATGTTTAAGTGGCCTCATAAGTAATAACTGCTCGTAAAAAAAAGCTGTAAATAAAACTGGTGTTTGAGTACCACCCGTTGCTTATCAGGAAAATGTTAATTATAACAATGTTTACGATTATACAATTTATTTGTAATACTTCTTTGTTGTAATTACTGCAATTAATTGTAATTCTTCCATGCTGGTCTGGGAGAAAAGAAAAAACTTAGAATGTACCAGCTGCTTCTCTACCCACGCAGATCGTAAGAGCCGATCGAGGGAATGGGCGAGATTTGAATCATGGTAAAAGGCGATGCGGCTAGCAACCCATCACTATTTTGATTCCTTTTCCATCTCAACGCCCACCACCACGCTAAGCGTGGCCTTTGGGCCTAACGGCCCTGGGCTCTGTCTACTAAGTTAGGGATATAGACGTGAAAATGTATCTGTATCTGTATGTAATTACTGTATCGGAAGCTGATGCGAAATAGTAGATTATTAACCAAGGGGATAAAGCAGGGTCTTCTGTCGCGGGTGACGACTTAAATCGCGAGCGCAACGAAGGACTCGAGGTTTACTCCCGAGCGAAGCGAGGGTGTTAAATACTTAAATCACGAGCGAAGCGAGGGATTTAGGACGAGTCCTGAGTGTAGCGACGGATTTAAGTTCACCCAAGACTAAGACAGCTTTATCACCGAGGAAAATACTCTACTTTTCGTACCATTTGCGAAAAAAAAAGACAATAATAACAAGAGATAAGCATTTATTAATTAATTAATACCCAGATACTTAAAAAATACAAAATGCTTTACGTTGTAAATAAATATAGGTACACAGAAAACTTGGCTGTATGTGTGAGACGCAAATGGCCCTTTGCTTTTTCTTTTTGGAAAACTAAACAGCTGGTTTAAACAAAAGGAGTTTTTGGCGGGAAGTCAAGGGGTTCAGTTGAAATTTACTTTAAATTGTTTTGCAAATTGATTCTAGTGGACTTCATAATATGAATTTGGTGTAGTTTTAATCCTTATTCTCACGGAAAATATGTGAAATGTTTAAAGGAAGCAATCGAAGGACCTATACCAACCTTCGATTGTATAGTTAGGGTTAGGATTCGGAATAAAGAAGAGATAAATGAAGATGGGCTCTAAAGGACTAGTATCCAGAGCCGTAAATTAATTTAAAAAAAAAACAATAACGTGGCTTGATTTAGTTGTTTATTTTATGAAATTTAAGTGGTTTTGTGGATTTTGCAGATACATGTTGTCGATTCAAAATCGTTATTTTTTTACGCTTAACAATATAGAAATGATTTCAGTCATTTTCAGTTCAATATAAATTTCGGTAAGTTTTTCAAACTTAAACCACATTCTCCCCCTAGAGGATGAATAAAATTCAGTACAATTTTCTTTCCCTGTTTTCATTCTTGGTCTAGAGGCTAAATGAAATTTACTACATTTTTCTTTCCCTGATTTTATCAGATTGAAAATGACTATTATTACGAGTATGTTCGCTTTTTGTGCTATAGAATGTGACTTTTTTGAGCAAGTGGTACGAAAAAGTATACTTTGGAGAAGTTGTAAATAAATCCTCTATCTCTCAAGTCATACCTTGTGTCGTCGCTTCGCAGCGTAACACGTTATTCGGAGCGGAAAGGTGTTCTGTGGTTTCAATTAGTGCCTACTAGGGATTGCAATCCGGAAAACCGGATCTGGTAATCCGGCCGATCCGGTATCAATTTACACTTACCGGATTCGGTATCCATCCGGTTTCGTTAAATGAAAGTAAATAAGTTGTATTTTTCCCTTGTTTTTACGATTTCACGACTTAACGTTTAGGACAAAATAAACTACGAGTGGATCCGTAAAGAATCTACTAATTAAGTCGAATCAGGAGATTAATATAAAGCAAATAAAATTTTGGTATTTTGTTACAATATGTAATATTTGTACTATAATTAATAATTATGCGATATACGGGTCAATCTCTCAGAAAGTCAGCTATCTACTGGCCGACATGTAGGTACATAGTACTTGTAATTTATTACTCAAAATTATAATGATTAAAAAAAACATTTTATTTAAAACCCCAAGGGAACCATAAGGAGGCACTGTAAGCATAGTCAAATAAATGTATGTAATTACTGAAGGAAGAAATGATACGATAGATACGAAAAACACGGAATACACAATGAGATTTTTTAAACTTTTTTGTGATTAAGTATATTTGTTTTGAATTTGAGAAACTAATTGTTTTTTATTTTATGTAACTTTTTCTATTAACACATCACAAACGGCTCAAGTTGAAATTAAAAAGTAAAGTTATCGTGTTTTATTTAATCCGGCCGGGATGATGGAAATCCGGTCGGATCCGGCCAGATTGCAATCCTTAGTGCCAACCCATCCTATGATTGCACTTGGAAATATCCACTTTAAGTAAACCGGCAGCTTTGAAACGCCTTTCTGTTGGCAACGGTAAAATTATATGCATCAATTTCTCAGAATTCAAGAGCTCAAATAACAGAATATTATTGCTTTTGACATCAAAACCGCTATAAAGGTTATTAAATAAAATTGTTCCTGTTACAAAAAAACGTATTTATCGCCTTTTTCAAGAATAAAGAAGAAAATATAAAAGTATACTTTTAGGAAAAAGAGAAAACAATAATTATGCTTGCCGTGTGGTTTCCACACTAGAATAGGGACACTCCAAGTCCAGTGGATGTCGTAGAATGCGAGGAAATATAAGCTAAACAAAGCTTATAAACATCTGGCCATCGAGGAGATTGTAGGCCAAGTCCTGTGGGTGCTCTGGCCAAGTGAGGCTCTAGTAGTACAGAGAGGGTCGTGCTCCTGCAGTGGAGACAAAAAGATCTGATGATGATGATGGTGATGATAAACACTTACTCGTAAAATTAACAAACATCTCGTCTCGTTCTTCTAATGTCAAACATTGAAATGGGGAAAAGAGACAAAACATGTCTTAACTAAAATAGGTTTTACAATAGATTGTTATTTTTTATGAATATGCGGCTCCGTCGTGCAAACTTAATAGTTTGCACGATGGAGCCGCATATTGACAAGGTTATATCTTCTCTAATGCTTCCCTCCTGTTATACGAGTATAGGTTATATGGCGGTCATATAGACCGCAGAGTTATGCTGTCAGTAATTGCACAGCGATGTGTTTACACATCCAGTCAGTAAATACGTCTTCATTGATTATATATTCATGTGAATGGACAGGGAATGTGTCTTATGATGATATTGTTATTTGCTAAACGAAATAACCGGCCAAGTGCGTGTCGAGCCACGAGCAGTGTAGGGCGCCGTAGTTGCAAATGTCGACTTTGTGATCACGCGACTAAAAACATCTTTTTTGTTTGAAAGAATATATTTGAAAGGTAGTCCCATAGAAATTTTAAAAAATCCATGGAGTAGATTAGGGGTGAAATAAATTGTTTCAGTTTTAGCAAAGTCAACACTAAGAAGATCACAAAAGAATTTTGAATATTGAGCCCTATTTTGAATGTTGAGTGATGTGAACTCGCGTTTGGTCCCCTGTGTCGTCAATGGGGTCACAGAAATCGATAGTGTAATCGGGCGGACGGCTCCTAAAATAGAGGCCAGACCAGTGGTCCTAAAACAATGACTCAGACATGTGTACTGTTCGCGGACGACGTATCACTACTGATACCTTACTCAAAACCTTATAATTTAAACAATATGCTTACCGAAAATATGGACAAAGTAACATCGTGGTTAACTGATCATAATCTAGAAATAAATTTTAATAAAACGAAAATAATTGAATTTAGACCACATCAAAAAGAATCTTTAAATATAAAATTTAGCTATAATGGAAAAGATATCGAGACTGTCAAATCCTTTCAATTACTGGGAATGGTACTAGACACAAATATGAATTGGAAAGATCACGTTGACAAAATAGTAAACAAATTACAAACATTTACATACGCACTTCGGGAACTCAAAAAATCCACGAATAACAAAACGGCGATAACAGCTTACTATGCATATGCATATTCGTGGCTTACATATGGGGTTATACTCTGGGGAAATAGTACCGACGCGAATAGATTGCTAATTCTTCAAAAGAAATGCATACGTATCATAGAAAATATTAAAGACAGAGAAAGCTGTAGGCCATATTTTAAAAATTTAAAAATACTGACATTGCCATGCATATACATTTTAGAAACTAGTAAATTTATGAGAAAATATCCCCAATATTACACGAAAAAAGACGATTTACCGCGACGCTATCCCACAAGGAAGAAGAATATGTTAGCGAGGCCGAATAACACTCGTAATTTAGAAATATTTAATTCTGGGCCGCTTGCAATGACAATTAAAGTCTATAATGCCCTCCCAGACCTGCTTAGAGCAGAGGAGAAGAATTCGATTTTTATTAAAAGATTAAAAGCCCTGCTTATAGATAAAAATTATTATACATTGGACGAGTTTTTTAATGATAAAGATTTGACAAAATATACAATAAATGATAATGACGAATAACATAATCTGCATTGACATTTGATATAATTGACATTTAAATTAAAACAACATTTGGACGTTATTAAATATTATAGTATAGTATCGACACATTAAATAAAATAAAAAATATGACCAAAATTAAATTAAATTTTAAGACATCAATAAAAAGAAATTACATTTTTATTCATAATAATTTTAACATTGAATTTGATATATACTAAGAAATAATCCGCATGCCGTTCCGTTATTTTCTGTTGCAATGCCCTAACAGGGTTCATGTTGTACCTACTAACCTAAGAAGTGACTGTGTAGTGTAATCTAATATATGTATAATGTGAAAAGCAATAAATAAATAAATTGAAAATTGAAAATTGGTCAATGTGACCAAATGATATGTGAGCTAGGGCAGTGCAGAGGTGGTCAGACGTGTCATTTTGAACGAGTCACCTAAAGGAATGATTTTTCTCGAGGATCCTTATTTATTTTTAGTGTTGACGAAGCAAAAGAGGTTTGCAAGGATCGTAGTAAATGGAAATCTATAGTCTCTGCCTACCCTCATGGGAAACAGGCGTAAAAATATGTATGTATGTATGTATTTATAAAAAGAATATTGATCCACAATATAAAATTGCTTACAATTGACGGACTTAACGCTAAAAGCTGTCTCTCCTAGTCAACCTTAAGGATAAACAGAGATTTGGTAGCGGCGCTAAATTACTTAAATAAAAGAACACATAGATACCTTACCGCCATCCATAGCGCTATTTTTTATTACACTTTTAAACAACTTAATCGATTGCCATCAATCATGGCTAAGAACTACCGAAAAGAAAGTTGCTTTAATGGGAAAAAAGCCGCATTGAAATCGGCTTATCCGTTTGAGCGCTACGATTCCGCAGACAGAAAGACATTTGCGTCAAACTTATAACACCCCTCTTTTTTGTCAGGGGTTAAATAGACTATGGAATAGGCGTTTGCAGCTAGCAACCCATCACTATTTTATTTATTTATTTATTTACAAAATTCGTGTACACAAAATACAAACACAGGAACAAACAAAGTAAGAACATTGAGTACATAGGTACTGCTTATTTCATAAGAAATCTCTTCCAGCAGACCCAGGAGAGGAAAAGAGAAAAAAACAGGTAGTAGTAGGCGTATTTTGATCCTTTTTCTTACAAAGCTGTGAGCCTATTGACCCAAACAATCATTCAATAAACATAACCCTGTCTGATCTTATAGGGAGCATTCAATTGAACTCGTCAAGTGTCAAACTGCACATTAACTATGCATGTATTGAATGCAATAATAGATTGGTATGGTATTGTGTTTACCGCTGTTTTGGGTTGCATGTTGTTTCTCATCTACATAAATGATCTCCCTGATGTAATTAAAGAAGATTGCATACTTTTCGCAGACGATGTATCGGTTTTATTATCTTGTTCTGATACAATTGAATTAGAAAATAAACTAAATAATGCTCTATATAAAATAACAAATTGGTTAAGTAGTCAAAATTTACAACTTAATTTTAAGAAAACAAAAATGTCACAATTCAAACCATCACAAAAACGTCCATTACAATTATCCTATAACTTTAAAAATACAAAATTAAAATCAGTCGACACTGCAACTCTACTAGGAATTGATCTAGACACTAATATGACTTGGAAACCACACATTCAAAAATTAAAAAATAAGTTATCTTCTTTTGCCTACGCATTAAATCAACTAAAAAGGGTATCTGACTTTAAAACGTGCCTTGCAGCGTATTATGCATATGCACATTCCAGATTATCATATGGCATAGTCCTATGGGGTAATTCTTGCGAAGTAAATGATATATTTACATTGCAAAAGCAACTTATAAGAATACTAGTTAATATTGATCAAATGACATCCTGTAAATCATATTTCGTGAAAAATCAAATCCTCACCTTAACGTCTATATACATTCTAGAATCATGCAAATTTGTTAGGAAACACGAAGCTCTTTACACACAAAGGAAAAATAGAAACAAAAGAAATAATAGAGACCTAAACGTAATAGAAAGACCAAACACCAAAATGAAACTTGTCTCATCCAGCCCCCATCATATGGCTATAAAAATATACAACCACATCCCTAACTATTTAAAGAATACAGAAAAATCTTCACTATTCGCTAAAAATCTAAAAAAGATGCTCATTAATAAATGTTATTACAAAATATCTGAATTTTTCGATGATAACTTTGCTGCAAATTTGCTTTGATTTCTCTATTATATAAATATTACTTATATGAAAAACAATAAATTGTAAAATTTTATATGTAAGTAAAGTGGCAACTAGTTGCCCTCATGTTTGCTGTGCCCTTGCAGGGCGTCACTTGTGCTTTTTTTCTTTGTAACATCTTCGAATTTGTGGCTTGCAATAAAAACTGAATCTGAATCTGAATCTGAATCTGTCAATGGAATGGAGTATGGATGCAATCCTATCCTATCCTACTAATATTATAAATGCGAAAGTGAATTTGTATATTTGTTCCTTTGTAACCTCTTCACGCTTAAACTACTGAACCGATTTGGATGAAATTTGGTGTGGATATAGTTTGAGACTCGGGAAAGGACATAGGGTACTTTTTATCCCGGAATTCCCCCGGGGAGCGAAGCCCACGGGTACAGCTAATTCATTATATAACGTCTAACAAAATATACTGAAATTTGTCAGTGATACTAAACAACTTTGCTAGGGCACCTAGTCCAATTTAGAATTATTATTTTTTTGTTTGAAAGGGCAGCTGGTTTCGTATAAATTTTATCAAAATCAACTTTCTCTAAGAAACATATCGAAATATGAAATCAGTCTAGTTCTACAACAAAGACTTTGCCAATAAAGAGAAAAATGCCTAAATTCAGATTGGGATCCTCTCATTTCTCAAAGTATGTTAATCAAAATATGGTTGGTCATAAGGAGTGGCCAATTATGGCTCTGGTAGTGCAGACAGGGTCGTGCTCCTGCAGTGGAGACACAAAGACCTGATGATGATGATAAGGGCTTTGTCGTAACTTTTTTATTATAATAATGGTTTCACATAAATTTTATTATAATAATGATTCTGTAGTCAATATCATCGTTTATGATACTGTTTTTAATAACATTTTTGCCATTGGTATTTTTATAGGCCTGGCATATAAACCTATAAAGGCATAAAAACCAGAATGCTTTAAAAATGAGAGGTGTCAAGGGACACCCGGATGGAACGAAGTTCCTTTCGATAATTTAGTGAAGGAATTGTAATAACATTTTAATTTTTCAACTATAGCAAAAAGTGTCGTTACAACTTTTGGTCTAAATTTTTTCCGTCTAGCCCCCTTTCGCAACGCGCGATAAGGAACTCCGTTCCAAAAAGGTTAAGTATCTATTAAAAATTCTTTTTTTTACCTAACTCCACTGACACACTGGCCGTTTTCCCGCCATAAATAATTCCAAATTTAAAACCTCATCGTCGCCTGACAGCTATCAGTTAGATTGATGTATGCGAGTCACCATTTGCATATTAATATGCTGGGAGGGTTTGTTTTTAATAACGCACCATTGTGATTTATCGCGTGGGGTAGAAGTCTACGGGAGAACAGTTTATTTAACGTTTAGAATGTATTATTTTACGTTATGTGTTTCTTTCAGTGGTAGTTTCAAAGCGCTGGTATCGGAAGCTTTTCTTTACAAATAAATTTACACTGCACGTAATGTAAATATACATATTGACGAGTAAAAGTGCCTGTAAAGTTTGAATTTTCAAAAAGTAGGTGTCTAAACTAATATCATCTCGTGTTTTTTAAAGGTACATAGGTACATGCTTACGTCTTTATCCGTTATGGGTTAGGCAGAGCCGAAAGGTAAAGGAGCCAATGGCTGCGTAGCAGTGCAGTATTACTATTTAATGAAAGGCCAGTTGCTCTGGTGTGGTCTCAGTCTCAGTCTCAGTGATATCTCAGTTTCCTTTTAAATGATTTATTTTAAAAGGCGGCGCCACTGGACCCCGGAAAATTTGGGTATGGCCTTAACGGTCAGGCAAGCTTCCAAAATGAAGTTATTATTTCCCATACAATAGGTATATATGTTTTTGGTTATACTTTATGTGTATAAAACAAAAATTACCACTGAACAGCAAGAAAATTGCTTAATTAAAGAATTAGTAATTAGTATTTTAAATAAAAGAGTGGGAGCGAGGCGGGGATATCTGACTATATCTCTTTCGTATGCGCGAAACGTAATAGCAGTGACGTCAAGAGCGCTGTACGTGCATCCTGTTCTGTTACTTGACTGTTTCGCCTTCCATCAGATTTTAAAAGCTTATATTATAACTTACTTATAGCACCGGCCTTGCTACAGCATTATGTTCTCTAGCAGCATGCGAAAGTGCTGATCTGTGCTGAGAAGTGTAGCTCAACTTCAAGCGGCTGAAATGATGATGATAATAATATAATACTTAAAGCTAACATAATTCTGTGCCGTAACCTCAAAAATTTCTTCAATCAGAAAATACAAGCTCAAACTATTGGTAGGACACTTCAATAGCTCCAAAGCAATAAACCTTCCTTCATTTACAACGCTAATAAATACGCATAATGTCGTAATAAAGCACCAAAAACATCAATCAGGGTTCACCAACCTTCTCCATATGCAAGCGTGCCCATTCCTCATTCGCTCAGTAACTGGTTTGAGTCACGGCACGGCAATTTTCTTTTATTGGTATCGCTGTATTGTTTTGGAAGTTTTGGTGAAATTTTGCTGTAAAACAATAATCCTGTGAAAGTTTTTTAAGGTTCCGTACCCAAAGTAGAAGGAAAAGTTGAAGAAAAAAGAGGAGTAGGAAAACCCAGAAGAAAATTTATCAACCAAATAAAAGAAAAATTAAATCTTGAAAACATTGGAAGTTCTTAGCGAAAGAAAGAGAGACATGGTAAGCACTGCACCACCAAGAGCCCAGCTCTTAAATATAAGATGAAGAAGACCCAAAGTAAACGTAATAATACGGTCCTATTAGCGGGTGCTCTTTCTGTCTGTCTGTCCTTCTGCCGTTCACTGAGCTCTATCACTTAACCCGTAATAGATACACACTTGAAATTTTCACGGATAATGTATTACTGTAGCCGCTATAACAACAAATTTGTACTAAATATATGATAAGGTTAAAAATGTATGACAAGTCTCAAAAAAAACTATCAGAAAATACACGCTCACCTATTGGTAGGACACTTCAATAGCTCCAAAGCAATAAACCTCCCTTCATTTACAACGCTAATAAATACGCATAATGTCGTAATAAAGCACCAAAAACATCAATCAGGGTTCACCAACCTTCTCCATATGCAAGCGTGCCCATTCCTCATTCGCTCAGTAACTGGTTTGAGTCACGGCACGGCAATTTTCTTTTATTGGTATCGCTGTATTGTTTTGGAAGTTTTGGTGAAATTTTGCTGTAAAACAATAATCCTGTGAAAGTTTTTTAAGGTTCCGTACCCAAAGTAGAAGGAAAAGTTGAAGAAAAAAGAGGAGTAGGAAAACCCAGAAGAAAATTTATCAACCAAATAAAAGAAAAATTAAATCTTGAAAACATTGGAAGTTCTTAGCGAAAGAAAGAGAGACATGGTAAGCACTGCACCACCAAGAGCCCAGCTCTTAAATATAAGATGAAGAAGACCCAAAGTAAACGTAATAATACGGTCCTATTAGCGGGTGCTCTTTCTGTCTGTCTGTCCTTCTGCCGTTCACTGAGCTCTATCACTTAACCCGTAATAGATACACACTTGAAATTTTCACGGATAATGTATTACTGTAGCCGCTATAACAACAAATTTGTACTAAATATATGATAAGGTTAAAAATGTATGACAAGTCTCAAAAAAAAACTATCAGAAAATACACGCTCACCTATTGGTAGGACACTTCAATAGCTCCAAAGCAATAAACCTCCCTTCATTTACAACGCTAATAAATACGCATAATGTCGTAATAAAGCACCAAAAACATCAATCAGGGTTCACCAACCTTCTCCATATGCAAGCGTGCCCATTCCTCATTCGCTCAGTAACTGGTTTGAGTCACGGCACGGCAATTTTCTTTTATTGGTATCGCTGTATTGTTTTGGAAGTTTTGTGAAGTTTGGCTATTAAACAAAACCTCCTGTGAACATTTAAGGGTTTCGTTACAAAAAGGTGCCAATGGGACCCTATTACTAAGACTGCTCTGTCTGTCTGACCTCTGTCCGTCCGCCGGTCACAGGGTCTATCTTTTAAACCGTAACAGCTAGACATTTGAAATTTTCACCGATTATGTATTATTAAAGCCGCTTAACAACAAATTTATACCAAAAATAAGATAAGGTTTAAAATGTATGACAAGTCTAAAAAACGCTATAACTTCAAAAAAAATCTATCAGAAAATACACGCTCAAACTATTGGTAGGACACTTCAATAGCTCCAAAGCAATAAACCTCCCTTCATTTACAACGCTAATAAATACGCATAATGTCGTAATAAAGCACCAAAAACATCAATCAGGGTTCACCAACCTTCTCCATATGCAAGCGTGCCCATTCCTCATTCGCACAGTAACTGGTTGGAGTCACGGCACGGCAATTTTCTTTTATTGGTATCGCTGTATTGTTTTGGAAGTTTTGCTGAAGTTTGGCTACCAAATAATATACCTCCTGTGATCATTTTTTAAGGTTCCGTTACAAAAAGGTGCCAATGGGACCCTATTACTAGGACTACTCTGTCTATCTGTCCGTCCGCCGGTCACAGGGTCTATCTCTTAAACCGTAACAGCTAGACATTTGAAATTTTCACCGATTATGTATTATTAAAACCGCTATAACAAAAAATACTAAAAATAAGTTCAACTTGCACTTGACAGGTTTTTAAATATAAAGAATTTTTACATAACAGTCTGTCTTTATAATATTAAATTAAAATTCACTTTTTCTAGACGGAATTGAGTAATGAGTTTTTGAGGCAATCTAAGAACATTTTCTTTGACTAATACTTTAAGATTTAAGCGGGTATTAATTTCTCCATTATCATAAAGTTTTACCTTTTTAAAGATATAATTCTTTTTCAGTAATATACATATAGTAATAATGTAAGTTTATTGATTATAATATTTTGTTTATCAAATATATATGTTTATATCTTATAATATGATTAGTAGTGTATCTTTTAAAATTAAATATTTTGCACCTCCTTCTAAAGACTTCTTAAACTCGGCATCACTAGTGACTGGTAGATAAAGCCTTTGGCTTTAAGTCCGCTTATAACGTAATTAAGTTAATTAATAAATAAATACATGCTCTCAAATCCATGAATCTACAGAAAACAAAACACTGCTGTTTTTACGCAATCAGTCTAAAGCCATCAAAACACGTTCATTTTCCTTTCAACGCACAAATTAAAAGTTGTCACAGCGTTTCTGTTAACCAACATTGCCGAAGTTTGCGACCAATTAGAAGATTTCTTCTTATTCAAATACAACAGACTTAAAAAGGAAAAGTTTCATGCCTTCTGGGGTTTCTTTCGACTTCGCCCCCGGTCACACTTGCGAGTCCGAAATAATTTTATTAGAAAAGTTATTTGAATATGAGCTAGGGACGATTTCGTGTATTAAGATAAGTAAAACCACACAGTAACTGCCTCCGTGGTGTAGTGGTTAGAGCGCTTGGCTCATACCCGGAGGTCGCGGGTTCGATTCCCAGCGGGGGCAACGACTTTGTGTTGTTGTCCTAGTTTGATTAGGGCATTGCAGGCTGATCACCTGATTGTCTTATAAGTAAGATGATCCGTGCTTCGGAGGGCACGTTAAGCCGTCGGTCCCGGTCACTATCTTTGACATTGGTCGTTACCTAAAACCATGTCAGAGGCCTTTAAGGCGGTTTAAAAACTCTGACACTAGTGTTAGTCACTAACACACACGATAAGAAGAAGAAGTAAAACCACAGAATTAATTTAGTATTACATACAGAACGGAAGCTTCTAAGTCTCCAGGCAATATACGTCCCCGTTTACCTCCCCGCACCTCTGCCCCATCATTCATCATCATCATTTCAGCCGCACAACGTCCACTGCTGGACATAGGCCTCTCCCAAAGATTTCCAAAATGACCGATCTAGAGCGGCTTGCATCCAGCACCTTCCAGCAACCTTGGTTAGGTCGTCAGACCACCTCGTGGGTGGGTGTCCTACGCTTCGCTTGCCTGTACGTGGTCGGCATTCGAGAACCTTTTTGCCCTATCGGCCATCGGTTCGTCGCGCTATGTGTCCCGCACACTGCCATTTCAACGAGCTAATCCGCTGGGCTATGTCAGTGACTTTAGTTCTCCTACGAATTTCCTCATTTCTGATTCGATCACGTAGAGAAACACCGAGCATAGCCCTTTCCATAGCGCGTTGCACGACCTTGAGCCTTCTTATGAGACCCATAGTAAGGGACCATGTTTCAGAGCCATAAGTCATCACTGGTAACACACATTGGTTGTAAACTTTAGTCTTAAGGTGATTGCGAACCTTGGCCGTCCATACATTTTGTTTTACAGCAATTCTCTTAATGTGGATAGTGTTTCTCATATTACAATCGATTTTCCAATTTTCATGAAGTTGTAGTGCTCGCCTTTAAAGTCTGTCATAATAATTTACAGTACTTTACAAGAAAAACGATATTTAAAACAAGACAAAAATTAACATTTCTAACAATGTGTGTGTAATAAATAGAATTCATTTTAGAGTGACATCTGGCAGATTTATTAAAAACTACTGCATTTGTCTAATTTGACAGCTCAATGCTTGCAACGACATACTTGGAAATCATTTAGATGGCGCTGTAATAAAAATATCTAAATGTAGTATTATGTCAGAAGACTCAGCGCGGTCAAAATGCTACGTTGCCGCTCTTCATGCAGCAGGCAACGCGCAAAGTGTAGTAGGTACACAGCGGCACGAGACGGCAACGTTGTTTGCTTTTGAAACCGAATGCATTTCTCTCCAAGTCTCCACAATATTTCTAATATCTACGATATGAGTTCGTTCTGAAACTGAAACAATTTTTTTTTTCAAAACATATATTAATTAAAAGAAATAATGATAGGTATAGCTTAATAGGTAAACATGTACCTATTCATAAACAAAAAATAAGTACTTACTAATGTTTGTATTGATTACTATGAATACTACCGAAAAATTAATCTTTACTTTTTATTTAGAATTTCACAATAAACCTACGAACTTCTGAACGTGACTTATCTAATCTATGAACAATCAAATTAGCAATTTAGCAAAACCTTCACGTGGAGATAGTTCATAAATTAGTTGTTAATTATTTTATCGGATATTAATATTAAATATCAAATATTCATTGGATATATTTTATTTAAAAAATCTGCGATCGTACTTATCTTCTCTGTATTTATGTTCACGTCAAAGAAGTATAACTTCTAACTAACGCGTGTAGGTACATAAGTACACGCCATCGAGTACACACTCTTTTTTTTAGGGTACTCAAAGGGTAAAAACGGGACCCTATTAGGTACTAAGACTTCGCTGTCTGTCCGTCTGTCCGTCTGTCTGTCACTAGGCAGTATCGCAAAAACCGCGATAGCTAGATAGTTGAAATTTTCACGAATAATTATGTATTTTTGTTGCCATCTGTTCTGCCATAACAACAAATACTAAAAACAAAATAAATCTTGTGTGTAAATGGCCTACACTGGTGTCAGATTTTTTAAGCTGACAAAACTAAACGACTTTCATTTAATAATGTCAGCTGGATCCAACGGCTTATAACTGCTTTCCAAAGAACCGGCGAGAAGCTTAAGACATTATTATGCCACTTGTGGTCACCCATCTAAGTGCGGACCACTCCCGGTGTGGCTTTACTTGCGCAATCACTAGTAATGTGCACTCCCGCCGGGACCCTTTTTTATTGATTTCTAAGCGCACGGTAGTGCGTAGGCCAAGTTCCAGCAACAGGCCGCGCCTATGCCGTGCACTATTTGCACGAACCTACACTATTTACTTTTGACCCCCTGTAGCTAAGTGCCTGTTGCAAGGACAGAGATAAAATTGTACCTACGTAATTATATACTAGTACAAAAGCAGTATGCCAAATTTCATAGATATAGCTTCAGTAGATCCTGAAATATGACCCTGTGAAAATAGCTAATTTTGGCACTGACTGACTCACTGACCGGTAATCAAAACCTTTAAGCCACTTCCAATTGTAATAGCGTTATGAAATTTGGCACACAGGTCGTGTATTATGTTATGTAAATTAACAAAAAAACAGAAATTTAAGAAATCGGTCAAGCGTGAGTTGGCTCAATCTAATACCGAATTAAAAAAATATATTTATTAACTTAGATGAGGAGGGGGGAGGAGGATAGGGGGGAGGGGAAACAAAATATTGTCATGTATATATAATGCACATTGTATAGCAGGCGTGGCACAAAAAGAAAAAATAGGTATGATTTCTTGAAAAAAGTATTGAAATCCCACCAAAAACATATCTGTTAAAAAGGGGGCCAAGTTTCTATCCGCTAATAATGGTTCGCCTAAAAAAGAGTTGAAATCCAGTCCAATGCCAAGTTTTGAAGTAATTAAATAATTCAAAATTTGAACTTGGCAGGTTTTCGTGCAGTAAGTAGCACTTGATTAAAATTAATTCTCTCTATCTATTATAAAACTCTGTTTTAGGCGAACAATTAGCCGATTGGAACTTGGCCCCCATTGTAAGAGGTATGTTTTTGGTGGGGTTTGTATCTACCAGATGTTGCCGGCAACGGCACATCTCTAGATTATGTGTTACAATTTTGTCGTGCTATATTATAATTTCGGAGAATAATGGCTACCAGATCGGATAGGAAGAAATATCAACGTTACGTGTATTCGGGACCGCCTAAGTCGAGGAAGCGAGTGCTTGCAGGTTTGAAACGATATACCGATAGATATAAGTTGAAATCATTAGAATATTTAATATAATTTATTATAGGTAAGTTGTATCCAGTTGAGATTTGTTTACGTCGCCTGGGTGTCTGATAGTAGTGACACGCTACATGTCTACATATTTTAGTGGTCGCCGCAGTATAAAACCGGCTGTTTAGTCAAAATGACATCGAGCAATAATGCCTTCATCCACGACGGTGCAAGAAAAGTACGGATGTCACGGATGACGTTTTTGCCAGGACTTCTTTCTTGTCTGCGTGGTCGAACGGACTCGTGATATTTTTTATTATTGTTATTGTACTATATGTGATTCAACATTTCATATTGGAATCTGTTTAAAAATGTTTCCCTAAGTTGCAAATTGCCGCCATGTTTGACACTGAAACACAAGTCTCGAACTTGTTTTGGGTTTGATTGATTTAAAAGTCTGTGTGATTTGTCCGTATACATTTTTGTATAGATACCTATATTTATATTTAAAATTTATTTCAGGTCCATGGGAAAATACGTGTCAGGAAAATGCAGAAGTGTTTCTTTTTTTGTTTCACTATAACAGAGGTTTGCCGTCTCCATCATCCATCATTTCAAGTTCAAACATGCAATAAACTATAAAGTTGTTTTTAGTCACCGTGCACAGAATAATGACTACAACATTTAACAATTTATGTCGGCAAGAAATCACTATCATTATGTATCATTCTATCTGTATGAATTGTTTTTTTTTTCAGTAATAAAAATTAAACTTCAATAAAAAGAAAATTTAACAACATTGTGTACGATTTGGTTTTATTAAAAAATACAATGCATGTAGGTACAATGACGACGTTTGTTGCGCGGTGGTTTTTCCTTCCACCAAATGGTCTAAACTCTAAACGAGTGCCCCGACACAAGGCTTGATTAGCTATCAGAGTCAAAGCTGTGGTTGACAAATATGCAATCTGAGATCATTTTTTTATCGCCGGCCGTGTTTAAAATGATTTTCGGCTGTTCGAAAAAATAACTGAAAATAAGCGCTATCCAGTTAAGTTTTTATAATAGTGCCATCTAGTGGCGATACTCAAATCTATAACAACGGTTTACGCCATCTTTCATGCTTTTTGAAGCTCCTGTCGTAGTGTGAGTGAGTGTAAAGATACGAGAAAAAATGACAGATTTTATTTTGGAGCATTTTTCTGAATACGTTGACTGAAGAATAAAAGTATGCCATTAAATAAATAAAAGAGTATGTTACAGGCTCGCCGATCAAAAATGTTTGCCTACCAGTAATCCATTACACAAGAATTTTAAAAAAACCTGAAAATATTGAAATCAACGCCATCTAGCGAAAAAAGTTTAATGAAGAGCCCTTTGCATTCACCTTAAGGCTTGGCTCTACGTTTTTATTTTTCAAAATCTGTCAAAATTGATTCAAAAGTTGTCCGTTCTTTTCCGCTAGGTTTGTAGTAATGTCTAAATGCAATGCAGATAGAGTTAAAAATATATAGAGGTTACAATATGAAAACCATGACGTAATGAAAAGTATCTCTAGAATGTTAACTTTTTGTGTAACATTATATGTTTTTGTAAAGAATTGAAAAAGGTCATGTCACGTAATCTATTAGTTACGTTGTGTTTTTGAAACTGAGACTTATCAAGCCTACTAGTTCAATGAACCAGAGGTATTAGCTTTCAATAAGAAATCTGAGCAATGACTAACATTCTGGAGGGAAGTCTAAAATGTTTGAACTTCATAATGAAAGATCAATATTTATTAGTTTGAGCCAACTACACGTGCAGAAAAAGATCGCAATAGGTTTTTTCAAATATATCTTTATTATCATAGGATATTTATAATATCTCTTAATAATCGTCATTGTTTTGCTGCACAATTGTTGACGTCAAATGGTTACTTACAGCTAAGTTTACTACCGCTTCCAAAGCGCTAGTGCAGAAGAAGCGGTAACAAACTGCACTGCAGCATTTTCTTCAAGGACGTCAACTCACAAATAAATTAATACTTAAAGTTAATATGGACAGAGAATACATTGTTTGTTATGTCATATCATAATTAAAATTAAATTTTTAGAATGTCAAAATTTTAAAATTATGTCTAGTTGTAGATTTAGTTTGTACAAAATGTATCAAATTATGAACATTTGCGAGTACCTATATAACAAACCTTTAAGAGGGACCCGCGCCAAGCTCAAGCCAGACTTTTTTGTCTTTAAGGTAGTCATCGGTCCTATAATAAGCCTTCTCACAAAGTACTGTCTTTACGTAAGTTTTAAATTTTTTGTCTGGAATATCAAGGACCGATTGTGGCAATTTATTATACAAAAGTATACAGTTCCCCATAAACGTCTTACTAACTGTTTTGAGCCTATAAAACAGGGAAAATAATTCATTCTTATTACGTAAGTTTTTATCGGTCATATCGCTTGCTTTATTGTATAAGGAAATATTTTTCCTTACAAACATTATGTTTTCAAATATATACTGCGATGCCAATGTAAGTATATCAATTTTCTTGAATAATTCTCTAAGTGAGTCTCTTGGTCCTAACCCATATTTAGCACGAATTGCCCGTTTTTGTAAAATAAAAATAGTCTGAATACCGGCTGCACTCCCCCACAATAATATGCCGTAAGACATAACACTATGAAAGTAACTAAAATAAACTAGTCTAGCAGTTGCTACATCTGTCAATTGTCTTATTCTCCTAACAGCATAAAGCCGCAGAGCTAAGCCTATTCGAAAGTTTAGTTATATGAGCACTCCATTGAAGTTTTGAATCTATTGTAATTCCTAAGAAGGTAGTACTTTCAACAAGATCGAGTTTTTCACCATCTAGCATTATGTCAACGCAGGCCTGTCTCACATTGGGAAGAGAAAATTGAATGCATTGGGTCTTTTTCGCATTTAGCATTGGCAGAAAACCAATCAGAAATGGAAGACAAGGTGTTGTTCACTGCGCAAGCGTTTGTGCTATGTCGATCTATTTTAAATATAAGTGAGGTGTCATCAGCAAATAGCACTATGCCAGCCTGTTTATCAATCAGTACCTGGGCGACCGAGCTTTGCTCGGTTACATCTCAAACATTAACTAATTTTTTTTAAACTTGTCTAAAAACAATGCAAAATAAAAAAAATATATAAACTTAAATATAAAAAAAAACAAAAGTAAGTCACCGAGTGGGATTCGAACCCGTAACACTCTTTCTAGCGGTCGCTATCCTTAACCACTGAGCTAATTCAAGGCGGTCGCGGCGCGACGAAATTAGCGACCATATTCTGCGTGGAAAGAAAAACGCATGAAAACTCGAAAACACGCGTTTTCCCAAACATAAAACTAATCTAGATCGATTGTTTACCCCCGAAAACCCCTATATACCAATTTTCAGCGAAATCGTTAGAGCCGTTTTCGAGATCACAGAAATTTATAAATAAATATATATATATACATACAAGAATTGCTCGTTTAAAGGTATAAGATATAAGGCAAGTCATTGACATAAACCAAGAAAGGGAAAGGTCCAAGAATTGAACCTTGCGGTACGCCTATTTCAACATTAGATCTTATCAATCGAATCATTAGATTCAATTAGTTTAATTGAATTATCATCAAAACCGTATTGACGAAATATAAGCAAAAGTGTCGGATGATATACGTAATCAAATGCTTTGGAGAGATCACAAAATGATCCAATTCCATCATTTTTGTTCTCCCATGCATCGTATATATGTGTAACGAGTGCCGCTCCCGCATCGGTGGTCGATTTTCCGCCAGTAAAACCGAATTGTTGGCTATGGAACAGGTTGTAGGTTTTGAAGTGAAGCAGCATTTGATTGAGCATTATCTTTTCGAACACCTTACTCAAAATTGCCAGGATAGATATCGGTCTGTAGTTGCCAGGGTCTGTTTTTTCTCCTTTTTTAAATAAGGGTATTAGTTTACTACATTTCATTAGGTTAGGAAATATGCCTTCATCAATACATTCGTTAAATATAAAAGCTAAGTCAGCAGCTATGATATTTATAATATGGCTTACTACAGCAACTGACATGTAAATTTATTTATTTATTAAATCTTAAATGACCATAATGGTACAAAAGGTGGACTTAATGCTAAGGCATTGTCTACTGGTCAGTCTTTAGATAAAATAGAAATAATTTATTTAAATTTTAAAATATACACGGTAATTTCTCATTGTTTTTTGGACCAAGGGCTACTTTATAAAGATCGTTAGTAAAATTTAATTAGCTATTCAAAATAAAAATTCAAAAACAAAGTAAAATCGTGAGATCAATTAGTATTACCGCCAGGCACCGCCTCCGTCCGGCCGGCCGGAGTTCATCGAGGTCATGCGGTAGTTTTGGTCGGAGATAACTACGTAGTCTCGATTTGTTTATCTTATGTCATACACAAATTTGGATTACGGATATAGATAGAGGAATTTATTTACAATACGATTTTTTTTCCAAAACCAATGAAAAGTCAGCATGTTGTACAAAATAAGTAAGGGGTAAATACGTAACTATATAAAAGGAGCTGCATCATTCAATTCTTTATATTGAAATAAGTAATATTTTTTAAATTGAAAAATAGTTGTGTATTTTACCATATTTGTGCGCTATAGTGGTTATAACACACGAGGTGGAATTTTATTGCGCGAGCCGAAAGCGAGGGCGTGATAGTGCCGAGTGTTTAACCAATATACGCACGTATATCGCACGAAGTTTTTCAACACACGTATATCTAAACTGATTTTTATTTTCACCGGTAAAGACCCGCACGGTATTAATAAATGTCCACGTTCATTGTCTTACTATTGTGTCTGGTATTGGCGGTAAAGGAGCGGTTAAATAAACTCAAGCATAAAACTGTGATGCACACGGCGTACTAGTATGTATTCTGTGACACGGCTGCTTTCCCACCGTAATACTTATCAAAATTAGCGCGGCTGGCCAACCATTACTAGCTGGTGCCACAATGCAGTGAGAGAGTTCGAAATTTGAAAAAAAAAAGTAAAATATTGCTGTTGCATAATATAACTTTACTA
The DNA here is from genome assembly GCA_963555685.1 of Acrobasis consociella. Classification (NCBI taxonomy): domain Eukaryota; kingdom Metazoa; phylum Arthropoda; class Insecta; order Lepidoptera; family Pyralidae; genus Acrobasis; species Acrobasis consociella. Next base: position 1,350,227 of record OY743107.1, read on the forward strand.
TTTGCGTTTATAACGCAAGCGTGTTTTATGTGCTACTTTATATATGTCTAAAGCCGATGAAAATCAATGAGATCCACTTTACGAGCAATATGTTGAAAAAATAATTAATATACAACATGGAAGGGACATACCCGTAATAAATCGAACCACAGGCTATACTAGATCACTATATTATAATGATATTAAAATACCATTCAAAAAACGGCCTACAGCCTCGTAGGTAACCTCTGCCTTCACTTGGTTGCTTGTTTGGAGGGTTAAGCAGAAAGCTCCCCCACCAAGCAAGTCCTTCCATACACCTATCACTACAGTGCAGATCAAATAATTAGCAAAGTGTGTGTCGGGCCACGCGCAATGTTGGGTTCCGTAGTTGTAAATGCCAACTTTAAGTTCATGCCACTAAAAACGTCTTAAACGTCTAAGGGCCGATTTCATCGTATTCATTGATAAACGAGTTTAGCAAAACTGAGTTCAACATAACTGAGTTCAAATGTTTGATTTGATCTCGATCAACTTCAAATGAATTTCACCGTCAATTCGGAGCAAATTTTTGATCGCGTTTACGAAAACGAAGTTCACCTAAACTCATAGACAAAAAAGCACAGATTACAGTAAAAATCATTTGATAGTTTTCATTTCACGCAGCAAATATAAATAACGTATAAGCAAAACACATTGATTTAAAACCGGTAAAGAATCGCGAAGGAACGGAATGTAAATTAAAAAGTATATACCTACTTATGTCAATATTGTCAATCAAAGTTGTCAAATCACCCGCGCGCCCGGCCCGTCGGCATTGACTTGACATTTGTTTGATTGAACGCGTTTAGAAGCGTTAAACGGCCAATATCGGACGTTCAGATTGTTAAACGCGTTTAGCCTTAAACGCGATTAGTTTTCGTCGATGAAATCCAAAGGAACCAGTTTACGTGCGTAAACGAGTTTAGCTTCAATTGATGGCGTTTTACTTCAACGATGAAATCCGCTCTAAGTATCTATTGAATTTGTATGAATTTTTCCTTTTCGACTACATTTTATAAGTTGAATGCCTTTAACTTTTTAATTTGTTTACCCTACTTGGCTCTGATAAATTTTCTTTAAACTACATTATATATGCCATAGCTGTGATTTTTTTCACGTGTTCATATATAACCGTTTAGCAGATAGACGGGGGGGGACACGTGACTTTAACAAAAAAATTCACTTTAAAGCTAAATATTTCAGACACGGATTCCTAAATCGAAAAATGGTGTTTCCAAGCTCATAATTATTTTGAAAGACCTATTCAACGATACCCCACACAATGTGTTTGTAGTAAATAAAAATATTGACTTCCTCTTTACTAGTATGGCAGCTACCATAAAAAAAAATATTTCCATATTTTATTTTCCGACATTTTTGACATGATTAATACACATATCCATGCCAAATTACAGCTTTCTAGTACTTATAGTTTCTGAGTAGGACCGCGGACGGACAGACAGACAGATAGACAGACAGACAGCCATGGCGAAACTATAAGGGTTCCTCGTTTACTACGGAACCCTAAAAACCATATCAATCAGTCAGCCAGTCAGTCAGTGGTAAAATATGTACGTGTATATTTCTCGAAATCTAAAAGTAAATAAATTCGAAGAGTATTATCTATAAATAAGTTTATTTGGCTATTATAAAATTAATTAATTGCCACAAAACTGGTAATTAAATAAAAATAAAATATTATTAATCGATAAAATAAGATAAAATGTATGTACATTACTTGTATAAAAAAAAATCTATTCCGACCATGTCTGTCACGTAATTAATCTATGCCACGCTATGCTTTGACACTTCCTTTGACATTATGACAAGTGACACAGTGTAAGAAAGTTACTCGCACGTTTGTTTACAGACTGTTCGACCCATATATATTCGTGATAATATTCTACACTGTGACAATAATTTTACGAAATCAAATGTCATTTTTAAGCTATTGCATAGCTTCTATCGCGGGCCTTGAGCGCGGGGACCGAATCCAGAAATTCCGTAACGAAAAAACCTCACGCTCCTCTATCCGCCTACCATGTAGGTTGCCGCTTCGTCTCCGTCGTCCGTTTGCGACGTTGCCGTCCTTCCTTGTTTGCAATAGCTTTACCGCGGCAGTCCCCGAGTGCCATACGTCTTTTTTTTTGTGAAGAGCGACGCGTCCTTGCTTCGTGAGGCCCATCGGCCATCTGACAATTTGATGTATAACTGTCAAAAATCTGTGCAACAAGAATTTATTTAAATACACTCGCGAAAAAGCAAGACGGCATGTACAATATTTTTCAGGAAGGCAAAAGGGCTTAAATGACTGAAATCTTAAGCCACGCAAAACTGATCAATTATAGAAAAATGGCTCTAAAATTAAAACTAAAGCAACAAAAAAAAAATTTGTACCACAATTTTAAAGATTACATAATTACTAATCTGCATAAAAAGTTTCAAAGCTGAAGTCCCTCTCGTTTGTGAGAAATTAGACCAAATATGTTTTGGTAGAGGTGTTTTTGATGAGCAAGTTTGTGTTACAAAAATTAACAAATCGTGTATCCACAACCACAATTATGCTAGAAAAGCGTTCTAGTATGCTATTAGCAAGTATCAGTTCTAAATTTCTGATATTTGCTGAGAAATAAGAAATAGATAATGCCCATTTTCACTGTGCGTCCCCTTAAGACACTGAGGTATTTTCACACCTCTGCCCCAATTTTGCGTAAAAGCTCCACAAGGAGCCCTCTTTATTGCGCGGGACCTTAGGTAGGAGATTTCGTTCTGTATGTAATACTTATATTGATTCTATAGTATAATATTACTACGGAAAAATCTTGCTGATTAATATGTTGATCCAATGCAATATGATTTTTCTAAGTCTCTAACCCTTATTTATATGTTTACGATTTCGAACAATGTCGAAAAACTGAATTACGAAAAAAAAACTCTATATATTACATTATCACATTAATATTATAAAAGCAAAAGCTTTTGAGTATGTGTGTGTGTGTGTGTGTCTGTTACTTCATCACACACAAACGGCTGGACTAGATATAATTTCCAAAACTAGTCACAAAGTTTCAAATCGACAAGAAAATCGATGTATAATTTTCAAACTTGATAACAAAATTTCACGAGAACTAGTTGAGAAATACGATTTGTGGGTGAGAATAGCAGAAAATTTGGAAATCAGAACATCCAAAATTCAGAAAAACGAAATAATTTTTGCCGAAGCTGAAACAGAGCCACATCGCTCGCTTCGCTCACTCTGTCTATAATAAATAAATAAATATATAAGGACAAATTACACTAATTGAGATAGCCCCAAAGTAAATTCGAGACTTATGTTATTGGATACTAACTCAACGATACTATATTTTATAACAAACCTATATATAGATACATATCCAAGAACAAGGACAATTTAAAAAGGCCTTTTTCCAACTTGCCCTGATCGGGGATCGAACCCGGAACTTCTGGGTGGCGAACTAGCATGGTGACAACAACGCCACGGAGGTCTCGAAAAATGATGATGAGATGTGTATGTGTAAAAAGCGTATGCCAACTGATTCACCCTTCTACAAATTTTATTACTTGCTGAAGACTTGTGACGTCACGCGGACCGCTTGCTCGGTTTTATTTCGACACTCGTCAAAGTCAATAAAATAAACAGGCCCGCTATTTGCCTTTCCATCAACGGGTTAAAAGCCTGCATATTTGTGTTTTCGTAGGCCAAGCTGTCAAAGAAAGATCGTTTATAAGGCCACGTGACGGGAATGGCGATGTTTTAAATTGACATTTATATGTGATATTTTCCAGATCGCCGATCCAGGCTTATACTCGTAGCTTGAGGTTTTTTTAAATTGACATTTATATGTGATATATTCGGACACGTCGAAAGAATGGACGAGGATCGTGGGGTGAAGAGAGCTTACCTGGGCCGGCCAACCGGTCGGAGGTCGGTGGGCCGTCCCAGGTATCGCTGGAGCGACGTAGTGATGGCGGACCTGCGCGAGTTTCAAGTTGGCGACAACTGGCAAGAGATAGCACAGGACCGAGAACGCTGGCGTGCTCTTGTGCTGGAGGCCAAGACTCACCTTGGGTCGCTGAACCAGGATAGTAAGTAAGTATGTGATATTTTCTAGATAGGCAGCCTAGGTTTATAGCCCTGACAAAACAGAGAGGTGTTTTACGTGAAATCCCTGACTGTCAAGAATGCCATCTAGCGATGAGCAGCAGAACTACATAGTCGAATTGATTGAATCGAATAATAGATGGCGCTTCGTATGTAGCACCAACTACTGTATGTTACGAATAACCCTAACTTTCAATCGTTAACCCCTAATAACTATTAAAGGGCAGAACATATTTATATCAAACATACCTATGAAACTTGTTTTCACTTAAAAAACCGCATAGAAATAAGTCCATCCGTTCGAGCGCTACGATGTCACGGACAGACAGACAATAGCGTCAAACTTATAACATCCTACTTTTTTATCGGGGGTTAAAACAAAGGAAGATTCGTAAGACTCAATCCATTGGTAAAAAAAACATTAGGGACACACTTCCCTCGAAATTCCCCACTCGGCTGGATGTAAAAGCTTCCCTCAAGTACCCTGACGCAGAACAATAGAACAAGTGATTTTACCATATGCTCAAGCCTATTGTCTCTTGTGTTTGCGGAACGATAACATTTTCAAATCATTGTCTTTATGACGATGAATATGAATTTTCCTCGGTTTGTCTTGTACGATTGTACATATTTGTGTAGTATGTCTTATCTTGCTTTGGGGTCCATAAATTGGAAGCACGTCGAACCTTTGGGTTATATAGTAGTTACCAGTGGCGTTGGGTGAGAATTTGGACTAGTACAGCTATATAATAAGCCGTTCCATGTCCGGCTTTTTTTTATTAACTTGTGTGAATAATATGTATCTGAGCGTGTTTATGCATTTATCATTGTGAGAGTATTTCAATAACCAGAGGGAATTTTCGTATTTTGAATATGTGGGTGCGTGCAATCCAGTCATACTACTAGTGTACGGCTTATGAAAATAGAAAGTGCGCCGATATACGAAGGTTATAATTGTTATTCGTTATAAATACATATATGTTAGAAGCCCCTAAGGGAACTCGATGGGAATCGGCTTCTAAGGAGGCTCCGCCACTGGTAGTTACCCCCTTGCCTTACTCACTCGACTACATATGCTTAAGAATATCACCTGGTCCGTAGTGCCTGTAGTCCTCTAACTTAGGATATGCTGATCCAAACCATACGCTTCCCAGCCATTGAGACGCAGCTAAACAAAATGTGTCTCTTTGTCTCCTCTAGTTCCTTACATGCTCAACATATAGGGCTCTTAACAAGTCTCATTTTGAAGAGAAAACTGCGGATGTGAAAGTGTCCAGTCAGGACTACCAATATGGTAGATAGATAAATTCTATTATTTGCTGCTACAACACACGTAATACAAAAACTATACAAAATATTAAATACTGACACGAAAAAAGGAATATATGTTTACCTACCTGCATAATTTTGTATGTGTTACGGCGATACAAAAAGGTCACAGCTCAGTAATAATTTTGCCCGGAAACAGTACACTGATTTTCAACTGTGACCTAAAAAATGTATGTCGCGGATAAATTACTAAATGTTATACAAATAAACAGCGAAAATTAAGTATAAGATACAGATACAGATACATTTTCACGTCTATATCCCTGGCCCCCGCCAGGACAGAGCACTAGACAGAGCCCAGGGCTGTTAGGCCCAAAGGCCACGCTTAGCGTGGTGGGCGCTAAGATGGAAAAGGAATCACAATAGTGATGGGTTGCTAGCCGCATCGCCTATTACCATGATTCAAATCTCGCCCATTCCCTCGATCGGCTCTTACGATCTGCGCGGGAAGAGAAAAAGCTGGTAAATTCTACGTTTTTTCTTTTCTCCCAGACCAGCATGGAAGATCCCAGACCGGCATGGAAGAAGTACAAGTATAATGTAATAACTTGTTCTAATATGCATAATCTTAAATTTAAAAGCGTCTCCGTTTTGAAATTGTCCAAAAATACTTTTGCGCGGCTGTCCGTCAGTTTGTCTGTCCGGCTGTTCTCACCTACAGGTCGCATTTCTCAACGGATTCTCGTGATATTTTGTGAGACGGGTCGTAAATTATATATAAGTAATTTTTTTAAGGTCTACTCCTCACAGAGCCACTAGTTTTACATTTGAGCTCCCACATGACATGTAGGTAAACAGTAGGTGTGGGAAACTAAAACTTCAACAGTAAAACAATAAAGACTCCATTGTAATTCACAGACTAGCCGAAGCCTGCGCTTTCGTTCGCGTGGACTTTATATCTCCGGAAAATGCTCATCAGGCTGAACAACGTTTCCTAAGGCGTAAATTTTATCATTCTTATAGTTAAGCTGAACCATTATGGTTCTGCATCAGGTATTCCGTTTCCCAAAATCAATTATACCCTATATGTTGCCCAGGCTTAATAGCTTTTTAACAAAAAAGTTTCATTCGAATCCGTCCAGTATTTCCGGAGAATAGCGTGTAAAACAGAAAGAGTTTTAAATTTTTTTTTACTTTCAAATATGAGTACTATATAAACCATAATTATATCAAATGCATATCACAAGTCTTGATTGTCAGTCTTTTGTTTACATGTGTTGTCAGTCCAAGATTATATTATTGTCAGACTACAAGCTATTGGAGTCTAGACATTCTGCAATTCTTCATGGTTTGGGAAAGGGATAATAATTAAACATCCAAGAATTTTAAAACATTTATTCATTTAGGCTATTGCTATAGCTCTAATCTGAATATATTGTGAAAGATTCTACCACCGCATCGGAAGGGCTGTATCATCACAGAGAAGAGGCGGTCAGAAACTCTGTGGTAGCTCTTTTAAAATATTCAACAATTATTCCATTATTCGCATAAAAACAGTATCTTAGAAATAAGTAGTCCATCAATAATTAAAATAACAAGAATATTAATAATGCAGTACTCACAGTTCCTTGAAATGAACACCTCGACGGTTGGCAACGTAATGACCGACGTTTGTTTGCGTCTCGCATTTTATAGACAAAGTTAGGGCGTGTTACCCGCCGCTAGGTGGGGTAAAACGCATTCCCTTTGCACAAATAAACGTCTAAAAGTATTACCTTCTATTTTTAGATGTTTTAATTATTTTAATTAATTATATAAGAATAAATTAGAATTAAATAATATCTTACATTATGTGAGTTCTGCTTAACTATCACGTGTGTTTTTACATAAACAAGTGACTCATAATAATACAACGGATAATATTGGCAAACAAGGGTATATATAAGTATGTATAGATATTGTATGCTAACATTATGATATAATAATATAAATCGATACCTTTTTTTTTTAAATATATTCAATGAACAGACATATTTTTTTTACTGTTTGATTATATGTATAGACTATCACAGCACTGATACAAAAATGTACAATGAATCTTTCTTAAAGGTAGGTTTGCCTGATTGAAAATTGGTGTGGAAGTGGAATACATCATAATCATGGAAAGGGAATGTGAGAAAAGTTTGAAAATTGAATAAGGAAATTGAATTTAAAAGGTGAACAAGATGAGATGATGAAGAAATGAGGTGGATAGCACGCAGCATGGAGTTTTTACACAGAGTTTTTACAATTTTAAAGATATTTCGAATGCTAATGTATCAAACCAAAAGTCTTGTGGCTCAAACTTTGCAGGCAGTGACGTTCATTTCCGGGGTCCTGTGAATATTCGTTTGCATGTGGATCCGTCATACCATTCCGCCGTAATGAAATTTTTAGCTTTTCACCCTCGTATAGGTATGAGACTTGTATTTCAGAATTTAGAAGAACTTTTCAAGGTTTTTTTTAGGCAAAAGTTATAATTATTGTATTATGTCGTACTTAGTATATTTATTTATTGTGTATCTATATGTCTTGTAGTTTATTCTTGTTTTTGTAGTCTTTAACACGTTAATTTAACAATCTTCACAACTGATCGCACTTGCAACTATACCTAAGGTTTTAGCCGAAAATCAGCGCATTGCTCTTTGAGCAATATTGTCGCTGAGCCTACGACCTTTTTGTGCAACTGCAGCATACACATCACATCGCTAAAAACTTGTTCTTGATATACTAAAAAAAATTCGTGTATTTCTTTGTGTGTGATTGTGTTTGTGCAGTTTTCACAAATAAACGTTTTATCTATCTATCTATCTATCTATCAAAAGTCTCCCCTTTTTTCATGGTTAATACTTTTTCATTTTGGTAGTGTGTAACATGGTAAACATCTTTGTCTTGTGACACAAAAATGCCCATGTTCAATTAACTATAACTTAAAATTTAATCTTAAGAACGTATAAATCGTCTACAATCGAATATCCAAATTTAATCCTTAGAAAGAACATTAATTTTGAAATACCTAATTAATGAACACAATAATATTCATGAATAAATTTGAGGCTTAAACTTTGATTTTAAATTTGTTTCTGAAACAAAGCCTCTGATAGATTTCAGCTTATTCAAATAGGTAATTGAGCTGCAATATCAGTTTCATGGTTTGAGAGGAAATTAATGTTTGAATATTTTAGTGCTAAATCTTTATTGAGCTCTTGTCAATGGAAAGAGATACACCCAATGACTTTGTTTTGGTGGGGGTATTTGGTAATTTAGACGGCTCAATTTCAAAGTTTAGCTAACTAAATAATTACTTCTTATCGTGTGTGTTAGTGACTAACACTAGTGTCAGAGTTTTTAAACCGCCTTAAAGGCCTCTGACATGGTTTTAGGTAACGACCAATGTCAAAGACAGTGACCGGGACCGACGGCTTAACGTGCACTCCGAAGCACGGATCATCTTACTTATCAGACAATCAGGTGATCAGCCTGCAATGTCCTAACCAACTAGGACAACCACACAAAGTCGTTGCCCCCGCCGGAAATCGAACCCCGCGACCTCCGCGTATGAGCCGAACGCTCTAACCACTACACCACGGAGGCAGCTAATAAATAATATTAATGTGTTGTGTTAGTTTTAGACTAATACATTATTACATGTTTCTTTGTCCCTTTCCCTTATTTCAACATTTGACAATAAAGAACGAAACGATACATATTTTAACTAGCTTTAGCAAACGTTTATAATTTCTTATGAATATGAGGTATGAAATAATATGAAGTAAAAGTTCATAATTGACCAAGCGAGTTGTCTTACTTTCAAGATTGGCCTAAAATGCTTTTGTCCAGCTGTCAGTTCTGTTCTCGCCTACAGGTTGCATTTTTCAATCAATTCTCGTAAAATGTTGTGTAAAGGTTCGAAAGTTATATACAACTTTTCACATATTCAGTTTTTATAAATTTTTCAAAATAGCGGATATATGTGGTTCTATAAACTAAAACAATATCATATTTTATGCATTTCAAATAAAAAAAATTACTTAATTCTTTTTTGTGACCCTTTTAAGATACAACTTTTCAAGACGGGGTGACTCGCGAGGTCTGTATCTCACAGACCCACTAGTTATATAAGGTCTAAGTACCTGGGCGACCGAGCTTTGCTCGGTTACATCTCAAACATCGAAAATACGCGTTTTCCCAAACATAAGATTAATCTAGATCGATTGTTTACCCCCGAAAAAAAAATCATAGACTGAATTCACCCTTAAAATAGTTTCAGTATATTTTGTTAGACCTTATATTTATGTCTTATAAATTTCGGATTTTTAAACTCTACCGACTGAGCGACTGTAAAGTGTCTCCGTTTTAACTTAGGCAAAATGCCTTCTACATTTTACATATCTGTCCGGATATCCGGCTTCTCACCTACAGGTCGCATTTCTCAACATATTCTCAAGAAAATTCGTGAATATGTTTAATAAAATGGCAAAGCCGTGCTGGTTGACAAAATAAAAAATATATATACAGACTCGCGAGTTTCACAGCTTCCACAGCCATTTGTAATTTGTATTACGGCAGTTTCATATAATATTTAGTTTCAAAGCTCTAAACGCGAGGCAGGTATATGTTTAATTAACATAATTGTGTAGTGCGAGAATATATGAGGAGCGAACATAGTCCTAACATAACTCTGCTACAAGACGTAAATTACAGCTTTGAGGAGAGGCTTTAGTGATAAGCGAAAGCGTTTTCTTCAAGTTTCAAGAATGAGATTCTTGTTTTTAAAACTTGAATTATGGTAATGATAGATGAAGCGTGAGTGGTCTATCAGGGTCATAGTAGGCGGAGTTTGTTAGTCTTTACTTACGTGTGATTATATGTATGTATGTAACTCAGCCTTAAGATTGACAAAAAGAATCCACGGGCCCGTGTTACGCGGGCATTAGCTATCTATCTATAATTTTGTTAAAAGTTTCTAATTTGTTATGTCACGTTGCTTGGCAATGCTGCCAGCCTTTTGGTCACGTTCCCGAGGAGTAGTATTTTAGTGGGACTACATAATTTGTAATTTTTAGTTTTAATTTAAATTTTAATAAGTTTGTATAGTTTGAATTTGAAGTTAAATTTGTTTCTGTTTTTAGCAAAAATCGCTTCCTCTCTACACGCAGCTCCACAACCTACCTTATTTTAAGTTACGACACGCGTGTAATGTGTCTCAATAAATTAATTATTTCGTACAATATACTGCGGTTACATTAGTCTTTTGAGTTGACTCACTTCACACGAACTGATTTGGGTGAACGGAACGTAACGTACGAATAATATTTGTATGTTTTGTTAAGTTTCTTCAATAGAGAGTTAATAAAATCCTTATTAACCTCAGTAAACAAATATGAAAGAATTTATAAAATATCTTAATCAGCGACGAACCTATGATACTTTAAAGTTTCAATTAGAGAGAGAAGTCTGATATGGACTGGTGACGTCATAATAACATAACATCAATACATTTACTATAGAAAATAGCGTTTTTGCGAGTGAGATAGACATATTTTCTTAAAATTGCTATATCTCGTTCGTTTTTCCACCAATTTTTATTCTGTTTTCACTGTTAGTACTTTACTTTTGAATATTTACGAATAAACTGGTTAGATAACACATATTTTTTTCATGCATATTCTCTATTATCTCATTTTGCGCTGATTTGGTGAACGGAACATAACACACGTATTTTATTTGCATAATTTATCAAGGTTCTTGTATTTTCTCATTTTACACTGAATTGGGTGAACGGAAAGTAACGTACGAATAGTATTTTTATGTTTTGTTAAGTTAATTCAATTATCGAATTTCACGCTGATTTGGTGAACGGAACATACCTGCACGTATTTTACTTAAATGATTTTTCAAGGTTCTTGCATTATCTCATTTTACACTGAATTGGGTGAACGGAACGTAACTTACGTATATTTGTTTGTTTTGTCAAGTTCCCTGAAATCAGTAGCTCCATAAACTTTAGCACTTCATTTTGTATGAAGATGCAGATTTTTTTTGCGATTCCAGGAATGGTCCCATAGTAAAAGTTGTTCACATTGATTCGTTCTTTTACTCCCTTTCGGGTTGATACCTCCTTTCTCTTACACGCTCTGTCCGCGCCGTAAGAAAAATATGTTTTAGAATATGAAATATTACTAAAATTACATGTTTAGTCATAGTTTCAGGACTAAATGTACAACCAATGTACCAACAAAAGTAAATTTAAACATTACTATGAAAACGAAACCAGAACAAAACAGTGTCGCCATTTGAGAGTTTCACATTCATAAATAAATCAAGAGGGGATGACAGAGCGCGTAATAGAACTGATCTATGCTCACCTGAACCGAGATTTTTCATCGTTGTTCCTTTATTTTTCGTGTTTGTTTCTTTTATTTCTGTTTATAGACGTTGTGTCCGTAAGTAGACTAACAAATATTCAAAGTTTCTAATGAATACTTCGAGGACCTACTATTTAATTCGTCCCCATAATAACAAAATTGAAACTTCACGTACAGGTAAGTTTATTTTATCATTGTGTAAATACGTTCGAGTGCTGCACACATCTATACATATAATAAAACAGTAAAAAAAGTGTGTCTGTACATTAAATATATTTCCAAAAAAAATATTGGGGGCGATGGAGACATAGTAATAGAGTAAGAATTAAAAAAAAATGTCTATCTGTTTGTCTGTTTGTACACGCTAATCTCCGGAAATACTGGACGGATTCGAACGAATTTTTTTTTGTTATATAGCTATTAAGCCTGGGCAACATATAGGGTATAAATGATTTTGGGAAATGGAACGCCTGATGCAGAACTATAATGGTCCAACTAAACTATAAGAGATATAAAAATGCCGCCTTAGTAAAAGTTGTTCAGCCTGATGAGCATTTTCCAGAGACATAAAGTTCACGCGAACGAAGTTGCGGGCTTTGGCTAGTTTGTAATAAATTGTTTGAACTGAGTTTATCATTTAAAATTTTCAACACTCCAAGATTGCTTTCGTAGCTGTTTTCGTCAACCTCTCGTTTCCTACATACATGACCGGCCCAAACAAGGAAGACTAAGATTGTTATTTATTATATTATTTCATTACTACCATTCATCAGAATGTAAAATGTTACAAAAATTAAAGATTGCCAACTTTTTACATTTCCGAACCAACAATTAACATAATTCTTAAAACCGTTTAGACATAAATTACTCCCTTAATTTGAAATGAACCGAATCCAAATATCTCTTACTCGTTTTTATTTAATTTCCATCTCGTTAATAAGAGGAAAGCAGGGAATAAAACGAATGAGTTTAATTATTACCTTCCAGTCCTCGTTTGGAACTCGATGGGGTCATGTGAGAGGTAACCGTTTTAGAGTTCCGCTAATGGCCGATAAAAACCTTTGTTGTTAAATCCGTAAAAGCTTCTCATCATTATATTGGGATTTAAGGTTTTGCCTTTTAATCTTTTTAAAACAATATTTTTCAGGACGTTAATAGTATTTTTCATATTCTTATTTACTCGTAAATCTACTTTACATTTCTGTTAATTTTTGATTTTTTTCCGAGTATATTTTACAAAAAAATTATTAAAAATATCTGCAAGATTTAGTTAGAATAGTTTCGGAAAATAAAAATAAAAAGATATTTACCCAAGTGTGAAACTAAAACCACAGATTACTAATAAATTACTTGCAAAAACTATCTTGTTTGAATAATGTGATTGGTCCTAGTTCTTTATTCTCCACTTTACACGATCATTAGGCACCCTTGAAAAAGCATTCTCTAGACTTCGCAGCTTAAAAATGCTTTCAAAGATACATTACTCTCTGAAACTCGCTTGAATGAGAATTTTAAGGATAAACTATGGTGGCATTAACTTAATAACGCTCAATAAAACCTTGCGAACTTAAAGAGAAATGATATTGCTGTACCTGTAAAAACGGCATTTTCGTGCAAAGTATCTCTCTATCGAATGAATCTAAATTAGTTTGTAAAAGATACTGAACCATGCAATCACTCATGGTGAGCCGTCAATATATTGATTGCGCCCTCAATTTGCTAAATTGGTTAAGATTAGTACTGTACTCGTTTGAACAAGTTAAGAGTCATGGCCCAAATGAGATGCGAGGGTTGGTAGATGAGTATCAGGGTTTAGTTGCTACGCTGCACATGTAACAGAATATTCATCACTCAAGCTGTGAAAGGTGGTTATATTTAACTCAAAATTTGGGTTGTAAGTTCCGCCCAGAAACATGAATCAGTAGAAGTCTAAATGTACTTGTGTTTTCGATTTACGATCTCGGAGAGGAATGTATATTTGAAAATCGATGACAGTCACTAAAAGTCCTATTATATACATGAGTTTAGTTTTTAAAAACAAAGCGTACTGGCCAGTGGCCACCACGCATTGTTGAAGGCATCGAGAGCGCAAGGTCATAAATAACAGGCGATCTAAATTTTCTTGTGTATTGTCGAAATATATTTTAATCGGTAAAAACAATGGCAAAAGCAGTCATAGAAAACTTATTAGCTCCGATTTTAAGGCAATTTTCATTGAATTGTAAGTAGATACTTCTTAAATAATGAAATCTGTTTATAACATTTTTTTTATTGTTTCCCCGCTTTTATGATGAAAAGTAGAGTGTTCAACCCAAGTGTAAGTAATCAATTCACAGGATCAATTACATACTCGAACTATAAGCGCTCGCGCTCGCAAAAGATACACATACCTACAGACAGACATGGGCGTTCAACTTATATCACCCCTATTTTTGGGTCAGGGCAAAAAATGTAGTCTACGTTTTGAAACAAGAAGTTTACAGTCATAAAACAAGGTTTCATCTTGTTCTTCCATCTGGGACAGTAGAGCAGAAAGATAATAAAAAAAAGATAAACGAAGCATTCCATGCAATAATAAAACGTTTTGTGAAGTTTGAAATTCATCTCGGAAGAGCAGATAAAATATAAAATAGTCGTCTGTTAACAATATTCGCTTATCCGCTCCGCGCTTCACATTCATTTTCCTTTGCGAAAGCTGGCTCAAGTCGGAAGATCAAGAGTTTAACCTTGTATAATCCTATTTTGTTTAAAGTAGGATAACATAGAATAGAAGTATTTTGAAGTAATAGGAGGTACCTATAAACAGACCAGGCCTGCCTCTGTAGTCAAAATATAGTTGTTCGCTATCTTTTATCTCTTTTAACTATTTTATGAACTACTGTTTATAATTTAAAGTGCGAACGTGAAGCTTTTCTACGCACATTTGCGAAAAACGGCCACTTCTAGCTAATGTGCGTAGAAAAGCTTCACGTTCACACTTTATATTATAAACAGTAGTTCATAAAATAGTTAAAAGGGTTATCTAGAGTTTGATTAAGACGAAATTTTAAATGATATTACCGTTTCCTTTCAAATGATTTATTTCAAATGGGGGCGCCACTGGACCCCGCAAAATTTGGGTATGGCCTTAATGCGGCACGCGCAAAAATTATAAAGAACAAAGAAAATAATACTCTCTGACGCTACAGAAAATGGCCGACACGACACCGTTCTTGCGACAGACGTCAGGGCCGCACTATACGCAGAGCAGGACTCTAAGTTACAAAGTTGATTTACTTCTTAATAGTGGGTAGTAATAAGGAATAACGCAAGCTTCAAATGCGTGTGTATTATGATGTGAAAAATTGTCAGGTTGATTCAAAGTCACGGTAGCACATAGGGTCGTGATATCGAATTCCAAACGTGGTGAAATTTCTCATCACATGTTTTAACTTGGATAGTAATTAAGTAATTATCATTACTTTAGTTTTATAATTTAGTGAAATGTATTATTATGTAACCGTTCAATTTACGAACATTGCAATTTTTTAGCATCTACTGTGTATTATTTTATGTTTTATCGCGATTAAATCACACACATTACTCTCTGCCTTTATATAAAGACTGGTGTTTTTTGGACTTCCCGCTGTCACCTTATAACTCAAAGTATTACAGGAGGCTCGCTTACAGAATATTACATCATTACAGTTAATGTCTCGACATTTG
Organism: Acrobasis consociella; assembly: GCA_963555685.1. Taxonomy (NCBI): domain Eukaryota; kingdom Metazoa; phylum Arthropoda; class Insecta; order Lepidoptera; family Pyralidae; genus Acrobasis; species Acrobasis consociella. The sequence continues at coordinate 1,365,752 of OY743107.1, forward strand.
TTTACAACTGACTCGCAACTTTCATTAATTTGGATCATAATGAGAGATAGTTCACGCGCTATATTCGATGTTTACTGCTCTTCGTTCCTTTGAAGTAAAGTGAGGGATAAAATTGGTTTTTAAACCATAGGTTGGCCAATTTACTCAGTAACGATAAAATAATTGTGGCTTAATCATCATTCATAGGAACATACTATTATCACGCCTGTTTCCAATAGGCAGAGGCAGAGACTATGGACCTCCTCTTGCACGATCCTGACAAACCTTTTTCGCGTCATCTACACTCATCACTCTCTTTATTCCTACCCGCCAGTTACGTGTACTAATCATTATCACCAATAAATTTGAGAACTAGTTTCTTGAATGTGGAGTATTTGCCATGTCTCCCTATTTTCGGCACGGCGTTTGTTTTTTTTTTACTTCATCTATGAACAACTTACTTGGTCTTTCTTTCCCTCTTATGGCTTTTATCGTCATCATCATCACAGGTCTTTTTGTGTCCATTGCAGGAGCACGACCCTCTCTGTACTACCTGAGCCATACTTGGCCAGAGCAGCCAGAGAACTTTGGCCTACACTCTTTTAGCTGGTCAGAAGGGTTCTCATTGTTGTATAAAAGCTTTGTTTAGCCTTGGAGTGGCCCTATATATGTATTCTTCGCTGCCGAAAACCACACGGCTCTTGGCTTTTGGCGGCCTAGTCTTCTGTCGGTCTACAACATGGGGGGATAAGATTCAGTCGATCTATAGTTTATCGATTTAATGCTGTGTCGGTCAAACTGACAGTCGGGCGGGATAGAGTTTAGTCGGGATTAACTATTTCGATTTCGTCTTCTGTCGGTCTAATGCACAAAAAGTTAGTGATCTGTCGGTATAGCGTTCACCGGGATTTCGTCTGGCGGCATTGAGTGGTAGACTCTTCATGCGGCCTAATAGCACAAATTAAATCCTAGATAAATATTTCAAATGAGGGCAGAACTTGTTTTACTATAGATGTAAAATGTGTTGATACTTATTGATAATTGTTTACTACTTGAATATGTCGATTGAGGATACCGATCAAAATAAAGATCTCTTTTAACATTGACTGTCAGCTTTAATGGCTATACTTTAGCTCTGTGAGCTGTAGACCTTAGGAGTTAGGCCCGACCTGTTGAAGTTTATCTGATAAAAATATTGTTCAAACTAAAAAAGTTGCATTTAATAAGGTTAAGTACCAAAAAAGGTTGAAATTTTTAAAACCTTTTCGAAATAGCCAAAATATGATATTTACAAAGATCGCCTCTATATTTACGCCATTGTAAAAAAATTCGAAAAACGGAATGGAATTAGTTAACACTTTCTATATAATTTTCGAACGTTCTCACAAAATTTCACGAGAGTCGGTTGGGAAATGCGACCTGTAGGCGAGAACAGCCCAACAGACTGAGAGACTAAAACTGACAAGCGGATTAAAGCATTTTTGGCCAATCTCGAAACTGAGACGCTTGACTTGCTTCGCACGCTCGGTCAATAAAACACAATAATAATTTTCAATTTATTTTATTAAAATTTTAGTCTGCGTTTCAGTAAGTACTTTATTACGAAGTCTCTGTACAGACTTTACCGATATTAAATGTAACTATACACTAACATGGTAACCAAAGATGACGATTATATCGAATAAATTCATTGAATTCGCGTAACGGAATTGTCTTGAAATAAATATTTTATTTTACAATAAAAATTTCATTTAATGTAAAATTTAATCAACATTATAATTGCAGAAAACAATAAATTTTATAACGAAATAAGGATATAATAGTTATTAAGGAATGCATTTTTTAAAATACCTTTATTTTTCGTATGTATATAAAAATGTTCATTAGTCATTTTCTAATTATCAACTTATTTCTTAAAAATTATTATCAACTAATTTTCTTAAAAATTATCAACAAATTTTTAAGCAAATGAATAATGAACAGTTTTAAGATATACTTACTTACTTAAGTGTATTTTGGTGTTAGGCGTATCGCCAAATTTTTTTACATACATGTCAAAATAATCAACAAAAGTCATATATTTATATCAAACAATATTTGTGCTTGAATTAAATAATCTTATTTACAATAAAATTAATATTCGTGATAATTTTTTATTACTGTTTTGAATTAACAATAAAATATCACTCTATTACACCAAAGTTTTGACAATAGTGTGTAGGAAATTAAAGAAAATTATTCGATATTAAAAAAAGTAAAAGTCACAATGTTTATTTATTTCCACAACAGAACATAACGAATTATTTCAGAATAACAACAACAACCAAACCAGTTTTTTTGTTATTATTAAAAAAAAAGAATTAATACCGATAATAACTTTGAAATAACAGGTTCAGTCGTTACATGGAAAACTGGGTTACAACCTGTCACCGTTTCCTACTATTTACATATATACAATCACTATTGGTCCGTCTATATTAGAAATGAACTTTACTCCTTTTGTATTTGAGAAACAGATTAGTCTTTTTTAAAGTCACTTACACCAGTCACATTATTTCTATATATTCCAAAAATAATATTATAAAATGAATATTTTTACCAAGTTGGCTGCGTTTCCACTAAAGCGGAGCAGAGCGGAGAGGAGCTTAGTGGTGCATGAATTGACCAATCACAATGCTCGAAATCTCCGCCCCGCTTCTATGGAAACAGTATTCTTTGTGCAAAAACTTTATACCCTCCTAATGTGATCACCAACCCGTCTGCCCATCGTGGTGATTACAAGCCTCCCTTGATTGAGAGAGGGTTTCAGTTTAGCAGTGGACTGTTATAAATGGATAAACAAGAAACAAGGTAAACTGTTTCTCAATACAAAAGTACCATTAAAACAAACCTGAGACACTACTGACCTTTCGGTGAAACGTTATTGCTCTAACTTGATACATGCGAAAAATTGGTGTCTCGTATATTTAAATCTCCTAGTTTACTCACAATATTTAGTTTTATCCAAAATCTATAGGGTCCGTTTCGATTAAGTGCAAATATTTTTAGGGCAAATTCAAAAAATGATAACTGACTGACTTCTTGTTTACTTTATACACTAACTTCTGAATAACTTACTCCAGTTTTCTTAAAACCGAGTGGTAAACTGGAGCGTGAGGTGATGGCAGAGTAGAATACAATTTGTCACCACACCTTTCCGATGGGTGTCAAGAAAGGTGACTTCGCGGGGATATTGCTAAAAAACGGGCAGCAGTGTTTTTTTGTTTAAAGCCACTATATTATCACTACTGCGGTCAAAATCCAGTCTGCCCAGGGTTTTGATTTCATTAAAAAAGATTACTTAGTAACCAGATTATCACGAGACCTCTGTTATTTGTTTTTATTAAATCTTACTTTGGATTGGTAAATTCATTAAAGTGCTAAAGAGTACCTGAAACTTGAGACTGAGGGCTCATACTCCACCGACAAGAGCTACAAAGCTCTTAAATAATAAGAAGATGTTCAGAATGAACGATTAAGTGCCCTTTAAAATATTTGTACTCATTTAAAAGGGACCGCGTTACTTCAGTCGTCTATTTGAACCTTAATATTAACAAAATCAATGTGATTCAATCACCTTTAATCCAATTATAGACAATTTGCCGCATTATGTTTACTTGAGTAAACTCAATTCTTGGACAAAACTCTTCTTTGGGTGGCTTCGCACCAAAACGAGCTACGGTAGAAATACTGTTATTCAATTAAGGAGCTTATAAAGTACAACAAAAGGTACTTATTTAAATACATAACTAGGCAGAAGATCAAAAACATTTGAGGGTACGTATTGGAGGATACTGAATAAGTAAACATTTCAAAATATTTGACGGTTACTTTCAGTCTAAAGTCATTAATAACCTCCATTATGGGACTAATTCTAAAACTACGAATATAAAAATGCTGTTCGATACAAAATGAACTACGTAGTCTAACAAAATGTATGTATGGTACAACAGTTTTCTCTCTCAATTATTATTAAGTGTGACTCATTGTGAAAGTTGTTTATAAGTTTTACAAAATCGTTGAAATGACGGAGCGGTAAAAATACATACTTGAATTGATCTGAAAGCTGCATATAATTGGATCAAAAACGTAACCCATTCTGGTGTGAAGCTACATCCTCAACAATCTTTATATTGGCATACTGAAAGTAGACTAAACAATTTCATCACATTATCTTTAAACATCTAATTCCGAGTACAATAATTGTAGGATGGATATGCGGCTGAGCTGCGACTATGTACAAACGTATTTATATTTACAGTAATTTACACCAAATCTAGAATTAATATCGACGCACGAATGTTCTTTATACGGATATGATTGTCTATTCTAACCCTTCCAAATTCAAGCGGCACAGATTCACACTCACAGAGACGTAGAGGGGTCTTTTTAACGCACTGACAAGAAATGTTCACACTAGAAAATACGCCGCCTTCGTCTCTGTGTCTTTATAGTTTATATGTAATCCGTAACACACCTGAGAAGGTCCGGCCCAAGTCACACGATCTCATCGTGGTGGACAACATCGCTGCAACTGCCGGCCCGTTGCAGTCATGCCCTCTGACGTCACACTCTCAACTCCTCCATAGTCACATTCGACTTTGCGTTCAATTGCGTATTCTTCTTCGTCAACGTACTAGTGTTTATCATTTGCATCTGATGGGCTGATAGCAATGGCTGATTTTCTTGTCCGCTAGCTAAAGTATTTATATTGCTTTTCCCTAACTTAGGAGGAGGGGGAGCTCTTGGCAAAGTCGCCATACTGGCTACGTTATTACTAGGCAAATCAGCGAACTCGGGCGGAGGCAACTGATGGTGCGAATGAGTATGGTGATGGCTAAGTATCGTCGCTGGATCGTTCTTCAAACTAGTTTGATAAGTCAAAGCGCCTTCTAAATCACCGCAAATGTTGTTTGGCATCTGTCCATTTTCTGCTCTCTTCTTCAAATGGGCGCCATTCGGGCCGTCTTGGCCGTTCATTCTTGTTTTATCTCTTTGATAGTAAACTCCGGCGAAAATAAGGACGTTAAGAATGAGTAAAGAGCAGCCTATAGCTATTGTGACGCTTAATGCCGTAGAATACGCGGCAAAACCATCTTCGGGAGCTGATGTTGTTGTAACATCTGCTTTGTGCGTTTCTGTACCTGCAGTGCTTTGCGTTGGTGGATTCAAACCTATGATATTAAAGTTGAGAGGTGAAGTAATGTTCACAACGCTAAGTATAGGAACTTTAGTTGCCAGACCTGTGTCAGTCAAGATGATGTCGGTTGGTTTTCTGAAAGGTGGGCTGAATGTTTTCAAAGTTGGTTGGGGTGATGAGTCCTCGTGTTCTATTTGGTGATGGGATGGTGGGACGTCATCACCGCCCGGGCGATGGAGATCTGGTACCAAGTTTAGCCAGAATGATAATCTGTGAACAACAGTTTTTGTTAGATAGATATACGAATAAAGACATGCTTTCACGTCTTTACAGGATTAGCATCCAAATTGGTTAGTATTAGCAGTCACAAATGTTTGTCACAGTGTTCAGAAAGTTAGTGTATATTCTGATGTGATGGGATAGTACCGATACTAAACTACGTTTTTTTCGGCATAAATTTCCCACCAGTGGTCGTTCCGAAACGCTAGTAATTTTTTGCTGTTGCCCTACATTTTTTTTTTTAATATTCAATATGAGATAAATTTATCCTACATTAAATATTTTAAGGGGAATCAGAAATAATTATTGTTAGTTCATAATCCGTGACCCACATATAATGATATACCCCATGTTTGAATGTCACCTTTCAAACAAAATTAAACTTGATCAAATTCATCCATATAATAATAATAATTATTATTATTTCATCCACCGGCGTTGTACCAAAATCCTTACACAATAGTTTAAAAATGATAGGCATACACCCACTTACATTTATTCTTATGCAAAAAGCAGTTATATTGTATACTTGCCGCACTGTTCGAAAATTTCTCTCTTCTGACTCTTAAACATCCTTTCTAACTGGTTACGTTTGGCCACAAGCCCGCGTAAACAGAAAATACCCCAAAACCATCTCTGGGAGAAAAATAAAAACAAAAATATAAATAATAATAATAAATAAATATATATAGGGACAAATTACACTGATTGAGCTAGCCCCAAAGTAAGTTCGAGACTTGTGTTATGGGATACTAACTCAACGATACTATATTTTATAACAAATACATATATAGATAAACATCCAAGACCCAGGACAATTTGAAAAGGCCATTTTCCAACCTGCCCTGACCGGGGATCGAACCCGGGACCTCTGGGTGGCGGACTAGCATGGTGACCACTGCGCCACGGAGGTCGTCAAATGAATACACATATCAATACATACATACATACACGTACACGTCTTTATCCCTAATGGGGCAGACAGAGCATTTTGGGTCTTGCGGCTCTAACCAGACAGAGCCAAGGGTCCGAGCCAAGGGTCCGCGAGACTTGAAGACTACATAATATAACTTTTTTTCTGCATCGCGCATTCTAAATCATAACTCTCATGTGAATATAACTTTCAAATTAAATAGAACTACTACAATTTAATACAAAAATTAACAGTGCCAGTAACTTTTGTATCGAAATCAATTCAGTTCCAAATAAAAGCTTTAATTAGAAGCAGCCGGCGGTATACCGATTTCAATTAAAACCTTTATTGACGTTATATTCGAGCTCCGATTTTGTATAGCATACAAACACCTAGTTGTGGGTGTTGTGTTACAGAAATAGTATAAGCATTGAAGTAAATTAATTTATTGTTTTCTTATATGCGTCGACGAATATTAATTACATTTAAAGTTAACTTAAAAAAACATTTATTAAGTGCTCAAAAATTGTAAAATCGCAGCGTATTTATTTATTTTATTTTGTTCTATAAATTTAATTTAAATTTTTTATGTTTCTATATTTATATTTAAATTTGTATTTATATATACTTAAGGTGTGTGTATAGTGTATTTATAGTGTACTCACAATGTCAGCTGCTTTATAACTATTTTATTAACTACTTTAAATTTTGTATTTTTAGTCTAAGTATGGCATCCGCGGAAGATCAGCGTCTTGGTAACCCCATGACAAAATGCTGAGCGGAGACCAATTTGGTACTGTTCGTAAATTTGTAATTGTACCTAATTGTAGTTTTCATTTGTGTACCAAATAAACAATTTTTCTTTCTTTCTTTCTTTCTTTAATATAAATTCTGAAAGGCTGTGTGAAAGGAAACAAAAAACTTTGTTAAATTGAAAAGATATAGGTATATCTTTTCAATATAGAACATAGTTTTTTGTTTTCCAAGCAATAGCCAATCAACTTGTAAAAACTTAAAGAAAAATCGATGAACAGGTTCTTTCACAACATTAAGTGAAACGCCGTCAAAAACAATCCAGATTTTTTATAAGAACAAAAATATAATAAGAACAAATTACTAAAATTTTGTTAGCCCCAAAGTAAGATTTTGAACTCCACAACATTATATTTGTGTATTGTGTATTTGAATACCTACTAACTCGACAGTATATTGCATGATAAACAAAACACCTACGAAAAAAATAATACTCGAACTTATTCCTTACCTGTGAGCTCTATAATGATTCTTCAGCTTGGACTTGGTGTCAATGTTCAGGTATTTCTTGTGAACGGCCTCGTACGCGGTCCACTCGATGTTCTTCATCCGAACGCGGTCTTGTCTACCAGCTCTGATGGGGTCGCTCTCCTGCGCTTCGTTTGGATTCCTGCATGAAAAATGGTGAATAGATGACGTCAGAACGGAATAACATTTGTTTTAGTATTCTTTCCGTCTCCGAAGGATGGCGCGAGATGCAAAAAAAGAAGATGGTGACAGATACTTTTGTAAACCTATAAATCGATTTCAACACTAAACTAGGTACAAAAATTTTCACAAATGAGAAATCGATTTTTAACCCTTATTTTGTCGCAACTTTATAAATGACCAACTTTTTATCCGAAAAACTTCAACGGGTCAGGGGTGACTTGCGAGGTCTATAGCTCACAGAGCACAGATATAGATGTAATAGATAACGCATGTATCAAGATTTGTATGGAAACCAAGCGTGCCAACTTTTTTAATGCCTACTGTGACGTCAGACGCAATTTTAGTGATGGGAAATTCAAACCGATTCAAAGAAACCGCTCACTACGATTTAAACGATTTATTGAAGACGCACGCCGCCGCCATGATCGTCTCGCTCATACTCATCGATTTTATATCTGTGGTCTCGCTCGCTCACTCCGCGCTCGCTAACCATACGATCGATTAACATTTAAGTTAATCGATTTGTGATAAAAATCACAATCGATTTTCTGATTGACGAATGATATGAAATTGGATAAACAAATGATTCTAAACGGAAAATTGTTTGATAATAAAGAATTAATATTTGTACTCAAATTATTTCAATTTAACTAAAATTTAAACTATACCAACTTATTAAAATTTAAATTAAAACTAAAAATTACAAATAATGTAAATATTTTAATTGAACTTTAAAAATAAAACTATTATTATTCTTAAATAACCGGCCAAGTGCGAGTCGAATTCTCTAATTTTCTAATCTCTAATTTAATTATCTATAAAAAAACACGTTTTTACCGATTTCAATGCGTTTTTTAAATGTTGAAGCAACTTCCCTTGCGGTCGTTCTTAGCCATGTCAGGCTTGTCTCACATACCGCTTCAATGGGGGAAATGCAGTATGGACGACTCACTAACGAGCAATGAGCAGTGACGCACGCGCGGTTTTGTTCACCAACGTGTGACCAGTAGTTCAAAGAGCGACCATATTATATACATGAACTCTCTAAAGTGTAAATTAGGAAATTAGCTTGTTTATAATCTATTAAATTGGCTCTTTAATAATAGTTTATATCATTCGTCAGTCCGATATCGATTAAAATCGATTATTGGTATATGTTGTAGAACGAACAACACTAGTCGCTAAATTTTACTGACGAATGAGAAATTGCCGGTACCACGACGTCGTAGCGATGCGCGACAGTATCGCTTGTTTCGATATACATTGCTTCTTAACACACAACGTCGGATCAAACGCTCAAAGCAAACGCGGCAATGTAATGTGAATGTAGTTTTTAAACCTTAATCTATACTTATTTAGGTATAATCTTGGAATCACCGCTCGGAATGCTTAAAAAATTGTTTTAAAATGAATTTACGCATATTTTTCTTTTTAAATAACTTAGCTGTGATAGGAAATATGTCCTTGACTTTGGGCGCTTGCAATTTTTGGGCTGTTGCAGTTTATTATCACGCTACGAGGCATTTTTTTATTTTTCGCTGCCGTCCGGCTGCAATCACAGACGCGCGCGGACTGTCAGTAGCGGCGGCCAACCTCGACGCTTTGTCTGAGAACTTACACGCGAAGTAGGTGCATTTAAGTCGTCTATCTATATCTATGTCTGTGTCACAGAGCGTCTATTTATATAAAAGTGGCACTTCACTTGGCTATTTGCATTTGCGTACTTGGCATAATTTGGCAAACATTTACTATGTTTGAACAGTATACCTTGACAAATAAGGCCAATACAAAATACGCATATTCAGACACTTGACAGTTTTTCGACGCTCATTAAACAGGTCAAATAGGCAAATACGCAAATAAACTGAAAATCTGAACAACTTTTTTATTCGATAAACTTTAACGGGTCGGGGCTCACTCGCGAGGTCTACAGCTCATAGAGCCACTAGTATTATTTAGGATGGAGAAGCTTGATGATCCGGCGGGAGTGCACATTACAAGCGCTTTCGTAAGTTAAGCGACACGGGCGTGGTCAACTTTTCCGGATGGGTGACCAAAAGTGACATAAAAATTCATCGCTGTCCTCCGTCCCACGAAATAATAAATAAATAAATATATAGGGACAAATTACACTGATTGAGCTAGCCCCAAAGTAAGTTCGAGACTTGTGTTATGGGATGCTAACTCAACGATACTATATTTTTATAACAAATACATATATAGATAAACATCCAAGACCCAGGACAATTTGGAAAAGGCCATTTTCCAACTTGCCCTGACCGGGGATCGAACCCGGGACCTCTGAGTGGCGGACTAGCATGGTGACTACTACGCCACGGAGGTCGTCGAAAGGCACATATAAGCCATTGTTCCTGGCTGTAATCATTGTATGGCAGTCTTTAAACTATAGCAAATGCCTTCAAGCAGCCTAAAAAAATCTGACATCAAAGTAGGCCGTATACACACACAATAAACAAACAAAACAAATAAACACCATGGTTATTTAAGTACCGTAGCTTAAGGGAAGATAAATTCTACCTAATCTTTTTCTTCCTGCTGAATCATGCAAGACGCCCGATGTGCCCGTAACAACAAATTTGTTCGGGCACATCAAGGCCACACGTGGATATCTATTTACTTGTAGAATACGTATACTGGTGAGTCTGTGCGCTGTAGACCTCGCAAGTCACCCCTGACCAATTGAAGATTATAGGATTTAATTTTTGAAAATTAAAAACTGACTTCATCCTCCTGCAGCTGCCTCCGTGGTGTAGTGGTTAGAGCGTTCGGCTCATACCCGGAGGTCGCGGGTTCGATTCCCAGCGGGGGCAACGACTTTGTGTTGTTGTCCTAGTTTGGTTAGGACATTGCAGGCTGATCTCCTGATTGTCTGATAAGTAAGATTATCCGTGCTTCGGAGGGCACGTTAAGCCGTCGGTCCCAGTCACTGTCCTTGACATTGGTCGTTACCTAAAACCATGTCAGAGGCCTTTAAGTCGGTTTAAAAACTCTGACACTAGTGTTAGTCACTAACACACACGATAAAAAGAATCACCAAGCTACACAACCAATTTTGATAAAATCTATATGGGATCACCTGACAAATGTGCCCTTACAAACAAAATGCCTAAGCATTTTCTATATCAGTCTAGGCGTCTTCGAGTAATTGGTGAACATACATAAAAAAAACAGTTGCACACCGGCAGTGCCGACAGAAGAGAAAGCTTGGTATCGATTTTGGTAACATTATCGCGAGTTCAATGGTTTTTTTCCATCTCAAAGTATGCCCAACACGCCTAATGAAATTTCCACTTTGAAATAAAATAACAACAACAAAGGATTCCGGCGAATTGATAACCTCCTCCTTTTTTAAAATCGGTTAAAAAGGTGTTCAGACAAAGAAGTCAAGTTGCGTCTTTATAAGGGTAACAGAAAAGATTTATGAATTTAAAAAAGTTGAAATGGCCGAAATATGACGTTTTTAAAGTATCCAACCCCATATTTACTTCATTTTGAAAAATGTCGAAAAACTGAATCGACATGAAAATTCCACATAATTTTCGAACCTTTTTCTTTTTACAAGAAGCCGTTAATGCGACCTGTAGGCGAGAACAGCCGGACAGACTGAAAACCGGACAGCTGGACAAAAGCATTTTTGGTCAATTTCGAAACTGAGACGCTTCGCTAGCTCGGTCAATCATGTGTGGCCTCGATAACTCCCACCTTACGAGTGTTTAATATAGATACATATACGTATTGTCTACTTATTATGTACATGAACATTGTACACAGGTTTACATACATTGATACATGTATGTACATTATATACCGTAAGTAACAAGGCTAACGAGATACTAACAACTTGTGGGCTTGCGGGACACCCAACTAGGTTCAATTAAATTAATTAGTTCTGTAGTCATCGTCCTGGAATGGGTTAAGAGAAAGCTTCATGTTCGTCTTAACTACTCGTATGCCGTTGCGTAGATACCTACTTGAATTTTTGAGGTTTTAGTACTGCCCCTATTTTGAAAAAATTACTTGAAAGAAAACGGAGATATCTTTTAAAAGTGTATCTTGACCAAGCCCCAGATAACCCCTCAAACTATTTTATGAAATACTATTTACAGTTAAAGTTTAAAAAGTATCATCGTTTCCTTTCAAACAAACTATTTTAATTGGATGCTGCACAGGACCCTGGAACATTCAGGTAGCCCCATAATTCCATAACTATTATGTCTGATATTGTGATGTGGAAATACGAATCATGTTTGTAGGCGATGCGACTATGGCCATCTTCTCGCCTACCATTAAGAGTCCCCTTACCCTTGACTTTTCCATACAAACGTAGTCTACGTTTAATTTTGAAACCATATGTCAGATTCCGGTAAAAATTGGTAATTGTAAAGAAATTGCAATTATCTAGGGTTATAACTGGTTTCCTATACTAAAATTATGAACTGGAAAGAAAATATAACGATTTAGAAGTTTCCCATACTAATGGACAAAAACGATATAAAACACTATATTCTATTTCAAGTTCATATTTTTACTGGTCGCAAACCAGTTATAAACCTAGATAATTGCAATATCTTTGAAATTACAAAATTTGCCCACATCGGACATGTCGTTTTGAAATAAAACGTAGACTACGTTTGTATGGAAAGTTGTATTTTGGTCTAGGGTAAGGGGACTCTTAAGCTAAAAGTGACTTTTGAGTCATGCGGCCCTGGGCTCTGTTTGCCTAGAGCCACAAGATACAAAACGCTATGTCTGCCCCATTACGATATAGCAAAGATAATATATTAAATGACGTAACATATACCTAACGCCATAATAATTATTGGAGGGCCCATAAGTAGGCAAAACTGGAGTTGCGGGGTAGCGTCACAAAGATGGCAGCACACACGGCTAGCAAAAAAGTGACAAACAAAGTGTTGAATTTAATTTCAAAATATTTATTGCATTTCATATAAGTCATATTTAATTAATAAGTGTACTACTTTGTTTAAATATTAGTAATAAAAGATTTTAATGTTTTAATTATTCCATTACAGCGCCATCTAGTGACAAGGAAGATAAAAAAATATGTTTATAAGGTGATAGAAGCATGGTGATAGTATGTATGTATATGTATTATAATGCTTATTATCGTAAAACCTGATAATTAATTCTTAAAACCTAACGTTGATGTCGACTTACCCAGTCTTAGCAAAGTTGCCCCAGTACAGCATGACAGACTCTGACAGGGCGACCTCAGCCTTGGTGTAGTTCCTTGGAAAGTGGGCCAGCCCGCCCACTAGTGGGGCTCCGAAGATGTACGGGAGTTCTTCGCCGTGGATACAGCCTTGGCGCTGTGGACAAAATTTAGTTTAAATTTTGATAAAATTTCTATGAGACCACCTCGGAAGATCCTTATAAACAAAAAAGGAATTGTCCAAATCGGTTCAATCGTTATTATAATCGGTGAACATACCTACATAAAAAAGATCGTGACGAATTGATATCCTCCACCTTTTTTGGACGTTGGTTAAAAAAATTATTGACTTATGTGCAGATTTACTGACTGAACTCTGCACTGCGCGTGGTCCAACACGCACTTGGCCGGTTATTATTGTTGGATAGTCACCGCTTTTTATAAAATATCTCAAAAAATACTCTTTCTGATAAAGGCTACACTTAAATAATCGCGCTTTCTGAGATATTAATACTTTACTATACAAAATAACTTTTCTTTTTGGATCAACCCGATAAAAACGTTACGAATTATCCGTGCTAAAATATTTTATAGATGAAACTCTATCCACTTTTACGTGTGGAGTTACTTTTTATGCTGAAAATGGGGCTAATGGCTTTCAACTTCAGTCGTTAGTGCTAGCAAAATCTACTTTGTTAGAAAAACGGGTTTTACACCATTTATACAATGTGGAAAGGATATACCCGTAATAAATCGAACAATGGGATATACTAGATCACTATAGTATAATCAAATCAATATGGCTCACATTCTTAACTTTAAAACAAAGTTCGTCGTCAATTTGTGGATACATAAGAGTATAGGTCTGATTTCGAAAAAAACATTTGAATCACGTTTAAAAAAGCAACACGTTATAAAATACTTTTAAAAGCGGAATTGACGATATTCTCCAAACTTCAGCTTACCTACATCATTTACCTTCTGACCATCTTATTGACTTATAGTTAACTAGCTTCTGTTCGAGAAAATGGGGCTTTAAACTCACGACCTGTATTAATAACAGCTAAACCATTCCAATAGAACTCCTTAACTGTACTGAACACTCATCCTCGCGTATCAAGATAGAGTGGACGATCATATACCTTGACAAATTGAAGAGGAACCCTCTCGTCTTGCAATCGCTTGAAGATGATATATCTTCCATCACTGGCCAATATATAATTACTTCGCTTCGAATGAAGTTAACCGATCTTGTCGAATATTAAGGGTGTGGAAATTGTGTCTTTTAGTAATTAGTATGAGGTTGTTTGTGATACTATTTGCACTTCGACTGCTGAATGAAAATTATATTTCGGTCTAATTTTTTGCTGCCCTGCCGGTCTATCCGTTCGGACGCTACAACGATGCAATAGACAGACAGACAGACATTTGCGTCAAACTTAAAACACCCCTCCTTCTTGCCGAGGATTCAGTTTAATCCAAGAGAACTTAATCATTATCAATTTCAGCCGCATAGTGTCCACTGCTGGACATAGGCCTCTCCCAAAGATTTCCAATATGACCGATCTAGAGCGATTTGCATCCAGCGCCTTCCAGCGAACTTGGTCGAGTCGTCCGACCATCTTGTAGGTGGGTGTTCTACACTTCGCTTGCCAGTACGTGGTCGCCATTCGAGAACTTTTTTGCCCCATAAGCCATCGGTTCGTCGCGCTATGTGTCCCGCCCATCTGCCATTTCAACGAGCTAATCCACTGGGTTATGTCAGTGACTTTAGTTCTCATACGACTTTTCTCATTTCTGATTCGATCACGTTGAGAAACCCCGAGCATAGCCCAAGAAAACTTCATAATTATCATCATTAACAGCCTTCCATATCCCACTGCTGGGAATAGGCCTCTCTCAACGTATGCCAACCACATTGGTCCTGCGCCTTACGGAACCAGTTTCGACCCACGACTTTTCTTATGTCATCAACCCATCTAGCTGTCGGGCAATAAAACTTACCTGAGGATAATCTCCAAACTTGCTCTGGTAGTCGAACACGTAAAGGTAGGAGTTTCTTCTTAGTGCCGAGTGTGTGTCGGCAGTTAGTACCATTGGTGCCACCACTTGTGCGTCGCTCAAAGCTTCTAGTGTTTCGTCTCTGTTAGAAAAGAGAAAATAAATAAGTTTTAGCATTAAAGAAATGAAGCTAGTTAAATTTGTATTTGCCGTGTTGTTTGCGGCAGAGTAGAATAGGGCAACTCCAAGTTCTCTCGTGGATGACGTAGAAGGTGATTTAGGAAAAAAAAGCTAAACAAAGCTTATAAACATCAGTGAGACCTCTGGCTGCTCTAGTCAAGCAGCCAGAAGTCTGACAGACAGTGAGAGGTCTGAAGGATTTGGCCTACACTCTCCACGCTGGCCAGACGGGTTGAAGAGGTCTCATTGATGTTTATGTGCTTTGTTTAGCTTGTTTTTCCTAAGTCGCCTTCTACGACATACACGGGAAGACTATTCTACTCTGCTGGAAACCGCACGGCAAATTTTATCTTTATTGCTCATTAAATACAAATTGTACCAAATAATTGGCGAACTTAACATATTGTACTTACTATAGTGCCATACACAACAGAAATAACAACAGTCTATAGACGTAGTGTGTCCAACAATGTGTTAAGACTTGAGGATGCCACAATACTTTTGACGTTTGTAATAATTATGTTTCGGTGTTAGCATCCTTTACCCGCATTAAATGTGTATAACGAGACTCCAATAGTTCTCGTCTGTAAATTATAATATAAAGATTGCTGTTCATGTTCAGTTCAACGTTTAAAAGTTACAAATTGTCGCATAGCTATTAAAACTTTTTTTAAATGACGTAGCAATCACCGTAAATAAAGTTTTCAAGCGACAAGTGCCAACTCGAAAAGTAACAAAAAATTCAGCGCTTTCATCAGAAAGTCATACATAATAAATAGCCGCTTGGGCTTTGCTACCAACGACATTTTAAATTCAAAATTGCCACGAAAACGGGTATTTAGTAAGTAATTGCTACTGGTACAGCTATAAATTTGTGAAGTTTTGATCCGTGGGATTTGTTAGCTAAATTATTTTTCCGCCGAAACCCCTAATCGTTAGGGCTGGGACTTAGAATATCGGGAAAATTATTTAAAATATAATTATATAGGTGTTTGAGCTGATATTTTTTTAAATCCAAAGGTTGACTGTTAGATAATGCTTATAGCATTAAGTCCGCCTATTGTGCCATACAAATTGTATTTTGTACAATAAATATTTTTTATAGAATTGGTTCTATGATCAATCAATTTATGTAGGAACCTAAAAGCTTTGTAGAATTTTTCGGTAATCATTAGGAAATATGATATTAAACAGCCTTCATGTTTGCTAGAAAAACATAGGTTCCATTTATGAAGGTAGTGCCTAAGAGTTTCGCAGAACTTTCTAGTATACGTTAGAAAAATACGAACAAAAAATCTTAAACATCTTTATGTTTGCCAGAAAAACATAGGTACCATTTACGTAGGTAGTAGGGGCTCGTACGAATAGGTAATATGCATGAAAAAAATATGTGTTATCTAATCAGTTTACCCATAAATATTCAAAAGTAGTGCTAACAGTGAAAATAAAAATTTGTTGAAAACGAACGAGATATAACAAATTTACGAAAATATGTTTATCTCACTCGCAATCAAAAACACTATTTTCTATTGCAAATGTATAGATGACATGGACGTTGACGTCACCAGTCCGTATCGGACTTCTCTTTCTAATTGAAACTTTAAAGTATCACAAGTTCGTCGCTGACTAACATATTCAATAAATTCTTTTATATTTGTTTACTGTAGTTAATAAGGATTTTATTAAGCAAATAAAAAATACGTGCATGTTCTTCATTGATATTTAGACCACGTTTTGCATTAGACATAATAACGTTCGGGTCTAGCCGCAATTTAGTCAAAATAACATTTGAGACTACTTACAACTTCGACTGGTTGCTATTTAAAAGAGTTAGGTGTAGTGTTTCAGACGAGTTTCTACATAGACTTTTTGCATTTAACACCACTCGAGACTAACTCCTTTTTTTAGTAATCATTCTTCTTCTTATCGTGTGTGTTAGTGACTAACACTGGTGTCAAAGTTTTTAAACCGCCTTAAAAGCCTCTGACATGGTTTTAGGTAACGACCAATATCGACAGTGACCGAGACCGACGGCTTAACGTGCCCTCCGAAGCACGATTCATCTTACTTTTCAGACAATCAGGTGATCAACCTACAATGTCCTAACCAAACTAGGACAACAACACAAAGTCGTTGCCTACCGGGAATCGAACCCGCGACCTCCGTGTATTAGCCGAACGCTCTAACCACTACACCACGGAGGCAGTTTCATAATCATTAAAAAAATACGAAAAGAAAATATATTAAAAAATTAATTGTTGGCAGAAAAACCCACAATATTTTTTTACGCTTTATAAAAAGAAGCAATTTTGTAGTAACGTACTTTGTACTGTTGTGTTTCATCTATGTTTAAATTGTGTCTATTTATGTACAATAAAGAATTTACAATACAATACAATAAAGGGCTATTAAATGAGAAAACATACTTATGTAATATAATGTAGAATAAATGAAATTTGTAGAAGTAAAATAAAAAATCTGGCCACAACTATAGATGACTTGGTCAATAATTTATATAAATCTAGCTGAACCCCGCGACTTCGTTCGCGTGCACTGTCTCTGGAAAATGCTCATCAGGCTGAACAACTTTTACTAAGGCGACATTTTTATATCTCTTATAGTTTAGCTGGACCATTATGGTTCTGCATCAGGCGTTTCATTTTTCAAAATCATTTATACCCTATATGTTGCCCAGGCTTAATAGCTATATAACAAAAAAAGTTGCATTCGAATCCGTCCAGTATTTCCGGAGATTAGCGTGTACAAACAGACAAACAGACATACAGACAAACAGACAGACATTTTTTTTTAAATTCTTACTCTATTACTACGTCTCCATCGCCCCCAATATTTTTTTTGGAAATATATTTAATGTACTGACACACTTTTTTTACTGTTTTATTATATGTATAGATAAATCATCACAAAGTGTCACTTAATTGGTCATAAACATTTTCAACAAGATTTTAGATTTTTTAATGTAGAAAAACTGATAAAGCGCTATTAGACTTCAAAAAAGTATGACGTCACGCTTCCATACAAATTCTATACAAAATGTTTGTTTTGACGTTTAGAAAAAAGTGTCTGATTTGTGTTATTGCTATCTAGCGGATTGAAAATCTACAGATAATTCGTCTAAAAATAAATTATTCGAAAACTAAGCACCCTGCTTAGTTTTCGAATAATTTATTTTTAGAAGGGTTCCTTCTAAATAGGTTATATAAAGTCTAACAAAATATACTGAAACTATTTTAAGAGTGAATTCAGTCCGTGATTGCGAACAACTTTCAAGAAACGTATACCGAAATATGAACAGTTATTTTTGGCTTGCCGTACCAACTCGAATCAGCGGATCGGTCAAATTGTATGAGAGGCCAAAAATTACTTTTCATATTTCGATACATGTTCCTTGGGGAAAACTGTTCAGTATCATGAACTGAATTCACTCATAAAACAGTTACAGTATATTTTGTTAGACCTTATATATATATAGTGTAGCGACATCATTACAAATGTTCATTTATAAGAGGCAATCAAAAATATAACAACATGAGAAAATACGATTTCGCAAATCACATTTTTATGGCAGTAATTTCGTTACTACCATATCAATAACTCACAGCCCTAATGTTTTTTTTTCGACAAAATATTAGTACCGCCGCCAAAGCGATATTTTTGGCTCAGCGCCATACGGTCCAACTTCCGAGTTGTAAATCCGGTAATATCATTGAAAAATATTGCTACACTTAGTACTTTGGTATGGCACGGGTGGATGTCCGATTGTCCGCCCTTGGGCTTATTCGTACATACATACATACTATCACGTCTTTATCCCTAACGGGGCAGACAGAGCATTTTGGGTCTTGCGGTTCTATGCAAAGCCCAGGGCCGCAAGATCCAAAAGCCACTTTTAGCGTCATGGTCGGCGAGAAGATGGAAAAGCAATCAATACAGTGATGGGTTGCTAGCCGCATCGCCTGTTAACATGATTTGCATTTTTGCCCATTCCCTCGATCGGCTTATTCGTAAAGGGGCGTAAAACTGCGTAATGCAGAGGGCTTTGATTGCCGTGTTTCGATTTTTATTACACTTCTTCTGAGTTGTTATTTGATGCATTTCTCTAGTCTGTTAGCAGGAGTTAGTACTTATTACCGATTTTGCTTACTGAATATACTATTTGTATAAAAGTTGAGGATTAAAGAAGTTTTTTTTTTAATTTAAGTTTAATGTTCATCATTTTCTTTACTCTGTATCGTGACATCAGACGATTATACAGTAAAAAAAGTAATTTGTTGGATGACTTATTACGAAACCGATGATTACCTTAGATACAAAAACGTCCGGCTTTAGATCGGCGCGGGTTCCTCTTAGAGGTTTGATTTGTACAGTCACAAATATAATAATTGAAGTACATTTGGTACATTACGTATAACATATATTTACAAATTGACAATTATTGCTAATGTGACATCATTTTCAATTAATAATTATGACATAACAATGTATTCAGACGTCCACATACTTATGTAATTTTAATATCAGTGTAATTGTAAGTTGACGTTTTGCTCCCGTTTTTTCTGTACTTGCGCTTAGGAAGCGGCAATAAACTAGCGGTAAGTAAATGATCTGTCGTCAATAACTACCCATTATGAAAACAAAATAAAAAATTGAAAATTATCAAATGATACAAATATCCAAAGATTTATCTTTGGATTCTTAAATGATTGACTTTTGATGTACAGGTAAAGTGGATACTCTATCTGATGGGCGATGTAGCTCTTTTGCCCAGGGGCACTATTATTGCTATGTCACTGACTACACTTAAACAGCAAACAAATAAATAGCACTCACACCTCCGCCTGGCTTTGGCTACAGTCCTAAATCACGTTTTAAACTGAATCATGAACGGTTTATTTATTTAGCATATCGTTTATGGTCTATGTTATATGCAGCAGGATTTGGCTGCAGTAAATTCGGGTTTTGGCTACTATGGAAATAAGCAAGCATATTAACACATATATTGGTGTGAGGAAAACTGTATTTATGATTGAAACATACATACATACATACTATCACGTCTCTATCCCTAATGGGGCAGACAGAGCATTTTGGGTCTTGCGGTTCTATGCAGAGCCCAGGGCCGCAAGACCCATGGTATGTTCTAAAATAATGCGGGTGGAATTGTCACAATTCAGTCTTGCAATAAATAAGTTACCGAACGCACGTCTATTATTTACTAGTGGCGACGAGGATTCACGATACGAATCATACGCGAAAAATAAAAGTGAGAACTAGTGCAAGTAAAAATGGGAGTAGGGAAAATACAGGAGTTTGACGTTAAAACTGGGAACTGGGTTGGTTACAGTGAAAGACTGGATATGTATTTTCTCGCGAACGACGTGAAGGACAGTGCAAAGTTACCTACATTAATAGCGGTGATGGGCGAAGAAGCGTATTTACTGTTGTCGACGTTATCAAGCCCTAAGAAACCATCGACCTTGACTTATGATGAAGCCGTATCTCTTATGAAAGACCATTTGCAGCCAAAACCGTCGATTTTAGCAGAACGATATAAATTTCGACAACGACGGCAGGTAGAAGGAGAATCAATTGCCGATTACGTAGCCGAATTAAAAAAAACTCGCTAAAGATTGCGATTTTAAGGCATCATTGGAAGAGAATTTGCGGGACCAATTAGTTTGTGGTATAATCAGCGAAACGACGCGACAACGGTTGTTTGCAGAGGATGATAGTATCACATATCGCAGAGCATTCAAATTAGCTACGTCACTAGAAGCGGCCGAAAAAAATGCCTGCGCTGTGGATCGCGATAGTAAGCCTTCGGTTCAAGTCAATAAGGTTCAAAATATATACCAATGTATGGCGTGCGGTACAAACGGACATCGAACGGAAACTTGTAGGTACAAGAATTTTGAGTGTAGCAGTTGCAAGAAGGTGGGACATTTAAGGAGAATGTGTCCAGATAAAAGGGCAAGACTCGATTTGGCGGGAACGGCCAGTTATCAGTCTCGCGGTGACGGTGGCAGCGAACGCGGGGGTCGCCGGGCCGGGGCAGGCAGCGGAGGCCGAGGAGCGGGCACACGCGGGCATTGGCGTGGACGCTCGGGAGCGGGGCGCAGTGGGGGCCGGAGTGCCGGCAACTACTGGGTGCACGGAGAAGGTGCGGTGCCTGCGGACTTTGGACGGGACCAACAGCTGACTGGCGGCGAGGGCGACGCGTCCGGGCCGCAGTATGGGGATGACGGGAGCGATGATTGTGATGAACCTATGTATCAGATGTCTTTAGCTAAATACAAACCGGTATGTATTAATTTATTAATACAGAACAAGTTATTAAACATGGAAATAGACACTGGTTCGGCCTTATCATGTATAAACGGAAACACTTACCAAAAGTTTTATAGTAACCTACCATTAAAGTCGTGTAGTTTGAGATTGAAATTTTATGATGGTTCTGTTATACAACCTCTAGGATATATAGAAGTTAACGTTAGGTATAATCAAATTGTAAAAAAATTAGATCTATACGTTATAGATAACGGGACCACCACTTTATTAGGACGGCAGTGGCTTTTCGAATTAGGTATCTCAGTGCCTAAAGTAGGTTTATATAATGTTAAGTCCGGTGAGAATGAAACTAAACAATTGGATGTAATTATTTCCAGGCATGAGTCATTGTTTGATGGCACACTGGGCAGGTACACGGGCCCTCCGGTGCGGCTTCACGTGCGGGCGGGTGCGGCGCCCGTGTTTTGCCGCGCCCGGCCGGTGCCGTACGCGGTGCGCGCGCGCGTCGACGCCGAGTTAGACGCGATGCTGCGCGCCGGCGTCATCGAGCCGGTGGAGCGCACCGACTGGGCCACTCCCCTGGTGATCGCAAGTAAGGCGGATGGCGGACTACGCATCTGCGCTGACTATAAGGTTACTCTTAATCGTGTTTTGTTGGTCGATAGGTACCCGGTTCCTAAGGTTGATGACCTATTTAGTACTTTATGTGGAAATGAATATTTTACAAAACTAGATCTTTCACAAGCTTATAACCAACTAGTACTCGACGAATCCTCTAGAGCGTATACCGTTATCAATACACATCGAGGCCTATTTAAGTATAACCGTTTGGTTTACGGCTTGTCGGCGAGCCCGGGTATATTTCAAAAATTTATGGAAAATTTGTTTAAAGATGTTCCGGTGGTAATTTTTTATGATGATATCTTAATAAAAAGCAAGGATATTAACAGCCACTTAGAGGTTTTAGAACGAGTTTTACAAATCTTACAACAAAATGGTTTAAAAATTAAAAAAAGTAAATGTAATTTTCTAGCTAGACAAGTAGAATATCTAGGTTTTGTCGTGGATAAAAGTGGAATACGAGTAAATCCGGATAAAATAAAACCAATAGTAAGCATGCCACCACCACAGAACGCATCCGAATTAAAATCATTTCTGGGAATGGTAAACTTCTACGGCAAATTTGTAAATAATTTAAGTACTTATTTAGTACCATTATATACACTACTTAAAAAAGACAAGTATTACGTTTGGGGTAAGGAACAAAATGAGTCCTTTTTACGGGTTAAAAAAATGTTGTGCGGTGCGGGGGTGTTAGTACACTACGACATATCGCGGCCTACGGTGGTGACGTGCGACGCAAGCGCGCGCGGGCTGGGCGCCGTGCTCGCGCAGCGCGCGCCCGACGGCTCGGAGCGCGCGGTCTGCTACGCGTCGCGAGCACTCACGCCGGCAGAAACTAACTACAGTCAAATACACAAGGAAGCCTTAGCTATTATATTCGCAATGGATAAATTCCATCAGTATTTATATGGCAGGAAATTTACACTCCGAACTGATCATAAACCTCTAGTCAGTATTTTTGGCCCAAATGCGGGAATACCGACGACGGCGGCTAGTCGTCTTCAGAGATGGGCAATTAAACTTTCTGCATATGATTTCGATATTGAATACGTAAGTACGGAAAAAAATACGGCTGATGCTCTTTCGCGACTAATCAAAACTCACAAAGAGACCGCAAAAGTAGAAGACGAGCTCCCAGAACAGACTTACTTGCATTTTGCTACAGAGGCACTCTTAGTAGATTATAAAACTTTAAAAAAGGAAACTTGGTCAGATCCTATATTATCTAGAGTAATTAGTTACATAAAGGATGGTTGGCCGCTTGAGGTCGACATAAAAGATCTTAAGCCTTACTTAAACAGAAAAAAAGAAATATATATCGAGCTAGGGTGTATTATGTGGGGACATCGAGTTGTAATACCCACGTCGTGTAGGGCTAAGGTCATAAAAGAATTACATGAGTCACACATGGGTATAGTAAAAACTAAAGCGTTGGCCCGAAGTTACGTTTGGTGGCCTGGAGTGGACGAGGCTGTAGAAACTGCTTGCCGCGCTTGTGAGGTGTGCGCAGCGGTGGCAGACGCGCCGCCCGCGCATGCTCCGAGCCCGTGGCCGTGGCCTGATCGTGCTTGGTCGCGATTGCACCTTGATTTTTTAGGACCGATAGTAGGAACCACTTACTTAGTGGTAGTAGACGCATGTTCAAAGTGGATTGAAGCTATAAAGATGAAAAGTACTACCGCTAGCTCTGTAGTTGCGGTACTACGTGACATGTGGGCGAGATTTGGGTTGCCAAAACAAGTGGTCAGTGATAACGGACCACCCTTCTCTAGTTCAGAATTTGAGACATTTTTAACCAATAATGGTATCGACCACCTGTTTTCGGCACCGTATCACCCAGCTTCCAATGGAGCGGCAGAAAATGCAGTTAAAATTTGTAAACGAGCTATTAAAAAGGCACTAAAACAGAAAGTAGACATTGATACTGCTCTTAATAGGTTTTTATTAGCTTATAGAAACACCGAACACGATACAACAGGGGAAAGTCCAGCAAAAATACTTCTGGGCAGAAGTTTACGCATGCGCTTAGATAAATTAAAACCAGATCGCGAGGAAAGAGTAAGAGAACGTCGGAGGAGAAGTGACAGCAGCGGCGAGAGGAGAGCGACGAGACAGCGACAGCTCGAACCGGGCGATGACGTCTGGTGCCGCGACTATCGCGCGCCCGACAGGTGGGTACCGGGTAAAGTTTTGGATAAAATAGGAAATACTGATTACAAAGTGAAATGCGATAAAGGAACCGAGGTACACAGACATATCGACCAACTGAAGCGTAGAGTATCTTATAGTCTTACAGATATAAATGCGCCACAAAATCCAGCAATACGACGAACGTCGCGTAGTTCTTTGGTGGTGCCAGCGAGCGAGGGGAGTGGGTTGGAGGAACGATCTCAGCCGGGGGAAGCGATGACGCCGGCGTTGCCCTCCACCGTGACGTCACCGCAACGACATGGTACAGATACAAACACCCAGCCCAGTGTGCCAGACAACAGGTCTCATGCTACGCCTGCTGATGTGCCGGAGGAGGCAAAAAGAGCCCGAAAACCTCCAACTCGTTTTGGAATAGACGAGTATTTTTGATACTTTGCATTTATTATTTTATGTAGTTATAGTAAGTCTTAAAGTTATCGAGAACAGACAGACAGACGCGGGAGAGTACTTTTTTTTTATAAACTAATAATATAATGTAATATTAAGTATAAGTAAGAAAATGTAATTTAATAAAGATTGTTCATTGTTTCTAATTAGATTTAACGGAACTTATTATTTGTGATTGTATGCATATACACTTAGTACCTACCTTTACACTACGCTGAGATCATTTCATGCTGTTGTTAGTTATGTAAGTCATAGATTCATAAAGGTGGTCTCGATAGTTTTGTAGATGTAATTTCCCGCATACCTTGGTGAATTAAATTGTAATTAGTTGTTAATTTAGGGTGAAGGTATTGGTATGTTCTAAAATAATGCGGGTGGAATTGTCACAATTCAGTCTTGCAATAAATAAGTTACCGAACGCACGTCTATTATTTACTTAAAGCCACTTTTAGCGTTATGGTGGGTGAGAAGATGGAAAAGCAATCAATACAGTGATGGGTTGCTAGCCGCATCGCCTGTTAACATGATTCGCATTTTTGCCCATTCCCTCGATCGGCTTTTACGATCTGCGTGGGAAGAGAAGCAGCTGGTACATTCTAAGTTTTTTTTATGATTGAAAATATGCAATTAACGTCAAAAAAAAGTTTCTATTATTTATAATGAAACCGGATTGTACACATTCGTCAAAAATTTTATTGCGACAATAAAAATAAGGTCAAGACATGACGAAAATATTTGGGCTCCTTGTTTACTATGGAACCCTAAAAAGCATACAAAGATGTTTTTTGTTTTTAATAAATAAAAAGTTTTGGAACGTAGTTCTTTATCGCGCGTTGCGAACGGGGGCTAGGCGAACAAAATTAAGACCAAAAGTTGTCACTTTTTGATAGATGTAAGCCGTGCGGCGTGCGCGTGTTTCTCTGTCTGTCTCTCTCTCTCTCTCTCCTAATTAATCGAAAGGAACTTCGTTCCATCCGGGTGTCCCTTGACACCTCTCAAGTTATTTTGTTATGGTAAATGGCACTAATTGTGAGCGGCATAAGCAGAAGAACGATTGCAGATTATGATTGTTGGGTAACTCAGTCAGCGTCATTACAAACATTATGACCTCTTTCCCCTAGGCATATTCTAAAAGGTTGTAATGATTACCTATAATTTTTCAAAACTAAAAACCGTCTTCAACACCAAACTACACAAACAATATTAATAAAATTTCAATGGGACCACCAGACACTTATTCCCTTTCAAATAACAATAACTTTTCAAATTTGTCTAGGCATGTTCGAGTAATGGGTAATAATACATTAAAACTTAAAAGATTCTGGCAAATTTATTACCTCCTCTTTTTCAAGTAGGTTCAAAAGGAGGCTGAGCTACCCAACTTATCCCATAATGGAATCTCTTCCAGTCAACTGGCGAATAAGAAGATAGGTCAATTACTTACAAGAAGGGTATAGAAGTTCGTATTTACAAAGGTTATATGAAACTAACATTATAACTAACTTCAATAACTACACATGCATACTTGCTACAAGATATAAACATACATAAAAATTTAAAAATACATAAATAATAATAAATTGTATTGTGTAGATCCCGTCACTAGGAAGAGAGTTCAATATTGAATGTATGTCAAAAATATTTCAAAAATTACCTTATATTAATAGGATGCTGCACCGGTCTCTCCCAGTCAGTATACTCGTTGATGATAGTAGCTAATATCTCAGAGAGGTGGTAGCTGTATGTGTTCCGAACGAAGGACTTCAAGATCTTCGATCTTCTGTCAGCTTCGATGCCGTATTGCACGTCGTCTCCACTGAAAGCGAAGTACGCTTCTGCTTTTGTCACGCCGAGCATGAGGTCGTATCTGTGTAGAGAAACAAGGGAGCATTAATGGCAAGCTTATGTAAAGAAAGTACTTTGTGAGAAGGCTTTACGGAACCGATGATTACCTTAGAGACAAAAAAGTTTGGCTTGAGCTTGACTCACAAATGTCCTAATTTGAATACATTCGGTACATGTAAATGTGAGTATTAAATTTATATATAATTACTTTTTAAAGGTCGTTTTCTAATTGCTTTTTATTTTTAGGTCCACTACCATCATTACAAACTTAATTTAAGGCAGCCAAACAACTTTACGAAGATCAAACGAACGAATGTAATTTCGTTTTTATAGGTAAGCACCAATGATTAGGCTACTCAAAGGTAAAGTAATGAATAATATTAAGGAAAACGTTTATAGTTCAAGGTTCAAAGATGGCTAGTCCTTGCGTCAACTCGTGAATGGGTGCCGACAGGAGGGATTGGCCAGCTCGTCTTCGCTTTATGACTACTTACATACATACATATTTTCACGCCTGTTTCCCATGGGGGTAGGCAGAGACTATGGATTTCCACTTACTACGATCCTTGCAAACCTCTTTTGCTTTGTCAACACTCATAACTCTTTTCATGTATGCTCTCCGGGTATGGGGTTGACTACTTATTATTTATTATTCGGTTATTTATGTTTGTTTGCTTGTTCGCAAGCATTAGGTACACGCGATATTGTATTAACATAGTATTATATTTGTAAAATGACAGACATATGACAAATTCTAGACCAATACTTCGTTAATGAGTTTATTTCGACGTTTCTTCTCAGCAGTTGTCATTCCAAAAGCTACCCAGTATCTGTAGCTTTATTCAAAATGATAATAAATTAAAAAATTGGGAGCCACATAACATCAACTTCTTCAAAGGCCCTCTACGTATTAAAATAAAAAGAAAAAACATTTCGTCGCAGGCAAGGCACGGCTGCAGCACCGTTTAAAAACCTCCCGCGTACTTTTGCCTTAGATTAAAACTGAAAACCAGTGTGTCGCCTTACAGGCTAACCACAATGAGTTTTGGCCTTTTTGCACAGCTGCAGCACATACATTTATAATTTAATAGTGCATGTGAATTGGGAACTTTTTAGGATAAGTTATAGTTTGTAAGTTTATCTGTATGTGATGCAGTTTTTGTGAATAAACTTTCTATCTATCTATTAGATCTGTATCCCCACGCAAGTCTCTTAAAGCATCGGGGTGATTCCAAAAAAACATTAATAATTTAAATATTTATATGTATTACTAGCAATAACTAAAGTTACTGACGCGTAAAATGCCTGCAAAGGACTAATTAATTACTGAATAAATATTAGATTTTTTGATATGCTTACTATTAAATACTACCCTTAAATTATTGTACAACTTCTTGGATAACATCTAAAATGCGTAACCGCACTTAATGTAAATATTGTAAATATTTTGGTATCGGTATAATATCTGGCAGGTTGAGGAGATGTAACATTTAGATTACATTAATAATGTACATTGGTATGTTTTTACCCTTAAGGGCGTAGTCTTGCTTATAAATAAATAAATATATAGGGACAAATAACACTAACTGAGCTAGCCCCAAAGTAAGTTCGAGACTTGTGTTAACAGATACTAACTCAACGATACTATATTTTATAACAAATACATATATAGATAAACATCCAAGACCCAGGACAATTTGAATGCCATTTTCAAACTTGCCCTGACTGGGAATCGAACCCGGGACCTCTGGGTGACCTCTGGCGGACTAGCATGGTGACCACTACGCCACGGAGGTCGTCTTATAGGCAACATACAGATTTTTAATAGATATTTTTAAATGTTTTATGTTCAAATAAAATCTCCTTTTGGTTATTAATAAAAAGCACTTTAACACTTATTATGTCTATGCCAAGTCTTTCACGCAACAATAAGGATTTAGAATATACAAGTAGTGCGCGACACTATTGTCGCGCCTTAGAGCAAAACTCTATATTAATTTTTAGAAAAATATTTTATATAGGTATTTAAAATGGTTTAGGAGTTTCCGATCTGATCATTCTTCTTCTTATCGTGTGTGTTAGTGACTAACACTAGTGTCAGAGTTTTTAAACCGCCTTAAAGGCCTCTGACATGGTTTTAGGTAACGACCAATGTCAAAGACAGTGACCGGGACCGATGGCTTAACGTGCCCTCCGAAGCACGGATCATCTTACTTATCAGACAATCAGGTGATCAGCCTGCAATGTCCTAACCAAACTAGGACAACAACGCAAAGTCATTGCCCCCGCCAGGAATCGAACCCGCAACCTGATCATTATAATTCTGTGACCCTGTATAAGTATAGGTACTTACTTAGTAAGTTGAGCTACAGCACTTTTCCTCATCAGTACTGCGTTGATGATGTTGATGGCGTTCTGTAATTTCCCGATCGGCGCACGCGCAAGAGTCTGGCCGGCCCATTCGTACCCGTTCTCTGGGTTGATGAGGAGGTCTCCGGTGTCTGTTGTAATAAAAAAAATAAGATAAAACATTTTAATTCCCAAATTTATAAAATAGGAAGAAATTGCTAGTATCCGCAACACGCTTCGTCAAAATATTCACAGTTAATAATCCGCAACACGCTTTGTCAAATATATTAATCTAAGATACCACCCCTTATCGTACCTGGCCCAAATGTTCCCATGATACTGGCGGCATTGCCGCGCTGTATGGCAATGGAAATTCTTTGAGCTAGATAAGATAAGGAAATTCATAATTCCCAAATATCTTTAAAAATATAAGTACAAAAGCTGGCTCATCACTCCCACCCAGCCCTTGCTTGGATAAATAGTGATTTAAGTAAAGGTTGGTAGTACTAATGTCTGTACTAAATATATTATAAACTGGTGAAAGAAGAAAAGTGACAAAATTTTAATAAAAATTATACAATACAATACAAATTAACTTTATTGCACCATGATAAACATAAAAAATTAAAACAACTACAAGAAACAATATAGGCACAAAGGCGGACTTATCGCTATAAATGCAATCTCTTCCAGCCAACCTTTGGGTGGAGGAAAAATAATAATTTGAAATAATAATAATAATTTTTAATATTATCTGAGACTTTCTTTATTATTGACAAAGGTGCGTATAAAATTTCCGTATCTTAGTAATCAAAATCAATATTTTACTTATTTATGTAAAATTAAGACGTTTAATGGAATAACAACAATGACAGAACACAACACACATACACAACATAAGGCCGTCAATGCGTCAAAATTTTAATAAACGGAACCCGCCCCGCGCATGTGTATTTCTTTTAGGCTTTACTCACACCAGAGAGGTGAATGAATATTGTTTAACAATGAGAGTGCGCTGGCTATAGCTTCCGTTTCGGTGTAAATTAAGCCTTGCAGTTCATAAAGTATGTATTTAATGGCATTCTGACAGACATTCAGACTTCTCTAACAAATAAAAAACATACATACTATCACGTCTTTATCCCTAATGGGGCAGACAGAGCATTTTGGGTCTAGCGGCTCTATGCAAAGCCTAGGGCCGCAAGACTCAAAAGCCACTTTTAGCGTCACGGTGGGCGAGAAGATGGAAAGCAATCAATACAGTGACGGGTTGCTAGCCGCATCGCCTGTTAAAATGATTCGCATTTTTGCCCAAATAAAAAAGCTATTCGAAAAAAACGCATTTCGTATAATGTTTTGTCTTTCCAAACAAAAACTGGGTCTCCTGAAATTACTCGCCGTCTCTTGATTTCCGTTCCGTAGAGATGGCATTAATAAATTCTTTCGCAAAACTGTTTGTTCTGGGAAAAGGAAAACAATTCGCGAACTTGGAAACTCATTCAATTAAAAGCTGTATTCTTAGTTTTCATCGAAAGTCATAACTTCGGTAATGATTGTTCAGGATCGGAAAACAAAAAAATGGCAGGGAAAAATAAATGTACTTACAGAAAGAGATTTCCATAAATACTGAAAAGAATAAAACATAAATACGTACTACACCGTCTTTATCCCTAATGGGGCAGACAGAGCGTTTTTAGGGTTCCGTAGTAAACAAGGAACCCTTATAGTTTCGCCATGTCTGTCAGCCCGTACACGGTCCTACTCAGATACTATAAGTTCTAGAAAGCTGTAATTTGACATGGATATGTATATCAATCATGGCAAAAAAGTCGTAAAATAAAATATGGAATTCAAAAATATTGTGAGCTTGTGAACACAATTTTTCAATTTAGGGATCCGATAATATATTTAGGTTTAAACTGATTTTTTTTGTTAAAGTCACGTGTCCCCCCCTCTATCTGCTAAACGGTTATACATATATGGACACGTGAAAAAATCACAGCTATAGTATATATAATGTAGTTTAAAGGAAAACTATCAGACCTAAGTAGGGTTAACAAATTAAAAAGTTATAGGCGATCAACTTATAAAATGTACTTGAAAAAGAAAATTTCATACAAATTCAATAAATACTTTGACGTTTTAAACGGCATTTAGTGGCATGAACTCAAAGTTGGCATTTACAACTACGGAACCCTACACTGCGCGTGGCCCGACACGCACTTAGCCGGTTATTACTAGTATCAATAATGTCTTCATCCCTTTATTCTTGATGGGACGAAGAAATAATTTTAAATTTGCGGCTTTAAGCAGACAAACTCAGACCCGCAATATCCAAAGGCCACTTTCAGCGTTATGATAACACTACTTTATTAAAATAATAATATAAATAACAAAGATTTTAATGTCTTAATTAGTACCTATAGCGCCATCTAGCGACGAGAAACAAGAATTAATTATGTTTATAAGGCAATGGGTAACCTACAACATCATCATCATGTTCCTCGCCTTATCCCTATTTGGGGTCGGCTCTGTATGTCAACTCCCTCCACAGTTTTCTATCATTAACCATATTTGTACTAACCCCCCTCTCCTCCATGCCACCACGCCTTACACATTCCCCCCACGTCTTTTTAGGTCGTCCTCTATCTTTGTGGCCATCTACCTTTAAGCTAACCATTTTATTTGCCAGATGTTCTGCATCTCGACTCTTGACATGGCCGTACCATGTTAAACGGTGGCTTTTTAACTTAATGGGTAACCTACAACAATAACGAATTTATCTTACATAAGTTTAAATAACGGATAATGTGATAGTGTTGGTGTGACAATATCCTGAATCTCATTTCTATTGATAAAATTACTAAATTTCTTTGTAACTCGACGACAAAGTCAGCTGAGTGAAAATGTTGTCGCTCCCAAGATGAGAAAACTTCGGGACAATTTAATAACACGTGGACGCGCGCTGCTTGACAACGAAAATGCTGACAAAGTAAAAGAACAACAGCAGCGTTGTATTGCGTACAAGTTTAGCAACTACAACATTTTGTCGCGTTATTGCTTATATGAACTTTTTGTAATAACTTATCCATCCAAGCTGACAAGTAATAGGAACTTTAAGATTATATATTTTAACCTCCGACAAAAAGAGGAGTCTTATAAGTGTAAGGCTAGTGTCTCTCTGTCTGTCTAGGCATCGTAGCGCTCGAAAGGATGGACCGATATTGATACGGTTTTTTTACGTAAAAGTGAGGGTGTTATAAGTCTGTCTGTCTATTTGTCTGTCTGGGCAACGTAGCAATCGAAAGAATGGACCGATTTCAATGCGGTTTTATAATCGCGGGTTCGATTCCCGGCGGGGGCAACGACTTTGTGTTGTTGTCCTAGTTTGGTTAGGACATTGTAGGTTGATCATCTAATTGTCTGATAAGTAAGATAATCCGTGCTTCGGAGGGCACATTAAGCCGGTCCCGGTCACTGTCTTTGACATTGTTCGTTAGGTACCCAAAACCATGTCAGAGGCCTTTAAGGCGGTTTAAAAACTCTGACACTAGTGTTAGTCACTAACACACACGATGAGAAGAATGCGGTTTGATGAAAATAGGTTCAGCCGTTTATAAGTTATTGGGGTTAACGCTTAAAAGTCAGGGTCTAACCTAGAAAAAATCTGTAGCGCCACCTATTTTTCGTAACGGTATCATAAACATCGTAACGGTAGTTTTGCTACTCACTACTAGATGGCGTTTTTGACAGTCTGGGCTTTTTTAATTTGCCAGGCAATTAAACAAAATTAATTTTTAAACAAAAATTATTATAAAAGTTATTTTTAGACCATAATATTGGCAGTTTTAGATGGATTTTCAAAACGTAAAATTACTCCGGAATCTTTATTGATGAGCTGAAGGAACAATTTGTCATTTATAAAGAAAAATGGTTCGTAAGATGGCAGTTTCGCTTTGAATATCGTTATATTTTAGACTTACGGCTAATATTTTTTTTAATCTGCTAAGAATACAAACCTGATTTAAAATAATAATGTAATACTAAATAATATAGAAGTATTGCTATCCAACGCGGAAATGCCGTAAGCCTCTTGGGTACCTTGCCCTGTGACGGTAGCGGTTTGGCCTTAATTTTTATATATAAGTTATTTTTAATTAGTTTTAATTTTAGGTTGTATTTATTTAGTTAATATTATATTGTTATATTATGTTTATTATTATGCGATAAATTTTAAAATAATGAAGATACATTTATTAAAAAAATATATTCAACAATTGTTTGTAATAACTTTATTGTACCAAAAAACAAAATAAAATACAAAAATTCGAAAGAGTAAATATACAAAGGCGGACTTATCCCATGTAGGGATCTCTTCCAGTCAACCTGTTCCAGTCAATTGATGTTTGTATGTTTTGTAATTCAGTTTTATTTCGAGTTAAAACTTATATATGGAGACCGAGTGTCACTAACAAAAGCATATTAGTAATCATCATCATTTCAGCCGCACAACGTCCACTGCTGGACATAATCTTTGGGAGAGGCCTATATTCAGTAATGCCACTGGCTTATCGCAAATAAACTTAAAAATACACCCAATTAAATTTACACCCCATCTATCATCATTTTTCTACGTCCCAAAGGTGAACTGGTTGACAATAATAAATAAATAGGGACAAATTACTCTGATTGAGCTAGACCCAAAGTAAGTTCGAGACTTGTGTTATGGGATACTAACTCAACGATACTATATTTTGTACATACATACATACATACTATCACGTCTTTATTCCTAATGGGGCAGACAGAGCATTTTGGGTCTTGCGGTTCTATGCAGAGCCCAGGGCCGCAAGACCCAAAAGCCACTTTTAGCGTCATGGTGGGCGAGAAGATGGAAAAGCAATCAATACAGTGATGGGTTGCTAGCCGCATCGCCTGTTAACATGATTTGCGTTTTTGCCCATTCCCTCGATCGGCTTTTACGATCTGCGTGGGAAGAGAAGCAGCTGGTACATTCTAAGTTTTTTGTTTCTCCCAGACCAGCATGGGAGATATATTTTGTAACAATACATATACAGATAAACATCCAAGATATAGGACAATTTGAAAAAGGCCATTTTCCAAGTTGCCTTGACCGGGAATCAAACCCGGGACCTCTAAGTGGCGGACTAGCATGGTGACTACGCCACGAAGGTCGTCAAACAATATTTAGCATTAAGTTGTAACTTTTGTAATATAATCTGAAGATATTAAATTAAATAAATAAATAAACTTGTAGTCATCTCCTACGACATTCAAATTTTTCAAATTCAAATTTTTTATTATTGTCTCCAAAATCTCCCATGCTGGTCTGGGAGAAATAAAAAACTTAGAATGTACCAGCTGCTTCTCTTCCCACGCAGATCGTAAAAGCCGATCGAGGGAATGGGCAAAAATGCAAATCATGTTAACAGGCGATGCGGCTAGCAACCCATAACTGTATTGATTGCTTTTCCATCTTCTCGCCCACCATGACGCTAAAAGTGGCTTTTGGGTCTTGCGGCCCTGGGCTCTGCATAGAACCGCAAGACCCAAAATGCTCTGTCTGCCCCATTAGGGATAAAGACGTGATAGTATGTATCTCCACAATCTTGCCTTATATCTATTTAAAACTAAAGTATAAAGTAAATTTCACGGTTTAAATAAGATTGTGAGAGACTGGTGTGTCTGAATTAAGCAGAGCCTGTATCTCAGTACACCAGCCTCTCCCCACTAGGAGCTAAGCAGACTAACAAATGGTAAAGTATACATTTGACTAACATTGTTTTAAAAACATATATGTTTAAAATTCCCATGCTGGTCTGGGAGAAAAAAAAAATTAGAATGTACCAGCTGCTTCTCTTCCCACGCAGATCGTAAAAGCCTATCGAGGGAATGGGCAAAAATGCAAATCATGTTAACAGGCGATGCGGCTAGCAACCCATCACTGTATTGATTGCTTTTCCATCTTCTCGCCCACCATGACGCTAAAAGTGGCTTTTGGGTCTTGCGGCCCTGGGCTCTGCAAACTCTGCATAGAACTGCAAGACCCAAAATGCTCTATCTGCCCCATTAGGGATAGAGACGTAATAGTATGTATGTATGTATGTTCAAAACTCGTCATCCACAGGAAGAAATGGAGTGGTCTTATTTTAGGCTGAAAGCAACACGGCCAATCTTCTTTCTTAAATATTTTACTAAGGCCAAATTGAATGTTAAAATAAAATCAAAGTGAGAGCAACTTATCCGAATTGTAAATATTTACCTTTATTCCAGGCAAAATATCAAAAACCGTTATTTTATCACGCTTTTGTTTAATTTATTTCCCAAGTGCGTTTTGTAGAACATCTTCCGTTAAATGTAAACAGGAAAACTGGTCACTCGGATATAAAGACTACAGCACACGCGCTATTTGCGACTATTCTTTCAAAATAGCTATTAGAACGACTTTTAAACATATTTGTTTAATTAATTTGATCAGATGGATATACAATCGGCAGCTCGCATATTTTTAGGGTTCCGTACACGAAGGGTCATAGAGAAGAAGGGAAATAGAGAGAGATAAAAAATACAACTCCTCTCACAAAAACCAAGTTCTCAAATTTATTGTTTGATTAATTGTACCCAAAGGTAAACTTATTGTAAACTTCGATGTCCGTCCGTCCGGCCGATCATCTGTCTGTCTGTTTGTCACCAAGCTGTATGTCATGAACCGTGACAGCTAGACAGTTAAAATTTTCATAGATGATGTATTTCTGTTAGCGCTATAACAAAAAATTCTAAAAACATAAAAAAATTAATATTTAAGTGACTCCTATGCAACAAACGTGAATTTTTATAGATAATGTTACGAAACTTCTTGCGCGAGTCCGACTCGCACTAAGCCGGTTATTTCAATATTTAAGCTGCATGACGTCCACTGTTGAGCATAGGCGGCTTCTTTTAATGATTTCCAAAATGAACTAACAACCAACCAGCCTATTTCTAAGTTATAAGTTTATTTGCTAGGCAAATTAAAAAACAACCGGACGGTCAAGAACGAACTTACGATACGACTTGATATCCTTATTGCATCTATTGTTTGCTAGAGAAAGCCCTGACTTTCGCCACCTTTTTTAAGAACCACCGCAAGAGAACTTTCTTTTACGTAAAAAAAAACGCATCGAAATTGGTCACCAGACTCAATACCACAGTTAGATAGAACGACAGACATTCCTGTCAAACTTATAATACCTCTTTTTTGTAACGGTTACAAAACCTTTAAATCTTGATTATTTCGTTCATGGTATTTTTTCATAAGCTGCGCTTAAAAATGGGTAAAATCGCTTACTGCTCCTGTGTATTGTAACCTTAATATTTTTTATATGGGTAGGTAACTAAATATTCATTCCACGCCTTTTTATTCGTTCAACGCGAATTCTTTTATTTATCATTTCCATTTCCTCGTTGGTTTTAGGTATCTATTAGTAAAAATTTTATTGCAATATAATTTGTTTCGGTTTTGCGAATTCACCACCTTTTTCAAGAACCAAAGCAAGGGAACTTTCTTTCACGTAAAAAAACACCGCATCGAAATTGATCACCAGACACAATACCACAGACAGACAAAACGACAGACATTCTTGTCAAACTTATAATACCTCTTTTTTGTAACGGTTAAAAAACGTTTAAATCTTGTTTATTTCGTTCATGGTATTTTTTCATAAGCTGCGTTTAAAAAAGGTTACTAAATATTCATTCCACGCTCTTTTATTCGTTCAACGCGAATTCTTTTATTTATCATTTCCATTTCCTCTTTGGTTTTAGGTATCTATTACTAAAAATTTTATTGCAATATAATTTGTTTCGGTTTTGCGAATTCGCCATCTTTTTTAAGCACCACCGCCGCAAGGGAACTTTCTTTCACGTAAAAAAACACCGCATCGAAATTGGTCACCAGACACAATACCACAGATAGACAGAAAGATAGACATTCCTGTCTAACTTATAATACCTCTTTTTTGTAAGAGTTAAAAAACGTTTAAATCTTGTTTATTTATATTTATAATATTTTTTTCATAAGCTGCACTTAAAAATGGGTAAGATCGCTTACTGCTCCTGTGTATTGTAACCTTAATATTTTTTTATATGGGTAGGTAACTAAATATTCATTCCACGCTCTTTTATTCGTTCAACGCGAATTCTTTTATTTATCATTTCCATTTCCTCGTTGGTTTTAGGTATCTATTAGTAAAAATTTTATTGCAATATTATTTGTTTCGGTTTTGCGAATTGGTAAGATTTTGTATGTATTGTTTGAGTAAAAATATTGTCTTATCAATATTTGCTGTGAAAATAAATTGTAACAGTTATTTCAAAAATATAGGAATATTTTATTTTTATCTAAATATTGCAGTACTATGAATAATTTTAGTGCCACTACAGGAAATAGTAAAAAGCAATCTATTTTATCCACCATACATATAGATGATTTATATTTTTAGTGAAATAAATTGGTGATGAATTAAATTTTGCTCTTCTGTGATTATTACATTGCTGGTTTAAAACAGTATTATTCTAATTAGTCCGCCTTTTATATTTGTGCTAGTCAAGACTGTATATAACAAGTTTATTTGCCAGGCAAATTAAATAACCGGACAAGTGCGAAACCAATTAGCGCACTAAGGGTTCCGTCCTATTATTTATAATCGCGTTTGTTATATGGGAGCCTCACTTATTTATTTTATTTTGTTTTTAGTATTTGTTTTTATAGCGGCAACATAAATACATAATTTGTAAAAATTTCAACTGTCTAGCTATCGCGGTTCTTGAGATACAGCCTGGTGACAGACAGACGGACAGACAGCGAAGTCTTAGTAAGAGGGTCTCGTTTTTACCCTTTGGGTACGGGACCCTAAAAAAACCCGACTTTTAAGCGTTCACATTTCATTGATATTCGTAGTGCCATCAATATTTTGCCAAGCCCTAAAAAAAGCCCGGCTTTCAAGCGTTGACCCCCAATAATCAGACATAGCTAAGAAACAACAAACGGAAACTTGTTTTCATTTTAAAAAATCTGCTTTGAAATCAGTCCAATCGTTCGAGTGCTATGATGCCACAGACAGACGGACAGACGGCCGCCGTCGCATTTGTTCTTGTAAAAAATAAACGCAAAGACATTAACACGAGCATCTTTGATTTATACCTACTTAACTGAAAGTGCTCTTAAATACTAACTTAACAGACTGGGCTCTAACAAGCAAAGACATTAACACGAGCATCTTTGATTTATACCTACTTAACTGAAAGTGCTCTTAAATACTAACTTAACAGACTGGGCTCTAACAAGATTATCCAAAAATAATATCTTTAAAAAAATGGACCCATTTTTTTTAGTTATTCTACTGTCGCTTACTATGCAAAAGCGCTAGCAAAGATAATATAATTACTAACTTTACAGATACCCAACACTAATTAAACTATTTGAGGGTCGTAAGCAGACAAAACTATTAGATGCCAGTAGGCACACAGAGATGGCAGCACACACGACTAGCAGAAAAGTGACAAGCGAAGTGTTGAATATGCTTTATACATATTTATTGCATTTTATATAAGTCATATTTAATTAATTATAGTATTGCTTTATTTAACAAATTGTTATAAACGATTTTAATGTTTTAATTATAACCTATAGCGCCATCTAGTGACAAGGAAGTGAAATAATTATGTTTATAAGGCGATGGGAAGGCACGGCGTTAGTAATGCGCGGAGCCACTGAGCTCTTTGCGCATTAAGATGAAGAATACATATAATTACTGTTATTATCTTTTTTAATCCCCGACAAAAAAGAGGGGTCTCCCCCGCAGATCGTAGACGCAATCGAGAGAACGGGCGTCAATGCGAATCATGTTTATAGGTGATGTGGCTAGCAACCCATAACTATTTTGATTTTTCTACCTTCTCACCCAGCATCACGCTAAAAGTGGCTTTTGAGTCTTGCGGCCTGGGCTCTATCAGCTTAGAACCGCAAACCTAAATGTTCTGTCTAATGATTAAAGACTACATACTATGTATGTATGTATTTAGTTGAACTTACCTATCACAACACCGTCAACGCTCGGACCGAAAGCATACGCGAAGTCGGGTGCCTGTACCGGCGCTGAGAGGAGAGCTTCCAGTGGCCGTTCCCGAAGACACCGTAGTAGCGCTGGAGGCGTCAACTCTGAACAAATAAAGGTAACATTATGATAAAAAAATCTTTTGTGCTGGTTTGGGTGAATAGAAAAACTTAAAATATAACAGCTTCTCTTCTCACACAGTTCGTTAGCCGAGAGAATGGGTGAAAATAAGGCTCTTAATATGCGATAAGGTTAGTAACTCATTCTAGTAATAAGTAAGTAGATGCTTGCTAGTAGCCAATTTTTTCGTGACCTCTACGACACAACGAGCGATACCATAGTTCACAAAAAGCATAAGAGATGGCGCCAGAAGTATTCTACATCTCGATCGATTCGCTGCATGAATAAAACCATTCACCGTCACAACCTTGTGGCAGTCGAACATAAATATTGCCTCCGGTCATTTTCTCGCCTATTTAAACGCTAAAAGTGGCCACTGAGTTTTGTGGCCCTGGGCTGTGTCTACTAAGAGCCATAAGACCTAAGATGCTTTGAATGCTATAGGTTCTTCAGCCTAGTGAATTTTCGGCAGAGAAGAATAAATGTTGGTCTGCCAAGTATATCAATAAATGTCGAAGAATGTGACTTAGGAAAGCTAAACAAAGCTTTATACTTCAATGAGACCTTTCCAACGCGTCTGGGCGGCGTGGAGAGTGCTGCCCCAATTCTATAGCTGCTTTGGCCAAGCTCTGGTAGAACAGAGAGTGTCGCGCTCCTGCAGTGGAGACCAAAACACCTGACGGCGATGATAGGTTCTTACCTGGTGAACAGTTAGCATGTGTGAAGACTA
The DNA here is from genome assembly GCA_963555685.1 of Acrobasis consociella. Lineage (NCBI taxonomy): Eukaryota > Metazoa > Arthropoda > Insecta > Lepidoptera > Pyralidae > Acrobasis > Acrobasis consociella. Next base: position 1,405,631 of record OY743107.1, read on the forward strand.
TTGCTGCTTACTTATTAGGGTCTGCTACTAAATTCTATGGCTGCTTTGGCCAGGTCCGCTCTGGTAGAACAGAGAGGGTGCTCCTGCAGTGGAGACTAAAAGACCTGACGATGAAGATAGATTCTTACCTGGTGAACAGTTAGCATGTGTGGCAACTATTGCTGTGTACTTATTAGAGTCTGCTACTAAATTGTATGGCTGCTTTGGCTAAGTATAACTCTGGTAGAACAGAGAGGGTGCTCCTGCAGTGGAGACTAAAAGTCCTGATGATGAAGATATATTCTTACCTGGTGAACAGTTAGCATGTGTGAAGACTATTGCTGCGTACTTATTAGGGTCTGCTACTAAATTCTATGGCTGCTTTGGCCAAGTATAGCTCTGGTAGAACAGAGATGGTGCTCCTGCAGTGGAGACTGATGATAGGTTTTTACCTGGTGAACAGTTAGCATGTGTGGCGACTATTGCCGCGTACTTATTAGGGTCTGCTACTAGCGACCACGGGCTCAGACCGGACCCTGACATGAGGATAGCTCGGTGGAAGAGGAGACCTGGAACAAACGGGATTATTTTATAAATTGATATTTGTAGGCCCGTTAAGAGACGAAGGATTTTTGGTCAACAGTTGGTCGGTGAAGGAAATTTTGTTCAACCGTCATGGAATCATCGTAGTTTTCGTCTAACAGTTATTCGGTGTAAAACAATAGTACAGCTTAAAAAAGAGAAACGGTGCTTTGGGCTAATCATTACTCATCATCATCATATCAGCCACAGAAAGTCCACTGCTGAACATACTCGTTCCTCGTAGAAGCGTAATTTTTTGAACGGAGCAGGGAAGAACGTTTTCGGCCTATGATAATATTTTTATTTGTTGTGAGCTCATTTATAGCACTTTACCCTTACTTCTGCTGGTAAATGGTATCTGACACTGAATATACTGAGGAAAAACTTCATTGTAAGATCAAAGCAAGCAAAGTTTCCAGGGATTTTTTTAACAATCCAGCGTTTGTAGATTGTGTGCTCGATTAGAAAAAAATTAATGAGACTTAAGTACGTAACATATTTAATGGTTGAATATAAATCTCTTATAGATTAATGGAAAAAAGGTACTCTTCATGCGAAATAAAGAATACAAATATCCGATAAATGGAAATCAAAAATCTGCCATTTAAATGTTAACGCCTGCTAACGGGCGATTATGAAAAAAGGCACAACATTTCGAATATTATTAATATTAAAAGTCTCTCAAAAGCCGTATTTCCTCTGAGACGACGAGATTAAGTACTTCATATAAAATCGCTGCTTATACAAGAATTGGCCAAGGAAAGATATTTTAATACTAAGATTTAACACATGTTTTTCTAACATAATTTTAAGAAAGTCATGTTATTATTTCAGATATTGGCTAAGTTTTTAATTTATAAACTATTATTTTTCAGAATGTCTAAAAGTAAATACAGGTACGACAATTTGTGCCACAAAAAAGGGACGATTATTAAGAGATATTATTAATATCCTATGATAATAAATTATATATGTGAATTGAATTTGACCTAATAAATTGTATTTTCACTAAACCGTCATCTCATACAATGCCAAGCTATAAGAAAGGTAATATTTCTCTTTTTTTAATCACACAAGTAGGTACATTTAATTTAGAAGAAATGAAATTAGATGCAAAATCAAAAATATTATTATTTCTTTTTAAAAGTTGAAGTCTTTTTTTAGGGTTCCGTAACGAAATGGCAAAAACGAAACCCTTATAGATTCGTCATGTCTGTCTGTCTGTCCGTCCGTATGTCACAGGCACTTTTTTCCGAAACTATAAGAACTATACTGTTGAAACTTGGTAAGTAGATGTATGCTGTGAACCGCATTAGGATTTTCACACAAAAATAGAAAAATAAAACATAATTATTGGAGGCTTCCCGTACTTAAAACTGAAATTCAAAAATTTATTTTTCTTTAATTCCGTACGTGTGTGATATTTATAGATAGGTCTTCAAAAATGATATTGAGGTTTCTTATATCATTTTTTTCTAAACTGAATAGTTTGCGCGGGAGACACTTCCAAAGTGGAAAAATGTGTCCCCCCCCTGTAACTTCTGAATAAGAGAATTATAACACTAAAAAAAATATATGATGTTCATCACCATGCAAACTACCAGCGAAAATTAGTTTGAACAAGATATAGTAAGTAGTTTTTTTAATACGTCATAAATCATAAACCGCAAATTACCTTTCATTCAATCAACTCAAATAGAAAAATAAATAAAAAAACATACTAAGAGACAAGACTTATATTATGTTACTTGCTGCTACCCTTCATGGGTGAGTCCGACTCGCACTTGGCCGCTTATTTTATTTTAAAATAAGAAAAAAAATACAAAAAAGAAAACTCCACTAAACTTGAAATCATTATAATAACTACAATTTTTTTAATACCAGGCGAATTTCACCAAATTAGTGCGGATTCAGGTAATGTAAAATTTTGTTGCCTAACCGAATTACGAGGATAAAATTCAGAAGAATAAGCAGCTAAACTGACGATGTAATCTCTGAGGATGTAATTCGTCCATTTCAATATTTAAGTAGGTACCTGTGTCTATTTTGTAAGGATAAAGGAGATCGAGTGGAATTTGAACAAAATTTGCGAAAGCTTGAATTAAATCTTTCTGGCAAGGGAAACACACTCTCTTGAGCATATCGTGAAAACCGACCAAGGAAATTTACGCCACACGAATTACGTGTAACATGTTAATTAGTTACACCACGTAATCTGCGAAAAAGAACTTTGTTTAAGGCCATACCCAAATTTTCCGGGGTCCAGTGGTGCCGCCATTTAAAATAAATCATTCAAAAGGAAACGGAGATATCATTTAAAATTGTGTCTTGGTCAAGTTCTAGATACCCATTCAAAGTATTTTTTAAACTACTTTTTGTAGTTTAAAGTGAGAACGTGAAGCTTTCCTACGCACATTTGCGAAAAACGGCCACTTTTAGCTAATGTGCGTAGAAAAGCTTCACGTTCGCACTTTAAACAGTAGTTCATAAAATAGTTTTAAGGGTTATCTAGGGCTTGACCAAGACACAATTTTGAATGATATCTCCATTTCCTTTTAAATGATTTATTTTAAATGGCGGCGCCACTGGACCCCGGAAAATTTGGGTATGGCCTTAAGAACATAGTATCACTAGTAGCTCTGTGAGTTGTAGACCTTGCGAGTCACCCCGATCCGTTGACATTTATCGGAAAAAAAAATTATTAAGACAGAAAGTTGAGTCTTAACAGGTAAGTGTAACATAAAAGTATTGTGACTTAGATTTTTTAGAAATGGTCGAAACATAATATTTTAAAGTTTTTAAACCCCGCCCCGTTTTTTCGCCATTTTGAAAAATTTCGAAAAACTGAATCAGCAACAAATCTAAATATATTATTTTTGAGCCCTCTCATAAAATTTCAGGAATCGGCTGACAATTGCGACCTATAGGCGAGAAACTAAACTAAAATAAATAGGCTACAATAGAAGACTTTATTGAAGCATGTTCTTAATTTCGTCATTAATTTCTTAATAATCGTCACTTTTTTCATGACAACATGACCTGTTGTGTTTCATCCAAGGGCGAGCAGTCGGACTTTTTCTCCGTAACCTGTGGAGTAAAACAAGGCTGCGTCTTAGCACCGACGCTCTTTGCTCTATATTTCTCGGTAGTAGTAGCAGACGCACTAAAAAATAATGAACATGGCATACGTATTCGGTACCGTACTGATGGTGCGCTATTCAACCTTGCCAGGCTTAAGACATGTAAGAGAGTGTCATTTGATATTATCACCGAAATCATGTACGCTGACGATTTATGTTTTGTGTCGGAATCTCCTGAAGGCCTGCAAGAGATGATGACTAATCTTGATCGGTCATGTCGTAGGTTCGGTCTCAAAATAAACATAACTAAGACCGAAGTTATGGCTATGGACTCCACAGAGCAGGTCCCTCTGAATCTGCGACTTGACGGAGCCTCTCTCAAGCAGGTTGACAAGTTTAAATATCTTGGTAGTACCATCACATCCAAAAGTGATCTGGACTCAGAAGTCAATAGCCGGATCGGTGCTGCTTTGGCAGCATTTGGTAGACTGCGAGGAAAGGTATTCCAATCACATGACTTGCAATTACGCACGAAAGTCAAAGTGTATATGGCAATAGTCCTGCCAAACTTCCTTTATTCGTCAGAAACGTGGACTCTTTATCGCAAACACATACGGGTCTTAGATAGATTTCATCTCAGATGCCTTCGCGATATATTAAACATCAAGTGGTCCGATCGCATAAGGAACACTGAAGTATTGCGACGGGCCGGAGTCCACGGTATTGAGGCCTACTTGATGCGGCGCCAGCTGCGTTGGAGTGGACATGTGGTGAGAATGCCCGACGAGAGGATGGCTAAGCGCATCTTCTTTTCTGAACTTAAGGATGGCAAGCGGAAACAAGGCGGCCAGCTCCTCAGATACAAAGATGTTCAGAAAAGACATATGAAAAGATGCCAAATAGACCATACTCGTTGGGAAAGTTTGGCTGCGCAAAGGATAGAGTGGAGACGCCTAGTGCATCATAATGTAGATGTTTTTGAAGACCGCAGGAGGCATGAACAAGAATCAAAGCGAGAGGCGTTTAAAAACAAACCACCCTCCTCAATACAATATAACTATGTCGGCCGTACCCTGACGTGTCCGCACTGTGCACGTACGCTCATATCAAAAATAGGGTATGTCAGCCACATCAGGGCACATGAGCGACGCCTTGAATGAATTTTTTAAATTTATATATAAATTGGTATCAAACAAATACAGTCACCATAGCCGAAAACGGCCAGGAAAAGATGACATTTAACAGCAGTTTCAATTGACTAAGTGAGAAATGCGTTTCTGTTTTAAGATTAACCAAAAAATTTTTTGTTCGTCAGTCCATCAGTCTGCCTTTTAAAATTTATTTATTGAAATAGGGTCAACAAACAGTGTAACTATATAAATTTCGAAATTAAGTACAAAATCTAAAAATTTCTAAAAGCTACACTAACGGATTTAATTTCTTTACATTAATTTAAATTTTACAAAGCTAAGTGATATGATCGACAACTAATAACGGAAACAAAATCCTAAACAAAAAGCAGATATAATAAAGAAAGTCTTCTTCTTATCGTGTGTGTTAGTGACTAACACTAGTGTCAGATTTTTTAAACCGCCCTTAAGGCCTCTGACGTGGTTTTAGGTAACGACCAATGTCAAAGACAGTGACCGGGACCGACGGCTTAACGTGCCCTCCAAAGACAATCAGGTGATTAGCCTACAATGTCCTAACCAAATAAAACTGGGACTACAACACAAAGTCGTTGCCCCCGCCGGGAATCGAACCCTCGACTTCCGGGTATGAGCCGAACGCTCTAACCACTACACCACGGAGGCAGTTAAACAAAGTGACGATTATTAAGAAATTAATGACGAAATTAAGAACATGCTTCAATAAAGTCTTCTATTGTAGCCTATTTATTTTAGTTTAGTTTCTCGCCTATAGGTCGCAATTGTCAGCCGATTCCTGAAATTTTATGAGAGGGCTCAAAAATAATATATTTAGATTTGTTGCTGATTCAGTTTTTCGAAATTTTTCAAAATGGCGAAAAAACGGGGCGGGGTTTAAAAACTTTAAAATATTATGTTTCGACCATTTCTAAAAAATCTAAGTCACAATACTTTTATGTTACACTTACCTGTTAAGACTCAACTTTCTGTCTTAATAATTTTTTTTTCCGATAAATGTCAACGGATCGGGGTGACTCGCAAGGTCTACAACTCACAGAGCTACTAGTGATACTATGTTCTTAAGGCCATACCCAAATTTTCCGGGGTCCAGTGGCGCCGCCATTTAAAATAAATCATTTAAAAGGAAATGGAGATATCATTCAAAATTGTGTCTTGGTCAAGCCCTAGATAACCCTTAAAACTATTTTATGAACTACTGTTTAAAGTGCGAACGTGAAGCTTTTCTACGCACATTAGCTAAAAGTGGCCGTTTTTCGCAAATGTGCGTAGGAAAGCTTCACGTTCTCACTTTAAACTACAAAAAGTAGTTTAAAAAATACTTTGAATGGGTATCTAGAACTTGACCAAGACACAATTTTAAATGATATCTCCGTTTCCTTTTGAATGATTTATTTTAAATGGCGGCACCACTGGACCCCGGAAAATTTGGGTATGGCCTTAAACAAAGTTCTTTTTCGCAGATTACGTGGTGTAACTAATTAACATGTTACACGTAATTCGTGTGGCGTAAATTTCCTTGGTCGGTTTTCACGATATGCTCAAGAGAGTGTGTTTCCCTTGCCAGAAAGATTTAATTCAAGCTTTCGCAAATTTTGTTCAAATTCCACTCGATCTCCTTTATCCTTACAAAATAGACACAGGTACCTACTTAAATATTGAAATGGACGAATTACATCCTCAGAGATTACATCGTCAGTTTAGCTGCTTATTCTTCTGAATTTTATCCTCGTAATTCGGTTAGGCAACAAAATTTTACATTACCTGAATCCGCACTAATTTGGTGAAATTCGCCTGGTATTAAAAAAATTGTAGTTATTATAATGATTTCAAGTTTAGTGGAGTTTTCTTTTTTGTATTTTTTTTCTTATTTTAAAATAAAATAAGCGGCCAAGTGCGAGTCGGACTCACCCATGAAGGGTAGCAGCAAGTAACATAATATAAGTCTTGTCTCTTAGTATGTTTTTTTATTTATTTTTCTATTTGAGTTGATTGAATGAAAGGTAATTTGCGGTTTATGATTTATGACGTATTAAAAAAACTACTTACTATATCTTGTTCAAACTAATTTTCGCTGGTAGTTTGCATGGTGATGAACATCATATATTTTTTTTAGTGTTATAATTCTCTTATTCAGAAGTTACAGGGGGGGGACACATTTTTCCACTTTGGAAGTGTCTCCCGCGCAAACTATTCAGTTTAGAAAAAAATGATATAAGAAACCTCAATATCATTTTTGAAGACCTATCTATAAATATCACACACGTACGGAATTAAAGAAAAATAAATTTTTGAATTTCAGTTTTAAGTACGGGAAGCCTCCAATAATTATGTTTTATTTTTCTATTTTTGTGTGAAAATCCTAATGCGGTTCACAGCATACATCTACTTACCAAGTTTCAACAGTATAGTTCTTATAGTTTCGGAAAAAAGTGCCTGTGACATACGGACGGACAGACAGACAGACATGACGAATCTATAAGGGTTTCGTTTTTGCCATTTCGTTAAAAACTGTATCCTATTTTAATTTCTGTCATAAATAAAATCATGGTAATAGGCGATCCGGCTAACAACCCATCAATTTTGATGCCTTTTCCACCACCACGCTAAGCGTGGCCTTTGGGCCTAACGGCCCTGGGCTTTGTCTACCCCGTCAGGGGTAACGTGAAAATGTATCTGTATCTGTATAAATAAAATCTAGTTATTGTTATAAGTATTTTTATTACTTACACACACGAAAAACAACAAAATATTTTATTTTTACTTTTATTTGTTTGTTTATTTATTTCTTTTAATTTAAATAGTTGTTTATCACATTTAGGTGTGAACACAAATATACCAATACTGCGCATAAAAAACGTCAATCAATAGTCTATCGATACTATGGTGATCCGTGCTTCGGAGGGCACGTTAATACGCCGGTCCCGGTCATTGTTTTTGTCTCAAACCATGTCAAAGGCCTTTAAGGCGGTTTAAAAACTCTGACACCAGTGTTAGTCACTGGTGTCAGAGAGCTGTTAAATGTAATGTAATTTCAAACCTACAAATATTATAACAACGGCATTCCGAACCAACAGAAAATAATTTAAACACAGATGGTAAATAATCAAACATAATATTAATTAAATTTGTACAAAGAAGAAAATCCGAGCTGAATAATAAATTATTCTTTGTAAACAAAGCGGAATGAGAAATGTAAATAAATAATTCCTACATATTATTTACGCAACGCAAATGTTTAATTTCTATAAGTCATTTAGCTAACTAGCTGTACCCGCGGGCTTCGCTCCCCGTGGGAATTTCGGAATAAACTTTACCCTATGGCCTTCCACGAGTCTTAAACTATATACATATAAAATTTCATCTAAATCGGTTATCTAGTTTAAGCGTGAAGAGATAACAAACAAACAAATATACAAACTCACTTTCTCATTTATAATATTACTAGCTGTGCCCGCGGGCTTCGCTCCCCGTGGGAATTTCGAGATAAATAGTACCCTATGTCCTTCCCCAAGTTTCAAACTATATCCATACCAAATTTCATCCAAATCGGTTAATTAGTTGAAGTGTGAAGAGGTAACCAACAAACAAATATACAAACTCACTTTCGCTTTAATAATATTAGTAAGGCCCAATGCAGACGACAGACTAATCCGTGCCGCACTTTTTAGTCTGTGAAAATAGAACCCATGGAATCACATACAGTAACGCACACGACGCGCAAAAAGTCCGGCGCGCATCGTGTGCGTTACTGCGTATAATTCCATTGGTTCTATTTTCACGGACTATCACAGACTATAAAGTGCGTCACGGATAGTCTGTCGTTGGGCCTAAGAAGTAGGATTGTTGGAAGTAGGAAAGGATAATTTGAATAATTTGACGGGGGCTTAGTGGTTAACACGTTAGTCTGCTCTTTGGGAGTAGTGTTGTATATCTATCGATATTTAAACTTGAAAAATAGTCATAATATGGATAAGACTATCGACAGCCAACAATTATACTATTTATGATGGCAATAATATCAATAGTATTGATACCATTGAATTTAGATGCATATGTCTTATACCTTTAAACGAGCAATTCTTGTACATTTATTTATTTATAAATTTCTGTAATCTCAAAAACGTCTCTAACGATTTCGCTGAAAATTGGTATGTGGGGGTTTTTGGGGGTAAACAATAAATCTAGATTAGTCTGTTTGGGAAAACGCGTGTTTTCGAGTTTTCATTCGTTTTTCTTTCCACGCAGAATATGGTCGCTAATTTCGTCGCGCCGGGTGCCATCCGCTTAGCTCAGCAGTTAAGGATGCTGACCGCTTTAAAGAGTGTTATGGGTTCGAATCCCACTGGGTGACTTACTTTTGTTTTTTTTATGTTCAAGTTTATATATAATTTTTTATTTTGTACTGGTTTTAGACAAGTAGAAATTTAGTTTAATGTTTGAGATGTAACCGACCCAGGTAATTATTATGTTAATGATGATGAATTTTTAGGTTTTTCAAAGTATTTAGTATTGCAAATTAACTGTTGATCGATATTATCGATACTATTCGATATGATATTTTAATTATCAACTAATAAAAATATCCAAAGATTAATAAATGATTTATGACTTTTTGACTTTTGATAGTCATATCGATAGTCACCGATAGTCTTCTTCTTATCGTGTGTGTTAGTGACTAACACTGGTGTCAGAGTTTTTAAACCGCCTTAAAGGCCTTTGACATGGTTTGAGACAAAAACAATGACCGGGACCGGCGTATTAACGTGCCCTCCGAAGCACGGATCACCATAGTATCGATAGACTATTGATTGACGTTTTTTATGCGCAGTATTGGTATATTTGTGTTCACACCTAAATGTGATAAACAACTATTTAAATTAAAAGAAATAAATAAACAAACAAATAAAAGTAAAAATAAAATATTTTGTTGTTTTTCGTGTGTGTAAGTAATAAAAATACTTATAACAATAACTAGATTTTATTTATACAGATACAGATACATTTTCACGTTACCCCTGACGGGGTAGACAAAGCCCAGGGCCGTTAGGCCCAAAGGCCACGCTTAGCGTGGTGGTGGAAAAGGCATCAAAATTGATGGGTTGTTAGCCGGATCGCCTATTACCATGATTTTATTTATGACAGAAATTAAAATAGGATATAGTTTTACAATTTTTTGTCTGCTTGGTACTAAAATAAATCAGTTTTTTTTTGTGTTACTGAGTACTAAAATGCTGTAGTCTACTATCAAAAAAAAAATCTCAACGCAAACTTTTCACTGAAGAGTTTTTTAATAAAGAAGTTGAAGTTCTTCGTTACACAGCGAAGAAAATGCAAGCATTCAGAATATACTGGCTTAAATGGAAAGCAAGTGTTCTTTTACGACACTGTATATTATTCTGACACAAAGCGCAAAGGGTAGAGAAGTAAATATAGTAAACAAGTAACATTTTAAAGATGATAAAATTTGAGTGTTGATATTTTATGAAATAGCAATAAAAAGTCAGAATAAAAGAAATCCGTACCATCCTCCTATTTGTTTGTTTATTACCTCTTTACGCTTAAACTACTAAACCGATTTGGATGAAATTTGGTGTGGATATAGTTTGAGGTTTGAAGGACATAGGATACTCTTTATCCCGAAATTCCCACGGTGAGTGAAACCTTTAGTTACAGCTAGTTATCTATAAAAATCACGTTTTTTCAATGGGACCACCACTCATATATTTATTTAATTCTGTTTTTAGTATTGGTTGTTATGGCGGCAGCAGAAATACATCATCTGTAAAATTTAAAACTGTCTGGCAATCACGGTTCATGAGATACAGCCTGGTGACAGACAGACAGTCAGACGAATAGATGGACGGACAGATAGAGGAATCTTTATATCTCTTCTTATATCTTGTCTATATATGACAATAATATATTTTTTTAGGAACCTTAACCAAGAGAAAATGAAAAATACGTATCTAAATTTCAAATTATCTTCTAAATGAGCCACAAAAAAAAGAGGTATTTTGAGGGAAAGTACATTTAACTCACCATGATTTTCCTCGCTACTTTCATATTTTAGGTCAGCTCTATAAGTCAACTGCTTCAAATTCTTTCTGTCATTCACCATATTTACACTAGCCCACCGTCCCAACTATTGTTAAATTTTGTAAAGTATTTTTTCTGTTCACTAAATATTTTGTGTCTGTACTTTATTCTGGCCTCACATTGTGTACACAGCGAAGATTAAATTTCAAGAAGTCTTCGCGGATACGAAATTTCTTTTCAACTTACTGTAATTTAGTTTGTGAATGTCTTTCTGTATTGTGGCGTGTGAAAAATAGCCCACCAAAAATGGTACAATGCGTATTTAGATATTGTTTTTCTTTCTGACTGGAAATGACATTTATAACTAAAAAGGTAATTAGCTGCTTTTCTGGCGGCATGGATTTTTAAAGCCTGTCGCGGAAAAGGTGAAAATTCATCTCATTTAAATTAGGCGATGTGACTAGAAACCCATCACTGTTTTGATTCTTCTATCTTGCCCACTATCACGCTAAAATGGTCTTTGGGTTTTGCAGCCCGGTCTCGTTAGACCTGCTAGACCTAAAATGTTGTTTTCCCATTCATTAAGACGTAATAGTGTAATATTTCTATTATGTAACAAATTAACAAAAAATATAAAAAGCCTGTGATCAAGAAGTATTTTTAGAATTCCGTAGTAAACAAGGAACTCTTATAGTTTTAAAATCTGTCTGTCTGTCCGTCCATGGTTTTACTCAGAGGTTATAAATACTAGAAAGCTGTAATTTGGCATTGATATGTAAAATAAAGTCATAAAAAATAAATTTTTGGGTTAGCTTCCATACATGTCAAGTGGGAGTAATTATTTTTTTCTCAATTAACCTATCATGTGTGATATCGTTAAATAGGTCTTTTAAAAATATTGTGAGCTTGTGACCTACATTTTCCGATTTTCAAATTGGCAAATTTTCGTTAGCGTCAAGTGTGGGGGACATTTGACTCTAACGAAAATTTGCCAATTCCATCTGCTAAGCGGTTGTATATAGACACGTGAAAAATTTAACGGCAGAAGTATTTTTAACAATATTTAAAGGATAACTGTCTGAGTAAGTTAGTGTTTACAAATAAAAAAGTTAAAGGTGACCGCATTGTAAAATGTCCTCGGAATAGGAAAATTTCATACTGATTTTACTAAACTATTCTTTTTTGGACTTTTTAGTTGCGTGGACTAAAAAGTCAGCATTCGCAACTACGGAACCCTACACAGCGCTACCTATCCCCGTTTGAGCTACGTAATTATTTTAATTAATTCTGTGGCTGAGCAGTAATTTTCCTACGTTTTTATTTCATAGAGATAAAAATAATCTTATTATTTTTGTAAGACTACAACTGAGTAGAATTTCTGCGTTAAAAGAAATTAGTCTTACTATTTTTTGGTGCGAGTAATTGTATACAATATTATAATTATCTCGAGCAAAGTTTCTTTAAAAACAGTCTTATACAATTTTACCTAGCTGGTAAACGTACATTAAAAATATTTATTACAATATTGTTTATATTATTCTTATACATATATGTCGATATACTGTATTTAACTTATAGTTTTCTCTGCACCACCGTTATTTTAGACGTTTCTACTTTTCTTCTCCATCCACCGGTTGTATAAAATAACCTTTGGTTTATAAAGTAACCTATGGTTTATAGAAAACAATAAATATTATTTAAACGAACAAATCATACAGATCGAGATAGTCCAATAATAATACGAACAAATGGTATTAGTAATCAGATTGAAACAATTCAAACCAATAAATTTTTTTCATAATCTCAATAATCTCACCCAATTGGTTCTGTATGCAAATCCAATCCAACTTTAAATTCAATTGAGTATTTTTCCAATTGTCACCGGCTCAGTTTATTCATGGTATTGGCGTATGAAAGGCAATGAAAACTGAATTTGTTTGCCAAATAAACTGATGCATTGACAGTCATGAATTTAGTAAGTTCCAACTGGATTTGGATAGTATATTTATTTAATTAGTTTTTGTGCAAAGATTTTAAAATAAATAAATATATAGGGACAAATTACCCTGATTGAGTTAACCTTAAAGTAAGTTCGAGACTTGTGTTATGAGATACTAACTCAATGATACTATATTTTGTAACAAAGGCATATATAGATAAACATCCAACACCCAAGAAAATTTGAAAAAGGCCATTTTCCAACTTGCCTTGACCGGGGATCGAACCTGGAACCTTTGGGTGGCGGATTAGCATGGTGACCACTACGCCACGGAGGTCGTTTATATGATAAATAAATAAATGTGTTGTATTTTCCGTTTTTTTCCTTGTCATTACTTGTGGTTTTGTAATTTTTATTGACAAGAGCTCTGAAGAAATAACGTCTATTTTTACACAAAAATACGCACATGGCATCCCACACAAGCGAAGGTCGCTTGTGTAAATGCCACGTGTGTAGACACATTGGCATCTATTCGAATGGCGGAAGCTGCTTTGAAAATAATTCATCAAGCCATCAAGAGCATAATATTCTGCAAGCGTTTCAGAACGACCACTACTGATAACATAATAGGTAAGAATACTCGTAAGTCAGGAAAGGGCGATTAACCCATTATAAATTTTGTTTTTTTTTTTGTATTTTATTTTATCATGTATCATGTGGTGTACGGTAATAGATAGGTAACTTGTTTTCAAAACTCAAGATAAGCCTTATGAATTTCAACATTTTTCTTACAAAAACTTACTATTGTAGCAACAATACAATTCATTTTCAATTTCCCGTAGCTCCAAGAAGCTGGAAATTATGCAATAGCTACATTGTCGAGATTGGATGCGACAATGTTGTCGCTAAAGATATTGCCGATTTAAGTTTTCTATTGTTGTTTGTTGCATCTGAATACGTCTGTTACTCCTTGAGGGAATGTAAATCTGAGAGAATAACAGGTCTTTGCTCTTTTATCTTAGCAAATGATATGGTGGTATAGATAATGTTAGCAAATGAAAAAAAAAACCTTTATATTACAAAACTAAGTCTAATGTTAGAATTTCGTTGAAAAAAACTTATTATCCGACCAAAATGTGTTGATATCTGTATTAAAAAGTAAGTACCAACAAGTCATATTTTCAGATTCTGTCAGCATCAATCTTGACTTTGGTTGGGTCATTGCTGAAACCCAGTACCAGTACGGATACTAATGTCAGTCCGTGTTTTACCACGAGAAAGCCTCTCTAAATTAGCACATGGCATACTAACAAGCAAAATACAATTATAAATAACATAAAAAAATATATATTTGGAAAACGTCATTAGAAAAGTTTTGCTCAAAAACTAACTCAATAAGTATCATCCACATCCAGTAGGAAGTTCTTTAGTTCATGAATGTCAATGCGCCGATTTATTTGACAAATTCTCTTTTCATTGTGTGTCGTACGCCACGCACGATGAAATGGAAAAAATATTGAGTTAAATTGCATATAGAACCAATTAGGAGAGATTATTGCGAATATAAAAAAGTTATTTGATCGGTGGAATTAGGTATATTTTATAACAATTTCTTTACTTCTTGTTTCTGTTTTTATATTTCTTTTAACAATTCATAATATTATTATTATCAATAACTTTAAGATTAAGAGGTACTATTTGAATCAGGCAAAGTTATCCATCACTTGACAAAACTTGCAACAGACGAAAAATCAAACGAACGAATTTATCATGGTTTTCATTCATCTAAATAAACTTTGCCCATAAACTAACTCGATAAATATTATCCAAATCCAGTTGGAACTTGCTCAATTCATGACTGTCAGTGCGTCGATTTATTTTGCAAACAAATACCCTTTTCATTGCGTTTCATACGCCAATACCAATGAATAAACTGAGCCGATGACAATTCGAAAAATATTGAATTGAATTTTAAATTGGATTGGATTTGCATATATAACCAATTGAGAGAGATTATCGCCATTATAAAAAAAGACTTATTCGTTAGTTTGAACTGTATTTTATTTCATTTTTGTTATTTAAACTTTTTATTTTAGTTTTTGTATTACCACCTAAATGCTATATTTTAGCTCAAAGTAAAAATCATTTATTTATCTTTGGATATTTGTATCACGTGATATTTTTTTTTTGTTTATATGCTATGAAGAATTCCGTGAAACGAAAAAGGGGTAACAACTCAAAAGTGTGTGAAAGTACCCATTCATATGAACAATATTTGCTATCATACGAACCTTGATGTTACAATAAAAAAAAAACAGTGAATCAATTCATATTTTACTTTGTATTTATCAGCCAATTTTTTAATATGCGATTTTTTAAAGATTTTGAACTTAAATCTGTCAAGGCTAAGGAGTTACTGAGATATAGAGGCGGTTGCGATTTCACAGTGTTATTTTGTATGTCATCCATATCGAGCCAGCCTCCGAAGGCAGCATACAGAATGTCTACAATCCCAGTCTCAATGCTAAGTCTGGATCTCTGCAGAATTGAATACGCGTCGTATTGGAATATTCTCGCCGCATAATAAAGCGGGCGTTTCGTTGCGAGACGTGAGCTAGATTTTGACTGACTTCAGAAGAAATCTGTTTGTGGATAAGTCAGTTTTTGGTCAAACATATAAACGTAGAAGGAACTAAATTGAACCACGGGCTATACTATAACCCTTCGAATGTCGGCATAGCAGACACAATAGTAAAACAATACATCAGACGCCCGCTCCGGGCGTCCGACAGTTAAAGGGATAATAAAATTAAAATACACATTTAAAAATTGAAAAGAAATCCGGCATTTCCATACGAAAAAGTGCAGCCGCCCGGGAAATTTTATAGGAATGTCGAAGTGTTTTAATAGTATTTTATGCAACAGTTGTATAAGAGGGTTCAAAATATGCGAGTGGCGCAGGTTTCGTAAGGAGGCGCCATCGAGCATTTTTTGACGCACTTATACAACGTTGCATACAATACTTTTTCTACGACTATATTTACTAAATAAAATACAAAACCAAACAAAGAAAATATGAAAATGTTTGACTTACATGTTTGGTAAATCAGATTTAGAATATACAAGTACTGATCTATATGGTATCTATGGTAAACTTTTTTTTTGATTGACGTCTTTTTAGTGACTATGTTAAAAAAACATTTTTTTTTATGTTGGCAGTATGGTAAATCTATAAAAAAAATGTTCTTGGTCTATGGCTAGCAGTATCGTTTTAGTGAAATAACGACACATGTGCTATTATGAGGCATAGAGTATAGACTTTTTTCTGCAATCATGTTATCAATGTTCTTATATTAGTGTTCAGAACCATTTAAAAGACAGATAACAGTACAGGAGTAGAAAAATTTTTGTAACTTTGTATTTTGATTTTGTCGTTAGTTCGATTTATTACGGGTATGACTTCCACAGTGTATGTTCGCAAAATTGTATTTATTACGAGTATGTTGTTGAAAAAGGATACCTAGAAAAATTCTTTAGTGACTCGAGATAAGCCCAAGTAACGCCAAATTTTTAAATTTAAAAAACTTACAATGCTAGCAATACGCTTCAAGAAAATTTAAACTAAACACTACATTGTCGAGATTGGATGCGACAATGTTGTCGCTAAAGATATTGCCGATTTAAGTTTCCTATTGTTGTTTGTCGCATCCGAAGACGTTTGTTACTCCTCGAGGAAATCAAATATAACTATTAGTAACTAGTAAAAGAAGAAAGAAAAATAATTTATTTCAGATATCACAATAACGGTTTAACAATTATAAAAATAGTTCTCAGCAATCAAAATTAAAATATTGTGCCCATATCGAAATGGCTTCCTCTCAGCTTAATATTGTAACCTTACCACATTATACTGGTACTTACCAAATAAACAAAATAAAATTTAAAGTAAAAAGCATACATATACATAACAAGTAATTATTAAAAAGACTGTCCTCTGTCTGTAATAAAGACTCCCAAGAATATTCCCAAGACGAATCTTCTTCTTATCGTGTGTGTTAGTGACTAACACTTGTGTCAGAGTTTTTGAACCGCCTTAAAGGCCTCTGACATGGTTTTAAGTAACGACCAATGTCAAAGACAGTGACCGGGACCGACAGCTTAACGTGCCCGCGCGACCAGCACGGATCATCTTACTTATCAGACAATCAGGTGATCAGCCTACAATGTCCTAACCAAACTAGGACAACAACACAAAGTCATTGTCCCCGCCGGGAATCAAACCCGCGACCTCCGGGTATGAGCCGAACGCTCTAACCACTATACCACGAAGGCAGTTAAAAAAGTTAAAATTCTTTAGTGACTCGAGATAAGCCTAAGTAACGCCAAATTTTAAAATTTAAAAACTTACAATTCTAGCAATACGCTTCAAGAAAATTTAAACTATACACTACATTGTCGTTATTGGATGCGACAATGTTGTCGCTAAAGATATTGCCGAGTTAAGTTTTCTATTGTTGTTTGTTGCATCCGAAGACGTTTGTTGCTCCTTGAGGAAATCAAATGAAACCTATATAACTACTAATAATAGTGATGTGCCGTTCCCAAATTCCCGTTTCCGGGGAACGTTCCTTATTCCCGTTTACGGGAATGTTCCCTGGAATTTCCCGCATATTAAAAAATTGGCTGATAAATACAAAGTAAAATATGAATGGATTCACTGTTTTTTTTTTATTGCAACATCAGGGTTCGTATGATAGCAAATATTGTTCATATGAATGGGTACTTTCACTCACTTTTGAGTTGTTACCCCTTTTTCGTTTCACGGAATTCTTCATAGCATATAAACAAAAAAAAATATCAAGTGATACAAATATCCAAAGATAAATAAATGATTTTTACTTTGAAGTAAATATATCATTTTATTAATCATAATAATAATCATAATCATATTTATTCATAAAAAGTATTTACACGCCATACAAAAATAAAATTGAATAATAAAATAAAATTAACATACAATTAAATAAATTACACATACATAACTAATAATAATCATATAATTACTTAATAATCAATAAAAATTATCACATTAAATTGGAATTATATTATAAGCGACATTCATAAAATTCTTGTATACTGTAGAATGTACGCTCAAGAAGCCACTTTTTTAGCTTGACTTTAAAGCTTGTCAATGTAGTCGCCTGTTTTATATCAGGTGGTAACTTATTAAAGACAGACGGCCCCATTACATGAGTCAGTCTGTCAGTCTTAGCAAGTCTGTGTGGTATCAGGTGCAGTCGGTCAACATCACGGAGCACAATGTCGTGCACATCTCTCGGTCTTTGGTACTCGTCTTGGTTGCTAAAGACATATGTAGAAGCTACCTGTAAGATGAGAAGGGATGGGAAGGGGATATTTATTTAACTTTATTACAAAATATGTAATAGGCGGACTTAAAGCTTTATCTACCAGTCAACCCACTGGTGATGCCGAGAATAAGAAATCTGTAGAAGACATTTAGGTATAAGGTAATACAAAAACTAAAATAAAAAGTTTAAATAACAAAAATGAAATAAAATACAGCTCAAACTAACGAATAAGTCTTTTTTATAATGGCGATAATCTCTCTCAATTGGTTCTATATGCAAATCCAATCCAATTTAAAATTCAATTCAATATTTTTCGAATTGTCATCGGCTCAGTTTATTCATTGGTATTGGCGTATGAAACGCAATGAAAAGGGTATTTGTTTGCAAAATAAATCGACGCACTGACAGTCATGAATTGAGCAAGTTCCAACTGGATTTGGATAATATTTGTCGAGTTAGTTTATGGGCAAAGTTTATTTAGATGAATGAAAACCATGATAAATTCGTCCGTTTGATTTTTTGTCTGCTGCAAGTTTTGTCAAGTGATGGATAACTTTGCCTGATTCGAATAGTACCTCTTAATCTTAAAGTTATTGATAATAATATTATTTTGAATTGTTAAAAGAAATATAAAAATAGAAACAAGAAGTAAAGAAATTGTTATGAAATATAGTTCCACCGAACAATTTTTTTTTTTCATATCCACAATAATCTCTCTTAATTGGTTCTATATGCAATTTAACTCAATATTTTTTCCATTTCATCGTGCGTGGCGTACGACACGCAATAAAAAGAGAATTTGTCAATAAAATCGGCGCATTGACAGTCATGAACTAAGCAACTTGCTACTGGATGTGTCGCTAAAGATATTGCCGAGTTAAGTTTTCTATTGTTGTTTGTTGCATCCGAAGACGTTTGTTGCTCCTTGAGGAAATCAAATGAAACCTATATAACTACTAATAATAGTGATGTGCCGTTCCCAAATTCCCGTTTCCGGGGAACGTTCCTTATTCCCGTTTACGGGAATGTTCCCGGGAACATTCCCAATTTCAGGGGAACGTTCCCATCCCAATTTTATTTTTTCATCATATGAATGTTTTCTGCTATAGGTAGTTAAGTATTCTTAATATGTATATTCATCAGCAGATCAAATATCAAAATAATTCATTTTTAACCCATAATTTTTAATCTATTACCAAGAAAGTCGTTATTAAACAGACTGTCCTCTGTCTGTAATAAAGACTATCCCCAAGACAAATCAGAGCAGGATACAGAGTCCCTATGGCCATCCTTCGGCTCCATTATCAGATCAACTCTAATGTCATTATAATATTGCAATTTCACGCGATATAATAAAAAAAAAAAAACAAAAAAAAGCCTTTTTATTCCAGTGACCAAACACAATCTTAGCAATAACATAGTTTTTTATTTTATTTTTAAATACAGAAACAATAAATATTAAATGGATAATAAAAATATTTTTTTTTATGTCAAAGAAGAAATAATATTAATAGCTACATAAAATAAGCGGCCAAGTGCGAGTCGGACTCGCCCATGAAGGGTTCCGTAGTAGCAAATAACATAATATAAAAGTCTTGTAGTATGTTTTTTAATTTTTATATTTGAGTTGATTGAATGAAAGGTAAATTGCCGTTTACGATTTATGACGTATTAAAAAAAAAACTACTTACTAGATCTCGTTCAAACCAATTTTCGCTGGTAGTTTTCATGGTAATGAACAACATTTATTTTATTTAGTTTTATCATTCTCTTATTTTAGAAGTTACGGGGGGGGGGGACACACTTTTTTCCACTTTGGAAGTGTCTCTCGCGCAAAGTATTCGGTTTAGAAAAAAATGCTATTAGAAACCTCAATATCATTTTTGAAGACCTATCCATAGATACCCCACACGTATAGGTTTGATGAAAAATAAATTTTTGAGTTTCAGTTCTGAGTATGGGGAACCCCCAAAATTTATTGTTCTTTTTCTATTTTTGTGGCAAAACCTTAATGCGGTTCACATAATACATCTACTTACCAAGTTTCAACAGTATAGGTCTTATAGTTTCGTAATAAAGTGACTGTGACATACGGACGGACAGACAGACAGACAGACATGACGAATCTATAAGGGTTCCGTTTTTGCCATTTGGCTACGGAACCCTAAAAATTACAAGAAGAACTAATACTAATAGTAATCAATTTTGTTTAAATGTTAAACAAAAATCACGCGATATACGTATGAGGAAACGGGGAAGTGTGTCTTTAACTTGCGATATTTGTTTACAGACAGAACGACAGACAACGGGACCGGTAAAACTAAATAAAAGAACTGCCTCCGTGGTGTAATGGTTGGAGCGTTTGGCTCATACCCGGAGGTCGCGGGTTCGATTCCCGGCGGGGGCAACGACTTTGTGTTGTTGTCCTAATTTGGTTAGGACATTGCAGGCTGATTACCTGATTGTCTGATAAGTAAGATGATCCGTGCTTCGGAAGGCACGTTAAGCCGTCAGTCCCGGTCACTGTCTTTGACATTGGACGTTACCTAAAACCATGTCAGAGGCCTTTCAGGCGGTTTAAAAACTCTGCCACTAGTGTTAGTTACTAACACACACGATAAGAAGAAGAAGAATAAAAGATTGTAAAAAATAGTATGATTGTACTGGATTTATTGACCGAGTAAGCTAAAACGGAGACGCCGTTTCAGCTTCGACAAAAATTCCTTCGTGTGTCCGGAAGTCCGATGTTCGATGTCCAGTTTTCTAGCTGTTCTTGCCCACAGGTCGCATTTCTCGTGAAATTTTGCGAGCAAGTTCGATATTTACGAGTTGACTAGCTGTGTCCTGCGGTGTTACCCGCGATTAAAGTAGCCTATGTGTTAATCAAGTGTCAGCTTCCTGCATAACAAATTTTATCAAAATTGGACCTGCCTTTTGCGTGTGAAGAAGTAAAACATATACTCACACACGCTTTCTCCTTTATAACTTTAGTGTGATGACTGCACTGCTTATTGTCATGATTTTTACTATCACCGACTGGCATGGAAGGACATCAACTTGTTATGGATGGATAATAGTTTGTACAGATTATGAACCTTCTCGTCTCACAAAAGTATGCCAAAGGCCGTGCAAAGCGGTGAAGTGTCATCATGAACAGTGATTTATTTATATATTTAAAAAACTATTAAATTTAAAAGCGTTCTCTCCCACTCAACCATAGAGTTAAACAGATAATTTATTGCGGCGCAAAATTATTTTAATTGTGACACACCAAATAATAATAATGATCATAGCCTTGATTCCTCTTTACAGCCTATATCACTAATCAGCTAAAGGCTTTTTCTAATAAAGAGAGAGTTTGTCCATAATCAACAGTAGATAAGATGTTGTCAGTCATAAGTCAGGAAATAGACGAGATGAGGAAAGTGGATAACATAGGAAAGTAGACAAGATGAGGAAGTGGACAAGATGGGAAAGTAAATAAACTGTTAAGGCCATACCTAAATTTTCCGGGGTCCAGTGGCGCCACCATTTGAAATAAATCATTTTAAAGGAAACAGTGATATCATTTAAAATTTTGTCTTGACCAAACCCTAGATAACCCTTTTAACTATTTTATGAACTACTGTTTATAATTTAAAGTGAGAACGTGAAGCTTTTCTACGCACATTTGCGAAAAACGGCCACTTTTAGCTAATGTGCGCAGAAAAGCTTCACGTTCTCATTTTAGATTATAAACAGTAGTTCATAAAATAGTTAAAAGGGTTATCTAGGGTTTGGTCAAGACAAAATTTAAAATAATATCACTGTTTCCTTTCAAATGATTTATTTCAAATGGGGGCGCCACTGGACCCCGGAAAATTCAGGTATAGCCTTAAAGTGGCCGAGCATGAAAATGGACGAGATTGGAAAGAGGATGGATGGATAAATTCGTAACGCATAGGCGCTGCTGCTCGTTTCTAGGGATCCTTACCCAAAGGGTGAAAACGAGACCCTAATACTATGACACCGCAGTCCGTGCGTTTGTGTGTCTGTCTATCACCAAGGTGTATCCCATGAACCAGGATAGCTAGACCATTAAAATTTTCACAGATGATGTATTTCTATTGCAGCTATAACAACAAATACTAAAAACAGAATAAATAAATATTTTAGTAGGGTTCCCTAACAACAAACGCGATTTATGTCGTTCCTTGCTTGTTATTAATAACGGCAACAGATAAACGCTAGAAATATTCACAGAAAATTCAATTGTATATTCGTTTTAAAAATAACTCTTCATGCCCGAGTCCGACTCGGCACTTCACATCACCGGTTAATGTTACGTATATTTCCCTGCCTTTTTCGTCACCCATGGGAAAGGAAGGTGACAAATCGTATTCCACTCTGCCGTCACCACACCGTAGGAATCTCTTAATCGTATCTTTTACATTTAAGCACCAAGCTCTTGTCACAATCACTTTATGGAAATATGTATTATGTGACATCATATACAAGAGAGATATCTGCCTTCTTTCTTATCGTGTGTGGTTTAGTGACTAACACTAGTGTCAAAGTTTTTAAACCGCCTTAAAGGCCTCTGACATGGTTTTAGGTAACGACCAATGTCAAAGACAGTGACCGGGACCGACGGCTTAACGTGCCCTCCGAAGCATGGATCATCTTACTTATCAGACACAATCAGGTGATCAGCCTGCAATGTTCTAACCAAACTAGGACAACAACACAAAGACGTTGCCCCCGCCGGGAATCGAACCCGCGACCTCCGCATGAGCCGAACGCTCTAACCACTACACCACGGAGGCAGTTAATATCTATCATAGATATAATAGATATCTGCCAAAAATCGTCATTGTGTATTTTCAGATTTAAAATTTCTTCTAAGTCAGTTAAAATCTAGCTCACGTCTTGCAACTAAAGGCCCGCTCTATAATGCGGCGAGAATATTCATTGGGAGACATAATTGGTTACTATTGCTTTAAAAGTAAATTATTTGTTAAGAAAATAAAACGTTTTTTTTGTGACGTTTATTTTTACTTCATCATCGTTATCATCGTCAGGTCTTTTTGTCTCCACTGCAGAAGCACGACCCTCTCTGTACTACTAGAGCCATACTTGGCCAAAGCAGTCAGAGGACTTGGCCTACATCCTCCTTGGAGAGGTCTCATTGATTTTTATAAGCTTTGTTTAGCTTGTATATCCTAAGTCGCCATATACGACATCCACGGGAGGACTTGGAGTGGCCCTATTTTACTCTGCCGGAAACCACACTACATTATTTTACTTGTCATGATCATATCTATTTTAAACGTGATTAAAACCAATATTAAGAGCGCTATTTGACATACATAGATACATACATAATATCACGCCTGTTTCCCGCAGGGGTAGGCAGAGACTATGGACCTCCACTTGCTACGATCCTGACAAACCTCTTTACATATGGAATAGAAAATGTTTGTTTTGTATGTAATATGAGTTGTTGGAAAGAAGCAGTTGGAAAAAAGAAAAAAAAAGAAGCAAACTGTATGTATACGGCAAACCGCCAAAGTCAAAGTCAAAGTCAAAGTCAAAAAATTTTATTCAATGTAGGATAAATTTATCTCTTATTGAAGGTCATTTGCCTTCCCTATTTATGTAATGTGTATCATATAATGTGTATAAATATAAACAAAAGCTAACAAAGCTAACAGCGTTTACTTAGGCTTGTTTACACAGCATTAAGAGTTCCGTGGAACATAACCATCCATTCTGTTACGGATATAGTTATCGGAGCGAGAAATGCGGAAGATACGTTGACAGAAATTTTTGTACAAATAATAAAAAATACCGTTCATACCATTTTGTGGAGGTATAAAAAAATCACGTTTGTTGCGGGAAGCACTTTAATATTTATTTTATTCTGTTTTTTATATTTGTTGCTATAAAGGCAACATAAGTACATCATCTGTAAAAATTTCAACTGTTTAGCTATCACGGTTCATGAGATACAAAATAAAGCCTGGTGGCCGACAGACATAGAGACTTAGTTAACTCTAGTTCCTAAAAGCAATCAAATGATATGACAAGTACATGAAACTTAAAGTACAGTGGTAGTTTGAATAACCTACTTTGTGATTTGTCATAGGTGCATCCTACACAAACTATTTTTTATCCCTAGACAAAAAAGGGCGGCTTTTTTGTCTAGGGATAAAAAATAGTTTTAAATCACAGTCGATGCTACAGACAGACACACAGACATGTCAAACTCATTTTTCCTCTTTTTTGTATGAGAATAATATTAGAAACGATTATGAGGGACTGTAAAAGTGGCACCTTTAACAGAGAAATTCAGGAGTAATAGCCCAAGTAACAAAAGCTTCTATAACCAAGGCGTTTTATCACCGAACAGAAATATAGTTGGCCTATAATGGTAACCATTGTGACTGCTTGTACTATAACGGTTTTCAACAGAGCGGTTTCGTTCTATAAGATAAAAGAGCATTTAAGTCCTATAAATTAGCTCTTAAAACGCTTACAGGAACATACAAAAGAATATTTAAAGTGTTGCTCTATAATAGCTACACAATATACTACTAAAATACTATTTATTTCTGTAGACAATCTTATTGACACTTTTATAAATCTATTTTGTACTAATAATGCGTCAAAATTACTTTTATAGTACTAGTACTGTAGCAGTATCGAAGACTCTATTACAAGACAAATTTGCACTTTAAAAGTAACTTGCATAACCATTACGTCAAGTTTTAGCGTTTTAAAAGCTCCCTAAACATGGCTACGGGGCTAGTTCTGTAAAAGCCATGAAAATTCTTCTTTAGTATTAAATAGTCCCAAAGTGACTCCTGGTTCATTTTCTAAATAACTTATATTTTAAACAGCTCTATAAATGAGTTTCTGTTACTGCTACAAGACTAAGACATAATATAAAAGCACTAAAATCTATAATTAATGGACTATTAAGATCTATACTAGCTTTTCAGTATCATATATATGACAAATACTTCATAAATGGCGGCACACTGTCAAATGTTTTAAGAAATCTGGAAAAAAAATAAGTAGGTACTTATATGTTCAAAAATGGATTTAAGATCTCTGCGTCGGTATAAAGTGAGTGGTAGTTATAAAAAGAAGGTAAAGAATCGATACACACAATCATTATTATCAATACAACAGGCTCATGTTCAAAATGTAAATACTGGCCAAGCGGTTTCAGAAAAAATGAGACATGGTTCCGCACAAAATATTTGTTTTGTACCACATAATATGCATGAAAAATATGAAAATGAGAGCACCTCTATTGAAAGTTTTTCAACTTCAGAATGTTCAGATAATGAGAGCAATAAAGATGATCAATTTCGCAGTGACATAAGAAGATGGTGCGTCACTTATAATATATCACATCAAGCTGTTAAAAGTTTGATAGAAATAATAAATAAGCGCATTCCAAATGTGTTATCGAAAGATCCAAGGACGCTTTTGCAAACAAATGTTAAATTAAACATCAAATCAATACCTGGTGGATATTACTGGCATAACAGCTTAACAGAAACATTGCATGTTTTACTAGGCGTCATAGAAAATCCACCAAAAAATATTTCACTGAACTTTAACATAGACGGATTACCACTTTATCACAGCTCTAAGCAACAGATATGGCCGATTTTGTGTAATATTTATGAATTGCCGCTGCTATCTCCTTTTGTAATCGGGATATATTCCGGACAAGGAAAGCCAACAAATTTAGAATTCTTTTTAAGAGATTTTGTAGACGAGATGAAACAACTAATAGAAAACACTATTATTATTAAAGATATGAACAATACAGAGAAAAAAATTGGTGTAAAAATAAGACTTTTTGCCTGTGACTCTCCAGCACGAGCAATGATAAAAGGTAAAATTTAAAATACTTACCTATTTTGATACGTTTTAGATATATTTGTATTTTTATTCAACACAGTGTAAAATTTGGAATTGTCTGGTAGTAGTGGATGTCCTTTTCTTCTTTAATATTTAAAACTTTTCAATACATTATTTTTAATAAGTTTCTAAACTTTGTTAAAAAAGCTAAGTTACGTAATTAAAAGTTACTTACGAAATGTATCATGTTGTTTTATTTTCAGGCGTATGCAATTACAACGCCAAGCATGGATGTCTAAAGTGTACAACAATTGGAGAATATTCACATGTTTCTGGTACCGTTTACTTTCCAAAAGTTGGCTGTGCAAAGAGGAATGATACAGATTTCCGAGCAAAATGTTACGGAGAGCATCATAAAATGGATTCGCCATTATTGGAGCTACCTGTCGATATGGTGGAAGATTTTATCGTAGGAGATTCATTGCATTTATTAGACCTGGGCTTAATGAAACGACTTCTTAAAGGTTGGATGGAAGGAAAGTTTTCAAATAAAAAAACGAAGTGGTGCGCTCAGGATATTATGACAGTTTCAAATTTTTTATCTAACTGTAAATTGCCAAAAGAAGTGCATCGAGCTGTTAGATCTTTAAATGACTTAGCACACTGGAAAGGATCCGAGTTTAGAGCTTTCCTATATTACTTGAGTTTTATAATTCTACAAAAAGTATTAAATACTGAAACTTACCATCATTTTCTGTGCCTATTTTGTGCCGTCACTATTTGTTCCAATAAAGAGTATTTCCATTTTTTGGACCTGGCAGATTCATTGTTCATCTCTTTTGTAGAAATATTTAAAACAATATACGGAAAAGATTATATAACCAGTAACGTACATAACTTAACACACTTGACTGAAGAGGTAAGAAAATTTGGCCCTTTGCAAGATTTCAGTACATACCCGTTTGAAAATAAATTATTTATGTTAAAAAGGATGATACGGCATGGAAATAAGCCTCTTGCTCAAATTGCTAGACGCATAAGTGAAAAAGACATGATTGATCTGCAAGGTGTTATTAAGGACAAACTAACCAAGAGTTATCCATTTTTAAAAACACAAAGGACCAAAAGAGGTACAGACAGAAATGTTCTTCATTTAAAAACATTCATTTTGTCATCTCAAGAACGAGATTGTTTTTTTTTAACTCATGACAATAGTATTATAGAGATAACTTCCATTGTAGATGATGAAGGTAGTATAGTAATTAAGGGCAATCGTATAGAAAATCTTAGTGATGTTTTTAATATACCAATCAAATCATCATACTTAAATATATACAAATGCGATTGTAATTGCATTCAAAAACAAAAAGTGAATTTTAAAGTTGATTCAATTAAATGTAAGGTTGTCTGCCTAACTTACAATTCTATCATGTATTTTGCACCATTGTTACACACTTTATGATAAATAAAACTAGTTTATAAAAAGAGAATATTTTAATTTTCATTTATTAATTATAAACAAGATTTATAATGACAAGATGAGTTTTAATTTACATTCTTAATCTAGAACCAGTAGGAAAATCTATCGTCAACGTCTCAATACTTATACAATATTTAAAAAAAGAAGTTCGATAAGCAGAAGTAATCTAATTCTTAACAAAACCAAAAAAATATATAAGTAACAAAAACGGATGAGTTGAGAATGAGAAACAGTTCAGTAACGAAAACGCCTTCTTGAGAACTACTTTAAATTGTGGCATTAGTAATCGTACGGCACTTTATATGATGACAAGATACTTATATATTTTTTTATGAACAGTGAAACAATCAAAAAAAATCGTACTGAATCAACTAAGTTCCTATCTAATCAACTAATCACGTTGATAATCTAATTAATAGAATAGAACTAAACTTTACTTTAAATATTATAAACTTAATGTAAGTATAAACAAAATGTGTACTTTTACATAATTCTACAGTGCTATATGCTATATTGTGTGTTGAAGTCGCTGTACCGTACACACACTTTTGGTAAACGATCGTATTTAGTCTTTACTTTACTTTTGAATAAATCAGTCTCAAATTCAGTAAGTACTACCTATTAACATGATTATATTATTTAATACTATGTAATTAAATCAGTCTCAAATTCAGTACGTACTACCTATTAACATGATTATATTATTTAATACTATGTAAATAAATCAGTCTCGAATTCAGTACGTACTACCTATTAACATGATTATATTATTTAATACTATGTAAATAACTATTAATTATGGCGGACTAGTAGGCATTTTTAAAGGTTAATAGTAGATTCTTTTTGTCATTACAATTATAATGTTATTTTTTGTATATATCTAAATCCCTCCGCTGAGAAATCTTAAAATCTAAACTACGTTTGTAATAATGTACAACATTTTGTTGTTTTACAAAAAAATTTTAATTGGTATTCGTAACATAAAACATTGTAGTATCATCTACTTCTTACAAATAATATTTAAAAAAAAAACAACCCAAACTAGTTCGGTAGGTTGGTACTTACTCCTTATTCTTATATTATAGTTTATAAACAACAGAATATTAAACATCAAACATAATCATCATAATTGACAAATCTTAGAATATCAACTCAATTATATTAATAATCAACCATGAAAGTTCCTTACTTTTATTACTCCCATGATCATAATTCTGTGTTAAGTTTTATTTACCTACCTCCATTTGTGATTTTATTTTAGTATAAAGGAAACCCAAATTGAAGATACCTACCTATCTTTAACAATATTGTTACGTGCTACATGTTATGGAATGTTATATTTATTATTCGTTTGAATACAATCATTTTTGGCAAACAATCATATTCAGTCTTTACTTTTAATGAAGTAGTCCCTAATTAACCTACTGTTTATTGTCAGTCCCATATTAAATACGTAAAGCGGAAACATCTTTCTGTTATAAATGTTATAATAACGTTACACGCCGTAAATATATTTTTATTAAACAACAGAAATTAAAAAATCAAAATTAATGTAACTGACAACGATTGTGCATCGTACACTCGAAAATTAACCCTGTACCCATTATAATTTGACCTTCTGTTTTATTTAAAAAAATACGATACCTTTTACAGTTGTGCAGTTTCTAATAGCGCGTTATTTTGACTTGGTTCAGGTTCATCAGTGTTTTGATTTTGACTCTGTGCAGGCACTGCTGCCACATTGTTTTGACTCGGACCTTGTTCAAGTTCAGACAGGGAATTTGCAGGGTTTTGGTTTGAGTTAAGAGCTTCTGGAGCTCTTTCATTTTTCTTTACTCTTATTTTTGTGGCCGAGGATCTCATCATTTTAGCTGTATTTCTTCGATTGGAATTACGAAGAATGTTTTTGAAAAATTCTTCACACTCTTTCATTGTGAAGTTATTATCTGATTTTACGATGATTGAGAAGAACATGTTGATGACACGACCGAAAGATTTAAAACATATTTTTTTTTTATCCTCACCGCGTGCACCTCCTGCCCACGAACAAGTTGTAAGAAAACTTCTGTCGAAAATTACATCAACCAAGGTGAAACAATTGTTTAAACCTCTGCCCTTACCAATACCGCAAATAAAAGAGAATTTTTTGATAAGTTCTGTGGTACTTCTGTCATCTTTTAGGGTATCTTCCAGTTCTTGTAGTGAATCCAAATTATTGATGGGTTTGAAGCCTATTTCTTTATGTAAATTCTCTTTTTGTGTTCTTCTCAAAAATTCTTCAAACTGTGCTTGGATTGCAATAATACGTAACAAAAGTTGTTGTTGTGTTTCTTTTAACTCTTTTTGATCATTTTTTATACTATTAACATCAACTGTTAGGCCTTCCAATTTTTCAGTGATATAATTTTTGCTTGTTGTGGTATTTGTATCCTGTGAGGGATATAAAATAAATTCAAGAGGTTGGTCAGAAATCACATTTTCATTGACTTCCATGTATGTTGAAGATGTCGATGCATTTTCTGTTTCAGTCTGTAGAGAAGAAGGCGCTTCGGTAGAAAACATTTCGTTGGGGGACTCTAGAGGAACATTATTAATAGTAGGCTCAGGTACTTCTATTATTTGCTTTTCCATTTCTGGTTGTAGCAGAGGTTGATTCTTGATACATTCTACGGCTGCTTTTTCCTATGAACACCAAAAAGGAAACATTAATTAACTTATCTTAGAATTTTGGATGCAGTGCGGGGGGTCACATAAAAATCTTAATCCTATTCTTTGTTTTACTACCGATTTGTGTACACAATAATCACTCTTCATATTTTTTTTCCTCATACTTTTTTGTTCATATTAAATATCAACCGACTGTTATCATATTTCTTTAATTAACAATGTTGTTACTAAAAACATAATTCAACTCATAATTTTTATTAATTACTAAGAAAATATTTGAACTCATAATATCGTTTCCCATAATAGTAACTATTTATTTTCTGGTGCTTCGCCGACCGCTCCCATGGCACGCTCGCTACGCTCGCTCAGCTCGCGCGCTGTTGGGGTCACAGTTCAAACCTAGCCTGACCGACTTTCTTGGCAGCAATTAGTTTCTGGCGCTTCGCCAGCCAGCTACATCGGCTCGCTTACTACATCATTTTATGAATGTCAATCAATCATTCTAAAACAAATGTATTATTTTTGACATTATGAATTTCACTAATGCGGATGAATAACACTTATGATGAAGAAATATATAAAAACAAATATTAGTATAATATAAATTTATGCATATTAGCGTTATGTATTAGAATGATTAGGAGTTTCAACAATTAGTATAAACAAGTACCTATATTTTCAGTGATATTATGAATTATAATGATTATAATTTTCGATCGTTAGTATTTAAAAAATATGAAGAATTATCATTATGATGTAAAATGGCATGAAAAATATTTTCGGACTTCCGATAATAGGACTTTAAAGTTATGTGAAAAAATGCGCACCCGAGGTCCCAAGGTCCTACCTCGGGACCTCGTGTGCGAATTTTTTCACATAACTCAAGGAATTTTTGGAGCTACCTGCATAATCTGAACTAGCAATCGATATTTTCTATGATATAGCCCTCATTGAATGGACAAAATGATTTGAATTTTAAAAGAATATAAAAAAAAAGATTTTAAACAGAGATTTAAATTAAAAAGAGTTTTAAAACACACACAACACCCTAAAGAAAAAACTACAAAAAATAAAATTCTTATACAATTAACTTACCAAACAACGCTCCAGTATGTCATTGTGAGATTTGACTTTGCTTACATTTCCTTCTTGTTTGATGTTTGCAGGAGATTCGTCTTCTTCTGTGTCAGTTACTTCGGTCATAATCGTTATTACTAACTGTCCTTCATTGTAGGTTAAGCCTGATCTTTTTACTGTGCATGGCATCAAAAACCAGTCAACACCAGGAAGCGAGTTTTCT
Source organism: Acrobasis consociella (assembly GCA_963555685.1). Lineage (NCBI taxonomy): Eukaryota > Metazoa > Arthropoda > Insecta > Lepidoptera > Pyralidae > Acrobasis > Acrobasis consociella. The sequence continues at coordinate 1,437,092 of OY743107.1, forward strand.
ACCCTCGTAAGTTTGTCAGCTTTTTTTCTAGGCCATGCTAAGCAGTTATTTTTCACCCAACCCTCAGGGACGCAGCTAAGTACCTTTTTTCCATCTTCCAATGTTTGCACAATCGCGAATGGCATTTTCTGTAATGTAAGAATAAATTGTACATTGTTGATTATCGTTTTGACAGATTATGGTACGCCACTGTACTGTTTTTGAATGTTTGATAAACACTTAATTGACTTGGAATAACAACTACAAAAGATTAAATTAAAATTATTAAAAAAAAACAACCGACTTCATATCTTACCTCCTGTTAATAGACAAAATATAAGTGCCTGTGTTTGTACCTACTTGATATAATTAAATTACATTATGTGAATTTATGGAGGAGGTAGGATTTAAAAATACTTGTACGTAATTTTTATTCATGACAAAAACACTCTTCCGGAGGGTAATGGTCATAAATTGCCATCTCATGGCAACCTGAGCACCAGAAAAAATTTAAATATAATAAGATATTTATATATGTCTTATTCATCACAAAATGATTTGGTAAGTGTGGATCAGGAAGATATCCACACACAATACAATTGCGTGCAAGTTTAAAATGTGTTTCTTGCCATGGCCATTCAAGTATATTACTATTTAAAAGTATAAAATGAAATCTCCTCAGGAAACAATCCACATCCATAAGATATGCCATGATTGAATTTATTAATTGCAGGTAACGCACTGAAACAAACAAATAATTTTGACTACACTATTTTTATATTTGGACAACGAAACCCTAAACCGTGTTAGGTGAAAACATGGCTGCTGTTTTTTGTCATTGTAGCACATTAGCAGCGCGGCTGGAACCAATGAGTACTATAGCAGCCATAGTCGGGAAAATTACTTATTTTGTTAATTAACAATTAATTAAAACATGAAAGTAATGAGGGCGCATTGTCAAATTTGAAACCAGCATAATGACTTTAGCGACAGAATTATTTTCGCAAGTGCAAGTTACCGCAGATTTATGGTCCATGAATGTATTAGTATGTCGTTTTAATTACATGTTACGTTTATCAACATTGGCTATGGTGACATAAAATATAAACTTACCGATAATTTTATTGAAGAACACTCACGAATACATGACCATACACGCACGAAAAAATCTGGTAAACAAGTGTGATAAAAAAGATCATTGGAATCGTTTACAGCGCAAAATAACACTATAAACATGTTTTGGGTACTTTTATAGAGCAAATTTATGTCAAAAACGTTGCAGTTAGCGCTATTTTAGTACTAAAAAGCGTTTCGTAGCACTGTTACATTTCAACTACAGAGCTGATTTATCACCACGACAACCCTAATGTAATGTTTATAGAATAAATCAGTGATAAAACTAGGGCCTATTCGGGGTTGTGTTAACGTTTACACCACTAATATAGTGCTAATCATAAACACTAATTAGCACGTTCTAAAATATTCTCAGGTCTTTTATAGTACCAGATTTTGTTACTTGGGAGGTTAGGCTGGTATGGACATGTTAAGAGAAGAGAGGAAAGCCTGGAAAAAGAAACCAGGCAGGTTTTGAAAATACGTGTCAAAGGACATTGAAACATAGGGAGACCAAAGAAACGTTGAATCGAATGTCTAAAGGAGGATATGAGTAGGAAGGAAGTGACGGACGGGTTGACTGGAGATTGAACAAAGTGGAAGGAACTCACATGATGTGCTGACCCCACATAAATAGTGGGACAAGGATAAGGCAGAAGAAGAAGATGAGATGAGAATAAATGAAGTGCAGCAAAAAAAGTTGATAAATTATTATATATTACACCTATGTTTAATAGTTTATTCTTGTAATGTATATGTATCTTTGAGTATGTATGTATTATGTATTAAATTCTAGCAAATTTAGTACATTTTCATTTTTTTGAATAATTTTCCGGAAGTTTTGGTTTACATTTATTTTGGGTTATTTCATGTTATTAGTATAAAATACACCTTTTTTTTAATATTCCCATAACTGTGATAAATTTTGAGTGTTTTAATTATTTAAAAAAATTAAAATAAAATGTAACAAAAAAATATTATTTTTTAGTTTTTAGAAGCGTTGTGGAGGCATTTCCTAATATTTGGTATTTTTTTTAATATTTTTTACGTTATCACCATCCTATTTGGCATCAAATTCACACCCATCTGTATAAGATATCTAAAATTTTAAAAAATGATCCACCCTAATACATACTTATGTACATAAATATATTTAGTATACTTTTCCACGATCTTTATCACGCCAGCGACACATATTTTCGGCTTGGTCCAATGGTTGACCGGGAGAGACTGCCATATGGCATTAGGTCCGCCACTTGTACGTTCTTTTTACTGTGCAATAAAGTTAAAATAAATAAATAAAATGGAAGAAACACAATACTAGCGAAACTTGCACGAAATATTAAGCAATTTTATGTAATGCTTGAATGTTCAAAGCATTACATAAAGAACATTCAGAGTACATTACCGACTTTGAACGAACGCGGGCTTGCACAGATTTTATTGTGCATTTCAGGGTTGAAACTGAGATTTTTCTTAAAGCGGAATGTGCATTTTGTTCACTTAGCTGGTGCATTACGTCTGGAAAATCTGTGGGTTATTGTTGTTAGTGAATGGATCTAACAGAAAAGTTTATTCAACAGCTATCTAAAAGACTATCTGTAAATTACGTCACTCGAGTTTCATGACTTTTTGACTCCCACGTTAGAACTGTGACAGTTGATCACAATCTGAGAAATTGAGATACCAACCTCATTTTGTGTGACGTTACAGATACCGGTTTTATATTTAATTAATAAAAAAACAAGACCTTAATATTAACTGATAAAGCTGGAAATATTAGGTTATTAATTAGTAATATATTTATTAAAATAAAATTAATAATAAATAAATATATAGGGACAAGTTACACTGATTGAGCTAGCCCCAAAGTAAGCTCGAGACTTGTGTTATGGGACTAACTCAACGATACTATATTTTATAACAAAAACATATATAGATAAACATCCAAGACCCAGGAATAGATAATACAATAAATTTATCTATTATTAGTTGATTTTTGTATTTAATTGCTAAGATATAACGAACCTAACGCCTCCCTCCCCTTAAATTGTTACACAATTTCACACTTTATTGACCCCCTTTCTCCCCCTTAATTTATGATCGAATTTTTCCACCACATCTTACTAAAACGCGTTCGCGTAAAAATTACGAGACAAACAATACAAACAGTCATAACAATTAACACTTTATTTAGTTCAATACTGCATCTTGAATGTCTACAAAAAGAAAAAAAAGAAAAAAATGATTTTCTCTTTTATTAACACGATAAAAAAAATGATACTCAAACACATCTCGGAGGTATACATTAGTCGCGTACATTCTGCAAGTGGGGTCCGAAAGTCATAAATATAAATTGTGTAAACGAATACAACGTGCTATGCAGCGTCATAAAGTGTTGCCCAGGAGACTTAACACAGACTGCAATTTCCACAAATCTAGCACTGCATTTGGGATGTTCTGAAATGAATTCCGAGGTGCAAGCTGTTATTGTATAATTCACTTTCGTTCTAACATTTCAGAAGCTCGGTGGCCCGTTGGGAGTATGCATTGCTAGAGCTTTCGCAAGTTAAGTAAAACCGAGCGTGGTTCGCACTTGGATGGGTAACCACATGTGGCAAATAAATTTATCGAGCTCCGCCGTACTTCAGAGAGCATAAATAGTTGTTTTCAGCTGTCATTATATGACAGTTGTCAAACTATGTCGGATTAGGCAGCTTAATAAATCTGACACCAGTGTTGACCATTTACACACATAAATACGTTTACAGACATGTTATTATAATCTAAAAGTCATTTATGTTTAGTTAAAAAAAAACAGCCGACTTCAAAATGCCGGTAGGTACTTACAGATTTTAATGTCTCTTAATAGAATTCAAGTGACATATCACTTGAATTCTATTATGAGACATCCAAATCTGTAAGTACCGGCATTTTGAATCTATAGTGCAATAAAGAAACCCACATACATAAATTCATGAACACATAAAAAACTTCTAAAATGTGTTATTGTTTTTTTTTCTTTTTCTCTAAAGTTGAATAAAAATGCTTACCTTCAGGCACTGCCAGTGACGTCAGAAGGAAATGTACACACGCCGCGCCCGTCCCGTGCCCCATAAGAGTGACGTTGGTAGGGTCACCTCCAAACACTGCTACATTTTCCTTGATCCAATGTAACGCCGCGATCTGGTCCATAAGACCGTAGTTTGCGGGTGAGCGTGGGTAGTCGTCCGACCGAGGGTTGAGGAAACCTGGCAAAGAAGAAAATATGTATTAGATTTTTTTTTACCTTATTGCTCATTTACTGGATAAAGTTGTGGTAAGTGAAAATCTTGAAACTGAAATAAGTTTCAATATAAGAGCGAGTCCACATAGCGCGATGGGGCGGCGTTTCTTTATTATTATTTTTTTGTAATTATTAGGGCATAAAAAATACCTTTACCCTGACTTTATACAGGGTAACTATTTACTCACCAGCCAAATATTTGGATCAAGTTCAGTCCACGATACTGAACTACCTTCTATATTATTTTTTATTAAAAAGAGAAAAATAATTCGTCCGCCCATACAAAAGCCGAATGTATTTTTTTCGTTTTTCGTTTAAGTAATGTTTTTAAGGAAAGTAGTTCAATATCAAAAACTGACCTTGCTCCAAAAATTCGACTGGTAGGTAAACAGTTACCCTGCATAAGTTCAGGATTTTGGTATAAAAAAAAATATGATAAAGATGCACATTTGTCAAAATTTTGTTATCAAAACCAAACATTGTTTGTATTTAAACAAAAGATGTCAAAGAAGGTAATCTCTTCAAAAAGCTTTACGCTTCGCTTTGAACTCAGTAATAGTCCGTAGATTGGCCGTTGCTTATTTAAAAAACAATAATTAACGTCCCCTAATTAAGACGGACATCTTGGAGAAAAATGTACTTCGTTGTTCGTGCAAAAGTTGAGGATGTTTTTAATTAGTCTTGTTTAAGAAATACGTTGTGTTTTTGCTTGAGTCTCTTTTGGTATTATTTATCTTCGCGGGCCAAAAAATGGGTTTTTACACCCGCTTTTTATGTGATTCAAGTCACTTTCAGCTCCCGTAGCATGGCACCAGAGCGAGAAAGTGATAGATTCGATAAACGCTATCATCTATCACTATCTCGCTCTGGCAAAGAAATTGAACTTTTTGTATATTTAATTTTTTTTAAAACATGTATCGTGTTTTATTTATTAATTTTATTGCTTCATGTACTTGAAAAAGTTCAACACTTGAAAAAGTTACAAATAAATTATTAACAGTCTATCATGTTTAAATGTTCTTAGGTTTTCGTGCAAAAAAATTCAAAATATCAAAAACGGAATCCATAAAGGACCGTTATGCCTGTTTGGTAGGATGGTGTAGTCCTGTGACCCAAACACAGACGTCCAAAGTTAATAAATATTATTGAAATAAGGGTCATTTTCGGGGAACGAAACAAAACACTTTAACAAATGAAAAGGCTCATTATAAGGATCTTAAATACATTATTATTATTGTATTAACAGTAGTTTTGATTTTATTTTTGAAACATGACAAAAATTGAGCATTCTCTCCCAGATCTCCGAAAATACTTTATTTTTAGCCTACACTCGTAAAATTTTGGAAAAAATACAAAATATTGTTTATCGCTTGTAGATAGAAGAACCTTTAAAAAATCTATTAATTGAAAAAGTGAAAATCTCAGTATAGTACTTGCACTTACGGAAAATAGTTCTATAAAACATCACTACATAATGAATGCTAGTAGTACTCGTAGTTAACATGCGTCTTACTGTGAGGTTTTTAAATGTTTTTGGCATTGTACTGGACCATTTGACCATTTGACGACCTCCGTGGCGTAGTGGTCACCATGCTAGTCCGCCACCCAGAGGTCCCGGGTTCGATTCCCGGTCAGGGCAAGTTGGAAAATGGCCTTTTTCAAATTGTCCTGGGTCTTGGATGTTTATCTATATATATGTATTTGTTATAAAAATATAGTATAGTTGAGTTAGTATCCCATAACAAAGTCTCGAACTTACTTTGGGGCTATCTCAATCAGTGTAATTTGTCCCTATATATTTATTTATTTATTATTTATTTATCTCACACTTAACCAATTTTATTTATTATTTTAGTATTTTCTTATTTAAAAAAGCACTTAGGTATTAAAAACGATTATAAGAGGAATATTAAACATTTTTTCACCTAAGCATATTTTTGGTACTTAAAATTTAAAAAAAAAACTGTGATTGAATCCTAACCTTACTAGGTAATCCTGTGGTACTTCGGGCGATAAATAAAAGATGGTTATGGAATAATTTACGTAAAAGATTTATTAAAACATTTATATGGAGCACTGCTTTGTATGGATGTGAAACGTGGACGATGACCAAAAAGGATAGAGATAGATTAGAAGCATTTGAAATGTGGTGCTGGAGGAGAATGAAAAAAATAAGTTGGACGGAAAAAATTACAAATGAAAAGGCACTAGAGGATGTGAGAGAGAAAAGACAAATAATACAAATTATAGAAAATAGAAGAGGGAAAATGTTCGGTCATCTACTACGCCACGATGCGTTCTTTAAAACAACAATGGAAGGAAAAATAGAAGGAAAGAGAGGAGCAGGAAAACCCAGAAAAAAATTTATAGACCAAATAAAAGAAAAATTCAACGTGAAAACATATAAAGAGGTTAAGAACTTAGCGGAAGGAAGAGAGACATGGAAAGCACTCCACCGACAAGAGCCCAGCTCTTAAATATAAGAAGAAGAAGATGGAATAATTTAGGTATATTCATTAAAGCAAGAGACAAAATGCTTACAAAAGCTTCTTAAAAGAATTCAATTCTCATAGCAATAATCATTTTAATAACTCCGTCTTAAATCTCTGAATCTTAAAGACGAGCACGTTGCAACGTTTTAAACGTGCCTGTATTATAGAAACCTCCGATCTGTAGTCCGTAGACCTCTTAAATGTCTACGTGATGGTTTAAAAGTGAAGCTGAAAATACGTACAATTTTTATTAACTTTAAAGGTGACATTGAATTTTGTAAATCCTGCACGGAGAAAGTGACATCAATGTATAATTTTACGAATACGAATTATTTTTATTATTCATCAATATGTAACACTAGCCGAAGCTTGCGACTTCGTTCGCGTGGACTTTATGTCTCCGTAAAATGCTCATCAGGCTGAACAACTTTTTCTAAAGCGTCATTTTTATATTTCTTTAAATCTATAATGGCTGGACCATTAAAGGTCCAGCCATTATAGATTTGCCCTAGATGTTCCAGTTTTCAAAATTAATTATACCCTATATTCTATACTAGCTGAAGCCCGCGACTTCGTTCGCGTGGACTTTATGTCTCTGGAAAATGCTCATTAGGCTGAACAACTTTTATTAAGGCGGCATTTTTATATCTCTTATAGTTTAGCTGGACCATTATGGTTCTGCATCAGGCGTTCCATTTTCCAAAATCATTTATACCCTATATGTTGCCCAGGCTTAATAGCTATATAACAAAAAAAGTTTCATTCGAATCCGTCCAGTATTTCCGGAGATTAGCGTGTACAAACAGACAAACAGACAAACAGACAAACAGACAAACAGACAAACAGACAGACATTTTTTTTTAAATTCTTACTCTATTACTACGTCTCCATCGCCCCCAATATTTTTTTTGGAAATATATTTAATGTACAGACACACTTTTTTTACTGTTTTATTATATGTATAGATGTTGCCCAGATTTAACAGCTATATAGCAAAAAAGTTTCATTCGAATCCGTACATTATGTCCGGATATTATCGTGTGCAAACAGAAAAACAGAAAGACATTTTTGTTAAAATTCTTACTCTATTCCTACGTCTCCATACGACGAAACAAATTTTTTGGAAATATATTCAATGCACAAACACATTTTTTTACTATTTTATTATATGTATTTTGTCATGACCTGTCTATCTCTATACAAGTCTTCGTCCTAAACGTACACCCTCAATCCTTTAAATAGTAATCACGTCTGGGCCCTTTCATTAGTGAATCTTATTTTACTGCTCTCTCGGTCACTCAACTTGAAATTTATGTTTTTTGTCTCCCTCTAACATCAACAAATATGTATAAATACAGAATGACGTATTTGTCCCTTTGTATACTGATTGTAATATAGGTCACACATTTGTGATTGAATTGATTTCGATAATTTATTGAGAGCAATTGTTTACTGTGAATAATAAATTAAAACTAAAATTTTTGGAGTTGCGACGCGTTTTGTTAGTATTAGCATTTCCTGTACCATAGCAGTTTATAGTTGTAAGGAAATGTTTTAAAAAATACGCAATAAGGTACTTTTTTCTTAACGGCAAAACAAATATTTCGGATTTGCATGAAATAAAGACTTATGACGTCATAGTTTCTTGGAGTAAAATATAGCGCTCTTAATATCAGTTTTTTCTCATTCATAAATCTAAAATTACGTTGAAAATAGATATAATTGATGAAAAGGGACATTGTTTTGTGACGTTTCATTCTATTAAGTTATTAACAGTAATTTATTTTTGACCCAGGAAACCTCCTTATTCTAACGAATTGTGCAATCAAAGCTTTTTTTGTTGAGTTCATATTGAAATAACATATATCAATCGATGTAATATACCTATAACTATAACCTATAACTTTCTTTACTCCCATGCTGGTCTGGGAGAAATAAAAAAAAACTTAGAATGTACCAGCTGCTTCTCTTCCCACGCAGATCGTAAAAGCCGATCGAGGAAATGGGCAAAAATGCAAATCATGTTAACAGGCGATGCGGCTAGCAACCCATCACTGTATTGATTGCTTTTCCATCTTCTCGCCCACCATGACGCTAAAAGTGGCTTTTGGGTCTTGCGGCCCTGGGCTCTGCATAGAACCGCAAGACCCAAAATGCTCTGTCTACCCCATTAGGGATAGAGACGTGATAGTATGTATGTATGTATGTATAACTTTTTTTCACAAATATCAAGGCAAACTGACTAGTTAGATACTACTTAAGTCGCACACGTTGAAAGTATCGCATCAATAATAAAATGCACCTGTGAATAATGAACAAAAGATGCAAAAGCTTAAAAACAAAATGCAATTTAATCGGATGATTCAAAAATATATATATATGTCGGCGAGTTCAAGATAATCCCATTTATTATTGTTTTCGATGTGCAAACAGAAAGTTGTTTACTACAAAACATAACTGCTAGATTTTCAAATGTTTCAACAAGTATAAAAGCGGTCGCCTTAGCGACGAGTGGTTCAGTCTTGTGCGGACTGCCGTACTGTGAACATCTCCTTTGTGTAGTGTGCTGTGGGCTTGGCCATATCTTCTTTAATTGTGATTGTTGTAATAGATGAGGATTTGGTTAACCGATTTATTACAATGATAGTTGTTTCAGCTAAACGATAAGCCCAGGTGGACACAGATTCAATAACTGTGTGGGCCAGGGGTATTCAGACACATGTGGTTGGAATCCATGATACAGCGCGAGGCGGAGCGCTGTACTTATCGTCACACTTAGTGAGTTCGGCGTAGGTCATATCCTGCTCCGTCATATTTTTTTTTAAATTTATGCAGCCTTTTTCGTCTTATTTTCCATCACGTATCATCAACATAAGAAATATTTCACGCCTAAACTCCGCCTCCGTGTATTTTAGCAGAGATGATTAAATATTAATGTACTTAGTGGAAAACCAATTTCTTCCGCCATTTTCTTTCATTTCTAATTATCCTAAGGCTTTCTATAAGCAGGATAAAAAAACAGTTCTTATAAAAATACCTCAGTTTTATCCTAAATAAACCCCAGGCGGAATTAATTTGCATTAATATTTTATTATTCAAAACAATTTTAGCAAAACTTTAATTTCTGTCTAACTAAATTGCTAAGAAATAAGTACGCTCAATTACTTTTTTTTTATAAGTCTTTAGTTGTTCTTATCAAAGCAATTTTTTTTCACACTCTATTTAAATATTTTATTTTTATCAAAAATGTGTCAAAACCTAGCGCATTACTTACTTTGTCATTTGATTTGTGTTTACACTTTTTATACTCACAGATGTAAGGAAATCAATTTGGATCAACGCTAAAAACCACTTACCAATATATGATTGTTATCTGTTTTATGTGAAATGAAATAAAACGACAACAAACGAATCGAAACCAAATATAACGAAATGAAACAAAATAAAAGAGATAAATTAACATAAAAGTTGTTTTATTGAAAAATCGAGCCTCTCCCAGTGATATAATAAAGTGTGGCTAGATTACCAGCTGAAACCTTTCAGAAATCTTTAAGTCCAGTACATACCAAAAAGGTTAAAAATTATTTATTTACTACTTTATTGCACAGTAAAAAAAAAGTACAAGTGGCGGACCTAATGCCGTATGGCATTCTATCCCGGTCAACCATTGGAGCAAGCGGAAAATATGTGTGGCTGGCGTGATAAAATACGTAAAAAAGTAAACTAAATGTATATCGCACATAAATATGTATATTTAAAGCTACTTATAATAAAAGAATAAACTATCAAACATATTTATAATATATATCTACATACATAAAATAATATACATATGTATATATATACAGCATGGATACTAATAAAAATATATATCAGGATGACTGGGACTAGGACTGCAGAAGAAACAGTTTATGTACCGCTCGTTTGAAAGCCAAACGACTGGGAGCTCTTCTTATACTCTCCGGAAGGGCATTCCATAGCTCGATAACCTGGACTTGAAAAGACCCATGAATGATGTGCGATGCGGAGGGATATCAAGGATAAGAATGCTAGAGGAGCGAAAATTACCAGTCAAAGAATATAAAAGTATTTCTATTGTTTTTTTAATAAGAGCTAAGTCGCTCGAATTGCTGAGAAGAGTTGTAGATGTGATGAGAATTTACAGATTGGGCGAACTACGTACATGTTTACACGAATGCCGACTTTGAGTAACTAACACTTGACAAAAAAGAGCCCCTCTCTTTTATCTGTTTTAAGTATGACGCTAATGTCTGTTCGAATAATCGGTGAATAGGTTTTTATGTATACAAAAAACCTATTCTTTTTTTGAGTCGGTTAAAAGTAAAATGTACATTGTACATGACTAAAAAATAACACATTATAAAAAAATTACGTCGTTTAACAAATATTTCACTCAAAATCGTTGCACACGCAAGTTCGTCAAAAATTCTGGATTCTTTGTGCGGCATCCTTTTGAGCGCGCTAACGAAGCAACTTGCGACATTGTTGCCAAATTACACCGGAATAACTTGGCCAGTTTGTTTACGCAATGTATATGACAAGTTTTGTTAAGGGCAACGTGACTTTCAATTGTTATTTTAAGAAGGATTTCACTAACCAACTTTTAGAAAAAGGAGGAGGTTCTCAATTCGTCGCGATTTTTTCTATACATACATACATACATACTATCGCGTCTTTATCCCTAATGGGGCAGACAGAGCATTTTGGGTCTTGCGGTTCTATGCAGAGCCCAGGGCCGCAAGACCCAAAAGCCACTTTTAGCGTCATGGTGGGCGAGAAGATGGAAAAGCAATCAATACAGTGATGGGTTGCTAGCCGCATCGCCTGTTAACATGATTTGAATTTTTGCCCATTCCCTCGATCGGCTTTTACGATCTGCGTGGGAAGAGAAGCAGCTGGTACATTCTAAGTTTTTTTATTTCTCCCAGACCAGCATGGGAAATTTTTTCTATGTTACTGATTATTAGAAGACGCTTGGAGCCATTTGGATAATTTTTTTTTTGTTTGAAAGGTCTTATTTGTCAAATGGTACTATAGAAATTTTATACAGATACATTTTCACGTCTATATCCCTGACGGGGTAAACAGAGCCTAGGGCCGTTAGGCCCAAAGGCCACGCTTAGCGTGGTGGTGGGCGTTAAGATGGAAAAGGAATCAAAATAGTTGCTAGCCGCATCGCCTATTACCATGATTCAAATCTCGCCCATTCCCTCGATCGGCTCCTACGATCTGCGCGGGAAGAGAAGCAGCTGGTACATTCTATGTTTTTTCTTTTCTCCCAGACCAATTTTATTCATATTAATTCATTATTATCCTATAGATATTTCTTACGACCGCGACAGCATCCGTCATGGCCCTTTGTGTGCGCCATGCCATCGCGGAATGTCAATTACATGCAAATATGAACTGTAATTCCTTTTTACACGTTTCAGTTTCCTTTACCGCATTGTAAGGCGGTCTGACCCGGACCGGTGCGAGCCAGTCGTTTCAATCGTACCTTAGTTACTTGTATATAGGATCTAACCACCTAAATGAGGACTTACTTTCTCGACAGGCTGAAAAGATTTCACCGACCGTACCAGCAAACCGAGCTTATCCGCAAGAAAATGTTGTGACAGTTTTTCAGTGACACCACTTACCCTAAATTTCAGAATCGTATGAATCAGGTCACAGGGTGCAAGTATAAATTATAAAGAATACAGAATTGCTTTTTGAGACTAGTGTTTTTTTAACATTAATAAGGAACGTAAATCGTCATCATTCCCTGGCCGTTTTCGGCTATGGTGACTGTATTTGTTTGATACGAATTTAAAATTAAATATAAATTCATTCATGGCGTCGCTCATGTACCCTGATGTGGCTGGAACGTAAATACTATTGAGGTTGTTAAATATTTTTTTTAATAAAGCTATATTTACAACCTCTTTAGTATTTGCAAAGGCAAGTGCTGCACTCTAATTATCAACATAGGTATGGTATTTTGTTACACAATCATCCTATCATCCTTCTCCAAAAATATGACTATGGTGTTACATAAGTTAGTTTTCGTTAACCTTTTCTCTAAATGTTATCATTAAAAATCTATCTGCAATCATGGCAGTCGAGGAGTTATGCTAACCAAAGAGCAAAAAATAATCTGACATTGCTTGACACTTAGCTGTAAGTAAAAAAATGACGTCAACAATTGTGCAACAAAACAAAGTGTCGATTATTAAGAGATAATATAAATATCCTATAACAATAAAAATACAATGGTGTCAGCCGAGACCAACGGCTTGACGTTCGACTCCAGAAAAAAATAGTGCCTCAAAAAGTCCACACTCTGGTTTTCTTAACTGGACCGCTTTAAAAAATCTTTTTTGAAAATACTTGTTAAATTGTCCCGTATTTTTTTTTAAATCAGTTATTTAGTTTGGGAGATAAGTCGTTTTTCAGTTTTGAAAAATTATATTACGTGTGTGAAATACAAGAGTTTAACTTTTGTATTCTCTATATGTTAGAGTGCAAGTGACTGACCCCGGCATTTTCCGAGATTATCCCGCCTTGAACACGTTGAGCTGTCAAACTGTCAGCCGTTATCTTAAGATGACAGTCGTTAAGCCAAGTCAGGCTTGAAACCTGCTTGAAAACTTTGACATTTGCGTTGACCATTCGCGTCACTTGATAATTCGAGAGTTGCGAAGTTTGTTGCAACTCAGATCAAAATGGGCTGATTGTTGTCAATTTGAATAGGTTTTATTCACAAGCGTTATTAGTTTTTTTTATTTAACCTGCGTGTTAAATAAAAAAAAACTTATTTTACTGGAACACTCGGTTGGAACGAAATAATTAAATAAACCCGAAAAAATTCTCGCCTTTAAAAAAGTTCGTGACGAAAAAATCTTTCACTGTTTTAAGCCTAACACTGGTTCAAAAAGTCCGTACTGTTCGGAAAGGAACTTTATTCCAATCAACAACAAAGTTGATCGTTTCATTTAATAGAGGTGACAACAGGGTTCGAAAAGTATGATTGTAATTAGTCCATCTTTTAGATTATCCAAAAATAATGGACCCGTATTTTTCAGTTTACCAAGAAAGTAAAAATTCACAAAGATACGGAGCGTCTAAGTTCCGGAGTGGGGGCTTGTGACGTCACCGCTAAATAAAAATTGTACCCAGCCATGACGTCACGTTAATGCGCTGTATCTTCGTTATTTTTCGTTTCTCAAAGAAAAGAAAAAACACGTGTACAATATTTTTTAATAATCTAACGTATAGACCAAAAATATTTTTCCATTCGTCATGCCTATTTTTGCCTATTAATAGTGAACGTATAATATAAACTTAAAATCTTGCTTACTTCGTACACCAATTGAGTTTTCCATTTCAGCATATTCTCAGCTATATTGCTGTAAAGTCTCAATCCAGCGTACATGTAGGTCAAGCATTTAGCCAAAATTAAGGAGAAATAGGCATTTTTGAATAAAATAGTAAGTAGTGATGACAATCTTACCAAATGTAACAACATTATACACACAAAATTGCCTCATTCGAACGCCACATATAATTTAACGGGACGCAGTTGTCCCAAACTATTTACTAGCAAATATTGCGCAACTGTGGAACTACTTATTATATCCATTAACGATACAGTTACAAATTAGGGAATATCAGATATGGAGTAACAAATAAGAAATTGGTGTTTTATTTTAGGCTTGTACCTCTGAGTTCGTATTCTTGTACCTACGTCTCAACTACCTAAGAAATCGTCATCATCATTTCAGCCACATAACGTCCACTGCTGGACACAGGCTTCTTCCAAGGATTTCCAAAATGATCGATCTAAAACAGCCTGCAACCAGTGTTCTATACATTATCTAGTACGTGGTTGCCATTCGAGCACCTTTTTGACTTATCGCACATCGGTTCGTCGCGCTATGTGTCCCGCCTACTGCCACTTCAACGAGCTAATCCGGTGGGCTCAGTGACTTTTGTTCTTCTACGAATTTCCTTATATCTGATTCAATTACGTAGAACAACAACGAGTATAGTCCTCTGAGCTACCTTGAGCTTTCCTAAGAGACCCATAACGACCTAAGAAATGATTTTTTAAATCTAAATTTCGAGTATTGAAATGCTTTTTTATTCCACAATATTACTGGTGCCCACCGGAAAGCACTTTACTCATATGTTTTGTTATAGACCCCGCAAATTATCACACACTTCTGAATTTTGATTGTATGCGAGGTAAGAAGTCTAGAACAAAACATATGGTCAAAGTGCATGCCTTACGGCGGGCGTTAGGCAAATTGCACACTGCACCGCACCCTGCTGCTTAGCGCGTGGCCGGTCTGTATGCATCTTAATTTGTACAGAAAACAAGCATAGAACAACACACTGACACCGTGTTTCCGCACGTCTTATTTGTATGGCGGACCTGCGCAACGTAACAACAACGGGTTCGGAGTAGTGGGCCTATCGCCTAAGAAATATTCTGACAAAAAATATCTAATAATATACGGTTGGGATAAATCATTCTGCAATATGTTTATCTTAATAGATAGATACCTAAGATCTTTATATATCAAAGATATATAAAAAACTAACATAAGAAGAAAATGAAGTTCTACCGACCGTTGAGGTCGGTAGAATTTCATTTTCTTCTGTGCCGTGTGTATACAGCAATACAAAAAGGACACAACTTCAGTGGTAATATTACCCGGGAGCAATACACTTATTTTCAGCTGTGACCTGAAGAAATGCGTGGTGTAGATATTTCTATTAGTGTCTTTATTTTGTGACCCAGCGTTTGAGGAAACAATAACCGGAGAATTAGCAGTTATAACAGGGATTCTGTAATAACCGAGGTTATTAACATTGATTCGCATCGCTGTCTCGTGTTCACAGAACAGAAACTATTTCTGTATTATGTGTAAAGGGCTGTGTAGAGTTTCAAGCGCCATTACTTTTCCGGCGGCATTATTACGCATTTATATTGCTTGTACTATTTTTGAACGTAATATTATAAGGAAATATACAGACTGACTGATAAATTACGTGTCATACCATACTTAAAAATATAATAAATTATTACACACACGTAACGTCAAAAAATATGAAACCAACAAAATACTTATTGATTTCAAAGAAAATTTTAATCAAATTTGCGCGCAAAGTTTCAGAATGATTATTAACGCGCTCGGTACACGCTCGGTACGCGCTTAGTACGCGGTCGGTACGCGTTCGATACGCGCTCGGTACCTACTACTACGTAATCTGCTCGTTGTAAAACTGCTTTGTCGACTTTTTTTGTTTTTATTGGATAATTTCTTCAACTGTTAAGCGCCGATTTTTGGAACGTAGTTCCTTATCGCGCGTTGCGAAAGGAGGCTAGACGGAAAAAATTAAGACCAAAAGTTGTAACGACACTTTTTGCTATAGTTGTAAGCCGTGCGGCGTGCGCGGGTTTCTCTGTCTGTCTCTCTCTCTCTCTCGAACTTCGTTCCATCCGGGTGTCCCTTGACACCTCTCAAGTTTTACTTTATTTTTGGAACGATAATCGAGTACACTCAGTACTTTAGCCCCTTTTAATATGTAACGTTATTGACTAGTCAACCTGTATATGAAATTATACACACCCGCACACTCACACACACTCACCCTTTCATAGAAAATAACTGGTTTAGGAGATCGTAGATTTTTTATAAATATAGGGCTAATATGTCACGTGTTTAATCCTTCAAACTATATTATGAACTACTGTTTACAGTTTAAAGTGAAAACGGCCACTTTTGGCTAATTTGCGAAGAAAGACTTCACATTCTCCCTCGTTTAGTCGCCTATTATGACATCCACTCCACAGGAAGAGATGGAGTGATCCTACATAGGCCAGAAGCTATACGGCACGAAGTATCTGTTTAACACGTTAAAGTCATCTTTAAAACTGTAAACAGTAGTTCACAAAATAGTTTGAAGGATATCTCCGTTTCTTTTAAAATAATTTATTTCAAATAGGTGCAGCACTAGACTCTATAATATTCAGGTAGGTTTAAAAGCTTTAGCAATGGACTCAAATATGGTCAGTGAGTCCAAGCCAAGACGTCCATTTTCTCTGTTATGGGCTGTCCCATATTTGGACCCTTGCAAGGCAATGTGAGATGTAACGGGTTTTGGTAGGGTTGACAACATGAACTTAAATAAACAATATTTTAATTCAGTGATTTTTTTTATTTTCAAGTTCCTTTTTGGACTTGGCTGATGGGGGCTAGAACTTTTTTAGGGGCTGGAATATTTTTTTAGGCCTTCAATTATTGTAACTTCGTTTCAACTGACTGTTCCACAACACTCAGTCTTTTATTCTAACATATAAGCGAACGTATGATTGCCATGTACATACTCGGTGTATGAAATTGTATTTTTTCATATGATTAATCGATTTTGATAAAATTAATGCAATAAAAGGCATAATACCTTTTATTGCATTAATTTTATCAAAATCGATTAATCATATGAAAACATTTAGGATAGAATCTTTATGTTACAATATTTTAAATAGTTTTAGGATAGAATCATTTTGATATAAAATAATGTTAAAATCATCTCGTGGATGTTTTACTACATTTTGGATATTGTAACACTCAACTCATTAAAACATAAGAAGGACTTTTAATTTAAAAACTTGTGGATCAGAGTGCGTACTATATCTCTCTCATAACGACGCTCTTGTCGGTGGAGTATGAACCAGACTCTTTTAAACCGACTTTCAAAAATCAGAAAGTCATCAATTTATTAGGAGCTTTTTTTTGTGTATGTTCACCGATTATTCCAAGACGCCTAGACTGATTTCAAAAACTCTTTTTTTTAAAAAGGGCATTCTTTTCAGGTAATCTCGTCGAAATTGCTTAAAAATCAATTGTGTAGTTTGTGAAGTCAGTTTTAATTTCGAAAAATTATATTCGTTTTACATAACTCTTCTAAGAAAGACTACAAAACTTAATATCTCGACTAAACTCGTAATATACAAACGAAGCAAAAAAAAAAACAATAGTTTTTTAATTCAAATATAGTATAGTTGAGTTAGTATCCCATAACAAAGTCTCGAACTTACTTTGGGGCTATCTCAATCAGTGTAATTTGTCCCTATATATTTATTTATTTATTATTTATTTATCTCACACTTAACCAATTTTATTTATTATTTTAGTATTTTCTTATTTAAAAAAGCACTTAGGTATTAAAAACGATTATAAGAGGAATATTAAACATTTTTTCACCTAAGCATATTTTTGGTACTTAAAATTTAAAAAAAAAACTGTGATTGAATCCTAACCTTACTAGGTAATCCTGTGGTACTTCGGGCGATAAATAAAAGATGGTTATGGAATAATTTACGTAAAAGATTTATTAAAACATTTATATGGAGCACTGCTTTGTATGGATGTGAAACGTGGACGATGACCAAAAAGGATAGAGATAGATTAGAAGCATTTGAAATGTGGTGCTGGAGGAGAATGAAAAAAATAAGTTGGACGGAAAAAATTACAAATGAAAAGGCACTAGAGGATGTGAGAGAGAAAAGACAAATAATACAAATTATAGAAAATAGAAGAGGGAAAATGTTCGGTCATCTACTACGCCACGATGCGTTCTTTAAAACAACAATGGAAGGAAAAATAGAAGGAAAGAGAGGAGCAGGAAAACCCAGAAAAAAATTTATAGACCAAATAAAAGAAAAATTCAACGTGAAAACATATAAAGAGGTTAAGAACTTAGCGGAAGGAAGAGAGACATGGAAAGCACTCCACCGACAAGAGCCCAGCTCTTAAATATAAGAAGAAGAAGATGGAATAATTTAGGTATATTCATTAAAGCAAGAGACAAAATGCTTACAAAAGCTTCTTAAAAGAATTCAATTCTCATAGCAATAATCATTTTAATAACTCCGTCTTAAATCTCTGAATCTTAAAGACGAGCACGTTGCAACGTTTTAAACGTGCCTGTATTATAGAAACCTCCGATCTGTAGTCCGTAGACCTCTTAAATGTCTACGTGATGGTTTAAAAGTGAAGCTGAAAATACGTACAATTTTTATTAACTTTAAAGGTGACATTGAATTTTGTAAATCCTGCACGGAGAAAGTGACATCAATGTATAATTTTACGAATACGAATTATTTTTATTATTCATCAATATGTAACACTAGCCGAAGCTTGCGACTTCGTTCGCGTGGACTTTATGTCTCCGTAAAATGCTCATCAGGCTGAACAACTTTTTCTAAAGCGTCATTTTTATATTTCTTTAAATCTATAATGGCTGGACCATTAAAGGTCCAGCCATTATAGATTTGCCCTAGATGTTCCAGTTTTCAAAATTAATTATACCCTATATTCTATACTAGCTGAAGCCCGCGACTTCGTTCGCGTGGACTTTATGTCTCTGGAAAATGCTCATTAGGCTGAACAACTTTTATTAAGGCGGCATTTTTATATCTCTTATAGTTTAGCTGGACCATTATGGTTCTGCATCAGGCGTTCCATTTTCCAAAATCATTTATACCCTATATGTTGCCCAGGCTTAATAGCTATATAACAAAAAAAGTTTCATTCGAATCCGTCCAGTATTTCCGGAGATTAGCGTGTACAAACAGACAAACAGACAAACAGACAAACAGACAAACAGACAAACAGACAGACATTTTTTTTTAAATTCTTACTCTATTACTACGTCTCCATCGCCCCCAATATTTTTTTTGGAAATATATTTAATGTACAGACACACTTTTTTTACTGTTTTATTATATGTATAGATGTTGCCCAGATTTAACAGCTATATAGCAAAAAAGTTTCATTCGAATCCGTACATTATGTCCGGATATTATCGTGTGCAAACAGAAAAACAGAAAGACATTTTTGTTAAAATTCTTACTCTATTCCTACGTCTCCATACGACGAAACAAATTTTTTGGAAATATATTCAATGCACAAACACATTTTTTTACTATTTTATTATATGTATTTTGTCATGACCTGTCTATCTCTATACAAGTCTTCGTCCTAAACGTACACCCTCAATCCTTTAAATAGTAATCACGTCTGGGCCCTTTCATTAGTGAATCTTATTTTACTGCTCTCTCGGTCACTCAACTTGAAATTTATGTTTTTTGTCTCCCTCTAACATCAACAAATATGTATAAATACAGAATGACGTATTTGTCCCTTTGTATACTGATTGTAATATAGGTCACACATTTGTGATTGAATTGATTTCGATAATTTATTGAGAGCAATTGTTTACTGTGAATAATAAATTAAAACTAAAATTTTTGGAGTTGCGACGCGTTTTGTTAGTATTAGCATTTCCTGTACCATAGCAGTTTATAGTTGTAAGGAAATGTTTTAAAAAATACGCAATAAGGTACTTTTTTCTTAACGGCAAAACAAATATTTCGGATTTGCATGAAATAAAGACTTATGACGTCATAGTTTCTTGGAGTAAAATATAGCGCTCTTAATATCAGTTTTTTCTCATTCATAAATCTAAAATTACGTTGAAAATAGATATAATTGATGAAAAGGGACATTGTTTTGTGACGTTTCATTCTATTAAGTTATTAACAGTAATTTATTTTTGACCCAGGAAACCTCCTTATTCTAACGAATTGTGCAATCAAAGCTTTTTTTGTTGAGTTCATATTGAAATAACATATATCAATCGATGTAATATACCTATAACTATAACCTATAACTTTCTTTACTCCCATGCTGGTCTGGGAGAAATAAAAAAAAACTTAGAATGTACCAGCTGCTTCTCTTCCCACGCAGATCGTAAAAGCCGATCGAGGAAATGGGCAAAAATGCAAATCATGTTAACAGGCGATGCGGCTAGCAACCCATCACTGTATTGATTGCTTTTCCATCTTCTCGCCCACCATGACGCTAAAAGTGGCTTTTGGGTCTTGCGGCCCTGGGCTCTGCATAGAACCGCAAGACCCAAAATGCTCTGTCTACCCCATTAGGGATAGAGACGTGATAGTATGTATGTATGTATGTATAACTTTTTTTCACAAATATCAAGGCAAACTGACTAGTTAGATACTACTTAAGTCGCACACGTTGAAAGTATCGCATCAATAATAAAATGCACCTGTGAATAATGAACAAAAGATGCAAAAGCTTAAAAACAAAATGCAATTTAATCGGATGATTCAAAAATATATATATATGTCGGCGAGTTCAAGATAATCCCATTTATTATTGTTTTCGATGTGCAAACAGAAAGTTGTTTACTACAAAACATAACTGCTAGATTTTCAAATGTTTCAACAAGTATAAAAGCGGTCGCCTTAGCGACGAGTGGTTCAGTCTTGTGCGGACTGCCGTACTGTGAACATCTCCTTTGTGTAGTGTGCTGTGGGCTTGGCCATATCTTCTTTAATTGTGATTGTTGTAATAGATGAGGATTTGGTTAACCGATTTATTACAATGATAGTTGTTTCAGCTAAACGATAAGCCCAGGTGGACACAGATTCAATAACTGTGTGGGCCAGGGGTATTCAGACACATGTGGTTGGAATCCATGATACAGCGCGAGGCGGAGCGCTGTACTTATCGTCACACTTAGTGAGTTCGGCGTAGGTCATATCCTGCTCCGTCATATTTTTTTTTAAATTTATGCAGCCTTTTTCGTCTTATTTTCCATCACGTATCATCAACATAAGAAATATTTCACGCCTAAACTCCGCCTCCGTGTATTTTAGCAGAGATGATTAAATATTAATGTACTTAGTGGAAAACCAATTTCTTCCGCCATTTTCTTTCATTTCTAATTATCCTAAGGCTTTCTATAAGCAGGATAAAAAAACAGTTCTTATAAAAATACCTCAGTTTTATCCTAAATAAACCCCAGGCGGAATTAATTTGCATTAATATTTTATTATTCAAAACAATTTTAGCAAAACTTTAATTTCTGTCTAACTAAATTGCTAAGAAATAAGTACGCTCAATTACTTTTTTTTTATAAGTCTTTAGTTGTTCTTATCAAAGCAATTTTTTTTCACACTCTATTTAAATATTTTATTTTTATCAAAAATGTGTCAAAACCTAGCGCATTACTTACTTTGTCATTTGATTTGTGTTTACACTTTTTATACTCACAGATGTAAGGAAATCAATTTGGATCAACGCTAAAAACCACTTACCAATATATGATTGTTATCTGTTTTATGTGAAATGAAATAAAACGACAACAAACGAATCGAAACCAAATATAACGAAATGAAACAAAATAAAAGAGATAAATTAACATAAAAGTTGTTTTATTGAAAAATCGAGCCTCTCCCAGTGATATAATAAAGTGTGGCTAGATTACCAGCTGAAACCTTTCAGAAATCTTTAAGTCCAGTACATACCAAAAAGGTTAAAAATTATTTATTTACTACTTTATTGCACAGTAAAAAAAAAGTACAAGTGGCGGACCTAATGCCGTATGGCATTCTATCCCGGTCAACCATTGGAGCAAGCGGAAAATATGTGTGGCTGGCGTGATAAAATACGTAAAAAAGTAAACTAAATGTATATCGCACATAAATATGTATATTTAAAGCTACTTATAATAAAAGAATAAACTATCAAACATATTTATAATATATATCTACATACATAAAATAATATACATATGTATATATATACAGCATGGATACTAATAAAAATATATATCAGGATGACTGGGACTAGGACTGCAGAAGAAACAGTTTATGTACCGCTCGTTTGAAAGCCAAACGACTGGGAGCTCTTCTTATACTCTCCGGAAGGGCATTCCATAGCTCGATAGCTTGGACTTGAAAAGACTTACCCATGAATGATGTGCGATGCGGAGGGATATCAAGGATAAGAGTGCTAGAGGAGCGAAAATTACCAGTCAAAGAATATAATAGTATTTCTATTGTTTTTTTAATGTGAGCTAAGTCGCTCGAATTGCTGAGGAGGGTTGTAGATGTGATGAGAATTTACAGATTGGGCGAACTACGTACATGTTTCGGAAATCCTTGGGCCTTTGTCCAGCAGTGGACTTCCTGTGGCTGATATGATGATGAAGATGACATATATTCAGTAACATAAACCTTCCAATAGGATTTTCAAAACGACTGAAGGTAGCCTATTTAGAAATATTATAAAAGTCACTATTGTACAGTTTATTACAACATAAATATTTTTCTAAAACTAAAAACCGCCTTTATCCCCACTCTACACAATCGATTTTGATAAAATTTCTATAAGACCACCTACCAAATATGTATGTATATGACTGCCTCCGTGGTGTAGTGGTTAGAGCGTACGGCTCATATCCGGAGGTCGCGGGTTCAATTCCCGGCGGGGCAACGACTTTGTGTTGTTGTCCTAGTTTGGTTAGGACATTGTAGGCTGATCACCTGATTGTCCAATAAGTAAGATGATCCGTGCTTCGGAGGGCACGTTAAGCCGTCGGTCCCGGTCACTGTCTTTGACATTGGTCGTTACCTAAAACCATGTCAGAGGCCTTTAAGGCGGTTTAAAAACTCTGACACTAGTGTTAGTCACTAACACACACGATAAGAAAATAATCTCCTCCTTTTAAGAAGTCGGTAAAAAATTACCGACTTCTTAAAAGAGATACGATATGTACAAAATATGTGTACCAAAGTTACAAAGCACTTAAATCTAAAATTTAAAAACATTATTATTCATATCTTCACTGAGAGCATTCTAAATGAAATAATTTTGTTTTAGCTTTCTTCGTAAAATGTAATTAAATATTAATTTCATTAGTTTCAAACTTTCCAAGTTTGTTTAAGCTATTATCTTCATGAGCGGTAGGTGTCGCCACGTTCTCAAATTAATTTATTTTCATATTTAATAAGAGCTTTGTATTGTTAAAGTTTAAGTAAAGTGCAAATTATTTTTAAGTACTTTTTTCTAAACTTTGAAAAAAATGTGGTAATGAAGATTTGTATGGTCTATGAAAACATACGAAAAAGCCGATCGAGGGAATGGGCAAAAATGCAAATTATGCTAACAGGCGATGCGGCTAGCAACCCATCACTGTATTGATTGCTTTTCCATCTTCTCGCCCACCATGACGCTAAAAGTGGCTTTTGGGTCTTGCGGCCTTGGGCTCTGCATAGAACCGCAAGACCCAAAATGCTCTGTCTGCCCCATTAGGGATAAAGACGTGATAGTATGTATGTATGTATGTATGTATGTATGTATGTATGAAAACATACGTAAACTATTTTAAGGGTGAATTCAGTCCATGATACTGAACAACTTTTCGTAAGAAACATATGTCGGTTAATGAAATATATTTTTTGGCTTTCCATACAAACTCGGATCAGCTGATCGGTCAACTTGTATGGAAGTCCAAAAATTACTTTTTAAAAATATGAAAATATATTGTGGCCTCATACAAGTTGACCGATCGATCAGCTTATCTTTGTATAGAAAGCCAAAAAATATTTTTTTTATATTTCGACATATGTTCTTTTGGGAAAGTTGTTCACTATGATGGACTACAGTTTGCAACTTGCAAACCTCTTTCGCTTCGTCAACACTTTCGTCAATTCTTCTTGTAGACTTCTTCTGTAGTATTATTATAGTATTTCATTAGTATTATTATAGTAATAGGGCAGACAGATGTTTTAGATAATGTAGCTTTAGGCCCAACGCAGACGACAGACTAGACCGCGCCGCACTTTTTGCGCGTCGTGTGCGTTACTGCATGTGATTCCATAGGTTCTATTTTCACAGACTATTACAGACTAAAAAGTGCGTCACGGATAGTCTGTCGTCTGCGTTGGGCCTTATGCCGACAAAACCTAAGCCCCAAGACTCAAAAACAAAGAAATCAAAATAGTGGTGCTGCTAGCCGCATCGCCTATTTACATGATTCGCATTTGCTCATATCCTCTACGATCTACGCGGGAAAAGCAGCTAATTCGTTCTAAGATTTTTCTTTTCTCTGGAAGATAAGTATACTATTATTATGTTATAAAAATACAAGATTACGACTTACACGTAAAAGGTAAGTAAAAGCCGAGTACAAACATCTCGACGAAAAATATTTCATGGCCATACAGATTTTTCTGCTAAGACACTCTGTCTGGCCGTGTTCTTGTTATTTCTAAGAAACCCTGTGTATGTATGACGGACGTCTTTTTAGGATTCCGTAGTAAACAAGGAACAATTATAGTTTTACCTTGTCTGTCTGTCTGTCCGCGGTTATACCCATAGACTATAAGGATGATTCCCACCATTGCGTTTTTGTTCCATGGAACAAGTGCAACTCATTTGTCCCACTAGTTCCATTGAACTTAATAATGGGACAAATGCAACTAAAAGTCTCACTAGTTCCATTATCAAAAAAAAAAACATATTAAAATAAACGAATATCTGTGCATAAATGTCTCAATCGATTCAAGGGAATCAATAGGTTCCTTAGTAATTTATTTAGATATTTTTTTATTGATTTTGATTGAAATTTGAGATTATGAAGCTGTGATTTGGCACGGGTATGTATATTAATCATGCAGAAAAAGTAGTAAAATAAAACCTTGAAGAAAATGAAAATGCGAAGAATGAAGAGTCCTTGAAAAAAAAACACGTAAAAATACTCATCATCTTAGGTCTTTTAGTCTCCACTGCAGGAGCACGACCCTCTCTGTACTACCAGGGCCATACTTGGCCAGAGCAGCCAAAGGCTTTGGCCTACACTCTCCACGATGGCCAGACAGGTTGGAGAGGTCTCATTGCTGTTTATAAGCTTTATTTAGCTATTATTTCCTAAGTCGCCTTTTACGACATCCATGGGAAGACTTGGAGTGGTCCTATTCTACTCTGCCGGAAACCACACGGCATATAAAAAATCTTACAGCAAAGTTTTCATAACGAAGATTAAATAAAAACTATCAGAGCTAAGTAGCGTTAATTAATTATTAAGAGATACTAATATCCAAAGATAAATAAATGATTTTGACTTGACTTGTTAAGAGACCTCCGACATGAAAAGAGAGAGGTGTTACAAGTTTGACGCTAATGTCTGTTCGAATGATCAGTGAACATACAAACATACATAAAACCTATTCCTTTTTTGAAGTCGGTTAAAAGTAAAATGTACATGCAAATTTAACAAATATTTCACTTAAAATCGTTGCACACGCAAGTTCGTCAAAAATTCGGGATTCTTTGTGCGGCATCCTTTTGAGCGCGCTAACGAAGCAACTTGCGACATTGTTGCCAAATTACACCGGAATAACTTGGCCGGTTTGTTTACGCAATGTATATGACAAGTTTTGTTAAGGGCAACGTGACTTTCAATTGTTATTTTAAGAAGGATTTCACAAACCAACTTTTAGAAAAAGGAGGAGGTTGTCAATTCGTCGCGATTTTTTCTATGTTACTGATTATTAGAAGACGTTTGGAGCGATTTGGAAAATTCTTTTTTTTATTTCAAAGGGCTTATTTGTTAAATGGTACTATAGAAATTTTATACAGATACATTTTCACGTCTATATCCCTGACGGGGTAAACAGAGCCTAGGGCCGTTAGGCCCAAAGGCCACGCTTAGCGTGGTGGTGCGCGTTAAGATGGAAAAGGAATCAAAATAGTGATAGGTTGCTAGTCGCATCGCCTATTACCATGATTCAAATCTTCGGAAAGAGAAGCAGCTGGTACATTCTACGTTTTTTCTTTCCTCCCATACCAGCATGGAAGAGAAATTTTATTCATATTAATTCAATTATCCCATAGATATTTCTTACGACCGCGACAGCGTCCGTCATAGCCCTTTGTGTGCGCCATGCCATCGAGGAATGTCAATTACATGCAAATATGAACTGTAATTCCTTTTTACACGTTTTAGTTTCCTTTACCGCATTGTAAGGCGGTCTGACCCGGCCCGGTGCGAGCCAGTCGTTCTGAATCGTACCTTAGTTACTTGTATATAGGATCTAACCACCTAAAGTAGGACTTACTTTCTCGACAGGCTGAAAAGATTTCACCGACCGTACCAGCAAACCGAGCTTATCCGCAAGAAAATGTTGTGACAGTTTTTCAGTGACACCACTTACCCTAAATTTCAGAATCGTATGAATCAGGTCACAGGGTGCAAGTACAAATTATAAAGAATACAGGATTGCTTTTTGAGACTAGTGTTTTTTTAACATTAATAAGGAACGTAAATCGTCATCATTCCCTGGCCGTTTTCGGCTATGGTGACTGTATTTGTTTGATACGAATTTAAAATTAAATATAAATTCATTCAAGGCGTCGCTCATGTACCCTGATGTGGCTTAAACGTAAATACTATTGAAGTTGTTAAATATTTTTGTTAATAAAGCTATATTTACAACCTCTTTAGTATTTGCAAAGGCAAGTGCTGCACTCTAATTATCAACATAGGTATGGTATTTTGTTGCACAATCATCCTATCATCCTTCTCCAAAAATATGACTATGGTGTTACATAAGTTAGTTTTCGTTAAGCTTTTCTCTAAAATTTATCATTTAAAATCTATTTGCAATCATGGCAGTCAAGGAGTTATGCTAACCAAAGAGCAAAAAAAATCTGACATTGCTTGACAAGTGTCCTACACTTACTCAAGTAAAAAAATGATGTCAACAATAATTATAGTGCAATAAAACAAAGTGACGTTTATTATGAGATATTATAAATATCCTACGACAATAAAAAATACAATGATGTCAGCCAAGACCAACGGCTTAACGTACCTTCTAAGCACAAAAGAGCTCCAGAAAAAAATAGTGCCTCAAAAAGTCCACGCTCTGATTTTCTTAACTGGACCGCTTTAAAAAATACTTGTTAAATAGAAAAACCCGTATTTTTTAAATTAAAATCAGTTATGTAGTTTGGGGGATAAGTCGTTTTTCAGTTTTGAAAAATTATATTACGTGTGTGAAATACAAGAGTTTAACTTTTGTATTCTCTATATGTTAGAGTGCAAGTGACTGACCCCGGCATTTCCCGAGATTATCCCGCCTTGAACACGTTGAGCTGTCAAACTGTCAGCCGTTATCTTAAGATGACAGTCGTTAAGCCAAGTCAGGCTTGAAACCTGCTTGAAAACTTTGACATTTGCGTTGACCATTCGCGTCACTTGATAATTCGAGAGTTGCGAAGTTGTTGCAACTGTTGTAGGCTGATTATTGTCAATTTGAATAGGTCTACTAGGTAAAAGCATTTGCGTGTTAAATTTAAAAAAAAAAGAAACTTTTGTCGGACCACTCGGTTGAAATGAAGTTACAAAACCCAAAAAATCCCATAACAAAAAAAAATCGTGACGAAAAAATCTTAAGCTTTTTTGCCTTCCCCGAAAAGTCTGTGATACTGCTCGGAAAGGAACTTTGTTCCAATCAACAACAAAATTGATCGTTTCATTTAATAGAGGTGACAACAGGGTCCGAAAAGTATGATTGTAATTAGTCCATCTTTAAGATTATCCAAAAATAATGGACCCGTATTTTTCAGTTTAGCAAAAAAGTAAAAATTCACAAAGATACGGAGCGTCAAAGTTCCGGAGTGGGGGCTTGTGACGTCACCGCTAAATAAAAATTGTACCCAACCGTCATGCGAAATTTAAATGCGCTGTATCTTTGTTATTTTTCGATTCTCAAAGAAAAGAAAAAACACGTGTACAATATTTTTTAATAATCTAACGTATGGACCAAAAATATTTTTCCATTCGTCATGCCTATTTTTGCCTATTAATAGTGAACGTATAATATAAACTTAAAATCTTGCTTACTTCGTACACCAATTGAATTTTTCATTTCAGCATATTCTCAGCTATATTGCTGTATAGTCTCAATCCAGCGTACATGGAGGTCAAGCATTTAGCCAAAATTAAGGAGAAATAGAAAATAATGAATAAAATAGTAAGTAGTGATGACAATCTTACCAAATGTAACAACATTATATACACAAAATTGCCTCATTCGAACGCCACATATAATTTAACGGGACGCAGTTGTCCCAAACTATTTACTAGCAAATATTGCGCAACTGTGGAACTACTTATTATATCCATTAACGATACAGTTACAAATGAGAGAAAAACAGATATAGAGTCACAAAAAAGAAATTAGTGTTCTATTTTAACTTTTACTTTAGCCATGTCTTGTACTTTTGAGTTCGTATTCTTGTTCCTAAGTTTCAACTACCTAAAAAATCATCATCATCATTTCAGCCGCACAACGTCCACTGCTGGACATCTAGAGCTACTGGCTTCTAGAGATCTAGAGCGATTTTATCTTTATAGATAGATAGCTTAACTCATTTATTTGCTACTACGACACACATACTAAGAAATTATACAGAAATTTAACCTACTCACTTTTCAATGTGTGCGCTACAGCAATACAAACTGCCTCCGTGGTGTAGTGGTTAGAGCGTTCGGCTCATACCCGGAGGTCGCGGGTTCGATTCCCGGCGGGGGCAACGACTTTCTGTTGTTGTCCTAGTTTGGTTAGGACATTGTAGGCAGATCACCTGATTATCTGATAAGTAAAATGATCCGTGCTTCGGAGGGCACGTTAAGCCGTCGGTCCCGGTCACTGTATTTGACATTGGTCGTTACCTAAAACCATGTCAGAGGCCTTTAAGGCGGTTTAAAAAAACTCTGACACTAATCAGTCAGTCACTAATAAAGTCACTAACACACACAAGAAGAAGAAGAAGAAGCAATACAAAAAGGACACAGCTTCAGTGGTAATATTACCCGGGAGCAATACACTTATTTTCAGCTGTGACCTGAAGAAATGGGTCGTGTGGATCTTTCTATTAGTGTCTTTATTTTGTAACCCAGCGTTTGAGGAAACAATAACCGGAGAATTAGCAGTTATAACAGGGATTCTGTAATAACCGAGGTTATTAACATTGATTCGCATCGCTGTCTCGTATTCACAGAACAGAAACTATTTCTGTATTATGTGTAAAGGGCTGTGTGGAGTTTCAAGCGCCATTACTTTTCCGGCGGCATTATTACGCATTTATATTGCTTGTACTATTTTTGAACGTAATATTATAAGGAAATATACAGACTGACTGATAAATTACGTGTCATACCATACTTAAAAATATAATAAATTATTACACACACGTAACGTCAAAAAATATGAAACCAACAAAATACTTATTGATTTCAAAGAAAATTTTAATCAAATTTGCGCGCAAAGTTTCAGAATGATTATTAACGCGCTCGGTACACGCTCGGTGCGCGCTTAGTACGCGGTCGGTACGCGTTCGATACGCGCTCGGTACCTACTACTACGTAATCTGCTCGTTGTAAAACTGCTTTGTCGACTTTTTTGGTTTTTATTGGATAATTTCTTCAACTGTTAAGCGCCGATTTTTGGAACGTAGTTCCTTATCGCGCGTTGCGAAAGGAGGCTAGACGGAAAAAATTAAGACCAAAAGTTGTAACGACACTTTTTGCTATAGTTGTAAGCCGTGCGGCGTGCGCGGGTTTCTCTGTCTGTCTCTCTCTCTCTCTCGAACTTCGTTCCATCCGGGTGTCCCTTGACACCTCTCAAGTTTTACTTTATTTTTGGAACGATAATCGAGTACACTCAGTACTTTAGCCCCTTTTAATATGTAACGTTATTGACTAGTCAACCTGTATATGAAATTATACACACCCGCACACTCACACACACTCACCCTTTCATAGAAAATAACTGGTTTAGGAGATCGTAGATTTTTTATGAATATAGGGCTAATATGTCACGTGTTTAATCCTTCAAACTATATTATGAACTACTGTTTACAGTTTAAAGTGAAAACGGCCACTTTTGGCTAATTTGCGAAGAAAGACTTCACATTCTCCCTCGTTTAGTCGCCTATTATGACATCCACTCCACAGGAAGAGATGGAGTGATCCTACATAGGCCAGAAGCTATACGGCACGAAGTATCTGTTTAACACGTTAAAGTCATCTTTAAAACTGTAAACAGTAGTTCACAAAATAGTTTGAAGGATATCTCCGTTTCTTTTAAAATAATTTATTTCAAATAGGTGCAGCACTAGACTCTATAATATTCAGGTAGGTTTAAAAGCTTTAGCAATGGACTCAAATATGGTCAGTGAGTCCAAGCCAAGACGTCCATTTTCTCTGTTATGGGCTGTCCCATATTTGGACCCTTGCAAGGCAATGTGAGATGTAACGGGTTTTGGTAGGGTTGACAACATGAACTTAAATAAACAATATTTTAATTCAGTGATTTTTTTTATTTTCAAGTTCCTTTTTGGACTTGGCTGATGGGGGCTAGAACTTTTTTAGGGGCTGGAATATTTTTTTAGGCCTTCAATTATTGTAACTTCGTTTCAACTGACTGTTCCACAACACTCAGTCTTTTATTCTAACATATAAGCGAACGTATGATTGCCATGTACATACTCGGTGTATGAAATTGTATTTTTTCATATGATTAATCGATTTTGATAAAATTAATGCAATAAAAGGCATAATACCTTTTATTGCATTAATTTTATCAAAATCGATTAATCATATGAAAACATTTAGGATAGAATCTTTATGTTACAATATTTTAAATAGTTTTAGGATAGAATCATTTTGATATAAAATAATGTTAAAATCATCTCGTGGATGTTTTACTACATTTTGGATATTGTAACACTCAACTCATTAAAACATAAGAAGGACTTTTAATTTAAAAACTTGTGGATCAGAGTGCGTACTATATCTCTCTCATAACGACGCTCTTGTCGGTGGAGTATGAACCAGACTCTTTTAAACCGACTTTCAAAAATCAGAAAGTCATCAATTTATTAGGAGCTTTTTTTTGTGTATGTTCACCGATTATTCCAAGACGCCTAGACTGATTTCAAAAACTCTTTTTTTTAAAAAGGGCATTCTTTTCAGGTAATCTCGTCGAAATTGCTTAAAAATCAATTGTGTAGTTTGTGAAGTCAGTTTTAATTTCGAAAAATTATATTCGTTTTACATAACTCTTCTAAGAAAGACTACAAAACTTAATATCTCGACTAAACTCGTAATATACAAACGAAGCAAAAAAAAAAACAATAGTTTTTTAATTCAAATATAGTATAGTTGAGTTAGTATCCCATAACAAAGTCTCGAACTTACTTTGGGGCTATCTCAATCAGTGTAATTTGTCCCTATATATTTATTTATTTATTATTTATTTATCTCACACTTAACCAATTTTATTTATTATTTTAGTATTTTCTTATTTAAAAAAGCACTTAGGTATTAAAAACGATTATAAGAGGAATATTAAACATTTTTTCACCTAAGCATATTTTTGGTACTTAAAATTTAAAAAAAAAACTGTGATTGAATCCTAACCTTACTAGGTAATCCTGTGGTACTTCGGGCGATAAATAAAAGATGGTTATGGAATAATTTACGTAAAAGATTTATTAAAACATTTATATGGAGCACTGCTTTGTATGGATGTGAAACGTGGACGATGACCAAAAAGGATAGAGATAGATTAGAAGCATTTGAAATGTGGTGCTGGAGGAGAATGAAAAAAATAAGTTGGACGGAAAAAATTACAAATGAAAAGGCACTAGAGGATGTGAGAGAGAAAAGACAAATAATACAAATTATAGAAAATAGAAGAGGGAAAATGTTCGGTCATCTACTACGCCACGATGCGTTCTTTAAAACAACAATGGAAGGAAAAATAGAAGGAAAGAGAGGAGCAGGAAAACCCAGAAAAAAATTTATAGACCAAATAAAAGAAAAATTCAACGTGAAAACATATAAAGAGGTTAAGAACTTAGCGGAAGGAAGAGAGACATGGAAAGCACTCCACCGACAAGAGCCCAGCTCTTAAATATAAGAAGAAGAAGATGGAATAATTTAGGTATATTCATTAAAGCAAGAGACAAAATGCTTACAAAAGCTTCTTAAAAGAATTCAATTCTCATAGCAATAATCATTTTAATAACTCCGTCTTAAATCTCTGAATCTTAAAGACGAGCACGTTGCAACGTTTTAAACGTGCCTGTATTATAGAAACCTCCGATCTGTAGTCCGTAGACCTCTTAAATGTCTACGTGATGGTTTAAAAGTGAAGCTGAAAATACGTACAATTTTTATTAACTTTAAAGGTGACATTGAATTTTGTAAATCCTGCACGGAGAAAGTGACATCAATGTATAATTTTACGAATACGAATTATTTTTATTATTCATCAATATGTAACACTAGCCGAAGCTTGCGACTTCGTTCGCGTGGACTTTATGTCTCCGTAAAATGCTCATCAGGCTGAACAACTTTTTCTAAAGCGTCATTTTTATATTTCTTTAAATCTATAATGGCTGGACCATTAAAGGTCCAGCCATTATAGATTTGCCCTAGATGTTCCAGTTTTCAAAATTAATTATACCCTATATTCTATACTAGCTGAAGCCCGCGACTTCGTTCGCGTGGACTTTATGTCTCTGGAAAATGCTCATTAGGCTGAACAACTTTTATTAAGGCGGCATTTTTATATCTCTTATAGTTTAGCTGGACCATTATGGTTCTGCATCAGGCGTTCCATTTTCCAAAATCATTTATACCCTATATGTTGCCCAGGCTTAATAGCTATATAACAAAAAAAGTTTCATTCGAATCCGTCCAGTATTTCCGGAGATTAGCGTGTACAAACAGACAAACAGACAAACAGACAAACAGACAAACAGACAAACAGACAAACAGACAGACATTTTTTTTTAAATTCTTACTCTATTACTACGTCTCCATCGCCCCCAATATTTTTTTTGGAAATATATTTAATGTACAGACACACTTTTTTTACTGTTTTATTATATGTATAGATGTTGCCCAGATTTAACAGCTATATAGCAAAAAAGTTTCATTCGAATCCGTACATTATGTCCGGATATTATCGTGTGCAAACAGAAAAACAGAAAGACATTTTTGTTAAAATTCTTACTCTATTCCTACGTCTCCATACGACGAAACAAATTTTTTGGAAATATATTCAATGCACAAACACATTTTTTTACTATTTTATTATATGTATTTTGTCATGACCTGTCTATCTCTATACAAGTCTTCGTCCTAAACGTACACCCTCAATCCTTTAAATAGTAATCACGTCTGGGCCCTTTCATTAGTGAATCTTATTTTACTGCTCTCTCGGTCACTCAACTTGAAATTTATGTTTTTTGTCTCCCTCTAACATCAACAAATATGTATAAATACAGAATGACGTATTTGTCCCTTTGTATACTGATTGTAATATAGGTCACACATTTGTGATTGAATTGATTTCGATAATTTATTGAGAGCAATTGTTTACTGTGAATAATAAATTAAAACTAAAATTTTTGGAGTTGCGACGCGTTTTGTTAGTATTAGCATTTCCTGTACCATAGCAGTTTATAGTTGTAAGGAAATGTTTTAAAAAATACGCAATAAGGTACTTTTTTCTTAACGGCAAAACAAATATTTCGGATTTGCATGAAATAAAGACTTATGACGTCATAGTTTCTTGGAGTAAAATATAGCGCTCTTAATATCAGTTTTTTCTCATTCATAAATCTAAAATTACGTTGAAAATAGATATAATTGATGAAAAGGGACATTGTTTTGTGACGTTTCATTCTATTAAGTTATTAACAGTAATTTATTTTTGACCCAGGAAACCTCCTTATTCTAACGAATTGTGCAATCAAAGCTTTTTTTGTTGAGTTCATATTGAAATAACATATATCAATCGATGTAATATACCTATAACTATAACCTATAACTTTCTTTACTCCCATGCTGGTCTGGGAGAAATAAAAAAAAACTTAGAATGTACCAGCTGCTTCTCTTCCCACGCAGATCGTAAAAGCCGATCGAGGAAATGGGCAAAAATGCAAATCATGTTAACAGGCGATGCGGCTAGCAACCCATCACTGTATTGATTGCTTTTCCATCTTCTCGCCCACCATGACGCTAAAAGTGGCTTTTGGGTCTTGCGGCCCTGGGCTCTGCATAGAACCGCAAGACCCAAAATGCTCTGTCTACCCCATTAGGGATAGAGACGTGATAGTATGTATGTATGTATGTATAACTTTTTTTCACAAATATCAAGGCAAACTGACTAGTTAGATACTACTTAAGTCGCACACGTTGAAAGTATCGCATCAATAATAAAATGCACCTGTGAATAATGAACAAAAGATGCAAAAGCTTAAAAACAAAATGCAATTTAATCGGATGATTCAAAAATATATATATATGTCGGCGAGTTCAAGATAATCCCATTTATTATTGTTTTCGATGTGCAAACAGAAAGTTGTTTACTACAAAACATAACTGCTAGATTTTCAAATGTTTCAACAAGTATAAAAGCGGTCGCCTTAGCGACGAGTGGTTCAGTCTTGTGCGGACTGCCGTACTGTGAACATCTCCTTTGTGTAGTGTGCTGTGGGCTTGGCCATATCTTCTTTAATTGTGATTGTTGTAATAGATGAGGATTTGGTTAACCGATTTATTACAATGATAGTTGTTTCAGCTAAACGATAAGCCCAGGTGGACAC
Organism: Acrobasis consociella; assembly: GCA_963555685.1. Classification (NCBI taxonomy): domain Eukaryota; kingdom Metazoa; phylum Arthropoda; class Insecta; order Lepidoptera; family Pyralidae; genus Acrobasis; species Acrobasis consociella. The sequence goes on from OY743107.1 coordinate 1,472,536, forward strand.
AGATTCAATAACTGTGTGGGCCAGGGGTATTCAGACACATGTGGTTGGAATCCATGATACAGCGCGAGGCGGAGCGCTGTACTTATCGTCACACTTAGTGAGTTCGGCGTAGGTCATATCCTGCTCCGTCATATTTTTTTTTAAATTTATGCAGCCTTTTTCGTCTTATTTTCCATCACGTATCATCAACATAAGAAATATTTCACGCCTAAACTCCGCCTCCGTGTATTTTAGCAGAGATGATTAAATATTAATGTACTTAGTGGAAAACCAATTTCTTCCGCCATTTTCTTTCATTTCTAATTATCCTAAGGCTTTCTATAAGCAGGATAAAAAAACAGTTCTTATAAAAATACCTCAGTTTTATCCTAAATAAACCCCAGGCGGAATTAATTTGCATTAATATTTTATTATTCAAAACAATTTTAGCAAAACTTTAATTTCTGTCTAACTAAATTGCTAAGAAATAAGTACGCTCAATTACTTTTTTTTTATAAGTCTTTAGTTGTTCTTATCAAAGCAATTTTTTTTCACACTCTATTTAAATATTTTATTTTTATCAAAAATGTGTCAAAACCTAGCGCATTACTTACTTTGTCATTTGATTTGTGTTTACACTTTTTATACTCACAGATGTAAGGAAATCAATTTGGATCAACGCTAAAAACCACTTACCAATATATGATTGTTATCTGTTTTATGTGAAATGAAATAAAACGACAACAAACGAATCGAAACCAAATATAACGAAATGAAACAAAATAAAAGAGATAAATTAACATAAAAGTTGTTTTATTGAAAAATCGAGCCTCTCCCAGTGATATAATAAAGTGTGGCTAGATTACCAGCTGAAACCTTTCAGAAATCTTTAAGTCCAGTACATACCAAAAAGGTTAAAAATTATTTATTTACTACTTTATTGCACAGTAAAAAAAAAGTACAAGTGGCGGACCTAATGCCGTATGGCATTCTATCCCGGTCAACCATTGGAGCAAGCGGAAAATATGTGTGGCTGGCGTGATAAAATACGTAAAAAAGTAAACTAAATGTATATCGCACATAAATATGTATATTTAAAGCTACTTATAATAAAAGAATAAACTATCAAACATATTTATAATATATATCTACATACATAAAATAATATACATATGTATATATATACAGCATGGATACTAATAAAAATATATATCAGGATGACTGGGACTAGGACTGCAGAAGAAACAGTTTATGTACCGCTCGTTTGAAAGCCAAACGACTGGGAGCTCTTCTTATACTCTCCGGAAGGGCATTCCATAGCTCGATAGCTTGGACTTGAAAAGACTTACCCATGAATGATGTGCGATGCGGAGGGATATCAAGGATAAGAGTGCTAGAGGAGCGAAAATTACCAGTCAAAGAATATAATAGTATTTCTATTGTTTTTTTAATGTGAGCTAAGTCGCTCGAATTGCTGAGGAGGGTTGTAGATGTGATGAGAATTTACAGATTGGGCGAACTACGTACATGTTTCGGAAATCCTTGGGCCTTTGTCCAGCAGTGGACTTCCTGTGGCTGATATGATGATGAAGATGACATATATTCAGTAACATAAACCTTCCAATAGGATTTTCAAAACGACTGAAGGTAGCCTATTTAGAAATATTATAAAAGTCACTATTGTACAGTTTATTACAACATAAATATTTTTCTAAAACTAAAAACCGCCTTTATCCCCACTCTACACAATCGATTTTGATAAAATTTCTATAAGACCACCTACCAAATATGTATGTATATGACTGCCTCCGTGGTGTAGTGGTTAGAGCGTACGGCTCATATCCGGAGGTCGCGGGTTCAATTCCCGGCGGGGCAACGACTTTGTGTTGTTGTCCTAGTTTGGTTAGGACATTGTAGGCTGATCACCTGATTGTCCAATAAGTAAGATGATCCGTGCTTCGGAGGGCACGTTAAGCCGTCGGTCCCGGTCACTGTCTTTGACATTGGTCGTTACCTAAAACCATGTCAGAGGCCTTTAAGGCGGTTTAAAAACTCTGACACTAGTGTTAGTCACTAACACACACGATAAGAAAATAATCTCCTCCTTTTAAGAAGTCGGTAAAAAATTACCGACTTCTTAAAAGAGATACGATATGTACAAAATATGTGTACCAAAGTTACAAAGCACTTAAATCTAAAATTTAAAAACATTATTATTCATATCTTCACTGAGAGCATTCTAAATGAAATAATTTTGTTTTAGCTTTCTTCGTAAAATGTAATTAAATATTAATTTCATTAGTTTCAAACTTTCCAAGTTTGTTTAAGCTATTATCTTCATGAGCGGTAGGTGTCGCCACGTTCTCAAATTAATTTATTTTCATATTTAATAAGAGCTTTGTATTGTTAAAGTTTAAGTAAAGTGCAAATTATTTTTAAGTACTTTTTTCTAAACTTTGAAAAAAATGTGGTAATGAAGATTTGTATGGTCTATGAAAACATACGAAAAAGCCGATCGAGGGAATGGGCAAAAATGCAAATTATGCTAACAGGCGATGCGGCTAGCAACCCATCACTGTATTGATTGCTTTTCCATCTTCTCGCCCACCATGACGCTAAAAGTGGCTTTTGGGTCTTGCGGCCTTGGGCTCTGCATAGAACCGCAAGACCCAAAATGCTCTGTCTGCCCCATTAGGGATAAAGACGTGATAGTATGTATGTATGTATGTATGTATGTATGTATGTATGAAAACATACGTAAACTATTTTAAGGGTGAATTCAGTCCATGATACTGAACAACTTTTCGTAAGAAACATATGTCGGTTAATGAAATATATTTTTTGGCTTTCCATACAAACTCGGATCAGCTGATCGGTCAACTTGTATGGAAGTCCAAAAATTACTTTTTAAAAATATGAAAATATATTGTGGCCTCATACAAGTTGACCGATCGATCAGCTTATCTTTGTATAGAAAGCCAAAAAATATTTTTTTTATATTTCGACATATGTTCTTTTGGGAAAGTTGTTCACTATGATGGACTACAGTTTGCAACTTGCAAACCTCTTTCGCTTCGTCAACACTTTCGTCAATTCTTCTTGTAGACTTCTTCTGTAGTATTATTATAGTATTTCATTAGTATTATTATAGTAATAGGGCAGACAGATGTTTTAGATAATGTAGCTTTAGGCCCAACGCAGACGACAGACTAGACCGCGCCGCACTTTTTGCGCGTCGTGTGCGTTACTGCATGTGATTCCATAGGTTCTATTTTCACAGACTATTACAGACTAAAAAGTGCGTCACGGATAGTCTGTCGTCTGCGTTGGGCCTTATGCCGACAAAACCTAAGCCCCAAGACTCAAAAACAAAGAAATCAAAATAGTGGTGCTGCTAGCCGCATCGCCTATTTACATGATTCGCATTTGCTCATATCCTCTACGATCTACGCGGGAAAAGCAGCTAATTCGTTCTAAGATTTTTCTTTTCTCTGGAAGATAAGTATACTATTATTATGTTATAAAAATACAAGATTACGACTTACACGTAAAAGGTAAGTAAAAGCCGAGTACAAACATCTCGACGAAAAATATTTCATGGCCATACAGATTTTTCTGCTAAGACACTCTGTCTGGCCGTGTTCTTGTTATTTCTAAGAAACCCTGTGTATGTATGACGGACGTCTTTTTAGGATTCCGTAGTAAACAAGGAACAATTATAGTTTTACCTTGTCTGTCTGTCTGTCCGCGGTTATACCCATAGACTATAAGGATGATTCCCACCATTGCGTTTTTGTTCCATGGAACAAGTGCAACTCATTTGTCCCACTAGTTCCATTGAACTTAATAATGGGACAAATGCAACTAAAAGTCTCACTAGTTCCATTATCAAAAAAAAAAACATATTAAAATAAACGAATATCTGTGCATAAATGTCTCAATCGATTCAAGGGAATCAATAGGTTCCTTAGTAATTTATTTAGATATTTTTTTATTGATTTTGATTGAAATTTGAGATTATGAAGCTGTGATTTGGCACGGGTATGTATATTAATCATGCAGAAAAAGTAGTAAAATAAAACCTTGAAGAAAATGAAAATGCGAAGAATGAAGAGTCCTTGAAAAAAAAACACGTAAAAATACTCATCATCTTAGGTCTTTTAGTCTCCACTGCAGGAGCACGACCCTCTCTGTACTACCAGGGCCATACTTGGCCAGAGCAGCCAAAGGCTTTGGCCTACACTCTCCACGATGGCCAGACAGGTTGGAGAGGTCTCATTGCTGTTTATAAGCTTTATTTAGCTATTATTTCCTAAGTCGCCTTTTACGACATCCATGGGAAGACTTGGAGTGGTCCTATTCTACTCTGCCGGAAACCACACGGCATATAAAAAATCTTACAGCAAAGTTTTCATAACGAAGATTAAATAAAAACTATCAGAGCTAAGTAGCGTTAATTAATTATTAAGAGATACTAATATCCAAAGATAAATAAATGATTTTGACTTGACTTGTTAAGAGACCTCCGACATGAAAAGAGAGAGGTGTTACAAGTTTGACGCTAATGTCTGTTCGAATGATCAGTGAACATACAAACATACATAAAACCTATTCCTTTTTTGAAGTCGGTTAAAAGTAAAATCGGAGATCGTAGATTTTTTATGAATATAGGGCTAATATGTCACGTGTTTAATCCTTCAAACTATATTATGAACTACTGTTTACAGTTTAAAGTGAAAACGGCCACTTTTGGCTAATTTGCGAAGAAAGACTTCACATTCTCCCTCGTTTAGTCGCCTATTATGACATCCACTCCACAGGAAGAGATGGAGTGATCCTACATAGGCCAGAAGCTATACGGCACGAAGTATCTGTTTAACACGTTAAAGTCATCTTTAAAACTGTAAACAGTAGTTCACAAAATAGTTTGAAGGATATCTCCGTTTCTTTTAAAATAATTTATTTCAAATAGGTGCAGCACTAGACTCTATAATATTCAGGTAGGTTTAAAAGCTTTAGCAATGGACTCAAATATGGTCAGTGAGTCCAAGCCAAGACGTCCATTTTCTCTGTTATGGGCTGTCCCATATTTGGACCCTTGCAAGGCAATGTGAGATGTAACGGGTTTTGGTAGGGTTGACAACATGAACTTAAATAAACAATATTTTAATTCAGTGATTTTTTTTATTTTCAAGTTCCTTTTTGGACTTGGCTGATGGGGGCTAGAACTTTTTTAGGGGCTGGAATATTTTTTTAGGCCTTCAATTATTGTAACTTCGTTTCAACTGACTGTTCCACAACACTCAGTCTTTTATTCTAACATATAAGCGAACGTATGATTGCCATGTACATACTCGGTGTATGAAATTGTATTTTTTCATATGATTAATCGATTTTGATAAAATTAATGCAATAAAAGGCATAATACCTTTTATTGCATTAATTTTATCAAAATCGATTAATCATATGAAAACATTTAGGATAGAATCTTTATGTTACAATATTTTAAATAGTTTTAGGATAGAATCATTTTGATATAAAAATAATGTTAAAATCATCTCGTGGATGTTTTACTACATTTTGGATATTGTAACACTCAACTCATTAAAACATAAGAAGGACTTTTAATTTAAAAACTTGTGGATTAGAGTGCGTACTATCTCTCTCTCATAACGACGCTCTTGTCGGTGGAGTATGAAGCAGACTCTTTTAAACCGACTTTCAAAAATCAGAAAGTCATCAATTTATTGGGAGCTTTTTTTTGTGTATGTTCACCGATTATTCCAAGACGCCTAGACTGATTTCAAAAACTCTTTTTTTTTTAAAAGGGCATTCTTTTCAGGTAATCTCGTCGAAATTGCTTAAAAATCAATTGTGTAGTTTGTGAAGTCAGTTTTAATTTCGAAAAATTATATTAGTTTTACATAACTCTTCTAAGAAAGACTACAAAACTTAATATCTCAACTAAATCTCGTAATATACAAACGAAGCAAAAAGAAAACAATAGTTTTTTAATTCAAAAAGTTCTAATTAGTTGAATTCGACGTTTATCTCGGGAAGAAAACCCTGGAACTGACAACCCTCCCTCCGCCATTGTCTCAAAGGATAATATTCCACTTAGTAGACGATTCAAGTTTATTTCTGTATTATTCGAGCAACGAGGACTGCCGCATTAAGGGCTTGGAGCTGTTACGTATTTAAGACAAAGGAACGTCACTGGTTAAATTGTTTGACGAAAATATTTCACTTTCATTATTTGTGCTGATTGCAGGTTTAAGGTACAATTTAACAAAATAGTATTGAACTACGAACATTTTTACGTGTTTTGTCCCAAAAGGGGTAGACAGATGAGTTATAAGATTCAAAATCCAACCAAATTAAAACAAGAAATATTTGAATATCACAAAGACTATAGAGCTAGCCCCAACGTAAGTTTATACTTGTATTATGGGATGCTTACTCAATGATACCATGTTTTTGATAATTACATAATAGATATATCGGGTTCGATTTCCTGCCAGTCAAGTTGAAAAAAGTCCTTTTTCAATATCTATTATATATCTACTATTTCAATATCTATTATATATCCCGATATATCTATTATGTAATTATCAAAAACATGGTATTGTTTTTGATAATTACATAATAGATATATCGGGTTCGATTTCCTGCCAGTCAAGTTGAAAAAAGTCCTTTTTCAAATTGTCCTGGCTCTTGGGTTTTTTTTTATCGATATTTGTAGTCAGAACAAAATAAAGTATCGTTAAGCTACTTATTATATACTATCTGGGTGGCGGACTAGCATGGTGACCACTACGCCACGGAGGGTGTCAATTTTTTTTTATTTATTTATTTATTCAAACTTATTTGCCCAAAAACAGTGTTTATGGTGGACTTAACACCATGTGGCGTTCTCTGGCAGTCAACCATTGGATCAAGTAGATATATAATTTGGATAGTGCAATAATATGTATATATTACTAATAATGATATAAGTTATAAACAAATATTTATTTAAATAATATAATATAATGTAAATGAATAAATTTGAAATAAAATATACATAGATATATGTAAAATAACCAATACGTATATATACCTGTACATTAACGATAATCTGTAAAAGATAATTCTATAAATAATTGGGTACAAGTTTTTTTATTTTTTTTTATTTAGCCGTTCATGTCCCACTGCTAGGCAAAGGCCTCCCCTCTTTCCTTCCATAACTCTATGTCTCTGGTTTTAACTTTAAAATTTATAATATGATAAATACATTATATATTGAGATAAATAAATATGTAACATCAACAATAATAGTCAGAAAAATATAAACGAACAAAAACAGATGTCCTGTGGTCAAAAACAAACAAAACAATGCAATTAAATCAGAAATGTTAAATACTTGACTAGATTAAATCGGTAATTTGTAAACGAATAGCTCGTCCAATTAATTATATTCCCCGCACTATAAAGCCTAAGGGTTGCTACACACAGCATCGTCGAACAATACAATGTCCTTTTTTATTATGTACAAATATTTAAAGGGGTGATTCAGTCCATCATCTCGAACAACTTTTCCCAATAAATGTATATCGAAATACGAAAAAATAATTTTATTTTTCCATAGTAATGATATCACGTGACTACTTCGATTTTTATGAAAGCCTAAAATTTTTTTTCGGATTTCGATATACATTTGTTGGGAAAAGTTGTTCAAAATGATGGTCTGAATCACCCCTTAAAATTTTTGCACTTAATAAAAAAGGACATTATAAAGCCGACCGAAGCAAATACTGCTTACTGCACTTCTTCAGCTTCATTTGGTTTGACCAATCGGGTATTTCATTGAAACTACCCGATCACAAGTCGAATGAAGAAGAACAAGTTCAGAAATTGCTTCGGTCGGCTGCCAAATAGAATGATGTGTCGAATAATCTTCATTCTGATCGACACATAATTCGATTTGGCAGTATTTACATTCATCATCATCAAGTTTTTTTGTCTCCACTGCAGGAGCACGACCCTCTCTGTATTACCAGAGCCATACTTGGCCAGAGCAGCCCGAGGACTGGCCTATACTCACCACGCTGGCCAGACGTGTTGGAGAGGTCTCATTAATGTTTATATGCTTTGTTTAGCTTGTATTTCCGAAGTCGTACCTTCTACGATATCCACGGGAGGACTTGGAGTGGTCCTATTTCTACTCTACCGGAAACCACACGGTGAATTACATTCATCTGCATATAAGTATTCGCTTTACTGCCCGGCCTTGTTGATTAATAATAATACGAATATACGGTAGTTGTTTCCCGTCTTGCTAAAGTCACAGTCAAAAATCTAAGTCGATTGTTATTGATTGATAACTGTCAATTTTTCTTTCCATTTTATAATAGGTAGTTGTTGACGACAGATCATTAACTTACAACTAAGTTTAATGCCGCTTCCTAAACGTACTTTCTAACTACCTAAAAATACAGAATAAGCGGCATCAAACCGTACTGCAGCATTTTCTCCAAAACGTCAACTTACAAAATTTAATACTGATATTAAAATTAGTTAAGGGCACTTAGAATACATTGTCAAGTCATATTAAAGCCGATCGGCTTTCTGCCCAAACATTTATCTACAATATTTGATTTTACCGCCCGTCTGTGCCGAATAATGCTGGTTCGCTTCAAACATTCACCTACAATATTTACCGCCCGGCTGTGCCGATTAATGCCGGCTCGCTTATGTGTATAGCAACCCTAAGTAAGCAAATGTAAAGTGGTTTCGTCGCCATAATTACGACGAAGAACTATCGCAATAGCAGACAGACACGCGAAACTGATATTAGTGGTATTGAAAGTTTTATAAAGCAGGTGTCTGGTTAATCTCTCTTTTTAACCCCTGACAAAAAATAGGAGTGTTATATAGAAGTTTGACGCTAACAAAGATAATATAATTACTAACGTAACAGATACCCAACGCCATAGAAACGATTGGAGAGCCCGTAAGCACGCAAAACTAGAGTTGCGGAGCGGCCTCTCAGAGATGGCAGCACACACGACTAGCCAAAAAGATGACGAAGAAAGTGTTGAATATACTTTTAAAAAATATATTGCATTTCATATAAGTCTTATTTAACTAATTAGAGCACTACTTTATTTAAATAATAGTTATAAAAGATTTTTATGTTTTAATTTTTACATTAAAGCGCCATCTAGTTACAAGGAAAAGAAATAATAATGTTTATATGACGATGGGTAGGCATGACGCTAATATCCAGATGTCTGTGATATGATAGCGCTCGAACGGACCAATTTCGTTGCCAAAAAAAAAGTTTATTTAAAATTGGTTCTGTCGTAATCATAATCATTTATTTTGTCAATCACAGGTACAATGGGTGTTAGGTACATAAAAATTAAGTATCACTGTGTTGCGCCGTTAGGCATACAAAGTTAAATAAAATCGTTTGTTAATACATGCTGTCACAAATATTTCTACTAATATTCGCCTTTTGAAAACTATAGGGTGATAAAGCTTCAAATTCCGGGTTTTGTAATTACTAACTTTACATACATTTGTAATAACATTTACCTGACAAATAATAGATGGCGCTACGACATCAATATATTATATAGTTCCGCCTAATATCACTAGATGGTGCCGGGGGTTTTTTAATTTGTCTAGCAAATAAACTTGTTCTTTGTGTTTTTTTTAACGAGCTATCAAAGTTCTCCTAATCTAGACTATTCAGCGGTTGTTCGTATGAATGTAATGTAATGTTCGACGATATTTCAATATAACTCCTTCCTGCGTGTTATTACTCATCTCATTTCTCCATCGTCTCATTCGGTCCATCTTTCAATTTTCATTTCTTCACATATTCGTTCCTTATCATTTTGACGCATTTTACCACCTCTCATACTGATAGCAACTTACTTATAATTTGTTTAATTGTATAGTTTTATCAGTTCTGTAATAATAATGACCAATAAATTTACTAAACCTTGTAGCTTTTCTCTTCTCTCGATCTCTAGCTCAAAAACTACTTGTATAAATTTCATGTGGGAAAATACCTACTAAGCTGAGACAGGTGGAGTCAGCGCGGGTGGGCCTGCTTTCGCAGGTCCCCAATTATGAGGGCTGGTTGGACGGTGGAAACGGGATTCCATCGTCCAACGGACAGCCCTCCGGAGCGGAAGGCGTGTGCGTGTCAGCGCGCCTGTTCTTGGGCCAAGAGGCCAAGGCGGCGGTTGCTCCGGCCCCTCTGATTCAGCAGAGGGTGCCGTGAGGCCGTTGGAGAGCCGGGGCCGCTTAAGTAGCGGCCGGCCGCGCCAGGGCTGTGGAGCATGAAGAAGCACACGGTCCCGGCCGATAGCGGCTGAGAGGTGACACCGCGGAGTTTTTAGTGGTAACACCACATAACCTTACCGGTGTCCCGTAACCGGTAAGATATCCGAAGGGATTTTCAGAAAGGTGGAGTTCCCACAACCTTTGATCGGAATTTGATGAAACGCGAACACAGATACTACCTGAATAATTCCTTTTCATATAAAACCAGAGCTTGGATCTTAAAATAATTTGTGAATTTCAATTTTGTATTGGTATTTGTTGTAAAAAGATCAATGTATGGTAATTTGGTCGTTCTCGGAACTTATTTTTATTTTATTTTTAGATGCTTAATGGCCAATTAACAAGACAAGAATATCGCTGAAAATACCACACTCGTTTGCTTTTAAATAAACCGGCCAATTGAGAGTTGAATTCGCTTGGAGAGGGTTCCATACAATGCCAAATTTAACACTAGCTACTAGCACTATCAAGTGATGTTTAAGTGAACTATTTCTCGTAAGTGAACGTATTATATTGAGTTTACTACTTTATTTTCAATTGATAGAATTCTTATACGTAATACTATAAGTGGTCCGTTTTTCATTTTTTTGTACGAAACCCTTAAAATCATTCCAATTTGAAATTAGGTCATCACTTCAGAAGTATACGAAAGCTAATCAAACAAAAGAAAAATAATCTAACGAAGTTAAAAAGTAAATCGAACACCTCATTCGAGACGATTCGTAAAACAAAGTAGCAAGTCATCTCAACTTACCAAGATTAATAACTTTAATTATTAAATTGACTTTGAGTGTTTTTGCAGATAAAAGAAAAAGATTTTATTAATTCTTCAAAGAAGCAAGAGTCATGGTTTTCATTTAAATCGCAAATCAACTTGGATAAGACGAAGGTTGTACTTTTGAAATTTAACCTTTTTGTTTTATCTTGAATATTGTTTTTGCTTGTTTTGCTTCCAACTTTCTGTCTTGTAATTTAAGTGCTTGTAAGCTTTTTTTGTGACTTTAAAACCGTGATCTTAAAAACTAGAGTCAAATTCAACAATTTTAGAATTGAAAATATTTAGCCTTTTGCCAAGGCCAAGTGCGTATAAAGTGCTTTATTTCAAAGAAACGAATATTTATATAACGAAGCACCTTTTTAAATATTAACTTATATATTAGTTAAGTTTTTATTGTACACGCCAATTACCTCTTTCTTCACATTTCCTCTCGCGGGTCTACTGGAAGAAATTTCTTTAGAAATAAGTAGCACCTACGTACTATGTTTACTTTTATAAGGTTTTATTTGTAATTTTTTCAATGAACTAATAAAATAAATAAAATAAAATAACTTTTTTTACTTTCTAAAATAGAGTGTTATAAGTTATAAGGTTTGTCTGTCTGTGAAAGACCGATTTTAATGCGTGTAGTGTTTAAAACCTGAAACAAGTTCCCTTGCAGTGATTCTTACGTATGTTTTATAAAAATTGGTTCAACTGTTTAAGCTATTGGTGGTTAACGCTTGAAAGTCAAAGTTTTCTCTAGCAAATAATAAATAGCGCTACAGATATCAAGACATATCGGTAGTTCCATCGCTCATCACTAGATGGCGTTCTTAACAATCGGAGATTTTAATTTATCTGGCAAAAAACTTGTTTTACACTATGGTCTATAGCCTTGTACCAGCTTCTTCCACTGCCGAAACCGATTTTCATTTAATAGCTAAAAACCACCGCAAAGGAATTTCTTTTACGTAAATAAATCGCAAAGAAATTAGTCCATCCGTTTAAACGCTATGATGGCACAGACAGACATACAGACATAACTTATAACACTCCTCTCTTATCGGGGGTTAAAAACGCCATTACTAGGCCAATCAGCGTCTGCAGTAAGCTGAGTCTAAATATGTGTTTGAAGTCACTTTATGTTACGCTAGAATAATGGTGATGATGATAACTAAGGAAAATATATTTAACCTTTAAAAACTTTATTTTACTTAGTGAACGGATTACTCATGTTACAGTCAGCTACTGCCGACATGTTTCGACCTCATCCGGAGGTCTTCATCAGGGCGAATGTGACAACAGGCTCGTACACCGCACCGGCTCGCGGCAGTAGCTGATCTAAACGTGCGTAACCTGTTCACTAACTATAATAATGATTGTATCTCACGTTAGTCTTAAAAACTCACCTAGTATCCCAAGCCTGTAGTTGATGGTGACCACCACCAGCCCAGCATGTGAAGCGAGGACGGTCCCATCATACGGGTTACCGCTGCTCCACTCGTACGACTCTCCGTGGACGAAGACCAGGACTGGGTAACGTGCCACGGCGTCTCTGACACCGGCTGGAAAGAAAGGAGGATTGACATTAAAAAAAAGAAAGGTCGGACAAGTTTTTATTACCTCCTAGCTTTTATGCCTTTCCGACAGAGTAGAATAGGACCACTCCAAGTCCTTCCATGGATGTCGTAGAAGGCGACTTAGGAAATACAAGCTAAACAAAGCTTATTAATCTCCAACCCGTCTGGCTAGCGTAGAGAGTGTAGGCCAAACTCTTTGGCTGCTTTGGCCAAGTATGGCTCTGGTAGTACAGAGGGTCGTGCTCCTGCAGTGCCAAATTTACTGTTCAATAAATGCCAAATAAGCGAGTTAATTGGCAATGAAGCGTGGAAAAAAAAATATTTTCGAATTACTGTGTAAAAAAAATTCTATGTCTATGACTGTAACCGTTTTTTTTTATTATAAAAATGGATATACGCGTATCAATTTCGTCTTTTTTTTAAATAAGTACCTACTAACATCTATAATATAAAAATGAATCGCAAAATGTGTTGGTAAGCGCATAACTCAACAAGGCCTGGACCAATTTGGCCAATTCTTTTTTTAAAATGTTCGTTGAAATTCAAAGATGGTTTTTACGGCGAGAAAAATTCGAATAATTGCCGGAAAATCCCTAAAAACAGCCCTTTTCTTTTTCCCATACAAACGTACATTTTGACAGGCTATATTTGGCATCGCGACTAACTCGTACAAAGTCTGCCGGGTCAGCTAGTATTCAATAAAATAGATACGAAAAAAGTACATTTATGTAGCATAAACATTTACATTTACAAAACAAAGCAAAAAGATACATTTAAAATATCCCGTCCCGGATCGTACCCGGTTCAAAGGTATGAATTGTTTTCGTTTTTATTAGTTATTTAGCATTCCGCTAGATGACAACAAGCTAAATCAAACGCTGTTTTCTAAATGTTAAAACAAACATTTTGTATGAAATACGATAGCGTGACGTCATGCTTTTTGAAGTCAAATAGCGTTGATAATATCAGTTTTTCTGCATTATCAAATTTAAAATCATGTTGAAAGTAGATATGATCAATAAAAAGCCAAGTGCGAGTCGGACTCGCCCATGAAGGGTTCCGTAGCAGCAAGTAACATAATATAAGTCTTCTAGTATGTTTTTTTTTTTTTTTGTTTTTCTGTTTGAGTTGATTAAATAGTAAGTATTTTAGTAGGGACCCCCCAAAAATTATGGGTTTTTTCTATTTTTGTGTAAAAATTTTAATGCGGTTGACGGAATACATCTATTTACCAAGTTTTAACAGTATAGTTCTTATAGTTTCGGAAAATAGTGGCTGTGACATACGGACGGACAGACAGACAGACAGACAGACATGACGAATCTATAAGGGTTCCGTTTTTGCCATTTGGCTGCGGAACCCTAAAAAGTGTCATTATATTGTGACATTTTATTTTATGAACTGAATCGAATAATTTATTATTGACCTAGTCACCTACCTAATTTTATAAGCGATTCATACTACCAAGAAGATTCTATACACTCTATTTGAACCGACTTGAAATATTTCAATCCGTTTAAAAATTCCCTCGCAGCGGCATTTTCCTCCTTTTGTTGGAGCGTCTTGAATGGGGGCTTTGTGAGGCTTTGATGATAACATTCACTTCCGAGGTTAGGTATACAGCAGACGTATTTAAAAATGATAGGGATTATGTATTGTGTAGAATACACTACGATGCTTTATACGTATTTCAATCGACGATCTACTGGCGTAACAATATATATCGAAATATGTTGTTTTTAGGGTTCCGTACCCAAAGGGTAAAAACGGGGTCCTATTACTAAGACTTCGCTGTCTGTCCGTCTGTCTGTCACCAGGCTGTATCTCAAGAACCGTTATAACTAGGCAGTTGAAATTTTTACAAAGTATGTATTTCTGATGCGGCTATAATAACAAATACTAAAAACAAAATAAAATAAATATTTAAGGGGGTTCCCATACAACAAACGCGATTTTTTATAGATAATGGTACGGAACCTTTAGTGCGCGAATCCGATTCGCACTTAGTCGATTATTTTCTTTTCAAATCAGACAAAACGTGCAGTTTTCAACTCACGTAAAATACAATTTTATTTTACATGAGTTTTTATTTAAAAACCATCGTGTTAGCGAAAAACAATATTGTTTTACGCAGAAAACGCTAAAAAATGGTCTATATGCTTTTCTAAAAATTTCAACATGAATAAAAAAGCAGCGTGAAATGGAACGGATTTCCCATGATTGGTTTCGTAGATATTTGTACTCTACAAAAAATGTCAAAATTAGAACAAGAGTGGTGGTCACTCGTTACGACCGATTCACAAGTAATATGACAAGTGATTTCAAAAATACGTCCCTAGTTTGATATGTTTTTCTTTTTCGATTAATGTTGCTTAGTGAACCAAATTTGCCATAAAAATAGTTCAACAAAATTTTGTTAAAATAGAGGATCTTACAATAAATGTGCAAAAATACACAGTGATTTGCAATTGTTAGTAACACCAATAGTTATTGTATCTGTGGTAGATACATATAATCCAGTGTTATGTCGGTATAATCTATGGTCTTTCTTCCTGTTTGTAAATTGATGGCGGAATACACGTATATTAATATCTCCGGACTTTTTTTTACCAGCCCTTTAAACAGTATTTTCTAATTCTTAACAGCAATAACGATAACACACACTATTCGTAATAAATATCGGCATAGTATGTTTCGTTGTTAGGTATTCCTTCTTCCTACTCAAGTCACTTGAGCACTACTGTTTGAGTACTTTACTTTTACGCCTACTACGCCAAATTTATATTTATCCCGAAGGTTGGCTGGTAAAGAATGCTATAAGCATTAAGTCCATCTCTTGTACCATTTCTTATTGGTAAATAAAGTTTTAATTAAATAATCTATTTAAATACTAAATAAATAATTCAAATTAAGCAAATGTTAAACAACTTGTATTAGTTTGGAAACCAATATAAGTCAAGTTAGTACATATTAGTTGCGAAGTAGTATTGCTCGTGTTAATACCACAAGTTTTTCGATTATGAGCGATCGCTGTTTCGAATTGTTCTTACAAGTGCTCTTTTGATGGAGGGCTCTCGGGCGATATTAGTTTTGTTCTGTTATTTGTTCATCGCATTTTGCACGAATATGTGTTAGAAAAGGAAGGTCAAAAAAGATATAAATCTAATGCATTCGGTCTTATTTGCACTCAACATAAGATTATTGGCTGAAAACCAGATAGAAATTGCCGTCAAGATGGCATTTACCGCAGTAGCATCTTCGCTATGGCGGTCTATTTTAAAAATAAGAGACGTGTCATCGGCGAACAACACAATGCTAGCCTATTTCTCAACCGCGTAAGGCAAATCATTGACGTACACTAAGAAGAGGAATCTGTTTTAATTATCTATTACTCTGTTACTTAAGTTTTGGTGCAATAAAGATTTTAACTAACTAAGAGGAACGGTCCCAGGATAGAACCTTGTTGCTTTGTTAAAATGCTATGAGCATTTAAATTACGTCCGCCTTCTGTACCATTTATTATTGGTAAATCAAGTTTATTTAAATAAGCAATATATTTAAAAACTAAATAAATAATTCAAATGCAGCAAATGTTAAACAACTTTTATTAGTTTGGAAACCAATATAAGTCAAGTTAGTACATATTAGTTGCGAAGTAGTATTGCTCGCGTTAATACCACAAGTTTTTCGATTATGAGCGATCGCTGTTTCGAATTGTTCTTACAAGTGCTCTTTTGATGGAGGGCTCTCGGGCGATATTAGTTTTGTTCTGTTATTTGTTCATCGCATTTTGCACGAATATGTGTTAGAAAAGGAAGGTCAAAAAAGATATAAATCTAATGCATTGGGTCTTGTTTGCATTCAACATAAGGTAATATTGGCTGAAAACCAGATAGAAATGACCGTCAAGGTGGCATTCACCGCAGTAGCATCTTCGCTATGACGGTCTATTTCAAAAATAAGAGACGTGTCATCGGCGAACAACACAATGCTAGCCTATTTCTCAATCGCGTAAGGCAAATCATTGACGTACACTAAGAACAGGAATCTGTTTTAATTATCTATTACTCTGTTACTTAAGTTTTGGTGCAATAAAGATTTTAACTAACTAAGAGGAACGGTCCCAGGATAGAACCTTGTTGCTTTGTTAAAATGCTATGAGCATTTAAATTACGTCCGCCTTCTGTACCATTTATTATTGGTAAATAAAGTTTTAATTAAATAATCTATTTAAAAACTAAATAAATAATTCAAATTCAGCAAATGTTAAACAACTTTTATCAGTTTGGAAACCAATATAAGTCAAGTTAGTACATATTAGTTGCGAAGTAGTATTGCTCGCGTTAATACCACAAGTTTTTCGATTATGAGCGATCGCTGTTTCGAATTGTTCTTACAAGTGCTCTTTTGATGGAGGGCTCTCGGGCGATATTAGTTTTGTTCTGTTATTTGTTCATCGCATTTTGCACGAATATGTGTTCGAAAAAGAAGGTCAAGAAAGATCGTAAATTAATCTATTAAAAAATCCGTAAACTTCTTTTTATATAAAAAGTACGTGTCACGTTGTTTGTCCGCGAAAGACTCCTAAACTGCTGATCTGATTTAAAATTTAATTTGCACACTGTGTACAATTTGATCCAACTTGAAAGATAGAGTAGGATATCTCAATTTTACAGTCGCAATTTTATTTTATTGCACTGGACTGACACGCCGGAGTAATAAAGTCCACGCGATAGAAGACGCGGGCATCAGCTAGTATTATGTATAAAAAATCACGTTTGTTGTATGTTGTATGGGATCCTACTTAAATATGTATTTTATCCTGTTTTTATTATTTGTTGTTATAGCGGCATCAAAAATACATCTGTAAAAATGTCCAGCTATCACGGTTCATGAGTTTCAGCTGGGTGACAGACAGACGGATAGCAGATTCTTGGCAATAGGGTACCTGTTTAACGATACCCCACATGTTGGGAGACACCAAAACGAGTTTTCTTTTAGTTTTTTTTCACAACTTTTTAGGGTTCCATAGTAAACAAGGAACCCTTATAGTTTCGCTATGTCTGTTCGTCTGTCTGTCTGCCGTCCACGGTTTCACTTAAAGACTATAAGTACTAAACTAAGAAAGCTATAAATTAGTATAGTTTGTGTATTAATTATACCAAAAAGAGCAATTGTGCAAGTACCTCAGTTGTCTTTAGGAAGTTTAAAAACCTTACAAAACATTACTTTTTTTTATTATTAGGTGACAGTTCAATTTTTCTTTTGCCCATTTCATTTTCACATTTTTTTTTCTTAAATAACAGCATCAACTGCCTGTTAATTACCAAGTGCAGATAATAAGGCCCTCGCTCCTTGCAGATCTTATCTCCGCCATGATGGATTGGAAAGAAACGGATAAATCAAGTTTTTCACCCGCTTCCGGAGCACAAGGGACAAGAGAAGTACTTACAGCGACAAGGGTACAGAATATTTGAAAGTTATAAATGATAAAGCGACCGAAATGATTCCGTTTTAGCTTAGGCAAGAGTTATTTCATGAGTCTGAATTCCGAATGTCCAGATATCCGGCTGTTCTCGCCTACAGGTCGCGTTTTGTGAGCAGGTTCGATAATTATATACAAATTTTTGTTGATAGTTTCTAAAACATGTTCAAAGTGGCGAATATAGAAAGGTTAAAAACGGAAAAAATCGTGAGAAAAAAAAAACTTGTGAGGTTTATAGCTTACAAGGCCTCAAGTTTAGTATCAGTTATCATCATCATTAAGACGAAATTAAGTATGATATTGATATGTCTCGTTTGTTGATGTGCTACTGAACGGTCAAAAATTAGATCTCGTTGAAAATACTACTTTCTTGGGAATCACAATAGATTCAAAACTTTAATGGGGTGCCCATATCTCTAAACTCGCTAATAGGCTTAGCTCAGCGGCTTACGCTATTAGGAGAATCAGACAATTGACAGATGTGGCAACTGCTAGACTAGTTTACTTTAGTTACTTTCATAGGCTGATGTCTTATGGGATTCTTCTATGGGGGAGTGCAGCTGATATACAGACTATTTTTATTTTGCAAAAAAGGGCAATTCGTTTTATATACGGTTTAGGATCAAGAGACTCCCTAAGAGATTTTTTTAAGAAAATTGATATACTTACTGTACCATCCCAGTACATATTTGAAAATATAATGTATGTAAGGAAAAATATTGCCTTGTTTAATAAAGTGGGTGATTTTACGGATAGAAACTTACGTAATATAAATGATTTATTTACTCCGTCCTATAGGCTGAAAACAGTTAGTAAGTCGTTTATGGGAAACTGTATAAAGTTTTATAATAAATTGCCAGAATCGGTTCTTAGTATGCCAGATAGAAAATTTAAAGTTTATGTTAAGAAAGTACTCTGTGATAAAGCTTATTACGGAACCGATGATTACCTTAGAGACAAAAATGTCTGGCTTGAGCTTGGCGCGGGTCCCTCTTAAAGGTTTGTATTTGTACATTCACAAATGTCATAATTTAAGAACATTCTGTACATGTTTTAGTACAAAATTTACAAATTGACATTAATTTTAAACTTGACATCATGCTTAATTAATAATTATGACATAACAATGTATTCTCAGTCCACATTATCTAATTTTAATACCAGTATAATTGTAAGTTGACGTTATTGGAGAAAATGCTGCAGTACAGTTTGTTACCGTTTCTTCTGTACTTGCGCTTTGGAAGCGGCAGTAAACTTAGCTATAAGTAAATGATCTGACGTCAACATTTACCTTAAGGAAAAAAAGTGACAATTATCAAGTGATACAAATATCCAAAGATAAATAAATGAATTTGACTTTGACTTGCCTTTGACTTACACTATGCAAACCGGCACTAGGCAGGATGGTTAGGTTAAACCTAAGCATCATCAATTTGCATACCAATGTTCTTAGCCTTACAACCAAGGATGCAGAACACCAAGAAAAGAAACACAAAAAGTAGAACTCTAAGCTCAAAGAAACCTCTATCAAAATAGCAAACATATATAGAGAAGTCAAAAATGGATTTTGGTGTAGCTCCCATGCAATATGTAAAGGAGGAGTCAATTTTGAAATTTTGAAATTGTGAGCATTTGAACACCATTCTTCGATTTAGGAATTCGGTTCTGAAATATTTGCAATTTTTTGTTATGGTCAAGAGGCGAGTGTTCCACTCTCCTTTATCTACCTACACGTGTCAAAATTCACAGCAGTAGTACATAATGTAACAAAGTCTTAAGGAAATTTATCAGAGGTTAGAGTTTACAAATCAAAAAGTTATAGGCGACCAACTTACAAAATGTACGGAAAAGTAAAATGATATATAAATTCAATAGAATATTAGGTTATAAGACTCAAAATTGGCATTCGCAACTACGTGCGGCCCGTCACGCACTTGGCCGGTTTATTTAGTTATTTATTGTTAAAATTACATCTCTTACTTTGTTTTTGTTATCTAGTTAAATATTGCAACTTGTAATAAATATTGATATTCAAAACTAACACTATTATCGACTCGACGACTTTGGTGCTCATAAACTTCAGTTGTTTGTACGTTATCAGCCGAAAGTTGCAACCTGTTGAGAGCTTGTATAAACTTTGCCTGAAGCTATATTTGAAGCTTACATATACATAAATTCAGTAAAATATTAGTGACTATAATTATTAACTGCGCAGCATTTATAATAGCCCTAGGGATTACTGACTTTTATTTAGTCATTAATATCCCTCAGTCTTCTGGTACAGAAGCTTTTCTAATCATGCCTGGCTAGACGCCTGATTTATGTTTATTTTTAGCCAACTACGGCGAAGAAGCATTATTTTCGCCGTTTTGTATGTATGTTATTTATTTAACTTCATTACAATATACATGAAAATGGCGGACTTAAGGCCAGGGGACTTTCTTACTAGCCCAGGTGATGCTGAGAAAGTAATATTTTGGGGTAAGTAACAAAAACTTACTAAAAACTAACTAAAAAAGAAAGAAGTAAACTTATAGTTATTAAGTAAGTATATACAGTGGTATAATATATATTGTGGATAAACCTCCGCAAAAATATACATAAATAATTGTTCAAAAATACACCATAAATGAACTACATAAATACAAACACCATTTTCCAAGTTGGAAAATGGTGTTTTTCAAATCGTCCAAATGGACAAATTACACTGATTGAGCTAGCCCCAAAATAAGTTCGAGACTTGTGTTATGGTATACTAACTCAACGATACTATATTGTATAATAAATACATATATAGATAAACGTCCAAGACCCAGGTCAATTTGAAAAAGGCCATTTTTCAACTTGCCCTGACGAGGGATCGAAACCTGGCCCTCTGGGAGACGGACTAGCATGGTGACCACTAAGCCACGGAGGTCGTCTTACTTATGAAAGCACTTCTCTTAAAACTAAGTATGGTATCTACTCTAAAATAAGAATTGGATGGATATTTTCTGTGCAAATAAATCAAATCAGGTTAAAACGGCAGGATAAAACTACCTTCTTAGCCTCAACATTCAGATGTAAATACCAGCAGGAATTATGTAGATCCTTTCACTTACACCAGCGCCTAAAGCTTTAAGCAGTAGGGTACCGTGAAAGCAGTAATGAGCAGAGTGAGACGGGTATATTTCACTCAGTTGCTATTGTCACGCTCATTAACGATCTTTTGTAAAGAGCTGCTTATGTGTTTATGTCAGTGCATCGTGAAAATCTGTGTATTTTAAACTTTCTAAGCAACTTTTAAAAAGGAATAACTTCTTGATGCAAATGTGTGTAATATGCCCTTATATATGAACATATCCAGGGTCGTTGCTAGGTTGTTTGACGCATGAACAATCGAACTGGTAGGCTTCTTGTTTTCTCTGATCGTAAGATGGCGGGTGGAAGTAAATGGGGCAATCGAAGTTCCTGAATTCTTCTCCAATTTTGAATCTATTAAGAAAATGTTAATATAATAATTTATGAATATATTAAAAGAGACATGCAAGTTAGTCCTATATAACTAGAAATCGATATTCGTTGCATACATCATACGAGCTAATATTTTAAAAAGTGAGATGCAATTTTTTTTCTAAGAGTCCAAGAAAGATAACGTAATACTTGGCTAATATTATTAATGCGAAAGTGAGTTTGTATATTTGTTTGTTTGAACTTCAACCACTGAACCTATTTAGATGAAATTTTATATGGATATAGTTTGTTACCCAGCAAAAGACAAAGTATAGTTTTAATCCCGAAATTCCCACGGGCACAGCTTGTTTCCTATAAAGTCAACATGCATTGTTCGGCTTTAATCTTTCGAATTTAAATCGTCGCTAAAGTCCGAAACAGGCTCACCCACTGGGAAATCTAAGTTAGCGAGTGAAGTGCGAGTTGGAATGAAATTCGGTGTGCATCTAACTCGAGACAGTTCCACTGCGTTACTTACATTGTGGTCTGTAGGTTGATCTCCTAGGATTTGCTGCTTTGTGTTAAGCTAGTTTCACAGCTATGTGGGAGATAAGATAGCAGCATTGTCTAATGGCATGATTCAGATATATCCATTTCCACAGACTTGTAGCAACCTGTACGCCACTAAGAGGAACTAAAAAACTACAAAACAACAATGAAATATAGTTCACAAGAATCATACGAGATGGCACCAGCAGAATCTACATCTCGATCTAAGAGTTCTGGTTGCAACTAACTATATATACAACCTCCGACAATACACCGTCGGAGCCGCGGTTCTCCAGGCGCAACATAAAGCCTGGCGGGAAGATCTTCCCTTTGTGGCGGTCGAGCAAATTACCTCGCTCCCGCTACAGGCTTTTACGACCGAAGGGGAAAAGAAAGAGTTGATATATTTACGTCTTTTTTCTACCCAAAACTATTAAATGAAATGACATAATTTTTCAAAAGAAAAATCCAACTAAATCCAAACAACACAACCGATGTCGATAAAAAAAAATGGGACAATTACCTGTACCCTACAATAGAAAAATTTTAAATTTTAAATTCAAACAAAAAGATCGCGAGAAATTGATAACCTCCTTTTTTGGAAGTCATTTCAAAATAATGAAAAAGGAGTATGCAGCTTGAAAACTCGCGCCAGATTTGCTGTGCACGAGAATGTAGGTCAGACTGAAGCTAGTTTTGTATTCAGTGTGATACTCAGGCGAGCGACTGTGATGTTTCACTTATACTAAAGAAAGACTGCGCACGTGATGCACTTAGGCTATATAGCTAAGTGGAGCCGGACATTGAAATAAGTTATTAACAAGCAGCCGGATAAAATTACCTTCAGTGAGCCAACATGGCTTTTAGCAATGGCAAGGGGGAAGTTTACACGGTTCGTGGAATAAGGTCCGTTACCCACACTGTCATCTGCATAGCTTTCTGTAAGTAAGGAACCCTGGGCGTTATTTACGCGTGGTTTGGCACTAAGGCCTTATTAACCAGTTAACTAACCTGGTGATGTGGAGAATGACAGAGGTAGTCTAAAACTGGAAGAGGAATATGGTGAAAAAGTACTTTATTCTCTTGTCTTGGCTCGGTGGCTCAGCGGAAGTGCGCAGTGTGATACTCAGGCGAGCGACTGTGATATTTCACTTATACTAAAGAAAGACTGCGCACGCGATGCACTTAGGCTATATAGCTAAGTGGAGCCGGACATTGAAATAAGTTATTAACAAGCAGCCGGATAAAATTACCTTCAGTGAGCCAGCATGGCTTTTAGCAATGTCAAGGGGGAAGTTTACACGGTTTGTGAATAATCCGTCACCCACACTGTCATCTGCATAGCTTTCTCTAGATAAGGAACCCCGAGCGTAATCTGCTCTTTGATGGGTGACCATAGGTAGCATAAAAAATTCTCAAGCTCCTTCGTTTTTCCTGAAGGCACGTGAAAGTTATTGGTCCGGGCTATCATTATTGAATAGCAGTCCTCAAGTTATGTCAAATGCCTTTCGCTAGCTGCAAAAATCTAACACCAGTGTTGGCCATTTACACACACAATAAACAAACAATCTGCATAACGATTATTTTCATCGATGGGCAGCACATTATTTACACGTTAAAATATTAGTTAGGATAAAATAGAGCCTTGTGGGACACCAGCAATCGTATCCAAGCTATCAGCAGCTGCCTTCAACTACAACTGTAATGGTCTTTCCAGACAAAAGCAGGAAATTCATTTGAACAGTCTTTCAAGCTGCCAATATGATAGCACCACTCCGGTTTGAAGCCTTCGGTGCCTGACCTTATCGAAAGCCTTCGTCACGTCTAAAGGCTCGTTTACACAGTGCAAGTTTCTTGTTTATTGGATACAATTTAATAAAACTAATAAATTATTGGTACGGTTGACGTTTTGTTAGACCATTCAAGTCAACGTTTTGTTTGAACCAGGCAAGAAACTGACAGTACGTAAACTGGTTGTCCAAGTTGAATGAACCTCGCCTAGTCTCTCGATGGCAGATGCCCACCGGAATGTGAAATAAACGAATTTAGGAGAAGTTATATTGCTGGTCACTATAAGTTTGTGATCTTCTATTAAGAAGATCAGACATTTATTTGGGCCTGTCATTAAAAAAGTTACGGCCGGTCATAAAATTAATTACTAAAAAAGTTATTCTGCTTATGATATTTTTCAGAACCATACAAATCCTAATACTGATTGTATGCGGAATAACAAAATATTAAAATAAACGGCTAAACTGGGATTGCTATACATTAAAATAACTCGTTTTCACAATTATGAATAAATAATGACATGTCACAAAGCAACATGATGTACAGTAAAAACGTGACGCTAACATCGTTACTTCTCGCAACATGTAAATATAGTTTATGAATGTAAATCCGGATAATGCTTCCGACACTATCTGAGCGTGATGGATCGACAGGCGTAAATCAAACGATAGATAAATTCCGGTTTATATTTGTAACCAGTTTTATGACCTTGATCTTACAGCGAATGTTTTGCTTATGTAATATCTATTTCGACATTTTAAATCAAAAAAACTTGGAAGGTGTCAAGGGACACCCGGATGGAACGAAGTTCGAGAGAGAGAGAGACAGACAGAGAAACACGCGCACGCTGCACGGCTTACAACTATAGCAAAAAGTGTCGTTACAACTTTTGGTCTTAATTTTTTCCGTCTAGCCCCCTTATGCAACGCGCGATAAGGAACTACGTTCCAATATTTGTGAAAATAGTTTTGGACCGTCAAAAATACGGTTCATGAGATACATTGACAGGCATACGAAAAGACAGGTAGACAACGGAGTCTTAGTGGTCCCGTTTTTACCCTTTGGGTACGAACCCTAATAGATATTGACAAGTCACTAAGCAACATGATGCACAGTAAAAAAAATGTGACACTAACATCACTACTTCTCACAACATGTAAATATAGTTTATGCATGTAAATCCGGATAATGCTTCCGACACTATCTGAGCGTGATGGATCGACGGGCGTAAATCAAGCGATAGATAAATTCTGGTTTATATTTGTCACCAGTTTTATGACCTTGATCTTACAGCGAATGTTTTGCTTATGTAATATCTATTTCGACATTTTTAATCAAAAAAACTTGGAAGGTGTCTAGGGACACCCGGGTGAAACGAAGTTCGAGAGAGGAGAGACAGACAGAGAAACACGCGCACGCTGCACGGTTTACAACTATAGCAGAAAGTGTCGTTACAACTTTTGGTCTTAATTTTTTTCCGTTTAGCCCCCTTTCGCAACGCGCGATAAGGAACTACGTTCCAATATTTGTTAAAATAGTTTAGGACCGTCAAAAATACGGTTCATGAGATACATTGACAGGCATACGGAAGGACAGGTAGACAACGGAGTCTTAGTGGTCCCGTTTTTACCCTTTGGGTACGAACCCTAATAGATATTGACAAGTCACTAAGCAACATGATTAACAGTAAAAAAAAATGTGACACTAACATCACTACTTCTCACAACATGTAAATATAGTTTATGCATGTAAATCCGGATAATGCTTCCGACACTATCTGAGCGTGATGGATCGACGGGCGTAAATCAAACGATGTATAAATTGTGTTCTGATAAACACGTATTTGGCGTGGTACTGTGGGGTTAAATATTTATAACAAAAGTGCTGACAAATTTAAACACATTTTTAAAAGCTTTGAGGTTTTTATACGGTAACTTTTAAATTCATTAAATCTGGCAATTTATAAAATGCCGTACAAAATACTTATTAATTAGAAAACAATTATTTAAATAAAGTTATGAATTATTTGAATGAGAAGTGAACGACATAATAAACGTGTAAAATGTACTCCACGTGTGAGTTCAGAAGTCTTTTCAGTTCAGTTTAGAATTGTGGAGAGTCAGCCGATTTAAAAATGTCGTCTAGTCTATTGAATGCCGCCCATTCGAGATGTAGTCTTCGTTTTATGGGTTTTTTCTTAGTCCCTTCTTAGACTTATAATTTAAAATAATATTTTAATGCTTGTTTACGAATTTTCGACGTATTTAATAACCTTATTACACAAATTACACTGATCGTATGAATATGATTTAATAACTTGGAAGAGTGTATCGAAATTCTGCTATAGGTATGACAAGTAATATTTCATTTGCAGAATAATTTATTAGTTTCACAATTCCATGAAATAATCGCATTTGTTTAATCCTCCATTGAATTAAATATTATTTTCAAAGCTAATAAAGGAAAAAAAATCTGTATGACATACAGATTTTTTTTCTTATTATTCAAATTGTATTATTGTGTACTTTTATTTTTAAAATACTTTTTCGATTTTCAATACTGAATTCCTTTTTTACATTTGATTTAAATACTGGAAGCATTTCGCTCGGACCGATTCTAAATTGAAAATGATTGATGAAAAAATATTTGCCACGAGTATCCGTTTGAATTGATTTAGTGCACCGGATGAATTGAAAAGGACAAAAAAAATATTTTGAAAAAATGCATGCCAGACTACTTATTTTTAATGAGACGAGACGTAATTTGCAGGCGGAATCCTGTAATTTGTAGTTTATTGCATCAAAACTTAAGTCAATGTAAAAGTCGCTACATAATCAATCTAAACGTCTAAATTGAGGGGTCATCTAGAACTAGAAAACAGATCGATAATCAAAAATCTGTAATAAATCAGGTATAAAAACATTGGATTGGAAACTCCATCATATTTAGAGTCTGTTGAAACTGACTCAACCGTCACATTCACATATCAAATCCCAGCATTCAAAAATGGATCGGAATCAAATCATCGACAAAATTAGTGCGCTGTCCAAGCGTGCCTTCGATTCGGTGATATTCACCGAATACCGATTGAATGGCGAATTCGGCCGATTTAGACCGATTCCGAATCGGAACGTGTGTCGCTGGCCAAGATATGCAAATTCCTAATTGATCAGCATAGCGTGGATAAATTATTGCTCTGATTTCTCTTTGAATATTCAATTTGCGTTTTTGAGGCTTCGCTGCGTATTGTTTTTGGATGAGATTTTCCTGGTACGGCTGGGATTTTTTGGATTTCAAAAGAACGAAAACATTTGACTGTAATTAGATTTTGTACGAGGAAAATATTTCCAACTTTTGTCTCGTTGTTTTATTTTAGCATAAATTTACTTTCGCGCAAAAACCACTTTTAAAATGACGTACTAATATTTTGTTTGCTTGACTTCTGGTTCTATGTCCCCCCTGTCTAAGGCGAAAGTCATCAAAAATGACTCTCCATCTAGACCTGTCTTCAGCTACGTGCTTATCTTCATCACTCCAGGTCTTGCCGATTTCCTTTGCCTTTTTATGGGGTATCTAAATTTGAGTTTATAATGTACTAGCTTATCTAGCTAACCATAGACACAGCCAAGGCACTTCATGGTAGCAGAGTGTAATTTATGCCTACTACTACAACAAACGAAACTATACATCCATGCACACGTCAATGTGTGTGTGTTCGCCCCTCAACACACTCGTAAAGGCGAGAGAGGTACGAAAACGGCGAACGGGGACGCATGTTGCGTTGGACCCAAGGAGTTTCCGTTCTGTATGTAATACTTGTTCTATCTAAACTAATGTTTGTGCATGATGTGAGGCTGGGCGAGAAAGAAGAACTTACTTTAACGTTTTTATCCTTTACAGTGTAAACAAAACAAAGTTCAACTGTCTTCTTCTTCTTCTTATCGTGTGTGTTATTAACTAACACTAGTGTCAAAGTTTTTAAACCGCCTTAAAGGCCTCTGACATGGTTTTAGGTAACGACCAATGTCAAAGACAGTGACCGGGACCGACGGCTTAACGTGCCCTCCGAAGCACGGATCATCATACTTATCAGACAATCAGGTGATCAGCCTACAATGTCCTAACCAAACTAGGACAACAACACAAAGTCGTTGCTCCCGCCGGGAATCGAACCCGCGACCTCCGGGTATGAGCAGAACGCTCTAACCACTACACCACGGAGGCAGTTAAAGTTCAACTGTCGCAAACACAGAAACCACTACCACTAGATCGCTATATTACGAGTAAATACGATATCAAAACACACCAAGAAAGTAATCAAAAGAAGCAAGTACATTCGTAAAATCTCATATACGACGGCGCCTTAATGAAAATCGCAGAAAGTGCCTACGGGCGCATCGTTCCACGTTTATTTAAAGCTAAAAGACTATTTTCGGGGTTGTCCCCAAAACCGCACGGGTGCTTTGGGTGGCCCAATGTTTAGTTTCAGCGGTTTGATATAGGCACATTAATTTTGATTTAGAAGTCCCTTTGAAATTTAGATTTTATTTGAATTGACTGGATATTCGTCAGGTTGATATAATCAGTTAAGTTCAGTGTTACTAATGTATGTATTATTATTATTGATGTTTAAATATTTTATGTATTATATGTTTATGTTTTAATATAATTAATATGTAAGTAAATTAACTATTGATATAATTACTGTGTCCACCTTGTTTCCAATTATTGTTTCCTCCACCCAGAGGTTAGCTGGAAGAGATTGCATTTCCTTGTTGTTTTTGTAATTTTTGTGTGTTTATCATGGTGCAATAAAGTTAGTGTGTGTTCGTCGATTTCTTTATTAAAATATTTTTCTTTGTAGTCTACTTCAAAAAAGGAGGAGGTGGTGAATTCACCGATTACTCAAAGATGCCTGGAACAATTAAAAAAATACTTTTTTTGTTTGAAATTACTAAACTTCCAGAGGTCCTAAATTTTATCAAAATCGATTGTGTAGTTTGGTTTTAAAATCGGTTTTTAGTTTTGTTAACTTAAGAAGCAATCGCTTGTCATGGTTTGGACATGTGAAGAAAAGAGAGGATCAACAAGCAACAAAAATAACTTTAAATATAGGGGTGAAAGGAAACAGGGGAAGGGGAAGACCAAAAAAGAGGTGGATGGAATGCATAAGGCAAGATATAATAGAAGTCATAGGTAATAGAAGTCAATGTTAGAGTGATGGGAAACAGAGGACTGTGGAAGGAGAAGACAAGACGCCGACCCCAGATAATGGGATAAAGTGAGGCAGATGCTGATGTATTTTAAAAAATTATTTCCGCATACCATTGTTTCTGTGCCTTACACCACTCTCTGAATCTCCCGCACACAACGTAACAAAAGGCCCCGCAGACGTCAGACCGCTCGCGATATGAGGCTGCACCCGAGACGGTTTTGTTCTCATTTTGGGGAGAAATGCAGGGTTTGAATGCTTCATGTATTTACTGTGAATACAGGCTGGCTTGTAATAATGTTCTGTTAAATAATAAGTCTAATTAGTCAGATTTCTTTTTAACCCCTGAGGAAAAAGAGGGGTGTTTAAGTTTGACGCTAACTTTTGTCGGTCTGTCTGTCTGTAACGGAAGACTCAATTTTGATGCGGTTTTTTTTACATGAAAGCAAGTTCCCTTGCGGTGGTTTTTAGCTTTATTTGATAAAAATCAATTAAGCCGTTTTAAAGTTATAAGGGGTTAATAAAATAGATGACGCTACGGATATTAAGTCATATCGGTAGTTTCGCTTGTAGCATACGCATGTGGTTTGTATGGCTTTCTGCTACAATTGGGGATACAGAACCGGAGGTCCTGTCGATGAAAACGATGTTCCACTTGATCAAACAAAACAACATACAAGTATATGGAGCTTAGCACATACCTGAGTGAGATTTGCTTGCCGTTGATCTCCACCTGCAGGGGGTTGAAGGGTCACGAGCTCACGATTTGACCGATAATTTTATGTGGGCGATTTTGGGCGCGAATGCGTTGCTAGGACGAACATGCGCTTCGCTCGACAGTCGGAAAAGAACTGCCTACTTGATAGCTGTCAGTTTGAAGCGTGCGAACATCGAATTGCAAGATGCATCGAATCGATCGATTTATAAGATTACTAGTTTGTGATAACGAAACATCCCGCCCACCAAAATGCCTATGGTATTTTCTGGTTAGATAAAACAATAATTACTAAACAGAAACGATAAAGTTGCTTAAGACAGCATCAAGCAGCTAAGATAATGAACGTTAACTAATATAATATAACTAAGATTTGCTTACTTAACTACAGCTTATCTACGAATAATTGCAATTATGACGATTTAAACTAGTCTTCCGTTGGAAGAGGACAAAGTTTAACCAACGGTCTCTGAAGGAGACTATTATTAGCGGTTCTAATAACCGCGCTCCGAGCTACTCCATCAACACCAGTTTTCAACTCCACTACTCGAGCCAAAGCCCAATGTAAGGGGCTGCGATTGTCATCCTTAATTATCACCAACGAACCTATCGACAATGGTTTAGAATGTTTAGTCCATTTTGCGCGTTGGGTGAGAGAATTCAAATATTCGGATTTCCATCTAGACCAAAAATTTTGTTGTAAAGCTTGTAACATCTGCCACCGATGAAGCCGATTTATGTTTACATTTGAGAGATCTTCATCAGGGACAGCTGTCAAAGGTTCTAAGGTAAGGAAATGACCGGGAGTTAGACAAGAAATGTCGTTTGGATCGGAACTGATTTGATACAAAGGCCGCGAGTTTAACATGGCTTCGATTTGAACGAAGAGCGTCGTGAGCTCTTCAAATGTGAGTGCTTGGTCGCCTATCACACGATACATATGTGCCTTTGCTGCCTTGATTTGTATTTCCCACACTCCGCCATGGTGGGGCGCACCGGGCGTGTTGAATTTAAATTGAATTTGTTCAGTGTTAGAAGCGTGCTGCAAAGAATTTAACAAATTTCTAGCACCAACAAAGTTAGTGCCGCAGTCTGCGTGAATGACACTGCAACGTCCGCGACGACCCACGAAACGTCTCAGAGCTGCGATAAATCCATCAGTGGACAGCGTTGACACCACCTCCAAATGGACCGCTCTGGTGGCCAAACACACAAATAGACACAGATATGCCTTTTCTATTCTAGCATTTCGATATGATCCTAATTTTATGCGAAACGGGCCGCCAAAATCGGAGCCTACGACTGAAAACGGTTTGACTTGATTTACTCGAAAACTAGGAAGGTCGCTCATGAAAGGCTGCAAAGGCTGCGGATTTGTTCGAAAACACTGAATACATTTAGATAGACGACGACGAATAGTTCGTTTAGCGGATATGATCCAAAATTGTTGAAGGAGTAAAAAATGTGTGGTGTTGATACCAGTATGGCAATACGAATTATGAATGTAGTCGATTATTAAAAACGTTAAAATGTGGTCAGAGGGTAAAAACGCCGGATGTTTGTGTTCGTATTCTAAACCTGATCTAGCAATCCGGCCGCCCACCCTGAGCACACCCTGTTGATCGAGGAACGGATTGAGTTTTCGAAACGGTTTGCATAACGATTTGTTATTTTGTAAAGCAGATATTTCTGCATTAAAAGCTTGGGATTGCACGTGCTTAACAATTTTCATCAAAGCTTGATGTCGTTCTACGTTATTAAGAAAATTGTTACGATTTGATTGAGTTAGATTACGAGAGTTGTTAATAAAACGATAAATATAACTGAGGATATTAACAATCTTTCGTATTGATGAAAAACGATTTAATAGATCTTCATAGATACTCGATTCGATATTTACGTTTATGGAATGGTCACCCGAGACTAAAGTTAAAGATTTGCGTTCTTCCGATTGTACAATGACATCAGTATGTTCAGAATGAGAACTACTATCACGATGAGATGGCCAAGTTTTTTGATCCAACGATAACCAGGTTGGTCCTGCCCACCATAGAGAATTGTGAAGAAGTTCACGAGGAAACTGCCCACGCGAACAGATGTCGGCAGGATTATCTCCCGAAGGAACGTGACGCCAGCATCCCACAGGTGTGATACTTTGAATATGGCTAACTCGATTGGCGACAAACGTTGCCCAACGCGATGGATGAGAGCGTAACCAGGAGAGAACTACTGTTGAATCTGACCACAAGTGAACAGTATCGATAGGAATACGTTCGAGATAAGTGTCACGCACGAATTTATATAAATCAGAAAGAAAAACTGAAGCGCACAACTCTAAACGAGGAAGGGAAATTCGTTTGAGCGGAACAATACGAGCTTTTGAACAAACAAAAAACACATGCACACTACCGTCCTTTTCAGTAATGCGTAAATATATAACAGCGCCGTACGCTATCTCCGAGCTATCGCAAAAGCCGTGAAGTTCGTATGAATGAGCATTAGTGCGTGTAAGCTTGCGCGGGATTCGAAGTTGACCTAATTCCTTTAATTGAATTTTGTATTTGTTCCATGTACTAATGACCTCATCAGGTGGCGATTGATCCCATCCAATACCGAGAATCCAAAGCTTTTGGATGTACGATTTGATTTGCATTGTGATAGGCGATAGATATCCTAATGGGTCGAAGATTCTGGCGAGTTCGCTCAAAATAGCGCGTTTAGTACAAGGCCGATCTGAAGATGCGATTTCGAACAGAAAAGAATCCGTTGAAGGATCCCATCTTAAGCCAAGAACCTTAAATGTTGATGATTCTGAACTGTCTAATGAAACAGATCCTGATAGACGGTTTGAGATGGGTAGATCGGATAGTAAGCGTGAATCGCTACTAACCCATTTCCGAAGTTCGAAACCACCGCGTTTGAATAAAGCGATAAGTTGATTCTTTGCAAGTTGTGAATTTTCGTACGTATCAAATCCCGTGACCACGTCATCGATGTAAATGTCCGACAGAATGATCCTCTTCGCTAGTGGGTATGCATCTCCGTCGTCTTCAGCAAGCTGTCGCAAAGTACGGCAAGCGAGGAACGGAGAGGACGATACTCCATACGTCACGGTATTCAGACGGTACTCTTGGAGGGGATCGCTTGTTGAGTTTCTCCAAAAGATACGCTGATAGTCGCGATGATCGGGAAAAATAAGAATTTGTCGATACATCTGTCGAGCGTCACACATGAAAACGATATTATGTTCCCTGAATCGGAGCAGAATTTCCAAAATATTGGGTTGTAATTTCGGACCGATTAGTTGAGAATCATTCAAGGAACGCGAATGAAAATCCTTAGCTGAAGCGTCGAACACGACGCGAAGACGCGTCGTAGCGGAATCAGGTCTTAGTACGCAGTGATGAGGGATATAATATTTTCCTACGCTCAACTCATCAGGCGGAACCTTAGACATGTGACCGCTTTCAATATAATCTGACATAAATTCAGCATATTGTTGATATAACGAGAGATCACGAGACAGTTTTCGTTCAATGGCAAAGAATCGCCGTAATGCAACATCACGAGAGCCTTCGAAGATAGGTTCCGCATCGTTTTTAAAAGGCAATCGTACGATATATCGTCCAGATGAATCGCGGGAATGATCAGACACAAATTTTTGTTCGCATAATAATTCATCTGGGGTCAAAGGTGGAGGCTTCGAAATGGAATCTAGTTCCCAAAATTGTTGTACTAATGAATTTAATTCATTATCGATTTCTAGTGAAGTGTGTACTAGTGTATTAGTAGCTAAACGAGTTTTACCTAATAAAAGCCAACCGAACACAGAATTGAATGCGGTAGGTTGATTAGAATCTCCCTTGATACGCTGATTTAGAAGAGACTCGGCGAAGACATCGGCCGCAAATAAAAGATCTATGGATCCCGGTATATCGAAGCCGGGGTCCGCCAACGGTAGCGATTGTATGTGTGACCAGCCCGACGTATTTAATTTTGCAATAGGTTGATCGCCACATATTTTAGTGATCACGTGCATGCTCAACGTAAATAGTGTTTTGTTGTCCGTACCTACGGAGCAAGTGACGTCACCAATAAGAGGAGCCATATGGTCGCCGAGACCGCTTACATTTGCGTTTGTGTTTGTAGGTATTAATTGAAGTCGCTTCACTGCTGACTCTGTTATGAAATTACTTTGACTTCCGGTGTCGAAAAGTGCACGAAAAGATAGCATTTTGCCTGACGAGTCTCGAATTTGCACGATTGCAGTTGCAAGCAAAACTGTTGTATGAGTGGGTGACCTTGAAACTAAAGCAGACGAGGAATGATTTGATTCGATGGTTTTGTCGCGATGGAGTAAGGTGTGATGTTTACGCTTGCACGTGCGGCAGGAAAAAATTGATTTACAATCTTTCAATTGATGAGATGGTTTTAGACAATTATAACACCAGTTCTTTTCGGTGGCAATCTTCATGCGATCATCGCAAGACTTATTTAGAAATTCCGAGCAAGACGATATTGAATGAGAGTCACCGCAAAATGAACACTTCCTACTGTGCGGTGCCGCGGTTACGGTGTTTGAGGTACGTGATTGATTATCACTGTTTGATGCGACGAGTGTATGAGATACGTTAGAACGGTTAGACTGCGACGGCGAAGTTGCGATTTTGATATACGATTTATTTATGTGCGGTTTACTTATTTTTACCGACTCAGAGAAATGCGTATCACGGATCAAAGCCTCACATTTGGATTGTAAAAATCCCTTAAGTTGAACGTAAGAAGGAAACTCTGTTTTCGAATATTTTTCCTCAAAATCACGACGCAGCTTCGTATCGAGTTTCGATAAAATATGATACACTAGAATGAAATCCCAATGTAAGATAGGCAAATTAACTGTTTTTAAAATGCATAAATTTTCTTCAAATAGATCGAGTGATTTTCGAAACGAATTAGCGTCATTTGGTTTGAAGTCAATGTTTAAAAGATCACGCCAACATGTAAATGCTAAGTCGCGTTTGCTTTTGTACCGAGCGGTAAGAGCCTCGTACGCGTCGCGGTAGTGTTCGTGCGTTAGTGGGAAGGCCTTAACTAGGGTTAGCGCATCGCCGGTGAGAGATGAAATAAGATAATGGAATTTTTCAGTTTCGCTAAGAGATTTAGAATTATGTATTAATGTGTTAAAGGTATCGAAATATTCTGGAAATTGTTTGATATTGCCGCTAAAAGACGGAAGTACGATTTTTGGTAACCGAATATTCGACGAAGAATTCGATAAAGATGGCGATTCAATTTTAGTTAGATTGCGATGTATCGATAATATTTTATAATAGGTTTCATCGAAAGATTCCTGAATTTCACTATCTTCATGCTCCGGATCATCCAAAATTTCCAAAATTGTAAAATGTGCATCCTCAAAATTTGCAGCTATGTTTTTTACGTCTTGGTGATACGATAAAAATAAATCTATCTTCGATGAATCGGTTGAAGCTAAAGTACCTACTTCGAGCGCCTTAGATAATCGTTTAAAAGCGATGGTACGTTTTCGACGCAAGGCCGGGAGATCCTTACTAGTATATTCGAAGTCGATTGATTTTGAATTACACTTTTTAAACGATTGACGTCTACGAGAATGTTTTGTTACCAAAGACATTGTTAATTTGGTAACAATATTTTATAACAAGTCTAAGCAATAGATGTCTATGGAATAAAATGTAAGATTGTCGAATTATAATAACGATAAACCGCTGTGAATGTAAACTACTAATAACGAGAATATTTAATAATGTACGTAATTTAATACTTTACTACGATAAAGTTTCACTTCACTAAAACACACGTTACGATTTTGTGTAAACAAAATGTAAACAATGAAGTCAAGTACAAACTTGTTCATGCACAACCCTAGCGCGTAATCAGTGATAAGAAACGTATTCCGTTCGAAACGTCTAGTGCGAACGTAGCTACAGTGCAGCAGAGCGGCTGGGTCGCGCGATTTATTTTCAATGTACCTTCGAGTTTGTTCGATATTTTGTCACACGCGTAATAAGTTATGGATGTTTTTTCTAGCAATTACGATTATATTGACTGAGATATTCCTAGAAAACCGAATGGGATATTATTGTGACTCAAATCAAGCACCGATTTTGTATGTGATTGCTTAATTTCATCGACAACAACTGTGATTTTACTTACTAACTGAATGTTACGTAAGCACGGATTGTTCTAGAACAAAGATGTATGATTTGAAATTATGTATTTTTATGATAATTGTGAGCCGAAAGAAATCAAGCACCGACTAGGATATTGATTGCTTGATTTGATCTCACAATAACACGAAAACACATACGATTGAGTACACGACTGTCTTATTTGTTCGATGGTGATGATGAAGAAAACTCGTAACCTTTGTACTACTTTACGATAGGTACGTTGAGTAGGTAAGTACTTCTGATGCGATGGAATAACTTAGAATGCGAGAATAATGAACGATAGATATTCTAAGCTAACGACTGAATAACCAGAAATACCACACGCAAATTGATAAGTAGGTACAATGCGGTTAGATTGGTGGAGTCCCGGGATTTCGGCACCATAAAAATGTAGCATACGCATGTGGTTTGTATGGCTTTCTGCTACAATTGGGGATACAGAACCGGAGGTCCTGTCGATGAAAACGATGTTCCACTTGATCAAACAAAACAACATACAAGTATATGAAGCTTAGCACATACCTGAGTGAGATTTGCTTGCCGTTGATCTCCACCTGCAGGGGGTTGAAGGGTCACGAGCTCACGATTTGACCGATAATTTTATGTGGGCGATTTTGGGCGCGAATGCGTTGCTAGGACGAACATGCGCTTCGCTCGACAGTCGGAAAAGAACTGCCTACTTGATAGCTGTCAGTTTGAAGCGTGCGAACATCGAATTGCAAGATGCATCGAATCGATCGATTTATAAGATTACTAGTTTGTGATAACGAAACATCGCTACTTATCACTTAATGGTATTCTTGACAGTGAGTGGTTTAATTAATTTGCTCAGAAAATAATCTTGTTACATTGTTTGGTGAGCTAAACTCGTTTATATTAAAGGGTTAGGCTTCAAACGTCAGCATGGAACAGCACGTTTCTATGCTACTATCCTTCACTGTCACTCAGAACCGTCATTTGCTAGAGCGAGAGAGAGCAACGGAACGCTTCAGCACTGTCCATGCTTAGGCAGTGCGTCCAGCAAACCAGCACTCAAGCGAAATATAAAACCCAAACCTTCATAGACAACATGTTTTCGACTGTATTGTAATAAATGTTGTTACCCGAAAAAGTCAAATCATATTTCGATATGAAATTGGATTCGCGACGCTGTCAGTGCATGTCACCGGAATTCAGGTCACGTCACCGCGGTAGTCATAAAACAAAAGGAATCGAGGAATCTCTTGAAAAAGGCTATTCAAAAAATAAAATAAAATAAAAATAAATATATAGGGACAAATTACACTGATTGAGCTAGCCCCAAAGTAAGTTCGAGACTTGTGTTATGGGATACTAACTCAACGATACTATATTTTATAACAAATACATATATAGATAAACATCCAAGACCCAGGACAATTTGAAAAAGGCCATTTTCCAACTTGCCCTGACCGGGAATCGAACCCGGGACCTCTGGGTGGCGGACTAGCACGGTGACCACTACGCCACGGAGGTCATCATTAAACAAAATCAAAATCAAACAAACATTTATAACATACATTTTTCTAAATTTATAGTTATTAACCCCCGACAAAAGAGAGAGAAAAGGAGATGTTATAAGTTTGACGCTAATGTCTGCTCTATTTGTCTGTGTGTCTGACTGTGCCATCGTACCGCTCAAACGAATGGATTTTCTTAACATGAAAGCTAGTTCCCTTGCGTTGGTTCTTAGCTATGATGGAGGAAAATTGGTTCTACTGATAAAAAAATATTGGGGCGTTAACGCTTGAAAGTCGGGTTTTAAAATTTACCTGGAAAATAAAAGATGGTGCTGCGGATATTCATTTCACTTAAATCGGTTGGATTATCTAGTTCCACCATTCATCACTAGATGGTGTCTTCGGGATTTTTGTTGATTGGCAAAAAACCTTGTATTGAAACTTGTTTTCTTCTCTTGCTTCCGGCTTGGAATATGTTTACTCCATATCCTTCTGCGGATGTAAAAAGGCGACAAAAAGACTTTTGAGTTTATCCATTACAAAACACAAGTCGAGGAGCTCGGTGACTCGGCGGGAGTGCGCATTACCAGCTCTCTCGCAAGTGAGGTAACACCAGGCATGGTCCGCACTTGGATGGGTA
Organism: Acrobasis consociella; assembly: GCA_963555685.1. Classification (NCBI taxonomy): domain Eukaryota; kingdom Metazoa; phylum Arthropoda; class Insecta; order Lepidoptera; family Pyralidae; genus Acrobasis; species Acrobasis consociella. The sequence continues at coordinate 1,510,707 of OY743107.1, forward strand.
ACCACAAGTGGAATAAATTTAACTGCCTCCGTGGTGTAGTGGTTGGAGCGTTCGGCTCATACCCTGAGGTCGCGGGTTCGATTCCCGGCGGGGGCAACGACTTTGTGTTGTTGTCCTAGTTTGGTCAGGACATTGTAGGCTGTTCACCTGATTGTCTGATAAGTAAGATGATCCGTGCTTCGGAGGGCACGTTAAGCCGTTGGTCCCGGTCACTGTCCTTGACATTGGTCGTTACCTAAAACCATGTCAGAGGCCTTTAAGGCGGTTTAAAAACTCTGACACCAGTGTTAGTCACTAACACACACGATGAGAAGAGAAGAAGAAGAAGTGGAATAAAGTTTCTCGAGCTCCTCCGTGCTTCGGAAGGCACGTATAAGCCGTTGTTCCCGGCTCCAATCATTGTCTGGCAGTCGTTAAGCTATGTCAGATGCCTTTAGGCAGCTTGAAAAATCAGACCACAGTGTTTTACTTCCACTTACACATACGAAAAACAAACGAAAAACAACAAAACACAAGTTTATCTCTTTATGACATTAATCCTGATATCACATTAGAAACGAAATTCCTAATGCCATTTCTTCGAAAAAACGCTTCGTCATATTACATTTTCTACCCACTTACCTACACTTCACTTTTGCCACAAGCCGTGAAATTTCGTTCCAAAAATATATTACTTATGAACCATACATGGTAAAAAGTTATAAAATCCCTTTTCAGCCGACTCTGCCAGAGGGAGGGTTAGCAAGGATTTAGGGAAACTGGCTTCAAAAGATTTCGCGTCACGACTGTGAGTGACGTACGCTGACAGTTATCGGATCCAATTTCCGCATGCCAAGGGGTGATTGTTTTTCCAAGAAACGAACGTTTTGGCCATAAAAGGCTTTATAATATACAGGTAGTCTTCTTACCTAGGTAATTTTTCGTATTGGTCATTTTTCGTTTTGGACATTTTTCGATTTTAGTATTGGTAATTTTTCGAATAAGACATTTTTGGTATTGGTAATTTTTAGTCTTGGTATCGTATATATTTCGTATAGGTAATTTTTCATACTGGTAATTTATCGTGTCGGACGTTTTTCATACTGGACGTCTATAATTTATGTCATTAGTAGTGTAATCACTAAAACTTCTCCGTCTAGAAAGGCCGGTATGTTCACCAAATCGTTGTCCATGCGGCAGCGACGTCGATCGGTCTGGGCTCCATGACCTATACTCGTATTGTCACTTTATCAAATCTTAGTTTTCCACGCCACAGTATTTTAAATGACATCATAAAAAGGTCACTGTCACCACCATAAACGTTCCCTGCACCCTGGAGCCCCAGGGTGTAGCCTGAGATGATGGAAAGAGGCCAGATAGGATGTCGCTGATACGTGTTGACACGCTTGAACCAGGGCAGGGCGGCTGCTGAAGTCGCTGAGGCTGCCAAACGGCGCAAATATTCGTTTCTCAGTGGATATTATATATTTGTGACGTTTGGTATTGAAACATTTGTACCACTGTATTATTACTAAATTAGTCTTAACGCCTCCTCTCCCATGCTGGTCTGGGAGAAACGAAAAAACTTAGAATGTACCAGCTGCTTCTCTGCCCGCGCAGATCGTAAAAGCCGATCGAGGAAATGGGCAAAAATGCGAATCATTTTAACAGGCGATGCGGCTAGCAACATGTCACTGTATTGATTGCTTTTCCATCTTCTCGCCCACCATGATGCTAAAAGTGGCTTTTGAGTCTTGCGGCCCTAGGCTCTGCATAGAGTCGCAAGACCCAAAATGCTCTGTCTGCCCCATTAGGGATAAAGACGTGATAGTATGTATGTATGTAGTCTTAACGCCTACTTCCATGTGTACTGTACCTAATATAGACTTATATTATAACTTAGGGTGGAGGGAGCCTGGTGGCTTGTAATACAGGTGGGCATCTACCTAGCTCAGGCACCAGTTCTCTCCTCTATTAAGGTTACTAACCATAGTCTTAACAGTTGATATTAACCTTACATTGTACATGTACTTTTTTGGAGAGAAAAATTAGCGAATTTATTTATTTATTATTTATTTATGAGGCACTGGCGCGAGGAAACTTTTTAGGGAGATCTCTCTACTCTATGTGACATACAAAAAAATATTAACTGTATCAAAATCGGTTTGTTTGTAATAACTTTATTGTAACTAAACAAAAACTTAGGTATAAGAAGACAACATACGAAAAACAAATATATAAACGCGGGCTTATAATATGTAGGGATCTCTGCCAGTCAACCTGCGATAGATTGAGAGGATATTTACTCAATTAAAATAGAATATAGTTTAGTTTAAGGGTAAAATCGGTATTAAGTTAAAAAAATTATATTTCAGTGAAAGCAGCTTAGGGGCGGCAAAATATGGATAACCTACCAGGTGTAAATGTGTAAATCTGCCACTTCTACCACCGTTTCTAAGTAAACCTATTCCGGTCAAACTATTACTGCACATAAGAAGTTACAGCAGTGACCTATATAGCGACACAGAATTGAATTGGCTATCATCCAAACTTTTTCAGTTGCAGTAATTAGCGCAACAGCACTGTCATTTGTTCTAATAAAATATGTGATGGAACTTTCGGATTCGAACCCATGACCGTTAACGCCGAGAGTGCACTACCAATTATGCTACCGTGATATCTAATCATCCTGACGATTTTTTTCATCACATAGTACAAGTACACATGTATTTCAAGCATGCATTATTTTATAATAGGTATCCACAATATAGAAATATTATAATCAACTCAATTTAATTGAAAGTTGATAAGAGTGAAAAAGAAATTGAAAATGAAAGTGTACTCTTTACTTCCTCCAAAGATCAAGTTTGACAACCTTCGTGGCGTATCAGTGGTCACCATGCTAGTCCGCTACCCAGGGGTTCCGGGTTCGATCACCGGTCAGGGCAAGTTGGAAAATGTACTATTTCAAATGGTCCTGGATCTTGGATGTATATCTTTGAGTTAGTATCCCTAAACACAAGTCTTACGTTGGAGCTAGCTCAATCTGTGTAATTTGTCCCAATATATTTATATTTATTTATTATTCAAAGTCGTTTTTTTTCCATTTGCATAACAAACAAACTTGTATCAGATCAGTGCCTATTCATAAAATAACTAGCTTTCTTATTATATATCCTAGACTAGCTAGAATGTACAAAATATCTACTAGCACTAGGTCAAACTACTGAAATAAGCAGTTCCAGCTGTAAAATCATGGAGTGAAATTGAACGGCAGTTTTTACATGCGACACGATAACAACACTGACCTATATAGCGGAACAGAATTGAATTGGCTGTTGTCCAATTATTTTCAGTTGCAGCAATTAGCAAAATAAGACGTTTTGAGCAAAAAAATCGTGATTGTGTAAAAGTAAAACTATTACTTAGTCTTCATTACGAATGAATGAATGAATTGAAAAACTCTTTTTCAACACATTCGCTCGGAAAGAGCTATTTACCACACTAATTTCGCTTATGTAATGTCATTTATTACGCACACATTCGAAATCGTGCGGTAAATTACTTACCGCACTAGTGCGGTAAAGTGTTTTTTTAAATGTTTAGGAATAAGATTTTATAATTCCAAAATATCGAATATTATTTTTGAAACATAAAATCTCCTCTTGCAGCCAGCTCAGACTAATACCGAAACCTTGTTTTACCCAAATTATTCCATTTTGTATCCTAGTAGGATAGTAAAATTCTTGTAACAAGACTAAAATGAATTTCAAAATCTGCCGTTTGAAAAAAAATTTTTTTTTTTTAAATAGTCTGTTTTTTTTTTAAAAAGTTTTGGCTGTTGGTGGATTGATTTCTGTGTCTCTGGTATCACTACAGATTCGCGCATGCGCGAAAAGCACCTAGAAAAAAAAACTAAGCGCGCCATATTTTAAATTTTGGCGACATTTAAAATTGTTTTATTATTGAAGTTCTTTTTTCCTCACTAATGTGCTGAAAAACGTAGTATGGCACACGTGTGGTATTTGTCCATTACAAGTCTCGGCTCCATAGACAAACGCGCGGGCTTCGCCCGCTAGTTTGTCAACCCGCCTCGACTGTTGTAATGAACAATTTACCACACTTGTATCATAAACTACTATATTACACCAACACAAAAAAAGGCAGTAAAAATAGTTTAACAAAAAATACGTTAAGTACAATGGGCGGTCTTATCGCTTATCTCTTCCAGACAACCGATGGATGGAGAGGAAATGTAGGCACGTCAGAAATAGGTAACGGTGGTGCAAAGAAAACTTAAAGTTAAATAGATAGTTAAGATATAATCATTATTAGATAAGAAGATAGGTAATTTTTAAATCAGTTTTCTTTTCCTAAAGGTTGACAGGGAGATAACGATTTTTGCAGTTTTTATCTAGTAAAGAATTCAAATAATTATTACGTCCCATCACTATTCTGATTCCTTTTCAACTTCCTCGCCCACCATGATAAATGTGACCTTTAAGTCTCGAGGCCTTGGTATCTGTTTGCTTCGAACCGCAAGCCAATGCTTTGATTGCCTAATTAGTGACTAGCCGAAGCCCGCCCGACTTTACGTATCTGGAACATGCTCATCAGGCTGAACAACTTTTGCTGAGGTGTCATTTTTATATTCCTTATAGTTTAGCTGGACCAGTCTGGTATCAGGTGTTCTATTTTCCAAAATCATTTATACCCTATGTATTGCCCAGGCTTTACAGGTATATACCAAAAACAGTTTCATTTGAACCCTTTCAATATTGCCGGAGATTAGCGTGTAAAAATAGGCATTTTATTTTAAATTCTTACTCTATTATTGTATTGCTGTTATTATGTCTCCATAGCCCCAAATATATTTTTTGGAAATATATCAATGTACACACAAATTTTTTCACTGTTTTATTATATCTATATATAAAGATTTGATAGCGTATGTATGTATGGTATTTGAGAGTTGGAATAAAGTTTATTTAAGGGTCCTCCCCGCGCTAACGACCTTGAAAACACAAAAAAATTAATTTCTCTTTCTGTAAGTGAGATTACCAGAAACCCTCGTACAACTTTTAGTATCCTTAAGTTTCATTATAACCTCGAAAATCATTGAAATAAAATACGCTGAATTTTCCTTTGCAAAAAATACTAAAAACGGCCATTTTTGACTCTTTTTGTAAAGATTTCTAAAGCAAATAGTATTTCAATGACTTTCGAGGTTCTACTTAAACTTCAGGATACTAGCTAAAAAGTTGTAGGAGGGTTTCTAATAATCTCACTTACAGAAAGAGAAATTAATTTTTTTGTGTTTTCAAGGTCGCTAGCGCGGGGAGGAGCCTTAATAGAATTTCTAATAGCGACCACGCAATGGCAAGCGAAGCGTAGGACACCCACGAGGTGGTTAGCCGATCCGACCAATGTCGCTGAAAAGCGCTGTTTGCAGGTCGCTAAAGATCGGTCATTTTGAAATCCTTGGGAGAGGCGTATGTCCAGCAGGGGACCCTCTTTTCTGCATAATTTTTTTGTCCTAATATGCTTTGGCATACTGGGTTTGGCATAAAATATTTTGTCATAATAGTTTTTAGGCATAAGTTGTTTTTGGCATACTGGTAGTTGGGCTTAGTTATATTTTAGGCTAATTTGTTACGGCATAATGTTAATTGGCATAATCTCCATAGGTATAGTAACTATAAGTTTAATAATAAGGAAATGTATTAAATATTGTTTCAAAGATCATGTAATACACACATATTCAAGGAAATTTACAAATTTTCCTAAGAATTGTATACATTTCCAAAATCGTATTAGAAAATTTTTATAACGAATGCTTTCTACGAATAAAATGAGTAAAACGGGAGCGAGCGACTTAAGCTTAGGGCGAAAATAACACAGACACAAAAAAATCCTTGCCACAGAGTATAGGTTAGGTTAGTTAGGTTTCCTGTGACCAAAACACGAGCGAGCAAGCGACTCTAGCTTAGGGCGAAACTAATACATACACAAAAACAACTTACATCCTACTTACATCCTTTTATGCTTTAAAATGTTAGGGCTAAATAATGATTATGCTTAGGTATATTATGCTTAAAATTATTATGCATACTCCATTATGCGAAAGGACGTTATGCTTAAAAACGATTGTGCATTAAACCAGTATGCTATGTGATATTATAGCTTAAATTTGTATGCATATAAATAGTGATCCGTCCAGCAGTGGACATTAAGCGACTAAAATAATGATAATAATGAATAAAATTTTAAACGTCGCCTCTTCCACTTCACTAGCAAATTTAATTAATCTCATATAAAATCGCGCACATCCTTGTCTTTTAGTGGAACATTCATTTTAGTTTTAATTTCCTCTCATTCAAATTTTTCCGTCCGGTCCTCGTTATGTAAAACGAATGTGATTCCCTCGTCAGAGTAAAACTCTTTTGAAAATTAGCTCAGTCGAGCATTTGGTCCCTTAATAAATCAAGTTTTTGTAAGCCCCTATGTTTAAAGCATTTTACAAAGCCGTTTTCTAATTTGGGTTCTTTGTGCGAAATGAAATTACGTATGTTGTCGACGCTAAACGCTTTTATATTATTTACTTTGTCTCTTGTAATATCATTGTGTCTCGGTATTATTGTGAAGGGCTTTTGATCATTCGCTGTAGTTATTGAACATTTACTTTATTCAATTTGTTTCGGGTAATGAAAATATGATGAGTTTATTTGCTTTGGTGTACCTAATAGCTATAGTAATAACTATTTAGAGAATCAATTTGGTACATTTAATTGGTTTGAAGACACGTAAGTTAATGTTTAATCTATTACTTAGGTACCTAATTTGCCAATATCGTATCTATAGTATTTTTTATATTATATTCACATTTCTTCACACTTGGAATGTGTCGGCGCGATGTCTGTCTGTACATTGTCTTTATTTAGCAATCATTCGAGCGATTTTGATGTGGGTTACCTTTATATGTAGAGAATTTAATTTTAAAAAGTCAAAATGCACAAATAATTAGTAAAACGGAGTAAGAACCATATGAATGTATTTTTTGAAAACAATATAAATTTATTTAGTGTTTTTTTTTTCCCGTAAAAAACAAAGTATTATTAGGCCTTACGATATGTACCAACGAGGACCTTAATAAGGCTAACGACTGTTAGATCGCCGTGGCCAGACACTGGTCAAAGATCATTTGATATCGTAACTATACTGGAACAATTTTGACTCTAAAAGATCAACAAAGACAATCCGTAAAAAAATTGAACAAAAAACGTTTCTTACCTTGAGCTGGAGCATAGATATTCAAATACAGACAATCTTCCGACTGATTTGTCAGAAATGGCAAAATCCTTTTCAAATACTCCAGCCTTCCTTTCGATATCCTCTTCAGAACCGCTGTTTCGTTCCTAATATCTGGTAGCACTTGTGGACAAACCGGGCTGAATTCTTCAGCGATTTTGACTCCTGACCACTGTGCCCCAGAAACTGGCGGCATGAATCTCAGAGAACCTACTGGAGGTGACGCGTATGGGACTCCTCTAAAAACCTCAACTGGTTCGAGGTATCTTGACTCAGGTGTAACTATAAAACCTCTGATATCTCCATATTTGGTTCTGACTACTCTAGAGCTTATCATGGGTTGTGGTGGCTTTTCGTCCATGGTGGAATCTCCTCTTACGAGTCTGGATGTGAGTACTGGGAGCGTAATGAAGTGGACTATGGTCAGCATTAACATCTTTCCGCTTCCACCGCCACCGTTCTATGTGATGATTGTCGGCCAGTGCTATAAGTCGACCATTTTGTGGACCGGTACCGCTTTCCCCGACCATTTACTGGTTATCTGGAACAATGAGAAATTGATTTTAAAATAATGTTAAAATTCGGATTTAGTGTTTTCTTTTTATTTAGACAGTCGATGTGTCCAACTGCTGGGAAAATGCCACCCCTTACTTTTTCCACTCAAACTTGATTTTGGAATAGAAAATCTTCAGTAAGGCAAGGCGGTAAGATTTTATTTGTAAAGTCTACTTGATGTTACTCACAGAGAGAAAGGTTGCAAGCATATATATTTGACTAATGGTAGTGTCAGATTTTTCAAGATGTCTGTCATCAAATAATACAGGCAGAATATGAATTGAAAAGCTCTTTGAAACACAGTTTCTTACATGCTAGTCTAGAAGAAAAGACTTAGAATGTACCAGCAGTTTTTCTACCTGCGCAGATCATAACAGTTGACGAAGGGAATAGGCGAAAATATGTTAATATGCGATACGGAGAGCAACCCATGACTATTTTTTCCATCTTCTCATCCACTATCATACTAAAAGGTCTTTGGATCTTGCTTCCTGGGGTCTGTCTACTTAGCGCCACCAAACCCAAAATGCTCTGTCTGCCCCATTAGGGGAAAAGACATGATAGTGTGTTTGAAACACAAAATCTTAAGATATTTTATGCCACAAATACTAGTGTGGATCACACATATATTCCTCCTCCGCTTGGCCATTAAACTTTTCACACACTTAAAGGTGAATATACCAACGTCCTAAAGTCGTAAAGTTATAGCTTTTTCTAACCGTTTAACTGCTTAAGAATCGTTAAATGTTGGCAAACCTTAATGTTGTACGTGAAATGCATGTGAAATGGGTTTATGCTACTAAAATTCAATAGTCCGTCCATTTTAATTCCATTAAATATAAAATCAATAAACTGGAATTTCATTTTTAATACGCCATTTTTTTCTGGTTTTTGAATAGCAATAGTGACAATAACAATCTGGTAGCTGTAAATGTCGATGCCGAACTTTTATTAGTGCAAATGTATCTCGTTTTCAGTAGTTGTGTACAGAAGAGAGTGAATGTAGGTATTTAGTCCTGCAAATATCCGGGAAAGCATCAGTTATGGCTCCCCCATCGCTAACGTAAAACCTAGCACATGCTGAGTTGAAGACCACTTTGGGACACGCATAAAGACACGCATATTAGCCAAAAGTGGCAGTTTGTCGCAAAGTGAAGAAAAGCTTCGCGTTCTTTCTTACTTTAAACTATAAACAGTAGTTCAAAAAATATTTTGAAGGGTTATCTGGGGCTCGGTCAAACCACAATGTTAAATGGTATCTCCGTTACATTTCAAATTATTTATTTCAAATGGGGACAGCACTGCACCCCGTAAAATTCAGGTAGTCCCTGATATTTAGCTATAACAAAATGTTCATATCATTACAATTACAAGCAGAACGGAAATTTCCACATCTTATTCCTAAACATGTTGAAACCCGAAAGAATTATTAATTATATCAGGGACTTTTACTCTGAAATGGAGTAATGAGTCGTTTTCCTAATTAGAGATTGAAACAAAGTTTTGATCAAAATTTGCTTCATTAGGCTTATCAACTTTATTGTGGAACTTTGCAGTTAGTTGGAAATATAATTAGGGTACTTCGTTCTTACTCGTCAAGTTATTTTAATTAATTTATTAAATCATAGCATTACGTTGGAATGTTTATAAAGTCCGCTTTAATTACATATTTTAAATGCAAATGTAAATTGTTGCCAACAAAACCAAGTGATAATTATTTTTACAACTTTTATCTATAAAGTTAAATAACAGTACCAAAAAAAAAACGGTCAAGTGTAAATCGGACTCGCGCACGAATTATTTTATCATCTATAAAAAAACATTTGTTGTAGGTTTGGAACATTTGTTGTAGGTTTAAGAGTCCCACTAAAATATTTATTTTGTTCAAATTTTTTGTATTTGTTATTTATTATAGCGGCAATACAAATACGACATCTGTGAAAAATTCAACTGTAAAATTATTACTGTTTGTCGATACAGCCTGGTGACAGACAGACTGACGGACAGCAAAGTCTAAATAATATTTTTTATATAAAATAAAAGTTGATTATTATATTCAATGCAAACTATTTTAATCAATTTGGCAAAATGTTCTTAGTACATTATAAGTTATGACGCATTGAATAAAGTTTGTCTTTGACACGTTACATTACAAATAAGTAACTAGTTTTAGGTTTTATCGCCCTATCTAGTCTACTCCAATAGGAATAAAAACGTGTATTTGTGTATCCGTAAGTTTTTTTTTAGCTTTTGCAGATAATCCACTGCTGGGAAAAGACCTCCCTTTCCTTTTTGTCACAAGTTTATGAAATAATCTTCTTCTTATAGCGTGTGTTAGTGACTAACACTAGTGTCAAAGTTTTTAAACAGCCTTAAAGGCCTCTGACATGGTTTTAGGTAACGACCAATGTCAAAGACAGTAACCGGGACCGACGGCTTAACGTGCCCTCCGAAGCACGGATCATCTTACTTATCAGACAATCAGGTGATCAGCCTGCAATGTCCTAACCAAACTAGGACAACAACACAAAGTCGTTGCCCCCGCCGGGAATCGAACCCGCGACCTCCGGGCATGAGCCGAACGCTCTAACACTACACCACGGAGGCAGTTATGAAACTTAATAAAAATAACTCATTGTTACAAACAAGAAACGATATCTTAACGTGGACATGCCGATAGTTGGAGTTATTGGCGCAATAAATAAACAGATAAACATACAAACATGGTTCTCGTAAAACCTTTTTCAAACCTTGAATACGACTAAAGCAGATACGCTGTGAATATTTATGGGTGACGATAGACGGACAAACAAACGAATGCAGATAAAAGTCGGGAAGTTTCTTTGAATTTTACTGGATTCACGTAGATAGGGGAGTTACAGTGGCTTTTATTGCGAGGACGTTAAGGCTTGTATGGGATGGTACACTTTTCTTCCCTTTTACTTACAATGTACGGTGCTGTAAAGTAAAACTTTTCTTCATATCTAATCTAAATGTGTATTTTCGATTTCAATTTATCTTTGACCAGTATGTAACCGAACTTTAACAAAATGAGTTGAATTTTTGTGTATTATGCGTCATTTTTACTATTACCTTTTATTTGATTTCGCTGGCTAATATGACTGTATTTATTTTGCTTACAATATTTTTAATGAAACAAAAACACTAAAATTTCTGGAAACACAAATAAATTAGTCATTTTATGATACTAAAAAAAACATTTAAAATGTTGGTATGAAAAAGATTGAGAGCGTGGAGAAACGATATTTGCAAGCCTGACTTTCATACGTCAACCCTCAAATACTTTTAAACGCCTAAACCGATTTTCCTCAACCATAGCTAAAAACCACATTGAATTAAAGAAACCGCATTGAAATCGGTCCATCTATTCGAGAGCTATGATGCTACAGCCAGATATTAGCGTCAAACTTAACACCTCTCTTTTTTGTTGGGGGTTTAAAAGCTAGAAATTTGATCCTGTGCTTCGACCAAGCAACGAAATTAGATAATGGTTAAATATCAAAACACATTGTCATGTTGATATACTTTATGCATAATTGTTTCATAAGTTTGCCAGGCAATTAAATAAAAAAACCCGACTTTTAAGCGTTCACACTGTATTGATATCCGCAGCACCATCTATTATTTCCAAGCAAATTAAAAAAAACAGGTTTCACACATTAACCTCCAATAACTTTTAAATAGCTAAACCGATATTCATCAGCTAAGAACCACTGCAAGAGAATTTGCTTTCACCTTTCACGTTAAAAGAACCGCATTGAAGTCGGTCTTTCCATTCGAGCGCTACGATGCCACAGACAGACCGGCAGACGTTACGTTAGCATCAAACTTATAATACCCCTCTTTTTTTGACGGGGGTTAAAAATAAGTTCGAGAATCCAATTTTTCGATGAAAAGAGGCTGTTAAAAATTCACGTTCAACGTTTAATCTAACTAGATGAATCTACGACAACTCGACCCCAAGACACCTCGACCCCGACAACTCGACCCCGACAACTCGACCCCGACAACTCAACCCCGACAACTCAACCCCGACAACTCAACCCCGACAACTCAACCCCGACAACTCAACCCCGACAACTCAACCCCGACAACTCGCCCCCGACAACTCCACCCCGACCACTCAACCCCGACAACTCAACCCTGACAATTCGACCCCGACAACTCGCCCCCGACAACTCGACCCCAACAACTCGCCCCCGGCAGCTCGACCTCGACAATTCAACCCTGACAACTCGAATCCGACAACTCAACTTTTGTGACAATTTGACCCTCCGCGGTGTCATCTCTCACACGCTATGTGTGCTATTCGCGCTCGATAGCCCCGGCGCGGTGTCCGCTTCGGCGGTCTCTGCTCGCTCTGGGGGTGCACAAACAACTCGACTGCATAACTCAACCTAAGCGCAACTCTGGCAAGGATACAAAATTAGGTTTCTTTTTTGTACTTAAATACATATTATAACGTCTTAATCCCTTGTCGGGTAGACAGAGCCTAAATTAGATCAAAAGACCACGTTTAGCGTTATCGGACGTATAGGTGAAAAAAGGAATCAAAATAGTGATGGATTGCTAGCCACATCGCCTATTGTCATGATTTCTTAGAATTGTGCCCATTCCCTCGACCGGCTTCTACGGTCTGCGCGGGAAGAGAAGCAGCTGCTTCTTAAGCTTATTTGTTGTAAAAAAGTATATGTAATTATCTACTTTTACTAGGTAGGTACCTGGTAAAAGTTTACTATCCTGGTCTGTCTGTATCGCTGTTGTATTCTTCTGTGTGTATATATGTATAGTATATCGTGTGTAGTATATATAGTGTGTAACTTGTATGATATTGGTCTCCAGATAATCACCTACTTATTTAATATTTAATTTCAATCTCTCTTGCCTTCTTTTGATAAAATTCCGTAGATGCGCACTCGCACTTGACAGGCCGTAGCTGAAAATCAGTGAGCTACTCTTTGAGCAGCACGAATCACTGTTCTATGACCTTTTTGGACTGCTGTAGCACACAGATACAAAGTTGTTGATATATGTCCTCAATACGTTGTTTTTACATGTTTTGTTTTGTAATTTTTGTATCTTTATTCTGTATGTATGTGACTATAGCCACAAATAAACGTTTTATCTATCTATCTAAAAGTAAATGATGAAAGTAAATTAATATTAAATTTTTTGGTCGATGTACAATTTCAAATACTTTACCATTTATATTTATGATTCTTTGAAGTGCCTCCGATCTTCAAATCGGTGGCCGACACTATTTTTATTTGTATATTTTTTTTAAATATATTAATTTTTTTACTTTTTTATTTGACTTAAATAATTTTTTTTTTTGTTTTGAACTGCTAGTCGCGGAGTTCTCAAATTTTTGCTATGCCAGTCATTCATGATGATTTATCCAGTAGATATTTCTAAGTATCTTTTTTTTTTGTTTTTCTGTTTTTATTTCATTAGCTTATTTTTGTAATATAAGAACTTTTAAATACTTTTATATGATTTTTTTAGTGCCTCCGATCTCCAATTTGGCGGCGCGCACTAGATTTATTAATATATTATTTTAATTTTATGTACAGTCATTTTCATACTCCCAACTGTCGGTAGTTTAGCAGAAGCTGAAAACGACGCCCTTGATACTGCTTCTGCAATTATTGATTGCGGAGCTTCTTGCGAAGTTGACGCATTCTCTTTTATTTTATTTATTATTACTTTACGCTCAATCTCAGCTCGGTTAGGTGGGTAATTATGGTTGTCAGAGTACCATACAACAGCCGCGTCTTTAGTATGGCATATTCCTCTACAGCTGATTGTATAGTACTTAGTACAACGCCAAGTTGTTTTATCAGAACTGGGTTTATGCTTATTGAATGTGTATCCTTTGTACACTAATTGAGGAGTTCCTCTTTGACTAGTAGCAAACTCCATTTTTTTAAATACTACCTAATAAGGCCTTAGGTCCAATTTAAAAATGCGTCAAGATATGCGGAAGGACGAGGGAAGGTTAGTACAGTAGTTAGATTAAGGTTTAGGAGCAGTAGGTAAAAGTAAAAACAGATTTTTAGTGAAAAATTAAGTAAGAAATCGTCCGAGTACAAAAATGGCAAAAACTGAAAGAAAATAGAAGAAATTAATACCAACACTAGCCGAAGCCCGCGACTTTGTTTGCGTGGACTTTATGTCTCTGGGAAATGCTCATCAGGCTGAACAACTTTTACTAAGGCGGCATTTTTATATCTCTTATAGTTTAGCTGGACCATAATGGTTCTGCATCAGACGTTCCATTTTCCAAAATCATTTATACCCTATATGTTGCCCAGGCTTAATAGCTATATAACAAAAAAAGTTTCATTCGAATCCGTCCAGTATTTCCGGAGATGAGCGTGTACAAACAGACAAACAGACATACAGACAAACAGTAAGACTTTTTCTTTTATTCTTACTCTATTACTACGTCTCCATCGCCCCCAATATTTTTTTTGGAAATATATTTAATGTACAGACACACTTTTTTTACTGTTTTATTATATGTATAGATATAGATGTGCACTAGAAACGTTTTGAAGCACCTATTTAAATATGCAGAACGAATAAATAGCAATAGGATCAAGATTCAGGAGCAAAAGTTTCAAATTGTATTACGTATCGAAGGCCTTAGGTGCACTATTCCGACAGTTAAATTTAGTAAAAAAATAATAATTTAGAAACTATTGAAACTACCGTTACGTACGATACGTCAAAAGAAGCGTATCGACGGGAAGGACCATATTTAAAACAAAACAAGGGGGTTTCAATAGAAAAATCAAATTATACAGCGAAATGTGGATTTTAACAATTTCAAAACACTATAAGAGTACTGGAGGGCTAATGTTTTCGCGGTTTTCAGCGAAAAATGCGTCAAGATATGCAAAAGAACGAGAGAAAGTAGGTACAGCAGTTAGATTAAGGTTTAGGAGCAGTAGGTAGAAGTAAAAACTGATTTTTAGTGAAAAATTAAGTAAAAAATCGTCTAAGTACAAAAATGGCAAAAAACTGCGAGAAAATAGACGAAATTTTTACCAGAATGTATACTAGAAACCTATTTAACTATGCAGAACGAAATAATAGCAATAGGATCAAGATTCGGGGGCAAAGATTTCGTTGGGGGTCGAGTTGTCGGGGTTGAGTTGTCGGAGGTCGAGTTGTCGGGGGTCGAGTTGTCGGGGTTGAGTTGTCGGAGGTCGAGTTGTCAGGGTTGAGTTGTCGGAGGTCGAGTTGTCGCGGGTCGAGTTTTCGGGGTTGAGTTGTCGGGGTTAAGTTGTCGGTGGTTGAGTTGTCGGGGGTCGAGTTGTCGGGGTTGAGTTGTCGGAGTTGAATTGTCGGGATTGAATCGTCATGGGGTTGAGTTTTCTTGGGGTCGAGTTGACAGGGATAAGTTGTCGGGGTTAAGTTGTCTTGGGGTTGAACTGTCGTGATACCAACTAGGAATCTACGACAACTCGACCCCAAGACAACTCGACCCCGACAACTCGACCCCGACAACTCGACCCCGACAACTCAACCCCGACAACTCAACCCCGACAACTCAACCCCGACAACATAACCCTGACAACTCAACCCCGACAACTCGACCCCGACAACTCGCCCCCGACAACTCGACCCCGACAACTCAACCCCGACAACTCAACCCCGACAACTCAACCCCGACAACTCAACCCTGACAACTCGACCCCGACAACTCGCCCCCGACAACTCAACCCCAACAACTCGCACCCGGCAGCTCGACCTCGACAATTCAACCCTGACAACTCTAATTCGACAACTCAACTTTTGTGACCATTCGACCCTCCGCGGTGTCATCTCTCACACACTATGTGTGCTATTCGCGCTCAATAGCCCCGGCGCGGTGACCGCTTCGGCGATCTCTGCTCGCTCTGGGGGTGCACAAACAACTCGACTGCATAACTCACCCTAAGCGCAACTTTACTCTGGCAAGGATACAAAATTAGCTTCCTTTTTTGTACATATATATGTTACGGCTAAAACCCGAAATGCGGCTACGCCTAGGTTTAGCCGGCTAGAACTAGGTAAAGCCGATGTCAGATGGCTACACTTAGGTGTACCCTACTTATGTTCGGCTAGAACTAGGTTTAGCCTTTATCATTCCGGCTAGAACTAGGTGTAGCCCATCGCAGGTGGTTAAAATTAGGTGTTTTCTATGTGTATAAGGTTAAAACGGTTTTTAGTGTAGTTAAGCATTTTGTTTTGGGTTAGTAGGTCTTGTGTTGCATCAATTCGAATTATGTGTGCCCGTAGACAAAACACCTTTTGAAGACAAATCGTGGCGATTCGCGTCAAGATTTTTAGCGCCCGAAAAAAGAGGGGTGTTATTAGATTAACACTATAATGTCTATCTGTCTGTCTGTGACATCGTAGCTTACGAACGGATGGACTGATTTCGATGCGGTTTTTTTACGTAAATGAAAATCGGTTTAGCCGTTTAAAAGTTATTGGAAGTTAACGCTTGAAAGTCAGGGTGTTTTAATTTCCCCGGCAAAAAATAGATGGCGCTACGGATATCAATTCCACTTAACATCGGTTTGAAAATATAAGGTCTAACAAAAAATACTATATATTATGGACTGAATTCACCCTTATAATAGTGAGCTTTCACTATTATAAGGGTCAGTAGTAAGCTCCATTTTTTTAAATACTACCTAATAAGGCCTTGGGTCCAATTTAAAACTGCGTCAAGATATGCGGAAGGACGAGGGAAGGTCAGTACAGCAGTTAGATTAAGGTTTAGGAGCACTAGGTAAAAGTAAAAACTGATTTTTAGTAAAAAAATAAGTAAAAAATCGTCCAAGTACAAAAATGGCAAAAAACTGCGAGAAATTGACGAAATTTTTACCAGAATGTATACTAGAAACGTTTTAGAGCACCTATTTAATTATGCAAAACGAAATAATAGCAATAGGATCAAGATTCGGGAGCAAAGATTTCGTTGGGGATCGAGTTGTCGGGGTTGAGTTGTCGGAGGTCGAGTTGTCGGGGGTCGAGTTGTCGGGGTTGAGTTGTCGGAGGTCGAGTTGTCAGGGTTGAGTTGTCGGAGGTCGAGTTGTCGGGGGTCGAGTTTTCGGGGTTGAGTTGTCGGGGGTCGAGTTGTCGGGGTTGAGTTGTCGGAGTTGAATTGTCGGGGTTGAATCGTCATAGGGTTGAGTTTTCTTGGGGTCGAGTTGACAGGGATAAGTTGTCGGGGTTAAGTTGTCTTGGGGTTGAACTGTCGTGATACCAAAATCTTGGCAAACCGTTCGACAGATGCTGCTGATAGTTTTTCCGGTTCAAATAATGTGAATAGGGTGATTGGAAGATATACGCCAATACTCGTAAATCAAACGATTTTCAATTCAAGCGAGGGCGGCTATTTTGGCCAAGTGCGAGATGGACTCGCTTAGAAGTAGACACTAACTTATACAACACCTCTTTTTTGTCGAAGGCTAAAAACTAACACATCAGAATAATAATTGTTCTGCAGATCTAACGGATAGCTCTTTTACAGACTTTGGCTGACATAATGCAATGTGTCTCAGTCAAAGTTAACATTAATTATGATTTTCCAATGACTCCGTAATCTGTTTGCAATAACTAAACCGTATTTGATTGCTGGTTCGTGACTAAAAACCGTTAGATTCACAAATTCGTGATTTGCAAAACAGAAATTTATAAATTACTGGCAAAATTACGTTACTTAAAGCTTAACTGTTATTAAAATAATTGTACCCTGAAAACCAACATTTTAACAAATATTTACATTATTTTTAATCATTTTGGGTATGGCGATACAAACATGGATTAAAATTATTAACATCAGTAGATTAGAAAGTCAGTAACTCTGCTAAAGACAAACGCTATCTATCGATAGTTTGTTTGATAGTTGACTCCGAAAAACCGTCACAATATCGATAAGACTATCGATAGTATTATCTAATATCGATATTATTGTAAAATCGATAGTAAATTTAGCTATTGATAGTTTTTCATACAAATAGTAGTTACAGTATCGATAGAATCTATAGACTATCAATATTTTATACTCCTGCTCGCAACATTATACCCGTCCTTGTTCCTGGCCTGTACTGGCCAATTGCTTTCTAGCTAGGCATAGATCAGCAGTTGTTAATGTGTCTGTTAATATAATATCTTAGTTACCTTATTTGTATTAGCGACGTGAAAAACAAATAAAATACCTACATAATGTCTGTTGGAAAAAAACGCAGAGCTAGCTCTATGAACTCTTATACAGAACGCATTGAAACGTATTTTCTGGTCAACAATTTGAAACCGTATGTTCATATCCCACTCTGACATACAATGTCCTTTTTAATTAAGTACAAATATTTTAAGGGGTGATTCAGTCCATCATTCCTAACAACTATTCCCAATAAATGTATATCGAAATATGAAAAAAATATTTTCATTTTCCATAGTACTGATATCACGTGACTAGTTCGGTTAGTATGAGAAGCTGAAAATTTTTTTTCGTATTTCGATATACATTTATTGGGAAAAGTTGTTCAAAATGATGGACTGAACCACCCCTTAAAATATTTGTACTTAATTAAAAAGGACATTGTATAGCTTGTATGGGAGCTGAAGCCTATGAAATATTGTCTATTCTTACTAGTCCTAGAAAACCGACAGACCTAGCATATGAAGCAATTAAAAATATTATGCAAAATCATTTGGAACCCAAACCACCCGTGTCGTAGTAGACAGAGAGATGACACTAATACACTGAACACACATGAAATACACTGAACCAAATAAGTAAAAAGTAAGTAATTTACCCAAAGTAAGTTCGCGACTTGTGTTATGGGATAGCAACTCAACGATACTATATTTTATAACAAACACACATATAGATTAGATAAACATCCAAGACCCAGGACAATTAGCAAAAAGCCATTTTCCAACTTGCCCTGACTAAGGATCGAACCCGGCACCTCTGGGTAGCGGACTAGCATGGTCAGTACTACGTCGTGGAGATCGTCAAATCTTTAGTTGGGTATAGAGTATTTATTGGAGAAAATAGGTGGCTACCGGGTGTCATCGTCCAGTGACCAGTCCCTCCCGGCAGCACCCGTTCACGAGTTGACACACGGATCAGCCATAGTTAAACCCAACCATATTGGAGGGAATCCAACGATCCGACCAGCGACGTCAACTGTGTATGTTTTTGGTTAATATTTTACATAAAACAATAAATACCACTGAAAATAAAAGAAAATTGGTTAATTAATCAAGTAGTAATGAGCATTTCAAATATAAGAGTGACAGCGTGGTGGGGACATCTCACTATCTCTTTCGCACGCGCGAGACCTCATAGTGTGACGTCAAGAGTGCTGTACGTGTATCCTTTTTCTGTTACTTGACAGTTTCCCCTTCCATCAAATTTCAAAGGCTTATAACTTACTTATTTTTGGACAAAAAAGCCTTAATGTTTTCAGTTTCGGATTATGTTAATTATTGATATGAATTATAAAAATAATTGAGTTAAGAAAATACGGTATTCTTAATTCTAACTATATGTGCCTTAACTGTCACAAAGCCAACCAGATATTAAACACAAAGCAATTCGAGTCACGTATAGACCTAAATAAACGAGTAACTTGCAATTTCCTGTTTGCCAAATAACTTTCTGTGACACGGGACTTTATTGGAGATTGCTTACAATACCCTATTGTTGTGTTGGTCGGTCAAGGTTGGGTGAGGGCGGTTATAGTTGGAAGTTCTCCCCCCACCCGGGGTGGGGCTGCCGGGAGGGGAATGTTTCATTGCTCTCCCGGCGCTTCAGGCGGGGCCACACCGCCGTGGCTGTGGTTGATGATCGGTCGCGGAGGTCAGGGAGTGTCGGTGCTACGTTGCCGCTCTCCCTGTCCTCCGCGGCCGAGTGGTGCCGCACCGCGTTTGCGGCGAGAGGTAAGCGGCGGAGCCTCACATCTTCTCCGCCGCTGGGAGCCGGTTTATCTGGCTCCCATGGGCCAACAGGCGGTGGACTGCGTGGGAGTTCGCCGCCTCTCAACTGGGCCGAGGAGGTACGGCGCGTCCGTGAGTTCCGGACGCGCCTACTTGGTGAGTGGGGGGGCGCTCAGACGCCCCCGAGGAGGGGCTGCTTCGGCGGCCAGCCGCGTCGGGGTTCGCGGTTGTATTTCCTTTCCCGTGTCCCCGGCAAAGGCGGTTGAGGTGGAACTCCGGAGGTTTTTTAGTGGGTAGGCACGTCACTGTGGCGTGGAGTCCCACATAACCCGACAGCCTACCCCGCAGGCTGATGGGTATCCGTAACAGGGATCTTTCCTCCGTTAAAAAAAAAAAAAAAAGGGCGGTTATAGTTTCATCTCAACTACCTTTAACCCCCGGTAAAGAGTTGCTTAAACGATATTTTATACAACGTGGTAGGGACGTACCGGTAATAAAGCGGACCACGGGCTATACCAGATCACTCAAAGTATAATGGAATTAAAATTAAAAATGGAATAAAACATTAATAAATCATAAAAGATTTTGACATTTCCATACTGAAGAGTGCAGCCATCCGGGCAATTTGTATGGGAATCTCGTTTTGGTTTCTTGACTGTTATTTTAATTTTATTTGCTTTCAAATCATTCCATCCGTTCGAGCGCTACAATGCCACAGACAGACCGACAGACATTAGCGTCAAACTTATAACACCACTTTTTTCCGATAGATAGAAATCATTAAAAAGACTTCGTCTTTTCTTACAAAGTTCGTTTGAGGCCGAGCTCTAATTTTACGGGAATTAAATTTTACGTTAAAAAGGGAATTAAAGAATCATGGACAGAACTTTCTACAAAAATTTAGCTGGAGGTTATAAGTTCGCCTAAATTGATCTTAAATTGTGAAAGAAATAGTGTTTATCTTATATTTCACGTTCATATTACGAAAATGATAGACTGTGACATAGTACTGTATCACTATTTGCGGTACCAACGAATCTAATTCTACATTAATTGCCTCGGAAACTATAATACTAAACAGCGTTCATCTCGTAATTACCCGGGTTTTGCTCACGTTTGCAATATCTAATGGATTTCTGACTCAAAACCTGTATTGTTTTCATGAAACTACACTCCATTTCATAAAATTGAATTTCAAATTCAGCGTGGGTACAAATTCAACGTTTCACATTTGTTGTAAAGCAATAGTAGTTCATTTACGCTATTGAGGGATATTAAAATACATGTGTGTTATAAACCAAGCTGGATGAGGGTTCTAAATAATATCACAAGAGTATTTTAGGCAAAGTACGGGTCAGAGTCGTGCACGAAGGGTTCCGTAACTAGAGGTATAAAAGTTAAGTTTGTTGTATGGAATCCACTTTCATTTTTATTTATTTTATTCTGTTTTTAGTGTTTTTTGTTAGCTATCAACACTGAAAAAATGTGACTGCTGATCCAGTTTTTACTTGGATGTTTATTAGCTACTAAACTTTTGCTCAAATTAGAAGAACAATGTAGTTTTAATTAAAACACATTTTAACTACTAGTAGCTCTGAGTTTAGCAGTCACTCGATTTTGGTAACGTGTAGCAAAAATTTTTGCTACTAGCAACCATTCTTTTCTCAGTGAAGGTTCATGAGCCTATTGAAAGACAGACGGACAGTGGAGTCTTAGTAACAATGCCCCGTTTTTACCCTTTGGATACGAAACCCTAAAGACTAGTACAACTGACACGAAAAGAAAAAAAAACTTGAGAGGTGTCAAGGGACACCCGGATGGAACGAAGTTCGAGAGAGAGACAGACAGAGAAACACGCGCACGCCGCACGGCTTACATCTATAGCAAAAAGTGTCGATACAACTTTTGGTCTTAATTTTCTCCGTCTAGCCCCCTTTCGCAATGCGCGATAAGGAACTTCGTTCCAAAAAGGCTTAATAAATCCATAAAGAATTTGTAACATAAATGAGAGGTTGAATATAAAATTATTTTGATAAAATGTGAAGTAAGTAAAAGGTAGATAAATGCCATTTTCATTTTAAAATAAACCTCTCTTACATATTTATTTACAGTAACAACAGGGTGATTAAGCAAATTCAGTCTATTGTCCGACAAACGCTAATTTTGTGCTTAACGACTCCGAAAATTCTAAAACAGTAGCGTAATTTTGAGGACGTAGTCTGAATTTAGACGGTGAAGTATTTTGGCAATTAAAACTAAAAGATGAGATCGAGTCTCTGCGCCTGCGTCTTTTTACCAGACTGGGAAGAGAAAGGGTTATTCTTCGAGTGGGTTTCAAAGCATTGATTTTTCATTTGTAAAACTGATCTATCAATAAAGAAATAAAATATGACTGATAACAATAGTAGTTTTGACGAGACAACGTCTTATAAATTGGTTTGCCGGGTGACACTTCAAGAAACTGCGTTACGCTCCGCTCACGTTATGCGCTCACAATGAGAGCGAGTGAGAGGCACGCGTCCCTTTCACTCGGGCATGGTTAGCCCGCCTAAGAGCGAGAGAGACAGACATAAAAAGTCGTTGTCACGTAAAACTTTCGCCCGTATACCGACTTTACAGGCAACCAATTTTTTAGTAGTTAAACAAATCTTTGCTTACATAAATACCTTGGATAACTAAAATTTGTCTGAAATCACGCCTCGGGTCTTTGTAAGCTTTTAAGAACAGCTCACGTTCATTTTAAGACTTGAGCTCTTTAAAACCGATTCGTGTCATCAAAATTAGAACTCGAGGACCCGATTCTGGTACATTCTACAAACTATTTGGAGGGCGCCTTTGATGTGACGTCACATCAAATCAATATAGTAGATATATATATATATACTATAATAAAATAAATATAGCACACACAGGCTTCCAGTGATACGATACCTCATTTCTCATGGTATCATGGATATGGTGGAAGGTACATACTAACCATGCATGACATTCCTTTTTGCTTCGCTAATGGTCAGGTAAAAAATAATCTGCTTCTATAACTCGCATCATGCACGTCTCGTAACAAAGTCGAAATCAGTCCATCTGTTCGAGCGTTACGATGCCACAGATAAGCAGACAGACCGAAAGCCATTAACGTCAAACTTATAAGACCCCTCTTTTTGTCTGGGTTAAAAAACATGAGCGAGAGAGAAAGAGCGGACGCTTCAGCATGGCCCGGGCTGAAGCGTTTTGTCTCTCTCTCTCGCTTTAGCTAATGACGGTTCTGGACACTAGAAAAGGATGACAGCATGCGAAAATGCTGGTCCGTGCTGCTAGATGAAAAATTAAAATGAAAAATGTTTTATTTACGTAAACAGTAATGATCTTACATTACTAGGTGTTGGAGTCTCCTTTTAAGCTAACAAAGATGCCTGTGAAAGTCAAAGTCAAAGTCAAAGTCAAAAATTTTTATTCAATGTAGGATAAATTTATCTCTTATTGAAGGTCATTTCTTTTTAAATATTTTTTTAGTGCTGAAGCTAAAAACTACTAGCGTTTCGGAACGACCACTGCTGGGAAGATTACGCCGAAAGAAACCCAGTTCAGTGAAAGGAGGAAGATAGATGTAACCTTACCCTTACTACCACAGAGTGAAGCTAAGACACAATTATTAAATTGTGTACCAAGCCCCTGGGCTCAAATTAGCATACTTGCATGGATATAGTACTCGTACGTGTCTCATTTGCATGTAGTTAATGCAAATCTAAAACTCACGTAATTGTGCTAATGGCGTGTGACGTCAAGGATATTTTGGGGAACGGTTTGAAAAAATATGATGTGGGGTTTTGGTAACAGAGTACGATGTATTTTAGCCTAGCTGAAGCCCTTGGTGTGGTCTGCATGTGTAAATATTTGTCAATTCCATAGGATCTAACATTTCGAATAGGAGTTACATCCTTTGTAGTCGCAGAAAAAAAAGTATGTCTGCGACCCCGCAGGATTTACCTAACTCCTATTCGAAACGTTAGACGAATAAAAAGAAAGGTTCGTGCTAAGCCCCGTTTATATGATACATTAATAATGTGTTTAAAGATAAAGGATAAAGATAATTTATTGCGAAACATGTGTTACAAGATATTAAGTACATTCAGTTTCGTCCAATCATATTTACCTTCACCACCAGTGTGTTTTAGACACAAAGCGCAAAATACATACACGGAAAAGAGAAGTGACCTTTTTCTCTGTTCCGATATACACTCAACTAACTCCTTCTGAGTCTGTCGGGTAATGACGGATTCGGGTAAAAACCACGTTCATTTGCCTGGCCCTAGCGGAGAAATACGTCATAATAGTGCTGAGAACAGCGTCATTTGTCAAATGCATCTACAAGCGACCGCATCGATCCTTGACACAGAATAAAAACGGTGACAGAAAGATAACTTTGTAAAATCTACTTCACTACTCTGATTGAAATTGATGAGTTCTGTAGCGTATTGGTTAACACGCAAGCCTGTCGCTCGGGGGTTCTGGATTCGATTCCTAGCTAAGGTGATTTGGAAAACGGCCTATTTCTAATTTTATCGAGTTTTGTTGTATCTAAATATGAATTTTATAAATATTTCATTAAATAGGACTTAAAATTATTTGATGATAATGAAATAACCTTTTAAAGTATCATTGTGACTCCGTCTAGTTTTGAAACGTGTTTGTGCTAAAAGTTGTAATTTTTGGTAAAACAAGTTTTGAAAACTAGACAGACTATCTTGACTTCGATTAAAGATTGTTCACAAAATAATTTAATTAAAGGTCTATTGTATGCCTTACAAGTTACAAAATGTTAATTACCTTTACATTTTCGATTAGAAAATTTATTTCAAATGAGTACCTCTCCGTCTGTGTGATTTGTCCATATATTTATTTATTTAAGGGTCCTCCCCGCGCTAACGACCTTGAAAACACAAAAAAAATTATTTCTCTTTCTGTAAGTGAGATTATTAGAAACCCTCCTACAACTTTTTAGCTAGTATCCTGAAGTTTCATTAGAACCTCGAAAGTCATTGAAATAAAATACCCTAAATTTTCCTTTGCAAAAAATACTAAAAACGGCCATTTTTGACTTTTTTTGTAAAGGTTTCTAAACCGGATAGTATTTCAATGACTTTCGAGGTTCTAATGAAACTTCAGGATACTAGCTAAAAAGTTGTAGAAGGGTTTCTAATAATCTCACTTACAGAAAGAGAAATTAATTTTTTTGTGTTTTCAAGGTCGTTAGCGCAGGGAGGAGCCTTAACTACAAAAAGGCGTTCAGTTCGATGTACTCGGTTTTTTCTTAGCTAGAATAGAATCTGCAGCGTTTGCAATCCCGGTCCCCTCTGAAATATTTTGTAGCCAAGATATCCAGAAGGATATAGGATACCTATACTTTTCCTGTTACAGTTTTACAACCGACCTGACATTAATGAAGAGTAACATCTAAGCTTTATATAACTTGAACTAGCGACGTCTCCCTCAACGGGAAATTGCGGTGTGACGTACATTGCCGTCACGATTGAGTCGCGTTCTGAATAGAGATAAAATCAGTTGGTCAACTCTTGTTTGGTAAATTGAAGTTATGTAATAAAACAATCCCTAATAAGTGGGATTAAAATCCACGTATATATGTCTTTAAATAAATACGTACTGAACAAAATATAAAAACTAAATTAAAAATCTAAATTATTATCTAAATTAAAATCTAAATAAAAAATCTAAATATTGGTCATGTGGCATGGTGCCAAGAACATTGGCTGCATTCCCGCGCTGAATAGCTACTGCAATCCCCTGTGCGAGATATGAGCCAGCCCTTTTATCACCAGCGGCGTCGACAAGCCGAGGGGTTATTTTTAAGCTATTGCATAGCTTCTATCGCGGGCCTTGAGCGCGGGGACCGAATCCAAAAATTCCGTAACGAAAAAACCTCACGCTCTCCACTCCGCCTACCATGTAGGTTGCCGCTTCGTCTCCGTCGTCCGTTTGCGACGTTGCCGTCCTTCCTTGTTTGCAATAGCTTTACCGCGGCAGTGCCACACGTCTTTTTAGGGTTCCGTAGCCAAATGGCAAAAACGGAACCCTTATAGATTCGTCATGTCTGTCTGTCTGTCTGTCCGTCCGTATGTCACAGCCACTTTTTTCCGAAACTATAAGACCTATACTGTTGAAACTTGGTAAGTAGATGTATTGTGTGAACCGCATTAAGGTTTTGACACAAAAATAGAAAAAAAACAGTAAATTTTGGGGGTTCCCCATACTTAGAACTAAAACTCAAAAATTTATTTTTCATCAAACCCATACGTGTGGGGTATCTATGGATAGGTCTTCAAAAATGATATTGAGGTTTCTAATAGCATTTTTTTCTAAACCGAACACTTTGCGCGAGAGACACTTCCAAAGTGGAAAAAAGTGTGTCCCCCCCCCGTAACTTCTAAAATAAGAGAATGATAAAACTAAAAAAAAATATATGATGTTCATTACCATAAAAACTACCAGCGAAAATTGGTTTGAACGAGATCTAGTAAGTAGTTTTTTTTTAATACGTCATCATCATAAACGGCAATTTACCTTTCATTCAATCAACTCAAATATAAAAATTTAAAAAAACATACTACAAGACTTTTATATTATGTTATTTGCTACTACGGAACCCTTCATGGGCGAGTCCGACTCGCACTTGGCCGCTTATTTTTAAATAATTTTTTTAGTACTTGGACCCCAAATCCACGTTACTTCGAGTCAAGTCTGTACCACCAGCACAAAATAATTAATGTCAGAATTACATTCAGGATAATATTTATGTTTATTTACCAACCAACTAATCAAAGGGTGATACATTCTTGTTATCAACCCGCTTGTTTATTATCTATTTAAAATATAATATAGGTATAAATAATAAATAAATATATAGGGACAAATTACACTGATTGAACTAGCCCCAAAGTAAGCTCGAGACTTGTGTTATGTATCTCACATATTACCATAAAGCCTTGGGCCGTAAATCCCAATTGACTCTTTTAGCGCATTGGTTGGTCTTCTTCTTCTTATATTTAAGAGCTGGGCTCTTGTCGGTGGAGTGCTTTCCATATCTCTCTTTCTTGGAGTCAAAATGGAGAAAAGTATAAAATAAAATGGTTGGTATAGAGAAGGAAATAGGAATCAAAATAATGATGGGTTGCAACCTACATTGCCTAATAATATGATTCAGATTTTTGTCTTCGATCTGCGAGGAGAATCAGTTGGTACTTGCTAGATGTTATTTTTCTTCTTGCCAGACCAGCATGGAATAAAAATATTTTTTTAAGCTATTGCATAGCTTTTATCGCGGGCCTTGAGCGCGGGGACCGTATCCAGAAATTCCGTAACAAAAAAACCTCACGCTCCCCACTCTGCCTACCATGTAGGTTGCCGCTTCGTCTCCGTCGTCCGTTTGCGACGTTGCCGTCCTTCCTTGTAAAAAATCACCTTAATGCAATAGCTTTACCGCGGCAGTCCGAGTGCCACACGTCTTTTTTTAATTATATTTTGTTATTGAGAACAGTTTTCAAAAAGCCATTTTTGTCATACATTTAAATCGCTTAAGTAAAGCAAAAACGCTTTAAAAGTTGGCTTTAATTGTATTGAATGCTGTATTTATAATATACCTTAACGTACTGTTATTTTCTGCACTATGGCACACAATCTGCAGACATTGCATTTAGCTCCCATTATATCGTGACCTCAATCTCCAAAAGCTTTCACGATCACGTGTCATGTTTGTCTAGCATTAAAATACTAGTCTTGTATACTTATATATTTTCGTTTTAATTCACAATGTTAAACAGGTTAGTTAACTTTTGGACTTAAGAGTCGCCTTACCTTAGACCAAAATACAACTTTCTATACAAACGTAGTCTACGTTTTATTTCAAAATTAAACGTAGACTACGTTTGTATAGAGAAGTCTAGGGTAAGGGGACTCTTATAGTATAAATTAGTATTTAGCCCTAAACCAAAGCTGTGAAACTATATGGCGAAATTTAGGTCTATTTAGAACCAGCATAAATAAAATCTTCAGGACTGGGAAAACAATTGTATATTCGTTTGTCGTATTTCTTTAACACTTAAATAAAATAAAATAAACAATGATATCACAGAAAGTAATATGAGAACTGCCTCCGTGGTGTAGTGGTTAGAGCGCTCGGCTCATACCCGGAGGTCGCGGGTTCGATTCCCGGCGGGGACAACGACTTTGTGTTGTTGTCCTAGTTTGGTTAGG
This sequence comes from Acrobasis consociella, assembly GCA_963555685.1. Lineage (NCBI taxonomy): Eukaryota > Metazoa > Arthropoda > Insecta > Lepidoptera > Pyralidae > Acrobasis > Acrobasis consociella. The sequence goes on from OY743107.1 coordinate 1,538,784, forward strand.
ACGTTGTAGGCTGATCACCTGATTGTCTGATAAGTAAGATGATCCGTGCTTCGGAGGGCACGTTAAGCCGTCGGTCCCGGTCACTGTCTTTGACATTGGTCGTTACCTAAAACCATGTCAGAGGCCGTTAAGGCGGTTTAGGTGAATCTTTTCCAAACTGAAATCAAAAGTATCAACTTTCTATATACCCAAATAAAATTACCTAGATGAGCATTGTACAATACACGATAACCTATATATTTTCCTTTGATTTATTGCACTTAATACCGCCGCCGGTTTGAGCACTCAATTTTTATTCGACATGAATTAAAGATGAGCCGTAAAACAAAACACTCAGATTATGATAATAAAACGTGATATGTTCGTCGCTGTGAGAACTGACTATAATAAAGTCACACCGAATATATATAAAGACGTGAGAAATGAAACTGATATTATTAGCTGAGGTGTCACAGTTTTATGTGCTTGTTGGAATCTAAAATACAATATTTTCTTACTGTGTATAAAATTTCCACTTCTTTCTTACAGAACGTGTTATCTAATCCGTATGTCAGATTTTTCCAGCAGCCTATAAAAAGTCTGACGATATCATTACAAACTAGTCATTATAGTACACTAGTCATTATAGCACACTAGTCATTGCTTTTTTCATATTTCGATATATGTTCTTTAGGAAAAGTTATTCGGGATCATGGACTTGTAGCGGGAGCGAGGTGGTACGTTCGACCGCCACAAAATGAAGGTCTTCCCGCCAGACGTGGGGGACTGGGGCTCTAGTCTAATATCATTCATACACACTAGTCCTAAATACACACTATTCATTATTACACACTAATAATTTACACACACTAGTAAATATTATACACTAGTCATTATTACACACTAGTCATTATTACACACTAGTCATTATTACACACTAGTCATTATTACATACTTGTCATTATTACACACTAGTGAACTAGAGCACAGGTTTTCTCACGATACTTTTCTTTACTAAAAGCCTGTGTGGTAGTTGGAAAATTACCGTACATGAGTACATTGTACATTTGTATGTTTTTTCTGTGTATATTGGAATTATTGTTATTTTTTTGGTGTACAATAAAGTATTACTTAACTTAACCCAAAAGAACTACTGCCAAGAGAAGAAGAGTCTTTCTTCTTCCTTGTCTTCTCTATAAATGATAACATTTTCATTAAACAACTGTTATTAACATGTTTATTTTTCACAGTCTAAGTATATAAACCTATATACATTTTTCCCGTCAAAGAACACTAACGTAAGTTTTGAAGAAGCAAAAATTATTCCGTAACAGAAACGTTATTAAGCTCCGCTTCGCTCCAATTCTTCTTTATTGTCTCTCACAGCAATAAAAGAGATTAAACTACTGGAAACATATTCTATAAAACTAGATACGTAAAGTTGTTGGAGGATGTATAATTTAAAACTTAAGGTAATAACATTATTTTTTGAGTCTATTTGGATTTTATTAGAATGTGTTAAGGAGTTACTCACTCACGTATGAAGTCAGCTATATATAGCATGTTTCGACCTCATCCGGAGGTCTTTATCACGGCGAATGTAAGTAAAGGCCTGTACACCACATTGGCTTTTGATACAAGTCATCCTTATCATCATCATCCCAGCGTATTCCTGGTTGCATCCTCAGCGGTAATGCTTCAGAGCTCGGAGTCCGTACCTAGGCGATGGACAACATACTATCACGTCTTTATCCCTAATGGGGCAGACAGAGCATTTTGGGTCTTGCGGTTCTATGCAGAGCCCAGGGCCACAAGACCCAAAAGATGGACAAGGTTACTGGTTTTTACACAAAGCGACTGCCGTCTGACCTCCGCCCGCAGCCCAAAGGGTAGACCAGAACCAATTCTTGATTAGGTTGGAGCAAACGCTAGATGGAGTTCGGGACTCACAGTTTACATGTGCCTGCCGAAACTCGGAATCATCTTTCTTTTCAAATAATCAGGTGATTCAAGCCTGCAATATCCTAACTAGACTGGAAACAACTTTTCACAAAGTATGCTTTCCAGTGGGATGCGAACCCACGACCTCCGAATCACAAGGTGAACGCTTTGACCACTGGATCACAGATTCTTGCAACACACGTGTATTTAGATTATCTGATTTCAGGTATTTTCCGACATGATTTTTTCAACATCCTACATGAAACCAATTAGTATCTAATTAAAACTTACAGTAACCATTTTTATTTCATTTAAACAGTATTTAGATTAAAGTACCTGGTTGACCGAGCTTAGCTCGGTCAGTTACATCTCAAACATTAACTACATTTTTTTAAACTTGTCTAAAAACAGTACAAAATAAAAAATTATATATAAACATGAACATAAAAAAAACAAACGTAAGTCACCGAGTGGGATTCGAACCCGTAACACTCTTTCTAGCGCTCAGCATCCTTTACCGCTGAGCTAAGCGGATGGTGGCCGGCGCGACGAAATTAGTGACCATATTCTGCGTGGAAAGAAAAACTAATGAAAACTCGAAAACACGCGTTTTCCCAAACATAAGACTAATCTAGATCGATTGTTTACCCCCAAAATCCCCCATATACCAATTATCAGCGAAATCGTTAGAGCCGTTTTCGAGATCACAGAAATTTATAAAAATATAAATATACAAGAATTGCTCGTTTAAAGACATAAGATAAACGAATATTTAGTTAAAAATTATCAATTTTCTGTTATTTGATACTTAAGTATCAAACGACAAACATGATACATACAAGTAGATACCAAAGGACAGAAAATTTCATTTCACGATGCTTTATATTTTTTTCATATTTATTTTATTTACATCAAAGTATAATTATAAGACCATTTTAGTAGTTAAACTCTTAAGTACTTTTCTATTCAATGAAAAAATACCGGGGCGTTTTCACAAAGCCGCCCTGAGCTAGGGGTTGCTAATGGCATTTTCTGTCCCTTTTCCTCTTTATAAGGAGTGAGGAGGAGGAATATAAATTGAGTTTTGTAACCTAATATCGAGCCTTGAACTTAAACGAATGGTTTTTTTTCCTATGAAACTGAATTAGTTGTTGCTATACGTAGTGGTTAATATAATATGTGTACCTGGGTGAAGGAGCTTTGATCGATGAGTAACGCGCAGAAATAGAGGTTTTCTAAAAATAAAACCCAGCTAGATCTATTTGTATGGCCTTGGAACATACTAAATTTTATAGAAATGTTAAAACCCTTTCCTATATACTCATTAGATAAATTATATGTCAAAATGTTTTATATAATTAATTAAAATTGCTTGTTTAAAGAAACCATGTATTTTATTTTAGTTAGACAAATGAAAATAATGTTTTAATTTATAGTATGCTGGCTTATATTATGAAGTGTATAAATCGTTTATGAATAAAACTTCGCGTTAACTAGAAGCTACACAATACAGAGAAATATATTTCTAAACTGATACTAATAATACAGGGTCACTGGTAAATCATTTTATATATTAAAAGTATTTAATACTCGATTCTCGTTTCCAAATTTTAATATTAATTATTTGAAATGTGTATGTAGTGTCGATTTAGAAAATTGTTTACTGATGGAGCGAGTATGATTTTATGGAACTTGCTAATGTATTGCTAGAAGGATGAAAGTGAGTCGATTTGTATGTAATAATTTAACTGTAAGTACATTCATACCTAAGCTGTTAGGTTTCCGGCAGAGTAGAATTGAACCACTCCAAGTCCTCCCGTGGATGTCGTAGAAGGCGACTTAGGAAATACAAGCTAAACAAAGCTTATAAACATCATTAGGACCTCTCCAACCCGTCTGGCCAGCGAGGAGAGTGTAGGCCAAGTCCTCTGGCTGGTCTGGCCAAGTATGGCTCTGATAGTACAGAGAGGGTCGTGCTCCTGCAGTGGAGACAAAAAGACCTGATAATGATGAAAATGATAATGACATTCATACCAGCAATTATGTTATAACACCTGGTATTGCCAGAAAGAGGAAATGGAGTCGGCTTGTATGTAATAAATAAGTTTTAGATGTAAGTATATTCATACTAGTAGTTATGTTATGACAGCTGTTGTACCAAAACGATATTAAAATTTATATTTAATTAGATAAAAATTCCAACATTCTCTAGAAACTGTAATTGGTGAAAACCGTTGTATTTATTTTTAAAGTAAATAAATAAAATTGGGTTTCGAAAAACTGCCCGAGAATCACTTCTGTGTTTTCGTTATTTTAACCGGAAGTGGTCGCGCAGCACCAACCGGATATTGCGGCCTCGGCCATGGATCAGTTTTGTTCGTGTTCATCTCGTCTACTGCTTATCTAGTCTGTGGTCACATTTAAATGAGAGCTTGTTTCCATTTGCTTGTAAACTATGTTTAACCCCCGATAATAAAGAGACATGCACAGAGAGGAGCTTCAAACTTATAACAGCCATCTTTTTTGTCTGGGGTTAAAAGACAAAAGCACGAAGGAAACAAATACACAGATCCTGATACTCGTGCAAATTCCAAAAATGCCATTTTTTCAAATCTGTTACACATACTCGTATTACGTATTTCATCATCATCTTCATCATTTCAGCTGCATAACGTCCACTGCTTGACATAGACATATTAGGTATTTAGTGTAGTAGTATTTTCCGTTAAATTAAAAATTAAATTAAATTAAATTTTTATTAAATTTTTATTCAAAAATCAAATGAAATGTCGGAAACTAAGGATCATTCTCTTGTTAACCATGTGGTTTCCGGCAGAGTAGAATAGGGCCACTCCAAGTCATCCCGTGGATGTCGTAGAAGCCGACCTAGGAAATACAAGCTAAACAAAGCTTATAAACATCAAATAGACGTCTCTAGCGAGGAAAGTGTAAGCCAAGTCTTCTGGCTGCTCTAGCCAAGTATGGCTCTGGTAGTACAGAGAGGATCATGCTTCTGCAGTGGAGACAAAAAGACCTGATGATGATTTTCTTGTTTCGATTATAGAAGTATTCAATTGAAACTTCAATAAAATATGATAGGTGGTTAAATTTACTCAGTCAAAACGAAAAGCATGAAGAGACCAAATACGTATAACGTACGTAGCGTAGTATACGTCAATGAGAAATACACTCGTTCCCGTTAAATCCAAGCGATCCTGGCTGGAATTTAAATGAGAAAGCAAGACCGTAGACACAACTTATTGGATCTATTAGGAGCGAAATATTACCGCAATTGGGAACGCGTTCGCTTTATCCCTCGCAATTTGAGGTCTGACTGTGGGACACTCAATCTGAGAAGGAATTTCATGTCTTGATGAGAGGATATATCGGTGATGGAATTCAAAAAATCTACGTTTTTAAGAGTCTTCTAAGACAGTTAATCTTTATTTCGATGATATCTCTGGAACCTTTTATGTTTGATAGGTGTTTAATAAGACAAAATTTCATTAGGTTTATACTAAGCATTTACTACTGTAGATTTATTTAGGACATCATTAGATGATAGCTGTCAAGATACATCTTTAGGCAACTTGTAAAATCTGATATCAGACAGTTTGTAACAGTTTTAGGTTAAGTTGGTAATTATGTTTGTTGTTGTATATGTTTTATTGAATATTTTACATAGAAAGCATTTTTTATACTATTTATAGGACATCATATGATAGACCTTAAGGTATAGCTTACCAGATCTATTAGGAGCGAAATATTACCGCAATTGGGAACGCGTTCGCTTTATCCCTCGCAATTTGAGGTCTGACTGTGGGACACTCAATCTGAGAAGGAATTTCATGTCTTGATGAGAGGATATATCGGGGATGGAATTCAAAGAATCTACGTTTTTAAGAGTCTTCCAAGATGAGTTATCTGTTTTTCGATGATATCTTATGAACCTTTCATGTTTGGTAATCCAAATTTGTGTATGACATAAGATAAAAAAGTTGCAAAAAATATTTTCGATCGAGACCACGTAGTTACGCCCGTCCAAAACAGCCGCGTGAGTTCGACAAACTTCGCCGGCCGGCCGGCAGCGGTACTACTAATTGTTCTCGCGATTTTAATTTCGTGTTTTAGTAAAAAAAAATTGTTACTGAATTTTTATTTTGACTTGCTAATTCGATCATAAATTAAAAACAATCCTTACGAAGTGGCCTTCGGCTCTAAAACCAATAAAAATCACCGTGTCACAATGAATATTTTGCGTAGAAGACATTTTGAAATACTATCTATAGGACATTATATTATTATTATAGCTATTTTCAAATCTGACACCGTAGGTTCCTCTCATGTTTGTTTTATAATCCAAATCATTAATGACGTATAAATTCACATAGAAGCCAATTTGTAATTCAATCGTTATATCAGCAATACTGCAAATACCAAGAACACAGTTTGTGGTTAGCCTCGTTAGCGACAAGTCTCGATTTCAATTCCTAGTAGAGTACCAATGAGTGAGTTTATGGCTTTCAGACGTGTTTATTGTGCTTCGTTAGTTAGCTATCGGTTATAACATACAGAGTTATACAGTTGAGTGACCTTTACCGTCAATTTAAACTACATACGACGTGGAAGCAACATAAATCGAACCACGAGCTATACTGGATCACTATGGTATAATAAAATTAAAATAAAAGTCAAAACATTTTAAAAAATTGCCCTTTCCATACAAAAGTAGGCCGCCTGTGCCATTTGTATGGTAAGTAATGTCGATTTTTTTATGATTATAATATAGTGATCTAGTATATACACGGTGATTTTTTATTGGTTTTGGAGCTGAAGGCCACTTAATAAGAATCGCTAGTAAGACCTAATTAGTTAGCCAAAATAAAAATTCAGAACCAAAATTTTTTTACTAAAACTTGAAAGTAAAATCGTGAGATCAATTAGTAATGCCGCCGCCAGGCCCCGCCGGCCGGCCGCCGGGGTCACGCAAGTTCACGCGACAGGACGGACGATTGTTACTACGTGGTCTCGATAGAAAATCATTTTTGTAACATTTTTATCTTATGTCATACACAAATTTGGATTACGTATACGGATAGAGTAATTTATTTACTATACGAAATTTTCTTTTCCAAAACCAATGAAAAGTCAGCGTGTATAGCCCGTGGTTCGATTTATTACGGCTATGTCCCTTCCACGTTGTATACTGTGAACAAAATATCATCATGTGACTGCAGAACACTTCTTATCGTACATATTTAAGCAAAATCGAAATTATTTTATGTAAAAGCGATTTTGAAATTCAGCATTCATTATATCAGCAATACTGCAGATATCAAAAAAACAATTTGTAGTTTGCATCGTTAGCTTCAAGTCTCCATTTCAATTCCTAGTGCAGCATCAATGTCCTAGAGAGCTTGCAGTCTTGTTTATGGGGCTTCGTTAGAGGTAATATGTTAACCAAGAGAATAATAATGGTAACAAGCTTTGAATCACTACTAGGTGTAAATGTCTGGTTGAAATCTAGAAAGCTCCATCCTATAAATTGTGATTAATTTATGTGACAGTTTTATGAAAGTCTATGAACCGTGTCTTAGGTTTTCTCGGAGATTCTCGGTGACAAGATTGTTTCTCCAGGAAAAGTGTAGCTTTTTATAAAGCAAATCATTTCGAGAGTTTGATATTGAAAGCTAAAATAAAAGCTGATTGAGAGTCGGTAACGCAGAAAGTTATTTGACCTGCATATTGCTTACGAAATTAATCATTTTTCCATAGGGATAATAAATTCACCGAAAACATAAATGTAGAAGTGGGAGCCAAGTTCATTTTATAACATAGTGTGGTTGTCGCGACAAAAAATTAAGATCTAAATGAATGCCAATTAAGTCAAGTAAGTAATACCTTGAAAAAGCTGTATTCAAATACGTACATAAATACAGTTAATAAAACGTAACACAATTTTTATAAAAAAAATAACATTAATTAAACCGCATGTTTGAGTAACTAGTGCACAAATTAAAATAATAACAGATATGAGATGTCAAGCAAGTTAATAAAAATAAGCTGAAGTTTGCGATGGACAATGACAATATGCGTAGGTAATAAATTTCACCTAAATTAAGACTACATTATTTGCTTTAAAGTTAAATAAGATAAACATCTGAAAAAGGGAAATAGGTTTCCATTTTTAGTAGGCCAAAGAGAACGAATCTGAGGCTCTTTTGTTTGAAGAAAACTACTTATCCATACATTTTAATACGGATCTAATTTTGTATGTATAAGCTGATTTTTTTTCAAATAGGGGTTGGTCCCGTCCCGTCATAAGTTGTTCATTATTGTAAGACGGCAACATTCATGAGCGAAGTAAGCAAGAGCTCTCTGGTGATTTAAACAATTTGATTTGTTAACTACATTTACCACATTATCTTTCTATCTTACTTTATTTTATGACCAGTATGTGTCGCGTGACTTGACTATTTTCATTACAGGTTGGTAAATTAAGCCTGCTAAAAATGGACGAGCATATTCAGTACTACTATTAATAACTCGCTTTATAACTTTCAGCCGTTTTAGTGGATATAAGTTATGGTTTTAAATCCCTTCATTTCTAGTAGGCATATCCAGCAGCTAGGTAAATAAATAAATAAATATATACGGACAAATCACACAGATTGAGCTAGCCTCAAAGTATGAACGAAACATGTGTTATGGGATAGTTACTCAACGATACTTTATTTTATAACAAATACATATATAGATATTTGTTACAACATACAAGATACAGATCAATCTGAAAAAGGCCATTTTCCATCTTGACCTAACTGGGGATTGAACCCGGGACCTCCGGAGTGGCAGCTTGGTATGGTGCCCACTAAACCACAGAGTGGTCAGAACAGGTGGGTCAAAGATATAAAGCAATCGCTGGAAAGAACTGGATTGCAGCGACCGAGGACAGGGATGGCGCAGATAAAGGGATGCTTTATGCAGAAGTGGGGTCTTCTTTTTCTTCTTCTTATCGTGTGTGTCAGTGAATAACACTAGTGTCAGAGGCCTCTGACATGGTTTTAGGTAACGGCCAATGTCAAAGACAGTGACCGGCACCGACGGCTTGACGTGCCCTCCGAAGCACGGATCATCTTATTTATCAGACAAACAGGTGATCAGCCTGCAAAGTCATGACCAAACTAGGACAACAACACAAAGTCTTTGCCCCCGCCGGGAATCGAACCCGCGACCTCCGGGTATGAGCCGAACGCTCTAACCACTACACCACGAAGGCAGTTTTGAAAGCTGATGATGATGATGACGATGTTCTGAGGTACTCATCATTCTTATAGAGTGTGTTATAACCTCTCTGATTTTTGAAGCTGCAATAGGCATCCGACTTCAACGACTCATCTAGTGCATTTATCAATGTTCATTTTATCATTATTATAAAAGTCTTGTAGTATGTTTTTTTTTAATTTTTATATTTGAGTTGATTGAATGAAAGGTAAATTGCAGTTTATGACATATTAAAAAAAAACTACTTACTAGATCTTGTTCAAACCAATTTTCGCTGGTAGTTTTCACGGTAATGAACATCATATATTTTTTTTAGTTTTATCAATTTCTTATTTTAGAAGTTACGGGGAGGGACACACTTTTTTCCACTTTGGAAGTGTCTCTCGCGCAAAGTATTCGGTTTAGAATAAAATGATATTAGAAACCTCAATATCATTTCTGAAGACCTATCCATAGATACCCCTCACGTATGGGTTTGATGAAAAATAAATTTTTGAGTGTCAGTTCTAAGTATGGGGAACCCACAAAAATTATGTTTTTTTTTTTCTATTTTTGTGTCAAAACCTTAATGCGGTTCACAGATTACATCTACTTACTAAGTTTCAACAGTATAGGTCTTGTAGTTTCAGAAAAAAGTGGCTGTGACATACAGACGGACAGACAGACAGACAGACAGACAGATAGACAGACCGACAGGCATGACGAATCTATAAGGGTTCCGTTTTTTGCCATTTGGCTACAGAACCCTAAAAAGTGACAATGTACTCTTTTCAAAATTGTAACTAGTTTCTTTGCAACGTGTAGATAAAAAATGCTGATCTAATAAAATTTTAAAGGTTATCTGTTACATTTTCCCACTTCAGGGTTCCCTCCCTCACTTCATTAGCATTCTTAGCCACGTTTTCGAATCCCAGGACAACGCTGATCGATCGCTGAAAACTTGCCTATAAATTATATCGACCATCTATCTACGCATCTGTGTACATTGTGGGATGAGAACGATTTTTGTAGATTGTCAAATTATTTTAAACTTTCAATAGTCGTAGGTTTCTGTTCAAAATGTCGTTTTTAATAACAAGGATTTTTAAAACAATTTAACTTTGACTAAGAAAATCATTTCAATAGGAAATATATTGCCAAGTGCGTGTCGGGCCACGCGCAGTGTAGGGTTGTTTTGAAAGACCAATTCAACGATACCCCACACAATGTGTTTGTAGAGAAAAAAAAATGAACTTCCTCTTTACATGTATGGCAGCTACCCTAAAAAAAAATTGTTTCCATATTTTATTTTACGACTTTTTTGCCATGATTGATATACATATCCATGCCAAATTACAGCTTTCTAGTACTTATAGTTTCTGAGTAGGACCGTGGACGGACAGACAGACAGACAGACAGACATGGCGAAATTATAAGGGTTCCTTGTTTACTACGGAACCCTTAAAAGATACATGTATCAGTCATCATGATAATGACTAATCCATGTACTAAATTTGCTTGACTAAACTAGTAGCCCTTAGAATTATTTCGAAAAAAATGTTTTTTTTTTATTTTTTTTATCTTATACAACAATGAATTAAACAGTTTAAAATGCTTAAACAGATCAATTGTACCCAAAGTCGGTGAGGTTATGTTGTTTTATCACAGATATGCCATGACCACCTTCCGGTTTTGTTAAGAGATCGGGTCAGGATAAACCAAGGATAAACCAGGATGACCAAACCTGCTAGAAGTCATTTTAGAAATCAAATCTCTAAGTCTAGTGATCAAATCTAGCGCACAATCACAATCTAAGCCACAAGGTGGTCTGGCGACTTGATCAACGTAGCTGGTGGACAAACTAACAAAGGCACAGGTGAATCTAGATAAAACCTTGTAAAAAGGCACTTTTGACATCGTCGTACTTGGATTACTATTTCTATTCTTGTTTAAAAGGTAGTACCTTCGAATCTGTAATTCTTCCCCTATCTTATTGCCAATCGTTCCACCCTCTAAAATCTCGATACGCGCATCGATCGGAAACTTGTCTACTAAATCATATCGAACTTACCCCAAGTTGGTTAAATTTGATTTATTGAAAAGTTCGTCTGTTTGAGGTAATTATTTTAAGTACATAACGGTTTAGGAAGAAGAAAATTATCAACAAAAACATAAGATATAGCTTTGTATACAAAATGTACTAGAGAAACTGAAACAAAAATTGAAATTTTTTTAGTTAATGCATTCGCTTCTCTAAATATTCTTCTGCAAATCAAAATATTTTTTCAAATCTAAAGGTGTGATTTATTTCTTATAAAGTATACCATACAAATGTTAAGGTCATGAGATGGTGATTGTGACTGAAAAAATCTTTTCAAACAAGACACCAAGTTGTTTTCTTTTAATTTTTTAAGGTTCCGTAGTAAACAAGGAACCCTTATAGTTTCGCCATGCCTGTCTGTCTGTCTGTCTGTCCGTCCGCGGTCCTACTCAGAAACTATAAGTACTAGAAAGCTGTAATTTCGCGTGGATATGTATATCAATCATGGCGAAAAAGTCGTAAAATAAAATATGGAAATAATTTTTTTTAGGGTATCTCTGCCATACAAGTAAAGAGGAAGTCAATATTTTTTTTCTCTACAAACAAATTTTGTGGGGTATCGTTGATTAGGTCTTTCAAAAATATTGTGAGCTTGTAAACACCATATTTCGATTTAGGGATCCGTGTCTCAAATATTTAGGTTTAAAGTGATTTTTTTGTTTAAGTCACGTGTCCCCCCCATCTATCTACTAAACGGTTTTATATAGACATGTGAAAAAAATCACAGCTATAGTATATATAATGTAGTTTATAGGAAAACTATCAGAGCTAAGCAGGGTTACCAAATTAAAAAGTTATAGCCGATAAGACGAACTTATAAAATGTACTCGAAAAGGAAAATTTCATACAAATTCAATAGATACTTAGACGTTTTAGACGTTTTTAGTGGCGTGAACTCAAAGTTGGCATTTACAACTACGGAACCCTACACTGCGCGTGGCCCGACACGCACTTGGCCAATTTTTTTTGTAATTTCCATTCTACATTTCTATACATCTTAGGGTTCCTATTACTAAAAGTCAAGTGTACGTCTCTTTGTCACGAGGGTGTATATCAAGAACCGAGCTAGACAGTCAAAATCTTCACAGATGATAAAACAAACGTGATTTTTTATAGACAATGGTACGGAACCCTTCCTGCTCGAGTCCGACTCGCACTTGGCCGATTATGAGAAATTTTATTACGATAAATTCCACTTCTTTCACGCGTCAGGTGAATAATATCCTTGTTAAACCGAAAAACCTCGTAATCATCCTCAATTTTCTCTTTCCTTTTAAATAGGCCATTATATCGATAAGCCAACGTAGTAATAATCGTTCAATATCGAATGGCGTTTTGATTAACGATGCGACCGGTAATCTGAGTCGATACACAGTACCGGTCCTGTTTCATATTCAGTGAAGTATTTATGGTAGATCTAGAGGGTTTAGCCTTTGATATATACTAGGAACTAAGCGATCAATTTCACTCGGTCGACTAAAAGCTTACTTAGGGAGCCCACTTACATCCTATCCTACTTCCTACTAATACTATGAACGCAAAAGTTTGTAAGTATGGATGGATGTTTGTTACTCTTTCACGCGCAAACGGCTGGTCAAATATTGATAAAATTTGGTCCGCAGGAAGCTGACATCCTGGATTAATACATAGGATACTTTAGGCGCGGGTAACACCGCGGAGTGTAGCTAGTTCACTTCTTATTGACGTTTTCCGTGTGCGTAACTGGCCAACAATGGTGTCAGATCAAGCTGACGAAACATATCTCATAGCTTGACGACTTCCATACAATAATGTCAAGCAAAGCTTTACGTACCTTTCGAACACGGAGGGGCTCAACTTTTTTTAAGAAACAATTTTTTTATTTTGTTTTTACTTATGATAACTTATAGCTAATCAATGTCAGTCAAGTGTCATTGATTTATCATCGAACACTTCACTACACTTTAAAAAATTATCTATGGATGAAAAATATATACAAGATAATAAAAACGTTACTGAACTTAAAAATGGGACTACGAGTTACTACGTTCTCCCTCGTGGTTCCATTCATTATCATCAGTCTCTACTGCAGGAGCACGACCCTCTCTGTACTACCAGAGCCATACTTGGCAAGAGCAGCTAGAGGTGGTTCCATTAATGGGACCAAATCCTGGGACCACGAAAACAGGAATAAATAATTATTTATTTGTGAAAAGGCTAATAAACGAGTTTTTCAATGATATCGAAATACCTAAATGGTGGAATCAAAATATTTCTAAAATAAAAAATAAAATCTTTGATATTGATATCTAACTTGAAATAGATCTTGATATTAAAATGAAAAAAGTACTACTTGATAAAATAAGATAGGCCTAAAAAAATTAATTGTATAGGAAATAAACTAAAATTACATGAAATAAAATGATTAATTATACAAAAATATGACAAAAATGTCCAGCAGTAGACTTCCTATGGCTTACATGATGATGATGACAAAAATACTCGATCTATAAGGCTTCTAAAATAAAAATTTTAAAAAATTGGAATTGCACACCGACTTGTCGTTCCATATTATTTTTGCAAATTAAAAACAGTGGTAATATTAGTAACCCTAAAAACTGATGTATAATATGAGCGAAGTAAATTAATTGAATCGAATGGATTACGTTTGTAAAGAAAAAATTGATCATGCAAGTTATTTCAAAATCATTTTTCATTCACCATTTAATATCACTAAATATCGAAAATCCAGTTCACTTGATTAATGACGTGTCCGTTAATCGGACCGAGTCGATACAACGTGGAATAATGGACATTCGAGAGCTCTGCTTTAAATTGTACTATAAATTATGATTTGAGTAGAACGTATGCATGTCGCAAAGTCGCAGTTTGATGGAATTGCAATCAAATTTCCTGTTATCTTCATTAATGTTTTGCAGTCAAATTATCAAAATGTCAGTTTACTGACTTGTTGTAAAATTAAAGCAACGTAATTGCTACTCATACGTCAAACGTTTATGCTTTGATAATTCATTTCACTTGTTTTGAAAGCGTCATCTGGTTAAATCAGCCTGCTAACTGAACGCCTAGCCTGTACTGTAAAAGCAGGCATTTAATCAAATGGCTAAAGGACTACTAGCCAAGTCATTGAACACAACTTTTAACACATTGCAGGACACTTACGGGCTGTGGACGTAATTCAATTGTTGTTGCTATTGTGTCTGGCCGAGTGTCCTACAAAGTGTTAATAAGTATAAGATGGCTGAACGTAGTAAGTATAGTCAATTAGTTTAATTAATTGACTTTTCGATACGCGGTTAGGAATACAATTTACATACTACTGACTACTACTTTTTACTAATACTAACTACCAAGTTCCTAGTAAGTAAAACAGAAATATTACAAAAAATAGGCATACTTATATAACAAAGCTATACTTGGCCAGAGTAACCAGAGGACTCGGCCTACAGTCTCCTCGCTGGTCAGACGAGTTGGAGAGGTCTCATTGATGATTATATTATTGTTTAGCTTTTTTTGACTCGACTTCTACGACATCCACGGGAGGACTTGGAGTGACCCTATTCTACTCTGCCGGAAACAACACGGCGAACGAAACATTAATTTGACTTAATACCTTTCTTAATACCCTCTATAACCTCAAATCTCTACACGTTAACCATTCAATTGTCTCTAATATAAACATCCTAATGATTCACGAGGCAAGAACATCGAACAAAAGCAACATCGGAGCTTGCTTCAAAACCGCAGTGACACCTATTTGACCCAGTTATCACCTCACAATACACGAACCTTAATCGTTTTTAATTAAGGGTGGTATTGACTTTCAGCCTGTTATTAATTAACGAGCCAGATGTTTAACATGTCTTGTTTGACAGATGCAAATTTTCGGTAATATAAAGGAGGAAAAGTGAGAAATTACAATTAACACCTTATTTTTTTAAGTCTGTATTTTTAGTGAATGGCTGGCTGGCTGAAAGAAATATGGTATTTTGATTTGTGATCTAGGAAACTATAAGGTTCTGGAGGTATTGTTTACAAACCTCTGTACCTACAGGTACAGAGGTTTGCTTTAAGGAAAATAAAAATAAATGGGGACAACAGATTGAGCTAGCGCCAAAGTAACTTCAAGATTATTGTGTTATGTATGGGATATAAATAAATATATAGGGACAACTTAGATTGAGCTAGCCCCAAAGTAACTTAAACTAAAAATAAAACCAAATTCACGGCATAAAATAAATATTTCGTTCAATTCAAAATAAACTTATGAAGTAGGTCGTTCCTACTATAAGCACAAATTTCCGCGAACTGATTCGGTAATATACTCGCATATCGGATGTGACCTAAATGTGTCGTTGGCGCCGTATACTTTTTAATTAACTCAGTTCATCTGAATAGAGAGCACGCAGTATTGGTTTTTGTTATATAATAATTCTTTTCCTCACACTCCCATGCTGGTCTGGGAGAAAAGAAAAAACTTAGAATGTACCAGCTGCTTCTCTTCCCGCGCAGATCGTAAAAGCCGATCGAGGGAATGGGCAAAATGCGAATCATGTTAACAGGCGATGCGGCTAGCAACCTATCACTGTATTGATTGCTTTTCCATCTTCTCGCCCACCATGATGACGCTAAAAGTGGCTTTTGGGTCTTGCGGCCCTGGGCTCTGCATAGAGGCGCAAGAATCAAAATGCTCTGTCTGCCCCATTAGGGATAAAGACGTGATAGTATGTATGTATGTAATAATACTTTTCAACATCATCATCACTATTGGTCTTTTAAGTCTCCAGTGCAAAAGAGGGTCGTGCTCCTGTACCATATTTGGTCAGAGCAGCCACTGGATTTGGCCTACACTCTCCACGCTGGCCAGACGGGTTGAAAAGGGTTCATTGATCGTGCTCCTGCCGTACAAAAAGACCTGATTAGGTCTTTTTGTCTCCACTGCAGGAGCACAATCCTCTCTGTACTACTAGAGCCATATTTGGCCAGAGCAGCCAGAGGATTTGGCTTACGCTCATTGATGTTTATAAGCTTTGTTTAGCTTGTTTTTTCTAAGTCGCCTTCTACGACATCCACGGGAAAACTTGGAGAGGTCCTACTCTACTCTGCTGGATACCACTCGGCATATAGTACTTTTATTAGTTTGTTTCTCTTCTTCTTCTTCTTATCGTGTGTGTTAGTGACTAACACTAGTGTCAGAGTTTTTAAACCGCCTTAAAGGCCTCTGACATGGTTTTAGGTAACGACCAATGTCAAAGACAGTGACCGGGACCGACGGCTTAACGTGCCCTCCGAAGCACGGATCATCTTATTTATCAGACAATCAGGTGATCAGCCTGCAATGTCCTGACCAAACTAGGACAACAACACAAAGTCGTTGCCCCCGCCGGGAATCGAACCCGCGACCTCCGGGTATGAGTCGAACGCTCTAACAACTACACCATGGAGGCAGTTTGTTTCTCGTATGTGTAAGATGAGTTTTTACGAGTTGTATCAGGCCTTAACGACTGCCGTAATTATAACACCTATACGTTAACCTTTCAAAATACGGAATAGCTTAAAATATTTATTGTTACTTTTCGTGGTCACTAACCCAATTGAGAATATGCATGAAAAAATATGTGTTACCTAACAAGTTCATCCACAAATATTCAAAAGTAAAGTACTAACAGAAAAACAGAATAAAAATTGGTTGAATAATGAACGAGATTTGACGATTTTACGAAAATATGCCTATCTCACTCGCAAAAACGCTATTTTCTGAAAATAGCGATAAATGTATCGATGACATGGACGTTTACGTCACCAGCCCATATCGGACTTCTCTTTCTAAAGTATCACAAGTTCGTCGCTGATTAAGATATTTTATAAATTCTTTCATATTTGTTTACTGTGGTAAATAAGGATTTTATCAAGCAAATAAAGAAATACGTGTATATTCTTTATTGCTGACCATACTCTAACTTTGCTAACTTGCGAAAGCACTAACTTTCTAAATCATGTACTACCTCCAGAGAGCTCCTTAGAATTAGTAGTATTTTATTGTGATTTTCACTATCAAATCTTTACCCTGGGAGAGATGAGCATTTCAATTTAGCATTATAAAAAGCTCAGTAATTTAGTAGTTTTCCTGCAACATGAAAAGGTTGTGGTTTGAAATTGATGACGTCACAGAATCTGACAGCTCATTGACCCGGAATGACACGCTCAGCTGACCCGGTCGTGTCACGTGTCATGACCAGCTTTATAGTTTAATTTCTATAATAAATAAGTTGTTTTTGTCATCTTTATGTAGAGAATTAAATGCATGGAACGTGGAGGTTGGATTTTAACCCCCGACAAAAAAGAGGAATGATATAAGTTTGATGCTAATGTCTGTGTATATGTGGCATCGTAGCGCTCGAACTGATTAACCAAATTCATGCACTTTTTACTTGAAAGCCAGCACCATTGATTTCCATCAAAAAAAACTCAGAACTACTGCAAGGAAACTTGCTTTCACAACACAATACAATACAAAAAAATGCATCAAAAGACATTAACATTTTGGAATACTTAATAAATAACAACATATAATGAGGTACAAGAGGCGGCCTTATCGACGAAGCAAGTTCTTAAAGGCAACCAAAAACAGAAGGAGTGCGAATTATATAATAAGATAACGAGTGGCGCAGTTTGATGTTTATATCTTATACCTTTAAACGAGCAATTCTTGTATGTATATATATATATATATATATATATATTTATTTATAAATTTCTGTGATCTCGAAAACGGCTCTAACGATTTCGCTGAAAATTTGTATATGGGGGTTTTCGGGGATAAACAATCGATCTAGATTAGTTTTATTTTTGGGAAAACGCGTGTTTTCGAGTTTTCATGCGTTTTTCTTTCCACGCAGAATATGGTCGCTAATTTCGTCGCGCCGCGATCGCCTTGATTTAGCTCAGCTGTTAAGGATAGCGACTGCTAGAAAGAGCGTTACGGGTTCGAATCCCACTCGGTGACTTACTTTTGTTTTTTTTTATGTTTAAGTTTATATTTTTTTTTATTTTGCATTGTTTTTAGACAAGTTTTAAAAAAATTAGTTAATGTTTGAGATGTAACCGAGCAAAGCTCGGTCGCCCAGGTACTACTAAATTATTATAGTAATAAATACAATAAACAACTGATATTTCACGTAAAAAACCATATAGAAATTGATTCATCCGTACATGAGCTACAGCTACAGCCACAGACAAACACAGCGACAGACAAACAGACAGACACTGGCGTCGCGTCGAACTAATAACCTCCTTATTTTTGGGTCGGTTAAAACCACAAAAAAACTGAAGCACATATTTTACTCTATTTAATAGTCAGTAATACATACACATTTCTCACTGCGCCATGCAAGCTTCACCGGAAGCTTTTACGCGGTAGTTAACACAATTGCCTCAGCTTTCAAGCTCTGCGTAGGTCTTACGTCTAGCCGACAAAGTGCTGGAAGCACAATTTGTAAACAGCTTAGATTCGCATGAGAACTTTAGTTTGCGTTGTGTTTCATCATACTAATATTATATACTAGACTTCGTCTGCGCAGTGTATTTATAAACTGTAGCCTATGTGTTATTCTGATGTACCTATAAGCTATATTATTGCAAAGTTTCATTCAAATCCATACAGTAGTTCGGATTAAAAATTTAAAAAAAAAACGCCTTAAAAGCCGCATCAGCTTTTTAAGACAGCGTAGCTTACCACCTAAAGAAGTCTCGAAGACTAAACTCACACTGTGGCAAAATTAGTTCCCGCCTTCACCATCTGACATTCCACCTAACGAGAAGCTGCCACCGGGTAAGGATCTCCCATGGGATGTTTGGAAATCTTTAAACAGACTCCGATCTGGCACAGGGAAATGCCGTGAGAGCAGAGCCAGGTGGGGTTACTCTGGCGACAGTTTGTGTGACTGTGGGGTCACTCAATCCATGGACCATCTTTTGTCATGTCCCAACTGTCCGACTCCTTGCACTAAGGCAGATCTGAATGTGGCCAATGACAGGGCGGTCGCCGTGGCTAGGTTTTGGTCTAATAACATTTAATTTAAGCCATTTTGACTCGATAAGAAGAAGTAGTTTTGACGTGAAAGAGACAAACATCCATCCATCTATACTTACAATATTTGTAGGACACGCTGGATGCAAGCCGCTCTAGATTGGTCATTTTTGAAATCCATGAGAGAGGCCTATGTCCAGCAGTGGACGTTATGCAACTAAATTAATGATGATGAATATAAAGGTGAAAGTTTGTGAGTGTGTGTATGTATGTTTGTTACTTCTTCACGCGCAAACGGCTAGACCTATTTCGATACAATTTGGTATGCAGGAAGCTGACATTCTGGATTAACTCATAGGCTACTTTAGGAGCGGGTAACACCGCAGTACGTAGCTAGTACCTGTTATATAATGATTACACTTTTAACCTTTTATAAAATTGACGCTAATGTTTGTCTCTCTGTCTGTCTGTGTGAAGTCTGTGCCATCGTAGCTCTCGTACGGATGGACCGATTTCATTGCTGTTCTTTTTTTGTCGTGAAAGCAAGTTCCTTTCAGTTAGTTTTTAGCTATTTTTTGTTAAAAAAATATGAAAGTCTCCTTGTTGATAATGCTCAACTCATTTTTTGTGGTCTATAGGGTATTGTATTGTATTGTAATATATACCCTTTGTCCTACCGTGCTAGCATTTACTGGTCAACGTACTGTTTAGCAATTATTACGCTCGTAGCCTGGTTTTAGTTTTTAGAGAACAATATGGCCTTGGCGACGGATCAAGCAGTAAGATTTCTCCGTCACTTTTTTCCGTCACGAACTTTTCTTTTTTGGGGCTTCAGTTTTTGTTACTTTATTTCGACAGAGTCTTCCACAACACTCACATTTTTTTGTCCTTAACTTGGTAGAATTTGCTTAGCGACAAGGCCGCTTTTTGCGCATTTCCTACTTGTTAAGATATATGATGCACCTATTTTTTGTGCCATAAACTGTAGTATTGTAAAACAGACAATTAAAAGTAAAACATAGACGTAAAACGAACTCTAGCATTATCTGCACAGGTATTGATTTCTGAGCCACGCCTCATATCATACTATACAAAGGTGCTACGTAAAGATTTCGCCTATGTGTGGAATGTTTAATATCCGAAGGGTTTCGAGGAGTGGAGTCTAGTTGAAGGAAACATGATGAGCTTGATCGTACCTGTTTAATCTTTGCATGACGTGACAGATTAGAAATAACTTATTTGTGTTACTAAAGTACCTCACATACAATATAACTAAACATATTTATGTTAGAAAATCGATTTTAGACCGCCAAATTGTAAATTTGTTTTTTTTTTTTGTGTGTAAGCAAATTTAGTTTTATTTTTGGGGTTCCGTACCCAAAGGGTAAAAACGGGACTCTATTACTAAGGCTCCGCTGTCCGTTTGTCTGTCATCAGGCTGTATCTGAAGAACAGCGATAGCTAGCCAGTTGAAATTTTCACAGATGATATATTTCTGTTACCGCTATAACAACAAATACTAAAAACATGAAAAAATAAATATTTAAGTGTAGCTTCTATACAACAAACGTGATTTAAATAATTTTTGGCCCAGGAAATTATCTATTAAATGGTATTTTTTATTAACCTATGCTGTCTTACTGCTGAGCAAAGGTATTCCCTTTTAAATGAATTTTATTTCAACTTATTTTCTGTTTCTTGTTAAAAATTAGTATCAATGTAGTAATTACATTGAATTGTGCTTGTTCTAATTACGCGGGTTCTAGTTTAAAGTAATTAAACAGTTAATAGTGTTTGAAGACAAAGTTCCCGACGTCCTTTGCATGCATTACTAATGGTGTCACGTCTTTAATCCTCAAGAAGTAGATATTACCTGTATAAGGCCAAATAATATATTGTATAATAGCAGATGTTCTGAAGAAAGGTGATGTAAGGAGTACCCATAACCGGAGAGCATGCATGAGAAGCAAGCTCCCATGCTGGTCTGGGAGAAATAAAAAAAAACTTAGAATGTACCAGCTGCTTCTCTACCCACGCAGATCGTAAAAGCCGATCGAGGGAATGGGCAAAAATGCAAATCATGTTAACTGGCGATGCGGCTAGCAACCACTGTATTGATTGCTTTTCCATCTTCTCGCCCACCATGACGCTCAAAGTGGCTTTTGGGTCTTGCGGCCCTGGGCTCTGCATAGAACCGCAAGACCCAAAATGCTCTGTCTGCCCCATTAGGGATAAAGACCTGATAGTATGTATGTATGTATGCATGAGAAGAGTTATGAATGTTAACGAAACAAAAGAGGTTTGCAAGGATCGTAGTAAGTGGAAATCCATAGTCTCTGCCTACCCCCATGGGAAACAGGCGAGAAAATATGTATGTAATAAGGCCCAAAGGCCACGTTTGGAGGCAGTCCTGTAGTTAAATAACCGGCCAAGTGCGAGTCGGACTCGCGCACGAAGGGTTCCGTACCATTATCTATAAAAATCAAGAATTTTGTATGGGAGCCCACCTTAAATATTTATTTTATTTTGTTTTTAGTATTTGTTGTTATAGCGACAACAGAAATACATAATTTGTGAAAATTTCAATTGTCTAGCTATCGCGGTTCTTGAGATACAGCCTGGTGATACACAGACGGACAGACGGACAGACGGACAGACGGACAGACGGACAGACGGACAGACAGCGAAGTCTTAGTAATAGGGTCCCGTTTTTACCCTTTGGGTACGGAACCCTAAAAAAGAGATACAAACAGATAGGTTTTTTAGTCACATCTCAAATTAAAATATTTTCACAATCCACAGGTTTTCCTCAATTAAACTTCTTGAGAACTGAAGCATCTGCAAAATTTTACCACTTTTCCTTATCTAACAAAACAGTATGAAATGAAATGACAGTAATAAACTCTTCAAAAACCTTTGTTAGAACTACTTGAGATAAAAATGGTTTTTCCATTTCTCTCATTTCAATATTTGACCGAGTAAGAACAAGACAAAAGATAGGTATTTTTATCTATCTATAATTTTTTAAAACTAAAAACCGACTTCACCCATAAATAAAAAAGATCACGACGAATTAATAATTTTCCTCCTGTTTTGTAAAATCGGTTAAAAAATAGGTTTAGCAAAAAAGAGAGGATTAATATACATACATACATACATACAAAATACTAAACGGTAAATTATCATCATCATCATCAGGTCTTTTTAGTCTCCACTGCAGGAGCACGACCCTCTCTGTACATCAGAGCCATACTTGGCGAGATCAGTCAGAGGATTTGGCCTTCACTCTCCTCGCTGGCTAGACGGGTTGGAAAAATCCTATTGATGTTTTTAAGCTTGATTTAGCTTTCATTTCTTATGTCGCAAACACCCAAAATATGCCGAGCGTGATCTAAGGTCTTATGACCCTGAGCTCTGCCTGCCCCGTAAGATTACATGTTAGTTATATATTAATCCTCGAAAGCTTTTAGCGAGAGAGTGAATATTGCGGTCTGGGCTTATGTTGAGTTGAGTATAGTTAGTAGGGTACCTACATTGAGAGAAATTATTTAGGGTATTAGAGTATCGGCGAAATTGTTCAGAAAGTATTGTTAAAGTTGCCATGTATTTGTTTTTGTATAGTTTCTATCGTTAAAAATACCGTTTACCGTTACGCCATGTGGTTTCCGGCAGAGTAGAATAGGACCACTCTAAGTCTTCTCCCGTGGATGTAGAAGAAGCCGATTTAGGGAATACTAGCTAAACAAAGCTTATAAACATCATGAGACCTCTCCAACCCGTCTGGCTAGCGTAGAGAGAGTAGGAAAAATGCTCTAGCTGCTCTGGCCAAGTATGACTCTGGTAGGACAGAGAGGGTCGTGCTCCTGCAGCGGAGACTTAAAAGATCTAAAAGATTACATGAAATTGTTAGCGGCCCGGTGGACTTAAGGCTGTATGCCTTTTCTACCAGTCAATCTACAGATGATGTTGACATGCGAATATTTCAGCAATATGTGCAAAACTTTTATTAGCAACTGAGAACACTCATAATACTTATCCAAACGATAGTTTTGGAAATCCTTGAGGGAGGCCTATGTCTTGTCATCATCATCATCATCATCTTGTCTTTTTGTCTCCACTGCAAGAGCACGACCCACTCTGTACTACCAGAGCCATATGTACTTGGCAAGGGCAGAAAGAGGACTTTGGCCTACACTCTCCTCGCTGGCCGGACGGGATGGAGAGGTATCATTGATTTCTATAAGCCTTGTTTATTTTCCCTTAATCGCCTTCTACGACATCCATGGGAGGAGTTGCAGTGGCCCTATTCTACTCTGTCGGAAACCACACGGCTTATATATCTAGTCATTGACTCAAAATTTAACTATGTTTCCCGTACAATATCGTTCAATGACAACGTCAATCTAAAGATATACAAACAAAATAGGTAACGATAAATAACCCTACAAGTATTTACCTAACTAGGGTTTTACAATAAGTGAATAATCCTACAAAAATAAATTCATGCTAACTTTAACAAAATATTCCGACCAATTTTGCCAATACCTTACCTTCAATAATCCCACTCAACTAACACACAAAAAACGTAACGATAAATAATCCTACACAAATAAATTCATGTCAAATTTAACAAAAAATTCCGACCAATTTCGCCAATACCCTAATACAATAAATAATTCCTAATACTAACTACACTCAACAAAGCCCTAGTATTTACGGGCTCATGCAAATACCTTCGCATAATTTTTCGCGCGCCCAAAAGGCTTTTGGGGATCAATATTTAATATCCCACGGCTAAGACCTACGTCGCGCCGCTGATTTCTGATGAAATAGACTAGCTACGAAAAGTTTTCTGCCTTTAATTAACAACACAACTTGTGGATGTCGTATAAGGCGACTAAAGAAATAACAACAAATATCAAACATATAGTGCTATTTTGATTCCTTTTTGCCATCTTACCGTCCACCATTATGCTTAAGGTGGTCTTTGGGTCTTACGGCCCTGGGTTTTGTCTATACCGTCAGGGTTGAAGACGTAAAGCAGCACTACGATGCCACAGACAGACAGATAACAGACACCAGCGTTTAACTTATAGCACCCCTCTTTTGTGTCAGGGGTTAAAAAGATGATCTTGGATTATTTTCTGTACTTTAACGAATTGCTGATGCCATCTTGGGTTATCTTCCGCGCTAGTCTGGAAGAAAAGAAAAAACTTAGAATTCCTTGCAGATCGTAAACGCCGATCGAGGAAATGGGTAAAAATGAGAATTATGTTAACAGGCGATGCGGCTAGCAACCCATCACTGTATTGATTGCTTTTCCGTCTTCTCGCCCACCATGATGCTAAAAGTGGCTTTTGAGTGATGCAGCCCTGAACTCTGTCTGCTTACACGGAAAAATATAAATTTCCACTATACTACAAGAATGTATAGTTGTTCAAGTTTTGTTGATATTACAATAACTATGTTATTACCACAGATTTATTCGTTCCCTCAAAGATTTGATTAATTTCTAATACTATGTATTTGTAGTCCGTACGACGATATTCTAGTTGTCGTAATATGTAGTGCTAACATATTATATAGTAGTAGGAACTATGTAAATTTGTTGAATATAATTGTACTAAACAGTTTGTAAAGCAAACTAAATGTACCGTTACCTATACAACGGTAACAGTAGGCCATGCCCAAATTTTCCGGGGTCCAGTGGCCCATTTGAAATAAATCATTTGAAGGGAAACGGTGATATCATTTAAAATTTCGTCGTGATCAAACCCTAGATAACCTTTTTAACTATTTTATGAACTACTGTTTATAATTTAAAGTGCGAACGTGAAGCTTTTCTACGCACATTAGCTAAAAGTGGCCGTTTCTCGAAATGTGCGTAGAAAAGCTTCATGTTATGCATATCACCTCGCTCCCGCTACAAATATTAAAGTCGATTGAACTAGTCATATAATAGGCGTAACTTACTAATAGTAACTACAACAAAAGTAATATTGTAGCTTCAACAAATATTAACGTAGATTAAACTGGATATAGAGTAGGCTTAACTTGCTCATAATAACTACAACATGCCTGTGTAGTAGATATAACAATTTTTTTTGTAACAAATTCGAAGGAAATTGTACACACTACACAACATATTGTAATTGTTACAATAGGTTCTAGTAGAACTTAATAAAAATTCCAATATACTTTACTGTTGAGTTGACAATATACATTTGCATTTAATACTATATTTATTGTATCTGTAACTATATTACATTAACTATAATTGTGTAGTAGACCGCACTAATCGTGAGGGTTGTCACAAATAGCACTATAAAAATCGTGTAGTGAACAAGAATTCTCGTTAAGGATACAATATTTTTTTCCGTGTAGAGCCGCAAGATCCAAAATGATCTGTCTGCCCCATTAGGGGTAAAGACGTGATATGTATGTATGTATCTTGGGTTATTTTCTCTAATAGGAACTTTAACCTTTTGCCATGACTATCAAAAAACGACCCATAGAGGTCTATGTATCACCCATGTCCCGAATCCTCGATCCCTTAAGGAATATTTTATGGCTTGACCCATCTTGCGGACGATTAATTCTATCAACGGTACAAAAAACTAGGTAAGGACATTTTCAAATTATTTCTATGACTAGCTTTTTCCCGCGATTCTAGCGATTTAAAATAGTAAAATATTATAATTCTATGTTACTCGCTGATGATGTAGCTTTCTAATCCATACTTATATATAAAGCTAAAGAGTTTGTTTGTTTGTTTGAACGCGCTAAATTCAGGAACCACTGGTCCGATTTGAAAAATTATTTCGGTATTAGATAGGTCTTTTATCGAGGAAGGCTATAGGCCATGTTTCATCACGCCCGCGACTTCACTCGTGTGGTTAACGTGGGCGAAGACGCGCGCTGCCTCTAGTAAAATTATAAACAAACAGGCAAACAACCAAATATTTTAACTTTTTAACTTTTTTATATAAGTATAGATTATTGATTCTAGTTTGAGTACCTATATAACGTGGAAGGGGCATACCCGTAATAAATCAAACCACGGGCTATACTAGATCACTACAGTATAAAGAAATTAACAAAACAGTCAACAAAAAAAATTCAACATTCATTTACAAATTAGCGGGCGGCTCAATACTTTATATAGAAACGCCGATTTTTTGTTTTCTTTTTTACTGTTTTTTGATAATCATTATACTATTGTGCAATTTATTATGGATAAGTTCCTTCCACATTGTTTAATTATATTAGTACTCATTATTTTATATTTATAGTTTCATAGTTAATATAACGAAGACGAAACGATTTTTGACATAAACTTTTAAGGAAACGCTGAACAAGAGATATTTTTGATTGAAAATCGCGACTACTGACTAGTCTATCTTCAGTCTCTACAAGTCACCATATCACAATATCCCCGAGTTCCCGGAACCTAAAGGAATATTTTATTGCCTGACCCGACCTGGGGATGATTAATTCCCGCAATGGTTACAGGTTTCGCTGATTGGATGTCGCTGTGGAATTATTTTCCCTGTTGCGGGAAGGGAATGCGATCAGTAATGGGAAAAGTTGTGTACCTTTATGAAATTTATATTTTTTACGTTTTTAGGGTTCCGTACCCAAAGTGTAAAAACAGAATCCTATTACAAAAACTTTGCTGTCTGACTATCTGTCCGTCTCTCATCAGGATGTATCTCATGGACATTGAAATTGATGATGTATTTATGTTACCGCTATAACAACAAATACTAAAATCAAAATCAAATAAATGTGTATGGGGGCTCCCTTACAACAAATATTCATAACAGACAGACAGTAGCGTCAAAATTACAAAAAAAGGATTGTGCTAAATTCCATTTATATCCATAATATATAATCCATATATAAATCATGTGTTCAATGCACGAAAGTTTAACTAAATACTAATAAAATCAATTTGGAAACAATTTAAACCAAACCGTATCTAAATACATTTACTTCCCGCCAAAAACCTTTTTTTTATAATTGTTTTACGGCTCTGGATACTAGTCCTTTAGAGTCAATCTTTTTTTTTCACTTCTTTATTCCTAACCTTAACCTTATCAATACAATCAAAGGTTGGTGTAGGTCCTTTCATTGCTTCAAGGGAGCTTCTGGCGACAAATCTATACGAGTCCACTGGTTTTCATAGCCGATTGAGTGGCGGGCGGCGCCTAAAGACGCCCACCACTATCAGCAAATAAATGTCACTACAACCGCACTATGACCGTTTATTTTAAACATTTTACACATTTTCCATATAAATTAGAATTTATAACTCCAAATACACCATTTTCATATCATAAAGTCCACAAGAATCAATTTGCAACAAATTTAAAGCAAACCCCAAATGAAACCTTTGACTTCCCGTCAAAAATCCACGACTAAATCTGATTGTGACAACACAGCACAGTTTAGCACACCTTTAACGGTGCTACAATCTAAATTCCTTCGCGAATGAAACAGAAAATAAGCAGCTTAAATACATTTCCTACAAAATATCCTTAAGAATTTTGCCTGTTATTTTTCCTTTAGCAAAATCCGCTACATGTCGCTCGCTGCGTTGTGAGCTGTCTCAGTGTGGAGTCATCGTCATAAATATTGATTGAAGTCTGATTTATGATGTCGTTATCAGAAATTCCACGTTGAACTAGATAAAGAAGTAATGGAAATTTATGAACTGATAACTTTTTACAAGCTAAAGAAGGCTTATATTTGTTTTTATTAAAACTAACTTGAGTCACGGACATTATTAGAATGAGTTAACGGGTTTTGCGTTTCGAGTCAGCTACTGGCCGACATGTTTCGACCTCATCAGGGCGAATGTGACTAAAGGCCCGTACACCACACTAGTGTGTCGCAAGCCGGTGTGGTGATTGGGCCTTTAGTCATATTCGCCCTGATGAAGACCTTCGGATGAGGTGGAAATATGTCGACTATACATGAGTAACCCGATAAGTAAAGCTAAACCAAGCTTATAAACATAAAAGAAGCCTCTCCAATTCGTCTGGCCAACGTGGAGAGTGTAGGCTAAATCCTCAAGCTTCAATGGTCAAGTATGGCTTTGTTAGTACAGAGAGGGTCGTGCTCCTGCAGTGGAGTCTAAAAAAGACCTGATGAAGATGACGATGATGATGAAGTGCGAGTCGGACTCCCGCACGTAGGGTTTCGTACCATTATCTATTTAAATTCACGTGTTTGATATGGGAGCCCCACTTAAATATTTATTTAGTTTTTTTTTCAGTCACCATTACGGTTCATGAGATACAGCTTAGAGACCGACAGACAGACAGTAGAATCTTAGTAATAGAGTCCCTTTTTAACCCTTTGTGTACGGAAGCCAAAAAAGTAGCTTCGTGTGAGCAGTATGAACGCGAAAATCATTCTTAAGTACTTATAACACAAGAATACGTTTATAAAAATTGTTTCATTTCACTTCATCTGTACGACGTTTGCCTCAATCGTAAGTAAACATTAAATAAATACATAAAAGCAGAAATATAAAAGCCAAATCACATTTCCCACAACTATCTCTGAATACGAGTCGAGTGTAACAAAATTGTCTTTTATGTTATTGTACTAAAGTGGGATTGTGTTGTGTATTTCACCGTTTCATTTCGACCGAGTGAAATGACTTGTTGTATCTTTTTATTGGGATTAGATTGTGTTTCGTTATGTTAGTGGAGAAATTATTTTCAAGTAGATTTTGCTTGCTATTTCGTTTTTTCTTACCTTCTTATCATTTTATAATATATCATCATTATCATCGTCATCATCAGGTCTTTTTGGTCTCCACTGCAGGATCACGACCCTCTCTGTACTACCAGAGCCAGTGTATACTCGGCTAGAGCAGCAAGAGGACTTGGCCTACGCTCTCCTCGCTGGCTAGACGGGTTGGAGAGGTCTCATTGATGTTTATAAGCTTTGTTTAGCTTGTATTTCCTAAGTCGCCTTTTACGACATCCACGGGAAGACTTGGAGTGGTCCTATTCTACTCTGCCGGAAACAACACGGCTTATAATATATCATACTTCATACTAAATATTATAAATGCGAAAGTGAGTTTGTATATTTGTTTGTTTATTACCACTTTACGCTTCAACCATTGAACCTATTTAAATGAAATTTGATATGGATATAGTTTGGTACCCAGGGAAGGACATAGGATAGTTTTTATCCCGAAATTCCCACGGGGAGCGGATTCCACGGGCACAGCTAGTAATACAAATTCCGATTAGGTTTAACATTAGATTCCAGCTTATATTACTTTTGTCCCGGGTTCAATCCCCGGTCAGAGCATGTTGGAAATAGCCTTTTTCAAATTGTCCTGGGTCTTGGATGTTTATCTATATATGTATTTGTTATAAAATATAGTATCGTTGAGTTATTATCCCATAACACAAGTCTCGAACTTACTTTGGGGCTAGCTCAATCAGTGTAATTTGTCCCTATATATTTATATTTATTTTATTTCTTCCATGACAGTCTGGGAGAAAAGAAAAATCTTTAAATGTTCCAGCTGCTTCTTTTTCCTCGTAGATTGTAAAAACTCGACGAAAAGATCG
The DNA here is from genome assembly GCA_963555685.1 of Acrobasis consociella. Lineage (NCBI taxonomy): Eukaryota > Metazoa > Arthropoda > Insecta > Lepidoptera > Pyralidae > Acrobasis > Acrobasis consociella. Next base: position 1,568,698 of record OY743107.1, read on the forward strand.
ACGAAACAACTTTTGTAAAAAACCTCTAATGTCGTTCGACTTCAACTTCCAAAAAAGAGGTTATCAATTATTTGATTAATGCTAACGTAAGACATAGACATTTTTACCCGTTAAAGGTCACAGCACACTTATCAACTCATAAACGGAACGTAAACGTATCAACTCGAGCAGCTCAGTATTCTTTGTATGAAACTTCCTACTGCAACGCACACTATTCGGATTCGTAACGTAAACGTCTCGCCTCGGGACCAGCTCACGAACCGCTTTGCTGGTCGGTCAACTAGCGGTCCCCGCGCTTGCGGCTCGTCGTCGGCGCGCTTACGCCTCTCTGTATGCGAGCTGACGTCTCTCCGTTTCCTCACACCCGCGTTTTATTTATTTGTAGATAAACAAAAATTGATGGCTATGATTGCCAACTTGCGTATTGTGAACCAAGACATAACCGTGCGCTACACTTTACGTTTAAAATTATCTAGTGCCAGCCAGACCAAAGTGGCCGGCGAGCGATAAGCGCGGCGTCGCCCAGCCGTAGTCGAGTCGACGTACCGAAGCTGAGCCTGTTTGGTTACGTGCCTACGTCAGGTTGACGCCTGGTTGACCGCGCGGCGAAAGGCGATACGGTGTCGATCCCTTTCCGAGTTGATAAGTGTGCTGTGACCGTAAGGTTGCTACCCGCACTAGCGACCTTGAAAATACAAAAAAAAATTCTCTTTCTGTAAGTAAGGTTCAGAAATCCTCGCACAACTTTTTAGCTAGTATCCTTAAGTTACATTAGAACCTCGAAAGTCATTGAAATACTATCCGCTTTAGAAACCTTTACAAAAAGTGTCAAAAGTGGCCGTTTTTAGTAATTTTTACAAAGAAAACTACAGCGTATTGTCGCGATATTTTTTATGTGTGTTCACTGATTATTCGGAGCCTGGACCGATTTGTAATTTTCTTCTTTTGTTTGAAAGGGTACACTTGCGAGGTTGTTCCATAGAAATCAAAATAGGTTGAGTAGATTAGAGGTGAAATCAGTTTTGAGTTTTAAAAAATATCTATTGGACGAGATGGGTTCGATCCCCAGCCAAGAGAAGTAGTAACATGATACTTAAGGCTCCTCCTTGCGCTAGCGACCTTGAAAACACAAAAAAAATAATTTCCCTTTCTGTAAGTGAGATTATTAGAAACCCTCGTACAACTTTTTAGCTAGTATCCTGAAGTTTCATTAGAACCTCGAAAGTCATTGAAATACTATCCGGTTTAGAAACCTTTACAAAAAGAGTCAAAAATGGCCGTTTTTAGTATTTTTTGCAAAGGAAAATTCAGGGTATTTTATTTCAATGATTTTCGAGGTTCTAATGAAACTTAAGGATACTAGCTAAAAAGTTGTACGAGGGTTTATGATAATCTCACTTACAGAAAGAGAAATTAATTTTTTTGTGTTTTCAAGGTCGTTAGCGCGGGGAGGACCCTTAAAAGTCTTGGGTATTTATTTACTTATATTTTTGTTGTATCGTTCAATTAGTATCGCATAATAAGTACAATTCGTACAAATTCTTCCATGCTGGTCTGGGAGAAAAGAAAAAACTTAGAATGTATCAGCTGCTTCTCTTCCCGGGCAGATCGTAAGAGCCGATCGAGGGAATGGGCAAAAAATCGAATCGCATTCTTAGGCGATGCGGCTAGCAACCCATCACTAGTTTGATTCCTACTTCCACCTTCTTGCCCACATCAAGCTAAAAGTGGCCTTTGAGTCTTGCAGCCCTGGGCTCTATCTGTTAGAGCCGTAAGACTTAAAAATGCTCTGTCTGCCCCATTAGGGATAAAGACGTGATAGTATGTATGTATGTATAAGTAAAAGTTTCAAACGTAGTTTGGACCTAGCTCAATCAGTATGTTTTGCCTTTCTTCAATCTATTTATTTCTTGGAACAAAGTTGTCCACAAAGAAACTTTGTTCCAAGAAATAAAAAGTACGGACTAGGCAAAAAAAGGGTAAGATTTTTCTGTCACGTTTTTAGGGCTTCAATTTTTGTAATTTCGTTCCAACCGAGAGTTCCGCAACACTCAGTTTCTTTTTTTTTTTTTTTGTTAATAAATCTTTTATTGATTTGAATAAATTATCTCGAGAAAGAAGCACATAATGTAGAATAAGACATTTTAGAATCAATTTCCTCTTACAACGTAACTTTGTTTAATAAAAGTCCACTCACAACTTGTTCGTCCAAAACTCAACGGTCATAAATTTGGCGCGAACGCAATTTCATGGCTCTGAGCTTGCTACTGTTAGCACAAATTAAGAAAAGTGTAAATAAAGCTTTATTTCTGGACGGATAATCATTAAATAATCATTGGTCTCTCCGTAAGTCTTTAAACGCCATGAACAGTCATCTGGTATTGCAGACACAATACATTTTAAATTTTTTGTCGACACGAACAATTAAAAATCTATTGTATCTAAGTGTTACGCTACTTCTTACTAATATAGAGAAAATAAATTAAAAATAACCGGCCGATATCTATATAAAATCACGTTTTTTGCATGGGTTCCCCAATTAAATATTTATTTTATTTTGGTTTTAATATTTATTTTTATAGTGGCAACAGAAATACATCATCATAAAATGTTACAGCTTGGTAACAGACACACTGACAGACAGACAGCGGAGTCTTAGTAATAGGGTCCCGTTTTTACCCGTTGGGTATGGAACCCTGAAAAGCATTAAATGAATCTGGCTAACAAGCAAAACATATGTTTTCAAAAACGTTGTGGGCTATGATAATACGAGATAAGTATTTTTATGTTAAATGGTATATTGTAACTGTACTAATAATTTAGTTGTTTGTTGTTACCATTATATAAAATAAATAAATAAAAAGTTTAGACCTCGCCTAACGACGATACTTACCTACATCAATTCTCGCATATTTTTCACCTATTTTTTACTTCTGTATTCACTTTGTTTTATACGGTTGATTGTTGTTGATATATCTTGAAAATGCCTTGCTTGCCTCTGGAGGGTCATGCCAGTTTAATAAGGCTATTGTAGCTTTATTAAAGTGGAAGTGACTGTGACCATGACTTATGTCTGGAAGGACTCGTGTTGAATCTCTCATTTTGATCAGTAAGAAAAGAAAAATCTAGTTTAAAATAAAAATATTAAGTCTGAGGTTAATCCTAAAAATAGCTTTTACAAATGTTCATGGTTTTTGCTTCAAAGTCAAAAAATAATGTCAAAAAAAATTGTACAATGTAGGATAAATTTATCTTTAATTGAAGGTCATTTTTAAACTATTTTAGTGCAAAAGCTAAAACTATTACCTATCTATTATATTAGTTGACATTTTCAGATGAGACAATGTCGTATTACTGAATGTCAACTTGATTTGGTCGGATAACCTAGTAACAAAGATAGTCTGAGTTTTATAATAAGATAGTTAGCGTTTCGGAACAACCACTGCTGGGAAAATTACCTGAAAGAAATCCAGTTCAGTAGTGGTCCCTACTCAGCTTGATAGGAGACTTTATTCTTTTTTTTAACCCACAAAAAAAAGGAGAAGCCTATCAATTCGACCTGCATTTTCTTTTTTTATGTGTTACGCAACACCTTCGCCTTTTGTGAACTCATTTACGTTTATCTTGGAATTTGAGTACTTAAACTGATTTAATACTTGGCTCTAGAATCAACGTATAAACTGAATAATTAAGGAAACTAATTTGCGAGGAATTGCGACCATAAAATTCATAGTTCTTCCCATAACCTTTGACTTTGGCAAGGTAATGAGTGAATACTGAAAGCTAGAGTGCTTTTATGTTTATTTTGTCAAACAAAGAGAAATGTTATTTTACATCGTTTTATTACAGAGTTTTTATGGCCACCTCCAGCTCCATCATCAGATCGAAAAGAAGAAAGATTCTGATTACAAACAGACAGTGGAGCAAGTGAAAATAATAGGTAATACACAGAAACAGGCGCGTTTAATATATTTGTTTACTGTTGTGCTTTTAAATACTTTTATGTATAACTTGAGAAATTTAAAGTAAAAAGCTTGCTTTAGTCTTACCTTTACTTTTAGGGTTCAATACCCAAAGAGTATCAACGGGACCCTATTACTGAGGCACAGTTGTCTGTTTGACTGTCTGTTTTTTTAGTACAAGTTAGCCGATGCATTTCACAGTATTTTACGTAATGCAGCGAAATAACTTAAACTCAGATCGAAAAACTCGTAGTTTTATTTCTTTGCCTCACTGTCCTCTGTCTTCTTGTATTCACTCATTGTCTGTTGGCGCTAGTTGAGGCATGAAGGCAGTTTATATAGCCCAATTTGCATAACTACCTCCGTTTGAAGCATGACAGGTGACGCTAGGCTTTAGTAGAATGTCTTGTATAAATTGTACGACCCTTGTTTTGTATTGGCTTTGTATAAATTTAGGATTTGTTGTAGTAAAATGTTAAGGTTACGTGCTGAAAACTATAGACAGCACCTTTAAAACTGTCAGACTTTGGACGTGTCTGATAATGTTTGGGCAAATAGTGCCTTCTGGCATCAGAAACATTCTGACAGAAAACATAATTTGGGACCGGTCTTAACCTTTCGCATGCCGTTGCGTAGATCTACGCGAGAATGCTTTGTTAAACTATTGTGTTTGATATTCCGGCATACAAGGGGTTAAGAGATTACTATACAGATACATTATCACGTCTTTATCTTTCACGGGGTAGACAGAGACCATACGCAGGACCGCAAAGATTCAAAGGCAACTTTTATCGTCTTGGTGGGTGCACGAGAAGGTGGAAAAAGGAGTTAAATAGCGATATGGCTGTTAGCCGTTTGGCTTTAAGTCCCATTCTCTAGATCTTCTTCTTCTTATCGTGTGTGTTAGTAACTAAACTAGTGTCAGAGTTTTTGAACCGCAGTTTTTAAAGGCCTCTGACATGGTTTTAGGTAACGAACAATGTTAAAGATAGTGACCAGGACCGACGGCTTAACGTGCCCTCTGAAGCACAGATCATCTAACTTATCAAACAATCAGGTGATCAGCCTACAATGTCCTAACCAAACTGGGACAACATCAGAAAGTCGTTGTCCCGACCGGGAATCGAACCCGCGACCTCCGGGTATGAGCCGAACGCTCTAACCACTGCACCACGGAGGCAGTATTCTCTAGTTCGACTTTTACGGTCGGTGGAGGAAGAGAATCAACCGGCAAATGCGGTATTTTTTTGTTCACATCAATGAGTAACATAACCGAAAACCAATAGATAACTTCCGATGGAAAAGGAAACTGTCAACTAATAGAAAAAGGATGCATGTACATGTACAGCGCTATTGACGTCACAGGTATTGGGTCTCTCTCGTACGAAAGAGATAGTGACACTTTTACATTTAAAATGCTTATTTCTACTTAATAAATAAACCAATCTTTCTGTTTTTTATGGTATTTTTATTTCATGTAAAATATTAACCGAAAACATAGTGAAATAGTATATTTTTAGTTTTTGCTTTCTTCCCGACTAACATGGATGTTCAAAGTGTGCACAAACACATAATATTATTTTATTTCAGTTCACATTCTGTATTAATAAAATACCAAGGACAAAATGTTAATTTCATAAAAACACACCCGCAATAATATACAGCCATTCTGATTCAGAGGCCTATCACAACAAAGGCGAACGGGTTTAATATCTTCCGTTGAAATTGGGTACTTTCCTGAGTCAAAAATAAATTATTCGGTACTGGTATGAAAATGCTGCCATGCTGGTCTGGGAGAAATAAAAAACTTAGAATGTACCAGCTGCTTCTCTTCCCACGCAGATTTTAAAAGCCGATCGAGGGAATGGGCAAAAATGCAAATCATGTTAACAGGCGATGCGGCTAGCAACCCATCACTGTATTGATTGCTTTTCCATCTTCTCGCCCACCATGACGCTAAAAGTGGCTTTTGGGTCTTGCGGCCCTGGGCAACCGCAAGACCCAAAATGCTCTGTCTGCCCCATTAGGGATAAAGACGTGATAGTATGTATGTATGGTATGAAAATAAAACGTCACATTAATATCACTTTTCGTGATCATATCCATTTATAAGGTGATTTTAGATCTATTATTGCAGAAAAACTGATATTAGGAGCTCTAATTGAAAGAAATTACGACGCCATTAGCCTGTATTTCATACACATCCCATAGGAAATATTTTGTTTTGACTTTTTTAAAAAGTACCTAAAGTAGCGAATTGCCAGTGAAATATATGGAAAAAGTGGAAGTAAGATAGCACGACGATTTTTGATGATTGCTTATGTAACGCTGCTGTGTTTAAGAAGATGAAAGATGGCCGTTTATTTAGTGCGTGTACGTGTGGTCTGCACATACTCATATTTTTGACTATATGTATCGCAACCTTAATTAGCGAAATGTATAGAAAAAGTAGATCCTGTCAAGTCTTTGTCCCTGATGAGTTAGATAGAGGCAATGTCCGTTACCTACAATTAAACACACTGTGGCGACATAAGCCCCTACGAGGAACTTCCAACAAACAATGAAGCGATAACTGACGATATAGTTCACAAGAAGCATATGAGATGGCGCCAGCAGTATCCTACATCTCGATATCAGAGTTATTTAATTCTCTTTTTATCCCGGGCCGTTACCAAAGAATGACCAATATAATGGAACTCCTGAAAATTTGCACCAAATAAAATATTTTCTCTTTGTCTTTCTAAAAGCTAATATAAGAATGTTAAACATACTTTATAGCTTATAAATAAATATTTTTCACTACAATAACGAGCAATTTCGCGCCATGAGTGTGAAAATTATTTTTATAAAAGATTACTTTCAATATAATCCAAAGCCTTCAAGCTTCTTCAAAGCATCTAGACCCGTCCCCAAACAATAGATTTTAGGTCAACAAAGCTGTAAAAAGTTCGTCTATATTGCTCAAGTAAAATGGAGTAGATAAAACCGCTGTAATATTTAAACCGGTTGACAGTTGCTGTTAAATAAAACTAGCTAGATTCGTAAAGTGAATTGATGTTCTTCTCTACATTTCATGTTGGTACCTTGGTACATTACCATTTTTAATTTGTTGAAAATATTATGAACGTATTTTTTGCTAACAAATTTACATAACTAACAAAAATTAATACGATTATCAAATATGCAGTGCATCAAAATTGTACCTTCATACAATTTTTGTAGGGCGGTGATGTCACAAGCAACAACTCTGTATATAGAAGGATTTTTTAAATTTCTAAAACCCTTATATCAATATCCTTGTAGCGAGCCATGCTCGGCATCAAACTATAAGACCAAACCCCAAACATCGTGTTCCGACAAAAAACAAAGTTCAGGATGCCGGAAAGCATGTTATGAATCTCAAGTGGAGTTGGGCAAGACACCTGGCAAGACAAAGTGACGATAGGTAGAGATTGAGTAAGCACGAAAGTAAGTTCGAGACTTATGTTATGGGATGCTAACTCATCGATAATATTTTTATTAACAAATACATATAGGAAATCGAACCCGGAACCTCAGGTGTGACAGCGTGGCATAATGATCACTAGGCCACAGAAGACGTCATTGAACTTGTGTCTCGATTGTGCTAGTAAATATAAGTATTACATACAGAACGGAATCTCCTATCTATTATAGATCTACCGCGCAATATGCGTCTCCATTCCTCATCCCCACACCTCACCCCCGTTCTTGCCATTTCGAGCATGGTGAGTGGCGAACACACACACATAGCCGTGTGCACGGATGTATAGTAGTTTCATTTGTAGTATTAATAGGCATAAATAATAATAGTGGAGGTATAGTCTCTGCCTACCCCTGCGGGAAACAGGCGTGATATTATGTATGTGTGTATGTATGTAATAGGCATAAATGAGACTCCGCTTCTATGAAATGCCTTACCTGTGCGACTTGGCCAATACCGCTTCTATTAGAAGCTCTAGAGGACACATAATAAACTCAATCACGTAGTCAAAGCATCCATATATGGGATGAATTAGTCCTAGAATTACTAATGCCAGACCTGAGACCAGAGATTCTATTTCATCTGTCGCAGAAGCATCGGTTTAATAGCAATGTTTAGTTCAGAGAATTGGTAATGCTAGTAGACATACATCGATGCTAATTTTAAATTTGGAACCTGGGACATTTTTGATTCTGTTATATTTGTCACATGAAAACTGACCGACCGCTGCCGTTCCGGTGAGTTGGCTTTTAGACATAGTACCAACACGTCCGCGTCAGCTCAACAAGTTTATTAACCAGAAAATTAAAAAATCCACTTTTTAATACTTTTATATGTAAACGCCATCTAGCGATAGAAGAAAGAACCAAATAGTAGAATTAATTCGTATCGACAACGTAACGTATCCGTAGCGCCATCTATTATTTGACAGGCCAACTACAAAACATGACTTTCAAGCTATTTTTTAATAACTTTTAAACGGCCGAGCCGATTTTCATCAGACATACCTTGAACAACCTTGAGAACTTGCTTTAACTTAAAAAAAACGCATCGAAACTGGTCCATCCATTTGAGAGCTACGATGACAGACATTAGCATCACACATATAACACCCTTCATTTTGTCAGGGATTAAAAATCAATAGCAAACTCAAATCAAACAAAAATCGCTGTCGCAGCGGCATAGTGTGTAACCACTCTTACATCTTATTTCACGACGGCCTACGACAACGCATAAAAAGTTCTTGGACGTAAAAGTGGCAATAAACCTTATTAATATTACGATAATAAACGCTTTCAGGGTCTCTGATACGCCTTCTAATAAAAATCGTATTAAATCACACGAAATAGGTATTCACTATGAAATATTTCCTAAGTTATGTTTTATCATACAGATCATTATAGATTTTATGACTCTCAACAGACAAAGCCGCGGAACAAGTTTACTTGCCAAGAAAATTAAAAAACCCCCACCTTTTATAGTTTCATATGTAAACGCCATCTAGTGATAAATGGAGGAATTAAATAGTAGAAGTAATATCCGTAGCGCCATCTATTATTTGCCAGACAAATAACTAAACACCGACTTTCAAGCGTTAACCCTCAATAACTTTTTAACGGCCGGACCGATTTTCATCGAACATAGCTAAGAATCACTGCAAGGAAACTTGCTTTAACGTAACAAGAAAAACGTACATACGTTACGTTACATTACAAGATATGATGCCACAGACAGACAGGCAGACAGTCAGAAAGATACTAGCGTCAAACTTATAACACTCCTTTTTTGTCAGGGGTTAAAAGGAATCCTAGAGGTTAGAGGATGTCAGGGGTTAGAAGGATCTTTGTAAGAATAGAATAGAATATTGTTATTAAAAAATTTGAGGAACGTAGGTACCTACATTTTCATATATCTGTTGTACAAAAATGTTTTGTCTACTTCACAATTTTAATTATACTGATTATACATTAAAATTTGAATATACTAATTATTAAAAAAAACCATACAGTGATGTTCCTGTGTGCAGTGTTGGGCCCTCGATTGGCTTCTTTGATCAACGCGGGAAGAGAAGCAGTTGGTAAATTCTAGGTCTTTTACCAGACCAATATGGAAGTGCAGCAGAATTAAAATAACTAGAATTTCTAAACAGTGGTCTTTAAAACTTCTAATTAGGTACTTTAGCACGGTTTAACACACGTAGTATAGTCGAAAAAGGAAAGATAAAGGAAAGCGAAACCTTCGGGTTGCTGCTCCACCTAACACTCGCCCTGAGGATGATCGTCTAAACCGATGGAAACTAGTCGGCCCTTTCCGACTACACTACGTGAGGAAAAATCATTTTAAAATATTCAGTTACATCATCTCACATTAGTTTTAATAAATTTTATTTTATTAAATAATATAATTATATTAAATTTCAAACCCTTGATGGGTTTCCATTTCTCTTTCCAGACTCATTAATAATGTAGATATCAGTAAGCCCTAAATCGATTTCGGATAAGGAAGCCACTCAGAAAACGTACATTTACAATGTTCTACCTATCTAGCAAATAATATATTTCGCTAATACTACATACATACATACATACTATCACGTCTTTATCCCTAATGGGGCAGACAGAGCATTTTGGGTCTTGCGGTTCTATGCAGAGCCCAGGGCCGCAAGACCTAAAAGCCACTTTTAGCGTCATGGTGGGCGAGAAGATGAAAAAGCAATCAATACAGTGATGAGTTGCTAGCCGCATTGCCTGTTAACATGATTTGCATTTTTGCCAGACCAGCATGGGAGTTTTAATACTAATGACCTTAAATAATAATAAAAAACTTGAGAGGTGTCAAGGAACACCCGGATGGAACGAAGTTCGAGATAGAGAGAGACAGACAGAAAAACACGCGCACGCCGCACGGCTTACGACTATAGCAAAAAGTGTCGTAACAACTTTTGGTCTTAATTTTTTCCGTCTAGCCTCCTTTCGCAACGCGCGATAAGGAACTTCGTTCCAAAAAACTGCATCAAAATACACAGATACTCAGACACATCAAACTTATAAAACCCGTCTTTTTCATCGGGGGTTAACAACAACCTTATCATCACAGCAACTACTCCCTAAAGCGTAAAAATCTCTCTCAGTCTGCGACCCGACATTGTCCTGCGGGCACGACTTTAATGGTACAATAACTTGCGGGGGAATTGAACGTTTGCGGTAAGCCTAAATCTTTGTTAAGGCTTTAAGAGTCCATTCGTCTTTGATCTCCAGAATTTCTTGTTGCTATGTTTTAGAGGTTTGATCTTTTTGTACTGACGAGAACATAAATAAGGCTAGTGGAAGAATTGACGGAATATTGTGAATATTAGTTATTTGCTTAGAATAAATTATTGTTTACAAAACTGCAAAAAATACATACGCTTAAGATTAATATTTTTTCGTTTTACTAATAAAATTGATTTTTTAGTTTTTTAAACTATAATACATTAACCGAAACCGATTTTTTTTTTAATGAGCCCAAAAATAAATAAGGTTTAAGCTTTTAAAATCTGATGGTACGAAACAGTCAAGTAAAAGAAAAAGGATGCACGTACAACGCTCTTTACGTCACTTTTAATAGGTCTCGCGTTATTTACGGTTTTTGTGAAATGTAATATTACCAAAAACCATACCCATTAAATATATTCCCTTTATATAAATAGCCTATTTTCCTTTTTCTACTAACCGAATTTATTGTGTGGTAGCTGTCAAGCTATGTCGGATGCCTTTATGCAGCTTAAAAATTCTGACATCGAAGTTTACCACGTATTTTTGCCACGTACTGCATAAACACACGATAAATAAATAATTCTGCATAAAAAAACCGGATAGTTTGAACATTTTTACTCTATAACGACACTTTTCAAGCGTAATCCGCTTGAAGCTCGGAAATCGTTTCTTTCCAACTGAAAGCGATCAAAAACAATCTAAGTTTACAAACAAACTTACAATCTATCTATCAGCCGCTGTCAAACTGAGACTAACTTTTGAGAAATCCCAGAAAACAGACAGAACTAAAAAAATAGAGTACAGAAGTGGAGCTCATTTACAGCACATACATTTCTAGTTGTGAATTTAACACATCCAGTACCTGGGCGACCAAGCTTTGCTCGGTTACATTTCTGGAAAGAAAAACGCACGAAAACTCGAAAACACGCGTTTTCCCAAACATAAGACTAATCCAGATCGATTGTTTACCCCAAAAACCCCCATATACCAATTTTCAGCAAAATCGTTAGAGCCATTTTCGAGATCACAGAAATACATAAATAAATATACAAGAATTGCTCGTTTAAAGGTATAAGATATATAATCATGTTTTTATCCCTTACTTGAGGGATAGACCTTACTGCCTCTTTGGTCCAGTGGTCAAGGGGTTTGCCTTGTGATCCGGAGGTCGTGGGTTCACATTACTCTGGAAAGCATACTTTGTGAAAACTTGTTTCCAGTCACCCGATTATTCGATAAGAAAGATGATTCCGTGTTTTGGAAGGCACGTTTAAACTATGGGTCCTAAACGCCATCTAGCGTTTGCTCAAATCTAACCAAAGATTGATTTTGGTCTACCCTTTGGGTCACGGCAGTCACTCTGTATAACCAGTTCCTTGTCAAATCACCTAGGTTAGGTAGCGGAAGCCGGGCTCTGAAGCGTTATCGCTAAGGATGCAACCGGGAATACGCTCAGAAGATGATGACGAGGGACAAACCTCAGACAAAGCCTAGGGTCATAAGAAGGTCACGTTGAGCGTCATGGAAGATGTGCAGATGGACGAAGTAATCTTAGTTGTGATAAGTTGCTAGTCACATTGCCCATTGATATTATTTCTCGAGATTGTAACTCATTTTCTTAGATCGGTTATTAGAATCTAAGCAGGAATAAAAACAACTTATTTACTCTTAGTTTTTTTAGTGCTACTTCTAGCACGAAAGTATACAAAAGGATCAGCGAGATCAATAAAACTTGCTTATTTTGCATATTTCTACTTTTCCGTAGTATCAACAAGGACCCCTTATGATTTCTGTCAATCTGTTTATTAATCAAGATAAAACTAAGATTTGGCAAAGATAAGTGCCCCCCCTCTCTTTATTCTAAACGGTAGTATATAAACACGTGAAAAGAGTCATAGCAGTAGTGCATAAAATTATCAGAAATAAGTAGAGTTAACAAATTAAGGAGTTAGAGGCGATCAACTTACGAAGCGTCTTCGAAAAAGGAAAATTTCATACAAATCCAATAAACTGTTTGTTTTTTTTTAGGCGTTTTTAGTCCCGCGAACTCAAAGTTAGCATTTGCAACTACGAAACCCTACACAACACGTGGCCCGATATGCATTTGGCCGGCTATTTTTTATTTTATTACACTGAATTAAGTCTCTTTTTGTGTTTCCCATATTTTGTGCTATGAGAAGACTTCTCTGAAAAACAATAATATTTCATAAATTTATTCTGTTTGGATTGTTTAAATGGCAATAATTTAGTGTCCTTTCAAATTCATATCCTTTCTTTAAATAGGTCTTTTAGAAAAGAAAAAACTTAGAACGTTGATACGTTCTAAGTTTTTTCTTTTCTAAAAGACTACTCTAGATATCTCTTTTCTTCTTTTCTTTTCACTGGCTACTTTTTATTTACTTTCCTTAATGTTCGTATTTACCTATTCTATAGTTTATGTATTTTACGAGTATATTACTTTATTGTTCGTTTATATGTTATAGTATGTACTCCTATTATTTAAATTGTACACTTGTATCCTTCTACACTGTAATACTCTAACTGCGCCAACTCCCCCACATCTTTTATAGTCTTCTTTACCCAAAGGTTGGCTGGAAGAAATCACTTTAGTGATAAGTCTGCCTTTGTACCTACTATATTTAAAATGTACTTTTGATTATTGTAATAATTAGTTGATGCAATAAAGAAATTTTATCTTATCTTATCTTATCTACTTCTCTTCCCGCGCAGACTGTAAAAGCCGACCGAGAGAATGGGTGAAAATACGAATCATGATAATAGGCGATGCGGCTAGCAACCCATCACTATATTGATTGATTTTAAATCTTCTCGACCACCGTCAAGCTAAAAGTAGCTTTTGAGTCTTGCGGCCCTGGGCTGTAAAAAGTAGTTTATAAAATAGTTTGAAGGGTTATCTAGGGCTTGAAATTTTTAAATGATATCTTCGTTTCTTTTCAAATTTTTATTTCAAATAGTACACTGAGCCCCTAAAAATTCAAGTGTTCAAGCATTTGTAATTATTTTCACAAACGCCGAACACAAATGTTAGAATGTACTGGTCATTGTTTTATTTAGAGAAACCCGTTCTCTAAATAAAACAATGATTGTATCTCACGTTAGTTTTAATCAAAAAATGTACTGGTCCTATGTAAATATCTTTGAAAGTAAAAAATAATATTAAAAATAGTCGACAAAGAAACAGTAAGTACAGTACCTAAATATCGTTAAAAAGAAACATAGACGATTTTCGATTTACCCTCAGGAAAGGGTCAGTTGTCGGTCCCTCAGCGCTAATGGGGTGCCGTTTTGAGTCACTTTATATTTTGCTGACTTTGCTTTGATATTATAGTTGTTTTTAACCGTTTGATCAAAAAGAAGTGTATAACTTTTGCACCTGTGTGTTTAAAGGTAATAAAGAAGAAATTATTTTATGAAAATAAAAGAGAATTCGTTCAAAAATGCATGTGAACATACGCCCGGTTGACGAAAAGTATGCAATGAATTTCGCTTGTTTTTTTGCCCGGTCGTTCCAAAAAAACGTCCAAAGCTTTTTAAACCGCGTTTTCAAATTCTAAAGGTATCTTACAATAGTAGCTCTGTAAGCTTACAAGTCACCCCCAACCCAAATTTTATCTTTAATAAAAGTTGTTCAGACAAAGAAAATGTAACAAGACTTTTTACGATATCCTTAATTTTTTTAAAATGGTTGAAGTATGATATTTTTTAAGTTTACATACATTTCCGCCATTAAAAAAAAAAACAAGAAACTTAATTGACAAAAACGTTCTATATATTTATCAAACCTGCGCACAAGAATTCATGAGTATCGGTGAAATGCGACCTGTAGGCGAGAACAGACAAACAGACAGACAGACGATTGTCGCACGTTCAAATAATGTATTTATTTAGGTATAATAGATACGATACCAAATTTTTTTTATTGGCCTTTCAGATGGATTTTTACGTATTTTTTCTGTGCCTTACTATAATGATGAGGATACAGCGCATTTCAAGTTATCGCTACGTCACGCCTGGTATAATTTTTACTCAAAAGTTACGTCACGTGAAGGAAGGGAACATAAACGTAATAAATAGAACCATAGACTATACTAGATCACTGTATGCAATGATAGTAAATTAACAATCAAAAAACCACAAAAAAATCGACATTCCAATTTAAATTGCCCAAACGGCTGCATATTTTTGTATGGAAATGCCGATTTTTTGTTTAGTTTTTGTCTGTTATTTTAATTTTAATATACTGTAGTGTTCTAGTATAGCCCGTAGTTCAATTTATTACGAGTATGCCCCTTCCACGTTGTGAGTTAGTCACCTATTAATCGCAGAGCAGTAACATACATACATACATACATAATATCACGCCTGTTTCCCGCAGCGGTAGGCAGAGACTATGGACTTCCACTTGCTACGATCCTGACAAACCTCTTTTGCTTCATCTAAACTCATCAATCTCTTCATACATGCCCTTCGGTTACGGGTACTTTTTGCCTCTCCTTTTTTTAGAACGTCTGCAATTTGGTCGCAGAAAGTTCGCCGAGGCCGACCTTTTCCTACTGTTCCCTTCACATTCGTCATATAAAGCAGTAACATGTTTTACAGTAAGCTGATTATGGTTACAGAAAATACAGCTATCTCATGTTTTAATGTGTGGAGTGTAATCTGTATCCGCATTGGGAGCAGTAACTGCCCTAATCTGATTAATCGCTTTGTATCTGATGTAGATAATGTATTTCTGTTGCCGGTTTAACAAAAAAATACTAAAAACACGGTTATTAATCGACTTCATCATCTTCTTCTTCTTATATTTAAGAGCTGGACTCTTGTCGGTGGAGTGCTTTCCATGTCTCTCTTCCTTCCGCTAAGTTCTTAGCCTCTATCATCATCATCACCCGAGCGTATTTTCACGGTTGCATCCTCAGCAGCTATGCTTTAGTGCCCGGGGCCCGCTACCTAACCAAGGAGATTAGACGATGTTGCTAGTTTTTACACAGAGCGACTGCCGTCTGACCTCCGCAACTTAAAAGGCAAACTAGAACCAATACTTGGGTAGTTTGATGATCAAACACTAGCTGGTGTTCGGGACCCGCAGTTAATACGTGCCTTTCGAAACACGGAATCATCTGTCTTTTCAAATAATCAGATGATTCAAGCCTGCAATATCCAAACCAGACTGGCAACAACTTTTCGCAAAGTATGCTTCCCAGTGGGATTCGAATCCACGACCTACGGATCACATGATCACCTTAACCACTGGACTATAGAGGCAGTCAAGCGGTTATTAATAGATTCTACTAATTTCGATGAATCGTAAAAGTGTCCATTATTTTTTAATAATCTAACGGATGGACTATATACAAAAATATTTTTCTGACTTCATCCTTATTACCCTCAATTTATATTCAAAAAGTATCGATGTCCTAAAAATATAATCCTAATTTGGAATAACACGGGTTGTTCCGATCCAAATTGGCGACGTCCCAGATACTGAACGTTCAATCCAGTTCAAATATTCAACGGTCGAAGATCGGAAAGTTTTTGCTTACAAATTAGTTTCGTGATAAGTAGCTATAGGTCGGAGTTGACATTGGATTGCTTGTCTGATTTATTTGCATCAACCTCGTTTTAATTAAGCTGATTTGGTATTTGTTTTTGAAACTAAAAACCGAATTCAACAGTAAAGTACACAACCAATTTAGATATTTCTATGCGACCGCCGCACAAGTATGCCCATTAAAACAAAAGAAAAACCAAATTGGTCCAGGCTTCTTCGAATAATCGGGGCACGTACATAAAAAAAATAGTACAATATAATTCTCTCATAGCTGCTCCCATGCTGGTCTGGGAGAAATTAAAAAACTTAGAATGTACCAGCTGCTTCTCTTCCTGCGCAGATCGTAAAAGCCGATCGAGGGAATGGGCAAAAATGCGAATCATGTTAACAGGCGATGCGGCTAGCAACCCATCACTGTATTGATTGCTTTTCCATCTTCTCGCTCACCATGACGCTAAAAATGGCTTTTGTGTCTTGCGGTCCTGGGCTCTGCATAAAGCCGCAAGACCCAAAATGCTCTGTCTGCCCCATTAGGGATAAAGACGTGATAGTATGTATGTATGTATATAATTCTCGTTTTCTTGACGTTGGCTAAAAATAAAGCTCCTTTTTTCAAATTAAAAAAAAAAAACATAATAATAATGGACATTTCTTAAAAATATTTTTTCTACACTAAAAACCGACTTTAACCCCAAACAACAAAACCAATTTTGATAAAATTTCTTTGAGACCACCTGACAAGTTTTTCTTCAGTCAAAAATTTTCCAAATCGGTCCAGGGGTCTTCCATTCATTGGTGAACATACATAAAAAAATCATCATCAATACAATACAAATATCTTTAATGTGGAACTACAGGTATGTAAAAGATACATACATACATACATACTATCACGTCTTTATCCCTAATGGGGCAGACAGAGCATTTTGGGTCTTGCGGTTCTATGCAGAGCCCAGGGCCGCAAGACCCAAAAGCCACTTTTAGCGTCATGGTAGGCGACAAGATGGAAAAGCAATCAATACAGTGATGGGTTGCTAGTATGTAGCAGTGATGTAAAAGATGTACAGTATTTGATGAGTATCTTCATCATCATCATCATTTGATTTGCACATGATTTTTCTGGACTTTTAGTTTTGTCCTTGACTTTACAAGAAAATATCTAGGTATATTAATTAAAATTTTGCGAAACGTACTATTATTATGAAGAAATTTCCTTTCATATTCTTTACTTATCAAGAAATATAATTGCCAGATTAACCTCGACAAAACTTTAGCTGAGAAGTCGATCACCTCAGCTTTCATACAAAAAACCGCATCATCATCGATTCTTTCGTTTAGGATATAAGATGGTACAAACAGACACACAGACATTTCAAACATATACCATCCTTATTTATGCTTTGTGAGTTAAAACCGTTTTTTGACCAAAATCTTATTTAGAAACTAAGCTTTTGCTTTTTCTTTGCTTATAACATGTCTGCTACTCTCATACGTTAGTACTCACGCTTCATTCAGACTTCATAAACAAGACATAGCAAAAGAAAAACAAGATAAGTTTGGAAAATCCAAAAGAGCACGCCTCAAACGGTCCATAAATATTTTTTTTAATTCTTACGCATATAGAAAAATAAAGATATATATAGATATACTAAAACTATGAAGAACAGTCGATATTTTTTTTTTGTTTATTTAATAACAATTAAACCACATCGAATCAGACCCTGAAAAATGAAAGGGTTCTATTCCTGAGCATACTCAAGCGTAAGAGAAAAAAAAAGTCTCGATTAGTAAAGTATTTCGGTCGTTATCGTGTTAACAAGAAAAGCCTCCGCACATACAGACACACGGACGTCCAAGACAGAACTTTTTAAAACTGTTTTTAAACTAGTTTAAACAACAAAAATGACATCAAAAATATCATGAGTGTTAAAAATAGTGTTTTTTTCTTAATAATATGTGTGTGTATATATTATCTTACAAGTGCAATGTATACATAAAGACATTTTAAGTTTGAAAAATCAGATGTTTTGCGCGAAGTGACAGTAGTACCCACCTCAACGCTTATGAGGCGTGCAATAAACTAAAACCCGTCTAGGGGAAGATTCTTGCTGAAAAGTACATTTATCCAGTGAATGGCACATCTAAATTTCCATTTTTTTAAATGTGCGAACCTTTTATTTGATACCAAACACGGTATGATTTGATTTATTTTAGTTAATTACGTGTTGACCAATAGAGGGCGTTATACGTTGAATTTATTGTTACGTAACGCATAGCCTATAAACCAGCATACTTCCAAAAGCCTTCAACAATATCTCATTTTTAAGGCACCATGGATATTATAGAAGATACGATGTAACAAATGATCATATGTCCATACAATAGCTGGGAAACATTTACGATTTTGTAGACTTCATTAAATATGTGCATAGTACTCGTACAGTTACACTGTTTGTTAACCCTATAATACAATAAATAAAAAATTAAAAGCATGATTCTCAGTTTGACTCTGGCTAAATTTCATCATCATCATCGTATTTGGTCATCTCCCATGCTGGTCTGAGAGAAATAAAAAAACTAAGAATGTACCAGCTGCTTCTCTTCCCACTCAGATCGTAAAAGCCGATCGAGGGAATGGGCAAAAATGCAAATCATGTTAACAGGCGATGCGGCTAGCAACTCATCACTGTATTGATTGCTTTTCCATCTTCTCGCCCACCATGACGCTAAAAGTGGCTTTTGAGTCTTGCGGCCCTGGTCTCTGCATAGAACCGCAAGACTCAAAATGCTCTGTCTGCCCCATTAGGGATAAAGACGTGATAGTATGTATGTAGTATGTATCATCGTATTTTTTTTTGTTTCAACTACAGGAGCACGACTCTCTTTGTACTACCAGAGCAGAGGACTTGGCCTACACTCTTCTGACGGGTTGGAGAGGACTCATTGATGTTTAAAAGCATTGTTTAGCTCGTATTTCCTAAGTCGCCTTTACGACATGCACTGGAGGACTTGGTCTGTCCCTATTCTTATCTGTCGGAAACTACACGGCAAGCCATACAGCCGGTCAAATTTATTAAAATATACTTATAGCTTTCGACTCGAGATAAAAAACTTTAAAACAGATGTTGCACACGAGCGAAGCCGGGAAAAAAGCTAGTAACGTGTAATTCTGATATAAATATCCAGGCTACGGCGGCGGCATTTTCCTGAAAGGTAAATGTGTTTTACGCAAACCAACCGCTTCGATTCCACTTGATAACACTAAAAGCCGTGTTTTAGTCACGCTATGTGGATTTTGTACAACCACTTACTATACCATTGAGGGAAACACCGTTTTTACCGACTTTTTGTTATATATAAACCGATATGATAAGCAACAAGATATGGTTTTAAAAAATAAACCCGACTACGGAAAAATTGTTACAGTAAAGTACGTTTTTTAAGTTAATGCAAGCACTGCAGGGAGCAACCGCTAATGTCGTTTATAAGTACTTATATTTAAATATACAAATGCTAATAATGTATATACTATTGAAATTTGCCTTTTAAGCCCTTTTCTTTTGATATCCCAAACGGGATGATTCAATTTATTTTATTTTGTAGTTCATTACTTTACGGCCTACAAAGGGCGCTGCCGTGATTTGACGCCAAAAAAGGATGACGTCTCACTTTTGTATTTAATACAAAACCCATAGAAACTGTTTGTTTTGACGTTTAGAAAAAGTGTCTGATTTGAGTTATTTTCATTTAGCTGACTGGTGAGATTTGAATCATGTTATAGGAAACCTGTTTTGACTTTTCTTAACATCCACCATCACGTTAAGCGTGACTTTTGTATTTTACGTCCCTGAGTCTGTTTACCCTGCCCTGGATCATCACCATCATCATTATTATCAGATTTTTTTACTCCACTGCAGGAGCAGACCCTCTCTAAACTACCAGATACTCTCTAAAGCAGCCAGATAATTTGGCCTACACTCTCCTGGCTAACCAGATGGGTTGGAGAGGTCACATGATATTTATAAGCTTTGTTTAGCTTGTATTTCTTAAGTCGCCCTGGATAAAGACGTTATAATGTAGTTATAATGTATCTGTATATATATATCTTATCTCAGCGTATTCCTACTCGCTTTGTCAGCTGTAACGCAGTGAGCTACCTTCTGGCTTTTTGAAGTGAAAACTTCTTTAGAGGCGTTGTGCACTTTTTTTGGAATGGGTAAAAAATGTTAAACTCGCGTCAGGACACGTGACCTGATCGAAAATTCGTAAGACGGATGGAGAGTAGACAGCTGGCGCGGCGTAGGAGAGGGAGTATCCCCCTCTCTTTCTACGGTGCGGCGATAATGTATGCCTGCGCCTGCTGTTTCGTATATCAAAAATGCACAACGTTAATATTCAAGTTTTCACTTCTGCCGGCACTCCCAGAGTGCAACCCGTCGTTTTTTTTATTTCACCACTTCGCAAGGTCTTGTATCCTTTGTAGTATATACTAGTATAATATATCTACGTGTGTATGAATACTCTTAGTAAGTTTCAATATTTTCCAAGAACTGAAATTGGATACTTTTTTGTAAACGTCGATACAAACATTTTCTATGGGATTTGTATGAAATTTAGATTAATGACGTTGAAGTTTCTTTGAGTCAAATAGCGCTCATAATACCAGTTTTTCTGCAAATCAAGTTAAAAATGGATATGATCATAATAAGTGACATTACTTTCTAAGCTCTTTTTTTTAAACATACTATCACGTCTTTATTCCTAATAGGGTAGACAAAGTATTTGAGGACTTGCGGTTCTCAGCAGACAGTGCCCAGGTCCGCAAGACTCAAAGGATTTAGAGTGATGATGGGTGAGAAGGTAAAAAAGGTTTTCTTTACAGTAACAAATAATTTATGTTTAAAACGAATAAGCATTGCCATTGAACGTGGCAATGCTGCCAGCCTTTTGAGCACTCTACCGCAGGGCAATGATCTGGACGTTTTCTATTTGTAAGGTTTTTTTTTTATTATTATTATTTGTTTAGTTTAATTTAGAGTATAATTTATTTTTTAATTTAGTTGTTAATTGGAAATGTAAATAATTAAATGTCAAAAAAAATATATAGAAGAGGTACATATCTATGTTATTAATTTGTTTTACACAGGAAAGTACCCACTTAACAAACGAAGAGTCCTCATCAATGGCGCTGATTGAGAACATTTGTGAAGAACATTTGTTTGCGAAGGTAGTCAATGTAGGAAACAACTGAATTAATTTTCAAAGATTCAAACATTTGTTAATTATTATGAGTAGGTAACCATTTATTGTTTTATAAGCATTATCTTTCCCTAAGACATTGAAATTGAATTCTATTCAAACATGACAATATATATCTCTCATTGAAACCCTTTTATCGTAACCAAATATTTCAATTTCCTTACCCTTATCTCGTAATTGTTACCCTGTATAATGACAGGGTACCCTGTTCTGTTTCATTAGGGTGGTATACGACGAAGATAGTCAAACGTGACACAATTACTTGTTAGTATAGTCAATTTTGAATTTGACATAGTAATAAAAGTTTTATGACTTAGCAATTTAAAGGACTTAACTGTGTGGTTTCCAGCAGAGTAGAATAGAACCACTCCAAGTCTTCCTGACGTAGAGGGCGACTTAGCAAATACAAGCTAAACAAAGCTTATAAACATCAATAAGACCTGTCCAGCGTGGAGATTATAGGCCAAATCCTCTGGCTGCTCTGCCCAAGTACGGCTCTAGTAGTACAGAGAGGGTTGTGCTCCTGCAGTGGAGACTATAAAGACCTGATGAATTATTACTTAGCAGGTAAATAAGATAGAAACTCACATGTGTCTTCATCACTCGAGTGTATTCCCGATTGCATCCTCAGCGGTAACGCTTCAGAGCCCGAAAGTCTGCTACCTAACCTAGGTGATTTGACGAGGGTACTGGTTTTTACACAAAACCACTGCCTTCTGACGTTTGACCCCCGCAAACCAAAGGGTAGACCAAAACGAATCCTTGGATAGATTTGAGCAAACGCTATATAGATGGCGTTCGAGATCTACATTTATTTGTGCCTTTCACACGGAATTATCTTTCTTTTCCCATATGATTCTAACCTGTGTATGGTAAAATACATAAAACTGGTGTTACTATTAACTTTGCAATGTATTTGCAGAAAAGTAAAGAATAAGTAGCATTTGATTCATCTATGCAAAACTATCAAGGCTTTATGCTTTGGAAATGCAGAGCATTTTGGATCTTGGGGCTCTACGCAGACAGAGCAATGTCGTAAGACCCAAATGCCACATTTAGCGTGATAGATAGAGGGTAAGAAGGTGGAAAAAGAAATAATAATTACTTCCATATCCGAGTGTATGGAAGTAAATGCGAACCAGCTTTAGGCTGCGTTTCCACTGAAGCGGAGCAGAGCGGAGAGGAGAGAAATTGACCAATCACAATGCTCGAAATCTCCGCTCCGCTTCAATTTGAACAGCGAGGATGTTGCGTTCTTCATTTATTATTTTCTTCCCAAACCAGGGGCGTATTTAATAAACGTAACAACCTGCCAATTAAGTCAGCTTTGGACAAAAATGACACACTGTCGCGACAAGTGTCTTTAAATAAAAATGACAATTAAGTCCAAACATGACAGGTAATATACTGACAAAATTGTAAGACTTAAAATTTGTTTAATAAAAGTGACGATTTTCAGATTTTACCGGTCAATTCTCTAAGCAAATAATATTTGACATATTTATCATAGTAATTGACAAATTGTCGCTTTTGACATATTCGTAATAAAATTATATCGAGTCTGACTTTTGAAAAAACATGAGGGTAATTAAAAAAATATGCCAATATTCCTTTTTTTTTTTGCCAAAAAAAAAGTAATTTTTTCATAAGTTTTTGTTAGTCGTCATGTCATGTAAAATGTGCGTCGTAATACAGTTTGCACCAAATATTCATCTTCATATAACCTAAGCCGTGTGGTTACCGGCAGAGTAGAATAGGGCCACTCGAAGTCCTCCCGTCACGTGGATGTCATAGAAGGCGACTTAGGCAATACAAGCTAAACAAAGCTTATAAACTAGCTATAATCAGTGAGACCTCTCCAACCCGTCTGGTCAGCGAGGAGACCGTAGGCCAAGTAAGTATGGCTCTGGTAGTACAGAGAGGGTCGTGTTCCTCCAGTGGAGACTATAAAGACCTGATGATGATTCATCTTCACTACTGCTAATACCATCTCCGAAATTAACACAGTATGTAAGCACTGACAATGTTCTTCACATAATCTACCCATTTGGACAAAGGTATCCCCTCGGCGCGTTTTTATTTTATTTGGAGGACTATTATAAGTTTTCGGGACTGTTCCTAGGGGACCACCTAATACGGCAGTAAGCAAAGGTAACTTTTGTGACATGGATTTTTGTGAACCGTATTATTAGTCGTAGTCGTCTCAAAAAACTAAATCAATTGAACTAGTGTTGATTAAAAAAAACATTTATTATTATAAGTGCAGAGACATGGGAACAAAGTGCCTTTCCATTTATTTGAAAAGTGAAGTAAAACCTGTTTTCATTTAAGAAACAGGGAAGGTACATTTCTTCAAAAACTGTCAGATATATCATAGTGTATTTATGTAGTGTATGTAGTATATGTAGGTATTGTTTATTTTAGCACATACTTTATAGTGTGAATTGTTTGCATGTAGTTTATTGTTTTGATTATTTTTTGATTATTATTTTTACATATAGTCTCTTCTTTCTTTTTCACCATATACCTGTCAAGCTGTGCACTACCCATATCAGTCTCCACATCACCCGTTTGGTTGACTGGTAGATTAGGCCTTAGGCTTTAAGTCCGCCAGTACACTTGTATTTGTGTATGAAGTTAAATAAATAATAAAAAAAAGTGCCAATGGACACATTCTTAGTAACTAACGTATAAAACTAGGTAAATGTTTTTTTTTTAATAGCCTGATGTTGTTTCACGTAGCTGGGCAAAGGCCACCCCTTCTTTTCTCTATCTATCTCTATCAGGGTCACCTTGTAGGTACCAGATGGAAAAAGGCGTAAGGGTAGACCAAGGAAGAGATGGCGGGATGACATCGAGAGTTACTTAAGTAGATGGCAGCAAATTGCTCAGGTAAATGTTAAGTTACTTTTTTGTCTCAGTTCAGGCTAGATTGTTAAATACGCTATTTTCCAACAAATCAAATCAGCAACTTTTTTCTAAACGTCAAAACAAACAGTTTCTATGGGATTTTGGATATGTTCAAAGACAAGTGACATTATTTTGCGACGCTTTATTTTTTTATTAGTACAAAATAATTTATTTTTGACTTAGGAAAGTACCCAATTATTAGTGTATTTATTTATTTTTAACATACTTCCAAAAATGAGGAGGTTTTCAATTCGTCGTTTGTTTCAGTATATTTTGTAGTCACCTCCTTTTTGTATCGATGGTATTTACTTTTGTCACTCTAGCATTGGGCCACTTTGACAGCTAGTATGTCATTTATATAGATAGACTATCGATAATTTAAATAAAACCGATACTTTTGATAGTTTATCGATACTGACAAAAAAAAACTATCAATACTTTCAATAGTATTGCGTTACATTATTTTTATTAATAGTTTCTGTACTATTGGTTTATCTATTCGATTAAAATCTAATACATAAAAAAATATTTAAATCAAATTCATAATCAGAAAATAAAATTTAGAAAAAAATATTGAGAATGTCAAGTTACTATCTTTAAATCATACTCATTATCAGAAAATAAAATTAATTCTTTTTTATTGAGAATGTCAAGTAACTTATAAATAATTGTAGCAGCACTTTTTCAAAAGAAGCTCGCGCAGCCTGGACATAGTTCTAGCTGGATCAACTACGAAAATGATTCAGATTATCCCCTATTCCCTTGGTCGCCTTTTCCAATCTGCGTGGGGAAGTAATCCAGTGTGAAATATATTATTTTAATCAATATGAAGCAAACACCGCTTTGCGTATGATGGAAACACTATGTATAGCTAAGAATAATCGGTAAATATACATAAAAAAAAGATCGCGACGAATTGATGACCGACTCCTTTTTCTATTATAATTCTATTTATAACCGACATCGGTTAAAAATAGAACTCTAATAGGACACCCGTGAGAAGTTAATTTGTCCTTTTGTCACTGCAAAGTTAAGGCCCATTTAGACGGTGCAAGTTTCTTGCGTGTTGCATACAATTTTATTGAAGCAATAAATGATTTGTATGGCTGACATTTCGTTTAGACCATGCAAGTTGTCTATTGCTGCAATAAAATGGCATGCAACGGGCAAGAAACTTGCATCGTTTAAATGGGCCTTTACTCCGAATCTATTGGACCAGTTAAGTTGAAAGTATGTAAGGTACATGTAGTTACAAGGTACTTTAATTTAACTACGCTCATCACGTACATAAATACCTAATCAAGTAAAGAATTTGTCAACTGTCATGGGATATAATTATCCGTTGTATTCATTAAAATATTGCATCCCTTAAATTAGTTTTTATGATGCTACTGCTTCAAAAAGCATTATTTTTCTGTCAATTGCACAAAAATACACTTTTTAAATCGATAGTTTATTCACTATATGATTGATTTAGAAAGGCAGATTTACATATAAGATTAAATGTGTTGTAGGCATGTCTTTTAAAAAGTCCTTAGTTGGTAAATATGATTATTATTGATGATATTTTGAGCATTTACTTCTGTCATATGAAATGAATCAAAATATCAGTCGTAAACTCCTAAACAATATTAATTTATTTATAGAAACTTTATTGATTCACAATATGTAATTGTTTACAATTGACATACTTAACGCTAAAAGCGTTCTCTTCCACTCAGCCATAAAGATAAACAGAAAGGGAATAAAATAACAATAGAAAAACTCATTTTACCAACAAAATGTCCAGAGTGAAAGTGATAAACGTCAAATCATTTTGCAAATACCGTCAGTATAGAAACAAGGTCAACTTTAAATATCGAATTTTTGAGCAAACTGTTTCGTACCTACTGTGGAAGCCGACACGTGACCCACATTCATATTTTTTACCCCAAACGCACGTTTGCATACTAAAATCTCACTTTCCCCTTTTGAAATTGAACATAAATAAATATTGTTAATTTAAAAAGTTAATTTTTAAGTTATGTCGCTTATTCAAAATAATAAAATTTGGATCGTTCCTGTATAACATTACGCTCTCAAAAGTTACGATCTAAGGAAAAGCTTTTAACATATTAAATTACTCGGAGTACATCCTGAGATAATTCCGAACTCACCATTAGGAAACTCCGTTTTCAATCCACGCCGTAAAGTCTCACGCACACAACATATTCACTTAAACTTTAACATACACTACACTTACACCTAAACCGTATACACAAGTCAATCGCGTACAAAAGTGCTATCACTTTCAAATAAAATCACTGGCAATTTAAATTTAGTCGCGTTCCAATTTTGAAATTGCATTAAAATTTGGCAGGGCGCGGTTATAGCACGGTGCGGCAAGGCGCGCCGCTTCACTGACGGCTTTTGAAGCGAAGGTACTTCTGCGCATGTCTGCCCGCGCAGATTCCGTAAAAAGAGATGAAAATGGCGTGTGCCGATTGTCGGCACGATGGACGCCGAATCGTGACGAATTCTCAGCTGCCGTGACGCTGGGCTCGTTAAAGGTTCCTCTGAACCATCTCTCGGCGATAAATCGTAGTTAATTCTGTTATTGTGTAACGGATTTATGGGAATGTTAGCTTATTGTAAATATGTATAGCTTTAGAAACAATTTGTTATTGTAGGCAAAAACAATATATGCTTCAACCTTTTTATTAAAATAACTTCGCGTTATAAATACACATTCGTATGTGAAATTGCGCACTTGTTGTTTTAGGCTTATGTTTTATTATTGTTTTGCCTGCGGCAACTTATCTTGATCTCATTTTGAATACCTGTATAATAAAATAGGTAAGTATCAGAGAACCTTTTTTTTAAACACGTTAATACTTGAATTTAATCTTGGTTAACTAAAATCCGTTTTGATTAGATTCAAACTCTTAGTCAGCAATGTACCTACGAGTAGTATTTCCTTATCTTTTAAACCTTAACAAAATAAACGGTTGTTTTTATACCGACGACGTCAACTTAGTTCCGACAAACAATTCGCTAAATGTGTAAACTCATTCGCTGAAACTACTTCAATAATAACTAAAATGTTTACCCTTTCACAAACCCTCGTGGTTCGTTTCCCTTCACTACTCACCTCGGGAACACTCGGCGATCTTCGGCCATCATCGTCTCGTAAACGGGACGCTATTTTTACGACCTTACAGTTACATACGTCGACAAAAATATAAGCGCTTCCGTGCACGACTGTATCCAAACGAGGTAAGGTTGATTTTTGTTTGATTTTTTAGATTTTTTCTTGTTGAGCGCGAAGAATCGGACCGTGATAGCCTTTTCTGAATTTTTTCCGGCTATGTTTCTTTGAGTAAAGGGATAAACATGTGTGTACAGTTTTGTTGTGGCGAATATATTCGTCTGAGTGTTTGGCAAGTTACTTTTTGATGCACTTTTATGAGAGCGCGGTAAGTTGGCGTAATTTACTCCTTTGTTTGTCACGCAGCTAGACGGGGGGCTATCTCAATTTGCGAACGGGAAAGTTTATGAAAGTACTGCCTTTCTCTTAGAACAGTTTTGTTTTCGAAACGAATAAGTTAGAATGAAACTTAAATTAAAAGACATTGTTTTAAAATAGAATAATAACATTAAGTTTTAGTAAGTTACTTAGTTTAAGTTTATTTAAAGTGTTTTATTATAAGTTTTATTGTTCATAATTATTTTGATGACGACCTCCGTGGTGTAATGGTCACCATTGTTGTCCGCCACCCAGAGGTCCCGGGTTCGATCCCCGGTCAGGGAAAGTTGGAAAATGGCCTTTTTCAAATTGTCCTGGGTCTTGGATGTTTATCTATATATTTATTTGTTATAAAATATAGTATCGTTGAGTTAGTATCCCACAACACAAGTCTTGTACTTACTTAGGGGCTAGCTCAATCACTGTAATTTCTCCCTAAATATTTATTATTTATTTATTTATTTATTTTGGAGCCTTTAAATACTTAAACCTAAATCAAAAACTTTCTTATTTGACAAAATTATACTTATTTTAGTATACCTGGTTAAGTTTTGAGAAAAATAGTAGTTTTGACCCTGATTTATGTATTTAATTTTGATGTTTTTAACTTAAGTAAAACTAGTTCCACGTACCAGCAAGCGCAGAGTAGGACACCCACCTGCCAGGTGGTCAGGCGACCTGAGCAAAGTTGCATAGAGGCGCTGAATGCAGGCTTCAGATCAATCTTCTGGAAATCCTTTGGGAGATATATGTCCAGCAGTGGACTTCCCGTTGCTGGTATGATGATGATGATGATAAAAACGGACCCGACATTGCTTGACAGAAATGAATGAAACATAATATTGCTGTTATGCAACTCTTCCGTAGCACTACTACAAACGTTCGTAGACAGTTTGCTACGCCGTAGACGCGGCTACAAGTGCTACGCAGAATAGAACTCCGGAATTATTTTTTGATTAAAACTAACGTGAGATGCAATCATTATTAAATTCAGTGAACGGGTAACTCACGTATAGAGTCAGCTACTGCCGACATGTTTCGACCTCATCCGGAGGTCTTCATCAGGGCGAATGGGCGAATCCGGAATTATTCTTTGTTTCCGACTTTCAAAAAGAAACTTTTTTTTGGTATGTTTACCGATTACTCGAAGACGCCTAAACTGATTTGTTAAATTCTTCTTTTGTTTGAAAGAGGTTTTGTTTAACAGGGGGTTCCGTAAATTTTTTATCCAAATCTGTTGTGTAGTTTGGGGATGAAGTCAGTTTATTACTAAGGCTTCTCATGAACCATGATAGCTATATAAATAATTCTAATGTTGTTGTAGGCGACGCGCTCATTGACCTTTAGTTGTCCTTCAAATTTTATAATTTTTACTTTTGCTCAAAATGTAAGGTAGTGTGATATCACTGACCAACCGCCGCGCGAGCTCCATTGGCCGCGCCTAACTAGTCTGCCGTTAACCTACCAAGAAAGTGATACCATACTGCGTTGCACACCGATTTTTATTTAAATACCTGTAATAGTGTCTAACCCGTGTTTATAGGACAATATACGTTTTAACCCGCGAGCACTCGCGCTATGAGCATTTCCCTCACGATGATTTTAAAACTCGCGGTACTTCGTTAAAAATGTGCGAACTCGCCTAGTCCTCGCTATAGCTGAGTTTCGTACGTCCCTCGACCCTGTCGCAACAGTTACATCGGTGCAGTGTGTCCTAGTCCATCGCAAGAGGTGGTTTATTCAGCAAAGTCGGGTCACGCGGCATTTTGCTCATCGCGCGATTATCGACGTAAGTATAATAGTTTTTATTACTTTACTTAAAATTAGTAAATAAAGTTATATAACGGTTTATTTGTTACTTTTATGTTAAACCGTCGTTATTAGTAATTGTAGTAAGCCATTTATTTATATTTATTATATAAATAGTAATTTTTCCAGATGGATAGACAAGAGCAACAAATTACGCTGTGGCTAATCCGATTATATAGAAGATCCTTCTTTCAGAGCCGATGCTATAGATAGCGACCAAGAAAGTGAGTACAGCGATCATAATATTACGGAACAGACATCAACGGAAGATGAAGGTGAGATTTCTTCCGCAAAACCAGGGAATTGACTTTTTTACTTAGGCAAAGATCAAAAAACTAATCTATGAAAAAAGACATGTTTTTTGTGCAAAAAAAAATTTTGTACGGTATATGCTTTTACTTTTTGAAATATGTGTAAATTTCGTGCGTATAATGAAGATTAATACCATGTAATTTTTTCCTTCTTTTTTCATACAAGTGATTTTTTAATATTTTTTTTTTCGATAGTTCTTGTAACTACAGTAAGCAATTCAGTCCTATGTGTGATATTAAAAATTAAAAGTGAAATAATGTTACAAACTTTAAACAAAAATTTTGTTTGATTATATATGATTGTTTCATTAAAATATAGTCATGAAATAATTAATGACTTATGTACTATGTACAAATAACCGGCTTAAAAAACGTGAGCAAATTACTCTTTATTATAAAGTTCTCCCGGGTTAAATACCATTCCAAGCGGACTTTTCATCGAATACGAACCCCTACCCCGTACAGTTGTTATAACAACTAATAACAGAAGTAAACAAACATTCAAGTGAAGGAAACAACAAACGTGATTTTTTCTTAAATAATGGTACCGAACCCTCCGTGCGTGAGTCCGACTTACACATTTCCAGTTTTTTTCTCCACAACAACATAGAATTACGAATTACCCTACACAAAAGCACATTCATATTTCTTACCCTCAAACCATACCTACCCTTAAAAGCTCCGAGCTGCAGCTTCCATTTGAACACTTAAATTAATTTATAAGATTATGAGCGGCCAAAGCTATCATAAACCCATTGTGTAATTAAAATTAAATACGACTGTAAGGGATGGGTACATTTGTGATGAGTTTCATATCTTTAAGCTTTTGTTACATGCTTTTCATGGCTGTGTAGAAACGGGAAAGTATTTTTAACCTCCTGAAATTTTTAGTTATACTTATGTCTGACATATAAATGATTTTTTATGTGAGATATTTAGGATTCCTGCAAAAAAGTGTCGGCTTATTAGAGTATTAATTTGTGAGCGTGCAGGACGAATTTGTGAATGTACAAGTGCCTATCTGTTTACAATAAACGTTTTCTTATGTTACTACAAGTTTTGGCTAATGAATTGAAAATTAAAATTGAATGAAATTGAAAATAAATCTAAAATCACCATAAAAATAGAGATAATCATCACAAGTGACATTAAGTACCAGATAATTTATTTTTGACCCAAGAAAGCACCCTGAAAATGCTGAAAAAAGAGAAATAAACTGAATCTTGCTTTAAAATCGTTCCAGAACATTCCAATACACGCTATGTTCGAACAATCCATGTATTTTCTATCTAAAACCCAGGGGACTGTGCCATAAATTTGTTTGTCCAACAATAAACCCACTGTTCTAATAAAGAAAACAGAACAATAACGTAAAGGCAGTATTTGCAAAGTAAATCATAAGGCAAGCGATGCATGAAAGCAGTGTGTACCGGCGGCCGCACAGAGTACCCAAATATACAGAGAATTTAATTTATTAAACGAGCGAAGTTCTTCGAGTCTAAATAAACAAAACGGCGTTTTTATGTATAAATGTTCGTTCGACAATAACGTGAGTATTTATGATCGGAAACTTGGTAGACGTGTAGATTTGGCCTATAAAATTTTTGAATACGAACTTGAGCCAAATCTATTAAGGGGTTGTCGAAATATGGGGTTAACTAGTTCATAGTTCGGGGCGAACTGTTCTGTTACCAGTTTGCCTTTGAGTCTTGTCAAGAAGTTGGTAGAAAGTATGCAAAGGTAATACAAAATATGATTCCTCTTTTTGACCAAGCGAGCGAAGCGAGTGAGGTCTCTAAATCGAGTTGGGGGCGAAAACACATTGTATGTATGTATGTATGTATGTATGTATGTATGTATTTATGTATGTATGTATGTATGTATGTATGTATGTATGTATGTATGTATGTATGTATGTATGTATGTATGTATGTATGTATGTATGTATGTATGTATGTATGTATGTATGTATGTATGTATGTATGTATGTATGTATGTATGTATGTATGTATGTATGTATGTATGTATGTATGTATGTATGTATGTATGTATGTATGTATGTATGTATGTATGTATGTATGTATGTATGTATGTATGTATGTATGTTTGTATGTATGTATGTATGTTTGTACCGCGATAGCAGCCGAACCGATGGTTTGATTTTGATGAAACTTGGTAGGCATGTAGGAAACATCAATAGAATTTTCAAGTTCGTTGGGCATCAAAATCGGTTCAGTAGTTTTTGAAATATTAATAAAAATGTCCGCGATTATGTAGCAAACGAAACCATAGCGCGTTCTAACTTTGGATACCGCCATCTAGGGGTTATTTAGGAAACTGAATTGCGAAAAATAATCGCGAGGTCTAAGTTCGCGACGAACTACTAGTTATATATGTATAAGAACAAAAATCAAAATATGTTTAGAGGTCTAGGCTTATAGAGAACAAATGTTTTGTAAGACCACAAAGCTGCAGCCGAAATATGAAAAAAAGTGAAAAGAAAAATATTTATATTTTTGTTTCTGGCATTTGTGCGTTAATTATACTTTTTTTTCTTTCATTTTTGCGTAAATAACACTTTACCTTTCATTCAATTGCACACGTGGTCATCTTTATTAAAACTGAAATCGAGGCTCTGAATAACCTGCGACCTTTACCTTACGACCGAAACGTAAAGTGTTATTATCGGCAAGAATGAAAAAAAAAACGTTTTTTTTCCTCTTTTCGTAGCGTGTAGCAGTTTTTTAATAGTTTTATTTATTTTTAACGTTTTAGTTCTGCACTTTGCCTCTAAAATACAGTAGACACCACATTTATTCGCGAAATCTCTGTTCACCACTACTCTATACGTCGCCGGAACTACGGAATTAGGTCAAGCGTCTCGAGAAATTAACGATATACTTACGCTGTTTTGCCTGTTTAAACATATTCCGTTTGTTTCAAAGTTTGGCAGTACAGCGCAGGCACATAAGTTGAGGTACTTATGAACCAAACAAACATACATTTTATTACGGCGGGGAGAAATCAAGCTGAATAACCGGTTCTATGAACAACGTTTATTCGACTGAGTCATTTTTAGGGTTTCGTACCTAAAGGGTAGAAACGGGATTCTTTTACTAAGACTCCGCTGTTTGTCTACCTGTCTGTCTGTAACAGGGCTGTATCTCATGAAACGTGATAGCTAGATAGTACAACAAATACTAAAAACAATAAAATAAATATTTAAATAGGGTTTCCATAGAAAAAACGTGATTTTTTTATAGATTACTAGCTGTACCCGCGGGCTTCGCTCCCCGTGGGATTTTCGGGGTAAAGAGTACCCTATGTCCTTCCCCAAGTCTAAAACATATCCTTACCGAATTCCATCCAAATCGGTTCAGTAGTTTAAGCGTGGAGAGGTAACAAACAAACAAATATACAAACTCACTTTCGTATTTATAATATTAGTGGGAAGTAGGATAGTAGGATTACAGTAGGATAGGATAGGAAGTAGGATAGTAGGATAGAATAGTAGGAAGTAGGATAGTCCGGAAAATCCTTGGGGGAGGCCTATGTCCAGCAGGGACTTCCACTGGCTGATAATAATATGATGATATACGGTGATGCTAAAAATCAGGCCTTACTAATTTCCAAGTAAGTGTAAAAGTAAAACAATTCAGTTTTACGAGCCAGTAGACTTCACAAACCGCAGTCTGTGGCGCTTGAGCTCGATGCAGTCGTAAAAACCAGATTTCTTGAATAGAAATCCATTGAAGCCAGAAATTTCGAATGCAAAATGCGTTATTGATCGCTGTTGTTCTTTGGTGGGACAAATAACATGCCAATGCCAAAACGATAATAAAATCTATAAATATATAGGGGAAAATGACATTGAATGAGCTAGCCCAAAAGTAAGTTCGAGACTTGTGCTATAGGATACTAACTCAACAATACTATAATTTATAACAAATACATAAACAAACATCCAAGACTCAGCACAATTTGAAAAAGGTCATTTTTCAACTTACCCTTGCTGGGGATCGAACCCAGGACCCCCAGATTTCCAGTCTAGTGTGTTGACCATTACGCCACGGAGGTCGTCAAATTGTTTATCCAAAGTATCCTTGGCCTACCGGGCTTATACTATTTGTGGGAATCCAGGAAAAGGTTACCTTTGCCCAGAAGTGGCCTGGCCTGCAATGCACGTGTCCAGCCCAGTTCCACTTCAACTTGAGAGCCTTCAGAGTTACGTCTGCTTGGGAGCGTATTTCAGTGTTGAGGATTTTTCCATCAATTTGTATTAACAAATACATCATCGGAACATAAATTTAAACAGCAAATGACAGAGCTACTTGCAAATAATCCGGGCAATAATAACTTCTTTACGGTCTATAAAATAATGAAATGTGGCTCAGTGGTATAGGCAAAAATTAAGGAGACTATAAAAGTGTCACTCCATACACACATGTGTACTCTAGCTCATTTGTTTATGCCAAAACATAATATGCATTCGTAATACCCGTATTATAAAAACCTACTAAATAAAAATGCACAATAGGTTAACAATGTAAGTTACTACACTACGTTAGTCTAGGCATCAACATTATATTATAAGACTTATATTTATTATATTATATATAATACTAAGTATTTATTACTTTAAAAAGACATAATAATAATATGATGCTCTTCTGGCTATTAGCCGACCAATACAGTGAAAATGAGTTTCTTTCGGCATTTCTTCTCAGCAAGTTGCGAAGCGCCGGTATAGGCAGCTTTTCTTTTAAAAATAATTTTTTTTTTTTTAGAATGAGAAGTATAATTTAACAAAATAATAAAAAACAAAAAACTAAAGAACTTGAAAATAAAATAAGTAAAAAATTTTTTTAAGTTAAACGGTTTTATTTCAAAGTAAGACAATAATGATGTACTAAAAGCTAGAAAATAATTCGGTAGGTCCTAGCTACCACTCATCACACCACTCTCCTCATCAATCTAGGGCATTAATCAGACAAAAAAAAAATCGTTGGGCGTAATGTAACCTGAGAAAATATGTAGGTAAATAGCATTGATATGTATAACGATTGACTTGATAGAAATATCACGCGCCCAACGATTTTATTTTTTTGTCTGATTATTGCCCTAGATTGATGAGGAGAGTGGTGTGATGAGTGGTAGCTAGGACCTACCGAATTATTTTCTAGCTTTTAGTACATCATTATTGTCTTACTTTGAAATAAAACCGTATAACTTAAAAAAATTTTTTACTTATTTTATTTTCAAGTTCTTAAGTTTTTTGTTTTTTATTATTTTGTTAAATTATACTTCTCATTCTATTTAATTCTTAGCCACCCTAACGCCACACAGTCCTCGACACGATACAAAGTCTTGACTTGGATGGGACATTCATGCTTGTATCAAAGCTCTTCCATTTGGTACCCATATTGATACTTTCCGCCATTTTGTGGGCGGCCATATTTAATTTTTTGTTTTTTTAAATAGCGAACTTTATTCTTCTATCTAAGCCCTTTCATTTGATACCCATAATGAGGTAGTTGTGAAAGATAATGTAATCCGCCATTTCGTACTGGCGGCCATCTTGGATTTAAAATGATACAAAATATATAACATTGTATTGTCATCAGAATGAAATGTGTGTACCAAATTTCAGAACAATCAACAGGAAGGGGGTGTAATTTAAATTACTAGATTTGACCCAAACAAATAAATAAATAAACAAACGCGGCAAGCTAAATAAAACCGTTTAAAAAAATTTTTTTTATATACACTAGACGTAATGTAAAATTAGGTATTATTGACGTGTCAAATTGCCTGTAAAGGTCTAATTACTAAATAAAGTTATTAATTTTGATTTTTTGTCAGCTGCAGGAAGTCCACTGCTGGTCATAAACCTCCCCCAAAAAATTTCAAAACGACAGATTTGGAAGCGGCCTGCAAATATTAAGAATTTATCAACCTTCCATATTTATAGCACCTACCTGACGTAATTTTCAAGTAAAGAATATGAAATACATTTTTCTTCGACGTCTTTATTTTACATTCTAGGCAGTTCTTTAGGAAACTCCCATAAAAAGTTTAGGTGACATCGATAACGGGCTTAGTTCCTGGATAAAGAATGATTTCAAGGCAATAAAGAAATATCAATATGACATAAAATTGGGGGCAAAGTCCTGAGAAAATTGGAGAAATACGTCGGAAGTCTTACCAAAACTTGTACAGACATTAGACCTCCCCAATACCTAAAGAGTAGGTACAATAAGGAACCATGTCTCAACATAATGATCTCAATTATAGGTTACCTATTTGACAGAGTGTACACTACCTATCCTCAATACTCTGTATTCTATACTTTTTGATCTACTTCTCTAAACCAAATTTTCCTCGCTTGGTAATCGGTATGATGATGTAGATGATGGTAGATTTTCAATTGTTTTATTTTTATTGTGATGTATGTCAAGAAAGAGTCGGATTGTCTGATACAAGCTAACTCTGCTTAAAAGACAGTCCTTCTTCTTATTATTATTGGCTCTTGTTTGTGGAGCAACCAAGGCTTTCCATCTCTCTCTGTCCAAAGACAACTCCTCAAAATCCTTGTAGGTTGAAACATTGATATGATTTTTTAGTTGTTTTATAAAACTACTCGTATCTTCCTTTGCCTCTATTCATCATCACCATCATCATCATTTCAGCCGCACAGCGTCCACTGCTGGACATAGGCCTCTTCCAAAGATTTCCAAAATGACCGATCTAGAGCGGCTTGCATCCAGCGCCTTCCAGCGATCTAGGTTAGGTCGTCAGACCACCTTGTGGGTGGGTGTCCTACGCTTCACTTGCCTCTATTAGACAGTACTAATTATGTATTTTTGTACATATTTGAGTGAAAGAAATGTACGCATTTTTATATTCAAATCAAGCCCTTCTACATTTTGAACTAAGTCCTTTCAGGATTGAATCGAATACCAGTAAGTTGATGAAGAGTAGTTTCCTAAAACGGAAACTTTAGTCATATAATAAATATTGCAAGTTAAATCAAAGCTAGGAATAACCGGACGAGTTGACAACAAATGTTCAAAGACATAGTCCTTCTCATTGATCGACTATGAACGGATCGCTTCACCCGTAAGCCGTCTGTTTCCGAAGCCTCTTTGGTTAAATTTCTCAAACGATTGAGTTTCGTCTATTTCTGGGAATCTTTTTATTACTTACAAGTTTCTGTACTTACACACACATTTTAATACGGCCAGAAATTTGGTATAGCTAAAATATGTTGAATATTTCAGCTATCTCAGATATGAGAAAAACAGCATTGGGATAATCAGTGACAGAACAAGACGTCGTAGACTGAAGGAGGCTAATGCCCAAGAATAGATTTCTATAAGTTAACTACGATTATCATCATTATATCAGACACATAACGTCCACTCCACAAAATGACCGATCAAGAGCATTCCAGCGACCTTGGTCAGGTCATGGTATAATAAAACAGGTATTCTCTTCCCGAGATGGAACTTGGCTACGTCACGAAAGTGTTGCCACTGATTGTTCTTTTCAGTTAATTTAAGGCCTTTCTGAATTAGTTCATGAGTATTAAATAAAATATTAAGTAACTTAGCTATTTAGTATCTCGCGATTCTCGCGTGATTCATCAATTTAATATTTTATAAATTGATATATTGGATTATGAATTCGAAATTGGTATATAAAGTTCAAAAATACATTACGCTCGGGTGATTCAATTTCACACAGTGGCAACATATCAAACTGATGACGTAGTCAAGTTCCACCTACGTCATCAGTTGTCACGAGAAGAGAATACCTTATTTTATTATACCATGGGTCAGGTCACCTGACCACCTTGTGGGTATGTCCATCTGCCATCGGATTCTCGCTCTATGTGTTCCGCACAATGCCACTTCACACATATTCTGACATAGCCTTATCAGAAACTAAGTTCTCCTATTCAGATCGTAGAGAAACACCAAGCATAGCCCTAACAGCGCGTTCAGTGATTTTGAGCCTTCTTATGAGACCCATAGTAAAGGACCATACGTTTCAGAGTCATAAATCATTTGCACTAGACACATTAGTCACTGACTATAATAATGACTTGTCATGTAGTTTCCTATAGAGTACAATAGGGCTCCAAGTCCTCCCGTGAATGTCGTAAAAGGCGTTTTAGGTTATACAAGCTAAACAAACCTTAAAAATATCAATGAGACCTCTCCAATTCGTCTGGCTAGAGAGGAGAGTATAGGCAAGTCCTCTGACTGCTCTGACCAGGTATGGCTCTAGTAGTATAGAGAGGGTCGTGCTCCTGCAGGAGACTAAAAGACCTGATAATGAGGATGATTCTAATTTTAAAGTCATCATTTTAAATATGTTTGTGTAACTAACTAAGGAATAAAATGGGAATATTGAGAGATTCTTTATCCTTTATGTACGGATCTCTATAAAAGCGAAGTTGACCAAATTTTCAAAGACGCCGTCCTTTTCAATTGATCAACTATGAACGGCTCGCTTCACCCGTAAGCCGCATCTGTTTCTGAAGCTTCTTTGGTTAAATTGAGTTCCTTTATTTTTGGGTATCATTTGTGTACTTACAAGCTTTTAGATAGAAAACTAAATAATACACAGGTTTATTTGCCAGGCAAAAAAATAAAAACCGGCCAAGTGCGAATCGAATTCGCGCACTAAGGGTTCCGTACCATTATCAATAAAAAATCGCGTTTGTTGTATGGGAGCCCCCCCTTAAATATTTATTTTATTTTGTTTTTAGTATTTGTTGTTATAGCAGCAACAGAAATACATAATTTGTGAAAATTTCAACTATCTAGCTATCGCGGTTCTTG
Organism: Acrobasis consociella; assembly: GCA_963555685.1. Lineage (NCBI taxonomy): Eukaryota > Metazoa > Arthropoda > Insecta > Lepidoptera > Pyralidae > Acrobasis > Acrobasis consociella. Next base: position 1,607,631 of record OY743107.1, read on the forward strand.
CGATAGCCTGGTGACAGACAGACGGACAGACGGACAGACGGACAGACAACGAAGTCTTAGAAATAGGGTCCCGTTTTTACCCTTTGGGTACGGAAGTTTAAAAAAACCCCCGATGACAATATAAATGATTATAAATGACTATAAATTTGAAAGTTGTTTTGAAATATGAATTTTTGTTTCGCTTTTAAGAAAACGAAAACGGTTGAGTGAATTGTGATACATGTAAACATTTTGCTTATTATAGGTACAAGGAATATCATAAAGGATGTATGCATTGACACGAGTGACAGCTAGTAACATGCTAATTTTACTTCCTTGGTCTTTGTTACAAGAGTTGAATTAATTTTCTAATTTCTAATTACTTAACTGTCTAAAGTGCGCATTTCCAAAGGTCCGAAATACTTCAAAGGTACTATTAACTGTAAAATTCATTTCGAGCATTCCTAAGTCGCCTGCCGAAAGCGGAGGGCCTTTAAGGTAAATTTGGGAAGATTTAGCCGCAAAATATCTGATGTCTTATTTTATTCATTTATATCTTATTAATGTATAAAATGTGTGTACCTATCTAATAAATAACATATTTTATTTAAGGAAATAAGAATGGAAACTTTCGGACCTTGGGGCCTCGGTGCTAGGGGTCTCCTTAAAGAGATCTCTCCAAGACTGATCTGCGCCGCTGGTGACAAGAGGGCTGGCTGTTTTTTCGCACAACGAATCAGTATTGCGATCCAACGCGGAAATGCGGCCAGCGTTCTTGGCACTATGCCACATGGGCAAGATTTTTTAGACTAAATTAGTAGTTAATTTTTTTCTGTATGTATATTTGTAAATATGTATAAAATATTCATTGTTTATTTTATTCATTTATATCATCATCATTATCATCATCAGGTCTTTTTAGTCTGCACTGCAGGAGCACAACTCTTTCTGTACTACTATAGCCATATTTGTTCAGAGCAGCCAGAGGATTTGGCTTACACTCTCCGCGCTGGCCAGACAGGTTGGAGAGGTTTCATTGATGTTTATAAGCTTAATTTACCTTGTATTTCCTAAGTCGCCTTCTACGACAACCACGGGAAGACTTGGAGTGGTCCTATTCTACTCTGCCGGAAACCACACGGCAATTCATTTATATATGTCGTATGAAATCAAAAAGGAAACCATTTCATAATTTTCTTTCCAATCGAGTGGTGACAGACTGGAACCAGCTACCAGAGAATATTGAGACTGCATCTTCAGTGAACAGCTTCAAAAACAGACTAGACAAAAACAACATCTACAAACATCAAGACGCACACGCAGTGTGTTCTACAATAAATAATAAGGTCAAGGGTCGGATTCAGAAGGCAGTACCTACTCCTAGATACGACACGCATTGTCAGGAGATTTCTCTCTCTGCGGCCTTCACTGCCGGTAATTTGGGCCTTGCCCCGCTGCCAGTGGGCAGCTAGATTAGATTTTATACTGTATTTATATTTTATATTTTGCTTCATAGATATATTATAGAACCTAATCTATGTTTTAAAATGAATAAAGAGATAAATAATAATAATAAATTGTGTATTTAATTTACAATTTTATTTCTGTTTCTACTATCACCTCTATGTGGATTTTAGGTATTGCGGTTCTGGGCTTTGTCTGCTTAGAGCCATAATACCAAAAAGCCCTATACGCTTTATTAGGGATAAAGCGATAGTGTACATAAAATTATATAAAAAAACAGTGGCACTCTGGAAGTGCCAACACAAGTGAAAACTTGGTGTCGGCGTGTGTACTAGTTCATTTTGTGGTGTAGGTAACAGTTCCGCGAGTTCAATTGTTTTATCTTATCTCAAAAAATTAAAGCCATACATGCCCAACGCACCTAAAGAAGTTTTTACATAAATAATATCTCACCATTTAAAGAGTTTATGCCAATTATTTGAAAGTTTGCGGTAATTTTGTTTTAGGTGTTCGGATCATCATCTTAATGCCTACCATCACGCTAAGCGTGGCCTTTGGGTCTTACGGTCCTGGGACCTGTTTACCCCGTCAGGGATATAGACATGAAAATGTATACATATGTGTATGTATATGTGTTCGGATGCTTAGAAGACAAAGCTTAAAATATATATCAAAACAAATGTATTAGGTACTAGCCGAAGCCCGCGACTTCGTTCGCGTGGACTTTATGTTTCTGGAAAATGCTCATCAGGCTGAACAACTTTTACTAAGGCGGCATTTTTATATCTCTTATAGTTTAGCAGGACCAATATGGTTCTGCATCAGGCGTTCCATTTTCCAAAATCATTTATACCCTATATGTTGCCCAGGCTTAATAGCTATGTAACAAAAAAAGTTTCATTCGAATCCGTCCAGTATTTCCGGAGATTAGCGTGTACAAACAGACATACAGACAAACAGACAGACATTTTTTTTTAAATTCTTACTCTATTATTACGTCTCCATCGCCCCCTATATTTTTTTTGGAAATATATTTCATGTACAGACACACTTTTTTACTGTTTTATTATATGTATAGATAGATATAGATATAGATTACTTCAGTAAATATAGCCTATGTTAGTATAGGGCTAAGTGTTACCGTGTGCTCGTAGGTATAATGTGATGCATGCAGGGCGCGCGCGTGACTTCGCAAAATGCATCTGACATTAGCTGCTTATAACGAGACCCCTTGTGGGGGCTTCATTTTTTATATCACTCCTACTGTGGTCACTCGATTACAAATTTTATAAGAATATTATAATCATTATTTCTTGAAGCTTTTTTCTTAAAGCCGCATCTTCTACGATCAAGTGGTGCTATAGTGTGCAAGATAAATTGCTGTTAAGTATCCGTTCTAATACTTATATTTCTATTACTATTTCTATATCGTTCTATTAATTCTGTGGTACATGTCTCCCTCCACTTTTTAGGGTTCCGTAGTTAATAACGAACCCTTATAGTTTCGCCATGTCTGTCTGTCTGTCTGTCTGTCCGCGGTCCTACTCAGAAACTACAAGTATTAAAAAGCTGTAATTTGGCATGGATATGTATATTAATCATGGCGAAAAAGTCGTAAAATAAAATCTGGAAAAATATTTTTTTTTAGGTTAGCTGCCATACAAGTAAAGAAGACAAACACATTGTGTGGGGTGTCGTTGAATAGGTCTTTCAAAAACATTGTGAGCTTGTTAACACTATTTTTGGATTTAGGGATCCGTTTCTGATATTTGGGTTCAAAGTGAAAATTTTTGTTGGAGGCAAGTGTCCCCCCCATCTATCTGCTAAACGGTTATAAATGGCCACGTGAAAAAATTCACAGCTTTAGTATATATAATGTAGTTTAAAGGAAAACTATCAGAGCAGAACTATCAGTCTAGCTATAACGACTACGAGATAAGCCTGGTGACAGACAGACGGAAAGCGGAGTCTTAGTAATAGGGCCCCGTTTTCACCCTTTAGATACGAAACCTTCTAGAAGTGAAAGTCTCCATTACTACTCCATTATATTATTTTGGATAAATAAATATACTTTGGTTGCTGTAGTAATATTTCTTTTTGCTATCTTCCATAAACCATGATAACTACATAGCTGTGCAACTGAGAATGCACGAAGGGCTGAGACAGCTGAGCGACAGTGTCCCAGCGAGAGGCGACTCTGTTATACGACAGTCGGCATCAAATGTCGCGCGATGGTCGCCAATGATCGCGAAAGGTCGTGCGACGTTCGCCGACATTCCTTTAGTCTCTTGAATATTCACAGAAAAAGGATATAAAATTAACCATATTTTAGCCGAAGATTAGAAGGCTCAATTATTGAGTACACATGTTTATTTAGTAGAAAACAACACACCGAAAGGTGTTCCCGAAATCCAATATGATTTCTTAGCAAATCTGATGAAAGAAGCAAATATTTACCATCACATATCCAGCGTGCGATAAGGCAGCAATAAAAACAAAAGTATTATAAGCTTTATCGTCGCTCCAAGTTTGCGTCAGTCAGATTTAACCAATTCACTTACGTAAATATATTGTTTTCTAAGTCCATAAATCTATCCCTAATGGATTTTTATTCCAAAGTGACAGATACAAAACTTTGTCGGGTAGATAGAGCTGGGTCATAAGACCCAAATGCCGTGTGGTTTCCGGCAGAGGAGAATACGGCCACTCCAAGTCCTCCCGTGGATGTCGTAGAAGGTGACTTACGAAATACAAACTGGACAAAGCTTTTAAAACGTCAATGAGACCTCTCCAACCCGTCTGGCCAGCGAGAACAATGCAGGCCATATCCTGTGACTGCTCTGGCCAAGTATGGCTCTGGTAGCGTAGACCTGATGATGATGATGATGATAAGACCAAAATGCTACTTCCAGTGTAATGACTTACGGAGCTCGGTGGCTCAGCCAGATTTCTAATTACTGGTGCATGTTAAGAAACCACGTGTTTCGCACCGTGTGGATTGGTGACCACAAGTGGCATTAAAAATGAATAAATTGGCCAAGTGCGTGTCGGGTCACGCGCAGTGTAGGGTTCCGTAGTTGTAAATGCCAACTTTGAGTTCATGCCACTAAAAACGTCTAAGTATCTATTGAATTTATATGTTGTCCTTTTCGAGTACATTTTATAAGTTGATCGCCTATAACTTTTTAATTTGTTAACCCTACTTAGCTCTGATAGTTTTCCTTTAAATTATATTATATACACTATAGCTGTGATTTTTTTCACGTGTCCATATATAACCGTTTAGCAGATAGATGGGGGGGACACGTAACTTTAATAAAAAAATTCACTTTAAACCTTAATATTTCAGACACGGATCCCTAAATCAAAAAATGGTGTTCCCAAGGTCACAATATTTTTGAAAGACCTTTTCAACGATACTCCACACAAAGTGTTTGTAAAGAAAAAACAAATATTGACTTTCTCTTTACTTGTATGGCAGCTACCCAAAAAAAAAAATTATTTCCATATTTTATTTTACGATTTTTTTGCCGTGATTGATATACATATCCATGCCAAATTACAGCTTTCTACGAGTAGTACTTATAGTTTCTGAGTAGGACCGCGGACGGACAGACAGACTGACAGACAGACAGACATGGCGAAACTATAAGGGTTCCTTGTTTACTACGGAACCCTAAAAATGAATGAAACGATGTTGGCTTTTGACACTTAAAAACAAAACATATTACAGATTTTTTTATAAACAAATCTACTAAAGAACATAAACAAAACAAAGTGTATTGTGTACCGAAATCCAATATGATTGTCTAGCTTGTCTGATAAAAGAAGCAAATATTTACCATAGCATATCCAGCGTGCGATAAGGCGGCAATAAAAACAAAAGTATTGTAAGCTTTATCGTCGCAGACATTTTTATTGCTCCGTCAATCGTTCCAAGTTGCGTCAGTCAGATTTAGCCAATTCTAGAGTTAAGTACATTAATTGTGTTTTTCTCGATCGATTCATTTGTCATTCCAACTTTGTATGTGTTTGTTCTGCTCGTTTAGGAAAAAAACCCGGCCAAGTGCGAGTCGGACTCACGTACAATAAATTGCGTTTGTTGTAAGGGAGTTCCACTTAAATATTTATTGACCGAGCGAGCGAAGAGAAGTAAGCGTCTCAGTTTCGAGATTGGCCAAAAATTCTTTTGTCCGTCTGTCTGTCTGTCTGTCTGTCTGTCTGTCTGTTCTCGCCTACAGGTCGCATTTCTTAACCGATTCTCATGAAATTTTGTAAGCAGGTTCAGCAACTTAATAGAATTTTTTTGTCCAGCCAGTTTTTCGAATTTTTTCAAAATGGCGTAAATATGGGGGTTTAAAATTTTAAAACTGTCATATATCCGCCATTTCAAAATATTTTCAAAAATGTCATTAGACTTTTTTGTTGCCATTTTGAAAACATTTTTTTTTATTTGAACAACTTTTTTATCAGTACAACTTTTTTATACGTTATACTTAAACGGGTTTAGGGTGACTCGCGGAGTCTAGCTGACTAAGCCGTAACGGATATACAATACAAATCTTTTTACAAAATATACTGAAACTATATAAGGGTGAATTCAGTCCGGGTTACTGAACAACTTTCTTAAAAATACATATCTCCCCTGGGGTCCACGAAGTAATTTCTCTGAATAACTAATATGGTTATTATTTTAAGTTTCATAAGTAGTTCTATAAATTTTATCATATTTAACCGACTTTAAAATAAAAGGGTTTTGCTTATTTTAGTTTTATTTTCAGTTTTTGCTTATTTTGATTGATTGTTGGCTTGTTTATTAAATTTAGCAATTTTGTTGAGCGAACTTTCAATCGCTATCGCTGCTTGTCTGTGCTTCTGTAGTAGTATTAGTGATTATGCCACGAACTAACAAGAGATCAACAGCAACCAAAGCCCGCGAAGTAGCTTTACGAAGAGAGTAAGAAACCAATGAGCAGCGGCATAGAGCCATGGCAATACAAATAAACATTTAAACAAAAACCCATTAATAGTTTTCTGGTTTTTTCAACAACAAGCTGACTTTGTTATTTGAAAAATGATGGGTCATTTTTCGGTGAAAGACTACTGGTACAGAACTGAATTTCAGCATCACGGTAGACCTCATATCCATGTGATGTATGGTAGGAAGGTGCTCCTGACATTTCAGAGCTAGATCGAAAGTCATTTAAAGAATGTGATTGCCAACTTTTTTGGAAATTTGGTCACAACCATGAATCCGCATATCGGTAAACCTGCACCGATTATTTATCCAAATCAGGTACATTATTCTGAAATAATAATCGCGAGGTCTAAGTTCGTGGCGAACTACTAGTTTTATCCTGTATTTAGTCCCTATTGTTGCTATAGCGGCAACAAAAATACTTTCTGTAAAAAAATCAATTATCAAGCTACCACGTTTTATGAGATAAAGCCTGGTAAAAGACAGACAGTTGAACAGACGGACTTAGTATGGGTTCCGTTTTTAGGGTTCCGTAGTAAACAAGGAACCCTTATAGTTTCGCCATGTCTGTCTGTCTGTCCGTCCGCGGTCCTACTCAGAAACTATAAGTACTAGAAAGCTGTAATTTGGCATGGATATGTATATCAGTCATTGCAAAAAATTCGTAAAATAAAATATGGAAACAAATTTTTTTTAGGGTAGCTGCCATACAAGTAAAGAGGAAGTCGATATTTTTTTTCTCTACAAACACATTGTGTGGGGTATCGTTAAATAGGTCTTTAAAAAATATTGTGAGCCTGGAAACACCATTTTTCGATTTAGGGATCCGTGTCTGAAATATTTAGGTTTAAAGTGAAATTTTTTGTTAAAGTCACGTGTCCCCCCATCTATCTGCTAAACGGTTATATATGGACACGTGAAAAAAATCACAGCTATAGTATATATAATGTAGTTTATAGGAAAACTATCAGAGCTTAGTAGGGTTAACAAATTAAAAAGTTATGGGCGATCAACTTATAAAATGTACTCCAAAAGGAAAATTTCGTACAAATGCAATAGATACTTAGACGTTTTAGTGGCATGAACTCAAAGTTGGCATTTGCAACTACGGAACCCTACACTGCACGTGGCCCGACACGCATTTGGCCAATTATTACCCTTTGGGTATGGAACCTTAAAAAGCATAGTCTAGTTAGAAACAATTGCTTTTTTTTTCTTCCCGCGCAGATCGTATGCCTCTTCCATATTGCCCTGAGAAAATATTAAAAAACTTAGAATCTACCAGCGGCTTCTTATCCACGTAGATCTAAAAAGCTGATAAAAGAATGGGCAAGCTCTGAATCATGTTCATAGGTGACGCAGTTAGTAAACCATTAACTATTTCGATTCCTTTTCTATTTTAACACCCATTACTATAAGCGTGACCTTTGGATCTGGCAGCCCCGGGCTCTGCCTAGCTGGTGAAGAATACAGTCGTGTATCCGTATCTGATAGTAAGTGCCGACTGATACGTTCTGGAACAGGCGTAATTTCTAGAAATCATGTCAATAGACGATGTTCTTAGCAACACCTTAATTTCTACCTACACGCCTGGTGGCCTCCATGGCTTAGTGGTCACTATGATGATCTGCCACCTAGAGGTTCCGGGTTCGAGCCCGTAATAAAATCTGATTTGTGCATAAAATAAATAAATATATAGGGACAAATACACAGATTGAGCTAGCCCCAAAGTAAGTTCGAGACTTGTGTTATAGGATACTAACTCAACGATACTATATTTTATAACAAATACATATATAGATAAACATCCAAGACCCAGGACAATTTGAAAATGGCCATTTTCCAACTTGCCCTGACCGGGGATCGAATCCGGGACCTCTGGGTGCCGGACCAGCATGGTGGCCACTACGCCACGGAGGTCGTCAAAAAATAAATTTCGAGACTTGTGTTATAACAAAAACTTATATACAATTTAAAAAAGGCTATTTTCTATCTTGCCCTGACCGGGGATCAAACCCGGAACCTCTGGGTGGCGGACAAGACAACTACGCCACGGAGGTCACAGAAAAATAATATTAATTTGTCGAGGAAATAACATGTTTGTGTGTACATTTTTAAGACCTTTTGAAATTTTCCCTAAATAACCTCTCTTTTACTTACAGATCAAATAAATGGCCAATAAACTACAGTACGCCAATCTATTTCCTTCAACATTTTGATTTAACTTTTTATTATTTCCTGTTTAAGTCGCAGATCAAAGACGTTCTTTAAGCTTCAAGTGGTATACAATGTAAAAAGGACATACCCGTAATAAATCAAACCACGGACTATAATATATTACTGTAGTGAAATTAGTATCATCAGCAATAAATTTAAGAACTAGGTTCTTGTCGGTGGAGTATTTTCGATGTCTCCCTATTTTCCGCTAAATGCTTGACCTCCCTATCATCATTCAGGTCTCCACTGTAGGAGCACAACCCACTCTGTACTACCAGAGCCATACTTGACCAGAGCAGCCTCCCTATACGACACAACTTTTGCCTTTTCTTTTACTTCATCCATGAACGACCTTCTTGGTCTTCCTTTTCCTCTCTTGGCTTCCACTTACCCTTCCATTATGTTTTTTATAAATAACATGTTCGTGTGTACATTTTTAAGACCTTTTGAAATTTTCCCTAAATAACCTCTCTTTTACTTACAGATCAAATAAATGGCCAATAAACTACAGTACGCCAATTTCCTTTTAACTTTTTTACAAGACAAAACAAGATTTAACTTTTTATTATTTCTTGAAATTAAACGAAAATACGACGGACTGCTAACTGGAATTGTTAATTTTTGCTCAAAGCTAAAAGGCCGACAGCCGACACTACTGCGAAAGTCTTATAATAGAGCTGTCAACTTCAATTCGCTTCACTCTATGGAGCGTTTTATCGGTAGTCTCAAGGACGAACTCAGGGAAAATGATGAAATATAAGTCATCTTTTCTAAATTTTTCATTCTGGTCTGGAGAAAGAGAAAAAGTCTCAAAGATGAACTCAGGTAAAAAAGGAGGAAATATACGTCATAAGTCATCTTTCTCTAAATTATTTTTTTCTCCTGGTCTTGAAGAAAGAAAAAACTTAGAAAGTACTAGCTGCTTTTCTCCTCACGCAGATGGTAAATGCCAAAGGGAATGAGCGAAAATATGAGAGTTAGTGCTATTGCCGTCTTTTGCGCATTTCCTAGTTTTTAAGATGATTGTGGGCTGTATTTGTTTATTTCATTCAATAAAAGGTATTGTATTGTATATCGCAGAGACGTGAAAGACGAAGTCAATATTTTTGCTGTGGTTATTTTAAGCTAAAAGGCCGATGCTACAGAGAAAGTCTTATAATGGAGCTGTCAACTTCCATTCGCTTTACTCTATGGAGCGTTTTATCAGTCATCCTAAGGACGGACTCAGAGAAAAGATAAAAAATATACATATTTGACTGCAGTTTTGCTACGGGCTTCGAAAATCTATACCTACAGCTGATAAAACAAACTTGAGATGAATACATCGCAGATATGTAAATAGTCAGACAGCCTCTTATAATGGATCTGTCAAATCCAATTTGCTTCACTCAATAAATAGAGTTTTAACGGTCGTCCAAAAACTCAGGGTAAAGATAAATAAAATATTTGTCTTTTTTTCTATTTGTTGCAATTTGTAGTTTTTAGCTGAAGGTACAAAAAACAAGCAAAAATATATTTAAATGGAAATGAAAACTTTAATTCACTTCAGTCTATGCAGCATATTATCGGTCGCCCGGGGGACAAACTCAGTTCCGAACAATATGTCGTTTCGTATTAAAATAAAGTAAAATGCATTTTATCCTAACTCCGTCCCTGCTCTCAGTTATAGGATTGGACGGGCATTCAAAGTTCCTCAGAAATTTCTGTATTATTTTTCTGCTGATAGTCATAAAAACAAGTTTGCATTTTCACAGTGTTTAGATCTTTTTTGGTGAGGGACTTATGTGTTGTTTACGTTATAGGGAATATTCATACCTTTCAATTTACACAAATAATAAAAGACCGCAATTTGTACTAATTAATTAAACAATTAACCAACAGTTCAATGTTTATCTATATAAGTATTTGTTATAAAATATAGTATCGTTGAGCTAGTATCCCGTAACACAAGTCTCGAACTTACTTTGGGGCTAGCTCAATCAGTGTTATTTGTCCCTATATATTTATGTATTTATTCAACAGGTCTGTCCAAAAAAAATTATAAGTATCTATGACTTCATCATTCATCATTGTTACACATTTTTTCCTTTCAGAGAAAGGACGTTGCGATAAATCAACTTTCAAATAAAAATATTTCAATCAAAATATGTAATATTCTAAAGAATTCAAATTATGTTTATGCAGTAATTAGATCTTTTCAGGCACTTTTAGTAGTTAAGTATATTACGTGCAGTGTATATATTAAAATTTAATTTATTTTTGTACATTTGTTTAGAAGCTAAGATGCCACAGGCACTATCAAATATTTATATTATCCTCTCAACTGGGGATTAAAAAGCCTGTTTAAGTCGCAGATTAAAGACGTTCTTTAATATAAGCTTCAAGTGGTATACAACGTAAAAAGGACATACCCGTAATAAATCAAACCACGGACTATAATATATAATTGTAGTGAAATTAGTATCATCAGCAATAAATTTAAGAACTAGGTTCTTGTCGGTGGAGTATTTTCCATGTCTCCATATTTTCCGCTAAATGCTTGACCTCCCTATCATCATCAGGTCTCCACGGTAGGAGCACGACCCACTCTGTACTACCAGAGCCACAGATATAGATGTAATAGATAACGCATGTATCAAGATTTGTATGGAAACCAAGCGTGCCAACTTTTTTAATGCCTACTGTGACGTCAGACGCAATTTTAGTGATGGGAAATTCAAACCGATTCAAAGAAACCGCTCACTACGATTTAAACGATTTATTGAAGACGCACGCCGCCGCCATGATCGTCTCGCTCATACTCATCGATTTTATATCTGTGGTCTCGCTCGCTCACTCCGCGCTCGCTAACCATACGATCGATTAACATTTAAGTTAATCGATTTGTGATAAAAATCACAATCGATTTTCTGATTGACGAATGATATGAAATTGGATAAACAAATGATTCTAAACGGAAAATTGTTTGATAATAAAGAATAAATATTTGTACTCAAATTATTTCAATTTAACTAAAATTTAAACTATACCAACTTATTAAAATTTAAATTAAAACTAAAAATTACAAATAATGTAAATATTTTAATTGAACTTTAAAAATAAAACTATTATTATTCTTAAATAACCGGCCAAGTGCGAGTCGAATTCTCTAATTTTCTAATCTCTAATTTAATTATCTATAAAAAAACACGTTTTTACCGATTTCAATGCGTTTTTTAAATGTTGAAGCAACTTCCCTTGCGGTCGTTCTTAGCCATGTCAGGCTTGTCTCACATACCGCTTCAATGGGGGAAATGCAGTATGGACGACTCACTAACGAGCAATGAGCAGTGACGCACGCGCGGTTTTGTTCACCAACGTGTGACCAGTAGTTCAAAGAGCGACCATATTATATACATGAACTCTGAAAATATTACCCTCGTTTTCTAAAGTGTAAATTAGGAAATTAGCTTGTTTATAATCTATTAAATTGGCTCTTTAATAATAGTTTATATCATTCGTCAGTCCGATATCGATTAAAATCGATTATTGGTATATGTTGTAGAACGAACAACACTAGTCGCTAAATTTTACTGACGAATGAGAAATTGCCGGTACCACGACGTCGTAGCGATGCGCGACAGTATCGCTTGTTTCGATATACATTGCTTCTTAACACACAACGTCGGATCAAACGCTCAAAGCAAACGCGGCAATGTAATGTGAATGTAGTTTTTAAACCTTAATCTATACTTATTTAGGTATAATCTTGGAATCACCGCTCGGAATGCTTAAAAAATTGTTTTAAAATGAATTTACGCATATTTTTCTTTTTAAATAACTTAGCTGTGACAGGAAATATGTCCTTGACTTTGGGCGCTTGCAATTTTTGGGCTGTTGCAGTTTATTATCACGCTACGAGGCATTTTTTTATTTTTCGCTGCCGTCCGGCTGCAATCACAGACGCGCGCGGACTGTCAGTAGCGGCGGCCAACCTCGACGCTTTGTCTGAGAACTTACACGCGAAGTAGGTGCATTTAAGTCGTCTATCTATGTCTGTGACCAGAGCCATACTTGACCAGAGCAGCCTTCCTATACGATACAACTTTTGCCTTTTCTTTTACTTCATCCATGAACGACCTTCTTGGTCTTCCTTTTCCTCTCTTGGCTTCCACTTTCCCTTCCATTATGTTTTTATGAAACTGTTATGCCGCGTAAGGCCAAAGATTAGAATAACTGACAAAAAATAAAAAATCGATATTCCCATTCAAATTCCCGGAGACTGCACATGGAAATGCCATTTTTTTTTTGATTTCTGACTGTTATTTTAATTTAATTATACTAAAGAGATCCAGTATAGCCCATGGTTTGATTTATTACTTCCACGTTGTCATGATTTAGGTAAAATTTTATCAAGTGTCTGTACTACTCACATCATAAAAGCCTAAACTCCACAAATAACATTTAACATAGTTGTGAAAGTTCCCCGCGGGCGTACTTTAATTTCATTTTATTGCTCGCATTGTACAAGAGTTACAATAGAGATGTGGACTGGGTAAATATATTATTTTGTTTAGTTCGTCAACTAGATTATTCAATAATAAAGGACCCATATTTTTTCGTTGAGCATAGTAGTAAAAATTTACAAAGATACAACGCTTCGAAGGCACGGGGTGATTTTACGTCGTTTAAAAATATATAAACACGCTGTACCTTTGTCATTAATTGCTTATCAAAAAGAAAAAAAATACACATCTATCTAAAGAATGTCCGCCTTTGTATTGTTATCTACTGTATTTTTGTAGTGTCCTTTTTGTACAATAAAGAATTTACAAACAAACAAAGAATGAAATAAAATCAAAAAAAATTTTTCGTCCCCATTCATATACTTCAATTGACAATTGGTAAGGGTATTGAAGCACGACAAAAACAACTAGCTGCGGCCATATCAGGTCTGGCAGAAGTATTAAACGAAGAGTTAGGATCGAAGGACAAGAATAGTGCCCGATTGAAAAAGTTAATGGATGAGAGCCGCATCCTTTGCGATATGTGTTTGTTTTTGGCTTTATAAGGTCTAACAAAATATACTAAAACTATTTTAAGAGTGAATTCAGTCCATGATACTGACCAACTTTCCCCAAGGAACATATGTCGAAATATGAAAAGTAATTTGTGGCCTACCACACAATTTGACCGATTAGCTGATCCGAGTTTGTAAAGCTAAAAGTTATGTTTCATATTTCGTCATATAATTATTCCTCGTGGAAAGTTGTTGTCTGTCACGGACTGAATTCACCCTTAAAATAGCTTTAGTATATTTTATAAGACCCTATAATTATCCTACTATCCTATCCTACTATTCCTACTTCCTACTAATATTATAAATGCGAAAGTGAGTTTGTATATTTGTTTGTTACCTCGTCACGCTTAAACTACTGAACCGATTTGGATGAAATTTGGTATGGATATAGTTTGAGACCCGGGGAAGGACATAGGGTACTCTTTATCCCGAAATTCCCACGGGGAGCGAAGCCCATGGGCACATCTAGTATACCAATAAAAAATGTTTCTGTACTCAATTATTGATTTTTAATAGCATTAAAAAGCTCGGATAGTTATCCTAATTAAGTTTCCGTACTCATTCTTTCTGAGCAATGAGAATAATATTTAATCACAATTTTGATTAATTTCTAGGGCTCCATACCTAACGGGTGCCAACGGGAACCTATTACAGAGACACACCACTATCTGTATGTCCGTCTGTCAAGGGCTATATATCTTGAACCACGGTAGCTAGAATAGACACTATATATTATTATGACCACTATCCCAACAAATACTTAAAAGAAACATTGTAAAACATTGTACGGAGGTACAAGTCCGATTCACACTTTACTAGTTTTGTTACACCATCTTATGTAACTTCGGATTTTCCTTCGGATTAGTGAAAAATACGTGATATTTCTGTATCCGATCAGAAATTACAATGTCATGCAATCGTCATCTTTACATCATTGTTTTCCGAAAGATTTACTCAGTCGCACGTGATAAAATCGGAATTGACGAGATTAAAACCAGTTTATTGGAAAAATCTGCCCGTGTCTGTAAATATATATAGAAACAGAATCATCTTTTACCTCGAATAGAATGAGTTGTAAGTATTATGTAGAGATAATAAAAAATATGTGGGAACAAATCACACAGATTGAGTTAGCCCCAAAGTAAGTTCGAGGCTTGTGTTATAGGATTCTAACTCAACGACACTATTTATATTTTATAACAAATACATATTACGAGGAATTCAACAAATCAGTATTGCTTTCCAGTGAGAAAACACAGCCAGCGTTCTTGCTACCATGCTAAATGAGCAAAATGACTTTTTTTAGCTTATCATAATTTAGTATAGGTTTATTTTATAATTCAGTTTAGTTTTATTTATCTGTTTGTGAGTTTATTTCTTTTTCTCGATAAAAAATCGGATCCATAATACTATTTTTTTCAAACATCGAATATCGTTCAAAATTCCTACAATTGATTAAATTACAAAGTTAAATAGTTTAATTGACTGATTGTTAACCCATATGCGCTCACCGTGCCCAATTGGGAACGCTTACAAATCTACCCTTAACTTTTTTTGTTTTCAAATGAACATGACATTTTTATTACTAATCGACACGTTACTAGTGCGTGCACGGAATATTGGCAGTTGTTTACAATAAATAAGTTTTAGTTTGATATTATTGTGTCTCAAATAATCAGGATTGTTCAACTACACTACGCGACAAATGTAAGTACTTTTCTATTAGTCTATTTATTCCACATTAGCAATTTTTTCTACACTCACTTTTTGATAACAATAGTAACTATACAATAAAGACTGTATTTGATGAACTAGAAGACTACATAGAGAATAAAGTTGATTTATATGTAGGTGTTCCCAATTGGGGACAGCGGGCAGCAGAGGTATCAAATATTCTTTACTTTTTGCAGAAATCGACTTTCAAGGAACATGTCTAAACGAACTTTCGCATCGAGCAATAACTATCACGAGCTTTAAGAAGCCATTGAGGCCGTTATGAGAGAAGATGCTTCGGATGGGAAGGTAGAATTAGTTGCTCTGCCTCCGGAACCTAGAAAGAGGAAGGCGATGATGACAATGTTGTCATCATCTCTTTCTTCTTCTTCAGTGAGAACACTAGGTTCCGGAGACAGAGCAAGAGAGCAACTAATTCTACCTACGAAGCATCTTTTCTCATAACTTCCTCGAAACCAAGATGTCTTGGCTTGTGATTTTCCTAGAGATATACCGGGAAATGTTGAAGTTTTCATGAACAGAAACGAAGATGAATGGGATAATAGCGATGATGAATTTTGGCGATGCATGCAGCCATCAAGAAAATGAAGAAGAAAAACTGCGCTGAATATGACTACTGATTTGACACGACGAATAAAATACATATTGTTTGTTCGTTGGCTGGACAATAGCGTCTGCAGAATGGGAACTAACTATCTATCATAGTTGTCCTACCGTTAGGCTAAGTGAAACGTTGAGTGCTGTTCACCTACATGTTTGATCTGACTGTTAGCAATGCGTGGCGTTTGCACACACTTAGTAATGATGTGAAGATGGATCAGCTCCAGTTTAGACAAAGTATTGCTCGCCACTACTTGCGATAAGAAACAGACCGCCGTTCACGTCCAACAGCGTCCATAGTCCCTAGTCTGCAGTTCGATGGCATTGGTCTTTTTTCACAAAAATTGGAAAAACAACTGCAATGCACTATTTCTCATTATAAAGCTCGATGGCAGTGCAAGAAATGTAGCAAAACATTATGCATCGAAAAACCCTGTTTTGGAACTTTTCACACTGAATGAGCCCAGTGTCCCCATTTAAGCACGGCATATTTTTTTGTATAAAATAATTAAAATTTGATATTTTTTTCTTATATTTCATTAAAAGTCTCTTTTTTCTACATATAAATGCTTTTTATTTCATTTTTTTCCTGTAACTTTAGGCTTGGGCGCAAATGGGTTAATGCAGTAAGTTAGTATCTTGGATGATTCTCCTCAAGAGATCCACATAAACTGCGCGTTTAGGACTAAGTGCGTCATTAGGGAGAATTAGTCAGAAAAAGTTAAAATGTTTATTGCGCCTCGTTAAATTTTAAGATGGAGGTCGTGGCAATCTTGTAATTAAATATGTATTTAAGTTACGATTTATCTTTTAAATAAACAGTAATTTTGATAAATTATTTACGTTTTATCTTGTTTAATTAATTTTAACAAGCATGCCAATTTATTCAACACGACGTGACAGGTGTAACTTGACGTAATGTGGGTAGTTCATTTGGGCAAAGATAATATAATTACTAACGTAACAGATACCCAACGCCATAGAAACTTTTGGACCGGCCTTAAGTAGGCAAATTGAGTAGGCGTTTCTAGTTCCAGCAACTCGCAGAGATGGCAGCACACAGGACTAACCAAAGCCGCGAAAGCATATAGTAAGTGTTTAAGAGTTCGTCACTAGATGGCGTTAGCGAGAAAACAAATGTTTAGGCATAAGATCCTGAGTATCTATTGCCGCGTTTACACATTCGCGCGAATCGCGAGGCGAATGACGAGGCGAATAACGAACTAGCATGTGTAAACAGTCAGTTCGTTATTCGCCTCGTGATTCGCCTCGCGATTCGCGAGTTCGCGTTGAGGGCGGTTTTTCGGACACGAATCAAAGGACACGAATAGCGAACACGAACTGGCTGTTTACACTTTCGCCTGCCGGCAGTTGGCAGCTAGCGCCCGACCCAACAGGACGTATATGTACCCGTTGTATGACTTGTATGGAAACATACGTATTGAAAGGTCTAAGTTAACATTTTTTGTGGGCAAATGTGTGTAGACCTAATTATATGTTAAAAAAGGCAATCAGACATCAAATAAGATGATATCTCTATATTTAATAAGTACTTATAGCATCAGTGATTTTAATCTTTGTTATTTTCTCTTTTAGATATATTCATTGTTTTATACATTAAATGACCTTTTGATACATTTCTACATATAATTAGAGGACTCTCACTAAATTTGTATCCTACTAATATTATAAATGCGAAAGTGTGTATGTATATTTGTTTGTCAACTCTTCACGCTTAAACTACTGAACCGATATAGAACAAATTTGGTATAGATATAATTTGAGACTCGGGGAAGGACATAGTGTACTCTTTATCACGAAATTCCCACGGGGAGCAAAGCCCGCGGGTACAGCTAGTCTGCGTTTTATAACACGGATAAAGTCCACTAGTTTATACAGTATACACTACGAATAATAATTCTCATTATATAATAAGAGAATTATTATTCGTAGAGTATACATATAAAACCGGCCAAGTGCGAATCGAATTTGCGCACTAAGGGTTCCGTACCATTATCTATAAAAAATCGCGTTGTATGGGAGCCCCAAATAAGCTAAAAGCTTAAATATTTATTTTATTTTGTTTTTAGTATTTGTTGTTATAGCGGCAACAGAAATACCTACATAATTTGTGAAAATTTCAACTGTCGGGCTATCGCGGTTCTTGAGATACAGCCTGATGACAGACAGATGGACAGACAGCGAAGTCTTCGTAAAAGAGTCCCTTTTTTACCCTTTGGGTACGGAACCCTAAAAATGACATCTTAGCAAAAGTTATTCAGACTGATGAGCATTTTCCGAAGTCATAAAGTCTACGCGAACGAAGTCGCGGGCTTCGGCTGGTTTTAAATAAACATCCCAATCTACCCACCACATACAGGTATATACCTAAGCGTAGGTAAATACCCGGGTAGAAGACATAATTGTAAATGTAGCGTGCATGCCGCCATTATGTCCACGTCCTCCATATTCGTGTGCGAATCTCATAATGAATCAACACACGAATGTGTAAACAGCAGTTCGCGTCGGCATTCGTACACGAATAGTTCGTGGAATGTTTCGTCGAATGACGAGGCGAATAGCGAACACGCATGTGTAAATCCGGTATATGATAATACACTTTTGGCCATTGTTAATGCTGTCCTACGTACGTAACCCGTAATCGCGCCATACCTACAAGGGGTAGGTAGCCACGCGCGCCGCACGAGGGGTGTTAAAATTAACAGATTCGGATGCAGGACAGCGACGCGTCGATCATTTATGTTTTAAAATATCAAATTTAAAAACGTGTTTGAAGTAAGTGCCATTTATGAAACGCAGAGTCACAATAACGAATGTTTTTTCCATACAAAAAACCGTGCGTTTAGTGACTTCGCATTTCAAAAAATGACACCACTAACCATTCATATATAACTTCAGAAATATCTAGGTAGGCAAGTAAGCATTTCTCATTTCTTTCATGCACATTATGATAATTAATGAATCGTACTACGTAAAAAATAGCAAAATTATATCAAGTACATACCTACCTACCTTCTTACAAAAAAAACGACGGGTTGCACTCTGGGAGTGCCGGCAGAAGTGAAAACTTGAATATTAACGTTGTGCATTTTTGATATTTTGGAATGGTTAGGGAATAATTTTGCACGAATTGCTTTAATTATCAGTATAAAATATTTCAAATCTTTTCTGAACCACAGTCTGTCACAAATGTCACAAGCATGACACATTACACACACGAACGTAACGTAACATAAACACACACGAACATTCTCGCAAGCGCCCTGCGCCGTCTTACGAATTTTCGATCAGGACACGTGGTCCTGACGCCAGTTTAAGATTTTTAACCCATTCCAAAAAAGTGCACAACACCGCTAAAGAAGTTTTCACTTCAGAAAAGAACCTCTTGCAATGTGATAGGTATGTAGGTACTCATAAGAAATCTGAATACGTATAACAAATTTATTTACCAGGCGCTTTATCTTTTTTTTGTATGGGAAAGTGAAAAAGAGTAGGTATGGAAATGTAATAGGTAGGTACTTAGTACTACTTATATATCGAGATCAGCTTCACTGGATTTGAATTATTTTTAGTTCGATGCATGTAATCTTCAAAGAACTGTGTGCTGTGTGCAGCCAATGGAAATGTCGTTTTTACTTTTATATAATATCATCGTTATATAAATAAAAATAAATAAAAATGGAGACCTTTGCTCATCAGTGGGACAGTAGGTACCTAAGGTTAATTTAAAATATGATATATATATATATATATATATATATATATATATATATATATATATATATATATATATATACAATGTCCTTTTTAATTAAGTACAAATATTTTAAGGTGTGATTCAGTCCCATCATTTCGAACAAGATTTCCCAATAAATGTATATCGAAATACGAAAAAAATTTGTAGGTTCTCGTACATATCACCGTAGTCACGTGATATCATTACTGAGGAAAATGAAAATTTTTATTTCTTTATTTTGATATACATTTATTAGAAAAAGTTTTTCGAAATGATGGACTGAATCACCCCTTAAAATATTTGTACTTAATTAAAAAGGACATTGTATATGTATATACTAGTGATCTAGTATAGCCTGAGGTTCGATTTATTACGGGTAGGTATGTCCCTTTCACGTTGTAGAACACAATACAACTAAAATGATACCTATCTACTTTTTTTTAATTTATTCCCCATATTTCCGTATCATATTCAAAGTTCTTTGGAATTTGATAAAGTTCGATAGGTACGTAGTCACGTAGTCGTACGATGCCACTGACGTGTGTGAATGTGTTCGCCGCCGGTCGTTCCGGGCGCGACCTCGCGCCACTACTTATATCCAAACTTCTGCTTTAGGTAGTTACACGGGTAGGTACTTAGTATTTCGGATAAGTAGTTAGGTATTACAATATAAACCATATTTCGATGTTATTATGACATGCATGATAAGATACTAAGTACCTTAAGTTCGTACGGCGTGTGCCTTTTTCAATGATATCTTATCTTATCTTATACCTTTAAACGAGCAATTCTTGTATGTAAGTATATATATATATATATATATATATATATATATATATATATATATATATGTATGTATATTTATTTATAAATTTCTGTGATCTCGAAAACGGCTCTAACTATATATATGTATATGGGGGTTATCGGGGGTAAACAATCGATCTAGATTAGTTTTGTGTTTGCGAAAACGCGTGTTTTCAAGTTTTCATGCGTTTTTCTTTCCACGCAGAATATGGTCGCTAATTTCGTCGCACTGGCCGCTATCCGTTTTGGCTCAGCAGTACCCCCGTAAAACTGTAATTTCCTATGCACTACAACTTGTTTTCGTTTCAATGTTTTTGAATATTCTGAAGTAATACAGTTAAATAGTTTATTGTAATGGGCGTCCGGATTTTTTCCTGAGTAAACTACTGATAACAATTTGTTATCTAAATTATTTTTAAGTTTTCGTATATTTTTAGAAGTAACGGGCCTACAAAAAGTTTTATCTTAGTTCAAAATACTGGATTTGCTTTTGGACTCATTGACATAAGCTACATATACACCCGAATGATCAGAAGGCAGTTTATTAATAACAGATTTATCAGAATATTGAATATTACTAAAAAAGTTGTCTAGACAAGTAGCAGATGTAGCAGTAATTCGGGTTGGCTCAAAGAATACGTTTACTAATTCATAACATTTAAAAAGATTTAAAAATTGTGTACTTTTTGGATTATCTACTAAGATATCAACATTAAAATCTCCGCAAACAATTAAATTCTTTTTACTAGATGAACAGGACTTAAGTACCTGGTCCATAGTTTTAAGGAAACTTTTAAAATCACTATTAGGAGGACTGTATACACAAATAATTATATGATGATCTAGCTCGGCACAGGTCACCTCACAAACGCGCTCAACAGAAAGTCTGACAATATCCGTCCGCTCTTTGCTACGGAAAGAATCTTTTACAAAAATTATGGAACCCCCTCGCTGAGCAGACTTCCTGTTAAAGCAGCTAACAATATTATACTTGTTTAGGCTAAACATCATCTGACTCTCATACAGCCAATGTTCAGTCAAACATAGAATGTCCACATCCAACTCTTCTAGAAATAATTCGACTAATAATTCTTTGCCGGAAAAACCTTCTAAATTTTGATGTACTATTCTGAGTTCATGAGGTCTTTCCGTTGTCTTAATGTTCAGTTTAAAACTGCCGTCAAGTCTACAGATTTACCATCACATATTCCTGGTAAATCGGTAGGTGTCTTAAAACTAGGGTTTTGTTTACAATGTAAACTCGTCCAAAAATTAATATAATTTGCTACTAATGTAGCAATCTTACGTCTAGAATATTTTGAAAGATAAATATTATCTTTTGTCAGATCACATTCACCTATGAAATTATTGGTGTCAAAAAACACTAATTTATCACTATAACGACATGTTATATTATGCATCAAAGTATTTAGATAGTGAATGTTTCTGTTATTTGTTGGAGGCTGGCAACGTATATATGGGAATGCACATAAAATTATTTTGCCTACTTCTAGTTTAGTTAAATAATCCATACCGCTGATTATTTCTTTTTTTCCTATTCTGTTACAATTGCCTAACAGTAATACAACAGTAGATTTACAATTTATTTTGGTTAATTTTATTTTTTCTAAAATTTGAGTAAATGTTGCATCCGGGAAGCGGTAATTGACACAAGAGTTATCAAGAAGTGTGTCAAATATGCAACCCATATTGCGACCTATACTATCGGAAAAAACTATTGTATTACATGGAGGTTCCATAAGGTCAACACAATCAGACACACTATTGCACAAATTACCGACACAAGGAGAGAGCTCTGGTGTGGGGACACTGATGGTGGGCTGGTTGAGCTGCCCGCAAGTACATTGCTTAGCTAATAAATCAAGGGTTTCTTGATTGTACTTGCTGTCGCTAATCAATTTCTCCACAGTCAGCATGTGCTCAGTATTTTGTTTTTGTTGGTGGTCATACTTAGAAAATAAGGAGGAATAGTCCTCCTGCAATTTAATAATATGAGATTCAAGTCTAATCCTGTTGACCTCATACAACTCTTGACTTTCCGCCAATTTTTCATTACATAAGTCTAACTCTGTTTGTAATTTACAATTTAATGAACTAGATTTTAATAAACATGATTTCCTGAGATTAATCTTTAATTTATTATTGGTTCTCTTGATTTTTTTACAAATTTTTAAATGTTTTTTAACTTTATTGTGACTATTCATGGCATTTGAATTATCTAAGTAATTATTGTTGCATGATGTCTCACTAGTGAGATCAATTACTGAGGAATTTGTTGAGGGAGGCACATGGACACTTTCAATAAGCTCATCAAAGAGGCTGGACACCTCCGCTGACTAACGCGACTGGGCATCTTGTTCGTAACTACTTATAAGTCTATATGCCTCTCCCAGCTCTTTTTCTAACTCGGAGGTACGTCTGAGCGTTTGCTCATACGTATCGCCGCATTGGCGGAAAGAATCTACTTCTAAATGCAATCGGTTAAGTTGCTCGCTTAATTCATCGCATAATTGGAGACTCTCAGAAAGCTTTTGTTCGAGTCTAATGTTTTTCGTACACATTAATTCGTATTCACGTTCATTATCTTCCCTTTCCAATAATAGTTTCCCATTGTCTTCCTTTTCTGCCTTGAGCTGGAGTAAGGCATCCTTCAGCTGAATTTCCAATTGCCTGGCTGTCGTTGCACGGGTTGTGGTGGACATTTTTACAATATAGGGACTGACAAAATGTGTAAGGAAGATAATAAACGCTAGAATAGCTAACAAAACCGATCACTTACTAAAAAATAACAAAAACATAACCTACCTACTGTTACAAAAATAAGTGTCAATTTGTATGTGCTTTATATGAGTAAATTTTCCAAAATTATGAAAAACAGTGCACAAAGGACGTGGTGTTTATTGAGATATGTAAAAAGGATTAGTTATTGTACCGTTCTTACCTTGTAAAAGTTGTAAAAAGCCGGTAACAATTATACCCACTGAACGTCAGCTAAGAGCACTATTATTTCACAAAATACACTAAAATTGCACAAACAAATTATCAATTATGATTAAACCTAGTTTATTTTACAAACAAGTAATATTATTTATTAGATTTAGCTATAAAAATATTTAAATTTACCTTAGCTCAGCGGTTAAGGATAGCGACCGCTAGAAAGAGTGTTACGGGTTCGAATCCCACTCGGTGACTTACTTTTGTTTTTTTTTATGTTTAAGTTTACATTCTTTTTTATTTTGCATTGTATTTAGACAAGTTAAAAAAAAATTGTTAATGTTTGAGATGTAACCGAGCAAAGCTCGGTCGCCCAGGTACTCTTATCTTATACCTTTAAACGAGCAATTCTTGTATATTTATTTATATATTTCTGTGATCCCGAAAACGGCTCTATCGATTTCGCTGAAAATTGGTATATGGGAGTTTTCGGGGGTAAACAATCGATCTAGATTAGTCTTATGTTTGGGAAAACGCGTGTTTTCGAGTTTTCATGCGTTTTTCTTTCCACGCAGAATATGGTCGCTAATTTCGTCGCACTGGCCGCTATCCGTTTTGGCTCAGCAGTTTAGGAAGCGGACCGCTAGAAAAAGTGTTACGGGTTGGAATCCCACTGGGTGACTTACTTTTGTTTTTTTTATGTTCTAGTTTATAGTATATAATTTTTTATTTTTCATTGTTTTTAGTAAAGTTTAAAAAAATGTGATGTAACCGAGCAAAGCTCGGTCGCCCAGGTACTTTGTTCTAGAAACAAAATGCAGCGCAAAATGATACGAATACGATTTTGTTTGTACACAGTGTACGTAGTATATTTTACTCTGAGGTACATTATTACAAGATATTATAATAGGTAGGTATCATTTGTATATTCTATTCTTACGGACGAGTTAGTACCTACGCTTTATAGTAAAGACGGTGCTGCCATCAATATAATCCCACATAAAACCTTAAAGCACACAAAGTGCCATCTAGTGACATAATTAAAAACCAAAAATTGTGCTTTTAGACAAATATTTCTGAATTTCGTGAAATAGACAAAGAAAGTGCTTTAAAAATATTTATTGCAGCTCATAAAAATCATATTTAATAAGTTAGAGTATTACTTTGTTCAAATAATGGTAATAAAAGATTTTAATGTTTTCCGTGGTTTTAATCGATACCTACTGCGCCATCTAGTGAGGACGGAAGGGTAATAATTACGTTTATATGGCGATGGGTAGGCGTGATTTGGGTAATACGACAAAATATTTCCTTAACTTTTGTATTAATAATTTTTCAATTTACTTTTGTAAGTTTTTAGACTTGATTATAAATTACTGACTAATGATTTATTAGTTATTTTTGTAGATGTGTTGGGTTTATTTATTTTTTAAACAAACAAACCATACATATTTTCTCATAAAACTTTGATGCGGTTTACTTAAGCTATTCTTTATATTACATTTCTTGTCAATTACATCAGGATATTAATTTTTAAAAGTATTTTTATTATATCATAAATATGTTTCTAAATGTATATCAGACCTTAAAATATTTTAACTCTCCTTAAAAAGAGCAATAGAATTTTCAATGATTAGAAAAAATACCCAATTTAATTAAAATATAAATGAAAACCAGCCAAATTAATTTCCAAACAAGCATCGTTAAACGCTCTCGCTCCAAAAAGTATTTGAAATAAAAACAGAAGGTGCTCGAAAAGTAAAGAGGTCGTTACTGGGAATTTCGATGAAACAACATTCGAACAATAAGCGCTTCAAATAACGAATACATCGACGAGTAATGAGTTGTCGAGTGAGCACAACTGTATTGTGTGCTGTGTGATAATAATTGCAAGTTGCAGATGTTATATTATTTAAAATATTGAAATATTCTTACACTACCCAAAGCTCGCGACTTCGTTTGCGTGGACTTTATGTCTCCGGAAAATGCTCATCAGGCTGAACAACTTTTGTTTAGGCGTCTTTTTTATATATCTTATAGTTTAGCTGGACCATTATGGTTCTACATTAAGTGTTCCATTAAATCAATTAAACCAATTGCTGAACACCTGCACTCGCACTAATCAAACTGTAAAGCACCCTTTACGTATTTGTTATAAACATATCTACAATCACAGTGGTAGAAAGCAACCATTACTAGCAGCAGAGCGGTCAGCAATTCAGCATTACAAAGCACACGCCGCACAAAAACGCGGGAAGTCATTAAGAAGTTTTTCTTCGCGACAATGACGGATCGTCGACAGAGCTCGCCACTGTCGTAAAATATAAAAATTACGGAGATGATACTACTGTTAGGAGAGTAATCTTGATAGGCCATTTTGTAGGGGAAATCCGAGTTAAGAGGAATCGTCTTTATAAACCGTTGTGAGGAATACGATAAACGACATTCAAGGAGGAATTCTCGTAGTGATATTTTGCAAAGGAAAGTATATGCTCATCAACTTGCCTTTTCGATTTTTCCTTTGAAATTTAATGTTACTCTATTGTGTTGTCAAGTTCAACTTATCTCTACTCCATAATAGGTACGTCGACAACTGTATTAATTCCTGTTTGAATGTTAAATATTATATCTAGTCTATTGGTTGCATATACTTACACAAACAAGAAGATTTTGTAAAAGATACTCAAGTACAATACGAGGTAAAGATAATTTTACAACCCTATTATTCTTTATTGATTATAAACATCCATATCACAGCAATCCTTTGACTAGTATAGCTAATGTAAAAAGTTAAAAAGTCTTATCATTAGAGCTACTACTGTTACTGTCGGAAATTAGTTATTAATACTGAAATATAAATAAATATTTACAGACAAATTACATAGATTGAGCTAGCCCTAAAGTTAGTTCGAGATTTATGTTACGGAATAATTACTCAAATATACTTTATTTGTTATCAAATACATATATATATATATAAATAAACATCAATGTGAAAATGATCATTTTGCATCTTGACCTGACCGGAGATCGAACCTTTGACCTCCGGTGTGACGGCCTGACATGATGACCATGGCCACAGATATCAGAAATACATGCACACATAGACACACGCTGGATTCTCTAATGAAGCTGTGAAAATGTTTACTTCGCTTGTTATTTCAAGTATACGCTGTAGAAATGTAAGAAAACATATTTTTGTACTTACATACAAAATCATAAAACCTTTCATGTTAAATATTAATGATGGTCAATAGATATATAAATAAATATGAACACAGGACCTTATACTTTTCAAGTTTCTGTATTTTGTGTTGCAAGTCTTTTTATTCTAAGCTTTTCTGATGAGTAACGATTAGTGTGGTAGCTTTATTTGTTGTAGTAGTGTTTGTTATTTAGTGATGTCCTAATAGCGAAGCCTAGTCTTTTGACTTTGTAAACCTAGAAAATAATTTCAATTCGGATATCAGGAAGGTATTGGCATCGCTAATGCTGTGGAAATGATTTTACACGATGTGACTTGTAAACTAAATGCAAAAGTAAAAGTTGCTGGAATTTTTCTAGACCTTAGTTCGGCCTTTGACTTGGTAGATCAGGATATTCTTACAACCAAATTAGAGTTTTTTGGTATTCATGGCAAAACCTTGAATTTATCATATAAGGAAACAATATTTAAGTAATCGACAGCAATTGGTTGAGGTAAGAGACGCTAAGGGAGTATCTTAATTAAACAAGGACATCAAAAATTGTTCAAGTAACAAGAGGAGTTCCACAAGGCTCAATTTTAGGACCAATATTATTTATAATCTTTATCAATGATTTAATTAACTTTATGACATCTGTACAAACTGATATTGAATTAGTAATAATGCGTTAGTCTGGGATCATGATATTGACGCTCTTAATAGAAAGATAAACTCTAGGTACACTGTCAGTTTTTCATGATGACATATGAACTTTATATATTTGGTTTATTTTGTTTTTATTTATGCTCATGTATACTTTATTTAATTAAATACACCCTAATTTATTTCTTTTGATATAATTATCTAATTACATTTGCATCTCATCTACCATATTTTCTGCTAGGTCCTAAAGGTGAACTGGTAGACAATGCTTAGCATTAAGTTGTACTTTTTGTACTAATCTTAAGATTTTAAGTAGTTCCGTACTATTATCTATTAAAAATCACGTGTGTTGCCCCAAGTTAATATTTTTTTTATTCTGGTTTTAGTATTTTTGTTATGAGATATACACAAATACATCATCTGGGAAAATTTCAGCTATCTAGCTATCAGGATTCATGAGATACAGTTTGGTGACAGACAGACGGACAGCGGAGTCTTAGTAATAGGGTTCCGTTTTTACCATTAAGATACGGAACCCCTAAAAAATATATGTTTTAACAACAAGAAGTGGTTTATTTAAGAAATTGTTATTGAACTTCTTTTTCACAATTTTCATAATGTTTTTGGATATTCGACGAAAAGCCTGCACGATCTTAAGTGACGTATCGTATTTGAGGTTTTATTTATTTATTTACCAATTATGTACACGGAAAATTTACCCTGCTTCCTACTAATATTACAAATGTGAAGTTTGTATGTTTGTTACGTCTTCACGCCTCAACTACTGAACCGATTTCGATGAAATTTTGTATGAATATAGTTTGAGACTTGGAGAAGGACATAGGGTACTCTTTATCCCGAAATTCCCACGGGGAGCGAAACCTGCGGGTACAGCTAGTATATTTATATAACGTAAGTAGAGACGAGTTTTCGTTTATAACCTACCGTGATAACAAAATTAAGTAAATGAAGGGTATGATTGATGACAATCGTTCATCATGATCAGTCGGAATTGTTTACCTTCGTAGCTAAATATTGGAGACGCCTGATTGGTCCATTTTTAGGGTTCCGTAGTAAACAAGAAACCTTTTTAGTTTCACCATGTCAGTCTGTATGTCTGCGGACCTGCACAGAGACTATACGTATTAGAAAGTTGTTATTTGGCATAGGTATATATATTAATCTGGCCGACAAAAGTGGTCATCATCATCATCATTTCAGCCGCATAACGTCCACTGCTGGACATAGGCCTCTCCCAAAGATTTCCAAAATGACCGATCAAAAGCGGCCTGCATCCAGCGCTTTCCAGCGACCCTGGTCAGGTCATCTGACCACCTTGTAGGTGGGTGTCCTACGCTTTGCTTGCCAGTACGCGGTCGTCATTCAAGAACCTTTTTGCCCCCTTTTTGACAAAAGTGATAAAATAAATAAATTAAATAGTTTTCATCAGCAATTTAACCCATTGTGTAGTGTATCATTGAATAGGTCTATAGATATAAATAATGGTTTTATAGTGTAAGGTTTAGAGTCAAGTACCCCACTACCCCCTTTCAATCTGCAAAACGGTTGCATTATGGACACGTGGAAACATTTGTGGCAGTAGGTAGTAGTTACTATTGGAGTTAGGTAGGGTTAACAAATTAAAAAGTTATAGGCGACAAACTTATAAAATGTACACGGAAAAGGGAAATTTTGGGCAAATTCAATAGAAAATTCGTTTTCAGACGTTTTTAGTGACGTACGGAACCCTACATGCACGTGGCCCTACATGCACTTGACTGATTATTTCGTGTCATTTGTGTTTATTTTGGATACAATCTTTTGTTAAATTGGAGAGTAACGTTAGTACTCGTGATGAAAGTATCGTTAGTATTTTATTTTTAATAAAGGAGCTCGTGGGATTGGTTAACATTTCTAGTGCTTTAGCAAGTCAAGCAACCCTGGATGTGGTCCGCACTTGGGTAGGTCACCAAAATGAATGAATGAATGAATGAATGATTTGAATGAATAAATGATTTATTACTCTAAACATGAATACAAACACCATTACAAAAGAGTCACTTTAAGCTTTAACATTTTTTTTTAAAATCTAAGATCAGTAGGCAATCTTACCCCTATTTAATTTATTTACTAAAAGTGTCATAAGAATTACTCGAGCTGCTAAGTGCTTCGTAAGGCATATTATGCAGTTGTACTCGGTTGTTATCAAAACTGACAAGTTTATTTTTTAGGCAAATTAAAATACCACGACTGACAAGAGCGCAATCTAGTGATGAATAGCAGAACTAACAATAAGACTTGATAACTATAGCGCCAACTATCATTTGTTAGAAAAAGCCCTGACTTTCAAGCGTTAACCCCCAATATCGTTTATATGGCTGGACCGATTTTCATCAAATATAGCTAAAAACTACCGCTAAGGAACTTGCTTTCACGAACAAAAAACCTCATCGAAATTGGTCCATCTGCTCGAGCAATCCGATGCCACAGACAAAGAAATGAACGGATTTTTGAAAGTTATTAAGTTTCTATATAAAATTAATAAAATATATTGCGTACAGTTCTACACATTTTGATAATTTAATAGCCTGCTTTACTACAATTGGTTGATTACAACGCAAACGTAAAATTGATTAAGCAATTACACTAAAACATGATGCTCATAGTAACAATAAATAACATTTATATAGCTTTTACTTAAGAAACGACCGTCTAGCAAACATTACTAAGAAAATATTGTTGCAGCTGCGCACGCCTAAATTAGTTAATTTGATTGTATCATTTGGCTTTCTGTGAATATATATTTTTTTTTTATGCTGGGAATACTCAAATTAAAATAACAAATCTCTCAAGAGAACCTAATGATACTACATTTCATTTGAGAATACATATGTTTTTTAAACTATTGCGCTTTAAAACCATTATTAATTTATTATACATTGTCCTTTTTTATTAAGTACAAATATTTTAAGGGGTGATTCAGTCCATCATATGGAACAACTTTTCCCAATAAATGTATATCGAAATACGAAAAGAAAATTTTCATTTTTCATAGTAATGATATCACGTGACTACTTCGATTTGTATGAAAACCGAAAAAATATTTTTCGTATTTCGATATACATTTACTGGGAAAAGTTGTTCAAAATGATGGACTGAATCACCCCTTAAAATATTTGTACTTAATAAAAAAGGATATTGTATACACGGGGCTTAAGTACCTTTATTTTATTTCATTAAGAAAATAATATTAAAACCTAGGAAACACCAGCCAGTATTTCTACGGCCACGAAGTATGTAACTCCTATTCGAAACGTTAGACGAAATAAAATAAATAAATATATAGGGACAAATTACACTGATTGAGCTAGCTCTAAAGTAAGTTCGAGACTTGTGAGGGATACTAACTCAACGATACTATATTTTATTACAAATACACATAAAGATAAACATCCAAAACCCAGGACAATTTAAAAAAGGTCATTGCAACTTGCCCTGTCTGGGCAAGTTGGCTAGTCTGCCATTCAGAGGTTCTCCTCTGAGTGGCGGACTAGCATGGTGACCACTACGCCACGGAGGTCGTCATAAAGAGTCGTGCTAAGCCCCATTTACATTTATTAATAATATATATATTATTTATATATTACTATTGAAAAACACCCAAGACGCAGTAGAATTTGAAAAAGGCCATTTTTTTTTATTTGCCCTAGCTGGATATCGAACCAAGAACCTCCGATTGACAGACTAGCATGTTACTCAATTTGCCTCGGCGAAATAACAATAACAACTTATTATTCTTGATAACCTCGAGCGTTCTAAGTTAACAAGAAAACATCCTGTTTTTCTTGAAAAAAGGAAAAAAAATACATAAAAAACGCCTCATCTATTTTTATACAACCTTTAATTTAAAAGCCTTATTATTATGTAAATGAAAACTGCACAAACGGTGCCACTGAAGTAAATTAGGGTGAAAATTTGCTCCATTTTAATTCGAAGAAAATAAGGATTTTTAGTCCCATAGGAACATTTATATCGATTTTTCAACTTTCTTGCCCATCGTCATACTAAAAGCTGCCTTTGGGGTAGATAGAGTATTTTAGATCCTTTGGCTAAAGACCAGGGCTGTAAGACCCAAAAAGCTGTCTGCCCCGTTAGGGATAAAGACGTGACTAGTCATTTGATGCTAGAAATATTTCAAATCACTGGAAATTTTCCCATTGCAAATTAGCAGGAATATTCCACATATTTCCGTTATTATGACTCTAAATTTCCATTTCTAGGAATATTGCCGGGAACGTTTACGGAAATATTCCAATGTTTCTAAAATTCCCGAAAACGGCACGTGCAGGCCTGACAGTGTACATATGTGTGTTTGTATACTGAATATGTTTCTTTTTAACCGACTTTCAAAAAGGAGGAGATTATCAAATCGCCGCGATCTTTTATATGTATGTTTACCGATTATTTGAAGACGCTTGGGCCGATTTGGAAAAGTCATTTTTCGTTTTTAAGGGCAAACTTGGTAGTCCCATTGAAATTTTATTAAAATCGGTTTTGTAGTTTGGGGGTGAATTGGGTTTTTAGTTTTGAAAAATAATTGCATACACACCAACCGCACCGGTGCGGTGTACGGGCCTGTTGTCACATTAGCCCTGATGAAGACCTCCGGATGAGGTCGAAAACATGTCGGCAGTAGCTGACTCTATACGTAAGTAACCCGTTCACTAAATAAAACAATGATTGTATCTCACGTTAGTTTTAATAAAAAAACAGATATACTTAATCGGTAAACATTATAGACCCTTAATGACAATTTTAGCTTGATGGCGGTGCAAGTCCACTAGTGGACAAGTAAATTAAATAAGAGTACACTCCTCTTGGGCTAACACAAGTTAAGTAACCTTGATGATTTTTTGAGTTCCTCCGTGCTTTGGAAACACTTTACAATTTTAAGTTAGCAGAAAGCAAGATTGATCTAGGTATTTATATCTAATTAAGATTTTCATTAATAGTTATATTTATTTTTTAGTCTTTTAGTTTAATCTTATTAGAATGTTTTTGTTTTATTTAAGTTATTTTTAAAAATACATCTTAATTACTTATTTCCGACTAGGTTAATGTAACTATTTATATCCAGATAGATCTTATGTTAGTTTTGATTACACTCCGAAAACAACCAATCATTTACTTAGAAACTTCTATCACACGTCTTTATCCTAACGGGCAAGACGGAGCCCCTTTGTCTTCAAAAACTCCGCTAAACTCTTTAAATTTATGAGTATCCATTTACATTAACTGTACGTCAGTGTGATACCACGTGACTGGTATAATTGTGACAAATCCTGATTGATGTTGGGAGTACGTCGTAAATTAGCGGGCGTTACGAATTGCGGCTTATGGGAGTGAGTGTGATAGACGTATAAATTGCCGGCTCTCTAGCCTTATTTAGTCTATGTATACTAGCTGTTACTCGAGGCATTGGTCGCGTGTAGTTAACGCATATCATTGGCAGTTTGTTATTTGACAATTTCTATGACAAAACATAAAATGTGTTAATTAGCGATGCGGCTGTGAACCGATTACAATTTTGTTTCGATTTTTTTAATCTTTACTCCCAACGTTTTGCTATGAGTGGCCTAGTACCTTACAGTACATCAATGTGAGTGATTGGTATAATTGTGACAAATCCTGATTGATGTTGGGAGTGCGTCGTAAATTAGCGGGCGTTACGAATTGCGGCTTATGGGAGTGAGTGTGATAGACGTATAAATTGCCGGCTCTCTAGCCTTATTTAGTCTATGTATACTAGCTATTACTCAAGGCTTTTGCCGCATGTAGTTAACATTGCCAGTTTGTTATTTGACAATTTCTGGGACAAAACATAAAATGTGTCAATTCACACCACTATTTTTTTTTTCGATGTTTTTAATTTTCATTCCAACATTTTGCTAACAGTGGCCTTGTAACTAACTGTACGTAAGTGTAATAACATGTGACTGGTATAATTGTGACAAATCCTGATTGATGTTGGGAGTGCGTCGTAAATTAGCGGGCGTTACGAATTGTGTTATTGTTACGAATTGTGAAATTACAGGAGTGAGTATGATAGACGTATAAATTGCCGGCTCTCTAGCCTTATTTAGTCTATGTGTACTAGCTGTTACACGAGGCTTTTGCCGCATGTAATAATTAACGCATATCATTGGCAGTTCGATATTTACCAATTTCTGGTACAAAACACAAAATGTGTTAAAGCGATGCGGCTATAAACACATCACTATTTTTTTCCAAAATTTTGCTATGAGTGGCCTAGTACCTTACTGTACATCAATGTGAGTGACTGGTATAATTGTGACAAATCCTGATTGATGTTGGGAGTACGTCTTAAATTAGCGGGCGTTACGAATTGCGGCTTACGGGAGTGAGGTAATAGACGTAAAAATTGCCGGCTCTCTAGCCTTATTTAGTCTATGTGTACTAGCTGTTACACGAGGCTTCGGTCGCATGTAATAGTTATCGCATATCATTGGCAGTTCGTTATTTGACAATTTCTGGGACAAAAATAAAATGTGTTAATTAGAGATGCGGCTATAAACCGATTACTATTTTGTTTCGATTTTTTTAATCTTCATTCCAAAATTTTGCTAAGAGTGGCCAATTTTTATCCCAATATGTAGAAAATAAAATCAGTGACGGAGATATTAAAGGGGCAGCAAGAATTTTATTCTCCGACGATGCAATTGCGCCAGACACCTCGGAGACCCTTGCCGCTCTCCGAGACAAGCATCCACCTTCTGACAATTCTAATCTTCCTGACCCCCCCGACACAACCCCCTCCTTCCTCCCCCCTCACGACTTCGCCGGAGGAAGTTCATAGGGCAATTATGTCTTTCAGAAGTGGTTCAGCTGGTGGTCTCGACGGTTTGTCACCACAACATTTAAAAGATCTTGTGGGAGGCTACTGTGGGAACGCCGGTTGTGAGTTTTTAAAAGATATAACGTGCCTAGTGAACTTGATGCTATCCGGGGAAGTCGTTGAAAGTATCACAGACATCCTGTATGACGCCAATCTATGCGCATTGAAAAAAAAGGATGGCGGTATTAGGCCCATAGCGGTTGGGACGTCGTATAGACGTCTTACATCTAAAATTTGTTGTAGGGCTATCACACCTACTCTTTTAGACTATTTTCAACCCCTACAAGTAGGTTTTGGGTCTAAGGGTGGTTGCGAAGCCGCCGTCCATTCCGTACGATCTTTTTTAAATAATCAGGAGGGAGAGGTATTGCTAAAGTTGGATATAAAAAACGCCTTCAACTCTGTGGACAGAGGCGCCCTGCTGACGGAGGTAAGAGACAAAATTCCTTTTGTATACAAGTATCTTTGGCAATGTTATAGTAAAAATTCAAAATTAATGTATAAAGACAATCTTCTATTATCCTGCGTAGGGTGTCAGCAAGGCGACCCGCTCGGACCGGCAGTATTTAGTCTTGCCATTCATCCCATCATAAAGCGCTTAAATTCTAAATTAAACATTTGGTATTTGGACGATGCCTGTTTGTCTTCGGGTGACTCTAAAACAGTTTTAGATGATTTCAAAATTCTAATTGAAAACCTACACAACATTGGCCTAGATCTAAACTTCAAAAAATGTGAACTTTTTATTTCAGACAACTGCACTCAAAAACTAAATATTATATCAGATTTCTGTACCTACAATTGCTCCTGATATTAAAATTATAGACAAAAGTTCACTCCACCTCCTTGGCTCACCTATTTTTGAAGAATAATTTTCTAATTTCATTGACCAAAAAATTGATAATTTCCAGAAAGCTTCGAACCGTCTCCTAGATATCCAATCCCATTTCGCATATACCATAATTCGATACTGCCTGTTCGTCCCAAATTTCACTTATAATCTGCGGTGCAGTCATTTTTGGAAACATCCTCATCTGCTCCACAGGTTAGATACGTTTATTCAAAATTCCCTTTCGTCCATTCTTAATATAGATTTTCGCAATCGTATTTGGGACCAAGCCTCTTTACCTATCAGGTATGGGGGCTTAGGTATTCGCAAAATTTCTAGTGTGGCTCTCCCAGCGTTTTTGTCTTCGATACATAGCATTGAAAGTCTTTATAAGAAAATTTATGTTAACTCTCCAAGCGAAATTTGCTATGCATCGGAGGCCAAGAGCACCTGGGCAAGCTTACTTCCAAATTCAAAATTTCCTGATTACCCAAATTCGCAGTGACACTGGGACGGCCCGCTTTGCAGAATTGCACAAGATCATTTAATAGAAACGTCGAGCAATTCTGTAGAGCGTGCCCGCCTTCTGGCTGTAGCGCAATGGGAATCTGGACTTTGGTTACATGCCTTACCATCCGCAAACCTGGGTACCTTTCTGCATAATGATGCGTTCCGCGTGGCAACTGCGCTGCGGGTAGGCGCTACATGTGTAGTCCCACATCCCTGCCCCTGCGGGGATACCGTCGATGGCCTTGGACTTCACGGACTTTCCTGCACCAGGAGTGCCGGCCGTTTAGGGCGCCATGCAGCCCTTAATAATATTATCCTCCGTGCTCTCGCCACCATCAATATCCCGGCGGCCCTAGAACCCAATGGTCTGGCCAGGGATGATGGCAAGAGGCCGGACGGAATGACCTTGGTGCCTTGGAGATTGGGACGGCCCTTGGTCTGGGACGCTACTTGTGTGGACACCCTCGCACCGTCCCATCTTCAGGTCACCAAGTCAAAGGCCCGCGCAGCAGCTGCCGCAGCAGAGAACCTTAAAAGGCGCAAATATGTAGACATCGGAGAAAACTACATATTTGAGCCTTTTGGGGTAGAGACTTTTGGTCCGTGGGGTCCTTCCGCCCATAGTTTATTTCATATTATTTCTAAACGTTTATACGAGGTATCCCATGACCAAAGGGCTGGTAACTATCTGGCTCAAAGAATCAGCATTGCCATACAACGTGGCAATGCTGCCAGCCTTTTGGCCACGTTGCCGAGGGGTAATATTTTAGTGGGACTTCATAATTTGTAATTTTTAGTTTTAATTTTAGTTTTAATTTAAATTTTAATAAGTTTGTATAGTTTTAATTTAAGTTAAATTTAATTTTTTTCCAATAAAGAGACTGAAAAATCATAAAAAAAAAAATTTGAATGTGTGTGTAATAGACGTATAAATTGCCGGCTCTAGCTTTATTTAGTCTATGTATGGTCTGTAAAAAATTATTTGAAAAATTCTAAAATAATACTCTAGTACTAAAATTTGCTTCCATGCTGGTCTGGAAGAAAATAAATAACCGGGGAAGTGCGAGTCGCACTCGCGCACTAAGGGTTACGTACCACTATCTATATATAATCACATTTGTTGTATAAGAGCCTCAATTAAATATTTAGTTTATTCTATTTTTAGTATTGGTTGTAAAAGCGGGAACAGAAATACATCATCTGTGAAAATTTCAACTGTCTAGCTATCATTGTTTATGAGATAAAGCCCGGTAATAGACAAACTGACAGAAAGACGGACAGCGAAGTCTTAGCAATAGGGTCTCGTTTTTACCCTTTGGGTATGGAACCCCAAAAACTTAGAATGTACTAGCTGCTTCTCTTTGCGCGCAGATCATAAAAGCCGATCGATGGAATGGGCGATTTTTTAATCATGTTTAATGGCGAGTGTAGGCCAAATCCTCTGGATTAGCCTAACCAACCTAAAGATGAGATGATATGATGAGATGTTTAAAGGCGTCGCTA
Organism: Acrobasis consociella; assembly: GCA_963555685.1. Classification (NCBI taxonomy): domain Eukaryota; kingdom Metazoa; phylum Arthropoda; class Insecta; order Lepidoptera; family Pyralidae; genus Acrobasis; species Acrobasis consociella. The sequence goes on from OY743107.1 coordinate 1,644,784, forward strand.
TTTTGACTTCCTTTTACCATATCTTAACGTCAACCCGTCAAGCATAAAGACGTGATGTATAGCTCTCCGCCCGTACAAAAAAAGCAGATCAAAAAATGTTTTTCCATTCCTAAATGTCAATGTTACGTACGTGCTATACTCTATTCTCAAGAAGTTTCCTTAGAATCTAGCAACTAGTCAGCTTACAGGACACATTCTTAGAATCACTTCAATTTAGTAAGTTACAGCTTTCTAGGAACTTATTTCTAGATTTTAAGGACGCATTTACCCTTTTAGTATTCTGCAAGTTTTTATTTCCTTGACTTCATTTTTATTAAGCTGTAATAAAAAAAATCTCTCCATCTCTTTGATGTAAAATTCTCTACATAAAGAGCATCAAAATCAGCCCAGTAAACAGGTAGATAGATATATATGCCAGAGAACTTCCTTTTATAATAACTTTGGCTAATAAATAGGATAAAAAAAATATTAGATTTTTCTTAAAAAGGGTTGAATATCAATCAGTCCACAGCTCGTAAAACTACACCCAAAGCAATTCATGTCGATTTCGCGCTGGTTAGTCCATCAAATTAGTCCATCTTATTATTAAGGTTGCATAGCATATGTACACTAATTTAAAAAGTAAAATGTACATATATTCAAATAAAGAAGAATACAGTAGTTGCTATGTTACACCGAACTAGAAAATATCAGTCGTGTCAAACTGTGTGTCGTGAAAGTGTAAAATTTCTAAACACTACTAAACATAACTATCTAACTAGTGAAGTGTTTCTTAAATTAAAATTCATTCTAACATCTTCTATTCTACTGCCACCTGCGTGACTGGTACCTAACTTGGTAAGATAACTTTAATACTTATTAGTTATATGATATAACAGAAATGGCAAAAAAAAAACGACGTGTTGCACTCTGGGAGTGCCGGCAGAAGTGAAAACTTGAATATTAACGTTGTGCATTTTTGATATTTTGGAATGGTTAGGGAATAATTTTGCACGAATTGCTTTAATTATCAGTATAAAATATTTCAAATCTTTTCTGAACCACAGTCTGTCACAAATGTCACAAGCATGACCAAATTCATTTTCAAATACACAGCAGTATGGCCACTACACAGACGGTCGAGCCATCAGCTGTCACCATCCATGGATGCGCGTAGCACGCTGTAACATAAACACACACGAACATTCGTGCAAGCGCCCTGCGCCGTCTTACGAATTTTCGATCAGGCCACGTGTCCTGACGCGAGTTTAACATTTTTTACCCATTCCAAAAAAAGTGCACAACGCCGCTAAAGAAGTTTTCACTTCAAAAAACAACTTGTTATACTGCCTAATATAACTTATACATGCGAATTAACTTGTTTAAGTGACAAAGGGCGGGACACATAGCGCGACGAACCGATGGCCGATAGGCAAAAAGGTTCTTAAATGGTGACCACGTACTGGCAAGCGAAGCTTACGACACGTACTCACAAGGTGGTCAGACGACCTGGCCAGGGTCGCTGAAAAACGCAAAGGCAGGCCGCTCTTGATCGGTCATTTTGAAAATGTTTGGGAGAGGCCTATGTCCAGCAGTGGACATGCGGCTGAAATGATGATGACAACTTATACGGTCTAAGACATCCGTGGTTTACCCTGGACATGTCAATACATGCTTATTATCTTATATCTTTAAACGAGCAATTCTTGTATATTTATTTATTTTTATTTTTATATATTTATAAATTTCTGTGATCTCGAAAACGGCTCTAACGATTTCGCTGAAAATTGGTATATGGGGGTAAACAACGATCTGATTAGTTTTATGTTTGGGAAAACGCGTGTTTTCGAGTTTTCATTCGTTTTTCTTTCCACGCAGAATATGGTTGCTAATTTCGTCGCGCCGGCCGCCATCCGCTTAGCTCAGCTGTTAAGGATGCTGACCGCTAGAAAGAATGTTACGGGTTCGAATCCCACTCGGTGACTTACTTTTGTTTTTTTATGTTCAAGTTTATATATAATTTTTGATTTTGTATTGTTTTTAGACAAGTTTAAAAAAATGTAGTTAATGTTTGAGATGTAACCGAGCAAAGCTCGGTCACCCAGGTACTATTTTTAAAAAACATGGAAATATGCACTCCGGGCTCCGAAGTAGCATAGCTAAGGTAGGCGACAAAAACGGAGAAATAGACTCAACTGATATTGCTTTCGTAGAACACGTACAATACGAGACATCTTCAGGAAACATAACATCATTGCCAACATCAAAGGTTTCTTGGGAGTAAATTATTTACTATATATAGAAAAACCGGCCAAGTGCGAGTCGGACTCGGGCACGAAGGATTCCGTACCATCCGTACCATCATTCCGTGTCATAACTAAAAAAACACGTTTGTTAGACCACACCACACTTAAAGATTTATTTCATTCTATTTAAATGTCTTATTTGTTACTAGCCGAAGCCCGCGACTTCGTTCGCGTGGACTTTGTCTCTGGAAAATGCTCATCAGGCTGAACAACTTTTACTAAGGCGGCATTTTTATATCTCTTATAGTTTAGCTGGACCATTATGGTTCTGCATCAGGCGTTCCATTTTTCAAAATCATTTATACCCTATATGTTGCCCAGGCTTAATAACTATATAACAAAAAAAGTTTCATTCGAATCCGTCCAGTGTTTCCGGAGATTAGCGTGTACAAACAGACAAACAGACACACAGACAGACATTTTTTTTAAAATTCTTACTCTATTACTACGTCTCCATCGCCCCCAATATTTTTTTTGGAAAAATATTTAATGTACAGACACAAATTTTTTTACTGTTTTATTATATGTTTATAGATATATAGATGTATATTGATATAGATAGCGTCGACAGAAATACATCATCTGTAAAAATTGTGCTGACTGTCTAGCTAGCACGGTTTATGAGATACAGGCTGGTGACAAACAGAAGGACAGACAGACGGGCAGACAGACAGCGGAGTCTTAGCAATGGGGTCCCGTTCTACCCTTTGGCTACGGAACCCTAAAAATCGAAGTCGCTACAAGACTATTCCATTTGAGTCGCTCTTCATTTATACTGGGAGCTAAATGTATATTGAAGTTATTTAACCAATTCACGCCTGAGAGCTTCCTAAAGCTCTTTGATAAATGAGGAAATCGAATTACAGTACATTGAATTATTACTTTACGTTTACTTTATTACGTTGCAATGATGATGGGTGAATAAGAGGCTACATTAATTTTTCGAGGTCCAGTACGGCCCCCGTTAGAAATTAATTATTTTTTTCTACTCCTGTACTGTTATCTGTCTTTTAAATGGTTCTGAACACTAACATAAGAACATTTATAATATGATTGCAGAAAAAAGTCTATATTCTATGCCTCATAATAGCACATGTGTCGTTATTCCACTAAAACGATACGCCTAGCCATAGACGTAGAACTTTTTTTTCTATAGATTTACCATACTGCCAACATAAGAAAAAATGTTTTTTTTACATAGTCACTAAAAAAACGTCAATTAATATTTTTTTTTACCATAGATACCATATAAATCAGTACTTGTACCATATACATAATCGTACGCACGTAATCAGTTCTAAATCTGATTTACCAAACATACGTCAAACATTTCCATATTTTCTTTGTTTGTTTTTGTATTTTATTTAGTAATTATAGTCGTAGAAAAAGTATTTTATGCAACAGTTGTATAAGAACGGTCAAAAAATGCGAGTGGCGCAGCGTAATTAGACGCCATCGAGCATTTTTTGACGTACTTATATAAAGGAAACGGGTGGTCTCATTTGAAATTTTCTCTTGATCAAGCTTTAGATAACAATTTTATAAACTACTGTTTACCGATTAAAGTGAGAACGTAAAGCTTTTCGACGCACATTAGCCAAAAGTTGTCAATTTTCGCAGATGTGCCTAGAAAAGCTTCAAGTTTTCACTTTAAACTATAAACAGTAGTTCATAAAATTGTTTAAAAATCCCATGCTGGTCTGGGAGAAACGAAAAAACTTAGAATGTACCAGCTGCTTCTCTTCCCGCGCCGATCGTAAAAGCCGATCGAGGGAATGGGCAAAAATGCGAATCATTTTAACAGGCGATGCGGCTAGTATTGATTGCTTGTCCATCCTCTCGCCCACCATGACGCTAAAAGTGGCTTTTGAGTCTTGCGGCCATAGGCTCTGCATAGAGCCGCAAGACCCAAAATGCTCTGTCTGCCCCATTAGGGATAAAGACGTGATAGTATGTATGTATATATGTATAAAATTGTTTGAAGCCAAGCATGATTCATACCTATATATATGACGATGCCAAATTACAGCTTCCTTACTATTCTTATGGTCTCTGACTAAAACAGAGGACAGACAGACATGTCGAAACTATAAGGGTTCCTTGTTTACTACAAAACCCTAAAAACGTAGCATTATACCATATGATAATGCATTTTTTTTCAATACGTGGCTAGAGGTTTAGCATTGGTACTTTAAAAATAAATATTTTATTCAAAGCATTGTCAACATAAATAATTTAAATCTTTATGCTGTGAAACGAATGACCAATGTCCATAATAAACGAACATATAATAAATTCATGATACATCTCTAGTTAGACAAATGTTATTTTATTCATGATACATCTCTAATGTTATTTTATTTGCATTAAATACTAGTTCGTTATTAACACTTTGTTATATAATTTTATAATATTTACTTCAGTATTTTTATAGTGCTTCGGAGGGCACGTTAAGCCGTCGGTCCCGGTCACTGTCTTTGACATTGGTCGTTACCTAAAACCATGTCAGAGGCCTTTAAGGCGGTTTAAAAACTCTGACACTAGTGTTAGTCACTAACACACACGATAAGAAGTATTTTTATTTAAAATACACATTTTTTATAGTTTCTGAACTATATATTTTTAAAACTATTTAAACGATTGATACCATGCCAATACTTTATATAATCGTCACTTGTTATTGATCACACATGACATGACAATAATTAATAGAGTATATGCAGGCATATTTTTTATTTGTTTAATAAAATCCTTAATAACCACAGTAAACAAATATAAAAGAATTTATAAAGTATCTTAATCAGCGACGAACCTATGATACTTTAAATAAATAAATAAATAAATAAATATATAGGGACAAATTACACTGATTGAGCTAGCCCCAAAGTAAGTTCGAGACTTGTGTTATAGGATACTAACTCAACGATACTATATTTTATAACAAATACATATATAGATAAACATCCAAGACCCAGGACAATTTGAAAAAGGCCATTTTCCAACTTGCCCTGGCTGGGGATCGAACCCAGGACCTCCGGATTGGCGGTCTAGCGTGTTGACCATTACGCCACGGAGGTCGTCAAATTAAAGTTTCAATTAGAGAGAGAAGTCCGATATGGACTGGTGACGTCATAATTACACATCATCAATACATTTACTATAGAAAATAGCGTTTTTGCGAGTGAGATAGACATATTTGTTGTAAAATCGCTATATCTCGTTCGTTTTTCCATCAATTTTTATTCTGTTTTCACTGTTAGTACCTTACTTTTGAATATTTACGAATAAACTAGTTAGATAACACATATTTTTTTCATGCATATTCTCTATTGTAACAAAATATTTTATTTCGGTTGAGAACCACATACATACATACATACATACTATCACGTCTATATCCCTAAAGAGACAGACAGAGCATTTGGGGTCTTGCGGTTTTAGGCAGGCAGAGCCCTACTAGCGCTACAACACGACACGGATTAATTCTACTATTAAGCTCCTCCACCCATCACTAGATGGCTTTTACATATAAAACTACTCAAAAGTCAGGTTTTTTAATTTGCCTGACAAACCAACTTGTCATTATACTTAGTTGATTAATAAAAATATGTATAAATACTGCCTAGGTATATAAAACCAGAGCTTTAGCAAATACACGCGGAGCTAAGTAAGATTAAAAAAACGGCAGATGACGCGTCCCTCACTTACGAACATTCTCCCGCCATTTTCCAAATGGCGCCCTTTTAAAAGATTTTTTGCTCACAGGATAATGCCTCGAGGCGAGTCATTCGCTCTGTGTACATCCTTTCAGTTTGTGGCGTGTTTGTATCAACACAAAGCCAAGTTTTCACCATCAACTAAGATCAAAAAGAGAAAAACTTTTTGTTTTCTAGGCAAATTAAAAAAAACCCTACTTTCATTAGTTTCATATGCATACGACATCTCATGATGAGCGGAGGAACTAAATAGTAGAACTTATATCCATAGCGCTATCTATTATCTGCCAGACAAACTACGAGAACTCCGATTTTAGAGCGTTAATCCATAATAACTTTAAAGCGGTCGAACTGATTTTCAACAAATATAGCTAAGAACATCTGGAAAGAAGCTTTTACGCGAAAAAAACCGCATTGAAATTGGTCAATCCATTTCAGCGCTACGATACTACAGACAGACATTAGCCTAAAACTTATACTTTACTCCCCTCATTTTGCGTCAAGGTTTAAAAATATTTGTTTTTATCATAATACTTATTGAATTAATAAAGAATATATTATACTACCTATCTATGCAAACCAGAGGTATAGCAAATACACGCGGAGCTAAGTAAGATTAAAAAAACGGCAGATGACGCGTCCCTCACTTACGAACATTCTGCCGCCATTTTCCAAATGGCGCCCTTTTAAAAGATTTTTTGTTCACAGGATAATGCCTCGAGGCGAGTCATTCGCTCTGTGTACATCCTTTCAGTTTGTGGCGTGTTCGTATCAACACAAAGCCAAGTTTTCACCATCAACTAAGATCAAAAAGAGAAAAACTTTTTGTTTTCTAGGCAAATTAAAAAAAAACCCTACTTTCATTAGTTTCATATGCATACTCACGATAAGCGGAGGAACTAAATAGAACTTACATGCGTAGCGCCATCTATTATTTGCCAGATAAACTACAAAACCCCCTTTTTAAAGCTTTAATCCCAAATAACTTAAAACGGCTAAACCGAGTTTTAACAAATATAGCTAAAGACCACTGCAAGGGAACTTGCTTTTACCTGAAAAAACCCCATTGAAATTGGTTTTATTATTCATTCATTCATCCGTTCATTTCAGCCGCATAATGTCCACTGGTTTTTATTAAAAACTTACTTAATTAAAAAAATAATTATACATATAATACTACCTATCTATATCAAATCAAACCAGAGGTATAGCAAATACACGCGGAGCTAAGTAAGATTAAAAAAACGGCAGATGACGCGTCCCTCACTTACGAACATTCTCCCGCCATTTTCCAAATGGCGCCCTTTTAAAAGATTTTTTGTTCACAGGATAATGCCTCGAGGCGAGTCATTCGCTCTGTGTACATCCTTTCAGGGCTCCGGTGTCTGTGGCGTGTACGTATCAACACAAAGCCAAGTTTTCACTGTCAACGTACGGTTGAACATTACATTGAACGAGGTAAGTTTTTGAGTTTATTTGGACAACTAAAGACAAAAAAAGAAAACTTTTTGTTTTCTAGGCAAATTAAAAAAATACCCTACTTTCAATAGTTTCATATATATACGCCATCTAAAGACAAGCGGAGGAACTAAATAATAGAACTTATATCCGTAGCGCTATCTTTTATCTGTCAGACAAACTAGGTACGAAAACTCCAATTTGAGAGCGTTAATCCATAATAACTTTAAAGCGGTCGAACTGATTTTCAACAAATATAGCTAAGAAGATCTGGAAAGAATTTTACGTGTAAAAAACCGCATTGAAATTGGTCAATCCATTTCAGCGCTACGATACTACAGACAGACATTAGCCTAAAACTTATACTTAACTCCCCTCATTTTGCGTCAAGGTTTAAAAATATTTGTTTTTATCATAATACTTATTGAATTAATAAAGAATATATAATACTACCTATCTATGCAAACCAGAGGTATAGCAAATACACGCGGAGCTAAGTAAGATTAAAAAAACGGCAGATGACGCGTCCCTCACTTACGAACATTCTCCCGCCATTTTCCAAATGGCGCCCTTTTAAAAGATTTTTTGTTCACAGGATAATGCCTCGAGGCGAGTCATTCGCTCTGTGTACATCCTTTCAGAGCACCGGTGTCTGTGGCGTGTACGTATCAACACAAAGCCAAGTTTTCACTGTCAACGTACGGTTGAACATTAGATGAATGAACGAGGTAAGTTTTTTGAGTTTATTTGGACAAGTCGAAGGGGTATGCATGTTTTTTTTCGTGCTTTGATGTGGTAGAAGAGACAAAAACTTAGAACGTTGATTTTCTTCCCGCGCAGTTTTTAAAAGACGATCGAAGAAATGGGCGGAAAGTAATACGTGATGCGGCTAGCAACCAATCCCTATTTTTAAATAAATAAATAAAATAAAATAAAATAAAATAGCCATTTATTCTACTACCATTTACAATTATCATAGTTGTCAAATATTTTTTCTTACAATGTTTTAAAATATAAACTATTTTTCTTACAATATGCGATGAAATTGTTTTTCCTTGGATGGATCGTCAAATTTATACATAAGCATGTCAATTTTAGTAATTTATAATTTATTTTATTGACAATTTATATTAATTGTGTATGTATATTTCTTGGATTTAATTATGTCATATAAATTAAAATCTTAAACATTTATCTCACCACTTCTGATTTATGTATATTATGTAATCTTTATTCCTCATAGGTAGTAGTCGCCTCTTTGGCGTAGGCCTCCCCCAAAGTTCTCCAGGATGTTCGCTTTCTAGTCTTATGCACGCTATCTAGTCATGTCCTGCTATTTTAATAAATATATCTCGCCATCTTGTTTTTGACCTTCCTCTGCTTCTTTTGTTGTTTCTTGTAATCCATTCTGTCATCTTCTTAGTTAGACTAAAATTGTTCATTCTGTATACGTGTCCTGCCCATTTCCATTTAAGTTGTCTTGTTCTATACCTAACGTCTGTCACTCGCGTTCTAGCTCTAATTTTCTTGTTGTTAATTTTGTCCGATATTTTTATACCAAGCATGCTCCTCTCCATGCGCCTTTGATATACAGCAAGTCAATCCCTATTTTTAACCCCCGACAAATAAGTAGGGTGTTATAAGTCTGACGCTAATGTCTATTTTTATGTCTGTCTAATACATGGTAGATCACTAATGGATGGATTAAAAAATTGATGGCTGGCGCTACGGATATCAAGTCGTATCGATAATTCCGCTACTCATCACTAGATGATGTTCTTTACAGTTTGGGTTTTCTTAATACATTGCGGGACACTTACGGCTGTCGACGTAATTCAATTGTTATTTCTATTGTGTCTGGCCGAGTGTCCTGCAATGTGTTAATTTGCTTAGCAAATGAAATTGTTGTTATTAGATTATCTAAATAAAATAAGCGGCCAAGTGCGAGTCGGACTTGCTCATGAAGGGTTCCGTAGCAGCAAGTAACATAATATAAGTCTTTTAGTATGTTTTATTTTTTATTTTTCTATTTGATTTGATTGAATGACAGGTAATTTGCGGTTTATGATTTATGACGTATTAAAAAAAACTACTTACTAGATCTCGTTCATACTAATTTTTGCTGGTAGTTTGCATGGTAATGAACATCATATATTTTTTCTAGTTTTATAATTCTTTTATTTTAGAAGTTACAGGGGGAGGGGGGGACACACATTTTTCCACTTTGGAAGTGTCTCCCGCGCAAACTATTCAGTTTAGAAAAAAATTATATTAGAAACCTCAATATCAGTTTTGAAGACCTATCCATAAATACCACACACGTATGGGTTTGATGAAAAATAAATTTTTAAATTTCAGTTTTAAGTATGGGGAAACCCCCAGAAATTATAGTTTTTTTTATTTTTGTGTGAAAATCTTAATGCGGTTTACAGAATACATCTATTTACCAAGTTTCAACAGTATAGTTCTTATAGTTTCGAAAAAAACTGGCTGTGACATACGGACGGACAGACAGACAGACATGACGAATCTATAAGGGTTCCGTTTTTCCCATTTGGCTACGGAACCCTAAAAAGAAACAGCGTTTCTTTATAATATTAGCTGCTAATTTATTATAAACGCTCTCATAAAATCTAGCTCAAGACATGTAAAGGAGCGTATGGCTGATCAAATTGCAAAGTTATTGCCAAGTCAACGTACTTCAAACGTTTTATCTTATCAACAGATTTTAGATCTTATTCATGAAGCAATTCAATCTGTATTTGAACGACACTTTGGACCCGATACGATCTGGACACTCGACCTTAAGGGTTGCAGACTCAAAATTACAATTTAGTTTATTCGACAAATTACGTGGTAAGTACTTGCGTTAAATAGAAGTGTTTGAAATGGCTCTCTGCATATCAATTTTTTAAATTGCAGAGCAAATAATGTAGTAGAGTTTTAGTTGAAATAAACGAAGTGGTGTAAAGGTAAGAGCTCAACCTATAGCTGGAAGGACCCAGGTTCGATCCCTTGTACTTCTGAGTTTGCAGAATAGTCTTTTATCTTCTTCGACCGCTACTTGCTTTTGGTAGAGGAAAACGTGAGGAAACCTTAATGGCATCACGAGAAAACAAATCACTTGTGTGTAATGATGACAGTCATTGAGCTGCCTCAGATACCTTTTGGCAGCTCAAAAAGTTTGACACCAGTGTTAGCTAATAACAAACTGGATAAGAAAGAAGAGTAAAAATCCAACTAATTAATTATACAACGTGGAAGTGACATACCTATAGTGAATTGAAACACTGGCTTATTGACCAAGCGAGCGAAGCGAGCAAGGTCTCTAAATCAAGTTGGGGGCGAAAACACATTGTATGTATGTATGTATGTATGTATGTATGTTTGTACCGCGATAACTACCGAACCGTTGGTCTTATTTTGATGAAATTTGGTAGGCATGTAGGAAATATCAGTAGAATTTTCAAGTTCGTTGGGCATCAAAATCGGTTCAGTAGTTTTTAAAATATTAATAAAAATGTCCGCGATTATGTAGCAAACGAAACCATAGCGCGTTTTAACTTTGGATAGCGCCATCTAGGTGTTACTTAGGGAATGATTTTATGTTATTATACAGAATAATAATCGCGAGGTCTAAGTTCGCGGCGAACTACTAGTAATAATAAAATAACAGTAAAAAAGAAACGATATTCCCATACAAATTTCCCGGGCGGCTGCACACTTTCTTATAGAAAGGCCATTTTTTTTTAAATACTTGTCTATTCTTTTAATATCTTTATACTATAGTGATCTAGTTCAATTGTTCAATTTATTACGGGTTCTCTTTCGCGTTGTATAAATGACCTTTCAAATAAATTTTTACATATTTCTAAGGCAAAATAATTTTTAACATTTAATTTAGATCATCAAAACGTACAGTATTGTTCGGGAGCACCGAATCGGAACTTGGCGGTGGTCCAGGCCTTAACATTTATATTCTGACCGTTTATATACTCTTTATACAGAACATATACGGTTATTCTATTTTAAATCGTTCTTTGAATTCTGTTCGAGTGTTATCCTTTTGTGATACGGTAATTTCTTTCGGAATATGTTTTCGTAACGTTTGGCGAAATTTTGCGACCGCATTAAGACTCTGTAAAATTAAAATATTAATTGGTAGACAGCGCTATTAGCATTGAGTTCGTCTATTGTTCATTATAAATTGTATTTTATGGACAATAAAGATTAAATAATAGTATTAATGATCATCATCATCAGGTCTTTCTGTCTCCACTGCAGGAGCACCACCCTCTCTGTACCACCAGAGCCATACTTGGTCAGAACAGCCAAAAGACTAGTTCACTCTCTTGTCTGTCGATCCGTCTCTCTGTCTATCTGTCTACCCGTCTGATCATCCGTCTGTCTGTCGCCAGGCTGTATCTCATGAACCATGCGCAAACCTTCGTGCACCAAGCCGATTCGCAATCGTCCAGTTATTTAATCTTATGACCTAGACTCTGTCCACTCTGTTAAGGATACAGACGAGATCCATGTGACATCTGGTGCAAATGAAGTGACTGCCACGACGGGATGAGAGATGGGCGGCGCCGCCGTCCGGCGCAGAAGCTTTATGACCGCCGAGTGGACCGTTTTATGGCGTACTTAATTTTCTACCGAATTAAAAAGAAAAATCCACATTTCCGGGCACATTCCATTCTTTTCCTAGCTTAACGCTTTATTTTGGATTTTTAACAGATTTCAATAATAAAAAGATACTGATATGTAATTTGGATTTTGATAAGATGAAGCGAAAGAGACTTGATAGGATTGTTGCAAAAATAACGTTATAACATGATTTTTTACAATTTCCAATTAAAAAAACTGATAATTCTGATTTTTTAGGATCTCTGTCTACCCCTGGTGAATAGGCGTCATTGTATGTTTGTATGTACGTATGTAAATGTTATCGAAATCGAAATCATGTTAAAAAAATGCGGCTAATAAATTACCATAAATTAATTCCCTTTTTCCTGTTTGGCCTAGACTCTGTCTACTCTGTTAAGGATACAGACGAGATCCATGTGACATCTGGCGCAAATGAAGTGACTGCCACGACGGGATGAGAGATGGGCGGCGCCGCCGTCCGGCGCAGAAGCTTTATGACCGCCGAGTGGACCGTTTTATGGCGTACTTAATTTTCTACCGAATTAAAAAGGAAAAATCCCCTTTTATTTCCTGGCATATTCCATTATTTTTCTAGCTAAATGAATTTAAAAGTGTCTTTTTTTACAGATTGCGATTAAAAAAATGATAATTTAGATTTTCTAGAAGATTAAGCGAATGAGGGTTGTCAGAATTGTTGCAAAAAAACGTTATAACTTGTTTTTTTACAGCTCTCAATAAAAAAAAAACTGATAATTTTGATTTTTTAGAAGATCATACAAAATAATTAACAAATGGCGGAATTAATGACATTTTCACGTGCCGTTGCCTTTAAATTTTATGGCCTAGACTTTGACGACTCTGTTAAAGATACAGACGAGATCCATGTGACATCTGGTGCAAATGAAGTGACTACCGCGACGGGATGAGAGATGGGCGGCGCCGCCGTCCGGCGCAGAAGCTTTATGACCGCCGAGTGGACCGTTTTATGGCGTACTTAATTTTCTACCGAATTAAAAAGGAAAAATCCCTATTTCCTGGCATATTCCATTATTTTCCTAGCTTAATGAATTTAAAAAGTGTCTTTTTTTACAGATTTCTATAAAAAATGATAATTTAGATTTTCTAGAAGATTAAGCGAATGAGGGTTGTCAGAATTGTTGCAAAAAAAACGTTATGACTTGTTTTTTTACAGCTCTTAATAAAAAAACTGATAATTTTGATTTTTTAGAAGATCATACGAATATAATTTTAACCAATGGCGGAATTAATGACATTTTCCCGTGCCGTTGCCTTTAAATTTTATGGCCTAGACTTTGACGACTCTGTTAAAGATACAGACGAGATCCTTGTGACATCTGGTGCAAATGAAGTGACTGCCACGACGGGATGAGAGATGGGCGGCGCCGCCGTCCGGCGCAGAAGCTTTATGACCGCCGAGTGGACCGTTTTTATGGCGTACTTAATTTTCAACCGAATTAAAAAGAAAAAAATCCCTATTTCCTGGCACATTCCATTCTTTTTCTAGCTTAACGCTTTATTTTGGATTTTTAACAGATCTTAATAATAAAAAGATACTGATATGTAATTTAGATTTTTGATAAGATGAAGCGAAAGAGACTTGATAGGATTGTTGCAAAAATAACGATAAAACATGATTTTTTACAATTTCCAATTAAAAAAACTGATAATTCTGATTTTTTAGGATCTCTGTCTACCCCTGGTGAATAGGCGTCATTGTATGTTTGTATGTACGTATGTAAATTTTATCGAAATCGAAATCATGTTAAAAAAATGCGGCTAATAAGTTACCATAAATTAATTCCCTTTTTCCTGTTTGGCCTAGACTCTGTCTACTCTTTTAAGGATACAGGCGAGATCCATGTGACATCTGGCGCAAATGAAGTGACTGCCACGACGGGATGAGAGATGGGCGGCGCCGCCGTCCGGCGCAGAAGCTTTATGACCGCCGAGTGGACCGTTTTATGGCGTACTTAATTTTCAACCGAATTAAAAAGGAAAAATCCCCTTTTCCTGGCATATTCCATTATTTTCCTAGCTTAATGAATTTAAAAAGTGTCTTTTTTTACAGATTTCGATAAAAAAATGATAATTTAGATTTTATAGAAGATTAAAAGAATGAGGGTTGTCAGAATTGTTGCACAAAAAACGTAATAACTTGTTTTTTTACAGCTCTCAATAAAAAAACTGATAATTTTGATTTTTTAGAAGATCATACGAATATAATTTTAACAAATGGCGGAATTAATGCCATTTTCCCGTGCCGTTGCCTTTAAATTTTATGACCTAGATTCTGTCCACTCTGTTAAGGATACAGACGAGATCCATGTGGCATCTGGCGCAAATGAAGTGACTGCCACGACGGGATGAGAGATGGGCGGCGCCGCCGTCCGGCGCTGAAGCTTTATGACCGCCGAGTGGACCGTTTTATGGCGTACTTCATTTTCTACCGAATTAAAAAGAAAAATCCACATTTCCGGGCACATTCCATTATTTTCCTAGCTTAAAACTTTATTTTGAATCTCTATAATAAAAAATAAAAAAAATCAGCCAAGTGCGAGTTGAATTCGTGTGGAGAGAGTTCCGTGTAATGCTAAAGACAATCACATTTGAAATCCTCACAGTACGACGCGAGTTAACCAGTACTAGTGCTTGCTAGTGGTGTTTTAGTGAACTATTTTCCGTAAGTAAACGTATTCTCAAGTATTTTCAATGGATAGAATTCTTATAGATTTTCCTGTAATCTACAAGCAATGAACTATATTTTGGATTTTTTCAAAATTTTTAGCTCAGTAGTTTCGGCTGGTGAATTTTCGTCTTTGTCGTCCTATTTATAGAAATTAATAAAATCAAAACTATTCTCTTAGACTCTGTCTACTCTGGTAAGGACACAGACGAGATCCATGTGACATCTGGTGCAAATGAAGTGACTGCCGCGACGGGATGAGAGATGGGCGGCGCCGCCGTCCGGCGCAGAAGCTTTATGACCGCCGAGTGGACCGTTTTATGGCGTACTTAATTTTCTACCGAATTAAAAAGAAAAATCTCCTTTTCTTGGCATATTCCATTATTTTCCTAGCTTAATGAATTTAAAAAGTGTCTTTTTTTACAGATTTCGATAAAAAAATGATAATTTAGATTTTCTAGAAGATTAAGCGAATGAGGGTTGTCAGGATTGTTGCAAAAAAAACGTTATAACTTGTTTTTTTACAGCTCTCAATAAAAAAACTGATAATTTTGATTTTTTAGAAGATCATACGAATATACTTTTAACAAATGGCGGAATTAATGACATTTTCCCGTGCCGTTGCCTTTACATTTTATGGCCTAGATATTGACGACTCTGTTAAAGATACAGACGAGATCCATGTGACATCTGGTGCAAATGAAGTGACTGCCGCGACGGGATGAGAGATGGGCGGCGCCGCCGTCCGGCGCAGAAGCTTTATGACCGCCGAGTGGACCGTTTTATGGCGTACTTAATTTTCTACCGAATTAAAAAGAAAAATCCACATTTCCGGGCACATTCCATTATTTTCCTAGCTAAATTAAATTGCACTTGTTTTTTTACAGATTTTGATTTAAATTTTTAGAACTACTGATAATTTGTGTTTTTAGAGGGTGTCTATTAGAATACAGATTTTTTTGACATTGAATTTCATTTCCCAGAAAACTATTCCACGATTTTTAATAATTGTTTTTCTTAATAAAACGAATAGTTTATCATCGCAGTTTCATATTATTATAACAACATTAAAAAATATATATATTTTAAAATGGTTTTCTTTTATGGAAAAACGGTATATCGAACTAACATTTCATATAAAATATTAAGTTATCGATATAACTGTTCATAAAAACATGTTTCAATATGTAACGGTACACATAATAACTCGCTTCGCTCGCTCGGCTCGTGCGTGTGTTGATCGCAGTTCTAACATAACCTAACCTATAGGATTGCCCTAACCTAGGAAAATGGATAGAAGTGTCTTAGCACTCGCCGGCCGCAGCCGCGGCACGGTCACTTCGCTCGCTGGGCTCGTGCATGTGTTGCTCGCAGTTCTAACATAACCTAACCTATAGGATTGCCCTAACCTAGGAAAATGGATAGAAGTGTCTTAGCACTCGCCGGCCGCTGCCGCGGCACGCTCGCTTTGCTCGCTCGGCTCGTGCGTGTGTTGGTCGCAGTTTTAACATAACCTAACCTATAGGATTGCCCTAACCTAGGAAAATAGATAGAAGTGTTTTAGCACTCGTTTTAAATGTTTCAACTATTTTGCAAACTGAAACTTACGTGGAAACAAAATTATGGGTAACAAAACTTTGATGTTACGTTATTTCGATAAAATACATAAAATATGAAAATAAATAACGATAGACTGAGTTTGTCAATAACGAATAATTGAGTAAATGAAATTTCGATGTCAACAGATTTTAGGATTTGTTCAATATTGTATTAAAAGATTTGCAAATAGTTTTATGGGGAATAAAAATCGTTGAAGTTAATTGCGAGAAAGTGATGGGTTCCCGTTTTTAGAAGATAAAGCGAGAAAGGTAATTCGGGATTGTTCATTGGGTCCATAGTCTCTTCCTACCCCTGCGGGGTAAAGGCGATTGCACAATCATAATTATGCAATTGTATGTTTTTTTTACCTCCGACAAAAAAGGATGTTATAAAGTTTGACGCTAACGTCTCTTGGTCTGTCTATCTGTCCGTCTGTCTGTGTTAAGTAAAAACAGTTTATATGATTTTAGTTTCGCGGTCATAATTACTGTTATTAGATTACGGGACTTACGAAAGTGAACCCGCTGGCCGACTATCAAGACCATGAAATGTCGTGCAAAAAACGATATTAATCGCGATTATTCCCGTAATACTAATAACAGTAAAAACACTTTATTGCACCAAAATACATGAAATGTACATTAAACGGGCTACACTTGATCAACAACAAAAATCGACATTTATTAAAAAAATTGCCCCGGCAGGTACTTACTTTTAAATAGTAATACCATATTTTTTGTTTTTTTAACTGTTATTTTAATTTTAATTTTAATTTATTAATCGTGATCTATTTAACAAATGGCGGAATTAAGGACTCTATGTGTATGATGATCTAGATTTGTTACGGGTATGTCTCTTCGAAGTTGTATAAACCAGATGTACAATAGGCGGCCTTATCGCCAAGGCAATCTCTTACAGGCTACCTTTGGTTGAAAGGATTGGCAAATAACAATACTAATAAATGTGTCCGTCTGTAGCACCGTAACGCTTGAACGGATGGACCCAATTCGATGCAGATTTTTTACGTAAAAGGAAGTTGCCTTGGGGTGGTTCATAGCTATGTTTGGTGGGTTATAACCAGAGATCGGATATTCCAGTGCATATTTACCTAAACTTCGAGGTAGTACGTAACATAGAGTGGATAATACCACCTCAAAAAATTTAATATTTTTTGAATACCGTGATTTAAAAATATTGGATTTTACAGAAATAATAAATAGTCATGTACAAATTATTGATTTGAAGAATATTTTAATTTGACACAATTTTAATAAAGAACTCTAAATTAGGAATAATATATAATATAAAATCTCTAAACTATAATAATATAAATATTCTTCTAATCAATAATTTCTACCTGACTGTTTATTATTTCTGTTAAATCCAATAATAATTCATGGTTATTAAATCAAGATATCAAAAAAAATATTTTTAGGGTGGTATTATTCACTCTATGTTATGTACAACCTCGAAGTTTAGGTAAATATGCACTGGAATATCCGATCTCTGGTTATAACGCTTGAAAGTCAGGGTTTTCCCTCGTTAATGATAGATGGCATAAAGGATATCAAGTCGTATCCGTAGTTCTGCTACTCATCACTAGATGCCGCTCTAGATAGTCGGTTTTTTTTAAATATTTGCTTAGCTAATAAACTTGTACCTAAATCTAAATCATGTTGAAATTTTATGACCACAGACATAGCTATTATATGGCATACAAGTTGGAGAATGGCCTTTTTCAAATTGTCCTGGGTCTTGGATGTTTATCTATATATGTATTTGTTATAAAATATAGTATCGTTGAGTTAGTATCCCATAACACAAGTCTCGAACTTACTTTGGGGCTAGCTCAATCAGTGTAATATGTCCCTAAATATTTATTTATTTATTTATACTTAATTTTCACCCGAACTAAGAAGAAACAATTCAACACTTCATAACTATAATAATTAGTATTGTGATTACAAAGGGTGACAATGCCTTATACGGAATTTTTTGAGGTTCTTAATACTACTAATATTTCAAAATGCTAAATTTTGTATGTATTATACCAACAGCAACAGCGAACGTGTGAAAAAAATTTGAATATTTATAAAAAACTGTCCAAGAAGTAATTTTTAACGGGTCTACAAAGGTCTTATTATTTATTACACTAAACAAACATTAAATTCTTTAATTTTTTAAAGATTTTATAACGCGCTTACATGACAAGATTTGATGGTGCATATAAAATAACTTTTATGAATTAATCAGATCACTTGAATTTAAAAACTTTATCAATACTTAAAGAATTGACAGTATTTTAGAAAAAGATCAACTATTCAAATATACACTAGAAAGCCGCAAAAATTTAAAAATAATGAAAAAACTTTTACGGATTAATTAGATCACTTGAACTTGAAAACTTTAACAATACTAAAATAAACCATGTAAGTATTTTAGAAAAAGTTCAACTTTTCTATTAGGTATAACTAGAAAGCCGCAAACATTTAAAAATAAATCCATAAAGATTTGAGGTGCCGTCAGCCAAATCATTTGTTCTAAGCCGGCCAGAGTGACTGCCACTGAAAAGGGTTGACGGGGACCCTTTCCAAATACTTGATCTTTTGTCCGGAATATAGATGTTTCGCTTGTTTAAAATATTTTGTTTTGATGTTATAAATAGCACGTATATTTTTCCTACTATCAATTTTTTTAGCTCTTTATATTGATTGATTCTCAATGATGGTCGTCTGGCTTCCAGCCTTAAAAAAAGATCACTCTATCTCTTTCTGTGGATGTCGTAAGACGCGACTAAAGAATTAAGCTTGAACGTCTCATATCATCATCATATCAGCCACAGTAAATCCACTGCTGGACATAGGCCTCCCCCAAGGATTTCCAAAACGACCGATCGCAAGCGGCCTGCATCTAGCATGGAACATCTCGTGCAACTGCATTTCTAAGGAGCCATCTTTAAAACTATATAGCCAAATCGTTTAAACTGTTGCGGCAATTTTTTCTCAATTACGCCTGGTTTTCGGCATCCTTAAGTGACTAATGCATATTATATTTGGAGAAGAAAAAGCAGGAAAACACACCTCGTGCTTCGAATCAGTAGCTGAGAAAACAATCGAAGTCTAGAAGAATACTGTAAGATTATGTTGCTAGGGGTGGACATTGGAATTGTTATAAGTACTTATTACATACAAAACGGAAACACTTAACGTCTTATTATAAAACGCAGACTAACTTTGTTACTAGATTTAAACTACTATCCGACCAAATCAAGTTGACATTTACCTATGACACATTAACATATTATTAGGTGACAACTTGATTTGGTCGGATCATGGTTTAAACTTATTACCAAAGTTAGTCTGCGTTTTATAATACGACTTTAAACGTTTCCGTTTTGTGTGTTATAACTGTAATAAGTTCTTATTACAATTCCAATGTCAACCCCTCGCAACATAATCTTATAAATGTACTGTATACTTACAGTACATTTTGTAAACACGCCGCGCATCTATTGTTACGAAAAATGGACTAAGTGAGACTCACCCTAACGCACATCCCAACTTTATGTAAAAATGCAAGCAAAAGCTTCCTGTGTCGTGATTTACACCGTCGCGGGTTGATTCATCATTTTCATACGATAAAACCGAGTTATTCCCATGTTTTATTCCGAACCGAAATGACTAATGACCGATACGAATAAAGGAAGAATGCTTTTATTGTTGCCCGAAATTGATGCTAATAAAGGTTTTGAGGGTGTTTGAGGTAATTGTGGTGTGTGCTTCGGTGAATTTGGCGTCAAAGGTTCAGTTATTTAAGACTGTTTAATTTTTGTAATTTTACCACAAACCTACGCCTTCGACTTTTTCAAAAGCAGTCGTTTTTGCTGGGGTACCATCATATATGCAATGGTGGCGTCGTCATCATTCCAAAATTATATTTTGAGGTTGTAGTCATTACCTTTTGGTATCCTCAGTTGCTCTCTTTGCTCGTATAAGTCGAGCTAACGCATCGACTTTTGTGTTGTCTACGTAATAGATACAGGTATTTGTGTGTCTAGAGAGAGTAACTATATACCGTTTGAGGGACGTTCTGTAGAAATTTTGAATTTTTGCTTGTGGTACGTATTATACCCTAAATGGGTAAAATACGTACGAATCTAAATCTACGAATCATTTCATATTTTGCCGTGTGGTTTCCGGCAAAGTAGAATAGGGTCACTCCCAAATCCTCCCGTGGATGTCGTAGATGGCGACTTAAGAAATACAAGCTCAACAAAGCTTATAAACATCAACTTTCCAATACTATGACTCTGGTAGTACAGAGAGAGTCGTTCTCCTTCAGTGGACAAAACGGGTTCACTATCCATATGCATAAAAAAATTTACCATAAAATATGTTTGCATATGGTAATTAAAACTAATGATATTTACGCATAATTTTTTCATCCATAATTCAATTTAGCATAATTGTGTTAATAATAAATAAAATCAACATATTCATTTAAGCAGAACTTTATAAAGGCATAATAATATAAAACCGTAATGAATATAGTCATAATCATCTTACGGTTTATTTCGCCAACTACAGAAAAAATATATCTCCAGAAGCAGTTAAATACTTACCATCCATGTATTATTTAATGAGGGTGCTAATTAAACAAGCTCGTTTCTGATAGCGATTCGTTTTCTGGTATGGTCACAGTTCTAACCTAATCTAACCTGCTTTTCTATCTTTCCTGACTTTCCTTAGTTTATAAGTCTTAAAAATTTTACTAAATAATTAACTACAACTAATTAAACGACTATACACTACGATTTAACAATTATTAATTATTTTACAATTCTTTGGGCGAAATAACCTAAAAACATTATACAAATTATAACTATGTATGAATATATTAGACCTGAATATAATTATGCAACAGTACATAACCTTCCTAAAAAAACAATTATGACCAAGTAATATTATGCCAAATTCGTTATGCCAAAACATTTCAGTAATAAATACATTATATCTACGAAAGGGATCCCGATAAAAAAAACCTGATAATGATGATGATAATTTTATATTTCATTCATTACTATGCTATATTTAATAACTAAAACGAAGGATTATCATCACATGGCCATCCTGTATGTTACTCTTTCGAAAAAAAAACCCTCTTCCAAAATTTTACATCCTTGCCGCACTAAAGGTTCTCATCAAGAACTACTAAATTGATCTACCAGTAGCGACCTGCTTAAAGTATAATGAGCTCTACGATTTGTTTCTTAGCATCATTGCTGATATCGTGATTATCAGATAAATAAACGCCTATGATTTATTAGTTAAATGTCTTATTGTAAATCTTGTGATCTCTTTCAATAAAGAGACCATATTCACATTGGGTGAGGGGTTTTGCGATTACAAAAGATGGTAAAAAATTAAGCACAGAAGACGCTGATGGTGGCAGACTGTCGCCGACGGTCGGCCTGTCCGTAGCATCGTATTTGGGGATTATTGATGCGATTTTTCAACGTTAAAGCAACTTTCCTTGTGGTGGTTTTCAGAAATGTTTGATGAAAATCAGTTCAGTCGTTTAAAAGTTATTGGGTGTTAACACTTCAAAGAGGGTTTTTTTTAATTTACCTGGCAAATAATAGATGGCGCGCTACTCGTCACTAGACATCTTGACAGTCGGGAGTTTTTAAGCTATTGCATAGCTTCTATCGCGGGCCTTGAGCGCGGGGACCGAATCCAGAAATTCCGTAACGAAAAAACCTCACGCTCTCCCCACTCCGCCTACCATGTAGGTTGCCGCTTCGTCTCCGTCGTCCGTTTGCGACGTTGCCATCCTTCCTTGTTTGCAATAGCTTTACCGCGGCAGTCCCCGAGTGCCACACGTCTTTTTTTTTATTTGCCCTTGTATAGAGGATAGATATATAGAGGTAAATACTGTTTCCTTTATATGACATCTGACATCTAACATAAATCTATGTCAACAATAAACAAAGCATCCTAATTAATGTTAAGAACATTCACATAGAATCAAACAATGAAACCCTAACCTTTTTCAAACGTCACTCGACGAAACCAAGAGAAACGAGCACAACTGATGCAGGCGAATGACACCTATTTTACATGTGTGTAAGGGTAAGTGGCCAACACTAGTGTCAGAGCTTTTAAGCAGTTTTTGACATCTGACTTAGTTTGTTGACTGGCTACCTAATGAAAGAAATTTTACTATTTGTAACCAATGTTATTATGAACTGTTGTAATAATAATAACAACTGGTTATTGTATTTTATTACTTTATTAATTTAATATAAAAAAAACGAACTGCGCACCCTGTTATCTTATTATATATTTATTTATTTATTAAAATCTTTATTGACCACAACGGTACAAAAGGTACATATAGGTAGGTATATTTCGCATTCTTTTTTAGGGTTCCGTGGTAAACAAGGAACCCCTTTTAGTTTCGCTATGTCTGTCTGTCTTTCCGTCCGCGGTTTTAATCAGGGACTATACACGCTGACTTTTTATTGGTTTTGGAAAAAGAAATGTCGTATAGTAAATAAATTCCTCTATCCATATACATAATTCAAATTTCTGTATGTCATAAGATAAAAAAGTTGCGTAAATGATTTTCGATCGAGACCACGTAGTTATACGCCGGCCGCCGGCTGCGTAATGTCGATGACCCCGGCCGGCCGGCGGGCGGTGTATGGCGGCGGTACTACTAATTGATCTCACAATTTTACTTTCGAGTTTTAGACAACATTTTTTGTTTCTGAATTTTTATTTTGACTAGCTAATTAGGTCTTACTAACGATGTCTATAAAGTGGCCTTCGGCTCCAAAACCAATAAAAAATCATCGTGTATAAGTACCGGAAAGCTGCATAGCCTTATCGTTTTCGATAACGGCGACCTCGGAAATGAAGTAAAGTGAGAGTCATTTTTTTTTACTAACTCATCGTGTGAAGTGTCATTGAATAGGTCTTTCAAAAATATTGCGAGCTTGTGAACATCATTTTTCAATTAGGTGATCCGTTTCTAAAATATTTGATTTTATACTGCATTTTTTTCTTAGAGTCAAGTGTCCCCCCTTCCTCTATCTGCTAAACGGTTAAATATATGGGTACTTAAAAAAATCACAGCTGTAGTATAATGAACTTCAAAGGAAATATAATAAAGTTCAAAGGAAAACTATCAGAGCAAAGTAGGGTTTACATATTAAAAATTTATAGGTGATTTACTTATAAAATGTACTCGGAAAAGACAAATTTCATACAAATTCAATAGAAAATTAGTTTTTAAACGTTTTTAGTAGCACGAACTCGAAGTTGCCATTCGCAACTACATAACCCTCTATTGCGCGTGGCCCAACACGCACTTTACCAACTATTTGGGTGCCTTTTGAAAGATTGCTTCGGTAATAAGGCCCCCTCTTGTACCTCATTATATGTTACCCCCAAATTTTATAAGTATTACAACATTTGTAATTTTTTTTGGTGTAATAAAGTTAATCGTATTGTAAAAAAGTATAATTTTTTTTTCTTATAGACCAGCTTTGAATAATTAAAGCCGTTTCCCTTCCTACGCAGATAACATAAGTCGATCTAGGTTACAGGCGAGAATGTAAATCACCCATCACTGTTTTCATTCTGTTTTTCTAAATTCACGCTTAGGAAAGTCTTATAATCTTACAAGCCTAGGCTGTATCTACCTCGTAGATTCGTAATAGTGTATAGCATTGAAAAATAAAACCCTTACCTTTTTCAAACGTCGTCCGTTAGACGGAACCAACAAAAACGAGCAGAACTGACGCTGACAAATGGTAGGTTAATTCTTAGCGAGGAGAGGAATGATAGTTCTTATCGGAGACTCAGTTCTTACTTAAAAGAGTCTTACTGTCTGCTATTAGTATTAAATTTGTGGTTTGAATGAGAGAAATGTGTATTTCAATATTAGTATTATCTTATATGAGCTGTTTTTATGTGTAATAATAGAGTCAGATTTTTAAACTTCTTCTAACATACTGTAACTACAATTTATAGAGATCTAGACATGTTACTTTTTTTTTGGCTGGAAGACGTTTTCTATTTGTAAGGTTTTTCTTTTTTATTATTATTATTTGTTTAGTTTAATTTAGATATTATTTAATTTAGTTGTTAACTGAAATTGTAATAAATAACATGTTACTTGTTATAAACAATCTAATTGTGGATTTTGCCAGGTTTTTCTTAACATGCGTAACTAGAAATGCGTACTTCTATCGAGTTCATCATATATATAGGGTCAAAATATACTGAAACTATTTTAAGGGTGAATTCAGTCCGTAATACTGAACAACTTTCCCTAAGGAATATATGTCGGAATATGAACAATAACTTTTGGTTTTCTATACAAACTTTGCTTAAAATAAAATCCGCTTTTTCTTTTTGTTTTGCGATAAATGAATGAATTGAAACCGCTCGGCTTCAACCGCTTTAGTCTTTACGGGTTTGTTGGTGAGATAAAAATATTTTGTAAGACCTTAGGGGATCCTACTAATAATACAAACGCGAAAGTTTGTAATATGAATGGATGGATGTTTGTTACTCTTTCACGTAAAAACTTATGAATGGATTTTAACGAAACTTTACAATAATATAGCTTGATAGCTGTGCCCGCGGGCTTTGCTCTCCGTAAGAATTTCGGTATAAAGAGTACCCTGGGTGCGTATTGCTTGATATAATTACATTTTATATATTTACATTTTAATAACGTTCATAAGATATAATGTCAATTTGACATAATCATTATGGTATATATTTTTAATAGCTATAATATTCATTAATTATTTGTTATAAAAAGCATAAAATCATTATTATAACGTTTATGTACACTAAATATCACCTGTTATACAAATTGTGCGGTATACAGGCCAAAAAGTATATCATTTAAAAACTTATTGTTGAAAAGAGATATCATTCAAAACATATACCTATCAAAATCATATTGTTTAGAAAATATATGACTTAAAAACCATACCATCTAAAAAGTATAGACAGGCAGACATAAAAAAAATTTGGTTACACGTTCAAAATGCGCGCATTTTGAACGTTTAACCAAACCATTTACTCGATTATTCGTTATTGACAAACTCAGTCTATCGTTATTTCTTTTCATATTTTATGTATTTTATCGAAATAACGTAACATCAAAGTTTTGTTACCCATAATTTTGTTTCCACGTAAGTTTCAGTTTGCAAAATAGTTGAAACATTTAAAACGAGTGCTAAGACACTTCTATCTATTTTCCTAGGTTAGGGCAATCCTATTGGTTAGGTTATGTCAGAACTGCGACCAACACACGCACGAGCCGAGCGAGCGAAGCGAGCATGCCGCGGTAGCGGCCGGCGAGTGCTAGGACACTTCTATCCCTTTTCCTAGGTTAGAGCAATCCTATAGGTTAGGTTATGTTAGAACTGCGACCAACACACGCACGAGCCGAGCGAGCGAAGCGAGCGTGCCGCGGCAGCGGCCGGCGAGTGCTAAGACACTTCTATCCATTTTCCTAGGTTAGGGCAATCCTATAGGTTAGGTTATGTTAGAACTGCGACCAACACACGCACGAGCCGAGCGAGCGAAGCGAGCGTGCCGCGGCAGCGGCCGGCGAGTGCTAAGACACCACTATCCATTTTCTTAGGTTAGGGCAATCCTATAGGTTAGGTTATGTTAGAACTGCGACCAACACACGCACGAGCCGAGCGAGCGAAGTGAGTTATTATGTGTACCGTTACACATTGAAACATGTTTTTATGAACAGTTTTATCGATTACTTAATATTATCATATATAAAAAATAAGTGCGTATAACAAACGAAAATTTGAGGAACGAAATCGTCTATCAATGTTAATACGTACATTATGTGATTGCGGCATATTAATGTATTATTTTCAGCCCACCTGCATTGGCTTATTGTAATAAAATTATCCGCAACATACTGCCAGGCGCTATATCAAAAGTTTGTTATATCTAATGATAAATATATATTAAGAATCTTCTATTAATCGATTCATATACGTAATAATTATTATGTTTAATAATATATCTATAGAAAGTTTATTATACGTAACGACCAATAGATTTCGAGAACTTTATAGGACTTTAAATGTATACGAAAGGTTTGTTAGATGGAATAATTATTATTTAAACGATTTTATGTGTTTGAAAAGTATGATTTACGATTTTTATCTTAATTGATAATTATACCAACCAAAATTATATATTTCGTTGGTATTTATTTAAAATAATATATATTTTGTTGTTCTATCTTATATTACTTACCCGAGTACCCTTTGTCCTTCCCCAAGTCTCAGACTATGTATATACCAAATTTCATCCAAATCGGTTCAGTAGTTTAAGAGTGAAGAGGTAACATACAAACAAACAAATATACAAACTCACTTTCGCATTTACAGGATTTTGTGATGTGATAATCCTGCGCAGACGAAGTCGCGGGCACCAGCTAGTGTGCTATAAATGCTAGAACACACATTGCAAATTCATTGTGCTGTACCGACTATGAAGTTATTCTTGGAAACGAGAGGCGTGTCGGTGTGTCGTGCACGCGACTCGGGTGCGATATGAAATGATGAATGTGTGTTTGTTCGATTGCTACTTTGTTTACGTTATAGTACTCCTATCACGCCTTGACTGCCGGTATTGGCAGCTTTAAATATCTGACAATAGTATTGATCACTTGTACATATGAAAAAAATATAAATGCAGAGTAGACAGAGCCTAAGGCCATGAGATTCGAAGGCCACTCATAGTGTGATTGTGAGCGTGAAGGGCCATGGGTTGCCAGCAGCGCTGTATTAATAGTTAAATTACAATAATGCTGAATTAACACGGAATCAACATGAACCTCCATTCAACAAGTTTATTTGTCAGGCAAATTAAGCCCCGAATTTCAATAGTTTCATATATAAACACCATCTAGTGATGAGCGGAAGCACTAAATAATAGAATTAATATCCGTATTATTTGCCAAACAAACTACAAAAACCCTGACTTTTAAGCGTTAACTCCAATTATCTTTTAAACGGCCAAACCAATTTTCATTAATCATGGCTAGGAAACACTGCAAGGAAAATTGCTTTAACTTAAAAAATTACATCGAAATTGGTCTATTCGTTCTAACGCGACGATGACACAGACAGACAGACATTAGCGTCAGACTTATAGCAGCCCTCTTTTTGTCGGAGGTTAAAAACGAGAGTTATCGATGCACACAAAAACAAAGCAAAGCTGAAGTTAAAGTGGACAGACCACGTACGCCGGTTGCAGCCAGATAGGTGGACCAAATTAATCACAGGATGGAATCCTGCAGATGGTCGTAGGAAGCCAGGCATGCCTAAGAAACGTTGGAATGACGACCTCAATTATTTTGAGCAGAATTGGTCACAAAGTCGCTCTAAATAGGGATGAGTGGAAGGATATGGGGAAACTTTTGCCCAGCATTGGGACAATGAAGAATAAAAAAAAGGTTGAGAATCTCCAGGTGCAGTATGATAGCATATTTATAAGCGTATGTGATGGGTATAAGGATATCTACTTAGTTAATAATCAAATAAATTATCAATTATCTTGTTGCCACTCCTGGCCTATCGACGGTGATTGATCGAAGCAGATCCAATGGGTTGAAATACTGCCTTAGTGTTCGCTATATGAAGTAAACTGTAACTCCATGCGTGGCTTTCAAATAAAATTCGTAGGTAAATATAAAGTGAATTTCGATTCATCGAATTTTTCGTGAAAATGTCGCCGAAAATTCTGCCTCAAAAACAATTCACGGGATAACATAATCAAAAAACAGCGGAAGTGAGATCAACAGGTGAAAACGGGGAAGTGAGGTGTAACGAGAAAATTACGAAATCTCTATTTGCGTCCGGGTAGCGATTTGGGCCGGAAGTCGCTCTCGCTCGCTCATTCCGCTCTTTCCGGTTGCTCGTTCGGGTACAATTTTTTTTTGTTGATCATGTTTTAGGTTGTTTATGATTTTTTGGAAAACTCTAAAAGCAGAATTTTCCTATGCTGCAAGTAAATATAAATTGGAGACTGCATGTCCCGCGTTGGTCGTAAAAGTTGACCAGATTAGAAACCAGATGCCGCACAGTGACTTCAACTAAAACGAATATTATGGGACCATCTTTTGCTCTTTTCTCCTGACAGCTCTGTCAAATGAATCCAAAAAAGTAACCGGAAACTCTTAAGGTCGTTTTCCGTCCTCGCATCTCTCCCCCGTTCTCGCCATGTGAACACCTTCCACAAGGAGATTCCGTTTAGTATATAATACTTAAGTACCTGGGCGATCGAGCTGTGCTCGGTTATATCTCAAACATTAACTACATTTTTTAAAACTTGTCTAAAAACCATAAAAATTAAAATATTATATATAAACTTGAACATAAAAAAAACAAAAGTAAGTCACCGAGTGGGATTTGAACCCGTAATACTCGTTCTTGCCGTCCGCGTCTTGAACCGCTGGGCCAAACGGATAGTGGCCGGTAAGACGAAATTAGCGACCATATTCTGCGTGGAAAGAAAAACGCATGAAAACTCAAAAACACGCGTTTTCCCAAACATAAGACTATTGTTTACCCCAGAAAACCCTCATATAATAACTCGATTCCTACGCACATTTGCGAAAAACGGCCACTTTTAGCTAATGTGCGTAGAAAAGCTTCACGTTCGCACTTTAAATTATAAACAGTAGTTTATAAAATAGTTAAAAGGGTTATCTAGGGTTTGATCAAAACTAAATTTTAAATGATACCATCGTTTCCTTTCAAATAATTTATTTTAAATGAGGGCGCCACTGGACCCCGGATAATTCAGGTAGCCCCTTAAGGTACACTAACACCTAGTACTATAAGGTATGTTAATAAATGCATGTATATTTTTTAGTTATACCTACCCGTTTTTTGCTCCGGCTGTACTTGTCTTCTTTTTTACGCTGCGCCGCTGATACCTATATTTATTTAAACAAGAATTGCTCGTTTAATTAAACGTATAAGATAATTCTGTGCTGCCATCTGGTGAGATATTTCTGATTATTCTAAAGATACGGTGGGATAGCATCCTAAATCTGTTTCTGTTTCACTATTTCTGCTGATCGATTTATCCGATCGAGGGTATAGGCGAAAATACTAATCACGTAACGGGTAATGCGGCAACCCATCATTATTTTCATTTGCTTTTAGGGTTCCGTACCCAAAGGGAAAAACGGGACCCTATTACTAAGACTTCGCTGTCTGTCCGTCTGTCCATCACCAGGTTTGTATCTCAAGAACCGCGATAGCTAGACAGTTGACATTTTCACAAATTATGTATTTCTGTTGCCGCTGTACAACAAATACTAAAAACCAAATAAAATAAATGTTAAAGGCTAAAACCCCCATACAAAAAACGCGATTTTTTGTATATTATGGTACGGAACCCTTAGTGCGCGAATCCGATTCGCACTTTTATTTTTCCACCTTCACACTAAAAATGACATTTGGGTTTAGCTCTAGGCTCTGTCTGCTTGAACCGTCAGAATAAAAATGCTATGTCTGGATGTAGAATTTAGTAAAAAAAATGTGGGGTTGAGTAGCCTGTAATAGGGCTGGTGAATAAAAAGGTCCGACGGTGTTTAACTTCGTGTATTCTGCCATAAATGGAAGCGGAAGAAGAATAAAAATACATTGTCCATAGATAATGAAGTTTAGCATAGATAAAATACACTAAAATGAGGCGTTTTCCAATGAAAAAAAAATGAGGTTAAAAACATTGTCAAAAGATGGCGCATAAGAGTTTGAAAACGTTCTGTCAAAAATGAAAGAGGCCGTTTCGTTAAATTCTTGTATTAAATTTGTAATTAACCAATCTTGTGTTTTGCTATTATTTAAGTAAAAAAATACATATTTACAAACAATTATATATTTTTAACTAAATTTAATAAAATAAAAATATTATATTTTCCAAAACGTAGTGATTATATTCTTTTTGATTCCAAAGACAAACTCTCACTATGAAAATTTTATATGAATTAGACATTGACAGATCTATTTATGTGATTACTGGCGGCATCTATGTAAAAGGACATCAGGGATAAAAAGTGAAGTGTAAACAATGTAGAAAGGACATACCCGTAATAAATTGAACCACGGGCTATACTACATGACACGGAAAAAGTAAGAACACCCCTTGGAATAAGTATATTAATCAAAGGTGTCGACCGTACATTTACAGCTGTATATATGATTACAAGGTTTCTCTGTCGCCATAATAATTATTGAATTTATGGGACTTACCGCGATTAATTGTGACTAGGGTCTGATATTTCGACGTTCTTTAGCTTGACAGTTTAAAATTTACCGCATTTCTACAGTCTATAGGAAATCGACGTGATTTATTTGTATGTGTGTAAGTGCTATTTTTATGTATGTTTGTGAACATAAAACCCGCAAGTTTACAAAAATATAAAAACCGCAATTTTTCACAGTTGGTGAGATCCATATTTTGAATGTTATGTGAAAAAGGGGCCAAAAATTAAAAAATATATATATATATATATGATCAAATGATCTAGGACGAACATTGTTATGAACAGCCGAGCGAGTGTTTCTTTCAAAAGCCATTTTTTTAAATTAATTTGCTACATTGACATTACTTACTTAAGGGGATACATGAGTTTTTCGGAGTTCAGTGCTGCCACCATCCGTAAAATTATATCATTAAACATTTTAACTTGACTAACCCTTCAAACTATTATGACTACTGTTTACAGTTTAAAGTAAGAACGTGAAGCTTTTTTTTTGCACATTTGCCAAAAGTGGTCACAAATTTGTTCATTGGAAAAAAGTGTAAGTACGAAACAACTAAATCCAACGAAGTTTCCTACAAAAGATTCTTACAAGAAAGTACTAGTAATTCCCAAATTTATTCCTAACAAATAACACGGAGAGTGTGAGCAGAAAATACATCAACCTTCCACCTTACTAGTGAACGAAACACTACCTTACTATGTATACTAACTCGTTATCCATTGCTGCACCTATGTTGAAAGCTTCATTAACATTTCACACAAAACTATCGATGGATGTGACCTTAATCGAAACAGTTGTAGCAAAAAAGGGTTTAGCGTTCGCAAATTTGTCTACTCTATTGCTATGTCGATATGTACCTTTGTGTTAATCCCTCTTTCTTGGTTGAAAGGATATCCATAAACGATTAAAGGACGAAGGCGAATCTATATGAAGGACGAGGTGACCTCGAAAGGTGTTTTATATTCATGTGTGATTCGGAACAGTTCATGTTACAATCGATACTAAGAAATATTTCTTGGAATCTACTTTCAAAATATATAGACAAAACGGCTAGCAACAAGCTCACAATTTTTTTTTTTCATAGAAATACCATCATCAAGTCTTTTTGGTGGTCCTATTCTACTCTACCGTAGCGAAATAAATGTGAGTATAATGTGGGTCTCGTTGGTCATCAGCATTAGGTCTTTTTGTCTCCACTGCAGGAGCACCCTCTTTGTACTACCCGAGCCAAACTTGGCCAGAGCTGCCAGAGGTCTTGGCCTATACTCTCCACGCTGGCCAGACGGGTTGGAGAGGTCTCATTAATGTTTATAAGCTTTGTTTAGCTTGTTTTCCCTATGTCGCCTTCTATACGACATCCACGGGAGGTCTTGGAGTGGCCCTATTCTACTCTGCCGGAAACCACACGGCTCGTTGGTGTTTATAATAATATAATAATAATTCCTTTATTTCAGGCAATAGCATTGTACTTACAAATTTTGTACAATGCCAGACCCATATTATAAATACCTTATAACTAACATACATAAATTTATATCATTTCTATCCTAATTTACACGTAGTGTCGGCGACGTGTGACGCACGGTATCGTCGGGCAGCCGACCTCGGAATCTCCGAAATATGACACCTTGCGGCCAGAAGTCCTCCTTCATGAAGGTTGGCTTTGTTTAGCTTGTATTTCCTAAGTCTCCTACAACATCCACTCAAAGACTAGAAGTCCTATTTTACTGTGCTGAAAAATAAATAAATATTAGTAAAAGGTTTATTAAAACACTTTCTAAAGCCTCTAATTCAACAAACTCTTTTAGCAACATAATTAAGGCCACCACCGGCTACTCGACACTAAATAGGTCCCGCACTAATCCAGTTAAGGCGAAAAATTTTGCATCGCAAAATTCTCTTTGAGACCTTTGAGAGTCGACGTAATGCCATGAAAGTCCTCCGCACTCCCGCTTTTAAAGTTTTTGAACCGACTACGGCGAAGCCAAAAGATGGGTTAAGTGTTTCACCGTTACGTGTGTATGCGTATGTTCATCTATTCCTTTGTATCTTTAATGCTATGAATGATACCACCTCGTTGGAATCATCTTAGCTGTTACAGTTTTAATATGGCGCCATCTATAGGCCAAAAAGTATTAAACTAAAAAATAAATTATATAATGTACATATGTATTAGAAGGTTGCCAGTACTTAGCCAGCCTTAGCCATTGTAGTATGCGAAAACCTGTTAATTGTGTTCCTAGATAGTTAAGAGTTATTAAGTAGATATAAGAACTGTATGGCTTTCCAAATAAAATAAAATAAAAATAAAGCATTGTTTTAACCCCTAACAAAAAGACGGTTTTTAAAAGTTTGACGCTATTGGCTGTCTGTCGGTCTGTCTGTTTGTCTGTGGCATCGTAGCTCACAAACGGATATTTGAGAACTATGATGCACACGTATAACGATTTCGATGCAGTTTTTTATGTAAAAGCAAGTTCCTTGCGATGATTTTTAGATATGTTTGAAGAAAATCGGTTTAGCCGTTTAATAAATATTGGGAATTGACACTTGAAATCGTGTTTTTTTTTTAAATTTACCTGCCAAATAATATATAGCGATACGTTTTTCAATTATACTTAACATCAGTTGAAATATTTAGCTCCGCCACTTATCACTAGATGATGCCGTTATGTTCTTTTTAATTGCATTGCCATGTATATTTTTATTTATTATTAACAAAACTCTTTCCAAAGCCTCTAATTCAACAAACTCTTTAAGCAACATAATTAAGGCCACCACCGGCTACTCGACACTAAATAGGTCCCGCACTAATCCAGTTAAGGCGAAAATTTTTGCATCGCAAAATTCTCTTTGAGACCTTTGAGAGTCGACGTAATGCCATGAAAGTCGTCCGCACTCCCGCTTTTAAAGTTTTTGAACCGACTACGGCGAAGCCAAAAGATGGGTTAAGTGTTTCACCGTTACGTGTGTATGCGTATGTTCATCTATTTCTTTGTATCTTTTATTTTAATGATACCACCTCGTTGGAATCATCTTAGCTGTTACAGTTTTAATATGGCGCCATCTATAGACCAAAAAGTATTGGATATAAAAAATGAAATAAGTGAACGAATCATGGTGTAGTATAGGGTATCATATATTGGTAAAAGGACTGCCCCATTAGAGATAAAGATGTGTTAGTGTATAGTACTTATAATATACATAATAATAGTATTAGAAGGTAGCTAGTAATTAGCCAGCCTTAGCCGTAAAGCAGTAATTTCTAACTCCCAATAAAAAGAAGGTTGTTTTAAGTTTGACGCTAATGGTTACCTGTCGGTCTGTCTGTGGCATCATAGCTATCAAACACATATACCGATTTTGATGCAGTTTTTAGGGTTCCGTACCTCAAAAGGAAAAAACGGAACCCTTATAGGATCACTTTGTTGTCCGTCTGTCCGTCCGTCCGTCCGTCTGTCAAGACCCTTTTTCTCAGGAACGCGTGGAGGTATGAAGCTGCTGTCCCTTGAAGCTGTGAAAAAATCAAACTTCTAAGCCAACGCAATCAAAAGATACAGCCGTTTATGCCGCAAATTTTCGACACTTGCAAGGGAATCAAAACCTACAGGGTGCTTCCCGTGAACTCAGAATCTTGAAATTTGGTACGAAGCAACGTCTTATAGCATAGATAAAGGAAAAATTACGAAAACCATAAATTTTTAGTTACATCACATAATATATATTTTTTTAATAATTTTAAACTTACTACCCATTTCCTCATAAACGCGTAGAGGTATTAAATTGAAATTCATACCAAATTCTCGTTTGTACGGAACCCTCGGTGCGCGAGTCCGACTCGCACTTGGCCGGTTTTTTTTTTGTGAAAGCAAGTTGCCTTGCGATGATTTTAAGTTATGTTTAAAGAAAATGGGTTTAGCCATTTAAAAGTTGTTGGAGGTTAACATTAGGAAGTCGGGGTTTTTTAATTTACCTGGGAAATAACAGATAGCGATACAATTACACTTAACATCGGTTGGAATATGTAGCTCCGCCACTCATCACTAGATGATGTCATCGGGGTTTTTTTAAATGGCATTGCCATCTAACTTCTTCTAGGCACTCTTTCGCAGGGGAGGTATTCAAGGATTTTTTAATAGTTTGCTTAAATGTTATTTATTTTTAGTATGTACCTATTTTAGTTTATTTTATTTAGTTTTAGTATAGCAGGATATTTTTTTTTATTTCAAGTTATGATTACGCCCAAATGCTGTGTCCCGCACCTAAGGTAGCCTATGTGTTTATTCAAGATGTCAGCTTCCTGCATGGCAAATTTTATCAAAATTGGTCCAGCCGATTGCGCGAGAATAAGTAAAAAACATACACACACACTCACTAACCTTCGCCGTTATAAGTGTAATAAAGAAATCTCAATTTTCATGTTCATTTGTCTGCACATAAACATATAAATAACCTTAATGACATTAACAAATATCCTACAATAAAACTAAATATAACTATTAATAAGACTACAACTAAACTTAATATAAATACTTAATTAAATAATATAAATTAAGGCATTTGTAAAGAATATACCAATGTTTTAAGCTGTAAGATTGTGAAACACCTGAGCTAGATATTAATGTTAATCCAAGATAGTCTACTATCACTGTCGCTTTAAAGGATTTCTGCTTGTTATTTACTTTGCAAGAACTGTTTCTTGAGAAATTAAGTTCTTGAGTAAAGTAAGTTTGAACTTTCTAAGAGAAATTGAAGAAATCTCTTGAATAATTGCAACTTTTGAGCTCAAATCACGGAGTTTTAGTTCTGGCTTAAAACTACAGTAGAAGATTTCAGAATGATTTTATCAAAAACTAGCTGAAGCCTGCGACTTCGTTCGGTTGTACTTTACGAATCTGGAAAATGTTCATCAGGTTGAACAACTTTTGCTAAGGCGTCATTTTATATAACTATGCTATATAATGAAAAAAATTTATTCGAATCCGTGTAGTATTTCCGGGATTATCGTGTACAAACAAATAAATAAATATATAAGGTCAAATTACACAGATTGAGATAGCTCCAAATTAAGGTCGAGACTTGTGTTATGGGATACTAACTCAACGATACTATATTTTATAACAAATACATTTATAGATAAACATCAAAGACCTAGGACTATTTGAAAAAGGCCATTTTCTAACTTGCCCTGACCGAGGATCGAATCCGAAACCTCGGCCGTGACCACTACGCCACGGAGGTCGAAATAATCAGACAAATAGATATATTTAAGGGTTCCGTACCCTGAATCCCCTGATTATAATAGGGGATTTCAATGCAGTAGTAGGAGAGGGTAATGTAGAAAATATAATAGGTAAATATGGATTGGGGAAGAAAAATGAAAGAGGAAAGAGATTAATAGAATTCTGCAAAGAGAACGATTTAATAGTCACTAATACTATGTTTAAACAGCCAAAGAGAAGACGGTACACTTGGAAGATGCCTGGTGATATAGGCCGATTTCAAATTGATTATATTATAGTACAAAATAAATTTAAGGAAAACGTTAAAATAAGCAAAACTTATCCAGGAGCAGATTTAAGTACAGATCATAATTTGTTAGTTAGCAAAATAAACATACATATAGGTAAAAAAAGTAGAATAAATAGACCAAAAAAAATAGATCTCACTAAAATAAAAGAAAATTCTAGTCAAAGCGTGCAATATAGTAATAAAGTAGGAGATAAATTAGAATTATACAAAAAGAATAGAAATACAGAAGAAAGTAAAGATGTAGAGAAAAACTGGTGCGCATTAAGAGATATTATAAAAGAAAGTGCAGAAGAGCATTTACAAAATAGAAAAATAGTACCGCGGAAGAAATGGCTAAATAACGAAATTCAAGATTTGATGTTGGAACGCAGAACACTCAGAAACAAGAACGATATCAAAAGCATACAAGAATACAAACGATTATCTAATAAAATAACACTGAAATGCAGACAAGAAAGAGAGAAAGCCATTGAAAAAGACTGCGACGACGTAGAAAGATTTTTAAATAAAGCAAAACCAGACATAGCTTATAGCATCATAAAAAAATTAAAAACAAACCATAAAACAAAAAGTACAGTTATTTTAAATGAAGACAATAGAATATTAATAGACGATAGATAAATAGTAGAAAGATGGGTTGAATATATAGAAAAACTTTATGATGGAGAAGGTTTGTGTGATGAGGATATAGAAGATGAAAATAGGGTAGAAGAAAACGAGATAGGGCCTGAAATAACGCGCGAAGAATTTGAATTTGCACTCAATAGTTTACAAAATAACAAGGCCGCTGGAGTAGATGGAATACAAATAGAACTTATTAAATATATTAAATGTCACACACTTATAGACGAGATATTTAAATTAATACAAGAAATATATAAAACAGGAAAAATACCAAATGATTTTAAAATAAGTAGAACCGTTACGATACCAAAAAAACCAAATACGAAAAGATGTGAAGAATATAGAACGATTAGTTTAATTACACAAGCATCAAAAATATTGATAAAAATAATACAAAATAGAATCCGACCTAAAGTAGAAAATATAGTAGGCAACGACCAATATGGTTTTCGCAAAAACAAAGGCACTCGAGAAGCAGTTTTAGCACTTAGAATTATAATAGAAAGAAGATTGGAACTTGGTTTAGAAACACATATTGCGTTTATAGATTTAGAGAAAGCGTTCGATAAAGTAAATTGGATACTAATGATGAAGGCGCTTAAGAATGCTGGCATAGACTATAGAGACAGGAGAATAATCAAAGAACTGTATAAAGAACAAGAGACAATAATAGAAAGTAATAATGAAAAAAGACAGGCTAAAATACGACAGGGAGTGAGGCAGGGTTGTCCACTTTCTCCACTGATATTCAATCTATTTATAGAAGCAGCAATATCTCAAATCAAAGACCAAGATTTAGGAGGAGTTAGTATTAATGGAGAAAAGATACATTTTATAAGATTTGCAGATGACATAGCAGCCCTTGGAAGCAGTTCACAACAGTTAGAAAAGTTAATAGAAGCAATGAATAATATTTTTAAAGAACATAAATTGAGTATAAACATAAATAAAACCAAGTCCTTAATTGTCTCAAAGTCAGGTCCAGTAATTAAAAATATCCAACTTAATATTAAAACAATAGACCAAGTTCAGAGTTTCAAATATTTAGGAACTATTATCAACGAAGAGGCAAGATGCTCAGAAGATATTAAGAAGAGGATTGCTATTGCAAAAAGTACATTTAAGAGTAAAAATACATATTTTGTTCTGGTATTAAAGAAAGTTTACGTAAAAGATTTATTAAAACATTTATATGGAGCACTGCCTTGTATGGATGTGAAACGTAGACGATGACAAAAAAGGATAGAGATAGATTAGAAGCATTTGAAATGTGGTGCTGGAGGAGAATGAAAAAAATAAGTTGGACAGAAAAAATTACAAATGAGAAGGTATTAGAGGATGTGAGAGAGAAAAGACAAATAATACAAATTATAGAAAATAGAAGAGGCAAAATGTTCGGTCATCTACTACGCCACGATGCATTCTTTAAAACAATAATGGAAGGAAAAATAGAAGGAAAGAGAGGAGTAGGAAAACCCAGAAGGAAATTTATAGACCAAATAAAAGTAAAATTAAAAGTGAAAACATATAAAGAGGTTAAGAACTTAGCGGAAGGAAGAGAGACATGGAAAGCACTCCACCGACAAGAGCCCAGCTCTTAAATATAAGAAGAAGTTGCCGGTATAACAACAAATACAAAAATATATATATATATATATATATATTTAAGGGGGGCTCCCATACAACAAACGCGATTTTTTATAGATAATGGTACGTACCTAACCCTTAGTGCGCGAATACGATTCGCTGCTCGGGCCAAGTATGGCTCTGGTAGTACAAAAAGGATCGTGCTTCTGCAGTGGAGACAAAAAGACCTGATGATGATGATGATGAAATCTGTTATGATGATTGTTAAACGGTTTACTCTGCAACTACGGCCTTCTTCTTATATTTAAGAGCTGGGCTCTTTTCGGTGGAGTGCTTTCCATATCTCTCTTCCTTCCGCTAAGTTTTTAACCTCTTTATATGTTTTCACGTTTAATTTTTCTTTTATTTGGTCTATAAATTTTCTTCTGGGTTTTCCTACTCCTCTCTTTCCTTCTATTTTTCCTTCCATTATTATTTTAACGGCCACTCCGCCTGTATTCCGTTTCACCAAATTCCTAAAGATTTAAGGAAACATTTTTTTCACACACTTTATAACATCAAAATGAGATCTGCAAAGACCTATGGAGCGGAGTGTTGGCTCTTAGTAAATACCAAACTGGCAAGATGCAAGTGACAGAAATGCGAATGTTAAGATGGTCGGTGGTGGTCACAATACACGATACCCTTTCAAATAATAGATGGCGCTGCGATATCAATATAGTATGTAGTTCCTCCACTTATCACTAGATGGTGTCATTAGGGTTTTTGAAGTGAAAACTTCTTTAGCGGCGTTGTGCACTTTTTTTGGAATGGGTAAAAAATGTTAAAATCGCTTCAGGACACGTGACCTGATCGAAAATTCGTAAGACGGATGGAGAGTAGACAGCTGGCGCGGCGTAAGAGAGGGAGTATCCCCCTCTCTTTCTACGGCGCGGCGAAAATGTATGCCTGCGCCTGCTGTTTCGTTTAGGCGGCGCAGGGCGCTTGCGCGAATGTTCGTGTGTGTTTATGTTACAGCGTGCTATGCGCATCCATGGATGGTGACAGCTGATGGCTCGACCGTCTGTGTAGTGGCCATACTGCTGTGTTTTCACTTCTGCCGGCACTCCCAGAGTGCAGATTTGTTTATATGTGGAAATAAGCATTGTGGGCTAAATGCGTTACCCTCCTATGCTTACAACACGACTTTAGCCATTTCTCTCACTTCATCCATGAACAACTTTCTTGGTCTTCATTTTCTTCTCCTGGCATCCACCAATCCTTCCATAGACTAGAACAAATTAAATTTGCTATCGCTTGATATCCAATTCATATAAATGAATTCCCTATAGTACAGTTTTAACGACTGACTGACCAAAGCATTCGACCAAAAATAGCATTTGTGGCGCTACGTCCATTTAGTTCCAATTATGTGATTATTGGTTTGGCGGGCGCGTGGATCAAAGACCAAAGAAGATATGAATAAACTTAAATTAGTCAATTTGTTTTTTTTTTTTAGACAGTGGCTCCTTAATTTGTTACGTTATTAAATTTGTAACTTTAAGTCGTTGGAGAAAATGATGTGGTATAGTTTATTGCCCTTTTTCTGCGCTAACAGCATCAAAAAAGCGAGATCAAATCTTTTTCTGATCAATCAATACATCATCAATACATTAATGCATATAATAAAACAGTAGGAACCGCGTGTCTGTACATTTGCTTACAACACGACTTTAGCCATTTCTCTCACTTCATCCATGAACAACTTTCTTGGTTTTCATTTTCTTCTCCCGGCATCCACCAATCCTTCCATAGACTAGAACAAATTAAATTTGCTATCGCTTGATATCCAAT
Source organism: Acrobasis consociella (assembly GCA_963555685.1). Lineage (NCBI taxonomy): Eukaryota > Metazoa > Arthropoda > Insecta > Lepidoptera > Pyralidae > Acrobasis > Acrobasis consociella. Next base: position 1,685,113 of record OY743107.1, read on the forward strand.
TCATATAAATGAATTCCCTATAGTACAGTTTTAACGACTGACTGACCAAAGCATTCGACCAAAAATAGCATTTGTGGCGCTACGTCCATTTAGTTCCAATTATGTGATTATTGTATTGGTTTGGCGGGCGCGTGGATCAAAGACCAAAGAAGATATGAATAAACTTAAATTAGTCATATTGTTTTTTTTTAGACAATGGCTCCTTAATTTGTTACGTTATTGAATTGTCACTTTAAGTCGTTGGAGAAAATGATGTGGTATAGTTTGACGACCTCCGTGGCGTAATGGTCAACACGTTAAACCGCTAATCCGGAGGTCCTGGGTTCGATCCCCAGCCAGGGCAAGTTGGAAAATGGCCTTTATCAAATTGTTCTGCGTCTTGGATGTTTTCTATATATGTATTTGTTGTAAAATATAGTACCGTTGAGTTAGTATCGCATGACACAAGTCTCGAACTTACTTTGGGGCTAGCTCAATCTCTTTTCTGCGCTAGCAGCATCAAGAAAGCGAGATCAAATCTATTTCTGATCAATCTTTAAATAAAGTAAATTTATCGATATGTTTATTTGCGGTAACTATTAAATACACGGTAAGTATTGTAAATTTAAATAACCTTTAATAAATAATAATTCTATCAGGAGTCAAGACTATAACTAGTGTCGGTTCGTTACCCTACTGTGGGAAATGTTGGTCATATTAAACTAAATTAAGTTACAGAACAAGTAATAAATTGGCGTACTGAATACGGACAAGCTATTTAAGAATAGAAAAGTAATAAAATATAATAAGAATTTCCTTAAATTATCACCTTTGATTATTTTCATGTGACTGTGATATCAACACTTGGTCCATAACATATCTACAGTATTACTTCTTCTCGTTAGTTATATAGTATCTTGTAACTTTAATGTGAACGAAATTTTACTTTATCGAAAATGATCTATTTAGTTGAATACCTAATTAAATGTTGCTTTCTATTTGTTCCTAAAACCAACCATACTCGTATCTTTCATTTCCATTGCTCCAAGGTTTCATATTAATTCGTTTGTTTTGCTAATGCGTTCGTTCCTGTAATTACAATTACGCAAAATTTGTTTGATTCAGGTAATTTGCGTGTGCTTTGTTGATAGAATCAAATGCACACTAAAGAATACTGCAAAAGGATTTCTAAAAGGTAACTATAACGTTTAGTTTTGAAATATTTTTCCAAAACTAAAATTCTACTTCACCCTCTAACTATATAAACCGAATTTGATAAAATTGATCTGGGACTACCTCACAAGACAGTAAGTATGCCCTTTCAAACAAAAAATGGTCCTTATCTGACTAGTTCCTGCCTCCGTGGTGTAGTGGTTAGAGCGTTCGGCTCACATCCGGAGATCGCGGGTTCGATTCCCGGCGGGGGCAACGACTTTGTGTTGTTGTCCTAGTTTGGTTAGGACATTGCAGGCTCATCACCTGATTGTCTGATAAGTAAGATGATCCGTGCTTCGGAGGGCACGCTAAGCCGTCGGTCCCGGTCACTGTCTTTGACATTGGTCGTTACCTAAAACCATGTCAGAGGCCTTTAAGGCGGTTTAAAAACTCTGACACTAGTGTTAGTCACTAACACACACGATAAGAAGAAGATCTGACTAGTTTCAAACAAAACAAGAATGTCTAGTATCAAACTAAAAAATAATTTTTCAAATTGTTACGTTGATGTAATACATTAAAATAATTGATCACCTCCACCTCAAAAGTATAGTTCTGTGTTTGTAGATTACATGAAAACCTAAAATAATTATATAAATTGAAAATAAAGTGGTAATTTCAATCTTCTTCTTCTCGTGTGTGTTAGTGACTAACACTAGTGTCAGAGTTTTTAAACCGCCTTAAAGGCCTCTGACATGGTTTTAGGTAACGACCAATGTCAAAGACAGTGACCGGGACCGGCGGCTTAACGTGCCCTCCGAAGCACGGATCATTTTACTTATCGGACAATCAGGTGATCAGCCTACAATGTCCTAACCAAACTAGAACAACAACACAAAGTCGTTGCCCCCGCCGGGAATCGAACCCGCGACCTCCGGGTATGAGCCGAACGCTCTAACCACTACACCACGGAGGCAGTTAAGGAGGAGGAGGAGGTAATTTCAATATAATACGTTCACTTACGGAAAATAGTTCACTGAACATCACAGCGCTAGTAGTACCTAGTTAACAAACGTCTTACTTTGAGGATTTCAAATGTGATTGACTTTGGCATTGTACAGAACCCTCTTCAATCGAGTTCATCTTGCACTTGGCCGGGTTTTTGAAATCGGTTAAGAATGACATATGAGCTCATGGTTCGAAACAAAAGTTTATTAGGTATATCACTATTTTTAAAACTGGTTACCTATCATAAACAAGAGAAGGTTATGTACGAATTTTAAAACACCAAAAACGTTTCGTAACTTTTTATTTCTATAATGTCATTTGACCGAAAATTCAATTGCCATACTGTTGAAATTGCCGATATTTGATTGTTTATTTTTTTGAAAGCTATATGCTTTGTATTGCAATCCAACATTAATCTGCAGATACAATTGCTATAATGTTTTATTTATGAAAAAATTATTTTCATGTTATTAAAAGACAGCATTTCAAATGATATAATAATAAAAATCTTGAGTCCCACGCTCGCTCATGATTTGGTCACAGGAAACCTTACTTACACTCCATGGGGCAAAGTTGTTTTTGTGTCTGTGTTACTTTGCAACTGCCACTGACGTAGAAGTCCAACAGACACCACGAAATAGATACTCGTAATCTTCTCCAAAAACTTTATTTTTTGAGTTTCGTTTCCGGCGTTTCTAGTACCTTCCTTATTTGCGTCGCGGCACCGGTCAACCTGGCGGCAGCGGTCGCGAAAGCCTCACATGAGCACGTTGGTGCTGCGGTGTCCACCAATCTACCACGTCAGTAATAAGTTTTTGAAAAAAATTACGCTAAAATGAGAAGAAGCGAATTTTAAAAAACCTAAAAAGGCAATTATTAGTTTTGGACCATATGAAAATGTGAGCCAAAAATATTTTGGTCACAATAAACCTAACCTATACTCCACGGCAAAATTGACTTTGTGTCTGTGTTATTTAAAAAAAAAAAACAAAAAAAAAAAAAAAATTTCGCTCTAAGCTTGAGTCCCTCGCTTGCTTCGCTAGCTCGCTCATGTCTTTGTATGTAATTAAGTATGATAGGTTACCTACCTTAAAAACTATCATTATCTAATGGAGTTAAAGGCTCTGCTTACCCCGCTAGAGATAAACATGAAGTTAGTAATATGTATTTCTGTATTTGACGACCTCCGTGGCGTAGTGGTCACCATGCTAGTCCGCCACCCAGAGGTCCTGGGTTCGATTCCCGGTCAGGGCAAGTTGGAAAATGGCCTTTTTCAAATTTTCCTGGGTCTTGGATGTTTATCTATATAGGTATGTATGTATTTGTTATAAAATATAGTATCGTTAAGTTAGTATCCCATAACACAAGTCTCGAAACTTACTTTGGGGCTAGCTCAAATCAGTGTAATTTGTCCCTATATATTTATTTATTTATACCTATTGTAATGAAAAAGCCTTGTGGGTGTACTTAAATATACTTACCGCGTGGGAGGATATATCAGAGGTTAAACCTATAACCCAATTAACTTGCGATACCCTCCCGGCTTTCTCAAACCGCTCGTGACGCAGCATCCGGTCTCATCATGATAAATTATCTGCGGACTTTTTATTGTAATAAATGATGGATACCCTGTCTCTCGTTAGTTCGTTTTTATGCCGTAAATAATTTTAATGTTATGTTACATCATTTTTTAAGTAAAACTTTTCAAAACTAGTGGTTTTATAAGCTGTAGACCTCGCGAGTCAACTTGACCGGAAGGGACAAAAAGTTGTTCAGTTGCGTAGGTAACATAAGATTTATGTCATTTTTGAAAATAAATCGAAACATGTAATATTTGAAAATTTTTCAACTCCATTTTGGGTCATTTTGAAAAATTTCAAAATGCTTCTACTTCCTACCTACCCTTTAGGTACGGAACACTTTTAAGGATTCCAAACGGCAAAGAGGACCCTATTACTAAGACTGCTCTGTCCGTCAAAGCAATCAATACAGTAATGGGTTGCTAGCCCTGTTAACATGATTCGCATTTTTGCCCATTCCCTCGATCGGCTTTTACGATCTGCGCGGGGAGAGAAGCAGCTGGTACATTCAAAGTTTTTTCTTTTCTCACAGACCAGCGTGGAAGAGCAATTAATTTATTCCAAGTTCTTTCTCTCCTAGACTTGCATGGAAGTACATTCCTAGTATTTATATTCACGACAACTTTCAAGTGGCAGATCTCTTGTTTACACAAGATAGGCCAGTAGGAGAGTATTTGCAGAAAGCGACCGCAAACATAGATATGCAAATGCTGTTAACATTGTTGTTTGTCGTAATTGAACTGTGAGTATATGTTTATAATGGTAACGGTAGGTAATGGATACAGTTCCTTTACAGATGTTTAAGTTGTAACATAGAATTGGGTATTTTCCTAAGCCAAAAATAAATTATTTTGTACTGATAACAAAATAAAACGTAGTAAAATAATGTCACTTGTCTTTGAACATATCCATTTTAACGTGATTTTAAATTTATTATTGCAAAAAAACTGATAATAAGAGCGCTATTTGACTCCAAAAAACTATGACGTCACCTGCCTGTATTTCATACAAAATCCCATAGAAACTGTTCGTTTTGACGTTAAGAAAAAAGTATCTAATTTGACTTGTTGGAAAATGGCGTATTATTATAAGTATTACATACAGAACGGAAACTTCTAGGGTCGCATGCAAAATGCATCCACGTTCTTCATCTTCGCCTCTCTCCCCCGTTCTCGCCTTGTGGCGGGTGTTGAATGGGTGCTCCTATAAGGCGAGAACGAAGAAGAAGTGCGGGGACGGGGAACGGGCGGGACCTTAGGAGATCCCGTTCTGTATGTAATACGTATACTAATTTTGTGGTTATAGGCTGTTTAATTAACTACTCTGTGTGTTTCCATCATTGATTTTGGCTGACTTCTATCAGAAATACACGCTACCTTCTTATCTTATCTTGCTTGGGGGTCTATATTTGGAAACACGTCGAACCTTTAGGTTATATTGTACTAACCTCCTTAAAAAATAACCAAAAAACTGACTCGGGTTCCGAGGTTGCTAAAAATGCAACTGGGAAAGCGCTAATAGTTTATTTTTAATATCAAAGTAAAAGTAAAAAATTGGTATACTTAATTTAAAAGAAAACCTTTAAGTACAATAAATCTACAAATATATGTATGTATCTATAAATAAATCTAAAAATAAATAGTATAAGTACAGTAAATCTAAAAAACTGCACCGCCTATCTCTTAAATATTTACTTCTCACTGTACCCAAAGGTTGACTGGAAGAGATTGCTATGCGATAAGTCCAGTCCGCCTTTGTATCATAATTCTGTCTTATACATTTTTTTCTCTTTTTTTTTGTATTTCCTTTTGTTTAAGGTGCAATAAAGAGTATTTGTATTGTAAGGAAATATGTAGTTAACTTTGGAGAATGATCTTAATCAAGAAAGCTTTGTTTTATGGGACAGCGACTGTTTATTCAATAAAAAGTTTTTTGCTCTTAAAACTTTAGATTCTCAAGTTTTAATTACATTAATGTTAAGTATCACGATTTTACCTTGAGGGTAGGCAGAGACTATGGGAATCCAATTGCTACGATCCTTGCAAACCCCTTCCGCTTCGTCGACAATCCATTCTTTTCATGCGTGTTCTCGGGTTTCGGGCACCTAACTTTACCTTTTTATAAACCAAGTAAAAATATAAAAGCAAAATCCATTCTCGCTTGTAAACCCTTTCATAAAACAGCAAAAGCTTTTCTAAAATGATTTTTGGCGTAGAAAAGAGTTCTACAAAATTGAAAGTCATATTAAATCATGCTGAACAAAACACAAAATACTTTTCGTCCACCGCACGGCGGCGTGGCGAACAAAAAACCAATATACGAACAGTTTTGCGAATAAAAAGTGAAAATTGGATAAAGTTAAAAACCGTTGACTGTTCAGCTTAGTTTTAACGGTGCAAAAAATTAATAGCTAGACGTGGGCTGGACAGGGTTTCGGGATAACTTTTTATCTTGATGCGTAAGTGATTGTTAGAACTTCTTTAGTTTTAAACTGTGATTACGCTTTCTTCGTATCATCGTGTAGTTAGCTAAAGTTTTATTTTTGTTTTTCTAATACCTTAACACTTTACGTCTCTCTTTGAGCCAGAGTATAAGTTCAGCATAGCACAGCAGCAGCTGGTGGGGCACAAGGCAGTTCTGTCAAAATCTTCATGGGTCTTCAAATCTCCACAGAAGATGGAGCGTTTCTAATCTAGGCTGAAAACCATTTGACACTAATGCCTTTCGCGTGTGTTAATTTAAAATCAGGCCGTGTGGTTTCCGGCAGAGTAGAATAGGACCACTCCAAGTCCTCTCGTGTTTGTCGTAGAAGGTGAGTTAGGAAATACAAGCTAAACAAAGCTTATAAGCATCAGTGAGACCTCTCCAACCCGTCTGGCCAGAGAGGAGAGTGTAGGCTAAGTCTCTAGCCAGGTATGGCTCTGGTAGTAAAGAGAGTGCCATGCTCCTGTAATGGAGACAAAAAGACCTGATGATGATGATGATGATGATTATAAATTAAAAACCAGACAGATTTTAAAATGAAATTTTGCTCTAAAAATTCAATTTAGGATTTCTAAACTAAGATAATCCAAACAAGTGTGACTGGGAATGTTTTGCAAACAACTTTGACGCAGTTAAACTGGACACACTTGTTGTGCGAGTGCGTTTGACTTCGGTGTTTGTTTGGGATTTGTTACACATATTCTTATTGTATAAAGAGATCTGTTGGGATCGTAGGAAGTGGAGGTCCATAGTCTCTGTCTATGGAAAACTGGTCTGATATCATATATGTATGTTATGTATCTAAGGAGTAAAAATTATTTTTGGTTAGACTGGGCTTTATATAATGTTCTTTACTCTCATGCTTTGAAGCGAGCATTATACAGATAACATTAATGTCAACAAAGAGTAATATACTGCATCTCTGCGCAATGGATTTTTAAAAGAATACATAAAACGTTGTAAAATACGGCGTAACACCGTGGAGCTGCATAATTTTGTGTGGTTTCTCAAATATATCTAACACAAATATTCGCAATAACTTTTAGCTTCAAAATTTAAGACTGTTTAGATATTAAATTTGAATTCCAAGGATTCCAAAACTAAGACAATCCAAACAATTGTGGCAACGAATGTTTCGATAACAGCTTTGACTGAGTCAACAAACTGGACACACTTGTTGTGCGAGAGCGTTTGACTTCGGTGTTTGTTTGGGATTTGTTTTAGGTATTGTGTACTGATTTATGTATCTATGGAGTTGAATTTATTTCTGGTTAATTCGGACTTTAAGTCATATTTTAGCTCTGTTAGTTAGTGTATAAAATTTAATAAGCATGTAGCGTGTATGTAACTCAACCTTTTTTGATATAGTTTGATTTAAAAAACGAAAAAGATTTGTGGTCAGATTGCCATATTGACAATTTTAAAAACGAATAAAATTGTCTCTTATTACTGCAATAAAATTGTTTAATTCTTCTCATGCTACTTATTTCAAGTTGAAGACACGCAATCCTAAAAGTAAATATAAACAAAAAAAATCTTAGCACCTATTAGCTAATTAATGAAAAGTGTAATATTGAAAGTTTAAGCACTATCATATTAATACAATTTTTCTACCATACTAAGCTAGTTACAAAAATTTCATACTGAGTTAGAATTTTGTGTCAGAAAAAAGCTTAAAGCAAAATTTCAGCTACTAAAACTTTTACGTATATTTTTTTCCATTGCAACATCTAGTTAATGATGTTGGAAGATTGTTCGAGCAAAAATGTAGTATATTGAACTAATTCTTAATCTAAAAAGTTTTAAATGCCTTATACTAAAGAAAATGGACGCTGAAATTCGCATAAAACAAAACATCAAAACTGCAAACTATCCAGAGACATTTGAAAACTTTTATTAAACGTCAACACCGAGCGACAACTGCAATTTGAGCTGAGTTCAAGTGAAATTAGTGTCTAAGTGTTCATTATTTCTGTGAATTGCGAGCTAAAATTGTTTGTTGTGCCATTAATTTAAATTTGGTGACGTATTTCGTCTGCCTTTGTAGTATTCTTGGAACTTTACATATCAAATTGGTTGGTTAACGTAGAATGCTAGTGATATATATTCTCTTAGACGCAGCAGACAAAGCATTTTGAAATTTTGTGGCTCCAAACAGATAGAGCCCAGGACCGCGAGACTCAAAGGCCACTTTTGGCGTGATTTTTGGCGGAAAAAGGATTAAAAATGGTAAAGGGTCGTTAGCCGCATCGCCCAAAAATGCTCTGTCTGCCCCATTAGGAATAAAGACGTGATGTTATGTATGTATGTATAAATTCTCATTATAAACGTAGTTACGTTCAAAACAGGGGAAACAGGCGTGAAAATATGTATGTTACGTTTAAAAATTTCCATGCTGGTCTACGAGAAACGAATAACTCGAAATGTACCAGCTGCTATTCATCCCGCGTAGATTTTATAGAACAAGTTTTTTTTCTAAGCAAATTCAAAAACCCCGACTGTTCAAAACGCCATCTAGTCATGAGTAGCAGAAATACCGTCACGAATTGATATCAGTGGCGCCATCTATTTTTTGTTAGTAAAGCTCTAACTTTCAAGTGTATAACTTTTAAAAGGCTAAACCGATTTCTATCAAATATAGCTAAGAACCACCGCAAGCGAACCTGCTTATATGCGAAAAAACCGCATTAATATCGGTCCATCCGTTCGAGCGCTACGATGCCGCAGGAAGACAGACAGACAGTCCGACGTTAGCGTCAAACTTACTACACCCCTCTTTTTATTACCTATACTCCATTTGGTTAGGTATTTAAACTTTATAAATCACTACCTTTGCAAATTACAAAGTAATTTGCAAAGGTAGTGATTTAAAGTAATTATGTAATTTATACTTTATATAACATAATTACTTTGTAATTATAAAGTGTATATTTCAATAAAAAGACATGTCAAGATTGTTTACATTTATTTGAGTACCTAACCAAATGGAGTATAGGGGTTAAAAAATTGAGGTCATGAGCAGAAATAACAGACTCTTTTAAAAAATATTTCTTCGCCTATACTTTTCAGACACAAAAGCATTTCCTTCTAGCTACATGCATTGTTAAACTAACTTCAAAGTTAACGTAGGATGTTGGTTCTGGGAAATAATTAACAATCCGGGTAATTCCTAGCCTGGAGTTGTCGCCAAAGACTTGTCGGGCGCAGGCGTTTGAACAATGTTGCGGTGCTTTAGTGCCTACTCAGAGTAAGTACTTTATGACTAACTTTTTCTGTTTTTACCCAACTTTTGGAGCAAGTCCTATTCATGATACTAAACTACCTTTTACAAGTTTTTATTTAACTTGCAATGTATCTTGTATGTATGAATGTTTGTTTAGGTCAAATCTTGCAAGCTCTTGGGTCTCATAAGAAGGCTTAAGGTCGCTCAACGGGCTATGGAGAGGACTATGCTCAGTGTTTCTCTACGTGATCGAATCAGAAATAAGGAGATTCGTAGAAGAACGAAGGTCACTGACATAGCCAAGCGGATTAGCTCATTAAAGTGGCAGTGGGCGGGGCACATAGCGCGAAGATCCGATGGCCGATGGGGCAGAAAGGTTCTGGAATGGCGGCCACGTACCGGAAAGCGCAGTGTAGGACACCCACCTGCTAGATAGTCAGACGACCTACGCAATGTTGCAGGAAGGCGCTGGATGCAGGCCGCTTCCGATCGGTCGTTTTGGAAATCCTTGGGGGAGGCCTATGTCCAGCAGTGGACTTCCTGTGGCTGATATGATGATGATGATGATTGCAAGCTCAACCGATTTAGCAGAAATTTTGTATACTAGTGTAAGTCGGATGACAATACAATATTATGAAGTTAATGAGCGGTTCTGATGATGGAGCCGGGAGATATTCGACGCAACTCAGTTACACCATAACACCATAACCTCATTGAGTAGGACTCGATTGATTTGTCTTGGTGAGTACTTAATGGTAGACGATGCCTAAATCTGATCACGGAGACGGAAAGTGGTCGATCGAACTCATTAATGAAACGACGCAACTCCATCGAGCTTAGGCTTATTTCATGTGTCTTACTAAGTAATTTGGCTCACAATAAAAGCTTGTACAACAAATGTAATTTTTTCAAAATACTTATGAGAAAAACAATTATTATTTTATTTAGTGCAAGGTCTTCATCAGGGCGCCGTACACCGTACATCGCACCGGCTCCGCGATGGCCTGTAGTCCGGCCTGTAGTCACCTTCGCTCTGATGAAGACCTCCAGATGAGGTCGAAACATGTCGGCAGTAGCTGACTCTATACGTGAGTTACCCGTGCACTAAATAAAATAATTATTGTATCTCACGTTAGCTTTAATTAAGAAAAACAATTCATCATCATCATCATCAGGTCTTTTGGTTTCACGACGATTACCACGACCCTCTCTGTACTACCAGAGCCATACTTGGCCAGAGCAGCCAAAGGACTTGGCCTACACTCTCCTCGCTGGTGAGACGGGTTGGAGAGGTGGAGAGGTCTCATGATGTGTATAAGCTTTGATTAGCTTGTATTACCTAAGTCGCCTTCTACGACATCCACAGGAAGACTTAGAGTGGTACTATTCTACTCTACCGGAAACCACGTAACATTTAAATTTTCACAGATGACGTAATTCTATTGCCGCTTTACCAAAAAATAAAATTTGAATAAAATGAATATTTAGGAGGGGCTCTAAACAGATGTGATTTTTTATAGATAGTGCCCTTCGTGCGCGAGTCCAACACGCACTTGGCCGGTTATTTTAAAAACTATATCTTTTTATCGGTGTTCAAATATGAAAACTATTGTCACCTATTTATTACATTTTTAGTATAGCAAAATAAGGAAATTGCACAGTCTGATATAAATTAATGATTTTTTTGTACAATTTAATATACTATTGAGACTGTACTTACATAATAACTTTCTATGTGTCCCCGCAATATAGAGAGGCATCAAAAGGTATATTGCTTTTGATCAAAGCTTGACAACTGCTATACAATCGTGCAGCATGAGACAGTCGTAACAGAATCTGTTTATAATCGTATCCTCACGCCTGAGGGTCGTGACCATCGGAAGCAGTTTCCCTTACAAAAGTTTCCCACACTGTAATCAGCCTGAAGACACACTATCTTGCAGTCAGCAGATTCACACCACATGACCCGGTCGCAACCTGGCGCCGGGTGTCAGTCAGACAGCATGACAACATACTCTTGTTAAACTACTTATGATGGTTTTCTTGGGAAAATAGTGACGGTAGCTTCCCATTTCTTTCCGAACTAGGTAAATAGGGTTGGAAACCAAAGATTCGAATATTCGAAGACTCAAAGATTCGAAGTTTCGAAGGTTCGAAGATATGAAGATTTAAAAATTTAAAGATTCAAATATTTATTTAGTAACTAGCAGTAACCCGCGACTTCGTCCGCGTAGAAGTCGAAAGTGGTTGTAATAAGATTGAATTTTGTAAATCCTATTACTTATTTACCGCCAGAAAACTCCTGCAATTTTTGAATAAAATGGTCGAACTAATCTTGTTTATCTGAAAGTCGTTTTTTTTTCATTTTTGCCTATTATTTTAATTTTATTATACCAAATTAGTCTAGTACAGCCCGTGGTTCGATTTATAGTTTGTATGTTACAAGGATTCCATTGTTTCCTACTGCGGTATGCTGCTAATTCAGCACACCCTGCCTCAAAACACTGTAACACAGCAAAGGAAGCTGAATGCCGGCAAGCTGAAATTGTCAGCCGTCAGCAAAATAATTAGGTAGCAATTAGCCAGCAATTTAGTGCGCGGAGTCAAAAGGATGTTGAGAGCATGCGACGCGCGCGCGGCGACGCTACACTAAACAAAGTGCAGTTTTGGTTCAGCTATTTATATTTTATTAGCAATAGGTTTTAGGAGTCCGTACCTAAAGGGTAAAACTGGGATTTATTACTAGCTGGTGCCCGCGACTTCGTCTGCGCAGGATTATCATACAATATCTTTATAAATTGTAGCGTATTACATAACAGTCAAAAAACAAAAAAATAATCCCATACATATTACCCGGACGGCTGCACACTTTTGTATGGAAATGACGTTTTTTTTTTCAGTTTTTGCCTATTATTTTAATTTTATTATACCAAATTAGTCTAGTACAGCCCGTGGTTCGATTTATAGTTTGTATGTTACAAGGATTTCATTGTTCCTACTGCGGTATGCTACTAATTCAGCACACCCTGCCTCAAAACACTGTAACACAGCAAAGGAAGCTGAATACCGGCAAGCTGAAATTGTCAGCCGTCAGCAAAATAATTAGGTAGCAATTAGCCAGCAATTTACTGCGCGGAGTCAAAAGGATGTCGAGAGCATGCGACGCGCGCGCGGCGACGCTACACTAAACAAAGTGCTGTTTTGGTTCAGCTATTTACATTTTATTAGCAATTAGGTTTTAGGGTTCCGTACCTAAAGGGTCGATTGTGCAGTTACGAATCCTTAAATTCTTCGGCCATGTCACTCGCAAAGAAAACTCTATGGAGCGTTTGGTGATTCAGGGTCGAATTGAAGGCAAGCGCTCACGTGGTCGGTCTCCAACGAGGTGGTTGGATCTTATCAAGGCTGTAACACAGTGCCCGGCAACGGAATGCTCCAAAAAAGCCGCAGACAGAGATATGTGGAGAAAAATCGCAAGAGCAGCGGCTATGGACGAACAACACAATCCATAATCACGACCACTCTGTCAAGAGTGTACGACTAAGAAGAAGAACCTAAAGGGTAAAACTGGGATTCTTTTATTTATTACTAGCTGGTGCCCGCGACTTCTTCTGCGCAGGATTATCATACAATATCTTTATAAATTGTAGCAGTTTACTTAACAGTCAAAAAACAAAAAAAACGACATTCCCATACATATTGCCCGGGCGGGTGCGCAATTTTGTATAGAAATGTTGTTTTTTTTAGTTTTTGCCTATTATTTTAATTTTATTATACCAAATTAGTCTAGTACAGCCCGTGGTTCGATTTATAGTTTGTATATTACAAGGATTTCATTGTTCCTACTGCGGTATGCTACTAAATCAGCACACCCTGCCTCAAAACACTGTAACACAGCAAAGGAAGCTGAATGCAAGCAAGCTGAAATTGTCAGCCGTCAGCAAAATAATTAGGTAGCAATTAGCCAGCAATTTACTGCGCGGAGTCAAAAGGATGTCGAGAGCATGCGACGCGCGCGCGGCGACGCTACACTAAACAAAGTGCTGTTTTGGTTCAGCTATTTACATTTTATTAGCAATTAGGCTTTTGTTTCTCTTCCCGCGCACATAATAAAATCCTATCAAGAAAATTGGATAACATGCAAATGATGTTAAGGTGAAACATAAATTTTTTAGGATATAGTGCTGTATTAGAAAAAAATGTTTGAAAGGAAACTGAGATATCATTTAAAAAATTTGTTTTGATTAAGCCCTAGATAACCCATTCAACTACATAATCAACTACTGTTTATAGTTTAAAATGAGAACGTGAAACTTTTCTTTGCAAATTAGACAAAAGTGGCAGTTTGTTTGCAAATGTGCGTAGAAAAGGTTTAAGCCCCTAAATAGGCGATGCATATATAGATACCCCTGTTTTATTTTTCATCTTTTCGAAACCACCACGTTTCTTCTTCTTATCGTGTGTGTTAGTGACTAACACTAGTATCAGAGTTTTTAAACCGCCTTAAAGGCCTCTGACATGGTTTTAGGTAACGACCAATGTCAAAGACAATGACCGGGACCGACGACTTAACGTGCCCTCCGAAGCACGGATCATCTTACTTCTCAGACAATCAGGTGAGGACAACAACACAAAGTTGTTGCCCCCGCCGGGAATCAAACCCGCGACCTCCGGGTATGAGCCGAACGCTCTAACCACTTTACCACGGAGGCAGTAGCTTAAAGCCACCACGACCAATTAAGACCACCACGCTTAAAGTGGACTACAGCCTTGGGATCTGTATACTTAAACCGCAAAATGCTCTGTAAAAATGTCCCATTAGAATAAAGACGTTCCGTCTTATTTTAAAAAGCATACTAACTTTGTTACTAGCTATCCGACCAAATCAAGTTGACAAGTTCAGATGAGACAGTGGCATATTACTGAATATCAACTTAATTTGGTCGGATAATGGTTTAAACCTAGTAACAAAGTTAGTCTGCGTTTTATAATAAGGCGGATTGTGTGTATGAAATCAGTATTTTAGCGGAGCCGCAATACTCTGTAGTATTGCGGCTCCGATCAAAATTTTAAAGTTATGGTTTACAAGAAGAAGAACAAAGTGTCAAAATACTGAGTTAGAAACCAAATAGTTTAACGCGGTTTTTCTCACGTATTGTAGTCGGAAAAGGCCGACTAATTTCGATCGGTTTATACGATCATCCTTAGGGCGAGTATTAGGAGGTTGGTAACTACTCGCCTATTAACAGATTCGCATATTCGCCCATTACCTCGATCGGCTTTTACGAGTTAAGCATTTCTTCCGGACCAGGGTGGAAAAGAAGTTGAAATAACATTTAAATTTTCAAATGCTAAATTTGTTAGCACTTGTGCCATACTATGACAGAAAAAGTTTGTCATAAAGTAGGTTCCTACTCTGAGTATATAGGCACTATAGCACCGCAACATTGTTCAAACGCCTGCGCCCGACAAGTCTTTGGCGACAACTCCAGGCTAGGAATTACCCGGTTTGTTAATTATTTCCCAGAACCAACATCCTACGTTAACTTTGAAGTAAGTTTAACAATGCATCTAGCTAGAATAAAATGCTTTTGTGTCTGAAAACTACCTATAGGCAAAGAAAAGGTAAGGTGTGAGTAGAGTTAAGGAGCAAAAGCCAAATTAACTAAATTTTTAACAAAAATTGCAATGCATGTATCTAGAAAAAATCCTTTTACATATGTCGGCGAAAAGTAAATGTGTAAATTTTAAAAAGAGAAAAAGATAAAGTTTTATAACAGGTTTGTGCAATAAAGTATAAAAAAAAAACTTATATACGGCCTATCCGAGTTTTATCTAACATTGATAACCAACGCAACAGAACTTGCTTTTCACGAAAAAAAACCGCATCGGAATTGGTCCATTCATTTGATCGTTTCGATGCCACAGACAAACATACTCGTAAGCGTCAAACTTATAACACCCCGCTTTTTGTTAGGGGTTAAAAATATATTATATAAAAAAAACTTTTATTTCAAACAATGAAATAGAAAGTTTATGCACCTCAGGAGAAACCAATCAAGCCCAAACTTCGTGAGATTGTGTTGTTACACATTTATTTCTGAAATATGCCAAATTCAAATTCAAATATACCTTTATTATCATAGGATATTTATAATATCTCTTAATAATCGTCATTGTTTTGTTGCACAATCTAAGTTAACTACTGCTTCCAAAGCGCTAGTGCAGAAGAAGCAGTAACAAACTACACTGCAGCATTTTCTCCAAGGACGTATCAACTTACAACTAAATTAATATTTAAAGTTAATGTGGAAGTCAATGCCATAGCAACCTTCAGGCTTCATCATCAGATCAGGTCATTGATACGATATTGCATTGCAACCCAACTTACATACATGATGACATGTGAAGTCAGTACAATTCAAACTCTTTCACAAAGAAGACAGACTAAAGTGTCAAACTTACAATACCCCCTTTTTTGTTGTTGGTTAAAAAAAGACAGATAGATACAAGGGTTTAAAGGCTACTTGGATGTGCTTAATGAGGCCTTTGGGTATAACGGCCCCTGGCTCTGTCTACCTTGAAAAGTATTGACATGTGCTAGTATATCTTATGAATGCAGGGATACTAAGTTATACCTTAAAGTCAGTTGTATAAAATTGATATAGTTTCTCTTATTATACAACTAGCCGAAGCCCGCGACTTCGTTTGCGTGGACTTAACGTCTCTGGAAAATGCTCATCAGGCTGAACAACTTTTACTAAGGCGGCATTTTTATATCTCTTATAGTTTAGCTGGACTATTCTGGTTCTGCATCAGGCGTTCCATTTTCCTAAACCATTTATACCCTATATGTTGCCCAGGCTTAATAGCTGTATAACAAAAAAGTTTCATTCGAATCCGTCCAGTATTTTCGGAGATTAGCGTGTACAAACAGACAAACAGACATACAGACAAACAGACAAACAGACAAACAGACAAACAGACAAACAGACAAACAGACAAACAGACAAACAGACAAACAGACAAACAGACAAACAGACAAACAGACAAACAGACAAACAGACAAACAGACAAACAGACAAACAGACAAACAGACAAACAGACAAACAGACAAACAGACAAACAGACAAACAGACAAACAGACAAACAGACAAACAGACAAACAGACAAACAGACAAACAGACAAACAGACAAACAGACAAACAGACAAACAGACAAACAGACAAACAGACAAACAGACAAACAGACAAACAGACAAACAGACAAACAGACAAACAGACAAACAGACAAACAGACAAACAGACAAACAGACAAACAGACAAACAGACAAACAGACAAACAGACAAACAGACAAACAGACAAACAGACAAACAGACAAACAGACAAACAGACAAACAGACAAACAGACAAACAGACAAACAGACAAACAGACAAACAGACAAACAGACAAACAGACAAACAGACAAACAGACAAACAGACAAACAGACAAACAGACAAACAGACAAACAGACAAACAGACAAACAGACAAACAGACAAACAGACAAACAGACAAACAGACAAACAGACAAACAGACAAACAGACAAACAGACAAACAGACAAACAGACAAACAGACAAACAGACAAACAGACAAACAGACAAACAGACAAACAGACAAACAGATAAACAGACAAACAGACAGACATTTTTTTTAAATTCTTACTCTATTACTACATCTCCATCGCCCCCAATATTTTTTTTGGTAATATATTTAATGTACAGACACACTTTTTTTACTGTTTATTAAATGTATAGATTTATTTAGTTTTTGTTCTAGTTTGTGGTTCCAAAAGCAGTTAGTTTGGATGAGGTCCAAATAACGTGAGTTGAAATGGATATTTCTATCGGAAATAATGTATTTAACCTTTTCTTTTTGTAGGGACAAATAACACAGGTTTATAGATCTAGTATATTTTGCGGATGAAAAAAAGAGATGGGTCGTCAGGTCGTCACCATATTTTTACCAGTTTCCTCGATTTTACCTTTAATAATCTGCGTGGAAGAGAAGCTGCTATATCCTAAGTCTTTTCCTTTCTCCCTGATCTTCTTTGAAGAAGTAAATAAGGTATTTTATAATATATAAGTTTATTTGCCAGGCAAATTAAAAAGAACACCCGACGACACCATCTAGTGATGAAAGGCAGAACTACTTATTTCAACCGGTGTTAGGTGCGTAGCGCCACCTATTATTTGCCAGGTAAATTAAAAACCCCTAGCTTTCAAGCGTTAACCTCTTATGCGAGCTTGGCTCTTTCTCGATCTATCTTTCATCTTTCGGGCTTGGGAGCATGTACGAGCCAAGCTCGCACATTTCAGCTGCACGCGGCCACATAGTATGTAGGTCGCGTGTCAGCTGTTTTTACTTTACGTTTTAAATCTACTTATAACAAACAATTGAGATACTATCGAACAGCGATCGAGAAAGGACCCGTCACACCCAACTACAACATGTAACATATATAACAATAAACAGTTTCTACGTGACGTGGTCTTGTGTCTCCAAACCAACATCTAACAACCTCAACATCATCATAACTTCGTGTATGGCGCGGGCCTAGGTGACAACCGAAGCCTGCGCCGTACACCCCTCATAACTTTTAAACAGCTAAAGCGACTTCCATCAAACACAGCCCCGAACAAGGGAACTTACTTTTGCGCTAAAAAAGCATCCGTTTCAAATCCATCCGTTTGAGCGCTACGATGACACAGACAGACAGAAGGATTAGCGTCAGACTTATAACACCCTTTTTTGTTGGGGGTTAAAGAACATCACAAATATACTAGAGGGCTTTTATAGAACTGTAGGTACAGTTAAGGGTTGCTACCGCTAGTAATCCTATATATCCCACATAAGCCGCCTCCATTCAGATCACTACACAAAACAACTTTATCTTAGAACCAGATAAGCTATTTTAGACTTTATGTCTATAAGCAGAAGGTTACGATGATTGCATAGATAAAGTGTTGTTGAGAATTATCGTCAAAATAAGATATCCAACTCATGTCACGCTAGGGATGGACAATACGTTGTGATTTGTAAACATATGTGCACGGCTTATGTAGTTTAGTTTGATTGAATGTGTCAATCAAGCGAGATAGTATATTTTCCGAAACATTACGAATCAGGACAATTTTACAGAAAAATTAAAATTGGAATAAAATTTTGAAAACAACCGGATTTTACTTTTCCTATTTTTTCGAATGATTTTTTTATTACCTGTCAGTAATCAAGCGCCTGCATTGGAGTGCAAAGTCAAAATCATTTATTTATCTTTGGATATTTGTATCACTTGATAATTGTCACTTTTTTTTCTTTCGATTTATTATAAGGTAAATGTTGACGTTAGATCATTTACTTATAGCTAAGTTTACTGTCGCTTTCTAAGCGCAAGTACAGAAGAAACGGCAACAAACTGTATTGCAGTATTTTCTCCAATAACGTCTTACAATTTATACTGGTATTAAAATTAGATATGTGGACTGAGAATACATTGTTATATCATAATTATTTATTAAGCATGATGTCAAGTTTAAAATTAATGTCAATTTGTGAATTTTGTACTAAAACATGTACAGAATGTTCTTAAATTATGACATTTGTGAATGTACAAATACAAACCTTTAAGAAGCGCGCCAAGCTCAAGCCAGACATTTTTGTCTCTAAGGTAATCATCGGTTCCGTAATAAGCCTTATCACAGAGTACTTTCTTAACATAAACTTTAAATTTTCTATCTGGCATACTAAGAACCGATTCTGGCAATTTATTATAAAACTTTATACAGTTTCCCATAAACGACTTACTGACTGTTTTCAGCCTATAGGACGGAGTAAATAAATCATTTATATTACGTAAGTTTCTATCCGTAAAATCACCCACTTTATTAAACAAGGCAATATTTTTCCTTACATACATTATATTTTTAAATATGATGATGTGCATGAAAGGAGCCTCCCCGAGTGATGTACTGAGCCCTCTGTACGTCCGGCGCACCCTGGGCAATCTGCGTGGACAGCCAGTCAGTAACGCAGATTGGATGATCCTTTCGCTACGGAATGGCAATAAATCGCCATTCTGACTCGCTAAGAAGAAGAAAAAGAAGATCAAGCGCCTTTGTTTTACGTCGTATACATCCATCGTGATATTCATAATTCAACGTGAAGGAACATGTACTCGTAATAAATCGAACAACGAGCTATAAAAGAGCACTTTATTCTAATGAACTTAAAGTCTAAAAACAAAAACAAAACATACCTTTTTACCCAAATTTTCCGGGCGGCTGCACATTTTTGTATGGCAATTCCGTTTTTTTTTTTAATTTTCGTATAGGAATATTGTATAGCCCGTGGCTCGATTTATTAAGCATTTAAGACATGTATAGGTATTATATGCTTATAATAAATCCTACCCATTGTAAATTTGTCCCTATATACATATTTATTATTTATTACTTAGTAATCTTTGACAGATTTACTTTACAATTTTAACCGACTTCAAAAAAGGAGGTCATCAATTAGACCCGTATGTTCTTTTTCGTACATATGTATTTTACGTCTTCGCCAATAGAGAACAGACTGATGATTTTTGATGACCCTTTTTAGGGTTCCGTAGCCAAATGGTAAAAACGTAACCCTTATAGATTCGTCATGTCTGTCTGTCTGTCCGTCCGTATGTCACAGCCACTTTTTTCCGTTTAATTTTATTTTTCATCAACCCCATCCATGGATAGGTCTTCAAAAATTATATTAAGGTTTCTCATATCATTTTATTCTTAACTAATTAGTTTGCGCGGGAGACACTTCCAAAGTGGAAAAATGTGTGCCCCCTCCCCCCTGTAACTTCTAAAATAAGAGAATTATAAAACTAGTAAAAATATATGTTGTTTAATACCATGCAAACTACCAACGAAAATAAGTTTGAACGAGATCGAGATAAGTAGTTTTTTTTAATACGTCATAAATCATAAATCGCAAATCACCTTTCATTCAATCAACACAAATAGAAAAAATAAGAATAAAAAACATACTACAAGACTTATATTATTTTACTTGCTGCTACGGAACCCTTCATGGGCGAGTCCGACTCGCACTTGGCTACTTTTTTTTTAAAGTCTTTAGGGCCAAGTTGGTCTCATATTAATTTGGTGAAGATATGATGAGAAACTTTAGAGAACTCCTGTAAGAAAATAAAAACCCTTGTTTTTTTTAAATTTTATTATTAATTAACCATTTTAACGTGCCTAAACAATTGTTCAAAATATAAAAAAAGGGGAAGCACCGGTTTTTTTCTTAAATTTGGGTGTCTCGCAAGTATAAACTTTCAAACAAAGTAAAAAAAAACGATTGAGGTGTCTTCGAATAATCGCGACAAATTGATAAACCTTCTCCTTTTTTGGAAGTAATTTAAAAATAATTCCGTTTTCAATTTGCAGTCGACTAAAACCATTGAGTTACTCGATTCGATAGTCCGTATCGTGTTATCCCAGCCCCAGCTTTAGGCAACTTAAAACTTTAATCTCTTTGAATCGTCTAATCTGCCGTCCGAATCTTTGATTAGTTTGGTCGTGCCTACCAACCATCGCCATGTAATCGTAATTATTTCTCTTCCTTGTCACTAGATGGCACTTTATGGTAATCATTGAAACATTTAAATGATTTATTCCTATTATTTAAATAAAGTAGTACTCTAATGAGGCGTTTTCCAGTGAAAAAAATGAGGTTAAAACATTGTCAATAGATGGCGCATAGTTTGAAATCGTTCTGTCAAAAATGAAAGAGGTCGTATGGTTCAATACGTTTAATAATTTTTTAATTTATTATCCAATCTTGTATTTTACTATAATTTAATTAAAAATACATATTTACAAGCTATAATGTATTTTTTAACTAAATTTAATAAAATAAAAGTATTAAATATTCCAAAGACAAACTCCCACCTTGAAAATTTTATATGAATTAGACATTGACAGATCTATTTATGTGATTGCTGCGGCATCCATGTCACGTAAAGAAACTATATTTTTTTTTAAAGAAAACGCCTCATTAAGTAAATATGACGAAATATTAAAGTATATTCAACACTTCATTTGTCACTGTTTTGCTAGTCAGAGTGTGCTGCCATCTCTGTGTGCCTACTGGCAAATCTAGTTTTGCCTACTAATGGCCCTTCCAATAGTTTCTGTGGCGTTGGGTATCTGTTACGTTAGTAATTATTTATCTTTGGTTTGATCTTGCAAAATGATTATTTAGCGGATTTTGTCATTTGCACTGTGAGGTTGTAGATATTATTATGAGGAGCTCGGCCCACCGGGAGTGCGCATTACTAGCGCTTGCGTAAGTAAAGCGACACCGGGCATGGTCCGCACTTGGATCAGTGACCACAAGTGGCATAACATTTTCTCGAGCTCCTCCGTGCTTCAGAAGGCACGCATAATGTCGCATAAGTCATTGGTCCTGGCTGTCATCATTGTATTGTATAGCATCAATTGTATTGTATAGCAGTCGTCACGCTATGTCAGACGCATTTAGGCAGGTTGAAAAATCTGACATCAGTGTAGGGCACTTACACACACGATAAACAAACAACATTAAATAGATATTCGAAAGTGAAATTTCAGAAATTACATTACATGAATCGAATATGGTTTAGAAAAATACGTTGAAAGAGGCGTGACCCGTGTGAGAAGTTTTATTCAACTTTGTTCAGTAAAAGAGTCAATACGTTTCAATGTATTTTTTGATTTAGTAAAAACATTTCACTATTTTTTGATTTTCGTATTTAAATTTCAATTTATTAGGGAAAGTTGCAAAGTTTTGGTTTGACTTGAAAATCATTAATAAAATAAAATTTCTAAGGTTGCGTATTCATATCTTGGTTAAGGTTTTAAAGTCAGGTTTTACGGCAAAAATAAAGAAGGGCTTTATAAGGTCAATAACTTTAAAATCTCTATACTACCTGATTATAATTTCAGAGCTAAGGGTACGAGTACCTTCTGGAAGCCTCTCTTAAAAATTCCTACATTAAATAATTTAGAAGGGCGGGACGCAACGCGCAAACTTATAAATTCACTTATGAAACTGACATACATTCAAGTTTAGACCTTAAGCGTTACATAATAAACGATAAAGTTTGACTTTTGGAGTATGAGAATAAAGTTGTGACAGTGTATTAAACTATGAAATTAAAAGGTAACGAAATATTCTCGGTTCATCTCGGATGGGTTAAGTACCTGGAGTGTTTTCCATTTTGTAGTGTGTGATGGTCATGTAGTATGCATACGGTATTCATATATCATGTACAGATAAATTATGTCGGTAGTAGCTTACTCTATACGTGAGTAACCCGTTTACTGAATTTAATAAAGATTCAGTACATTTTGTTAGACCCTGTATAAACGGAGCCTAGCACTAACCTTTTTTGTTTTGTCTAACGTTTCGAACACAATAAGTAAGCAATTTTTTGGACAAATACTTCATTTTTATTTATGTCGTTTTTAGTTTTTAGTAAAATACAATATGTCATATAAATAATATATTAATAATAGAATAATAGACGAAACAAAACCAAGACCTGACCAAGGTCGCTTGAAGGCGCTGGATGTAAGTAAGTAAAGAGGCCTATGTCCAGCAGTGGACGTTGTGCGGCTGAAATGATGAGACAAAACAAAAAAGGTTCGTGCTAAGTTATTAAAATAGGTGTTTATATATACCTTAATTAATATGTGTTCAAAGCGCGATAGTTTTAAAACCAATACTTGCAAACCGATGCGGGCCGGAAATTAAATTCAATTTATCTTTCTTGATATTAATGTCCCAAAACCATTAAATTTTAATATTTATTTATTTACTAAAACTTTCTTGACAATAAAAATTGTTTACAATTGGCGGTCTTAGCCCTAAGAGCGTTCTCTCCCAGACAACCATAGGGATAAACAGATAAATTTTTGCGGCGCAAAAACTGAAAGTTGATTAATATTTAACAATCTGCTAAACCATGTTAAACTATCAATAAGTAGCACCAAATTGTAGGCTAGATTTAAGGACTCAACAAGCGTCTTATCTGATGAGAGACAAGTTTATTTACTAGGCAAATTATAAAACCCCTGACTTTCAGAGTTTCATTTGACGACCTCCGTGGCGTAATGGTCAACACGCTAGACCGCCAATCCGGAGGTCCTGGGTTCGATCCCCAGCCAGGGCAAGTTGGAAAATAGCCTTTTTCAAATTGTCCTGGGTCTTGGATGTTTATCTATATATCTATTTATCTATATATCTATTTGTTATAAAATATAGTATCGTTGAGTTAATATCCCATAACACAAGTCTCGAACTTACTTTGGGGCTAGCTCAATCAGTGTAATTTGTCCCTATATATTTATTTATTTATTTATATGTAAACGCATTCTAATGATCAGCGAAGGAACTAAATAGTAAAACTAATATCCGTAGTGTCATCTATTATTTACCAGACAAACTAGGAAAACCTAGACTTTCAAGGGATAACATCCAATATTTTTAAACAGCACCGATGTTCATAGCTTTAAACTGCCGCGCAAAAACTACTTTTACGTCAAAAAAACCGCATTGCAATTGGTCCATACGTTCGAGCGCTACGATGACCCAAACAGACAGTCAGATAGGCAGACATTAACGTCAAACTCATAACACCTCTCTTTTTGTCTAGACTTAAAAATAACTAGCATCGTTACTCTTGAATTTGAGAAAATAATATTCTTGAGAAACATCAACATTCTGAAAAGAGTTTGCTTTTCACTCAAAATACATATTCTTACGTCTTGCAGCGTGTTAAAGCAAGGCCTATTAAAACCCAAAAGCAGTACTCTCAAAATACATAAGTAAGCTTTCTGCTGAGAGTACAGCACATGACAAACCAAAATCAGCAACCTAAGCTCAAAACTTAATACTCTACCTCCAGCAGTCGGGTAAAAGCAAGGCTTGTTGAGACCGAAAAGCAGCGCGGGTTAACTTGAGTTAATCAAATCGCGCCATAAAACCTTAATGCTTGGACGGACAGACTTAGCCTCAGCCATGTACGTAATTAGGAATATTAAACGGCACTTCGTGACGTACTCGCCGTTATGGCGGTATAAACAACTCGTAAACTGAAACTGGCTCTTTGATTAAAATCTTTGATCTTGCATGAAAAAAAGATTATTCAAAACGGACGTTGAAATTGTTTGTTGAAGCTCGAACAACATGTAAAGTCACACTTCTGGTACTTTAGAAGATTTCTTAAATTAAACAGTGTGTATATGTCCTTAATATTACCAACTTTAACTAACATTTCTTCTTGTCAAGGTCTGCAAGATCGGGCTTTTCAAGATCATAAAAATTTCAAAAATTAAAAGTCATTGAAGGGGATTAAATAGGGGATAAAAGTTTGTGTGAAAGTCCATCATTAATTAATGCGGGTATCGCCGTGGGCAACTAATTTTATCATTCTATTTACTATCGTGAATTTGGGGAGCTCGGTGGTCCAGCAGGAGTGCGCATTACTAGCGCTTTCGCAAGTAAAGCGCCATCGGGTGTGGTCCGCACTTGGATGGGTGGTCACAAGAGGCATAAAAATTTTGCGTGCTTCGCAAGAACGTATAAGGCCATTGGCCAGTTGTCAAGCTAAGTCTGCCTTAAGGCAGCTTGAAAATCTGACACCAGTGTTGGCCACTTACACACACGAAAAACAACTATTGTGACAGATTTACAGTAATGATTTCAGTGGAAACCAAAGTTCCCGCTCCATTACCGCCCGGATAAGCATCGGTAAATATCGGCACACACGAACCGCGAATGTACAATCGGAAGTGGAAACGATAAATCCGCGTCGCAGTAAAATAAAACCTGCGTTCCCGCCGATGATGTATGGACACAGCTTTGTTTTTACCTTTTATATCGTATATATAGGTATGTTTTACCTATCTAAATATATAAGGTTTAACACAATACACTGAAACTATTTAAAGGGTGAATTCAGTCCATGAAATATGTAGTGTCACACCTCTGGTACTTTAGAAGATTTCTTAAAGAAAACAATACGTATGTGTGCCTTATATTTCCAACATTATTACTAATATTTCTTCATGACAATCGGGCTTTTCATGATTACTAAAATGTTACAGATGGAAAGCCATTGAAAAGGATAAAATAGGGGATAAAAGTTTGTGTGAAAGTTCATCATTAATTAACGCGGGTATCGCCGTGGGCAACTAAATTTATCATTCTTTTTACTATCGTGACAGATTTACAATAATGATTCCAGTGGAAACCAAAGTTCCCGCTCCATTACCGCCCGGATAAGCATCGGTAAATATCGGCACACACGAACCGCGAATGTACAATCGGAAGTGGAAACGATAAATCCGCGTCGCAGTAAAATAAAACCTGCGTTCCCGCCGATGATGTATGGACACAACTTTGTTTTTACTTTTTATTTCGTATAGATAGGTATGTTTTACGCCAGACCCAAATTGCTCTGTCTGCCCCATTAGGGATAAAGACGTGATAGTATGTATGTATGTATGGTTTACCTGTCTAAAGAAATAAGGTAACAAAATATACTGAAACTATTTTAAAGGTGAATTCAGTTGAAACAAGTAGTGTCACAACGCTGGTACTTTAGAAGATTTCTTAAAGAAAACAATAAGTATGTGTGCCTCATATTGCCAACATTATAACTAACATTTCTTCATGACAATCGGGCTTTTTATGATGACTAAAGACTAAAATGTTACAAATGAAAAGTCGCTGAAAAGGATAACATTGGGGATGAAAGTTTGTGTGAAAATTCATCATTAAATAACGCGAATAACGCCGTGAGCAACTATTTTTATCATTCTTTTTACTATCGTGACAGATTTACAATAATGATTTCAGTGGAAACCAAAGTTCCCGCTCCATTACCGCCCGGATAAGCATCGGTAAATATCGGCACACACGAACCGCGAATGTACAATCGGAAGTGGAAACGATAAATCCGCGTCGCAGTAAAATAAAACCTGCGTTCCCGCCGATGATGTATGGACACAACTTTGTTTTTACCTTTTATATCGTATAGATAGGTATGTTTTACCTATCTAAATATATAAGGTTTAACACAATATACTGAAACTATTTTAAAGGTGAATTCAGTCCATGAAACATGTATTGTCACACCAGGTATGTCCTCTGGTACTTTAGAAGATTTAAAAAAAAAAAACAATACGTATGTGTGCCTTATATTGCCAACATTATAAAAAACATTTTTCGTGACAATCGGGCCTTCCATGATCACTAAAATGTCAAAAATGAAAAGTCGTTAAAAATGATAAAATTGGGGATAAAAGAAGTCCATCATTAATTAACGCGGGTATCGCCGTAGGCAACTAATTTTATCATTCTTTTTACTAACGTGAATTTGGGGAGTTTGGTGGTCCAGCGGGAGTGCGCATTTTTAGCGTTTTCGCAAGTAAAACCACACCGAGCGTGGTCCGCACTTGGATGGGTGGCCACAAGTGGCATAAAATTTCTTGAGCTCTTCCGTGCTTCGAAAGGAACGTATAAGCCGTTGGTCAGTAATTAAACTAAGTCAGATGCCTTTAGGTCAGCCTGAAAAATCTGACGCCAGTATTGGTGACTTACACATACGAAAAACAAACAACTAGTGTGATAGGTTTACAATAATGATTTCAGTGCAAACCAAAGTTCCCGCTCCATTACCGCCCGGATAAGCATCGGTAAATATCGGCACACACGAACCGCGAATGTACAATCGGAAGTGGAAACGATAAATCCGCGTCGCAGTAAAATAAAACCTGCGTTCCCGCCGATGATGTATGGACACAACTTTGTTTTTACCTTTTATGTCGTATAGATAGGTATGTTTTACCTGTCTAAAGAAATAAGGTAACAAAATATACTGAAACTATTTTAAGGGTTAATTCAGTCCATGAGACATGTAGTGTCACACCTTTGGTACTTTAGAAGATTTCTTAAAGAAAACAATACGTATGTGGCTAAGGCACACATACGTATTGTTTTCTTTACGGTAAAGAAATGTTGTTATAATGTTGGCAATATAAGTATTGCCAACATTATAACAACATTTCTTCACGAATATCAGGCTTTTCATGATTACAAAAATGTTACAAATGAAAAGCCTTTGTTTTTACCTTTTTATTTCGTTTATATAGGTATATGTTTTACCTGTCTAAATATATAAGGTGACACAATATACTGAAGCTATTATAAGGGTGAATTCAGTCCGTGATACTGAACGGAAAGTTGTTCAGTATCATGGACTGAATGCACCCTTATAATGTTTCAGTATATTTTGATAGACTATTTATTGTAAATAATTTGCCAAGTGCGTGTCGGGCCACGTTAAATGCCAACTTTAAGTTCATACCACTAAAAATTTTCCTTTTCGAGAACATTTTATAAGTTGATCGCCTATAACTTTTTAATTTGTTAACCCTACTTAGCTCTGATAGTTTTCCTATGAACTACATTATGTATACTATAGCTGTGTATTTTTTCACGTGTCCATATATAACCGTTTAGCAGATAGATGGGGGGGCCACGTGACTTTAAAAAAACATTTCTCTTTAAACCTAAATATTCCAGACACGGATCCCTAAATCGTAAAATGGTGTTCCCAAGCTCACAATATTTTTGAAAGAATAATTCAACGCTACCCCACACAATGTGTTTGTAGAGAAAAAAAATATTGACTTCCTCTTCACATGTATGGCAGCTACCCTAAAAAAAATTTGTTTCCATATTTTATTTTACGACTTTTCGCCATGATTGATATACATATCCATGCTAAATTACAGCTTTCTAGTACTTATAGTTTCTGAGTAGGACCGTGGACGGACAGACAGACAGACAGACAGACATGGCGAAACTATAAGGGTTCCTTGTTTACTACGGAACCCTAAAAAAGGCCAACTTTGTGTCGGACTCGCACACGACTATCTATATAAAATCACGTTCGTTATATGAGAGCCACATTCAAATATTTGTTTTATTCTGTTTTCAGTATTCGTTGTTATAGCGGCAAAAGAAATACATAAATTGTAAAAATTTAGACTGTCTAACTATTACGGTTCATGAGATACAACCTGGTGACAGACAGACAGACGTACGGACAGACGGACAGCGGAGTCTTAATAATAGGGTCCCGTTTTTACCTCAAACTAATACAATATTAAAGATGCCTTATTTTGAAAAACAGGGTCTAACAAAATATACTGAAAATATTTTAAGGTTGAATTCAGGAGGTTGCCGGCAACTGGGACCGCAATTAACCAAGACCGCGGTCCCAATTGCTAGATCCAAAAATTTTACCATGATACTGAACAAATTTCCCCAAGGTATATATCGAAATATTTGAAAGAATAGGTAAAGTTGACCTTTTTAAGTAACTTTATTAGTTACTAGCCAAAGCCCGCGACTTCGTTCGCGTGGACTTTATGTCTCTGGAAAATGCTTATCAGGCTGAACAACTTTTACTAAGGCGGCATTTTTATATCTCTTATAGTTTAGCTGGATCATTATGGTTCTGCATTAGGCGTTCCATTTTCCAAAATCATTTATACCCTATATGTTGCCCAGGCTTAATAGCTATATAACAAAAAAAGTTTCATTCAAATCCGTCCAGTATTTCCGGAGATTAGCGTGTACAAACAGACAAACAGACAAACAGACAAACAGACATACAGACAAACAGACAAACAGACAAACAGACAGACATTTTATTTTAAATTCTTACTCTATTACTATGTCTCCATCGCCCCCAATATTTTTTTTGGAAATATATTTAATGTACAGACACACTTTTTTTACTGTTTATTATATGTATAGATTAGGTGAAACATGTTTGTGTATAGAAAGCAACCCATCTGGCCAGCGTGAAGGGTGTAGGCCAAATCCTCTGGCAACTGTGGCTAAGTATAACTCTAGTAGTACAAAGATGGTCATGCTCCTATAGTGGAAACTTGATATAATAAGTTTAATTTGCTAAGCAAATAAAAATAATATCTGAATATCAAGAATACCATCTAGTGATAGTAGTATGCAAGCCCTAACGCAGTACTGTACAGGTCGCTTATTACTGGCCCAGAAAATATTTAATTATGCCATTACATATTTTTCCCTTTCTTAACGTACCTACTTAGCTAAAATGATATAATTATAAGTGCGCTATTAATATGACAATCTAGCCTAAACTCAGACTAATATGTAATTTAACATTGACCTTGTTTTAAACTTTATTGTATACTAGCTGAAGCCCGCGACTTCGTTCGCGTGAACTTTATTTCTCTGGAAAATGCTCATCAGGCTGAACAACTTTTACTAAGGCGGCATTTTTATATCTCTTATAGTTTAGTTGGACCATTATGGTTCTGCATCAGGCGTTCCATTTTCCAAAATCATTTATACCCTATATGTTGCCTAGGCTTAATAGCTATATAACAAAAAAAGTTTCATTCGAATCCGTCCAGTATTTCCGGAGATTAGCGTGTACAAACAGACAAACAGACATACAGACAAACAGACAGACATTTTTTTTTAAATTCTTACTCTATTACTACGTCTCCATCGCCCCCAATATTTTTTTTGGAAATATATTTAATGTACAGACACACTTTTTTTACTGTTTTATTATATGTATAGATATTATATACTAGCTGAAGCCCGCGACTTCGTTCGCATGCACTTTATGTCTCTGGAAAATGCTCATCAGGCTGAACAACTTTTACTAAGGCGACATTTTTATATCTCTTATAGTTCAGCTGGACCATTTATGGTTCGTTATTTATGGCATCAGGCGTTTCATTTTCCAAAATCATTTATACCCTATATGTTGCCCAGGCTTAATAACTATATAAAAAAAAAGTTGCATTCGAATCCGTCCAGTATTTCCGGAGATTAGCGTGTACAAACAGACAAACAGACAGACATTTTTTTTTAATTCTTACTCTATTACTATGTCTCCATCGCCCCCAATATTTTTTTGGAAATATATTTAATGTACAGACACACTTTTTTACTGTTTTATTATATGTATAGATATAGATTATGCCATTACATGAACATTGAACATCGACACGCTAGGAAGAAGAAGTGATGAGTAGCGGAACTGTCAATACGACTTGATATCTGTTACTTTTGGCGTAATCTTTCCAGCAGTGGTCGTTCCGAAAAGCTAGTAGTTTTAGCTTTTGCACTAAAATAATATTTAAAAAAAATTACCTTCAATAAGAGCCTTCCGGAGTCAAATGACCAAGTTTTAAAATTGACCAAATTAAAAAAAAAGACTAAATTTGCAAAATTACCAATCCATAGTTTAGAATTGACCAAAGTAACAAAAAGACCAAAGTAGCATTTATTCTGAATCCTTTTTTGATTTTGACTTTCAAGTATTAACCCCTATATAATAACTTAAATAAAAATTACTGTACATAAACAAACTCAAAGGTTAAGTCGCACTTAGTGGGAGTCGAACTCATACCTCATAGAATAAAAGCCAGTACCTAAACCAGTTGACCATCACTGCTCCAAAAAGCTGTAAGGCTAACCCCACATTAGGCGTGTGACGTGTGACAGAGACACGGCATCACGCGACGTATTTTATATAGATAGATAGATGAATTCATTTATTTGCTACTATAACCCACATAAGTACAAAAAACACAAAAAAATATATATGCAGACACAAGAAAGTAATATATATTTTGCTGTCTCTTTTAAGTTACTGAGGCCCGAACGCGACGACACGCCAATAGCTGGTAAAACACCGCTGGAGGAACGCGCACGCCCAATGTGGGGTCAGCCTAAAAACTCTTCCTTCTCGGGATGAATATAGCAACGGTAGGAAGGTTAACGTTGTGGGTTAATCAAATTGGCTCATAAAACCTAACGTACGGAACAAAATTTGCTGTAATCGCAAAAGCTAGCACGGAATCGCGTCTTAAGAGACTTCTCTGGGACAGACAACTTTGAGCGAGTCGTACATATTTGCGCCTTTTGCTGAAGAGTCTAAGACAGCGTTCTGGCCATACAGCGCGGAAATGCAGCCAGTCTATTTGGGGACTTTAATTAACTTTAATTTTTGTTTAATTATAATTGTTGTTATTTTAGTTTTGCTTAATTAATTTGAATATTCTTTTGCATTACAAACCTACCTGATTTGCCGGATGCAGCATTTCTCTCTAAATTTAGCATCCATGCTTGCATCATAATCGAATCAGGCTCTAAATAGGGTGCAATTTGCTTAAGTGCATCTTGGTCGGGTCAACGTGGTTTGGGTAGACTAGTAGGTGAATATATCAGTAGTCTAAAATATAACGTCAGTTTATATTTTGTTGTCAATCCTTCGGCGGATTCTTTTTGTTGAGTTAGAATCATTCCAGACATTTTATTGATTGATTTTGTCATTAATCACCTTCAAAAAGACTTTGAAAGGTTATTATGCTATATTTTTTTTTTAATTTAACTTTATTACAATATACATGTAAATGGCGGACTTAAGGCCAGGGGCCTTTTCTACCAGTCAACCAACAGGTGATGCTGAGAAAGTAATCTTTTGGGGTAAGCAACAGCAAATAACTAAAAAAGACAAAAAGAAAGAAATAAACTTATAATTATTAAGTAAGTACATATAGTCGTATTATATATATCGTGGATAAACCTACACATAAATATACATAAATAATAATTCAAAAATAAACCATACATAAACTACATAAATACTACTTATATAGCCGGTGACAGTTTTTGAAGATAATGTGCACGCACTGCTCTCTTAAACGCAAGACGAGATTCAGCTATACACTGATATCAAACTTTTTGAGTTGCCTCAAGGCATCTGATGTAGACCATAGACACAGAATTAATTAATATAAGTATTTATTACATACAGAATGGAAGCACCTAAGATTTCGCGCAACATGCGTCCCCTTTCTCCGTCCTCGCATCTCTTTTTCATTTTCGCCGTATACTAAGGAAATGCAAGCTAAACAAAGCTTATAAACATCATTGAGACCTCTCCAACCCGTCTGGCCAGCGAGGAGAGTGTAGGCCAAGGACCTCTGGCTGCTCTGGCCAAGTATGGCTCTGGTAGTACAGAGAGGGTCGTGCTCCTGCAGTGGAGACAAAAAGACCTGATGATGATGATGATGATGACTCTTATTTAGTAATTATAATCATCATTTCAGCCGCGTAACATCCACTGCTGGACAATCTGGACATAGGCCTCTCCCAAACATTTCCAAAACGACCGATCAAGAGCGGCCTGCATCCAGCGCTTTTCAGCGACCCTGGTCAGGTCATCTAACCATCTTGTAGGTGTATGTGTGTTGTGTGTGTTTATTAAGCAACAAGAGTAAGTTTTACAACTGTGCAGGTTTCCTTACGATGTTTGGCATTACTGGATATCAATTACTTGTCGAATAGAATTATCTTACAAGAGACAGATTATACCTGCTACAAATTAACAGACCGAACTAAGCTGAACCCGTGACCTTTCGATCATAGATTTTGCTTCGTAGTGTAGGTAGTAGATTAGGTACTTTAGAAATAAACAAAGTAATATGAGCTTGAACAAGTGTACGCCATTATAAAGACCATGTTGTTGTTATAAAACTATATGTTACTTAATAAGAAACCTGTAATATAAGTCTAAAGTATTTATCCTTTCATGGTAATTGTTTACAGTAAGAGTATTATACTTTGTAACGTAACTCAAATATAAATATTGTAACCTAAAACTTTAAATATATTCAGTATTCACTCAACCTCATACATGTGAAAATAAGTTTCTTTCGGCGTTTCTTCTCAGCAGTGGTCGTTGTGACGCGCTGGTAGCGGTACTTTTATTTATAAATTTAATTTTAATATACTTTTAATACATTACACGTCATGTAATACGTATTGACGTGTAAAAATGTCTGTAAAAGTCTAAAAATACAATAAACATTCGAATTTTGAATCTTTGAACCTGTTTTTATTACAAACCTACACCTTCATACATACAAATAGCGACCCTGTCAGAATTAGGATCACTAGATCACTTGAATATTGCTGCATTTTTAAGTCAACCTTGACCATTTAAGATTGGTAACCATGGTCAGTTACTAGTCAAAGATCGACTAAAACAAAAATCAAAAATCTTTTTCATATTTTCTGATTGGAGAACTGATTTTTGATGACGAAACATTTTGAGTACGCCCGCTGAGCTATCAAGCTCCTTAGGAAATGCGGAAAAAGAGTTCCAAGCAATAAAAATAATCATAAAATAGCAATAAAACTTTATAGCGAGCAATTTAACGATTCGGTTCATATCCGGTTGAATAAAATGCAATATCCGTCACATATTCCAGGAGTCACCGAAATAGGTCTAAGTTATTCTGATATTTTGTTGGATGTGTTTACTACATCATTGTTAATCTTAGAAAGGCAACACGTATTTGCGTGTAGCAATTTGACAGCAAAGACGTCCGCGCTCTAATTTAAGGACTAATCTATTTGGTTAGGTATTTACATAAATGTAAACAATCTTGACATGTCTTTTTATTAAAATATACACTTTATAAATCAATACCTTTGCAAAATTACAAAGTAATTATGTAATTTATAACATAATTACTTTGTGATTATCAAAATTATTTATTTATAAAGTGTATATTTCAATAAAAAGACATTTCAAGATTGTTAATGTTACATACCTCCAATGAGTTTCTTATTCAACAGCCCAACCTATGCAACAACAACCTATGCCCGATTGACAAGCACGTCGCCTAGGCAACAGTTTGTATATAGATTGTTATCTGTCAATTGAATAAAATAAATGATATGAATTACTTAATATAAAATGTATATTTAATAATAGTTAACATTTATTTAAATAGGTACCTAACCAAATGGAGTATAGTGATTAGTTCATAGCGTCAAAGGTAGTCTATACGATCTTTACGCGCTATCTATGGTATGACAATTTTGCTCTTTTGCGCGTTTGTGTTATGTAGATACATAATTGAAAATACATGTATCTACATAGACAGTGGTCCAGTGCGGCACCTATTAGAAATAAATAATGTAAATGGTAACGAAGATATCATTTAAAATGTTGTCTTGACGAAGCCTTAGATAACGCTTCAAACTATTTTATGAACTACTGTTTACAGTAAAGATTATACAGTGAGAACTTAAAGCAAGCAAGTGAGTTAAAAAGCTCCACGTTCTCACTTTAAACTAAAGTTTATAAAATAGTTTGAAGGGTAATCTAGGGCTTGGTTAAATAACTTTTTGAGTGATATCTCCGTTTTCTATCTAATAACTTATTTCGAATAGGGGTAACACTGGACCACGAAAAATTCAAGTGGATGTAAGCAATACATGTGTATTAAGCAATCTTTGGTTAACAGATCTGGCCGTTCGTTACAAGCAGCTAACCAACGATCAAATACGAAAAATAATTTGTAGCTACGCACTGAGATTATTCACATATTTTAATTGTCAGCGTAAACTGAGAGGGCCGAGTAGTTTTGAGTAGATCATTTTATGTTTCAAAGGGAATCATATACACATTTTTTTTTAAATATATTTAAGAGTTCAACCAACATTAATGAGATTCAACTGTTTAACCCTGCACAGGTCGCGCTATAAAAAGTCACGTCAGTGGTCGCGCGGATTACAATTGTAATGCATTTTCCGATCGAAATAAAACAAAAAATATTTAAGAATCCAACCTTTTGAGAATCCAACATTACGAGTATTCTAAATTATATTCCAAAATGATTTATACACGTTCTAAATACACATTATGTACTTAGAAACTAATTTATGTTTGTCAAAGCAATGATAATTAAATAAATAAATATACAGGGACAAATTACACTGATTGAAAACAAGTATTGAATATTTCAATTAATCATTAACATCCACTATATCATTTGATTACATAGAACACTTACTGGCAGTTGGTGCCAATTGGCGCGACTTGATTTATGAATATTATTGATATCACTATTAAATCGGTATCAATTTACAGCCAATCAGCAAAGATATACAGTTCAGTAAGTACTGATTGAATCATATTTTAATCAATGGCAATCAGTGAAGTTAATATTGGTATATGTAAGTCACCATCAGGTCCTTCTGTCTCCACTGCAGGAGCACGACCCTCTCTGTATTACCCGAGCCAAACTTGGCCAGAGCTGCCAGAGGTCTTGGCCTACACGCCACACAGCAATATATGTAAGTAATTGACAACTTTTAATAAATTAGAGTAAGTATTATTTTAAGATTTAGTTTTTAGGGTTCTGTACCTATAGGGAAGAACGGGACCCTATTACTAAGACTGCACTGCCACTATCCATCTGCTTGTCTCTATATCATGAACTGTGATAGCTAGACAGTTGTAATTTTCACACATGATATATTTCTGTTGCCGCTTTAAAATATATATACTAAACACATAATAAAATAAACACTTAAGTGCGTCTCCTATACAACGTGATTTTTTTTAATGGTACGGAATCCTTCGTGCGTTAGTCCGACTCCCACTTGGCCCGTTATATCTTTCATTAATAAATAAATAAATAAAATAAGTTTTACAGATTGAGTTAGCCCCAAAGTAAGTTCGAGACTTGTGTTATGGGATACTAACTCAACGATAATAATTTTATAACCAATACATATATAGATACACATCCAAGACCCAGAACAATTTGAAAAAGGCCATTTTCCAACTTGCCGTGACCAGGGATCGAACCCAACGACAAATATCATCATAATTATATAAAGATTCTTACTATAATATTTTACAGGTACTCGCTTGTACCTTTGAATCCCTTGATCGATTTAGCAGCAGTAGCAACCTTAGAGTGTCGTGGAAAAAACGGTTTTCCGGGCTGATCATAAAAGTCGATCAAAGGAATGGGCGAGAATTTAAATCATCTCAATAATAGGCGTTGCAGCTGGAGACTATAAGTACTAGAAAGTTGTGATTTGCCATGGGGATGTATATTAATCATGCGCAAAAAGAGGTAAAAAAAATCTTGAAACAAGTTTTTTCTTCAGTGTAGCTCCCATAAAAGTGGGAGTAATTTTTATTTATCTCGACTTACCCATCATTTGAGTGTAAAATTTAAAGGGGATCAACTAATTATAATTCGCTTTAAGACGTTTTTAGTGGCGTGAACTCGAAGTCGGCATTTGTAACTAAGGAACCCTACACTGCTCGTGACCCGACACGCACTTGGCCGGTTATTCCATCTTTACCCTAGACTTCTCCATACAAACGTAATCTACGTTTAATTTTGAAACCACATGTCAGATTTCGGTAAAACTTAGTAATTTTAAAGAAATTGCAATTATCTAGGGTAATAACTGGTTTCCGACGGTAAAATTATGAACTGGAAAGAAAATATAACGATTTAGAAGTTTCCCATACTGATGGTCAAAAATGATATAACACACTATATTCTATTTCAAGTTAATATTTTTACTTGTAGAAACCAATTATTACCCTAGAAAAAACATACAATCGAATTGATAACCTCCTCCTTTTTTTGAAGTCAGTTAATAAATGCAATATCTTTGAAATTACAAAATTTTGCCGAAATCGGGCATGTCGTTTCGAAATAAAACGTAGACTACGTTTGTATGGAAAATTTAATTTTGGTCTAGGGTAAGGGGACTCTTAATGTATATTTTAAATGTATATTTTAAACTAGTTCAATGACATTTTACTTTAACGTCACTTTGAGAACATAGCAAGTAGGTGTAGACATTTTCTCCTCAAGGAAACAGTCGCAGATTAAACCTTGTTTAACTAAACGTTCCTCCGCTAATTGCGCCCTTTCATTACGCAGCACTCACAATTTATAATCTTAATTACAGTGTGCTCGTAGCTTTATTCTGGCACTTTCTGTACATATACTGTTGTGTATGCGTGACCTAATGCGAGAACAGACAGATTGAGGGTTAAAAGCAGTTTTTGCCAGTTTCATTTAAAAACTAAGACACTGCTCGGTCAATTAATGAATAGGTAAATACCTGTATATAGTATACTTTCTAGTTCACGTAAATAGTTTTTATATACTTTCTGGATACAGTACATCGATTTTTTAACTTTCGACGTTCAGAAGAACAGTCGTATTTTTATTCATTACGCCTAAAACATACGCAATTATTGACCGAGCGAAACGTCTTCGTTTCGAAATTGGACTAAAACGCTTTTGTCCGACTGTCATGGCCTACAAGTCGAATTTCTCAACCGATTCTTGTAAAATTTTGGAAGAAAATTATACTTAAAATTGTCTATTCAATTTTTCGAATTTTTTTAAAATGGCGCAATGAAATATTATGTTTCAGTCATAACGAAAAAATTTTATCCAAAAAACTTAAACTTAGACTCGCGACCCACAAAGCCATTAGTATCATGTTTCTTGAATTTACTTTGTTGGATCTTATTGCGACCCAAAAGTAAATTTACATCAATTCACTTATACTTTTTTAATTTCTTATGACGATACCTAAATAACATAGACACTGGTCATATACGAAAAAACCGTCAAATTAAAAATACTTGTTGTATAATAAAGAGAAAGTCTAACAAAAGACAGGGTTACTTTTTAAACACAAGCAAAATTTTTCAAACATTTTTGTCTAAACTATTTTCTGTAAAGAAGTAACAAAATAAAATATATTTTTTTGTTGTTTTCTTTAAAATTCGATAAAAACATTTCGTCCCCCCTCCAAATCTATTTGGCTGATCGCTGATTTGTATAGGAAGGCAAATTTGTTCGGTTTTCGATAATAAGTAGTTCAGTGTCATGGACTGAACTGGTTCCAAAAATGTTGCTGGTGTTTAAAAAGTAACTGTATACTGATTGCTCTCGTTTTTGTCTGGCTAAATCATGAATGTGACTGAGATATCCCTTATTACACGTCTATCATTCATATCCATCCATCCACTTTAGATAATTTTTTTATTAAATTTAGGACTCTTTTATAACGTCTAACAAAATATACTGAAACTATTTTAAACATAAAAACTGTCCATGATACTGAAAAACATTTCCCAATGAACACATAGCGACGTATGAAAAATATTTTTGCTTACAAACTTGGATCAGCTGATCGGTCAACTTGTAGTCGGTGTGATGTAAGTTAAGCCGTATTAACTGTTCATAAATGCCATGTTCATCCAACGATACAATTCCTCATTGACTTTCTAACAAATTCAAATTATCTACAAATAGATATCACTTGAGTGATTAATGTAAACAGACTTAACAAACATTAAGGAGTATTTATTCGAGAGAGCCTAATGTATTCAGTTCAGTTGCTAATCTCGGGCCGCCGGTTGCAAATGGAAACAAAATATTGTTACAGGCCCACCGAGGGGCTTTAACAAAATAATGAATATTGGGAAATAGTTATTATTCTATCGCGGTTTCGAATTTATGTTGAAAAAGCTTTTTCCCACAATTTTGTTCGTAAGATTGACATGCTTTATTTGTAGTTCCTTGGAGAAAGTTGTTCAGTATCGTGGACTGAATTCACCCTTAAAATACATACATACATAGTATCACGTCTTTATCCCTAATGGGGCAGACAGAGCATTGTGAGTCTAGCGGCTCTAAGCAGATAGATATCCTTAAAATAGTTTTAGTATATATTTGTAAGATTGACATTACACAACGTAGAAAGGAAATACCCGTAATAAATCGAGCCACGGGCTATACTAGACCACATTAGAAAAATAAAATTAAAATAAAAGTCAAAAACTAAAAAACAAGTTGACAATTGCAAGAGCAATTAGTTTGGGAAAGTCGGAATTTTTATTTTTGTTTATCATATACTGTACTGATCTAACCCGTGGTTGGATTAATAGGGGTCCCTATCATGCTGTATAATGTCAATCTTACAAATATATACTGAAACTATTTTAAGGGTGAATTCAGTCCACGATACTGAACAACTTTCCCCAAGAAATAAGCGATACTTACATCAAAATACGAAAAAATATTTTTTTGTTTTACACCCATACTCGGATCATGTGCTGCTGATCAGTTAACTTGTATAATTTTGCATGTCCTGCTATATGTTCCTTGGGGAAAGATGTTTGTTCAGTATCATGGACTATATATTCTTCAAACTAAATAACCGGCCAAGGCGAAACCTCTTTCACAAAGATTTCCGTACCATTATCTACCTCTATAAAAAATCGTGTTTGTTGTATGGAAACTCCACTTAAATATTTATATTATTTGAATTCGCTACTTTCTTCCTTTTCGCTTTTTGTCCTAAATTTAGTAGATTATCTAAACTGCCTCCGTGGTGTGGTGGTTAGAGCGTTCGACTTATACCCGGAGGTCGCGGGTTCGATTCCCGGCGGGGGCAACGACTTTGTGTTGTTGTCCTAGTTTGGTCAGGACATTGCAGGCTGATCACCTGATTGTCTGATAAATAAGATGATCCGTGCTTCGGAGGACACGTTAAGCCGTCGGTCCCGGTCACTGTCTTTGACATTGGTCGTTACCTAAAACCATGTCAGAAGCCTTTAAGGCGGTTTAAAACTCTGACACTAGTGTTAGTCACTAACACACACGATAAGAAGAAGAAGAAGCTACTTTCCAACAACTCAAATTAGATAATTTTTCTAAACGTCAAACATATCACACATAAAATTTCACACATCGCGCGAAAGTACGTTTACTTATATGTCTCGCTGTCTGGCTATCTGGCTTGTCTCTTACAGGTCACATTTCTCAACCGATTCTCATGAACTCTAGTTCTCAAAAATCTAGTTTTGGAAAAGTTTCAAAATGGCTAAGCGATGTGGTTTTAAGGTGTGAAGTAAACATTTATTAGATTTAAGCTCTGCAAATACAGACTCTTCAACACACGGAGCCAATGGTTGTTCATCATCATCCGAGCGCATTTTCCCGGTTGCATCCTCAGCAGTAATGCTTCAGAGCCCGGGGTCCGCTACCTAACCAAGGAGATTTAACGAGGTTACTGGTTTTTACTCAGAGCGACTGCCGTCTGACCTCCACGGGATAATGGTAAATCAGAACCAATGCTTAGGTAAAATAGGCCCATCACAGGGCCACTAGTAGTTATTTGCATAAAACAAATTTATACGTAAGTATATATTACTATTAATATTCAATAAGCCTTGAAGGCTTTGAATTGAATAAAGAAGCAATAAAAATATATGAAAAAATTCTAGCCCAAAAGAAAATATTGTTCTTTCAAACTTTTTGAACTTTCAGTTTCCGCATCATAAAACTTACTAACAAGATGAAGTTTCAAATTGTGTTCCACGAAATTCTCCTACACATGATATTTTGAACGAAATTATAACAGAAAATGAAGTCGCTAGCGTTCTATTCTTCGGTTAGTACATTTCAGAAAACCACATCGTTTCTATCTAACATTATCATTCGATATCAAACTCTATCTTTATCTGTACTAAGTTCAAAATTGCTCAGCCTTTCTTTTGATCTGTTCGTAACAGTTGAGCATATTAGGATAAACGAGAATATAGATTGAACAGTTATTTTTATTGACAACTTGAGGCTCGATTATATTGTTATTCGTATATTTGATGGCAAAGCACTTTATTTGCCATACTTTGGGTTATTTCGAACATCTTTCAAATGACATGTTGATCTTAGATAAAGTTGTTTGAAAGATGTAGTTTGTGATTTCTTTCTATCGCGAAACTTAAGGAATGTTAGGGTAGTATCTATAAATTAATATAATAAGAAAATAACGTATCAATTCGACAAAAATGGGGCTGTTCCAGATTCCAATACCCACACCCAACCAGTCTTTATTTGTTTACCAATTTATGTAGACGGAATTCATATGAGAGAATTCATAAAATAATAGTTGTACAGAGGCACAACTTGTCTCAAAAGAGATCTCGTCCAGTAGGCCTGTGAGAGGAGATGTTTATGTAAGAAAGCATACAGGTGTGTTCATACATAGGATATTACTTAATTGCTTTCCATTAAAATCTCCATCTATATTCGTACGTGGCCTTTTTTGATTTTTGGATTTTTTATGCCACTTGTGGCACCCATCCAGGACTGCTTAACTTGCAAAAGCGCTAGTAATGTTACTCCATTGGGCTCTCGGAATAAGGGCCGAAGCACATAATCGCATTGTGGCACCGCAACGCTAAAATCGGCGGCACCGCCCGCTGCAACGCAAAGTTTTGCGTTTAGCAAACCAAAAACTTGCGTTGCAATACCGCAATGCATCGCTGAGTAATGCGTTATATTGCGGCGAAGCGCTGTAACGCAAATACGTGTTTAAATCCACTACATGATATGTAATTAGATTGTTTGACAATTATATAGAAATCTAAAATACAGAACTGTGTAACTAAATCTTCTACATTTGCTTAGTCTATTGCTTTATCTGAAGCACTAACTGAAATAAATATATGAATTTTGCGGGGTCCAGTGCCGCCCATTTAAAATAAATTATTTGAAAAAAAAAACAAAGATGTCATCTAAAATTTTGTCATGACCAAGCCCTCGATAATCCTTCTAAAAATTCACGAAGCCTTTAAGCTCTGAGCGCCGAAACGGCGCAATCGGCGGCACCGTCTGCCGCAACGCAGAAATATGCGGTACGCAACGGAGAAATTTGGGTTGCGGATGCAACGCTGTTTGTGTTTATGCTTTTAATAGTGCATAGACTTTTTCTAGAGAGTTGTTCATTATCTTGGTCAGTACTTAAAAAGGCTTTCCGTAGGATTTTTTTAAAATTAAACTTTATTGTATGTTTTAAAAAAAAAGGAAAAGTGGCATTTTCTCCCGGTTAACCATTGGATCAGGCGGAAAATATGTGTGGCTAGCGTGATAAAATTCTTAAATAAATAAATTAAATATAAATATCTACATCATCATTATCATCAGGTCTTTTTAGTCTCCACTGCAGGAGCACGACTCTCTCTGTACTACGATATGTAAGTAATATCTACATAAGTATCACTCAACCTCCAAACAAGTATCGTTTCTGTAGATATAGTACCAGTATCTGTATTTGCAAGGCTCTGAGAATGCGCCGTGATTGCCTCCACTACAGCGTCGGAACAGAGCCGGCGATTCTCGTAATCAGCACCATTGTTTATTTTTAGTTCCGATACGGTTTCCCGGTATCGATGGATGAGGAATTCTCGATGAGTGGTTTTGATTCTGCGCTTTCATTTGTTTTTTTTTTTTACTCCGATTTTCGGGTATGCTTTAAAACGAATGTCGTTTTAGTATTTTCGAAAAATACGAAATATAGTAAAGGTGTTTTCTTTTAGTTTTAATGCGTTTCAGTAGTGTTAATAGATTATAATCTTTATTTAAATTTGTGTCAAATGACATTATTTGATGTACTTATAATAATACTAGCTGTGCCCGTGGGCTTCGCTCCCCGTGGGAATTTCGGGATCAAAACTATCCAATGTCCTTCCCTGGGTATCATACTATATCCATATCAAATTTCATCTAAATAGGTTCAGTGGTTGAAGCGTGAAGCGGTAACAAACAAACAAATATACAAACTCACTTTCGCATTTATAATATTGTTACTAGGGTAGGATATGTATTTGCTCAAAATTTATTAAGGCCTATTTAGACGGTGCGAGTATCTTGTCATTGCATACCATTTAATTGAAGAAATAGATAACTTGCATGATATAAGCGTAATATTAGCCGTACAAAATAAAATGGTATGCAACAAGCAAGTAACTTGCATTGTCTCCGTTGGCCTTTATTAGATGTGATTAGGAGATATTGAACAATCCTATCCTACTATCCTACTTTCTACTAATATTTTAAATGCAAAAATGAGTTTGTATACTTGTGTTTGTTTGTTTGTTTGTTTGTTACCTCTTCACACTTAAACTAGTGAACCGATTTGGATGAAATTTGGTATGGATATAGTTTGAGACTCAGGGAAGGACATAGGGTACTCTTTATCCCGAAATTCCCACGGGGAGCGAAGCCCACGGGTACAGCTAGTATGTAATAAAAATACTACGTGATCGTTCTTATGAGATTGAACTCGTATCAAGGCTCATTTTCATTGGTCGTTCTGGTACGCATTGGACATGCATGCGGGTAACCATTTTCACTAGTTGATGAAGCTCGAATTTAGGGTGTATTCGATTTAAAAACTGGTAAATTTATTAACATTTAATGTTGTTTAAAGAAAAATTGATGAAAATATTAAATGCTTATTTTACTTGGTTACTGTATAACACATACCTTAATTTAATTTACTAAGGAATAAACTAGCTTTATATAGGTATACATTGTTTAAATCAGATGTCATATATTTTAATATACATTTGTGCATCTCTTTAATGATTAAACTTTTTATAAAAAAAAAAATATTATATTCCCTTTTTTAGAGTGCCGTAGTA
This sequence comes from Acrobasis consociella, assembly GCA_963555685.1. Classification (NCBI taxonomy): domain Eukaryota; kingdom Metazoa; phylum Arthropoda; class Insecta; order Lepidoptera; family Pyralidae; genus Acrobasis; species Acrobasis consociella. Next base: position 1,729,027 of record OY743107.1, read on the forward strand.
AACAAGGAACCCGTTTATAAAAAGGAAAATTAAATTTAAAATTATTTCCTATTTTTTTTTAAATAGAAAATAATCTTTTAGTTAATAGACCCAATGTCCGCCTGTACGCTCTGAAATGATATTTTGTTTAGAAAAATAAATGATTTATTTATTACTGTTCTGAGAGATGTCAAAGTAAACCTCCTAATACCTAGTTGATGTACTTAACCGCATCGCCCCATCTCAAAGAGAGTGCATTTAGCCGTCTCGTCAACGTAAGATGACAGTCCTTACACTAAGTCTAGCAAACCATTACTCTGGACTCTCCCGCTTATGTAGAAATAATTTTCATTTACATTATAACATATACCTTCCTTAAACTACGATAATGTTCATGCAAAAGTAAAGTTGCGATCTCTTTTTAAAAAATCTGCCTACCACTGGTAAATGAGTTTTATATTTTTATAAGAAACATAAAATAATTTGATTTATTTGGATCAAAGTACAAGAATTATCTTCGAAAACACACTTATAGTTTACAATTTTTATACGATAGAATACATACATTTGTTTTAGTTTATGTCTATAGAATATACATACTTGTAGTGTGTTATGTAAATTAAAAGTGAATACAGGCCACGCACAAAGGAGGTCTACCTACTTTTTTTATTATATTAGGTTTGTTTTATTTTAATTAGATTTTATTTTAATGCTGGCCACTAAGAACATTTTTTTTTGTAACCAGTACCAGATTCAAATATTTTTTCATTGTTCCATTTTACAATTGTCTTGTGTGTACACATTTTTCTACTTTCGCGTTTTGGAAACAAATATTCCGCAGTATACAGTACTTCCCACGTATTTTATTTGTGTATCCAAAAGAAACCTTAAATATATATTTTACTTATAGTTTTCTTTGCTCCACCATTATTTTTCACGTGCCTATATTATTCTTCATTCACCGGTTGTCTAGATAAGACAACTTTCGCCTTTATATAATACTAGCTGTGCCCGTGGGCTTCGCTCCCCGTAGAAATTTCGAGATAAAAAATGTCCTTCCCTGGATATTAAACTATATCCATATCAAATTTTATCTTTATAGGTTCATTTATAATAATACTTCTTCTTCTTTTTATATTTAAGAGCTGGGCTCTTGTCGGTGGAGTGCTTTCCATGTCTCTCTTCCTTCCGCTAAGTTCTTAACCTCTTTATATGTTTTCACGTTTAATTTTTCTTTTATTTGGTCTATAAATTTTCTTCTGGGTTTTCCTACTCCTCTCTTTCCTTCTATTTTTCCTTCAATTATTATTTTAAAGAACGCATCGTGGCATAGTAGATGACCGAACATTTTCCCTCTTCTATTTTCTATAATTTGTATTATTTGTCTTTTCTCTCTCACATCCTCTAGTACCTTCTCATTTGTAATTTTTTCTGTCAAACTTATTTTTTTCATTCTCCTCTAGCACCACATTTCAAATGCTTCTAATCTATCTCTATCTTTTTTGGTCATCGTCCACGTTTCACATCCATACAAAGCAGTGCTCCATAATATAAATGTTTTAATAAATCTTTTACGTAAACTTTCTTTAATACCAGAACAAAATATATATTTTTACTCTTAAATGTACTTTTTGCAATAGCAATCCTCTTCTTAATGTCTTCTGAGCATCTTGCCTCTTCGTTGATAATAGTTCCTAAATATTCAAAACTTTGAACTTGGTCTATTGTTTTATTATTAAGTTGGATATAAGTTGGATATAATAATACATTAGTAGGATATTATAAGAAGGATTAGTACCTAAGGATAAGGATTAGTGTGATAATAATACGGAATCCTTCGTTCGCGAGTGCGACTTGCACTTGGCTGGTTTTATTTTGTTTACTCTCTCGGAGAAAAGGCGCAAGTCCTCAAAAATAAGGATATAAGAATGAAATGCAATTTGCAATGCAAAAATGACGGATATTGCCCACGATCGTATGCAAACGGTCGTAGGAGCGAGACAAAGGCCGCGGTGGAACGGATATTAAAAGGACCTCAGGTATGGCCGTGGCTTATATTGGGATAAAATGAAAATATTTTTAATACAAACATTGATTTAATTTTACATTCCATGCTGGAAAAGACAAGAGAGCTGCTCTGGCTAGTAGAACTATGGCAGTGGAACAGAGAGGGTCGTGTTACTGCAGTGGAGCCAAAAAGACCTAAAGATGATGATGAAAGAAAAATCTTATATGTTTTAACCACACACCTGTATACTTCTCTTGTTAAGCAGATCGTAAAAGATCAAAGCAATGGCACAGAAAGAAGTTTTTTTTTTTTTATTTGTGCAATTGAATAAAATTTTCCTGCATTAAAATAGAAGGTACCTATTTCTTGTTTAACAAAAACTAAAAATAGAGAATACACTTTTTGCATTCTAAAAACTCGCTTTTAGTTATTCGTTCTACATTTAAAATGTGATGAAAAGCTACGATTGTGAACATGCAAATTGCTCACTTTTTTTACACAACAATAAAATCCAGTAAATTATTTTCTTTTTCACGAACTTGTCACAATGTATTGGACTAACTGACATAAATATGCAAGAAACGCAGGTGCATTAAACCTACCTTTTATCTTTACACGACATTAGCAACTATCCACTTAGAGCTCTATCAGTAGCGATTAGCGTGCAAGCGACAGTTGACGATCGCTAATTGTTGCCGACCAAGATCATCGGGAGCCGTCGAATGTCTCTAACACACTGTCGCTCGTCTGTCTGAACTCTAAGTAGATAACACTTTTACATACTAATATTAAAAATGCGAAAGTTTTATAGATGTACTAGGATACAACGTGGAAGAAACATACCCGTAATAAATCAAACCACGGGCTATACTAGATCACTATAGCATAATGGAATTAAAATAACAGTAAACGAAAAAAATGGCAATCACATACTTAAGTGTGCAGCCGCCCGGGCAAGTCGTATGGGAAAGTCATTTTTTTTTTGGTTTCTATTATCTAGTATAACCCTTGATTTATTACGGATGTGTTCCTTCCACGTTGTATATAATGTTTATTTCGTTGGTAAGGTATCTAGCTTATTACCCGGATCAATACGTGCGGTCTCCATAATACTGTCAAATAAGCATTGAAGACGCGGGTAACACTATAGGGAAAAGCTAGAAGATAAATAAAAGTGAAATATGGTCAAAGTCAAAGTCAAATTCATTTATTTATCTTTGGATATTTGTATCACTTGATAATTGTCACTTTTTTTCCTTTCGATTTCTTATAAGGTAAATGTTGACGTCAGATAATTTACTTATAGCTAAGTTTACTGCCGCTTCCAAAGCGCAAGTACAGAAGAAACGGTAACAAACTGTACTGCAGCATTTTCTCCAATAACGTCAACTTACAATTATACTGGTATTAAAATTAGATATGTGGACTGAGAATACATTGTTATGTCATAATTATAAATTAAGCATGATGTCAAGTTTAAAATTAATGTCAATTTGTAAATTTTGTACTAAAACATGTACAGAATGTTCTTAAATTATGACATTTGTGAATGTACAAATACAAACCTTTAAGAGGGACCCGCGCCAAGCTCAAGCCAGACATTTTTGTCTCTAAGGTAATCATCGGTTCCGTAATAAGCTTTATCACAGAGTACTTTCTTAACATGAACTTTAAATTTCCTATCTGGCATACTAAGAACCGATTCTGGCAATCTATTATAAAACTTTATACAGTTTCCCATAAACGACTTACTAACTGTTTTCAGCCTATAGGACGGAGTAAATAAATCATTTATATTACGTAAGTTTCTATCCGTAAAATCACCCACTTTATTAAACAAGGCAATATTTTTCCTTACATACATTATATTTTCAAATATGTACTGGGATGGTACAGTAAGTATATCAATTTTCTTAAAAAAATCTCTTAGGGAGTCTCTTGATCCTAAACCGTAAATAAAACGAATTGCCCTTTTTTGCAAAATAAAAATAGTCTGTATATCAGCTGCACTCCCCCATAGAAGAATCCCATAAGACATCAGACTATGAAAGTAACTAAAGTAAACTAGTCTAGCAGTTGCCACATCTGTCAATTGTCTGATTCTCCTAATAGCGTAAGCCGCTGAGCTAAGCCTATTAGCGAGTTTAGAGATATGTGCACCCCATTGAAGTTTTGAATCTATTGTGATTCCCAAGAAAGTAGTATTTTCAACGAGATCTAATTTTTGACCGTTCAGTAGCACATCAACATTGGCTTGCCTCACGTTAGGAAGACTAAATCTAATGCATTGGGTCTTGTTTGCATTCAACATAAGGTTATTGGCTGAAAACCAGTTAGAAATGGCCGTCAAGGTGTTATTCACCGAAGTAGCATCTTCGCTATGACGGTCTATTTCAAAAATAAGAGACGTGTCATCGGCGAACAACACAATGCCAGCTTGTTTCTCAACCGCGTAAGGCAAATCATTGACGTACACTAAGAAGAGGAACGGTCCCAGGATAGAACCTGTGTATAAAATACAGATTGAATTTATTTCAGTAAGCATATTTTACACCAAAGTGATACTAATTGAGTTTTCTAAGATATGGCTAAACACACAAAGGAATCGAGCCCCAATACTAAAGATACAGTGACTGCAATTATATGACATGGTAAACATTTTTTTATATTTTATCATATCTTACGCCAAGCTCAGTCCATGATACTAATTTAATTCCATAGTAATCAGTACCCTTCATGTTATGCACTAATGATAAAAAAAAACAAAGATCAATCAATGTAAGGTGTTACCCCAAAAATTGAAGTATACTAAGCTCATGTAAACAGGGCTATACTAAAAGCGTTATTACGTTGTGGTGATTTTAAGTACGATTGTACGTTGTTACGTTGCGTGTCACGCGACGAGTCAGTTTCATTTCGCTTAGACGTTGATATATTTATCTTTCTTTGTTAGTAAGTAAGTATCTAACTATTACTGGGACCTGACCTACATCATTAATAATAATTAAAGAATGTAACCTTTCAGGTTCACCTTCATTATTCGTTGTTTGTATTTTATAGAATGTATGAATGTCTATGGATGTATATGAATATGTAGGTATGTATATTTATTAGGTATCTATGTGTTGTTTTATCTCAAGTCTCTGTTTATCCTTATGGGTTACTGAGAGAGAATGCTTTTAGCGTTAAGTCCGCCAACTGTGAACAATTGTTTATTGTAGATAAATAAAGTTTTTATAAATAAATAAATAAAACATTTTAACAGATCTAGGCTTTAATTTTTCGGATATCTAGTATTTTAACTTTGGTTTTTAAACCCCGACAAAAAAGAGGGATGTTATAAGTCTGATGCCGTTTTCTGTTTGTCTATCCGTGTGTCTGTAGAATAGTAGTTCTCGAACGGATGGACCGATTTCGATGCGGTTTTTTTTACGTGAAAGCAAATTTCCTTGCGGTTGTTGTTAGCTATACGCTTGAAAGACGGGGATTTTACTTGATTTTATTTGTCTAGCAAAACAAAAACTTTTTAGCTCATACAATATTTCACTACAGGGAAAAAATTTCAACCCTTCGCACTCTTACTAATTATGATTCATCATCATCATCATCATATCAGCCACAGGAAGTCCACTGCTGGATATAGGCCTCTCCCAAGGATTTCCAAAATGACCGATCAAAACTAATTACGATTGTATATGTTACAGTTAAAACCCGTTTTTAGATAGAATGCGTTTTCCCTAGTTAAAACTAGTTTTTACTTAACGCCTTTGTTAAAACTAGAATTAACTAATGCTTAAAACTAAATATTAGTTAAAATCTGTTCTTGCTAGACAAAATGCGTTTTAACGAAGCGAGTCAGTCAAAACTGTTAAGCCTGTAGCTAGATGCAATGGACACGTCAGATTATAACCGGAGCCAAACAAAAAGTTGTAGAAACTTCTTCCAACACAAGGGGTGAATCGCTACATTTGTACTGACGGAAAGAGCGATTACAGGTTTTCAAACTAGTAAAAAAATAATCGTGTGGTCCCTGTGTCCTAGATCTAGTTTCTAATATCAAATTAGTTTTTTAGTGCTAGTTTTAACTAAAGCTCGGATTAAAAACTAGTGTTATCTGAAAATCAAATCGATCAGTGGTGAGTTCTAGTTATGACTAGGTATTTCATGTTTTAACAAAGGCATTTAGTAAAAACTAGTTTTGACTAGGTAAAACACGTTCTATCTAAAAACGGGTTTTCACTGTAACATATATAAATAATAAAAGATAATTTTTCAAAGTTAGTAATTTCTAGATGACAAGATGCCAATTTAGATGAAAAAAGTAAAGATCTGATTATATTTATTTTACAAAATCTGCTACGCAATAAACAAAGCAATTTTTTGTCATGCATAAAATTCCATAAATAAAATCCAGTAATCCAAATCTCATTCACATGTCTGAAAACCACGATTTCAAAAAAATAAAGCATGTTTTTCTCAGCCTTTGAATCACGTTCATTTTCTTACATTAGTACAGTCAACATGTTCGAGATGCAATATCTCAAATACAATATTTATGATTTATACAGCGAACGAGGCATCAAATATTTATTTTGCTTGGAAAATAGTATATAATGCGAAATGCAAATGTTATAAATAATGGATAATGTTCTGTTTTAAACGTAAGTTTCGGCATTTACTTGGAAGTCATTTTTAGGCGCGTCTTTTATCATCATGCGAGTGTCTAGTTAACAAAAATATGGTAATGTAAGAGAAGATTTTTAATTCTAGTATGGATTTATGAAATTTTCGGAGTACAGTGCTGCCTCCTTTTAAAATAAATAATTATTTGATCTTTGCTCGGTGTCCAGATAATTCATTAATTAAGGACACTATAAAAACGAGAACTTCGATTTATTTCAGGTTACTTTGCGGAGAAATATGATTATGGTGTCCAGCCATTATAGAAGTATAAACTGCATAGGCTTAAAAAGACTAAAAAACTATAAGCATTAAAAATAACTATTTTTATTCTTCAATTTGTAGTATTTGTAATAAATAAAATACCTTTCAAAATATTTATCATCATCATGTAAATATTGTCAGGCCACTGCAAAAGCATGACTCCTATCTGTGCAACTAGAGCCATATTTGGTCAGAGCAGCCAGAGGATTTGGCCTACACTCTCCGCGCTGGCCAGACGGGTTGGAGAGGTCTCGTGATGTTTATAAGCTTTGTTTGGCTTATATTTCCTAAGTCGCCTTCTAACACATCCACGGGAAGACGGGAAGATTTAGATATATTATTAAACCCCTATACAACACACAGTTACCGCAACTAAAACCATTTTCCCCATATTATGTACACGTGCAAAAAACCGCAGGAGCTAAATATTTCGTTATAAAGCTACTTCCGTGGCCTTTGACCTTTTAAAAGGTCATCATGTATCAAAGTCAGAATAAGATACACATACATTTTCACATCTTTATCCTTGGCAGGCTGACAGAGCCCAGAGCCGTAAAACCCAAAAGGCCTCGCTTAGTGTGATGGTGGGCGTTAAGATGGAAATGGAATTAGATTAGTGATGGGTTGGCGACATGATTCATATCTCGCCCATTCCCTTGATCGGCATTTACGATCTGCGCAGGAAGTGAAACAGTACCTAGTAACAGTATATTCTAAATGTTTCTCTTTTCTCAGACCAGCATGGAATGTAATAATGCAATTTAGCAATTTTCAATAAAGTGGCTATATAGGTATATAGTGGCTAACCAAACTAATATAATTTGAAAAACCGTTGTAACCTTGGGGCATATTGTGACAATATGACGGTAGAAGGGTTCTTGAATTACCTCATACCGGCAAGCTTAACGTAGTACTTCAATGTTATTAGATGGTTGGACAACCTGAGCAAGATAGCAGAAAACTACAAGGTGTACTAGGTTCCATATTGATATGTATGAGAAAGCGTAGATACTTGCATAAAACCTCTGCAGTAAGTCGGTATACGAACTCCTTGTTTCAAGAAAAACTATGACCAGAGATTCGTGCTTCTTTTGTTTTTGTGTTGCGTTTGACGAGTAATAAATTAAGGGGACGCACCGTGAAAATTGGCATTATCTATTTCTTATTTCTCAGCGAATATCAGAAATTTAGAACTGATACTTGCTAATAGCATACTAGAACGCTTTTCTAGCATAATTGTGGTTGTGGATACACGATTTGTTAATTTTTGTAACACAAACTTGCTCATCAAAAACACCTCTACCAAAACATATATGGTCTAATTTCTCACAAACGAGAGGGACTTCAGCTTTGAAACTTTTTATGCAGATTAGTAATTATGTAATCTTTAAAATTGTGGTACAATTTTTTTTTTGTTGCTTTAGTTTTAATTTTAGAGCCATTTTTCTATAATTGATCAGTTTTGCGTGGCTTAAGATTTCAGTCATTTAAGCCCTTTTGCCTTCCTGAAAAATATTGTACATGCCGTCTCGCTTTTTCGCGAGTGTATTTAAATAAACTGTTCTTGTTGCACAGATTTTTGACAGTTATACATCAAATTGTCAGATGGCCGATGGGCCTCATGAAGCAAGGACGCGTCGCTCTTCACAAAAAAAATGACGTTTGATTTCGTAAAATTATTGTCACAGTGTAGAAAAATATCACGAATATATATGGGTCGAACAGTCTGTAAACAAACGTGCGAGTAACTTTCTTACACTGTGTCACTTGTCATAATGTCAAAGGAAGTGTCAAAGCATAGCGTGGCATAGATTGATGACGTGACAGACATGGTCGGAATAGTTTTTATTTTTATACAAGTACACACAGTATCGATTAATAATATTTTATTTTTATTTAATTACCAGTTTTGTGGCAATAAATTAATTTTATAATAGCCAAATAAACTTATCTATAGACAATACTCTTCGGATTTATTTACTTTTAGATTTCGAGAAATATACACGTACATATTTTACCACTGACTGACTGGCCGACTGATTGATATGGATTTTAGGGTTCCGTAGTAAACAAGGAACCCTTAAAGTTTCGCCATGTCTGTCTGTCTGTCTATCTGTCTGTCTGTCTATCTGTCTGTCTGTCCGTCCGCGGTCCTACTCAGAAACTATAAGTACTAGAAAGCTGTAATTTGGCATGGATATGTATATTAATCATGGCAAAAAAGTCGGAAAATAAAATATGGAAATATTTTTTTTTTATGTTAGCTGCCATACTAGTAAAGAGGAAGTCAATATTTTTATTTCACTACAAACACATTGTGTGGGGTATCGTTGAATAGGTCTTTCAAAAATATTATGAGCTTGGAAACACCATTTTTCAATTTAGGGATCCGTGTCTGAAATATTTAGCTTTAAAGTGATTTTTTTTGTTAAACGGTTATATATGGACACGTGAAAAAAATCACAGCTATAGCATATATAATGTAGTTTAAAGGAAAACTATCAGAGCCAAGAAGGGTAAACAAATTAAAAAGTTAAACTTATTAAATGTAGTCGAAAAGGAAAATTTCATACAAATTCAATAGATACTTAGACGTTTAAGACGTTTTTAGTTTGTTTTAGAAATCTTTGGGAGAGGCCTATGTCCAGCAGTGGACGTTATGCGGCTGAAATGATGATGATGATGAGTGCCATGAACTTAAAGTTGGCATTTACAACTACGGAACCCAACATTGCGCGTGGCCCGACACACACTTTGCTAATTATTTGATCTGCACTGTAGTGATAGGTGTAAGGAAGGACTTGCTTGGTGGGGGACCAGACAGGGGGGGCTTTCTGCTTAACCCTCCAAACAAGCAACCAAGTGAAGGCAGAGGTTACCTACGAGGCCGTAGGCCGTTTTTTGAATGTTATTTTAATATCATTATAATATAGTGATCTAGTACAGCCTGTGGTTCGATTTATTACGGGTATGTCCCTTCCATGTTGTATATTAATTATTTTTTCAACATATTGCTCGTAAAGTGGATCTCATTGAATTTCATCGGCTTTAGACATATATAAAGTAGCACATAAAACACGCTTGCGTTATAAACGCAAATAGTGAAGATATATTATGCAACAGCAATATTTTTATGTTTTTTTTTCAAATTCCGAACTCGCTCACTGCCTTGTGGCACCAGCTAGTAATGGTTGGCCAGTCGCGCTAATTTTGATAAGTATTACGGTAGGAAAGCAGCCGTGTGCATCACAGTTTTATGGTTGAGTTTATTTAACCGCTCCTTTACCGCCAATACCAGACACAATAGTAAGATAATGAACGTGGACATTTATTAATATCGTGCGGGTCTTTACCGGTTAAAATAAAAATCTGTTTAGATATACGTGTGTTGAAAAACTTCGTGCGATATACGTGCGTATATTGGTTAAACACTCGACACTATCACGCCCTCGCTTTCGGCTCGCGCAAGAAAATTCCGCCTCGTGTATTATAACCACTATAGCGCACAAATATGGTAATATACACAACTATTTTTCAATTTAAAAAATATTACTTATTTCAATATAAAGAATTGAATGATGCAGCTCCTTTTATATAGTTACGTATTTACCCTTTACTTATTTTGTACAACATGCTGACTTTTCATTGGTTTTGGAAAAAAAATCCTGCCAGTTTTGAGTAAGGTGTTCGAAAAGATAATGCTCAATCAAATGCTGCTTCACTTCAAAACCTACAACCTGTTCCATAGCCAACAATTCGGTTTTACTGGCGGGAAATCGACCACCGATGCGGGAGTGGCACTCGTTACACATATATACGATGCATGGGAGAACAAAAATGATGGAATTGGATCATTTTGTGATCTCTCCAAAGCATTTGATTACGTAGATCATCCGACACTTTTGCTTAAATTTCGTCAATACGGTTTTGATGATAACTCAATTAAACTAATAGAATCTTATTTAACAGAAAGGCATCAAACTGTTGATTTAAATGGCATAAAATCGCACGGATCTAATGTTGAAATAGGCGTACCGCAAGGTTCAATTCTTGGACCTTTCCCTTTCTTGGTTTATGTCAATGACTTGCCTTATATGATTGATAAACAGGCTGGCATAGTGCTATTTGCTGATGACACCTCACTTATATTTAAAATAGATCGACATAGCACAAACGCTTGCGCAGTGAACAGCACCTTGTATTCCATTTTTGATTGGTTTTCAGCCAATGCTAAATGCGAAAAAGACCCAATGCATTCGATTTTCTCTTCCCAATGTGAGACAGGCCTGCGTTGACATAATGCTAGATGGTGAAAAACTCGATCTTGTTGAAAGTACTACCTTCTTAGGAATTACAATAGATTCAAAACTTCAATGGAGTGCTCATATAACTAAACTTTCTAATAGGCTTAGCTCTGCGGCTTATGCTGTTAGGAGAATAAGACAATTGACAGATGTAGCAATTGCTAGACTAGTGTACTTTAGTTATTTTCATAGTGTTATGTCTTACGGCATACTATTGTAAGGGAGTGCAGCCGGTATTCAAACTATTTTTATTTTACAAAAACGGGCAATTCGTGCTATTTATGGGTTAGGACCAAGAGACTCACTTAGAGAATTATTTAAGAAAATTGATATACTTACATTGGCATCGCAGTATATATTTGAAAACATAATGTTTGTAAGGAAAAATATTTCCTTATACAATAAAGTAAGCGATATGACCGATAAAAGCTTACGTAATAAGAATAAATTAATTGCCCCGTTTTATAGGCTCAAAACAGTTAGTAAGACGTTCATGGGGAACTGTATACTTTTTTATAATAAATTGCCACAATCGGTCCTTGATATGCCAGACAAAAAATTTAAAACTTATGTAAAGAAAGTACTTTGTGAGATGGCTTATTATAGGACCGATGACTACCTTAAAGACAAGTCTGGCTTGAGCTTGGCGCGGGTCCCTCTTAAAGGTTTGTTATATAGGTACTCGCAAATGTTCATAATTTGGTACATTTTGTACAAACTAAATCTACAACTTGACATTATTTAAAAAATTTGACATTCTAAAAATTTAATTTTAATTATGATATGACATAACAAACAATGTATTCTCTGTCCATATTAACTTTAAGTATTAATTTATTTGTGAGTTGACGTCCTTGAAGAAAATGCTGCAGTACAGTTTGTTACCGCTTCTTCTGCACTAGCGCTTTGGAAGCGGTAGTAAACTTAGCTGTAAGTAACCATTTGACGTCAACAATTGTGCAACAAAACAATGACGATTATTAAGAGATATTATAAATATCCTATGATAATAAAGATATATTTGAAAAAAACCTATTGCGATCTTTTTCTGCACGTATAGTTGGCTCAAACTAATAAATATTGATCTTTCATTGTAAAGTTCGAACATTTTAGACTTCCCTCCAGAATGTTAGTCATTGCTCAGATTTCTTATTGAAAGCTAATACCTCTGGTTCATTGAACTAGTAGGCTTGATAAGTCTCAGTTTCAAAAACACAACGTAACTAATAGATTACGTGACATGACCTTTTTCAATTCTTTACAAAAACATAACATGTTACACAAAAAGTTAACATACTAGAGATACTTTTCATTACGTCATGGTTTTCATACTGTAACCTCTATATATTTTTAACTCTATCTGCATTGCGTTTAGACATTACTACAAACCTAGCGGAAAAGAACGGACAACTTTTGAATCAATTTTGACAGATTTTGAAAAATAAAAACGTAGAGCCAAGCCTTAACATCAAACAACTAATGTTTTATTTCATGAACATATATTAACATTCATATAACTTATCCTTAGCTCTATTTAATATATCTCCCTATTTCTAAGGATGTATTTTGTATATAACCTTTTTTGTATCGATATGCTACGAAGAAGAAAACATGTCAATGTCGTAGCTTAAATTGAAAAGTATGTAGGTATAAAATAAATGTTATGTTATTAACCCTTAAATGCGCAGTGTAGTTTATAAACAACATACTTAATATGGTGTATCTAAGTAATTAGTACAATAAATATAATTAAATACAGTCCATAACAAGAGGTTTAACATATTTATTTTAAAATATAGCATCGTTGAATTAGTATGCCATGAGCATGACACAAGTCTCGAACTTACTTTGGGGCTAGCTTAATGAGTGTTTGTCCCTATATATTTATTTATTTACTTCTATTGACGACCTCGATGGCCTAGAGGTCACCATGTCAGACTGTACCACCGGAGGTCCCGGGTTAGATCCCTGGTCGGATGGTGGTTTACCTTTATATTTTATAGTTTATATATTATAGCTTATGTATATTAGTAAGATTTATTTCTTAGTCCCTGTTTATATACCAATCAATGCCATACGGCTGAATTTAATGATGCTGAAAAGGTGGTTATGGTATGTGGAAGATCATCATCATCATCAGGTCTTTTTGTCTCCACTGCAGGAGCACGACCCTCTCTGTACTACCCGAGCCAAATTTGGCCAGAGCTGCCAGAGGTCTTGGCTTACACTCTCCTCGCTGGCCAGACGGGTTGGAGAGGTCTCATTGATGTTTATAAGCTTTTTTTAGCTTGTATTCCCTAAGTCGCCTTCTACGACATCCATGGGAGGTCTTGGAGTGGCCCTATTCAACTCTGCCGGAAACCACACGGCAACGTGGAAGTTGCAGACAGTCATTAATGTCAAACTTATAACACACCTCTTTTTTTGTTGGAGGTTAAAAAATGAAAAGCGTTATCACTAAATAAAGAACCACGCAGGCTAGCTACGCTGTAAACAGCTAGTTAGTTTCGTCATCATCATCATCAGGTCTTTATGTCTCCACTGCAGAAGCACGACCCTCTGTACTACCAGAGGACTTGGCCTACACTCCTCGCTGGCCGGACGGGTTGGAGAGGTCTCATTGATGTTTGTTTAGCTTGTATTTCCTAAGTCGCCTTCTACGACTTTATATTACTGTATGTCCATCAAGGGCAGGTCACAGTGGTACTTGTATAAATATTTTTAGATCCTTTTGTAACCTGTGTTTCTACAATAAAGATGATTTGATTTTGATTTTTACGAAATCCACGGGAGGACTTTTAGTGGCCCTATTCTCTGCCGGAAACCAAACGGCAACTAGTTGGTTTACAAAGTAGTAATAGTTAATTTTACACTAAATATTAACAGAAATATTTACTCACAAACAGAAGTACTATTTCTAACGGTCAGCAAATTGTGGTTATCGTGATACAGACAGCTCCATACAAATTAGTATGCGCCGCAAACGTTCTGCGGCTTCGGCCAGAAGTATGGAGAGCGTTTCATATATTTACATATTCATCTTGCAAATGCGAATAATTTTATTTCGATTTCTTTTTCAATACAGACATAGCGTAAAAAGTCTTGACAACAAGTTATTGTGAATATTTATTTTTGGTATTATTTGGTGTGATATTAACTATTGTTCTAACAATGAATAGATGTAGCATCAGTCGTATGGAAAACTAAACATATTTTTTTCATATTTCTAGATGTTCCTGGAAAGTCAGTTTCATGGACAGAATTCACCCTTGTTTAGTTTCGTAGTTTGTAAGACGTATGTTTTTCTGTGAGTCAAGTCTCATAGAAAAACGTAGGTTTTTCCATGGTATAATAATATACTGCGCCAGGTATGGCATTCCGACATATAGTGGTCACGTGGGTGACACGAGCCTACGTCACCGCCACTCAGTGTTACCGGTACTGTAAAATCAAACATCCCAACTTTCATTATTCACGTATATCTAAACCATGTCCATTTTTACAAATAACCTATTTATGAAAAAATAAGTTAGACTTGTTAATTAATAACAAGTATAACCTAATTTTTTATGCATTAAAATATTTATTGTCATGAATAATGGCATGCAAACGTTCCCTAAATCTTAACTTAGTCACATTAAAGTGGCAACTCTGTGGTGACGTAGGCTCGTGTCACTGCCGGAATAGCAGACCTGTTTTTTTGGATCATGGGTTTTTCTATGAGTCTTGCGACTCTGGGCTCTGTCTGCTTAGAGCCGAAATACTCAAATGCTCTTTCTGCCTTGTTAGGGATAAATACGTGATAGTATATATGTATGTGTGTATATTTTGACGACCTTTGTAGCCTGTGGTCATCATGCCAGACTGTCACACTGGAGGTTCCGGGTTTGATCCCCGGTTAAGTCAATATGGAAAATGATATTTTTCAGATTGATTTGGGTCTCGGATGTTTATATGTATATGTTATAAATATAGTATCGCTGAGAAACTTACTTTAGGGCTTAATCTGTGTTTGACTTAATATATTTATTTTATTCGCGTTAAATATTTTAGCATCCGTATGGCAGCTCGGACAGCCTAAACGGATAGCAACCTTCATCCTCTCCACAACACAATTTATAATAAAAAATGAGATTATTTTTCCGGCACAAGCCGCAATGACGCATTCTAATGAAAATTAAACTGTCGGCCGGTTCAAAATAAAACACGTTTTCACCGCCCTTTGAACGGATTCATACGTTTTACCTTGGCTGTTTTACGGGTGAGGGATTGAGGATGGGGCTTGGTTGACAGCGGGTTGCGGATCACATCGCTTGTTCCGCCCGTGTAGGCAGCGAGCTTTGATATATGACCGGTATTGTGTAGTAGGTAGCCAGATTATGAATATTATATATATTCTACCTATACATATTATCCGGTCAGGTCAAGATGGAAAATGATCTTTTTCACATTGACCTGGGTCTTGGATGTTTATCTAAAGAACGTGAAGGGACATACACGTAATAAATAGAAACACGGGCATAATATGTAATACGGGACCCTTTTTTTTTGCATAAATTTTTGTCCTAATATGCTTTGGCACACTGGGTTTGGCATGAAATATTTTGTCATAATAGTTTTTAGGCATAAGTTGTTTTTAGGCATAATTTGTTACGGCATAATGTTAATTCGCATAATCTATTTAGGCGTAATAACTATAAGACTAATAGTATTTAGGCATAATATTTTTAAAAATAACAGAAACAAAATTAAGTTATTTAAGTGCTTATTTTTAATTATAATGCAAAAAAAAATTTGACCACCCAGAACATATGTGAGGGCAAAAGGAAAGTTAGGTTTAAGTTTTTTTTTTTATGATAACCTGGAACAACTGTGAGACCAGAAAGGAAGTTAGATTCAACTTATTAGCAATTAATAAACAATTTATATACAATGAATAAAAATGTTATGCTCAATCATTTTTATGTTTACAGTAATGTTATGTCTTGATAAATTATGGTTTTGATGACATTATGCTTACATCCTTTTATGCTTAAAAATGTTAGGGCTAAATAATGATTATGCTTAGGTACATTATGCTTAAAATTATTATGCATACTCCATTATGCGAAAGGACGTTATGCTCAAAAACGATTGTGCATTAAACCAGTATGCTATGTGATATTATAGCTTAAATTTGTATGCATATAGATAGTGATCCATGTAATACTATTATTAATTCTGTGCCACGGGCTATACAAGATCACTATAGTATAATGAAAAAATAACAGTAAAAGAACAAAAAAAAAATTGGCATTTCCATTCTAAAGTGTGCGCAGCCGCTATGATAATTTGTATGGGAATGTCGAATATTTATTCGTTGATGGACTGTTATTTCAATTTTATAATGCTATAGTGATCTAGTATAGCTCGTGGTTTGATTTGTTACGGGTACTTATGTCCCTTCCTCGTTGTATATATATTTGTAACAAAAATATAGTATCGTTGAGTTAGTATCTCGAACTTACTTTGGGCTTAGCTCAAGTTTTGTGATTTGTTCGTATATATTTATATTTATTAGAAATAGAAAATAAAAGCGAACAAAGTTCTTCGAGTGTACTTGAACAAACCGGCGTTTGTATGTATTGTTATGTTCGTTTGTTTGTATATTTGTCCGACTATAACTTGAGTATATTTGATCGGAGTTTCATGGAATTTTGTAAGCGTGTAGATATGGTCAGTTAGTTAAAAAGGGGTTGCCGAGATATGGGTTTCGTGAGTTTACAGTTCGGGGAAAACTGCTGGTATTAGATGTGACAAAGATTTAAGTGGATAAATTAGTATAATTTTTATTTTTTATTTTGATCTATTTTTTTAAATATCTTACAAACACTCATCATTTTAGGTTATAAACCTAATGCGATGGTGCTGACATTATAATTAGTTAATTGTATAAAGTTTGTAAGTTTGTGTCTACATTGAATAACAGTCGTTAAATTCTATCAGATACCTTTAAATATCTGACATCGGTGTTGGCCACTAACACAAACCAAAAGAAAAACGAACTACTCAGATATCCGCACGCGACCGCATAACTTACTGGCACAAGTTGGGGCGAGCTGTGACAAGTGTCAAGTGCCGTTTGATTTATACTCGCCAAGTGTGCGCGACACCGGGACGAAATTAGTGCTTAATAAATTAATTACGTGCCGCCACATGTTCTACTTATATACGTATAAGGAGGGTCAAAAAATGCGAGTGGCGCAGGTTACAGTGGGAGCTTTAGCGAGCATCGTTAGAAGACGCCATCGAGTATTTTTTGACGTAATTATACAACGTTGTATTCAATACTTTTTTTACGACTATATTCGCTAAATAAAATACAAAAATAAAATGTTTGACATGGTAGATACTAAGTACTAACTTTTTTAATATACTCACCATGTCAATTTAAAAAAAATACCTTTTATTTTTTTTATTGACCTAGTGACTACGTTCAAAATAAAAGTTTTTTTCAATAAAATAAAACTTCTAGTTCTAAAACGTTTTTCTTATGTTGGTAGTATAATGGAAGATATCCGCACGCGACCGCATAACTTACTGGCACAAGTTGGGGCGAGCTGTGACAAGTGTCAAGTGCCGTTTGATTTATACTCGCCAAGTGTGCGCGACACCGGAACGGAATAAGTGCTTAATAAATTAATTACGTGCCGCCACATGTTCTACGGTATAGTATTTTATGCAACAGTTGTATAAGGAGGGTCAAAAAATGCGAGTGGCGCAGGTTGCAGTGGGAGCTTTAGCAGCGAGCATCGTAAGAAGACGCCATCAAGTATTTTTTGACGTAATTATACAACGTTGTATTCAATACTTTTTCTAAGACTATATTCACTAAATAAAGTACAAAAATAAAAAATTAAAATGTTTGACATGTTTTTGGTAGATACCAAGTACTAACTTTTTTAACATACTCAGCAATTCAAAAAAAATAATCAATCAATTAACAAAAATACCATTTTTTTTGTTGATCTAGAAATAAAACTTCTAGATCTAAAACGTTTTTTTTATGCTGGTAGTATGATGGAAGATATCCGCACGCGACCGCATAACTTACTGGCACAAGTTGGGGCGAGCTGTGACAAGTGTCAAGTGCCGTTTGATTTATACTCGCCAAGTGTGCGCGACACCGGAACGGAATTAGTGCTTAATAAATTAATTACGTGCCGCCACATGTTCTACGATATAGTATTTAATGCAACATTTGTACAAGAAGGGTCAAAAAATGCGAGTTGCGCAGGTTGCAGTGCGAGCTTTAGCTATCGTAAGAAGACTAGCGTCTCGAGTATTTTTTGACGTAATAATACAACGTTGTATTCAATACTTTTTCTAGGACTATATTCACTAAATAAAATACAAAAATTAAAAAAATAAAATGTTTGACATGGTAGATACTAAGTACTAACTTTTTTAATATACTCACCAGGTCAATTTAAAAAAAAAACCTTTAAATTTTTTTTATTGCCCTAATGACTACGTTCAAAATAAAAGTTTTTCTCAATAAAATAAAACTTCTAGATCTAAAACGTTTTTCTTATGTTGGTAGTATAATGGAAGATATCCGCACGCGACCGCATAACTTACTGGCACAAGTTGGGGCGAGCTGTGACAAGTGTCAAGTGCCGTTTGATTTATACTCGCCAAGTGTGCGCGACACCGGAACGGAATTAGTGCTTAATAAATTAATTACGTGCCGCCACATGTTCTACGGTATAGTATTTTATGCAACAGTTGTATAAGGAGGGTCAAAAAATGCGAGTGGCGCAGGTTGCAGTAGGAGCTTTAACGAACGTCCGTCGTAAGAAGACGCCATTGAGCATTTTTTGATGTACTTATACAACGTTGTATTCAATACTTTTTTTACGATTATATTCGTTAAATAAAAAACAAAAATAAAAAAATAAAATTTTTGACATGGTAGATACTAAATACTAACTTTTTTAATATACTCACCAGGTCAATTTAAAAAAAAACCTTTTATTTTTTTTATTGACCTAGTGACTACGTTCAAAATAAAAGTTTTTTTCAATAAAATAAAACTTCTAGTTCTAAAACGTTTTTCTTATGTTGGTAGTATAATGGAAGATATCCGCACGCGACCGCATAACTTACTGGCACAAGTTGGGGCGAGCTGTGACAAGTGTCAAGTGCCGTTTGATTTATACTCGCCAAGTGTGCGCGACACCGGAACGGAATTAGTGCTTAATAAATTAATTACGTGCCGCCACATGTTCTACGGTATAGTATTTTATGCAACAGTTGTATAAGGAGGGTCAAAAAATGCGAGTGGCGCAGGTTGCAGTAGGAGCTTTAACGAACGTCCGTCGTAAGAAGACGCCATTGAGCATTTTTTGATGTACTTATACAACGTTGTATTCACTACTTTTTCTACGACTATATTCACTAAACATAAAAAAAAAAACAAAGAAAAATATGAAAATGTTTGACATAAGTTTAGTAGATTCTAAGTATCAATGGTATTTTTTTTAATTGGCGTCTTTCTAGTGGGTATGTAAATAAAACGTTTTTCTTATGTAGGCTGAATGGTAGATCAAAATAAAATAAAAAAGTTCTAGGTCTATATGGCTAGGCGTATCTTTTTGGCCCATGTGCCATTATGGGAAATAGATTATAGATTTTCCTGATATCGTGAATTTTAAGAATGTTCTTAATTATGTTGGTGACTATTTAAAAGGTAGATAACAGTACTGAAAAAAATATTCTCACAAGAATTCTTAATACCATTTATATGAAGGCTCAAGATACATTAGTTTTTCAAGTAATAAAGTGTTCATGTTTGATTTTAGAAGGGTTGTATTTAAATCTACTACACGAATAAAAGAAAATGAAGCACGACACAGTTTACAATTTAACATATCAACAACATTATACAATCAAACATCCAATTTTTGTGTGACAGGTAAATGGGTCCCCCTTTACGTTTTGTACCAAAACTTGCCTCATGTCACTTTGATCAGTATCTTTTTTGATCTTGTAAGGGTGACTCGTAAGGGTAATCGTATAGTTTTTGGCTATAATATGATCTTTTTACACAAAAAAATTACGGCCAAGTGCAAGTCGGACTCGCACCCAAATGGTTCCATAACATTGGATGCTAGCGAAAAACGTATTTTGCTTGATATGATTGATTGGTTTATATTCTCGTAATTAAGGAAGGATTTGTGCCTACCCTGACAAAATTATTTGTGCACGTCACTGGTGTAATTTAAATATTAAATATTTTTTACTCCACTTTTGGTGCTCGCTCACACTAATGCAGACTGTAACAGTTTAAGATTAAATATTTTTAAGTATTCTGTTCTTGATTGTTTGTGTGTTATTGTATTACATGCCACATTTAGTATTACGCATTGTTAGCCGTAAACATTACAACCTTTTAAAATGATTCGCATTTTCGCCCATTCCCTCGATCGGCTTTTACGATTGCGTGGGAAGAGAAGCAGCTGGTACATTCCCAGTTTTTTATTTTTTACATACCAACATGGAATCAAAAAATGTTGTAAAAATAGTAAAAGTAAATCAAAACAGTATTCAAAAGTAACAGCTGCAAAGTTTTAGTAGTTTTAAAAGACTATTAACTATACAATACCTTTAAAGCTGAACTTTTAATAACTTACTTCTCGTTAACTACAAACAAAAGTGAATTAAACACGATAATTCGAATTATTTCAAAGTTCGTCCAAGCAGAACGTTGCGTTTGATAAAGAGAATCACAGAAATAGATATCAAATAAATGCAACTATTAATGTAAATGCAACTATTAATGTTATGGCAATTATTATTATAACATAATTGTTTGTTGAGTTTTTATAATAATTATTTTATTATCACATAAAACAGATTAAAATTATTACAAAAATATACATTGAAACTGATTGCATTCCAAAACATGTGTGTAAAACGAACAATTATCAGAGGAGACTCTTACAATCCAAGAGAACAAGTATAAAAATTAAATAATATAATATCTTACCTATTATATACCTATGTCCTTTACAAACCTGCCTGGTAAAAGCCTGGTATCCAAAAACCACTAGGGCATCACGTTCATTTTTCCCCAGGACGTGTCAGATGTGGAATAAGCTTCCAGCTGAGGTGTTTCCTTTGCGCTACAACATGGGGTTCTTCAAAAGGTGTGTTAATAGGACTCTAAAAGGCCGGCAACGCATAGACGGCACCTCCGGTGTTGTATGTGTCCATGGTCAGCGATGACCTTTTACCATCAGGAGGCTCGCTTGCTCGTTTGCCGACTCATAACATAAAAAAAAAACTTCTTATTCTTCTGTTACATAGTACAGGATTTCTTTTATTGTTTGAATGTATGAGCCATAATGTAAGTTACGGATCAAAACATCAAAAAATAGAATGTATATAGTATAATGTAGTAAGTTACATGCTCATGTATAAACGCCTATTCATAATTACAGTTTTTCTTTTAATTTTTCTAAATACAGATAATATAACATATATTATCTGTATTTAGAAAAAATAAAAGATTGATTAATTATTTATTACCTATCTTGATAGTTGGTCTATGCATTACCATTGTCTATACTTTCCGCTGCAATAAAAACTTGCTTTGATTACGTTAGAACTTTCTCGAATAAATAGCGAAAACAAGTGGTTTTGTTTTAATAGGGTTTGTTTTTCCCAAAAATAAGGCTAGACTAAAGTACTATTGCTTTGTTCTAGTCGTCGTTATCGACTTCTAGTACTGTATCTATATTTACAGCAGTAGGTGTTTCGTAAATCGGTCGACCTCTATAAGTATAATAACAGCTTAATTCTATAAGTACAGTCAGAGATACAATGGACACTACAAAAAAAGAAAATAGAAACACGAAAGACAATCAGCGACATTTTCCTTTAAAATTACTTGTTTTCTGACCAATTTTTTATTTATTTTGAAAAAGCGCGTTGCTAAATGTGATGCAGTCTCTTTTAAGAATAACGTTATTTATTTGCATTCCTCAAGTGTTGGATGTAGGAAACATCAATAGAATTTTCAAGATGGATTTTACACAACTAAAGCTAATTTTATTAGTTTAATTTAGTTTTAATTTATATATCATTATAATTTTAGTTCCATAGTTAAGTCTTACGTATATTTATAGTTTCATAATAGTTTAGTTTAATTTACTTTATTTTTATTTCTAATATCAACTGTATATTATTTCGCTATAATTTTACTAAGGTTTGAGATATATGTTTTCAAGATTTCCTTTTCCTTACATAACGATAATCTTTTTAGTCCGAAACCTTATTCCGTAAATCGTTGATGACTTATTTACTGAGCACTTTACAAACATAAAGAATTGCAGACAGGCGAGCTATATCGTGCAACACAAACATCCGTGAACGTTTTTCAAAAAGGCGGCATGTTTGGACTCTCTATTTGTATATGAAAATCGTGCCTAATCCGTATTTGCGCAGGCCCAGCCTCTATGGCAGCTGCAGCATGCTCTCCTTGTATCCATATCAAAATGCAATAATTTTTCATTTTCGTAATTTATTTCGTCATATCTAAGAGTTTAGAAAATGCGTAGAATGTACCTGCTGCTTGTATATGGGCAGAATGGGCTAGATTCTGAATAATGTTCAATCAGGCGATGCTGCTATAGGTAATAATAGAAATATTTATTGTAATAATTGCATACATTTTAGATCGTACTAATATAAATGCAAAGAATTCTAATAACACATTTTTTTTTTTTTAATTACTGACTGCATATTAAATACATTTGGGAAAATTATGATACTAGTTGTTTTAATGTTCCAATAAGCTAACTGTTTTAGAAACTTTTATAGTAGATTTATAGCATAAATGTACTAAGATAAACATTCATCAACATATTCCATCGCCTCGCTTAACCTCTAGGTTTTAAGTCAAAAATTAGGGGCAAAGCCAATGGAGTTATAAAGAACATAACCCAGCAAAAATGAATATGTAGAGGTTCTGTGTATTCGTACTGGGCTTTCGTTAAATCTATCCAGTTTTCGTTTACGATTTGAAAATAGCCGGAGAGTTCTTGTTGTAATATTTTTGGGAGTTTGATCGGTGTGGGTTTCGGTAACGAGATATTGTTTGAATATTATTTATGTTTGTTTTGTTTTAAGAACGGTTGTAAGTTTACTTTTAATATTTTGATGAAACGGATTTCATAGTCATGTCTATATATTAGACTTAAGTTGCAAGAGAATAATGCTTATTAAATTATTAATTTAATACATTTTAAATTTATTCTCGAAAAGAAAAGTAGCTTTGAGTCTTGCGGTCCTGGGCTTTGTCTGCTAGAGCCTTAAATGCTCTGTTCGCTCCTTTAGGGATTAAGACGATTAGTATGTACTTAAGTACATTGTAAATTTTATTTTGCATTAAAATTAATTGTCGTAACCGCAGTTAAATAATTAAATGTTGTACATGTAAAAGTGGACATGCATGGCCCATGTAATAAAGTAAAATAAATTTTTGCATGGCCCATGCAATAAATTAAAATATTTTTTTATTAGTTCTATTCCTCATTGTGTATTTTATTTTTAACCAGACTTTGTTATTCGCATCCAGATATACATAGCACTGTAAATACATCGGCTAAATAAGATCATCGACAAATTATATCATTACCAATAACAGACACAAAAATAAGACTTAAAAAAACGCAAATTAATATGAAAATACGAATGCTACTAGAAATATTGCAAAAGCGACTGTAAAAACTATTCACACTATTTTTTACCCCTTTGTAGCATTGCACGCGATTTTCAACAGTTAAGTTTCAATACAAGTTGTGACGTTTCATTCACGGCTGAATGTATTTTACGCCCGTGCCGAGAATGCGATACGAATAAAATATAACGCTACAGCACTGACATCAGAAATGGAATAGATTTGGTTGGAATATTTTTCATTGTCACATTCTGTTTAGTGTTGGCAGTGAAACAAGAAATGTTTTGCGATATTTTATTTTTTTTATTTTTTATTATTTACATTCCAATAACTTTTAACATTTTCAATGTCCGTGGTCGATTAGAAAAAAAGTTGTTATTGCTTTGAAAAAAATACCCATGTGACTTGTCTCCAAAATTAACAAAGCATTCATGATGACGAGATACTTTTTGGCATACTAAAGAAAAGTTTTTGACACAATTGGCAACGACAAAGACCAGTGAAAAGTGGTCATTGCATTGTCCGACTTAGGAGGTACTTCAAAATGTATCTAAGAATCATAGCTAATACATAATCAGTCATTTACTGAAACCTTTTGAAGATAAATAACAAGATTCTTTTGCACACATAAATAATAACCTCACATTCTAAACGCATACACCGACTTCGTTCCCTTGTAGCACAAAGTAACTAGCGTAAATTGTAGGCATAAACAATACATATACCTACTCAATCTTACGTTCCTTGGCATGATCTCAGTTACAAAACAAACATCTTAAACTTACAAAAACAAAGGAAGTCCACTATTTCATTTTCTCTCAATTGTCGCGGCGACCGTCTGCAAATTGAAGTCAACCCTGGGAGCTATGCTGGTACAATACAGCGTTCATCTCTACGATGACAGACTCACACGTCCATGGTTTTGCACCTTTAAATAACCTGTTGTCTGTGCAAAACACCAGACAGAATAGTAAAACAATGCATGTCGACCGGATTCCGGTCTGCTCACAGATGACAGGATATAAGAGAAGTCAACATTGGTAAAGTTGATGGAATTTCTAGAAGGAAGCTTAAGAGTAACTAAGATAATAGAATGGTCACATATTACAAAAAAAAAACGCGCCGTATCGCTCTTCTTATTACTTACCTATCATATCCTCCTTCGTGCGTCTCAGTTTCATCTATATCCTGCTTGTCGTTATGTCAAGAAAGAAGAAAAAAAATTCAGTGTACATGTCACACCGCATCGCTAAATAGTTTTGTACTCGCTTAAAACGCTTAAATATATTTCAATAATTAACTAAAAACTAAATTTGGGTAACTGGGTCGGCCATGTTACCCGAATGCTGTGATCACTGGACGAAAATAGCTACCGATTGGATACCAAATGGCAGACAGGGACCAGGCCGTCTTAGGACTAGATGGTGCGACGAAATAAACAAATACTATAGTGACCGACCGACAGACATGGAAAAGAGAGAAAGGGGCCTTTGCCCATCATCCGGACAGAATTGGCTTCTTATAATATAAGAAGTAAAAAGTGTAGGGCTGCAGCAGCTTAAAAAGTGAAGTGGATGTATAAACAGCGAGTGTGTGTTTTAAACTTCGGACTTTAACAAAACCGTTCATTTTCTCAGGTATGCAGGTGCCTATTTGATCAATTTACATTTCTATTACAGTCCACAAAGCGCTCTGCCGCTGATCCAGAAAGCTAGAATAATTATATAACTATTCACATTTATTAATAATCAAATAATCATATTTAATTGAGGGGCGTTCATTTATGGACTTGACGATCAAAATTTGTTTATTAAACCCTGTCATAAAAATAAAATTTAAGAAAAACAAATTTAGTATAAAATATTCGTTAATAATGTATGTTTTTGACCTTTAAAGTCTTACAAATTGTGGCTTATGGAAGCGAAACTCATAGGCAGTTGGGTCCGACATCACCCCTGGCAGGGTTCCAGAACCATTATAAAACTTTCCAAGCAGCTAAGTGGCGTAGTAATAAAGTATTGAAGGGTGTGGAATGAAAACTGCGTAGTGAGGTTTCTGAATATTTTTAGATTAGTTAAGTAAATACAAAGCGCTGGCGACGAACTCGTCGCAATTTTTACACGGGAAATAGACAAGTGGAAGGAGATGGGAGAGACAGAGACCTTTCCTCAACAATGGGACAAAATATATAAGCTAACAAAAAAGTAAATACCTGTTAAGCAATTGACTGATACGGCGGCCTCCTGTTTATACGCTT
Organism: Acrobasis consociella; assembly: GCA_963555685.1. Taxonomy (NCBI): domain Eukaryota; kingdom Metazoa; phylum Arthropoda; class Insecta; order Lepidoptera; family Pyralidae; genus Acrobasis; species Acrobasis consociella. Next base: position 1,755,243 of record OY743107.1, read on the forward strand.
TTTATTTTAGTTTTCTTGTTTTTTGTTGATATTTGTCATATGTTTACTGCTCTGGCTGTGTTTGTGATTTTTGTGCGTAAAATATATAGACATCTTCTACATCGTGCTTCTAACACGTATATAGAAAATATCAATATATTTTTCATCCAATAATAATTAAAACATCTAACAGTCCACAACTCGTTAACAACAGCTTTAAATTTGCTTTAAATGAACGATTTAAATACGCCTATGTTAATGTATTAATAGGTCGTACTACATTGTAAAACATTTTCTAAACTTATATCATAAAAAGAAAATATTTGTGTATCTGAGTATTTGTTTGTAATGGATTAACTCAAAAACTTACGATACGATTAATAAGATTATTTTACCTGTAGAAAGCAACGATATCAGAGATCACCATTGGCTATTTTTATTAGAGATTTTGTGGTGAGAATGCATGTGGTGCAATGTAACCCGTAATGCATCTAAAATCTCCGTGTACCCTTGCGAAGCACAGACAATCTGCTAATCAGGTACAAGGGTTACCAGTTAAATAAATAATCTTAGGTCAGATTTTCGTAAAAAAAATACAGCTATCATAAAATATAACAATTTACGATACACGGTCGAGCCTTTATATAAATCTGTTTGCAATAAACCGCAAGCCGCCGTTTGTAGGCCGTATATTTTATTGCATAGCTGCTACTTATTACTGATTTCATGGCCCGAAGGAATGCGTGAGAGTCACTACAAATCAAAATGTTTTGGCTAGCTTTTCACTAATAAATCTGTTGATTTGTGAAATGACATAAACATTTTCTTAGTTAATGGCTTATAAAATTTAGCTTAGACTTTGTGAACTTATTACAAGATTTTATTTAGTTTCTCCAGTTTCGTTGTTTATCTGCAATAGGGATATCTTATACCTTTAAACGAGCAATTCTTGTATATTTATTTATATATTTCCGTGATCTCGGAAACGGCTCTAACGATTTCGCTGAAATTTGGTATATGGGGCTTTTCGGGGGTAAACAATCGATCTAGATTAGTCTTATGTTTGGGAAAACGCGTGTTTTCGAGTTTTCATGCGTTTTTCTTTCCACGCATACTTTATATGATATAACCGGGCAAAGCTCGGTCGCCCAGGTACTTTATATATATAGTAGGTATATAATATAATGTTATATTATTTAAAGTTAATATTTTGGTATGTACATATGTATATTGTATTGTTTTTTTGTGCCGCATAATTTTCTCTGTTTATCCCTATGGTTGACTGGAACAAAATGCTTTTAGCATTAAGTTCGCCATTTGTTAAAAGTATATTTGTACTTTGGAAAAATAAAGTTTAATAAAATAAATATAGACTAAAAAATTCTTTGCCTTCTTGGAAAGATTATTAAAAAATTATAGTTTACGTATATTTTTCTTTTCTCTCATTAGAAAATAATGACAAAGATACTGCGCATTTCTATTTCACGTGACGTCACGATTAGCTAGGATTTTTAACCAACGGTGACGTAAATTATCCCCACTCTGAAACTTCGAATCGCTGTATCTTCGTGAATTTCGACTACTATGCTTGATTTCCTCATTTCTGATTCGATCACGTAGGGAAATTAAAGTAAGTAAATAAAGTCATTAGTAAATGACTAAATAGTAGTATGTTTTTTAAATCATTTATTACGTGTTTATGATAATATGTTCAAACTCCACTAAATAACGAGTTTTTATTTTATTAACCTCCGACAAAAAGAGGGATGTTATAAGTTTGACACTAATGTCTGTCGGTCTGTTTGTCTGTCTGTCTGCCTGTCGTCTGTGTGTCTTTCTGTGTCTGTAGCGCTCACTTTTACGTAAAAACAACTTCTATGGTTCTTAGCCATGTTTAATAAAAATCGGTTCAGTCGTTTAAAATTTGTTGTATCGCTTCGGTCGGGGCTTTGTAAATTACCTGGTAAATAATAGACAGCGCTAAGGATATCAATTTCACTTAACATTAATTACCACAGAATAGTATGTAGTTCAAAAATACGCTGATAAATCTTCAGAAAAGTCTTCAGAGGATTTTTGAATTTGCCTAGCAAATAAACTTACCTATAAAATACCATCTTAAATAATCTTGTGGACTCACTCGATGGTGTCTTTGGGGGATTTTTGAATTTTCCTAGCAAATAAACTTCATTATCATCATTAGGTCTCTTTATCTCCACTGCAGGAGCACGGCCCTTTCTGTACTACCAGAGCCATACTTGGGCCAGAGCAGCCAAAGGACTTGGCCTACACTCTCCTCGCTGGCCAGACCGGGTTGGAGAGGATGAGACCATTGATGTTTATAAGCTTTGTTTAGCTTGTATTCCCTAAGGGTGGATTCGACCAAACTCGCGTAAATTTTATTCTCAGAATAAAACGCCAGTTATTCCAGAATAAATCAACTTTGCGTTTTACCATCTACAATTCTTAGAGTAGCGAGCCTATTCCCGAATAATTACTATTCCCCCGTTTCGCATGGAATAACCGAGCTATTCCAAGAATAATGTTTTAAAATGGCGTCTGCGTGCCATATGATTTGGCTTCTTTGTTTTGTTTCTTTGGTGTTTTTTCATTGGAACTCCCAAGTATTAGCTATATTATAAAATAAACAATAATGCTTCGTTTAAGAAATTTGGTTGAAGATAGTGATAGTGACGAGGATTTTATACCCAGACGTCCAAGGTGGATAAAAGAACGAAAAGATTTATTTGAGTACTACGATGAACATGATTTCGCGCTCAGGTTTCGGTTAAGCAAAGATGCAACATTATCACTGCTAACGAAAATTGAACATAAGTTGGAATACATTTCCGACCGGTAAGTGTACATTAGTACTTTGGAGAAGATAGTAGAACATTTTTAAAACCTACCTGCCTACCTACCTGTAGCTTTTTTAATCATATATAGATATCATGACATTTGTTAATTTTCGTGTTTAATGACTCGAGGACTAATGATTTTGTTGTTTGTTTTAGCAACTTTTCCATTTCACCAATAAATCAGTTGCTGGGTACCCTTAGATTTTATGCAACAAATTCAACACAAATGAGTATTAGTGACAACTGTGGTTGGAGTACTGCTACTGCTAATAAAATCATCCACAGAGTCAGCACTGCTATTGCAGCATTGCATAAGGATTATATTAAGTTTCCTGCTACTCAGCAAGAGATAAAGCGGGAACAAGATAACTTCTACCAAATAGCTCGATTCCCACGTGTAATTGGTGCCATGGATTGCACTCATATCAAGTTATCATTTGTGCCACTCCGATCTCAGGTGGGAGGTGAACAAGCAGAATTGTACAGGAACAGAAAGGGGTATTTTTCGATAAACGTGCAGACCATATGTAATGCTAACCTGGAAATTACTGACATTGTAGCAAGATGGCCAGGGTCAAGTCATGACAGCACTATATTCAACAATAGTGTTATAAGAGCAAAGTTTGAAAGTGGTTGTTACGGGGATGCAATTCTGGTAGTTGATGGTGGGTATGCTTCAACATCATTTATGATGCCTCCATTAGGAAACCCTAGAACTCAAGCAGAACATCTGTATAATGAGTCACAAATAAGAACTAGAAATCCCATTGAAAGAAGTTATGGTGTATGGAAGAGACGGTTTCCTGTGTTGGCCCTTGGAATGCGTGTCAACTTAGAAAAAATACTGACAATTATAGTAGCCACTGCTGTACTACATAACATTTTACGCCGTAGGGGCGAGGATTTACCTCCAGACGATCCAGAACTTGATTTACCAGCTTCATGGGAGCAAATTTTAAGCGATGGTCAAATACCTTTAGGCAGTGAAGAAAATGAAATAACTGGTCGACAGCAAGGGACACGTGATGCTCTTATTGCTAATTATTTTCAAAGTTTGATATAAATAAAGTTATAACTAGAAACAGATTGTAATTAAATGTTTTATTTATTAATAATAATGAATAGTACATTTTTTGGTTATAACCTTGTGCTTTTATTTAAAGCCAGTAGTTTTTTTCGCTTAATTAATAGTAAATTAGTTTTAATTTTTTCTTGTTTAAGTATTTCTTTTTTTATTTTAATGTCTAAATCATGCAAAATCTTAGATCTCTCCATTTCTTCCACAGCAAGATTTTTCTGAAATTCTATGGTTTCTATTTTTTTCTTGTGCAGTTGTTCTAACGAAGAAGATGTAATTGTGTGGGTTGGTCTTCTCCTAGAAATCCCTGTCTTCTTGTTATTAATTTGAGTGGGTTTTTCGTTATCAAACTTGAGGGCCGATGACACAGGAGTTCTTAACATTTTTGGTGTGTAATCGCTCCAATCCTGAAACAAATGTTAAACTTTGTATACCTACTTGTTGCAAAATTATGTTTGACTGAATAGATGTAATTTACCACACAATGGCCTATGTCCAGCAGTGGACGTTATGCAGCTTAAATGATGATGACTACACAAATAAATAATCCGTTGACTATTGTATTTAACGAAAAAAAGAAAGAAAAGCTTATTAAGTATTTAATTAGTATTAATTACCTTTTCTACTAATTGTTGTGTTTCAAACATAATTATGTCTCCTTTATCAGACCTCTGGTCCTCTTCAATTAATATTGGTGGCACTGGCAGTGAGTTATCTGCAAATATATGCAAAAAACATTAATAACTTTCCCTATGAAAATCATATATGGTAAGGTATATTTCTATGCCCTGCGGAAGGGTAAAACTAACCTTTATATTGTATTGGTGGTGGTTCAGGGAAATCCTCAGTTTCTACAGCAGGAATAGCTGCTTGGTCTTGCTCTTGCATCGGAGGAACAATGGAGTCACCATCATATGGATTAAATATCCCAAAAGCACTGGTAGATATAAGGCTTAAGATCCGCTGAAGGAATGGATCATCCTTTGTAGGAGGTAGGGGTGATCCACCACCTACAAAATAAAAGTAAAATAACCTAAAACCAACCTTGGATTATTGGAGATTAAAGATTGTTCAATTACTATGAGATGAGATAATGAGAAAAAAGATTGGATATATCTATGATTTTGATATATTTATTTATTTTATTTTACTTTATGAAAAGTTTAGGAGTAGGTAGACAATATTAAATTACATAGCTATAATGCACAACGCTGACCTGTTTGGATTAGATGTTTCCTATTATTTGCTGCATCCTTTCTCGCCACCTTTTTCATGCTTTCCCACTGAGCTTTCAAGTTTTCTCCTGTGCGAGAACAGTGGGTTGTACGGCTATTATATTGGTCAGCAATAATTTTCCATTGAGCCAATTTGGTTTTGATGGATACTCCATCTGTTTGCTTGTTTTCTACTATATTGTAGTGAAACTCCACTAGGCCTAACAGAAGTTCTTTTTCAGACGGCAACCAATTTGGCCTGCGTTTGCGTTTATCCTCACTCATTGTTTAATTCAATAAAAACGAAATATCTAACAAAATACCACAACACAATAAACAACAAACCGCGAAAATAAATGCTTCAAACTCGGCTCCTTACGAATGCGACTTGACATTGACAGATTTTTTCATACAATAATACGACAAATGAGAGTTGACACAACTTAGTCTCTTGCACCGTGCCATTGTAGAACAACATTTATTTGCAGGGTAATATATTCGTTCCGTTATCCGCGTATAGTTATTCCGAGGAGTAGCTATACCTTGATTGCATGGAAAAACGATTTATGATTTACTCGAGATTAAAATGGTGGAATAGTATATTCCTGGTATAGTTATTCGTGTATAAATTTAAGTTTGGTCGAATCCACTCTAAGTCGCCTACGACATCCACGGGAGGACTTGGAGTAGCCCTATACACTCTGCCGGAAACCACACGGCAAATAAACTTATAAAATACCATCTTAAATAATCTTGTGGACAGCAAAGGCGCGCTTTCCGGAATTTAATTAGCAATATTAATCCTTAGGAAGTTCAAGTTCGTACAATAATTATCATAATTAACGTTTTGGTCTAAAGACGGATTTCGGGGATAATTCCCTAACTTTACGGCGCTGGGCTGTCCCTCGCAATCAAATGCTTTTGTTTTGAATTGGATTTAAATGAGCATCCTCAAATTTAGAAATGTTCTCTTTTCCTTAAATATAATAGGCCGTATAATCTTTTTTCTTTAAAATTTATTTTTATTTAACTAACTCTTTTTAAAAGAATTTAAATTTTACTTGCTACAACAACTTGTGTTGTATGAATTGGATTTAAATGAGCATCCTCAAATTTAGAAATGTTCTCTTTTTTTAATATAATAGGTTGTATAACTTTTATTCTTTTTAATTTATTTTTATTTAACTTACTCTTTTTAATACAGATTAAATTTTACGGGCTAATTTTGTAAGTCTATTTAGTACTCATTAGTTAATTAAGTCATTTAAATTGTGATAGATAAAGAAAATGGTATTAAACAATAACCTAATAAGCAACCAGCCAAATTATTTTATGGGAGCCCCACTTCAATATTTATTTTGTACAGTTTTTAGTATTGACTGTTATAACGATAACAGAAATAAATCATCTGTGAAAATTTCAAATGTCTAGCTATCACGGTTCATGAGATGCAGCCAGGTGACAACTGACCGATAGACAGACCTACGAACGGATGGTCAGCGAAGTTTAATAGGGTCCCGTTTTTACTTTTTGGGTACGGAACTCCAAAAACTGGCCATTCTGTTCCTGATATCGTAATCAAGTTCTAAAGTTCTTTCTTGCAACGTGTCACAAATAATATGTTCATAAGACAACTTTTTTATGGTGAGAAAAATTAATTGTTTGAAATTATATACGAGATAGTTTTCTGTCAAATGCTTTATCCTACCGCGTTTCCAGTTACATTATTAGCTTGTGATGCTTAGGATAATCTCCAAACTTTCATTAACTCCAATAGGTCCAAAAACATGTCCTTGCAGAACGCAAACAAACTGGCTGATAAAGCCAATATTAGAGTTACGCATCACATAGGCAAGACCTATATTTCAACCGATTCGTTTACTCAAGAGATTGAGTCAATGAACGAAACAAATCTACATCTGCATTCAAAAAGATCCTAAATCCTCTAGAAATAAGCTCTGTTTTCGCTTATTTAGGGTACAAGTTATGTTTGTGAATAATCTTGGCGCCCTGTAGACTAGTTCATACGATACGAAGTCGATTCTGTCACGTACGATTGTGCAAACAGCTAAATTGCCATCTGGAGGAATTTTACATGTTACTTTGTCCCCAGAAAAAGTAATGAAAGTAGGGTAAACAATTTTGACCAACAAATTATAGAAGAAACGGGCTGTTTTGATATAATAACATAAATTCTAAATTTTTTAACAAATGACATTTTGATGTTTTACGTGTAAAAAATATCGTTCCAGTTAATTTCATAGAAAATGTTCTTTCATCTTATATCTGATGTAAATTATATACTCAATTTGAAATAAAAATACAGCTAAGTTCAAGACTAGCTCTAGTGACTATGATAATCAAAAACACGGTTGCATAAAATTTTCTCAATAGACAGAAATTGCCAAGTTGCCTTATATTTATTTATTTATATTATAGTTAAAACACGAAATACATCAAAATCAACCTTGAAACTTGAAAGACAGTGATCATTTTTTTTTCTCAAGCTTTTATTAGACTTGCATTGTATCTTGTAACTATGTATGAATGTTTGTGTAGATCAATTCTTGCAACTCATTTCTTAAGGTTCCGTACCCAAAGGGTAAAAACGGGACCCTATTACTAAGACTTCGCTGTCAGTCCGTCTGTCCTTCTGTCTGTCACCAGGCTGTATCTCAAGAACCGCGATAGCTAGACAGTTGAAATTTTTACATATTATGTATTTCTGTTGCCGCTATAACAAATAAAATAATAAAAATAAAATATAATAAATATTAAAGGGGGTCCCATACAACAAACGCGATTTTTTTGCTCTTTTTTGCTCGATACCAATAATGGCAACAGGTAGGCACTTGAAATATTTTTATTAGTTGTATTTTTACTTTAATAATAAATAAAAAAATTAAAATAAAATACATATTAAACGGGGACTCCCATACAAAAAGCTTGATTTTTATGGATAATGGTACGGAACCCTTCGAGCGCGACTCCGACTCGCACTTGGCCAGTTTTTAACCAGTTATCCTTAACCGATTGAGCTGAAATTTTGTGTACCTACTTGTGTAAATCAGATGACAACACAATGTTATGGAGTAAGTGAGCTATTCTAAATGATATTCGACGGAACTCAGTTTTAAAACAACATAACCTAATTAAGTAGGTTATTTATATATTTGTCTTAACAAGCACTTTATGGTAGCGATCCTAGGTTTTGATCACGGAGACGGAAGGTGGCCGATGGAAATCAGTAATAAAACGACGCAAGTCGAGTTTGGGCTTATTTCATTTGTCTTAAAAAGTACTTTGGTCTCACAGTAAAAGCTTGTACAAAAAATGTTTTTTTTCAATAAACATATCTTTCAAATATTTTTTGTTTAATATATCCAAAATAGCCAATATGCTTGAACCGTCGCGCCCGCGTCCCCCCTTAACTTACTTATTTGCTGGCCTGAGCCGGGCCTTAAGTTTTTTTTTATAGATTGATGTTGTGTCAAACTGCTGGACAAAGGCCCCCCTTCTCCTCTCCATCTATTTTAATCGCGAGCAATTTGCTGCCATCCACTCAAGCAACCCTCGCTGTCATCCCGCTATCTCTTCCTTGGTCCATCCCCACGTCTTCTCCCATCTGGTTCTCACAAGGTGACCCTGTGGGCACACATCACACGTGGCACACATGTCCCGTCCAATTTGAGTCTAGCAGTCTTCACGCCTACATCTACAACCTTAGTTTTAGAGCGCAGGTCTGTATTCCCAACCCTGTCTAATCGCTTTACCCCCTGCTTTCTATCGCCTGCTATCAGATCTTGTGTCTGGAATTTTGTTTAGGAGTCAGTGACCATGTTTGCGCACCATAGGTATGTAACAATGGGCAGGATACACATGTCGAGAAGTTTGCGCTTCAGACGTAGAGGAAGGTTGCCCCTAAGTATATCTAGGAAAATTGTACGCATGGTAAGTTTTACATGCAAATATAATTAAGTAGATATTGTTACGAAGTCTTCAATAACGATCCTGAGCGTTACGATTGGGATTGTTATTCTATCCTTTATAAACACACGTGTTTACCGGCGTTTAACATTCATGCCAACATTGCTATTTTCTTCGTATTAAATTGAAATTTGTGCTGTGTGGTTTCCGGCAGAGTAGAATAGGGCCACTTCAAGTCCCACCATGGATGTCGTAGCAGGCGACTTCGGAAATACCAGCTAAACAAAGCTTATAAACAATAAGACCTTTCCAAACTGTCTGGAAAGCGAGAAGAGTGTAGGCCAAGCCTTCTGGCTGTTCTGACCAAGTGTGGCTCTGGTAGTTCGTGCTCCTGCAGTGGAGACAAAAAGATCTGATGATGATGATGAAATAAGATTAATGATTTAATAATATTTTTTTAAAACTCATATTTGACTTTAACGCTAAACTCCTCAATCGATTTTGATAATTTTTATGAGACCAACACGAATAGTTCCAGGCGTTTTCGAGTAAACGGGGATCATACATAAAATTAATAATCGGTGAAGTGCGAGTCGGACTTGCGCACAAAGGGTCCCGTACCATTGTCTATAAAAAATTACGTGTAGCCCCACTGGTATATTTATTAAGGTCCCGTTTTTACCCTTAAACATATACATTCGAATTGATAACCTTGTCTTTTTAAAGTCGTTTAAAAAAATTACAATATTCATATTACGTATTTAACCTTAACAAAGAAGACAGAGCATTTTGCGTCTTAGTCTCTGACGGAGCCCAAGCCAACGAGTCCTAAAGACCACTTTTAGCGCGATGGTGGGCAAGAAGATGGAAAATGGATTAGTTTAAATAAAGTACACAGTCTAAGTACACAGCAGATAATGTAGAGGATAACTTTCTTACCTAAAACTTCAAAGAATTTAATAAAATGGTATACATAAGTTGATATAAACGGTGTACTAAAATGTAAACCTTAGCAAAATAAAATTAATGGAACATAATTCTACAAAAATTTGGAGTAATATTTCAAATTCGGAAACTTTGGCCTATCGAATTTCGGAACGAAACTTGGCATTCAATCGGTAGGGGGAAGTATCGAGAATTAAAATTATGAGAAAAGTTCCGTTCGCCCCAGCAATTTTTGGATTTGTGTAAGAATTATTATTGATCTTTTCTACAGTGGAAGTTTATGTAAATGCAATACTTTTTTTTACTTGATCGTATTACTTCAATTCGTTGAGAGTCAAATATGTATACAATTATGAGATAATTAAAATATTGCTGTTGCTTTTCGGGTTTCACATTACACACAGAGTGGTGTCAGAATTTTTAAGTTGCCAAAAGGCATCTGACTTAGCTTGACGCCTACCACACACTGAGGCACATGCAGAGTTGGGGGGTTGCTACCCGCATCGACGATTAAAATGATTAGCATTTTTCTAACTACCTCAATCGGCTTCTACGATCTGCGCGGGAAGAGAAGCAGCTTGTACAATCAAAGTTTTTTTCTTTTTCTCAAACCAGCATGTAAGACATACCAACTGGCCAATAGTGAAATGGTCACTAAAAGGACATAGGAACTTATTTGAAAACGTCACCTGTGGCCAATCGTTGGAAAATGACGAATGGTTAAGTAGAATAAATGAAAAGAGAATAAGTGCGAGTCGGACTCGCCCATGAAGGGTTCCGTAGCAGGAAGTAATATAACATAAGTCCTGTAGTATGTTTTTTTTATTTTTCTATTTGAGTTGATTGAATGAAAGGTAATTTGTGGTTTATGTTTTATGACGTATAAAAAAAACTACTAACTAGATCTCGTTCAAACCAATTTTCCCTGGTAGTTTGCATAGTAATGAACATCATATATTTTTTCTAATTTTATAATTATCTTATTTTAGAAGTTTCAGAGGACACACATTTTTCCACTTTGAACGTGTCTCCCGCGCAAACTATTCAGTTTAGAAAAAAATGATATTAAAAACCTTAATATCATTTTTAAAGACCTATCCATAAATACCCCACACATATGGGTTTGATGAAAAATAATTCCCAAAAATTATGTCTTTATTTCTATTTTTGTGTGAAAATCTTAATGCGGTTTACAGAATACATCTACTTACCAAGTTTTAATAGGATAATTCTTATATTTTCGGAAAAAGTTGCTGTGACATACGGACGGACAGACAGACAGACAGACATGACGAATCTATAAGAGTTCCGATTTTGCCATTTGGCTACGGAACCCAAAAAATTGTGAAATGTACAAATGAAAAGAAAAAAATTTCTTTATCGAGTTCAAATATATTTAACATCTGTTTGTTTTTCCGTTATGATTACCTATATTGGCACATGAGGTACTTGCTAGACAGAGCCATGCTGACACCATTAATATGTATTATGTGGCCATTCATTAAAAGATGACAAATGTTTAAGCAGAAAAAGGATAAAAAAGAATGTTTAAGTTCAAAATATCTAGTTCAAACATTCTAGTTTTATTATTTAGATTTCGGTAGAAACTTTTGGTCCGTGGGGTCCTTCAGCCCATAATTTATTTCAAATTATTTCTAAACGTCGGAAGTATCCCGTGATCAAAGGGCTGGTAGCTATCTGGCTCAAAGAATCAGCATTGCCATACAACGTGGCAATGCTGCCAGCCTTTTGGCCACGTTGCCGAAGGGTAATATTTTAGTGGTACTACATAATTTTTATTTTTTTAGTTTTAGTTCTAATTTAAATTTAATTTTGTTTTAATTTAAAATTTAATAATTATAAATGCTGGTCTGGGAGAAATAAAAAAACTTAGAATGTACCAGCTGCTTCTCTTCCCACGCAGATCGTAAAAGTCGATCGAGGGAATGGGCAAAAATGCAAATCATGTTAACAGGCGATGCGGCTAGCAACCCATCACTGTATTGATTGCTTTTCCATCTTCTCGCCCACCATGACGCTAAAAGTGGCTTTTGGGTCTTGCGACCCTGGGCTCTGCATAGAACCGCAAGACCCAAAATGCTCTGTCTGCCCCATCAGGTATAAAGACGTGATAGTATTTGTATGAATTCAATTTAAATTCAAATGTATTTTTATTATCATAAGATATTTATAATCTTAAAAATCGTCATTGTTTTGTTGCACAATTGTTGACGTCAAATAGTTACTTACAGCTAGTTTACTACCGCTTCCAAAGCGCTAGTGCAGAAGAAGCGGTAACAAACTGCACTGCAGCATTTTCTCCAAGGACGTCAACTCACAATTTAAACGAGCAATTCTTGTATATTTATTTATTTATATGTTTATAAATTTCTGTGATCTCGAAAATGGCTCTAACAATTTCGCTGAAAATTTGTATATGGGGGTAAACAATAGGGTGTCCCGTCAATGTATGGGAAAATATTTTTTTTTAGTTACATTAACACAAGAGGTATCAAAATTTGCGTTATTTAATACTCATTACGAAACCGCTAAAATAGTTAGAATTGCATGTCATATTGAGACCTCTACCGCGCTAAGAAGTCTTTAAAAATTTATATTTTTACAGGCCTAAACAAAATACATTTAAAATGTACAAAAACAAGTTTTGAAAGTAATTTTTTTTTAAACCATGATAGAGTTACTAGAAAAAAGAATAAATAAAATATAACTTACTATCAGTACTAAAAACTTAAAATTTGAGCTTAGTTTTGTGTCTGAAAGTTAGTATTTTTGCTAGAGATTGCAACCTGGTATCCATTTCTAGATGTGGGTCAGGAACATTATGTGAGACCTTTGTTGCCCATTTTAAACATCTTTCCACAGATTGTGAGTGCCACGGGAAGTCAAAAATTTCGAAACTCTTACTTTTATCATAGTTAGAAGGTCCTCCTAAGAAATATGTCAAAAATCGACGGTTCTGCAATCTAACACTCATTCCATACAATAACTTCTGGTTTAAATATCCTGCAGGTAGTGCTATACTATCAGATTATTAAGCTATTATTATATTTCGCAATGCCAGTTAAGAAATGTGGACCTTATCATCAAATAATATCTAGCAAAGTAGGTTTCCTATATACAAAAAGAAATAATTTCTTTCGATAGCCAAATCGACAAAACATCTCACATATTTATTTTCTAGGGTTTGAATTATAATCATCTAAGGTCAATATTTAATAAAGGATTGTAATATGATGAAAAAACACACTAATATTTTAAACTAAGGTATTTATGTAGATACTTTTTAATGTAAGATTTCAGCAGCCGAGTATCTCGTTCCTTACCTTTGAAACCTAAGCTTTAGTTCAAATATTTTAGAAATAATCTCATATAATATCTGAAGTTGTCCATTGTGCATCAATATCAGGTCTTTGTTGATATATATATATAATTAATTTAATCACATCCCTTATATTGGTAACTGCTAATAATCGAGTTCTTTGTATGATTCCAAAATAGCACAGTCTCACTTAACGCCTTGATATTATTATAATCACATGTTTTTAAGTAGCATAAAAATTACTTTAGCTTGAAGTAAAGACTCTCAAAGCAATTTGAGAAATTCCTTAAAACAAGTTGAAAATTAAGAATATTTACAGGTTAAAATCTGACAAATTTAAAGTCGTTAGTAATGTTTCGTTGCAACCAAATCAAAACAGTGTTTATGTTACACCTAAAACTAGGAGATATACTGTTATTTTTCTTTTTTGGTTTCTAAAACCGAAATTAAAGATCGCCAAAAATCACGTTAAAAAAATAAATTTTTTAAAACTTGGAAGGTCGGTAGAGCACTAAAGATATATGATTATTTAATTTTAAAAATTACTATGGTAATCTACGACCAATTCCACAAATTTCAAGAGGTCTTGCGTTAAGAAAATCCAAAAAAAATTTTACGGGACACCCTAGTAAACAATCGATCTAGATTAGTTTTATGTTTGGGAAAACGCGTGTTTTCGAGTTTTCATGCGTTTTTCTTTCCACGCAGAATATTGTCGCTAATTTCGTCGCATCGACCGCCTTATTTTTAGCTCAGCGGTTAAGGATACCGACCGCTAGAAAGAGTGTTACGGGTTCGAATCCCACTCGGTGACTTACTTTTGTTTTTTTTTTATGTTTAAGTTTATATATAATTTTTTATTTTGCATTGTTTTTAGACAAGTTTAAAAAAATTTTGTTAATGTTTGAGATGTAACCGAGCAAAGCTCGGTCGCCCAGGTACTTTAAAGTTAATGTGGTAAAATACTAAGTATTATCTGTTGGATCTAGTAAAATTAAAAGTAGCAAAAATAAGCAGACATATTCACAGGTATCTATATATATATTTCCGTTCTAAATAGGCACTTACTTTATCCATTGTCATGAATTATCTATCCCGTGATTGTGCGGTCCTTCGAAGCCTGAAAAAGATGGATGGCTTGTCTCCAACAGTCGGCCGATAGTGACGGATGCTCGCACAATCCGAATTACGTTTCGGATTAGAGAACAAATTGAACGAAAACATGGCGCCCATTAGAGGTTTATTTTTCTCATCTATGTTAGTTGCTAAATAATTTCTGAGAAAAGAAAACTTACATATGTACCTTTAAGAGTCCCCTTATCCTAGACCAAAATACACTTTTCCACAGAAAGTAGTCTAAATTTTATTTCAAAACGACATGCCCAATTTCGTCATAATTTTGTAATTTCAAAGACGTTGCAATTATAACTGGTTTCCAACGTTAAAAATATTAACTGGAAAGAATATATATTGGATTTTACATTAGTGTAATTATCTTCATCTTTAGGTTTTCGGGCAAACAGAGCATTTGGAGTCTTGCATTTCTATGCAGATAGACTTTCAGCGTGATGGTGGGTAAGAAGGAAAGAAGAGGAATAAAAAAATGACGGGGTGCTAGCCGCATCACCTATTAACAAGATAAGAATCTCGGCTCATTCCCTTGATCAGTTTTTAACCGAATCCAAAAGGGAATAGAATAGGTTATCAATTCTTTTTTAATTATGGTTTTCGATTATTCGAAGACGCCTAAACCGAATTGAATTTTTTTTTGTTTGAAAGAGCATACATGTAAGATGGTCTCATGGCAATTTTATCAAAATCGGTTTAGTAATTTGGGGGTGAAGTCGGTACTTAGTTTTGAAAAAATATTCTGGGACAATTTAAAAATGAATATTTTTATTTACTTTTATGCTTTTGTTTGTAAATAAAAACCTACAGTTAAAAATACAAAAACACAATAGTACAAAGGCGGTTTTATCTGTCCCCTGACAGGGATAAAACTGCTTTTGTATACCTTTCAGTCTTTTCTCTCAGACCACCATGTTATAAATTACCTAAAATTTTTTAACGCAAACCAATTACTTTAAAATTAAAAATGAATTAACGAAACAACATTTAAAGACTCAAAAACCACGTCATTTCTAAAGATTATATTTAATCCTCAGTGAACATCCTTCGCAGACTATTCGACATGGACCGAAATAAATAATTTTCACTCAGTTTTCAGTTAGATCGCTCTGGTTAGCCAAGTTTGGGCCTATGCCATTTATCTTAGTCAGTGGAAACTTTTCAAGAATATTCCAATCGTGGTTTGTTAAAATTTTGTTTAAATTTCGCATTGACATGAGATAGTGCCTGGAGACTAGTTTTGGGTTTAAAAACTTTTAGTTTAAACTTGTTGTGTCTTTTATCTTGTTCAAGTCGAGAACTTTTATCGTTTACAAAAATTCTGATACATTTTTAACCCCAAACAAATAAGAGGGGTATTATAAGTTAGACGCTAATATCTGTCTGCCTGTCTGTCTGTCGTGGCATTGTAGCATTGGAACGGATTAACCGATTCTATGTCTTTTTTTACGTGAATCCATGTTTCCATGTAGCAGTTTATTGGCTAGGCAAATTAAAAAATCTATCATGAACGCCATCTAGTGATAAGTAGCGAACTACCGAAAGACTTGATACCCGCTGCACCATCTATTATTTGTAAGAGAAAGCCCTGACTTTTAAGCGTCAGTCCCCAATAACTTTTTAATGGCCGAACCACCGCAAGATGACTCTCTATTACCTAAAAAAACTGCATCAATATAAGTCCATCTGTTCAAGCACTAAATGCCACAGACAGATAGACAGACATTAGCGTCAAACTTATAAATTCTTCGAAAACAGCTTGGCTCCTAGCGTGCTTGAAGAGTCATTTTACGTCGATGACCTTGTCCACGGGGCGCATTCCATCGAGTCAGGAAAGCACCTGCAGTCCGATTTAATCAAGCTGCTAAAATCTGGCGGCTTCAACCTTCGAAAATGGAAATCCAACTCACCTGAACTACTACAAGGCGTCAGTGTAGACCCAACTAGTCAAGATAACTTTAACTTCAAGCAAGAAGAATCCACTAAAATGCTGGGGATAAGCTGGAATCCACAATCAGATTATTTCACATTTCAATCTAAATTTGATACATCCTTGGCTCGCCCAACCAAAAGAACCCTTCTATCGGATATTGCTAAACTATATGATCCTTTGGGCTGGTTGGCTCCAATTACAACCAAACTCAAGATTTTATTTCAAGATATTTGGAAAATTCAACTGCAGTGGGACGAGCCTGCACCGGATGAAATTTACCAGAAATGGGTCAAATTCAAATCAGACATCAAAGCGATCAATGACTACAAGATACCTAGATGGATCGGGACTAACGAAGTTGATACTATAGAACTTCATGGCTTCTGCGACGCAAGCACCAAAGCATACGCCTGCGTCGTATACTGCAAGATAAATCGAAGCCATGCGTGTTCGATTATTTTAGTTGCCGCAAAAACAAAGCTAGTACCTGTAAAAAATGCTCAAAATATTAAAAAACATACAACTTTGCCTCGTTTGGAGTTATGCGGGGCGCTATTATTATCCAAGTTGATGGCAAAAATTATATCCTGCCTGTAAAACTACCACATCAAGGTTTATGGCTGGACAGACTCGATGGCCGTGTTGGGTTGGCTGCAAGGGGAACCAGAAAGATGGAAGCCATTTGTAGCCAATCGAGTTAAACAAGTAAGCGAAAATATGCCACCAACCTGCTGGCGTTATGTACAATCCAAGGACAACCCAGCAGATTGCGCAAGCAGAGGCCTAACAGCATCCCAACTAAAAGAACATGCGCTTTGGTGGGATGGACCTAGCTGGTTAAATAAAGAGATTCCCAGCAACGATATAGGCAAAGTATCAAATGACATAACAGAGCTAGAAGCAAAAACAAACAAGCAAATTTATCATGCAGCAAAATTAATAAGCAAAAGCGAAAAAAACATTATCACCGAGCTAATAACAAGATATAGTTCGTTGCCAAATATCATAAAAATATTAGCATGGGTTAGAAGATTTATGTTCAGAAAAAATAAACTTAACTACTTAACTATTCAAGAAATAAATGAAGCGAAATTAAAAATAATTAAGCAAATTCAAGAAGAATATTTCGAGGAAGAAATAAAAGCATTGAAAGCAGGCCAGATCAAAAACAGCAAGAGTAAAATTTGTGTTTTAAATCCTATGTTGGACGAGAATGGAATTTTGCGAGTCGGCGGCAGGTTTAGACACGCAAACGTAGATTTTGAGATGAAACATCCCGCCATAATTTTAAAGGACACAAAGATAGCCGACCTCATCATAGATGAAGCTCATCAACTATGCTTCCATGGTGGACCTCGACTAACTACGGCCACCATGAGACGCAAATATTGGTTGATAGGAGGTATAAGAGCCACCAAGAAGCGCCTTCGCCTCTGTGTGAAATGCAGAAGGCACAGTCTGGATCAGCACAACCAAATTATGGGAGATTTACCGCCTGCAAGAGCAAATACTTCTTCACGACCCTTTTATCACACCGGATGTGATTTCACCGGGCACGTCCAAGTCAAGGCCAACAAGGGCCGAGGTATCCTAACCACTAAAGGGTATGTGGCAGTATTTGTCTGCATGTCGACAAAGGCTGTCCACTTGGAAATTGTGTCCGACTTAAGTACATCTGCATTTCTAGCTGCCTTACGGCGGATGTCCGCAAGAAGAGGCGTCCCCGGACACATTTATTGCGACCAAGGCACTAATTTTGGAGGAGCAAATCGGATCCTTCAACAGGAATATAAGGAGATACAAACCATATTCAATCAAGAATTCATGTCTGAAGTCACATCAATGAATATCCAATTTCATTTCAACGCACTGGCCTACCCATCGGCCGGCGGTTTATGGGAATCCAGTGTAAAAAGCCTAAAACACCACCTTAAGCGTGTGGTAGGTGAGCAAAAGCTCACCTTCGAGGAGTACACCACCCTTCTATGTCAACTCGAGGCTTGTCTAAATTCAAGACCCCTTTGTCCAATGACTGAAGACCCAAATGACCTAGACATCATAACACCATCTCATTTTTTGGGGAGCGGTCCTACTTTAAACTTCTTTGATACTGAAAAGGACATGAGAACAAGATGGCACTTAACTCAGAAATTATTCAAGGATATTTGGGATAGGTGGCGTAACGAGTACCTCACTCAGTTAGCTGCTAGAAGCAAATGGAGGAAGCCGCAACGTAATATCAAAGAGAACGACGTGGTCATAATCAGAGATGAGAACCTTCCCCCGAGAAAATGAGCCCTAGGTCGCGTGGTGGAGCTGCATCCGGGAAGCGACGGATACGTTCGAGTGGTCACCCTCAAAACGAAAAACGGGCTAATGCAGCACCCCATCGTTAAACTGTCTATCTTACCAGTTCACCAAGAGCAAAATAATACTCAAGATCAAGCGTCCTCCGATAATCAAGTACAGTCATCTTCACGTGAACAAGAACACGTGCCCAGAACCAGAAGAAAGAAACGCTATTGCTTCTCATCCATCGCAACATCTTTACTATTTTTCTTTATGACAATCATACCTACAATACGAGGAGCGTACAACATAACCCCGTTAAATAACCGCAGTCTTTACTTTGATAGCATCACAGAGATGCATTTAATACGAGATGACTGGCGTCTCGTTGTCTACTATGACACTTTGCCGTATGAACAAGGAACCACGGCCCTAGCAAAATACGTTGGTTATTTAGATAAATTATGCAAAAACATCAAGGAGAAATCACTTTGTGAAGGCATCGTATTACAGATGCAGCACGAGCTCCCTGAGTTACAATACTATAATGACATTTTACTGCATCATGAACCCCACTCCCGTCGACGACACAAGCGCGGTCTGATCAATGGTGTAGGCTATATTGCCAACAGCCTGTTCGGGGTTCTAGATCAGCATTTTGCAGACAAATATGAGCAGGATATCAATCTTATCAAGAGAAATGAACAACATTTGGCTGCACTCTGGAAAAATCAGACTTCAATTGTCGAAGCCGAATTAAACTTCTTAAAACGCATGGAGGGCGCCATGGACAAACATCATAAAATCATTGACGAGAAAATACAGGCAATCGACGATGCAGTTATTCAGATAAAAGAAAGCCTACAGAACATTTCAATAAGCACAGAATTTCTCAGCACGAGTATCATGGCAAACAACTTATTACACAAATTAAAATATATACAACAAATCTTACTAAATACAGTCACTAATATATACAATGGCAAATTTAACGTACACATATTGCCTCCAAATCAATTAAGACAAGAATTAAATATAATAGCTGGACAACTTTCGAAGGATTTGTCACTCCCAATTGATAATTATGTCTTCCCTGAAATTTATAATTTACTGGAAGTCCGTGCCAGAGTCACCGTACGCTACATCATATTCGAAATCAAGATTCCCCTAACTAACAGAGACGAGTTTGAAGTCCTGAAACTTATCTCAATTCCGTATTTAACACGTACAAACGAAACCATCATAACTCCAATTGCGGATTATGTGGCGATGAACCTAAAAAAGGATGCTTTCGTGCCACTGACCGAAAGGGAATTAGATTCCTGCTTACGCAGAAAACCTAAATTACTTTTATGCCGCCTTAGAACACCTATCTATCATCTCAAAGAAGATCGGAACCTTTGCAAGCCGTTATCGAATTCGAACAAGTGCGAAACAATAACAAGATCCTGTTACAACAAGTGGACGGAGATAAATAAAATTAATTCATATTTTTATTCATGCTGCGACCAGTGTCAACTGAAGTTGCTATGCGGCGATCAGGTTACCGGCGTGCAAATTGCCAGCGCAGGATTATTAAATGTAGATCAAGGTTGCATTATCAAGACAGCTGATTTCATGGTCTACTCTCATAAGTCGGACGATAGTAAACTCCACATCAGCTCCAACATACCATGACCAGAGATTTCGCCTATTAATCACTACATTAACATAACATTACCCGACATATCATCACCGAACAATGACTCCGATAACTCTACCAATGACCTGCAACTAATCAATATTCAAAAGCAATTGGAGACGATAAAACAAGAAAGTCCCATAATAGAGAGCGTCTCTCATCATGATATTCATCACTACGTGGCAATCTACGTGTTGTTCACGGCGATAGTAGCAGGCTTGGCGTTGTTCGTGTGGAAGCGATGTCGGCGCGGCGCACCCGCGGCCGCGCCGCCCATCGCGGCAGCAGCAGCGGAGACGGGAAGAGCCCGTCAGCAGGCTGCCACGGGCAGTGCAAGTGTTCAGTGCAATCAGAGTGATATAGTCAATCAGTGCAGTGTCGAATTAAATGAAATCCCTGAACAGAGTGCGCGCGTATCCAAGCAAAACAAAAGCACTTCACCAGTGTTACATACGATCAGTTTTTCCTATTCCAAATTTGTAGTTAAAGACACTTGAAACACTTCATTTCAATAAGAATCAATTTCCTTTAACGTAAATCATCTTTCCGATCATCAAAAAATATTTAAGTAAATTTCATCCCCCGCCCGGGAAGATGTACGAGCTATCATCGTACAATGTCAGCATTTTAACTCATTTCATTACTTACGTCACTTAGTGTTATATTCAGTTCGCAACTATCCGGCTCGAAGGACCAATGTTCGGGTTCTGCCGACACTATGATGATATTAAATGATACGACTTGATATCTGTTCGCAACTATCCGGCCATCAAGAGCGTCGCGCGTACTCATTTAACATTATACAATACATATTAAGTTTGGTTTTACAATATAGTTTGAACAGATATCAAGTCGTATCATTTAATATCATCATAGTGTCGGCAGAACCTGAACAACCCCTAATAAACAATAATATTGTCGGGGGTTAAAAAGCATTTTTAAAATTATGTATTGAACTTCTTCTTCCTCCGGCCTTATCCCATTTCTAGTTGGTGTCGGCTCTCCTAATCTTTCTTCTCCAAAGAGATCTCTTTTGGGTCGTCACTGGTTCTGTGTTGGCGTTCTTTAGGTCCTTGTTTACCACCGACATCCATGTTAATCGAGGCCTGCCGGGGCGTCTTGGAAACGACTTAAAGTCCATCACTTTCCTGGTCATGTGATCGTTTGGCCTCCTCATGACGTGGCCGTACCATCTAAGGCGTGCCTCTTCCAGCTTGTCGGGCAAAATTATGTATTGAACTGTTCTTTTAAATATTCAAATCATTCTAAATAGAAGGGCAATTGAAGATGTCCTTGATATATATTAATAACAATCTAAAAATTTTTCATCTTTTTTACAGCTAAGCGAAGAATCTACGTTTATTAATGTTAAGTACCATTGGGAATGATTTTCCCTAATTGCAAGTTACTTTGACCATCGACTTCTATTGACCAAATCTAGTAAATATATTTGGCAAATATATTTACTAGATATACCCATCATTCCAGCCGCATAATGTCCACGGCTGGACATAGGGCTCTCCCAAGGATTTCCAAAATTTCCGATCCCCACATCTTTTATAGTCTTCTTTAGCCAAAGGTTGGATGGAAAAAATCGCTTTAGTGATAAGCCCGCCTTTGTACCTACTATATTTTAAATGTTCTTTTGATTATTGTCATACTTAGTTGGTACAATAAAGAAATTTTATTGCCTGCATTTAGCGCCTTCAAAAACAAGGTCGTCTGTGGCATCATAGGGAGTTCCATATGTTCGATTAACAAGTTAGCCGCGTCATTTAGTTCATCCTCGTTTTTAATATTTAAAGTTGGTTTTACTGTGACTATTTTTTGATAACTTGCTATCATCCTGTTGCCAAACGACTGATCTATACGGTTTGGAAACTCGTTTCCCGATCACGATAAGTGTCTCGTAACTGCAATCAAAAATACGTTTTAAATAATCAGAGTGAATCCCGGACCTACCTCAACATTGCTATACGCGGTGCGCGCTGCATGCCACTGCAGTTCTCCCCGCCCGCGACCCGCTGCCCTCTCGCCTCCTGCGCACCTACCGTGGTTACGAGCTACGAAGCATCGCCGTGTCGCTACACCGTGCGTCCCCCGCGCGACCCGCACTCCTGCCGTCGTAGCACATTCAAAGCGCCTCAACTGCCACAAGGCACTACGAACGGTGTGTAGGCCATCCTTCAAGTGAGTGAATAAGTTTAGTGCTACGAATTCTCCTCTGCTACGCGAAAGGGGCCAACTTGACCGTGCATAACTTCATCTCGATCCATTTTGCTTACTTTGATAATTATATATGCCACTTAAGAGGACACCACCTCCCTCCGTACGATCAATGTCGCAATCCGATCCAGATATACCTGCTCACACGTCTGATCAATCGGGTAATGTAACCAGAACCACCCGGCATAAGCGACGCTGCCAGGGTTCGCCGACGGCTACTCATGAGTATGGAGACGACAGCTTCAAACAAGAAATTAAGCTGATGTTCGAAACGCTGCAGACTAACCAAAAGAGCAACAACTTACTCTTTAGCAAATTATCGGAAGATGTCTCAGAAATAAAAAAGCTAAATAAACAAATCCAAAAGACTAACCAAGACATAGAAAAGGCGTTGGAAAAACTTACGATTGGGCATGTTGAAGTAGTTTCCAGAGTAGACAAAATTGAAAATACCCAAAAGGCCCACCAGGAACATATATCTAGGCTGGATAAAAAAGAAGAAGACCTTCAACTTGCCTCTCGCCCATCCACCATTGAAATTAGAAGCGTCACTGAATCGGATGGAGAAACAACTGCAGATTTAATCGATATTGTCCACTCGATTGCCAAACTGCTTGGAGTAACTCTGGTCTCTCAGGACATCCGGGACTGCTACCGTTTACCAGCCAAGGCTGGCGACAGCAAGCCCATCATAGTGGAATTCAACAAGGTCTCCCTGAAGCTGGACCTTCTCTCAGCCGCCCGCAAGTATAATTCGTCGCGCGATAGTGACTCAGCACTTCTGACATTGAGAGGGGCAAGCCTGGCTCCTTTATATATATATCAGAACATTTGCCTGGAAGAGTGAGAAGATTATTCTTTATAAGTCGTGTATTCGCAAAAAAAATTGAATTTAAATTTTGCTGGACTGTCAATACCAAAATATACATTTAATATACACAAAAAGGACGAAACTTCAAAAGCTATTAAAATTCACAATGAGTCTACACTAACAGAGCTCAGTAAGCTATTTAATGTGTATTAGCGAACAATATGCATTAATACTTATTATTATTCTTTTTACTACTTTATACCTACTTCTTTCTTATATAGATGTTTTGCTCTACTAGAAGCTTTGTCTTTAGTTACATAATCAAACCTAGCCGCTGTTATTAGAAACATTAATTTATCTTTTCTTTCATAGGTTAGTCTATATCTAAATAAAAAATTTTTTTTTTTCCTTTACCGTCATATACTTTATAATAATATTCACTCTAATCAGGCTAAAATAAATAAATAATAAGAACACGACAAGATACAACTCTCCACTTCCAATATGATTAACCTCGATAAAACTCTAGAAGAGCTGGATGCTATCGGAGTGTCCGAGGCTTACACCTGTTCTCCAGAACAATGTCTAAACTATATCAAAACATAATAAGGCCATACCGATTTTTCATCTTAATATCCGCAGCGTCAACAAAAATCTTGATCAATTACAAGCCTTGCTCGTCCTCATGAAAATTAATCCAGATATTATAGTATCAACTGAATGCAGACTTAAATCGGATTCAATTATTCCAGACTTAACAGGTTATTCTAAGCACCATACAACTCGGAACTATAATCAAAATGATGGGGTAGTAATTTACGCTCGTACTACGCTGGATATCGTTGTCTATGAATCATTTCAAGTCAGGGAAGCTAATTGCATGATCTGTACAGTTGGTTCCATTTTTTCTCTGATTGCCATCTACAGACCCTGTGAATTCCGCAACACTGACAATTTTATTCATAGTCTAAACGATCTCCTGCTTACTTTACCATCATCCCAAGTGCTAGCTTTGGTAGGAGATATTAACATTAAAATTAATGACGATCCCATAGAAGCAGAACATTACTTGAATCTGATTGCCAGTCATGGCCTTTTGCCTACTCACAAATTTCCTACCAGAAATGATAATTGTTTAGATCATACCCTACTAAAAACAAAGTTGCAGTCCATAACCCTAGTAATTGAGACTGCTGTAACCGACCATTTCTCGACGTTTCTATCCGCTTCCCTGACTGGTAATTTGCCATATATTAAAACAAAACGTACAAAAATTAATCATGGTGCTATTCATACTGACATTAGAAATGCAGATTTCACACAAGTATTAAGGTCTACTAATGCCAATATGGCTGCCAATATTTTGGTTTCTAAAGTTACTCAAATTATTAAAAAACACACTACTCACTATTATATGACGCGTAATAAACGAATTATTAAGCCATGGATAACTTCAGGACTTCTCCGTTGCATTCGAAATCGTGATAGAATGCATAATAAGCGGCCAAGTGCGAGTCGGACTCGCCCATGAAGGGTTCCGTAGTAGCAATTAACATAATATAAAAGTCTTGTAGTATGTTTTTTTTTTAATTTTTATATTTGAGTTCATTGAATGAAAGGTAAATTGCCGTATTGATGATGACGTATTAAAAAAAAACTACTTACTAGATCTCGTTCAAACCAATTTTCGCTAGTAGTTCTCATGGTAATGAACATCATATATTTTTTTTAGTTTTATCATTTTCTTATTTTAGAAGTTACGGGGGGGGGGGACACACTTTTTTCCACTTTGGAAGTGTCTCTCGCGCAAAGTATTCGGTTAAGAAAAAATGCTATTAGAAACCTCAATATCATTTTTGAAGACCTATCCATAGATACCCCACACGGATGGGTTTGATGAAAAATAAATTTTTGAGTTTTAGTTCTAAGTATGGGGAACCCCCAAAATTTACTGTTTTTTTTCTATTTTTGTGTCAAAACCTTAATGCGGTTTACACAATACATCTACTTACCAAGTTTCAACAGTATAGATCTTATAGTTTCGGAAAAAAGTGGCTGTGACATACGGACGGACAGACAGACAGACATGACGAATCTATAAGGGTTCCGTTTTTGCCATTTGGCTACGGAACCCTAAAAAACATAGGAATGACCCCAATAATCTTATACTGAAGCTGACATACACCAGATACAGGAATTACATTAATAATCTACTTAAGAACCTCAAACGAGCATATCACACACAACAATTAAACGACACAAAAACAAACCCAAAAGCTACGTGGCAGGTAATCAACAGTATTACACACTATAAGGCAGAACCGTCAACTCCCAAAGCTTTGTTAAACATTAATCCAGACCCCGCCAAAGCCGTCAACATGGTAAACAATTACTTTATAAATGTAGGTAAAGAGCTAGCCACTAGCATCCCACCTTACTCTCAACATAACATTAGTAGTGCCTTAGACCCAACCAATTCTCCCCTGGAATCTTTTATGCTCTTTGACGTCGATGACGCTGAAGTTGACACTCTCGTTTCTAATCTCCGAGATGATTGCGCTGTAGGATATGATGATATATCTGCACGTCTCTTGAAAACATTACGGGATATATTTGTGCCGCTCCTCACACACGTATGTCGGCTGTCCC
Organism: Acrobasis consociella; assembly: GCA_963555685.1. NCBI lineage: Eukaryota > Metazoa > Arthropoda > Insecta > Lepidoptera > Pyralidae > Acrobasis > Acrobasis consociella. The sequence goes on from OY743107.1 coordinate 1,781,301, forward strand.
TGAGCACTGGTATATTCCCCAATGTCTTTAAAAAGGCATTAGTACACCCAATTCATAAGGGAGGCGATAAAAATGTGGTTAGTAACTATAGACCCATTTCTGTACTAACCGCTATGTCAAAGGTCTTGGAGAAGGTCCTAAATAATAGGCTAGTTAAATATTTACAATCTAAAGGTATTATTGCAAAAAATCAATTCGGGTTTCAAAAGGGAGTCTCAGCTGAGGATGCAGTTTCTGCTTTGACTGACCATGTTGTGGGATGTTTGGATAGCGGGGTCAAGTGCCTAGGTTTATTTTTGGACCTTTCAAAGGCCTTTGACACCGTTTCCATACCTATCTTACTGAAGAAGTTGGAAAGAATTGGTATTTGAGGTGTTGCCCTCGATATATTTCATGACTATCTAACCAATCGCAGTCAGTCTGTTACTGTAGGGGACTCTGTTAGTGATGAGTGCATCACAATATTTGGTGTACCGCAAGGAAGTATCCTGGGCCCAACACTTTTTACAATTTATGTAAACGACTTATGCCTTCTAAATGTCCCTAACTGCAGAATTTTCGTTTATGCAGACGATACAGCCCTAATAGTTGATGGATCTAATTGGGAAGAGGTCCACAAGCGTACTGAATATGCACTCTCAATGGTCATAACATGGCTCTCCATAAACCTTCTGACAATTAATCTTAAAAAAACTTATTACATAACCTTTGCTACCAAAACAAACTTCACTCCGTGTCAGTCTAATTTTATTATTAAGGCCCATAGATGTCTTCAACTCTCCCCTAGCTGTTCCTGCTTTCCAATTACTAGAGCCCCCAGCATTAAATATTTAGGGATACTTATTGATCAGACCCTCAGCTGGGAATCTCATATCACTTCTCTAACACCTAGGGTGAGAAAACTTATATTTATTTTCAAAAATTTGCGAGACTTTGCGGATTCGACCACTCTAAAAACTGTTTACTATGCTTTATGCCAGTCAATCATTACCTATGGCATCACTGTGTGGGGGGGCGCGGCAAAAAGTACAATACTTTCTCTAGAGCGTGCTCAAAGAGCTGTCTTGAAAGTTATATATCGTAAACCATTTTTGTACCCTACCGTGCAACTTTATAAAGAAACTGCGGTGTTGACGGTCAGACAGCTGTTTGTGCAGCTCACTATACTCAGAAAGCATGTCACTCTGAAATACGACTCATCAATTTACTCTCGCAAGAGACACTCGGATCTCGTCTGCCCGGCTGTTAGCCACAGAACAGCGCTAGCCAAGCATCATTTTAAAGTTATCAGCAGCTACCTCTACAACAAAGCCAACAGTGACCTAAACATCTACCCCTGCACCAAATACTCTTGCAAAGCAAAGTTGTATACATGGCTGACCTCCAAAGATTACGCGGAAACCGAGTCACTTTTGGTGTTCATAAAATAGATTTCTTAATATCAATGATCTACCGTGCTTCTACCGATGCATATTTTCATTGTTTAAAACATGAGTTTTGGACTTGTCTATTACAATCAAACATAAAAACATTCCCTGCGTCTTTGTAATCCTATTCTCCTTCCTATTAATATTATAAATGCGAGGGTGGGTTTGTATGTTTGTTCGTTTCCTCTTCACGCTTGGACTACTGAACCGATTTGGATGAAGCTTGGTATGGATATGGTTTGAGACTCGGGAAAGGACATAGTGTACTCTTTATCCCGAAATTTCCTTTTAATTTGGCAGTGTATTTTTATTTATTACCCTTACAACACTTTGCTTGCTTGTTGTCTTTGCTTATAATAGTAGTTTACTTCTATACTTAAGTATTTCAATGCACAACTATCTAACTCGTTTTGTAGAATCCCACCCATATAGTTATATCACATGTAATATATAGCCTACCTACCTACAAATGTATGAATTGGGGCGGGATGGTGTGGGGCCTGGTGGATAGGCAGACCTCCAAAATTCAGGCTGGACCTAGTTTGGCTCTGGTGCTGTCTGTTCACCTGGTTCTTCCCACCCCGCCACCACCACTTTGTCATTAAAATTTTGTATACTCCGTGTATGTAGAGTACCTTTCCACAATAAAAACTTTTTTTATTTTTTTATAGCGCTCGAACCCATGGATCGATTTGAAAGCGGTTTTTTTTCATGAATGCAAGATCTCTTGCAGTGATTTTTCGCTGTTTGATAAAAATTGATTTAGCCATCCCTTTAAAATTCGCCAATACCAGACAATAGTAAAACAATGGAAGCTGCATCATATGTTGCCATGCGGGTCTTGTCCAGTTCAAAGTTATTGGGAATTAACTCTTAAAGTCAGAGGTTTCTCTAGCAAAAATGATGGCACTACGGATATCAAGTTGTATCGGTAGTTCCACTACTCATCACTAAAAGGCATTCTTGATGGTCGGTTTTTTTTTTGTCTAGAAAATAAACTTGTCGACGTTTTCTTCACAATTATTCACCTCGAATAACTTCCTCTTGCCAACCAACCAACTAAATTATACCTTAATCTAGTATCATAATCTAAAACAAGTCGTTGACTTTAAAGAAAATGTTACGGTGATTTTCAAATGAAATGGTCCTGAATCATTTTCCTTCTCGAAGAACTCACTTTGATTTTAAAATCTTCAGTCATAATCCCATTAATAACTAAGCGAATACTTTAATATTGTTGCGCATGAAATAATAATTAAATATAATAGAGATAATAATAATTGAGTATCTACATTCCTGGGTCAAAAAAAAAACTTGACAGGTGTCAAGGGACACCCGGATGGCACAAAGTTCAAGAGAGAGAGAAACAGACAGAGAAACACGCGCACGCCGCACGGCTTACAACTATAGCAAAAATTGTCGTTACAACTTTTGGTCTTAATTTTTTCCGTCTAGCCCCCTTTCGCAACGCACGATAAGGAACTTCGTTCCAATTATTTGTTACTGTCAAGAAAATAAAATGTCACAAAATAATATCACTTGCCATAATCATATCCATTTTAACGTGATTCTAGATTTATTATTGCAGAAATACTAATATTAAGAGCGTTATTTGATTAAAATTACTCATATTTGCAAATCCAATCATTTTTTTCGGAAATAGGAAGCATAATGTACAGTATTGTACAGATGTTCTCCAACCCGTTTGGCCTGGGGAGTATAGGCCAAGTCCTGTGGCTGCTTTAGCCAAGTATGGCTCTTGCAATACAGAGAGGGTCGTGCTCCTGCAGAGGAGACAGAAAGACCTAATGATCATGAATGTACAGATGTTGCGATATGAATTGAATTATCTTGGATAAGCGAACAATATTTATATTTTTTTAAATAATTGCATGCACACAAACCAGGATTGCGTGTCCCGTAAGATTGCCGGGTAACGTGACTCGCGCGTGTTTTATTAAGACTGTCAGAAGACGTATCGCGTGACACATTTCATGTTTTTTGTTTTGTTCATTAACCATCTATTTCTGTACTAAGTTGTTGGAGAAAAAGCATGTTGTGTAAAACAAATGCTTTAAGATTTAAAAAAAATGATCGTCTAATTGAGTGATATGCAATAGATATTGTGGTTGTAGAGTAGCAAGTTTTCATCCTATTTAGACGGATAAAAGCATTTATATAACGCCCCTGGTGTAGTTTTCGCGATTTGGTATTTTGCTAGGTCAAAAATAAACTATTTGATACTGTTTAAAAAATAAAACGTCACAAATTTCATTGATCATATATGTTTTCAAAGTGATTTTAGACTTATTATTGCAGAAAAACTGATATTAAAACCGCAATTTGACTTTAAGAAACTATTTTGTTAGCAGCCTGTATTTCATAGAATTTCATACAATTTCTGTTTTGTTTGTTTTACCTAGAGATTTGTCGTCAAAACTTACCTCCAACACTAAGAGTTATTGGACTGCGTCGCGCCCCATTCTGAAAATGAAATAGCTACATATTGACGAGAAACTTGATAGTTAAACCAAATCAAATATAATTCTTTAAGTGGATTTCGTAAACTATATCCACGTAGAAGAAGCAAAGTCAGCCAAAGAAGCAAAGGATTGCTTGGCAAATGCCTTTGACGATTCAGCGTCGCCAAATGCTCAAATGTGGAAGAATATGTAAGCAAGATTATGACCACTGTTGCTGGCAACACAAAGTTTTATTTCTTTTAGTTTTTATTATGTTGTCATTCTTAATTGAACGAATGTATGCCCGCCCTCTCTTCTACACAAAATCGCTGTATGTGCACGTGTCCGCGGGCCCTTGGTGAGAAATAAATACTATTCAGCAAGCTTGGACTCTTACTTACATCCAGCTCCAACATCATCAGTCTGCTGCTAACCACCACGGCTCACGATTTCTTAGTATTGGATTTTAAGTAAATGACAAGTGGCTCAGGACATTGTGCTACTCTCCGGTCTCGCAGAAACATACAAACCTATGATCATTGCAATTGAAAGTTCAGGCCCAAAGTTAATACAAAGTGGAAGGGACGTTACGTAATAAATCAAACCATGCGCTAAACAAGATCACTATAGAATAATGAAATTAGAAAAAAAGGAAAAAATAAAATAAAAGGCACTTCCATACAAAAGCATGCAGCTGCCCGGGCAAATTGTATCGGAATGTCGAAGTTTTTTTTGTGTTGTTTTTTGTCCGTTATTTAAATTTTATTGTACTATAGTGATCTAGTATAGCCCGTGGTTAGATTTATTACGGGTATGTCCTTTCCACGTTGTATAACTATTATATACAAAACGAAATTTCCTAGGTATCCACTTTATATGCGTCCCCTTTCTCCATCCTCGCACCTCCCCTCCGTTTTAGTAAAAGTAGTTGCAGGCGCCTGCAGCCGTCCGCTCGGCACCAAAACGAGAACGGGGAACTGGAAAGCATATTTCACGGGACCCTAAGAGTTTCAGTTCTGTATGTAGTTCAGGCATGAAAATGAGTAAGTGCAGACTCTGGCAAGTCAAAAATTATGCGAGATGATATAATGAGTAGACAATTGTCTTTAGCTTATATTCCAATATCACTTACTCTAGCAATGGACTTATTGTTTTTGTTAGCTTTTAAGTTCCAGTGTTGGGCATAAACCTCCATCTTTCGCGGTTTCTAGATGTGATCTCCTATTCTGTTTCAAAGTTTCTTTTGTAGGCTGTAAAATATATTGTGATATTCGCTATACATTTAAATTTGCTTATTTTCTAGCTACCAACGGAAGCCAGACCCAGCCCTAAATTGAGTATGATTTTTTGATGAACGTGGTCAGAAACAACACAAAAAAATCACTGCAACAGAGACAAATACACAACTCGTGTATCAGGAAATAAAATTCCGTCGAATTCGGATGCTTTTGTGGATCGCGATATCCGCAAAGCATTTATAATGCACGTGTCTACTGGGGAATCTAGTTTTACATTGTGTTCACGTTATACAAGAGGTAGCGGAAGCGATTTCAGGCGCAGAAAGATGAATTTATTTCCTTTCCACATTAAGTTAATACATAACAGCCATATTTTTCACGTGTGTGTGTGTCCAACACTAGTGTACGATTTTCCACATTCCAAACGGCATCTGATCGTCGTTACTTTAGATGACTGCTGGGGACAGCAGCCTAATCATCAGGTCTTTTTATCTCTACTGCACGAGCATGACCTTCTCTGTACTACCAGAGCCATAGTTGGCCAGAGATCGTTACCTAAACCATGTCAGAGGCCTTTAAGGCGGTTTAAAAACTCTGACACTAGTGTAACACACTCGATAAGAAGAAGAAGTTGGCCAGAGCAGCCAAAGGACTAAGCCTACACTCTCCACGCTGGTCAGACGTGTTCGAGCTGTAAATTGATGTTACAGTTTTTTTTAGCTTATATTTTCTAAGTCACCTTCTACGACATCCATGGGAGGACTTGGAGTGGCCCTATTCTATGTGCCTGACGAAACATTGAGGAGCTCGGGGTTACCATTTGTGGTCGCCAAGCCTTATGCTGAGTAAAGCCAGCGAGATCCAATAATCTCCATTAAATTAAGGAAGAGTTGATCTTGTACCTGATAAAAACCAAAAATATGATTTTTTTCCGTGTCTATTATGGTAGAGAAAATCATAAAATATCAGTAATATTGCTTCTGGTAAATCCAAGTGTAATCAAGCCTAGGCTAGCTTAACACGCTTAAGTGTTAATTACATGTATGTATACCCGCTATATCCTCTGGCTGCTCTGACCAAATATAACTCTAGTAGACCTGATGATGATGTTGATACCCGCTATGCTACCCAGCTCCGCTTATTAATGAAACAGCAGCCTAATACAACAGAGCGGCGTGTAAAAGCAATTCCTATCGCAGCCCCGTACGTTTGTCTGCTAACAATTTATTTCGACGGAGATACATTTGTTAGAGGCGATGGAATTTTTATATGTCACAATTTACTAATATCAGAACTAAGTATTTTCCGGGTAAATATCGAATATTAGAATAACGTAATATATCCAAAGTCATAAATTATATTTTGTTCTTTAATGCCACTTGTTATTTTGTAAAATCCATTTTAACTTGATTTTAGATCTAATAAAGCAGATAAACTAAAAAGTTATAATGTCTCATTTTTGTATTTCATACAAATCTGAAATAAAATATTTGTTTCGATAGATCTATAAATTTTGGACACTAAAATATACAATAATAAAATGGCACCTAACGTCAATAGTTGTAACTTGTCAGTTAAAATAAGAACATTGCAAACATGTATAATTATTTACTAATAAATAATTTACTAATATCAGAACCATATCATTTTCCGGGGAAAATAACGTAATATCTAAAGTCATTTTTTTGTCCTGATTAAAAGAATAAAGGTCACAAAAGAATGCCACTTGTTATTTTGTCTAATCCATTTTAACTTCATTTTAGATTTAATAAAGCAGATAAACTAATAAGTAATAATATCATAGTTTGGTGTTTCATACAAATCTGAAAGAAAATATTCGTTTAGATAGATCTATACATTTTAAAAACCAAAATATCTATTAAAATGGCATCTAACGTCAATATGTTGTAACTTGTCATCAGTGAAAATAGGAACATTGCAAACATGTATTTTATTAAACGATCTATCAATCATCTACACCAGAGTTTTCATGTGAACGTATCAAATGGTCCTTCGAGCCGTTTACCAACCATTACAAATACTGTAAGTTATTACTATAGTGGAAATCATTTCAGAACTTTTAGAACATTCTGCATGAATAATAAGAAATGTTCAAATAAATAAACCTAAAATATAGTAAACCAAAGCATCTACAATTACTTAACCGGTTAAAGTGAACGAAAATTATAAGAAATATTGTGGTTTTTCTTCCTATTTATTTCTCGAGACGATGTCTATGACTGTCTCAGATAATGGAGGAGCTTTCTTTTCGTGACAGGTAAATGTATTATACCGTGTCACTTGTACTACAGGGTTTATTTTCAGAGTCTGTTTTGTGGAATATCGGTTTGTAAATAACGAGCTTACATTAAATTGTTTAAACTGTATACATATTTCGCTAATAAACCATATTCTATTCTATTCTATTCTAAATTGAGATTTTACAAAGTTTAGACAGTTATTTTTTAAACAGAAATATACAGCCGGCCTTAATATTGTATTAGCAGCTTATATTTAATGAGGAATACATGGGGTACCCTTTTAAACATGGATGTCCTTCGGGGAATAAAATTTTAATATTTTTATTTGCTCTTTTGAAAATGTGCGCTAAAAGGTCGCTTGAAAATGGTTGCTTCGAGGACTACCCCCAAATGCAATTTACAGTAGTTACTTGATAACACATAGCCGTAGAGATCATGGGCAGTGGGGTTCGGATGTTAAGTGGCTTATACGAGAGATAGATCAACGAATTGCAGAAAAAACTGGGAACTCATGCTTTGGCTCGTTACTGGTGCAAAGAATGGCCATTGCTATCCAGCGCGGTAACGCGACCAGTATTCTGGACACCTTTGCACCGGGAATGCTAGGGTTGTATCTTTATTTTGTATAAATTTATTGTACTTTGACCATGAATTGTAATTTGTTTTCATTATAATGTATAACTTATTTATATAAAGATAGTTACTTAATAACTGAAACGTAGTTTTTCACCAAAATGTATCATTATGCTTCAAGTCCTCTTTGTGTAGTAGCCATTGGTGCACACCAAGCAGCTTAGCTTTTAAACTGGATTGAGCTCTTTGTAATTAGCAAACTTAAGCGTTACCAATAAAGTTCAAGTTAACCCACAGTTTGAGCCGAGAAACCACACCATCTATAACTCAAGTCAGATTAATTGATACTTAACCCGGCACATCGACGGCTGCCAATTACTGTAAACTGATAACATATGCAAATATACGTCCCATGCGTCTGTCGGAATACATTGAATACTACACGCGATTGAATACAATTAGTGAGACAATGTCATGGTAAGGTGTACATTAGGATGATGTTGAGCGATCCGTAAGCTTGCATACATTACATACAGTCACGTCTCTCTAACAGGGCAGACAGAGCACAGGGTTAAATAAGTAGAAATGTTTTTTTAGAAGTCGATGAAACTCTGACTTGACGGCGTATATGATGACAGTAATATTAAATACAGCCATCTCAATGTATAGACAAAATGTTGGCTTTTGCCCCATGAATGACTCAAAGGACATGTGTTGACATGACGTGGATTCATGTACCCGTAGCTGAAAAGCGAACCAATATAATAATAAATAAATGTTCTTGAATAAATAAAGAGAAATAATAATAACAACAACCAACCGCCAAAGCTAACAGACGTCTGTCATTACAATAATATTTTGTAAAAATCATTTTTTCAGATATTTTTACACTTTTTATGAAAATTAACACTAAATTGCTTTACAATAAATAATAATAATACAAGAAAATTAAAATCTTCATATTTAAAGATATTAAAAGGTTAGAAATAGCCAGGACCACCATGACAATATGATTTCTGACTGAATGATGATTACACGTCGAAAATAAGCAGCGGAACTAAACGTACGTCCAACACCTCCACCCGCTCCACCCAGCTCCTCGCCGTCATCGTCGGGCAACGAGTTTGCCACAGCGCCCGACACCAGCGAATCGAGCGACGAAGAGCGCGGGCCGCCGACCCCGCCGCCGCGACCTGCGTGACAGGGACGACCACCGCTGCCAGCTCGCTTGGGGCCTGCGGGGCCATTGGTCCGCGCTCGGCTCCCGCTACCGGTGTTGTAGTGCGTCGTATGCGATGGACTCCAGAAAATAATGAGAACTGCATGCGATGCGCACCTACTATGGGCTCAGGAGAAACTAACATGACTGCTTATCATGTTCGGATGCTATATCTGTTTCAAAGTCTTAACTAACATCTTAAGACTCTCTTGCTAGATAGCTGATCCGCCGTTGTTTCAGCTGGAGAAGAAATAATATAAATTGTCTGGAAAGTGACTATTTTCTGAAATTCCATAAAAATTCCCGATAATTTTTAATTGTACTTGGAATTTAGAAAGAAGGATGGTCTAATGATGAATTTATTGGACCTGGGATTTAGAAAGCAGGATGGTCTGTAATTATGAATTTCAAAATAATTATCGTGTATCAGTACATCAGTGTTTGGTGGTTTGTGTTGGTGTTACAAGAATGGTTGTTGATATAGTATATATAATACTTAGTTTTTTATATCCACTGCCTTTTTAGTTTTCCTATTTTCTATAATATTTAAGTTATAATGAATTACGACACTTGTCCTCTCTGCCGTGGCAGTATTAGAATTTTTTACTTATAAAGATATTCCAAGTAGAAGATATGAATCAAATTTACATTCGTGATTGAGTTTGGAGCAATTCATCAAATAAATTGCTTATAATATTGCTACTGTTCCATTGTTGAATCAAATTAACACGATTGTTATTCCCATTGAGATGTCTACGTAAACGTTTGCATATGATTTGGCATTGCAAATAATTATAATCATCTCAATCAAGTTATGGCCTATTCTACGCACTGGTGTAAAGTTCGAGGCAACAATCGGAATAATTGACACAAAATTAATGCATACGGGATTATTAACGGGAAGATTTTTTTCTTTTTTGTCAGCGTTCCTTCCGAGTTCCACTGAACGTGGTCTCAACCTGACCTGGCTGGCTATCGAAAGGTCAGTAAATACAAAAATTAAAATGTATGTTTTGCGTTACCTAATTTCCGCATGCAATGGTATATTTTAGAATTCGGAATAATTTAGTTCATTCAAAATAAGGGGCATAAATTACATCACACGTTAGGGAGGACAAAAAAGTCACAATACAAAACCTATATCAAAGCAATAAAACAATTTTTTTACTTAAAATATTTCCAGCTCTATTAATGAATACGAGAATTTACTAGGGACATAGCTTAACTTGCTTGTTAATATACCATTAACAAGCGAGTTAAGCTATTTCCCTATAATATATAATGCTATATAAAAAAGACGTAAATAATTACAAAATATGTGACGTCACATTTGAGGGAAGTCTCAAAGTAGTGACCAACTGCGACAAGGAAAAGGGGGGTGTCAAAATGTCATGAAATTCTTAAGACGTTTTTATATGGATGATCCTCAAGTTGATTATATCTATAGAGGTGATCTACCAACCAATTTTTGGAGCAAGTTCATTCCCTAAAACTTAATAAGAAATTAAAAATCGAAAACAAACTATTTGTCTACCCGTACAAAATCCATCTGGTAGCGATTGTATAGAAAGGCAAATTGTTTTATAGATTTATAGTAGTTATTTAGTTAGGTAGTATAATAGATGTTAAGTAGTTCAGTATCATGGCTTAAACATGATCCAAATAAATTACTGGTGGTTAAAAATCACATATTTATTAATCACGTATATATTATACATGTACTTTGTATAATAATATTAGTGGTATTATCTCTGATTGATGAAGACTGTGTAAACAAGTAAACGATAAATAAAATCTTGTAAAACATTCTTAGTTGCAAAGACAAAATTTCGAATACAAGTTGACATCTGAAATATTAAGTCAAGCATTCGAGCGTAAAAACCGGACGAATTAAAAAGTCCTCGCTGTTCAAAGTGCACCATAATTCAACATACCAAGGCTCCTTGACGCCTTTATCTCCCAATTCTAGATTTTTTCCCGGCCCTGGCGTCCCTCCAGATGCCATTATGGAGTTCCCGGTTTTTTGCCTCCGGCGTTCGTTGCTAAGCAACGGAAGTGAGCTGGCTACCATCTTGGGATATAACTGGATGGATAATACCGCCTTTTTTAACCTCCAACAAAAATACGGGTGTTAGTTTGACACTAAAGTATGTCTGTCTGATGGACCGATTTTGATGCTTTTTTTTTACGTGAAAGCAAGTTCCCTTGATAATGCTTAACTATGTTTAATGAAAATCGGTTCAGCTGTTTAAGAGATACTGGGGTTAACGCTTGGAATTAGGGTTTTTTTTTTAATTTACCTGGCAAATTAGATGACGCTATGGATATCAATTCCACTTAATATCAGTTAGAATTTTTAGTTCTCGCACTGATCTTTAGAAAATGACGTCGGCTTTTTTTTTATTAGCCTGGCAAATAAACGTTATTATTGTAGTACAATTGATGGTACAAATGACCTTAATTTATCCTACTAGTACCATTGATGTAGAAATGGTACCGATATATCCCATTAGAACCTGTCGGACCAACTGTACTTTTGGGTAGTACCATTGTTGGTACAAATGACGCTTGTCTATCCCACTAGTACCATTGAATATATAAATGTTACCGGTATATCCCTTTAGAATTTTTCGGACCACCCGTACCATTGATGGTACAAATGACAATGATCTCAACGCGATCCCAGTTGGATCCACAGCTGTGTTGTTTCGAATACCACTAGTAGCTCTATAGAGATACAGTTATTCACACAACAAAAGGTCATCCGGCTTGTCCGTCTGTCTGTGACGCTGAATTCGTTACGGAGTGCACTCCGCGATGCATTTTCTTTGAGAATTTTCTTGAGAGCTAAAGTTTCATATTACGAAATAAAAACACGAAAGGAAATTTCTAAAGTAAGAGATAAGAATTGTTTTCTTATGATCTTTATCTGTTGATTGTTTGTTTTGTTGTGTGTGTAAGTGGCTTATGTGATAATTTTTAAAGTTTTATGATTTTAGTAAAAATATAAATAATACTTGAATATTGTAAAATTTTTATATGTAATTATACTAAATCATCAAATCAGCGACAGGAGGTCCACTGCTGGACATGAGCGGCCTGCGTCGAGCGCCTGCCTGCAACTTTGCACAGGTCGTCTGATCATCTAGCAGGTGGGTGTCCTACGCTGCGCTTGTCGGTACGTGTACGGTACGAGAAAATTTATGCCCCATCGGCCATCGGTTCTTCGCGCTCTATGTGCCACTTCAATGAGCTCATCCCCTAGGCTATGTCAGTGATCTTCGTTCTTCTACGAAACTCCTCAATTCTGATTCGATCGCGTATAGAAACACATACAAAATAATTTTATCCTATAGGCAAACAGGTCGCGCTTGATTGGTGGTTGGACGATCGACCATGGATTTAAAAACATTTTCAAGTTTATTCAGTCTAGCGATGACAGATGATAAAAACTTAATACAGTATAATATATATTATTACAACACAAAACAAGTCAGTCTTATAATAAAACGCAGTTTAACTATAGTACTTGGTTAAAACCAGTATCCGCCAAAAACAAAAAGACCTAGTCTTTCGTAACTGTCAACTTAATGTGGGTAAGTAATAGTTAAAACCAGGCCCTAAAATTATTCTGCGTTTTATAATAAGACGTACTGAGTCAAATTTAGGGCGACTTAAGATTTCAATAAAAAATTAAATATATAATCATATAACACAAAAATTACAACGACAATAGACAATATGGGCAGTAACTTCATTATGATCAACAAATATTTTCTACACATTGGTTATTTCTCTGAATACTTCTGAGACCTATTCGTTCTTGCCAATTCCCATATTATCGCATGTTCTGTTTGGGAACAAAATTTATTTCCATGTTTACTTTGTACGACAAACATTTCTGCATAGATAGACGAAAACCAACTCTTTGAAAACTCCGTCTTAAATTCTTGAAATTTTGACGTGAGTGCTGCCCTTATGACATAAATTATTCGAAAGGAAACTAAGATATCATTAAAAAAATTGTCTTGATCAATACAGTTTTCAAATTCAATACAGTTCTCGTTCTAGTTCCTAACCTTTCCAGCATAATTTGTATATAAATTGTAAGCGACATATATTATGCGTAAAAAATAAAACTACGGGCTTTACTAGATCACTATAGTATAACTGGGTATTTTCCTGGGTCAAAAGTAAATTATTTGGTACTGTTGTGGAACTAAAACGTCACCAATGATGTCACTTGACATGATTACATTGATCATATAAATTTTTAATATGATTTTAGATTTATTATTGCAGAAAAACTAATATTAAGAGCGTTATTTGACCGCAAGAAACTATGACGTCATCTGCCTGTATTTCATACAAATCCCATAGAAAATGTTTGTTTTGACGATTGGAAAAAAGTATTTGATTAGATTTATTGGAAAGTAGCGGATTATATTAAAGTAGTTGTCAAAAAAAAAAGAACAACATTCTTACACTTTTGTCAACAAATGCTGATATTTTTTTTGTTTTTAGCTGTTATTCTAATTTAATTATAATAATCTATTACATGTGATTCGCTTATTACGCATATGTCACTTACACATTGTACACGTATTGATGCAAACATTTAATCAATTGTACTGAACTATCCGCCATTTTGGATCGAAATCCGGCACTAAATTCCCGAAGATTATCAGCGATCGTCACCAAACGCAAATATATCATTTTCGGTCGACGAGTCCGCCGGCTGCAGTGGCTTGCGTTTTTGCGGGTGTTGCCAGCTTTTTGCGAGCTAAATGTATTGGAATGAGAGTTTACAAAAATATGGGACACCAGATAGCATCACAGTGAAGAAGAGTTCAATAAGCTGCTGTTATTGGATACATTTGACGGAGCGAAAGGACCTGTCAACTGATGGTCCACTGACAATAGAGTCGATTGGGCCTGAAGCACGGGTATGGCACTTCATAGAAACGGAGGTACCGTTTCTATGAAGTGCCATACCTGTGCTTCAGGCCCAATCGACTCTATTGTCATTGGATAAGACATCTGACGTAAGTCGACGATTATCAACTACTGATATCATTATTATATACTAATGAACGTATGCAGGTTTCCTCATCACGTTTTCATTCACTGGAAACAAGTGGTGGTTGGTAAAAATGTACATACAAACAAACTTAAGAGGTACTAAAAGTCGCGCGATAGAAATCCTGCCTTATATAAGTACATGCACAGGCAGTGCCTGGGGGGTTACTCGGGTCCATATTGGCTCTCATAAAATTCTAAATCATATTCTTTATCTTACTACCGATTTGTGTTCATAATCATCACTCTTCATAATTTCATTCTTCATACTTTTTTTATTCATACATTTTTATCACTATCATCGGAGCTCATAACATTTAGTGATCATATTTTTTTTATTAGTACTGTTGCTACCAAGAACATGTTTAAATTCATTTTTTTTTCAGAACTTTTTTCTTCATAACATTCAATTATAATATTGTTTTTATTAATAATGTTGTTACTAATAACATATCACAACTCATAACGTCGTTGTTCAGAATAGTTTACTTTATAATGAACAAGTATCATAATTTTTGTATTAATAAAAGCAATACTAAAAACATATTTTAACGTAGATTTATCTTTGTAACGCATAATATGGATGGCAAATGGATGACTTCGACCAAAAATAAGATGGGTTTCATAAGTTTGACGTATTTCTCTATTTTTCAAACAAAAAATTAGTTTCTGGCGCTTCGCCGGCCGCTGCCACGGCCCGCTTGCTTCGCTCGCTCGGCTCGCGCGCTGTTGGGGTCACAGTTCTAACCTAACCTAACCTACTTTTCTGGCAGCAATTGGTTTAATCAAACGATTTAACTCTAGTTTTATAAGTTTGTCACTTATTACTTTCCTATCAAAAATTAGTTTCTGGTGCTTCACCGGCCGCTGCCGCGGCACGCTCGCTTCGCTTGCTCGGCTCGCGCGCTTTTGGGGTCACAGTTCTAACCTAACCTAACCTACTTTTCTGGCAGAAATTTGTTTTATTAAACAATAAAAGTAAATCCATTACTTTTAACCCTCGACCAAAAATGATAGGGGTTTTATAAGTTTAACCAGTGTGTCTTTCTACTTTCATTTAATGAATGATTGTTACCCATTCCATTTCATTTACACTTATGATTATTTTAATTTAGATAACTGTATGAAAGTGAATAAATAAGTATACAACAAATGTTTGATTAAAGATATTATCATTTTCAATCATATGGATAAAACACTTAGAAAAAACAAATGTATGAATATAATAGTTATTAGTTCGAATGATTAGGAGTTTAGATCATTAGTATAAACAATTATATAAAAACAAATATTATTAAAAACGAAGTGTATGATTAGTGATATTATGAATTCCAATGATTATAGTTATAAATCATTAGTATTTCAATTTTTTATAAAGAATGATCATTATGATTTAAAATGGTATGAGAAATATTTTCGGACTTCCGATGATATGAGTTAAAAAGTTATGTAAAACAATGCGCACCCGGATTACTCTATAAAATAATACGTTAGTCGTACAAAATAATGTCCTATTTCTATGTCGAACCAAATGCGACTGTATCATCATGCGTTACTGCTCATGTTGCTTGACACGGAAACGCGGACACGCAGTAACGTCCGTCTTGCGTACCTACCGCTTTTGAAGTAAACCCTCAAATCAAATCAAATCAAATATATCTTTATTATCATAGGATATTTAAAATATCTCTTAATAATCGTCATTATTTTGTTGCACTATTGTTGACGTCAAATAGTTACTTACAGCTAAGTTTACTACCGCTTCCAAAGCGCTAGTGCAGAAGAAGCGGTAACAAACTGCACTGCACCTCTTCTCCAAGGACGTCAACTCACAATTAAAGTAATACTTAAAGTTAATGTGGACAGAGAATACATTGTTTTGTTTTTTATGTCATATCATAATTTAAATTTAATTTTTAGAATGTCAAAATTTTAAAGTAATGTCAAGTTGTAGATTCAGTTTGTACAAAATGTACCAAATTATGACATTTTCGAGTACCTATATCACAAACTTTTAGAGGGACCCGCGTCAAGCTCAAGCCAGACATTTTTGTCTTTAAACCATTAAGCGCTTTTATACCGATAGTCATTCTGTGTGGTTTGCGAAGTAGAAAGTCTTTTCGTGGATGTCGTAAAAGGCAACTAAAAAGCTTATAAACATCAACGAGACCTCTCCAATCCGTCTGGCCAGCGTGGAAAGTGTAGGCCAAATCCTCTGGCTACTCTGGCCAAGTATGGCTCCAGTAGCACAAAAGAGAGGGGAGATCTCCTGCAATGGAGACTAAAAAGACCAAAAGATGATGATGAAGATGATACTGATAGTCTTAAGTCCGCCATTTACATGTATATTGTAATGAAGTTAAATAAATAAATAATCACCGATAGGCGGCAATTATCGGCGACTATCGGTGACGGTCGCGCAGCAATTTTTGACATTTGGGTTGGGACAGATTGATATGTGTCACTCATTTGCGACGGTCACCGACCGTCCGTCGTCGACCTGTGTCGCATGCATACTGTTGTACGTCAGTAAGAGCCCTTAGCCACCAATCTACAAGCTACAAATAAGACCAAATAATTCAAAAACGATTTTCTTACTTTCATTATAATAACAAAAACAAAAATACACGTGTACCTCCAGCACCCTCATCATTTATTTGTACGGCCATGAATATTATATCCCGGTCGGAATCATCCCCAATCATACGGCGCGTGGGATTATCGCGTTCGTATCGTAGGTACCTAATAATATATTAACGAGATTACGATAAATTGAAAAAATATGCTGAAAATCCTTTAATTCTGGTCTGGGAGAGAAGAAAATGTACCAGCTGCTTCTCTTTCAGCGCAGATTCGTAACAGCCGATGATGAATGGGCGGAAATCTAAATCTTGTTAATATGCGATGCGGCTAGCAACCCATTACCATTACTGGTGGCTCTGAGAGCTGAAATCATCGTAAGTTCAAGTTTTGAAGAACTCGTTGAAGTTAATGGATAGAAAATTGTTCAGAAAAAATGTTGCGTCTAAATAAGGGCGACAACAAAAAACCTGTCATTTTTCTGTCAAGTTTTTGTAAATTTTTCGAAATGGCATAAATATGATAATTTCAAACCCCAATATGTAAGCCATTTCAAAAAATTCAAAAATCTGAGTCGACACATTAAATTCTATTAAACTTTCGAAACTATTCACAAAAGCGACCAGTGTATGAGAACAGATGGACAGACGAAGTGACTAACTAACAGACGGACAAAAGCATTTTTGGCCAAACTCGAAACTGAGACGCTTCAATCGCTCTGTCAATTATTCTATTTTTCCAGTGACTTTTATCGTGATTGATGGGAAGACGGAAAAATGGAAATAGACATAATGAACGTACAACGCAAAATACTTAGTATTTTCTGACATTCAGAAATAAGAATGTTAAGAATCATTACATCACCGGCAAATCTGTCGATTTTTACATTGAACAATAGACGCGAATCGGTATAGATACGTTGGGTCGTTTTGTACGTATTTAGTAACAATGTATGTTTGTTTATCACCTTTAGTTATAGTTTTAGAACGAAGTTCCTTATCGCGCGTCGTAAAAGGGAGCTTAACGGAAAAAATTAAGACCAAAAGTTGTAACGACACTTTTTGCTACAGTTGTAAGCCTTGCGGCGTGCGCGTGTTTCTCTGTCTTTCTCTCTCTCTCTCTCGAACTTCGTTCCATCCGGTTGTCCCTTGACACCTCTCAAGTTTTTTTTTGGATTTAGTATTGCTAATTTTTTTTTTTTTTTTTTATTGCTACTTAAGTTATGTTTTTTTACGTCTTTCAGCGAAGGAAAACAGATCATGTACGCATTTAACTAAATTGCTTCGTTATAAATTAAAACTAAATTTCTTTTGCTTACCTGTGTTTGTGAACTTACTACCTACCTTTTTGTCCAATATATCTCTTTTCTCATACTTTCCCCTCTTAGTAAATCCCCAACAATTAGTCATCATATCTCTCTGTTCCCTGGACCGTCACAGTATCAAAGTAGTTCTGAGACACAGCTCGATTAATCCGGTCCTGATTCCCGGTTTCCCGAGATATATTGCAGTGGTCACGGAAAACCTTTTAGTCCACGGCTTAGCCGAGTCTTTGCACGAAAATTAACACAAAATTGCATCAAAACAAAGAAATACTCCTAACTGTTTTTACTAAAAAAATAATAAGTTAATTTCTGAACACATAAGTTATCAATTTCATAAGTACTTTTTTATGATTGTTCAAAAATGCCTAAAGCAAAAGCAACTTAATGTGCCTACCGCAGGAAGTTCTAGCTTCGAGGAAGAGGTCTTTCGACGAATTCGACTAGGCTGGGCAGCGTTCGGAAAATTGCGCAGTGTTTTATCGTCTAGAATATCTCAGTGCCTCAAGACGAAAGTGTTTAATCAATGTGTGTTACCAGTGATGACTTATGGCTCTGAAACGTGGTCCTTTACTATGGGTCTCATAAGAAGGCTCAAGGTCGCTCAACGGGCTATAGAGAGGACTGTGCTCGGTGTTTCTCTACGTGATCGAATCAGAAATGAGGAAATACGTAGAAAAACGAAGGTCTCTGACATAGCCAAGCGGATTAGCTCATTAAAGTGGCAGTGGGCGGAGCACATAGCACATTTTTTTTTTTAATAAGGTGATTTCAGCCTGCAATATTCTAACCAGACTGTAAACAATTGGGATTCGAACCCATGACCTCCAAATCACAAGGCGAACCACTTGACCACTGGACCACGGAAGCAGTCCATTTACAATAATAAAAATTAATCAAAAAGCTATTACGTAATTATTACACACTTATAGCTTTTTGATTGAATTTTACAATAATTGTAAGTCTAATTACATATTTTTTTATTGTTTTAATTAACCTGTACTGTCCCACTGCTGGGCAAAGGTCTCCCTCATCTCCTTCCAAATATCTCGATCGTGTGCCACTTCCCACCATTCCCTCTCAAACTGACGCAAGTCGTCGCACCAACTTACATATAAGTAAAATATATAATATATAAATATTTTTACTTATTTGCTTATTATTAACATGGTTATGAAGTAGCTAAGCATGAACTAAAAGTATTAAATTGGGTGCATGTTACCGGACGAGAATACGAGGGTTTCCAACGATTTTATTTTTATTTGCTTTTAAAACTCGTTACATTTAGCAAAATATTGGCAAACAGGACACTGCGAATTCGAGTATATTATTTTGAACGTATGCAATTTTTAAATATTTTATTATATTAGACATACTGTTTGTACAGAACTGTTGGTAGGCGGTAGGCAGACGGACAGCGGAGTTTTAGTAATGGGGTCCTGTTTTTTCCTTTCACTTACGGAACAATAAAAGTAAACATCTACTCTATATAGCTGTGATTTATGATCAAAATAATTATGTTGATACCTACTAAACCATCTGGTCTTTTTTTGTCTCTACTGCAGGAGCACGACCCTCTCCGTACTAAAACGCGTGTTTTCGAGATTTCATGCGTTTTTTTTCCACGCAGAATATGGTCGCTAATTTTGTCCTGCTGGCCACTGTCCGTCTGGTCCAGCGGGTTAAGACACGGACGGCAAGAAACGAGTGTTACGGGTTCGAATCCCACTCGGTGACTTACTTTTGTTTTTTTTTTATATGTTCAATCTTTTATACTCACTTACTTCACTAGTTTAGACCCGAAGTGGATCTTCGCCTCCGACATTAAAGTGCGCCATTCTTCCCTATTCTGATATAGTCAAGTTTTTTTTTTTAATTGTGATTATCACCTTAGCACCACCATATTATACCACCATATATACAACAAATAGTACGAACCAAGCAACGCTCGGTCGCCCAGGTACTATTATATAAAAGGCACGTAACTAGTTTTGTAATTTTTTTTAACATCATAGAGTTACAAAAGCCTAGATCCCAAAAAACTTTCCCGTCTATAACTATCATACTCCCGAAATCTTAAAAATAGATGATTGACCTATTATCACTGTTTCTATTTTTTGGAATTTTGGAATTATGATACTTGCTATATTTTTACGCTCCACTTTTACCCCCTTTTGGTTTATTATTCTTCTAATACATAACTCGTTACAGAGCAATGTTTTTTGTTTACTTGCCCATTCTCTCCATTTATATGTCTATAAGGACATAAACAACAACATGTCACTGGAGCCCAGAAATTACCATAAAAACGTCATTTCTGGAAACACGTGCCAAATTAAATTCGCATTTCGTATGAATATCAAACCATGAATGACGTTAATTAATATGAAACAGTGTTAATTTTGCAATAAAACAATTTCTTGCTTGTTTTGTAACAACATTTTTACAATTACTGCCAACTTTGTCTCCGTAACTTGATATATTACATACTATCACGTCTGTTTCCTACAGGGGTGGGCAGAGACTCCCATGCTGGTCTGGGAGAAATAAAAAAACTTAGAATATACCAGCTGCTTCTCTTCCCACGCAGATCGTAAAAGCCGTTCGAGGGAATGGGCAAAAATGCAAATCATGTTAACAGGCGATGCGGCTAGCAATCCATCACTGTATTGATTGCTTTTTCATCTTTTCGCCCACCATGACGCTAAAAGTGGCTTTTGGGTCTTGCGGCCCTGGGCTCTGCATAGAACCGCAAGACCCAAAATGCTCTGTCTGCCCCATTAGGGATAAAGACGTTATAATATGTATGTATGTATGTAGGCAGAGACTATGTACCTCCACTTGCTACGATCCTGACAGACCTCCTTCGCTTCATCTACGCTTATCACTCTCTTCATGCATGCTCGCCGGTTACGGGTACTTCTGACTCTGCAATCTGTTCGCGGTACGTTCGTCGATAACTTGATAGACAAAGTCTATGACGATTAGACCCAAAAGCTACTTTCGGGTGAGCATGTTTGAGTAGCAGTGCCATTTTTGAAACGCGGAGTCACTAAAAGAAAGGTTTTTTGTACCGAGAAACCATTTGTGTCAGCTAAACGAATCCACGTTTCAAACATGGAATTTCAAATGAGAAGATGAGAAAGAGAAAAATCTGTGTTGCTAAGTGGTACTGCATAGGCGACTAATTTTTAATACCTTTTTTGACGTCTCTCAACCCTGTTTTTGACTTCCTCTGATTTCATCATCATCATCATAAGGTCTCCATTGCAGGAGCACGACCCTCTCTGTGCTACCAGAGGCATACTTGGCCAGAGCAGCCAGAGGACATGACTTAGACTCTCCTCGCTGGCCAGACGGATTGGAGAGGTCTAATTGATGTTTAAAGGCTTCGTTTAGCTTGTGTTTCCTAAGTCGCCTTTTACAAAATTCCTAGTGGAGTGGCCCTATCTGTTGGAAACTACACGGCACTTCCTCTGATTAAAATTTACCAATTAAATAATATCACAACTCACAGTCAAATGGCAACACTATTACTATATTTACACGAAAATTATCTCACGCATCCATTCAAAGGGTTCAATACATACTGAGCCTTATAGCTTTCAAGATTAAGTTGAATTTCAAAGGTATTCACTTCGGTCAAAGCAAATAAATTAAATTCAGTTCCGTTTGGTTCTCTGTCTGTAACAAAGGTATCGAATGATAACACAACCAGTAATGGATTAAAATCTCTTTGTGAGCAACACTACTTTGTACGAACTATGGCTTTTAGCCTATGAAAACCTTTGAGCGGAGCGGTATAGGATTTTTGTAAGGATGTATTATTATTTTTATCATCTTGGGCAAACATTTTTTGTGTTTCATTGTCCAACTGTTATCATATACAGGTCGCATTTCTCAATCAATTCACGTGACGTTTTGTGAGTAGGTTAATTATATAATTTGCTGAATTGATGTGCATGCCGATGGCACGACATTAAGGCCGCGTTTTTGTAAAAAATGCGCCGACGGCTTTGGAACCAATTGAACGAATTGACTATAATTAAGGTAAATAGATTTTTTGACAATCAAGTTTTAGGAATTTCTGACAAATGAAACTTTGATTTTAAGCTATGCAAAGGCAGACTTACGGAGTTATACAGTTCACAGAGGCTCTAATACGTTTACTAAGTAATATTTACATTCTACTTCGAATTATTTATTTTTAACACCATTTGTTTACTCGGATTATTATTTATTCTACTTTTACATATAAGCTGCTGTAAGTAGTGAACTATAATTTATTAGATGTAAGTACACGCCTCACAAACGGAGCGTTTAAAGTAGTGCTCTACTCTTAATATGTCAACAGGGTCAAGCATAAGTTTTTAATTAGGTACCTAAGTATCTTCTGAATTAAGCCAATGTCTCTATTTTTTAAATTTTAGTCTTAGTATTGCTACCTAATAACAACCTGTGGCATCAAAAGTTTAATCTTATCCACGCATGCCTGTTTTCCTATTATTCTACTAGTTTTTTTTTACCGACTTCGAAAAAGGACGAAGTTATCTGTTTGTCGAAATCTTTTTTTTAAAATGTGTATTACCGATTTTTCGGAGACGCCTGAACCACTTTTTGTGCATGAAAGGGTATACTTCAGAATTAGGGTAATCCCATAGAAATTTTATCAAAATCGAATGTGTCGTTTTGGGGTGAAGTCGATTATTAGTTTTGAAAAATTATTGCTTATACCATTATAAATTACCTGTTTTACCATAATATATCACTATAAAATAGAACCACAGAAAACCAGAAAAAAAAATAGATTTCTCGACCTTTCGACTGCTGCAAAATATTCACCAACTCTTAGAAAGCAGTTTGGAATAAAGTTAAAATTGCTTTTATTGTACAAATACTGTAGTAACAACTCTAAGTCGACTGTTTTGTTAAACACTTTTAGTTTGCGTCTCACTATTGTCGTTGAAGCATTTAACATATGTAAACATTGTCTAGCTATTTCTCTTTCTTTGATTAGTTTAGGCCTAACACTTGAGCGTGTAGAAGAGGTGAATGAAAGGAGATTTACTAAAAAAGTGTATATATAAAGCGAATATGAAAGAGTAGGTCAGTTCTTCGACGAACGTACCGCGACCTGATTGCCAACGTTCTTAAAAGGGAGATATCAGAAGTAACTACCAGCTGTATCCGGCGGGCATGCATGATGAGAGTGATGAGTGTAGATGAAGCAAAAGAGGTCTGTCAGGATCGTAGCAAGTGGAGGTCAATTCCCTGCCTACCCCTGTAAGAAACATGCGTGATATGATAATGTACATGTAACATTAATCGATATTATTTCCCAAAAGGCCAACTACTACTAGGAAAGTCAACCGTAATAATGTTTTTTTGTTTTTCTAGTCTAGGCTATAAAGTCATTTTTGACATCTACTTTTCGAAAGCCATCCAAAGTAAATCTCTTTCTTGCTCTCAGTGTCTACTTGGATTGGCCAGATAATGGTATGAAAAATGTACTAGATTTATAAAAAGATGAAAATGTGTCACTTTATCTTTAAATTTCCAAAATTATACCAAAAAGTTCAGTCTAATAGCACATTTCCAAGCACAAACGTCTAACGTCTAGCATAAAGTAGGTCATTTTATATTTCCTCTTTGTTAAAACGTAGCCTAAGACCGAACAAAAGAAAGCGATGACATACAGTGATTTATACACAGCCTTTGTCGCAGTGAAAAACTGTCCAGGAATCGTGAAATTGAGCATTTAAGGAGCGGGCAGATTGGGGCGGGCCACAACGAGGCGGGCTGCGCCTTGCTGTAGTCTAAAATGTGTGATTAGCATATTATATTATTATAACTTATTTTTATCAAAATCATAACTTATAAAGAGGTGCCGAAATTTTGCTGTTTTCAAGTTGGTGGTGGTAGCCACACTTAACAATAAGTTTGTCCGTGGGTCAAATAAACACAAACAGAGGCATACACAATATACTTAGAGCAGTCTTTCCCAAAGTGGGCGACAACGCCCCCTTGTGGGCGCTGCAGGTCTCAAGGGGGGCGGTAAGAGACCCAGAAAGAAAATGTTTTTTTTTTTGCTAGGAGCTTTATTTAGCTAGGAGGCCTCTTAAACAACGACTGCAAGAGCTCTCGACTCTCAACAACAACCACATAAATATCATCCTCCACTTTGAGAATAAATATTTACATAATATACATAGGTCACAATAATTAATTAATTTAATTTGAAGTTATAGTGGTTTTTAAATAGTTGAAAAAATGGGGGCGCTAACAAAATATTTATTCTCAAAGTGGGCAGTAGACAAAATAAGTTTGGGAACCACTGACTTAGAGCCACAGACTTTTTGTTCGTCTTTATTTTTAGGCTTCCGTACTCGTATATTTAGACTTCCGTACATGTAAGCGTAAAAACGGGACCCTATTCTAAGACTACGCCATCCATCTGTCTGTCTATCTGTTGTAATTCTGTATCGCATGAACCGTGATAGCTAGATTGTTAAAAATTTTCACAGATTTTGTATTTTTGTTGCCGCTGTAACAAAAAATACTTAAAACAGAATAAAATCATTATTTAAGTGTATTTACACAACAAATGTGATTTTTAATAAATAATGGTACGGAACCTTTCGTGCGCGAGTCCTACTCTAATCTACACATATTTGGAACCGAAACTAAGAACTTCAAGCTAGTTAGTATTTAATGTAATTTAGGAGTAGCGAGTTAGGATTTATTGGTCCGACACTTAGAAACATCACAAAAATTTACAAACCACATTTTTTTTGTGGCCCACCCAAGTTTGCTCGTTTCTTCGAAATTCTTCAGGTTTTCTTGGATATTTATTTAAGAAATAAGACAATTATTTTTATACTTAAAATAATAAAACGAATTAAAACTACTAAAGAAGGACGTTTTAAACATAATCCAAATTTTTAGAGCAAGTTCAGACCATTTCCAAAATAACTGTCAGAGTCTCAGCATAAAAAAATCGACCATGACCCTCTTAAAAAATATTTGCTTACTGGATCTCGTCGAAATCATCAATTTGTTTAATTTAAAATCAAGTTATATTTACTCATAAACTTTACGTATAAAAATGACTGTATTTTACGATCATACTCAAAGGTCAGCCTTTATTGTCGAGGGAGGAAAAAAACTTTTTCAATTATCCAAACAACTGACAGTAAGGAAAACAAAGAAAGTATTTCGTCGCTTAATTGGCAATAAAACGGAAGGGTTGAAGAGGAGCTTTATATTTTTTATGTTCAAGTTAAGTATCAAGATTTTTTAGGCGACCTTTCGGAAATATTTTCGTACAATTTTCGGCAGATTTGAGTAACAAGACATTTTTGCGCGTTAACTAGCAATGTATCCATACTTATATATAAAGCTAAAGAGTTGGTTTGTTTGTTTGTTTGTTTGTTTGAATGCGCTAATCTCAGGAATCACTCGTCCGATTTGAAAAATTATTTCGGTATTAGATAAGTCGTTTATTGAGGAAGGCTTTAGGCTATATTGCATCACGCCCGCAACTTCACTATTGTGGTTAACACGGGCGAAGCCGCGCGCTGCCTCTAGTACTATATAATAGGCAAATTGATAAAACCATGTAAACAATATCATTATTCACTTCTTCTTCTCATTATCCATTTATATGTGAGTATACAAATTATATGTATTTTGTAAGTAGATAAATTTTATCCTGGCATTATCCATAACTAGTAGGTATGTACGTAAAATATTTTTTTCGATGTAAACCTAATGGGTAGGTAAGTATATACTACGTCGACTTTATGGATAAGTAGATAAGATAATATCAAATTATTTTTTCGTCCACCCAAAGGTTGGCTAGAAGAGATTGCATTTATAGCGGTAAGTCCGCCTTTGTGCCTATATTGTTTCTTGTTGTTGTTGTTAATTTTTATATATATTATATCATGGTGCAATAAAGTTAATTTGTATTGTATTGTATTTTATTGTATTGTATAATATTATCTATTCTGCTTATCCATAAAGTCGACTGGAAGCAAATGCTCTTAGCATTAAGTCCGAAATTTGTTTATAAATAAAAATTAATATTAAATATCGGATCGATTACCCAGATTGAGCCCCAAAGTAAGTTCGAGACTTGTGTTATGCAATACTAACTCAACGATACTATCATGATCGGTCATTTTGGAAATCTTTGGGAGAGGCCTATGTCCAGCAGTGGACGTTATGCGGCTGAAATGATGATGATGATACTATATTTTATAACAAATACATATATAGATAAACATTCAAGAGCCAGTGTAATATGACGTATGACCTTAAGGCCACATGGTCGTCAAATTAAAATTAAAATTTGTTGCTAGTACATTTTTACTTAGGAACAATAATTAAATAAACATTAAATTTAAGATCGAAAAGTTCAATATAGGTTAAAGGGTTGCCGCAATGTAGGGTTTTATAAGTAAATTCAGGGCGAACAACTAGTACTAACTACAGTTTGTTCAACAAAGTAAAATATAAAATTGTGTCCTGAAGGAATCTTATAACAATATTTAAAAAAATGCTGAAAATCGAACAAAAGACGTATTTAAAAAAAATATTGCTAAAAATCGAACAAAAGGCTTGTCGTCAAAAAAAATACTACTATAAAATTATAACAATAGATTAAGAAAAATGCTCCAACAATATTTTAATAAAATATTTTATGAATCTTCATTTGCTAGAAATGGTTGTTACGGGACAATATAGTATTTACCCTTAAATAATATTGCGATATTTTATTATTGGCTCTCTATAGCTGTTTACTTTATATTTCTGAAAAAAAAAAACAAATCTAGTATTGGCAGACAATGCTGGCTGGGCTTGCTTTAGTTTATGAATAAAATAAATATCTATATCTCACGTAATTTGCCTATAAAAATACATTCTTTTTGTTATTTTTGAACAAATTTATGTTATACTAGCCGAAGCCCGCGACTTCGTTCGCGTGGACTTTATGTCTCTGGAAAATGCTCATCAGGCTGAACAACTTTTAGTAAGGCGGCATTTTTATATCTCTTATAGTTTAGCTGGACCATTATGGTTCTGCATCAGGCGTTCCATTTTCCAAAATTATTTACACCCTATATGTTGCCCAGGCTTAATAGCTATATAACAAAAAAAGTTTCATTCGAATCCGTCCAGTATTTCCGGAGATTAGCGTGTACAAACAGACAAACAGACATACAGACAAACAGACAAACAGACAAACAGACAGACATTTTTTTTTAAATTCTTACTCTATTACTACGTCTCCATCGTCCCCAATATTTTTTTTGGAAATATATTTAATGTACAGACACACTTTTTTTACTGTTTTATTATATGTATAGATTGTGCAAATTGTCTAAATTGCCCAGTTGCTTTAAAATAATAGTTTTTTATCAATTTTTAACATATATTCCTAAAATGAAAAATGTATCTACCCAAGTAAAATTTTAGGTTCTAAAAAGATTTTGAATCTGTTCTAGAACCTTATTATGGTAAAGGACCCTTAAGTCCTGTTTTGATTTATATTTAACCTTTGTAGGACTATTTTCAAACCTAAAGGCATTGTAGAGTAGAACCAAGGTGCTAAAAAGGTAACTTGGGTAGATACATTTTTGATAATAGGGAGATATATCAAAAATCGATAAATCTAAAGTTCTCTTTCGTTGTATGAGAACTTCGTATTCTTGGTGATTTCATCGAACGAAGCTTTGAAGCTTACCTCGCCCTCTAGCGGTCATAATTAAGACCAGTGGCCGTAACCACATTAATATATAGATCTGTGGCCGCAAAGACCAGATTAACTATTAAAAAAACCATATGATCGTCGTTCACTTGGTCGCAACTTATTTCTTTATCTGATCGTGGTATAGGCTACATTTGTCAGCACTTAACAGCACTTTCTATGCTGCTATCTTTTTCTTTCGCTCAGAACCGTTATTATCCAGACCGAGATAAAGCGACGGAATGCTTTAAGACCATCCGTGCTAGGGCCTCCGCTAAGTTACGCGGGCGCACGCAGCGGGTTCAGTCTATCTCTGTCACAAACGCTACGTGCGATAGAGAGAGGTGACTTGCGAC
Source organism: Acrobasis consociella (assembly GCA_963555685.1). NCBI lineage: Eukaryota > Metazoa > Arthropoda > Insecta > Lepidoptera > Pyralidae > Acrobasis > Acrobasis consociella. The sequence goes on from OY743107.1 coordinate 1,809,568, forward strand.
GGATTTTGCTGTCTCTTTTGCATTTAGAGTTTGTGACAGAGATAGACCGAACCCGCCGCGTAAGCCCGCGTAACTTTAGCGAAGGCCCGCGTTCCGTCGCTCTCTGTCGCTTTAGCGAATGACGGTTTAAACCGACAGAAAAGGGAAGCCAAACCCTGAATGTCATATACCTAGTTAGTGAGTGCAAGCAATGAGGAGTTGAATTGGTAAACCAGAGTAATGAAGCTCATAATTGTGTGCAAATAGCCAATAAACCACGGTCAGTTGTTGCGGTGCGTCGGAATTCCAGGGATTATTTATTTAAATCAGAAACTACTCTGTTTCATATCGAGCGACGTGAAATACGAGTGCTTTAGCGCAATGGCCCGTTATTCTGTGTATTTAAACGTAAAAATTCAATTGGTGGGAATTCCAGTGCAAAAATAAATGTGTGAATTAAACATTCATGGAAAATATAAATGCTCAAGGTACAACTGTTTTTTCTGTATCACTCGTTTCACCTGTTAAATAATCATTATCAGTATCATTATCATTTCAGCCACATAGCGTCCACATCTGGACAAATTTAAGATTACTGATTATCGATGACCTTTTTTAAATTATCTCATCACCTTGTAAGTGTGTAATTTATTTATTTATCAAACTTCATTGTTTTAAAGTACAAATATACCAGACATAAGTCCACCATTTGTTAAAAACAAATGGTGGACTTAATGCTGAGAGGATTTTCTACGATTCAATCATAGGGATTAACAGAATTCCTGAAATATATAAGGTACACAAAGGTAACAAAATTCATACTTAAAATATTTTTTGAGTCAATTCAGTCCATCACACTGAACAACTTTCCTCAAGGAACATATATCGAAATATGGAAAATATTTTTTTGCTTTCCATATTAACTTGGGTCAGTTGATCGGTCAACTTGTATGAGAGGCCAAAAATTACTTTTCATATTGCACGCCTCATAAGCGAAGCGTTGAGGTGGGTACTACTGTCACTTCGCGCAAAACATCTGATTTTTCAAACTTAATATGTCTTTATGTATCATAGATTGCACTTGTAAGATAATATATACACACTCATATTAAGAAAAAAACACTATTTTTAACACTCATGATATTTTTGATGTCATTTTTGTTATTTAAACTAGTTAAAAAACAGTTTAAAAAAGTTCTGTCTTGGACGTCCGTGTGTCTGTAAGTGCGGAGGCTTTTCTTGTTAACACGATAACGACCGAAATACTTTACTAATCGAGTCTTTTTTTTCTCTTACGCTTGAGTATGCTCAGGAATAGAACCCTTTCATTTTTCAGGGTCTGATTCGATGTGGTTTAATTGTTATTATATAAACAAAAAAAATCGACTGTTCTTCATAGTTTTAGTATAATTATATATATCTTTATTTTTCTATATGCGTACGAATTTAAAAAAAAATTATGGACCCTTTGAGGCGTGCTCTTTTTGTGATTTTCCAAACTTTTTTAATAAACGTTCATTGGGGAAAGTTTCTTAGTATCACGGACTGAATTGACCCTTAAAATAGTTTGTTTATTTTGGTAAACACAACATAAAAATTATAAACAATTTTACAACAGAAAACAATATTGTTTTATGATACCAACAAAATATATCGGCTCTCAAATAACTATTCTTTCACATAAACGTTAACAAAAATATGAAATATTGCTAAACAATTTGCTATGGCTTTTCAGTTGTTTTATAAAACTGTTGTTACTAGGTCTTCTTTTACTTATGGACAAAATATTAGCAAACCAAGTGAACTCAGCAGTTTAGGTATAAAACTAAGCGGCCTCTCAAACGTGGCTTATTTATAGGCCTAAGGTTAAAATCGTTGAAAATTTTACGCTAAAGATTGGTTATTGATAAAGAGATATGGACCGTCGCTTAGCAAACGTAAGGTACATTTTGGCTCGTTCGGCGCACGCTAGGCTAAGTCGAAAGTCATATGCGCGGCGTGCAAACTAAATGGGACTTCAGTAACGCTGTTACTGGGTTTAATTTGGCAAATTTCCTATTCAAGAGTGATTTTTATATACTTAAGGACTAATACGAATTCTGTGATATTAATTAGAATGAGTTCCTGACCGCAGCATTCATTGAGTCTGGAACCCGCAGCCCGCAACAATAAAACGCTGTTAGCTGCGTCCGTTGTTGCGGTAATGGCGCGCCGATTTATTGGCTAATTTGCACTTAATTAAAGCTTCAGTATTTTAGTAACACCAATTTATATTAGCTATTTTATTTTTATTTTATTTAAAAGGCACGCGATTGATTTACATATCCAACAGTGATTACATAACACTATTGGATATGTAAATCAATCGCATATACAATTCTATATGTAAACACCAATCAGCAGCATACACAGCATTTACTCAAAAATTCGCTGCTTTAAATAGAAAATAGCTAGACAAAATATATAGCATCTAAATAGGCTACTACGGTAACCACTTACCAAGGTCCATAACGTACCTATAAGTAGAGACCTGTATATAACTATCGCTATTTCGATTGCATTCATTATTTAATAGAAAAGTACTTACATACAATTTATTAATATTTTTATCTATTCATCTCTGACGGGATATACAGAGTCTATGGCCAAATACTTAAAGACAACCTACAACATGGTGGCGGATTCTTTAGGAATTTCAAACGTTCATTATGGCGTCAACTTTCCTTGTTCAAAGATTTTTGACGTCTGGTTAAAAGCAAGCAATTTTGATTAGAAATGTAGGTACACAAACACACTATCTTATATTATTCCCTAACGAAGCAGATACAGCCTGAGATTATAATGCTCAAAGACAACTTAAGCATAATTTGACTAAACTCCAAATGGAGGTACAAATATGAACCGCAATGAGTTCCTGACCGTAACCAGGCCTGTTTCACTCCCCGTTTAGGTATCGAAAATATACCTACATTATAATAATGCGCGTGGCGACCATCCCTAAGTGGCAAATTCAGTGACGTGAATCGTATGTCTAAACTTATAAGAATGAAATTGGCTTGCAATGCAGTTCTAGCTATCGAAGAGCTAAACGAAGAGGTGTCGATTTCTGACGCGAGCTAAATTAAACCATATCGCTAACGCGACATTGAGTAGGTATTTCTTTAAATTCCTTCTGTACCTGAGTACTACTACTTATTCTGTGCCGCAACATTCCCAAAGTACGGGCTGCGCCCGCAACAACAATACTCTGTGAGCTGCGTCCGTTGTTGCGGTAATGGCGCGCCGATTTATTGGCTAATTTGCACTTAATTAAAGCTTCAGTATGAGTAATACCTAATTATATTGGATAAATTTAATAAAAGGATTGTTTGACACCACTTGTGTTTTCAGGCGTCTGAAGGCCATTATATAACCTCTTACCGTCTGCTACAGATGGTTCGAAAGACTAATTGTTATGGAGAAAGACTGTTGGTTGGACCCTCAAACGCCACGCTAAGCTGAAACTTTTACGCACGAGAAAAAGAGGTAAATTCATCTTTTTAGCTTTAAAATGAGTAAAGAAGATTACAATACTTAACCCCTTGTATGCCGGAAAATCAGGCACAAGTTAAACAATGCATTCTCGCGTAGATCTAAGCAACGGCATACGAGAGGTTAATCATTATACAAAAAGATTGCATCAAGACCTGAAATAAGTTGTCTCAAAACAAAGTGTTTCCATAACAAAGTTCAACTAAGGACGAACAAAATCCTAAATCTATAATATTAACCCTCTAAAAGACATGACCCTGACCGTCCAGCTATAAGGAAAAATTACCGTCGTCCGTTGGAACACGTATACTATCATTCAGGCATATTTTACTGCCAAATACATTTGCTATGATTTACGACAACCCCACATATCTGATCGTAGCCTGCATAAATACCACCCAAGCTACTGTGTCACAGTCTAAAAAAATTCTATACATTTTGTAATCCAAGTTGAAAAGGGAAATAGAAATTGTTGGGTTTGTTTTTACACTGTGGCAGGGTTATTTATGTGCGTTGGACAAGTCACATGCTAAGAAAGTTTTGTACTATTTCATTGGGCTACTTCCTATTTGTAATAAAGTATAAAGTTTGTGCAGTTGGTCTTATGCTGTGGTTTTCAGACGTATACCTATATATAAGGTGAAGTTATTTCGAGAGCTTTAGTAAAAGATGAATTAATAAATTAAACAAGCGTGCAAAGTTTTCTTATCTAACTGACTAATCCGGCATTTGTTTGTATGTTTGTTCGACAATAACGGAGTTTCTTTGATCAAAGCTTCCAGAGTTTGATAGGCGTATGGTCAATAGAATTTTAAATTTTTAAATATGAGCTACATTGGTAGAGGGCTTGCTGAGATATGGGGTTAGTGAGTGTACAGTTCGGGGCGAACTACTAGTGTATTTCTGAGTTGTAAACCCACCACGCAAAAAAAAACATTAACTCTACGAAACTCGTAGACCAAGACTATGGAAAACTTCGTACTTATTGTATTATTAAAATTATTTGAAATAAACCAGAGGGTACGTAAATATGGTTCATAATAACTTACCGCTGCAGTGTAAATATTCAGGTTTTTAGGGAGACTTTCAGCACGACGGTTTCAGTTAAAATCAGACGTATTTTGAATGAACTTAACGTGTTTTTCCGTCTAGCACGGAGAAGCTTGACATATTTCATATTAATGAAATATGTCAAGCTTCTCCGTGCTAGTACGTCTGATTTTAACTGAAACCGTCGTGCTGAAAGTCTCCCTAAAAACCTGAATATTTACACTGCAGCGGTGGTCTAAAAATAGCAACCCCATTGATTTCATGGGGATATGTCACTGTCATGGTGTTGAGGCTACGCAAAGTTAGGCGTGTGCCGATCGGTTGATGGATCGACGGGAGCCGGTTTTTGTGTCCGCAGTGTGTACTTGACAGTGCAAAATATGATTTACTTTCATGACGTCGGAATATTTGGGGATCCAACCGAATACCTATTTAAGCCATAAAGAATTTGTATTTTTTACAACCGGGGAGGGACATACCCGAAATTAATCAAACCACGGCCTATACTAGATTACTATAGCATACCTAATAAAATTTAAATGATAGTCAAAATCCAAACAAAAAAAAAAAAGACGTGTGGCACTCGGGGACTGCCGCGGTAAAGCTATTGCAAACAAGGAAGGACGGCAACGTCGCAAACGGATGACGGAGACGAAGCGGCAACCTACATGATAGGCGGAGTGGAGAGCGTGAGGTTTTTTCGTTACGGAATTTCTGGATTCAGTCCCCGCGCTCAAGGCCCGCGATAGGAGCTATGCAATAGCTTAAAAACAAGAGACCCATACAAATTGTCCGGGCGTCCGGGCGTCCGGCCACACTTAAGCCATTTTTTTTTGTTTTTTTAATGTTACTTTAATTCCATTATAATAAAGTGAACTAGTATAGCCCGTGGTTCGATTTATTATGTGTATGACCCTTCCACGTTGTATATATATCGTATATGTACTTCAAACTCTCGAACCTATTCGTCAAAGTTTAAACTATAAAAATCTTTAAATCAAAATTGTACTAAAGAGGCAACTATCCCATATAAACAAATAGCGTTGCGTCAAACCAACCAATACATTGCAAATGCTAATAATATTTGTGGGGACTAAAACTGAAATTTATCACCTCGGCTTATTGTTGCGGAATTCGGCTAATTTAGCTTGACTTATGCTAGCATGCATAGCTGTGATAGCTCGGAATATTATTCAAATACAGCACTGAATTTGGTACAGTGGACTGCTAGACGACAAAAACACACTTATACTTTTTTTGTGTAGAAATAAAGATAGGTACTTAATCAACTTTTTGATATACAACGTGGAATAAACATACCCGTAATAAATCAAACCACGGGCTATACTAGATCACTATAGTTAAATGAAATTAAAATAACAGTCAACTACTAAAAAAAGAATGTCGACATTTCCATACGAAACTGTGCAGTCGCCCGGGATATTTGTATGGGAATGTCGTTTTTAGGGTTCCGTAGCCAAATGGCAAAAACGGAACCCTTATAGATTCGTCATGTCTGTCTGTCTGTCTGTCCGTCCGTATGTCACAGCTACTTTTTTCCGAAACTATAAGACCTATACTGTTGAAACTTGGTAAGTAAATGTATTGTGTGAACCGCATCAAGGTTTTGACACAAAAATAGAAAAATAACAGTAAAATTTGGGGGTTCCCCATACTTAGAACTAAAACTCAAAAATTTATTTTTCATCAGACTCATACGTGTGGGGTATCTATGGATAGGTCTTCAAAAATGATATTGAGGTTTCTAATAGCATTTTTTTCTAAACCGAATACTTTGCGCGAGAGACACTTCCAAAGTGGAAAAAAGTGTGTCCCCCCCCCCGTAACTTCTAAAGTATGAGAATGATAAAACTAAAAAAAATATATGATGTTCATTACCGTGAAATCTACCAGCGAAAATTGGTTTGAACGAGATCTAGTAAGTACTTTTTTTTTAATACGTCATCATCATAAACGGCAATTTACCTTTCATTCAATCAACTCAAATATAAAAATTAAAAAAAACATACTACAAGACTTTTATATTATGTTATTTGCTACTACGGAACCCTTCATGGGCGAGTCCGACTCGCACTTGGCCGCTTATTTTCTTTTATGACTGTTATTTCATTATCATTATACTATAGTATAGTATATATATAGTAATCTAGTATATAGCCCGTGGTTCGTGGCACGTTGTTTATGCGGTATACGGGTTACTCACACAGAAAGTCAGCTATTGGGCGACATGTTTCAAAGATTGCGCCATAGAAATAATATAAGTACCTATTCCTTACAGAACGAAATACCTTGAGGTCCCGCGCAAAATGCGTCCCCGTTTCCCGTCTCTGTACCTCTCTCTTGTTGTCTCTGTCCCTCTGGACTGCCTCCGTGGTGTAGTGGTTAGAGCGTTCGGCTCATACCCGGAGGTCGCGGGTTCGATTCCCGGCGAGGGCAACGACTTTGTATTGATGTCCTAGTTTGGTTAGGACATTGTAGGCTGATCACCTGATTGTCCGATAAATAAGATGATCCGTGCTTCGGAGGGTACGTTAAGCCGTCGGTCCCGGTCACTGTCTTTGACATTGGTCGTTACCTAAAACCATGTCAGAAGCCTTTTAAAAACTCTGACACTAGTGTTAGTCACTAACACACGATAAGAAGAAGAATGCAGGCGGCAGCCGCTCGCTCAACACCCTCCAATCGTATTCTCGATAAACTGCTACCCGTGAACTGATGACGAATGTACGTACATACCGGTAAATATATTTTTGTTGCATATTACTCGCCTACTAAGTTCTAATATTTTACATATTGTTGATTTATATTTTAGTGCTTTTATGTCTACTGTAAATCAAATGAAAAAGTCAAGACTCTTGACACATATTGAAATTAAGTATTTTGTACATGGTGAGAATAGAAGAGAGGTGGGGGGAGAGAAACGGGGACGAATTTTGTTCGTGCATATCATGACGCCCATATGAGTCTGCGTAATTTTAATTGTTTAAATATTAATTAAAAAGTGCCAACCATAAGTAACCTAGTGCTAAATAAATGTGGTGGACAATATAGTTGTTGGTGTCAAGAAGTCATACATACCCAAAACTTAACATAGGTATAGAATCTACCAACAAATGGAAAATGACAGATACCTAATGATTGGATCTAGATAAATATTTTATTAAACTTTTTTGCCTGTTATGAACATATAAATAAAATAAAGCAAAAGTCTCGAATTACATAAATCTAGAGAAAGGGATGAATGAATCTGTAGATTTCTGTAGAAAGGGAATGTGTAATCAGGTAGTTCACCGCTGCTATTCCGCAAATCGCTTTGTAAGCTAGGATCTACTGTAAGCCTCGCCTCACCTCTTTCAGAGTTCATGGATTTCCTTGTCTTGTTCACTATGATGTAAAGCGTTTCTTTTATTGATAAAAAAAATCTACTGTATTTTGGATTTGGACTGAATTTGAGAATAACAAATTTTCAATTTATTCTATTGTTACTACAGTAACAATAGAATAAATTGAAAATTTGTCACATATATGTGACTGTGGTTTTTTTGAGTACAACAAAGTTATTACAAACAAACAAATAAACTAACGAACGAACAAACTAACGAAAGAACGAACAAACAGGCAAACAAACATATACTTGGGTTGTAATTTACTCACAAGAATTACATAGGTATTCAATTAGGTACTCGTAAGACTACTAACATTACTAAATACTACACTATATAAAAGTAGGTAGGCATTAAAAAACCAAGCGCGAGCTGCCAGAGAAATATTTTATTTTATATTAATTTGTATTATTGAGTTATTCCGGTCTGATCCACCAAACGAATCCACTCCAGTCTGATCCCCTACCTGTTTAGTACAGTTAAGAAAAAAACAGTTATTGATGAAAAAATAATCAGTTTTTAATAATTATAATCAATTACAGATTATAATAAATTTGCACCTTTGATTTAGATAACAGAAAATAAAATTGTAAATAATTAACAAATATTTTTCATTTGTTAATTCAAATACGTTTTAGCAAGTTCAGTCCATGAGTCTGAGCGCTGATTTGTATGGGAGGACGAAATTTTTTTATCGATTTTTTTTCCAGGTATAAAAAATTCTAATGAAGATTATAACCTTAAGGTAGCCGACAATTTATTAAACCAGATCAGTACAAATATTTTGTTACTGACTGTACCAAAAATTTGCTTGGGGATCCGACCGGAATACAATATTTGATTATTTATTCTGACCCCTGGACAGGGTATCAGAACGGAATAGAAAATAATTAAAATAAAACAGATCCACTAGGGTATCAGATTTTGGGATCAGACCGGAATAATTCGTATTATTTAAATTTACACATTTAGAATATGTAACGCTTCGTTTAAAAGTTGTTTAGTGTCATAGTCATTGACTGAATGTATTTAAAATTGTGGCAGTATATTTAATTGGACCTCATAATAACGTCAAGTCAGTTATATAAATTACGACCACAATCGAAATTGAAAGTTTTCCCTTGGTAACCGCAAGGTTTCATAGATTTGATTCTCGAATCGTATATACCTACGACATTTAGGATTGATCTTGAGCTTCCCATAAAAAGTTATTGTCACATACGCCAGGGCAGTCGTAAAGGTGGGAGAGAATGCTTAAAGATGATGTGTCACAGTATAACGAAAATAAAGTGTTGCTAAGGTTTAATTTATTCTTAAAAAAAACCTGAAAAGCTGCGAGGCAAATCAAGCTATCCTTTGCCTCAAGTGCCTTTATTATTGTCATGTGGGTACTTTTTAAATAAATTATTTTATTTCAAAATAAATAAATTATTTTATTTTAAATTATTTCAGTTATTATCAGACACGGCAGTATTATTACATTACATGGTGGCAGCGGTGAACAAATATACTATAAGCGATTTAAAGTGTTAAAGTGGCATTACAATTATTAAGTATATGATGATTATCTTGCTTGTAATAATATTTTTTTATCTCTATCCGCTCTCATATCCTATCTGTTGTTAATGTTCCTAGTTGCAATTTTTGTTCTGGGGCTTCAGAATCCACTGGGTCTGTGACTTTTAAATAAATTCAATGTGATCTGTCTTTATTTAAACTTAAATATATATTTTTTAATACCAGTAATATAAAAATAATATTCATTTTCAGTACATCATCGTCACAAAAAGATGAATATTTACAATATTTCTTTTAGCGTGCAAATCTGTATCTTTTAAATACAGAATGTCTCTGATTTCAAACATGTATACTTCTGTAATGCAAAAATCTAATTTTTGTCAACTGATAATGTTACTCTGTGTGTTATGACAGAGTACACTCCCTCTAGTTTACGACCGACCTCTGAGTGACCGGATTGCAGTTATGGACATAATTTACTACTATTGTTTATTCCTTATTGAATAATGAAGGGGCATGAATTCTTGATTTGACTCTATGTATTTTAAGGTACAGATAAAGTCCCACATTTTGGCGCGTTCCCAGTTGCACCCTTAAAGGAAATGCTTTAGAGCTCGTGTTTCACTTTCCATTAATTGTTCATTATTTTTGCGAAGTCTTACAACCTTGTATTTTTGTCATTATTTATATTTAATATATAATAATATTTAAGAAAACTTTATGAAGATTAAAATTAAGTCACCAAAGAACAACCTTTGCATATATAAAAATCACATATTATTATAACAAAATAGTTGAAACAGTTCGTTGAAAATATTAGCATAATAAAGGTGTGCGTAAAGTAAAATTATATTATTTGATATTTTTCTGTGCAAAATATTAACAACGTAGAAAATGGAACAACATCATATAAATCAACGGAGCATAGTTTATTAGGCAGTAAAAAGTTTTTCAATTTTATCTCGTCATGCGTAGGTACGTCAGATAAAATAATGTTATCACAGATAAACATTCTAAATAGACCACGGAGTTCTTTAGAGGAGCTACCGCTAGATCATAAGCTAAATCGCCTTAGACCTGGGGGGTTACTCCCGTATATACTTAAGCTATACTTAAGCGAGGGATTCATATATATCGCCCGAATTAAAAATATTACCGTACTCGAGTAGCAAACTCTACTTTTCTCTCGATCTGGAAGAAAACTGGCAAATATAAAACAGAATATACACAAAAGTATAACACCTACATATACCTAATCAGAGTTCAGAGACTAACCTTTATTTGGTGTTGTTTTTATTTAAAAAAAGACTGAGAAATAATTTTTTGAAGTGCATCAGCTCCTGATAAAATTTTTTTTGCGTGGTCCACTTATGTCGAAAAACCATAATCCTCTTTAGTTATATAGAAAATAAATTGGTTTATACCCGTATCTATCGATCATATCGATAGGTAGGAGCGTTAAATATTACAGAAAATGTAAAAATAAAGAAGGAAAACTGTGTTAACTGGTATAGCACTAAAATGTTCATCCCAAAAATTGTCTTTTACAACTACTTACTCTTCATTTGCTGGACATTTAATACTGAACACTGCTCGGTATCCAGAGAATTCATAAATCAAGGACACTATAAAAGCGAGAAATTAGATTTATTTCCCGTGTAGCAACTACTTTGAGGTGAAATATTGTTTGATTTTCTGAGTTTTTTTTAGTGTTTGAATTTTTGGGGTCCAGTGCTGAATCTGATTACAAAAGTCGAGAAAATTTCGGCTCGCAGCTTGAGCTCAAGCCGAGTCTTTCTAATAAATTATTAACGAGCTAGTCCCAGTAGACCAAGTTTGTTCTACAAGTAGGATCGATGGCAATTTTTGTCCCAATTTGGGAATTTAATTCCCAGTTGTCCTACTGGTAGGTCTGATGGGAAAAAAATTCCAGTAGTCCTACCAACTTCTTTTATGTTCCCAGGGACTTATTTACAATTTTTGACCGAGCGAGCGAAGCGAGCGAGGTCTACAATTCAAGTTGGGGCGAAAAAACATTGTTTGTATGTATTTTTGTATGTATGTTCCGCGATAACTGTTGAACTGATTTTGATTATATTAAGAATGTGTTTGGCAACAATTCACAGAATTTTTAGGTTCATTGGGCATCAAAATCGGTTTAGCCGTTATTCGCGCGGTCGACAACAGGCGGCTACACGGTTGCCAACCGGCAGTCCCGACAGCGGTCGGGAGCGCACGCCCGACGACCAAGGGCGTTGGAATGTCAAACGAAATTTTGTCGCCAACAGCCGTCTACACGGTCGGACCCGACCAAGGTCACCTGGTCGGAGGTGCTTGTTGGCAACCGTCTGGCAGGCCCTTAACTGTGCACAAATCGTAAGGACTTACTTTGGATGTAGTAGTCATGGACTAGACATTGGCGAAAAAGAGTTGGTGCCCGAATGTACATACGTTGTTCTTTTAAGATCAAAGCTTCTTACCGATATTTCATCTGTTGCAGCTCCGATTAAAAGAAGGTTGGAAAGTCGGTTTTCTGCAACGGTGTCTAATCACCGCGCAATGAATGAATAAAATATTACTATTCCAATGTACATTTAAACTGGAGCAGTAAATTTACTTACCTACTAGTATTTTTAAACCCCGGCAAAGAAATCAATGTCTGTCACCCTCTATATCTATCTATATCTTGTCTGTGCCATCGTGGCTCTCGAACAAATAAATCCAATTTAGTTGTATAGTTTCTTTACAGTAGTTCTTAGCTGTTTAATGAAAATCGGTTCAGTGGATCAAAAGTTATGGAAGGTAAATGCTTGAAAGTCAAGATTTTTTCACAAATTGGCAAATAAACTACATTTTTCGTGTCATACATTATCAGGTCTTTTTGTTTCTACTGCAGGAGCACGACCTTCTATGTACTACCAGAGCCATACTTGGCCAGAGCTGCCAAAGGACATTGGCCTACACTCTCCTCGCCGCCCAGACGGGTTGGAGAGGACTCATTGATAAGCTTAGTTTAGCTTGTATTTCCTAAGTCGCCTTCTATGACATCCACGGAAGGGCCTAGAGTGGCCCTATTCTACTTTGCCGGAAACCACACGGCACTTACCCAGGCAAATAACCTGTGGAGTAATAATCGCAAGGTCTAAGTTCGCGGCGAACCACTAGACATTTAAGAGTTGTTTGTTAGGGGATACACATGCAATACGTAAGCCTCTGGAGAAGTTGATGTTATGTGGCGTTCCTGCTAATACCCATTCTTGGTACCTATACCTATAAAAGGTGTACCCTTGAACAGATTCCGTCAAAAGAAACATCTATTGCAAGAAAAACGAAAGGTTTATGGGTTATGGAATGAGTTTGGGATGGACTGATGCTGGGCTATTGCAATATAAACAGTAATTGCGTAGTATTATTGTTAGTTAGTTAGTTGTTATTTTGGAAATCTTAGGGAGAGGCCTATGTCCAGCAGTGGATACTATGCGACTGAAATGATGATGATGATGATGATTGTTAGTTAAAAAACCCAGGCAAGTGAGAGTTAAAATCGTGTTGATCTTATTTTATCAGAGTTAGTTGCGTGTTGTGTTCTGTTTTAAACAGATAATAATTGGTCTTGGGATAAGAAAAAAATCAAATGTAGTACCGCCTTCCTGTCCTCGGTTTATAGCACGGTTAGCCTCGTTGGTAGCATTTAGGCCCGTCGCTCTGCGACGTAGAGGTTGCCTGTTTTGCCGAGGCCAGGGGTACCTGGCTCAGTGCAACCGGTCCGGACCTACCCCTGAACTTGGCGTCCCAGCGGCAGTGGGATGAGCCGCTCTGTATGAAGATCCAAAAACAACTGTTAGAATCATAGAGAACAAAACGGAGCGGTCTCGTCTCTTGGCCAGTTGTGAGCAAGAGTCAGGATTTTGGTTGAATGCCATTCCATCGGTTAGCGTAGGTATCCTTTTGGAGAGGAATACATTTAGCTTGGCGGTGAGCCTAAGGTTAGGGGCCAGGACAAACGAACCCCATTGCTGCCGTTGTGGGGTAGAAATCGATCCTCTAGGTCATCACGGCTTAGTATGTCGCCGCAGTGCAGGACGCATTTCGCGCCATGCCGCCTTAAATAACGTCATTCGTGCAGCATCCGTCAGCAGTGCTTGAACCTAATTCTATCGAGACGATGGCAAGAGGCCAGATGGCATGACGCTCATCCCGTGGAAAAACGGGCGGTCGCTTGTGTGGGATGCCACGTGCGTGGACACTGTTGCCCCATCCCACGTGAGAGCGACTGCCCGCAAAGCCGGCGCAGCTGCGGCCACTGCAGAAACCAAAAAGAGGCGTAAATATGCGGCTTTGGGACAGCCGTATAAATTTGCACCTTTTGCCGTGGAGACCTTGGGGCCTTTGGGTGCGGAAGCCCGTCAGCTGTTCAAGGAGATTTCCGCACGCCTCATCGACGCCTCTGTAGCTATATTAATAGTTATATTTTGTTTTATTAAGGATATTTGTTTGTGTGTGTATTTAGTGAAACGTGTCTGAAATAAATTAATTAAGTATTTAAATAATTAGCGAACTGCCATTTGTAATGAATTAAGTAGCCCTGAATTTATCAACTCTCCACGAAATGACTACACAAGCTATTTGATTGAAAAAAAAAGGTACCTGCTTAGTGAAATCCAAAACATGCGATACAAATGAGAAAAACTTTTGATTGACAACTTGTCAATCATATGTTTAAAAAAATATCTACCTACGGAGTTTGAATATTTTTTAAATCTTATTTGTAGAAATGGACGAGTTAAATATAATAAAACGAGGAAGAGTGGAAGTATTATTATTAAGAGGCCACCAATAATATAAATGGAAAACATACAAAGATGGTGCAGTCATACGGCGATGTGCCCTATACAGACAAAATTAATGTGTTGGATCAGTAACAATGATCATTCGGAAACGAAATCAACTGGTCATAGTGCATGTTCCTATAATCATGCAAAGAACGACATTGCGTTAAAGAAAAATGAATACAAAGATAAAATAACTGCGTCTGGATCTAACACCGTATTAGAAGTGGAAAAGACTTTTCCAGACTTTAGATTCCTACGAAGTTCAGCTGTTCTTTGATTCAAGTGAGGCAAGAGCTAAAAAGGACAAAAAATTTTTTTTTGTTTGTTATGGAACCATTGTTTTTTGTCCGTTACCTTTTTGCAGCTCTATACCATCCATTGTGACTTAGGTAGCTCTGAAGAAATCGCAAATATAGTAAAAGTCACATACTCATTTTTGCCTGATAAATAGCCGAAACATACCTAAGAACACTCCTAACACACCCCAAAATCAGTCCAGATACATCCCCAACACACCCCAAAACCAGCTCAGACATATCTCCAACACCCCCCGACACCAGTCCAGACACATTCCCAACACACACCAAAACCAGCTCAGACATATCCCCAACACACTCCAAAACCAGTCCAGACACATCGCCAACACTCCCCTAAACCAGCTCAGACATATCCCCAACACACCCCAAAATCAGTCCAGATACATCTCCAACACACCCTAAAACTATCTCAGATATATCCCCAACACACCGCAAAACCAGTCCAGACACAGCCCCAAAACCACTTCTTACACATCCCTCTAAAATCCCCAAAAAATCTCCAGTAAGTCTATTGGGATTAAGAATATTCCCATTAGAACTACTGTTACGGCACAGCCAGTCGGTAGTTCTATTGGGAAAAAAATATTCCAGTAGTCCTACTGGTAGAACAATTTTGGTAGGACTACTGGGACTAGCTCTTTTTAACGAGCTCTGTAAAGAGACCTCGAGCTTTGGACACGAGGTTCAAAAGGACAGCTCGAGTCGCAACTACAACCTTCACAATAAAACTCGAACCGAAGCTCAAGCCATATAAAAAGCTCGAGCCTTCAACGACTCAGAGTCTTACGAAGCTCGAGCTTTTAACAAGGCTGCTGCTTCTGCAAAAAGGAGTTTCGAAATACACTCGCATGAAATAAAATATTCTCAGAGAGGTCCAAGTAGCTTCATTTATACGCAACAACGGACAAAGAGTCGATACGTCTTTAAGGTTCGGCGGAGTATGAATATGAAACGTATTCAATTTCGCCATTTTGATTGTTACATAGGTAACTGATATTTAATATTGGTATTGACATTTTTTTTTATTCAGCATAGTTTAGTATTATTTTATCGTTTAGTTTAGTTTTATTTATCTGTTCCTGATTTTATTTCTTTTTTTTTTAAGAATTAAAATATATCTTTGTTGACAGAATCCTCTAATTATTACAAACTCAGTTAAATCATTTATTTACTTATGAGGATGTTAAAACTGGCAAACAAATACTTGAAAAACATGTTCAATCCATGATTTAAAGTGGTTTCTTTCCGTATTCCTTTCCTTTTGTAGACATATCTTTCTTGATAAAGAAGGTATATTATATCTCGGACTGAGTACGTTTTTCAAGGTTAGTCTATCTTTTACAAACATAGTGTATGTCATATTATTTAAACTAACGTGAAATGACATAATAACTAAGTAATTAGCACGGTTTTACCCACGTAGTGTATTTGGAAAAAGTTGATTATACTACGTGAGTAAAATCACACGACATACTTAATTAGTCATCGAGTATGTTTAAAAAAAATAAGCATTGTCAATAAAAGTATTTAGGTTCAAAATGTCCATATCCTAGAATATCCGAATCCCAAAAGGTCCAAATCCCAGAATGTCCAGATTCCAAAATTTCCAAATCCCAGAATGACCACATATATACTAGTGTATGTATTTTATTTAAATAAAGTGGTATAAAACCAACTGATGTTATTCCGAACAGTAGTCTCTTATCGACGACCTCCGGGGCGTAGCGGTCACCATGCTATTAGCAATATTATTATTATTTTATTTATTATCAAGTATTAGTAATGGTACTAGTCTACTAGTGTATATATTATTATGTATAATGGATTAAAATGAAAAAAAATAATAACTTTTAATTATTTATTAAAATCACAATAAGAAAAACTTAATGACATCTGAATTTATTTATGTTAGATAATCAGTATTAGGTAATTACAGACTTTTGCAACTTTTCACTTTTGACCATAATGAGACGGTTGTAAATGAAGGAAACGAAAACTTTTAAATCCATATTCAAGTTTCGATGGCGCAATGTTTCAAAAGGTATTCGAAAACCCACAGTATTTCAGAGCACGCTGTCGCCGGAGACATTCGCACCATAAATCAAGTTTGTCGCTGCACAAAGCACTTTGTTCCTTTGAAAAACCCACGGAACCTGCAGAATGAGGCTTTTGTACTTAGACGACATTTGTACGGCTAGCACTTCATTGGGGGACTGTTGAGAGAATAAAGGCATTACGCATTTTACACTGTTTCAATACCTACTTTAGGCGATTACCTATGATTTGGTGGGATGCATTCAGATATAATGAGGATGGAAGGAAGCTTGAATATGTCAGTTGAATGATATGTCAGAAGAATCGTAAGTTGATCAATTTTCGAGGTAGTAATTTTCTACTTATAACATGAGGACAAATAAAATTTTCGCATTAATCTGATTTTCCTAGCATAATTATTCTTTGAAATTCATAATCACATACATTTCACCACTTTCTGATACTGCAACTGTTAGTCGAAGGATAAAAGCGATGTTATTTTTATTTAAATACAAGGCGGTGTCTTACAAGTTTATCTACTCATTAACTAGAAGGAAAACGCGTCACGAGCGCTGCAGCACAAATATGCCCTGCGCGGGGCATAGACAGGCATGTCGCAAAGGAGCTCCCAGCAGAAACAGGATCGGCAGTTGACATTTTGATTGACTTTTAATTGTGTTGTGTACATTTTATTTTTCCAGTTTTATATTTAGTTTTGTATTTAATATTTATAATTTCTGTTTATGTCCCAACTCTCCCAGCCGTAATTTATTCGCTACAATCAATCACAGTGTAATGACGGCAAGCTCTTTAAAGGCAGAAGAGGCCACAAGATTCACAAATATCCTCAACTTTCACAACCACAACCCAAATCTTTTTATTACCAAACTTATTCTCTACCAACAGCTGCCTTACATTTATTCGAAGATCAACTTACTTACCCCCACAGATTAAAACAAATAGTAAAGAGAATATCAAACGTGCGATAGTGGCTCGAACTAGCACCCTTTCTCATGACCTTACAAAAATGTTAATATTATAATATAATATAATAATAATTCTTTATTTCGGATATCAAAGACCCATAGAATATGTTAGTAAATGAAAAAATAATCATAATAAAATGAAAAAACAAATACAAATAATCATAATAAAGTGAGGGATTTTAAAATTACTCTCCTCACAAGACAGCCCCAAAGCGGAGACGTGTATCTATCGGCCAGGGTTTGCAGAATGCTGTTGGGACTAGCACGCGCTCTAAATATCAGCGATGTGTTTTTTTTGCGAATAATGGCTGCAAAGGTCGTCAACTTGGTATTCTGCAAACATTGCCGATGCACTGCAGAAATAAGGCAGTCCCAACAACATTCTAAACGCATTATTATATTGGACTCGTAGGGCGTCCAGCGACTTTTTGGTAATTGACCCACAGATTTCCCATGTACATGTTTTGGCAATACGCCTTAAAAAGGGTCACCTTTACCTCTTCACTTCAGCGCGAAAATCTGCGAGCCAACATGTTGCCTCTAACCGTAGAGCCCTAGGTTCCCTTTCTATGTCGTCATCGTGTTTAAGGTCATCAGTAATTATATGTCCCAAATATTTAAACTTTGATACACGTTGAATATTAGACTGGCAAAATCTATTTACATTTGGTTATCGATATTTTCATGCGTACGAATCATCGGAATGCTTAACAAACTCCTTAAAATCTAATAGCAACAATTCTGTCTCCATGTCAGTTCCAATAAAGATATAAAAATATTATAGAAGGAGACTAAACAAATGCAGCAGGCATACTTAACTCAGATGACTTTCTCGCTCCACCTACAGAAGACACTAGACTCCTCCATCCTTTACCCAACTCAGCGGACCCTTTTCTAAAACATCCCACTTCGCAAAATTCTTTACAAATTAAAAATGAAGACACTCTCGGCTGCACCTTCCCTAATGGCTTCTGCAGTGGCATTGACGGACTCAATCTCAGCATATAAAAGATCTGTTGAGTATTTCCGCCTGTAACACGGTTACGGAGCTCTTAGAGGATGTTACTAAATTCTGTACTTTCATACTTTTTGGTAATATTTTAGACAGATTAAGGGAAATTATATATAGTGCTAAGCCTGTGTGCCTTAGAAAACAGATAGTGGGGTGCGGTTAAATAGAAATGGGTAGTACATTGCGCCATTTAAAAATCTAATTTAGCTTGTATGCATATAGCCTCAACACTTATAAATAAATTCCAACCAATTTAGTTACAACTAGGTTCTACATTATGGGGCCGAAAGACCGAAATAGTTTTTATTTCTTATCTAAATTCTTACGTTGCATACACAATTGTAAAATATTGCCGTTTGTTCACTTAAGTCCAATTAGAAAATTTGGAACTCAGAAATAAAAGTGATGATTGTCTTCGTGCCACCTTAGAAAAAATTCAAACTTTACATCTTGCCAAAAATTCCTGGACAGAGCTTACTATAACTGTTACAGACTGTGGCAAAGGCATCAAAAATTACTAGTGGTGCTCTACTCACTTTTATTCTTATTTGTAGATATGTTAATTATTCTATCTTACTTATTTAAATAAAGCATACTTTGCAATTCGAGCATTATAGCGGAAAGCAGTATTTCACCCAAAAAAAAAAATTAAAAAAAAATTACTTTTTTACAAAACTAGTTATTTAACTTTGCACGCTATTTAGCGAAGAGGATAGACGTATTAAAACTCTGCTCAATTTTGTATAACCCAGCACAAGACGGACTGCGAGAGCGTCTGCACCATAAATCAACTTTACTCATCTTTTCCAAATAATTCTACTATATTACGAATAGTTTTCTAGATTTTTATTGACCTTAACCTTGAAAAAAAAACTATGTCACGTTGTGATAGAACACAAATGAAATGTAATAAATAACATTGATTTCCCAGTGGACCCTAACCTCAAAGACTACTATCATACACATTATGCATATGCAGATACGTCTGCAGTTCTGGGTTAAGGTAGGTATTAAATAAGAAATAATCGTATAATACTAGATTTTAGCTTACCTCTAACACCTACCCAAAAATTTACTATTACCTCTCAGCAATACCTCACAAAAAGTATACATTTTGTAAGACTAACCTTTATTCATGAGTGGTTATATAGGTTGGGTAAAAAAAGGACTCAATATACTACATCAGGAAACGTGGGGTTTAAAATTAAAGTTTTATTCATATTGCTCTTACTGTCCTAGAAGAGACTATATTAATCTTCACAAGGTGCCCTAGTAAGGCTGGCCAATCAGGTGTCTCCACATATCACTGTCTCTATTTGATAGCGACAGGAAAGGGTGACATTATGGAAGAAGTGGATCAAGGAATTTAGGAGATACGGCTAACGACGAGTAATATTTGCTGTTACTTCACCTTTTTATTTTGTTTCATTTAATTTAATTAAAAATTATTTCTAAAAATACCTGTCAAAATTGCTGTCACAAAAATTATAAAGCTTTTATGTTTTTTTAATAAATAGTACATACAATAGCTTTTGAGGATCTGCATAACACGTTCACAGTGCCCTATACTAATGATTTAAATCACCCGTACGTTCAAGAAGGTTTTCGATGAATTTCGACAGAATTTTTTCTAGACATGTAAAATACAATATAAATTATCTATCTATTAGTATATCAAGATCCATAACGCTTTGTCCATGTACACAATGCAGTACACGGACGTGTCGTTCGTAAATCTATGTTTATTGGATCGTCCTATTTGGAGTTTTGAAATGAACAAGATTACAGTTTTGAAATGGAAAGATATAAAAGATATCACTATGCTATCAACTTGTCATGGCAAAGATATATCTCTTACCAAAGGTCGATTTCCAAAAATCAAAGCACAAATGATTTTAGATTATAACATTGGAAAAAAGGGTATTAATCTGGCCGACCAATTAGCATATTACAATAGCCCCATTTGAAAAACCGTGAAATGGCATAGGAAAATTGCTATTGACCTTATCTGTGTTATACACGGACGTACGCAAGATAATAATTTACAAATCTCTCAACGCATAGTCTGGTCATCAATAGAATCAGGTAAAATAAGGAACCGTTTTATTTGGAGACGTTGCGTATCATGCTACAAAAAACATGTAACATGTGGCAAAACCGCTGATTATGCCAGGAAAAACACAAAACGAGTAACCACTAAGTGCGAAATATGTAACAAAGGGCTTTGTTTACAATGTTTTTTTAAAGAACATACATATTTTAATTTAAATTTATGAATAAGTATAAGAAAAATCTTTTTGTTAATAAGAATTCATTCGAGGAATACCTATGTTTATTTTGTTGAATATTAATATGTTTGTATTACATGTTCACTCGTTTTTTTGTAGTTCTATCTATATCTCAATAACTAGTTTCGTTGTTTTTTGGAAATAATATCCGTAAATTACATATACAAATTTACTTGGCATAAAAGTAATTCAGTGTACAATAATAGTACTACAATAATATAATAATAGTACATGGACTTGCCGGAACCCATCCGCGTGTACAGGATAGCGTACACTTGACTGTGAACGTGGTTAACTTCAATGGACAGAATTTGATGTACATCTTAGAATCACCTAGAAAAACTTACAATATATCTACGACACAAATTTTAATGGAATGATGGTGTCAATTTTTCATTCCAAGCAATCGAGTAATAACTAATAAAATGATACATATAGGAATGTAGGAAGTAATCGTATGTTATCTCCTACGCGAGAAGAATAAGCTACCCTAAAGGAAGCAATGGAAAAACACCACCACCAAGAGCAAAACGACGCAGTTTAGTACACAGCCTTTATAATTATTTTATTTACAACAACATCAGCCCATTACCCCAGTATGTACAACGGAAAAGAGCCTCTTTCCCAAGAACAACATTTTGTTATTTGTAATAAGTGAACCAAAAAATAAAATAAATAAATAAATAAACTCTGCAATGACAGGGGAGTAAGTATGGCTACACACTAATCCATTAATAAACGCCATTCCGACTCGCTAAGAAGTGCTTTGATAGTCGCTTTCAAGGGAGTGGTGACTTAAATATTCATATAGCCAAATTTCTTCGACCATCCCAGTCATCTCCTGTCGCTCTATTACAGACTCCATATCTGTATCATCTCAACCCGTAATTTCGAAATTCCATTACAATACCTCACCTATCTTTCTAATGTTCGAATTATTATAAGAATCCCTAAGGGACTAAGAATATTATTCGATCAAGAAATTATCTATTGCCTAAAAAAACTGCATAGAAAATCAACATAAGGATGCTCAATCGTGGCAAAATATTCTGACATTTATTTAAATATATTATTACCATTTTAATGTCCCATCAAATAGCAATAAATCTCTAACAACATTATTAAAAGATATTTGCAACTCATTCTCACTTCAATATAATAATCACCAACCCGTCAATAACCCGAAAAAATCAAATAAAATAAAATAAAATGTAGTAAACAAGCCAGTGGATGGTGACTGAAGAAAATAAATCCTACCAAAATTCTTATTTCAGACAACACACTTAGTATTTTTATATTATATTGTTAAGTTTTGTATTATTTCGAAATAAAGTACAATTCATTTTACACACTTATTAAATCATTGTTGATGTCTAATGGTGTTACTTACAGTTAAGTTTATTCTGATAAATTCCCTACATATTTTTCTATGTTTTTGTTTTTGGTTTATCGATTTGATTGACAATTGCTTATCACTGAGGAAAAAAGGAAAAAATTATATGTTGATTAAAATAAAGCTTTTAAAGAACATCTCTCTGTTCTCGGCACTAAAACCCGAACTAGCGCCTCCCGTCGTTTACAAAGAGTATAAAACGTTACAAAATAATGTCTTTTCTCATTGATCATATCCATTTTCAACGTTATTTTAAATTTATTACTGCAAAAATAATGCTAAAAGGCGCGTTATGTTTTAACGAACGAAAGGGATTTGCCATATCTTCGTCTAACTATTACCTGCTGTTCATATAAATCAGCTGGGTGAAGGGTAGGCCATTGAGGTCCTTCGATCTCTATTTATGTGAAGGTGTTGTGACAAATTTTGAGGTCTTTCGAACAGGATAGGTTTGCATTGAAAGTGTAATAAATCACAAAATGTTTCCAAATCGACACAAGACCTTTCAGAAAAATGGCAAAACGAAATCTTTACTTGCCGAAGTTTATTGTTAAATGTGATTTATTTATAAAATCTTTATTGACCAAAATGATACAAAAGGTTAACTGAATACATTCTCTACCAGTCAACCTTTAGGGAAACAATAAAATTCATTGCAATAGGTTTTTAAAGATGTACTTTAAAATATGTAGGTATAATGTTCACTTTTAAATTAAGTTATAAGAAAACTAATATTTTAAGAGGTGATTTTGTTCATCATTTTGATTAACTTTTTCCAATAAATGTACATACATCGAAATACGTAAAAAATATATTTTCCATAGTAGGTAGCGGTATTACGTGACTACTTCAACTTGTATGTGAACTTAAAAATATTTTTCGTATTTCAGTATACATTTATTAGGTACTTTTAGAGTTCTGGAACAATTGCTGGAACATTTTACTCAATAGGAAAAAATGAAACGTAAGTCAACTAGCGGACACCTATTATAAATTCGCTCCTTGGACAACTACTTCTGAGAAGCATATTCAAGAACAATAGGTCGTTTCCTCAATCTTCGATTGTTCGTCGGACCACCGTCGGAGGTGCAACGGCCAGCAACAGCGGCCTATATAAACGCAGGAAACTTGGAAATTGCTGTCATTCATCCACTAGCTACCAGTATCTTTAAGGTTTTTGTAAAAAAGCTAATTTTTATAAAATAAAGTTTTTTTTAAATAGTTTCGCGTTTTAAATATTTTGACTGGCGCCCAAGTGGGGCCTAGGCCAACAAATTCTCGAGTGCAAATAATCAGAATTTGGTGATTTTCAAGTCTTCGAAACCTGGGGACCAAACAAATAAATCTGTCAAGAAGAAACGAAGAAGCTGAAAAAACTTTATTAATGAAAGGACTAATAAGGGCAATCATCGTCATCGGTCAGCTGTAAGTAGCCACCGCATATCCTTTATTCCTAATTTTCTGTCCTTTTCATATTTGTGTAGTAGTTATAAGTGGAATGACCACCCCAACCACTACAGGTGAGGGTCGTGTGGGTCAGGTGATGTCACCGATGGATCCTTTAAAGTTAGTTAATTTTGTACCCAAATATGATGGTGATGCAAATGGGATATATACCTATATTAGTTCTGCTAAGAATTTTTTGGATATTGTTGGAGGTCCGACTCCACAAAATGTAATGGTATTATTAACACGTCTGACAGGAAGAGCTGCTCAGATTGTGTCTATGGTAAACCATAGATTCAATTGGGATCTTATAGAGGGTTCTCTGAAAGCCGAATGTGGAGACAATAGGGAATTTAATACTCTATTGGTAGAATTATCGAATGTTAAAAAAAAAGAGTACTTTTAAAGAATTAGTATTTGAATTAAAACAAAAACTCTTTTATATTAAGAGTAAATTGCAAGATAAATATAGAAATATAAATTTGGTAGATGAAGTCATGGAGCCCTATATAAATACGGCTCAGAATACATTAAAAAACTCATTGCCTTATCATGACCAAATATTTGTGAGTAATTGTAACTTCAATGAAACTGTAAAAAAAATACTACAGTTGGAAGCTGAAGGTAGATTTGAAAATAATAAACAAAAATTTTCCAATGTACTTCCTACACCTAAAATAATTCAAAACTCTAGCCATCCTCAATTCAATCACAATCACAATGCATACTTACCGCAGCAATTCAAACACAATGCACCATTAAGACAGCACTTTCATAACCCAGCTACACAAAAGGTCGTTTCGGGTCAGTATCACACACGATACCCATGGCAACCTAATCCAAATACACCTTTCAATAAACAGCAACATAGCTTCTTTAAACAAAGACAGACAGTGCAACCAAAGTCACCGCATGATGAAGACGTTACCATGCGTTCGTTACCTCCGCGCGTTAATATTCCGGTGCGTGGTAATCAAGTGAATATAGGTCGTGGTTATGTAGCGGAAGAAGTGTTTCATCAGCCTGAACCTCAAATAGAATCACAGCCAGATATTTCAGGTGAGCCTGAGTCTTCTCCGTTTGATTTTTATAACGATACGTATTATAATAATTATTGCCATTATTGTAACATGCCTTGCGAAAATAATGATGTGCAGGAAAATTTTCAACTAGTCGAGAATCAAGACCCCAAGTCATAAATTTTAATCACATAAAATCTTATTTACCATATTTTGAAACCAACAATCCTAAACTTAAAATATTGATAGATACAGGTAGTCAAAGATCATTTATAACTCCGGAAGCACAAAAAAAATATTTTCCTGAATTTTTTAGAAATGAAAGTTTTATTGTTCGAACTTCTCATGGTACTACAAGACACAATGGTGTTATAGAAACACCCTATTGGTGTAAATACTTTGGAAAAGATAACGGTAAAATGAAGTTTTATATTTTTAAATTCAGTGATAAATATGATATTCTTATGGGAACTGAAATGATTGAACAGATAAATGCAAGTATTGACTTAAAAGAACGTAAATTATCTATGCCAGATAGGGAACTCTTAATTTTCCATATGACAGAAGATAATGAACTAAATGTGCAGGATTTATGTGAAACATATAAAGATTTATTTACTGAAGATGTAACTAATAGTGCTACAACTAAAATTAAACATCATATCAATTTAGTAGATAATGATCCTATATATCAACGTCCTTATAGACTACCACAAGTTCAATTAGAAGAAATTAGAAAACAAATAGATAAAATGTTAACGGAAAAAATCATAAGACATTCTGAATCACCGTGGGCTTCACCAGTTCACCTCATTCCAAAAAAGATAGATCAATCTGGTATACAAAAATGGAGAATGGTTATTGATTATCGCAAGTTAAATGAGAAAACTAAATTAGATAAATTTCCTTTACCTAATATAGAAGAATTATTTTCAAAATTACAAGGTAATAATTATTTTACAACTTTAGATCTAACTTCTGGTTATCATCAAATTTTAATGGATGATGATTCTATTGAACGAACTAGTTTTAGTACACCAGATGGTCATTATGAATTCTTACGAATGCCTTTTGGCTTAAAAAATGCACCCGCCACATTTCAAAGAATGATGAATAGTGTGTTAAAAGAAGAAATCAATAAAAACGTTTGTTTAGTTTATCTAGATGATATAATAATATATGCAAAAAATAAAAAAGATCATATAAATAAACTTCAACAAGTATTTGAAGCATTACGTCGAGCAATTCTTAAAATAAATAAAAATAAGTGTGAATTTATGAAAACTGAGGTTGAATTTTTAGGTCATATCTTAAATAAAGACGGTCTTAAGCCAAATCAAAAAAAGTTAGAAGCTATCCAAAAGTTTCCAATTCCAAAAAATTTAAAAGAATTAAGAGGTTTTCTAGGATTAATAGGATACTATAGAAAGTTTGTTCCAAATCTAAGTAAAATTATAAAACCTTTAACTCAAGCCACTAAAAAAGATGCTGTTATAGATATTAATAGTAAGTCTTATTTAGAAGCAATAGCAACATGTAAGCATTTACTTATGAATGCCCCAGTTTTAGCATTCCCTGATTTTAATAAAACATTTGTTATAACAACTGATGCTTCCGATATAGCGTTAGGTGCAGTACTTAGTCAAAGTAACCATCCTATAGCTTATGCTTCAAGAACACTTAGTGAAGCAGAAAGTAAATATAATACAACAGAGAAAGAATTGCTAGGAATTCTTTGGGCTGTTAATCAGTTTAGACCTTATATCTATGGTCGCAAGTTTATATTGCGAACTGACCATAAAGCTCTAATATGGTTATCTAAATTAAAGGAGCCTAATCAGAGATTAACTCGATGGAAATAAAAATAACAAGATTACGATTTTACGATAGAGCATGTAAAGGGTAAAGATAATCATGTAGCTGATGCCCTTAGTCGTGTCGAGATTCATCATACATCCAATGACTCATTAGATGTAAGAGCAGGAACTTCGTATGCAGTTCAATCTTTAGAGATAAATTCTAACAGTAATTCTATTGCAAGTACCAGTCATGCAACTGTCCATTCTAACCAGCAGGATAGTGATGATGGTATTCCAATAATTCATTCTTATCCTTCTAAACGGTTACGACGTGTAGTTTTTGAGGTAGCGCCTTATAAAAAAGCCACCTTTAACGATGGTATTTGGTACTTCTATATACCACCGGGAGAAGAAGAAGATTCTATTAAAGAATTTATGTTAGAGTATTTGTCACATGAAAGATATGCATTTATTATTCCTAATGATGATTTATATTATAAAATTTCTGAAGTTTATCGTAAATACTTTGATCATTCCAAATTTAAACCAGTTAGATATACTAAGACATTAGTTGAAATTTCTGAAAAAGAAGAACAATTGAAAATAATTAAACAATGTCACTTACAAAATAATAGACATCATGGAATTGAAAGTGTTTATAAACAACTAAAAGAAAAATATAATTGGGAGAATATGCGTAAACAAATTAAGAAATTTATATTAAAATGTGAGCCATGTCAAAAGGAAAAATATAACAGACATCCTCACACTACTTTATCATTAGAAACGGAAACGCCTCATGAGCCAATGGAAATTTGGCATATAGATTTTATGTCTTTAGAAAGACAATGGTATTTAACTATTATAGATAAGTTTTCTAAATATGCTATCATAAAGCCAAGTGAAAAAACTAAAGTATGTGATACTTTATCGGAAATCTTCGCTATGATCGGTACTCCTAAAAAGATAGTTCATGATGGAGAACAATCATTTTGTTCAGAAATCATATCAGAATTATTTCAAACCTATAATATTATTAATCATACTACATCTCCACAACATCATAAATCAAATTCTGATGTTGAAAGATTACATAACACTATCCAAGAGCTATTTCGTTTACAAAGAAACTCGGATTTAGATAGAAATCAAAAGATTTTCTATATAACACATGCTTATAATAACACAACACATTCTTCAATTAACATGACACCTTTTGAAGTACACTTTGGAAGAAAACCACAACTTCGAAATTTTGATAATTTACGAGTTGCTATACAAAGATATACATGTCAGCAAAAACAATTTGTTTTCTTATTTGAATAAAAATATTCATGATGTTTTAAAGAAAAATAAACGTGATAGAAATGAGTTTATTAATAGTAAAATGAAACCTTCAAAGAGTTTTAAAGTTGGTGATACAGCTTATTTAAAAAATAGTAAAGCTGAAAGACATAAAACTAATGCTAGATTTTTAGGTCCTTTTACTATAGTTAGTTGTGAACCTAATAATAAATATAAGTTAAGTAATGGTAGAACATATCATGTTGAAGAATTGTGTATTACAGATGTCTCATTACAAGAGGATTCAAGTTCAGATCATTGAGCACAGAAGGAAATATATTGATTGTAGATTTAAAAGATACAAAAATTATAGAAGGGAAGTGGACTATTATCCATCAGTTAGATATTAATCCTATTGTTATTAATTTACAATATATTACTCAAACTATAGAAAAATTAAAATCTAATACTAAGTTGTTAGTTTTCAACATATTTATGATAGGATAGATATTATATTGGAACATGTAAAAGAAATATGTAATCATCTTTATATTCAATCTAGATATAAGAGAGGACTTATAAATGGTTTAGGTTCAGTAATTAAAGCTATTACAGGAAATTTAGATAATGATGATCTTAATTATATACAGAAAAATTTGGAAAATATGAGAATTGTTTATAATCAGCAATTATCTATAACTAATGAAACTTTAGAAGATTTTAACCATCAAATTAATAAAATTACAGATATTCAAAAGAAGATAGATTCTCAAGTTAGCCAAATTGCTGAAAATACTAATTTAGGTAAAATAGCCTTTAGTGTTTTAATGCAAGTTCAAACATTGCAAGATGTAGCTGAAAGATTAACTACTGCTATTACTTTTGCAGAGCATCACATGTATCATTATAGTATAATTAAATCTCATACTCTGCAAGATACTTTAGATAAAATTCCAAAGAATATTATGATTTCAAGTAATGTTAATGATATAGAACCATTTATCAATGTTAATATTAAAATTGTTAGTAATATTGTGTATTTTATGATAGAAATACCTTTAGTTAAGTCAAAAATATTTAGGACTAGAAAAATTGTACCTATTATCCAAAATTACCCAACCTGTTCCTATTCTTTAATGCGGAAGGTTACATTAGCTTACGACGACTTAGTAATATATGAAGTAGAAGATTGCACAGAGCTTCAGCAATTAATACGTAAAGGTGCAGTATTACAACGCAGCACTTGTGAAACTGAGATACTATTAACGAAAAGGTTAAATAAATGTAGTATAGTACCAATACGATGCCCAGAAGAGGATATTCATGAAGTTTCATCTAAAGGAATTTACATGTATTTAAATAAAACCACTGAAGTTAAAATTCAATGTGGAAATCGAGAGGAAACTACATGGATTAGTGGTCCTTATTTATTAGAAGGAGAAAATTGTGATGTCATAATCTCTGGAGTTCAACGATATAAAACTAAGGAGACTAAGGAGAAGATTATAACTACGAAGCTTGAGATACCATACTTAGAGAAAGTTCCTGAGATTGAGTTAACTTATGACTCTAATAAAATAACTTCGAGACTCGGCCAATTGAAGCAAATGAACAGCTTTGACATATTGGAGATACATAATTATATTCAATATGGGTTACTAATATTGATATTCATCATTTTGTTATGTGCCTTGAAATTTTTCAGTACCACGGTCACTAAGCAACCATGGACTTCAAATTTAGTGAGGGAGAGTCAACTAGCGGACACCTATTATAAATTCGCTCCTTGGACAACTACTTCTGAGAAGCATATTCAAGAACAATAGGTCGTTTCCTCAATCTTCGATTGTTCGTCGGACCACCGTCGGAGGTGCAACGGCCAGCAACAGCGGCCTATATAAACGCAGGAAACTTGGAAATTGCTGTCATTCATCCACTAGCTACCAGTATCTTTAAGGTTTTTGTAAAAAAACTATTTTTTATAAAATAAAGTTTTTTTTAAATAGTTTCGCGTTTTAAATATTTTGACTCGTATACAAAACCATATAATCATCATATTATATCATATACAATACAATATCATGTCATTTAATTTCAAAAGAGCAAAGGAACTCAATTAATTAATTGGAAAGAATTAAAGCACAGATCGGCAAAAAATCTAAAAGTAAAGATTATAAAAGAAAAATTACAACTTTGTTGACTCAAAAATCGACAATGTATATAAAATCATTTTTAATAACATTGGCTTACGTTATAAGTACCAAGAAGAAATGAACCATCTTTATATAAAGTAAGTCATGCCACATCCTTTATTTAATAGAAAAAAATGGAACATTTACAAAACCATTCAGGATTTCTGAAACAGCAAAAGAACTCAATTCATGAAATCAAAAGAATTGAAAAACAAATTGGCAATAAATCTAAAAGCGAAGATTTTAGAAGAAAAAGTAAAAAACTTGTTGACTCAAAAATAGACAATGGCTATAAAATCATTTTGAGTGAATTGGCTTAAGTTATAAATATCAAGAAGAAATAAACCATCTTCATATAAAGTACATAATGCCATAGCATTTACTTAATAGGAAAAAATGGAACATTTACAACACCATTCAGGATTTCAAAAAGAACAAAAGAACTCAATTCATGAATTCGAAAGAATTGAAGAACAAATCGGCTAAAAATCTAAAATCGATGATTTTAAAAGAAAAAGTAACAAACTTGTTGACTCAAAAATCGACAATGGATATAAAATCATTTTGAGTGCACTGGCTTACGTTATAAGTATCAAGAAGAAATGAACCATCTTCATGTTAAGTGAGTAATGCCACAGCCTTTACTTAATAGAAAAAAATGGAACATTTACAAAACCATTCAGGATTTCAGAAAGAACAAAAGAACTCAATTCATGAATTCGAAAGAATTGAAGAACAAATCGACAAAAAATCTAAAAGCAAAGATTATAAAAGAAAAAGTAACAAACTCTTTGACTCAAAAATCGACAATGGATATAAAATCATTTTGAGTGAATTGGCTTAGGTTATAAGTATCAAGAAGAAATAAACCATCTTCATAATAAAGTAAATAATGCCACAGCATTTACTTAATAGAAAAAAATTGAACATTTACAAAAACATTCAGGAATTTCAAAAGGAGCAAAAGAACTCATTTAATGAATTCGGAAGAATTGAAGAACAAATCAGCTAAAAATCTAAAAGCGAAGATTATACATAAAAAAATAACAAACTTGTTTACTCGAAAATCGTCAATGAATATAAAATTATTTTGAGTGCATTGGCTCATGTAAAGTAAGTAATGCCAAGACAAGTAGGAAGGTATTGCATGCAATGTAAAATAACTGGCCAAGTGCGCACTAAGGGTTCCGTACCATTCAAGTTTTTTGTATGGGAGCCCTACTTAATTTTTTTTAATTTTTATTTATTATTCAAATAAAAATACAACTGAGTTTTATGAATATTTTAAGTGTCTACCTGTTGCCATTATAGATATCGAGCAAAAAAGGGCAAAAAAATCGCGTTTGTTGTATGGGAGCCCCCGTTAAATATTTATTTTATTTTGTTTTTAGTATTTTTTGTTTTTGAAAATTGTAACTGTCTAGCTATCGCGGTTCTTTAGATACAGCCTGGTGACAGACAGATGGACAGACAGAGAAGTCTTAGTAATAGGGTCCCATTTTTACCCTTTGGGTACG
Source organism: Acrobasis consociella (assembly GCA_963555685.1). Classification (NCBI taxonomy): domain Eukaryota; kingdom Metazoa; phylum Arthropoda; class Insecta; order Lepidoptera; family Pyralidae; genus Acrobasis; species Acrobasis consociella. Next base: position 1,841,169 of record OY743107.1, read on the forward strand.
GAACACTAAAAAGCATCAGATCTCATGCACCGCCAAGCTCTGCGCAACCTAAGCAAATACTCACTCGCCTTTAACTTTTTAATTTGTAAACTATCCTAAGCTCTGATAGTATTTCTTTAAACTTTTTTAAATAATAAACGTTATATATAAAACTGCTGTGATTTTCTATGTCTTATGTCTTGTGAAACTGTCGATTCGCTTTGTTATTAACGCTAAACCAAGTCCGAGAGTTACATTAATTCAGTGCAAGAGATTTCCCTCCGAGTGGTACTAAAGCACCCGCGAGTAAACTCTCGAGTAATGCAGCTCGCTGGAGTTAACCTTTTTATTGTGAAGATTTAACGGAAGATTAACGGGTTGTGCTGAACTTTATTTTTATTGTTTATTTATTTTTAATTTATAGGAGCTCTTAAGTTTTTATTGCCTACTAATCGACTTTAAAAAGTAGGAGGTTATCAATGCGTTGGAATGTTCTGTTTGTTATTTTTTATGTATGTTCCCCGATTTCTTGAAGACATTTGGATTAATTAGGAAAAATCATTTTTTTTTTGTTATTTGAGATGACATACTTGACGATAACTTGAAAATGAGACTCATTGAGACTCGAGAAATGGTGGATTTACATTTAAGAGGCTTGCAAAGTTTGCAAATATCCCCAGAAATAGAAACTAGTGACACCCACTTCCAAGCTGGAACTTTCTAGTCTGGCCCGCTAGCTATGATGATAAAAATTTATAGGACCTGACAGCATAGGAAATAAAAATAAATAAAATCTCATTGAAATATTTTTTTTTTGTAAATAATATTTTTACAAATTAGGCGAGTATTTTATCGAGATGTTTTTTTATTGAAAATGACACTTTAAACTATATAATATATATACATTTTATTATACTCGTAACTTGACAATAATTTACTTATAATAAATATCGAACAATCTCGCTGATAACGACTAAAAAAACAATGCCGATAACTACAAAAAATAGTATTTAATTATATTTTGTTAACACTTAAATATATTTTTCTACTCCTCTACTGTTATCTGCCTTTTACATAGTCACGAACACTATTATTAGAACATTGATTATTTATGACTTCAGGAAAGTCTATAGTCTATTCCCCATAACAGCACTTGTATCGTTGTTTCGCCAAAACGATACTCCTAGCCACAAACTTAGAACCTTATTTTTTCTTTGAATCTATCATATGTACTGCCAACATAAGAAAAACGTTTTATTAATATATTCGTGATATATTCACTAGGGAGACGTCAAGTTTAAAAAAATAAAGTTTACCATTGATGCCTATTATCTACCAAACATAAATGATGTCATACATTTTCATATTTTTCTTTGTTTATTTTTGTATTTTATTTAGTAAATATAGTCGTAGAAAAAGTATTGTATGCAACGTTGTATAAGTACGTCAAAAAATGCTCGATGGCGTCTTCTTACGATGCTCGCTAAAGCTCGCATCGTAACCTACGCCACTCGCATATTTTGAACCCTCTTATACAACTGTTGCATAAAATACTATTATAAGCTACATGTCACAAAACTTGCTGGCCGTTCATATCACTCAAAATTGGTCTATCCGTTCGAGCGCTACGATTCCAAAGACCAAACTTATAACACCCCGTTTTTTTGTCGAGAGTAAAACACCAAAGCTACAAAACTCATAATTCGACGTCAAATTACACACTTCTTTGCATAAAAACACTGTATGCATTTTTGATACCAGCATTACGTGTTAATTTCAAACAAATTAAAACTCACTTCACATTCAAGCCACAAGGTTCACTAAGCAACGCTAAATTATATGCTCACAGCAGCTCAACCAGAAACAAACTTTACCACACATGCAAATAGAGTTGCAAATCTCTCAGCAGAAGGGTAAGGAAGTTATTATTGCAAAAATGCTTTTAAAATATGGCTTTTGTCTGGGAAGGACTGCTTGTAATAAAAAATGTTCAGTTGTGTTTACTATAGCAAAGAGTCCAATAGTTTATGCTTGGAGTTTTTCATTCTGTTTAGTTTTGCAGATGCTACCTTCTTACAGTAATTAAAATATTTCTGACTTTCAAATTGACGTAAATGTAGCAATCATCATCATCATCAAGTCTTTTTAGTCTCCTCTGCAGGAGCACGTCCCTATCTACACTACTAGAGCCAAACTTGGCCAGAATAGCCAGAGGAATCGGCCGACACTCTCCTCGCTGGCCAGACGGGTTGTGGAGGGCTCATGATGTATATAAGCTTTGATTAGCGTATTTCCTAAGTCGCCTTCTACGACATCCACGGAAAGACTTGGAGTTGTCCTATTCTACTCTTTTTATACTTCAAACTAAAGGAATACTAATTTTTTTATAGCATACATCATACACATTTCATAATTTTTACATAAAAATGTATGCTCACTTAACATGTCTATTTTCATTAAGTTTTACTATAATTGTAGGTTGACGTCTTAGAAAGCGGCGGTAAACTTAGAAGTAAGTTTGTGATCTGATGTCAACAACTAAGATAACGTAGAAAACACAGTCATCGAGTGGAAAAAATATTAACCCTTCAACTGTCGGACGCCCGGAGCGGGCGTCTGTCAAACTCGTCTCAACTGTCGGACGCCCGGAGAGGGCTTCGCGAATATTTTTTTTGTTTTTTATTTTTTAGTTTATTGTTAAACTCCTTGTGAGCTCTAAAGTCTTTGCCAGAAAAAAAGAAGAAACTTAAAGGAACGCCACGATGTGTCAATGTCGTGGTTTTGGACAGCAGTATTTTTTCTATAAATTTCTCATTCGAGGTTCACTTACAGCACAAACGTTTAAATCATAGTTAAATTTCATAAAACCACATAGTCAATTTGTCTTTCCAAAATGATGTAAAAAAGGGTAAATGAAACGACAACTTTAGACTCACTAAAAGCAAAGGATGAAGGCGGGAAGTTGCGCTATTCTTACTCAACTACCCGTGAAGTTTCCTGCAGTTTTGTTTCAAATAGAGTAAATACCTTGGTTCAAACTAAGGTTATTAAAAAAGCATGTGTATTATTTTAGGTCTTAAAAAATATTGATATAGGTACCTAGTCCCTACTTTTTTATAGATTGTAGAATCTATGTAAAAAATAGACAAGTTAATATATTTTTTTTCTAGATTTGATTAGAATTAGCATGGAAAATCAGGTTATTATTCTTGCCTTCTATGTAGATTCTCTGAACAAATTAATTACAAAATGGTTTCTTGTTTTCACTCCCTGCGAGAATCTGCTATTTTTCTTTTGATTCAAGCTTCATTGAGAAATAGATTTTATTTAGTATTATCCATCTCATGTTACCTGTATTTATTATTTCCATTGTTCTGTGTAAAAATACAATAATTGAATAAATACTTAAATATTCACAAACTAAATGACTGTCGTAAGGGAGTTACTGAAATCCAACTTAGAATAAACTCAGCAATGAGCCGAAAATATTTTAAATCCGACACTTTTCAATTCCAATTGAGAAGGGGTATTTTCGTTATACAAGGAAATATCAAGCGGGTTCGAGTTTCAGGACGCTGAATTTCAGCTGTCCAATAGTGGATTTTATTTCAGTCTGAAATTCCAGTTCGTTTTCTTGAGTTTGTTACATAAAGTACGACCTATTTCAAGTAAGGAAGTATTAGTAATTTTATAGCTAGTGTTAGTTTAGAAGTGGCGGACAGATACGATAACCACTACGTCGCGGAGGTCGTCGAAACGTGGTACTATTACTTAGTACTTATCATTTAATACACAGCCCAGAAACCTAATTCCGTATTCACCGGAAGCGTGTGTAACGAGCGTTTGTGAATGCAAACCGGTTTGCGGCGGATGGGACCGGCTCGATGTAGATTCAATCGACCGCAAATAAAGTCAGTTTGCAGGGACTTTGTGGAATGATGACTAAGTACTGATGCATTTGTATGCTCTTCCTTGCTGGGATGAAAAAAAAGTATACACTTACATTCATGTTAATAGATGATTTTTTGCCACCTTCTTACCCATTATCACACATAAGAGTTTCCCCCTTAAAACAGTTTCTGTTGAAGGGTTACTTCCATGCCTCAGTATTTTTTGTGCAAAAAGGTGTCACATCTGGAACTTCATATTTTAAGTACAAACTATATTTTTATTGGTGTGTATATGTCGTAGCCAGATCAAAGAATTCATCATTTCATAATATGGCCGATCATTCAATGAAATAGTTGTATTTCATGAAATGGAAAGTATGCTGTCCAGATTTGGTCTGCCCAGATCGAGTAATTCAGTAATTCGTCCCATGTACCTACGGCCCATTTGGGACGAAACGCAGAAAATCAAAATTAATTAAAATTTCATTCTGCAATTCGTCCCATGTTTAAAAATGTAACAATTCTAACGAAATATACATTTATCTTAATTCTTGTCTCACTGACTGTACCAAGCGTTAATAAGGTTTAAATTTCCATACAAAAAAAGAATGGGACGAATTGCAGAATGAAATTTTGATTAATTTTGATTTTCTGCGTTTCGTCCCAAATGGGCCGTAGGTACATGGGACGAATTACTGAATTACTCCCCGGATCAATTAATTTTTTATCAGCGTTTAACAATATTAACGAACGACTAATCACGTGGCTATTATGTCAAATTTACTAAAAATACAAGACGTGCTGTTTATTTATCACTGAGCCCTCTTTCCCTGTCCACAAAATTTTGGTCCAGCGCTAACACCTTTGTCTCTTTAGTTTGTTTCTGTTGAAGGTACTTACCCCAAAAGATTACTTTCTCAGCATCACCTGTTGGTTGACTGTTAGAAAAGGCCCTTGGCCTTAAGTCTCCCGCCAAAACCCATTCCTGGATATACCTATGAAAAGACCCTAAGCTTAGCAAGTACCTTGACTTGGCCCACGGGCTAACCGCCATGTGGGATGTGGATTCGACAATCATTGTCCCGATATTCGTATCGGCGAATGGTCTAATAGCGAAGAGTCTTGACCAACATCTTAAGACTCTCTCGCTAGATAGCTGGGTCAAGGGTCAGATTCAGAAGGCAGTACTCCTGGACACGACACGTATTGTCAGGAGGTTTCTCTCTCTAGGGCCCTGACCACCGGTAGCTTGGGCCTTGCCCCCGCTGCCAGTGCACTGGCAGCGGGGGCAAGGCCCAATTAGGTTTTTTATAAAAGCCTAATATATGTTCTAAAATAAAAAAGACCCTATATTAATATTATTAGTATTCGTAAATTGGCAGTCTGATGCGTCAGTCATATCGCCGTACTTATGGCATTCTCGCAATACATTACGATACAACAAAGGGGTAATTAAGGACGATGACCGGCTATCAGTGATTCATCGACCGACACGCACTGTAGCTAATAAAGTGTCGAAGGGGTTGTGAAAGGGGTATGGGGGAAGGGTTTATGCCAGTGAATGTACCGATGATATGCTTGAATGAGCGAGTAAAGTTGTTATGAATAGTATAACATTTCTTAGGTAGCCTATGAGGAAAAATGTTCAGAAATTATGTTAACCCTTAGCCAGGCTGGGTACACATAGCGAACCACCTCAGAAATATTTTTTTTCTGACGAGCATATGCTAGCTAGAAACCGCAAAATGTCATCCGTCTATTGTCTATGATACAGTTGATTTCTGAACGAAAAAAAAAAACGACTCTAGAAGAAAAAACTTGACATTTCGCTTGTCAAAGTGAAAATAATGGTCAACCGGCAAAATTTTGAGCAGAGTGGAAGTGTTTTTATTAGATTATGACGAAAAAAATCCCGGTAAGTGATACTATTTGTGTTTTTATGATAGCAGATAGATTGAACTATATGTAGTATGTTTCGGTTTTACATGATATTTGTTTTTCTTTGAAATATTTACGCCGAAAGTTTGTGTTCAAGATGTGACTTCTGCCTGTCTGGAAAAACTTTTTGTGGTTATCGTGTAACCACTGTCCTACACGCGTTTATCCATAAATGTAAAGGCAAAACCATATTTACACATCAAATATTTTGTATGGTAGATAGATAGGTTCTTGGATCGAAGAATAACCGATACCCAGCCTATGTCCTTCTCCATGGTCCAATATAACTCTACGTTAAATTTCATGAAAATTGGTTCAGCCGTTTTAGCGTGAAAATGGATCATACATACATACATACAAAATTACATACATACACACTTTGGCATTTATAATATTAGTAAGGATACGGCAATGCCGTTTATATCCAAAATTTTGATACCTCGGGGTTACATTGATGTTTAAATAAGGTTTTATACAAAGAAACACACAAATCTTTCCTCTTTTTATTAATATTAGGCTTATATGTGGATTCACCTTTATTTTTTCCATACTTACATGTTGTGACCTAACTGGGCAGTGGTCAGATATAATCCACATCATGTATATTTAAATGGGTAGTGGTCATATCCAGACCAGAGGGTTTTTTTTAGGAAAACATAGGAATAAAAAAAAAATTAAGAAATTAGTTTCTTTATTATCATCCAATCTACCATTATCTGTATATAAAGATGAAATAATCGCCAGGCCTGGCTAAGGGTTAAACAACAGTTTTTACCAGACTACGGCAGAGTCAAGAGGAAGGATTTTAGCAGTCTATGTATGTACGTGTGTATTCATGCATCCAAGTCCAAAAACCATCCGCTTGTCCAATTTTCACAAATGATATGTCAATTTGTCATTATTATCCGGGGGACATAGGCTAAAACTTGTATGCAAAAAGTGTACATGACGAATGTTATATACAAAATGGGGTAGTATTGTTTTTGTTTCGTGTTCGAGTGGGTTTTGATTAGCACATTTCAAAAATATATACACGGTTAGCGCTATACCGTCTTCAACCAAATCAATTTGACATTGTCAGATAAGATATTGTCATATTATTAGACGTCAACTAGATTTGGTCGGATAATGGTTTAAACCTAGTAACAAAGTTAGTCTGCGTTTTATAATAAGACGGATAATGTCTACCGTAGTCGGGTATTAGTTTTTAAACGTATATCTTGTTGACTATTGGTAATGCAAAACCATTTATTGCACATGCACAAGAAATAAATACAAGAATAAATTAAAATGCGCAAACTTCGATTTTATCTGAAAAAAACATTCTTCTTCTTCTTATCGTGTGTGTTAATGACTAACACTAGTGTCAGAGTTTTTAAACCGCCTTAAAGGCCTCTGACATGGTTTTAGGTAACGATCAATGTCAAAGACAGTGACCGGGACCGACGGCTTAACGTGCCCTCCGAAGTACGGATCGTCTTACTTATCAGACAATCAGGTGATCCTGCAATGTCCTAACCAAACTAGGACAACAACACAAAGTCGTTCCCCCGCCGGGAATCGAACCCGCGACGAGGCGAGGTGTGAGCCGAACGCTCTAACCACTACGCCACGGAGGCAGTAAAAAAAACATTACGGGGAACCTAGATAAGATTAAAAAAGAAATCAATTATAATAAGAAACAAAATTAAAGGAAATTAGATAGTACGAGATGGTCAATATAATAAGCATACTTATAAATAATAAATAAAATTATTATAAATAATTCGTAAACATCAATCTTTAGTACATATAACTTATACAAAAAAGTATATATAAGAGTAAATAAACTGACCTCTATGTGTCGGATCTGTATCTGTAAGCAAGTCTCTCAAAAGACCGGGGTAAAAACACCCGTTCCGAACGATTCTCAAAGGAGATACAATTAAATATTTGTTTTTAAAGTTTGATATTTGACACGGTTCACCCGAATCTCTAATTAACAGACTTACTTGGAGGGTTTCTTGCTGAAGCAATAGAGTATGGACGAGAGCTGACCTAATTTCGCTAACGGCCAATTACTTGGAAACGATTTGGAAGACGGAGTGCACTCTGACGTGTCTCCTGATACTCCCTGCGGAGGTGTACGTTGTAAGCAATGTCGAGAGGTATTAATTATTTGCTGGGCTTCAGATACAGGTTATATGTAGTGCTCCGTCCTTGTAGCATTTCATATTTATCACAGATAAATCCTACTCCTTACTATCCTACTTCCTACTAATATTATTAATGCGAAAGTGAGTTTTTATATTTGTTGGTTTGTTTATTTGTTTGTTATCTCTTTATGCTTAAACTACTAAACTGATTTGGATGAAATTTGGCATGGATATCGTTTGAGACTTGGGAAAGGACATAGGATAGTTTTTAATCCAGAAATTGCCACGGGGAGCGAAGCCCGCGGGTACAACTAGTGATATATAATTAAGCCTTATAATGTCTCAAGTCACAAAAACTACCCTGGATAAATGCTAAGGCTTTTAAACTTTGTGTTAGGCGGTCTTAAGGCCCAGGCCTTAGAAGACTGTAAATGTTTATAAGAATAACTAACGGCCAATTACTTGGAAACGATTTGGAAGACGGAGTGCACTCCGACGTCTCCTGATACTCCCTGCGGAGGTGTTACGTTGTAAGCAATGTCGAGAGGTATTAATTATTTGCTGGGTTTCAGATACAATTAATATGTAGTGCTCCGCTCTTGTAGCATTTCATATTTATTACAGATCTTACAGTCTTACATTAGTCTCGAGGCACAAAAACTACCCTAGACAAAGGCTAGGATGATATGAATTGGCAACGATTTCATCTTTTATTTAATATAGCATTAGGACCCGCTGCCACAAAAGAGAAAAACACAATATATGTTTGTGTCTTTTTATTTATTACATTACACGACAATGTAACAGGTGGGGCTCTCATAGACTTATGAGCTTATTAGTTTATTTTACAGGAAATCCAAAATATCTCAGTTCCTTAAGACGAAATTGTTTTTCATCAATGTGTGTTAAGAAATTTCATTCAAGAAGAAGTGCTAAAAGTATCGTATCTTCGGACCAAAGACATTGAGGCGAATCTCTTGACCGAGACTTTGGCTGGTCTAACATTATTGATGTTGAGGATCAAGATCATCTTAGAACTTTTGTTGTTTTTGTAAATATCTGTGTTGTACATAATACAATCATAGGAACATTAACAAATCATAAAATTTATAGGTAAAAAGGCGGACTTATCCCATACTGAGTTTCTCTTGCGGTCAACCAAATATTAGCGAAAGGATACAATAAAAGGATAAAATAAATAACGGGTAGAAGTTTTACTGTAATTATCAGAATAACTCTTATGGAAAAGAAACACATATAAATACCTACGTTTTTTAATTTATTATTATGAAACAGAGTGTAAGACCAGCAAATTACTGTCATAAAAGAAAAATAATATTGTTTTAGATCTACGTACATACGTCACATTTTTTGTTATAAAATTTAAAAGGAAATAAATAAATATACGTATGTATTTGAAGCACCATAACAAAAGGCGTTTAAACCTAACAAATTTAGCTATGTTAGTTATAAAGTTAAACACAAGTAAGTTGTTAAGACGTTAAAACATCGGCTTTACTCGAAAGACCGACAAGAACAAAGGCGTTAAGTTGAATATTGTTTACCTTTAGAGTTTCTTGCTGTTATGCAATTTAGTATGGAGAAGACTGTGACCACAACTTATACAGCACGATAACTTAATTAACAAGTTTATTTGCTAGGCAAATTAAAAAAACCCCGACTTTCAAGAACGCCATCTAATGATGAGCAGCGGAACTACATATTATTGATATGCGTAGCGCCATCTCTTATTTGCTAGGCAAATAAAAAAACCCGATATTCAACTGTTTACCCCCAATAACTTTTAAACGACTGAACTGATTTTCATCAAAAATAGCAAAGAACCATTGCAAGGGAACATGCTTTTAAGGACAAAAAACTACATCGAAATCCGTCTATCCATTCGAGAGCTACGATGCAACAGACAAATACAGACATTGGCTTCAAACTTATAACATCTTTTTTGTCGGTGGTTAAAAACAACATGAAGGAAAGGTGGAAGAGAAAAATAGAGAAAAGGTAGAAGTTCGGATGGTGTAGTGAAATCAAATATTTCTTCGAAAACATGTAGACATGGAAAATACCCCACGGACAAGAACCTACTTCTTAAATTTATTAATGTTGAGAGCTGACCTAATTTCTCTAACGGCCAATTACTTGAAAACGATTTGGGAGTCGGAGTGCACTAGGACATGTCTCCTATAGCTCCCTGTAGACGTGTACTTAGTAAGTGGAGGTATTAAGTTTATTTGTTCGGCTTGAGACGTTGTTTTGGCCATATTCTATGTTTTGTTTAGTAATATCACCGTCATCACAAGGTTTTTTGAGTCCATTGCAGGTTCCGGCCCTCTCTGTACTACCAGAGTCCTTGGCTAGAGCAACCAGAGGACTTGGCCTACACTCTCCACGCTGGGCAGACGGGTTGAGTCTCACTGATGTTGATAATCTTTGTTTAGCTTGTATTTCCTAAGTCGCCTTTTACGACACTTAGTACGATTACTTATTCATATAAATATACCTTTTCAAACAGTTCACTAGGCACATTTTAATGCCTTTTTGGTGCATAAATTTGCATCCCATCTACCATCTTTTCTGCTACGTCCCATAGGTGAATTGGTGGCTTATTAAGTTGTGTGTGCTTTTTAATTGTCTTCCAAAAGGAGGAAATTATTAATTCATTGCGATCTATTATAACGAAGTTTCTTATCGTGCGTTGCGAAAGGGGGCTAGACGGGAAAAATTAAGACCAAAAGTTGTAACGATACTTTTTGCTGTAGTTGTAAGCCGTGCGGCGTGCGCGTGTTTATCTGTCTGTCTCTCTCTCTCTCGAACTTCGTTCCATCCGGGCATCCTTTGACACCTCTCAAGTTTTTTATTTTATTTTTTATGTATGTTCACCGATTATTCGAAGACGCCAGGTCTGATATGGAAAATTATTTTTTGTTTGAAAATTATGCTTATCAGGTGTCAACTCAAGCTACTCATTACTAGATGGCGTTCTTGGCAGTCATTTATTTATTTGCCTAACAAATTAACTCGTATTATTTTCTCATGATCACAACAAAAACGAATACAACCTCTTTTAAATAGTTTTAAAAAGGATTGAGTTAAATGAATTGCACACAACAAGGGATATCCGCTTCAAGCGACTTAAACAATGATCACTCATCGAAGAAAGCTCGCCGGTGCTTTATTAGCGCTTTTGTGTTCCTCAATCAACTGCAACTTAAGTTGAGCCGTAAATTACTTTGCTTGCAGTGGCTTAAAAAATTATTTTTAACCCTAAGGAAAACAAAATTAAACACCAACCAGTGATGATTGACACTTAAATTTGCTCCCACGAACCTTTAGGATTATTTGATATTTTTGTAAGTATGTTTACCCTTATCCTATAAAAATCTTTATTCATCTTTTTGTATAGTATTAAATCTCTAAGTTTTTTTGATGTTTTCACTCGGTTATAGTAGAAAATTGTGTTCAGACGCTGTCGTTATTCTAATAATGTTATAATGTCCTTTTTTATGAGTCCTAAGGTCCCATTGTTGGAATCGCTTAATCTCTTATTCCACAAATTATTAAAAACAAATTTAACTTTATATCCTAAAACAACAAACTAAAAAAGCAAATCTTTTTATATGTGCTACGTTTAGGCTATTTTTGCAGCTTTCACACATTTTTGAGAAATTAATACCTCATTTTATACACTGGGAATTTGAATGTCAGATGAAAATTTCATAGGTGATGGCATGAGTCAGATTGATCTTTAAACTTAGATAGACGTTAGAATACAGATTATAATCTCAAAATTTCTTATACCGCGCAGCTGTATGTCTAAATCTATGAAATTATCTACAGCAATAGCGGAACTATTCTGAATACAAGTACCTAAATAGAAAATTGATGATAAAATTCCCATCTTAGACACAAACACAACATCTTAAAAGCGTAGTCTAAGATAGTAGGGAAAACACTAAGAAAACCGAGGCATTGCTATATGAAACAGATAAAGGAGAAGGTAATCGTCATTAATTTTATGTATGTATATTTTATATATTTACTATGTTACAGTTTTAGTATTTACCAGTATTAGTATAATTTTTATGTTAAAGTAGTTATGTGTAGGTATTTGAATTCTGTTTTCTGTTCTATGCCTGTATTTTGTCCTACTCTCTACCCTGTGTTGTAAATTGTCCTCTTATTTCAAGGTTAACTGGTATAAGTCCGCTTTTGTACTGCTTTCTACTTCTAACTTGTATTTTTGTGTCTTGTGTTTATGTACAATAAAGATTTAACAAAAAAACGTCGTCGTGTCGTACAGCGAAATAAAACAGCTGACGAACCAGACAGATAAATAAAAGAAATTCATACTCCACCGACAAGTGCACAGCTCTTAAATATCGATAAATAAATAAAATACCTAACCGCCTGTCATTCATAACTTACGTCCGCTTTACAAAAGGGTACTTTCAACGAAACGTGAAATTGTACTGGCCTTATTTCAAACTCAATGGCATGTTGTTGAAAGCCATTGTTAGATGCTTGCTAATTATTTTGTCGTTAAGTTTTACACTTTGTTAATTTCCACTTAACTGCTTTTCAACTTTTGTTCCGGATTAATGTTTTGTCCTCACCTTTACATTCGAAAGGACAAAATTATAATTTCTGACTTGGTTAAATCTAATCGACCTCCTCTAAGCCTTAGTGCTTCCCTGATGGAAATTACGCTTCCTTTAAAAGATGTCCAAATTGAAGGGAGCCATTGATTAGCGTTTAGATGGCATTTTGCAACACAACATCCTTCCAACCTATTAGTTGCCTAAAAATAAAATTGGGTTGTCGTTAGGAATTTTCAGTAAACTCGATTCAGTGCGAATTTAATATTGTCTTATTATTTTACGTTTAACTTGGCGAATAAAAATAATTATTACTTGAGTATCTTACATTATAATTTTTCTACTTACTCCTTTAGACTTTCTCTATTCTGGAATTCCACTATCTATAAGTGTTTCTTCCTTTAACAGGTTTTGATCTCATTTTAGATTTTAAATTACTTTTTTGCACCTGATTGTATTATTTATTAAGGGGTCTTTTGAGTCTTTAGTTTACATAATCTAATTTTAATATCAGTCTAATTGATGAAGTATTCGGAGAAAATGCTGCAATGCAGTTTGTTGCTTCTTCTGCACTTGCGCTTAAGAAGCGGTACTAAACTTAGCTAGTATATGATCCGATGTTAACCACTATCGCGAATCCGAAAGATAAATAAAGGTATTTTACTGATTTTTTAAATTATTTATATCAATAAATAATATAATCCGAAACCGAAAACAAAATGTTTTTCTAATCTGCCCAAAAATAAGTTATAAGCTTTTAAAATCTGATGGAAGGGGAAACTGTTTAGAAAACAGAAAAAGGATGCAAATACAGCATTCTTGATGTCACACTATGAGGTCTCGCGCGTACGAAAGAGATAGTGCTATGTCCCCGCTACGCTCCCACTCCTATATTTGAAATGTTAATTACCACTTCATTAATTAACCAATTTTATTGCTAATTTAAATAAAGATTTCCTATCAATGGTAATTTTTGTTTTATATTAAATATCAACCAAAAACATACGAAGTAAAATAGTCTATGATGAAGTGATACAAACATCTATAGATAAATAAATTATGTGGTTTTGTTTTTTGACCTACTTTGCTTTTTCTAAGAGGGCTCTTAACGTAATAGTGTATATACATATCTGTATACAGAGCTCATATATCTGCGCTATTAGTTTTCAAATTGACAAGCATCCAACAAACAACATAACAGTTACACGATATCACGAACTTGGAGACGAACACAACACAAGGAAATATTTAAACTCCAAACATGATATTTTGTACAAAAGTTTATCTCTTTGTGTCCATTTGCTTGTTCTCAGTAAAATTATTTAGTTTTATGCTTTGCAAAGAGAGATAAGTTTCATTGATAGTGAGCTGTAGAAATCTTGAGGTCTACAGCTCACAGAGCCACTATTAATGAAACTTATCGCTGAAAAATAAAATAAAACTATATTCGTGGCCCTTGACTTAAAAATTGTTTCTATTATAATTATGCGTGCTACACAAATCGAAACAATTATATTTACTTGTTAATTGTACTGTTTCGTATTTCTCGGCCGTTTACGAATATTTAAAAGTAAATCTGGAATAAAGAAAAAACAAGCGCATTTCCTTCCTGCGCGCGCATCTTGGTTCATTTATCTGTTTTCGTGTTCGAATGTAACACGTCCGGATATTTTTTTCATAAAATATTGATTTTGTGAGTAAAAAGAAGAAGAAATATTAGTTTAGTGTTGTGAAGTAATCTAAAAATATGGAAAGGAAGCATTAAACAGGGATAAAAGCACCAAGCGGCGGTTCGAAATGGTGCCCCCGACATTTTTACAAATTTCAACTGTATGCAAATCAGTGTAGGTTAGCTTACGCCTGTAATCATTTGAAAACCGGATTATTTAGAAATTGGACAAAAAAAAGAAGTACATAGCGTCTATTTTTTTTTAACGCGTCATCAGTTCTTCTTTAGTTGCTAATTTTCGAATGTAAAGAGTACGAAGTCTTTAGTAAATTCTTTAACAATGATGGCCATTTTTCAGCCTCACTTAAAAAAAAGGATAAGTCAAAAAGAGAACAAACTCTTCCCCGCACCACAAGCCTCACGAGTCGTGCGCGCCGTAGCGAGATTTATTTTGTTATATTTTAATTTTGGGGAAATTTCTCATCAGCGCCCGGTTTCCGCTCCGAAGCGAATTTACAACCCTCCGCCGCCGCCCAGATATGACTGTAACGATATTTCATACGTTACGAGACACTTCGAGACACTTTTAATGATATAGGGTTATGAGATATAATCCTGCTTGATTTTCGAGATGAGTTTAGGATTAGGAGATAGTTACTGAACATCGACAGGTTATCTAGGTTTCTTACAGCTAGATCATAATGGACAACAATCTCTTTCTGTTTGTCCTAGATCTCAGATGAGTGTTGCGAACTGTTTCTATATTCTGTTTGGATTGTATTTTTAAATCATATTCTCTTTTATTAACCTTCTGTTTTTTTATTAAAAATTGTTTATCATTATAAGTATATGTTCAAAATCAGCGGCTTGCATCCAGCGCTTTGCTTGCTCAGGTCGTCTAACCTCCTACCAGGTGGGAGTCTTATACTGCAATTGTCGGTACGTGGCCACCATTCGAGAGCCCTTTCTGCCCCATCGGCCGTCGGTTCTTCGCGCTATGTGCCCCGCCCACTGCCAGTCAGTGACATTGCATTGAGTCATTCTTTTACGAATCTCCTCATTTCTGGAGAAAACTCGGCTAGGAATCATTTAGTCTAGTCCTCTCCATAGCCCGTTGAGCGACCTTGAGCTTTCATATGAAACCCAATAGTAAAGCATAAGTCATCACTGGTAATGGTAGTGGATTTAGGTATTTAAGATAAATAAAGCTTATTCGTAACAGTAGTAGGTCAAAGAAAACTGCTTCTCTCAAGTCCCTAAATAAAATAAAAAGGAATTAAATTGTAAAAATTGAGAATTAAGGCACTCCTGTTTAGAAAACAAAACTGCTCCGTCCTCAGAATTTTTAATTTGGGTTAAAAATGTAACATGCATGTTTTAAAAATACTACATACTGTAAAATGTTTCTAAAGCATGCTTAAAATTTAAAGCACTTTGCGAAGCCGTGTCACGTAGCAAAATAGTGAAAAATCTAGACTGTCCCCATTGCGAGCGCTTTGTTTGTGACACTGCTTTCTGTATCTGATAGTTTTGAGTTCTTGTTTTGGTTTGCTATGGTAGAAAAGATTTATTCATTATCAAACTTTATTAAAAAACAAGGCATACAATAGAGATAAGACGAGAAAGGATATTTGGCCACCTTATGTGGCAGGACAACTTCATAAAAAACATCATGGACGGGAAAGTGAAAGCCAAGATAGGAAAAGGAAGTCCAAGAAGGTCGTTCATGGATGAAGTAAAAGAAAAGGCAAAAGTTGTGTTGTACGTGGAGGTCAAACATTTAGTGGAAATAGGAAGACATGGAAAATACTCCACCGACAAGACCTAGTTCTTAAATATATTGATGATGATGATGATAAAAAAAAACCAAGGCCAAAGGCATAAGAAGAAACTTTATCGAACCAAATGCTAGCAAGGTTACTCAATACACTACCATATTATGTTTTTCCTAACGGGGTCACCACGGCCTACAAAAGTTATTGCCGCCTCTTTTGACCGCTAAGAGATTTTTTTATTAACCCCCGACAAAAACAAGGGGTGTCATAAGCTTCATGCTAAAGTCTATCTGTCTGAGGCATCGTAGCTCTCGAATGGATGGACCGATACGGTTTTATCATCGTGAAATCAAGTTCTTAGCTATGTTTGATGATAATCGGTTCAAAACCAGGGGTTTCCCTAGCAAATATTAAATCGGAATCATTTTATAGATATCAATAGGAATATGTACGAGTAGTTCTACTCATCACACTTCAGAATTGGTAAAAGTCGGGGTTTTTTTAATTTGACTAGCAAATAAACTTGTTTTGTTTTTGAATGTCAGAATCTATAAACACTTCTCTAATGTGACATACCAACAATACTAATTTATACCACATACCAATTTTTATCAAGTTAGTGGTGTTATTAGCCAAATTTTAGGAAGACTTCATGCTTAGAGATGTTTTTCCTGAAAAAATAACAAATAGAAAAGTTGGCACCCTAATAAGAAAAGAACAGCTTTTACGTAAATATTAAAACAGATTGTTCAAAATTAGGTACCTATTTGTCAAAATTATTAGATCATAATATAACAGACTGGTTTTAGATTTTTTGTAAACAAAACCTTATTAACAAAAAAATTACGACCGAAAAGAAAAAGAATAACTTCAAAATAAAAAACCTACAATTATTTAACTTCAAAACATGCAAACTTTTTAAACGTTACAAAACAGGCTCTTCCGTTAATTTTTTACCGCAAATTTAATTAATCACGCGCACCCTCGTTACATTTTTGTCGCCGCAGATGCCACGCTAACAAGTTGCAAACATTTGTCGCAAACAACGTAATACGCACTGATCTGTAACAATGTGGGTATTGGGATGTAGGAACTCGTATATCCCTGTTGGGGTATTTGTGTAGGAACTTGTAGCCAACGCAGGAAGACCAAATTAATTATTATTTTTTATTTTAATTTTTCGTATCTTTTTTAAAAAAATTACAAAACAATAATTACATACAATATTACACATTCATTCATTTCATTATCGGGTCTTTTTATCTTCACTGCAGGAGCTCGACTCTCTCTGTATTACCAGAGCCATACTTGGCCAGAGCAGCCAGAGGACTTGGCCTACACTCTCCTTGCTCGCCAGACGGGTTGAAGAGGTCTCATCGATGTTTATAAGCTTTGTTTAGCTTGTATTTCTTAAGCCGCCTTCTACGTCATCCACGGGAAGACTTGGACTGGCCCTACTCTGCCGGAAACGTCTATTTATATACGTTTTTACTTAAATTTTATTTATCTTTTATATGTTATATCTTAAAAATATCTCTATAACAAGAAATGTTATCTTAAAAATTCAGAACAAAGGTTTTTTGGATCCAATTTCCATATTAACTAATGTAATTTAGCAGTTATCGAAGTTAGTTTTGCATGAAAAAGGTTGGCATATTTAGAAAATATTCAAACATTTTAACTTCCTATATTTTTATACCGGTGTCGGTTAAGACATTAGGTCAGCTAAGGGGCTTTGAGGCCAAAATATTTTTAAAAGATTTGTCTGCACATCAGGTTGAGGCACCAGAAGACTTCAGAGCTTACAGCTTCCTTGCCCAGTATTCTGGGCATTTTGATTCGATCAGATGCATTCGAGGAGATATTTCATATTTCGTTTCTTTTATTTTATTATGTTTTAGCTTTTAGTTTAGATTAATTTAATTTCAGTAAACTTACATTCAAAATATAAATAGATACTAGTTAGATTAATAAGAAAAGCAATATTTTGTGTTGCTAATGTTAGGTATCATACATTGCAAAAAATCATAGGCTTAAAAGTTAGAAGTTTTTTTTTTATTGTACATAGATTTATTATTCGTTGTCATGACAACAAAATTTTGATAATTTTTCGTCATTAAATTAAATAAATTTATTTTATTTATTTGTATTAATTATTATTTTCCTATATTTATTAACCACGAGCACCTACAAAGTAATAAACATCGATCCGTACTTACTCTCCTTACTCATGGGAAAGAAGTTTTTGGGTTTTAAAAAGGATCTTTTCAGATAGAAGACCAGCAGTACTTAAAAATTTAAAACAACTCTAAATTAAAAAATAAAGCAGCATTGATTCTATATATACTGTTTTTTAACTAAAATGGCAGACGATAATTTTGAAGAATTATCCGTTTTTCATTCAATAGTAAATATAGAAATAACTAGTAACTAGGGTTCCCGGTAAGGGAAATATTGAGTTCGGATCGAAAAAGTATCTTAAAAAGTAAAGATCATTTGCCGTAGGACCTTTGTTAATGCCGCGGGGACCAAATTAAGAGAAAGTGGTTTTTTATATCAAAATTTTATTCCAAAACTTGAAAGATATGTAACGAATGCCATGACGTTGGATCATACTTTCATTGCCTACGAGCTTGCGCTCTCTACACTCAAATTATTTTATTGTACATTTAAAGGAAATATTGGAGGTGGATCGAAAAAGTATCTTAAAAAGTAAGGATCATTTGCCGTAGGACCTTTGTTAGTGCCGCGGGGACCAAACCAAGAGAAAGTGGTTTTTTATATCAAAATATTATTCCAACACTTGAAAGATATGTAACGAATGCCATGACGTTGGATCATACCTACATTGCCTACGAGCTTGCACTCTCTACGCTCAAATTATTGTATTGTACATTTAAAGAAAATATTGGATTTGGATCGAAAAAGTATTACAAAAAGTAAGGATCATTTGCTGTAGGACCTTTGTTAGTGCCGCGGGGACCAAACCATGAGAAAGTGGTTTTTATATCAAAATGTTATTCCAACACTTGAAAGATATGTAACGAATGCCATGACGCTGGTTCATACCTACATTGCCTACGAGCTTGCACTCTCTACACTCAAATTATTTTATTGTACATGTAAAGGAAATATTGGATTTGGATTAAAAAGTATCTTAAAAAGTAAGGATCATTTACCGTAGGACCTTTGTTAGTGCCGCGGGGACCAAACCAAGAGAAAGTGGTTTTTTATATCAAAATGTTATTCCAACACTTGAAAGATATGTAACGAATGCCATGATATTAGATCATACCTATATTGCCTACGAGCTTGCACTCTCTACACTCAAATTATTTTATTGTACATTTAAAGGAAATATTGGATTTAGATCGAAAAAGTATTTTAAAAAGTAAGGATCATTTGCCATAGGACCTTTATTGGTGCCGTGGGGACTGAACCAAGAGTACTTAAAAATACAAAGTTGTTGGCACTTGTTTTTAGGAACAAACTTATATGAAATAAGTTGTTTGTAATATAGATATAGGTAATCATTAGCCGCATATTACAATATAGCCTTCCGCACAAGATCTCAGAGAGAAGAGGGATGCCTGTAAAACAGCATTGCCTCGAGCCTTGGTTCAAGTAACACAAGCTGAGGTATTCCTTTGCCCTAAATTAGGATAAGTAAGTAGCATAGAAAGGTACGAGTAGACTAAAGTTTTTAATTAAGTTTGCTCTGTATCTCATTTTTTCGGCAATAAATGTTTTTTTCTTTTATTATTATTTTTTTACTTAAAGTGGTTTTTTGGCACAAAGTGTTATTCCAACAATTGAAAGATATATAACTAATGCCATGGCATGACGTTTGATCATAAACACATTGCCTACGAGCTTGCACTCTCTACACTCAAATCAATTTATTGTACATGTAAGGGAAATATTAAATTTGGACCGAAAAAGTATATTAAAAGTAAGGATCATTTGCCATATGACCTTTGTTAGTGCCGCGGGGACCAAACCGAGAGAAAGTGGTTTTTTATCACAAAATGTTATTCCAACACTTGAAAGATATATAACTAATGCCATGGTATGAAGTTTGATCATAAACACATTGCCTACGAGCTTGCACTCTCTACACTCAAATCAATTTATTGTACATGTAAGGGAAATATTAAATTTGGACCGAAAAAGTATATTAAAAGTAAGGATCATTTGCCATATGACCTTTGTTAGTGCCGCGGGGACCAAACCGAGAGAAAGTGGTTTTTTATCACAAAATGTTATTCTAACACTTGAAAGATATGTAACGAATGCCACGACGTTGGATCATACCTACATTGCCTACGAGCTTGCACTCTCTACACTCAAATTATTGTACATGTTAGGGAAATATTGAATTTGGATCGAAAAAGTATCTTAAAAAGTAAGAATCGTTTTCCGTAGGACCTTTGTTAGTGCCGCGGGGACCAAACCTAGAGAAAGTGGTTTTTTATAACAAAATGATATTCCAACACTTGAAAGATATGTAACGAATGCCATGACGTTGGACCTTAAATACATTGTCTACGAGCTATCCAAGTTAATTTATTGTACATGTAGCTAACAACTCGTCATAATTACGATTCGCTTTTCATCTACACGCCCACCATCATTGTAAGTATAGCTTTTAAGACTTAGGTATCTAGGCTCTGTTTGCCTGTGTTAAGGATGGAGACCTGATTAGTATGAACGTCGTATAGGTACATTCTCACAACGAGCACTGACGCATAAAATCGCACACCTGTACGTACGTCGACCCCATTATTCTCAGCGTGACATCCCGGCAAATTTGACGTACCGCGCCCTTGGGAAATTTAGGGAATTTGCTCACCCAAACCCGAAAATTGAATTCTAAAGTAAGACGCTATCATTCCCGCATTGAATTATGAAGTAAGTTATTTGTGTTTTGACATGACTGCTTAATTTGAGCTTAATGTACTCAAGTACTTTCTTTACGTCTTCAACGGGATTTTGATATCCTTCCTGGTGTAAGAGAAAAGAAAAACCACAGAATTGACCAGCTGTTGTTCTTTTCGCTCAAAAGCTTATCAAGGAAATGGGTGAAAATGCGAATTATATTAATAGGCGATGCGGCTAGCAACCGATTTATAATTACAACTATTTTGATTTCTTTTCCACCTCTTCGCCATTTCACTGAAATTAGTTTTTGCGTATTGCGACTCTGATCTCTGTCTGCTTAGAGCCGCAAGACCCAAAATACTCTGACTGCCCTATTAGGGATAAAGAAGTGCACTTTTATACTCTCTTTGTTATCACACCAATTCCTTTATCTTCCTAGTTCTGCATTTTAGTGAATAATAAACAGGGGAAATGCACTAAAATAGATCGTAAAATGTTATATGAGGAAATACGGACTAATAAAATTTATGTGTGCTTTCATACTTTTATGTTTATATGTTATTTCCGAAGAGGTAAAGGTAAATCACTGAGCTATAATAACGACAATAAATTAAGAATACATTTTGATAATGTATTATTAACTTCTTTTTCTTTTATTTTTGTAACTCAGCCAAATATATTATCCGAGTTTTAAGTTTAATAAAGGAATCCGACAAAATGTAACAAGTGTTAGAATCTGATTGTCGATTAGTTTTATTGAGCATACAGTATTTAATTACTTTTTAATAAGTACCGACATGAAATTCCATAAGATTATATACATTTCTAACCTAGGAATCACAGTACGTACATACACAGAACTAAATAATCGGCCAAGTGCGAGTAGGACTCTCGCACTTAGGGCTCTGTACAATAATTTTAAACTGACTTTTAAATAAATATAATTTTAAAAATAAATTATCTGTAGATAGAAACTTGACATTAACTGTTTAAAATTGATGTAGTAAAATCAAATAAATAAAAGAAGTGTAAGGTTAATAAAATTTCATAGAATAAAATAATGATGTAAGCGGTAATATGATTATAAAAAAACCTCTGCTTATAATGCAAATAAATATTAATGTTGAATAGTATTTTTATTTAATTTTATGTAATATATTTTTTCTTGGACTAGAACACCCGCTAGTAGCTAGTATTAGTAAGACTAAGAACTGATGTATAATATGAATGTAATAAACGAATTGAATCTATAAAAAATCACGTTTGTTGTATGGGAGCAATCGGGCCCCTGTTTCACTCAGCGGCTATGCGTCCATTTCCATATGTATTATTCCCAGAATGGCATAAAAGCAATAACGTTTCCAACCACCTTTAAACTTTATTTTTCGCAGTGCAATATAAAGTTCTTCTCTATCGTAAACTCTGATATTGGCCAATTCGAAACGCAATGTGTACCGAAGGCTGTTTGTATAAATTGAACGTTTAAAGTTTAGTACAGTACGCTGTTTTATTTAAACATTAAATAGTCAACTACTCGACGATCCCTAGTAAGTTGGTCACGAACTCAACGACGTGAACACTGAACAAAACACCTCCAACAAATAACAATAAACTCGTAATAAAAATAAAATCATTTTTGATACCAAAAATCGAAGATCTTCCAGGTAACGACCAAGCAAGAAAATCATACAAACCGTTTGCAGTGTATATAAGTTACTACTCCTCACTATTCTGTCTTCCTATAGATGTTGTTAGAGCATGAAGCAATTACTTCATTTCTAAGGAAGTAATTGCTGCTCTAATTTTGCTATAATTTGAAGGAGGATTGGCAGTTTGTGAATCTTTTTGACCAAACGCATTTCAAATTCAATATTTTTACAAGCTTTTATTTAACTTGCAATGTATCTTGTATGTATGTATGAATATTTATTTAGGTCAAATCTTGCAACTCAATTTTCAACCAGATATCCTCAACCGATTTCGCTGAAATTTTGCATACTTGTGTAAGTCCGATGAACATATTTTTTTTAAAACTTATGGCATAATAATTGATATTCTTTAAAATCATGCTTGAAAAATGAAAATCAGAAGAAAAAGGGCTTTTAGGACTTGGAATTTATTGAAAAATCACTAACTATGAAATATACAACGCAGAAAGGGCATATCTGTAATAATAATAAAATAACAGTCAGAAAACAAAAAGAAAATCGGCATTCCCATACAAACTGCCCGAGCGCCTGCACACTTTCTTATGGAAATGCCAAGTTTTTGTTTTGTTTTTGACTGTTATTTTAATTTCAATTAACTACAGTAATCTAGAATAGCCCGTGGTTCCATTTATTACGGATATGTCTTTTCCACGTTGTACTGATATATTATCAAATCCCTCCCCATTTCTCTCATATATCTTTTCTAGTCGAACGCGTGAAATATTTTCTCCTATTGTATATAATTTGAATATCAAGAAAACGTGCGAGTCTTTCATGAAGTATTGAATTCAATATCTGGGGTTACGTTTTCCAAGGAATTGTATTTCTTTAATAATACGAAGGTCTTGAAGAGACACGTTATGCTTTCGTAGACACGGTTTTAACCTTCTGTGACATTAAGGAATATAAAAATGTTTTGGTAAAATAAATTTTATTATTCCAGCAATGAGACACATAACAGCTCTAATAAACATAATCGCCGGTAGATTGGGCATTGTGCAATTTCGGTGCAAAACTAGATTCAATTAATAAGTATTATTTCATCTTCATCATCATTAGGTCTTTTTGTCTCCACTGCGGGAGCACGACCCTCTCTGTACTACCAGAGCCATAGCAGCCAGTCGGCTTTGGCCTACATTCTCCACGCTGACCAGACCGGGTTGGAGAGGTCTCATTGATGTTTATAAGCTTTGTTTAGCTTGACATCTAGCGGGAGGACTTGGAGTGGCCCTATTCTTCTCTGCCGGAAACCACACGGCAAATGTGTATTATGTAACTTTCTTTATTTGTTTCTTCTTTCATTACACCGTTGCCAGCGGGCAGCTAGGTTAGGTTTTGTAACGTATTAATATTTTGTTTAAAATTTTACATTTTATAGATATATCATAAAACTTAACCTATGTTTTAAACAAATAAAGAAATAATAATAACGGTTAAAGCAAAAAAAAACATTTATACGAAAAAAGAACACTTACTTACATTTTGGGCTAAAAACAAGGTGTCAAATAAAAGGTAAAAAATATATATTCGGTTTTGAATAAACTTTATTTCCCTGAATGTGCCTTATAAAGTAATACGAAAAAGCGCAAGTAAAAAGCGAGTGAGCTTTAAATTAAACGCGCAATTAACATTTCACATCAGCTTTATGGTCTGGAATACCCGCTTTTAAAAGTGACGGTATGCAACAATTTAATGTTTGGTGACGCGAGTTTAAAATTTGTTTGTTGGGGAAACTGGTACATTTTTGCGTTCGTTTTTTAACAGGTCAATAAAAGGGTTATGTTAGGGTTTTTGCGTTCATTCTGCAGGAGAAGCACACCCACAAGATTGACGCGAAATAATTGGCCAAGTGCGTGTCGGGCCACGCGCAGTATAGGGTTCCGTAGTTGTAAATGCCAACTTGCAGTCTAAAACGGCTAAGTATTGAATTTTTATGAAATTTTCCTTTTCGAGTACATTTTATAAGTTTTCCTTTAAACCACATTATATATACTATAGCTGTGATTTTTTTCACGTGTCCATATATAATCGTTTAGCAGATAAATGGAGGGGACATGTGACTTTAACAAAAAAAATTACTTGAAACCTAAACATTTCAGACACGGATCCCTAAATCGAAAAATGGTGTTATTCACACTCACAATATTTTTGAAAAACCTATTAAACGATACCCCACACAATATGTTCGTAGAGAAAAAAAATATCGACTACCTAAAAAAAAATTTTTTTGCATATTTTATTATAAGACTTTTTTGCCATGATTGATATACATATACATGCCAAATTACAGCTTTCTAGGTTCTGAGTAGGACCGCGGACGGACAGACAGACAGACAGACAGACAGACAGATAGATAGACCCACAGATAGACAGACAGACAGACATGGCGAAACTATAAGGGTTCCTTGTTTACTACGGAACCCTAAAAAGGACGTAGATTGTATCCGCTACTGCTTTTCCTGTGCAGATCACCGGTCGAGAGAATAGGATTCTAAATTAAGTCAATAGGTGATGAATTCAACATTCAAATGTTTATTCAGTAACTAGACCTCACAAGCACTTTTACACGTCAATAAGTATAATTTACATTACGTGTAGTGTAAATTAAAATGTTATTAATTTTTAAAGAAGCTACCGATACCATAGCGCCTCGCAACGACCACTGCTAAAAGGAAACCGCCGAAAGAAACTCATTTTCACAGTCGTCTACTCGCCAGAAGGGCTTTGTTATGCAATTATTATATCTTTTTAAATTAATAAATACTTATAATATAAAACAATGTTGATACATTATAACATGTTATGCTTGCGTAAGCATTTACAAATTATAATGGGTAAAATCTAAGAAATAAATAGATAAGATACGGCTAGCAACCCAACTACTTATTAACTTACTAATTTGGCTCTGACTACTCTAGTCCTGTCTGCCCCGTTAGGAAAAAAGACGTAATAGTATGTGAATGACATTCCGATTATAAATCTATACGAATCATATAACATTGCCTTCATTAAATCCTTATTTCAAGATTTTTTGTTTAAAAAATACAAGCAAATCCATATTTCCGTGCAACAAAAACATACAGGTTTTACAGTATTATATATGTCCAGTGTAATTTATGAGCCTATCCCAGAGATCCGCGACTCTGGAATTATTAAGGCGCTTCCGCCTTAACATGTAAATTAAATTTTAATATTTTAACGCTCAGCGTTCGGAACAAAGACGTGATATGCACAGATAGGTCATGGGGTTCAATCCTGTTAGAAGACAGGTACATAATACGATACTGACGCGTAGGACGATCAATGACAATGTCGACGTCACGAATCCAAAATAAAAAGAAGTCACTTAAATGAAAATTTGAGGCCTATGTCTAGCAGTGGACGTTATGCGGCTGAAATGATGATGATGATCAAAGGAAAATTTCATCAATTACGTCAGAACAAAATTGGCCTAGAGGTCTTAGCGCTAGGCTGTGAATCGAGAGACTCCGGGTTCAAATCACAGTCACGTATAGTGTTTCCGAAGTTTGAAAAGAATTTTTAGATAAATCTAGACTAAATATACCTACGGGACAGAAAATGAGTGAGAGAGAAGACGTTGGCATGGCGAAAGCATTTTACCAATACAATATTTTCGATTTACGGAAAGATCCTCATCTAGTAGAAATAAAAAACCGTAAAATGTTCGACTTATTTCTATTCCCACACAAATTTGTAAAAGGCGAACAAGGGAATGGGTCAGAATTTGGAGGATTAGTAGGATACAAAAACTAATCTGACTAAGTAGGTTCAAAAGAATTATGTTTAATCAGTACCAGCGTTCTGCGTTCATGTTAGTAACTGTATTAATTGCAATTGGTTACAAAAAAAGGCTTTATCTTTCTTCCTGCTTATTCTGACTTTACAACGTTTCGCTCTTAAAAACGTTTTCATTGCAAATTTAAAAGGGCAGAAGAGCGTATAATTTTCCTTAATGCCTGCTTTACAATGTCTTGCTAACAAGGAGATGTACTTGCCTACCTTCAAGACTATGAGTATTGTATAGCTTATAATAAAAATTGAAATAACAAGTATAACAGCTCCAGTACCTTTAATGTATTAATAAATTTTATAAACTCGAATAAAAGTGTAATGGCGAACTATAAACCTGATTTTTTCTGCTAGTCTACAAACAGAATATATAATGAATGACAAGATGGTGCAAAATTCAAATATAGATATGTACAAACAAAATTTCATATTTTTCCACCAGTGTGTTTGTTTCCACCATCTAATAGCAAATAATGGTGTCAGGCCTTTCAAGCTATTGGCATCTGTCTGACATCTAGTGAAAACAGTTATTATTACATACTAGTGAACTATGGTGCAGATTTTCTCACGATGTTTGTCACTAAAATTGACCGTATAACAAGCAAAACCTCAGAGGTACAATTGATCTACAATAAACAATAAAAATGCTTACAATGGGGGTGACCACAGGATAATAAAAGAATGGTCCGTCTTTTATTTAGATTATCCAAAAATGAAAGAACTTTTTTTAATTTACCACAAATGTAAAAAATTATAAAGATACAGAACATGTTCCAGAGTGGGGGCTTGAAACGTCACCGCTAAGCAAAAACCGTAGCTAGCATCGTGACGTCATGAGAATTAATTTAAATGCACTGTATCTGTCATTTTTTGTTTCTCAGAGAAAAGAAAAAATGCGTGTACAATATTTTTGATAGACTAAAAATATTTTTCCATTCGTTATAACCAATTAGCGAATTCAATCTAGTTAGGTGACGCATAGCCAGTGTCTTAAACGTTTCGCTAGTGTTTCTGTCATTGGAGCAAAATACAAGAGGTTACTTTACTTAGTTACAAATTGTCAATACATTTGCGAGCTTTGGGCGCTAGCTACTTTTTGTTTTTACTGGTGTTTCATTGGCAAGTTTACGACGCGACGCGCCCGTGACAAAGTACCTGCAAAGCACCTATTTGTTCGCTTTACTACCTATAATTTACCTCGCGTATTTGGGTAGAGTGTTTTTTAGAGTAGGAAATAATGGTGTAATTTTATAAGATTTAATAACTTAAAAATAAAAAATGATTGACTCTTACAAGCTGCGGCGAATACTTCTACATCATCAGTGTACCAAAAACTAACAAAATCGAAGCGCACACCGCCGAAGCGGCGTTAATGGGTTAACTCTATGTCATAAAAAATTATACAAGATTTTTATGTGTTTCACTGTTGTGATTTTTTGACAAATAACACACATTGAGCTAGCCCTAAAGTAACTACCTTACATCTCAACCTTTCGGATTAATTTTTGACCGATTGTGTAAGATCACTGAATTTAAATCATCCGATTGAAATGTTTTTCTTGTAAAAAATAGTATCGTTGAGTTAGTATCCCATTACACAAGTCTCGACCTTACTTTGGGGCTAGATCAATCTGTCTAATTTGTCCCTTTATATTTATTTATTTAGGCCAAATTCATCGTACAAATTTGCCGTAAACAGCAAAATTTGCCAATGAAACAAAAGCTTGTCAAAATAATAAAAAGATAAATAAAAAACAGTACCACATACTTTAGGTAGGTATTTTACATCATGAGCAGGCCTGTGTCACTCCCCGTTTAGGTATCGAAAATATACCTACGCATTGCGGCCTCTATATGGAGGCTAATCCAGCAAGGACGACTCGCTAGAGTCGCTAGCGAGCAATGAGCAGTGACGCACGCGCGGTGTGTTCACCAGATTTACCGACTTAATGGTCATGGAAAGAAAAACAAATAACCGGCCAAGTGCGAGTCGGACTCGCGCACTAAGGGTTCCGTACCATTATCTATGAAAATCAAGTATTTTGTATGGAAGCCTCTTTAAATATTATTTTTTATTTATTATTAAAATAAAAATACAACTGAGTATTTTGTGAATATTTCAAGTGCCTACCTGTTGCCATTATTGATATCGAGCAAAAAAGGGCAAAAAAATCGTGTTTGTTGTATGGGAGCCCCGCTTAAATATTTATTTTATTTTGTTTTTAGTATTTGTTGTTATAGCGGCAACAGAAATACATAATTTGTGAAAATTTTAACTGTCTTGCTATCGCGATACTTGAGATACAGCCTGGTGACAGGCAGACGGACAGACAGCGAAGTCTTAGTAATAAGGTCCCGTTTTTACCCTTTGAGTACGGAACCCTAAAAAGGCAAAAAAATACTGTGCAGTGTTTAATTGCTTAAACACAGACAGTGATCCAGATTTAACTATTTTCACCTTAGGTACCTTACCTTTTAGCGTCTTTAGGAAGCGTATTTATATTAAATTATTTATACTAAATAGGTACCGCACCTATTTATTATCATGAATTATCATATGATAGGTATATTAAGATATATTGGTAACATATATATGGTTATTATTACGAAAAAAGATTGATATACGAAATAATATATTACCTATGTATGTACAGTTAACAACCTATGTATGTACAGATAACAACCTATGTATGTACAGTTAATGAGGTAGGTGAATATATGCGCAGCCAAAAACGCCTGTTTGAAATTGCCTGCGCTAGATGGCGATGTTAGTATCTTGACAACCCTAGGCGAACTGCTCACTTAATCGGTTTTGTGTAGGTACCTACCTATGATGAACCGTTTGTTTAGCGTAATAAGAATGAAATTGGCTTGCAACTGAAATTCTAGGTATCTAAACGAGTAGGCGTCGAATTCTGACGTGAGTTAAATTAGACCATATCGCTAACAATATTGAATACATATTTCTTTAAATTTCTTTTTAGAGTAAGACTTCTGTACGTAAGTACTAGTATGTATTCTGTGTCATGAGACCTTTTCATAAAAACAATACTTTCTGCGATTTTCGTTTCGATTTTGCTTTACGCGTACCTCGTGGGCAGATAAAATAACTAGACTAAAAATAGCATCTATTCATAAATAAAAATGTGCCCCTGTTTATTCTAACATGATAAAGGTGACCTTTTGTAAGTTGAATGTGAAAATACTTGACGTCACTGTAAGTCTAACCTTATTAAGACTATATTTAAAATTTATATAGTTTATTCTTACAAACAAAAAAAAAAGAATATGACAGTGTCTTTGTCTAGAGGCATTTGAAATGTGGTGCTGGCGTAGGACGGAAAGGATAAGTTGGACAGAAAAAAATACTATTGAGTAGGTCCTGAAAAAAATAAGGAAGAGTGGTGTATTCTGGACTTAACAGAGAATAGACGAGGAATGGGGTCGTCTAATACGACACAATAATTTTATAATAAAACATCATTGAAGCGAAGATAAAAAGGAAAAGAGGACTAGAAAAACCAAGGCATAACTACATAAAGCAGATAAATAAGAAGGTGAACGTCGTGCCGTAGAAGTTCATACCCAACCGACAAAACCATACCTCTTAAATAATATGAAACATATAGTTCCTTTATAAAGCTATGTTTTGTTACTTAAATGTGAACATAACATGATATCAGGAAGTCTGCCTTGTCTGTTAATTTTCGGTTAGTTGAAAGCCACCCTTCGCATAAACAAGTTAAAATTAGTAACCAGAAGGCAAATAAACCTAAACACAAAATTTGGACCAAGCCATTTTGGCTAGTTTCGGGTAACCCTTGACGCTTATTGTATGTCATCATTAACTCTCTACTTTATTTGTTGTACGGTCGTAGAGGAAGTATTAGGATAACAGACAAACATGGAAAGGATTAGGTTTAAAGATATATGATATATATTAAAGAATCTTTATTTCTCATAAAGAACTTAGTTTTAATTACATCATTTATAAATAGCTTTTTCTATACAATGCTAGTGGTATCAACTGAGTATAAATAAAAATAAAACAAAACAAACACAAGTAACAAGACCATAATTAACTACACTTCAATCAAAGTCCACACAAACGAACCGTTACTGACATAATATGCAAATGATTGTGTTTTTTTTTTTTTTTACTATTTATTACGCTATTATATGACAGTTTACACAGATTAAGATATTAAGATATCTCCAAAGTAGTTTTAATTTATGTATGAGTTATATAAATACCTTTGGTCGCCACTGAGTATGTTTTATACTGCTATAACATAATCAATATCGATACATATGATAAAACAGTAAAAAAAATTGCAACATTGCACTCCAACAAACAAGGTTCACAAACAAGGTTTTAATTGTTTAAATCACACCACCTGAACACACCTTTATATCAAATTTGTCATATTTTATTTGTCATGTCCTAGACAAGTCATCACTTAGGCAAGTTTGCTGCTGACATTCTACTTAAGTTTATACATAAAAATACTAGCTGTTGTCATGAATTCCATAGAAACATCATCATCATCATCATTTCATCCGCATAACATCCACTGCTGGACATAGGCCTCTCCCAAAGATTTCTAAAATGACCGATCAAGAGCGGCCTGCATCCAGCGCTCTCCAGCGACATTGGTCAGGTCATCTGACCACCTTGTAGGTGGGTGCCCTACATAGAAACATAGAAACATTAATTCTTCTTGATTGTGTTAATTGAGATTTTCTTCGGTAAATGCGATGGTAAAGACTTACATGTGAAATAGAATAGTAAAAGAAGATAGGAGACACATTTGCCCAAAAATATGAGTATAATAATAAACTTGTGAGGTGTCAAGGGAGACCCGGACGGAACGAAATTCCTTTCGATTAATTAGGAGAGAGAGAGAGACAGACAGAGAAATATGCGCACGCCGCAAGGCTTACTTTTTTGGTCTTAATTTTTTTTGGTCTTAATTTTTTCCGTCTAGCCTCCTTTCGTTCCAAAATATTTTCTTCTATTAACTCCCAAGTCTATGTAAACATAGGACCGTAATAAACTAGTGGACAAAACTACTAGCGACATTATGTCCCATTCACAAACAAGGCGTATCGACGGACAACGATTTTAATTTCAGATAGAGGCGCGTCCCTAAACGCGAATTGGTTTCATTAAGTTTTTTGGCTTTGACCCAGATGTTGTTCGTTTAGAACATTTAGATCTCTTATTTGGCTTTTGACATTAAGATAAACGAAAAACAGATTTTTATAACGGTTTCAGATGTTCTTTAACTTATTCTTCCATGCTGGTCTGGGATAAAAGAAAAAAAAAAGTCTATTTGTCAGTTAGATTTTTCAATTTGTACGTCCCAGTTAGAGTTAGATTTAAACGTACGCAAATGTACGTCTAGATTTTTCAATTTGTACGTCCCAGTTAGAGTTAGATTTAAACGTACGCAAATGTACGTCTAGACCGAAATCTGATATAACTATTAGATGGTATAAGTATAATTACATATATTTTTTGTTTTTATTTTTTATTTTGAGGCAACAGGTTCGTTCTAACCAAAGAACAAAGAAAAAAAGAAGAGCTGTTTCTTTTTTATTATATTAGCTGCCCATGATGTCTTCAGGTTTCTGACATAGCTTGAAGACTATATGATGATGAGGTCCGGCATCAACTGCTGAAGTTGACTTCCAAAGCACGCAAGAGCTTGAGTAAGTTTAATGCTACTCGTGATCACCCATTCAACTGCAGACCACACCCTGCGTCACTTAACTTGCAAAAGGTCTAGTACCAGACTCCAGCTCCTCAAATTTGTGTTGTTTGTGTTTTATTTTAATATTATTTCGAAAATTTTAAAGAAAACAATCTGCAAACACTGTTGAAGCATAACCTAGTAGATATAAAAGATGTAGTTCTCAAAGCCGGAGTATCTTACCAGTAAAATGATTTATTTACAGCATTTACGGCATAAAGTATGCATTAGAGTGCAGGGTCCTCGGACGGCTATCCGGTTTTATCCGGTTAATATCTTACACAACGGTTAGGCTTGTAACCACTAAGAGCTATGTATAACATGAAAATATTTTTTAAGGAATGAGGCGTTTCCAGTGAAAAAAGATGAGGTTGAAAGCATTCTCAATAGATGACGCATAATAGTTTTGAGATCGTGCTGTCAAAAAAGGAATAGGCCATTTGTGGTTCAATCCTTTTAATAAATTTGTAGTTGATTAAGCAATCCTGTATTTTACTATAATTTAATTAAAATATACTAAGTACAAACAAAAGAACATTAAAACTTAAAATAAAAATTATTAAATATTCCCAAGAAAAACTCACACCATGAAAATTTTATATGACAGATCGATTTAAGTGATTGCCTCGCTATCTATCTTGAATACAAATTTTTTTCAAAGAAAGAAGGGATTGCAACCTCCTTATCTTTACTTTATTATAGCGTGGTAGTGTAAAAATGTCTTTAACAGCTAATAAGCCTGCAGCTACAGTGTAAGAGGGAGTTAATTAATGCAGGGAATATCTACCATTCTTACTTTGTCTGGCTATTACGGGTTCATATGAACTGTTTAATATTCCGTTTCTCTGAGTAAATGTTTAATGATTATATTTTTGAGAGCACATTGTATACTTGAGACGGAATATTTTTTTAATTACAACCAATGAAGAAACTGAGACAAAACTAATGTAAACCTTGTTGTTTTTAGGGTTCTGTAGTAAACAAGAAACCCTTATAATTTTACCATGTCTGTCTGTCTATCTGACCGCCTACTCAGAGACTAAGAACTACAAAGCGGTAATTTGGAATAGGTATGTATAGGTACTAATATTAATCATGCCAACAGGGGTTTGGGACACACATATTTCCACTATGGAAGTGTCTCTCGCGCAAACTATTCATTTTGAGAAAAAAATATATAAGAAACCTTAATATCATTTTTAGAACTTTTTATAGATATCGCACACGTATGGGATTGATGAAAAAAAATTTTTGAAGTTTCAGTTCTAAATAAGTGTCACCCCCAAAATTGATTGTTTCTTTTTGTGTTTTTGTGTGAAAATCTTAATACAGTTGACAGAATACATCCACTTACCAAGTTTCAACAGTATAGTATAGTTTCGGAAATAAGTGGCTGTGACATACAGAAAGACATGACGAATCCATAAAGGTTCCGTTTTTTGCCATTTGGCTACGGAACCCTAAAAAGTTATAGAAGACTGAAATAAAATATACTCGAAAAGGAAAATTTTATGCATATTCAATAGAAAATAATTATTTTAGACATTTTTAGTCGCGTGAATTCAAACTCAGCATTTGTAACTACGAAACCCTACACGGCGCGTGGCCATATACACACTTAGCCGCCAATTTAATAAATAACGAGTATTAGTTGTTTTCTGTTTTCTGTAGTTAAATTGAGTTTTCGTTTTTAAAAATTACTGATTATAAAATGATCGAAATTCTATCGTTATTTACTTTTCGGGCAAAGTTGTATATTACTATGGTGTCAATATATAAACTACTATCTTGATATACAACGTGTAACAAAAATAGAGTATCAACCCGAAACGTACTAATCAATATGAACAACGTTTACTGAATAAATTTATCGCAAAATGAAATACCTAGCTGCAGATTTTTTATTGAAGTCTCAGGGATGTCCCGTAATAAAAGTTATTACATTGATTAGTACGTTTTCTCCCTTTCCGGTTGACACCCCATTATCATTACACGTTGTATTTATAAAATCATACCAAAACACTTTTTTGTGTCAAGCAAGATAAATGTCAAAGCAAAAAATGAATATGACGAACGAAATTAAACAAAAACGAGAAATGACTTGAAAGAATCTAATTTTAGAAAACTCCGCAAACAATATTTCTCATTTGGAAAGCAAACGTATATTTTGCGAACGTGAGAGCTCTAACAAAGCAGTGTAAACTCTAGTTAACATAATTCAGGGCAAATGCACTGGAATAAAGAGACTAGCACGTAACGCGACGCAGCTAAAAAGATGCTATCTTGCAAAAACTTCACTTTTTTATTTTCTTGGAACATGCTGTGACAATAAGAATGACGAATGGATAAATACCTTTGGCCCATTGGTTAGATTATAAAAAAATACACGTTATTTTTAAGCTATTGCATAGCTTCTAATCCAGAAATTCCGTAACGAAAAAACCTCACGCTCCGCCTACCATGTAGGTTGCCGCTTCGTCTCCGTCGTCCGTTTGCGACGTTGCCGTCCTTCCTTGTTTGCAATAGCTTTACCGCGGCAGTCCCCGAGTGCCACACGTCTTTTTTTTTCTCTTAAAAACTCAAAATATTTGACACATACAGCGCATAGCAATATTATACAATTATTAGCATGACATAACGGCTCACGGCTAGGCACGATTTTTACTTAGCGGTAGCGTCGCACCGGAACTTTGATGCTCCGTATCTTTGTGAATATTTATTGTTTCGGGAAACTGAAAAATATGTGTCCATTATTTGTAGATAATCTAAAAGACTGACTTAATGCAATCGTCCTTTTTAAACTCTGTCGTCACCCCTATTATTATCTTGGCTCTCGTCATCAGATGAACTTGCATAAGAACTTCGCAACAGAAGCTGGTCTTCTTCTAAATGGGGATACATGTTTTTTTTTTGGGTTTAGTGCTGCCATTGCTGCCTCTTGAAATAAATTATTTAAAAGAAAACGGAGATATCATTTGAAATTTTGTCGTCAGTATGCCCTACATAACACTTCAAGCTATTTTATGAAGTACTGTTTACAGTTTAAAATGAGAACGTGAAGCTTTTCAACGCACAATTTAATAAGTCAGTTTTTAACTTTGCTTTGGGCATTTACGGGTATAAATGAAAAAAAAAATACCAGGTTGAGTATCCAGTAAGATTTTAATCTCTAAACTGAATCAAGAATTATATCAGATTATGCTACATGGGGCAAAGGTAATATTTTAAGCGGGGGGACGCTACTTTGAATCCGAAGCGAAATGAAGGATTCCACATTTAAATCACGAGCGCGGCAAGTGATTCTACGGTAAAATCCTGAGTGAAGCGAGGGGTTCATGCATGTATGTCAAAACAAAGTAAAAGTAGTACACCTACATGTACAATACCTTATCAGAGTTCAACTAATAATAACCTTTATTTGGTGTCGTGTAGAAATCATTTCTGATGAAATTTTCTCTCATAACTTTGTTTGCGTGGTCCTTCATATCTTTTTATTTGTATAAGTTAACTTGATATTTACTATCGGCACAGGTATGGCACTTCATACAAACGGAGCAGCATATATTCCTAGTACTACTACAAACGAAACAATTCGTCCGTGCACACGTCAAATGTGTGAGTTAAACAATCTGGGTCGCCATCACAGAATTTGTTGCTTTGCTTACCTGTTTTCATCACTCGGTAATCTATAAATTTTTTGTTTTTTATTGTTTTCCACTACTGTTACTAAGTGACTCGCGTAATGTCAATGTGCGACTACCAATAACCTTGTTTTACTGGCGCTTACACCTCACAATAACGGGGGAGGGGTTGCGGGGACACCAGATTGCGGGGGACGGTGCGAGTTTCCGTTCTGTATGTAATACTATTATTAATTCTGTGCTATCGGCTTAAACTGACGAAAAAGTATTCAAATTTACACAAATAAATGCATATTAACACAACATAACCTAAAACTACTGTAATAACTTTGAATCAAAGGCAAAAATTGCGCTTTTTAAATTAATATATATATTTCTTTTCAAAGAGATGAAGATAAAAAAGTTTACCTATTTATTTAAAAAAAAATCGACCCCTCTGCCTTTTATTATCTGTTTTAAAAATAATTTATAAATTCTTCTTTTGTTTTGCTAGACTGCCAACATTAATGTTGACATTACATAAATTACATTTGCGTTAAATTTCAAATTGTGTTTTAATCCCTAGAGCTTTTATTTTTCACTTTTCAGTCCCATGAGAATCAGCAATAACTTTAGCCTCAGTTTTGAGATAAGAAAAAATCGTTTTTCGAGTACATGAGAAGAAAAATATTGAACAGCACTTCAGCCCAAACTCTCAAGCGAAAGAGTAAAAACGTTAAGCATACAAAACACGGCATATTCCATATTCACCGCAGAAGACACATAAAAATCCGGGCTTTGTGCGGCGCGGGCGAATGCAATCTCCCGGTAACTAAAAAGTTTCCGAGGAAACGATCCTTGCGTGCTGAGGCCTTTGGAGACACACAGCTTTGAAGATTGACACACAGCGGATAAAATATAACACTTAATTTTTCGAAACAAACTGACTTTAACCTCAAACTACACAATTGATTTTGATGAAACTATGAGACCACCGGACAAGTATGTCCTTTCAAACAATTTAATATTTTTAAATCGGTCCAGGTATCTTTGAATAATCGACAAACATACATAAAAAAATTAAATATCGCGACGAATTTATCACCTCTTCCTTTTTGGAAGTCGGTTAAAAAGGCAGACTAAACGATGGAGTATTGTCAGAGGAACATGGACTGAAGTATCTTCAAAATTAAACTTAAGTTAGATTACAATAAAACCACGACATTCAATTTTAGTAATTTATAAGCAATCGTCACGAAAGTTAAGAAGAAGGGTGTAGCTTTACTGAAGTCACCGCAATGTGGGAACTGGCTGATCCAGGACCAGATGAGGCAAAAAAAGGGACCTATATATTAAGTAAAAAGAGATAAAAGTCATCAAATCAAAAGTAATTGAAACGAGACAGAAAGAGAGGCTTTTTGTTAAATTATTGCGTTACCCATAGATTGGCTTGAAGACAAGCATTTAGTACGATAAGTCCGCCTTTGTGCCTATATTGTTTCTTGTTAAAATGCTAAAAAATAAAATTTGTATTGTATAATATTTTGTCTATGTTTGGGACTTTTATATAATTAAATAAAAAAAACTTACAAATTCTTCGCATGGCTAGGTACTTTTTTCAATGTTAGCTGTTTATTACGTTTGTGTGTGTAGTAAAGTCGCCCTGTCAATGTTTGCCGACGGCTCTGAAGAGGAAAGCTTTCACATCTCCAACCTTTTTGTTTGCCACCTTACGAGACCCGTGATTTCGTGATATATTCTCAGGTGCCAAGGTATCATACACCATATATGTTCAGTCGACTTGCTGGTTCATTTACTTTTTTTTGTGGATGAAGAAAAAAAAATAGAAGTTTTTGTAGGATACCTTCTAATTTTAATTTTGTTGCTATTTACTATTAGATTGTTTCAGCAGCCTTCATAAATGTTTATAGATGAAAAAATAAAATACAATTCAGGGCCTGGACTTGGGGAGGGGAGGATATATTTTTTGATGACAACTGTAATGCTTTAGGTGGTTGGTAAGTTTGTATACGCATTCAAAAGATTTTTAATAAAGAAAAACTAATTGCCGATACATAGCGAACTACTGTTATAACACCACAGGACAAAAGTATACTTGTTTCTTAAGAAAATTACACTTTCCTTAACAGGGACTGCATCTCATTTATAGTTCGTATAAACCTCGTAAGCTTATCCTATTAGCATACAAACCTACCGTGAAACTTAACCGGTTTATACTAATTCTATGCTTTGTCTTACTTGAGTCCGTTTAAATGCTTATATAAGAGTATTATGCGAGTAATAGTAGGATAACCAGCCTTATATGCATATGAATGGAATAATTAATACTTTCCTAAAGCAGATGCTTTTTCTCTAAAAGTAGATCATGGGTCATGGATCATAATGAGATCCATGATCATCATCATCACGGATCTTGTCATTTTTCAGGGATTCATTCTTAATTCAATGAAGAGTTATCGAATGCTAACTGACAAATTACGAACCATGCATGCGTAAAGTAAGTTATGAGCGATCTGATTAATTGTAACAAATTAAAATAACTTAGAAAAAAAAAAATATTCTAAAGCTTAGCATGAATATTTTAATTAAATACTACTACCGAACCATCAGAATGAATACTATGACCATAGTTAAAATTTGTGTTTTTTATATTTGTGTGCAGTTTAACTGCAGTAATTATGTTATTTCTCATGGAACCATTATTATTTTATCATATTTATAGTTATTATATTATGTGATTGCAATTCATTTTTACAATTTTTGTATACTGCTTATTAATACGAAGTTGCTCTCTTTTATGAATTTAAGAGAATTATTTTTGATTAGCCTTCTGAATTTCATTGTTGTGAAAAGAAAAAATTGCAATAAATCAAATCGGTATGAAAGATTCAACTTAGAAAAAAGTCTTACTACGGGTGCTTATTTCGGGAAAGTAAGATTTTGTACATCAGGTATTTTACTATTGAATATAGTTATTGTAAATTTATTTTCTATTAATTGTCAGCTTTTTACACTTTGTGTTACGTAAGTATCTATTACGTTTTACTTTTTTTGTCATAGGTTTCAGATTTTTAACCTACTTCAAAAAAGGAGGAGGTTATCAATTCGATTGTATGTTTTTTTTTGTATGTATGTGACGCGATATCTTCGGCAACCGTGGACCGATTTTGATAATTCTTTTTTTATTTGAAAGCCCTTACCTACAAGTTGGTCCCATATTAATTTGGTAAAGACACCTTGAAGAACTTTGGAGATATGGAAGAAACTCCTGAAAAAAATTGAAGTCGGTTGTTTTTTTTTTGTAAAAAATTTAATTTATATTGTTCTGAAATTCTTTACAGGATCCTATATTTCCACCACCTACATTACCAGTAGCAATAGTTTCAGCCTCTTCTATTAATAAAATATATTATTAAACAAGAAATCAAAGTTCTGGTTGACATTTATTTACTTACCTACCTAATTTACCCATTTTCACAAATGCTCAATGGCAAAATAAATGGGGGTGAATCTTCATAACCATAACTCTCTGTACGTGAAACATAAAACAGCTGTACCGCCAGCCCATCAGGTGTAACAATCGTAAATCCGACCATCCATTGATATTAATGCGTCAGTGTGAAGCCACAAATTCTGCTATCTGTCCAAATCCATACATTATTATTGACGGTCCCGCAATCACGGGAGATCTTGATATATTGAGTGAGGGAACGAAATGCACGTGATGGGAACTCCTAGGCAGGGGACGGGGACGGAGACATACGGGAGCGTTTATGAGTAGTAATCGCGGCTACTTCTCACTCTTCGATCTTATTCGAACAAAACCAAACTCAGTGAAAAAGCCTTGCTAGCATATAAAAAAATAACTTATATGGTTGAATTTCTAAAAGATAGAGTCAAAGAAGAGCACCGAAGTGGTTGGGACTAAGCTTTACTTGTATAATGCGCATAAAATAAAGAATGCTTGCTGGTATAGAACCACCAGGTCGCACCCCACGTATAAGCGGTGAAATAAAGTTACCATTGATTCTCGATGAAATACAAGCTAAACAGAGTTTATAAACATCAATGAGGCCTCTCCAACCCGTCTGGCCAGCAAGGAGAGTGTAGGCCAAAGTCTGGCTGATTCTGTTGCGAATGCGAAGCTAGTGTATATTTTAAATATTTTTTTATTATTTTTAAATATCAAAGTACCTAAAAGTTTGGTTGTGGACAAGTTGATTCCTTTGTTCGTGCACGGAGGGGCAGAAAAAGCGCGACGCCGTTTAGTTACTATCGGTGGTAAGAACCTCCGGTGTTCCAGCCTCTTTGCTGACTAACTGAATAGACATAGACTCACACGACATATGACAGGATAAGAAAAAAAGACGACGAATAAAGTGACTGAATTTTCCTTGAATGCGAGGGTTTTTATTTTGACCTATACAAAAATCCCTCTTTAAGACCGTTCAGGAAAGTAAGATTTTATGGAAGAATTTTAATTTGGAAAAGAGGTGTTTTTTCGGTGAGTTGTTTATAATTTATATGTAGAGGATTGCATTATCAATAGAATCTCACTGATAACAATTACTCACTATGTGTTATATTTCAGTGTGTTTGAGTTAGCCGATGCGTCGGATTTTGTTTTTGGTCTATTGCAAGTTGCGATTTACAATAGATAAATCAGAGAGAGAACTACCGATGCGTCGGTCTATTAGTTGATCTGTTGTAAACTGCGTGTGTTACTATAGACAGAGAAGAGCTAAGAGAATGAGAGTTTGAGTAAGGCTCGCGGTGGCTATAGGGGAGGTTGGAGGCCACACGGGGATGCGTCCCCACAGAGAGAGAATCTGCTGGAATAGCCAGAATAAGCCGCTCAAATAGCCAGTACCTACAAGATGATGGAAATCCATTACGAATCCTGTGGAAGAGCCACCAAGAATATACATACCTACGTAAAACACTGTATCAGAGACGAGAGTAAGGGTATAACAAAGTTAGATGAATCACGAGTCTTTTGTCATGACCTAAATAATCTTGTTATTGGCGACAGATACTCGATATTTATCAACATGTTTTTGATTTTCCACGAACACATCATAGCATCACATTATTTCAACAACCTTGTCTCGACTTATCTCTACCTTATATATTGGATACTAAGGACCAATGGCAACCACTTGCTTACGTTACCTAAGGTGGAAAACCCAATGAATATAGACCACAGACAGACTGGCGATTTACCTCCAGAAATGGTCTGAATAACAAACATTCGTACCAAACGTGGTATGCGCGGAGCGGCCCGTTAACTTTTTTTATTGACCTCTCAGCCGGTATCTACCGGGCGTAAGGCGACGGCCCATCTGATAATAAGTGGTAATTATAGCCTATGAAGCCCGCCAGGAGAAAGAACGAAGGTAGAAGGAATGTGAAAAATATTTAAAAATAAATTGTATATTGCTACATCAGACTTTCCTTCATAGTTACATTGCTCTAGAAACCACTGGCGTTTTCTAGCTTTACCACTTTCTTCCGGTGAAGGAAAATATCGAAAGGAAAGCACTGATCTCTATAAATTTTACTAGTGTTTTGAAATAAAAAAGGAAATGGCAAACCTCTCCAATATTTTTGCCAAAACATTTGTAGTATGTTTCCATTCAGTAACATCGGCAGGAGACTGGCTCCCAAATGTAGTAGGTATGTTTTGATGTCTGAGTAGATCAATAAAATCACCAAGATCCTCTCTTTTGTCACGTGTTTTAAGTTGTCATTAAATACAAGCGGCTTCCAACGTAATAAGCCGCCGTGTGTTCACATTCCAGGTGAACGTGGTTGGAGGGGCGTTCTTACAAATTTGAATTGACGTTTGTGCTGATAAGGAGCCTATAAATTTTGAGAGAAACTTATTTTTTTAGAGTCTGATACGATTATATTCTGATATTTTATTTACAACTTTTATACGTATATGTATACAGACATACGGCCTAGGTTAGTAGTTCAACACATAATTAGTCGAAGTATTTAGGATACAAGATGTAATGCCTGCAATGTTATTTAAATTACCATCCAGCAACATACTATGCCAAACTTAAGAAGAGGTAAATAGCACCTGTATCCGAAGGGCATGTATGAAGAGATTGATGAAGCAAAATAGGTTTGTCAGGATTGTAGCAAGTGGAGATTCATAGTCTTTGCCTACTCCTGTAGGAAACAGGCGTGATATTATATATGTATGTATGTTTAACAAAAAAGTAATTAGCCGCGGCACAGTGTATTTAGAATTTATGGTATGCATAAGGCCACTTTCATTTCCTCAATTATAACGAATCTAAGATCTCCAAGAGAGACCAAGCTGTTCGTTGGTTATTAAGATTTGAGAAAACTGCGCCATTGAATTTTACGTGGATTAATTGTATGTACTGACATTAATTAATAGGTATCTAAGTAACCTGTTAGTATCGTTGCTTCTTAAAAATCGGAATTCAAAATACGGACCTGGACTTAAAATATTTTCTTTACGATTCCAAATATAATATGCATACAAGGCATACGTTGTAAAACTTACAAAATCTCCCATAAAACTGTAACTGCAGGAGTTTTATTCCCGGCTTTAAATAAAACTTCGCCTACGATAGTGTACGTGACTTTTGGAGTTGCACAAGCCCACATGGCAGCCCGTTTTAATGGCCGTGTCTTACTGATAGAATATTCATAGAACTGTATTAGCAGGATTTGAGATTTTGCTAACCTCTTTATTTACCCTGACGCTGGCTCCTTTACGAATATTTTGTGCCGAAATGAAGGTAAGTTTATGATACTTTGTTATAACGGCTTAAAGGCGTGGCAGCCAAGTGGTTTAGGTTATTTGTAAGGCACAAGTTTGATCTTTTGCCTTGTAGTTTCCGGCAATGTAGAATAGGGACACTCCAAGTCCTCCCGTGACTGTCGTAGAAGGTGACTTAGGAAATACACGCTAAACACATCTTATAAACATCAATGAGACCTTTCCAACCCATCTGGACGGCGAGGAGGCGAGCTGTAGACGCCAAGCCCTCTGGCTGCTCTGACCAAGTATGGCTATGGTAGTACAGAGAGGGTCGTGCTCGTTTAGTGGAGACAAACTGACAAACAGACCTGATGATGTTGATGAAGTTTGATCTTCAATAATGACGACTTGAGTTTTTTTTTATTAACCTATACTGTCCTACTGCTGGGCAAGGTCTCCTCCAACTCTTGAGTTTGAATTATGTACGGTAATTTTTAACTACCGCCACTTGCTTCCGGCGAAGAAAAAATATCGCAATTAAACTTGCAAATCATTTCACTGGTATCACAGAATAAGTACTAGCTGTTGTGTAATCATGACTGAAATCACTAGGTGACAGTGTTTAGCTACGAAAAATCTGATCCCAGTGTTAGCAATTAGCACACTTAAAAATAGAATAACGGCTTCAGAGCCTGCATAAATCACAATCAAATGGCATTGCATGAAAAATTTACTTTCT
This sequence comes from Acrobasis consociella, assembly GCA_963555685.1. Lineage (NCBI taxonomy): Eukaryota > Metazoa > Arthropoda > Insecta > Lepidoptera > Pyralidae > Acrobasis > Acrobasis consociella. The sequence continues at coordinate 1,884,449 of OY743107.1, forward strand.
TACTTACTTGCATAAAAAAAATTATAATAGGTATTATGAGTTATGACATTTACATCTAATCCTTTTAATATGTTTGAATAAGTGGCTTGTAAAGTTTTAAAAACTTGACTAAGATTCTTATTTGAATACATAAGTATAGGTTATCAAATTAATTCGATTTTAAAAAAATAAAAAACTTAGGAAAAATTATGTAGCAATAACATAAAAATAAAAAACGCCCGTCCTTGTACAAATTTATAATATTTTCCTCTTAAGTCTGTTCCCGTTTTATGATAATTTTTGGTACACTTAAATATGTACTTAATTTAGGTACTTGATTTTATTAACCGAGCGAGCGTAGAATCTGTTTTAAGATTGGCCAAAAATGGTTTTGAACGTCTGTCAGTCGGTTTGTCTGTCCGTCTTTTTTAAACCGATTCTCGTGAAATTTTGTAAACAGGTTCGAAAATTATATAGAATATTTCAGTCGATACAGATTTTAGTATTTTTTAATGGTATAAATAAGGGGGTCGAAACCTTAAAAACTATTTCAGACATTTCAAAAAAGAATCAAAATGTTGCGTCTTTATGAGGGTAACAAATAAAACAACATTTTGAATTTATTTTTAAAAGGCAGAAATAGTCAGCCATTTAAAAAAAAATCCAAAATGTTGTCTTTTTTGTTACCCTTATAAAGACGCAACTTTTTGTCCAAACAACGTTTAACCTAAAAACTTTAACAAGTTGGGGCTGACTTGCAAATTATACAGCCCACAAGAGCCACTAAGTACTAGATAATCAAAATATTACTCGATTAAAAAACGCACCTACATTATGGCAATCAAAATTAAATACTCTTTAAGCCAAAAACAACATCATAACAAAATAAACCATACACGAGTCTGGAAACAAAACAACTCGCCTTATAATTTCGTTGTGGAGTTTAAGCAAATAAACGTCTTACCTGGGACATGATACGAAAAAGTGAAGGTATGTATATTTATTAAGGATCGCTTTTTCCTGCTTTTTCTATAATATGTCCGTCTTTCTGGAAAGAAAACATATAATTAATTAGACCATACACAATGTCTTATAATAATGGTCTAAAATCATTATCATTTTACTTACTTAATTCTTAACTTTCTCTTCAATAGAATAAATTGCAGTTATCTTCAAATCGTATGGAAATCTAAAATAAAATTTAAGGCAACAATAATATCATAACAAACCATACACGAGTCTGAAAACAAAGCAACTCGCCTCGTAATTTCATTGCGGAGTTTAAAGCGAATAAAAACGTCCTGCCTGCGACTTGCGACGCTGATACGTGACTTTTTGCAAGTTCCGTGTTCATGCAGTCTCACGTATAAAGAAAAAGATGGAACAAGAAAAGTGTATACTTATGTATTGCTTTTCCAGCTCTTTCAGTAATATCTGGTCTGTCTGGAAAGTGGAATAAAATTACAATAAATTTAGACCATGCTTCATTTTATTCTGGTTTATTTAATATTAACAATTGTCTTCAAGAGAATAAACTGCGGCTAAGTTTAAATCATATAAATATCTAAAATAAAAGTTAAGCCAACAATAATATTAAAACAAGATAAACCACACACGAATCTCGAAACAAAACAACACGCCTCGTAATTTCGTTGCGGAGTTTAAAGCGAATAAAAATGTCCTGCATGCGACGCAGATACGTGACTTTTTGCAAGTTTTGTGTGCAGCAGAATTCCATGTCATCTCATAAAAAAACAAAGTATCGGTTGAAAATTGAAACACAAAAAAGAATGAGATTGAAAACTTTTCTCTAAGGCGGAAGTCTAGCGCGCACTAGTCCATACATAAAAAGGAGAAGTCTTTTTTTTTCCAAAATTTGCTAAAAAAATTAATTAAAATTAATTTTTCAAAAGTCGCTTCCCTCGCCACTACTTGCTTAACGAGGTGATCCGGCGGGCTTTGGTGTCTATTGGCGTGCCGTGCACTCTTGAGCCTCCTGGTTTGTGCCGGTCAGATGGTAAGAGGCCAGACGGCCTAACTCTTATTCCATGGGAGAGGGGTCGATGTTTAATATGGGACGCAACATGTGTCAGATCTTTCGCGACCTCTCATCTGACGCGTACGATCCGGGAGGCTGGTGCAGCCGCTGAGTGGGCAGCTACGCAGAAACACATCAAATATGCCCCACTTAAGACATCCTAAATTTTTATTCCTTTCGCAGTAGAAGTGAGCGGGATATGGAGTGCGGAGGCCAAAGGGTTTGTGCGGGAGCTGGGAAGGCGGCTAAGGAATAACGTCAATGACCACCGCTTAGAATCGTATCTGATGCAACAAATATCGCTGGCAATACAGCGGGGTAATGCCGCAAGCGTCATGGGCACATTTGCATCAGGTACGATTCAGGGCGGATTGTTTGACTGACGTACTCAACGTCAAAATGACATATTTATGTGAAATTTAATTTGTAATGTGGATTTTGAATATTTAAAATAATTTGCTAAAATAAAAATGGAAATGTAAATTTGCAAATTTTTAAAAAAGGAAATCCTATAATTATTTACTGTTCCGTAGAAAACAAGGAACCTTCGCCATACATTTGGAAGTCAATAAAAAAACAGTTATTTTTCTTGACTAACCCGTTGCGCTTGTTTGCGTTGCATTGTTGAATAGCTCTTTTGAAAATATTTCGATTTAGGTATCCGTTTCTGATGCAAATTTTTGTTAGAGTCCAATGTCCCACCCTTCTATCTGCTAAACAGGTATATATGGTTTTTCACGTAAAAAAAATCACACCATTCGTTAATAATGAAGTTTATGGAAAATCTTTAAGAGCTATGAAGAGTTAACAAATTAAAAATTTATAGGCGACCAACTTATAAAATGTACTCGGAAAGGGATAATTTCATCTAATTCCATAAAATGGAAATATTTCTAATATCTTAATCTTACTTAATCGACAAAAAGCATATAATGATCGTACCTGTTCACAAAATTTTACAAAAATAGGTCGAGAAATGCTACCAGTCCCCAGGGGCCTATTAGTAGAGGTAAACAGACCAACAAGACAGCCGGACAGCTGTGCGGAAGGTAAGATATGTTTACAAAGCAGTTTTGTCCAAGATCATACGAAGACGCTTCGCACTCGCTCAGTCAACCAATATGGAAGTTTCCAACAACTCAAGTTAGATACTTTTTTCTAAACTTGTTGTATGAAATAAAAACTAATCACGTCGTTGTTTCTTGGCATGAAATAGCGCTCCTAATAACAGTTTCTCGGCAATAATAAATATAAAATCAGGTTAAAAAGATATGATCAAATGACAAATGACATTATTTTGTGACGTTTTACCATCAACTGTACCAAAAAAATTATTTTTGACCCAGGAAACTTCATAATTTAAAAGCTCAGAAATTTGTAAAATTTGGAAATGTCAATAAACTTATAGCTTCGGTTTAATGGTTAATCAAGTTATACAGATTATTAGTTATCTAACAGCTTTATAGAATACTATTGCAGGACGCCAATTTCTTATTAAGAATTTTCCACTCTGTGTCAATGGTGGCAAGTCCCCGTCACAGCTGGCACAGTTCTGAACTAGCATGATTAATGGTCATAACTCGTCCACTCTTTGCTCTTTGCCGTTATATTTATGGCAGGCCAGGACTCGTTTATTAAAAGCGTGGAAAACAAGAAATTGCGCTTCTTACTCTCGGTTACCAAGGTGAAAGTAGTTTCTTTATGTTTTGCCTTGAAAATGTAAATCATCTATAGTTACTTACAATAAATTTGGACTCTAATAGGTAGTTACCAGCCCATACTAATATTATGACTTTGTTGTTAACATGAAGATGGAATCACACCTAACTAAAATCAATTTTTTAGTAGGCTATTACGCTATATTTCAACAAATAAAATCAGATACTTTTTTTTTAACGTCTTAACAAACAGTTTCTATGGGATTTTGTATGAAATACAGGCAGATGACGTCATAGATTTATGGAGTCAAATAGCGCTCTTAATATCAGTTTTTCTACAATAATACATTTAAAATCACATTAAAATGGATATGTTCAAAGACGAGTAACATTTTTGCGACTTTTATTTTGTTATCAGTACAAAAGAATTTATTTTTGGCTTAGGAAAATACCCATTTCTATGATCTGTTTTTGCAGAGCATAAAGAGCACAAAGACAATCTATGACGCAAATAACTTACAAGAAAACTATTCCTATAAATACAGCTTTGGCGTAATGATGCATCCTGATTGTTGGAATTTGCAGTACTTGAATCTTTCTTTATAAGAAATTATTTGCGTTTTCCATTTCCTTGAGATATGTTATTGCTCGAGTTTTAGTTCTACGTATAAATGATGAATGCAACCCTTGGCTTTGTCTGCTTCGTTAGGGATAAAGATGTCATAGTGCATTCATAGTGTATCTGAATTCTTAGAAGACGAAAAAGAAAATGGGCGTTACTATTCGAATCTAAATGAAATATACTCTTATGCTAACAAATGTAAAAATGTAATGATCCTGCATTTCTTATTCATGATGCATATTATTTTCCACCTCATACATGTCGAGTTTCCATAAACTTAATTTTTCTACCTCCCATTATCCAAACAATATGTTGTAAGTTGCCCTAAATTAGGTAGCGTAGCTTGGCCACGGGTACAGTTTCAAATAGATCTAAATAAGTTCTTAATCTACTAAGAGTAATTTGGATAACGTTACTAGAAATACTTGTTACGAGACACATTGTATATTATTATGTTACTTATGTTTCATAAACATGAAGGAATCAATTAAGTTCATCGAAAGCAAGTGATACCACATTTAAAAAACACATCAAAGTAAATACATCAAAATAGACAGCGTATTCCCTTCGTTATTAAAACTCCTTTAATATCGAAATATCAACAGGCCGAAAACATTTCGAAATGGGAAAATAAAACAAACGTCTTCGCTTCTGAAGTATGATTTCTCGGGGGACTGTCGTTTACAAGGGACTTGAACAAAATGGACTTGTTAATAGTTAATAACTAACAGACTCGAAAAGTGGGTAAGGACAAATAAAGTATCGTTGATAAATAAATGAACTGTGAAAAGACTTTATGGACTCCCAGCGTGCTCATCTATAATAAATAAATAATAATAAAAACTGCTTACCCTGGCAGATCTCCGTCATTCCTCAGTTAAAGAACCTTTACAAAACCACTAGATGTGTGCCGTATATTCTGCCGCAGTGTCTCAAGTTTTTAGTGCTTTTTAAAACAGAGAAATTCCAAGCCTCTAGATCTATCTATCTATCTCTATCTATATATATAAAAGAAAGTCGTGTTTGTTACAACACTTATAACTCGAGAACGGCTGGACCGATTGCCATGGTTTTTGGTTTGTTGGATTTGTTTCCGTCCCGAATAGCAGAATACATCTTAAAAACAATGAAAACTCGATATGTGTAATGAATACTTAATCATTTCAATAGATGCTGATTTGTTTATTACATGTCAAACATTTCTTATCCAATCCTGTCAAATAGTGTAACAACATTATTTTTTTTTGGAGCTTATGGCCTGGTTGCTGAGACCTTTAAGCCACAACTTTATTTTTTTCTGAAGACATCATGTGTGCGTTCAGAAATTTATTTTTTGTTAAATGTCTACAAAGTTCAGGTACTGTACTATATTTGTTTGTTTTAGACATTAATTTTCGAAAATTATTTATTAATTATTTAATTTTTAATTCCCGAATATAATACCTAAGATTTATTCTACAGTAAAAACATAAAATCATCGGAAAGGAACGGAAAACAAAAGTGTAAATGTCTTTTTATAGGTTGTCTATGATTTTTCTTGATAAGCTATTCATACGTAGTGGTTAAATACTCTTTGAGCTATTGTCTAATAAAATACTTTTTTGTTTCTATCTATATAAATATATTATTTTGTATCATTGTTTTACGTTCATTAAAGCCTAAATTAGTTCAGCTAAAAAGTAACACGACATTCATTGACTCTTAGGCGGTACGAAGTTCGCCGGGTCAGCTAGTATATTATATAAAATTGAATGTGTTCAATTCCAAGACCAGAAAATAAAACTATGGAACCCAGGTAAGGGTAAGGCTGGCGTAAACGCAGCGCTTATCTTACTAAAAAGACAACAAAAGTGAGGTCTTTGTAAAAGTAGATGTAAAAATCCATTCATCCCTCTGGACAGAAGCGCTTTGCAACCCAGGCTAAGCCTGGTCTATAATAGTCAAGTCATATCAACTGTCAGATGTCGGAAGGGTGACTTTCTCGGACTAGCGTTATTAGTCTGGCAATACAACTTGCTACAACAACAGATGCTAATAAATTCAATATTTGGCATTTTGACATTCGGCGGAGATGTGGCATCAGTTTAAGAAGAAATTAGAAAATACAATATCTTTCGGCGATATTGGTTAGATAAAAAAATTCAATATGTGAGTTGTATTTCAGCGAAAGTCTGCCGGTAAAATCTCGCTATGAACTTAATTAATGGAATGCCATGAGGACGTTAAAACTATTTCAAACAGAATATCTGTTCAAGAAAAGATATGCATTGGTATCATGTGTTATTTATCATGTGTTATTAAGGATCTTATATATGTTATTTATACATAAGTCATTATATATGTATAAATAATTAGTCTTTAAATATTATTTTTGTATATATGTATTATATATTTTATTATATGTATTTACATCTAAGTATTGTTGTAGAGTTGTAACCACGAGTGTTTCTTTTTTACTAAAGCTATAATATATTATAATTTAAGAACGTATTCTTTATTTGTACAACTACCACAAGTTTTTTTGGGAAAGCTTTTAACAGTAAGTCCGCCTTTTGTACCATGGTGTTTGGTACATTAAGTTTAAATAAATAAAATAAATTCTGAATATTTAATGTTTTGGCCTACAATATTATTGACGACTAGTTCCTCCGCCTACTTGGGACCGGTAATAGACCAGTCTTTTGCTAAATTAGTAGAGACTTATATATTAGATTTTAGGAATCATTCAGCCTTCTATAAGATATAAATCCTAACATGGCAATCTCCATTCAGATTCGAACGTTGTGGGTCGCCTGTAAACATGACGACTTAATACCGTCTTCCGGTGTACTCTGTATTGGTTATTGTCGAACAGTGTTGGAAATTGCAGTCTGAGTAGCAACCGTTGACAAAATAATATTTGAAGTTTTTTATTCCCATCGGCCGTCAACCAAATTGAAGTTTCGAAATTTTGTGTATATTGTATTACTTGATTTTTGCCCTGGTAAATGGTAACAAATATTGGTGTCAGATTTCTAATGGCACCTAAAAAGCACCGATCGGAGTAGCTTCTGAAGCATGAATAAGCTCAAAAAAGTATCACTAACGGCGCACCCTTATAAGACCACATGAGCATTGGCCCTATTGTAAAATCTTTAAAATATGAATCGACCTTAATTTTGTAGTAGTATTTTGGTATAAATTGCTACGTATTCATTACGGGGTAGACAGACTCCTGGGTCATAAGCCCTTCAGGCCGCAAAGGATATTTTTCTTTACCTACTCCTAAACGATAACATTTATAACAATTAATATTTAGACATAAATGTTTTAGGATTTTAGACCATTCATCACACTGGCCACGCCTCCTCAATGTTTACAATTAATGCTCTTAACTAGTTCCGTAGTCAGGACTGTAAATAAATCGCGGGGCGTCGGGAAGCGGTACAAGTATCTTATAAGCGCTATTTGTACGTAAATTGGTGGAAGACGCAGAGCCGGCCGCCCACTCTGTGTTCGGGAGATTGAGTGCGCTTGTAACTGCTAGGAGCTACTTCACACTTAACATTTTATTCGAAGCATAAAACTGTCATACCAGCCTTTGGGTCTTGGATGTTTATCTATATATGTATTTGTTATAAAATATAGTATCGTTGAGTTAGTATCCCATAACACAAGTCTCGAACTTACTTTGGGGCTAGCTCAATCAGTGTAATTTATTTATTTCCCTATTTATTTATTTATTTATTTATTTATTTATTTATTTATTAAGGCATCGTTGATGATACCGATAAAAATTTCACGCAATTGACTACTACCCTCTTAAGGTTAAAACCTCATTACAGATTTTATGTTTCCATTTAAAAAAGAAAAAAAGAGACGATCTTTTAGCAAAAAGATAAGAGAATAAGAAGAGCAAATTATTATATGTGTAAATTAAAAATGAATAATTAAAGAACTAAATATAAGTGTGGTGTAGGTAGTTGATTAGGTACTTTAGAAATAAACAAAGTAATATGAGTTTAGACACGTGTACACCATATAGGGACCATGCTATTGCAATAAGTTAAGTAATAAGAGACCGATGATATGAAACTCAAGTATTTATCCTAAGAGAAGACAACCACTTAGAAGAAACGCTGAAAGAAACTCATTACACAGTACTGGTCGCCTACTCGCCGGAAAGGCTTTGTGAGATAATTATTATGTCTTTTTTTATAAATATTTATAATACAGTGTTGACACAGTACAACATGTAATACTTACAAACGAGTTAACAAATATTTAAGCTATATCAAAGAAGATTATAATGAATTTCTATAAATTCTCAAACAAAACATTGATTAACAAATTATGTCTGACTTTGGCAAGCATCTGAATTAATGTACAAAATACAATCACAGAAACAAACAAAGTAAGAACATTGTAATATCGATTGTGTGTCCTAGCCTTTACTGTAAAACCAGGGACTAGATAGCAGATTTTAAACTAGAGTTTGATTACATTTTATAATGCAATTTATGCAAGTGTTTCGGGAGAGTTAGTGTCGTGATCGAGTTGCAGTAAGCCTTGCTGGTATCGGCTAACGATACGCTCAGAACTAAACTATTAGATAAAAGTTCTATCAAATATTATCGACCTAAGAGTTCACTTGTTATCCTCTTCCTTCTATTAATTATCTGTACATGTACTGCTTCAAAACATAACGTTTGGTTTTCGGCGTTTTTTCTTTGTAAGTGAAGTACAACACCAATTACACTTATTTATTTTTCTTATGCAATTGTTAGTTACACGAGATGCTTGTGCGAGATGAAAGTTTTTTTAGTGAGTATTTAGATAAATCATGTACTTACATAATAATAGGTATACAACATAAAAGTGACATAACCGTTAATAAATCGAACCACGGGCTATACTACAAAAAAAAAACGACGGGTTGCACTCTGGGAGTGCCGGCAGAAGTGAAAACTTGAATATTAACGTTGTGCATTTTTGATATACGAAACAGCAGGCGCAGGCATACATTTTCGCCGCGCCGTAGAAAGAGAGGGGGATGTTCCCTCTCCTACGCCGCGCCAGCTGTCTACTCTCCATCCGTCTTACGAATTTTCGATCAGGTCACGTGTCCTGACGCGAGCGTGTCCTGACGCGAGTTTAACATTTTTTACCCATTCCAAAAAAAGTGCACAACGCCGCTAAAGAAGTTTTCACTTCAAAAATACAAAAAAAAGACATTCCCATACAAATTGCCCGGGCGGCTGCTCGCACTTTAGTATGGAATTACCAATTATTTTTGAGTATTACTTTAATTTCATTATACTGCAGTGATTAAGTATAGCCCATGGTTCCACTTATTATGAGTATGTCCTTTGCACGTTGTAAAAGCATTATTCTTTTAGTCTATATTACGGTCCGTTTATAAATCTTCATTGATATGCCCTAATTATCATCTATTGAGTTTTTTCTTTATTCGCTTATTAGGTGCAAAATAGCCAAACCAAACTTTTTTAAAAATAAATAAAAAACAACAAACCAACTACATTTGTTTCAAACAGCCAGGTTCAACTCTCGGCTAACTCGATAATGTGGTTTAAACCTGCAGTGCAGTTACATTTGTATGCTGCATGCACAATCTAGTGCATCCGAGTGACACCTGTAGCGGTGGACTGCATTTGATATGCAGGGAGAGATTTCGTACACTCAGTTCAAGTTGGCTACTTACACACTAAGAAAAACAACCGAGTTGGTTGCTGGAAAGTTACCCTAAATACATATTAAATCATCATCATCCCAGCTCTTCTTCCGCCCACTGCTGAGCATAGCCATCTCTTCATCGTCGCCACTCGTCTTGGTCCTTATAACTTACTAAATACTTACTGTATAGTAAAACATATTGCAAAGACCTATTTTTTTCAGTAGCTAACCACAATTATCCGAAATAACTATGTCTGATCTGATCAAATGTTTGACACAAAACCGTTCTTTGATATCGTTTCAAAACATTACACCTCGACGACTAACGATGGTGGACTGCATTTGATATCAGGGGGAGATTTCGTACACTCAGATAAAGTTGGCCCCTTACACATACGAAAAACAACCAAATTGGTAGCTGTTTAGTTACCCTAAATACGTAAGTACTTACTGAATCATCGTCATCACCCTAGCCCTTCTTCCGCCCACTGCTGAGCCTCTCTTCATCGACGCCACCTATCTCGGTCCTGTGCTGCTCTCATGCAGATGTGACCCGCGACTTTGATTATCTCGTCAACCCATCGCATACGCGGACGCCCGACTCCTCTCTCACCCGTTCTGGGCCACCATTCGGTCAGTGTCTTGCTCCACCTGCCATCACAAGTAAAACATAGTGAAATACCAGCAAAACATATTGCAAAGGCCTGTTTTCAGTACCTTAACACAATTATCCGAAATTACCTTTTCCGATTAACTGTTTGACACAAAACCGTTCTGCGCATCGGTTCAAAACATTATACCTTGACGAGTAACGATTGACCGAAAACACAATTTTTCCTGAAACGGCTGTATAGTTTTTTTTTTTCGCCAAGTATCTATTAGGCAATAACCTTTGATCCTCATACATTCGGTAATAAAGAAGGACAAAAAAAGAGACTAAATGTAAATTACTATTTATAAAATAAGTATTGTGACGAGATACAATTTAAACATACAGACCGTCTCAGACCATACTTTTCTCGAAGCCCTTTACTTTTGACACCTCTATTATAAGATAAATAACTTGGAAGAAACTAGAGACCTACTTTTTCAGTGAACAAGAGAACGTACCATATACTTTAAAATCATAAATACATTTAAAGGAATTAGGTACTATTTAAAAAATGCTACTGTTATTGTTTATTGCTTGTTAAGTTTAAAATCTAGTTTCGCTTTATGTTTTCTTTACAAACAACTCTCCAATAAACTTTAAGGATTGACTGCCAGATAATGCTTTTGTCATTAAGTCTGTCTGTTGTACTAATTGCATTTGTACGTGTGTACAATAAAATGTAAATAAATATATAATTATCCTGCCCTTGATGGACATACATCAATATTATGTATCTGGGTATCAGGTTATCAGTCTCTTACGTTTATTTTATAATTAATATATTAATAGTTAGGGAGGCGAATAGGGGAATATTCGGCAATACTCGAGCGTGGCAGTTTAAGATATGAGAAATACCTTAGACCTAATAGAACAACCTTGTAAAGTATTTAGCTCTATATGTAGTGACGCGCGCCTAGGATAGACGATCAGATTAGTAAAAAAAAAACGATAGTCTGAAATACTCGAGCGCGTCAGATTAAGATATTGGAGGTTGATTTTAGTGTTTAAAGACTAAATTTAACTAATCTGACGATAAGTCCTTGACGACGCCGAGTTATAGGGTCGCGAACTTGTAAAAAAAACGTTAATCCGGCATTCACGAGCGCGATTTTTTATTTTTTTATTTTGAAGAATATAATCTAAAACTTACTAAAAATACAAAATCTGTCGGTTTCCGCATGACCGAATGTGTGGAGGAGCCATTTTGTCTTCCTAAGAACGTGTTGCGGCGCATAAGTCGCGAACGATACATTTTACAAAAAAAAAGTTTAAATAAACAAAAAAGGTAATTTATTGTATAAACGAGGCAAAAAGAGACCTTTTGATATTTTGAGAAAATCTGAGATCTTTCAAAAAGCGCTCGCTGATGTAGGGTCCGATCGTTGTGATATCCAAACAATTTTCCCCACGCTTCAATCTTTTATATCATCAGACACATCGAAGCCGTTCTCGTTGGACGTACGCAACTACGACGCTTGCAATTTACCCCCATGCCAGTCAGAGCTATACCAACATTGCCTCAGAACTCGGTACATCGCCAATTTGTGGAGGAATGCTTACAAATCCGACATCACTGACCTTGCACCAACCGATCATGGGTGGAATGAAAATAATAATAAATTCAAGTTCACGTGGTTTATCGGGAATCAATTGCCCGATGCGTATGAAAATGTTGTTGTATCGCCGGATATTCTGGGCAACGAGAATGACACTGAGGACAGCAATGACGAGACGCTTGATTCAGGTAAATTTTTGTACTTCTATAATATTCTTTCAACAAAATTACTGAATAGAAATAATTGTTACGGATGTTGCAGGCACTCAGCAGGAAAGAATTGTGTATGAGGAGCCACAATATGAAAGTTCCAGTGAAGAAGAAGAAGAAGATGAATTGTATTGAGCAAAAATGTAAAGATCATACATAACAATACAATTATAATCCAATTTTTATATCATTTCATTTTTTATACAATAAATAATACACTTCGTACTACATTTCATCTACATTTACGTTTGTTGTATCTATCGCTTTATTGTCATTCTTAAATTCCCCGTTTTATCAAGGTTCTCCTTGATAAAACTTGATAAAATTGCTTTTTCAAAAATTCATCGTAACTTATCGTCACGCCGAAATCGTCAGTTTTTGAAGTGAAAACTTCTTTAGCGGCGTTGTGCACTTTTTTTGGAATGGGTAAAAAATATTAAACTCGCGTCAGGACACGTGGCTTGATCGAAAATTCGTAAGACGGCGCAGGGCGCTTGCGCGAATGTTCGTGTGTGTTTATGTTACAGCGTGCTACGCGCATCCATGGATGGTGACAGCTGATGGCTCGACCGTCTGTGTAGTGGCCATACTGCTGTGTATTTGAAAATGAATTTGGTCATGCTTGTGACAGACTGTGGTTCAGAAAAGATTTGAAATATTTTATACTGATAATTAAAGCAATTCGTGCAAAATTATTCCCTAACCATTCCAAAATATCAAAAATGCACAACGTTAATATTCAAGTTTTCACTTCTGCCGGCACTCCCAGAGTTCAACCCGTCGTTTTTTTTTAAGGGAGCTTCCTTGGGGCCTACTTAACACCCCTTCCGAAAATCTTCCGAGAATCTCGAGTAATTTTTTTTTTTGCATTTTTGACTACTTTATATGCCTACCCCCACCACGCAAACCGGCAGATTAGTATACCGTTGTTATCAGAGGCACTTGGGGCATACGTAGTATGAATATCTGACGAGCTCGAGAATGCCCAAGTAACTGTTTTTTTTTAACATTTTTGAAAAACCGTACACGCCAAACCCACCGCTAAAATGGTTTTTACCATACGAGCTTTTCTTTTCGAAATTATTTTATCTTTCGATTTTGATAGATCTCGACGGCGCCGTGGAATTACGCCATTTAGCTACCTCGCCTCCCTAACTATAAGTAACGCCTCTCTCTCTAATATCTATCATCATCATCATCATCATTTAAGCCGCACAACGTCCGCTGCTGGACTCACCCAAAGATTTCCAAAATGACCGATCAAGATCGGCATGCATATATACATAAGCAAGTTCCATTACTTGAGAGCTTTAGTCCAAGGAAATGCCGCTTCTATTATCAAAAATATAGATTTAAATGCCGAAAATCATAAAATGGCCTGGGACTTGCTACGTGAACGATACAATAATAATCGCCTACTGATTAATAATCATAAGCAGACTTTAAGTAGCCATAAATAACAGTGATAATTGTGTAATGCAACAGGGAAATCTATACACAATATAAGCTAACACATTCCGACATATTGTTCCCCTTTGTCACGCATATTAAGCCGAGACATCCCAGAGGACTATTTGTCAAAATTATATGTCATGTCCCGTCACGATTAAGATTATATATTAAGTTGTATGATATATACGAGTAGGACGTTACTTGAGGAAAACGTTAAAATAAAATAAGAAATGGGATTCGTCAAATAATTATAATTTTTCCTCATGTAAGTTACATTTCTAACATGTCTGTCTATATCGTTCTTAAGTCTAAAGGAATAGAAAAGGTAGCTTTTACTTTCTGATGTAGAAATGTTGATCTGAAAATATTATAAAAGAAAAAGACAACCTACTTTCCAAGGTAAAACATGGAATTGTCTTTTACTCCCGACCGTACATTAAAATTGTGGAAAAGAAAAAAATATGTACTCAAGCACTGATTTACAGAATTAAAAGCTGAATAAAACTAATTTCTTATTGTTTAAATTCATAAATATTTATAATCGTGCTTGTTTCCTATGAAGGTAGGCAGAGACTACGGATCTTCATATGCTACGATCCTTGCGAATCTCTTTTGCTTTCTCAACAATCATTACTCTTTTCATGCATGCTCTCTTATTTTCCGAAACCTCAAAACATATTAAAAAAATCAAACATTTCATCCAAATAGCATGTGGAAACTTTTTACCGTACCGAAAAGCAATAAATATCTAAACTCGAGAAAACAATTGGTAGAATAAACAATTTGCTGAAGGAAAAAGTTAACCGAAAATAAAGCGGCAGATAGAGAAGCTACTTAAATTAATTACTGAGCTACAATGGGAATCAGGAAGAGATTAGCGGGGCACTTTGTTGTTTTGGCTTTAAGTTAGATAAGCGATGGGGGACCCTTTTGAAAGGAAGAAATGCGATATATATGTTACCGGAAACGTGACCAATTCGGGTATTATATACAATTACCAGAAATAATAACTATGCATAATTAGCCAAGTGCATGTCGGAGTAGGGTTTCGTAGTTGCAAATGCCCACTTTGAGTTCATGCCACTAAAAATGTCTAAAAACGAATTATCTATAGAATTTGTATGAAATTTTCTTTTCCGAGTACATTTTATAAGTTGATCGCCTATAACCTTTTAATTTGTAATCCCTACTTAGCTCTGAAAGTTTTCATTTAAACTACATTATATATATTATAGCTGTGATTTTTTTCACGGCCATTAAGCTACTAATATGAAGTGATTTCAGCCTGGAGCAAATCACATGGCCTTATTATAAACCCGTTGAAGACTCAGGCAATTATTGTTGGTAGTTCTAGGCAAACCTGCAAATTAAAAGATATCGCTGTTCCTAGCCTTGTTTTTAATAACACTTTAGTTGCATTCAGTGTACAGGTAAAAACCTAGGTATTCAATTGAACAGTACTTTATCATGGTCTCCGCAGGTTTTGGAGGTCAGTAGGAAGATAATCGCGGCAACTGGATCTCTTAGAAGACTCAGTGAATTCCTACCAATTGATACCAAGATTACGCTGGCACAAACCCTTCTCTTTCCGATCTTAGATTATGCTGACGTCTGCTATCTTGACCTAACACACCTTCAAAATCTCTTCATCAAATATATATTTGGTCTGCGCAAAGATGACCATGTTTCTGAATTTTGTGCACAAATCAAGTGGCTCCCAATTCGATTACGACGTGATTGGCATATCCTTTTCTTACTGTACTCCATTTTATTTAATCCCAGCGAACCTATCCTAGATATCTTAGAGATCAATTCGAATTTTTTTTGTGAAGTCATAAACAGAAACCTGCGCAGCACATATAACCTTAGTCTTAAAATGCCGCTCACAATACCTCATATTTTACGAATTCATTTTCTGTCGAAGCTGTTCGTTTATGGAATTCATTACCTGTCTTGATTCGAAGTGCAAAAACTCTCACTAGTTTCAAAAGTCAAGTAAAGGTTCATTTTCTTTCTTTAGACTGAATTGAGTGTTTTTCATCGTTTTGTATGATGTTATTTATGTATATCTCGGTATTTATGGTACAGTAGAAGTAATTGGTTTATTGGTATGTATGTATTATTTGCATGTATGTATATGTATAATTGTATATGTGTGGGTATATTGGATATATGTATATACTTCAGCGCCATACCCAATTTATTTTGCCCGAAGTCTAGTGTGGTTACCTGTAGGAAATTGCTATTGCGATAAGGCCGCCATTGTACATCGCATACTGTGTTTTTAGGGTTCCGTAGCCAAATGGCAAAAACGGAACCCTTATAGATTCGTCATGTCTGTCTGTCTGTCTGTCTGTCCGTATGTCACAGCCAATTTTTTCCGAAACTATAAGACCTATACTGTTGAAACTTGGTAAGTAGATGTATTATGTGAACCGCATTAAGGTTTTGACACAAAAATAGAAAAAAAAAACAATAAATTTTGGGGGTTCCCCATACTTAGAACTGAAACTAAAAAAAAATATTTTTCATCAAACCCATACGTGTAGAGTATCTATGGATAGGTCTTCAGAAATGATATTGAGGTTTCTAATATCATTTTATTCTAAACCGAATACTTTGCGCGAGAGACACTTCCAAAGTGGAAAAAAGTGTCCCCGTAACTTCTAAAATAAGAGAATGATAAAACTAAAAAAAATATATTATGTTCATTACCATGAAAACTACCAGCGAAAATTGGTTTGAACAAGATCTAGTAAGAAGTTTTTTTTTAATATGTCATAAACTGCAATTTACCTTTCATTCAATCAACTCAAATATAAAAATTAAAAAAAAATACTACTACGGAACCCTTAATGGGGGAGTCCGACTCGCACTTGGCCGCTTATTTACATTTACTTTTCTGTATTCATAATGCAATAAAGAGTTTTATTATTATGTTGGTACGCTTTTCAGCCACGGGTCCATGGGGACCCGGTCCTTTGAGGCGTTCATGGGGCCAAAGCCAACATGAAGATGCCTCTTAGTACCTTTTTATCTAAAATATTATTATTATTTTCTTTTGATTTTTTTCTCCTCTAATTGAGGGTATACGCCAAATACGCGGGCCGAAGCCAAGCGTAAGAGGGAGCTACCGTATGTTGTAAGTAGAAGTTACCGTTGATGAACTCAGAAATTTACGATATATTATTATTATTATTATAACCGTTTAGCAGATAGAGGGGGGGGGGGGGCGACACTTGACTCCAACAAAATTTTTCACTTTAAACCCAAATATTTCAGAAACGGACCCCTAAATCGAAAACATCTTATGTGAAGACAAATTTCTTAAAAAAAAAACAGGTATGAAAAGTGGTGCAATGGTAAAAAAGACTTTGTTTGTCAAACAAAGTCTTTACGTGGTAAAAAAGACTTTGTTTGACAAACAAAGTCTTTTTTACCATTGCACTACTTTTCATACCTGTTTTTTTTTTAAATAATTTGTCTTCACATAAGATATTTCTTTAAAAACTCTTTCAGTATTTTATTTTCAACTTCGTTAATTTATATATCTCAGCTATCAGTTACATCAAACAACAATCAAAACACTGTTCCTTCCTTATCTGCCAAATAACCCAGAAATGTACCAGAGAAAATGTGATCTCATAAATTAGCATGCAATGTCTTTCTGTGGGTCGTCGTTGCTGGTCAGTGGATTAAATTGTGTGGCTTCGGGC
The DNA here is from genome assembly GCA_963555685.1 of Acrobasis consociella. Classification (NCBI taxonomy): domain Eukaryota; kingdom Metazoa; phylum Arthropoda; class Insecta; order Lepidoptera; family Pyralidae; genus Acrobasis; species Acrobasis consociella. Next base: position 1,902,004 of record OY743107.1, read on the forward strand.
GGAGACTGTAATCGGGCCTCTTGGCTTGCTTATAGAGAAATCTTTTTACCCTTGATACCTTTTTACCCGACTACGGCAAAACCAAGAGGAAGAGTAAAGGTTTTAGTAGTCTATGAAAGTGAAGGGTAATGATTTTAGCAGTCTTGGATATGTATTTTGATATCTGTGAGTTCCGCTGTAAGAACCGCTTATCCAATTTCTACAAATGAGATATCAATTGATTCCTTATTATTATCCAGTGACATAGGCAATTTGTAAGCAATAACCTATAAAAAGTGCGAATCAAAAAACAGTAGACATTGAAATTTAACAAAAAAGAAACAGTATTTTACAAACAGGGTTTGGATTTATCTATTCATCCTTCACTAGCTGCGCCCCATGGTGCTACCCGCGCTTAAAGTAAGCTAAGTATCAATCCAGGGTGTCAGGTTCCTGCATACCAATTTTTTTTTATTTGTCCAGCCTTTTGCGCGTGAATAAGTGCCAAACATACACACACACACACTCACAAACTATCTCATTTATAATATTAGTGTAATGTGATGTAATAACTCAATCCTTTTCTTCTTCAAAGATGATACAAATTACCAAAAAGGCTACAATTATCCAAAATATTAAAAAATCTTACATAAAAGAATCCCGTAGAAGTGCAGTGCTCGTGTATTCCGCACACAACCTCTCTTATCTCAACTTTAGCCATGAGCAGCCTTTCACGAGCTACATTGAAACTTTACCAGTTCAAGCACCGAGTACTAAGATAACCTTCGAGGGGCGTTCGAGATCATTTTCTTTTATTTCGGACTTAAGGAATAAAATTGTACTTTAAGTGGTTTAGACTTTATTATTTGACATATGTTAGTTGTATATGCATAAGCCACTAAGAATTTACGAAAAATGAACTGTTAGATAAAGAAATGCGCGTTTGTCCTTTCTACTTATCATAAAGCAATATGTACGTACCTAGATTTTATTTTTTGTCACAGAAATAATGTAAGTATTGCATGGGTACAAAATCTCCGAAGGTTTCAAGCAAGCGTTCCGTTCCACATCCTCGCACCTCACCCCCGTTCTCACCTTGTAGAAGCGGTTGCAGCCTCCTGCTTAACATGGGAAAAACGACTGCTTAAGAAGGCGAAAACAATGGTGAGGTACGAGGACAGGGAACGGCGACGCATATTTCACGTAGTTTCCTTTCGTATGTAATACTTATATTGATCCTGTGGTTTTTTACTTAAATAAAGTGAAAGTATAAAGTTTTATTTACTTTTACTTTACCACGACGACCTCTATGGCATAGTGGTCACCATGCTAGTGCTCCACCCAGAGGTTTGGAATTCGATCCCCTGGTAGGGCGGTAGGGCAAGTTGGAAAACGGTCTTTTACAAATTGTCCTGGGTCTTGGATGTTTATCTACATATGTATTTGTTATAAAATACAGTATTGTTGAGGTAGTATTTCATAACACAAGTCTTTAACTTAGTTTGGGGCTAGCTCAGTCAGTGTAATTTGTTCTATTTTTATTTAAATTACCACGAAATATTTAGGCGAAAATGCGTGTATAGACGGGACAACTGTTCATATAGTAGGGGCTACCAAAACTGGGCCGAGACAAGATAACAAACTAGGCACATGTATCTACTTACACTTTATAATAGACTCGAGCACACGAGAGTATCGCAAGTTCTTATTACGACTTGTGCCGAGCGAACTACTTATAACAAAGTTTCAACGGCAACTTTCATGATTTTGCCGACGAAAAGTAGGATTTAATTGAATATTTTATATTGTACTTTAGTGGAGCTTATATTGCAAAAAGTTGTGAAAGAAATATTATCGTAAGAGAAAGTTGTTTTTTAAGTATTTCGCACGCGTCGAAGTTTTAAGAAATAGAAATATGCTTTATAAATATTTCTTAATGTATCAATTAACACATTGCAGGACACTCGGCCAGACACAATAGAAATAACAATTGAATTACGTCCACAGCCGCAAGTGTCCTGCAATGTGTTAACTTTTCAAAAATACAGAGGTATAGATATTACATCTATATCTATACATATAATAAAACAGTAAAAAAAGTGTGTCTGTACATTAAATATATTCCCAAAAAAAATATTGGGGGCGATGGAGACGTAGTAATAGAGTAAGAATTTTTAAAAAAAATCTGTCTGTTTGTCTGTTTGTCTGTTTGTCTGTTTGTCTGTTTGTCTGTTTGTCTGTTTGTCTGTTTGTACACGCTAATCTCCGGAAATACTGAACGGATTCGAATGAAACTTTTTTTTGTTGTATAGCTATTAAGCCTGGGCAACATATAGGGTATCAATGATTTTGGAAAATGGAACGCCTGATGCAGAACCATAATGGTCCAGCTAAACTATAAGAGATATAAAAATGCCGCCTTAGTAAGAGTTGTTCAGCCTGATGAGCATTTTCCAGAGACATAAAGTCCACGCGAACGAAGTCGCGGGCTTCGGCTAGTAAGTAATAGATCTATCTATTATTTGCCAGGTAAACTAAAAAATCCCGAGTTTCAAGCGTTTACCCCCAATAACTCTTAAACGGCTGAACTTATTTTTACCAAACATAGCTATAAGAACCACTGCAAGAAAACTTACTATCACCGGAAAAACCGTATCGAAATCGGTCCATCCGTTCGAGAGCTATGATGCCACAGACACACAGGCAGACAGGCCGACAGACCGACAGACATTAGCGTCAAATTAATAACACCCCTCTTTTTAATCGGGGTATAAAAATATTACCATTCCACATCAACCCCCATGGATACGTAACACAAAGGCTTATATTACAATCGTGATGCGGGTTCATATCGGCTCGATCCAGATAATGTGCTGACGGTAGACGTGCACAGAAATAGACAGCAAAAACGGCAACTTTTATTGAAAGGAACCTATTTAAATTCGTACGAAGATCTCAATATCTTGTAAGATATTCGTACATACGTACAATTAATAACTCAAGAAATTTTGTATGAAAATAAGAAAATTGACAAAAACCTCTTTTTAATTTGATAAGAAATAAATCGTTTGTGGCTGAACCAAACTTGCGAAATTCGGGGCAAAGAATAAGTAGTTCTTTTCTAACACAAATGTATATTCGTCACAAATTACTGATTTATTCACTTAAGAAGAAGTGGTCCAAAAAAACAAAACCTTTGTGAGTCTGAAAAATTGTGACTGTGTGATTTTACTTATACAAGATTTTGTATTATTAGTATGGGTATGAAGTAAACGGGTTACTAAAGCAGAGAGTCATCTACTTACTTTACACTTTAACCAAAAAGATTTTGTATTGTCTATACAAATAGTTGAACTATGCCGATGGCCCACTTAGTCGAATTTCCTATGGGAATACGGGCATGTCGAATATGAAATGCATCTGATAGATATTACTCGACTTGATCTGTATCTTGTGTTAATCTGTGAAACTCCAATGTGAATTTGCATTTCAATCAGAATGCTGAGTGAAAATTACACTATACCATTTTATACGTCGGGGAATATGGACCTAACATCACAAGTTTGTACTGAGAAGAACCAGGGTATTTATTTATTAAATATGCATTAATCTTTGTATATAAAAATTACGTGTTACGTTGTTTGTCCGCAATGGACTCCTGAACTACTGAACCGATTTTAAGTTTGATTTCCACACCGTGTGCAATTTGATCGCGATGAAGCACGCGATCAAGATATTTGGAAGGAGATGGGGTAATTTTTGCCCAGCAGTGGGACAGAGGTTAATTTTAAAAATCACAAAATAAAGAATCGTTGATATATTATCTGATAACATCTCAACAAATTTAGCTAGCTCAATTTGTTATTTCTTCTTGTCTTTTTACTTATTAATAAAAAAATATTCCTTTATTGTTATTTGTATAGTTCTTATTTCATGTTTAAAGTAATACTCTTCAGAAAACAACTTATTATAAAAGAATATCATTTTTAACTTCAACTTAGAAGTAAATTGTTTGCGATAATCTTCGAAAATAAACCTAACAACGTTGTTAAGCTTCTAATTAGACGGAAAACCGTAAACTGGAATGCTAGTAAAATCGCTGAGCAAACGGATTTTATCTATCACTGTAATACCCATCCCGATAAAATCTTCAGCCATAGAATAAGTAGCAAACAGTACTTTAGCTTTGGAGTTAAACGGAGCAATTATTATAGAGATTTTATGTTCTTCTGATTCTAAATATGTATGTCAATCGTACATGTCAGACCAATTTTCTTACTGCTGTATAAGTTCTAATGTGGAAACATATTATTTTACAAGATCTGAAACATATTTATTTTCAATTCCGAAGCAACTCTGTATCAGGGTCAGTATCCCTGATAGTAATAATATTTTGTAAAAATATCTATGTATAGGTATGCAAGCTTTAAAAAAAGAACTGTCAACCGTGTCATTGCTCCGTAAATCTAGAGGTGAAATCTTAGCAAAGACATAATGATTGTTTTTTAAATGTATTGATTTTTAAACTATCGTACTTTTAACATATTATTAATTTATTATAGAAAACGGGGCTTAACAAGAACCTTCATTTTGTTTTGTCTAACGTTTCGAATAGGAGTTGCATCCTTCGTAGTAGCAGACAGACTGGCTGGTGTGTAGCGGTGTTTCCTAGTTGACGGTCAACGAAAATTTTGATATTTTTTATAATGACACTACCCGCATTGCACAATATCACTACCTACCTACATAATCTTTATATTTACTCATTAATCCCGGTACACACTACACTAACTGTATATATTTTGTTCGATACTGACTTTAGGGTTAGGGTATACGAAAGGGTGCGCAAATATTGGACCTTGACCTTGACCTCAGTTCATTGACCTTTGACCTTTGGGGGTCAAGGTCATCAACTGGGGTCATTGACCCCAAATGTCAATGACCTCTATCACTCCTGAACTTCACTTTCTTAGTGTAAGACAACACTTTAGAGAAAAGTGTTCTATACAAACGTTGCTCCCTATGACCTTATCTATCCACCCGCGGCATAAAAAGGGGGGGGTCATCATGACATCACCACCTCCGAAAAAATTTCAAAGTCCAGTCACCCTCATAATAGCTCAGTCGAGTCGAGACACTTAGAAAATTTTCATCGATTTTTTGATGTCCTATTGCGACCCTATTTTTTTGATGCGAGGGCTAAGGGATCATCGTCAGCGTCACTTTAGGTTATATGAAGATTTTTGCCGCGGGCGATAGTTTCAGAGTTTTTGACACTTTTATTTCGACGGGCCCGATTAAGGGATGAAGGGGTGAATTAAGAACAAAGTGTTCCATACAAACGTTGCTCCCTATGATCCTATATTATTTGTTGTTATAGCGGCATCAAAAATACGGTTACGGTTACAGTGTACGGTTTAGGCATTGCTTGTGCGTTAAAAGCCCATGTTGCAACAAGAACCTACCTGTACATACATATCATAGATCCTACAGTACTGCATTTAATTATTTTTGCTTTCAGCACACATTCATATTTACTTATCATTTATCCTATTTACATATTTAACAGACACACGCACTTACACTACTTGCACACAAACCACATTCGCCCGAGTTAAACAGACACCCTCCATGTATTTCTAAAATACCACATGGACCCCACATGGACCCCCAGTGCCACATAAATGGACAGGTACCAGATGCCTTACTAGAAGCCCTGCTGAAGACCACCAGTATCTTATAAACAAACAATAACTTCTAATGCAACTCGTTGTCTCCCACAGAGGTGATTGAAATAACGCCAGACACACCACCACCCCGAAGATATGTTTATTATATAAGACGTACTTTGGTTTGTATAGACGTATTATTACTCTACTCGCCATCCGCGGCGGTACTCTGTATAATCTTTTAATTAATTAAATGTGTCAATAAAGTTTACATTTTTTTTTCGGAAAACTCCGTCGCTGTAAGTTAACTGGCGCCCAACGTGGGGCGTCATCGCGAAATTCGCGTTCCGTGAACTCTGCATCGCAGAAGAATTCGCAGTCTTTCAAGACGAAGGTGACGCCACTGAAGAACCCCAAATTTGTTAGCTGCCGACGTGATGTTTCTCCAAATCGTCGCGACGCTCATACTGTAAGTGTTCGCCAATTTTTTGTCTCTGTTTCCCAAAATCCAGGGCCTTTCCTTTTCCTACAATATCCAAATTGTCGGATTTCTACTTCTTCTTTAAAGTAATAATAATAAGTATATTTTTTGTCTATTTATTGGACAATTAATTTTCTTTCTTTTTTCTATAATGGCAGTAGAAAACGTATATGTAGATATTGGTCAAAGTCTGCACGCCATACCAATATATAATGGCGACTCTGACAGACTGTACCCATTTTTAAACGTGGCAAAGCAATTTATAGATACGCACGGTAATTCACCTAGAATTATTGAACATGTACTATCACGGCTAAGAGATAAAGCAGCTGATGTAGTCTGTATGGTGATACATTCCTATAATTGGGATACTATTATAGCACACCTTAATAAGTCGCTGTGGCGATGGAAAAACCATCGACTTATACAAACACGAAATTTTAAATATGAATCTTGTAAATGGTGACTTTACTTCTGAAGATTCTGAAGTTGGATAGAAAATTATTTGCAATGGAATCCATGCTAATTGATCTACATGGTCGTGAACATGCCAGATTTGCTATTGAAATTTATAAGCAGGATGCAAAAACTGCTCTTTTAAGACATTTACCATCGTTTATTCAAACACAAGTAATTACTTTAAACTATCACTCCCTATGTACACATATACAGCAACTTTGTGCGCATAATTTATTAAGCAGAAATAGCAGTAACCACTACTTTAAAACCGATAAAATTCAACATGGTATGCGATCCCCTCAAAACAATTACCCTTTGCATCGAGCTCAGGGGCATACACCTACGCCATATCCTCATAATCAGCGATTCGCGCAATCGCCACGTCACACGTGCCCGCCACGTCCGCAATCTATAATGCGTCAACAATGGCAAAGAAATGAGCAACAACAGCGGCATCAAAATTACGCAAATCATAATATTAATAACAACTATTTTAACAACAACCGTAATCATTTAAATCGGAATAACAACTATTTTAACAATATTAATAATCACGTAAATCGGGACAGTACGTAATTAGCAGACCGTGACGTAACCATGCGTACAGCCAATCGGTCCTCCAATAGTCGGGGTCCCATGATAAATTTAGGAAGAGGCATGGTAGCACAGGAATTATTCAATCAAGAAAATCCTCAGCTTGAGGAAAATGAAGGTGAGGATTTTCACGAGGAAAACCCATCGTGTATACCAACGTGATGAACGTATTATTAAATAACGTAACTTTTTCCGATCTACCATATGTAGTAGAATCGCACTACGGTTTAAAAATATTAATTGATACGGGTTCAAGTCGATCTTTTATTACAAATAAAGTTCATAAAAAGTTATTTCCAGACCAGGAATATGTACCTGAGATATTTACTGTTAGGACGGCACATCAAACGACTACACATAAAGGGGTAGTTAAAACGCCATTCTGGCAAAAAGTATTTGGGCCAGGTACAGAAAAAATGACCTTTTATGTGTTTGATTTTAGTGAAAAATACGATGTTTTAATAGGAATGGATTTATTAAAATTAATGAGAGCTGAGATACAAATTCATGAAAACAAACTAAGAACGCCTCATAAAATAATTGATTTAAATTATACGGATAAGCCCAGAACTAACAACTTAAATGAATTACTTGAAGAATATAAAGACATATTTTCGAGCGACGTATCGTCTAGTTGTACACCCGATGTCGTTCACGAAATAAAACTCACCTCTAACGAACCAATTTATCAACGCGCCTACCGGTTACCACAAATACAAAGAGAGGAAGTCAAACGACAAGTAGATGAGATGTTAGCCAACGGGATAATTAGGCATAGCGATTCCCCGTGGTCAAGCCCCGTCCATTTAGTACCAAAAAAATTAGATAAAGATGGCATCCAAAAATACAGGTTGGTTATTGACTATCGCAAACTAAACGAGCAAACGCGAAGCGACAAATTTCCTTTACCAATAATTGAAGATATATTTTCTCAATTAAATGGCAATAAATATTTTTCCACACTTGATTTAACAAGTGGGTATCATCAAATTAGAATGCACCCTAACAGTATTGAGTGTACTAGCTTCGCGACATTGGACGGACACTATGAATTTTTGCGCATGCCATTTGGCTTGAAGAACGCGCCAAGTACTTTTCAAAGAATGATGAATTCTGTACTAAAAGAACATATAGGGAAAATCTGCATGGTATATTTAGATGATATAATAGTATACGCGGAAAATAAGGAAAAACACCTAGAAAATCTAAAACTCATATTCGAAACATTAAGAAAAGCAAACCTCAAAGTCTCTCTGTGTAAGAGCGAGTTTTTCAAAACGGAGGTAAAGTTCTTAGGCCACGTATTAGGTAAAGACGGACTTAAACCAGATCCAAAAAAAATCGAAGCTATAAATAAATTTCCTATACCTAAAACAATCAAAGAAATAAAATCCTTTCTAGGAATGGTAGGTTATTACCGAAAATTCATTAAAAATATGAGTCAGATTACGCGCCCGCTGACCGAATGCACAAAAAAGAATGCTAGTAAAAAACATACCCCAGAATTTATTTCTGCCTTCGAAAAATGTAAAACACTTTTAATAAATGCACCCATATTAAAATTTCCTGACTATAATAAATTATTTGTAGTAACCACCGACGCTAGCGATAAAGCGTTAGGGGCCGTCATAAGCCAAGAAGACCACCCTGTGGCCTACGTATCACGAACGTTATCGGAAACGGAAAGAAAATATAATACCACCGAAAAAGAATTATTAGGTATTATATGGGCATTGCAACAATTCCGGCCATATATATACGGTAGGAAATTCGTGATAGAAACGGATCACCAACCACTTACTTGGTTATGTAAATTAAAAGAACCTAATGCAAAATTAACTAGATGGAGACTGAAGCTTATGGAATACGACTTTGAAATAAAACACAAAAAGGGATGCGTTAATCACGTAGCCAATGCTCTCTCTCGAATTCAAATCAATTTAACAGAAAACGAAATAGTAGAAACCGGAAGTGAGTCTGATAACGCGACTGTCCATAGTAACGCGGATGATAACGAGTCAGGTATACCTATAAAAAGCGAACATCCTAGTGGAAAAATGAATAGGATTTTTATTAAGCTACTAATAGAGTCGGAACATAGAAAAATTAACCGCGACCATTATCTTACGTTGAGCGATAGTAGTATGGGTGAAGAATTATTAGAATTTGCCTTAAAATATTTAGACAAAAATAAATATGCTATTGTTTGCCCTGACGAAGACCTGTTTCAAATCATCTCTGAAAAGTATACCGTACCAAACTGAATAAATCAACTTTAAAATTAATCAGATACACAAAAATATTAAAAGAACCAACAACGATCGAAGAACAAATGGAAATAATCATAAATACACACAAGGAAAACAACAGACATCTTGGCATCACTGCTATGATAGAACTAATTAAAAGAAATTATTATTGGGAACAAATGAAGAAAATGGTACGCAAGTACGTAGAAAGTTGCGAAACGTGTCATCGTGCAAAATATAATAGACACTTATCACGGCCCCGTTAGAACGAACATCAACTCCTCTGAAACCAATGGAGGAATGGATGATAGATATATTCTTCTTTAAAAACCATAAATTCCTTACAATAATTGACAAGTTTTCCAAATACGCGTTATGTAAGATATTACAAACTGTTAATTCAGTCGATATTTGCAATGCACTTATCGATGTATTTAGCACAATCGGCACTCCTAAATTAATTATTGCAGACGGTGAAAAAGGAATCTCATCGCTCACTACGCAAGAGCTTTTGAAACAGTATAAAATTAATTGTCACATAACTACTCCAAAACATTCCACCTCTAAAGCGGACGTTGAACGTTTTCATTCCACTTTAATTGAAATCTTAAGACTGCAAACAGAAAGTAATCCTAACTTGTCAATAGAAAATATAATTTCGTTATCGATGTTAGCATATAATAATTCCCCACATAGTACGACGAAGTTTACCCCTTTTGAAGTACATTTTGGAATTAGAATACCATTCGAATATGAACCATCTCAGCATTTATTAGTAACGGAATACGTGTCTAGACATAGAGAATTAATGACAAAGGTATACCTATACACAAATATATAACGATATAGATTTACTTAAAAATAAGATTCAGCAAAGAAACTCCAAATCTGACTTAAATATGCCTAAAATAGGTCAAATGATATACGTAAAAAACACAGAACGTGGAAAAAATAAAAATAAATACATAGGTCCTTTCAAAGTATTAGCGATAGAACCACGTAACACAATTGTATATCAACGTAGAAATTCAAAATTAAAAACACACGTTAATGAAATAAAAATTGCAGGTACAGTGTCGGATTCGCAAGAGGAACCGTCCACTTCGAGCAACTAAAAAACAACCAACATTTTGCAATAACCAGTCTGGGAAACGCCAAAGTGAGAGCAGGAGAATGGAAAATAATTCACGTACTAAACTTAGAAGCCATCGTAAAACAACAAGAATTGGCAAAACAAAATTTTTACTCGTTAAATAAAAAATCGGAAGAAAACGATATCTCCTATACGTCGATCAACAAAATCACTTACCTCTTAGAACAAAATGACGAAATAATAAGTCATATCGACTTAAACAAACGCATCAAGAGAGGTTTAATTAATGGTTTGGGCTCTATAATAAAATCTATCACAGGAAACGCCGATAATGATGACATTGAACGTTTAACAAGAGAAATCAATCAGAATCGTCATATCTTAAAAGAGCAGATCTCTCTAACTGCCTCTATTTTAGATGATTTTCACAAACAACTATTCAACCTCACGGAAAATCAGAAAAGATTCAACGATATTGTAAATAAAATAGCGGGCAAGATAAATGCCTTCTTGCTTTACGCTGACTTAGTATATCATGTAGAAACATTAAATAATTTACTAGAAAGACTGTCCACAGCGATAACATTTGCCCAACACGGCATGTATCATCATTCGATTATTAAACATGATGTGCTTTTAGATTCGATAAAATTTATACCTAAGGGTCAGTTAATCACTGACAACTTATTAATGCTAAGTAGTTATTTAAGTGTCAAATTGCATAAACTAGAAAATCATTATTACTTTATAATTACTTTGCCTTTAGTAGAGGAAGTAAAATATGAATATTTGGATATTACCCCAATTATCCAACCCTTAAATGATACCCTTTGTACTTATCCCATCTCCCAACGGAGACAATTATTGCGACACGATAAAGTATTTGAGGCAACAGACTGCACTAATAACGACGAGTATATATGCACTAAGAAAGCAATCAAGTTATCATCATGCAAAGAGAATATATTACAACTAGAAGAAGAAAACTGTAAACTTTCAACAATTCAATGCCCTGCAAACATGTGGACGAAAATCAGCAATAATATATACCTCGTCTATACGACGGCAGCCGAAGGAGTCGAAATAGAATGCAGAGATGGAGTAAAGCAAACAAAAATCAAAGGATCTTCCCTTATAAAGAACGAAAATTGTCGTGTCACGTTCCAAGAACATACAATGGAAATACAGTTGAAACACCTGAAGAAATTCTGCGGATACCTGAATTAAAAATGCAGATTACGGAACAACTGCCACCTATCCAGTTTAGCAACAATGAGAATCAAATGGAACAGCAACTACAACAGTTAAGAAACCTTAAAATACCCGAAGGTAACGCTAACACAAGTTTTCCTTACGTCATTGTCTTATATATCACATCAATAATACTAAGTCTATACCTGGGAACAAAAGCTTTCAAGAGGTTCCAATTACAACGCACAAAGAGACGTGACACATATCAGAGGAATGACGATATTGAGTTGACCACTGAACCAGCTCACCTTGAAACTTCACCTTCAATACCCCCTCGTCGTGAAGGGATATTTCCAGTTCCAGGGGAGAGGAGTTAAACAGACACCCTCCATGTATTTCTAAAATACCACATGGACCCCCAGTGCCACATAAATGGACAGGTACCAGATGCCTTACCAGAAGCCCAGCTGAAGACCACCAGGATCTTATAAACAAACAATAACTTCTAATGCAACTCGTTGTCTCCCACAGAGGTGATTGAAATAACGCCAGACACACCACCACCCCGAAGATATGTTTATTATATAAGACGTACTTTGGTTTGTATAGACGCATTATTACTCTACTCGCCATCCGCGGCGGTACTTTGTATCTTATACCTTTAAACGAGCAATTCTTGTATATATATATATATATATTTATAAATTTCTGTTATCTCGGAAACGGCTCTAACGATTTCGCTGAAAATGTGTATATAGGGGTTTTCGGGGGTAAAAAATTGATCTAGATTAGTCTTATGTTTAGGAAAACGCGTGTTTTCGAGTTTTCATGCGTTTTTCTTTCCACGCAGAATATGGTCGCTAATTTCGTCGCGCCGCGACCGCCTTGATTTAGCTCAGTGGTTAAGGATAGCGACCGCTAGAAAGAGTGTTACGGGCTCGAATCCCACTCGGTGACTTACTTTTGTTTTTTTTTATGTACAAGTTTATATATTTTTTTTATTTTGCTTTGTTTTTAGACAAGTTTAAGATTAGTTGATGTAACTGAGCAAAGCTCGGTCGCCCAGGTACTAATCTTTTAATTAATTAAATGTGTGAATAAAGTTTACATTTTTTTTTTCGGAAAACTCCGTCGCTGAAAGTTAACTCCCGTGAGTCACATCACATAAGGTCCATTTAAAACCAGCGTCGCAGTCACATCGTGACCGCGGCATATGCTGAATGGATCTTTTTGCCAAAAAGCCACACCCACACCACGCCATGACAATGCACAAAATGTACGGTGAAGAAACGAAAAGATGAAGAAATTTCATTCTTATTTTATTGTTAGATGTACTTTTTCTCTTGAGTGTGTGGTATTTTTTGTAGGCAATAAAGTAAATTGTATTCTATTCCATTCTATTCTAAATACATTATCTGTGAAATTTTAACTGTCTAGCTATCACGGTTGATAAGATACAGCCTGGTCACTGGCCTTGGCCGGTTATTATTATACTTACCCATTTTTTCATTATAGCTTTTCTTTCGTTTCAGGTGGATTCTATTTCCTCACAGTTGTGAGTAATATACAACACAACAATACACCACGCAATCTCTTACACAGGGATCGGCGTGATGTACGAATAGTTAACCCTTAATAAGGCGCGCGAGTCCGGCGACCCTAGACTTCTCCATACAAACGTAGTACACGTTTAATTTTGAAACCACATGTCAGATTCCGGTAAAAATTGGTAATTGTAAAGAAATTGCAATTATCTAGGGTTATAACTGGATTCCTATGGTAAAATTATGAACTGGAAAGAAAATATAACGATTTAGAAGTTTCCCATACTAATGGTCAAAAATGATATATCGTTTTATCTTTTCCAATAGGTAATTGGGTCCCATGCAGATGATAATTTAAATCCTACTACCTGATATCTCAAACATTAACTACATTTTTTTAAACTTGTCCAAAAACACTAAAAACACTGGTTAACAAATTTTAAGGTTTTGTTAATCCATGAAATGAGTTGTGCTAATTGCGAAAGAATACCTCTAAACATACATTTTGATGTAAGTTTTAAGGTCGAGTTAGCTCGCGTTTTTTGTGGAATCAAATAAAAATCTTTTGACTTAAGATATCAATATATTCATAAATCACATATTATAAAATTAAAAAATGAGTTAATATTTTGCTTTTCCGTTTATAAATAATATCTACAGCCTCTCTCTCCAACGTCCAGCAGTAGTCTGCTAACATAGCAGGACTCCATTTGCCCTGATATCGCTGTTCCATGCCTGAAATATCCTGGTGAAAACGTTCACCATGTTCGTCGCTAACATCTCCCATATTTTCAGGACAAAAATCCAAATGTGAGTCGAGAATGTATATTTTGAGGGACGTTTTGCAACCGAGAGCGTCCTTCAATGCTTGGATCATATTCTTAACCAGGTTTTCATAGTCTTCAGATTTTTTTTTACCCAAGAAATTTTGAAAAACTTTTATCATGGATGTACAGGCCTGTTTTTCCTTGCTATTCAATGTGCTTTCAAAAGTCTTGTCATTCATTAATTCTTTTATTTGAGGTCCTATGAAAATTCCTTCTTTTAACTTAGCATCTGTCATTTTTGTAAACTTTTTTTTTAAATATTGAAAAGCTTGACCTTCGCGATTCAGTGCTTTTACGAAGTTTTTCATCAATCCTAATTTTATATGCAGAGGTGGTATAATAATATTTTCTTTTTGCACTAAAGGTGGATAAAAAACATAATGTATTAAATCTAGTAAAGTAAAGCCATGTTATAATAACGAACAAGTCGAAACTTGCAAGAGTGCGGCGAACGCAATACAAGTTTAAACTTGCATAGCTCGATAACTCGAGCTAAGACACTTGTAATATTATAATGGATGATTAGTATTTACCAAGTACTGCCTTTTTTTGTATTTCATCATTCATGGGCAAAACCATTGTTTACCAGTGAAATTAAAAAATAATATACAAAACACAAAAGTAAGTCACCGAGCGGGATTCGAACCCGTAACACTCGTTTCTTGCCGTCTGCGTCTTAACCCTCTGGACCAGACGAACAGTGGGCGGTAGGACGAAATTAGCGACCATATTCTGCGTGGAAATAAACACGCATGAAAACTCGGAAACACGCGTTTTGCCCAAACATAAGACTAATCTAGATCGATTGTTCACCCCCGAAAACCTCCATATATCAAATTTCAGCGAAATCGTTAGAGCCGTTTCCGAGATCACAGAAATAAATTTATATACTTGAATATAAATATACAAAAATAGCTCCTTTAACGTATAAACAATGAATAATTTAAATTAATAATAAGGTAGGCTATTTCTAAAATTAATTAGGCTTATTTCCCTAAAATTAAACTAAGTAGATTAATTTATTATGAAATAAATGAAAATACATTGAATATACACTTTATTGTTTCTAATAGTTAGAATAAATGAACTTTTACAAATAACCAAAGAACAGGGTTTTGCTACATATTTGCTATGGACCTTTCCCGATAGAATCTACTGCTACAAAGTAGCCTTTATTTATTGGTATATTTGGATCGCTCGGAAGCCTGTGAAGAAACACTGCAAGAAACTGCACTTAAACTGCATTTGCGCTCCTTCGACTATATTTTACGAGAACATCTTAGACCGGAGCGTATTGCAGCCCATATGTTTGCAGGCGTAAGATGATGTATAGTTTTTACAAGCAAGACTTTTATTTACTTTGAAAATGATCACAATTGTTCATTATAAAATGAAGTTTATTGCAAACTTCGACAGCCCCAAACATCCAGCCTAGAGCTCCAGATATTTATTTATGACAAAAATTAAATCAATTTAAGAAAAGTCTACCAGGAGTGCTATTTATCATTGAGGGACTTACCGAAACACAAAACGTGTAGTTTTTCAACTCACCGCTCGCATAAAATGCCATTTGTATGTAAAATGCCGTCGTGTCTGTATTTTTGAAAACTTAGAAAATACGTTTATGGTTTTCAAAAAATTTCACTTTAAATAAAAAAGCAGCGTGAATCAGAACGGATTCTTTATGAAGGTTTCTTTGGCATAACTACGCTACAAATGTCAAAATTACGAGTGGTCAAGACCTTCGGTCGTTGCAAATCCTTTGCATTCGACCGATTCAAAAATGCGACCGTTTGGAAACGCTCGCGCAAACCATTCATAATGTGACAAGTGATTTCAAAAATAATTACCCAGTGTAGACAATGATATTCGGGTCCAACGTAAAATCAGTGCTCCTTTATGGCTGCGAAACTTGGAAAGTCACAAAGGAACTCACCCAGAAGCTCCAGGTTTTTGTGAACCGTTGCCTGCGCCATATTCTCGGCATTCGCTGGCCCGAGATTACATCTAATGACTGTTTACGACAGCTGTGTCACAAAACCCCTATCGACCAGCAGATAAAACGCCGCAAGTGGAATTGGATTGGCCACACTCTCCGAAGAGGCCCTGAGCACATACCTAAAAAGGGAGTGGAATTCCCAAGGAAAGCGTAGTCGGTCGCCCCAAACAGACCTGGCGACGCACCGTGCTCGATGAAGTTAAGAAAATCGGCAAGACCTGGAGTGAAGTTAAGCGCGTAGCTCAAGATAGATCGAGCTGGAGAGTCTTTGTGGACGCCCTCTGCCCCAGATAGGAACATAGGACCATAAGTCAAGTAAGTCAGTAGTCAAATGAATACTACGCGAGGCCAGACGTATAGCGTGGCGACCTCCCTGTCCTCTTGCATAAACTGTATTGTAGACATAAATGATATAGACAACTGGGACAGTTTCGGTTTTTCACTTATAAGGCCTACACGTAAATTTTAAAAACAGTGGCGGCTCGCACAAAACGTTACTGGTTTATAGTAACTCGAGAACTATTTAGGCAATTTGACAAAACCAAACTATGTTTCTGTCACCTTATTGGCCTTCTTGGAAACCTTAAACTCCAGTTCCGATATGTGCGATAAATTCCATATATGTGAGAACACACTCGCGCTTATTTCTCGAGGGAGCAAGATGTCGGCGCCGTAAATGTTTTAACAAACAATAACTGGATTGTGGCGAGGTGGATTAGTTTGTGATGTATTTTATCAAGTTTTGTGTCTCTGTCTTACGTATCAGAGAATTGAAAAAAGATCTAGAAGAAGAGCATCCGACGTGCCCAATGAGTCTTAGTTACCAGTCAAATCCTTGGGAGAGGTCTAGCCAAAATAATAATGACGAATAACTATCAAGAAAATCTATCGTTGTACTTTGAAACTTTTTATCAATTTAATAAAGTTTACTGATGGAAAGCACTCCACCGACAAGAGCCCAGCTCTTAAATATAAGAAGAAAAATGAAAAATAGAGAATATACTTTAAAAATAATTTAGAAATCTGTTTTTACTTAGTCACTTAGATATTAAGTGTATTATTTTTATTGTATTAGTGTAACTTTTTATTGGTTTAGGTTTAAGAGTTTTGTAGTAATAAAATCACTATAACATAATTTAGGAAAGACTCTATTTATATATTTTCTAAGTTTTTTAGTAAATGGAGCAGCAATTAGCATTTCAATATAAGAGTAGGAGCGAGTGAGAGACCTAATAGCAGTGAACGTCAAGAGCGCTGTACGTAAATCCTTTTCCTGTTACTTGACAGTTTCCCCTTTCATCAGATTTTAATTATAACTTACTTATTTTTGGACAGATTAAAAATAATGTTTTCTGTTTAAGATTAGGATTATGTTACTTATTAATATGAATAATAAAAATAATTAATTCAAATACAGTCCAGTGAAATATGTCTTGCCCTAAGTATCGATGGGTAGGTATAGTTTATGTGTATAAAGTATATGTGTATGTGTTACATTTTAAAATATTTAATACGTACTCACTTTTACCTTTCAATTGAGTAAATATCCTCTCAATTTATCGCAGGTCGACCGGAAGAGATCCCTACATAGGATAAGTCCAATATTGTATATTAGCACTTTTGATCTTTTTGTACTTTATTTGTTCTTTGGTATAATAAAGCAATTACAAACAAACAAACAGTATCAGAAACAATTGATTTAAATTCTAAATTGACATTAATTGGAGCAAAACGCAAAAACCATCCCATAACTTCAGCGCAAAACTGTCTAATAAATTTGCAAAGTAATTTGCACATACGCGACCGCAACCGCGGCGTTGTATTTATTTCAAAGTAAAAGTCATAAGTTGATAGCGATTTTAGGCGAAATGGTAGCAGAAGTGGCGCTCTCATTTAAAATATTTTTTTTTAAACTAAATATAGTGTACCTATTTAAATATATTGTGTGTATATTTAAAAATTTGATTCGTAACAATGTCTAAAAGACCTTTAAACTATTTTATGAATAACTTTTGAAAGTAGTATTGGTAGTCCGTCTAGTTTTAAAACGGGTTTTCGTTAGTAATAATTTCAAATGTAATTCATAAAATAGTTTAAGGTCTTTCTAGACATTGTTACAAATACAAATTTTCATTATCACCATATTTTGTTTTAAACAATTTATTTCAAATGAGGGCGCCACTTCTGCTACCATTTCACCTTAAGTGAAATAGGACAAAAATTAAGCGAATAAAACCACAGAAGATCTATATCAGTAGAACTATGATAATCATCGCATAGCTGAGTGTTTAAAGTCACATCATTTCAGTCGCATAGCGTCCACTGCTGGACATACATAAATAATTTTAATAAATTGATGATGATAGTACAAGATCATAACGCTTAACCAATGGCAGAATCAGAATGGTTCAACGTTAACTGACCAAAAACTTGCATTTAGGTATCCATTTGTGAATATTAATGTGAATCAATTTAAAAAGTATACGATAGCGGTCTATTTACATCTCATTTTCAAACCCAACAAAATCAAAATGAGAAATATTTCGTTCAACGAATAAGTATTGCCATCCAACGTTGCAATGCTGCCAGATTTTTAGACACTACCGCAGGGCAATGACCTGCAACACGTTTTTAAGTTAAAGTTTTTTTTTAATAATTTTTATTATTTGTTCAGTTAAATTTAAATTTTAACTTCTTATTGCATCAAACAATGTATAGCTTTTCTAATACCATGATGTTTGCTAGTATATAGTTGTCGACACTCGAGACGACTACCGATCTTCTTCGATCTTTGAATCTGTAACGCTATCTTATGCTTTGAACCACCACACAACTGATGCCGCTGTATACTGACAAATGGACTGTTTCTCGCTTGTTTATTAGCAAATAGGTGAATTTTATGTTCACCACACAGACATTATGTAACAATTAACGTCCGGGACTATCACCTGGATCTTCAGTTTGTATAAATTACCTTGTGGTTAGACTTCTTTACGTGAGAGTTGCTAATTCCTGTATAAAACTCGTAATCCAAATCCTACTAATATTATAAATGTGAAAGTAAGTTTTTATATTTGTTTGTTTTTTACCACTTCACGCTTCATTCACTCTATCTTGATGAAATTTGATATGGATATAGTTTGATACCCAGGGAAGGACACAAGATAGTTTTTATCCCGAAATTTCCACGGAGAGCGAAGCTCGCGGACACAGCTAGTAAAACATAAGTAATAAGCTTAAACATCTTGTACTATAACTGCATTTCCAAGGAGAGTTGACGAATGGTGACGGCCCGTGTAACACTTTTCGTTCTAATGCATTTCCACAGAGGGTTAACGTCAGGCAAGTGGTTAAAATCTTAAAAACTGTTTCAACTATTTCTTATAAATTTCGCAAGGTCTTCGTGATCCTTAGATGATCATTGACATGCATCCTTTATTTGGAAAAGAAACAGTGAGAAAGTAAACCCAGGGCTCCGAAGCAGACCAGTTGAAGATGATCACTGAGAGTCGTAATCCAAACACATTACAAGTTTGTTTATGCAAATTTAAAAATACCATCTAGTAATGAGTGGCGGATTTACATATTCTAACCGACTTAGTAGAATTGATATCCGTAGCGCCATGTATTTGCCAAATAAATTAAAAAGCCCTGTCTTTCAACGTTAACTCTCAGTAACTTTTAAACGAGTGAATCGATTTTCGTCAAATATAGCTAAAATTAACGCATGGTAACTTGCTTTCACGTAAAAATTGCATCGAAATCAATTCAATATTCATCGACCTTAATGTCTAACTTATAACACCCCTCTTTTGATCGGGGGATAAAAACTAACATCAGAAAGTAAATCACAAACAAAAGTAACAGCCAAGAGATGCAAAGTAAATTCCGTAACAAGGATCGTTAAAATTAAACATTCCATGAAAACAGACAACACAGCTCATTACAAATGTAAAAGGCGAAACTTAAAATTTCAAAGTACACAAAAATAACGGCGGCTCCTTTAAATAAACATTTGGGGACCGGGTTTATAGCTTTGCATAATATAGAATAAATTAATTATTACCTGAACGCTGCGTAATTCTGTCTCCGCGGTTTATTTAGGGCCGCCGGCACGTTTTGCGGTAAAAATGTGTTTGTACACGCTGTACTGCTTTTTGGTTGAGTTGACTCTTATTTTGCAGATAGTAGTAGTAAGACTGTGCTTGTAATTTTTAGGTTTATTATTAACTTAATTCATTTCTCATTAAAGAGCTATTATGTACTTATGTTTCTCATCATCTAAATGTGTTGACTATAGCCTGCGTTATTAAACTTTTATAACTAAACTAAAACTGCACTGGACTTGATATTTATCACTTAAACACTAAATAAACTTAATAAAACTAAATTATACATATCATAATCTGAACTTATCTTTGAAATCATAAACTGACAGTTGTGGTGATATCTACGCCATACAAAGAACTACAACTACAAAATTATCTCGCTCAAGCCACACAGTATTTGACATCAAGATAATTTAACGCTTTTTTTATGTTTTTATTCTGGCCAGTTACATACATGCAAGAGGTTTTAGGCTATAAGTATTTCATATGCATGCAACAACTTGCTTTGCTTGCAGATAAGCGTGCGGCAAACGAAAAATTAATCACTTCTATTGTAATATTGGATTTTCGGATTAACCAGACACGACGGTTTATCTAGTATCCGACACTTGGCGATATCTGATCAAAGTTGAGAACTTTAAGAGCGATTGAAATGTTGAAGTTTGTGTCCATGAATTTCTGATAGTCGGTGGAGAATCTATTTGATCATGAAATTTTACTCTATTTCGTTAGTTTTTAGTTTTTCTTTCAAACTATGTTTATACATCGTTGTTAATAAAACATAATTAAGTATAAATGACATAAATTATTTTTGACTTGATTAAAAGTAAATTTGATATCTATTAAATCAACGACTTGTGTGGCTAGAAGATAAGACAAGACAGCCGATTGATCAAAGCAGTAACTGAGTGGTGGCCGAGACAGGGGAACAGACCAGTTTAAAAACCATCGGTCTGTTGGTCAGACGATATTATACTATACATCGGTCCGGTAAGATTGACGGGTAAACAGTGGATGAATAAAAAACAGGACCATGAGAAATGTTGTAAAAAAAAACCCATGAATCTAATCCTTGGAATTGAATCCAGAATCTTGTACACAAGTCCAGTGTATAGTGAAGTTTTCCAAACCCTTCCCGATCAAAGTCGTAAATGAAGTCAACAAAAGTTGTCAAAGTGAGATTAAAAGCAATCAAAATCAAACTGTCAGATCTGAGAGTTGACAAGCAATAATGTCGCTGAAAGTGTTGGACGGCAAAGAGTTAATTTGAGAGCTTGATGGATGGGCTAAGTTGGCCGTCTTACCAAGTACCCACTACAAATTACTGTGCCCAGTGTTCTTGATTGATGTTGTAGAATTTACTTACTGTGGCATACCGACCTTATTTTATACTTTTTAATGATAACGACATGACGACCTCCGTGGCGTAGTAGTCACCATGCTAGTTCGCCACCCACAGGTTTCGTGTTCGATCCCCGATAAGGGAAAGTTGGAAATAGGCCTTTTTTTAATTGTACTGGGTCTTGGATGTTTATCTATTTATGTATTTGAAAGTTTTCGTTTCTTGAAGTCGGTTAAAAATACAGTTTAAATTAAGAATGACTAAAACTATCTCCAAATTTCAGTTCTAATTGTAATTTCTGGACTGGATAAACACGGATTAGAAAGTATACAACATACTAAAAACTGGCTTCGCTCCCCGTGGGAATTTGGGGATAAAAACTATCCTATGTCCTTCCCTGGGTATCAAACTATATCTATATCAAATTTCATCTAAATAAATACAGTGGTTGAAGCGTGAAGTGGTAACAAATAAACAAACAGAAATATACAAACTCAGTTTCGCATTTATAATATTAGTAGGAAGAAGGATTAAGGCATGAAATGATAAACAGGAACGTCTACGATGACACGTCGAACTTATAAAGACTTCATTTGAACGGTTGATGGATGAGCCAAGTTGTGGACATCTCACTGTACGTGACCAGCAGAGTGTTTTATTGATGGTGTAAACCAGAATGCGGAAATTTAAGAAACTTGTAGCTCGATAAACCCGTGTACACAATAAAGAAAAGATTCAAATTAATTTTTTAAAGTATACCTTGACAAGAAAACCATAAAAAGTCAAAAAATTAAAATTGACATAAAAAACGCATCATAATCGATCCATTTCTATTATTGAATGTTACTTTAAGGATCGAGTGTATTTTTTTTGTATATTTTTTTATAAATTTGCATGCTATTTTAAAATGTCGGCGCCATCGCATTAGGTATATAACCTGTAATGATAAGTGCTTGTAAGATATTGAAATAAATAAATAAATAAAAATTTGTTTGGGAGCTACGATTCACAAACAGACATACAGTGCACAGATACGTCAAACTTATAACTCTCCTCTACCTTTTCTGCATCGGGGGTTAAAAAGAAATACATGTATGAATGACCTTTGCCGGTCAACAACTCACATGAGTTACATCGTCATAATTTCAATTACAAAAGTACATTGTTATACAATGTACATGTACATACACAGTCTCCTAAGAATTTCCAAAACCAGATTTGTGATATTGTTGTATCCCTTCTTTGGTCGTACATTTCAAGTAGGCATTGAAAACAAATTACTGTAGAAAAAAGACTTAGTGAAAACATTCCAAAAATCTCTGTCTGCGACTACGAAGGATGTAACTCTTATTCGAAACGTTAGACGGAACAAAATAAAAGTTCGTGCTAAGGCACATTTATAAAATAAATTAATAATTTATTCAAAGCGCAATAGTTTAAAAACCAACATTCCAAAAATCCTTTTTTTTTTGTTATATTGATAACAAATGGATTTTTTATTAGATCCACTATCAAAGACAAATCTAACGAGACCTTTCAAGCTAAAATCCATTAAGCTGTTTAGGCTGCAGAGTCTTCGCTACACTCGAAAAACAAAACCCTCTTTCTAGAGCAGTTGGGTCATGATACCAATATACGAGAAAAATACTACTTAAGAGCTGCTTCCAGCGACGTACAATCCAATAATGCGGCGACCGGTGTTGATGGCCGGTACAAGTTTTTGCACTTCTCGAGTGCGGCAGACTCGAGAGCAGAGTTGTTCAAAAATTAGAGCGTTCTGTAAAGGAGAGCTGGTGTTTGGGCCAAGTCATGCACTTGATTCTTTTTGCAGAAGTTAAAATAGTAGAATTCAAATCTTACATTTTATATTTCTGTAAGTATCTTAAATTGTTTATCACCTCGTAACAGCAAATTGAAAACATGGATTTCTACCACTAATGCGTTCTTGGATTTGTAGTAGTAATTTTAATGTTTTCGGCAAGGTGGTATAAAAAACAAAATGGTTAATATAGCTAACAAGGTGGTTCAAAATGCGATTGTTTTAGAACATGCTCGGGGAACTGCAGATGATACATATAAATAAAAAATGCTACTTTAAAGCTGCGCCAACCGACGTACAACCCAATAATGCGGCGACCGATGTTGATGGCTAGTGGCGAGGCGAGAATTGCAAACATTTTTTGCACTTGTCAAATGCGGCAGACTCGAGATCCGACTTGTTCAAAAATTAGATCGTTCTGTGAAGGAGAGTTGGTGTTTGGGCCAAATTATAAACTTTAGGTTTGTTTTTTTATAACAAGCTTTTATTGCTTGAAATCCCAGAGGTGCCAGACTTAACTTATTATCTCATTAATCATTTTTGTGGGATGCATTTATTGATGAGAGATGAGAAGTAATTCCCCCGGTGTTGCACGCGTAGAAATTGCGTTTTGCTTTCTTTAATTTTGTTATCTTTAGCAATAGCTACAGATTGAAATAGCTGGAAACTAAAAGGGAAGGCCTTTGTCCATCTATATCGTGCCATTAAAAAAATAGTGTTAAAAGGCCACCCAAAATATAATTAGTGAGAAAATAAGCTCTGGCACCTCTACGGTTCCCGGTCTATAATTATTTTACTATATTAGTATAAATGTATGTGTGGGTCGAATCATGAAAGGTAAGTTGCAACTAGATCATGATATTTGATTCGCCTTTAATTTGGTATAGTTTCGTATCATTCCAAAACCTACAAAACTCGTGTTTGGTTTTAATGTACTGTGGTCTCCCTGTGAAAGTTGTTAAAAAAAAACTTAAATCAGAATTATAGTATACAAAATAAGGGCATAACCTTATATGTTAATTTATATTACATACAAGATAAAAAAACATGCGAGGGTACTGATGTAAACTTCCATATAATCCCTATACCTAATAGCGATTGTGTAAAAATTCACATATAACAACATAATTCACATTAAGATATCTACCTAAAGAAGCCTAAAAGCTTACGGGTATGACTTACACCACAAGGTTAAAATACTTCTAAGTCGTTGGAAGACCCAAGGAGTTTTGTAGGAGGATTAAGATAATTAAAATACTTGATGCCAAAGTTGTGGCTGTGGTTTAGGAGATTAAGACGGGAAGTCGCTCTCTCAAGGTATTTTTACGTTTTTCCTTCATTAACTATTCAAGAAGTTAGTATCTAGCTGTTTACAAGATTTTCTTTACGATTTTTTATGACAAGTAGGTATCAGGTTTTCTTTCTTGTAATTTAACATTTTTGCTATTCAATGTGAAGAATACATTTAATTCAACTGATGCAAAAAGTTTCTACTGACATCCTAGCCCTTTTTCCTTTCGTTAATCAATGTTAAGCTATGCCCTCCAAATTTCTATACGAAAACAACACAAACATTTTTTAAACTGAAATACAAGGCGATCGTCTGGAGCCGGCGCTTTTTAGCCTAGGTATTCATCCTATCATTTTATATTTAAATTCTAAATTGAACGCCTAGTTTCTTGACGATGGGACTTTTGTGGGATGCAAAGACTCGCTTGACACTGTAAAGAACCGCATATGTGCGTTCGTTGTTTACTTTCTCAAATATATTTAAACTTATATAATATATGCATTTTTATTTCTTCGAAGTCGGTTAAAATCATGAGTAGTAATCCACTATTGGACATAGTAATAAAAAATCTTTAATCTACTTGTTTGTTTTATTTTTGTGACAGTTTAGAAGAAAGCTAGGCTTGTGACATAACGATTTTTATTCGATATAGTAAATTAGATATTTTGGAATGATTTTATAAATTTTAAAGTTTAATAGATGGATCATTTCGGCAGTAGTTTAAAGTAAATTTTGTATGACATCGATTTTTGTATGCTTAGAGCCGAGTTTGGAAAAATGAGTTCGATTGTAGTATCAATTTAAAGTAATGAATCGAATATATCCGGGATTATATTGTATGCTCTATTTGTGTCATTTGGTCTATCTTTCATATATTTGAATAAAAGAGGAAAAATAAATTGAATTTGAATTTTTGATGGATTGGATTTTTATGACAGGCTCGTCCAACGCTAGATGTCAGGGTCATTCAGGATCAAGCGAAGGAAATATGAGGATGTCTTCTTGGCCAAAAATATTTCTATATTGAAAAAAGAAGAAGACAACAACGACGACAATGAACGGCTTAGTCTGTTCCAGTGAAATCAAGTGATATTTCATTTTTTTTGCAAGTTTGGTGTTTAGGTCTTTTCGTTCCGGGAATGGAATCGTCCGTCAATGATTTAATGATTAATCATTGATCGTTTGAATCGATTCTGTTGAGAATGAAACATCTGATTAAGTGTTAAGCTTATAGAGCCCTCTGTTATAATGGAAGTTAATATTCTGACGACTTTGTCTGTTCATGAAATCTCGTTAGTTTCTACTGTTCTGGCCTTCATAACCGAAGGGATCTCTAGAGGAGTAGAGACTTCTAGGATTCAGATAGCCTGTTCTAGTAGCGGTCCAGGCGGGCCAACATTTATTGACCTAGTTGCTACATATGATTACATCACGTTCTGTTCAGAATTGATTAGGCGACGATCCGAAAGCTGCAGGAGGTAACTCCGTTTCATGACTGAACGATTCGGGTATAATTGTAGCCCCTATAACTCGTAGTGGTAGACCGGTAGAATTCTTACACCGGAATTCTTTCTACACACATTACTCACACTTTGGGAGGGGGGTAATGCAGTAACTTAACACAGAAATAATAGGGTCTTTAGGGTTTATAGGAGATTAGGTGATATATGATTTTAACGTAAATTCTTTCTTGTAATTTTAATTATTATTATTTAAATACTACGATTATTCTTGAATTTATTAATCAATGATTGATTATCTTCTTGAGTTTAACACTAAATGGTTGATTATCTTCTTGAGTTTATTAATTAATGATTGATTTTGATTATGAATTAGGCATGAACTTGGTACTTCAGAAGTTATTTATGAAGTTATCTCTTATATGTTTAATCTACTATGCTCTACTTTCCTTTACCAATCTTAATTGGAAATCAAAGAATATAATTTAATTCGTGAATGAAATCATATCTGTTTTAAGTATCTTAATTGACTGGTTTATTCCATGGAATGGTGATTTCTCTTGGAGAAGTCGAGACCTGAAGTTGGTTTAATGTTCTGATATTTATACATCTTCATCTGGGCTATCTGGATGGGTTGTGCCAGCGCTTTTTGAGTTCTCGCTCATAGGGTACTGTTATTCTACTGCAAGGCAAAAGAACGCCCTCCATCTACGTTAAGTGTTTTGTCACGCCTGTCTGTGGAGATGAGATTTTGTGGAGATGCCTATTCGTCATATTATTCCCTTCGGACTTAGAGGAGGTGAGTCTGGAATCATACCTGTTTACCATAGGCTTTTTCTACGATTATTGGAATTATTGAGCTACTTTTGGTTGTGGCTAATCTATTGACAAAGAAACCATATTCCTAGTGAAGGAACAAGTCTGTGTGGACAATAATTTATAATACTTGATGAAAATATTTTATTCTTTTAACTCTAATTATAGAGTTTATTATAACACGGAGAAGACGTGTAATGCTGCGAAATCCTTATAACACGGAGAAATCGTGTAATTCTGTTTATTCTTATTTTGATAAGAGATACTGTACTGATATAGTTACTTCTGATTGGAGTTTTAATTATATAAGGACAAAATTCTTTCTTATTAGATTAAGTTTTATCCTAATTTAGAAAATCTGACAAATAAACTTGACTAAGACAAAAGGTGTGTAGAATAATAAAAACCCTTCAGGTAATTCAATTTTCGGATGATTTGCAGAAAAGAAGTTCGACCCCTAACCTGTAAAGGTTTATTAATTATAAATAAATAAAAACAATTGAGCCATTATTTGTCTAAAGGCCGGAAGGAGTTAGGTCCAAGTCTCTGGACGACTCTTAAGGATCGGGGCGGGCCATGGGGGCCTCGATTTTTAGCCTGAACCTGAACCTACTTGCTGAGCTCAATAAATAAATAGATATTTTCTTAACCAAGAAAGAATTATAATGAGGTTATATTCTATAGTTTATACTGGTATTTGATTTCTATATTTAATTTAAATTAACATTCTAAATTCTTTATAAATAATTTATTTCTAAAAACAAACGCAGACGACAACGTGTTCTACTAGAGTTTGAGTTACTATTTACAATATGAGTCCTTTCTACTAGTAACTATCATTGCCAAATTACAGAACTGTTCAATCTATTAAGATAATTAAAACTATGTGTTTGTTAAGGATTTAGGATTAATATTGAAAGTATAGTTGTAATTATAAATATAAAATAGGTAGGTAGTTTAGGATTGTTACATTTTAGTGCCTTTGCCAGGATCTTTAGCAGGATTTGAAAAAAATACTTTGGAACTTTAATATCATTATAATGCTAATTTCAAATAATTGATTCGACTAAAATATCATTGTCATGATAATTAAAAAGGTAAAATGGTTAAAAATTTTAGAAAGAGGTAGGGCGTTTTTAATTGTTTGTTTCTGTCTAGATTTCAAGTGAAAAGCAAGTAATGGAGAATATAGGCGGTAGAATCATCATTTTTGTATTGTATAACGAGAAATGGCATATTATATGGTTTAGTTTTTGAACCGCTAGACGTAAAGAAAGGAGGATGCCTTTGGTGGGGAAGACTCAAACATATATTGAAACCATGTTATTAAGATTTAGAAACTTAAGTTTATAATTGAGATATTACTAGTTAAACATGGTATACGCACCTTTGTAACAATGTTGTTTAAGGTCTTTGGAAACTAATTTGATTCGCTGATTCTGAGTCAGACTTTTAAGTTTAACAAGAATTTTCTGACTATTTTTAAAACATTGTATTACTGTGAAAATGTTTAAACCTACACGCAAGTGTCAAACTATGAAATGAGTACAACCCTAAAGAAGAACCTGCGTTCAAGGAGGAGTTTTGGGTGAAACTACATCGCCAACTGGATCTAAAGAACCAACCAGAATTCATACTTTGAAAAGGAGAACTATAGTTCGAACTAGACCTATGGAACAAGGAAATAGAAATTTTATGAGATTGATGCAAAGAACGATTGGAGTAATGTCCAAAAAAATAAATACATTATGTGAAGAAGTAAAATAAATCAATAATTCTACAAAAACTTCAACAAGTAACATTAATACTCAACCAATGGAGGAGGAGTCGGAAGAAGAAACCATCGCAGCAGAGATATCAAGACAATCATCAAATGAAAAACAACTTTAAAAACTTAAACTTAGAAAAACCTAAATTTGTTGATAAAAAAATGTACACGCTGTAACTTTAATGAAGATTTCGAAAGATACATAAAAATAATTGGAAAATCAGATAATGAATTAGACCTTATTCAAGAATGTTTCAGTTCCAGTTCCAAACGAAAGCCTCAAAAAATCTCTGCTCGGACCCTAGACTTAATGGCAGAGCGACGATCAAAGCCGCTGCATACCTCCAAAGATGCTGAATCATATCGGCAGCTCAACAGACGTATACAAAAGTCCTTGCGACACGACATCCGCTCCTTTAATACTGAGCGTATTAAGGAGACGATAGAGCAGAATAAAGGCTCCAAAGTGTTCGCAAGAGCTATGTCGGTTGGGCAAAGCCGATTGATGAAGCTGAAGACGGAGGACGGCGGCGTGGTGTCGACAAAGGAAGGGGTTCTGGCGGAGATCGAGAGGTTTTATGGACAGCTGTATACCTCAGTATCACAACCCAGTAAACAAATGGTTAAAGACCCAAGAGCCAAGCTAACCCGACACTATACCGAAGATATCCCGGACATCAGCCTGTACGAGATTAGGATGGCCCTCAAACAGCTTAAAAACAACAAGGCGCCGGGCGAGGATGGAATCACAGCAGAGCTTCTGAAAGCGGGCGGAACGCCGGTACTGAAAGTCCTTCAGAGGCTCTTTAATTCCGTTCTGCTCGAGGGCGTAACGCCGGAAGCGTGGAGCAGGGGCGTGGTGGTCCTGTTCTTCAAAAAGGGAGATAGCACCCTAGTGAAGAACTACAGGCCTATCACGCTTCTGAGTCATGTATATAAGTTGTTCTCGAGGGTCATTACGAATCGTCTCGCAAACAGGTTCGATGCCTTCCAGCCTCCCGAACAAGCCGGTTTCCGTAAAGGTTTTAGTACTATGGACCATATTCAAACGCTGCGGCAGGTTATAGAGAAGACGAGGGAGTATAACCGGCCGTTATGCTTGGGATTCGTGGACTATGAAAAAGCCTTCGATTCGATCGAAACATGGGCCGTGCTTCAGTCTCTCCAGCGATGCCATATTGACTATCGGTATATCGAAGTGTTGAAGTGCTTATACAGTAACGCCACTATGTCAGTCCGAGTACAGGAGCAGTGCACGAGGGCAATTCCACTGCATAGAGGTGTAAGACAGGGAGATGTTATATCTCCGAAACTGTTCACCGTTGCACTGGAAGATGCCTTCAAGCTTCTGGAATGGGAAGGATTTGGCATCAACATCAATGGCGAGTATATCACTCACCTTCGATTTGCCGACGATATTGTTGTCATGGCAGAATCGATGGAAGACTTAAGTACTATGCTCGGAGACCTAAATCGAGTTTCCCAACAAGTGGGCCTTAAAATGAACATGGACAAAACCAAAGTAATGTCGAATGTCCATGTTGCGCCCCTACCTGTTTGTGTTGGGAGCTCCACCCTCGAAGTTGTAGACCAGTATATCTACCTGGGTCAATTGATCCAGGCAGGAAGTTCCAGCTTCGAGGAAGAGGTCTTTCGACGACTCCGACTCGGCTGGGCAGCGTTCGGGAGGCTACGCAATGTCTTCTCGTCCAAAATACCTCTGTGCCTCAAGACTAAGGTTTACAACCAATGTGTGTTACCAGTGATGACTTATGGCTCCGAAACGTGGTCCCTTACTATGGGTCTCATAAGAAAGCTCAAGGTCGCTCAACGCGCTATGGAGAGGGCTATGCTCGGTGTTTCCCTACGTGATCGAATCATAAATGAGGAAATCCGTAGGAGAACAAAAGTCACTGACATAGCCAAGCGGATTAGCTCGTTGAAGTGGCAGTGGGCGGGACACATAGCGCGACGAACCGATGGCCGATGGGGCAAAAAGGTTCTTGAATGGCGACCGCGTACTGGCAAGCGAAGCGTAGGGCACCCACCTACAAGGTGGTCAGATGACCTGACCAGGGTCGCTGGAAAGCGCTAGATGCAGGCCGCTCTTGATCGGTCATTTTGGAAATCTTTGGGGGAGGCCTATGTCCAGCAGTGGACGTTATGCGGCTGAAATGATGAAGAATGTTTAGTAAGAGATGCAAGAGACTGGGCAAGAATTTACAAAGGAAGATGGACACTTCAGATTTTAGAAAGGATTTCTTGAAAGTTTACTGGGGGAGAATTAACAAAATGAATTACGTCGGAAGATAGTACAGGAACAGTGAAATAAAGACACAACTCCCACTATGCTAGTTCACTTTTTACAATAGTCTGGAAAAGCACAAATATTAAATTATAGTATTCCAGGTAGTCAACTTATCGCCGATATAGTGCGACATTATCCAAGACACGTACAACAAGTTTAGATAACTTCTAAAGTAGATACGATTATAGGAACAGCTGAAGGAGCATGAATGACATTAAAAACTAAGAATTACCAGGTCGTGTAGTTCAGAAGACTTCAGGAGATTGGGAAAAGAAGAAAAAGATTTAAATAGTTATCATCAATGGCAGAGACCGGAGGCCTTAACATGTCAGAATAATCGCGCTGTTAATGCTGTAGAAGTCCATACAAAAGAAATTAGAGACAAAAAAGTAACATTACTAACAGTGGAGTTTCGAAAAGTAGCGTTGGTTACTTTGATAATCCTTCCTCCTTTCGAAAGGAACTTATCTGTATTGGTTGTACCAAAACTTAGTACTAACTTGATATTGGGTTTTGATTGTATGAAAGAAAATGAAGTTTCAATAAGACTGGACAAGGAAAGTGAAGGATTAGAGATATCCATAGGAAACGAAAAACGGTTATTTAAATTTTATGAGAGAAAGTCAGTAAATTGTTTGCCTTTACAGACTATTACTGAAAATAATGAAGACAGTGAAAATAATCAAGTTGAAAATATAATAACAAAGACTAAAATAGGGTTAAAAGAACAAGAGAATATTAAAAATATTTTATTAAAACATAAAAGTTTGTTTGCATCTAAACTAGGAAGAGCAAATTGTTATGAACACGTTATTACGATAGAACCACACCTGTAGTGCCAGTGTCATGCACCTATAATGAAGAGAATCTATCCGATACCCTATGCTTATAGAGAAAAGGTAGAGAAAAAGTTATTAGAATTGCAAGAGCAAGGAGTAATTAGTCGTACCTCAACTCCATATTGTAGTCCATTAATATTTTCATTAAAAAGAGATGGATCAATTAGGGTGTTATTAGACGCAAGAGAAATAAATAACAGCAGGCAGAATTACAGCAAGAAGATGTAGAGATTCAAGAGTTATTAGATGGTTTGTTGAATGGAAGAGTGGTGTCCAGGCGTATGAATCAGTTGTTACCAAGATGTTGGGTAGTGAAAGGTTTATTATATTTCATTCCGGGTTTTTCAGATAAGAGAAATCTTTACTTACCAGAGGTACTTAGAGATGAGATTATATGGCAAATTCATTTAGAAATGGGACACCAAGTCCTTAAAAAATTATAAAATATATCCGAGATAGATTTTATTGGAGAGGAATTACTAAACAGGTTAAATCAGTACTTAAGGGTTGTTAAGCTTATGTTTTATGTATTTATAAAATCAATGATTGTATTTCTACTAAAACCTTAATAAAACTGAACCAATTTCTCAAAAAAATATGTATCAATATTATATGAATATATTGCATATAATTTCCGTCCAGGATATGAAAAATTAATAATTAAAAAAATAAACATTTCACCGGTTTGATTATTAGAAAAATTCTATACCAATCGAAAGTATGAAGCCCATAGAATAAGCAAACGTTTGGTTGCCTATTTTTTTCCGGTCATAACTGTCGGGTAGCTAGGTATAAACAGGTAAATCGATAGAATTAAAATTAAATGAATACAGATACATTTTCACGTCTTTATCCCTAGCGGGGCAGGCAATAAATAAATAAAAATAATAAAAAATTAAATGAAAATAAAGATTATGTCAGTATAAACACGGTGGTATAGGGTTGCCTGCGAAAAATCAGACCCGAAGGTCGGTTGTCAATTTTTGAAAATTAAAATATTTCTGCGTGTATATGTGCGACTGAGAAGTCCCAACCAACCATTCCATGCGATAGAAGAGAACACAGCATAGCAGCTGTTTG
Source organism: Acrobasis consociella (assembly GCA_963555685.1). Lineage (NCBI taxonomy): Eukaryota > Metazoa > Arthropoda > Insecta > Lepidoptera > Pyralidae > Acrobasis > Acrobasis consociella. The sequence continues at coordinate 1,934,921 of OY743107.1, forward strand.
AAGTCCGTCCATTTAAGAAAAGAACTACTTCAACTCCATATCACCATGCTGGATATCTTTATTTCAGAAAATTTTACGAACTATTTTCATAGGTTCCATGTGGCTTAATGCAACGGATCGATTATGCGTGAAACTTTAGCCTGAGAACTGCGGTTGGTTCTTATGAATATTTAAATATTATTTTTCCATACAACGTGGCAATGCTGCCAGCCTTTTGGCCACGTTGCCGAGGGGTAATATTTTAGTGGAACTACATAATTTGTAATTTTTTAGTTTTAGCTCTTATTTAGTTTTAATTTAAATTTTAATAAGTTTTATAGTTTGAATTTAAGTTTTAAAAGTTTAAAAAATCTTTTTGTATTTATAACTATCCTATATATTATTAAATATCCTAAAAAACATGACGTAGTGTAATTATCAAATAAAGCCCACGTAGACAATGATGTAGGTTAGTAATTTTATTAACAAACATCAATATTTATTAAATCATTTTTGGGAATGTGATACAAATAGCAAAAAATTCATATTGTCTACTAACAACTGATGTATAAATATATCAATTTACAAATTGGCCTAAAAACTGCAGTTCAGTGCGATATTAGCCGTCAGGGATATATCAAAATAGTCATACGTCAACACACATGAACAGAAACGCATAAAATGAATATGACGGTGCGTTTGGCAACTCCGGATTTATAGGCCAGCGATGATTTCGCACACAGTCTAGATGAATATAAAGTCTAACAATATATGCGGAAACTTCAAGGGTGAATTCAGTCCGAGATAGTGAACAACCTTCCCCAGAAACATATGTCAAAATATGAAAAAATTGCTTACCATACAAACTTGGATCAGCTGATCGGTCAACTTTGACTTTGAGTCATACACGACTACGAAAGAAACAACTGCGATGAACGTGATTGAGTCTTCTGGTGACTGACACAGAAAATAACTGGATCTTTCACCACGACAATTCGCCGGCCCATTCCTTTGCAAGAATTTTTGGTGACAAAAGGCATTCCAACGTTGCCGCACTTACCCTGTTAATTCTTATTCCCCATGATGAAGTCGCACCTCAAGAGAACTTATCATGGTGAAGAATAGCAGGTCAAGGAAACTTAAGCCGCGTTGCTTAAGATGGATACATTAATTTTACAAGATCCAGGGGTCCAGTGCCATTTAAAATAAATTAATTGAAAAAAAACTTAGATGTCATTTAAAATTTTGTCTTGTTCAAGCCCTAGTTACCTTCAAATTATCTTATGAATTAAACTTTCACTTACTGCAAACTAATCCAACAGCTATAAAAAACAAGGTGCTCTTCTTACAAAGAATACTTAAATTAAGTTTTTATAGTCACAAACAAATGCATTTTCAATATTGCTTCACTGATTTTATTAAACTGTGACAAAAACTTTTATCTGCGAAATGGAAACGTCAAATGCAACCGTTGCGTTTGTCAATAACTCAGAGCGATAAAAATAATGATTTAATTCGTTTGTTCTGGCCAGTCTGCAGTTTGGATACTTTATCGATATTAAGATAACATCTAGAACTGAATAGAATATTAAACTTTAGACATAAACAAGTAATAAAAGAAAAAAAGTAACTATAGCTAAGAACAATCTCGATACGGTAATAACGACCTGTATGATACATTAAGGAAGCAATAAATGATTTGATTGATTTGATGGTACAGAGAGATACTCAGAGGGCAGAGCCAAATGGGGTTACTCTGACTATAGTTTGTGTGACTATGGGGTCACTCAATGCATGGACCATTTTTTGTCATGCTGCCCGATTCCTTGTACTAAGGCAGATCTGAGTATGGTTATTGATATCGTTGCTAGGTTCTGGTCTAAACATTTTTAATTTGAGCCATATCGACTCGATATGAAGATCTCAATCCCATTAGCTTTGTAAGGAAAAAAAAAACCGCAGGTCCATTGGTTTAGAAACTTCGATACCACAGACAGACACATAAAACTTATAACACTCCTCTTTTTGTATCAGGGGTTTAAACATATTTGTATAGCATTACTTTACTCAGAACATTGATTGGTAATTCACTTATTATACAGACTAGAGGAGATAGATAGGTAACTATTTATTGTACACCAAAAGTAACAAAGAAATTATTTACATTAAATGAGTAAAATCGGTCTTATCGCTTAAAGCGATCTCTTCGAGAAAACCAGCATGGATAGGAATTTGAGAAAGTTAAAGACGGTGGAACAACTGACCAAGAAGGAAAAATATGAAAATTTTCCTTTAAGGGTCCTTTAGGAACCTCGAAAATCATTGAAATAAAATACCCTGAATTTTCCTTTGCAAAAAATACTAAAAACCATTTTTGACTCTTTTTGTAAAGGTTTCTAAACCGGATAGTATTTCAATGACTTTCGAGGTTCTAATGAAACTTCAGGATACTAGCTAAAAAGTTGTACGAGGGTTTCTAAAAATCTCACTTACAGAAAGAGAAATTAATTTTTTTGTGTTTTTAAGGTCGCTAGCGCAGGGAGGAGCCTTAAAAGAAAAGTTCACGTCCACCTTTTAAACTCCCTTACTTCATAAAGTCATCATCAATGGTTCTCTTCTTAGCTATGTATTTATATATTCGGTAGTATAAGTAAATGTGTGTATTATATCAGTCAATATTCATTCTGATATGTATATATAACAGGTACTTATTTAATGTTATTTTATAATATATATTAATATTTTTTATTGTATGTATATTTGTTTTTTGTGCCGCATAATTTTCTCTGTTTATCCCTATGGTATACTGGTAAAAAATGTTCTTAGCATTTGTGAAAAGTATATTTGTACTTTGTAACAATAAAGTACGATAAAAAAATTATAAGCAAACCTTCCCTTTCCTTTTCCAGCGAGAGTCCTTAAGAGCGCCCAACCCGCCTCACTTTTTATACAAACGCTCGTACGTGATTATGGCGTTGTAGCAGATCTTTTTTGGAAAGTTTTGAACTAACAGGAATATTGTGCGCCATATCTAGGTTTCTATCGAAAATAAAAATAAAAATTTGGAAAAACAAATTCAGTATAAGTCTCCAAAAATCTGGTTTTTTGTACAAATTTTACCTGAACTTCGGCCGATCATATAGTATTCATGAAGTGTAAAAGTAAAAAAAATATTTGCATAAAAACCTTGTAAATGTAATAATGATTCTAAATGAAAAACATTTATTTCACACACTCGTAAGGCTTACTGAAAAACACGTATTACCTGGAACAAGTTTAATAATTTTCGCACGCTATGAAAAGTTAATATTCGTTCAATGAATAGTAAATTATAATACTAATTCCGTACAATATATAATGCAAACTGAGCGCTCAGGTGCTATATCTCTCTTTTCACTTTGATTTTTTTCTATCATTGCGCTGGATGAAACAACAAGCATTTCCAACCATGCTCGCGTTGACGATAGACGGACCGGGAAGGGCCCTCTTAAATCCAGCGAACTACACAGGCTGTAAATAAATAAACAACACATAAAAGTAGTTTTATTCTTTAATCACGGAGAAATACTCAAACATAAAAGCGGCAGTTGTCTATGAATCGCTTTGTGTCGTGTGTCCGACACACAAAAACTGCGTGACGAGGGTGCGGTACAGGTGCGGCGTATTGATTGCCCTTTTTGTATTTAAACCGATTTCTTTGAACATAACCTGTAGTCCTTCCCATGTCTTTTCTTTACTTATATATTTTAAGGTGAAGCCTTTTAGTTTGTTGGTACTTAAGTAGTCGACATCTGTAAGAATTATAAAAACTTTTGTAGTGATAAAAATAAGCAAATACCTGTTAAGTAATACGTACCAAGTTGCATCAATCAGATTCTTATAAAAGAGAATATGCATGAAAAAAATATGTGTTATCTAACCAGTTTATTCGTAAGTATTCAAAAGTAAAGTACAAACAGTGAAAACAAAATAAAAATTGGTGGAATAACGAACGAGATATAGTGATTTTACCAAATTATGTCTAGATAGACATAATTTGGTAAAATCACTATATCGAGTGAGATCACTCGCAAAAACGTTATTTTCTATAGCTAATGTATTGATGATATGTAATTATGACGTCACCAGTCCATATCGGACTTCTCTCTCCAATTAAAACTTTAAAGTATCATAGGTTAGTTGCTGTTTAAGATATTTTATAAATTACTAGCTGTACCCGCGGGCTTCGCTCCCCGTGGGAATTTCGGGATAAAGAGTACCCTATGCCCTTCCCCAAGTCTCAAACTATATCAATACTTAATTTCATCCAAATTCGTTCAGTAATTTAGGCGTGAAGAGGTAACAAACAAACAAACAAACAAATATACAAACTCACTTTCGCATTTATAATATTAGTAGGAAGTAGGATAGTAGGATTTCATATTTGTTTACTGTGGTTAATAAGGATTTTATTTCACAAATAAAAAAAATGCGTGCATATTCTCTATTGACCGAGCAAAGCTAGCGAAGCGTCTCAGTTTCGAGATTTATTTTTAATAGGCCAAAATGCGTTTGTTCGGCTGTCAGTTTGTCTGTCTGTCCAGCTTTTCTTGCCTACAGGTCAAATTTTGTGAGAAGTTTCGAAAATTGTAAAGAAATATTATTTTGATTAAATTTTTTGAAATTTTTTCAAAATAGCCGAAATGTGGGACTTAAAACCTTTTAAAATATCATATTTCAGCCATATTACATTTTTTAAGTGTCAAAAATGTTTGATACTCTTATTAAGACGCAACTTTTTTCTCCGATAAACTTCAAAGATTCGGAGTGACTCGTGAGGTCTACAGCTTATAGAGCCACTTTTATACCTAGATGTATAACCTTTTTATAAGACTAATTTATGGCAGGGACTATTCTTAATTCCTGTTTAGCATTATATGTCTACTATCTTGCTAAGTGCCACGTCTTAGATTTTACGACCCTCAGCCCTGTCTCTTATACAAAAAAAGACGTGTCGCACTCGGGGACTGCCGCGGTAAAGCTATTGCAAACCATGGTATAATAAAATAAGGTATTCTCTTCCCGTGACAGCTGATGACGTAGGTGGAACTTGACTACGACATCAGTTTGATATTTGCCACTGTGTGAAATTGAATTACCCGAGCGTAATGCATTTTTGAACATTACATACCAATTTCGAATTAATAATCCATTATATCAATTTATAAATTGTTTAATTAATGAATCACGCGAGAATCGCGAGATACTACATAGCTAAGTTACTTAATATTTTATTTAATATTCATGAACTAATTGAGAAAGTCCTTAAATTTACTGAAAAGAACAATCAGTGGCAACACTTTGTGACGTAGTCGAGTTCTATCTCGGAAAGAGAATACCTGTTTTATTATACCCTGTTGCAAACAAGGAAGGACGGCAACGTCGCAAACGGACGACGGAGACGAAGCGGCAACCTACATGGTAGGCGGAGTGGGGAGAGCGTGAGGTTTTTTCGTTACGGAATTTCTGGATTCGCTCCCCGCGCTCAAGGCCCGCGATAGAAGCTATGCAATAGCTTAAAAAAGATGTAGTATTTAGTAGACATGTACTTAGATATCTCATATGAGGGAGGATCTAATACAGAACCTTTTATAAAGACTACTAATTGACAGTAATTAAGGTTACTTACTAGTTTATGATTTTCTTAAACGTCAAAACAAACATTTCCATTATGAAATATAGACATAAGTTATAGTTTCTTGGAGTCAAAAAGCGCTCTTAATGTTAGTTTTTCTACATTAATTAATTTCAAATCATGCTTAAAACGGATGTGATCAGTAACAAGTGACAATATTTTGTGACGTTTTATTCTCATAGCAGTACAAAGTAATTTATTTTTGATCCAGAAAAGTTCCTTATTTTCTGACTCCGTACTCCTGGGATTTACCCCAATGGTCTATATCTGTAAGTAGACGCTAAAAGATCTGACAACGCGAACATTCTAGACTTGGCTTATCTCCGCTGTGTAATATCTGAGCTTCGTTTTACTTAAAAATGGTTAAATCAGTTTATTTTTAGGGTTCCGAAGTAAAGAAGGACGTTTCGCTAGGTCTCTCTGTGTCCGTCCGTCTGCGGTTTTATTAGAGACCATAAATACATACTAGAAAGCTGATATTTTGGTATTATGGTATGTACATATATACTAATAATGCCAAGAAAGTGTTAGAATAAAATCTTTAAAAAAATTGATTTTGGTTAGCTTCCATACAAGTAGATAGGAGTAAGCTTTTTTTATTCTCGAATAACCCATCGTGTGGAATGTTGGATGGAATAGTTCTTTCATGAAAATATTATGAGCTTGTAAAAACCATTTTTTGATTTACGGATCAGTTTCTGAAATATTTGATTTTATAATTCCTTAACAACCTTAGGTTATATCTGAACACGTAAAAAATTCACAGCAGTAGTATATATTAAAAAGTTTAAAGATAAACAAAGACACAAGCAGACAAACAGGGCCAGGTAAGGTTTACAAATTAAAAATTTATAGCCGACCAATTTATATAAATGTACTCTGAAAAGGAAAATTTCATATAAATTGAATAAAAAGTAATTTTTACACGGTTTTACTGACGTGAACTCAAAGTCGACATTTTTAACTACGGAACCCTACCCAGCGCATAGCCCGACATGCACTTGGCCGGTTTTATGAAACTTTATTCGTACTACTAATGTTCGGTGAAATGCAGTACAACTTTGATTAACCACTTGTTAATTGAGTTTGGGTCTACCAGTTTATGATACGCAAATTTGTAAGTAAATAATAATTGTCTTTATTAAGTATCGATACAATGTTTTAAGCCTTATAACTGTAAATTTCCTAGAAAGACAATGACGTTTCCCGTCATAATATCTAAAAGTACCAAAAGCAGCATGAAAATTTGGTCGTCCGCGGACCACCAAATTATACTGCACTGCTGGCGGTATGTTTGCGCAATCCTCGGTAAACAACTTCGCGTAATGAAGATTCGACATTGTATATTTTTAGCGTGGTTCAAGGCATAAGACTGGCGATTCTTTTATAAAGACCGAAAACTATTTGCCAGGCACATTCAAAAAAACCCCGACGACAACATCTAGTGATGAATTGCGGAACTACACATTCCAACCGATGTTACGAGTACGTAAGTTTAAATCCGTAGCGCCATCTCTTATTTGCTAAGAAAATAAAAATGGAAACCCGGACTTTCAAGATTTAAATAACTGTATAATTTTAAACCCCAATTACTTTCAAACGACTGATCTGATTTTCATCAAACATAGCTTAGAAGCACCGCAAAGGAACTTCCTTTTACGTAAACAAACCGCGTCGGAGTCGGTCCATGCGTTCGAGAGCTTCGATGCCACAGACAGAGCAACAGACAGACAGATAGACCAACTTATAACACCGCCTTTTTGTCAGGGGTTAAAAAGAAGATAAGGCTGCTATTTAATAAACACCAGTGATGAACGCCCAAATATCAAACACAATCGATTACAAATCTGCTAAACTTGTATTATGGGATACCAACTCAACGATATTATATGTCAATATTTATTAACTACACGGGAGGCAAAGCAGTTACTGACACATTTCACTTGTAAGGAAGGCTAAAAATTACTTTTGATATTTCATAGCTTAGTTAAAATAGTTTCAGTATATTTGGTCAGATCTTATACATTTACCGGTTTAACTAAAGTCACTATCTCTTATGATTTGACCCACAACAGTTTGCTTTTATGTTTTGTGTATTCGCGGACTGTTTAGCCATTATAGCTTTTACAGGCAGTTTTACGTGCAAAACGTGTAAAACGATCGAGCGATAGAAAATTATATAGTCTGCTTCGATTGAGTTCAGTTTATTTTGGTTATGATATTTATTGTTCCATCAGCATTATGGTGGATGTAACTAGAAATAGACCTAAAAGATGGAAGGACTATTTTTGTTAAGTTTTTAACCAATATTTTTTCAAACTAAACTTCACCCCCAAACCACACAACCGATTTTGAAAACATTTGTATGAGACAATTCGACAAATGTGTCCTCTTGCACAAAAAAAAAAGATGTTTGTAAATCCGTCCAGGCGTCTTCGAATAAAGGTGAAGATACATAATAAAACAAAAGATTTCGACGAATTGGTCGGTTAAAAGAGACAAAGTTATCATATATACGCATAGTATTTTACGCGTTAGCATTCCTTATTGTAAACCATTTTCAATAATTCTATGATTACATTAAACGTATCACATTTAGCTTTATATATACTCTATCTGACTCTTTTCAATCATAAGAACTTTGTCAGGCTCATAACGAGTGAAAGTTCATAATCATCAGTGAATTTACTGATTCACGTACTAAAATACAAGAAGAAAGGTGATGTAAGGAGTACCCATAATCGGAGAGCAAGCATGAAAAGAGTTATGAGTTTCGGCGAAGCAAAAAAGGTTTGCAAGGATCGTAGTCATTGGAGATCCATAGTCTCTGCCAACCGCAATGGGAAAAAAGCATTTAAATATGTAAAAAACAACTAAGCATACTTTTCTCTACAGTCGTTTGATTTAAGGACCAACATGATCCTCAACGTTTATCGTTTTAAAATCGCAAAAATCCAGACAGATCAGTCTCCGTCATCCACAAACAAGAGATGAGACAACCAAGGGCAATAAATAACAAAGATAAAATTATCAGCGCCCGACGTCTGAACAGCCAGCTTCTTATCACCTCAGCAGAATTTGGTATTCAAATGGCATTCTGTAAAAATAAGGAGGTCCCCTCTAGGTGCCAAGTGCTCCCCAGATATTAAGGGCCCATTAACGATCTCGCGATAAAAAAGCGACAGAATTTCAAATGTCCCATTAAGTTACTGTTTTTTCCGTATTTATTCAAATTAATTGCTTTTTTATGGGCGCGCCGAAATCTCGGCAGTTATTTTCTTGAGAAAACCCTTGTTGATAGCGATCGGACATATTGTGTTGAAATTAATGGCGGAATTAAAGCAATTGCAGGCTCTGTGGGTTCCATATGGAAAAATACTAGAATTGAAGAAGGGGGCAGAGTAGGTCCTAATGGAATACCTAAGGGCCAAGCCAAACGAGCGTATGAAACCAAATACAGCAAAAATTTTGCACCTTACTTTCTGCAACAACTTGTAATCATAAATTCATCTCAAAATATGCTCACTTTACCACTAGTGTTTAAGGTCTAGCTCGAAAGGCTCCGCTAGATCCAAAGAACATTTTGGCTTGACCATATATACTAAAAACAAAACCGTAACTTTCATCAGTATCACGTGAGCATAGCGCAATATTCATGATCGGAAAGAGCAAGTCATTTTAATTAAGCTGTATTGGTCCAGTATCTACTTTATATACGTCTTTGACAGCTTAAGTTATTTTTGCGTCTTATAGACGTGCATTAAACGCATCTTTCTGCTTCTGTAGTCTATTTATTAACTATTTGCTTACTTTAAGATATCATCATCATCATCATTTCAGCCGCATAATTATCGTCCACTGCTGGGCATAGACCTCTTCCAATGATTTCCAAAATTACCAATCTAGAGCGGATAGCATCCAGAGCCTTGCAGCGTCCTTCGTTAGGTCGTCAGACCACCTTTGTGGATGGGTGTCACACAATTAATAGGTGTAATTTTAAATATAAAACACTGTAAAAAAAGACGTGAATCCATCGAAGCGAGAATTCCAGTAATCCGTCTAAGGACAATTTCTTGTTGCTCCATACAAAATATAAGATCACCCACGACGCATCTGTTCTAATCTTTGCGCAAATATTTATTATCCCTCTCAGCGATTGCGGTTAAGCGGCTTCCACCATGCTAAGGTATTTTGTCGCGTTCTTTTCATGGCAAAATCGCTTGATAATGTTTACAAAGGAAAGATTTTCTTGAGGCAAAATGACGGAACTTTCTTTGTTATCAAGTAAGTCAAAAAGACAACGCTTTTCTTTGACTTTTCTATACAAACAAAATTTATTTTGATATTACATGCCAGATTTCGCCAAAAAAAAATATAATTCTTAAAAACTGCGTATAATTTCGAGTACTTAAACTGTTTCTCACATTGAATGTAAGAAATTTTTCCGATTTCTTAATCGGAAAAAAGATGTGTAATTAATTTCTGAACATCAACACAGCTCATAAAGTACTACGTACTATTTTGTGGAAAACCAGTTAAAATTATGTTCTAATATTTTTTGAGCAATAATTTTTGTTAAGACCAACTTTAAGATTTGAATTTCAGTAATTTACAACGCTAAAATGAACACAAATCTAAAGTTAGATCCTGCAAACCTGCTAACATATCTGTCAATATTTACCTTCCAGTAAGTTCATACGCAAACAAGACAAGCCACTTCACCTTTACACTTTCACTTTAGTCTGTTTGCAAAATAGATTAAACAACCTGAGCACTATGCACAGTATGCACACACCGCTTGTCCGTCTGTACGTTTTGCTATCGATATCTCTGGAACCGAACAGCTGTGCTGTCAAGACCAATATAAACATCGCGATTTGTCGTTCGATTTCGTTTACAACATCAGATTTTTTTTGTATGTAAAAAAAATATCAATAACTCAAAGTTAAATAGATAATAGAACTTTTGCAAATTTGGGAAATCTGTCTGGATTAGAGCAGAACTAATTACCGCTTACCGTAGAAAACATTACTCTTCCAAAGCATTTTCCATTTAAATAGAGTAGAAGTTAATAGTATTCACGGGACTTGGTCTGGTCATGAAAGTCTCGCTCGATTGATGATCGCAACTTTGATCAGCGGAAGTCCCAAATTTTGTGTTCTTTAAGAGCGAAAGGCTTGAGTATAAAAGTCACGAAACCAAAAGATAATGATACTTTTTGAAGAATCATTTCATTGACCAAAAAATTAATTATTTTCAGAAAGCTCCGGACCGTCTTCTGCATGTTCAACATCCTTTCGCGTATATCATAATTCGACTCTGCCTGTTTGTCCCAATTTTCACTTCTAAACTGCTAAAAAAATATTTTTTAGTAAATTTCTATTGTGGCTCCCCCAGTTTTTTGTCTTTGATAGCATTTAAAGTCTTTACAAGAAAATTTATGTAAACTCACCAAGCGAAATTTGTAATACATCGGAGGCTAGGAGCACCTGGGCAAGCTTGCTTCCAATTTCAAATTTTCTTAACTACCCAACTTCGGATAGACACAGAAGGAACTGCCCGCTTTGCAGAATTGCACAAGATCATACAATAGAAACGTCAAGAAATTCTGTAGAGCGTTTTTGCTGAAGCGATGAGAATCTGTATTTAGGTTACAGGCCTTACCATCCGCCAGCCTGGGCATCTTGCTGCATAACGATGCGTTCCGCGTGGCAACTTCGCTGCGGGTAGGCACTACATGTGTAGTCCTACATCTCTGCCCCTGCGGGGATACCGTCGATGGCCTTGGACTACACGGTCTTAGTAGGCTCCAACAGTGTAGATAATACAGAAATTATATGAAGAACCTTTGCAACAATTTTCTGTTAATCGTCGTAACAAGTGGTGCTTTATTCCTCTTTCTGTAACCTTCATGGGAGTCTACTGGGAAAGATAGGTGCACCTCCTTCACGTGCTTAAAATTTCAAGTGTTTGTCTGTGAAATAGAGGGCAACCTTGACACTGCGCATTCTCGATCAAAATGTATATAAGAACAAATCACACTGATAATCATCATCATCATTAGGTCTTTTTGTACAGTTTAAGTACAGTTTAAGAGCCATACTTGGTAAAAGCAGCCATAAGACTCAGCCTACACTCTCCACGCTGGCGAGATGAGTTAGAGGTCTCATTGATGTTTATAAGCTTTGTTTAGCTGTTGCCTTCTACGACATTTACGGGAGGACTTGGTGTGGCCCTATTCGTCTTTCCCGGATACCACACGGCACCATTGAAGACACTTATGCAGGCTTCAATAGTACATATGGGCGGCGCACCGATTGTTTTTATTATTATTAGCTTTAATGAATTAGTATGATAGTTTATTGTTCTAATTTTATGTATAAGATATTTAATTTATACCTCGGTCAAGGTATTAACAACTTCCGGTTTCAGTTAATTATATATTTTTGTTAATCAATCACATGTAAATTCTGTAATAAATTATAAATAAAAAAAAAGAAGATATTTTATATTTAAAATGTTACTTCTTGTATTTTTTTATGTAAAACTGATTAAATAGAAGCTAAAAATATAATGTGAATCACGTGGCTTATTTTGTTCAAACAAGTGGCGTGAGCGAGGTAGTGGTGGGAGTAATAGTGGGGTTGTTTGTCGCTTAGTATTTAAGTCCGCACGCCTTTGGTGCGAATTCATTCATTATTGAACTTCGTTGTAAGCTGTTACTCTGCTCGAATTATAAGTGATTTCTGTACATATAAATAGTTTTATTTATTGCTACAATTATGGAACCTGATGATGAACGTGATGCTGGAATATCGCCGACAGCAGCGGTGGGATCACCATCCCCTACATTAAGAACCTCCAAGAGGATGACAACTCAACCCGACCCTACCTTTTCTATGGAGCAAGTGATGAATTTATTGACGAGTGTGACGAAACAAGCAGCTGCAAGTGCAGTTACAGCCGCGATCTCTGCCACTCCAGTTCCATGTGATCGGAGCAACTTCTACCTTCTTTTTTTTTCCGCGGGTAGGTGTAGAATTGTAAACATCAAAAGATTTCGTCCTTATTTATATTTTGTTTATAAATTAAATTCAAGGATATACTTCCACTTTTATGATTATAAATAAATTATAAAAGCCTAGTCTTACCTGCAGTAGTATTTCCTTTCACATTTCTCTACATTATGGAGGCAATACAACACTCAGTGGATGAGTTGGCAAATACATTTCATAGTAAGATGGCTGAATTCCAAGAGGATCTTCAAAGGGCCAGCTCCAATCCAACAACAGTTAGCATGCTGTCATCGCAGTTCTCCAGCTTCAAAACATTTGCCATCGCAGCTCTTGGAGGCCTGCAGCAACAGGTAACCCTACTCGCACAACAACAAGACGGATTTGAAATGCGCAGTCGGAGGAAAATGTTGTTGGTCCATGGAGTTGTAGAGGACAAGCAGCAGGATATGTCTGTAGTGGTGACTAATGTTATCACAGAGAGCATGTCTGAAGCTGACTTCACCACGCAGGACATTGTACGCTGTCAACGATTGGGCAAACCAAATACGGGCAAGCCTCGACCGATTCTAGTTAAGTTCCGCACGCAAGCACTGAGAGACAAGGTTTGGTTCTCAAAGTTCTCTAAACTAACTAAAGGGCTCTGGCTTAACACTGTCTGAGTTTCTGACAAAAGGTCGACACATGGCCTTCCTAGCAGCGCGGGAGCACTTCGGCATCTCCAGATGTTGGACGCGGGATGGCTTCATCCATGTCATTTCTCCCGATGGTACGAAGCACCGTATTTGCACGATGGCAGAGGTCAACGGGCTCATCGGTTCGCCTGAAGCGGCGGCGGCTCCCAAGTCGCCCAGCAATGCGGCAGCTGTGCCTAAGGCAGCGTCTGTGGCCTCTACTGTGAGCCTTGCAGCGAAAACCAAGCGCACTGCGTCCAGGAAATGAGAGGGAAAGATGTGCATCATTGATTGCATTCCCATCTTCGCGTAACCTATTTCTTTTGTGCTGACCATATCCATTCTTTTAAAGTGTATAATTATTCTAATACCTCCACTTTAGATCATATCTTTCCGTGTCAATTTACATGTCTTATTAATTTTCTATATTATGTACCGTCACATTGTTTTGTTTTTTCTTTCAAATCAGCTTTGCATTCGTGTCACAATGACACATTAAACAAGTTGTTTGTAAGTGTCACTGTCACTTTCAATTTAATGTAAGGAGGCAAAAGAAATAGGGATCACACAGCCGCGACGTTCTTTTAATTTATTTAATTGTATTTGTTTTGTAACTCATCCTCTAAAAGTATTTATGCAACTACATTGTTAATAACTTTGTCTCTTTTCTGTCCTCTCTTTCAGGCTACTAGCGGGTAGACTTTAAGCCAATTTTCAAAACTTTTAAAAGATAAATTTTATTTTATTTTATTTTTATATTTTTATATATTTTTATTTTATTAATTTATATATAATATTGTTGTACACACTACTTACAATGTCCGATATACAAGATGACTCTTTTCACTCCTTTTCTTCATCTTCTAGTTACCAGAGCTTACCGACTTCACTTGAAGATGTCCTGACATCTGAATTTTTAAACTTTTCGAAAAATTTCAACGTCATTCACATTAATGCTCAAAGCATTCCCGCTCACTTTGCTGATATGCTAGCTACATTTGACATCAAAAATGTACATGCCATCCTTGTCTCTGAATCATGGCTTAAGCCTTGTCTTCCCTCCACGTCTTACTCGTTGCCGGGTTTTCAGCTTATTCGTCATGATCGCACTGGTATGGGTGGTGGTGGTGTAGCCATATACTTGAGATCTCACCTCGCTTATAATATAATTCGCAGCTCGAATAATTTAAATCCTTCCCTAGAACCAGAATATCTTTTTCTAGAAGTAATCCTCTCTCATACTAAAATCCTGTTAGGCGTTTTTTATAATCCTCATTCCAAGATTGATTATTTCTCTAACTTTGAAAACCTTCTAGAAGACATTATGCCCCAATATAGTCACACAATAATTCTTGGTGATTTTAATCCTTTAGTCACAAAATGACCACTTCATTAAAATGTCCACCGTATCAAAACGTCAACTATATCAAAATGTCCACTATATCAAAATGTCCACAATATCAGTATATCCACTCTACATAATGTCCACTGTATCATTATGTCCACCGTATCAAAACGTCCACTATATCAAAACGTCCACTATATCAAAATGTCCACTATATCAAAATGTCCACTGCATCACAACCCACAACGATCTATATCCACTGTGTCAAAACAACCACACCTCAAAAAAATCACGTAAGCATACTTTGTGAATTGTTTCCAGTTTGGCGGACATTGAAGGCCTTTAGTCACAAAATGACCACCAAGCCTGAATCACTTATAAAGAGAATATTCAGTGCGTGGGAGGCACGTTAAGCCGGTGGTCCCGGCCACCAAATGATGGTCGTCAAACAGACCTTATCAAAGGCTCTTGAAGTGGTTTAGAAACTCCGAGGTGAATTAAAATCTGTTATTTCATTAATTTAATACCTATACAATATAAAAAATACCTATACAATCTGATATTTTAAGAATCACAATGCGAATAAAGGGTTGATCTTACTACCAACACGACAAGAAGATTTTACTTATTAACACACAACGCGCATGGTATAGCGGGACTAACCGTCATAATAAACCTATTTCACTATTTATTAAACCTTGTTTTTGCACTGGCTGCATAGAGGATAAAAATAATTTTAATTATGAGTTATGACACATATGGTAATGTCAGTTTTATGCATAGGTTGTATTAGGTACCTACTATTTCAACGAAACATTACTGTAGAGAGTATTATATTCCTTGATTACTATTTTGAATATTGTATTATTAATTTCGGCATGGCATTGTGTTTTAAAATTATTAAAAACCAAAAAGGGGATGAAAAACTTATTCGTTGCGGCTATCAGTATAACTTGCATAAAATAAATCGCGATGGATCCACATTATGGAGATGTGTGAATCGAGCTGCATGTTCCGCCACACTAACAATAGACGCAAGAAAAGTGAAAGTGCTACGTGAAAAAAATTATCACAGTTGTCTTTCTGATGTCATAAAATGCGAAGTGGAGGAGGCTCTTGCATTGTGTAAAAAAATGGTCTGTCAAAACTTAGGCCCAATCCAAAAAATATTTGAAGATATCTTTGAACCATTAAGAAAAAAGGACGTAATTATATTCGCGAAATACCGCCATTCGAGTCAGTGAAGAATACTCTGTATAGAGTACGTAGACGTTTTTGTGAAACAGATAAGCTAAGTTTCATTAATGTCGAAGACGTCCAAATATCTGAAAATTTTGCACCAAATTTCCTAGTCTGTGAAGACGGTTCAACCGATAAAATTTTAATATTTTCTTCTATTATAAGTCGTAAAATTATTAAAAAAACTAACAAAAAATCTTTTTATGGAGATGGCACATTCAAATCGTGCCCAA
This sequence comes from Acrobasis consociella, assembly GCA_963555685.1. NCBI lineage: Eukaryota > Metazoa > Arthropoda > Insecta > Lepidoptera > Pyralidae > Acrobasis > Acrobasis consociella. The sequence goes on from OY743107.1 coordinate 1,951,078, forward strand.
AGCCGTTCTTTCAGTTATTTACTATTCACTTAGATGTGCACTCAACAGAAAAATCTATTTATGTCTTCCCAGTAATTTATGTATTATTACCTTCGAAGACTGAGGAAATATATATTCGTATGTTTACTTTGTTAAAAGAAAAAAAAAATGGTTGCCTGTAAAGTCGGTTTTACGGGCGAAGATTTTACGTGACAACGTAGATAACATAGTTGAGTGGGAGAGAGACGCAAGGCATTCGGCGGGCCTCTCTCTCGTTCGGTGACTCATCGTAACGTTACCGAGCGTTACACTTTTTCATAAGTGACTCCCAGCCGCAACCTAATTTAAGACGTTGTCACGTCAAAATTAAATTTAAGTATCGATTTTTATAAGTGTGACTACGAAAAGGCGCAGATAAATGCTGTTCGTTATGTTTTTCCGAGTGCATATATTTCTGGCTGCTTTCATCACTATAATGAGGCGATAATTAAAAAAAGCAATGAATTGGGTGTAGATACAACAAAGAAAGGGAGAAATTTTACAACATTGTGTTCCCTTTTGCCACTTTTACCTATAAATTATATTCAGGAAGGTTGGTCATCGATACAACAAATTGCGCCAGAGGTACCAGAATTTGAAAATTTTAATAAATATTCAATCGGCAGTGGTTCCCTCTATTGAATGAGCTAGTATCTGCTGCAAATGACGAACATCGTACCACCAACTCTCTCGAGGGATGGCACAGAAGGTTAAATTCGAGAATACCAAAGTCGGCCAATTTTTTTTATTTTATGAAATGTTTACTTAAAGAATCTGTTCACTATGACTACAAAATAAAAAACATTTTGTTTAACCCGCCGAAAAAGAATAGGCGAAACAGAGACATTTATTTCGATAAGCAATATAAGCATTATTTGGTCAAGCTTCAAGCGGAAGAACTGTCACCCATACAATTTTTACAAAAAATTAAGTTTTTAAGGCTTAAATGTTAAGCAAAATTACATTTAATTTGTTAATTCTATAAGGATAATTTTAATTTGTTATTCATATAAGGATAATTTTTCATTAACCATTATTTTTTCATTAAACGTCTTTAGATCACAAGGAGCATTTTATTAAATTAGTATTTCCTTTGTATGTTCTTGTTTTAATATATTAGCTGGTTTCCTACTACTTAATATGCAGTGGACGTTTTGACATAGTGGGTGTTTTGATACAGTTGACATTTTGATGAAGTGGACAATTTGATACAGTGGACATTCTGATAATGGGACATTTTAAAGTGGTCATTCTGATACTGGTGACATTTTGATACAGGGGACATTTTGACACAGTGGACTTTATGCGACTAAAGGATTTTAATACATGTATTTTAAAAAATGATTATAGAACGGATAAGTTAACATCATTGGCTAACAGTTGCAACTTAAACATTCTACTTAAAGACCCGCCGCAACCTACCCACTTTTTCCCGGGGTGTAATCCAAGTTTGATTGACCTAATTATGGTTTCCTCTTCTGATCATGTGGCTACATTTGGACAACATCCTGCGGAAGCGTTCTCTTATCATCACCTTCTATTTCTCTCTTACAAAGTCCGTCCTCCTAAGCTTAGATCCAAAATCCTCATGCAGCGCAATTTTGGTGCCATCAATGTTGAAAACTTTCGTGCTGATGCAATGAGCTGCGACTGGGAATCCATTATAGCTGAGCAATCTGTTAATACACAGGTTGAAAAGTTTAATGAAATTATTTTAGGCCTGTTTGATCGTCATGCACCTGTCCGTCCTGTACGTGTTAAACATTTGCCAGCGCCTTGGCTGACTGATGAAGTTCGAAAGTTTCAAGCACTGAAAAACAAAGCTAAGTCAAAATATGCATCAAATCCAGACCGATATCGCGACCAATATGTCAAAGCGAGAAATGATTGCAATAAGGTGTGTAGAGAGGCTCAACGTCGCCATGTCTTTCAGTCAGTTCAAAACGGAGACCCAGCCAAAGTCTGGAAATTTCTCAGGTCTTTAGGAGTTGGTAAATCAAACGATAAATGTAATCCTAACATTGACATCGATAGTCTTAACAATCACTTCTCCACTTCAGTTGCAATGGATGCTAACACCAAGTCCAATACTCTCAATTCACTTCTTAGTCGTCCAACTCCTACCTGTGATCCTTTTACTTTCTGTCCAATTGCTGAGCGCGATGTTGAGAGAATTGTTAGATCTATCTCCTCAAATGCTGTTGGCAGTGATTGCATTGGTCGTAATATGATCATCCCTATCCTTGATATACTTCTTCCTATCCTTACTCTTATTATTAATAACTCCTTATCCTCTGGTGTTTTTCCAGATGCCTGGAAAGACGCTCATGTAACTCCTTTACCTAAAAAGAAAAATCCTAGCTCATTTACTGAATTCCGCCCAATTTCCATTCTTCCTTTTCTTTCCAAAGTCCTAGAGCGAGCAGTTCAACAGCAACTTAGTCATTTCCTTAACGTGAATGATCTGCTCAATCCTTTTCAATCCGGTTTTCGTCCTGGTCATAGTACGACTTCTGCACTAATGAAAGTCGCGGAGGATATTCGCTGGGGGATGGATAACAAACTTGTAACGATTGTGTCTCTTCTAGACTTTAGTAATGCTTTTAACGCAGTAGACCTTGATATTCTTCTGGGCATATTGCATTCTCTCAACATATCTCCCTCAGCAGTGGAGTGGTTTCAATCTTACCTGTATGGACGTCGGCAACGAGTTCGCATCGAGGATAAATATTCTTCTTGGTGCGAGGTGACTTGTGGCGTACCGCAGGGTGGCGTATTATCTCCTCTTTTATTTTCAGTTTTCATAAATTCAATAACATCACAGCTTCAGTCCTCCTACCACCTATACGCTGATGATTTGCAAATTTATTCACAAGCCGGTGTGGAAAACTTCGTATCTGCTATTGACACAATTAATCACGACTTGGAATGCATATCCGTCTGGAGCAAATCCCATGGCCTCCAAGTTAACCCAGCCAAGTCACAGGTCATTATTATTGGTAACCCTCAACTCACTATCAAAATCGATATGGCACTCATGCCCCAGATAGTCTTTAATGGTGTGATTATAAATCTAAGTCAGACAGTAAAAAATTTGGGACTTATGATGGATTCAAAACTAAATTGGAAACCACAATTAGCTGAAGTCAGCAGAAAACTTTTCTGTGCGTTTAGTTCCTTTAAGAGGCTACGAAAATTTTTGCCGATGGACACCAAAATTATGCTTGCAAACTCCCTCCTTCTTCCTTTCCTTGACTATGCCGATACCTGTTACCTTAATATCACAGAGGAGCAACTTGACAAACTTGAGCGTCTTCAAAATATGTGCATTAAGTTTATCTACGGTCTTCGTAAATATGACCATGTCTCTCAATTCCGTACTGAACTCAAGTGGCTACCTATCAGACTTCGCCGAGATTGGCATACCCTTTCCCAGTTATATACCATACTGTCCTACGTCTCCTAGGTACTTAAGGGAACGCTTCGTTTTCTACAGTGACGCACCGTCATCGCAGGGTCACAATTTACGTAGTGCTGTAACGCTACGTTTAAAAATCCCTGCACACTCCACTGAATTTTATTCAAAATCATTTACTGTAAGGGCAGTCTTACTCTGGAATGCACTACCACTGTCCATCCGACGTGCTGAAACGCTAGCCAGCTTTAAATCTCAAGTGAAGTCACACTATCTATGCCTAGTTTGATTTCCTTTCTTTTTTGTCTTCTTTACATATCTTGTTCTGGGTATCTTTTCTGTGTACATATGTATTTATTATGTGTATTATATATTTATTTATTTATGTATGTATATATCTAGGTATATGTATTTATTATGTATGTATATGTATAAGTATATTTATTAATTGTATCTACAGTTTTTATTTTCTTATCCCTTGCCTATAACCTATAACTGCACCTCACCTGTTTTCGAAAAACATCTCCAAGTACCTCGGTTGCCTGGAAGAAATTGCAGTTGCGATAAGGCCGCCTTTTGACATCTGTTTTATGTATCCAATACTCTGTTACTGTATGTTTTGGTGCAATAAAGATTTTAACTAACTAACTAACTAACTACCTGCCGCCGTTTGATCCAGATATCCGTTCGCATGACATCAGAGATTGGTGTGCAAATGTTGATGAAACGATGACTACTTTTAATATCTCATCCCAAGAAGCACGCATGAAGGCTATTCTTCAACTGAAAGGACGAGCTAAGACATGGGCGGACACCTGGTCCCTACAAACTACCACATGGCAACAAGTGAAAGAAGACTTAATCCGCACATTCGGGAAGGAGTTCCGATATGCAGACGACGTTCAGAAATAGCGCAACTACACATCGGATCTTGCTGCCAGCTACGCCGAGTACGCTACTACGGGATGGACACTCTTCAAACGGGTTCGGCCTGAGGCTTCGGACGCTGAGGTGATCGACGCCTTGATAACAGGTATTTATCCTGAACATATTAGATCAGAATTACTTAGAAACACACCTGACTCTTTGCCCAAGCTAGTTTCCGTTTTGAAAACTTATCGCAAGCGAAAGCTTGATGTGGTAGAAAAATCTAATAATAATTATAATAAAAAACTGCGGGTATCCGAAACCTTTGCGAAAAGTGACCAAACTACTACTTGCTTCAAATGCAACAAACCTGGGCATCGTTTCCGCGATTGCAAGGAAACTACTGCCCCTTTACCTGCGTCGACTTCTAAGTCCAATTCTTCGCAAAATATTAACAGCCCTAGTAATTCCGTTAGATCTGTCGAATGCAAGTATTGTCATAAGATGGGTCATGTAGAAAAGAATTGCTTTCGTAAACAAAATGACGAACGTAATTCTACTAAAAGTAAATCTGTAAATTTTTGTAATTCAGTGAATCGCAGTACTACACAAGTTAAAATCGGCTCCAAGGTTTATGATTGCTTGTTCGATACAGGCGCCGATTGTTCACTGATTAGGCAACGTTTTTCTGGTTCGATCCCAGGAAAAAGGAAAACAGTGGATGTTGTCTTTATGGGTATTGGCGGTAGCCCAGTCCGCTCAACTCAAACTATTACAACCATTGTTGAAATCGATAGAGTAGGTGTAGAGCTAGAGTTTTACGTAGTTGGGGATGCACAAACTCAGTTTGACATTTTGATAGGTTATGACCTTTTGCAAATTCCTGGTCTTAGTGTTAATGTTGTGAAAGTGGTAAATGAGTGTAGTGCCAACTACCCTTTTGAACTTGATACTGGCGTTAAAGATCAGAGTTTACTTGACCAATTGAAAAATATCATTAATAACTTTAAGCAAAGTTTCACAACTGGGAATAATGTTTCAAAAGTCAATACCGGTGAGTTAGAAATAAGATTAAAAATCCCCGATAAAATTGTACAACGTAAGCCCTACAGACTCTCTCCCGTAGAACGTGAGAAAGTAATGGCATCATCCGCGACAGTTCTTCTCCTTTTAGCAGCCCCATTTTGCTAGTAAAGAAAAAAGATGGCTCAGACCGACTCTGTGTCGATTTTCGTGAACTGAATGCCAATACACTTAGAGATCATTATCCATTACCATTGATTGCAGACATTACTGGTCAAATGAATGGAAAACGTGATCGTCCCGTATATGCCTTTGTCTTTATAGACGCTTTTACTAAATACGTTCATTTAGTTTACTCAAACGATCGTACTTCAGATTCCGCTATAAGATGTTTTCGCGAAGTCATTACTATTTTTGGTACTCCCACCAGACTTATAACCGACCAAGATAAAAGCATGACTTCTTTAGATTTCAATAAAAAAAAACTTGCCAAGATTTCGGTATAGAACATCAAGTTGTAGCAAAAGACGCTAGCAGGGCTAATGGTCAGGTGGAGCGTGTTATGAAGGTAATTAAAGATAATATGTCAGTGGTGGAGCTTGATAGACCTTGGCACAATGCAATCCAAGATTTACAATTAGCTTTAAATTGTACAATTTCGAAAACTACTGGAAAAAGCCCTATGGAGTTATTATCTGGCAAAAAATGCTCTCCACCCGCTATCAAGCTCCTACAACTTGATGATGATGAACCTGTTGATGATCTTATTGCTGTTAGAAATGCTTGTAAAAATAGGATGGACGAGCGATCTATTCAGGACAAAATTGGGTATTTTCCTAAGCCAAAAATTAATTATTTGGTACTGATAACAAAATAAAACGTCGCAAAATAATGTCAATAGTCTTTGAAAATATCCATTTTAACGTGATTTTAAATTTATTATTGCAGAAAAACTGATATTAAGAGCGCTATTTGACTCCAAAAAACTGTGACGTCATCTGCCTGTATTTCATACAAAATTCCATAGAAAGTGTTTGTTTTGACGTTTTGAAAAAAGTATCTGAGTTGACTTGTTGGAAAATAGCGTATTCGATTTGACAAAGGCAAAGCTCAAATTAGACACTTTAAAGTTGGAGATTTTGTTTTAATGCGTATTCACGAACGCCATACTACACAACTAGGGCCGAAATTCGAGGGTCCTATGGAAATCTTGGAGATTTTACTTAATGACCGTTATAAAGCACATAAATTTACGAGGATGTTCTGAAAAGATCGCCAGTCACGACTATTTAAGACCTGCTCCCAGCAGACAAGCAGATCCTTTTGATGATAGCAAAGAATCTTCCGTATGGGCGGATGATGTGATAGATGAAGAATCTGAAAAATAACTAATTTATCTAAATAGTATGTTGATTAGTAACTGTAATTAGTGTAAAGAAGAACGCCAATTTGCAAACTTTTTTTATTTTCCTTCCTCATTTCCATCCTGGCATGGCTGGCCACCATGCTTTCCTTTTCCCGGTCTTAGAGGCTAGATCCCGGAATGGGTGATGCCTGATTTGTGTGGCTAGATCCCGGAATGGGTGGTGCCTGATTTCTGTGTGGCTAGATCCCGGAATGGGTGATGCCTAATTTCTGTGTGGCTAGACCCCAGAATGGGTGATGCCTAATTTATGTGTATATTAAGCTATATTTATTTGAATTTGAATGATATTGTGATGAAAATGTTATATTGGACGGTATTAAGATTTAGCGCAGAGAACGCGCTTGATCAGAATGGCCGTATGGGCGGCGCACCGATTGTTTTTATTATTATTAGCTTTAATGAATTAGTATGATAGTTTATTGTTCTAATTTTATGTATAAGATATTTAATTTATACCTCGGTCAAGGTATTAACAACTTCCGGTTTCAGTTAATTATATATTTTTGTTAATCAATCACATGTAAATTCTGTAATAAATTATAAATAAAAAAAAGAAGATATTTTATATTTAAAATGTTACTTCTTGTATTTTTTTATGTAAAACTGATTAAATAGAAGCTAAAAATATAATGTGAATCACGTGGCTTATTTTGTTCAAACAAGTGGCGTGAGCGAGGTAGTGGTGGGAGTAATAGTGGGGTTGTTTGTCGCTTAGTATTTAAGTCCGCACGCCTTTGGTGCGAATTCATTCATTATTGAACTTCGTTGTAAGCTGTTACTCTGCTCGAATTATAAGTGATTTCTGTACATATAAATAGTTTTATTTATTGCTACAATTATGGAACCTGATGATGAACGTGATGCTGAAATATCGCCGACATACACATAGTGTGAAATTTGTCGCATACACGAAAAATCGTATCGTACACTCTCACACGGCCTTTCAGCGCGCGGACAGTGTCCTTTTTGTTCCAATTTCACCCTGAAGAGTATTTTAGTAACTGCGAACCCTGTCGTCGATTCGTTTTTGAATGCATTCAGATTGGATTCCAATTTTTAGAATGTATGGAACACCTTTGATACGGGTAGATGTGTATTCTATTTCTTTTTTGTTGTAGAATGGACACTCTACAAAAAATGAAGCGCACTTTAATTACTTTGACGTATTAGCGTAAGTTGGGGTAAATAATTTATGTCTCCTGTTTTGTTTTGTTTAATCATGTGTGGAAGTAGCCCGAGCTGGTGTCAGATTTTCCAAGCAGCCTATAGTCATTGTAGACGCAGAATGTCATGTGCTTTATTCTTATTGATTGAGTGAGCATAGCGAAAAAATTTTTAGAATCTACTACAGCCCGTCCAGTCTCTTTGCAGATTCACTCAAAAGTCAGTGTTCATGCCACATCGCTCTTTTTATACCATATCCTCCTTCGTTGATCTTATTTTCATCTACGGCCGTCTGATACCTACTTCCTGGCCGTGCCACTATTTAGTACCAAGACGCCATTATACTAAATAGCGTCATTACAATAAAGAAAAAAAAAATGTGCCTCAAAAATATTAGAAATAATTAACATTAAAAGTAGTCCGGCCACAGAGTGCTTGCCAGCCGCGCCACTCTGTATCACAAAAACCATACAATTAATTCCCAGGTGCTATAGCATAAAAAGCTACCTTTAGTCTAAGTTTCAAAATGAAAATCGAATATACTAAACAATTTCCCTTGGGAATTACAAGACGTTAAAAGAAATCCGGCTGGGAAGTATGCTATCCGGCCAGTCAACTTACTGATGGTAAATCTACCTTTAGTCTACTTACGATAAATATTTTTTTAACTCAGAACAAATACAAAATTTAGGTAATAAAGGCTATAAAATTTGGAGCAGCTGCGAAACATTCGTTTGAACGTATATATTAACGTATACTATTTATTTACCACGTTTATGTAATGGTACTTAAGTTCCAAATCAATAATCGCTTCCTATTAAACACTATTTATCTCTGCGTTCACCCTCATGGCAGAGAAAGCATGAAAGTAGAATAAATGCAGTTGAAATGCGAGCGCTGAGGAGTATGTGTGGTGTTACTTTGAAAGATCGAATACGGAATGATGCCATAAGGGAGCGGTGTGGAGTACAAGAGGATGTTGTGACAAAAATAGAGAAAGGGATGTTAAGATGGTTTGGGCATATAGAAAGGATGGATGAAAAGAGATTGACGAAAAATATTTATATGACAAATGTGAAGGGAACAGTAGGAAAAGGTCGGCCTCGGCGAACTTTCTGCGACCAAATTGCAGACGTTCTAAAAAAAGGAGAGGTAAAAAGTACCCGTAACCGAAGGGCATGTATGAAGAGATTGATGAGTTTAGATGAAGCAAAAGAGGTTTGTCAGGATCGTAGCAAGTGGAGGTCCATAGTCTCTGCCTACCCCTGCGGGAAACAGGCGTGATATTATGTATGTATGTATGTTCACCCTCAATAACGAAACACCGCTGCACTCCAGCTAGTCTGTCTGCAACCATGAAAGATGTAACTCCTATTCAAAACGTTAGACAAAACCAAATAAAGTTTCGTGCTAAGCCCCGTTTATATAGAGGTAATAACGACCACGAAGGATGTAACTCCTATTACTTCTTCACCCTAGGCCCCGTTTTATATAATAAATTAGTAATGTATTCACAGCTCGACAGTTTAAAAGCCAAAAACATGCTCCAAATCTTAGTTATGTATTGAAAGCGCGATAGTTTAAAGGCCAAAAACATGCTCTAAATCCACTTCCAGTCTCGTTTCAGTTAGATGTTGACAGCTCGTCAAGTGTCACTGTCAATCCGTTTTCTTGTCTTTAATAAGCTGTGGCGTGTTTGCCAACGAAGAAGCTTTATAAATAGACCGTCGTGTTTCTTAACTGGTGGTTAGCTACAACATAAACTGTGTTGATTGTTAAATTCTTGCTAAATAAAAACTTGGTTAGCAGAATATTGCTACTTATAAAATTCTTTCAATCAACCGGCGAATATGTTGATAATAATTATATATTTTACTTTATAGATATATTATAGAACCTTATATATATTTTTTAATAAATAAAGAGAATAATAAGTTTTTTATTGCACTAATTAGTACAATTTTAGGAGTATTTGATAGGACAATTATCCACAAGAAGTCTATTTACTACCTATTTCCCCTATCAGCTACGGCTATGGTAAGTAGGTAATTACCATAGCGTTTCGGAAAACAAAATAAACATTATTATTGTCACAAAAATAATTGTCTTCAGACTTAACATTATAAAAAATAACGTGTCCGTAAAAAAGTCAAGTCAGTTCGAAACCTAGCACATATCATTCTGTTTGTCTGAACTGTTTACGACTAAGAAATATAGTTTCCCATACGGTGACGTCACATTTTTCAGAATTCCATTGTCTATCGGATGAATCATGCATCAGTTGATATCACACATGCGGGCGCCTCTATTTTAGGAATTCGTTTCTCGTTTGAAGTTTACTCAGTTTTTTCAGCAAAAAGATTTAATATTTCTACAGTGTTATATACATAAGTACTGAAATAATATACTTAAATATTTTTGGAAATATCTTAGTATGTTTTTTTAGTCCAGCATGGATGCTGGTCTGGGAGAAAAGTAAAAAATATAATTTTCTAGCTGCTTTTCCCGCACTGTTAGTCAGTTTAAATTAATATACAATAAACAGATCCTAAAAGCCGATTAAGGAATGAGTAAATCATGTTCATAGACGATATAGCTAGTAATCAAACAAATCAATAGTATTTATATGCCTTTTCCATCTTCTGGCCCATCATAACGCAAAAGTGGTATTTGGGTCATGTGACCCTGGGCCCTGTCTGCTCAGAGCCAGGACTCGTCCCCTATCCTATTCTACTTACTACTAATATTATAAATGCGAAATTGAGTTTGTATATTTGTTTGTTTGTTACCTCTTCACGATTTAACTACAGAACCGATTTAGATGAAATTTGGTATGGATATAGTTTGAGACTCGGGGAAGGACATAGGAGTTTTTATCCCGAAATTCCCACGGGGAGCGAAGCCCGCGGTCACAGCTAGTTAAACGTGATAGTGTATGTTTGTATGTACAAAGTGCATTGCGTCACAAAGACAGTAAAGTGTGTTTAAGTTTTTTATGTAATTTATTATGTATGGTATTTATTACATAGGCCATTAATATTTTAACATTATATCACCTTAAATATATTGTACGGTTTGTACGTACATTGACACCGCGCAAGTACGCCGTCAGCATATTGTCGCCGCGCCCTAATTTTACTTATTTTACTTAAACTCATTTCTCAGTCAGTACATTAACAACCATCTAACCATATTCGCGTGTGCTCTCTAACCATTACCATTTCAATTATTTACCATAATTTTACCATTTTCATTTACTCTTAATTTTACCATAAGTTTTACCTTTTAATCCTTTTACTATATTTTATACGTATAGTTATATTTGTAATAAACATTTATCTAATTACCATCTCAAGACTTTATCTTTATCTACCATACTTCAATGTACAAACCAAACCCGTACATTTAATGGTCCTTCGATTCCTTTTTGCTTAGTTTATTTACCCAGTGAGTGTAGTTAGTGCGTGTGTGTGTATTAAAAAGTATTTTCGGTACGCGTGCTTAAACACTCGTTGAGAAGACACTAAGTGAACCAGCGCCTTGAACATTACCAGTTCAGTGCTTACGAACTATCGTTGCAAGTTACCAGAACCAGATTACCAGAACTAGGCGTTACCAGGTCTAGTTCACAACGTAGCTGGGCATTACCGTTGCTAAGCTACACAAGAAGTTCACCAAAACCAGTGCTGAGCTAACCAGAGCTCGCACAGCCAGCGTAAGCCGTAACTTCAAGTAAGATCTTTCCTTTTTTATCACTTGTTTGAAATTACCAGAATCATGGAGGGCTTACTTGCAACCCAAGCTCAGATCATGGCAGCCATGGATAAACTGCTGATTAACTTCAAGAAAGATGGTCGTGATCGTAAAACACCAGATGCAATTAGGAGGAAGCTGGAGACTCTTGATAGTTACTGGAAAGAGTTTCAGACTAATCATTTGCAGTTGTGTAATTTGATTGAGGATAGGAACCATGTATATTTTGAGGAGAGAAATTATGAGCGAACTAGCGAGTTTTATCAAAATACTAGGCAATTTTTACAGGGTTATCAGGTAGAGGAAATGCTTCCCTCTACCTCAATTCCAACTTCTAAACCATCTACCCCTATTATAAAACCAGCAACCCCATTAAGTTTTCCTTCGGCTTCTGTACCAACTTTGTCTATTCCTTCTAAATCTGAGGGAACGAATAGTAGGTTAGATGATTTATTGCGAAAGCAAACTAGTAACTTTAAGGCATTTGCGCGAACCATTTCTAGCATTGACGTGAACGTATTGTCTGACAAGTGGGAATTTGAAGATGCACTCAAGATGCTACATTCTCGTTGGGAAGTCATCGATTCTCTGCATTGGGAGATCGACAGTGAACTTGAAGGTGACCATCAACCTTACGAAGTCCAGTTCACAAGATATGAAGACCTCTTTAAGCACACGAAAAGATCTATCAACGAGAAAATGTGGTCCGTGTCACACCGAGAAAAATCCACTCCAAAATTGGATTTACCGTCATTCAGTGGCAGTTACCAGCAGTGGACATCATTTAAAGATTTGTTCGTGGAGACCATTCATAATAATCCGTCTCTGTCTAGCGCGCAAAAGCTCCAATTTCTTAAAAGCAAACTGAAGGGCGAAGCAGACAAGCTAATTCAACATCTTAATATTAGCTCAGAAAATTATCAAATATCTTGGGAAATTCTTAATCATCGTTATAATAACAAGAAATTAATTTTCACTTCGCATCTCAGCACCCTTTTAGGCCTTCCTACCATCCAAGTACAAACCACCGCTTTAATCAAGCGACTACACGATACCACCAACGAATGTTTGCATGCAATCAAGAAACTGGGCATAGACACATCGTCGTGGGATCCGCTCATTGTGCATCTGTTGTCTCAAAAGCTCGACCCAGAGACCCTCAACGACTACGTGGAAAGTCTTCCTAATCCGAAAGAATTACCCCTTCTTAAGGACTTTTTACAGTTTTTGGAAATAAAATTCACGAGCATAGAGGTGTCCAGACGCAAACAAGAAACAAGCAAACCAACACCACAGGAAGAATCGCGGTATAAGAAAACATTTAACCAAAATTCCTCCAATAGCCAGCATATCAAATCAACCAAACCATTTTCATACAAGTCTTTACACGTGTCGTCTACTAATAAATGTCCTCATTGCAAAGAAAATCATGCAATTTATTTTTGCAAATCTTTCCGTGAATCTAGGCCAGAGATTCAACAAAAAACAATTTCCAAATCGAACTTATGCAAAAATTGCTTAATTGATCACCAAGGTAAAGAATGTCAATCTAACAAAACTTGCCGTTTTTGCAACAGAAACCATAATTCGCTGATTCATAACATGTTTGCCATAAAACAAGACGTTGCAACACCAGTACCTAGCACCAGTACGAGCAATGACCGGAAATCATGTCATGCGACGCAGGATTGTGTAGCAGATAGAGATACTCTCTTAGCGACAGCGTTGATCAAAGTTCAGGCCGCAGATGGGTCACAACTCACCTTGCGTGCGCTCATCGACCAGGGCTCCCAGACATCTTTGATAACGGAGAATGCTGCACAAAGATTAGGGTTATCACGAAAACGATGCAAGGGAATCATATTCGGGGTCGGCACTAACGAAAATAACTGTAAAGGCATCTTAACCATACAGATGTCCTCCCTTCATAATGATTTTTCATTGTGTTTTGACGCGTTTATCATGAATAAATTGATACATCAGTTACCAAATCAGTCCTTCCCAAAACCATCTTGGAGTTATCTAGATACCATCCCATTAGCTGATCCTCACTTTTACGAAAGCCGACCCATTGATTTATTATTAGGCGTCGATGTTTATGCATTAATCCTTATGAGCGGAATTATAAAAATTAATCCTTTATTACCTGTGGCACAAGAAACTCAGTTAGGGTGGATATTATGCGGAAATATGCAACAAAGCTTTCACTGTAACGTTGTCATCAACCAAATAGACGACCTACATAAGTTTTGGGACATAGAGGATATTTCTCAACAACCATCCCTATCGGAAGCTGACGACCGCTGCATTAAGTTCTACAAATCAACCACCAGAAGAGATGAAGAAGGGCGATACCACGTCAGAATCCCGTTTAAACCAGATTTTGAAGAAAAATTGGGCTCTTCCAAATCATTAGCGATCGCCCAGTTTCGTCAACTAGAAAGGAAATTTTCTAAAAATAAACAATTGGAGAAAGATTATAGATTGTTTATGAATGAATATCGCGCTTTAGGACATATGACACCAGCCGTCGGCGCCAGTAACTCGACACCTTCTTGTTTCCTACCGCATCATGGCGTATTGCGTTCGGACTCTACTACCACGGCTCTTAGAGTCGTTTTTAATGCTTCTAGTAAAATGACCAGCGGTTTTAGCTTGAATGACTTAATGGAAGTGGGTCCTAATTTACAACAGGACCTACAAGCCCTAATTTTAAAATGGAGACAGTGCCCATACGCCTTCGTTGCAGATTTAGAAAAAATGTATCGGCAAATCAGAATGCATGAAGATGACCAAAAATACCAAATGATCGTTTGGAGGAACACACCTACGAGTCCAATCAAAGAATACCAACTTACCACTGTCACTTATGGTACCAAGTCCGCACCATTTCTGTCGATGATGACTTTGAAGCAACTCGCTAGTGACGAGCGGTCGAATTACCAGAATACCAAGGACGTTAAAGTCCTAGAAGAGTCTATGTATATGGACGATGTCCTTCACGGCGTTTTTAGTATTCCTGAGGGAGTAGCATTGCAAAAGGACCTCATCCAATTATTCAAATCTGGCGGGTTCAATCTTAGAAAGTGGAGATCTAATATAAAGGAATTAATACCAAAACAATCCCAAGACCAAGACCACTTCGAGTTTAAGCCGCAAGACGAACCAACTAAAACTTTAGGGCTACGTTGGACTCCACACGACGACATATTTAGTTTTGCATCAAAATATAATTTTTCTGATAACCATCCTACAAAAAGATCCCTGTTATCGGATATTTCGAAAATTTTTGATCCCCTAGGCTTTTTGTCACCCCTTACCACTAAATTAAAGCTGCTATTTCAATCTGTCTGGCAAACTCAGAAAGAATGGGATAGTAAATTACCTGAAGATATATGTAAAGAATGGACGAAAATAAAAGCCGATATACAGGAAATAAACCACCTACAACTACCAAGATGGCTCGGAACCAGAGAAGCTGACAACATTGAACTTCACGGGTTCTGTGACGCATCCACCAAGGCTTATGCATGTGTAGTATACTGTAAAATCACCAGAGGAGACTCTACATCCGTTAACTTTGTCATGAGTAAAGCTAGACTCGTACCTGCTAGTAAACCAATAACACTCCCAAAATTAGAACTTTGCGGTGCTCACCTGTTAAGTAGGCTCATGCACAAAGTAAAAGATTGTTTACCTAATTACCAAATAGATATATACGGTTGGGTTGACTCTATGGTCGTTCTAGGATGGCTCAGCGGGGAACCAAGACGATGGAAGCCGTTCGTAGCGAATAGGGTCCGGAAAACCACTGAAGTTATGCCCGCCAGCTGTTGGAGATACGTAAAGTCGGAAGATAACCCGGCTGATTGTGCTAGTAGAGGACTGTACGCATCACAACTAAGGCAACATTCTTTATGGTGGCGAGGTCCAACATGGCTCTTAACGCAAAATATCGATCACCAATACTATAACACAAAACCATTTACCACCGAAGAAGAATTAAAGATGTGTGAAAAAAGTAAACAAACTAATGTAGTCAGTCATTCACTCGACAATAACATATTGCATTCTCTAATTACCAAAAACAGCACTTTTTCACGAGTCGCACGTATACTCGCTTGGATAATGAGATTACGTCATAGGAACAATGAACCCTACTTGACTACCTTAGAATTATTGCGGGCTAGAAATATGATAATTAAAAACATACAGCACATGGAGTTCGCAGAAGAAATAGCCCAATTGAGAAACCAAAACCAAGTTCATAAAAATAGTAAAATTCATAACCTTAACCCGTTTGTTGATCAGTCTGGATTATTACGCGTAGGCGGACGGCTGGAACACGCAAACATTGGGCAAGATATGAAACACCCTATCATATTACCATATAACCATAGAGTAACCGACTTGTTAATAGACGAAGCTCACCAAAAATGTCTGCATGGGGGCGCGAGATTGACAGCTGCAATGTTGAGACAACGATACTGGATTATAGGCGGAAACCGAGCTACCAAAAAACGGCTTCGCCTGTGTGTGAAATGTAGACGCCACAATCCCAGTATTCAACCACCACTAATGGGAAACTTGCCGATGGTCCGTACCGAGGCCGCTTCAAGGCCATTCTCCAAGATCGGAACTGATTATACCGGGTACTTTCTTATCAAAACCAACAGGGGCCGGGGAGCCAAGTCGACCAAAGGTTACGTCGCTCTGTTTGTTTGTATGGTAACCAAGGCCATACATTTAGAATTAGTCTCAGACCTTACCACTTCAGCATTTTTAGCTTCATTACGTCGTATGGCCGCTAGACGTGGGTTACCACAACATATTTATAGCGATAATGGGACCAACTTCGTCGGAGCAAATCGTGTCCTTCAAAAGGAGTTGAAAGAACTGTACCAGATATTTAACAACGATTTTAGAGCAGAGATTGCAGACATGGGGATTCAATGGCATTATAACGTTGCCTCCTGGCCTTCTGCTGGAGGACTCTGGGAATCAAGTGTTAAAAGTGTCAAACATCACTTGAAGCGAGTTGTCGGCGAACAAAGACTGACGTTTGAAGAATTCACCACCGTTCTAACCCAGATCGAAGCGTGCCTTAACTCCCGGCCGCTTTGTCCGCTTACGGAAGATCCAGACGACCTTAACTACCTTACACCTTCTCATTTCCTTGCCAGTGGACCTGTAATAACCATTATTAAAACAGAGCGAGACGCACGTACCAGGTGGCAACTCACTCAGAAAATATTTCAGGACATTTGGAAGCGATGGAAAATGGAATACCTATCCCAGTTGACAGCAAGATGTAAATGGAGAAAACCTAGTGAAAGTCTTAAGATCGACGACATCGTCATCATAAATGACGCCAATCTACCACCTGGAAAGTGGGCTTTAGGTCGAGTTGTAGAGCTGCACCCAGGAAAAGACGGCCACACCAGAGTCGTTACCCTAAAAACCAAGAATGGTTTCCTGAAACGACCAGTTATAAAGTTATCCATTTTACCCGTTCACGAAAACCAACCGGAACATTCAAAGGGAATTGACACAAAGACCTACGTCACGCCTGACGTAAGTTGTGACGCCGAACGTAATATCAAATCTGACGTAATCATTAGTACGCCTTCGGACACCCGACAACGCCGAAGATACAAAAATTCTTGCAATTATTTGTCACTCCTTTTTACCCTTATCTTCCTTATAATTACTCCGAGCAAAGCAGATTATAATTATAACATAACAAGTTTGAAAACCAACCAAAGCATGTTCTACTTCGATAAAATCTCATCCATGTTCTTAGTTCGGGACGAATGGAAACTTATCGTTTATTATGATTTAGAACCATATTGGCAGAGTGACGAATTATTTAGCAAGTATATAAACCATTTAGAAACCATATGTTCGAATACCAACAGAAAAATACAATGCGACGTGATCCTATTACAATTACATCATAAGTATGAGGAGTATAATTATTATAACAAATTATTACTCGGTCAGCAGGTCACATCGAATGCTAGACAGCGTCGCGGGCTCATAAACGGTGTTGGTTACGTTGCCCACACGTTATTCGGGATATTAGATGAAACTTTCGCAGAACAATACAGCAGAGATATTGACTTATTGAGAAGTAACCAAAAACATCTCGTCAACTTATGGAAAAATCAGACATCAATAGCGGAAGCGGAATATAATTTATTAAAGAGAACAGAAGGTGCCATAGACAAGCAACACAAAATATTCAACCAACATCTTATATCTCTAGAAAAGACTGCCAACGAGTTGAAGAAGGAAATCCAAAACGTTGCTGATAGTAATGATTTCGCAATGTCTTCTATAATTGCCACTAACATCTTAAATGATTTAAAGAACATTCAAACTACCCTTGTAGATACCGTCACCAATACCTTCTATGGAAATTTTAATATCCATCTGCTATCACCTGAACATCTTCTTTATCAGCTCAACATCATCGTTGGGCATTTGACCAAAGATCTTTCTCTTCCCATCGATAACATCCAAAACAACTTATCTAAGATTTATCATCTTCTTAAGGTGCGTACAAGAATCACCAAGGAGTATTTCATTTTCGAAATTAAAATTCCACTTGTAAGTAGAAGTCTTTATGACATTTACCAGTTAATCCCTATCCCGAGAGAAATTAACGAAACCATGGTAACCCTAGTGCCTATATCCAATTACATTGCTATGAATTTGCAGCAAGACTTATACGTGCCATTATCGGACAATGACTTCAATCATTGCATTCAAGTCGATGAAAACACGTATTTATGTTCTTTACACAGTCCCCTTTACCAACTAGAAACAAACCAAATCCCGTGTGTGAAAAACTCTAATACTAATAACTGCAAAACCAATACTCTGTCTTGTAGCAATTCTTGGCTCCAGCTTCACAGAATTAACACGTACCTCTTTTCTTGTTGTGGTGTTTGCCCGATTCGGGTCATATGCGGAAACCAGATTACGGCAGAAACATTAAACCAGGCAGGTGTTATAACTCTTACAGAAAGCTGTATCATCAAGGGAGATTCTCTCACCATAATTCCACATAAACAACAAACCAGTCAGCTTACCATTGAACCAGATATTTTTTCGCCTGCAATTCCACCAGTCAACCATATTATTAATGTATCTCTTCCGAATGCTATTCCTGATTATGAACCAAACCAGTTTAAGGAAGATCTTAAAACCATCGGTAACCAAATTAAAGAAATGAAGTCCGATCCAGGTATTTCAAATCAAATTTCCTACCATGACGTTCATCATTACGTTATCAACTACGTAATAGCAGGCATAGGCTGCATTGTTTTGACTGCGTGGGGGTGCCGGCGCGTGCGCAAGCGGCGCGCGGAGCGCCGAGCGGCCGGCGGCCTTGACGCCGCCGCCGCAGGCTCTTCCAGCGTCCAGTGTGTGAGTGTTCAAGTGAGTGGTCCTAGTGATCAGACTTCAGTCTCTAGTGTTAGTGATAAAAATTCCCCTAGTGTTAGTGTTAATGAAAAGGTCTCTAAATTCAGTGCGAGAGTAGATAGGGCTACCTCACCAAAATTTCGTTACCAGTTCAGTGAATCGGTTAACCAATCGGACTCTTAGAGACTATAATTTTAAGTAATATCTATGTTCAATCACCTTGTTAATCACCAAAATATTGATTCACACTTGTTATCATCTCATTAACGCACCAACATCCATCTATCATTTTAAATATTTTCTTTCTCGTTCGGGACTATGTACGGTTTGTACGTACATTGACACCGCGCAAGTACGCCGTCAGCATATTGTCGCCGCGCCCTAATTTTACTTATTTTACTTAAACTCATTTCTCAGTCAGTACATTAACAACCATCTAACCATATTCGCGTGTGCTCTCTAACCATTACCATTTCAATTATTTACCATTTTCATTTACTCTTAATTTTACCATAAGTTTTACCTTTTAATCCTTTTACTATATTTTATACGTATAGTTATATTTGTAATAAACATTTATCTAATTACCATCTCAAGACTTTATCTTTATCTACCATACTTCAATGTACAAACCAAACCCGTACATATATGTTTTTTTTATTATTATATGTAAAACTGTTAGTCATGAGGATTTGTACAAGTAGAAAAATAATGTGAAGGATCAATTAATGTATCTTTTTATATAAAAGTTGCATGATTAATTACAATGATTTAACGAATTTCTATTATATAAAATCAGCTTTTTGACCTCATCCGGTGGTCTTCATCAGGGTAAATGTGACCGTTGCTTATATTGATAAGTGATTTCATCATCTTTTGTCTTGTGTCATCTTCTTCATTACAGACATGTTTTCCTTCAGTTAATTATTCAGGTGCGAGTATATCTAGTAAAATTGCATACGCAATATCTAAGCGTAGTTCATTCCTGTGCAAGCACTAAATGTAGCCGGCAATAAATCCACAGAATCAAGACCGGCTACTCAGCTTTCCAGGAACCGCATATGGCCAAAAATGGCAAGTGGGAGCAAAGAGTAATCATAGAACAGAGTAGAACAAAGGCATATATAAAACTGACAATAAGATGACATGATACTTGTCAACATATTGTCTTACGAATATAATACAATAATTTAAATAAAATCTATTCCGGGTGGACATAATTATTATAAAATGTGCAAATGACTGCCCCGGTGCCTATCCAGTGATTTTTTTTTCAGATTGCATGTGACTCTGCATCGAAATCAGTTGTGTCTCAATGTTCATTTCTTTAGTTTCATTTTCATTTCTTTTTCTTTATACCAATAGTTAAAATGGAATAAAAACAACTTATTTACTACAATGAGTAGGTACAAAATACCAAGAAACTTTATGAATGGATTTCCGGATCATACAATTATATAGAAATCAGTTGTGTACATATGTGTATAGCGGAGGACGAGGACAGTCAAATTGAGTATGAAGATCCATCTAAATGAAGCAATCATCATACAACACATTTCAACCTGGGGAAATGTGGTCTACGTGTGGAAATAGAAATCAATAAGTTTTTGTATACTTTTAATTTTAAACTGACAATAAACTATAGGTATTTACGGAAGGAATTACCTCAAGTTACTATAGTCTTTGTGATCAATAGCGGAAGCAAATATGAAGGTATCGGATATTACTACATACTCGTATGTAAACCGTTGGGGTTGAAACTTTAAGACCGTGTGGGTCATCAGCTCACAAATTGTACAACGCTATCTCAAGGAAACATATTGAAGTTTCCCGTGACAAGAAGGCGTGCCTGTATTTAGGTCAGAAAATAAGCATTGCCATACAACGTGGCAATACTGCCAGCTTTCTGGGCTCGTTGCCGCAGAGTAAACAATAACCGGGCCCTTTTATTTGTAAGTAGTGTATTGCAGTAGCAGTATTTTTGAATTTTAGTTTTTAAAAAAATTAATGTTAATGTTTTTTGTTTTGATTTCATGATTTCTCATAATAAGCTTTTTTATTTATTTTCTTTTTATTGTACAAATGTGCGATCAATGCAAAATTACTCTTTTAGATTCTACAGACGTTTCAAGGTGCCCTGTAAGTCTAGGTTGTATTAAAGGAACTCATCAACTGCATTCCAGCTGCATGCCAACTATCTGTCAAAAAATTTGCGCGATACGGAATCATTCAAAAAGTCGTGTTCAGCTGCGTTTCAGTTAAAAGTATTTAGCGGGATTGCCTTGCTGTATTGTCAGTATGTATAGGAGTATTTAAAAATATTTTTACAGTTTCATGTTTTTTAACAAATAAACAGTGGTTTGTATTACATTTATATTTTTTTACGCAATGTACCTACGAGAACTTTTTACGTTACTAAATGTATTATTACAAAAAATAGGAATTTAAGAGAGCAACATTATGTTATATCTGTAAGTTACAGCTAACTAGTAAATAAAAAGAAAATATAAACTGAAAAATATATATTTTTTATGTAGTAACTCGCGAAAAAGAAGTCACTGGCTATATTTAACACCCAAGCTACTAAAATTGTTAAAATGCCAGTATAATATTTTTCGCTCGTAACTTCGAATATTTTTAGCTGAAACCAATAAACGTGACGAGTGACGCTTCTGTTTTATTTATATCATAGTCTTTAAGCTATTTATACAAGAAGCTACACTGTCGTTTAATTATATATGTAAATAAAGACTGCTTCGTTTTAGTCTTATCTTTCTATGCTGAGGGTCGTGATCTTTACGCGGAATAAAATTTGCATGGCGTTTTATAATTTGAAGAACACACAATAAAAATTATTGTCAGAAATGTTGTTGGGAACTGAGGAAAAAAGAGCTTAAGATTTAAGTAGAACTACGGAATCTGTAACAAGAACTTTTAAATGCTAAATTATAGAAATTGTTCTGAAAGTTCTTAAGGGAATTTAGTAAGTAAAATAAATCACAATATATTTCAACGAGTTTATACAAGACTTTTTTTCAAAACGTCGTATAAAACAACAACTTATTTTAATTTGGTTTCAGACTAAATTATGGTAAAAAAACTATTAATATATAAACGTTACATAAATAATAGTATAGTGAGTATATTATATAGGTATAGAAAGTCATCATCATAATTTCAGCCACATAACGTCCTTAGCTGGACATAGGACTCTCCCTGTATAGAAAGTACATCGAGATAATATGTACGAGTACAAAAAATGATGGATATATCGCGGAAATAATATCCTTCCAAGACCAAAGCCTTGTTTGTTTGTCAAACCAGCGTAGAAGCTCCTTGAATCTCAAGCAGAAACCCTTTTCATTATATACGAAACATTAGGAATGTTCTAGTAAAATTTAACCAAAGACAGATACTAAGAGCGTCTTGAAAATTATTCTTGTCGCAACCAGCGGAATACAAGCAAAAAGCAAGAATGTAAAGAATGGGGGCTGAATTTAAAATGGTGACTCATGCGACATTCTTTAGTGAAGCTATTTCTGACGTAGTTCAATGAATTGAAAATAGTTTGGCAAAAATTCGTTTCCGTGTGAGAGCTCTTTGTTAAATGTATGGTTATTGAAAATTATTTGTTTATCAGGGTTATGCTATCTGTGAAAAGAAACGCTTGCAACTGTGTTGAAAATTCACAATAGGGTGTTGGGCATTTAAGATATTTTTAAATAATTATGAAAGATAATACATATTTTTTATAGACATAAACAACCTAACTAAATACGAATAATAACGAATTAAAATAAATAAAAGTAAATAATAGAATATATAACTATTAAAAAACTGAAAAAAAGATATCTATGCGGTTTTGCTCACTAAGTCATTTACAAATGGATCCTTGATACAATGAAGATCACACCAGCTATCTATTGTAATAGTTGATTACCAGACAAGGGGCAGATTCATTTTCTGTTGTTTAGGAATGAAGTAAAATTAAAATATAAGTAACTGTAGCTATTGAAAGCTACGTGAGTGGATCTTTAGATTGAAATCTTGAAATCTAATTTCCCTAAATAGAAGCAACCATGAAGCTGCATTGATTGCTCCACAAACAAGATTTTAACTCTTTAATAGGAAGAAGAGTTTCACAGAAACTCGATCAAATTAAAACTCAATTCGTGTGTGTATTCAAAGTTATTGTATATCAAATTATTTTTCCTAGGCAAGCCGTTCCACAACCCTTCCAATATATTTGTATAGGTAAATTTTGAAACTTTTGGAATTTTCATAAGAGTTAATAATTAAACAACTTCGCTAGTTTCCCCATAAAACTAATTTCCGGATGACTTACTATCGTCGGATGTTTACCGCAAGCACGTGTCGCTCCTCCAGAAATAACCCAGCTTTATAATGATGCGACGCGAGAAAACCCAACAAAGTTGCTGCACAAGCGATCGCATTCAGAGATGTATCTTAACCTTTTTAACCGACTTAAAGGAGGAGGTAATCAATTCGAATGTATACTTATGTTTTTTTTATGTATCTTTGTTTCCCGATTTCTCGAAGAACTGAACCATATCGGAAAATTTGTTTTTTATTTGAAAAGGCAGGCTTGTCAGGTGGTCCTTTATATTTTTTGAAGTTTGGTTTTGAAGTCTGTTTCAGCAACTTTTGAAAATTATTATTGCCCTTAGTCAAAAGGCTTTTCAGATTCATGAATTAGGAGCTAACCTCGTAAGATTAGAGAATTATAAACCCATAAAATTATCAAAGTTAGGGCTTCAGAAAAACCACCTTTTGACTAGGGTTTACGCTCTAAAATATGTGCCAGAAATGTCTATAGTGAACGGAACTATGCAAATTTTCTTTCTACGAGGTTTTATATGGACTTAGAAAATATATTGTCTTTTAGTCCATAATTCTATCAGACTTTTTTTTTGGTTGATATTACTTCAATCCATTTGCCATGTGGTTTCCACATGAGTAGAATAGGGCCACTCCAAGTCCTCCCGTGCATGTCATATAAGGCGACTTAGGGAATACAAGCTAAACAAAGCTTTTAAACATCAATGAGACCTCTCCAACTCGTCTGGCCAGCGAGGGGAGTGTAGGCCAAGTCCTCTGGCTGCTTTGGCCAAGTATGGCTCTAGTACTACAGAGAGGGTCATACTCCTGTAGTGGAGACTAAAAGACCTGATGATGATGATGATGACTTCAGACATGGTATTTTACATACGAGCATAGTGATCTATGCGTCTAAACTTTACCATATCTCCGAAAGGTTATCCCATGTATACGGCATACTGTAGTATTTTGGTATTGGAGTAGCTGCGACATTTTGGATCCGATCCAGTCGCGCGCATGCGCCCCTCTCGCATGTATCGGTGTTATTAAAAATCGCGATTTAATTAAAAAACTTACAAGAGTAAATAAGTTAATTACCGTTAAGATATAATTAAATACGTGATATAAAAAAAAGGTGTGGACATTTTTGTGGATGTTCCTGAAAATGAGATAATTTTAATATGTGTAAAAGTGAATGTGATTATACTGTGCTGCCCTATCTTTAAAAAACCATAGACTAAGAAATGTTTATTTTTAATACTAGTTACTACACATAAATGAGGTGACAATTATGATACCAATGTAATATCTAATAATATTGAGAATGTGAAAGAATATTGAGTCTTAATTATTGGTTACTTAAGATTTCATGAAAAATTAGACTTTCTAAGTGAGATAATTGATTAAGATGAAGAAAAAAACAATAAATCTGAAATGACTCACAACATACACAGCGCAAAGAGCAAACAAACCATAAAGCTACTATTTTGAGCTAACAAAACGAACGAACAAACATGGTTTTGAACCGGCACGCGACTCCGGTTATAAATCACAATATGTTTATTTGTGTTGCTATCTCTCTCTTGCTGCCGATGGTGAACGAAGGTGCGGCTGAGACGGCATACTTGCGAAGCTTCCCGAATGATGGAAAGAGGTTGACAAAAGAATATCATCTGAGGCAAGGAGCGTTGAGAGGGTTGGTTGTGACACCTGGACCTCATTACAACCTGCAACCTGTCGAGATGTTCCTAGGGATACCTTATGCTGCTCCTCCTGTTGGGAACTACAGGTTTATGCCACCAGGTAAGGAGATTGACAAACAAAGGATTGCAGAACTTGTCTTGTACAAAGACTTATAACTTTTGTTTGACAATGTCTGTGGCCGGTCATCATGCCAGGCTGCCACTGTGAAGGTCCCGGGTTCGATCCCCAGTTAGGTCAAGGTAGAAAATGATCGTTTTAAATTGACCTAGTTCTTGGATGTTTATCTGAGTTTGTATTTGTTCTAAAATATAATATCGCTGAGTTGGTATCCCATAACACAAGTCTTGAACTTATTAGGGGATAACTCAATCCATGTGATTTGTCTATTATATATATTTATTTAATAATTATTATAAATATTTACCAATAACAAGTATTAAGTCCGCCTGCTTAGTGCTAGTAGTATTTTATTTTGTAAGGTAGGTTAGTCAAAAAGTAGTAGTCAAGTACTTTTTCTATGAAAATGATACTGGGATCTGAGCCCTAGAAATAATAAAAAGAGTTTTTGTACAAACAAAATGTTTTTTCACATACACATTGTCTGATTAGTTGAACTAAAACTAAAGTATGTACATATGAACTATTTCTTGCAACCCAAATTTATTCTATCTGTATAACCCAAAGGTCGACGGGTAGACAACGCTTTTAGCGTTAAGTTTACCTGTTGTTCTATACAGGCGAACTTAACAATTTGTATTTGATGAGCAACAAAGATTAAATAGATAAAGTCTGTTTTGATATATAAAATATCGTTCCGGCACAGTGGGTGTAGGCTATGAATTCACGCCACTAAAAGAGTAAAAGCTTAAATAACATGTAAGAGGATTACGTACGAAAACAAATATGTTTAGTAGGAACGTGTGTTTAAATAAATATGATGTGATAGGTATCACTGAGTCGTGGTTACCGGATAGTATAAGCAGTAGTGAGCTGTTTGGTGATGAATATATGGTTTGGAGGCGCGATCGGGATTATTCGCGAACTCAACAGACAAAAGGTGGGGGTGTATTTCTCGCCGTAAAACGTTCGTACACGGCGTACGAGCGGCCGGAGTGGAGTAGTTCAGCGGAGGATATGTGGCTCACCGTTGTTCTTGAGAGGAAAAAGCCCATGTCACGTCAAAAGATCCATATTTGCATTGTGTATCTTATTAAAGAAGCATGTGGTTACTCATATAATACACAGCTAAGTAATTTTACAAATAAACTGAATGAACTAGTGATGGCTAATCCCATGGATAGGTTTATTGTAATGGGTGATTTTAATTTCAAGAACGATGTTGAGTGGGAAAAATCTTCTGAAAGTGAATGTTTGTTGCCAATTTACTCTGCTAATTACCTTGTAGATCTTTTTGACACTCTTAACACGTGTAATTTATCGCAATATAACGGCGAAAAGAATGTAAACAATCGATCTTTAGACCTCATTTTTTCCAATGACTCACTTACCGTAAGCGCTTGTGATGAGCCCTTTGTACCCGAAGACCCACAACATAAATGTTTGGCTATTGATGTGAAATTCCCAGATTCTGAGTTATTGGAAGGAAAAGCTAGATACAAATTTTTATACAATAAAGCGGACTATGGGACTATTAATGCAAATCTTAACCAAATTGACTGGGATACTGAATTAACCAAAGGTACAGTGGATGAAGCTGTAGATTTCTTTTACGGGAAATTGTATGAGTTGCGTATCAATCACATTCCACAAAAACAAATCAGGTCTAATTCGCATCCACCATGGTTCACGTCTGCATTGCTAAAGATACTTAAGGAAAAAAATAAATTCCATCGAAAATTCAAAACGTATGGAAATATTTCCGACTACGAATCATTTTCTATATTACGTTCAAGAGCTAATAAAATTGAAAAAGAATGCTATAAGCAATATATAGCTAATGTAGAAGCTTCAATTTCGGACAATCCAAAATCATTTTGGTCTTACGTTAAAAGTAAGCGGGGTACAAACAATTATCCTAAAGTTATATTTTACAAGGATACATATGCAAGCAACGGTAATGATATCTCTAATCTGTTTAGCTCCTTTTTTCACTCGACATTTTCAAGTTCTAATGATAGTAACCAAGGAAGCAGTAATGCTAATAACTGTACCAACCATAGTAACTGTGCTGGTGATATCTCATCTATTGAGATTGATCCTTCCGAAATTTTGTTGCAACTTAGGTCTCTAGATGTTACAAAATCCGGAGGACCTGACGATATATCGCCTATTTATATAATAAACTGTGCTCAGAGTCTTGTTAAACCACTATACTTATTGTATAAACGTTCTTTGATAGAGGGTGTAATGCCTAATATTTGGAAATCTGCATTCATTACACCTGTCCTGAAAAAGGGTAATAAGTCGAACGTGGAAAATTATAGACCAATTTCTAAACTTTGTATCTTCGCTAAAATTCTGGAAAAACTTGTTTTCAAAAGTTTGTACGCTGCTGTTAAATGTCATCTGGGTGAGGAACAACACGGTTTTGTAAGGGACCGGTCTACCACTTCAAATCTTATCTTAGCAAACGACTTTATTACTGAGGGCATGGTGGATGGCGGTCAGGTGGATGTGATCTACACTGACTATCGTAAATGCTTTGATCGAATTGATCATAACATACTTTTAGAAAAACTCCACGCAGCTGGCGTGCATGGAGACTTGTATCGATGGTTTGTGTCGTATATAAGGAATCGTAGTCAGGCAGTGGTTCTTGGGGGCTTTACTTCTAATTGGACTACAATTCCTTCGGGTGTACCCCAAGGTTCAATCCTAGGCCCACTCTTATTTATTATCTTCATCATGGATATCAGCTCTTGTTTCCAAAACTCGAAAATAATTCTGTTTGCGGATGACATGAAAATTTTAAAAAATGTAAACGATTCGTCTGATGCTGATAGACTTCAAGAAGACCTCGCGCGATTTGAAACCTATTGTGAGGAAAATAAACTTGACCTTAATGTCTCTAAATGTTACTGCATGTCTTTTACTCGTAGGTCATCAAAAATCCTATACAACTATACACTTCAAAGTAACAATTTGTCAAGAGTAGAACATATGCGGGACTTAGGAGTCATCCACGATAGTAAATTGTTGTTTGATCAACACGTTAGTCATGTAGTAAACAGAGCTTCTAAAGCATTGGGATTTATATTTAGGATGGCATCTGACTTCCAGTTAATCAAATCTATCAAAATATTATATTGCGCTTATGTCAGAAGTCATCTTGAATATGCATCTCAAGTCTGGAACCCACAATATCAGATTTATATTACTCGAATAGAAAATATTCAAAAACGGTTTATGAGATTCCTAGATTATAGGACACGCCAGAGATCTAGTGATTATTACGACCGCTGTAGGAGATATCATTTTCTGCCTCTCAAAACCCGTCGTCAAATAGCAGATACCTGCTACCTGTCCGCCATTGCCAATGGCTCGGTGGACTGCCCTGAGCTGTTAGGTAAATTGTCGCTTCGCACAAACACCGCAGCCTTGAGACACTGTCCCCTACTGCACGTGCCCCCGGTGCTCACGAACTACAGGCGTAACGCATTTTTATTAAGAAGTTGTGAGACTTTTAATAGCTACATAACCGAATGCGATTTTGATTTATTTTGTACCAGCATACCTTGTATAAAGCGTGTATTGGCTAATGGGTTTTTTGACCAATAACTTAATTGCTGTATAGATAATTTAATACTTACATTTAGTTACTATTTCTTCCAAAAATTTGTTAAACAGTTTGCAAACTATAATTGATATGATCGAGTGCTTTGTCTAAATTCTAACCTTTTGTATTAGATTCTTGGATTATGATGTACTATCTCATATTTTAAGTTCAGTCATTTATCTCAAAAGTGGAGATTTGTAATTGGCATTTAGTATTTAAGAGTGTGTTATAAGGAAAAAATGCTGTAAATCTTCCTATGAAAATAAAATAAAATAACATTTTTTTATTTACATTAAAAATTCCTTTTCCGACTATATTTATGAGTTGGTCGCCTAATAACTCTTTAATTTGTAAACTCTACTTCCCCAAGCTCTGATAGTTTTGTTTTGCTTTAAACTTCGTTAAATATTGTTCGGCTGTAAAAAAAAATCATGTGACCATCCATAACCGTTAAGCAGATAAGGGAGGCGAGGGGGGATACACGACTAACAAAAATTTGCACTATAAAACCAAATATTTCAGAAACAAAGGTTTTTGAAAGTCCTGTTCATATAACGATACCTCACAAGACGTGTTTGTTAGTCGAGAAAAAAATTGGACTTCTGCTTGTATGGGAGCTACCCTAAAACAATTTTTTTTATATTTTATCACTTTTTAGGCATGAATGTCGTTATTAATACTAATTTACAGATTTCTTTAAGGAAACCCATTACTTTATCGCAATTAACTTCAACAATTTTCATTCCCCATAAAACTATTCGCAAATCTTTTAATACAATATTTTACAAATCCTAAAATCTCTTGACATCGAAATTTCATTTACTCGATTATTCGTTATCTACAAACTCAGTCTATCGTTATTTATTTTATGTATTTTATCGAAATAACGTAACATCAAAGTTTTGTTACCCATAATTTTGTTTCCACGTAAGTTTCAGTTTGCAAAATAGTTGAAACATTTGAAACGAGTGCTAGAAAACTACTATACATTTTCCTAGGTTAGGGCAGACCTATAGGTTAGGTTATGTTAGAACTGCGACCAACACACGCACGAGCCGAGCGAGTGAAGCGAGCGTGCCGCGGTAGCGGCCGGCGAGTGCTAGAAAACTACTATACATTTTCCTAGGTTAGGGCAAACTTATAGGTTAGGTTATGTTAGAACTGCGACCAACACACGCACGAGCCGAGCGAGCAAAGCGAGCGTGCCGCGGCAGCGGCCGGCGAGTGCTAAGACACATCTTTCCATTTTCCTAGGTAAGGGAAATCCTATAGGTTAGGTTATGTTAGAGCGAGCAAAGCGAGTTATTATGTGTACCGTTACATATTGAAACATGTTTTTATGAACAGTTTTATCGATAACTTAATATTTTATATGAAATTTTAGTTCGATATACCTACCATTTTTCTATAAAAGAAAACCATTTTAAAATATTTTTTTTTTAATGTTGTTATTATAATATGAGACTGCGATGATTAACTATTCGTTTTATCAAGAAAAAAATGTATTAAAATCGTGGAATAGTTTTATGGGAAATGAAATTCGATGTCAAAAAAATCTGTATTCTAATAGACACCCTTTCTTTAAGTAAAACCGCGGAAGGACGGAGCGACAGACAAACATGGTTAAATCAAAAAGGTTTGTTTACTTCGGCACCATAAAACGTTAAATAAAAAATACTTCCGCGTGAAATATGAACTAAATTATTTTAATGCACTTGAAGCGCTGTGTCACATATAAATTGCAGTATAAACTTCCGCATTCAGTGAATGTTGTGCATCTCTGTGACAATGCGACTTAATTGCAAGGAAAACATCTGAATACACGTTTATTAGCAGCTTTTAGCAGCTCATAAAGCTGGTCATACAAATGCAGAAACGCTGAATCGAAACTTTAGACTTGAATGAATTAAAATTCTTAAACATTGCAGTTTTATGGTAAACAGACTTTAGTTCCGGAGCAAGAATTCTCGCAATTTTAGCTCCATTCAGCTCATTTAAGTTTACTTTTCATTTATATGATAATTCGTCTCTCAACCCTTGAATTAAGAATGTCCGTGACACGATTTCCTTTATATTCACCAAGAGGTAACGGCCACAAATTGTGTGGCTGACAGCCTAGAATAGGAGCACTCAATTACTTTCTGTAAATGTCGTAAGAGGCGACTAAATAACTAAGCACAATCATCTCGTGCCATAACGGCATTCCTAAAGAAGCCGGCGTCAGCCGTGTGTAAAATTATTCGCGCAAATGCATTCCTACAGCGAGTTGATATTAATCAGATGACTGTTCGTAAAACTAAGCCAAATTTTCAAAAGAGTCACAAAGCTTTTTTTTGTCTGAACAACTCTTTTATCCGATATACTTCAACGGATCGTCGTGACTCGGACCACTAGGATCAGGACCGTAGTGAGTGGAAGTCCATAGTCACTGTCTGCCTGTGGGAATTAAGCGTGATATTATGTATGTATGATTTAAGAAATTGGATTTTTTATTGTAAGTTTAGATATCTATTTCCTCTTTTTCAGCCAGCGCCCCACCCTGGCCCGGTTTGAAGATGGCCGACAAGTTTGCCCCGGTGTGCCCCCAGTCCTTGCCTCATGTAAAGAAGGTGAATCCGCTCGCACCGGGCCGAAAGGCGTATATGGAGAGACTGAAGCCCTTCCTCGCCAATGAGTCGGAGGATTGTCTGTACTTGAACATCTACGTTCCTTTCAAAGGTAAGATTTATAATTTACTTTAATTATTTTTTTTTAATATTTTATATTACCACTAAGTCAGCGTTGGTAATATATATGAATCTATGCAAAATTACAACTTTTCTGGACTTACAGTCTCGGAGCTAAACCGCGGACGGAAAGACGGACATACCTAAACCTTATGAGTTCCGTCTAGGGAAGGGACTCTTAGGAACCTAAATTTACAATATGTAAATATAAAATACTATATTTTTAACGATTCAACTTTATGGTGAATCAAATATCACATAAAACATCTCCCCTGAAATGTAACAAACAACAATTAAAAGCTATTAAATATGAAAAAGTAAATAAATAAGTGGAAATCCATAGTCTCTGCCTACCCCCATGGGAAACAGGCGTGAAAACATGTATGTATGTATGTAAATAAATATAAAACGTTTATTCTATTATACAAATTTGACAATAGCACCTAACCACAAATTAAAAAGTTATTATGACCCAAAAACTGCCTAAAAATACCTCGGCATTGGAACAGCTTTTGTTTACATCATTTCTACAAAACTAATAAATGATCTCTACTCTTACCTACACAATACTGCTATACTAATAAACCAATACTCTTACTTCAATTTGCTTTCTTTTTCACGTGGGCCAATATAAAAACAAATTAGGTTTAATTGCAAAAAATACCTCTAAAGCTTTATATTACTCCCACGTGAGGCAAATAAAATTAATTACCACTGAAATCTGTATCGACTAGTTTCTCTTGCCAACTGGGCCGTGTCAAAGATTAAAAATGCCACTGTTGTACTACGAGCTTATAAATAAACGAAGCACAGTTGCACTTTAGCATTTATAACCCCCGACAAAAAAGGGGGGTGTTATAAGTTTGACGCTTATGTCTGTTGGCCAGTCTATTTGTCTATCAGTGTCTTCTTAGCGCTTGAACGAATTGACCAATTTCAATGCGGTTTCTTTTTAATTGAAAGCAAGTTCCCTTCCGGCAGTACTTAGCTGTTTAACAGTTATTGGGGATTAATGCTTTATAGACAGGGCTTTCCCTAGCAAATAATAGATGGCGCCATGGATATCAAGTCATACCGGTAGTTCCGCTACTTATCACTTAATGGCGATGCAGCTAGCAATCCATCACTATTTTGATTATTTTCTCACCTTCTCGGTCACAATCACGCTTAAAACGGCCATTGGTCTTGCAGCTTTGTTCTCTGTCTGTTTGTATAGAGCCAAAACGCTCTTCTGTCTCATTAGGGATAAAGGCGTGATAGTATGTAGTTTAAAATACACATGCATCAAAACATTACGCTGTAGCATACAAAGCGGCTCGAAACGAATCGAAAGAAATAAACAAGAAAACCTAATAAACGTATATAACCGAAATGAACTTATTTCCTAATTTAGGTTTTGTCATTTGTCTCCAACCGAGAAGGTGAAAGGTCGACTCAATAAATTGTATTACATTAGGAAATAGTACATCCAGATGAGAAGTGAATTGAGTTATTTATGTGTCGCGCGAACGTTATTTGCTTCTTTATGTTTTGTATCGGGTGTGCACAATGATGTTATTTTCGAAGATGTTGACGCGTGTAGCTATTACAAGTTTGTTTGCCCGGCAAATTAAAAAAGCCCCGATACCATCTAGTGATCAGTGGCGGAACTACATACTCCAGCCGCTATTAAGTGACATTGATATCCGTAGCGCCATCTATTATTTACCGAGTAAATTAAAAAAAAAACGACTTTTAACCGTAAACTCATGATATTATAAAAAATATTTAATGGTTGGCTAGGCAAACTAATATTATAAGTGGATAAATAAAAGATAATCAAGAACTATGTCATAAGACTCAAATATTTTTTTACAATCTTAATACTCGTGGTTCTCTGTATATTAGTTATTAATAGTAAATTTTAATAATTATTTTTAATTTTTTAAATAATTAATCTTATTATGTAGATATTAAAGTTATCACTATTATTCAGAGAGCTTACCTGAAACATTTTAAAAACTAATTAAATATAAAAAACAACTCTACTTTTGAAATCAAATCAACTTTACAATCATTAATAAAATCTATGCACTACCACACACTCTTCCAAATTTACATATCTTCAAAATTTAAAAATCTATGTCCGTACATTTTGGTGATTTATGCGTTGCGAAGTAAAAGATAAAAAGCTTTCCTTCGATAACGAGAGCCAATTTCATGTATTCGTCTCTTATCAAGGTTAATGGACCCTCGAGACCCTCAGCATTAAAAACGTGAGGGTCATCGTCACATCTCATTATTTTTTACATTAAAATCGCGAGTTGTTGAAAATTTAAAAATATATATGTTTGAGAACCTTAGTAGCCCTCGACAAGGTTTTATATGTAGAAGTATTCATTCCAGCTATTGTAAATTCATATAAAAATTATAAAAAAGAAAATACGCGTTTCTGAAAAAAAAAACTTTGCTTTAATTCATGATCGAAAAATATTAGGTACCTATAATATCTGTATTTGTTTTATTTGTCGGCAAATAATTCACATTCAATTTAGTTTGAACAGGGTATATTTTAGCGTAAATTCCACAACGCAAATAGTTTGTAGTTTTAAAAAGATTACCTTTAATAAGAAATATACTTTTATCCTTTAATGGATACAAAATTACTAAATTTAAATTAAAAAATAACTGTTAATTTTTCTTTCAATTTCCTAATAGTTATTGACGTCAGATTTTTACCTAACATACAGCGTTTCTTGCCGCTAACTAAGCGCAAGTGCAGAAGAAGAATTAAGAAAAAACGTTGACTCTGACTTAGAAAAAAAAAAAACGAAAACGAATATTTTTGTTCAAATAATGAACCAATACTGCAACGGATTGCTAAAAATCTATTTCCACAAAAATTAGGGATTTCCAAACAGAACCGAATCGTGGCGCCGCCAACCCAATTTCCAGAGTAAATATACGTCAATCACACACCGCTGTGCCCGCAAACTGTCTAGAAATAACATAACAGCCAATGCGTTTTAGAGGTACATCCAATATTTCATGAATATTTTAGCTGCAACGAAAAAATGTAAATAACACTCCAGCTCTTTCGAAATAAGCCATTGTTTTTTATAGATACACAAACACGTCTTTATACATAACAGAGTAGACAGAGCTCAGTGCCGTAAGACTCATTGACCAAGGTTAGTTTATGGTAAACGTAAAGTTGTAAAAGGAATCATAATAGTGATATATAGCTGACTGTATTGAATGTTAACATGACTCAGACTTTGGCCAATTATTTAGATTACCTATAACGATTTGCGTGAAAAGAGAAGCAACTAACACATTGTACATTTTTCTTTTTTCCAAGACTAGCATTAAAAGATTTTTTTACATTTAAAGGCACGTAAGGCCATAGGCCTCGGCTGTCTCATCACTGTATGGAAACTGTCATGCTTTTTCAGATGCCTTTTGACTTTTTGAGTAAGTCTGACAACAGTGTTAGCCACTACACACATGAAAAAAATACATTTAAATAATGAATCATACATGATCATTGGTGAATATGGATGAACTCAAAACAACGATAAAATGTTTGACGATCTACGCGATTAAGGAAGTTGTTCAGCCCCATTTCGGCAGTTAAATAGGCAATTCAACTTTTTAATGGCTACGCAATCCATTAGGCGAATTTAAATTCCTCGGACGAAAGAAATGTACACCTTATTTGTAAAGGCGCAAAGTTTAAATTGACTTTGTGAGGGCTCACGTCCTGCGCCTTTACAGGAAATTGAGTAATGTTGGCATTATAACATCTTAAACGGCAGCTTTGTGATGGAACGACAAAATATAGCTCAAAACAACAGCTTGTACTTACGTTGAAATAAAAGGAAAGGAAATTAGGACGTTAAATATTCAAATTGTTTAAGTTTATCACCAAAACAATTCATATTTAAATATCTCTTTAAAAATTGTAAAGTTTATCTCTGAATTTTGTATGTTTGTTTTAAACTTCAGGTTGCTTTTCTCGACCGATTCTCGTAATTTTTTTGTAAGCAGGTTCTATAATAATATAGAATTTTTTGTCGATTCAGTTTTTCGAAATTTTGAAAAAATATGTCATAAAATTTGTTTGTTATCCTTATAGAGAACTATCTGTCTCCGATAAACTTCAACATATCAGAAGTGACTCGCAAGTCACAAGGTCTACTCCTCACATAGCCACCAGTTAGTTATAGGTATATGTTTGACAGCGCAAATACAAATTAGATAAGATATTTTTTTATTTGCAATAAATAGGGTGTACATTATACAGGTGTTAGGTATAATGTACAAAATTAGAAGCCTAAACCTATTTAGCCATACTTAATAGCATGCAAAAATCAGTGTTAAGAATTTTAACATTACGTCAATTTATTCATGCATCGAAATCTACGTACGTTTATTGTAAAACGCAATAAATTATGACAATCAGAAAAATAGGCTATGTGTAGTAAATAGGCTATATAATGTTAGTACAAGTTGCTACTCTTTCCGTGCAGATCGTGATAGCCAAAAAATAGTCGATGCGGCTAACAACTCTATTTTAATTCCTTTTTTCACTCACCATCACGCTAAAAGAGGCCTTTGGGTCTTGCGGCCTTAGCCCTAACACGCAAACTGCTCGCCACATTACGGATAAAGACATGATATCGTAGGTATGAGTATGAAATTTTTAAAATCTTCCTTAAATTTATATAATTTTTAGAGAACGGCTTAGAAATGAAAGGCCATATTAAGTGGATTTCTAGGTCAGCGCCTTACTTCTTCCTGAATATTATCATGGTTAAAAGAATATTTTCCTAGAAACCATTAACGCACTTAACGTACCTAAAAATAAAATATCCGTGCTTAACCAGATCAGGTCGTCAGCTGTAGAAGAGGTTTAAATGATATCCTACTAAAATATATTTTGACATTTTAAACCGATTTCATACAAGAAGGGGGTTCTCAATTTATTATTTTTAGGTTATATATACATTTATTTATTTTCCGATTGATCGAAGACGCCTGGACCTAATTGGTAAATTCTTAAGGGTTCTTGCGAGGGTGGTCCCACACCTATAAATTTTATCAATATCAGTTGTATCGTCTAAGGATTCTTACAATCTCAAGTAAAGTTTAAGAATCAAAAATCCTTAATTTGTTAAAAACAAAAGATATGAAATTACTGTTGCATGATAACAATTTAATTTAAGTTTAAGAGATTTAAAAAAAAGTCAACTTTTGGACAATGTCCGCTATGACCTATGACGCAGCTTTATACAGCAGTCACTGATTGGCCCAGCAATTAACGTGAAGAAAGGTCAGTAACAGTTTTAATGGAAAAAAGAGTTAAGCACCGCCTACTTAAATGTACTTTTTCTACTTCTGTGCATTATCTGTTTTTTTAATGGTATAAGAACATGATAATATGATTTCAGAAAAGTCTATTACTCTATTCCACATAACAGCACATGCGTCGTAATTTCGCCAAAAAGATACGCCTAGCTATAAACCTAGGTTTTAGCTGCCTATGTAGGTTGCACTAGGTTAACGTTTTACTCGATTAACACTAACTAAACAAAATAAGTACGACTACCAACTTAAGAAACAACTGAATTTATAGTTTGTAAATGTAATAAAACCGAGATAAATTATTTACTGCCAACATAAGAAACAGGTCTTATTACATTGTCACTAGGAAATAAATGTCAATTCAAAATAAAGTTTACTATAGTTACTAGTATCTGCCAAACATTATATTTTTCTTCGTTTATTTTTCTGTAAATATAGTCGTACAAAAAGTATTGTTTGCAACGTTGTATAAGTACGTCAAAAATGCTCGATGACGTCTCCTTACGATGCTCGCTGATATCGTGCGATACTTGCATTTTCGACCCTTCTTATACAACTCTTGCATAAAACACTATTAGTGGGGTAATTTTTTGCATTATACTTTCATAGTATTAAGTATAGACAAGGATGGTATGGACATATGATGAGGAGGGAGGAGACCCATGACAATAAGAGTATCTGAAGGTTACTGGGCACATGTGTAGAGGAAGGCCAAGGAAAAGATAGATGGAGTGCATAAGAAGGATATGGAAAGGGGCAATTTAACAGATGCAATGACAAATGATCAGGTAAATGGGATATGGTGAAAATGACGAAGAAAAGTAATAAGTATGTAGTATAGTCTTATATTATGATGAATAGCTGGTGCCCTCGACTTCGTCTGCGCAGGATCACACAATATATTAATAAATTTTAGCCTATGTGTTATTCTGATGTATAAGCTATATATATAATAATATCTATATATATCTAATAATAATGCAGCCGATATTCAGACTATTTTCGTTTTACAAAGACGGGAAATTCGTGCTATTTATGGGTTAGGATCTAGAGACTCACTCAGAGAATTATTCAAGAAAATAGATATACTTACCTTAGCATCACAGTATATATTTGAAAACATAATGTAGGTAAGGAAAAATATTTCCTCATACAATAAAGTAAGCGATTTTACTAATAGAAACTTACGTAATAAGAATGACTTAGTTGCCCCGTTTTATAGGCTTAAAACAATTAATAAGACGTTTATGGGGAACTGTATACTTTTTTATAATAAATTGCCAAAATCGATCCTTGATATGCCAGACAAAAAATTCAAAACTTATGTAAAGAAAGTACTTTGTGAGAAGGCTTATTATAGGACCGATGACTACCTAAAAGACAAAAAGTCTGGCTTGAGCTTGACGTGGGTCCCTCTAAAAGTTTGTAATATAAGTACTCGAAAATGACGATAATTTGGTACATTTTGTACAAACTGAATCTACAACTTGACATTATTTTAAAATTTTGACATTCTAAAAATTAAATTTATATTATGATATGAAATAACAAACAATGTATTCTCTGTCCACATTAACTTTAAGTATTAATTTAATTGTGAGTTGACGTCCTTGGAGAAAATGCTGCAGTGCAGTTTGTTACCGCTTCTTCTGCACTAGCGCTTTGGAAGCGGTAGTAAACTAGCTGTAAGTAACCATTTGACGTCAACAATTGTGCAACAAAACAATGACGATTATTAAGAGATATTATAAATATCCTATGATAATAAAGATATATTTGAATTGAATTGAATTGCTATATTATTGTAAAGTTTCATTAAAATCCATTCAGTAGTTTTTACGTAAAAGAGTAACAAACATCCATCCATACTTACAAACTTTCGCTATTAATATTAGTATGATAGTAGGATAGATCGTCACCAAAAAGACATTAAGGCAAGAGTATAATCACTGAAAGAAAAGTAGCAACATCAATAACTCCCCTAGTTCCCAAAGTGTGAATCGAAATCTATTCTTACCACATTCCACGCTCTACATTAGTTTAGTACCAGTTATTTATACAACTGAGAATTTGGACACACCAACGGGACGGAAGTTCTCAAAATAGAATCCTTAGAACTAGATTCTGGCGCCACCATCTTCATTAGTGTACGTTTAGTATATAGTTTCTGTTTATTAGTCGATGAAGACTTATAACTTTTATGAGTTTACGTTATGGAAATACCCGCCTCTGTTTTCTGTTCGATATAGTGGCAATACACTATGATGATATGTTAAAAAGTTGCGGTGGTAGCCAAGTGGCTTAGGTACTGGTAAGCGTCTGTGAGGCAACAGTTCGATTCTCAGGAACACTACCATGCCGCAGGTTATCTAGTTTTATTTGTTTAAATTTATAGTTAATTCTTTATTATACATCTAAACTACAAGAATAAAAAATATAAAGCAATGAAAAGTAATTAACAATTCGTATGGTAGATTCAGATTTGACGAACAAAATCAAGCTCATATTTGAACTTCGTGTAGCACTAGAAATATAATAGCTGCTTGTCTTTCCGCGCAGATCGTAAAAGCCAATGGAGGGAATGGTCGAAAATGTAAATCTTCTTAATAGACAATGCGGCTAGCAAACCATTCATC
Organism: Acrobasis consociella; assembly: GCA_963555685.1. Lineage (NCBI taxonomy): Eukaryota > Metazoa > Arthropoda > Insecta > Lepidoptera > Pyralidae > Acrobasis > Acrobasis consociella. The sequence goes on from OY743107.1 coordinate 1,990,661, forward strand.
ATTATCTTAATCGCTTTTCCATCTTCTTGCCCACCATCCTGCTAAAAGTGGCTCTTGAGTCTTGCGGCCCTGGGCTCTGACTACTTAGGGCCGCAAGATACAAAATGCTCTGTCTGTCCCATTAGGGATAAAGACGTGACAGTATATTATTATATGTGTGTAGCACAAAAATTTTATGACGTTTCAAAAATACTTTATTGCTTTTCAAAAATGTGGAGATTTTTACGCTTGGCATTCATCGATGTTTTGTGTATCGAGATTCCGTCCTTGTTACCTAACTATATAATATATTTTTTTCACCAAAAATAAAAACCCCAACAAGTCACATCACAAGGGATAATTAAAGAGTATTTTACACAATGAAAAACAATGGAGGTTGGGAACAGAGCTCTGCTTTTGTTTTTTACTTTGAAATTACGTGAAAGAACCCATTATGCGTAAAGGATGAAAGACGCGTTGCGTAAGGCGCAAGCCACACTAGGCGTCTACGGTATTAACGTGGCGTAGAAGTCTTCATTAATGCTCTCCTCCGTGCTTCAGTAGGCACGTTAAGCCATTGGTTCCGCAGTTATCGTTGTATGTCAATTATCAAGGCTTTTCAGTTGCCGTTAGGCATCTTAAAAAATCTGTCAATGTTGGCCACTTACATACAAGAAAACCGATTGCGTGTATTCAAATTGTGCCTTTATTGTATACGATTTGTGATACATTTGAACTGAAAATGTCATGCATTTACCATGTCAGTCAATCACTCAGTGCATATGGCAGCTTGCGCCTTAGTCGCAAAAGTGAGTATGAGCGCCCACTTGTCGTTTCGTTCCGTTTAAAAATGGATTTATTTTTACATAATGACTACGAAGAAGAGGTTCAGCTTGCGCCTTAGTCGTAAAAGTGGCTACGAGCGCCAACTTGTCGTTCCGTTCCGTTCCGTTTAAAAACGTAAGTTTCTTTTTACATAATGACTACGAAGAAGAGGTTAGTTTGATTGTTTATTTACCATTAAAATCGAATGTTCTTGTTACCAATATTTTTTTCATAATAAATATGTCATATTGCTTATACGTTAGATTTTTCATGTTTAAAATACATTACTATTTTCTCATTGGACTAAATGAAGAAAAATAAGGCTTTTGGCCTCTACGATTGCTTTTGTATTCATATAGGAACCTGGAAAGGGAATACTAGGTATAAATAAATTATGGACGAATGTACGTTATCTCATTGAAGTGGCAGTGGGTGGGACACATAGCGCGAAGAACCGATGACCGATGGAGCAGAAAGGTTCTCGAATGGCGGCCAGGTACCAGCAAGCGCAGCCTAGGTTACCTGCTAGATGGTCAGACGACCTGCGCGTTGCAGGAAGGCGCTGGATGCTGGCCGCTTCTGATCGGTCGTTTTGGAAATCCTTGGGGGAGGCCTATGTCCAGCAGTGGACTTCCTGTGGCTGATATGATGATGATGATGACGATGTACGTATTTTCAACCTTTTTTCCACCATTTCGTCCAACCATATACGCACAAAATAAATTCTCTTTTAGAGTCAGCAAATGGCAGAAACAAACGACTAAAATCAAGGGACTATTGACGCGACGCCCGCCTTCTAAGGCATTGTTTAGTTGTTATTAATGAGACGTTCTGAAGGCCCTACTTCCCTTCAGCCCTTCGTGAGTAATTTTAGAGAGAGATGCCAATATTTCTCTGTCTGTTCTGTGAAGCTTATTTACTGAAAAATGGTATTCAGTGGTCATTTGTAGGTATTTACGAGTCTAAACCGGGATCGAAAAGTCGAGATTAAGACTGAAATGGTAGCGCATTACTGTTAAACTATATTTTAATTTTGTTTTTATATAGAAAATGCATATTATAATAGCCTGAGAAGGTTATAGCCTATTAGGAAGTTTCCAGGGTCAAAAATAACTTGTTAGGTACTCTTAATAGAAAATAAATGTCACTTGTCATTGATCATATCCATTTTCAACGTGACTTTAGATTTATTATTGCGGGAATTCTGGTATTAAGAGCTTTTTTTGACTCCAATAAACTATGACGTCATAAGTTTATTTCATACAAATACCATAGAAAATTTCTATCTGATTTGAATTGTTAGCAACTTCGTTATTTTAAGATGTACTATAGCACTTCGTAAATATAAATAAAAGTAAAGATGATTTAACAATTAAAGTGCTGTTCCGACTGTTGCCATTCCTATCTGAATCGTTGCTGAATAGGTTTAATAAATAATAATTTTCTTGTTAGGAAAAAGAAATAATATTAAATTAAATTAACTTGTTTAAAAAGCGTACCTCAGTAAATATTTTATAATATAAAAAATACTCCTACTTTTCTTTCATACTTTTAGGTTGACCTGCTAACCCAAAAACATGTTTGTATTGTTAGCCCCTTTGGTACTTTTTCATAAATGTTGTAAAAATAGTAATTGAAAGCGATGCAAAGCAACCCATTACTTTTTTGATTGCATCTTCTCGCCCATTATCACGCTTAAAGAGACCTTTGAGTTTTTCGGCTTTAGGCTCTATCTGCTACGAAAACACTCAAAATGCTCTGTCCACCCAATTAAAATTAAGACGTGATAGTGTATAGTACTTATATAAAAAATGCGTCTGTACATTAAATATATATTTCTAAAAAAATATATTTGGGGCAATCGAGGCCATAGTATTATAGTAAGAATTTTAAAAAAATGTCTGCCTTTTTATCTGTTGGTCTGTTTGTCTGTTTGTACACCCTTATTTCCGGAAATACTAAACGGATTCGAATGTTTTTTTGTTATATAGATGTTAAGCCTGGGCAACATATAGGGTATAATTGTTTTTGGAAAATGGAACACCTGACGCAGAACCATAATAGTCCAGCTAAACTATAAGAAAAATAATAATTGGCCAAGTGTGTGTCAGGTCACGCGCAGTGTAGGGTTCCGTAGTTGTAAATGCCAACTTTGAGTTCATGCCACTAAAAACGTCTAAAACGTCTATCTATTGAATTTGTATGAAATTTTCTTTTTCGAGTACATTTTATAAGTTGAACGCCTATAACTTTTTAATTTGGTAACCCTAGCTCTGATAGTTTTTCTTAAACTACATTATAAATACTATAGCTTTGTTTTTTTACATGTCTAATTATAACCGTTTAGCAGATAGATGGGGGGACACGTGACTTAAACAAAAAAAATTACTTTAAACCTAAATATTTCAGACACGGATCACTAAATCGAAAAATGGTGTTGCCAAGCTCACAATATTTTTGAAAGACCTAATCAACGATAACCCACACAATGTGTTTGTAGAGAAAAAAAATATTGACTTCCTCTTTACTTGTATGGCAGCTACCCTAAAAAAAATTATTTCCATATTTTATTTTACGACTTTTTTGACATGATTGATATACATATCCATGCGAAATTACAGCTTCCTAGTACTTACAGTTTCTGAGTAGGACCGCGGACGGACAGACAGACAGACATGGCGAAACTATAAGGGTTCCTTGTTTACTACGGAACCCTAAAAATGACACCATAACAAAAGTTATTACGCCTGACGAGCTTTATCTGGAGTCATAAAGTCCACGCGAACAAAGTCGCGGGCTTCAGCTAGTAAAAAATTAAATATACAGAAAAGTAAAACAATCAGAGTTAAATGGACGGATATTTATCTTTATTTGGTGTCGTTTTCATTCAATAAATTAATACTACATATATTTTATCCAATTTATATGTTTTCGAAGAACACGAACTTCTGATAAAAGGTTTACTCAATACTTTGTTTGCATAGTCCTTTATGTACCTATTTTTATTTTTATAAGTAAACTTAATATTAACTATCGGCTTAAACTTACGAAAAAGTACCTTTTTAATTTACACAAATAATTACAAGACACAATTATTTATTTAACTAAAAACTAAATAACCTACCTAAATTAAAATAATAAAACTATAAACTAAAATAAAATAATTAAAAATACAATATTATATTTAATAAAAAATAGACCCCAGATCACTACGATCGCAGGGCAGGGTACCTAAGAGTCTGGCGGCATTGCCTCGTTGTATGGCCAGACTTAATCTTTGGCCAAAATGCGCACCAGCTCTTAGGTCCACAGAAACGTTGATCAGGCGTGTGGAGATTTCTTAAACAATTTGACGCGTCTCCACCTCGTTTTGTGCCAAGGTAGAGAGCCTACAATAACTATAATATATTTTATGTTAGGCGTCAACCAACGTATTTTTATACTCATACTTAGGGCGAAAATAGAAAAGACACCAAAACATGGTTATGGCAAAATTATAGGTTAGGTTTTATAGGTTAGGTTATGTTAGAACTGCGACCACCAGCCAAGGTACAGAGCCTTTAGTAGCTATAGTAGATAGAAAGTTTATTCACAAAAACAGCATCACATACAAATAAACTTACAAACTATAACTTATCCTAAAAAGTTTTCAATTTACATACTTACTTACTACTTACTAGGATGGTGCAGCAACCCAAAGTGAGTTTTGACCTCCGATAATATTTTTAAATTTACATGCACTATTAAATTATAAATGTATGTGCTGCAGCTGTGCAAAAAGGCCAAAACTCAGCGTGGTTAGCCTGTAAGGCGACTCACTGGTTTTCAGTTTTAACCTAAGGCAAAAGTACGCGGGAGGTTTGATAGTAGTGTTACAAATGCTAGAAAACATAATATAATTATAATTTATGTTAGTCGTTTTGCGTGTTGAAAAGAGGTGATAGATTTTCGATCGAAATCTTTCGATAATTTAGAAAATGTGTTTAATTTATGACATCTAAATCATCTAACATTAGTAACTTCGGGCAAAAATCAAGTAGGATTTCAAAAGATATAGATTTGAAAAAAAAAAAACGTTTTCTCATTAGTTTTTATCAGCAATAACTTTAGCTCCAAATGTTTTGGGATGAAAATAGTATTCCGAATAGATGAGATGAAAAATAATTTTCGCAACACAGATGTTTTTCGCAAACACTTTATAATATAAATGATGACAAGAAAGAACATACATTAGAATAAATATGTTTGTTTTGACAACTTTTTACTAAGATATATTTGATTAACACTTGCTATAATATATTTTGTTGCATCAATATTCTTCATCTTAGCGTGGTTCAGTACTCACTCCATTTAATACTAACTCAATTCTACAGCTATACTGCTTTGGAGACCTGGGTGCTGTAATTGTTTCTTTTTTACACTAATATTATAATGGCCAAACTTTGTGAACTCTGTGTTTGTTACTTCTTAACTCGTAAACGGCTAGATCAAGTTTGATAAAATTTAGCATGCAAGAAGTTGATAATCTGGATTAAAACACAGGATACTTTAGGCGCATGTATCACTGTGGGACGCAGCTAGTGTTAAATAATAATTCGTCTACATATTTAAAGCATATCTGAAAAAAACGCTTCTACGCATTCTGTGCATGTCCACCTAAAGAAAATTGATCACTAAATTGTTTTCAAAGTCTTATTACAATTATCTCAATCAAGCCGAACACCTTTATATCACGGACATTTTTGAAAAACCTAGACTATTCACAGGACATAATTTAAAAATAACATTTTTTGGAAATTAATTTTCAATTTTTAAATTAATTGTATAAAACATTGAAGCGCCACCTTGGTATTGTTAAAGTAAACTCTTCGTAGTCTCAAACAGCGCTCGCAAAATATGCGAGCATATTATAAGAACCTTCACTTCATCCAGGTTTCAGGATCTTTCAGGGAAAGTTAATTCAGAGCAACGTTAGGAGATGGCGCTACCAGTCTCAAAACATGAAATAATTTGATATGTAGCGTTTTATAAGTTATTTTGTAAATGATTACCTTTCACTTTTAAAAAAGCAAGATATTTTGAGTGAAATCTGTGGACAACTAAATAATTTAGATATCATAAAAATAAGAAATTAAAAGTTCAATTTTCGAATGCAATACATTTCATTATTGAACGTTTTATTATTTAGGTACTTAAATAAATATTAAATATAGAAACTCAGACGTTAGAAATATAATTGATCGAGCGAGCGAAACGCCTCCGATTCGAGATTGGCCAAAAATGCTTTTGTCCTGCTGTCCAGTTTTCAGTCTGTCTTTTCTCGCCTATAGGTTTTTTTACCGATTTTTTTAACCGATACTTAAGAAATCTTCTAAGATTATTAAAATATATTATAGTTTTTTTGCCGATTCAGTTTTTTGAATTTTTTTAAGATGGCGTTCTTTTAGGGGTTGAAAACTTTAAAACATCATATTTCCTCTTATAAAGACGTAACTTTTTTGTTTGAAGAACTTTTTTAGCCGACTTAAAAAAGGAGGAGGTTATCAATTCCTCGAAATCTTTTGTTTTTTTTTCGAAGTAAAATCTTCATTATGCTTGTTGAGCATTTTAAAAAATGGAAAAAAGCATTCAACCCTCGAAACTGTTACTTAAAACCAGCACCAAGTTTTCACTTCTCTTGGCACTCCCGGAATGCCACTGTTTTTTTTATGTACGTTCACCAATTACTTGATGAAGCTTAGACCAATATACAAAATTATTTTTTGTTTGAAAAGCCATACTTGTCAGGTGATCCCATAGAAAATAATCAAAATCGGTTGTGTAGCTTGGTGTTGAAGTCGGGCTTTAGGTTGAAAAATTATATCCGATAAACATTAATGGGTCAGGAGTGACTCCCGAGGTCTCTCACAGAGCCATTAGTAACTATTAAGAGTCCCCCGACCCTAGACTTCTCCATACAAACGTAGTCTACGTTTAATTTTGAAACCACATGTCAGATTCCGGTAAAAATTGGTAATTGTAAAGAAATTGCAATTATCTAGGGTTATAACTGATTATGAACTGGAAAGAAAATATAACGATTTAGAAGTTTCCCATACTAATAGTCAAAAATGATATAAAACACTATATTCTATTTCAAGTTCATATTTTTACTGTCGGAAACTAGTTATAAACCTAGATAATTGCAATATCTTGAAATTACAAAATTTTGCCCAAATCGGACATGTCGTTTTGAAATAAAACATAGACTACGTTTGTATGGAAAGTTGTATTTTGGTCTAGGGTCGGGGGACCCTTAACCTTAACTTTTCTAAAACATACATGAGAACTGCGTTTTGTATTTTCAATAATCTCCTAAAAGGCAATGCGAAAAAAATCAAGCTCACATAATTGCGTCCAATTTCAATCCAATTTCAATCTTATTGAGTCGTGAGACGAGCGATTTTCTTTTAACAATGCGGTTTTATCAAAGCCTTTGAAGCTAATCGCTATCGGAGTGATCAAAAGAGGTTTTTCACAAACCTCGCCGGCCTGATACTGACTTTTTTGCTATTTTATTGATATAGGATGACCTTTTCAGAATAAGTATTCTCGTGAGCACATGTTATTTGAATTCGTAGAATTTTCAGAATAAACTTAATGTTATAACTATTTGAATTGTTTATTAAAATTAAATATTTATTTAGTTTGTAAACTAAAATGTTTTATCTGTGTGGATGGCAAAGAGTTTGGGATTCGTTTTATTTTCAGAGTTTTATTTGGTGTCTTAGCATTTATAGTGCGTTAACCTAAAATAACATAAATACTTCCATTTTTCATCTTATAAATTCATATGGTATGTTAATCAAACTAAGATTTTATTAGGTTCTCTATTTTATGCAGGGAGGATATGTTGAACAAATCAAGTTATTACTTTCTTAAGTTTTATATCTAGTTTATACGTAGAAATGTTATATTTTTACACACTTTCCTAAATAAAAATTATTTTAGTTCCAAAAAGTATCCACACGTGGACATATTTGATAGATTTATTGAGGTGAGCACCATAACCCACTGAGCGGCATTCCCCCTTCTTACCCTAATTTGCAAAGGAGCTAAAAAAAAGAATATAAAATTGTACAAATAATAAGTATAATTATAAACTTAATTTTATTTTATGATTGAAAGAGAACATCCTACTAATATTATAAACGGGAAAGTATGTAAGTATAGTGGATGGGTGGATATTTGTTACTCTTTGACGTAAAAACTATTGAATGGATTTTAATGAAACTTTAGAATAATATAGCTTATACATCAGAATAACACATAGGCTACAATTTATAAAGATATTGTGTGATCCTGCGCAGACGAAGTCGCGGGTACCAGCTCGTAATATATAAATTCATTTCTTATTTCAGATCACGAGAGATCCAAGAAAATGCCGGTTCTTGTGTTCATACACGGGGACTCGTTTGAGTACGGCTCGGGGAACCCTTACGACGGCAGTATCCTGGCCTCGTATGGGAACGTTATAGTGATCACCGTCAATTTCCGCCTCGGGATACTTGGTAAGAAGCAATCTATAAATACATATAGTATTTATTTAATTTAATCTATCGATACATATAATAAGACAGTGAAAATGCGTGTCTGTACATTAAATATATTTCCTAAAAAAATATTGAGGGCGATAGAGACATAGTAATAGACTAAGAATTAAAAAAAATGTCTGTCTGTTTGTCCGTGTGCCTGTTTGTCTGTTTATTCATGCTAATCTCCGGACGGACGGAAAAATACTGGACGGATTCGAATGAAACATTTTTGTTACATAGCTGCAACACAGGGTATAATTCATTTTGGAAAATGGAACACCTGATGCAGAATCATAATGGTCCAGCTAAACTATAAGAAATCTAAAAATGACACCTTAGAAAAAGTTGTTCAGCCTGATGAGTATTTTCCGGAGATATAAAGTCTAGTCTAGGCTAGTAACAAATATATATAGGTATAGATAAACATCCAAGACCCAGGACAATTTGACAAAGGCTATTTTCCAACTTGCCCTGCTCGGAGATTGAACCCGGAATCAATTTGATAGGCCTCATAGCGTTCAAGTTCGATCAACGTGTTGGATTCTCACGAACCATTGGTACGGTAATTCAAAACATTTGCATTGTTCCATTTTGTATATTTGTTTCGTCATTGTGTACTTACTCGTATTACATTCATCGTTTAATACAGAATTTACATATACTGGTATAATATAGAAATATTATACCAGTATATGTAAATACAGATCCTTGAAACTGAAAAGCGTACATATATGATAGGCTAACATGTCACTATTGGTGACTCCAGTTTTCCATCATAGTCATCATCGTCATCAGGTCTTTTTGTCCCCATTGCAGGAGCACGACCCTCTCTGTACTACCAGAGCCATACTTGGCCAGAGCAGCCCGAGGACTTGGCATGCACGTTTCACGCTGGCCAGATGGAATGAAAAAGGTCTCATTGATGTTTATAAGCTTTGTTTAGCTTGTAATCATAAAGTCAACCACTATAGTTTTGTTTTTGCTAAAGAAAACCGTATGCATCGCTCTCAAACTTAAATACTTTTCACAGGATTCCTGAAACCAAGTCTCACCGATCACGGATACGGTAACAACGGCCTTCTCGACCAGTTAGCGGCTCTGCACTGGATTAAAGAGAACATCGAAGACTTGGGAGGGGATCCCACGTCGGTGACTGTGATGGGACATGGTAGAGGCGCGGCTTGCGCCAGTTACCTGATGCTGTCACCCATTTCTGACGGTAAGTTTACCTCCACGGGCGAGTTTATCGATTTTATCTACGTGATACTCAAGTCCTTACTGGATTATATTATATTTACATGTAAGATGATTAAAGGAACATATGTTAACTAACGTCTGTGTGTCTGTGGCATCATAGCGCTCGAACGGAGAGACCGATTCGATGCGGATTTTTATGTGAAAGCAAATGTCCTTCCCGTTTAAAAGTTATTGTGGGTTAAACGAAAAGTCAGGGCTTTCGCTAGCAAAAAATAGAGGGTGTTACGAATATAAAATGGTATTGGTTGTTTAGCTACTCATCATTACATAGTGTCTCATAGAGTCAGGGTTTTTTTAAACTGTAACTGCCTCCGTGGTGTCGTGGTTAGAGCGTTTGGCTCATACCCGGAGGTCGCGGGTTCAATTCCCGGTGGGGGCATTAACTTTGTGTTGTTGTCCAAGTTTGGTTAAGACATTTTAGGCTGATCACCTGACTGTCTGATAAGTAAGATGATCCGTGCTTCGGAGGGCACGTAAAGCCGTCGGTCCCGGTCACTGTCTTTGACATTGGTCGTTACCTAAAATTATGTCAGAGGCCTTTAAGGCGGTTTAAAAACTCTGACACTAGTGTTAGTCACTTAACACACACGATAAGAAGAAGAAGGGGTTTTTTAATTTACGTAGCAAATAAATTGGTTTTAATTTATCATTGTAAAGTATACAAGAGGACACAGATTCGAATACTTCAAGTTCTTCAACTTCACAAGTATTCAAATATTTTGTGCACTGACATATTTCTCCCCTTATCTCTTTTTGACCGGGAAACAGCGCTTAATTTCAGCGTTGAGCCCATTTTTTTAAAATGTTTATTGCAGAATAATAAATCGGCCAGACACGACAGAAATAACAATTTAATTACCTACGTCCACTGCTGTATATGTCCACACAATAATCTTCAAACATTTCAGGCCTATTCCATCGAGCAATACTGATGTCAGGGTCGGCGTTGTCCGACTGGGCGATGACCAAAGACCCTGGGAGGTACACGTTCCAAGTCGCCCAGAGCCTTGGCTGTAACCCTAACTCCAAGAGCATGATGGCATGTCTCCAGAATAAACCGTAAGTTTAATGAGGATTGCTTAATTAATTGGATATATCTTTTATTTTCTAAAAGTAATATCAGGGTAAATATATGATCATTGTTTTAGGATCTAGAAAACATTTTGTAAGTCCAAAAATATGACGCTAAGAAAAAATATCTTATTAAAAACTAACGGGTTAGGAGAACAATTATAACATTTCAATCATCATTAGCTTTCAAAAACCCATTGCCGGGTATATTATAGGACATACTTAAAGCATTTCAATATAATATACTTACCTATAAATAGCTTAGGTATTTCATAGATAGGCCCTACTCTAAATCGACTGACTTATGTTAAATTCAATTTTTTTTTACCATATATTAAATTAAACTTTAATGCACTGTAAAAAAGAAACTTCTTAAAGTCAATGACAAAATTCCTAAAAAAAATCATTTTAGCGCGTTTTATTCTATTATCAAAAACAACAAAATATACGTTTAAAAACTTATACCCGACTACGGGAGCCATGTACAGCAAACAATGTAAATATTTTTGAAATGTGCTAATCAAGACCTTTCATCTGATACCCTACTCGATATCAAAACAAAAAAAAAATGGTATTTGACTCGTCACTTTTTCGTATGTAACATATACATACTATACTCGTATATGTTGATGAATTTATTGGACAAATAAAATACAATATGTCATATAAACACTGTCAAAACTATTACTAAGTACATACAAGTATCAGTCATATAAACCGCCCTTCATCGTTTCCCGTGCAAAGGTGCCCAAAATGCTGGCAGCATTGCCGCGCTGGATCGCAATGGCTATCCTTTGCACGAGAAACGAACCTGAGCGGGAGTCACCAGTCTTATATGTTACATACGAAATATTTAAATATTTATAGTTATATACATCTTTTGCATACAAATTGTAACCTATGACAATAATAACGAATCGATTGGCATCTAATTTATCAAAATAAGATAAACAGTTCGAATGCTTCGGTGGAACACACATAGATATCCACATTCATACTTACATTATAGATTTTTAAAACAAAATCATACATCTGCTAAACTCATCACCCTTCCTCTTAAATTATCCGTAGTCGGGTAAAAAGGACAATTTTGTACTACAAAAAATTAACTTCAATTTCCGGTTTTATTTACATTACGTCGGCAACGGCGAAAGTTAATTTGAAACTCATTAGATCCTTTCAAAAGCCGTTATAGAGCACTTGAGAAATTGGAACTGGGGGTGACCTTTCAACATTGCTTTCATAATTGTGGGCGACCGCGACCCTTTTCAATTTACCTCATTTTTTATAGCGATTCAAATTCTGTGCACGAGTTTCGTAATCGCGTGTGACACTTTTCCACTGCAATAAAGGTTATAATTTCAGCGTTCCGACGTGTTATGGTAAATGAGGTACGTATAAGTAAATTGCCATACTTTTAATTTTCGTTTGAATTACTTACAATTTTATACATTACGGGTTATAGTGTCTTAAGTTGTAAGTGATGTATATGTATACTATATGAGTGTAGAATAAACTATTTATATACTACACATGTTTTATACACTATCACGCGTTTATCACAAATGAGACAAACAGAGCATTTTTGGGCTAAACAGAGCCTGAGTCTGCAAGACCCCTATGATAGCACATATCCATCAGCTTTTAAGATCTACATGGGTAAAGAAGCATCTAGTACATCCTTAAATATTTGTCTTCTCTCAGAGTAACTATTCTTATTGATTTAACAGTAAAATGTACAATATGGATCATAAAAAAAATGAGCGAAAATCTGTAGAATCATATAAATTAGATAATGTAACTAACAATCGATCACAATTTATATAGCACCTGCTTACTTTTTACATAACTTTTAATGGTTATATTAATAAGGATATTATCTTTCAATTCCAGGCTATCAGAAATCAAGAAAGTCCAAATCCTGGCCCGACAGTTTGAGATTCCTCTGGGGCCCATCGTGGCAGGCTCTTTCATACCCAGCGAGCCCGCGGAGACGATGGAGTCCTTCCCCAATTTGCTCAGCAAGTAAGGATTACTTTCACAAATAGTCAATAACCATCAAAATATAAAAAGAAAACTGTTATGTAGTAAATGGTACCGATTTTAGGAGCACAATTTTAGGGGAAAATGTATTAAAAGCCTACTCCTTAAATTGCATTGCAATACAACGTTACTATGCTTTTATGACTCTATGAATGCGTCTTATCGACGATGTTCAATTAATTAAATTTATTTTTTTTAATTAAAAAAAATAACGCAAACTAAACTACTTAGATACGATTTTTTCTGTAAAGTACCTACACGTTCAGTCAGTGAGAAAAATATAAAGTAAGGTATTTTTGATTGACCAAGCGAGCGAAGATAGCGAAGCGTCTAAATTTCGAGATTGGCCAAAAATGCTTTTGTCCGGCTGTCCTGTTGTCAGTCTGTCCGGCTGTTCTCGCCTACAGGCATTTCTTAACCAATCATTGTGAAATTTTTTGAGATTCGAGAAAAGGGGTGACGACATGGTTCGAAAAGTATGATTGTAATTAGTCCGTCTTTTAGATTATCCAAAAATAATGGACACGTATTTTTCAGTCTACCAAAAAAGTAAAAATTTACAAAGATACGGAGCGTCAAAGTTCCGGAGTGGGGGCTTGCGACGTCACACTTAAGTAAAAATCGTGCTTAAGTGTGACGTCACGCGAAAATTCAAAGCGGTATCTTTGTCATTTTTAGTTTCTCAGAGAAAAGAAAAAATATGTGCACAATATTTTTCAAGAATCTACCCGATACACCGAACACCATAAATATTTTTCCATTCGTCATGCCTATTATATAGATTTTTTTTCGTCAATTCAGTTTTTCGAAAGTTTTCAAAATGGCGAAATTATGGGGATAGAAAACTTAAAAAAATATATATTTCAGCAATTTAATTCTTTTGCGTAATTGTTAAATCTTTTTAGTGAATTTTGGTGTAGTTATGCTCAATTTTCTTCTGCTCAATTAACAGCACCTGAGCGACTTGTGGCCTGCGGTGAAAACAATTAATGTCTCCAGATTTCATTTCCGGTGTGTCTTTGACTTGTTCTTGAACCCTCTTTAAGTATTACGTTTGGCTGGGTCGAAACAAAGCCTCTTTTGGCTGCTAAGGCTTATGTGTAGACAGTTATTGATGGCTTTCTTCTGCACTAGAACTTGGTTAGATCTACTCATATATCAAACGTTATTGAGTATTGACCTGATTCGGAATGAAATATATTTTTCGCAATCTAGATAGTGGAATGTTAGGAATAGAAAAGGTGAAGGATTTTTCTGGGCCGTTGAAAGCAGACGATTAAATATATTTATAGTAATAGTACGTGATACAATAATTTAAAGCTATACCATATATTTGTTATTTAAAAATTGCCAACTTTTGCAAAATTGACAATGATAACGATGAAAATATCCAAACTTAAAAAGAAAAAGCCAATTTTATGCTTATTACTCTAGACAAAAGATTCATGTCACTGAATATCCCAATTCAGAGTGGTCGCCGCGCGCATTATAATAATGTAGGTATATATACGATACCTAAACGGGGAGTGACATAAGCCTGCCGCCACTCGCTTGTCAGTAAGAGTTTGTTTATTTTCAGGTACCAATTGCTGAGCGGAGTGACGGAACTGGAAAGCTACCACGATTTTGGAGCTTTGGAGTTGGAACATGGCGTACTCGAGAATGAGAGAGACAGCTTCATCACCAAGTATGCTGAAATTGTGATGGGTGGTGACGGCAGAGAGTTGATGAAGGAAATATTGAAACAGTAAGTGTAAAGATTAAAATAATATGTAAGAAAAAGATGTTTAAAAAATATATAAAGATATAAAATTCTTATTCATCATCTAAATACTAAATCTTTTGTCCGTTTTAGTTACTCGCCGACAAAGCTGGACCCACAGCGCTGGGGAGTAGACGTAAATCGTGACGTCATCCTCAACATATTCAGTGATGCCAGGACCTTGGCTCCCGTCATCAGCCTAGCCAACTACCAGTCGAAAGCCAACCAGCAGTCCTACTTCTACGTGTTTGGACATAACTCGGTCAGCACTGAGTACGCTGCGGTAAGATTTTTTTGATTTTTTCCTTACATTTCCAGTTATCGATGGAAACCAGTACGGTATTATCTCCTAGTTCCTTGCTCAGCTGGTAGCACGATGGACTGCAGGTCGTGAACAATGAAAACACTTTTCTCTCTTCACTTGTTTATTCCACGAGGCTCACAATGACACTGAAGTATGAACAATATAAATCATGTCTTATTTATACATTCGAGCCACAAAAAATCTCAAGCTAAGAAAGGGTAGATGTGCCTAGATATATCACCTCCACTTTACAATATCGTTTACCTCACAAGGAGTGTGGCCATGGAAATCCCCAAAGTTACCACAACCTATTGAACGTTCGTAAGGAAATTCCATGACCAACCACCTTAGAGTACCTAGATACCTCACATTTAGCACTATATACCTGTGCCAAACGCTACAGCTTGTACCAGGGAAATAAATGTTACACCCAGTTCCTAACTTATTTACTCATCATAAGTACTCAAATAACAGGTAGATATATCTAGGCACCCTATATTTATATCTATTTATCATACATATACATAGGTTAGGTACGCTAAATAGCCCTAACTTATCTATATGGGGAAATATCTTTATTTACTTTATTTATCTATTTACAATATACATATAGCTAGCTATTCTGTCCGCAACATATCCATCGTATCATCATCCCAGCCCTTCTTCCGCCCACTGCTGAGCATAGGCTTCTCTTCGTCGACGCCACCCATCTCGGTCCTGTACTGCTCTCATCCAGGTGTGACCCGCAACTTGGATAATGTCGTCAACCCATCACATAGGCGGACCACCCGACGCTTCTCTCACCTGTTCTGGGCCACCATTCAATCCACAGTGCCTTAGTTCACCATTACAAGGATAAATAAACGAATATATACTGATAAAACGAGCTAGCCCCAAAGTAACTTCCAGACTTGTGTTTTGGCCCATAATACAAGTCTCGAACTTACTTTGGGGTATACAATACAAAACAATACAATACCCTTTATTGCACATAATAAAATACAGTATATAATTATCTTAAAAACTAGGAAATGCGCAAAAGGCGGCCTTATCGCTAAGCAATTTCTTCCAGGCAACCTATATAGAAAAAAAAACAGTGATGGGAAATTAGGTAGTGCGGGGGTCAATACAATAAACTTACTTATATACAATAATTATAATAAACATACATACATATTACTTAAATACATACAACTAACACAGAAAAATAAAATGATATAACAGTACAAGATGAATAAACTAAGTGGAAACAGAAAAGAATATTTATTTACCTTTCATAAAGATAGAAAATAAGATTTTACTTGGGATTTGAAGCTGGCTAGCGTTTGGGCGCGTCGGATAGTAGGTGGTAGTGAGTTCCATAGACGTGCGGCTCGAACAGAGAAAGAATGCGAGAAAAAGTCGGTGGAGTGGAAAGGAATTCTTAAACTAAGGTTTTCAGCGCTGCGTAGTAGACGACCCTGAGACTCACTAAAGAATGTAAATAATTCACGTAAATAGTTAGGAGAGGCTGGATTAAAAATAATTGTATACAACATAGACAGGATATGCCAGTCACGGTGACGTCGGATCGGAAGCCACTTGAGTTCATTACGATAGTGAGAGACATGGTCATATTTACGAAGGCCATATATGTATTGAATAAACATGTTTTGGAGACGCTCAAGTTTATCAAGTTGCTCCTCAGTAGGGCCGGGATAACAAGTATCAGCGTAATCTAGGATAGGAAAAAGAAGGGTGTGTGCGAGCGCAATTTTGGTATCCATTGGAAGAAACCTCCCAAGCCTCCGCAAGGCCGAAAAAGAGGCAAAGATCTTTCTACTAACTTCAGCAACTTGCGGCGACCAAGAGAGACTCCTGTCCAGTTGTACACCAAGATTTTTAACACAGTTACTGAAATTAATAATCAATCCGTTAAATAGTACTGGTGGCTGCTGGTTAAAATCAATCCTAGTCAGTAACCCTGGACTACCCACAATGATACACTGAGTTTTCGCAGGGTTGACAATCAAGCCATGATTTCTACTCCAAAGAGAGATCCGCTCTAAGTCTTCGTTTGTAGTACAGATAGCTGTAGAAATAGAATCAACACTGGCTTGGGTGTATATTTGCAGATCATCTGCATAAAGGTGGTAGGAAGACTGAAGCTGTGCAGTAATCGAGTTAATAAATATAGAAAAGAGTAGTGGAGATAGGACGCCACCCTGCGGGACGCCAGCAGACGTAGTACACCAGGACGAATATGTATCCTCAATGCGCACACGTTGCTGTCTTCCCGACAGGTAAGAATGAAACCATTCGATAACTGTTGGAGATATATTAAGAAATCGGAGTACACCCAGCAGAATATCGACGTCAACTGTATTAAAGGCATTGCTAAAATCCAGCAGCGTTAAGACAGTCAGCTGTTTGTTGTCCATTCCCCTTCGAATGTCATCGGTAACTTTAATGAGAGCAGTAGTCGTACTGTGACCTGGACCGAAACCGGATTGGAAAGGATTAAAAAGATTATGAACAGAAAGGAAATGGCTGAGCTGTTGTTGAACCACTCGTTCCAGGACTTTGGAAAGGAAAGGCAGTATGGATATAGGGCGATAATCAGACAGGGATGACGGATTAGGTTTTTTTGGAAGAGGAGTTATGTTGGCATTTTTCCAAGCGCTCGGGAAAACACCAGACATCAAGGAATTGTTAAGGATTATAGTTAAAATAGGAAGTAAGATGTCAATGATAGGTAGGATCATTTTCCGGCTAATGTTGTCACTACCGATGGCATTCGATGTTATTGAACGCACCTCTCTCTCAATATCACAACCAGGAATCGGATTGAACACGAAATAAGGAATATTTGGAGTGGGAGAAGAAGAAAGCGAGTTTAAGGTATTCAATTTTATGTTGTTGTCCATAGCAACAGAATCTGAAAAATGCCTATTAAGGGTATCAATATTTAAATTACTGGAACTGTTCTCCTGGGTCTTCCCAACTCCAAGCGTTTTAAGAAACTTCCAGACCTTCGCTGGATCTCCGTTTTGGACAGATTTATGTATATGGCGTCGTTGCGCCTCCCTAACCACCTTATTACAATGATTTCGGGCTTTGATGTATGCGTCACGGTAAGTGTCAGGATTAGATTTATACTTTGCCTTCGCTTTGATTTTCTTGGCTTGAATTTTTTTAATTTCTTCGGTCAACCAAGGCGCAGGGAGATGTTTTACACGGACCGGACGTATTGGAGCGTGCTTGTCATAAAGGCCTAAGACTACAGAATTAAATAAGTGCAGTTGATCATCAACAGACTCGGTATCTGGGATAGATTGCCAATCGCAGTCACGGGCATCTTGACGGAGTTTTTCCAAGTCTATAGCACGAAAATTACGCTGCATTAGGATTTTGGATTTTGATTTTGGGGGACGGATTTTATATGAAAGGAAAATAAGGTCATGATAGGAAAAAGCATCTGCATTTTCCTGACCGAACTTGGCAACATGGTCTGAAGAAGAGACAAGGATGAGGTCAAGAAGAGAAGGCCGGCAACCAGGAGTGTGATGTGTAGTCTCAAGGGGAAGGATGTTTAAGTTGCAACTGCTTGCTACTGACTTCATGCGCTGAGCTCGACAATCATTTTTCACTAAGCACGTATTAAATTCGCCCATGATTACTGAGTGGGTGTAACGTGGCATTAGGTCTTCCAAGAGATTTTCAAATTCAGAGAAGTAGTCAACAGTTAAGGAGTAACTATAAAAAACTCCTAGAAGTACTTTTGTATGTGAAAGATTGACTTCAAGAACAAGATATTCAAATTCACTAGTGGGACTAGAAGTGCTAAGAACCCTACACGTGATATAGGAACGTAAAAATATGGCAACACCTCCACCACCTCGTATCGGGTATCGTTTAGTTAGTATCCCATAAGGGATACTAACTAAACGATACTATATTTTATAACAAATACATAACTTGGAAGGGACATACCCGTAATAAATCAAACCGCGTTCTATACTAAATCACTATAGTATAATGAAATTAGAATGAAAGTAAAAAAACAAAAAAAAAATTGGCACTTCCATACAAAAGTGTGCCGCCGCCCGGGCAATATGTATGGTAATGTCGAATTTTAACTTTATTTTTTAATTAAATTTCATTATACTATAGTGATCTAGTATAGCCCGTGGTAAGATTTATTACGGGTATATCGTGATAAAGATAAACCCAAGACTCAGGTCAATCTGCCAAAGCCAAAGGATGCCAAAGACCAAGTGAAATGGTAAACTAAAAATCCAGGAAGCAGACAGCGCTATCATTGCGTCGTGCATTTATATACAAAGAACCATAGTAGGTATACAAACGATGCGCTTTAGTAAGCGCCGGGGTTAGTGACTCATTGCATCTACGTCGTAGCAACGAAGCGCCTGTGTAGCCGGTAACGCGTCAAAAATTTTTGCATTGTTGATAAATCAAATAAGGGATCAAATTGATCTTTCAACGTACAAGGATGTTAGGGAGTTAACTTTAGACAGAGAGAGATGGAAGGCATGGTTGCCCCACAGACAAGATTTTAATTAGCTCTTTAATAATAATAAGAAGATGCAACGCAGTGAAGGATGAATGAGAAACGCGGCAAGGTGACGAGAGATGAAAAAAAAAACACAAGCAGATCAAAATAACGAAAAATAGACAACAAAAAATTCATTATAGTATTGCTAAAGCAAAAGTTTAGCTACGGATATTCACTATGTTGTATCATACCTAGTATAATAAACAAAACTAAATAAAACTCATTGAATATTCGCCAGATGCAATGCAGGAACAAAGACAAACTTTTGAAAACGACTTTTAAATGCAGTGCTAAAAACTAAAATTAAAAGCAGGACTCAGGAACGGTTCTTCTCGAACAATACGGCCAAATGATGGAGGAACTTGTCGATTTTTCTGGTTGGTTCCCTTTGCTACTTTGTAAAAATACTTTTTGATAATTCGAAATTGTATTAACCTAATCATAAAATATATAATATTAGATCTTAATTTTTTTTTAACTACAAAAAATTCAATAACCACACGAAGAAAAACTTTACTATGTACCTAATCGTTCGTTCGTTAGTTTGATTAAGTGCTTCTATAAATTTCATAAAATTTTATTAGAATAGCTAAAAATGAGAAATCATCATCATCATCATCATCAGATCTTTTTACCTTTACTGCCAGAGCACGATCTCCCTGTACTACCGAGCCACTCCAGAGCAGCCAGAGGATTTGGCCTACTCACTCCACGTTGGCCAGACAGGTTGGAGAGGTCTTATTGATGTTTATAAGATTTGTTTAGCTTGGATTTCCTAAGTCCACCCACATCCACACATTGGTTTCAGGTTGAGTAGAATGGAGCCACTCAAAGACCTCCTGTAAATATCGTACAAGGCGACTTAGGAAAAAGCATTAAAGCTGAGGCCAAATAAGGCTAATTAAGCAACAAGCAATCTTAGCAAGGAAATTCAGTAAGCCTCCTTGCTGAAAATGGTCGACTGCAGAAGTTGGCTGTCATCAATGCTTACAAAATCATGATGGTCCTTCACATCGGTGTGGTCACTTGCGAGCGCATTACTGCTAAGCCCCTAGATGCGGCTTAGAAGCAAAGCCTGGAAGCAGCCTTGAAGAAATTCTTTAAGGAAAATAAGACTCTGCAACTCACAGCCATAGTTGACCCAGCTCTTATTGGTGGCATGTCACCAATGGAGTCCATTGATGACAAATATGTTGAAATGAGATTGGCCGAAAACATCGAAATATCGAATCATACAATGTCTGCAAGATAAAATGTTTTTTTTTTTGTAGGTATGAGACCGATTCACAAAAAAATATGAACAAAAATTTTTTGTGCCCAAATTTACTGGAATCAACAAGATTACACCATTTTTCCAGTTTTAAACTTCGCAACAGGTGCGACGAAGCTGAAATAAAGGCTGTGCTAAGTTTTTTTTTTTATTGAAGGAGACACTTTTGTTGTCGAAACTCTGCAGTATTGCACTTGCAAATTTGCTGCAAAGCTCTGTTTTTATTGTTAAAGATATATATGAAGATGGAATCTAACTCATATTTACTCGGATGATTTGAACTTGTACATACATAGTACATATACTTACCCGTAAGAGTATTAAAAGTTTTATTTATATAATACTAGCTGTACCCGCGGGCTTCGCTCCCCTTGGGAATTTCGGGATAAAGAGTACTCTATGTCCTTCCCAATTTCATCCAAATCGGTTCAGTAGTTTAAGTGTGAGAGGTAACAAATATACAAAACTCACTTTCGCATTTATAATATTAGTAGGATAGGATAGAAGTTGATCTAATACGATTGTTGAAGTGTTAAAACCTCTTTTTTTACATTATGTTTTTCATACGAAGAAATAGTCTGTGTTTTCAAAAGTGTCAAGAAAAATAAACAAGAAAATAAGTCGTGAAGAATATTTTATTTATAAAAGAAATAATTCCTACAGTCCATAGTCTTGTTATTAGTTTGAACAACGATATGTGTCCTAGAAATATCGCTAGGTCTATTTTAGGCACACTCTTTAATCTTTAATAATAAATAACTAGGTAATATTAAGTAATGATTCTTATCAAGAATAGGTAAAGGTCTGGGTGTTCACATATAAAATGCCCCTTTCCACCAATTTTAAATAGCTACTTACTAAAATGTCTATCTTGGGTTAGCTGTATTTTAAAATTACCATAATTTTAAATTACATACACAACACATACACCTCAAAATTCACTATATCTGGCGTTCAGAAACGTCATTAACTAGTCAGAGAAAGCGATGGTACGCTATAGCACCGGTCGTTCTATAGCGTGCCGTCGCTCTTTCTCGCTCTGGCAAATGATAGTTCTTAGTGTCAGAAAAGGATAGCAGCATGCGAAAGCACTGTTCCTAATTGACAGCTGTAGCCCAACCCTTACACAGTATCCATCGTCTACTTGCTAGATCAGAAGGGCTTTCTTTTCCTGGTATGTATGTCAATTCGCAAATATTTTTAAAACATTGTTGACACATTGGCCGTGTGGTTTTAGTCAGAATAGAATAGGACCATTCCAAGTCTTCCCGTGGATGTCGTAGAAGGTGACTTAGGAAATACGCTAAACAAAGCTTTTAAACATCATGAGACTTCTCCAACCCATCTGGCCAGTGTGGAGAATGTAGGATAAAACCTCTGGCTGCTCTGACCAAATATGGCTGTAGTAGTACAAAGATGGTTGTACTCCTGCAGTAGAGACTAAAAAACCTGATGAAGATGAAGTATTTAAGTAAGGACCCATGAGTCTTAGAATCAAGCTTACCGCTAAGGATATTTGAAGTCTTCGAATACAAGCTTGTGTTCAAAGTATTCGTGCGAATGAAAGCGGAATTTAAACACGGAGAAACGCTCAAAGGAATGTATTGGGAACTATTTCGCAATGTTTGAAAATAACGTTTAGATGGAAACGTGTTTGCGTTTTATTGACTTCAATAAGTTGTTATGCGTCGGTTTCTATCAAAACTCGCGGTAGCGTGTCAAAGCCAAGAGAAAGAAACAGGCGATGCAGCAGACATATATTTAACATATATTACAATAGAGCTTTTGATTCCTGCACAACTCGAAACCAATTTAACCTAAATACTTGAAATTTTGTATGTGGCTTCCGGCAGAGTAGAATAGGACCACTCCAAGTCCTCCCATGCATGTCGTAGAAGGCGACTTAGGAAATACAAGCTAAACGAAGCTTACAAACTTCAATGATACCTCTCCAACCCGTCTGGCCAGCGAGGAGAGTATAGGCCAAATCCTCTGGCTGCTCAGGCCAAGTATGGCTCTGGTAGTTCAGAGAGGGTTGTGCTCCTGCAGTAGAGACTAAAAAGACCTGATGATGATGATTAAATTTTGCACATACATATATTAAAATCCTCTTGCTTATATTGAATTCAAATAGTTATTGATATGCTTACTAAGGTTTAAGCTATTCAACTTTTATACCATAATTCATCTATTCATGATCAAATATGATCTGTCCATGAGAATTAAGAGGTTGATTTTTTTTCGTTTTAGTTGAACAAAAGCGTCAACGGCGAAGAGTTACCCTACATCTTCGGCATACCACTTGGGGGAGCAAACTCCCACTTCCATACTGAGTACACGCCGAAGGAGAAACTACTGAGCGAGGTCATGATGAGACTGTGGACCAACTTTGTTAAAATCGGGTAAGTAAAATTTCTGGTCAAAGAATACTCATATTATTAAAATGAGTTAACGGGTTACCCCGTTGACTCATTCTAACAACAAAAATACTTATATTTTTATAAAAGCTAGCGGTCTTGGCAATTACTTATTCTTTTTAGTTTATGTGTATTATGGATAAGATATATTTACGTCTAGTCTAGTTATTACATAAATAAAATAACAAAACATATTAAAAAAAATAAGGACTCCTTAAATCAGATAATATAATGCGTCCGATTTTAACCGAATACCCGCACGACATTAATAAATGTCCACGTTCATTGTCTTACTATTGTGTCTGGTATTAGCGGTAAAGGAACGGTTAAGCACTCTGTTCTTTCTGTATAATTTATATAAAGTCTATACTAAGTAGTTTTCGTAGCTCCTATGCTGGTCTGGGAGAAACGAAAAAACTTAGAATGTACCAGCTGCTTCTCTTCCCGCGCAGATCGTAAAAGCCGATCGAGGGAATGGGCAAAAATGCGAATCATTTTAACAGGCGATGCGGCTAGCAACCCGTCACTGTTGTGGTGTATTTATCAGTATTGTGAAGGTAGACGCAACTAAAAGTGGCGTCAGTCTGTAACCGAGCAATAAACGTGTTGCATCGATTTTGTGTTTCTCTTCATAGTTTCGCCCAATCACCATAAATTGGCGACGATTGCTACTCACGCATTGGTTTTAATCAAATTTTCTACATAAAGGTGTGGATTGCGGTGTTAAAATGACGAGTGAAGTGAAATACATGATGATCGGTGGCGGACTCAGTTTCGATCATCGCACGCAAGAATGGAGTATTTTTAAAAGCCGTTTCAATCAGTTTTGTTTGGCAAACGAGATTGATGATACCACGGATAAGGCTTTCCTGAAGCGTCGAGCAATATTGTTGTCTTCGTTGGTAGAAGATACCTATCGAACTGCTAAAGACCTTGCTTTCCCTGCAGAACTCGAGGATTTAGAGTATAAGGTTCTTCTAGAAAAATTGAGCACGCATTTCATTTCGAAAAAGTGTACGTTCGCAGAAAGATATAAGTTCTACAAGGCGGAACAGCGACCTGGCGAAGATTTGGCAGAATGGGCGGCAAGAGTCAGAAGTTTAGCTCAGTACTGCGGTTTTAGATTGGAGCTAGATACAGCTTTGCGAGATCGTTTTGTTCTTGGTTTAGAGAACAGTAAGGAGAAAGAAAAATTGTTTGCAGAAAGTATTGACAAATTAACATTCAGTAAGGCGTTAGAATTGGCTCAGAGTGTTCGATGTGCGCGTACGGCCCTGCAGACAGCAGCCGCCGCCGCGCCCTCGGAGCCTGTGTTTGCGCTGCGCGCCGCTGGCGCCGGCACGACTAGCACGACCAGGCCGGAACCGTCCGTTGCGTTCAGTGATAAAAAGAGCTGTGCGGTGTGTGGGTACAAAAATCATACCAAAGAAAAGTGCCGTTTCGTAAATTATACATGTCAAAAATGTAACAAGAAGGGACATTTAAAGCGTGTTTGTAAATCAGTTGTCAAGAACAACAATTTTTTGACTGCGGATGATGACGACATATTGTCAGGTATTTATAATTTATTTAATATACAGTGTGTCAATGGTGAGCCCATGCAACAAATGGTTTCGATAGGGTCGGTGAATATTCAGTGCGAGATCGATAGCGGTAGTGCGGTTTCCGTTTTACCTTTGGATACTTATCAGTCGTATTTCAAAGATAATTACAAATTGCAAAACTGCGGGGTAATTCTCAATTGTTATAATGGTAGCAAGATTGCTCCTTTGGGGTTTATAAAAGTACCGGTTTTTTACAACGATCGTAAAGAGTTTTTAAAGTTTTTTGTTATTTTTACAAAAAATAAACAGCCGGTACTATTAGGCCGTGATTTTTTATGCAGATTTAACTTGCAATTGTGTAGTGTGGAGTGTAATAATTTGAAATTAGACGTTCTGAGAGAATCACTCAAAAATAAATTTTCTAGACTTTTCTCTGACGAGTTAGGAACTTTTAATAAGTATAAAATAAATTTAAAAATTAAACCAGATGCTGAATTGAAATTTTTTAAGCCTCGACCTGTACCATTAGCGTTGAAGTCAAAGGTTGAACTAGAATTAAGTCGTTTGGTTAATTTAGGTATTTTAGAAAAAGTGGACCATTCAGATGTGGCTACCCCTATTGTCCCAGTTTTACGTTCCGATGGAAATATAAGGATTTGTGGTGATTTCTCGGTAACCTTGAATAAATATTTGTATACGGATAATTACCCACTACCACGTATAGAAGAGCTTTTTGCAAAACTACACGGTGGTGAGGAGTTTAGTAAACTGGATTTATCGCGGGCGTACTCACAACTATTATTAGATGATAGCAAGAAGTTGACTACAATCAACACACATAAGGGGTTGTTCCGTTACAATCGATTGGTTTTCGGGTTATCGAGTGCGCCATTTATTTTTCAACGCACAATGGAACAATTACTTTCTGGCATCGAAGGCGTGTGCATATTTTTAGACGATATCTTAATTTCGGCGCCTGATCGGCTTCTTCATATAGAAAGATTAGAGAACGTGCTGAGTAGATTAGAGGAAGCAGGTTTGAGGTTAAAAATAGATAAGTGTGAGTTACTAAAAGACTCGGTCGAATATTTAGGATTTGTAATTGATAAGAATGGTTTGCACAAGTCAAAAAAGAAAGTAGAAGCTATGTTGAACTGTAACCAACCCAGGAATATAAAGGAATTAAAGTCGTTTTTAGGTTTTATAAATTATTATAGATGTTTTATTCCGAATACATCTGCTTTGTTATATCCCTTACATTTATTGTTAAAAAAAGATCAAAAGTGGGTGTGGGGAGAGTCTCAAAATAATGCGTTTAGAAGAATTAAAGAGGCTCTCGCGTCGGACACCGTACTGGCGCATTATAACCCGGATTACGGCACAGTGGTGACGGCGGACGCGGGCCCCGACGGGCTCGGCGCGGTGCTGGCGCAGCGACAGCCTGACGGCACCGAGCGCGTCGTCGCGTACGCCTCGCGCTCGCTTTCTAAACCGGAACGAAACTATGCGCAGATTCAGAAGGAAGCTGCCGCGATAATATTCGCGATAAAAAAAATTCACCATTATTTATATGGTTGTATGGTCCCCTTTACCTTGCGCACAGATCATAAACCACTTTTGACTATTTTTGGCAATAAGAAGGGAATTCCTGAGTTGGCTGCAAATAGATTACAGAGATACGCATTATTTCTGTCTGCTTATAATTTTAATATTGAATATGTCAAGAGTGAAGATAATGTGGCTGATTTTCTCTCTAGGTCTGTATTACCGTCAAAAAGTTTAGAAAATGATTTACTGGAAGAAACTGATCAGGCATTATTTATAAATTTCATTTCAGATGGACTATTTAACCCAATAACATTAAATGATATTAAAATAGAATCAGCTAAAGACAAAATATTGAGTAAGGTTATGAATTATGTAAGTACTGGCTGGCCGATAAAAATACATGATATTGATATAAAACCTTTTTTCTTTTGTAGGGCAGAATTATCGTTAGAAAACGGTTGTGTTTTACGAGGCCATAAAGTGGTCATCCCGACTAAGTTCAGAGAACGGTTGCTAGACGAGTTGCATAGCTCCCATTTTGGCGTGGTCAAAACAAAATTGGAGGCCCGTGCTCGTATGTGGTGGCCAAATATAGATAAACACATAGAGCAAAAAATTGGTTCATGTAGTATATGTAATGCGCTTCGCAGCGCTCCGCCCCGCGCGCCCCTCGCCTCGTGGCCCTACCCCGGCGGGCCGTGGCAGCGCGTGCACTTAGACATGTTTACCATTAGCGGAAAACAATTTTTAATGGCTGTGGATGCTCATTCTAAATGGGTGGAATGTTTTATGATGACGGCCACAGACAGTGAAGCAGTCATCAGCATGCTGTGCGAAATGTTTAGTCGTTTTGGTTTGGTTCGCGTCCTGGTGACAGACAATGCGACAAATTTTTGTTCCAATAAGTTTAACGAATTTTGTGTGGCTAACGGGATTCAGCATTTGACTATACCACCTTATCACCCTGCTTCTAACGGCCAAGGCGAAAATAGTGTAAAAACTATTAAAAGAGGAGTAAAAATTATTTTGAGTGATAATTGTAGCCAAAAAGTATTTATTAAAAAACTTAACAAATTTTTATTTGATTACCGAAACACCACACATTGCACGACGGGATTTTCGAAAAGGTTTTGACAATCAATATGATGATTTCGACGTTACATCTGTTGGTGAAGATTGTATTGGTAGCGAAGTCTCTTGTGAACCCATTCAAAATCAGGCAATTTTATCCCCAGCAGGTTTACCGTCGGACGCTTGTACCGAGCTCATTGTTGGTGACGTGTGTGTGAGTAGCGATACGCCGCCACCGCCGTCGTTTTGTGTAGTATCGGATGTTAATGTTGGAATTGATGAGGGACGTAAAACCGGCGGATGAACAGTTTTTTGAAGCGATTTCATGTCTGCCTCCTACACCTGCTACCTCAGTTCAAGCTAATCCTGACGGTCAGCCTGTTGACAAATTAAATTGTCAGGAGAGACGTAGGCTTCGGTATGCTTCGCGGAAGGAAAAATAATATCAATATGTTGTAACTTCAAAAGTATATATATATGTAGTTTTAAAATATTATTTAATGTTTTTAGCAACTAGTGGTGGAGGGATTTGTGGTGTATTTATCAGTATTGTGAAGGTAGACGCAACTAAAAGTGGCGTCAGTCTGTAACCGAGCAATAAACGTGTTGCATCGATTTTGTGTTTCTCTTCATAGTTTCGCCCAAACACCATACTGTATTGATTGCTTTTCCATCTTCTCGCCCACCATGACGCTAAAAGTGGCTTTTGAGTCTTGCGGCCCTAGGCTTTGCATAGAGCCGCAAGACCCAAAATGCTCTGTCTGCCCCATTAGGGATAAAGACGTGATAGTATGTATACTAAGAAGGCTTCTTTGAATACATATTATAAGTCTTCATTCATTCTCACTGTTTTATACCATTGAAATTCATCCCATGACTCTACTGCAACTATTAATGTTGCAGTATCACATTTTTTTGGTACTAGTGGTACTAGTGCGACTTCAAACAAGCTAGTCTCAGTAGTTCCATTATGAAATATTTTCCAAGGAACGAAAGGGTGTATTAAGGGAATGATTCTGGGATATTAAAACCAAGCTAAAATTACCACCAGAACATCCCAGACTCATTCCATATTAGTATACGACTAGGGCAAATAAATCTCCTTATTTCCAATCGTACTACTAAATTTGTAGTACCTACTTAGTCACAGAGTGATTGTAAGTATAACATACAGAACCAAATCTCCTAAGGTCACGCGCAATATGCATTCCCATTCCTCAATCCTACACCTCTCCAAAAAGAATCAAATTTCTATGAATATGGCGGGAATATACACAGAATTTTGGAATGTATATTGCTAAGAATAAAATGTAGGTACTTGTCAAGTCACAAGTATTTACCTAGTATAGTTTATTGCTTTCCTATTGATTGATTCACAATTGATACAAGATGAAACATAATAAGGGATTCCCAGAAAGGTAATACATGTGTCTTAATTGTTGCTAAGCGTTAGAAAGTATTCTTGAGTATTGCTTGTCAGCGCGGATTTTTGCCATATCTCAAATGTCACGCTGAAATAATATAATATCTAGTAAATGACTATCATGAAATTTTATTACAATGCGAAATAATCATGAAAAATGTTTAATATCACGTCATAAAGGCGGCTTATTCGCAAAACGTCTCTTTCGCAAAATGTCCCCTAGTCGTAAAACGTCTCTTTCTCATAATGTCTCTTTCGCAGAACGTCTCTTTCGCAGAATGTCTCTTTCGCAGAACGTCTCTTTCGCAGAATGTCTCTTTCGCAGAATGTCTCTTTCGCAAAATGTCGCGACAGGGACTTAGAATAAAATTACAATTTTCAAAGCAAAATCATTTAGAATAAAGTTACTTATAAAGTAAACAAATTATGACATCATTTAAGTATGTATTCCAAATAAATAAAATATTTTTGTACATTTTTAAATATTTTGGTACAGTTAAAAATAAATATTTTTGGTACAATTTAAAGTTCGGTGATGGCAACACTTATAATAATATGTGAGGGTATTTCGAAAAATACACTTATGTATGTATGTGTATACACTATACTAAATGTATGTGTCATTAATTATTGCCGAGCTGTGTTTTGTCTATTACGTTTTATTGAAAAACATTTATTTTATTCGCAATGTTTAATAATTAACAAAAGCAGTGCCACAATCAATATAATATTATTTATTTTCTTTTTGTCAATAATATATTTGCTTAATCATTTATGAAAATGATTAAAAATATGTTTTGTTCGCAATACTTGATTACTAAAGTAAATTTAAATGCCAAAAATTTTTTTTTTTACATTTTAATATTAAATTACTTTGTTTAATCATTTAAAAAAATATAAAAAATAATATTTTGATTCGCAATGGGTTCAATGAAAACAAAGTTATGTTCATGTAGTAACTAATATCTAATGTGTGTAGGTTACTAACAGTATTGATTTTTTTAATCGAAATTTTGTATAAGTAGATTTTTTATTTGAAATACTTAAGTAAATTTAAGTACTAAAGTTATGATTAATAAATGATGTTGCTTTGAAAATCGTAATTTTATTCTAAGTCCCTGTCGCGACATTTTGCGAAAGAGACATTGTGCGAAAGAGACATTCTGCGAAAGGGACGTTCTGCGAAAGAGACATTCTGCGAAAGAGACGTCTTGCGAAAGAGACGTTTTACGACTAGGGGACATTTTGCGAAAGAGACGTTTTGCGAATAAGCCATAAAGGCATTGTTTTAACTGACAATATTAAAATGTTCCCTGGAATGGGATCTAATATCGCCTTCTGAACTAAACACTTTCGAATTATTTGAATAAAATGTTTTAAAGGTTACAGCAGGATTGTTTTCCAAGAGTTTACATTGAAATGGAAGTACTTACAGAAATCAATTTAACAAATACGTATATCTGTTTGTAAGAAATATTTATAATTCACAGTACTTTTATAATTATAATTGTGTAATGAGTTTAAGTAACACAAAAAATGTACATTAATTTGTTTCTACACTAATATTATTATAAAGAGGAAAGATTTGTTTGTTTGTTTGTTTGATTGTATTGAATAGGCTCTGAAACTACTGGATCGATTTTAAAAATTCTTTCACTGTTGGATAGGTATGTTATCCCTGAGTGACATAGGCTATGTATGTACCACGGGCGAAGCCGGGATGGACTGCTAGTTTGTTATATTTAGGTAGGAACTTTTTATGAATTTAAAATATTTTCAAGGTTTTTATTGAAGACTTATTATTTTGCTAACTTGCTCTGAATAAACTTATGTAATATAAGTTCGATACATATACAAGTTACATTCATAAATACATACAAAACAATCTTCCAAAAGTTTCCTTCAACATCAATATCCTGTAATTTTTTTCGAACCTATTCCAAAGAAGAAAGAAAAGAAGGCAGTATTATACTAGTATATCATTTTTCACGTCGGTATGAAAGCCCAATAAGGGGTAGCAACTAGTAAGCCTCTAGCGCAAATCGCAAAATTCACATAGGGAATAAATAAACGTAGCAAATATTTGCGAGACCGAAATTGAATCGACAAATCTTCAAAATTGATTACCTACAACCAACCACTATTTTTGACTCTCGTTATCTATCTTAGGCCTTTGAATCTTGCCATACTTCACTCTCTCTGTCCCGCATCGAAGAAAAATTTATAAATGTTTGATAATTTAAATTTAAAATTTCTTCTATTTCGGTCTGAGCTCCTTGGTGTCCGACCTTACCTGTGATTAATGATGAGGTCGCCCTTTGGTGTTTTAAATGTAGATAAAAAGTATTATCTTGGCGAACGTTTTGTTTGATAAGACCGCAACGTTTTTATTGCTTAGATGATAAAACATTTTGCTCCGGCCGTAAATCTGTAGAAAATTAAACGTTTCAAATTATTTTAGTACATACTTGGTTTCAGAAAGAAGTCGTTTTCCTAGTAGTGGTGTGTATTTGCTAAATAATTTCATATTTTATCTTTCTTTATTAATATGTATTGTTTTTTTTATTATACAAGCTTATTTTGAGTATTTAATTTAACAAGACAAATGCAATAAGTCCAAACTGGGGTTTCGTCGTTTTCTCAGTTCTATGATCACCTTTCGGCTCCATCGTCAGATCAACTTCTTGTCATAATATTGCATTGTCTTTCGATTTAAAGTAGTATGCTAAATTTCAGAACAATCGATTAGGTATAACTGGTTTAAAATTGAGTTGCAAGATTCGGCCTACACTAGTTAATTTACGTCAAATCTTGCAATTTAATTTTTAGATAAGATTTCATGAAATAAAATAGATACACAAGGACAAATTATACAGAATTCAGTATCAAGTAAGTTTTTCAAACTTGTGTTATGAACTTTTGAGATACTAATTTCAACAATACTATATTTTATGTACAACGAAAAGGGGACATACCCGTAATAAATCTAACCACGGACTATACTAGATACTAACATAATAAAATTTAAAAAAAAAGAAAAACAAGAAAAAATTCGTCATTCCCATACAAATTTCCCGAGCAGCTGCACACTTTAGTATGAAAATGTCAAAATATTTTTTTGTACTTTTACTGATATTTTAATTTCATTATACTATATTGTTACAGTATGTACTAATAGCCTGCGGTTTGATTAATCACGGTGAATTTAAAGGTAGATAAATCCCAAAACCCAAGACCCGAAAAATTTGGAAAAGGCTATTTTTCAACTTGCACTGGCTAGGGATCAGAACTTTCGGAGTGGCGGACTAGCGTTGACTATTACGTCAAAATGCATCTTATTTCTTTAACCGTCAACTCGTGAAACTTGGCATTACAAGGATATACTTACATTGTAACTATTTTTTTATGACGATCTCCGTGGCGTAGTGGTCATCATGCTAGTCCGCCGACCAGAGGTTCCGGGTTCGATTCCCGGTCAGGACAGAATGGAAAATGACACTTTTCGAATTGCCCTGGGTCTTGGATGTTTATCTATATAACTTGTTATAAAATATAGTTCGTTGAGGTTAGTATCCCATGACACAAGTCTCGAACTTACTTTGGGGCTAGCTCAATCTGTGTAATTTGTCGCTAATATTTATTTATTATTTATTTTAAACTATAAAAAAGAAGGTGTTGTAAGTTTGACGCTAATGTCTGTCGGCAGCTACAGTTCTTATCCATCTCAATCTGTTTTGAGCAACGCGCATTATTGTAAACTTGCATGGATCCAATTTTTTTTTCTTAAATCTCCCTATGGTATACCTTTCAGGACTCCGAATACTCAAAGCGTGAACAAGTACTATTCCCTGGATTCGAGGTCTTGGAACCAGTACAACGTGGAGTGGCCCGAGTATGACGTCAGCCATCAATCGTACTTTAGAATAGGTAAGTTGAGTCTGCCCAGTTAAGTTCTTTGTTAGTTGTGAGTCACAAAATATGAGTAAGGTAACTTCTGCTGCAATTCTATTTTATTCCGATTCCTGATTACTTTTAGTTTTTTTGGAAAAAAATGTAGTTTTTGTAATGAAATTCTTATAAATTAATCAATTAATATGTATACATTATTATACCGACCAATTACACAGATTGAGCTAGCCCCAAAGTATGTTCAAGACTTTGTGTTTTGGGATACTAACTCAACGAACGATACTATATTATAGGTAATTAATTACAAATACTTTTTTATTATCACTACTAGACCCACTACTAGGTTTCTGTTCCTAAATTTATTTCCTTAACTGTAGCTTTGGTTTTGACTTCTGCATTTTCCTATTCTATTACTTTATCGTACAAGTCCTTTTTCGTAAGGAAGAGATAATAGTATTTTATGCAACAGTTGTATAATAGCGGTCAAAAAATGCGAGTGGCGCAGGTTACGATGCGAGCCTTGGCGAGCATCGTAATTTGACGCCATCGAGCATTTTTTGACGTACTTATACAACGTTGCATACAATACTTTTTCTACGACTATATTTACTAAATAAAATGCAAAAACAAACAAAGAAAATATGAAAATGTTTGACGTATGTTTGGTAAATCAGATTTAGAATATACAAGTACTGATCTATATAGTATCTATGGTAAACTTTTTTTTAAATTGACGTCTCTTTAGTGACTATGTGAAAAAAACATTTTTTTCTAATGTTGGCAGTATGGTAAATGTATAGAATAAAAGTTTTACGTCTATGGCTAGGCGTATCGTTTTAGTGAAATAACGACACATGTGCTATTATGAGGCATTAGAGTATAGACTTTTTTCTGCCATCATATTATCAATGTTCTTATAATAGTGTTCAGAACCATTTAAAAGACAGATAACAGTACAGGAGTAGAAAAAAATGTTTAAAGTATCAATGTTAGGTAAACGATCTGCATAATAAATTTTTGAGACCATCATGAAAGGAACTTTTTATGAAGAAAATATTTATATATTTGTTGTTATATTTTGTTTGACTACAGCTGGCATGGAATTATTTAGTATTTACTATATCTTTATTCCACAAATTTATATTATCTTACAGGATAACCTAATGCCACTCTTATGAATTCATTCAGAGAACAACCGAATAACCATGTCAGTATTTATTAGAAACAATATTTTCCAAGAATCAAAACATAATTTGTAGTCTATCATTTATCATGAATTCTGATATTGAATTTCCATTCCTTTGTTGGTATTGGTAACAGCAATTTATTTAAGAAAGGGGAAAACAAGTTTTTATTGAGGCAAAACAATATGACTTTGTTCCACAGTAATGAGTAGTTATCAATTCAGGACATTGTGGGAAATATTATTCAAAACTAGAAAAACGGAAATAGTAAATTGCTGTAATAACTTTGGTTGCTACTCATGTTACCCGATAGAAATTACTTTACCTTAGATAATAAATGGAATCCCTAAATATAGTATCGTTGAGTTAGTATCCCATAACACAAGTCTCGAACTTACTTTGGGGCTAGCTCAATCAGTGTTATTTGTCCTTATATATTTAATTATTTATTTATTTAATTAATTTCGGGTCGCCGCTCTTGAGACTCGCCCTGAAGATGATCATGTAAATTAGTCAAATCCTGGTTGGCTTCTCTGACTATATTATTTGAGTTTCAGCCGTTTAGGGTTCCGTAAACATGGAATCCTTATAATCCTTTCGCCATGTCTGTCTGTCTTTCCGTTCGCGGTTTTACGCAGAGACTATAAGTACTAAAAAGCTTTAATTTGGTAAAGGTATTTAAAGGATAACTATCAGAGCTAAATAGGGTTTAGAAATTATTATAGGCCACCAACTCATAAAATGTACTCGGAAAATAAAAATTCATACAAATTCGGTAGAAAATTAGTTTTTACATATTTTTAGTGGCATGAACTCAAACTTGGCAGTCGCAACTACGGAAACCTACACTGCGCGTGGCCCGACACGCACTTGCCCAATTATTATTAATTAATAATAAATTTATGATATTTTTAATAAAATACCTAACGCATAAATAGGCGATGCGACGATGTACCTATCAGATTTAGTTTTTAATACGTCTGGTTTTTCGTTAAGTCTATTTCTGCGACCATTTTTAAATGTCAAATTTAACTTGTATTAAATGTTAATTTTCATTTTTAATCTACTTCAATAAAAGGAGGATGACCTTTTGTCATTTATGTGTTTTTGAATTAGAAACCTATCATTATTTTCGATACTTGCATTATCTATAAAGTAATTTAATATATATAGCTTGCGCAAAAAAAAGATATGGCCAGTTTCTTTGGGTCATTTTTCCTTTTTTGCTATTTCATCATATCTTTATTAGGACATGGGCTTTTGTTGGTTTTTTTTAGAAGTGGAAACCTATTATAATTTTCAATTCTTGTTATCTAGAAAATAATTTAATACTGCTTGCGCAAAAAAATTATGGCCGGTTTATTTGGACCCTTTTGTTTGTTTGGCATGGGCAGGCGGGTGATCGCAGATGATATTTTTGTTGCACAAAACCCTACACTTTTTCCTGATACTTATAGTACCTCCCTATATTTACATATTTATATACGCTGGTTTTTATTATTATATTTTCAGATATACCACCTTCCATCAGCAGCTTATACCGTTCAAATTATACGAAATTCTGGCTAGAAACACTGCCAAAGAAGACGAGACGAGCCTTCATGGACCCTTTGTTCGAGCTGCCGCCTCAGAGGCCTAAACCAACAAGGCGGGACCCAGGTGATTGGGCTTAGGGACCCAATATCTGTAATTAACTTATTTGGGTTCTAGTGTCCTCCCACAACTTTGCCCATTAAAATTTAGAGCAGAGTCTAGTTTGTTGAAATTAAATTTGAATCGTCAACAATTCATAATTCTTTTTTTTATTAGCTGTGTCATTAACATTTGTATGTATTGACTGTGTTAAACTAGACTAAAGTTTCCACACAAACAGTGACGATTTTCATTCTCTTTTTACTGACCGCATTAAAGTCTAGATTTCCTAAAATTATAAATAGATTAAAAAATACGTATTCTATAACTTATTTTTTATTTCAAATTTTATTTTATAATTTTACATTATTCAAGAAATAAAGAAATTGAAATACAGGAAATTTATAATCAGAAATATTTAACGTTTTATATGTTTCTTTAAAGATATTATTGTACAAAGACAGACTTACCTCACATACGGATTCACATGAATAATCTAAAACAAAACATATACGATGATGCCCTTTGCAAACAAACGTAAGTTCAAACAGTAATTTTCCTTTTATCAGAATGGTAATCCCAGATTACTCGATCCCATCCTACATAAATGTTATAATAACCTTCCAAATATTTAAACTCCACAGATCCCATGCAGAAGGTACGCGATACATTCTATCCTCGAGAGAGTCACCCGATCCGCGGACCTGCACCTTCGGCAACTTTCGGCAGAGTTCGGCCGTATTCGCCACCCGAGCCTCGGCCGGACCCCGACTTAAGATTCAGAGAAATACAATCTATAAAGACCCCAGCGCGCCCCGTCCCACCAAATTTACTAGAAAAACTTTATACAACTACTACTACAATAAAACCAAAACTACAAGCAATCACAATACCAGTAAAAACTTCCAGTGCGACTGTGACCCTTATAATATCGCTTGGAGTACTTTTTCTCGCTGTGAATGTAGGAATATGCGCTATATTGTATATCAAGAAACGGAGACTGCGTCTCCGGGAGAGAGCCGTTGAGAACCCTCGACCGCCTCGAGCCGAGATTGGGGAAGTGGATGTAATCGGTCAAAAGAGTTCTAAAGACGACAAAAGTGCTTTGCAAACCTTCAAAAATGGTTGTAGCGTTATAAAGTCGATGAGTTTGACTAAAATACGGGGGAGCAGTAAAAAAAGTAAAAAACATTTAGAAGTGTGTAAAACACCGAAATCAGATGACTCTGGAGGGTTTAGAGAGCGGTTCAAGTTAAGAAGACATTTATCTACAAGTACCTTAGATGCTCATACTAAAGTCAGGGATTGGATCGCAAATGAGGTAATGCACCGATGTTCCCCTGGAATATTAAGAAAGTCGAACTCTGATTTAAACAACGACAAGCAATTAACTGTAGTAAAACCATTTACGCGATCAGAAGAGCTACTATCAGATTCAAAAAGATCAGTTAAAGACACTAGTAAAATGGCAAATGGGTTAAATCATAAAACGATTGTCTCTAGAAAATCAGATGGAGCAAAGACCAGAACTTCTGAAAAGACAACGTCAACATCTGCACTTGGATCTCATTCTTCAATCGGAAGTAATAAAAATTCAACTATAAGCTTAAAACATACTAGAAAATCTTCCGACTCGTTGAAAAGCAAGGGCACTGAAAGTATTCAATCTAAAAAGGTATCAGTGGCTATAGATGCTACTCCAGCTGCTAGGACTAATTCGATACTTCAGCAAGAACCAATAGAAATCACAAAATCATTTGATTACCCTGACCAAAGACATTCCAATAACGAAAATGACTTACAGCAATCAAAAACTGATCAAACCATCCAATCAGATAGCCAAATGAAACCAGAAAAAGATAATAAAACTTACACAAATGTTGTCACATTATCAGTACAGCAAGATAAGCCATTGAGAATATCACACAAGCATTCCACTTCAGATCCAGTAACTGACGTAAATTATGATAAACTTATAAAAGAAAGAGTGGAAAATCAAACTATTGTAGATATACCCCCTCCAGTCACATTTAGAAATGATATAAACGTGACTTCGCGAGACGAAAAATCGCAAATAGAGCCTTTAACAGCAGCAGAGGCATTATTGACTATTCAAAGGAGAAATTTTCCCAAGGTTTTGCCAGACTTGCCAAAAGCACAGAAGCGACTGTCTTTGCAACCAAATTCTTTGCAAACTTTTAGGAGCTTTGGAAGTTCAGATACTTATGCTGATAGACCGAAAGTACCACCGCAGCCTCCACCTCGTACTACAACTTTAGAAAGGAGACTTGCATACAAAAATTCCAAACCTCTGTCTTCATTTGATACAACAAGTGTTAAAAAGATTGCAGAAACTGAATCATGTAATAAAAACTATGAAAATATCGATACATTGTCTCCATATCATGGCACCGATAGTAATAAATACATTAAATCAAAGTCTTTTGATAAAATTGAGTATTTTGATAAAACTGATCCAATTATATATAGTTCAAAAGAAAGAGACTACCCAAAGGTCATAATTGCATCAAGCAACATTCCGACGGCAGATCCAAAAATTATCATAAGACCTTCTGCAAGCCAAATAGAAATACCTTCAAATGTACCAAGAGTGATACTACCTGACAATTTTCATTCTCAATCTCAAGCTGGATCTATCACATCCTTTTCATCGTTTTGCTCTGAAGATGATGATGACGTAGAAGATGAATTTTTAGATGACATCGCTGAAGATAAACTTCTTCAAGAGTTAGTAGGAGGAGTAGAATCTCCGACAGACATGAGTCATGTATTAGACACTAAAGGACCCGATACAATGTATGAGAAGAAATTAGAAATTGTTCCAGTAAAAATAAATACTGGGCATATTGTACCTAAAAATAAAGATGACTATATTTGCGTAACAGATTTGCATTTGCCAGATGTGACAGACTTGGAGAAAACTGCCCAAATCAAACCTAATTTTGGACTTAACAAATTGCAACATCGAACTGAAAGCATACACAGGCCACCTGAAAAGGCTGTGAAAGTTAAACAAAAAAGGTCAATCAAACCTAGTTCTATTTTAAGTAGAAGTAATAGAAGTAGCAAAAGGAGTAGTGATAGAAGTAAAAGTAGTTCTAGTACACTAGAATACTCAAATTCAGGATCATCTAATGACACAGAAACAAGTACTGGTACAGTACGCGAAGTAAAGAAGGACTAGAAAAATAATAAAAGGAACAAAAGTGCAATTGTACATTCTACAGTCATCACCAAAACTATGTTATCAAATGAGTAAACGATTTTATTTGTTGACATATTACTGCTGCTGATTGTACAGTTATTCTTCTAATGGATTTCTTGCTATAAATCTATACATAATTATTGTATACGTTTAATTATTTTGTTCGAATTTATTTGATATCTATTTTTATAGAAACGTATGTAAGTATTAGGCCAACATTATACGAGTATAGAAAAAAAGTGTAATGAATATTGCATTTAGAAATATACGTTTTTAAAAACGCGAGTCTTTTCTTTTGCAATTAAGTTATTACTGTCCCTTTGTACGGCGATATTTCAACCATAACAAACATTTTCAGAAGTTGTATCATATATCATCATCATACCTTGCGCCACTTTCCTATTTGGCATCGGCTTTGTATTTCAACGTGTATCTTAACTTAATTTGTAATAATAAAAATAAATATCATCATATTATTTTAATCAGGTCTCTAGGTAATATCGCCATCATCCTTCCTATCCTTCTATTATTATAAATGCGAAAGTGAATTTTTATATATTTGTTTGTTTGTTTGTTACCACTTCACGCTTCAACCACTGAACCTATTAAGATCAAAATTTGATATGAATATAGTTTGATACCCAGGAAATGACAAGGGATATTTTTTATTCCAAAATTAAAACGTAACACGGAGAGCGAAGCCCCCTGGCACAGCTAGTATCCTATAAAGCTAAAATCATTTCAACAGTTTAGAAGTCAATTTCAAGGATCAGGTAAACATCTTGCCAGTAACTAAGTACGATACGTCAGAGCGCCCACTTAACTGAAACACGGCTTCATGTCATGAACACACAGATTGCACGTCCTTAAACAAAGTAAGGACCAGTTCACAGTGTCTACTTACGCTAAATAGAATTTAATTGAGTTCAGAATTGTAGCCATACTTGCTTTAAAGAAAGACCCGAAAACGTTATTTTTGTCAAATAATTGTTTATCGTTCCACGCAGAAATCGGCAATTCGAGAATCTATATCATGTTTAATAGGCAAAGCAGTTAGCAATCCATCACTATTTCGATTCCTTTTGTTCCACCTTAACGCCCACTATTACGCTAAGCCCCTTTAGGTTTTAAGACCTGTCTACGCCGTTACGAATAAAGACGTGATGATATACCTGATACATGTTAACTCCGAATTAAAAATATCTCAGCCACCCCTAGACCGATATGGCTCATGTTCCAATTAAAAATTATATTAGCGACATCTACAAGCCTACCAAATTTCAACAAGCTACCATCAAAATGGTGTGCCGCATGCAAGCAGATAGATGGGCCCACAGGGTCACCTTGTGGGTGATGGAAGAAGATGTACGGGGAGACCAAGGAAGAGATGGTGGGATGACATCGAGAGTTTCTTGAGTGGACGGCAGCAAATTGCTCAGGATAGAGATAGATGGAGAGGAGAAGGGGAGGCCTTTGCCCAGCAGTGAGACACAACATCAGGCTATTAAAAAAATTGAGCTTACCTTGTGAAGTTCACCTTACGATGAAAGCTATTTAGCAAATGAACAAACGTGTGCAACTGTCATAGTACATTGCCCGTTTCGTATCAGAGATCTTAATGGCTCGTTGAAAATCCTAAGGGATGAAACAGAGTAGGTATAAAGGTGAATTTACACTTGGCTGAGTATATTCTGGACAAAATACTTCTCGTGGTGAGATGTTCATGTAAATTTCTTTAAATGGGCCTTTAGTATTATTAATTAGCAATTTTTCAATTCATTTTTAATGTTGCGTAGTCCAAATAGCCAGTTTCAATCAATTTAGAAGATTATCACATCGCCCGACGGTTTCGCTGCACTAAATTTACATCACCACACACTCTATGATGGTAATGATCGTCTAAATCAACTAAAACTGGTCGGCCATTCAGACTACATAACGTGAGTAAACCGTGTTTATTCGTATTTATTTTAATTAAAAATTCATTATGATTGGATAACAAAAGCTGTCAGTTAAATTTTAATAGAATAACAGTGAAGAAAAATAGCGGTCGTACGAAGTTGTGGTCTACGAGAAAATTGTTCACTTAGACGACGACACAATGCCGCGGTTTAATAACGGACCGTGGATAATCCGTATTGCGATCGGAAGTTAGAGCTAAGAAACTCTATTCAACCGAATTAATAAAAAGGAAGATCCACTTTTTCATAAGCTTTTATTAGAGTTGTTGATCAAACATTATTCAGTCATATTGGGTAGACGGTAGGTCATAAATAAATTATTTGGTACAGTTCATAAAATATAGAGTGACAAAATAAAGTTTAATTCAACATGATTTTAGATTTGCTAATGCAGAAAAACCGATATTAAGAGCGCTATGTGAGGCAAAAAAGTCATGATATTACACTTTTGTCATATCATACAAATTCCATATAAAATGTTTGTTTTGATATTTGAATTAACTAGTCATCTAGCGTATTTTTATAGCATTCAACTAAATAATAGATGAAGCGAGCAGTAGTAGCAAGTGAAGGTGGGAAACAGCATGATAATGTGTACATATGTATATGTATGACAAAAATCCGACCACAATGTTTTACTTTACTTGAAATGACACAACTTTATTTGTAGGAAATCATAATGTCAAATATTGTAACAAAATATTAGTGTTTCCAAGGTTACGACTGATAATTAGTGAAACAAGGGTAAACTTCATTTTTCTAGAGATAAAACTAACACCAATTTGCCCTAATCCAGCATAAATAAATTATGAAAAGTAATATACAAACAATAATAAAAAAAAAAAAAAAAAAAAAAAAATATACAAACAAATGATGATATGTAGCTTCTTAAAAGTCTAAACTTCGCTCGTATCCCATAATCAGAACATATGAAAATCCCTCAAGATTAGGGTAACTCTAACAGTAACCTATTATGGTACAAATAAGCCACTTTATCTTCATAACGTTCGGATGTGTAATAAAATTCGCAAAATTAAGATCTTTAGCTTTGGATCTTTTATCGCTTTGAACGCTGCGAGCTGAGACTTCCTTCGATCCTGAATTTGGTATAAGTATCAAAAGTAAGCGATGAGCCAAATCATTTTAATATCATAAATCATCATCCCAATATCATAGATCCAACATTTAAAAAGAAAAAATAGGTGTATTGTTCATCTATCTTTTCCTTTCGACCAACTTCAAAAAAGGTTATCAATTTGAATGTATGTATGCTTTTTTATTAAATATGTTTTACAATTGCTCA
Source organism: Acrobasis consociella (assembly GCA_963555685.1). Classification (NCBI taxonomy): domain Eukaryota; kingdom Metazoa; phylum Arthropoda; class Insecta; order Lepidoptera; family Pyralidae; genus Acrobasis; species Acrobasis consociella. Next base: position 2,032,519 of record OY743107.1, read on the forward strand.
AAGATCCTTAAACCAATTTAGAAAATTCCTTTTCTTGAAATACGAAAGAGTTTAAATTATGGGATAAACTTGTTAGGTTACTCCATATTTTTTTAATCAAAATCTTTTATGTAGTGAAAATTTCAAGTTTTACAGTAGAATAAGTTTAACTGCATGTGTATCATCTGTAAACAATATTATTTATAGGAGCGGACTGCTCGAGTTTGCAAAACAAGGCTCTGCCTGCTCAGTAAGAGATCGTGGACATCGTAGTATGAAACAAAAACCTTATTAATTTCTTCAATATAAAAAGGTACAATGGGAGATATTATCACTTTGAAAGATGTCTCCCAGACAAGCAGCGGACTAAGATAAATGCAAAAATGTCAGAGACCGGCAGTTCAAACAAAAACCTGGTAGTGATCGCTTTTACCTTGTCACTCAAACCTACTGTCAAAACGTTAAATTCAGCATTAAACCCGTTATCAAGCTCCGAGTTCGCAACTGTCATTCAGTCATGGCTTGAACAGCATTAACGTCACAACCCACGCCAATTAGGCCCCTGATCTCAGCCCCAGGCAATGAATCCAAAAACTTGGGCAATTCAACAGAATGATTGTCTTTGTATGACGCGTTTGAGGTCTAAGAATGGTATTAGATTTTCTTGTTAATTTGTATCCTTAATTTTAGATTCTGTTTGGAATATCACAGCGGTATTCAAGCTGACTTTAATACCGAAATTTCAAGAAATTCAATTAGAGAAATTCAAAGGTATATTATTATTGACAATCGATGCATGAGTAAATAGTCTAAAAGGTGTTGGCCACGAATATACGTGGCTTTTAGACTATCGTATCCTCACTTTTTTAGACAAGACGAAGTCGTGGGTAAAAGCTTGTGTAAAATAATATACACTTTGCTTTCATAGACCTAAAAACGGTATTTTGAGCTAATATGGCAGGCTTTCAGAACTCTAAATGTACCGGAGCATTAAATACTTCTGATCCAGGATATGTGTGATGATGTAAAAATCCAAGTCGTCGGTCCCGCTGCTATAAGCAGACATTTTGTAGTAGATGCCAGAGTCACCTCTCAGCCCTCTTATGTTCACTATCGTCATAAATTATGCCACTGAACCACTTCAAAAGCCAGCTCCGTGGTCACTATTCTGATGACATACTTTTAAAAGCAGAATCGCTACCGGGAGCTTCAAAGAGATCTGACGGAATAATTTAACGCATTGGAAAAAAATGGGAGAAAATATGCTGCAATGTATCTAGTGAAAAGGCAAGTGCACAAAAAGACATCGTCAATAAAGGCGGGCTGAAAGAAACGAAGAGAACTGACCTGCATACTTAGCGATTTGAAGATGCCTGTTGAAACTAAGACTAGAGTGTATAAGTCGGCAGTCAGTCCCGCAATGCTGTATGACTCAGAATGTTGGTGTATGGGGAAAAACGACACCCAGAAGATGCATGTTACCCAAATAAAAATGTTTTGCTGGTCTGGTGGTGTATAATAAAAAAACCGGCCGCATCCGATTTGCACACCATTATCTATAAAAAATCGCCCTTTAATATTTACTTTATTTTTAGTATTTTTTGTTATAGCGGCAACAGAAATACATAATTTGTGAAAATTTCAACTGTCTAGCTAAAGCGGTTCTTGAGATGTATCTATCAGCCTGGTGACAGACAGACGAACAGACGGACAGACGGACGAATAGACAGCGAAGTCTTAGTAATAGGGTCCCATTTTTACCCTTTGGGTACGGAACCCTAAAACATTCTCGGCATCTTCAAATACACAAAAAGCTTAGGGAAAATCGCTTAAGGGTCCTCCCCGCGCTAACGACCTTGAAAACACAAAAAAATTAATTTCTCTTTCTGTAAGTGAGATTATCAGAAACCCTCCTACAACTTTTTAGCTAGTATCCTTAAGTTTCATTAGAACCTCAATGAACCTTAATGAAAATAAAGCACACATTTCATATTTTCTTATTCTTTAATATTTCCGCAAAGATGAAAGAAAAATAAATTTGAGCCTTTATTAATACGAACAATCAAACATCCAAAAACTCATTTCCCTCCGCAAAAAGCTTCAACTCAAACAAAAGTGCTGATCAACCGGCAAACAACTCTTTGGCACAAAACGGAAGCGACGAAATAGAACCGAGGAACTTTTGTCTGAAAAGCACAAAATAGGATAAATACAAAAATATAACTTGTTTGACGAAAAATTTAATGGTCATTGTTAACTTTACGGGACTTACCACGATTGATTTGGTTTTGAACTATTATAATATTTCTATTTCAGTGTCATTGTGATTCTGAAATTATAAAATCAATTATCATGGTTCGAAATGGGTATCAAATTAAGGTTTAAAATAGTAATTTTCAAAAATGTATACATTGTTAGCTCTAAATAGCTTCCAAAGTCGGGTATTAGTTTTTTAAACATATCTTGTTACAAGATATAAAACTAGGCATTTGAATTATAAACGGACACAATAAGCTTACATGAAATTATTTAAAAACAAATATTATTATCATTAAAATCTTTTACTTTTACTGTAAATCTAAACCCATAGGTAACACGAACATTTTATTTTATGTTTTGTAGAATGAAAACAAGTATCATCATTTATTTAAAATGTCACTTTTATACTATTCTTATTTTGTCCTCCAACCAAACTCATTTGCAACCACAATTGAACTTTCGCACGACCAACGTATGCGAAATTGAAAACCTGATGGCAATTTTACTAAATGATTTGATGGGGTTTCAGCGTTTTAAAAGGATTTTCAAAGAGAAAACTTGAACAATGGTCTTCGACCGTTCTTAAGTACCGTATAGGCCCAGACAAAAGCGACGGCGTATCAACGACAGCTCGCGATTCTAAAGTGCCATTTTCGAAATGCGGTGTCACGTAAACGAATGGTTTTTCCATACAAAAAATCGTTCTTTTAGTGACTTTGGATTTCAAAAATGGCACCATTGGTCGACGACAGTTGGCGACCGTTATCGACAAAGGTCGCAAGATGACCTGGCACACTTTCTCTCGTCTGGAAGAGCTCTTAAATTAACGTAGTTTTAATTTAAATAACCTTGTTACCAATATCTTTAAAAATATATTGTACCTGATATAGAACAACATATACCTTGAATTCCATTTCTGCGAAAGCCTTTTTTGTTAGAATCTAAATGACATTCGACCTGAGTTTAAGCTCCAGCTCCTACCATTACCATTACCATGTTAGCATGGATACTACCATTACAAGTAACAGCCTGTTGGTACTAGTGTTCTATTCCTATATAAAATCTAAACTAGGTTTTTCTTGCGGTTGAAACGTAGAATGTTTCATTCTCATTAAGTTCAAACATCGACGCGCAAAATGGTTGATGGTATTTTGTTTGCAATGAACCGATTTATATAATTTAAAAAATAAAAACCGGCTTCAGTTCCAATCTACTACATATTGATACAATTTCCATGAGACCACCTCACACTTTCAAACAAAAATAATTTTTTGAAACGCTCTAGGCGCCTTTGAATAATCGGTGAACATACATATAAAACATAGCAAATTTAAAACCTCCTCATTTTTTTGAATTTTGTTAAAAATGGATCATGAATTAAAAAGCTAATAAATAATAAAATAGACAAACCAAAGACTTGAGCTAACAATGTTTAGCATTGCGATTGGGTGAACAAGCCTTTTTTGCTGCCTTTGTGTGCTGAGCTTTAAACTTCTCAACATATTATCAAAAATTATCTTGCAGCTTAAAATATGGAGAAGTGAGAAACTCGAATTATCCCATGCACAGATACAACACCACCGGCTATAATTAGTTTTTTATTTAGGCTCTTCTGACATTTTGCGATTCAAACATTTTGCGGTTAAACCGGCGTAGAATACGCTGTAGAATTTACTTTAATCGCGTCATATTTTTCCAAAACAACTACGTTTAGAATGGCCCCATGCGGTTTGTGCGAAAACTAAGAAGATTTAGATAAATCGATACGATTTCAATTCGATTTCGGTACGCATTTTACAAAAAATATATGTACCTACTCATATGAAATATTCTTTTGAATATAGTATGATGTATGAATTATTCTCACGGGTTAAAATACCAGTACTCATATAGTACCTATTTCTTGCCAAAGAAAATGGCAGCCAAATGCCAAAAATAGTATGGGAAGAAATATTCTTAGAGAGTATTGTATTTCCATTTTATAATTTACTTTAAAATAAACAGTAAAGTTTGTATATCATACTAGAAAGATGGAAGAGAACTGTGCCAACACAATAGGACAACATAATTTTTTTTAAAAAGTACTTTTACCTCGTTAGTAAATCCTTACCATAGAAAATGCGTAAATAAAAAGATGTTTTAGAAAAATAAGTAGATGTACTTGACTACAGGCAACAACAGTTCATCTTTTAAATAAATTCTAAAACACATCTTAATTACACTGTTTTTTCCTCTTCTAAACGGCTTTTGGGATAAAGAGAGACCTTTGTTATTAGTCTTTTAGAATTTGCATCCTAATTAAGAACAATGTTTTGGCTTTGTGATGTTCTTACATGGGGACGAATATGCCAAAGTCAGTGAAATTGTTGAATTGATAAAATAAAAGATTATTTTTAATGAAATTATCATCATCATCTTCCTTACCTTAACCCATTATTTGGGGTCGGCGCAGTATGTCTTCTCTTTCCACAGTCCTCTGTTTTCCGTCATACTAACATCTACTCCTAATTAATATCCTGCTTTACGCATTCCATCCACCTCTTTTTTGGTCTTCCCCTTCCCCTAATTCCACTAACCTTCATGTTTAAAGTTCTTTTTGTTACGTGTTGATCTTCTCTTCTCATTACATGTCCAAACCAGGACAACCGATTGCTTCTTACTTTCTCGTTTATTGGTGCTACCTTTATACTTCCCCTTACATATACATTTCTAATCCTATCCCTTCGTGTCACCCCATACATCCATCGTAACATCCTCATTTCGGCTGAATGTAACCTCTTCTCGTCCTGATTTTTAAAGAAATTATACGGTAACAATATTATCATTAGTAACAATGCTAGGAAGATTTAGTAGAGCAAACCATTTCCTTAATACAATGTATTTGAAAGGCAGGCCGATGCAGGCCGCTTACGATCGGTCATTTTGGAAATCCTTGGGGGCGGCCTATGTCCAGCAGTGGACTTACTGTGGCTGAATAATGATAATGATGAAAGGTATGTGTATTAAATTGGTAAGTATTTCTTATCAAATTACTAAATTGAGGGTTTGTTAAGGACAAGGCGAAACAAAAAAGACGTGTGGCACTCGGGGACTGCCGCGGTAAAGCTATTGCATTAAATGTGAATTTTTATAAGGAAGGACGGCAACGTCGCAAACGGACGACGGAGACGAAGCGGCAACCTACAGCGGTAGGCGGAGTGGGGAGCGTGAGGTTTTTTCGTTACGGAATTTCTGGATTCGGTCCCCGCGCTCAAGGCCCGCGATAGAAGCTATGCAATAGCTTAATAACACACAAAGTTTTTCAGGCACATTTTATCTTTGACTCAGTATATATATAGCAGCTAAAATATAAATAAATATAAAAAATGATGTTGTGTTACCACAGCTGTTTCAGTTTTAATATAAAATTGCCAATATGGTATGATAACGAAGGTTGCAAGATTTAAAGGTCCCCAAAGAATATCGTTCCCATATTTCGCTTAGAATTTATCGTTTCCAGATATTGTGCCTTCAGAAGTCTGGGTCTCGCTTTCTAAAATATTGTGTTAAATTAAAGCATAGAATCGGTAATATATGATGTAAAGTGGGTAGAAATACTTTTGTAGTAAATAAACTAGGTAGTTGAAGACAATTTTAACAATAAGTTAGGCTTATGTAAGTTTGGGACTTTTTGCATTTTATAAAGTTACGTGCCGAAATAGTACGTACTTTTACTATGTGTATTTTTTTAAAATTTACTGCCCCACTGCTGGGCAAAGGTCACCCATGCCAATCTCCTTCAAGCAAGTTAATTTTGTGCTACTTGAGCTACTTCCAACCTTTTCTTCTCAAACTGTCTTAAGTCATTTTCAAGAGTCCACTTTAAACCACAGTGATTATACCTATCTAAATGCATTCGGAAGAAAAAATGATTTTTAACATGAATAAATATATAAGAAAGCTTACAAAAAATTACCCCAAAATTTATTATCATCACTAAGTTTCTTCAATAAACACGCCCGGAACATTCCATCGATAACTATTAAAAGGACGTGCATGATTTCGAAGTTTCAGAGCTCATTCGGAACTTCTATTAGATTTCACACATTAACCTAACTCTTTTGCAGCTAAAGACGCAAGTTATATTGCAATTTGAACCAAATTTATACGTAGTTTAAGAATGTAGGTTAAACGCAGTCAGCGGTAATTGCATCACGGTAAAATATGCAAAACAAATTTAAGTTTTGTAGTTAAGAAATTGAAATTCGCTCTACGGAGCACGTTATAAGGTTCGTGAAATTTACTTAGTATGATTCACGTGTCAGGCAGGACGATCGTTAATAAATTTCGTGCAACTTTTAATGGCTTTTACCGGATGGGCTTTTTTATAATTTTCAGCGAAACTCGCTACTTTTAGGGTTCTCTAGTTAATATGCAGAGTTGGATTTTTTAGCGAGATTAAATGAATAAGTTATTTAGTAATTGGTACAGTTTTTGACACGGAAAAGCTAAAAAGCAATAGACTAGGATGGTATGGACACGTAATGAGGAGAGAGGAGAGCCACGTTACGAAAAAGATGTTAAATTTACAGATTAATGGATATAGAAACAGAGGACGGCCTAAGAAACGGTGGATGGAATGCGTTAAAGACGACATGGACAAAAAGATGACGTTCAACCAATAGTTAAATTTAGAGAATATTTCATTTGTCGACTGGTGATTATTATTAGAAGAGACATCAGGCGGCTGGTTGTAAAATCACAGCCAAATAGTTTTTTTTGTTTCTGCTTTTTTCACTTTGGACTACCTACGATTCTTGTGAGGCCGTTGACGTGAATGTCATGTTTGGAGACAAAAAACCAGGAAAGCTTATCTCGGGTAAAGCAGCCGGGAAAATGTTAAGATGAGTTTTTTTTTTAAATTTGTAATAGAAATTTTAGAAATACATTTTTTACAAACAAGCGTTAATTAGGTACTTGTTATTAATGAGAACTAAACAGTTAAAACTTTATATGATAATATGATGGCGAGCGAAACTAAATCAAACGAGTCAATATTATTTAAATAGGGTAGATTTTTAAATAGGGTAGATTGTAAACCAAAATTGTGTGCGCTTTAGGAGTCTCTTTGTAGATGTTTATTCGTAAATGAAAATCATAGTAGTAGTTTATAATTCATCATTTTAGCCGCGTAAGGTCCACTGCTGGACATAGGCCTCTTAGTAGTTTATCTTCTTCTTCCTTGTCTTTTCCCTATTTGGGATTGGCTCTGTATGTTAATTTCCTCCATGACCTTCTATCTTTTGCCATCTCTGTACTGACGTCCCGTTTCCCCATATCCTATCTTACGCATTCTTCCCACGTCTCTCTATACCCATCCACTTTCAAGTCGACCATTTTTTCCAGGTATTCGGCATCGGTGTAGTTTATAATAATAATTAATAATTGGCCAAGCGCGTGTCGGGCCACGCGCAGTGTAGGGTTTCGTAGTTGTAAATGCCAACTTTGAGTTCATGCCACAAAGAAAAAAAATATTGACTTCCTCTATACTTGTATGGCAGCTACCCTAAAAAAATATTGTTTCCATATTTTAGTTTACGACTTTTTCGCCTTTATTGATATACATATCCATGCTAAATTACAGCTTTCTAGTATTTATATTTTCTGAGTAGGACTGCGGATGGACAGACAGACAGACAGACAGACATGGCGAAACTATACGGGTTCCTTGTTTACTACGGAACCCTAAAAATCACGTCATTTAAAAGTATGTCCTGCACAATAAAATATTTCCTGACGACTCAAAGAATACACACTTCTGCTGGCATACTCGGAGTGCCACTATTTTTTTATTACGTATTTATATAATGTCTTGTTTTGAATCATAATTTTTCTTCGTGCCACTGTTTTTTTTTATTACCTATTTATATAATGTCTTGTTTGAAATCATAATTTGTATTTCTTCATTGCAACGTCCATCTTTAAACTTCTGACATAAAATATCTTTACAGCTGAAATTCATTGCAATTTTACAATATTTGTCGTTAAGCGTACTCAAAAACACATAAAAGAGTACGAGAGCAGTTCCCTCACTGTGGCGTATCGTAAAACTTTACTGTCCATGTACACAGCTATTAAGATAGTGACGATATGTTGCTGATGTCATAGTCAAAGTAGTTTGTGCCTTATTTATTTAGGAAAGGTTTGCTTTTATATATAATTTTATGTGTATGTTAAGAACCTTCTTGAATAAAATAATTAATGAAAAAGTGGACGAAGACAAAAAAAAGGAAAATTTGACGAATAAAATACATTAAAATATTGCTTGAATAGTGAGTATTATGTTTTTTTATTTTGTTTTGAATTGTAAAAAGTCATCTTCAGTGGGATTTTTTTAAATTGTCATAGAGACTTAGCTGCAGCCGTTTATTTGGGTCCATCGGTCAATACCTATTAAGTAAAAAGCCTGTGTCGGTCCCTCATAGTATATGGACATTGTCGGTAAAAGACATCGTAGCAAAATGCCTACTTTTTAAAGAGTACAGTCGTTAAAAAAACACATATTTATAGACACATTATTTAATTAAAACTACTCTCTGGGGGCGTTACAATAGTAAAAAACAATCTTATTGTAAGTGGTACCTACCTACACCTACCAATATTACCTAATAATCCACAGGTAAATTAAGAAAACAAAACAAACTAGATTTAAAAAAAACAACTTAGGTAAAAATAACTTAAAATTAGAAAAAAAATGTCTCGATCTCCGTCGAAAAGCTAAACATCGATGTACTGTAAAAAGTATATGTTGTTACATGCGAAAGCGCTAGTGCGCAGTCCCGCTGGGCCGCCGAGCTCCTCTCTTCAAGTATAAACAAAAGGATTTATGTGAACTAGAAAGTATGCTGTAACGAATTACTCAATATCGTATGTTTTTTATTGCGATGTACTTTACTGCGACAGATTATTATAACGAATTGGTCAATAGTTCAATACCGTATGTTCCTCATTGCGATGTACGGTACTTTCGAAGCTTTCTGTACATGTTTTTCAAAATATTTTTTTCACAGGTTCCAAGTTGCAGCATACCTCTTGTCTACAAGAATCCATTATTAACGCGACTTCATTATCTGCATAATGTGGTGCACAGCTGTGAGAACCTTGCCTAATGATCTTTTCTCTATTTCCATCAATAGTCACTGTTGATGAACATTCATATTTATTAACACATCTCCATGAACTTCCCTTTTTGTTGTTTTTCGCAAAATTATATCGGTGGCCGTAATACAGCAGGGCGTCTTTTCCTTTTTGATTTTGTATGAACTTTAGATCCATAATAATATAACTAGTATCCACAAATACGGGCCTAAACGAAATATAACAATGTATGTTTAATCATAATATACTGTCATGTTGAAACATGACATTTCTGATTCAAATTATTTTATCAGCTCCATGTGAGTGGCCAGTAAAGCTAATAATAACGCAATGAAGTTTTTGTGCTTGGCGGTACCTATTTTTAAAAAGTAGGCATTTTGCTACGATGTCTTTTACCGCCAATGTCCATATACTATGAGGGAAATATAAGAAGTGGGCTTTGGCCGACTCAGGCTTTTTACTTAATAGGTATTGACCGATGGACTCGTTTATTTCAGGCCAAGGAATACTCAAGTAGAAAATGGGATTTGCGGAAATATTAAATGCACAGGGAGATGGTGCGCAGAATGATGGAAAAGCATACTTCTAGGTATTGAATTACATGTTTCTCGTATACAATATACTAAAAATTCATATTTAAGATCCATCCACAAATATTTGTTATTTTTAGTACTGGGTGGACTATAAAGCAAAAAGCAAAGCCAAAAAAAGGAAATCCAGGCGTCAAACAGGCGTAGGTCCATCGACAAATCTTTGTCAAATGTCGAAAAAAGATTTCTCCGCATATTAGATTAAGACTTTGGCAAAGGCCTAGGTGGTATTCATGTGGATCGTTCTCGGTAGCAAGAGGTTATCTTCTTGAGTCTGCTAATGGTGATATCCTTGTCTAGGGACCTCTGTTTTAGAGGTTACGTCTGGAGTAAAAGAAAATGCTCTATCCCTTACAATACTGTCAAAGATAATAATATACTGAAAGTAGGTTACACTTAGGTTAAGGTTTTATTCAATTTACACTATTTTTACAACAAAAAGCACACGTACCTATTAAAGAAACAACTAAATTCATATATTTTTGATGCTCTATCCGTTACGAATGATATCATATGAACGCGGGCTCTAGTAAAAAGATTGTACCCAGAGATATTTCCCGGAATATTCACTTCTACAACTGATGTCTCCGATATCCCGTTCAATGCGTCGGGAACAGATTTGAATGTCGACTTTTATAACTGGCCATGTTGCCGGTGGTTACTTTCAAAGTGAATTTTATGGAAAACACTTTGAACTAGATTTTATGTAAGTATAAATTGGGGTGCAAATGCACGTCATGTGCAGCTTGTGCATCGTCAATGCACAAAATCTTCACTCGTCTTATTAAAGTTTCAGAAGATTAAGTCTGGCCATTCAGCGAGGCAATATAGACAGACTCACACCCTATTCTGCGACTGCTGTGATCTGGGGTTTATTTTTAATTAGCTGCGTATAATATTAGTAAATGTATTTTATCGTTTTTATTTCATTTAAATTTAATTGTAAAACTAAACCTTAACTAAAACTGTCAGGTAGTTTATGTTAGGTATTGAATTTTTATTTGGATCATTATTTAAAAAATATATTAAATCATTTAACCTAAGAATAAAAACAAATAGACTAATAACATTATGAAAGACCTAAAACTGCGCTGATATTTTTATCTCGACACAACGGCACATCAATTTATGATATTTCGTGTCGACAGTTTCAATCGTGGCGCCCTCTACGTTACTACGCGGAATTAAATATTGAAGCAACAACATAATTTACAAGAAGCATACTAGATGGAGCCAGCAGTATCCTACATCGCGAATTCAGAGTTAGCCCGATTCGTTGCATGAGTACCGATTTTGATGATTCTTTTTTTATTTGAAAGCCCTTAAAGTTGGTCCCATATTAATTTGGTGACGACGTGATAAAGAACTTTGGAGATATGGAAGAAACTCCTGAAATAAATTTAAGTCGGTTGTTTTTTCGTTGCATAAATACAACTTCCGATAGCGTTGTCTGCTGAAGTAGGAAATGCCGTCTGAGGTAACCTATGTATGAAAATAAAAAAAAAAAAAACAAATTTAGAGCCGCGCCATTTCCCATTTGCAACAGCATGCATGATCTTCCGTTTATGGTGACCGAACACAATATTATCTCGCTCTCATTACACAATCAAAAAATGCAACGTGTCAATATGTCGCCCAGTTAATAGACCTTTTAAACCATTGCACTTTAACCACTCTTCACATATCTACCACAATATGCAATTTTGCAGATTCTAACACTAGAATGCCATTGGATTCCAGCTAGATGTAAAATTTCACAGAGCGTTAGAATGCGTACTAACTACCGCATACAGTGCTTTAAGCTTTACAATTGTATTTTAAAAATAGACTTTAATACAACGAGATAAGATTTATATATAGATGAAAATGTCATGTTCGACCTCCTGGCTGTTGTATTAGATGGCTTTTGAAATAGGAATCGTGAGAGCTTACACAAAAATCCTTTTGTTCTAATTGGTAGTGGCCGAAACGTGAGAATAAAGAACAAAAGGGTTTTCAGCCTGATTGTGATAGATATTTCAGGCGATGAACTTCAGAAAAATTGCGTCAGCAGTCTTATTTGCATTACACACTAGGAAGAGCAACACACAACTCGTATGCCGATCTTTCGACGAGTTTTCGCCGAATTTCCGTCTGTGAATAGTTATTTTCAGCACACATACCAATTAAAGAAACGACTGAAATCAAAAGCATATTTAGTTAATATAGTCGTAGAAAAAGTATTGTATGCAACGTTATATACGTCTTCTACGATGCTCGCATTTTTGACCCAAAAGTGTTAAAACCTTCTTACTTAGAATTTTCTAACATACTGATCAGTGCTATAGATGAAGAATGATACATTTAAAATATTATTGTCAAGGTAAAAACATTCCTGTTACCAAGACAGAATTGATCAATATAAACTGAAGTTCTGAAATATTCACATAGTCTTATAATATATAGATATATTTATTATGTCTTACAAAAAGCGTTCATTTATATAAGCTTATACAGATTACCAAGCGTGAACATAAATTAACAAACATGAACAAAATTTACCGCAGTTGATATCATTCCGAATCTGTCAGCGCACTTCCGGAGAAAAAATGGGAGGCCACGTTGAAAAAGGAACATCGAATTAATAGAGGCTGTTAAGCTTACCATTAAAGTTTTTTTAAATTATAAAAAAACTTTGTAACTATTTAATAGTTTGCTCCGCAAAGCAAAAAAAAAAACATATTACTTTATTGAAATGTGATAATATGTAGTACAAATATAATGGTGATCTGTATTACATGTTTCATGAAACCTATCACAGGCACTCTTGCATAGTTAGTTGTTGTGTTGTCGTGTTCTCTTTAAGTATTCAAACTCAATTTTTTCAGACAAATAATAATCTAATAGAATAAGAAGCAAAACTTTGTATTTGATATGCAAATTGTAAATATCAATACAATTACTTATTTATTTACTTTCAAACTATTCAAAGAGCTGAAAAAAGTTGGCGATGCTTGATCATCATGTAAATATTATTACAGAGGCAGAGATAATATTATACAAACATAATATTGTCTTTGCCTCTTAGACTACAACGTAATGTTCAAACCCACCCTCGTCAGAGTGTGACGTCACGCCCTTGTAATTAATTATTTTATTATGAATTCAACGTAAATCATTAAAAATTCTCTTCGCAGATGCCCCTCCTTCTAATTACGAACTGATGACATAGGCATGCTGCGTAGATGCAGCTACGCTGATCAGAAAATATGTTTTTTATTAATACTAACGTAAGAAACAGACATTAATAAAATGAGTTAACAACGGGTTATTAATGTATACTTACTCGTAGCGTCAGCTACTTCTGACATGTTTTGACCTTATCTAGAGGTCTGCATCAGGGCGAATGTGCCTAAAGGCCCGTACACCACACTGGCTTGCGACACACTGAAAATATTTTCCACCTTATCGTATACTACTCTTATCTAACTCGAAGCGTCAACCTCAGTATACTTAACTTTTAAGTGCATCAACTTCAGTTTAAATTGTATCTTTGTTAAAACAATTTATACTTATAGTGATGCATTATAATGGATTGTAAGTATTTTTATGTTAAGAAAAATGCTAAATAATTTATTTTAAGGATAAACACAAAATGTACTTTAGAAATGGTACTGGTAGAAGTGGTACTTTAAAATTTTTATTGTAATTTAAAAATGTAAAATGAAAATAGGAAATTATATACCACCGAGTCCAACAGAGAACTGTTATAGGCTGTTACGTCGCTCGTAAAAACGACTAGTGTAGTTAAGTAGTAGTAGTCACTAGTAAAAGAAAAATCGCTTATCGCTGATAGTATAACAAAACTTTAAAACCACGGCGTAAGCATCTGAAGTATTGTAAAATCATCGTCGCGTTCATTAATCATGAATATGTTCGAACGTTTTATAATTTATGTTTTCGCTGTTTATTCCTTCTAATTTGAATCAAATTTACAGCTTCCATCCGAAAGCGATTTGCATAATGAGTTTTAAAATGTTACGTTTCATAATTTATTTAAACTGTGGGAGTACTTAAATTTTGCTTTTGTAAAAATTGTGTATAGGGATCTAATATGATTGTAAAACAGACTTTCCATGAAAAACATGTACCTACACTATTACTTTTTGTATATATACATTACAGAAAAATCATTACGTCATTTTTCCTAAGGGGTTAACAGAGTTAGTTTAAAGCACAGTTATTGTTTAGCCTGTAAAGCGAGGATTAAACCTCTAACATTTCGATTTTTTTGTCCCGTTTTTTATACCGCATACCTGTGGGGTTCTCTCACTGGTACACTTACTTATAATTATATATCTGTCGCAGTTGGATTGTATAATCCCCTGTTATTCAAAAACTCTAGCTGTTTGGCATTACGGCACGGTTTTGTAATATAGCTGAAAATCGTTCAGCTAGATCGTCCAATGTGTTACGTTTAACAAACTAGCTAACGTAAGATTGTAGATGAATTAGTTCGGAATTCTGCTACTTGTGGCTTTTGAAGTATCAATGTCATAACAACAAATATGGCCTCCCATAAAGTAAATTCTTCGCCGCATTCCGGGACTAAGCTATTTTCATCGAGAGATACCAAGATGGAAAATTCACGTGAATCAATTGGCCGTAAAAAATCGCTTCGCAATTGAGTTGTCGGGTTTACAAAATGTCTATTTATGATGTTAGAGACTGAATTATTTTGTAAGGAGTTCAGTTGAGGTTTTATTTCCTCCCCACGAGTAATATAAAAATAATAAATAACATTGTCCCCTCATATATTATTTTGTTTGGTAACACAGTTTTATTCAACAATAGTAACCCTATATGCCATCTCAACGCTAGCTATTTTGTTAAACGTAATTACGTAACTCATTGATAATCGAGCTGAACTATTTTCAGCTGTTTTACAAAACTGAGCTGTACCTGTTGCCAAACAGCTGGAGTTTTTGAATAACAACGGATTATACAATTCAAATGCGACATATCTATAGCATTCAAACTTTTTATTATTCACTCTTTTCATTTTACAAGTCAACCACAGACTTTGCGTTGCGTGCACATGCATATATAACTGAGTTCTGGATCACAGTTTTAGCCGACTGACAAAAGTCAAAAAAGTCTATCATTTATTTATCTTTTGAACGTATTTGTATCACTTGATAATTGTCTATTTTTTTACAAAAATTTAAGGATTGGTTCTGGTCCACCCTCTAAGTTGCTAAGGTCAGACGGTAGTCGCTCTGTGTAAAAACCAGTAACCTCATCAAATCACCTAGGTTATGTAGCGGACCGTGTCACAGATTACTAATAAGTTACTACACCGCGTGGTCTGAAGCGTTATCGCTAAGGATGTAACCGGAATACACTTGAATGATGCAAATGTATACTTGTCACGGGCGCGCAGACCTATTGGGCAATTTATACAGGGCTTAAGCAGGAAGAATCCACTAAAATGCAATAAAATTCAATGTATAGTTTGTTGCCGCTTCTTTTGCACTTGCACTAAAAAAGCGGCAGTCAACTTAGCTAAAAGTAACCATTTGACGTGTACGATTGTGCAGCAGACAAAGTGACGTTTATTAAAAGATATAAATATCCTATGATAAACTAAGATATATTTGAATTTGCAATGCTGTTATATGTAGGCTTATTTTATGTCTCTTTTTCGTGAAAGCCGTGAAGTTCAGACGCTTGCTATAAAAAAAATTAATATTGATGGATAGCTGCTCCCATAGTCATGTAGGTACTAAATGTACCAACTTGGTTTACATTCGATTTTACAACATTTTACGTCAATAAAGCTGCGTTGCGACTATACTAGCAAGATTTGTACTACATTTTGTTGATGGGATTTACACTTTACGCCCTATTACATAACAGTTCTCGAGATTAGTTCAAAGTCAAAAGTCAAAGTCAAAGTCAAAATTTTTTATTCAATGTAGGATAAATTTATCTCTTATTGAAGGTCATTTTTTTTAAATATTTTTTTTAGTGCAGAAGCTAAAAACTACTAGCGTTTCGGAACGACCACTGCTGGGAAGATTACGCCGAAAGAAACCCAGTTCAGTATTGGTCCCTACCCAGCCTGATGGGCTATGTTACAATTACAATACAGATTTACACTTAAGCTATATACATTTAAATTATACAATTACAATTTGCAGACAACTATTTCCAAGAATTTTTCTCAGATGATGATAAGTAGTCATTTACATGATAATACGCATTTTGTAATAAATGATTTTTAACGGCTGTCTTAAACTTAGATAATGGTAATGCTACTATATCATCTGGAATTTTATTATAGAGGCGCAAGCCGAGACCCACAAAAGATTTTTTTGTTTTCTCTAACCGCAAAGCTGTGATGACTAATTTATTTTTATTTCTCGTGTTAATACTATGAATATCACAATTTCTCTTAAATGAGTGTATATTCTGACGCACGTACATAATGTTCGCATATATGAATTGCGAAGGGAGGGTCAAAATATTTATGTCTTTAAATAGTTCCCTCAAAGACTCTCTAGCACCTAATTTATATATAAATCTGATAGCGCGTTTTTGTAAAACAAATATGGTATTTATATCTGCAGCGTTACCCCATAGCAATATTCCATAGGACATAACACTGTGGAAGTACCCAAAATATACCAAACGCGCTGTATCAACGTCAGTCATTTGCCTAATTCTTCTAACCGCATAGGCCGCAGAGCTAAGTTTTCCAGCTAATTTTTGAATATGGGCACCCCATTGCAACCCTGAATTAAGCGTTATTCCCAAAAATGTTGTGTTATCAACCATATCTACTGCTTCCTTATCAATAAATAATCGTGTTGGAACTTTTGTAACATTTGGTAAGCAGAACTTTACACATTTCGTTTTTTTTGCATTTAATACTAAATTATTTGCTGTAAACCAATCCAACACTTGCGACAATATATTATTCATCTCATCAGAGGTGTCAGTTTTCCTATCTACGCTGAAAACAAGGGAAGTGTCATCAGCAAAAAGTACAGCCTTACAATCTTTTACATAATATGGTAAATCATTAATATAGATCAGGAACAACAAAGGACCCAAGATAGAACCCTGGGGCACACCCATCACTACGGTTGATCCTTCAGATTTTACTTGATTTACACTAACTTTTTGAATTCGGCTACTCAAATAAGATTCAATCAATTCAAGAGCCTTCCCTTTTATTCCGTAGTGCTCAAGTTTGGATAGAAGGGTTTTGTGGTCTACACAATCAAAGGCTTTGGAGAGGTCACAAAAGACACCAATTGCATTCTGACAACACTCCCAAGCATCATAGATGTTTTGTAATAGTGCAACACCTGCATCCGTTGTTGATCGACCCTTAGTAAATCCATACTGATCACCATGGAACACACTATTTTTGTTGAAAAAATCCAATAATTGGTTAAAAATTATCTTTTCGAATATTTTGCTCAGTGCTGGCAGAATAGAAATGGGACGGTAATTTGTTGGATCATTTCTGTCACCAGTCTTAAATAGAGGGATAACTTTACTTAACTTCATCATGTCAGGGAAAGATCCCGCGTCTACACATTTATTAAATATGGAAGCTAAGTAAGGCGCAATTACATCTATAATATTACTTATAACGGATACAGAAATGTCCCACAAATCACCAGTTTTTTTATTATTCAAGCTTTTAAAAGTATCAATGATATTTTTAGGTGTGACGTATTTGAATATTAGCCTATCTTTACATTTAGGTACGCAATTGGTTAATAGCTTTTTTGATTTCCTAGATGAGGACATTAGTGGGGCGGTTGTATTTAGGGGAATGTTTGTGAAAAAGTTCTCAAAGTATTGTGCGACATATTCACTGGTGTCTAGAACCTTATTGTTAATGTTTAACTCAATTTTATTTACTCGTTGCTTGTTTTTCCCGGTTTCAGTGTTAATAATATTCCAGGTTGTCTTTATTTTATCTTTAGAATCTAGAATAGCTTTCCTGGTGTATAACGACTTCGCGCATAAACATACTTTTTTAAAAAGCTTTGAGTAAAATCTAACGTAATTAATGAAATTAGGTGTTTGGTTATAAGCTTTCATAGCTAATAATTCATACAGCCTATTCCTACTAATATGAATCCCTGTGGTAGCCCATTCGCTAAACTTTTTCCGATTACGTTTCTTTCCCTTTTTAAGTGGAAAATTATCATTAAATTCTGATTCAATCACACCGAACATTTTATTATACAAAATATCCGGATCATCCCGAGTTTCTTCAATTAACGGTAATTTTTTCGAAACTGTATCCCAAAATTTTTTAATTTTATCTTTAGTAATAGCTCTGTAGGTTATTTCAGGTAGTTCTACTTTTACTGCGTTGTTGGCAAATTTCACGAACTGACCAAAATGATCAGATGTTATATTTTTAATTATAGCTTTATCAACAGCAGTGCAATCACAGAAAACATTATCTATACATGTTTTAGAGTCGCCTTGTATTCTAGTTGGTTCTAAAAATAAATTGAACAAATTGAATGACTTAAATAAATTCAAAAATCTAATACATTCGGTGCTATCAGACGCTAATAAATCTACGTTAAAGTCGCCACACAATATTATGTTTTTGCGACATGAACTTAATTTTCTCAAAACATCTTCAATTACAGTTTCTAAAGTATTAAAGTCAGCTTTTGGGGGTCTGTACGCGCATACTATAATACAATTTTCTAGTTCAACGCAGGATAATTCAACAATACTTTCAACCGACAGGCTCACAATATCCTTGCGTTCTTTACATTTTACATCATTACGTGTTAAAATTAAACTGCCTCCTTTTTCATTAATCTTTCTAATAAATAAACTAGAGACTAAATAATTATCAATATTAAATTGTACTTGATGTGACTGCAAAAAGTGTTCAGTTAAACATACTACATGTAAATCCCTATCGTTTGCATATAATTCTAATTGCAATAATTTGCTAGTCAGGCCCTGAATATTTTGGTGAATAATATTTAACTCTTTGGCCTTGACTGTTGTCTTTTTCATTAGTTTAAATCAGACTGAGTATCTCCAGCTATGGTACATTCAGCACTACAATGTACTGTGTTTAATTTAGAGTTACTAGTTGTACTATTTACAACACTACTTTGTATATTATAAGCTACTAATGTAGCTAAGAGTCGCTTATATCTAGGAGGCAGATACATAGTATCTAGAGTCAACTTAAAATTACAAATAAATTTATTTATATCTAAATAAAAAATAAAGTCACCGTGACAATAAGTCATATTGTACAGATGTACATTTAAATCATGTATGTGCCTGTTACTTTTACTGTCTAAATTGTCTGAATATGGAAAGGCACTTATGATAAATCTACAATCCTTTTTTTGTTTTAAATCTTTGATTTTGTCTATACCTTTTTTTAAGTTCCTTCCTGTAATAGAGGAACTGTTACCACACATTATTAAAATTGTGGTATGTTGGTCTATGTCATTATAATTTATGTTATTTATTAGGTTTAAAAATGTGACCCCGGGTGTGCATACATTGAATACTGAACATTCACTGTTCAGGTTATTATAAATCATACTACTAAGATCTTGACCTAACTTATCAGAATATATTATTAATTTTTTACAAATCATTTTTCTATTTATGCTATTATCAATTGTTTCTATTTTGGATTGTACATCATTTTCTACATGAGGGTATTTATTTATACTTAGACTTATACCGCAGTCAACAGTAGGGGATGGGGTTGAGTCAGTGACAGGTGATTCCGTAACCACTGTCAGGGGAACACCGTCAGATACTAAACTAATTTCCCTATTTTCTTCTAAAATTAACTCATATTTTTTTGTGATATTTTTTAAGGTAGCCTGCAATGTTGAGATTTGTGACTCTAATTCAAACATCTCAGTGTCATATATGCGACAAGCCATATTAAGGTTTTTTTCACAACAGTTAAGTTCCTTGATTAAAGATAATTTTTCTTTTCTTAATTGATTTATACTTTTCTTATTTTTATTCCTAGACAGTAGTTTTTGAGTGCGCTTTATCATTTTGTTTATTTTTATATATTTTTTAATTTTAATATGACTTGTTAAAATAAAATACTGTGACTGCGGAGTACATTCAGGTTTGCATTTGTGTGAGTGCACACTGAATACTATAGGCGAGATATCGGCCTGAGGCCCTGAGGCACGGCAGTGCCCACACCGCCTTATACTATTATTATTATAGTATTTAAAACTCGGCCTGAGTCGAAACACGACCCTCGCGCGTCATTTCCCTACCGCGCACTATTCGCCTTCATCTACAACTTTGGTACCGTTGCTTGCTTGCCGCGATATGATAGCTTGATGTTCCTGTGTTTGTGTTTGAATGATTCGTAAAATAAACTAACATTTATAATAATTAATATAATAAAATATAATAACATAAAATCTTGTGTTTTTAATAATGAAACTTGTTCATTTTATTGATATTTTATATTTGACTGACTCTACTTTTTGCGCTCACTCTCACTAATGCAAATCTTATGCCTCGAGGACTGTATCTGGTTGTGAAGTTTGTGAAATTTGGTTAAAACAGCTTGTCATGGTTGTAATTAAAATGTCGGCCAAATTAATTTATTTCTCACTGACAAACATATTTTGTTGACAGCGATTCAATGGTTGGAGATACTTCCTTTTTTTTTTTGTTTATCTTAAATTTGTTTTACTTATAGAACAGTTCACATAATAGGTAAGTCTGTTATTTTCAATTTACTGATATTTTCTATAGGTCTCGTTAAATAATGGTTCAACCTCTTGTATGCCGATGCCTAAATTTTTCCGGATTCTAATAGTATGTACCTAACTAAATCCCTTCAGAATTCAGACGTGTGACAGAATATTTCTGCTTTACGAGAATTAAGGCCTAGGAAACGTTGGAGTGACGACATCAGATAATTTGCAAAGAACTGGTCGCAGGTCGCTCTAAATCGGGATAAGTGGATGGGTACGAGGGAGACCTTTATCCGTCGGAGGGACAGTAAATATCAAAAAGTAGTACTAAGTGGCCGGCTTTAAAACCAAACCGTAGTATAATAGGTACTTTAAAATATTTGCCGCCTCAGATCAGCACAAAAATAACCAGTTGTAAAACTAGGAACACCAAGATTTTTCCGAACTAAGTTACTTGTAAGTGGTCGGAACTCCAATTTTCTCGTTATTATTACTAGTTAATTTAAAGTTTTCTCGAGTTCTTTTGCAGTGAACGGTTGAGTGCTTTTACCTGATCTGATTTTCTTTAGTGTTCCGGTCTGCGTATTTCAGTTCATTTAAATTAACGACAGCCTGCAAAAAAGCTTTTTATAAAAAGTAATTATACAAAAATGTATACAGTACTCATCGGGGTCCAGGGCTGCCCCCGTACATTATGTAAAAGAAAACGTACATATAATTTAAAATTGTGTCTTGATCAAGCCCTAATTGTTCCTTCAAACTATTTTATGAACTACTGTTTATAGTTTAAAGTGAAAACGTTAAGCTTTTCTTGGCACATTAGCCAAAAGTGGCCGTTTTTAGGGTTCCGTAGTAAACAAGGAACCCTTATAGTTTCGCCATGTCTGTCTGTCCGTCCGCGGTCCCACTTAGAAACTATAAGTACTAGAAAGCTATAATTTGGCATGGATATGTATACCAATCATGGCGAAAAAGTCGTAAAATAAAATATGGAAATAATTTTTAGTAAAGAGGAAGTCAATATTTTTTTCTCTACAAACACATTGTGAGGGGTATCGTTGAATAGGCCTTTAAAAAATATTATGAGCTTGGAAACACCATTTTTCGATTTAGGGATCCGTGTCTAAAATATTTAGGTTTAAAGAGAATTTTTTTGTTAAAGTCACGTGTCCCCCCAATCTATCTGCTAAACTGTTATATATAGACACATAAAAAAAATCACAGCTATAGTACATATAATGTAGTTTTTAAGGAAAACTATCAGAGTTAAAAAAGGTTAACAAATTTAAAAGTTATAGGCGATCAACTTATAAAATGTACTCGAAAAGGTAAATTTCATACAAATTTAATAAAAACTAGACGTTTTAGATGTTTTTAGCAACTACGGAACCCTACACTGCGCGTGGCCCGACACGCACTTGGCCAATTGTTCACTAATGTGCGTAGAAATGTTTCACGTTTCCACTTTAAATTTCTTCTTTTCATCGTGTTGATTACTGAATGACATCAAATTTGTGTGATTTCGGCAGAGTAGAATAGGACCACTCCAAGTTCTCCCGTGGATGTCGTATAAGGCGACTTAGGAAATATAAGCTAAACTAAGCTTATAAACATCAATGAGACCTCTCCAGCCCGTCTGGCCAGCGAGGAGAGCTTAGGCCAAGTCCTCTGGCTGCTCTGGCCAAGTATGGCTCTGGTAGTACAGAGAGGGTCGTGCTCCTGCAGTGGAGACAAAAAGACCTGATAATGATGATGATACAACAAATTCAAATCAATTAAATTAAAAGTTTGAAAGGATATGTACGTGGGCTTACCAGCAATGGACCGCGAAAAATTCGCCTGCTCTGTATTTAATGAGTATTTTATTTCGCATCCACACAAAAAGTTATTAGGAAACAAGTTAGACCATATTTCATTATTGTAGATACATATCCTACATATGATTTCAAATCCTTGTTACTCAATTTGAATAAGAAATATTACATTCATTTTCCCAATTTTTGCAAGGTAAAAAAAAAACTGTAAACTAGAGATTTTCGTGTATTCTTTTCTGAGTTTTGCATATCAAATCACGGATTTATTTAAAGTAAAATGACACAAATACCATTATCGCAGTCTTCGAGAACATTCATCAACCTCAAGTAGCGCCATCTGACCTTTGTAATTGAATGAAGCCTGATAATCTGTTCGCCGCCAGGGGAGTTTGTAATGCAGTTATTTACAGCCCCTACTACATATACGATGCCGTGTGGATTCCGGTTGAGTAGAATAGGAAAAGGCTGTCTGGCCAGTGAGAAGGTCCAAGTCTTCTGGCTGTTCTGGTTAAGTATGGCTCTGGTAGTATACAGAGGGTCGTACTCCTGCAGTGGAGACAAAAATAAAAGATGACGATGATGATGATGACAACAAATAAACATGGCTAGTTCCGGTCGGTTATTTCATAAACTCGTACATATTATATAAAATCTATACATTGAAAAAACAGTAAAAAAAGTGTGTCTGTACATTAAATACATTTCCAAAAAAAATATTGGGGGCGATGGAGACGTAGTAAGTGAAAAAATGTCTGTCTGTTTGTCTGTTTTGGTCACGCTAATCTCCGGAAATACTGGACGGATTCGAATGAAACTTTTTTTGTTATAAAGCTATTAAGCCTAGGCAACATAAAGGGTATAAATGGTTTTGGAAAATGGAACGCCTGCTGCAGAACCATAATGGTCCATCTAAACTATAAGAGCGCCTTAGTAAAAGTTGCTCAGCCTGATGAGCATTTTCCAGAGACAAAGTCCACGCGAACGAAGTCGCGGGCTTCGGCTAGTAAATAAATATATACGTACAAATCACACAAATTTAGCTAGTCTCAAAGTATCATAGATTTAATCTACATATATTTTATAACAAACACATATATAGATAGACATCCAAGACCCAGGTCAATCTGAAAAAGTTAATTTTCCATCTTGACCTGCGATCGGTTGGAAGAAAGGAAAAAATTGAGAATGGGAGGATATGAGCGAAAGTAAATATCGTATTGACAGGCGATGCAGCTAAAAATCCATCACTATTTTGATTCCATTTTCCAACTTCTCACTTACTGTCGTTCGCTAAATGTGGGTATGCTATCTGTCCCATAAGGGATAAAGACAAGTGATAGTGTATGTATGTAAGGAAAGACTAAGACTTCAACAATGGTGCAACGTAACAAAGTAACGATTATATATTAAGAGATATAATAAATATCCTATGATAATAATGGATAGTAAGGGGCCCATATAACATCTCATAAAGCGTAAGTCACCCTCACCTGCACGCGGTGCGCCCTGCTATAAACCAACGAGGCTCTGACGACCCACCAACACCCACTGGACCAGCGCGGTGGGCTTAAGGTCCAAACCCCTTTTATGATGAGCTACATACAAAATCAATGTCAGTAGATCCAATGTCCAGATCCATCATGGATCTAGTGAGATATTATTTTCTCAGTAGATCCAAGGTTTGACAGTTTGGATCTACTAAGAAGTATTTTTCTCGCTAGATCTGGTAACCAGATCCTATGAGAAAGTGTGGGTCTACTGAGCAATCACTTTCTCACCAGATCCACTTTTGTATCTAATAAGAACTTGCTGACGCAATAGATCCCATGTTTTGCTATGAAACATTATGGATCTGAACATTGGATATACTGAGATTAAAGGAAACCTTCGTTCCGATGATGGTTAATGACCTCTAAAAGAAATAAACATAAGATGTATGTCATATTGACATTGCAATATACCTAATTACGTTGCGTTCTCTGAATTGCATTTGCATATTTTATACAACTGTCGTAAAAGAATGACTGACGAAGTGATCAAGTTTATCAGAAGTGGACGTGGAACAGTTTTATTATGTAAGGATAAGCTAAGTAAATTTGTAAAATATTTTCAAAAATACTGGATGAATGACTACTACCATAGAATCTGGTGCGTGTATGGGCTACGCCATCGCACTAATAACAGCATAGAAGGTTGGAACCACAACATCAACACTAGTATTGACCAAAATGAAGATTTTTACAGATACTGCACATTTTACATCAAGAATCATCACTGACTTCACTCAATTGTAACCGTTGGGAAAGATAAAAGAAAAGTTCATCACCTAAACGCCGCAAAATAAGCTTTCTAAATGACGATTGTATTTTATTCGCACAAATGCAGCTAATTAGTGGCGAAATTGGCATCGACCACTTTTTAGAAAAATTGCGATAACAATTAATTTTCATTTCCTGCACTTATAATTATATAATATGTTTTTTCAAAATTAATTAGCCTTTAAATCAATTCTTTTTTTATAATACTAAATAAGCAACCATTTAAACACAATCTCACCTGAGGGTAAGTGTGGTCGATGATGGATCATTATTAAGTAGAAAATGCCCGTTCCCTTTCTTGAAAAAGTTATAATTGACTGGAAATAAAAATGTAGGTAGAAAATTCCCACTCATTGGAGCCATTTTTATTATGAACATAGCAAAATATTGGATCTATTGCGACAGCAGGAGGCGATCAGTGATCGGTGCCGATACATCCCGAAAAGTCGGAGCCAGATGGAAAGAACTCCGTTTAGCGGTAAATAAGCTCGCCCGCCTGTGTCTTATTTGCGTTCAAGCTGACCAAATTGGCTTCTCTCCAGTCGGAGACAGCCCTGAGGGTTAGATTCAAGCTGGCCACCATGTCCTCTCGACAAGACTGAATCGATTCCCTTCCAGAGTTGGCAATGGACAGGTATCTGCCGACGTTCTATCTAATTAGACAATAAACGACTTCCGTGGCGTAGTGGTCACCATGCTAGTCCGCCACCCAGAGGTCCCGGTTTCGATCCCCGGTCAGAGCAAGTTGGAAAATGGCCTTTTTCAAATTGTCCTGGGTCTTGGATGTTTATCTGTATATGTATTTGTTATAAAATATAGTATCGTTGAGTTAGTATCCCATAAACACAAGTCTCGAACTTACTTTGGGGCTAACTCAATCTGTGTAATTTGTCCCTATGTATTTATTTATTATTATTATTTGTTACATATCTCCAATGAGTTTCTTATTCAACAGCTCTTTACCTATGCCCAATTGACAAGCACGTCGCCTAGGCAACAGTTTGTATATAGATTGTTATCTGTCAATTGAATAAAATAAATGATATGAATTACTTAACATAAAATGTATATTGAATATTATTATTATTTACAATGCTCATTGGATCCAAATTCTCCTGAAAATGTATCTATTGGAAATAAAAATTCTCATCAGATACAGTTTCTAAGAAAACATATCTACTGAGAAAATAATATCTCACTAGATCCATGACATGATGGATCTGGTTACCGGATCTAGCAAGAAAAATACTTCTCAGTAGATCCACACTGTCAAACCTTGGATCTACTGAGAAAATAATATCTCACTAGATCCATGATGGATCTGGACATTGGATCTACTGAGATTCAAGGAAACCAACGGCCCCGAGTGCCCGGCGCCTCCAGTGGCTCGCCTGGCCGTGATTGCTCAGGATAGAGATAGATGGAGAGGAAAAGGGGAGGCCTTTGCCCAGCAGTGGGACATAACACCAGGCTATTAAAAAAAAATATTTCTATTTATTTAAATTGAAACTTTTTTTGAGAGCTAGCTCGAAAATATAATTTAACGAGAGATCGTGAGGAAATTATTTAATTTACTGCAAAAGTGATATTCTAACAATATCACGAAAACCGTTAGTAGGGGATTACTTATCTAAGCAGTAAGTGCACCGACTTACCTTGGAGACTAGTTATTAAGACGAAATAGCGGACAAAATTTACTACAACAGTTTAGATTTGGACTTTGGTTATTGCAGTATATTATATATCTTATATTATGGTGACAATCAAAATGTAGGGACACACTGTACCTATGTTTTAAGTTGTATGGGTATCGTAACATGTTTTCTATTCAGCTGCAGCCAGAAGATTTTCTTTAACAATCCCTTTTCCCGTACTAGTAGTTCCCTATAAACATAACAAAGCAGAAATTACAACGACAGGGACAAAAGTAAGCGGTTGATGAAAAGATTAGAATGAGATTTGTAAAAACGAAGGCTCAGATCATAGTCATTAAGCTCTGATCGTTACAACTCTTATAAACGGGCAATATACGGATAAATCACACAGGTTGAGCCAGCCCCAAAATACAGCCTAAAAATACAGCATAAAGGTGTGACAGCCTGGCATGATAACCACTCGGCCGCAGAGGTCTCTTTTGTAGCAAACATTTGCAGAGGAATACGATAGGTATTTCATCATCATCTAGCAACATTGCGGTGCGATGCGATGCGGAGCCGCCGGAAAGACGCCATTCTTCTACACAACTACGACCATCTTGCGCGGACACGTTTTATTAGTAAATATTGTAATGTCACTGAAATAAATTACATGCGTACAGGGCCTATTCAAAATCTATCAGTCTCAGCATATCTATCAGTCTCAGCATATCTATCAGTCTCAGCATATCTATCAGTCCATACACAAACCCAGCAGCATCAGCTCAAACATTTAATACAACAAACGCTAAACGTGATTTTTTATAAAGAATGGTACGAAACACTTATTGCGCGAGTTCGACTCGCACTTGGCCGGTTATTTTATGTAAACTATAACTCTAGAAGATTAAGGCAGAAGCCTTTACTCAGCAGTGGGATACTAAAACTATTATGAAAAACCAAACAATTGACAAACAACTTTTTAGACTGACATTATTTACTTCGAAATCGGAATTTATTTCTAAAGCTAAGTAATATTCCATGTAAAAGGTTTTGTTTGGCTTCCCATTACATTCAATAAAGTATTTTATAATTTATGATAAATATCTGAATACGAAATTTCTGAATCTGACAACGAAATTTAATAAGAAATCTAACTGTCAAGAATCGGTGGATCAAAAATAATTTGTCGTATGATTTCAATTGTCATTGTTAGATTGTGTTTTTGTACATGAAGGTATTTTCATTGAATTTCTGTATTCAAATACCTATTTTCAATATTAAATTATGGTCACTACAGTTGTACACCATAATATACTCGTAGTTATATGATAGCGTGATTGGTATATCATGTTCAATGGCTTACACACGATAATCTAGATTGGTTCTGTCACTGACTTTCATCAATTAGGCCGATGCATATGGTTTGCCTGCTTGTAAATATGTTTTGATTGAACAACACGTAATCTTCTTTCTCATTGGTGTTTATAAGCTTTGTTTAGCTTGTATTTCCTTCTAAGACATCCACGGGAGGACTTGGAGTGGCCCTATTTTACTCTGGCTAGCGTAGAAAGAGTAGGTCAAGTCCGCTGGCTGCTCTGGTCAAGTATGGCTTTAATAATAAATAAATTTATTTAATTAATAATTTATTTAAAGCTTTGTTAGTACAGAGAGATTCGTGCTCCTGCAGTGAACACAAAAAGACCAATTGATGATGATAATGAATCTTCTTTCTTCTACATTCAAGAGCCAGGCTCTATTCTTTGTCATTGTAAGGAAATAGATGCACACAATGTCTACTTTTGGCTCAGTCAGAGACAACGAAATGCTTTTATTACTATTATTTTATTAATTAAGCTATTGCATAGCTTCTATCGCGGGCCTTGAGCGCGGGAACCGAATCCAGAAATTCCGTAACAAAAAAACCTCACGCTCCCGGTTGCCGCTTCGTCTCCGTCGTCCGTTTGCGACGTTGCCGTCCTTCCTTGTTTGCAATTGCTTTACCGCGGCAGTCCCCGAGTGCCACACGTCTTTTTTTTATTACTATTTTTGATTTTAAATATGAAGACAAATGAAAGTAGGGGAAGCGGAAATAAGAAAAGAGAGGTGAATGAAATGCATAAGGCAAGATGTGGGGGTAATAGAAGTAGATGTTAGTATAACGTAAACTAAATGGCCATGGAAGGAGAACATACTACCAGAAACGTATTAGTAATCTGTGATACTACGCGCCGAGCCTATCTATCTACCTGTAAAATCCTTTTTTTTATCTATATTGTTCATCAAATACAAATTGTACAGAACAAATTATACTTAGCAAAAAAAATTTAATCGCGATATAATAATTACCTATAAAATATTTATTGGATAAACAAATAAATCTTGTATTTTATTTTGTTGTTGTTATTCACGTTCCGAAACTCGTTAAAAATCTTTGTCCGAGAGGCCACGTTTTTCTCGGATCACAGTTACAAAATAAATAAAATAGAGAAGTCTTATCAATCACTATTATCCTACTTATATTATGTAGGTATGTAGGTATTTAAGTATGTTCCGCCTTTTAGCCGAAACGGCTGCATAGATTGGAATTAAATTTTGCATG
The DNA here is from genome assembly GCA_963555685.1 of Acrobasis consociella. Lineage (NCBI taxonomy): Eukaryota > Metazoa > Arthropoda > Insecta > Lepidoptera > Pyralidae > Acrobasis > Acrobasis consociella. The sequence goes on from OY743107.1 coordinate 2,061,588, forward strand.
TAGGAGGTTTATTACATAGAATAACACATCGATATCTTTCTTCGTCAAATAATCTTTAAACAAGCAGGTCACCTTGTCTTAAATGTTCATTAATAAAAAATATATCTCGAATAGTCGTTTAGCTTTAAACCCGTTTTTGATAACTTGCAAAGCCAGGCGATAACGTAGAAATAGATGCAAAGCCAGGCGATAACGCATAAATAGATGCAAAGCCAGGTGATAACGCAGAAATAGATGCAAAGCCAGGCGATAACGAAGAAATAGATGCAAAGCCAGGCGATAACGCAGAAATAGATTCTAATTTGATTTTTAAAGAAATTTTATAGTTCATATTATGATCGTTTCAAATCTGAAAAAAATATGATTCTCTTGTCAATCATTCACGAACATCACCAAGAGTTGTATTATTTGATCATCCCTCGATATTTACGTAATTATCCATACAGTCCATGAATAAAACTAATCGGTCGATGTAAAGAATGATAGTGGTGATGCAATAAGTAGTGGAACGTCTGAACTTTTTTTGGTTTGCAACTTTTTCTCGGATCATAGTATTCGCGTCACGCGCCGCCCTGACGCCTCATCGGGAAAATTCCGGATGGAAGCGGTTACAACTGGTTGCACAATTGTAATTTACGATAGCGGAAAAAAGATGTTTGTTTCCTTTGTTTCGATGGATTAGGCTGTAAATAGGGTCAAAGGGCCTGATGTAATAGTTCGAATGTCGAACCGTTTATTTATTGTTCGCGTAAAATTCAAATACAAAGTTTTTTATTGTTTATATATTTGTGATGTTACTATAGAAAAAATGGTAAACACCTATCAATTGATTTTTCAAGTAATTATCTGTCAATTTGTCATTAAACTAATTATGTTATTTTAAAGTAACGATAGACTGAAGCTTTCTTGATTTACCTAAATATTCCGTTAAAACCCATAGTTTTCCCCGCATAAATTTAAGAAAAGTTGTAAAAATAGCCTGAAAGTTTCTACATCATTTACAATTCTGATACAATCCGAACTTTAAATAAACGGGATTTTTCGAATTTTCAAGTGGAATCATGGAAATGAGCAACGTTTTTGTATTCAAGTTTCAATTGAACTACTTCTGTTACTTGATTGCTTTTAAATATTGAGATAACAAAGTGAACAAGATTTGTTTTAAAGAAATAGAAAAACTTTTTCTACTAAAAATGCTCGAAATATTTATACCTGTATATTGTTATAAAAAACTTTTTTAACAATTAGGAAAGACAATGAAAAATTATATGCGCAGTTTAGAACTTATATTAAGGTTTGACTACTTTTTAGGTCTTCTTATTACGAGTACTAACATATTAGTTATACTTTTTCAGATACATAAATGCAGAATTAAATGGCTATTTTTTAATTCGTTTTTGCTATATATAGTCAAAATCATTCAAATATTAATATTAAGTCAATGTAAATGCAACAGTAGATAGCAAATTTATATTTTAAGTAAAGGTGTGTAAAAAATATTTTTACTCAAATATCGATTCTCAATAGATAGCAATTTATATTTTCATAAAAAAAATATTTTTACACAAATATCGATCCTAAAAAAAGGTTAAATATTAGAAATTATTCCAGAGGATCTCTTCATATAGCTTTAGTTTAAACATAATTTCAAAGCAACCCTGCAATTTCATTGGCCGTTACACGAGGGTAACAAATGAGGAGCTCAAAGACCACATCAACAGAATTGACCCCCCTAAATGATGCGGCATTAGGGGTAGTTTCACAGATCGGTTGGTTCGGACCCACTTTTTGTAACGAATAGGAAGAATAACATGCAAGATTTACAGCCCATGTCCACGAAGTGTAAGGGTTAATGAAGCCGATTTTAACCATTTATAATACCCGACAAAAAAGAGGGTAGTTATAAGTTTGACGCTAGTGTGTCTGTCTGTCTGTGGCAACGCAGCGCTTGATTGGGTAAACCGATTTTGTTGCGATTTTTTAACGAGATAGCAAGTTTGCTTGCCGGTAGTTCTTAGCTATGTTTGATTAAAATCGGTTCCACCGTTTAAAATTTAATGCATTAACGCTTGAAAGTCAGAATTTTCCCTAGCAAAAATAGATGCCGTAGCGCCATCTAAATTTCGTATCGGTATCAATTCGAGTCTTATCGGTAGTTCTGCTATTCATCACTAGATGGCGTTTGAGAGTCGGGGATTTTTTGATTTGACTAGCAAATAAACTTTTACTATAAACTTACATACATAGTCGTATATATACAGAGAAAAAAGCACCCGGAACGTTTTTCTTTTCTTCTAATCCCAGCATGGAAAAAACGCTCCGTAGCAAGTGGACATATTCGCAAATGGACGGATTCTCAACTGGATAGATTCTCAGGTAGACGGATAAGCAACTGGACAGGACATGTTCAGTCCATAACATAACGATAACCTCTTGTACTGTACAGTCGTTTTATAATCTTATTTCATGTAATGCATTAAATATAGTTTTTGTGAAACATGTTCACATATCAAATTTTTCTACAAAGTAATCTTACCACATAATTCTACGTTTTATTTAACACCCTCCAATCATAAAGCTAAGTACACCTGACGTCACAAACAGCTTCACGCTTGGCTCCCCAAATCATTGTTAAGGCGGGGTTTGCAGAATTACAGCGTCTTTTTCCGTGGTCGTAATTCACACATTAATTTTCAGAAAATTACGCGGTTAATGATAAAAGGAAGTCTTAAATTTTCTAATCTGACGTTCAAAAACGTTGTGAGATAAATATTAAATGCTAACAAAAAAAATCCACATACAGCTTTTTTGTCATTATATGTAACTCAAACACGATATTTTAAGATATTATTTTGTTGTTGCCAACACTTTTATAATTTTCGTATCGCTTAGTAGCTACAGCTTTTTGTCCATCGTACTTTAAAAATAGTTCATTTGCAGCTCTATTCGACAATAATTATTAAATTGATTTTATCATAAATATAATACAGGGGAAGGCCTGAATTAGGGAGTGAATTTATCTTTATTAACCGACTTCCAAAAAAGGAACAGATTATCAATTTGTGTATGTTATCAATATATGTATGTTTACTGATTATTCAAAGACGCATGGACCTATTCGGAAAATTCTGTTTTTGTTTGAAAGAACATACTTGCGAGTTTGCCGTGTGGTTTTCGGCAGAGAAGAATAGGGCCACTCCATGTCCTCCCGTGGATGTCGTAGAAGGCGACTTAGGAATTACAAGCTAAACAAAGCTTATAAACATCAGTGAAACCTCTCCAACCCGTCTGGCCAGCGAGGAGAGTGTAGGCCAAGTCCTCTGGCTGCTCTGGCCAAGTATGGCTCTGGTAGTACAGAGAGGGTCGTGCTCCTGCAGTAGATACAAAAAGACCTGATGATGATGACTTGCGAGGTGGTCCCATAATGTTTTTATCAAAAATGCTGGTGTCGTTTGGGGATGATATTATAGCAGAGCCTTGACAACCTTCTCAAGACTATCGAAATATGGCTCGCTCAAGCTTCTGGACACGGTGCGTATTGACAGGAGTATTCTCTGAAGCCTGGTAACTCATTTTGAGGAGCTCGTAGGCCCGGCGGCCCGCAAATAATTGTGGCGTGTCCACATAATTATAAAAGTCATATTTAAATATAATTAATATGTAACTATACCTACATATATATTTAGTATATCACGCATCCTACTACACCTACAAAATAAACACAACAGTCAGACATAAACACTTACCTTCTTGCGCGCCTAGCCGCTCGCTATGAAATCAATGGCCACCTACAATAAGTTTCGTCCGGTGACATTAAGAAACAAGCTGACGTTCTTTGACTGACTTCTTGATCTTCTCTGCGGCTGCCTACGAAGCTTGCGAATCACAACGACTTAAATAATTATTGTAAATAACATCTCGCGCATAGTGCTGGGAAAATATTACTTGTGTTTTATATAAATAACATTGTTGCTAAATATACAATATTAATAGTGGCTCGTTGTTTGTATGAAGACTCCTTCGTCACTACGACCACGCTATATAATAATCAATAAAATAAAAATATTTATTGGGTAACAAACATTTATTTTATTATTAGATGCTTGTAACAGGCCTGCCTCCGCTATTCTTAGCGCTAAGTTACAATAAATGTTACCAAAATATCTTCCCCTGTAGCAGGAAATTAAAAGTAATATGATATATAAAACACATACCTAATGTAAATGAAAAATCCCTTACATTAGTTAATATTTCAGCATAAATTCCAAATTGCCGTTTACATACAACTTTCTAGTTTACTTTTTTATACACTCAAATTAGCGGTTCTATAAAAATATGCGGTCTTAATTTTCAATATGTACGTACAATAAACGTGTAATCAGGTGTTAAGATAAGATGTATGTATGTGTGTTCTGGCACCGCACGTATCGGAAAGCGATTAATCTTGGGCATGTCGGGGTTCCTCTATTAATTGTTTATGTGCCGTGTTTAGTCATGTTGCCTTGTATATTGTTTATCTAACATAGGTACGTACGTATAATCAGCATGACTTTTTACCCAACAGCCAAATTTTAATCTATTTTCCACAAAAAAAAGTTATTAATAATCGATAAAATATTTAGTCCGCCCATACAAAATTCGTGGCCGAGCGCTGATATGTATGGGAAGCCGAATTTTTGTTTTCTGTTTTTGTTAATTGTTTTTATGGAAAGTTATTCAGTAGCATGGTAAGACCTTGCTCTAAAAATTTGGCTGGTGGTTAAAAAATCATCCTGTGTAGGTAAGTACAAAAATAACTGTTGTGACGACTGGAAACTTTTTATCAATTTAATTTGTGATTTGCAACTATACAACAAGAACAATACTACACGTGAATATTTATTTTTACAATATGTAAATAAAACACTGTCTGATCCGTTACGGTCTGGCCACAGCTACTGGCGGTGCGGCAGGAGGCGCGCGTGCGGCAGCGGTGGACGTATTTAGAATCGATTATTTCAAAAACAACATATGTCACATAATTTTTTAACAGGACCGACGGAGAACTTTTTTACACTAAACCAACGATGAAAATATGCTTTTTCTTATTTACTGTATATAAAGAATTATATTTCCATTTAATATTACAATAATTATACATATCAATAAAGAATTTTAGATATATTTAAAATTTAAAACGTTGGACATGTTGTTTTTACAATAAAGGTGGACATATGTTATTTTTACGTTCATTTTGCAAAAATTGAATCATAGCATTAGTAAATGAAAATACGTTTATATAATATTAGTTTTAGTGCATAATTTGGTAAAGACAGAAATATTTTGTTCATGTGTTTGTCAAGTTTAATTATATAGATATAAACGTCTATTATATTATAAGTACTGTGTAATATTGTATCGTCGATGTTATTGTTATATGCTAATTTGATTTATTAAGCTATCTAACCTTTGCATTACTTGGTACCAGCTGAAAATCAGCGCTGTGGTTCGCACTTTGCACCGCAGCACAAAGCTGAGCTGGCCGCCTTTTCGTCACTCTACATAAGTATAAGTCTAGTCTCATAAGATTTTATCTGCCGAATAAAGATTTTCTTTTCCTTTTTCTTTTTAAATTTACTTTCATTTAAAAAAAGTAGTGTCTACAGCTCTTTAATATTAACAATCTTTAAAAGTAACAAGAATAAATAGTTGTATAAAAGTCCATCTCTCTCAAAAAATTTTTTTTTCATTTTTTTTTACTACATCAGCGTAGGCTTTATCAAAAGGCAATCAAATGTTGATTCTATCAAGTAAAATTATCCTCTTGACTGACAAATAAATACTGACTGAAAACCAGGCGCGCAAATTAAAAAGAATATGTGACAGGCGATTAAGTAAGGATTATTTCAAAAACCACATTTGGCCAGGACAAATGTTGTTTCTGTAATAATCCTCCTTTTCAAATCGTCGTAACTTTATGGATATTACTCGGACGTATGTTGTTTTAGCAAACGAAGTGATTATATACTCTTTGGTTTTAGCACCGATTTGTATGTTTACAGCCGGAGGAAAAATAAAAAAAAATTGACAAATGTTATTTTGGAAATAATGGATTCATTTAGAGAACGGCATTCTTAAAATGGCCCTATCAAAAGTGGCTCGATATTGCCTTGAAGCAAGTGCGTTTTTAGCCTAAGATAATTCAGGCAAGCATGGGAAAGGGACGCACCCAATTAACCTAAAAAGAAGAAAACTTGGTGAATTGTACACCCTTTATGCTGAATATCGGAGCTATCCCACACCTTCGATTACATACTCTACCACATATACGAAGACTTGAAAGCTACAGTCAATTACACCTCCAGAACAGTTGTTTCTAACTTTAAGTTAAGTATGCGTAATGCAAATAAATAAAAGTATTTGTGGGCTTCTCCCACCTGTTTTCTATAAGTTAAATCTTAAGAGTTATCAATAAAATGTTATTTCCCCGTGGCTAGGATCGCTGGCTAGCGACGCACCTGCATCTAGCCGCAAGCTGGCCGATCTTATCTCACGGTATACTAACGTTATTACTTTAATGTACGATCGATACTTATAAACATAACTACTGTATACTTTTATAATATAAATCGCATATATACAATACTCAAGTCATAGTTTATTCATGAGCTTGATCACATTAGGTAGGCGTAATTATGATGTGAAGCACTAGCTCGGACCTCAAGCAATGCACCTATGTGAGCTTCGACGTGGCTTGCCCGGTTCTATGAGTCAGTTTAAAATTTGCATTCGGACACGTATCTCATGTCGCCTGTCGCTGCGCACCTTGCGAGTTTTTCGTTATTTTTGCTAGTCATCGAGCTCGTAAATTCATGCATAATCACTTCGTGCTATCTGCTATATTTACCTACCAAGACTGCCGCTTGCACACCTTCTATCTCTTTAAACTAAATGCTGTGCAATAAATAGTGCATCTTTGATCTGTTCCTTTAATGCGATACACTCTGAGCCCTACTGCTAGCGAAGTTCGTCGTTCCAGAGCCAGCAAACAGCTAAGTACTGTATTAGTCCAGGAGCTACATACCACGCGTACACAAAAATACCGGTGGAGTTAATGGCGAAATTTCTGTTTGTCGATGGAGACACCCACATAATAATTGGTTTATCACTAGGTATTTATTTATGTACCATAGTCAAATTATGAATCACACATAAATTTGTTTTAAATTATAATTAAATTTTTGTCATGTCATTGGTCAATAATTAAATTAATAAAATATTATGAATTGTTAATATTATTTATGCCGTAGTCAGAAGGGGCAGGTTGAGTTTAATAGCCTTGATAGCCTGAATATTGATTGAGACTAATTTCGTCCATCAAAGCTTGGGTGAATTTATTTCTCAGTCTTATTTTCTGTAAAACATTAAGCTTCTCCATTTCTGGCAACAGACTCATCAAAAAGTGATAGTCATCTGACCTGGGAATATCTTTTTCTTTATCACCTGCTAAGTCAGCTTTCAATAACTTAATTTTTTGTCTTTCGATTTCTAAGTAATCGGCACGGATTTTAGTTGTTTTCAATCGTTTTCGGGAAGACTTTTGTGTTCCATTTTCTCTTGAGGTGGTAGCTTGAGGCTGTATCTGCTGTCCTGATGAATGTGGAGTTGGTGGTTGCTGTGGCGGGGTGGTAGGAGTTGATGGGATTGGCGAAACCGACGGCAGTTGCGGCGGATATTGCAAGAGTGACGGCCACGATTCCTCTGGTAGATCTTGAGTTGAAGTATCTTCAATTAAGTAAGGCTCTCCCACGGTGGGCATATATTCATCTTTGAAAAATGACAATTGTTCAAAATACTTCCACTGAGACTGATAATCCGAACCTTCATCTCCAGACCTGAATGTAGGACCTTTTTTGAGTACTTTTCGGTAGCTGTCCTTAAGGTTTTTTCACTTTTTTTTAAACTTTATCTGAAAATGAAAAGTAATTTCCTTTTTTATTTCAGGTTTCTCGGTCATGGCGGATCATTTAAGTCTTTAGTTCAATCTTACCGATTAGGATGAAGTACAGTTGTCAAAGTAATGTATCAAACTCTAAAAGCTATTTAGAAAAATTTGGTCCAAATACATATGCCGCAGCCAACGTGTGATAAGATAACTGTTTTGGTGGGATAGATGGAATAATGACGAATAGTGAAGACGAATAGTGGAAGTGCATATTATAATTATAAAAATTTCTATTCAATGGTACTAAAAGGAGTGTTAGATGCAGACTACAAAGGTAAAAGCAAACAAAGTGATGGTGGCACTTTTAATTTTTCACTATTAAATAGATTATTAACAAAAAATAGATTCAATGTTCCACCGCCACAGAGATTACCTAATTCAAATCTGAATTTACCATACGTGTTAATTGGCAATGAAGCCTACGCAGCAAGCTACGACCAGCAGATTTCTTGCGTTTTTAGGGATGGAAGAAACCGATAAGTAAATAGAACCTACACAATATAAAGCTACCCAACATTACTTTAACGGATCGGACAGTGTTATTTACATATTGTATAAAGAAATATTCACGCGTAGTTCTATTTTCGTTCCTAACTCTGCGAAGAGATGGCGTTGTGCAATCCAGTTACATTTTGTATTAATTGTTTAATAAAGAGATTGTAAATAAACAAAAATATACACAATTTAAATATGTACCTATGTAGTTTTATTATCAACGCGAATATTACAGTTTTTATTTGTACATACGATTACATATTATGGCGTGTTTAAAAAACAAAGCTACAAATAGAGGAACAAAACGAAAAAAAAAATCGTCAGATCCCGCCATTTATAGCAGGAAAACCGAAAGATAGCCATCGTTTATAAATCTCATTGAAATTCTAGGGCAGTAACAATTGCTCTCGGTGGACGCAAATTGTGGAAACCTCTTTGCTGGAGATATAGATCCCTGACATTTTGTTACGTTCTATACTTTCGTCATATACTCTCGTCTTTTAGTTATGAGTAGAAAAGATTGTCTTAAAAAAAAATTACGTAATAACACGAGATCACAGATCAGTCTGGAAGCCTAATTGCCTAATATAATAAATACAAAACTTTTGGTGCCTGGAACGACATGGCCCTGACTCATAGTTACATTTTAATTGCTGGATCTAGAATGGGTAAAAATTACAAGAAATCATTTCAATAGGCGACTTTACAAGCAACCCATCTCTAATCTTGATAAAGATAAAATTGACTCAAAGGATGTAATTATTTTACAATATTATTGGATAGATGCGTATCGCAATGTAAGTTCATTATTCATAATTTAAAAAGCTTAACTGACTTCCCGGATTATCCCTGGGCCCAATTTTTTTAGATTATGCCAGGTCTATTTACGAGACACAGAAACACAAAAATACTTTAACATAATTCAGGCCATTGGAGAAAATAACTTAATAGTTTACCAAATTTGAGAGCAGGATCATTCTTTCTAAATGTAGCTGGACTATGCTTAAAGCTCTAAATAGTCGTGACAAATCAGCATATCCTTGTTATTGAAAATTTTAAGTTTGTCATGGTGCAATAAAGTCAATTTGTTTTTGTATCCTTAATGATTACAAGAGTGTTGGAAGCATCCAGAACATTGGAAAAGTTCAAGTGGAAAAGTTCAAGAAATGGGCTACTGAATACAGTCTTGCAACAGAAGTAGTTAGTATTGATATTCAAAGAATGATGAAAGGTGAGCATCTTACTCCTGAACTTCTTTAAACTGTCACTTGTTTTAAACTTAAATCAAACTTTCTTAAATGATAAGACAGAGCAGTTGGATGATGATCGTAATGATGATCAAGGAGGGTTCAAGTCATTCTTCAAAGGAGGATTGAGGTTATGGGGGCGATCATGATGATTCTCATTCACCGCGCCATTCTCCTTCTAGTAAGAGATCAATCATTCAAGGACTAGATGATAATACAGTAATTCAAGCCAAACGACCTTCAGCTCCATCCTACCAAAATCTTTATGTCTCAAACAGGAGGAAGAATCTAAATCTACCTGAAGAAATGGAAACTGATCATAAACACCAATAACTTGCGCATTCACTAGCTACATAATTTGCTGTTTGTCCCGAAGTGCCACCCCCTCCACGGGTTTCATCACCTAAACAGTAGGTGTATAAATACCTGGTAGCAAACCTACTAAAAATGCCATAGCTAAGAACCCCCGCAAACTTAAAATAAGCGGCCAAGTGCGAGTCGGACTCGCCCATGAAGGGTTCCGTAGTAGTATTTTTTTTTAATTTTTATATTTGAGTTGATTGAATGAAAGGTAAATTGCAGTCTATGACATATTAAAAAAAAACTTCTTACTAGATCTGGTTCAAAACAATTTTCGCTGGTAGTTTTCATGGTAATGAACATCATATATTTTTTTTAGTTTTATCATTTTCTTATTTTAGAAGTTACGGGGGGGGGGACACACTTTTTTCCACTTTGGAAGTGTCTCTCGCGCAAAGTATTCGGTTTAGAATAAAATGATATTAGAAACCTCAATATAATTTCTAAAGACCTTTCCATAGATACCCCACACGTATGGGTTTGATGAAAAATATTTTTTTAAATTTCAGTTCTAAGTATGGGGAACCCCCGAAATTTATTGTTTTTTATCTATTTTTGTGTCAAAACCTTAATGCGGTTCACAGAATACATCTACTTACCAAGTTTCAACAGTATAGGTCTTATAGTTTCGGAAAAAAGTGGCTGTGACATACGGACGGACAGACAGACAGACAGACATGACGAATCTATAAGGGTTCCGTTTTTGCCATTTGGCTACGGAACCCTAAAAAACCGCCTCGAAATCAGTCCATCCGTTCCAGAGCTACGATGCCATATATAGACACATAGACAGACTGACACATAGATAGACTGACTGACAGAAAAAGAGACAAGACATTGACGTTAAACTTATAACCCCTCTTTTTGACGAGTGTTGAAAAGGAATCAAACTAGTTGTTCTCGCCATATCGCTCTTTTTATATCATATCCTCCTTCGTTCATCTCATTGTCATCTATGGCCTGCTTAGTCAAGAAAAGAAGAAACGAAACTTTCTTCAGTCTGACCGGCGCGCATCGCATCATTATCAACACATTGTTAAAAGTGTAAGGCTGCAGCCTGAAAAGTGTGTGCATTTTCTTCTCAGGTATGCAGGCCTTCATTCAATCATTCATGATATTACAGTCTACTACGCTTACGAATCACTAGCTATAGGTTGCTTTTAATAGTTTGATTCTTTTTTCATCTTTTTGCCCTCCATAACGTTAAAAGTGTTTTATTAGAGCCACAAAACCTAAAAGGCTTTTTCTGCCCCATTATAGATACATACTTGATTTATTATATCAACATAGTTCTTTTCTCAAGTAGTGACTGATATCACAGATTATTCTCGTTCCCATAAACATCAAAGAGCGTACCAAGCGCAATCCATACAAATGTCTTAATAAACACGAACTAAGAGAAATAACTCGGGATTAAGACGTAAAAAATGAGGCGGCTCGGAATAACGTGAATCAGGATTAGTGTGACACGTCATAAGCTTTGCGTGCGCTCCGGGGAATTCTATGAGAGCTTTGACAGAATTATTTCTACGCTCGCCCTAAAGGTGGAAAATATTTTTTTGAAATATCATTTTTGAGATGGACGGCAGCAACAGATTTTGCCCTAGATATTTTCAGTCCAATTATTTATTCATTATTTACTATATTATTTATTTATAAGAAAAAATGAGCCTTATTATACTATATAATCTGTACTCTCAGGTAAAAACTCACTAAAGCTTCCTTTTCTAGTTTCCTCTTATTTTATTCATCTTGTGCTGTTAATACAACGTAGAAGGGACATACCCGCATTGTCTATGATTAGGCCGCCTTTTGCGCATTTTCTAGTTTTTAAGATAATTATGTACTGTATTTATTTATTTTTTGAGATAAAGGATATTGTATTGTAAAGCGGTTGTTACAAGTTAAAACAAATAAATTTTACTTTGATCTGAAAAATTTGTGACAAAAACCGTTATTATTTAATTTACTCAGTACTTAATAGTTACGAGTAGATAGATATTCGTATACGGCTGGATTCCGACGCAGGAATTCATACATCCTCTCACATTCCTCTGCCAGCGATGTTAACGTCATACCATTGTATTAAACACATTGTCTATCCAATATACCTATACCTACTCACTAATATGTAGGTACAAGACTTATATACAAGATGTCTTATACATAAGAAGATTTACATACTGTACAGTATAATGAAGTTCACATTATATTACACTGTAAGTGTATAGGCGACCCAGCTTTACTTGATGAAAATAATCGGAAAATTTTATTTTGTTTTTATTAGTATTTGTTGTTATAGCGGCAACAGAAATACATACTTTGTAAAAATTTCAACTGCCTAGCTGTCGCGGTTCTTGAGATACAGCCTGGTGACAGACAGACGGAAAGACAACGAAGTCTTAGTAATAGGGTCCCATTTTTACCCTTTGGGTACGGAACCCTAAAAAACGGAGAAAAAGAGATTATATAGGTATTTTTAGTCTCAACTGCAGAAACATAACAGGAGTTAATAAATCTATTTATTAATAAGACAAAAGTTCTACCTTGTAATTTGACAATAAGACTTGTGTCTAATGTCATCAAATACATGAAAATGAGACAAAACTTTGTCTTCTTTAGATATAGACGAGTTATCCAAACTTGCTTAATACATCAATTACTCTAATATGAAGATCGATTGAGCTATTACCAGATTAGTTCGATGCAATATCCAATACTGCGAAGGATCATTAAGTTCTGATACGATTTGATACGGGAATTGCTCTCAAACTATATCCTAATTTAAGCTATTTACAGAAGGCACCATGTCGCACCGTCAAAATCTTTGAGGCAATAGGTTCTTTTTTACGGACGATTTAGTTTTATTTTAACCTTAATTAAACGTATATTTATTTATTTTCTGTTAATTACACAATTTATCACCAAATATATAAAAGGCAGGTTTCTGCCTACCCCAAAGGAAAACAGGCGTGAAAATATGTATGTACGTATATATAAAAAGGAAAATGGAAGTTAAATTCAACATCTGACATCCGATACTTTTGTATTTCAATATAGATAATGCATATGTGTTTTGGTTTACATTTTTAATCTTCGTAATTAACAAACGCAACGCTTTGTCCCGGATAATCAGCGTGGCAACGCGGCGTGCATTATAGGTATTTTCGAGATCGGTACCCTTTGAAGGGGCTCTAAGATTAGTTTTGTAATGGGCTTTCTTCTATCACATTCTATTCTCACCTTAAATACTGGCCGTTAAGGGGATAAATGTTATTTTCTGGAGCCAACTGCTGCCCTCATTTGAAATAAATTATTTTAAAGGAAACGGAGATCATCATTTCAAATTCTGTCTTGATCAAACCCTAGATAACCCTTTAAACTATTCTATGAACTACTGAAGGAAGAAGAAAAGGAAAAACTTAGAATGTACCAGCTGCTTCTCTTCCCGCGCAGATCGTAAGAGCCGATCAAGGGAATGGGCGAAAATTAGAATCGTGTTAATAGGCGATGAGGCTAGCAACCCATCACTATTTTGATTTCTTCATACACCTTCTTGCCCACATCAAGCTAAAAGTGGCCTTTGAGTCTTGCAGCCCTGGGCTCTATCTGCTTAGAGCCGCAATACCCAAATTGCTCTGTCTGCCCCATTAGGGATAAAGACGTGATAGTATGTATGTATGTATGTATGAACTACAGTTTACAATTCAAAGTGAGAACGTAAAGCTTTTCTGTGCATATTATACGAAAGTAGCCGCTTTTTGCAAAGGTGCGTAGAAAAGTTTCATGTTATCACTTTAAACTATACGCTGTAATTAATTTTCTTGTAATACAAAAAAAATATGTAAATTATTTTGCCACCCTGATTTAAAACCGAACATGATGTTATGTAAATTAAAACCCATTTTACTCACACCTATCGGGAAACAATGAAACTTCATATCATATTTATTACAGGCAAATAACATTAAACTATCGAAATAATGAAATCACGAAGAGTAAAGAAGTAAATAAATTATTATATATTATATAATATAATAATATAAATATATCCGACTTATGGCAAATAAATAAATATAAATTAATAAATAAATATATAGGGACAAATCTCACTGATTTAGCTAGCCTCAAAGTAAGCTTAAGGCTGCGTTTCCACTGAAGCGGAGCGGTGCGGAGACGAGAGAAATAGACCAATCACAATGCTCGAGCGGAGATTTCGAGCATTGTGATAAAAGGAGCGATTTTCAGCTCAAAATACATATAGATATCGATTTCCAGCCAAATCGTAAGCAGTTGACTTTCGGCAGCCATCTTGGATTTCCAAAAATATCGCTAATTTCGTCCAGCGGGTTAATACGCGTTACGGGTTCGAATCCTGCTCGCTGACTTACTTACACACTTTTTTTGTATAAGTGTAAGTTTTTTTTTTAATTTTTATTGTTTTTAGACAAATTTAAAAAAAATAGTGTTTGCGATATAACCGAGCGAACCTCGGTCGCCCAGGTACTAAATGATTAAAAAAATAAAATATGTCTTGGTTTAAACCTAAAAGTCAAAGTCGAAACACAAAAGTACTGTAGGCTGTAAAAATAAGATAAAATAACGAAATAATTATAATAAAGTCTGAAATATCTAAAGATGGAAAACCTTGACACAGATTTAATAATGCGATTGTATTCAAGGTTTTTAAGGTTGTTCGACATCAGATATATACTTTTTATCACATTCTTCACTACGCGTTTACCTTCATAATAGTTCCAAATTCAATGGGAAAGTTTTTTCGTTGCGACCCAAAAATTACCGATACAAATTAAAAACATGGAACCAGCTCATAGAGAGGCTAAACATGGTCAACGTGTTAAGAGCATGTTCTCTGTACAAACGATGTTTTATAACCAACGGCTATTCGTATCGACTGACCGCACTCATTTCAATTTGAATAGTCGGTGACCTGTGACACCATATAGATATCTACACTTCTGATAATGGTTTTACGAGTATTTATAGCAATTGTGCTCATTAATTGTATAGCAATTACCCACATCAATATGTTATGGCTAAACATAACTTCCTATCAAATAATTTGAATGCCTGACATTTGGTGTGATATTCAAATTATTTAATTTGTATATCGTCTAAATGGCAGAAGAAATCAGAGCAATTTGCAAGGATGGGTACATAAGACTTAAGTGGCCAACCCGAAGTCTGTTGATGTGGTTTTAAGTAGGAATCGCCAAGGAAGCAAACGTGAAAAAGGTGATACAAATGCTTTAAAGCTAAGGTTGTTTAGATTTTACCGTAAGTATAAAGCGAGATATGGAGAATTTAAGCATTTACATCATCTTCTTCACATTGTATAACGAGATGTGTGGTATTGCATGTATATAATAGTAATTGATTCGTTAAATATAATGGTAGAAGAGCCTTACTGGTGGGGAAAGCTTAAGTAGATAAAAATGTAACTATGTTTTTAAAAGAATTCAGAAACTAAGTTTTATTTTCAAGAAGTTAATTACCATCCGGTTACCGCTAAAAAGATAGTAAAACTCAGACTGTTATATTTTAATTCTGGTTGAAACATTTACATAATGCAATTTAGGATATCGCATTTTCTGTAAATTACTAGTCTTTAAATACAGTGGCGAAAGAACTACATTGGTGAAGTAGATTTTAACAATCAGAAATGTAATCTCAATATAAAAGGAATTAGAAAGATCATAATTACAAAATATTAGAGGCCGTTGTGAACTACCAACTATCTTCTTTTATTTTACGAAATGATCTCATTAGTGAAGTACAATCTGGCTTCCGTCCAGGTCACAGCACAAGTACTGCCTTTCTTAAGGTCACAGAAGACATAAGACTTGCCATGAAAGATGGCAAAGTAACAGTGGTAGTCCTTATTGACTTCTCTAACGCCTTCAACACGGTCGATCACGACATCCTACTTGCTCTTCTGTCCCGCTTCAACCTCTCACCAACAGTCTTAAATCGGTTCTCATCATATCTTCGTGACCGACAACCGTTCGTGGCGATCAATCACTCTCTAGCTGGCAAAATCTCAATTCCGGTGTTCCGCAAGAAGGAATTTTATCTCCTCTATTATTTTCCTTCTTTCTTCTTCACACCACCTATACGCAGATGATCTGCAGCTCTATCACTCCTGTGATTACAGTGACATCGACTCATCGATTGCTCTTCTCAACAACGATTTACGGCGTATCGCCGATTGGTCTGCAAAATACGGTGTTGCTGTAAACCCAAATAAATGCCAGGCAATAGTGATCGGCAGCTCTCGTCAAATTTCTAAATTAAATTTTGAATCTATCTCTTCTCTGCAATTCAATAATACTACCATACCATATAGTGAGAGTGTGAAGGATCTCGGTCTGCACATCGACTCTACCCTGAACTGGACTACCCAAGTAGCAGAGGTTAGTCGAAAAGTAACTGCCACGCTGCGTTCTCTCTTTCGCCTCAAGAACTTTCTTCCCCCTAAAACTAAAGTAACGCTAGCTCAAACTTTAATTCTACCTATTATCGATTACGCTGTTATTGTGACTTAACACAAGTCCTCCTAACCAAATTGGATCGGTTGGCCAATAACTGCATCAGGTTTATTTTCAACATTCGTAAATTTGATCACATTTCTTCTTTTCGCTCTCAGTTAGGATGGTTCCCTATCCCCTTACGTCGTAACGCTAAAATACTTTCCACGCTTTTTTCTATCTTGAATAACCCTCAATCCACTCACTCTCGCACACTTCGCTCCTCTAGCACTCTTATCCTTGATATCCCTCCGCATCGTACATCATTCAAGGGTAAGTCTTTCCAAGTCCAGGCTATCAAGCTATGGAATGCCCTTCCGGAGAGTAAAAGAAGAGCCTCCAGTCGTTTGGCTTTCAAACGAACATAAATTGTTCCTACTGCAGTCCTAGTCCCAGTCATCCTGATATTATGTTTTTATTAGTATTTATGCTATTATATATATTCTATTTTATATATATTGTATGTTATGTATAGATATATATTTTAACTATGTTTAATAGTTTATTCTTGTAATGTATATGTATTTTTGAGTATGCATACTTATGTACATAAATATATTTAGTATACTTTTCCACTATCTTTATCACAAGTGGTGGACCTAATGCCATATGGCATTAGGTCCACCACTTGTACGTTTTTTTACTGTGCAATAAAGTTTAAATAAATAAATTACCACCCTTATTCTTGTGAATAGATAGTGATTATTATGCTGCTAACCAAGTCTAGTAAACTAGCTAAAGACACACATTAAGGAGAAAAACCATAGTTCGAGCAAGGCCTGTAGAACAAGGGAACAAGAGTTTTATACAAGTAATGTAGCAAACAATTGAAGAATTATATAAGAACATAAACGTGTTATTGAGGATGGTAAGCAAAACAAAAAATCTTATCTTACCGAGAATATAACGAACATAAATTTAGTTACACAGTAACAATGTTACTGTAACATTGATACGCAATTAATAGAAGAAGCATCAGAGATCTTTGTTAAAGAAAACATCGCCACAAAGATATCAGAGCAATCGTCAAATACAAAAGAAAAACTTACTATTTGGAGAGATGTCTTAAACCAGTTGGCAGATTAAATAACGAATTGGATCTCATACAAAGATGCTTCGTAAAAAAAGATGAATTGGAATATCGGATTTTAGAAATGATTTTCTAAAAGCATACAGGAGAGAGAATGAACAATATTAATCACGCCGAGAAATAGTACAAAAACAATGGAATAAAGAAATAACTCATCATATGCTAGCCATTGCGAGCCCATTTGATACAATTATCAAGAAAGGCACAAATGTTAAATCATAGTATTTCTAAAAGTCAAATTATAGCTGCCTTGAGACCATACCCGAACCGCGTACAATAAGCTTAAATAACTTCAAAGTCGATAACATATTAGAAACAACTGTATTTCTGAGGACATAGGTGACATCTAGAAGCAGAGTTACCGGGTAGTGTAGTGCAGAAGACTTCCAGAGACTAAAAAAAAAGAGAAAGGGTAAAATTCAAGTTGTTTATGTTGTAAAAGTCCTAACTGAAGAAACTAGAAATAGTAATAGCGTTAAACTAACTGGGGCTGAATCAGTCTCCAAGTCAGCTTTAAAAATGGGAGGTTTCTGATGGAAAACAAGACAGTTATAAGTTTTAAAAGTAATAAAGGTTTGAACATCTATGTTTTATAATGAACTGTGTTGACGGCTGTAGTTGACGAAATAATAAACTACCTTGGTTGCATTGTACCTTTTAAGAGGCAAGGGAAAAGCTAATTAAAGCTCACAAAATTGGTTGAAATTATAAAATAAGAAAATAGAAGGTTAACCCCCTAAAAAGACCTTGTTTCCTTAAGTTTTTTATTTGAGAGTTAATTTATAATTATTTTATAATATTGTTTTAAAAATTAAGAAATGAAAGTAAAGAGATGAAACTTTTTTAATTTCCTAATTTGTCTCCCGAAAATGACAAAATTTTTATTATAAGGAAAATTTCCAGTATCCACCTTGCCTGCCTTTTTGCCTTCCGTCCATAGACTTCAAATACTTTTTAACAAAATAATAAAACATTCTACTTTGGAAATAAGTATTCTATGCGATGGAGGCCAAAACCGTATGGTCAGACGCTTGATGCGTCTTGCGAATTCTAAACTCGAACACCCTTTCTCGCAGAGAGAGTGGAACGAGCCGCTTTGCAGACTTGTATAGATTAATCTTTTACAATCTTCTGATAGCAATAAAATTCTGTAGAGCGCGTTCGTCTCATTGCCCCTGCTGAGTAGGAGTATGGCTTGTGTTGTTGTAGGTCCTGCCTTCTTGGAGAAAATAGAGACTTGTGGCGTCTACACATTAATATAAAAATAATATTTATACAATTACTATGCATATATTATTTAGTATATTAACATCACGCTACACTTACAATATAAACACGACATACTAAACCATAAATACTTACCTACTTGCGGGCGCCGGGCCGCTCTCTATGGAATCACTGGCCAGTTACAAGAAGTCATGCCCGTTGACATATTATTAGACAATGTGACGTTCTTCGCCTATCTTGATCATCTCTGCGGCTGCCTATGAAGCTTACTAAATACAACTACGTAAATAACTCTTGCAAATAATAACTATTGCCCAGTGCTAGGAAATATTACTTGTGTGTAAATAAATAAACATTGTAAAATTTAAAATACAATATGAATAGTGGCTCGTTTGTTAATATGAAGATTCCTTCATCACCACAATACCCACTATAGACTTTCCTGATCGACCATACCTTTCGCTTGGCGATTGGCTTACGTTTATGAACAAAGACAAACGTTCCACAACATTGCCTTTGCGGTGACACTGTCGACTAGACCGGCCAAACTTTTTTAATTTTTAACAATAAGTTAGTCAAGGTGTCCTGGGACCAAATGGCTAGCAATTATTTTGCACAACGAATAAGCATTGCCATCCAAGTGGCAATGTTGCCAGCCTTTTCTGCCTCTTCTCTTCCGCAGGGCAATGACTTACAAGACGTTTTTTATTTATGAGTTTTTTTTTATTTTTTAGTTTAATTTATTAAAAAATTTTTTAGAAGAAGGTATAATAATTTAAATATAATTTTGGCAATAGTAAACCAAGGTCACTGAAAGGCACTGGATGCAACCCGCTCTAGATCTAGAAGCCTATAGAGGCCTATGTCTAGCAGTGGACCTTATGAGACTGAAATGATGAAACTCAAATGGAGGGGAGTGTTAGTGGCTTTTCTTTGTAAGGTTTATTTTTTTAAACAAACGAGAAGGTTTAAATGGAAAGATATTAACTATATAAATGAAATCATTTTAGATAAAAAATGCGTAATAAAAATGCGTAATCTAAAATAACTTTCCTGTCTTTCTCAGATGAAAAGTCCAATTGCATATTCACGTATAAGCAACAATAAGTATTGTTGTTATTTTAATTCAACGATGATTAAAGTTATCGTCAGATTTTACTTTGGTCAACATTTTAAAGAAGAAACTAGGAAGCTTTGTGCTTGAGTAACAATCATAGAATTCGTAGCCAAATTACAGAACTGTTCAAACTGTTTCAAGATTTGGTCAAATAACATAGGTTGAGGAAAGGGTAAAAATAATAAAAACTTGTAGGCTTCTCCACTTCATACTTTCTACTATTTAAATACAACTGTCTTTGTCAGTTGAACAAAGACCTTCAAGTCTTGTCTGCCTGTTACTTGTAGATATTGGAATTTTCTCTAGTATCAATCTAATTTTATTTAATCTAACATTGTGTTCTAACGTGTTTGACATTTCATCTTCAATTCCTTCGATATCTCCCAATTAGATTTTCTTGATATCTGTCATTAATTTTCACAAAATCAACTGTTGAAAAAAAAAACAGCGTGTCGCTCCGTGCATGAGACGCCGAAGCGCAGCATGAAACGTTTTTATTCCAGCCTGTTGGCAGCACGAGCCCTGCCATAGATGTTGAGGCTGCAGCCTGTGACATGCGCAACCAAGGACGTAGATAAATTAAACATGTCAATTTTATTTATTTAGCTTTTCGTGTTCAGTAATTAATTTTTTGAATACTTTAAGTTAGTGTTAGTTTTTTTTATATATATATTTTTAATGCCTTCAAATAGGGTTGCGTCGTCCAGTGAGAAGAGAGACAAAGAGGCCTGAATATTAATTTATTAAGAGTTCACAGGAACAGGCCTTCTAGTAACTTACCTTACTCACTGTCCACTTCATCCCATACTCCCATACCCTTTGAACAGATACTTTCAAAATCAAAACATAGTACACCAATAAAGGTATAAACTCGCCGAGACGCACTGGCTAGCGCGGCGTTTTACGGCTAAATCACTTTTGATGATGATGATGACACCAATAATTAAAAAATACCCTAAGAAGCTCGTATCCCTGTAGTAGAAACCTTATCATCCAATATAAGAGATGTCTCATCAAATAACCCCACTGAAACTTGGGAGCACTTGTTCACTTTCCCCTTAAGGATTCTAAAAAAATAATCATCAGCCTCAATTAATACAACTCTAACAAGCAAAATGAAAAAGAACTGTTGCGACCCTCTACCTGTAAATATTAATAATTTTGGAAAACAACAAAACACTTCGAATTTAATGAAAAAACATGTAGAATCCGAAATAAGTTAGGGGGATGTAAAGGGGGCTACTAAAATATTGTTTTTTAACGATGCTGCAACATCCTTTAGGTCGCAGAAGTTAAACTCCCATAAAGTTGAAATTCCAAAATGTTCAATTTCCCAGAATGTTGGGTTTTTATGGTTTCCCAAAATGTTGAATTCTTATTAAGTTGAACTTTTAAATCGTTGAATTCTCATGATGTATGATCTATTTATTTTCGAAAGGTATTAAAAAACCTTTAATGTCAACATTTATTTTATTTATTTATTTATTTTATTTTATTGATTCATGTAAACTTGAAAAATTTACAAATAAAACCTTATAAAATAAACTTAGTACATAGGTGCTACTTATTTCTAAAGAAATTTCTTCCAGTAGACCCGCGAGAGGAAATGGGAAGAAAGAGGTAATTGGCGTGTACAATACAAAAGTAAATACCTATACAAAATACACAAATAAATTTAAAAAAAAAAGAACATACCTACATAAACATACGTAAAATAAACTTACATAAATACTCATATATACTCATACATATTTACATATACACTTAATAGATACGTATGATAATATTTCTAAATATTATGCTCAGGATGATAAAGACAGATAGTAATCTTTTACTCGTTTCTTAAACGTCATTATGGTTTTAGAATCGCGAATATTGCGAATGAATTAAATTTATATTAGAATCATTTCAAAATATTTATCATTTATTTTTCTATGTCAAGTTGACATGACCATAATAAATATACTCATTTGTACTCATAGTAGGTACTACAAAAGTGATATTTATATGACTATGGACCCTTATAAAAATATAGAATTTTCAAAAAATAAAAAGAACATGTATCTACATACATAGGATTACAAATATAATTGAAAAGACCCTTGAAGACAACCATGTCTGCTGTACAGTTTTCTTAGATGTAGCACAAGCCTTCGACAAATTATGGCATGAAGGCCTTTTCATAAAACTTAAGAAAATGCTCCCCAGAAACTATGTTGACATTATAACATCATATTTATCAGATAGAGTTTTCAGAGTGCGGCAAGAAAATGCTTATTCCGAACTTAAGAAAATTAAAGCTGGAGTACCTCAGGGAAGTGTTTTGGGTCCGGTCATGTACCTTCTATACACCTGTGATATTCCAATTCTAGAAAACAACACTATTGCGACTTTTGCCGATGACACGGCTATAATGGCAGTCGGAAGTACCCATGCGGAAGCTGCAAAAAAGGTTCAAGTAGCTGTTAATAAAGTTCAAAACTGGACAAAACGATGGAGAATCAAACTTAATGAATCAAAATCAATTCACGTGAACTTTACAAACAAGCAAGACAAATACCACCCTGTATACATAAATGAAAAACAAATACCATACGAAGACACAGCAAAGTATTTAGGTATGACACTTGACGCAAAGTTGCGCTGGAAAGCTCATGTCAAGAAAAAAAGAGGAGAACTTGACATGACGGTATCAGAAAATGCAATGGTTGCTCGGAAAACACTCTACCTTGTCAATTAAAAATAAACTACTCTTGTATAAACAAGTCCTTATGCCAGTATGGACTTATGGCATACAGCTGTGGGGCTGTACCAAACAAAGCAACATCGATATCATCCAACGATTCCAAAATAAAGTGCTACGGGATATTGTTAACGCTCCGTGGTATGTAAGAAACGACGATCTACACCGGGACCTTAATATACAGTTCGTTGACAAAATTATAAAAAAGTACGCCGAAGCACACGAGTTTAGGTTGCTTCACCATGTGAACGTTGAGGCGATCCAGCTCCTCGACAACACAGACATTTTGCGAAGACTTAAAAGAACTAAACCGTTCGAACTAGTGTAGCAGTGACACATGTGTATAATAGTGAAAAATAGTGACAATGAAAACAAAAGACACACGAACATAGTGCCTTCCCCTTAATAGAGACAGTAAGAAAAGTGCCGATGGACACATTCTTATAAAATAAGTACTTTATAAAACTAGGTCAATGTAAAATTACTCATTAGTCTGAGTTTAGGCTAGATCGTAATATTATTAGCGTGTTTATTTACAATATAGATACGTTAACATACGGAAAAAAAATGTATCTACTTATTGTAAGAGGCAAGTATACTTACATTCCAGTGAAAAATCCATTAATATATATCCAGTCATATACGCGTTACTGCCTAATAAATCAGAAAAAAACCTATAAACGGTTATTTCTAATAATAAAAGATAAGTTGAGAGTCAAGATTGATTTATTTAAGAGCGATTATGAAGTTGCTCAAATAAATGATTCCAGAGGCTAAAGTGAGCGGATGTTACCAACATTTTAACAAAGCCATATGGAAAAAGGCTAAAGAATACAAGCTTGCTAGACAAAAAAGGAACAACTTAAATTATAAATCTGGAAGAAACATAATCAGATTATGTGCAAATTTTGTCTTGCTTCCGCCAGCACGTATTGGAAAATCATGGAGTGGTATTATAAATGCTGCACCAAAAACATCAAACATGCAAAAATTCTTGCAGTATTTTAAGAAACAATGGTATGAAATGAACCATGACATAATAAGTTGTGCTGACAATACGAACGAACGACGAACTCGTGTGAGGGCTATCACCACCGAATAAATTCAAGAATACCACGTTATCCCAATATATTTTTGGTCTTCTTAAACCCTTAATTAGGCGCGCCTTAAAAGTTGCATAAGAGGTCGCGTGGGGTGTGTAATACCCCAATTCAAAAAAATTAAATAAAATTCGAAAAACTTGCCATATCTGACTTTTATCAATAGGAACATTTGAACTTACATATTAATCAACTTTTAAACTTCTTTTTAATATAATCAACAATTTTTTTCACAGTGAAAATTAACTTTCTATGGGTACTAGTTTTCTTCATAACATTTTTGGCAGTCTAAAATCATATGGTCATTGCTCACATTTTTATGGCATTTA
Source organism: Acrobasis consociella (assembly GCA_963555685.1). Lineage (NCBI taxonomy): Eukaryota > Metazoa > Arthropoda > Insecta > Lepidoptera > Pyralidae > Acrobasis > Acrobasis consociella. Next base: position 2,085,828 of record OY743107.1, read on the forward strand.
GAGCATCCCGTCTTTGTATTTCTATCCTTCGTTCTTGAACAAATATGACAACTTTTGTATGACTGCGATTTTCCTGATTCAGAAACAGATTTTTGGACCTCAATATCATGACGCCTTTTTAGTAGTTTTTGCAGCGGTCGTGGTAATTTAGGTATACCTGCTCTTGATATTTGGTAAGGTTTCACTAAATCGACTGCCAGTCGCTTCAAACATACTCTTTGGGGTCAATTAGAGTCAATTTTAGACTTATTAATGACACACGAATTGACACCTGTGATATTGAAAAGATGAAAATATAACACCATTGGCCATCTTTTGGTACATCTTCCTACATTAGAATTGGCGCACATTGTCATTTGTATCGACTCCTTTAGTTTTATTATAATAATGAATAATTTCAGGCTTCTTTTTATCACCCTAATGATCATCATCATGATGCATTGTCATTGTTGTCGATAAAAGCAGAACTGCTTTTCTTGGCTTCGATACATATAAGCACAAAGTCGTATCTTTTTTATAAATATATAAAAGTACCTTTCCGTGTTTTTTCCGGGAGTAAACACTTTTGTATTTCAGCAGTGTGCCCACCATAGGAAGCTTATGTTTATCCAAAGGCGATTTTGCCAATGGAACATAAGTAAACCAGTTGTCCTCACACATATGTAATAACTCACATACATAAATACTTATATTAATACATGCACACATGCACTCTTAACATAAAACACCTGTTTTTGGCAGTGGTGTAATAACATTAAACCTCTTTTTGTCAAAATAAAGATTTGTAAAAAAAAAAGAACAAGCAATTTGAACTACGCAAACAGTCACCTGGGGTGTCGAGCACCCCAAACGCGCTCTCTGATCCCAAACAACCACAACTGAGCGCCGTTCGCAACTGAATCATGTGCGTTACACTTATTTACGAAGCTACAAAAAAAACTAGCGCCCTAAATTTAAATTTTAAAATGATATGAGCCTGGAAACCTGCTTTGGGGTGTATGACACCCCACGCGACCAATTAAGGGTTAAAACTATTGCAAGACTGTAATCATTATGATAGTAAAATTAAAAGGTCGTTTTTTTACGAATTTAAGAAAAATAGAAGACTGACAGATATTTTATTTGATAAGAAATACTTTATACTTTTGAAAAAACTAGAAAAAAATAAATATCACCTATTATTTTTCTAAAAAAATTAAGTTTATCAAACTAAAATTAGGATTTTAATAACAGTATTGATATTTACTCTAAAGCTATTTTTGTTATTCTTGTATCTGAGCGGGTATATAACGTCTAACAAAATATACTGAAACTATTTTAAGGGTGGATTCAGTCCATGATACTGTACAACTTTCCCCAAGGAACGTGTGTCGAAATATGAAAAATATTTTTTGGCTTTCCATACAAATTCGAATCAGCTGATCGGTCAATTTGTATGGGAGGCCGAAAATTACTTTTCATATTTCGATATAAGTTTCTTGAGGAAAGTTGTTTAATATCATGGACTGAATCCACCCTTAAAATAGTGAGGACTTTGTGATTGTTTTTGTTTTATTTCAAATAAATTAGAAATACAGCTTGTTTTTTAAATGTTACACCCAAGCATTTATTTTTTTATTTATTGTAAGAGCAGTGTTAACAATCCTTCAGATTACCCCAAATGTAGTAACCCATTTTCTCTCGTAACATTCATCCACGCACGTTTGAGGACGATCGGTACATAAATACTCTATTCAATTTATTTATTTATTATTTTTAAATTGTCGTTTACTTATTGACAGTGTTGTTTATGGTTAGCTTTTTAAAATTGATGTACTTCCTGACTATATTAAAAAATATGCTTTTGTTGGTGATCATACTCAATTGTAATAAAACCACATGTTTTCAGTTGTTTCTTTAATTAGTATGTGTGCTGAAAAATAACTCCGGACAGACGGAAATTAGGCGAAAACGCGTCGAAAGATCGGCATAAGAGTAGGTGTATTGCTAGTGAGTAATGCAAATAACATTGCTGACGCAATTTTGCCGAAGTTCAGCCGCGAAACTTTGGCATAGTATGTTTAGACTTTAGACATACCATCGGTGTTATTATACTCGTAGTTGTACCTTTTTCAACAGAAACTAAAGTTGTAGATTTTCCAATCGCCTGAAATATCTATCACAATCAGGCTGAAAACCCTCTTTCCTTTATACTCACGTTTCGGCCACTACCAATTAGAACAAAAGGATTTTTGTGTAAGCTCTCACGATTCCTTCTTCTTGGTTTTTTTCGGCGGTAGGTGTGAAAAACGTGCACATTAGGCTCTCAAGAAAAAATCTATTTAAATTAATTTAAGACACTTACTGTAGTTTATTTCCAAATATTTTCATATTCCAGAGCTTAATTATAACAGAGTAGTATTATTTTCACTTCATTGATGCACTAGAGGAGTTTTCACATTGCTTTTGTCCTGCCACCCATTCACACAATTTTGACCTTGTTTCCTGCGATGTCGACCTTTGAAGAAATAGTGCAGAACCAACAGGCAATGGAGGTAATGTTCAACAAAAAGCTCTCTGAATTTGAAGCAGAGCTCAAAGGCACAGGTTCAGCTACCAGCAGTCCATCAGCTGAATCCAGGTTGGCTTTACTTGAGGAGCGGTTTGTGGCCTTTAAAACAGAGACTGTCAGTATGATGACACTGTTGGGAAAACAAATCTCTGCACTTTCTTTAGCCCAGGATTCATTTGAGGCTCGGCATCGAGGAAAAGCAGTCTTGATCAGCGGAGTTCCGGATAAAGTCAGCGATCTACCACAATTTGTCTCCAAACTTTTCCAAGAGAAGCTGGGTGTCTCTGGAATCTCACCAGAGAAAATCACTTTATGTCACCGAATAGGCAAGGTTATTGAGGGAAAGTGTAGGCCTGTGCTTGTTCGGTTCACGGAATTGGCTCTCAAGACTGCAGTATGGGAGAAAAAGACGCAATTTAAGGGATCGCAGTTCAGCGTCTCCGAGTTCCTTACTCGTCAGCGGCAGTCTGTCTTCATTCTGGCCCGCAAGCGGTTCGGCATGAAGAGATGCTGGACAATGAGCGGCAACGTGATTGTCAAGCTGAGGAACGGATCGAAGCAGCGCATTTACAACGAGGCTGATCTTGCTGGGCTGCCGGAGTCAGAGGATGAGGTGCAGCAGCCATCGCATGCGGGCCCCAGTACAAGTGATTTGGCTGCTTCCTCTGAGCAGCCGGCGAAGATGAAGCTATCCACCAGAACGAAAAAATGAACATTCATGCGTAATGTGCGTGACTTCATTTTGTGTTTGCTTCTATTGCGTAATTTACTTGTGTGTTTTATGCCGGACCCCATATTACCTACTTTTTTTTTTCTCTCTTTTGTAACTTATATTATATTTATTTTCTTCACTTTGATTTGTAAGGTAAGAATACTACATTTGAGAAAATATTTTTTTTTTTGTAAACACACAATTGTCATAATGACTTTGACGTTTACTATGTTTTGGTTTTGTTATGGCTTGACACCTCGGTTTTTTACCAGGGCAATTGTGTGTGCGTTTTGTTATTAGTTTCGAATTTGTATTTTTCTTAAATTATTATATTTATAAAAAGATTTCTATACTGAGCAACCGGTAGGACTTGCAGCAAAATTGGATAACTATTTTATATCAAGTATATACCTATATTTATTTTGTTAATATCTGTGTAATTTGTCCCTATATATTTATTTATTTATATTCATTTATTTGTATTTTGTATTTGTAATGTCTATTGATGATGACTGTTCATTTCTATCTGCTTGTGACATAAGTTGCACATCTTTAAATTGTAGTACTAACGATTCTTTTGATGATCCTGAAACTCTTGATTCTCTTTTAAATCGCGCTATTGATAATCATCGTCATTCTTTCAACGTCTGCCACTTCAACGCACAAAGTTTACCCGCACATTATAGTGACTTTATTGACACTTTCTCCTCCTCTCTTTTTGATGCTATTTTGGTTTCTGAAACTTGGTTCAAACCAGCCCTCTCTTCTTTTTCTTATGGTCTTCCAGGTTACGTGCTTATTAGAAACGATCGTATTGGATGTGGCGGTGGAGGAGTGGCGATTTATTTGCGGAGCAATTTTTCTTATAAAGTTCTTTACTCTTCTCCTCCTACATACTGTAGCGCTGCAGAGTTTTTATTTCTTGAGGTTTCTAGTGAGGGTAAAAAGGTACTTCTCGGAGTCGTGTATTCCCCTCCAGGTTATGATTATTTCTCTCAATTTGAGTCTATCCTTGATTCCCATTGTTCGGATTACACACATCACATAATTATGGGTGATTTCAACACTAATCTCCTTACAGTTAATGCACGGTCTGATAAACTGAGCCATATAATAAAGTCAGTGGATCTAAACATCCTACCTTTAGGTCCTACTCATATTAATACTGACACTGACGACACTTGGCTTGATCTTATATTAACTTCATCTTCAGATCTAGTGATCAATCATGGTCAACTTGCTGCTCCAGGCTTTTCTAAGCATGACCTTATTTATCTGCAGTACAAGCTCAAACCACCTAAAGTTAAGCCTAAAATTGTTTTGATGCGGAATTACGCAAATATTGACCTCGATAAACTAAATAAAGACGCTAGGGCCACTACTGACTTTACAAATGTCTTTGTAGCAGAGTCAATCGACGATAAGGTCTCTGCGTTTAATGATTTAATTTTAAAGATTTACGATGCTCATGCGCCTGTGCATGCAATCAAAGTCAGGCGGCCGCCCGCTCCGTGGATTGGCAGGGGAGTTCGCATGGCCATGACCCGTAGGGATAGGGCTTTCAGACTATATAAGCGCGATAGGTGTAACGAAAATTGGGATGCGTACAAGAGAGCTCGTAACTTATGTAATCGAATGGTAAGAGCAGCTAAAAAAAAGTATTTTCATGACCAACTCTCAAACTCTTCTTCGGCTAACATATGGAAGTTCTTACATTCTCTTAACTTAGGAAAAACTTCTCTCCAAGCCTCTTCGTCTTTTTCTCTCGACGAATTTAATAATCATTTCGCAAATTCTAATTCTTTAGATCCTTCCGTCAAATTCCGTACTATTTCTAAAATTTCTTCCATGGCCAATCTTCACATAGACTCTTTTTCATTTTCTCCACTAGCTGAGGATGAAATCCGGAAAATCATTATATCCCTACAGTCCAATGCTGTTGGCTGTGATGATATCAGTAGGCAAATGATTATTAATATTATTGACGTTTTAATTCCGATTATTACACATATTGTTAATTTTTCCCTTTCCACTGGCACTTTTCCCACTCTTTGGGGAAAGGCATATGTTACTCCTTTACCAAAAATTTCTAACCCACAGGCCTTGAACAATTTCCGTCCAATTTCAATTTTACCTTATCTTTCTAAAGTGTTAGAGGCGGCTGCCCACGTTCAGGTTTCCGCGTTCATACTTGAAAATTGTCTGCTTACTCCACTACAGTCAGGTTTTTGTCCTGGGCACAGTACCGCTACTGCTCTTCTCAATGTTACCGAAGATATTCGCCTTGGTATGGAGAATTCGTTAATCACCATTCTTGCACTTATTGATTTCTCTAATGCTTTCAACATGGTTGATCACGATATTCTCCTGGCAATCCTTCAATATATGAAATTCTCATCCTGAGCTATGGATTGGTTTTCTTCATATCTCCATGGCAGGCAACAAGCAGTTCGTATGGATCGTGAGTTATCGCAATGGAAGAATATTTCTTCAGGTGTCCCTCAAGGGGGTATCTTATCTCCTTTGTTGTTTGCTGTATTTATTAATCTATTGTCACACTCTATTAGCTGTTCTTACCATTTCTATGCTGATGACCTGCAAATTTATATACAAACCAGTGCTGAAAACATTGACGCTGGTATTAGTCAGTTAAACGCGTCTTTGGCTAACATTTCGTCTTGGTCAGATGATTTTGGTATTAAAATAAATGCGTCCAAGTGCCAAGAAATTATGATCGGTAGTTCTAGACAGCTAGCAAAGATTGATGTGAGCTCTGTTCCCTCGATTACCCTTAATAATACAATCATCTCACTTTCTCCATCTGTAAAAAATCTTGGTCTTGTGATGGACTCAACGTTTAGCTGGAGAGATCAGATCACTGAGATCAGCAGAAAAATCACTTTTTCCTTACAATACCTGAATCGTTATAGAAATTTTCTTCCAATCAAAACTAAAATCACTTTAATACAGTCTCTTGTTTTACCTATTATTGATTATGTTGATGTGTGTTATCCTGATCTAAACTCAGATCTTCTTAATAAGCTAGATCGTCTTATAAATAATTGCATTCGCTTTATCTTCTGTGTTCGTAAATACGACCACATATCTTCTTTCCGATCTAAGCTTAACTGGCTTCCTGTTCGTCGGCGTCGACAGCAGAGAATGCTATATACTCTTTTCTCTATACTTAAGAACCCTCTTTCTCCCCAATATATGAAAACCAAATTTCGCTTTCAGTCTGAAAGCCATGACCGTGAGCTTCGCTCCAGTCATACTCTTCAACTTCATCTTCCGTTATTTCGGTCCGAATTTATGTCTAACTCTTTTACTCTTCAAGTTACGCGACTCTGGAATGCCTTACCTGAAGACATCAAAAGTATCTCAAACAGATTCCTATTTAAGAAAAAAGTTCACACGTACCTCTCTGTAAATTTGTTTCAGCAGAACTAGTCATTAAATCAAACATTTGTACTATGTATGAATTTGTATCTAAGTATATATGTGTATGTATATGTATGTGTATTATACGTATGTATCTAAGTAAATTTGTATTAGTATATAGTGTATTTTAAATGTATCTTTAAGCACCTATCGCATTTAGATAAAAAAATTCTGTTTTCCTACAGGTTGACTGGTAGAGAATGCATTAGCATTAAGTTCACCTTTTGTAACATTGTGGTCAATAAAGATTTTAATAAATAAATTCCTATTTCAAAAGCCATCTAATACAACAGCCAGGAGGTCGAACATGACATTTTCACGTATATGTAAATCTTATTTCGTTGTTTTAAAGTCGATTTTTAAAATACAATTGTAAAGGTTGAAGCACTGTATGCGGTAGTTAGTACGCATTCTAAAGCTCTGTAAAAATTCACATCTAGCTGGAATCCAATGGCATTCTAGTGTTAGAATCAGCAAAATTGCATATTGTTGTAGATATGTGAAGAGTGGTCGAAGTACAATGGTTTAAAAGGTCTATTAACGGGCCGACAGATTGAACCGTTGCATTTTTTGATTGTGTAGTGTGAGCGCGGTAATATGTTTGGTAGCCACAAAAGAAAGATCTTCCAGGCATGCTATTGCACATGGAAAACGGCGCGGCTCCGACTGTATACCGTCAGAGTTGTATTTATGCAGCGAATCGGGCTAACTCTGAGATCGAGATGTAGGATACTGCTGGCGCCATCTCGCATCCTTCCTGTAAACTATATTGTCGCTGTTGTCGCTTCATTCCGCGCGGGTAGTCCGAGCTTACTGACGTGCTTATTGGAAGTTTATTTATATTTTTTATTTTAAAAAGGGTTTTTCGGAATAATCCCAGAAATGGGAACGAAATATAACGGCTGTAATGCCGTTATCTTCGAGAAAATTTTTATGGAGTGTTCACAAGAGTCCTGTAAGAAGATTTATCATCTTAAGTGCCTTGCCCTAACGGAAGAGAAGTTTCAAGAACTTACCTCGGAATATAAAAGTAAATGGATGTGCCTTGAGTGTATCAGCGCGGCTCCAAAGAGGGATAACTCCAATACACCGGTGCGTAGCATGGTCCTGAACAAGACTTTTACGCCGAGCAGCTATATTAACTTAGAACGCGGCACTCGTCATAATCCGAATGAGTCACTGTCACTGGGGCTCGATATGGAGAACAAGATTTTGGAGGAAATACGCGAGTTTCGATTAGAAACTCAGGCCAGAATGGTGCAGCAAAGCAAAGACTATTGTAACAATGTAATGTTAACAATATCACTCACCAATTGCTCATTTTTTTTGTTTTCTATAGATATTGCTAAATTCTTTTTCAAAAGTATGTATTCCATCACATTTTAAATAAAAAGTAGTTATAATTTTCAAAAATAAACTCATACAAATAGGTTGGTTCTGTTCATTGTTTTGTTTTCGGTAATTTATTCTAACTGAATGACTTAAGATGACATTGACAGGTGGTTAATGTCATGGTCATTCCCAGTTTAAAAAAATAATTCAATATAATGTTGATTATTTAAAATCATTCATTTTATTTATAAAGAATCTATAATAAACTAATAAACTCTTTTAAACATTTTTATTTTTATATTATCTCCCATTTTCTAGAACCTTCGATAATAGACAAAAGTTAATTATTGAGTGGGTTTCAGGTATCACAGAGTTGATATTTTTATCGATCTACCTACATCTTGTTGGATGTAGATCGAAAAACCTGAGTGATCGATCATTACAATTGTGGCTCGCTTCGACTACGAACTAGCTTAATTTTGATTAATTTGTACGGCTAAGTTGTCCGTCAGCTATTTTTTTATTCTTTTTTAAAAATATTTTTTATTGTGTACGAGTTCCCTGTTATATAGGGAACTACATTACCCCTGGAGAAAACTACATTACCCTTGGAGAAAACTACATTACCCCTGGAGAAAACTACATTACCCCTGGAGAAAACTACATTACCCCTGGAGAAAACTACATTACCCCTGGAGAAAACTACGTTACCCTTGGAGAAAAAACTACATTACCCCTGGAGAAAACTACGTTACCCTTGGAGAAAAAACTTCGTTACCCCTGGAGAAAACTTCGTTACCCCTGGAGAAAACTTCGTTACCCCAGGTGAAAGACGACCCTGGTGCGTCTACACGTCGTGACTTCGAGTCAAACCGGCCGCCATTTTGTTTTGCCCCGAGTGCATATTCGTCCCTCACCCAGATAAGTTCCGCCCGAGAACCACTGACCACCGTTCTGTTTTAATTTTGTATTTGTAAACGCATCATCTGTACGAGACTACCTATTTTTTCGCTGGACCCGCGTCTGTCCCTAGATTATTAGTTTTGTGTGTTTTATTGTTATATATATTGTAGAAAGGACAATATAGTTGTTTATTTTAATTTATTTTGTTTTTTTATTGTCCTTTTTCCTTGTAGTTTATTTTATTTCATTTTTTTTTCTTGCTCGGGCTTATCCCGTAGCAATTGGCGCCCATATACGTGGTTTTAAATAGGTGGTCGTGTACAGATTAGCGCGTGGTCGGTGGATCTTGCGTTTTTTTTTTTATTATTATTTTTGTATAATTGTGTGGTGTTGGTCGGAACTGTGGTAGAAGTCAGTGCCGGCTTCGAACCGAGAGGGACCACTCCTGTCTCATATTGTTTTTACAGAGACAGGATTCGGATTTTAATTACTGGGCACACCTGGGGCACATAACTTACTTGTTATCTACCCCAGGGCTTTGTGTTTGTGTATGTTTTTGTGTTTGTTTTTTTATTGTTATTTTTTTGTATATTTTGTTTAGGGGGGTCTACAGTCAGCAATTCGCCTATATAATAGTGGACACACACGTGTAGTTTTATATAGATATTTTTAGTCAAACTTATTTTTTTTTTACAAAATGAATCGAACCACATCCTTGTTTAGGTCTTATTTAAATTTTAAAGTCACAATCAGTTGTGCTGAACTTTTGTATAGATTTTTAGTTTCATGCGCTCAGAGTTTAGGCTTGAGTTAGCGTTAAATGAGTTTTTTTTTAATACTTTGTTGACATTATTGTTTCAATTTTGCTAAATTTATTTTACTACAGTTTGTTTTTATATTTTTGTATAAATATTTTGACTTTTAGAGTCGTATTTAGGTCAGGGTCGCGGGGTCGATTCCTGTTATTGTAGTATTGTGTAACAATTTATAATGTCAATTCGTATATTTTTTTTCTAAAGTGAATTTTAACCGATTTTATTAGTTTTTTCATTTGAGTTTTGTTGTATAACAGTTAACATCTTTTTGTGATTTCAAATTTGTTACTGATTTTTTATTATTGAATGTAGTTGCTGAGTCAATAAGCCTACACGAATTGGGGTTTTGTTGTTGTTCCTTTTACCTGTTTATAGGTGGGAATTTTGATTTTTGTTGTTCCTTGGTATACCTTTTTTAGGTCAGGACTTTGGTTTTTTTGCTGGAACATCCTGATGGCATTCTTTTCTTGGTCGAGCGGTAGTGTTAACTCGTAAAATAAGCCTCTAATAGCACATCTTTTCGAGCGGTTTGGCAAACTCGTTTTAAATAAGCCTCATGTCACGAGCGGTTGTTAACTCGTAAAATAAGCCTCTAATGACGTTTCTTCGCTTCAGGATTGTTATCAGTTTTTATGCGTTTTAGCGCGTTTAGAGCGGGTCGTGACTCTACAGCTTAGCAAATACGGACAGTATATAATTTCAGTACAAATCATCACTTTATGTCACAGGTTGCATATTTTCCTTCTTGATGCGCTTATTTACCATCTTAGTTTTTCTGTTTGAGTGCAGCATGTTATAATTATGACTGTATCTCTATTGTTGTTTGGTAGGTCTTTTGATTTAAAATTAATTTCACTAGACTATTTTGTAAGTGTGATTTTGAATGTATGTCTGAATGAGTGTATGTTAGTTGGGCAGAAAACTGTTTCTTATTTAGAGCGTTCGCGCGGATTTTACTACGTAAAATCCTTTTCTTGGGAAGGGGGGTATTGTAACAATGTAATGTTAACAATATCACTCACCAATTGCTCATTTTTTTTGTTTTCTATAGATATTGCTAAATTCTTTTTCAAAAGTATGTATTCCATCACATTTTAAATAAAAAGTAGTTATAATTTTCAAAAATAAACTCATACAAATAGGTTGGTTCTGTTCATTGTTTTGTTTTCGGTAATTTATTCTAACTGAATGACTTAAGATGACATTGACAGGTGGTTAATGTCATGGTCATTCCCAGTTTAAAAAAATAATTCAATATAATGTTGATTATTTAAAATCATTCATTTTATTTATAAAGAATCTATAATAAACTAATAAACTCTTTTAAACATTTTTATTTTTATATTATCTCCCATTTTCTAGAACCTTCGATAATAGACAAAAGTTAATTATTGAGTGGGTTTCAGGTATCACAGAGTTGATATTTTTATCGATCTACCTACATCTTGTTGGATGTAGATCGAAAAACCTGAGTGATCGATCATTACAATTGTGGCTCGCTTCGACTACGAACTAGCTTAATTTTGATTAATTTGTACGGCTAAGTTGTCCGTCAGCTATTTTTTTATTCTTTTTTAAAAATATTTTTTATTGTGTACGAGTTCCCTGTTATATAGGGAACTACATTACCCCTGGAGAAAACTACATTACCCTTGGAGAAAACTACATTACCCCTGGAGAAAACTACATTACCCCTGGAGAAAACTACATTACCCCTGGAGAAAACTACATTACCCCTGGAGAAAACTACGTTACCCTTGGAGAAAAAACTACATTACCCCTGGAGAAAACTACGTTACCCTTGGAGAAAAAACTTCGTTACCCCTGGAGAAAACTTCGTTACCCCTGGAGAAAACTTCGTTACCCCAGGTGAAAGACGACCCTGGTGCGTCTACACGTCGTGACTTCGAGTCAAACCGGCCGCCATTTTGTTTTGCCCCGAGTGCATATTCGTCCCTCACCCAGATAAGTTCCGCCCGAGAACCACTGACCACCGTTCTGTTTTAATTTTGTATTTGTAAACGCATCATCTGTACGAGACTACCTATTTTTTCGCTGGACCCGCGTCTGTCCCTAGATTATTAGTTTTGTGTGTTTTATTGTTATATATATTGTAGAAAGGACAATATAGTTGTTTAATTTAATTTATTTTGTTTTTTTATTGTCCTTTTTCCTTGTAGTTTATTTTATTTCATTTTTTTTTCTTGCTCGGGCTTATCCCGTAGCACTATGCATTACTACGAGACAGATTTACTTCTCAAGAAACAGAAATAAAGGAACTGATTAAACAAATGAAGGTAGATAAAGAAAAGGAAGCCAATAAAATTAGCTTACTTGAGAAGAAAGTTCAAGAGCTAACAGATAAAAATAAAATGTTAGAAGATGCCCTTCGGATCCAAAGAAATAACAAACAGGTATCACAAGAGCCTGCAAAGCTATCAACATCATACGTTAGCATTGTAAAGCAACCTCAGGTGGGTAGTACCGATATACTGACGAAAGAAATTGAGGCCACGAAACAAGCGAGCGGAATTCTCAAGAAGATTGAAACAAAAAAAGACAAGGAAGTCACGCGATCAGTAAATATTACAGAAGATAAAAATAAATCAGAAAAAAAAGTAGATGAGAAAGAGGAAGGAATAGAAGAAGAGTGGATAACGGTACAGAAAAGAAAGAGCAGATATCCTAATAGTGAAGTCAAAAAAGGTACATCTTGTACGAATGATAGTTCCATTAAAGGGACAGAACGAAAAAAGTTTTTACATGTATGGCGTTTAAGTCAAGAAACAACAATAGAAAGTTTGGAAAGTCATGTGAAAAATATTTGTGGAAAGGAGGCGCAAATAAGTGTTGAGAAAATAAAACATAAAACAAAAAGAGATTACTCGTCCTATATTATAGGCGTGCCGGAGAGCAAATATGAAACGTTATGTGAGCCGAAAAACTGGGGGGTGAACATTGAATACTGCGAGTGGGTGTGGTTTCGTCGACCATCCAACGCACCAAATAAATCAAAGTAAACCGTTAGAAATATTCTACCAGAATGTAAGGGGGCTTCGAACAAAGTTGGAAGATTTCTACATTGGTATATCTTCTTCAAGTGCCGATTTATTTGCCATCACAGAAACTGGTTGCAATGATTCAATCTACGACGCGGAAATGATACCACCTGGTTACACAATCATAAGATGCGACCGATCGGACGGCCGTAAACAAGGCGGCGCGTGTCTCGTGGCCACACCGCGATACTCCTTGCACCCGGTGCAGTGCGACGTAAACATTGACAATCACGTTTTCGAGTTAGTTAGCGCGAGCGTATACCTACGAAAGAGACCTTTGTTTTTATTGTGCGTAGCTTACATACCACCGGGCAGTGTTGAAAGTGAATACTTGTCATTATTTAAAATAATTGAAGATTACTGTGATAGATATCAGAATGTTATTGTGATAGGTGACTTTAACTTATATTCTTGTTCAACTAATGTGAATAACTATTTCGAATATTTTGTTACCTACTGTGGATTCATTCAGAGTAACGAGATAGGTAATTGCAACGATCGTTTTTTGGATTTAGTTCTAACAACGAAAGGTGAAAGTGTAAGTGTGCGAGAAAGTAGATCACCGCTGGTGCCAGTGGATGTGCAACACCCTCCGCTGGAGATTACAGTAAGTGTTTGTCATGCTTCTCACACCCCCCAGGAGACGCCTGCAGTTGTTGACAGCGCGCAAAACAGTTTAAACTGGAATTTCAGAAAAGCTGATTTCCCAACCCTATACACATCGATTGCAAGCGTAGACTGGGCTCCTTTGTATGACTTAGATTTAGAGATGGGGTTAAATTATTTTTATAATACGCTGAATTCAATTTTTGATAGATGTGTTCCGAAAAAGAAAAGTAAAAAGATTAGTTCCAGTCGGTACATCTATCCGGAATGGTACACGTCCGAGATTATCATTAGTCTAAAACAAAAAGCGCGCCTTCATAAGTGTTACAAAATAAGTAAGTCTCGTACGGATTACGTAATGTTTTCAGAGTGCAGGGCAAAAGTAAAACAATTGATTTTGATTGCATACAAACAAAATCAGGATCGCGTGCAAAGTCAACTACAGGAGGATCCCAAGTCATTTTGGAATTACGTCAACTCCAAAAAAGGTACTAGTAGTACACCAAAAATAATTAAAAACGGCGTATTGTTGACGAATGAGCAATGTGTCAATGAATTTGCGGATTATTTCGAATCGGTGTATAGTCAAAAGAAACCCACGTTAGATGTAAACACGGCGATGTTTGAGGCAGGAGGGGCAAATGGGGCAGGTCGGGTTCAAGTTGGCAGACTACAATTATGTGACATCGAGCGTGCACTTCAGCAGGTCAAACCCAAAAAATCCGCGGGACCGGACGGTATCCCAACCTTACATCTTTAAAGATTGCCGATCGGTTTTGGCGAAACCACTGCAACATATTTTTAATGCGTGTTTGGACTCTGCAGTGTTTCCGGAGAAATGGAAAATAACTCGGGTTGTCCCCGTACCAAAGGGAAAAAATAAAAGTCAAGTGGAAGGGTTCAGACCCGTGGCAGTACCTTCGATTCCAGCCAAAGTATTTGAAACGGCTCTCAATAATAGCATATACCCGCAAGTGAGCGCTCAGCTATCTGACGCTCAACACGGCTTCCGACCGTCACAAAGTACTGCTACTAATCTCACCAGCCACATGACTTTCATAGTACCGATAATAGATGGGGGGGGACAGGCGGACACGGCATGCTTCGATTACAAAAAAGCATTCGACTTGGTCGATAACGACAGGCTTCTAACGACGTTTGCACGGTTTGGCTTTACCCCTCAGTTGCTAAATTTTTTTACTAGTTACTTAAGTGATAGGCAGTATGTAGAATACGCAGGGCACTCTTTCAAGGTCATATTACACGAGGTCTGGAGTAAGTCAAGGCAGTAATTTGGGTCCCTTACAATTCGTCCTAATGATAAATGACTTGCCGCAAGTTGTACAGGAAGCAAAATGCTTGTTGTTTGCTGACGACCTCAAGTTGACTATGCCGATTGCAAGCCGTGAGGACTGCGAAAGGCTTCAGAGGGATATTGATAGGGTGGTAAATTGGAACAAGGAAAACTTGCTAGAATTTAATACCTCTAAATGCGTGACGATAACTTTCTCACGAGCGCATAACCCCGTCCAATACAATTACAATATTGGAGGGGTAGTTCTGAAGCAAGTTTCTGAAGTTAGGGACCTAGGCATCACGTTCACCAAAGATTTGAGTTTTACGGGACACATCACAACAATTTGTAGGAGAGCCTTTAAAAATCTAGGATTTGTGTTGCGTACGGTTAGGTCTTTTACCAACATTCATGCGATAATATCGCTGTACAATGCACTAGTTCGGAGCCAACTGGAAACAGGGTCTATGACCTGGAACCCAAACGAGGCTAAGTATAGTCTCATGTTGGAAAAAGTTCAAAATATATTTGTTAGGTATCTATACATGAGACTATACGGAGTCTATCCTTTCTACCCCTTAATGTATCCAACCCTATTTATTTTAGGTATGGTTGGGTACAACGAATTGAGGGTTAGAAGGCACCTGGCTGTAGTCACATACGTCTTTAAGGTGATAAGGGGCAAGCAAAACCATGCGGATGTACTGTCACGGGTTGGCCTATATGTGCCAAACAAATACGTGCGGCGCCGCCACCGGCCGCCGCTGCTGGCCGTGCCCCGCGCGCGCACCAACCTGCTGCGGGAGGCACCACTGACACAAGCACTGCACACACTTAACGTTGTAGCCACTAAGATCGACTTGTTTAATACTACTCTGAATGAATTCACACGGGTATCATTAGAGATAATTTGTTACGGTAATGTACTATCGCATTAGGTGTCAACCTGTAATGATATGTACCTATGTATATGTTAATAAATAAATAAAATAAATAAATAAAAAACATTGGTAGTTATAGTTTCTCGTTGTGACGTAGATGGCGTTAAAGTAACGTAAAGTTCAAAATATACACAATTTATAATACCTAATTTAAAATTACCGAAACTAAAACTAACATTTAACCTAAATATAAATGAAATAAAAGCGATATATTTACTAATACTCGTATTATATAGTAGATACTTAAAAATAAATCAATATATTAAAAAATAAACCCCAGATCACAGCAGTCGCAGAATAGGGTGTGAGTCTGTCTATATTGCCTCGCTGAATGGCCAGACTTAATCTTCTGAAACTTCAATAAGACGTGTGAAGATTTTGTGCATTGACGATGCACAAGCTGCACATGACGTGCATTTGCACCCCAATTTATACTTACATAAAATCTAGTTCAAAGTATTTTCCATAAAATTCACTTTGAAAGTAACCACCGGCAACATGGCCATTTATAAAAGTCGACATTCAAATCTGTTTCGACGCATTGAACGGGATATCGGAGACATCAGTATTGTAGAAGTGAATATTCTGGGAAATATCTCTGGGTACAATCTTTTTACTAGAGACCGCGTTCGTATGATATCATTCGTAAGAGCATCAAATATATATGAATTCAGTTGTTTCTCAATACTCAATACTCAATAATATATTGCTTCCTTAAATGAAAAATAAGTACATGCAGATTAGATAGCAAGTTAATACATAGATGATTCCATAATCACTTAAGGACCCTGATGGGCGCTGCAATAGGAGAGAGAAGGAATCGTGTCACTGTTAGTATAGTACCTTGAAGTAATTAATTAAAATTCAATTTATTTATTTCTGTTTTCGTTTTTTTGTTTTTTTTTTTATTTTTATATCTGTATAAGTATCATTTAATTATTTATGTACGTATATTTTGTTCGTCATTTAATAATATGTTTGGATTGTATTGTATTATAGGTATTTGTACTTTAAGATATATATATTTAAATTTTGTTTTCAATATTTATGTATATATGCATATTCATCAATGTCACGTAATTTATTATATTATTATATGATTTTAGAGTTTCACGGTCACAATTACTGTTATTAGTATTACGGGACTTACCGCGATTAATATCGTTTTTTGCCAGATATTTCGACGGCCCTTCTGCCATCATGGTCGCTGGCCGACTGAGGAACTGCGATGGATGTCCGGCTGTCAAGGGTAACCATATCGGTCTACCCTCTTTCTTCGTCGTTTGTTGCATAAGTCCTTACACAAAACACTGACGGTGTCCGTTCGGGAATTGTTTTTAGTTATTCGCACACTCTTTTTACAAAGCTCAATCACTGGATTCCACGTGCCCGACAACTTGAAGCCATCTTCTCGATTAAAATTGGGATGCTTCTTAATTTCAATCGCCTCTCTAACTAAGCGTGGTATGTAATGGCGTTCAGTCGCAAGTATTTTGGGTTGATGTAGCTCAATCCAGTGATTGACTCCAGCTTGTGAAATATGCTCCGCGATAGCTGACTTGTCAATATCCCTGTTTTTGACTGCCGTTATGTGCTCTTTGACCCGTTGAGATATAGACCTCTTGGTCTGTCCAACATAAGAGCGTCCACAACTACAGTCAATCTTGTAAACACCCGATTTTTAGGGTTCCGTAGCCAAATGGCAAAAACGGAACCCTTATAGATTCGTCATGTCTGTCTGTCTGTCCGTCCGTATGTCACAGCCACTTTTTTCCGAAACTATAAGACCTATACTGTTGAAACTTGGTAAGTAGATGTATTATGGTAACCGCATTAAGGTTTTGACACAAAAATAGAAAAAAAATAGTAAATTTTGGGGGTTCCCTATACTTAGAACTGAAACTCAAAAATTTAGTTTTCATCAAACCCATACGTGTAGGGTATCTATGGATAGGTCTTCAAAAATGATATTGAGGTTTCTAATAGCTTTTTTTTCTAAACCGAATACTTTGCGCGAGAGACACTTCCAAAGTGGAAAAAAGTGTGTGTCCCCCCCGTAACTTCTAAAATAAGAGAATGATAAAACTAAATAAAATATATGTTGTTCATTACCATGAAAACTACCAGCGAAAATTGGTTTGAACGATATCTAGTAAGTAGTTTTTTTTTAATACGTCATAAAGCATAAACGGCAATGTACCTTTCATTCAATCAACTCAAATATAAAAATTAAAAAAAACATACTACAAGACTTTTATATTATGTTATTTGCTACTACGGAACCCTTCATGGGCGAGTCCGACTCGCACTTGGCCGCTTATTCTAATCTATTATAATTCCATCGCAGTTCCTCAGTCGGCCAGCGACCATGATGGCAGAAGGGCCGTCGAAATATCTGGCAAAAAACGATATTAATCGCGGTAAGTCCCGTAATACTAATAACAGTATTATATTATTATTTGACATTTGTACATATTTTATATTATTATTTTTATTTATAATTTGTAATTTCTAATATCTCTATATGTCATTTTAATTTATCATTAAGGTAATCTGATACCGAGTAGTAGCATTTGGATAGAAGAATTTGTTTTATTTTTTTTGATATATTTGCTATCTTTAACTTCATTTTTTATTCGTTCTGGAAGTTATTGTATATTTTTACCGACATCGCTAAATAAAGGGGCTATTTGAGTGTAATTTCAGTTTGGAAGCAGGCAATAGTAATCTGTTTTTATGTCTTAGATTATATTTAGTAGGAATATCTCGTCTTTTTTTGAAGAAATGTTGGTTGTAGCGTGCGAACTTACAAGTTTCTAGGATATAAATACACCCTGTATTTATATCCTAGAAACCTTACTTAAAGCCGAACTTACAAGTTTCTAGGATATAAATACAGGGTGTATTTATATCCTAGAAACTTGTAAGTTCGGCAATGAAAAGGCAATATCCCTAGTTGTTTGAAATGGGGTTCGCAGCTTTGTCTTTTCCTTATATTGATAAGTATTCTTATTAGTCTTTTTTGTGCACTGAATAAAGTTAGCGAGTCAGTGCTGTCTCCCCATAGCCATACACCGTAGCTCAGTGAGGCATTATTAGCATGTGCGTAGTAGGTAGAGATGGCTGTTTTTAAATCAGTAGTTTTTTTTATTTCTTTTAATGCATATGCAAAACTTGCAAGTTTACGGCGAGTTATTTGTATATGTTGTTTCCAATTTAGGTGTTTATCTAATGTTAAGCCCAGCAAATTGAATTCATTAACAACTTCTAAATCCGCACCTCCGAAATTAATTTTTATGTCAATTGGTTTTCTTTGATGATAGAATGAAATAAGTTTGGTCTTCTGCAGATTGATTTCGAGATTGTGATTTGCCATCCATTCATTTATTATGTTTAAAGTAGAAGTTATTTTAATATGTAGTGTGGTTATATCACATGATGAAACAATCACTGACACATCATCTGCAAACAAGACACAAAACTCCTCCGTTATCCCTGGGAGGTCTTTAATGTAAATTAGGAATAACAGACATCTGAGCACACTGCCTTGGGGTATTGATGAGTTTATAATTTTGCCTGATGATCTAATATTTTCAATTAGTTCTTTATTGGAGTTGTAGTATTCTACTTCAACAAATTGTTCTCTATCTTTAAGGTAAGACGCAAACCATTTATGTGCTTGTCCGCGTATTCCTACATTATATAACTTTGACAACAAGATGTTGTGTTGAACTTTATTGTAAGCTTTTGTCATATCCATCATTATAATTACTCGGCGAAGAAAAATTTGTGCGGCCGTTAAACGGAAAACGGTGCTCTCGGCCAACCGTTACTCGTCGAAGTGTAATTATTTGAACGGAGCAGTGAAGAACGGTTTTGTGTTAAACAGTTGTTCAGCCAAGGTTATTTCGATCTATTGTTGTGAGCTCTGTAGCTGAGCTACAGCTCCGCTCGGTGACAAGCACGACAGATGAATCGCCTACTGATGATGTACCCGTTGTCCTGACCCGAGCAACGACGTTGCAAGCCAAGGCAAAATTACTTTCCACTTGTAATGTCCTTTAGCCAAAACAGGTCGCTATGTCTGTCTGTCTGTTCGCGGTTTCACTCCGACTATTAGTGCTAGAAAGCTGCAAGTTGGCGTAGGTAAGTATGTATGTATATTAATTAAGCCGACAGTGGGAAAATAAAATCTTGACGGATACGGGATGTACACATGCAGGAGGCACCGCAATATCCAAATTATAGTACTGTCACAGATTACTAATAAGTTACTACGTAACAGATACATCACTTCCCTACAAACGCCAAATACCTACGCTTTATTTAACTAAACTTTCTAGCTGTCAAGCGACGCGAGGAAATATGAGCCTAACTGCTTTGACTCAACGGAGCGTTTTAAGTGCACAGCGGGCGATGACGTCGGCCGTTGTGAGATTACCTTAGGGTTGACTCGAATGTTGTAAAATACAAAAATGAACGTGACGCATATTTATGAAAAGAAATTTTATTAAAAAGGATCTAAAGATGATTTGACTTTAAAAGTTGTGACGTAATAAGAGCGTGTGATTTTCATAGAAACTTCATTAACTGTGGATGTACCATACATCGCATGAGAAACATACGATATTGAGTAATTCTTTATAGCATACTTTCTAGTTCACGTAAATCGTTGTTATATACTTTACTAGAGGAGCTCGGTGGCCCGCACTAGCACTTTCGCATGTAAAGCGGCACCGGGCGTGGTCCGCACTTGGATGGGTGACCACAAGTGGCATAAAAATTGAGCTCCTCTGTGCTTCGGAAGGCACGTATAAGCCATTGGTCCCGGCTGTCATATTGTATGGCAGTCGTTAAGCTATGTCAGATGCCTTTAGGCAGCTTGAAAAATCTGAAACCAGTGTTGGCCACTTACACACACAAAAAACAACAACATATACTATCTGGATACAGTACATCGATGTTAAACTTTCGACGTTCAGTAGGACAATCAAACTTCATACCTACAAAATAATCTGATTGGACGAGACCGTACCAAATCCTATTCTATACGACTACCTACTTTTTAACGAAAAAAAAAACACTTACTTTCCTCGTCTTTTGGCAATGTGAAAAACGACAATTCTTTATCGGTTCTTTGATTTTGACATTGGAATACCGCACAATAATGTCTTGACATTGTTAAATATAACGCTTGTTTATATTGTAAATATAAGAAGATATTGTAAACAAACAATACGCAGTAAGCAAGTCTCATACACGCGACTGCACAGGCCGGAGTGCGGCGCCCCTTTGCCACTTGGGCGTTAGAAAACACGGCTAGCCGGTAGGTACATTTTGAGCGATCTTGATCGAGTGACGGAGGCCTGGTACTGTTTTAAATGAAAGTGATATTTTTTCATTATGTCACGAAAGAACGTAAGATCATCTTTCAAATTGTATCTGAATCAAAATTCCGTATTCATAACATCTCTTGGAAATGATGGCAATAGTAATGAGTAGTGCTTTTACCAACAGATAGATATGTCAATCGAAAAGCAGTACTTTCATGGGATGATTGTAAATTGCTGAGATCTGGCAACCCTGCCGAAAAATAGAAAGAAAACACTAAATTTTGGGGGTCCCCCATAGAACTGAAACTCAAAAATTTATTTTTCATCAAATCCATACGTGTGGGGTATCTATGGATAGGTCTTCAAAAATAAAATGATATTGAGGTTTCTAATATCATTTTTTTTAACTGAATACTTTGCGCGAGAGACACTTCCAAAGTGGAAAAAAGTGCCCCCCCCCCCCCCATAACTTCTAAATAAGAGAATGATAAAACTAAAAAATATATATGATGTTCATTACCATGAAAACTACCAGCGAAAATTTTACCTTTCAATTAATCAACTCAAATATAAAAATTAAAAAAAAAACATACTGCAAGACTTTTATATTATGTTATTTGCTACTACGGAACCCTTCATGGACGAGTCCGATTCGCACTTGGCCGCTTTTTTTTATTTAATTTACGAGCGACGCCCTTGTCGGTAGAATTTTTTTATTTCCTCTCTGTCTTCAGCCAGCCTTTTGACATCTTGGTACAACACCACCTCTACTTTACTTTACCTCTTCCCCTTCTTCCTTCTATTTTGCCTTCTATTATTATCTTTATGATTTCGTCGTACCGTACCAAGAGTCCCAACATATTTCCTCCACTATTTTCGATAGTTTTTATTAATTTTCTCCTTTCACCTGCTGTAATTCTATCCTTAAGTAATCTTTTTCATCCTTCTCCGGCACCACATTGTTAATGCTTCCAATCTCTTTATTTCTTTCTTCATTAATGTCCACGTTTCGCAGACGTATACCGCAATACTCCAGATGTACACAAGTCTTTTAGTCAGTAAATATTTCTTCTTATTAAAAGCTGCTTTTGACCTAGCTATTCTCGATATAATATCTCGCGTACATCTGGAGTCTCAGATTTATACTACCAAGATATTTAAAGGTACCTGTTCTATATTAACTATCACATACAATTTTCTTGATTTTCTTGTTTTTTGAATCTGTGTGCAGGTAAGCGATAAATAAAGAAATAAATACTTCGAACTTTATTTCTTTAATTATCGCTTACATGCACTCATACAGAAGATGGTCAGTAGGTAAGTACATGAAACCTGGCAGGGAATTGCGACATTATAGGAACTTATTTGAATGTATATAATATTAATTGAATCATAATTAACGACGCAAAGAAAAAAAAGAATTAGCATAAATAAATTAAACATTAAATTAAATTGATTTCAATAGTTAGAAAATATAAATAAGATTTAGAAATTAGATTTATAAATTCAGTCATTCAACGTCAGCATTGCTTTGTTTTTTTCGTATTAATTTTAAGTCCAGTTTCGATAAAAGTGCTATTCATAATTTGTTGTTTAATAAATAATAATAAATTAATTAAGTTGTTAAATTCTTTGCATCTTTTGCCAGAGCTGCAATATCATCCGCAAATGTTACAAAGTGTATTCTCCGTTTACCTTAACACTTTTCATGTTTATACTCCATTTTTAGAGAGAGATAGTGTGGTACTACGGTGGTTAAGGCCATACCCAAATTTTCCGGGGTCCAGTGGCGCCGCCATTTGAAATAAATCATTTAAAAGGAAACGGAGATGTCATTCAAAATTGTGTCTTGGTCAAGCGCTAGATAACTCTTAAAACTATTTTATGAACTACTGTTTAAAGTGCGAACGTGAAGCTTTTCTACGCACATTAGCTAAAAGTGGCCGTTTTTCGCAAATGTGCGTAGAAAACCTTCACGTTCTCACTTAAAACTACAAAAAGTAGTTTAAAAAATACTTCGAATGGGTATCTAGAACTTGACCAAGACACAATTTTAAATGATATCTCCATTTCCTTTTAAATGATTTATTTTAAATGGCGGGGCCACTGGACCCCGGAAAATTTGGGTATGGCCTTAATAAGACCTGATTAGCCAGTCAAAATAAAAATTCGGTAACAAAAAATGTTGACTAAAACTCAAAGGTAAAATCGGGAGATCAATTAGTAGTACCGCTGCTAGGCGCCGCCGACCGGCCGGCTGGAGTTCATCGAGGTTACGCGGGATCAGGCGGCAGTTTTGGACGGCCGTAACTACGTGATCTTGATCGAAAATAATTTTCACAACTTTTTAATCATAAGTCATACACAGGATTAGTTATACAACAATCAAAGTGGTACGAGCCACAAAAACACCACTAACATCACTGTTCCTTCAACGACTAACTAGTTAATGCGAGCGCGGGAGTCGGGA
Source organism: Acrobasis consociella (assembly GCA_963555685.1). Lineage (NCBI taxonomy): Eukaryota > Metazoa > Arthropoda > Insecta > Lepidoptera > Pyralidae > Acrobasis > Acrobasis consociella. The sequence goes on from OY743107.1 coordinate 2,109,285, forward strand.
GCGGGTAGGGTAGCGTTATGAAAACAAAATTGCCGATCCTGCACCCCTCGCATGTAACGTCAGTGTTGCCAATTTCCATATAAATAAAAAAATAAAGAAATCCCGAAAGTACCGAAAATCCCGGTTCTTCTATTTTAATTCCCGGTTCTTTTACCGCTACAAAAAACCGGGAAATCCCGGTACTAAAAATCCCGGTTCTATACCCTATTGGGTACACCAATAAAAGGTTAATGTGTCATAGGGTAAATAAATTCTTCTATCCATATTTATGTATGACAAGACAAAAATGTTGCGAAAATTACTTTTGATCGAGACCACGTAGTGTTAAATAAAAGATTCGCATAGATTCTATGACACGTGTTTATCTCCACCGTCTACGCCCCAGAAAGTTTGTTATAATTTTTTCACCAAAGACATTTAATTTCTACCTTCATTATTTATTCAGAATGAATTCTCACCAACCGGTCAATTAGTGCTGCCAATTTTTAAAATATCCGTTTGTTCGTTACAACTTGCCACAGATACCCGACCGTAAGAACGTACCAACTGTATCAATCGACTTCCACTTAGGTTTTATTAATTTAGCAACACTTATGACAACTGCCAATACTGTTTACAAATCGTGATACTTATTAGCTACAACAGATCTAAGAGTTTTAAATAAAAGTAATACTTAATAGTAGTTACGCCTGACCAAAACTGCCGCGTGAGCTCGATGAACTCTGCCGGGCCGGCCAGGTGGTGGTACAACTAACTGATCTCACGATTTTTTGTTTCTGAATTTTTATTTTAACTAGCTATTTAGGTCTTACTAACGATCCTTATGAAGTGGCCTTCGGCTTCAAAACCATTGAAAAATCACCATGCAGAGAGTAATACGGAGTAATCTGGCTTACAATTGATGATAAGTTATTCTTTGCACTACCTAATTTGCTAAAACTTGCCATATTTAACATAGTCAGTGCCAGTGTATACTTAAGTATACACCAAGGGGTGAGTTGTCACAGGCCAGTGTGTAGTTCAGAATACACCGTTCCTTACATATTAGTATGGCGTTTGAAAGCGCTGGCCCTGGAGAATGTACCAGTGTTTTGGGGTTTGATTATGTATAGAAATGAAAAAGTTATGATTTTTTTTTAACAATGACTTAATTTCTATAGGAACATACACAAAACTTAAATTCTTCTTCTAAAACATAATTATTTCAGTCTTAAATCAACTTATTATCTATGCTGTCGCGCAAATAACTTCTTAAAAGCTTCTAGTGCGCCTTGTTAAAACATTTTCGGCAATAAAACCATTTACAAATATTGCATATGGTTATTCGTGTTCTAGTTTTCCATCTATGATTTTGCCTTTTTTGCCATAAACTGCATAGCACCCTTTACAACGACCTTTCTTCGGTTTCGGAGAGTTCTCGACGATATTATCAACAAGTTTGTGTACTGCTGAAGTTGAGGCTGGTTGTGGCTCTCTTTGTGGCTCAGTTACATTTCCCGTGTTTTTATCAATCATCTGCTCAATAACGACCTCTCTAAATTCGGTGATAGTCAACTTACCGTGTCTGGAATATTTAGAGTATAAGAAATAGGCATTTACGAGACTTGTACCCCAGATCAATTCAAAAATAAGCTTTCTATACCACTTCACACAACGCCTTAGTGCTGAACTATAAGATGCCATTTGGTCGCTAACATCAATTGATGATTTTCCTGTATTGTAATCAACGATGGAAATGGTTTCAGAATGGATCTACCAGTTTTAGTCCTGATTGTCTCCATTGATTTCGCAGAATGTTTAGTGGTTAGTGACGTTACGTATCGTTTATCTTTCCATTTTGTCAAAGCTATTTTACCATCATCTGTCTCCATGCCTGCCAATTCTCCTTTCTTCAATATCTGTCGAATAACTCTTCCTTCGATGCATGTTTTCTGTTCTGTCTAAATGTTCCGACTAAATCGGTCTTTCTATAAATAGGTATTAGACTTTGGTATATTGTAGTCGCCCTTGAGTTGTTTGGGTCCATATAGGTGACGTAAAAAGATATCATTATTTCAATCTGGTACTATTGGAAGTCTCTTTTAAAGTTCACATAAGAAATGAAAATCAAGTAAAGATCATTCTTTCTTTCATTGTCCTCATCTGATAATTCTTATTCTTAAAAATAACTATAGTATGGTATTTCAGTCAAGCATGACCTACTTTCACAATCCATTAAGATCCTCGGAAGGTGCTTGTTACGCATGACGCGCTCTGTGACATCACGTCGCAGTGATAAATAACATCAATGAATCCCGCCCAGCTCTAAAATGTTTATGTTTCGTATTATACTTGTTTTAATAAGGAAGTGGCATTAATATAAATTAACTGAATAATAACAAGTGATTAAAAATACAGGGTAAAAAAAGTGATGAATCAAACAATCAAATTGTAAATGAAAATCTTAAAAATATTAAAAGCTTAATTTATGAGTCAGTTAATTTAATGTTCTCTACCCTCCGGAACGTTACGTCCTATTACCGGAATGTCCAGTCGGTTCATTAAGTCTACTTCCCTGAATGTCCATTTTCCTAAACGTCCTTTTTCCTAAACGTCCTTTTCCCTGAACGTCCATTTCCCTGCATGTCTTTTCCCTAAACATCCTTTTCTCTGAACGTCCATTTCTCTGAACGTCCATTTCCCTGTATGTCATATCCCTAAAATAGCGACTGCCATCTGACCTACACAACCCCACAGGGAAAGGCCCAACCAAGTGCAGGTTTCCTCATCATATTTTCCTTCACCGTAGGAAAAATCGGATAATGTACTTAAGTTAGAAAAAACTCATTGGTACATAGCTTGAGAGTGGGCGCGAACCCAGACTCTTGGGGAGTGGGCTCGCGCTCAAACCAACTGAGCTACCGACGCTACATTTTACATACAATCCCAATTGAAGTGTTCTAATGGTAATTGCTAATTTATTTCTGTATGCGTTCCATGTTCTGCAATGCAATCCGCTAATCGCACATGTAGGTGAATACTTATATAATTATGCTACCTCTTTTTTATCTAAACTTGACATTTAATGATTCATGCGTGTGTAATGACACAAGGGGACACAATGACACTATTCTCCTTTGTTTCTAAACTAGGAAAAGCGTTGTTTATTTCAATATTATAAAATTACGTAATGGACGGGAATAATACAATACAGTTTATAAAAAGCAGAAAAGGAAAAACTTGTCTGTTAAGAAATGGGTTCAAATATAATTTCAGTAGGAAAAACAAGATAGGTACTACCCTGTGGAGGTGTTGGAAACGTGACGAATGTTCTGCAACAGTTACTTGTAAATCAAGTGAAGTGATTCGTGAAAGTAAGGAACATACTTGTCAGGCTAATGTAATAAAAAATGAAATACAAGTTATATTGAATGAATGTAAAAAAAATGTATGTCGAGATTTACGTCCCATTCAACAAATCTTCGATGATAATTTTGTGGAGTTTAAGATGAAGGGGGAGGAATACAGAGAGGCTATGCCATCTTTTTCTTCGATAAAAAATCAATTATATAAAGCCAGAAAAGATTTTTTGAAAGTGGACAGGCTTCATTACAACAATTTACGAGATATCAAATTATCATCGACATTGAATGACAATTTTTTACTTTGTGAAGATGGTGAGGATGAAAAAATTATTATATTTGCGTCGCCTCTCGTAAGAAGATTTCTCAAAGGTTACATTGGCATTTATTATGCCGACGGAACGTTCAAAGCAGCTCCTCCACCCTTTTATCAATTGTACGTTCTACACATTGATCTTGGATCAACCATAACTTCTACTAATATTGTACCAGCTATTTATGCATTCCTGCCAAACAAAACAGAGGGGACCTACCTTAGGTTATTCCAACTGATAAAAGATAAACTTCATATAAAAATTAGCCAATTTAAGAGTGATTATGAAATAGCTCCTATGAACGCTATGCGTACAGTTTTCTCCGGTGTTCAATTAACAGGGTGTTTTTATCACTTTAATAAGGCTATATGGCGCAATGGCAAAGAATTGAAAGTAAACAAGACGAGAGAAGGCAGAAAAGTCTTGAGAATGGTCGCCCTTCTTCCGCTTTTACCTAGTAATAAAATAGATGAAGCCTTAAATGCGATATGGAATGACGCTCCGCGATCTCCGGAAATGAGCAAATTTATAAAGTATTACCAACGTCAATGGGGGTCCAACATAAAACCTGCATTTTTGAGTTGTGCAGGAGATAAACATCGCACTACGAATTCACTGGAAGGATGGCATCGTAGGTTAAATTCCAGAATACCTAAAACGCCTAATTTATATTTAGTTATCTATTCTTTAAAAAAGGAATCTTTACATTATGATTGTATCATCAATAAAAGTTTATTTCAAACATTGACCCGAAAAAATAGAAGATTGCAAGACATTGTTTTCGATAAAAAATACAAAAGCTTGCTAAGTACATTACAAAATGGTGAGATGGACACAAACTGCTTTTTGAAAAAGATTATTTATTTACGATTAAAATGCAAACAAAAATTAAAAACATGTTGATTTTATACTTAGGTACTTTAGGTAATTTTTAATTCAGTATTTTCGAACGAGGAACGTCATTTAATTATTTTTTTTTAGTAACATGAAAAAAGCTTTTGTATTTTTTATCAAAAATTAAATCTCTTGCAATCTCAAGAATTTATTATTACATTAGTCTTTAAAGATATTATTTAAAATACATATTGTGTTAATTTCGTTTCCTTAAAATTTGGTGGTTCAGTGCACGAAGGCACTTAAGGTATGGCCGCCCCTAATCATAAGAATTATTTTTTTCATCCTTCCAATGGATTTGTAGTGTAGTTAATAAATAAGCTATTATTAATGTAGGTATGTCTTAAATTAGTTTATTTTTATTACACATCTAATAAAAAATGATGTTTTTCTAACATTTTATTTTTTATTATAATCAATCGATTATCCCCTGTATTTGGAGAAAATAACATCATCAGGTATTAAGGGAGCGAGGTATCGAGGAAGTAGACATTGTAGGAAGTAGACATTCAGGGAAGTAGACATTCGAGGAAGTAGACATTGTAGGAAGTAGACATTCAGGGAAATAGGCTTTCGAGGCAGTGGACATTCAGGGAAGTGGACTTACGGAGACAGGACGTTAAGGGAAGTAGACTTAATGAACCGACTGGACATTCCGGTAATAGGACGTAACGTTCCGGAGGGGTTCTCTAAACTGCCATCATTTTAATAATACATCATCAATGTACACGAAAATGTGAATAATGAACACAGTAGGTACTTATCAGCCAAAACCATTTGTGAATCAGAGATCTATTATTCAGAGTTCATCAAAATCGGAATTAATGTACACACAACGGCTGTTCGTTAATCACGGCAGAATAAAATATTAGTAGCCACGTATCGCATTTATGGAGTTTGACAGAAACCACACGGTGAACCCAATTGTACATGGTGGGTGCAAATCAAAAGCGATATTCCGGCTATTGAGAGCAACAACAAGCTATCTCTTGATTCCTGTGCTGTCACCAATTATCAAAAACTGGCACCTGTGTTAGTCTGATAGTCTGCCATTCGGAGGTTCCAGGATCGATCCTCAGGACTATCGTTGTGTTAATTTAGTATTCTATAGGTAACACGAGTAGTTAACTTTTGTGTGCTTTGTCCTTATTTGTTTGATTTCCTTGAGATTACAAGGAATATTATTCCAACTAGCACGAAAAAAATTAAGCGTTTTCAATATGTCAATTCAAATATATATTTTTCTAATAGGATACCTAATTATAATACCTCATAATAATCGTCACTTTGTTGACGTCAAATGGTAACTTACAGCTTTTACGGTCGCGCTAGTGCAGAAGAAGCGGGAACAAATTGCACTACAGTCTTTTTTTCAAAGACGTCAACTCACAGTTACATTAAAATTTAAAATTGTCTTACATACCATTTTCTGATAACTTAGACCACATGCACGATCTGGTCATAAACTAGCATGCGGATTTATGCGGCGGTCCCGGTAGACGACCCCTTGTTTTATGTCGCATGTAATGTGTTCACTTGACACACTTAATTAGCCAGTTTGGACCGGTTTCAACTACTGGACGTGAGAGAACTTGGAAATGTTTTCAAAATTACTTGGTTTATGACCGCGTTTTGCAAACTTGCTAATTTATGGGTAGGAATTGCGCTTGTTCGAGGAAACAAGGAATATACTGTATGTACTTTCAAGGTAGGTTATTTAGTATGTCTTAAAAATATTTTACTAAATAACCTAATTGCTTAAAAAACCAATTTCGTTTTTTTGGGATAAATAACCATTAGCAAATGTATTTTCTTTTAACATATTGTAGCAAACTGACTTAATTTTTGTTGTAGAAAACAAATATTTTTTGTAATAAAATATACCTTAACCCGACTACGGATATAGGTATATACTATACGGCTAACAATGTATATATTTTTGAAATGTGCCAAATCTTTCATTTGATGAAACAAAAAAAGTATCTCATTTTGTTGTAACATTTTGTGTATACTTTTGTTGCATAAAAATTGTCAACCGAACAATAATGACGAATCTATCATTTACGAAAATTAGACAAGCGATTCAGATACTACCCACATGTCACATATCCACATATACATAGACTACTAAATAATTACCTTCCCTCTTGCCGTAATCGGGTAAAAATTTACAATGTTCAGACTTAGTTTTTGTTTTTGATTTTGAAAAATTAAGAATCCAAATACTTTATGTTAATATTATATTTTTTGTTACCTACCTGACTCATAAAATAGATGAATATGTAAAATTAATAAAGAATATGTAAAATTAGACGGTAAAAAGTATTATAAAACTTATTGCTAGTTATAAGTTAAGAATACAGAATACTGCAAGTACTAGAACTTTCAGATTGGCAAGCACGCTAGGATCTGAAGTCAGCGTGAAACTTGCAGTTCAAACTTTTAATCTATATTTTATGTCAAAGTTTATTATTATCCTTTAAGAGTATTTGAACGAAAGCTTAAGAAACTCAGACTAATTTTTGAAATAAAAGTACGATTGTAGTAGTAGTAGCCAATTAATAGTTGACACATGGTACAGTCCGCTTGATGACAATTTGGACACTTTTTTTAAATGTCAAAACAAACATTTCCTATCGGATTTGTTTGAAATACGAAAGCATAATGTTATTATTTTATGAAGGCAAATAGCGCTCTTTATATCAGTTTTCCTGCATTAATAAATATAAAATCTTAGTGAGAATAGATATATAATCAATATAAAGTGACACTATTTTGTGACCTTTTATTTTATGAACTGTACCGAATAATTAATTTTGATTATAAATTTTTTGTTTATTGTATTCAATGAGCTTGATGACAAATTATTGGTTTCTCTGAAAATCAGCGTCTTGGCTCCAAAAAGCCTTGACACAAAAGCTGAGAGAAACCATTTTGGTGGCATATTTTGTTAATTATAAGTGATGTTCTGTACTTTTTGTGGTTGTACATATTATATATGCTCCAAATAAAGATTTTCTATTCCTATTTCAATTAGACATTTCTTTTTAAAATCAAAACAACATTTTCTATTGAATTTGTATGAAATACGGAAGTAGAAATAAGAAATATACTTATAATAGACACACTATCCTTTAAGATAAAAACTACTTTATGTTTCGTACGGGGTTTTAACATTCTTCTGATTTTACGTCAAGTTTCAAAGAAAACAAAAACAATTTGACATTACGAAACTAATAAAGAAATATCAACTTTAAATAATTAAGATGGCACTTTTTACAGCACTATTAAAGCCAGTATGAGCTATAAAAAGGCTTATGCCAGACTTTCATCACTAGCGCCTGGAATGGTATTTTAAGGCACTTAAAACTTTATCGTCGTCACTAAACACCTCGCTTTATGTCTAAATTTGCTTTTTTAAAGACACATCGCCTAATTTTGGTAAATTTCGACGAAATAATATTATCTTTTGTTTTTAGAATAAGAAATATGAAACTTCATCTGGATTCCTCTATTTATCGCCTCTGTAGTTTTGAGTTCCACTCCATCTCTTCGTGTCGATGCATAAATGCCGGTTGCGACTGGAGTGGCAGCGGCCGGCAGCGCATATATAATTATTTACGGCCAAGCCATATTCACCTTTACTTTATTCTGATTTTACGAGAATAGTCAAAGAAAACAAAAACATTAAATTAAAAAAAACTAATAAAAAGATTTCAACTTTAAATAATTAAGATGGCACTTTTTACAGCACTATTAAAGCCAGTATGAGCTATAAAAAGGCTTATGCCAGACTTTCATCACTAGCGCCTGGAATGGTATTTTAAGGCACTTAAAACTTTAGCGTCGTCACAAAACGCCTCGCCTTATGTGTAAATTTGCTTTTTTAAAGAGACATCGCCTAATTTTGGTAAATTTCGACGAAATAATATTATCTTTTGTTTTTAGAATAAGAAATATGAAACTTCTGAATTCCTCTATTTATCGCCTCTGTAGTTTTGAGTTCCACTCCATCTCTTCGTGTCGATGCATAAATGCCGGTTGTGACTGGAGTGGCAGCGGCCGGCAGCGCATTTTTACGGTCAAGCCATATTCACCTTTATTTTATTCATAAAAAGAATAGAATAGCTTGCCAGTACTTTTTATCTTAATGTGGATTGGCGCTAAGAGGTAACAAAAGACGTAAACACATAGTGCAACAACTACATTTCTTCTTAACTTTGCTTAGTAAGAAGGTGGAAAATACTAAAATAAGTTTATTAAATACCATTTAAAACAAGATTTAAAAAAAAAGTATGTAGATACTTATGTACATTTTAAACTGTCCTGAGATTAAGACGGATACAATTTTAATTTTGTGGTTCGGAAGTAAAAAAAGTTAAAGAAGTACATTTCAATATGAAATTTAAAAAAAAAACAACCGACTTCATTTTTTGAGGAGTTTCTATTACATCTCCAAAGTTATTTCTTCATCACATCTTGACCAAGTTAATATGGAACCATAAGTACTAAAAACCGACTTGACCCCCAAACTAGACAATTGATTTTGATAAAACTTGTATGGGACCACCTGACAAGTAAACTCTTTCAAATAAAGAAAAAAAATATTCCAAATTCGTCTACTTGTCTTCGAATAATAGGTGAACATAAAAAAAGATCACGAAAAATTGATAACCTCCTCCTTTTTGGAAGTTGGTTAAAAAAAAAACTTTAAAATTGGTTCAAAATTGGCTAAGACATCGACATACATAATACATACATAAAAATAAACAAGTCTGTTAAATAAATATTACTTTGTTGGAGCTCGGTGGCCTGGCGAGAGTGCGCATTGCTGGCGCTTTCGCAAGTAAAGCGTCACCGGGCGTGGTCCGCACTTGGATGGGTGACCACAAGTGGCTTAATTCTCGAGCTCTTCCGTGTTCGGAAGGCACGTTGGTCCCGGCTGTCATTGTATATTTTTCATGCCTTCAGGCAGGCTGAAAAATATGACACCAGTCTTGGCCACTTACTGACACGGAAAACAATATTACTTAACTTCATTCAATTTAACTTCGCTTACCAATATACCACTTGAATGTGGTCTCCTTTAAAATATCAATTCGCGTTATATTCAATGTACGTTCTAAGGTAAGTGACAATTTCCTGGTTCAATATCCAAGCTGCATTTAAATGATGTTCAAATTGGTAGAGTTTTCACCGGATTCTTCGTATTTTATTTGATTTCTAAATTCATTTGTAACTTTACGGGATTTACCATGACGTCCATGACATTGTTTTCTTTAGGATCACATTTTTATGAATCGTACAAGTTTCGAAACTTGTTTCTCCTAGTGAAGCTAATTTAACAATTTTATTTTATAAACGGCATACCTAATTTATATAATCGGCGATAGAGGGCGTTATCCGAACTTCGAACTACGAGTAGGTATTTTATAAAATACATATAAATGTGATATGATATGATTATGTTATAAGTGATATATGTAGTTGGTGAATGTGGGAGGTAGGAGGACTAGTGTAATGTAATTAATTCTTTTATGGACAAAAAAGGTCCGAAATAAAGATATTTCATTTTTATTTATTTTGTATAATTCAGGCATATCAATTGAAAATATATGTGAAATTGGGCTAGCAACAACAACCGAATAAAGTTTTCAACTGTTTAGTATCTAATGGTAGCTTAACTTGAAAAAGTGTCTGAGATTTGTTCATGGTCCTTCAAGTCGGAATTTATTTCAAACTCAAATCGATAAAAATAAAAACTTTTCTTTGAAATAATACAATGGTTTTACACTACAGCGACAAAAAGGTAAACTTTCAAAATTTTCACTTTATATTCAATTATGTATGAAAGATGTATCTTTTCGTCGCTGTCAGTTTACATAGACTTTATTATTGTCATTGAAAAATTCAGAAGTTTCGGCAAATTTCTTTCAGAAATTATTCAACTTGAGTATTATATTGACGATAATCGGAAACAACTAAAACGTAATTCTGGATTTAAGGGTATCTTATCTGACGTCACTTTAACATCCAAATAGTCTTCATTTCTCCTCAACGCACCCCTATTTGAACGACAGTAAAATTTACTTTGACATTCTCTAGATTGAATATTCTATCATCCCACAATACATATTATACCATACTCAAATACTGACTAAATATAACTATTTCCTTCGTTAAATACTAATCTGGAAACATTCGTTAATAATAAACAAGTCAAATGCTTGCCTATACATGCCGATATAGAAAAAATATTAATTTACATTTTAACGTTAACCCCATAACCTTATTATCACTCTCTCAATTAAAAATAGCGGCATAGGCAATAAAAAAAAATTATGGTGTGCTCTTTCAGCTTTCCTTTCCTCTGCTTACAGCACTATGTTAAAAAACCTTAAAAAGAAGATCAATTGATATGACCTTGTAGCAGATTCAAAGCTGAAACTCTATCTGTAGTTAGGTATATAATGAAGCTATATGTTTATAATACCTATCTATTATTATATGAGTTACTCGTATGTATACAAATATTTTCAGTCTTCTTCCGATTTTTAAATGCTACTATTACTGTGCCTTTAGTCGCATAAAGTCCACTGTGTCAAAATGTCCCCTGTATCAAAATGTCACCATGACTGTCAACGTTTTTAATTCTTAATGTTTTTCGTACAGGAATTTTTCTAAACCGAACAAAAACATGCCAGTAAAATATATTCTAGCAAGCACAATCAGTTGCAGCATACTAGTACTCGACCAATATGAACTCAAACGTACTTGCAGGAGTTAACGACGTGCTCACATTTAAAGCTGTCTGGCGTGACATCATGGCTCTATTTCTATCCGCCGGGTTGTTCTCTTGAGTATAAGTGGCACTTGGTAAAGATTTGCTAGAAGTTTTAGGAATAGGTTGGATGTTAGAAACTTCAGATAAATTCATTGATAATTTTATTTGAATCATGTGTTGAAGGTCAAAATGTATTAAATAGATGTTAGATGATGATGGATGTTTGTCGATTTGTGCTGCCATCTATAGTTTGTGCACGCTCCCCATAGCTGTTTATGTCCCATAGTTAGACGAAGGCCTCCCCTTGTTGTTTCCAGCTATTTCGATATTTAGCTATACTTCTTTCCAATCCTTATCAAATGCAAACAGGTCGTTACTCCATCTCATTTTAGGCCTTCCCCTTGACCGTTTCCAGTTTCCTGGAATCCACAGGGCACCATTCGGCAAACGTAATTGGCACATATAATACACAAATAATTACATATAAAAGATACATAATTAAATAAAAAAATCAATCCTACATGAACCTACGTAAAATAAACATAAATAAATATACTAGCACTTTATTACTTCTTTGGTCACTTCTTTAGCTATCTCTTCTCAATTGCGCTCGTTAACATTATAGAAATAATAATATATTGCAGCTGGTACAGTCGTTTTGGGTAAGTTTGAATTGCGGTTTAACTTTGAATAAAATTGTGAAAAAGATTTAACAATTTATTATATGGAAACTTTTTTATGTTTCAATGTCGGAACAGCGTAAAACGGATAACCAAAATGTTTTGTTGCAAACGAGAAGAAAAAAAAATAAAATGTCAATGTCATAATTTTGAAAAATCCCGCCTTTTCGGTGGTGAAGTTGTTGGAAGTGTTTTGTACTCTGATTTGAAATCGTGATTAAATATACAAATAGTATTTTAAACAGGTATGTTTTGATGTTTATCTTTAAAATATAGTTTATAAATTATTAATTTCAATTAATTATCTTTGTTTGATGGTAAATATTGCATAAAACTGATAAAGTTTTGACGACGATCATAATCGAAGTAATTTGGGTAACATTGAATGGTTCAAAGTTACCCGCTTCATCTAAAATATTGTTTTGGATAACTTTGAATACGTATATAATGTTGCTCAGTTCTGATTTAAAATTTCCCTTTTACAGCTGTAATACAAATATGCCCCGAAAAACTCAAAAAGTAAACCCCGGCATTAGGAGATATGGGTTAAAAAGTAATTATACTCCTGAAACCCTCGAAGAAGCCCTTAGTAAAATTCGTTCTGGTGCAATGTCTAGACTTGCTGCTTCAAAGTTTTACAAAATACCCGCCGTGACCCTTTTTTACAAATTGAAAAGTAAACATACTAAACCAGTCGGTAAACCTGTTACTTTTAGTAAAGACGAAGAAACTAGCTTCAAGGCCCATTTGTTGCTGCTAAGCGATCTAGGCATACCTATAAGCATGATGGACTTCAGATATGTAGTAAAAAATTACCTAGACAGCAACAATATAATAAAGCCCCAATTTAAAAATAACCTGCCTGGTTATGAATGGGGTGTATTGTTCTTAGAAAGAAACCCTGAATTAAAAGCAAAAATAGCTCATAACATCTCCCGAAAGAGGGCTCAAGTCACCCGAGGAATGGTCGAGAATTTCTTTGAAAATATCAAAACGGAACTAGAAGGTGTCCCTCCAGAAAATGTATATAACATGGACGAGTCGGGATTTCATGACGACACCGGAAAGAAGAAGTTGCTTTTCCGAAGGGACTCTCGACACCCCGAAGTTATAAAAAATACCAGTAAATCCTGTTACACAGTAGTCTTTTGTGCAAACGCTGGTGGCGCAGTTTTGCCTCCTTTTTTTATATTTAAAGGAAAAAAATTGTGGTCAGATTGGCTTTTTCAAGCTCCTTCAGGGTCAAGAATGGCTGTGTCTGAATCTGGATGGATAGATTCGTCAATCTTTGAGGAGTGGTTGGAAAGACATTTTATCCCGTACGTTAATAAGCAAGTTGGCAAGAAGGTTTTGTTGTGCGACAATCTCAGCGCCCACATATCACCAAAAGCATTGCGGCTTTGCAAGGATAATAACATTACATTCATTTGCTTGATACCCAATTCAACCCACCTTTTGCAGCCACTAGATGTGGGTTATTTTTCTGGCTTAAAAATTGCCTGGAGAAAAGTTCTCAATGATTATCGTCAGACTAGTAAAGGAAAAAAGGTACAAGCACTGCCAAAGCCTCTCTTTGCCCAGTTACTCAAAAAATCCCTAGATATCTTGGAAAATACGTCGTCGGATAACGTAAAGGCCGGATTTAGGAGCTGTGGCTTACAGCCATTTTCACCATCGACAGTTTTAAACAAACTCCCTACATATACGTCGCAGGCAGAGGTTTGCGATTCTGTCAGTTCGAGTTTCATCAGTTATATAGAGGAAATAAGGCAAGGAGATTTAAATGTGAAGAAAGGAGTAAAATTTCAATTACCTATCACGGCGGGAAAAAGTATTTCGGCAGAAGAAGTAGAAAAATATTATGAAGAAAGAGGCAAGACATGTAAAGGGCAAAAGGGAGAAAGCGGCGAGCAATCGAAAAAACGAGGAAGACCCCAAGGTTCTAAGAATAAAAAAAAGAAGAAGATTACTAATGACCAGATTAATAGGAGAGAAGTAGAAGATTCAAGTACTGAAAAAAATTGGAACAATGAGTCTCAAGAAATTGAAAGAGAAGAAATATTAGTAGAAGCTTTAGTTCACCAACCTCCTCTTGTGAAACTTACCAAGTCATCTACTGATAAAGTAAACAACACTTTTGAAAATCAAGTCGAGGCAGAAGATGTGAGCAAGAAAATAAAAGCTGTAAATGAAGAAAGTCCTGACTTAGCCATAGGCAGCGAAGTGATTTTGATGGATGAAGAAGAAGAAATTATAGAAGAATATATAGTAGATGAAACGAGTGGGGATTTACAGATTGTGACGCCTGAGAAGTATGTAGACAAGGAAGACATGAAGAAAATAAAAGAGGGTACATATTGTATCTTTAGAGAAGAGGGTAGTTTGTTCCCAGGAAGGATACAAAAAATTAGGCCGTTACAAGTCTCTGCGCTCCAAAAAAACTTTTTAGGTGGTTGGTCTTGGCCTTCCAAAGTTGACATTTGTCAAATCGATGAGGCCAACATAATAAGTATTATAAAACAGGAACAGTTATCCAATAAGGGTGGCCAAATTTACATTGACGATGACAATCTCTTCATGGAATGGGGTGAATGATTTTGTTTAAGCGAAAATTTGTTTAAGAGAATTTTACTAGTAATTAAGATTTTGATCTCATTTGATAGCCATATAAACGTATAATTTATTTTGTTACACACTTGTTTTCTATTTTATCTCGATTTAATAAATAATTACAAAAAAATGCGATTTTTTTTTCCACCAAATTGGTCCACTTTGATTCATATGGCAAGCCCGAGCTATCTGTCACATTTATATGTCAGTGTCAGATGTCATTTTATAAATTAGGTTTTTTTAAATAAAAATACATAATTTAATCTTGCACAAATCCTAAAATATTTGAATATCAAAGGTTTTTACATGCTAAAAAAATTATATTCAAAGTTACCCAATACTCATGTTAACTTTGAATTTTGAGTTTTGAGGTAAATTGGGTTAATTCTGATGATTCCTCTGTAAATTTATTGTTTTAGAAAATTAAACCAACTCAAAAGGACACTATTTGTTCAATAAAATAAATGTGTAATAAATGTAGATCAGACAGTAATATTAAAAATATTGTAAAAAATATTCAAAGTTACCCAAATTGACTGTATATTTGGAACCTATTTTATATTAAGATAGATGGGAGATTATTATTAAAATTTTAAGCCAAAATTACAGCACTATTTTCGCAATTAACACGTAAATCCACACGACAGCGACATAAAACAGCAGACTTCGCACGTAATCACCTCAGTGCATTTTACGAGCTTAGCCCTGGCCATAGAGTTAAGACCAGAGACATAGACAACGAGCAACTCTCACATTACGCGTAAAGTTATGCAACTGGGATATGGTTCACGCTTATTCAACATTTCATAATTATACTATTAAACAAAAAATCAGACATGGACTGATTATTAGCCCATAGTTTGATTTATTACGGGTATGTCCTTTCCACGTTGTGTATGTATTTGTTATAAAATATAGTATAGTTGAGTTAGCATCCCATAACACAAGTCTCGAACTTACTTTGAGGCTAGCTCAATCTGCGTGATTTGTTACTACGATGCCACAGACAGACACGTCAAACTTATAACACTCTCTTTTTGTCAGCGATTAAAACTATATATCTGCGTCTATTACATTCGTCGCTTCACTCCTTGATTTAGATTCAGCATTACAATGTCGGTGTCTACATTCATCCCTAAGGATTTAGTGACGAAATTAACGCCACTGTGACTTTGTTGTATTGAGCATAAGCTTTGCATTCATAAAGCTTTTTACTGGGATATTAAAGTTTTATGGATGCATTTGGTACTACAAAATGGACAAGATTTTAATTAGCAAAAATAATAAAACCAACAGTATGTAAATTGTATGATATTCTCTTTTCGGTGCAGACTTTGTAATTTTACGAATTCAATAATAGAAAAGATGCATGATGTATTTATATGTCGACATCACCGTTCCGCATGACGAGAACCTGAAGACCGAGAAGGACGTGCTGAGCTAGTACCTTGACTTGGCCCACGAGATGACTGCCATGTGGGATGTGGATTCGACGATCATTGTCCCGATAGTCGTATCGGCAAACGGTCTAATAAAGACCAACTTCTTAAGACTCTCTCGCTAGATGGCTGGGTCAAGGGTCAGATTCAGAAAGCAGTACTCCTGGACACGGCACGCATTGTCAGAAGGTTTCTCTCTCTGCGGCCCTAACCGCCGGTAGCTTGGGCCTTGCCCCGCTGGCAGCGGGCACCTATGTTTGGTTTTGATAATATCTTTATATTTTGTAGTTCTTTTTTGTATTTTACTTTTTATAGATATATAATAAAAACCCGTGTTGTATATATGTGCCCGTGCTCTTATTCTGGTAAAGAGACATATATACAAAATAAATCTCGAATATCTCCATAGTTATTGTTGATAAATAAGCCAAAAATAAATAATCCACTGATGGAAACACACGACTCAAAAATACTTGGATGGCTGGAAGAGATGCCTTTCTCGGATAGGACTTTTAGCAAATTCCAAAATATGTCTGTACTCAATATGTAAGTTGTGCAATAAAGAGATTACAAGCAAACAAACAAAATATTCAACGTAAACATGTAGCTTTGTTACTTACAAGTTGGCATTTGCAACTACGCAAACCTACACTGCGCGTGGCCCGACACGCACTTGGCTAATTATTTATAATATAAAAAATAGCTATTTAAAAAAATAACTACTTATATAACTACCGCAACTTCAATTAAAAAAGCAATATGTCTGACTTTCATCAATTTATCTTGTACCAATATTTTCTCTCCGCAGAAACTTGAAATGAAAAAGTGTATAAACAACTCAATTCTCGCTTTATATCAGGAACGGCGCTCTTTCCGCGAAAATTGTTAAATTAAAGTTTTATGTTTCTCTAGATAAGAATATAATTTCGTTCCATGTGCATTTCTGTCGTTGTAATATTGCTTTAAGACACAGAAAGCAAAGCGTCTCAGTTTCAAAATTGGCCAAAAATGCTTTTGTCTGCCTGTCAGTCTGTCTGTTAGTTCTCACCTATAGGTCTCATTTCTTAGCAAATTCTCGTTAAAGTCTGTTCTCGCCTACAGGTCGCAATTTTTAACAGATTTTAGGTATTACCCGTGGTCCCACCGGCTAGACCTACTGGTGGGTGCACAGATATTTCTTGTTCCCCGTAGACCCACTGTACTACTGTATCTTCAAAGTGGCTGAGATTTCATACAATTGCAATATACCACAGCAAGTATGAAAATGAAAAAGAGTTTGCGTTATGTGGGAAATCAATGCTGTCTATCTATCTGTAAGATTCTTAGGGCCGATTTCATCGTTTTCATTGATAAACGAGTTCAAATTTTTGATTTGACCTCGATCAACGTCAAATGAATTTCAACGACAATTCGGAGCTAATTTTTGATCGCGTTTAGGAAAACGAAGTTCAACTAAACTCATGGACAAAAAAGCACAGATTACAGTAACAATCATTTAATAGTTTTCATTTCACGCAGAAAAGATCAATAACGGAAAAGCAAAACTCATTGATTTAAACCGGTAAAGAATCGCGAAGCAACGGAACGTAAATAAAAAAGTATGTATGTCAAAGTTGTTAAATCTTCCGCGCTCCCGGCCTGCCTGCTAGTCTGACCGACTTGAAGGCCTCCCTCGACCTGTGCCCTCGACCCTCGACTCCCTCGAAACTTGCTTGCTTCAGTTGTAAAACTTAAAAATCAACAATGTCCAAAAGAATGAGTGACGAGGTAATTGGCAGGTGAAAAAAGAAAAAAGGACCCAACTTTTACCGCCAGCGAAAAGTTAGCTTTCATTGACCTGGTACAAAACCATTTCGACGTGGTGGAATGTAAAAGGACGGATACGGTCACCATGCCTCAGAAAACTGACGAGTGGTGCAAAATTGCATCTGTGTTTAACGCCACTTTTCGCTATCTTTAAAAGCTAGTGCTGATAAGATCTTTTTATGTTCAAAATATCATAGCAATATCCATTACACGACGCCAGCCATTGGGATAAACAAGAGGCACAGTTCGCATTGACCTTTGAGATGACGCTCTCTCCGTATTAGAAGCACTCGGCGCTAGGAAGAATGAGGTCACCTACGATGAACTCCTAGGTGCTCTGAAAGCCAGATACGGAGACAGTCACCTGGAGCATGTATACAGGGCGCAACTCAAAGATCGTTGTCAGCGGGCTAGCGAGACCTTACAACAGTGGTCTGTTGAAGTGAAGAGACTGGTGCGCAAGGCATATCAATCATCGCCATTCGTCGTGGAGGAAAGGAGGAAATGCTTTTGCGGGTTTTCATTGACGGAATACGAGATCCCGAAGTCAGTGTGAGTTAGAAAAATTAACAATTTTTAAAAATAATACACGTGTCTGCATTGCAAGGAAAGATAAAAACCTAAAGTCATTTCAGCCGCATAACGTCCACTGCTGGAGGTTGAGGATGCAACCGGAAATACGTGTGTGAGAATATGTCAAATTGGAAATAGAAATAGGACCACTGTAAAAAGCCACATTTTTTGGCTAAACCTGGTGCCACGGCTATGCCCCACTGGTGGATCCGCAGGCAATTTTTTTACCGCTGACCCACTGCACTGTATTGGGTCTACGGGTAATTGAAACATAACTGCCTTTTAACCGTGGTCCCACCACTGACATATTTGGAAAAGGATAATTAAAACTCTAGTACAGTAGGTCTACGGAGAAAAAAAATTACCTGTGGACCCACCAGTGGGTCTAGCCGATGGGACCACGAGTAATACCTCGCATTTTTGGCCAATCTCGAAAAGACGCTTCACTCGTTTGGTCAATTAACTCTTTATACCAATCTTCAGACGACGATATCATCGTAGTGAATTTGATTTTCTTGCCCTTGGGGTCAACGCCTACCCCTACCCCTACTATCCTACCAAGTTATGTACTAAATTGGCAGCTTAGAAATTATTTAAGACTTTTTGCCACCAAACTGTTAATACTCTTTTACTATTTACGATGCCTTCAAACTACGCCGAGGCAAACTTTTTCATCACCTACTTAAAGTTATTTTCTTGATGGAGCTTCCAACAAGTTCCGATGGAAATCTAGTTGCCTTGAAATGAAAATGTTTTGTTGCTGCAGTGAAAACAGGGAGTGTTTTTTAATTCACTATTTTTGTTAAAGTAGTTAAATATATGTTTTTTTTCGTCTTATATAAATAATCCCATGCTGGTCTGGGAGAAACGAAAAACTTTGGCTAATGTGCTATACGGCCTTACAGGAATTTCATGCATAGGTCTCATTTTAGGAATTTTCAAGGAGAGCACCTATATTTTAATATTGTATCATATCATGTAACGAAGAACATCAATTTCTCAAGACGAAAACAACGCAGTCCAATTCATTTGTTCTTTTGGAAACAGATTTCGAGGAGGTGGAGAGTATTTTGATGAGTTTAAAACCAGATAGTGCACCTGGTTGGGATAATATCCCAGCTACATACCTAAAACTAGTCAAAAATGACGTTATACCTATTATTACACACCTTGCAAATCTTTGCTTCAGAACTGGCTCTTTCCCTGTTGCCCTTAAACAATCGATTGTAACCCCAGTTTTCAAGAGTGGGGACAGAGAAGATGTCAGAAATTATAGACCAATATCTGTCCTATCATGTATAGCAAAAATTATAGAAAAACTTATAAATAAAAGACTGATTACATACTTGGACAAATACGACATACTATCCTCTAACCAGTTTGGATTAAGAAAAGGTAAATCTACAGAAGACGCGATTACAGAGTTAACGTCGTTAGTTATTAATCAGCTAGACAAGGGAAACAAATGTCTGTCCTTTTTCCTGGATCTAAAAAACGCTTTTGATACTGTCTTTATACCGCTACTTATAAATAAATTAGAAGAGATCGGCATTAGAGGTACCCCTTTGAATCTTTTTAAAAATTACCTCTGTAACAGACATCAAAGAGTCAAACTGGACACACACACGAGTGACGAGGCAGAGCTAAGCTTTGGGGTCCCGCAGGGATAGGGTACTTGGTCCTACACTTTTCTTGATCTACATCAATGAACTTTGTGCCACAAAACACAACAATGCAAAAATCTTCACGTACGCTGATGATACGGCAATCGTATTCTATGGGAAAACTTGGGCCAAAGTTAAAGAAAACACAGAGATGGGAATGTCACAAGTTGCAAGTTGGTTAAAACAAAACCTGCTTACACTTAATACTAACAAAACGAAATACATGTGCTTCAGTATTTATAATAACACACAACCGAAACAAGACCTTAAAATAAAAATACATAACTGCGGTAATGGAAACTATACTGACTGTGACTGTCCATTTATAGAAAAAGTCTTGCAAATTAAATATCTTGGTGTTGTTGTAGACCATAAACTGACTTGGTATCCCCACATTGAGCAACTGGTCGGTAGGATCAGAAAACTCACTTGGATATTCAAGACGTTGAGACACGTAGTACCAAAATGTGTAAGCAACAGCAAAAACAAAGAAAGACATGTTCTCAATGAACTGTATACGGCCCTGGTTCAATCTGTCTTAGAGTATTGCATTCCAGTTTGGGGAGGTGCAGGGAAAACAAAGTATATGGAAATAGAACGTGCTCAACGATCGCTTATTAAAGTGATGTATTTTAAGAAAATGAGGTATCCTACTGAACTACTTTATAAAGATAGCAATTTGTTATCAGTTAGGAGGTTGTATGTACTGTAAGTCGTTCTTAAAAAACACAAAAGCTTACATTTTTATCCAAATAAACTTACAAAACGGCGTTATACGACTCTGTAGCCTCGGTTCCTGCTGCAAGAACTGAATTTGCGTCTAAACAATTTAAATGTTCATCTGCAAAATTATATAATAAAATAAATGAAAAAATAAATATGTACCCGCAAAAATATTATGAATGTAAAAAAAAATGTTAAAGAATTTCTAAAGACACTAAATTACGATGAAACGGAGTTACTTTTGCAAAAAATTAAATAAATATTATACACAGTTTACACTAAAACTATACACAAAACAAATAGAACGATAGGTGCAACACAAAAACAACACATTATTTTTATTATTATCATCATTCTCTTATAACATGGTTTTAGAATTTAAATTTAATTTGTGATGCAGCGGACGACGAGCCACCATCGCCGCCGCACACATGAAACATAGAAACGTTTCGATACACACACAGCTACAGACGAACCGCGCCGCGTTGATACTTACTTGAATGAAACAAGTTAAACTGCTTCCCCCACCAGGCTCCCCACCGCCGGCCGATCGGCGGCCGCCTATATAAAGCCGAAGCGCAGTCATTACGAGAGGAGACTCACTCGAGTATCCCACCCCGGATCGCTGAGAGCGCTTGTTCTCGGGTCGACTCAGGGCTTCCTCTACCCCTCACCCTTCCCGTCCATCCCGGATCGCCGAGAGCGTTTGTTCTCGGGCCGATTCAGGACCTCCGTTATCCCGCACCCTTCCCGTCCATCCCGGATCGCCGAGAGCGTTTGTTCTCGGGCCGATTCAGGACCTCCGCTATCCCGCACCCTTCCCGTCCATCCCGGATCGCCGAGAGCGTTTGTTCTCGGGCCGATTCAGGACTTCCGCCACCCCTCCTCTTCCCGTTCCTCCCGGATCGCCGAGAGCGTTTGTTCTCGGGCCGATTCAGGATTCACCCCCGTTAGGCACCCCTTCAGGGTGAATTTCCGGAGCACCCCTCGGTGCCCGCTTCCGCGCCCCTAGAGCGCCCGGAGCCACGCCCTAACGTAAGCATACGTTAGGGGTGGTGATCCCGATCCCGACCACCGTGTGGTCAGGGAGTCCCGTTCCTCCGGGGTGTCTTTTGCACCCCGCTTCTCGCGCCCGTAGAGCGCCCAGACCACCCCCTACCGTAGGTACCCGCTAGGGGTGGTACCCCCTGGACGTGCCCGCGCACGACCCACATACCCGTTAGCGGGAGGGGCTTCGTCTCCCCCCCGCTCCCCGCCTATTCTGTTCCGCCCGCGCGTCTCCCGGGCCCGGCATACCACCCCTCACCCCTCCAGGGTAAGCGGATCCAAGCAACCCCCGACGTAAGGTTGCCCGTAGGAATAGTCCTGGTTCCGGAAGTAGAATTCATACGTCAGTCCGTTCGGTGCGCCGACGCACCCCGCTCCTCGACCCTCTGTCGGGACCCCGTGACGTCGTTTGAGGCTGTGTGTTCGTTTGCTACCGCATATCGCGTCGTAACTCCACCGTGCTCAAACACTCCTTCCTCTCTGATAGGCAATTAGGCAGTTAGCATTAAGGGTAGTTGTGAACCTAGAATAAGACTAACTTAAGAACCTATTAAATTGCTGTTACCGTAGGTATGGTTGGTTTAAATCCTCACTCCTCCCGGTAGGTTACCTCCTAGACCTTCAGACCCCCGTCATACCACGCCGGGTAACGGGGATCTTCTAATGTCGATGACAAGCGTCCAGGGTTCGACTCCCTGAAAACACTTCATCACAAATTAATTGCAATTATTAATATTGACCTGTCCATTGTTAGTATGTACGTGGATTAAGAAATTTGATAATATTTTAATTTTTTAGCTATTATAATTTATTTTAATTTAATGTAGGTAAATAATTTAATGAGACCATAATTGTGACCATTTTTTAATTCACTATTTTTGTTAAAGTGTAACAAATAGTTTACTCCCGGCAGAACTAGATGGCGCTGTACAAAATTAGAACGCGCTATGGTTATTTTTTTACAATATCGTTAGAAGTCTCTCATACAACCATTGTTAATTTTAATTTTCTTATTTCACTATCCACTTGTGGGTTGCCACCTGAAAGCTCCATTCAGTAAATAGTCTTAGTAGTTAGCAATTAGTTAACTTTAGTACTGGCACGGCTGTTCCGCAGCTCGAAAAGTACTATCACGTCGTAAGTTGTAATTCACAATAAAGAGTAACGTGCCAAATCAAATGGTTTTCTTCATCTTCGCCAAAACCTCGTTATAACTGGCGCCCAACGTGGGGCCGACCCCCTGGAGAAGATTCTCACGGATGAGTGAAGAAGAATCGTTCTACTCGCCTTCGAAATCTACGCGACGGTGTTCATTCATCGTTACCAAGTACGGACGCATTACATCTACCAAAGCGAAGAAGAAGAAGATGGCCACACTCAGCAGCGACCAATTCGAGACTCTGATGTCAAAAATATTATCAGTACCAGCCTTAAAACACAAGCCTGGGTCTTTCACTACTTGTCGGTATTCCTACGATGGGAAGAAGAGCGCGGATGCCGTGGAAGCCTTCATAGCGGCCGTAAATATATTCAAGCGAGCTGAGAAAATATCGGACAAAGTCGCGCTAGAAGAACTACCTCTTCTCTTGAAAGATGAAGCTGGCATATGGTGGCAAGGCGTCAGGGCTGAAGTCAAGACCTGGACAGAATTCGAACGCCGTCTACGAGACAACTTTGCACCGAAGAGAGAAACATACCTTATCTTTCGTGATATTCATCAAATAAAGCAGGGGCCTCAGGAGAAAACGGATGATTTCATCAACAAGAAGCGTCTGCTGTTTTCTCAACTTCCCGAACCAGTTCTTCCTGAGACGACTCAACTCGATATTATATATAGCTTGTTCCATCTGGAAATACGCGACAAGATACCGCGAGCTAGCGTACAATCTTTTGAGGAGATGAGCAGAGCCGCACGTGGCGTGGAACAAGTGCGCCAAGAGAAAGGAGTTTCTGTGTGCACTATTGATAAATCTCAATCAACTGAACAAGGCAAAAAGACCAGATGCAAGTTTTGTAAGAATATTGGTCATTCAATCGAGCAGTGCAGGAAAAGACAGGCGAACCTGAACTCATGCAAAGCAGTACAACAACTCACATCTGAAGTTGACACCCAAGCTCCATCTCCCTCAGCCCCTAAATTTAGCTGCTACGGATGCGGCACTCCCGGTGTGGTACGCAGCAACTGTCCCACGTGCCACAAAACAAAAGCTCCTCCAGCTAAGGAAATAGGCTTCTGTGCCATTGACACAACAACTGACGCTAGAGATAGACCTGTTGTCTTCATAGAAGTTAAGGGAGTAGAAGGCGTGGCATATATAGATACTTGTGCAAAGACCAGCGTCGCGTCTTATGATCTATATAGTCGCTTGAAACAAAAAGGACAGCAATTCCGAAAGCTTGACGTTGGCGTCACTTTAGCAGATGGTGTACCAAAGAATCAAAACGTTCTTGTTACTACGATACCAGTTAAGATCTGTGACCGCATCATTTCTACTACGTTCCTGGTACTGCCTGAGGCACGCACAAACCGCACGCTCCTAGGAGTTGGTTTTATTCGGGATGCACACATGATTCTAGATTTACCCCAAAGCACCTGGTATTTCCTTGAAGACCCAGAAGAAGTTTTTGAGCTGTATGAGGAAAGCTTTATAGATTTCAAGGGAAAAGTGATTGTGTCGGCTATGGACGCAGAAGTTACCTTTTCTCCCGCCTTACCGGAAAGCAGCAATACGGAAACATCTAGTGGTTCTCGAAGCTACGGACCACTGATACCCATAGACCTCGACACTCCACCACATAAGAAGGCATGCACCGAACTGTTCGATGGTTACTCACCCGTGATGGACATGTTGTACAAAGACGCAGAGAAAGAGTTGGAGGATTACGACTTAAATTACCCCGTTTCCTCGCTGTTCCCTAGCACCGATGTATGCTCCGTGGATGTTAGCGCTCTTGAAAACTTTTTGAGTAAGAAGGAGAACGTCTTTTTGCTAAACGGTAAGCCAGCTACTGCAGTGGATCATATGATCGAAACTGGAGATCATCCTCCAATATCCGTACCACCTTATAGAATATCCCCAGCGAAGACTACGATTCACAAACAAGAGCAAACCGAAGCATTTGAAACTCCGCGAAAGCTTCTCCTCTCTTCCCCTATTCTGGTACAAGCTGATGAATCGAAGCCCTACACGATTAAGACCGACGCGAGTAATAATGCCATCGGTGCGGTTTTGGTCCAGGGGGAGGGATCTGAAGAACACCCCGTTGATTACGCGAGTAGACTCCTGACAACACCAGAGAGAAACTACTCTACGACAGAGCGCGAGGCTTTGGCTATGATCTGGGCAGTTAGTAAATTTCGCGGATACATTCAAGATTTTACTCCTAAATTCGCACCAAGACGACGTGACGAATATGTCATTAAAAAACGGCATGGTTTCAGCCCTTTTGAAATCGTTACTGCCGATACCGGTCTTCCAGTAGGCATTTATCACGCGTCAGCGCTGAGATATTTTCAAAAAGCAGAGGGAACGGCGGCACTACCTCTTCTGACCCAGCCTATAAGAAAAAGGGGAAGACCAAAGAAACAAGCGAATGACGTAACCTCACTTAATGGTTCCAGCACGACTCGTCCCCGAGGACGACCCCGCAAGTGTAACCCCACACCCAATCCTGTCTAACTCGTCGAGTCGACTTCGTTGACAGAGGGGGAGATTTGTAACAAATAGTTTACTCCCGGCAGAACTAGATGGCGCTGTACAAAATTAGAATGCGCTATGGTTATTTTTTTACAATATCGTTAGAAGTCTCTCATACAACCATTGTTAATTTTAATTTTCTTATTTCACTATAGCGGCAAGGTAGTACATCCACTTGTGGGTTGCCACCTGAAAGCTCCATTCAGTAAATAGTAGTTAGCAATTAGTTAACTTTAGTACTGGCACGGCTGTTCCGCAGCTCGAAAAGTACTATCACGTCGTAAGTTGTAATTCACAATAAAGAGTAACGTGCCAAATCAAATGGTTTTCTTCATCTTCGCCAAAACCTCGTTATAAAAGTAGTTAAATATATGTTTTTTTTCGTCTTATATAAATAATCCCATGCTGGTCTGGGAGAAACGAAAAACTTTGGCTAATGTGCTATACGGCCTTACAGGAATTGCATGCATAGGTCTCATTTTAGGAATTTTCAAGGAGAGCACCTATATTTTAATATTGTATCATATCATGTAACGAAGAACATCAATTTCTCAAGACGAAAACAACGCAGTCCAATTCATTTGTTCTTTTGGAAACAGATTTCGAGGAGGTGGAGAGTATTTTGATGAGTTTAAAACCAGATAGTGCACCTGGTTGGGATAATATCCCAGCTACATACCTAAAACTAGTCAAAAATGACGTTATACCTATTATTACACACCTTGCAAATCTTTGCTTCAGAACTGGCTCTTTCCCTGTTGCCCTTAAACAATCGATTGTAACCCCAGTTTTCAAGAGTGGGGACAGAGAAGATGTCAGAAATTATAGACCAATATCTGTCCTATCATGTATAGCAAAAATTATAGAAAAACTTATAAATAAAAGACTGATTACATACTTGGACAAATACGACATACTATCCTCTAACCAGTTTGGATTAAGAAAAGGTAAATCTACAGAAGACGCGATTACAGAGTTAACGTCGTTAGTTATTAATCAGCTAGACAAGGGAAACAAATGTCTGTCCTTTTTCCTGGATCTAAAAAACGCTTTTGATACTGTCTTTATACCGCTACTTATAAATAAATTAGAAGAGATCGGCATTAGAGGTACCCCTTTGAATCTTTTTAAAAATTACCTCTGTAACAGACATCAAAGAGTCAAACTGGACACACACACGAGTGACGAGGCAGAGCTAAGCTTTGGGGTCCCGCAGGGATAGGGTACTTGGTCCTACACTTTTCTTGATCTACATCAATGAACTTTGTGCCACAAAACACAACAATGCAAAAATCTTCACGTACGCTGATGATACGGCAATCGTATTCTATGGGAAAACTTGGGCCAAAGTTAAAGAAAACACAGAGATGGGAATGTCACAAGTTGCAAGTTGGTTAAAACAAAACCTGCTTACACTTAATACTAACAAAACGAAATACATGTGCTTCAGTATTTATAATAACACACAACCGAAACAAGACCTTAAAATAAAAATACATAACTGCGGTAATGGAAACTATACTGACTGTGACTGTCCATTTATAGAAAAAGTCTTGCAAATTAAATATCTTGGTGTTGTTGTAGACCATAAACTGACTTGGTATCCCCACATTGAGCAACTGGTCGGTAGGATCAGAAAACTCACTTGGATATTCAAGACGTTGAGACACGTAGTACCAAAATGTGTAAGCAACAGCAAAAACAAAGAAAGACATGTTCTCAATGAACTGTATACGGCCCTGGTTCAATCTGTCTTAGAGTATTGCATTCCAGTTTGGGGAGGTGCAGGGAAAACAAAGTATATGGAAATAGAACGTGCTCAACGATCGCTTATTAAAGTGATGTATTTCAAGAAAATGAGGTATCCTACTGAACTACTTTATAAAGATAGCAATTTGTTATCAGTTAGGAGGTTGTATGTACTGTAAGTCGTTCTTAAAAAACACAAAAGCTTACATTTTTATCCAAATAAACTTACAAAACGGCGTTATACGACTCTGTAGCCTCGGTTCCTGCTGCAAGAACTGAATTTGCGTCTAAACAATTTAAATGTTCATCTGCAAAATTATATAATAAAATAAATGAAAAAATAAATATGTACCCGCAAAAATATTATGAATGTAAAAAAAAATGTTAAAGAATTTCTAAAGACACTAAATTACGATGAAACGGAGTTACTTTTGCAAAAAATTAAATAAATATTATACACAGTTTACACTAAAACTATACACAAAACAAATAGAACGATAGGTGCAACACAAAAACAACACATTATTTTTATTATTATCATCATTCTCTTATAACATGGTTTTAGAATTTAAATTTAATTTGTGATGCAGCGGACGACGAGCCACCATCGCCGCCGCACACATGAAACATAGAAACGTTTCGATACACACACAGCTACAGACGAACCGCGCCGCGTTGATACTTACTTGAATGAAACAAGTTAAACTGCTTCCCCCACCAGGCTCCCCACCGCCGGCCGATCGGCGGCCGCCTATATAAAGCCGAAGCGCAGTCATTACGAGAGGAGACTCACTCGAGTATCCCACCCCGGATCGCTGAGAGCGCTTGTTCTCGGGTCGACTCAGGGCTTCCTCTACCCCTCACCCTTCCCGTCCATCCCGGATCGCCGAGAGCGTTTGTTCTCGGGCCGATTCAGGACCTCCGTTATCCCGCACCCTTCCCGTCCATCCCGGATCGCCGAGAGCGTTTGTTCTCGGGCCGATTCAGGACCTCCGCTATCCCGCACCCTTCCCGTCCATCCCGGATCGCCGAGAGCGTTTGTTCTCGGGCCGATTCAGGACTTCCGCCACCCCTCCTCTTCCCGTTCCTCCCGGATCGCCGAGAGCGTTTGTTCTCGGGCCGATTCAGGATTCACCCCCGTTAGGCACCCCTTCAGGGTGAATTTCCGGAGCACCCCTCGGTGCCCGCTTCCGCGCCCCTAGAGCGCCCGGAGCCACGCCCTAACGTAAGCATACGTTAGGGGTGGTGATCCCGATACCGACCACCGTGTGGTCAGGGAGTCCCGTTCCTCCGGGGTGTCTTTTGCACCCCGCTTCTCGCGCCCGTAGAGCGCCCAGACCACCCCCTACCGTAGGTACCCGCTAGGGGTGGTACCCCCTGGACGTGCCCGCGCACGACCCACATACCCGTTAGCGGGAGGGGCTTCGTCTCCCCCCCGCTCCCCGCCTATTCTGTTCCGCCCGCGCGTCTCCCGGGCCCGGCATACCACCCCTCACCCCTCCAGGGTAAGCGGATCCAAGCAACCCCCGACGTAAGGTTGCCCGTAGGAATAGTCCTGGTTCCGGAAGTAGAATTCATACGTCAGTCCGTTCGGTGCGCCGACGCACCCCGCTCCTCGACCCTCTGTCGGGACCCCGTGACGTCGTTTGAGGCTGTGTGTTCGTTTGCTACCGCATATCGCGTCGTAACTCCACCGTGCTCAAACACTCCTTCCTCTCTGATAGGCAATTAGGCAGTTAGCATTAAGGGTAGTTGTGAACCTAGAATAAGACTAACTTAAGAACCTATTAAATTGCTGTTACCGTAGGTATGGTTGGTTTAAATCCTCACTCCTCCCGGTAGGTTACCTCCTAGACCTTCAGACCCCCGTCATACCACGCCGGGTAACGGGGATCTTCTAAATTTATGTCGATGACAAGCGTCCAGGGTTCGACTCCCTGAAAACACTTCATCACAAATTAATTGCAATTATTAATATTGACCTGTCCATTGTTAGTATGTACGTGGATTAAGAAATTTGATAATATTTTAATTTTTTAGCTATTATAATTTATTTTAATTTAATGTAGGTAAATAATTTAATGAGACCATAATTGTGACCATTTTTTAATTCACTATTTTTGTTAAAGTGTAACAAATAGTTTACTCCCGGCAGAACTAGATGGCGCTGTACAAAATTAGAACGCGCTATGGTTATTTTTTTACAATATCGTTAGAAGTCTCTCATACAACCATTGTTAATTTTAATTTTCTTATTTCACTATCCACTTGTGGGTTGCCACCTGAAAGCTCCATTCAGTAAATAGTCTTAGTAGTTAGCAATTAGTTAACTTTAGTACTGGCACGGCTGTTCCGCAGCTCGAAAAGTACTATCACGTCGTAAGTTGTAATTCACAATAAAGAGTAACGTGCCAAATCAAATGGTTTTCTTCATCTTCGCCAAAACCTCGTTATAACTGGCGCCCAACGTGGGGCCGACCCCCTGGAGAAGATTCTCACGGATGAGTGAAGAAGAATCGTTCTACTCGCCTTCGAAATCTACGCGACGGTGTTCATTCATCGTTACCAAGTACGGACGCATTACATCTACCAAAGCGAAGAAGAAGAAGATGGCCACACTCAGCAGCGACCAATTCGAGACTCTGATGTCAAAAATATTATCAGTACCAGCCTTAAAACACAAGCCTGGGTCTTTCACTACTTGTCGGTATTCCTACGATGGGAAGAAGAGCGCGGATGCCGTGGAAGCCTTCATAGCGGCCGTAAATATATTCAAGCGAGCTGAGAAAATATCGGACAAAGTCGCGCTAGAAGAACTACCTCTTCTCTTGAAAGATGAAGCTGGCATATGGTGGCAAGGCGTCAGGGCTGAAGTCAAGACCTGGACAGAATTCGAACGCCGTCTACGAGACAACTTTGCACCGAAGAGAGAAACATACCTTATCTTTCGTGATATTCATCAAATAAAGCAGGGGCCTCAGGAGAAAACGGATGATTTCATCAACAAGAAGCGTCTGCTGTTTTCTCAACTTCCCGAACCAGTTCTTCCTGAGACGACTCAACTCGATATTATATATAGCTTGTTCCATCTGGAAATACGCGACAAGATACCGCGAGCTAGCGTACAATCTTTTGAGGAGATGAGCAGAGCCGCACGTGGCGTGGAACAAGTGCGCCAAGAGAAAGGAGTTTCTGTGTGCACTATTGATAAATCTCAATCAACTGAACAAGGCAAAAAGACCAGATGCAAGTTTTGTAAGAATATTGGTCATTCAATCGAGCAGTGCAGGAAAAGACAGGCGAACCTGAACTCATGCAAAGCAGTACAACAACTCACATCTGAAGTTGACACCCAAGCTCCATCTCCCTCAGCCCCTAAATTTAGCTGCTACGGATGCGGCACTCCCGGTGTGGTACGCAGCAACTGTCCCACGTGCCACAAAACAAAAGCTCCTCCAGCTAAGGAAATAGGCTTCTGTGCCATTGACACAACAACTGACGCTAGAGATAGACCTGTTGTCTTCATAGAAGTTAAGGGAGTAGAAGGCGTGGCATATATAGATACTTGTGCAAAGACCAGCGTCGCGTCTTATGATCTATATAGTCGCTTGAAACAAAAAGGACAGCAATTCCGAAAGCTTGACGTTGGCGTCACTTTAGCAGATGGTGTACCAAAGAATCAAAACGTTCTTGTTACTACGATACCAGTTAAGATCTGTGACCGCATCATTTCTACTACGTTCCTGGTACTGCCTGAGGCACGCACAAACCGCACGCTCCTAGGAGTTGGTTTTATTCGGGATGCACACATGATTCTAGATTTACCCCAAAGCACCTGGTATTTCCTTGAAGACCCAGAAGAAGTTTTTGAGCTGTATGAGGAAAGCTTTATAGATTTCAAGGGAAAAGTGATTGTGTCGGCTATGGACGCAGAAGTTACCTTTTCTCCCGCCTTACCGGAAAGCAGCAATACGGAAACATCTAGTGGTTCTCGAAGCTACGGACCACTGATACCCATAGACCTCGACACTCCACCACATAAGAAGGCATGCACCGAACTGTTCGATGGTTACTCACCCGTGATGGACATGTTGTACAAAGACGCAGAGAAAGAGTTGGAGGATTACGACTTAAATTACCCCGTTTCCTCGCTGTTCCCTAGCACCGATGTATGCTCCGTGGATGTTAGCGCTCTTGAAAACTTTTTGAGTAAGAAGGAGAACGTCTTTTTGCTAAACGGTAAGCCAGCTACTGCAGTGGATCATATGATCGAAACTGGAGATCATCCTCCAATATCCGTACCACCTTATAGACTATCCCCAGCGAAGACTACGATTCACAAACAAGAGCAAACCGAAGCATTTGAAACTCCGCGAAAGCTTCTCCCCTCTTCCCCTATTCTGGTACAAGCTGATGAATCGAAGCCCTACACGATTAAGACCGACGCGAGTAATAATGCCATCGGTGCGGTTTTGGTCCAGGGGGAGGGATCTGAAGAACACCCCGTTGATTACGCGAGTAGACTCCTGACAACACCAGAGAGAAACTACTCTACGACAGAGCGCGAGGCTTTGGCTATGATCTGGGCAGTTAGTAAATTTCGCGGATACATTCAAGATTTTACTCCTAAATTCGCACCAAGACGACGTGACGAATATGTCATTAAAAAACGGCATGGTTTCAGCCCTTTTGAAATCGTTACTGCCGATACCGGTCTTCCAGTAGGCATTTATCACGCGTCAGCGCTGAGATATTTTCAAAAAGCAGAGGGAACGGCGGCACTACCTCTTCTGACCCAGCCTATAAGAAAAAGGGGAAGACCAAAGAAACAAGCGAATGACGTAACCTCACTTAATGGTTCCAGCACGACTCGTCCCCGAGGACGACCCCGCAAGTGTAACCCCACACCCAATCCTGTCTAACTCGTCGAGTCGACTTCGTTGACAGAGGGGGAGATTTGTAACAAATAGTTTACTCCCGGCAGAACTAGATGGCGCTGTACAAAATTAGAATGCGCTATGGTTATTTTTTTACAATATCGTTAGAAGTCTCTCATACAACCATTGTTAATTTTAATTTTCTTATTTCACTATAGCGGCAAGGTAGTACATCCACTTGTGGGTTGCCACCTGAAAGCTCCATTCAGTAAATAGTAGTTAGCAATTAGTTAACTTTAGTACTGGCACGGCTGTTCCGCAGCTCGAAAAGTACTATCACGTCGTAAGTTGTAATTCACAATAAAGAGTAACGTGCCAAATCAAATGGTTTTCTTCATCTTCGCCAAAACCTCGTTATAAAAGTAGTTAAATATA
Organism: Acrobasis consociella; assembly: GCA_963555685.1. Classification (NCBI taxonomy): domain Eukaryota; kingdom Metazoa; phylum Arthropoda; class Insecta; order Lepidoptera; family Pyralidae; genus Acrobasis; species Acrobasis consociella. Next base: position 2,141,919 of record OY743107.1, read on the forward strand.
TGTTTTTTTTCGTCTTATATAAATAATCCCATGCTGGTCTGGGAGAAACGAAAAACTTTGGCTAATGTGCTATACGGCCTTACAGGAATTGCATGCATAGGTCTCATTTTAGGAATTTTCAAGGAGAGCACCTATATTTTAATATTGTATCATATCATGTAACGAAGAACATCAATTTCTCAAGACGAAAACAACGCAGTCCAATTCATTTGTTCTTTTGGAAACAGATTTCGAGGAGGTGGAGAGTATTTTGATGAGTTTAAAACCAGATAGTGCACCTGGTTGGGATAATATCCCAGCTACATACCTAAAACTAGTCAAAAATGACGTTATACCTATTATTACACACCTTGCAAATCTTTGCTTCAGAACTGGCTCTTTCCCTGTTGCCCTTAAACAATCGATTGTAACCCCAGTTTTCAAGAGTGGGGACAGAGAAGATGTCAGAAATTATAGACCAATATCTGTCCTATCATGTATAGCAAAAATTATAGAAAAACTTATAAATAAAAGACTGATTACATACTTGGACAAATACGACATACTATCCTCTAACCAGTTTGGATTAAGAAAAGGTAAATCTACAGAAGACGCGATTACAGAGTTAACGTCGTTAGTTATTAATCAGCTAGACAAGGGAAACAAATGTCTGTCCTTTTTCCTGGATCTAAAAAACGCTTTTGATACTGTCTTTATACCGCTACTTATAAATAAATTAGAAGAGATCGGCATTAGAGGTACCCCTTTGAATCTTTTTAAAAATTACCTCTGTAACAGACATCAAAGAGTCAAACTGGACACACACACGAGTGACGAGGCAGAGCTAAGCTTTGGGGTCCCGCAGGGATAGGGTACTTGGTCCTACACTTTTCTTGATCTACATCAATGAACTTTGTGCCACAAAACACAACAATGCAAAAATCTTCACGTACGCTGATGATACGGCAATCGTATTCTATGGGAAAACTTGGGCCAAAGTTAAAGAAAACACAGAGATGGGAATGTCACAAGTTGCAAGTTGGTTAAAACAAAACCTGCTTACACTTAATACTAACAAAACGAAATACATGTGCTTCAGTATTTATAATAACACACAACCGAAACAAGACCTTAAAATAAAAATACATAACTGCGGTAATGGAAACTATACTGACTGTGACTGTCCATTTATAGAAAAAGTCTTGCAAATTAAATATCTTGGTGTTGTTGTAGACCATAAACTGACTTGGTATCCCCACATTGAGCAACTGGTCGGTAGGATCAGAAAACTCACTTGGATATTCAAGACGTTGAGACACGTAGTACCAAAATGTGTAAGCAACAGCAAAAACAAAGAAAGACATGTTCTCAATGAACTGTATACGGCCCTGGTTCAATCTGTCTTAGAGTATTGCATTCCAGTTTGGGGAGGTGCAGGGAAAACAAAGTATATGGAAATAGAACGTGCTCAACGATCGCTTATTAAAGTGATGTATTTTAAGAAAATGAGGTATCCTACTGAACTACTTTATAAAGATAGCAATTTGTTATCAGTTAGGAGGTTCTACTCGTATGTACTGTACGTCGTTCTTAAAAAACACAAAAGCTTTCATTTTTATCCAAATAAACTTACAAAACGGCGTTATACGACTCTGTAGCCTCGGTTCCTGCTGCAAGAACTGAATTTGCGTCTAAACAATTTAAATGTTCATCTGCAAAATTATATAATAAAATAAATGAAAAAATAAATATGTACCCGCAAAAATATTATGAATGTAAAAAAAAATGTTAAAGAATTTCTAAAGACACTAAATTACGATGAAACGGAGTTACTTTTGCAAAAAATTAAATAAATATTATACACAGTTTACACTAAAACTATACACAAAACAAATAAAACGATAGGTGCCACACAAAAACAACACATTATTTTTATTATTATTATCATTCTCTTATAACATGGTTTTAGAATTTAAATTTAATGAATTGCAATTATTAATATTGACCTGTTCATTGTTAGTATGTACGTGGATTAAGAAATATGATAAAATTTTAATTTTTTAGCTATTATAATTTATTTTAATTTAATGTAGGTAAATAATTTAATGAGACCATAATTGTATTTATATATATATATTTTTTAATTCTTATTATTATCATTGAAAATATTGATATAAGATTATTTCCAAATGTATTTTAGATTATTATTTTTAAAATGTTGCATGTCAAATCGTTTGTATTGTAAATATATAGAGTATACACACAAACAGTATCGATATGGAAGAGCGAAATCTCCTAATACAGGCATACTTTGCCTAAAAGGAGGTTTCAAATTCTAACAATTGTAAACCAAATTCTAATTGAAATAAACAATTTATTATTATATTATTATTATTTTATTATGTACTAGCTGAAGCCCACGACTTCGTTCGCGTGGACTTTGTCTCTGGAAAATGCTCATCAGGAGAATGTACCAGCTGCTTCTGCTGCTGCGAATCATTTTAACAGGAGATGCGATTGCTTTTCCGTCTTCTCGCCCACCATGACGCTAAAAGTGGCTTTTGAGTCTTGCGGCCCTGGGCTCTGCATAGAGCCGCAAGACCCAAAATGCTCTGTCTGCCCCATTAGGGATAAAGACGTGATAGTATGTATGTATGTATATAAATACCGCCTGATTAACGATAAAAAATATTTTAAAAAAACATACACAAAAATTGATCATGACATGACATGATCTGTAGAGAAAAGAAAAACTAGTAATGTACTCTGCTGCTTCTGTACCTCGCGCAGATTGTAGAAGCCGTTTGATGGCATTGGAAAACACAAATACGCGAATCATGTCAATATAAATTAGTTCTCGCTCACCAACACGCTTTGTGGCCTTGGAGTATTACCACAGAATTAATAATAGTATTACATACAGAACGGAAACTCGCACCTTCCCCCGCAATCTGGTGTCCCCGCAACCCTTCCCCCGTTATTGTGAGGTGTAAGCGGCAGTAAAACAGGGTTATTGGTAGTCGCACATTGACATTACGCGAGTCACTTAGGATTATTGAATTATAATGGTGAGAAACTGCGCACATTATTATTATTGTTTAAGCACGGAAAACAATAAATAATGAAAATTTTATAGATTTCCGAGTGATGAAAACAGGTAAGCAAAGCAGCAAATTCTGTGGTGGCGACCCTGATTGTTTAACTCACACATTTGACGTGTGCACGGACGGATTGTTTCGTTTGTAGTAGTACTAGGTATATATGCTGCTCCGTTTGTATGAAGTGCCATACCTGTGGTATTACGGCCTTCGGTTTTGTCAGCTTAGAGTCGCAACACCCAAAATTCACTGTCTATCCCATTCATAATAAAGACGTGATATTATGTACTCGTATGTATGAGGTTTCCAATACATATCAACATTCCCTTCTGACGTATTCCTCATTATTACTAAAAAAGAAATTACCTTATTTTTTAAGTGTCATTTTCCGTGTGACACAAGTCTTCCTTTTGTTCAATACAATGTATAAGTAATTTCTGACTTTGCTACCTCCCATCGAGTTGATTTTGGAAAAATAAACCGGATTCTCGCACGAAGGGTTCCGTACCATTATATTTAAAAAATCACGTATGTTGTATGGGAGCCCCATGGCCCCAACAAATACTAAAAACCTTTTTTTTTGTATTTGTTGTTACAGCGGCAACATAAATACATTATCTGTAAAAATTCCAACTGTCTAGCTATCAAGGTTCATAAGGTACAGCCTGGTGACAGACAGACGGACGGACAACGAAGGCTTAGTAACAAGGTCAGGTTTTTACCCTTTTATGTAGGAAACCCTAAAAACTACCATGGATAAGGTACAACTAGCTAAGATTTGCATATATTAGGGTTTTTATTTGTATTTAAAAATAATTTACCTACTTCAATGTCCCAAACAAACGTTCATAATAAAATTGACAAGAATGGGCAATTCGAGATATAACACCGTCAAAACTGTCAATTTTAACCGATTCGAACGCTAGATTGCAAACAATATGCAACAGTTTAGTCATTTTCAATTTTCCATACTAAAACCTGCAATTTTATTATTTGGTTGACGTTCAACCGTCACGTCCGCTTTTAGGCCCGTTTATTACACACGTCACTGACGTGTTAACCCGAACGTGCGTGACACTTAACAATCTATGTTGAATTTTTCTAATAAGGCAAAATACCTACTACTTTTTTATAGTATTTTATGCAACAGTTGTATAAAAACGGTCAACAAATGGGAGTGGCGTAGGTTACGATGCGAGCCTTGGCGAGCCTCGTAAGGAGTCGCCATCGAGGATTTTTTGACGTACTTATAAAACGTTGCATACAATACTTTTTCTACGACTATTAACTTACTAAATAAAATACAAAACAAAACAAAGAAAAATTTTGAAATGTTTGACGTACATATGTTCGGTAAATCAAATTTTTAAATTGACGTCTTTTTAGTGACTATGTTAAAAAAATATTTTTTATTATGTTGGCAGTATGGTAAATCTACAGAAAAAAAAGTTCAAGGTCTATGGCTAGGCATATCTTTTAAGCGAAATAACGACACACTGTTATGAGAAATAGAGTATAGACTTTTATCTGCAATCATATTATCAATGTTCATTAGTGTTCAGAACCATCTAAAAGACAGATAACAGTACAGGATAATAAAAAATAAAAAAATGTAGGTATACAATGTTTTTTATAACCTATACCTGCGTGCTCATAGTCTCGTGTCGAGAAATAAAAGAAACAACCACAATAATATAATAATGAATTTGTGTAAGTAAAGTTTTTTTAAGCCAGTTTTGTATAACTACGTTGCTGGACAAAAGCCTTCCCTCTTTCTTTCTATATTTCCTGAGTTGTTTCCTTCCAGTCCTTGTCTTATCTTTAAAAGGTGTATGACCAGACCATTGACCGTCTTGTTCTAAGCCTTCCTCCTTCCATCAGTTAGAATCTAGGAAAGCTCCAAAGATTTTGCGTTTCTGCAAAGAAACATTGTATACAACTTGGAAGAGATATATAAGTACCGGTAATAAATCTAACTACGGACTGTATTACATCACTATAGTATAATTATAATTAAATAACAGTCAAAAAACAAAAAATAATTTCGCCGTTCCCATACGAATTGCCTGGCGGCTGCTTACTTTCGTATGGAAATGTCATTTTTTTATATTTGACTTTATTTTAATCCTACTTATATTATAAATGCAAAAGAGAGTTTGTATATTTGTTTGTTTGTTAACTACTGGACCGATTTGGATGAAATTTGGTATGGATATAGTTTGAGACTCGGGGAAGGATATAAAGTACTTATCGCAAAATTTCCACGGGGAGCGAAGCCCGCGGGTACATCTAATTTCATTATTATATAGTGATCTAGTAAAGCTCGTGGTTTGGTTTATTATGGGTATAACCCTTCTACGTTGTTTAAACAGATTCCACTAAACAAAGGCTTATAAGAAAGACTAATGTAAATTAATTACTCTTCAATAAACAAGACCTTGCTGGTACATTCGCTCGAAGGCTTAATTTTGAAGTTCGTATTTGCCAAGTTATGACTTATTGGTTTTAAGTCCGTGTTTACTTCCATTGAATTTCAGAAATATTTCAAAGGGCCTCATAATCGACGGTGAGTGAAAGGGTATTGGGAAAATAGATGGTGATTAGAATTTTGTATAGATTTGTTTTGCACTGAATTAGCAAAGGGTTAAATCGCAGATATTTCCTTTTCAATTTGATTTAAAGGGTTTAAAAGGTATTTATTTATAGCCTGTAGTGACGGTAGAATTAAGGCCAATTGCTGGTATCAGGGTTTTATTTATTTATTTTGTACATCATGTATATGGCGGACTAAAAGCCAGAGGTTTTGTTGGAAACAAATCATTTGATGCAGGTAAATTGTACGTGGCATGTTACAATAAAAATCTAATTCTTTTCAGGATATTTTAATTTCCTTAATTCCACAGCAACCTTGTGGTTTGTTTTTTGTAAGTGTTACGAACTGCTTAGACAGTAATACTTTTCAGAATGTTTTATTTTTAATTTGAACGTAAGAAATTGAGTTGTATTTTGTTTTCTGTTGGTTGTCTTTGTGTTTTTGGTAAAATATCTTATACCTTTAAACGAGCAATTCTTATATATATATATATTTATAAATTTCTGTGATCTCGAAAACGGCTCTAACGATTTCGCTGAAAATTTGTATGTGGGGGTTTTCGGGGGTAAATAATCGATCTAGATTAGTTTCATGCGTTTTTTCTTACCACGTAGAATATGGTCGCTAATTTCGTCACGCCGACCGCCTTGATTTTAGTTCAGTGGTTAAGGATACCGACCGCTAGAAAAAGTGTTACGAGTTCTAATCCCACTCGGTGACTTAATAAATATTTCTTACATTTAACTATACTGATTACGTGAATAAGATTTATGCTTTCGAGTTTTTATTTTATTGAGACTTATGAAGCAATAGTGCAAAACGAAAAATTTACCAATATTTACCGATACAAATTTTAAATACAGTTTCTCGGATAGTTTTTGTGGCGCTATCTCTCGGATGCTATAAAAACTAACTACTACGTTACTAACTGCGTATTGACCTAAATTGAACCATAACTCACGAGCTGTGTGTGTGTCACGACAAATTGACAATAGATGGCGTTTCTCCGTGACAAATGCTGTAAGATTGAGTTTACGAATATTGAAAAAACAAACAAATTAATATGGATAACATCACATACATTGCTCTGATCCCAAAGTAAGTAGCTAAATCATTTTTGTTATTACCAATATCACAGAGTACTATAAACTAGCGTAACAGAGTGACAATCGCCATACTTCATTTGGTACCCAGCTAATACTAACAATTACAGCGCCAGCACTAACAAGGGGAACTATTTCGTCAGCTAGCCTAAAGTTGTGTGTCTTTTACAACAGATGGCGCATTCCTCACTGTACCTCGTCCGTATGTACTAACTTGTAATAGATGGCGTGGCGACGTTATTAGTAATCAATCCAATCACGATGCATGGGGTCGTAGGCAGCCGGCTTTATACCTATCGGTCGGATCCGGCCGCGTTCCCCCGGTCGGCCCCCGTCGCGCTAATTTTTTTGCAATTCAGATTCAGAGGCAACTTTTGTATGAAAAAGTTTGACCATACACAAAATATACTAAATTTGCTACTTATTGGAACCCAACCAGTATATTCTTGTATATTATGTATATATTTATTTCTGTGATCTCGGAAACGGCTCTAATGATTTCGCTGAAATTTGGTATATGGGGGTTTTAGGGGTAAACAACGATCTAGATTATTCTTATGTTTGGGAAAACGCGTGTTTTCGAGTTTTCATGGGTTTTTCTTTCCACGCAGAATATGATATAACCGAGCAAAGCTCGATCGCCCAGGTACTATTATTTTAAAGTTCAAGCGTAATTATTTATAAAATAAACCAGCATAACTAATCGAACGGTAATATTTTTGGTCCTTGAGCTTAAAATTCCAAATTTTAAATTTATATTTCTGTAAATAATTGCTACAAGATAAAATGATTACGCGAAACCAATAAAAGTGTTGATGTTGAAGTGCAAAGTGAATCACAACCTGGCGAAGACATCCCACGAACATCCGACGGGGCCAGCTCTCACAAATCTTCAACGTCGTCGAGGACGGTACGTAAGCTCGCTTTGCAAGCGGAGCATGCACGCCGCCTATCCGATATGAAGTCCGAACGAGAGCGTGCGGCCGCGGAGCGGGAGCGCAAAGCCTTTGAACGTGAGCGTAGTTTAGAACTTAGAGCCGTAGAACGAGAGCGCGCCGCTCTGGAAAGAGAGCGGGCAGTGGCAGAGCTTCAGCTGCAAGCTGAGCTCGCAGAATTAGATAGCCTACCCAGCAGTTCTCGGCATACACGACACTCACTTGTCGGTAGTACCCGTTCTAGAATAGACGTGGAAACATGGCTTAGTCGTACGCAGGCCGATAACTTTAACGCGTGTTCACAGGGTATTGTAGCTGTTCCAAATGTGGGCGAGGCAACCGGCCTTGCAGTCGACGTGACTACGGCAGCGCATGCTGCTTTCACGGCGGCGCCGGTGCCCCTATCCCAGCCCACTGCGACGCACGGTGCGCTCCCAGGCAAATCTACTTATGACTTGCCTTGACTGCGCCCCCTTCGTGCCGCAACGAAACCCTTACACTACTTGCTATAAAGATATTAACACACCTAACACACCCCAACACAATGACTTGAATTCACTGGCCTTCGCCATCTCGGAGCTCGCTGCCAGGAAACCAAAGGTAAACAATATACCATTACCTGTGTTTGATGGAAAAATTTCCGATTGGCTAATATTTAAAAGGATTTATGACAGCTCTAAGTCTGCCTACACTACGGCAGAAAATTTGGCTAGGCTTAGTAACGCCTTACGTGGAGCAGCTCGAGACGCCGTCGGTATCCGATTAGTGGCAGCCTCGGACCCAGAAGACATTATTGCCCAACTGCATCGAACGTTTGGCCAGAGTGAACTGATAGTTCTACAAGAAGTAAATAGAATTAAATCGTTCCCTAATTTCGTTTCTTTAGAGTCTAAGGAGATAACCGACTTTGCTTGCAAAGTCCGCAATTGTGTGGACACGATTAGGCTGCTCAATCAGAACGAGTACCTGTCTGCACTGGAATTGAGCAATGTAATTGTCGGTAAGATGCCCCCTACTTTACGGGGCCAGTGGGCCCATTTCGCCTTCAATAGAGCTTCTACGTGCAGCAGATTGGAGCTGTTGTCCCAATTTTTGGACTTCGAAGCTGAAGTTAGAAGCAAGTTTGCCTATATAGACTCCGGTATGTTAACCAATTCTTTTAAAAACCAAAATAAAGAAAAAATCAAAGCCGTTGTTTGCACAGAATCAGTTTCGAAGCCCAATGCGATATCTGTTGACAAAAAGTCAAACCAAGAAGTATGCAGTTTCTGCCAATCAAAAAGTCATGCTGTCACTTCTTGTCAAAAATTTTTGGTTCTGACAGTTGATGAAAGGTGGCGCTGGGTTAAAGAACAAAAAGTTTGTCATCGGTGTCTCAAAAAGGGTAACCATAGATATATTTATTTAAAATCGAGAGACGCGTGTGACATTGATTTATGTGCCAAGAGGCACCATAAATTATTACATCAATCACCTCAAGAGGTGAACCTAGCCATGGAATTGCAAGATAATTATATTGACCAAAATGTGTCTGACTCTATAACGAAATCGGATAGTCAACAGGTTGCTCATACAGATACTACATCCAAATCGAATGTTAGTTCTTTAAAACCACTACTTAAGATTGTTGCAGTCACAATTAGGGGCCCATCTCGTTCCATAGATACATTCGCCCTCCTGAATGACGGTTCGTCCGGAACTTTTCTGGACTTTGAAACAGCTGAACTCGTCGGAGCTAGGGGCCCAAATGCGTCATTGCATATTGACTGTGTAGGAGGTTTGTCAAGAGAAACAACAGTAGAGTTAGTAACTGTTGATATTCGTGGTCGAAATTCTACGAACGAGTTTAATCAAATCAAGGCTAGGTCAATGAAAAATCTTAATCTAGGTTCTCGTCAGTCGGTTTGTAGCCAAATGCTAACGTCATATCCATACCTTCAAGACATTATTGATAACGTGGTTTACGAGAACGCTGTTCCTACTATCCTTGTTGGTGTCGATAACTGGCATCTTACAATAGGTTTGGAAACACGTAGTGGAACGAAGTCTCAACCCGTTGCGTGTCGTACTGCTTTAGGTTGGGTTTGTATGGTATGATCCAAAGTAGGTCAAAACAAGTCGATTTTGTCAACCACTGTACGTTGGATGAGTGTGGCGAAATAAAATCTATGATTAATGATTATTATAAACTAGATTCATTAGGAATTACAAGTAGGAACCTCGTACGGTCGATGATGAAAGAGCAATCAAAATTTTACTGGACACTACGCGTCGCTTGCCTAGTGGTCAATTTGAGGTAGGGCTTCTTTGGCGAGATGATAATCTTGTCATTCCTAAGGGCAGTTATAATTTAGTTCTAAGTAGGTATACAAGTCTTGAGCGAAAATTTGTCAAAGACCCAGAGTACGCAAAACAATATCGTTCCAACATTCAAGCCACTATCGACAAGGGTTATGTGGAACCTTGTGTTTCTTCTCCAAATCCAAATGCCACGTGGTACTTACCTCATTTTGGAGTTACTAACCCCAATAAACCCGGCAAATTGCGTGTCGTACACGACGCAGCCGCGAAGTGTTGTGGTGTAAGCCTTAATAGTATGCTCTTATTAGGGCCTGATTTACTTCAATCTCTGTTTGATATCCTTATAAGGTTTCGTGAAGGCAAGGTGGCTGTGTCAGGAGATATACGTGAAGATAGGGACGCGCAACGTTTTTTGTGGCGTACGTCTCCAGATGCGCCGATTACTTTGTTTAGGATGTCTTCAATGATTTTTGGAGCAGCTTCAAGCCCATTTACTGCCTTATATATTAAAAACAGAAATGCCCTAGAATACCAGTCTAAATTTCCGGACGCTGTCAATGAAATTTTTAATAACCATTGTATGGACGACTTTTTGGTGAGTTTTGATAGCTCTGATTCTGCGGCAGCTATAACGAGAGATGTATTCTTTATTCATCAACAGGCGGGTTTTGAGATGCGTTCTTGGGTTTCAAACTGTCCCAAAGCTTTGAAATGTATACCTTCAGAGTTAAACATTCAAAACTCCGAAGTTAAGTTAGGAAGCTTTCAAACATCCGTAAGAACGTTGGGTTTAATTTGGTATCATTTGGATGATGTCATTGGGTTTAATATTCGATTACCATTGCCTGACTTTCCAAAATTATTAACAAAACGCAACGTTTTATCGCATCTTATGAGCATATTTGATCCATTAGGCCTCCTGTCTCCTATGACGATTAGAGGTCGTATTCTTTTCCAAGAAGCTTGGTGAAAGAATTTAGGCTGGGATGAAACGTTGCCTTTTTAAGATATTTCAAAGTGGAGGCAATGGTTTTCAAATATTTCGCTGATAGCTAAATTACAGATTCCTCGCTGTTACTTCAAACCATCAGATTCTCACGTTGTAGATAGAGAGTTACATGTATTTTGTGATGCGAGTAAAGAAGCTTACGTTGCTGTCACATATTGGCGTTTTGTCTTTGCGAATGGTTCAGTACAACTGTCCTTAATTATCAGCAAAGCTCGCGTGGCACCGATTAAAGTAGTTTCTATTCCTAGATTGGAGTTGCAAGGGGCATTAATAGCAGCTCGGCTTGCCACTGCCATTGGTACCGCTTGTACTAACAAGCCAACTGCGCGTTTCTTCTGGTGTGACTCTAAAAATGTCTTGGCTTGGATTCGGAATAAGTCTCATACCCTCAAAACATTTATCGCCCTAGTAAGTGAAAATTTACAAATTTCCTCTGAAAGTGAATGGCATTGGATCCCAACAGCGGAAAATGTCGCAGATGAAGCTACTCGTTTTCGAACTGGTAGTATAACCCTTAGCCAGGTAGTGATCACATAGCGAACCACCTCAGAAATATTTTTTTCTGACGAGCAGATGCTAGCTAGAAACCGCAAAATGTCATCCGTCTATTGTCTATGATACAGTTGATTTCTGAACGAAAAAAAAATACGCCTCTAGAAAAAAAAACTTGACATTTCGCTTGTCAAAGTCAAAATATTGGTCGAACAGCGAATTTTTGTGCAAATTGAAAGTGTTTTTTAGTATTATGGCGGAAAAAATCCCGGTAAGTGATATTATTTGTGTTTTTATAATAGCAGATAGGTTGAATTATATGTAATATGATTTGATTTTACATGATATTTGTTTTTCTTCGAAATATTTACGCCGAAAGTTTGTGGTCAACATGTGACCTCTGCCTATCTGGAAAAACTTATTGTGGTTATTATGTAACCACTGTCCTACAAGCGTTTATCCATATAAATAAAGGCAAAACCATATTACACATCAAATAGTTTGTATGGTAGATAGATAGGTTCTTGGATCGAAGAATAACCGATACCCTGGTGTCAGAGTCTTTTAACCACTACATCACAGAGACATTAATATTTATTAATATTTTTATACAAAGAAACACACAAATCTTTCCTCTTTTTAATATTAGGCTTATATGTAGATTCACCTTTATTTTGTCAATACTTACATGTTGTGACCTAACTGGGCAGTGGTCGGATCTAATCCACATCATGTATATTTAAATGGGCAGTGGTCATATCCAGACCAGAGGGATTTTTTATAGGAAATTTTAGGAATAAAAAAAAATTAAGAAATTAGTTTTTTTATTATTATCCAATCTACCATTCTGTATATAAAGATAAAATAATCGCCAGGCCTGGCTAAGGGATAAGCGATAGATGGTTCGAGGGTCCTAAATTTTTATTTTTATCTCATGGTGACTGGCCTGAGTCTACCACTCAATGCCGACAGACGAAATCCCGGTGAACGCTATACCGACAGTTCACTAACTTTTTCTGCATGAGACCGACAGAAGACGAAATCGAAATAGTTTATCCCGACTGTCAGTTTGACCGACACAACATTAAATCGATTAACTTTAGATCGACTGAATCGTATCCCCCCATGCTGTAGACCGACAGAAGACTAGGCCGCCATTATTTATTTCGACTGAACGACATCCCGCCAAGAAGGAAAGCGACAAAGCACAATAACGACAAACGGGCTAAATGAATCTTTTCGTACCGTATATCTTGTCAAGCCTTACATTATCAAAGCTCAGTCTAGGGAGGGTTATGCTCGGTATTTCTCTACGTGATCGCATTAGTAATAATAAGGAGATCCGTAGAAGAACAAAAGTCACTGACATAAGTGCCAGTAAGAAGTGGCAGTGGGCGGGACACATAGGACGCAGAATGTAACGATTCGCAAATATGCTTTGGTTATTTTCATAAGGTTCGATTTATATATTCTTATCTTTTTTAAGTCTGTTAAAAATAAGCAAAATGTAAATTAAGAACAAAAATAATAATTCTAACTATTTCGTTAGAGGACATTTGGAAAAAAGTGCTAGGCCAAGGACACATTAACTTTGATTCGATATTTTCTGATTTGATTTTTTTGCGATTCAATATATTTATATAATTAATTAAATGCTCTGATTTGAATTTATAAATTGTAAAGGATAAATTGAAACATCTCGTCGGTTATACAAAGTAACTTTTATATGGCACTAATAAATTTTGAAGTAGAAATTAGAATGATAGACTCGATTATGGCATTGATTAAAAACAATTTAATCCATTAAACAGGTCTTGGACTTTTTTTCAAAGATTTCAAATATTTTAGAAGATCAAATGAGAACTCAAATTAAGAATGCTTGAAAAAATAAAAGAAAGTTCCTTGCTGAGGAAAGGGGGATTGGAAGCATATCTTGCTTATTTTTGTGCCGACAAAATAAAAATTATTCAAAATGAGTTTGTCTCCGTGTAAAACTGTCAAGTCAAAGAAAGTAAAGGATCTTCTGGTTGTGGACGGATATTTATATGCTTTAAACAAATCACGGAACGGAATATCATACTGGAACTGTACTAAGAAAAAAATTAATGGTTGTGGTGTATGTGTGAAAACCTCGAGCATCGATGATCGCCACTACTTCCAACAAATAATTATGAAAGGACACCTGCATAGCCCAGACCCTGAGAAATATATAGATAATATGTTAAGAAACTAATTAAAAAGAAAGGCGAATAGAAGCAATGACTGCCCTTCTTAAATAATTCAAAGGACAATACAGGTTAAGTTAAGTTTTTTTTTTTTAAGGAAACTACCTATAGGATTCGGCAGCAGCCTGAATAGAAGAGGGTCCGTGGTTCGATTCCCGGCCGGGACAATCTTATACCTTTAGGGGGTTTTCGGGGGTAAACAATCGATCTAGATTAGTCTTATGTTTGGGAAAACGCATGTTTTCCGAGTTTTCATGCGTTTTTCTTTCCACGCAGAATACGGTCGCTAATTTCGTCGCGCCGACCGCCTTGTTTTTAGTTCAGTGGTTAAGGATACCGACCGCTAGAAAGAGTATTACGGGTTCGAATCCCACTCGGTGACTTACTTTTGTTTTTTTTTTATGTTTAAGTTTATATATAATTTTTTATTTTGCATTGTTTTTAGACAAGTTTAAAAAAATGTAGTTAATATTTAAATGTAACCGACCGAGCAAAGCTCGGTCACCCAGATACTATTGATTAAATTAAAGAATTCTTATTACAGTTTTTGAGAAATAATCTTTTCGTACCACTTGCTCAAAAAAGTCACATTCTATGGCACAAAAAACGAACATAACAATAGTCATTTTCAATCTGTTAGAAACAGGTAAAGAAAAATGTACTGAATTTCATTTAGCCTCTAGACCAAGAATGAAAACAGGGAAAGAAAATTGTACTGAATTTCGTTCATCCTCCTACAGCATGGGGGGATAAGATTCAGTCGATCTATAGTTAATCGATTTAATGTTGTGTCGGTCAAACTGACAGTCGGGATAGAGTTCAGTCGGGATAAACTATTTCAATTTCGTCTTCTGTCGGTCTCATGCAGAAAAAGTTAGTGAACTGTCGGTATAGCGTTCACCGGGATTTCGTCTGTCGGCATTGAGTGGTAGACTCGACTGGCCTTCGGAGGCTGTCACAGATAATGAATGTACTAAAGATAGTACTTTAACAGAACTTACGTTCCTTAATGTTGAAACGTAAGTTCTTTTTACTTGCTAATCCAGAACGTTTTAGTTCTTGGTTAAAGTTTCAACGAGCATCAGCCCTAGCCCAAAATTATATAAGATTGTTAAAGTTTCGGTGTCTTAAAAAAGTGGGGTAGACATTAAAAGTATTGTATGGCTAGATAACTATATTACTCGTTATGTAATTACAGATTCAAGCAACGGCAACCGCACCCTAGGAACAGCCTTTTCCGTCAGCCCAACTGCTGAAGATTTAGTTAGGGTTCGCTTACACACGTTCATTGCCTGCCAGCAAGCGTCGTTTACTACAGAATACGAGAGTATAATTAATGGCACTCCTATGCAAGCAAGTAACAAGTTGCGGAAGTTTGAAATCTGTATAGACGAAGATGGTTTGATGTGTCTGAAGGGCCGGGCCAAGCTAGATGACAACACGGGTGATTTTGTTCAACATCCTATTATTCTCGATGGAAACGTCAGAGCCATTCAACTTTTGATTTTGTTTTATCACCAAAAGTTTGCACATGCGAATAACGAAACCGTATTAAATGAAATGAGACAACGATATTTTATTTTTCGCCTCAGAAGCATAATAAAGAAGGTTACGTATCAATGTTAATTATGCAAGAATAGAAAAGCTGTTGCATCAATCCCTCCGTTTGGTGACTTACCGCCAGCTCGCCTGGCGCATCACAAACGCGCATTTTCTTTTACGGGACTTGATTATTTTGGACCCCTTACTGTAAGCATTGGAAGACGATCGGAGATACGATGGGTCGCTATATTAACTTGTCTAACAACAAGAGCCATTCACATTGAAGTAGTTCACAGTCTGTCGGCTGACGCTGCAATAATGGCATTGCGACGCTTTATAGCGAGACGTGGTACGCCTTCAAAAATATGGAGCGATAATGGGACATCTTTCGTCGGAGCTACCAAGGAATTACGTGAACTTTACGGAACTCCTGTAACAACGTTCGCTGCCAATAGCCTTATCAAATGGAGGTTCATTCCACCGGCTGCGCCCTTTATGGGAGGGTGCTGGGCGAGGTTGGTTCGATTTGTATAGACGGCTCTGAGGGTAACTTTACCTCAATCAAAAGGGGTTCAAGAAGAACTTCTCCTAACGGTGTTGGCTGAGGCTGAAGGAATTATCAACAGCCGTCCTCTCACCTTCGTAGCTGTTGAGTCCGATGAAGAAGCTCTTACACCCAACCACTTTCTTCTAGGATCAAACTCTTCAAATTGCGCAACTCAAATTCAATTAACCCTTCAAACGTCGTCATAGCAGACACAACAGTAAAACAATACATCAGACGCCCGCTCCGGGCGTCCGACATTTGAAGGGAGCGATCGAGATTTGACTTGTCGTAAGAATTGGAAAAAGGCCATACGACTATCAGATCACTTTTGGAAGAGATGGGTTAAAGAATATCTCCCCAGTTTGATACCGAGACAGGTGAACACAAATCCACACCGAAACCTTGTAGTAGGAGACATCGTTGTCATTGTAGATGATAACCTTCCGCGAGGGACATGGCCGAAAGGGAAAATTACGGCAGTTTATCCCGCAAAGGATGGCAATATAAGAGTGGCGGATGTAACGACCAAGGCAGGTGTACTAAGACGCCCGGTTAGGAAGTTGGTGCGGTTGCCTGTGCTCTAGTTTAGGGGAAGAGAGTGTTACGAACTGCTTAGACAGTAATACTTTTCAGAATGTCTTATTTTTAATTTGAACGTAAGAAATTGAGTTGTATTTTGTTTTCTGTTGGTTGTCTTTGTGTTTTTGGTAAAATATATTATTTTGAAGGTTAAGCGTAATTATTTATAAAATAAACCAGCATAACTAATCGAACGGTAATAGTACCTATACCTACAAAATATATTTTTTTTGTTTTTATAACTATGTCTTTTATCCACAAAAGCGACAAGAGCAAGTTCTTAAATTCATCTTCTTTCATACCTCATTTTTACAGTTCACCGTTATATTTTATAATTTTTTATTATTAACAATCGTTATAATTTTTGTAAAATGCGGTTGAGGGTATAAATATTAGAGAACTAATAGCAATGTCCTATTTTCATAGACTTTTACCATCTCCCCCGATCACCCACCCGCCTGCCTAGTGAGTTAATCCTTAGTTGGAAGACGGTTTTAATCCAGCAACCAAAATTTGCAGTAAATATAAATAAAGAGAGTCTTTCATAATATCCCCATGCTGTCCCATGCTGGTCTGGGAGAAATAAAAAAACTTAGAATGTACCAGCTGCTTCTCTTCCCATGCAGATCGTAAAAGCCGATCGAGGGAATGGGCAAAAATGCAAATCATGTTCACTGGCGATGCGGCTAGCAACCCATCACTCTTTTGATTGCTTTTCCAGCTTCTCGCCCACCATGACGCTAAAAGTGGCTTTTGGGTCTTGCGGCCCTGGGCTCTGCATAGAACCGCAAGACCCAAAATGCTCTGTCTGCCCCATTAGGGATAAAGACGTGATAGTATGTATGTATGTATGTTTTATAATATTATTGCTATTATACTAAACTTACTTAAGTGTTAATAAATATAATTAATTAACATTGCTGAACTTTTGCATGCAAAATTAAATAAAAATCACTTAATTTCAACGCAAATTGACATAAACCTATTACTACGTGTCCATCTGATGTCCGTGATGAAGTGGGGATTAATTTAAATCCCCAGCCCTCTGTGATTGAGTGGAAAATTATATCCTACCCACTTTCAGATTCTACAGAATTATAAACCTTCTATGCATCAAAATACGGTTCAGTTATAATATTTATGGTTTTAGACGTAAGTAAGGATAATGCAAGAAAATGTTTTTAGACGTTGGACTTAGATAGTAAGATATTTAAAATACGCTTTAATATTGAACGGTAAAGCTGAAAATTGAATGTGTTGATCAAATCCCTCATGATTGCTATACCATTTGAGGACTTTGGAAAAAATATTTGTGAAAGATAATGTGAAATTGAAGTGTATGGGTTGTTCGATCATTTGTACAGAGATTTAGCTAAGAAGATACTTATATAAAATTGTGTTTTATCAAAAAAGCCTTAAAGTGCTGCCGTACTGTTAGGGTTAGCGCCTCCCCTTTCTATTTTCAATCAGTACCTACTGAAGTATAATAAATGAAAAAAAAAATGTTTTTCAGTAAAAGCCTGCTTATATATAAAATACATACTGAGTTAAAAACATTGAAAACATTAAAGAGATTTAAATAAAAACCCTTAGAAGCTTAATTTATTATTTTAATGTTTGAAATTCTCATGAACTTAAAAGGAAGTTCAAGCAACAAAGAATCATTTAAGCCACCACTGAGTGTTTCGGTTAAGGGGAAGACTTATTTCAACTTAACGGATACTTAAGTACAGATGCGATATAAGTTAATGGTTTTTTAACCTTTTTTACTCAATAGAAGAAACCTTATTGTTGACTGGCGTACCATCTTATTCTTCTTTTTTTTAAACATTTGTATTTTTAAAGTATGTCATTTTTAAAGATTAATACATATTTTATTTATTCCAATACTCTATATATATATATATATATAGAAACTTGTTCTATCTAGTGTTTCTTCTATCCATCTTCACCCTTTAACATCACCCTACAGTCCACCAACAGGCATAACAAATGGAAAAAATGATTGTCCCAACGGCAAAAATACTTGTAAATTCTTTTTAATAAACTATTAAAAGAATTGTACGCGTAATTTTCTTTTCTCTGAGAAACAAAAATGACAAAGATCTAGCTCATTTAAATTGCGCATGACGTTCCGGCTAGGTACGATTTTTACTTAGCGGTGACATCACAAGCGCACTCCGGAACTTTAATGCTCCGTATCTCTGTAAATTTTTACTTTTTTGGTAAATTGAAAAATATGGGATTATTTTTGAATAATGTAAGAGACGGACTAATTACAATTATATTTTTCTGAATCTGTCGTCACCTCTACGTATGGTCTGCAGCGTTAGAATAACAATGTAAATTAATATTAAATTTATTAAAACAATAACCAATGAGGAGGTCCTGAAAAGAGTAAGAGAGAGTATGTGTATTCTGGACTTAATAGAGAATAGACGAGGAAAGATGTTTTGTCATCTGATACTACAATTTTTTCTTTCATAAAGACCATCATTGAAGAGAAGAAAGAAGGGAATAGAAGACCAGGAATACCGAGGTATAGCTATATGAAGCAGATAGAGAAGGTGAACGTCGTGTCGTACAGTGAAGTAAAACAGCGGGCGGAAGAGAGAGAAAAGTAGAAGAAAATTAATAGTCTACCGACAAGAGCATAGCTCTTAAATAGTATAGATAGAAAAACAATATTTTGCTATCTATATTCTCCGCCTTAAAAAGGCCATTTATTTACAAGCCTAAAACCGTTGACAAAAGCATCGCATATTCATGACCCTCTGTTGTTATGAATAAAAGTGGAGAGTTTACGCCTAATAGAGATTTCGGCAAGGGTCAGCTAGAATAGATATTGCAATATTTCGAAGCGAGATAAGAATGTTCGTTTTTTCGGAGTTTGGGTCGGCTTGTAAGATAAAATCTTTACGGATGTCGATTCAGTTTGCAAGATAATCCCGAGCCTTAACGAACCAATAATATTTTTAAGCTAATTAAAAAAAGGAGAAGGTTCTTAATTCAAGTGTTTTTTTTTCGTGTGTATAAGTGGCCAACACTGGTGTTAGATTTTTCAGCTTGACGACTGCTATAGGTACAATGATGACATCCGGGACTAACGGCTTATGCGTGCCCACCGAAGCACAGAGGAGCTCGAGAAATTTTAATGTCACTTGTGGTCACCCATCCAAGTGCAGATCACGTCAGGTGTCGCTTTACTTGCAAAAGCGCCAATAATACGCACTCCCGACGGGCCAACGAGCTCCTCGAATGCAAATGTATATTTATATATTCTTGAAAATATATTATATTTTTAAGTGTATTCATATTTGATAGTCATTCTTGTTGCATAGGACACCCATCAACAAGGTGATCAGATGACCTGACCAAGGTCGCTGGAAAGCGCTGGCCGCTCTTGATCGGTAATTTTGTAAGTCTTTAGGTGAGGCCTATGTCCAGCAGTGGTGTTTCGGGAGCAGTTCTGCTGACTTGACGGACTCTCCACGCAACAGGCTCCTAACAGGATTACTGATGAATTTCCATAGATGGATATTAAATACTTTTTGGGTAGGTAATAGCGCGTATAAGAGGTCTTAAGACAAATTATAATGGAATATTTTGATCGATAGATCGTTTATGCTTTGGCTCATTGAATAGTTCATGTAGTTATAATTTATTAACTAAAATAATAAAAAAAAAAAGTAATTTATATACACACACAGTATACACATTTTACATTGGTCCCAAATTTAACTTAGTCCCACTAACAACCATAAACAAAACTAAGAGTTCTGTTAAAAGGCTTCCGGTTTGTTTGTGTGACCCAAAACGTCTGTTGACGTCCAACTTCGTGACAGAGCACACCCCAGGGTGTTGTGACTCACTCGTTTTTGGGACCACCCTAATAAATGGAAAGATGATTTGATAATTGCAACATTTAAATACATTCTATTTGCAGCATTAAATACAATTTGTATAGCACAATGACTTCTTGACTCTATTAAACAAAAACATTCAACAAGTCTGCCCTTTTGTACCTTTTTTCCTATATATTTACTTATACTTAAGAAAAGTTACAAAAGGGAAAATTACACGGATTGAGCTATCCCCAAATTAAGTTAGAGACTTGTGTTATGGGGTATTAATCTCAACGATACTATATTTTTTATTAACAAATACATATTATATGTCCTGGATCTTGCATAAACACATCCAAGATCCAGGACAATTTGAAAAAGGCAATGTTCCAACGTGACCTGACCGGGGATCGAACCCGGGACCTCTGTGTGGCGGTCTAGAATGGTGACCACTACGCCACAAAGGTCGTCATAGTAGTATGCAAAAAAAATATTATTGAAAAGCAAATAAATAAAGAAATGTGTAGACTCTGAGACACATCACACTAAGTTAGCGCCAAAATTTTAACTTGTTTTTTATGATATACACGCAAACTACTATTTACTATTGAAAAGATAAACAGTGCATATTACTACGAGGTTTAAATGTAAAGATAAAGATAATTTATTTGTCAAACATGTATTCCAAGATACGAGATTAAAAGTAAACATTAAACAAGCATTTTCAATTTGAACAACTGGGACCCTTGCGTCAGATAATTTTCCCACCGATCCACAAAATCTATCAAATCTTTTCCCAGTAGGCAAACCTCCAAACCTCAATTATATCGTAAATAAACCATTAGCGATACGCAAGTGTAATTACAGTCGTCGGAAACTGACGAATGTGGGAATTTGTAAAGGGTTCCCGATAGGCAATCAATCAACTCAGGACCTCGACCCATAGCCTAGGATATGTACGAAGTTTTGAGTTAAAAATGCAAAATGGAAGCGGTGGGGACTTGGAGGTCAAGCGGTTTATGCACTGGCTATCACACGTCTGTTTTATTAAGAATCTGATCTTGTTTGTTTGTAATAATAATTGACGACCTACGTGGTGTAGTGGTGACCATGCTAATCCGCCACCCAGAGGTCCCGGGTTCGATCCCCGGTTGGGGCAAGTTGGAAAATGGCCTTTTTCAAATTGTCCTGGATGCATATGTGTATTTGTTATAAAATATAGCATTGTTAAGTAAGTATTCCATAACACAAGTCTCGTAATTACTTTATGGCTAGCTTAATCAGTGTAATTTGTCCCAAAAAATAAAGTTTATCGTATCGTAAAACAAATACTTATACAAAGACAACTTACGAAAGAGCATATATAAAAGGCCGACTTATCCAATGTAGGGATCTCTTCCGATCAACCTGATCTTCATACAAGGCGTTAAATGTTCTTGAGAGTTATTAACGGATTCGGCACTGGTTGGTTGTATGTCAGACTCAAGTTCGATCTTCACGAGACACAAATTTTACCTATAAGTTAATAATTAAGTACTGTCATTTTTAACAACCACCACTTGCAAGGAAGATAAGTAAAGCTAAGCAAATTAAAAAAAACCCTGACTGTTACAAACGCTATCTAGTGATGAGTAGCGGAACTAACGATATGATTCGATATCTGTAGCGCCATCTATTTTTTGCTAGCGAACGCCCTCACTTTCAAGCTTTAATTAACCTCATTAACTTTTAAACCGCTGAACTGTTTTTCATTAAACATAGCTGAAAAACCACAGCAAAAGAACTTGCCTTCACTTAAAAAATTACATTGAAATTGTTTTGCTTTCACGTAAAAAATCGCATTGAATTGGTATATCCGTTCGAACGCTACGATACCGCAGACAAACAGACAGACAGACGTTGGCGTCAAACCCTTTTTTCGAGGGTTAAAAATAAAAAAACCTGTACCACTGTACTAACACCCTTGTAAGGTGTTAACGAACACTCGATAATAAGAAAAACAAAATTGTATTTTATGTAAGTTGACCGCGAAGACGTCAAATGTCAAAACATAAAAAAATATTGATTATGATTATTGTGAATTGTTTCTGTTTGCTGTCACAACACAGAAAATATTTATCACAAAAATATTTTTGTGGATGAAATAAAACACACCAAAATAGGACCATGTCTGACCTATACAGAGTCCAAGTTGATTAGTTGGTTGGTTGGTTGATTGGTTCTGGGCTCAGGAACCGGTCGTGTCTGTGCAGGTGGAAGGGCAATTTGCGACCACAAATATTACCACAGATCTAAATTCTACTACTTGATCTCACAACTAGAAAATCAGTATGCTGCAGAAATCAAAGATTATTAAGCCGCCGGCTGACAACAAATAAAGGCGAAGCTTATCAAACATTTATCGTCATCAAGAGAGAAAGAGATAAAACAGTTGTTAGACGAAGACCTTTAGGTGTGGCAAACCATATAACAATGTAAATCGAGTATCGATGTATGTGTTACTGTTACATAAAAATATATCTCCTTCTTCCTTGTCTTTTCCCTATTCAGCTCTGTATGTCAACTACCTCCATAACCTTTTATCTTTTGCCATCCCTATACTGACCCACCGTTCCCTCTTATCCGATAAATATCCAATAGAAAAACGGAACGAATGTAGTTTACTTTAATCTTTAAAAAATGAATAAATACAAGAAATTAAAATGATGTAAAGACCAATTATTGTACAATTTTTTTTTTAAGTTTCTTCCTTAATTTATCTAACCCCCAATATTACACCTACTACTCTACCAAATAGGTATATATTTATTTTACGTCAAACTTTCCTGGACTACCAATCGATCTTCACGGATTCGATTCCCGACCCACTCGTATATCATTCCGATTAATTTTTTCGTGATATTTCTGATGGATCGCCAGATTGTCAGTTTGATTAAAATTCGATGAAATGTAATTTGTAATTGATTTGTACAAATCGGTTTAAGATTTTATCAGGGGAGTGTTTTTCGCTAAATATCGTACCAAGTCTTGTTTATATTTTGACAAGTGGCGAGTGCGAGTGATAAGTGGCAAGTGACAAGTGACAAGTAAATAGCAGCTTGTTTTGACGAATTGACTTTGATGAGTAACTCTCCACCTACAACCTCACTTTCCCCACACGCGCTTATTACTCTATTCCTGCCGTCTCCTAACATACAACATTTATTAGCTTGCTGCATATCCACTTACCATTGACATGTGAACAACTACTTTTCACTTGTCACATGACAGCATTTACTTGTCACTTCTCATTTGCATTTGTCAAAATGTAAACCAGGCTAAAAGGTCATCTAAAAAAATTTTTTTTTTCGTTTGGTCATGTAAATTTCATTGCACACAGCTGGCATTTCAACATGGTATCTCTTTGCAATATCTAACATCAAAACCTTCGCATACAATTTATCCGTCAATAAAATAAGATACAATTGCACACATACGGAAAAAGAAACTAATTTTTAAATACAATTGTATACTCGTATAAGAAAGAAGTCCATATACTGACTATTTTCTTAAGTCGCCAACAAAGAAAATTCCTTAGGTTAGTTATGTAACATTATTTATATGTAGTACACAGAAACCAGTAGTGATAATTACCTGTAAAATCACTTCTAAAACTTGACAAATGATTAATTGTTATAAAGACTAGATAGTGGAAGTCAGGATCAAAGAAAGAGTTGAATTTCCTTCATCTAAGACTCTCTAGCAAGTCAGAGAAGTGTGGTAGTGTACTGAATCAAAGTTGTATAGCGGTGCAATGTAAGGCTCCAACTTCTAAATTGAAGTTTAAAAGAAGTTTTCATACAATGTGAATCATGATTTATAACATCAGACTGACAAAAAAAAGCTGTTATATATATAATTTGCTTACAAAAAAAAATAAGTTAGTAATGAATCATACTGATTTTTTTCATTCATCCTGCATGGTATTATTCATCCTCATTTCTTCATGGTCTTATTCCACCATTTCTACGATTGACTACGATTTTTGGTTTACATAAAAGTGAACAGCTTTTTTCTCTCGCGCTTCTGGTTTTTTTCTCTCTAAATTTCTTATTTTGTCTTCCACGTGATAGTTAAATTCCAGTATACTTTGGCTTTTTATTGAACCCTAAATATTGTTCTTTCTTTTTTTCTTATTATTCATCATTTAAGTCATCACATCATAATTTATTCATTAATGTTTGTTAAAACAATTATTTAGTATTAAAAGTTTGATGATTCAAACAGCGGAGCAAGGAAATACTATCAAGTATTTCCTTGTCAAATTGTCAACTTTGGGTGTACCTGTGGAAACTTAGGATATATTTATTATATAGATGGAGACGTTGGTCAGTGGAATATTTAACACAATTATGTCAAAGATATAAATGTGCTAAACAAAATCCAGAACTAGTCGTAGGTGCCATTGTTTTAGTAAAAGACGATAATTTACCTTCCAGCTAAATGGTTATATGACAAAGTTGTTGAAAAACATCCAGGGTCTGATAATGTCACTAGGGTAGTAACTTTGTCAATTTAATAAAAAGACCGATACATAAACTATGTATTTTACCAATTTCAAATTAGCAGAATTTATAATTTGTAGAACACCTTTGAGCGATTTATTGATTTTTAATATTTATACAGTCCACTAAACAAGATAATAAAGGTATGTTAAGTTAGTTTAAGATAATGCTGAATATTACACTTCAGTAACTCATAGTAAATTAAAATAACAAGTAACAATAATATCTAATAATAATGAAATTACGTTAAAAGCTATAAGTCACAAAATGACCACTACATTAAAATGTCCACCGTATCAAAACGTCCACTATATCAAAATGTCCACTGCATCACAACCCACAACGATCTATATCCACTGTATCAAAACAACCACACCTCTAAAATATCACGTAAGCATACTTTGTGAATAGGCAATTATCCTACGATGAAAATATAAATCAAAATGTTGTTAGCTTATCAGAAAACATTTTTTTAAACTAATTTAACCAACTTCTTATTTAAAAATATGTATGATTTTTATAATAAATCATAAATAAAATAATTATATTTTCACGTTTGACCACGTGACTGAAAACGCACGGGATTGGCTGAAGCAAACATGACGTCACCTGCTTGTAAACAGTAATGTCAGTCGAAGATTTGTACGGAGTTTTAGCGTTTTTATTTAACTAATAATAGTTTCTAACAGTGTTCCTACCTATTAGAGACTAAAATAAAGAAATTAGCTTATATAATATAAGACGGAGACCAACTTCGTCAAAGCTGATAATGGAAACCTCCCTAGAATAGACGCGATCATGGTCGGATTATTTTTTTAAAACAATCCTTATTTTTACGCTGCCGAATTAAAAAACGCTAAAACAGCAAATTATGTATTACACTAAATATTACAAAATATCCTTTTCAAGTAATTAAATGGTTAAGAATATGTACAAGAAGGTTGTTCTGTATTGTAAACATTTTAGGTTATGTTGACAAATTGACCATTCGATTCTGTAAGTTATTAGTTTTAGTTACAATCTAAAGCTATAACAAAAATAAAAAAAGGGAGATGTCTTGGTCGATCTAGTTGGGACTGTGTAAGGAGAAAGGGAAATTTCTCTTGTAGTTGTTTTTGTACGTATTGCTTTACTTCTATAAAACACATTGAAAGTAGCTTGGACTTGTTTTTTAACACTAACAATAGGTTCGGTTGACATTCCTTTCTCAGAGTATGTTTGTAATGGTTCTAAAAAGACAAAATATTTATTACTTTTTACACACAATCAACCAACTTACACAAATCAGATACTATAAGATTTGTTTTGCAAAAATGGTACTTTCTAAGTATATAAGTACATTATGTGTGTGTAAATTAATCCCTAAACTACTTTACATACCTATGATATCCACAGCGGTTTCAGGCATAACATTTTTATCTTTTAATGTGCTGGTTCTGGGCATTTCTGCTCCAGATTGACTTTCTTGAGCAATTTTTAAACGTTTTATATAGGCTGTTCGGGACAAGGTAGTGTTTGAAGGCCTGTTTCTTCGATCTTCCTGGCAAAAAAGCTTAGATAGAGCTCCTTTAACCATGAGTATAGTCTGGCTCATCCCATTTTATATTGTATGTAGTTTGCCATGTCTTGTTCCAACTCCAAAAACATATTTGTCTTATCAAAATATAGTACCTGGGCGACCGAGCTTTGCTCGGTTACATCTTTTAACTTGTCTTAAAAACAACACAAAATAAAAAATTATATATTAACTTTAACATAAAAAAACAAAAGTAAGTCACCGAGTGGAATTTGAACCCGTAACACACTTTCTAGCGGTCCGCATCCTAAACTGCTGAGCCAAAACGGATAGCGGCCGGCGCGACGAAATTAGCGACCATATTCTGCGTGGAAAGAAAAACGCCTGAAAACTCGAAAACACGCGTTTTCCCAAACATAAGACTAATCTAGATCGATTGTTAACCCCCAAAAACCCCTATATACCAATTTTCAGCGAAATCGTTAAAGCCGTTTTCAAGATCACAGAAATTCATAAATATATAAATATACAAGAATTGGTCGTTTAAAGGTATTAGATAGGTACCTAGGCTAGGCTAACCCTAGGCTAACCTAACTCACATGGATTAAAACATTACAGATTTATTCTCTTAACTTTTCTTTTATCATAACAAAGTACTTTTAAAAATTAAAAAGACAATACATACAATCGATTTATTTTATATAAAATCAACCACTATGTAAGTTGTAAGTACCTACCATAGGACATTATCTAACCTCAAAATGTAATGCAAGGGAAGATTATTTCGAAAATACGAAATCGTAAATTGTGTAAGAAATATATGTAGGGTAGGATAATATAATTTTATACTTACGTTAAAGTGATCTTCACACATGAAAACATTAGTACTTGCTGCTATGCGCGAGTATTAACGAGTGTTAACCACTTTTTCTGCATCTAAGCGTCCTTTGGAATGCTCACAAACATTTTCTCCGGTGTTTTGATAGATGTATTAAAACATTGTGGCACTATGCACAATATAAAAGCCATTTTGAAATAGTAAAATCTCAAAAGTTAATAACCAAGCGTAGCAACTACAACGTTTTTACAGGCAGGTGACGTCATGACAACAAGTGACATTCATTTATGGAGTCTATAGAGTTTTGGCGGCTGTTTTATTTTTTTAAACTTTTAAGCTGATTTGCAAAGAAAGGAAAGAAAATCAAAACGAAATATTCGGATTGCATATGTATTATGTTATTATGAACAATTTGACATATTTTTCAAAAACTTGGAAAATTGCCTATTGTTTCCAGTTTGGCGGACATTGAAGGCCTTTAGTCACAAAATGACCACCAAGCCTGAATCACTTATAAAGAGAATATTCCATGCGTGGGAGGCACGTTAAGCCGGTGATCCCGGCCTCTAAATGATGGTCGTCACACAGACCTTGTCAAAGGCTCTTTAAGTGGTTTAGAAACTCGAGAAATAAAAATTAAAAAAATAAGGGCATATAATAAATCGCGATGGATCCATGATGTGTGAATCGAGCTGCATGTTCCGCCACACTAACAACAGACGCAAGAAAAGTGAAAGTGCTACGTGAAAAAAATTATCATAGTTGTATTCTGTCCCATCCAAAGTTTTGTCAAAATTTCTTAGACATGTAAATTGATCATCCAATAAATATTTATATCAATTCTCTTTATCCTTCAATTTTTATTTTTTCATAGCTTCTGTCGTTTTCTATTCTCTATGCGACAATGACACTGATATAATCAATTTCATTTCAAAAAATTATTTTCCTATTGTGAGAAAAGGGCTTTTAATGTAGTTTATTTGCTTTTCAGACAATCACAATTGTCTTTTTTCGCCATAAAGAGCTTAATACTTACTAAACATTAAAAAAAACAAAACAATTTTTTTTTAATCTCCTTTTACGTCATATTAGCCATATAAAATATGTACCGAAATGTCAGTAATTTCATAGCTTGAGAGGTCTTACGTCTCACGACTGGCATCTAACAAAAATGTTAAAAAATCGAGCCATTTTTAAAACATTCTGAAAAATGAGAAATATTAAATCTATCATCCAAATTAGACGACATCATTGAAAATACTATAACCAAAGTTCTGAATTGTCAGGTGGAAGGTCTAGCGTGGAAACAAGCATCCCTGCCTGTCCGATTCGGTGGAATTGGTGTCAGGAAGGTGACTGCAAAATCATTACCATTAGCTTTTTTGCCACATGCTTCGAGCCCTCTGGTTGAAAAAATGCTCAACCCTTCTTAGGGTGCCACTGTAGAGGTCACGGGCATATCTGAAGCAAAAACAGCTTGGCACACTTTATGCCACGATGAATTCCCCACATAATTCTACTCGCAACGACTTTGGGATCAACCACATGCAAAGGTGTACATTATATAATTTTAGAATAATTTGATACAGCAGATAAATCTTGTTAATTATCCGTATCACAAATAAAAAAATCGAGCCATTGGTTGCACGCCACGTGTCCTAGGATTTGCCAGTAGACTTTACTTCTTTTGGTGGGTGTCAAATCGTAAAGACGGACACTCTACAAACTCTCACCGGTGGCTCCAAGTAGTCGTTGTAGTCGGTGTGCACACAACAGTCACACCTCGGTAAACCATGTCGACTCGTGGGCTAAACACGGTGAGTCC
Source organism: Acrobasis consociella (assembly GCA_963555685.1). Lineage (NCBI taxonomy): Eukaryota > Metazoa > Arthropoda > Insecta > Lepidoptera > Pyralidae > Acrobasis > Acrobasis consociella. Next base: position 2,170,890 of record OY743107.1, read on the forward strand.
TGGATGCCTCGGCAGACAGGTTCCCGCATGGTGCATAAAATCTAACTCGGCGTAGAAGACAACTCACACTGATAAGTACAGAGTTCTGGCGGATACGGTGAGTTAGTTAGGCAATGTTGATGACTTAGGGTGGTAGTTGAGGTCAAAAGTGACTACCGGCCAGAGACTGCAGCCAAATTCTTCACCAGTCGTAACGGTTCCCGTTCGACTGGACCACGGAGGACAAGGACGAGAGAGGGCATCTGAGAATGCGCGACCGCTTATGCACTTAAAATTTTCCTGCGCACTTGACTGCTGCACACATATAATGAAGCAGTCGCCATGACCGAAACCGGTTGGACATCATCACCCTTCTGCTAATACTATATAATATGGGGGGCTTACAATGCTCTGCGCGTCCAGTATAATGATGCGTTGAGGATGCTGCTGGGGCTGCCGCGGCGATGTAGTGCGTCGGGTATGTTCGCTGAAGCGCAAATGGACGATTTTTATGCCCTAATGCGTAAGCGGGCTGCCTCGGCGCTGACTTCGTGGGAGTTCTAACAGCATCCTTAACACCCTAGCCAACCTTTTGTAAGGCACTGGGCAGATCTGCTCGTGCATAAAGGTGTACACCTAATTAATTAAATATTTTTGTCTTGTCTTGGAAATTACTAACATTAGTATAAGTACTTTGTTTTTTTACTAACTTTCTATGGACCATGGTCTGAAATAAAGAATATTATTATTATATTATTCATACCTAGACTCCCCTTGTCTCCTTGTCTTTGACATAGCCAAGCGGATTAGCTAATTAAGGTGGCAGTGGGTGGGGCACATAGCGCGAAGAACCGAAGGCCAATGGGGTAGAAAGGTTCTAGAATGGCGGCCACGTACCGACAAGCGCCGCGTAGGATACCCACCTGCTAGATGGTCAGACGACCTGTGCAAAGTTGCAGGAGAGCGCTGGATGTAAACCGCTTCCGATCACTCGTTTTGGAAATCCTTTGGGGAGGCCTATGTTCAGCAGTGGACTTCGTGGCTGATATGATGATGGTGAGGTTCAGGCAGACAGTTTATTATTCGTAGGAATCGGCCACGGGTAAAACATGATTTTAATTATTCCGTATGAGTGTATAAGAAAGAAGTTCAATAGGTATTGTAGCATGTTCGATACATTTCGGTTACAACCTTTTTTCTTTAAATTGTCTTCGTGTTCTTATTTAAAAAACGTTTTATTCGTTATCTGTAAAGAGTTACATTTAACGAATAAAACGTTTTTAAACATCTTTATCTTCCACCGGGAACACAAAAATTAATTATTCACCCACTTCACTTTTCAGTGAAATTGCAATCACTTTAATTTCACTTTAACACTCGAGTGGAGTGTTCGGCCGTTAATTAATTTTGCTTGATTGAGTGACTGTTGATCTTTTCAACGGGAGATCAATTTTAAAGTTTCAAGGCCTTTGGTATTCCTTTTATTTTAAAACATAATATTTAATTAATACTTTTTAAACTGGTTTGTTTAAATAATATTTTAATTATTACTGTTTTTTTCTTAGGTACATAACTGCATTTTGAGTCACACTTTTTAAAGTATTAGTAATAACTTGTGAAAAATATTTTAATAATAAACGAAATACACAAGAAAGGCTGCACATCAACAATACAGCTTTTTTAACTCTTTTTATTTTTATTACCAAAAAAAACATACATTTGAGTATCTTAAAGATAAAAATATAATTAAAAGTTTTCACGGCAACGAGCAAACGGCTTCCTATCGGTCGTTTTGGAAATCAATATATAGGGGAGGCCTCTGACTTGGAGTCTTCTTGTGGCTGATTTAATGATGTATAAACATACTCGTAAACAATAGTATTAAACATTTGACACGATAACTATCGTTTCAGCCTGAAACGTAATTCCTAGTCGCTCCGCATCGTAGATATATAAACTGTTTTCATAAGAAAAGTTGCGATACGACTCGACTTGCATGTTAATTTTTGCCAAGTTTTGATTCCGGCGTCTTTTTAACATAATGTTAATATTCATAACTCTAACAAGGTTAGCTTGACCCACATCGGTTGCCATGGCGACTTGTCCGAATGAGGAAATCTTCATACCAAGTGGTCCTCTTCTTTACTCTGGACATATATTCATTTCTGTTCATGATATGTGATATTTTTGAGTACTATTTAAGATGGTTTTCGGTTTTCAGTTAGTCACCTATGAAAGTTTTTCTCCGAGAATCGACTAAGACCGCCATGTAGATTTTTATTTCGAAAGTAATAAGTACATTTTTTAACACAAATACAGAAGAATAACCAAATTGAAAAATTTTGTAACGTTTTTCTGTAGTACAGCCGTCACCTTTAAAGAGTAGTAACATAGTTGCTTGCTAAAGAAACCACCAAACAGGTCATATAGTTAAAAAACATGCTTCATGCAACAAGGAAATGTTTACATGGTGTTTTTAAGAACAAGTACATTTTTATATTTACTATTTGGATAAAGACATGCATTGCTCTTACTACTTAAGTGAAAACGCAATTCCTAACATTTAAGAAATTGAAAGTTTCACTTAGCTTACGAGATCTAAGCTCTGAAAATCTAGAAAATGTAAGGAAGGACTTTAATCCTGTTTGCTAGTCTCAAGAGGGCCATACCCATTTGGAGAATTACAAAATCTTGTAATAAATCTCATTTTAGAGAAAACGTGCAATAATTGTTGACTTTAACGGTAAATATTTATTTTATATTTTCAAAAGATTTTATTTTAATTGTTTTATTTAATAAAGACAGAAAAAATATTAATGTATTTCTGTAGGTTCTGCATTAATAATTTTGATACTATCGAGAAAAAGAGTAAGATGATGTAAAACCAACACAATAGGAAGGTTTAAAAATTTCTCGCAAAAGATAAATACATCAATCTACAATATTTTCCTAATCAATCTTATACAATCTAAAGAGAAAAAAATACTTTTTCTAGAATGCCCACTCGAATTGTAAATAAGTAAAAAACTTAAATCCCTGATTTATTTAACGACAGAGTTTGTTTATACCGGTGCTTATTAAAATTTATAAGCACTGCCGCCTACATATGGGCCACAGGGGATCAATTTGGTCGGGCCCGAAGTAAAAGGGATATGGTACAAATGGTTTTAAATCCGTTTTGTAACGGAGCGGAAAGGGTTCTGTTAGTGAAGTGGAAACTAATTGGATATTTGGGAGTTATTACATGATGAACCTTCGTTAAACCTTTTCAAATGTTTAAATATTTGTCATGTTTATCTTTCATTGTTATTTTTGCTACTTACACCATCTACTTCAATTACAACTTTAGTACAACTTAAATCTAATATCATGGCAATATATACCTATGCATCTACTTATTTAGTCTTTAATTTAAAGGTAGATCTATAATTATATACATCTTTGAAAAAATGCAACATTATTATGTTTGTAAAAAAATAAGTGCATAAATAACTGAACTCAATGCACAAGACCAACTCGATTGTCGTGTTTTTTTGAAGCCAACTAGATTGAAAGACAAACCTTGTGTGATATTTTACGTATATAAGTGCAGAATCTCAATTACTATATGTACTCGCTTGTACCCCATCTTTTCCATTAAGAATCTGGGATAATTGTTTTAGTATGGTACGTATACATTTTGTGATCGAACTTGTTTTGGTGAGTATTAAATACATTACATTACATTATTTTGTTTTTTTCTTATATGGCGTATATCTACTCATTTTTATAATAAAAATATATTTTGTGATTTTTTTTGTATTAGCAACGACGTTGTTCAAAATTCTTTTTATTTATATTGAATTTATATTAAGCGAATCTAGCAAACACTGTCACTTTAAAACACACATAATTATCGCCAAAGATATATTGCTTTTACTTGATGAGTTCTCATCCCTTGTCCACAATACTTGCACTATCACGGGCCCTGACACATCGTCGGAAAGTGAAATTTATTGCAAGAAGACGTTCCCAATCCCGCCGTTTTAAAGGACAGGACAAAAAAGGCCTAAAATCCATTTAAACAGGGCGCATAAGATTATAACTAATGTGCTTCTATAACCGACCCCAGTCTTTAATGCACCATCTACTCCAATACAGCAAAAATACATATTCATACGATCAACTTTCAATCCTTTAAAAAAATCTCCAACGCTATCGCGAATTAAGTTCCAGTAAGTGCTGACATCCGTGTAACCGGAAGCTTATCAAAAAATAAGCTTATACTGAGTAAAAAAACATACATTTGATCAACACACCGGAAGAATCAGGATTTGTAAATAATCCTGATTTAATTAGTTTTTTATAGCTACTTAAATTGTAATAACTAGGGGTGTTACCTTTAATCAACTTGATTAAAGGTAACACGCCTACAAGATGTCGGAATTAGGAGATCCTTCTGTATTTGATGAGGAAGATGCGCATGCAGCTGCTTCTGCAACATTGGCACTGGGACCAAGTGGCAAACTGATACAACAAGGGATCAGCGAAATGGCGGGAAACCCCAGCGGGTCGAGGAGACGCACCCGATCATCTACAGAGGTTGCTCCGGCTTCAGCACAGAAAAAGAAAGTGAAAAAGACACTCCCAAAACACACAGAAGAGGAAGAGTTGAGTGACATTGACGAACCTTCGCAACCTATGAGAGGAGAGGAGATCATGACCCTCCTGACTAGCATCTCGAGAGATGTAAAAGAGATACTAGCTACTGTTCAGACAGTGAAACAGCAAGCAGAGGCAGACCGCCAAAGAATTAATAATCTTGAACTACGAGTAAAAACTCTTCAAGAGGCACGACAGGCAAATCTTACATTCGTGGAGAAGCCAACGATATCTGGAGCACCAACATCTGGAAAAACACCTCACGCCCCTATGGGTGGGGTAGGACCAGAGTTTTTGTGAGGGCATCTTTAAGAAAAAAATAAAAAATTAAAGCAATACAATTTATATTCCGTTGACGTGTAGCACAGACGAATTTCGCATAATTGTGTGTCAATTTTTCGAACGACAACTCAAAAACTGAACGAAATTAATAAAGGCTATGTGTTAGTTAACTGTATATGCCGCACTACAACACTGGACGTATAACAAAGCTTGGAAGTACTATGTACTATCTCTGTTCTATATTATCGATCTGAAACTTTGCTATCTGACGAAGGAACCGGAATATAGATGGTGAAACTTTGTGACACGCTTCTTCTGCTAGTATCTATATAGTATAATAGTTGACTTTGATTTAATTTTATTAAAAAACAAAACATTTTTTTATCAATAAACATTAATAATTACATTTTTAAGTACATTTTGAAACACAATAACATATTTGCGAGCAAAGTAGTGCCAAAGCTTACATTACTTAAAGTTTTATGTAATATCCAATAACTTTAGGGTATATCTTTCGTTTCTTTTAGTTGCTGCAAAGTGCTAAACCATTTGGCCATAGCTAGAAGAGCCTTTTCACGTATCCATATCCTAGTGGTTTTTTTTAAAGATAATAGGTTGTAAATGTTTCCTGCTACGATAACAGGAAACTCTAACCTATATAATTAAACATTAGAAACTAAAACAAAAAGTTCATTTTGATCAAGGAACCAAAAAGTTTAAATTCATTCACCTTTACTATTTACGGTTTACGGTTTAAGAAATTTATTTCCCATAAAAAGAATACAATTCACTTATAATGAGAAATACAGGATATCTTAATTATTCCTAAGTACATACATTTACTTATTCTTGCAAGTATCAAATGATTTTGTAATAAAAACATATAACTACGAAACAAGTGAGAGATTACTTGACAATTATTAATGCGGGTATCGAAAATATTTAAGAGAACGATTACGTATCGAAAAATGATAGCAACTGCTGGGTAACAAGTAACAGTTATCTTACTAATGTTATTTTACTAAAGTAATTTAAAAAATTATATATTCTCTTAAAATGTGGTGCTTATGGTTCTTCTTGAATAAAGGATAAGACTGTATCTCTTTAATGTTTTTAGGCAATTTGTTATAAAGCTGTGCTCCTTCATACATGACCGTTGTTTTACTGTAATTAGTGCGACATATCTGTAACTTAAGGTCATTTGCTTGTCTTGTGATTCTTTTCTGAAAAATGCCTTTTTTAGTAAACGATATTTTAGAATTGATTCTTTTGTCTAATATTTTTGTTATTAATATACATGTATATATCTGTATGCTTGAGCTATAGTCATTATTTTCGTATCTTTATAATTTTTTTCTGATGCGTTATAATAGTTATAATGAAAAAGTAATTTTATTATTTTATTTTGACTTCTCTGTACTTTCCTCAAATCAATCTTTGTTTCTGTGCCCCATACCTCAATGAGATAGTCCAGGTGAAGTTTAACTAGTGAGTTGTATATATTTCAGTAACGAAATGATACATGTTCCCAACCCCTTTTCAAAAAGATTTCTTTCAAACCAAAATCGCTCCAAATAATCTGATTTTCAAAGTCACATCTGCGGTAAGTATTCCCGTTAAAATTTTCCGTGAGATTTTTCAAGTTATCCTCCTCTCTCTTAACGACTATGATCTTAAGTCAACAAGCACCTTAATGCGAAATCATAACGACTTAATTTGATGTTTTATGGGCTGTTATTAAAATGTGTCGCGATATTAAATAACTCAGTAGGGTTAACTTTACGATTATTGTAATTTAGAGGACGAGATAAGACGTTTTGTTTATTTATGAAACAAATAAATTGAACTGAGTAAATTGTTATCTAATCGTTAATTACGGCTGTAAGGTTTATGGTGTATGTATAATAAATAATGTTGTATATTAATTATGCGGTTCAACACTACATTTTCAGGGTAAAGAAGTTGCAGAAGATATTGAGGTTTAAATAAAAAAGAAAAAATCTTCTGAAATATTTATTTGTTAATAAAAATAAAAACCTGATTTTGACTCAGCTTTTTCTATCATTTCATTTAGGTTTCATTTTCTCAAGTCTTCCATAATTTCTGTCCATTAAGTACATTATCTCTTATTTATACTGACCCCATGTATTTAATTACATCATTCACATTATTTCGTGTTCTTGGTCTTCCTCTATATTTATCTAGTAAATAGTCGACCATTTTTGTTGAGACAAAATCTATTTTTCCAGCCGGTTTTATAAATGACGTCTAGTTTTTCTACATTTTATTAAATTTACTTTGTAGTAACTAAAAATGATTACAATTAAATATTAAACTAACTAAAATAAACTAAAATAGGTACTTAAAATAAAGTACTTTTAGTTTAGTTTAGTCTAGTTTTTATATTCTTACCCATATTCTTCGTCATGTTTATTTAAAAAACTAGGTCAAATATAATATCCGTAACACCTGAACAGCGATAACGCAACATTAGCTTATAATCCAAATACCCGACTAAATTGAAAATGCCATTAGAGAGCGTAGATCCTTTCTATTTATGCGACATTCTTATTTTATCTGCATCAACTCTCACATTATATTTCACGCGCTTTATCTAACCCTCGAGAAGTGCGATTCGGTCTAATGTCCCCGGCAAATTCTGTTGTTACTCGTTTACAATAAACGACATTATAAATTATTGTTCGCAGAAAATAAATGTTGGTTATATTGTAAAAAAGTAAAACAATCAAAATAGGAATACAAAAATGCGACTCCGTATATATTTGCATCTTTTGTCATGTAGACCTTTGGTTCTTGAGTCCGAAAGCCCGTCCGATGCCTCTGAGGATCCAAGGCCTGATACACATTTTTTTTATAAGAATAATTTCTACATATTTATTCTAGACTGTACTACAGTATTTTAGCCAAAGATTGAGCCTGACTATTTAACGCTGGAATACTGCCTGTCTTTTGGGCACATCCTACTAATATTATAAATGCGAAAATAAATAAATAGTACCTGGGCGACCGAGCTTTGCTCGGTTACATCTCAAACATTAACTAATTTTTTTTAAACTTTTCTAAAAACAATGCAAAATAAAAAAAATATACATGAACTTAAACATAAAAAAAACAAAAATAAGTCACCGAGTGGGATTCGAACCCGTAACACTCTTTCTAGCGGTCGCTATCCTTAACCACTGAGCTAAATCAAGGCGGTCGCGGGGTGACGAAATTAGCGACCATATTCTGCGTGGCAAGAAAAACGCATGAAAACTCGAAAACACGCGTTTTCCCAAACATAAAACTAATCTAAATCGATTGTTTACCCCCGAAAATCCCCATATACAAATTTTCAGCGAAATCGTTAGAGCCGTTTTCGAGATCACAGAAATTTATAAATAAATATATATATATATATATACATACAAGAATTGCTCGTTTAAAGGTATAAGATATAGGAACAAATTATACTAAGTGAATTAATTAATTTACTAAAATGAGTTTGTACATTTGTTTGTTACCATTCACGCTTTAACCACTGAACCTATTTAGATGAAATTTAATATGGAAATAATTTAATACCCAAGGAAGGACAGGATCGTTTTTATCCCAAAATTCCCTCAGGAAGCAAAGCCTCTGGGTACAGCTAGTTTTATATAAAGACCATCAATGAATAAAGAATAATTTATATTTATAGACATTCAAGATGCAGTACTAAGTACCTACTCAAGCTAGATAATAAAACAAGAATTAAATATTGCAACTAAAAATGTATTTACCAATTCTTATTTCACCATCTGATTAAATTATTATTATGTTAAAACGAATCTTACGGTGTGAACGCACCCACTTCTTATCTGCTTCTCAAGTTGAAGTTGCGTAGGCACAGTTCTGGAGGTATGTAAAATTTATGGAGGCCATTGTCAAGCTGCTCTTATGTTCGAGCGTGTATTAATTTCAGAGAGGGAGATTACATCAATATTGTTGTGTGTTTTGGCTGAAAGTGAATTTTCTCACAACACGTTTTAATGTTTTTGCCACTTAAGAGTCCCCCTTACCTGAGACCAAACTACACTTTTCTATACAAAAGTATTTTACGTTTTATTTCTAAACGACATTGTCCGATTACGACAAAAAAAATTGTGATATTTTATATATCTAGGCATGTAACTAGTTTTCAAGGTCAAAATATGAATTTGAAATAGAATATATAATGTTTGACCATCAGTATGGTAAACTTCTTCATCCTAAATTTGTTTTTCCATTTCATAATTTTACCATCGGAAAATTATTACAACTTTTGTCCATGCAAATGCAATTTCTATAAAATTAAAATTTTTAACTGAAATCTGACATGTGGTTTCAAAATAAAACGAAGACTACGTTTGTATAGAAAAGTCTAGGGTAAGTAAGGGGATTCTTAAATGTGTTCTATTCCCCATAACAGCACTTGTATCGTTATTTCGCCAAAACGATACTCCTAGCCATAGACTTAGAACCTTTTTTTTTTCTTTGAATCTATCATACTGCCAACATAAGAAAAACGTTTTATTAATATATTCGTGATATATTCACTAGGAAGACGTCAGTTTAAAAAAAATTAAGTTTACCATAGATGCCTATTATCTACCAAACATAATTTGTATTTTATTTAGTAAATATAGTCGTAGAAAAAGTATTGTATGCAACGTTGTATAAGTACGTCAAAAAATGCTCATGGCGTCTTCTTACGATGCTCGCTAAAGCTCGCATCGTAACCTGCGCCACTCGCATTTTTTGACCTTCCTTATACAACTGTTGCATAAAATACAATTAAGAAATGTCACCTTCAATAGTTTTCACACAGTGCTTTAATGTACATCTTTACAGTATAGCTGCCCTGTGTGTAGCCCTTTAACATCGATATCAACGTGTAAAAACTAACGCACAAAGTCTTCTTCTTCTTCTTACCGTGTGTTAGTGACTAACACTAGTGTCAGTTTTTAAACCGCCTTAAAGGCCTCTGATATGGTTTTAGGTAATGACCAATGTCAAAGACAGTGACCGGGACCGACGGCTTAACGTGCCCTCCGAAGCACGGATCATCTTACTTATCAGACAATCAGGTGATCAGCCTACAATGTCCTAACCAAACTAGGACAACAACACAAAGTCGTTGCCCCCGCCGGGAATCGAACCCGCGACCTCCGGGTATAAGCCGAACGCTCTAACCACTACACCACGGAGGCAGTACAAAGTAACTAACTTAATAATAATTATAATGTGAATGACCTACTGATGCTTGTGTTCTGATAAAGTTTGACTAAGTATCAAACTTTGTCATGTCACAAGCATAAGTAATTATATTTGCTTAGAAATATCTCAAAACGATTTCTTTAATACGCTTAGAAAATATACGAGGTTAGTGTTCAAACCAGTAGCATTCTTTATAAAATAAAGTTGAAGGGTCAATGTGAAAAATATATTGAAAATATGTTGCAGAATCCAAAAAAAAATAATTTTGTTTTAAAATTAAACAAAAAGGAATTCAATTTTACCCCATAACCAGTTTTCATGTTGACTCTTAACGCTTTCAAGAGATTATTTTCAAGCCCATTTTGTTAACAATAGATGGAGAAAATTAGAAAAACGTTCCGTTAAATAACCAAGCGAAGTCGAAGTTTTCTCATTTCCCTTAAAAAGATTAACACGTTGTAAGCGAGACGTGCTTGGGAACCTAATTGCTTTCAGATTAATATTCATTTTGGATTTGAGGAAGGGAGTGTATCATCTCTGTGAGGTTGTTTTGAGATCAGACAATTAGAATAATCTCAGCTCGGTTCAATCAAAATATCGATTCGTAGGATTTCCTAAACAAATGCATGTAACAAATTTGCTTTTAAGATACTATTTAACAAAGGTTTTTCATACATAATTACGTTTTTTAACAGTCTCGAGTCAGAACAGTCAGGAGGAGCTCAATATATGTCTCAACGTACCACGCCCGGTATCGCTTTACTTACGAAAGCGCTAGTAATGCACACTGCCACTGGGCTACCGAGCTCCAAATACAATGTTCCTTCGCCTTTAATCGTTACCTAAACAGAGCGTGCAATTAAAATAATGAAGGTGTCAGGTAGGACATTAATTGGATGATACTGGTTAATTAAGTAATTAGGTTACAAGAGCCGTCTTAGCTGGCGAAGTGAAAATTGGCATATCTTAATCGTATTTTAGCTCCGTAGTATTTTCGCAGAATTGCTTTTACTTCGCACAAAACTTACTATGAAGCCATTTTAGGTACCTATATAAGGTCCATCATATCAGCCACAGGAAGTCCACTACTGGACATGTGCCTCCCCCAAGGATTTCCAAAACGACCGATCGGAAGCGGCCTGCATTCAGCGTCTTACAGCTACAATAAACAATGCTCTACGCGATGTTATCGATTGGATGGATGCTAATGATTTGCGTGTTAACTTAGATAAAACAAATTTTATTCAATTTTCATGTTACAATTCAAAACAGATTCCGATTACAGTAAATTATGATAATAACGTAGTCGAGAAAGTAAACAATCACAAATTTTTAGGTATTGTTATAGATGAACACCTGAACTGGGAGGCGCACGTTGACCAGCTTTGCAGTAAATTAAATCGCTTTGCTTTCGCTTTAAGACGATTAAGGCAAACCGTCTCCATGGAAGTTTCAGTGACCGCATATCATGGACACGTGTCATCTCTTCTAAGCTACGGTTTAGTTATATGGGGCAATTCGGTACACATGGAACGAGCCTTTAAGGTACAAAAGAAATGTATTCGTGCTATTTGCAATGCATGGTTTGACGATAGTTGCATACCATTATTTAAAAGATTAAATATATTACCACTGCCTTGCCTATACATTCGCGATATCTGCATATTTGTTAAGTCTCATCTAGAATTTTGGCAAAGAAGAAGCGAAGTAATTTTGAGAGAAACTCGGCCTCATATCATGAATAGATTATATCAGCCTAGATGCCATAAAGATATGTATAAAAAAAATGTTTATAATATGGGTATCAATTTATTCAATTCTTTAGCAGCTGACATGAAATTATTACAAGGGAAAGCGTTTAAAAAAGAGCTGACAAAATGGTTGCTAGAGCATTGCTTTTACTCCATAGCTGAATATAAAAACTTCTGAGAACGTAAAAAATAAGATTAGATTATATGTAATTGTATATTTGTGACTGTAGGTTATATAAACAATGTAAATAATATTTTAATAGGTAAAATCAACTCAAGTTGAATAAATATTTGCATGCCTTAGTTTAGGTTAAATACATGATACTTTTTATACTATTGACATCCTATGTACTGTGTGTGAGCAAATAAAATTATTCTATTCTATTCTATTCTTCCTGCAACCACAACCTGCACAGGTCGTCCGACCATTTAGTTGGTGGTCCTACACTGCGCCTGTCGATACGTAGCCGCCACGCGAGAACCTTTCTGCCCTATTGGCCATCGGTTTTTTGCGCCATGTACCCCGCCCATTGCCACTTTCTTATGGTTACCATTTTGCCAACCTTTAAACACCAACTATGTTTAATTTAATGTGGAAGGACAAACGAGCGACATTCCGCGGCGATAATCGACGACCGTTGTGACGGTGAGTTGCGGTCTGTCGCCGATCGTCGCCAACTGTTGCCGTTTGTCAATCGTCTGTCACTGACACAATGTCGCTCATTTCTCTGAGCCCTTATTATAAACACTGTCCGATATTGTACTTAGCTTGGCCCGTGGCTTGGCTTTATCGTGTACTCTTATCTACACCAGCAGAAGTAATTTCACATAGCAAACTTAACTTTAATTAAAAGAATTTTCATGTAACTATTCTCTACCAACTTATCTGTATGTCGTTTTTGTGGTGACAGACATAAAATATACCAAATGTTAACTGTTTATCATATAAACATCGTTACAATATCTGTTTCAATTGTTTGGGTTCTAACCATTCCGTAAAATTGAGACGTTTAAATACTTTTTATCGTATATGTTATTACTAACATCACACATTATTACACCCACTAAAACCGGCTAACTTCAACAGTAATTTCATGAAAGACAGATAACCATATAGCTGAGTCACCCCGCATAATGTTGATAATTTTTCTAAAATACTTAACAGAAGTAATTTATCTCCTAAGAGGAGTTCTTTTATTAGCTGTAGTTAATGTTAAAGCAAACAATGGTACTCATAAAAATATACGGGTAATAATCGATCAAGGATCACAACTTGCTTTTGTAACATAAAGTGCATTGCAATAGCTCGTAGTTGAAAAGATATTTTTTATAAAAAACAAATAATATTTGGTTATTACACTTTATCTCTCGATCTCTCGATCTCTGGATTTATTTATTTTTTGACGTTCTTTTTGTTTATAAGAAAACTGAGCTAAACTTTCTTAGCTATTCATCATTATGCAGTCCTCTTATCAAATCTATATTTTTAACTATTTATAATAGTCCGGTCAAATTATACCAAAAAATAAGAGTGAAGCTACATAAATTCCCACCAAGCTGAAAATCGGTAAGATTGTTTAAAATACAATGAAAAATAAAATTTGAAAGTTTCCCATCATTCCCCTTTAAGGAAAAAAAAATATTCAAGGTCAAAGGTCAAAAAAATGAGTTTTTCGTGATTTTCAGCAAAAGTTAAGTTTTATCATAAAAATACCTCACACAAAAATTGTAGATCATAAAATTATCTACAAAAAATGTATCAATACTTTTTTTTCTACGAGCCACCGTTTTTCAGATATAACGATTCAAAAAGTTGTAAAAATTGTAATCGTCATAATATGCATGAGTACGCCACGTATATGTATATCTCTATAGTTGTAACATACATACATACTATCACGTCTTTATCCCTAACGGGGCAAACAAAGCATTTTGGGTCTTGCGGTTCTATGCAGAGCCCAGGGCCGCAAGACCCAAAAGCCACTTTTAGCGTCATGGTGGGCGAGAAGATGGAAAATATATAAAATATAGTTGTAATATATGTTAAAATATTTCTATACTTGACATTATCTTTATTTTTAACCCCCTGAGGAGCTTCTTAATTTCGTCAGTCAACCAAGGTGCGGGCAGATACTTGATTTGTACAGGTCGCAAAGGAGCATGCCTGTCATAAAGCTCGATCAGCGATGATTGAAATTATCGACTTGATTGTCCACCGAACTGGCATTAAGAACAGCTGGCCAGTCGCAAGCTATAGCATCCTGTCGTAATTTTTCGAGGTCAATGGCTCCAAAATTGCGCCTCATTAAAATTTTGGGTTAAGGCTTAGGGGGACGAATTTTGTACGAGAGGAAAAGGAGGTCATGGTAGGAGAATGCCCCTGCAGGACATTGTCCGTGAGTCAACTAGCGGACACCTATTATAAATTCGCTCCTTGGACAACTACTTCTGAGAAGCATATTCAAGAACAATAGGTCGTTTCCTCAATCTTCGATTGTTCGTCGGACCACCGTCGGAGGTGCAACGGCCAGCAACAGCGGCCTATATAAACCCAGGAAACTTGGAAATTGCTGTTATTCATCCACTAGCTACCAGTATCTTTAAGGTTTTTGTAAAAAAACTAATTTTTATAAAATAAAGTTTTTTTTTAAATAGTTTCGCGTTTTTAATATTTTGACTGGCGCCCAACGTGGGGCCTAGGCCAACAAATTCTCGAGTGCAAATAATCAGAATTTGGTGATTTTCAAGTCATCGAAGCCTGGGGACCAAACAAATAAATCTGTCAAGAAGAAACGAAGAAGCTGAAAAAACTTTATTAATGAAAGGACTAATAAGGGCAATCATCGTCATCGGTCAGCTGTAAGTAGCCACCGCATATCCTTTATTCCTAATTTTCTGTGTGTAGTAGTTATAAGTGGAATGACCACCCCAACCACTACAGGTGAGGGTCGTGTGGGTCAGGTGATGTCACCGATGGATCCTTTAAGAGCCCGCTGTAATTTTTTTGCACGCTGGCAGCGGGCGCACGCACACAACGACATGCCGCTCACACACACAGAGCTACGTAAGCGACGTAAAGCGCGGTGTAGTGCGCTCGGCGATCGTTGATGTTTTTTGGTTAAATATACTGGTGGTACATTATGTTTTGGTGCAATAAAGATTTTCTAACTTACTAACTGGTATAAGCTAACAGATATTATTCAAATTTTGGTAAAAGTTTTATTACAAATGCCATCCTAATTTAAATGCGAGTAATAATATATGAATATTAAATCCTTGAGTGCTTTGGATTACGGGTAAGTAAAAAATATTATGATAAATCGTGAAGGTGATAATAATGGAGACTTCTATTCTTTAACTTATACCTTTAAACGAGGAACTCTTGTAGGTATATTTATTTATTTATATATTTATAAATTTCGATGATCTCGAAAACGGCTCTAACGATTTTGCTGAAAATTGGTATATGGGGGTTTTCGGCGGTAAATAATCGATCTAGATTAGTCTTATATTTGGGAAAAAGCGTGTTTTCGAGTTTTCATGCGTTTTTCTTTTCACGCAGAATATAGTCGCTAATTTCTCCGCACCGGCCGCCATCCGTTTGGCACAGCGGTTAAGGATGCGGACCGCTAGAAAGAGTGTTACGGGTTCGAATCCCACTCGGTGACTGTTGATGAGTACTTTTGTTTTTTTATGTTCAAGTTTATATATAATTTTTTACTTTGTATTGTTTTTAGACAAGTTTAAAATGTAGTTAATGTTTGATATGTAACCGAGCAAAGCTCGGTCACCCAGCTTTCTGGGGCATTGACGGTGGAGATAAACACGTGTCATGGAATCTATGCGAATCTTTTATTTAACACTACGTGGTCTCGATCAGAAGTCATTTTCGCAACATTTTTGTCTTGTCATACACAAATATGGATAGAAGAATTTTTTTACACGATGACATTTTTTTCCAAAACCAATGAAAAGTCAGTCTCGAATGAAAAGGAGTTTAGGGAGGTAGCACACGGTGAATTTGTGGCGACCTCTACGCCACTATGAGGAACTAAACACCACAAACAACAAATGAACGCAGCAATACCTAGTTCACAAGAATCATACGAGATGGCGCCAGCAGATTCTAAATCTCGATCTCAGAGTTCTGGTTGCAACTGACTATATATACAACCTCCGACAATACACCGTCGGAGCCGCGGTTCCCCAGGCGCAACACCATGCCTGGCGGGAAGATCTTCCCTTTGTGGCGGTCGAGCATATCACCTCGCTCCCGCTACAGTGGTGACCCCGACGTGATTGGAAGCAGCCTTCTCCATCATCAGCAGCCTAATGCAGCCTTCTTCATCATCGAACTCTGTCATCATCGTTCCTCTCTCTCATTCAATGTTGGTCAGCAGCAGCATCAGCAGTCTCACAGCAAGCCAGCAACAAATGGGTCAATCATCAGGTCCATCGCAGCCGACTCACCGAGCTTCCTGGTCCTGATCCCAAGCACCCACAACTCATTTGACGACTTCAGCGACCGACGCATCCCCCGCAGCATCGTACCCTGGATCCGAGGCATCTACTCTCCAGCGTAGCACGCCGGCAGGACATCATTCCGGCGCTAACAAGTGGACAACGCTCAAGACAGTCTCGACTCACTGCAGACTACGAGCACGCTCAAGACAGTCTCGACTCACTGCAGACTACGAGCAAGCAATTCACTTCCGACTCACTGGAAGGCTCCCGACTCACTGGGACAAGAATCATCTGGCACTTGCAAGCTACGATATGAAGCACAGACTGCACTTAGAAAACTATCAGACCTCCGGTCTTGGGAGGGAGTCTTGTGGCGACCTCTACGCCACTATGAGGAACTAAACACCACAAACAACAAATGAACGCAGCAATACCTAGTTCACAAGAATCATACGAGATGGCGCCAGCAGATTCTAAATCTCGATCTCAGAGTTCTGGTTGCAACTGACTATATATACAACCTCCGACAATACAGCGTCGGAGCCGCGGTTCCCCAGGCGCAACACCATGCCTGGCGGGAAGATCTTCCCTTTGTGGCGGTCGAGCATATCACCTCGCTCCCGCTACAAATTCTTTGGTAGCTATGCTAGCAGTCGCTGGTCATAAACCGATGGAGAATGTTGCGATGCAGTAGCGCGTTCATGAAACACACGACTGCATCGCTAGAGTAGAAGTTGCCTTTCTTATTATCGAATAAAATAAATAAAACTGTAGAATTAAGAAAATTGGTATAATTTGTCTGAGTATACATTTAAAAAGTACACATACAAATCTGCTTGACAGGAAACGCTACTTTTGATTGATTTTCGATTAAAATTATTGCAGAAAAGCCTCATGTTAGCACGCAAATCTGACTACCGTTTTAAACCTTGCGTGCTCAAAACAAATAATATGTAACATATAAACGGATTTCGATGAAATTTAGCACAATGATGAGAAATAGTGTCGCAAAGCTACTAGAAGTAGAGAATTCCAGAAGAATTAGCAAGTTCTAAAATAATGTGGAATGTTCTAGAAGTTTATAGAATAATCTAGAGTGATGAAGAATTAAAAAGAAGGTTGTGGAATGTTTGAGAATAATCCCGAGTTCACATCGGTCAACCAACACTAACATTCTAAGTCGGGATGACGGAGGGTCAAGCACATGAATTTTCTAGAAATATCTATTCTCGTACCTTGGCAGGCGTATATAAAAGTGGTGAGATAACTTCAAAGAGATTTAACAAATATTATCGGCGCGTAACCTATACGACTTCAGCGACGAATTTTGGACTATGACTGCATGAAGACTTGGACAATGGACGTTTCGAAGACCATATTAGTGTGTCAATCTTTGGTTGCATAGTGAACAAATTCCCTAAGAAGAGTGTTGGTATTTTTTTCCAAATCTCAAACCCCACTTTCGTAACAATAGCTAGGATACTTATTGGAGGTACAAGCACGTATTAATTATAATATAGGGCTCATAGCTGCAGGAGTTTCATTGAACGACATTTAGGCGGATCGATGATTTCCAGTAGTAATAATTTATGATAAAAATTTATCAACCGGTCTTTTTATTTTCCAAAATCTCATCGTCTCGCCTGATAATTTCAGTTTTAATTAACAAATCAGGTCCAGTCTAGACACCAAACTGACAAACGTCTTGTCTAGTGACTTACTTAAGCTTACTTTTTGCCTTTTGCAGAATTAGTGGCACCATAGTATTTATTTTTCCGTTTCACATTATCAACGTTCTATTTTTAGCTCGTTTGCCCATTCTATTTTTTTTTTTAGTCTGCATCCTCCAACATGATCGGAGACTGTATTCTCCAAATTAAAATTTTTACTAACAAATTTTTGGAATAAAAATGAATTTAACTATTTTTTATTGATTTTTCAAAATTTGTTTCATCTTAAATTTGGGGTGAGGAGGACGGCATCCGGTGCCAGCACTCAGTTGCCGTGCTACACTCCCCAAATGAGTACGGCAAATTAAATATAAAAAATCTTTCAATAATTATGTTTGGTTACTTAGACGATATTAGTGAAATCGCATTTTCATGTAAACTGAATTTCTTAAAATGGCCGCTACATCGCGTCCCTTTCCACCGCGGAGCAGACAGTGCCTGCGCATATGGCCTAAGGCCACACCAGCGCTGAACACCACCGCCCAGCGATGGAATGGGAGCAACATCTTCATTTCAGAAATACGGGGCAATTAGGGAGAACTTGATAAATTTTCTATTTCTTTTCAAGTTTGAAAAATTTATCCGATAGCCCATTATATTTACGACAGTACGTTCAACGACACAAATAAATTACTATAAATAATCAAGTTTTCCAATGATCAAATCCTATCAGTCACTTTATAGTTTGCGCACGTCATCGCACAGTGACTACGAGGTCGGCGTTGGCGCAAAGAAATACGTCCTCTCGCTGTAAGCGCTGCACGCGGACTGCCGTCGGAGAGTAAACCGCATCCTATTTAAATAAATTTTTATGCGGTATGATTTTATTTTTTTACATTATTTAAAAAAATATAATTATGATGTGTTTGGCATATTTAAAAAGGGCATGAAATGGCGTTTGTAACGTTGTTTTTATTTTTCTAAAATAGGAGCTCAAAACACAAATACAAGCGACTTTATTTACATCGATTTCGGCGAAAATTACGCGACTTGTTGATTTTTTTTCCTTGTGAATTTAAATAAAACAATGAAAAAAGCTTCACTCATGTCAGAAAATACTTATTCAGCTATATTTGTGTATTTTTTTTACCGGGTGGTAATGATTAAATCATTTGAAAATCTCGAAAGCCCCGCCACGCGTCTTGCGAAATTTGGCAAAACGCACGTTGGATTCCAGTGAATTATACTAAACAAGCAAGTTCATAGGCAAAATGGTTCACTCATGCTAAATAATATGATATTATCTTTCATAATATATAAATAAATTTAATGATAATGCTGTAGTTTTCTCAAAAACACGACGCAAAGTTGAGTGAAATTTGTCAAATTTAATAGACGGCCTCTTAAAGTTAGTTAATTTTGTACCCAAATATGATGGTGATGCAAATGGAATATATACCTATATTAGTTCTGCTAAGAATTTTTTGGATATTGTTGGAGGTCCGACTCCACAAAATGTAATTGTATTATTAACACGTCTGACAGGAAGAGCTGCTCAGATTGTGTCTATGGTAAACCATAGATTCAATTGGGATCTTATAGAGGGTTCTCTGAAAGCCGAATGTGGAGACAATAGGGAATTTAATACTCTATTGGTAGAATTATCGAATGTTAAAAAAAAGAGTACTTTTAAAGAATTAGTGTTTGAATTAAAACAAAAACTCTTTTATATTAAGAGTAAATTGCAAGATAAATATAGAAATATAAATTTGGTAGATGAAGTCATGGAGCCCTATATAAATACGGCTCAGAATACATTAAAAAACTCATTGCCTTATCATGACCAAATATTTGTGAGTAACTGTAACTTCAATGAAACTGTAAAAAAAATACTACAGTTGGAAGCTGAAGGTAGATTTGAAAATAATAAACAAAAATTCTCCAATGTACTTCCTACACCTAAAACAATTCAAAACTCTAGCCATCCTCAATTCAATCACAATCACAATGCATACTTCCGGCAGCAATTCAAACATAATGCACCATTAAGACAGCACTTTCATAACCCAGCTACACAAAAGGTCGTTTCGGGTCAGTATCACACACGATACCCATGGCAACCTAATCCAAATACACCTTTCAATAAACAGCAACATAGCTTCTTTAAACAAAGACAGACAGTGCAACCAAAGTCACCGCATGATGAAGACGTTACCATGCGTTCGTTACCTCCGCGCGTTAATATTCCGGTGCGTGGTAATCAAGTGAATATAGGTCGTGGTTATGTAGCGAAAGAAGTGTTTCATCAGCCTGAACCTCAAATAGAATCACAGCCAGATATTTCAGGTGAGCCTGAGTCTTCTCCGTTTGATTTTTATAACGATACGTATTATAATAATCATTGCCATTATTGTAACATGCCTTGCGAAAATAATGATGTGCAGGAAAATTTTCAACTAGTCGAGAATCAAGACCCCAAGTCATAAATTTTAATCACATAAAATCTTATTTACCATATTTTGAAACCAACAATCCTAAACTTAAAATATTAATAGATACAGGTAGTCAAAGATCCTTTATAACTCCTGAAGCACAAAAAAAATATTTTCCTGAATTTTTTAGAAATGAAAGTTTTATTGTTCGAACTTCTCATGGTACTACAAGACACAATGGTGTTATAGAAACACCCTATTGGTGTAAATACTTTGGAAAAGATAACGGTAAAATGAAGTTTTATATTTTTAAATTTAGTGATAAATATGATATTCTTATGGGAACTGAAATGATTGAACAGATAAATGCAAGTATCGACTTAAAAGAACGTAAATTATCTATGCCAGATAGGGAACTCTTAATTTTCCATATGACAGAAGATAATGAACTAAATTTGCAGGATTTATGTAAAACTTATAAAGATTTATTTACTGAAGATGTAACTAATAGTGCTACAACTTAAATTAAACATCATATCAATTTAGTAGATAATGATCCTATATATCAACGTCCTTATAGACTACCACAAGTTCAATTAGAAGAAATGAGAAAACAAATAGATAAAATGTTAACGGAAAAAATCATAAGACATTCTGAATCACCGTGGGCTTCACCGTGATCAATCTGGTATACAAAAATGGAGAATGGTTATTGATTATCGCAAGTTAAATGAGAAAACTAAATCAGATAAATTTCCTTTACCTAATATAGAAGAATTATTTTCAAAATTACAAGGTAATAATTATTTTACAACTTTAGATCTAACTTCTGGTTATCATCAAATTTTAATGGATGATGATTCTATTGAACGAACTAGTTTTAGTACACCAGATGGTCATTATAAATTCTTACGAATGCCTTTTGGCTTAAAAAATGCGCCCGCCACATTTCAAAGAATGATAAATAGTGTGTTAAAAGAAGAAATCAATAAAAACGTTTGTTTAGTTTATCTAGATGATATAATAATATATGCAAAAAATAAACAAGATCATATAAATAAACTTCAACAAGTATTTGAAGCATTACGTCGAGCAAATCTTAAAATAAATAAAAATAAGTGTGAATTTATGAAAACTGAGGTTGAATTTTTAGGTCATATCTTAAATAAAGACGGTCTAAAGCCAAATCAAAAAAAGTTAGAAGCTATCCAAAAGTTTCCAATTCCAAAGAACTTAAAAGAATTAAGAGGTTTTCTAGGATTAATAGGATACTATAGAAAGTTTGTTCAAATCTAAGTAAAATTATAAAACCTTTAACTCAAGCCACTAAAAAAGATGCTGTTATAGATATTAATAGTAAGTCTTATTTAGAAGCAATAGCAACATGTAAGCATTTACTTATGAATGCCCCAGTTTTAGCATTCCCTGATTTTAATAAAACATTTGTTATAACAACTGATGCTTCCGATATAGCGTTAGGTGCAGTACTTAGTCAAAGTAACCATCCTATAGCTTATGCTTCAAGAACACTTAGTGAAGCAGAAAGTAAATATAATACAACAGAGAAAGAATTGCTAGGAATTCTTTGGGCTGTTAATCAGTTTAGACCTTATATCTATGGTCGCAAGTTTATATTGCAAACTGACCATAAAGCTCTAATATGGTTATCTAAATTAAAGGAGCCTAATCAGAGATTAACTCGATGGAAATTAAAATTACAAGATTACGATTTTACGATAGAGCATGTAAAGGGTAAAGATAATCATATAGCTGATGCCCTTAGTCGTGTCGAGATTCATCATACATCCAATGACTCATTAGATGTAAGAGCAGGAACTTCATATGCAGTTCAATCTTTAGAGATAAATTCTAACAGTAATTCTATTGCAAGTACCAGTCATGCAACTGTCCATTCTAATCAGCAGGATAGTGATGATGGTATTCCAATAATTCATTCTTATCCTTCTAAACGGTTACGACGACTTAGTAATATATGAAGTAGAAGATTGCACAGAGCTTCAGCAATTAATATGTAAAGGTGCAGTATTACAACGCAGCACTTGTGAAACTAAGATACTATTAACGAAAAGGTTAAATAAATGTAGTATAGTAGTACCAATACGATGCCCAGAAGAGGATATTCATGAAGTTTCATCTAAAGGAATTTACATGTATTTAAATAAAACCACTGAAGTTAAAATTCAATGTGGAAATCGAGAGGAAACTACATGGATTAGTGGTCCTTATTTATTAGAAGGAGAAAATTGTGATGTCATAATCTCTGGAGTTCAACGATATAAAACTAAGGAGACTAAGGAGAAGATTATAACTACGAAGCTTGAGATACTATACTTAGAGAAAGTTCCTGATTGAGTTTACTTGTAATAATGTAGTAATTGATTGTAATAATGTAGTAATTGATGATTGAGTTAACTTATGACTCTAATAAAATAAATTCGAGACTCGGCCAATTGAAGCAGATGAACAGCTTTGACATATTGGAGATACATAATTATATTCAATATGGGTTACTAATATTGATATTCATCATTTTGTTATGTGCCTTGAAATTTTTTAGTACCACGGTCACTAAGCAACCATGGACTTCAAATTTAGTGAGGGAGAGTCAACTAGCGGACACCTATTATAAATTCGCTCCTTGGACAACTACTTCTGAGAAGCATATTCAAGAACAATAGGTCGGTTCCTCAATCTTCGATTGTTCGTCGGACCACCGTCGGAGGTGCAACGGCCAGCAACAGCGGCCTATATAAACCCAGGAAACTTGGAAATTGCTGTCATTCATCCACTAGCTACCAGTATCTTTAAGGTTTTTGTAAAAAAACTAATTTTTATAAAATAAAGTTTTTTTTAAATAGTTTCGCGTTTATAATATTTTGACTCGTGCTTGGCTACAGATTAGGAGAGGAAACCAGGATAAGCTCTAAAATAGAAGGTGTACAGCCAGAGAAAAAGTGAGTAGCTTCATTATTGAGTATGGACAAATTGCAACCAGTGGCAAGTGACCGCAGACAGTCAGCTCTATGGTCATTTTTCAGCAGACATGTATTAAAAATTTTTTTCGGCGGTAGATGTGAAAAAGATAACACATAGTTTTTAAGTTAATATTTTAATTTTAAAGTAATTTCAGTACTTACAGTGTTGGATTTAAATAAAATAAACAATGAATTTTAGGGGAAGCTTATTAAAATATATTATGAAAACGGCAACTGAATAGGTTCAGTCTTTTTTGAGATTAGCGTGCCTAAACACAATTTTTCGAACAAAAATGTATGACGTGATTCTTTAAAACTGATACAACTTTTTTATTTATGAACGGATTTAAATGAAACAAACACAAAATTTTAAGTGAAGCTTATCACAATACATTAGTGAAAACCTCAACTGTATCGGTTCAGCCGTTTCTAAGATAAGCGTGCACAAACGCACAGACAAACAGACAAAAATTCTAAAAATCATTGTTTTGTGTTCTGTTGCGACGGCTTAAGCCCCCAACAGTATTTTTTTTTTCATTTATGACAGCGATGGGTTACGATTTCATTATATGTATTGATGATTGATGATGATTGATATTGATATCTTTAAGCGCCTATCGCTAATATATTTATTTCTGTTTTTCCTAAAGGCTGACTGGTAGAGGATGCGTTAGCATTAAGTCCACCTTTTGTACCATTATGGTCAATAAAGATTTAATAATAATAATTTAGAAAGAAATACTACAGCTTACCGTTCTGTTTATCACACACTAGCAGTCCATCCCGGCTTTGCCCGTGGTACATACATAGCCTATGTCACTCAGGGATAACATACCTATCCAACAGTGAAAGAATTTTAAAATCGATCCAGTAGTTTCGGAGCCTATTCAATACAATCAAACAAACAAACAAACAAATCTTTCCTCTTTATAATATTAGTGTAGATAGTGTAGATTACCCAGAACTTGCAAATTTGTCTGAACAGAGAATTGCAGACCAAAGACGAGCAATTATACAAAATAAATATATAAATGAAGACAGATTAAGAGAAATAAAAGCGGATGTACAAAAAGAATTAGAAGAAGAAAATTACAGTTATATATATCAACCAACTACTAGCTTACAAATAATACAAGAGGATACTAATAATTCGGATTTACTCATAGATAACTCACAAAACACAAATCCATACATGAGTCAAACACTTCAAAGATCACACACACAAAATACAACTATCACCCAAGAAATTTCAGCCACTCAATAAAAATATATTGGGACAGAACCATTATCACTGACAAAGCGATTCACTACAATAGACCTGACATTACGATACTTGACAAAACCAATAACACAGTTTACCTCATAGACATCGCTGTACCGAAGTTTTTCAGTATTTGTGTTTTGGAGGTTGTGGGTACACAACCTCCAAAACACAAATACTGAAAAACTGACAAAATACAGGGACTTAGCCATTGAAATACAGACCCAGGGCGTGTTGAGAGTGTTAAGATAGTACCAATAGTTATATCTGCAACAGCTGTTATACCCCAGACACTTCACATGAGCCTAGATACTTTAAATATCCCTACAAATTTTATTCACACATTACAAAAGGCAGTTATATTAAATACATGTCGCATTACTAGAAAGTTTCTAGGATAAACAGTTCCTCCTTCTTTTCAATTTGACACTCAACCTCTGTTCATGAGACTGAACTTTATTTATTTAAAATACTTTGCACTTGGCTTCGGCCCGTGCCATTTTAACCTCTTTCCGGTGAAAGAGAGAATAAACATTTCTTGAACATAAATCATAATAAAAAAAACGAAAACGGACAGACAGACTTACCACCGCAGTAATATACCTTTTACTTGGCGATGCCCGTAAATGGTACAAATTATACCAGCTCAAGCTGAGATACTGAAAACGTACCTATATAAAAAATAATAATAAATGTATTATAAAAACCTAATATATGTGTTAGCATACAATATCTATCCACACTTATATATACCCTTGTTTGTCAATATTATCCGTTGTATTATTATGAGTCACTTGTTTACGTAAAAACACACGTGATAGTTTTGAGCAGAACTCACATAATGTAAGATATTATTTAATTCTAATTTATTCTTATATAATTAATTAAAATAATTAAAACATCTAAAAATAGAAGGTAATACTTTTAGACGTTTATTTGTGCAAAGGAAATGCGTTCTACCCCACCTAGCGGCGGGTAACACGCCCTAACTTTGTCTATAAAATGCGACACGCAAACGAACGTCGGGCATTACGTTGCCAACCGTCGAGGTGTTCATTTCAAGGAACTGTGAGTACTGCATTATTAATATTCTTGTTATTTTAATGATTGATGACCTACTTATTTCTAAGATATTGTTTTTATGCGAATAATAGAATAATTGTTGAATATTTTAAAAGAGCTACCACAGAGTTTCTGACCGCCTCTTCTCTGTGATGATACAGCCCTTCCGACGCGGTGGTAGAATCTTTCACAATAAATTCAGATATTCAGATATATATATATATATATATATATATATATATATATATATATATATATAGATATATATATAGATATATATATATAGATATACCCGTGGGCACTTTGCAGATCCATCGTGCCGTACGACTAGTATTTGTTGGTTCCGTTTACATAGTTGGCTCCGGGTGCCTTTTCTAGATCCAATGCTAGTCAGCCATGCGCATGTTGTTCCAACTGGAGCCAAAAGTGTCAACTAATAGTAAGTAACTAAAGTAATAATAATAATTACGTCAATTTTATACAAATCCACCTTTTTGGCATTCAACACTGTTACTTCCGATTCAAATCAACCAATCAGAGAGCACCGTTGACCTCATTGGCTACAATCTGCTAGTAATAATATTATTACAAGCTTCTGTTGAATTTGCAATGTTTATGCAATCAATGTAGTGTTGCCAAACAATAGATATCATTTTTCAATTGAAAAATGTCAAACTATCGACAGTGGTTTATCAGTATGGATATCTGTTTTAGAGCAATACTATTGATAACCAACAATACCATAATTGGTATTTATAGTATCGATCCGACAAAAATCAAACTATCATGAGTATCGATAGTATGCGTTTCATAAAATATCGACACCATCGATATTTTTTGTAATATCGATAGTATCGATAGTTTATGTATTATTAAAAGCAATACTATCGATAGTTTGTTCGTCATCAGAATCGATAGTATCGATACTATCAGCAGTATCGATAAACAATCAAAAGTATCTCAAGACTCACTGTCGGTTTTATTAAAAATACCGATAGTGAGTCAATTGACTGTCAATAGTGGACTATCGAGCGGCAACACTTATCCAATGCTTATGGAGTAAATGAGCCGTTCTGATGATGGAACCGGAACGAATTCAACAACCCTCAGTAAATAAAATAACATAGCCCTTAGATCATTTATTACAGATTAGCCTTACCTGCGTGTTTCCCTCTGCCAAGGTATAAAATCAACTAATCTAATACATTTATAATGTAAGTTGCGTAATCGATTATGATCATTACGTAAATCTGTAAAGTATCGAAAGGACGGTGCAAGTGCTCCGTTAGAATTGCTATGTTAAACAGTTTCCTTGTGTGATAAGTTTTTTATTCTGAGGCCAAACTACTTATTGAAACGAATGAAATAAGCCCAAACTCGATGGAGTTGCGTTGTTTAATTACTCATCCGACCACCTTCCGTCCTCCGAGATCAGACCCTTGGCATCGTCTGCACTAATGTGCTCATTAAGACAATTCAAACGAGTCCTACTCCATGAGGTTATGTTGTTTTATAACTCAGTCCTAGTGAATACCTCCCGGTTCCATCATCAGAACAGCTCATTAACTTCATAATATTGTATTGACAAGTATGCAAAATTTCAGCGAAATCGATTGAGAATAGCTGGTTGGAAATTGAGCTACAAGATTTGACCCAAACCAATATTCGTACGTAGATATCTGATACATTGCAAGTTAGTAACTAAAAACGAAAAATACATATAACCTTCTTAAAGATTGCATAACCTTTCACGGGCAATGTTTTTTATTTTATTAACGTTGTTTTGTATTAAGAAGTAATTCTGAAAAATGGTATCAATGAGTTTATCTTCTAGTATCGATTACGTAAAAAGAATACAGTCTAGTTTGCGACTAATTTCCATGCCAAACGATTTTCTCGCTTGTTTACTGCCAAACTACAGTAAAAATATTAATAATGGCATGACACAAACTTGCCAAACTAATTTCATTTTTCGATATTATTTTTTCACTATCCTTTGAGCCGAGACTAAATGTATCAATTACATAAGCAAGGTTCGATAATTAAGTTCAAATTTGAAATACAATTAGTCGATGACGAAGGCGCACACGCTACGAAACTGCGCACTTCCCGCGAGACTACCATTTTATGATTTACAACCTTCTTATTTAATTCCTGTGCTTTAGATTTGAATATAGATTAGCCACTCAACTGTCCTAAGAAGTGTTTACATTTTTTGAAAGACGTGTTAATTTGTGACTATCTGATGCCTTTGACCTCGTTTTCGTGGACAAAAAAGCTCGTTACCATTAAAAATAAAAAAAATATTACATTTGAATTTGGAATCCGTTACTTTTATATGATTTTTCATTGTCTTTTCTTCTTTTGGCGCTAATATATTGAACAATATTTTGCGTGATATAGAGAACCGAATCGCTGTGATTGCATTACACAAAGTAGGTTTGAGCCAAATGCAGTTTTTAAAATTCTCCATACGCTTGGTTTTAGTCAAATGTTTGTGTACCGACACAGGTATGACACTTGATAGAAACGGAGCAGCATAAATACCTAGTACTACTACAAACGAAACAATCCGTCCGTGCACACGTCAAATGTGTGAGTTGAACAATCAGGGTCGCTACCACAGAATTTGTTGCTTTGCTTACCTGTTTTCACGACTTGGAAATCTATACGATTATCTGTTGCTATACAAGGAACAACTATTGAACAGGTGGATGACATTACCTTCTTGGGAATACAACTGGATAGTGCCCTTACCTGGGAAACACAAATTGATAAAGTGTGCGGTAAATTGGCAAGCACTAGCTTCGCGCTCAGACGACTATCGGATGTGGTACCTAGAGAGGTGGTAAGGTCTACCTACTTTGCGATAGTGCAGTCTGTCCTGCAGTATGGCCTAGAGGTCTGGGGGTGCGCCGCGGAATGGCAACGAGCGTTTCGTATGCAAAAGCGAGCAGTCCGCGCGATAGTCCACGTATCAGGGCGAACAACCGTCAAACCATACTTTAAAACCCTTGGAATCCTCACGCTGCCATCCCTTTTCATCTTACAGGTAGCCACATATGTCTTTAGTAACCAACACGTGTACCAAAGACCGAGAGATGTGCACGACATTGCGCTCCGCGATGTTGACCGACTGCACCTGATACCACACAGACTAGCTAAGACTGACAGACTGACTCATGTAATGGGGCCGTCTGTCTTTAATAAGTTGCCACCTGATATAAAACTGGCGACTACATTGACAAGCTTTAAAGTCAAGCTAAAAAAGTGGCTTCTTGAGCGTACATTCTACAGTATAGAAGAATTTTATGAATGTCGCTTATAATTCCAATTTGATATGTTAATTTTCATTCGATTATTCTGTAATTATATGATTATTATTAGTTATGTATGTGTATGCGTAATATATTTATTTGTATGTTTAATTTATTTTATTTTATTATTCAATTTTATTTTTGTATGACGTGTAAATACTTTTTATGAATAAATATGATTATGATTTTAAAATTTACGTTTTTTATTGTTATCCGTGGATAAACAACGATAATGTGCGCAGTTTCTCACCATTATAATTCAATAATCCTAAGTGACTCGCGTAATGTCCACTTGCGACTACCAATAACCCTGTTTTTCTGGCTCTTACACGTCCCAATAACAGGGGAAAGGTTGCGGGGACACCAGATTGCGGGGGACGGTGCGAGTTTCCGTTCTGTATGTAACACTATTATTCATTCTGTGGTACCGGACTATAATAGGTACAATGAGACCTCCTCTTTGTGACAGTAAAAGATTTGGCCGTCTACGTAGTGTTCATATGAAAAAGGTGGTCAAAGCAGTAAGGGAAAGAATTCGAAGAAATCCTGTCCGAAAGCAAAAGATTTTAACACAGGAGATGAAGATAGCACCTAGAACCATGTCGCTTATTTTAAAACATGACTTAGGACTTGCTGCCTATAAAAGACGAACTGGTAATTTTACAACTGATAATTTAAAAAAGAATAGAGTAGAAAAATCGAAAAATCTACTGAAGCGGTACGCAATGGGTGGTCGCAGAAAAAAATTGTTTACGGATGACCATTTTTTTACCATTGAGCAACATTTTAACAAATAAAATGACTGTAGGTATTTATGCCCCAAGCTCTAAGAAAGCTTCCCAATAAGTCGACAGAGTGCAGCGTGGCATTAGCTGACTTTAGTGATGGTTTGGTGGGGTGTTAGCTATGAAGGAGTGACTGAGCCATGCTTTTGTGAAAAAAGTATCAAAACATCGGCATAAGTGTATCAAGATACCATTCTTGAGAAGGTATTTAAGCCTCTTAACAACACTATGTTCAATAACCAAGAATGGTTCTTCCAGCAAGACTCGGCACCGGGTCACAAAGCTCGGTCAACGCAGTCTTAGTTGGAATCAAACGTTTCCGACTTCATCAGAGCTGAAAACTGGCCGTCGTCTAATCCCAATCTTAATCCGCTGGAGTATGTGTTATGGTCAGTTTTAGAGAGTACGGCTTGCTCTAAACGCCATGATAATTTGGAGTCCCCAAAACAATCCATAATATTGGCAGTGAAGAATTTTCCCATGGAAAAAGTGCATGCTTCTATTGGTAACTGACCTCAACGTGTAAAGGGCTGTATTGCAGCCAATGGAAACCATTTCGAATAAGCTTTTTATATTTTAAATTGTTTTATATTTATGTATTAAAAGCGAACAATTTAAGCTTAAGCCGAAAGTAACACAGACACAAAAACAACTTTCTTGCGGATTGTAGGTTAGGTTCATTAGGTTTCCTGTGACCAACACACGAGCGAGCGACTGAAGCTTAGGGCGAAAGTAACACAAACACAAACAACTTTGTCGTGGGTTGTGGGTTAAGTTTGTTAGGTTTCCTGTGACCAACACACGAGCGAGCGAACGACTCAAGCTTAGGACGAAATTAACACAGACACAAAATCAACTTTGTCGTGGAGTGTAGGTTAAGTTATATAACATCCACCCATCTATCCATCCATTTCAGCCGCACAACGTCTACTACTGGACATAGGCCTCTCCCAAAGATTTTCATAATGACCGATCTAGAGCGAAGTTATATAACAATATAAGTATAAAAGAAGACTAAATATATTGAGAATTGAAAAAATTTGATTTGATATTATGATATTATTAACATCGAAAAAATTAATGTTATTTGTAAAAAAAATTGTTTTGTTACTATAAAATTCTTCATAATAAATATTGTGAGTATGGAATAAATATTCCGTATAACGAAAATCTATAAAACTTTTGTCTGTAAAAGAATGCACACCCAAACTATGCACACTTCCCACAAGACTACCATTTTATGATTTACAACCTTCGTCCTAATTCCCTGTGCATTAGATTTGAACATAGATTAGTCACTCAACTGTCCTAAGAATTTTTAATTCTTTTAATGATGTATTTATTTGTATTTATACTAATTAATGCCTGTGACTTCGTTCGCGTGCACAAAAATGCTTATCAGACTAAACAACTTTTGCTGTGGCGTCATTTTATTATTTCTCATAGTTTAGCTGAAAATTTATAGTTCTGCATCAGGTGTTGCATTTACCGAAATCAATTATACCCTGTATGTTGCCCAGATTTATACCAATAAAGTTTCATTCAAATCTATCCAGAATTTCCGGAGATTAGTGTGTACAAAAAGGACAAACAAACAGAGAGACATTCTCTTTAAAAATTTACTCTTTCACTGTGTATCTATCTGCTTGTTGTTTCTTTTTGGAAATTTAGTCAATATACAGACAATTTTTTTACTATTATATGTATTGCATAATTTAAATATCGTTGTATGCGTTTATTTTTCATATTCATAATAGAATTAGGGCTCCATATCTAAACGATGTCAATCTCATCAGAGCCGGTATTTTCTTTTCAAGTTTCAAAAAAATATTCATCCTCCATACAAATGCCACCACCAAGCTACTCAACGTAGCCATGTCGTACTGAAGCCCAAGCCATTCCCCTTCTTCTACTGTTTGTTACCGCTCCCCTTAAGCAATTTTCACGAGGCCACATCACAGGTCAAGTGATGTAAGCCCACAGGGCGAACCCCGTGGCGAGGGCAAACCCCAAGTCATCCACACCAAGTGTTTCTTTTTAATTTTTAAAAATCAAAGATTGCTGCCGAAAGTTACTAACTGCTTGCGATTTGGCTGTAAATCTATATTTTTTGGGCGTAATCCGAATTTGATTTTTTTAATGTCCAAAATCTGGATCTGGCATCTGGATGAAAAAAAAAATCATAGTCAATCATTACGTCTCGCTGGCACTTCGTAGAGATCTGCAATTTTTTATGTGGAGGTGAAGCACTCCGCTAAACTCGAAATGCAATTATATTTCGTAAACAAAGCGCCTGGACTTCTGAATTTGGAATTTACTGACTCTAAAGAAATTGGTAGGCTTGTATGTTGTGTTTAAAATTATTTGCATAATTGCTTTTGTTGAAAAGTACTTTTTCAATCGTACTATATACCATTAGTACCATTACGCAAGAGCGTAAGGCAAGATAGCAAGTTTCTTTGTGTGCATTAAGTCATAAACATGTTTAAATGTATAAATAATGCGAAACAATAAGGTTATCATATTCAGTATAAAAATATGAGTTTTTATTATTATTATGACTTTTTAGACTTATTACTTGCATTAAAAAGCAAGTTAATTCTAAAATACTTCATAAAAATTTTTTAGAAAAAAATTACTGTTGTTTTTTAACAATCACCCAATAGGTTTCAAAGTTGGCAACACTTTTGGAGCTTACAAGGCATAAGATTTAAAAATATATATTGCCATGCCTAAGCTAATCGTTATATTAAATATATACGAAATGGAACCACACAAGCATTGGTTTTAAATAAAATTTGGAGCTAGAAAGTATCGGTGAGTTCATAAAAGTATATAGGAGCTTAAAACGCACAAGTTTAGTGAATATAAAATCTGCTGGATCAAACCAAGCATTCAAATTTCAGCTATGGCTTAACTCACCGTCAATCACTATATATATATAAAATGGAACAACATACGTATTGGTTTTGAGTAAAATCGGAGGCAGAAAGTACTAAAGAGTTCATACAAAAACATATGATATATATATAAAACGGAACAACACAAGCATGGGTTTTGATTAAAATGTGGACGCAGCAAGTGCGAATTAGTTCGCAAAAAAATAACCGTTACGGATCCAAGTTTTCTCGGAGGTTGAATACAAAAAATGACGAGTAGAACTTTATTTCTACGAATATGTTGGACAGAATCCATTACTAGAATGCGACGTTGCCACACCGCTCGAAGAATATGCGAAGGGAGCCAAGTTATTCGCCGCTAAAGGTGGAATCAACTAAGTTCAGGCCCACTGCTGGATCTACGTAGTGCCCAAACGTCTGTTTATATATATATATATATATATATATATATATATATTCATCAGAGCTATAGCAATAGTCTAAATGAATAAATGTTTTAAAACTCTTGGATATTAATTTTGTTATCCCTTTCCCAAACCATGAAGAATTGCAGAATGTCTAGACTCCAATAGTTTGTAGTCTGACATATGTTACAAAATAAATAAAGATTAATAATAATAATAGATAATATCTTTGTGTTTCATGTTTAATACTGTATAATCCAAGCATTTGTTTGTCATATGTAAGAGACTATTTTATTGTGCTCGTTGCCACTACATCCACAGAAAGAATGTATCCTTTTATTAAACTGAAGAACTGCGTTCTTGGTGGCCCAGCATGTTGGAGAGATTTAAACAGTTTTATGTCAGAAAGAAAAACCGCATTAAAATCGACCCATCCCTTCTAGACAGACAGCGTCAAACTTAAAACAACCCTCTTTTTTGTCGGAGGATAAAAATAAAAGGTATATGCTACATCTATCATCTATTACTCGCATATAGTATAACTAGATCACGGTCATATCGTTTTATATCGCGAGTTAAATCATAAAGATTTCAGCTCAATAACATCGCTCAAATTTTACATTTTACCCAGTAATTTGTTAGCAATTGTGTGCAGTCATTTCATCTAGGATTTTATTCAATAACCGAGCCAGACACCTCTGTTTGCGTAGGTTAACTCAATTGAAGCTCGCCTCGGTAATTAAATTTGTCTTTCTGCAACAATACTCTTTGTCTAACATCCGCAGGCATTAATCTAAGTAAGTGTCAATTATGTAGATATACGACAAGCGCAACAGTGCAAACACGTTACACGTTTGTCTCACTTTTTCAAAGTGGATTTATGTGGTTGTTGTTAGCACTTTCACTTTTGCGGCACGAGCGCTTTTGCAGCACGAGGAATCTAACTAAATAAAAAACCTAGAACGCTTCCTGGCGGAATTGGAAGGGCATTTGATATCTCACATTTACTTTTTCTCAGACTCGGCCCGGGCAAAACGCTCTGGGGTTTTGCGACTTTGTTTTAAAAATAAAAGCCTGTGGACTTCCTGGCCGAAATCAACATGCATTTGTTACTGCAATTCTAGTAAAACTATTTCATAAAATATTCGAAAATAAATCTTAAAATAATGCAAATGGAAATTCAGGTCTCAGTGTTGTTTACTTAAGTCAAATTACGTGATAAAATCGTAATGATTTGCTGTGGAAATTTTTATGTGTACAATTTTTTTTATCCAAGCAGCTTTGTGTGCTTACGATACCTGTTAGTTCATGCATGCTATTGCCGGCAAGCATTCCTGCCACTGACGCAGCCGCTGTTCACTGGTACTCACGGCAACTGACACCAATTTGCTCATGATCAGAACTTACATGTATCGGAAACAAGAAGCATAATAATGTATTCATAAAACCTTCCCGCAATAAATAATTAAGATTTTATAATGCTTAATTTTTTCATATGATAAATAGAAGCACATTTTCTTTATTTCTTTATTATACAAAAGTACAGCAATTATTTAATTCTTCAATATTTAACAAGACAGTGAAATTCATATTTATTTAGTCAAAAATCAATTTAAGGAGTGCAGGTTTTTCAATGAATACAAGCGTAAAGTTATTTCTGCATGCATAAATGTATCAGATGTCTGTGTTATACAAATCACATCACAATTAGCCTTATAGCTATTTCAGTATCACGGACGAAGTTGCTCTAAAAATCTGTAAGTATAGTATTAAAATGCAATACCGTAGATTAAGTCATGAACATGTTAGCCTGAGGAAAGATATGCAAGTATTTTATAATTTGGAAATAAAGCAGTTTTCTATTTTTTCATTGTTTGGGCACTTATATGGATAAAACGATTATACAGGAATTTCATTTATCTTTCGGTAGTTTGTAAAATTGGCAGCAGCTTTATAAAAATTGTATTCCGTCGCGTGCAGTACCTCTGAATCGAGCAAACCCTTCAACGCACTCCAAATTGATGGAAAACTCTGTTTGTACAGAATATTGTACGTTCTTATGTATTGCACAGAGGACGTTGCAGTGCTGTTACCTGTTCCTTTCCCGCGGATGTCGTAAGAGGCGAGCAAGAGAGTTAAGTCATGTCGTAAGAGGCGACCAAGCGAGATGGTGAAAGATTTTAACCGGTCAAGAACCGCACGACATTAATAAATGTCCACGTCTATTGTCTTAGGGAGTCCCCACACTGATCGACGCGGCATCGGCTTAAGGCTCCTCCCCGCGCTAGCGACCTTGAAAACACAAAAAAAATAATTTCTCTTTCTGTAAGTGAGATTATTAGAAACCCTCGTACAACTTTTTAGCTAGTATCCTGAAGTTTCATTAGAACCTCGAAAGTCATTGAAATACTATCCGGTTTAGGAACCTTTACAAAAAGAGTCAAAAATGGCCGTTTTTAGTATTTTTTGCAAAGGAAAATTCAGGGTATTTTATTTCTATGATTTTCGAGGTTCTAATAAAACTTAAGGATACTAGCTAAAAAGTTGTACGAGGGTTTCTGATAATCTCACTTACAGAAAGAGAAATTAATTTTTTTGTGTTTTCAAGGTCGCTAGCGCAGGGAGGACCCTTAAGCCGAGAGCGTATCACCACACTACTCGGCTTAACGCCAATCGTCCGTCGCGACGGCTGATCACAGGCAACCGGTCGCCGACTCGTCCGAACGGCCGTCGACTTCTCCGAACGATCGCTGACTCTTTCGGTTGACCTTAAACTCGTCCGAACGGCCATTGCGACGGCTGTTTATATCCGTTCGGTAGTCTTATCATCTGGATAGACGCCGCGAGTAATTAGCTATCAGAATATCCACAATGTCCTCAGATCAGATCCTAATGTCCTCAGACCAAATAAAAAAATGTCACTAATTTTTCGTCTGTCATTTTTATTATTACACTATAAACAATGACACAGCAACTGCAGCGAGCTTACTTTCAAACTAAGATCGCCTGCACCCCGTGCATTCGGTTGTTTTCGGCGCCGTTTGACTACCTTCTGAGAGGAAAACATACGAGTGGAACAGTTCGGGAGAATCTGGAGCCATTCGGCTGCCGTCAGAGATGAAATCGTGCGAGCGGATAATATCAACGCGGTTACGGCCGTCTTCGCCGCCGATTGGCTGCCGCCGGAGACGTAAACTTGCAAACGACTGCTGTAGACGCGTCGACGTGGGTATTCGGCTACTTTTAGCGGCATACGGATGCGATCAGACAATCGGCTAACTGCTCGTTTCGCCGCCGGCCGGCCGTAGTCGCGTCGCGTCGTCCGTGCCGAGCCGATGCGAATGGCACTAGCGACGCCCTTATTCCATTGAAATAAAGATTTTTCTGACCGGCTAAAGCCGATTCCGCGTCAATCAGTGTGGTGAAATCCTTACTATTGTGTCTGGTATTGGCGGTAAAGGAACGGTTAAACTTGTTTGACTTACCTACTTATACTAAACTCAGTTATATGTATAATGTAATTATATATGTATGTTTACGTATATATTTATGTGTTTTCGTTGTATTTTAGCTAGGGATGCATCCGATACCGATACCGATATATCGGCGATATTTTGGGTTTGCCGATATATCGGCATCGGCGATATTTTCATTGCCGATACAAAGATACTTTTCAAATTTCGCGATATAAAAAAGTAATGTCAACGCGCATCTTGTTTGATCTAGTATTTTTGCAACTGGGATTTGCAAGGCTAGGACTATCTATGCTCGGGGAAACCCCGCATTTTATTTAGTGTGTTCTCTCTCACCCGCTTTGTGCCCGCGTATCTCATTTCGCTAGACACTTTTGTTGGCTTTTAACTGCTATCGTGCGTAA
Source organism: Acrobasis consociella (assembly GCA_963555685.1). Taxonomy (NCBI): domain Eukaryota; kingdom Metazoa; phylum Arthropoda; class Insecta; order Lepidoptera; family Pyralidae; genus Acrobasis; species Acrobasis consociella. The sequence goes on from OY743107.1 coordinate 2,207,949, forward strand.
TTTTTTTTTCGATATTATTTAAGATACATACAATTACACATCGTAGTTAATTTGTTTTTGTGTATATAGTTTATAACTCGTTGGTTGAATTAAAAACTTAAACAACAAGATCATGTCAACTTTAAAACACAAAAGTGTGATAATTTCAAAGCAATATGTTTGTATTATTGATTAACATGAAGAGGCACCATTCAAGCGAATTGGATATCGCTTTAGCGTCAAAAACAACTATCCAGATTGCATTTTTAATTTGTATCGGTCTCGGCATCGACGATATTTTTATGAGAGTATCGGTATCGTATCGGCAAAATGACGTATCGATGCATCCCTAATTTTAGCTCGTAAGTAAAAATAAAAAATTAAACTATTCCACCCTACTTGGCGCTTTCTCCTCTGGTTTTGGGTTGACTGAAAAAGATTTCTTCACCTTTTGTATTATTTTGTATTTTTGTTATGTCCTTTTTATACAATAAAGAATTGACAAAAATATATACTAAAGCACAATGATAGTTGATATTTTGTTTGGGAGTTATCTCATTAATCAAGTCCTTAGCTTCGGGACACCATAGTCCAGCTGTCTCGACAGCGACTGGTACACATTCATATTGCAAGGACAGAACAGAGTATTTAAGGCATTTTTGAGCAGCCGCCGCCCTCGCAGCCGTTCCAGGCACACATATGCTGCTACTAAGATAGGACGCCGCGTAGGTGCTGTGCTGACGCATGTCGCATCCCACATCAAACTGCGTCCTCATTGCCATGGTACTAACATGATCCAATCTGGTCGCTTACCATCCGTTCGTGAGAGTCCTGGTGGTTCCAGCTGGCATGGATTCCTTGAGAATTGTAACAATGTCCAATGTCAAAACATAGTTTTGCCTTGCAAGAAGTTATACATTCGTATCTAACAACATTGTGTAAAAATAGCTTTTACGTCAATGCAATTTTTTGCTGCAAACTCTTTGCAATATCTTAATTTCATTTCTTTTGGTTTTTTCTTTAATTTATTTCTTTCACTACTTGAAAAAAACCTTGGGCATAAGAACTACAGAAGAGATGTGAGAGGAGGGATGGTCCATACGTCTTCACCATGTCTCTTCTTTGTGTTTTATGCCTAAAATGCATTGTTTTTCTATACTCACAAAAAGTCGACTGATTCGTAGCTTTATTTTATAATTTATTCATTCAATAATCAGCCCACACATCATTTAGCTTCCTTTATTTGGCATTACATTGCTTCCATTCCATACTGGTCTGGGAGAAAAGAAACAACTTAGAATGTACCAGCTGCTTCTCTTTCAGTCAGGTCAGATCGTAAGAGCCGATCGAGGGAATGGGCAAAAAATCGAATCATGTTATTAGGCAATGCGGCTAGCAACCCGTTACTGTATTAATTGTTTTTCCATCTTCTTGCTCATATCAAGCTAAAATGAGTCTTGCAGTCCTGGGCTCTATCTGCTTAGAGCCGCAAGACTCAAAATGCTCGGTCTGCCCCATTAGGGATACAGACGTAATAGTATGTGTGTATGCACCAAGAACAAATTCTTTTGATACCTTTGTAAACTTATATTTTATCGTTGTTCCGCCTGATCCAAACAATCAGGCGATTGAAGCTCTAGAGTGCACTCAAAACAAAACAATTCATCTAGCATTATTTATATGGTATGGATTGAAAAGCGGAAATTTGAACAATCCGAGCAAAACATGTTGACTGGAAGCAACGTAAACATGTTTTTCTCGATATTAACAAGATTTATTGTTTTGCGGTCACAACGCTTAGAGTTTAGTGTTGTCAAATTCATTAAAAATATCTGTGTTAGGGCCCAGGCAAACGAGCTTTATTTTTGAATCGCAGAGTTTCAATCTTTATTCGATACAATTAAACTGTTAACGTTGTTTCTTATGTAATATCCCAGCAACTTCCCAACCTCATTCCATAACCCAGAAATCTTTCCCTTTTTAGGGTTCCGTAGTAGGCAAGGAACCCTCATAGTTTCGCCATGTCTGTCTGTCCGCCTACAGTTTTACTTAGAGACTATAAGTAGGTACTAGAAAGCTATTAAAGTATGGGTTTGTATATTAGTTATGCCAAAAAAGTGGAATCTTAAAAAAATATATTATAGCTCCCATGTAAAGTGGAAGTCAATTTTATTTTCAAGGCTAACCCATCGGGTATCGCAAGTCCCCCTGTATGCGATATCGGGTATCACAAGTCCCCCCTGAATTAGTAATTTCAACCTTTTTGGGTGATCTATGAAAAAGATTGTTATGTTGTCAAGAGATGCCAGTTAAAAAATCTTGATAAAAATAAAAATATAAAAATAATAAGTGATAAAATAAGTATTTTATTTGTATCCAGAATTAAGTAAAAGGAAAACAATACAGTTCATTGAAAGAAGCGAGCTACCATCTCGATCACACACGTAAAAGTTTATCGGATAAAAAGTTAACTAAAATAAAATAGACAAAATATTGTATATAATTATCGAACCTTCTCTGAAAATCTTACAAGAATCGAATAAGAAATACGACGTGTAGGCAGAAACAGACTGTTACACAGCCGGACGAAAGCATTTTTGGTCAATCTCGACACTGAGACGCTTCTTTATTCGTTATTATTTGCTAACATGCACTCAATCATGACATGATTAATGTTAGTAAAAAAGAACATGAACCTGGAAGGGTGTGATTCCAATCTCATTCAAGGACCCTGTGGGGGCTGCAAAGCAGCTTCGCTCGCTCGGCCAATAATTTAAGACAAACACATTTGTAAAAATAATAATACTCTCGCTAGATGGCTGGGTCAAGGGTCAGATTCAGAAGGCAGTACTTCTGGACACGGCACGCATTGTCAGGAGGTTTCTCTCTCTGCGGCCCTAACCGCCGCGCCGGTAGCTTGGGCCTTGCCCCGATGCCAGCGGGCAACTAGATTAGGTTTTATACTGTATTTATATTTTATATTTTACTTTATAGATATATTATAAAATCTAATCTATGTTTCAAAATCAATAAAGATAATAATACTTATATATCAATAAACTAGATTCAAAATGATATTACAAAGATATCCTACTTCCTACTAATTATAAAAACGCGAAAGTTTGTAAGTACTTTCACGTAAAACCTACTGAATGGATTTAAATGAAACTTTACAATAATATAGCTTACTAGCTGTACCCGCGGGCTTCGCTCTCCATGGGAATTTCGGGATAAAGAGTAGCCTATGTCCCCCGAGTCTCAAACTATATTCATACCAAATTTCATCCAAATTGGTTGAGTATTTTAAACGTGAAGAGATAACAAACAAACAAACAAATATACAAACTTTCGCATTTGTAATATTAGTAGGACACATCAGAATAACACAGACTACAATTTATGAAGATACTGCGCAGACGAAGTCGCGGGCACCAGCTAGTAAGATATAATATCTTACTTAAAATATGTAAACTACTTATACAAATATTATCTGTATACTATACTATCTGTTAATTTGTCAAAGATAATGTGCACGCGCATACCAAATTATCATTTTGATAGGATAACCTACCTACGCCAGTCGCAGTGGTGTGACGTATCGCTTTTGGAGTAAACATCCAGGTTTTAACCCACGACAAAAAAGAGGGGTGTTATAAGTTTGACGCTAATGTCTGTCGGTCTGTCTGTATGTATGTCTGTGTCATCGTAGCGCTTGAACTGATAGACCTATTTCGATGATTTTTTTACGTGAAAGCTAATTCTCTTATGGTGGTTCTTAGCTACGTTTGAGAAAAATCGATTGGACCGTTTTAAAGTTATTGGGGATTAGCGCTTGAAAATATACGATTTGAGAGTTTCACGGTCACAATTACTGTTATTATTATTAGTATTACGGGCTTTACCGCGATTATTTTATCGTTTTTTGCCAGATATTTCGTCGGCCCTTCTACCATCTTGGTCGCTGGCCGACTGTCCCGTCTGCTGGGCTGGGTCTAGTTATAGCCTGTGATATGATTTATTACAGGAATGTCCCTTCCACGTTGTATAAGTTCGTAATGAATCCACTTAGTTCATAATTTATCTATTTATCTCCTGCATCCATGTGGTTTGATGGTTATATCGTATCGGCCAATCTAAATTGGGGGTAAAACCCTCCGTTAATTGTGTGCCACTAAAATTGTTAACGAAGGCTTTGTTTGTTGTATCTTGTATCGCTATAAATTTAGATTGTTCAAAGGACATTAAGAAGTTTTAAACTTAAACGAGGAAATATTTTATCTTACCTTGATGCTGGCTGATAAAGAGAGAAAAATTTTTTTTTTTACTTTTTAGAGTTTTTACGTCGTGTATCTTTTTGCCGGTGTCGGTTGAAACATTGGGTCCAGGACCTGGAGAAAAAATATTTTTACATGACTTATTTTTGCATCTGGCCGAGGGAAGAGGAGAAATAAAAGCTGGCAGTTAACTTGCTCAAAAATTTTCCAAGTGACACCAACAACGAGGTAACGTTGCGAGTTTAATATATTTGTTATTTTTTATTTAATTTCGTGGTAACTGAAATTAAATTTCATGGTAGCTACAATGTTAATAACTTTTTAGCCGACGTCAAGAAGAATGAGGTTATCAATTCAACGCATATGTTTTTTGGCTTTTTTTGTTCTTTTTTTACGTCTGTTACGCAATAATTTGTGGACTGATTTTGATGTCTTTTTTTAGGGTTCCGTAGCCAAACGGCAAAAAACGGAACCCTTATAGATTCGTCAAGTCTGTCTGTCTGTCTGTCCGTCCGTATGTCACAGCCACTTTTTTCCGAAACTATAAGACCTATACTGTTGAAACTTGGTAAGTAGATGTATTATGTGAACCGCATTAAGGTTTTGACACAAAAATAGAAAAAAAAACAATAAATTTTGGGGGTCCCCATACCACAGATTACTAATAAGTTATGCCCATACTTAGAACTGAAACTAAAAAAAATATTTTTCATCTAACCCATACGTGTATCTATATCTATGGATAGGTCTTCAAAAATAATATTGAGATTTTTAATATCATTTTTTTCTAAACTAAATACTTTGCGCGAGAGACACTTTCAAAGTGGAAAAAGTGTGTCCCCCCCCCCCCCCCCGTAACTTCTAAAATAAGAGAATGGTATAACTAAAAAAATATATGATGTTCATTACCATGAAAACTACCAGCGAAAATTGGTTTGAACGAGATCTAGTAAGTAGTTTTTTTTAATACTTCATAATTAATCATAAACCGCAATTTAACTTTCATTTAATCAAATCAAACAAAGAAAAATGCTGCAAGACTTTTATATTATGTTACTTGCTGCTACGGAACCCTTCATGGGCGAGTCCGACTCGCACTTGGCCGCTTTTTTTAATCTTACCTAGTTAGTCCCATATTATATTTATGAAGAAATGACAAGAACTTTGAAGTTATGGAAAAACTCATAAAAGAAAATAAATTCGGTAGTTTTTTTTTTGTTAAAAATGTAATTATTTTTAAGAAAAAATAAATAATTTAATCATTGATCTATAATTTAATTAGCTTATAAAATCTCGTGCCAGTTTGCAGCAGTTTCCGCTATAAGAAACCAATTTTGTTAATCGCTGGGGAGCATTCATTAATAACTATGGTTAATCGCTGCCGGAACCGAGGCCAAAATTTCATTAATTTTTGAAAATTGAATTTTTATTAAAACTTATTTGAGCTACATCTAGTAATTAATTCTACTAATAAATCTTTAGATTTAGAGCCAAAATATATTTTGTTTTTAAAAGGCAAAGAAATACTTGCCTGCCAAAACTAAAATTTTACAAAAATGCTAATGACTTTTTTTTTGGTAAAATCTGGATCATTATGTTAGAAACAATATTTGAAAAAAAAATGGAAAAAGCCATTAAACATTTTAGTATTTTTAGACTTTACACCTGTAGCTGTTAAGAAAAATATACTATGACATCCTAAAAATATAAGGAAACTAGAGATCCTAAAAATATAAGGAAACTATTTTAAAGGTTATTGCAGTCCATGAAACTGAACAACTTTCCCTAAGAAACGTATAGCGAAATATGAAAAATATATTTTTGCTTTCTATAAAAAACTCTTGAAATGCTGATCGGTCATCTTGTATGGGAGGCCAATAATTATTTTGTACGAGCGTTTTCACATTGGAATGGTAACAAAACGTCATCGGCAATCAGGACGTCATCGGCTTACTGTTTGTATAGTAGTAGTGAAGTAGTCATCGTTATCGCCTAGTGTGAAAACACTATATTACGGGCTGAATTCAAACTTAAAATAATTGTCATAGGTAAAGTTTTGTTAGACCCTGAATTATATACAATGTAGAAGGAACATGCTCGTTAAAAATCGAACCACGGGATATAATTGATCACTATAGTTATTAAGGCAAAAAACAACAAAAAATGTTGATATTCCCATACAAATTGTGCGGTCGGTAGCATACTTTTGTATGTAAGTGCCGTTTTTTTTTGTTTCTTTACCGTTGTTCTAATTTTATTATACTAAAGTGATCTAGTATACCGTGGCTCGAGTTATTACGGGTATGTCCCTTCCAAATTGTATAAAAAAACTATACTTATGTAAAGCACCCTATATACCCTAATGCGAAGCGTTGCGAACTATTTTATAGCATGTATTTTACAAATCATTTGTTTTTAGAAGAAATTATATTGTCATTTTTTGTTAATATCATTTGTTTTTTAGAAGAAATTTAATTGTCATTTGTTGTAAATTATAATTATGAAATGTGTTTTAAACATTAATAAAAGAATCAAAGTATATTGGTCAAAAGTGTAATTATTTATTTACTTTACTAATCCAGCACATTTATCGATTAGTAATATGAATGAAATAAATATTTGTAGAAGTTCATTACAAGCAGGTGTTGGATGTAAGTATTTGACTTCTTTTATGTTTTTTATGTTTTTAATTTTACTTTGTAGCATAGAGTAAAAAAAAATATGTAAAGTTTGACAAATTAAATAATTTTCATTGTTTATAAAATAAAATAAATATCTTGTATAGAATTCATCAGAGGGTTAGTGAAAGGACATAGTATTAAGTATGAGTAGCGTACAGCATAGTTTAAATCAAGATAGCTACCTATACGATTATCATAGCAAGGTAGACAAATTACTAGCTTTTAATTATACCATTATCCAAATAAAATTAAGAAGTAACTGCTTTATTATTATGTAAGTTCATTATTACTTACTAGGTACATATATTATAGGTACATACCTATATTCATTCTTACTCGCTTACTCGTGAGACACAGAAAATGAGCTAAAGTTCTAATAATTATTTCTTAATTTAATTTATGCTACATTTATGTGACAAACTAACTAAAAAATAATAATCCGTTAAATATATTTTTTATATTTATAAAATAAAGTACCTACCATTTTTTTTACAATTTATTATTAAAATAAAATAAAAAATTAATATACTTATGTACGTTTTAAGCACTTACCTAATTACATTTTACTAAGCAGGAAGTTAAACTAGTTAACAAAACACGCTCAAATTATAATTATTGTTTAATAGTATTGTATTCTGCTAACAATACAACGAGTTGTTGCCACACTTCCGACCGAGGCGCGCCGCGCGGCGCCGCGTTGCCGTCCCGCCACCGGATGCCAGCCGTGAATGCCACCAATCCGGTCGCCGACCGTCTCCGACCAGTCGTAACCGAACCGGCTGGGAGACCGTACGCATTTTTTTGCAAAATATTTCATCATATTTTTGCTATTTTCTGCAGCATTCTTTTTACAAAAATATTAAATTTTGTTATAGTGTTTACAAAGTAGCTTTGCACGTGCAAATACATGTCGATAAGTGTTATAAAATGTGTGTTTGTTAGTATCAGACAGCCATTTTGGAACCGGAATGGATGACGAGAAAGGGAACTTGGAGGAAACCGATAAACGGTGAGGTCATTGTCTAACGTGTAACCGACTTGCTAATGTAGGGTATTGATAGGGAGAAGGTTTTGCTCGGGGAATTTTGCATTCATAGATGATGTCATAATAATTATTATTCTGCGTAGGCATGTACCTACCTACTTTTTATATTGTTAATGATAGATTTATAAAAAAGTCTTACCTGATACCCTTCTTTATAAACTATATTTATAAACCTTGCATGACAAAGACATAGGTAGGTACTATAGCCCCGTCTTTGTCCTGTACCGTAAACAGAGCTTAGGACTATAACCCTCACATTCATAAAAAATAACTACCGTTCGCTAAACCTATAACATGTTTTGTCTCTTTCCCTCTTTTAAATTTTTAACATTGAAAGAACGAGACTTTTTTAACTAAAATAGGTGTATGTTTTTTTATGAATAACAGGCTAAATCTTGAATAACGGGCTAAATCTTTAAGACCTTACGTTACGTTTCCCTATGTTAAACTTTAATATAGTCTTCTATTACGTCACGTCTATTATTTATTCTATATATCTATTATTTAAGTTTTTTTGAGTAACAATAAAAATCTATCTCGGTTCTTAATTTGTGCTCGCTGCTCAGTAGATAATTTTTTTAGTCAATTTTTTCTAAGCAAGTTTGCCTGGAAGAAATTGCTTAGCGATAAGGCCGCTTTTTGCGCATTTCCTAATTTTTAAGATAGTTATTATTGTGTCCAGTATTTATTTATTTCGTGCAATAAAGGGTCATCATCAGGTCTTTTTGTCTCCACTGCAGGAGCACGACCCTTTTTTACTACCAGAGCCATACTTGGCCAGAGCAGCAAGAGGCCTTGGCCTACACTCTCTAATAAAGGGTATTACATACATACATACATACTATCATGTCTTTATCCCTAATGGGGCAGACAGAGCATTTTGGGTCTTGCGGCTCTATGCAGAGCCTTGGGCCGCAAGACCCAAAAGCCACTTTTAGCGTCATGGTGGGCGAGAAGATGGAAAAGCAATCAATACAGTGATGGGTTGCTAGCCGCATCGCCTGTTAACATGATTTGCATTTTTGCCCATTCCCTCGATCGGCTTTTACGATCTGCGTGGGAAGAGAGCAGCTGGTACATTCTAAGTTTTTTTTTATTTCTCCCAGACCAGCATGGGAACAAAGGGTATTGTATTGTATAAATACCCAAGTAGATACAATATTGTATTGTATAAATACCCAAGTAGGTACAATATGACACTGAAGTTGGCAGACATCCGACAAAAAAAACATATTCTCTCCTAGGCATATCTAGGAGGAAAATAAAGTTACTAAAGATTGAAAAAATGGAGGTTGTTCGTTGACTCGCCATCTTCATGTGGATAATTTCAGTTCCGTTTTTCAATTCCATGTAACCTTTCATTCCAAAATAACCAGTATTGTTTTCCTTGTTTCAGTCATTCAAAGCAATCAGACTTCGCATCGTATAATATCAAGAAGATGGTGGAAACTAGAGAAATGATTGATGCCATTCAGCGCAGAAGGTGCCTGTGGGACAGGTCAGATCCGGAATACAGAGATAGGATAGCAAAAGATAGGGCATGGAAGGAGATTTACAGGGAGCTTGAACCAAATTACGACAATTTGAAGCCTGCAATGAGACATGAATTAGGTTTGTTTGTTTGTAATAACTTTTATTGTACCAAAAAACAAAATATTGAACCAAAAAACAAAGTAATTATCAGGCAGGTTTGTTAGGATGAAGCCAAACGAGCGTAATTTTGTGAGTTGTGAGTCGCAGAAAATAAATTGCGAAATTTCTGCTGCATTCAGTTTCATACAAAAAGGCAGTTTGTGCCAAACAAACGACGACGCAAAATGAGTTATCTGCCTACTAATAACTGACTGAAAATACGCGACTCACAACCACAACTCTTAAAATTACGCTCGATTGGTTTCACCCTTAACTGTGTTACGAAAATTCAATGTTTAAAACAGATCCCTTTTTTACTTGGTTACGTACTGTATATTCCAAGACTTTTAAAATTCATTTCATGATATAAAAGCTTCCTCTAAAATCATCGTAATCATTATTTATCTAGATAATAAAAATAGTGGGAACAAATATAAATAATTAAATGATATACATAATGAATAATAGGCACAATAAGAAATGTGTAAAAAAGAGGGGTAAGAAAGTTTGACTTTTATTGTATGTTTGTGTGTTTGTCTGTGGCATTGTTGTTTCTAAAAGGATGGAACCTATTAAGTTGCGGTTTTTTTGTTTAAAAATTGATGTGACAGACATAGTTTTGAGCTACAATTTTTTTCTTTTGGAATTTCTTATTTTGTTGGGAACTACTTACTTAATATTTCAACTATCGTGTTATTCTATTCATTTATTTCTTGTAATATTAAGATTACTATATACTAATTAATCAATATCTTGTAAGTATAATGTTTATTTATTTCAATATAAAAATGAATTACTATCACAAAAAAATATTACAATAATTATAAATAAAATAGAGATTTTATTGCGTCACTGCAAGGCAGGGTGCCCAGTAAGCTAGCAGCATTGCCTCTGCATAGCAATATAAATTATTTGGGCGAAATATTTTGTTATATAAAAAAAAATCTTCTTTTTTTTAAAGAAACCATATTTATTGCATAATAATAAACATAATATCTATGAGTTATCATAATAATATTTTATACATTAACGACGCGAGTAACTTCGGAGAAAGCGCAGCACACCTCTCGACACCCCTGAGTCGCCCGCACCGGTGTTGCTCCTTTGCCGGCAACTATTGTCGGGGCGTTTGAGGGGCCCATCTAGAGGGCGGCAAGCCACCACCTGCCTACAATAGTCAGTAATCATGATTATGGCAGGTGACGTTTCTATTGCAATATCCCAGCATCAATCCATCCCAAATTCATTCCATAATCCTTAAACCTTTCCCTTTTTCATGCAATAGTTTTTTCTTCTGCCAAAACCTATTCAAGGATACACCTTTCATAGGTATATCCAGGAATAGGTTTTGGCGGGAGCGCCACATGACAACAACTTCTCCAAAGGGCCTCTACTTGTTGGATCTGTATCCCCACGCAAGCCTCTCAAAGGACCGGGGTGAAAAGACCCGTGATTCTCAAAGGAGATACAAACATAATATAAAAATATAATATTAACTAAATAAATACAATCTAAAATTAAAACTAACTAAAACTAATTAAAAATAACTTATATAGAAAAAGATATATAACATATCCGTACCTACTGGATATACAGGTACCTCCCTATACAAAATGTTGGTAATAGCAAATAATAATTGAATATACTTAAAAAAAACATTTTATTTCGCATAAGATTAATTGCGCTTGTCAAAAAATCTAATTTGCAAATTGTTTCGAGGAATAGCCTTTAGGTTTACCTTAACACCTTTATATTCTTTGGTTGAAAAGCCAATCTCTTGGAAGTATTGTCTGTTTTAGTATTCCTATTGTATCATTACAGGTATACATATAACAAAGAAATGGTACAACGTTCGCGACTCTTACGTGAAATCTAAAAAAAACTGCCGATCAAACCGGCCCTACTTGTACACTGAAGCATTATCTTTTTTAGACAATATATACTTCGGCGAAGGAAGCGAGTCACGTGTCCGAAACGAAAGCAGTTATATTGAAGAAAAAATTGCCAACGACATGTCAAACGAAGATGAAGCCGAAGCAGAAACTTCTGAAAATTGGATAAACGAGGTTTTTATAGATGTCGATGAAAATATGTCAGAAAGACCTAGTAAAAGACCTAGATTGGAGTACACTCAAAAAGTAAAGGAAGAAATCGATGATTCTGAACAGAATCAAGTTGTAAATGTTCTTGCAAATTTAATACACAGAGAAGAAGATGAAGATAGAGCGTTTTTTAAGTCTATTACGCCATCTGTGAAAACGTTGTCGCAGGAAGCAAAGTTGGAATTTAGGATTCAAGTGATGAAGTTAATAAGAGTTTTAAAAGCTAAGGACAAAAAAGGAAGTTTCTTGAAGAAAGAAAAAGTGTTTAGAGATAGTGATTCTGATTAAATTTAAGTATACACTATCACTATGGTTTTTTTTCGTCTAACAAAATATACTGAAACTATTTTAAGCGAGAATTCAGTCCATGATACTGAACTACTTTTTCATGGAACATATATCGAAATATAAAAAATTATTTATTGCTTTCCATACAAACTCGGATCAGCTGATCGGTGAACTTGTATGGGAGGCCAATTTTTTTTTCATATTTCGATATATGTTCCTTGGAGAAAGTCATCCAGTACCATGGACTGAATTCACCCTTTAAATAGTCATAACTAGTTAAAACTAACATTGAAATAAATTCATTATGAAAAGGTAATTTATACGTTGTACGAGTAGGTACCTCACCTTCACCATCTATTGTGAATGGTTTTTAACCGATTTCCAAAAAAGAAGGAAGGTTATCAATCAATCTATGGTGATTTTTAAAATTTATTCATGCCAATTATTTGAAGTCCCCTAGACCGATTTGGAAAATTAGTTTTTTTTTTAAAAGGGTCTTGGGAGGGGACTTGGAAGGAAAGAGAAAGCAATCTCATAGAAATTTTATCAAAATCGGTTGTGAAGTCGGTTTGTAGTTTTGAAAAATGATGTGTCAAACAGTAGTTCGACCAAGATTATTTCGATCTACTGTTGTGAGCTCTCACGCACCTGTTCAATCCACAAGAGATGAACCTTATCACGAGAAAAGTTAACAAATGAGGAAAAGCCAGTGTCGAGGGAGTACCTTTATATATTAAGCCTTCGAACGCATCAACATGATATCCTGTCCGATCGGTTTGAAGGAGTTCCTATGGGATATTATAGAACCAAGGAGTTATACAGAATACGAAATACGACGGGGCCCTGGTGTTTACCTTGGAGCTGTTTATTTTGTAGCTATTGAAATATTAAAACCGAATGTGTAAGGTTAGCTTTATAGAGAAACGACATCTAATGCTATTTATTATAGGCGACTTCCGTGGCGTAGTGGCCACCAATTTAGTCTGCCACCCAGAGGTCCCGGGTTCGATTTCCGGTCAGGGCAAGTTGAAAAATGGCCTTTTTCAAATTGTCATGGGTCTTGGATGTTTACTATATACGTATTTGTTATAAAATATAGTATCGTTGAGTTAGTATCCCATAACACAAGTCTCGAACTTACTTTGGGGCTAACTCAATCCGTGTAATTTGTCCCTATATATTTATTTTATTTATTTATTATTTATTATACCATACAGTTTTTAATTTTTTATAACTTTGACAACTTCTGTATTTTGAAAACTTTTGTAGGTTAGGTAGGTACTGCACTAAAAATATCGGGAATGGAATATTTACATTGTACCTGGCATAATAATGTCTTTATAATCTAAAACTTCTTGGTTTTATTAATCGAATACCATTTAAATATTTTTGAAAAAAGAACGCGGTTTTGTCTTTTGGTCTTGTCAAACTTGTAAAGTCGGTGTGAAAATGGAATTGACTCGAGAAAATTCAAGAGCAATGATTTATTACGACTTTCGAAGTGGTTTGACGCCTAAACAGTGTGTTGATCGGATGCTTTCTGCATTTGGTGATGAAGCCCCATCTAAAACCACAATTTATCGCTGGTTTGCGGAATTTCAACGTGGACGTGTCAAGCTCAGTGACGATCCCCGTCAAGGTCGCCCAAAAACTGTAATCACCCAAGATAACGTTAATGCCGTGCGTAAGCTGATTGAGGAAGATCGACATGTCCCATATCGCGAAATTCAGGCAACTTTAGACATTGGCATGAGTCAAATACAAATAATCTTGCATAAGCAATTAGGTGTAAAAAAGTTGTTTTCCCGATGGATCCCGCATGCACTCTGTGAGGAGCAAAAAGCGGCTCGCGTTACTTGGTGCGTCAGAACTCTTGAGAGATTCCATGGAGGATCTTCAAATGCTGTATACAGCGTCGTATCAGGTGACGAATCCTGGATATATGCATATGAACCCGAAACGAAAAACCAATCACGAGTTTGGGTGTTCGAAAACGAGTTAAAGCCAACAAAAGTTATTCGTTCGCGGAGCGTTGCAAAAAAAATGGTGGCCACGTTTGTCTCCAAAACCGGCCATGTTGCAACTATTCCTCTTGAGGGACAAAGAACGGTCAATGCAGAATGGTATGCTAGCATTTGTTTGCCGCAGGTCGTCTCTGAACTCCGTAAAGAGAACTGCAACCGCCGCATCATCCTCCATCACGACAATGCGAGCTCCCATACCGCCCACAGAACAAAAGAGTATTTACAGCAAGTAAACATTGAATTATTAGACCATCCGCCGTACAGCCCCGACCTAAGCCCGAATGATTTTTATACTTTTCCCAAAATTAAGAACAAATTGCGTGGTCAACGATTTTCGACACCTGAAGAAGCGGTAGACGCCTACAAAACGGCCATTTTGAGTACCCCAACTTCAGAATGGAATGAATGTTTTAACAATTGGTTCCATCGAATGGAAAAATGTGTCAAATTTCGAGGAGAATACTTCGAAAAACAATAAATGTATTTTTTACTAATAATGTTGTATAATTTCCTTGATTCCCGAAATTTTCAGTGCACCCCTCCGTAATAAATCTATCTATACATATAATAAAACAGTAAAAAAAGTGTGTCTGTACATTAAATATATTTCCAAAAAAAATATTGGCGGCGATGGAGACGTAGTAATAGAGTAAGAATTTAAAAAAAAATGTCTGTCTGTTTGTCTGTTTGTCTGTATGTCTGTTTGTCTGTTTGTCTGTTTGTCTGTTTGTACACGCTAATCTCCGGAAATACTGGACGGATTCGAATGAAACTTTTTTTTTATTTAGCTATTAAGCCTGGGCAACATATAGGGTATAGATAATTTTGGAAAATGGAACGCCTGATGCAGAACCATAATGGTCCAGCTAAACTATAAGAGATATAAAAATGCCGCCTTAGTAAAAGTTGTTCAGCCTGATGAGCATTTTCCAGAGACATAAAGTCCACGCGAACGAAGTTGCGGGCTTCGGTTAGTACTAAAATATAAGTTTCGGAATACTAAAGTGCACGCTTCGTAACGCTCATTCAAGAAAAAAGCTTTTTCCAGACTATTAGCATCATGGGTAAGACATATATGGTGCATGCCAGTAACTAACCATTAATCTGATTTTTAGCACTACGAATCATCCTTTTTCTTTAAGGCCTGCGCAGACGACGGAGTTTTCTCCGCGGCGGAGAAAAAAGTACTTTACCGCGTTTCTTTAAATAGTAATTTACCGCGTACTCAAAGCACACGTATCGTCGTGCATATGTACGTCACTCATGAGCGCACAACGCGGACTAAAGTCCGCCATGTGCGTTGCTTCGCCTAGAAACACAAATTGTATTTTTTTCCGGGACTCCCCCGTACTTTTGTCCAGTCCGCTCTCTGCATGTCCTCGGTTATTCGGGTGACTTTTTGTACGCGGTGCTTTTTGTTTGCGTTATAGCCTGCGCAGACGACGGAGTTTTCTCCGCGGCGGAGAAAAAAGAAGTCCGCCGCGAACTCAACGCACAAGTATCGCCATATATACGTACGTCACTCAATACAGCGCACAACGCGGACTAAAGTCCCCCATGTGCATTGCTTCGCCTAGTCACACGAGTTCTATTTCATTCCGTATTTTTGTCCGGTCCGCTCCCTGCATGTCCTCGGTTATTTGGGGGACTTTTTGTTAATCCCTCGTTTGCGTTACTTAATACAGTTGTAAGCGATCTATTTTAGCAGACAAAAAAGTCCGCGGACAAAAATCCCTCGTCTGCGCAGTACTTTAAAGTTGCTGACTTACACAAAAAACTTAGGGAAAACGTTTGAGGTGGTGCGAGCTTGTAATGCGCTAAAAAGAAGACTATACGACTCGTAAAGTAATAGATGCAATCTAGAACGCGCTAAGATGAAGAACAGCAAAATAGGTATGTTTATGTTTAAAATAACCTGATATTACATACAAGTAGGTATCATATCACATAATATTGTATCACAAATGGCACCGTAATCATATGCGACATGGCATTCCACTCGCGATACATGGCAATAGCATTAAGTTGGGTCTATTTGGGGTTCCGATATGCCTACTAAGTTTGTTTGGTTATGACCATAAATGTCATAGATGTAGGAAAACGAGGGTAATTCTGGCATATTACGGATGGAAATAGCGGCAGCGCATTACATCAACATTGCTGCAGAAGTTGATTCGGGTCATCAGGTCAGGCGTGTGCATTGATAATTGGCTTGTCGACGAGGGGCATGCCAAAAGTAATTAGATACTCTTTATCAAAAATATGATACTGACAACTTATACGTTATTATAAACAGTTGTAATTATTAAGTTATAATTAAAATATGGAACATAATATTTAAATTCAATTTATAAAATTGCCTATTTTTGTAAAAATCTGGCGGGTATTTGCTTGCAGATTTGATTTATTATGATTACAAAAAAGGTTTATAGCCCCAAAAATGTTTTAAACTTTTGGTTAACACTTTTGGTGAAGTCTGCGTGTTCACGAGCAACAGTTTTTATTTGATTTGCTGAATTCAAAAGAGGACGGGCAAGCTTTGAAGATAAAGCGAGGACAGGTCGGCCGCTGACCGCAGTTACCCGAGAAAATGTCCAAGCCGTTAAAAAAATTGATTGCGAAAACCGACGAATTACATATGTAGAGCTTGAGTGAGAACTGGGTATTGGATCTGCAGCAATGCACAATCACCGAGAATGTCTCGAGTCCTGAGTACTAAGTTCTTACGCCGTAGGTCCTAGCTGTCATCATTGTATGGGGGCATGCCAAAAGTAATAAGATACTCTACTCAATAATATGATACTGGCAAGTTATACGCCAAGTCGCCAACGTAAACACTAGTGATAATTTAAATATGGAACATATTTAAATTAAAATATTTTTTCATAAATTTTTTTGGGAATTTGCTTGCAGCAATGGAGCTTTAAATTCGTTCGTAACAATAGAGGCCCCAACAGAGAAGAGCCTGAAGACAAGTTTGGGTACGACATGGAATTCAAACTTATATTAGCTGTTTATAAGGAGCTTTAAATTCATTCTCAACAACCTCAAGAGCAAAGAACCTAAACAACCTCAAAAACAAAGAACCTGAAGACGAGTTTAGAATCCAAACTATATTAGCTGCTTATAAGGAGCTTTAAATTCGTTCTCAACAACCTTAAGAGCAAAAAACCTAAACAACCTCAAAAACAAAGAACCTGAAGACGAGTTTATAATCCAAACTATATTAGCTGTTTATAAGGAGCTTTAAATTCGTTCTCAACAACCACAACAGAGAAAAGCCCGAAGACGAGTTTGGGTATGATATGGAATTCTAACTATATTAGCTGTTTATCCCTTTAATAGTTCGGGCCCGTTTCCGCTGCTCGTCTCACATGTCCAAGGGTCGAGTAAAATTTTGAAAATTCGGAAAATCTCAAAACTTTTTTACTAACTCTAGTATAAAAAGTTATATCATTGGAATCAAATATCAGACTGTATATATTTTAATAGCAATTTATCGTGTATTTCAATAAATAATAAGAAAATACGATTTACGATTTTTTTTAATAATTATGGAAAAAGTGGGGATAATAAAAACGCAGTTTATTTTTTATTTTTATTTTTCATTTACCTTATAGGTACATATCTTTACATATTCAAATGACAAAAATAACTACTTCCTTGGAATATTTTTCAATTACATTTTTAGCAACATACATTGACCTTCGCGAAACTAGGTCATTGTGGGTTTGCGTTTATGTAGTTTGACAATTTTTTGCTGATTATATCGATGACTTTGACATTCCATAGCATGACTTTACTTGTTTTTTAAACGTAGCAAAGACTCGGACGCTCTTAGCAAAGGCTACACATGTGCTGTGAATTTTTAAAAAAAGCGCATCGTCAGCGCGTCGTCATCGACCTTTTAAAGGTCGCGGACAGTTGACGCCGTTTTTCGATCGACCTTAATAAGGTCGCGAACAGTTAAAGGGAAGTAGCTTTAAATTCGTTCTAAACGTCCACAACAGAGAAGAGCCTGAAGACGAGTTTGGGTACGATATGGAATTCAAAGTATATTAAATGTTTATAAGGAGCTTTAAATTCGTTCTCAACAACCACAACAGAGAAGAGCCTGAAGACGAGTTTGGGTATGATATGGAATTCAAACTATATTAGCTGTTTATAAGGAACTTTAAATTCGTTATCAACAACCTTATGAGAGATGAGCCTGAAGACGAGTTTGTGCACGATATGGAATTTGACAGTTTTTTTTTTCATTTTAAGCACCAGCTTTGGGCGTTTATTTAAGTTATTGGCATTACTTTAACTACCTACCTTGTTTATGTTTCCGTAGTCAATAAGGAACCCTTATAGTTTTGTTAGTTTCTGTCTGTCCATCTGTCCATCCACAGGTTTACTCAGATACCAAATAGTACTAGAAAGCTGTTATTTTGTTATGGGTAGTTTTGTATATTAATTATACAAATCCTTTTTTTTTTGTTAGCTCCAATTCAAGTAATTTGGGAATCAGTTTTATTTTTCTAGACGGAACCACCGTGCAGGTTATCGTTGAATTGGTCTTTCAAAGTATTGTGCGCTTGTAAACATTATTTTTCGATTTAGGGATCCGTTTCTGAAATATTTGGTTTTAAAGCTTTTCACAATCTTTTGGATGGCACACAAAAAGCTAATGCTTTTTGTGTGCCATCCAAAAGATTGTGAAAAGACGCTCTGTAAGCGTGAGAATTGTTTCTTTGTTAATACAAAGAAACAATTCTCACGCTTACAGAAATGGCAGCATACGAAGTTCTAGCAAACATGCGAAATGTAGGTAGTATATTTTAATAAAATTTGGAATGCAGGAAGCTGGGTAAAACCGCGGGGCGCAGCTAGTATTTCAAATAAAGTTGAAAATTAAAAAAAATGAATTATATTAGTATTTATGATAAAACTTGTACACAAAAGAAAATTAAGAAAGGAGTAGTTTTACCTAATATCAAACATTCCACAATCCACATAATAAAAGTTGGTCTCCTGGAATAATAAAAGAAAAAGTTGCTTTCATTACATCTATAAATATAATAAAACAGTTAAAAAATTGTCTGTACATTGAATGAGTTTGTCTGTTGTCTGTTTGTACATGCTAATCTCCGGAAATACTAAATGGATTCAAATGATTTTTTTTGTTATATAGCTATTAAGCCTAAGCAACATATAGGGTATAACTGATTTTGGAAAATGGAACACCTGATGCAGAACCATAATGGTCCAGCTTAACTATAAGAAATATAAAACTGAAAAATTTGTTTAGTCTGATGAGCATTTTCCGGAGTCATAGAGACATAAAGTCCATGCGAACGAAGTCGCGGGCTTCTGCTACTTTTATTATAAAATCAAATCTTAAAGAGCACATAAATTATAACATAATTTACTATCTACAGAACCCTAAAAACAAAAAACAAAATTGTACTTTATGTAAATTCATATTTTGAAAACAAAAATGTTAACTCTAAATCTTTGAGAGAATACAATCCACCTTTAATCATTATTAAAAATAACATTTTTGTTGTGCAGTCGCGTGCAATATTTCAGTGTAGGCTCTCGGCTCCGGAGGGAAATCATAACTCGACTGCAGACGGCCTTTCATTAGATCAGGAGGAAAATAATCTATCTCTCTTTCCATGATTGCCAGACGCGAAGTGGCTATGGTAAATTACTAACATTCAAATATTAAATGCCTAATATATATATATATATATATACTGAGTCAAAAATACACAATTTTATTTAGTCCGTCAACTAGATTATACAAAAATAAAGGGCCTATATTTTTTCGTTTAAAAACGTAGTGAAAATTCACTAAGATACAACGCTTCGAAGTTTTAGAGTAAGGGTGATTTACGTCATCGTTGGTTAAAAATCGTACCCCATCGAGACGTCACGCAAAATTTAAATGCGCTGTATTTTATAATGACGAAGAGTCATTATAAAATAAAAAATAAAATAAAAAATTATTTACTAATGAGAAAAAATAAAAAATACGTATACCTACCATACTTTCTAATAATCTATATAATGAGACGAAAAAAAAATGTTGTCCACCGCCCTACATTAAAACATTAAATATATTAACAAAAAATATTAAAGTCATTATTGGTTCTATTTGCTCACATGGGGTTAATACTGACTGAAGTCACAGATTACTAATAAGTTACAACGTAACAGATACATCACTTCCCTACAAACGCCAAATACCTACGCTTTATTTAACTAAACTTTCTAGCTGTCAAGCGACGCGAGGAAATATGAGCCTAACTGCTTTGACTCAACGGAGCGTTTTAAGTGCACAGCGGGCGATGACGTCGGCCGTTGTAAGATTACCTTAGGGTTGACTCAATGTTGTAAAATATAAAAATGAACGTGACGCATATTTATGAAAAGAAATTTTATTAAAAAGGATCTATAGATGATTTGACTTTAAAAGTTGTGACGTAATAAGAGCGTGTGATTTTCATAGAAACTTCATTATCTGTGGATGTACCGTACATCGCAATGAGAAACATACGATATTGAGTAATTCTTTATAGCATACTTTCTAGTTCACGTAAATCGTTGTTATATACTTTACTAGAGGAGCTCGGTGGCCCGCACTAGCACTTTCGCATGTAAAGCGGCACCGGGCGTGGTCCGCACTTGGATGGGTGACCACAAGTGGCATAAAAATTGAGCTCCTCTGTGCTTCGGAAGGCACGTATAAGCCATTGGTCCCGGCTGTCATATTGTATGGCAGTCGTTAAGCTATGTCAGATGCCATTAGGCAGCTTGTAAAATCTGAAACCAGTGTTGGCCACTTACACACACGAAAAACAACAACATATACTATCTGGATACAGTTAGTCCGTTTTTTAAGGGGAAAAAGTACGCCAATTTTTAGTTCAGCAATGCCACTTGGTACGAATGTTATACACGTCTACCCAAGCCCAAAACGCCCGGGAGCCAGATTTATATCCGCGTCAGGAGGAGGGGAGGGGGGCCCAAAGAACAGAGCTCCCGGCGCTCAGAAAAAAAATTCTGGCAGATTTTTTTGGACTTTTGAATTAAGTTTGGTGTCGTTTTCAGGTAATCAGATGATGCCTAGTTCATTCCTCATACCAGTTCTTTTAGGGTTCCGTAGCAAAATGCGACGCAATACTTAAAATACTAAACTTTTTGTAGTAACGTAATGTAAACAAACCCTTATATTTTTATATTTTTGTATGAAACTTGGTTTATAAAAAATACTATCCGAGAGCCCGTTTAATGCAAATTATAAAAATATAAACAATAAATATACTTTTATTTATTTTCAATGTAAAATAAAATAATTATTGCTTATACCTAATAGAGCCGCATAGAACGGTTTATCTTCGAATTACTATATGAAACTTTTCATTTGTCCTTTCTGGCTATCACGACTGGTAGCGTTGGATTCCTTGTAACGCTCAAAACCCGAAACTCTCGGTTATAGAGTGCTTAAGGGGCGGAGGGAGGAGGGGGAGGCAATCAAAGATGGAGGAAGAGCAGTTTGGTTTTCACGCCATAATTCCATAAGTACTGGACTGATTTCCAAAATTTAAATGATTTCTCAAAGGTAATCATATGCTCCATGTTTTGTCTATACACATCTTAGATGTATTTATTACAGTTGATGAGTTATGTTAAATGAAATGTTGAAGCTACAGAATTTGATTTACAACTAGAAGTGCCCGCGGGCTTTGATCCACATGGGAATTTCAGGATACCACTATCCTATGTCCTTTCCATGGTCTTAAACGATATCCATGCCAAATTTCATTTAAATCGGTTCAGCCGTACACGCGTGATGGCGTGACCAAGGGAAATAGGGATTTATTTATACATATATAGATTTCCTCCACAATAAAAACGTGCTAGCGTTTGGAGCGATTACATTTGGTACTGCAAGATTTCAAGCATCTGTATCTAATCAATTCTAAGCATGCTTGAGCAGCCATAGGACTTTGGGTCCACAGTGGCACCCAAACTTTTCCTTCTTCTTGCCAACCCCATTCATATAGGTAAGGAATATTCTGATTTTTTATTGGCAAAATAAATCATTATCTACAGTTATGATGAATTCTTTACCCATTCGTAAGTGCTTGTTTACCCATGTTTGAGTCACAATGTGACGACAAAAGATGGTATAGCTTTTCTTTGTTTGATCCTTCACGAAGAAAGTTAGCCTTTTGGAATCCTTGTATGTTCGCTAACTATTGATTGCGTGGTTGTAAGCGTTTGCCAGAACCGCGTTTTTCTCGAGCTGCCATTCTTCAAACTCCAGTCACCAATCACGTCCAGTCTTTTGACATTAGATAGTTCTCTAATCAGAAAGGATGAAAATGCATTGGTAGCATAATCCCCAAATATTTTTGACGGTTATGGGCTCAACATATGAACTAAAACCGAACCATCTAGTATCTTAGCTGTTACTCGGGGAGCTGTTGGATAAGAAGGACAGGCAAACCGAAAAATTGCCTCCTACAGAGGCTGCTCTCAAACAACATACCTTAAGGGCAGTTTTACAAGCTGTTTGGGTTTCGGGGCAGTGCTTATGAAAAATCTGAATATTCCTTGCCCATCTAAATGGGGTTGGCAGGGAAAAGGAGAAGTTTGGGTGCCACTGTGGACCCAAAGTCCTATGGCTGCTCAAGCATGCTTAGAATTGATTAGATGTAGATGCTTGAAATCTTGCAGTACCAAATGTAATCGCTCCAAACGCTAGCTTGTTGTTATTGTGGAGGAAATCTATATATGTATAAATAAATCCCTATTTCCCTTGGTCACTCCATCAAGCGTGTATGACTGGACCGATTTAAATGAAATTTGGCATGGATATCGTTTCAGACCCGGGAAAGGATATAGGATAGTGTTATCCTGAAATTCCCATGTGGATCAAAGCCCGCGGGCACTTCTAGATGTAAATAAAAATTCTGTAGCTTCAACATTTCATTTAACAAAACTCATCAACTGTAATAAATACATCTAAGATGTATATAGACAAAACATGGAGCATATTATTGCCTTTGAGAAATCATTTAAATTTTGGAAATCAGTCCAGTACTTATGGAATTATGGCGTGAAAACCAAACTGCTCTTCCGCCATCTTTGATTGCCTCCCCCTCCCCCCTCCGCCCCTTAAGCACTCTATAACCGAGAGTTTCGGGTTTTGAGCGTTACAAGGAATCCAACGCCACCAGTCGTGATAGCCAGAAAGGACAAATGAAAAGTTTCATATAGTAGTTCGAAGATAAACCGTTCTATGCGGCTCTATTAGGTATATGCAATAATTATTTTATTTTACATTGGAAATAGATAAAAGTATATTTATTGTTTATATTTTTATAATTTGCATTAAACGGGCTCTCGGATAGTATTTTTTATAAATCAAGTTTCATACAAAAATATAAAAATATAAGGGTTTGTTTACATTACGTTACTACAAAAGGTTTAGTATTTTAAGTATTGCGTCATATTTTGCTACGGAACCCTAAAAAAACTGGTATGAGGAATGAACTGGGCATCATCTGGTTACCTGAAAACGACACCAAACTTAATTCAAATGTCCAAACAATTCCGCCAGAATTTTTTTTTTGAGCGCCGGGAGCTCTGTACTTTGGGCCCCCCTCCCCTCCTCATGACGCGGAGTTCAATCTGGCTCCCGGGCGTTTTGGGCTTAGGTAGACGTGTATAACATTCGTACCAAGTGGCATTGCTGAACTCAGAAAAGTATACCTCTCCTTATAAGAATTCTCTTTAAAAAACGGACTAAGTACATCGATGTTAAACTTTCGACGTTCAGTAGGACAATCAAACTTCATACCTACAAAATAATCTGATTGGACGAGACAGTACCAAATCCTATTCTATACGACTACCTACTTTTTAACGAAAAAAAAAACACTTACTTTCCTCGTCTTTTGGCAATGTGAAAAACGACAATTCTTTATTGGTTCTTTGATTTTGGCATTGGAATACCGCACAATAATGTCTTGACATTGTTAAATATAACGCTTGTTTATATTGTAAATATAATATAAATATAAGAAGATATTGTAAACAAACAATACGCAGTAAGTAAGCAAGTCTCATGCACGCGACTACACAGGCCGAAGTGCGGCGCCCCTTTGCCACTTGGGCGTTAGAAAACACGGCTAGCCGGTAGGTACATTTTGAGCGATCTTGATCGAGTGACGGAGGCCTGCTGAAGTGTTAATTATTCCATACACCGCCAGTGTAGCTATGTATGCTCATTGCTCATGCTCAGCTTCCCAGTGATTAATTATACGTCTGATGCATGTATGTATAACAACGTAAATTAATTTATCTTCCAATTTGCATACTAAATTATGAATTTTTGGAAAAATATAGACATTAAGGAAGGATTTTGGTTAATAAACTATCTACAGAACCCGAAAAATGAAATTTAAAATATATTAAAATGCAAAGAAGATTAAGAAGCGAATTATAATTTTTTTTTCTTTACAATACAAGTGTACCTACATGAAAAAAAAAAAAAAAATGTGAGCAGTGTATAACCCGTAATAAATCAAACCACGGGCTATAACTATAACCCGTACCTATAACCCGTAATAAATCAAACCACGGGCTTTAACTAGATTCACTTTAGTATAATGAAAAAGTAACTCAAATGCATAATAAAAAAATAAAAATAAAATGGCTTTGGCAAATTCCATACTAAAGTGTGCAGCCGCCCGGTCAATCGGTATGGGAATGTAAATTATTTTTTATATATTTTGTTTGCTATATTGACATTATACTATAGTTATGTAGTAATTGCCCGTGGTTCAATTTTTACGGGGGTTGTCTCTTTCACGTTGTATGAGATCAATACTGTAATATTAGACTGTTAAAGATTGGCTTGATAAAGATTTTAATTTTTTTAATTTTTATTACAGTGTACATCCAGCCTTACTTTAAAGATCAAATCGCAATTGTGTCAACGAAGCGGTATACCATGGCCAAGGCATGGCGCTGCATTTTTCGCAGCTAATATTCCTATTAGCAGCGTGCGGTACCGATGCCATAAATGCAATTTGATTTCAATTTACACTGTCTGGAGTCTGGAAGCAAGAAGTGACAATGCCTAATATTTTCTGATAGTCGTGATCGTCCCTATATTCCATGAGTCCCGACAAATAATAGTCTGATTCTTGTTGAAACTTTTCAAATACCCGTGCCACCGCATAACAAAAAATCTTTAATTGAAGGCAGTATACAATACATACTAATAAAAAGTTAACACACATTATAGCATGTAATATTATGCTTGCAAGCGAGTGAGTAAACAAACGACGCAATAAGAAATACAAAAAAATACATTGGATGAGTATTCGTCAAGTTAAAGTGGACCTCAAACTGTGTGATATTCTGTCCTAATTGATTAATGATTAATTTTACTTTTTTTTTTTGAAAATTCAAAAATAAATTTCTGATGTGGCGGTGTGGACTTGAGGCTTTGTGCGAATTGATAACGAGGAAGATGATAATCCTCATTATACGAGGATAAATTTATCACATGCAACTAACCCGCATTGTTTTTACTTTAATCAATTGTGTAATGTATTGTTGTCAAGTTAAGAAAATAGATTAATTAAAAAAGACATTATCGCTCTGTCTGTTTTAAGATACGGTGCTATACATACGCAGCCAAACATTATAAACACGTTTTATATCTTGTAAAACCCCTCTCTTCTACGATATACGATAGAAGTTGCAAATAATGTATTACTTTGTCTCTGAAAGACCAGTATCAAAAAGTTTGCCCAATGTGTGAATATATCTCTAATAAACCGTGTCATATAAAAACTGAAAGTGAATTTGCAACTACAATAGTAAGTAAAAGTAGCGAGTTAGAACAAGTTGGCGAGAGTTTGGACTAAAGTGTACTTTGCTTAGGAACTTGGAATGTTTTATTATGGCTAACTCTTCATAACTTGATAAACTGGACCATCATAGCCGCAGTCGATTGTTGACTCAGTATTCTGATAATATTTTTATTGAAGTGTTTTTTTTACAGGACGTTTTTGTTAGGGAATAGCGCGTCACCGCGCCATAAACAGTCTATACTTTATGTTAATGACGTACCTAACGAAAGTATATCTAGGTAATCTACATAATTAGTCGATAACAAATACGTTCATCATAGTGGGTTTGGTCACTGGCTTCCCTATAAATATAAGGTCTAACAAAATATACTGAAACTGAATTTAGTCCGTGATACTGAACAACTTTCCCCAAGGAACATTCACGCTGATTTTTCATTGGTTTTGAAGCCGAAGGCCACTTCATAGGCATCGTTAGTAATATCTAATTAGCTAGTCAAAATGACCACTTCATAGGCATCGTTAGTAATATCTAATTAGCTAGTCAAAATTAAAATTCAGAAACAAAAAATGTTATCTAAAACTCGAAAGTAAAATTGTGAGATCAATTAGTAGTACCGCCGCCATACACCGCCCGCCGGCCGGCCAGGGTCATCGACATTACGCAGCTGTTTTGGCCAGCGTAACTACGTGGTCTCGGTCGAAAATCATTTACGCATTTTTTTATCTTATGAAATACAGAAATTTGGATTATTTTTATTTAGAATATTTTGTTAGACCTTATATTTATAGGGAAGCCAGTGGACCCAACCCACTATGATAAACGTATTTGTTATCAACTAATTATGTAGATTACCCAGATATACTTTCGTTAGGTACGTCATTAACATATAGGCTGTTTATGGCGCGGTGACGCGCTATTCCCTAACAAAAAAGTCCTGTAAAAAAATCACTTCAATTAAAATATCAGAATACTGAGTCAACAATCGACTGCGGCTATGATAGTCCAGTTTGTCAAGTCATGAATAGTTAGCCATAATAAAACATTCCAAGTTTCTAAGCAAACTACACTTTAGTCCAAACTCTCGCCAACTTGTTCTAACTCGCTCCTTTTACTTACTATTGTAGTACTTATTAAAGTACATGATCCGGTCTCATCTGTTATTCAATAATGACTAATATAACAATGTTCGATAAATATACATTGATAAATTGCCATGATATTTAGACTCGGTCCGAGTCTAAATATCATCCTGAATCGCGTATAGCAGTAGGCCGCAATACGCGATTCAGGCTACCTTCCCCTTTGCCGAATAGATAATTAATTTATTATCTCTTCAGGTGTTCCCACACAGCAGTTATATAATGTTAGAGAATGTTGCACAACATTTGTTGTCTAACATTTAATAACAAATTATAAACAAAAGTTCTAAATTGTTAGTGATGTTATATAATTTCATACAACAGAATGTTATACGACTAATTACAACATGATGAAACAAATGATAACTTTTGTTGTATTATATTATCTGAGCCTCATAGGGATGTTAGCGAAAGGGCGCCTTTTCTTTCAAAAGGAATAAGTGCGCCTTTTCTTTTTTTTAAACAAAAATAAAATCCAAATCAGTCAGCACTTCCTCCATTGGGTCACTATCACTACCAGCTTTCTCGAAAGACAGACCCAAACTGATTGTTACAGAATGTTATATTAAATTATACAACGAGTTCAACCAGTGTGGGAGCGTTTATAAAATATAACATTGTTATAACATGTTGTAGTAAAATGTTACACCTTATTATAAATATTATCGTGTTACACAGTGTTTTATAACGTTATATAGCTGCTGTGTGGGAGTACCTTTCAGTGCATATATAATTATTTTAGTACAACATCCACTTTATATGCACGTTTCCCGCAGGTGCGAAAAGCGGTCTTTGGACAGCCGCTTGGCTACTTTGAATATAAGAGGAGGAATGAATGGTAAAATAGATGAGGTATATCAGATGATGAGTGAAAGAAAGATTGATGTGCTGTGTGTAAATGAGACGAAACGAAAAGGATGCGGAACCACTAAAAGTGGTTCATTCACGGCATATTGGTCAGGAGTACCAGAAACTGCCAAAGGCTGTCAAGGAGTTGGCCTCATCCTTTCCAAAAGAATGACAGAGTGTGTGACTGAGTATGAATTTGTAAGTTCAAGACTTGTCTGGATTAGAATGAAAGTTGGGTTGAATCGAATATTTATATTGGGAGCGTATGCGCCTACAGAAGGTAAGTCTAAAAGAAATAAAGAAAAAAGAAAGGTATTTTGGGATAGTGTGAATGATTTTTTGAGTGGTTGCAAAGACAATGAGAAGATAGTTATGCTAGGTGATTTTAATGGATGGGTTGGTATTAAGCGAGATGGTTATGAAAAGGTATTGGGTTTGTTTGGCGATGAAAGGGAAAATGAAAATGGGAAAAGTTTGCTTGAGGTATGTCTGCAAAAGAATCTTTGTGTGACAAACACTATGTTTGATCACAAAAAGATTCACATGTACACAAGGGAGGAAAACGGAGTGAAGAGTATGATTGATTTTATAATAGTGGACGAAAGAATGAAAAAGAATGTGATTGATGCAAGGTCTTACCGTGGACTAGGGATTTCTACAGATCATTATTTGGTAATCTCTAAAATTAGAAACATTTTTAAAAAATGGCGTAATTTTATATTTAACCCCTCCAACAGGTTGGAACGGATAAAAGTTGAGAAATTACAAGAGGAAGATGCAAAAAAGAAATATAAATCAATACTAATAGAAAAATTTAAAGGAATAGAGGACGAATGTGAGATAGAAAACGCGTGGACAGTATTAAAAAAGGGAATGATTGACACCGCTATTAATGTATGTGGTATGACAAAAAGAAGAAAAGGCAAGGATGTGGTAAATGTATGGTGGGACAAGGAAGTACAAGACGCTGTAAAAAAGAAGAAGAAAGCCTGGAAGGATTGGTTGTCAGTACGAGCTGATCAAAGAAATCAGAATGCAAGGGATAGTGATGTATTTGCAGCAAAGCAAGAATATAAGAGGATGAATGTGATTGTGAAAGAGATAGTAAAAGAGAAGAAAAAAGAACAAAAGGATGATTTTGATATAAGGTTGTCTCAAGACTTTAAAAGTAATATTAAATATTTTTGGAAGAGCGTTAAAACAGCTAGAGGTAAAAATACGACCTCTGAGTTAAACAAGATCAGAGACAAGAATGGAAAATTATTAGTTGGGTTACAGAGTGTAGTAGATAGATGGAAGGAATATTTTGAAGGACTGTTTGAAAAAGATGAAATGAGAGTACCGGAGCCTGAAAATGACGCACAAGAGAGTGACATGCAAAATTATGATGAGGAAATAAGTATGGATGAAGTAGTGAAAGCATTAAATAGTATGAAAATGGGAAAAGCTGGAGGGTATGATAGGATTACTGTCGAAATGCTGAAGGCTGGACAGGGCATAGTAGCAAGTCAGTTGTGTCACCTTTTCAATCTTTGTTTTAAAAACTGTGTGGTACCAAAAGATTGGTGCAATGCGGTAATTGTACCGCTGTATAAAGGAAAAGGTTCACAGCAAGACTGTAAAAACTACCGAGGCATTAGTCTTCTCAGCGTTGTCGGCAAATTGTATGCAAAGGTCTTGATAGAAAGGGTGGTGAAAAATACCGAAGAGAAGTTATGGGATGTATACAAGCGGGATTTAGAAAGGGTATGGGAAGCACGGATCAGGTCTTTTCTTTAAGATGCATTTTAGAGAAGCTTTTGGCCAAAGGTCGAAAAGTCTATTGCATCTTCGTAGATTTAGAAAAGGCCTATGACAGAGTGGTGAGAAATGAACTGTGGTCAACACTGTCTGCGTGTGGGCTGAGCAGCCATCTGATCCGAGCACTGAAATCTCTTTATAGAAATTCCAGTGCTTGTGTCAGAATTGACGGCGAATCCACAGACTGGTTTAACATCGAAAAAGGTGTTAGACAGGGATGTGTAGCGTCGCCTTGGCTTTTCAACTTATTCATGGACAGTTGTTTGACAGATTTGAAAGATGATGAATGTGGTGTTAGAATAGATGAGTTATTAATCAAATGCCATCTCTATGCCGATGACCAAGTAATACTTGCGGACTCAGTGGAGGAATTACAGAAGATGATAGCTGTTACGAATGATGCATTAGAGAAAAAGGGTATGAAAGTTAATGTCAGTAAAACCAAAGTTATGGTTTTTGAAAAGGACGATAGTGCAACAGAATGCAATATTTTAATAAATGGGGTGAAAGTTGAGCAAGTGAAAGAGTTTGTATACTTGGGATGTATGTTTACAAAAGATGGTAAGCACGAGGGTGATGTTGAAAAAAGAGTGAATGCGGGTAACCAAGTGAATGGAGCGTTGCATTCCTTTACGAGCAGTAGGAAGGTATCAGACAAGGCACGTCTCGCTGTTCATAAAGGAGTTCTGATACCTACTTTAATGTACGGTAGTGAGAGTTGGGTATGGCAGAAAAAGCATGAAAGTAAAATAAATGCAGTTGAAATGCGAGCGCTGAGGAGTATGTGTGGTGTTACTTTGAAAGATCGAATACGGAATGATGCCATAAGGGAGCGGTGTGGAGTAAAGGAGGATGTTGTGACAAAAATAGAGAAAGGGATGTTAAGATGGTTTGGGCATATAGAAAGGATGGATGAAAAGAGATTGACGAAAAATATTTATATGACAAATGTGAAGGGAACAGTAGGAA
This sequence comes from Acrobasis consociella, assembly GCA_963555685.1. NCBI lineage: Eukaryota > Metazoa > Arthropoda > Insecta > Lepidoptera > Pyralidae > Acrobasis > Acrobasis consociella. The sequence continues at coordinate 2,238,617 of OY743107.1, forward strand.
AAGATCGGCCTCGGCGAACTTTCTGCGACCAAATTGCAGACGTTCTAAAAAAAGGAGAGGTAAAAAGTACCCGTAACCGAAGGGCATGTATGAAGAGATTGATGAGTTTAGATGAAGCAAAAGAAGTTTGTCAGGATCGTAGCAAGTGGAGGTCCATAGTCTCTGCCTACCCCTGCGGGAAACAGGCGTGATATTATTTATGTATGTATGCACTTTATACACAATTGAGAAGAAATACTTATTTAAGTTTCATTGATGTTTTGCCTGCTAAAATGCAGCTTTGAATCGATTTACTGTATAACTGTTGACGGTACGTTTAAGGTGGCTCCTGAAACATCAGAATCCATCTGATGAGACCAATATTATGTATATGTACGTTTATTTTCTTGCCTCCGACATGAGCTTAATATTACGCTTTAGAAATATAAATGCCATTTCGAGAGAGCACAAATAAATGCCGTTAAAGAAGTATTCTAAGCTTGTGTGGGTGTTTTTAGGGTTCCGTACCCGAAGGGTAAAAACGGGACTCTATTACTAAGACTTCGCTGTCTGTCCGTTTGTCCGTCTGTCTGTCGCCAGGCTGTATCTCAAGAACCGCTATAGCTAGACAGTTAAAAATTTCACAAATTAAGTATTTTTTTTGCCGCTATAACAACAAATACTAAAAACAAAATAAAATAAATATTTAAAGGGCGCTCCCATACAACAAACGCATTTTTTTGCTCGATATCAATAATGGCAACAGGTAGGCACTTGAAATATTTACAAAATACTCAGTTGTATTTTTATTTTAATAATTAAAAAATTAACATAAAATGAATATTTAAACTCCCATACAAAAAACTTGATTTTGATAGATAATGGTACGGAACCCTTCATGCGCGAGTCCGACTCGCACTTGGCCGGTTATTTTAAATTAAAATCGTGCAATCTATTTAACTACCGTATTCGCGGTTTATGCAACTAATTTTATACGAAAACGTCATTGTGTCCCAACAATATGCGTAGGACCCACTAGGACCCGACCGAAAAGGGTTCATGCCATTTACTTGGAATCCGCTGTCAAAAAAACTCGCATCCATCTATGGAGAGGGTGTAATAAGATCTATTTGTTATCCCGTTGGATTCGATAGTGTCTGGAGATGACACACGGGTCATAAGGTTATACAATTTTTATAACTAATTTATTGTGGAACTTAATAAGTGGAAAAATACGTAGGCGAAGGAAGACATGTACCTACGTTGTAAAGGGTTCAATTTTTTTTTTAAATTTGGAATTAAAAGTGCCAGCTAGGGCAGCCTTCTTCATTATCTTAAGAAGGTTATTCCCTCTAGTGAGGATAACTTATGAAAATCATGACATCGAGCCGGGATCTATTAGCTGGCGCTCCTACACAGAACGAATAGAAATGTAACTATCTGCTTCTTTATCAGGATTTAACAAGTAATTATTGGTGTATATTTAGGTTAGTTATTAGCATGTTTAGTTTTATTTTAATTCCATTTAGTATTTTAATCAATCATATTATCTGAGTTTCCAAACAATTTTATTTAATATTTATTAAAAACTAGGGGTAGGAGTTATGCTTAAGCATAGTTAACTATCAGAAGGTAAAAAAAATAAATCTCTCTAAAATGACATGGAAGCAAAGAAACAACAGAATATTGCAAGCAGCTCCCGTTAAAATGTTCGTAATATTTTGCAACAAAATTCACTCATATATATTCTCAGGCTTCTTAAACTCGATAACGCAGCTACTGTGTGTCGGCTGCCACTACACCGTGCCCGATAAATTCTGGCAGAATTCATGAGCTCAATTTCTGAGGGCCGAAAATATGAGACAATAAGATATGAGACCAAAAAGAGTGGTTTTGAATAGCTTTTAAAATACGTCTTTTGTTTTATTATCTTCATGTGAACTGTCTAAAATATAAAAGTAAATAATCTGAACTACAATTATTTAATTACACGGGCTGAGCTAGAAATTTAGATATAAACTCTTTCCGGATTGCGACTATAAAAATTATAAATTTTGCATTAATATTTTTGAAATATTTTTTTTTAATAACACACATGTGTTTTCACTACAGAAGGGTATTTAAAAATCTCCCATCCAATCATCACTTCTATTAAAGACAGGTACAATGTTACAAATATACTTTCAAGCGTACCCAGTGTATTATTTTCTCATTATCTTTTCCAATAAAGGTATCTAAGAAAATGTATATAAGTTTTACACTTACAAGCAATTCCCCTTTCGCGTCTTTTTAATTAACTCGTAGAGAGTGAATGCGGTCAAAGGTTTAGTTCACAATAAACTTTGAAATCTTGGACCGGGGAAAAATTCCCTGCCTTTTTAACAGACTCCCAAAAAGGAGGAGTTTGTCAATTCGAAGATTCGAATGCATGTTTTTTTGGCGTGGAACGCTACGTGTGTCGACACTCTGGCAGCCTCCCATCTTTACGGTACAAGTTCCAAGGCTGGTGCAGCTGCAGCCACTGCGGAAATCCTGAAACGGCGCAAGTATAACAGCCTAGAGAATGGCTGTTATGGAGGGTTGTTACTCGTACCAGGAATTTCATTGAATTTATTGACTGGTTATTAAAAATAACGTATAATTTTCGGGTTGTCATATTCAGTCAAAGAGAACAATTTCATATAATATATAGTAAAATGTAGAAATTGTAATAGAATATTATTTAATTTAGTTTTTTTTATTTAGATTTTAATTTAATTTTTATATTTAGTTCAATTAAATTGAAATTGGAAAATATATACCTACATACATAAAATACAATTATAATAAATAAATATATATTTTTAAATGTAATACTATAAAAAAGATATGTTTTTTTATTAAGTACATATGTGTAACGTTAGTGTGATGATATAATATATGACAAATATACGAACTTAAAGAAAGATCTGATATTTTTTTAACTCCCCGTAGCTTTCTATGATAATGGCTTAAATATTGGAGCCATTTTGGGTTAAGAAGTTTTGTCCGAGGAAGCCATTAACTTGAAAACTTCTTAATTTTTTAAATCAAAATTTGGTCAGGGTTTCTAGTGACCAAAGGATTGGCAATACTTTGCCCAACGACTAAGCATTGCCGTCCAGCGTGGCAATGCTGCCAGCCTGTGGCATTCTACCCCGGGACAATTATACGCACGACGTTTTTATTTGTATTTTTTTTTATTCAGCTTATTTAAGATTTGTTCCGCAATTACTCGAAGACTCCAGGTTCGACGTGGAAAAATATTTTTTTCTTAGAAAGGGCCTACGCCCTTATGCTACCTGCAAGGTGGTCATAGAAATTTTATCAAAATCCGTTACGTACTATGGAGTTGAAAACTATTTTTAGTTTTGAAAAATTATTATTTCAGCTATTGTTCTAGACTTTCTGGAAATATGTAAATATTGTTTAATTAAATCATGAATAGGACGCGGTCGAGACACTGGCTGTGCGTTTATGATGCACGGGTAAGATCCTCATCTATGGATGCATTTTTGAAACCCTGAGTCACTAAACAAATGGTTTTATCCATTAAAACCGTTCGTTTAGTAAATTCGAGCTTTAAATTGGTCTTATGCCCGTGGGAGACAAAAGGAGGTTCCAGTAATTTTTTATTACGTTCTATCATATGCAATGAGCTTCACTTTAAGCCAAGACAGCCTGCTTATCTCCATCTCCGCAACTGCTTCCTCTAAAATTATAAAATTGAACCCAACACTGTTTATACAAATAACATTAAAGGTTTTGTGTAAACAGATTTTCTGCTCAATGACTTCTGATTAAAAATTTTAAGAACAGGTTTCACGTTGGGATTACCTCCATGAAAAAAAAGCAGACGTTCTATACAAGGTGTAGCAAATAAAATGTAATAAGCTAATCTAATATCGTAATTTCAGAGTCAGACCAACTTGATTGTGATGATTTTCTAGTATAAAATTAATAAAGACTTCAAAGCTAAAAGTATTAAAAGTTAAATTAAACATTACACCATCCCTTAATCCACTTAAGAAAGTGATATCAAATATGAAACTTGAGAACAAAGAAAACTACCCAAAACAAGGCAAATTGCACTCTAATTTAAAAAGAAATCCTTTTAGTTAGAAATTTCTTGCAAAATTGAATTTCTCGAATGCTAAAGTTCAAAGAAACATTTAGATTGCGGCATCAAGGAACTTATAAAAACAAAGAATCTTAATATGAACAGAAGGAAGTAAAGATAAATATTTAAGGTAGTAAAACGCGAATACGCATCAAATTTTTAACCCCCGACTAAAAAGACAGGTGTTATAAGTTTAAATTTGACTAATGTCTGTCTGTTAGTCTAATGTCCGTCTGTTAGTCTAATGTCTTTTTGTCAGTCTGTCTGTCAGTCTGTCTGTCAGTCTGTCTGTCAGTCTGTCTGTCTGTCTGTCAGTCTGTCTGTCTGTCAGTCTGTCTGTCTGTCTGTCTGTCTGTCAGTCTGTCTGTCAGTCTGTCTGTCAGTCTGTCAGTCTGTCTGTCAGTCTGTCTGTCTGTCAGTCTGTCTGTCAGTCTGTCTGTCAGTCTGTCTGTCAGTCTGTCTGTCAGTCTGTCTGTCAGTCTGTCTGTCAGTCTGTCTGTCAGTCTGTCTGTCAGTCTGTCTGTCAGTCTGTCTGTCAGTCTGTCTGTCAGTCTGTCTGTCAGTCTGTCTGTCAGTCTGTCTGTCAGTCTGTCTGTCAGTCTGTCTGTCAGTCTGTCTGTCAGTCTGTCTGTCAGTCTGTCTGTCAGTCTGTCTGTCTGTCAGTCTGTCTGTCTGTCTGTCAGTCTGTCAGTCTGTCTGTCAGTCTGTCTGTCTGATTTTAATGCGGTTTTTTTACGTGAAAGCAAGTTTCCTTGGGGTGATTTTTAGATATACTTGACGGTTGAGCCTTTAAAAATTTATTGCTTTGACCAAATTAAAAAAAGAGGAGGTTACCAATTCGACTGTATGTTTTTTTATGCATGTATGTTACGCGATATCTTCGTCAACCGTGGACCGATTTTGATGATACTTTTTTTAAAGTTGTCCTTTTCTCCCAAGTTGATCCCATATTAATTTGGTGAAGACATGATGAAGAACTTTGGAGATATGAAAGAAACTCCTGAAAGAAATTCAAGCCGGTTGTCTTTTTTTTGTTAAAATTTAATTATTGTAGTTTGCCTATCAAATAGTAGATATGCGGATATTATTTCTACTATTCAGTTCCTCCGCCCATCACAAGATGGCGTTTACATATGAATCTATTGAAAGGCGGGAGAAATTTAACTTAACTGGCAAATAAACTTGTTACAGTGTACATAAGGAAAGTCAAAAGCTTTCATTTACGTATATTTCGTTATAATATGCCACGTCAAGAATACCTAAAATCTTTTAAAAATACATTGAAATTGTATAAGTACCAAGAACACGAAAAATATTTGCAGTTTACTGCTGCATAAATAACAGCAAACCTTTTGAATTTACGCATAAATTTAATCATGTCCACGTCAAAATATAACAAAAATCATGTCCACGTCAAAATATAAAACTTTCGACAACACATTTAGTTCGAAACACTAGAAAGATCACGGAAAGTATTCGCAGTTTACGGCTGTATAAATTATTGCAAACCTTTTGAATTTACGCAAGACTTAATTTACGCAAGACTTAATCATGTCCACGTCAAAATATAGCAAAACCCATAACTTAAAAACTTTCGACAACACATTTAGATCGAAATACTAGAAGATCACGGAAAGTATTCGCAGTTTACTGCTGTATAAATTATTGCAAACCTTTTTAATTTACGCATAAATTTAATCATGTCCACGTCAAAATATAGCAAAACCCATAACTTAAAAACTTTCGACAACACATTTAGATCGAAATACTAGAAGATCACGGAAAGTATTCGCAGTTTACGGCTGTATAAATCATTGCAAACGGCCCATTTGCCGGGGCCACCGTGACAATCAACTACTATTTTGCTAACCGTAGGGTTTGGGTTATAATTTAGTAGCGGCTAAAGGCTCTATGCAGTTTTATTAAATCTCCTCCTCCTGCCTCCAAGTTAGAGGGAGTGGTTAGAGCGTTCGGCTCATACCCGGATGTCGCGGGTTCGATTCCCGGTGGGGGCAACGACTTTGTGTTGTTGTCCTAGTTTGGTTAGGACATTGTCGGCTGATCAATCCGTGCTTCTGAGGGCACGTCAAGCCGTCGGTCCCGCGCGGTCACTGTCTTTGACATTAGTCGTTACCGAAAACCATGTCAGAGGCCTTTAAGGCGGTTTAAAAACTCTGACACTAGTGTCAGTTACTAACACACACGATAAGAAGAAGATTATTAAATCTCTGTGGTTTCTCGTGTGGTGACGATAATTCTTTCATGTCAGATTTTTCATAGAATTGTGAAAGTGCAAACTTGGTCTAAAATCTTACAGGAAGTCGTATTATTGTCAAAAGTGTATTCTTTTTTGCAATAAACAAGATTTAATGACGACAAATAAGCTTTAAATATATTAACAGATATTTGCTTTTCTTAAATTTTTTAACGAAATATATATATATAAAATGTAAATAGCTTGTTATTTCTTAAGACAAACTTTAAATTTCTTAAGTTTAATGAACAATTAATGTATAATTTTAGATTCATAGTTCAGTTTAATTTAATTTAATCACAACTATCTTGTTTTCAAGTTTAGTTTAATTTTTAGCATCTGATTCTTCTGATAATTTAATATATTCTTGAATAATATTTGACAAGCACAAACTAGTACGTATGTACTAAAACTGTCATTGCTTACATAGACAAACGGCGAGAAATACATCTCTTAATTGCGTATCCTAGCGGACAGCGATAGCTTTCCTCCAATGATCCCCTGTGGCATACCATCCGTCTACGTCACGGGAAATAGCTCTGACGTATGGGTTTATGAACCCGTGGGACACTAATGAGGAGAGTATACTTTGTATTTAATTATTGATTTGCTCGAGTACTATAAGGTCCATTTACACAGTGTAAGTTTCTTGCATGTTGCATACAATTTAAACGAAGCAATTGGACGGTCTCAAAATACACTTCACTCTAACAAATATTTCAGAAACGGACCCTTAAATCGAAAAATAATGTTCACAAACTGAAACTATAAGGGTTCCTTAGAACGCTAAAAATGTTGCAATCATGCCATACACCATTTTTTATTCTAGGTACCTTTTATTCATTCAATACTATTGTGACTCGTCCTAACTATGGTCGGGTAAGTGTTGAAAAAGCTTTGTATTAAAATTTGACATGCTAGTGGAAATCGCATCAAAATCAGCTCAGTAGTTTCTCTGATTAACTTGACAAAAAAGACAAATGTATATGCACCCGAGGACTTTACAATAAAAATGGAAGTATGGATATTCATGGCTGTCACTCAAAACTGTTAAATCTTAGGGAGAGCCTCCGCTGCCGGCGCTGGTTGCCAAATTGGCTGCCGGCGCTGGTATATCACGATCTGTGTATGTGTTACTTTCGCCCTTAGCTTGAGTCGCTCACTCGTGTTTTGTTCGAAGCTCTATTATATATAACGAAATTTAAAGGAAAACTATCAGAGCTAAGTAGGGTTTAGCTCTGATAGTTATAGGCGATCAACGCACTTGACCAAATATTTTGCACTACGAATTCATAGATCGAAAAATAGGTAATATACTTACATTATTTTCTTGCTCCTACACTATTATCCCATGTTTCGAACCGAACTTATAACTTCCCATTCGAGTGGACTTCACCCATTCCTTATTTTTTGTTGCCTAACCTATTTAGACCAGGGGGCGTCCAAACTACGCAATTCCGCATACCGCTCGTAAACACTGACATAAAATACGTCATCTTTCCGGTCAGTTGCTTCATGTTTATTTTGTTCTTTGGCTAACTTTAGGTTTGGTCAACGTTCCTCAATGTTTATAGTCGATTGAGAACGTGTAAAGATGACGGAGATAACGAAAGTCTAGTTTTGTTTTGTTACGAAACTATTTTTTTATATGTTGTGTGGATATGACTATACTTAAGCCGAAACTGTAGTTCTTAACCAATTACGGTAGAAGATAAAAACATCTTCATGTTACCAGTTACCTTATTTTTTTAATTTTTATTAATTTTTGTATTTTTTTAATTAATTTTGGTTATGATAAACCCCCAGTGTGAGCACCTATCATTGGGGTCGCTAATACTGGCCACGTCTATTGAAAGCAACTTTAATTTTTTGACTGCATACGACGCCGTCCTTGCCTGAGAAAGGCCAGGTTCCTCTGGGTAAATCTCCAGACATGTTCAAGTTTTAGGTTTGTTTACGGTGGGACAAGTCTGCACTAAATACACGTATGGCCCATCAGGAGCCCACCACGTTTTACTTGAAGGGACTTCCTTTCCACCTGAAAAAAGATCCTCTATAGTGGAGAGTCTTAGTCCAACGACGATGAGGTTTTGTATGGTTCGAAGTGAAGGGAAAGGAAAAAGTATGCAGCTGCTGTTAAGAGAGCAATGGCTCACATACCTTGTATTAGTCAATATAACTGAATTAACCAAAACAAATAGGCAGGCTTCTGAAATCTCAATGTTGACAACATTAGTGGCAGAGATATTACTAGTTGCTTCAGCTAGACAGACAACTAGAATGTATTTCAGAGATATTACTAGTTGCTTCAGATAGACAGCTTCAGCTTCAACTAGAATGTATTTTCCAATCACCATATTCTCGATTGTAGGTATGGGATTTAAAAGCTAACAAAACAAAATTCTGCGATTTCTTTAGCTCGACTGGAGCACTGGTGGTGCACCTACAAAAGGGCAGTTGTAAGCAAAATTATGTACATATGCGGAGAAATAGAAAGAGAAATGGCCTTACAAATTGTATTTCATGGGATTTTTCGTACATTCAAAGAAGATTTATCTATATAGTACACTAGAGGAGAAATGAGAGGATGCTTTAGACAACAACGTAGTACAGTCATAAGGGATTTCATTCTATTTTGTACTTTATCAGAATTATTATCGCAGTATTTCTACTAAACTCTTTAGACAATTGACGTGTCATTGTGAGTATCATTGACAATGATAATTATATTTCACGTCGTGAATTGTGTCAGACTATCCTGGTAAGGAAATTAAATAATTTTAAGGTGATTCCTATTTCAATGTCAAGATGGAATATGATTTTTTCCTGATTGACTTACCTAGGTCAATCAGGAAAAAATCATTTTTTGGTTCAGTTCAAATTAGTTTGATGTCTATATATATGTATATTTGTTATAAAATATAGTATCTTTGGATTCGTATGTCATGCAAGTCTCGAATTTACTTTTGGGCTCTACTATCCAACCAGTGTGCATTGTCCCAATATATTTATTTTTATTTTTATTCATGTTTCAATTTTAACGTTTAGCTTCATATTGTTATTGCGGATTTTCTTTTAATCAATGAGAGGAGTATGAACCGAGTGGCGTTCGAGCTATCATTGTATAATTTAGTAAACTCGAGGTTTAAGTTTATGTGGGTCTCTTGTCAGCTTAAGGGGCTACCTACCTATTCAGGCTCCAATGTTGCCCCCTTTGAAAAAAAATATGTGTAAGGAACTGGAGATTTATTTAAAATTTTGTCTTGATCAATTCAAACTATTTTATGAACCATTTTTTACAGTTTAAAGTGAGAACGTGAAGCTTTTCTACGCACGTTTGCGAAAAACGGCCATATTGCTTAACGTTTTATAGCATTAACCGCTACAATAATATAGTAAGATGATTCACTTAATCAAACAGATACAATATAAATTTTAACTTTTGACTTTTGATGCCATAGAGATAAAGAAACAAGTGAATGAATACTCCTAAGCAGCAATCGAGGAGATACATACATATGATGGTGCTGAGGGTGTCATCTGGTTGTATAGCCCGTACAAAAACCATAACACTACAACTACTACAAGTACTACGAGTACAACAACCACGACTACAACAACCACGACGACCACTACCACGACAACCACTACCACGACAGGTACCACTACCACGACAACCACTACCACGACAACCACTACCACGACAACCACTACCACGACAACCACTACCACTTCAGCCACTTTAGTCACTATAACAACAACTACTACTATGACCACAACCTCAACAACTATGACGACGACCACGACAACCACCATAACCAGTATTATGAAAATGATTAGATTAATTTTGCACCACCACCGCCAAAACAACATTATTTTGCGAACTGGCGATTAATATACTGACTCGAAGCAGTTTAAAGACTTAAATTTAAATCCATCCATCCTGTTTGCCTCGGTAAATAGTAGTCAAAGAGTCAGCTGTTACACTCGGGCCGCCATATTTAAATCTTATCCATGGTATAAGCTCAATAATCCATGAAAATTAGCGGAATAGTGATTTACTCGAGAACAGCCGTATAATCCTAGTATAAGTCTATGGTGAAACGTAAAAATAGTTTAACCTCAGAATAAATGCCGAAATTCTCTGGAATAAAATTTATTCTTGTTTGCTAAAATCGAGTCTTAGTCATAACCTGCACAAGAAAATACTCCACTCTTCTGCTACATTTAAATTGATAAAAAAAGAATGGTTGAATGAGAGGGCAAATATCCATGGAGAAGGCAAATACCCATGAATTAATAAACATAATTTGCATTTTTTTCAGCAAATGAGTCTCGTTATTCAGCAAGGGAACACTGCCAGTATTCTGAGCATGTTGCTTTGATGTGAAGCAACATAAGTTTTTTTCTATAATTTAATGTAGTTAATTAATTGTATAATTTGTAATAGGTTAGTTTAGAGAAAATACATCTAAACAACAATCGAGCTCTACTACTAGTGCTGAGGCTGTCATCTGGACGTACAGTCTGTACATAAAAAATGACACTACAGCAACTACGAGTACCACTACCACTTCACTACACTCCAACCAAGACAACCACGTCAACCACGACGACGACCACCACGACGACGACCACCACGACGATGACCACCACGACGACAACCACCACGACAACCACGACGACAACCACCACGACAACCACGACGACCACCACGACGATGACCACCACGACGACAACCACCACGACAACAACGACCACCACGACAAACGCCACAACCAGTATCGTGGAAATGATTAAATGATTAAATTAATATCATAGAACTGATTAGACAAATATCATGGAAATAATTAGTGTTGGCGACTGGCTGATACGGCCTCCTTTTTTATACTTTGTTTTGTTGTCATATTATTCTTGTCATTTACGTGATTTCTGCCGTAGCAGTTTTAGTGTTTAATGTGTGAATGAAATATATTAATTATCGTATTGATACGTGTTTCCATTCATCAATCATAAAGTTTAAAACATCCTACAGTCCACCGCTCATTAACAATGAGATTAATTTTGCATAACCACCACCGCCATATAACTAATATTATTTTGCGAACAATCAAGCGATAAGTATACCGGCTCGAGGCAGGTTTTTAACTTGAAATATTGGAAGTTTCGCAATATAAGTTACTGTTTGTGTGAAAAATAATTCCATATTATCATTAAAGTTACCAAAAAATTTACAAGAAAACAGAATTAGGTCATAACCTGTACAAAAACACACTTCACTCCACTGCCACGATTAAATCGATAAAAATAAGAATAGTTGTATGAGAGGACCAAGACCCATTAATCAATACATATAATAAAATCGTAACCGATCGCTGTCTGTACATGAAAGATAAATGAGTAACAATATTTTTTGGAGCTTTTACCAACGCAATAGAACACAAAACAATGATTTTTAGAATTTTTGTCTGTTTGTCGGTTTGTCTGTTTGTCTGTGCGTTTGTGCACGCTAATCTGAGAAACGGCTGAACTGATTCGTTTGCGGTTTTCACTGAAATATTGTGATAAGCTTCACTTAAAATTTAGTGTTTGTTTCATTTAAATCCGTTCATAAATAAAAAAGTTATATCAATTTTAAAGAATCACGTCAACCATTTTTGTTCGAAAAACTGTGTTTGTGCACGCTTATCTCAGAAACGGCTGGACAACTTCGCTTGCGATTTTCAATTATGTATTTTGATAAGTTTCACTTAAAATTTAGTGGTTGTTTCATTGAAATCCGTTGATAAATAAAAAAGTTATATCAATTTAAAGAATCACGTCAAAGATTTTTGTTCGAAAATTTGCTATGAAATAAACTGTACGGTAGCATTGGCTAAAACTTTTGTTAATTTTATATACGGTTTTTATTATATATAAAATAATATATAATATATATAAAATAATAAAGTTAATAACCGGCCAAGTGAGAGTCGGACTCGCGCACAAAGGGTTCCGTCCCATAATCTATAAAAAATCAAGTTTGTTGTACGGAAGCCTCAATTAAATATTTATCTTACTCTATTTTTAGTTATTATATCGGCAAGAGAAATACATCATCCTTGAAAATTTCAACTGTCTGGCTATCACGGTTCATGAGATACAGCTTGGTGACAGACGTACGGAAGGACGGACAGCGGAGTCTTAGTAACAAGGTCCCGATTTTAGCGGGGTACGGAATACGGAACCCAAAAAATCTACTATTTTGATGTTTTCGGAGTTTTTTTATTAGTTTTTTTTGGTCACCAATAAATGGCGCTGTTAAAAATACACAGAGCCTAGGGCCGCATGATTGTGGGCGCGAAAATGGAAAAAGGAATCAAAATAGGAAGTACTTAATAGGTTAGGTTAGGCACAGGGGATGTCCTCTGACTAAAGCATAGGGTGCTGTGAGCGAGTCATGGACCGCCATAGTGGTAGCCGCGCCGGGGCTTTAAGCCCTTACCCCGGAGTTTTTAGTGGTAAACGCCACATAACCTTACCGGTCTCCCGTTACTGGCAAGGTGTCTGAACCGAAGGGATTTTTCCCGCGTAAAATCCTCCATAAATCTGCCTCCATGACGTGGGCCAGTCGGGCGATGGGAACGGGATTCCGTCGCGCCATAAATACGGTCCTCTAGGTTGAAAGGAGCATTTGTGTCAACACGCGTCTTTACCCTAGCGGATAAAATTGAAGTCCGATGTACCAGGCCACTCAGACTCCTCTCGATAACTGAGAGAGTACCTCAAGTGAGCTCAGCCAAAGCCGCTGATAAGCAGTCGCCGTACCAGGTCTTTGGAGCAAGATTAGCACACTGACTTGGCAAAAGCGGTAACGCCGTTATCACCATGAGATTTTTTGTGGGTGAAAACCTTAACCGTCCGATTTCCTGTGGCCAAAAGGCACCTTTTCCTCACGTAAGAAGAAAGGTTAGGGAAAAAATGTTAGGTTAAAATTTAAGTTAGGCACTGCAATAAAAATGTGTGGAACACACATACCAAGACTACTCAGTATTGTGACCTCCTTCCTTGAGGAACGAAAGATAGGTAATGGTCATTTTCCAGTTCGTTTGAACTGAAAGTATGCCCCAAATAACCTCCAAACAGCCGAATAGGACGCCCTACCCGAGAAGCTCTTCAAACGGAGGTTATTAGTGAACACTAAGCAGACATTGATCTCAGAGAACACTAACTTCCTGCCATCCTTGAAGCTCTACTGGTAAAATGTGCCGAGATACTGGCACGTAAAATACCTAGAGGTATCTTAAGTTTGGCAGATGCCTCAGCTTGAAAGTCCACATCAATAGAATGGTGACGATAGTGAAGATGGCCCGGGGGAAGCTCTATCCAGTACTTTTCGCTCGCTTCCAGCTTCGGACGCGGCTCATGATTAAGGCGATCTTAAGAAAATCTATGTGTAAGGTTACTTGAGGAACGCCGTCATCTGTCGGGACTCAAAGTAGAAATGCGTATTTCTCGACTTTTATCTCCTGCCTAGCGAAAGACATATTTGACAAGGCTTACCATTGCACCGCCACATCGGGAGGGCGGGAAAGAGGGGGAGATACGTATAGACGGTGGCAGCAGTCCGCTGCAGAGAGCTACAACAGATTAGTGCTGTGGGAACTCACGCCAAAAGACGGAAGATGAATTAAATATTAGCAAAGTCACTACCTATTGCATAAGTATTTCGTTTTAGAGAGACCCACGGCGTAGCAGTAACATTCGGTAACAGTGTAAGTTTACATGTAGTTTACAATGTCAAAATTCCGATCGACTTAGACTGTGACTAGAGATAATGTGTGATCGTAGTAAACAAGGAACCCTTATACTTTTACCATTTCTGTCTGTCTCTCTGTCCGTGGTTTTACTTAGAGATAATTAGAACCAAGAAGCTGTAATTTGGCAACGGCCATGAATTTAAAGTAAAACTGGGCAGGGCAACTGGCCCGACGGAGCCCATGCGATGGGTTGACGAAATAATCAATGTCGCGGGTTACACCTGGATGTGAGCAGCACAGGACTGAGATGTGTCGACGAAGACAGGTCTATGCTGCAGTGCAGTGGACGGAATTAGGGCTGAGATGATGATGAACTCTTTAGTTTTAATTCTAAATCGACATTCACAAATACGGAACCCTTCACTGCGTGTGACCTGATATGCACTTGACCGGTTTTATTGAAAATATCAAAATAACGATTCTTATAAACTAAAGTCCACGCAGACGAAGTCGCGGGCAACAGCTAGTTAATAAATATAAATCTTTTTGAGAATTGTATTTCTGGGAATTATCCTTTGGGGAATAGTTTTTTTGGGATGTCTTGTATGTCCAACAACTACCACGACTACGACGATGACCACTAAAACGACGATTACAACCACCACAATCAATAAGACAGCCCGTCTTCAAGAAATTTCGTTTTATTTGTTTTGAATGTCATAATTATGAATATAAGTATAATTTTCTGTGGCTAATATGATGTAATGATGATATAATTTTCTGACACATGACTTTTTATGTTGCATTTTAGTAAGTAAAAATTTTTTTACTTCTCCTGTTCAGAGTCAACAAATACCTATATTTTGTAAAATGTCTATTTAGAAGAGCCTTGTAATTGCATTAAAATGCTCAAACTAAATAATAGAATAAGAAATGGTGAAAAAAATCCATCTTAGTCTTAATACAAACATATTCTATCCAATAAGCTATCACGTGTTCCACCCCGCCCATTAATTTAGACAACGCTAGTAAAATCCTTGTGGAACTCTGTACAGGAAGAATGCTGCTGCAGCCTATTGAATCATAAAGACCATTTTCCAAAATGTCTACTTCCCAAAATGTTCATTTCCAAAACGTCCACTCCCATAACGTTCACGTCCCAAAACGTCTACTGCCCAAAGTCCACTTCCCAAAGCGTCCCATTCTTAAAACGTCCACTTCATTTACCAAAACATTCACATCATAAAACGTCCTCTTCCGGGATTGGGAGTATGTAGGAGCTATTATCGCATAATTCAGCAACCTCGAGGTCTACAATTATGTAGGCCTCGTGTCAGCTGTTAAACTTAACGTCCTAAAGCATAAACTAATAAAGTATACGATAAAGAATCCATAGAGATATGAAAACGAGTGAATACTCCTAAGCAGCATCGTCAAGCTCTACATTTACACTGCTTCTTCACTGCATTTGCAGATGTTTTTTTAACATAATTTTTCTTACGCACTACAAGTAAAAAATTAATATCATAGAAATGATTAGACAAATATCATGGAAATAATTAGTGTTGGTGACTGGCTGATACGGCCTCCTTTTTTAATACTTTTTTTATTTATTTTGTGTTTTCTATTGTTGGTTTTGTTGTCATATTATTTTTGTCATTTACGTGATTTCTGCCGTAGCAGTTTTAGTGTTTAATGTATGTATGAAATATATTAATATCGTATTAATACGTGTTTCCATTCATCAATCATAAAGTTTAAACATTCTACAGTCCACCGCTCATTAACAATGAGATTAATTTTGTATGACCACCACCGCCATATAACTAATATTATTTTGCGAACAATCAAGCGATAAGTATACTGGCTCGAAGCAGGTTTTTAACTTGAAATATTGAAAGTTTCGCAATATAAGTTACTGTTTGTGTGGAAAATAATTCCATATTATCGTTAAAGTTATCAAACCATTTACAAGAAAAAAGTAAGTTATAACCTGTACAAGAACACACTTCACTCCACTGCCACGATAAAAATAAGAATATTTGTATGAAAGGACAAAGACCCATGAGTTAATAAATATAATTTGATTTTTTTTTCCTATTTGTTAAAAGTTAACTTTTCGAGAATTTTACTTTTGGGGATTATCCTTTAAGAATAGTGTTTTTGGGATGTGTTCCATGGCCAACTACTACAACCATTCTAACAACTACCCCGACTACGACGATGGCCACTGTCGTGACCTACTACCTATTCCTACGAGGTTATCCTGCAGGTTCTCTAGGTATAGAAATTAAAGAGTGGACTGTTTTATATAATAGGTATATACTGGTATTCAATTACAAGCGATCTAAGGGATACGCGTGTCGCCTAGCGAATCGTTTGGCCGAGTGTCGTGGCTCGCCGATGCTCGGGCGCAGGCAGCCCCCGCGCCCCTCGCCTCCGTCGTCGCTGGTCGCGACATACTCCCCGCGTTGAAGAGTCGTCTTCAATCTTTGATGGGAAGAGGACAAATTGAAGTGAAGTCCCGACGTATGGTGCCTCTCTTCGTCTTCATTTCCGCCACCCTCGAAAACCCGTGGACTCCGGGGTACACCTGGATGACCCGACCCATGGGCCACAGCAACGGCGGTGTTGTCTTGTCCTTGATCAGGACTAGGGAGCCTATCTTGAGCTCTCCCTGAGAGGTGTGCCACTTCGATTTAGCCTGGAGTAGAGAAACATAGTCATCATGAAACCTTTTCCAAAAATGCTGGCTGATGTGTTGTATTCTTCGCCATCGATCAAGCCTGGTGATGTTGACTTCTGTCACTTGGGCAGTAGGGACAGCGAAGAGTGGTCGTCCAATTAAAAAGTGAGAGGGTGTTAAAGCCGAAAAATCGTTTGGGTCTGAAGATAGAGAAGTGGGCGTGAATTTAGAACGGCCTCTATTTGGCATACACAAGTGGCCATTTCCTCGTAAGTGAGATGAGTTAATTGCAACAGTCTTTATATGGGGAAACAAAATGGAGCTCTATGCCCTCCTGCGCTATCTCAGATGCAACATCAGAGTTTTGTAAAAACCTGGCCATTTCGTTTGATGCTCCTACGAAGTTGGTACCGTTATCGGTCGTGATGCTTCGGGGCTTACCACAACGCGCCACGAACCGATTTAATGCAGCCATGTAAGCCTCGGTGGTGAGATCGCTGACGAGCTCCAAATGTACAGCTTTCACTGCAGCGCAAACAAAGACACACAAATAAGATTTTATAAGTTTGCAGCCACGACCCTTCCGGTCACATATCAAAATAGGCCCACAGAAATCGGCATATACATTTTCCCAAGGATATTTAAGGGGAGTCCTTGAGGGAGGAAGTTGACCCATAATTGGCTGAACGTTTTGAGCTCTATGTCTAAAACATTTAATACATTTTTTAACAATTAATTTAGATAGATTTCTACCACCTATAGGCCAGTAGGACTGTCGAATATGCGACAAAAGTAATTGAGGACCGGCATGAAGTAATTTTATATGTTGCATGTGAAATATAAGTTTAGTAAGTTTATGTTTACTACAAAGAATAATTGGATGCTTAACATCAAAATCATAGGGGGAGTTATCAAGCCTGCCCGCCCACGCGAAGGAGTTCATTTTTATCAAGAAATGGAGTTAAAGAAATTAACTTGCTCTTTTGTGGTAATGTCTTTCCAGACTTTACGAGATTATACTCTTCTGGAAACATTTCAAGTTGAGAATTGAGCAAAATAATATTCAATGAATTTTCTAATTCTTTGACAGAGAGATTACCACAAAGTTTAGTATTATTTATTTTTATATTATTAATAAATCTTAAAACAAATGCAAAAATTATTTGAATTTTAGTAAAGCTAGAGAATTCTTCTAAGATCATGTTAACTACGTTTGATTGAATGTTAGGTGATGAATGATTGACGTTACATGCATAATCAACACTAGTAGTGCAACTATTTACTACTTCCGGCAAATCATGCTTCATTTCGTTGGGCATTTTTGGCTATGAACTTTCGTTACAATGCAAAAACGAAGGCCCTGACCACCACATGGTGGTGTTCCCGATTACGTCAGCCCTAAGCCCACGCGAAACAAAATCTGCCGGGTTGTCCTTCGACGGCACGTAGCTCCAGGTATGACCACATGTACTTTCCAATATCTCATGAACCCTATTCCTTACAAACGGTTTAAGTTGACTGGTTGGTGTAGAAAGCCAACCCAAGACTATCATAGAGTCACACCAGAATCTACACTGACTAATTTTTAATTTTAATGATTCCTGAACCTTAGTACACATCTTTGCACCCAACAAGGCACCACAAAGTTCAAGTTTCGGGATCGTTGTTGGGCGGATCGGCGCTACACGATTTCTAGAGACTAAAAGATGCACGCTTACCATTCCATCTTTATCACACGAGCGAACATAGGCGCAAGCACCGTACGCTTTTTCAGACGCATCTGTAAAAATATGAATTTCGTGTATAATAGAGTTTTCGCACAACACCCAACGAGGAATTTTTAGAGCATTCAGTGAAGAAATTGAATTTTGAAAAGAAGACCATAATTTATAAATTTCTGGTGATACCTCATCATCACCCCAGTCATACTTTTCAAGCCATAGACGTTGGATTAAAATTTTTATTTCAACTACGCACGGGCCTACGAGTCCCAGTGGGTCAAAAATTTGACTGATGACAGAAAGAATATAGCGCTTTGTGACATCACAGATATTTTTGGTAAAGAAATAGAGTAAGTGAGAGAGTCAGAGTCACAAGCCCAATTTAAACCTAATATTTTGGAAGATTTATTTCCTTGTTCAGAAAAATCCAAATTGCTGCTTGCACTGGCCTTGTCCGTGGCGAATTCAGCCAAAATTTTAGGGTTATTGGACCGCCATTTGCGAAGAAAAAATTGTGCTGACGATAATATTGAACAGACAGCTTTAGAAATGTTTACAGTTTCGGCTGTAGACTGCACCACTCAGATAGTCATCCACGTAAAAATCATGCTTTATGGCTGACTTGACGAACTCGTCTTGCGTACTGTCTGCTAAATTCACTAAACATTTAGTAGCAAGATACGGAGCTGAAGTAATGCCGAACGTGAATGTATTCAACGTATATGATTTTAGAGATTCTTTTGGATCGAAATGAAAAATTATTTTTTGTAATGGTCGTTGACACGGATTCAGCTCTACAGCTCTGTACATTCTTGAAACATCACTTGACACAACATATCTGTGCTGATGAAAGCGCAACAAAATGGACAGAAGATCGTCCTGGACTACGGGTCCGACCATTTGGATATCGTTAAGAGATATTCCAGAACTGGTAGGGGCTGATGCGTCAAAGACCACGCGTAGTTTGGTCGTAGAGCTTGATTCTCGAACAACTCCATGATGTGGAATAAAATGATTTTCGGAGTCATCAAAAGAAGCGTTTGTGTCGAGAGACATGTGACCTGATTCTAAATATTGCATGTATTGCATATATTGATCCTTAAAATTTGGATCTCGCTGAAAGCGTCGCTCTAGCGATAAAAAACGATTTTTTGCATTTATGTACGAATGCCCTAAAGTACTAGGATCCTTCTTAAGAGGCATTGTCACTATAAATTGACCATCTTTTCCACGAAAAGTGGTCTCTTGGAAATGCTTTTCGCAATTTCTTTCTTCTAATGATAAGTTATGTTTGGATGAAACATTGTCAAACTCCCAAAATTTAGTTAGGTCGGGAGTGACACAAGTTTGATGGCAAAAATGAGAATTAAAATGTTCTGATCTACTTGGTGGTAAAACACTACCTGAAACAAGCCATCCAAATTTAGTTCCGTATAATTTTGGTAAATGTTTTCCTAAATCTATGCTATTAGAGCCTAAGACGCTCCAAAACACTTCAGCCCCTACCAGGATGTCGATGACCGACGGAATATTAAAGTTCGGGTCAGCTAACTTAATTCCTGAAGGAAAAGGGACGTGATTGATATTCACAAACGAAGACGGTAAGACTGTAGTAATCTGAGGCAAAATATGACACTCGATATCCACTTTGTAAGCACAGCATAAAGACTCTAAGGTGAGGTTACAAGACTGTGTACTATGAGATATGTGATTATTAATACCCGTTACCTTGGTGCTCGTACCGCGTCGAGACAAACCCAATAAATCAGAAAGTTGTTCAGTCACGAAATTTCCCGTACTGCCATTGTCCAATAGCGCAGCAGCCCAGAATATGGCAAGCGTCACCAGCAGCGCTGGTGACGCTTGCCATAGCTGTGGAAAGTAAAACATGCGAAGAAGTAGCAAGCTGCATAGAATTTGTCGATAAAGCAGTGTTTTCAGTAAATGGCATTACAAAATGAGATGCTGAAGGCAATGGATTTTGAACAGAATCTTGTGAATGGGACTCTAAGTGAATTAGTGTGTTATGCTTGGGTGAACAGTACCTGCAGTGGGACATTTTGCATTGTTTTGTTGTATGCCCAGAGCGTAAGCAATTTAAGCACACTTTAAATTCAATTGCTTTTTTATTTCTATTTTCTATAGCTAAGTTCCTAAACGATTCACAAGAGTATAAAGTATGAGCTCGGGAGCACAGCGGACATTTACGAATTTTATTTTTATTGTAAATAGTTTTTTGTGTTTGATTTTTATTTTTGTGTGAATTAATTAAATTACTATTTGAATTATTATTTAAGGCTTCAACTGAGTCACTACTACTAGGCAAAATATTATTTTTTAAATTATTAGTTTCAATTGACTCCAATAAGTCTGCTTTCTTGCCAATAAATGTACAAAATTGTGATAAACTGGGCTCTTCCGTCAACGTGTCTCGAAATTCTTCCCAACTACGACTTGTCTTGCTATCCAATTTTTTAGCCATGACAAAAATTAAAATGGCATCCCAATGTTCTGTTGGTAGCTTTAAGGAAGTGAGTGCCCTCACATTTTTATTAATTGTGTCAACTAGACCCCTCAATGAAACACTTGACTCCTCTGAAATATTATTAAAATCAAACAATGTTTGCATATGATTGTTTATGAGCAGGCGATTATTATTATATCGCTGACACAACAAGTCCCACGCCATTTTGTAATTTTCGGCTTTAAAATCAATGTTTTTAATAATAGTGGCGGCATTTCCTTCGAGTGAAGCTCTCAGGTAATGGAACTTGCTTATGTCATCGATAGTATGATTATTGTGAATTAATGATGAAAAAAGTTCTTAAATTCAATCCAATTTTGATATGTTCCCGAAAAGTTAATTAAATTAATACGGGGCAAACGAATAAAACTATGTTTGTGATTGAATGCACCTGAGTTTGCGTTTTCGAAGCTCGTCTCCGATCCTGCACCCTGGTTTGTAGGACCGAGCAGGTTGCGCGCGTGTGCTAACAGGCTGAAGTACTGCCGCTCGAAATCCTCACGCTCCTTGAAACCAGTACCAGACTCCTCGTCTAGCACCTCGATGTCGGTCTGTAATGCATCAAATTCCGAGTATAAGCATTCGAATCTATTTAAGCGCTCTTGCAGGTCTAAACGTTGCAACTGAGATAAGCTAGAACTGTCCTATAATAAATTTAAATAATTGGAAAAGATTGTTGATTTTGACTTAAGGTAACTACGTTTTTTAATTAAATTTTTGAGGTTGTCAGCCATTTTGTGATGTGGTCGTGAACGTGTGATATGCAAATTAATGGAAATAAACCAAAAATCAATGAAAATCCGTTCAATTAAATGTGCAATAGAATAAAAACAAGTGCAATAAGCTGGTATTGATGCGAGCGTGCAGATAAGAGACTCAAGGTCAGTGACCGTTAGTTACGTCACACTGACTCGATCACTGCGACGCGACGTCACGTCACACTGGTTAGTTACGTCACACTGATCGCCACTGGAAGTACAGCTACAACAACGACAATTACAACCACCATAACCAGTAAGACAGCCCCTTTGGCCACTACAACTACGATTACAACCACCATAACCAGTAAGACAGCCCGTTATTTCCTTTTGTATGTTTTGAACGTCTTAATTCAGAATATACATATAATTTTCTCTTCTGATAAGTACATGACTTTTCATGTTGTGTTTTGTTAAGTAAACATTTTTTTAGTTTAAAAACCTATCTTTTGTAAAATGACAATTTAGAAGAGCCTTGTAATGCATTAAAATGCTCAAACTAAATAATGAAATAAGAAATGGTGAAAAAAAAAACATCTTGGACTTAATACAGACATATTCTTTCCAACTGAGCTATCACGTGTTCCACCCCGCACATTAATTTAGACAGCACTAAACAAAAACCTTATGGAAACCTGTTCAGGAAGAGTGTTGCTGCAGCCTATTGAATCGTGAAGGCCATTTTCCAAAATATCTTCTTTCCAAAAAGTCTACTTCCCGAAATGTCCATTCCCAAAACGTCCACTCCCAAAACGTCCACTCCCAAAACGTCCACTCCCAAAACGTCCACTCCCAAAACGTCCACTCCCAAAACGTCCACTCCCAAAACGTACACTCCCAAAATGTCCACTCCCAAAACGTCCACTCCAAAAACGTCCACTCCAAAAACGTCCACTTTCCAAAACGTTTACTGCCTAAAGTCCACTTCCCAAAACGTCCATTGTCAAAACGTCCACTTCCCAAAACATTCATTTACTAAAACATTCACGTCATAAAAGTCCTCTTCTGGGATTAGGAGTATGAAGGAGCTATTAACAGCAACCTGGTAAACTTAACGTCTTAAAGCATACACCAATAAAGTATACGATAAAGATTCCATAGAGATATGAAAAATACTGAATACTCCTAAGCAGCATCGTCAAGCTCTACATATATACTGCTTATTCACTGTAATATTGTAATCTTCAAAGTTTAAGAGATAACTTAGCACAATATTTGAAAAAGTTATGTACAAACTAGGAGAGATACAGATAAAGTGACGGTTAAGCACGCACTCCTATAAGATCTTTTTCTGGCCGATCATTTTTGTGCCCACTGGGTAAATTAGAACCTTCCCGACCTTCTGCCAAGAGGCCCCGGATCCGCGGAACACAAGAATCTACGAGAGGGATTTCCTAATAATCGCCGATAGTAACATGCCTCGCTCAGTCTGGCCTCGCGGCAGCGTAGCGGACGTGCGTACGGACGCAGATGTGTTTCGCCGCCCCGCGCGAAAACGTGTGAAGCTGGACTTGTCGCCTTAAAAGTTAAGACTTCTACTTTTCTCACCAGGGAGGAGGATGTTGGCGACAGGTCTGGTAATCCCGTTTCTAGGAAAAAAAAGAAAACTTCTATTCTTTTGTTTAGCAACAAGCTCCAAAATATAGCTCTAGATTTTTATAATATTAACAATTAAATAAAGATTCCGGTGTTAATATACCAAAAGACCTACCAAATACGTTGTACTCACTCATAGATCACACTCGAGTGATAAGCAAACGTTACTCTCACAAGAATACAGCAGCGAGCAGCAATATAAATGATGTGAATGTGGTATTTTGCGCAGTTTTGCGGGTATCCATACCTAATAATCGGAACAAGGTGCACTCTTGAGCATTCGTTCAAACGCCTAAACTAACGCCTAGTTTGAGCGAATGTTCAACGCTGAATTTTTAGCACATGTTACCCGGCGTTTGAGCGAATGCTCAACTCTGAATTTTCTGCAGATGTCACCAGAGGCGTTTGAGCGAATGCTCAACGCTTATTTTTCAACCGACCTTCTATTGAGATGTTTTACTGTTGAAAACGACATGCGAAAGTTCGACAAGTCTCAGGACGCAGCCATCTTGCAGTTTGAGTGTACCTTGTTCCGAGCATTAGGTATAGAAGAGCACCTTGTGGAACTATGGTTCAATTCTCACACCGAGTCTACGCTATTAGATAATAAGACAATACTAATGGTGTATGGTGTATCTCTACGAGTGCAGTTCCAGCGACGATTAGAAGATGCAAGCACGTTTTTGGGAAACACTTTGTTTAAAATGGTGGTTGTATTGTCGTGTCGGTGTACGACGTCAATGACAACGTCTGTGGTTTGTTCACCAGCGATGACAGCCTACTGTTCATGCGGTCTTAACTATCGGCTAACGTCGATAACTCTATGACCATTCATTCACGATATTTTCAAAGGAGCCTCTGCCAGTATTTTGTGTTAATAAGCCCATTATGTGTTTTATACATTACTGTTATTAGTATTACGGGACTTACCGCGATTAATATCGTTTTTTGCCAGATATTAATCGCGGTAAGTCCCGTAATACTAATAACAGTAATTGTGACCGTGAAACTCTAAAATCATATGTTTCATACATTGTGTTCACATACAAAAAATTCAAAACAATTGATTTAATAATATGAGAAACATTAAATAAAAGTTTTAAATATTATCTGTTCCTAAAGGCGAGTGTTTAAGAATAAATAATCTGTCGTAGAGATTTTTCTTTGTATTTTCATAATATTAACTAGTTGTAATATTTGATTAAAAAGAAATTAATTTGGAATATTGAAATGTTATTAAAATAAAACGATGATGTTTTTGGGTTGCCATAGGTTTTGTGTTCAATATGGAAAAAATGGTTTTGGTTATCATAATATAAAAAATATATTTTATATTGCTTGTAATATTTATAGAAAAAGAAATCATATATCTATTCTTTGTGGGTATGGCTATGTGAGCAAGTGAAATAATATAATTATACAAAGATAAGGATGTGATGTTTAAATACAGACCGTATCCTATGTATAAGATTATTATGTTTAAAAAGGAAGACATTACATAAATAAACCCCAAATAGAGTCAAAGGCCGATATGCTTGCAGGACGGACTATGGCCTTATTACAATAAGAAAAGACTAACACATATCCTCTACAAAAACACACTCCACTCCACTGCCACGATCAAATGAAAATTATAAAATAGTACCATTTATGTTAGCTACCATTGAATGAGGAAGGCGAATACCAAATATAATTCTTGCATTTAAATAGGGGTAATGCACACTGAAACGCGCCCCGCTGCGTGGTGCGGGGCCGCACTGAAGTTACTTGCATACAGCAAGTAACTTCATTTGTACAGAAAACTCGCATAGTACAACACACTAACACCGCGTCTACGCGCTTTGTTTTTTTATAAAGGCCCCGCACTACGCAGCGGAGAGCGGTGCAGTATGTTAATCGCCTAATTAACAGTGTTATAGGGTTTCTAGGCTAGATCTTACGACTTTTCTAGAGGTATAGTCCATACAACAACAATGACACCACTACAACCACCACCACAATCACAACCTTTATAACCACTACAACCACCAGAACCACCACCACTACAACCACCAGAACCACCACAACTACAACCACCACAACGACAACCACCACAACTACCACTACCACTACTATCGTTACTACTGAAAAAATAATTACTGCTGGAAAGGCTCCCACTACAACCTAGTGATTCAAGTAGTAGTAACTGATAAGATTAGTGTTTCTAGTAGTAGTAATAATAACTGAAAATACCGCAATAAACCACAAAGTTAGCAGTTGTTTAGCGCAGGAATGTAGCCAGTATTCTCTGTACCATACCACATAAACAGCATTATTTTATTTTTAAATCAGACTTAAGGTGAATGCAAAGGGCTCTTCATTAAACTTTTTCCGCTAGATGGCGTTGATTTTAAAATTTTAAGTTTTTTTTAAATTCTTGCGTAATGGATTACTGATAGGCAAACATTTTTGATCGGCGAGCCTGTAACATACTCTTTTATTTATTTTATGGCATAGTATTATTTTTCAGTCAATGTATTCAGAATAATGCTACAAAATAAAATCTGTCATTTTGTCTCGTATCTCTACACTCACTCACACTACGACAGGAGCGTCAAAAAGCATGAAGATGGCGTATAGCATTGTTATAGATTTGAGTATCGCCACTAGATGGCACTTTTAAAAAAAAACTTAACTGGATAGCGCTTATTTTCAGTTACATATTATTTCAAACAGCCGAAAATCATTTTAAACACGGCCGGCGATAAAAAAATTATCTCAGATTGCATATATTTGTCAACCTCAGCTTTGACTCGGAGCTAATCAAGCCTTGTGTCGTGGCACTCGTTTAGAGTTTAGACCATTTAGTGGAAGAAAAAACCACCGCGCAACAAACGTCGTCATCATACATGCATTGTATTTTTTTAATAAAACCAAATCATACATATTGTTGGATTTTCTTTTTATTGAAGTTTAATTTTTATTACTGAAAAAAAAAAGCAATTCATACAGAAAGAACGATACATAATGATAGTGATTTCTTGCCGAAATAAATTGTTATATATTGTAGTCATTATTCTGTGCACGTGACTAAAAAACAACTTAATAGTTTATTGCATGTTTGAACTTGAAATGATGGAGACGGCAAACCTCTTAGAGTTTATGTAATAGAAGTGAAACAAAAAAAGAAACACTTCTGCATTTTCCTGACACGTATTTTCCCATGGACCTGAAATAGATTTTAAATATAAATATAAATATAGGTATCTATACAAAAATATGTACGGACAAATCACACAGATTTTTAAATCAATCAAACCCAAAACAAGTTCGAGACTTGTGTTTCAAAATTAAGTATCAAACATGGCGGCAATTTGCAACTTAGGGAAACATTTTGAATGAAACAGATTCCAACATGAAATGTTGAATCACGTATATTATCGTACAATAACAATATTACAAAGTATCACGACACGAGTCCGTTCGACCACGCAGACAAGCAAGAAGTCCTGGCAAAAACGTCATCCGTGACATCGGTACTTTTCTTGCACCGCCGTGGATGAAGGCATTTTTGCTCGCCGCCTAATGTCATTTTGACTAAACAGCCGGTTTTATACTGCGCTGCGGCGACCACTGAAATGTGTATACATGTAGCGTGTCACTACTAGTATCAGACACCCAGGCGACGTAAACAAATCTCAAGTAGATACAACGTACCTATAATAAATTATAATAAATATTCAAATGATTTCAACTTATGTCAAATCGTTATATCGTGTCAAACCTGCAAGCAATCGCTTCCTCGACTTAGGCGGTCCCGAATACACGTAACGTTGATATTCCTTCCTATCCGAACTAGTAGCCATTATTCTCCGAAATTATAATATAGCACGACAAAATTGTAACACATAATCTAGAGATGTGCCGTTGCCGGCAACATCTGGTACATATAAATGTTACAATGGGGGCCAAGTTCCAATAGGCTAATTGTTCGCCTAAAACAAAGTCCAGTCCAAACCAAGTTTAGAAGTGGAATAATAATAATTCTAAATTTTAATCAAGTGTTACGTACTGCACGAAAACCTGCCAAGTTCAAATTTTGAATTATTTAATTACTTAACAGATGTGTCTTTAGTGGGATTTCAATACTTTTTTAAAAAATCGTACCTATTTTTTTCTTTTTGTGCCTCGTCTGCTATACAATGTGCATTATGTATACATGACAATATTTTATTTCCTCTTCCCCCTATCCTCCTCCCCCCTCCTCATCTCATCTCTTTGTATCACTGGTTTATAAATATTTTTATTAAAATTCGATATTAGACTCACGCTTGACCGATTTCTTAAATTTCTACCTGTGTGCCAAATTTCATAACGCTATTACAATTGGAAGTGGCCTAAAGGTTTTGATTACCGGTCAGTGAGTCAGTCAGTGCCAAAATGAGCTATTTTCACAGGGTCATATTTCAGGATCTACTAAAGCCATATCTATGAAATTTGGCATACTGCTTTTGTACTAGTATATAATTACGTAGATAAAATTTTATCTCTGTCCTTGCAATAGGCACTTAGCTACAGGGGGTCAAAAGTAAATAGTGTAGGTTCGTCTAAATAGTGCACGGCATAGGCGCAGCCTGTTGCTGGAACTTGGCCTGCGCACTAAAATCAAAAGAAACGGGGCCCGGCGGGAATGCACATTACTAGTGATTGCGCAAGTAAAGCCACACCGGGAGTGGTCCGCACTTAGATGGGTGACCACAAGTGGCATAATAATGTTTTAAACTTCTCGGTTCTTTGGAAGGCAGTTATAAGCCGTTGGATCCAGCTGACATTATTAAATAAAAGTCGTTTTGCTTTGTCAGATTCCTTTAGGTAGCTTAAAAAATCTGACACCAGTGTAAGCCATTTACACATTCGAACAAACAAAAAAACTGGCCAAGTGCGAATTGGATTCGCGCACTAACACTAAAGCGGGTTCCGTACCATTATCAAGAAAAAATCGCGTTTGTTGTATGCCCCCCTTAAATATTTATTTTATTTTGTTTTTAGTATTTGTTGTTATGGCAGAACTTCTTCTTCTTCAGATTTGTATGTAAATACATAATTAGTGAAAATTTCAACTATTTAGCTATCGCGGTTCTTGCGATACAGCGGTGACAGACAGACGGACAGACAAACATACAGCGAAGTCTTAGTAATAGGGTCCCGTTTTTACCCTTTGAGTGCCCTAAATAAAGAGTGTGTGTACTCGATGGCGTGTACTTATGTACCTACACGCGTTAGTTAAAAGTTATACTTCTTTGGCGTAAACATAAATACAGAGAAGATAAGTACGATCGCAGATTTTTTTTATAAAATATATCCAATGAATATTTGATATTTAATATTAATATCCGATAAAATAATTAACAACTAATTTATGAACTATGTCCACGTGAAGGTTTTGCTAAATTGCTAATTTGATTGTTCATATAAATTAGATAAGTCACGTTCAGAAGTTCGTAGGTTTATTGTGAAATTCTAAATAAAAAGTAAAGAATAATTTTATTAATCAATAGGTACATACATTAGTAAGTACTTATTTTTTGTTTATGAATAGGTACATGTTTACCTACTAAGCTATACTTATCATTATTTCTTTTAATTAACATATGTTTTGAAAAAAAAAATTGTTTCAGTTTCAGAACGAACTCATATCGTAGAAATTAGAAATATTGTGGAGACTTGGAGAGAAATGCATTCGGTTTCAAAAGCAAAAAGCGTTGCCGTCTCGTGCCGCTGTGTACCTACTACACTTTGCGCGTTGCCCGCTGCTAGCAGAACGGCAACGTAGCATACTTAGTAGACTTATTACTACATTTAGATATTTTTATTACAGCGCCATCTAAATGATGTCCAAGTATGTCGTTGCAAGCATTGAGCTGTCAAATTAGACATATTCAGTAGTTGGTAATAAATCTGCCAGATGTCACTCCAAAATGAATTCTATTTATTACACACACATTGTTAGAAATGTTAATTTTTGTCTGGTTTTAAATATCGTTTTTCTTGTAAAGTACTGTAAATTATTATGAAAGATTTTAAAGGCGAGCACAACAACTTCATGAAAACTGGAAAATCGATTGTAATATGAGAAACACTATCCACATTAAGAGAATTGCTGTAAAACAAAATGTATGTACGACCAAGGTTCGCAATCACCTTAACATTAAAGTTGTTTGACCTTGAAAATATAAAGAATTGACAATTTGTCACGTGCGTGTCGGGTCACGCCATGTATAGGGTTCCATAGTTGTGAATGCCGACTTTGAGTTCACGCCACAAAAACCTAAAACGTAATTTTCTTTAGAATTTGTATAAATTTTTATTTTTTGATCTGCCAAAATAATAACTTAATTATTTTGGCAGATCAAAAAATATTTTGTTTTAAGTTTCGGATCATGTTTTTTTATTGATATAAATATTAAATAATTGATAAAAGTACCATATTGTCCTTAGACAATCTTACTCCACGTTAGTTATGCAATAGAACTCGACTCAAAAAAAAAAAACAAAAGATTATAGAATTTTAAAATCGAAATTTCATTAAATTGTTATGTTATTTAAATCATCATGTTTGATGGTACCTCACGCAACACATCGCCCTAACCATTCAGCGCGGCAACGCTGCTGGTATTATGGGCACTTTCGAGCCCGGTACGCTCCGAGGAGGGCTCTTTGATTAATTATGATGTCTTTTTTTGGTCTTTATAAATTATAAATAAGAAGTACTTAGTGAGCTATACAGAGTCACTGGCTGCCAAAACGTTTAACAGTTTATTTAATAGAAATAGAAATATCTCCAACTAAAATACCTAAAAGGTTTTAGTTATTGATAACTATGAAAGTTTTGATGAGCTGGTGTACGTAGTTTTGGTACCCAATTAATAGTGAATAGATTATAACGAGATTTAATAAAGACCAGATAAAGGACTAATTGGACTGGAAAAGATTTAATTTATCGGATTTAGTATCGGAGTTAGTAAGTTAGTTTTAATAAGTCAAATAATCAAAGTTTAGTTGTAAGTATTTTTAAAATGGAACAATAATTGTTATGGAAATTCATAAATAATTTTAAACTTGTATTAAATATTTTAATTTAAATGAAACTAAATGAGTATAATATTTTTTTTTATTTCGCCTAGCGTCGAAACTTTTGGTCCGTGGGGTCAAACGTACCTACTAAGAAAAATTAAAAAAAAAAACCCCTCAGCTTGTCGAAAGTGTTCAGCGAGTCTTACTTTGAACTTGACTGAAACTGTTATTCTGCTAGAAAAAGCGCACACATGCGAAAGAAATTCGATCGTAAATGAAGTTTTCATTGAAAAATGTAAAAGAGATGTGTGTATTGATTGGATTAAGAAATAAAGGAAAACAATATGAATCAGAAATACCGGCGTTCTGCACTATCAAAAATACTCTATACAGAGAACGCAAAAAATGTCTAAATACTAACAAACTAATTTTTGAAAAACTGTAAGATGTTGAGGTTCTTGACATATTTAAACGATTTTTGGTATGCCAAGATGGTACTGGTGATGACAAAATATTGATTTTTGCCACTTCTCTTGGCAAAAAAATTATCAAATACCAGGCAAAGAAAAGTCATGTTGTATACTAGGGGTAGAGGGAGCCAGAGAAGCAGTGGAGCCAGACACGCCCCTCACAACCCCATCGATGGACGGGGAGCAAGGCCTCTTGGCCCTGATCATGACTTCGCTGATGACCATGGCGAATCCTATAACCTCAAACAACACCCCGGCGTACAGAAAGAGGTGGCAGGCAGCACTCGCGAGTGCAAGCATTGCGGACAAGGTTGAGGAGAGCATGTGGGCAAGCTTGATCTCACTCGCAAGTAGGGAATGCAATCCGGACTATCCGTAATCCAAAAAATCCGGATATTCGCAAATTTTCACCCGACTTCCAAATCTGGATTTCAAAATCGAATCCGGATTTTCTGAATAAAGCTAATTTCAGACTACGCTATAAAATAATAGCATATAGTATATAGCTCATAGCACAACAATATCGCGCTCCATACATTGTTATGGGCACGTTCACATTGTACTGTAGGGCTTACTATTGGCTCCGTGCGAGGGGGGTCAAAAAGTTCGCGGAATGGAGGGGATAGCGGGGGGTGGGGGACCTGCCGCAGGTAGTAACTAATGAGCAACTCTTTGTGAGTATATATGCCAAGTTTGAACCTGATTGTGTCAATAACCTTTGACCTGTCGTCGATCAAACAAGTGAATCCGGAAGAAAAACTTGAACATGGAAAAAATCGAGTTTCGTGCCGTCATAAAGTTCCTCACTAAGCAAGGAAAACCACCTCAGAAAATTTTGGAAGAAATGTTATCAGTATACGGGGACTCTTGCCCTGGGAAAACCATGGTGTACAAGTGGAATAGCCTTTTCAAGCAAGGCAGAGAGTCTCTTGAAGACGACCCTCGCTCAGGACGGCCGATTGAGGCCACCACCTCAAACATCGTTGAAAAAGTGGAGAATCTTATACTGGAGGATACTCGTTTGAAGAAGAAACAACTTGCAGAAATGGTTGGAGTATCACCTACAACCATTTTAAATATTCTACACGACAATCTTGGGATGTCAAAAGTCAGCGCAAGATGGGTGCCAAGAATGCTCACACCACCACAGAAACAGCTGCGCGTCGAGTATTCAAAGGAGTTTTTAGACCTCTGTAGCGCCGACAAGGAAGGAATTTTTGCAAGACTTGTTACTGCAGATGAAACTTGGGTTCATCATTATGAGCCTGAGTCGAAGCAAGAGTCTATGCAGTGGCATAAAAAGGGTCAGCCCCCCCCTAAGAAATACAGGGTGTCACAATCGGCTGGAAAAATCATGGCAACTGTTTTTTGGGATACAGAGGGTATTTTATTAATAGATTATAAAGATAAGGGTGTTTCTATAACGGGAGAATACTACGCTAATCTACTAAGACAATTAAAAGAAGCAATCAAGGAGAAAAGGCGGGGAAAGTTGACAAAGGGTGTGCTGCTTTTGCATGACAACGCACCGGTACACAAGAGCCGCGTTGCGATGGCTGCCCTTCATCACTGTGGCTTCGAAATGTTAAACCATCCTCCCTATAGTCCAGACTTAGCCCCCTGTGATTATTTTTTATTTCCCAAATTAAAAAAAGAGCTTCGGGGGAAGAAATTTTCCGATGATGAAGAAGTCAAGTCGGCGATTTCGGCCTATTTTGAGGACAAAGACAAATCATTTTTTTTCGACGGTATTAATAAGTTAATAGAGAGATCTGAAAAATGTATTCGACTTAAGGGGGAATATATTGAAAAAGAAAAATAGTACAGTATTTTATTTCACCCCCCTTCCCCTCCGTTCCGCGAACTTTTTGACCCCCCCTCGTATATCTATATCTATACATATAATAAAACAGTAAAAAAAGTGTGTCTGTACATTAAATATATTTCCAAAAAAAAAAATTGGGGGCGATGGAGACGTAGTAATAGAGTAAGAATTTAAAAAAAAAGGTCTGTCTGTTTGTCTGTATGTCTGTTTGTCTGTTTGTACACGCTAATCTCCGGAAATACTGGACAGATTCGAATGAAACTTTTTTTGTTATATAGCTATTAAGCCTGGGCAACATATAGGGTATAAATAATTTTGGAAAATGGAACGCCTGATGCAGTACCATAATGGTCCAGCTAAACTATAAGAGATATAAAAATGCCGCCTTAGTAAAAGTTGTTTAGCCTGATGAGCATTTTCCAGAGACATAAAGTCAACGCAAACGAAGTCGCGGGCTTCGGCTAGTTAAAAATATATGTATTTGATTAGATTTGTTTATTTTCATGAAAAATCCGTAAAATCCGGATAATCCGGATTGGATCAAAAATCCGTTCTTAAAAATCCGGATTTTAAAACAAAACGGATTTGCATTCCCTACTCGCAAGGATGTTCGAGGTAGTCATTTCTGGACAGTTGTTGCTACGCAGAGAAATCGCATCAAGAATTATAACACTATAAAAACATGGGGCAGAAAATGGGGTCTTAAACCAAGTTAAATTGGTCTGGGAGTATGCCTCCCTAAAGGCCGTGCTGTACATGGAGACATTTATTCAATCTAGGTGCAGAGCATTAGAAATCCCAGTAGTGCTTGACCAGGCCATTGTGCTCCAAGACGCGCTTGCTTGCTCATGCAAAGAACACAGACCCGAATTTCATGTACAGCAGAGTGATGGATCCCTCCAGTCACTCAGAACTTAACCACGCCCACTTTACAGATCTGTACTATGCTGCAATATCCTATGCCAGAGCAAGTAAACTGATTGGAGAAAATTTCCAAGTGTCACAAATTGCAACCACTTATGCTCCTCTAATAGATCGCTATATCTCAAAGCATGCTGTTTCAATGTTGCCTGACATCACGGAGGAAACACGTGAAAAGCTCAGAAAAATTGGATACCCTGTGCCACCATCCCGGAAGAGGCGCCACCGAGATGATCTCTCCGACGAGGAGGATGATGAGTCCGACGAGGCGACCACAAGCAGAGGACCACCAGGCAGGAAAGGCAGACATCATTACAAAAGGCAAGATTCCCTGTTAACTCATTTATCTATAACAAAAAAAAAAATACTTCGGCGATGGCACATTTAGGTGTGTGCTGAAGCCATTCTACCAACTTTTTACCATTCACATCGACTTGGGTTCAACGGACGTAACGACACACGTCGTACCTGTAGTATATGGGTTGCTTCCAAACAAATGCGAAGAAACCTACACTCGTTTTTATCAACTTCTTCGAGATGTACTTTGCATGAACATTGAAATTTACAAATGTGTACAAATGTGATTATGAACAGGGCCAAATAAACGGCGTAAAAAATTCATTTCCCGGTGCGAAAATCAGTGGCTGCTTTTACTACTTTAATAAGGCAGTGTGGAAAAAATCAAAGAAACTCAAAACGACATACTCTAAAGAGGGTAGAAATATAACTGGGTTGTGTGCTCTATTTCCACTCCTGCCTTCAGAATGAATCCCTGAGGCTTGGCAACAAATTCTAGAGCAAGCTCCCATTACCACCGAGGTGCAAGCTTTTCTCAAATATTTCAAGCAGCAGTGGAGAGCTATGGACTCACAAGTCTTAAGTTGTGCATCAGGGAGACATCGAACAACTAATCCACTGGAGGGTTGGCAATGTTGGCATAGACGAATCAATGCCAATATTCTAAAAAGGCCTAATTTTTATTATTTTTTATATAAATTGGAAAAAGAAGGAAAACAAGCAGATTTTAAAATAAATTCTGGGCTTTTTAACACTTAAAAAAAAAACAGAAAGAATTATCTGATAAATTTTGACCACAAATTAAATGCACTGCTAACAGATTTTAGTAAAAAATAAAATTTCTTGCATGACATTTCTAAAAAAAGTAATATTTTTGAAACTAGGTATGGGGCTAAAATTTAGATAATTTTTTTATAGACAAATATAAAATATTAATAATTTTAGGTTCAACAAATATAATAATATAAGATTATTATTTTTTTAGTTATGATAAAACTTTTTGAAAAAAATAATAGCCGACTTCAAGTCGAAATGCACTTAAAAGCAAAAAATAAAAAATAATAACCGACTTCAAATCGAAATGCACTTAAAAGCAAAAAAATAATTATTTTTTATATCAGATGTCCCTGAAGTTCTGGGTAAATAATCTCTATAATACTCATTATTTATTAGGAGTCGGTGCCAATCTAAGTACCTATTTTACATTGAAAACATACATGAAGTACTTTAGAATACGCCATGGGAATCGAAATAATGTGAAACATTTTATCTGCAAATGGGTGAATTTCAAGGACTTTGTTTGTTTGAATTCCGCTATTTCCAAAAATTTTATTTTAACTTGAAATGTATTTTATTTTATTAATTATTAATTAGAATTTAAGATTATGGTAACTTTAACCCATAGTTTTTCCAATAATGTGATTCAAACATGTACATAGTCAATTAGGAGTTCCATTACGTCACTAATTCAATAAGTTATTAAATTTAAACCAATGCAATGTAATAAATCATAAACAGCGTTTACTTATAAAATCTTTATTATAATCAGTCTTACGTAAAATAATCACTTTCTTAAATCTACCAACGTAAATGTAATAATATCCAGAATTATATTTTACGTCACTTTTTGGTAGATTTTACTTTAAAACATTTTGTTTTGTTCTTAAAGCACGTAACGAGATACTTATTTAAAAATTAACAAAATCAGACTTTTTTAACTCGAATACCTTAATATTGCACATTATAATTAACATTTATAGGAATTATTTAATAAAAATAAATAGTACAGCCAAAGTTGGACACGTCACGTTAATGGAAAGTGAACTGACGTATAGGAACTATAAAGCGAGGTGCTCACAATATCAAAAAATCAGCAAAAAAACAACTCTAAAAACCTTAAGTCTAGACTTTAGTCTGTTATAAACAATTGCTTGATAACATTCTGAGGTAGGTAACAAAACAATTCTTAAAGATATCTAGGTCAAATATTTTTGAACATATTTGCATAGTACAAAAAAATAAAACAAAATAAATTTTTAAACTTATTTATACCAACTAGATGAGATTCACATACGAGATCTTACAAAACATAGTAACCCAAAAAAACTAAATTTCTAGCGAAATAAAAATAATATAAACCACTCACTAGGTTTCATTATTTTAAACAAACAGGACATATGTAGTCAAAAAAGTTTGTTCCGCTACATGAGAAACAATGCCAATTTTTGCAGACCATACATTTAACCATTCTTTGTAGACTAAATGGCTGGCGAGTTTTACAAAGATGACACAAAAAAGTCTTTGATGAGGAAAGTCCTCTCTTCGCAGGCTTATTTTCAGATAATCGGTTTAAATTTTTTACCGGACTGGGTTGGAGTATCCTTACACGTTTGGCGGGTGGGGGAAATTCAGGAGGTTGGCAGTCATCAACAGGATTTAAAGTTTTAATGCTTTTGACATGTGATTTATTAATTTGTTAAGTTTTAATGCTTTTGACATGTGATTTATTAATTTGTTGCTGATCATTAACAAAATGTTCATTATGGTAATTATCAGATACTGGCTCTAGTGAGTGGTTTATTGGCAAATTTTCATTATCTACTACATCTTTGAGAAGACATTCAAATGACTCTTGGTTTTCAAACAAAGAAGGTATTATTGTATCTTCTGATTCTTTGAACGACATATCAATTTCTTCAAACATAAAACTGTTTTCATAGATTTGATTGGCACTAGCAAGGTTTAATGATTCCAATTCCTTGAGAGAAGAAGTTTGAGAGGACAGTGTACCTAGAGAAGGATCATTATTATGGATAATCATTTGTTCTGAACCCGATAAAGAATCCAGTGCTTCTCTTTTGGCAGTTTCTAATTGTCCTGGATCAGGATCAGGAACCTTAGTAGTAGCCATTGATGTGGGTGACGCACTTATCAATCTACTAAAATCGGTATTTTGAGTATTTTTTAAGGTCATTTTGGTAAAGTGGTCAATTTGGGAACAGCAGTAGTCATTATGAAAAATTGGTCGTTTTGGGAAATAAGTCATTTTGAGAAAGTGGTCATTTTGGGAAAAGTAGTAGTCATTATGAAAAAGTGGTCATTTTAGAAAAGGGGACATTTTGGGTACAGCAGTAGTCATTATGAAAATGTGGTCATTTTGGTAAAGTGGTCATTTTGGGAAAAGAAGTGGTCATTTTGGGAAAAGCAGTAGTCATTATAAAAAAGTGGTCATTTTGGGAAAGTGTTCATTTTGGTAAAGTAGGTATTATGTACCTAATCGAAATGAGGTACGTGATAATTTTGAATCCATTCAAAAAATTTATGGAAAACATTTTTTTAAAAGCGGCTTATTTAAAGGTAAAGAATATGCTATTCCGACATTTTCATCAAAGAAAGATTCACTATATAGAACCTGGAATAAATTTCTGATCGTTGGAAATTCAAAATGGTCAAAGTCAAAAAATGTAAGATTGCCTAAAAATCTTGTAGAAGATTTCTTTTTATAAGATCTACAACACCGAATCAGATGACAAAATTGTAATATTTTCGACATTACCAGGTCCCAAGCTTCGCGAATGTTTTCAAACAGTTAAAACTATTTACGGTGATGGCACTTTTAAAGTAACGCCGAAACCTAAACCTTTTTATGCAACAGTTTTTGTTTGATATAAAAAAATACTATTTTAAATTAAATTAAGAAGATTGTCATAGATTATTTTTAAATTAAAATCTAAAATCACTATTTTAATAAAAAATGGTTTATCGTATAACGTCGTAGTAAGCGTCACAGCACTAGTGACAACTGTCACTGAGATCAAGCTATATTTTACGGAATGTAGAATAACCTCTAAAATACTACTTCAACAAATTTTGCTATACTTGAACAAATAGGCTATTTTCCAAGTTTTTGAAAAATATGTCAAATTGTTCATTATAACATAATACATTTGCAATCTGGATATTTCTTTGTGATTTTCCTTCCTTTCTTTGCAAATCAGCATAAAAGTTTAAAAAATAATTTAGCCGCCAAAACGCTATAGACTCCATAAATGAATGTCACTTGTTGTCATGACGTCACCTGCCTGTAAAAACGTTGTAGTTGCTATGCTTGGTTATTAACTTTTGAGATTTTACTATTTCAAAATGGCTTATAAATGGTGCATAGTGCCACAATGTACTAATACATCTATCAAAACACCGGAGAAAATGTTTGTGAGCATTCCAAAGGACGCTAAGATGCGGAAAAAGTGGTTAATAATCGCTCGTAGAAAACCGCAAGATATAACAGCAAGTACTAATGTTTTCATGTGTGAACGTAATTATAAAATTCTATTATCTTACCCTACATATAGTTCTTACACAATTAACGATTTCGTATTTTCGTAATAATCTTCCCTTGCATTATATTTTGAGGTTAGATAATATGTCCTATGGTAGGGTACTTACATAGTGGTTGATTTTATATGGAATAAATTGGATTGTATGTATTGTCTTTGTAATTTTTAAAAGTACTTTGTTATAATAAAAGAGAAGTTAAAAGAATAATTTTTGTTAGCTTTATATGAGTTGTAACTTGTAACTAATAACTTACAGAATCGAATGGTCAATTTGTAAACATAACCTAAAATGTTTACAATACAAAACAACCTTCTTATACATATTCTAATCTATTTAATTACTTGAAAAGGATATTTTGTAACATTTAGTGTAATACTTACTTTGCTGTTTTAACGTTTTTAGGGTTCCTTAGCCAAATGGCAAAAACGGAATCCTTATAGATTCGTCATGTCTGTCTGTCTGTCTGTCTGTCCGTCCGTATGTCACAGCCACTTTTTTCCGAAACTATAAGACCTATACTGTTGAAAATTGGTAAGTAGATGTATTGTGTGAACTGTGAAAAGTAGTGGAAAAAAGTGTGCCCCCCTCCCCCGTAACTTGTTAAAATAAGAGAATGATAAAACTAAAAAAATATATGATGTTCATTACCATGAAAACTACCAGCGAAAATTGGTTTGAACGAGATCTAGTAAGTAGTTTTTTTTTTAATACGTCATAAATCATAAACGGCAATTTACCTTTCATTCAATCAACTCAAATATAAAATTTTTAAAAAAACATACTACAAGACTTTTATATTATGTTATTTGCTACTACGGAACCCTTAATGGGCGAGTTCGACTCGCACTTGGTCGCTTATTAATTTCAGCAGCGAAAAATCAGGATTGTTTTTAAAAAAATAATCCGACCATGATCGCGTCTATTCTAGGGAGGTTTCCACTATTAGCTTTGACGAAGTTGGTCTCCATCTTATATTAATTAAGGTAATTTCTTCTTTTTAGTCTCAAATAGGTAGGAACACTAGGAACACTGTTAGAAACGAATAAAAACGTTGAAACTCCGTACAAATCTTCGACTGACATTACTGTTTACAAGCAGGTTACGTCACGTTTGCTTCAGCCAATCCCGTGCGTTTTCAGTCACGTGGTCAAACGTGAAAATTTAATTATTTTATTTATGATTTATTATAAAAATTATACATATTTTTAAATAAAAATTTGGTTAAATTGGTTTAAAAGAATGTTTTCTGATAAGCTAACAAGATTTTGATTTATATTTTCATCATAGGATAATTGCCTATTGCAACTACCT
Organism: Acrobasis consociella; assembly: GCA_963555685.1. NCBI lineage: Eukaryota > Metazoa > Arthropoda > Insecta > Lepidoptera > Pyralidae > Acrobasis > Acrobasis consociella. Next base: position 2,278,227 of record OY743107.1, read on the forward strand.
ATGAACTAATTAATTATCTGCAATACCCTCATTTCTCTAAGGCAACAACACATTTTGATATGGTTATGTACGCAAAGTTACGGTTTTTTTAATTTACCTGGCAAAGAATTGATCGGTTAAAATATTACTTAGTTCCGCCACTTATCACTAGATAGTGTCAATGGGTTTATTTTTAATTTGACTAGCAAATAAACTTTTTATGGTATGAAAAGTTGTTCAGTGTCAGGACAGGACGGATGGTGGTTAAAAGTCACTCTGTATACCTACATACTTATATATGTTTTGCTTGCCAAAGTCACTCGTCGTATCACCGCACTGATATGTGGGCATTGGTTCATAGAGCCAGTAAAAAAATATTTACTTTGCAGTAAAAATTAAAGAGAAAAGTACCATATATGACTGGGTTGTATGAGCTATGTTTCCTTTGTACTAGTTGACAATTGAAAATTAAAAAGAAAAATATGGAAAAATAACAAGTTACGAAAAGATGCAAAAGTATCATACTTTTGCATCTTTTCGTAACTTGTTATTGGCTATTGGCTAGTATTTTCTTTTTTATCTGGGCTGTGGTATCCATTAGAATACGTATGAAAATTTGGGGTATAGATACCTACTCGTATTGCAGTAACTGGTGATAATTCCAAAAAGCTATCATTTTTTTAAATCCTTAAACCCACCATCACAAGGCACTTGACTCTAACAAAAATTTGCACTTTAAAACCAAATGTTTCAGAAACGAATCTCTAAATCGAAAAATGTTGTTTACAAGCTCACAATATTTTCGAAAGTCCTATTCAACGATACTCCACACGATTGGCTACTGAAGATAAATAAATTGCTTCCACTTTACTTGTATGAGAGCAAAACAATTTTTTATTTTATTTATTACACTTTTTCGGCATAATTCAGATTCATACTCATAATCCATTACAGCTTTCTAGTACTTATAGTACCTCGAGTAAAACCGCGGACGGACAGACAGACATACAAATACACAAACATGGCGAAACTATAAGGATTCCTTGTTTACAACGGAACCCTGAAAATGGTACGAGCGTAATCGCAGCACATACGTCCAAACAGACATCAGGACATCCACAAAATATATTTTTAAATAATTTTTTTATTTGATAATAAATTGAGCTTGACAAATACTTTCTACAAGTATTACATACATACATACATACTATCACGTCTTTATCCCTAATGGGGCAGACAGAGCATTTTGGGTCTTGCGGCTCTATGCAGAGCCTAGGGCCTCAAGACTCAAAAGCCACTTTTAGCGTCATGGTGGGCGAGAAGATGGAAAAACAATCAATATAGTGACGGGTTGCTAGCCGCATCGCCTGTTAAAATGATTCGCATTTTTGCCCATTCCCTCGATCGGCTTTTACGATCTGCGCGGGAAGAGAAGCAGCTGGTACATTCTAAGTTTTTTCGTTTCTCCCAGACCAGTATGGGAGTATTAACCGTATTTCTGCCGTCCAATGGCTAAAAAGTCGCTAAGCCTCAAGGGGTCAATTTTGACTTTTTGATACCATCTTACTCAGAAAAAAAATCTCTATCGATCTGTCTAAGAACCATTTTTCTATCTTTTGTAGTTTTGAAAATAGCCAACCCAAATACATCGTTAATCGCAGAAGAAAACAGTAATGTACAAAGCTATAAAGACGTTAACCAGCAATACTTTAACAAAAACTCACTTTAATACCTTAACGTGGTTATTTTTTCAAAATTATTCCTATATGTACTTTTCAATAATAACGTTATCCTTTCTTACTACACTAAAGAACCGCAAAGAGTCTTTAGTTACTTTTTAGTTAGGTTTTAGTGTTAGAATATTACGTAAGTATACTAAGCTATAAAAACGCTTTCCAAAAATAAAACACAATAAGATCGTTAAAATCACTTAACGACTTTTAAGCGTATGACCTTTAAAACATAAAAAAATTATTACTTTTTCTGAAACGTTAACCGCCCAAAGCGATGGACGTAAGCAAAACAAAAATTAAAAATAAAATACTAGAATAACGCTAAGCAACAATACCACGCTAAAACCCCACTAATCATTCTGGCACCCCGACCCCGCGCGACCTGTAGTTTTAGTCAAGTCAAGTCAAGTCAAATTCATTTATTTATCTTTGGATATTTGTATCACTTGATAATTGTCACTTTTTTTCCTTTCGATTTCTTATAAGGTAAATGTTGACGTCAGATCATTTACTTATAGCTAAGTTTACTGCCGCTTCCAAAGCGCAAGTACAGAAGAAACGGTAACAAACTGTACTGCAGCATTTTCTCCAATAACGTCAACTTACAATTATACTGGTATTAAAATTAGATATGTGGACTGAGAATACATTGTTATGTCATAATTATAAATTAAGCATGATGTCAAGTTTAAAATTAATGTCAATTTGTAAATTTTGTACTAAAACATGTACAGAATGTTCTTAAATTATGACATTTGTGAATGTACAAATACTAACCTTTAAGAGGGACCCGCGCCAAGCTCAAGCCAGACATTTTTGTCTCTAAGGTAATCATCGGTTCCGTAATAAGCTTTATCACAGAGTACTTTCTTAACATAAACTTTAAATTTTCTATCTGGCATACTAAGAACCGATTCTGGCAATTTATTATAAAACTTTATACAGTTTCCCATAAACGACTTACTAACTGTTTTCAGCCTATAGGACGGAGTAAATAAATCATTTATATTACGTAAGTTTCTATCCGTAAAATCACCCACTTTATTAAACAAGGCAATATTTTTCCTTACATACATTATATTTTCAAATATGTACTGGGATGGTACAGTAAGTATATCAATTTTCTTAAAAAAATCTCTTAGGGAGTCTCTTGATCCTAAACCGTAAATAAAACGAATTGCCCTTTTTTGCAAAATAAAAATAGTCTGTATATCAGCTGCACTCCCCCATAGAAGAATCCCATAAGACATCAGACTATGAAAGTAACTAAAGTAAACTAGTCTAGCAGTTGCCACATCTGTCAATTGTCTGATTCTCCTAACAGCGTAAGCCGCTGAGCTAAGCCTATTAGCGAGTTTAGAGATATGTGCACCCCATTGAAGTTTTGAATCTATTGTGATTCCCAAGAAAGTAGTATTTTCAACGAGATCTAATTTTTGACCGTTCAGTAGCACATCAACATTGGCTTGCCTCACGTTAGGAAGACTAAATCGAATGCATTGGGTCTTGTTTGCATTCAACATAAGGTTATTGGCTGAAAACCAGTTAGAAATGGCCGTCAAGGTGTTATTCACCGAAGTAGCATCTTCGCTATGACGGTCTATTTCGAAAATAAGAGACGTGTCATCGGCGAACAACACAATGCCAGCTTGTTTCTCAACCGCGTAAGGCAAATCATTGACGTACACTAAGAATAGGAACGGTCCCAGGATAGAACCTTGAGGTACTCCCATTTTAACGAGAGATCCGTTTGACTTTATGCCATTTATGACAACAGTCTGAAGCCTATCCGTTAAATATGATTGAATGAGGTTTATTGATTTATCGTCAAAACCGTACTGACGGAATTTGAGCAAAAGTGTTGGATGATCTACGCAGTCAAACGCTTTTGAGAGATCGCAAAAAGAACCGATTGCATCGTTCTTGTTTTCCCATGCGTTGTAAATTTGAGTAACGAGCGCTACCCCCGCATCAGTGGTCGATTTCCCTCCAGTAAAACCAAACTGCTGGCTATGAAAAAGGTTATGGGTGATAAAGTGATGTTGCATTTGATTAAGCATTATCTTTTCAAACACTTTGCTCAAAACCGGCAGAATCGATATTGGTCTATAATTGCCAGGATCTGTTCTTACCCCCTTTTTAAATAAAGGAATCAATTTACTGCATTTCATTAAATTTGGAAAAATACCTTCATCAATGCATTCATTAAAAATAAAAGCTAGGTCTGCAGCAATGATATTTATAATGTGGCTTACTACACTAACGGACATACCCCAGTGGTCTTCCGATTTTTTTAAATTTAACTGTTTAAATGCATCAACTATATCTTTGGGGGTAATATGTTTAAATTGAAACTTATGATTACATTGAGCTACATTATCTTTAAGTAAGGCTTCAGCATGTTGAGGACTTGAATTGGTATTTTCAGTAAGTTCCAAGGGAATATTAGTGAAAAAATTATCGAATACATTTACTATATCATTAGGGTTGGTAATATTTTTACCGGCACATTTGATTTCACGAATATTTTCTCTCGCTCTCGTTTTACCGGTTTCTTTATTAATAACATTCCATGTCTCTTTAATTTTATTTGGTGCATTATTGATTTTTCTACTAATGTAGATAGCTTTAGCATTTTTGCAAACTTTTTTAAATAATTTAGAATATTTTTTAACATACTCAACAAAGTTAGGGTTGAAATTAAATTGTTTTTGGGCATATAAATCAAATAATTTTCTTCTACTTATATAAATACCTTTAGTTGCCCATTCATTAAACTTTAACCTACCATTAACATTCACTTTTTTCTGTTCCAATGTTTCTGAATATTCTTTAGACACTGTACTAAATAATTTATTGTAGTGATCATCAGGATTACTTCCTGTGTATATGACTGAACATAACTTATTTTCTAAATTCTTTTTGAGCTTATGAATTTTTTTTGAAGTAATAGGCCTACACATGATTTTATCTTCTTTCAAGCAGCGGGTGGACTCCTTGACAAAAGAAACAAATACACCCATATGGTCAGATGGCAACTTGTTAATTACAGTTTTCTTAAAATAATTTATATTGGTAAAGAAATTGTCCAGGCACGTGGCCGATGTAGCAGAGATTCTAGTAGGTTCAAAAAAAACGTTTTCTAGGTCATAACATTTAAAGAGGTTTAAAAATTGTGTACTCCTTGGATTCTGCACTAGAATATCAACATTGAAGTCACCACAAATAATTAAATTTTTTTTACTAGTTGAAGCTAACTTTAGCACCTGATCCATTACTTTCAAAAATCCCCTAAAATCGCTATCTGGTGGACTGTATACGCATACAATTAAATGATGGTCTAGCTCGGCACAGGCCACCTCACAACAGCGGTCAACAGAAAGTCTAACTATGTCCTTCCGCTCCTTGCCACGGAATCCATTTTTTGTAACTATTATAGAACCGCCTCGAGTAGTAGACTTTCTGTTAAAGCAGCTAACAATGTCGTAGTTGTTTAGGCTGAACATCATCTCACTCTCACATAGCCAATGCTCAGTCAAACACAAGATATCTACATCTAATTCTTCTAATACTAGTTCAACTAGTAGTTCTTTGCTGGAAAGGCCTTGTATGTTTTGATGAATTATTCTTAGTTCTTGTGACCTTTCCGTTGTCTGGATGTGCAGTTTAAATCTGCCGTCAAATCTACAGAATTACTATTACAATTTTCTGGTAACTCGGTAGACATTTTACAACTAGTAGTTTGTTTACAATGTAAACTCGTCCAAAACTTAATAGTATAAGCTACCAATGTAGCAATTTTTAATTTATAGTATTTAGATAGGTATATACTACCCTTTGTCACAAAACATTCACTTATAAAATTGTTAGTGTCAAAAAACACTAATTTGTCATCATGACGACATGTCAAGTTATGTAATAAAGTATTAAGGCAGTGAATGTTTTTATTGATTGATGGAGGCTGGCAACTCAAATATGGAAACGCACATATTATTATTTTACATACATTAAGTTTGCTTAAAGTCTCTACACATTGAATTATATCTTTCTTTCTTAATTTACTACTGTTACCTACGAGCAACACAATGGTGGAATTACAGTTAAAATTTGATAATTTTATTTTCTCTATCAACTGGGGAAAGCTTGTATTAGGTAAGCAATAATTAATACAAGAATGTTCAATGTTTTCATAAAACATTGAACCCATATTGCAACCTACACTGTCAGAAAACACCATTGTATTAGCTGGGGGGTCAATGGAGTCCACAACATCAGACACGGACAAACTACTGCCACAAGGAGAGAGCTCTGGTGAGGAAATATTGACTATAGGCTGGTTGAACTGCCCGCAGGCACATTGTTGGACTAATGAGTCAAGAGTATCTTGATTGTACCTGCTGTCAGTAATCAATTTCTCCACAGTCAGCATGTACTCAGTATTTTGTTTCCGTTGGAGGTCATACTTGCTAAATAATTTGGAATAATCCTCCTGTAACTTACTTATATGCGATTCAAGTCTGATTTTGTTGACCTCATATGACTCTTGATTTTCCGCCAATTGTTTATTACATAATTCTAACTCTGATTGCAATTTACAATTCAAGGAACTAGATTTGATTAAACATGATTTTCTAAGATTAGTTTTTAGTTTTAAGTTGGTTTTCTTTATTCTTTTTGAAATCCTCAAGTGTTTTTTAATTTTATTGTGACTAATTTTACATTTTGATGTATCTGAGTCAATATTAAAGGATGAAGTCTCACTAGTGAGATCAATCACTGAGGAATTAGTTGAAAGAGGCACAGGGACACTATCAATAAGCTGGTCGTAAAGGCTGGACACCTCCACTGACTGACGCAACTGGGCGTCCTGCTCGTAACTACTTATAAGTCTATATGCCTCTCCCAGCTCTTTTTCTAATTCAGTGGTACGTCTGAGCGTTTGCTCATACGTATCACCACATTGGCGGAAAGAATCTACTTCTAATTGCGATCGGTTTAATTGCTCACCCAATTCATCACATAACTGGAGACTGTCTGAAAGCTTTTGTTCAAGTCTAATGTTTTTATTACGCATTAATTGATATTCTCGTTCATTGTCTTCCCTTTCCAGTAATAGTTTTTCGTTGTCTTCCTTTTCTGCCTTGAGCTCGAGTAAGGCATTCTTCAGCTGACTTTCCAGTTGCCGGGCAGTCACAGCACGGGTTGTGGAGGACATTTTTACAGATAGGGGCTTATTTAATGTATAAGGAAGACAATAAACGCTAGGATAAGGCAGCAAAACCGATCACCTAACTAAGAAAATAACAATAACATAACCTAACCTACTTTGTGAACGAGTGATATGTTTATGTACGTAAATTTACGGAAATATGAAATATAGTGCACAAAGGACGCTGTGTTATAATGGAATGTGTAAAAAGGAGCAATTATTGTACCGTTCTTACCTTGTAAAAGTTGTAAAAAGCCGGTAACAAAATATACCCACTGAACGTCAACTATGAACACCAATATTTCACAAATTACACTAATATTGAACTAACAAATTATTAATTACGTTCACACCTATCTAGTTTGATAATCTAGTGATATGATTAAATCTATAAAACTAAGAAAATATTTAAATTTACAATATTAAATACGGAGCTATAAAATTGACATATAAGCTCTAGGGTTGCCAGCCGCCAAAAAAGTGTCGCCTGCGCTATCGAATGCGAATTTTTCCAGTCCAAAAAGCACTTTAGCCCTTAACCACTGATATAGGTCTGATAAGACTCCAATTCGAAAAACAAACGTTTTCTATTTCGCTCTAATGAACGACAGAGGTTCGTGCGCTTGAGTACCTTCTATTCGTTCAGTGAGCAACGGACTGCAAAAAAGTTAGGACACTGCGCGCGCGTTTTAAGGTATTTATCGATGTTTTATTTTTTAATGTAGGTCTGAGAGACCTCTATCAGTAATTACGTAACTATTTCGAGATTTGTGTTTTTACTTTCTAGACTGGATACAGAGCAACCAGGTATTTCACGGATCTTGCGGACACGTGTAAGAAATGTGTTTGACTCGGAAATAGCTTTTACTTTAGAAGATTGGATTTTAAACAAAGACGATGATCCATTCAGTGACTATTCAGATATTGATGACAATTTCGTAGCTGGAACTTTAGACAGTGATACTAATTCTGAGTGTAATACATACAGTAAATACTATACTGTATGTGACTATAAAAAGAAGAGAAAGACGCAATGTGTATGTGTTTCATGCAAGTTAGCCATATGTTTACGGTGCTCAAAACCAATATGTGTAATTAACCACTCTAGTTTTCGATATTATTACAGAAAACTACACAAATTAGGTTAAAAATGAAAGAATTAAGAAAAAATATTATTTTTGTGTTGATTTTAGTAAAAATTTAATTATTGATATTTTTTTACAGGCTACTAAAGTAAAATGTGCCATTTAAGTAATGACTGAAAGAAAGTTCCCATAAATAATTTGTTTTGTTAACTTTTTTGTTCTTTTTATTTTTAAGTATTAGATTTTGAATAGTTAAACATAACAATAAAACTAATTTAAAAAAAAAAACATTTTTTATTATTTAATTTTTTTTTACTATGGGAGTCTCTCAGACCTGTATCACTGTAAGTGTTACAAAATCGAGTATCAGTGCTTGAGGGTTAGGGTCAGGCTCACTAAAAGATTCAGCTCCGCTATATTATCTGCAGAAACTATAGCGTTCGTGTCATCTGCAAAAACTACTAAGTTAACTGAGTCATTTGTAGTATTTGATATGTAATTAATCAGATCGTTCATGAATGTGATAAAAAACAAAGGGCCCAGTATAGAACCTTGCGGTACTCCTACTTTAACATTTTTTGTTGTTGATCAATACTGTCTTTCACACATTTCAGAGTCAAGAGCCTTTGTTTCCACGAACATGCGTCTATTTTTCAGATAAGACCGTAGAAGTTTTAATGCGCTACCCGTGACTCCATAAAACGAGATTTTTTCCAGTAATAGATCCTGGTCGACCATGTCAAACGCGGAACTTAAATCTAAGTTCATACCTGCAACTTTTTTTTTGTGTTTAATTTCGATAACACGTCCCCAACGAGAGTTCTAATCGCATCCGTAGTTCCAATATTCCTCAAATAACCAAATTTTAAGTGTTTGAACAATCTGATTTTATTATCTTTTCAAATATCTTTGAAGTAGTTACTAGTAAGGATGTAAGGATATTTGCCTAAACATCTTAGGATCTCGTTTAGATCCTTTTTTATAGACCGGTACAATTTTGGCAATCTAAAATTGATCTGGAAAAATACCTTGTTCCATACATTTATTAAAAAATATACTCAACCGCTCTGATAAAATATCAATATTGTCTTTGATTATTGTGATGAGACACATCATCGTAACCACACGAAGATTTACCAGCCATTTTAAGAACTATCTTCTTTGTTTTCTCTGGGGTTGTTGGTTTTAGTGACAACAATTCGTTTGTTATTAAATTAGAACTATTTTTTAAATAATCAATTGCCAATTTAGGGTTGCTAGATGTTGCACTTGTACTTAGGTCAAATTGATTAGCAAATATGTCAGCAATTTTTTTCGGGCAGTCTATTATATTATTGTCATGATTCAAAATAAAGTTATGGCGTTCCTTACTAGTATTATTTCTATGCTTGTTAATTATTTTCCAGACGTCTTTGCATAAGGGTCCTCCCCGCGCTAACGACCTTGAAAACACAAAAAAATTAATTTCTCTTTCTGTAAGTGAGATTATCAGAAACCCTCGTACAACTTTTTAGCTAGTATCCTTAAGTTTCATTAGAACCTCGAAAATCATTGAAATAAAATACCCTGAATTTTCCTTTGCAAAAAATGCTAAAAACGGCCATTTTTGACTCTTTTTGTAAAGGTTTCTAAACCGGATAGTATTTCAATGACTTTAATAGTAGTAATAAACTAGATACTAGCTAAAAAGTTGTACGAGGGTTTCTAATAATCTCACTTACAGAAAGAGAAATTAATTTTTTTGTGTTTTCAAGGTCGCTAGCGCAAGGAGGAGCCTTAAGGGTCCCCCGACCCTAGACCAAAATACAACTTTCCATACAAACGTAGTCTACGTTTTATTTCAAAACGACATGTCCGATTTGGGCAAAATTTTGTAATTTCAAAGATATTGCAATTATCTAGGTTTACAACTAGTTTCCGACGGTAAAAATATGAACTTGAAATAGAATATAGTGTTTTATATCATTATTGACCATTAGTGTGGGAAACTTCTAAACCGTTATATTTTCTTTCCAGTTCATAATTTTACTATAGGAAACCAGTTATGATCCTAGATAATTGTAATTTCTTTACAATTACCAATTTTTACCGGAATCTGACATGTGGTTTCAAAATTAAACGTAGACTACGTTTGTATGGAGAAGTCTAGGGTAAGGGGACTCTTAAGTTATTAGAGCGTTGTATTTCTGATTGTGCTGCAATTTTCTTCGCATTCCTTATGACCCTCCTGTACAGTGTTATATTTTTTTTTGTAAGCTATTATAGAAGAGTGGCAACTTTAATTGTGATCTCATTTTACTTAGTATAAATGGTACGCTGTTTACTAACAACAGGCCTGTTTAAATTTATTGAGAAGCTTACCTCCAAATGCATATTTTAATGCAATTGGTAATGTTCCTAATTTTTTATTGTTACAATTTGTGAAACATTGTGAGTTAATTATTACGTTTTAAAAATATGTTTTAATTCTATTTTTTTAAATTTGTTTTGTTTCAATTGTGACTTATGAGATAGAACTATGGCGAGGTGGGTCACCTATCTCTTTTTTTTTAAATAAACCTTTAAAACATATTATTTTGTTTCAATTTGGTAAATAACGTTCCTATTTTTCTTTCATTGCATAAACTTTTTCAACCTTAAGTCACAGCTAAAACATCGCTTGTGCTCAAGGTTTTGGGCTTAGCGTCTTTTATATGTTTTATTTTTATAGTAAACAATATAGAAAAAAAAAATACAGAAATGTAGTAACATTGCAAAATTAGCCTTGAAGGTCGTTAAAAAGCTTTTGGGTGGATATAGTCATGTATTGATTCTAATTAAGAGCTCTCAATAAATAACTAAAACGTCGTTAAGTAGCTTAACGATGTTTTATTAATTTAGTGTGGACTAGTTTTTAGAATCTAAAAATGCAAATAATATTTATGGTTGAATCATATGCTATAAGGTCGCTAAGGTATACTTAGTGATCTTTTAGTTATGTATTCATATTAAAAAAAAATAACAAAGCTCAACTAAACTGCCTTATTCAATTATTTTCAGCAAAAAAGTAGATTAATTTTATTAAAATTTATCGGTATCTAATAGCATTTTTGATTGCCTATCTTTTAGTATTTAAAAAAATGTTGTACGACATTTGGTTTTGAAATGGCGACAATTCTAAAAATTTCGCGCGTTTTTTGCTCGTATCTCAAAACTTGATTTTGTGGCTTAGCGTGATTTTAGTAATCGGACGGCAGATTTATAGTAGGTACTGCAATTTGAAAATAACAGATAGGTAGTTCAAGTTTGAAAATAACAGACAGTTTAAGCCCAGAAGAATGCTCGACTCTGACATGTTGAGAGTAGAGCACTACCTTAACGCCTTCCAGGACATAGCTGTTTAAGTGACAGAATGTCCAAATAGTTTGATTGCCTTTGTGTAAAGTTATTCAAGACTCAAAATGCGTTACAAACATATAACACAATCGTTTAAAAGAATGATTTTCAAATGCATTAAAAGTCTTATAGTTCAATCGTTGGAACGAGCCAATGTCAGATATATTAATTGCTACAGAGTGTAAATGTTAGAATAATCGAGTGTCAGAATGTATAAAATGTATCCCGATTTCATTGATATAGTGAATAAGAGTCAAAATGTACAATTCGTATCAGTGTCATAATGACAAGTACTTACGTCATGTACTGTTTCTTATCATGGACTCTCATCATCCGAGCGCTTTATCCCGGTAACTTTCTCAGCTGTCGGACGGACCTTTTAGGGTTCCGTAGACAAATGGCAAAAACGGAACCCTTATAGATTCGTCATGTCTGTCTGTCTGTCCGTCCGTATGTCACAGCCACTTTTTTTCCGAAACTATGAGAACAACACTGTTGAAACTTGGTAAGTAGATGGTAAGTAGATGAAAATAGCAAAAAAACCATAATTTTTGGGGGTCCCCATACTTAAAACAGAAATTCAAAAATATATTTTTCATCAAATCCATACGTGTTGAGTATCTATGGATAGGTCTTCAAAAATGATATTGAGGTTTTTAATATCATTTTTTCTAAAATGAATAGTTTGCGCGGGAGACACTTCCAAAATGGAAAAATGTGTGTCCCCCCTGTAACTTCTAAAATAAGAGAATTATAAAACTAGAAAAAATATATGATGTTTATTACCAAGCAAACTACCAGCGGAAATTAGTTTCAACGAGATCTAGTAAGTAGTTTTTGTTAAATACGTCATAAATCATAAATCGCAAATTACCTTTCATTCAAACAACTCAAATAGAAAAAAAAAAAAAAAAACATACTACAAGACTTAAGAATGTACGATTCGAGAACATTAAACGAAGGAAGTGGGATATTATTTTTGATCGGAAGATGAAATATTATATAAACCAACTGTAGAGTAAAGAAATCAATGCGCTTAATTATTTAAAATGCATTGCAAAGCTCAAACGCAATGAAAAGCAATACAATAGCTAAACCTTGCAATGCATTACCATGTCTAACAGTGTTTTATTTTTATTTTTTATTTCAAAATGATGTGTTTAGTTTTAATAGTTTTACTTTAAAATGTTTAAATAAGATTAAATTAAATTTAACTAGTATAGTAATAAAAATAATAAACTAGTTGTAAAGTACCCAGTGTTACGGTAGTAATTATATTATATTTGCCAATACCTATTTCTAAATGTTTCGAGTGGGGGGGCCTGGTGACCTGTAAGACAGGTTCTTAGGATACCTAGTTCAGGCGCCAGTCCTCCACAACAACCCTGTACATCATCTGTAATGTATCTACTAATGCTTTTGTTTTTTTTTTTACTGTTATGTTTTGCACAATGTTTATTAACTATAGTTATTAAGTTAACTTTTTGTTGTTGTGGATGGAAATAAACAATATTTTTATTTTTATTTTTTTTTATTATAAATAAGATTAAATGAACTACGTATCAATTAACCTATTTCACTATTTTTTTATAGAAAATATTTTTTTTTCTTCTATCTGAGAAAGTAAACGGGATAAAGATGATTAAGGGTACAGGAACAGGATAGATGATGATTAGGTATGTTCCCATTGCGTGAACGGTACATTTTTGCCATTGTAAGATTCTGTAATATAGTCATCCAAATGACTAGCCACTAAAATATTGTTAACTTTAGGTAATTCATCACTGACATAACTTGTCATAGACACATTAATATTTGTATATTGTGACACAAACACTATTTAATATAAATCCAATGTGAAATTTTGACATTTTGTCACTACAACTAATTTATCCATCCAAAGTACATTTTGGCATTAACACAATCAAACTATTTAGACGTTCCGTCATTTAATCAGCTATGTCCTGGAAGGCCTTAACGCTCCGGTTATGACCTTTCGGCTCGGAAGGTACGTCTTAGCCGTTGGACACAGCTGTCATTCTTTTATGGCAGTCTTTAAGCTATGTAAGATGCCTTTAGGCATACACATACGAAAAACGAAAATGTATTTGTATCTGTAAGCTATCATGACAAGGCAACCATAAAAACTTTAATTACAAAATGAGGTTTAGCACCTAAAACGGGGTGCGTATTGCTTGATATAATTACATTTTATATATTTAAATTTTGATAACGTTCATAAGATATAACGTTAATTTGACATAATCATTAAGGTATATACTTTTAATAGCTATAATATTCATAACATTTTCATTTTAAAAAGCATAAAATTATTTATATAACGTTTATGTACACTAAACATCACCTGTTATAAAACTTGTGCGGTATACAGGACAAAAAGTATATCATTCAAAAAGTATATTGTTGAATAGAGTTATCATTCAAAACATATAACTATCAAAATCATATTGTTTAGAAGATATATGACTTAAAAACCATACCATCTAAAAAGTATAGACAGGCAGACGAAAATAATTCAAATTTGGGAAATCATTTTCTTATAAAAAAAAACTCAAGGTATAGGATAGGTTTATAAAGGTGCAAAGTTTTAACAAAGAAGTAGGCAATGTCCATTAAGATATTTTATTACATAAAAGAAACTGTGAATAAGATACCCGAAAGTGGGGGCAAACATAAAAATAAAATATATAAATGAGTCTGTAAAAGATTTGATTAAAAAAAAAACTAATTAGAAAATAGTAAAAAAAGAAGTCATATCTTAAATGCTAAAATATTAACCAATTTTTTTATAAGCACAAAAAAAAACCCCAAGGTATGAAACCCCAAGAAATAAAAAAAATAACTAACTTATTATTTACTAGCCGAAGCCCGTGACTTCACTCACGTGGACTTTATGTCTCTTGAAAATGCTCATCAGGCTGAACAACTTTTACTAAGGCGTAATTTTTTATCTCATAGTTTAGCTAGACCAGTATAGTTCTGCATCACGGTTCTTCAAAAATTATTTATACCCTGTATGTTGCCCAGGCTTACAGCTATATAACAAAAAAAGTTTAATTTGAATCCGTCCAGCAATTCCGGAGATTAGCGTGTACAAACAGACACATAGGCAAACAGACACTTTATTTTTATTTTTACTCCATTACTATATCTTCATCGCCCCTAATTTTTTTTTTGGAAATATATCTAATGTACTGACACTTTTTTACTGTTTAATTAATGTAAGATATAGATTTAATTTCACTTATTATTGTTTTGCCTATTTTCATTGTAAGAGTAACCATTCACAAATAACACTATTTCGCACTTTTAAACGTTTCGCACTTATTTTTTATTTATGGCTAACGAACGAAATCGTCTATCAATGTTAATACGTAATCGGTAATTACATTATGTGATTGTGACATATTAATATATTATTTTCAACCCACCTGCATTGGCTTGTCTTAATAAAATTATCCGCAACATACTGCTAGGCGCTATATCAAAAGTTTGTTATATCTAATGATGATTATATATTAAGAATCTTCTACTAATCGATTCATATACGCAATGATTATTATGCTTAATAATATTTCTATAGAAAGTTTATTATACGTAACGTAAATAGATTTCGAGAATGTTATACGATTTAAAATGTATACCAAAGGTTTGTTAGATTGAATAATTATTATTTTAACGATTTTATGGGTTAAAAAAGTATGATTTATGATTTTTATCTTTATTTGATAATTATACCGACCAAAATTATACATTTCGTTGGTATTTATTCAAAATAATATATATATTTTTGTTCTGTCTTATATTACTTACCCCTTAAAACGATCACAGAAAATTGAAAATTTTGAAAATTACTTGTTAAATACGGTAAGGGTAGTTAAGATTGCTTATACAAATACAAGTATGAAGAACATTGATAAAAAATTACGATTACTTAAGTACTAACTCATTAACAGAACTTTAAATTCATGTATTTAATAAGTATTATTACCAACTACGTGCTGAAACTGATGACCTCCTTTTTAGAAGTCTGTTAAAAATATTCTGCGCCCAGATTGCGGACGTTCCAGAAAAATTAAGAAGTAAAAAGAACAGCCATGTCTGAAAAGATTGATGAGTGTAAATAAAGCGAAAGAGGTTTATCAGGATCTAGAAAGTGGAGATCCACAGTTTCTGCCTGCCCCTGAGGGAAAATAGACGTGATATTATGTAACGTGCGTCGCTTCAGCATCATTTGCCACAAAGTATAGGACCCATGCTTTGTTTACTGACTTGCCTAAAACTGCAGTCGTTCTTTCGCATATTCGTGTGACTAGTAAATAACACGAACACACGAAAGAGTCAGGAAGCCCAAGCACCGCCAGTTCTGTTTACCAACTAGTTACTAGTTGGTATACAAAACTGGCGGTTCTTAGGCTGCCAAACCGCCCAGGAACCACCAGATCTATGTACCAACTAGTCACTAGTTGATACACAAATCTGGTGGTTCGGAGGCTGCCAAACCGCCCAGGAACCACCAGATCTATGTACCAACTAGTCACTAGTTGATACACAAATCTGGTGGTTCGGAGGCTGCCAAACCGCCCAGGAACCGCCAGATCTGTCCAACTAGTCACTAGTAGGTAAACAAATCTGGCGGTTCCTGAGCGGTTCGGCATTTTGACAAGCTGTCAATAAATGATAAGACTAAAAAATATTTCATTTAAGGTATTGAGAAAACACACATTTTGCTTGTAAGCGTAAACCAAGGAGTAGGATAAGCATTTAAATTAGACGACCTATAACACTGTCATAGTATATTTTAAGGGTTCCGTAGTAAACAAGAAACCCATATAGTTTCACCATGTCTTTTACTCAGAGATTATTAATACCAATTTACAAATTAATTGTTATTAGGATATACGATCACATATAAAATTATCCTTATACAATTAGGCTCAATTTTTTATATAATTTGCTGTTTTTGATTTTATTTATATCTAGTTTAGTTTTTATTAATATTTACTTAGTTATATTTTTGTTATTTAGTTTAATCTTAATATGTTATATTTGTTCTGTTTAAGTTATCTTTATGTTTATAATTAATAAAATTTCCAGTGTAAAATTATAGAATAAAATTGGGACGAAAAGAATTATAAGAAATAGGATTTTCTTTTTCCTTCTGAGGACTACATTCTATATTGAGCAATTTTAGCAAAAAAGGTTCACTGCGATTCAGCTATTCTTTTCACAGAGCTTTATACAAAAGATTGACATTTTGGCCAATGTATGAAAGTCATGCAATAAAGTTTAATACACAAAAAATGTTTTCGACCGATGCTTTTATCAAAGGGGTCCATCAAAGTGACAAGCACACAAGGCCAGCCTTCCGATATTTTACATGAACCGACAAAATGACGAAGAGTCAAGAACCAACAATCAAAAATACCACAAAATAGCTTTTGACAACAATAAAAATAATCTACAATCTCATTTCCTAACCCATTTCCCTTTTTCTTGCAATAGATCTTTCTCCTGCCGACACCTTTTAAAGGGTACGCCTTTCATAGTTATATCCAAGACTGAATTTTGGCGGGAGCGCCACATAACATCAACTTCTCCAAAGGGCCTTTACGTGTTGGATCTGTATCCTTACTCAAGCCTCTCCAGACCGGGGTGAAAAGACAGAAGACGTGATTTAAAAAAAAAAATCGAAACTACGATGAACCACCAGTAATCGAAACTACGATTAACCACCAGAATGATATTTGACAAAAGAATATGCCACAACCACAACGAACACACAAGAACACTAAAGAATGAAATGTTTGTACAAGCACCACTTGGAAAAACTAGCAATCACAATAGAATTTTTTACTACACTCGACAGTAAAATTATTACGGCTCATTTTTATACCTAAAAACTATTATTCCTATACGATAAATCAACTAGAAATATGATTTTTCTTTCAATAAAATTATTCCCAGTACATACGCATTGAAAAACTATGAGAATAAACATTTGAATTTTAGAACACATCGTTTTGGTTTTTAAATGTATTCAAAATTACAGTACATAATGTTTATTAAAGAGTTCGATTGCTTTGGGTCTTCATATAATGACATGCCACATAGGCATTATGGAAGACCCAATTTCTCAAAATACTGTGAAGACTTATATGGCGTGGTTTAACGTCCAGATTATAAAGACGTTCTACTCCATATAACTTCTTGTGTGCATTTAGTGAATCCGTACACAAGTCAAGCAACGGTAGGTGTGGACTAAAACAGGATGGGAGCAGTTGCAATAACTATTTTCTGACTACATTCGTGTTTAAAGCCTTTCAAACTAGTCTCTGAAGAAAAAAACTTAAAAGGTTGCAGCTGCTACTCTTGCCGCGCAGGACGTAAAATCTGGTCAAAGGAATAGGCGGAAATCTGAATCATGTAGGCGGCATAGTAGGCGATGTGGCTTGCAAGCCATCACTATTTCGATTCTTGTTTTGACCCCCGACAAAAAAGGGGGGTGTTTTAAGATTGACGCTAACGTCTGTCGGTCTGTAAGTCTGTCTGTCTATCGTAGCGATCAAACGGAGGGACAGATTTCGATGCGGTTTGCGGTTTTTTGCGTTAAAGCCAGTTCCCCAGCGATGGTCATATATGGCTTGCAATCACCATTTCTTTCACCCATTTCCTCGATCCGCTTTTACGATTTGAGCAAGAACGGGAACAGCCGGTATTTTTAACTTTTTTCTTAAGCATGGAGGATGTTTTTGTTTTCGTGTATGTCAGTGGCAAACAGAGGATTTTTCAAGCTGCCTAAAGGCATCTGACATAGCTTGCCGACTGTCATACAAAGAAAACAGCCAGTACCAACGGTTTTACGTTCCTTTCGAAGCACGAAGGGTTCGAGATTTTTTATGCTTTTTATGGTTACCCATCTATGTGCAGACCATGCCCGTGTCTGCTTAACTTGCGAAAGCACTAGCAATGCGTACCACCGGGCCCACGAGATCCTTATAGAAGATTTATATACTTATGCGTGTAGAACACTAACAACCAACATTTCAACTCATTTGGCAACGCACACCTCGCGTATTCAACGATAGAATATAAATGTCGATACATTGTAGCCAACCTTAAAAAAACTAGATCACTATAGTATAAAGAAATTACAATAATAGTTTAAAAAATTGGCCTTTTCATACGAAAGTGTGCAGCTGCCCGGCAATTTGTAAACAAATGTCGATTGTTTTTTTTTTATGACAATTTTTTTAACATCATTATAGTCTGTGGTTTGATTTATTACGAATATGTCTCTTCCACGTTGTATTTTTTACTATTGTTTTTTCGATTTTAAGTCATATTATACAAAAAACCAAAGAGAGTGGTAAAATTCCAATATACTGTGGCATTTAATGGGTCAAGATGTTGTGTACCCTAACCCTTATCACCTCACCTCTGAAAGGGTTCCTCCCCCCCACCTCATTGTTCTCTGCAGAAACACCCGTAAATCACTTGTTTCGTCACGCACTCTTTTGTGCTGCGATCTCCTGAACCGTGTTGTGGAGTTGTGAGCAAAGGTGGTAGATATTTGATGAAGTAATGGATTTTACCACTTTTTATAGGATACTTATGTCAAATTACAGTTTCCTACTACTAATAGGGTCTAAATAAAAACGTGGACGGACAGGCAGACAGAATGACATGGCGAAACTATAGGGGTGCCTTGTTTACTGCTGAACCTCAAAAGGCAAAAATTATTGAATGGCAGGTTCAGAGCATACTCATGAATTAATTATGTTACTTAAGGGAATAATTGCCTTGTGGTTTCCGGCAGATTGCCATATGGTTTCCGGCAGAGTAGAATAGGGCCACTCTAAGACCTCCCGTGGATGTCGTAGAAGGCGACTTAGGGAATACAAGCTAAACAAAGCTTATAAACATCAATGAGACCTCTCGAACTCGTCTGGCCAGAGTGGAGAGTGTAGGCCAAGACCTCTGGCAGCTCTGGCCAAGTTTGGCTCGGGTAGTACAGAGAGGGTCGTGCTCCTGCAGTGAAGACAAAAAGACCTGATGATGAAGTCCACCCGTAGATGTCGTAAAACGCGACTTAGGAAATACAAGCTAAACAAAACTATAAATGTGTATGTAGGGGTATGTTTGTGTGTTTGTTTCTTCATCACGCGCAAACGGCTGAACCAATTTTGATAAAATTTGGTATGCAGGAAGCTGACAACCTGAATTAACGCCTACCTTAAGCGCGGGTAACACCGCGGAGTTACAATAACTCAGGTTCTACCTATCCCGTAAAGGATACAAACGTGACGTATAAAATATAAAATGTATCCTCATACCGTTCAAACAAATTGTCGATTTTTATCTTTTCATCCGTATTTTACGTTACGGCTCCATTTCCGATAAATCTAACGATATAACATATCGGCACTGCAAAATGAGATTGTCTTGAACTCGCGTGATCGTAAACTGTCTTATGACTGGACATCAATTCCGTTGTACTAGCTTTTGCCCGCGAGTTCGTCTGCGTACAGGACTTTAAAGCCATCGGTGCCATTTTTTAAACACAGAGTCACAAACGTTTTTTGTATAAACAAAACAAAAAATAGGAACAAATGGTATGGCTAACTGTACGAAGTAAACTATTCTCCACGTTTCAAAAATGGCACTCATCGGAGTGCCATTTTTGAAACGTGGAGAATAGTTTAATAACGTAACATAATTTAAACTAACGAAATACCGACTTCAATTCCAATGACCGTCTACTGTAAAAAGTTATAGACAAGCACATTAATACACGTTTTTTTGTTGATAAATTCACCCAAAATTACATTACTACACGTACATAGAAGTTGCTTTCTACGTGTGGGCACTCTAAATTGTTAAGATATTGTGTGAAGCAAATCTGAGTAAATACTTCAATTGTTTTTAATTGTATTCGTCTTGATAACCTCATTGGTTTAAGCAATGGCAAAGAAGCGGTGGTGGGCGAGCGGTTTAGGCACAATATGTACTTCTGTAAAACACAAGTTCGTTCCTCAATAGACATCTACGGTTATTTTCAACAACAACGACTTGCTTCTGGTATAAGAAAACATCATAAGGAAATCTATGGTTATTGTTCTTGGGGAAATCTTCTCGTTAGGTTCATTATTGTGCTATATCCTGTCGTCTGCGCAAAACTACGAAACAATAGTAAAACAATGCATGTCAGACAGATTCTGCTCTGTTGCCAGATGAGAGGATATAATACCTGTTTTCACTAATACCTGTTTTCACTAAATGACATTGAGTTATGTTATGTCAGATGACTACTGACTATTGTTTATTTCTAAACTTATTAGGAAGTTGCCGTATCTACGATGTACTTTATCTCACTACATCTATGTTTGCTGGTTTTCTGGAGGTTCTGATAACAAGCTTTTGTGTGAATTTTGTTTTCGTCGTTTTCAAGTTTATTTTGTTACCTTTATACTTTTTTTATTCCAAAATATTTTAATTTCTTTCTTTGACTAAAAAGCATTTACTGCAAACTAGGTGTAGCCACGGTCCCCGTAAAAAATTCGGGATAAAAACTATTTTTTGTCCCCCCTGGGTCTCAAACTATATCTAATACCACATTTCATCTAAATCTGTTCAGCAGTTGGAGCGTGAAGAGGTAACAGACAGACAGAGTTTCTTTTGCATTTATATAAATAAAGAAATATATACGGACACATTACACAGATTGAGCAAGCCCCAAAGTAAGTTCGAGACTTGTGTTATGGGATACTAACTCAACGATACTATAAGTATTTTATAAGAAAAGACACATATAGAGGAAATAAACGTCCAATAAAACAACATCCGAGTGTAAATTGCATTTTCATTCCCACATTTACATTGCTGGACTACCAGGTAAAAAACATCAAGGCAAACTGCAAAATTAGTTCAAGTTTCCCAAGCTTTGTGTGTTGAGGGTCATTAATCATGCAAATTCTCATTTAGGTAAGTAAATCTAATGTACAGTACGGGGCTACGTGAGTGAAACTAGTTCACGCATCATCTATTTTCATTATTCTGCCATAATGCAAGCAACACTCTATTCCTCTGGGATATGTTCTGAGCTACTTCAGTGTCCACATATTTCAAATTTGTAAGTACAGACACTGTCACTTGTTTCTTTGTTTTTCGTGTGTGGGCTTCTCCCTCTTTTATTTATCTAGCTAATATTCATACTCTTTTCTATCTAAACTCTTTATTTTCTGCTAGTAAGCGATGGTGGTTGTCAGGGTGTAGTACATTTTCTATATCCAACTGACAGAGAGAATCCTTCAAGTTTTTTCTCTCTGTCTGTCATGGTTCGATAGTGATATTTTTGCTACTAAAATAATCTAATTTTATCTAATTTAACACTGTGCTCAGGTTTTATATATTTAAAATTTAACTTCTTTATTTTCTGTCTTCTTTCCTTCCAATTCTTTGCTCTGCTCGTGCACCTTCTGTTTTCATTGAAAATCTTGTGTACCTTACCTATGTAATAAATTACAAAGCTAAATTTATCATTTATTTTCTTCTCCTTCTGTACACATTTCTTTATCTGGGATGCTCTAAAAAGACTACAATGCACAAAAATGCCGAAACATACATACAAATTATCCAAATTGTCTTGTTCGAATAAAGAGGAAAAAATAATCCAAATAAGTAGTTAATTTCATAAACGGACATATTGAGTAAATTTAATTTCTTTCTTTATTTAATTTCTTAAATTAAATCTGACTTTATTAAAGCTTTATACTTTTTTCCTTTCTGGGAAATAATTCAATTAGCACTGCCTTTAATCAGACCCCCTCATTAATCTAGCTTCCAACGAAACACTAGTCTATTTATCAAAATGAAAAGATCCTAGTGTTTAGCCGAGTCAGCTATCTTTTGCATGCCGACAGTATAATCCGCTGATATTGGCCGAGTACGGTAGGATGAATAGGTTTTACTGGTAAAATAATCTAGACCCAAAATCAAAGTAATTTAATTTAAATCTATGACAGATTCTTTGTCATTTATTAGGCTATGTCAGATTCGTAGCAACATCATATCTATCTATACAACGAGGAAGGGACATACCCGTAATAAATCCCACTACCGGCTACTAGATCACTTTAGTATAATGAAATTAAAACGCAACTAATAGAATACTAGTAAAAATTTTGAAAAAAAGTAAGCATTCCTATTTCTAAAGTGTACATACCCGGGCAATTTATAGGGAATAGCGAATTTTTTTTGGCTTTTATTTTGTTATCATTATACTATAGTGATCTAGTATATATCGTAGTTCGATTTATTGCGAATATGTCTCTTCCACGTTATAACGATTTTCAGTTGACACTCAGGGAAGATATCTTTTGGGAGGGGGTAAGATTCCGATCTACCTACCTTAGTACTTATATTTATTTTGTGGAATAGGTACTATTTCTGGAAGGGATTTAGATAGAAGATGTGCCCCATATTTTTTACGAGTCGATTTACATACGCCTAAATTGGTTACTTTACCGTGACGTCATTTTTAAGATCATTAAAACAAGTTGTTTTGTAATCCGGCTTTAACTTTGTCACCCTCGCCGCAAGTCTCAAGCTCTGTACTAAAATAAACTGTGTTCGTAATAAACCAGCAGTTCAAGTTAATTAAAAGGAACGTGTCTCGGAGACTGCTAAATTAAAATGTATGGCTGAGCCTATTTAGAGATTACGCTCTTGAGGCTGAGATAAATAAATAAATATACAGAGTGTAAATCTGTCACCTTGGCATATTCTAGAACGGACCTATACTGATTATACTTTTGGACTTTATTCCATTCAGCTGATTAGCAGTTTTGTATGAGAAACCTAGATTTTTTTTTTTATTTCGACCTCTGTTTTTTGAGGAAAGTTGTTTATCATGATCAATACGTTTGAAAATATGGCAAGGTTACAGATTTACACCCTGTATAGAGACAGATTACACTGATTGAGCTAGCCCCAAAGTAAGATCGAGATTTGTGTTAAAGGATACTAACTCAACGATACTATTTTTATAAAAAATACATTTATAAATAAACATCTAAGATCCTGGACAATTTAAAAAAGGCTATTTTCCAACTTGCGATGACCCGGTAACGAACCCGGAACATCTGGGTGGCGGACCAGCATAATGACCACTACGCCACGGAGGTCGTCAAAAGAAATGTTTGGAGAAAGGAATACAGTAAGAATTTATTCTTCTTATTTAAGAGCTAAACATATAGGTCTTCAGGTTCAGCATGACCGGTGCCGAAGCGTTCCGTCGCTCTCTCTCGCTCTAGCAAATGACGGTTCTTAGCGACAGAAAAAGATAACAGCATATAAAAGTGATATACTGTGCTGAAAGTTGTAGCCCAACCCTTACTCTTTAGCGCTTGATAAGATATGACCCTGCTTTAAAGTATGGAGAAAAATAGTGTTAATACATATAAAGGTTCTTTCAAAATAAAATGAATTGTTTGGAGAACAAATTCAACCAATGACACTGAAAATATTATACCACTATATCTATTTTTAGAAAGACTAAAAGGTTTTTCTATCACTTTTGTTCTACCCAACGCTTTCATTTATAAGTACATGATGAATGTTTATAAATTGAAAATGTGATAAAAAAATTCGAATACACATATCAAGTCTGTATTATGACTGCACAACCAATTACTATGCTGTTGAGAGTTTGAATATCTATAAAATAAAATAATGTATTGAGGAATGTTAAAACTATGTACTGATTGTTTGTTTTCCTTTCTTTCTTTCACATTCAAGAGC
Organism: Acrobasis consociella; assembly: GCA_963555685.1. NCBI lineage: Eukaryota > Metazoa > Arthropoda > Insecta > Lepidoptera > Pyralidae > Acrobasis > Acrobasis consociella. Next base: position 2,302,430 of record OY743107.1, read on the forward strand.
CAAGCTTATCAGTACCATTGTCTAAGCAGAAAAGCTCACTGACTGTTTCTGGCACAAATAATAAAGTGGTTTGCCATTCCTTTATCCCTTTCACGTACTAGTAAACAACTGACTAGTTCGGCCTTTCGCTACAATAGTTTCCTTAAACGAAAATAAATGAAGGGAGATTTGGTCCATGAACAAAAAGACTTACTACCTACAAATTCCTAATGGGCAGTAATTTTTCTGCGATCTAATAACGAAAATTGTAAATTTAATCAAGAAATATGAAGATAATTGCAGAATAATCTGCGAATTGAATCATTAAAATTAACCAGAGCCGTGAATAAATTATCACGTAGACGGCAAAAGATAAAATGTAATGTCAAAACTTTATTTCGTTTTAAACAGATATTGTTCCAGCTAAGAGAATCTCCTTATAAACTCAGGGAATTAACAAAACTTGTGGATTTGTCCTACAAAACCACAGTGTAAAAAAGATTAAACTTTTTAAGTTAATTTTAGCAGCGTGCTTAAAATTACCGAAGAACTTACGTAGTCTGTGTGTTAAAAACTGTCTTGGGAACGTTTCTAATCTTAGGGTACGATCGTAATAACAATAATTGTTAAAATTTTCTCAACAAGATTAGGGAGTTTTTGTTACTCAACTGAACTTTTGACTTGAGCAGAGACGATTTTGGGGAAAGTTAGATAAATTTTGCGGTTATTATAGAGCGAAAATTTTGGGGTTTCTGTGAATTCTCTTCTGGCCACTTGAAGTTGACAGTTATGACATAAAACATTATGCAAATTAAAAAAGCGTTCATGAAAAGAGAAGTCTGACATAAAAGTTTTTATTACGTCTGACTGACTTTAGGTAGGTACTTGCATTTAATTTCAAAACTATGCGATGAATACAAAATTTGTAGCATAACGAAATTGCATCATTCATTAGCTGTGATTGCTCAGAAGTTGGGTTTGGGTTCGCTTTTTATTGTTTTTTATTTTATTTGGATACGGTTTTATAGCCTGCCAGCTTTTGTTTGAGTATATATACCAACATGTCAAAAAACTTAAAATATAGATAACTCATCTACCAATGACGGTTTTCAAACATATGTAAAACCATATGGCAGCACAGTGAAGTCCTTGAGTCCAATAAGCTGCTCTTATTGGATACATTTGACGGAGCAAAAGAACCTGTCAACTGATCATCCAATGACAACAGTCGATTGGACCTGACGTCACTGCGTTGCTTTCTGGTGTCACATACTATCACGTCTTTATCCCTAATGGGGCAGACAGAGCATTTTGGGTCTTAATGTTCTTTTTTAGCTTAATGTGGGCAAGAATGTTGATGAAGGAATTGAAATAGTGATGGGCGGCATCGCCTATTAGCATGATCCGAATATAGCCCATTCCCTCGATCTGCGCGGGAAGAGAAGCAGAGTCTTTTTTCCCAGACCAGCTTATAAGATGGACCTGGTGTCACATATTTTTAAAACACGGTTTGCGTTTTCATAGCACTCGGTACAAAAAGTCCTTACTTAATCTTTCCGAACAGTAGATAATTCCTCTAAACTTATTTACAACCCTCCGAGAAGCATTCAAACAATTTGTCAAGTGAAGATACCATCGATCAAGATTAGATACAGCTATCACAAAGGATAGCTTACTAAGTGCATTCCTGTTACGTCTATGTTATTTGAACCTTTGACTACAAAATAGATAACTTTCTTTGCAAAGGATATATTTAGATAATAAGAACAATTTACAGTCTGAAATAAAGCCCGAATCAAATAAAAAACAAACGCGGCAAAGTTTATTGCTTTCGAGTTAGAATTTAAAAAAAAGTGAATACTATATTTTTAGGATTAAAAAAATATTGGTTTCCTGTCGAAGTGGCACCTTCTTGTTATCGAGTCGAAAAGGAATACTTTTAGTTTTAAATAATCTTTGGGCGTGGCCAGTGGCCATGTACTTGGTCGACGGCCAAAGAACAATCACGGCGATCCCTTAGACCTCATAACAATAACTAATTAATTCCTGAAACCTAGAGTAGTTTTTCTTTTTACATATTTTAATTTCGTGTTATTATCTATTTATCTTAATTCCGCATATCTGAAACAACATAACAACCTTCTTTTCATTAAGCCATTCTCTTGTCGGTGGGATGCTGTCTTTACCCCAAAGCTTAACAGAGAAGCGACAAATATGGAACAAAGTAAACACGCACCAATTTCATCGAGTATTGTGAATCTGATAGCCTTTGATGGTGCTCTCGGATTTTGACGAAATAAATGAAGTTTACTTTTTAAAATATTTACATTATTATTTTTTGATTAATGAAGCAGAATAGTTTATTTAGTAAAATCTAGGAATAATATAGATTAAAAATAAGTCGTTAGTGAACAAATTACATATAATCAAACTATAGTTAATCTGTTTTAAACTAAAACTGAAATAACTTAAGAAAATATAACTATACTTAAACTAATTAACTAGAATAAACTAAATTCGAGTATCTCTTTTTCTTTACTACGATTTGAAATGATGACTTCACTTCTTGTATGTATTTCAAAACCAAATTCTTTGCAGGTACAACATTAGGGACCACTTTGGTTTCTGTCAAAACAAAATATAAAAATATATTTCTAGCTTGAATGAGTAAAATTAGTTTTAATAATGTATCTGTCTCACATTAGTTTAAACCAAATGATATTACAATTTTTCATCGTTATCATGATCGACAACCTCCATATCCCGCTGTCGGGAATAGGCCCCTCTCAATGAATGCCAACCACATCAGTCCTGCGCCGATTTGGTTGGTATACAATGCCATTTTTTTTTAAATTAGAATAATTACTACATAGAAGCTGTCATAAATCTGCGTTATATAAAAAAAATAAGAATCTAACCTTTTATATTTTTCTGTCCTTCCACTAATATTAATAGCGCTAGAGTAACGAAGATGAAAATTATTCCACGCAACATGTCTTTTTATCTAAAATTTAACTGGCACTAGGCACATTACACGCGTAATTTCAAATTTATATAATTTTCTGACTATACATAGTGTACATTCAATGTAGCGGAGCTGATTTTATTGAGTAATAAATTCGTTTTAAATGTTATCTATACATATAATAAAACAGTAAAAAAAGTGTGTCTGTACATTAAATATATTTCCAAAAAAAATATTGGGGGCGATGGAGACGTAGTAATAGAGTAAGAACTTTAAAAAAATGTCTGTCTGTTTGTCTGTTTGTCTGTTTGTCTGTTTGTCTGTTTGTCTGTTTGTCTGTTTGTCTGTTTGTCTGTTTGTCTGTTTGTCTGTTTGTCTGTTTGTCTGTTTGTCTGTTTGTCTGTTTGTCTGTTTGTCTGTATGTCTGTTTGTCTGTTTGTACACGCTAATCTCCGGAAATACTGGACGGATTCGAATGAAACTTTTTTTGGTATATAGCTATTAAGCCTGGGCAACATATAGGGTATAAATGATTTTGGAAAATGGAACGCCTGATGCAGAACCATAATGGTCCAGCTAAACTATAAGAGATATAAAAATGCCGCCTTAGTAAAAGTTGTTCAGCCTGATGAGCATTTTCCAGAGACATAAAGTCCACGCGAACGAAGTCGCGGGCTTCGGCTAGTATTATAATAATCAGTAATATGTACAATGTACATGTAAGTTATTATGGTCTTGGTTTATATCGAAATCTAGACATTAGTATTTTTTTTATGTAATCTTTTTTGTTAATCAAATACAAATTGTATAGAACAATACTAAAATCGTTGTTTACCAGTCAACCTTTGGATTATACCGAACTTAGGTTCGACACGTCATCGAAACAGTTTATTAATTTATTGACGCAATATTAACCTGAATGGCAAACCATACTTTCCAATTTCTTTAAGTTGATTTTTTTCAATAGTTAGCCATATATGTATGTATGTCCCAATTTTGGGTACCAGCTTCTTTCTCAGTTTTCAGTTTCAAGTAATTTACTTACAAATTTTGATATCCATTCCAATATTTCTACAGTAAGTACTTCCATTGTGAAGAACATACGAAATTGAAAATTCGTGTACCATTCTAAAAGTGCAGAGTCAGAACTCTTTCGGCTGAACATAAATCCGGCAGTAAGAAAGTTTCATAACTGGAACAATACATTAAAACCGGATGCACACGCGAGGATTCGTGTTTTGCTTGTGCTAGAAAAAAAAAGTCAAAAACTTTTCACATAAACCTAAATAAAGCTAGCTATTACCTTGGACGGTTATGGTTATAGGTACGATTTTTTATATCTTCTTGGTAAAAATACAAAACGTATAAACTGGCACGTCTATAGCCATTCTTGCAACAGACAGAGCATTTTGGGCCTTGCGGCTAAGCAACGAATTTTTTGCCAAATCCTTCGATTGGCTTTTACGATCACCGGGGGAAGAGGAGTTACTGATAAGTGATAAATTATAAGTCTTCATTCTATCTAGACCTGTATAGAGGAATCACGGACGAATCATTGTAGACCAACTGAGAAAAAGTCGCCTTGTGAGAAAAGATCTCGAGCCGCCATCACCCTTTCGAATATAATGTAAAACCTTACCCTGACATGTTGAGAGTAATGCAATACCTCAAACGCTCCGCTAAAGAGGCGGTCAATTTTGAAAATATGATTTTACCTATGGAAGACATAATTGAACACTTAGATTCTTTTCAAAGGAGAAAATATGTGCCTACCTTAATCCTAAAACGGGCCGCGTAGGTCGCTCGTGCATACGAGATTTATTACGACCTCGTGTTATGGTAACGATACTTCATTTCGGAAAGTTTTGCTTTCGCTAAATGGAAGGGGACCGAATTGACCTTAAGCGATTTTGGCCCGGATATTTACGACGACGCCAGCCGTATTTCTAATAATGTCTTTCTTGCACAAATTATTATATTTCCCATTTTTGGTACTGTTTTTGCGGATATATTATTAGAAGCTTAAGCAATAAACATTTTCATATTATGTGTTTTGTTTTTTTTATCCTTCATTGCATCAAAAATATTAATAAACATATAGTTAACTTAAAAAACACAAATAAACGAAACTACGATTGAACTATTTAGAGGGTAGTGTTTTCAAGTGTATGTAGTGTAGTAGAAATATATACATACAGTAACACATACATACAGTATCTGTATTTCTACTACACTACTTACACTCAAAAAACACATCAAATACATATATGTGTATTTCTATAGGATGATCTGCAGGATAAACATCTCTATTTTATTTTTTAACAAATAGTTACTTGTATACAGAGGTTTTAGTTATAAAGTAAATTTCAAATTTAAAACATATGTAAATTTATTATTCAGTTACTTAATAATTTCAAACATTGTTTCAATTCAGTACTTTTTAAAACATGAAAGTACAAGGTCTTTTCTAATGTGACCTGATTCTGAATGGTGCTCGAGTCCACTCAGACTTGCTAATAAGGTTCATTAAAATCTTAAGATTCTCACGAGGCGATGGAAGTTATTCCTTGGAAGAACGGGCGGTCGCTGGTATGGGATGCGACGTGTGATATCACCGTCTCCCCATCAGACTTGCAACGTGACTGCCCATCGAACGGTAGAACGGCTGCAGCTGCAATGGAAGCCATCAAGAGGCACAAATATTCAGCTATAGCAGAGCAGTATATTTGCCGTGTGGTTTCCGGCTGAGTAGAATAGGACCACTCCAAGTCTTTCCGTGGATGTAGTTAAAGGCGTCTTTGGGAATACAAGCTAAATAAAGTTTGTAAACATCATTGAGACCTCTCCAACCCGTCTGACCAGCGTGGCCAAACCCTCAGTCTGCTCTGGCCAATTATGGCTCTAGTAGTACAGAGAGGGTTGTGCTCCTGCAGTGGAGACTAAAAAACCTGATGATGAAGAAATTATTACGCCTTTTGCCGTGGAACCTTAGAGCCTTGGGGTGTAGAGACGCGATTCGACGAGATCGAAGTTTCTAGGGACCTATAAGAGCTGGTGCGCATTTTAGCCAAGTTAAGTCTGGTCATTCAACGAGGCAATGCCGCCACTCTGGTGGGCACTCTAGCATGTGACCGCAGTGATCTGGGGTAAATTTTTTGTTATACGATAAATAATGTTTTATTTTTTAATTACATATATTTTTATATCCTATCCTACTATCCTACTAATCCTACTATATTATAAATGCGAAAGTGAGTTTGTATACTTGTTTGTTAAGTTTGTTTGTTTAAGCGTGAAGAGTCACACTTAAACTACTGAACCGATTTGGATGAAATTTGGTATGGATATAGTTTGAGACTCGGTAAATGACGTAGGGTACTCTTTATCCCGAAATTCCCACGGGGAGCAAAGCCCACGGGTAAAGCTAGGTAGTGTTTAAATAAAAGTTTGCGACGAATTGATAACATTTCTTTTTTTTTAAATTCAGTTAACCGGCAAAGACTCGCACGACATTAATAAATGTTCACGTTCATTTTCTTACTGTTGTGTCTGGTATTGGTGGTAAAGGAACGGTTAATGACCAGTAACCTACGCGATAAAGTACCTACTTCATTCATGGCCAACTAGTTATTAAAATGTTGGATGGCCAGTTCAGTGACCTCAGAACTACCACTAACAGAAATTATTTGAATAACCGCGATTTTTTCACCTGTTGTCAACCCAAATAATTTCTTTAAAAAGAAGAGAGATTTTCTACTCAGTATATATATTAAGACTTTTTCGCACTCTAGAAATCACGTTAGTATAAATAGTTTATTGGTATTTATGTGCAATATGAAATTTACAAGTTAAAAAACAACTTTGCATGTTATAATGCATTTGACTATGTTCTTTGATATGTATAGAATCATTTAATTGTTATTTAAGATACGTTGGATGCTATATAACTTGTTCTGATGAAACTATGAATAAGTATATCTGATCAAGAAGCTGTTATTTTAACGAAGATTGCATCAAGCATATATTTTTTTTAAGTATCCATTTATTCACTACCCTTTTGATAAAATTTTTGGTTGATAAATTTGTCACGAAATGAACACCGACTTTTGGTTTTTTTATCCTTGTCCCAAGCAAAAAGGGTAAGCTTTACCGAACTTACTACTAATCACAAATCATCTATTTATTATTACATTACTTCGACTTAAAAATAAGTTTTTTATTATGTATGAACGAACAATCTGATGCAAAATTGAATCAATACATATCCAGAATTTATTACTTCAATTTGAAGTTTAGTATTGACAGGTAATTTTTTACTATCTAGTTTTAAATAGATTATGATTTATAATTTATATAATATTCATTGTTGGACATTACACACCCATTGAGTACCTAATACATTTAAATATTTTATTTTACTTTTTAGGGTTCCGTAGCCAAATAACAAAAAACAGTACCCTTATGGATTCGTCATGTCTGTCTGTCTGTCTGTCTGTCCGTCCGTATGTCACAGTCACTTTTTTCCGAAACTATAAGACCTATACTATTCATCATCATCATCATCATCATCATCATTTCTGCCGCATAACTATTAAAACTTGGTAAATAGATGTATTCTGTGAACCGCATTAAGGTTTCAACACAAAAATAGAAAAAAAAAACAATAAATTTTGGGGGTCCCCATAATACTTAGAACTGAAACTGAAAAAATTATTTTTCATCAAACCCATACCCATCTATGAATAGGACTAATCAAAAAATGATATTGAGGTTTCTTATTTAATTTTTTTCTAAACTGAATACTTTGCGCGAGAGACCTTCAAAGTGGAAAAAAGTGTGTCCCCACCCCCCGTAACTTCTAAATAAGAGAATGATAAAACTAAAAGAAATATATGATGTTCATTACCATAAAAACTACCAGTGAAAATTGGTTTGAACTAGATCTAGTAAGTAGTTTTTTTTAATACGTCATAGATCATAAACCGCAATTTACCTTTCATTTAATCAACTCAAACATAAATTAGTTATTTGAAATCGGCCTATATCAGAAAACACAATAAAAATACACAAAAATAAAGCCTGAAATGTAAAAACATAAAAATAAATAAAAAAGCGGCCAAGTGCGAGTCGGACTCGCCCATGAAGGGTTCCGTAGTAATATATTTTTTATTTATTTTTATGTTTGAGTTAATTGAATGAAAGGTAAATTGCAGTTTATGACATATTAAAAAAAAACTTCTTACTAGATTTTGTTCAAACCAATTTTCGCTGGTAGTTTTCATGGTAATGAACATCATATATTTTTTTTAGTTTTATCATTCTCTTATTTTAGAAGTTACGGGGGGGGGGACACACTTTTTTCCACTTTGGAAGTGTCTCTCGCGCAAAGTATTCGGTTTAGAATAAAATGATATTAGAAACCTCAATATCATTTTTGAAGACCTATCCATAGATACCCCACACGTATGGGTTTGATGAAAAATATTTTTTTGAGTTTCAGTCCTAAGTATGGGGAACCCCCAAAATTTATTGTTTTTTTTCTATTTTTGTGTCAAAACCTTAATGCGGTTCACATAATACATCTAATTACCAAGTTTCAACAGTATAGGTCTTATAGTTTCGGAAAAAAGTGGCTGTGACATACGGACGGACAGACAGACAGACAGACATGACGAATCTATAAGGGTTCCGTTTTTGCCATTTGGCTACGGAACCCTAAAAACATACTGCAAGTCTTTACATAATATAAAACTAATACTTGCTGCAACGGAACCCTTCATGGGCGAGTCCGACTCGCACTTGCCCGCTTATTTAATAATACGATTATTAAATAAGCGGGCAAGTCAAACAGGAAATTCTATTTAATTTGTTGCTCACAGATTCTGACCGAAAGAGTTTTTCGCTGACTGTGCAGTTTCAAACGTAACATGAATTTTCAATTGAGGCCACGGGTTTGGTTTTGTTCGAATTGCTGTACCTACTGAATTAAAATAAAATTTGTCTTAGATATTTACAAATAGAGTTTCCTAACTATAAACTTATTCCATGCTCGTATGGGAAAACAGAAAAAGTGAGAATGTACTAGCTGCTTCTCTTAACGCGCAGATTGTAAAAGCCGCTTAAGAGAAATATATACATACATACATACATACTATCACGTCTTTATCCCTAATGGGGCAGACAGAGCATTTTGGGTCTTGCGGTTCTATGCAGAGCCCAGGGCCGCAAGACCTAAAAGCCACTTTTAGCGTCATGGTGGGCGAGTAGATGGAAAAGCAATCAATACAGTGATGGGTTGCTAGCCGCATCGCCTGTTAACATGATTTGCATTTTTGCCCATTCCCTCGATCGGCTTTTACGATCTGCATGGGAAGAGAAGCAGCTGGTTATTTCTCCCAAACCAGCATGGGATATATCTATCTAAATATATCTAATTATATCTATCGATATTATCTTATAATTTACTGTTAGTACTCAGTAACAGTAATGTACGCCTTATAGTTAAAATAGCTTTTCTTCTACATAATCATGTAGAAGAAAAACTAAGACGCATCGTGGTTTTTTAGGGTTCCGTTACAAACGGGACCCTGTTACTAAGACTCCGCTGTCCGTTTGTCCGTCCGTCAGACTGTCCGTCTGTATCTTATGAACCGAGATAGCTGGACAGTTAAAATATTTAACAGATGATGCATTTCTGTAGCCGCTACAACAACAAATACTATAAACAGAATAAAATAAATATTTAAGTGGGGCTCCCATACAACAAAACGTGATTTTAAATAGTGGTACGGTACCCTTCGTGTGCGAATCTGACACTGGGCCAGTTACTTTTAAGGGTTCCGTACCCAAAGGGTAAAAACGGGACCCTATTACTAAGACTTCGCTGTCTGTCCGTCTGTCTGTCACCAGGCTGTATCGCAAGAACCGCGATAGCTAGGCAGTTGAAATTTTTCAAAGTATGTATTTCTGTTGCCGCTATAACAACAAATACTAAAACCAAAATAAAATATATATTTAAGGGGGACTTCTATACAACAAACGCGATTTTTTATAGATAATGGTACGGAACCCTCAGTGCGCGAATGCGATTTGTACTTGGCCGATTATATATAATCGGCCAAGTACAAATAATAAATCTCCATAAAATATCCATAAGGTAACTTAAATCACTTTGATAAATATAAAGTCAACGTCGTAATTACTTAATTGAAACTTGTTCATGGAAATTAGGTAAAACAATAAAATAATAAACATGTTTCGTGGAAAATTAACAATCTTACAAATTATCTTCCCTCTGGCGAAAACACGTAAATTAAAATTGAACATTTCTGAGAAGGCTATTGAAACAGATCCTTACTATTAAATATATTAAGAATTAAATTATAAATTTCCTTGAAAACCAATAAATTTCGAAACGCTCTCATGGTCAGCACAAATAAATGTGTCCGTCAGGATGAACGGTCACTAAACGTATATTACATTGAGCGTATGCCTAAACATTGCTTCCACATTGCTTCTCTTTGCTTCCGATTAAAATAGAATTGCTTCCATCGTAAATTAGAAGAAATAAAACATTTTTGGGTGACTGTTCATTCTGACATCTGAGTGGCCGGTCACCTAGCCGTGGTGTCTTTGCTACGTGGAATTAATAAAATCTTCATAAGCCAATCATTGCTGCCCATTTGCTTCCTTCAAACGTAGTATACGTGATTTTGAAATTATGACGGGAAAAGACGAAAAAAGAAAAAAATATATAACGCCTCCAGTTCTTGACAAAATTAGATGAGCAATAATGTTATTTAAAAAATTTACTCTATACTTGGTAGCTTAAGGTCGAAAATACCCTCTAAATTTTGATTCCCTCGTGGGAGTCGTGGGTATCGAGAAGTATAGATACGTTTTTTGAGCCATATACGACCGGACCTTTTTTAGGATTCAGTACCCTAAGGGGAAAAACGGGACACTATTACTAAGACTAAAATTTAAATAAAATTTTGATGGTATTGTCCATCTTAAGCTACAAGTATAGAGAAAAATGTGTGTATGTCCCCAGCGAAAAAGTGTCGAATATTGAATTAAGAAATATAAACATAAAAGTATTACTAATTGGATTAAGCTAATTTTTGATATCGATAGTTGAATTAACACATTAAAGATTGAAATTAGTTAAAACTTGTCACATAATATAAGACTCGTCCAATAGACAGATTCAAAATCATGATGTCAGTGGGACATTATTTTTTGTTGTATCTTTTTTAATACTTACTTTATTACAAACGTACTTTCTCAGATGTTGGAAGCAATTTTAATACGTAAATCGACATTTAAACCTTTTCCATATGTCCTTTAGTTAAGCCACTAGAAACAAAATACCTACTTTTATGTTTATATTTATTATTCGTAAGTGTTGTGTTTATTTGGATTCTGTATTTACAGACGTTATAAACAAATGAATAGCAATGTGTGTAAAAAAAATCAAGACCGTATTCCAAACCGTTTGTGAGATCTAGCAAAAGGCCAAACATTTCCCCAACGGAATTTTAAATAACTTCGGAGGCCTATGACATACAAAGTCTATTTGTACATAAACATTTGTCTGCTAAACATTTGTATGTTAATTGCTCAGCTAATTGAATTCTGGACCCCTGACAAAATTTCGCCAGAGAAACGTTTCCCTGGCGGAATATGTTTTTGGCGAATTTCTCAAAACTTACTAAATACACAAATTTCATTTATCAATAAACATTTGAAGGCAGCTTTACACTAAAGATCTAATATAGTCAACATTTCAAAATTTGACACTTTTCCGCTGGGGACATACACACGAGAAAAATCTAAAAACTATGCATTTGCACGGAAACCTTGGTGGCCGTTTAGTTTATTTTCCTTTATAACATTATTGCTCATCTAATTTTGTCAGGAACTGGAGGCGTTATATATTTTTTTCTTTTTTCGTCTTTTCCCGTCATAATTTCAAAATCACTTAGACTACGTTTGAAGGAAGCAAATGGGCAGCAATGATTGGCTTATGAAGATTTTATTAATTCCACGTAGCAAAGACACCACGGCTAGGTGACCGGCCACTCAGATGTCAGAATGAACAGTCACCCAAAAATGTTTTATTTCTTCTAATTCACGATGGAAGCAATTCTATTTTAATCGGAAGCAAAGAGAAGCAATGTGGAAGCAATGTTTAGGCATACGCTCAATGTAATATACGTTTAGTGACCGTTCATCCTGACGGACACCAAATAAATGGGGTGAGCCATAAGTTATTTGTGGCTTTGCATTCCTTAAGAAGACTCAAATATTTTCTTCCTATGAGCACAAAAATCTTATTAGCTCGCTCCCTACTGATTCCCGTCTTGGACTATGCGGATGTAGCATATCTTGATCCTACCGAAGAACTGTTAAATAAGTTGGAGCGTCTACAAAATCAAGCCATTCGATTTGTCTTCGGTCTCCGTAAGTATGACCATATTTCGGAGTTCCGGAATAAACTCAACTGGCTCTCAATCAGAATTCGCAGGAACACCTATATCCTTTTCCTTTTATTTAATATCTTCTACAATCCCTCCACTCCTGTCTATCTGAAACGACAATTTTCTTTCCGACAGGTAGATGATCGTCTACGTGGTTGTAAAAACCCGCCCTTGGACACTCCATCGTATTCCATGCAGACATACGCCAAGTCTTTTTCAGTCATGGCGGCAAGGCTTTGGAATTCTCTTCCTGATGATGTGAAAGTGGCTACGTCGCTCAATTCTTTCAAATCTAAACTCCTCAAATCTTCTATTGTTACTTCTGACATTTAAGCTTTACATTTCGTTATTGTTAAGTAAGTACAATTTATATTATTTCAACATATTTAGTTATTATTTTTTATATTTTATATATTTTATGTATGTTTATGTACATTTATGTATATTTACGTAGGTTTATATATGATATGTTTTTGTAAGTATATCTTGTAGCAAGTATGCATGTGTGGGTATTTAGTTAGATATAATGTTAGTTTCATTTATCCTGTGTAAGTACGACCTTCTATACCCTTCTTGTGAGTAATTGTCCTATCTTCTTATTCGCCGGTTGACTGGAAGAGATTCCATATGGGATAAGTCCGCCGTTGTCAATTTATTCTATTGTTTTTGTATGTAATTGTGTTTTTTCATAGTACAATAAAGTTATTACAAACAAACAAACAAAAATTTTATGATTATTTACTTACGGAACAAAACTGGCCACAGAAAAAGTTATCAAAAACAAAAAAGAAATGGTTGTCATGGTAACCATAGATAAGTCAAAATAGGCAGGTTTTATTGTCATCTTACATTATTTAAAAGAATGAAACGAGCTGAACAAGAATTGTTTTCAAAGAGAGTTACAATACTGTTTGTATCATGGGAAATCTGAGACAGTACGCCATTTTACTCAAGAAGGAGCAAGAAGAATTAGTATGTACAGAATAATATAACGTTACGAAGAAACAGAGGACATCGATTTCAAAAAGATTTCAGGCAGACCACGTAAAGTTTCTACATGTAGGAATATAAACGGAGTAAAAAATGTTTTTGAACAGGCATGTTGAACATCGGTGAGAGTTGCGGTGGATAAACTAAACATTTCTTAATCCGGTGTATGTAGAATTAAATGTAAAGATATAGGGCTTAAAGCTTACGTAAAATTAGGCGCCCCCAAATATGTCAAAGACCAGGAGACACGTGTCAAGTGAGGGAGCCGTAAAGTCTATAAAAAAAAATTAAAAAAAACATCTTATTAATGATGAGACATACGTACCGGTTGACCCAAGCGACGATCATGGAAAAAAATTTAAATTTAACTTAAATTCAAACTATACAAACTTAGTGAAATTTAAATTAAAACTAAAATTAAAATTAAAAATTATGTAGTCCCACTAAAATATTACCCCTCGGCAACGTGGCCAAAAGGCTGGCAGCATTGCCACGTTGTATGGCAATTCTGATTCTTTGATTGTTTGTTTATTTGTTACCACTTCACGCTTCATCCACTGAGCCTTTTAGGATAAAATTTGATATAGATATTGTTTGATACCCAGGGAGGACATAGGATAGATTTTATCCCGAAATGGCCACGGGGAGCGAAGTCCATGGGCACAGCTAGTGTAAAAATAAAAAACATAACATTTCATCTAAAGCGCCACATCGAGGCAATATTCTCTAATATTTAAATATAAATGTAAATTTAACAGGAACTGTAACCGAATTGGTATATGAAACTAGTTATTATTTACCTTATTTAAGCGTAAACTCTATTATACAACTAAAACATTGACAATTCTGACGCGAAACTGTGCCGAATATGTTTTGAATATGTAAATATTTGGCCGAAAGTTGTGTTAAGCCGACCTTGAAAGTTGTGTACAATACTCGCTTGTACTCCCGCATCAATTCGTATATGGGGATTTTTTTCACAAGAATCTTTTCTTTTTCATATTTACGACTCTAAGTTTACGAGGAGGCCTATTCTTTTCGTCCCGGTTACGCGTTGTGTGGTGAATAATGTAAGATGAAGCGACATTATACCTACAACAAAATAAAATAAAAAAAAACCGCTGCTCTGAATAATAACTAACTAAGGTAAATAAGTACGATGTCAAAATGCGTGGAGTAGCCTTTTTTGACCGACTACCAAAACGGAGGAGGTTATCAATTCGTCGCGATTTTTATTCTTTTTATGTATGTTTACCTTTAATTCGAAGAAGCCCATACCGATTTAAATTTCTTTTTTAATTACGGCTTTCTTGCCAGGTGATCCCATAGAAATTTTAATTAAAATCGGTTGTGTAGTTTGAGGATGAAGTCGGTTTTTAGTTGTGTAAAATTATCGTGATTTTGAAATTACTGTCGTTATCAAAGTTGTTCGCATTGACGGCTACAACATGCTTATGTATATACAGATACATTATCACCTCTTTATACCTGACGGAATAGACAGAGCCCAGGGCCGTACAAAGACCCAAAGGCCAAATGCTAATGCTAATTCTTATCGCTGGCTTTATTTCGGACATCAGCTTAGTATTTATTTTGATTACTTGAAAACAAATTTTAAAATGCATTTTCAACATAAATGTGATCAATAGATATTTTTATATACTTATTTATTGCATAATATTAAGTTGACAACCAAATAATACATATAGTGTATATAGATGGACCTTTGAACCTTTTTTTGGGATTAACGTTTCAAAAATGAAGCGCTTTGAATGAAATGTTAGGAGTTTTTTATTTTTCATTTTTAACTAACATGAATATCGGACAAAATAGTTGAACCATGCATTCTCGCGTAGATCTCAGCAAATACTATTTTTTTAAAGAAACATCATAAATTGTAAGAAGGTTTCCGCTTGTAACTTGTCCAGGCGTGTTACGTCACGTAAGTCATAAGGATCGGGCCCCGCATAAAATGTGCATTAGTCTGAACAAATAAACGCTCTTATCCCTACTTTCTGGGACGGATTTGCGGGCGCCTTGGATTGCTATAAACCGACCTAAGTTGCTCACTCCAATCCTTCGTTTTGTTAAGTCGGAATATGTGATACGGTTTGTCAAAAGTTCGGGGCGTTGTTGGAATATATAACGATGTACGGTTCAAAATTTTAATGCCGCAAGTCATTATTCCAGCAGTATACTTAATTTGAGCTCGAGTTGCTTTTCATCTTTGTATATGGTATCAATAGTATTATCACAGAATACATAATAGTACATTAGTAGTATTATCTAATAATTGTTGACAACTGTTCTAGTGTAGTAACTTGGTGTAGTGATCAAATCTGCTATATAGAGACGGATACATTTTCACATCTTTATCCCTGATGGGGTAGACAGAGTCCAGGGACTGCAAGACCCCTAGGCCACTTCAGCGTGATAGTGGGCATTAAGATGGAAAAAGGAAACAAAATAGTGATGGGTTGCAAGCCGCATCGCCTGTTAACATCATTCAAATCTCGCCCATTCCATCAATCACTTTATACAATCTGCTCGGGAAGAGAAGCAGTTGGTACATTCTAAGTTTTCTCCTTTCTCCTAGACCAGAAGATATATGTAGTCTAACTAAATAGTCAAATTCAAATCAGAAAAAAATATATATGAGAAAATTAAGTTTCGTTAGAATCTCTATCATTTTGTTACCCGGGTTATGTGTTTGGCAGTGGCCAACTCAAGATACGAGAAAACGGATATATAGTGATATATCCGTTTTCTCGTATCTTCAATGAAATACATAACACCTTGACTAACTAGGTTTCGGAAGCGCATTGGCTGGTTATAGGACGTTACAGTAAATTTAATACGGCTCCCTCTATGGGATATACTTAGTATTGAAATAAATAGATCAAAGCATACCGTGTAAATAATCAAATAAAAAGGCTTAGTTAGCACACATTTAAGAAGACAACAAATTATCCTGTAGCGAAATTTTAAACTTTAAACTTAAGGTCTAGTAATAGCTTTGAAAGCACAAAAGAAGAATAAGATTTTATGAACGCCAAAGATTGCAATGTCAAAAAAAAACATAAATATAGAATATCAGGTTTGTAAGTATATTTAGAAATCTTTAGGAGAGGCCTATGTCCAGCAGTGGACGTTATGCAGCTGAAATGATGATGATGATGAAGTATATTTGACTTTAAATAAATAAAAAAATAAATGGGGGCAAATTAAACTGATTGAGCTAGCCCCAAAGTAAGTTCGAGACTTGTGTTAAGGGATACTATCTCAACGATACTATATTTTATAACGAATACATATATAGATAAACATCTAAGACCAGGGACAATTTAAAAAGGCCATTTTCCAACTTGCTTTGACCGGGGATCGAACCCTGAACCTCTGAGTGGCGGACTAGCATGGTGAACACTACGCCACGGAGGTCGCCTTTGGAAAATAAAACCTAAAATATTACACACAAACCGAATAATATTTATTAAATTATTTTGCTCCGTATGGCTCTGACGTAGCATCTTGCGGGGCACTAGTCTGAGGGCATGACCGGCAAATTGTTCATGTGGCTCTTACATTTGCATACATATTGCCCCAAAAGGTAATGAATTTTAAAATCGATCCTTTTCGTTTGTTTTGCTTTATTTGACCCTTTTTGCCCCTCATTATTTCGCCTTTCATCTGCCGTAATTGGTTGTACGTGAAATGGTATATTTTGTTATTGCTTTCATATTATTTGTTTTTTGTTTCGGCGTAAAAGAGTTTTGGGTAAACATTGTGCAGGGTTAAATTAAAATATTTTCGTTTCGTGTTGAAACGGTTATTAATTGCGTGTGTTCGGATAGGATCATTTCACTTATTGTGTAAAGGAAAATTTACATATTTTAACATAATATTCCTGTAATTCTGCACATTTTCATTTGTTACACATTTAATTTGTACACAGTAAAATCAAATTACACTGCACGGTTTTCGTTTGGGACAACGTAAAAAAGGTAACAATAACTAAAAAGAGAAATAATTCCATAAATTTTATTTAAAGATGATAAAAACTCCCTAGCCCTATTTTAAATTGTTTACCTTTTTTGAGTGTTTTACACTCAAGGAGTCGCTACAGTTTTTCTAGAAGCAATTTCTTCTAGACAACTGAGATAAAAGTTTCAGAAATACCAACATAACCTTCTGACAATGTTTACAAAACGTGTTTCCAACCAATCAAATAAATAGACACAATTAAAGCACTATACCATTAGTGAACCCTTCCACTAAATAAAACCGAATTAGACTTACCCATAGTCCCAGTATTTCAGCATTACACGTCTCGTTAGTCTAATGGTTAAAGGCCCCAAAACATAGATCATGTATAAAAGAAAATGTGAAGAGATCAACGTGTGTTATACATACAACACACACATGTTATACACAATTATTAAATTTACAGGTCATATTAAATTTTATAGCTACCACCTTTCCTCGATATTGAAAATATTAGCCACTAATGGGGAAGTCACTGGTCACAATTATTGTAGTAAGGTAGCTTTTAGACTTAAGAAAAAAGAAATTGCACAAAGTCTAACATAATAACGCATTAGCAACTTTTGAACTGGCAGTTTTTCAGACCAAGAGAACAATAGGTACTTACTAGTGAGCAGATGATAAACAAAACCTGGAGATTAACGTCTGTAGAGCTTTATAGAAGTGAGGCTTCAATCCAGTTTAAACAATTTTTTTTTCCGCAAGGTTGCGTAGGGGTAAGGGACTATCCCCCCTCCTCCCGCCCCACACAACCCTTAAGTCTACCGTCCGTATTAGACATTTTATCTTCCTTAATGCGCGTGTTTTATTTTGACCACAACAAAAATCCCTTTATAAGACCGTTCAAGTTCTTTTTCCTTCACTACGCTTCGTAAAAACAATATCCTCTTGTTTCTGTGATCAAAGCCGAGAACTTTTGGACAAGTAACGTTTTTCTCGTGGACATTTATGGGAATACAGGGGATGAGAGGGGATGGGTAATTACGGAAGTATTTGTGTTGGTAGCTGATATGTGCGAAGATAAAAGTACAGTCAAATAAAGTTTGGACTTTTTGGCCCTGAGTCTCGTAGACGCATCGCATTTTATTCATATATTTCTCATTTCTCGATTAGAAATGAGAAATATATGAATCGACTCGTTTTTATTGTTTTGTAAAAAAAAGTGTATAAATCAACAAGAAAAGATAACTATTATTGCTTTAGCCACAAAAAAGATACATTTGCGGTACTTAAGACCTCCAAAGGTTATCTTTAATGATCGATTAGTTTAATATAAGTACACATATGCAATCGTGATAGTAAGTAAAAAAAAATGAACCAAATCTCTGATAAATGTTAAGTAAGAGGTAAGTGAGTGACTACCTTAAATGTATGATTTAATGAATATTTACAAATGAATTATTTTATTGCCTAAATTGTTCGTATATCATGCGTATATTTGATTTGTGGCGCATGCACCAGTGACACTTGAGTTCCTGACAATAAATTATGAACTTAAACTATACAGACATTATAAAGATGTCTGTATTTCCATTAGAGTAGGAAAATATTCTACATGGATGTTCTAAAAAGGATATAACATCCTTACCGTTGCCTTGAGTAAATTAAGGGTAAATTGTATTATACCTTAATAACACGTAAGGCGTAACAACACGAAATAAGCCGCAAAATGATGAAGACTGCGTGTATAGCAATAAACAAGTAAATATTTGAAAAAAATGAGGCTAGCAACCCGTCACTATTTTAATTCCTTTTTGCACCTTCTCTCCCACCACACTAAAAGTGGCCTAAGAGACTTGCGGACCTATAACAATTAACTAAAAAGTCAAAAGTAATCCTCAAGAAAAAGCAATCGAACCTAAACTCGTTGGCGTTATGTTGTTTATCACAGAGATGCCATGACCACCTTCCAGCTCCGTCATCGGATCAGCTCCATGTCATTATAATATTGCACTGTCACGCAATTTAGGTGCAAAATTTTAGCTCTATTGGATACCAGGAAGTGGGTCAAAAACTTGCAAGATTTGATTACAGACAGACAACGGGATAGGTGAAACTAAATAAAAGCTTGCAAAAACCAACTGCTTTTAACATAAATGCATGGTATCATTTTATAAATGATAAATCCTGAAATGAATTTTGCTCTACACAAACGTAAATCAAAAATGAAATATTTGATCCTTTCCATAGTTAATGAAGCCAAATTAATACAACAGACAACTCACTATAAAATCTAAGACATAAAAACAGATTACAATTGCCTGCTTCTAAACTGAAATTACATTCAAATAGCCCATTAGCGATGTCGGTAAAAATATACAATAAACTTCCAGAACGACTCACAATTGACTTTGTGCTATAAGATGTACTTATTAACTCTCTTAACTATTGTTTTAAAAATATCGTGGGACGACATTGTTGGCTCTGTTTTACGAGCAGTAAAGTGTCCCGTTAAAACTATATTAGATTTGAATATATATCTATGTTTTGATGGCTTTATATAGCTCTTGACTGCTATGTCCTACAAAAATTACACATTTCTAATAAAAAATTCTCTAGATCTTATCTGTTTATCTACCTCTAGATACGTATTTATCTTAAAATATAGTATCGTTGAGTTAGTATCCCGTCATAACACAAGTTTAAGCTTGCTTTGGGGCTAGCTCAATCACATAGGTATATATAAGTAATTTGGCCTAAAACTAGACAATTCATGATATCAATGATAGCAAAATGTTCTTATTCCGATTTAATTTTAGTGCACTTTGACACTCTGACTTTACTTTTTGAAGTATGACGTGTCTTGTGCTGATTGGTCAATTATTCCGCGTATTTTTTTTTGTATATATTACCACCAAATGTTTTTTTACTCATTTATTTTAGCCACTCATGTCTCTTTGCTGGAGAAAGTTAATTCTATTTCCAAGAAAGTGTATATTTTTATAATAAATAAGAAAATACGCAATAGCAATGACATATTTTTTTATCGAACGACTGTTTTACGCTCGATATATTAACATGGGCCTTTTAGACTTCAGTATATATAAAATAAGAGCCCTGTTTATTCTGCTTCAGGTATTTTCTTAGTACCTGCCAGATCTTTAGTCGTCAACCTTTATCAAAACCCACCGAAAAATACCTACCCTCTCGCTTAATTTATCAGGTTTATCTAAGAAACTTTTTCTGTGTACTTCTAATGAATATACGTTGCGTGGGTTAACCTTTATTCGTATCAAGTGTCTGAACAAATCTATAGGTATTCGTGTCGCTTGATATAGTTTGTTAACATCAAATAATTAGTTTAAGCAATATATGTAATTTTCATTGACATGGTACAAATAGAAAATCTTGAACGGGTCATTTTATGCTGAGGCAATCAGCTCAACATGTTAAATTGTTTTCTGATTTAGAGAAAAGTTACAGAGTATATTCTTTTAATATACACTCAGATGCCACTAAAATTTGTGGTCACTCATTCAAGAGTAGTAACCCGGGGTTACTTATGATTATGTGCTGGTTATGTGTGTACCCACCGCTAAGCCATCGAGCTTCCCGTTGAAGAAGAAGAAGCTGTAAAATATTTTTGTAAATTACCTACCTGAAACAATCAAATACTATTTGAGTAAGATTACCAATTTAATACACTAGTCGGCCCTTTCCGACTACACTATGTGAGTAAAACCGTTTTAAAATATTTAGCGAGGAAACAGTTGTCTAGAGTTACTCACACACAAAGAGAGACGAGTATTTTTATACTGTTTAAACAAAACTGCAAAAGAGTTTTCATAAATTTTTCAATTCAAACCATTTGCATTTTGCAAATTATTCTGGCGGAAAACACAAATGCGCCCGGTCATAACCTTGTACATGGGAGGAACATGAAAAATACTCAGCATTATTCGGAACAAAGGTGGCAAGTTGCATTAACGAAGATTTACGTAGAGGATGCATCCGACTGGATGTGTGAGCGCTGAGATACAAATAATGAGAGTACAGATATGAATATTCGTTCAAGTACTTCCTATAAAGTAGTTATTATAAAGAAAAAAAAAACTCACTGACACAAATGTTGCGAGTATAGAAATAAAATTTCATACTAACACTTTATTTGAAGATAACATGATGCTCTAATGTAGATTTATGAAAAACCATTTACACAGTGCAAGTTTCTTGTCTATTGCATACATTTCAATTGTATTGCAATAAATAAATTGTATGGTTGAAGTAGTGTTAACAAGCCATTTATTGTTACAATTTAATTCTATGCAACAGGCAAGACTAGACGGCAAAATGCACTGTGTAAATGGGTCTTATAGGATGCATCCTACTAGATGGTTTGCGAAATTGCCAATCCCACAATAAAATAAAATGTGAAAGCCATGAAACACAAAGAACACAAAGAAAAAATAGAATTTCATAGTAGTAATTCTTCATACATTCATTCGTCGAAAGCTTCTAAATACAAACTAAGTTAACATTGTACTGTATTATTTTCACAGTTTATCAGAAAGCTGAAGAACATAACACGATGTTGCCGAGTACTACTCGTAAAGCATAATCTTTGTCGGAGGCTTACAAACTTATCAAATTGAATAAGTGAAGCTTTTTAATGGCAATTATATCACTTACTTTCTATATCCTGTCAGTATAGTTGTTTTATTTCTATATGTTCGATATTTTTGACTGAGCTGTAGCAAAATGCACGTAGAATTTCACTATGTAATGTCCTGTCTTGGGGACTTTAGTGTTCGTGAAGTTTTTTATTCATTTTAGAAATGACGTGTGACTTATAAGATTACAGTGTTAATAACTTTTTAACTTCAATAATCAAGTGACAAAAAGAATGAGGACTACGGATTAAGGTACTTAACTCATCATAACATGTTTCCAGTTTAAGATTCAAGAGCTGTTTTAGAGCCCGAGATGCACTTTCCTGCTTTGTCTTCCCAGAAGATGATGTGCTTATAGGTCCAATAATGCTAAAGTTGTGAAGAAAAATATGGACTTTGGTTTAAGACGTTAGTATATATAAAGTCGCTATATCAATAAAATAATATTTTTAACATTTGATCATTAAGGTTGAACTAGTCAATACTTTTTCTATACAAATTGCGGAGGGGATTTCCTCCACTGTTTGACATTGTAAATCCAAAGTTTAGCATGATATCTTTTTGTCTCATTATAAACGTTGTCGGTATGGATACAGAATAGCAAAATAAAAAGCCATTAAAAAGTTATGAGCCATTAAAGATTCGTTTTTCTTGCTAATTTTTACGCAACTTTCGGCGTAAATATGTAATACTAGCTGATGCCCGCGACTTAGTTCGCGTGGACTTTATGGCACCGGCGTATAAATATGCTCATCAGGCTAAACAACAGGTGATCCAGACCTTCGATTTTTATACCTCAACAAAAAGTGTTCATTAGGCTAAACTACTTTTGCTAAGACGTCATTTTTATATTTCTTATAGTTTATCTGGACCAATAAGGTTCTGCATCAGGTGTTCCATTTCCAAAATTAATTATAGCTTATTTATGTTGCTCAGGCTTAACAGCTAAAAAAAAAAGTTTTATTCGAATCCGTCCAGTATTTCCGGAGATTAGCGTGTACAAACAGACAGACATTTTTAAAATTCTTTTCTATTACTACTTTTTTTTCGAAATATATTCAATGTACAGACACTTTTGTCTACTGTTTTATTATATGTATATAGGTATAGATATGTTTAGACAGATAAAATAAAATCCGAAAAATCTTTTTTGTGTTCTGTTACTCTTTTATTGCCGCCTACACCCATTTCTTGTTAATTTTATCAAATGTACAGACACGCGGTTTCTACTGTTTTATTATATGTATTGATAAGAAGTGTAAAATCTCAAAAACAAAGTCCGCACCGACACAGCTTATTTATCGAAAATTATACTTACTTACTTACTTACTATCTTGGCTCAGCGTCCCAAGGTGAGTCTTGGCCTCCAGCACAAGAGCACGCCAGCGTTCTCGGTCCTGTGCTATCTCTTATAAAATATATAAATATCGAAAATTATAATAAACCTTATTTGTAATTGATTTATGCAGTGGTTTTTGCTTAAAACCCCTTTTCCCAAATGACTTTACGTATTTTTTACGCGCTCGATTTACCATAATTTGTCGCTTGGTTTCACCACACTGCTTTCGCCCGCCACAATCTTAGATGAAACAACATGCTTTTAGGTCGTGCCTACCGGTGAGTTTGAGTCCGCGACTAGTTCAACCTTAAATCCATTTATACTATAACTTGGCAGAACAATCTTTTTAGATTGGTCGTTATTTTCAATAATTCTTTTTTATTTAGCAATTAGCATCGTGTCACGAATGCCAAATGAGTAAAAGTTATTTTAGAATAAATATTGACGATCTTCGTGACATGTCTACCCAATTAGCAATAAAATCTTGATAGTGTGTGCCCAATTAGCAATAAAGCATGTATTATATAGCATAGCATTCGTGATGTAATAATAGTTAACAAAGTTCCGCTAATCCTGAGGTTCTGGAATGGATCCCAACCAGGGAAAGTTGAAAAACAGTCCTTCAAATAGTCCTGGGTCTTTATCGAATATAATGAAATTATTTTAGAACTAGCCGAAGCCCGCGACTTCGTTCGCGTGGACTTTATGTCTCTGGAAAATGCTCATCAGGCTGAACAACTTTTACTAAGGCGACATTTTTATATCTCATAAAGTTTAGCTGGACCATTATGGTTCTGCATCAGGCGTTCTATTTTCCAAAATCATTTATACCGTATATGTTGCCCAGGCTTAATAGCTTTATAACAAAAAAAGTTTCATTCGAATCCGTCCAGTATTACCGGAGATAAGCGTGTACAAACAGACAAACAGACATACAGACAAACAGACAGACATTTTTTTTTTAATTTTTACTCTAGGGTAAATCAGGCATACGTGCCCCAGTCGATAACGTGCCCCACTCGCAGAAATGACAGATGCATTTTGAATTTGGCGCTAATTTGGTCCGTGCGGGTTAGTGACAGAAGTATGGCGTCGATGTAAACAACTCAGTGCTGTTATTTATTTGTTTTTACGAAGAAAAAGTGGTCACAAGGTATGTATCATAGTCTGAAAATGTTTTGTGTCTATTGTAACATTGAGTTCAAGTGTTTGCTTCTTGTTTTTTTCCGTTTTTAAAGTTTTATTCTAAAGCTAACCTCTTTGAACTATTGTGTACCTACAATTGCGTTTCATTTTTCCTAAACTTTTTTGTTGAAATCAAGTGGGGCACGTTACACTAATTCAAGTCTACATGCCCACTGGTACCCACCCTGATGAAGAAATAGAAGAAATGTATGAACAATTAAACACAATAATAGATTTAGTAAAAGAGAAAGATAACTTGATTATAATAGGGGATTTCAATGCAGTAGTAGGAGAGGGTAATGTAGAAAATATAATAGGTAAATATGGATTGGGGAAGAAAAATGAAAGAGGAAAGAGATTAATAGAATTCTGCAAAGAGAACGATTTAATAGTCACTAATACTATGTTTAAACAGCCAAAGAGAAGACGGTACACTTGGAAGATGCCTGGTGATATAGGCCGATTTCAAATTGATTATATTATAGTACAAAATAAATTTAAGGAAAACGTTAAAATAAGCAAAACTTATCCAGGAGCAGATTTAAGTACAGATCATAATTTGTTAGTTAGCAAAATAAACATGCATATAGGTAAAAAAAGTAGAATAAATAGACCAAAGAAAATAGATCTCACTAAAATAAAAGAAAATTCTAGTCAAAGCGTGCAATATAGTAATAAAGTAGGAGATAAATTAGAATTATACAAAAAGAATAGAAATACAGAAGAAAGTAAAGATGTAGAGAAAAACTGGTGCGCATTAAGAGATATTATAAAAGATAGTGCAGAAGAGCATTTACAAAATAGAAAAATAGTACCGCGGAAGCAATGGCTAAATAACGAAATTCAAGATTTGATGTTGGAACGTAGAACACTCAGAAACAAGAACGATATCAAAAGCATACAAGAATACAAACGATTATCTAATAAATAACACTGAAATGCAGACAAGAAAGAGAGAAAGCCATTGAAAAAGACTGCGACGACGTAGAAAGATTTTTAAATAAAGGAAAACCAGACATAGCTTATAGCATCATAAAAAAATTAAAAACAAACCATAAAACAAAAAGTACAGTTATTTTAAATGAAGACAATAGAATATTAATAGACGATAGAGAAATAGTAGAAAGATGGGTTGAATATATAGAAAAACTTTATGATGGAGAAGGTTTGTGTGATGAGGATATAGAAGATGAAAATAGGGTAGAAGAAAACGAGATAGGGCCTGAAATAACGCGCGAAGAATTTGAATTTGCACTCAATAGTTTACAAAATAACAAGGCCGCTGGAGTAGATGGAATACAAATAGAACTTATTAAATATATTAAATGTCACACACTCATAGACGAGATATTTAAATTAATACAAGAAATATATAAAACAGGAAAAATACCAAATGATTTTAAAATAAGTAGAACCGTTACGATACCAAAAAAACCAAATACGAAAAGATGTGAAGAATATAGAACGATTAGTTTAATTACACAAGCATCAAAAATATTGATAAAAATAATACAAAATAGAATCCGACCTAAAGTAGAAAATATAGTAGGCAACGACCAATATGGTTTTCGCCAAAACAAAGGCACTCGAGAAGCAGTTTTAGCACTTAGAATTATAATAGAAAGAAGATTGGAACTTGGTTTAGAAACACATATTGCGTTTATAGATTTAGAGAAAGCGTTCGATAAAGTAAATTGGATACTAATGATGAAGGCGCTTAAGAATGCTGGCATAGACTATAGAGACAGGAGAATAATCAAAGAACTGTATAAAGAACAAGAGACAATAATAGAAAGTAATAATGAAAAAAGACAGGCTAAAATACGACAGGGAGTGAGGCAGGGTTGTCCACTTTCTCCACTGATATTCAATCTATTTATAGAAGCAGCAATATCTCAAATCAAAGACCAAGATTTAGGAGGAGTTAGTATTAATGGAGAAAAGATACATTTTATAAGATTTGCAGATGACATAGCAGCCCTTGGAAGCAGTTCACAACAGTTAGAAAAGTTAATAGAAGCAATGAATAATATTTTTAAAGAACATAAATTGAGTATAAACATAAATAAAACCAAGTCCTTAATTGTCTCAAAGTCAGGTCCAGTAATTAAAAATATCCAACTTAATAATAAAACAATAGACCAAGTTCAGAGTTTCAAATATTTAGGAACTATTATCAACGAAGAGGCAAGATGCTCAGAAGATATTAAGAAGAGGATTGCTATTGCAAAAAGTACATTTAAGAGTAAAAAATACATATTTTGTTCTGGTATTAAAGAAAGTTTACGTAAAAGATTTATTAAAACATTTATATGGAGCACTGCCTTGTATGGATGTGAAACGTGGACGATGACCAAAAAGGATAGAGATAGATTAGAAGCATTTGAAATGTGGTGCTGGAGGAGAATGAAAAAAATAAGTTGGACAGAAAAAATTACAAATGAGAAGGTATTAGAGGATGTGAGAGAGAAAAGACAAATAATACAAATTATAGAAAATAGAAGAGGCAAAATGTTCGGTCATCTACTACGCCACGATGCATTCTTTAAAACAATAATGGAAGGAAAAATAGAAGGAAAGAGAGGAGTAGGAAAACCCAGAAGGAAATTTATAGACCAAATAGAAGAAAAATTAAAAGTGAAAACATATAAAGAGGTTAAGAACTTAGCGGAAGGAAGAGAGACATGGAAAGCACTCCACCGACAAGAGCCCAGCTCTTAAATATAAGAAGAAGACGTTACACTAAACTTTGCTAATGCGCCCCGATTTCTTTCGGGTGATGTGCCCCACGTCTGTATTAGTTTTATATTTTTATTTTTAAGTATTTCTGATCGGTTATTTTATTTCAGGAAATGGGGAAGGAAAAAGCTGCAGATCCAAGAAAATGGACAGAAGAAAATATGAAAAAAGCTATAGAAGATGTCATAAGCAAGAAAATGGGAGTTGATGAAGCTAGCCGGACATATGAAATACCGTCAAGAACCTTACGTAGACACATCCTGAAAGGCTGAGATAGCAAGCAAAATATAGGTAGACCTTCGGAATTAGGACATGAAAATGAATTGAGACTTGTAGCTCACATCAAACGTCGCGAATCCATCGGATTTCCTCTAGAACAATCAAGACTGCAGTCTATTGCTTACGACTTTGCTGAAAAACTAGAATTACCTCATCAAAGTCAAAGTCAAAGTCAAAAATTTTTTATTCAATGTAGGATAAATTTATCTCTTATTAAAGGTAATTTTTTTTAAATATTTTTTTTAGTGCAGAAGCTAAAAACTACTAGCGTTTCTGAACGACCACTGCTGGGAAGATTACGCCGAAAGAAACCCAGTTCAGTATTGGTCCCTACCCAGCCTGATGGGCTATGTTACAATTACAATACAGATTTACACTTAAGCTATACATTTAAATTATACAATTACAATTTGCAGACAACTATTTCCAAGAATTTTTCTCAGATGATGATAAGAAGTCATTTACATGATAATACGCATTTTGTAATAAATGATTTTTAACGGCTGTCTTAAACTTAGATAATGGTAATGCTACTATATCATCTGGAATTTTATTATAGAGGCGCAAGCCGAGACCCACAAAAGATTTTTTTGTTTTCTCTAACCGCAAAGCTGTGATGGCTAATTTATTTTTATTTCTCGTGTTAATACTATGAATATCACAATTTCTCTTAAATGAGTGTATATTCTGACGCACGTACATAATGTTCGCATAGATGAATTGCGAAGGGAGGGTCAAAATATTTATGTCTTTAAATAGTTCCCTCAAAGACTCTCTAGCACCTAATTTATATATAAATCTGATAGCGCGTTTTTGTAAAACAAATATGGTATTTATATCTGCAGCGTTACCCCATAGCAATATTCCATAGGACATAACACTGTGGAAGTACCCAAAATATACCAAACGCGCTGTATCAACGTCAGTCATTTGCCTAATTCTTCTAACCGCATAGGCCGCAGAGCTAAGTTTTCCAGCTAATTTTTGAATATGGGCACCCCATTGCAACCCTGAATCAAGCGTTATTCCCAAAAATGATGTGTTATCAACCATATCTACTGCTTCCTTATCAATAAATAATCGTGTTGGAACTTTTGTAACATTTGGTAAGCAGAACTTTACACATTTCGTTTTTTTTGCATTTAATACTAAATTATTTGCTGTAAACCAATCCAACACTTGCGACAATATATTATTCATCTCATCAGAGGTGTCAGTTTTTCTATCTACGCTGAAAACAAGGGAAGTGTCATCAGCAAAAAGTACAGCCTTACAATCTTTAACATAATATGGTAAATCATTAATATAGATCAGGAACAACAAAGGACCCAAGATAGAACCCTGGGGCACACCCATCACTACGGTTGATCCTTCAGATTTTACTTGATTTACACTAACTTTTTGAATTCGGCTACTCAAATAAGATTCAATCAATTCAAGAGCCTTCCCTTTTATTCCGTAGTGCTCAAGTTTGGATAGAAGGGTTTTGTGGTCTACACAATCAAAGGCTTTGGAGAGGTCACAAAAGACACCAATTGCATTCTGACAACACTCCCAAGCATCATAGATGTTTTGTAATAGTGCAACACCTGCATCCGTTGTTGATCGACCCTTAGTAAATCCATACTGATCACCATGGAACAGACTATTTTTGTTAAAAAATCTAATAATTGGTTAAAAATTATCTTTTCGAATATTTTGCTCAGTGCTGGCAGAATAGAAATGGGACGGTAATTTGTTGGATCATTTCTGTCACCAGTCTTAAATAGAGGGATAACTTTACTTAACTTCATCATGTCAGGGAAAGATCTCGCGTCTACACATTTATTAAATATGGAAGCTAAGTAAGGCGCAATTACATCTATAATATTACTTATAACGGATACAGAAATGTCCCACAAATCACCAGTTTTTTTATTATTCAAGCTTTTAAAAGTATCAATGATATTTTTAGATGTGACGTATTTGAATATTAGCCTATCTTTACATTTAGGTACGCAATTGGTTAATAGCTTTTTTGATTTCCTAGATGAGGACATTAGTGGGGCGGTTGTATTTAGGGGAATGTTTGTGAAAAAGTTCTCAAAGTATTGTGCGACATATTCACTAGTGTCTAGAACCTTATTGTTAATGTTTAACTCAATTTTATTTACTCGTTGCTTGTTTTTCCCGGTTTCAGTGTTAATAATATTCCAGGTTGTCTTTATTTTATCTTTAGAATCTAGAATAGCTTTCCTGGTGTATAACGACTTCGCGCATAAACATACGATTCAATAAGGAGAAAAAACAAGCTGGATGGGATTGGTTTCAAGGGTTCATGAAGAGGCTCAGTGAATCAAGTGAAGAATGTTCTGATGAAAATGAAAACACTTGTGAAGAATGTCTCGAATCTTACTTCCATACAAAGAAAAAAAGTGACTGGATCCAGTGTTTGCAGTGTTCTGGCTGGTTGCATGAAGATTGCTCAAACTTCCCAGAGAAATGCAACAAGTACGGTGACCAAAATAAAGGGAAAGGAAAAGGAAAGAAGACTAAAAAATGAAGGCTTTATTGGGGCACATATGACTGATGTATCCGTGGAATGTGCCCCACCCTAGACTTTAAGAAATCGTTGACCTCAGCTATTTTAATTATTTTTGAGAAGTTATTTTTTGTTTTTGTTATACCTATTGAGTCAGAGGTTAAGACTAATTACTTTAATAAACATGTTTTAAATAACACCGTTTATTATTTCAATTTTTCGAATGGTGGGGCACAATTGCCAGGTTTACCCTATTACTACGTCTCCATCGCCCCCAATATTTTTTTTGGAAATATATTTAATGTACAGACACACTTTTTTTACTGTTTTATTATATGTATAGATATAGATATATTACTGATGAGTTAGCACATTAGTGGCGTAGACGAAGCGAGGCCTATGCTCAGTATGTGTCTGAAAGAAGGGCTGTCATGATGATGATGAGTTAGCCCATAACACAAATTTTAACTTTATTTAGGGCTACCTCAGTGTAATTTGTCAAAAAAATACTCATCTTTTATGATCAAAAGTTAAAAGCTGAACAAATTAATTTACAGCGCTAGAACTAAATAAATAAAATTATTTTCTCAAATGCTGTAGAAAATACATGGCTGTAGCAGGATATTGGCTCAATATAAAATTACTCTGGCGTTCGTGTCCAGCCTTTTAATAGATTCGACGCTAAAATGGCTGCTAGAAAAACATCTTATAGACAGGGAGAATAGCTCTAGAATTTAATTGAAAAGCTTGCGGAGCATAAAAAGTTAAGTGTCTTTTGATGGATAGATGGAGTCAAAATAAAATGAAAAATCTTTTTATTACTTCCTAAATAACGGCCCACCCTGAACTTTTCAGGAGTACCTAAGTATGTATGACTGAAACGTTTTTTCTCGAATCACTCTAGCTGCGCTCCGCGCGGAAAAAGTAGCGTATGTGTGTTGTGTGAGCTTCCTGCATACCAAATTTAATCAAAATTGGTCCTGCCGTTTGCGCGTGAAGAAGCAAAAAACATACAAACTCAAAAATTTTCGTCTATATATTAGTGTGATTGAAAAACATACCTACGCCACGCGTGCGCTAGGGCTGAGTGACTAGTTTTGTGATAAACATTTTACAAGATTTACAATTTGAAAAATTACTTAATTTGAAAAGTAGGACGTACGTACAAGTTTTGGTACAAGACTAGTACGTTCGCGACTAACTCGTACGTACGTCCTACTTTTCAACATTGTCAATTTGATCGCTATCTATTTTGCTCTTGTAAGGATGACAGTTATCATTTTATTTATCGCACTCGGCTATGGTGTTCTTTTAGCAGGATTGGATATTTATCTTTTTTAAGCTATTGCATAGCTTCTATCGCGGGCCTTGAGCGCGGGGACCGAATCCAGAAATTCCGTAACGAAAAAACCTCACGCTCCCCACTCCGACGGGCACGGAGGTGTGGCTTGAAGGCCGTGCATCGTCTAACGTCGTTTCAGTTCGGCAGTCTTCGACACGGCGTTGTGTGCGTGCGATTAGACGTATTGTATAAGTTGATACAAAATGCTATGCAATAGCTTTACCGCGGCAGTCCCCGAGTGCCACAGGTCTTTTTTTTTTTAAACTAGGTCTGTAACTAATCCCGAGCCCCTTTAGCCGAAATAAACGAACAGTTGCAATTAAAGTTTACGATACTCGAGAGCCGCGTTGCTGTTACTGGTTTTTTCGTTTAGGGTTCCTTTGGTTTGTCTATGAAAGACACTTGGATAAAAAAGGTATCGTATTTGAACATTACAAACAGTTTGTGGGTTATTTAAATATTTAATGATATTGAGTACATAAATGATAAAGAAAGGTTTTGTTAGAGGATTAGACTGAACTTGCCGTAAAACTTATGTGCTGAAAACAGTCTTCAAATCTTTTAAAAGGAATTATAATGTCACGTCACAATAAAAATAATAACTTATTTATTCAGGGAAAATTACATAGGTACTTAATATTTTTTTTACCTCTTATTTTCATAATAATTAAGATGCTTTTACTTAAAATAAGGTTAATATATATATTTACGTGTTGTTAAATTTAAATAATATTTTATAAAATATGGAACCTTTCGCAAATTGAAATATTCCGACTTGCCTCTACTGTGACCCATCGTCCTGAATTTCGTTGGAACTGTTGATAGCTGCAGCATTTTCCTTCTTGTTTTGACTAGAAACACTCTTCGTAGCGTATTGCCAGCGGAGAGCAGTTTGTGTCCTTTTTTACTGAAATCTTGAAATATTTAGAAATCATAAGTACATAAGTATTATTTATTTGACGTCTATCCTCAGCTCACTTTTTATTATAATTCATGTTATAGGGACATAGTCCTCAATGTGTTGATGAAATATCTAGTTTATGTAGCTTTTCCTCAAAAAATAAATTTTAATATACACCACACGTATTGTAAATTATACTTATTGACGTGTAAAAGTGTCTGTAAAGGTTATTGAAAAAACATTTGAATTTTGAATTTCCACGTTTTGTCTTTTCTCATACACTTCAACACTCTAAAGTAAAAAACAATATGTCATTTTATATTCTACAATTAAACCGGTCTAGTAGACCCGCATGGCATTATATTTTCTCTTAATTGTAAAATAATGTCACGCTCAAGTCTTTAATAATTCTACACTGATCATCTTTCTTACTAAAATAATCCATTGTCTACCACAATTTACAAAGTAACTTTGTACTCCAACTTCTCGGCTTTTGCGGTTATAAAGTTGGTGTTTGATGAGCGTCAT
The DNA here is from genome assembly GCA_963555685.1 of Acrobasis consociella. Lineage (NCBI taxonomy): Eukaryota > Metazoa > Arthropoda > Insecta > Lepidoptera > Pyralidae > Acrobasis > Acrobasis consociella. The sequence goes on from OY743107.1 coordinate 2,335,331, forward strand.
CAATAATTCACTCCCTTTGAAGTGAGTTTCTTATGGTTGTCATTTGATAGCTTTTCCTTTGTTTTGTGATCTGCAACATTGGAACTTTTTGATGTATTAACGCTGAAGTAAATTTAAGTCTTAGATCCCACCTATCCCAGTTTATCATGGTGACCCTCACATGAGATATTAGAGAGATGTAGATAGTAGAATATGCTCAGGAAGTACATGAGATACCTAGGAGGTTATATAGACAGTAGACTATGCTCAGGAAGCACAGTGAGATATAGAAGATAATGTAGGCAGTAGGTAGAATATGCTCAGGAAGCAATGAAAACACTGACTCAAATATTTAAATGCACTGCATGCACAATGGATATAAAAGTAAGCTACAATTTAAAACTTTAAAAATGATGTAGACGATACTCCTGATTAAATTTGAAGGAGAATTGGAATAAAAATGAGTCATAAATTATAAAATGTGTCAACAATTTGAACAAAATTTCTAAAAGCGAACAGGATGAGATGATGATGAAGCAAAGAGGCAGTACGCAGAAAGAAGGTGTCACGATGGCTATCGTTATAAGTTGGAGAAAATACAAAAAGATAAACATTATATTTAATTTATATCATCAATAATTCACTCAAATTTGAAGTGAGATTCTTTTGGCTGTCATTTGATAGCTGCCTTTTTTTGATTTAATGGGTTGGAAATTTGGAACTATTCAACGTTAAATGACGCTGATGTAAATGATAATTGAAAATATAAAAAAGATAAATATAAAACTAGTGGCTTTGTGAGCTGTAGACCTCATGAGTCTGTCCTGGCAAAGTTTGGAACTTAATAATTTTCACCACGCACCTTAAACCATATAGATAGCTCCGTCATTTTGAAAAAAATACATAACCGAATAATACGTATCTACCGAATTAAACTACTACTTTGTATGTGGTATTTTAATCCAGTAATCCAGGCACTCGGTATTTATTTCGAGAATCCCTACGGAAAATCAGCAAATGGAACGTTGGTCGGCTAAAGTTTAATTGCAACAGTTCGTTTATTTTGTTCCGAGTCGCTGCTTTGAGTTGCCGAATGTTCAGTGTTCAGCTCACGATCTGTCAGTTGTTGCGTTCTGTTCGGTTTTCGATTAACAAGTGATTGCCAAAGTTGGATTTATTTCTGTGGAGGCAAGACCAGTTGGTGTTACCATATATTTTTCAGTTTCTAATTAAAGTTCATAAATAATGATTATATAGAATCAAATTGTGAAGCTCAGAAATAGATTAACAATGCATAATATGCATGTCAACCGTCACCTAAGGTTACCAAAGACCTTGCGAAGTGGAAAAAAAAATAGCCGAAACAGTTTAAATGATTTTTCTTTAGTTATTTATTCGCCTTACGACATTTCATGTAGTTCCGGCAGAGTAAAATAGTACCACTCCAAGTCTTCCCGTGGATGTCGTCGATTTAGGAAATACAAGCTAAACAAAGCTTATAAACATCAATCAAACCCGTCTGGCCGCGAGGAAAGTGTAGGCCAAATCCTCTGGCTGCTCTGGCCAAGTATGGCTCTGGTAGTATAGAGAGGGTTTTACCCTTGCAGTGGAGACTAAAAAGACCTGATGATGACGATGATGATGACTACGACACCCATAAGGAGAGGTGGAGTACCATCACATTCTATAACAGAAGTTACACGGCTAATATCCTACACGTTCACTAACGATAGTTAAATCGCTCCATTTGGCAAATGCATTCCGATAATGCCACAAGTATTCGCTTTCAATCCTGAACTGAAAATGCCTGTGCCAATGTGGTTTGAGTGGATAATATCAAATGTGTTATTTTAACTCGAATGATCATTTTATCACTATTAGTATCAATCACTACCGTTACCGTTGAAGAAAGTCATCGCGATAAACATAGGTACTTTTTTAATAGCGGTTTACGTCCCACTGCTGGGCAAAGACATCCTTTCTTTCCTTCCATTACTCTCTGTTCTTGGTCTTGACTTCTAATCGTGTTAGAAGTCGTGTGCCTATCTCGTTTTAAAATACTTGTGATTTTAAATTTACTAGTATGAAATAGAGAAGACAGCCAGTATCACTGCAATGGTGATACCAAATGACGCGTGAAAATAGAAAGGAACCAACATATGATTCGCTGCTAGCCCCGTCGTAGACTATCAAAATGTTTTAGATTCTCGAAATATTTATCCAAAGCTGTGTAGACTTATAATTGACACTCACATAAGTCGTTCAAAAAATATACAGATACAGATACATTTTCACGCCTATATCCCTGACGGGGCAGACAGAGCCCAGAGCCGCAAGACCCAAAGGCCATGTTTAGCGCCCACCATCAGCTTTCAGATGGAAAAGGAATCAAAATTCAAATCAAATCAAATCAAAAAATATGAATGCTGATAATGTACCTACCTTATATTACTTTTCAAAACCAAAAAGGGACTTTACCCCCAAAATTACACGACCAAATTTGATTTAAAAATGGGACCTGGTCGGAAATTGAATTTTCCAAATATCCAGACGTCAACATGCATAAATAACCGGCCAAGTGCGAGTCGGACTCGCGCACGAAGGGTTCCGTACCATTATCTATAAAAATCAAGTTTTTTGTATGGGTGCTCCCCTTAAATATTTATTTTATTTTAATTTATTTATAATTAAAATAAAAATACAACTGAGTATTTTGTAAATATTTAAAGTGCTGATATCAATAATTGCAACAGTAGCTGTTGCAATTATTGATATCGAGCAAAAAAGGGCAAATAAAGTATGGGAGCCCCCTTAAATATTTATTTTATTTTGTTTTTAGTATTTGTTGTTGTAGCAGCAATAGAAATACATAATTTGTGAAAAATTAAACTGTCTAGCTATTGCGGTTCTTGAGATACAGCCTGGTGACAGACAGACGGACAGACAGCGAAGTCTTAGTAACAGGGTCCCGTTTTTACCCTTTAGGTACGGAACCTTAAAAAATAAAAGATCGAGGTTACTGATAACCTCTTTCGGAAGTCGGTTAAAGATAAAAAAAGGTTTGTAGTAATCCTTAACTTTTTACTTAATTTGGGGCTAGCTCAATCAGTGTAATTTTTCCTTACATATTTATTTCATTGCTTATTACTGGGTTTACCTCATTGTTATCACTTAGTCTTTAAACGAGTAATTTTATATTTTATAGTTATATAGCTATAATTAGGATCACGGGAACGTTTTCAAAGCTTGGGATGAAAAATTTGTTTAGGTATAATTTTTGTAGCACCTGTTTTTTACACTCAGGTATTCCGTAATATATGATAAAATACGAAGTGAAATTTTCAATTTACACTTTACTCGGAAAAATTAATTCCCAAACATGAAGCGTAAACAAACCTTGTGGTTTGAGTCGACGTTGCCTACACCTGTGGTACTCAAAAAACAAGCCACGCTCAGGAGCCGACCGCCTTTGTTATGTTTTGACGTAATAATACGATGGCTTAAGTTTTTGTCGTGAATCTTTGGACTGTGTATATGTCCTAAGATTGACGATATACATACATTGCGAATAAAAATCTCCGTGTTTTTATGCTCTCAATATTACATCAATAGCGAGGCCTCTTCCTCCTCAAGAATTTTATTATCGGTTTCCTTTCAGCTACTAATTTTGGAAGAAAAAAATTGATTTCATTTTAATATTACAAAAAGAGAAGATAAAGAAACCCTCAAGAATCAAGAAGAATCAAGAATCAAGAATCATTTATTTGCATTATACAATAGATATCAGTGATGTTAGTAAATGTTAGTATGTACATTGTATAAACCTGCAGGCAGGTAAGCAAACATTGTCAACATAAAATTATTTTAAAATGGAATTATTTTTAGAATGGAACCTCGAGAAAAAAGAGCGCAGAACAGTAACTCATCACATCATACTAATATTATAGATGCGTAATTTTGTGAGTGTGTGCGTGTGTGTGTGTGCGTATGTTTGTTCCTTCTTCACACTCTGGATTAACACATGCTACTTTTTCCGCGTGTAACATAGCGGGGCACAGCTAGTTAATCATACAGCCGCAGTACTGAATCTCTACACTTTCTTAGCAAATTTGTTACACAGTCAAAGATACAACGTTTATACACAAGCGTCAATGTGTAGGTAAAACGTAGGGCTATCGTATATTGACACATTTAAACCCGTGTCTTAAATTTAATTACAAAAAAGTTTGAAATTTCTTCACCAAAAATATTTTATAAATAAAAGCAATTATGTATGTTCTTGTAAGCTATGCAAATACGTAACAACACAACTTTCATACAAAGCTTCGGTATATTGCAAAACTTAAATTAGTACACTGCAAGAGAACAAGTTAGCTAAGTGGAGTTAAGAAACGGGAGCTATGGAGTTGTTTGTTTGAAAGGATTGGCATGTTCTGTTTTAATAAAGCAAGTAAAAGTCTGAATGAAAAGAAAAACTTAGAAAGTACCAGCTGCTTCTCTCACCGCGGATTGTAGAAACCGATGGAGGAAATGGGTGAAAATGCCAATCATGTCAATAGGCAGATTTCAGATAGTCCAATTGCAGATGTTCTGAAGAAAGGTGGTGTAATGAGTACCCATAACCGGAGTGTGCCTAAAAAGAGTTATGATAAGGATCGTAGTAAGTAGAAATCCATAGTATCGGCCTACTCCCATGGGAAACAGGCGTGAAAATATATGACGGCGAGTTCAAGATAATCCCATTTATTATTGTTTTAGATGTCCAAACAGAAAGTTGTTTACTACAAAACATAACTGCTACATTTTCAAATGATTCAACAAGTATAAAAGCGGTCGCCCTAGCGACGAGCGGCTCAGTCTTGTGCGGACCGCCGCACTGTGAACATCTCCTTTGTGTAGTGTGCTGTGGGCTTGGCCATAACTTATTTAATTGTGATTGTTGTAATAGATGAGGATTTGGTAAACCGATTTATTACAATGATAGTTGTTTCAGCTAGACGATAAGCCCAGGTGGACACAGATTCAATGACTGTGTGGGCCAGGGGTATTCAGACACATGTGGTTGGAATCCATGATACAGCGCGAGGCGGAGCGCTGTATTTATCGTCACACTTTTAGTGAGTTCGGCGTAGGTCATCTCTTGCTCCGTCATCAGAAGTTGGATCTGAATCTTTTGCCCACTTGAGTGAATCCATGGGAGAATAGGGGTGAAGAGTCCGACAGGGTCCGAAGAGTGTGATTATAATTGGTCCGTCTTTTGAATTGTCCAGGGATGATGAACCCGTATTTTCAGTTTGCCAGAGGGGTAAAAATGAGTGTGCGTGTGAGAAAAAGGAGTGAGGGCTTGCGGAGTCACACTTAGGTAAACATCGTGCTTGAGTGTGACGTCACGCAAAATTTCAATGCGCTATATCTTTGTCATTTTTGGTTTCTCAGGGAAAGGAAGGTGTGTGTGTACAAACTACAATGTTGTTTGATGGTCTAACCGATGGACCAAAAGTGTTTTTCCATTCGTCATGCCTATTCTGAAAAACAGGAACCTGTCTATTTATTTAATAATCGTATGGCTATTGTGTCTTTTTGCAGGGTGAACCAGTCTTCCGGCAGTCTCGAATAATGTGGTCCATGTCTTATTGAGGCGCGCCACATTCGCAAGCTGGGGAGTCAATCCAGTCGCACCGGAATTTAAACGATCTAGTTCGTCCCCATCCAGTTCTTAGTCTGTGGAGCTGGCACATTCTCTGCGTGGGAGAGAGAACCCTGATAGTTTTTCAGTGGGGTTGATGGTTGTATCCACAAAGGTGGATTCAAATTCTATTCTTTTTTTGATGGTAAAGGTGTTTTTTAACAGTCAATCCTATAGAGCTGGTGTCGTGACTTCAGTCTTAGCCTTTTTCATAGTTTGTGGATGGAGTTTAGCAGTGCAATAGCATTGCAAAGTGCAAACGTCTGTGTGTCGATAACTTATGGGGTCATTGACAGGCTCTGGTTTTAGTATCGCAACCCATCCTGTGTTGCATATGGTCTGTATGACAAATGGTCTGTGTGACAACCGTCTGTTCGACAAGCGTCTGTGTGACAAGCGTCTGTGTGACAAGCGTCTGTGTGACAAGCGTCTGTGTGACAAGCGTCTGTGTGACAAGCGTCTGTGTGACAAGCGTCTGTGTGACAATCGTCTGTGTGACAATCGTCTGTGTGACAAACGTCTGTGTGACAAGCGTCTGTGTGACAAACGTCTGTGTGACAAACGTCTGTGTGACAAACGTCTGTGTGACAAACGTCTGTGTGACAAACGTCTGTGTGACAAACGTCTGTGTGACAAACGTCTGTGTGACAAACGTCTGTGTGACAAAGCGTCTGTGTGACAAAGCGTCTGTGTGACAAGCGTCTGTTTGACAAGCGTCTGTGTGACAAGTGTCTGTGTGACAAGCGTCTGTGTGACAAGCGTCTGTGTGACAAGCGTCTGCCTGTCATCCATCTGTCTGTCAACCGTCTGTCTGTCAACCGTCTGTGTGACGAGTCACCTTAAGAACCTTTAGCGCCAGTAATGGTGCTAACGACAGTAAAGCGATCAGTGTAATGATACCTAACGTGTGTTTAGTTTCAGCTACTTTTGCAAAGGTGCTAAAGTGCTAACAAGTGAACCACAACTGCTAGCCACGTATTGCGGCCGAGTTGGAGTCAGCGGCAGTGCCGCAGGCGCTGGAGATTCCTAGTGAAGTGAGGTGAAGTGAAAAAGCGAGTTGATATCGTGTGAATTTCTGTGTCTTAATCTGCTGAATCGCAAAGATAACCTGGTGAGTTTTTATAATTTTTTTTGATTTAAGAGTAGAGCAGAGAGCAATTTATTTCGAAACCTTTAGTTTTAAAACATAAAGTAGAATAATGTCTAGTCGTTTGACCACTATGTAAGCAGAAAATAATTATGATTTCGCTATTTTAAATAAGAACGTGTATTATCTGCTAAGCTTAGTGAGTTGATCTTATCGTCATGAGTTAATAGATGAGCTTAACATCACTGGAGGTGGCATAAGTCACTGTTGGTTGGACCTGGCAGTGGCGCCAGTTAGTATGCTAGCAAATAGTCTAGTTTGAGTATTTTAAATTATAATTTTTAGCGTCTTATAAGCTTACGTGTGAATACTGTTGTAAAATGATAGTTATTAGGTACGTTACGTACTTCATTATTCGTAAAGTTGGAGAGATAAGTTCTCCTAGCCTCTAGTTCTTTATAAAGATTATAATGAGATAATGACCAGGGTGATGATGATGATAATATTGGTAATGAAGAGACATTGATGACGATGAAGATATTATTGATGAAGAGGTGATTAATAGGACGGCGAGCCTACCATGATGATGATCATGGTGATGACTTTATTTAAAAGGACCCTTTACCGTTTACTATGTGAGTAATAATATTTTACCATTAATTTATTATTTACTGTGTTTTAGGTTAACTGAAGTAAAGTCCCATTATTTGAGTAAATTTTTTATCTGGATAGTTAAATTCGAGTAAATATTGTGATATTATAGCCAAATTCAAGAATATCGTACTGATAAGCAATGTTATTTTTATTGTTAGGAAGTCCGTAGAAAAAAGATTAAGTTGCAAACGCTTTAACTGTATTCTAGCCGCGCTTTAGTATAACAAAAGTACTGTAAACGTTTGTTTTTCTTTACAGTTGGGTATTTTCCCGAGTAGATTATATTGTGCTGTTCGCGGGGTAAAGCGTCGCAGGGTAGTGTCGCTTGTCTTTGAACTTATTCATTTTAGCGTGGTTTTGGATTTATTATTGCGGAGGGGCTGATGGTGAAAGCGTTGTTTGGCTCCGGGGATCTGTGTCGTCATCTGCCTGTATTTCATACAAAGTCCCAGTGCAGTCGAAGTGCAAACAGTGGAAACTGTTTGTTTTGACGTTTGGAAGAAGGTGTCTGATTTGACTTGTTGGGAAGTAGCGTATATTATCTACCCAGTTGACATTTATTTTCACTTCTTCTTCTTATCGTGTCGGTGGCTTGAATTTTAAATTTTGTTCTTCGAGAATGTTGCCACTTTTACGCTTCCCTCCGAGGCAGAGTATAGGTCAAGCACGGTACAGCTGGTAGGGCATTGAGGTGATCTAATGATCTAATCGTCATGACCACAATCGCCCTGTGCTTCTGCTTGGTCTATATGGCACCAGCGCGCCAGATTATGTTTACATCGGCCTACTTCAGTTCGGAGGCAATTCAAGCACCTCCAAGTAGCCTATGGCAGTTTATGACCTGGCGGTAGCGCCTCTGATACTGTTCGCACCACATTCTAAACCTAGATGATTCCGGTTGTTCTTACGTATAACAACTCGAATCATTATGACGATTTTTCACCTGTTTAATTATTTGAAAAATCGAGATGCTTTCCGGGCATGAAACTTAAAGCAAATACACAAGTGTTTCCATGATAGGTTGAGAAGGATGTGGGAGCCAGAGAAGCTCATTAGGAAGACCGATAGCATAGCCGAAGGCTTTATTGCCAAAGGTAGAGTGATGAATTGCATTGTTTGTTTTGTTGTGACCGTCTCAGGTGAACGTACTAGAGTTGACCCGTAGTCCGTTAGTGGTGGGTGGTATGCGGTCGGCTCTTGTGGAGGTCGAGTTTCTGGAGGGAATCATAAGGTCAAGTGGACCTGGTGATCTTTTTGTTATTGTTATGTCTTGGTGATCTCTCCTAACTCAATTAATAATAACTGTATCTTTTTTTTTTAAACGTCGTTAAAATTTAGAAGTTCTATTAGTTTTGATTCAATTTAACTTTCATAACTGGTAAAGAGAAAATATAATTAATAACAACTTTGAACTAACAGGAAGGTTGGCTGCGTTCCTTAATACGTGATCGCTGCACATACACATGAAGTTATTACTATCCAATTCGATTTTAAAGATTTATCGATGTTTATTTTTTGTTTTGAGTTTATTATATTTTAGATCGTTTAATCCAATTAAGTACCTAAGTCGTCGAATAAAGATGGTTATTTATAGGAAAAAAATATAAACAGTACACAATAATTAATTAAACTAAAAACTAAATAAACTACCTAAATTAAAATATTAAAAGTATGAACTAAAATATAACTAAAAAAATATAAAAATAAAACATTATATTAAGAGGTACCTAAGAGACTGGCGGCATTGCCTCGTCGTACAGCAAGACTTCTAAAAAAAATAACTAAAGCTTTGTTTTGATCAGGTTTGGCCGAACGGTACAGTTTGTGCTTTGTGTTGATCTTAAATATGAAACCCGAGGACGGGTGTTACTGTCAAGATGGCAGTGTCGGCGAGTTAAAAATTGATTCCTTCGAATTGATCCATGAATTTTGTTGATTCGAATGATTGAATACGTAACCATTGTGCAAAAAATCCCTTAGTCATGATTTCTTTATAATTATTCCTGTACAGATCTTGGCTGACGGACAAATAAAAGACCAGTTCAGAAAAGTAATTTTGCGAGGCACTCTTCTGGAGTAGAATTTTTGCGAGTTAAAATTTTGTTGTAGTTTTGTGGGACGCTTAGTGCCAAGCTAGATCAGAATCATTTTATGGTTATTTCTAACCATGCTACCATAGAATACATTATGGTACAAGTGCAGAGGATTCGCTCCGAAAAATCAATTAAAGGAATAGAGACTCTCGCTACGATACAATTGGGTTCAATTCGGGTCGCACAACGCTGATAACTTAGTTATGTTCACCTAGACATTCCATCTCTTTCTATCGCGTAACGCTTATCTTTTCTGGCGCACTGATTAGCCGCGCTGGCGTGGCCGCTGTACGTTCTTGCGTTTTTGATACTTGCCGCGGAGTAAGACAGGCCTGATGCTACTTACTAGTTTAAAATACCATTGAGAGCGCGTACGAGGGCGTACGCATGTCAGGTTGGCCGTGACGGCGAGTTCAAGATAATCCCATTTATTATTGTTTTAGATGTCCAAACAGAAAGTTGTTTACTACAAAACATAACTGCTACATTTTCAAATGATTCAACAAGTATAAAAGCGGTCGCCCTAGCGACGAGCGGCTCAGTCTTGTGCGGACCGCCGCACTGTGAACATCTCCTTTGTGTAGTGTGCTGTGGGCTTGGCCATAACTTATTTAATTGTGATTGTTGTAATAGATGAGGATTTGGTAAACCGATTTATTACAATGATAGTTGTTTCAGCTAGACGATAATCCCAGGTGGACACAGATTCAATGACTGTGTGGGCCAGGGGTATTCAGACACATGTGGTTGGAATCCATGATACAGCGCGAGGCGGAGCGCTGTATTTATCGTCACACTTTTAGTGAGTTCGGCGTAGGTCATCTCTTGCTCCGTCATATATAATGTATTTATGTCAATAGGCAATGCAGTTACCAACCCATCACTATTTTGATTCCACCTTCCGCCAATTATTACGCTTAAAGTTGCTTTTGAGACTTGCGTCTCTGGGCAAGATAATGCTCTGTCAGACCATTTACAGATAAAGGCGTGATACTATTTATGTATGTAGGTAACATAATTTTATTCATTTAAATTAAAATACAAGTATACTTACTCTGTCAATAACTTTTACATGAAGACTGTTGCAGAGCGCTAATATTTAGCCCAATTGCGTCCCATATGGCATACTAAAATAAAAAGGCCAAAAAATCGAAACTATAAAAGTTTTCCTTATTACGTGCGTTAAGCATATCATAGACATAATTGTAACGCTTAAGTCAGTTTTAGTATACTGAGATTAGACCTAAAAGCTATCTTTGTTTTTGGTCTTCTTTTTTTTACCATTTCCCATTTATTAATATAGGTAAAGCACACAATGTCTTTTCTTTCCAATTTTCTCTATCACTAGTCATACTTTCACCTACCCCTATGTTTGGGGAGTGTGTTCGTGTTTGTTTCGTAAAGATGAAAAAGGCGACACCTTACGAGTTATAATTTATTCACCAATCACCAAAGTTACAAAAATATGTTAAAAATGTTATGAATGCACCCGTCATTGCACGCGTCAAATGTGCACTGTTTTCAATATATTTACAATAAACTGCACGCGATTCGGCCGATGGTATTGCGAAATATGTTAGTTCCTCGGACACCCTACGACTTTCATATCGTTTCTCATGCATTCCTTCCATATTTTGTTGTCTACCTCTTAGTTGTTACGTCTAATCCCAGTATACTAAAACTGTTCTAGTTTAAGTCTATGATATTGAACGATTTTCTAGTTCGAGAATTTAGACAGACAGAATATTATATTACAAAATACCTAAAGCAATAGTACTATTCAAATTATTTAAGTTTCCATATTAACTAACAAATTAGATAACAGAATCTGCCAAATCTACGTTTAAATAGGTAATATTATGAAGTCAAATTTTGAAGTTAACGGTACAAGGCATAAGTGCAAGCGATTTCCATTAATAAATGGTCGTTTCGAGGAATCCATCTCAAAGTTCTTCTGTAAAGCTATCAGTTTAAGAAAGAAAACAAAAGTTTAAGTTTAGTAAAGATTAATCGTGCTCCTGCAGTGGTGACTAAAAAGACCTGATGCTGATGATGATAATGATTGACTAATATTATGTGATTCAAGAGATGACTCTAATTATTGAAGTTGCTTGGTTGGCTGAAAGAAATGCGTACCACCAGCGATAAGCGCGGGCCTAGTACAAATTTTTATATAAATCTGTTCCTTTGATATGTTTCTCTTGGCATAATAAAGATATTACAAACAAACAATAAAACAGACGATGTTACAGTGAAAAATGAAGGTCTGGCTACTGGAAGCCCACAGCTGCTAATTCTCCTGCTTCTTAAAGCGTTAGCGTTCTTCGCGTGAGCGGAAAGTGATATAAAATAAAGCATTTTGTTGGTATTTTTTGTTTTCTTTCAGACCAGCATGGAAGAAATTATTTTTTGTAAATGTTTAAATTATTCCTTACGTAGCGTAGTGCCAGACTTAAGTCCAAACAGGAATAATGTAAACGTGGCTTTATTGTCGCTATTTTCTAACACTTAACACCTGAACCGCCCAAGGGTCAAACATTCTCGAACAGGTTAAACCACGCAGTTAACCCTATAAAGGATACGAACATGAGGTATTCCAACTACACAGAAGCGTAATGCGTATATAATTTTGAGTTTAATTCCGAGTTGTTTGTCCGTACTTTGCACGGCCGATTATATAGCTTTGAGCTTGAAATTCACCGTTGTAGACCCTTGGTTTTTAGTGAATGGACTGTTGACTGTGTTCACTAGAAATCCCACTGCGTATCAAAATACTTCTTTTTCAAACTAGAAAATTTCGATGTGCGGATTTCCATATAATTTAAAAAAAGTGACACATATTTGATTAAAGTTGCATTAAAAAGACATGTTCGAATTGTGGTCCTGCGGCTATTGAAAAACGGTCGATAATTTTCAATACAATAGTTAATTAAATAATATTTGCCATCTTGAAAGACAAAGATTCTGTGACGGCAAGTATTGTAAAAGCTTAAAAAGAAGAGTGGGCCAAAGTTTAGACCAGCCTGGTCAAATTAATGAAAATACCCAACAAGAAATATCAACTACATCGACTGCGTAAATGCCTTCAAAAGAAGCCATGTGGTTGATTGTTCATCGGGTAAGTACAAAAAATGAACCTAACCTGTAAAAAAGCTTACTTGAATTTACTGTTTCTGAGCAGTATACTAAAATTTAAGGCGAAGACCAAGCTGAAATTATGGATAATGGACGGCACTTTTAAATGTTGCTCAAATACATGGACAGATCAGACAAGATGGCATTAAGCTAGTAAACCCTTCCATTAGTTTATGGCTTACTTTCCAACAAAACTAAGCATCTTGTATCTTTCCCGAAGCATAGTACATATTTTGTTATTTTGACCTGACATGACATTTTCAAGTACATCTACAAAGAAGGGTTGGCCAAGAAATACTCTAGCGAAGTGAATATAAAACGAGACATATTGCAAGTATGGCTCATTATGACCCAGCTGAAATCCCTGTAGGTTTTGAGATTACTCACAATAAAAATATTTATTTATTAAAACTTTATTGATCCACAATTACGAATTGTTTACAATTGGCAATAAAATTCCAGCACAATATACTTAACAATCATGCCAAAGAAAGAATAACTGATTGGTTTTACAAATATTACATTTGATGCACGTATAAACGCATCAGCTTTAGTAGTCTGCTTTCGTTTTCAGCCTAAAAATCACTTTCTATATTTCCTGATCGAGATGTGGTCTACTTTAGATTGTGTAAAGGTAAATATTTCAATCACCTAAATTGAAAGACAAAAAGACCTGATGATGATGATAATGAAAATAAAACTCAATAAAAAAAACGACGGATTGCACTCTGGGAGTGCCGGCAGAAGTGAAAACTTGAATATTAACGTTGTGCATTTTTGATATTTTGGAATGGTTAGGGAATAATTTTGCACGAATTGCTTTAATTATCAGTATAAAATATTTAAATCATTTCTGAACCACAGTCTGTCACAAATGTCACAAGCATGACCAAATTCATTTTCAACAAAATCATTTTTAAAAACACAGCAGTATGGCCACTACACAGACGGTCGAGCCATCAGCTGTCACCATCCATGGATGCGCGTAGCACGCTGTAACATAAACACACACGAACATTCGCGCAAGCGCCCTGCGCCGTCTTACGAATTTTCGATCAGGCCACGTGTCCTGACGCAAGTTTAAAATTTTTTACCCATTCCAAAAAAAGTGCACAACGCCGCTAAAGAAGTTTTCACTTCAAAAAAATCATCTTGCCCATGTGGCATGGTAGAACGCTGGCTGCGTTTCCTCGCTAGATACCCTTAAAAAAAGCCATCTCTCTTGAGTAATCATTACTATTGTGCGGCTGTGTAGTTTCTGGTTGAAAATAGGATACTTCCTCTCTTTTCCGTAGATGCCGCCGTAAGCGGCGATTTATATTCATTATTCACACCCACGAAAAAAATATTGTTCGTGTCACATTTAATAATCACTTCTCAAAATTTTCGAAATAAATGGCTCAACATTCTTCAAAATAAAATCTGACATCGTTTAAAGTTAAATTAAAAAATATTACCTAGACATTTCATCCATAACAAAAGTTAAATGGAAACGTAGGCGCAATTTAAGAATATTCCAGCTATATCATGATAATTGAGTTTGCTTTCGTATTGAGAGAAAAATAAGCCACATTTTCGTGGATGAGATGGGCATTGTTAAGAAGGAGGGTTTAAAATGAAAAGGCTTTTTCAGATGTGCAGTTTTTATTTTCTTTTTTCACTTGCTGAGTAGGGGAATCTTGTACATTGTTGATCCCGACTTATATTTCTGTTGTGTTTGTTATTTAAAGAGTGGAAAAAAATGAATTCACTCATTACCTTAATTAGCTTGCAAACTTGTTGTGATTGTAAACTGTTTCCGTGAAAATTCCTATTAACGTCTTTTATAAGGAAACTGTTGTTTAACTTTGTTATAGCATAAGCAATGGCAGACAAGCAAACTCAAGACTGATTTTCACAAAGATCTGAAAATGATATTATTAAAGAATTCTTGATTGTTAATTCAAGTTCAATTTTGAACTGTGTCGAAGAAAAATGTTTCTAGTTCTAAGTTTATGTTACGATTTAGTTTAGTTCTTAATTATTTCTTAAGTGTTGTTTGTATTTTACTATTTATTTTTGATTTTTAACAGCATTACAGTGCTCGGATTATAATCCAAAATAAAACATGTAATGAAAATTCGTAGTGAAATTTTTCGTTATAGTTTTATTATATTTTATTAAATAAAGTATTTATTTTTATACTAAGAATTTGATATTCCGATGAGAGTAAATCAGAATCATGGTAATCATTGAAAAAGGCGTACTCCCAGCAGTGGAAGTTTGAAAGTCGTGGATGATGATGATATGAGGAATTGTCATTACTTGATTATTCTTGTCGAGTCTGCAATCACTTCATTAAAAACCAATCATAACACTGTCTTAAAAAATCTTACCGAAAAAAATGCCCTTGAAAGCCACCACAAGAGATCCATTACGCAGCCATTTTAAAAATTCATCCCCAGTTCCGAACACAAACAAAAAGATATTACAATTCCAAGCGCGAAACTCGACTGACACACAGAATACTTTATAAGCTAAGGATATAAACATTATACAAGTGCGATTTTCTGTTTAAATAAAGTTCAACAAATTGACAATAATTAATAAATATTAACCTATGTACTTCATCTAGGAGTATTATTTTGTAGAAATACTTTCGTCGCCAAACTTTGACATTTATTTCTTGTAGATATAGCATTTCCATGTTAATATATCTTTGGGATTTAGAATGTTCAGCTACTTCTAGTGCGACATCTCTACCGATTCCAGCAAACTTATATCTAATTGTGTGATGTCTCTTTTAAAACTAAAAATTCACAATATATGGGCGTTTCACCTTTCCTGGTTTAGTTCCCGCGTAGATCGTAAAAGTTCATCAAGGGAATGGGGGAAAATGCAAATAAGTAATGTGGGTGGCAACCTATCATTATTTTGATTAATTTTGCAGATTCTCGCTCACCATCAAACTAAAAAATTAAAAATAAAATATATACGAGCAAATCACAAAGATTGAGATAGCCTCAAAATAAGTTAGAGACTGGTTTTATGGGATACTAACTCAATGATATTATATTTTATAACAAATACATACAAAATTAGGTCAATTTTTAAAAGATCAAAGTCATGATTTCCATCTTGAAATGACCAGATTGAACACGGGGCTTTCGGAGTGGCACCACTGCCACTCCGAAAGCCCCGTGTTCGACTTCTAGGCCACAGAGGTTGTCAAAACAAGTGATATTTGGGTAAAACAAGCTGAAAGAGAAGCAAAACCCGCAATGCCTGTCTGCCCCAATACGGATAAGATGTCGGTTATATGACGACCGAGATACGACGTCTGCATTTTATCGTAATCTAAGAAAATACTTGATTTAATTTTGTCATCAAAAAACCTGCCAAATGAGTAGCTCCTTAATCTATTTAGTCAATTATACCTTCTATTTTATCTACAGCATTACCCTAGCTTATGTTACGCTTCAAACTAATGTCTACTAAACGCTTTGGAGTAAGGCCAAGTCTGACGACAGCCTGCATTGGAAATAATAGAGAGATTGGAATATTCTCAGCTAAACCTCTTTAGTTAAATTAAGACAATAATTTTTCTCCTTATTTAATAGTAGATGCTGCAGAAATATCCCTACAGTATCTAAACCTTAAATTAATAGACAAGATGTAGGTAGATACAGATACATATACATTTTCACGTCTTTATCCCTGACGGGGCAGACAGAGCCCGGGGCCGTAAAACCCAAAGGCCACGCTTAGCCTAATGGTGGGCGTTAAGATGGTAAAGGAATCAAAATAGTGATGGGTTGCTAGCCGCATCGCCTATTACCATGATTCAAATCTCGCCAATTGTAGGTAGATACTTAAAATAGTTATTTAGTTCAATATGAAAAGAATCTCGGAATCTGTTTTGATTTTTTCGTATATATGTATTCAGTTGACCGGGCCGAACAATTTGCATGCAACAAATGCTAGAATTAAATTGAAAGCATTTTCAAGATTTTCATGTAGGCAAGCTTCGCCGGTTCAAATATGCGGCGAATGTGCATTTACATAAGAGCAATAATTCTAAATAAGAAAAAGAATATAATAAGGACCACTATTACTACACCAAGCGCATGCATGACTTCCTGGCTTTATTGAAGTCTTTAATCGAAACATACTATGGTACGTATTGCATTTATAGCGATAAGTCCGCCTTTGTGCCTATATTGTTTCTTGTTGTTGTTGTAATTTTTTATGTTTATCATGGTGCAATAAAGTTAATTTGTATTGTATTGTATTGTATTGTACGTGGAAACCTACTTTGTACTTAGCAGTTCGTAGTGAGATAAAAAATCCAAGATGGCTGTAAGCTGTAGGTAGACGGTCGTGTATAATTAGCAGAAAAAGGGCAGGGTGTCCTACGCTCGGCTGAAGTACGCAACGGTGTCCATGATTTTCATACTTTGTGATTTTCCTGAACTATAGTACATTACGATATGTGTTATGGTAATTATAATACACGAGGCGAAATCTACCAGCCCGAGCCAAATTTGAGTGTATTTAACCAATATACGCACATATTTCGTACGAGGGAAAATAATAAAAAAACTGATATTTTTTATTTTGAATAAACTCAAGCATAAAGCTGCTGCATTCCTGCAGTTTTGCTTTTGCGGCGCGCTGCTTTAAGATGGGAGCTGAAGGGCGGTGGGCCACTTCGAAACATGAAAAAGAAAAACAAATAAATTACAAATAGTGCGGTTATAGAATATAAACTCACTATTTGCGTTTATAACGCACACGTTTGTGTTTATGAGCTGCTTTATATATCGGTGAAATAAGATCCACTTTACAAGCAAGCGTGTTGAAAATTATATAACCCTTTAAATGTCGGACGCCCGGAGCGGGCGTCTAATGTATTGTTTTAATATTGTGTCTGCTATATCGACATTCGAAGGGATAACGTACGATATTATTATTTTTGCAGACCCCTTTCCCCTCCTTTTTTTTTAATACGTGCTATCCTAAGCAACTGTCTTCTTTTTTCTTTTTGTGTACATAAGTGGTAATCGCACCACGTGATTGATGGACGACCCCCTATATGCTTTACTCACAAAATTTATTCGAAGCTTAATACTAGGTTCACATCAAGTGAACTAGCTACCCAGTTAGCAGCTAACTTCAAAACAAACTGAGCTGACTCAACGCGTCCACCAGACAGTTCTGGCTCACAAAACTAACATCAACTTGCAGCACACGTTTGCTCAACGTTTTGCAGTCCAGTCAATAGGGAGCTTTACTCTACAAATCGTGGTGTATAAATTTTCAAACTACCAATACACAACCGATTTTGATAAAATTTCTATGGGACCACCTGACAAGTATGCTGTTTCAAACAAAAAAAGATTTTTTTAAATCGGTCTAGGCAATTTCTAATAATCGGTGGACATACTCACATAATTATATTTATACACATTACATTCAACCTCCCATAGAAATTTTATCAAAATCGATTAGTTTGGGAGTGAAGTCGGTGTATAGTTTTGAAAAAAATATTTAATATCTACGGAAGATTGTGTGATAAAAGTGTAAAATCAAATTTTGTAAAGCTGTAACATGAACAAAGTTACAAGCGATTGAATAAAGTAAAACCACAAGTAGGTATAACACACTTCATTTAACAACTTGTGACGAGGTCCGCACTGGCGCTTCCCTCCTTACCCCGCTCTCCACCCCGCGCGGCCCATATAAATACGGAGGCGTGAGGAGTCTCGTCCTTTTTCGACCACCACTGGACGCCGGGCTGCTTCAAAGCTGAGTACTTCTGGAAAATTCTTCTGGAACAACGAATCTCGTGGCTGTGAACCTACGACCCTTACCTGTGACTACTTTCGGCACTCATTGTATAATTGTTAAAAATTAAATTAAAGAGGTGGTTTGGTCTTTTTAAATATTGTTTCTTTCAAAATCATAATAACGTCACAAGCTAAGTCCTTAACGCACACGTCTCCCAAAGTCAAAAGCTTGAATTTTTATGATGTTTTCATAGCTTAAAAACACTTTTTAAAATTGGTTTTACTCTACCTTGTGTAAGCAAAGGCTCTATAATTTCCCTATTGATTGGACTAGCTTCGACGAGTTTATTTCTGAGCTAACTTGGGTTATTAGAAAGGTGATTGAGCTGTGAAATTCCAAAACTTAGTCAACTATTTATCTTTCGTTTGAATCACTGTTGTTGCTCGATAGTCCAATGTCGATAGCCTATGGATAGACTATCAGTATTTTAAGTAATTACTGACAACTGGGATTTTATGTCCCAGTAAACCTAAAAGCAATACTACTGGGAATATTATTCCTACATGAGAGTGTATTGGGTGTGGCAAAAACGAGATAAAAGTAGGTTTAGGATGTGGTACGACTAGGAATGTTCCAAATTTGTTTTTGGGGTAAAGTAATACAGGCCTTGCCTGCGAGGTTCCAGTCTCTAGTCCAGGATCAGCTATACCTTTAAATGTTAACACGCTTTGTTATACATCGTCGAAAGGACATGCCCATAAAAATCAAACCACTAGCTATATTATACTACAGCAGTATAATGAAATTTAAATAACAGTCAACCAATACGGCATTTCCATACAAATGTGTGCAACCGCCCGGGCAATTTGTATAGGAATGTCATTTTTGTTTTGTTTTTGACTGTTATTTTATTATCATTATAATATAGTCATCTAGTTAGCCCTTTGGGATGATTTATTACCGGTATGCCCCTTCCACGTTGTATAAAATACTTTTAACTTTTTTTACTTTTACTTACTTAAAGGGATGTATCAACAGTGGATTTGGGATGTGTTAGAAATTGAGTCTACAAACGAAGATTGCGCTCGTTCTTTAAAAATATCCAAAAGACCAAAAGAGCTCGTCTTTACTGATAAGAAACGGAAATACGCAGAAATCCCAAGGAGATTTCCTCAAAAATATCACACAGATCCGTCGACGTCTGCATCGAATGTGTGAATTTGATTTGCACAAATTGAGCCACCGCTGACTCAATTCTATCGGCTTCCGAATAAAATCGGTGAGTTATCTTGACCACAATCGTTTGAATTTTTATTCTATTCACGTGCAATTTATTCAACAAAGCAATAACATGAAATATTTTCGATGTGGTCTCCGGCAGAGTAGAACAGGGCCACTCCAAGTCCTTCCGTGGATGACGTAGAAGGCGCCTTGGGATATACAGGCTGAACAAAGCTTATAAACATCAATGACACCTCTTCAACTTCTCTGGCCAGCGAGAAGAGTATAGGCCAAAGTCCTGTGGCTGCTCTGACCAAGTATGGCTCTTGTGATACAGAGACGGTCCTGCTCCTGCAGTGGAGACAAAAAGACCTGATGATGATTACGAAATAACATAGATGATGTTTTGTTTTTGTCAGATTTTTCAAGTTGTCTGAATGCATCTAAAATAGCTTGATGATTGCCAAACCATGATGACAACTGGGACCAGTGGATTTACGTTCCTTCTAAACTACAGAGGAGTTTAAGATTTCTTTTTTAATAGGTACCGCTTGTGGTCACCCATCAAGTGCGAACCACGCCCGGTGTCGCTTAATGTGTACTCCTACCAAGATAACATAAGCTTCTAGCAAATGATTTTTAAATAATTGAATATAAGTTATTTTTAATTAATTTTGGTTAGTTTTAATTTAAGGTTGTATTTTATTTCGTTAATATTATATTCTTACCTGTGTCATATATATCTTATACGTTTAAACGAGCAATTCTTGTATATTTATTTATTTATTTATATGTATAGAAATTTTCATGATCTCGGAAACGGCTCTAACGATTTCGTTGAAATTTGGTATAAGGGGGTTTTCTTGGATAAACAATCGATCTAGATTAGTCTTATGTTTGGGAAAACGCGCGTTTTCGAGTTTTCATACGTTTTTCTTTCCACGCAGAATGTGGTCGCTAATTTCGTTCTGCCAGACACTGGCTGTCTGGTCCAGCGATTTTAAGACGAGGACGGCAAGAAACGAGTGTTATGGGTTCAAATCCCGCTCAGTGACCTATTTTTGTTTTTATTAGTATTACAATAATAAAGTTATATTATTATTTAATTTTTATTGTTTTTAGACAAGTTTATAAAAGTTTATGAAGATTATAACCATATCACAATAAATAGTAATGACCGAGCAAATCTCGATCGCCTAGGTACTTATATTATTAAAATTAAATTAAACTGAAGCATACTAAAATAAAACTATATGCAATAAGTTAACTAATTCTGAAACAAAGACTGAAAACCACAAACATTAATTTATGCCATTAAGTTGCCACCGTCACCTGGCAACGTTATCAAGAGGCTGGCAGTATGTCCATGTGTAATCTTCATTGTTGATTTATATAACGCTAGTTGGTATATTTTTGTACATATTTTAAACAATTGCTTTAGCATACAAGTTTATTTTCTAGGCAAATTTAAAAAATCCCCGACGACACCATCTAGTGATAAGTGGCTGGACTACAAAAAGTTCTCACCGATGTTAATTGATATCAGTAGCGCCATCTTTTGTTTGCCAGGTAAATAACAAAACCTCTTAGGATTGAACGATAACTCTTAAAAGACTGAACATATTTACATCACGCATAGCTAAGAACCACCGAAAGGGAACTTGCTCTCACATAAAGGACTGCATCGAAATTGGTCAATCCGTTCCAGCGTTACGACGACACATACAGACCAATAGACGTTAGCGTCAAACTTATAACACCTCTCTTTTTTATCGTAGGTTAAAAAATTGCATCAAAATCCCAACTTTTCATGTTGTACACACATTTATACTGGCAATTCCGTGAAATCCGTACCACAAAGATTTTATTTTCCCAAGAATATATTTGCGTTCCGCGAACGCTGGCTTAAATATGTGCAAATGAGATTCGCATATAGGATGCAGCGGTCTTGCGTAGGTGATTTTAAAACTTGTGCACTTTTCAGATCATTTGCTTGGGGAAAGGAAATAAAGGTGAGCACAGTCGATGTCAGGTCATATGCATAACACATAAGGTTTTCGTTTATGCTCAATAAACCGAAAAATCACAGAGTTCTCTCTTTTGGTCGCGATTTCTAAATTAAATCTATAGCAAGTTTTTAACTACAATTTTAAAAAATATACAATTTTAATACCAATATACCTAAGCTAAATCTTCAAAAATGTATTTTGAGTTTAATTTTCTAGCACAGCATTGGTACCTACTAGATAAAAAACAAAGTTTACACTTCCGAATGTTTAGAAATGTCTGTTTTTGTTAAAAATGTTAATAATTGACTTAATAAGTATTTTTAGATTCTGACAGGTTTCTTTATTATAAAAATAATCCTATAAATTCAGTGATCATCATCATCATCAGGTATTTTTGTCTTTATTGCAGGAGCACGACCCTCTCTGTAGTAACAGAGCTATACTTGGCCAGAGCAGCCAGAGAACTTAGCCTATAATTTCCCCGCTGGCTAGTCGGGTTGGAGAGATATCATTGATGTTAATGGTTTGTTTAGCTTGAATTTTCTAAGTCGCCTTCTACGACATCCAAGGGAGGACTTGAAGTGGTCCTATTCTACTCTGCCGGAATCCACACGGCACAAGTTTATTACTAAACCTTCGCAGTCCATAAAGTTACCATATGTAGTGAAATGATTTTTGGACATTTTTATTGTTAGTCATTTTTATTTTTCGTCAATTTTTATTTTTGGATATTTTCATTATTTGGACATTAGTTGTGTAAGTCTATAAATTCAGTGTTGAAAATATGTAAATATCCATTTCTATATAAAGTCTCAAAGTGTTCGCAAAGCGTGGTGTCACGCTAGTGAAGTGTTCACGTCGTTAGGAGACGTTAACGACGCCGAGCGACGTGACAAGCGTTTTAAGATTTGTCCGGCCTCTGCCGAGCTATATCAGTAATATATGGGAATGCAGTTTTTTACAATCGCGGTTTTATAATTTGTATTATTTTGTTAGTTTTATTTGAATGACTTTATAACTTATCTTATCTTACTTACTAACTATATCGTTTTATCGATATTGTTAAAGATATAAGTGACCAAAGTTTTTTAAATGATGAATTTTGGACAAAAATAAGCTGATACTTAAAAATAATATAGCATAGCTAAAAGACTGCAATTTTGTAATGCGAAAAGGACCATTAGTTATTGTAACATCTTGGCAATTTTGGAATTCCGTTGTAATCATTATCATCATCCGCATTTCATCCACATAACGTCCATTGCTGGACATAGACCTCTTCCAATGATTTCCAAACTGACCGATCTAGAGCCGTCTGCGCTCAGTTGTAAAATCTAGACCTTTTTGATTTCTCAAGTATCCCTAAGCAAAAAACACCGTTAATTCGTTGCTTTGTTTCACGGAAGAATAAACACTAATACCTTTTTAATTTTTACTCACACAACTTTAAATAAAACACAGTGTTGTATAATTATAGTACCTATTATAAATGCGAAAGTGAGATTGTATATTTGTTTGTTTGTTACCACTTCACGCATCAATCACTGAACATATTCAGATAAAATTAAATATGGATATAGTTTGATAACCAGGGAAGAAAGCATAGTTTTTATCCCGAAGTTTCCACGGGGAGCAAAGCCCACGGGCACAGCTAGTAATATATAAAACAGTTGTACCAATAGTAACAACTGTTATAAATGTGATTTACCGCGAGGATATATAAATTCAATGAAATCTCTATATTCGTTTTAAAAAAAAGAAAAAGTCCCCAATAATTAACTAATTTACAATCACCTAAAACTTACGAAATTCGTTAAACAAACAGACTTTCACATTTATTACGTTAATATAGGTACAAACTCTATAATTTAGGGCATTGTTAAATCAAAATCACGCATTAGGATAATAAATCAATTATGAAATACTGAGCTGGATTGCACTGAGTTTTGTATTCCAATTATTTCAAATTGATCGAAGCTTTGTGGACAGTTGAATATCAGGAATGATTGGCACTAATATGATGCGTAATATTCGTCATTGGTTGATAGTAATTCGTAATTGCAGCCATGTACTAATGATTCATATACAAGAATCATTAGTACATGGCTATAACTGTAACTGCCATGTTCATATTAAATCTGACCTTAATCAATAACATAGTAGGTAAACTATTAATAATTATTATCAATCTATTTATTTATCTTATCTAATAATTTAAAGAGTGCATAATTAATAATGAAATCGGTTGTACTATGTATATTTTAGGAAATGTCGAATATGTCGCTTACCGCATTCATGAAAATCGTTGTAGGAAGATTTGTCAGAAGCCTGAAATAATATGTTAACTCTTATTTTTTCAAAATTGGCAAATGTCATATACAACAAAGATGCTTTATAATTATAAAGCAAGCATTTGTTGTTTTTCGTAAATGCAGTCGCTATCAGTCTTGTATATTTATTTACCTGTAAGGTATTTTCTATGACTTTAAATGTATCAGCTTTAATATTTGTATTTATCTTATTTTCTTTTCAGATCTCTGTCTTGAATTTAAGTAGCTTACATTATTATTATGCATAATATAACTGATAAATAAAATTATAATCAAGCAAACAAAAGCTTTCACATAATAAGTTCAGTAAATTGTTTTCCCTGTATACTTAGGGGCAATTCTATTTTAGTAATTCCCTGCAACACGTAGCAAAACCACAAAATAAATTATTAACTTCGCGTACAAAGCCAGTTTCTAAAACAAAATTTCAGTTCCATTTTTCGGTCATTATACAATTCATACAAGACATTTTAATTGCTTGTGCTTTCCTGAAATTGGAACAAAGGAGCTCTGTTTCTGTGTAACAGCAAAATTTGATATAAAATTAATAAGTAAATATACAGGTATTAATATATACTGAAATTATTTTAAAGGTAATCAGTCTTTTATAATTAACTTTTCCCAAGGAACATATTATATCGGATATTGACATTTTCTTGGCCTTCGATACAAATTAACCGATCAACCGATCTGAGTTTGTAAGAAAATCAATAGGTATTTTTTTTGCATAATAATAAACATAATATTAACGAAATTAATACAACCTTAAATTAAAACTAATTATAAATAACTTATATTAAATTATATAAAAAATTGAGGCCAAATCGCTGCCGTCACAGGGCAAAGTACCCAAGAAGCTGGCGGCATTTCCGGTTGGATAGCAATACTTAAACGCTGTTCGAAATGCGCGCACGCCCTTGGGTCCCCATAGACATCAATCAGGCATGCGGAAATTTCCTTAAAAATTTGACAAGCTTCCGCACCCCATGGCCCTAACGTCTCCTCAGCAAAAGGCATTTTTTAATTTCAATACATGTTCTTAGGAAAGACGTTATCCTTACACAGATTGAGCTAGCCCCAAAGTAAGTTCCAGACCTGTGTTATGAATGAGAAACTAATCAACGATATTATATTTTATAATAAATAAATACAAATATAGATATATATCTAGTATACCTATATCGTAATTTTGCTAAAATTTGCGTTAAACTAAATAAATATAAATATTTCTAAAACGAAAATAAAATTTGCTGTACATTTTAAAACACAAGTCACACCACGTTTTTACATGAAATTATAATTCGTACATTCAAATATAATCTCTGATTGCAGGTACTAGCCATTCGAGTATTGAATGATCTGAGGCTTTTTTTTATTTCTAACTTCCTATATTTATTATAATGCTGCATTTTCCCTTGATCAGGAACTGACACTTTTTGCGTTTATTTGTGGTAAAGCAAATGCTTTTTCCTAGTAGCATGAATGGGCCGGCTCGTCTGGGGACGGGGAAGTATAAGCATACTCTCACAGAAAATCGACGTCGTAGTAGCTTCCCATCAGGTGACTCGCTTGTTTAACAAAGCCCTATTTAAAAAAAGTTAAATTATAATGGGCGTAAAATGCAACTTGCAGACTACTACTTACTCTTTGGTCTGTATCTAACCAAAGTTACTAGTCCAAAGCTACAAAAACTAGAATTAAAGAGTTTTTCTCTTTCATAGCTTTGAGTGAGCATACTACATGGAATAACGAAATAAAAGGACGGGGTATAGTTATTGCTTCCTTTCACTGACGTAGTGCACACTACGCTGTGTTTTCAGTAATGCTGGAACATAAAATATTGTAAGCAATAATATTACCCACATATTTTTTAGTGTGTAGTCTGAAGGAATTGGTATAAAAGCCCAAACTTTGACACAAATATTTTTTATTTGGTTGACTTACCCGGGATTTCTTCCAGTCAAGCCTTGAAACAGAAAAAAACTATTAAAAAAAATCTGTACTATGTTTGCGTGAAAACGCAGTGCTTCAATTATAGGCATGCCGACTGGAAAAATATATTTGGCCCATTGATTAGATTTATTATTAGTTACGTATTTATTATTTTCTTTGCAAACGAAAATTTAAATTTCGCATGACGTCACGGCTAATAACGATTTTTCCATAGCAATGACGTCACAAGCCCCCTCTGGAACTTAGATGCTCCGTATCTTTGTGAATTTCAACATTTTTGATAAACTGCAAAATATGAGTCGATTATTTTTGGAAAGTATAAAAGTCGGATTGTTCTACAATACTTTACTGCCTTGTCATCACATCGGACTATAAATCGGGCGTTTTAAGAGAGAGATAGATATAAAGATAAAATAAAATAAGAAAAAAATATAATACAGATAAATATATGTCGGCGAGTTCAAGATAATCCCATTTATTATTGTTTTCGATGTGCAAACAGAAAGTTGTTTACTACAAAACATAACTGCTATATTTTCAAATGTTTCAACAGGTATAAAAGCGGTCGCCCTAGCGACGAGCGGCTCAGTCTTGTGCGGACCGCCGTACTGTGAACATCTCCTTTGTGTAGTGTGCTGTGGGCTTGGCCATAACTTCTTTAATTGTGATTATTGTAATAGATGAGGATTTGGTAAACCGATTTATTACAATGATAGTTGTTTCAGCTAGACGATAAGCCCAGGTGGACACAGATTCAATAACTGTGTGGGCCAGGGGTATTCAGACACATATGGTTGGAATCCATGATACAGCGCGAGGCGGAGCGCTGTATTTATCGTCACACTTTTAGTGAGTTCGGCGTAGGTCATTTCCTGCTCCGTCATATATATACTTTTTAGTAGTCAAACTTTTGTCTCACATTTTGATGAACTCTTCAAAAGTCTGTTAACTGGTTACACGCACTCCCCTCCGCCAACCTCGGAACACTTTTCGACAATGGCAGTTTTCGAATTATCGTTGGACTTAGATTGGGTGCTGCCATTGTCGAACGCCATCTATGTTTATGTGGCAGTGTAGTCGACAGGAACGGACTACACGGGCTACACTGCCAACGCAGTGCCGGCAGATTTTCACGCCACGGCTCCATTAACAATATCGTTAAAAGGGCGCTTGCCACCATCGATATCCCTAATGTGTTAGAACCTGAAGGAATAACTCGCGATGATGGCAAGCGTCCAGATGGTTTAACCCTTGTCCCTTGGGAGCGGGGGAGGGCACTCGTGTGGGACGCGAAATGCGTCGATACGGTTGCCCCTTCTCGCCTCGGGGCGACGGTGTCAAGGGCTGGAGCCGCGGCTGAAGCAGCAGAAGACGCCAAGCGGCGAAAATATTCCTCTTTATCTAATGAATATATTTTTGTTCCGCTTGGCGTCGAAACTCTTGGTCCGAGGGGTCCAAGTACTAAAAAATTTATCAAAAAAATAACCCCTCGGCTTGTCGACGCCGCTGGTGACAAGAGGGCTGGCTCATATCTCGCGCAGAGGATTGCAGTAGCTATTAAGCGCGGGAATGCAGCAGCTATTCAGCGCGGGAATGCAGCCAGTGTTCTTGGCACCATGCCACATGATCAATATTTAGATTTTTAATTTAGTTTTTTAATTTAGATTGTAATTTAGATATTAATTTTAATTGTATATAACGATACTATATATATCAAAGTCTGTAAAAGATTTTTAACATAGGATATTTTGGATTTAATTTAGAATGTTCACATAATTTGTTTAAATATTCATGTAATAATTTTAAATACACGCAAACAAAGGCATACAGAGTTTGTAATATACCAAAATAAGCGGGATTAACTCGAAAACACTAAATTTGAAACTATGCAGTCATAAGCTTAAGCTTGCAAAATTTCCGAGCAACTTTGGCCGGCTTATTGCTTCATAATTTATTTTTGACTTGAAGACGTAGTAACAACAAACAAAATTGGACTTTAAGACACTGTAATAAAGATGAAGAAGTGCTTTTGCGTAGTTTGAGGAACACTAAGGGGCTTTATTAAATTTTGTAAATTTTTTGACGTGAGGGATAACGTAAGGTAGATGATATTAATTGAGAAACACGATAATTTTATTAACAAACTTTGGTAATATGTTTGGGGAATATTACTTAGTGCTGGGAGTAAAATACAGTTTAATAGGGATAACAAGACTGTAGGGAGTCTACGGAAACTTTGGTGTCTGTGAGAAACTAGTTGTAAAGTCTAACTTAACTGTAAATGTAAGTTACAAACATTTGAACAATCACCTGCATTTATTTGCAAATGTTAGAAAGACATATTTTTATTATGATATATTTATATTTTTATATGCTGGTCTGGGAGAAATAAAAAACATAGAATGTACCAGCTGCTTCTCTTCCCACTCAGATCGTAAAAGCCGATCGAGGGAATGGCCAAAAATGCAAATCATGTTAACAGGCGATGCGGCTAGCAACCCATCACTGTATTGATTGCTGGTCCATCTTCTCGCCCACCATTACGCTAAAAGTGGCTTTTGGGTCTTGCGGCCCTGGGCTCTGCATAGAACCGCAAGCCCCAAAATGCTCTGTCAGCCCCATTAGGGATAAAGACGTGATAGTATGTATGAATGTATGTATATTTTTATATTCATTGCATATTTTCCGCTTAGTCCAATGGTTGACCGGGAGAGAATGCCATATGGCATTAGGTCCGCCACTTGTACGCTTTTTACTGTGCAATAAAATTTGAATAAATAAAAAAAGAAACAGATTATGGCAGTAATGTATGGTGTTTTTTATACTGTATTCTGTTATTTATAATATATGTATTTATAAATAAATCTTTATAAAGATACAGAAAAAAACAAAAAACCGTTGCAAAATTTCAGCAAGGAATTTGCGATGAAGTTATTATACCTAGCATAGTTAAAATTATGAGAAATATATTTATTTTATTTTATTTTATTTTATCAAACTTTATTGTCCCAAAGTACAAATATACTTTTAACAAATGGCGGACTAAAAATAAATTTAATAAAATAAAATCTTAACTAATGCTAAGAGCATTTTCTCCCAGTCTCTATCTTTAAAACATTTAAAAAATTATTTTTAGGTATTAGGGGTTAAAATTTATAATTTTAATTAGTCAGTCTGTAAGATTATCCAAAAAGAAAGGGACAAATGTTTTTCAGTTTAGCAACAAAATAAAAATTCACAAAGATACGGAGCATTAAAGATCCGGAATGGGGGCTTGCGACGTCACTGCTACGAAAAAATCGTACCTAGCTGTGACGTCATACAAAATTTCAATGCGCTGTATCTTTGTAATTTTTTATTTCTCAGAGAAAAGAAGAAAATGAAAAATAGTTTTAATAATATAACCGATTGGCTATAAATATTTTTCCATTTGTCATGCCTATTATTACAAGGTTAACTACGAGTAAACACAACAAGAAGTAAATGTCATTATAACATGTTACACAAAATAATGTAAAGTCAATTCAGATGATATACATTGCCAATTAATATACTAGAGTTGGTTCAACATATAACAAGCAGCATACTTAGAGGCAAATTGAAAATTGTACAGATACGTGAGAATTATTTATTCTTGTACTTATCAAAATAATAAATTCGCAATACTTTTAATGCAACCCGAGCGTTCGTGCATTATTGGAAAATGGGGTCCCGTAACACAAAAGGGGTTTCAGACCGCACTCGAGCAGAAAACACGAGTGAATGCGTTTTGTTTGTGCGGCATAACTTGAGGGAAACGTGACTTTTATATAGCTATAATATTGCCATTCAATTGGCCTTTACATAACAGTATTTAAACGTGTAGATATTATTGAGGTTCAAACAATCAGCGTATATTAGGTACGAGTAAGTTTTTAAGTAGTTGGAAAATCTAATATAAGTACAATTAAATTATTCAGTATAAAACCACTTGCTGATGATAGATTTCCAATTATTCTGCATTGTTAAATTTTTCGTAACACGAATAAAAAGAATAATGAGTGTTGACGAAGCAAAAGAGGCAAGCTTTGTAGCAAGTGGAGATTCAGTGTTTTCTTATACCCATGGGAAACAAGCGGGAAAATATTATGTATTTGTTTTTTCGGCTGACACGTTAAAGGTAATATGATGGAGTTGATATTGTCGCGAACGTGATAAATGTAGAATATTCGCGAGCAAGAAGAGCAGTTTTGTGACAATATTTTACGCATACTATTGCAAACCATCTAAGGATGATTTAATAAATACACATGATCTTCTTTCCTTACATAAAACCCACACTATCACCACAGAATTAATAAAAGTATTACATACAGAACGGAAACTCGCACCGTCCCCCGCAATCTGGCATCCCCGCAACCCGCTCCCCCGTTATTGGGCAGTGTAAGCGCCTGTAAAAAAGGGTTGTTCCTAGTCGCACGTTGACGTTACGCAATTTACTCAGGATTACTGAACCATAATGGTGATAAACTGCGCATATTATCTTTGTTTATCCACGGAAAAATAAAGAACGAAAATGTTATAGATTTCCGAGTGATGAAAACAGGTAAGCAAAGCAACAAATTCTGTGGCGGCGACCCTGATTGTTTAACTCACACATTTGACGTGTGCGTGCACGGATGTATTGTTTCGTTTGTAGTAGTAATAGGTATATATGTTGCTCCGTTTCTATGAAGTGCCATACCTGTGCTATCACTCTATATGATAACTTTATGCTTGTGATAAATGACGATAGAGTTCAAATTCGTTCGATTTTAACAGTACCCCCACAATGCCTGCACAATATTATTTTTTAATCCCATTAAAATTATTGAAACCATAAGAAAATTCAAAAGAGTCTAATTTACGAACTACCGAGATGTAAAAATTACTACAAGTTACTAAACTGCTTTGATAACTTCTGCTTTAATATATTCCTCACCTTTACAGCAGAATAGAACAGGCAAGTTGGAGCAAGTTCCCAACCAAGTTTGTGCATTGTTGTAATTAGTTTGTAAGCGCAAGTGTGTTGAATGTGCGGTGGGGAACAAATAGTAGAATTTTTGACTGCATATATGCTATCAAGCAAGTTTCCCACAGGGGTAGGCAGAGACTATGGACCTGGCCTGGCCTGGCTAAAGGCCGGTCAGTACCTCCACTTGGTATAAAGCAAGCAAGGGGTACTGACAGGCCTTTTTCGCTTCGAGAGAGCTCTTCAAAAGATAATATGAAAATGAAAATGAAAAATCTTTATTTAGGAACAGGAAATTCTTGATACAATAAACATTGGCTAACGATGACACCTGCAGTAGTTAAATATAACTGTGTCGCAGATGTCAACGCCCACTTTCGAAATAAGGTTACAATTTCTCCTAGTTCTTAAAATAGACTATAGGTACGTACTTAGAACTCCATAATTACATGCATTAGATGCAAAAAATAAATAAATCTACTTAATAAATTTCATCACAATATTTTTTCATAATTACATTCAAAGAGTTTAAATCTACTTAATCACAATTTTTTTTTTTAAATCAATTATAATTTCGCAGTAATTATTAATAATTTATCAAATTTACATTTTATGTCATTTATATGTTAAAAAAAAATGATTTAATACGGTAGGAAAGTTATTTTTTTCTTTCTTTTTCAGACAAAAGTAATAATAATAATAAGGATGGTTGATGATGTAGAAGTGTATTGTGAGTGTAATATGTGTTATGTGAGTGAAAAGTGTAATGGGTTATGTGAGTGAAGAGGGTATCGTAATAAAATTACGATACCCACCACCATAGAAACTATTGGAGGGCCCGTAAATAGGCAATCTTGTAGGCGATATTAGCAACTGCTCTCGCAGAGATGGCAACACACGACTGCCCAAAAAGTGACAAAAAAAGTGTTTAATATGTTTTAAAAATATTTATTGCATTTCATATTTAATTAGAGTACTAATTTATTCACCGTTGCCGTCCACACTGCCTTGTGGTTTCCGGCAGAGTAGAATAGGGCCACTCCAAGCCCTCCCGTGGATGTCTTAGGAAATTTAAGCTAAACAAAGCTTTTAAACATCAATGAAACCTTTCTACTCCTTCTTGCCAGCGAGGAGAGTGTAGGCCAAGTCCCCTGTCTGCTCTGGCCAATTATGGCTCTGGTAGTACAGAGGATCGTGCTTCTGCAGTGGAGCCAACAAGGCCTGTAAGGAGTAAGGTGACTATTTTATTTAAACCACCGTAATAAAAGATTTTGATGTTTTAATTAACGCCTATAGCGCCATCTAGTGATGAGGAAAGATAATAATTACCTTTCCTTTTCGAGAACGTCTGCGATCTGGTTGCAGAATGTTCGACGGGACTTTAAGGCTAAAGGTTTTTTTCTTCATGAAATACCTATGTTTCGGCACACGATCGAGATATTTGGAAGGAGATGGGGGAGACCTTTGCCCAGCAGTGGGACAGTATAGGTTAAGTAAAAAAAAAAAAAAATACCTATGTATAATGAAGCGGCAGTGGCTAAGCGTTTATGCACAGACGCGAGGTTAATCGTCATGAGACGCAAGATGTAACTCTTAACTTTAGTTGCCAACACTCGCCATCGATAAGTACGAACATAGGGTTTGAGGTATGAGGATTTGTACTTTTATCCCAGTCTTTCTAAGCCATTTAGTCGTTTTCGCGTGATTGCGAACAAACACCCTAAAGGTTTATTTTCATTGGTCGTTTTGGCACGCATTCGGGGTGTGAGAGATTTCTGAAACGCATGCCGTAGGGCAAGCATGCGAGTAACCGTTTTCACTAGTTGATGTAGCTCGAATTCTGGGTGCGAGAGATTTCCGTAACGCATGCGGGAGCCGTTTGCACTAGTCGATAGAGTAAGTACAGTTGATATACAGCTCAAGGGGTATAACCGCAGTCGGCGTAACGACCACTGTATCAATTTATGGCTTTCATTGGTCGTAAGCCCGTGTACGGGGAGTCCCCGCATGCTGTGTATTGACTGAGTTATTGACCAATGAAAATGAGCCATAACTCAAACATGTTTAAACGAAAGTTTGTAATATTACACGATTTTCTATCACTTTTTTATATAATCAAGGTTTTCTGAAAGAAACTGCAAAGCGATAAGGCCGCCTTTTGTGCGTTTCCAAATTATGTAATAGTTATGTCCGGTATTATTTTAGAGAAATAAAAGGTTTGAAATTCCTAAAGGCTGACTGGTAGAGGATGCATTAGCATTAAGTCTACCTTTTGTACCATTACAGTCAATAAAAAATATGACGGAGCAGGAGATGACCTACGCCGAACTCACTAAAAGTGTGACGATAAATACAGCGCTCCGCCTCGCGCTGTATCATGGATTCCAACCATATGTGTCTGAATACCCCTGGCCCACACAGTTATTGAATCTGTGTCCACCTGGGCTTATCGTCTAGCTGAAACTAAAGAAGTTATGGCCAAACCCACAGCACACTACACAAAGGAGATGTTCACAGTACGGCGGTCCGCACAAGACTGAGCCGCTCGTCGCTAGGGCGACCGCTTTTATACTTGTTGAAATATTTGAAAATGTAGCAGTTATGTTTTCTAGTAAACAACTTTCTGTTTGAACATCGAAAACAATAATAAATGGGATTATCTTAAACTCGCCGACACGGCCAACCTGACATGCGTACGTCCTCGTACGCGCTCTCAATAGTAATTTAAACTAGTGAGTAGCATCAGGCCTGTCTCACTCCGCGGTAGGTATTAAAAACGCAAGTACATACGGCAGCCATGCCTGCGTGGCTAATCAGTGCGCCAGAAAAGGTAAGCGTTACGCGATAGAAAGAGATGGATTGTCTAGGTGAATATAACTGTAAGTTATTAGCGTTGTGCGATCTGAATTGAACTTAATTGTATCGTAGCGAGTCTCTATTACTTTAATTGATTTTTCCGAGTGAATCTTCTGTACTTGTACCATTATGTATTCTACGGTAGCATGGTTAGAAAGAACCATAAAATGATTCTGATCTAGCTCGGCAATAAGCGTCCCACAAAAATATAACAAAATTTCAACTCGCAAAAATTCTACTCCAGAAGAGTGCCTTGCAAAACTACTTTTCTGAACCGGTCTTTTATTTGTCCTTCAGCCAAGATCTATACAGGAATAATTATAAAGAAATCATGACTAAGGGATTTTTCGCACAATGCTTACGTATTCAATCATTCAAATCAACAAAATTCATGGATCAATTTAAAGGAATCAATTTTTAACTCGCTGACACTGCCATCTTGACAGTAACACCCGTCCTCGGGTTTCATATTTAAGATAAACACAAAGCACAAACGGTACACCGTTCGGCCAAACCTGATCAAAACAAAGCTTTTTTTTTTAGAAGTCTTGCTGTACGACGAGGCAATGCCGCCAGTCTCTTAGGTATATGTTTTATTTTTATATTTTTTTAGTTAGTTATATTTTAGTTCATACTTTTAACATTTTAATTTAGGTAGGTTATTTCGTTTTTAGTTAAATTAATTATTGTGTACTGTTTAATTTTTTTTTTCTATAAATAACCATCTTTATTAGATGACTTACTTAATTGGATTAAACGATCTAAAATATAATAAACTCAAAACAAAAAATGAACATCGATAAATCTTTAAAATCGAATTGGATAGTAATAACTTCATGTCTATGTGCAACGGTCACATGTTAAGGAACGCAGCCAGCCTTCCTGCTAGTTCAAAGTTGTTATTAATCATATGTTCTCTTTACCAGTTATTAAAAGAATCAAAACGAACAGAACTTTTAAATTTTAACGAATTATTAATTCATTTAGAAGAGATCACCAAGACATATCAGTAACAAAATTGCCATCGTTAGCCTCACACTAATACGCGTATTACCACCTGTGATCACCAGGTCCACTTGACCTTATGATTTCCTCCAGAAACTCGACCTCCACAAGAGCCGACCGCATACTGTCCACTCACGGACTACGGGTCAACTCTAGTACGGTCACAACAAAATAAACAAAGCAATTCATGACTCTACATATGGCAATAAAGCCTTCGGCTATGCTATCGGTCTTCCTAATGAGCTTTTCTGGCTCTCGCATACTTGTAAACCTATCATGAAAACACTTGTGTATTTGCTTTGAGTTTCATGCCCGGAAAGCATCTCGATTTTTCAAATAATTGAACAGGTGAAAAATCGTCATAATGATTCAAGTAGTTATACGTAAGAACAACCGGAATCGTTTAGAATGTGGTGCGAACAGTATGCTCCACCCCCCGATTACATCCAACCATCAGAGGCGCTACCGCCAGGTCATAAACTGCCATGGGCTACTTGGAGGTGCTTGAATTGCCTCCGAACTGAAGTAGGCCGATGTAAACATAATCTGGCGCGCTGGTGCCATATAGACCAAGCAGAAGCACAAGGCGATTGTGGTCGTGACGATTAGGTCATTAGATCACCTCTATGCCCTACCAGCTGTACCGTGCTTGACCTATACTCTGCCTCGAAGGGAAGCGTAAAAGTAGCAACGTTCTCGAAGAACAAAATTTAAAATTCAAGAAAACGACACGATAAGAAGAAGAAATGAAAATAAATGTCATCTGGGTAGATAATATACGCTATTTTCCAACAAGTCAAATCAGACACCTTCCTCCAAACGTCAAAACAAACAGTTTCCACTGTCTGCACTTCGACTGCACTGGGACTTTGTATGAAATACAGACAGATGACAACACAGATCCCCGGAGCCAAACAACGCTTTCACCATCAGCCTTTCCGCAATAATAAAACCAAAACTACGCTAAAATGGATAAGTTCAAAAACAAACGACACCACTTTGCGACGCTTAACCCCGCCAAAAGCTCAAAATAATTCATCCCTGGCTCAGGAAAACACCCAGCTGTCAACAAAAACAAACGTTTACAGTACTTTTGTTACACTAAAGCGTGGCTAGAATACAGTTAAAGCATTTGCAACTTAATCTTTTTTCTACGGACTTCCTAACAATAAAAATAACATTGCTTATCAGTACGATATTCTTGAATTTGGCTATAATATCACAATATTTACTCGACTTTAATTATCCAGATTAACTCAACTAACGGGGCATTACTTCAGTTAACCTAAAACACAGTAAATAATAAATTAATGGTAAAATATTATTACTCACATAGTAAACGGTGAAGGGTCCTTTTAAATAAAGTCATCACCATGATCATCATCATGGTAGGCTCGCCGTCCTATTAATCACCTCTTCATCATCACTACCTCTTCATCAATAATATCTTCATCGTCATCACTGTCTCTTCATTATCAATATCATCATCATCACCCTGGTCATTATCTCATTATAATCTTTATAAAAGTCATCATCATATTTAGCTATCTTAAGTCCAATATGAGGCAAAGGCTAGGAGAACTTATCTCTCCAACTTTACGAATAATGAAGTACGTAACGTACCTAATAACTATCATTTTACACCAGTATTCACACGTAAGCTTATAAGATGCTAAAAATTATAATTAAAAATACTCAAACTAGACTATTTGCTAGGATACTAACTGGCGCATCTGCCAGCTCCGACTAACAGTGACTTATGCCACCTCCAGTGATGTTAAGCTCATCTATCAACTCATGACGATAAGATTAACTCACTAAGCTTAGCAGATAATACACGTTTTTATTTAAAATAGCGAAATCACAATAATTTTCTGCTTGCATAGTGGTTAAAAGACTTGACATTATTCTACTTTATGTTTTAAAACTAAAGGTTTCGAAATAAATTGCTCTTTGCTCTACTCTTAAATCGAAAAAAATATAAAACTAAAACTCACCAGGTTATCTTTGCGATTCAGCAAATAAGGTTACGACTCAGAAATACACACGATATCAACTCGCTTTTTCACTTCACCTCACTTCACCAGGAATCTCCAGCGCCTGCGGCACTGCCGCTGACTCCAACTCGGCCGCAATACGTGGCCAGCACTTTAGCACCTTTGCAGAAGTAGCTGAAACTAAACACACGTTAAGTATCTTTGCACTGATCGTCTTCACTCTCGTTAGCACCATTACTGGCGCTATAGGTTGTCACACAGGCCGGCTGCCATTCAGACAGACTTGTCACACAGACGGTTGACAGACAGACGGTTGACAGACAGACGGTTGGCAGACAGACGGTTGACAGACAGACGCTTGTCACACAGACGCTTGTCACACAGACGCTTGTCACACAGACGCTTGTCACACAGACGCTTGTCACACAGACGCTTGTCACACAGACGCTTGTCACACAGACGTTTGTCACACAGACGATTGTCACACAGACGCTTGTCACACAGACGTTTGTCACACAGACGCTTGTCACACAGACGTTTGTCACACAGACGTTTGTCACACAGACGTTTGTCACACAGACGTTTGTCACACAGACGTTTGTCACACAGACGTTTGTCACACAGACGTTTGTCACACAGACGTTGGTCACACAGACGTTTGTCACACAGACGCTTGTCACACAGACGCTTTGTCACACAGACGCTTTGTCACACAGACGCTTGTCACATAGACGCTTGTCACACAGACGCTTGTCACACAGACGCTTGTCACACAGACGCTTATCGAACAGACGGTGGTCACATAGACCATTTGTCACACAGACCATATGCAACACAGGATGGGTTGCGATACTAAAACCAGAGCCTGTCAATGACCCCAAAAGTTATCGACACATTGCACTGCTAAACTCCATCCACAAACTATTAAAAAGGCTAAGACTGAAGTCACGACACCAGCTCTATAAGATTGACTGTTGAAAAACCACTTTACCATCAAAAAGAACAGAATTTGAATCCACCTATGTGGATACAACCATCAACCCCACTGAAAAACTATCAGGGTTCTCTCTCCCACGCAGAGAATTGTGCCAGCTCCACAGACTGGGAACTAGATGGGGACGAACTAGATAGTTTGAATTCCGGTGCGACTGGATTGACTCCCCAGCTTGCGGATGTGGCGCTCCTGAATAGGACATGGACCACATTATTCGAGACTGCCGGAAGACTGGTTCACCCTGCAAAAAGACGCAATACAATAGATACAGAAAAACGACTGTAATAATAGCCATACGATTATTAAATAAATGGACAGGTTTCTGTTTTTTCAGAATAGGCATGACGAATGGAAAAACACTTTTGGCCCATCGGTTAGACCATCAAACAACATTGTAGTTTATACACACACTCTTTCCTTTCTCTGAGAAACCAAAAATGACAAAGATACAGCGCATTGAAATTTTGCGTGACGTCACACTCAAGCACGATTTTTACCTAAGTGTGACTCCGCAAGCCCCCACTCCGGAACCTTGACGCTCAGTATCCTTGTGAATTTTTACCCCTCTGGCAAACTGAAAATACGGGTCCATCACTCTGGACAATTCAAAAGACGGTCCAATTATAATCACACTCTTCGGACCCTGTCGGACTCTTCACCCCTATTCTCCCATGGATTCACTCAAGTGGGCAAAAGATTCAGATCCAACTTCTGATGACGGAGCAGGAGATGACCTACGCCGAACTCACTAAAAGTGTGACGATAAATACAGCGCTCCGCCTCGCGCTGTATCATGGATTCCAACCATATGTGTCTGAATACCCCTGGCCCACACAGTTATTGAATCTGTGTCCACCTGGGCTTATCGTCTAGCTGAAACAACTATCATTGTAATAAATCGGTTTACCAAATCCTCATCTATTACAACAATCACAATTAAAGAAGTTATGGCCAAACCCATAGCACACTACACAAAGGAGATGTTCACAGTACGGCGGTCCGCACAAGACTGAGCCGCTCGTCGCTAGGGCGACCGCTTTTATACTTGTTGAAATATTTGAAAATGTAGCAGTTATGTTTTCTAGTAAACAACTTTCTGTTTGAACATCGAAAACAATAATAAATGGGATTATCTTAAACTCGCCGACAAATATATAGGTAAAAAATTAAGTCCACCTTTTGTACCATAATAGTCAGTATAGATTTGAGAAAATGAAATAAAAATTAGTAGGAACCTACTTGAAGCTATAACCAATAAACAAGATTCGAAGTCTAAATTAAAATCCTGCATCCGTGGGGACTACGAGTATATCCATTTCTCCAATAAAGTTCTCGACGGTTAAAGCGTTTTGCGCAACCACACGGGGTACAAAGCTTTTCGTTCATTGCACTATTTCGGAAGTATTCACAGCTTCGATTCGTGAAAATACCAGGGATCCAGCTACTATAGTAAAAGCTTAAGGCTTGGAAGGCCAACCATCTGAGA
This sequence comes from Acrobasis consociella, assembly GCA_963555685.1. Taxonomy (NCBI): domain Eukaryota; kingdom Metazoa; phylum Arthropoda; class Insecta; order Lepidoptera; family Pyralidae; genus Acrobasis; species Acrobasis consociella. The sequence continues at coordinate 2,374,575 of OY743107.1, forward strand.
CATAGAAAATAGTGTTTTAAAATATAAAAAAGATGTCTCTATCAGATTAGCATTTAGTTACATGATGTAACAATCTTCACTCGGAAAAAAAAACCTTTTTTAATATTTTTTCAAGATGTCTAAACTACTGATACGAGTAACAATTAATTTTGTGCTGAATTAAAGCAACTTAATATTCATAGATAAATCTGCAGAGTTCTCTTTTATCCCTTTTTAAAATTAATTACTGATAAAATCTAAATTTCGTGTCGTTTCTCGTTCATTCTCAGCCTCCCGTTCCCCAGTCAGACGAGATATATACTCGTAAAAGGTGCTTCGTAGATAGCCCTGCTCCTCATCTGACAGGGCCGTTAGAGAATACAGGGACATGATTTATGTATCTATATTCTACAAAATATTTCATTTACTTCTTCTGCTCGTGTCGAAAGCTTAAAATAAAATCAGATTTCATCGTTCTATTACGATAAACTATGCCGTTGTTTTCATACACAACGACTAAACGTTTCGTGATTTAAAATAATTTACATATATAAGATGGATTAAAAAAAAATTGTTGGTACCCGGATCTTTCCTGTGTCGTACGACGATCGGTGACAGTCGGTGACAGTCGGCGGCTGTCGGCAATCGCCGAGCGACAGATCATGACAGCAGTCACAGTCAGCGACAGTAAGTGATCGTCACCGATTCATCACGACGATAATATCACCGTGGAGGCAACGCCTAGATACACCCTTCCTACGATGGTTCATACAGAAAATAGAAAAGATGTTTTCTGCGTCCCTATTAACAGAAGACCCTTAAATTACAACCAGCTGTTACCAGATCGGCTACACCGATATTGGTGTCGAAAACAGGATGTTTAGTTGTTTAGTGTTAATAATTACGAAGGGATTTCGTTTCGTAAACAACGTCAGAAAGGGTGACTCTAACAAATTAGATTAATCTTGGTTTTAACCAAAGTTTGAGTAATAACTTGCTTGTTAAAAAAATAAATAGATCATTTGTTGCTATAAATAGTAGACACGTAGAAAAAACTATTTAAACATATTCAAGAAGGAAAAGAAACAGCTGCGGTGTTTTTCTTTCCGCGCAGATCGTAAAAACTGAATGAAGGAATGGGCTAGGTTTAAATCATTGTGCTTTTAAAGAAGGTTCTATAGAAATTAAATTTAGTCTAAACGTTTCACCCCTAAAAACTAATCAAAATTGTTAAAGTTGTTTCCAAAATCCTAATTATATCTTAGTATACAAAAAAATTAACGTTTAATTATGATTTTTGCCCTGGGCTCTGTCTGCTTAGAGCCGCAAGATCCAAAATGCTCTCTCTGACCCATTAGAGATAAAAACCTTACAGAATGTTTGTATGTTTTTTTAAGGGAGATTCAAGACAGATATGAAGGAACGAGAGCCAGTGCAAATATGGTGAATGACAAAAAGAAGTGGAAACAGTTGACATACAGAGCCGACCCCAAATAGGGAAATAACGAGGACAATGATGACGATGAGATAAGAGATTCATAACCCATTAATGCAACACAAAACAAAATTTGATCATAGGTTGAACATGCCGAATGCGAACATTAACCTAGAAAACAACACTTTTTCTCGTATTTTCCCTCCCGGTGCTGACTTCTCGATACAAATAACAAACGAGCGGAGACACATTTATTGGTTTCATTCCGCATCGGCACACCTACAGTTTATTACGTGCGTCCCACTTTCACACGTTTTTGTAGAAATAGCACGGAATTGACTATTTTCATTTGCGGTTTATGCAAAAATCCATTGGTCTCTTCCATGCTGGTCTTCTTCTTCTTCTTTAAAGATTGGCTGTCAGCTCTTTAAATTTTGATAACGGAGTTAACGATTAAAAATTGGGGTTGTTGTTGTTTGTCTGGCAAATAATACATGTCGCTACGGATTAGTTCCTCCGATTACTATGTCGTTTACATATGAAACTATTTAAAGTTTTTTTTTTCTACTTGCCTGGCAAATAAACTTATCTTTGAAACAAACAAATAAACGTTCCTAGTCTACAATAAAACTAAGAAAACGAATTTGGAAGAAAATTGCAAAATGCTGCTGTCCACCATTTTCTGTCGCCACTGTCGCAGTCAATGAGAATGTGTGGACGACATTAAAAGTTTGCGAGTTTACCGCCACAGCAAGCCATTTCGATTCGATACCGTCCAGTTAAATGACTTAGAAAATTCGTGTCGTTCGGTTGTTCTCTACATTTTATTTACTTTCACGTTGTATTTTCGTTTCATATTTTTAGATAAAAGTTCATATTTTTCCTGTATTTCAACCACATGGAAAAATTATGTAAAGCGTTGGTCTTTTAAACATTTAACATAAAAAGGTCAAAGGTTTTCAATAAATAACTGAAATAACAATAAAAGAGAACGGGACACGTCTTTATGTTGATGACTACTAGATGCTAATATAAAGCTAGTGTATAAAGATTTACAAAAAAAACCAAGAACGATCAAATAATGACTTAGATTCAAATACCTACTGAACCATTACCAACTGAACTAAACACCTATTGAATTAAGTATTTTGGCCATCCCTCTTATTAGTTATCAAAATTAACAATTCAATAAAAATCTAAGCCCAAATTCTTCAACAACCCATTGACACAGATAAATTAACTAAAATTTGCATATTATCAGAAATTGTTCGAGTAGTTAACAAACTTCCACGATAAATTAATTGGAGATCGTAAAAGGAGATCTTTCAATATTTAGACTTCGATTTACGTTGTTATAATACTGTTTGAGAACTATAAATGATATTAGTGAATATTTGAAAGGCAATTAGCTCTAGAGTTAAAATAAAGGTCAACGACGAAGTGAAAATGATAAGTTATTCAAATGGTTAACAGAAAGAGAACACTTTCAGCTTTAAGTCTGACAATTGTTTAAATTATATGACAATACTCGAAGCTAGCCATTTTCGTCTAACTCCACGTATTTTGGAAATCCATACATAAGCAATAGCAAATAAGGTGGAAATAGCACAATGTAGATGTCGCTCTTGTCTTATCTAATTGCAGTCTCCATAACATTATAATTTTAGTTTATGGTAATTTATATATTTTTCGTTAATTATTATTGCGGACTATTATTTGTGTTTGTTTACTTCAGTAGTCAGTACTTATTTCCATGACGTCAACAAGGTACCAACGGAAGAACAGCGCTGGCAGTCCTCACAGCCAGCATATGCTGAGTTGGATCCTCTTTGAGGTACACCACAATTGGTTTATTTTAATTTCTGTTTTGTGTTACATATTTTTTATATTTTTGTGTTTGTACTTCAAATTAATCATTTTATTATTATAATTTATCCTTTACTATTATTTATTATTATTAAATACCATGCTGGTCTGGGGGAAAAGAAAAAACTTAGAATGTACCAGCTACTTCTCTTCCCGGTCAGATCGTAAAAGCCGATCGAGGGAATGGGCAAAAATGCGAATCATTTTAATAGGCGATGCGGCTAGCAACCCGTCACTGTATTGATTGCTTTTCCATCTTCTCGCCCACCATGACGCTAAAAGTGGCTTTTGAGTCTTGCGGCCCTAGGCTCTTCATAGAGCCGCAAGACCCAAAATGCTCTGTCTGCCCCATTAGGGATAAAGACGTGATAGTATGTATGTATGTATGTATTAAATACCATACAAAATTTGAGGGTTTTACTCCTCTGTTTCACATTGTAGATCCAAACTTAAACATGATGTCGTTCTATCTCATTACAAATGTTGTCTGTATGGAAACAGAATAGTAAAATAAAAACCCATTACAAAGTTATGAGACAAAAAGATTTGTTGTTCTTGCTAATTTTAATGAACATTAAAATTTAACACTTTTTTTAACTATTCAATCTCCAAAAGAAAGTCTACACCGACAAAGCGCAATAATTATTGAAGATTTCAATAAACTTCTTTTGTAATTTATGTCAGATGATTATGTGTTTTTTTTTTATAAAACTCCATTTTCCAAAGGACTTTTTGGGTTTTCGTAATAAACAAGAAACCTTTATAGGTTAAACGTTGATCATATTTTAGATAAAGTAAAAAAAATACAGTTTTAAAAGTAAATAAAAAGGATTTGTATTTTTTTTATTTATTTTTACTTGTAAGTTTTTAACTAGGTTTTGGAGTATGTTGTGAAATATGAAATGCAATAAAAAATACATTCTATATATGAACGCTTGACTTTGTTTAATTTATTACACCTACTAATAGTGCAAAATATGTAACATAAGTTAGACTTACCGTAGCAGCTAGTTAAAAGTTATCAGCCTGGAAAAACTCGTAAGGAAAACCTCCCCGTCGACGGCACGGGTAATAGGGAAATTCCTTATTGAATAGATTGACGTTGACGCATGAGCGAACACTGTTAATAGTTTAGAGATAGCCTGCACTTGGAGGTAGGTGAAATTGCAAAGCAAAATCTGGTACAAAAGAGATTAGTTTTAACCCAGATAAACCTGAAACTTTTTTTTTCTTAAAATTTTGTGATTTTTATAAATATGTGCTAATATAGCCCCTGCATCTCAGGAAAAATATTTTCAAAAATCTGCCACTTCTGGAAAAGCTGGAAAATCATATCCCATATATGGGTCGGTCGGCACAACCATGCCTTTTTATTAATATGCTTTTAATACGAAATGAAGTCATAAATCAAACAGTTTTTACTGAATCAAATGTATTATTTTTACTTTTTATGATATATTTATAGAAATACAGTTTTATAGAAAATATTTCTTTATGCAGTATGATAATTGAAAAAACATTGTTTGGGATGTGGATGTATGATACAGTTCGCGCAAATATAATTAAATTTTTTATGATAATTTGCACTTTAGAATCTTATTGACATGATTTATAAGAAGACCCGTTTGATCATATCTTGAATCTTCAAGGTCACTTTTTGGTACAGGACAAGGCCCACGCGTTTTACACCGTTTAGAAGTTTCTAAAATGGCTTTTGTAACAAACCTGCGAAAACCGAAGTAGGTAATTGAGATTTCCACCATTCATACGATACAATTGCCATGAATTATGTAGTGCTATGTCAATAATAACACAGAATAGAGGAAAGTACCATATTTTACCTCTAATCCGGTATAGGCCTATGTTCTGATTAGATCGATCAACGCCTCCAGTATTCTTATTATATGTTTCGACAATGTGCGGATAGTCAATCTGTATATATTTTTTCAGTAGTTGAGAGAAACTCCTCTTTTTCTGGGGGGTTACTCCAAAAGCGGTACACAAGACGGACGTTACTGCGTGCGTATCCGCGTTACAGTGTCAAGCATTATTGAGCACTGACGTATGATGATAAAGGGTAATTTGGTTTGACAACGAAATAAGACGTCACTGTCGTACGACTAACGTATTATTTTATGGAGTAACACCACTGTGATGGGCTGATGGCTCAACAGATGGACAACAGAGGCAACCATTCTACGCCTGTGCAGGTGCACCTAAGAGAGAACCTAGAAATTTCTGTATGGTAATATTATCCTCTTCTCCAGAATCATCGTCAGTAACAACAGCATTTGCGTTATCTGGTGGCTCAAAAGTGATGCACTTGGGACCGGATCATCACCATTCTCTAATTTATTCTAAATTTTCATACAGCTATAATGGTTTCAACTTGAAATAAAAAAAAGGATATCGTTTTACAGAAATACTAATGTTGTGCCGACGGACCCATGTATGGGTTCTTGAAATATTCGGCAAAATAAAAGTAAAATTAAAGGGAATTATTTTAAGTTTTTTTGTAATATAAATATCGTAATAGCCCATACTTTAAATGTTTGGAATTATATTTTTAGAAAAATAGTAATAAATATTATATAGTCTTACTTTTTTGAGGACATGTTTTACAATTTCCAAAACAGATGTTTTCACTTGCAAAAAATAACCAGAAATTATGAAATTCACTACGTATCTTATTAGCACAGATAACAGTCATTAACTGATGATTCTAAAAATATGTGACAACTGTAGTTATAAAATCAGTACCTGGGCGACCTGGTTACAACTCAAACATTAACAATTTTTTTTTAAACTTGTCTAAAAACAATGCAAAGTAAAAAAAAATATATAAACTTTAACATAAAAAAAAACAAAAGTAAGTCACCGAGTGGGATTCGAACCCGTAACACTCTTTCTAGCGGTCGCTATCCTTAACCACTGAGCTAAATCAAGGCGGTCGCGGCGCGACGAAATTAGCGACCATATTCTGCGTGGAAAGAAAAACGCATGAAAACTCGAAAACACGCGTTTTCTCAAACATAAAACTAATCTAGATCGATTGTTTACCCTCGATAACCCCCATATACAAATTTTCAGCGAAATCGTTAGAGCCGTTTTCGAGATCACAGAACTTTATAAATAAATATATATACATACATACAAGAATTGCTCGATTAAAGGTATAAGATATGGTAGAATTTTTTATTTCTTGAAACCCATGTATATATACATTCATAATTATACGTACTAGCAAAGTACGTATAATTATGAATCCTACTTCCTATCCTGCTATCCTACTTCCTACTATAATAATAATATAATATAATACAATATATATATATATATATATATATATTGTATTCAACTACTGAACCTATTTGGATGGAATTTGGTATGGATATAGTTTGAGACTCGGGGAAGGACATAGGGTACTACTTATCCCGAAATTCCCACGGGGAGCGAAGCCCGTGGGCACAGCTAGTTAGATATACATGAAAGGTGGTCCCATTATCACCACGTACAATGTATTTATCCCGAAGGTTGACTGGGAGAAAATGCTTTTGTATCTTGTATTATTGGTGAATAAAGTTTTTAATAAAAAAATTAAATCTGTTGACATAATGCTCGAGATATCGAAGGAACTCCTGAAATATTACATATACAGTACCTGGGCGACCGAGCTTTGCTCGGTTACATCTCGAACATCGAAAATACGCGTTTTCCCAAACATAAGACTAATCTAGATCGATTGTTTACCCCCGAAAACCCCCATATACCAATTTTCTGCAAAATCGTTAAAGCCGTTTTCGAGATCACAGAAATATATAAATAAATATACAAGAATTGCTCGTTTGAAGGTATAAGATATACCATTGATTTTGTATTTTTTGCCAATAAATCAAGCATTTGTTTTGGTGAAGTAAATAAATAAAGAACTAAAAATGGTTATTATTTTTTATTTACACTTTACACTTATTATTGTTTTAAATTGTAAGACTTTATTAAATCGTACACCAGCTAGTTATGTAATTAAGTTGAATGAAAGCTGTGGTCGGCATGCGACTTAGCATCTAGTTATTTCAAAAATGTTGATATCTTTTCGGGCATAGCGCTTCTGGGCACTACTGGGCAGTCTTGACGATCTGGGCACTGTCTGCTTAGAGTTGCAAGACCCCTAATGCTCTGTCTGCTCGTTAGGGATAAAGTCATGATAGTATGTATGTATTGTTAAAAATCCCCCTTAAAAGTACAATTGGGTATTTTCCTAAACCAAAAATAAATTATTTTGTACTGATAACAAAATAAAACGTCGCAAAATAATGTCACTTGTCTTTGAATATATCCATTTTAACGTGATTTTAAATTTATTATTGCAGAAAAAGTGATAATAAGAGCGCTATTTGACTCCAAAAAACTGTGACGTCATCTGCCATTATTTCATACAAAATCCCATAGAAACTGTTTGTTTTGACGTTTAGAAAAAATATCTGATTTGACTTGTTGGAAAATATCGTATTATTAGTTAAAATGTTATTGTCATCTTAATTCATAAATAAGGAATGATATATAGCAATAGTTATTAATTTGAGCAATATGTATAAACTCTTCACATATTGTCAACTAACGGGTGTCCTTAATACCTTTCGTGATATTACACCCACCTGTCCCGCTCTGTCTTCACAATAGTTGTGAGTTATGACAGCAATATGCTCTCAAAATTTGTGTACTTAATTAGTTAACTTGTTTTGTTTGCAAGACCTGTCAACGCTATGGTTATTGTGAACACCTACGCATTGAAACATTACCATACCATTAAAATTAAACTTTACCTTTATGGAAATAAGGATTAATGTTTTCAGACTTTGATCGTTCTAGTGACAGACTTGAACAATATGCGGAAATTAATTTTCGTGGAATGTGACTTCATTTCAAGTAGGTATGCGTGTCGTGTTGGTATTATAAATTGGAAATGAAGATTGTGTAGACGTACGCAATGATTCGTCGCCTTCATATATTCCATGTACCTATTGTACACGATCAATTTATATCCATTTAAATAAGTAATTTTATATATTTTTGCAAAATTACAAACCGACTTCATCCCCAAATTTCACATCCAATTTTATTAAAATTTCTATGGGACCACTTCAGAAGTATACTCTTTCAAAAAAGAAGATTTTTCCAAATCGGTCAAGTATAAATTCCTCCTTTTTTTGGGAGTCCGTCAAAATGTTAAATGTTTACTTAATAAATGGACTGAAAATGTATATCATGAGTATGCCTACGATACTAGAAACGCGTTCGGATGAGGAATCAGGACCAAGTTATATATGTTTTAGCATACCTATCTAGTATACTATACAGAGTTAGTTCCAGGATAAAAAAAAATCTAATCAGATCGGTTTCGAACCTCAAGCCTCTGAAAAAATTTGGTTTTTAAATCATTACTGAGGTAGTCGCAATGTCAAACTTGTCGGTGGAGTTTCTTCCCTTTTATTTTGTTTTTAAACAACATCTTGATACGATACTGCATCATGTAGCTGTGCCGGGGCTTTTCTCTTTCCCTTCCCAAATTTAAGAACTAGGTTTTTGTCGGTGAAGTATTTTCCATGTCTCCCTTTTAAATGTCCGCTCAATGCTTGATCTCCCTGGACGACACAACATTTGCCTTTTCATTTACTTCATCCAAGAACGACATTTTTGGTCCTCTTTTTCCTCTCTTGGCTTCCATGTTGTTTTTGATAAAGTTTTCATGCCGCATAAGGTGGCCAAAGATCCTTCCTCGTCTTTCTATAACAATGCGCATAAAATTGTCATACCACATTTAGTGTCCCACCATATTGCCTCGCAGAAATTGATTATCTGACGCATATTAATGACTTATCTGCATAGTATTTCGGTGTCAGATCTGGGCACATCGTGCTGGTATTGGCCGAGTGCGGGCAGGCAATAAGTCAATCGTTGGGAACGACACTTACGACACGACTGGCGCGTTGCCAACTCGGCGATGCAGCCGCCATTTTGTGATTTATACGCACTTTGGATAGGCAAACTGCAAGTTCTGTTGGATTATAATCGTAAATGAACAAAGTTGGTAAATATTAGCATGTAATCTGTTAATTCTCTTCTTAACTGAATTAAAGCATACAGGAATTAACGTGAAAAATACCTTTTTTTTAGTGTAGCTCGCATTTTGTCCTAGTTATAGAGATAGAACGCGATAGTTTTTAATTTTTCAAAACCAAAAACCAGCTTCAAAACCTAACTACCTACATGAAAAAATTTGATTAAAAATGTATGAAATCATCTGTCAAGTATTAAAAAAAAAGAACTTCCGAATTGGTCTAGGCGTCGAGTAATCGTTAAATATACATAAAATTAAGTCTCTTATTTTTTGGTTTATGGGAGAGAAGTACAAGGACTAAAACATTTTTATTCATAAAAATTTATCAAACGAAACAAATCTATCATGTAGCAAAACAAATCTATACTCGTATCTACACATGTAAGATATGAGGTCACGGTATCAGGACTGAATAAACAAACAATCATCCAAAAGAAAAACAAATTGTAACATAACACAGCAAAACAGTATCTTTATTCATTTTATTTAAAAATAAAAGTGGTGTTGAATTAATCCACAAAAGTCATCGTTTTACACAAATGACTATGTTTAACTAGTCTAGTCTAGACTAAATTAATCCTATGACTCAACTTATATTATAATCCACTAACTAAAGCTAACAAAATAATTAGTCTTGCTTATTATTATCAAGATTAAAGCAGTAATATTTCAGCAAACCCAACACCAACTGTAATAAATTTAAACGTGACATTATCAAGTGTTATCTCAGAATGGAAAATACGTCGCAAGAATTCTAGCCAAGTCAGATGATAACAGACATGTAGTCCAAGATTACGGAAAGTGGAAGAAATGTGTGTTTACCTCTAGACATTTTAAATTTGATATTATTAATACAGAAATAACAATAACAAAATATCCTATAATCTAACGAGGTAAATATAACTGTTAATAAAACTAAAACTTGAACTCAAATTAGATTCTTTTTCGCTGCGCTCACAGGGCAGGGTACCCATGAGGCTGGCGGCATTCTCCCATTGAATGGTCAGGCTCAACCTTTGTCCGAAATGCGCGCCAGCCCTTGCATCTCTTGAGGCGTTGAAGAGGCGTGCAGAAATCTCTTTGAACAACTGACGGGTTTCCTTGCCCCAAGGCCCCAAAGTCTCCACGGCAAAAGGCGCAAATATATACGGCTCTCCCAAAGCCTCGTATTTAGAAAATTGAAATCGAGGTACACAGTGGTGCCTCAACCAAAGTTCATTGTAGTAATAATTTGCAGCCATTTTTATTACGCATCTTATAACTATATAACCCTCAGAGTTTAGACTTGTTGATGGAAAATGTCCCGCACTGCTTCTTTTATTTTTGCAGATCATAGGAACGGACGGAGTAAAACCTTTACTCACTGGTATCCAAGGGACGGAAAGAGAACTACGGGAAGACAGCACATAAGATGGGAGGATGAGCTAAAACTCACTGCAGGGCCTAACTGGAGAAGGATCGCCAGAGACAGGAGGCAGTGGAAGTGGTTGGAGGAGGCCTTTGCCAAAAGGCACACTGAACTCAGAGATATCCTATAAGAAACACCAATGTAACCCAAGAGTTCAGGATAAAGGGCTTATACAATACAATACAATACAGAAACACCAATTTCGGGAACGTTTTACTTACTGTGGTCTATCTTTTGTGCGTTAAAGTAGTCAATACTGGTATCAGATTTTTCAAGCTGCCTAAATGCATCTCATATCTGATAAAGAACTGATGACGGAGGAGCTTGAAATTTTGTGGTGGCACTTTTGGTCATCTATTCAAGCGGAGACTACGCCAGTGTGGCGTAGTCTTCGCTTGAATAGGTGACTTTCGAAAGGTTTTATGTTAAGTGTCGCACGACAGGCATACAGACAGCTTCAAAATTATAATACCTCTCTGTTTTGTCGGGGGTTAAATAAAAATAAATATTTGTTACTTTCAGTAACCTCATTCTGTGACTCAGTGTGACAGTCTAGGTTAATCTTGATACTGGGCTAGGTCAGGCTGGCGCGCTTCCAGCCTTGTCTAGTTATCGACGATCAGCGACGAACGTCACACGTATTTCTTAGTGAATGTGACCTGCAGTCTGCAGCTTTTTGCATTGTATCTTTGTTAGAGACCTGATTTATGGTCATCTGATATTATAAGCTTGGAACTAAAACGTAAAGCTGTTTATTTAAATTTATATTATAGGCTATGTTCGGTGTTTCTCTACACGATCGAATCAGAAATAAAAAGATTCATACGTGGGGCGCACTATAAGTTTCCGGAATGAATATGAAAAAAACCGGCCAAGTGCGAGTCGGACTCGCGCACCGAGGGTTCCGTACAAACGAGAATTTGGGATGAATTTCAATTTAATACCTCTACGCGTTTATGAGGAAATGGGTAGTAAGTTTAAAATTATTAAAAAAAAATATATTATGTGATGTAACTAAAAATTTATGGTTTTCGTAATTTTTCCTTTATCTATGCTATAAGACGTTGCTTCGTACCAAATTTCAAGATTCTGAGTTCACGGGAAGCACCCTGTAGGTTTTGATTCCCTTGCAAGTGTCGAAAATTTGCGGCATAAACGGCTGTATCTTTTGATTGCGTTGGCTTAGAAGTTTGATTTTTTCACAGCTTCAAGGGACAGTAGACCTGAGTAATTGATATAAATTTCAGCTTCATACCTCCACGCGTTCCTGAGAAAAAGGGTCTTGACAGACGGACGGACGGACGGACAGACGGACAACAAAGTGATCCTATAAGGGTTCCGTTTTTTCCTTTTGAGGTACGGAACCCTAAAAATACTATTAAAGGTACAAAATTAATTTATTGTTTTTCAAAATAATCTCCCTTGGCGTCTATGCACTTTTTCATTCGATGAAACCAGTTTTGAAAACTTTTGTGCCACTCCTCTGTGGTGACCTCTGAAACGTGTTTTTCATACTCCTCGACAGCCTCTTCTGGTGATGAAAATCGTTGACCGCGTAATTGGTTCTTAATTTTTGGGAACAGAAAAAAGTCACAAGGTGCCAGGTCGGGACTGTATGCAGGATGACTCATGAGTTCTACATTTTTCGCCTTCAAAAAGTCGTTTGTCTGTCTGGCCGTGTGAGAACTAGCATTGTCGTGGTGCTGGATGATACGGCGTTTACGGTTATTTTTACGAATTCGTCAATAACTTCCGGCAAACAAATGGTCGTGTACCAGTCACTATTTACTGTACGACGATTCTCTAAAGCAAAAGTAGCCACGTGTCCAGTTTTATTAAAAAAAGAAGCAATCATCCGCTTAGATGCACTTTTCACGCGCGCCGCTTTGGTTGGTTTCGGCTCATCTTGAAAGACCCATACGCTCGATTGCTGCTTTGTTTTGGGATCGTAGCAATAAATCCATGTTTCGTCACCTGTTACTATGTCCCACACCAAATTTGACGCACCTTCGTTGAATCTGGTAAGCATGGCACTGCACCAAGTGACGCGGCCCGTTTTTTGAGCCTCGGTCAAGTTGTGTGGGATCCACCGCGAGCACAGCTTTCTCACACCTAAATGTTTGTGTAGGATTAATTGTATTTGACTCATGCCTATTTCTAAGGATGCGCGAATTTCATGGTAGGTCACATGCCTGTCTGTTTCAATCATACGGCGCACAGCATCGATGTTTTTGTTGGTCACAGCGGTGGACGGCCGACCATCGCGAGATTCGTCACTGAGATTGATACGACCACACTTGAATTCTGCAAACCAGCTATAAACAGTTGTCTTGCATGGTGCTTCATTGCCAAAAGCTGTTTCAAGCCGAGCGATGCTCTGTTGAGCTGTCAAATTACACTTAAAATCGTAGAAAATCATACTACGAAAATTTTCCCGAGTTAAATCCATGTTGATGCAGACACACAATTTTTTAAATGGCGCCACAAGGTAAAAATAAAAGACAGTCAGATGAAACAAACTGCATTCTACAGCCAAAGAGTTCTATTTTCAAATGTTGCAATAAATTTTTAAATATTGTTTATGTAAGTGGCCAGTTCCAGAAACTTACAGTGCGCCCTATGTAGCGAAGATCACTAATATAGCACGGTGAATTAGCTCATTGAAATGGCTGTGGACGGGGCATATAGCGTGAAGACCGATGAGGCAGGTTTTCAAAGGTTTTCAAATGGCGGCAAACGCAGCGTAGGACATCTGCCTGTTTGCTTTGGAAATCTTTTAGGGAGGCCTTTATCTAATAGTGGTCTTGGTGTGACTGATAAATAATTTATGTAGGTTTTTAGAGCTATAAGTCAGCTAAAATGAGTTGCTCAATTTGCGTTGCATAGAAATTCTAAACTTATTTGCTGGCTCCGCGTGGCACAAGCAAGACTTTCGTGAAACCAAATTAAGAGTAAATTGCGCTACTCATTTAACGCAACTAACAACATGAACAAGTTCATTTGCTATAGGTAAATTAAGAAAACGCCCAACAACACCATCTAGTGATAAGTAGCAGAACTACATCGATAAATTAAATTGATATCGTGGCGCCATCTATTATTATGTCAAGTGAATTACAAAATCCCGAATTTGAAGCGTTATCACCTAATAACTTTTAAACGATAAAACCGATTTTCTTCAAATATGGCTACGAAGCACCGCAAGGGAAGTTGACAGACACGTTGCGTAAAACTTATAATAACACTTCTCTGTTTTTCGGAGGTTTAAAATAAAACTTTCCTTCTATGTAGGTTTTAGAAGTCAATCAAGGAAATGAGAAGGTATTTTATATTGGTGTTGACTTGTCACTATTATGAATCCTGTTTAAAAAGTATGACCTTTATGTCTGGCGACCTTTAAATATAACTTAACGCAACAAAACTTTAGGGGAAAATTATGTTTATTAGTATGACGTTCATGTATCTTTTGAGCAGATTATTTAAGCTACGCTTGATGTTAACTGCCCAGGCTAAAATAAACAGAACGTTGTATTTCCCAGGTGTTTAGCTTTAGTAGCAAGTTTCCCGTTTGTAAATGTACCGCAGAATGTAGACGAATATACTTAAATGTGCGCGCTTTTGGCTAACTAGTGGTTGCATTTGTACATCGTCTTAGTCTTTAGGGAACTAGCCGACTTTATGTTGAGAAAAAGAGAAAGTAAGTCGAGTTTTAATTTTTCTTTTCGTGCCGTTTGTACGCCTAAAACTGTGAAATCGCGGACCCATCCATATCTCGGAACTCCTTGACCGATTTGGCTCATGTTCAAACTTTAAAACTATTTAGATTGGCTACGTTATTACTCTTGCTAAATTTCATAGAGCTTTAACCAAAGATACTCGAAACATACATAGAAACACTAGATTGTTAAAGTAGTCAGCTCGTGTCACTCGCTCATTCAAAAATCCTATTCGTAGTTGACCAATTCTGTCTTACAGCCTTAATACAGCAAATCACCGTTAGTTAGTTATATATTAGAATGCTATTGATCAATTAAGATCAAATGCAATTTGGATGTCGACTGACCAAATTTAAAGTGGGATGACGCAAGAGAGAAGAAGGCTGTCTTCTTTTCTATGCTGGAATAATATTTTCGGGTAAGTAATAATTCAAGCCAAGTCCAGTGGTGGCTTTCGCCTTATGATCCGAAGGTCGTGGGTTTGAATCCCACTGGTAAAAGCTAGACTGAAAGTAAATAAACTAAAGAATAAACATATTTCAACTAAACAGCATATTGCAGGCTAAATCACCTGATTATCTGAAAAGAAATATGATTCCCTGTTTTGGAAGGCACGTATTCTCAAACTTTTCCAAGGACTGGTTCTGGTCTGCCCCTGGGATGCGGAGCTTAGACGGCAGTCGCTCTTTGTAAAAACCAGTAACCTCGTTAAATCAACTATGTTAGATAGTGGACCCCGGGCTCTGAAGCGTTAACTGCTGAGGCAGCAACTGGGAATACGTTCGAATGATGATGAATAAATTAAGCCAGTGTGATTATTTCTGACTTGGAATATAATATTATATAGGTTAATAATTTTATTGCACAAAATAAATATTTACATAGGACACAATAATTATCTAAAAACTAAATAACCTACCTAAATTATAAAACAATATATATAAAATAATCTAAGCAAAAATAAAATATTATATTAAATAAAAAATAGACCCCAGATCGCTACGGTCGCAGGGCAAGGTACCTAAAAGACTGGCGGCATGGCCTCGTTGTATAAATAGGTTATAATAATATAGGTTAAATAATCTGTTCTTAGTTTTATCTACTAAATACCACAGAATAAATACTAGTACTCAGTTATACGTAGGTACATATACTTAATGTAATAGAAAGAAAATAATGAAGTCTTGCCTAAAATACAAGTGTTGTGGGGTGCGAAGATGAGCACGTCAAAACTTAGTGTTAAAATAACACCTGTATTTTCCAGGTGGTTGGCTTTAGAGCAACAACTTCCGCCGCTTATGAATGTGCGACGAAATATACGGCTTCAAATGTGGGCCAACTAGAGGTGAATTTATGCAACGCCTTGAAAATTTGTAGTTTATTTTAGAAAAATGTCGTGCAGTTTCGCTGCAAAGTCTAGAGAAAAGTTCCTAAGAATTTTTGCCAAAATATATCACAGGCACAGTATTCTTTTTCAGTATTTTTTATGGAAAGATGATATGCTAACATTGTTTCTTGTTTAGTTACTTTTAAGATTCATTTAGGATGAGCTTACAACAATTGAACGAAATAAGACTATAGGCATTTTTAACTTCATTACTTATATTCCTGTGTCTTCTGGGCTGGTTAACAGTGTGTTTTCATCTCTTTCTGTTTCAAGCTTTCACGCGCTTCACTTCATGCCAAGACAACTCGATTGTCTTCATATCTACTGTTATTATAGAATTCTAATTCTACATAGAATGCCTGACTCGGAAAGTTAGTATCCCTCCTGAGCGTGTGGCTAGTTGAAGTCCACTTGCGCTGCATTATTTGAAGACCAATCGAAATGTTACGAAAACTCGAAAATAAAAATTTGAAAAAATTGTTTCAGTCAACATCAATTGGAAACGTAAATATTCGACAAAATGGAGAAAAATTCTACAGCGGTGAAAAAACGCGATTTGTACACAAATTCGATTTGCGGTTGAATTCACTGGCGTTGGTTAGTTTACAAAACAATAAGAGTGCAGAAGAAGTCTTCTGTAATTATGACGCGGTCATCTTGACGCTTCAAGTTCGAAAACTCAGAATTCCGTTTATAGCATTTTGTCTTTGCAAGCCCACAACGTTTACCCGAATTATCCTTTTCCGATAAACTGTTAAACACAAAACCATTTGTCATTGGTCAGTTTAACAAATTATACTTTGATGATTAACGTTTGGCCGAAAATATAGTTTTTGCCACTGCAACGGTTACACAAAGACCATTCGCCCCTTTACGTTTGGACACAGTGCCATGACCGACCAGCTGTTAAATCGAACTAACCTTCTTCTATTTTCTTTACCACTCAGTCAAAAACGTGTACAACGTCTTATGTATAATAACCGACCAAGTGCGAATCGGATTCGCGTACTAAGGGTTTCGTACCATTATCTATAAAAAATCGCGTTTATTGTATGGGAGCCCCCCTTATAATTATTTTTAGTATTTGTTGTTTTTATTTCTGTTGCCTCTATAGGCAACAGAAATAAATAATTTGTAAAAATTTCAACTGGTCTAGCTATCGCGGTTGTTGAGATATACAGACTGATGATAGACAGACGGACAGACAGACGGACAGACGGACGGACAGACGGACGGACAGACGCACGGACAGACAGCGAAGTCTTATTAATAGGGTCCCGTTTTTAATCTTTGAGTATGGAACTAAAAAGCAGGAGCACAAACGCTTCATCTGTACTTTGAATGTTTGTGGCACCGCGTCCCCGGTTAGTGCGCGACGTCTTCGAGGTTTTTCTTTATTTGCTTTGAATCTAATGTAATTAAATGGCTTTATTGGGATTCAAAGTTGGTTCGCTACGAAAGCTATGTTCGTAGAAATACAATTTGACGATTGTTCAATAGGATTTTTAGTTATAAACAGTTTGTCTAATCTAAAAATTAACTCACTCGGTCGCATGTTGGACAACAAAAATTACTGGTACAACTACACATTTTTTGTTGTTTGTTGTGTTTTTATGTATATGTAAATTTTTAAAATAATTATTTTACGATTAAATTCATTTCAAATAATAAAATTAAAAAGGTTTAAATACCCGAACATTTACTTCCTTTTTTTAAAGTCAGATAAAAACATTCAGCCAACTCGTAAAATCTCAAGATCGTTCTGATTTTATATTCATAAGAATGCAGACAATTGAATGAACATGAACAATTCTCGTCCGTGAACGATAGGGGAAAATTTACCCCGAACAGCTGAAGTGTTACAACACAGTTGTTATTTAAAGCAACAATGTGCAGACAGTGTTGCCTGCCTCGTAAATAGTTTATGACGGCACGTGCGAAAGTGCACGCTGTTGTACTATTCCAAACTATTTAGGTTGCTCAGCTGAATACTTTGTGTTTAATTTTCTTATCCCTTGGGAAGATATTTTTATACAATTGATACACTTGTTTAAGATTTTATTTAGGAGCTCTTTGGGTTAGAGGGAGAACGCATTGCTAGCGTTATCAAAAACTAAGCGACGCCTGGTGTGGTCAACATTTGATGGGTGACCACAGATGGCTTAAGTTAATACAGAAAGTTCGTTAGAATCTTAAAAGATTGTATACTTTTTAGCTAAAAACTCGAAAGTTAGCTCTCATCATCATTGACGACCTCCGTGGCATAGTGGTCACCATGCTAGTCCGCCACCCGGAGGTCCCGGGTTCGATCCTCGGTCAGGGCAAGCTGGAAAATGGCCTTTTTCAAATTGTCCTGGATCTTATATTTATTTATCATACATACACGTCACACGTTTACAATCATATGGCCGAAGTGGAAAAATGATTATTTATTTTAAACTAGTCGAAGCTCGCAACTTTATTCCCGTAGACTTCATGTCTCCAGAAAATGCCCATATGGCTTTAAAAATTTTTTAAGGGGGGGTAAATTTTTATATTTATTATAGTTTAGCTGGACCATTATGGTTCTGCATCAGGTGATCCATTTTACAAAATCAATTATATCCTCTATGTTGCCCAGTCCTCTATGTTAACAGCTATATAGTTTTATTTGAATCCGTCCAGTATTTCCGGAGATTAGCGTGTACTAACAGACAAAAAGACAGACATTATTTATTTCTTTAGAAATATATTAAATGTACAGACACATTTTTAACTGTTTTTAGGGTTCCGTACCCAAAGGGTAAAAACGGAACCCTATTACTAAGGCTTCGCTGTCTGTCCGTCTGTCTGTCACCAGGCTGTATCTCAAGAATCGCGACAGCTAGACAAATGAAATTTTCACAAATTCTGTATTTGTGTTGCCGCTATAACAACAAATACTAAAAATAAAATAAAATAAATATTTAAGGGGGCTCCCATACAACAAACGCAATTTTTTCCCTTTTTTGCTCGATATCAATAATGGCAGCAGGTAGGCACATGCAATATTCACAAAACACTCAGTTGTATTTTTTATTTTAATAATAAATAAAGAAATTAAAATAAAATAAATATTTAAGTGGGCTCCCAAACAAAAAACTTTAATTTTTATAGATAATGGTACGGAACCCTTCGTGCACGAGTCCGACTCGAACTTGGCCGGTTATATTTATTATATTTAATGTAACATGTGTATGTATATAAAGATTTTCGTGATTATGTGTAATTTATCTTAAGTCAAGAACATTCAAAACAAGCTAACTATTAATTGCTGCGCGGCAAACGTTACCGCAAACAGAGATAACCAAACCACAATTCCACATAATAACCGTAGATGCACAGGGATTATGTCGCAAGGCAAAAGACAAGAGCATTATCATCATCCGAGCGTATTCCTGGTTGCATTCTCAGCGGTAACGCTTCAAAGCCCAGGGTCTGCTACCTAGGTGACTTGACGAGGTTACTGGTCTTTACATAGAGCGACTGTCGTTTGACCTTCGCAATCCAAAGGGGTAGACCAGAACCAATTCTTGGATAGGTTTGAGCAAACACTAAATGGTGTTCGGGACCCAAAGTTTTTACCGACTTAAGAAACATCTTATTTCATCTTTCTTTTCGGATAATTAGGTGATTCAAGCCTGCAATATCCTAATCAAAATGGAGACAACATTTCAGAAAGTATGCTTTCCATTGGAATACGAACCAACGGATAACAAGGCGAACATCTTGACCAATGGACCAAAGGAGGCAGTCAAGAAAAAAAAGTATTGAGCAAACAAAACATTATGCTATATAGTAAATGTACATTATCTACATAAAGGTTGAAGGTATAAAGTTTGTATGAAGGCGAATGTTAGGAACAGCGAGTTTGTATAATTTTTCAAAATTAAAAACCTACTTCAACACCAAAAATTTTCACAGCCGATTTTAATTAAATTTCTATGGGAACACCTGACTACAATACAATACAAGACAATACTCTTTATTGCACAAAATAAAATACAGCACATAATTATCTTAAAAACTAGGAAATGCGCAAAAGGCTGCCTTATCGCTAACCAATTTCTTCCAGGCAAACTATGTAGGAAAAAAAATAGTGATGGGAAATTAGGTAGTGCGGGGGTCAATATAATAAACATACTTATATACAATATTTATAATAAACATACATGTATATACACATATACATATATACATACAATACACATATACATCTTACTTAAACACATATAACTTACACATTTAAAAAAAATTATCTTAACAGTACAAGATGAATAAAGTGGAAAACTAAGTGGAAACAGGAAAGAATATTTATTTACCTTTCATAAAGATAGAAAATAAGATTTTACTTGGGATTTGAAGCTGGCTAGCGTTTGGGCGCGTCGGATAGTAGGTGGTAGTGAGTTCCATAGGCGTGTGGCTCGAACAGAGAAAGAACGCGAGAAAAAAACTAGCTTGCCTTTTCAAACAAAAAAAAAAGATTTTTCCAAATTGGTTCAGGCGTTCCATTGAATATCGCTTCATGTTTGATTTTGTACCACGCACAAAGCTCAAATATATTTGGAACTTAGTCTCAGACTAGAATAACGGCTACCCTGTCGATGTTTAGGGGTTACAGGGATCTTAGTTTCTAACTGATTCGTCTGCAAATGCAAGCTGCAGATATAATGCCTCAAGCGTTACGATCCTTTACTCGTAATGAAACAGATAGGTGTAGGTAGACTCTAGTCTAAGTTAATAGTATAACTTAGCAAAGGTACATAGCCTAGAGGCTAAGTTATACTATTAACTTTTAAATTGATCAATAGGATAAGCAAAACAAAGTAATTTTAAATTAACTAGTTTATTGGAGTTTGTTTCTTTGTAGTCGCAGCTGTAGTAGACAGTAAAAAAATCTGATTATTTTCACTGTCGTATATGCCTCATTGAATTTTTACCTGCATTCTCAAATCTTTACAAAACATTTTAATGTTTATGTAAAAACTAGTGAAAAGTAACAAGGAATTAAAATAGAAGAGTTTCATCGATTGATTTGTAAAATAAAATTTATTTACTATTACATATTACAAATTAAAATTAAATAAATGACGGCAAGACAGACTTCACAAAACAAGTAAATTAACCTACTTACTACTACCTTAAATATTGCTTACTTAATATATTTTTTGTAAAATAATAGCATGATATAATAAATAATAACATATAGCAATGACCTATGAAAAAAGTAATGTTTTTTTGCATCCCACACATTCTCAAAATATTCTCTGTTGTGGAAGATAAAGCATGCTTATCACACGTCTATTTTATGACGTTCATTTAAAATGCATGAGGATGCACTTGATTGATGACTTGAGCTAAGAAGCACAACATATAGAGTTTACAGAAATCAAGCTTTTATGACGAAAGAAACCTAAACTAAGCAAAAAGACAAAAATAAAAAAATCTTGATTGTTGCAGGTGGTGTCAGCAGGTCTAGTATCAGCAGGTCTAGTATCAGCAGTGGACACGTGTTAGTCAATTTGTTGCTTTCCAAGAATTCACTCCTTATAGGTACTTAATTCAAAAAGTTTGCGTTACTCGGAATATAAAAACCGGTTGTTTTATTATTGTCTTCATATTTTCCTTTTCTGTAATTTTAATGCTTTATTTTATATCAAGAATATACTTTAATACTTAAATGCCTTCCGGCGACCGGCGAATTGTCATTATGTTCAAATTATTTAAAAATAGATTTTTCATTAGTGAATAATGGCTCTGAACCGGTCAAGACTCGCATATAGATATACATAGAATGCGGCTTCCATTGTTTTACTATATATATCTGGTATTGGCGGATCTTAACAGATATGATAGTTTTTGGTACTGTAGTTGAAATAGGTATTTCGTAAAGGGTTTTATCTTTATACTCTCACTATTTTGTACAAGAAGCCAACCCAACCAAGATATGGACGCTCCATCATGGCTCACAATGCATGTTGATAAGTGATTTTATAATATACTAGTAGTTCGCCACGAACTTAGACCTCGCGATTATTATTTCAGAATCATGTACCTGATTTGGATAAATAATCGGTGCAGGTTTACCGATATGCGGATTCATGGTTGTGACCAAATTTCCAAAATAGTTGGCAATCACAGCCCTTTCATCAAATGACTTCCGATCTGACTCTGAAATGTCAGGAGCACCTTCCTACCATACATCACATGGATATGAGGTCTACCGTGATGAAATTCAGTTCTGTACCAGTAGTCTTTCACCGAAAAATGACCCATCATTTTTCAAATGACAAAGTCAGCTCGTTGTTGAAAAAACCAGAAAACTATTAATGGGTTTTCGTTTAAATGTTTATTTGTATTGCCATGGCTCTATGCCGCTGCTCATTGGTTTCTTACTCTCTTTGTAAAGCTACTTCGCGGGCTTTGGTTGCTGTTGATCTCTTGTTAGTTCGTGGCATAATCACTAATACTACTACAGAAGCACAGACAAGCAGCGATAGCGATTGAACAAAAGTTCGCTTAAAAAAATTGCTAAATTTAATAAACAAGCCAACAATCAATCAAAATAAGCAAAAACTGAAAATAAAACTAATCGTAAAATAAGCAAAACCCTTTTATTTTAAAGTCGGTTAAATATGATAAATTTTATAGAACTACTTATGAAACATAAAATAATAACCATAATAGTTATTCAGAGAAATTACTTCGTGGACCCCAGGGGAGATATGTATTTTTAAGAAAGTTGTTCAGTAACCCGGACTGAATTCACCCTTAAATAGTTTCAGTATATTTTGTAAGAAGATTTGTATTGTATATCCGTTAAGGCTTAGTCAGCTAGACTCCGCGAGTCACCCTAAACCCGTTTAAGTATAACGTATAAAAAAGTTGATCAGACAAAAAAGTTGTTCAAGTAAAAAAAAATTGTTTTCATAATGGCAACAAAAAAGTCTAATGACATTTTTGAAAATATTTTGAAATGGCGGATATATGACAGTTTTAAAATTTAAAACCCCCATATTTCCGCCATTTTGAAAAAATTCGAAAAACTGGGTCGACAAAAAAATTCTGTCAAGTTGCTGAACCTGCTTACAAAATTTTATGAGAATCGGTTAAGAAATGCGACCTGTAGGCGAGAACAGACAGACAGACAGACAGACAGACAGACAGACAGACAGACGGACAAAAGAATTTTTGGCTAATCTCGAAACTGAGACGCTTCGCTCGCTTCGCTCGCTCGGTCAATGAAGCTTGTAACAAAAGAATCTTCTGTAATATTTTAAGGTGAGCTTCTGCGGGATGTTTTAGGTTTTTTATTCTTTTGAAGAAAAGATATGTATTGTTATGACTTGAGACATAAAATTATTCTTGGTATTGGTAGTGGGTATTTCTCCTAGGCTAGGTCAGCGGTCAGAAGATAAGAGGATGAGTCTGGAAATGTATGGTCCTATAGCTCTAGTCAAGATTTAGTAGCATTTCTAACATCAAGGGCTGCCTGTCTGAAAAAGTTATCAGAGCTTTTGTCATTAAGGATTAGTTTATTGACCGACTAGCGAAGCGTCTTAGTTTCGATATTGGCCAAAAATTCTTTTATCCTTCTGTCTGTAATCGCCTATAGGTCGCATTTTTCGACCAATTTTCGGCACATAAGTTTCTTGATTTAATTAAATTTTTTAGTTGATTGTATTTTTTATCAGGGGAATATATATATATATATATATATATATATATATATATATTCCTCTTTTAAGGAAAGAGGGAAGTTTACTACAGCGATATATCGACGGATTTCAATCAAATTAAAGAGGCACACAATGGACATTATTCTTTACAAGAGTTGAGAAAAAATCCAAAAGAGGAGAGGACGGGGGAAATGGAACAAGAACGGCTTGCGAGGTCTAATGTTCTCACAGAACCACTAGTTCTTTATTAATACTTCATTACATGTTCCGGTCGTGAATTCGAATTGTAATCAATCTCAATGCTTCATCGTTAATCTTACTGACATAGAACTATTACGTTTATGTCAGTAGGTATTCCTTTTGTTTCGTATTTCTTATTGGAAATATGAAATTATGTGTGTTCTTTCGGTCAGGACCGAACTAAGTCGAATCGACGATGATAAGATCATTGTTTAGTTTAAGTGAAGCAAGTATTATTGTCACTTGGTCGTTTCACATTCGGCCTCGTAAAAGTCCACTCCATCCCTTCCTACGGACGTCACAATTGTTTTCCAAATCGGTCCAGGCGTCTTCGAATAAATCGGTGAACAAACAAA
This sequence comes from Acrobasis consociella, assembly GCA_963555685.1. Classification (NCBI taxonomy): domain Eukaryota; kingdom Metazoa; phylum Arthropoda; class Insecta; order Lepidoptera; family Pyralidae; genus Acrobasis; species Acrobasis consociella. The sequence goes on from OY743107.1 coordinate 2,398,777, forward strand.
AAAAATTAAAGATCGCGACAAATAGATAACCAACTTCCAAGAAAAGAGAACAAGAGAAGGTAAAAAACAAAATGGGAATCATGTTTATAGACAACTCTGCTAAGTATATATCACTATAATACTCAGCTGTCCATTAGGGATAAAATGTGATATATACTATACGTCCTATAACTAACGGTGATAAGTGTACGTCCTATTGGTGATATGATAAGTGTGTAATAGGCTATTTTCCAAGTTTTTGAAAAAAATATGTAAAATTGTTCATAATAACATAATGCAATCTGGATATTTCTTTGTGATTTTCTTTCCTTTCTTTGCAAATCAGCATACAATTTTCAAAAAATAGTATAGCCGCCAAAACGCTATTGACTCCATATATGAATGTCACTTGTTGTCATGACGTCACCTGCCTGTAAAAACGTTGTAGTTGCTACGCTTGGTTATTAACTTTTGAGATTTTACTATTTCAAAATGGCTTTTATATGGTGCATAGTGCCACAATGTACTAATACATCTATCAAAACACAGGAAAAAATGTTTGAGAGCATTCCAAATAACGCTAAGATGCGGAAAAAGTGGTTAATACTCGCTCGTAGAAACCCGCAAGGTATAGCAGCAAGTACTAATGTATTCATGTGTGAAGATCACTTTAACGTATAATTATAAAATTCTATTATCTTACCCTACATATAGTTCTTACACAATTTACGATTTCGTATTTTCGTAATAATCTTCCCTTGTGTCCATGTCCTATGGTAGGTACCAGTAGCGAAGATTCCTTTTAACTCGATTCCTTACGGCTTGGCCTAGCTGATCCTAATATATAATTTTTTTATTATGAACAATTATGGCTTACCCCCGTGCTCCGCGCAATTATAAATATCTATTTTTCTTCTAGCGTAAGCCCGGATCAAGCGGCATTACCCACGGCTCACATCCACATAAACAAACGCACTCACGCACACATTCATAATTGTACTATACGTTCACGTACATAAAAAATCTGTGATAACCCGCTCGTCTCTTCGGGAATCCAATATTTCGACAGCATGCAATACACGCACACAGCGACAACATTCACACACAAGAAACACTGTCGCAATAGAGCGAATATAAGCCGAAGAACGTCAGCTTATAAAATTTTTGTAATTTAGTAAACTTTATCTGCATATAATTAAAGTCCTATTTTGCCCTTAATAATTGACAAGTCGCTAGTGCACGTGGACTGACGGAATTTGATTGGCGGGGGTGGCCAATCAAATAATTATTGTAATATCTAGTGATAAATAGATTTAAAAGAGTCGAAATTAGTGTAATTTGACTTGCCAAGTGTTGTGTGTGTTTTTGTGTAGTGTTTTTATGTTTTCTCGAATCATATGATCGGTTGTTTTTCTTTTTGTTTCTTGTCGTCGCTTAGGTTAGTACCTAAAAATGACTGCTTTAGTCACAGAATACATACTAGTTAGTGCAAATTGAGTGCTGCCACAGATTATTTTCTCAGTGAGTCAACTTGTTTTTCTTTATTATCATTTGAAACTATTTTTTTTTTATTATTTTGAAAATAAAAGACATGTCATCAACTTAGGAAGAGCTCGTCCTGATGTAAAAATAGATTACAGGCGTAAGGATGGATTCTTTAAACATTTCCATAGTTCGTTATATGACAAATATAATTGGTTAACCGGCAGTTGCAAATTAAGTAAGTTGTATTGCTTTCCCTGCCTGATGTTATCCAATACAAGCAGCGCATGGAATCGAGCTGGATTTTCAGACATCAACAATATAACGAACTCAGCTAGAATACATGTACAAAGTGAGAAACATTTACGCAGTTATTTATTATTACATGACTGGTAATAGTGGAATCGAGACATTTTTCGGCAATAATTTCGAAGCCCATAACCGTAAAGTGGAGCGTAATAAAAAAAATAACGAAACTTGAAACGTTTAATAGATACGGTTGTTCTTCTCGGAAAACAGGAATTACATTATGGAGCCGCACTTTGAATATTGTTCATCTTCCTCTCATCCTTTCCGAGGTTATCAATTCGATTGTATTTTTTTTTTTTGTATGTATGTGACGCAATATCTTCGGCAACCGTGGACCGATTTTGATGATTCTTTTTTATTTGAAAGCTCTTACTCCTAAGTTGGTCCCATATTAATTTGGTGAAGACACGATGCAGAAGTTTGGAGATATGGAAAAAACTCCTGAAAAAAATTGAAGTCGGTTGTTCTTTTTGTTAAAAATTTAATTAGGTATTACATGTCTATTTTTTACTACCCGTTTTTTTGCTTCGGCTTTACTTGCCTTTTTTTACGCTCCGCCGCTGGTAGGTACTTTCATAGTGGTTGATTTTATATGGAATAAATTGGATTGTATGTATTGTCTTGGTAATTTTTAAAAGAACTTTGTTATAATAAAAGAGAAGTTAAAAGAATAATTTTTCTTAGCTTTAGATGAATTGTAACTAATAACTTAAGAATCGAATGGTCAATTTGTCAACATAACCTAAAATATTTACAATACGAAACAACCTTTATAAACATATTAATTACATGAAAAGGATATTTTGTAACATTTAGGGTAATATATACTTTGCAGTTTAAACGTTTTTTTAATTTGGCAGCGTAAAAATCGGGATTGTTTAAAAAAAATAATCCGACCATGATCGCGTCTATTCTAGGGAACCTCCTCTGGAAACCTCCACTATCAGCTTTGACGAAGTTGGTCTTCATTTTATATTATTTAAGGTAATTTCTTCATTTTAGTTTCTAATAGGTAGGAACACTGTTAGAAACGAATAAAAACGCTAAAACTCCGTACAAATCTTCGACTGACATTACTGTTTTCAAGCAGGTGACGTCACGTTTGCTTCAGCCAATCCTGTGCGTTTTCAGTCACGTGGTCAAACGTGAAAATTTAATTATTTTTATTTATGATCTATTATAAAAATCATACACATTTTCAAATTAAAAGTTGTTTAAATTGGTTTAAAAAAATGTTTTCTGATAAGCTAACAACATTTTAATTTATATTTTCATCGTAGGATAATTGTCTATTGTATTAGTCGGTAAAAAAACCAAGCTTAAAGCAGCAGCATAAAAAGGCTTAAACTAGTCCCTTCCATTGTTTACTAGATCTTTTATTATAAACGTTCCTACGTGCCAAAACATTTATCTTAAAGAAAAATGTCAGAGAGGCGCTTCCTGGTGCAATAATTTTGAGAGCAACAGAGTTACTGGAATAATTGTTTTTTGAGACACCCGTAGTACAGTGCGGTTCTATTGTTTTGTAACGGAACTCGTGTTGTTTGTTATATTTTTTGTTATTGCTTTGTTTTGTTACAGTTTTAATAAATATAATTTACTTCCGTCCATTTTGTCATATAAATATAATACTTCTTCGGAGGGAGACGTTAAATTGTATACGCACTATACTAACGCCTAAACAATTTTTTGTAGAATTTGTTAAATACCAAACTGAAACATCATAGTTTCTTGTAGTCAAATATATTATACATACAGTAATATAGCGCTGTTAATATGAGTTTTTCTGCATTAATAAATCTAAAATCACGTTAAAAATGGATAAGATCAATGGCAAGTGATATTTTTTGAGACATCTTATTCACTTCATTCATTTTATGTATTTTAATCAATTAAACGTGGCATATTTTGTTTTCATTATCGTAACTTAATAACTTATTTTTAACCGAAATACTACTTGTGTCATTGACAGAAACCTTATCTGCGATTTCGCTTACAATATCTTACTCAATATAGTCCACTTCAAACAAAAATTGTCAAGATCAGCAATGTCTGCTATCTACTCATGATCTCCAATAATCACGTCTAATCCACACATTGTATCCAACACAATCGCTTCTGTTGTCGACATCCAAGTTTTTTCAATCTCACATGGACGTTTGAGTTTCTCTCACAAAATTGGGAAATCACATTTTTGTACATCACCTCTGAAGAAATTTCGTCCTTAACACGTGTTATTAAGAGTTATTTCGGTGCGTAGTTAGATAATCCAAAAGGTATTTTAAGGAAACTCAGGGAATGTCACACATTCATTGTTACGTATTGTGAGATAACGAAAAGGACAGGATTTGGTACAAAAGAAATTGTTCTGTATATGCCGATGCGCTTATTACATCGTGATTCCATTGGTCGGGCTTTAATTCGTTCTTGCAGATTGTATACCATATAGCATCTAAGAAAGGCATCACCGCTTAAGAACACGTTTTATAGGATTTTGAGAAAGCTTTTGCACTTGCCTAAAAAATAAGATGATTGTACCAGCTAAATATGTTCGATGAATGAGTTAGATTATTAAAACTATCAATAGGAGATGTAATTAGAAACCCATCATTATTTTTAATCTATTTTATATACACCATAACGCTTATCGCTGTCTTTGGGACTTATGATGATATTTATTAGCTACCTCAGATAAAAACTTGACTGGTTTGTATCAAGTTATAGTTCACCCTGAATAATTGTGAACACCCAACCTCATACCTCGACCCCAAACACTAGAACAATTTGGTTTATAATTTATTGCACAAATTGTTTTCATCTTAAGTAATTATTCACGTACCAAATGAAATTAAACTCTACAACAACTTAAAGTATTCTAATAACTCAAAGGTTGGCTGCTACGTAATTCTTTTAGCATTAAACTTTTCGTATTTTGGACAATGAAGACTAAATAAATAAAAAAGTATTTAAATAAATGGTGCAAAAATATTTCATCACTATTAGGTCTTTGTCTCCACTGCAAGAGCACGACCCTCTCTGTACTACTAGTAGAGCCATATTTGGTCAGGTAGCTAAAGGATTTGGCCTAAACTCTCCACGCTGGCCAGACGGGTTGGAAAGGTCTTATGAAGTATGTAAGCTTTGTTCAGCATATTTCCTAAGTAGCCTTTTACGACATACACTGAAAGACTTGGAGTGGTCCTATTCTACTCTGCCGAAACCCATACGGCATTTTATTATACTATCCAATTATCAATTAAATTTAAATGAAGTAATAATACCCCAAACATTTGGCACGATTCAGCGTTTTGTTTCTGAACAAAGCCAGTTATAATGAGACGGTTCCCGTTCATACTGACATTCATTAAAGCGTCCCTCAGACTTTGCAGTGTGCCGTCACGGTCAAAGTTAGACGTGGTCATTGTTTGACATAAGCACCTATCTGTTAGCTTATACTTTTAGAAAAAAATTATAAGCTTAGTAACTTAGTTACATTATTTAACAGTTTTTAAGAGAGTACGGTCTGTGAAAATAATACAATTTAAGATTATCTGTTTGCAAATGCCATATTGTAAGTTTACATTTACTTTATATCCTCATAGTTTTATTCAAAGGCCGTCTTTTATGAAGAATAGTTTAGGTACCGTTAATTCATAAGTATCAATGTTATCCTTAACGTCAGAGCATCGTCATTAGGTACAACTACCCGTAGTTAAACAGTTTATCGGAAAAAAACCTTATCTCCGTCTACCCTTTTACCGATAAGGACGTAATAGTTTACGTATATGTGTAGTTTAATTTTATTTAATAATAACATACATATTTTTTAAATGGTTAGTTGTTTTATTCATTTCTATAAATAAATTATAGATATAATTTAATTTGAAAAACAAAATTAAGAATCTAAGTTAAAATTCTAAATGTCGTATAAGTTGCATAGTGCCAAGAACACTGGCTGCGTTCCTGTGCTAAATAGCAACTGCAATCTTCTGCGCGAGACATTATTAAGCAGCTTCCGGCGTCGACAAGCCGATGGGTTTTTCAAATAATTTTATAGTACTTGGACCCCACGGACCAAGTGCTTCGACGCCAAGCGGAACAAAAATATACTCATTAGATAAAGAGGAATATTTTCGCAGCTTGGCGTCTTCTGCTGCTTCAGCCGCAGCTCCAGCCCTTGACACCGTCAGCCCGAGGTGAGAAGGGGCAACCATATCGACGCATGTCACGTCCTACACGAGTGCCCTCCCCCGCTCCCAAGGGACGAGGGGTTATCCATCTGGACGCTTGCCATCATCGCGAGTTATCCCTACGGATTCTAAAACATTAAGGATGTCGATGGTAGCTAGAGCCCTTTTAACGATATTGTTAATGGAGCCGTGGCGTGAAAATCTGCAAGCACTGCGAAGGCGGTGTAGATCGTGGAGTCCGTTCCTGTCGACGATACTGCCACATATGTTTCAACATCAAAAGGTATAGATATAGCCATAATATCCAGGAATGTGATTCAGCGGGAACGTCACATGACATCAACTTCTCCAAAGGGCCTTTACATGTTGGATCTGTGTCCCCACACAAGTCTCTCAAAGGAATGGGGTGAAAAGACCCGTGATTTCAAAGGACAAACCTATAAAAAAAACATTAATTTCATATAAATTGCGACATTAAAATTGAGAAATGAACATCGCCGGCTGAATGCGATATTACTTGGCAACTAGACGGCGCAAAGTTATTTGCTTAATCAGTTGAGAAAATTATTACTGCACTCCGAACGTTCCTGTTGTTTCGCGATCTTGCACTTTGAATTAAAATGATAGAGATGTAATGAAAATTTAATGGAAATGGTTCCAATGACTTATTACATTTTAGTTATTGAGAAACTTTACGCGAGCGGAGTTATTTGCAATTACTGCACTCCGAACTTTTGTGTTGTTTCGCGATCTTGCACTTTTATTTAAATACCAAAATGATTGAGAAAGCTAGTCACACTGGTCCTACCAAATTTTTCCTTCCGGTAGGGGAAAGGTTTCAATGACAAAGGTACTAAAAAAACGTGCTAAGGTGAGTGCATTGTCCTATTTATACATATTTTTAATTAATCACTATTGGTTGAGTTTATTTGGTAGGCAAATAAAAAAGCCCCAACTGTCACGAACGCCATATTGTGATTTGTAGCGGAACTACCGATGCGACCTTGATATTCGTGGTGCTATTTATTATTTGCTAGAGAAAGTCCTTTTAAGCGTTATCCTCCATAGCTAAAAACAGCATCGAAATCGGTCCATCCGATAGAATGCTACGATAACAGATAGACAGACAGACAGATATTAGGGCAAACTTATAACCCTATTATTTGTATGGGGTTAAAAATATAAATAAATACCTACATCACTGGTTTGCTGTTTTCAGTAATTGAGTGTTGTTCTCACTGCTTGTACCTACCAAAAGTTCTAAAGTTAAACTCAAGTTACCTCTCAAAGCGCCGAATGAAGCAAATAAACAACAACCTACTCTCTTCTAACAGCGTTATGGATATCAAAACATAATTTGCAAGAGTACATAACTTTTGCTGAATTTGTTATTTCTTGCACAACGTTCAATAACAAAGAATATACAGATACAGATACATTTTCACGTCTATATCCCTGACGGGGCAGACAGAGCCCGGGGCCGTAAGACCCAAAGGCCACGCTTAGCGTGATGGTGGGCGTTAAGATGGAAAAGGAATCAAAATAGTGATGGGTTGCTATCCGCATCGCCTATTACCATGATTCAAATCTCGCCCATTCCCTCGATCGGCTTTTACGATCTGCGTGGGAAGAGAAGCAGCTGGTACATTCTAAGTTTTTTCTTTTCTCCCAGACGAGCATGGAATAACAAAGTATTACATGCAACTTTGTGCTTTAACACAACAAATTTAGGTATCTTTTTTAACCCTTTCCATGCGGCTGGCGTAATATTACGTTTAAGCTTAAACAGTTCACCACACGATGGGCGTATTATTACGATAACATAACATCTTCTGTATATACGGCTAGACCAATTAGAAACTTTGTGCTCTTGTACGGCGAATGAAAACACAGCGAACTTGCATGAAACGATGGAAAAATACTCACTTATTATTATGTATATGGTTGTTGTACCTGGGTTGCATGCTTGTCATTATCCAGTTTCATTGTTATTAATATTCAAAGTCCAAGAAAAACGGTTATAATTTTGTTCTTTTTCTAATGCATATACTAATTATTTCTTAAAAATGTAGAAAAAATCTACAGCTATATATTTTTTTACATTTTTAGACGTTAATATTTATTAAATAACAATGAAAAAAAGTACAACTAGGCATTCAGATATATAAATATCTATTACAAGTATGGCAACACCAAATTTGTCTATATAATATTGAAAACGTAATATTACGCTAACCGCGTCTGGTGACGGAATTGCTATTGACGCAATGATACGCCCTCCGTACAGAAATACTATCTTATTAGGACGTAATATCTCGCCCACCGTTATGTAGTATGCCCACCTCATACAAAACCTCGTACAGAGTGTGCGCAATTGAATTAATAGTCCCGCATGGAAAGGGTTAAAATAAATGATTTCGGTTAATTTTTATGGTTCCATGTCCAAAGGGTAAAAATGGGACCATATTACTAAGACTTTGCTGTCCCGTCTGTCTGTCTGTCTGTCACCAGGCTATATTATGAATCGTGATAGCTGGACAGGTGAAATTTTTGCAGATGATGTATTTCTGTTGCCGCTTTAACAAAAAATACTAAAACAGAACAAAATACTTAATAATTATTATATTTCCATGAAACAAATGTGATTTTTAATAGATACTCGTAATGGTAGGTACGGAACCCTTCGCATGCGAGTCCGACTCACACTAGGACTTTTATTTAACGTGTTTATTAAAATTTCTGTAAATATTGGACGTGTATGTTGACATTTGTTAAAGGGGATGCACGAGAGATAAGAGCTGTACGCAAAAACAACTTTTTTATTTTTTCATGTGTAATAAATTTTGTCCGCGAATTCTTTTGGAATACCTATGTTTTATTTTTATTTTACCTGTGTTAGATATATTTTTCTAAAAGTTTTACTTTCAAATTAAGCGATCGATGTTTAGGTTGTAGTGTTAAGACGACGTATAGTTAGCAAAATTACTAACATTTTAATTTATACTGAATGCAGAGTTACAAACAGACTATGAAAACATTTGTATATTTTGGAATCACTGAAAAGTCAAAATCAATAGTTCTATAGACCCTTTATGATGAACAATTTGGTCAACAATTCAAAATAAATAAGACTTTGTGTTACGGGTTATAGGATACTAACTCAACGGTACTATATTTTATAACAAAAACATACATAAATAAAAAAAAACTTGAGGGACACTCGGATGGAACGAAGTTCTTTTCGATTACTTAGGAGAGAGAGAGAGAGAGAGAGAGACAGACAGAGAAACACGCGCACGCCGCACGACTTACAACTATAGCAAAAAGTGTCGTTACAACTTTTGGTCTTATTTTTTTTCGTCTAGCCTCCTTTCGCAACGCGCGATAAGGAACTTCGTTCCAAAACTCAAATGGACATACTCTCTCAAAGTACTTAAATAATATTACTTTACCTACTCAAGATTTATTTTTTAAATATTTTTTCTGATTTTTTTCAAAAATTAACATATACTTTTAACTTTACATAAACAAACAGCAGGATAAAGTGATTACTATAAATTTCAGTAGTTTGACTGTGTACACCTATAAACCATATTTCTAAGTGTGACTTTACGGGCTTGTAGTTTCAAAACTAAACTTTTGCAACCATATTCCGAACTAAGACAAGCTTTGAATAACTTCGGTTTATATATTCAGCCGGTGCCAGAACGTCTTTCATTCCAAAACTTTTTCCAACTTTTTTTCTATTTTCCTGCAAAAAATCCAGGCATCCTTTCGTCATATAACCTGAAAAATTACCTCTGTAGACGACAGACATCTGAATATCTCCATCACTCAAATGGATTTCAAAATGCCGTTGTTAAGCCCTTCATTTTTCATGTGACAGTGCTGGGTTTTTATTGGTTAGTAGACGTCAGCGAAATACAAACATTAATTTTCCGTAGGATTGTAGATGTACAAAAGGATTTGTGAGGTTGGGTGGGCTAACAGATTATGTATACTATCACCTATTCCTGTTTTCCTTAGGGAAAATAAGAGACAAATGATTACTGGCTCAGTTCTAATAGACTGGCTCGAATATAATATCTACATTATATAATACTAATAGCAAAGCAAGCACTTAACCATTTAAGTAATCACTTAGCGTAAACATGTGAGAACATCAATATCGAGGAGAAGAACTTCAGTTAAAGTGATCATAACACTGAACTTTATCAATTGAAATATTGGAAATACACGGACGAAAAATGGCACAATGAAACGGAGTAGGAAAATAACATGTAGAATAACGAAAGAAATACGTTACCTAGCACTTAAATCACTTGAAAGTACTGTATCTTATGTATTTTATTTTTATTGACTCATTAGTATCAATATTTTAAAAAATATATTCTTGGTTATTATTATATTGTCACGAGAGTGGGTTGGGGATAGGAAAGGAAACACCAATCCTATGGAATAGTGCCTTTATTTACGACTCTAGGGTACTCACAGTTGTCACAGGTACGTACGCGGAAATGTCACTGTACTGTCACACACACGGAAACGTCACTGCACTGACTTGCGCGTGGAAACGTCACTGCACTGTCACGCGCGGTAATGTCACTGCACTGTCACACGCGTAAACGTCACTGCACTGTCACGCGCGGAAACGTCTCTCGCGCTTATTTACTGCACTGAACACTTCACTTCACTCACTATTACACTTTACTTTTTACTCACTACTTCCACTTTTACTTTTCTTCCTTTTTCTTCTTCCTTCTTCCTTCTTCGGATTTTTCTTTCAAACTAAACTGGCGTAGGCCGCGCCTTGTTCTGCTTATATACCCCCCGGATGCGAACATTATCGCATCAAAGTTCTAAACTTAAGTCATAAATTTTCTTTTGTCTTCTTTTATTTCTGGCCCGTATTTTCATTCCAATTTAATCTAGAGTTATCTAGAAACTTCTTACAAAACTTCAAAAACACTATACGTGACTGTGATTTGAACCTGGGGTCTATGGATTCACAGTCCAACACCAAGACCGCTAGGCCAATCGTGTGCTGACGTGAGTGACGAAATTTCCCTTTAGATGAATTCTCCTAGTTTGAATTTGTGACGTTGACATTGTCATTATCACTTATCGTCCTACGCGACAATATATTTGTCATTATGACACAAATTAAAATCTATTTTATTATATAACAAAATTTGAAAGTCCCTATAATTTACAATACTTATACGACGAAAAGGATAAATAGATTTGAGTTGCTTTCATGATATGCGTAGTACTGAAATTATAACATTTAAGGAAATTTTGTCCCGTCTGGCCAGCGTGGAGAGTGTAGGCCAAGTCCTCTGGCTGCTCTGGCCAAGTATGGCTCTAGTCGTACAGAAAAGGTCGTGCTCCTGCAGTGGAGACTTAAAGACCTGATGATGATGATGAAGGAAATTTGAAGTTGCCACCTCGTACGAAGGAAATTCAATCCCGTATGCCTCCTAATAAGTTAGTCTCATATTGGGGAAATAGTTCGGTAACATGAGCTTGGGTTCAATTGAGTGGCTAACATGAGTAGTTTGCAAACTATTTGCCAATATATCGCTTCTTGAGAAACTCGTGTCAATAGACGAATGTTGCCCATCAAATATTAATTTTCTTTGTTTAGTTTATGGATAAGTTTTGGGTAATGTCATCGGAAGTTTATTCCATCATAATAATATGATACAATGAGTTAAATATGAAGGAGACAGGGGAAATGTCAAAGTTTTCAATCTAGTTTAATTAAAGAAGCAAAAAAACACTAACTTTCTGTTTATTCGAAAAGTTCAAACATATATTTTCTCATTTGGTGTACTCTGCCAAGACAAACGGAAAATATGTAAGAAACAGCATGAATTTCCATCTCATTAGAGGGAATCTCTCGTGTGTTTAACAAAGTGGAAATAAATGACGCACATATCTCTTCTTTGGTATTCAAATGGATTTTTAAAAGTTGCGTGCATTTGTTATTTAGACAGGAAATAGAAAACATACAGATGCGGCACTTTCTTTTTGTGTTAAACATGTATTTACCCGTCTAGCAAAAGTATTTCTTATTTTTTCTATGATCTAAGGAAAATATGGAAATCTTAAGGGCAAGGAAAACCTGTAAGAAGTATTTGGTATTTCCAAAATGACAAAAGAAATTTCAAAGACGAATAGTACGAAAGTCTCGGTAAGCGAGTTCTTGTTCTGCTTTTATTTACTTCTTCAGCTACAAATATAGGGAATGTATGCATTGTATATCAACATATACAATATACATCTAAAAATTACAGGAAAATCTGTAAGAAGTCTTTGATATTTTCGAAGTGACAAAAGATATTTCAAAGACGAATTGTACGAAAGTCTTGGTTAGCGATGTCCTGCTTTTATTAACTTTTTATGCGACAAATATAGAAAACATATGCATTGCCTAGGTGCCTAATGTAAAGTGTTGAATTCAGGCCTGAGTTCAACAAATTGCCGGTAATATTAATAATGAATTATTGTTTAACGGCAGATATGGGTGACAGCGATTTACCTATAATCATGACTTGCATGTAAAGTATCCCCTAAGAAAAATATCGCTTACATAGCAGGTATATATTATGACTTGTATGTAAAATATCTCCTTGGTAAAAATATCGTGAACATAGCAGTATATCTGCCTTCCTTCCCACACAGATAGTATAAATAGTCGCAGCTGTCATAATCTGTTATTTATTAACCCAAAACCTTGCGAGATTTATTATTTTCGCCTCTAGATCGTTATGGCCCTTAATGACCATGTTACTGCATTATGTATTTTTCTGCGATATTTCTCACGAAACCGCTAAGAAAACACATATTGTTTTGCAAATTTTGCTCGTGAATTTATCATTCTTTCATTCTAAGTGATATGTTGATGCTAATGATATTGCTTTTCTGCCAAATTATGGAATTATGTAGAAAATTCAAACGCCTTTGATGCAGTATCACTTTATTTTTGTTTTTCTAACATTTGCATCATGTTTGAATATAAATGTACAGAAAATATACAGAATTTGGTGTTTCAAATTCTGTAGGTATATTTTTTTATATGTCACATTATTTAACAACTAGGTATGTATCACGATTTTTCTCACTTAAACTGTGTAAAATATAGTTGTAATTATTTACCAAAGTTTCCGGCAGAATAGAATTGGACAACTCCAAGTCCTCCCGTGGATGTCGTAGAAGGCGACTGATGGAATTCAAGCAAAACAACTTACAAACATCAATGAGACCTCTCCAATAGTTGGGGAGTTATACGCCAACACCAATATTTTTCGGATTAAAGAGTGAGCTTTGGCACACTTGTTCCTTAGGTAGACTGATGTGGAAAACGCCGGGGAGGCAGCGGGTAACACCCCTCTGGGGGGTAGGGGGAGGGGGTGAAGTTTTCTTACTCCGCGCGCACTGTGACTCGTCATAACTGCTAACTTAAAGCTATTAGGGCAAGTTTGGTATCGTTTCTAGCTAAATAAAGGATTGTTGATTGATTTCTGAAACAAAAAAAGAGCATTTCCATACAAAAAAATTAAATGGCAATCAAAAATAAAAAAATAAAGGATCTGATTTTTTTTTCTTAATGATCATAAATTTTAAATGCGAACCAGTATCTGCTTTAAAAAAAAATATTTCAAAAGGCGCATTCATATAGATTCCAAAAATATAAGTTTTGTTGAAAAATATAATTAAGAATTTGTTTAAAAAAATATTTAACTCGGCGCGGCGGAGACGAAAATTCTTAGAAAAATACAGAACAGCAAAAATATTTTGGATGTTGGTTAGGAACTGTAACTAGTACGAATAGAATATTGCTCTTATAGAAAAAAGCGAAATTGTAATGTTTTTTTAATAAAAATATTTTGTATAATCCCTATATCGTCATATTTAAAAACTTAAATTTAACTTGACTTGGTAATAATTTCGAGTGAATTAAAGGTCTGTAAATCGAACATATATTATATACAAAATACCTACAACTACATGTATATTTTGTCTCTTATATACATTTGCCTTCACAATCGCACAACTCCGGCTGCAAATACCTGCTTTCTTTCTGCAACTGCACCGGAACATTTCAATGCATGCTGCGACAGCCGCTGGCATGTCCATGTAGGTTAACCGTTATCGCCGACTTTGGTCCATGCCCAGTTAGATGGATTAGGAAGATTTTGAGTTGATGACATCTGACCCCACCCCATACATAGACAGCTTGAAACACCACACTCAGGAAATGTTTGTATAGAGCGGCTTTTGCCGGAGGTTTATTTTCTATAGCGGTCTTTTTTTGTAAATGAATGCTCAGGCTTCGTTCCCCGTAAAGAATGAACTGGGTCTATAAGAAAAAGTATTAACGATAATATTGTGTAGTTGTTTAATTAGGTACCTAGTTTCATAATGTTTATAATACTATAGGCTGCCAAAAAAACCTAAAAACCTTCTGTGGCATAAGGGAAAGCGTTCTATGTTTCTAACGCACTGTATTTACCTTTAGCATTGAAGCTGAAAACAGTACCACGCCCCGTGAAGGCATGGAACAAAGGAAGGACTGCTGCTATTTGTAGTCATATAAAAAGTTTCGATAGATGTCGTTTTGATAGTAAATTAAGTCCACTTGTATATACAAATACACATCCTCAAAATGCAACACAAGAATTATCGTACAAATGGCTAGTTCAGTAAACCAGGGCTATACACGAGTCATGATTTGTACCGTTGACATCGATGTTGCGGTGCTAGGAGTCGCTAGTGTTCAAGTGTCTGGGCTAAAGGAGCTGTGGGTAATGGAAAACACAACCAGTACCTACCTTGTCATGACTGTCATGAGATAACAAGTACTCTAGGTAAAAATTAGTAAGGATTTACCGATTTCACCATTACCTCTTAATTAACACGTCCTTGAAGGAAATATAGACTTTGTTTTTCTTTTTATATGACCACAAATAGCAGAAGTCCTTTTTTTGTTCCATGCCTACACGGGGCGTGGTACTGTTTTCAGCTTCAATGCTAAAGGTAAATACAGTGCGTTAGAAACATAGAACGCTTTCCCTTATGCCACAGAAGGTTTTAAGGTTTTTTTGGCAGCCTATAGTATTATAAATAATAATGAAACTAGGTACCTAATTAAACAACTACACAATATTATCGTTAATACTTTTTCTTATAGACCCAGTTCATTCTTTACGGGGAACGAAGCCTGAGCATTCATTTACAAAAAAAGACCGCTCTAGAAAATAAACCTCCGGCAAAAGCCGCTCTATACAAACATTTCCTGAGTGTGGTGTTTCAAGCTGTCTATGTATGGGGTGGGGTCAGATGTCATCGACTCAAAATCTTCCTGATTCATCTAACTGGGCATGGACCAAAGTCGGCGATAACGGGTAACCTACATGGACATGCCAGCGGCTGTCGCAGCATGTATTGAAATGATCCGGTGCAGTTGCAGAAAGAAAGCAGGTATTTGCAGCCGGAGTTGTGCGATTGTGAAGGCAAATGTATATAAGAGACAAAATATATACATGTAGTTGTAGGTATTTTTTATATAATATATGTTCGATTTACAGACCTTTAATTGACTCGAAATTATTACCAAGTCTAGTTAAATTTAAGTTTTTAAATATGACGATATAGGGATTATACAAAATATTTTTATTAAAAAAACATTACAATTTCGCTTTATTTTATAAGAACAATATTCTATTCGTACTAGTTACAGTTCCTAACCAACATGTAAAATATTTTTGCTGTTTTGTATTTTTCTAAGAATTTTCGTCTCTGCCGCGCCGAGTTAAATATTTTTTTAAACAAATTTTTAATTATATTTTTCAACAAAACTTATATTTTTGGAATCTATATGAATGCGCCTTTTGAAATATATTTTTTTAAAGCAGATACTGGTTCGCATTTAAAATTTATGGTCATTAAGAAAAAAAAAATCAGATCCTTTATTTTTTTATTTTTGAATGCCATTCAATTTTTTTGTATGGAAATGCTCTTTTTTTGTTTCAGAAATCAATCAACCATCCTTTATTTAGCTAGAAACGATACCAAACTTGCCCTAGTAGCTTTAAGTTAGCAGTTATGACGAGTCACAGTGCGCGCGGAGTAAGAAAACTTCACCCCCTCCCCCTACCCCCCAGAGGGGTGTTACCCGCTGCCTCCCGGGCGTTTTCCACATCAGTCTACCTAAGGAACAAGTGTGCCAAAGCTCACTCTTTAATCCGAAAAATATTGGTTCCCATACATTTAATGCACATACTGACTCCACTACCAACCCGTCTGGGCAGCTTGGAGAGTGTAGGCCAAGTCCTGTGCCTATTTTGGCTAAGTATGGTTTTGGTAGTACAGAGATGGTCATGCTCCTGCAGTGGAGACAGAAAGACCTGATGATGATGATGACCATAGTTTATCTCCATTACATAAGAGCTAACGTGTTAAAATCTTACCGCTATACGTATAATATTTCTTCTAGCATTTCAATACAATTATTTAAAAAAAAAACTTCCAAAGTTCTTGTTAATCTATCCTGTCGATAACAGAGTAAAGTTTAGACGAAATTGACATTTACATTCTGTTTAATCTTGTAATCTTCGCCTGACCTCTTATGGAACGTTGACGCAGAATCGTGAGACACATTTAATTCGACTTTGCATATTAATTTGAGTCCCAAATGAGATTATATTGCCTCTTCAAATTTGAATTTCGTCAGGTCTGGCTACCTTAATTTTCTTGTAAGTAGCGAAAAATATATTTTGGGAAATTAAAAGTTTGGAAAATTAAGTGCGAATGTATAAAAATAATGATGATTATGGTGCTGGGCCGCTCTTTCTTTTTTTAATATTACTTATCAAATTTTAACTATTAATAAAAAACAAAATGTGTACTTATTTCAGTTGTATTTTTATGAACATTTGATAGTTGTTTATGAAAAACAACCATTGAATGACTAATTGTAGCCAATCAAGAATTAAATTTATTTATTTATTTATCTGTCAATACTTATGTCAATTTAAATGCGGTACTTATGTCAATTTAAAAAATATAAAATTTTAACTAACTGGTACACTTTACTAGGAAGGTTTTTACAATGTGGAAGGGACATACCCGTAATAAATTAAACCACGGGCCAAAATAGATCACTATTGCGTAATTAAATTAAAATAACAGTCAAGAAACAAAAAAAAATTACGACTTTCCCATACAAATTGCCCGGGCGGCTAAACACAGCCAGTGTTTTGACACAAATGACATTTTTTTGTTTTACTGTTATTTTATTTACATAATACTAGATTAATCTAGTATAGCCAATGGTTCGAATTACGGGCATGTCCCTTTTACTTTGTATAATACATACTTGTTTAAAGCCGGGTGGGCCACTAATTTACATATAAAACTTTTAGTATTTATTTACCAGCCAAAGCCCGCGACTTCATTTGCTTGGATTTTATGACTCCGGATAATGCTCATCAGGCTGAACAACTTTTACAAAGGCTTTTTATATTTCGTATAGTTTAGCTGTACTATTATGGTTCTGCATTAGGTGTTTCATTTTCCAAAATCAATTATACCCTATTGTTGCCTAGGTTTAACAGCTGTATAACAAAAAAAGTTTCATTTGAATCCGTCCAGAATTTCCGAAAATGAGTGTGTACAAACAAACAGACATAGGGACAAACAGTTCGACACTTTTTTTAAATTCTTACTCTCTTACTATGTCTCCATAGCCTCATTTTTTTTAAATATATTACTTTTATTTTACAAATATATTACAGACACATTTTTTACTCTTTTATTATTTGTATATAGATAAAAAACAACAATCTTAAAACATATATTCATAAGCAAGACGGAATCTCAGTCGACATTCGAAATAACATATCTCACATTCGATACGTGTGAATACTATCAAAGTAACACTCCATTTAATACTGAAATGCGGCAATACAAGACCTGCAATTTAATGTTTATCTCAGTAATGGATCTTGTTCGTGTTTACGTTGGGTAAGCACTGTTCTACAACAATGTTTGTGTACAATATGAATCTTTTGTTTTGTATTCTTTTCAACCATCGACAAAAGTTTGACGCTATTGCCTGTCGGTCTGCTTATCTGTCTATGTATGACATCATAGCGCTTGAACGGATGGATCGATTTCGATTTAGTTTTATTTTACGTGAAAGTAGGTTTCCTTGCGGTGGTTCTTAGCTATGTTTGATGAAAATCAGTTGAGCCGTTTAAAAGATACTGGGGATTAAAGCTTGAACGTCAGGGCTTTCTCTAGCAAAAGGTATAATAATAAATAGATTGCGCTATGGATATCCATCTAGTAGCGGAATTACCGATACGACTTCGTTAGTTCCGCTACTGATCACTAAATGGTGTTTCTTTAATTTGCCTAGGATATAAACTTACGTATTAACAGTCGTCTCCTCTTTGCTGGTTTAGAAGAAAACGAAAAATCTTATTGTGTAAATCGTAGAAAGCACTTGAGAGAATAGATGAGAATCTAATGTCAGTAGGCCATGCGGTTAATGAAACGTCACTAGTTTGAATACCTACTTTTGAAGTTACAATCCATCTGAATTATCAACGTGTGGCTATACACAAACTAAATTTTTACGTTATTGTTGTATTTGCTTTAAAAATGGATCTTGTTGGTAAGAGTGTTTACGTCAGGTAACATTACAAATATGTAATGGATTTGTACAGTAGCATTCACGTATTTTACCTTACATGTATAGAGCTTTTGCGATTGTCTTCGAAGTAACAGAGCTTAGCAGTGATACGACGTCGGCATCCATTTTGTTGTGTGCAACGCACTATGGAAAGGCCTATGCTCGGTGTTTCTCTACGTGATCGAATCAGAAATGAGGAAATTCGTAGGAGAACTAAAGTCACTGACATAGCCCAGCGGATTAGCTCGTTGAAATGGCAGTGGGCAGGACACATAGCGCGACGAACCGATGGCCGATGGGGCAAAAAGGTTCTCGAATGGCGACCACGTACAGGCAAGCGAAGCGTAGCGTAAGACACCTGCCCACAAGGTACTCAGACGACCTAACCAAGGTCGCTGGAAGGCGCTGGATGCAAGCCGCTCTAGATTGGTCATTTTGGAAATCTTTGGGAGAGGCCTATGTCCAGCAGTGGACGTTTTGCGGCTGAAAGGATGATGATGATGATGATCCATTTTGTTACTGAGTGTACAAATCGCGTTACATACGCTACGAGCTCGCTGTCACGATGCTACGACCACGCCGCGCACTCGCTACGAACTCGCGACGATGTCGCTGCGCAATCGCTCTTAAATCGCCAGTGTGCTAGGGCTCTCATGGCAAATCGGGAAAGGTCTATATGGTCGGGATTATTTAAAATCTAATATATTTAGTTAATTTTTAGAAATCTTCGGGAGAGGCTTATGCCCAGCAGTGGATGTTATGGGGCTAGAATTATGATGATGATGATATTTAGTTACCTATTCAATTTAATTAGTAACGCCAGCCTTTGGGCTGTTATTCGTATTACGGGATTTACCGCGATTAATATAATTTTTATCCAGATATTTCGACTACCCTTCTGCCATTTTCAGTTTCTGAGCAGCTCGAAAAATCTGACACCAGTGTTAGGTAAATCTACACATACGATAAAAAGGTAGAAAAAGCTAATCCCAAAATGATTGAAAGGAAAAACATGCAAATACGTTTCATTATCTCAAACGGAATTGAACACATAATACTGTACGTCTGTCGCTAAACACACAATCCTGAAACTCGTTAAAATTCAGGCTCTGTCCGAATCAGTTTCGTGAGTTTTAACACGCTTGTCAAGTTGTAAGCGATGGCGTTTGGCCAGTAGCCAATGGGTGTGTAACATAGTTTGACGACTGTCATGCAATGATTACATATTATTATATTCTTGCCTTCTGTAGGATGGAGAACATGAGGAATGTTTATAACACTCGTCACTTATCAAAGTGTGGAGCCCAAAGTCTCTTAACTTGCAAAAGCGCTAATAATGCGCACTCCCGCAGTGCCACCGAGCTCCTATGTCAATAAATTAATTAATTAAATTCGATAATTAGCTATGTGTCAATAAAATTAAATAAATAATTTTATTAACTTAAACATAATATAACAATATAATATTAACTAAATAAATACAACCTAAAATTAAAACTAACTAAAACTAATTAAAAATAATTTATATTAAATTATATAAAAAATTGTGTCAATAAAATAAATTATTTTATTAAAATATATTATCAAATTTAAATAAATTTATAGGTCAATGTATGCCCAACAGGGAGTACCTGAAAGCTGTTGATGATGATACTCACTTATGTACTTACCTAATCCAATATCATAACAATGATTGGTATTCTTTTTATTATTAGAAGTATTTTAAAGAATATTTCTACTACGGTACCTATTTAATTGTAGTCCGTGGGTACCCGAAAACGATCGACGTCGCAGGGGTAGGCCTAGAAAGCGTTGACGCGATGACTTCGACGCTTTCCAGCGTGATTGGTCAGAAGCTGCTTCTGATAGAGAAAAATGAGAGAGGTCTTTGCCCAGCTATGGGACAGTATAGATAAATAAAAAAGGTACCTATTTATCATTATATGTAGGTATTTATTGAATCCAAAGAAATCGTGTCCATGTTTTTACATCTCCTTTAGTTTGGGCCATCCGAATAATTTTATCCCTTACGGCTATTACATCTCTTTGTCCTCCAACTACATAACTAATTATCAAAGTTTCAATACTCGCTCACATTATGAGTTTATTATATTGTCCCTTGAAAGTAGAATAATTATGCTCGATCATCTTTATTAATATATTGTATTTTGTATTTTGTTAACAAAGTTATTTACATACCAAATTTATCAAATATATCATCATAATGTCAATATATTTATATAATAACATGTTCTAGCGACCCCCTAAGGTTGCGCGTAAATAAGTCAAAAGCAAGTTGTAAGTATGAAAAATAATTTACTGTTGCAAAATCTAATAAAGCAGACCCCACAAAGCTTTCGGATTATATTTACACCACAATGAGAATTTAGCTCTGAATAAGGCAACCATTCTTTAGGTTTAATGACAAAATATCGTTGCGACTTATTTATTTTCGTCACAAAGAAAGAGACTACAAAACTGGCACCATTTCTCCATTCATGATTGGTATGAGTCTTCATGAGTATGTGTATATTAACGTGACGTCAGCGTGTCATTTCAAAGGATTTTTTCTATTAGGCCTGTGCTCTGATTTTAAAATATTTGACATCCTCACCATACAAATTATGCAAATTTGAGTATATTGGTCAATATTTTTTAGGATCTTATGAATAGCTAAGTTGTATAAGAAAGGTAGTTTATATTGACAAGCCGATTCACGCTATTAACCGTTCCTTTACCGCCAATACCAGATTCAATAGTAAGACAATAGACGTGGACATTTATTAATGTCGTCCGGGTCGTTACCGGTTAAAAATGTGTCAACAATTACTAATATTCATCGGCAGCCGCCATGTCCGCGACATAGACTCTTAACTGCAAGAGGCTGGAACGGTCATTATTTTCGGAAACCGGCAAGTTACGTGGGAAACAAATGTACTTATAGCCACGCAATGCGAACGAAAACAAACGTACAATATACCAGCTATTTTTTCCCTGGGCAGATCAAAGAAACTTTCGAGGTTGGGCAATCTAAATCATGTTAATAGGCGACGCGGCTAGCTAATCATTACTATTTATTCTGTTATTTTTCCACGTTCCCGACCCAAGCTCTTTCTACGCCGTATAGAACCGTGTTAGTGTATTTTTATTTGTAAATACATAAAGAGAACTAAAAAACTGAAAAATAAATTTGATGAATAGATTTAGAATAACTAGTAAGAAAAGTAATAATTTGATTTTTATCTGCCTAGGATTGGTTAAGAGTCAAAAACCACCTGTATAGGTTAGTCTTCTATACCATCCTCATTTTATGATTAGGTATTTACGTCACGCGCCACGTACACGTTCAGTTGAATAAATTGTTGGAATAAATACTGCAACACGTAGAGGATTACACGAACGTATAGAGTCACTATGTAACAACACTATTTCAGAAACACTTTCGTACTTTCTACAGCTGCCAACTGTCGGGCTGGCTTTTCGAACGATTATTTTAGTCGTAAGTAGAATATTACTTTAGTTTCTAGGGCGGATAAAGTATAATAACCGGCTATGTGCCAGTCAGGTTCCGTACCATTATCTATAAAAATCACGTTTGTTGTTTGGAGCCCCCCTTAAATATTTATTTTAATTTAATTATTCATTTTTAAGGTGAAAATACAAAAAAATGCAGCAAAATAAATACATCATCAGTGAAAATTTCAACTGTCTAGCTATCACGGTTTAAGAGATACAGCCTGGTGTCAGACGGACAGAGAGACATACAGACAGACAGCGGAGTCTTAGTAATAGAGTCCCATTTTTACCCTTTGGGTACGGAACCCTAAAAAAGTGGTCGGCTTCCAGTCTGAAATAGGAATAGTCCATCTCTTCCTGTGTTTGTTATAAGGGGTTGATGCGGGCAGTGGATATTTGTAAATTTTTTCGTAAACCGTTTGTATTACTTCTTTATTATAATGGTCATAATACATACCCTATATCTTTAAAACATTAGGTATAATTACGTTTTCGTTTCAAAAATTTTTATGTAATTTTTTCAATAACATTAATAAAACTAAACCACGAAATATAACTTTAAATAGAAAACGAAATATAAAAGTTTCTTTAAATAACAACAAATTATATGAAAAACGCCTAAATCGCTGCGTTTGCAGTAAACACAGTCAAGTCAAGAAGGCTGGCAGCATTTCCGCGTTGAATGGCCAAGCTCAGCCAAAATGCACAGTAGCCAGATCTAGTTTCGAAAATACGTTTAAACCAATATTAGTAATCCCATTTCCTAAATGTCTACAAACGTCCCTATAAAAATGTTACGAACAAACATGAAATTGAATCCTCGTTCGAAAACAACGCTTTCAACAATAAAACAATAGTACACATTTACGAAATTGCATTCACATTGAAGCTAAAAATCCAGCAGAATTCTTATGCAGTTTCAATTATTCAGACTGTCGAAATTTCACGTTTAATTTTCGTGAAACCTGTCCGTTATTTCCGTGTTTTAAGCCACATTTAAGCTTTGCGATTTAGCTCATCACTTACATCGCTCATTTTACGGTTTATGTTTGTGGTTTAATATTTACTCTTTTCAAAAGCTTTTCTGTAGAGTAAATAAATTTTATTTATTTACAGAGATTCCTGAAACTATATGAATATGAGTATATCCTAAGTACATATAATTTGAAAACATATACTGTTTACTTTTCAACCGAATTCAAAAAAGGAAAAGGTTATCGAGTATTCTAAATCTATTTTTTTCAATTTGGAACGTTCTTTTATGTTTGAATGGACATACTTGTCAGATGGTCCCATAAAATATTAAATTTAGCTGATTATGTATATCTATTTATTGCAAGTTAAAACGGTCAAGCAAGATTTTATTCATAAACAGTATGTATTCTTTGACCAATTATTTAATAGATAGATAATCAGTCTTTATTTCATTGTAAAGATAATTGAAAATAAATGTTGAGTGTAACTAGGAAAAACTGGTTACCTAATTAAATCGTAAATATTTTTTTTATGGTTACTTATATAAAAACTTTATTGAGAAAAAATAAATAAGAACAATTTCTAAATAAATTTGTTTAAGCATATAATATATTTTTTGAAATCAGCTAAAAATTAATGGTTTTTTGAAACTATAATTGCTGAGCAGATATTTAAAAAAATTATTAATGTAACGAAAATCTTTCAACAACAATTTAATTACTTAAATAATTATTGAAAGAGGCCTGTTTTTAGCAGAGAGAGGATTTTAAGGCTGTTGTGATGATCCCCCAACGAAATAAGGGGTATTATAAGTGTGACGCTAATGTTTGTGGCATCGTAGCTCTCAAACAGATGTACCGAATTCGATGCGGTTTTTACGTGAAAGAAAGTACCCTTAGATGGCGCTACGGATATCAATTCCGCTTCGTATCGGTTGGAAATGAATAATATTCCATACCAATAAATATAATCTAGTTTCACCACTTATCACTAGATGGTCAGGGTTAGTTTTTAGTTGCCTGGCAAATAAACTTGTTACTACTTAGCTCCAAAACTACCCAACAGGCATGACGAATGGAAAAATATTTAGTCCATCGGTTAGATTATTGTACATGTATTTTTTCTCTCCCCTGAGAAACCAAAAATGAGAAAGATACAGCACATTTAAATTTCGCATGACGTCACGTCTGGGTACGATTTTACTTAGCGGTGACGTCGCAAGTATCGCAAGACTCCGGAACTTTAACGCTCCGTATCTATGTAAATTTTTTTTTTGTTTAACTGAAAAATATGGGTCCATTATTTTTGGATAATCTCAAATACTAATTACAATCATACTTTTCAGACCCTGTCGTCACCCCTATTAGACCCCAACCTAAATGTGAAACAATTTTTATAATGTTTTGATTAATTATTTATTGAAATATCACCTTTTTAATTTTTGTCCAATCTTTTGTCCTTTTTATCCAAAAGTGTAAGTTATCAGTGGACGCGCTAAATAATTCAAGTTTGGAAAACGGCCATTAGTGCTTTTAACGGCGGCAGCTGAAAGTGCTTGAACAAAAATATTTATCGACGTCATAATGCTGCTGGCGGTAATCAAGTTATGACCTCATTACTGTGCTATTAATCGAGGAAAATCTGTGTTATTCCTGCGATATTTTAATAACTGGCCAAGTACGTGTCGGACCATAAGCAGTGTAGGGTTTCGTAGTTGCGAATGCCGACTTTGAGTTCATGCCTTGGGTTAGTAAAGAAAAAAAAATACCCTCACTTGACTTGTAAAAAATTCATATTCAAAATTAAATTTTACCACTTTTTCGGAATGATAATATACATACATACTCATACTTAATTACAGCTTTCTAGTACTTAAGTCTCTGAGTAAAACCGCAGACGGACAGATAGAAAGACCGACGGACAGACATGGAGAAACTATAAGCGTTCCTTCGTTTTGTTTTTCATGTGTGTAAGTGGCCAACACTGGTGTCAGATTTTTCAGGCCGCCTAAAGGCATCTGACATAGTTAAGAAAATTTATCCCAGCCACTCGGTGCTTTCTTTTGACTCTACTTTTTAAGATATTTAATTAAACAACTTTTTACATGTTTCGTTGCACTGAATTTTATTTCGAGTGACGTAAAATTTTCCTGTCACAATTACTTCTCTGTGATCATAGAAAATAGACCAACAAAAAGGTTTAACATTAATCTATTTTATTAGACATACC
Organism: Acrobasis consociella; assembly: GCA_963555685.1. Lineage (NCBI taxonomy): Eukaryota > Metazoa > Arthropoda > Insecta > Lepidoptera > Pyralidae > Acrobasis > Acrobasis consociella. Next base: position 2,424,160 of record OY743107.1, read on the forward strand.
GCCCCCTAAGAACTTCAGTGAACGTTCTTCATTATTTTAATAACATAAAACATAATCCGCCCACTGTGATAATGATAAAAATAAACCAAAGACATCCTAGCAATAAAAAATACATTTCATATAAAAAATACAACTAAAAACAAAACTTACAACAGCTTTAGAAGTACTTAATCAATCTGCTACTGGCAATATACATAACTTAGAAGTGGGCCTTTTGATTATATTACCATTACATTTTAATGTAACGTCACGGGTAATTCCGTCCAAACCCGGATGCTTTGTTTCAACTAAACCTAATAACCAACGAGCAGGAGGAAGATTGTCTTCCTTGACAAGGACTACATCACCAACTTTAGGTTCTGGCACACATTTTGACCATTTACACCTTTGTAAACAGTGCACTAAATATTCGTTTGACCATTTACGCCAAAAATCCTGAACCATCCTCTGCGTCAGTTGCCAACGTTTCAAAGAGCTTATGTTACTTAACTCATAGTTACGATCAGGAACACAAATTAAAGGTTCTCCGACGAGAAAATGACCGGGTGTTAAAGACGAACAATCAGGTTCTTCATTGGGTAACAAAGACAAAGGTCTTGAATTGTGGCATGCTTCAATTTGTGACAAAACCGTAGCCATTTCTTCAAAGTGAGGGTGGAGACTCCTGCTTCCCATAATCCTTCGAAATTTGGAGCATGAGGGAGAATAAAGTGCCAAGTTACACTATTGTTACTTAGCCACTCATGTATTTCATTAGCTACAGTTGACTTTTCCACTTCAACAAGTCTTTGAAGTTCTTTAGAAGCTCCAACAAAATTCGTCCCGTTGTCACTTCAAATCTCACTTACATGACCTCTCCGAGACACAAACCTTTTGAATCCTGCAATAAAACTATCCAAAGTTAAATCACTAATAGGCTCTAAGTGTATCGCTTTAGTAACCATGCAGACTAAAACACAGATGTAACCTTTGTAGCTGCGATTACCACGACCTTTAGACATCCGGATGTTAACGGGTCCGGCGAAATCAACACCGCTATGAAGAAAAGCTCTCGCTGGTGTCACTCTGACAGATGGTAGTTGACCCATTAACTGAGTTTTGGTTATTGCTGCTTGTTTAACACATGTTACACACTTACGCACATGGTTTTTAACAAGACTTTTGACAGATAATATTTCGAACGTAAATATTGCAACATAAGCAAAGGACCATGCTCCCATGCTGGTCTGGAAGAAAAAAAAAACATAGAATGTACCAGCTGCTTCTCTTCCCACGCAGATCGTAAAAGCCGATCGAGGGAATGGGCAAAAATGCAAATCATGTTAACAGGCGATGCGGCTAGCAACCCATCACTGTATTGATTGCTTTTCCATCTTCTCGCCCACCATGACGCTAAAAGTGGCTTTTGGGTCTTGCGGCCCTGGGCTTTGCATAGAACCGCAAGACCCAAAATGCTCTGTCTGCCCCATTAGGGATAAAGACGTGATAGTATGTATGTATGTAAGCAAAGGACCACCATGTAGAGTTCTTTTGTGGGCGTCATCAACTACCAAATTAGTAAAATGACTTATATGAGGGAGAATAATAGGATGTTTTGTGTTTTCTAGTAGATTTGCATTTTTAAGTCTACCCTGAACTCTTAAAATCCCTTTTTGATCCACATATGGATTTAAAGGCTTCAGTTTTACCTTGTCATTCTCCAATTCTGTAGATTGACAATCTAATAATACTTTCACGGGCATCCTCTAATTCTGTACTCGTAAGATAAGACTCAAATTTATAGAGGCCCGATTTTACATCTTTTATTTTTAGAAATCTACGACAGTACCCAATAGTCTGAAGGAGTCTTTGAAGAGATGAAAATTTTACCCATAATTGATCTTCCTTATTAGTGCTGAATGTTAAATGTGTCTTAACTTTTCGTTGCTCTAACTCAGTAACAATTGATTTTGGTCTTTTATATTCTATAACTGCTTCTTTCAACCATAAAGGACCCTGCATCCACAAATTGTTCTGTGCAAGTTCAACGGGTAAACATCCTCGAGACGCAACATCGGCTGGATTTTGAGCGGATTGAACATGACACCACTGGCTATTGTCCATAATTGATAAAATCTGCGATGTCCGATTGCCTACAAATATTGCCCATCGACTTGGGTGACTACTGAGCCATGCTAAAACAACAGTAGAATCTGTCCATCCATGAACATTGCATTTGTCAATCTTTAGTACATTAGACACTTCAGCACATAATTTAGCTAATAAAACTGCACCCATCAACTCAAGACGAGGAGGTGACACTTGTAAAGTTGGAGCTACTTTAGTTTTTGCTGCAATTAGGCTGATAAAAACATTGCCAACAGCATTTACAACTCTTAAATATACCACTGCAGCATATGCCATATTTAAAGCATCACAAAAACCATGAAGCTCTCTATAAATGTCATCATCTTTGGCATTTGTCCATCTTGGTATGGATACACAGCAGACATGAACTAACTCTTTTCTATACAGTAACCATTCACTTAGTAATTCATCAGGTAATTCTTCATCCCAGTCGATTCCTGATAGCCACAATTTTTGAATCATTACCTTGCCAAAATTACACAAGGTGCAACCCATCCTAAAGGATCAAAAAGACGTGAAATATCTGAAATCACCTTTCGTTTGGTTACAGGATATTCAAGAACCGGAAGATTCACAGAATAATGTATAAAGTCTGATTTTTTTTCCCAGAAAACGCCTAAAACTTTAACAATCTCGTCTATTTTGATTTCAAGTTTTCCTTCTTCGCTATCTTTTTTATCCATTATTATATCTGCTAACTCCTCACTATTTGTAGTCCATTTCTGCAACGAAAAACCTCCTTTACTTAATATTTCTGCCATCTCTTTATATATCTTCACTCCTTCCTCGACAGTTTGACAACCAGATAAAAGATCATCGACGTAGAAATCTGTTTTTATTCTTTCAGCAATTTAAGGGCAATATTTACCTTCATCAATTGCTACCTGTTGCAGAGATTTAACAGCCAAGTATGGAGCCGATGCTGTACCGAAAGTTACTCTTACTAACCGATATTCTTCAATTTCTGACTGTGGATTATCTCTCCAAACTAATCGTTGAAACTCTGCATCTTCATCTGCTACCAAGACTTGCCTATATATTTTAACAATGTCAGCTCCGAGGCAAATAGGATGCATACGCCAACGCATTACAATGTGCCGCAAGTCTTGTTGAAGTCTGGGTCCGATCATTAAAGTATCATTAAGAGATACTCCATTTGTTCCTTTACATGATGCATCAAATACTACTCTGACCTTGGTTGTAGTTCTGTCTTCTTTTATAATGGCGTGATGTGGTAGATAAACACTCTCATATTTCTTCTTGTCATCGCCATTAATACGCTGCATGTGACCAAGCTCCAGGTATTCTTTGATGACTTCAGAGTACCTTGCCTTAACATCAGAATTTTTCTTAAAACGATTTTCAAGATCTTTAAATCGTTTTATAGCTATATCTCTTGAATTCCCATACTTGCATTGAGGATCTTTTTCTCGAAAAGGTAAACGTACGATGTTTTGCCCTGCTGAATTTCTTTGCGTAGTACGGCTAAAAAAGTCTTCTTTATTGAGCATTGTTTTTTCAAAAGACTCTTGACTCAATTTCCCAAAATTTTTTGAGCATTTTATTATCATCTACTTGGGCATGCATACTTAAAACAATGTTGTGATGACAACGCATTGAAAGTTGTTGATCTCCATCTTGATGATGTGTGGGACCTAATAAAATCCATCCTAATGCGGTGTTTTGCGCTGTGGGTACACCACCTTGATCAACCCATTTCTAACGATCTGACCATAAATGTCAGCGCCAAGTACAATGTCAATTTTATTTGGCGTGTGGAATTCAGGATCGGCTAGTTTTAGTTCCAGCAGTTTTGGCCAATCCATTCCTACAACCTTCTCAGCTGGGAGAAGACTGGTGATACTGCTGAGCACATGCGCACACACTTTAACCTGTAAACTCGAATCATGACGGGATTGAATTTTAAAACTTACTAAATACTTTGCTTTTAAAGTACTTTTATCGCCGCAAATGCCTGATATGACACTCCTGTTGGGTATCTTCTTGAGTCCAAGTAATTGTATGGCTGATTCTGTCACAAACGACGCCTGAGAGCCTTGATCCAACAAGGCCCGTAGCAGATACGTGTTTCCGTTTCTTGTTTTAACTTCTACAAGAGCGGTGGTTAACAGAACCTGATTGCTTGCTATTTTCTTCGAAAAGTGAGCAGTAACACTAGCTAGAAGAATATTCAGGATCTTGAAAGGACTCCTGAATATTTGACATCATAGTGTTGATTCCTACCGCCAGTTCCGATTTGCTGGATCCAGAACTGCCCGGTTCCGAAGATGGCTGAGGGTGGAGTAAAGAGTGATGTTTGCGTTTACAAATGCGACATTTTACAGGAGAGCGGCAAATATTAGCTGAATGATTCCGACCTAAACAGTTAAAACAAAGCCCGTTAGTTTGCACGAAATTATGGCGTGTGTCATAATTAACCTGAGCAAAATCTTTACAATTTGACATTTTGTGCTCACTTTCTTTGCAAAACGGACAAGAAAATGTGGAATCGGAACTATTTGAAAGCGCGTGCATAACTTTAGATTTCGAGTTAGGTACACTGTTCGTTCGTTCTACGTTAGGCTTCTCTTTAATGAATTCTAAGGATCGAAACCTGCATTCTAAAAACTCTCGCATCTGTTCCAGAGAAGGCAAGTCGTCACACGCACTTACTTTCTCCTCCCATTGCTTGCGAGATTGTACATCCATTTTAGAGCAGATTACATAAATGATCATAATATCTCATGAATCGACTTGGATCCCTAAATTTTTCAACCCATTTAAAGTATCGTTGGTAACATCTAACAAACTTTTTAAAGCGCTACACGACTCCTTTGCTACAGTACTCTGGTCCATAAACCTCTTCAATAAACAATTAGCCAGGTATTTCTTGTTGTTGTACCTGTTATTAAGAAGCGACCACGACTCATGGTAAGATGCAGCAGTAATTGGAACATGCCTCAGCAGTTGCTCTGCCTCACCCGAAAGATGGCTTTTCATATAATGCATCTTCTGGACGTCGTCTATTGAAGAGTTTGAATGAATCAGGGATACGTACAAATCACGGAAAGTACACCATTCGGAATAAATTCCAGAAAAAGAAGGGATATAAATTTTTGGCAGTTTTACATTGAAATCATTTTTTGGTGTTGAGTGTATATGAGAAATTGAATGAGTTGAGCTTTTGAAGCCGTTTAATAAATCGACAAGATCGGCCTTGTATATCATGTACAATTCCTCCATTTCTTCATACATCTCATTTTGAAAATATTTGTCTTCCAACAAGGCATCTGTCACTTCGGAACATAACTTTCGATGAGTCTCTGCAACTACAAGCCATTGGGTTTCCAGATTGTCTAGCCTGGTCTGAATGTAAGATTCCCGGGCTAAATAATCTTTAGGAGACTTTTTAAAATTCTGGTAAGCCTTGTCTAATATTTTTTTATAACCAAGTTGACTTTTGATCAATGATGCCATGTTCGAAACAAAATACTATCTACTACAGAATAATTTAATTCAAATTAATTCGCTCGAATAGGACCATGAAGAAAGTTCATCCCAGCCACTCGGTGCTTTCTTTTGACTCTACTTTTTAAGATATTTAATAAAACAACTTTTTACATGTTTCGTTGCACAAAATTTTATTTCGAGTGACGTAAAATTTTCCTGTCACAATTACTTCTCTGTGATCATAGAAAATAGACCAACAAAAAGGTTTAACATTAATCTATTTTATTAGACACATAGCTTGACGACTGCCATACAATGATGATAAGCGTTCCTTGTTTACTAAGAAACTCTAAAAGCATAGCATACTATCACGTCTTTATCCCTAATGGGGCAGAGAGAGCATTTAACTCTAAAAACACCAACTTTATACTTTCTTTCTTTTTCTTAAATTCAACTTTCTTATTTCTTTTAATCGGGGGTTAAAAAAGCAAAAACAAAGATTTTTTTAAATTTCTTTAAAACAGAAATATTATGTACAGTATAGTATTTCAGAGAAATTATTTTAACGAATGAATTTCATTGTTTTAGGTGTTGATTCAATTAACATTAAATTAATTATATATTTACTGCACTAATATTATATTAACGTTTAATGGCCTCTAATAGATATTGTATATATAAATTAATCAGTTTTCGATGAGAATGTCGGAGTAAATTCCCGAATAGGGATATTTTTAGACCGGACATCCCAAGAAGATTCCGTTACAAGAATGCCAATTTTGTATCTAGAGATATTTCTGGAATGGGCCGATATTAAACTATATTGTATTACGATATAATGATTAAATAAAGCGATTTACTAATGAAATCAAGTCTTTAAGCCTGGAGTGTGAAGCAGAGTCTTTAAACATATAATTAACACGTTAATGGACAGTAGGACTTCTATAGAAGTCATCAATTGTTTTTTCTATTGTGTCTGGCTTAGTGTCCGTGAATGGGTTAAGTTATTTGGATATTTGAATCTATACCTACTGAGAGGTAAGACAATTCAGCACAAAAATAACCGGTCAAGTGCGAGTCGGACTTGCACACAAAGGGTTCTGTACCATTATTTAAAAAAATCACGTATGTTGTATGGGAAGCCCCACTTAAATTATTTATCCTGTTGTTAGTATTTGTTGGTATAGCGGCAATACAATCATCTGTGAAAATTTCAACTGTCTAGCTATCACGGTTCATGATATATAGCATGAAAGACAGACAGACGGACGGACGGACAGCGGAGTCTGAGTAATAGGGTCTCATTTTTACTTTTTGAATATGTAACCCCAATACCTGTCTAATAAACTAATAGTTATTATATAAGCAGCGCCATATTAACATCTCCAGGATAGCAACAGCTTCAAATACAGATATAGGTAAGTACAATAACACGTCTTTGTGCCTAATCGGCAGACAGAGCATTTTAGATCCTAAGTAGACATAAGGCTCTAAGTAGACAGAGACCAGGGTTGCAAGTCCAAAAAGCCACTTAAAGCATAATACTTAGTTGGCGAGAAGATGTTTATTTATGGAACGAAGTTCTTTTTCGGACGATATGGCCTTGGCGGATGCGAAATGACTATGAATGGATATTCCGCTACATCTGGCATAAATTGACGAAAACTCTTGCCGACGCTGCTCGGGGCATAATATCGCTCGTCTGTAAGAGCTCTTACATGAAGCAACTTCCCTATCAACTTAAAACAATATAGCAGACAACATTTCCCCAGAAATCGATGCACACATTGTAACCGGAGCAAAGTTCCCGATGTATACGATACTTGGAGTTCGTCAAACTGCTCGCAGCGGCAGGTGATTTAGGTAGGGCCATAAGGTCGTGTTCAGACAGAGCAGGCCTGCCCGCTTATATAACTTGTGAATTTTATACAATACTAGTCAAAACGCGGGCCCAACGCACATTCGCGGGATGGCGTGGGACGAGCGCAAGACGGGAGCAAGGCTAGCGCGTGGAATGCACATGGCGTATGCGAGGCGTGTGGGCTGGCTTCAGTAAATGCAATTTTGAATTATATTGATGATTGATGTGATAGGACTCAAATTATATGCAACACATTTAGCGAGCTATAATTATTCGCGGGTGCAACACGCGTGGCGTGCGCGTGTCGTCTGAACGCGGTACAAAACAGTAATTATAGCGCGGCAAGTTCTATGCTTGGCCATTAAATTCTTCTACATTTAAGAGCCCGGCTCTTTTCTATAAAAATAGTCTAAAAATTTTAAAAAAGCTTTTATCTATAATAATGACCTAAAAAAGGTTAAAATGTTCTTCAAAACGAATCAACTCGGTGATGCTATGACCACCTTCCAGATTCATCATCAGATCAAGTCTATGTTACGATGAAATTGAACTGTCATGCGATATACGTAAGCATGCAAAATTTCAGCTCAATGAGAAACCCGGAAGTGGGTCAAAATTTAACTTGCAAGATTTGATTACTTACAAGCAAACCGACAGGCCGGCACATCGGGATATATCATTATCAACATGATCATTTCAGCCGCACCACGTCCACTGCTGGCCTCTCCCAAAGATTTCCAAAGTGACCAATCTAGAGCGGCTTCCAGTGACCTGACCAAATCAGGTCGTCAGACCACCTTGTGAGATAGAGGAAATAAATAAAAGCGTGTAAAATCGCTTGGCTCATGGCCCGTGTACTCGGTATCTGTTTACCGAATTTCATCTCCCGAACTGCCATCTTCAGATTGGTTCCTATGAACGACGTGCTTCGCTTTTTATTGTGTTATCGATCTACTACATATTTCGTGGAAAAGGACGCCATATGTTGACCCAAGGTTGTTTATGCTGCAAGGGCCTGGGGTTAGAGTAGTTTTATATTATTTATTTTTGGTATTACGTCCGTAGGAGGAAAACATGTTTGGTTATGTAATTTTTTGTGTCATCTTTTTAGCCAGTGGCGTTTGTGTAGGAAATTTGATTATTGTATAACTAAGAAAAAACATTTTTTTCTAAAATGCGATCTTTTTATTTCCTGAAACTATCACATGGTACTAAAGGACTTTCTCCAAGAAACGTAATGAAATATGAATTTTTCTTTTCTTTCCATAGAAACTCGGAACAGCACATTTCGATCAATTTGTATGGAAGGCGCAAAATTATTTTTCTCATTTCGTTCATGTTCCTTGAGGAAAGTTGATCAATATGACTGAACTCAGCGTGTAAATAGCCTCATTATTTACTTACTTCGCATTGTTCCAGAAACTTTAATTTATAAAGAAAATGGATATTGATACGTCAAAGTAGGTTGAAGTTCTTTTAAAGTTTATTTGCCAGGCAAATCAGAAAACCCAAGTTTCAATCGTTCACCCCCAATAACGTTTAAAAGGATTTTCATTAAAAGATAAGAACCACCCTAAGGAAACTTGGTTGGTTGGTTGCCTGTAAGGAAATCGGTCCATCCGTTCGAGAGTTACGATGACAGTTAGACAGACATTTTATTTATTTGTTTATTTTATTTACATACATACACTAACTTATAACACCCCTCTTTTTGTTGAGGGTTAAATAAAAAAGGGCCTCAGCACAAAAGCAGAATCAGCTGGCGTTTTCATACAATTTTTTCAAAGAAGAAATTGCGCGAAAGAAAACGAACAATAATCGGAAAACGTTATAAGTTGAATAGGTTTCAATATTCCTGCTTCTACAAGTAGGCCACCGATATTCGATTATACTAGATATGATATTTTTGGCTCAGCCTTTTGTTCGATGTATTTGATTATGGTTCTCCTGCTCCTCTGTTATTGTATGTGACGTGTACGTTTATTGAATTTGATGTGTAAGCCTCTTATACGTATGGAAAACTGTTTTAGACTGACTTTTTTAGCTATTTTGTATCCAAAGGGTAAAAACGGGTTCCTATTACTGAAACTCCGCTGTCCATCCGTTTGTATGTCACTAGGCTGTATCTCATGAACCGTGATACTGTTATAACAACAAATACTAAAAATAGAATGAAATAAATATTTGTGAGGGGCTCCTATACAACAAACGTGTCTTTTTTTAGAAATTGGTCAATTTCAATCTCTCAAGAAAGAAGCAAAAAGACTTAATCACGTAATACAAATCAACTCATCAAATCAAATATATACAAATATTTGTATATATTTGGACTGATAATAAATCAACGGTACTACTTAGTACAAAAAATAAATACAGAATATATTCCTTATAATGACATCAAAACTGCCCACTGTTCATATGAAACTAAATCTAAACACATTAGCGATAATAGCGCTGCCGATAGCCCAGAACTAAAAGGAAATATTAAATTCAGGCCCGACCCAAACATGTTTTCGTCTACGAACTTCTATCTATCCTTAGATAATAGAAAGAAAGGAAAATGGTATCGGGTGTAGTTTTTTCAGCAAGTTCAGCTATCTACTGGTACATTTTTAGTATAAGATAAAAAGACATAATAAAAGGTATTAATGTGCCATAGCAAACACACAACTTATCAAAGATGGTATGGTAGGATGGTTTGATGCTTCCAGTGAAGGAAAACATTGTGGAAAACCTGCACGCTACTATGTATTTGGCCAGCCATACAGAGAGCTAAGTTAAGCTAAGACAAGCTAAAGGGATGCTACTCGTATCTAGTCGGGGAGGAACTCCGAAGGGAATATAACCAAACCCGTTAAGTGATTTCTTGACAATAGATTTATTGATTTCACCTAAACGCTAAGATCACTGTTTGATTGACATAGTGACATAGTTAATAGATTCAGGTGTTATTTTGCGGAAGTCAAAGTTACATACTATTTGATTTGAATTATTTTGTGTGATTCCGCCACCAGTTAGTTCATGCAAACTATTGCCGGCCGGCGCCCACCCACTACTGTTAGTCCCAGCATACCTGCCACCAGCAGCCCGTGTGCACCCGCCACCAACAGTCAATGCATGACCCCTCCCATGCTGCTGCATCCGCTGTGGCTGCAGCAACATCGGACGTCGTATACGCGACACGTGTTTCGCCTCTTCACAAGGCATCCTCAGGCACCAAACAAGTTGTTGATTGTTCGGCGGTCAAACGTCGAATGATAAAAATTCACCGTATTGCCATCCTTTTATACTATTAGAGAAGAGGGAGGTGGTGGGGGAGCGGAGTTACCGGAACTTTCTATTGTAAAAATATTTAATAAAGGGGAATTATTTACCTCTAGTTGTTTATTTATTAATTGAATATTTCATTTTTTATATTTATTAATTTCTAATTGCTCCCAAATACTCAATTTTAACCCTTTTTCTTCGGTGTGTAATATTTTGTAAGTATTATTTGATGATAAATTATGATTTTTATCAAGTAGGTGTTCTGCAAAGTTGGACCTTTCTGGGTGTTTGTTCTTATACGCATTAATATGTTCATTATAACGAATTTTAAAGTTGCGGCCGGTTTGTCCAATATAAACTTGTTGACAATCATCGCAAGTTAGTTTGTATATACCGGATTTTTTGTCTGACTCAATTTTATCTTTTACATTACAAAGAGATCTTAGCGAATTTTTTGTTTTTAACGCTACGTATACCTTATTTTTTCTGAATATTTTAGACACTTTATCTGTAATTTTACCAAAATATGTTAAACTTGCTGTATAATTAGAGTTTAAATTTTTTGGTACTGCGTATAAAAGTTTTTAGTCACATTCTGTCTTTTTCTATGTATAATGTTGTCTATTATTTGTGTATTGTAACCGTTTGACTTAGCTATTTGATATATAATATTCAGTTCTTTATTATAATTACTTTTACTAAGAGGAACTGTCATTAATCTATGTATCATGACATAGATTAATGACATTAATCTATGTATCATGACATAGATTAATGAGAGGAACTGTCATAATTTATCATCAAATAATACTTACAAAATATTACACACCGAAGAAAAAGGGTTAAAATTGAGTATTTGGGAGCAATTAGAAATTAATAAATATAAAAAATGAAATATTCAATTAATAAATAAACAACTAGAGGTAAATAATTTCCCTTTATTAAATATTTTTACAATAGAAAGTTCCGGTAACTCCGCTCCCCCACCACCTCCCTCTTCTCTAATAGTATAAAAGGATGGCAATACGGTGAATTTTTATCATTCGACGTTTGACCGCCGAACAATCAACAACTTGTTTGGTGCCTGAGGATGCCTTGTGAAGAGGCGAAACACGTGTCGCGTATACGACGTCCGATGTTGCTGCAGCCACAGCGGATGCAGCAGCATGGGAGGGGTCATGCATTGACTGTTGGTGGCGGGTGCACACGGGCTGCTGGTGGCAGGTATGCTGGGACTAACAGTAGTGGGTGGGCGCCGGCCGGCAATAGTTTGCATGAACTAACTGGTGGCGGAATCACACAAAATAATTCAAATCACATAGTATAGTGACATAGGTTGCTTACTTAAAGTTGCTTATACAGAATAGTTAAAATATAGGTTATAATATTGTTACCTATGTAGATATACTAACTTGCTGAAATGTTTAAGATGGTGGCTCATACACTATAGTGACTATTAAATGTGGAGAAGACTCAAATGCAAAGCACTGCATTATCTTTGCCAAAAACTGACTTGCGTTTGTTTATTTCCATAAATGAAACTGACTGGAACTTGGCTCTTAAATATTTAAGATAAAATTATTAGGAGCATTCTTGGCGTATGACAACAGTATAAGACTAAAATTACACAAAAAATCACGTACTTAATAAAACAATATCCTATATAAATACAAAAGTAAGTTTAAGTGTAGTTTTGAATCTTTTTAACTTAAAAAATGCCAATCCTTTAGTAAAAATTAATATAATAATCTTTGTATATTATTATGAAATATAAATAACCTTAGAATTCTTTATATATTTTTAGCAATATCTCCTTCTTTTTATGATCTATACTGACCCCTATCAAAGATTTCTATCAAAACTTCATAAACCAGAAGATATGTAATCAATAACACAACTATTTTTTTTATTGACAAAAGAGAATAGTTTGCTCGTCTAATATTTTTCCGAATTAAATTCTTTATCTCTGATTTTTTATGTAGATATATTCACATCACTCATGTTTAATTTGATTGACAGCCTGCGTTGCGTATCGGATTCGATTCCCAGTTCTTTTGTTACGTCACAAAACAGATATTTCAAACACTTTTCTTACGTAGATATTTTTGTATTATTTTAACATTTGTTTAACACAAATACCATAGGAATAAGACAAAACAGCTGACAAAACGTAATAAGCATATAAAACAAATTGTCAGGGCTAAAATACAAATAAATATAAAAAAAGGAAAAATACAATAGGGTATGAAAGACGGATTATCGGTACTATTTATAACAACAACATCATCATCAGGTCTTTTTAGTCTCCACTGCAGGAGAACGACTTACCTGAGCGATACTTGACCAGAGCAGCCAGAGGATTTAGCCTACACTCTCCTCACTGGCCGGACGGGTTGGAGAGGTCTCATTGATGTTTATAAACTTTGTTTAACTTGTATTTCCTAAGTCGCCTTCTACAACATCCACGGAAAGCTTGGAGTCGTCTTATTCTACTTCTTCATATAACAACATAAGTTCACTTAAATGACATATTCATATTTACAAATAAATATTCAGATTTCAGATACATAACCTCACCTTTATACCCTACGGGATAGACAAAGCTCACGGCCAAAAAACACAAAGGCTGTGCTTAACGTGAGTGAAGATTACCTTTAATATTTTTTGCGGGAATCCCAGTATTCTTCCCAGAATGTTATACCAAAATATTTTAACCCCTAATATTCCCTTAATTTCTAAAATAACCTTGCTAAATTATTATCACCCTACAGAGTATCGCTTCCATCTGATAACATGTTCACAATAATTTCCACGTCAAAACACAAATTTGCGACCCAAGTTTGACCCAATTCGTCCTATGATAACATTCCCGTAATTGTCTGCAATGTCCTGACTTGGGAAGATAAATCTATATTATCATTGTAAACTGAGAAGGTCAAGAACCTGATCCCTCATTGAAACATGTATGCACGAAGATATTGTTTTTGTTCTACTATTGACAGTTTAACTTATAGATTATAGACTCTGCATCATCAAATATTCCGAGCAAGTATTCCATGGAAAATATATTTTTATTACCTTGATGTTAAAAAGAACTAAAGTTATAAATAAAATTAAACAAATTGTAAAGTATACAAATTGTAAAGTATTTAGTGTCATCAAAATATCTCCCTTCATAAGCATGATCAAAGAGCTGGCAGCAATACCATTAAAGAACTAGGGTCGCTGGAAAGCGCTGGATGCAGGCTGCTCTGTGATTGGTCAATTTGGAAGTCTTTGGGTGAGGCCTGTGACATTGTGCAGATGAAATGAGGATGATGATGAATACCATTAAATGGCAATGAGCCAAACAGTTATCAGCACTTTGATCACAGAATAATTGTACACTATCACGTCTTTATCCCTAATGAGGTAGACAGGGGATTTTGAGCTTTCCGGGCATAAAAGCCAGTTAGCGTAATGGTGGGCAAGAAGGTGGAAAGTTGCACCTGGTGAAAATCAGACACATGCCTCACAGACGCACAACTAGTTTCTAAATCACTTTGCAACCACCGCTTTAAGTATATGATTAGATCGCACAGCGATAATATTTCCGCGATGATTGCAAAGTCTATATAAAAGTTGTCCGCGTTCGGTAGTAAAAAGAGAATAATATAACATCATACCAAACAAATACCAAACAATATCAATATAAAATATTTTTTCTACTCATGTACTGTTATCTGTCTTATAAATGGTCACGAACACTACCGCGGTAATATGTTTAAGAACGTTGATTATATAATTTTAGAACAGTCTATACTCTGTACCCTATAACAGCACATGTGTCGTAATTTTGCTAAAACGATAAGCCCAGCCATATAGACCAAGATTTTTTTCTTTAGGTCTATTTCGCCTATGTAGGTTACACATAGGTTAAAGTTTTAATCGATCCTAACTTAACAAAAAAACACAACTACCAACTTAACAAACCTCTGAATTCATACAGTTTGTTTAAAAATAAAACTATCCGAGATAACTTCTTTGCTGCCAACATAAGAAAAACGTCTTCTACATTATCAAACGTCATTAAAAAATAAAGTTCACCATAGATCATGCACTCGCTAAATCTATTATGTTGAAAATTTTCCTATTTTTATTTTTGTATTTTATTTAGTCAATATAGTCGTAGAAAACGTATTAAGAAGCTTTCATCGTAACCTGCGCCTTTCGCATTTTTTGACCCTTCTTATACAATTCTTGCATAAAATACTATATTAATATGCTATATACAAGTTACTCTCGTAGAAAGTGCGGTTTGGAACGACTTATGCGCGCATCTTGAGTCACATTTACCTTCGGATCATGTCGGCAAGTAGCTAAATTTCTATGTGATTAACCCGTATATATTTATAATAATGTCTAATTCTCACGTAAGTTTAAGCTACAAAATAGAAATTCATATGTGCTTTCTATTAGCTAAATCCCTGTTCAGGTTGCGTAAGTAAGATAGATAACCTACATAATAATATTATCTTACGTTTATTTTGGTTGTATTCAGTTAACTCGAGGGTTTCAGGCCAACCTTGCAATTGTATTTAGTACAAGTAAATGTTATATATATTAAAGGTCACAATACAAAGGGAATACGGGTGGAGTGATTAGAAGTGTAGGTTGAATATTCCCTTTGTTTCAGTTGAGGTGGATTTAATGTAAATACGGTTGTCACGTTTACATTAGGACAATACAAAGATAACAGCTATTTTTTGATTTATAGGGAAAGTAAAAATAAAAATAAAAAGTTAAAAAATATATTTGTAGGCGGCTTAACCTTTTTGGATATTAAAAAATTTGAAGTTTGTGGTCAAGTTGTCATGGTGTCGATTTTGTTTAGGGATAAAAAAATTGTCTGTCTCAACAATTAGTCAATAATAAAATTCTTCAATCATTTCCATGCTCCTCATTTTAACGGAAAGACATGTATTCCTAAATTCAAGTATTCATTCTTAAATTGAACAATGGGAGGGATTTTAGCATTTTCAATCCAAATGTAAATCATATCTAATGTTGCTTGACAAGCTTACGCAATATGTAAGTGGTGCTCACAGCTCTGAAGCTCCATACTATCTAAACAAAATTGTCATAAAACCATAGATAAACAACGTTTTGGACACTTTTTTGTATATGAGTAAAATGTAAGGCTACCGTAAATTGGTACATTTTTCCCGACTATCATAAGCTGTCCGTTATTTTCATATGGCAGTTGTCAAGCTTCGTCAGATTAATAGCGATAATCTTGTGTCCCTCTTCTTATACAGATTAACAGAATTAACGCCTTTTGCGCATTTTCTATTTATTAAGATTATGTTCTGTACTTATTATTTAAGGATAAAGGATAGAGGAAAATGGAAAAGACTCACATGCTGTCCCGACCCCACGTAAAGTGGGATAAGGTGAGGAGAAAGAAAGATGTACTGTACTTATTATTTGTGCAATAAAGGGTAATTATATTATAACAGGAGACTAAGAACGTAATCTTGCAGAAGGAGATGAGATTCCATTCTGTACATTAGTGACAAATCAGACAGATGAAGCTAGCTCCAAAGTAAGTTTGAGACTTATGTTATGGGATACTAACTCAACGATGCTATATTTTATAACAAATACATATACAGATAAACATGCAAGAACCAGGTCAATCATTAAAAGATCATTTTCCATATTGACCTAATAGGGTTTGAACCCGGGTCCTCTGGTGTGATAGCGTGGTATGATGACCATTAGGCCACAGAGGTCATATTAATATTATATAATTCTGAGGTATTATTTACGCCCACCTTGTTTCGAATACATTTTCCTCTACACAAATGTTGGCTAGAACTTTAGAAGAAATTGCATTTATAGTAATAAGTCAGCAGTGTCAGATAGGGAGTCAGAACTGCCTCCGTGGTGTAGTGGTTAGAGCTTTCGGCTCATACCCGGAGGTCGCGGGTTCGATTCCCGGCGGGGGCAACGACTTTGTGTTGTTGTCCTGGTTTGGTTAGGACATTGCAGGCTGATCACCTGATTGTCTGATAAGTAAGATGATCCGTGCTTCGGAGGGCACGTTAAACCGTCGGTCCCGGTCACTGTCTTTGACACTGGTCGTTACCTAAAACCATGTCAGAGGCCTTTAAGGTGGTTTAAAAACTCTGACACTAGTGTTAGTTACTAACACACTCGATAAGAAGAAATTAGCTCATGTTATTTCACTTCCTAAAGTTTCTTCTCCCTCCGTCGTTTCAGAACTTAGATCCATCTCTATTTTACCCTTCTTATCAAAAGTTCTTGAGCTAATAGTCCATCACCAATTTTCTATCTTTCTTTATGAAAATAACATCATCACTCAATTTCAATCGGGCTTTCGAGAGGGTCACAGTACAATGTCTGCCTTACTCAAGGTTACGGATATCATTCGCTGGGCGATTGATAACAAATGTCTTACCTTACTGGTCCTCCTTGATTTCAGTTGCGCTTTCAACTCTGTAGATCTTGATATTCTTCTTGGCATTCTTCGTTCTATAAATGTTTCTCCTTCTAGTTTATCTTGGTTTGATTCCTATCTTCACGGTCGCTCGCAATGTGTTCGCGTCTATGACTCTTACTCCGATTGGCGAGAGCTCAGTGCGGGTGTACCACAAGGCGGTGTTCTGTCTCCTCTTTTATTTTCTGTGTTTATTAATACTGTCACCCAAATTCTCTCTTCTAGCTTCCATCTCTACGCAGACGATTTGCAGCTTTACAGACATTGTCTACCTGTTGACATCATACAGCCATTGACGCAATGAATTGTGATCTGTATAAACTAACTGTGTGGGCTAAATCGTTTGGTTTATTAGTAAACCCTAAAAAATCGCAAGCCATGCTTCTTGGAAGTCGGTATGCACGAAATTCCATTGACCATGGTACTGTTCCTCCTCTAATTCTAGATGGTTCCATCATTGCATTCTCTGAGACTGCCAAAAATTTGGGTGTGCTAATCGGATCGACGTTGGGTTGGACTGCGCATATAACTGAAGTCAGTCGCAAAGTATATTTTTCCTTTCATAGTCTCAAAATACTCCAATATTTCTTGCCTTTTAAAACTAAAGTTTATTTATGCCAGTCCCTTCTACTCCCACTTCTAGATTATGCAGACTCCTGCTATTTAGATGCTACAGAGGAGTTACTGAATAAGCTAGAACGATTGCAAAATTTATGCTTGAGGTTTATATTTGGGCTAAAAAAGTATGACCATGTGTCAGAATACCGCAAACAACTTCAGTGGCTCCCTATTCGTTTGCGTAGAAACCATAGAATCCTATGTCTTCTTTTCAAAATTTTGTGCAACCCTTCCTATCCTACTTATATACGTGATCGGTTTTCCTTTACCCGTCCGTCTAATGTTCTCTGTAGATCCCACCTTAGAACCTTACTCAGAATCCCTGACTATTATACTTCTGCATGCTATTTCCACTCCTTCTCTGTTCAAGCGGTGAAATTATGGAATTCACTACCACACACTATACGATACTCCAAAACATTTACTGTTTTTAGGAAGCGAGTAAAAGAGTATTATCTTTCCTTAACGTAATGAATAGTACCTATATGTATACATATATTTATATTATGTATTTATAATATATATTTTTAGTTGCGTATATATTAGTCTATGTATATACATTATGTATTGTATAATAATGTATGTGTATATTTTTTTTTTAAATATGTACCTACAAATATTTGTATTTAACTTTAGTTTATTTTGTACACGCCTACAGCTACCTTTTTTCTTCTCTTTTCCTCTCCTGGGTCTGCTGGAAGAGATTTCTTATGAAATAAGCAGTACCTATGTACTCAATGTTCTTACTTTGTTTGTTTCTGTGTTTGTATTTTGTGTACATGAATTTTGTAAATAAATAAATAAATAAGAAAGAAGAATAAGTCAGCCTTTGTGTCTGTATAGTTTCTTGTTGTTTTGTAATTTTTTTGTGTTTATTATGGAGTGAAGTTAATTTGTATTGTATTGTTATATACTGTAGAGTTCTAGGAAAAGCTTGACATCACCCCCACATTCCCGAAAGGTTATTACCCTGTGGTTGTGTTAATTCACTAAATAATATAATGTAAGTAACCCAAATCACCACAATATTAATGGATGCGTCATACCTACATACACGTAGAATTAATTATCAGCTTTAGCTTGATAGACTTTTAATTAACGCTTGGTGTTGCGTGTAACCATTAATAGTACAATTATAGTATGTACATGTAAGGTAGTTTGTGGTTGTGTGCT
This sequence comes from Acrobasis consociella, assembly GCA_963555685.1. Taxonomy (NCBI): domain Eukaryota; kingdom Metazoa; phylum Arthropoda; class Insecta; order Lepidoptera; family Pyralidae; genus Acrobasis; species Acrobasis consociella. Next base: position 2,443,158 of record OY743107.1, read on the forward strand.
ATGAGCACAATAATTTTAGAGCCGGCGCCAAAAGCTTTAGCAGTTTAATCCTACTAATATTATAAATGCGAAAGTGAGTCTGTATATTTGTTTGTTTGTTACCTCTTTACGCTTAAACTACTGAACCGATTTGGATGAAATTTGGTATGGATATAGTTTGAGACTCGGGGAAGGACATAGGGTACTCTTTATCCCGAAATTTTCACGGGGAGCGAAGCCCGCGGGTACAGCTAGTAACTCTATAATTTATTGAGTGTTTAAAAGTTGATCTCTTAAAATTAAAATATATATATATATATATATATATATATATGTTTAAGAAAATATATATAGGTGTTTTAGTTTTTAAGAGATTCTAAGCATAGTAACGGTTAGTTTTAGCCTTTTTTCAATATAGTTTTGATGTTTTCTTTGCACAAAAACTTGCATTTTCTATCACATTATCATTATCATTTTTCTTGAGCCTGTAGTCACATTCGTCCTGATGAAGACCTCCGGGTGAGGTCGAAGCATGACGGCAGCTGACTCTATACGTGAGTAATCAGTTCACTAAATATAATAATGATTGTATCTTACGATCTTTTTCCTTGTCTTCTTTCTATTTGGGCTCTGTACGTTAACCAACCTATATCCATATCCACGCAAGTCCATATCAACAGAGAAAATATTACATTTTCAAAACATCTAATTTGTAAAACCGATTGCATAGTGAAAACAGACTTAAATTTTAGAAATAGATTTTTTTAATAATAAAAAGTTTGTAGTTACTTTATTTTATTAAATAATACTAGTAAATCCCCAGCAAATTAACAAAATAAAAGAGAAAGGTCTTATTTTTAAGACCTTTAAATAAGTATCTCAAAAAACAAAGAAAGAAGATATAAAAATTAAGTCTCATAATCTTTTGCGTCATAATTAAACATTTTAATTAGGCAGAGTATTTCATAAGAAACAAAGGCGGTATCTCATTTTTCAAGTGGCTGATCAAAATTCATCAAGTTTTTATTAAACGCCGTAAAGTCGGTTTTATTAGCGCTGAAATTATGTAATCTCGGGAGATGGTCGTGAGAGTGCTTAATGTTTATTTTGTTTGGGGTTGATGACCTGGCGGGGTGGAAACTAATCACTTCTTTATTCCGAACTGGGTACACAGAACCTAGGGCCGCAAGGTTCAAAGTCTCTCAGCGTGAGAGAGGACGTAAAATTGGCAAAAGGGATCAAAGGATTCATAGATTGCTATTTAAATTGCAGGAATGGAAGCAGCCAGTACATTCTTGTTTTTTTTTTTAATATCAGACCAGCATGGTTGATGAAGAAGGAGGAGTATAATTAAAATAAATATTTATAGTCCATCGGTAAGATTATTAAACAATATTGTACACGATTTTTTTTTTTTACTAAGAAACCAAAAATTACAAAGATACGGCGATTTTTACATAGCGGTGACTTTGCAAGCCCCCACTCCGAAACTTTGACGCTCCGTATCTTAGTGAATTTTCACTTTTTTGCTAAACTGAAAAATACGGGTCCATTATTTTGGGTAATCTAAAAGACGGACTAATTACAATCTTACTTTTCAGACCCTGTCGTCACCCCTATTATAACAGGACACAATGAATAAATCTACTCTGAGGCAGAAGTACAGAAACAAGCCAAAAACTATGATTTTAACCGACTTCCGAAAGGGAAGAGTTTATCAATTCGTCACGATCTTTTGTCTTTTCATATATTCACAGATTTTTAGAAGATGTCTGGACCGATTTCAGAATTTTTTTCGTTTAAAAGAGTATACTTGCAAGGCTGCGGTCCCTTAGAAATTTTATCGAAATCGGTAGGGTAGGTCGGAAGTCGGATTTCGTTTTGAAAAATTATACAAAAAAACAAGTCTGAAATATTCAACTGAAAAATGAATAGTAGTCATGTAAATGCCTTTGGCTGCTCGCTCGCATTTAAGTCATTTTAAGCAAGATTGATTAGCGGAAGTAGTTAAAAATGGATTTATTCCGTGCAGCGGAACATGCGACTGCATCCGGTAGGTTTGTAGGTCGCAGTTGACAATTTGAAATTTTTTAATACGTATTGTGTTGCTGGCTCGGTGGTGTAGTGGTTAAAGCGTTCGGCTCATACCCGGAGGTCGCGGGTTCGATTACCGGCGGGGGCAACGACTTCGTGTTGTTGTCCTAGTTTGGTTAGGACATTGTAGGCTGATCACCTAAGTCTGATAAGTAAGATGATCCGTGCTTCGGAGGGCACGTTAAGCCGTCGGTCCCGGTCACTGTCTCATTCTGTGGGCAACTGGGCCCACGGAAAAATCGTCACATCACACGGATTTTTTTGTGGATGAGTCGACCCGACTCAGCTCGCGGGCTTAGACGACCACTCTCTACTGATTAAGGGTCTACTCGTCCCGCGGGCTCAGACGACTACTCTCTACTGATTAAGGATCTACACGAACCGCGGGCCCAGATGACATCTCTCTCTGATTGAGGGTCTACTCGACCCGCGGGCTCAGACGACTACTCTCTACTGATCAAGGATCTACACGACCCGCGGGCCCAGATGACATCTCTCTCTGATTGAGGGTCTACTCGTCCCGCGGGCTCAGACGACTACTCTCTACTGATTAAGGATCTACACGACCCGCGGGCCCAGATGACATCTCTCTCTGATTGAGGGTCTACTCGACCCGCGGGCCCAGATGACATCTCTCTCTAATTGAAGGTCTACTCGACCTACGTCACGAACGACGGCACAAGGTCACTCAAAGAGCAGTGGAGCTAGCTATGCTCGAAGTTTCCCTGCGTGATCGAATCTGAAATGAGGAGATACGCAGGAGAACTAAGGTTGTCGACATAGCTCAGAGAATTGCCAGACTCGAGTGGCAATTCACATCTTACTTTAAAGTAATATAAATTTGCTTTAAAATTAAATAAACACGTGAAAGTTTTGTTTCGTATATAATATTTCTATTACAATAAAACAAAGTAGGCACATCTCTTTTTTTAAACAAAACATTTCTGTTACACAGCATAAGCACAAAAGTAATAAAATGGACTTCATTCTAATAAGCAAATAAATCATATTATTAATTCCTACATTCTCAATTGTTCAATACACAAGGCTATGCTTACTTTTTGGTTTTCTAAATTTTTAATAATTTGAGTAATTTTATCATTGATTTCTATAACTTCTGGTTTCCTTTTTGACCACTCCTCTCTTCTTAATTTGAATACGTCGTTTTTCATTAATCTTTGCAGGATCACTAGAAGTTGGAGTATGTTTGGTTTTGGTTTAAGAAGTTTATTTACCTTGTTGTGCCAACCTTCTACTGCATTGTTTGTGCGGTATCTTTTGTGGTATCCCAACATCAATGGCTTTTTTGAATGTGTTTTTTTTATCCCCAGTGCTCTATAACGTTTCCGATAAAACTTTTTTTTTTACATTTTCAAACTTAGATAATTTCGAAACTTTATCCAATCCTGCATCTTGAATTTTGTTACTGATATCCTCATATATATGAGAAATAGGAGTGGCTAAGTCCTGGACGACTTTTTGGTCCATGCTGTCCTACATGGACAGCATGGACCAAAAAGTCGTCTTTTTTACTTCATTTCCTGCAAAATCTGGATTATGATTATGATCACTCTCATTATATATGACCCTGTTATCTTAATTGGTTTTTATGGCTGCATAGCATTTATTATACGTGCATCTCCACAAGACAGAATTATCTTGTTTTTTCTTTTGACACGGTATCGGTATCCTGATCGCATCATAATACGACCGCCCCGCTGCGAAGTAATAAATTCTATAGTATCCGAACTGGATGATGCTCCACATGGTTTATACGGATATGGATTCATTTTTTTTAGAAAATTCGTGATAATATTATTCTGACTCGAAAGAACAAACTTTCAATGACAGATCAATGACAGTGATCAGTTATGCAAGATATGCCAGCCAGTGACTGCGAATATCACGTAACCTCTTTCTAGATAGGCGTAGGTTAATATTATCTAGGGCATTGAATGTAAACGGAACACCTTATTATTTACGTCATAAGGTTCACAAGATAAATAAATGACTACAAGAATAATCTAGATAGTAAAAAGTAGGTATTAAGTCCCAGGGGGCTATTCATAGATATAGATAGTAGTAGGCGTAAAATAATTATATGTATTGTTCCAACACAATCAATCAATCAATCAATGTCGGTTCCATTGACTGAGTTAACTCTTAAGCAGTAGATTGGTCGACTGAACCCTCGGGCTGACTAGACCCTGTAGCGAAAGCGAGTGTTCAACTGAACCCGTGGGCTGACTAGACCCTTTGGCGATAGCGAGTAGTCAACTGAACCCGTGGGCTGAGTTGCCCAGACAGGTGGGATGACTCACCCACAAAAAAACCGTGTGGGGTGAATGAGCCCGCGGGACGATTTTTCCGTGGGCCCAGTTGCCCACAGATCGCACTGTCTTTGAAATTGGTCGTTACCTAAAACCATGTCAGAGGCCTTTGAGGCGGTTTAAAAACTCTGACACTAGTGTTAGTCGCTAACACACACTGTAAGAAGAAGAAGGGTTACTTTGAACTTAAAGGTTTTCTAAAATATTCTGTCAGGCCCAGACAAGCAAGCGTGGGTAGCCCGATAGTTGTGAGTCGTAAGTCACGTAAAATGTGTCGCGCTTTTCACAGAAATTAACACACACATAACACCACATATTCTTTGGTATAAAAACGAACTCATTTTACGGACTCAATACTCAAAAATCAAGCTGTGTTGCCTGGGCTTTACGGCCTGACACCTTAACAGCACCGACTGGCAGCCTACTTTACTATCAAACCATATCTTGTATCTATAAAATGTTTAGAATAGCTTGAAAAATACTCTGCCGATTGTGGACGCGCGGCGCCGTTGGCAGTCGCGAGGCTTTTGTTTCGTTCAAGCTCCGCTGAAGGGCGTAGAATAAATTGTTCAAGCTATACTGTGCATTACGAGGTTCGCTGAAGGTGGGCGTAGAATAAACCACAAATTTAGTACAGTTGAGTTTATTCATACGATTCATCATCATCATAATTTCAGCCGCATCACGTCCACTGCTAAATATAGTCCTCTTCCAAACATTTCCAAAATGACCGATCAAGACTGCACTGCGCTTCAGTTAGTACAATATGGCGCTAGCTATCAAAGGTTTGCACGCGAGAATAGGGATGATGACAGAGTCCGAAGAGTATGATTGTAATTAGTCCGTCTTTTAGTTTATCCAAAAAGAATGGACCCGTATTTTTTGATTTACCAAAAAAGTAGAAATTCACAAAGATACGGAGCGTCAAAGTTTCGGAGTAGAGGCTTGCGACGTCACACTTAAGTAAAAATCGTGCTTAAGTGTGACGTCACGCGAAATTTCAATGTGCTGTCTTTGTCATTTTTGGTTTCTCAGAGACAAGAAAAAATACGTGTACAATATTTTTTAATAATCTAACCGATGGACCGAAAATATTTTTCCATTCGTCATGTCTTTTAAGTCCTCGATAGATAGATAGAAATAAAGGTTATATGGTTTGAAAATGAACGTATGCCTAAGCAGCAAATATCCTTTTAAGTCAGTCCCATGCAACTTCTTTACTTTATCATTTGAGGTTGTGTTGAACATTACAAAATGAGTTGTTTTATCCCCTCACTTGATAGCGTAAATAGCTATACTAAAACGACATCATTTTATTGCTGTTTTATGAGCACGGCCATTAAAATGAGTGTTTCTCGTGTTTCTCACAATTTTATCCGGATAGCGGTTATGGCATTTACTAAACGTTTGATGCGCGGAAATGTTGGGGGAATTGAGATGCAAGGCTGTATACGATATAACAAATCTATATCTACTAACTTGTAAGTGTACGTTAAAATTATACACTTCTATTATTTTTAGAGTATCGTACAAAAAATGAAAAAAAAACGAGACCCTTATAGGATCACCCGTACGTCCGTCTGTCTCTTTGTCTGTTACAGCCAATTTGCACCGAATCTACTGGACCAAATCAGGGGAATGTTGGTAAAGTAGTGTAATCCTATGACTCAAACACGGATGTGCAAAGTAAACATATATTTTATAAATAAGGGTCATTTTTGAGGTACAAATAAGGAAATAAAAAAGAAAATTACTAACTTCACTAAGTCATTATATCGAAGTAAATGGGCTTGTTATGAGGATTTCGAATATAATTTTTGGTAACTATTGTAAAATAAATAGTTGTGATTTTTTAATGAAAGAAGACAAAAATTGACCATTCCAAAACTTACTTAATCTAAAATACAACAGAAACAAAGCACTTATAGTTCACTACTTTGTAGATTACAGGAAAACCTATAAAAATTCTATCAATTGAAAATAATGTAGTAAACTCAATATAATACGTTTACTCACGGAAAATACTTCACTAGATAGTGCTAGTGTAGTTAAACTCGCGTCTGAATTTAAGGATTTCAAATGTGATTGACTTTTGGCCGGTTATTTGTTATAAATGCTATTAGATCTTCTTCTTCCTTTCTGGGTCTTTGCATCCTCCACGATATTCCTTTCGCTCTGTCACAAGCCTCCCTTTTTTCAGATCTTCTTTGACGCTGCCCTTCCTTTGTCTGCACATTCCAGGTTCCAATTTGTAGGCTATTTCGTTTATCCTTGAATCCGCACTGAGCTTCGTCACTTAAGTGATCCGAATTTCTCATTGAAATTTTAATTACAAATAGAAATTGATCAGAAAGGGCTAAATCTAAATCTTTAATTCTTTATTATTTTTTGTTTCTGTATCAAAGTTAATTAAAATTCTAGAAGGGGACTTAACAGTTAGAAATCTAAATGATGATGCTTAAACGTTGTCTTGTATTACAATAAACTTTTAGGTCCAATTGTATCATTATTGATACACCTTAATTGTTTACTTTGTTTGTTGTTGTTGTCTGAAATCCCTAGCGGTAGGGTTAAAAATATTTGCGTGGTAAATTAATAAGTGTATATATCACGAAACAAATGTGCCATTAGCATTAGTCCTACGGACAGGGTCTAAATAACCCAATATCGTTGAAAATTTAGTAGGGTTAAAGGTTTTTAGTGGCACTTATCACAATTAGTTATTTACGATTATTCCCCTTTGTGCTATCAGGTTTATGCTAAGATACGGGTTAATCTTTTCGTATTATGAGAGGGTTAAGTGTATTTCCCAGAATGTGGATTTGCTTGTTTGCATATATCATGTGACTCAATTATATTTTTTGACATAACCTTAGTTTGACATAATGTTTCTGTAGTAATTATAATCTATACAGTAATTTTTGACTTAAATGAAGTAACACAAAATACGATATAAAAAAACTAGTCTAGGTTAGGGTGTAGCGGTGGTGATGGATAGGCCATTTCGAATCACTTATATCCCACAAAAAACATAAATGTGAAAAAGGGAGTCTAGTTCAAAATCCAACAGAATAGAAATCTAAATAGCCGCCAAATTCTGTAGAGAATCCTAAAATTTATTTGTAAAAATCTTAACATTTTACCTGGGCAGTTTTTACCAGCAATTGTGATATGTAACTAGGCTATGTTTGGCTTTAAATATAAAACTACAGCGTATCTAGATTACAACGCTAATGATTAAAATCTTCCTGTCAATTGTATAAAAAGTTGTGCTAAGTTAAGTTTTAATCTTTTTTATCTTTTATCTTTATCTAAAGACAAAATTAAAGGCTTAAAATCTCGCGTGTCACGTTTAATAGCGTCAAGTACCTCAACCACCTTCCACGAGTATCGCGTAGGCGGTAATGCCTTAATAAAGGCGTCGCCAGATTACCGCGGCTTTGCTCCGTCGCTATGGCTACCAGATTCCTGATATCAGCTAAAATTTTAGGCTGGATTGTGACATTGACTTTAATGTCTTTAACATGAAGACAGAACAAACTTTTCGAATTATAAAGCCAAGTTTAGTTATAATTGTGAAGTTTCAGAAAACGCTATTATGTTTTAGACCCCTACAAAAAAGAGGGGTGTTATGAGTTTGTTTGTGTGTGTCATTGTAGCTTTCGAACGGATGAACCGATTTCGCTGTGGATTTTTTTATGAGAATGCAAGTTCCCTTGTCGTGGTTCTTAATTCTATGTTTGATCAAAATCGGTTCAACCGTTTAAATTTTACTGTGGGTTAACACTGAAAGGATTTTTAATTTAATAACTGGTGATACGTGTCGATGGTGCTATCAATTTAACTTCATCGCATCTGTTATAATATTTAGTTCCGCTACTCATAGGGGGCAGGTTTTTTTTATTTGCCTGGCCAATAAATTTGATATTTATTTTTTACTAAAATTAGCTTGCGAAATGACAAGCAAATGGGCGATCTAGGCAACATTAAAAAAAACAGATGAAATCAATTATATGGTTTCATTATGATAAAGTCAAACTTACTAACTAAAATACACGAAGTTTTTCACCTGTTAAAAGTAACATGTGTGGAGTAAAGCCTTAGGAAACGCGTAGTGTTTAAAGTTATTTTTTGTGAGTTCTATAATATCTAAAACGATATTACTAACGTAGCAGGTCATAAATTAGATAATTTAATTTCATTAATAATAATTTAATTATTTTAGTATTATTAAGAAAGTAAAATACTCATGCTCAAATTGCGTTTAAAGAAGCTAATAACGTATTTATAGAATCAAGACGTGCGATAATACAAATCACTTCACCTCAAGGCGTTCATGTTCAGTCTAGCGGAAAATTGATGTCAATGGTTGTAAGCTCTGAATCAATGTTCAGCGGATCCAAAAAGGGATTTTGTGTGGTATTTGCTGCATTTTTGCGTACGTTTCTGTTTTGGAATGTTGTCCGTCAGATATCTGTGGTAGTTTGTATGTTCAAAGGAGAGAGGTTCACGTTAGCATCCTCGGTCCTTCGAGGAGACTTATAGGTACTCAATAGTAGAGTTCCTGTGGCTGATATGATGATGAAAAAGTTATATTTTTAGGGGTATATTTTATATATTTCAAGTTGCAGGCTAAATTTTAACCTGCGAAATTCTACACAACACAAGTTACGTCCTAACATTTAAAGCTAGGTTATTATAGATCAAACGGATACAGTTCGTTTTACTGGATTAAGACCTCCCCCAAGGATTTCTGAAACTACCGATTATTAGTTATTAGCATTCATCATTTCCCTAACATACATAGAAAATACCAGCTGCTTTTCTTCCCGCGCTAATGGAGAGACGGGAATGGGCAAACATGCAAATCATGTCAATAGGCGATGCGGTGTTGCTAGCCGCATCGCCTATTCACATGATTCGCATGTCGCATCACTATGTTGCTTCTTTTTTCCATCATCTGCTCATTTTCCAGCTAAAAGTGGTCTTTGAATTTCGCAGCTCTAGACTATGCCTCCTTAGAGCCGCAAGACCCAAAATGCTCTATCTGACATCTGTCTCATTAGCAATATAGACGTGATAGTCTAGATAGACTATGTATGTTTCATTTCCCGTAAGGCTGCTCAATACCGCATAAAACCCAGGGGGAAGTTAAATATAAGATAGCATTACTACTTCATTTTTTCAGAGGACCCTAACTAAATCAACTCGCTCATGTCATGTCCTTTATTGGCGTATTTCCGTAACCGCCAAGTAATCCATGTGGTGGTGATTGATGAATAGTTTGTCGGCGTGAGGACGGATGCGGAAAATTTGTAAGGATCACTGACTTGTTGGCTTACCTCTTCTGTTATTATTTTTTAGTTCATTTACATTAACACAGCCTTGATGTTTTTATTGATCAAGCAAGTGAAGTTTCTCCATTCAAGCTTTGGCAAAAATTGATTCGTGTATCGGAATTAAGAATATCTAAATGTCCGATGTTCTCGCCTATAGGTAGTGTTTCTCAACCAATTTTTGTGAAATTTTCAGAGCAGTTTTGTGATTTTTTAGATTTTTTTGTCGAGTCATTTTATGGCGAATTATTGGGGTTGAAAATATAAAAAAATATTAACCGCCATTTAGAAAAAAAAACTTGAGAGGTGTCAAGGGACACCCGGATGGAACGAAGTTCCTTTCGATTAATTCGTGAAGGAATTGTCATAATTTTTTTTTAGTTTTTTTTAGTTATAATAATATTTTATTATTTACTAGCTGTTACCCGCGGCTTAGCTCGCGTTAAATCGAATAGTACCTACCAAGTTGATTTATAACTTTTTATTTGTTTGAAATGCTTTAGTGCGAAACGTACTTTGTTTTTATATTCCGTAATATTTTAGGGGAGGTAGCTGTTCACTTTTTTGAGACATTTACCTTTCTCTCTTCGTGTTATGGCGCATTAAAAGTCGAACGAACGTTACGTTCATCCAATGACTCGTTCTATTTGAGAAACATCCCGGTCCCTATCTAACGACCAACGCTCAGCGTGCTCCGTCGAAATCTCTCTCTGTGTTTGTGATATGTGCCTGTTCCTATCTAATGATGGGCGCTAAGCCGATCAGTAGAAGACTCTTTTAGTCTCTGAGACCTATCCCTCTGGGCCCGTGACGTCATCAACGATATCGCGCTCGGTCTAAGCCGCGGTTAGACCGAAAATTTTAACTTTGCACTTTAATCAGATATTAAAAAGGCAGTTATTCTCGTAATTATAGCATATAAAACTAAAAATGGTTACCAGTACCTTCTTCCTTTAACCAATAACAACCGCAATTTTAAATAGTTTAACCAATATTCAAGACCTACTAAAACCACAATTAAAAAAAAAAGACCGCATTTTTGAAGAGTTCGACCAATTTTCAAGAACTTGTACAGTAAAACCACATCACACAACATACGCATACGACCGAGGTCAATTTCGTACTGGGCACTGGCGCCAGCCATCCCTTGTTGCCCACCCATCCCAAAATATTTTTGACCGTGGTATGGTCGCCAGATGTGGATTGACCCAAGACCAATGAGAAATTGGTGCGTGGATTTTTGAAAGAAAAAACTACATGTAGGTCTTTGTAGAAGTGTCTAAATACTTTTTGTGGAGTTTCATGATGATGAGTGAAGGCGTTTTACCTCGTTATGGATAGACATGATAGTACAAACGTAACCTACGTAGCAACGTAGCACAAATTAATATTTAAAAAATCTAGAAAAAATCTAGAATAACTAACTATATAGGTAGGTTAGGTACATAGTAGAAATCCCTTCATCTGAGGAGCTTGATGATTCAGAATGGCCAACGCTAAAGAGTGGAAATTCATTTTTGGATTGATGAACTAAAGTAGTGTTATCTATCGCCCGTCCCGAAAACGCCGCAGCTCCGTGATCATCACGTTCCGATAAATGATTTCACTTAATTTTGATTTCGTGATATCTTCTAAACTATACATTTGATTGCCATACTGTAAAGGACAATGTTAATCTACTTTAAAAAACCAAGGTATCTAAAATATTTAAAAGGATAAGGATTAATATCCTGTCTGTGAAAATATTATTTAAAACTTGTACACGTGGAATGAGCATAAAAATTGTTATTGTGACCTAACCTTAGGAGATAGACATATGCTATCGCGGAGTTTTTTGTAGACCTTTTAGAGACCTACAACTTTCTGATACATTGTTTTTATATATCTTTTAAATCTTAGCCAGCGTTAGCTCTAAAAGTGCCTAACTGCAGTGTCCGAAATCACTTGTTTGACAAAAACATTAGTAAATATAAATAAAATACATACAAATTATATACATAAACCATCCGGAATAAACGATCTATCTAATAGTGAAAACTGCAACAAAATCTGTCCAGTAGTTTTCTATAGGTACCAAAAAGTGTCGTTACAACTTTTGGTCTTAATGTTTTTCGTCTAGCCTCCTTTCGCAACGCGCGATAAGGAACTACGTTCCAAAAACAAAATTGTCTTGTACGTCTAGAATTATAAGCTGGCAATGAGAAGCAAGGATCAATTTGACATGTCATCTCGAAATTAGTAAGGTTCAATGGATTGAGAAAAGGATTCACAAAATCCGATACTACACCTTCTACGATAGTTAATAGATTCAGGTGTTACTTTGCGGAAGTTAAAGTTACATGCTCTTTGATTATATACTTTGTATGCTTCCGCCACCAGTTATTTTATGTAAACTATTTTGACTAAGGGTATTGGGTAGGTGTCGGCCTGCAATAGTATTCATGAACTAACTGGTGGTGGCAGCACACAAAGTAATACAAATCTTTTAAAGACGTCACCCATTAATTAAGATTACTGCAGAGCAAATAGGATAGGAATGAGACCTCTCCTATCCATCTGGCCAGAAAGGAGAGTGTAGGCCTAATGCTCTAGCTGCTTTGGCCAAGTATGGCCCTAGTAGTACAGAGAGGGCAGTGCTCCTGCAGTGGAGATAAAAAGACGATGAAGATGATTATGAAATAGAATGCGACAGATCACGGCTGCCAAATATACGAGCACCTGTTATTAGTTAGAGCCATTTCACTATAAAGTGGTTCCTAATCGGTGAGGTAGACCGTGAACAACGTGAACTGACGACATAATTTCCGAAACACTGTGTCAAGAGGTAGCGGAACAAAGAACATGAGAACAACATTAGGGTTAGTAAAAAAAAAAGATCCTAAAGCCGTCAAATCAAGTGACTCTGTCCTTTATTCGTAGATTCAGTAGCCGTCAAGTAATCGATGTGTTACTGATTGATGAATAGTTGGTCGGTAGGGGAAGGATACGGTGAATTTGTGACGATCACTGTGATGTATTAGGGGAATAGGTTATTTTACTGTTTTAGATTTTTTTTGGTGTTACCTGTTTTGTCACATTGTTGGACAAAAGTCTCTCCCATCCTCTTCCATTTATCTCTTTCCTGTGTTAGGCTGGTCCATCTATTATGAAATGAATCGATATCGTCTCGTATTTTTTGGTTAATGTTTTAAAAAAAAAACCACTAAAGATAAATATATTTTGAGAACAGCTAGAAAATTGGTTAAGTAATGAAGTAGTAAATAGCGTTTCAGATATATAAGACTGAGCTTGGTGGGTGACATCACTATCGCTTTCGCACGAATACGACCTAGTGATGTCAAGAGCGCTTGTACGAGCATTCTTTTTTGTTACATAATTGTTTCCCCTTCCATCAGATTTTAAAAGCTTATTACTTAATTTTTCTTATAACTTTAAGACGTGACTGCGTATCCGCGTTTCAGTGTCAAGTAGCATTGAGCACTAAAGTATGATGATAAATTTCTAATTTGGTTTGACATAGAAATAGGACATCACTATCGTACGACTAACGTATTTGATGGAGTAACCCGTAACGATGTTTTTCTTCACCAGAAGCAAGTGGTAGCTGAAATTGATGGGTACCTCATGAGTACAAGCAAGGTAGAAGTGATAAGTATACGTGACACCTAGTAAAGATCAAACTCAAGCCTCATAGACGCAAAGCCGTTGCCTTAACCGCTTGTCCAGCATCAAAAGTTAAATGTAACCACAAATTTATTTGCTAAGCAAATTAAAAAGATATAGTCAAGACCGCCATCTAGTGATGAGAAGCGAAACTACCGATAAAACGTAGCGCCATCTGTTATTTGCTAGACTTAGCCCTGACTTTCAAGAGTTAACCCCCAATGATTTTTAAATGGCCAAACCGATTTTATCAAACATACATGAAAAATTTTGCTTTCTCGTAAAAAAATCCACATCACAATCGGTCAATCCAGTCAATCAGTTCGAGCACTACGATGCTACAGACAGACAGGCACACCGACAGACATTAGCGCGAAACTTATAACAGCCGTCTTTTTGTCGGGGTTTTAAAACCAAGGCCATATATAGTACGGTTTTTGCCATTTTGTGAAAACTCAGAAATCATATCAATTCAGTCAATTTGTGAATACGAAATTGTGAGTCGATTTCCTTCACTCGACAAACCATCGAGTCATCCATCACTGGAATCGACCACGTGACAGGCACGAGAAATAGACGATTACGTACTTTTTAGTTTTTGTACGTGACATCAGTGGTTTTTTGATGGATGTAAGTCCACGTAATCGATTTGTATCCGGTGTTCGGATATTTGGTTTGTTGAAAGGATTATTAGTCTTACCTTTATTCTCTGACCTCTTTCCCTCTATTTATTTGCCTCGACAATCGTCATATTTTTCTGCTGTTGAGCTAAGTTTTACTCCCTTATTTTATAGAATACTCTGAAAACTTTATTTTCGAACGTAAACTCATATATTATATTTTTTTTACATTTCTAAGTTCAAAATTAAAGTTAAACCCTTTAGGGATACAATTTTATTTATCGATGGTTGATGGATTTTAAGAATCACTTCTCAGTTGCTTTCTTACGTCATTCGGAAGATTTGTGCAAAATTTCAAGCTTCTAGAGCCAGAGGTTTCAACGGATCGTTGTTGTGAGTCAGTCAGCCAGTCAGTTTTTTCTCTTATGTAATTATTAGCTTAAACTGTTCCACTGCAGGAAATGATACTGCACTCTCAAATCTCTCTTTCGAGCCGTTTATATATGAAATGATTATACATTTTGTAAAATATGATCAATATTCAATCATCAGGTTAAGATTACCAGGTTGCATAAGCATAGTTTACTTCATTACATCTTTATTTCTCACAGGTCAGATTCACCCCTGAACTGAAATGGGATACAAAAGATTTATCTTTTGTATCTCATTATAAATAATAAGCTCATTAAAAAAGATGAACCACTGTGATTTGCACAGCCCTGATATACATTACACACGCTGCCACATAAAAGCAAACCCAAAGGTCAGTAACACATCGAACTTTCCACTTTTTAATTAGGAGCTGAAGTCCCAAACTCTAATGGCTTTTACCAACTACGAAATACCCTTTGAATAATTCAAAGTAAACGGAACTAATTGCTGCCTTTGTTTCTGATTCTTTGGATTGAAGGTTTAGAATGGCTAGGAATTTTAATTAGGCTGTATGAAACTCTTCTAGTTCTGGGCTCTTTTTTGTGCTTGTTACCTACAAATGCACGACATTCCATAGCCTGTGGATGTCAGCCAAGAAGCACACAAGCTTTGTAGTTATAATTTGTACTTCAAACCCCAGAGCGTTTTGGCCATTCCGACGTCCGAACCTTACAGGATATTTGAGCAAGTAAATATTAACGCGTGAAATTATCCTTTCTTCTTTATATTTTTGTCATTTCCCAACACGTTTTTATCCCGAATAAGAAAGACTGAGACTAGACAGAGATTTAGCGCGATGGTGAACGTGAAAGTGCAAAAAAATTTATCTTTAGATTGAGGATCGTCCTCAGAACAAGACATAAACCTTGTTTTATAATATGATTTTCCTTGTTACTCAGTTAACATCGACTTTAAAACTCGATCTATCTCTAAACCTTGTTTTGTAATAAGACTATGGCTGTAAGTCTGCCTATAGCATTTTTAATAAAGTGAAATAAATGAATAGGCTTATAAATAAAAGGCAAGTTTACATTTTCGTAAAGTTGCACACTTAACCCATGCATATATCAAGAGCGACCTACATCCGTGCCCTAAATCACGTCGTTACATGTCCCATGACAGTTCACTAAAAGGATATATCTTTAGGGAATTGTACGCGTGGCTTGCATAACAATTTGCATTTATTTTTACAAGCTGACTGGTTCATATGACATACTCAACATAGCCGTTGAGTCCAGTCAGTCAAAAAATTCACTTGTTTTACACAATAATTTGTTGCTAAGGTCAAGATCTTTTTCAGATTGACCTCAGGCTTGAATATTTATTTATAGGTATATGTATTTGTTATAAAATATAGTATCGTTGAGTTCATGTCTCATATAAGATTAGTCTCGAACTTACCTTTGGGTTAGGTCAATTGATTTGTCCGGATACAACGTGGAAGAGACTCTTATAAATCAAACCACGGGCTATACTAGATCACTATAGTATAATAAAAAAAATCGACATTTCCATACAAAAGTGTTCAGCCGCCCGGACAATTTGTAAGGGAATGTTAAATTTAGCTTTTTTTTACTGTTAATTTATTTTATCACTATACTATAGTCATCTAGTATATAGCTCGTGGTACGAGTTAGTATTACAGATTTGTCCCTTCCACATTGTATATTTATTTATTTATTATTATTATTTAAGACTTTAAACGAATGGCAGTCACCTGGTGGTCGACTAAGAATTGAACATCTATTGTATCTGCAATGCTGGCAGTCAAAGTATTAAGTTCTTTCAAACTATAGCATTGTATCAATTCTAAAGTGATGCATACTTATATTTCTAATTATTTTAATAACTTTTTAATTACCTGTTGTAGTCAGAAGGTTACATTTCTTTCTCACTTTCTTTCTATACTGCAGGTATTATTTCCTACTGCAGGTTAAGACTAATAATTTATTTACTAGTTATTTCATCTTTCGCTACCTAAATATTGATTAATACATCGAAGCTTAAAGCTACAAAATATTAGCATCTCAGGTTGCTGATAAAAAATAACACCAAAAGAAACTCGTTCAGGCAGCTGTAAGTTACATTTAAAGTCGAAAAGGGTAAAAGTATTAACTTTGCCTTTTGTAAAATGTTGTATAAGTGCAGTAAGGTGTAAATAAATAAAAAAGTCCGCAAGTTGAAGGTAAGCTATCTTTTCCATATTGTTTTTTGTCCCAAGAATAACTTTCTGAACTAAATCTCCGAACGTCGAACTCCATATTATACCAATAGAAGTTGTTAAACAAACTTTGAGGAGTTTTAAAGTCTCCATCCGCCGATTTAGTTATAGACTTGTTTAGGAAGTTCTTGTAGTGTGTTTCTAGGATCTTTGGTTTTGATAGTAGGAAATAACTGATTTGATTAATTTTTTAAAACGTTTAAGCTTTACATTTTAACTTATATGATATTATGTTAATAATAATTATAATGCAATATTAATCAAAAATAAATATAAGGCTCTTTTGTTGTTTTGTATAAAATTCGAAAATAGTCAATAAAATGTTCTATTAATACGAATAATTTTATAACGACAAACCCAGAAAATAAAATAAAAATACTTTTTTTCAGACAAAACTTCAATAGAAAATAACTATAAAATAAAAACATGTTTTTTGATACATTACGTACATTACGTACATACGTTATTGTATTAAATTATGGTATACGCATGTAAATCAAAAGTCAATGCAATTAAATGCAGATTTAAGCAGTGGTCCCTAGGGCTCTCCCCTTATTGGGAGAGGCCTTTGACGGAGCTGTAGACTGATATAAGGTTGTAAGAGCAACGAAATAACTCTAAAAATATCCATAATCTCCATGCAATAACGAAGTTTGCAACAATTCAAATCAACTACTTTTTCTAAACGTGAAATAAAAAAAAACTTGGATTTGTAAGAAATAAATACTAGTGACGTCATAGTTCCCTGGAGTCAAATAGCACTTTTAATATCTGTTTCTCTGCAATATTAAATGTAAAATCACATTGAATATAGATATGATCAATATGACGTTTATTATTAAATTATTACTAATAAAAACGTTTATTACTATTTAAAAAAAAAACGTTAAATTACGTTTTCAACACACTTGCTCATAAAGTGGCTCTATGGTCACCGCAATTAGGCACATAATGACACCCATAATCAAACTGTGACTTTTTCATTGCTATAACTCACTAGTGAGTTATAGGTTTTTTTTTAATTTTATTGGTTGTGTTCATGGAATTGTATGTACTTGCGTTGAGTTGCTTTGTTCTTATTGAAAAAGTTTTAATTCAAAAAAAAGATCGTGTTCAATAGAACAGACAAATTAATGTTCCTATTGCTTGCTCATTTCATGCAACTTCTTATTTAAATAGATAATTTTAACTCGTGTCGTAATATAACTTTTGTTTTCTCTGTAATAAAAGAAAACTTTAAATTCCCCATTTTGTACGTGGCAGAATAGGCGCAAATCTTATGCGCGAAAAAAAAAACCTCATCTCTTTAGTCTGTGGCCGATCGCAATGCGCGCGCATAGGGAAACTGATTATTTTTCCCGCCATTGCGAAACATTTTTTACAACTCGTTTTCACTGTTGAAATTATAGTTATTTATTAATTAAAATGTCTACAAGTACTAGTTACGAAGAAAATGATTTATGTTGTACACCGCCCGATATAAGATGTGAAGCCCTTAACGTTGTAAAAAGTTTACTACCTGTAAACTCCAAGGAAAAATATCTATTAGCGTACCAAAATTTCATAAAATGGCAAAACAGCAAGAATACGCATTCTTTTTCAGAAAATGTGTTAATGGCGTACTTTAAAGAATTATCATCTAAGAACAAACCTAGCTCTTTGTGGTGTTTATACTCAAAGTTAAAAAGTACAGTCCGAAAAAAGAATGGAGTGGACTTAAAAACATACTCTAATTTGTAAGCTTATCTTAAGAGACTATCCGATGGATTTAGAAGCAAGAAATCAAAGGTTTAATCGTCTGACAATATTGAAAAATTTATAAAAGATTCCTACTGACGAAACACCAAGTACATCCAATGATTGGATTTCACCTACCTATACGAATAATGAGCCATTTCAAATTACAATAGAACATGAAGTATTTCAATAAATAATCTATCTGTTGAGACCGCTATCCCTTCAAATGTCGGCATAGCAGACACAATAGTAAAACAATACATCAGACGCCCGCTCCGGGCGTCCGACATTCAAAAGGGGTAAGTCATCAAAAACAGTTAATTATAATTTTACTAACTGCACATTTACTAATTGTTTCTCTAAATAAACTTTTTATCCACTAAATAAAATGAGTTTTTATTGTTATTTTATTCACAAGTGTGTTGAATAACGTCGTATGATACACGTGTGTATTGATGATTACCGTCCTTGGCTCTCTTAAGACCCTCGCCTACGGCTCGGGTCTCAATGGCGCCGCGGCGGTAATTACCAATGTTACACACTAGTACCATAATGTACTATTATCTACTAAATAAAATGAGTTTTTATTGTTATTTTATTCACAAATGTGTTGAAAAACGTCGAATGATACACGTGTGTATTGATGATTACCGTCCTTGGCTCTCTTAAGACCCTCGCCTACGGCTCGGGTCTCAATGGCACCGCGGCGGTAATCACCAATGTTACACACTAGTACCATAATGTACTATTATTACTAATAAAAAAATATATTGTATGTATGAAATTCGTATGGATGAAGAAACTGTAAGCTTACATACAAGCTTCTTGTGTGTAACAAAATTGTACGTACCTATTTTGAAAAAATAAATAACCAAGTCACTTTATAAATCAAACAAACTGCATTACAAAGTAACTTTGGTTTTCACTTCGCAACTCGCAACACAGCGTAAGTAACTTAACTAGTTTGCAACTCTATCGGTGGTCGACTTTGTGAGGCTTTTCTTACTTTTATAGCGGTAATGTATGTACTCCCAGACAGCATTGTAGAATACCTGAGCATGTATTACATTTAACAAGTTTATTTACCAGGCAAATAAAAAATCCCCGACTTTCAAGCTTTCCCCCTTAAAATTTTTTGAAGGGCTGAACCAATTTTCATCAAAAATTGCTAATAATAACCGCAAGGAAACTTGCTTTTACGTAAAATAATCTCTAATTGATCAATCTATTGTTTCAAGAGATACGATGCCATAGACAGACAGACGTTTGCGTCAAACTTATAACAACCATCTTTTTGTCGGAGGTTACAAATAATAACCGGCCAAGTGCGAGTCGGACTCGCGCACGTAGGGTTCCGTACCATTATCTAAAAACTAAGAATGTACCAGCTACCTTCTTCCCGCACAGAGCGTAAAAGCTAATAATCAAGAGAATGGGCAAAAAACAATGTTATCATTAGGCAATGCCACTAGCACCCCAATCATACACTGTTTTAATTCCCTTTTTCACCAAAAAGGTGGTAGAAGTGGCGGCCATTTTGATAAACCACTCCAAGTTTCACTAAACTAGGTGTGGTCACAAAATAAGAACTAGTACTAATGTGTCGTACAGAAGTCTTACTCAGCAAAGGAATTCAAAGTAATATCTACTTAATGTCGTTAGCGATATGGTTTAATTGAGGTCGCGTCAGAACACAGCACCTTTTCGTTTCGATACCTAAAAGTGCATTGCAAGCCTATTTCGTTCTTATTACTTTAGATATAAGATTCATGTCACTGAATTTACCACTCCGGAGTGGTCATCGCGCGTATAGTAATAATGTAGGCATATTTTCGATACCTAAACGGGGAGTGAACAGGCCTGGTGTTGTGCAAAATTTGGTCAAAATTATGGTAAAATATTAAAAATATACTTATCAAGAATATATCGCACTTGTTCTTATTAATTTTTCTGGAATACAAAATTATTAAAGCCATTCCTTATTTTCGTAACGCAAGTTCGTAAACGAGCAAGTAAAACATAAAATAAAACAGACACAAAAATTATTATATTATTACGATACATATAAAAAGTCAATATAAAAATTTGGTAATAAATAACGGGCAATAAAAACCGCATAACCTGCAAGTACGTGCGCCGAACGAAACATTTACGTGGCTGTAAAGAATAACATGACAGATTTTACGTCGTTTTTATACTTAATCGTAAAACTGGCGTTTGTTTGCCAAAGGTCATTTTGTTTGGTAAAGATATGTTTGTTCTAGAACGCAGGATAAGAAAATCAAAGATAAACGAAGAGGATGGAAATTCGGTTCGTGATACTAATTCTTCAAAATCTATGGTAAAGTAAAAAAAATCGATGATCAAGGTAATACATACATTCTGATTTTCCTTACTTTTTCTTCCTTTCTAATAAATATAGGAGAACACAATCAAAGACAGCTTACTATTAGAGTCTTACTATTTTATTGCATTTCATCAGAGTTAGCTCACCGATATTTTGCGCAAACAAATTTTCGCGTTCCTGACCAGGCAACATATTTTCCATAACTTTGTCCACGAAAGCGACTCGTAAGTGTTTAAAATTCCGGTGCTCCGTGAGATTTCTTAGTCGAGCTGCCCATTGCGTGTGTTACTTTTTTTAACCGACTTGCAAAAAGAAGACTTCTTTTTTATAAATGTTCAACAATTATTCGAAGACGCCTGAACCGATTTATCAAATACTTTTCGGGCGGTCAGTTGGTCCCATAGAAATTTTATCAAAACTAGTTGTGTAGTTTGGGGTGAAGTAGGTTTTTAATTTTAAAAACGTATTGCCTAAAGCTGCTAACGTTACGCAAAACCAAAACACTTTACCGTAAAATGATCAGACAAAATCTTAACATTTCTAGCAAACTCCTTTTCCTTTAATTCGTCCGGTAGGACAAGATGGCTGGCCAATCCTATCGTACCGTCACTGAGAGCGCTCAAGCGCTAAGTTACGCGGGCGCACGCGGCGGGTTCAGTCTATCTCTGTCACAAACGCTATGTACGACGGAGACAGGTGACCCGCGACGGATTCTCCTATCTCTTTCGCATTTAGAGTTTGTGACAGAGATAGACCGAAAACCACCGCGTGCGCCTACATACTTAGCAAAGGCCCGATGTCGCGTCTTCTTACGCCGGCTTCGTCCGTTTCTTCTGTGATGCCGCAAGCATTGAATCTTTGTTTCAATTTCGAAATAAAAGTTGACTAATTCTACTGCGTATGGTCAAAATTGGGCAACATTCCGTAGCCTTGTTGAAACATGTTCTTAAATCTACGTCGCCACTAATAAATTTAGGTGAACACAATGAAAGGCGGCTTGCTATTTATGACTGACGTCTAATCCTAAGAACCGATACTTCTATAGACAACCTACTTACTACTTTCCGTCATCGTCATCCGAGCGTATTTTCCCGGTTGCTTCCTCAGCAATAATGCTTTAGAGAGCACATACACACTAATTTCAGTATTCCGTGTCTATAGCCTGTTTTTTTCATATCCCGCTCTAAATGGGACCAGTACAGCATGTAAACTTAAATTTTACACGGTCCTTAGTCATCTCAACTATTTCATTCTTATTAGATATATCCTAATTCACACACTCCATCCACAATTTTTTGGTCTCCCTCTGTTTCCGTTCCCGTCCTTACCTTAATGTTTAGAACTTCGCTTACAACGTTGTTTTACCCTCTCCTCATAACGTGGCCATGTCATCCTAATTTATTACTTTTTAATAAAAAAAAAATACATATTAATTAGACATCTGCTACGATCCTGTCAGACCTCTTCCACTTTATCTATTTAACTAACTTGCTATTATAAATGTAATGTATTTTTCTGCGTTACAACACAAATGATTATAATATATTCGTTTTTCCTTGTTTGTGTTATTTCACAATGATACTTACATTTTATTAAGGATATCTTGTCATCGACAAAAATCAACAAACAAAAATATACCTTTATTTACCTAACAATGCAAAATGTATTGGTACGCCTTTATAAATATTTGATGAAGATGTCAATAAACGCTCAACAAACAGATTTTTATAACACAAATAAAAACAAAAGACGTCGTTCCAAAATACTGATATCATAGAGAGATCCGTGGAGAGAACAAATAATGTTTGTTTTGTGGAGAATGACGGGTCTTTTATCGTGATGGTGGATGAAAAGGTAGAAAAAATAATCAAAATTGTCACGTTGCTAGCCACATATCAACTAATTAACATGAGTTGTAAGCTTGAACTGTTTCAACAGGTATCTATAACCTGCCTACCTTTTATTATCTATTTATATTCTGAGTCTAGGGACATCATAACTGGGTTCGAACATGACACAATAGCCTAGCAATTTGAAGTTAAAGACAAATTAATGTCCAACACAGGACCGCAATCAGGAGCAGGTGTAAATTATTCTATATATAACCCCCGAAGCGCAGTGAAAACAATTTATGACCCAACTAACCTAACAATAAATCCCTAACTATTCATAGTCCACAAACCACATTATCTGAATCATTCCCAACATAATAACCTATTCAATCTTAGTTAATGGGTTTCTCTACGCTTTCCGTGTGACGTGCCTGTCGTTGTAAATATCTCAGATAGCTCGTAAATACAGCCAGTTGACTGCAATGTAACCGCCGCCATTTTGGTTTGCAAGGAATTACAAGATGGCCGGTGATAATTTTCTAAAAGCACCTTAACTTCATATAACGTGTAATCAACAACAACTAGGCCTGTAATCGCAAATAATCAAAATACCTGTATGAATGATACTGCATGAATACCTACAACACTGTAGTACAACAAAATGGTGGAATATCGAACTTTTGAGGCATCATAACAAAATATGCTGGTCTGGGAGAAACGAAAAGACTTAGAATGTACCAGCTGCTTCTCTTCCCGCGCAGATCGTAAAAGCCGATCGAGGGAATGGGCAAAAATGCGAATCATTTTAACAGGCGATGCGGCTAGCAACCCGTCACTGTATTGATTGCTTTTCCATCTTCTCGCCCACCATGACGCTAAAAGTGGCTTTTGAGTCTTGCGGCCCTGGGCTCTGCATAGAGCCGCAAGACCCAAATTGCTCTGTCTGCCCCATTAGGGATAAAGACGTGATAGTATGTATAACAAAATACCACAATAAAATAAAACCACACAGTCAAATTTATGTAAAAATAATTATACTTTGTTTAAAATACAATTTAAACCATATATTGATATGCCGCTAAATTATAATAAACTTGAAGCGTGTGGGAAAGACCCAAACGCGGAAATTTCATGGACTATGGCTAGGTGTAAGCTATGTAGATAATCTAGATAGAATAGGGAGAAAAGAAGCTGGAAACTAAACACTATTTGCAGTTTATTTACACTTAGCACTAGGTAGCACATATATATTTACAGAAGAAGAACATAAGTTAGTTGAAGTATATTCAAGCGACACATTGAAAAATCCATTTACAATAATTTTACAATCCGTAGCAATTTAGAGAAGAAACAATAAGAGGGTGCAAAAAATAGTTACTAAACTAGCCACTGCGCAGGCGAGGCGGCACTGTCTTCGTACAAGCCGCGCATGTGTGCAGTGCTCTGTCTTGGCTGACAATATATTTATATGCAGATAAAAATAATGTTTGTCTGCTTGTGTGTTAAACTAATTTTTACAAAATAAATAAAATAATGAACATATATAAAATTGTGCGATGCGGTTAATGAATATTTACAATACTTAAAACTGTAAAAATAAACGCATCAAATATCGCGTCTAAAAATCTGAAAAGGAGTGGCATTATAGGTCACAATCTCTTTTTGAACTTTGAGGGTAAAATCGTATTGTATACAAAATTTTACCATACCTATATAGGTTTTACTTGACTATTTATCTTATATAAGGAAAAATACTTTAAGAAAGTAGATATTATGATCATTAAAGGAATGTTAAACGTAAAAATTAGACTTAATTTCTTTTTTTTTTAATATAATAAGATAAGGTATAATAGTAGAAAAAAATAGTTGTGTCAAAAACGGCGTATATTTAGCACCCTACATTAGACGCCTTAAATTTATTTCCAACAAAAAGTCTAAATAGCTGCTAACACCTGGGTTCTCGCAAGACGCTTTAAAAATTCACGTGGTACATTACGCTAATGGGCCATAAAACATGAAATGCAGCTTAGTTCAATGAAAATTTATAGGATTTTCGCCTTTTTCAAGTGAATAACAGCAGCTATTAATAATGCTGATACATCTTTTGATAATATTCTTGATTAAGGGCGAATTCGACCAAACACTAAATTATACCAGTACTAGTTGCGCCCCGCGGTTTGACCGCACCTTAAGTAGCTTAAGTGTTAATCCAGGGTGTCAGCTTCCTGCAAACCAAATTATATGAAAATTGGTCCAGCCGTTTGCGCGTGAAGAACTATTAAGCATACACCCACACTCACAAACTTTCACCTTTATCTGTGTGATAACTGTTCTTGGGATAATTTTAATCATTGAATTTAATCTCCAATTACTTCCTTGACGTTTTACTATTATATTACTGGAGTTAATAATCCTTGGCATTGTTAATCTATGGCTAAGAAAGTGAATGTGTAACCCGACAAAAATCCTCTTTCCATAGATAAATAAATAAATACCTATATAGGGACAAATTACAGTGATTGAGCTAGCGCCAAAGTAAGTTCGAGACTTGTGTTATGTGATAACTAACTTAACGATACTATCATCATCATCATCGTCAGCTCTCAACGACCCACTGCTGGGCATAAGCCAACTAACATATAACGATACTATATTTTATTACCAATACATAAATAGATAAACATCCAAGCCAAGACCCAGGACAATTGAAAGGCCATTTTCCAACTTGACCTGACCGGGGATCTAACCCGGAACCGCTGGGTGGCAGGCTAGCATGGTAACCACTACTCCAAAGAAGGTCGTCAAACTTATAGATTGACTTGGATGTCAAATGAAAATACAAAAACAAAATAGACTGTGTCATAGATGTCATCTCATCAGCTATTGGGGTTTATAAGGAACAATCATGTTCTTCTACAATCTTGTGGAGGAAAATAAACGGATATTTTAATTTTAAATTAACAATCCGCCTTTTAAATACTCCTAGTTAACTATTCCTCGAAAATTGGCGGTATAAATAGCTTACTCTAGAATCTTATTCTTAGGTAATTAGGTTATGCTAGAGTATTTTTTATTCTCAGAATAAATTTTAAGCTACCTGGATAGAGTCCGCCCCAAGTTAGTTTTAATACAGATTTCGGTTGTCAAATTTTTATATTTTTATGCAACGCAGATACTAACAACTTGCGAAAACGTCAAATTTATGAAATCTTTTTTTTTTTGCTTTGGGATAAATAACAAAAATATGCAATGTGGTAACCCGCAGAGTAGAACGGGACCACTCAAAGTCTTCCCGTGGATATCGTAGAAGGCTACTTAGGAATTACAAGCCAAACAAAGTTTATAAACATCAATGATACCTATCTCTCCAATCCGTTTGGCCAGAGTGAAGAGTGTAGGCCAAACCCCTGGCTGCTCTGGCCAAGTATGGCTCTGGCAGTAAAGAGAGGCTCATGTTCCAGTAGTGGAGACTAAATAGACATGATGATGATGAAATAATAAACAAGTAAACTGCGTTCCTATAGAAAAAAGTTCGCCGTTTACAATTTCATGTAATAAAGTTAAATAAATTAATAGAAACGGACTTACAATTATTTACAGCACCTTATTGGAACAACTCATTTCGTATTTTGTGTATAAATGTGAACTCAATGTATGAATCCTAGAAATTCTCAGCTTTCGCTGACGTCATTGAAACGAACATCGCTTCCAATGCAAGGCTCATTATTTCAGACCTTTGGAAAAACGGGCCGGATGCACGTTGCTGTTGTCACAGAGTATTCATTTTGTAGACGGTTTTTATCGTGACTGGTGAAATACTTATAATTTAAAATTAAGTGACGTTTCGATATGACAAGAAGAAGAAGAACGAAGAGACACCATCCATCAGTTATGACCAAGGCTTAGCAGTAGACGGATGAAGAGTTGATGATGAAGTTCATTTTTTATATGTAAAATACTACTGACATCCAAAAAATAAAAGATATCCTGATGCATTTTTACTAAATTATATTTAACTGTGATCTCTTACCAACAGGATATTCTTCGAAATAAAAATAGATGGTCGTCTAAAAGTCAGCACATCTTTTTTACGGTACCATATCTGAAGGGTAAAAAGCAGACCCTATTTCTAACCCTTAGCCAGGCCTGGCGATTATTTTATCTTTATATACAGATAATGGTAGATTGGATGATAATAAAAAAACTAATTTCTTAATTTTTTTTATTCCTAAAATTTCTTATAAAAAAACCCTCTGGTCTGGATATGACCACTGCCCATTTAAATATACATGATGTGGATTAGATCTGACCACTGCCCAGTTAGGTCACAACATGTAAGTATTGAAAAAATAAAGGTGAATCTACATATAAGCTTAATATTAAAAAGAGGAAAGATTTGTGTGTTTCTTTGTATAAAAATATTTATGTCTCTGGGATGTAGTGGTTAAAAGACTCTGACACCAGGGTATCAGTTATTCTTCGATCCAAGAACCTATCTATCTACTATACAAACTATTTGATGTGTAAATATGGTTTTGCCTTTATTTATATGGATAAACGCTTGTAGGACAGTGGTTACATAATAACCACAATAAGTTTTTCCAGATAGGCAGAGGTCACATGTTGACCACAAATTTTCGGCGTAAATATTTCAAAGAAAAACAAATATCATGTCAAACCGAAACATATTACATATAATTCAACCTATCTGCTATTATAAGAACACAAATAATATCACTTACCGGGATTTTTTCCGCCATAATACTAAAAAACACTTTCAATTTGCACAAAAAATCGCTGTTCGACCAATATTTTGACTTTGACAAGCGAAATGTCAAGTTTTTTTTTCTAGAGGCGTATTTTTTTTTTCGTTCAGAAATCAACTTTATCATAGACAATAGACGGATGACATTTTGCGGTTTCTAGCTAGCATCTGCTCGTCAGAAAAAAAATATTTCTGAGGTGGTTCGCTATGTGATCACTACCTGGCTAAGGGCTAAGACTCCACGGTCCGTTTGAATGTTTGTCTGTCACCAGGCTGTAACTTATGAACCGTCATAGCTAGACAGATGAAATTTCCATAGATGTATTTCTGTTGCCGCTATGACAACAAATACTAAATAATTAATAAAATAAATATTTAAGTGGGGCTCCCATACCATAAACGTGATTTTTATAATACGGAAACCTTGGTGCACGAGTCTGCCGTTCACTTGACCGGTTATTTTTAATGTACGTATATCCAAATGAAAATTGTTCTGTGAAATTTTTATTGATTGAAAATGTTTCTGTATATAATGCAGACTGAATATGAAATCTTCCTGTAAAATTTCTATTAAGAAAATCATGTTCATGCTTTTGACGTCAATGTTTGTTTGTCTGTCAGTACGTCTGTTTGTGGCATCTGAGACCTATTTCGATGTGTTTTTTTTTAAGTAAAAGCCAGTTTACTTGCGGTGGTTTTTAGCAGTTCAATAAGTAACAAGGGGTGCATGAAAGTCGGGGTTTTTTAATTTGCCTGGCAATGAATCTTGTTAACTCTTGACTTCTACATTTTTAATCTATGTCCTCGTTAATTAAAATCCATTGCATGCAGTTTTCAGTCAGGCGGGTCTGTAACGTTGTTATGCGATCCGAAAAAGAGACAATGCTTGAATCGGGATTGGGGACGTATGAATTTACATTTTCAATGAACTGCAAGCAACGCAAAATAACGTATACAGTAACAACAATCGTGAAATACGAGTATTTTATGAGCTTTTATTACCAACTTCCAAAAAAAGGAGGTTATCAATTCTTTTTCTTTTATGTACATTCATTGATTATTCCAAGATGCCTATTATTGTTTGAAGGAGTATGCTTGTTAGGTGTTTCCATAGAAATTTTATTAAAATCAGTTGTGTAGTTTGAGGGTAAAATTGGTTTTTAGTTTTGAAAAATTAATCAACTTGTAATGGATCTTGTAGGTTTTTTAGGACAAATCTTGCTAATTAATTTTTAACCAGTTATCCATAACCATTTGAGCTGTAATTGTGAATACTTGTGTAAGTCGGATGACAATACAATGCATTTTGTTGTCAATAAGCTTTTCTGATGATGGAGCTTGGAGATATTTAACAAAACTACATAAACTCATTGAGTAGGACTCATTTGATTAATATTTACGAGCACTTTGTGGTAGACGATGTCTAGGATCCGATAGCGGAGACGAGAGATGGTCGATGGAACTTAGTAATAAAACGATGCAACTCTATCGAATTTGGGTTCATTAAATATTATGTAACTTACACCTCACTATAAAAGGTTGTACAAATATATATATTTTGTTTTTTATAAACCTAATTAAGTATTTTTGGCCAGTCCATTACATGAAATAGAGTTCAATGTTAAACAAAAAGCAAAGCGTTTTCTCACTATTGGGTCACTACAGGCTAATGAAAAAAATGCGTATTTTTATTCATAATTATTTTGGCGACTACCGTGGCGTAGAGATAACAATGCTAGTCCACAGTTTGTAAGTTCAGGGTTTGATTTCCGATCGATATTTACTATATCCAACCATTTTCTTATTTCATTACACCCTGCTATAGCCATTATTATTAAACCTTATTTAATACTAATATTAAAATCACCAAAAACACAGTATAAAATTAGCACCTTGCGCTACAAAACATACCTGACTCAAAATTTTGACAACAAAAACAAAGTAGGCAAACAAAAATTGTCCATATA
Organism: Acrobasis consociella; assembly: GCA_963555685.1. Classification (NCBI taxonomy): domain Eukaryota; kingdom Metazoa; phylum Arthropoda; class Insecta; order Lepidoptera; family Pyralidae; genus Acrobasis; species Acrobasis consociella. The sequence continues at coordinate 2,472,481 of OY743107.1, forward strand.
ACCATAAAATTTCAACTCTCGGCCAAGATTCATCGATGTCAGTGTGCAAACATAAAAAATAGCCTCAAACAGATTATCTAACCGATATAATTGAATTGTCAATGGCCCATAAAAGATTTTTAACGGTCGGGTTCGGCCGCCACGCGGCGCTCGGCAGTTACAAGAAATTTATATCGGAGAATTAACCTATTTTAATTCCAGTAACGTTACACTAAATAACACGAATTGCCTGTTTTTGGACGGCTATGGATATTTTGGCGTTATTATTGCTTATTGTTATTATGTCAATTGGGAGGAAGAAGAGCTTGCCAGGAATTTGCTAATCCGTGTTTTGAGGCAATGAATTAATTTTAACCAACGTCGATGATTTAAGTAATAAGAGTAAATGTTGTTGAATTATTTTTTCAGGTTGTTTAGTTTAATGATTGTTGAGAGGAACAGTAAAATTCAATGGAACCCTTACTAAATGAGAATTTTGAGACAAAGACTTAAACAAGATCTACCTAAGCATTCAAATTTAAGTTAAAAAAAAACTTGAGAGGTGTCAATGGACACCCAGATGGAACGAAGTTCCTTTCGATTAGTTAGGAGAGAAAGAGACAGACAGAGAAACACGCGCACGCCGCACGGCTTACAACTATAGCAAAAAGTGTCGTCACAACTTTTGGTCTTAATTTTTTCCGTCTAGGCCCCTTTCACAATGCGCGATAAGAAACTTCGTTCCAAAAATATATATAATAAAAGTACTAATAAAATAGTAATAATCATTTATAGTGATTTTTAATAGTGCTATTAAAATGTATTTAAAAATAAGAAAAGTACTACTACTACTACGGTGGTATAATTTTTTATTTATTTGACATACAGCAAAAAATGTGTGACTTACAAATGTACTTTACAAAGGAAATCAACTCTACGACGATTGCTTTTATGGAGAAAGCTATGTAAAATCTAAAAGAAACTCAAATCAAATGTAAAGTTGCACAGCTTTCTGAAAAAGATAATTTAATTTTTTTATTGTTTTCAAAAATTGCGTACATGCTTATTACCTCTTTCTTCCAATTACCAATCGCGGGTCTGCTGGAAAAAATCTAGAAATAAAGAGCACCTATGTACATGATATGTACACTCATATTCAAGGGTTCATGAACCAATAAAATAAAATAAAACTGAGAGAAGTTTAGACAATATTCATCCAAAACTCGAATCGCAAATGGCATCAGTAACGCAATAAATATTAGCAAATTGAAAATAGCAAGGCTGACTTTGTAGCAGTTCAGTTTGCAGTTATTAAAGTTGAGTTCTCTCTTCTCTCTTTAGGGGAAGGTATTTTTTTGACAATTTCTTTTATACAACGTGGAAGGGTCATACCCGTAAATCAAACCATGGGCTATACTAATCACGATTATATGAAAATGATAGTAAAATAACAGTCAAAAATAAATAAAAAAATCTACATCCCCATAAAAATTGCTAGGGCTCACACAAAGGCGCGTGGTCGACGCTCACCACGCTCGGCTGGCTAGGCAACACCGTGACATGCGATTGTAGGCGCAATTGGGGTATGCAAGGAAGAAAGAAGTATTAAGAATGAAAGAAGAAAGGGTGTATTTGTGTGTGTGTATTAAAATATATTTATAATATAAATTTTTTTGTTAAATAGTTACTTATAAGTGATAATCTCTTTAAAAAATAAACACTTATTTTACGAACACATTGTAATATTACACAATATTAATCTAGATCTCACATAAAACTGAATCTGAAACTTGCAACAAAACTTTGTTGCAGTTCAGTTTTCAAATAAAAAAGTTAGCGTTTCACTTTTGATTTTGTATTCTTTGTAAGTTAATAGTAAGGACTTTATGAGAAGCAGAATAGCTCTTTTATTACATTTCTGTTTTATCTTGCTAAAGCTTGTTATCGACTAAATGAATAAACTGTGAACTAATGAAATTTCGGGGGCATGAGCGAATCCTCTTACTACTCTTGCAATTTTTATCAGCCCATAGTGTCTACTAGGCAAATGGCCTCTCTAGTTTTCATTTTCTTAGTTTTTTTGGTACCGATGGTCTGCCGGTTTCTATCAAAGGCTCCAAGATCATCTGCCCGTCGTGTTTGAGAGAAGCGTCTTTATCAACCAACCTACAGGGACCACTCTGTTGTTATTTTAGCCTACCGATCCGGGTACATCCTGCCTACATAACCCCCAATCCCACTTAAGTTTGGCTGCTTAAAAATATGTACTGCAGATTTTTTACAAATTTTAAAATTAGATTTTTGTAGAATCTTGTTACTATTAACACATTAACTAAATGAAGAAGATCATTGTGCTAACAGTTAAAACTTACTAACTTGCGAGCAGGTTGTAGTACTAAAATTAGCTGCATTTGTTTTACGGAGTCTGAAGCATAGAGTAGCTAATACGTAATGCACAAAATAATGTGACACGCTTTACGTTTATGTTACTTATATTTCATTTATAAATAACAATTTAAATTAAGTTCGAAAATAGACTTTCTCTTTCATTAAGTTACGTACTAAGAACAATAAAAAACTGAACCTACGAGTTACTTACAAAAAGTACAAAACAATACAAAAACCTTCTCATTCCATCCTCGGTTTAAAGCCTCTATAATAAAGAAAGAATATTTACTTTAGAGGCTTTGCATGATTTGATGACGATCGTCATATTATAAATATGGCATCTTCCAAATAGTTACTTCTTTACGATTAGATAAAGGGGATTTTCATTATTGTCGTAAAAATTCTTTCTAGATTTAGATAAGTAAAACTTACAAGCATTATGACTTGTGTACGCAAGTATTATGGACAATTTAAGACAATGTAGAAGAGAACTTCGGTTTTGAGATCTAAAATCTCAAAACATTAGCTACTCTGTTTACTCACGGGTTGTGTTTTACGAAACTTAGTCTCTGCATTTCTGTTCCCTGTGTCCGGGGTAACGACCTGCACTTTACAAGTTGAGTGTTTCCTGTAGTTTAGTGTGATTGTGTTCGGTGTAAATTAACTTACGAAAACTAATAGGTGCACTTTTTTGAGAAAAATACTGTGATATATTATGATTGTAAAGTTTCGCGGTCACAATGACTTTTATTGATATGGGACTTACTGCGATTAATATCGTTTTTGCCAGATATTTTGACAACCCCTCTGCCGTTTTGGTCGCTGGCGGCAGTCCACCAATTGCGAAAATGCGGTGGATGGATGGCACGTGAAATGGCGACAGCAAAAATATATTCCCGAATGGACTCTGTCAGTGTTGTGTGTAAGGATTTATGCAACAAAGGTAGAAAAAGAGGGCGAAACGAGGAAAAAAGAGGTAATAGATATTTGGCAATCAAACATCAATCGCAGTTCCTTAGTCTGTCAGCGAGCATGACGGCAGAAGGGTCGTCGAAATACCTGGCAAAAACGATATTAATCGAGGTAAGTTCCGTAATTCGAGTACTAATAAAAGTAATTGCGACCGCGATGACTGTAATGTAATTAGTGACATTTTACTTATTTCTTTTTATAATGTATAAAATGCTACTGCAATATAATGTTAAATAGAACTATATAAAACGGTAGCACTTTTTTCTTATATGCTTGTCAATTTTTGTGTTGAATTTTTTTTTTGCGAATATCTTATTACTTTTCATTTAATAAATTTGATAGAATGGAAATAGAGATTGGAATACTAGATGACAATAGTTTGCCGTGTTGTTTCCGGCAGAGTCCGGGCCACTCCAAGTCTTCCCGTGGCTGTCGGTGACTTAGTAAATACAAGCTAAACAAAGCTTATAAACATCAATCAGACCTTTCCAACCCGTCTGGCAAGCGTAGAGAGTGTAGGACAAACGACTGCCTGCTTTGGCCAAGTATGGGTCTAATTGTATGTACAGAGAGGGTCGTTCTCCTGCAATGGAGACTAAAAAGACCTGATAATGTATGAATGACTAATAACAATAGTCTTCTTGTACGTTTATTCTTCTACGGGTGTAATGTATTTCTGTTTCTTTTTCTTGAATATTAAAGCTTTGGTTAATCATTCATACTTGTCATACGATCAGTCCTTAGATGTTTGTCTATATATGTACATATTTGTTATAAAATATAGTATCGTTAAGTTAGTATCCCATAACACTAGACTCAAACTTACTTTGGGGCTAGCTCAATCTACGTGTGATTTGCCCCTATTTATTTATTAATCCAATCGACAAATTTATTTACACTGTAATCCAAATTCTTGTTTCAAATAATGATGCCAATCGGGTCGTTTCTTTCGTGTTACGCGTAACCATAAAATATTCAAAGCACCATCTTTAAGCGTAGGATACGACAACGGTTTAAGTGTCCTTGTGCGCAGCTGTGTTTGGAAATAACGTCCTTTATAAATGACGGCTTGAATACGGTAATAATCCATTTTAAGTAATCTTTAATTTTGAACTGTATATAAGTTTTTTGAAAAAAAAAAAAAAAACAGGTTTTTCTACAAGCTTTAGATTGCGAGGCCTAAAATACTTATTAAGACTAACGTGATATGCTCAAACTCCATAGGCTTGCGTCGTTTTATTGTTGGGTTCCTATGGCCAGCACCATCATGAGAACAGCTTTATTTTTCACAAGCTATTATTTAGTTTCACCTGTCTCGTTGTTTGTCCGTCTAGTTAGCGTACTAAATAAAATAATATATAAGCCAATCCATATCCCTATTAGTATGAGAGATTATGGCTCATTTATGGAACGTAAAGTATACATTCTACTTATCTAGTATGTTATTTAGTATTATTAAGAAGTATAAATGAAATGGTGAATCATTAATAAATAAAATTATATTTAATCCATTAATACAAAATAAACTAAAATTATATCAAAAAAATATCTTTATAGTAACTCTTAAAAATAATTTAAAACTAAACGATAGGGATTAGTCGCTGTTCGTGCGTCCAGTCATTTATAGAGTTCAATTTTAGTGACCATGAATTTTCAGTAGATCCTTTTTCATTTTACACAGATTCCTTTATAAAGATATAGTCCCGTTATATCGTTGTTTTGTAATTTTTCCAGTTCCTTTTTGTATCTTAAATTGAAAATCACATCTATTCTTCTGCGTTTGTTTCCTTAAAATAAACTTTATTTCAGTTTAGGACTGAACGATCTTAAAAAGGGATTTTTGTCACTCGGTAGTGGTCTTTTTTCTTGTGTCTTGTGTCGTGCGAGTCTATGTCTATATTTAGTCAATCTGGAAAGAGGCTGGACGCCCGGACATCCCCACCTCCAGTACCAGAAGGCTGGTACTCAAGTTGAGGAGCGGACTTCTAGCCAGCACAATTACGTCACTGGTCTAGTATAGAGTCCTCGTCCTGTTTTAACGGACCAGGCCATCCTTGCCAGGGAAGACTTGGTCGACCTTGCCAAGTGGCCACTGATTGCGGGGTAGCTGGTCGTCAGCTATCACCACCACGTCTCCTACAGTCGGTGGTCTGTCACCGTCGTCGTGGTACCATTTGTCTCGTCGTGTTAAAGTCGGTAGGTATTCCCTGATCCAGTGTTTCCATGTCAGATCAGCTAGACATTGGGATTCTCGCCATGTCCATCTTAGGGAGTCTGTGTCGGTAAAGGTTCCAAAAGGATGGTCAACAAAATCAGTTTTTGTCAGAAGAAAGTCATTTAGAGTAAATCGTCTTCAGAGTCGATAGGTACATAATATGTCAGTGGTCGTCAGTTTATCATAAACTCTGCCTCGGCTAACAGTGTTTGAAGCGTTTGATCACTAGGGGCCCTAGTCATTAACGTGACTTTGAGACTTGTCTTTACGGATCTTACTAGACATCCCCAACATCCACCCATGTGGGGCGCGTTGAGAGCTATGAAACGCCATTCCAACTGACGAATACTTCCAAATTTGATCAGTTCGTCCTTGTCGCTGATCGTGAATTTAAACAGGCCATTCTGTTTAAGTTCACGATGAGCGCCATGGAACGTTGTTGTAGCATTGTCGCTAAAAGTTAATCTCGGACAGCCTCGTCGTGCGATTACTCTTCTGAGGCTCATCAGGACCGAGCTAGTCATCAAGTCATAAACAACTTCAAGGTGGATGGCACACACTGTCAAACGAGTGTAAAGGGCCACCCACCTATTTTCCTGTCGACGTCCAACCTTCACGGTTACTGGGCCAAAGTAATCAAGTCCACTATACTTAAAGGCTCTGCTTACTTCTTTCAGTCTGACCGGAAGATCAGCCATGACAGGTAGTGAGGGCTTTGTCCTTTCTCATACCTTGTCTCATACCTGCGGGCATTTAGATTTTTTACATATTGTTCTGATGACGGCGAGCATACGGCTCCAAAAGTCATTATGTTCATCATGTAGGTGCTTTTGTTCCAAAGCATCCTCTGGGCGTGACTGTCTTCTTTTCTAATCAGGACCCTGTGGAAAATCTCTTTAATGTCGGCCATCACAAAAAAATTACCTGTCCGGAATCCTAACAAAACTGCTGGCAAAGGCTTCAAAAAATCTGGACCACGTAACAGGAAGTCCTTTAATGATTTACCTTGGGACCTGGCTGCGCAATCCAGAACTATCCGCAGCTTATTTGGTTTAGTTGGGTTGAACATTGCAAAATGTGGGAGATACCAAATTCTTGTCTGGGCCGCTTCATGTTTTGGTCCGATCTTAGAAATATATCCCTTATCTCCGTGGCATAGTGGTCACCATGCTAGTCCGCCACCCAGAGGTCCCGGGTTCGATTCTCGGTCAGGGCAAGTTGGAAAATGGCCTTATTCAAATTGTCCTGGGTCTTAGATGTTTATCTATATATGTATTTCTTATAAAATATAGTATCGTTGAGTTAATATCCCATAACACAAGTCTAGAACTTACTTTGGGGCTAGCTCAATCAGTGTAATTTGTCCCTATTTATTTATTTATCTGTATAGCAGTCAGGCGGCTCTTTGCCTGTGGAAGGCTGTCTGGAACCACCATACTTTCTGATTTCCAGAGTAGGCCAATCTCCGATCTACCCTCAGGCAAGAGCCTTGTCGTCTGCTCTATAATTTTCAGCGCCAGCTGATCCTCCCGAGAGAGAGGAAAGTTACTTGTTTGCTTGACGCCAAACGAGTCCGTAGAAAAGGAAAGCTTGACCAGGTTATGTAGTCACATTCACAGAGGTGAAGAACAGTGTTGTCGTCAGATGGCCCACCCAGTCCTACGTTGCCGTGAAAGACATAACCTAAGTTAGTTTTAGAAATTATCGGTCCAGTCTTGTGTCTCTGTATAACTTGCCTAGTAACAATAAGGTCTATGTAGTCTTCTCCTAGTAAAATATCGATTTTTTCTGGTCGTATGTCAAAGTCATTAGTTACATAGTCAATCAAGTATGAATATTTAGATTTTTGTCTTAGTCAAAATAAAAACCCTCGCCCCATATCTCTGACCCTCGCATTCAAGGAAAATAAATCAGTCACTCGTTAGTCGTCTTTTTTCTTGTGTCATGTGTCATGCGAGTCTATGTCTATATTCGGTCAGTCTGCAAAGAGGCTGGACGCCCGGACAAGGACTTTGCCTCGTTTTTTAACTTATAAAAATGGATTAATGATAATATTGCCCTTCGTCCGAGAATTTAACGTTTTATGCCGACGATCTCCGTGGCGTAATGGTCAACACGCTAGACCGCTAATCCGGAGGTCCTGGGTTCGATCCCCAGCCAGGGCAAGTTGGAAAATGGCCTTTTTCAAATTGTCCTGGGTCTTGGATGTTTATCTATATATGTATTTGTTATAAAATATAGTATCGTTGAGTTAGTATCTCATGACACAAGTCTCGAACTTACTTTGGGGCTAGCTCAATCAGTGTAATTTGTCCCTATATATTTATTTATTTATTATTTATTTATGCCAGCTTTCTAAAGTGTTATCAGTGCGATGGATTTGACTAGCGCAACTAATAATATATTGTAATTTTCCCACCCACTGCTTTTCGTTCATTCAATTTTTCCATGACTTCAATATCACTCACGACTCCTTAATTTCCTGCCAAACTTCTCAATTTTATACTTTAGGAAGCAAAGGAAGATTTGCATAAAGTTTAGTCTTTGTATAACCAGCGCGCGTGGCTAAAATGGCTAATTTTTCAGCTATCTTTCATAATGCCTTAAAAAATGGTAATAAAACCAACATATGGATATTCCTGGAAAAACAACTTTGAGTGCCTGAATTTGGGCGATTTCGTAATCACATTCAAAACGTGTAAAATTGATCTCAAAATGAGTCTTGATTCATTGAAATAGCCGAATATATGTGTCTTGTGACTATCTGGCAATAAGCTGAATATTACCGGAGTAGTATATAGAATAGTAGTGTTTTCAGTGTCGTTGTTTCCAGTGTTTATATTTAAATGAATTGAATAAAGTTAATATTGTCTTATACACATTTAAAAGTGCCATCTCTTTATAATTCTGCATCGCTACCTGCAGCTAATTTCAAGGTTCTCTTAGCAGCTAAAGTAGAAAATATCAAAATCCTACTATCAGTTTCATCGTCATAACTAACTAGAAAATTTTGAGCTATAATTATTGGAACTGAAGATCGTTTCTCGATTTCCAAAAAAATATTTCTTGTACGACATAGTGAAGCTTTTTTGGTTTTGAAAAATTTCGCACTAATTTCAAAGTCGAGGCATTTAAGTCAATTTCGTTATTAGTTGATGTAAAATTTCCCTCGCTTAACAAAATTTTCTCAACTATTTCGGGTATTCGTCCAAATTTCCATCTTATTTCTTTTTTAGCTTTATCAATAATTTTAGCTATTTTGTTTTTTTGCTTGATTAGGAGAACACGAATGTTATTGTGCATTATCTGAATCTAGTTTCAAAGAAGCGCTGCAATTCTTCCTGTTTGAGCAACGCCATTATGACGAACCATATTTATTATACTTATTTTTGTTGTATGACTAACCATCTTTCTTGTATCCACCTTTTTTATTTTTTGCAAGATGTATATCTTTCGAATTCATATTTAAAACATGAACAATTTAGATTAAATGAACAATTTTAATAAAAACGCGCAAATTCAAAGAAAATCTTTTGTTTACTATGACAGTGTAATGATAGACCACTCAAAATAGTAAGTGAACGGATACGATAATACAATAAGAAGTTTGCATACCTACGTACTTACATAATGTTTAGGAATAACGCGATAGATTCAGGTATACAACGAAGTAATTTTTGAGCGAAGTATACAAATGATGACTCAGGCAAACAGACTGAACAGACAGATAGAGAAAATGAAGTTTAGTCATGACGCGAAGTTGTTGTTTTGCATGTTACGCCCCGGGTAAATGGTTAGATTTGTCTTGAGGAGTAGGTACTTTAAACTTAGGTTTAAGTTCATTGTTACAGATAAAAGCTTGTTCAAAATTACTTGTTTTCTCCATAACATAAAAATTTGAAAGTAATACAAAAGTGTGTTGTTTACTCTAAACTCTCCTTCTTATATTGAAAAGAGGGACAAAAGTTGCTTTAACTAAAATAGGTTTACGGTTGTTAAATTTTATGAATGCAAAGGTAGGTATTGTATTAAAAATCTCAGACTAACAGCTCGCAGACTTGGAATAATTCCAGAGTTTCCCTGAATGTCTCCTGTTATTCAGTTACCATAAGCCGAGGTGTTAACTCGGGCAGAACTCCAGAAACTAGGATTTCGTGCCGACGTAAGATATTTAATTTTTATATCCAACTGAATTAGGAGAACAGAATTTAAAATGTTATCGCTTTTACAAGCTGAAAGTCTTACTTTTGTGTTATATTTAGTAAAATTATTACTATAAGTAATCAATGAATGAACGAGCGGTCGACTTTTTGATAAACAGACTAGTGTTGTAAAAAACTCGAGTCTCAGAGTCTACATTTGCAAACTCGACTTAATTTTGCTCGTTGCTAGACTAAGACATTCACAATTCAAAGTCGAGTCGAGTACGAGTCGTCGGTGCCCAAACTCGAGTCGAATAAAAAACTCGAGTCTAATAAGAACTCCAAGTCGCAGAAGCAAATCGAGTTCAAGTACAAAACTCAAAACTATTACAACAAGTTATAAAAAGCATAACAACCATTCAAAACTTTATTTGATATTATTGATAGGTTTACTAGAAACAACATATTTGTTATTAACCTAAAATAAACAATTATGATTTTATGAGCGCGACTCTGTCCAATATCAGACTCTAGCACACAACAGAGTCGAGCACTTATACCGAACTCGAGTCTATTACGGGAGCTTGAGTATAACTAACACATCGAGCAGTGAAGTCTCTATTTATGAGTCAAGTCTTGTGTTTTACAGTCGACTCAGAATATTAAGACTACCAGACTCGAGTTTTTACAACACTAAAATAGACTCGGCTTGTGAATATGATAAACATTTCCTATAGTATTTTCCACGTTGATTTGAGAAAACAAAAATAAAGTATGCATTTACTGCTTCTCTTCCCGTGCAAGTCGTAAGAAAAGTTTGAAGAAATGGGCTAAGGTCCAAAAAAATTTATTAACCCTTTTACCGCGAACTTCGGATTTATCCGACAAACACTGTAGTGTCTATTTTGCAAGCGTAGGATGTTTCCCACAAAAAAAGGTATTACACATAATTTAAGTATGTCCCTTTTTGGTTACAGGTATTTATTTTAGATTTTCTATGAAAATTCGCTTGCGGTGAAAGGGACAATGTGGCTGCCAAAACCCATCACTTTTTTGATTACCCTTTTTTACCTTCTCCCCATCATCATGATATTTTTTGCAGTTCTGCCTAATGACTGTAGATTCTGCATGCCCTGTTATATTATTGCGTACCCCGTGCTTGAAAACTGACTTGATTGAGATGGTTCTTAGCTAAATTCGATGAGAATCCGTTCAGCAGTTCAAAATTTATTGTAGGTGAACGCTTATAAGTCGAGTTTTTTAAATTTGCTTGACAAATAAACGCGTTATCTATTAAATCTCTTGACACAAAATTATTTTCTTTGTACCCTGAAGTCATTAAAGTGTGCTTATGAGTACAAAATCACATATTTTACCCCATGCAATATAAAGCATATTTCTCACGGTGTACTCATTAAATGGAAATCCGATCGACGCGCCGAGTTTAGAAATTCGTTCATTATCGGGAATAAGTTTCTGAGTAACGTGGCCTCGCATTGTCAGTATTAATTATAGCATATAATTTATTATTTGCTCTTAAAAACTGACGTCATAAAAAGTACATGCTAATATGGTTGATACCAGGGATGTTACGAATGTTTTTAAATTTTCTACCTTCGCGAATTCGAATGCGAACACGAATGTTAAGGGTGCGAATGTGCGAATGCGAATGTAGTCATTAAGTATTACAAAAAGCATACATATGAATGAATAATCAGTCATTTAATTTAAAAAAGTCGGTATTTTTCACTTTTCATACCCAATGCTACATAAAAACTGTAGAATTATCCCAAAATAATTTAAAATACCTACAATAAACTTTTTTTACTTAATGATCAATTACAATAGACTGTAACTAAAACAAAAAAAAACCAAGCAATTACAACAAACTCACGTGAAATTAACGCTTCTTATTGATCGAAATAATCACGTTATGCGCAAATCCCCAAAACGCAGGTCATGACCTGCACACATTCACATTCGCACTGATTGATGCGAATGCGAATGTCGATGCGAATGTTTAAAACGATGCGAACCATTCGCATATGCGAATGCGAATGCAAATATTCGTAACATCCCTAGTTGATACCTGGCGTGCTAATGTGTTTGTTAATTTTGACTGCTTCTACAAATAAGATGGCGTACCGTAGTACCACTATGAAGCTAAAGGGTTGGCTCAAAAGTTCATGATTAACACACATAACGTACCGAGGTGTCTTTGAATCTTCTTCAACCACTTCGAAATAAAGACACTTGGTGATCATTTTTAACTAAGCTCCGAAAAGGAGGAGGTTATCCGTCGTGATCTTTTACTTTTTCATGTATGTTCACCGAATGTTCAAAGACGCCTAGAACGATTTGAAAATTTCTTAGTTTAGTTGAAAGAGTATACTTGTTAAGGTAATCCCATAGATTTTATTAATATTGGTGGTGTAGTTTGGGGGTGAAGTCGGAAAACCGACTTCACCCTCAAACTACACCACAGTACAGTTTTCACAAATTATATCTAGTTGAGTCTAATTCAACGCCTGTTTCTCTTGTAGACTCTAAAGACCAGTAAAGGATAAAAAGGCAAAAATCAAAGAAATCGTAAAAAAAAATTACCCTGTGTTTTCCGGCAGATAGATAGATAGATAGATAGATAGATAACTCTTTATTGTACACCAAAAGAATAACAAAAAATAACAAAGAAATAAATTTTACATTAAATGAGTACAATGGGCGGTCTTATCGCTTAAAGCGATCTCTTCCAGACAACCAGTAGAATAAAGCCACTCCAAGTTCTCCCATGGATGTCGTAGAAGGTGACTTAGGAAATACAAGCTAAACAAAGCTTAAAAACGACAATGAGACCTCTTCAAAAGGTCTGGCTAGCGTAAAAAGAACTGATGATGATGATGATGATGATCTAGTTAGCCCGTTGTTTGATTTATAACGGGCCTGTCCCTTTTAAGTTATATTAACATCGAAGACTCAGGTCAATCTGAAAAAGATCATTTTCCATTTTGACCCGATCGGGGATCGAACCCGGGACCTTCGGTGTGACAGCGTTGCATGAAGACCACAGAAGTCGTCACAGAATTCGTGGTAGTAAGCAAAGCAAAGTGGTAGTGTTACATCTACCATTAGCATTTGATTCCACTTCCATCTACCTATACCTCTATCCCCATCATGCTGGGAATGAACGTTGAATCTTATAGATAGTCGTGATGTATAATGTAAATAATGACATTGCACATTATTCGCACTGATTATTATGCGCATTTAGATAGCTTGTGTACAGTTCCTAATAAAATCAATATTGCATCAGCCATTTAATCAAGTTATTAGATCTGATGAGATCTGCTTTGATTATGAATTTCTAATTACCCACAGTAATTGAATAATGTATTCAACAACGTGGAAGGGCATACTCGTAACAAATTAAACCACAGGCTATAGCATAATAAAATAGTAGATCACTATAGCATAATAAAATTAAAATAACTGTCAGAAGACCAAAAAAAAAATAACGTTCCCATTTAAATTGCCCGGGCGGCTGCACACTTTAGTATGGAAATGCCATTTTTTTGTTCTTTTACTGTTATTTTAATTATATTATACTATAGCGATTTTGTATAGCCCGTGGGTTGATTTGTAACGGGTATGTCCCTTCCACGTTATATATTTAAATAAGACAATGACACTCTATTTTCCACTGTTGTGCTATCTTCTATGCTTCCAATCAGTTTTGTCTTTTTCTTTTGTTTTCTAATGCCTTTTAAACAGTCTTAACTCAGTCAGTTACCTTCTTCTTGGTCTGCCTCTTTTCATTTTGCCGTCTCTCCGAGTCCAGATAGTGGCAATGTGAACCCAGCATGAGAAAACTGCTAATCTTTTCAGTGGCATATTAAGACTTATGTACATATACGGATTATTAACCCCCACAAAAAGGTATTATATAATATAGGTATTGTAAGTTTGACGATAACGTCTGTCGATCTATTTGTCTGTCTGTAGCATGGTAGCGCTCGAACGGATAGACCAATTTCAATGCAGGTTTTTAAAGTAAAAGCAAGTTCTCTTGCGGTGATTCTTAGCTATGTTTGATGAAAATCTGATCAACTGTTTAAAAGTTACAAGGGGTTGCTTAAAAGTTAGGATTTTTTCCCTTAGAAAAACATAGATTATAAAGTCATAAGATTATAAAGACGGTTATAAAGTCATATCGGTATTTGCACTAGATGGCGTTTTTAACAGTTTGGATTTTTTAAGTAGCTTAGCAAATAAACTTGTTTAATATATAGTACCTGGGTGACCGAGCTTTGCTCGGTTACATCTCAAACATTAAATATTTTTTATAAACTTGTCTAAAAACAATGCAAAATAAAAAAAATATATTAACTTAAACATAAAAAAAAACAAAAGTAAGTCACCGAGTGGGATTCGAACCCGTAACACTCTTTCTAGCGGTCGCTATCCTTAACCACTGAGCTAAATCAAGGCGGTCGCGGCGCGACGAAATTAGCGACCATATTCTGCGTGGAAAGAAAAACGCAAAAACGCATGAAAACTCGAAAACACGCGTTTTCCCAAACATAAAACTCATCTAGATCGATTGTTTACCCCCCGAAAACCCCCATATACAAATTTTTTGCGAAATCGTTAGAGCCGTTTTCGAGATCACAGAAATTTATAAATAAATATATATATACATACATACATACAAGAATTGCTCGTTTAAAGGTATAAGATATTCAACATGTTGTTATTTCTGACTCCCGATTTCAGTCTATAATTCAACAATTTGTAAGTCCAGCAAGCTTTGGTTCTCTATATTCAATACTATGGCATTAAATATTTTAATGAGCAATTTACTCATAGTATGCTTTCCAATGAGGCCGAGACCACAGGTCAAAACACATAACCGCGTCAGGGTGCCGCAATGCCAATAGCTTTAACAATTTTATTTGCCAGGAAAATAAAAACGCCGACTTTCAGTAGTTCACATGTAAACACCATCTAGTGATGAGCGGAGGAATTAAATAGTAGAACTAATATCCGTAGCGCCATCTGTTATTTGCCAGACAAACTGCAAAAATCGCGATTTTCAAGCGTAGCCAACGACTTTTAAACGGCTGAACCGATTTTCAACAAACATAGCTAAGAACCACAGCAGGGGAACATGGTTTCACGTGAAAAAAAACCGTGAAACAAAAATTAATTCAACCGTTCCAGCGCCACGATGCCACAGACAGAACAGACAGACTTTTTCTTTGTCTGGTATTGAAATATTCAACACAATAAATAGCCAGAACGTACTGGTAGTAGTAAAAGGCATATTACATTTTTACAAGCTTTTATTTAACTTGCAATGTATGTTTGTTCGGGTGGAATCTTTGAACTCAATTTTCAAACAGTTATCCTTAACCGATTTAGCTGAAATTTTGTAAACTTGTGTAAGACGGATGACAATACAATATTATTAAGTCAATGAGCTGTTCTGATGATGGAGCCGGGAGATATTCGACGGAACTCAGTTATAAAACAACATAACCAAATCGAGTAGGTCTCGTTTGTGTTGTCGTGACGAGTACTTTATGGAAGACGATGCTTAGGGTCTGATCACGCAGACGGATGGTAGTCGATAGAACTCAGTTATAAAACGACTTAACACAATCGAGTTTGGGCTTATTTCATTTGTCTTGATAAGTACTTTGGCCACACAATAAAAGCTTGTACAAAAAATGTAATTTTAAAAAAAAAACTTATTGTGATAGAGTTTAATAAATAAAATAAATAAATAGCTTTCAGTGTTGAAATAAAATTGTTTTTACCGTTTAGAAATAACATTTTTCGCGCGTTTCGTTGCGTTGGTATTTAATCTGCTCGTAGTTTTATTCATTAGTAGTTGAAAATAAAAATATGCAAAAGCGATCAATCAACAAGCTTGAAAGCTGACATCAGCACATTGTTAATGAAACAATGAATTTTTACGTTAAACCATTTACCCCGCTACGAAAACCGATAATTACATTTTCTCCTGCCCGTACTAGTGTTGCAGAAAATCGATAGTTTTATAATCGATAGTTACAATCGAAAAATGGCAAACTATCGATAGGCCTATCGACAGTATCAATAGCTGGTTTAGGGCAATACTATTCATAAACAACAATACGATCGATAGTATCGGTAGTTAAAATGGATAACGACCAGCAAACTTTTAATACTATCGATAGTAATTCATTTCATTAACTATCAATAGTATCAATGGTGTCGACAGTTTATGTATAAGAGCAATACTGTTCTGACGATGAACAAATTATCAATAGGTATACAATTATATCATATCGACAGTTTGTTCGTTGTCACTATTGATAGTTTATCGATAGGTTTTCGACAGTGGACTATCGTTGGCAACACTAGTCCGTGCTGTTTCTGTAATTATTCATTTTACTAAAATTTTATTACTTTGCCTTGGTTTAAAATGTAAATGCACTTTATCTTATATTTTTGTTTTTTGTAGGTACTTTTCTACAATAAACTATAATACTATGGAGTCTTATTCCAGCGCAAAGAATGATCGCATTCATAGGTTCCATCACTTATTTGCTAATTATGTTTTAAATCAACTGAAAAAGTATTTCAAATACAATGGGTAGATGTTAGTCAATAAAATTAATAAACTAAACACATTAAAACTAATATTATTAAACTAAAGTACAATATAGTAGGCGGTGCTTACAATCTATATCTTTTTTTTTTAATTTATATTTAAATTACAAATTTATCATTTCCCTGCAATATCAAAAACTTACTAACAAAACACATATCTTGGCACTTCTACCATGCGAAAAATTAATCTAAAAACACAATACAATACTAATGAGCTGTATTGACAAAATTACATAACAAGAAACATTATAGGCACAAAGACGGACTTATCGCTATAAATGCAATATCTTCCAGCCAACCTTTGGGTGGAGGAAAAATTATTGTACAAAACAAGGTGAGCGCAGTTCTTTATGCATAAATGTAAGAGATGAAGGAAACATTTCATTCTTATAACTTATTGTTAGATGTATTTTTTTATATTTAGTGTACAGTATTTTTGGGCAATAAAGGAAATTCTATTTAATAAAGGCAAGTTGGCCGTAAAGGACAGGCAAGTCCTTTTCATAGTTGTTTTTTTTTTCAACTTCGCATTGGTCTTGACTGTTCATTCGTTTATTCATTTCAGCTGCATAAGGTCCACTGCTGGATATAGGCGTAGGACACCCACAAGGTGGTCTAACGACCTGACCAAGGTCGCTGGAAGGCGCTGGATGCAAGCCGCTCTAGATCGCTTATTCTGGAAATCTTTGGGAGAGGCCTATGTCCAGTGTTCTTTCGTATTTGCATGTTATTTAAGGACCCGTAAAATCCGGATAATGAACTCCGAAACAGCACAGCTAAGAATACAAAATTATTTGTCAAACAAGAACGCTATCTAGTGATATGTAGTGGAACTTCATATTCTTATTGATGTTCATAGTGCCATCTATTATTTGCAAGGCAATCTGAAAAACCTGGATTTTTAAGCGTTAACCCCCAATAACTTTAAAACGGCTTAATAGAATGTTATCAAACATAGCTAAGAAACACATCAACAGAACTTGCTTTGACGCGAAAACCGTACTAAAATCAGTCCATCTGTTCGAGAACTATGATGCCAAGGCAAACACATAGAGAAATTAGCGTCAAACTCATTTTTATTGGGGTTTAAAAACAGGTAATGCACCAAGATATAGTATCAGCTAGCCAATAGGCTAGCTGATAATGTACACAAAAACAATTATAATTCTTGTGAAAATTCAGAAATACGTACTCGTATAACGCAAATATTGTTCAACGTTAATAAAAACATTGTTCTTTAACGATAATGCTTTTACAGCTCGTCGAGGCGATATTGACGGACAATATTCGCAAAATAGATAGGTTTAACGTTATTCGTAGCTTAAAATGTATTTATTTAAACTTACGTTTAATACATATAAGTGATAATTTTACTGCGCGGAGCGAGCGGCAGTACGCCATCACTAGCGCTTTCGTATGATAAGCAGCTTTGGCTGTAGTCTTCAATTGGATTGGTAACCGTTTAATGACATAACATTTTTTGAGATATTGCAGTCTCAGAACTTTGTCGAGTTCTTAAAATTTGATTGCAGACAGACAGGCAGGCAGACAGCGGGACAGGTAAAACTACATTCGCTTTTAGACTGAAGCAAAGATATTACAATTAATAACGTAACAGATACCCAAGGCCATAAAAATTATTGTAAGTAGGCAAAACTGGAGTTGCGGGGTAGGCTCACAGAGATAGCAGCACACACGACTAGCAACAATTTTAATATTTTAATAATACCTATAGCGGATTAGCTCGTTGAAATAGCAGTGGGCGGGACACATAGCGCGATGAACCGATGGCCGATGGGGCAAAAAGGTTCTCGAATGAAGACTACGTACAGGCAAGCAAAGCGTTGGACACCCACCCACAAGGTGGTCTGACGACCTAACCAAGGTCGCTGGAAGGCGCTGGATGCAAGCCGCTCTAGATCGGTCATTTTGGAGATCTTTGGGAGAGGCCTATGTCCAGCAGTGGACGTTGTGCGGGTGAAATGATGATGATGATGATGACCTATAGCGGCATCTAATGACAAGGAAGAGAAAAAAATATGTTTATAAGGCGATGGGTAGACATGACTGAAGTCATCACAGAGGTAAATGACCGCAGGTTTGAATGTGTCAGTCGCAAAGGCAAACAGAGGCCTGGAAATGAAGCTGGAATAACGCAAGGGGTGACCAAGTTTTGTTCGTTTAAAAGAGCTTTTCTTACTCTCCGTAAATGTTTCCAGCTAGTTATGAACTTACGTAGTGTCAGTAAGAATACTCTTTTATAAAGCCAGTTCAGTTAAGTGTTGGCTACATTTTCTCATACATACACGTATGTCATCATCATCAGGTATTTTGTCTCCACTGCAGGAGCACGACCCTCTCCGTACTACCAGAGCTATAATTGGCCAGAGCAGCCAGAGGACTTGGCCTACACTCTCCGCACTGGCCAGACGGGTTGGAGAGGTCTCATTGATGTTTATAAGAGTCCGGCGACCCTAGACTTCTCCATACAAACGTAGTCTACGTTTAATTTTGAAACCACATGTCAGATTCCGGTAAACATTGGTAATTGTAAAGAAATTGCAATTATCTAGGGTGATAACTGGTTTCCTATGGTAAAATTATGAACTGGAAAGAAAATATAACGATTTAGAAGTTTCCCATACTAATGGTCAAAAATGATATAAAACACTATATTCTATTTCAAGTTCATATTTTTACAGTCGAAAACTAGTTATAAACCTAGATAATTGCAATATCTTTAAAATTACAAAATTTTGTCCAAATCGGACATGTCGTTTTGAAATAAAACGTAGACTACGTTTGTATGGAAAGTTGTATTGTGGTCTAGGGTCGGGGGACCCTTAAGCTTGTATTTCCTAAGTCGCCTCCTACGACATCCACGGGAAGACTTGGAGTGGTCCTATTCTACTCTGCCGGATACCACACGGCCTTACACACATATGTCGCAGCCATATTATGGTTAAATTTGCCAGCTAATTGGATGCCTAGACCGTTCCTTGAAGGCCGGCATCCAGTTAAATGACACCAAAACAAATATGGCGTCAACAGCGCAAACAGCTGTGAATGTTATTTTTCGTTCACATATCTCATCAAAACTCATTTTTAGGGTTCCGTAGTAAATAAGGAACCCTCATAGTTTCGCAATGTCTGTCTAACTTATACAATGTACTCAGAAAAAGATTTTTTTACACAAATTTAATAAAAAATTAGTAAATACAAAGGCGCCATTCGTAGCTACGGAATCCTAACCTGCGCATGGTCCGACACGCGCCTAGTCAGATTTATTTATTTTTAATATTTCTCTATTACTATGTCTTTATTAGTGGTAGGTATTTGTTACAAAAATGTTATTATTTGTAAACTAAAACCACATACTTTTAAATTCATAAATATCCAATTTAACTTAATGACTATACTTGTTAAACATTGCGTTCAATGACTTGGCTAGTCGTCCTTCAGTTATTTAATTGGTTGCCTGGTTTTCCAGAAGTGTCCACTTAGCTGGCTGATATAACCAGATGGCTGCCACGGAGTACCTATTCCTCGAAGCGCAACGATTATAAAATTTTAATAATTTTAATTGCTATCGTCGAGCGCAACTAAAGGTGTGCTTCAAAGAATACTTCAAAAGTATTTAAATTTTATTTCTCGAAGCGATTGAAAAAGCTATGCGCTTCGAGAAATAGTTAAAGTGCGGCTCATTAGGTGCGCTTCAAAATAGTTGCGCGTTGCGACAAATACATTACATACATGCATACATTCACTCATACACTAGTTATTCAAGTCTTTATCCCTTATAGAGCAAATCAGCTATGTCGGTTGCCACACAGAGTCTAGGGCCGAAAAAACCAAATATGCTACGCCTAAAATGTTTTGTCTGCCTCATTAGTTTTGTATCAGTAGGTACTAATCTGTATCGTATAATATCGTCATCACCATTTCAACCAGATAGGAACTCTACTACTTGACATATCCAGGTGCCAGTAAGATCTATATGCTTCTCTCAAGAATTTCCGAATCAATGGTCGTCTTCGGTGGGCCATCGATTCGTCGGGTTAATCCCCCACTTCAATGAGTGATTTGTTCTTCTGCAATACTGGCTTTTAAAACATAACAAAAGAATGCGAGACTGTAAAGAAATAAACAAAAAACAAGTTTATTTTCCAGGCCAATTAAAGAGACTCCCAATTTTCAAGCCAATATTTTAAATTTAAACTTTATTTACCAAAACAATATAATTATAAGATCGATTTCTTAATCTACAAATTTAACCCTTTCAGTTAAAGACATATTTTCATACTTTGTGTTGCTCACGCCCAATTTCACACTCATAACTTTTAAACCGCTGAACCGATCCCCATCCAACAAAAGCTAAGAATCATCTTTCAGCCAAAAGAAACCGCCAAAAAATCGGCTCATTCGTTTAGGCGCTATTATGCCACAGGCAGACAGACACGCAGACACTTTAGATACACAGACATGTCAAACTTATAACACCCCTCTTTTTGTCGGAGGTTAGAAATGAAAACAAGTTGTCCATGGTCATCTTACTGGTGCCTCTAACATGCAGTATAAGTGCAATACTTGAGCACAGCGATGCAACAGTCAAATTTGAGCAGCGCGATGATCTCGACGGAGCACAGTTAATCAGGTTTGCACAGCTGCCGACCGCCATCATGCCGTTGGGCCACAAAAACAACCTAGTTGTAGCAAAACTACTATTAAATTCATTTTTATTTGGATGTCCTTCGCCCGCGGCAGTAGCGTTTGCGAATTCTGTAACCATTAAAAAAAAACTAAATTTTGGAGTAGGGTTAATTATGCAATGGTTGAAATGGCGTCCGGTCTCATGAGACCGCTTGGTGCCTGGAAAAATGCATCCAGTATAAAAAAAGTTTTGATGTCTGCGCGTTGTTTACAAGAATCGTCTCTTTATCTTCATTGCTTAGAGTAGCAAAACATCGCTGGTTGAATTACCAGCGATGATTTGGTTAAGCAAATCTCATTACAGTGTGTTAAGTAACAAAACGCTATAACCGTTTCTGTTTTTATCAGCAACAGTTAACTTCATGGCCCACGAGTTTGGCTCATAGATTTAAAACCGTTGTTATTCGAAGCCCGCGCGTTGTATTAGCGGATCTGTTCAACCTGCTATGTCTTCATACGAGTACCAGAACATCGCTAGTTGAATAACCAGCGATGGTTTGGTTAAGTGAATTTAATTTCAGCACAAGCTGTCCAAGTCCATCTTGCGGGTGTCTCTAATATGCAGCAGCATAATTGCAATACTTAAGCACAGCGAGGCAACAGTCAAATTTGAGCAGTGCGATGGTCTCGACGGAGCACAAGTTAATCAGGTTTGCACAGCTGCCGACCGCCATCATGCCAGTGGGCCACTAAAACAACCTAGTTGTAGGAAAACTACTATAAAAGAGATATTTATTTCCATTTCGATGTCCCTCGCTCGCTGCAAAAGCGTTTGCGAATTCTGTAACCATTAAAAATTTCTAAATTTTGGGATTATGGTTTATCATGCAATAGTTAAAATGGCGTCCAGTCTCATGAGACCGCTGCGCGTTGTTTGCAAGAATCGTCAAACGTAAAACAGTTGTTATTCGAATCCCGCGCGTAGTGTTAGCAGATCTGTTTGACCTTTCATGTTTTCATCGCTGGTTGAATTACTAACGATGAATTTCATATCAGCATATTTTATAGTAATACAACGCTATAACCGTTTCTGTTTCTATCAGCAACAGTTAACTTCATGGCCCACAGGTTTGGCTCATCGACGTAAAACCGTTGTTATTCGAAGCCCGCGCGTTGTGTTAGCGGATCTGTTCGACCTGCCATGTTTTCATACGAGTAGCAGAACATTGCCGGTAATCCAGGTTTGGTTAAGCGAATTTCATTTTCAGCTTATTTCACTTGCTTTAGGTTTAAATTTTTAGCAATATTAACAATTTTTTTTAGTTTCTTTTTAAGTGTGCTTTTCGAATTTAATTATGGTATCTCCCTTATATGTTTGTAGAAGTTTCTTTAGTTTTATTCACACTGAACTAAAAAATAAGAACCTTCTTGGATCAGACCTTCTTCATATATATTTTCTAGTTCAGGAAAATTATTTAATGATAATGAAGTTTTACGCGTTGTGTAAAGGTTTATTATTGGGTTTATCACTTTGATTTTTAACGTTATTTACATTTTGGAAGATTTTGGAAGGTGAGCTTGTGATTCTTCTAAATAAAATTTAATTTTAATTTAATTTAGGTATGGTAGATACTTTCAATATGGTATGGTAAGGTATAAAAAAAAATATGTCATAGATGAATGCTTTAAAAATAGCCAAGTTTTTGCACCATTGGCTACTTGTGACAAAAACATGAGATTAAATGGTCTATATACAAAGTGTCAGGGTCTGTACTAGATGACTATAGTATAACACCCAAAATTTGTATGGGAATGTTGATTTTTTTTTGGTTTCTTGGTTGATATTTTAATTGCATTATACTATAGTTATCTAAGTAAAGCCCATGGTTCAATTTATTACGGGTATGTCCCTTCCAAGTTGCATAAAGCAAAAATGAATTTAATGTTTTGGTGAAATTTCATCCGCTCTTACTAGAGATGAAATTTCTAGGTACTAAATTTGACACAAACAAAGCCGCTGTGAGGCTTTGTTCACACCAGGAGTATTATCTGTCAGCTCCAGAATTTCGGGGACCTAAAGCCTAATCTGAGAATTTCGGTTATACAAACGTTAGACCTATTTTAGAAATTAGCAAAATAGGTATGTTAATCCGGTTTAAAAAAACGGGAAGAGATAAATAAAACTATAAAATAAATCTATATCAAATTATAAAAACGACTACATACATGAAAGTCTTGCTTTAAAAAATTGGCAAAAGAGTGTCTTCGTTCTGAATTTGGATAGAGTTTGGCGGAACAATTTGAGTTAGCAAAGGGGTGGTTGAAATCGGTGAAGGATGCTTCCGTTACAGGCTATCCAGAGCCTATTTAATATGCGATGCAAGGGGGTCATCAGGAAAAAGGACGCGAGCTTAATTTCTTAGATCTCCATCCATTACCTTATTTTCGACCATTTTTAGGGTTCCGTACCTCAAAAGGAAAAAACGGAACCCTTATAGGATCACTTTGTTGTCCGTCTGTCCGTCCGTCCGTCCGTCTGTCAAGACCCTTTTTCTCAGGAACGCGTGGAGGTATGAAGCTGAAATTTATATCAATTACTCAGGTCTACTGTCCCTTGAAGCTGTGAAAAAATCAAACTTCTAAGCCAACGCAATCAAAAGATACAGCCGTTTATGCCGCAAATTTTCGACACTTGCAAGGGAATCAAAACCTACAGGGTGCTTCCCGTGAACTCAGAATCTTGAAATTTGGTACGAAGCAACGTCTTATAGCATAGATAAAGGAAAAATTACGAAAACCATAAATTTTTAGTTACATCACATAATATATATTTTTTTAATAATTTTAAACTTACTACCCATTTCCTCATAAACGCGTAGAGGTATTAAATTTGTACGGAACCCTCGGTGCGCGAGTCCGACTCGCACTTGGCCGGTTTTTTTAAGATACTTTTGTTTGTCATGTCCTAGTATAGGCTCGGGATCCTATACTAGGACATGACAAACAAAAGTATCTTAAAAAATGGAGAACGACAATATATAGAACGACCTTCACCGTCATGCTTATTTGATGAAACGTATTTTATGTTTAATTTAATATGTCTGTGGGAGAAAAATATTTATTTACCTACAAAAATATATTGTGTTGATATTTTATTATTTTACATAGCAAAATGGCACCTGCCTGTCGTAAACAACAGCTGCGGTTAATATCCCCACTATTGCCTTAATTTGAACGGCGTATAAAAGCGTCGCTCAGTCGATAAAATACTCAGTCTTGTTCAAACCGCCGTACTGTGCACAACTCGTTTGCGTACTTTGCTGTGACTTGGCCATGACTCATTTCATTGTGATTATTGTAATGGATCGGTGATCTGATTTATTACAATGACTATTTGTTTCAACCTGACGATAAGCCCAGGTGGACACAGAACATCTGTGTGGGCCAGAGTATTTCATTTTACACATGTGGTTGTAATGCATGGATCAGCGCGAGGAGGGGCGCTCATCTTATCGTCACGCTCTTTATTTTTTTAGGTACCGCGTAAAAGCCACCCTGGCTCCCACATCAGAAGTGGGATGAGGATCTGGAGCTCACATGAGAGAAAACCCATGTTTTAGTAGTGACACGACTTATCCTCAATTGCCAGTGGCACTGGAACATTTGCACCTGGAACTCCTGGAAGTGACAGGATCTGAATGCTAATACCATCTTTATTTCAGGAGGTAAGGTACTGAAGTGTTACTAAGTGAATTAAAATGTGCCAGCTGCTCATGGCCACCACGTTGCGGCCAGATTGGAGCTATCAGCAATACGCAGCAGGCGCTGGAAATTCCTGGTAAAGTGAAGTGAAGAAGCGAATAGATCTCGTGTGTTTCTGTGCCGTAACCTTGTCTGGTAGATTGCTACGATAATCTGGTGAGATTTCATTTTGTTTACTATTTTAGAGCAAAGTGTTAATGAATTAATAGTCTTTCAGCTTTTAACTTGTATTTTGACCACTATTCAAGCAGTTTTACGAAAAATTTGCTAGGCTTAGTATGGTGATTTTTCGGTTGTAATCGATATACCGGTTGTTGTTTGGAGGCCACATGAGGAGGTGGCATAAATCGCTATCGGAAGGAGCTGATAATGACACCGGTTGCTATTCCTGGCTAGTGTAGCCGATTTTGAATAATGAGAATTATGAACTTGCAATATATGGCGTAAGAATACTGGTCAAATATAAAAGTTTTAAGATACTCTATGATTAGCAAATCCGGAGAGATAACCTCTGCCAGCCTATCCTCAGTATTGGACTTAGAGTGGCTGATGCTGATGACGTGGTAACGGCTGTGACGGCGGATCTGCAGCAATGGTGAAATGGTTTAACAGGATTAAGACCATGTGAGTAATATTATTGTTTACTATGTTTAATGTTTTTTTGAAGTGATATCCCGTTACCAAGATAATTTTAATCTATAGTTTAATCGATAGTTGCGATTAAACATTCTGATCAAGTATTTTTCATGAATATCGTACAGACACATTTTTACTGTTGAGAAATCTTAGCGTATAGGTTAAGCTGCAAAATCGTAAAAAATATTTTACCACAATAACTGTAGTAAAAAAGTTCTATTAATAGCACTGTTCAAGTGTGTTCTTCTCGACAATATTAGATACCCAGTTGAAACGTATTTTGCTCTTATGTCTTCTTCAGTCATTTGCTCAACGATGAGCTTTGTGATGATGATTGCTTTTCATTTATGCCGATTTTTCACCTGTTTTAGTACTTCAGAGATCGAAAATTTCCGGTCATTAAACTCTCAGTGAACATACAAGTGTTCCTACGATAGACTTGGAAGTCAAAAGTCATCGTTGAGAAAACCGATAGTAGAGTTTTGAGCTCATTGCCATATGCCTTGTTTATGTTTTTGTGACCGTACTAGAGTTACGCCGTAGTCCACGTGGCAGTTGGCGGTCAGCTCTAGCGCAGGTCGACTTTTGGAAGGAAACCATAAGGTCCGGAGGACCCTGCGATCACAGAATGGTGATGCGCGTTGTGGCTAATGATGGCAATTCTGATAGTGGATGACTTGAGTTTATTTCATTATAGTTCACTGTAAATAATTTTTTTTATTTCCTCATATGTTAATTATTCTTTCTTTGTTTAACTAAAATAAAACTTAAATATTAAAAATAAATTACTTATAAACGTATACAATTACAAATAAAAAATATCCCTTAAATCCTTCCCCTGCGGAAGAGTGCCCAGAAGGCTGTAAATACAGTTTGATTATCTCTTTTGACTCAATAATTACTTTAAATCAAATCAAATCATTTTAATTTTTAGACATCATGAAAACAAATTAATTTTATCATTTTCGTTAATTAAACAATTAAAAAAAAGACATTTCAAATAACCGAAGTTCTTGATGTAGACTGACATGTTTTGAGGTCATTAGTTAACAGGCGTACCCGTAACCATTCATGACTTGAATAAGAAGATGCCTGGGGCCAAGTACCTATTGAGATTGTTAAAAAAAAAGACGATATTGATGATTGGAACTGTTTATCGATTCAGTAGTCGGAGACTGTACCATTATTCCTTAGCCATAGCTTAATAGAAATTGGTGTCGTCTCCTTGAAAATTCCGTGTGCAAGCGGTAAGCGGCACTATTAGGTAGTACAGTCAGGTCTTGCTTAGTAGCATAGGTCATAGAGTCATCGTCTGACTCGGGATCCCAGCGGAGAAGTCCAGTCATGAATGCGATACCAGATGTGCAACTGTAGTAGATTTCAATCTGTTCAAATTATTCTCTTTTTAAAATAATTAATATAGATCAATAATACAGGGTCTCAGTAATCCTAGGTAATACATTGATTGAAATAAGTTGATGCTATAGATAGCTAGCAGTAAATGACAATGCAACGGATAACATTTAATTTCATTATAAGTCTACTTTGATTTAGAACATATAATAATAGCAAACATTGCCTCCTAATAGCTGACAGTTATTAATAAACTGTGTAAAGTAGTAGAGACGTAATCACTCTTATTTTTGGCAAAACTTAAGGGAACAGAATAGCCGAACGGTGTATTTTTTATGTTTTATTTCAATCTCAGATACAACACCCAAGGACGGGTGTACTATCAGAAACGCCAATCAAGGCGTAATAAGCCATGTCTGTATAAAACTAGATTTCTTTGCTTTTAATGATTTGATGATGTTTGGTAGCAATTCCGTGTCAACGTCATTGTGGACAATTGACATAAGGATAGATGACGTTTAAATTGGACGAAATCATGTCTTGTTCTATTTTTAAAAGATTAAAAGATCAAACATTTATTTGTTAACTAAAAATCATAATACATACACATCTTAGGTATATTGATGTTCTAATCATATCAACTCATAGATTATTGCAAATATAATGGGTAAATGTCAATCAGTTAAATTAATTAACTGAACATAGTTATAAAATAATACTACTGAACAAAATTTTATGCGTTATATGTCAATATCAAAAATCAAATAAAAATTGAATTCAGTACTTATTTACATCAAAATTTATTAAGTGGTCAATGAGAGTTCAGACAAATTACTTCACAATAATTGAAAAAATCCTTTGATAAGACAAAGGCAAAAATTGTTCCTTTAATTAAATCCAATTCAATTCAAATATAGTTTTGTTCTCGTGGAATACTTGTAACATCTCTTGATGGTCCTCACTTTGTTTCGATGCACAGTTGTTGGCGTCGAGTGGGTACTTACAGCTAAGTTTTTATGTAAATAAGGTGCTCTGTGAAAGGGCTTGTTGTGGAACCGATGACTACCTTAAAGACTGAAGAATCTGGGTTCACCTTGGCGCGGTTCCATCTAAAAGGTTTGTGTACTCACTGATGTCGTAATTTGGTACATAATGAATATACAACTTGACATTACTTTGGAGTTTTGACATTCTAAAAATTAAATTTGAATTATATTATGAACATGTATTATCTATTCACATATCAACATTAAACGTTGATTTAGTTGTGATTACAATTTAAATTTTGTGTCGTGGTTTTGGTGAAACAAAACTAACCAATAATAAATAAACTTGATGTAATTTTTGAGTTCCACGAGTTACTAATTAAATAAACGATAAACTATATGATAATACAATACCGGTAATAAATTGTATGTTTCTCACGATTAGTATTCTCTTAAAATAAAAATAAATAAATTAATTAAAGAGTCCTTGAATGATTAAGTATATTATTATCAATTTTCAAAGGCATCTAGGGGCGCCTGGCCAACGCTCACTTGTGCATTTGTTAATTGATGATACAGGTTATTTAATTTGAATTATTTCATATAATAGGTTGTTTTATTTCGTATGTTTTTGATTAATATTTATATATTACAATAATTACAAAATACGACCACAAAGAAATATTATTTTTGCAAAAAATAAAACAAGAAAATTGGTTAATTAATGTTGGTTAATTAATGAAGCAGTACATAATTCGAATTTAAATTGAAGTTTCAATTGAATTTTGATTTGAATATGAAAATGGAAACGTGATGGAGAATCTCTTCCGTACACGCCACACCAATGGCGGTGACGTCAGGAGCGCTGTACGTGCGTCCTTTTCCTGTTACTTGTCAGTTTCCCCTTCCATCAGATTTCAAAGGCTTATAACCTGATCACAAAAAGAATTTGTGTTCAGTTTTGGATTATGTTACTTATTGATATAAATATAAAAAATAATTGATTAAAATATCGTACTTATGGGTCTGGTTATTTGACCTCTGCTGTGTGATTTGTTATTATATGATCATGTGATTTGATCCTTTTTTAGTCAATCATTGTTTGGCATACACGTAGTCTTATCCAGACTGGTTGTGTGCTATATAATGATGGCTTTTACCGCCGCGCCCATTGGGCATCATTACCGAGGCGACAATATTTCATTAATTTATATGCCGTGCCAGGTATGTTACTGGCTGTTTACCGAGGCAAGAATATGTTATTTATTTGCCGTGCCAGGTATGTTACTGGCTATTTACCGAGGCAAGAATATTTTATTTATTAGCCGTGCCAGATATGTTACTGGCTATTTACCGAGGCAAGAATATTTTACTTATTTATGAGCCGTGCCAGGTACGTAACTGGCTATTTACCGAGGCAAGAATATGTTATTTATTTATTGGCCGTGCCAGGTATGTTACTGGCTATTTACCGAGGCAACTTTTGTGACTATGACCAAGTCACTTTTATTCGTGCCGAGCCAATTTCGGGCATTTTTTACCGAGGTACGAATGAATCAAATTCTATTTTATATACTTGTTGTTGTTATCTTTATTTCAGATTAGATTACTGAGATTAAAATTGTTTAAAATTGTTCGCGAGCCTGCCTAATGTTGGCTGCTCGTCAGAATGGCCGTGTGGGAGAAAAATATTTATTTACCTACAAAAATATATTGTGTTGATATTTTATTATTTTACATAGCAAAATGGCACCTGCCTGTCGTAAACAACAGCTGCGGTTAATATCCCCACTATTGCCTTAATTTGAACGGCGTATAAAAGCGTCGCTCAGTCGATAAAATACTCAGTCTTGTTCAAACCGCTGTACTGTGCACAACTCGTTTGCGTACTTTGCTGTGACTTGGCCATGACTCATTTCATTGTGATTATTGTAATGGATCGGTGATCTGATTTATTACAATGACTATTTGTTTCAACCTGACGATAAGCCCAGGTGGACACAGAACATCTGTGTGGGCCAGAGTATTTCATTTTACACATGTGGTTGTAATGCATGGATCAGCGCGAGGAGGGGCGCTCATCTTATCGTCACGCTCTTTATTTTTTTAGGTACCGCGTAAAAGCCACCCTGGCTCCCACATGTCAATAAAGATATTGCATATGGGTTGCCTAACAAATTTCAGCCCAGGATATGATTAATTAATAATTTCATTTTTTTTTTAATATTTCTTCGGTTTTCTTATTAGACAAATTCTATATCAATCGAAAGTATGAAGCCCATAGAATATGAAAACGTTAAGTTGCCTATTCTTTTCCGGTCACAACTCTTGGGTTGCCAGGTATAAACAGGTAAATCGACAGATAAAGCATTTTGCACCGGTCTGATTATTGAATAAAAATTAAATGAAAATAAAGTTTATTGTATTTTAACCACGGTGGTATAGGGTTGCCTGCGAAAAATCAGTCCAATGAGGACAAATTGCGACGTATGGGTATAGATTATATCTTAATGGGAAACAGACTATGTTCCGTTGCAGGTAATGTCGATTAGTTGCTTGCTGCAACACGACCGATACATTACGTTCTATCTTAGGGATAGAAACACATATTATACCAGATACTAGTGTGTTAACGTTGAGGTAAACCGATTTGAAATCCCAGTTTATCTGCAGGTAACATGCATGTGTAACAGATGAAACTGCCAGGTAAGCTTAAAAAGGTAAATACATTATTATACATGTATAGTCATTGTTGATAATACTTTTGAAGTGGCTCTCTATTTGGCTAATACGTAAATTGCTCCTCAATGAAAAATGTTGACATTAGACTGAATATAATCGTATTGATGTAGACAAACATACAAAATAAAACAAATATACCTATACAAAAAACAACAAAATACTTTAAGGCAGCCTGTAAAATCTGACACCAGTGTTGGCCACTTACACACATGAAAAACAAAAGAACAAAAGTCGTATGGTCTCGACAGAGTGGTCCTGATTATGGGTTGGTCCATGGCCGCTTGCTTTTGGAATTTTTCTCCACATATCTCTGTCTGCGGCTTTCTTGAAGCATTCCGTTGCTGGGCACTGTGTTACAGCTTTGACAAGATCTAACCACCTCGTTCGAGACTGACCACGCAAGCGCTCGCCTTCAATTCGACCCTGAATCACCAAATGCTGCAGTTTTCTTTGTGGGTGACATGGCCGGAGAAGGATTTAAAGATTCTAAACTGCACAATCGACGAGAGCCTCTTCTTAATTCTCAATTCCTTCTATATGGAGATGTTAGTACTATGTATTGTCCAAATTATTCATCCAAACACAAGTACAAAAAACAAACACAATACATATTTACACAAATTCTCCCTGAGAAAATCCCTAGGAAATATATAAAAAAGTTATTCGTGAACTCGTATACTTTATTCATATTTTATGCAACACCAATTTTCTTTTCACCCATACACACTATCCTATGCAAAACTTACTCGTAAAACGTTTGGTTTGGACGTCAAACATGTTCGAAGATAAATCCGGAGATTGTCATAGACTAGTCGTGCAAACGTTTTAGACAAGATTTGTTTCTTTTTTTCATATGTGTGTTGTGTGTGTGTGGCGACCACCACTGATGTAAAAAATTATTTAAGTTGCTTGAAGGTATATCATCATAGGATTGTTCTCTTGCAGTGGAGACAAAAATACCTGATGATGATGAGGTTTTGACCACCTTACTCTGCCTACCCGATGGTAGACCGTGCTTTGGTAACCTTCTACATCCGTTTAGTGATTCAAATATTTATGACTTCATTTGAAACTTGCTTAATAAAGATAAGTCAGTATTATATTTAGATAATATTCAAAGTGCCTCATCCATTTTTACCTTAAAGTCTATGGAGGCTGGATTAAAGTTTACTTGCATTTTAGAAAGTTTCTAAGTGTCACATGTACAAAGTTTATTTAGTAGGGCAAGCGGTAGTTTAATCTTGACTTCGAGTAACTTCCTCAAACTTGCATGTTCGTGTTCTTTATGGAAATAACTTTTTTATTGGTATTTTTAGTATAACCGGTGATTTATACACTGTCGATATGATTATACGTTATGATCTCCTTATAGGTAATGTTTTCTATCAAATCTAAGGTGATACGAGTAAGTACTTTTTGCACTTCTTCTCTGCGTGTCGATGTCAATTCGAAACGAAATATTTTGCTGGGTCCAGTATTAAGTAAAGTAAAAGAAATGTTTAAAGTTACTAATATCTATTTAATTAGCAGCAGTTAAATTGATTATGATTATTACAAAATAAAAAACTGCAAAAGCAGATTTCATTAAGGCTGTATCGTTTTAAATCCAAAATCCAGTAACAGTCTAATGATTGAGCGCATAACAAGACTTCCCTCGCATTGTTTGTGACAGACAGCGCTTTGTGCTTATCGGAGTGCAAGCGCAATACAAACGAGACCGGTTCAAACCGGTTCGGAGCGGTTCAGGTCGGCTACACACTTGTTCGAGTCACATGAGTTGTTTTGACATTGTTTTCCATTTAAACTGCGTCTTCCACAAGTCAAAAGTCAACAATCATGTATCTTTGAATATTTGTATTACTTGTTATTTGAATATAATGTAAAACCTATTAGAATACTATTAAAGACACATTGTCAAACCGATGAGCGAAGCGTTTTAGTTTCGAGATTGGCCAAAAATGGCTTCGTCCGGCTGTCTGACTGTTTCTCGGGAAATTTTGTGATAAGGTTTAAAAATTTACTCTGTTGTTTTGTTTTAAAATAAATTCCGTTTTCGGAATTTTTCAGAATTGCGAAATTGTAAGGAATGAATTTTTTTTAAATCATATTTCGGGCATTTCGAAAAATGTTTTAAACTTTTTTGTTATTAAGACGCAAGTGTTTTGTCTGAACAACTTTTTTATCCGATAAACTTCAATTACTCTCGCGAGGTCTACAGCTAACTATATTTATATTAACAGCATAGCCTATTGGCAGATTCAGATTTTCGCCCATTCTATTTCCCAGACCATCATGGAAGACTTTGTCTCGATTTATCGCGAAATGAATCATCTGTATAATTAGCCTTATACTTGACGCTATGCTAGTTTGAAATAATTTAGAAACAATTAAATAATTGAAAGGGTAAAAGTCGGCTACACACTTGTTCGAGCAGAGATTGTTATGTTGGCATACGTTGTAATTACGTTTTTTGTGCATGTAAGTAGGTAATATCGGGCTTAGATTTTTTAAGCAACGAACGGTTTTATTTGCCTTTTGAAGCACGAAGAGAAGCTCAAGAAATTTGTATGCCACTTTCTATTAAAAGCAACTATCAGATATCAGGCTAATAGCAATCTTTCTCTTTCGTCGATTTGTTCTCAGTGGATTTTTCTCTCAAAAATCTCGATATTGATGCGAAGAACAATCTACGTTGATCCACGAACGACCACCCCAACGACGTCGCGACGTCGTTGGGTCGGTCGTTCGTGGGTCGTGTAACCCTTTGGTGTGGAATTTGGTCAAGAGGAATAATTCGACCATGTTTCTTTGGAGATGCTATGGGTGCTGCTGTTACAGTGAATGGAGATCGGTACCGTGAGACGATAGACATATTTTTGTTACATCAAATGAATCAGTTAGGCTTAGGAAACATGTGGTTCCAACAGGACGGGGCCACATGTCATACGGCACCTGCCACAATGGAAACATTAGAAATAACGTTTCCGGGTCGATTAATCTCGAGAAACGTTGACATTGATTGGCCCCCAAAATCCCCGGATCTGACTTATTTCTGTGGGGCTATCTAAAGGGACGTATGTATGCTGACAGGCCAATAAACCTTCAACAATGAAAACAAAAGTACCTGGGCGACCGAGCTATGCTCGGTTATTACTATTTATTGTGAAAAAAAAAAACAAAAGTAAGTCACCGAGCGGGATTCAAACCCGTAACATTCGTTTGTTGGTGTCCGCGTATTAGCCCGCTGGACCAGACGAACAGTGGCCGGCAGGACGAAATTAGCGACTATATTCTCCGTGGAAAGAAAAACGCATGAAAACTCGAAAAGACGCGTTTTCCCAAACATAAGACTAGATCGATTGTTTACCCCCGAAAACCCCCATATACCAAATTTCAGCGAAATCGTTAGAGCCGTTTCCGAGATCACAGAAATAAATTTATATACATATAAATATAAAAGATTTCCCCTTTAAAATGTATAAGATATTTGAGACACAGTCACTGAAATAACACCAGAAATGTGGACATTTGTGTGATATTATTTTCCAAAATTATTTGCCGGCCATATATACAACATTTGAAAATAATACTTGCATTTTTACTATTTCATAAAATAAAATTTTAAAAACAAAGTGAATACCTGTTATTTGCCCAACCTGTATATTTGTATTTATTTGATAAATTGAATTTGATTGTGTAGCAAGCCTAATACCGATTAGCTCGGTGTGCCCCGGACACATCAATTATATTTGACGGACGATCAAATGCATTGAGTTTAATGGAACGGCTAAATGGTGAATCGAAAATCTGGTAACGCGTCATATTTAATCAAATGTCCAATTTTAATGCGTATTATTGAATTTTATTTATCCATAATCACGATTTGTTCTTTTGTGTTTAATATTCAATGATAGGAGTTAAAACATTTATTTTCTTTATTCCCTTTAAAAATAATTGACTATATTAACTAATTTATTTTGCTTCTAAAGTTTTTTACTACAAAACAAATCAAGATGATTACTTGACAAAGAAATAATTTTATAAAAGTTATTAGTAAGTACACTACATACACTACTCGTATTTTTATTTTACTTAAGTTTATTTTGTCCACGCCTATATTTACCTGTTTTCTTTTCTTTTCCTCTCCTGGATCTGCTGGAAGAGATTTTATATGAAATAAGCAGTACCTATGTACTCAATGTTCTTACTTTGTTTGTTTCAGTGTTTATATTTTGTGTACATGAATTTTGTAAATAAATAAGTAAGTAAATGAAAAAGAATTACTGACGAAATCTTGCTCACTCACAGTTCACATCAGATCATCATCGTTGCGCCAGACATTAAAAAAGCAGCCGAAGAATATTTCATTTCCATCATATTGCTACGCGACCCAAAAAAAGGATACATACGTCAATAACTCCGTATTCTTCATTACACAAAAAACCGCGAAAGTCCTTTGTCAGTAATATATTCGAGCCTCGTTTATTACGAGGTCGTCAGTTTAATAAGTTGTCCCTTTGATGTTATATTGCGGTATTAGAGGCTTTGTATCGCGGAAATGTGGGAAAAGATTTGTAGCGGGTTATTCTCACCGCAGGAAGGTCAATACAATTGTGCAATTACAAAAGTCTGCTTACTATACAACGTGGAAGGGATATACCCGTAATAAACCGAACCATGGGCTATACTATAACACTATAGTTTAATGATAACAAAATAACAGTAAAAAATAAATATAAATTCGACATTCCCATACTTATTTCCCGAGCAGCTGCATACTTAAGGAAATGCCGAATTTTTAACTTAGGCAGTTTAGAAAATCTAACACCGTAAATGTGATTTATACTATACTAGCTGTAACCGCGGGCTTCACTCCCCGTAGGAATTTCGGGATAAAGAGTACCCTATGTCCTTCCCCTATCCTTAAACTATATTTGTACCAAATTTCATCCAAATCGGTTCAGTAGTTTAAGCGTGATGAGTTGACAAACAAACAAACAAATATACAAACTCACTTTCTCATTTATAATATTAGTTAGATTAGTTGGATGTTTCTCACTAACATACACTAAAAAGAATAATGAAGACTACTCATACTTAAAGTTATCATATTATAACTAAAAGAAAACGCTACAAGAGCACACATGCGAGCCAAGTATCCTGAGAGCTTACAGTTAATCCCCGTCTTAGAATCCATTATGGCAGCCTTTGAGTTATGTCTTAATCTTTATTGGAGTATGGATATGTGAGCCTTAAGCTTCTTATAAAATGCGCGCTCATGTGATATGCTCAGAAGAAATCTGAATAGTAACTTTATATAAATTACGGTTCATTTGAGGACCTCTATGGCCTAGTGGTCATGATGCCAAACAGTCACGCCGGAGGTCAGGTCAAGATGAGAAATGACCTACGTCTTGGATGTTGTATGTATATGTATTTGTTATAAAATATCGTATCGTTGAGTTAGTATCCCGTAACACAAGTCTTAAACTTACTTTGAGGCTAGCTCAATCTGTGTAATATGTCCGTGTATGTTTATTTATTTATTAAAATAATCTTTTTTTTTTACAAAATCTTCCCAGATTTTGTAAAAACAGAATTAACCAGCTACTTCTCTTCTTTCGTTTTATTGTTAAAGTTATTTGAGGGAATTAACTAGCTTGCAACTCATCACATATCATATGTGAGTCGTATATCATCGTACATGTAAAAGAACTACAGGTTTAGAATACTTGTCATATATCATAAATAAAAACAAAACATTAGCTAAAGGAAACCTCTTTGGCCACTTTTTGACAAAATAAAATGATCGACTTTATGAAACTCAAACTTTGTAGGCCAAATACTCCGCTGAGCCCTATCTGGAGTAAATGATTTGATTCCCCTAGCGTGTGTTCCAGGCAGTTGTAAAAAGAGGGCCGGGCCGTGGTTTCAATTATGGTAGGCGCTAATGTTATGCAAAAGTTGTGTTATTATTCGTGTGGCTATACTTTGCTGTGGAAAAGATGGGACACTTTCATTTTTCTAACAGATAATAGTATACAAACCAGTGGACTGTAATCCGCCAGATAAAAACAAGTCAAATCAGCCTTGTTTCTTAAAATAAAAACTATGGGAATTGCATGAAATAACCAGCCGTGACGTCATACTTTTTTTAAATTGAAATACCTCTCCCACTATCAGTTTTCGCATTACTAAATCTTGTTGAAAATAGATAATATGATCATTCTAAAATAACACTATTTTGTACGTTTATTTAACTAACTTTATTTTGGAAATCTTTGGGTGAGGCCTATGTCCACCAGTGGACATTATGCGGCTAAAATCTTGATGATGATGATTATATTAACTGTACCGAATAATATGTTTTTGACCCAGTTCACATCCCTATTCTATGCAAGCATAATCGAGCTCAACAAATTACTACGTCAAAGTACACTAGCAGTTCGCCCCAACTGAAAACAGATACAGAGCTCGGCAACCCCTTGACCGATTTGGCTCATGTTCAAACCTAAAAATTCTATTGGCTACCAATTTTCATGAAGCTCCAATTACAACTACTAGAGTTATTATTGAACGAACATATGTTCATAGATTTGGTGTGGGGGGAAGCAGCGAACAAAAAAACAAGCGAAACGGCAAAAAAATAAAAGTAACTAAAAAATCACTTTGATCTGCGTTTATTAAAATATTCACAAAAACACAATAAATCTTCTAACAACGTGTGAACCACCACATTCATCACACTTCGTGCAATCTGCCATTCGTCTTCTCTCTCGCTCTAACATCTGTTCTTTCACTCGCAGCGTTCGGATACACACAAAAAATCTCATTCGTTAAAATCTACCATACATTCGCCTATTCCCGCATAAATAATATAACTATACCAAATAAAAATAAAAACGACGGATTATTCAAGTAGACTCAAAGAACAGTACAGTTGTACTCTTTAAATGTCAACTTATTCTTTGAAGGGACATGTAATTCGAAACGGCGAGTCACGTTACAGGAACTCTATTAAGTTCAGTTAATTGGAGCTTCTGATCTGAAAGCAAAAAATATGTGGCGACGATAAGGAAAAGGAAAAATAACGAGACAAAATTAAGAAATATGGCAAAAAACGTTACAAATGGAAGAATATGAGGAAAAGCCAAATTTGATTGAACCCCAGCCAATTTTCATGGGTATTGGTATTACTTACTATCGTTAAGTATCTGGTACAAGTTTAAACTTAATTTGGGGCTAGTTCAATCAGAGTGATCTATCCTTATTTTTTAATTTAATTGGAATCAATAAAGAAATATTATTTATAAGTTATAAAACTAAAACAAATTGCTTCTATTGCTTTTATTTCTTTCCGGAAATTCGAAGCTTAAAGTCTCATGAAAAATTAATTTCCGTACGCCCGACATTGCTGGTTTTCCCGACTTGCGAAGTCTGTGAAATCAGCTATAATTATGTTTCCACTGAAGTTGATCCGATTAACTGGGAATCAAGTCGAATGCTGCGTATTTCACAAATTCCCATTATGAAACAAGAGCCGCAGGACTGCCACACCTTCCCTATTTTCAACCGATATTAAAAATCTTCCTAATTTAAAGCGTTATCACCCATTAACTTTTAAACGACTGGATCGGTTTTCATCAAACGTGGTGGTCCTAGCCATGTTTGATGAAAATCGGTTCAGTTCAGCAAGGGAAGTTTGCTTTTACGTAAAAATACCGCATTAAAATTGGTTCATCCACTGTCTTCGTAGCGCATTTGAGCAATTTGATACCGCAGACAGTCACATAGATAGACAGACAGACGGATAGACAGACTGTCAAATAGACAAACAGACAAACATTAGCGTAAAACTTATAATTAAAAAAGAAACAGGGTTTATAAATAAGGAATGTCTGGCAGTTCTACGGCTCTCGGTCCATGACCAATATTCTGTATTTTAACTTTTGACAGCTCTCGGAGCTGATGTACGGAATTCATCGTCGACAATTTTATGTCGACGTCATTTGTTTTCTCTTTGGTAAATTTTAACTGTTTCGTTGTTCATACTTATTTATATTTTTATTATGAAAGAGCTTACCCTACCCTTAGTATAAGTTTTTTGCATGTTACGCCGTATGTGTTGAAGGTAATGTAACAGTGTCATATTGGTATTAAAACAATACGCAAAGTAAAACAAAACGGTTTGAACATATTATTAATTTTTATTTTAGAAACGGGGTTTAGCATGAACCTTTATTTGTTTTGTCTACCGTTTCGAATAGGAGTTACATACAACGAACAAAATATATACAGTTAGTGTACCGCGTATAAAGATTATGTAGGTTGTGACATTGTGAAATGCGGGTAGTGTCATTATCAAAAATATCAAAATCAGCTTTCTCCGTCGACAAGACAACACCGCTGCACTCCAGCCAGTCTGTCTGCGACCACGACTTATGTAACTCATAATATAAAAAAAAAATAGCAAGTCCCTTTCTGTTAACCTGTTTTTAAACATTACTACTGTACATTTTTTATATAAATAATTGGGCAAGTGCGTGTCGGGCCACGCGCAGTGTAGGTTTCCGTAGTTGCGAATGCCAACTTTGAGTTCTTGCCACTAAAAACGTCTAAAAACTAATATCTATTGAATTTGTATGAAAATGTCTTTTTTCAAGTACATTTTATAAGTTGATCGCCTATAACTTTTTAATTTGTATACCCTACTTGGCTCTGATAGTTTTCCTTCAAACAACATTATATATGCTATAATTGTGATTTTTTTCACGTGGCCATATATAACCGTTTAGCAGATAGAGGGGGAGGGGACACTTGACTCAAACAAAAATTTGAACTTTAAACCCAAATATTTCAGAAACGGATCCCTAAATCGAAAAATGGTGTTCACAAGCTAACAATATTTTTGAAAGATCTATTCAACGATACCCCACTCAATGTGTTTGCCGAGAAAAAAAATATTGACTACGTCTTTACTTGTATGGCAGCTAAACTGAAAAATTTTTTTTTCCATATTTTATTTCACGACTTTTTCGCCATAATTAATATACATATCCATGCCAAATTACAGCTTTCTAGTACTTATAGTTTCTCTGTAGGACCGTGGACAGACAGACAGATAGACATGGCGAAACTATAAGGGTTCCTTGTTTACTACGGAACCCTAAAAAAAGGAAGGTGTATTGTGTAGGCAACCGATTTATACAATGTATGTGTGTTACATATTATATAAACTCTTTGTGTACTAACAAAGTCTAGAGTACGTCAGTAAACTTAGATTATTTCACTGTAACCTTCCACCTTACACATGCTTGCTTAGAATTTCTTATTCCACTTATTCCAAAAATATGGTAACACTGGTTATTACCAACTTTGCGCTGAGTATCTCTTGACGCGGTCTGGGCACATGTAAATGAGTTGAATACGAAAATATTAACCCCCAGAGTCCTGGTCAGATGTCGCCCTCACAATGCGAGTAATGCTCGTCTCATGCATATTCAGCTTCATAGATTAGAGAGATAAGAAGATTTATAAAGACTTAAGAGTGCGTTGAAGACAGCGAAACCGTCGTCTTGCCGCTCCTCCTAATACTCGCCCTGAGGATGATCGTCTAAACTGATCGAAACTATAAAATATTTATTTAAAAGTGCTTTCAAAAAAAGTCGGTATAGAGTTTTCTCGCTTGCATACTAAACTTTTGTTTATTTAGTTTGGAATTCTTGTTGGTAATTCAAGGGTCGTTTTCATAATGCGAGCCACTTATTTTATCTTCATAAATGACAGACACGAGAAGATTTGTCAAGTCATAGGCCTTTCTAGTGATTTCCAAAATGACTGATCTAGAGCGGCCTGCATCCAGCGCTTTCCCCCAACCTTGGTCAGATCATCTAATGCATGTTGATTGTCTCATGAGTGTTCTTCATAGATTAAAGATAAAAAGATCTGTAAAGATTGCTTTCAATTGCCACTAAGTTTCAGAATAAACAAGTTTATTTTGAATTTAACCAATTTTACTAGATTTGTCTTCTCTGTACTGTTATCAGCGCTCACTGCATTTTTAGCGCATTATATAAAATTTTACGTAGCACTTAACACAGATATTGCATCACTTTTTGTCTGCGACTTGACTTAGAGGACAAAGCTAATGAGTTGTTTAAAAGCTTAAAGTAGACTTAATTAAAATGAACTGCTAGAGTGTA
Organism: Acrobasis consociella; assembly: GCA_963555685.1. NCBI lineage: Eukaryota > Metazoa > Arthropoda > Insecta > Lepidoptera > Pyralidae > Acrobasis > Acrobasis consociella. The sequence continues at coordinate 2,513,162 of OY743107.1, forward strand.
ATGAGAAGAAATGTTTCGAAACTATATTTTCTATCTCACTCGCAATAATTTTCTATGGCAAATGTATAGATGACATGGACGTTGACGTCACCAGTGAATATCGGACTTCTCTTTCTAATTGAAATTTTAAAGTATCACAAGTTCGTCACTAATTAAGATATTATTTTATAAATTCTTTCATATTTTATCAAAGCAGAGCTTATAGAGAATATGCATTTTTTTTTGTTTATATCATAAGCAAAAAAAAAATGCATATTCTCTATTCAATACGTATTCCCGTGTTATTCTCACCTGAACATTTTAAAACTATTTTAAGCGACATTCAATAAAGCTATTGTCACACGGAAGCTGAAAAATGTCCGATAGAGGAACCCCCGTAGTAGCGCAATCAATCAGTGAGAGAAATTGAGACCGTTCAGAAATTTGACAGGTCTATGGCATGAGAGGCAGCGGGGAAGTATACTTTGCCCCGATAGTTTCTTTTTATAAGGTCTTTGGAAGGCGCTGGATCAAGCCGCTCTAGATCGGTAATTTTGGAAAGAGGCCGTCCAGCAGTGGACGAATGCGGCTAAAATGACGATGATAATGATAGTTTCTTTGTATTTAAAGTATATAATTTAGCAGTTTTGTTTTTCAAATTGAAAAAATTGACCAACGTTCGTAGTTTTTTTACACAGCATAAAAACGGTATTAATTCGTTACTTAAAAATAATTTTATTAATCTCGACATGTTACAAAGTGGACATGTCCCTGGAAATGCGTATAATTCAAGTATTTTATACAAGGTAGGTTAGGTTATGGTTGTGCAGGGCGTGTTAATAAATTTGGATTACATATTTGTACAACTTCTCTCTGTCCCAAGATGTACGGGTAAAACAACTTGACATAACAGAATAAGATAACCGTAATGTATGTGTTTAGGGCAGATGTTATCGTATCGATTCTGACTTGACAGTTTGGAATATACTTTCTAAGTGTTATTCGCGTGTTTGTCTTAGCTCCTTTTTTGAGTATCTAAATACGTCTAGTCCTTAATATATATAGTCATCAGTCTTCGTTTTTCTCACAATCCTCTCCATCCACTGGTTGCTTTAAGTGATAAAACCGCCCAATGTAGTCATTTCATGTAAAATTATTTATTTGTGTTATTTTTACTTTTGGTGTTCTATAAAGAGTTATCTATCTATTTATTTACAGGAAGACTCAACGATAATTAACTCTTATGACTTAGACTATCAACTCGATACCTCGACCCATCTTTCAGGCATTTCCTCCCGATAGTCCGCCATTACTAAGGCAAATATTTTTCTCTTTAATTTATTAGGAAAACATATAGGTACTCCCTCACTGTCCCTGAAAATTTAGGGTGTTTGTCGTCAGAATGGCAGTGAAACCTTTTCTGAGACCGGGATTTAAATAAAGGATCACTTTTGAGATTACATACATTTACTAGGAAGGTCGTATGCAAAGTTGGGGCTTTCAACGCTGTTATATATTGAATCCATTCCTATTTTTAGATAGCTTCGCATAAAGTATAATAAAATATACTAACTTATGAGTGTCCTATACTGACGTATGAGTAGAATAGGACCACTTCAAGTCTTCCCATGAATGTCGTAAAAGGGGTTTTAGGAAATACAAGTTACACAAAGTTGGAAAACATCAATGAGACTTCAAGACGTCTGGCCAGCGAGGAGAGTGTTGGCCGAATCCTCTGGCTGCTCTGGCTAAGTATATAAGATGGCGATAAATGATGGTAAGAAGCTGACGACACCTACGTCAAATAACTTAAGAGAAGATTTGGCGTGCTTTGGGCATTAATTTGAAGACCCAGTGATTGTAAAACCTCAATTGTGCTATATTTTCTATATTATGCATCGCTACTCAATTCTCACGATTATATTTACTTGTAGTACTGTTTCGTATTTCTCGGCCTTTCACGAATATTTTAAAGTAAATCTGGAATAGAGAAAAAAACAAGTGCTCTCCCGTCCTGCGCGCGCATCTTGGTTCATTATCTGTTTTCGTGCAGTATCGGCCGTTACACGTCCAGATATTTTTTTTCCAAAAATATTGTTTTCGTAAGTAAAAAGAAGAAATATTAGTACTTATTGTGTTATATATTGTTAGTTGTTGTGAAGTAATCTGAAGATATGGGAAGGAAGCGTAAAAACAGGCATAAAAGCAGTGACCAACTGTTGAAAAGGTTAGAAAGAGAGCTATGGAAGCGAAAGCGTCAATATTCATCCAGCTCAGATCAATCAGACTGATACGTCGGTAAGTTTGTAGGTCATTCCTAAGGGGTAATACTAATATTTAGTATTTGTAGAAAAAAATATTCAAGAAATGAAAAGATGAAATCAACAAGATGGTTGTCATAGCAACGACACAGAGTTCTTTTAAGAAATGACAACTTAAAATTACAAGACGGTTGTCAAAGCAACGACTACAGAGTATTTTGGCAACGATAGCAATGAAATATTTTGAGTGAAATCAGTGTCAGTGATTTGACATCGGTATCGAGTGATGCGAACAGTACGAACTGGGACTGTTACCTTCACCAAGGAGGTCATAGGTAGTGTACAACATTCGACACTATGGTGACCGTATCCTTATTACCTGTCTCACCTATATAAATGTACAATTATTATTGTGATGCGAACAGTACGAACTGGGACTGTTACCTTCACCAAGGAGGTCATAGGTAGTGTACAACATTCGACACTATGGTGACCGTATCCTTATTACTTGTCTCACCTATATAAATGTACAATTATTATTGTGATGCGAACAGTACGAACTGGGACTGTTACCTTCACCAAGGAGGTCATAGGTAGTGTACAACATTCGACACTATGGTGACCGTATCCTTATTACCTGTCTCACCTATATAAATGTACAATTATTATTGTGATGCGAACAGTACGAACTGGGACTGTTACCTTCACAGACATGTCATCGGTAGTGTACAATATTCGACACTATGTGACAAAAATACAAGAAAAATATCATCATTGATAGTAAAAATATTTTTGACATCATTCTTTTCAATGTTTCTTACACATTGTTGTTGAAAACTCGGATAACGAGCTAAGTTATGGGTCAGCCGCTGCACTAGCGGTGGACGATAGCGACTAAACTGAACCAGAATTGGTGAAATCATACCATGTCACTCATGATGAACCAGTGACACTGGTAGTCCATGGTGAACCATCAACATCATTCGTCCCTCCCATGTCGACAGAGAGTGATAAACAAAATTTTCGTAATCAGCATTGGTGGAATCGGATCATTTAGATGATGAAATTCTCACTATTCTTGGAGATGAGTGAAATTTATATTGTACCACTTCTAACCCAAACGCATAACAACTAAACATTCCTCTCAATTACTGGCTGGTTGACTGGAAGAGATCCCTATACGGGATAAGTCCGCTATTGTATGTTTACTTTTCTGATTTGTTTCTCTGTTCTTTCTTATTTACAATAGTGTTTCCTAAACAAACAAACAAGATAAATCTCTTGTTAGTGGGGAGATTCACGCAAATATTGCATCAAGATTGAAAGCCATTATAATCAACTAGCTGCACCCGCGGGCTTCGATCCCAGTGAAAATTCCGGGATTAAGAGTACCCTATGTCCTTTCCCGAGTCTCAAAACTATATCCATACGAAATTTCATCCAAATCGGTTCAATAGTTTAAGCGTGAAGAGGAACCAAACAAACAAACAAATATACAACTCACTATCGCATTTATTTTCGCATTTGCATTTTATTTAAATGCTGAAGTAAAAGCAGCAGTATCTGATATTCTGAAGAAATAAGATGCTTCTTTGGCTGCTCGTCAAGCACAAATTGGTACAGCTCTAGCAGCTTTGACCAGAGTCATGGATATTTTGGTAAAGGATAAGTCGGAGACGAATCAAGTTCTTTTAAAACATATGAGCAATGCCTGTCGTCTTTTATATGACACAAAAATGAAAAGGATTTTTTTGATTTCAACCTTATACAATACATTAAGGAGTCTAAACGTAACGAGAAATTATTTGGCGAATCCCTAATCCGAAAATTTGAAACCTACGAAGGCTATCAATAGCAGGCCTTGATTTAAAGTCACAAGTGTATAAATTTAGGCCTAGTAAAAAAATGACAAAAGCGCCAGTGCTTCTAATAATAATAATTTAAACTGGAAACACCCGCAGTATAACCAACGGACAACAATGATGAAGCATCGGACTGCGAGGTTATCCACTGCGGCTCATCGGAACGAGACGGCACGCAAGAAAGAGCTTCCAGATCTCGTGCTCATCTGACTAGTGTCCACTTCAGGGACCAGAGGTCTTAAATATATAAATTTCTTACGTGTTTGGTATAAACTTCTGATGATTCAGCGATTTTATCTTGGGTAAAAGGGTATAAAATACCTTTTCATCACTACCTGTTCCTTAGACTTTCAGTCGGAAATAAATAAGCTTCCATCGATTTAAGAGATGTCTATTTTTTAATAGCAATGCATAAAATGCATAAAAAGTACCTTCTCAAGGTTTAAATTTCAATGAACATGTTACCAATTCAATTGTTTACCGTTTGGTGTGAACACAGCGCCACTGGTGTTTACAAAAATTATGAAACCCGTCATGGAGCATTTCAGAATGCGTGGGCGGTTGTCAACTATTTATTGATTAATAGTTCTTATGAGAAATGTAAACAAAATGATAACACAATATATCTTTTGCAAAAGTTAGGTTTCATAATTAACAAAGAAAAGAGCTGTGTACTGCCGAGGACTTCTTGAAAGTTTTTATTTATTTAGTTTATTTTAAATACAGAGCAGTTTTGTGTAAAACTTCCTGAGGAGAAACTAAAAGGAATTATGAAAATTAAGAAGATTGATCATATTTTGTTAATTTATGATTTTTATTGGTGGTATTCAAGTTTTGATAAAGCAGTATACCAGATTCGCACCCTGTAGTATATCTTGAAATCATTTCAGATGTATCTTTGACAGGTTGGGGTGCTTCTTGTTCATATAGAAATGCAAATGTTTTTGGACTGAAATGGAAAAATATTTCACATTAATGTTTTTAAATGTTAGCAGCCCTATTTGCCTTAAAGTTTTTTGCTATTAATGTTTACAATACTCTAATATCACTTCGGGTTGACAATGCACCTGCAGCGTGCATCAACCGTATGGGTAGTGTTCAATTTCCTCATTTAAATAAGGTAACACGTGAAATTTGTAAATTTTGCGAACAACGGAGTGTGTTTATACATGCTTCTTTTATAAAATCTTTGGATAATTATAAAGCAGACTTTGAGTCTCAAAAAACACAAACTAAGACTGAATGGGAATTAACAAGCTACGCGTTTTCAGAAATGGAAAGTTTGGAACTTCTGATAAGTAATTATTTGCTAGTAGATCTAATGCATAATGTCAAAACTATGTCTTCTGGAAAGCTGATCCAAATGTATATTGTATTGACGCTTTTACAATAAATTGGAGCCATATATATATATATATATTTTATGCTATCCACCATTCGCTGTCATCCTTGGTTTGAATAAAATTATAGTAGACAAGGCTTTAGGCATTGTCGTTGTACCTGATTGGCCCACGCAGCCGTGGTACCCAGTATTTTAAAAGCTAATTGTTTCTGGGATTATAAGTTTCAAATTTAACAGTAATTTGTTAATTTTTTGGTGATTCCTAGTCACCACAGTCTTTACAAAAGCCTTATCCTGGTTGCAGCGTAATTATCAGGAAAGCATTTTTAAACAGAAATGTACTACTTTCGTCTATAGATATATAATTATTAATTCGCTAGCTTCTTATACTCAAAAGCAATTTGATAATTACTTTAAAGTTTGCTTCAATTTCTGTCAAACGAAAAATATACATTATTTAGCTGCATCGGTACCAATAGCCTATTTTATCATAACAAGACATTTATATTCTGGTTATCAATATAAAAATCCTAATTGTTGCAAATCTGCTTTATCTTTCGTTTTGGGTCGCTCTGTAATGAATGATGACAGAATAACGAAGTTCATAAAGGGTGTATTCAGGAACGAACCACATACACCAAAGTATGCACTTGGAATGTAGACACTGTGCTTAATCATTTGTGTGAAATGCTTCCAAACGAAAACTTAAAGCTTGAACACTTAACTGTAAACAAATATAAAGTTAGTTACATTTTTAGGCATTGTCATAGCCCATAGAGTTTAGACTTTGTCAGTGATTGAGATTAAGATTATTGTTATTGATTCTAACTGTATTTCTATAAAAAAAATCCAAATTTATAAAAACTTCGGCACAGTATGTTCAGCAGCCTCTTTTAAAATTACCGTATTATAATCAATGGTTTTGATTTGACATTTGCCCGGCTCGAACCTTGTTGTGTTATATTAATAAACTAAGAAATTTAGGCATGAGGAAAATAGTCTTTTCATTACTTATAGGAGGCATCATGCTAAAGTAACGAGACAGACTTTTAGTCACTAGATAAAAAACGTGCTCCAAAAGAGTAGTATTGATACGAATGTTTACGAATCACATAGTACACGGCATGCTTCGACATCCAAAGCAAGACTTGTAGGAGTCAATATAGACACCAATAAAAAAACAGCGGGGTGATGTAAGACATTTTGTGTTTTCGCAAAATTTTATAATCGAGATATTACATTAATATTCACTAAGGTGAAACAAATGCTAATTCTGTTCTGCAAATTATGATTGTTTTCTTATTGTTTGTCTTTTTGTGTTGTACTTTTCCAAAGCAAATATATCTACGAGAATACAATCGGTGTTATGTGTTTAATAATCGATGCTAGAACGAGTTTCCATTCTTTATACAATTTAATATTTGTGTAATCCTGTTAAGACAAATGAGTATAATACAGATTTTTAATAAAGGCTTTAAACATCTACAAGTAAATATAATCGTGAGAATTGAGTAGCGATGCATAATTAATGATAAAACGAACTTACCTGTACGTGAAGTTCTATCATAATTATGCGAGCTACTCAATTCGAAACGATTATATAATAACCCTCCCAGATAACCCATCCCCATTAGATAAAAATCTGAATTATAATCCATTTTGTCAAACATACTATTGCGTGTAACAAAAGTACTTTCAACTATAATGAACCAAGATGCGCGCGCAGGACGGGAGAGCACTTGTTTTTTTCTCTATTCCAGATTTACTTTAAAATATTCGTGAAAGGCCGAGAAATACGAAACAGTACTACAAGTAAATATAATCGTTTCGAATTGAGTAGCTCGCATAATTATGATAGAACTTCACGTACAGGTAAGTTCGTTTTATCATTAAAAATATTTTAAAAATACAAAGAATCCTTTTACATTAAATAAGCTTAAACAGTAAACAAACTTACCTGTTTTACTGTCTAAAACTAATTTCTAACGAATTTTTATTATTATTGTGTATTATAGCTCGATTTACAATTCAGATTGCTTATTAGTTTTTGGTCTACTAGATCCATTACTAAACTTTTATTCAAATACTAATTATTTCATTATGAAATGCTAATTTCTGGAATAATTAAATCAGTATTGAAACAATATAAAAAATATAGTATCGTTGAGTTAGTATCTCATGCATGACACAAGTCTCGAACTTACTTTGGGGCTAGCTCAATCAGTGTAATTTGTCCCTAATATATTTATTGACCGAGCGAGCGAAGCGAGCGAAGCGTCTCAGTTTCGAGATTAGCCAAAAATTCTTTTGTCCGTCTGTCTGTCTGTCTGTCTGTCTGTCTGGCTGTTCTCGCCTACAGGTCGCATTTCTTAACCGATTCTCATAAAATTTTGTAAGCAGGCTCAGCAACTAAATAAAATTTTTTTGTCGAGCCAGTTTTTCGAAATTTTTCACAATGGCGGAAATATGGGGGTTTAAAATTTTAAAACTGTCATATATCCGCCATTTCAAAATATTTTCAAAAATGTCATTAGACTTTTTTGTTGCCATTATAAAAACGCATTTTTTTTAATTGAACAACTTTTTTGTCTGTACAACTTTTTTATACGTTATACTTGAACGGGTTTAGGGTAACTCGCGAAGTCTAGCTGACTGAGCCGTGACGGATATACAAAACAAAATCTTCTTACAAAATATTGAATTCAGTCCAGGTTACTGAACAACTTTCTTAAAAATACATGTCTCCCGTGGGAATTAAACCCGCGACTTCCGAGTTACAAGGCCAATGTCTTGACCACTATTTTTAAGAAAAGAAGAAAATTGACAAATATTTGTTGCGTACATTCAATACCATATAGTTCATAAAAAACCAATAACTATGTAGGAAGATGTCCAACAAAAATTTTAAAACTCTTAGAACTCGCTATGGTTATTTTTTCATAAGTTTAAAAGATTGACTTGATTTTTTCTTAATCGTATGACTTTTTGTTGTCTTGCTTGTTTAATTTGTTTAGTCGGTTAATTGTGTTCAATTGTCGTGTATTGGATTGCTTGCTTGCTTTGCTTGGTAGTAGAAGGTATAATCGCGAGGTCTAAGTTCGTGGCGAACTACTACATACATACATACATACTATCACGTCTTTATCCCTAATGGGGCAGACAGAGCATTTTGGGTCTTGCGGCTCTATGCAGAGCCTAGGGCCGCAAGACTCAAAAGCCACTTTTAGCGTCATGGTGGGCGAGAAGATGGAAAAGCAATCAATACAGTGACGGGTTGCTAGCCGCATCGCCTGTTAAAATGATTCGCATTTTTGCGAACTACTAGTATATATATATATATATATGTTTATATCAATCTATTATTAATTCTTAGCTTAGCCAATTTTCTGAGCAGCTTTGCATAAAAAAATAATTTAAGGCGTAATTTGGTTTAATGTGTCTGTAAATTATACTCACAATACAATTACTCCTATTATCTTACAGAAAAAAATAAATTATATTATTTACAGCAAATACACTACCCAACAATGGGATTTAGTGTGCTCTAAATAAATAAATAAATTATTATGATAAATTATAATATCTTTCAGAAATTTTTTAATTATTTACAGCAAATACAGTGCCCAGCAATGGGATTGAGTGTGCTCTAAATAAATAAATAAATTCTTATAATAAATAAATAATAATACAGCAAATTCATAAAAGTAAATCAATAAAAATTATCAGTACTGCAGAGTTTTAAAAGTTGTAAAGTCAGGGAACACCATAAGATAGCAAATAGCTAAAATTTTTGAAAATCGTTTCATGTAAAAATCTTTTTACCTTATAGCAGCGAACTTTAATACATACTATGAAAGAGTTACTTTAAGTACGCATAAAACTACGATTTTTATATTTCCTATGAAATCTTTGGTTTTCGATTATCATCATTATCATCACCACCTTGGCCTTCCTGTTGCACACTATCCTGCATTATATTATTTTCTTCGTTTACACATCCATCTAGGCGCTATGACAGGCCTATGCTTTTCTTAACAATTAAGATACAGAAAACAAAACCTCCGATAATTTCCAAGCTTAGACTTACTCTAGCTTTATCAGCTTAAATCTATTTTTGGGCAAAAACATCGTTTATATCCCTTGCTCCTAAAAATATATCACCACTCTAGAGGAAAATTGGGCCCAAATTACTCATGTTAATAACTTGCGTAACACTGCTTAGCGGCCCAACTCCGCCCGTTACATTGTAAGCCACGAGTTTTAGATTTATGACCTACTGCTTCAAAAAGAAAGTTTTGGATTTTAAAAATAATAAATGAAAATTATGATAAAAAAAAAGTCAATTATTTATCCATTTTAAAAATTACTGTTTTACAGGAAATTCTGCACCAGATTTTGTGTAATTATTTTGTTTTTGCTAGCATTAAAAAACTAAGTTAATAGATAAGTTTTTAGTCAGTTTCAATAACTTCAAAAACAAACTTTAACTGCTGTATATTAAAAGTAAAATCAATTTAAGATAGCTTCTTTTTCCACGCAGATCATAAGAGCCGATCGAGGGAATGGGGGAAAATCATGTTAATAGACGATGCGGCTAGCAACCCATCACTATTTTGATTCCTTTGTCCACTTTCTTGTTCATTTAAAAGTGACCTTTGAGTCTTGCAGTTACGTCCACTGCTGGACATAGGCCTCTCCCAAGGATTTCGCAATGATGTAAAGAGTTATCAATATTTTTTACAATAAACAATAATATTTTCTCGTATTCGTAGACTGGTGTAAAAAAGTTTATTAAATAATTTATTCCGTTTCAATTTTATACATTATATTTTAAATTTTGTTCGTTAAACATTGCGAGTACATTGTATCTCAAAACGTAGGTAAATCGTTGCACCTGGACTATAATAGGTTTCCATTAAGTTTGCGGCCACCTTCCTACGTAAGATTGGATCGATTTGAAGCAGACGCCGCAATCTGTTTCGAATGACATCACATAATAGAATAATTTTAGTTAACAAATTTAAGCTATCAAAATATATTTACTAAAACTATTTTAAGGGGGAATTCAGTGAATCATCATCATCATCTCATCATCTGTCTTTTTGTCTGCACTGCAGGAGCACGACCCTCTCTGTATAACCAGAGCCACACTTGGTCAGAGCAGCCAGAGGACTTGGCCTACACTCTCCTTGCTGGCCACACGGGTTGGAGAGGTTTCATTGATGTTTATACGCTTTGTCTTGTATTTCCAAGGTCGCCACACGACATCCACGGGAGGACTTGGAGTGGTTGTTTTAATCTACTTAGCCGGAAACCACACGGCAGGAATTCAGTTAATGTTACTAAACAACTCTTCCCAAGTAACATATGTCGAAATATGAAAAATAATTTTTAAACTGTAGCTTGTATGGAAGTCCAAAAATTACTTTTCATATTTAGATTCTTCTTTTTTGGGGAAAATTGTTCAGTTTAACGGTCTGAATTCACCCTAAAAATAATGTCAGTATATTTTGTTCGACCTTATATACTATTCACGTCTTTATCACATGGGATAGACATAATTATGAGTCACAATACCCGAAGATTTAGAACAATTTATCAAAATGTTGAGTCTGGGACCTAGAAAGAAAATCAAATATTAATATTGAAGAGTAAATTTGATGTATACCTCAACGAATACAAAATGCATAATATTATTTCAAAGATTTAATAAATTAAAAAAACAAGTTAATATATTATATATTCTTTTAAATAAAATAAAGATCATTTGTAATTAAATTGTAACTGACAAATAGTACAAGTAAAACGAGTGACATGAGGATTCGATCGATGATTCAATCTAATACAATACCATTGAAACAGATTTCTCTGAATTATTTCAAAAAGGATATTTTTTATTTAATTCCGTCACAAGTCTATCCATTTTTAATTCAATACCATTAAACTAAATTTCTCTGGATTTACAAATACTGTCATTTAAATTCATCCCAAATCTATCCATTTAACTAATTAGTTCCAATCAATTCATGTGCATTACACATAGTTTAAATAAAACAGCAAATGAATGGTCATTAGTATAATGTATCACGCAATTCGATTTCGGAAATTATTTGCGGTTTTATACAATTTGTTATACCAGTAACGCTGCGGTGTATTTAATGTTCTAACAGTTACTTTCAACCACTTTAGAATGAAATGTACTGAACTGTAACTAAAGAATGAAATTCCTGTATAATTTCTAAATATTGCAGGAATAATTAATATTTGTAAAGTAGCAGTAGTTGTAGTAACTAGAATACACTTCGTATTATAGTTACTTCCTAAAAAGGAGATTATCAATTTGCCGCGATTTCTTTATGTATTTTTTTGTTTACCTTTTCCATTCACCAATTATTCGAAGACGCCTGAACCGATTTTTTTTTCTATTCGTTGGTTTTGGATAAAAAATGTCGTATAGCATGTTGTATAGAAGGTAAATAAATTCCTCTATCCATATACGTAATCCAAGTTTGCGTATGACATAAGATAAAAAAGTTGCGAAAATGATTTTCGATCGAGACACGTAGTTCTTTACGTCCGCTAAAAACTGCTGCGTGATCCCATGAATTCCGACCTTCCGGCCGGCGGTACTACTAACTGATCTCACGATTTTACTTTCGTTTTTTTTTTGACTAACTAATTAGGCCTTACTAACGATCCTTACTACAAAACCAATGGAAAAACACAGTGTACAGAGAATATATGTGAGAGATTAGTAAATACATAACCACGCTAGACTCTAATCTCCTTGAGGTAAAATGCTCGCCTATGACGCTACTTATTACATTTCTGACTTCAAAAGCCGACTAGGATAATCTCGAAATAAGCCAATAAGCCTTTGCGACCCTCGACAAATATTTATATAGTGGCTCGTAGAGGACTGAAGTTGCGGCTAAAATAATTAACTATTTCGGATGAGATTGAAGGTGTGTTCGCCGTACAAACTTTTGTAGAATTTAATTTTAAATACAGGGCTAGTATACAAATGGCCCAATGTACTTAAATATTAATAAAACAATTTATGTAGGTAGTGCAAAAACTAACCAAAAACTATAATAATAAAACAAAAAAGTAAAAAATATTTTTTTTAAAAATAAGAGTCATTTTCAGGGGACAAATTAGAAAATTAAGAAAAAAAGTTTTGCAAATCTCACTGTGTCATATATCAAATAAAAGGGCTAATTTAGTGGATAACAAGTTTATTATTGTAAAATAAATTGCTTTTATTTTATTAATGAAAGAAGACGAAAATTGACTTTTCCGCCCTGATCTCCGAAACCAAAGAGACTAAAATTTTAAAAAGATATACAAAATATAGTTCATTGCTTCAGTATCAGTATAAACTCAATATAATGACTGACTTGACTGACCTGCATTTCACGCGTTATACCCCCTATAACTTTAAAACGGCTGAACCGATTTTTATGAAACATAGCATGGGACCAACGCAAAGGAACTTGCTTTCACGTTAAAAATACAAGATCGAAATCGGTCCGTCCGTTCAAGCGCTACGATGACTCAGATAGACAGATAGACCGATAGACTCTAGCGTCAAACTTATTCACACTCTTTTTATGTCGGGGATTAAAAACTGCAACCGGAAAGTGAAAAGTAAACATTTATGTTATGTAGAAGTTTATTTAGTTTTCATTATCTGTAATTGTTGTGTTAGGTAATAACACTTTATATGCCGTTTTTAGGGATTCATAGTTAACAAGGAACCTTAATCATTTCGCTATGTCTGTCTATCCATCCGCGATTTATGTTAAGCATATTCTTAATATGTAATAGACTGCTAAAATCATTACCTTCCTATAATATATATACATAGCTTTGCTCTAGTAAAAGTGTATCTGTTTACTTCCAATTTTAACAGTTTATGATGGACCGCCATGAAGCTGAGTGGTCACTGTCACAACAAAATTAAATCAATGTTGTAAAGGGATGTTGGTTTTGCCCACCTGATAAATAAATCCTTATAATGCGTTTATACAAGTTAAGTGCCACACCTAACCTACCTTTTACATTTAACATTTTAACCTTTAGATTCAACTTGATATGGGTCAATTAGATAATTTATAACCTCAAACATATTGCCGACTATAAAGAAATCCGCTAGTTTGCAAGAAATCAAATCAGATATTTTTTTAGTTTTTTTGTAAATCTTTATTATGCATAAATATTATAGGAGTTATGTGTAACTTTTTCTAAATAATATGATTCACTTGGACCAAACATTTCGTTTCCAAGATAAGCAATAACTGTGAGAGACCCCAAAAATCACGAAAGGTACTTACTTACTCGTTTCCATCTCACAATGCATCTTTGATCTATAACCACTTTAAAAAGGCCCGAGACAAAACAATGAACATCTATAATCCTATGATAAAAATAAACATAAAATAGGAGAGGTTTTATGTTTTGGAGAGTTTGTTTAGGACTGAAAAGGCCTGCTTTGGTCCGAGATAGCGAAGTTTTCTAAACTTTAGGGTTGTGATCAAATTTATTTATTTTATCTTCTCACTCAACAATAGGGTTTATGAAAGTTTCCTTTTAATATTATATTGTACACCCAAAAGTAAACTAAGGTAAAACACATTTTCTTCAAGCCTTTTAGACCATTGTAAGTAGTTTATGTTTTGTCAATTTTATTGTTGTTTGACGACCTCCGTGGCGTAGTGGTCACCATGCTAGTCCGCCACTCAGAGGTCCCGGGTTCGATTCCCGGTAAGGGCAAGTTGGAAAATGGCCTTTTTCAAATTCTCCTGGGTCATGGATGTTTATCTATATATGTATTTGTTATAAAATATAGTATCGTTGAGTTAGTATCCCATAACACAAGTCTCGAACTTACTTTGGGGCTAACTCAATCAGTGTTATTTGTACCTATATATTTATTTATTTATATAACAGTCCGCCTGTCAATAAAAAATATATACTAGTTAAATTATATCAGCATGCGTTCAATTAAGCTTCTATACATAATAAGTAAAATAATTAATGTCATACCCAACATTATTCAGTAGCTTTATTGCAAGAAAACAGACAGGCTTAAAGTCTCTGCAATTTTGTGAATAGAAATAAAGTTGAAATGAATTTTTTTTAAAGACCAAAAAACGCAATTGTTATAGAATCTGATTCGCACTTGGCCGCTTATATTTTCATTGTCATGATATATACTATCGACACAGAAATATTAAAATACTTACATATAAAACTGAAACTCCTAGGGCCTCGCCTAATATGCGTTGCCAACACTAATTAGAGCCGAAAAACCCAAAAAGACATGATAGGACGAATGTAATTAATTAATGATTTTACGGCTATAACAAGTAAAATGCAGGAAAATTAATAATGAACCAAAGTTCTTCGCATAATAACGCCACGTTAAGCTAAAGTCAAAATAATTAAGCTGTACCGCGAGAGCGTTTCCATACGTTAAATTAAACTAAAGTTAATTAACATCCGGTTAATTACAAACGGACTCTGTTCGAAAAACTTGATTTATTAAAAGTTTACGGTGTTTGCATAAAATTGCTTCAGCAGCAATCAGCGTAATGTTGAATTCGATGTTTTGGTTTTATACAGGAAGATTATTTCATTGTGTGCAATTTTTTTCTGAAATTCTATTTTATGACAGTATATATCTATATGTACTGGTTTCGTTACAATTTGTTTTTCCGTGGATGGGTTTTTAACCATTCGCACAACTACCAGGGCCGGCCGACCGGTCGGAGGCCGTTGGGCCGTCCCAGGTATCGCTGGAGCGACGTAGTGTAGTAATGGCGGACCTGCGCGAGCTTCAAGTTGGCGACAACTGGCAAAAGAGCAACGGACCGAGAGCGCTGACGTGCTCTTGTGCTGCAGGTCAAGACTCACCTTGGGTCGCTGAGCCAGGATAGTAAGTAAGTAAGTAGTACATACATACCGTATTTTACCGTATGGTATCCGGCAGAGTAGAATAAGACTACTCCAGATCTTCCCGTGCTTAGAAATTACAAGCTAAACAACGCTTTTAAACATCAACGCGGCATCTCCTATTCATCAAGCTAGCGCGGAGAGCTTAGGCTAAATTCTCTGGCTGCTCTGGACAAGTATGGCTCTGGTAGTACAGAAAGGGTCATGCTCTTGCAGTGAAGACTAAGAAAGACCTGATGAATATGATGATGATGATGATTGATGATTTATACATAATATCGCGTTTTAATTTGCCTGGCAAATAAACTTGTGATTATGATTAAACAAATTGTTCGCGCAGTTTATATTTATTTAGAGTAGGCATAATCCTTATTTCATATCTCATGATGCGCAGATAGCCAACGAAAGCTGAATGATGATGATGATGATCTGATTCGAGTGAGCAAAGAACTGAAAATTTTAATTCAAAAATTTTTTTTGAGATTTTTCTAAGAATTGTATTATTGTACTAGCTGAAGCCCGCGACTTCGTTCTCGTGGACTTGTCTCTAGACCATTAATAGTTCTCATTAGGGGTTCCGTTTTTCAAATAATTTATCCCCTATATGTTGCCAAGGCTTAACAGCTGTAGAAAAAAAAAGTTTCATTCGAATCCGTCCAGTATTTCTGGAGATTAGCGTGTACAAACAAACAAACAGACATGTTTTCTAAACTCCATCGACCCCAATATTTTTTCTATAAATATATTTAATGTACAGACACACTTTTTTTACTGTTTTACTATATGTATCGATAAATGAATATTTTTATTGAAATAAGTGGTAGATGCCTTACATATCTGTGCGATATTACCAGCTTTTACATCACAACCCGTAAATTCTAGATTTACACGACCGTCAAAATAAACGTTGTTTACTACAGTATACATTACGGTTTAAGTGCGACCCCACACCTCTTATGGGTTTGAATGCAAAATGCGTATTCGCATAATGTCCGGGAAAGAATAACTAAATAAATTTTAGCACTAAGCTTGATAGAGCTCTGTCTTTCTTTCTTTCATTATTTCAGCCGCGTAATCCTCTGATGGACGTTAAATGGACGAAATAATGAAAGGAAGAAAAATACTTTATTTGGTGCATTAAAAATATTGAAGCACTAAGCAAGCATGTGTCGAATACACACGAACAAAAAAGCATGATATTTATTTTAAGCCGTAAAGAAATACTAACTTTTAAGCGTGCTTTCTTTCGATACTTCGAACACTTTGATCAACTCGAAAGTATTACTACATATTATTATTAGATGCTAATAATAATATGTAGTTGTAATTATTAGATGCTAATAATAATATGTAGTTGGATAGCATCAAAGTTTAAACAGCGTTATATTTTAATAATAAATTGTTCGTTAAATGTGTTTTAACAGTAAATAGTAGTGTTATTAGCAGGATCGGTAAGGTTATCTCTTATGAGCATTACCATTAAAGAAAGTTTTTCTTTCCCGTTCAATACACATAATGTGAAGTTCAGGGCTCATAAGTTTAAGTTTAACTTTTTGAAATTAAAACATTTTTCGCATTTAACATTTTGCGAATAGGAATAACCAAGTGCTTTTTTGCCAAACGGACATTTTACTAATTCGACATTTTACTCCTTAACCCTCTCATAATGGGACATCTGTGTTTAATTCCACGACCTTTTTCTTTTTTATTCCTTTACCCGTGTCAGGGGTGCCAACCGCAAGGGTTTACGTAAAAACAGAGTTGGAGAGTCATTTGTAGACCCTCTTTTTACTGGTTTGATTCAGTGCAACTTTAGGGTAGTTCAAATTTTATTCGATTTAGTAGACTTGTTGATACACTTTTTGACTTCAAAGAGGTAATAGACCTTTTGATTTAAAGCTAAATTGAAGGACGGAGTAAAACAAGCAAAGTTTTTTGAGTGTACATACTTGGAAAATCAACCGCTGTTTGTATATACATATGTATTTATGTTAACAATAACTAGAGGTAATAACTTTGATAAAAACTTTATCATAATTAGATAGTTATGAGCTAATAGGCAAGTAGATAAGACTTGAAAGAAATAGCAAGCAAATGTCGTATAAAGATATTGCTTCATTGCCTCTAAGAATGGCTATTGAGCCAGGTATCACCCGTAGTCTACCCTCGATCTCGGTCTAACAAACAAATACTACAAGCAAACCCGTGGTGCGAACTAGTATAAAGATAATAATTTGTACACAGATGTGCCATTACGGCGTCGGGTCGCACTTAAGGTGCCGGTTATTTTGCCGGATAATGATGTCGACCTGGACATTAGTTTGCATTATTATGACGGAGTGCGCTCTTAAGGGACTCAGGTTTCTCAGGCACATTGTTGGTAGTGTCAATACAAAGTTGTTGTAGGTTGTTTTTTTCAAGGGGCCTACCTGAATTTTTTTAAGTGGTTCAGTGCTGCCCTCGTTTAAAATAAATTATTTGAAAGAAAATGGAGATTTATAACCCTTATTTAAAGTTTTAAGTGTGAACGTAAAGCTTTTTTAGCACATTTGCGAAAACGGCCACTTTTGGCTAATGTGCCATAAAAAGCTTCTCGTACTCACTTTAAATTATTAAAAGTAGTTCATAAAAAATTTGAAGAGTTATCTAGAGCTTGATCAAGACAAAATTTTCAATTATATCTCTGTTTTCTTTCAAATAATTTATTTCAAATGGTGCCCACCATTGGACCCTGTAATTTATGTAGCCCCTTCACGAGATCGAAATTGTGGGATGAGACTTTGCCATAGTATTTCATAGTGTAGGGACACAATATGCTTAGTAAGCACTCCTAACTACATGCCAGTCGTCGCCCGCCTTTGTCGATAGAAATACGAGCGTGTTCCTAGATAGCTCCCCTTTAGTTGATTTATCTGTGCGCTCTTATAACCGAAACCTGTAATTTGTTGTGAACTGTGTAAATCTGGAATATATAGATTATCAAGCGTTGTTGACTTTGCCTCCCGAACCTTATAGTTAGGTACCCCTCTACACTCATCTTAACAGACGCTTAGCTCGGAAAGATAGTCAGTAAATGCAGTGCATAACCCTGGAGTCAGAACAGTGTTGAATGGTAGACCAAGTGCATGCAATAAAATTTTGTAATTTGAAACTACCTAGGTATACCTATACGTATACAGAAAAATTTCACAGATTGAGTTAGCCCCAAAGTAAGTTCGAGACTTGTGATACTTACTCAACGATAATATATTTTATAAAAAATATAACTATACAGTTTTTAATTGGAACATGCCATTTTCGAACTTGTCCTGACCGGGGATTAAACCCGGAACATCTGGTTGGCGCACTAACATTGGTGACCACACCACGGAGGTCGGCAATTGATAGGAAATTAATCAAAAGAACTTCCTGAAGGTCTATTCAGGTTTAGAAACATTGTTAGTAGTGTCAATACAAAGTTGTTGTAGGTTATTTCTTTCAAAGGAATTCTCTTACAAGTGCGAAGTTGTGGAACTTTTTTCATAGAAAATGTAATATAAAATTGATCAAAGAATTTTCTGAAGGTCTATTCATCGTTAGTAACGCGTGTAAAGGCACTGTAATGGTGTCACAGGTGTCCATTAGGTTACATTCTACTTTATTGAACTAACGAGCGACTTCTCTAAGAAATTCTACTGGGACAATCTGGCGTTTGAATTTGTTTATGTTTTAGCTTTTACTTAAGTTTTTTTTTTCGCATTTTATACTTTTGAGGCATCTGACAATAAGACATAAATGGCTAAAAAACATCGATAAACTTACATTTAATGGAAAAAGTTTTTCAAAATGAAGGACTGAATCTTTACGAAAGACTTTTAAAGCACAAAGTTGTTGATAATTTTTTTTGTGTATAAACAAACACACTTAATTCATATGACAGTTGTAACTTCTTCGAATTTTTTGGCCTCACCACAAAAAAATTCAAATCAATGACACAGAAATAATGCTAATGCTGTAATCTGGTCCATTATTCTCTGACGGTATGTATGGCTCTGGTAATATAGAGAGGGTCGTGCTCCTGCAGTGGAGACAAAAAGAACTGTTGATGATGATAATGATGATCTCTTACGGGGTAGACGAAGCCCAGGGCCGTAAGACCCAAAAGCCACGCATACAAGAAATATGCAATTATTTAATGTACCATTTCTTTTACCCTTCACCGTTCTACTCGTACCATTATTGATGATCTAATTCTGAAAAAAGTAGTTTTCCCTTTTATCTCAGCACTTAACTAATTAAAAATAAGCTCACAAAGCTGAAGTTCATATCAGAAAAGTGCAATCTCGTAAATAGATCAAAAGATAGCGCTTTTAATTTTATGAAAATCGATGCGACAGTACAGCTCGTAACAGAATTACGGGAACGTCGACAAAATGCAAGGATTCTGTAAAAAATTGTTCCAAGCTTTAATAAAAGTCCACTTGTTTTTAGTTCGCTTCTAGGAAAATATTGAAAGCGATTCAATAGCTGGTAGAGATTAAAGTTTTCTCATGAATGTGATTGAATTTTTACATTTTGAACGTTATTGTATAATTTCTTTTTTAAAAGGAAAATAATTTTGCTGAGTGGATTTCTGCTTGCAAAAAAAGGAACACTCCATTTCTTCTTATGAATATTGTAAGAGACGACTAGTATAAGGGTTGAAACTCATAAATTCTGGAGCAATAATTGCATTTTAGTTCCATGTGAATAATTCCAATTAACATTGAACGAAAACCAAACAAAGCGCTTTTCGACAAATATTCTCGATTGACACCAAATATCGAATGAGAGTGTTGTTTGAATTTGTGATATATTTTAAATATTGCAAATATTTAAAATATATCACAAATTCAAACAACACTCTCATTCGAACATCAGAATTTTACGGATTTACATATAGACAAGCGTTCGTCCAAACATGTGTATGGGTTACAATGCAAACAGTTTTAATTTTTTTGCTGACAACGTCCCGAGCAAACAGATATATGGAAATCCTCGTAAATGTTGAGAATGCATGAATATATTAAATAGTATTTGCATGCCATTTCGAGCACTTCATGCATTAATTTATAGGAGTGACAGTTCTAAGAGAATTGCTAGTTAAGAGGCTGTTGAGTAAGTTAGTGCCAGTGAACTTACAGATTCAGTTATTCTGAACAAAGTCAATTCTAAACTCTCGGCCTGATTTTCTTATTTTCTTGAGTTTGCATCAGTGCACCTTTAATGCAATTTTCTTCCTTACAGGTCTGGAAGAATAGGAAAAAAATAGAATTTACCAGCTGCTTCTCTACCCGTGCAGATCATAAAAGCCGATCGAGGGATTGGGTGAAATCCTTGCTAATATTATAAATGCCAAAGTGAGTTCGTATATTTGTTGGTTTGTTTGTTACCACTTCACGCTTTAACCACTGAACTTATCGTTATCACTTTATTTGTAAATGTAATGTAAATTTAAACTTACTTTGGGTCTTAGACCCAAAGTAAGTAGTAATTCAATCATAGTGATTTGTCCCTATATTTATTTATGTTTCTTGATTCATCTATTTGTCTATAAAAAGGTGGTCTAAATTAATATTTCGTAAAGATTATAATATGTTTGTCTAAACGAAAACTAGTCGTGAGGTTGTCCGAACCGAAACTAGTCAAATCTCCCTATAATATCATTGCATTGAATTGCACTATCACATTAATGTGAAAACAATGAAGTATGATGGGTATTTGGCATGAGAACAATGCTTTATTTGTTATTTATGTGTACAATGTACATATATCGTAACGGTTTGAAAAGATGGAACGTGCCGGTTTTATTAGTCGTGATATAAGCTTATTTTCACCAAAACAGATACTGATAATAAATATAATCATAACAGAGCAGAGAAGAGATGTATTATGAGAAGAAGATGAAATGGATTGTATAATAATTAAAGAAATAAAAGAATACTACGAATAAGTTACATTTTAAGCAAAGTTAAAGCCTGGCCATTCAACTGGGAAATGCCACCAGCCTCTTGGGCACACTACCCTGCAGGTGCAGTGATTTGGGATCAATTTACAATTTTTTTTTTTAGTTTGGTACTTATATTTAGTTTAGTCATTATATTTAGTTTAGTTACTAGTCTGAGTTAAAAAAAAACAGTTTAAGTTTATTTATCATATTATTTTCAAAATCATTTTTGCAATATTCTTATGGATGTAATTAAAATAAAGTTTTTATAAACAGTGATTAATATGCATTTATTTTACAACAAAGAAGTTTCAGGGATTTGTTCACCCTGCATACGAACGAGACCCTTCCCAGCCGAGACACTTGTCCGGATGACCGGAACCGGGAACGTGGACACTCAGACGCTAGGAAGGCTCAACAGCCGGAAATGGGTATAGTTGACAATGGTTTACTGTGCTCACAAATCAGTTCTAGGTTTCTGAGCAGAGGAAGTGTTTTGAGAATACCTACTATTTATGGGTACAAAATACGTAATGGTCTCCCATGCTGGTCTGGGAGAAACGAAAAAACTTAGAATGTACCAGCTGCTTCTCTTCCCGCGTAGATCGTAAAAGCCGATCGAGGGAATGGGCAAAAATGCGAATCATTTTAACAGGCGATGCGGCTAGCAACCCGTCACTGTATTGATTGCTTTTCCATCTTCTCGCCCACCATGACGCTAAAAGTGGCTTTTGAGTCTTGCGACCCTAGGCTCTGCATAGAGCCGCAAGACCCAAAATGCTCTGTCTGCCCCATTAGGGATAAAGACGTGATAGTATGTATGTATGTATGTAAAATACGTAACACGTAACAAGGTTTTTTGAACACGCGACAAAAAGAGGCGTGTTTTAAGTTTGAAGCTAATACAGTACACAATACAAATCAACTTTGTCCAACAAAAGACCACACTTAGGATCATCATCATCATCATCATCATCATCATCGTTAGCTATCAGGGACCCACTGCTAGGCATAAGGCTCTTTCTGTCTGCGCCATCTTATTCTATCCCTTGCAATCGCAATCCAGTTCTTTCCAGAAACCTGTCTGACATCGTCAACCCACCTAGCCGACGGACGTCCCACACTACGTTTCCCATTTCTAGGATACCACTCGGTGACGGCTTTACTCCTCCTACCATCGTTCCTTCGAGCCAGGTGTCCCGCCCAGTTCCATTTTAGAGTCGCAACCCTAGAAAGTACGTCTTGAACTTTCATTCGACGTCGGATCTCCACGTTGCGAACTCGGTCTTGCAATTTGATGCCGAGCATGCCCCGCTCCATGGCTCTCTGCGCAACCGCAACCTTATACATGGTACCTTTTGTAAGAGTCCATGTCTCGGCACCATAAGTCATTGTCGGCAGAACACACTGATTGAAGGCATTCATTTCCGGCATTTTCCGGTTTTTAAAAACGTCCGCTAGCTTGCCAAATGCCACCCATCCTCACTGAATCCGTCGATCGACCTCCTTAGTTTTAAGATCCTTGTCGAAGGATAAACAATGTCCCAGATACGTATATTTTACCTACCACCTCTATCTAGCCTCTCGCCACACTTACACTTAGGATAGTGGTAAAAAATGCAGTATATATAATAATATGACTGGAATAAAGAAAGGGGTGCAAATATAACCGAAACTATGAAAAAGAAATATATTGGTCTGGTTCTTTGCAATACTGTAGACCCAATAGTTTAAAAAAGGAAGATTATTAAATAGAGATAAATTAATAAGAAGATTAAACTGTTATTTTAATTTTATTGAAGTAAAAAAAAAATAGAGATTTGAATAGGTCTGGTTGTTTAAGAAAAAGCACTTGCTGTTTGCTTTACGTCAATGTAAAATTTACATTAATTTTGCATGTGTGTCAAAGCAAACGGTTATGCAGAAATTTATTTTATTTCTCATTGGCAAATAGTTAAAAGTTGTTTACACTAATAAATTTATATTTAAACCAAGGTATTTATCGCGCCACAGCAAGTTAAAGCAAACTACGCTTAAAATATTCACCGTCCGTCAAAACGATTGAATCGAGAATCCAGCCTTTTGCGAAATATTTGACTTCATAAAATTTTATGCTGAACAGTCAAAGGGAGAGCAAATATATTTTTTGTGAAAAAATAGGCAAGGAGCTGCGCCAAAAGTTTTTTATTAGGTGAATTTTTAAAGCTGAGTTAATGTTAAGCTTATAGGTATATTAGCTTCTTTTTAGGGTTTCGTAGTAAACAAGGAACCCTTATAGTTTCGCCATGTCTGTCCGTCTGTCTGTCTGTCTGTCTGTCCGCGGTTTTACTCAGAGTTTGTAAGTACTACAAATTTGTTATTTGGTGTGGGTATGTATATTAATCATGCTGAAAAAGTGGTAAAATAAAATATTGTTTTTTTTTTGTTTCGCTCTCGTACCTAAGGGTACGAGAGCGAAACTGAAAAGAGGGAAATTTTTTTCTTGACTAACCCATGGTGAGAGTTTTCGTTTAATAGGTTTTTAAAAAATATTGTACGCTTGTGAACTTCTATTTTTTTATTTAGGGATCCGTTTCTGAAATAGGTATTTGGTTTTATAGTTCAAAAATATTATTAGAGTCAAGTGTCCCCTCTATCTGCTAAACGGTAATACAACGTGAAACGCATATACCCGTAATAAATCAAACTACGGGCTATACAAAATCACTTTAGTGTAATGAAATTAAAAAAAACAGCCAAAACAAAACAAAAATCGGCACTTTTATACAAGAATGTACAATTTGTACGACGGAATGTCGATTTTTTTGCTTTTTGATTATTATTTTAATGATATTATACTAAAATGATCTAGTGAAGCCCGTGGTTCGATTTATTATGGGGTTGTCCCTTCTACGTTGTATACGGACACATGAAAAAATCTATTAAAAAAATATATATTATCATAAATTTACTTATAAAATTACACTTACTCTGAAAAGGAAAATTTAAATAGAAAATTTGTTTTTTGACGTTTTTAGTGACGTGAACTCAAAGTCGGCATTCGCAACTACGGAACCCTACACTCCGCGTGACTCGATACGCACTTGGCCGCTTTTTATCAATGCTGATAGTTCACCGCAAACTTATACCTCTGTTTTTAATTTTACGGTTTTTATTCACATTTGATGTTTCAACTCAATATCTCGAAAACTGGTGAAACAATTTTGATATACAATATACCTACATGAGAAATAAAGCAATACTATTTCCTTAAATGTAAAGAATCAAATCTGATTAATGTATCGAAAATAGAGCAAATAATATTGATGCCTAATGGATTAAAAAATTCTATGAATAGTCGCCAATTATTGTTAATATCATAAAAATTTATTCAGAGGTTCGAGAGTTATCGCTGAAAAATACATAGATACAAACATACTACAAACAATATTTTTCACCCCAACCTGGAATTGTAGCTCTCGCTCCTTTGCCCAGCAGTGGGACATGCGTGGCTTATAAAAAAAAAAGACTTTTTGTTTGTTTCAATTTATTTTAATGTATTTACTTTTAATAGTTTATAAAAGTTACTTAACACAATAAATCTATGTATCTGTTTATGTAGTTTATGCTTTGTACTTGTTCATCCCTCGATATTAATTTAAATAAATGAAGTAAAAGTTTCAGTCTTCTGCATTTTATAAAGAAGACATTTTGTCTTTCTTTGTCTATTTTTGCGCTTTTTCTTTATCTATGTTCTTCATTATTTCTGACGAAACGTTATTAAAAAGAAAAAGCTACTTAGACTATTGAATAAGTACTCTTACTTCGAAACTTGAATATATACAACAGCTTTAAATTATTGATTCTATATTAAAAAATCATTTCATCATTGACTAGATTTCTTTGTTTTGTTTAGTGCATAATTGCATAATAACCAAGTTAAACAGAACAACTGTCATACGCTGACTACGTAAACAATGACCTTTTTATGAAGTACAAATATTTTAAGGGGTGATTCAGTCCATCATTTTGAACAACTTTTCCCAGTAAATTTATTTCGAAATACGAAAAAACATTGAAATTGTATAATCTGTCCTTTTAGTCCCTTAATCTACTGACTCCATTCAAACATGTTTGTCTTCTCTGTTTGTATGCTGGTATGGAATAAAAGAAAACGTTAAATGTATCGGTCACTTCTCTTATTGCGCTGGTCGTTAAAAGCTTACCGAGAAAATGGACGACAAACTGAATCAAATCACTAAGTGATACGGCTGGCAACCCACCACTATTTTGATTCCATTTTTCTACCTGCACACCCACCATTTGCCGTGTGGTTTTCGGCAGAGTAGAATAGACTAGGGCCTGTAGTGGCCCTATTCTACTCCTCCCGTAGATGTCGAAGAAGGTGACTTAGGAAATACAAGCTAAACAAAGATTATTTATGAGACCTCTCCAACCCATCTGGCCAGCGAGGAAAGTGCTAGGCCAAGTATTATGGCTATTATAGTACAAAGAGGGTCATGCTTCTGCAGTGGAGACAAAAAGATCTTGAAGAATATGTAGCCAGGAGTCCTATACAGGATCTTGCGGGAGGAGCACAATTAAACACGTCCGTAGCTTTTGACATTTATTGCAAGAGGGAGATTGCGAGATACCCTGCATACAATCATAATCAAGCTACCGGCATATGTCACACCCTCACCTTTAACTAACGTAAACGTAACGTAACGTAACACTATGTATATTTTTCATATTAATAATAACAAATGGTTAACTTATATACTAGCTATTTATCTCTATTACTATTCTTAGCTAATTCTCTTATTATTATTATAAAACTCTATTATTATTATTAGCTTATTACCTCTTTGAGTTAGACACCGCTTTACAAACTTATCTAATGATGAACCTGATGATGATGATGATGAATGTGGAACGTGGAGCATAGTACTACACATATGTCACAGATCTGATGATGGTACTACCTACTTTCCACTAAGGGTGACCTGTAGGCCTTGCGGTCCTGATCTCTGTCATCCCCGTTAGAGACGGGGGACGTGATAGTGTATCCTTTCCCATCAATAGTTTCCTCTCTTACCTAGCTCAATAATCCTATGTAACTTCTACCGACTTGTTAAAATTCAAAACGATACAGAAACTATGTCAGTTCTACAAATATAATTTTTCACTCCCACGATACCTTTCCTATCGACAATACAAGTCGAAACAGTAGAAAGAACAAAACCATTATTTTTTACAACAACCTCTATTTTATCTGACGACGGAGCGTAACTTTTCGCGTCTATTACATTTACATTTTTTTCTATTGAATCGAAAGAGGTTTTTACGCGGAACGGTTAAGCGCGATTATTTTTAATGCCGCGGTTCCGTTGCAAATAACTTATGTTCATTCAAAACGTGAGCATAAATTTGCGTAATTAGAAAAAAATACGTATAATTTATTGAATACTAAAATATAATAAATCAAAGTAAATACGTGTAGTTAGTTATACCAAATTAATAATTACCTGAACATTTTTTTAAAGTTATATTTTTATATCATGTAGTTTTATTAATTTTTTTATTTGTCCCATGCTGGTCTGGGAGAAATAAAAAAAAAACTTAGAATGAACCAGCTGCTTCTCTTCCCACGCAGATCGTAAAAGCCGATCGAGGGAATGGGCAAAAATGCAAATCATGTTAACAGGCGATGCGGGATGCTAGCAACCCATCACTGTATTGATTGCTTTTCCATCTTCTCGCCCACCATGACGCTAAAAGTGGCTTTTGGGTCTTGCGGCCCTGGGCTCTGCATAGAGCCGCAAGACCCAAAATGCTCTGTCTGCCCCATTAGGGATAAAGACGTGATAGTATGTATGTAGTTTTATTAGTTTTTATCTTGACAAATACACTAAAAGTACCATAAAAAAAACTAAAATCTAAATCAATATCAATACATTTAAAAAAACAGTAAAAATCGCATATTTGTATATTACATAAATTTATGAAAAAATGAGTGTAAGCGATAAAAAACGTGTAACTGAACACAACAAAAGGTTACTCTTTGTCATGTAAATTACTAGTGATAAGTGGCGGAACACATAATATATTGATAAGGTCGGTGTACTGTATGGAAAAACACGAACACAACGACTATTTTTTGGTAGAGACATGCCTACCCATCGCCATATGAAAATAATTATTTATCTACCTTGTTTAACTGTTTAACATTAAATTCTTTTATTCCTGTTATGTAGTACCGTAATTAATTAAATATGACTTATATGAAATGCAATAAATGATTTTAAAGCACATTCAACACTCCCTTTGACACTTTTTGCTAGTCGTGTGTGCTGCCATCTCTGTGTGCCTAACTGCAACATCAGTATGCCTTCTTACGGGCCCTCCAATAGTTACTATGGCTGTATTATCTTTGATAGAGATAATGAAGTGCTTTGCCTTTGCTTTCCCCATATTCTATTTTATACTGTTTAGCGGACTAAAAACGATGAATTTAAGTTTAAATTGTCTGTTTTAGTTAAATTGAACAACAAATAATGTATCCAAGTCACTACTACAGGTTTATTTACAGTGTAAAATGATAAATTGCCGCAGTGGTTCGCCGAAGTAGAGAGTAAATTTCAAGTTTCCGTGTTCATTGAAATGAAGTCAAACGGAAATCCGAACCTTTGTTATTGTGATGTATTATTACTAGAAAAACGAAACGTTGAATTTAATTAAAACATTTCCATTTTAATTATACTAGAACGTGGTTGGCAAGTGTTTATATATAATTTAATTTACTACAAAATATTATAATCGTTGAGTATATATCTGATAACATAACACAAGTTTGAACAAGTTAGGTAGGACTAGATTTATCGATGACCTCCGTGGCGTAGAGGTCACCACGTTAGTCTGCCACCTAGACGTTTAGGGTTCGATCCCTGGTCAGGGTTTGCTGGAAAAAGGCCTTTTTCAAATTGTGCTGGGCCTTGGATTTTTATCTATAGATATATATATATATTTGTTATAAAATATAGTATAATTGAGTTAGCACCCCATCACATAAGTCTCGAACTCACTTTGGGCTAGCTCCATTTGTGTAATTAAAGCCTGTATTTTTATTTTGATTTCTGAAAACTCACGCACTCAGGTAACCGTTTTCACTGATTGATTTAGCTCAAATTCGGGGTGCGAGAGATTTCTGTAACGCATGTGGGAAGCCGTTTTCACTAGTCGATAGCATATGAGGAGTTCTCGCCGACCCAGTTATCGATCAATTAAAATGAGCCATTAAAGACTTGAAAACAATAAACTGAAGCAAATAACAACCCAAATTTACACAATACTCGCATTCTGGACGATTATATTCTTGGCGTCTTATTTTCCATTTCTTTGCACTACTGTATAAATGTCCACTGCATTGAAATTCCTACTGTATAAATATCATAAATTAGCCAAATATTACCATTTCACAACGGAACCCAAAAGTAAGCACACTATCGCACTATCCCGAATAAAATATTATGAAATGTGTCCCTTTGTTTACTTGATAAAGTGCCGGAAAGGTGCTATAAAAGCGTGTTTTTAAGGCGTTCCCCGTTGTGGAAACGTGTTTTTTTTTAAGTATCGTTTGAGCAAGGAGGCTGTTGGTTTTTTACTTTTTTACAGTTTTTGTTATCGTAGAATAATTGCGAGACTGAAAGGCTTTTGTATCGAGCTTGCGGTAAATGTTTCACGTTCCTTTTCAGCGTCGAGGCGCGATTGGTATTGTTTTCAAAACGCTGTTTATATAAAATGTACTTTAATTATTCTCTGTACTTGATTCATGGCATTATTCTTTGGAATACGGGAAGACATATATTAACAGAAAAATCTCTGTAATATTAAACATACATGATCGTTCATGAGATCGTCAAGAGGTACCTGCTTACGCAATTATCTTATGTTGAAAAAAAACTAACCTTTCATTTATGTTTTACTGCTAACTAAAATTGTAATTTTAGCAGTTCATGTGTAAATTACGAAGTAGAAAAAGATTTACTAGCCTGTTGTGTACAGCAAAATCTTTAGTAGTATCAACACAGTCAATTTGTCAAATAAACGGCATCGAATTGTAAATGTATAAACGGCCCTTGTGGATCGTATAATTGAACATGAATAATTTATCTGTTCGTCTTGTGGATAAATTGATTCGAAATGTATTAATTTTGAGCGTGGTGCAAGGCGGGCGTTTGAGCGAAATAAGTAGGTATTTGACGTGTAACAAAATACACCGATACTATTTTAACGTCACTGTCCGTTAATAAAGAACAATTATAGTAAAACAATTGATTTGTTCATATATGAATCATAGGACATTAAGTAATTTGTTAAGGGTAGATTCAGTACATGATTCTGAACAACTTTCGCCAAGGAATATTATATGAAAAACATTTTTTACCAACCATACAAATTTACTAATTGAGCTAATCCGAGTTTATATGGAAAGCAGTTTTTTTTCGTAAGTATTTCTATAATTGTTCCTTAGGGGAAAGTTGTTCAGTATCATGAAGATATGCGGGACAAATCTCTTGACAGTGACATTTATACATATGGTAAAAACATGATAATGTAATTTACAAGTTTATATGCCAAGCAAATAAAAGAGGCCCCGACTTTCAAGCGTTAACCCTTAATAACCGTATTAACCAATTTCCATCAAATATAGCTAAGAATCACAAAAAGGGAATTTGCTTTCAGGTAAAAAAAAATATCCTTTAAATAGGTTCCGTATATTTTGTTAGACCCTGTTTTATTACTGCTGTTGCCCGCGGCACATAGCCTACGTGAACTGATGTTTGAAAATTAATCCCACGGGAACTTAGTTTCTGGGTAAAAGTATCCTATTTGCTAACCCAAGTAAAAAGATATCTATATGCCAAATTTCAACCGAAGAAATTTCATTTAGTTTTTTAAGGTAATATTTCAAATACGTGATTTAGAAAAAAACGTGTGTTTCATACAAAAAAAGACGACCGAACACTATGTATGGGAAAGGAGAAAAAAAGCAAGATTCCAGCATTTGGTCATAGGGAAAGTTGTTCAATTTTCTATATTGCAAGCTAAGTAACCTACTCAAGTACGTCAGCGGTAAACATTTAAAACTCTGTGTAAATTTGTGGTTTAATTTTTAAATAATAAGTAAATAGATAAGGACAAATTACACAAATTTAAACTTGTATTATGAGATACTTACTTAACGATACTATATTTAATAATAAATACATACTTAGAATCATACTCAAGACCCAGGAGAATTTAAAAATTTGAAATTATATTTAAATACGTAGATAATAATACTCAGGAAATAAAAGCTAAACAAAGCATATAAACATCAAAAGGACCTCTCCAACACATCTGGCCAGCGTAGAGGGTGTAGGCCAAATCCTTTGGCTGCTCTGGCCAAGTATGGCTCTAGTGTACAGAGAGGGACATGTTCCTGCAGTGGAGACTAAAAAGATCTGACAATGATGATGATGACATAGATAATACATGTATATATCGGGCGCACATTCAATAGAAATAATGTCATCAGTGTAGTTTACATGACGACCTCCGTGGCGTAGTGGTCACGATGCTAGTCCGCCACCCAGAGGTCCCGGGTTCGATTCCCGGTGAGGGCAAGTTGGAAAATGGATTTTTTCAAATTGTCCTTGGTCTTGGATGATTATCTATATATGTATTTGTTATAAAATATAGTTTGAGTTATTATCCCATAAAAAAGTCTCGAACTTACTTTGGGGCTAGCTCAATCAGTGTAATTTGTCCCTATATATTTACGCGAATATTGAATAAAGATACACTTGTAAATAATATTAATTTAAAAATAACTTCAAAAGATGGCCGCTTCATCTTTAAACCTAGAGTGCAAGATAACTTCTAGGTTACTAGACTCTTGAAATAAATGGACATAGAATTCCTAACGTAACGTCAAGATTGAAATGGAAAACTTAATTATTTGTATCCGATAACAAATCATTTTCATAAATTTTACAAAATAATTACCTAAAACAAAATAAAAATTACACAGCGGTTTATTATTTAGAAAATTCATCAGGACTTTTTTAGTCTCCACTGCAGGAGCACGACCCTCTTTGTACTACCAGAGACATACTTGGTCAGAGCAGCCGGAGGATTTGGCCTACACTCTCCACGCTGGCCAGACACATTGGAGAGGCTCCATTTATATTTATATGCTTTGTTTAGCTTGTAATTTCTTAGTCACCTTTTACGACATCCACAGTAAGACTTGAAAATATATTGATTCGTGATGTTCATATAACAATAACATAAAGGCATCAGACATATTCGTACATATACGACATAATAGGCAAAATTTTCCAAACGCTACCTTAAGTTATTACACTCATCATATTAAGAGGTATAATACATATCCGCATAACGTTCACTACTGGACATAGGCTTCTCCCAAGGATTCCCTAAATGACCAATCAAGAACGGCCTACGTCCAGCTATTTCCAGTTTGTTATTTTACTAAAGGTATCTATTTTCTGTAACTGCCTATTTACCCGACTGCTTAAAAAGGAGAGTTATATTTTTCTATTCTAGCGTATTTATGTGTATTTCTCTATGAAGCTCTGTAGCCTGACCGGTTTGATGGATTTCAGCTTAAGAGATGTCATAGATTCACTTTAATTCTGAAACAGCCTTCCTAATTAAGGGAGGTTTTAGACAAAGGACGATGCTATCCATTCTTTGTTACATAAACGAGTGATTCTCTCAGTCGCTTCTAATAAGACACGTTTATAAGACAATGAAATACTAATAAGCGACAATGCTTGCTCATGTTACAAGTTGATATGTTAGGCAAATAAAAAAAACCCCCGACCCTGTTAAGTGGTGGAACTAAAAATACAGGATATACATAGCGCCATCTATTATTTAACAGTTAAACTACAAAACCACGAATTTAAAGCGTTATCATCAGTAACTTTTAAACAATTAAACCAATTTTCATCAATCACGACTAACGACCACCAAAACAATGGAATTTACTTTCACGCATAAAAAACGTATTGAAATCGGTCCATCCCTTTGAGCGCTACGATAGGATGCCACAGACAGATAAACAGACAGACAGACATCAGC
This sequence comes from Acrobasis consociella, assembly GCA_963555685.1. Lineage (NCBI taxonomy): Eukaryota > Metazoa > Arthropoda > Insecta > Lepidoptera > Pyralidae > Acrobasis > Acrobasis consociella. The sequence goes on from OY743107.1 coordinate 2,545,661, forward strand.
GTCTAACTTATAACACCCTTCTTTTTTGTCTCGGATTAAAATGACGATGCGCAAAGCATCTATCACTATTAATTTTTCTGCTTTCAAAATAAAAGTGGATTTTGGATCTTACGACGGACCTCGACTCTTTATGCCCCAACCTGTCATCTGTGAGCAGACCGGAATCCGGTCGACATGCATTGTTTTACTATTGTGTCTGGTGTTTTGAACAGACAACAGGTTAAACATAATAAATAACCGGCCAAGTGCGAATTGGATTCGCGCACTTACCGTTATCTATTAAAAATCGGGTTTGTTGTATGGAAGCCCCCCTTAAATATTTATTTTATTTTGTTTTTAGTATTTTTTGTTATAGCGGCAACAGAAATACATAATTTGTGAGAATTTCAACTGTCTATCTATCGCGGTTCTTGAGATACAGCCTGGTGACAGACAGACGGCCAGACGGACATACATCAAAGTCTTAGTAATAGGGTCCCGTTTTTACCCCTTTGGGTGTAGGTATTTTACTCTGACGTCACCACGCGGCTGATTTTGCTAGTATAACTTTATATAAATTTGCGGTAGTCTTCACCACGCGTTGTTAAACTTGATAGCAGTAATCATACTTAGAGCCTGTGTTACGTTGTGTAATTATGATATTTAATATTAAAATTTGAGCTTGATTAAAATTTGGTCTTATTATAGGTATTCATCTCATTATTCACTGTGAATTTAGTGGTAACTATTAAACAAATGTTGAAATAACTTGAGTTCAAAATATTTGTTACTAGCTGGGCCCTGGATTTTCGGGATAAAAACTATCATATGTCCTTTCCTGGGCATAAACATATATCCATATCGAATTTTATCCAAATAGGTAAATTTAATCCAGATGGCTGAATCGTGAAGTGGTTGCAAACAAACAAATATACAAACTCACTTTTGCATTTATAATATAAGTAGAAAGTAAGATTAGTAAGGGTTGTGGGTGTGGGGTTGTTAAGCACATTCATAACACAAACAATTTTTTACTGCCTTCACAAAATGAAGAGGTTGCCCATTGGTTAAATTTACATTTGTATGTATGTTTACCGATTATTGGAAGACGGGTGGACCAATTCGTTTTTTTTTTTGTTTAAATGGACATCCTTGATCAGGTGGTTTGATAGAAATTTTATTATTTGTACAGTTTGCGGGTGCAGTCAGTTTTTAGTTTTAAAAATGTATAACGTAAGAAATGTTTACGACTTGCAGCGTACCATTATCATTCTTACCACAGAGACTCACATTTCCTTTTTAAATTAATAATTACCTACCAGCTACCACTTTATTCACATAAACATTTAAATAAAACTAACTTTATATTCGACTAGCCGTACCCGCGGGCTTCGCTTCCCGTGGGAATTCCGGGATAAAAACTACCCTATGTCCTTCCGCAAGTCTCAAACTATATCCAAATCCGTTCAGTAGTTGAAGCGTGAAGAGGTAAAAAACACACAAACAAATATACAAACTTACTTTCGCATTTATAATATTAGTAGGATAGGATATTAAGATAATTAAACTAAATAAGTTTAACAAAATGACAGTACTTACTTGAAACGAAATACATCATAAACATATAACTAAAATAACACTAACATAATAATCTTATAATTTAAACCAAATAAGTAAACCAAAATAACAGTTACTTGAAATGACAGAAGATAAAATAGTACTGCAAAGTGATACTGCGAGTTAGATGCAGTGGCACGAATTTCCTTCAGCGAACAACATAAACACGGTCTGAGAAACCACTTTTCTAGGCTTTTATTTGGCGAGAAACTTCATTTCGCTGCAGCGATGCTATTTCGGTCGAGCAAACACGTTTTGTTTACACTTTTGTAACCGTTCTATCTTTGCGGCAGCTAAACTTACATAAAAGTAATTTATTTTTGACTCATTATAGTTTATTATGAATTAGTTTTTGATAAGTTTTTTTTAAATAAGAAATAAAAAAGAAAAAAATTCATATTTACAAATATACACACAGAAAAAAGTTAACTATTAATTTAGTCTAAAAAGTCGTGCCCACGTGGCACAGTGCCAAGGACGCTGGCCGCATTTCCGCGTTGGATCGCAATACTGATTCATTGTGCGAAAAAACAGCCAGCCCTCTTGTCACCAGCGGCGCAGATTAGTCTTGGAGAGATCTCTTTAAGGAGACCCCTAGCACCGGGGCCCCAAGGTCCGAAAGTCTCCACGCCAAACGTCACAAAAATATAGTCATTATTTAAAGAACTATACTTGCGGCGCTTGGCGATCTCAGCATTTTCAGCAGCCGAACCGGCTCTCGAGACTGATCCCCTGAGATGAGAGGGTGCCAGTGTGTCAACGCATGTGGCATCCCATACTAACGCCCTGCCGCGTTCCGAGGGGATTAGCGATATTCCGTCAGGCCTCTTGCCATCATCACGTACTATACTATATATACCCCAAGGTTCGAGGGTACAAGGTACGTAAATGGTGACCAGAGCCCTTCGGATAATGTCATTAAGAGAGCCGTGGCGCAAAATTCTACCAGCGCTGAGTTGCCAGTGGAGACCGTGAAGCCCAAACTGGTCTATGTCGCTGCCACATGGGCAACGATGAGGCGTACAAACGGGTGTTCCCAGCCGGAGCCCGACAGCTATTCTGAAACTATTATTATCTAAAAAAGTACCTATATTGTATGATGGGATGGCGTGGAGCCAATGACTGGACTCTTTTGACGAAACTGCTTGGAGCCGAGCGCTGTTTATGTCGTTAAGATTTAGAGTCAAATTGAAAACAGTTTGCTGCACTAAAGGTTCATCACAGAGTTTTTGTTGGTTTGATTACACTAGGATGCTATCGTCAGGGCAGAGAGCTGACCACGTTTCCTTTGTCTCTGTTAACAGGTCGATGCTTAGGTCATTTTTAAGTATTTTTTGCAGAGATTTGAGACGCTGTAAACAGAGAAGAAAGAAAAGCAGGTAGAGCAAAATTAGTAATTTTTTGATGCCTATGCCACCGTCTTTGATAGGTATAGTGAGCTGTGTCCAGGAATTTTCGTCGAGATTTAAATTTATAATTTTTTTAAAGGTGACACAAAGACAATCATCAATTTTAGTTGTAAGTTCTAAATGTTTCCAGATTGGACTTGAACGCAGAATGTAAGTGAATTTAGGTACAAAAAGGCAATATTTTAAAATTGTGTATGCAACGTGAGAATTTAGAATGTCTAATCTAGAGGATGTAAAATAAAAATTATCTAACTTTTTATCCAAAAGAGGTCGAATGCTGGGTCCCAGTAATGGAGCACCTAGAAGATGTAAAGAATCTTCTGAGAGCAATTTAATCTCGGGAGAGACTTTAAAAAAGCTGTCAAGAATATAATTTCTGTACGATGACAAAATATTACCAGGAATAAAAATTTTACATTTTTTTAAATTCAGTTCCAAACCAATGCTTTTGAATTTGTCAATAATGGCCAAAAGTCTGCTAAAACAGATTATTTACTTCCAGAGACATCCATCATTCAGGAACCAGACGTTTAATTTAAATTTTAAAGATGAGATGATTGGATGGATACCTAGACTGTAAAGCGCCGGCCCCAGGGGATCGCCTTGCTGCACTCCTGTAGATGATAAAATAGTGTTATTTTCGTAAATCAATTTTGAAGGTGATGAATAGCATTGATTAATGTAGGGAAAAAGTTCAGGGATATGGGTTGATACTTCTTGCAGCAAGGCGTTCCTTTCTATTGAATTGAAAGCATTCTTCACGTCTACTTTTAAAAGTACCTCTGCACAGTAATTATTCAAAAAGGTGCGCAAAGAATGTACTGCTGCTTCGCAGCCGCCCTTACTGCCGAAGCCTAGTTGAATAGGTTGGAATTTATTTCTAAGTGTTGAGGCTATGTGCATAAAAGCTAATTTAGACGTAATTGAATTAATTAACTATACTTTCAAACTACTAACAAGACTATGGACTGTAGAAATTATTTCTTTTATAAATAAATTATTTTTCACGACTTATTTTCTTGTTTATTTTTCTTGACATTTTTACAACACACACTACTTTTTCTTATGAAAAAACATAATGTAAAAAAAGAGGTTTTAAAACTTCAACATACCGCCTACCAAAGGGCACTATCTTGCTCTTTAATTTTGGTTCTTACTGACAAATAAACTCTAACAAACAAAAAACATGTGCATAACTTACTGCACAAAATTAATCAATAAACAAAAATCTTAGAATAACACAAAATATAAACACATTTTTTTTTAAACAATAAGTAGTCTCGACTACTTTTTTATTGGTAAAATACATAATTTGGACGTAGGCCTTTTTATCAAGGAATTCTGAGTGCGAAGTGTTACCCCTCTAGTCAAGCCATCATTACCTGCTTGTTTGATTACCACTCTACCAAGCAGTCATCGACATGGTGGTAAATCGTCTTCCTTCACCAATACTACATCGCCAATTTCCGGTTCAGGAGTTTGATAAGACCCCTTATAACGGTGAAGAAAATGCGTTAGATATTCCTGAGACCAACGTTTCCAAAATGTTTGCATCATTTTTTGTGTAAGCTGCCATCTTCTAAGTGCAGGAGTATTACACTGGTCAAAATTATAATCTGGTGCTGTTACCACAGGTCCACCCACAAGGAAATGACCTGGTGTTAACACATTAATGGCATCTGATTCAGAGTCAATTCGAGATAACGGACGCGAATTCAAACAAGCTCCTATCTGAATAAGCACCTTAGATAACTTTTCATAGGTTAAAGTCGAATCTCCAATTATTTTTTTAAATTAAATTTCGTCGATTTTACTCTAAATAAATTAAATTAATTATTATGTTTTTCAGGAAACCAATTTATTTTTAGCGGCGATAAATGCGTAAAAGTTATTGATAGAGTTCCTCTTTGTCTAATCATATGCATTATTGAGAGAAAGAAAAAAAAACAGGAGCAGTTATATAAAACTAAACTATAAAATAAACCTATATTAAGTAGATAAAAAATAATGATAGAGGTATATAATACTAAATGTCTTAATTTTTGTTCTAAGTACAGACATACAACGCGAACGTAAGATTAATCTCACAAACAGTTCGATTACAAAATTCGTTGTCGGATAAATCCGACCCGATACAATATTACGTCTTTATTCCTAATGGGGTAGAGAGAGCCCAAGGCCGTGAGACCAAAAGGCCACATTTAGGACAATGGTTGTGGTTAAAATAGAAATTGCAATAAATAACGTTTAAGATATTTGAAAATTTCGCCTAATAAAAACGCAACTGTCTGCGATAGGCCTTAAATATGAAGTCACGAAGAAGCAATCTTTGTATTGACAGTACGCCAATAAAGAAGAAAGTTAATATGTCATCCATAAAAACAACGGTGGAACAAAAAATACTACCACGCACCCCCATACGTAGAATCTAAATAAAATACGAGCTTGGACGGTTTATAACACTGCCGAGTCGTATTGATTGCTGAATTATTCAGAAGTACGGCGTTTGGATACTTTTCAATATCGCATTTATTAGAGATTCTTTTTGTTTTTGCTTCGGAGTGTTGGATATAATCCTTTCAGTTGACTTTGTCCACTTGAAAAAAACGGAAGGTATTGATGCTTAAATAATTGAATTATGAGGGTTTATTTGATTTTTGTATGTAGATCACGTTAGAAACCCGCGTCCGAGGCAGCCTTCATGTCCGTGACATAGCAGACAAACTGCAAGAGAGTTGCCTACGCTGGTACGGTCACATCTTGCGGAAACCGGCAAGTTAAGTGAAAAATAAATGTATTGCCATGCCACCGGGGCCCGGCAGGCGTGGTAGACCTAAAAAGTGCTGGCTAGACGTCGTCAAAAAAGATGTTCATGCCATTCATCTTACAACCAAGGAAGGAGAAGAAGTGAAGAGGAAAAAGCTGGAAACCGGACCTCGGGCTTGAGAATGCAACTGGGAATGCGCTGAGAAGAGAGAGAGACTGTTTGATATTTCTGTGTATCAGTGGCCAACTAGGTGACAGATTTTTCAAGCTACCTAATCTGAATCTGATGTAGTATGATTGCTATACAGCGATGACAGCTGGGACCGATGGTTTGAGGACTTTAAGCCATTTGTGAGCCGTGCCTCAGTAATCTGTTCTGGAACCATGATAATGTTTGTTGGGACGGCTGCAGGTGTTAGCTCCTTCCATGCCTCCTCCTTGTACGACCTCTGTGGCTTGGTAGTACATTGGTCTGTGGCCATGCTAGGTTGTCTTACTGAAGGCCTTGAATATTTATCATTGAGTTAGTATCCCATAACACAAGTATCGAACTTACTTCGGGGCTATCTCAATGTGTGTGATTTATACTTATTTATTTATTTATGCTTGTCTGCGAGATAATGGTAGATATGTATAAGGGCATTTCTTCAAATTTCGTTCTCCGCGTAACCTTCGTGGCGAAATTGAAATTACCAATAATCTTTTGAAAAAAAATACTACCCTATAGATGGTTTAAAAGCAAATAATATACTGTTTGAAACTTTCAAATTGACTAATAAATGATAAAGATATAAATTTCCGAAAAAAATCTGCCCACGAAAGTTACTATTGATACCACGAAAGTTACGCTAGTAAAAAATACAACTCAGTATATTTTTGCATTAAATAACAATCAATCAAGACAAGCATATGCATTGCACCAGCGTTCAATGTTTAAATGTTGCATTAGCATCACTTTTCTATTTTTTTTTTATGAATCAAAACTGCATAATTTGATAGTTAGTGTAAAATTAAACAAAGCAGTTTTCAAAACAACATTTTTTAATCACAAATTCGAACATTATTTCTTTTTTCTATTAATGGCTAAAGAATATGTGCGAAACAAAATAATTAAAAAATGGTTTGACATAAAAATTATTAACTTATAGGACGTTTTAGGCTTTCTATGACTAATTTTTAGATGTAATTTTTATTATGTTGGTCAATTGCAATTAATATAATTCACAGACAGGTATTATTTCTTTTTTTGCTTTTGTAGTAAATTTCTCTCGGCTTTGCTTTTACAATGTTGTGTAATTCGGTATTTTTTTTTAATTTTTTTCTTTTCTTCTTATTTCGGCTAATCGCTTTTTCTCCAGATGTATTATTTTACGGCGGCATTTTTAATTTAAATATGTTAAACCATTAAATTCGTTAAGTTATGTAATAGTTATTTATAATAAGTTATTTATAATTCTTTAAAAAAAATTACACACTTACAAATATGCATACAAAGTCACAAACGTGGATATAAACATGTATACAAACTTGTCATAAACTAAAATACAGAACCAAATTCAAACTCTCATAGAAAGTAACATACAAACGAATACTTTATTAAAGCTAAACAAATCCAAAAACAAACTCCAATGGAAACTCACACTTAAACTCACATTCTTACTATCATACTAATTCAGAAACTCACAATCAAATTCACAGACAAACTAACAAACCAAATATATAAAACCAAACACAAGAAACTAATTATACTTCTACTCGCGAGAATATTCTTCGGCCGGCTCATCGTTACTTACACATACTAACACTTACCAAGAAATACCAATACTTTCCAACACTGAAATACATATATTACAATCAACGAATAATTGTGGATGGAAAAGTCGAAAGCAGAAATTTTGACTCGGCATCTTTGTTAGGACATAAACATACTAAAAGTCCTTACCCTTCCGAGGTGAGCCCGCGAGGGGAGGGCACAAAGAAGGTCCCGTTTTTTGGTTTTTTGCTTACATCTCGAAAATGGTGCGTTGTACGAAATTTTGTTGTACTACATTATGAAATCTGATAAAATTCTCTACAACTATGGCTTTCATTTTTTATCTAACTCCAATTTTTACCTAGATATGACGTACGAAAATTTTTCTACACTCTGGGGATATTCGGACGAAAAGCGCACGCCAAGCCCACGTCCAATGCATGCCTTTCATTGCGTTTCTATCCCCATAGTTCAGGAGAAAGGTGTCCAAGCTAGTCCTAACAAAGTTGCCAAGTCAAAATTTCTGCTTTCGACTTTTCCATCCACATGCCCCTTTTGAGCACTCATTGACCGAACTAATACCAATCCATAGCAACACTTACATATACCATAACATACCGACACAAGCAAACATTGTTTGAGAACATTTTAATAGATTTTTCATTGTATTAGATTACTCGTATATTAGAAACCGCTATAAGGAATATCACAAAAAAGTTTGTCGTATAAAAAAAAAACGAAATAAACATGTTTTTAGCATTTTGTTGTTACGAACATAGTAAGGTATGATATAATATATGTAAAGAAATTAATATCATTGGTAATTTAGTGAGAATTAATAAAGATACGTAACTTTCGTGGCATGCTTTATAACTTTCGTGGCGAAATCGCCACGAAGTCCGCACCACGAAAGTTACGAAAATTTAACATTTTTTTAAATTACGGAGACAATTACATATGAATTTTAAAAAAAAATACTCTAAAATAAACTCGAAGGCATATTACATTTAAGGAGTGAATCGTTAAATGCGGAATAATTACTATTATTCTTCGAAAAGTGACCACAAAGGTCACTTGGGTTAGAGAATTTGAAAAAACTTAAAGAAATACACATCTGTATTTATTTGCAGACAACCGGTGAGCAGCGCATGAGTTCCCCACCAATGACGGGTCGCTACTGTTTATTCGCGCAACTAAAATTTGTACCTATGATTCAACTCGTTCTGAAGTTATGAGCTGCTTTGTATCGTTTTTTGAAAACTAGCAAAATCGTGTGACAGAGACTAAATGCTTCATAACTTTTTTTATTTAAGAGATACAATTACCATTTTTTGTACAACTATGCATTGTTTAATCATAAACAGTTAGAAATACAAAATTTACTGATTGGGTGATAAACAAAAAAGTTATACGAGAAGGCAAAAGCGCGCGCGTAAGTGTGACACGCGGAGAACAGCAAATTTGCTCCCGATTTTGGCATTTAAATATTATTTAAAAAATTACTGTACATTATGTATCTTATTTAATTATGATTTTGTATAGGGGTATAACCAAAGTAACTCCTGCAATCGGTTTTAAAACCATACATTGGTTAAGTTAGGAATAAAGACCGTGTGACAGTAAAAAAAGGCACTCTGAAGAAACACCCATAAACGAGGTTGCCTGGAAAAAATACTTAGCAATAAGGTCGCCTTTAGCGCATTTTCTAATGTTTAAGATTATGTCTTGTATTTATTTTTTGTGTTATAAAGTATATTGTATTTTATAATGAGAGTTCATTTCAAGTTTCACTTTTCTTTCAGATATACATGCGGAAGAAACAAAACCATTAGATTATTGAGTAGCTTTATACACGAAATCCTTTAAACGTATTCCCGATCACAAATGTGCCTCACACAAAATCTGCCAAACAATCTATCAAATCCCAAATTACAAACAAACCAAGCAGAAAACGTTCGCTTTGCAGCGGTTTATCCGCTATTGCAGTTTGTAACTACCATGTACTGCCGAAGTAAAAAGTATTAATATGAGTTATATTGTTTGTTTTTTATTGACTATAGCTAAGATTTGGGGGGTTATGTGTTTTACCTCTATGTATGTAATATGCTATGCTGTATTCATATCTATCTGGGAGAAACGAAAAAACTTAGAATGTACGTGCCAGCTACTTTTCTTCCCGTGCAGATCGACGATCGAGGAAATACGAGATCACGACTAGCAACACAACACTATTTTGATTCCTTTTTCCGCCTTATCAAAAGTGGTCGTTGGGTCTTGGGTCTTGCTACCCTGGGCTCTGTCTGCTTAGAGCCGCAAAACCCGAAATGCTCTGTTCCCCATTAAGGATAAGTAAGGTGGTAGTAAGTTGAGGAGCTTGGTGGCTCGGCGGGAGTGCGCATGACTAGCGCTGTCGCAAGTAAAGAGACATCGGTGTTGGTCCGCACTTGGATGGGTAAACACAAGTAGCATAAAAAATTCTCGAGCTCCTCCTTGCTTCGAAAGGCACGTTGCTGTTAATCCGGGCTGTCCTCGTTGTATTGCTATCATGATGTAGTCGTCAGCGTATGTCAGATGCCTTAAGGAAGAATGAAAAATAGACACCAGAGCTGGCCACATACACACACAAAAAAAGACGTGTGGCACTCGGGGACTGCCGCGGTAAAGCTATTGCAAACAAGGAAAGACGGCAACGTCGCAAACGGACGACGGAGACGAAGCGGCAACCTACATGGTAGGCGGAGTGAGGAGAGCGTGAGGTTTTTTCGTTACGGAATTTCTGGATTCGGTCCCCGCGCTCAAGGCCCGCGATAGAAGCTATGCAATAGCTTAAAAACAAAACAAACAACTGTTAGTATACTAATATTGTGTAGAAACTATATTTGTTTGCACTATTTTACAAAATTTTCTCAACATCAGTACCAGTCTACCGACCGTGCAACCATGTTTATACATAAGTTTCTACATCGCCATACTCTCGATACCGTCTCTAAGGAGAAATTTACTTGATTTATTTAACAGCAAAGCGGTTTGCGGTTAGAATAAGCTATAAAATTATTCAGCATCTAAATATTATACATAGTATGTTACCATTTATTAAGATTAGAGAAGATGTAATGCTTGGTTATTATGCAGATGCTGTTTTTGAAGAAATCTAGTTTTTTACCAGACTAAGGCAAAGTAAAAAGAAGGGTAATGAATTTTGATTAGGTTTTTCAGTATGTAGTTATAATATATTTTTTTATTAAAATCTTGGTTGACTACAATTGGCATGACGAATGGAAAAATAATTTTAGTCCATTGGTTTGATTATTAAAAAATATTGAACTCGTATTTTTTCTTTTTCTCTGGGAAACCAAAATTGACAAAGATACAGCGCAAACAAATTTCGTATGACGTTACGGCTGGATACTATTTTTACTTAGCGGTGACGTCGCAAGCCCCACTCCGGAACTTTGACGCTCCGTATCTTTGTGAATTTTTACTTTTTTGGTAAACTGAAAAATACGGGTCCATTATTTTTAGATATCCTAAAAGACTAACTAATTACAATCATACTTTTCAGACCTTGTCGTCAACCCTATTATTGTACAAAAGGTGAACTAATTTTTTTTCTTTATCAAGGTGTTTACATGTCATTAGTGAAAATTCTACCTCATTTTGGTTATTGGTTATTCTTGTATCTCTTAACGTGATCGAATCAAAAATTAAGAATTTTTTAAAAGAAACAAGTCAAAATCAGCGTATAAGCTCGTTAAAGTGGCAATGGGTGGGACACATAGCGCGACGAACCGATGGCCGATGGTGCAAAAAGATTATCAAAAGGCAACCACGTTCTACAAAGCGAGGCTTATGATACCCAGCTACGAGGTGGTCAGAGGATCTGACTGAGGCAGCTGGAAATATTTGGATGCTGTCTTTTTTAGGTCAGTGAGGCTGCCGTTCGCTCTACCAAGCAAATGATAGCCCTGGGGCTAATAAATAATAACTCAGTGGACTGTGAAACTGGTATAATAAATACTAAAATAAATAGGTACAAAATTAGGGAAACTCGCTAAGGCGCGTCGTGTGTCGGTGGAGTCCAAGAGCAAGTTGAGAGTGGTGGGGTCCAGCGGCCTGCCCGCCGCCGCCCGCGATGACGTCGTAGGTGGCCCTCCTCCCGCGCGCCTCGTCCCGTGCGTAGATGGCTCCGCGACATGCTGCCCGGGTTGAAGTCTGTTGAGGACTTTAATAACATCTGTCCCCTTCCAGATTTTTGAAGTCCTCAACAGACTTCAACCCGGGCAGCATGTCGCGGAGCCATCTACGCACGGGACGAGGCGCGCGGGAGGAGGGCCACCTACGACGTCATCGCGGGCGGCGGCGGGCAGGCCGCTGGACCCCACCACTCTCAACTTGCTCTTGGACTCCACCGACACACGACGCGCCTTAGCGAGTTTCCCTAATTTTGTACCTATTTATTTTAGTATTTATTATACCAGTTTCACAGTCCACTGAGTTATTATTTATTAGCCCCAGGGCTATCAGTCAGCCATTTTAGAAATTATTGGAAGCATCCTGATCTTGATATTCCTAGGAAACCAAAATAATTGCATATGAAGAAATATAAATAATCATGCAAAAAGATTTGAAACTCAAACCATCCTACCTAGCTGAAAGGTAGATAGAAAGTTTATTCACAACAACTGCATCACATACATTATTAAAATGCTATAACTTCAATTTCGAAACTACAAACAAGGTAAAAACCAACCTCTTTGAGGTTTTATTGAAACAATTAAGAAACTATCTAGGTACTGTGAATGTAAACAAGTTAAGAGGACAATTTGAGAGATCAGTCCTGCGGAATCAGCTGTGATAAAATTAGAAAACGTTTATAACTTAATCTCGTTGGCTTTATCAACGAAAGCAGATCTCAAGTATCCGCGGAAGTTGACAAGAAAGTCACTCAAGGTCCTTCAAGTGCAAGTCTTAAAATAAACGCTATTGGAGACCGTGCATATCGTACAGCTTGCGGTGAATACCGACATATTGTCAACAGCTGTAGATATAGATATTTCATGTGTGTAAGATGTGTGTAAGTGTAAGATGATTGGACATTGACGCCGTATGTGTACCACAAACGGAAACATACTACAAAAACCTGAAGTCAACAGCGATATTAGAGGAGACATGCACGTAGGTAAATGCATGGAGCAAATATTATGCGCACGAGGAATATGATGCGCGTTGCCAATATGCGAGGATTAAACATTACATTTGTAATAAAGTTAAATAAATAAGATAAATAAACAGACATGTATTTACGAACTAGATAGGAATAGAATCATGATCCGAATGAAAAAAAAGGGACTCTAATGACTCTGATGAGCCAATATTTTAGGTATCATTAGATAACTATAAATCAATAAGGTTGCATATTTCTAGTTCTAGGAATCCCAACATATCTTAAAAGGAAAGGTGGCGAAAATAATAAGGCAAGGGGGAAACCTGTTATACAAACCGAAGAAGGAACAGTGATATTCAGGCAAATCGATTACCTGACTTAAGAGTGATTGTAGTGCCAACAGAGGCAGTCCCTATACCCAGCACCTCCTCTTTCAGTGAGTAACCCATGAATCCACTTCAGGCCCAACCCTGTATAAACATGATTAGCAGGACAGTGAAATACGAGCCGGTGTTGAGCAGACAAACCACGTAATTTGGGTATAATTACGAGCGAGTGCCGCAGACATTGCCTACCCACTTAAATTTATTTAAACAATTTTAAAATTGTAGGTAAAACAGATATATTCGAGTATAGAAGTGATTTGAATAGCTGGCTATGTGGGCATTAACATTGTAAATAGAGTAATGAGATAAGACCCGGTGTTGATGAGACAAACCACGTAATTTGGATATAATACGAACCTGTAGCGTAGACAATGGCCAAGCAATTAAAATGTATCTAAACAATTTAAAAATTGTAGGTAAAACAGATATATTAGCGCGTATACTGATTTTCATAGCAGACTATGTGAGCATTAACATTGTTATTAGACCAATGAAATAGGAGCTGACCTTGATCAGACAAACTACTTAATTTTGGCGTATTTATGAACATAAGCCGCAATCAAATTGTAACAGAAATTTGTTTAATAATTTTAAAGTTGTGGGTAATTAAGATACATTGGCGTATATATGCGATTTGCATAGCCGACTCATGTGGGCATTAACATAGTTATTAGATCAATGAAATAAAAGCTGGCCTTGATTAGACGAACCACGTGATTTTGGCGTATTTACGATCGTGAGCCACAATCAATCGCAACAAAAAATTGTTTAAATTTGTTTTAAAATTGTAGGTAAAACAGATATATTAGCGTAAATACGCTATGTGCATAGCAGACTATGTGTGCATTAACATTGTTACTAGACCAATGAGATACAAAATGGTGTTGATCAGACGAACCACGTGATTTTGGCTTATTTACGAACTGAATCGCAATCAATTGCTACAAAAAGTTTAAACAATTTTAAAATTGTAGGTAATACAGACATATTAGCGTTTACACGCTATGTGCATAGCAGACTATGTGGGCATTAACATTGTTAGTAGACCGATGATATACGTGCCGGCATTAATCAGACAAACCATTTAATCGTCATTTTGGCGTATTTACGAACGGGAATCGCAATCGATTAGAATAAAAAGTTTAAACAATTTTAACATACATACATACATACTATCACGTCTTCATCCCTAATGGGGCAGACAGAGCATTTTGGGTCTTGCGGTTCTATGCAGAGCCCAGGGCCGCAAGACCCAAAAGCCACTTTTAGCGTCATGGTGGGCGAGAAGATGTAAAAGCAATCAATACAGTGATGGGTTGCTAGCCGCATCGCCTGTTAACATGATTTGCATTTTTGCCCATTCCCTCGATCGGCTTTTAACAGATATGTCAGCGTATCCACGCTATGTGCATTGCAGAGTATGTGGGCATTAACATTGTTAATCGCAACAGATTTTTTTTAAACAAATTTAAAATTGTAGGTAAAACAGATATATCAGCGTAAATACGCTATGTATATTACTGTTTTTAGTATTACGGCCCTTCTGCCAGCGACCATGATGGCAGAAGGGCTGTCGAAATATCTGGCAAAAAACTATATTAATCGCGGTAAGTCCCGTAATCCTAATAACAGTGATTGTGACCGTGAAACTCTAAAATCATATATCGCTATGTAAATTGCAGACTATGTGGGCATTAACATTGTTAGTAGACCAATGAGATACGTGCCGGCGTTGATCGCAGACAAACCACGTAATTTGGGCGTAATTACAAATGAGAGCCGCAGACGATTGCCTAGCAACAGAAATTCGGACGAAATAATTTAAAGTTATAATTAAATCAGTAGTAAGTAAACATTTCTCAGTGATAAATGCATTTAAAAATTCATCTTTTTTTACCTTAATATAATAAAACTTAAAGTAAAGGTTGGTTAATTTCTTATTATAAAATGCCTACAAGATAAAATATATTTTTAGTTACTTAAAATTAACTTCCTCAGGAAATACTAATAATCCATAGAAAGGTAAGTAAGGTAGTAATTTAAATAAATATTTTCGTCACCTTTTTAAAAAAAGAGTAAAAGTAGACGTTGCGACAAAAATAGACCAAAGGGAGGTTAAGATGGTTTGGGCATGTAGAAAGGATGGATGAAAAGAGATAAACAAAAAATATTTAAATCACAAATGTGAAATAAACAGTAGGTAAGGGTCAGCCTCGGCGAACATTCTACGACCAAATTGCAGACGTTCTAAAAAAGGAGAGATAAAAAGTACCCGTAGCCGAAGGGCATGTATGAAGAGATTGATGAGTGTAGATTAAGCAAAAGAGTTTGTCAGGATCTTAGCAGGTGGAGGTCTCTGCATAATCTCTGCCTACCCCAATGAGAAACAGGCGTGATATTATGTATATTTTTTTTTGTAATTAGCATTATTTGCGTAAACTTTTAGACAAATAATAGAAACATTAGGTAAATCCATTATGAATACTTTATGTTAAACAATTTTCATATCGAAATTTAGTCGGCCGTTCCGACTACATTATATACTCGTAATTAAACGTTAACAATTTTCATAATTCATTTAACATTATGAGCTAAATCCTTAATTCCCTTTTACTAGCAACACTCCTTTACAAATAATAAACTTTTAATTCCTCTCTGAAAGTTTCGAAATCTAGGCAACAATACAGTTATAAAACCTGCTTAAATTGTCTAACCACCGCTAAAATCTTCAGAACAAACGGTCTATTGTTTGGTAAACATTTTAGTAATCGCGGCTATTGCCCCGGGCACGGCCAATTTCACCTTTTAACCCTTCCGATCTCATCCTAGCTCAAAAGGTCAATAATGTAATCTGGGTGTAATGTCTCTACTTATAACGTATGACCTTCTCTGTCGGAGTAAATACAGGGTTAAATTTACAATAAATAAATGTAGCCTTTACTTATATTGTTATGGTGAAAGTTTTTGGTTTGTTTATTTGCACGTCTTTTAAGTCGAGAAAAAGCGACAAATTGGCTATAAATTTTCAAGTTAGTGTCTTTTTTATTTGATTAATTTTCACCTGAATGGCAGGAGATAGTATGAGAGAGAGCTTTGTCTAATTATGGAAAAGAATACCCTAAAAATATATATTTAGAGCATATTTTACCGCTGAGTACTATAAAATGAGTAGAACATTTGTCATTGAAATACATAAGTAGGTCAAGTTGAAATCCAAGTTTTAAGCAATTTTCGCCTGAGAAGGTTGGGAATTAAGAGTAATCTGTCCCAATGGGATAATTCTACAGACCTAAGGCTTTAGACTAATTTTACATAATAGCCTCCACGACTTTAAGGTGATTATGGAGTGAACTTAGGAATCCGTCTAAAATTTTTGATTTGGACTAACATTTATACACTTACATAAGTATTTTTAATTTTAGCCCCTGTCAGAAAGAGAGGTGTTATATGTTTGAGGCCAATGCCTTACGCATTACTAACGCTTTAGCTAGTCAAGTGACACTGAACGTCGTCGGTACTTGGATTACACAAAAAACAAAACACCTAAAGTCTAATTTTTTATTCCGTAGAATTCTGACATTTCATAAGTGTTGCTACTAAAAAAGTTCTCCAACTAAAAAGGGAACGCGTATAAGGGCGATACAAAATTTAATTCTTGATTAATTTTAATGTTTTACCAAGATAATGATACACTTTAAACTTTCTGGTATATTTAAAATGTTATAACATTTTTTAAGACCGAATTATCAAAGTTATATTTTTAAGTAATTTTAAGTCAGCAGGTTATTTTTCTTTCCCTGGCATCACTCCCTACTAACTCATGTATCATCAACCTTTTTAGCCCAAAGCTTAATAAATATTTTTTTTCGTAATCCATGAAGCACAAAAATTAAAAAATAATGTATGCGGCCATCAGCTGTCACGTCACGACTGTCACATTGATTGTTATATTTGTTATCTTTTTGTTAAGTTTTTTCTTGTTGAAAAAAACTTTTTTCTTAACTGATTTTGATTAAATTTGATATGGAGATAGTTTAAGAACCTGGAAAGGACGTATAAGCCATTCACCCACAAATTGACCGCGGTGGAAAGCTTTATTTGTATGTATGTTTGTTAAATCAAATAGTTTTACAAACACTTGTTCGTATTTTATGTCGGTTATTCAACTGTTCCTGATGAAAATATTACTCGCTGTAAATCCCCTTTTGATTTGGAGCATCGCACTAAATTAAATGGTTACATTCACTAACAAATAAAATGTGTAGACTCAGATGTTCACACTCTTATTGAAATCTGGAATTTAATAAAAAAATGTGCCCGGCCAAAAAGGTTTATGATCTCTGATATGTCAAAAAATGACAGCTGTCAGAATTCTACGGAATTAAAAATCAGACTTTACAAAAGTTTTGTTTTGGTTTTAGTAGCAAGCATCCGATCTTAAGTTTATACTAAATATATATTTCACTCGAAATTTTTTGTATTATTATCTTTACTTAGCACACACAAAGTTATTTTAAATCGTTCTGACTATTTATATCATATCATTTTAAATCATTGATAATTGATAGTAAATCACCATTCGCCATGGATAAACACAATATTTAAGTAGCTAATATTTAAGTATTAAATAGTACTTAAATATTAGCAACTTAAATATTTTAAACTTACACATACTGCACAGCACTTAATATACTTCGTATCGCTATACCGACCTCACGCATATTTCGACCAGCTCGTCTGGGACATCATGATGAGGCAGGACCTTTTCGCTATCTAGGTCACATCTCACAATACTATCGCATTGCACTACCACTATTAATAACATTTTGTTTACTCATTATGTGCTTTACTCATGTACCTACCATGTATATTTTGTTTCCTTTTAGTGAATTAAGAATATTTGTTTGTTTGTAATAACTTTATTGTACTATAAAAAACACAATTACATACAATAACAATAGAATAAATTGACAACGGCGGGCTTATCTAATGGAATCTCTTCCAGTTTTATCTATCTGTCTATCATTGTCTAACAAAGAATGGGTATCCGTTCTTGTCGAACGAATTAAATAATTCACTGATCGGAAAATTCTAAGGAACTAATTGGTCTTTTGTTGTTTCTTATTGGAATACCTGCCTCCTTTACAGGGTAAGCAGACGCTTGTGTAGCCCCAGGGATCGCTGTAAAGAATTTATTACTCGTTAATTTGCCGTTCGATTCCATGCTGTTCTTTTAACTTTGAAGAAGGGATCAAAAAGGCTCTATGTAGTTAAAGTAAGATATTGTTTAAATGTTCTAAAACACAGACGTTTTTAGGGTTCCGTAGTAAAGAAGGAGATAATATAAATTTTATAGTTTCGTCATGTCTGTCTGTCGGTCTGTCCGCGGTCCTATTCAGAGACTATACGTACTGATTGCTATAATTTGGCATGGGTATATATAAGGTCTAACAAAATATACTTCTTCTTATCGTGTGTGTTAGTGACTAACACTAGTGTCAGAGTTTTTAAACCGCCTTAAAGGCCTCTGACATGGTTTTAGGTAACGACCAATATCAAAGACAGTGACCGGGACCGACGGCTTAACGTGCCCTCCGAAGCACGGATCATCTTACTTATCAGACAATCACGTGATCAGCCTGCAATGTCCTAACCAAACTAGGACAACAACACAAAGTGCCCCCGCTGGGAATCGAACCCGCGACCTCCGGGTATGAGCCAAACGCTCCAACCATTACACCACGGAGGCAGTTACAAAATATACTGAAACTATTTTAAGGGTGAATTCAGTCCATGATACTGAACAACTTTCACCAAGGAACGTGTATCGAAATATGAAAAGTAATTTTTACTTTTCATACTTCGATTCAGGAATCTGATTCTAAAATATTTGGTTTTATAGCGCAAGCCGGACTCGCGCAAAGAGCATATAGAGACAAACAATATCTACGAGCATGCATAACGAAGTTACCATGCGTCACCGAGCTTTGGGCGCAGTGTGGCTTTGTATGCCATTTCTGTTTCAAACTGAATTTAAAAGTCGATGGGAAGGGAAATAGAAAAAAATGGTACAGCACAGTGCTATATGTGCCACTAGTCAGAACCAGATGACTTATTGAACGAGCGAGGGAAGTTATCCGATTCTAGTTGGATGTTATTTCACAATATGATGTTTCTATTCGTATGTATATTTGTACTTTCTGCGACCAGATGGCATACGTTCTAGGTGAAGGTGAATTATCACAGGTTACATTTTACAATATCATCTCTTTAATGTATAGTAAACAAGCTAATTTGCTTCTATCATCTCTTTACTCTTTAGTATACAAGTCTATCGCCTTGTAGTTTCCAGCAGAGTAGAATAGGGCAACTGCAACGACTCCCGTAGACGTCGTAGAAGGTGACTTAGAAAATATAAAGACCTCTCCAACCCGACTGGCCAGCGAGGCGAGAGCAGGCCAAAGTCCTTTGACTCCTCTAGTAGTACAGAGAGGGTCGTGCTCTTGCAGTGGAAACAAAAAGAACTGATGATAATGAAGATGATGAAGTTTATTTGCTATATGCAAAATTAAAAAAACCCCTGACCACTTAGTGATAAGTGCCGGAACTACATAATATGTTGATATCCTAGCGCCATCTATTATTTGTCAGGTAAATCACAAAATTTGAAGAAGTTATCAGCCAATACTTACTATTGCTTTCACGTAATTAAATCGGAACAAAACTGGTCGATCCGTTTGAGCGCTACGTTACCACAGAAAGACAAACAGACACTAGCGTCAAATTAGAACACTCCCCTTTTTTGTCAGGGGTCAAAAACCAAGTCGACAAACCTGCCGACTGTACCTGACAAGGTTTATACTTGTAAGTATAGGTATAGTACATACCCGTAAGAAACCGGGGCAGTCCGCTTGTCTGTTACAGCCTGTGACATACGTGTGTGTAAAGCGCACATTAAGTCTCAAACCAAAGTCTTCCAAGCGTGAAACTACCAGCTGCCACTTTGCTTTCTAGTTGCTATTATTTGCACTAAAGCCACTATATTAAATCCTCCTTCATAAATTGTATAATTTCTGTGTTTACGTATGCACACGTCACGTCTCAAACCGCAATCTTCCTAGCGTAACTTTGCTTCCATGTTGAGATTATTTGCATCGCAGCACAGAATAATTATTAGTATCAAAGTACAGAAAGAGCATTCTTGGATAAGAAATTTGCTAAATTAAACCCCGTAACAGCGTAATAAAGTCCTATTTGGGTTGTGCGCCGCGCAATTGACTTATATTACTTAGCCTTAAATTTTTCGCCAATCTCAACCTTATGTTTGAGATAAGCTGCGTTTGTTCAACCTATCTTCATACATCCTGAACTACGGAGTCCACCTGGTTGAACCCCAGATAGAGTAATAGACTGGAAAAAGATTAAATTTTACAAAATGGTAAAGTCTTTGGGGGTTAAACAAAAAAAAATTATTTCACCCGCTTCAAAAACTATTTGAAACTTTTTGAGGCGTAATTTTTTGTTTGTTTGTACGACTTTATCACCGGATAAACTTGAATAAATCAGTGGTAACTAGCGAGGTTTATAGCTCACAGAGACAAAAGTAAATAAACATAAAATTTTGTATAAATTTTGTAAATTAGGGCAATACACACTTATAAATAGAGTTAAAATGCAATATTTTTATTTGACATAAAAACGTAGATAATCCCTTAATATTAGCTTCAATTTAAACCAACAGAAACTAAGAAAGATTATCTTGCGACGTGTATACAATAACTCGTGGAACTCCTCATAACCACCCAAGAGAGCAGTATCTAAGTCGACGTTATATTCCAGTCAGCTAGCTAATATTTTACAGCTGAGCTGAGTCGCGACACACGGAATGGTTCCTACATTTGGAAGAGGATTTTTAAGCTTTTGCAAGCTGAGAAAGCGATTAGATTTTTTTTTATTTAATAAAACTGTGTGATGTTAATAGAAGATAACTTTTGCTACCCAACGCGGAATAGCCGCTTTCTTGGATACTTTGCTCTGGACGGCAACGATTTGTCGTCATTTTTTTTTTCATTTATTATTAAAAGTTATTTTAACTTTAGTTATTTTTAATTTCAGGCTTTTAAATTTAAACCAACAGAAACTAAGAAAGATTACCTTGCGACGTGTATACAATAACTCGTGGAATTCCTCATAACCACCCAAGAGAGCAGTATCTAAGTCGACGTTATATTCCAGTCAGCTAGCTAATATTTTACAGCTGAGCTGAGTCGCGACACACAGAGTGTTTCCTACATTTGGAAGAGGATTTTTAAGCTTTTGCAAGCTGAGAAAGCGATATGACTTTATTTATTTATTAAAACTGTATGACGTTAATAGAAGTCAACATTTGGTATCTAACGCAAAAATGCCGCCTTCTTTGGTACTTTGGCCTGTGACGGCAACGATTTGGCCTCTTTTTTTTATTGAATTTAATACGAGTAAATAAGTTATGTTTAGTTATTTTTAATTTTAGGCTTTTAAATTTAAACTAACAGAAACTAAGAAAAATTACCTTGCGACGTGTATACAATAACTCGTGGAACTCCTCATAACCACCCAAGAGAGCAGTATCTAAGTCGACGTTATATTCCAGTCAGCTAGCTAATATTTTACAGCTGAGCTGATTCGCGACACACGGAATGGTTCCTACATTTAAAAGAGGATTTTTAAGCTTGTGTCAAGCTGAGAAAGCGATAAGACTTTTTTTATTTAATAAAACTGTGTGATGTTAATAGACGATAACTTTTGCTACCCAACGCGGAAATGCCGCTTTCTTGGATACTTTGCTCTGGACGGCAACGATTTGTCCTCATTTTTTTTTTTTCATTTATTATACAAGTTATTTTAACTTTGGTTATTTTTAATTTCAGGCTTTTAAATTTAAACCAACAGAAACTAAGAAAGATTACCTTGCGACGTGTATACAATAACTCGTGGAATTCCTTATAACCACCCAAGAGAGCAGTATCTAAGTCGACGTTATATTCCAGTCAGCTAGCTAATATTTTACAGCTGAGCTGAGTCGCGACACACAGAATGTTTCCTACATTTGAAAGAGGATTTTTAAGCTTTTGCAAGCTGAGAAAGCGATATGACTTTTTATTAAAACTGTGTAACGTTAATAGAAGACAACATTTGGTATCTAACGCGGAAATGCCGCCTTCTTTGGTACTTTGCCCAGTGACGACCGAAAAACTCCTTGAATACCTGAGAACGGTCGGCATCGAAGGGATAGACAGGCCTAGAGAGCGTTGGCGCAACGACCTGGAAACAAATCTTATACCTTTAAACGAGCAATTCTTGTATATTTTTTTTGTATATATTTATTTATAAATTTCTGTGATCTCGAAAACGGCTCTAACGATTTTGCTGAAAATTGGTATATGGGGGTTTTTGGGGGTAAACAATCGATCTAGATTAGTCTTATGTTTAGGAAAACGCGTGTTTTCGAGTTTTGATTCGTTTTTCTTTCCACGCAGAATATGGTCGCTAATTTCCTCGCGCCGGCCGCCATCCGCTTAGCTCAGTGGTTAAGGATGCTGACCGCTAGAAAGAGTGTTACGGGTTCGAATCCCACTCGGTGACTTACTTTTGTTTTTTTTTAATGGTCAAGTTTATATATAACTAGCTGACCCGGCAGACTTCGTACTGCCAAATATAGCCTGTCAAAATCTACGTTTGTATGGGAAAAAGAAAAGGGCTGTTTTTAGGGTTTTTCCGGCAATTATTCGAATTTTTGTCGCCGCAAAAACCATCTTTGAAAACATTTTTAAAAAAGAATTGGCCAAACTGTTCCAGGCTTTGTTGAGTTATGCGCTTACCAACACATTTTGCGATTCATTTTTATATTATAGATTATTTATTTTGTACTGTTTTTAGACAAGTTTTAAAAATTTAGTTAATGATTGAGATGTAACCGACCGAGCAAAGCTCGGTCACCCAGGTACTGGAAAATAAAACGTTATAATTGAGGCGCCAATCTCTACGCCACTAAGAAGAACTACAATCAAAAACAATAAAGTGACAACCGACAATATAGTTCACGAGAAGCATACGAGATGGCGCCAGCAGTATTCTACATCTCGATCTCAGAATTCTGGCTACAACTTAACGTACTCGTATATACGACTTCCAAAGATACACCGACAGAGCCGCGGTTCCCAAAGCGCAACACCATGTCTGGCGGAAGGACCTTCTCTTTGTGACAATCGAGCACATTACTTCGCTCCCGCTAAGTATTAATTAGTCCTTTTAGACCTATAACACATCGCTACTAATTATAAGGTGTAACAAATATAATATACCAAAACTATTTCAAGTGTGAATTCAGTTCATTATACTGAACAATTCTCCCCAAGGAACACGTATCGAAATATAAAAAGTAATTTTTGGCCTCTTATACAAGTTGATCCGAGGAAAGCCAAAAAATATTTTACATGTTTCGACATGTTCTATAAGGAAAGTTTTTCGGTATATTTTGTTAGACCTTATATTTCTATATTAAAAAAAAAGATCAACGCGCAGCTGAAACCACTGGGTCTAGAATCATGAAAACTTACACAGACGTTGCTTAAATGACGTAAATGTACAACAAGAAAAGATATTTTGGAAATTCATCCCCTAAGGGGTTAAAATGGAGTTGAAACAAGGTCGATTTTGAAGTTAGATATGTAAAAAATTACAATGATATGAGGCTACGGTTTAAAACAAAACGTATGTATCATTATTTAATAAAAAAAGTCATTCATTTAGAGGATCAAATAGAAAGTTAAAAGTTTTTCTTTACTCTCAGAACTACCTATGAGTTTCACGAGATTCAAAGCTTTAATAAAAGTAAAAAGTTAAGCAAAGTTAGAACGAAACATTCATCATGGTACGTCTGTAAGGTTTTACTGGTAAAGAAAGAATGAATTATAGTTCAAACTTGTTGAGCACAAGTTTGCGGTTTCGTACGTGTTACGGATTGTAATTTATATTTCATTTTTCTTGCAAAAAGTTTATTCGATAGGCAAATTAAAAACAAAACCCGACTGTCAAGAATGCCATCTAGTGATTATTAGCGGAACTACATAATATCAATTAATATTCGTAGCGCCATCTATTATTTACCCTGACTCTCAAGAGTCATCTCCTAATAAGTTTTAAACGGCTGAACCAATTTTCATCAAACACAGCTAAGAATCATTGCAGGGGAAGTTGCTTTCACGTGAAAAAACCGCATCGAATTTGGTTCATCATTCGAGTGCTACGATACCACGACACCAAACAGACAGACAGACCGACAGACATTATCGTGAAACTTATTACTCTCCTCTTTTTTGTCAGGGGTTAGAAATAGATCGTATCTTTAGACAGGGGTGCGTGGTATGGCGACTTAGTGAAATGCCAGTGACTATGTGTTGAAGAGGTCGGTCTATAGACAGATTTACTTTTAAACTATATATATTCTTGCTTATGAAAAATTAATACAATTTACAATTTACTCCCATGCTGGTCTGGGAGAGATAAAAAAAACTTAGAATGTACCAGCTGCTTCTCTTCCCACGCAGATCGTAAAAGCCGATCGAGGGAATGGGCAAAAATGCAAATCATGTTAACAGGCGATGCGGCTAGCTGTATTGATTGCTTTTCCATCTTCTCGCCCACCATGACGCTAAAAGTGGCTTTTGGGTCTTGCGGCCCTGGACTCTGCATAGAACCGCAAGACCCAAAATGCTCTGTCTGCCCCATTAGGGATAAAGACGTGATAGTATGTATGTATGTAATACAATTTACAACAACCAATTACTTAATTATACAGGCAAAATCTAAATATTCATTTACTTCTTCACTTTGTGTTTGCTTCTAATATGCTTCTCACTTTATGTTAAAAAGGCCGCCTCTTCCACCATACTTTATATGTTGTCCGTACTTTGCATGATGTTAGTGAAATAAAGTATTTATATTGCGTTAAGGTATATGTCCTTAAATATCTTTGGGAGAAGCCTATGTCCAGCAGTAGACGTTATGCGGCTGAAATGATGATATATCCTTAAAAAAACTTAATAAATAGTATTTCGCTCTCAGTACTTTCTAAATCTACCCATTTGTCAAAGCCATACAAAAACCACACCTAACACAAAAAAGGTGAGTGAAAAAGTCTATTCCTAACTACGAATGCGTCCGAAGCTCGCAGAGTGGTAGCAAGAGTGACGAATTTCTTTTTTATTTGCTAGTACATGCGTCCGGCTCTGAGATTAATTGATACCGGGTTTTCCATTTCAAAGTGTAAATTTGATAGGAAATGCTATTGGGAAAAGCTGTTTGATACTAGTGTATCGAAAATAGAAACTATAAGGTTTTTTTTTTGATCGAGCAAGCAAAAAAGTATGTATGAATTCATCTGGAATTTACTGGCCTTATTTCTAGACTCTTCCAAGCTGGTCTGGGAGAAAATGAAAAAGTTAGAATGTACCAGCTGCTTCTCGTCCTGCGCAGATCGTGAAAGCTGATCGAGGGCGAAAATGCTAGTCATGTTAATAGGCGATGCGATAGTAACCCATCACTACATTCATTGATTTTCCGTCTCCTCGCTCCTCATCACACTAAAAGAGGCTTTTGAGTCTTGCGGCCCTTGGCTCGGTCTGCTTAAAGCCGCAAGATACAAAATGTTCTGTCTGCCCTATTAGGGTTAAGGACGTGAAATTAGGGAGTGTGTATTTCTAAACAATTGTTGGGACATCAAGGAAGCTCGTTGTGTACTCCCACAATATAACTACTTGTGCAAGTAAATCGACCTGATTAGTGACCAAACAAGTAGCATGGAAATATTTTAAACTTGTTCGTATGTAGGGGTTCTAACGATAACGCAAACATTGAAATATGTTTCGTTATTCTGAAAACACATATTTTCGGAGAAGTCATGAAGAAATCTAATACTAATGCAAGTTACTTAAATGCAAACATATACAGAACAATCGCATCTAATGAAAATGTAAAAGAAAATTTTCGCCACAAGCAAGATATGAACTCACACCCTTCAAGTCTTTCACATCCAATAGAACTATAAAGTAAATTAATATTTGAGAATCCTATATGGCATAAGGACCGCTACTAGTACCTACAATAACTGTAAAATAAAAATAAAAAATTTAAAAAGAAATCCTCGGGTAAGGTTCACAAAAATGTTATGTTACATTATTCAGAAAAATGCCATAAATAAATCCTCAAAGGTAACATGTAACGGTATACTTACCTGCATTTCTTTTTCCCTTGGAAGTGGAAGGATGGGACCGTTTCAATGCGGGTATTTATTATGTGCCGCAGTGATTTATCACTGTGAAAAGAGTATTTGGCTTACACGTTCTCAATGGGAAAGTGAAGTGAACTTTTATAACCTCTATAATTTTTGGGTTTAGATAGGTAGGGAAGGTAAAATATTTAGCAGAATGCCTATTTATTACCTACTAGCTGGTGCCCGCAACTTTCTTCGCGTGAAATTAAAAAATGACGACAACTTTTTTCCTGATATCAGATTTCACTGATGCCTATATGTTGCTCTGAGTTGAGTTTAATCTATTTGCGATTAAGTTACCTTCCTAATTTCGAAGTATTTGACCTTATTTTGATATGACCTTGTTTAAATAACTGAGTCTCAATATGTAAGTCCGTGCGAGCCTAACGTAAGCAATATTTTACGACTAGATGCTAGTTTATCAAACCCAAGCTGCCAGAATAAATCAGGGTTGGGAAATAAAGGATAAAGATATTTCTTACGTTGTGTTATAAAAGTTTTAGTAAAATTCCAAGGTTTTTCATCCTACCCAACCATATAGAAAAAACTTGAGAGGTGTCAAGGGACACCCGGATGGAACGAAGTTCCTTTCGATTCATTAGGGGAGAGAGAGACAGACAGAGAAACACGCGCACGCCGCACGGCTTACAACTATAGCAAAAAGTGTCGTTACAACTTTTGGTCTTAATTTTTTTCCGTCTAGCCTCCATTCGCAACGCGCAATAAGGAACTCCGTTCCAAAAATGTTAAACAATACTATCTATGATTGGTCAGTTATGTGCGGTCAAAGCCATGAGTAAAAGCTTGTGTAATACCCTAAACTCCCATTATTATGTATTGATACAAAATCAATCAATTTACAATACAACCAAACCGCAAGCGATTATGTAACATAGCAAAATCCAATAAAGCAATTTTGCAAAAGCCCTCATAAACTGAATATCCAATCAATTAGAGAAACCGCCAATCCACCAATGATTTGTGTGTACCTTGATGTAATAACACAATTTACCTACTTGTGTTTACGTAATCGATAAGAGATTAAACTAGACTAGACTTAATTGGACGCGATAGCTATCGATTAATGATTGAAAATCTTTACCTATTTAGAGATACAGCCAGCTTGGCACTATGCCGCACGGTCAAAATCTTTTAGACTAGGTTTTATTTGGTTTAGTTTTACTTTTAATTCTACCTTCAGATTACCACCTGTTTTGGTCTCTTCAGAATTCTTTAGGCAGTGACAGGTTAACATCACGAGAGGACTGCCAAAACTACTTGACGCAGTTTTTTGATCAGAAGCCCCAAAATTTCTATAGCAATGGGATCATGTCCCTACTTACGAGTATAAGATGGCAAAAAGTTATCGAACAAAATGGTACCTACATACTTTAGTTAAATGTAAATAAACTATATTAAAAAATGTTTTGAATTTTCATATAAAATGCGAAAAGACTTTTTCCCCAACCTATAATTTTGGAACGAAGTTCTTTATCGCGCGTTGCGAAAGGAGGCTAGACGGAAAAAAATTAAAACCAAAAGTTGTAATGACACTTTTTGCTATAGTTGTAAGCCGTGCTGCGTGCGCGTGTTTCTCTGTCTGTCTCTCTCTCTCCTAATGAATCGAAAGGAACTTCGTTTCATACGGGTGTCCCTTGACACCTCTCAGGTTTTGTTTCAAATTGACCGATTGGACGTGGTATTATTACACGTGGCCTAGAGCATATCGTGGTCCTATAACATGTCAACGGCAAAGTAGAATATAATGTATCACTTCTCCTCTCTTCTCCCACGGATATGGTAAGACTAAGAGAGATATAGGTGCAAATGGGCAGCAGCATCGTCTGCATAAAGTCTGTATATCACTAACCTTCAACTTTAGCTTGATTAAGGTTTTTATTCAACTATCTTATCCAAATTAAAACATGTGATGAAAAAATTTAAATAATTTAATTCAAATCATCCGAGCATTTTATTTGTAATGCTGGTAAAAGATAATACTGAGTTATTTAAAAAAAAATAACTACCTTAGTTGAAACACAATAAAGATGAAGACGATATAATAAACTTGTCCTTGAGGAGGCAAATGAAACTAATCAACATTGTAGTACACTTCAGCGGAAAATAGCAGATTTATTGAGGAATTGTAGTACAAAGGAGGAGGAAGGATCGGTGAGTTAGTTCACAAATAGATCGTTATTGGGGAAGCTTTGTGTGGTAACGCTTATTTGGGTTTTCTGCTTTTCTTGGGTGTTTTTGTAGAAAATAAGCCTTATGTAATTTTTATTAGCGCAGTCGCATTTATTTCAAACAATGTGTTGAGTATTGTTTTATTGAATATTTATATGTATGTATAATCTGTCTTTCCAGCCATCAAGGCGTTTGCCTTGTGATCCCGGAAGTCATGGCTTCGAATGCCACTGGAAAGTATACTTTGTGAAAAGTTGTATCCAGTCTGGTTAGGATATTGCAGGCTTAAATCAACTGATTATCAGAAAATAAATATGATTCCGTGGTTCGGAAGGCACTTTAAACGGTGGATCTTGCACGCCATCTAGCGTTTACTCAAACTTATCCGAGAACTGGATCTGGTCTACTTTTTGGGTTGCGGAGGTCAGACGGCAGTCGCTCTGTGTAAAAACCATAAACCTCGACACATAGGTTATGTTTGTTTGTTAAAACTTTATTGTACATAAACACAAGACACAAAAATACAAGTTAGAAGTTGAAAACAGTACCTACAAAGGCGGACTTATCCCAGATAGGGATCTCTTCCAGTCAACCTTGAATTAAGAGGACAATTTAAAACACAGGGTAGAGAGTGGGTACAACATACGTTATGTAGCAGACCCCGGGCTCTGAAGCGTCACCACCGAAGATGCAGCCGGGAATGATGATGTATGTGGTATGTGTATGGGTAAATAAAAAAAAGAAGGTCGTTAATGGATGAAGTAAAAGAAAAGTCAAAAGTCGTTTAAGGCCAAGCATTTAGCCGATAATTTTTGAAACTAAAAACCAACTGCACCCCATACTACAAAACCAATTTAAAAAAAAAATTCTATGAGACTACGTGACGAGTATACCAGTATATCAAACAAAAGATGATTTTTCTATATCCGTTCAGGCGTCTTCGCATAATCGGTGAACATACATAAAAAAATTCGCAATGAATTGATAACCTCCTCCTTTTTGGAAGTCGGTTAAAATAGTGAGACATGGAAAATATTCCACCGACAACAACCGAGTTCTTAAATTTGTTGATGAAGATGGAGATGGGTTCATAATATTTTATGATTCTCGTACGCCAGCCTGTAAAAAGACCACTCCAACACTTTCTGTAGATCTACTAAAGGCCTAAGGCGATTCTCACATTGCCCCGCACTACGCAGCGTAGCGCATGAATGCGAGATCAACATTGCTTGTAAGTATCTCTGTTTGTATAGAAAACACGCACAGTCTAACACACTGACACCGCGTTCCCGCGCGTCTTTTTTGTATGGCGGCCTAGTACTACGCATCGGGGCGCGGTGCAGTGTGTTAATCGCCTAAGTAAGTAGTAATATTGCAAGCATTGATAGGTCTGGCGGCCCGTTTCAAAACGTTTCGCATGAATACATTGCAAAGGGACTTGATGTAAAACGCTTTTCTTTTCCATTGCGTTTTGTCTACGGCGTCTTTGATCACTGACAGGCCTAATCGTACTTAAAAAAGCTAATACTGAAAATCAAACTCTGGTATCCGAACCGAAATCAGACGACTATTGATACAACGCGAAGAAGAGAAAGACCGTTTTTTTCGCTTTTTAACCGACTTTCAAAGAGGACGATATATTTTTATGTATGTTCATTGATTATTCTTGTCTCAGCACACTATGCCGAAGTTCAGCCAAAGCATGCCTGCAATGTTATTTGCATATCTAGTAACACACTATGCCGAACTTTCGATGCGTTTTGGCTGAATCGGAAGTTCGGACCGGCTGAAGTTCAGCCAGAACGCCTTCAATGTATTTTGCAAAAGCAGCAACACACTATGCTGCGGCTGTTAGACACCTGGACCGACTTGGAAAATTCTTTATTATTCAGGTGTTCCCATAGAAATTCAATCATCAAATCAGTTGTGTAGTTTGGGGCTGAAGTCGGTTTTTAGTTTTGAAAAATTAAAATATATAATAAACATTCTCAACAACTCTATGTGAGAATGCAAACGTAATATAGGTTACCTACTGAGTTACCCCCAACCTTTGTTTGCCTTCTCGACAATGTGTCTAAGATGTAGAATTACCAAACTTTTGTCATTAGAGGCCCCAAATAACGGATTACTCGTACGGAGATTGCTTGTTTTTGTGTGGACGTGATTGGGTTTTTACCGAACCAATAAATGTGTTTGGCTTTTTGTTGGTTTACCAAACCATATGATAAAGATAGATTTCTGTTTCCCATTACTGGAGGGTTGGGGTTTTAATATTTAATAATTACATATTTAACAAAAAAAAAATGTCTTCATTTTCTCTACAACGTTCTTCATAATAGGTATCTTCACCAAATTCATGTGGGACTAAATTTTCGAAAGGCTTTCAAATAAAAAAGAATCCTCAAATCAGTTCACAAGTGGCTAAGATATCGCGTAACATACATACAAAACACACGGGTCGAATAGATAACCTCCTTTTTGTTGTGGTAAAAAAACTAATTTTTCCTCGCGCCAAATTTTTGATTTAATATGTCCTATGTATACTCGCGAGGTCTACAGCTCACAGATCCACTAGTTCTAATTGTTACGAGACTACTACCAGCGCTAGCGACCTTGAAAATACAAAAAACAATCTCTTTCTGTAAGTGAGATTATCAGAAATCCTCTCACAACTTTTTAGCTAGTATCCTTAAATTACATTGGAACCTCGAAAGTCATTGAAATACAATACGCTGTAGTTTCCTTTGTAAAAATTACTAAAAACAACCACTTTTGACACTTTTTGTAAAGGTTTCTAAAACAGATAGTATTTCAATGACTTTCGAGGTTATAATGGAACTTATAGATACTAGCTAAAAAGTTGTGCGAGGATTTCTGATAATCTCACTCACAGAAAGAGAAATTAATTTTTCTGTATTTTCAAGGTCGCTAGCGTTGGTAGCAGCCTTAACTAGGTACAGAAAATATTTAGATTAACTATGCAGCACAGTCCTCCATTTGCATAACGTTACACAAATTCTACCCCGTTTGAAGTCAAACAATTGGATAAGCTTACTTTAATTGGATTATAATCACGGAACCCGGAAACAGAAACGTCTACACTGTATGTCGAAAATTCCACTTTCCTTTTGGATCAAAAGCCGTAGGGATGCCAGACCTTAAGGGGATACGTGAATTCTTCGGGGACCCAGCACTGCCTCCATTTTAAATAAATAATGTGATACAAAACGGAGATAACATTGAAATTTTGATCTTGACCAAGATAACCCTTCGAACTACTTTTTATTATTAAAGCAACTTTCTTTCGAGATATTCGGAAGGAGATGTGGAGAACTTTGCCCAGCAGTGAGACAGTAGAGGTTAATTAAAAAAAGCAACTTTCCTTGCCGTGGTTCTTAGCCATGTTAGATAAAAATCGGTTTAGTCGTTTAAAAGTTATTGGAGATAAACGCCTAAAAGTCAGAGCTTTCTCTAGCAAATAATAGATGGCGCTTGATTGGACTCAGTAGTTCCGCTGCTCATCGCTAGATGGCGTTCTGGACAGTTGGAGGTTTATTAACTTGCCTAGCAAATAAACTTGTCAAACTAGCAAGTAAGCCTAAACTGAAAAACACATTAAAAAGAGACGGCAATAATATAAATGAGGTCTGGCACAATTAAGACTCTTTGATAATTTTTAATGTCAATAAACTATTTATTTGGTTCTATTCATATTATTACATTATTTCGTGAATATTGATCTCAAAGTCGAAAGGTCACGGCTGATGAAGTCGACGCTCCGACCGTCGCAAGTCCAAATTGAGAACTCCGAGGGCTTCCAGCTTGAACTGTCGAATCGCTTCGAAGGCCTTCAGGATTGCGTTACAGTGGACGAGATAAACCAAGGGTTTATACAAGCTGTCCAAGCGGTGGGATCAAAAGTATTCAGGTCCAGCCCTAAACGAAAGCCTCAAAAAATCTCTGCTCGGACCCTAGACCTAATGGCAGAGCGACGATCAAGGCCGCTGCAGACCTCCGAAGATGCTGAATCATATCGGCAGCTCAACAGACGTATACAAAAGTCCTTGCGACACGACATCCGCTCCTTTAATACTGAGCGTATTCAGGAGACGATAGAGCAGAATAAAGGCTCCAAAGTGTTCGCAAGAGCTATGTCGGTTGGGCAAAGCCGATTGATGAAGCTGAAGACGGAGGACGGCGGCGTGGTGTCGACAAAGGAAGGGGTTCGGGCGGAGATCGAGAGGTTTTATGGACAGCTGTATACCTCAGTATCACAACCCAGTAAACAAATGGTTAAAGACCCAAGAGCCAAGCTAACCCGACACTATACCGAAGATATCCCGGACATCAGCCTGTACGAGATTAGGATGGCCCTCAAACAGCTTAAAAACAACAAGGCGCCGGGCGAGGATGGAATCACAGCAGAGCTTCTGAAAGCGGGCGGAACGCCGGTACTGAAAGTCCTTCAGAGGCTCTTTAATTCCGTTCTGCTCGAGGGCGTAACGCCAGAAGCGTGGAAAAGGGGCGTGGTGGTCTTGTTCTTCAAAAAGGGAGATAACACCCTATTGAAGAACTATAGGCCTATCACGCTTCTGAGTCATGTATATAAGTTGTTTTCGAGGGTCATCACGAATCGTCTCGCGAACAGGTTTGATGCCTTCCAGCCTCCCGAACAAGCTGGTTTCCGTAAAGGCTTTAGCACCATGGACCACATTCATACGCTGCGGCAGGTTATAGAGAAGACGAGGGAGTATAACCGGCCGTTATGCTTGGGATTCGTGGACTATGAAAAAGCCTTCGATTCGATCGAAACATGGGCCGTGCTTCAGTCTCTCTAGCGATGCCGTATTGACTATCGGTATATCGAAGTGTTGAAGTGCTTATACAGTAACGCCACTATGTCAGTCCGAGTACAGGAGCAGTGCACGAGGGCAATTCCACTGCATAGAGGTGTGAGACAGGGAGACGTTATATCTCCGAAACTGTTCACCGTTGCACTGGAAGATGCCTTCAAACTTCTGGAATGGGAAGGATTTGGCATCAACATCAATGGCGAGTATATCACTCACCTTCGATTTGCCGAAGATATCGTTGTCATGGCAGAATCGATGGAAGACCTAAGTACTATGCTCGGAGACCTAAATCGAGTTTCCCAACAAGTGGGCCTTAAAATGAACATGGACAAAACGAAAGTAATTTCGAATGTCCATGTTGCGCCCCTACCTGTTTGTGTTGGGAGCTCCACCCTCGAAGTTGTCGACCAGTATATCTACCTGGGTTAATTGATCCAGGCAGGAAGTTCCAGCTTCGAGGAAGAGGTCTTTCGACGAATCCGACTCGGCTGGGCAGCGTCGGGAAGCTACGCAATGTCTTCTCGTCCAAAATACCTCGGTGCCTCAAGACTAAGGTCTACAACCAATGTGTGTTACCAGTGATGACTTATGGCTCTGAAACGTGGTCCCTTACTATGGGTCTCATAAGAAAGCTCAAGGTCGCTCAACGCGCTATGGAGAGGGCTATGCTCGGTGTTTCCCTACGTGATCGAATCAGAAATGAGGAAATCCGTAGGAGAACAAAAGTCACTGACATAGCCCAGCGGATTAGCTCGTTGAAGTGGCAGTGGGCGGGACACATAGCGCGACGAACCGATGGCCGATGGGGCAAAAAGGTTCTTGAATGGCGACCGCGTACTGGCAAGCGAAGCGTAGGGCACCCACCTACAAGGTGGTCAGATGACCTGACCAGGGTCGCTGGAAAGCGCTGGATGCAGGCCGCTCTTGATCGGTCATTTTGGAAATCTTTGGGAGAGGCCTATGTCCAGCAGTGGACGTTATGCGGCTGAAATGATGATGATGACATTTTTTTACCAACGCGATTATCACAACACTGAACTTCATGACCTTAGACGAAGGGATAAAAAAAGATTAATTCAGTTAAATCTTTAGTTTGGTGAAAATTTAATTCTGGTAACAGGAATATTACTAGTACAAAATTGATTTTAGATTCGTTTAATTATAACTTTTTGGCCGACTGTCATTCAATTTTATTTCAGAAGACTTTTATTTATATGATAGAATTTACCGCGATCGACTTTAAATTGAGCAAGATATTTTGACGACTATTCAAAAAAGCTAATCTGGCAAATGTTAATGTAAATACATTTAATGCAGCAAATACGGACGATACTGTATGAGAGTTCCTTTTAAATAAATTAAACAGCTCTGAAGTTAGGTAATCTCAATACCTCCGCACTAATGGAATTCTAGTGTAGGTAGTTTGTAAAGTTTGTGTATGTGTGTGTGTGTTAGCTTTGTCCCGTAACTTCATTTAGAAATTGTAGATACAGTAAGATTCCTTTACAAATTGAATACGAGTATTATAAGCTTTTGTTTCTAAGGATTGGTGCATAGGATATTATAGTAGCCATGATACTCTGCTTCTAGGAAGTGCGTTACCTCTGACAGCATGTAAGTAGTTTTCATTTAGCTTGATGTCATTATAATTTAACGTTTTTAATAAAGTTTCCTGAAACTTGTCTCGGAATTCAATTATTTTGACCACGGTGATGTTTGACACAAAGCTATTATAGTATTTACCGTTTCCAGGAAAAATATAAATAGACAAAACAAAAACATTTCAATTTAGGTTCCTACTCAACTTGTCAACCTATCATCGTGTAGACGACAGTGGACTTTTGAGCCTCTTAGAATAATTCATATGATAAAGGTAAGTGATATTGGATGTCAGTGGACTGTCTCCAAAGTTTTGACATGGGATTTCAATATTTCATCCGCGGAGCATTTTTACGCGCCGAAGAAAGTCTGGAATTTTCCGAATCATGTATGAAATTGTCATGTGTCTATTCGGAGTTCTTTATTGTTTGAACCGTTGTATATTGTTTGTGCATAATAAAATTGCAATTGCTTTTGAGCAAAACATAACTTTTCGTGAGCAATAAATTGCCGTGTGATTTCCGGCAGAGTAGAATAAGGTCGCTTCAAACCTTCTCGTTGATATCGTAGAAGGCGAATTAGGAAATACAACGGTATACATTGGAATATGTAGTTCCGCTAGTCATCAGTAAATGGTGTTCTTGAAAGTCAGTTTCTTTTTAATTTATTTGCCTAACAAATAAGCTGGTCTTTCAGTTGATCTACAATAATCTTATTATAAACCCATATCTCGACAACTCCTCGACTGGTTTGAAAGTGAGTTATGGCACGTTATGGGTTTGTGTGCGAGTTAGCACCGCTTGACAACTTTGTCTCATTTGACGCACACAAAATTTCATAAACCCAGATCGAAAAGCCAAACTGTTTGTTTATGTATAACTTTCTGTTTGACAATGACTCGAAAGCTTCATTTAATCTATCTAACTTGCTGGTCTGGGAGAAAAGAAAAAACTTTGAAGTAGCTGGTACATGCTTTTCTTACCGCACAATCTTAAAAGCTAGTCGGGAAAACGGAGAAAAAAATCAAAATGTTAATGTTTATTAACCGACTTCCAAAAAAAGGAGGTTATCAATTCGTCGCAATCTTTTTTTTGTGTTTTTTTTCCGATTATTCGAAGAAGTCTGGACCGATTTAGAAAATTCTTTTTTTTGTTTCAAAGGTGGTCCCATAGAAATTTTATCAAATCTGATGTGTAGTTTTGAGGGGATGTCAGTGTTTAGTTTTGAAAAACTTTTCAATACCTAATTAAAACTAAACAGGCACTTTTACACGTCAATATGTAAAGATTTTTTAAAATTAATTTTATTTTTAAAGAAAAGCTATCGAGATCTGAGAAACTGAGAAGAAACGCCGAAAGAAAATGCTAACAACGTTAATAGGCGATGCGGCTAACTTTTCAGACCGGAAACCACAATGCACTACATTCTCTTTCTTATCTCACTCTAGTTGGGATTGAAACAGCATCACAAGACTTAATATTAGAATTACAGATATACAGAACGGAATCTTCTAAGTTCCCATACCTCTCCTCCGTTCTCGCCTAATGGAGGGTTGTTAAATAGTGGATTTATTCGAAAAGTTTTACACAACCAGCTGCACATGGCTTAACGCAATATCACCCTAAAGGGTACCCAAGACATTTTTTGACTCCATCACACTCAAAATCAATGATAACTCAGCACTCCGTAATTCCGTATGACATCGAATGATAAGGGTAGGCCTGGTTGAGCATCTGATGACAGACCTTAATGCAGTTAAGTGATTGGCAATTTTCTTAGTGACGCCTTAAGGCAGAGTTTCAAACTGTAGCAAAGTTTATGTTTGTAAATTTCTAGTTTAGTAGTAAAAGCGGAAGAGGAGATCTATATTTATCAATGTTTATACATAAATACATTATCAGTTAGAGTGAAGAAGTAACCGAGCAAGTGCGTGTCGGACTACGTGCAGTGTAGAGTGAAAACTAATTAACTATTGAATTTGTATGAAATTTTCCTTCAAAGTTGTTTAACTGTAACTTTTTAATTTGTGAACCCTACTTAGCTCTGATAGTTTTGAACTTCGTTATATGTACTACTGCTGTTAATTTTTCACGTTTCCATAATATATAAACCATTTAGCACTAAGACCAAATATTTCAGAAACGGATCCTTAAATCAAAAAAAGTTTTTCACAAACTCATAATATTTTTGAAAGACCAATTCAACAACTCCACCCAATGGGTTAGTCAAAAAAATAAATTGACTTCCATTTACTTGTATCGGAGCTACCCTAACCTTTTTAATATATTAGTTTACTTTACCACTTTATATAGTACAGACAGACATGGCGAAACTATAAGGATTCGTTGTTTACTATGGAACCCAAAATAGGGGATTGAATTAAAGATGGGTGTTGCTAGCCGCATCGCATAACATGAGTCAAATTTACTCCTTAGATCAGTTTTAACGATGGTATGATGCGCGGTAAGAGAAGCATCTTTTTTGAAGAATCTTTTTTTCTAGAGTCTATTAAAACAAATTTTAATGCACGAACTCAAATATCATTTTCATGTCATTTGAGGTACCAGAAAACCTCAAATGACATGAAATCCGTTTTAAATACCTCACAGCCGGTTTCCTGTATAAAGAAGCTTTAAAAATGAACATACGACAAACTATCCAACAATAAAGTTCCAAAACTCGCACTAAATCATGTATGGCACCAACAAAAGCTTCAAAGGTAATGTCACTATGCTCGGACAATAATGAGATTCCATTTTAGTTGTAAATTTGTTCACATTACTGCGTTTGATTCATAAGTGAAAGCGATTCCTGATCTGATAGGTATTCGTAAGTATATCTTAGCGCTATTCTGCAAGCACGGTGGAACAAATTATTTAAATGATTTTGTGCATAAATGAAGTTTACAAAATTTATATGATTTATGGCGCAACCACGATTAGTTTTCTTCTTTAATTAAACACAATAGAATGGAAGACGACGCTTTTAGTGTTAAGTTCACTTATTTTTCGGTACAAATGTTATAAACGATTGGCATAATTATTTTTCTACACTAAACCTTTTTTTACTACCGTCTTCACTTCCAATTTTTACAAAAGAAGTTTTGAAAAAATTATGGAAATCAGTCCACAACTGACGGAAAAATCGGTGAACATCATTAAAAAAAAATATACAGTCGGACATAGAACCTCCTTCTTTTTTGAAGTCTGTCAAGAATCGTGATATCACTGCTGGAACTATACTTAGGATAGGACCACTCTATTTGCTACTGCGGATGTCGCAAGATGCGACTAAATACATAAAATGAATAAACATCTCGTACTTTAACTAAATTCTAAGAAGGATCGACGTTTGTATTCGACAAGATATAAGGTTTTTTGCAAAAATGCTTTGCCTAAAAGGGTTAACGTCAGAGATGCCGCCGTATTTACAAAAAGACTATTCTAAGAAGGCTTTGCATCTACACAGTTTGTCTGTCTGTCTCATGAACTCATGGACCGTGACAGCTAGACAGTTGAAATTTTCACAGATGATGAACTTCTGTTGCCGCTATAACAACAAATAATAAAAACAGAATAATATAAATATTTAAGTGTCATGTCACGTTTTTACATACAAATACGTGTTTTTTTTCATAAATATTGACACGGAACTCTACACTACGACTGGCCCGACACGCACTTGGCCGATTATTTATAGAAGGTATTCGCTAACGCTTTCATCTTAGTCCACACCGAATGTGACAGGAGAGTGACAGCCACAATATATTCTGAGGCTAACAGAACGAGCTATGTTTCGTACGTTACCTCTCGGAGTTTGCTCCTTTAGTATGTAAATCATGCTTAAAGGTACCTCTGGAGTTTTCAGGTCTCAGTGCAGCACGTACGTTTGACATAAATCTCAACTTAGATGTTAAAAGTATGGACTAACCGTGTCTGAGTCTCTGAAGGACATGGCGTGTATACACCGTATAGACTTTGAAAGTTTTGTAATGATAATAAATGTTTATTTATTTCTCTCTTAATTATTAATCTTAAAGATAATACAAAAACTAAAAATTGTTCCAATATTCACACATAATAATATCCACTTTGTTAAATTCTATCGAAAAATCATAACCGTTTTAATAAGAAATTTGCACTTATAATTCTGATGAGCTGCACTTATATTCAGTTTACCTTTTTAATAATTGCGTTTCTCTATGCAATAATCTTTGATTACATATCTTAACAAAGTATTTTCTAAAACGAATTTAATAATCCAGTTTCAGATTTAAGTAACTCTGACAGGATTGTAAAAAATAATTCAAGTTAAAAGCGAAATAAACTCTTAAATCTTTTTAAGCGGCAACGGAAAGTCGAGAACAGAAAGCAAAAAACAAAAAAAACAACTTTTCACCGTAGAAATCTATTGTTATCCGCCCATTTCTTGTTCTTCAAATTAATTAATTTCCATTACGTGCCCCACCGGTAATTAAAACGGAAGAATTCCTTTGTAAATTACTCCCACTTGTTCATTCTTTTAAATGGTTTACCTGGCTAAGGAGTGAAATGTATTCGGCCTATGAATAATAAAGTTCGAACGGATATTACCTAATTAATATCTTCAGTTACGATACGTATATGTTTCATGACAAAAAATGACTTTTGTTTGTAACTTCGTCATCTTTTATAAAACCAACCCTGATTCAACAAAGAAGCTAAATTGGATACGTAATACATGCATGGATCTAATGGTTTTATTTTTATTTTTTTAACTGTATGAATATTCATTATTAGCATAAATTAATGAATTACTCTCCTAGAGAGTCAGCTACTGGCCGATAAATTCAGTTATTTGTAAAGATAGTAGTTGTGCTTTTTTTGTAAAAATTGTGTCGAAGCAGTAAAACCTTAACCTAAGAGTAATCATCTTTGTCAGATAGGCGTATCGTTTTAGCAACACAAATGCTGTTATGGGGAATTATAAGGTTTTCTGAACTCATATTATTAATGTTGTTTTTTAATTTGTGTTGGAGATCACGTAAAATACAGAACAGAACAGGAGTAGAAAAAATATTAAACTGTATTTATACCATTCCTACTCTAAAAAGTTTTTTTTTGTTACTGAAAATATTTAATAAAATGCGTTTGCAAGCTTTTTATCATTATTTTGATGTTTGTGAAATTTAAAAAAAATCTCTGTTCCAATTGATTTTAAGTGACTAAACTTTCCTTCTTCTTTTCTTTTTGCTAAAAAAAATATTTTTTGTGTATAAAGGTGGATAGGTATAAAGTATAGTATATATTCAAGTGTTAGCATCATCATGAATCACTCCTTACGGTCATGATTTATCCATGGCCCTCGTTTTAAATCCGTCCTTTGTTTATTAATTGCATAATAAGCCTACATTAGTGAAAAATTAAAATTAAAAAAATGTTAACTTGATTACCTATCTATTAAACAAGTTGGAACTAGTTTGCTTTACTCACTCAGCCAATTTCCTTGTTCAACCAATAATAGCCGTAGTTTGCGCAAGAGGTTTGGTCTCCAGTCATTGTCGTATGTTTGGTGCAAACCGTGTACTTAATCTTTGTATGAAACTACGCAAACATGAGGGTTGAATTCACAATTGGCTTGAGATTGTGAGGTGGAGTGTGCTACCATAAACTAATAGCGGCTAAGATTGTACTGTATGTTGACTGTATTGTTGTTGTTAGAGATTGTGGTGTGTTTAGGTTTACCTGATTCAGTAATGTTTTAGGCCATAGGAAAATACTTTTGTTCTTTTTTAATTAAAATAATTGATTGCATAATATATGAAATAAGAAGGTTTTTTTCACTGAATTCTGTTCAATATAAATTTAAATTTTATTTCACAGATAAATAAAAAGTTCTCAGTATCTACTTTACCTGAGAAAACAAATACTTAGTTGAAGTTGTTGTGTTAGTTTAAATAGATAGAAAACATGTCAAAATTATCAAAAATAAGGTCCCTATTTTATGACGTATATTACTTCGGAACTCTACTCTGATCATGGCCAGGACAGGTAATTGGCCATATTTTTTAAATTTGAGTTTTGGATTCTAATTAAAACATCACTTATTAATCTTTGAACTTCTTTTCCCTATAAAAGAAGAAAAAAGCTGACTGGCTGACATATATAGATATTGACTGGGAGCATGAAATTTAGTACAAACATTGCTTAGGTGACGTTAATGTGCATTAAGATTGGGATTAATGGACATTCATCCATTAAAGGGTTAAAATGAGAGTTGAAAGTTTGTATGACATTTTTAAGTAACAAAGGTCTAAAATCTAAAACAATTTAAAAAAAATATGGTTTACTATTGTCGGTAGTAATATTCTAGTAGGGGGTAAAATCTTAGTATACCTCTATATATCACTGTACCCTCACTCTTAGTATTTATATATACTTTATCTATATATCATTTAATATTATATAAAACTGTGTGATTTCCAGCAGAGTAGAATAGGCCCACTCCAAGTCCTCCCGTGGATGTTGTAGAAGGCTACTTAGGAAACACGAGCTAAAAAAAGCTTCATCAATGAGACCTGTCTACTCCAGTCCATCTGGCCAGCGAGGAAAGTGTAAGCCAAGTGCTCTGACTGCTCTGGCTAAGTATGGCTATGGTAGTATAGAGAGGGTTTTGCTCCTGCAGTGGAGACAAAAAGACCTAATGATGATATATCATTTAGATATACTGTACAGAATTACTGTGGCTCGCAACAAAATTCCAATTGTCTCCATGGACAATTTTAGCTTTTTTTTTAATGCAGGAAATATTTACTTTCCAATCGAGAAAGTGACACATCAGGCGCGTCCTTTTCAGTCCCCACGTGAGTGATGCCTCACAGCTTTATTGCTTTGTTTACGAGAAACGATTTATGGACACGTATAAATTTATATTGACCCAAATTCACATATGTAGAAAACATATTTGTACCGCTGATTTAAAGCTGTGTGATAATGGCGGAGATAAACTCTAACAAAATATTCTGAAACTGTTTTAAGGGTCAATATAGCCCATTATACTGAACAACTTTCCCCTAGGAACATGGTATCGACATATAAAAATTAATTTTTGGCCTCGCTTATAAGTTGACCGAACAGCTGAGTTTGTATGGAAACCCAAAAAATATTTTTCATATTTCGACATATGTTTCCTGGGGACAGTTGTTCACAATCAAGGACTGAATTCATCCCTAAAACAGTATCAGTTTATTTTGTTAGACCTTATTTAACCCGGCGGGAGTGTGGTGGGGTATGACATACCCTAAACACTGTTTACACGCGTATATCTTCTTATTTTTTTAAGCTAGATTTAAGCGGTTTCGTGTAGCTGGAGGTAAGGGGATGCGGAAGGGGAAAGTGGCGTGATCGCAGTGTAGCGCTGGCCGGTGTTCGAAATACAGGCGTCCAAACGACACTGGGGTAGGTCACACCCCGCCACACAGTTCGTGTGCATATTCTGTGAAATTTTTTTAGTGCTTGTTTTGTTTTTTCTTGTTGTTTAAATTACGTGAAACTACGCTTATATACAAATAACCGGCCAAGTGCGAGTCGGACTCGCGCAAGAAGGGTTCCGTACCGTTTTCTATAAAAAAATCATGTTTGTTGTATGGGAGCCCCCCTTAAATAATATTTTTATTTTATTTTTAGTATTTTTTATTATTGTGGCAATAAAAATACAACGTCTGTAAAAATTTCAACCTCCTTTCTATTACGATTCATGAGTTACAGCAAAAAACGCCAACAACTGCTCTGTTGTATGGGAGCCCCCCTTAATTATTATTATTATTTTGGTATTAGTATTTGTTGTTGTAGTCACATTAAAAATACATTATCTGTGTAAATTTCAACTGTCTAGCTATTACGGTTCTTGAGATCTAGCTCGGCGAGTGGTAGCCATGAAAAAGGGTTAAAATATCACGTTTTTTGTATGGAGGCCCCCCTTAATTATTATTATTATTTTAATTTTAGTATTTGTCGTTATAGCGGCAACAGAAAAACACAATCTGTGAAAATTTCAACTGTCTAGCTATTACGGTTCTTGAGATACAGCCTGGTGACAGACGGACGGACAGACGGACGGACGGACGGACAGCGAAGTCTTAGTAATAGGGACCCGTTTTTACCCTTTGGGTACGGAACCCTAAAAAGGGAGAAGGCAGAGCAATAAGCAATAGATAACCGTATTTTTTGGTGCTTTTAGCTAATCTTGACTTTGTTTTTAGGTTATAAATAAAAATGTCAGTGGAAAGGGATGATGCAAAAGTTGTACTGACTTTGATTCAAGTTCCTAATGTGTTCCTAAACTATTTTCTAAGTTTTTATATTTTAATGTGATTTTAAATCTCATGTTCTTTAAGACTCTAGAATATTTTTTTGTTTCTTTAAAATTTTATAATTGTAGTCATCGTTGAAAGTGAGGATAGTTATTTTTGTTGCCAAAAACGAGTGCCTTAGATGTCATAAATATTATGAATAAAAATGTACGCAATTTTATTTCTTTTTATTTTAAATGCACTTGCCTAAAACCCATTTACAATATAGAGCAGTCATTCGATGTTATTTCAGTGAAAAACTTATTAATTATGCCGTTTTGTTTTGGGGCATGTCACACCCCGCCACATAGTAAAAGTAACTTTTTGTCACCACACTCCCGGCGGGTTAAACGGGGCTTAGCACGAGCCTTTTTGTTACGTATAACGTATCGACACACTAAGTATACAGGAAATGCGTAAATATAAAGACTATGTAGACAGTGACATTATGAAACGCGGGTAGTGTCAATTATCAAAAACATCAAAATCTGCGTTCACCATCAACAAGAAAACACGGATGCACACCAGCTAGTCTGTCTGCAACCACGAAGGATGTAACTCCTACGAACCGTTATAGACTTAAGAAAAAAGGTTCGTGCTAAGCAAAAGCATTTTTGTCAATAATTATGGTCTTTGAAAATCTTTACAGGTAACAAAAAGATTTATGGACATCCTAACAATATGCTTTATAGTTATTTATATCGTGCAAGTATTGTAAGACAACAATTTATCAACTGAATTTAATTGTGTTTTGAGATATAATTGCAACATTATTTTTCAGAACATTCACAGCGTATTTGATCTTATTTCACATTGCTTAAGATCTTGTTTTGCTTGAAGTTTAAAGCGCGATTAATCCAACGGTAGCTAAAAGGAAAATATATGGCTACCATTAAAAGTTGCGCGCAATAAGGAACTCTTGAGTTTACAATACAGCGATGTCGTTTGACAATAATTTATTTAGA
This sequence comes from Acrobasis consociella, assembly GCA_963555685.1. Lineage (NCBI taxonomy): Eukaryota > Metazoa > Arthropoda > Insecta > Lepidoptera > Pyralidae > Acrobasis > Acrobasis consociella. The sequence goes on from OY743107.1 coordinate 2,589,983, forward strand.
TGATAGACGTAACAAAATACTAAGCTGATATTTCTTACCTACCTTCCTTACCTTTTCTTAGTAAGAAAAAAAATACCAGATGTTTTTTCCTTGGAGACCATATAATCCTTTAGATCTTGCGGCCCTTGGCTCTGTCTGCTTAAAGCCGCAAGACCTAAAATGACCTAAAGACGTGATATTTTATTAATAAAATTCACTTGTTTAAAAAATATTTGTTGTTTCAAATAATATATAAATACGTTATTTTTAAGTTCATGTTTGTAAAGCATTTTAAATAATTTATTGTTAAGGAACAAAATTAAGCTAAGTTATCTAAGAAATTGCAGAGATTCGATGATTATGATCAGTTTTTGTAGTATTTAGACAGAAATACCTACTCGTAATTATTTACTAAACAATAATTTTGTTGTATCTAGTTAATTATATTATTAGAAGGCATAGAACGCCATTTGGCGTTTCGCTATTTGTATACATTTTACGTGCAACAAAATTTAAATAAATAAATAAACATTAAAAAGCTTAGTTAAATAATTTGCAATACTCTGCGACTTTTTAATCTATCTATTTCTATATTTGTCTATGTCCAATACATTTTACTGGAAATTGTTTGATGTGCACATTGCAATTTTGTAAATATTCTATTTTTTACGTTTAATTTTTCCTTTTGATGTTTTGTGTTTGATCGAGTCTTCTAAAGAAATATTTTTATTAAGAGCGTCGTATTCTGTGCTATATTTGACATTATATTATTATTCCAGTATCTTATTATAATAATTTGACGTCGGAGCTATTGAGAATCAAAATACAGGTAAATAAAAAAATATTTCTCAGATTTTGGTGTCATCATAAGGTCTTTTTTCCACTGTAGGAGCAAGACTCTGTACTTGGCCTGAGTAGCTAGAGAACTTTGGCCTACACTCTCCTCGCTAGCCAGACGGGTTGGAGAGGTCTTATTCATGTTTACTATCTTTGTTAACTTGTATTTCCTAAGTCGCCTTCTACGACATCCACGGGAGGACTTGGAGTGGCCCTATTCTACTCTGCCGGAAACCACACGGCAACGAGACAACGAGATTTTGGTTTGGTCACTGATTGCCCTTTAAATGTGGTTTTAACTTTAGTTGAGTTTAAGTGTAAGAACATGAATATTTTTCTCTTTTTAAATACGTTTTTGTTTTCTTCTATTTATCCTAAAAATTGACTGGTAGAGAATGCTAATTAGCATTAAGTCCACCTTTTGACCACATATTGTTTTGGTAATTATTTAATTACCAGTTTTAATCAGTAGATGATATTTAAAATTTTAAAAAGAAATTGAAACGAGCTTTTATCTGAAACAATGAACACAAAAATTTCAAAAAAAAACTTTACGTATCAGAATTTATTATTAGACATACTAACCTTTAAATAAACTCAATTTTCTACACGTAATCGCAAGTCATGTCAGATTTATTTAACGATCAACATTATTCTTAGATAATGAACATTTATAGTCAACTCAATGAACAAACTGATTGGCAATTTGCTTAGCTATATTTTATTTACCGAAAAATAACTTAGACTGTGGTTACGAGAAAGGCGTGCGAGCGGGCGGGACCGATTTTAAAATAACCGTCTTAGTGCGTACCATTATCTATAAAAAGTCACGTTTGTTGGAGCCCCAATCAAATATTTATTTTATCGTTGTTATAACAGCAATAAACATACATCATCTGTAAAATTTTCAACTGTTTAGCTATAACGGTTCATGAGATACAGCCTGGTGACAGACGGACAGACATACAGACAAACAGACAGCGAAGTCTTAGTAATACGGTCCCGTTTTTCCCTTTTGGATTTTCTAATTTTTATTTTTATTACATTTTACCCAAAATAAAGATTGTTACTAGTAAACAGAAAATGTGGTAAAGTCGCTTACTATGCAAAAGATTAGAAGTTGATTTACAGAAGCTGGAAAATTCTAGGTGTTTCTGTGCTTTGAAAAGTAAAAAAGATTTCTGACTAAAAACAATCTTATAAAATACATCCTTGATTTCAAAACGGTAATCTAATGTAGTATTTAGTCTGTGTAAATAATAAAAATTAATGATAATGATGATAAAATAATCAAGAATTGATTCCTAATCATATTTAAATCATCTTTTATAATAATCTTAATGACTCTGAAAACCTCAATTTCGTTACGTGGTTATGAATCCATTACGCTAAATGGATTCATACTTTCTTCTTTTTATACTTACTTCTCTTTCATTCTTGCATACGCTTAGACATATTACTAATAGAATCTCTTACAAAGTTATTTCTTCAGGATTGTAACTATTTTCTATCCTTTGGGCACTGTGACCGTATGACTATTTACTCCTGCAAAAAAAAATTGTACAGACAAAGAGGTAAAGCGTTGGCTCAATGCAAGTTGGCAGAAGTGACAAACACAACGAGTGACCCAAAAATACCGTAAAAACTTAAGAGAAAAATATATAAATCCGTAATACGACCGGTAATATTATACGATTCAGCATGCTGCGCTACGAGAAAAGGCTCCATTCTGCAGGAAATGAGGATGTTGAGGTGGATGTGCGGAGTGACGCGGAAGTATACTCGTAAGGTGAGAAACGTGTACATAAGAGGTAGCTTGAAGATTGCACAGATAACTGACAAGGTAAGAAGTAACAGATTGGTTTGGTTTGGACACGTTATGCGAAGAGAAAGAGAACATGTAACATAAAAGTCGCTAAATATGAAGGTAAACGGACATAAAGGAAGAAGAAGACCAAAGAAGAGATGGATGGAGTGCGTTAAGCATGACATGAGTATAGGGATGGATGGAGGAATGATAGATATGGGGGAATAAGACATATTGCGTCGAACCCAAATAAAATAGGAAAAGGTAAGGCAGATGATGATAAAGAGAAATTGTACATTCTTTTTTTCTTTTCTAATCCCACTGTGACCCGACCCTCATGCCTTACAATTGTCTGGGCTAGCTAATACACAAAGCTAATACATTATTAGTAGATTAGTGTACCTAATTTGTGGGTACATGGCTTAGTCGGCAAGATTACTATATGGTCTGTTTTCTTGACTTCTTACTGATTCATATTGGGCGTTGTTTGACAAAATAGTCTACATTTTCCTTTCAATCATTTATTTAAGTAAAATAAATTATATAGAATACAAAGATAGTATCTTCTTAGTATTAATCGCAAAAATAATTTTTGTTACGAATTTCGATATTATTTAAAGAGTGAAATCTAACAAAGATTTAGCAAAAATTAAAAAATCAAATAGTTCTGGAGTAATCTTGTCTTTAACATTAAACCATTAGCATAATAAAACTTCTACACACAATTATATTTATTACTAGTTAAAATACTATGTTTAAGCAATTTAAGAATAAGCTAGACGCCTACTATGTTTTCTTTGCTTTTTCTCTGCCCAAAGCAACTTTTGGGACATATTTTTACATGAACCATCTAAATGAGAGTAAGTTACCCACACAAAGATTTAGTAAAGTGATGGCCATTGACGATAGGAGAGCCATATTGAAATGAAAGCAATATAACTTTACGCGTCCGATAATTTATTAAGGTAATTCTGCGCAGTTTGATAATCCCCATTTTTATAGTCAGCGCTATAAAATTTATGCGGTCGTAACGCGGTCCCGGGTCTACGTATAATTGATACGTAGCGCTTAGCGGATACGTAGGCTTAGGGCTGTAACAGACGAGCGACAGTACGCCTGCGACACAGGTCGGCGATCTGTTTCGTGTCTTAAACGGTCGCGACACATGTCAATCTATCACAAACTGTAAAAAAAAGCCGCGCGAACAAAGCAAAAAAAATTTGCTTTTTTATTTTAGAAATTTCTACTAAATTTTTATAATTGTCTAGATACCCTACTTCTCCGATAGTTATTCTTTCAACTACAAAATAATTCGGTATAGATGTAAAAAAAATATTGGTAAATATCTCTAAACTATATAGTACATTACACTAAATTAGAAAATAAAATTATACATACATACATACATACTATCACGTCTTTATCCCTAATGGGGCAGACAGAGCATTTTGGGTCTTGCGGCTCTATGCAGAGCCTTGGGCCGCAAGACTCAAAAGCCACTTTTAGCGTCATGGTGGGCGAGAAGATGAAAAAGCAATCAATACAGTGACGGGTTGCTAGCCGCATCGCCTGTTAAAATGATTCGCATTTTTGCCCATTCCCTCGATCGGCTTTTACGATCTGCGCGGGCAGAGAAGCAGCTGGTACATTCTAAGTTTTTTTGTTTCTCCCAGACCAGCATGGGATAGTGGGTTTTAGTTTAATATAGGTATAAATAAAATTATACCTATATTAAACTAAAACTAAATTATGTCTAGATACCTACTTATTTATCTGATACAGCTAACAGAATAAAAAAAAATGTATCGATAGTAAATGGAAACTCGATATAGAAACTCATCAAATATTTTGAAGAATCTTGTTTGATGTTAGCACTTATAAAGATCGTCTTCTATAGATACTACATGTATATAGATAGGTGTATGTATATACTCAAATTGGTAACTATACAAACAGAAACAGTATTTCAATCTCATCTCTCTTAGCTACGAACGAGAAAATAAATATAAACACTTTGTACAAAATAAAGCAATCAATAACACTGCGCATTTAAAGATAAAATACCCATAAAAGTCTCGAATGGAATGGAACCTTCAATTTCTGTTCCGCCCAAAACGTACGAACGTTATTGGTGCTGTATACCCCGCTGGTATGGCCCCATAAAACAGTTTGAAATGTGTCCGTCAGATGCACAGAATTGCAATCTGTCACCGAATTTATAGTGGACGAGTACACTCGGAAAGTCAAAAGGTTAGAAACTTACTCACCTTTTGAAAGTACCTAGTAATTTTTAAATTACTTGCACTTTAAGTGGTAAACAAAATTATTGGACAGATAGTAATTTAATCTTATTATAATAACCCGGAAGTTGGGTATATTCCAACTAAGCGTTTTATACATTTATTACATACTTGTTTTCCTTACAAAAACCTTGCTACTGCTAGTAGATATTAGCATGCAGTTCGTACCTTAGTACTGCACTGCAATTATAAATAGTTTTATAAGACCCAAATCCCACGCAATCAGGCTTTTATTCAAACTGAGTCAAATACTATTAGGTAACTAAAAATATTGTTATAACTATTTAATTAAAAGTTTTATAACCATATAAGTAATAAAATTAATTAATTTAGGCATAGAGTGAATTGTAATTGTTTACAACCAACTCACAAATTAAAAGGCTACTGATTGAAATGGTTTTTCACTTGACCCATGTGAATGTTTTGATGGAACTATGGAGACGTTTGCGACCACAAGCCGTCGGCGCCGTCGCAGATGTTCAGCAAGATCGAAGTCACGTGACGAACTTTGGCATTATGAATTTATTGAGCTGTTTCAACTTGGGATAGCGAGACTGTGTACTAACTCTTCAAGTGTACTAATAAAATCAGATTTTTGGAACGAAGTTCCTTATCGCTCGTTGAGAAAGGGGGCTAGACGGAAAAAATTAAGACCAAAAGTTGTAACGACACTTTTTTCTATAGTTGTAAGCCGTGCGGCGTGCGCGTGTTTCTCTGTCTCTCTCTCTCTCTCTTTCTCTCTCTCTCTCTCTCTCTCACTCTCTCACTCTCTCATAGAAAGCAAGGAACTTCGTTCCATCCGGGTGTCTCAAGTATTTTTCGCTCCAGAAGGGTCTATATTTACGGCGTTGTCTGAGACCTCATATAGGTCACGATTAGTGCAGCTAGTAGGGCACGATGGGCAGGTGAGGATATTTGTCATAGTCTGGTCGTTATAACCACATTGACACTGTGTTGCAGTTTACTATATACTATCTTACTGGCTCACAGTATTTCGATGGAGTTTGCGCGTATGATTTTGATAGGTGAAAAGTTAGGCTAATAATCATTTCATTAAGTCACCTCATATGTATGGCGACCCTGCCAGTCGGCGCAGCGTTGCGTCAGCATAGTAATGTAGGCCGCAAATAGAATACTAAAGCAAACAATTTGTCTGTCGAAGCAAAAATAACAGCCACAATAAAATGGAAATTGGCAGTTCATGGTTGTTGTAGAACGAAATGTGAAGTTGTATTGATGTGTGATAGGACTCAAATTATATGCAACAAATTCAAGCTGCGTTTGTTGTGCACTTGTCATGCGCATGTCGCACGCGTGTCGTCTGAACGCGCCTATATGAAACATTTAGAGCATTTTGTTTCTTGTGGCTTTAAAAAGACAGAGCCCAGGGCGGCAGGAATTGAAAGCCACTTTTAACGTGATGTTGGTGCTAATAGTGATGATGACATATCTTAAAACAATAAAATCTTTATTTTTAATGTATTAAAATCAAACCTATGAAAATTGAGCATCAAAGTGGTCAACGATTGTCAGAATTTTTTAAAAACTCTTTCAAAAGCTTTAAAAATTAGATGAATTCGAAAAGAATTTGGGTTTCACAGTACCTCGTACACGAAACGAATATTCATTGGACGTAGGAATATTTCGCATTCCCGAAATGGCTTTAGCATCGGTGCTTCGAGTATCGCTAGTTTTTATCGTACCCGTTACCCATACTGTATAATTAAAACACTACTTTTTTTCGTCGGGGGTTAAAAATGAGCATTTTGGACCTCCCTTCTTAAGACATTTAATGTCAACCAGTTGGCGTTTCATCGATAGCCGCGGTGGGTGCGTATGTTGCTGCTAATGAACATTTCGTAAAAAACTGAGGACATTTCTAAACCTCCTTGCAAATTACAGAATTAACAAAAAAATCTAACGGTAGTAGCCCGACTTAAACCACAAATAAAAATATAAATTAACTTTATTATTTGACTTAGACTTTGTATGCCTAACGGCGCAACACAGTGTTACTTAATTTTAATGTACCTAACACCCATTGTACCTGTGATTGACAAAATAAATGATTACGATTATTGCACCATGAGAAATAATCTGAAAAATATTTTTGACTTTTCATACAAACTCGAATCAAGTGTTCGGTCAACTTGGGAAGCCAAAAATTACTTCTGGGCTAAATCAATCAGAGACCCAAGAGCTGGTGCGCATTTCGGCCAAAAGCTTAGCCTTGCAATACAACGCGTAAATGCCGCCAGCCTCTTGGGGACTCTGCCTGTTGACGGTGGCGATCTGGGAACGATTTTTTATATAAATTAATGTTTTTATTTTTAGTAATATTTTTAATTTTTAATTTATAGAATAGCTTTTAGTTTAACATAATTTCGTTTATTTATACTTTAATAATGTTATTTAAGTGTTGTGCATAAATAATAATTAGAGTAGTGTTATAAAGTTAAATAAATAAAAGACATTCATCAGAGATTTGTACCTATATATGTATTATATCATTGAAATAACGAGTCAGTTATAAAAGCACGTAATGTCCAAATTGCTAATCAAATGGGAACATAACAATGGATATAACACGCTTAGTTCATTAATATCGGCTCCATCAAGGGTTATTATGGCCGGGGAGTTATTAAATTTGACCAAAATGAGGCTTTATCCTTGATTCTCATTGGGATTGGAAATTATAATGAGTTAGGAGGTATAGGGCATCGGAATGGGAATAAAATTGGTCGTTACGATCGGAAAATTTTGCATTAATTTCGGTTGGTTTGTAAATTATGAGCTTTTGAACATCTGCATCAGAAAAAAAGAATGGTTTTTGCATGCATATTTGTACAGATTTTTATTTATTTAGTACTGCGATTTGTCCGTTAATTAGTAAAAACAGACTTTCACATTAAAATAACATTATTTAAGAGACTTTTAAAGTTTAGTGATGTACATAGAGACATCCTATAAATGGACAGTTACGGATTCCTTTATTTGATTTTATTAGCGTTCTATAAAAAAAGTTTATGTCATAATAATTACACATGATTAAACCATTTTGCCGATAAACAATAATTAATTCTGTTAAAACATATCCTTTAATATACATCATCCCATCTTTATAGACAGTCAAAGCATTTTAAATCTTGCGGCTCTAAGCAGAAACATCCAAAGGCTACTTTTAACGAAATGGTGAGCAAGAAGGCGGCAAAAGAAATCAAAATAGTGAAGCAGCATCGCCTTATAACATTATTCACATTTTCGCCCATTCCCTCAATCGGCCTCTGAGATCTGCGCGGAAAAAAAAATATTTTAGTACTCTCAGACCAGCATAGAGGGAAATTGTAAAAATGAAAATTTGAAATTTTTGTTAAAATACAAACTTTTACAATTCAATTTCAAAGCTTTAAAGCCTGTACTGAAAACTACCGCCACTTATGTTCTTCCGCGGATTACGGAGTAATCCTTCCGCAGGGCAAGTTCCGCAAATCTGATTAAGCGGAACTAGTACGCCGCGCCGGACGTAGATCAAAGTATAAAGGAGACCAGTATTATTTTATTTCTAAAATAGGTATATGGTAAAAAAAATACTTAAAAATAAAATTCTTTTTATATTTAGTGCCCGGTTTAATGTTAATATTTAGTGTTAGTTTTAATATTTGTAGCGTATATTAATTTGAAAGTATGAAAAAGGAGATTAAAAAAGGATGATTTATCGATTGATATCTCATTTGTAAAAAACGGATAAGCAGTTCGGATGCTCCAGAGGAATACCATAAATATAGGTACATACAATAGAATGCTAAAATTGTTACTTTTGGCTTTGTCTTATTCGGATTAAAAATATGTTGGTACTCAAAATTAGCTCTGGGAAATGAGGAAGGATTCGTTACATAAGATGTACTATATACAGGAAAAAAAATTGATAAAGGAAATTACTCATAAATAGGAGTACTCGCTAAAGTAATTTTATCAGGTAACAGTTCTTTATACAAGCGCGTTCTCGTCCATTTTAAGCTGTGCCAGAGCCCGTAGTGCGCTTTCTTCTCCAAACATACTTAATATGCATTATATTAACGATCAAAAATGCCGAAGACCATGCGATATCGAAAATAAATACCTATCTGGAACTTGCAGTTAACAAGTATTACAAAGGCAAATGGAAAACTCATACAGATCAAAATGCATATTTCTTTTTATCCATGATCTGATGCACAGCAGGCTATGTTGGAAAATTGGCATTGAAGTTACAATTTCTGGTCACGTAATAAGCAATGAACTGAGGCGGTTAAGTTCGGTTTGACAGTTTGTAGCGAGCTTTTTTGTGGGAAGTTTGCAGTTTGGGCTTTTCAATGAATTGAAACTTCCGCTGCAGTTTGTACAGTATCAAGTTTCGGAAACCACGTACAAGTGGATTAATTTTTAGATTTTTAAATTAAATTATGTGGTAAGTTAATTATTAATATAAAATGTAAATAATATAAATTATAAGAAATATAAATAATTTCTTAACTAATTTATTAACTAACCCAAATAGACTCTCGTCACTTATCCTAATCTACGTTGGATCGGGACACTATGTGGCCTGGCCGGAGAACGCATCACGCTTCTTCAAGTTAAGCAACACCGGGCGTGGTCTGCACGTACATGGGTGACCACAAGTGGCATACAAACTTGAGTTTCTGCGTGTTGTGAAAATCTCGTTGGTCCCTGGCAGTCGTCAAGCTATGTCAGATGCTATAAGGTAGCTTAAAAATAAACACCAGTGTTGGCCACTTGCGCACATGAGTCGAATGATGATGATGAAGGAAACCTGAATACCTTGGCCACATATTGCGTAGCGACAAATATGATTTTTTTTAACTTATCATACAAGGCAAGTTCCAAGACAAAAAGAGGCCTGGACGTAGGAGAACATCGTGGCTTAAAAATCTTCACCAATGGTCTGGTGAGGAGCGATCTTAAAAGTGCAAATCGCTACTAGTAATGATTGCCAACCTTCGTTGAAGATGGCACTGGAAGAAGAAGAAATAATAATTTTAAAGATAAATTCATATGACTACATAAATATTCGCATGCCTTAAGCCTGGTTTACTTATTGAGTAAGTGACAAGTGCCAGTGACAAGTGATATCTATGCACTTGTCACTATCAGTGCCTGCTCACGCGCTCACTCGTCACACGCACTTGTCACTTTTAAATGTGTAAACCAGGCTTTATTTTAGGTTGATTACATAACATTAATCATACAGCTGGTGACCCGAGGGCTGGTAGCTTTTTTACTTAACAAATACGTCTAACTATTCAGCGAGGGAATGCTTCCAGCATATTAGGTACGTTGCCTTGATGTGGTTCATTAGAAGAAATATCTTTTAAGCAAATGTATTTTGTAATTTTTGTTTTGAAATAACGTTGAATTCTTGATTTTGAAAAAAAAATATTATACAGCTGATGTCATATGTCATTTAAGCAAATAAAATTATTCTTTTATAAATATCTCGAATACCAATAAAAAATCTCATAGCAATATCTCACTCGAGCCATTATGACGTAGCAATAAAACTGGTTTATCAGGATCCTCAGGGATCCGGCGCTAATGGGAACCGAAGCGAGACATTCTGAAACATGAGCTTGCTGTATTGGCCGAGAATTAACAACGAAGAAATATTGTGTCGACGATTTATGTCATAGGGTGGTTTTCCACTTCGTTTTGTTTTTCGTGTGTGTTTACACTGGTCTAGATTTTTCAAGCTACTCATAAACAATAATTCAAACCTCTTTTGTACGGCACCTACATTTTCAACCGATATTCAAAAAGGAGGAAGTTACCATTTCGTCGCGAACTTTTATTTTTATTTTGTCTCGTGTATTTCACCGATTCTTCGAAGATGCCTGGACCGATTTGGAAAATTCTTTTTTATTCGAAAGGATATACTTACAGGTGGTCCCATACCGTATGTGTAGTTTGGGAATACAGTCGCTTTATAGTTTTAAGGATGAATGCGTCTTAAAAATAAGAATAAATATTATTTTCTGCAAGCACATCTAGTACAACAGGTGCTCGTACATACATACATACTATCACGTTTCTTTCCCTAATTGGGCAGACAGAGTATTTTGCGTCTTGCGGATTGTCTCTAAGCAGATAGATAGAGCCTAGGGCTACAAGACTCAAATTTCACTTTTAACTTGATGTGGGCAAGAAGGTGGATAAGGTATCAAAATAGTGATGGGTTGCTAGCCGCATCGCCTATGTAAACGCCTATGTAACGCCTATATAATATGATTCGAATTTTTGTCCATTCCCTAAATCGACTCTTGTGATCTGCGCAGTAAGAGAAGCAGCTGATACTTTCTAGGTTTTTTCTTTTTTCTTAGATCACCATGCTATAAAATGAAAAGAAAACTCAAAAAAGAAGAAGAGGTACTCGTACCTGTACATAATAAAAGCTATAAATAAAAAATAAAGAATAAAAAAAAAACTAGAGTTCAATATCAACTTTAATAAACGTAATGGAATATCATTAACTTTGTATACTGGCATTGTCCCCAAACAATTTCAATAATGTCTGAAGCACTTTTATAAATATTAAAGCACACGAAACCTCATAAGAGAATAATTTGGACAATGCACCAGCTGCTGCGATAGAGACATTTTATAATAATGAGAATGGCAAAGTTGTTGAACATTTTGCTCCAAGTTTAATATGCAAACAACGGTTCGTTAGTAATTTACAGTTTCTAAATAGTTTTAGATTTTAGCGAAAATTTTAATTTGTGATTTTGATACCATTGGGTAAGAATTGATTAGAAATAGTGGGACCCACTGCTGGGAATAGGCCTCGGTTTACATCGGCTGGTGAAAATGGTTACCCACCCATCCCCTCTAGCATGCATCGCAAAAATCTCCCACACTCTGAATGCGGGTCTGAGTACGACCAATGAAAATGGTTGAGGTTCCAGCCTCCACTAAAGATGAGCATTGCTGTAATGTATCAGACTCAGCGGTGGCTTCTGAGGCTGTTGCTGCAAGCTCTTGTATCTGAATCCCAGTGTCTCTTGGCCGATTATTACAGTATCGTGGAGTTAATACCTTACAAAAAATATTCTAAAATACATAGGGGCTAGCTTATAATGTGCGATTCAATCTAAATAAGTTTTTATAAAAAAAAAACTTGTGTAGCGTCGCCTATTGGCTAACAACCTTTACAATCATTTCTGGCCACATCTCGCCGCGGAACGTGACGAGAAACCAGAATTAGACAACAATTAAACCAATACGGCGGCCATTTGTATTACCATATTGTGGAAGCCATATTTTATCTTTAGAGGATTCTTGTACGTCAAGTTTGTTTTCAAAGATTATGGATATTAAGGATACGAAATCATTAGCTTGCTATTTTGTCATAGAATATTTTTGGTAAAGCTTTAATAAAAAATATAGTATCGTTGAGTTAGTATCCCATAATTCAAGTCTTGAACTTACTTTTGGGCTAGCTCCATTTAAAAACACTCCATTACCTATACGAGTATATTCACAAAATAGTAGTTGTGTGCGTCTCTTATCATACATAATACCGACAAAAGCTTTGCTCTTAAATATATACATACAAATAAAAAAAAATTTGATTACTGACATAAAATTTAATAAATTAGTTGAAACAAAACAGATGGAGGGCTGCAGAGGTGTAGAAAGACCGAGATAGACGTGGCAAGAATGTGTAAGGAAAAATATGAAGAAAGGGGCTAGTGCAAATATAGCAAATGGCAGAAAGAAGTGGAAGCAGTTGACATATAGAATCGACCCTAAATAGGAAAGTGGTGAAGACAATGTTGATGAAGGTGAAACAAAACAAACGTAATTTCTTTTGCAGAACATGTGTTTTACAATCTCCTTTTTTTGGTATATGCTCCCGTCTGCTGACTTCTATTTTTTATTTTATTTTTGGTGGACAAAGGCCTCCCCTTCTGCTCTCCATCTATCTCTATAAAGAACAATTTGTTTCCATCCACTTAAGAAGCTTTCTACTATTTAAAAGAACAAAAATAAATGTAGACATTCCCATACAAATTGCTCAGGTGACTGCTTACTTTAATATGGAAAAGCCATTTTTTTATATTTTACTTTTTTTTTAAATTCCATTATATTATACTGTAGTGATATAGCCCGTGGATCGATTTATTACAAGTATTTCCCTTCGACGTTGTATACACTGCTCTTCATGCATTAAAAAAAAACAAACAAAATAAATTTATAGTTTTAAATCGCGTACTATCAATAATAACTACAGTTTTAGTCAAAATTTCCGTATTTTTAAACCCGTGACAAAACAGAGGGGAGTTACAAGTTTGACTCCAATATCTGTCTGTCTGTATGTTTATGTATATTATGTAGCATCGTCAAGTTAACTTGCCGTGATTCAAAGCTATATTTATGAAAATCAGTTCAGCGGTTCACAAGATATCGAGGGTGAACGATTAAAAGTTGGTTTTTGGGATTCCGTACCCAAAAGGTAAAAACGGGACCCTATTACTGAGACTTCGCAGTCTGTCCGTCTGTCTGTCACCAGGCTATATCTAAAGAACCGCGAAAGCTAGACAGTTGAAATTTTTACAAATTATGTATTTCGGTTCCGCTATAATAAATAATAAACACAAAATAAAATAAAAATTAAAGGGGGGCTCCCATACAACAAACTCGATTTTTTTGCCCGTTTTTGCTCGATATCAATAATGGCGACAGGTAACCACTTGAAATATTCACAAAATACTCAGTTGCATTTTTTATTTTAATAATAAATAAAAAAAAATATTTAAGGAGGATATTTGAGGAGGCATTCCATACAAAATACTTGATTTTTATAGATAATGTTACTCGCTCGCACTTGGCCGGTTATTTTTAATATGCCTGGAAAATAAACTTGTGTAGTAAGATCATCAGTTGAAAATACCTTAGATATCATTTTCGATTATACGAATCAGGCATTGTTATTATCACCTTCGATGTACAATCAACCTTCAACTGAATTACAGTGTTAACTATCAACGTTCTCTTTTTACAACAAACCAATTCTCATTTCATTGTACACGAGAACAAGTGGCCTGATATGTAGCGTATAATAAGCTTGATAAGCGAAGCGTGATAAGCGAAGCAGAGGCATTAAAAACTATTTCCTCAACTAATTTTTTTCTATAAAACGTAATATATAAGAAACACTTTATGCCTAATAAATTGCTCCATGGGCTATACTAGATCACTATTATTCAATTGAAATTAAATAATAATAATAAATAACTAAATATTTACATTCCTATACAAATTACCCGAGTGGCTGCAAACTTTTGTATGGAAATAGCAAATTTATTTACTGTTATTTTAATTTGATTATACATATTATAATGATCTAGTTCATTTCCCCTTTTACCCTTGGTTCGATTTATCATGCATATATTATGTATATTATGTCCCTTATACATTAGCAATGGTTTAATTTTTAGCGTAAAATATTATTTAAAACATTGCACTCTGCACTCGAGTAAAACGACATTTTAAACTTCATACTTATATAATTTTACAATGAAAAGTATACTTTTTGGGTAGAGAATAAATACATCATATTAATATTATGAATGTTAAGAGATACTCTATGTTTATTCCATTTTCAAGCCACATCGATAGCTTTTTACCAGGATTAACACATTATATTCTTATTTTTTATCTTAAAGAGTTAAATGCTTGTGTTTTGATAAATAACCACGCAGGTTTGATCGTTGGTAACAGCTACTACAGTCTATACAGACATCACAGTTATTTATTTAATTTATTTGTTTTACTTTATTACAAAATATTATGTAGTCATGGCACTTTCTAATTTTATCTTTAAAATTGAACCTAAAACAGATTTAACTTTAATTTAATTAACATATCTATATATTCATAAACATAAATATTGCATAAATTCTTAAACTCTACATATGACAGTTGGTGAAAGTAATGAGCGTACTCAGCACTCTTAAACAGTTGGCGACTTATAAAACGCTTCAACTCAGGCCGCAGCCCTACCATCGTTTATAGTGGTCGTTCCACGCTCGCACCCAATCGCTCTCATTTACAACTCACTTCTTATTTCGGCAATCAAGTTTATGTGAACGTTAGGGCTTTGTAAATGGTAGCTCCGTTACGTGTGTTACATAAACCTTGGAGGATTTTCTTTAGTTTCCTTCGCTTTTATAGTTACATGCAGGGTCAGTTAGAAATGGATGTTTAGTGGGTTCACCTCATCGGTCAGCACTTGTAGAACGAGTGATAGAACTGATGCTGCAGCGGCAAAATGTATGAACGTAGTGTGTTCTGTCGCTGCGGAAGCAGTTTCCACCATTGCAGCAGCAGATCCCGCCACTGTGGCAGCAAACTCCGATGCTGCGGCACCAGATTTCGCTGCTGCCGCGCCGCCGCGTCATCAAGGTAGAGCGCATAAGACAATCTGATCAGAATATTGAGGATGTACGTACATGCCTCAAAATTGAGTCGCTCTGGCGTTCGAAGATGACTGCACAATGCAGGTGGCTTCGTGTCAGCAGTTTCGAGTGGTTCACGTATTCTTTTTAAAGGTTTCGCAATATGTGTTCTTTCCGTGGGAACGTTTGGTATATGGATATGGCTAAGAGCCAGTAACACTCTTTACAGAAAATAATTTGTTTTTCTTTTTAATTTACTAACAATTCAATTGGACCATTCTGTATAACAACGTCTGCGGCTGTGTATACCCCGTCAGTAATAAACGTACTTCAATATTAATGTGTACCTTAATGTGAACGTTTGCTAAATTAATTTCTCGCCGTACGTCGCGACTCATGAATAATTCCCGACTTAAAGTTTTAGTTTCACAAGTACTACACTAACAGTGTAATCGGTTAATCATTTTGATGTGGTAATGCCGTAACGTATTACTAATTCAAGATAATTAATGTATATGTCGCAGCCATTTGTTTAAATTAGCCATCCAACTGGACGTCTAACCCGGATATTGCAAGTAGGCCGATAGTTAATTAAACTAGTATCACACAACGTTTAACCACTTGGTGTATTGAAAGTCAGCCCTTGAAATATAACTGACCAAGACTCAGCCAAGTGATTCAAATTTAGTTCAGATTTTTTCCACTGCGGCGTAGTAGCGCACCCAAACAAATATGGCGTCAATAACTTAAACAGCTGTTGTGACTGTAAATGTTATTTTTAATTCCTAAATCTCATCAAAACTCATTTTTATAATATTTCTCTTTTATTATTTGGTAGGTATGAGTACAAAGTAGTAGTCAGTCATATGTTAATTGTGGACCCTAACCATGTGGTAACCAAAAATTTATCCATATCCAAATAATATAATTAAATGACTATACTTACTATGATCAGCCTAGTGGTTTAACTGGATGGCTGAGCCATACCTATATTAACGGAACTAAGTGTGAACCTTTTATCAATAGGGTTATGGACTGGGTTGAATATAAATTATTCGGTACTGTTAATGACATAACATACATACATACTATCACGTCTTTATCCCTAATGGGGCAGACAGAGCATTTTGGGTCTTGCGGCTTTATGCAGAGCCTAGGGCCGCAAGACTCAAAAGCCACTTTTAGCGTCAGGGTGGGCGAGAAGATGGAAAAGCAATCAAACAGTGACGGGTTGCTAGCCGCATCGCCTGTTAAAATGATTCGAATTTTTGCCCATTCCCTCGATCGGCTTTTACGATCCGCGCGGGAAGAGAAGCAGCTGGTACATTCTAAGTTTTTTCGTTTCTCCCAGACCAGCATGGGAGTAAATGACATAAAACATCACAAAATAGTGTCACTTTACATTGATCATAGATAATATCTGTTTTTAACAAAATTTTATATTTTCTAATGCATCAAAGTGATATTAAGAGCATTATTTGAATCAAAAAAGTATGACGTCTCGGTTAGTTATTTCATACAATTGTTATTGTTATTTTGAGATTTAGAAAAAGTTTCTGATTTTACTTGTTGAATTGGCGGATTATAGGATAATTCAATCTGTATGCGACCATGATATATTTACCTCCTATTCTAAACAAAACCATAGCTGTTTTAAAAATAAAAATAGCTTAATTTGAAACAGTATACAAGAACGTTTGAAAAACATCATGTACGATAATACTTTTAGTAGTTTAGAAAATTTTAATTAACTTAAATATAGGCAGATGATGGTGATAAAAATAACACTTTAATTTCTTGTACAATAAAGCTTAATAAAGCTTCTAGCGTATTTCCATTTTAATATTCGAGCATTAGTAGTAAAAAGCATCTCTGTCGAGAGTACGATGGTTAGTTCACAAAACTCATTTCAACTTTCGGTGTTTCGAAGTCGCGGGTCATTCGATGAAATGGCCGAAATCATATTCCAGTTTGGAAATTACATTTTTAACGACAATTCATGAATATTTTTTTATCATTCTGGATTTTAATATTTATCATATCCATCATCAGGTGTTTTTGTCTCCACTGCAGGAGCACGACCCTCTCTGTCCTACAGGAGCAGCCAGAGGACATTGGTCTACACTCTCCTCGCTGGCCAGACGGGTTGGAGAGCTCTCATTGATGTTTATAAGCTTTTAAGTCGCCTTCTACGGCAGCCACGGGAGGACTTAGAGTGGCCCTATTGTATTTATCACGCGAGGACTTGGAGTGGCCTTATTCTTTAAGTATTTATCATAGAATTTACTAATATTAAGTTTTTAGGTCTTGCTTTTTCGACAGGATATAGTGCGCGTCAAAAAGTCTTGACTACGTCCAAGAACTACATTTTTTTATTGCGTACTATGTCGATATCGCATTGGACTGTCTTTGTATCTGTCCCCCGTTCTATACTATATAGACCACACTTTGCTAAATGCCTGCCAAATTCTGATACTGACCATTAATATATCTAAGAAATAGTTCTTGCATAAAATAGACATCCACACATATAACTATGCAACATATGTTCAGTACCTAATCCGATTACAGCTTACGGCCCGCCTCACATGGTCGGATTCCTGTTTCTCATTTTCCTGAATATTGTAATCTGGAAATTTCATCAACTAAATACTAACGTAACGAGTTTCTATGGTTTGAGGCCTTTGTGCCTAACTATCATATATACTGAAGCCATTGTAGTGTAAAAAGGTTTACAGGATTTGGTCAAGCCTTCCGCAAATTTCAATGTCGTAACTCTGTAGGTAGTAGCGGATTATACCTATGGTTTTCTCGATATCATTTATCTTATGTCCGTTTATATTCCACTGCTGTGCAGTGGTTTTGTTTCTACCTTTACTGTTTATTAAATTAAAAATGCATCACTAGATTTCTTTCATAATATTTAAAATCAGCGATGGCTGATTCATGCGTCAACTCATGGTCGGATTCCACAAGGAAATCTGGTAAGATCCATCTATGAAACTACTTCCCTTAGCCAGGCAGGGTACACATAGCGAACCACCTCAGAAATATTTTTTTTCTGACGAGCAGATGCTAGCTAGAAACCGCAAAATGTCATCCGTCTATTGTCTATGATACAGTTGAATTCTGAACGAAAAAAAAAACGCCTCTAGAAGAAAAAACTTGACATTTCGCTTGTCAAAGTGAAAATAATGGTCAACCGGCAAAATTTGGAGCAAAGTGGAAGTGTCTTTTTTGGATTATGGCGGGAAAAATCCCGGTAAGTGATACTATTTGTGTTTTTATGATAGCAGATAGATTGAGTAATATGTTATATGTTTCGGTTTTAGATGATATTTGTTTTTCTTTGAAATATTTACGCCGAAAGTTTGTGTTCAAGATGTGACTTCTGCCTGTCTGGAAAAACTTTTTGTGGTTATCATGTAACCACTGTCCTACAAGCGTTTATCCATAAATGTAAAGGCAAAACCATATTTACACATCAAATATTTTGTATGGTAGATAGATAGGTTCTTGGATCGAAGAATAACCGATACCCAGCCTATGTCCTTCTCCATGGTCCAATATAACTCTACGTTAAATTTCATGAAAATTGGTTCAGCCGTTTTAGCGTCAAAATGGATCATACATACATACATACAAAATTACATACATACACACTTTGGCATTTATAATATTAGTAAGGATACGGCAATGCCGTTTATATCTAAAATTTTGATACCTCGGGGTTACATTGATGTTTAAATAAGGTTTTATACAAAGAAACACACAAATCTTTCCTCTTTTTATTAATATTAGGCTTATATGTGGATTCACCTTTATTTTTTCCATACTTACATGTTGTGACCTAACTGGGCAGTGGTCAGATATAATCCACATCATGTATATTTAAATGGGCAGTGGTCATATCCAGACCAGAGGGTTTTTTTTTTAGGAAAACATAGGAATAAAAAAAAATTAAGAAATTAGTTTCTTTATTATCATCCAATCTACCATTATCTGTATATAAAGATGAAATAATCGCCAGGCCTGGCTAAGGGTTAAATCATGTAACAAGAAGACTACATTCAATCAAAAGCTTGTGAAGTACTTATCATTATGAAATACTTTTTTGCATGGGCCCAATCATGAAATCATTAAAAAAACAGCTCATCATTTTTTTTCAGATTTCATCATTATTTTTCCTAATTGGTTCCGCAGTATAAAAATATTAAATTGGCGAGTGATTTCATCAGCTGTTGGTTCTTTACACGTTTGTATTACAGCGTCTGTTATATTTGCTTAATTGCTCGAAAGAAAAAAAATTATCATGCGACATTACGAACATCAAAAGAACCTTTTCACAAATACCCAAGTTTTTCACACGTGTAAGTAATAAAATCGCTTCAAGGCTGATAAAATTCACTCAGCTCCACAAAACATGTCATCAATTGTCTAAAACCTAATAAAAACTGACTACACACATACAGAATAGCGAAGATAAATGTTATTACACACGTGTACATGATAAATCGTCTCCCTTGAGGTCTTTATCAAGGCCTTTATATCTAAAAGCAGTACCGTCTCGGGATTTCACAAGTACTCTTTATTTTTTCACTTTGTTATTTGTTCGAAGATTTTTTAGTTTTTTACCCCCGACATTTTTTAGCCTAAGTGTTTATAATTTTGACATGTCTATGTACCCATTTATCTATCTGTAGCACCATAGTACCTTAACGATTGTGCATTTAGTTAAATATAGTATTGACTCCATATATAATAGAAAATATTAATTTAAAATCGAAAACAAAAAGATTTATAAATCGCTTTAAGTAATTTATGGGCCTTTCAAATCTGGTGGAAATAGAAACAGACAAAAACATATTGGCATGTGAGGTCACTAATACTGTCCGCTTATGACAGAGATAGCGACATTTCCGCACCATGCTCCCACTTTTCTTCGTAACAATATTTAAAACGCTGATTGATCCTTCATTTAAGAAATATATTTGGTTTAGTGTTTCGTATACAAAAAAATCCAAAATATAGTCAACTACCCTATTGCAACTTATTTTATTTGTGGCTAGTGCCAATATGTTATACTGAGTTTAGGTGTATCATCATCATCATTTCAGCCGCACAACATCCACTGCTGGACATAGGCCTCATTTTGATCGGTCATTTTGGAAATCTTTGGGAGTTTAGGTGTATGTTTTACTATTATTAGTATTACGGGACTTACCACGATTAATATCGTTTTTTGCCAGATATTTCGACGACCCTTCTGCCATCATGGTCCCTGGCCGACCATGATGGCAGAAGGGCCGTAATACTAATAACAGTAATTGTGACCGTGAAACTCTAAAATCATATGGTGTATGTTTTTATACTTACAAAACATGAAATGAGAGATCCAGAAAAGCCAAGTGGACAAGTCAAAGTAGATACTTATCTCTGACGCAAACATACGAGCAAAGACAACTTTAGATAAACTGAGGACACGTAGACGTAAAAATATTTTATCTCTCATTTTAGAATTCGCAAATGACATTTTTTTTTATTTTATTGAACGATTTTCAATAAGAAAGTTTCCTTGGTCAAAAATAAATAATTTGGTACTGGTATTAGAAACATTACAAAATAATGTTACTTGTCATAGATGATATCCATTTTCAACGTGATTTAGATTTTATTATTGCGGAAAAACTGATATTAAGAGCGCTATTTGACTCCAATAAACTATAACAGTAAAAAAGGAATTAAAATTGTGTATAAAAAAGTAAAAGATAAAACACTAGACCGGTACGATTTGTAGCATTTATTTCTGGCAACTTTCCAATAACAGTTTAGTGGAATTATGAACAATGGTGAAGTTTCGTTCACATGACACTAATTTATAGAACACTAAAACGAGTGGAAAATTGATGGCTTTTGGATTTTTCCGATCCTTTTCGGGAAATTTTGGTGTCGTTTGGGATAAATGGAGTTTGTTATAGCGTATGTCGTGAAGTTTGAAGTAAATAATATTCTCTTATAATAACAAAAATAAAGTCATATAATCGCGCAAACAAATGTTGTTTTTTTTTTAACTTTAAAAAAGATGGCGGTTATAAATTGGAATGTATTATTTATTTTGTTATGTATGTTCCCGTATTATTTAAAGACGCCTGATCAAATTAGAGAATTCTTTTTTATTTGAATGGGTTGGGGATGCTTTATCAGGTGGTTTCATCAGATGGTCATAGAAATTTTATTAAAATCAGTTGTAAGTCCTCCGCGGACTAGTGGTTAACTAGTCCGCGGAGGCAGTCAAAATAAATACAAACAGTAAATTAGTATGCGTGTTGATACATGTCGCTAATATGAGGTCGAGATGTTGGATACGGGCCAAGTGTGGGATAAAGACTGTGGCACACTCAGTTTATCTATATGTTGTGCATAATATTTTTATAATTTCAATTTAATATACAATGTTGCAGGAAGGCGCTGGATAGAAGCCGATTTCGATCGGTCGTTTTGAAAATCCTTGGGGGAGGCCTAAGTCCAGCAGTGGACTTCCTGCGGCTGATATGATGATACTGGTTTTAATTTTAGGTAGATCTAGAATTTAAACAAATTGACGTAGTAGCGTCAAATGTTATCGAATATACACAAATCTAACCTTTCGGAACTAAGTTCCTTTTTGGACAGTACGGACTTGGCAGATGGGGGCGAAAAAAAGTGTAAGATTTTCCGTCACTTTTTTCCATAAAAAAATTTTAGGTCCTGGAATTTTTGGTCGGTATTTTTTGTGGCTTAAATTTTTGTAACTTCGTTCCATCCGAGTGTTCTACGATACTTAGTTCTTTTTTCAATGTATTGCAAATTACTACAGCTGGAAAGATACGCCGAACGAAATAGTCCAGAGTAAATGGATAATTCGATAGACAGATAGAAAGACCTTTATTTGTAGTTATAGTCAAACACATACAGAAAAAAAAAATACAAAGCAAAATATTTTGAAACATCGTATTGGAAACATAGATCAATAATAAATAAATATATAGAGACAAATCACACAGATAAAGCTAGCCCCAAAGTAAGTTCGAGACTTATGTTATAGTATACTAACTCAACGATACTATATTTTATAACAAATACATATATAGATAAACATCCAAGACTCAGAACAATTTAAAAAAGCCTATTTTCCAACTTGCCCTGACCGGGGATCGAATCCGGAACCTCCGGGTGACGGAATAGCATGGTGACCACTACGCCACGGAGGTTGACAATGAAATCAATATATTTGTATTCTGTGTGCTACAGCAATCGAAAAGGGTTATAGGTCAGTAATTGGACAGTGTACTGCTTAAGGTTGAACTAGTCGCTGACTCGAACTCACAAGGTGGGCGTGGCCTAAAGCATGTTGTTTCATCTAACATTGTGGCGGGCGAAAGCAGTGTGGTGAAACGGAGTGACAAAGTAGGTAAATCAAGCGCAAAAAAATACTTATAAAGTCATGTGGGAAAAGGGGTTTTAAGCAAAAACTATTGCCTTAATCAATTACAACCAAAAATTATTATAATCTTTGATAGTTAAGCGGTGTCGGTGTGGTCTCTGTTTGGAGATTTTACACTTCTTACATTACTTATTTACGCCGAAAGTTGCGTAAAAATTAGCAAGAAAAACGAATCTTTGATGGCTCATAACTTTTTAATGGCTGTTTATTTTACTATTCTGTATCCATACCGACAACATTAATGATGAGACAAAACGATATCATGCTAAACTTTCGATGTACAATGTCAAACAGTGGAGGAAATCCCCTCCGCAATTTGTATGGAAAAAGTATCGACTAGTTCAACCTTAAATAGAAATTATGCTCTCGGTGTACCGCTGGTACGTCTCGGGAAAATTGATACAGTGGCTCCAGATTGTCGTGTTACTTTGCGGACATTTAAAGTCTGACCACAATATTAAATATACTTGCACTACCAAAGTTTAGCAGTGTATTTGGTTTTTAAACACAAGCGCTTTATTTTTATAAAAATAAAAAACAAGTTTTATTCCATAATATTTATGTCAGTTGAAAAAATTATACACAAAGGTAAATTATTAAAAACATGAAGATAATTTAAATAATACAAATATTATCCTGAGATTAAACTAAATAACTTAAAACTAAATATAACTAAGTAATAATAAAAAAATAAAACTTAATTAGATATAAATGCAATAAAAAACATCAAATTATATAAATAATTAAGCCCAAATCGCTGCGCTCACAGAGTAGAGTGCCTGTGAGGCTGGCGGCATTTCCGCGTTGAATAGCCAAGCTAAGCTTTTGGCCAAAATGCGCACCAGCCCCTTGGATCCCCTGAGCCGTATATATACATGAATAATATACATTTATTGGGAAAAATGGTCTAAATCATCCCTTTAAATATTTGTACTTGTGACAGGCCTCCTTGTACCACACTATTCTGCCTTGCAGTACTAACTGACAAAAGAAAAAGAAAGAATAGCGTAGCTGACGTTTCATCGGTCTTCATCATCATTATCATCAGATCAGCCACAGGAAGTTACCTGCTGGACATAGGCCTCCCCCAAGGATTTCTAAAATGACTGATCGGAAGCGGTCTACGTCCAGCGCCTTCCTGCAACCTTGCACAGGTCGTCTGACAATCTAGCAGGTGGGTGTCCTACGCTTCGCTTACTGGTACATATCCGCCATTCGAGAACCTTTCTGCCCCACCGGTCATCGGTTCTTCGCACTTTATGCCCCTTGCCACTGCCACTTTAATGAGTTAATCCGATTGGCTATGTCAGTGACTTTACTTCTTCTACTAATCTCCTCATTTCTTATTCGATCGTGTAGAGAAACACCGAGCTTAGTTGATTTTATGTTTTTGTTGCAACTTGTCAATAAATATATACAACTTACAACGTGACAATAAATATATTGAAGGAGGAATTTATTTGATTGTGAAGCAGAACCTCACCAAATACTACTATCCTACTTCCTACTAATATTATAAACGGGAAAGTTTGTTAATATGGATGGATGTTTGTTAGTATAGATTTTAATGCATCGTTACAATAATATAGCTTATATATCAGAATAACACATAGGCTACAATTTATAAAGTTATTGTGTGATCCTGTGCAGACGAAGTGGCGGGCACCATCTAGTACTTAATAAAAAAGACATTGTATAAGTATTTATTACGCAACTAAATCAACGTATCAAAGAACAGGAAGGCCTCCAGGATAATAAATATTTTACAAGCAAGTTGTTTGAAAACTCGTAAGCATCCAACACTCAGCAAACAGCTGGCGAGCTGGCTCGAGTGGCTGGAGACAGACGAAATTAAACAACTCTGTGACCGGTACCAGTGCTTTTACGGGGTACAAGTCTCAAGACAAAGGCAAAACATGATAATATAAATTAAAAGTTTATATGCACGGGCAAATTAAAAAGCCCTGACTTTCAAGCGTTCACCCGCAATAATTTTGAAAGGATAAACTGATTTTCATTAAATAAAGCTAAAGAACCTGCTTTCAGGTGAAAAACTGCATCGAAACAGACGGACAGATATTGGCAATCAATAATTGATATTTCGTGAAATTTTGATTGACAAAACGTTAAAAGTGAAAGTTTACAGCTGTTGGTTTAGCGATAGACTGTAAACCCAAAGTTTCAAAGTTCGAATATCGGTAAGTCGATTGTTTTGGAACGTAGTTCCTTATCGCGCGTTGCGAAAGGAGGCTAGACGGAAAAAATTAAGACCAAAAGTTGTAACGACATTTTTTGCTATAGTTGTAAGCCGTGCGGCGGGCGCGTGTTTCTCTGTCTGTCTCTCTACTAATTAATCGAAAGGAACTTCGTTCCATCCGGGTGTCCCTTGACACCTCTCAAGTTTTTTTTGGTTACTTGTTACCATGGGTTGGGCATCTATCAATACCACAGACATAGATATGGATAGACGACTTAAATGCACCTACTTCGCGTGTAAGTTCTCAGACAAAGCGTCGAGGTTGGCCGCCGCTACTGACAGTCCGCGCGTGTCTGTGATTGCAGCCGGACGGCAGCAAAAAATAAGATAATGCCTCGTTGCGTGATAATAAACTTACATCTATATCTGTGATCAATACGGAACAGTACTTTTCTATGCTTTTATCTTTTGCGGGGAGAGCAACGGAACGCTTCAGTCGCGAATCGCGTCCCTCTCTTTCTAGCAAATGACGATTCTGAACGACAGCAAAGGATAGCAGTATAGAAAAGTGCTGTTCTGTGCTGAAAGATAGCCCAACTCTGAAACTCGCTTCATCTAATGAATTGTAACCAACACAGCGCTCGGATCTGGAGGTCCATTGTTTGCTGAGAATCCTCCACTGCTTACAACCTAACTACCAGCCTGAATAGCCCCATCCTTACGCCTTGCTGCTATCTGCATAGTTATATTTTAGCAATATTTTAGTAGAAGTTAGCAGGTACTTGTTGGACCCAGGTGTGTCAGATTATTCGCACTTATCTCTGATATGGCTTCAACATTGGTAAGCTTTACTTTAAATTTAGTGTTTTTGATATAGGTACCTGATTTAATCATGAACTATTTTTCAAAAACGTTATTTCAATTCAAAGATTAACAACGAATATTTATTTTACCTTAAGTCCACGCAAATGTCAAATACTTAGGTATTTCTTTTAGGTATATTTATTTCAACCAAAAGATACATTACTTTAATTTTGAACTTGAAGAGCATTTTTAAGTTTCATTCAGAATTCCGAAGGCATTTTCTGGTACTATTTTAGAGTGAAAATATTGTAATGGAATACCCCATGATCGAGCTCGAGATTCACTTTGTTCACATTGTTCGAGTGATGTAATATCTGTACAAGCACAATGTCGTAGTACTTACTGTCTTCGTCTATGTTTTGTATGTGTAAAAGGAACTTTCATTCTTCGTCTTTCATCTTTCATCATTGATAAATTATATCATTGTAGGCGATACGAATATTTTATCGCAAATATACATACTAAGGTACTGGCTGATAAAGATGCGAGGGACTCATTTGGTAAAAAAAATGTGCACCTTTATTGAAAAAACTTCCATGTCTTTAATTATAGAAAAATTATGTCATCGCAGGTGATACGACTACTTGGCACCAATATTTGTGCTAGGATAAGGTCTAATTAAAAGTATCAAATAAAACGAAGGATATTTTTTTCTACATAAAAACGAAAACTGGTTTTGAAACCGTGGCTGGACCAAATTTCATAATAGAAACTCAATTGAATGAAATACTATTGTAAGCTAAAAAATGATAGTATTTAACAAAACTCGCCTAATGACTTCCTTAGTGTGAATGCGACTGACTTAAAAGTCGTATAGAAGAGTTATTGGCAACTTACGCTGCTGTGAAAAGCGTCGGGTGACCTAGATTACTTGCGGTAATCTAAAAGGCTTTCCTTCTTCCATGCTCGTCTAGGAGAAAAACTTAGAATGAACTAGCAACTTCTCACCCAGATCGTAGAAGCTAATTGAGAGAAAGTGTAAAAATGCGAATCAAGTTTTTTTGGGAATGTTAAAAAACGGAAAATGCGGCTATCGAGTCATGACTATTTGAAATCCTTCTACCACCTTCTTAAATAATAAAATAAAAAATATATATTCTAAAAGTAAACAGATTTATATTTTTAGATTTTAACCTATTCTTTACTATTATTAGTGTTATAAATTAATTTGACTGTAATGTCTGTTTGCGGGATTGTAGCGTTCAAACGAATGGACCAATTTCGATTGTACGTAAGCAAGTTCCCTTGCGGTGGTTCTTGGCTATGTTTTATGAGAATCGGTTTGGCTGTGCAAAGGCTGTGTATGTGTTGTTGGAAGTTCACTCTTAAAAATCGGGTTTTTTGTAGTTAATAATGGTTTGCGCTACAGATATTACTTCTACTACTCCATTTGAATTTTCATCAGTTTACATAAATAATGAATCTTTTGAAAGTCGGGTTATGTTTTTAATTGAGTTGACGTCCTTGGAGAAAAGGTGCAGTGCAGTTTGTTACCGCTTCTTCTGCACTAGCGCTTTGGAAGCGGTAGTAAACTTAGCTGGAAGTAACTATTTAACGTCAACAATTGTGCAACAAAATAATGACGATTATTAAGAGATATTATAAATATCCTATGATAATAAAGATATATTTGATTGATTGATTGGCCTGGTTAACTTATTGCCTGTTTGAAAATAACATTCGGAATAGATTTAAAATGTGTGTTGTGAAATTTGTTTTCAGAGGAATTACAAAAAACTACATTACTCCAAAAAAAAAAATCTTTAAAGAAATTATATTTATAACAATAAGGCGTGATCACTCGAAAAGCCTGTTCGGGGTGTCTGAAATCTTCACACGAGAGCCTTGGATTAAGCTATAATAACATGCAAATTAGTCCCTTCAGTTGGGCGGAGTAACTGCCTGCGGCGTGAATTAATATAGATACGCTTTTATAACACGAATTTTACATATAATGTTCTATTTTCATGCTAAAAGTGGCCTTTGAGTCTTGCCACCATTGGCTCTGCCTGCTGCCCCATAAGGGATAAAGACGTGATAGTATGTATGTATATATGAATGTACTACATTTTTTTCAAATTTAAAAACTGACTTAACTGGAAAACTAAAAAAAATTGGGACCACAGGACAAGACGTTTGCCCTGTCTTACAGAAAAATAATTTTCCAAATCGGTTCAGGTGATTTCAAATAATCGGAGAAGATACATAAAATAAGATTGCGACAAATTGATAACCTTCTCCTTTTTGGAAGTTGGTTAATAAATTAGTACATAAAAAAACATATTTTATATATTTATTGCAGTTATACTACATAAATTACAAAAAAATACATACATCGGACATTGTTATAAAAACAGAACCGCAAAATGTTCTTATGTTTCTGACACATTATCCGAAGCTTTTAACACAAAGAGTGTCCCACAAAATAAGGAAATGTTACTGCTGTGCTGTTTTCTAAATTAATTTTGTTCCATTCTGCCGTCTCCTATTATTAATTTCCGACTAAAGTTTTAGTTTTATGCTTTAAGATATTAATAATTTAATGTTTAAAGAAAATACAAACATTTTCTTGCGTAATGTTTTAAAAATCTGTTTTTAAAATATAGTTTTTACATAGTTTTGGAAAATTATAGCACTTAAAAACTGTAATGAGTCTCGTGAACCACATAACTGAGCAACCCATCGACCGATTTGGATCATGTTAGAACCTAACTCTAATGAGTAATCAATAGAATCTCTAGTGTAGAAGAATCTACACATCGACTCAATTTCATGAAGTTACGTTTACATACAAAGCCGGATTCTTTAAGTAGACTATAAGAACTTCGCTCGCTCGATCAAACATGATTGGATGTTAATGTGTAACCTCCAATGTTTACGTTTGCTTAATTAATTTCCTCACTGTAAGCCGCGACTCATGAATAATTCCCGACTTAAAGTTTTAGTTTCACAGGTACTACATTAACAGTGTAATCTGTAAGTCATTTTGATGTGGTAATGCCGAATTACTAATTTAATTTCTTTGTATGGGTAGGGACCAATACTGAACTAGGTTTCTTTCGGCGTAATCTTCCCAGCAGTGGTCGTTCTGAAACGCTGGTAGTTTTTAACTTTTGCACTAAAATAATATTTTCAAAAATTTAATTTATTTCAAAAAGAGATAAATGTATCTACATTGATTTTTTTTTTACTTTGAATTTGCACTAAAAAAGTAAAGGTTTCGTCACATGTTTTTAGTCGGAAAATAATCCGAGCTTTGTTATGCTGTTAAAAATCAACAATTGTAAAGGGAAAGGTAAAAAAATCATTTATTTCTTTTAAAGACTCTAACATAGTAAACACAAAAAACAAGGTGCATATATAAAAAAAATCCAAGTGCGTGTCAGGCCTTCTTTAAACTTATAATAGGTTGTATTGCTGTTACTTTAGTAGATATAGGTAGAGAATTGACTCTAAGAAAGAATTGTACTATTAAACTCTCGGTCCACAGTAGATTTTTAGAGTTCCGTACCCAAAGGGTAAAAACGCCCTTTGGGTACAGAACCCTAAAAGTCTACTGTTTCAAGTCAATCGACATATGGATTTTAAACAATTATTTTAAACAAACAACGTCACAGAAACCGTCTCAATCAATTTCAAAGTCAATATAAATAAAACATTTTCCAAGTCAATTTCAATCTGCGATATGCCTATAGAGACATATTGTTTTTATTCCCCAGGGAAATCGCGGAGTTCGTTTCACATCAGCTCGGAATATTGTGATAAAATATTGAGATAACGTTCTCCTGAATTGGGTATGGTAATATTGTAGGTGCGAAATGTTTCTTCTCCAAGAAGTCAAGCTTTAAAAATTTATTTAATGAAGAAGGATTTTTAGGTTTCCGTACTCAAAGGACCCGAAGGAAAGGTATTATTAAGACGCTGCTGTTCATCTGTCTGTCAGGTTGTATCTCATGAAATTTTCATAAATGATATATTTCTGCCTGTCTGACTAAAAACAGAATAAAATTAAATGTAATTGTAGCTCCCATACAACAATTGTGATTAGGTGGTACGGAACCCTTCGTGCGCGAGTCCGTCTCGCACTTGGACTATTAAAATAGTTTTAGCTTTTTATTTTTCGCAACAAAAATTTATCAAGATTGTAACTTAAACAAATACTATCACGTCTTTGTCCTTATTGGGGCAGACATATACAATCGGTTCTTGCAAATTTTAGCGTGATGTAAGAAGGTAGAAAAGGAATCAAAATAGTGATGGGTTGCAAGCCATTGACGTGATTCGCATTTTCATGCCGAAAGAAAGGAAAATTATACTTAAATCATCTAGCCGATGAGCAGCTGGTACATTTATGTATATTTTTCCTTTCTTCCAGACTAGCTTGGAAGAGGTTCTAAAGATAACTTATACAATTCAAAAGTCAATGTTACACTAACGACCAAACAAAAATCTGTTGAGTGTCGAACTAACATCAAACTGTTTACGCTAGCTAGTAAAATAGGCTATCTTACTCTGTATGTTTTTGGTTAATATTTTATATAAAACATAAAATACCACTGAAAAGCAATATTTTTCTGAAAACGGCAAGTAAAATTGGTTAATAAATAATGTAGCAATTAGCATTTCAAATATAAGAGTAGGAGCGTAATGGGGACATCTCACTATCTCTTTTGTACGTGCTAGACCTAATAGCAGTGACGTCAAGAGCGTTCTACATTCTACGTGCATCCTTTTTTTATTGCTTTATAGTTGTTAGATTTTCCTTCCATCAGATTTTAAAAGCTTGTATTAGGTAAATTAAGATACTCATTTTTAGGCACATATAATACAATAATTCAAAATTCAATGTACGACCTAAAAATTCTGTTATAAGTAAGTAAATAACGCAGTTGAGTTGTCGATTTGAAATCAAACTGTTTACGCTAGACTTTGATTCACACGAGTTTTCATCGAGCTTCACTCTAGCGAAAAACGTTACATTCGAGAGCCAGCGAACCGAAATATGTAAGCCCTAGGGCTCAATTTGCTGCTCGATGCTTTTCCAAACTTTATAACGAACGTAGTTACCTAGTTAAACTATCTTTAAAGTTGCATTTTAATCCTCGTTCAATGTATTTATAGCTCAGATTGGTGTTAAACTTTTAATGCTGGAAAAAGATTATGCTCAATACGTGCCTGTCAACTAGTGACAACGCATAATTAAGAACTCAACAGTCATTAATTAAGTACACACCAGTGAACTAGTATGCAAGTTTCCTCACCATGTTTTCCTTCACCGGAACCAAGTAGTGGACAATCGAAACAACCATACATGGTCAAATTGTTCTACAAACTCATAGGCACTAGTAAGCCAGGGCTGGGATCGAAACTTATACTATTTAACCACTTACCTAGTACAATTTACTTGTTCTAATGAACAAGTAAAATTAAAACGTCAACAGTTAAAATAAGCGGCCAAGTGCGAGTCGGACTCGCCCATGAAGGGTTCCGTAGTAGCAAATAACATAATATAAAAGTCTTGTAGTATGTTTTTTTTTTGAGTTTTTATATTTGAGTTGATTAAATGAAAGGTAAATTGCCGTTTATGATTTATGACGTATTAAAAAAAAACTTCTAACTAGATATCATTCAAACCAATTTTCGCTGGTAGATTTTATGGTAATGAACATCATGTATTTTTTTTAGTTTTATAATTCCCTTATTTTAGAAGTTACGGGGGGGGGACACTTAATGCGGTTCACATAATACATCTACTTACCAAGTTTCAACAGTATAGGTCTAATAGTTTCTGAAAAAAGTGGCTGTGTCATACGGACGGACAGACAGACAGACATACAGACATGACGAATCTATAAGGGTTCCGTTTTTGCTATTTGGCTACGGAACCCTAAAAACGAAGTACAAAACCCCTAAAATTACAATATAGTGAAATAAATATAATATAGTAAAAGTACAATATAGTGAAAGTTCTAAATGTAGAATGAGTGTTTTATTGAAGTTCATAAAACATAATTTACAATACTACCTACACATGTTTTATCTAAAAATCTGTTTCGTAATGCTCGAAAGATATTTTTTACTAAGTTGAGTAATATTCTTGTTTACCATGATATTTGGTCAAGTATACCTATGGTTTGGCTTAAAATCTCATCAGTAATAAAAAGTGTCTTGGTTAATGAAAGAATTAGTTACCAAAACATATGGCGACAGTGATAAATATATCAGATAAAAGTTCACCCTGGGTTCTGAAGGAGCACTGATGAGAATGCAACTTTTATTAAATATCAGTTAGGTATTTTGGAGTCTTTATCAAGATTTATTTAGATAGTCTATTTATTGGTATAAAGGGTGTAACGGTTATCTCTTCTTTATCTATGGATTTAAAAAAAAACTTCTAATAATAATAATCCATTATCGTTTTGTTATAAGGCAGTCTTGTTACTCAAAGTGCTCGGGTTAATGCCAGCTCCTGATGCTAAAACTTTGCCAATTACGTTGTTATGCTCTTTGAAGCTGGAAGTTCAAGCTACAAAAGTTTGAAGTGACAATACTGCATTGATGGCGAAAAGCAGATCTTGCAATAACTAGCTGGAAGCTGATCGACTTTTTTTTCAAACGTTTTATAAATTTTAATGTTTTTATCGAAACTATGATCTCTCTCATCTCAGCGTATTCCCAGTTGCATCCTCAGCTGTAATGATGCGAAGCCCGTGGTCCGCTTTCCGGCTTTTTCTTCTCCACTTCGCATAGTCTTGAGCATCTTTGGTTAAGGAGATTGGCACGCATATCATCCTTGACGACGTCAAGTCACCACTTCTTGGGTCTACCACGTCTGCCGGGCCCCGGTGGAGGCAGCATGTTTTTTCACGTAACTTGTCGGTTTTCGCAAGACGTGACCGTACCAGCGTAGGCGACTCTCTTGCAGTTTGTCTGCTATTTCACAGAACAGACATGAAGGCTGCCGCGAATGCGGGTGATTCTCACGCGATCCCGGGTTCGATTCCCGGCGGGGGCAACGACTTTGTGTTCTTGTCCTAGTTTGGTTAGGACATTGCAGGCTGATCACCTGATTGTCTGAGAAGTAAGATGATCCGTGCTTCGAAGGGCACGTTAAGCCGTCGGTCCCGGTCACTGTCTTTGACATTGGTCGTTACCTAAAACCATGTCAGAGGCCTTTAAGGCGGTTTAAAAAACTCTGACACTAGTGTTAGTCACTAACACACACGATAAGAAGAAGAAGAAGTTCAATCACAAATTTTAATTACTTATTTGTTCTCTACATAAATTGACTAAACAAGAAAATGTGAATGTGTACTTAGTTATATAGGTATATGAGGTATATAGGGTATATGTCACAATTTGCGACATGAGTGAAGTTCAAATATTGTAGTAATGTTTATACGTAAAGTTATTGGTTTTCTTTTCAATTTTTGTAAATAATAATATCACAATGTATATTTTAAATAAAAAAGGATTCCCGAGTCGACGGCCGGATCAGCCATCGTTTACTCTAAAAACAATTTTATCACTTCAAACTTAAACAAGGCTTACTTCTCCACTGGCTTTAATACTTTTTTTCTTTTATCAACCATCATCTATTGTCAGAGCGAATAAAAACTCCGCGTAAAACCCAGAAAATCAGATATTCCCTGCGAACGACGAAAAAATTGCAACTTCTAACTCCATAAACCTAAGGGTTTACTGCCAGAGCCTTCATCAAAAAACTATTCTCCAAATGGGGGCCTGACTCGCTGGGCGGGGGCCTAAGATGTTCGGTGATAATAATGTTAAGTCATCGTCACACAGCGTTCGGTTACAAGGCAATCGTAATGAAAGAAAGGAAAATTTATAGTAAAGTGGTGAAATTTTCGTTCAGTAGTCAAATTTTATAACTGACTAAAAGAAGAGCAGAAGTGTCATTTTGCTAACCATCAGGCATTAAGATAGCCACGTGGCAGCCAGCAGAATAGAAAAAGACACTCAAGTCTTCTCGTGCATGGCGTAGAAGGCGACTTAGGAAATACAAGCTAAACAAATCTTATAAACATCAATGAGACCTCTCCAACCCATCTGGCCAGCGTGGAGAGTGTAGGCCAAAGCCCTCTGGCTGCTCTAGCCAAGTATGGCTCTGGTAGTACAGAGAGGGTCATGCTCTTGCAGTGGAGACAAAAAGACAGCATTAAATAAACCTTCAAATTATTTCATGAATAACCGTTAAAAGTATCATTGTCTGTCTAGCTTTAAAACTCGTTTCTGCTAAAAGTGGTAACTTCTTTACTGCAAATAACTTAAAACAGATAAAAAAATTACCTACGTTTGGGTATACATGTGCATAATATTTTCTTTGTATATTTTAACTAAATATCCCAGGAGTGGAACATGATAGGTGAAAAAGTGAGTAAACTCACAATTAACCGGAACCACCACCAGTCTGTGTGCTAAAGCCTTTCCGTGTTTGAAAGTTCCCGTTGCGGATAAAACTCGATCCTCACTTTGTCTTATTGAATGTGATTTTTTAAGTATAGATCCGCTTTACGTCGTAACTTTCGTGGAAAGGGCGTTTTGGCGACGATATGGATCTTTTGGCTTCTTTTATATCTAGTAAGTAGCAATTACTGTATTTATGCGTATAGGTTTAATCATTAATGTTTCATACTTGATCTAGAAGGAAAAATAGAGTGTAACTGTAGGATGCTTCTCTTTTCATGCAATTTGTAAAAGCCAAAAGAGGGAATGGGAGAGGATGCGGCGAGAAACTCATCACTAATTTGATTCCATTGTTTTATTTTCAAGCTTAGAGTGGCCTAAGTGTTTTCACCTGTACTTGTACATTGTCTTGTCTACTCTATTCGGAATGAAGATGTGATAATATATCTCTTTTCGTAATGATAAGATAATTCCTTTTTATTAAGTGTGTGTGAGGGTTAATTTAATAGTTTACCTGGAGCCAGGTGTACCTTAAGCCTGATACAATATCTGGTTATTACTGAAGTTTACTTTAACAAGGGCAAACAGACAAGCAATTTACGCCAAGCCGAACTAACGACCTATATCCTAACTATATTCGAAGCAACTCCGACGCCATCAAAGTGAACTAGAACTAGTTCCACTAAGAAATCGTAGATATACATTGGAATAGACTGTAAACGGTTGCATATCTTCATTTTTATTAGTTTAAACAACATATGAAATCATAATAAATATACTATAAATTAAATAATATGTATAGATATATCTATACCTGAATATATTTAAAATTTACACAATTTAAAAAATAACGACTTTTGCAGCACGAAAAATAAGTAGTGTAGAGTTAGTAAAATTAAAAAAAAACCTAAGTATTTTTTAAGTTTGTCACTTTAAAAGAAAGTTATCAATTTTAGCGCGTTATTGACTGATCGTATACTTAGCTATGCTCCTCCAAAACACAAGTTCTGCTCCAAGCTTATCATCAACATAATTTTTTGTCTATCTGTGTCATTGTAGCTCTCGAAGAGATGGGTGGATTTTGATAAGGATTTATTTATGAGAAAGAAAATTTTCTAGCGGTAATTTTTTGCAATTTTTTATGAATATCGGTTTAACCGTTTAAAAGTTGTTGGGGGTTTATGCTTCAGAGTCAGGGATTTCCCAAGCAAATAATAGATGGCACCATGATATTAATCCGATTATGTAGTTGTGCTACTCATCGCTAGATGGCTTTTTTTAAATTTGCTTATCAAATAAATTTGTTTGTGCCATTTCTTACCCGTCAACCTTACAATATCGACTGACCAACAGGTGGGATTTCTCTACTGGAACATTCATTACCCTGTCTGTGTTTAGATATACACTATATATATAGATAGAGCAGATGCTCTAGACTAGTATGCAAGAAATGATAAAAATTATTAATAGTTAAAAAAAAAGTTTTCATTTTCCGTTGTCTATTAAGATAATTAGACTTTGAAAACCTCAAACTAAGTGCACTAAACGGTAATCTCATTTCATTAGGGCGATATTCATCTTAAAATCAAGAGGCAATTTTCCTTAATTTATTACATGGCGTTTTTGTTAAGTTATGAGATGAACGTTTGAGTTACGTTTAACAGTGGAACTTAATGAAAAATGGAAGTAGGACGGTAAAGTTTATTTCAACATACAATAAATTGCTGAAGAAAATTCTCGAAAGGAAAGTATTGTGGGATTGGTAAACTTGAATTCGAAACTAACTCAAGGAAACTTTCTGACTTTATTGTAATTATTTCAAGTTTTATACTACGAATAATGTTTAATTTAAAAATTGATGTGTAAATTAAGAATTTTATCATCTTTTTCTAGCAGAATGATATACATTAACAATATATGTATGAAAGAACAAATAGCGCGTTTTATTCTATTAGATTAGAACAAAAAGTAATATATAGACGCTAGTCCCCCACCCAGAGGTTCCGGGTTCGATCCCCGGTCAGGGCAAGTTGGAAAATGGACTTTCATCAGATTGCCCTGGGCCTTGGATGTTTATCTATATATGTATTTGATATAAAATATAGCATCCTATAACACAAGTCTGTAACTTACTTTGGGGCTAGCTCAATCCATGTAATTTGTCCCTATATATATATATATTTTTTTTTTAACTTTTAATTTATTGAATTTTGATTAAACAGAAAGTAACTATAAAAGGAAACTTTACGTAGCTTTATTTAAAAAGCAACTTATTTCAAAGTAAATTCAAGTATCAGGTTCAGAACGCGAGATACCAATTCAAAGGAAAGCAAGTTTTGCACAAACGAAAAACTTGTTAAAGTTGGCTTTCAGCGTCCAATATTTATTTAGTTCCGTGTGTTTTCAGCTTGTTCGGTGAGGGCGTTACTTTGGGAAGTTTCTTTTCAACTACGACTTTCTATGACATTTGGCCAAGGTCCTTAATGAATGAAGTAAAAAAAGGCAGACGTTCTGTCGTATGGGAATGAAGCCGAAAATAGGAAGACATAGAAAATACTCCACCGACCAAAACGTTCTTTAATTTATTACAAAACTTATTAAGAAACTATTTATTTCAATGTTTTGCACCTGTTTTGTAATGTTTTGTTTTTTTATAAACGCTTACAAATGTTTTATTTTCTTTGTAATTGAGATTGAAGAGCTTTTATAAACATAAATGAGTGTGCTTTATGTACTCGCTTCTTCGTTTGCTTAAATTCAAGGGTACCTAATTATATAATTTTATTTTTAGATCCCAAAATAAAATAAACTACTTTAGTTACTTTTTTTCATCACATTATATAGGTGTGGGTAAATAATAAAACGTGATGAAGAAGAATCACAACGGCTCAGCTTGTAAAGCATTTACGGTACAAACGTGAGAGATGGAGGGCTGCTTTACTAGTCAAAACGAAATTTCAATATCATATTTTCCAATCCAGACAAGGTACCTACTTGTGGTTCCACTTTTTGGTGTTTGTAGTTTTTTTTATTTTATTTTGGAATTATGTTTTTTTTTTGTTTTGTTGTTTTTTGTGTGTGTAAGTGGCCAACACTGGTAACAGATTTTTCAGGCTGCCTAAAGGCGTCTGACATAGCTTGACGACTGTCATACAATGACAGCCGAGACCAACGGCTTATACTATACGTGCCTTCCGAAGCACGGAGGAGCTCGAGAAGTTTTTATGCCACTTGTGGTCACCCATCCAAGTGCGGACCACGCCCGGTGTCGCTTTACTTGCGAAAGCGCCAGCAAGGCGCATTCCCGCCGAGCCACCGAGCTCCTCTTTGGAATCTTAAAACAACATTTTAAAAACATGTACTATTTAATATAACTTTTAATAGTGGTCACAAAATCAGTGATTTACGCCGTTCCTAACAAATTCTGCTACCCTAGCTTCTTAACTGGCTGAAAAATTGGCTTTTAATATTATATCTCATTAATATGTCATCAAAACTTACTATAAGAAAAGATAAAAGAGGTTCAGAAATCCAAGAAATCGTTACTTATGGAGAGCAATTAAAATAAGATTTTAGGAAAAACAAATTATTTATTGTAAAAGCTTTTATTGTGAGAACAAAGTTCTTATTGAGACAAATGAAATAAGCCCAAATTAAAAAAAAAGTTGTGTCATTTTATTACTGAGTTTTATCGACCACCTTCCGTCTTCGTGATCCAAAGCATCGTCTGCCGAAAAGTGCTAGTCAAGAAAAATCAATCTAGTTTATACTCTTGATGTCTTGATACTCTTGATATGAATTAATGCTGCCTCCGTGGTGTAGTGGTTAGAGCGTTCGGCTCATACCCGGAGGTCGCGGGTTCGATTCCCAGCGAGGGCAACGACTTTGTGTTGTTGTCCTAGTTTGGTTAGGACATTGTAGGCTGATCACCTGATTGTCTGAGAAGTAAGATGATCCGTGCTTCGGAGGGCACGTTAAGCTGTCGATCCCGGTCACTGTCTTTGACATTGGTCGTTACCTAAAAACCATGTCAGAGGCCTTTGAGGCGGTTTAAAAACTCTGACACTAGTGTTAATCACTAACACACACGATATGAAAAAGAATCAAGTTTATAACAGAGTTCTATCGAATATCTTCCGGCTTCATTATCAGAACAGCTTATTGACTTCATATTGTATTGTTATCTATCCTGCTTACACAAGTATGCAAAATTTCAGCTCAATAGGTTGAGTATAACTGGTTGAAAATTGAGTTTTAAGATTTGTGCTAAACAAACATACCTATACATACAAGTTGCAAGTTAATTTTAAAAATCTTATAGTTCATTGACAAAAGCTTCTAACTAAGCTCATAAGAATAAGAAGTGTCGTAATGTCCCCTTGTAGTGTAGGTGATTTATATGATTCAAAATATGTCTAATTTAACTCCAACATTAAAGAAATTCTTGGAATAGGTCTCTTGGAAAAAAGGGCATTACACACCATCTCAAAGTGTATTCATCTTAAAAGAGATATAATAAAAAATTTGTAACTCTAAGAATATACTAAAAAAATAATGTCTAGACATTTAACTATTTGCCGACTTACTTGTTTACTTACACATTTCTTATCTTTTATTTTTAAGTTATACAAATTTAATCCAAAAATGAATGAAAAGGACACGAAGTCAAAGGGCATTATTTACAAAGTATAATCTTAATAATAAAAAGAAATAAAATACTTTTTCATAATTCTAAAAATACTTGTACCAAAAAGAACGTCTAGACATTTAATCATTTGCAGACTCATTATTGTCCTATTTCCTAAACATTTTTGATCTTTTATTTTTTAATTAGGTACGTAAACTCAGCATTTTGCTTTCATTAAATATTCAATGTACATTTTCATCTCTACGCCATTAGCGGTGTATTCTTTCTGTCACTTTGTCTTGTACCTACTATGAAAATAATTTAAGAAAATTTCTTATTTAAATAAGATAAGATTTTTCGCATACTGGCAAGCGAATCGTAAGGCCCTCCTGCAAGGTAATCAGATGACCTGACCGTGGTCGCTGGAAAGCGCTGGATGCAGGCCGCTCTTGATCGGTCATTTTGGGAATCTTTGGGTGAGGCCTATGTCCAGCAATGGACGTTATGTGGCTAAAATTATGATGATGATGAAGATAAGATTTCTGCTACACTTCGACTTCTGAACAACGTCGTATTATTATACATATTTTTTGCAAATACCTACGAAAAGACAAAAGGTGTGTTATAGCAACTGAAATGTAACTTATATACGATGTGAAAGGGATATAACCGTGATAAATTGAACCACAGGCTATACTAAATCACTATAGTATAGCCTGTGGTAATAATAATAAAATATCATTAAAAAACAAAAAAATACACACGGCTGCACATATTCGTACTTTCTTGAACTATATAGTGATCTAGTTTATCCCGTAGTTTGATTTATTACGAGTCCCTTCCACGTTGTATAATCTCTAATTATGTATTTAAATGTGTAATTTATATTTACATCACAAAGCTTCTCGTAGTTTTTGTGACAATACAATGAAATTTTCGACAATAGATAATTTTACAGAAACATGTTACTAGTGACAGTCTATTTACGAATACACGGTTCAATTTCTAACCTATTTCATTTATTTCATAAGCTTAAAATTATTTTAGTTTAAAAAATAAGTACAAATCAATTTCGAAATATAAAATAATTATTAAATGTTAAAAAAGCATGAAAAATTCATGACAGGGACCAACCAATAGAACTATGAGGACTCATGCCTTTAACCTAAGTGTTTACCGCGAGCCGCAGAACATGGCTATTTCTTTGTAGTCTATCCTTTTCTTCCGTCACTATTATTATCTTATTTTCTCTTTCTTGCAATACAAATTTTCTTAGAACCTTGAGCTGCGCGTAGCTACGCAATTTACGACTTGTGTGGTGTAAAGCAAAAGATTTTCTCTCGTTGCGCTCTCAGTCTTAAGAATCCCTTTACCCTAGACTTTTTCATACAAACGTAGTCTACACACTATATTATAGGTATTTCAAATTCATATTATTATGTGATCTTAAAAGTTAAAAAAAATGCCGAATTTGGGCATTTCATTTCGAAACAAAACAGACTACCTACGCTATGTTTGTATGTAAAAGCGTAGTTTGAGACTCTTAAGGAAAAGTATTAAAATTGCATACAAAATTAAATTTAATACAGATACTTTATTTTACAACCTAATTGAGGAGCTTGTGTTAGTCCGGGTAAAAGCATTGCTAGGGTTTTGCAAGTTAAGCAACTTAGAGCTGGTCCGCACTTGGATTCGTTCGTACATGCTTTGGAAGGCATTTCAAGACGTTGTACCCGGCCGGCTGTCATCATTATATGGATAACCATTAAGCTATGTCGGAACTTGAAATTTTTTACAACAGTGTGTGGTTCACTTGTTCACACGAACAAGCTTTTTTATAAGGTAATTAAAAATACCCTTCGACTGTTAAGATTACCATCTAGTGATTATTAGCGGAACAAGTGATACGATTTGATATCTGTAGCGTACTAATCTAAATTTTGCTGAGAAAAGGCCTTACTTTATAACAAATACATATACAGATAAACATCCAAGACCCAGGACAATTTTCTAACTTGCCCTGACCGGGGATCGAACCCTGGACCACAGGGTGGCGGACTAGCATGGTGAGCACTACGCCACGGAGGTCGTCGTCTACTTTCATGCGCTAACCCCCAATAACTTTTAAATGGCTGAACCAATTTCCATCAAACATATTCTGTAAGGGAAGTTGTGTTCACGTAAAAAACCGCATCGAAATTGGTACATTTGTTCGAGCGCTACGATGCCACTGACAGACCGACAGCCGTTAGCGTCAAACTAATAAAACACTCTTTTGTCGGGGGTTTAGAACAAAAGAAACGGGTTCTCAAGTCCTCAACATCTGTAGGAGAGGACAGAAATAACGACAAATTGTATTTTACTCAACCGTCATTCTAAGTTACTTTGAGATGCGAATGTCTGTTTTTTTTGAGTGGCCTTAATGAGATCGATAGTCGTAGCCATATTTTGATCAAGGGTCAATCGACAAGAGAAGTGGCCAGTCATTAACCTTTTCACCGCGAGCGTCGCATATATGCGACAAACATTGTCGGGCCCATTCCGCGAAGGTCGCATATTTGCGACAAAAAGAAAATGCTCTTATGGCACATAACTTACGTATCCATATCCGTTTTTGGTTGTAGATAGGTATGTTAGATTTGTCTCGCGCTGGGGGCACGACAACTGATATAAAGTCTCGCGGTGAAAGGTTCAATAAATTTTGCTTTCCTGACATACACACAAGACGGACAGTCGGACAGACAGACAGATGGACGGACAGCGGCGTCTTAATTATAGGATCCCGTAACAAACGGGACCCTATGGGTACGGAATCCTAAAAATATCTATACATTAAAGAGCACTTGCAATTCAGAAATGGTATT
This sequence comes from Acrobasis consociella, assembly GCA_963555685.1. Taxonomy (NCBI): domain Eukaryota; kingdom Metazoa; phylum Arthropoda; class Insecta; order Lepidoptera; family Pyralidae; genus Acrobasis; species Acrobasis consociella. The sequence goes on from OY743107.1 coordinate 2,631,825, forward strand.
CTGTTGCAAATAAGAAAGCTTCTTTTTAAAAAATTTTGGAACTTGGATTTTTAATTTACTTTGTCTTTTTTAGAAATCTATATATCATAAAGCAACAACGCTTGCTTACAAAAAACCTTTCTTCTTCACTCACAAAATTCATTATATCGCCTGCGGTGATACCAAACTCTCAAGGGAACGAAAACAAGTCGAGTCGCAAATAGAAAAAGAAAAATAACTGCGTAAAAAGTTTAGTAATAAAATTCAATAACTCTTGCCGCGCCTGGAGTTAATTGCTAAAATTTTATTGTAGCTAATTGAGATGGATTGCTGGGAGCAATGTCTGGCAATTTCTCAATCTTTTTGCTTAGGCCTACTATCCATGAGACGGACGCAGAGCTTAGTTTTCTAGCGGAAATGTTTTTCATTCTTTAATAAATCTCGGTTACTTACCTAATGGATTAATGATAAGAGAAGGCAATTTTTTGACTATCTCATTCATTAATCATCAGTTTTTTGGTCTCCACTTTAGGAGCCAAAGCCATACTTGGCCAGTGCAGCCAGAGGATTTGGCCTACGCTCTTCGCGCTAGCCAGAGGGGTTGGAGAGGTCTCATTGATGTTTATAAGCTGTTGCCACGGGAGACTTGAAGTGGCACTATTATACTTAGCAGGAAACCACGCGGCATGCTATTGGCTATAGGTTAATTAAGAAATAAATTTTTTAGTACGTACTTACTTTCTTTGATGACCTCCGTGGCGTTTACCATAATTGTTCAACACCCAGATCATCATTATCATCAGGTGTTTTAGTTTCCACTGCAGGAGCATGACCCTCTCTAAACTACCAGAGTCATACTTGGCCATAGCAGCCAGAGGACTTGGCCTACACTCTTATCGCTGGCTTGTACTATTATGTATTCTGCGTCGCTGGCCAGACGGGTTGGAGAGGTCTCACGCTTGTATTTCCTACGTCGCCTTCTACGACGTCCACGGGAGGACTTGGAGTGGCCCTATTCTACTTTGCCGGAAACCATGCGGCATAAACTCTGTCGCCATTAACGACAAATTTATGCTATATACGATTTTACCATCGCCTTATCTGGGTGTGCACTGAGCTTTACCTTGTATCTAATTCCATTAGTTTCTTAATTCTAAGTGAAGATTGATCTTGTTTCATTAAGAAGGTCCAGTCGGAATCCCTTGTTAAATTTTCGTTCCTAAAAAGAAAAATAAGTCAAACTTAGCCAGAAAAGTTGTATTTTATTAAGTTATAAGTCGGCGAATATTAATATTCCTGAGATTGTTAAAAAGAATAAAAAACATTAGAGCGAGTTACGAAATGTTAAAAGAGCTTGATGTATACTTTGATCTCATAAGAGTGCCGTATCGGCTGAGACGTCCAGTCAGATGGCCGTCAAGCGAGTGCCCTGGGTTAGTTCGGCCAGCCATTGGTAGTGCTCGGTGCCATGGCTTTTGTTTCTGGGTCATGGTTACTTAGCGCATACTGGATGCGTTCGACTGACTTTCCCGGGGTGCTATATCCTAAGGGTATCTCTGGTGACAACACTAGGTTGCACCCCCAGATGTGGGCTCCATGGTGGGTGGATGAACCCGAGGGATGAAGTATTTACACACACTGCATGGATACTCACAAGCAGAAAACCCAATCCAAACACACCTCCGCACGTGACGAACCACGAACGGAGACACAACAACCCCACGGTGGGGATACTCATACAAGAGAGAGCACCCCGTTCTCGGACAGAGCATCGGGGGCCCTCCTGGAACCCTGGCAAGAAGTAACGGTGAGGCGCAGGGGTAAGGGCAAACGCTCTGGCCGCGCGTACTCAGTGGACTTCTCGAGGAGCCAGCACACTAACAGGGAACGTGGAAACAGGAATCAAAATTACGATTCTAGAAAACTCCCAACACACAGCCGCGCACAGTCGGTACACCCGCGACACTCGAACACGTCCCGCGATCGCGAGCGCGAACACCGACGCAACGAACAACAGTCGCAGGACACCAAATCGAGGCCAAGGGCAGACTCGGAACGAGACAGCCCGAGGCAAAGAACAGGTGCCTCCGACACCAACAAACAACCATCGGACAGCTCCAAACCAGGACCGAGTAGGGTCGAAGCCCCAAGGTCTTCGCGGGATCCCGGATGGGAGCCAGCGAACCCAAGGGAAGCTGAGGCGAACCGGACCAGGTTTGGTGACTCGTCAACCAACACCCAACGGGGAGGGAGGCCATCCGGGAAATCGGACCGCCGACCAAACCAGGGTCAACAACAACGGCGTCAGCCGAACCAACAAAGGCAACAGCCTATCAACCTACCTCAAACCAGCGAGCAACGCTCCAAGAGAACACGCCTTGACGACACCATCTCTCCGCGAGGAGAAAACAAGAAGGTCAAGCTGGAGACCGCGAAACGCAGGAGTGGCACCACCTATGCTGGAGTCATTCTCTCCAGCCTACATGTGGCCATCACCACGGCAAACAGGACCGACCTGCTACCAACCGAACTGCAGAACATCGAGGCGACAGTGGAGGAACGACAGATGGCCCACATACTCGATCCTAGCAACGAGGTTATCCCTGCATTTGCGGGCAAACCTGTCCATGGAGACGGGGTCCTGAAACTCTTATGCAGGGATGACACTACGAAGCGGTGGCTTGAGGATGTGGTGGCCAATCTACCACCGACCGCCAAAAACCAACCCCTATGCGTGGTACTGCAAGGGGATCTACCCAAGAAGACCAAGTGCGGCATATTCCTACCAAGCAGAACCAATGAACTGTCGCACATCAGAATAATGCTGGACAGGCTCAACCCATGGGCGGGCGTCAACCGCTGGAGCCTATACAACGTCAGCAAGCAAGACGCAGGAACATACCTCACGGTTGGGGTTCCGAACGATCTTCTACCCATGATCATGGAACAAGGTAGATGTCTCTCCTTCGGTCTCGGGTCTGTGTACCTCCAGATAAAACTGGACGAGCCGGAAGAAGAAACATATGCCGAAGAACCTCACGAATCAACGGTGAGTAATAACAGCGTCCCAAGAGAAAAAGACGAAAAACAGGAAATAGAAATAGTGCAACCAGAGCCAGCACAAACAGTGACTGGCCCGGTGACAACTCCACCAACGTGGACAGACGTCTTCGCATACAGCCTGCCGTCTACCGCCGAAGAAAAACCTTCGGGGAGACCAATAAACAAGCAGGAAGAAACGACAAGAAGTGAGGACGAAAGGGAAAAAAATAAAAATGACCCCATCATCCTCGACAACCAGGATGACTAAGGTCATCCAGATAAACCTCCAGCATAGCCAGACCGCAACGGCTAACCTGCGGGGTGAGCTGGAGAAGAATACAAATACGATCGCCCTGATCCAGGAGCCGTGGATCAGGAATCACAACATCTGCGGTCTAAAGGTTATAGGAGGTAAGTTGATATATGACCAAACAGCCGACAGTCCTAGATCATGCATCTACCTACCCAAAAATTTCAAGGCCATGCCATTAACACATTTATGTTCCAGAGATCTGACAGCCGTACGGGTCTCCTCAAACCACGAAAACAATAAAATAATAACAAATACAGTCATCGCCTCCGTGTATCTACCCTACGAAATGGAGGTACCAACCAGAGAATTCACAGAACTGGTAAGTTACTGCGAAAAAGAAAAACTCGAACTCATTATCTCGGTCGACTCCAACGCCCACCATCCTCTTTGGGGCATGGAGGAATCAAATGACCGAGGCATAGACCTTGTCAACTATCTCATTCAAACAGACTTAAATGTAATCAACATAGGTAATAAACCAACCTTTATCACCAGGCGCTGCCGCACAATCATCGATCTAACACTAGCGACAAATGGAGCTGCCGAATACATTTCGAACTGGCTCGTATCAGACGAGTCCTCCTGCTCTGATCACAGATGGTTAAGGTATGATATTAGTTATTCACAAACCACACCAACACCCCGCAGGAACCCCAGGAAAACCGACACGACCTTATACAAAGTTAAACTCGGTGACGCCCTGGGACCAGCGGTTGATCCTCACTCACTGGACAATCATGAAGCGGTGGAAGAATATGCAAAGAAAATATCAAATGCAATAACGAACAGCTACGAACAAACATGCCCATTAGGCATTCCAACATGCGGAAAAAACAAAGACAGGGTCTTTGGCCCAGAACTACAACGCAGAAAAAGGCAAGTTGGCAAACTCTTTAATAGAGCAATGAACACCAGCAGCGACTATGACTGGGACAACTACTCCAGAGCGAGAGCGAAATACAAGAACAGGATAAGAGCGTTTAATCGCAAAGCCTGGTGTAAATATTGTACAAATATTCAAACAACCGCAGAGGCCTCCAGGGTCAGGAAAGTACTAAGCGGAGACAAAAATAACAAAACAATTGGCATTCTGACAAAACCAGACGGATCATATGCGAAATCCGAATCCGAAGTCGGTGAAATCTTACTGAACACGCACTTTCCCGGCTGTCAAATCACAGAACTAACACCAACAGCAGAGGGTGTAACACAACAGATAGCCACTGATGAAGACTGGAAACTAGCAGAAACAGTGGTAACACCAAGTAAAGTCAACTGGGCAATCAATAGCTTCCAATTGTTCAAAGCACCAGGACCAGATGGGATTTTCCCAGGTCTGCTAAGATGGGGAGATGAGGTAATAGTGGAACACCTCACATCCCTACTTACTGCAAGCTTAGCACACAAATACATACCAACAACCTGGAGAGAAGTAGAAGTCGTCTTCATACCTAAACCAGGAAAAACCGATTACACAAACGCAAAATCCTTTAGACCAATCAGCCTGTCATCATTTATTCTAAAAACACAAGAGAGATTATGCGACAGATATATACGAGACACAGTCTTGGAAAAGAATCCTGTACATCCAAAACAACATGCATACAGTGCAGGAAAATCAACAGAGTCAGCCCTACATGAAGTGGTTGACATTGCCGAAAAAACCATACAAAACAAAGATTTGTGCCTTGGCACATTCATTGACGTCGAAGGAGCCTTCGATAAGACCAACTTTGACAGCATCTGTGAAGCCCTAAGAAGCCATGGGGTTCCAGAAACCATAATCGGCTGGATAAACAACATGCTAAGGCTCAGAAATATACAAACATCGGTGAACGGTACAACAAAGGCCCTACCCACAAGAGGATGCCCACAGGGAGGAGTTCTCTCACCAATCCTATGGAGCCTAGTAGTAGACGACCTCATTACCGATCTAAACAAAAACAACTACCACACGGTAGGATATGCAGACGACCTGGCAATAATGATCCCAGGGAAAACTGCGGACACAGCTTGCAACCGCACCAGAGGAGCTCTAAAAATTGTAGAGGAATGGTGCAAAAAACATGAACTGAACGTCAATGCAAACAAGACAGAGACTGTGATGTTCACAAATAAACGACAACTAGGACGTTTTAACATGCCTAAGTTATTCGGAACAAAACTAGAACTATCGGAAGAAGTGAAATATCTTGGAATCACACTAGACAGCAAACTTATCTGGGCGAAACACCTGGACGATAAGTTGAAAAAGGCCGGACTGGCACTATGGCACTGCCGAAGAATGGTGGGAAAAACATGGGGGCTAAGTCCAAAAATCATGAAATGGCTGTACACAGCTGTTATAAGACCCACCATAACCTACGGGGCGATCGTATGGTGGACTCGCACAAACCTAAAAACAGCTCAGGATAAACTGCAAAGCTTCCAAAGGACGGCATGCCTGGCCATAAGTGGCGGGATGAGAACGTGCCCTACTGCCGCCTTAGAAATAATACTGGATATAACTCCATTACACCTACACATAAAACAAGAGGCAGAAATTGCAGCCATGAGACTCTGGACCTTAGGTCTCTGGAATAAAAACTCGAACTCTCCTCATTCAAAAATATTATCGCTAGCCATGAACTCATCTAATCTGATGGGAGCAATAAACGACAGAATCAAGAAACAATTTGTGTTCGACAAGAAATACAAAATACAATTACACGAGGACAAAACCGACAATTCTAACATCAATGAGGTAAGAGTGTACACAGACGGCTCCAAGATGAGCTCAGGAGTGGGTGCCGGTGTCTTCTCACATGACCTCAACATTCACTACACCACGGCTCTGGGTAAAGATAACTCCATCTACCAAGCTGAATGCGTAGCTATAACCCATGCTGCGGTAAAAATCAACAGGTTAAAGGTAACAAACATGTCTATTCGTATCTTAACCGACAGCGCAGCAGTCCTTCATGCTCTGAGAAATCCGATGATCGACTCTGCATTAATCCTAGAATGCCATAAAGCACTAGAACAACTCTGTAAGTATAAAAACAATATCACTATCCAATGGATCAAAGGTCATAGTGGCTCACTTGGCAATGATGCAGCGGACGAACTGGCTAGGAGGGGCTCGAACATGGTACCGATAGGACCACCACCTCAAGCCCCCATTCCATTCAACCAGATTCGTGCCTGGATCAGAGCCAAAACCAACAAAGAAAAACAACAAGCCTGGAATACCCTAGGAACATGTCGGCAAACAAGGGAGGCCATCCCGGCGTGGAACCCACGCTACTCACGTCGACTTCTTGCACTTCCAAGGGTAAAAATTAGAAAAATGGTAGGCTTACTAACAGGACACTGTACTCTTAATAAACATCTATTCGTTATAGGTATAACCGACAGCCCTCTATGTAGAGGCTGTATGGAAACAGAAGAATCAGCAAAGCACGTGATACTAGAGTGTCCGTGCGTTGCATCAACACGAGAGGAGTACCTGGGATCACCAAGTACGATGCCGGAGGCCTGCAGCTCACCCTCTGCACTACTCCGCTTCCTCGACGAGCTGGGCTGGCTCGAATGAAAACAACTTCCAGTCCACTTTGGGGAGGCACAGAAGAATGTCGCTGTCTCCCTCACGTGCAAGGGGCTTAATAGAACAGCCTAGGCGCGGAAAAATGCCCACGGAACCAGGTGAACCAGGTGAAGAGTGCCGTAAGAGGCGACTAAGGGTAAAGGTGCCAGTAAAGGGTTATCGTTCTCTTATATCACGTCCTCATACCTAACGCAGTCAGGGCTCTAGACCGCGTGACGGTGGGTGAGAAAGTGGAAATAATTAATCAAAATAGTGATGGGTTGCTAGATGCGTCGCCTATTAACATGATTTGCATTTTCATTCGTTCCCTCGATCAGTTTTTCCGGTATAGTGGTACAGTAAATATTTACGTATATATAATATCGTTTAGTTTGTATCCCATTACACAAGTTTCGAATTTAATGTGGGGCTAGCTCATAGTGCTAGTTAGCTAGCTAATCAGTGTAATTTGTCCCTACATATTGATTTATTTACATAAATTTCAATTATTTAGATAAAAAAAGAATTAAAGATAAAACGTTAGAGCACACTCCGGGCTCCGAAGTAGCATAGCTGAGGATAAAACCGGAAACGCGCTAGGGTAAAGAAGTTATGGCTACATTTTGATCACGTTTGGGCATTGCCACATGAACATACGATACATACATACCTACATAATATCACGCCTGTTTCCCATAGGGGTAGGTAGAGGCTATGGACCTTCACTTGCTACGATCCTGACAAACCTCTTTTGCTTCATCTAAACTCATCAATCTCTTCATACATGTCATCATTGCAATAAAAGGTTATAATAGCAAAAAAAGCCAATTTCCCATAACTTAAACCAAACAATTTCCCAGAATGAACCCCAAACGTCTTACTACGTGCGTGGTGGTATCATAAATTATTTCCAAAGGACACAAGCCAAGATTGTGAAGCGTTAGGCCGGAATAATTCGGATAAAGTTCTCATGTGAAGTCGGTTAGGTGGAAGGTGGTTGGTTTGTTTAAAGGTTCTATGAACAGGTTAATGAGTGGAAGAAAGTAGTTACTCAATAGTGTAAAATTTTTTTTTTTTTCCATATGTTAACGTATATCTATATTGTAAAGAAATACGCTAATAATATTACGATCTAGCCTAAACTCAGACTAATGAGTAATTTTACATTGACCTAGTTTTATAAAGGCTCATATATAATAGTGTAAAATACGAGTAGTTGTTCCTTGAAGATTTTCTAGCTTTCACGGGATATTCTGAAAGTCAAATCTATCAGCAAGTAAAAGCATTATTAACAAAGCTATTTTAATTTTAAATCACTATTAATCTATTTGCATTTTTTATTCTCTTACACGCGTTCCCGGTAAAAAAAAATATCCCGGTATATCAAAGACGATTGCCACTTTAAATAATTACATTAAGGTAAAGAAGTTCTGGGCCTGTTACATGTTATTTTTGACCGAGCGAGCGAAGCGAGCGAAGGTCTCTAAATCGAGTTGGGGGCGAAAACACATTGTATGTATGTATGTATGTATGTATGTATGTATGTATGTTTGTACCACAATAACAGCCGAACCGATGGTTTGATTTTGATGAAATTTGGTAAGCATGTAGGAAATATCAATAGAATTTTCAAGTTCGTTGGGCATCAAAATCGGTTCAGTAGTTTTTGAAATATTAATAAAAATGTCCGCGATTGTGTACCAAACGAAACCATAGCGCGTTCTAACTTTGAATAGCACCATCTAGGGGATATTTAGGAAACTGAATTGCGAAAAGTAATCGCGACGTCTAAGTTCGCGGCAAACTAGGTAGTTTACTAAATTTAGCAATTTTGTTGAGCGAACTTTGGTACAATCGATATCGCTACTTGTCTGTGCTTCTATTGTAGTATTAGTAATAATGCCACAAACTAACAAGAGATTAACGGCAACCAAAGCCAGCGAAGTAGTTTTGCGTAGAGTCGCAACTAAGGGAATATGCTAGTAGGTACTTCTCATGCCAATAAGAGCATTGTCAGCAAAAAACTTCGCTCGAACGCTCCCAACGCTTGTGTTCACAGCGTGAGTATGCAAGGGAAGTACGAAATCAGTAACTATACCCTGAACGCTTAAAGCGCTAGCGTTCAATGCGTGAGCACGCTGTGGAGATTCGAGGGCAAGAATCCTTACCAGAACACGGTTCCTATCCCACGCATGACCCGATCGTGGAAGACTGGCCAAGTGTCATGCTCACGAACGCAATTTCCACTGTCGCTTGCCTGGGCAATAAATGTGCACAAATCGCAAGGACTCACTTTGAATAAAGAAGTCGTAGACGTTGGCGTTTGCCCAAAAGCCAAGCTAATCTGACACTTTACCGAAAATGTCCCGGACATTAGCCTGTACTAGATTAGGATGGCCCTTAAACAGCTTAAAAACCAAAAGGCGCCGGGCGAGGATGGAATCATCAAGAGCTTCTGAAAGCGGGCGTAACGCTGCTGCTTTTAGCCTCATGGTGGGCGAGAAGATGGAAAAGCAATCAATACAGTGACGGGTTGCTAACCGCATCGCCTGTTAAAATGATTCGCATTTTTGCCCATTCCCTCGATCGGCTTTTACGATCTGCGCGGGAAGAGAAGCAGCTGGTACATTCTAAGTTTTTTCGTTTCTCCCAGACCAGCATGGGAGATATAGGCCTAGCACGTGTCTTAGTCATGTATATAATTTGTTTTCGAGGGTCAACACGAATCATCCCGCAAACAGGTTTGATGCCTTCCAGCCTTCCGAACAAGCCGGTTTCCACAAGGGCTTTAGCACCATGACCCACATTTATACGCTGCGGCAGGTTATAGAGAAGACGAGGGAGTATAACCGGCCGTTATGCTTGGGGACAGTGGACTATGAAAAACCCTTCCATTCAATCGAAACATGGGCCGTGCTTCAGTCTCCAGCGATGCCGTATTGACTATCGGTATATCGAGGTGTTGAAATGCTTTTACAGTAACGCTTTTGCACTATGTCAGTCCGAGTACAGGAGCAGTGGACAACGGCAATTCCACTGCATGGAGGTGTAAACCAGACGTTATATCTTCGAAACTGTTCACCGTTGCACTGGAAGATCAAGCTTCTGGAATGGGAAGGATTTGGCATTAACGTCAATGGCGAGTATATCACTCACCTTCGATTTACCGATGATATCGTTGTCATGGCGGAATCGATGGCAGACTGCGACATTAAGTATGTGTGTACTATGCTCGCAGACCTAAACCGAGTTGCCCAACAGGTGAGCCTTAAAATGACCGATCTAGAGCGGCTTCCATCCAGCGCCTTCCAGCTATTCTAGATCAGTCATTTTGGAAATCTTTGGGAGAGGCCTATGTCCAGCAGTGGATGTAATGCGGCTGAAATGATGATGATGATGATAAGCCTTAAAATGAACATGGACAAAACGAAAGTAATGTCGAATGTCCATGTTGCGCTCCTACCTGTTTGTGTTGGGAGCTCCACCCTCGAAGTGGTAACCTGGGTCAATTGATCGAGGCAGGAAGCTTCAGCTTCGAGGAAGAGGTCTTTCAACAAATCCGACTCGGCTGGGCAGTGTTCGGGAAGCTACGCAGTGTCTTCTCGTCAAAAATACCTCAGTTTTTTAAGACTAAAGTTTACAAATAATGTGTGTTACCAGTGATGACTTATGGATCTGAAACGTGGTCCCTTACTATGGATCCCATAAGAAGGCTAAAGGTGCCACGCGCTATGGAAAGGGCTAAGCTCGGTGTTTCTCTACGCGATCGAATCAGAAATGAGGAAATTTGTAGGAGAACTAAAGTCAATAACATAGCCCAACGGATAAGCTCGTTGAAATGGCAGTGGGCAGACACATAGCGCGACGAACCGATGACCGATGGGGCAAAAAGGTACTCGAATGGCGACCACGTACTAGCAAGCGAAGCGTAGGACACCCACCCGCAAGGTGGTTTATCGACCTGACCAAGGTCGCTGGAAGCCGCTCTAGATCGGTCATTTTGGAAATCTTTGGGAGAGGCCTATGTCCAGTCCAGCAGTGGACGTTATGCGCCTGAAATGATGATGATGATGATGAGACGTAGGCGTAAAATAGTTTGCGGCTGGATGTACATACGTTGCTCTTTCAAGATTCAAATGTCTTGGGATATTGAATTTGATCCAGGTTTTGATTTAAATTGTTTGAAAAAAATTTATAACATAAAACTTTTGCAGCTCAGAATAGAAGAAGAAAGAAGGTTGGAAAATCTGTTTCCTGCAACGGTATCGAATTGGTAGTGCATAATGTATCACAGTTTCACTGGACATTTAAACTGGTTTAGTTTTGGAATAATATCGCGAGGTCTAAGTTCGCGGCGAACCACTAGCACAGGTATGGCACTTCATACAAACGGAGCAGCATATATACCTAGTACTACTACAAGCGAAACAATCCGTCCGTGCACACGTCAAATGTGTGAGTTAAACAATCAGGGTCGCCACCACAGAATTTGTTGCTTTGCTTACCTGTTTTTATCACTCGGAAATCTATAAAATTTTCGTTATTTATTGTTTTCCGTGGATAAACAATGATAATGTGCGCAGTTTCTCACCATTATAATTTAATAATCCTAAGTGACTCGCGTAATGTCAACGTGCGACTACCAATAACCCTGTTTTTCTGCCACTTACACCTCACAATAACGGGGGAAGGGTTGCGGGGACACCAGATTGCGGGGGACGGTGCGAGTTTCCGTTCTGTATGTAATACTATTATTAATTCTGTGCCACTAGTACTATTAATAAATACGTTTTCACGCTTAACTGGTTAATTTGCAAAAGTGATATTTACAAAAAAGTTCTATAACATGCTTCGTCATAACCAAAATACACTTTTCCAAACAAATGTAGTCTACGTTTTATTTTTAAAATGACATGCTCGATTTCGGAAAAAAAAAACTTGAGAGGTGTCAAGGGACACCTGGATGGAACGGAGTTCCTTTCGATTAATTAGGAATTGTAAAAAATTGTATTTCTTTCAAGTTATAATATTATTTATTATGTACAAAAAACCTGTATACACTCAACAAAAATAAAAAAGACACCACACTGTTCAATGCGAAATAGAAAGACGAAACGAAATTAACTGGCTTGCTTTCTATGAGAGAGAGAGAGAGAGAGAGAGAGAGAGAGAGAGAGAGAGACAGACAGAGAAACACGCGCACGCCGCACGGCTTACAACTATAGCAAAAAGTGTCGTTACAACTTTTGGTCTTAATTTTTTTCGTCTAGCCTCCTTTCGCAACGCGCGATAAGGAACTACGTTCCAAATGTAATTTCTTATTATTAGTTATTAGTTATAATTGGTTTCCGACGGTTAAAATATGAACTTGAAATAGAATATAGTGTGTTGTGTAATTTTTGACCAACAGAATGGGAAACTTCTTCATATATTTTATTTAAATTGCAATAAATGCAATTTTTTTTTAAATTACAAATTTTTACTTAAATACATGTGGTTTCAAAATAAAACGTAGTCTGCGTTTGCATTGAAAAGTCTAGGGTAAGGGGATTCTTAATAAACTCAAAGGTTTCCGATAAATTATTTAAAGAAAATATGATTCTTCTTTTCAGAAATAAGCTTTCAATAAAAATACGCAAAAAAATTGATATCAGTAACGCGATTACTTTAAAAATCGATAAAATAACAGTCCTTCTCAGAAAATTTACTAAATTCAATATATTAAGTGAACAACGCAAAGTTTCCGAATTGCCTCCAAGAAAATCTAATAAAGATAGATTTAAGTGCGATCTGAGACCTTTAAGAAGCCTCAAGTAATGCGAGTATAAGGTCACTGTATATTACCGTTTTCGGATAAATGGTAAAATATGAAGATTTTCTTTTTAATATTTATGCCGAAAATTTTTGTTGTTCGTTATATTTCTCGTTAGAATAAGGTTTCGCAAACCGCTGTAATCTGACATAGCTTGATGACAGCCAATAATAAAAACTTGACGTGCTTTTCAAAGCACAAAAGATTTTTTAATTTTGTTATGCTAATTATTGGTTCGTTAGGTGACCATCCAAATGCAGACCACGCCCGGTGTCGCTTAACTTGTAAAAGGGCACTCCCGCTAGGCCACCGAGCTCCTCGTCATTTATAATAAGAAATTTCATAGAAATTTACTTTCAAATTTCTTTGTCTTTAATGAAGATTCAAGAAAATAAATTACATTTTTCGCCTAGTCACTTATCCATTTATATTTTTCACAAGTCAATAAAGTAGGCCTAAAAATTCAACGCCCGATTCAATCTACATTACTCAGCCAAAATAGGAAGGCAATCGGTCACGAGTACGACAGCTGTAAAATAGAGTGAACTTAAATCGGCCGTCTAATAGTCTATTAGATTAATGCAAGTAATCTAGGACGCCCGACTTTATTTTTATCGTGGAGTAAGCCGCCAATAATTCTCACGTACGCAGACAATAGAAATTAGGAAATATACGACGGGTTCAGAATTGTAATAAAAACAAATAACATTTTTTGGTTGTTATCATAATTTTCAGCCACGTAAAATAGACTGCTCTGTGACAAGTAGACTCAGATCCACACTCTCCTCAATGAATTATGGGGCGGGTTTCCTCCACAACTTTACATAGTTTAACAGTTTTTGAAAAGTCAAATTATTTGCTTCTTTGTTACCATCACAACAAAAATGTTTATAGATTTGTATGAATTACAAATCCATGCCCAGCCATCATATCAATTTAAAATGCACTCCTCTAAGCACTATAATCCTCTAAGCACTATAATCACCTTTTTTTGCTGGAAAAATTTCACACACAGCTGCTGTCAAAATCCTTTATAATAAGAACTTACAAAATATGCTGAAACTATTTTTATGGTGAATTCGGTCCATGGTACTTAACAACTTTTTCCAAGGAATACATATCGTAATACGAAAAGTAATTTTTGGCCTTCCATACGAGTTGACTGATCAACTGATACCAGTTTGACGGAGAGTCAAAAATTATTTTTCGTATTTTGACATTATGTTCCTTAGGGAAAGTTGTTCAGTATCTCGGACTGAATTCACCCTTAAAATAGTTTCAGTATATTTTGTTACACCTTATACAATATGTTAAGGTAATGTTGAGTCGCTTATGTAGGTTTTATTTATCAATTTTACCCATCCCTGAAATCGCAAAAAAATTTGCAGCTTCATACATTTTGGAACAGTAGGTATTTAATTTTGTATGAAGGCGCAGATTTTTTTCGGTTTCAAGGATGGGAGGAACCTATAAATAGAACTTACACATGCTACTCAATAATAACTAAACGGATCGGACAAGGTTTTTTAACATATTGTATTATATTAATTTGATTTCTAAAACATGTCTCCTTCATTCCTAAATCTCAACATACGATTCGACTTAAACCAGGCCACAGACCGCTTCCCGGGGTATTCCATTACAATATTTTTGCACTGAAATACTGCCGAGAAGCCAACCTTCGGAGCTGAATGAAACTCGATGCTTGAAAGGAAATGCTTTCTGCCAAATGGGACATTGAATAGTTGTCTACTATGTTGCGATGTAAGGCAACTTGCAACCTCCAGGTTGCAAGGCAAGCTATAAAAGTCGTAAGTGGTGTGCTTCTTTAAACTGTAGGTATCGTCTTTTTACTTAACTTCGGCGAAGCCAAAAGGGTTCTGAGTTTTGCCGCTATGTTTGTTTGTATCTTTATCTGCTCTTACGTATCTTCTATTATATTCACGATACCTTGACAATGCTACATTCGATCTAGAAAATTCTCCCCATTAACTTTCAATAGGTGATAATTTAAGATGCGGCAAATGCACGGGAAGTGAATAGAAAATCTGCAGATAAACTTAATTTGCCGGTCTGTTAACGCGCAGCTGCGCCCGTCTAGGCTCGTTACGCGTTAGTTGGGACTTTTCATGAATAGAGTTAGGTAAAATAGGTGTTATTCCGGTCTGATCTTAAAAATAGACTAAGGCTCAAGCTCAGGCTCAGGCTCAGGCTCAGGCTCAGGCTCAGGCTCAGGCTCAGGCTCAGGCTCAGGCTCAGGCTCAGGCTCAGGCTCAGGCTCAGGCTCAGGCTCAGGCTCAGGCTCAGGCTCAGGCTCAGGCTCAGGCTCAGGCTCAGGCTCAGGCTCAGGCTCAGGCTCAGGCTCAGGCTTAGGCTCAGGCTCAGACTCAGGTTTAGGCTCAGGCTCAGGCTCAGGCTCAGGCTCAGGCTCAGGCTCAGGCTCAGGCTCAGGCTCAGGCTTAGGTTTAGGCTTAGGCCTATAGTTTTATGTGTATCTTTGCAAGGTACTGAGATTATTATTTCATGACTATATACAAATAACTATACAACGTTTGTATACAAGAATCTGTTTGTGAATAAACGTAAGGCTGTCGTAGTTGACACATTAATACTAGAATATCTTATGCTGTGTAGTATTTGTTAAGCTATATCAGATTTAATAGCCTAAACCTTATTTTATATATCTCCATTAGTATGCCGATTAGCTAGCGACACTGACAAATGTAATCTTGGAGAGGGGTGCGCCATTATGCGTGAAGCTATAGAAACTATGTAGTTTCACGCATTGCAGGTCCGAGCTTGCCCATGTCTATAAAAGCTTGAACAGAATCAGTAACTTTGATTTCCATTAAAAAAGAAATTTGATCTGGTACACAGGCTTATATATTGTTAAATAAAACAAATTTCGTTCAATCATTATCTGAAAATGTAGCAAATTTATTCGTGTGTTTCTTTGTGATCAAACAAATGTTACGCCAATTATACATTACTTATATATACGGCAGTAAAATGACTTTCTCAATAATTAGAAGCTTAAATTCCAATTTCCATTCGCTTTCATCAAAGGGAAGATTTAAATAGACGTTGGATCTAGTCAATCAGTGGTGCAAATAGCTTTGTGTGCTTCAATGATTATTCGATTGAAATAATTGTGAAGGAAGAGATCTAATTTAGCCGCGTGATTAATTATTCTAGATTGATGAGGTATTCCTTGAAGCGTAACTATTTTGATTTACCTAACGAGGCGCATAACTATTCCTCGGAGCGCACTTTTAATACAAATATTAACATTTTGTTCCTCGAAGCGCACCCATGTTTAAATTTTTAATAGAGAATCTTCCCTATTTTTAAACGGAGCTGCGTTTCGAGGAATAAAATGTTAATATTTGTAATTGCTATCGTGAGCGCAACTAAAAGGTGCGCTCCGAGGAATAGTTAAAGTGCACCTCCTTAGGTACAATATTTTTCTTATTTTTTTTTCTTGGTTTATATATTTTTATATTGGTTTATATATACGAACTGCCTCCGTGGTGTAATGGTTAGAGCGTTTGGCTCATACCCGGAGGTCGCGGGTTCGATTCCCAGCGGGGGCAACGACTTGGTGTTGTTGTCCTAGTTTGGTTAGGACATTGCAGGCAGATCACCTGATTGTCTGATAAGTAAGATGATCCGTGCTTCGGAGGGCACGGTAAGCCGTCGGTCCCGGTCACTGTCTTTGACATTGGTCGTTACTTAAAACCATGTCAGAGGCCTTTAAGGCGGTTTAAAAACTCTGACACTAGTGTTAGTCACAACACATACGATAAGAAGAAGGTTTATGTATTAAGCAGTTTGAAACGGATTTGTATATTTCACACAGTGCTGAGAGTCCACAAGTCTTTTTACAGTTCATTAATTTATTAATGACACTTTATTTGTCCATATTTCCACTTTACCTATCCAATCGTCGAGGCTATTTTTAATTGCAATTATTTATGGTATTTAATACATATAAGTTTATTTTACTTCGTCTTTTTCTCATGGCTGAAGGTACTCTTAGTAAATGGCTGATCTACTATTTACTATCCACAAAAAACAACTTAACACTAGTATGCACAACAACATAAACAACAGTCGGACATACAAATACTTGACTAAATAACTTCAAGCATTTACTTGCGCAGGAAATCGAACCCATGATCTCTAGTAATGGACAGATATGGTATTCAAACTCTATTTTTACCATTATTTATTGCTTCTTTTACAATGTAATATCAAAGTAATGAAAGCAAAAAAAAAAACTTTATTTGACCTTTTGAAGTACTTTAAAGTAAAAGGAGTAGGTGGAAAGTATCAAGAAACAAACAATTTATTTAACAGCAGCTCAATTCAGAGCAGCCCGTGATTTATTGCCAACGTCCTCATTGCCAGAGCTTTGTTTGATAACTTAACTTACTTGGGTGAAGTTATACAGCTTTATGTCTACTTGTATCTTTATAAGCCTACTTTATATTGCCTTTATAAGTACTTTTTAAAGAAAAAGTCAGTTAACTGAAAGAATCAAGAAACAAACGATTTATTTAACAAAATTTCTAATTCAGGAAGCTTCGCGTGATTTATTACTTACGTCCTCATTGCCAGAGCTTTGTTTTGATGGAGTTATACGGCCTTCTATTTACTTAAAATTCTCCTGAAAAATACATCGAGGTTGATGTTTAAAAAATACGCTTGCAAATGATCTCGTCGATACTATTGTAACGTGAAGACAGGTAAAATAAGTAACACTTTCTTAATATTATTAGTTTTTGACCGTAACTATGTCACATTCCGTCTTTTTATAAAACGCAGACTAACTTTGTTACTAAGTTAAAACCATCATCCAACCAAATCAAGTTGACATGTATTAATATACCATTATCTCGTCTGAAAATGTAGTTTAGATTTGGTCGGATATTGGTTTAAACCTAGTAACAAAGTTAGTGCTCGTTCTATAATAAGACGGATTATGTTTTATTTTTATTTTTTATTATATGAATTGTAACTGGCAGACTTAAGGCCGTAGGCCTTTTCTACCAGTCATTTCTTTTTCATATCAAGAAGGAACATAATCTGAAACCGAAGACAAAGAATTATTTTAATTTACTCAAACTAAGCAAGTTTCAAAATATCTGGTGGAAAGAGAAACTGTCAAGTATCAGAAAAAGGATGCACAAACAGCCGTGTGACGTCATCGCCATTAAGATTTACGCATACGAAAGAGATAGCATCCACACCATGCTTCCACTTTTCTGTATACCAGTTTGGCTTTTACTTACCTAAAAGGGCAACGCTGAGCCTACAGAGTATTGACTATGCCAGCAATATAGGGACAGGACCGATAGATTGAATATTTTATAGCGACCGAGTTTCCTGTGACTCGCATCGGTTTGACCATGCATCGTTTATACGTGTCACTGCGGAAAGGGACCACTTCGAATGAAAACAAATATTCTTTGTTATGTAGTATTCTAGTTTACATACAAACAATTTGATTTGTTTTGCACTGAATCGCTGTGTGGTTTCCAGCAAACTAGAATAGGACCACTACAAGTCTTCCTGTGTATGTTGTAAAAGGCGACTTAGGAATACAAGCTAAACAAGGCATATAAACATCAATAGGATCTCTCCAACACATCCGGGCAGCGTGCAGTAGAGAGTTTAGGCCAAATCCTCTGGCTACTCTGGCCAAATTTGGCTTTATTAGTACAGAAATGGTTGTGCTCCTGCAGTGGAGACAAAAAAGACCTGACGATGATGAGCATTTAATGGAAAAGAAATATGTTTTTTTAATGACTTTTCAAGTTCATATTTTTAGAAATTCTTTTACGCTGGTCTGACAAAAAAAAATGGAATATATCAGCTGTCTTTTTTCGTGACGATCGTCGCGACGATCGAAGGAAAAGGCTAGAATCTAAATCATGTGAATAGGCTAGCAATTTATTACTTTATTAACCATCATCGTTAGATTCATTTTATTATCTTTGAAGTAAGTAAAAGGGCAATGGCCTTCAATAACAATGTCAATACTACTGTATTATCATATTATTATGAATATTGGATTTAGTCGTAGAATGTGGCTACGAGCCAGAATAAGCTACGAGAGCTTCGTAGCAGATACTCGTACATCGTAGTAAGTGAATGTGAACGATTATGAGGAGAGACACTCTAGTGGCGTAGCGTAATCATCATCATCATCATTTCAGCCAAATAACATCCACTGCTGGACATAAGCTGTTACATATTAGTCTATCCCTGATAACGCTGATAGTGAGGCATCCCCATAACAATGCCCATTGTCACCCGGTATAACCGGCATCGCATGTTAATGACTCCGTATTTCTTCAGAAATCATTCCATGGTGTATTGTTAATTGTTATAATGTATCGATATTAATTTTAACTCTTTTTTGATTCACTTCTGTTACTCACATCGTACAGTTGACACATAACTTTTAGATATATCTACAAACTTTTATCTACACTAATATTATAAAGAGGAAAGATTTGTTTGTTTGATTGTATTGAATAGGCTCCGAAACTACTGGATCGATTTTAAAAATTCTTTCACTGTTGGATAGGTATGTTATCCCTGAGTGACATAGGCTATGTATGTACCACGGGCGAAGCCGGGATGGACTGCTAGTTTTTAATAAATAAGTAAAGCAAGTTTTGTTTTTTTTTTTAAAGTCTGCGACTGTAATCTACGTATCTAGCTTCTCCCAAAGATTTCCAAAATGATCGATCTAGGGTGGCTTGCATCCTACAGTCTTAAACTTCCTTTGGGGCTAGCTCAATTAGTGTAATTTGTTCTTTTATATTTATTTATTTATACATGACAGTCTATATTCGTATATAAATAAAATGCAGCAGCATGGTACGTGTAAGTGACCCACTTAACGTCACACGCAAAAGAGAAGCTCAAGTATCGCTACGCCATCTACATTGATTTATTTCTTACTCACCCGCTGTGCCGGCTCACGCACTCCCAGGAAAACATTACATTAACCGAAATAAAAGAAATATTATTTTTATTAGTTCAGATAACAAGCTATCTACATGACAAATTTCATTTTAATCGGGTTTACTACCTTAGGTAACAATATTTAAATATCTACCCTTATTGCATAAAACAATAATAACTATTGCTTGTCTATTATTTGACATAAAAAAGAAACAAATAAAATACCTGTGTCGTGTGGTTTCCAATGAAGTAGAAAAGGGCCACTTGAAGCCCTCCCGGGGATGTCGTAGAAGGCGACTCAGGATTACAAGCTAAACAAAGCTTATAAACATCAGTGAGACCTCTCCAACCCGTCCGGCCAGCGAGGAGAGTGTAGGCCAAGGCCTCTGGCTGCTTTGGCCAAATATGGCTCTGGTAATACAGAGAGGATCGTGCTCCTGCAGTGGAGACAAAAAGATCTGATGATTTTTTTGATTAAAACTAACGTGAGATACAATCATTGTTTTATCCAATGTGTCGCGAGCTGTTGCGGCGGGCCTGTTGTCACATTCGCCCTGATGAAGACCTCCGGATAAGGTCGAAACATGTCGGCAGTAGCTGACTCTATACGTGAGTAACCCGTTCACTAAATAAAACAAAGACCTGATGATGATGATGATAAAATAAAGTACCTATATCTTTTACAACAAAAGGTTTAACAAAAGTTTGTTATTTTTAGGCTAACATTAACATTCTGGTCCTGAAAACTACAGGAACTCCTTTGGAAAAACCTAAAGTTTACCGAAAGGTGTAACTAGGCTGGCAGGCAAAGTGTTCACAGGCTGATAATCCCTGTGACGCAGCATTCCCTCGAACGTATTGACATCCTACTGGCGTTATGATTAAATATTCAGTGCCATTAGCCTTTGGATGCGTACATTGTGGGACATTGCGCAAGCCAGCAAGAATATTTTTTAATTCTTCTTTATTTCTTACATTGTAATAAGATTTATAAAAGCTTTAGGGAAGATTACTAAGTCACTAAAGTATTACATGTTAAGGGGCTTTACATTTTTTGGAGGCCTGTGCCCATTTGAAATAAACTATTTGAAAGGTAACGGAGGAGTGAAGGTTTTCTACGCACATTTGCGAAAAATGGCCACTTTTGGCTAATGTGCGAATATAAGCTTCTTACTTTTAACTATAAACAGTCACAAAATAGTTAAAAGGGTTGTCTAGGCCTTAATCAAGATAAAATTTTAAATTATATTTCCGTTTCCTTTTAATATATTCCAAATGGGGGTCCTGACCCCGAAAAATTCAACTATCACTACAAGTCCATCAATGATTTTATCTGTAAATACTTTTTTCGGTTTATCTAGCAGTTTATACTATGCTATTGACGGCAGAATTCACAAAGATAGGTATAGAGCATCTAAGTACGGAGAAGAGACTTGTGACGTCACCGCCCCGTAAAAATTTAACCAAACCGTAATGCTCCCTAGTTTTGTAATTTTATGCTATCTAGGTATATACTAAAACTGATATGTAAATATTTCAACTAATCATGCCTATACGAGATGTTTTTGTAGCCATAAGTCTGTCACCTCACGAATACAATTTAAAATAAAGTGGCTATTTAGCAGGTAAATAGATTTTTAGCTTGCACCAGCAATGCTTCTGAAACATATCAAACGCCCCGCTAAGCACTGAGCTCCTCGTTATCACCTCATAGACAGCTATTAGTTAGGTATTGAACCTACTCAACCGAATCAGTAATTCCACACCCTGTATCAATGCTTTGGAGCATTGTATTGCCGTTTGGTTTCCGGCAGAGTAGAATAGGACCATTCCAAGTGTTGAATTCTATTGGTGTTAGGTAGTTATTTATCTTGACAATTTAAAAAAGTCACATTAACTTATGATTTTAGAGTTTTACGGTCACAATTACTGTTATTAGTATAACGGGACTTGATAATTTACTTTAATATCGTTATTAATCGCGGTAAGTCCTGTTATACTAATCACATTAACTTTACACTATAGTACAAAGACAAGTAATTTTTCTTTCTAAACATAAAAAAGATTAAACCTCTCCAACACCAAGTCTTCCCGTGGATATCGCAGAATGCGACTTAGGAAGTGCAAGCTAAACAAAGCTTCTGAAGATCAATGAGACCTCTCCAACCTGTCTGGTCAGCTTCTTCTTCTTCTTATCGTGTGTGTTAGTAACTAACACTAGTGTCAGAGCAGTTATTAAACCGCCTAAAAGCCTATAACATGGTTTTAGGTAACGACCAATGTCAAAGACAGTGACTGGGACTGACGGCTTAACGTGCCTTCCGAAGCACGGATCATCTCACTTATCAGACAATCAGGTGATTAGCCTACAATGTCCTTATCAAACTAGGACTACAACACAAAGTCGTCCACGCCGGGAATCGCACCCGCGACCTCCGGGTATGAGCTTACGCCACCACATCCACCAATCCAACCACTACATCACGGAGGCAAGTGTCTGGCCAGCGACATTTCATAAGTCTGTTGATTTTGGCCAGGAAGCACACAAGCTTTCAATCAGCAGGTATCAAAATTCGCACTTCAAACTACAGAGCGTTTCTGCCAGTCCGACGGCCGAATCCTACAGGCTATTCGAGTTAGTAAATATCAATCAAGTGAGATTACAAATGCATGTTGATTTCTGCCGAGAAGCACTCAGCCTTTTGTAGAAACGCTTTGGGGTTTGGAGTGCGAATTTTTACTACAATAGCCTGTGTGCTTCCTGGCCGAAATCAGCAGGCTTATGGAATGTCGCGTCTAGCCAGCGTGGAGAGTGTAAGCTAAATTCTCTTGCTGCTCTGGACAAGTATGGTTCTGGCAGTAAAAAGAGAGTCGTGCTCCTGCAATGGATATTAAAAAGACCTGATGTTGATTGTATTGTATGTTCAGCGTAATGATATACGTGTAGGAATCAAAGTAGCGACGTTTCGTGACCTAGATCTTTCATGCTTATCTGGAAAAGAAAAAAAAGTACTTTTCTTCCCGCGCAGATCATAAAAGCCGATCAGCGAAATGGGTGATATTTGAGCAAAATTTAGAGCTTTTTAGAGCCAAAGCTATTTTGATCAATTATTCTTGCTAAACGTGGCCTTTGGGTATTGAGGCTTAGGGCTCTGTCTATCCCATGAGGGTTAACTTTTATAATAATTGTACCTGGATGTGTAAAAAAATATTCAGAGCAAAATATTTTTCATCAAATTAAGGCCTTCCTTAATTACTTAGGTACAGCCTTTAAGAAATGTAATCAGAATTAATCTTTTTCCCCATTTGAACCTTGACTCGAAATCTCTTTAATTGTTCATGGTCCTGCGTACCTGAGATTTCTAATTTCGATTCTGTTTTTTGTCAACGGTTGACTTTGAAGATACCTTAGTATAATAACGTTGTTTGAAATTTGTAGGGTTTTTGTAGACATACTCTTGTTTTAAAGATAAATGTAAAAATCGAGGTAAATTTTCAAACATGTTGTACAAGATATTCACATTTTGTTTCGTCGCAACTATTTCACTTCTTATAAGATCTTGATTTTTACAAAACTAAAAACTGACTTTGCCTCCAAATTGCAAAGATGAATTTGATAAAATTTCTATAAAACCACCTGGCAAGTATGCTCTTTCAAACAAAGAAGATTTTTTCAAATCAGTCCAGACGACGAAGAATGACTAAGAAAAGATTCCGACGAAATTATATGAACTGATCTAATCATAAATAAAAATAAAAAAAGATTTTTTTTAAGTCGATAAAAAAGACAAATAAATTTACTTCTTTTTTGTCATTTTTAGTTAGTTTCTGTTGTACTACTTACCTTAAAAGATTACTTTCTCAGCATCACTTAACGTTGACCGGTACAAAAAGCTTTTGCGCAAAACGGCCACTTTTGGCTTATGTGCGAAGAAAAGCTTCACTTTTTCAGGTTTATCTAGGGCTTGGTCAAGACACAATTTTAAATGACATCTCAGTTTCCTTTCACATGGGGCAGAACTGGACCCCGGAAAATTGATGTCAATTGACCTTAATTCGCTATTTCATTATTTGAGCTACATAACGTCCACTGCTGGACATAGGCCTCACCCAAGGTTTTCCAAATTTTCAAAGTTCCCTATCTTGTATTATAATGAAGGTAGATAAAAATAATCACATTTATTTGACTATTAAGCATACTATACTTCTCATCTATACATTCATAAGCACTTACTTTACCCTCATTTCGCATTGATACGCCCTCATCTAACCCTGAACAAGTTCGTCTCGGAAGACATGGAAATGACGTCTCATTTGTCTTCCAATGCGGTAGTTTCGATGCTGCAGGGGAAATCTCAACGATTTGTTGTCATTCTAAATGGTATTGTATCTAACAGCATTATTATTTACAAGCAATATTTATGCTTTTATAGCGGTTCAGTCTCGTACGTTACTCGAAAAAAAAATCTTGAAAGGTGTCAAGGGACACCCGGATGGAACGAAGTTCCTTTAGATTAATTAGTGAACGAATTGGATTTTTTTTATTAAGTTATAATAATATTTTATTATTTATAAAAAAACCTGAATACACTCAACAAAAATAATCGTCGCGATACCACACTGTTCAATGCGAAATAGAAAGACGAAACAAAAATAACTAGCTTGCTTTCTATGAGAGAGAAAGAGAGAGAGAGAGAGACAGACAGAGAAACACGCGCACGCCGCACGGCTTACAATTATAGCAAAAAGTGTCGTTACAACTTTTGGTCTTTTTCCGTCTAGCCCCCTTTCGCAACGCGCGATAAGGAACTACGTTCCAAACATATTTTTGAGACTTCTTGGTTTTGGGACATGTCGTGAAAACTAAGTTAGGTGGCGTTATTCTGAAAATGGACCTATGTGAGTGCAGTGCCATCCAGTCGATTGATAATCTATTTATCGTGTCCATACTGCCCTACCTCATTATGTTCCGTAGAAGCCATCATTATAATGAGCCTAATGGCAGAGGAATCGCCGTAGCCTCATGCTGGTCAATACTTGTATAAGAATCATTTAGTTATTAGAATAGTCTTTATAAAGTCTTTTTTTAGCCATTTGTGTCACATAGTTGGGCAAAAGCCTCATCTTTTTGTTTCCAATTACTTCTATCTTATTCATCATCATCATTTCAGTGGCATAACGTCCACTGTTGAACATAGGCCTCTCCCAAGGTTTTTCAAAATGACCAATCTAAAGCGGCTTGCATCCAGCGCCTTAGCGAGCATGTGCAGGTCGTTAGACCACCTTGTGGGTGGGTGTTCTACGTTTCGCTTGTATTTTTTTTTATTAAGTGTTTTCATATTTTTTAATTTCTTGTACACTCGACTCTGTACATTTTTCGTCATTTTAAACAATAAAAGCATATAGTTAGGCAGAAAAAATATTTTAAATATAGTTATATTTTTTTTAAAGATCCCAGAGCAAAGTTTTAATAATTTTAATCATAAACCGAAACAGTTCAGGTACCTACCATTATTGTTTTTTTTTTATGGAATGCTTTACAATATGATAATAAATAAATAAATTACCTTTACAACAATTTATCGAAATAGTTTTTGTAAGATCAACTTCATTCGTAAAGTAGGTCACAAACTCAGATTTTTATGCCAACGTTGACCTAAGAACAAACAAATCTTACCTCTGAAATTGACTTGTGTCGAAAAATTATGACTACTTCCATATAATATATGAAATAAAATATTTTATACGACACCGCCGTCCTAAATAAGTACTAAACGATGTTCAAATTGGTAACGTCGACCTATCTTTGTGGTTGAAATTATGAAATTGTAAGTCTTGTGGCCTTGGGCTCTATCTACTTAAACAAAATGCTCTGTCTGTTGCTTTAGGAATAAAGACATGATAGTAGTATGATGAATAACTTGTATTTGCAAAGCCATAACCTCTTTGTTGGAGTTCAGTTACGACTCATAATTTTATGCAAACGTTTTATTAATTACTTACACGTCCGCGAGTTCATTTGCGCAAATGTTTTAAAAACTTCTCTCTTTCGTTTTTCGTGTACAAAAAAATATTTCATTGCCTGGTAATTAAATTTTTATATCGTTTTCAAAATAAAACAGGTTTTGTATGATACATAATAATATGATTTTATTCGATAATCATATTCCAGTGACTGAGAAAATCGATAACATTTTTATTTTTCTAAAAAACGCTCAACGTCCCCATGCACCTATTTACACTTTGAATTACACGAATTACACTTTTAAAAGACTTAAAAACACTTTTTAATCCTGTAATGTAAAGTCAGATGGAATTAACTGTCACACTCTCATCTCGTCAATGGCGGCTTGCGGGAGGCTAGGGGGTGGTTTCCCCCTCCGAAGAGTAGCATGGGGCATGTTTCTCCCCCCTTCCCCGTCCCTAGGCGAGGCCTGTGCCGCAGAACCGTTCGGAGGCAGGAATTTCTGTTGCCTCAACTCTTGTAAGGGCGGCGAGTTATTAAACTGGTTCAAATTCTTCGGCATAGTCGCATACCCACCCACTTGAGGGTAGCTCACGTTTGGTAATCTAAAACTGCTGTTCCGACTACCCAGCTTGCTCGGGAGCATCATATTATCTATACTTATCGATGGACTCGGCGGCGACTTAGGCACGTCTAATGGCCCTTTGAAATTCAACCCCGACAGATGCGGCTCAGACATCATTTGCTTCTTGCGATTTTGTCTCTCAACGTCCACGACGAGACTTGGCGCGTGTGTCGGATCTATATGGTAATGTGAATGTTTACCCGATATAGTCTCAAAGTGCTTCTCGTTGAAGCGTTGTTGTTTCGACCTTGACCTAGATTTGTCTCTCTGGTAATACACGCCAGCGAATATCAGCACGTTGAGGATAAGTAATGAACATCCAATGGCAATAGTTACGCTTAGAGCTGTGGAGTATGCGGCGTATCCGGCAGCTTCTAGATTAGCTAGCGTATTCTCTGTAGTGTTAACGGTTTGTAGATCTCTCCCATTTGGCAGGATAGTGGCGCATGTAGCGAGAATCGTGTCGACTGTGGTCAACGCTGTGTCGGAATAAACGGACCCGTTTCGTCTTATCTGGTCATTTTCGTTGCCAGTTCGGGCGAGCGGGTCTGGTCGGACGATGCCCTCGTACAAGTCTTGCTCATTGTGGTTTTTGAAGAGGTTGTGTCTGGCAGCTACGTCCTCCATTCCAGCTCGGTGAAGTTCGGGAACTAGACGAAGCCAGACGGATAGTTGGTGCGCTCGATAGTGGTTCTTCAGACGAGGTTTCAAACCTGGGGACAAAGTAAGACATTATTGACTGCAAAGACAATGCTTAAAGTTTTAGCCAACCGGTACCTTGTTGTAGGTATATCACATGAATTGAGCCATCATCAAAAAAGATATTTAAAATTCAGTTATTATACGATTAGCTCACTGCTCCGCACCCCGCTATGTTGCTGCAATATAAAAACGACGCGTTGTCCAGTGCATATATTGAATACAAATAGAGATACTTGCATACAGTACAGCCCTGTAATAAGACTGAAAAAATGTACAAAAATAAATCGAATTATAATACAAAATCTTAAATGGCACTATGATTTATAGAAACACACAAACCCAATTTGATATGACCCGCACCGCAATCGTTACATAAATTGTTTCATGTAACAATGTACTAATTCGCGTAGAACAATGTTAACAATACGTATAATTTCTCCCATTCCAACATTATACATCGTGTAGTTGTTGAAGCGTACACTACAGTAATGAATTGGTTCACACGCCACGGTGGATTGATTTTGTGGTTTGTGTGGGTAAGGGTTATGTATTTGTACAAGTGAATATATAATATTATACCAGAAGATACCGTATGAGTTCTACATGATTATAGCGCGTGCTGCAGGCTTTAGATAGAGATTATTGTTTTTAGGTTACCGTTCCCAAACGGAAAAAATGGGACCATTAAAATTTCGCTTTCCGTCTGTCCTTATGTCTTTCCGTCCGTCTTTTCCTCTGTCTATCACCAGGCTGTATCTCGTGAACCGTAAAAGATAGACAGTTTATTTTTTTACAGATGATGTATATCTCTTGCCGCTGATAGTGCCCTTACAACAAACATGGACTTTTGTAAAATAATGGTACGGAACCCTTCTCGTGCGCGAGACTGACTCGCACTTGGCCTCGGCGTAGGCGTAAGACCTCGCGAGTCATCCCCGATCCGTTGAAGTTTATCGGATGAAAGTTGTTCGGACAAAAAAAAAATCGTCTTAAAAAAGAGTAACAAAAAGTTTGCCCGTATTACCAATAATAAAATCACATTTTAAAAAACCTTCCCAGTACTTAATAGGCTACCTGAATATTCCGAGGTCCAGTGCTGCCCCAATTTTAAATAAATCATTTGAAAAGAAACGGAGATATTTAAAATTTTGTCTTGATCAAGCCCTAGATAACCCTTTAAATTATTTTATGAACTAACTAGCCGAAGCCCGCGACTTCGTTCGCGTGGACTTTATGTCTCTGGAAAATGCTCATCAGGCTGAACAACTTTTACTAAGGCGGCATTTTTATATCTCTTATAGTTTAGCTGGACCATTATGGTACTGCATCAGGCGTTCCATTTTACAAAATCATTTATACCCAATATGTTGCCCAGGCTTAATAGCTATATAACAAAAAAAGTTTCATTCGAATCCGTCCAGTATTTCCGGAGATTAGCGTGTACAAACAGACGAACAGACAAACAGACATACAGACAAACAGACATACAGACAAACAGACAAACAGACAAACAGACAAACAGACAAACAGACAGACCTTTTTTTTTAAATTCTTATTCTATTACTATGTCTCCATCGCCCCCAATATTTTTTTTGGAAATATATTTAATGTACAGACACACTTTTTTTACTGTTTTATTATATGTATAGATTTTACAGTTTAAAGCGAGAACGTAAAGCTTTTCAACGTAAATTTGCGAAAAAGACCACTTTTAGCTAATGTGCGTAGAGAAGCTTCAAGTTCTCACTTTAAACTGTACACAGTAGTCATAAAATAATTTGTAGGGTTATCTAGGACACAATTTTTAGTATCTCCGTTTCCATTCTAATGATTTATTTGAAATGGTGGCAGCACCGGGCCCCGGAAAATACCTCTTTATGTATTTATCGACTTAATTGAGCATAATAATATATCAATTTAGAAGTGCTCTCACATATACGGAAAACTCACGCAGAAATAATGTAATTGATGAGGCTAATCACAAAAGTTACATCGTTTTCTGTATCAAATTTGCAGTAATTTGTTAAATTATGTTAAGAGTTCCTAATATCATTAAAATCCAGTATGGAGTGCTCATTCTTATGATTGTTCCTTAATTTGAAACTCATTTCATATTCATTTTGATTTAAAGTGTTCATTAAATTTTATCGCTACTTTATGATTTTGTCATTGTACATTTATGAAGATTCAACGAAAAATAATTATAATTACGTAAATGTAATTAAATATTATTAAAGCTTTACATTTTCATTTTGCAGGAAAATTGAGTGAATTTCAGAAGAAGACGCAAGTGGCTAGAACTTAGGTATAAAATAATGATCATTATTTAGAATATAGTCTGAAGATGAATCTTCCGCAGCTTTGAAGTTAAATAATACAAGGTCACTTATTAACACGTTTAGCGCCAGTGTTTTACTATTGTTTTTGGAATTCCTGTCGGTCAATGGTTAAACACCAGCAACATTTTGAAGTACGTTCAGTCCATGTTTATAGTTTGTAGCTTTTGAACGAAAATAATATTTAATTCAAAAATGACCTTCAATAAGAGATAAGTTTATCCTTAATTGAATAAAAAATTTTGACTTTGATACTAAATTACTTTCCAATTATCTAAAATTGAAAAACAATTCGGCTTTCCATTCAATTAGCGCTTAGTAGAATGGATTTGTGTGGGAGGACAATTTTTTTTATCGATATTAGTATATTTTTTTACACAAAATAGTTCAGTATCATGGACTGAAATTGCTCCAACAATAAATTTAAAAAGGAACCCTGTATACAAACAAAATTAACATTTTCTCTTCTTGTGAATAACTTGCTCCAAAATGTTGATAAGGTTTTTTTTTAATCTAAAAAGTAACTCTGTATTCAAACAAAATTATCACTTTCTCTTCCTGTGAACATCGTAAGAGGCAACTAAAGGACTAAACAGCTCGCGTGCTACAATTGCATTCCTAAAAAGGTTGTTGTCTGGCGGCGGTCGCTTGTAAAACTTTAGCCAAATCGTTTTAAATTATCCGGGTATTTCTTCTCAATTTCAAATGGTCTTCTTTTCTGTAGAGGAAAATGCAGAAAAGCGCACACTGGCTCTAAAGCAGCACAGCTGAGGGTACAGCCGGTAATATTCTCTAAGATGAAGAGAGCGCGCTAAAATATACAACAATATCTCAAGGTGGAACTAGTCGATTATTTTTTTATACGAATTGCGGAGGTGATTTCCTTTACTTTGTGACAATGTAAATCCAAATTTTAGCATGATATCGTTCTTCAAAATTATAAATTGTGATGGTATGAATACAGAATAGTAAAATAAAAAGCCGTTAAAAGTTATAAGACACCAAAAATTCATTTTTACGCTATCTTATCATTTCTTGCTAAATTGTACGCCACTTTCAGCGTATATAAGTAATAAAAGAAATGTAAAATCTCTAAAACAAAATCAACACCAACACAGCCTAATTATCGAAGATTTTAATAAATTTTATTTGTGATTGATTAAGGCAGTAGTTTTTGCACAAAACTCTGTTTCCAAACGACTTTACTACTTTTTTCCCGCGCTAGATATACCACAATTGCTTGCACCCGCCACAAAGATAGGTGAGACAGCATGCTTTTTGGCCGCGCCCACCTGTGAGTTTAATCCGCAACTAGTTAAACCTTAAACGCGTCTGAGTATACGACCAATTTATACTCGACCAATGTATATTCTCATAATAGAAATGACGCTATATTTTCTTTTTAGTTTTTTTTTAAAAAGTATGATATACGTATTTTTTCTTTTAACTGATTATATTTCGCGTGACGTCTCGTTCAGCTACGATTTTTAAGCCAAGGTGACGTAAATTACCCCCTCTACGAAACTTCGAAGCACTGTATCTTTATTAATCGTTACTACTTTGCTTACCAAAAAAATTATGGATCCATATTCTTGGATAATCTAGTTGACGGACTGAATAAAAAAATGTAATTTTTACTTAGTCCACATTCTTATTTTTAGGGTCCGAATTACCAAAGTGCCCTTTTAATTATTACGTCACAGTGCTCAACACTTTGACCGCCAGGGATTCCAAACACGATAGTAAAACAATCAATGTGTATCAAAAATTAGACACATGGCACTGAATGTGTTAAATACTCTTCCATAATACACGTTTTCCGCCTGTTCCCTGTAACTTACATAACTGAATTTCATTCAAATTCACAGTTGAGACAGGTAGACGCGGATAATTCATTTAACAACACGATAACTTGCTCATAGTTGTCTGTGTATTAGATAATTTAACACGGCATTACTATTCACGTAGAGTGTCTATGAACTCTTCACACTACTTTCAATTAAACAATTTATTTTATTAAGGTTCAATCACAGACATCAGAATGTGCACTCAATATATAGTAATTGTATATCGATAGATATATGTACAATCTATTGAAGGATATCGGAATCATATTGGATACAGATATCTACATCTAATATGATTCCGATATCCTTCAATAAATTGTACATGACATTACAGAGAATATACATGCAAGCAAATAATTCAAATGGAACAATAATGAAACATCCCTATGCTTGAATAACATGTACTTTCATCTATGCTTTGTAGAACTGTAGTTTATCGTAAGAATGTTCAAACTCAAGATATCTTTCTTCATAAACAGAAAGCGCCACCTAGTTATCAAAAATTGATTACAATTTGTAATTAATCGAAAAGTGCAAAAAAAGACATCATTATCACCTACCAGGTATAAAAACTTGGTAATTATATACTCAATATGTGCTTGCAACCTGTTACTCGTCATGTTAAATGCACCCAAATAGAGTGGGCATTACTACACTTTGTAGGGACCGATTCATACCAATAGACACGAAGGGAGTTCCGTATTTGTAACATGAAACAATCTTATAGATTACTAGCCGAAGCCCGCGACTTCGTTTGCGTGGACTTTATGTCTTTGGAAAATGCTCATCAGGTTGAACAACTCTTACTTGGGCGACATTTTTATATCTCTTATAGTTTAGCTGGACCATTATGGTTCTGCATCAGGCGTTCTATTTTCCAAAATCATTTATACCCTATATGTTGCCCAGGCTTAATAGCTATATAACAAAAAAAGTTTCACTCGAATCCATCCAGTATTTTCGGAGATTAGCGTGTACAAACAGACAAACAGACAAACAGACAAACAGACATACAGACATACAGACATACAGACAGACATTTTTATTTTTTATTTTTACTCTACTACTATGTCTCCATCGCCCCCAATATTTTATTTGGAAATATATTTAATGTACAGACATTAAATATATTTCCAAAAAAAATATTTAAAATTTAAAAGTAGAACTTTTAAGGTTTGTTTTATGTCTTCGTAAATATGATCATGTTTCCGAATACCGTTCTGAGGTTAAATGGCTTCCCATCCGCCAACACAGGAATATTCATATTCTATGTCAGCTTTACAATGTGCTAAATAATCCCCCTGAATATCTCAAGTCAAATTTTCAAATTCTATCTCCCACTCAAAAAATCCTGCGTGGTTCTAGTAGTTTGACCCTTTCTATCCCTTCTCACCAGTTTTCTTTCCAACTTTTTCGTCATTACGGCAGTAAGACTCTGAAACCGCTTCCCGAGTCCATCGAACCGCTCCTAGTCGCGCTAGCTTAAGACACTAGTGTTTAAACACTTCTTGGCTGATCTATAACGGTAGAAATTGCTGTATTTATTTAGAAAATATTACTGGAATACTAAAGCAAAATAAATCCACACTGATAACGAGCAATCTGCACAGATGAACCCGTATTCAGGCATCTCGGCACTGTCATTTGTTTCTCGCGTGAAAGTGCGCGCGAACGTTCACTTACAATGGAAATAGTGCACAATTTATTCCAGTGATATATGAAATTCGAGTTGACAGGAGGAAAATTTTGGCTGCAAACTCAAATGTAGCGGGAGAGATTGGGAAGAATATATCTGTGGGAGTGTTTGCTTTTTGCTCGTAATATATGAATAAGAATAGAACATATGTTTTGTTTGTCTTATTTTTGCTAAGTTATCAACAACATACTTGTTATTACATTGTTGTTGTTACATATGAAATTCGATTTGACAGGAGGAAAATTTCGGTTTCAAATTCAAATGTACCGGAAGAGATTGGAAATAACATATTTGTGAAACTGTTCTTGTGCTTTTTTTCTCTGATATAAAAATAAAGTAGAAGACAGGAATGCTTGGATACATGTACTAAAAAACCGTAACGTATTATTACAAAAGTAAATCAATTTTATTGTAACTTTACCACTACTCTCCGTTAACATTAAGATGGGTTTTACCCGTTCTAAGTTAGTTCAAACTGAGCATAGTATGCACTTGGATGGGTGGCTTGAAAAATCTTGAGTTCGTCCGTACTTAGAAGGCACGTTAAGACGACTGCAATGCCAACTCGAATCACTCAGTTGGCATCTGTCAGAGGTTGCGAGGCAGCCTGAATAATTTGACATGTGTTGGGCACTTACTCGAAAAGCAAACAAGTTTAATAAATGGTCAGTGTATTCTGCCTACGTTAACTTACGGTGTCGAGACATGGACTCTTACAAAGGGGAACCATGCATAATCACAGTTGCGCAAAAGGCCATGGATCGAGACATACTCGGCATCAAATTGCAAGACCGAGTTCGCAATGTGGAGATCCGGCGTCGAATGAAAGTTCACGACGTGTTTTCTCGGGTTGCAAATCTAACATGGAACTGGGCAGCATATGGCTAGAAGGATTGGTACTAGAAGGCTATTACCAAGTGGTACCCCACGAATGGGAAACGAAGTGCTGGGCGTCCGGCAGCTAGATGGGTCGATGATATCAAACGGATTGGTGGAAAAAACTAAATAGCTAAGGATAGGATTAGGGATAAGATTCAATGGCGCAGACAAAAGGAGGCTTACGCCAAGCAGTGGGTTGTAAAGAGCTGATGAAGATGATGTCCTCACCTATTTCCAAGTACTTCTGATGCGTAGAATCGTACTCCTCCCACAGCGTGCCTCTGAATTTGTTCCTCTCCCTCGAAGCCGGGAGCAGAACCTCTTGTCTGGTGTTGTCGTTGGGATTCCTGTAGAATACAAAATATTTTAATGCTGCCAGCCAGTTGGCCACGCTGCCGAGTGGTAATATTTTAGTAGGACTACATAATTTGTAACGTTATTGGTTTTAGTTTTAGTTCTTATTTTGTTTTAATTTAAATTATAATAAGTATTAAATGGTATTTCAACTTCTTTTTAATAAATTTATTGATTTATGCGGCCATCATTGCAGACAATAGATTTTAATTGATTTTTGGCAACCATTGACCTTCATGACGTAGTTCGAATATATATCGTGTGTGACCCTATTTCCTAGTATTCTTTAAACAAGTTTATTTACTAGGCAAATTAAAAATGCCCCGACGGTACCATCTAGTGATACGTGGCGGAACTACATAATATTCTATCCGATGTTTAGAAACAAATAATATATGGCGCTTGTCAGGTAAACTAGAAAACTATAAATTTGAAGCGTTATTACCTTTTAAATGACTGAACCGATTTTCATCAAACATGGCTATGAACCACTGCAAAGGAAGTTGCTTTCACTTAAAAAAGCTGCATTGATATTGGTCCATCCGTTCAAGCAATACGAAGTCACAGATAGACAAACACACATTATCGGCAAATTTATAACACCCCTCTTTTTTGACAAGTGTAAAAAAAATTATTTTTTTAAAGCAACACAGCCGATGCTAAGGATTCATCC
Source organism: Acrobasis consociella (assembly GCA_963555685.1). Classification (NCBI taxonomy): domain Eukaryota; kingdom Metazoa; phylum Arthropoda; class Insecta; order Lepidoptera; family Pyralidae; genus Acrobasis; species Acrobasis consociella. The sequence continues at coordinate 2,666,591 of OY743107.1, forward strand.
CAGTATTAAAATAAGATGAACCTATTACGGAAACCACCTGCTGAAACCTCAATTCAACTCTAGTAAGAGATAAAGACGTCATTGTGTATTGTTTCTCTGTAAACAAGACTTTAACTGCCTCATAATAAAGTGCACTTTATTTTGATATGCTCGTTTAAACTTCCAAGTTTGCCATAACAGTACGTGTAATGGAAAACAAACTTTACCCCACCGAGTTTAAGTTCAGTTCTGTTGAGAATCAAAGTTTAATGTGGCTGTATTGTTTTATCATAGAGTCGATTGAGAGGAAATTCGCTTCTGTGCCATTTTATAGCTTACTGATACGGTAAAGGCCCATTTACACGGTGCAAGTATCTTTTCTGTTGCATACAATTTAAATGAAGTCAAAAGAAAAATAAACTAGTGTAGGATAAATTTTATATCTTATTGAAGGTAATTTTTATGGGCCCGTTCCTAAAGGGTACAAACGGGACCCATTACTAAGACTCCACTGTTCGTCTGTTTATCTGTCGCCAGGCTTATCTCATGAACCGTGATAGATAGATAGTTGAAATTTTCACAGATGATATATGTATTTTAGTTGCCGCTTTAACGATTAATACCTATAAGACCAGAATAAAATATTTAAGTGGGTCTCCCATAAAATTAACGTGTTTTTATCATAGATAATGGTAAGGAACCCTTCGCGCGAGACCGACTCTTTTCATTTAGAAAAGTTTTACATTAACATTCAGTATTAAGGTATATCGTGGATATTTTAGACATTTTTCATATTATTGTGTAGACGTCAACTACTTACATCGCCACTTAAACTTTTGTATGTAACCGATGTCTATAATAATAACATAAAATATGTTTAAAATATCCACGATATAAATTAAAAAAATGTAATTGTAACACTTTTCTCACACATTTACCCCTCAAGATCGGCATGGCATCATATGATGCTCCTTCCATTGTTTCACTATTGTGTCTGGTATTGGCCGATTTAGAAGAATTCTTTAAAAAAAAATATTGTGCTAGCGAGACAACCAACCAAATGTGAAATGACTCTTACTGTTTATGTACGGGTTGAGTTTTCAAAATGTATTTACTTTTGCACTCGTTAACATGAATGCAAAACTGTTGGGAGTTCGTTATGGAATTGTTTTACCGAACTAAAGGAAAAATATTATATCTACATTTAAATGAAATTGGTACATGCGAGCCAAAAATAGAGTGCACCAATTTTATTTAAATTATATTGATCTTGATATTGTAGAACACAATATTTTCCTTGCTATTACGGTTATACCCCAGCATTTTCTTTAAAATAAGTTTTATTGTTGTACGATGGCCTGTATATGAACCAGATATTTTTAACCCCCGAAAAAAGAGGGGTGTGAGAAGACTTACGCCAATGTCTGTCTCACTGTCTGTGTGTCTTTCTGTAAAATCGTAGCTCTTCAACGGACAGACTGATTTCGATGCGTTTTTTTACGTGAAAGTGACTTTTTGTAAAAAAATGTTTACATATTATTAAAGTAAAATACTAGTACTAAATACTAAAGTATACATATAAAAGTATCCATATATATATATAAGTATTTTCAATTTCAAACTCCCATGCTGGTCTGGGAGAAATGAAAAAACTTAGAATGTACCAGCTGCTTCTCTTCCCGCGCAGATCGTAAAAGCCGATCGAGGGAATGGGCAAAAATGCGAATCATGTTAACAGGCGATGCGGCTAGCAACCCATCACTGTATTGATTGCTTTTCCATCTTCTCGCCCACCATGACGCTAAAAGTGGCTTTTGGGCCTTGCGGCCCTGGGTTCTGCATAGAGCCGCAAGACCCAAAATGCTCTGTCTGCCCCATTAGGGATAAAGACGTGATAGTATGTATGTATGTAAGTGTTTTCAAATTAAAGTATTATTTTATTTATTTAAATAGTACAGAGAGGGCTCCTGCTGTGGAGACAAAAAGATCTGATGATGATAATGATGATGAAGTTTTTTACGGAGGTTCTTGGTTATGTTTGATTTAAATCGGTTCAAAAGTATTGGTGTTTATTTTATTTGTTTTCCAAAAAACTTGTTTTACATAGTATACAGTTTATATTCTTCTTATCTCAACGCGCACCCGGTTAGCTGTACTGCTGCTGTAGCTGTACAAATGGTGTGGAAATAGACAAAATAGAATAAAAACTCACCCAGTCCTCGCAAAATTGGCGACAAACAACATCATGGACTCTGACAGCGCCACCTCCGACTTGGTGTAGTTCTGAGGAAAATGCCCGAACCCTTCCACCAGCGGTGCTCCAAACACATATGGTAACTCCTCACCGTGTACTGCGCCCATTCTCTGTGAAAAAATATTAAAAACTAGTTGGAGTCCGCGACTTCGTCTGCGCAGGATTATCACTCAATATCTTTAAAAATTGTAGCCTATGTCCTATTTTGATGTATAAGCTATATTATTACAAAGTTTCAGTTACGTGAAAGAGTAACAAACATCTATCCATCCATACTTACAAACTTACGCGTTTATAATATTAGTAGGATATTATAGTAGGATAGTAGGCTTTAGTCGCTGTCGTCGGCGTGCTAAGTACCCAACCCAAGGGGTACCGGGTTCGATCCCCGAGAATGGCATTCATTTGTAAACTACCTGCGTTCCGCGGTGTTAAGGGTCCTCCCCGCGCTAGCGACCTTGAAAACACAAAAAAATTAATTTCTCTTTCTGTAAGTGAGATTATCAGAAACCCTCGTACAACTTTTTAGCTAGTATCCTTAAGTTTCATTAGAACCTCGAAAATCATTGAAATAAAATACCCTGAATTTTCCTTTGCAAAAAATACTAAAAACGGCAATTTTTGACTCTTTTTGTAAAGGTTTCTAAACCGGATAGTATTTCAATGACTTTTGAGGTTCTAATGAAACTTCAGGATACTAGCTAAAAAGTTGTACGAGGGTTTCTGATAATCTCACTTACAGAAAGAGAAATTATTTTTTTTGTGTTTTCAAGGTCGCTAGCGCAGGGAGGAGCCTTAAACGCGCCTAAAGTTGCCTATGTGTTAATCTTTGATGTCAGCTTCCTGCATACCAGATTTTATTTAAATTGGTCCGTTTGCGCGTGAAGAACTAACAAACATAAACACACACACTCACAAAGTTTCGCGTTTGTAATATTATTGTGTAGTGTACTATTAGTGAGTAGTAGTATTTTTAACCGACTTCAAAAATGGAGGAGGCTATCAATTCGACTGAATGTATTATTCTTTTTTTATTTGAGAGCCTTTACTCCCAAGTTGTTCTCATATTATTTGGTGAAGACACAATAAAGAACTTTGGAGATATGAAAGAAACTCTTGAAAGAAATTGAAGTGCTTGATTTTTTGCTAAAAATTTAATTACTATCTTTATTTTAGTTTATAAGAAAATTTAATATAGAGACTTTTTTTCGTTTTGATTAAATAAAACACTATTGATCTTCAATATAGTTTTAGTACATTTTGTTGGGCCCTGTTTATTATGCCAAGCTCTTCTTTTCTGGTCTACGTGTTCGTTTAGGATCATGTAAAAACCTTTTTTCAGGTCACTTAGCTCCCTAATATACGGGATCCCTTAGCAATGCCGCTATAAAACAAATATGCTTCTAAAACGAACGGGAGAGATTGCAAAGGAATTGAATTTCCATAATACGACAATTCTACGCAGAGACGCTATCGCACGCAAACGGGATCCAATATTTCAGCACCAAATCTTTTATCATACATCCGAAATAAAATGCAAAAATAGGGACAAAGGTAGCTTCGAAGAAATATTGCAAGTATTGACACTGCTAGGAGCAAAAGTTAAATTGTTGAATATGTAATAAATTTATATTTTTATAGTTTTGGTGAGAAGCGGTGTTCTCTAGGGCGTATTGCTGCGTTTCTGCAAGTAAAACAACCCCGGAGATGGCGCTTGGATGGGTAATATGTGGAATTTTCTCCAGCTCCTCAATGCTTTGAGAGGTTTTTTCAGCTGTTGGTCTCAACTGCCATCAAGGCAGTCATCAAGCTATATAAATATGATATGTGTTGCTAGAAAGCGCAACTATTTTGGAGGCAATGCTTAGACCCTGATATGGGATGACTTGTCCAGGAACAAGGTGTAGTGTATGTAGTTTCAAAAAATAAAACCCGATTATGGAGAAATTGAGAGCAAAAGCATTATTTAATATATTTTTAAAATGTGCTTTTTGAGCCCAATCATTTGGTAAGTACGACACGGTATGCTTCGATTTATTTTATAGAAAAAGATGATTCCGTGTTTCGGAAGGCACATAGAAACACATATGTGGGTCCCGAACACCATTTAGCATTTGATCATTAAACTACCCAAGGATTGGTTCTGATTTACTCTTTGGGTTGCGGAGGTCAGATGGCAGTCGCTCTGTATAAACCAGTAACCTCATCAAATCTCCTTGTTAGATAGCTGACCCCGGGAAAGATGCAACCGGGAAAAATTGCTCAGATGATGATGACGGAGAGGACGCCATATAGAATTTATTGTGTTGTCACATAGCCTGAATATAAATATATAAAAAATATACTTACTTGTGGATAAAAACCATCCTTAGTTTGATAATCGAACACATAAAAGAACGTCTTGGTGGGCCTGCGTGGGCCATCCTCGTCACTCAAAACGGGCTTAGGCCCGCCACTCAATAAGTCCCCACTTTGTACCAAAGGGGCGACGTATTGTGCATCGGACAAAGCGGCCACAGTCGCGTCCCTTGTGTTTATCGGGTTCTGTAACAAAGGATTATGGTAATGCATGGTAATGAACGTACAAACTTTTTACGTTCTGGCCCAAGTTTGCGCTTTACGGTGAGTTGGAGAGTGGTCTTTAGGTAAATAGTTTATGTTGTTGTGCCGAGATGGTTCCGGCCAAAAATAAGACCCCTATATTATTATATTGTAGACGTAGGTTATAGTAAAGTTATGTAAAGATTCAAGGAACTTAGGATTCTACAAAAGATACGTACAGGAATACTCTTAACTTTATATAGATAGATAGATAAACTCTTTATTTGTCTCACTAAGGCACACACATATAAATGTACACAAACAAATTAACACAAAAACAAAGACAATCAGTCGTAGTCGGTAAACCACAGTGACACAAAAAGGCAATAACTCAGCGTTAAAATTGCTCAGGGAGCAAACACTGATTTTCAGTCATTGCCGTCAAGTGGGGAAAACGTAAGCCTATCGGAAGAGCGATAAATAACATTACTCATATACAAAGTATGGACTTTTAAAGACTTGCGACTTTTTTGCGCTGCCTTTGCTTACTATTTTTAGTTCTTGAGAGATAAAAAGACAAATTTCATTGATTATTACATTAAAAATAAAACAATCAAACAACAAAAAATATGAAAAATTTTGTGGTTTTTATTTTCAAACACATTTATTTTATTTGGTGCTCCTTGTATTTCAACTTAGCATAATATTACAAATAAAAATATGCAGTTAAAAATTAATATCGCAAAGTATTCTAAAACGACGGTACGAAAACATTTTAAAAATACTTTTTAATTAAAATCGACGGGGAACTAAAATACCCTAAAACTTTTTATTTGATTTGAGTTGGTACAATTTTCGCTTTTTCAGGACGTAATCTAAATAACCCCGTACAACCCCTCGATATTGATAAAGCTACACCCCATTATGACCCCTACAAAAAAAGAGATAAGATATGAATTAGCTCAACCGATTCGTTCAAATCAATTGAATCCAAATGTTGACCAAACGAATATTTGTGCGAACCCAAAATCAAATTCAGGGACTTAATGGAGGGACTTGGTTTATTCTACCATTTGCTATATAGAACGATGGCCCGAATCATTTGGCAGTGTTTCAAACGAATATCGATTTTACGGAGAAAGATAGAAGATTGTAATTAGATTTGGCCTGATTGCGGGCTCTCCGTTCTACTTTGATAAACAAAACAAACCTCTACCGTTCTTTCCCAGTCGGTGTACTCGTTGATTATGGTGTAGAATATTTCACTCAAGTGATAAGTATAGGAGTTTCTCACGTACGTTCTGAAAGAAATGCAAATGTTAGTCAAGGAGACTAAGAGGCCGACAAGTTCGGAATTACATTAATAGATGGCGCTATAATTGCAGCTTAATGTCAGTTATATTACAGTACTCTACTATGCTTCGCCGTTTCCCTCAGACCATGGGAGTGTCACGAATTGTGTGAGTGTATAAGTGGCCAAGAATAGAACCACTCCATCTCTTTCTGTGGATGTCGTTACAGTTGACTAAAGGAATAACTACAAACAGCTCGTGTTTTCACTACATCCCAAATGCTTTACTTTACTTTGGGGCTTACCACTGACCTCCATATATACAAGTACGCTGGATCTATGATCGGCGTACTTGTACTCGGGCCATAGTGAGGCGAAAATCAAATCGCCTATGGCCCGGCTAGGCCATAGTGAGGCGATTTGATTTTCGCCATTTTGGCGCTGATCGCAAAAGCAAAGTAGAAGTGGGTGGGAACGGAACTATTATTAGACAGGGAAAATGACATCGATAAAAGTAATTTCCGAATTAATTACGTCAGATTTAGTTCTCTTCCCACGCATTGGGGGCGCTTCAAATAGGCACAATAAAGAGCTGTCATTTCTTAGGGTATCATAGGCCCAGCGTACTTATATATATGAAGGTCAGTGGGGCCTTACTCAATCTGTGTGATTTGTCACTGTACATTGATAAAAAAGTATATATTATTTTCAGTCTAAGCATTCCTTAAGAGGATTGATGTCAGGCAGAAGGCCGGACGTAAAGCTTATAGCCAAATTTATTAAACTGTTCCAACAATTTTTTCAACAATTTTTTCTCGAGATAATGTATAATAATATATAATTTTGTAAACATCACATATTGGAATAACATAAATAAATTGGATTTCCCACGATATGAAATGTAATCAGTCAGAGTCAATATCTTTTTCTTTCTCAAATATTAGTTATCAAATTCAATATTCTGTAGTAAATTGAAATAATATTTGAGTTTGCACAGCCAAAAGTTAAGATAGATGAAAACGTCTGAGAATATAAACTTCTCAGTTAATTAATTAATTTTAATTAACTTTAGAATTATAATGGTCACCAGTTTTAATTTGGTCGTTTACATTAATTTTATTACAAGTAGGTAATTAGAGAAAATTAAAAATTTAATTTTCTATGTCACTAATTTCAGTGGTTCTAGTCTATGAATAGTTTGGAAAAGCCTTGCCCTTGTACACTAAAAACTTATAATAAAACATTCAAAATCGCGTGTCTGTACATTTAATAAAATAATCAAGAAATTGTGTTGGCAATAAAAAGAGAGTAAATGAATACAATTTTTTATAAAACTTTTTTTTTGTATTTCTGTATGTTTACCCATAACACAAGTTTGGGTTAGCTCAATCTGTCTAATTTTTCCCTATTTATTTATTTATTTAATAGTAACTTACCTTAACATTCTATCTCTTTTATCCGGCTCAATCCCATTCTGGATATCATGAGCAGAAAACTTCCACAGCGCTTCACAAGTCACCACGCCAAACAACAAATCATACTTATTCTGAAACAGTCTCCTCCCACTATCACTCCTCTTTTTATGCAGGTTCATGTTCAAGTTCATGTTATTTAACGGTCCAAAACTCGGGAAATCTCCTGTTGAGTACATCGTTAAAAAATCCTTGGCGAAATCTGTCTTTATGACCACGCCGTCGACTGAAGGCCCGAATGCTGTTAAGAAGTTTGGAGGGGATATGTCTATTGATAATAGTTGTTCTATAGGCGCTTCTCGAAGACAGTCGACGATGACTTCATGGTCTTTCGACATGTCTTCAGGTATGTTGCAGTTCATGTGTCTGGCTAGCTTTAGGGAGTAGTATACGGGGTCGTCAACGATCGCCCAGGAGCTTAGTGCTGAGCCTGATAATAGTATTGCTCTGTGGAATAAACCTGAAAAAAAAACAACAAATATCAGTAAATCCCAAAACGGTTATCTCTCTGTCTCATCTAATCGAATTCCCAGTTGCATCCTCAGCTATAATGCTGTAAAGTTCTCATTTCAGGCTATACCTGACTCTTCTTCGACGTTCTTTGTTTCTTCATTTATAAAAACTTGTGGCTACAATATTTAATTTGATTATTTGCAAGTTTATTACTGTTCTTACGTTGCAATATAAATTTTATTTTCTTTATAACTCAATAAATTTAAAATTTAAACTTGTTTTTCATATTTTTTAATAAAATATAACTATTATGTTTGTATAGCCACCCAGATTTACGCAACTGATTACCAAGCTTAGCTTAGCTGTAAGGCCATAGATTCATATCTACCCTTCAGCGAAGCTTATCCTCTTTAAAATCTATTATGTGAAACATATCCCTACATTCTGTAGCCTCTAAAATGACATTACCTGGCATAACCGTCGGGGAGATCATAAGAAAATTGATGCAAGCTGCTCCCGAGCCGTGACCCATTAGGGTAATGTTCGTTGGATCGCCTCCAAACAGGGCTATATTCTGTTGCACCCAGTGCAACGCTGCAATCTGGTCCATCAGCCCGTAGTTAGCCACTCGAGCTTTCAGCTGCGGCGCCGGATTTGCGTTGAGGAAGCCTGAAATTAATATTATATTTTAAAACGAATATGAAAGTCTGGAACTTGTAAACGAGAAGGTATCGTTGTTAAGAACAAATTGGCATAAAAAAAGAATAAATTTGTTGGACACCTTATATGATTCAGTTACTTCAACAAAAACATCGTGGAAGAAAAGATCAAGGTTAGGAGAGGGAAAGGAAGGCAAAAAAGACGTTCATGCATGAAGTGACAAGGCAGAAATCGTGCCGTATAGGGAAGTCAAAAATTTGGTGGAAGATCGAGAGAAATGAAGAATACTCCACCAACAAGAATTTTTTTCTTAATTTTATAGATTTATTATAAGAAAATATAAAAGATGTATACAAAAAAATGTTTGAATCCGACTAAATAGACGATGGGCTAGACTAAGTAACGTGTCATTATTCATTTTTCTCTTTATATTAATTCATTTTACTAAAAATATCGAATATAAATAATCATTATTCATTATTCTCTTTATGTCAATTTATCTTACTAAAAATATCAAATATAAATAATAGTAGAAACCATTTCGGGTCAATCCTACGAAATATGTACATGTAAATAATTATCACAAAATGCCTTAATAAAGGTAGAATTCCGTGCATCGCGATCGATCGCGGCCGCCCGCGGCCTACGACTGTCGTCGGTTAGTCGCGACAATAGTTAGAGTATGAGAATGTATAGCACCGCTTCCGAGGCTTACGAAAGACGCGCGCGGCCGACAATTGTCGTAAGCCGCGCGCGGCCGTGTCTTAAAGTTGTTCGTCAGTTCCCTCTAGACGTGTGTCTTCCGAAGTTAAAATCATGGCCGAAGTGCTAATTGTCATTCTTGAAGAAGAAGAGAAGAATGAAGAGCTGCTGTTGCTATATTATGGAAATAGAGAACCAATCTACCCTATCTTTAAAAGCAGAAATGAAGAAGGATACTACCAAATATTGATTTAAAAGCATTTGTATTGTATTCCTAGACATGATTGTGCCATGAAATCCACGATGTTACTCAGCGCTTGAGCATGTCAATCAAGATACGCATGGCCGCGCGCGGCTCACGACATTCGTCGGCCGCGCGCGTCTGTCGCGGGCCACGGAAGCGGTGCCATACATTTTCATACTCTGACTATTGTCGCAAGCAACCGACGACAATCGTAGGACGCGCGCGACCGCGATCGATCGCGATGCATGGAATTCTACCTTAAGAGCTGACAACACAAAATTGAAAGAGCACGCTTAGCGAAATTGTCGAATGGATAACGTTTCTCTTGTCTACCACAAACCAAAAGGCATACCATTAAATTAAAATTAAAAGCAAGCGTTTAATATAACGAGAAAAACCAGGACTATTAATGACTAACAGCATGACGTTCCTTCCCAAACACCTACTACGAGTATGTCATTTTACGTCCAAATTTTTTGTAAGAGTAACTAATTATTTGGTAAGAAAAAAATGGTTTTATTTTTTATACGAACAAACTGAAACTGAATCAGATTCCACTTTTAAATTGCAATTTATTTCTCATTTGCACAACTACAGCGCGCATCTCTCAAGGGACAACTTTAATTTCGTAGAACGTACACCCTGGGCAAGTTTAAAACCCGCTTTTCTGATTTCAGCGAAAAGGTAATAAAACTAGTGACTCTGCGAGCTGTAGACTTCGCAATACTGTTTTTACGAAGTTACGTGACATTTTTACGACTTCTAAAAAAATACCAAAATCCTTATCTTAATTTTTTTTTATAATCAACGCATCTGCAAATTTTCACGAGTGTTTTTTTTCTTCGATTTAATGTTTTTTCATATTTTTAGGTTGAGAAATGCGATCTGTACAGGCCGTACAGCCGTACGCATTCTTGGCCACTTTAATCTGTAAATAGTAGTACATAAACTAGTTTAAAGGGTTATCTAGAGCTGCATAAGACAAAATCACAAACATCACCGTTTCATCTTAAATAATTTGTATTAAATGGTGACGGCACTGAAAAATTCATGTATTATTTATTAACAATAATAAAACCTTTCGTCATTTGTCAGTTCAAAAAATTATATTTTGTCTATTAATGGTTAGTCGGAAATAGCGTTTTTGCTTCAAGGTAGTTAAAAGTATAATTTGTGTGATTTTTATTAAATTAGAATATGTTTACATCGGTTTAGGCGTAATAAAACAACACGAATTACAGCGCGTGTTATAAAAATAAATAAAAAGTTGTTTCATTTACCCGAAACTTTGAAACTTGTTACAAAAATATATAATCAATCCCCAAACAAAATATAAAACCAAACAGTAGGAATGCTTATTCGTTGTAATGTTACATTTCTACTTATGGTACAAGACAAAGAAAAATTCTATTTGAAAAAAGCATTTCCATGTAACGTGAAATCCTTTGCTTCGTTGGGAATCGTTCGTTTAACAAATAGATCTAAAGATATTCTCTTCAGACTCCTTTTAAAATGAGGGAAATTTTATTTTATCATTTTGAACAACTTTCCTACTAGTAAAGAAAATAAATATTGTAAAATACTGATTGATAAGTGAAGGCTTTTAATCTTATAAAATTAAACGATTACGTGATCTGCTGCTATTAAAAATAGAAGAAAGATTTTCATACTATTGTTTAAACTTCTAATGAATTAACTTAACTAATTTGTACTTTTTTAGAAAAATCATAAAATGTTATAGTTAATTCTTTTCTATTTTTGTTCTTTTCAGTTGAAAAACTTTACACCCAAAAATATTTAGCATTCTTTACAACGCCCAAAGATTTATCTCAATTTGGATAAAGGAATTAAAGAGACGTCAAAACTTCCAGCGATGTCTTTTTATTTCTCGAAATATCTTGAACGCCAGTGACACCGCCAAACTTGGGGCCCTAAAATGTGGAATTAAATCAAGCCCCGAAGGCGTGGATTGTAAGGCTGCTTTTACATTGAACATTGTATTATAGTGTGAATATACATACATACATACATAATATCACGCCTGTTTCCCACAGTGGTAGGCAGACTATGGACCTCTACTTACGACGATCCTGACAAACCTCTTTTGCTTCATCTAAACTCATCAATCTCATCATTTTAAGAAATAGACAAAAATGTATTTTTTATAATGCGTGCATCATCATAATCATCATCGTCAGCTATCGAGGAACCACTGCTAGGCATATGCCACCTTCTGTCTGCGCCATTTTGTTCTATCCCTTGCTATGGAAATCCGGTTCCTTCCAGCATTCTGCCTGAAATCGTCAACCCACCTAGCCGCCGGACGTCCCATGCTACGTTTCCCATTTCTGGGATACCACTCGGTGACGGCCTTACTCCACCTACCATCGTTCGTTCGAGCCAGGTGTCCCGCCCAGTTGCATTTTAGAGTTGCAACCCGAGTACGTCGTGAACTTTCTTTCGACGTCGGATCTCCATAACGCATGGATCTATACTGAACTTAATTTCTCTTCCATCTGAGTTAGTACATCGGTATGGCTTTTTGAGACTACCGACGTGGGATTCGTGCTATTTTCCTTAAAGATCGACCTCGAGGCACGGTACCCTTTATCCACTAATTTTGAATTCACATCACCAATTTATAATAAATTAAACTAAAGAAATAAATTTCATTTAAACCGTTACATTAATAAATTAATTAATTTATATAAATCAATAATGTACCATAGAATGTACCAGCTGCTTCTCTTCCCACGCAGATCGTAAAAGCCGATCGAGGGAATGGGCAAATATGCAAATCATGTTAACAGGCGATGCGGCTAGCAACCCATCACTGTATTGATTGCTTTTCCATCTTCTTGCCCACCATGACGCTAAAAGTGGCTTTTGGGTCTTGCGGCCCTGGGCTCTGCATAGAACCGCAAGACCCAAAATGCTCTGTCTGCCCCATTAGGGATAAAGACGTGATAGTATGTATGTATGTAATAATTATTGTGATATTTATAAATTAAAATCTACAAAAAATTAAATGACTGGGTATATGATTTCTATCGCTCTTGTATTACATCTAAGGGCTCTTACAGACAGGTGACACTAAGCTTTCGACACAGGTTGGCCTGACACCGGCACCGACACCGACCTGATTCGAGGGCATACTACCATAGCCACAGCATTCAGAAGACTTTGGCCTATACTTTCCATATTGGCCAGATGGGTTGGAGAGATCTCATTGATGTTTTATAAACTTTATTTAGCTTGTATTTCCTACGACATCCATGGGAGGACTTGGAGTAAGTAAGAGCTAAATTGTTTTTAAGAGCAATAAAACCTCATTGTTGTAAGAGCTCGCTTATCTGTAAGAGTACTAAAACCACATTGTTCATATTCTTTTCACCTTCCCAATATATTTATATGCATTCCTCAATAAAAAAATCTGAATCTTTAATAAGTTGATAGGAGGTAAAATACTTTACTCGAGAGGCAATTTTAATTTGAGAGTGCATGTAAGAGTAGCGGAACGGAACAAAATGCGCGAGGATCGTATTTACACGGAACTCAAACGGAACTTGTAAAAAGGAAGGAGTCCCGTCCATTACGAATGTCGGCAAAGTTTGCTCGGGACAAGTTTTTTTGGTCCTTTTTCATAATATGATGAAACGGCGACGAGGAAAGTTTCTTTAGGAAAGTTGTTCCAAAGCAAATGCCTACAAATTATTATGTAAACGTACGTAGCGCGAGTAAGATAAATGGCTTACTCGGAGCCATTAGTATCATAAATAGATACCTATGTAATTAGGAAAACGCCCACACATATATTTCTCATAGGTCTAGTTCTATCTAGGTAATACAGCAACACTAGTCATTATCTTAAATAATTTGTATTTTATGTGTTTGATTAAAAAATTATACCAATGTTTATGCAAAATATGTACATGCAAAATTTGTACATATCTAGAATTTAAAGTACCTATCAATAATTTCCTACTCGCTCATCTTTATGTCCCTTAACATCTGAGTTTTTACTTAAGGTTGAATAATACTAAAGAATGCACTAACTTCAAGTCCACCTTTTGCACCAAATATAGTCAAAACGGATTAATCGTCGTATGAATAAATAATTTTGTAATCTATATAATATTAATATGAATATAGCAAGTACTCGAAAAATCTAATGTTTAAAGAAATTTATAGATAAATTTTCTGTCGCTCTGGCAAATGACAGTTCTGAGTGATGGAAAAGGATGGCAGTATAGAATATATTTATTTATTTATAGAAAAGAGCTGTTTCGTACTAAAAAGTGAGATCAAACCCTTAGTCTTTCTAAACATACCTATTAGTAAAACAAATTCAACACGCGAAAACCACATTAAGAAGCATTTAATTAGGCTTTTCTTTACTTATTTAACACGCACATCGCGCATTAACTGGTCTTTCAACACGTGACCTTAATTAGTACTGTAATAATTTGCTAATTATAATAAATACTAATTTTTTATAACTGAATTATTTGTAATGCAGTTTTAGTAGTAATTAATTGTAATGTAGTAGTAGTAAATGAGATTCTGAAATGGCACGAATGAAGTGACATCTTGTCTATATTTTTTACATTGGTAATAAATACCTTTGTGTCATAACAGAATCGATGGAAGACCTAAGTACTATGCTTGGAGACCTAAATCGAGTTTCCCAACAAGTGGGCCTTCAAAATGAACATGGACAAAACGAAAGTAATGTTGAATGTCCATGTTGTCCCTCAAAGTTGTAGACCAGTATATTTATCTGGGTCGATTGATCCAGGCAGGTAGTTCCAGCTTCGAGGAAGAGGTCTTTAGACAAATCCGACTCGGCTGGTCAGCGTTCGGGAAGCTACGTAGTGTCTTCTCGTCAAGTATATCTCAGTGTCTTAAGACTAAAGTTTACAACCAATGCGTGTTACCAGTGATGACTTATGGCTCTGAAACATGGTCCCTTACTATGGGTCTCATAAGAAGGCTCAAGGTCGTGCAACGCGCTATGGAAAAGGGCTATGCTCGGTGTTTCTCTACGTGATCGAATTAGAAATAAGGAAGTTCTCGAATAGCTTGCTAAGACAGCCCCGTCGTATGGATTTGCTGAGCTGTACGAATAACTATGCATATACTAAAACTAGCAGTGCAAGTTTGGCAGTGCTACTATTTATGAGAAAGAAATAACGAAAACACTTCCTAATACTCCCAACCTGTAGTTCAGCGTAGCAACTATGAGATCGGTTTAGCTTGCTAAGACAGCCCCGTCGTACAGATTGGCTGAGCTGTACGAATAACTCTCCCTGTGGATGTATACTAAAACTGGCAGTGCAACTATTTCTGAGAAAGAAATAACGAAAACACTTACCTAATACTCCCAACCTGTAGTTCAGCGTAACAAGTATGAGATCGGTGTAGCTTGCTAAGACAGCCCCGTCGTACGGATTGGCTGAGCTGTACGAACGACTCTCCCCGTGGATGTATACTTAAACTAACAGTGCTAGTTTGGCAGTGCTACTATTTATGAGAAAGAAATAATAAAAACACTTACCTAATACTCCCAACCTGTAGTTTAGTATGACAACTATGTACACAAGCAATCGGTATGTGATCGGTGTAGCAAGCTACATCGATCACATAGCGATTGCTTGTGTACAGCCCCGTCGTACGGATTGGCTGAGCTGTACGAAAAACTCTCCCCATGTATGTACGAGTATACTAAAACTGGCGGTGCTAGTTCGGCAGTGCTACTAATAATGAGAAAGAAATAACGAAAACACTTACCTAATACTCCCAACCTGTAGTTCAGCGTGACAACTATGAGATCGGTGTAGCTTGCTAAGACAGCCCCGTCGTATGGATTGGCTGAGCTGTACGAATAACTCTCCCCGTGGATGTATACTAAAACTGGCAGTGCTAGTTTGGTTTCGTCCACTGAAAAGAAAACTGAATATTAAAACAAGAAATAAATCCTCAATGCTGATCTGGGACAAAAGACAAAAATTAAATGTACCAGTTGCTTATTATATTCCCGCGCAAATCGTAGTCGATAGATCGAATAGGGGAAGAGGCGAATCATGTTAACCTATCATTATATTTTGATTTGTTTTTTATTTTCTCCTCGTGGCCTTTGGGTTTTGTGGTTCTACGCTTTCTTTTATGTAAAATCCAACTCTCTTTATTCATTGATAACAAGATTAACAATTTTTTTAATTTAGGATTATTTATTTGTTAGCTTTAACGGTACGTCTATCGAGAAATATAACGAAAAAACAATTATAATAACATCCAATATGAGAATTATTGATTGTACATATCGTATTATAAATGTTATGTAGCTGTAATCAAATATTTGATTTATTACAGGATGTTTATTTATAAATTCGAACGGGCTTTAATTGTTTGTTCTCCCGGTCCCGAGCTTGAGTTGTTTACCTTAAAATTGGAAAACATGTGTATCATGCTTAAAGAGAACTTGGTGGCTTGATGGAAGTACACATTACGAGCGTTTCCATAAGTTAAGTGGCACTGGGCGTGGTCCGCACTTGGATGCACGGCTTCAAGTGGCATAAAAAATCCTTGAACTTCCTCGCTACGTAAGCCGATGGTCCTAGGTGCCATCTTTATACGGCTGCCGACAAGCTATGTCAGATGCCCTTAGACAGAGTGAAAAGTTTGACATCAGTATTGGCAACTTACACACGCACCGAACAAACTGTATTTAATCCGATTTTATGTGAATATAATTTTAAAACCTTTATTATTTTCTTTACTAGGTCCAGTATTTAATACCGAATACATACATACATACTATCACGTCTTTATCCCTAATTGGGCAGAAAGAGCACATGGGGTCTTGCGGCTCTATATAAGTATTTTGTCATTTTGTAACAATGAGTCCTAGTTAATAAAGTAATAAAAATAATAAATAAATAAAAGAGTTTAAACAAACAAATAATTAGTTAAAATATTTTTTTAAAGATCCAAATACGTGTTTTTCGGAGAGTTTTTTTTTAAATAACAAGTATATATTTTCTTGTTAAAAAAATTTGTCCTACGTATAACATTAATTTTTACTGCTTTAACGAGTATGTTCAAACCCATCTCACATAAACTTTCAAGTTCAGCCGCTGTGCAAGCCCAGGAAATTAAACTTTGCACCAAACAGTAGCCAGTTAATTGACTGAAAACAAATATTGTTTCCAATACACTAATTGTTTGTATTGAATTGTGTGTATTGAATTAAATTTATTAAACTTTTTAACTAACTCAGCTTCCTTGTACAAAATTGATTGTTTAAATGGATTTGACAAATAAGATAATGTTTACTATATACATCATTTCTTTATCTGTATTTGTTATAGATATAGTATTTTGAATACTAACATAAATGTAATGTAATTAATTTATTTAATGCTGAAATTTTTATCGAAATCGGTTTTATTTGGAAACGTGACAATCATTATATGATTTTAGAGTTTCACGGTCACAATTACTGTTATTAGTATTACGGTACGGTACGATATTAATCGCGGTAAGTCCCGTAATACTAATAACCGTGACAATCATTGACATTTTATTGTACCTATTTTCATCTGTTCTGTAAGTATTAAAAAGAAAGACCACTAACTACCTAATTTTCTTAATTAGCGGTATATTTACAAACATAAAATTTTATTTTTATAAATCATATAATACATTTAATCATTAGTAGTTAAATTATTGTTTTGTTGATTATTTAGTTTTTTTTTTTGAGTAATAAGTATTTAAGTGGGGCTCCCATACAATTTTTATAGATAATGGTACGAAGCCCTACGTGCGCGAGTCCGACTCTCACTTGGCTGGTTTTTTAATGTAGGTATCTATCTATACTTAGATTTAATTATAGTTACTCTACACAACCTATTAAAAAGGCATTCAATGTTTCCTTTTTGTCCCTGATATTTAAAAAAAAACCTTTAACATTAACATCTAGTATACCGTTGCGTAGATTTACGCAAAAATGTATTGTTTAACTATTGTGGCTGGAATTTTAGCAAACAAAGGGTTAAAATATGTTAAGTAAATATAAACACTGCCTTTAATTAAACGCAAGAATGAACGTTGAATGAAGAAAAATAAATGGTATTTTGTTTTCTTTAAGGGAGCGTTTTTAATTAATTTTCGTCAACAACCCTAAGGCACTTGTCATTTACAGACAAAATTGTACAAACAAAGGAAGTCAATAACTCAAAATGGAAAATCAAAGCTCGTTATAACACTATTTTGTTTTAATAACAAAAGATTTTTTGGCTTAGTTGTTAATTTAATTTTGTAATGATTTAATTAAATATTTTTGACCATATGGGCATTGACTTTGATTTATACATCTAAATAATTGTTCAAAGATTTGGTTAGTGATTTAAATTAAATTATTTTTATTACAACAATAAATTCACAAATTAAAACTTTTCATACAAATTACACTAAAAAAAACTTTAAACTAAAATTAAAAATAAACATTATACGATATATATATATAAATTTCAAATAAAACTAATAAATACTACCACAGCCATACTTGGCCAGAGCAGCCAGATGACTTGGCCTACACTCTTCGCTGGACAGACGGGTTGGAGAGGTCTCATTGATGTTTATAAGGTTTGTGTAGCTTGTATTCCCTAAGTCGCCTTCTACGACATCCACGGAAGGGCTTGAAGTGGCCCTATTCTACTCTGCCGAAAACCTCACGGCATTAATGATCAGATATTTAAAATAAACACCTAAATTTTATATTTTAATGCTTTACAAGCAGTGCTTTGAATCATCAGTCTTCATACATCCTTCTGAAGCGTTTATTTTCAAAATCGTGTACCTTTTTGAAAAATATATTCAACAAAGAAAATAATTCACAATTTATACGGTGTACGTGCTTATTATCAGCTCGTATGCAAAGCAGCTATTGTAGTTATTGTATACCCGTAATGGACGAGTGTGTGCACTACGCATAAATTTTCATTACGTTGCCTTTATAACATGAGTGTTTAACACAATAGCAAAGATGTACCTCAATCTATAATTAAAATACTTACTACTATTTTAAAGTTTAATCTTTTGTTATAAGTTGGGGTGACAACACAGCGGTCTTTCTATGCTGGGGTTTTTATTTGATTACCTAATGTATGATACAAAAAAATGTGCAGTCAAACAATTATGTTGTTTATAAACGCATTTGAATAATATCAAGAAAGCTACTAAAATTTATTAGAAATTATGTTGTATAAAATGTGTAAAGGGTTTAACTTACATTTCAAGCACGTTTTGTAAAATCTACTAAAATCATTGCAAGGACTTTATTTTGCGAGCTTATTTCTTGGCCTTTGGAATCATCATGAGTATTATAAATGTATGGCATATTTCAGTTTGCGTATTTATGTTTAAGCTGTGTCGTGATATAATACAATATGCTATATAAATGTAAAAAAAATACTTACTTTGCAAAGGAGCGAATATGTTTAAATATAAACAATCTTCACTTTGATTCTTAAGATAAGGCATCAGTCTTTTCAAATATTCTAGTCTGCCCTTGGGCATTTTGTCTAAAATGGTCCTTTCATCGTCTAGGTCTGGTAGCTTCTGGGGACAGGCTGGACCTGGCCTGTCCGACACTCTGACTCCATCCCACGGTGAAGGGGTTCTTGTTGGACTAAATCTAAAACAATATAATGATTATTAGACTTAGAGAACGGGTTACTCTCGTATAGAGTCAGCTACTGCCGACATGTTTCGACCTCATCCGGAGGTCTTCATCAGGGTGAATGTGGCTACAGGCCCGTACACCGCCCCGGCTTGCAACACACTGATGTTAGTTGTGGGTCGCGCGAGGCGCGCGGGCGGCGCGGGCGATAGCCCTAGGCGCCCGCAGTGACAGTACGGTAGCCATCTGACTCTATAGAGAGTAACCCGTACTTTAAGTATAATAATGACTGTATCTCAGGTTAGTTTTAATAAAAAAAAAAATGATTTCCTGAGGAATATTAAGGGCTCTTACAGACAAGACTATATGCCCGTGACTCTGGTCGCTAACGGTAGCGAAATAATTCGGTTCGCTAAAACTGGTTGTCGACAGGGGTCGCGAGCTGTCTTACTGAGCCCTAACAACAAATGACAAAGACCTAGTTAAATAGATTACCAGTCGTATTTTCTGTTTCAATAAAAATTAATCATTAGGTGGCCAGAAGCAGTTGAGTAAAGTTCTCTCCATTAAAACACAATCACAAACTTTGATTGAGAAGTATATTGGTCTAGATCACCTTTTAAATATTTGACGTGATGAAAGTGCACAAATTTAACATAATTTGAATGCATTGTAAAAACTTAATAATACTACGTTTCGAAATAAAGTAATTACCTGTTTGATCCAACCGGAGGCGTTGCGTATGGCACACCAAGGAAAACTTCAAGAGGACTCAAATATCTGTGCTCATCCATAGCCAAAACTATGCCCTGTAATTTCCCAAATTTAGTTTGAACTATCCTACTGCTTATTTTAAATTTCACATTAGCTTTCGGGATCGGACTCGAAGGGTTGAGGTAAAACTTTTTGTAGTCCTCATAGTTACTATACGCACTGTTTTCGGGGTTGTAAAACTTGTTGTTATGTACAAAACTTTCACTATTGTAATACGGGTCCTGTTCAAAATTGACTTTTGTGTAATCTACGTTTTCACTGGCGTGTTCATGTTCTTTATAGTCTTCATCATGATGTTCGTCACTCTGATGATTATTTAAATCTTTGGCACTATCACTGAACTGTCTATTCATATTTGCTGTATTCGAGTTCACAGTTTGCACTGATATACACGTCACAACTAGAACGCAGTATAAATTAAAACACACTACTTTTTGGGCGGTATTTTTGTATCTTCCATTCTTGTTAAAATTATCACACATGCTCGAACAAGTTTTAGTCCGTGCCTTTTGGATGCGTCCGTTTTGAAACATATTTCATCATGTTATCATTTTTTTGCCTTCATCCATTTGATTAAATGTCGCAGTTCGGTCCTCTGCATCTGTAACAAACAAAAGTTATTTATATTTCTCGTTTCGCAGCGTGTAGAAAATTTATTCCTATTTTAATCTCGCAATTTCGGGATAGTAAATTTTTCTGGGATTGTCAACATAAAGTATACTATTCTTATTTCTTTACTGTGCAATGATTGTGCATGGTCGCAATTATAACATTTTTTACTTCAAAATGTTTGTAGTGACACCAAATTTAAAAATACGCACGTTTTATATAACAAAAAACCAAAAGAATAGACTTAATAAATCAACTAGAGCAAAGTTTGGTTTAGTAACAATCAATTTTTTTTATTTTTTATTTGCGTAATCTGTGCAATAAGCGGTGTAGAGAAGCTAAACGGAAACACATTCACGATAACGTAGAAAGCTGTCCTCCAAATAAGCTCTGGAAATTCTTAAATGGCATAGGTGTGGGTAAACAATCTTCAGATGTTAATTATGGACTGGACATTGACAATCTTAATAAACACTTTTGTTCTTCTCCTTCTGTCCTTGATCCTAATAATAAACAGAGAACTCTGGATGTTTTAGAGTCCAAACCCAGGCCCGACTGTCCTGCTTTCCAAATTGACTTAATGACGGTAGATGATGTAGTTAAAATTATTGCCAGCTTAAAATCGAACGCTGTTGGAAATGATGACATTTCTCTTTCTATGTTAAAACCCATTGCATTTCTTGTTGCTCCAGTATTGACAAACATCTTTAATTGTTCTATCTCCACGGGTATTTTTCCCACAGCATGGAAGTATGCTCACATTATTCCCATCCCCAAAAAATCCAATCCTTCCTCTCTATCTCATTTTCGTCCCATTTCCATTCTGCCTGTTCTATCAAAAATCCTTGAGCATTTTGTCCAAGAGTGTTTGACCAAGTTTTTATCTAGTCACAACTTGTTGAGTGAATATCAGTCTGGTTTTCGCCCCGGGCACAGTACCACAACAGCACTTGTGAAAATTACTGATGACATCCGTTCTCACATTGATAAAAAAGAACTTACTATCCTAGTACTGTTAGATTTTACCAGTGCATTTAATACTGTAGACTTTGAGATTCTTCTTAGTATTCTCCACTCCTTAAACTTCTCTTCATCTTCTCTTACATGGTTTCGCTCCTACCTTCTTGGACGTCGTCAGCTGGTAAAGTTAGATCAGCGCAAATCTGATTGGTGTGAACTAGCTGCGGGCGTTCCTCAGGGTGGAGTTTTGTCTCCTATTCTATTCTCTATTTTTATTGATGGTATAACTTCCACTCTCTCTTCTTCGTTCCATTTGTATGCTGACGATCTGCAGTTATATTCAGCCGCCCCTCTCGATAGTATTGACAACGCTATAAGTGTCATCAACTCTGACCTTGCTGATATTGCGGAATGGTCGCGTAACTATGGACTTATGGTTAATGCGGAAAAATCTCAGGCGATTGTCATTGGTAGTCCTTACTTCATTTCAAAATTTAATTCTTTATCTACTCCTAATGTTGTTTTAGATGGGAATATCATTCCTTTTACTCCTACAGTAAAAAACCTAGGAATTATTTTTGACGAAACGCTCTCATGGTCAGCACAAATAAATGAGGTGAGCCATAAGTTATTTGTGGCTTTGCATTCCTTAAGAAGACTCAAATATTTTCTTCCTATGAGCACAAAAATCTTATTAGCTCGCTCCCTACTGATTCCCGTCTTGGACTATGCGGATGTAGCATATCTTGATCCTACCGAAGAACTTTTAAATAAATTGGAGCGTCTACAAAATCAAGCCATTCGATTTGTCTTCGGTCTCCGTAAGTATGACCATATTTCGGAGTTCCGGAATAAACTCCACTGGCTCCCAATCAGAATTCGCAGGAACACCCATATCCTTTTCCTTTTATTTAAAATCCTCTACAATCCCTCCACTCCTGTCTATCTGAAACGACAATTATCTTTCCGAAAGGTAGATGATCGTCTACGTGTTTCTAAAAACCCGCCCTTGGACACTCCACCGTATTCCACGCAGACATATGCCAAGTCTTTTTCAGTCATGGCGGCAAGGCTTTGGAACTCTCTTCCTGATGATGTGAAAGTGGCTACGTCGCTCAATTTTTTCAAAACTAAACTCCTTTAATCTTCTATTGTTACTTCAGACATATAAGCTTTACATTTCGTTATTGTTAAGTAAGTACAATTTGTATTATATATATATTTTATGTATGTTTATGTATGTTTATGTATATTTATGTAGGTTTATGTATGTTTTTGTAAGTATATATCTTGTAGCAAGTATGCATGTGTAGGTATTTAGTTAGATATAATGTTAGTTTCATTTATCCTGTGTAAGTACGACCTTCTATACCCTTCTTGTGAGTAATTGTCCTATCTTCTTATTCGCCGGTTGACTGGAAGAGATTCCATTATGGGATAAGTCCGCCGTTGTCAATTAATTCTATTGTTTTTGTGTGTAATTGTGTTTTTTCATAGTACAATAAAGTTATTACAAACAAACAAACAAATTTCTGTACATTTTTATTTTTACCTACTCAACTCGTCCAGTAGTCAAATTTATAAGATTAATTTAATCGTATTATTAGAATTTCAGTTATTCACAAAACGCAAAAAGGGTCGATTTTCCGGGATCCAGAATTCCCCAGCTATCAGGCAAAGAGAAAATTGTGAGTCAAGTAAAATTATGATCGTTTCCCCTTTCGTTCCGTTTATTATTATTTACTACTTCCTCTTCCCTTTCTCAGAACTTCCCAGATTAATTATGTTTGCCTTCGTAGATTTGATCACAACAGAAATGTTTTACTTGAACTGCTATGATCAGTATTGTTTTTCCTTAATATCCTTTTTTTAACCTTCAAACAAAAGGAGGAAGGTTATGTTCGTTGATTTTTCGAGGATGCCATGACCGATTTGGAAAATTCTTTTTTGTTTGAAAGGCTATACTTGCGAGGTAGTCTTATGGTAAAATTTTATCAAAGTAGGTTCTGTAGGTGAAGTTTTTTTAGTTTTGTAAAATTACTTCTTTTGATTAGTTTTTTTTCTTCGTCCACCGCACCGGTTGTCTGTAAGATATCATTCCAAGCGAAAAGACTGCCTGTTAGTACCTCTGTATATATTTTCAAGCATACAACTTTTTAAATTTAGTTAGTATAGTAGTAGCATTAGAGATTTTTTCATTAAATTTTTTCTAATTGGGTAAAATTAGTTTACCTTTTAATATACTTTGTAATTCTTATTCCACCTCTAGTTGATGCAAACTAGCTTTAATATTTTAATTAATATTATACATAGCTTTTTTTTCTTACATTAATGTTAGGCGTTGAAACAAATCGCATTATTTTTGAGATCTTCCCATAGTTACTACAGCAAGTGATTTTATTTCGATTCACATTTATTTTAACAAAATGTTTAAAATGATGGACTGCACCACCTCTCATACTATCCTATCTAATGTTATAAATGCGAAAGTGAGTTTGTATATTTGTTTGTTTGTTAACACTTTAAGCTTCAACCACTAAACCTATTAAGATGAAATTTGATATAGATATAGTTTGATACCCAGGGAAGGACATTGAATAGTTTTTATTCCAAAATTCCCTCGGAGATCGAAGCCCAGGGGCACAGATAATATATAGAATATATTCTTAGAAAATTAAACAGTCCTGTTTGCGCTTTCTTTCAAAAACAAAACTGTGAAATTTTAATAATTAAATCATAAAACAATTTAAAATATTAAAGGGTAAAATAAAATATCAAAATACAAGTGCTTCTAAGATTAAAAGCTAAGTATTAAAAATGATAAAGATAAGATGAAACACTTAGTCAAGAAGCAGGTTAATACAAGCCACTTTATTCAAAAAATCTAGACACTAGAAGTAATTGCAAAACGGTGTTAAAATGGCTCAAGCTTTATATAGATTAAAATATTTAGAGTTAATTCTTCTTCTTATCGTGTGTTAGTGACTAATACTAGTATCAGAGTTTTTAAACCGCCTTAAAGGCCTCGGAAATGGTTCAAGGTAACGACCAATGTCAAAGATAGTGACCGGGACCGACGGCTTAACGTGCCCTCCGAAGCACGGATCATCTTACTTATCGGACAATTAGGTGATCAGCCTACAATGTCCTAAGCAAACTAGGACAACAACACAAAGTCTTTACCCCCGCCGGGAATCGAACCCGCGACCTCCGGGTATGAGCCGAACGCTCTAACCACTACACCACGGAGGCAGTTAAAATTAAAGTTTAATCATCATTGTCGTTGTAGAAATAGACTAGAGACAAAACATTTTACAAGATAATGTTATTCGAAGATTCAATTATGAAGAAGTAGGCAGGGTAAAAAAATTATACTCCTTTAATTTAATTTTTAGTTTAGTATCCACGTATATTAACTTTAGTTACTAGTTTTAGTTTAATAATTAAATAGGTACCTATAGTAATAAAATAGAAGGAAAGAGAGGAGTAGGAAAACCCAGAAGAAAATTTATAGTAAAATAAAAGAAAAATTAAACGTGAAAACATATAAAGAGGTTAAGAACTTAGCGGAAGGAAGAGAGACATGGAAAGCACTCCACCGACAAGAGCCCAGCTCTTAAATATAAGAAGAAGAAGAAGTAATAAAATATTTTTTATAATATTAGTATGTCTGTTTATTTCAATAAATGTTGATTGAGTTATATCTCAACTATAAAGATGCGTATTAAGTAAGTTTCAATATAAGATGATTCGATTTGATTTGAAAATAAATTCTTGGTAGAGCATTACACCACATGTTGTCACAATTGCTATGAATATTTCTGAATACCCTTGTGCTTTGAGAGGTCGAGACTCTATTCGGGATTAGTTAGAATGTGACGTGTTTTCACAAATAAAAGGATTCTGATCTTATTAGAGGAGTATTTGGCGGGTTCAGTTGAGGTTTGTTTTAAATTCGTGTAATTTTATTCTAACTTAAAACTAAAAACTAAATTAAATGTAATTTTGCAAATAGATTGTACAAAATTGGTTTGTAGTTTAATGTTATAAATGCTTATGCTCTTTAATAATATCGAAAAAGTTTCTTTTTTTATTCAATTTTCTTACCTTATTTCATTCTACGTGACGTCGGGACAGCACGTGGGTCTTCAATGGAATATTATGTAGAAATATTTAAAAAGGTGGCGTTCGGCCGTTTAAATTATAAAATGAATTCGGGCAGTCCAATGAAAGTGTAGTAAATATGAAATGAATTTAGCGGAGAGTTTCACCGCGCGACCGCACGGGATGGGTGAGATGATCGCATTTTAGTGCCTGGTTATCTCAATTTTATTTTTTAGGTTAAGAAAATCAACAGCCTAAATTTTTTATATATTTAGTGGTTTTGCCTTTATTTTTTCGTAGCCATTGATGGGTTTATTCACACAAAAAATAAAGGTTGAGAAAAGAAAGAAATACTGGCTAACTATATAAAACACCTGGTCTGTTAAAAAACAATAATCCTCTATGTAAAATACAACAAATATTAAAAAGAGGGAAATGGAAAAAACGTGTATTAACTAAAATGGGTTTAGTAAACCGTTGTATTTTTTAAATATGAGAGTAAATGTAGAGTGTTGTAGCTACAAATCTTCTCGGACTGATTTCGGTACGTTTTTTTTACGTCCCAAGCAAGTCTCCTTGCGGTGGTAACTAGGTTTGATGAAAACTGGTGCAGCCCTTTTAAAGTTATTGGGGGTTAACGCTTAAAAGTCCAGACTTTCAAGCGCCATCAAGAGAAAGACCAGTCTTTCTCTAGCAAATAATAGATGGCGTAAAGGATAACAAGTCGAATCATTAGTTACTCTGCTCATCACTAGATGGCGTTCTTAATAAATAAATAATAAATATAAATATAGGGACAAATTACACAGATTGAGCTAGCCCCAAAGTAAGTTCGAGACTTGTGTTATGGGATACTAACTCAACGATACTATATTTTATAACAAATACATATATAGATAAACATCCAAGAACCAGGACAATTTGAATAAGGCCATTTTCCAACTTGCCCTGATTGGGGATCGAACCCAGGACCTCCGGATTGGCGTTCTAGCGTGTTGACCATTACGCCACGGAGGTCGTCGTTCTTGACAGTCGGTTTTTTTTTTATTTACTTAGCAAATAAACTTGATCGTTCCTCCTTTATGTTCATCACCCTAAACTCCAGGCTCCAGACAGTGTCTACCTCTTTATGGATATAGATGTGATAGTGTTTGAGGAACGTAAATTAAACGTGGAATTTTACAGAAATTAGCGAGATGATTGCATTAAGCGCTCGTTATATTTGGTTTATGACTGGCAAGTGGAACTTTAATTGTTTATTACGGTTGTTTATTTATCATAGGATAATTATGAATTTGACTTTTATTGTTATTGCTTTTATAATGAAGAGTAAGGACGCTTATCTCTTCCAAAATGTTTATTACTTGAAACATTCGTATTTTTAATATACATAAGCTAAATAAGTCCTTCTAATGTAATGTATTTCGTATCCTTAGTAACCGTAACTTTTTCAAAACCAAGACCGACTTCACCTACAAACCGTTATAATAAAATTTCTATATGTATTCATTATTCTTTCAAACAAAAAAAAAGAATTTTCCAAATCGGTCGAGGCGAATAAGTCCTTCTAATGTAATGTATTTCGTATCCTTAATAACCGTTACTTTTTAAAAACTAAAAACCAAATTCACTTACAAACTATACAACCGTTATAATAAAATTTCTTTGGGACCACTTGACAAGAATTTTCTGTATTTCGTATCCTTAATAACCGTAACTTTTTCAAAACCAAGACCGACTTCACCTACAAACCGTTATAATAAAATTTCTATATATATTCATTATTTTTTCAAACAAAAAAAAGAATTTTTCAAATCGATCCAGGCGTCTTCGAGTAATCGGTTAACAATAAATACATGCACAAAAAAAGATCGCGTCGAATTGATAACCTTACTTACTTTTTTTCACAGCTTTTTATATGATTTTAGAGTTTTGCGGTCACAATCACAAAAAACGATATTAACGCGGTAAGTCCCGTCATACTAATAACTATATCATTTACATATCTATACATTACTCAAGAGTCCCTACCCTAGACTAAAATACACCTTTCCATACAAACGTAGTCTACGTTTTATTTCGAAACGATTATCCAGTTTTGACAATTTTACAGTAGGAAACCAGTTATTACCCTAGATAATTGCAATTTCTTTAAAATTACCAATTTTTACCATAATCTGACATGTGGTTTGTATGGGAAAGTCTAGGGTAAGGGGATTGTATGTTGTTTAACTCCCATGCTGGTATAGGAGAAATAAAAAAAAAATAGAATGTACCAGCTGCTTCTCTTCCCACGCAGATCGTAAAAGCCGATCAAGGGAATGGGCAAAAATGCAAATCATGTTAACAGGCGATGCGGCTAGCAACCCATCACTGTATTGATTGCTTTTCCATCTTCTCGCCCACCATGACGCTAAAAGTGGCTTTTGGGTCTTGCGGCCCTGGGCTCTGCATAGAACCGCAAGACCCCCAAAATGCTCTTTCTGCCCCATTAGGGATAAAGACGTGATAGTATGTATGTATGTATGTATTTTTATCACAGTGCCAAATTTTGTAACGGTAGTCCCCAGATAGATTAACTAAATGGTTGAATCTGTAACAAAAAGCATTACAAACAATTTAAACAGTCTGCAAAAATATCAAAAGTTTTTAGTTCCGTAATCTTAACTAACCAAATTTCCTTTAGACCGTTGTAGCTGAAACAGAATTATCTTTAAAGGTACGACTATTTCAAAGGGAGTCAAATTCCTTAGAGATTTCACGTTTGATTAACCACAGGAAGTTACAAGTATCTTCCTAACCACTATCAGAAAAGTTGGGTTCAGACCCCTTTCGAAGTTTCTAACTCGACCTGGAGAATTAACTTTGGACATAGACTCATCATATCGACGCCAACATCTATTTCAAGACCGTTAGGGTAAAGCGGTCAATATCCTGTGGAAGTTCCGGATTTTAACTAAGATTTTTGTGAGAAACCAGGCATCAGGCAAGTGAATCATTTATGTATTTATTTAAGTTACTGGAGGCTTTCTTTATCAATGTGATAAGAAAAGAATGAAAGTATAACCTGTTGTCAGTGGAAAACACCAAACAATAGTTAAACAATGCATGTCTGTAAACAGATGACGCGATTATGAAAAAAATAAATATTTAGCATTAAATATTATTAAACGATTTTTTGTTTTATTATGCTTTTATTAATTTAATATTCTGGTGCATTGTATATTTTTTTATAATTTCGCTCTTAGTGTATCATAGTCTATATGTATTAAATCAATCAACAATATCATTTGTGACTTATAAATTTTTTCATATTAATTGAATTTTTCCTCGTAAAACTTGTTATTCCAAGTAGATAAATCTGGGTATTGAGTATTATTTTTTGATACATTCAAGTATATTCTTGTGATTGAAAATGTTAATAAAATTTAGAAGAAATTAATCCGGTTACGTGTGCTGTGACCCTTACTTCAAAAACTTGATGATTTATTTCCGTGATTTACGGTCGGATAGATTTCGAGGAAAAACATTAGAGAGAATTTAGGAATAATTCTTTCGTATCTGAAAGAGAAATGTTGGAAATTGATTTAAATGTTGTACCAATCATTCTAATGCCGTGATAAAATCTTTACTCGTTTTTATTCGAACGAAACACATTAGCCTTTTGCGAACAATTTCTTCTGTATCTGAAGTATTACTCGTAAATGATGGGAATGCGGTTTTTTGAGAGTATATTTGTACCTACTTAAAATGTTTTTTATCTATATTTCAAATATTCAATTTCAATATATTAATCGTTTTTCATTTTTCATCCATGTGTTAGATTACACTACACAGTCCCTTTTTAAGGTGTTAGGTACAATATAAAACCTCTTAGGGCTTTGCAAACTAAAACAATGGAACGTCATGGGTTTTTAGGGTTCCGTAGCCAAATGGCAAAAACGGAACCCTTATAGATTCGTCATGTCTGTCTGTCTGTCCGTCCGTATGTCACAGCCACTTTTTTCCGAAACTAAAAGGCCTATACTGTTGAAACTTGGTAAGTAGATGTATTATGTGAACCGCATTAAGGTTTTGACACAAAAATAGAAAAAGACAATAAATTTTGGGGGTTCCCCATACTTATAACTGAAACTCAAAAAAATATTTTTCATCAAACCCATACGTGTGGGGTATCTATGGATAGGTCTTCAGAAATGATATTGAGGTTTCTAATATTATTTTATTCTAAACCAAATACTTTGCGCGAGAGACACTTCCAAAGTGGAAAAAAGTGTGTCCCCCCCCCCGTAACTTCTAAAATAAGAGAATGATAAAACTAAAAAAAAAATATGATGTTCATCACCATGAAAACTACCAGCGAAAATTGGTTTGAACAAGATCTAGTAAGAAGTTTTTTTTAATATGTCATAAACTGCAATTTACCTTTCATTCAATCAACTCAAATATAAAAATTTAAAAAAAATACTACTACGGAACCCTTCATGGGCGAGTCCGACTCGCACTTGGCCGCTTATTTTATATTCCTATTATCTGGGGTCGGCGTAGTACGTCTTTTCTTTCCATGTCCCTGTATCATGTCATACTTCCATCCACTCCAACTATTTACATAAACAATATCCATCTTTTCCTAGGCCCACAACTTTGCGCCCATAAATATTTAGGTTAATGAACCTTTTTGAAAAAGTTAGTTGCGTTGATATAGTAACATATTTTTAAAAACACAATTTCTCTACAAATAATTCCTTAATAACGTTTGCCTTTAGAAATGAAGAAGTTTTTTAATAGTAAGTACTTGGAAAAGCTCATTTATGACAAGGAGAAAAATAGCTGCCAAGAATCCTGGCAAATTGACCTCATTACTTTATTGGTAATGTCGTGTCAAACTTATTATAGAAAATGTTGGAAGTAGAAAAAAGTGATAAAGATAGGGTAATTTAAAATAGTAGATTTTGCTACAAGGGTTAAAGGTAATATTTTTAAGGCGAGGGCGCTTCTTTGAATCCTTAGCAAAACGAAGTATTCCACTGTTGAATCACGAGTATAGCGAGTGGTTCAATTTATCATTTATCATCATCAGCTATTTTTTCACACGTTACTTCTTTCAATTGTGTCGTTTTTATCTAATAAATACTACGAAATAGTTTTTCAACGAGCACTAACTTCTAATAAAATTTCAATTACAAACTTTGTTTGCGTGGTCCTTTATATCTTTTTTATTTTTATAATTTAACTTGATTTATTATCGGCTTGATAAATACTTATGAAAAATATTCAAGTTAACACAAAACTTTTGTAATTACTTTTTTATGCTTATTTCTTTTTCCAAAGCAAAGAATATAAAAATGTTTACCTAGGTACATTTATCCATGTACACGACGACATGTAATTAAAATTTAAAAAATTACGACGCCTTTTCCTTTTTTTGGGTTTAAAGAGCTTATTTACTTACAATAATTATATAGGTATTCACTTAGGTAAGTATTAACATAATTAAAACAATTTATAAAGATTGGTGAAAGTAGTAGGCATCATATAACTCATAAACACTAAGCGCGAGTTGTCAGCGACCAATTAATTGTTTGAAAACTATTTGTTTTTTCTGGACTGCCAACATTTTTTATTCTACATAGATAACACTTTTGTTCAGTTTTTAAATTGTTTTAATCCCGAGAGACTTTTTCACTTTTCAGTACCGAGTTAATCAGCAGTAACTTTAGCTCCAAATGTTTTGGGATGAAAACATATTTTTTCGAATACATGAGATGAAAGGAAATTAATATCGCAATAACTTCAAAAACGAAGAAGTTTTAAAATATCGTCAGTGTCTGTGTATAATTTTTTTCACCTATTTTAGTGACAAACTGATTGAAGGACTGATTAGAAGCAGAAAGGACGCCTTTGCCAAGCAGTGTAAATAAAATAAACCTTTTAGCTTGGACTCAAAAAACTCTTATAATCGTATTTATTTTCTAAAATGAGTTAAAAATTTGAAGGGTTTAAATTATCAGATTTCAGCAGAAAAACAAATTCTCAATCTAAACCAAACACCCGTAGAGGTAATTATTTGCGAAACGTACGTTTTAAAATAACACGTGTCTCATTTACGCGTCCTTGTTTACCCTTCATATCCCACCAAATCAATCCGGACTTGTTCACACGAAAAACCTGCTGCCATTTTCGTTTCCCCTCAAAATCGGGATCCGCAAGGAAATGTGATAATTTATCCTATAATAATATACGCTGACACGGAACGATCGTACCCGCCTTTCGTCCCTTACTATCCTTCTACATAAAAACAAAACAACGATTCAATCTTCAGAAGGACCTATTAGATTGCTACTTTTGTTAGTAGTATACGTTTGCGAGAATGGAAAAGGGTCGATGGACGTCGTTCTTTCCGATGATGTTGTTCGAGCCGTTTACGTACGATGAACTGCTTCGGAATGGGTCAGCCCAAGGGTCCCTTGTATCTACTGGCCTAATTAGATGTAAGGTATAGTACTATACCATGTCACAATGTAATTGAGTTGATGATTATAATCTTTTCGGAACGGATTTTCCGTGATTCTGTCCCGCAATTCGTAATTTCTTGTAACATATACCATTTTGGTAGGGTTGGCTTTTAGAACTATTTTCCCCTAACTTTCGACATTGTTATGCTAATAAACGAATAAATCATTCCTTGACTACCGCTTTAGATCGGACATTTTGGAAATCCTTGGGAGAAGCCTATGTCCAGCAGTGGACGTTATGCAGCTTAAATTATGATGATGATTACACTTTATAATACATACGAAAGTTATTAACCTTTCAAAATACGGGTAATAAAAAACTATATACCTAACGTTGTTTCAGTTGCAATATTTTAAAAACCATTAGACTCCAACTAATACTGCATTAATTTTAAAAAGTACACAAATATAATTAAAAAATATCACAAAAGAAAAATAATTCAGAAGATCTACAAAGTGACTAAAATACTGAATCACACGTTTGGTCAAATTGTTTCAGATTCAAAATAAATTTTGCAACAATTTTTAATTATGATGATAACATAAAGTCGTCACAAAAATTGCCTCATAACTTGAGTAAAAAAAGCCATCGTTTCTCACATAATGTTATCAACTTTAGACTCTGAACCACAAAGCCAGTAAAACTGGGATTCTCTGAATTATAGCATCATGTCAACATCGTCATAAGCATTCCACTCCTTATATTTCCCAAAGCATTCTCAATTACACCATTTACTACCCAGACAAGAATTACTACCTGTACCAGCTTACTCGTACATACTTGCATCTCATTTCTATTTACTCCGTGCAAGAGATACACAACTTTATCAACATAAAAAGCATGTCTCTCGCAACTTTTTACTTTACATTTAACGTGATCTTTATGGTTCCAGTATTAAGGTTGAGATTTGTCTGGTCGAATTGTGTCATCAATTCAGTTGTTGTTGGGAGGGCGTAACGTCAAATTAGTGTCAATTTACCGTACCGCTCTGTGCTCACGTTTATTACAGACAATTCGCTCGATTGCGAAGTTTAGATGGCACGAAAAAATTCAATTTCTTTTTTTTTATAAATGATCTTCGTAGTTTTACTGTCTGGCTATTTTTGAGTTTTATTAAATATTTTATATTAAAATAATGACTGCTTTTTCACGTCGCCCTTAATTCTGTCGTATATAGTTTTATCTTAAATCGTTTTCTGTAACTTTATAAAAATGATAAATGACAACCTAATATTCTATTTTACTTTAAACCAAACTATGTTACGTTTAGTACCTATATAGTAGGTATATGTCTATATTCTTCGCTATAATAAAATATTTTAAAAACATATTGACGTGATGACGTCAGCAGGTTGTAGGTTTCACTAAAATTATCGCCAAGTCTTTTTGACAGTCCAAGCTTAATTTTCGAAATAAATAAATCAACGCTGATGTTATTTTAGCTGTTAATAACTTTTTTATACAAACCAAAAAATTATCCGAATACTCCTTAGACTTTTTGGTAAAAACTTTGAATCCAATTGAAAAGTAAAAATATAACTTTGTTGGATTTATTTCAAGAGTGCCTATTCCTAAGTCTAAGATGACGAAATTACTCTATTTGAGTCCAAGAAGCTATGACGTTATTAGTCTACATTTCAAATAAACCCCATTGAAAATGTTTGAAGTTTAGAAAGTATCTAATTGTAACGCAAATTATAATTAGATCATAATGTTTGTTACGTTGAGTAGATCATGTGAAATTTTACAATAATTCTTGGATGAATCCAAAAATTAAGAAAAACCTAAAAAGATATGATTATATGGAAGTGTAGATTTATGTAGACATATATTTGTACAGTGTGTGTAGTTAAAAACAAGCTTCAAGAGCGTAACGCGAATAAATTGATTTCTATTTTTTCTAAAGGGTGACTGGCAGAAAATTACAGTAGCAATAAGTCCATCTTTGCACCCTTGTGGTCAAAAGGGATGTAAAAAATATATATAGTATAATACTCTTGAATAAGTTCATTTCGTTAAAATTTGTCCAATACATTCATAAACCCTTCTAATAACATTTTTCAAATTCTACAACCTGTTTCCGATCCGAATTCACAAAATGCCGATTATTAAAAATACCTCAGAGAAAATAATATCGACGCTCATCCATGTAGAATAAACGAGTTTTATAAGGGAATCAAGGTTAGACGGACCTTCGGAATATGTTCAGAATGACTAGCGATTATACAAAATGTTGGTGTAAGAATATTTCAAAAGCCTATATTTATGTATAGGAATTTCCATGAATATCAAAGAATTAAATGTTTATTAATAATCTAGGTTAGGTGTCTAGAGCTGCACCAAAAGGAGGGTAAATGATTTTAAACGTCACGTGTAACATTAAAGTATGAAATAATATTGAGAAAATTATTTTGAGCACAAGGTATGGCACTTAAGGGTCCCCCGACCCTAGACCAAAATACAACTTTCCATACAAACGTAGTCTACGTTTTATTTCAAAACGACATGTCCGATTTGGGCAAAATTTTGTAATTTTAAAGATATTGCAATTATCTAGGTTTATAACTAGTTTCCTACTGTAAAAATATGAACTTGAAATAGAATATAGTGTTTTATATCATTTTTGACCATTAGTATGGGAAACTTCTAAATCATTATATTTTCTTTCCAGTTCATAATTTTAGTATAGGAAACCAGTTATAACCCTAGATAATTGCAATTTCTTTACAATTACCAATTTTTACCGGAATCTGACATGTGGTTTCAAAATTAAACGTAGACTACGTTTGTATGGAGAAGTCTAGGGTCGGGGGACTCTTAATAGAAGCGGATCATCATTTATGCCTACTAATCCAAACGCAAATACACACACATTGCCATGTGCACGGATGTATTCGTGCACACGGCAATGTGTGTGTGTTCATCCTCAACACACGATACGTTCATTTCTTGTTTAGTCGCAAGTATTTTGTTTTCTTAAAGATTTATATTATCTGAAAACATTTTGATCTTCCAATTTTTATTGAGAAAGCCCTCATGCTATATCAAGGTCTTCCTAGAAGTGTAACTACTGAATATTGATATGACGAAGGCATTAGTATGAATCGAAAGCTTTCGGCTGCGATGTATGGCGGTATTTACATCAGAAATTCCATGAATATATTGACTGGAGCAGGATTTGCCTCCCATTGAGCGCTTGATTTTGGAATATTCTGGAGAAATTTATGTTACATATTTTAGTGATTCATTCTTTTGGGTCAACATGTCAATAGGAACGACAATAACAAATGCCACAATATCTTGGTATGTGTGTCAAAAATGTAATTAGACAAGACAATAGCAAAGTAAAAACTGTTGAAAAAGTGATAAATGTTTATTTCTAAGAGATACATTTTGGGGTATTATTAAAAATGAGGATATATATCTTAGATTGAACAATTGATGCTTAGGCAAGTCCGCCATTATACATATATTCGTGTATAAAGTTAAATCAATTAATAAATTTAGGAACTAGGTTCTTTTCGGTGAAGTATTTCCACTCCCTATTTTCCGGTAAATGCTTGACCTCCCTATACGACACGACTTTGCCTTTACTTTTACTTAATCCATGAACTACCTACTTAGTTTTCCTTTTCCTCTTTTGACTTCCACTTTTCAAATTTAAAATAAATGAGCTGCAGTCTAATTGCCTATTTTAACCTTTTGTCTGAAAAGAGGCTAAAACGACCTGATACCTAGCAAAATAAAAAAAAAACATTACAAGTCACATACAATAAAATACGCTCACTCAACGCGAGACGTACATTATATAAATATAGGAATATTCATACTAAGAAAACGTGACGGTATTCAACGTGTCAACTATCATACTCACACTGAATACAAACTTTTTCCTTTATGACGCTTGTACACATTCGGGAGAGGGTTAAGCCAAGGCATTGGCCAATGAAGACCAACATTTCACTCTTGATAAATTTAATGTAGGACTGCTCAGCAGTGTGCGGAAGGACTGAAATGATGAGGAAGAGATGATGATGATAATTATGGCTCAGCAGCTAACCTGTTTTTGTGTTAACGCATTTAAAGTATCATTGAGAGCGGGGCTGTTATAGTTTCGCCCACTAGTTGAATTAAGCAGTGTAACGTCGGTTTTCTAAATAAATTTCTTTAAATCTTCTATGCTGATAAGGGAGAAAAGAAAAATTAAAAAGGTACCAGCAGATACTAGAGCAGCAATATACTAGAGAAACTTCTCTAGTTGTGTGGATAACAAAAGCCGATCGAGGGATAGGCGAAAATGCCAATCATGTTTATAAGCGATGCCACCATCAACGTATCCCCATTTTCATTCCCTTGTTCACCTTTTAGCCCATAATCTCGCTTAAAGTGGCCTTTGGTTCTTGCATCCCTAGGCTCGATGCTTAGAGCCGCAAGACCCAAAATGCTCTGTAGCTCATTGAAGATAAAGACGTGATAGTAATAGGTACAATTATATGTTTTTAAGTATATATATCTACCTATATATATATTTGACAACCTATTGTCCAGTCCTGCGTTAGATGTTACATACAATCGTTACGTGTGCAGACGGACAGACAAATATGACTTAGACGTTTCGGCAACGCGATAAGCAAAGGTTTGGCCAATGCGCTTGGCAAATGTGTACTGGAAGCCGTTACTACCTCTCGGTCGCGAAAACCATTTGCGATGAACCTTTTGTATTCTGCATTTCTTTTGGAATGGTGTAAAAGTGTCGACTGTTTTACCTTGTAGAAAAGTTTCATATTTTTATAACATTAAGGTGGTATTTTGTTGCTCGACGTCAGTTCTGGGTTATTTCAAATACTGTTGTTGTCTAGCTTAAAGACGGACGGGCAAATTCATTTATTATAAACACAAACGTAAAATTTTAGTTTAAAAATGAATGAATGAAAACTCTTTATTGCACCAATACACAAGAAAAAAAAAATATACAGTAGAAAATACTTATACAAAAAATAAATTAGGTACAATGATAAAAATGTGATCACATGAAATTCAAAGTCGCTGGAAAGCGCTGCTGGATGCAGGTCGTTTTTGATCGGTAATTTTGGAAATTTTTGGAGAAATCCTATGGCCAGCAGTGAACTTATGCGGCTGAAATCAGTTATTTTCGTTATGTGGCCACTTCAACCAGCAATTTTTTAGGCTGGCTATATTAGCTACTTTATTTATTTACCTACGTACATTTTCATTTTTTTGTAGGGAAACACAAAGAATCGCATTCTCCAATTGTCTTGAATCTTCAAGAGTCATAGTAAGGAATCACGGTACAGATACCTATACTAAACTACTCTTGCATTTGCAATAAAGTAATCAATTTTATGAGCACTTTTCAGGATCAATAGTAGAAGCAAACCTTTTAATACTTAATATACGATCCATCCAACTAAGACGGCAATCCTCAGAAAAAAGTTCCCGTTAAGAAAATGGAAACCTTTTTAGGAATGGCAAAAACTACTTTGCGAAGCCCATTCCAATGAAAAGGTTGGGTACTTGTGTAAGAAATATTGAAAACAACCCTAATGCTTCCTTAATTTAAGGGAACTCAAAGGATATTGAAAAGTATATGTTTAACGTCACGCGACATTCGGCGATCGTCGCGCGTCGTCGGATTGAATCTCAATTGTAAGCACGCAGCACTTTTCTATGTTGCCATCCTTTTCTGTCGCTCAGAACCGTCATGTGCCATAGCGAGAGACAGCAAAGGAACGCACGGCCGCCCGGTGTTATAGCGCTCCGTCGCATTCCGACATATATCGCCGAAGGTTGCCGACAGTCGCCGACAAGTATCGCTCGTCTTTAATCTTTAAGAGCCGGAAGATATTGCGTAACCACCTTACAGTATTTATACTGCCCAAATTTTGGATACTAGTTTATTTTTTAGGGTTCCGTACCCAAAGGGTTAAAACGGGACCCTATTGCTAAGACTTCGCTGTCTGTCCATCTCTATATCTATCCGTATGTCTGTCACCAGGCTGTATCTCAAGAACCGTGACAGCTAGACGGCTGAAATTTTCACAAATTATGTATTTCTGTTGCCTCTATAACAACAAATACTAAAAACAAAATAAAATAAATATTTGTATAACAAACGCGATTTTTGATAGATAATGGTACAAATCCCATAAGTTTCGTGACACATGTTTTAGTTTCGTTTATTTTACATATCAAAATAGCGATCATCGTTCAAAATAAAACAATGTTGGTTATTTCAATACATTTTAACCATGATCGACAATCTATCCAAACATTTACATGTCGACTGGTATTAAAACGTTACAACGTGAAGCCCTCGGGCGATTGTATTGTTTTGGCTATGTTTGAAATTTATTCAGTTTTACAATTTTTTATGAATTTATTGCTTACAAAAACCGATTTTATAATTTAAAAAAACTTACTCCTTGTTTTTTCTATCGCAGTATATAATAAATTATCACAATATTATCATTACATTCTTTGTCAGTTGATAAACATCGTTTACTCAATCAAACTTATTATGATCTATATCTGGGTACATGACTAGGTAAAAATAAATTATTCGGTACAGCTCATAAAATAAATTGTCACAAAATAGTGTCACTTTTTACTATACATTCCATTTTTAAATGATTTTAGATATTGAAATGCAGAAAAACTGATCGTCACGTTTGCGTACCTATACATATCTATGTCATGTCATGTATAATGTGATTGTTTTGACGTGTAGCAAAAAGTGTTTCATTGGACTTGTTGTCATCTAGCGAATTCTGTCTAAAACTGAGTAAATTTTTAAAGCAAGTATATTGACATAAGTTTCGTAAATGAAATCCTTGAAAAAAATAAGTGCTCACTTTAACGTTTTCATTAGGGCAGTAAAATGGAATGAGATATCCGGATTCCTACACAACTGAACCGGATTCTTATATAAGCTCGGCTGCATCGCTGTCTTATCTTTTTTGCTTGAGAAGATGTTTAAAATGTGTGAAAATGTTTGTTTTAGGGCTCTTACAGACGAGGGGCAGTATACCTGCGACAAATGTCGGCGACCGTCGCTGACAGTTGTCGTGGGCACACTGTCGCTTGTCTGTAAGAGCGCTTACAGAACCACGCTGTTTTTTCATATTCTTCTAATTTGTTCTTGATTTAAGCGGTTTTTGTTTTTCGTTTGTGTAAGTAACACTGGTGTTAGATTTATTTAGGCTGCCTAAAGGCATCTTACATAGCTTGACTACTGCCATACAGCAGTGACGACAGCCAGGATTAACGACATTCACGTGTGTTCCGAAGCACGAAGGAGGTCGAAAAAATTGTATTGTTACCCATGTGGTAATTTAAGCAGTTTTTAAGTTTTATTTTCATGTGTGACTAACATTAGTGTCAGATAGTTTCAAGCTGTCTAAGTTTTATCGGACATAGTTTATCAAACATCTAAATAATGATATTCAAGACCAAACAGCCTTATGTGTCTTCAGAAGCACGGATGAGCTACACCCGGCGGGCAGCTTAACATCCGAAACGATAGATATACTTTACATTTCATAAAAGCATTTTCTTCATTTCTAATTTATATCTGCTTTTTCTTTAGCGTGTAAAGAAAATCGACAACTACAAAAACAACATTGTTTTTGTAATTAGTTGTCAATTTTCTCATTCAACTTTGTAAAAATTATTGTAAATGAGGTTAATGTCGTCGGTCTTAGTAATATTGGGATTTTGTATAGGTACATTGTTTGTTAACTGTATATAAAAAAGCAATACTAGTGTGCTGCGCATTCCCGCCCAGTCATCAAGCCATTCTCTTTAATAAATTTTATTGTATTGCATATTTATATCTTCCATTAATTGACCGAGCGAGCGAAGCGAGCGAAGCGTCTCAGTTTCGAGATTAGCCAAAAATTCTTTTGTCCGTCTGTCTGTCTGTCTGTTCTCGCCTACAGGTCGCATTTCTTAACCGATTCTCATAAAATTTTGTAAGCAGGTTCAGCAACTAAATAGAATTTTTTTGTCGAGCCAGTTTCTCGAAATTTTTCAAAATGGCGGAAATATGGGGGTTTAAAATTTTAAAACTGTCATATATCCGCCATTTCAAAATATTTTCAAAAATGTCATGAGACTTTTTTGTTGCCATTATGAAAACTATTTTTTTTTATTTGTACAACTTTTTTGTCTGAACAACTTTTTTATACGTTATACTTAAACGGGTTTAGGGTGACTCGCGAAGTCTAGCTGATTAAGCCGTGACGAATATACAATACAAATTTTACAAAATATACTGAAACTATTTAAGTGTGAATTCAGTCCGGGTTACTGAACAACTTTCTTAAAAATACATATCTCCCCTGGGGTCCACGAAGTAATTTCTCTGAATAACTATTATGGTTATTATATTGAGTTTCATAATTCTATAAATTGTATCATATTTAACCGACTTAACATAAAAGAATGTTGCTTATTTTAAGATTAGTTTTTTTTTTTCAGTTTTTGCTTATTTTGATTGGCTTGTTTATTAAATTTAGCAATTTTGTTGAGCTAACTTTCGTTTAATCGGTACCGCTGCTTGTCTGTACTTCTGTAGTAGCATTAGAAATTATGCCACGAACTAACAAGAGATCAGCGGCAACCAAAGCCCGCGAAGTAGCTTTACGAAGAGAGTAAAAAATCAATGAGCAGCGGCATAGAGCCATGGCAATACAAATAAACATTTGAACGAAAACCCATTAATAGTTTTCTGGTTTTTCCAACAACGAGCTGACTTTGTCATTTGAAAAATGATGGGTCATTTATTGGTGAAAGACTACTGGAGGATTGTATGGTTGGAAGGTGCTCCTGACATTACAGAGCTAGATGGAAAGTCATTTGAAGAAGGGCTGTGATTGGCAACTATTTTGGAAATTTGGTCACAACCATGAATCCGCATATCGGTAAACCTGCACCGATAATTCATCCAAATCAGGTACATTATTCTGAAATAATAATCGCGAGGTCTAAGTTCCTGGCGAACTACTAGTAAATATATTTTCAGAAACGTTACGTGAATAAAATCTATAAAACAAAAACACGGACACCCGGATGGAACGAAGTCGAGAGAGAGAGAGACAGAAAGAGAAACACGCGCACGCCGCACGGCTAACAACTATAGCAAAAAGTGTCGTTACAACATTTGGTTTTAATTTTTTCCGTCTAGCCTCCTTTCGCAACGCGCGATAAAGAACTTCGTTCCAAAAGGAATTGCTCACTCTAACCGTTTCCATTAGAGCAGTAACACGGAATAAGATATCCGGATTCTTATACAACCGAAATACAAGCTCGGTTCGCTTGGACATCTAATCTTTGTGCTTGAGGAGATGTTTATGTGACTGTGAAAATGTTTATTTTCGGGAGAACGGTCTCTTTGGATGTACTTTTTAATTTTTTCCTGTTCGTATTTCCCGGTCAGGGCAAGTTGGTAAATATGTATAAAACATATTTTTTATAAAATATAGTATCGTTAGTATCATATAACACAAGTCTCAAACTTACTTTTTTAAAAACAGTGTAATTTGACCCTATATATTAATTTATTTATTTACTAGCTGTACCCGCGGGCTTCACTCCCCGTGGGAATTTCGGGATAAAGAGTAACGTGTGTTTTTTCCCGAGTCTCAAACTATATCCGTACCAAATTTCATCCAAATCGGTTCAGTAGTTTAAGCGTGAAGAGGTAACAAACAAACAAATATACAAACTCACTTTCGCATTTATAATTTTATATACATATAAATATTAAATATAGTAGGAAGTAGGATAGGATAGGATTATATCTTTGCTTTTTTTGGAAGTTAAAATTTATGTGGTTAGTGTTAAACACAATGCTTTTTTATTTATTACTGTCGAATATTGAGGTCAGATCCTCCAAGCTACATATATGCATCTCATTAATCTTAAAGTCATTCTTGTAATCACAATTGGGATATGAAAAAGTTAGAGATCTTTATTTGTTCTAATTGAGGTCACTAATCCAATTCGCCACCACACTCGAAGCTGCTTAACATGCGAAAGCGATAGTAAAGCGGACAGTAGGTACTTCCGCCTGGCTATCGAGCTTCATTAGGGTAGTAACACGGAATGAGATATCCGGATTCTTACTGAGGGAATAAGGCTCATCTTACATATAACGTCATGTTTTTCAACTACAACCCGCGGTGACGCGTACCGTCGAGTGACATCGCTCGCATAAAAAAAAAACAAATTAGGTAATACCAACTCAATGTGGTAAGCGTTTATAAGGTTTAATGTACTGTTATTAGTATTACAGGACTTACCGCGATTAATAACTTAACAAATAACAGTAATTGTGACCGTGAAACCCTAAAATCATATATAGGTTTAATGTAGCTCGCGTCTCGCGTCAGAACTCAGCACCTGTTCGTTCAGTTATCCATTGCAAGCCAATTTAATTCGTATTACACTAAACAAACGATTCATGTTACTGATATTCCCACTCTGGACTGGTCGCCGCGCGCATGGTAATAATCTTTTCGATACCTGGTATATATAATCTTTTCGATAGCTAGACGGGAAATGACACAGACCTGGTGACGTGCGGATCCGCTCGATGCCTAGCCAAACATAAACGCTCGTTGACGCGCGATTACATATTTGCATAATACCAATTTGTATTTTAATAATGGTGAAATAGAATTGAATGAATTAACTCTACGCGATAAACATGACGCGACGCGTCGCTTCGATTCTGCGTCAGTGTAAGTTGAGCCTAACGAGTTCGCACAATACGAGCTCGGCTGCATCGCTTGAGCGTCTAATCTTTTTGCTTGAGAAGATGTTTATGGGGCTGTATAAATGTTTGTTTTTATAAATGCTGAAACAGTATTCTGTGTTTTTGTTTCTTTTCTAGTTCTTACCATTTTAGCTTTTATTTAGCTTGCAATCCAATTGGTACAGTTAGCCGTTTGAAAATTTTCAGCGTATTTTTGAAGACTTTATTTCAAGTAGGTACTTATTGTCTAACCATTCATGTTTTTATGACCCAAAAATACATAGGGTTAGTTTAAAGTAGAGAGGAAAAATGCCCGAACAATTTACTTACCTAA
This sequence comes from Acrobasis consociella, assembly GCA_963555685.1. Lineage (NCBI taxonomy): Eukaryota > Metazoa > Arthropoda > Insecta > Lepidoptera > Pyralidae > Acrobasis > Acrobasis consociella. Next base: position 2,709,943 of record OY743107.1, read on the forward strand.
TTGAAAATAAGACCGTGTACCTTAAAGTATAAAAACGTAGTAAATATATGACAATACTCGCGTTTTGCGGTATATGCTAATATTTTATAGTTTATGACTATACTTATTGACAAAATTATAATAATTTAAAGGTGCCTGTAAAAGTTACTGAATAAAAAATTGAATATTTCATTTTTTAATTATTTTAATCTATTTTTTACTGCACTGACCCTTGTTGACTGCATGACTAATCGAATAGTATTCTAATAACCTACATGAAACAGACTTTAGCCATCCTCCGTAACTTGTGTCGTACTGTAACTATATTATTCTATTCAAGTCCCACCGTCCGCTTCGCCGGCGAACGATGAATAAATTTTGCATTTCTCACTTTTTTCCGTCACTGGCTTATTCACTTTGTACCTGTGTCGAGTTTTGCTGTGGAGATAATTTTAAATTAGGGACGTCCTTTTGATTTTTTCTTTCTTTTATTTTCTTAATTATTCGCGTTCTTGCTGGGAATCTGATTATAAAAGTTGTGCAACTTGGAGAGATGTAATTCTGTATGCTACTAGATAGTAACCTCATTTTGTTGACAAACCTTCTCGCAAAGAAGGTTAAAGCATATTGATCAGCATGTTTGCACATTTGTAAATAGCGTAGCTGATGCAAGTAGATATTTCGATAGTAAAAAATGATTTTTAGGGTTCCGTAGTAAACATTTCGCCATGTCTATCCATCTGTCCATCTGCGGTTTAAATCAGAAACTTAAAGTACTAGAAACCTGTTATTTAACATAGGTATGTATATTAATCGTGCCTATTCAAAGCAGCAAATAAAATCATGAAAAATAAATTCTAGGTGTTTCCCTTACAAGCAAAGTCGTCCTCATTTTTTTTTCTTGATTATCCCATCGTGTGGAGTATAGTAATATAAAGTTTGTATATTTTGAATTTAATTTAAAATTTGGTTTTATAATTAATTTTTTTGTTAGCTTTCCACCTCTATATATATGCTAAATGGTCGTAAAGAGACACGTGAAAAAAACTGACAATAGTATACATATCGAAGTTTAAAGGAAAACTATCAAAGCTAAGCAGGGTTTACAAATTAAAAAAATTATAGGCGATCAACTTTTGAAATATAATCAGAAAAGTAAAATTTCATACAAATTCAATAGAAAATTAGGTTTTACTCGTTTTTAGTAGCGTGAACTCAAAGTTGGCATTCGCAACTATAGAACTCTACATTGCACTTGGCCGATAATTTTTTTCTTTTTATAACCATCGTCTGTTGGGTTAGGTCTTCACTAAGGATTTTCAAAATGATCGACTGACAGCAGTTTGCATCAGTGTTTACTTTCAACTTTTCTTAGTTCTACTGCCGACCTAGTAGAAGAGGTGACCTATGCTTTACATGCAGGTCTATCCATCCATAGCAGCCTTTATGTTTTCCTTCCAGGATATAAGCCTCCTCTATGTCTTACCATTCTTGTCTCTCCCTTGCCAGCTGCATCTATCTATAATTATTGTGGTCTGTCTGATGCTTAATATCGTCCACCCAGCGCAGTATTGGGTCACAGGATTAAGGCTCCTCCCTGCGCTAGCGACCTTGAAAACACAAAAAAAAATATTTCTCTTTCTGTAAGTGAGATTATTAGAAACCCTCGTACAACTTTTTAGCTAGTATCCTGAAGTTTCATTAGAACCTTGAAAGTCATTGAAATACTATCCGGTTTAGAAACCTTTACAAAAAGAGTCAAAAATGGCCGTTTTTAGTATTTTTTGCAAAGGAAAATTCAGGGTATTTTATTTCAATGATTTTCGAGGTTCTAATGAAACTTAAGGATACTAGCTAAAAAGTTGTACGAGGGTTTCTGATAATCTCACTTACAGAAAGAGAAATTTTTTTTTTTTGTGTTTTCAAGGTCGTTAGCGCGGGGAGGACCCTTAATATAAGTGTTACATATAGAACGGAATCAATGCAATATGCGTCCTCGTATATTGCGCGTTCATGCCTTGTCGCTTGTGTTCGGTTCGGAGGAGAACACACACACTGACGTGTGCACGGATGTATAGTTTCGTTTGTAGTAGTTGTAGGTATAATACTCCGCTTCTATGAAGTGCCATACCTGTGACTGGGTGACTTCTGCCTCGCTTCATCTCGGCCCATCGACTTAAATCCATTCTTACTACGTATGTATGTACTAAGAAAAATATTGGTGAGCCAAATTCACTTTTTTCAAAAATAATTGTCATTTCTGCAAGACGTTGCCATCTAACTTACCAACAATATTGAAGTTAAGTGAAGACATTTACGACGTGCACTGCATGGTCCCTTTATAATGTGCTGGAGTTTGTACAGTGTGGTAAGACGAAACATAGAGGGTACAGAAATAAAGCTCTGTATTCAAGCTACATAATGTCATTTCTGCAAGACGCTGCCACCTCAGCTACCCACAGTATCGAAGTTAACTTTTATCGAATACATTTACGACATTGAACACTGCATGATCTCTTTATAATGGGCTAGAGTTTACACAATGTGTTGAGATAAAACATCGAGAGTGCAGAATTCTTCCATTCACAGTGGAGATGATAGGTCCTTGGGGCCCTGAAGCTAAGTTGTTTTTAAGGAACATCACAACGCGTCTCATCGAGGCAACTGGTGACCCGAGGGCTGGTAGCTTTTTTGCTCAACGAATAAGTCTCGCTGTCCAACGAGGCAGCATTCCAGCATATTGGGTACGTTGCCTCGATGTGGTGCGTTGGAAGGAATATTTTATTTAGAGGCAAAATGTATTTTATAATTATTATCTGTTCTTTTTAATAAATGAGAGGGTAATAAAGCTCTGATTTTAAACGACTTATGGACATTTCTGCAGAATGTTTCCACTTTTATTTTCCCATAATATTGAAGATTACTTCAAGTAAAGAAATTTACGATGTTTAACATTGCATGGTGGCATCCCTAATGTGCTGGAGTTTGTAAGTTGTTTTAAGACAAAACATTGAGTATGCAGAAAGAAAGTTCTGAAAATAAACTACTTAGTGAAGAATGTGCCGTAAAAAATAGCGCAATGTGCCTATGCCCAGCAGTGGGTTGATGTGGGCTGAAAATGATGATATTTTTTTCTTTATGGATGAGGTTTTGCGATTATAAGTAGAATCTCAATAAATTCCAAATTCTCAAACAATATAAAAAATTGCGTGATATTAAATTAAAATAAAAACACTAAAAAGTCCTAAATGTAATATTTGGTATTGCCAGCCACTGTATGTACCTACTTACAATTTTTTAAAGTATTGCGCGAAAAAGCTTGGGCAATTTTAAAACTATATTATAATGTTCTCTTCTTTCCATCTTCAGTTAAAGGAAAATAGGAACTCATATCATTTCTCGTTGTACGATTGTACATTGTTTGAATTAAAGAAGGCTTTAAAAACAAGTAAAAGTAATAGCTATTTTTCTGTACCCTCTAATTTGCAGACCGCAGGTATCTAGAAACTAACAAAGCGCTGACACGACTATAAATATCTTTTGTAAGTTTATCCTCCCTAGTTTATATTGCATATACGGTGGTATTTACCCGAGGGAATCTTTGTATATAAGTTTTAAAATTGTGTACAAAGAAACAACTTATATGCCTGTGTACCTGTCTTTTTAGGGTTCCGTAGCCAAATGGCAAAAACGGAACCAGATTCGTCATGTCTGTCTGTCTGTCCGTTCGTATGTCACAGCCACTTTTATCCGAAACTATAAGAAATATACTGTTGAAACTTGGTAAGTAGATGTATTCTGTGAACCGCATTAAGATTTTTACACAAAAATAGAAAAAGAAACCATAATTTTACGGGGTTCCCCATACTTAGAACTGAAATTAAAAAAAATATTTTTCTTAAAACCCATACGTGTGGATTATCTATGGATAGGTCTTTAAAAATGATATTGAGTTTTCTAATATCATTTTTTTTAAACTGAATAGTTTGCGCGGGAGACATTTCCAAAGTGGAAAAATGTGTGTCCCCCCCTGTAACTTCTACAATAAGGGAATGATAAAACTAAAAAAAGATATATGATATTCATTACCATGCAAACTACCAGCGAAAATCGGTTTGAACGAGATTTAGCAGGAAGTTTTTTAATAGGTCATATTTCGTTAACCGCAATTTAATTTCCATTAAATTAACTCAAGTAGAAAGATTAAAAAAACATACTATAATACTTTTATATTATGTTACTTACTGCTATGGAACCATTCATGGGCTAGTCCGACTCGCCCTTGGCCGCTTTTATTTAATTTCTTATGCATTTTTGCATTTACTTTGAGTGAGATATCTATTATATAACACAAATATTATAAAAGTGAAAGTTTTTGATTGCGCGTGTGTTTATGTTTGGTACTTCTTCACGCGCAAACGGCGGGACCAATTTTGATAAAATTTATTATGCGGAAAGCTTACACCCTGGATTGACACATAGGCTACTTTTACCATGGATAACTCCGCAGGGCGCAGCTAGTTTAGTGACATAAAGTTTAAAATGAGTCTTTGCCTCAATAGAGCGAAAGAAAATTGAGCAGATTTCTTAAAGTTTTTTTTATTAATTTTTAAAAGTAGTCTTATGGACTGAACTTGCTCAAAAAAATAATACGGCTGATGGTTAAAAAGTCTAAAAAAATAGCAGAAAGCATTAAAATATCACTTATATAAAGACATTCGCAGAAAATATATATTTTTATTACTGTTTCCTCAAACTGGTTTCCTTCTTGAGCCGAAATATCGTAACAACGCCCGAGGGAGTAGATATTGCATTGCAACCGTCGATATCAATCTAATTTCTAGCAGGGAACGTTCGAAATCGAAGGTAACCAAGATTTGTAACAACTTGAAGCTATGGCAGAGTTTATACACCGACCTAAATCGTATTCGAAGAATTAGCATTTCAATTAGGTACTATGAAAGGAAATGCATCCATTTAAAAATCTTAAAAATTTGTACAATGATAAGAAAGCATCGTACACATATTAGAGACTTTTAAATTTAAAAGATTAGGTGTTATTTCAAGGTTTAGTTTGTTGTTAAATTTTTTTTAAAGTTTTTTATTTATATATATTTATATACGGAAAAATCACAAAGATTAGATAGCCCCAAAGTAAGTTCGAGACTTGTGTTATGAGTAAATGTATTAGGGGTTACGTAAATCTTTCTCGGTCCTGTGCTGCCCCTCATTTGAATTAAATTATTTAAAAGGAAACGGATATAAGTATCATTTAAAATGTTGTCTAGTTTAAGCCCTAAAATCCCCTCAAACTATATTATGAACATGATTCAAGTGACCACGAAAATTGAAGTATGCCCATAATGTTTTCCTTATTAGATCCAAATAAACCTATTTATTCCCAGAGAGAATAACTTATTTATAGTAAATGTCTATTTCACCCATCTGGTTTGATATGAATCTTGTGACAATATTGCTCAAATTGTGACTCCAGTCAACCCTTCACTACGCAAATACACTAAATTGAATTCCGCAGTGCGTGGGTTCCATCACTTACACAGAAATGACAGACAGAAAATCAATACTGCACGTTACTTCAAATATATCAAGACGAAACGTTTCCTCGATCGTAAATGTTGGTATTTTCCCGGTATATTGTTTTTGCGGTGATAGATGGGTGTCGTGATTTTTTGGATAGGTAAACTTGAAATTGCTTGGTTTATTACATAATAACATTCGAATTATGTAAATAGGCGATGCGGCTAGCAGCAACTTATCACTGATTTGAATTCGTTTTTCACCTTTTTGCCCACCAATACAAAGTGCTCTTTTGAGTCTTGCGGCGTTAGCCGTAAGATTCTAAATGCTTTGTCTACCCCATTAGGAATAGGTATAGACGAGATAATGTATAATTACTACTTACCTACCTTTTGTGAAAAATAGGAACCAAAACAATTTGTTGAACATGAAATAAATTGAAGGTTAAGTAACCAAAAAACAATTCCATTTCACATTTTAAAAAATATGTTATTATTATAGGAAAGTCATTCACATTGAGCTTCAAAATAATTTTCTTTTTGTGAGACAATTTGTAAAATACAAGAAAAATAAGGTAAATTTGTCGCATATTTTTATTACGTAAAAATACAGAGAATGCGAAATAAAATTCTAAAAACGTCTTCATATCACCGAATTAAGGCAACGAGATCCCATTATGCGAAGAGCACTCATTAGTATCAAAATTTTGGCTCCTTGTATCTCTTTTCCGACTCATCTTACCGTGAATGTGAACTGGTGGCTTAACAAGATCTCCAGAATCTAAGAACCCTCTAGAAATCATTTCGGTAGAGCTTAACCACGTCACGATGACTGGTATTTCGAAATTGTTATTCCTGTTCAAGTTTCAGGTCCTATATATATATATATATATATATATAGGCAAACAAATCTCCCGTACCCTATTAACCTACTTCCAAAAAGGAGGAAGCTATCAATTCAGCGCGATCTTTTTTTTTATATATTTTCACCGATTAGCAATTTTTTTTCTTGTTCTAAAGGGCATACTTGTCAGGTGCTTTCATTTAAGTTTTATTCAAATCGGTCATGTAATTTGGGGGTAAAGTTAGTAAGTTTTAGTTTAGAATAGTTATGTCATTTTAACTCAGCGTCGGCGCAGTATTTTTTTCATTTCAGCCGCATAATATCCACTGCTGGACATGTGTTTTATCCCTCCATATCCCTCTATAACCAGTCATATTCCTTCATCCACTTCAGCTATACTCATTGTCATTTGTCATGCTTTACGCACTGCATCTATTTCTTTTTTGGACTTCCTCGACCTTTATGTATGTAAACACACCTCAAAATAACTCCACTATTTAGCTAGAGTGTAAATATAGACAATAAAGACAATATAGAGAGGACTAAAGTCAGTTTATATTGAGGTTAATCTGCTCTATAATGACAAAAAATGTTGCAAAGTGAATAATAAGTAATTTAGACTGTGTTGTGTAGTCACAGATTAATTTAAATTTTTTAATAATGCTCCTTTTCTAATAATTTCACTTAAGTTCTATGTCAAATTGTATTTATCTCATTAACTTTTGAAAACCGAAGGTAGCATCATATAACGCTGGTCGAAGTCAGAATGCTTTTCTCTGCCACCGTCACTTTAACCTCCCTTCACCTCAGTCTGACGCGTCGTCTTATCACATACACCAAATTGAACTTTATCCTTGACACTTAAAGCCTCATTTACAGTGGCTGGGTTAACGAAATGTATTCCTCGTAAAGGTCGTTGCGTGACAGGAATGCGTCGCTTTGCAATTTGATCGTGTTCTTGTGGATGTGTGATATTTCACAAGGCCGATATTTTCCGCCGCTTGATTTGTAAAGCCTTCTTCTGTGATGAAAGAAAAACTTAGAATTTACTAGCAGCTTCTTTTCTTGCGAAGATTGTAGAAGCTAATCGGAAGGATTTGGGTTTTCCATATCTAAAAATCATCTAGATCAAATGAGCATTCTAACGAAAATAAAACCACATCAAAATTGAACTACAGACAAACACACAAACAAGTCTAACTCATAACATCTGTTTCATCGTAGGCTACTTTATTACTTGATAAGAAAAGATAACGAAATATAAACATCTCTCTTTGATTAATCAAGCTCAAAGTAAGAAAAAATAATATACAAATTCTGAAGTTAAACAAAGCAAAAATTCCCCTCTAATTAAATTTAAAGTTTAGGAGTTAAGAACTCCCATCTATAACGCTCCAATCACTGAGTTGCTACATCTTTTTAAAACTTTTAATGATCTGATGTAGCGATAGAGCTTAGATTACAAAGGAAAGAGAAACAGTCAGAGACTTTATTAGAGAATGGTTTAAATATAACCTCTTAAATTATAAAACACAGACTAAATTTAGTACTTAGTTCAAAAATTTAAATGTTTATTCAGTAACTAGCCTTTACAGGCAATTTTACACGTCGATAAGTATAATTACATAACGCGTAACACAGGAATTACAAGCTAAACAAAGCGTATAAACATCAATGAGCTCTCTCCAACCCTTCTGGCCACCTATCCACCTCTCCACCTATGTAATAAGTTGACATCTACCAATTGATACTTATTATTATAACTTACTCATGTTATTAATTCGGAGGACAATGAATTTGAACCGAGTAGGCGACCAATACTGTGAAAATGAGTTTCTTTCGGCGTTTCTTCTCAGCAGTGATCGTTGAAAAGCACTACACACACGGTATCGGTAGCTTTTCATTAAAAAAATACAATTTTAATATAGACTACACGTAATGACATTATCATCATCATCATTATCAGGACTTTTTAGTCTCCACTACAGAAGCACGACCCTCTCTGTACTACCAGAGGCATACTTGGCCAGAGCAGTCAGAGGACTTGGCCTACGCTCTCCTCGCTGGCCAGACGGGTTGGAGAGGTCTCATTGATGTTTTATAAGCTTTGTTTAGCTTGTTACAGGTTTAACTCACGTAAAAAGCCTCCAACTTTATATCTCGTACCTAGTACCCTATATTTTATTTACGGCTACAATAGATCCCATTATTATCCCTCTATTTGCGTTCGATGCCCTATTCTATAGGATCATTGAATTCGGCACCGGAAAAGGGTTAATTCGATGACGTCATGACCCACTTTGATAATGGATCAAGATTATTTTTGCATGTCTAGTTATTTATGTGCTAGATAGTTATTCACGCAAGCATTCAATGTTATAATATAATGTTGATGCATTATAACCCTTACATTCATAAAAGTTAACAACCGTATTCTAAACCTATTTTAGTCAAAACATGTTTGTCCCTTTACCTCTTTTCAATATTTAACATTGAAAGAACGAGATAAAATATATTTCAACTAAAATAGGTTTAGCATACATACATACATACATATTTTCACGCCTGGTTCCCACGGGGGTAGGCAGAGACTATGGATTTCCACTTACTACGATCCTTGTAAACCTCTTTTGCTTCGTCAACACTCATAACTCTTTTCATGCATGCTCTCCGGTTTAGCAAACATACTACATACATACATACTACCACGTCTTTATCCGTAATGGGGCAGACAGAGCATTTTTGGTCTTACGGTTCTATGCATAGCCCAGGGCCGCAAGACCCAAAAGCCACTTTTAGCGTCATGGTACATTCGTAGATTCTAAGTTTTTTTTTATTTCTCCCAGACCAGCATGGGAGCAAGATTAGCAAACATTTGTTGATTTTTATGAATTTATGGGTAAGTATTTATTTATTAAAAAAAGACATAATAATAATTATGGCAAAGCCCTTCTGGCGAGTAGGCAACCAATACAGTGAAAATTAGTTTCTTTCGGCGTTTATTCTTGGTCATAGCAAAACGTTGGTATTAAAGCTTTTCTTCAAAAAAAATTGGTTGTTTGTAAAGTAGGTTTACGATCGAGATGTTTACGTGATAACGTCGTCACAGGTATGGCACTTCATACAAACGGAGCAGCATATATACCTAGTACTACTACAAACGAAACAATCCGTCCGTGCACACGTCAAATGTGTGAGTTAAACAATCAGGGTCGCCACCACAGAATTTGTTGCTTAGCTTACCTATTTTTATCACTCGGAAATCTATAAAAAAATTTCGTTATTTATTGTTTTCCGTGGATAAACAATGATAATGTGCGCAGTTTCTCACCATTATAATTCAATAATCCTAAGTGACTCGCGTAATGTTAACGTGCAACTACCAATAACCCTGTTTTACTGCCACCTACACCTCACAATAACGGGGGAAGGGTTGCGGGGACACCAGATTGCGGGGGACGGTGCGAGTTTCCGTTCTGTATGTAATACTATTATTAATTCTGTGACGTCGTTTCACGGAATGACTGGCAGCGCTGTAGATGAGACGGGAGATCGGTCCGTCTCTCTCTCGTTATACCTGCGATCGCGCTCGTGAGGTTTTGGTGTGACACAAGTTTCTGAACATGTCACCCGACTAAAACGATTTTAAAGACGTTATCACGTCAAAAATAAATTCATTTTAATATACATCACAGTTAATGAAAATTATACATTTTGACGCGTAGTACCTGTATAGGTCTAATTACCTAATAAAAATTTAAATCTTTGAATCTTAAAGTTTATGTTAAAAAAATATTTTGTAAATAAAATAAAATGTTTCCAAAAAAGTTACCCAATCTCTACCCTGTGTTAGAAATTGTCCTCTTATTTCAAGGTTGACTGGAAGAGATCCCTTTCTGGGATACGTCCGCCTTTGTACTGTTATCTACCTCTAACTTGTATTTTTGTGTCTTGTGTTTATGTACAATAAAGATTTAACAAACAAACGAACCATCAAAAATATGTGCTTATTTCAAGAATAATCTGGAAACATCTCATATTGACCTGACCTCTCCATGCATTATGCTGCAGCAGTGCCTAGCTCAAAATAAACACACTCAAGCTGAGTGGAAAAAGATCTGACGACAAAATACATCACACATTTACACAAGCATATATTTTCACCGCTGACAAAAAGAGGAGTGTTATAAGTTTGACGCTATTATCTGTCTGTTTATGTGTCTGTCTGTGTCATTGTAGCTCTCGAATGGATGGACCAATTTAAATGCGGTTTCACTTGAAAGCAACTTTTCTTACAGTGGTTCTTAGCCATGTTTGATAAAAATCAGTTCAACTTTTAAAAACTATTCGAGGTAACGCTTGAAGGCCGGAATTCTTATGTCTTCTTGTATATCTAAAGCCGTTACTGTCATAAAAAATCTGCTGTATTTTATTTCTAAAGCAGATTGAGATGTTCGCATACAACATTAAGATGTTTGCGAGGTAATGTGAGTACTTTGTTTGCGAATTCTCAATATCATAGTTTGAGGTTTATAAGGTTCCGTACCTAAAGTGTAGAAACGAGACCTTGACTACCCACACTACAAGACTCCGCCGTCCGTCTGTTCGGTCGTCTGTCCGTCTGTCTATCCGTCTGTTTGTCTGTAGCTAGACCGTTAACGTTTACATAGCTGAAGTATTTCTGTTCCTTCTATAACATCAAAGACTTAATATCATAGAATTTGCAAAAGAAATGAAAAGATCCTTGACTTTTCTATCTAAGCATTGTTGCAGTGGCTTGCTAAAAATAAATGCACTCGGCAGAGTGGGAGCGGTCCGCCCCAAATTGCATTAGCCAAAGTGTTATATTTTGTGTCGCATTGCCGCTATCTTGTTTCAAGAAATTTAGTTTTTGTTACAATACAATTGTATTTTTTTTACGTAGAATAAAATAACTTGTGATATTTATTTAAAAGCGTTAAATAAGGTGATTTGGGAGAAAAACAAGCTAATCAAAGCATATACATAAACATCAATGAGACCTCTCCAACCCGTCTGGCTAGAGCGGAGAGTGTAGACCAAAGTTCTGCAACTGCTCTGGCCAAGTATGGCTCTGGTAGTATAGAGAAGGTCATGCTCCTGCAGTGGAGACAGAAAATCCAGATGATGATGATGACGATGACGATGATGGTTAATTTCATTTATATGAAAATATAAAAAGGACATATTCAGTAAAAGATACTAAACAGTCTTTCCCAAACAACAAAGTTACGTAAGTAGTTTTGAAATTTATTTTTAACCGACAAAAAGAGGGCTGTTATTAAGTTTTACATATCTGTCTGTCTGTGCGTCTATCTGTAGCACCATAGCTCTGAAACGGATGGATCAATTTCGATTCGGGTTTTTCACAAGTTCTCTGGCGGTTATTCTAAGCTATGTTTAATGAAAATCGGTTCAGCCGTTTAAAAGTAATTGAAGGTTAATGCTTAATAATCAGGTTTTTTTAACTAACTGGAAAATAATAAATCGCGCTACGGATATCAATTCCACTTAACATCGGTTGGAAGATGTTGTTCTGCCACTTATCACTAGATAGTGATGTTGGGGACTTTTAGGGTTCCCTACCCAAAGGGAAAAACGGGACTAAGACTTTGCCCCGTCTGTCGGTCTGTCCGTCCGTCTGACTGTCTCTCACCAGGCTGTATCTCATGAACTGAACCGCAAGACAGTTCACAGATGATGTATTTCTGTTGACGCTATAACAAAAACTTTCGACGACGAGACTCGCGCTTGGCCGGTTTTTTTAATTTGTCTGGCAAATAAACTTATTATTAACCATCATATCAAAGAGAATGTCCAATCTTGTTTACAGCATTAATCAAGAAAATCAATGGCTTCTAATTGAAAACTTGATATCTTTGTAACGCAATACCAAGCAATCTCAATTATATATGTTTGTCTTATATAATGAATGCTTTTTAACTTTATTGTATTTCTTCCATACTGGTCTGGGAGAAAAGAAAAACTTTAAATGTACAAGCTAATTCACTTCTCGTGCAGATCTTAAAAGCCGAGCAAGGGAATAAGAGGAAATGCGAAACGGTGCTGGTAATCTCATCACTACTTTGATTTCTTTTTAACCTCCTTACCTACAATCTTGCTAAAAAGGAAGGCTTTGGGTTTGCTCCCTTGGGCTTTGCTCTTTCTGCACCATTAGGGATAAAAATGTGACAGTGTATGTCTGTTTGTATTCGGCATTTTAAAGGGTGATTTAGAAACTATTTGTTTCTTTACTAAGAAAGATTTTTATAAACTAAAGTTAGAACTGGAAGTGGAAAATCGATAAAGGAGTTGGTAAAATTCAATATGGTTTTTCCGACATATGACCATTTAAATGAAAAAGGCGTTAACATGTGTACAAAATTCCACAACAATTCTTAGGGTCTCCGCTGTCTATATGTGTTGTATCTCATGGACCGTGATAGCTAGAGAATTTAAATTTTTACAGATGATGTATTTCTATTGCCACTATAAAAGCAAATACTAAAAACATACAACAAGCGTAATTTTTAAAAGATAATAATACGACCCCTTCGTGCACGAGTCTGACTCGGACTAGGCTGGTTATTTTTATTAAAAAAAAATGTTTTTCGCCTCCTTAAATGGCCAACTTTGGTGTCAGATTTTCCAGCCTGCCTAAAGGCATCTAACAAAGCTTGACAACTGTCATACAATAATGACAGCCGGGACCATCGGCAAGGAGCTCGAGAAAATTTAATGCCACTTGTGGTCACCCATCCAAGTGCGGACCACGCCCGGCGTTGCTTTACTTGCGAAAACGCACGCCCTCCCGCCGGGCCACCAAGTACCTCCTTTTAACAAATCAGACTACTCTGTTATTGAAGCAATATCATAAAATCATTTCTTGAGTGACCGAAGTCGGAAACCAGATGCTGTCGTTACGGAAATGTACCCCTATTTGTCAAGATGTCACAATTGGTGACAAATACAAGTAGATAAAATCATCGTATAATTTTTATAGAAATTATACTTTGTTTTATGCTTCCGTGCTGGTCTAGGAGAAATAAAAAAAACTTAGAATGTACCAGCTGCTTCTCTTCCCACGCAGATCGTAAAAGCCGATCGAGGGAATGGGCAAAAATGCAAATCATGTTAACAGGCGATGCGGCTAGCAACCCATCACTGTATTGATTGCTTTTCCATCTTCTCGCCCACCATGACGCTAAAAGTGGCTTTTGGGTCTTGCGGCCCTGGGCTTTGCATAGAACCGCAAGACCCAAAATGCTCTGTCTGCCCCATTAGGGATAAAGACGTGATAGTATATCTAGATACAAATATAGATATAGACTAGTGTATTAGGACTGGCTATTTATAAAATAATTAGCCACAATATTTCAGAAGGTTGTCTCCTATTGAAAAGGAAAACAGCATTGAAATATCTGTGGTTTAGGACTTGTTTAAGTGGACAAAAATCCAGCTGATTTTAAACTATATAGTCATTTACCAGACAAATTAAAAGATCTTAACAAAAACCAATTTAAAAATAAACTTAAATCAATATTACTGGAGAAGTGTTATTATAGCATTGAAGAATAACGATAACTGTTTAATCTTCTTAATTAACAATTAAATTAAAAACTAAATTAAAATCTAAATTATACTCTAAATTAAACTAAACAAATAATAATAATAAAAAAGAAAAACCTTACAAATAGAAAACGTCTTCCAGATCATTGAAGAATATTTAGCAGATAAAATAAAGTTGTAATAATGTAACTTGCATATTTAAATCATATTTTGTTTTTTAAATTTTATTGAATGTGAACTATTAATCTTGACCTTTTATAATTAATATTATTGACATGTATAGTAACCTTGACATTGAATAGAATAATGATACCTATATTTTGAGATTGCATGATAAAATAATTTAAGCATTATAATTGTAATAATTGAATTGCATCAACCAATTTTGCACACCTTTCCAAGGTAAAATGTATTGGGAATATGTATATTTTTAACATCCTATGTATTTACCTACATTTATGCAAATAAAGAATGAGTACCTGGGCGACCGAGCTTTGCTCGGTTGCATCTCAAACATTAACAAATTTTTTTTAAACTTGTCTAAAAACAATGCAAAATAAAAAATTATATATAAACTAAACATAAAAAAAACAAAAGTAAGTCACCGAGTGGAATTCGAACCCGTAACACTGTTTCTAGCGGTCGGTATCCTTAATCGCTGAGCTAAAAGCGGAATTCTGCGTGGAAAGAAAAACGCATGAAAACTCGAAAACACGCGTTTTCCCAAACATAAAACTAATCTAGATCGATTGTTTACCCCCGAAAACCCCCATATACAAATTTTCAGCGAAATTGTTAGAGCCGTTTTCGAGATCACAGAAATTTATAAATATATATACATACAAGAATTGCTCGTTTAAAGGTATAAGATTATGATTATTTTATGAAATGTAACGAAAAGGATATTATGATAATTTTCCTACTACTGTGAGCTGTTCACATCGCGAGTCACTCCCGACCGCTGAAGTTTATCGGATAAAAAGGTTGTTCAGAGGTTGTTCGTCTTGATAATAGTAATAAAAAAGACTTATGACATTTTTTAAAGGTTTTCGAAATGGCTGAAATATTTTTTTTTACGTTTTCAACCCCTATATTTACTAAATTTAGAAAAGTTTTGAAAAACTGAAAGAAAAGAATTTTCTCAGAAAATTTCACAAGCATCGGTTAAGAAATGCGACCTGTAGGCGAGAACAGACAGACTGAACACCGGACAGCCGGACAAAAGCATTTTTGGCCAATCTCGAAACTGAGACGCTTCACTCGCTCGGTCAATTAAAACAACATCATCATCTGGTCTTTTAGTATCCACAGCAGGGGCACGACCCTCTCTGTACTTACAAAGCAGCCAGAGGATTTAGCATACACTCTCAACGCTAGTCAGATGGGTTGGAGAGGTCTCATCGATATTTATCGGCTTTGTTTACCTTTTTCTTAAAGATAAATTGTATTTTCTAAGTCGCCTTTTAGTCGTAAAAGGATGTCGATCCACAGGAAGATTTAGAGTGGTCCTATTCTATTCTGACGGAAACTAAACAGCGAAGCTATGAAAACATACGAACTGATTAATAAATTTTGATTTAAAATAATCATTTTGTAACTATATAATAAAATAGAATTGAATTAATCAAGTCATTAATTTCATAACATCAATATTCAAAATGAGCCGCACCGATTTATTTCAATAATGCATAATTAAAAGCCATGGAATTTTCATTATCCCAACTTCCCAACTAATATGATAAATGCGAAAGTAATAAATTTGTATATTTGTTTGTTTGTTACCGTGTTTCATCTAAATAAGTCTAGTGGTTGAAACGTGAAGAACGTTTCAACTACTGGACTTATTTAGATGAAATATAACGTGACGACCTCCGTGGCGTAATGGTCAACATGCTAGACCGCCAAGCCGGAGGTCCTAGGTTCGATCCCCAGCCAGGGCAAGTTGAAAATTGATGTTTTTCTATATAGGTATTTGTTATAAAATATAGTATCGGTGGAGTGCTTTCCATGTCTCTCTTCCTTCCGCTAAGTTCTTAACCTCTTTATATGTTTTCACGTTTAACTGGAAAGCACTCCACCGACAAGAGCCCAGCTCTTAAATATAAGAAGAAGAAGAGTTAGTATCCCATAACACAAGTCTCGAACTTACTTTGGGGCTAGCTCAATCTGTGTAATTTGTCCCTATATATTTATTTATTTATTTAATATGTATGGATATATTTTGAGACCAAGGAAAGGACATAGGATATTTTTATCCCCAAATTCCCACGGGGAGCGAAGCCTGTAGGCTCAGCTAGTAAATAAATAAATTGATATAGACAAACACACAGATGAGCTTACCCCAAAGTAAACTTGATATTTTGGATATCGACTTTACAATATTAAAAAAATACATTTAGATCTAGGACGGAGATCGAAGACCCAGGACAAATAAAAATTTCCAACATGTCCTGTCTCGGGATAAAACCTAGAACCTCTAAATCGCGGACTAGGATGTTTACCAATACGCCAACGAGAACTTCATTAAAATTCAAATTAAGTAGTATTATGATCCACATTATATTAGTTACCTACATTTATAATCTCCGCAGTTAACAGATGGTTGGATGGATTTTACGCGCAATGAGCTTTTGGTATCTCTTGATTCAATAATGCAGAAATGATTTGCGGATCCGAGATAGGGACAAAGTAAAATGTAGAGCACAAGCTTTATGCATACAACAGACAGTTAGTCCATCATCAATGTTTCACATTAATATATTATTTCAAATTATTTTTCGAACTATATGGCAAGGTTTTAGTAAGTTAGTAAAAAAATGGTAAAAAATAATAAATTTGGTTTTATGATTTGGCTAAATTCTGATATGTATCTTATCTATTCGCCATCCAAACTTTATAAAGTTAACGTTTAAACTTGACTAACCAAAAATAAAGGACCAATATTATTACGTTTAGCAATGAAATATAATTTCAAAAAGATACAGCGCTTCTAAACTTCGGAGTGGGGGTGATTTACGTCACTTTTGGTTAAAATCGTCGCTGATCGTGACGTCACGTGAAATTTAAATGCCGTATATCTTGATTATTATTTCCTGATCAGAGAAAAGATAAAATACCTATACCGTACTCATATGTCCATGTCCAAGCCAGAGACTCGGCAGCTTCGAAGAACTTCATTTCAGTAGCTCGTTTATCTGTACTTACCTGATGCTAACTTTCTTCTAAAGTCCGTTTTTATTCTTTAATTAGTAACTTATTCATTAATACCTGAAACAAAGAGTTTGACATAAATAAGACAATTTTCAAATAAATGATCTTCCTTTTTAGCATGAGCTTCAGATTTTGCGACTGTTGAATTCACCAAAACCATCAGTGATTGAGATATACATAGACAGATTTAGATGCATTTTCACTCATCCTTAACAAAGCCCAAGTTCTGTCTACCCAGTTAAGGTCAGAGGTAAGACTCAGAGGCTACGTTTACCCGATGGTGGGTGTAAAAATTTAAAAAAGGGATTAAAAACAGTGATGGGTTGCTAGCCGTATCATCTATTAACATGATTCAGATTCTCACCTATTCCCATAATCATCTTTTACAATCTGCGTGGAAAAGGAAGCTGCTGGTACTTTCTAAGTTTTTTTCTCCCCGTCAAGCTTGAAAAATTGATTCAACCATGAAAGTGTTTGTCCTCTCTAGTTATTTCCTCTGAGCCAAGAAAGATGCCAAGCAGCCTTTACGAACCGAAAGCCGCACGGTTTAGTTTAAAGGTTTACAAAGTGAAATATAGCGAACATTTTCCATTGAATCCGGTCTTTGTAAATGCAGTTAGCCTTTGAGCAGAAGCCCGTAAAGTATTCTTTAGCTACATGGGTTGATATTCGATGTATTTTAGGGCCATGCAAGTAGGTAAGTACATTATTGACTTGGTCTCTTGTGAGAAACCATAAAGTTTCTAATTTATTCGAAAAGGGATGTGGCTGGGTTAAAAATAAATTATTGTGTACTGATAAGAAGATAAAATTCAGGAAATTATGTCATTCATTTTAATCATATACATTAAGGACGTGATTTAACATATATTAATGCAGAAAAACTGATACTGATTTATATAATTTTAGTGATAAGCCCGCCTTTGTACCTACTATATTTTAAATGTACTTTTGATTACTGTCATACTTAGTTGGTGCAATAAAGAAATTTTATTTTATCTAATCTTACTTAGAGTAGTAATTGACTCCAAGAAACGATGACGTCACTGTCTTTCATACAAATCTTAATGAAAATATTTGTCTTGACGGTAAGTAAAAAATATCTTATCTTGTAGGAAACCATCGGATTCTCATTGATCATACGTAGGCACTTATAAACTCTTGATTATCCTATTAAACTCTGAGGAGTTACTCGTTTCGCTTATCAAATAACTCATAAATGTTGGATTAAAATAGACACTGAAATGAAGATAACAATTCCTCAAATCCAATTGGACTTTAATAGAATAACCATCTAATCCGATAGAATTGAACTGGCATCCCGTTCAATTGGATGACTATCGGCGACCCTTTCAACCCTTGAACTGCCGCATCTGTTCTCATAATCATCGCATTGACAGGTTAAGAGGATTATGTTTAGACTGGGTTCAAATTTGTCAATGTTAAATGCAATTATATTGGCAACAATGAATTGTTTGTAGTATCATGTTATTTTACTTTTCATCTTACTTTATCCTATGTATGAACATGCCTTTATGCCTCTCTTACATAAACATTTCCTTTAACAGGTCTTCTGGAAGAGATTTCTTTAGAAATAAGTGTTGCCTTTGTACAACTGTTTTTTATTATAACTTATGATTCAATCTAAAAATGTGTTAAGTATTTAAATATTTTTAATACATAATTTTGTAATATTATGTACTATTAGTTAAATTATAATGACTAAGTATAACGTAAAAACAATAGATAAAAATGGAAATAGCGTAGTGTAGTGTGTGTGTGTATTATACATCACTCTTTGGTCTTTATAAGGTTTTGTGGTTAAAAAATAGGTACCTAGTCTTTTATATATCTTACTACTTGTCAAATTGTTAAATAGGACACAAAATAGACAACTTTCTGTGCTAACAATAATAGTATGCTACCTACTCTATCCCACGACCCACGATGAGTTCTTTAAAACAATAATGGAAGGAAAAATAGAAGGAAAGAGAGGAGTAGGAAAACCCAGAAGAAAATTTATAGACCAAATAAAAGAAAAATTAAACGTGAAAACATATAAAGAGGTTAAGAACTTAGCGGAAGGAAGAGAGACGTGGAAAGCACTCCACCGACAAGAGCCTAGCTCTTAAATATAAGAAGAAGACCTACTCTATCAAATATCAAGAATCTATACTAATAATCGTCATAGTAACTTTCGATGATAAACATTCAGCGTTTTATGTTACTTGTTGTTGAACTCGCTCCTCTTCCTCGACCAATCTGAACAAGGATTACGAACCCCAAATTTAATATTTTTTCTAGACGCCAGGTGTCTCTGACGTCACATTTTCGGCTGTCAAGCCTGACTCGCGACTTTTCTTGCGTTTAATTTCGTAGTAACTCAAAGATGATGGATTTAGGGATTTTAATATTCTTGGGTTTTTTTCGGAAAGGTTCAGAATATTTAGCGTATAAAGAAGATTAAGCGTTGTGTATTTGCTTGTGTTAGTTATAAATGTGTTTTTGATAAAGAAAATAATAATGTGTATATTGGAACGAAGTTCCTTATCGCGCATTGCGAAAGGAGGCTAGACGGAAAAAATTAAGACCAAAAGTTGTAACGACACTTTTTGCTATACTTGTAAGCCGTGCGGCGTGCGCGTGTTTCTCTGTCTGTCTCTCTCTTAATTAATCGAAAGGAACTTCGTTCCATCCGGGTGTTCCTTGATACCTCTCAAGTTTTTTTTTCTATTCCTAATTATCGTTGATTTTGGGTCTTATTTCAACTCCCTCCATAATTTTCAATCCTACATTATCCTAAAACTAGTAATCTACGTGTTCTCTTATTTGATCTAACTATCATGGACTTGTTTGTTTTTGTCTTTTAAGTTTGCTTTAATTTTTTATTTGTATATTATTTATTTGTATCAAGAATTTTTCTCCCATACAAGTAAGTGGAAGTCAGATTTTTTTCGATTAACTCATCATGGTGGGAGTTATGGTTAAATAGATAATATTTTAAAAATATTGTGAGCTTGTAGAAGAAAGATGGTTTACAAAAAAAGCTATAGGCGACCAGCTTATAAAATGTTCACAATTCCATACAAATTTCATACAAGTTTTTAGAGGCATGAACTCGGCATTTGCAACTACAGAACCAACAAGTACTTGGTAATTTTTTAAATTCTAGATATAAGCATACATTTTGTGCTCCCATGCTGGTCTGGGAGAAAAAAAAACATAGAATGTACCAGCTGCTTCTCTTCCCACGCAGATCGTAAAAGCCGATCGAGGGAATGGGCAAAAATGCAAATCATGTTAACAGGCGATGCGGCTAGCAACCCATCACTGTATTGATTGCTTTTCCATCTTTTCGCCCACCAAGACGCTAAAAGTGGCTTTTGGGTCTTGCGGCCCTGGGCTTTGCATAGAACCGCAAGACCCAAATTCTCTGTCTGCGCCATTAGGGATAAAGACGTGATAGAATGTATTTAAGCATACATTTTGAATAATGGGTTCCCAACAATAAGACCGCCCATTGTGTATGTATTTTTGGAAAAATACTATTTTTTTTTTCGTTTTGTGTGTTGTATAATTGTGCAATAAGGAGTTTTTCATTCATTCATCGAACCCAGAATCTCCGGAGCGGCGGTCTAAAATTAGGCACGAAGGTTTCCATGAAACAACCTAACACAAATAGGTATCATTAATTTCGGAAATCGTTGTAGCACTTCCCAGCAGTATTATTAATTAGACAAAATCCAGACCTGAATATTCAGATTGAGACTGAGCAATTTGTATCTGACAGCGCTTACAATTATATAACAGGTAGGTACCACTCATTTAAATCTGAACCGGCTTGAAATGTTACGTAAGGAAGGGCCTATGTACTGAAATTGTGTAAACTTTTTTGTGAGCTGTAGACGTCGATATTCACCCCAACACGTTAAAATTTATTGTATAAAAAAGTTGCCCAGAAGAAAAAAGTTACGTCTTAATAAGGATAAAAAAAGTATATTTTTAAATTTTTTTCAAATGACTGAAATATGTTTTTATTTAAGTTTTTTTTTTATTTACGAAAAAATTTGCCGACAAAAAGAATCTTTATAACTATAGGACATGCTTACAAAATTTTACGACAGTCGGTTGAGAAATGCGACCTGTAGGGGAGAACAGACCGACTGACAGACGAACAATATTATTATCGAAACGAAGACGCTTTGCTCGCTCGGCCGATTAGAGAAATACTAGTTTTTAGGCCATTAGGCCTATGTTGAGCATAGCTAAATAAAACAGCTAGAACAAAAAAAAGTGACAAGAATTACTTTGTTCCTCTTATTTTTACCATGTTTGCTTAGCAAAGGAAGTTTGGTTAAAATATGAAAAAAAAAGATATTTAAGTCAACTGACTTATTTTCTCCCGCCTAGCCTGTTCTCCGTATTTTTCATATAAACGAAACTTCGTTTTTATGAAAAATACGGAGAAAAGGCACTCGGCGAAGACTTCTCTTTTAAAAAAACTTTCCGTTTATTTAATTTACAAATAGCAAATAAAGCAGTGTGGCACGTTCACATTTCAGTAATTAAGTACAAAAATAGAGAAAAAAAGGATACTTGGCGAAAGCGCTGTATTACAGCTTTACCCTTTTAATTTATACGTAGGTGTGGATTTAAAAAACCCAGTTAAACTCACAATGAACCCAGTAATGGACAGAGCTGAATAACAATTAATTTTTTTCGAGCCATGACTGCATAATCTTGTTTAATCCTGAATGCGTAATGTGTGGAATAAGGATATTGATACGAAAAGCTTTTATTATGGTCGCTTTGTTTTTTTTGTTTTAAAATACATTTATTTATTCATTAAAACTTTATTGATCCACAATTAAAATTGTTAACAATTGGCGGACTTAACGCTAAGAGCGTTCTCTCCCAGTCAACCATAGGGATAAACAGATAAATTGTTGCGGCGCATAAAAAAATTGATTAAATATAAAAATATTATTATTTATTACATAACATATCTTATAATATATACCTGCATATAATATATACCTTAGTTTATAATATGATATAAACATACACAAATATAATACATACAATATACACTCATATATCTAAATTATAAATACATTACACTATTACAATGATGTCGATGCATTGCTCTGTACGTATGAATTAAACGGGTTACTCACGTAAAGAGTCAGCTACTGGCCGACATGTTTCGACCTCATCTGGAGGTTTTACTTAAGGAAAATGTGACATCGTGTGCGTGCGTCCTCTTGTCACATTTGCCCTAATCAAAATCGGCCCATTCGTTTAGATGCTACCCTACCACAGACAGACACACAGACTCATCAAACTTATAATACCCCTCTTTTGGTCATCATCATTATCACCATCGGATATTTTTGTCTATTGCAGAAGGACGATCTTCTCTGTACAACCAATGCTATACTTGGACAGAGCAGCCAGAGAATTTGGCCTGCACTCTACACGCTGGCCAGACGGGTTGGAGAGGTCTCATTGATGTTTTTAAGCTTTGTTTAGCTTGTATTTCCTAAGTCGCCTTCAACGACATCCACGGGAGGATTGGAGTGGCTCTATTCTACTCCGCCGAACACCACACGGCAGAGTAAAATAGGGCCACTTCTCTTTTAGTCAGGGTTTAAAATTAATAGCAATTGTATAAAAACTTTTATATGCATGTCTTAATAACATTACGTGTTAAAGCTTAAACCTACGCTAAAGTAAAGTTTCACAATGTATCCGTAAATAGGATATTTGTTGAGCTTTGTAAAACTTTTCCAAACACAACACAAAAGAACTCGAAACTTGTTATAATACGTACAATATACATTTTGCTCCCAAATGCTGGGTTTTGTGTTAAAAGTTCCGTAAGTAACTTCTAAGAACGAGAAAAATACTTTTTAATTTCGTTGAAATGCTCATATTTTAGGATACAATTTTGAAGTAATATGGTATTTATTTTTTATGTTGGATATATCTTTTTACATAACAGGGCATACAAAAATGGTCTGAAAGAATTTTCCGTAATGTATTTTAAAGGTGAATTCAGTAAAATGCGAGAGATTTTTCAACAGGGTCAGAAAGGTATGATTATAATTAGTCTGTTTTAGATTATCCAATAATAAAGGACCCTTATTTTTCAGTTCACCAAAAAAGTAAACATTCGCAAAGATACGAAGCCTCAAAGTTCCGGAGTGAAGGCCTGCGATGTCACCGAAACATCATGTGGAATAATGCGCTGTATCTTTGTCATTTTCGGATTCGCAGAGAAAAGAAAAATACGTGTACAATATTTTTTAAGAATTTAACTGATGGGTCAAAAATATTTTCCTTTCGTTATGCCTATTGCATGCCAAATGATATTTGATATTAAAAAAACTTGAAAGGTTTCAAGGGACACCCGGATGAAACGAAGTTCGAGAGAGAGAGAGACAGAGAAACGAGCGCACGCCGCACGGCTTACAACTATAGCAAAAAGTGTCGTTACAACTTTTGGTCTTAATTTTTCCGCCTAGCCCTCTTTCGCAAAGCGCGATAAGGAACCTCGTTCCAACAAAAATATATTGCATCTACGTCGTCTGTACTTGCCGAAACAGCCGTTTCACGAACTCATTTTAATAATGATTTAATGAACTAAACGCCAAACTCAAATTGCATCCCATCCACCCATCACCAGTTAATAAATGGCCGTAATCAAATTCCGACCGTCGACCAATTAAAACAAACCCAATATTTCAGACAAAGGCGGGGAATTCTTAACTGTCATTTCTTATTTTAATTAACTTATTCACTCGGCCGGAATTTGAGTCAATTCTATAACAATTTATCCGTCAGGTTGGACAGGTGTTTTTGTTCGGAGGAGTATGTAAACAAAGGCTAAATTGGTTAATCAAATTAAATTAAATCTATACTTAGTACCTACTAAGGATAGATTTAACTTAATCCCCAACATTTACAGTCTTATTTTAAAACGCAGACTAACTTTGTTACTAGGTTTAAACCATTATCCGTCCAAATGAAAATGTCATTATCAGATGAGACATTGGCATATTACTAGATGTCAACGTCATTTGGTCGGATAATCGTTTAAACCTAGTAATAAAGTTAGTCTGCGTTTTATAATAAGACTGATAGGGTTTAACTTTAACTTGCATTGACTGGCATTTCTTTTTTTAAATAGAAAATAGTATGAACATTTGCTCACTCTTTAAATACTCCTTTTCGTGTTGTCGGCTCAAACATTTTTTTTCCCTCCAGAAAGATGCCACTCTTCATACTGCATGTGAGTCACACACAATGATCTTTAAATAATTAAAACCGATATGGTGCTTTTTCGAACATACATCATACACTATCACGTGTTTATTACTATTTAGCCCTAATAGGGTAGACAGATAATTCTGGATTTTGCGGCTATAAGGAACAACTCAGGGCTGAAACTCAAAGGCCACTTCTAGTGCAATGGTGGGCGAGAAATTACAAAAGGAATTAAAGTAGTGATGGGTTGCCGTATCACCTTTTTACATGATTAGCATTTTAGTCCATTCTTCCAATCAGCTTTTTTATTTCTTTTTTATATATTTTTGATAAATATAAACTGTCTTATAAAAATAATTAAGCATTGCATAAAAATAAAGAAGTTTGCAACAACTCAAATCAATTTTTTTTCCTAAACGTCAATACAAACATTTTCTATGGAATTTGTATGAAATAAAGATTAATGACGTCAAAGTTCTTTGGAGTCAAATAGCGCTGTTAATATCAATTTTAAGCAATAATAAATCTAAAATAACGGTGAAAAACTGCCTCCGTGGTGTAGTGGTTAGAGCGTTCGGCTTATACCCGGAGGTCGCGGGTTCGATTCCCGGCGGGGACAACGACTTTGTGTTGTTGTCCTAGTTTAGTTAGGACATTGTAGGCTGATCACCTAATTGTCTGATAAGTAAGATGATCCGTGCTTCGGAGGGCACGTTAAGCCGTCGGTCCCGGTCACTGTCTTTGACATTAGTCGTTACCTGAAACCATGTCAGAGGCCTATAAGTTTAAAACTCTGACACTAGAGTTAGTCACTAACACACACGATAAGAAGAAGACGGTGAAAATGGATATGATTAATGACAGTGACATTATTATATGATGTTTTTTCTATTAACTCTTGGTCCGTGGGGTCCTTCCGCCCATAGTTTATTTAAAATTATTTCTAAACGTTTATTCGAGGTATCCCGTGACCAAAGGGCTGGTAACTATTTAGCTCAAACAATCAGCATTGCCATACAACGTGGCAATGCTGCCAGCCTTTTGGCCACGTTGCCGACGGGTAGTATTTTAGTGGGACTACATAATTTGTAATTTTTAGTTTTATTTTAATTTTTTTTAAGTTTGTATAGTTTGAATTAAAGTTAATTTTTTTTTCTTCACGGTAACAAATAATTTATTTTTAACCCACGAAACTTCGTTATTGTCTTATTCAAATTAAACTATTTTTAGATCTATTATAAATTGACGACAATGACGCAAAAAAATGAGTTCATATTTTTAAAATCATAATCCTGGCACAATTTTTGACCTTTTTATAAACGATGCCTTTAAAAAAAAACGCACATGTAGGAAGGTAGGCTTACGGGTATCATTGGGAATTAACCGGGTTTTTTCAAATCCACTCCTACGCTCGAATTAATCTCCCGTATTTGCATGTTATATTTGAAAAAATAAAACAGTTATGTTTTTAGGCTTACACGTTATTGAGAGTTGACGTTGAAATGTGAACAGATTTTCAGGAATTAACTGTAAACGTAATAAAATATTTTGTTCCACAATCATAGAAAAACAATTAAAACATACATGGATTTTTGACCCCTAATAATTAATCACATCCCAGCAAGTGAAAAATAAAGTTAAAAATATTATTAAATGAAATTCATAAAACGCAATTAGTCTATATTTACTGTTTTAACATATGAAAATTGTAGAAAAAAAATTGATTTTTTTTCTTTCCTCAATTCCTTACCAAATTTTTAGATAGAAGCATTAGTGATTCTATAAGGAATTCGTTTTTCATTTTTTATAATGAGCACAAAAAATGCCGAATTTTAAATATTATATTTTATACGTACATTCATAATATCACGTCTGTTTCCCACAGGGTTAAGCCACTTGCTACGATTCTGAAAAACCTCTTTTTCTTCACCTACACTCTTCAATCTCTTCATACTAGATTAGGAGGTCACGACAAATTTGGTAACGATAAGGGATATGGCTGACTTTGGTTTTATAGAATAAAGAGCACCTCTCTGATGCTAAATATGTTGGTCTGCCTGCGTGAAGTGGTTGCGTTACTTAGATATGGCGCCTGAAAAGTTGGTTATCGTGACCAAAAAAAAATGATAAGGAATATGGCTGACTCTGGTTTCACAGGATTAAGAGCATCTCTCTGATGCCAAATATGTCGGTCTGCCTGCGTGAAGTGGTTGCGTTACTTAGATATGGCGCCCGAAAAGTTGGTTATCGTGACCAAAAAAAAATGATAAGGGTGTGACGTAGTGATTATTTTGAAAGAAACAATATTTGAAAAGACCAAACTCTTTAATTAATTTTTAACAATTATACAATGAGAAAGAAGTCACAGGTAAGGGTCGTAGGTTCACAGCCACGAGATTCGTTGTTCCAGAAGAGATTTCCAAAAGTACTCAGCTTTGAAGCAGCCCGGCGTCCAGTCGGTCCAAAGAGGACGGAGGTCCTCGCGCCTCCGTATTTATATGGGCGCGCGGGGTGGAGAGCGGGGTGAGGAGGGAAGCACCCGAGGACTTCATCACACACCCCCCTCGTTGGGACAGAATTTTCCTGCCGGAAAATTCGGCTTCGTCTGCTCGCTGGCTGAAGCTGGCAGGATACGACGGGGCTGCGGACTCTGGAGACCCAGGAGGAGCAGGACAGCTGAAATTTATAGAAAAAGGAATGAGTAACATTCTAGGTATCGCAGTTAGGTTACCTGAAAAGTTAGAAATACATTATACGAGCCGAGCCGAGTCACCTCACAGAGCAATTTTATTTTTATTTTTTTTATTTTATTTTTAGCACCAGAAACAATGATTAAAATATAGCGCGAAACGTTAGATGCGATGCGATATGAAATAACAATGTGAAGCGATCATTATAGTTATCTATTAACAAGTGTGCGTGAACAGCTGTGGTATGCACAACCGGTAAGCCAAGGTCAAGAACCGGTCGTAGCTTGCAAGTGTCAATGCGTTCGATAGCGAATAGGTGAACACACAATGTTATAAAGACAATTCGAACCTGTATACTTGATTCAAGCGAGAGACTTTTTTACCACTAAACCATAGGGTACAAGAAAAAAAAAATGTTATACATTGGTTATAGAAGATAGTATTTAATTAGTTTAAATTTTGATTATATTTTGATAATTATTCTTTATAATTTATTTGTTTTATATCTTTAATATGCCATTCGCCCAGTGGCTTACCAGACATGTCTGAAAGTTTATACACCAAAGGAGATTTTTTTGATACTATTTTGCATTTTATAAATTTAGGGGCCAATTTTTTTGAAAAATATTTGTCTTTATCACTTAAATAAAATGTTCGCTTCCAAACAATATCGCCAACGTGGAATTCGGCCGACTTACGGCGAAGATTATAAGACTGGCAGTTACGCTCGTGGGCCGATAACAAGGATGCATGTACTTTGTCGAAGATAGAAGACAAATGACCAAGGGACTCCGCATAACAGTCACGTGGTTCGTGAATTAAGTTCGGATCAGAATCTAGATAGTGTGAACCGCAGGTTATCAATTCGCGACCGAAAACAAGAAAAGAGGGCGTGTAGTTTGTGACTTCGCTTACGGCACAATTGATAGCGAATTGGATTTTAGGTACTAGCGTATCCCACACTCTGTGGTCGTTCTCAATGAATGCGGAGATAGCTGTAGTTATAGTTTTGTTATAACGTTCAACCGTATTAACGTGAGGCGTATAAAATGGGGTATAGTGTGTGTTCGGAACTTTATATTTAGATAATAAGTTTTTAAATTGGGCACTAACGAATTGTTTACCGTTATCTACTATGACCGTAGAAGGAATGCCGTGAACCAAGAAAACATTATCTTCGAGTATTTTTGTTATTATTTCTGCTGTGGCACGCTTTATAGGGAAAAGCAAACAATACTTGGAGAAACAACAACAGACAACGAAAATATAGTTATTTTGTTTTCTTGTAGGCGGAAGGGGTCCGATTAGATCGATACTTATCGTTTGAAACGGCCTAAGACATGACTTTGGTCCGCCCATATGACCGAAAGTGGAGTGAGTTTGATGTTTATGAGCGATACAATCATCGCAAGAATTGACGGCCTTAACCACGTCCGCATACATACCTGGCCAATAGTAGTTAAGGGCCAAGCGCTTGTATGTTTTAGAGATGCCCATGTGACCGGCTGTGGGCAACGAATGGTTTTGCCTTATTAACTCCGATCTCTCTTCGGATGGAACAACCTCTTTCCATTGGAACTCTCTAGTAAGAGGGTTAAGACTTTTTTTAAAACGATATAATTTATTATTAAGGACCTGATAGTCTATAAAAGAGGCAGGAGACTGTGAACAACCTTTATAGATATTAAGATACCATGGATCATTAGTAGAAATGACATTCCCATCTATTGTGTTGCATTGCATAGGCATGACATTAGGAGAACGAGAAAGGAAGTCTGGCACAACGTTATCGGTTCCTCGACGATGCTTTATTTCGAAATTATAGGAAGAAAGACGGACTCCCCATCTAGCCAGTCGACCCGTAGGATTGTTGAGTTTGATAAACCACTTGAGAGCAGCGTGATCAGTGTACACAATAAATTTTTTGCCATTTTCTACATAGCAACGCCAGTGTTCAATAGCTGACAGAACAGCAAGCGCCTCGCGCTCTGTAGCACTATAATTTCTTTCTTGGTCCGTAAGGGATTTGCTGTAGAAGGCTATAACTCTTTCTTTCCCCTCCAAGACCTGACAAAGAACAGCTCCGATACCAAAGTCACTACTATCCGCGTGAATTTCAAATGGTTGTGTGTAATCTGGACAAGATAGTACCAGCGAAGAAGACAAACAATCCTTTAATTTATTGAAAGCTGCGTCAGCCTCTCGCGACCAATTGAACGCAGGAGAGTTTTTACCGTTAGAGGTTAGTTTATTCAAGGGAGATGCCAGCGCACTGAAGTTAGGTATAAACCTTCTATACCACGACGCAGCGCCTAGGAAGCGACGGACCTCCTTTTTGTTAGTAGGAGTGGGGTAGTTTTTTATCGATTCTACCTTTTCGGGATCGGCGTGAAGGCCTTCCGAATCCACTACATAACCCAGGTATTTTAATTTAGTACAGAAAAAGTTACATTTGTCGAGATTTATAGTGAGGTTCGCATATTTTAATTTTTCTAGTATTTTTGACAATAGTGTGATATGGCTATCAAACGAATCTGAGACACAAATCACGTCGTCGATATAACAAAAAACCCTGTTTTCAAATTCTGGACCGTAAAACAAAATATCTGCAAGACGCTGCTGGGTGGCTGGAGCGTTAGTTAATCCAAAAGCCATAGATTTAAAATGAAATTTACCACGCGTAGGAATATAAAATGACGTTTTGCAACGATCCTCTTTTTTTATCAAGGTTTGCCAAAAACATTTTGAAATGTCTAAACTAGATATGTATTTAGCATCTCTTAAGTTATCCAAAATCTCAGCAATATAGGGTAAACTATAAGCATCTTTTTTTGTTATAGAATTTAATTTCCGACTATCCAGACAAAAACGCAGTTCGCCATTTTTTTTAGGGGTCAAGATCACTGGATTAGACCAAGGGCTCTCGGAAGGTTCAATCACGTCCTCTTTAAGCATTTGGTCAACATGTTTTACCAAAATGCGCTGTTTCTCTGGTGACATGCGATAGTAACGCTGCCGAATCGGTGGGTGATCACCTGTATCTATCGAATGAGTAATGAGAGAGGTACGGCCGAGACCGCGTTTCTGATAAGAAATATCGATAAATTGAGAAATAATGTTTTTGGCGGTAGTTCTTTGATCGTCAGTTAAATTATCAAATGAAATTAATTTACTAACGGTGTCCTTCTGTACTACCGAGGTTCCAGATTCGTGATTATTTTGAGGTGAGATGGTTTCCAAATTAGCCGGAAACAGACCAAAACTTCTCCAAAAATCCATACCCAGAATCAAGGGGTTTTTGATGCCAGGAACGATATGGGTAACAAGAGAAACAGTTTTATTTTGAAATTGGAATGGAATTACCACTGAGCCGAGTGAAGAATATTGCTCGCCACCAGCGGTGGTAAAAACCAAGGGCTTAGAACCACTTAATTCCAAATTTTTCAAGAAAAGAAGATGAGAATTATTACCAAGTATAGTTGCGCAAGACCCAGAATCGAGTAAGCCAATGGTGTTTTTTTTATTTACTACTACAGGAATATAGGGAGGTTGTGTGTTTGTATTTACGATTGAAGAAAGTTTATGGCAATTAAAGAAATTGGATACGTGATGTAGCCAATTGTGCCACTCAGTTTTACTAGTTCGAGTTTTTATTTTAGACTTTCCCCAATCGGAACTTACAAGTTTTTTGAAGGTTCATTGTTTTTATTGCAGTTTGTACAATTAGAGACTTTAAAACCTTTCAAACCACATTTAAAGCAAATAAGAAAACGAGGCTGAGTGCAAGATGATAGATTGTGCGAGTCATTTCTACATCTAAGGCAGAATTGTTTATTATTAGTAGTATTAGCAACGGCATTAATTTGACGATCCTTAGAAAAATTGTTAGAAGAAGCCGGACTGGGATTTTTAAAATAATTTCGATTTCGGAAAAAGTTTTTATTATTATAAGTTTTATTTACGATGGCGGAATCGGAATCAACGTAAGCCAGTTCAGGCGCCAAAGTACTAGAAGTAACCTTAGGTGGCTCAGAAAAATCATTACTACGACTTTGATATTGTTCGAACTTTCTGCAAATGCTAACCAACGAAGAAATATCTGAAACAACCCCAGTCAGAAGGCAATTAGTGTAACAAGGCCTAATGTTATTTAACAAGATGTTCAATTTGACAGACTCGCTGACAGGCTCATCCAAACGGGAAAATAATCCTTGCATTTTTGCTATATATAAGGTTATGTTCTCTTTCTCGCCCTGAGAACGAAGTCTTATTTCCGCCATTAGTTTATCGTCGTAATTATGCGGACTAAAATCACGCTTAAGTAATTTACAAAGATCGTCCCAAGTATCAACGCTGTCTTTGATAGAACGATACCAATGGAGTGCATCGTCTGAAAATATCTCAAAAGCGAAAGAAAAGATTTTGCTATCTGGAATGTTTCTACAAGACATAAATTCGTTAACTTTTTGGATAAAGGCGCGCACACACGATTTGCCGTTATATTTAAATTTACCGAGTTCAGAAAATAATTTACGATCGTAGGTTAATGCATCAAAGAATTTTTCATCAGAGTTCTGTGACTCGACTCCGCTCGATACTACAGGTTTAGAAGAAGTTAAGGACGAGAGAATTTCGGAAATGGAATGAAACTCGTTCCAGACCGAATTAAATTTTTGTGTATCACTAATTGAGGTGACGTCAATGCGTGATAACCTATGAAAAACGTGGCTGAGAATAGATTCAGTTCTAGAGTAAAGATTTTTATCAAATTTAGATTGCAAGGCTTTCGCGTTGTTTTTCACTCGTATTAAGGAATTATTTACCGCGGAAATATCCTCTTCGACCGTAAAACATGATTCTAAAATGTCCTCTGAAGGAGAACTAGATGAGAGTTTGGTAATTAATTTACGTAACTCCTCCACAGTACACTTTGAGGAGTCACCACCTCTTATTTCTACCTCATATTCGAGTTCCGATTTATTTAATAAAGTAAATTTTATGGTATAAGCCATAGTGACCGAAAAAAAAAAAAATGTGTGGAGCAGCTACGAAACCAGAAAAATTATGTGGAGCGAAAAGTAAAAAAAAAATCAATTTGATTCCGTCCAAAAGGGTTTAACAGCAAGGGTATTATTACGTGAGGTTAATTAAGTTTAAAGTGGGATATGATATGCCACGCTGCGCGCACGCAAAAGCACGTGGACGGACGATAGCACCGCGTGAACAAAGGAATTAGATATGTTATATAATTATGCACTGCACTGCACTGAGTACGGAATGAAAACACCAAAAAAATAACAAACACTAGTACATACCCTTTTGAACGAAATAAAGCACTCAAAACACAGTTATAAAATTTAGAAGATCAACGAATCTCGTGGTAACTCCTCTGTTGTGGCGCCACTGTGACGTAGTGATTATTTTGAAAGAAACAATATTTGAAAAGACCAAACTCTTTAATTAATTTTTAACAATTATACAATGAGAAAGAAGTCACAGGTAAGGGTCGTAGGTTCACAGCCACGAGATTCGTTGTTCCAGAAGAGATTTCCAAAAGTACTCAGCTTTGAAGCAGCCCGGCGTCCAGTCGGTCCAAAGAGGACGGAGGTCCTCGCGCCTCCGTATTTATATGGGCGCGCGGGGTGGAGAGCGGGGTGAGGAGGGAAGCACCCGAGGACTTCATCACAAGGGTTATGGCTGACTCTTGTTTCACAGGATGAAGAGCACCTCTCTGATGCTAAATATGTTGGTCTGCCTGCGTGAAGTGGTTGCGTTACTTAGATATGGCGCCTGAAAAGTTGGTTAGCGTGACCAATAAATGATAAGGTAAACGGCTGATTCTGGTTTCACATAATGAAGAGCACCTCTCTGATGCTAAATATGTCGATCTGTCTGCGTGAAGTGGTTGCGTTACTTAGATAGGGCGCCTAAAAAGTTAGTTACCTGGACAAAAAAAGAAAATTATAAGGTAAATGGCTGATTCTGGTTTCACAGGATGAAGAGCACCTCTCTGATGCTAAATATGTTGGTCTGCCTGCGTGAAGTGGTTGCATTACTAAGATATGTCGCTTGAAAAGTTGGTTATCGTGAACAAAAGAAAAAAAGAATTACGTAAATAGCTGACTCTAGTGTCACAGAACAAAGAGTACCTCTCTGATACAAAATTTGTCGGTCTGCCAGCGTGAAATGGTTGTGTTGTGAAACTTAGATATGATGCCTAAAAATTTGGTTATCCTGATGAAAAAATAATGATAAAGTAAATGGCTGACTCTAGTTTCACAGGGTGAAGAGTACTTCTCTGATGCTAAATATGTCAATCTGACTGTGTGAAGTGGTTGCGTTACTTAGATACAGTAGCGTGCGTTTATACAAACACATGAATTTGTCTACCCTGTGTCACCCTAATATTGATACCGTAGTTCACAAATGTACTAACTACAAAATTTTCGATTTGTACTTTTTAATACTAGATAAATTAACTCTTTCTACCAAAAACTTAGTGTTACAGTTGTACTTTTTAAGATTCCGGCGTTAACAATAATTAGTATTATTGTGAACGCCGGAATTTTATTTTTATAAATTCAATCTTCAAGTATTGACTGATTTCAACAAAATTTCAAATTCTGGCGTATCATACGCATTTAGAACATTTACACACGTGTTAAAGTTATGCAAGTGCATAATTTGTTACCGATTATTTGAAGGTGCCTTCACCGATTTGGAAAATTATTTTATCGAAATCAGTTGTGTAGTTTGGGGGTGAAGTGTTTTTAGTTTTGAAAAATATTTGCCTGTTAACATAATGAGGTTTAGTGCACAAATGGACTAAAGTTTATTTTACTATTTTTGAAATTAGACTACTATAATACCACAATTTTTGGATATAATGCAGTCAAAGGACTAGACTCTTGAATAGGCGTGAAATTATGTAATTATTTTTGTGCCGTTCTGGACTAAACTTAAGAAAACTTTCTAAATTAAATGCTCTTCTGAAAAGTTGACAAATCTGTTGTTAGTACAATTGTGAACTGCGGCATGTATATATAATATCGGATACTAACGATAGATGTATTGCTATGCAGCCGTTCAGAGTCAGTCGTTTACCTTATAATTTTACTTTTGATCACGATAACATACTTTTCAGGCGCCATACCCATATCTAAGTAACACTAGCACTTCACGTAGGCAGACCGACAAAACAAACAAGACTTCACCGACAAATTTTGTATCAGAGAGGTACTCTTTGTTCTGTGATACTAGAGTCAGCTATTTACGTTATTTTTTTTTCTTTTGTTCACGATAACCAACTTTTCAAGCGACATATCTAAGTAACGCAACCACTTCACGCAAGCAGACCAACATATTTAGTATCAAAGAGGTGCTCTTCATCCTGTGAAACCAGAATCAGCCATTTACCTTATAATTTTCTTTTTTTGTCAAGGTAACTAACTTTTCAGGCGCCCTATCTAAGTAACGCAATCACTTCACGCAGGCAGATTGACATATATTTAGCATCAGAGCGGTGCTCTGCATTCTGCATAACCAGAGTCAGCCATTTGCATTACCATTTTTTAGGTCACAATAACCAACATTTCACTAAGTTACGTAACCATTTCACGTAGGCAGACTGACATATTTAGCATCACAGAGGTGCTTTTCATCCTGTGAAACTAGAGTTAGTCAATTACGGTATAATTTTTTTATTCACGATAACCAACTTTTCAAGCGACATATCTAAGTTACGCAACCACTTTACGCAGGCAGACCAACATATTTAGCATCAGAGAGGTGCTCTTCATCCTGTGAAACCAGAATCAGCCATTTACCTTATAATTTTCTTTTTTTGTCCAGGTAACTAACTTTTCAGGCGCCCTATCTAAGTAACGCAACCACTTCACGCAGGCAGATCGACATATTAAGCATCAGAGAGGTGCTCTTCATTATGTGAAACCAGAATCAGCCATTTACCTTATTATTTATTGGTCACGCTAACCAACTTTTCAGGCGCCATATCTAAGTAACGCAACCACTTCACGCAGGCAGACCGACATATTTAGCATCAGAGAGGTGCTCTTCATCCTGTGAAACAAGAGTCAGCCATATCCCTTATCATTTTTTTTTGGTCACGATAACCAACTTTTCGGGCGCCATATCTAAGTAACGCAACCACTTCACGCAGGCAGACCGACATATTTGGCATCAGAGAGATGCTCTTAATCCTGTGAAACTAGAGTCAGCCATATCCCTTATCATTTTTTTTTGGTCACGATAACCAACTTTTCAGGCGCCATATCTAAGTAACGCAACCACTCCAGGCAGGCAGACCAACATATTTAGCATCAGAGAGGTGCTCTTTATTCTATAAAACCAGAGTCAGCCATATCCCTTATCGTTACCAAATTTGTCGTGACCTCCTGTTCTATACATGCCCTTCGGTTACGGGTACTTTTTGCCTCTCTTTATTTTTAGACGTCTGCAATTAACAACCTCCGTGGTGTAGTGGTTAGAGCGTTCGGCTAATACCCGGAGGTCGCGGGTTCGATTCCCGTCGGGGGCAACGACTTTGTGTAGTTGTCCTGGTTTGGTTAGGACATTGCAGGCTGATCACCTGATTGTCTGATAAGTAAGATGATCCGTGCTTCGGAGGGCACGTTAAGGGTCCGGCGGACCTAGACCAAAATACAACTTTCCATACAAACGTAGTCTACGTTTTATTTCAAAACGACATGTCCGATTTGGGCAAAATTTTGTAATTTCAAAGATATTGCAATTATCTAGGTTTATATTAAGTTTCCGACAGTAAAAATATGAACTTGAAATAGAATATAGTGTTTTATATCATTTTTGACCATTAGTATGGGAAACTTCTAAATCGTTATATTTTCTTTCCAGTTCATAATTTTACTATAGGAAACCCAATATAACCCTAGATAATTGCAATTTCCTTACAATTACCAATTTTTACCGGAATCTGACATGTGGTTTCAAAATTAAATTAAACGTGTACTACGTTTGTATGGAGAAGTCTAGGGTCGCCGGACTCTTAAGCCGTCGGTCCCGGTCACTGTCTTTGACATTGTTCGTTACCTAAAACCATGTCAGAGGCCTTTAAGGCGGTTTAAAAACTGACACTAGTGTTAGTCACTAACACACTCGATAAGAAGACGTCTGCAATTTGGTCGCAGAATATTCGAGGCCGACCTTTACCTTATGTTCCTTCCACATTTAATTTATGATATGGAAAAGCCCTTATTTCTTACGGAGCATTGATTTCAGAGTAACAGAACCCAACAATGAATCTTTGATAAATTAATTCAGAATGAAGGATACCTTTTATTATACCGCTTTTATATTATTTAGGCGCGGTGTTATATGTTAATTGTGTGATGAAAGAGACCAGGTTTCCTTTGTTTTATTAAAATATTTAATGTAAAGTATTACATCGTAAAAAGAATTATCAGGAACGCAGGTACGTTTTTTTATAAGCCGTTTACAACTTTTTTACTTTTAAAAATATATGGACATCAGGCAAGTAAACTGACGGATAGAAAGTTCTGCTACGTACACATTCTTGCAAATATGCAAGAATGTGTTCTTTGAGGAAGGGAGACGAATTTTGAAAACACGCGCTTTTCCTATAATTTGCACCAACCAACCCCTGGGCGCAGCTGTCTTCTGGAAATAAGGGCCACCACAAGTCACCATGTTTCAAAATAATTCGGGATTAATTAAAATCAACGGACACAGGTGTTTTAGACGTCATACTTAGTAAACTAACGAATAAAAGTTCTGATAAGAACTCATTCTTGCATTATACCGTTTGGGAAGGGAATTTAGATAACACGCAATTTTCCTATATATTGCACCAACCAACCCCTGGGCGCAGCTGTCTCCAGGAAATAAGGGCCAGCACTCGTCACTACGTACAAACATAATTTGGTGTTTGATAAATTCAACGGAGGCAGGTATCGTCGCCCTAACATTAATTTTTCAGAATGTTTACTTGTTTTATTTTGTTTTGAGAATTTTAAATATTTATAAATAGGAAATTTTAAATACCTGTCATATTGCTTGCTCAATAAAAAATCACATGTCTACCAATAGGTAGACATGTGATTTTTTATTGAGCAAGGGCCTTAAGAGACTATACCTGTCGGTGACAGTCGGAGATCGTCGCCGATTGTTACTTCTGTTACGAACTGTCGACGACGATAGTCGTTAAATTGGTACTGCTGTCGACGCCCGCCGCCAAGCGCCGACAGGTCTCTGTCGTACTGTCGCTCGTCTGTCAGAGCCTTTACAGCTTGTAAACAAGCTCGAAGGCAAGTAAACTGACGGTTAGAAAGTTTTGCTAAGAACACATTCTTGCATTTTACCATTTGGGAAGGCAATTGTGATAACACGCGATTTGCCTATATATTGCACCAACCAACCCCAAGGCGCAGCTGTTTCCAGGAAATAAGGACCAGCACACGTCGCCACGTGCCAACATAATTCGGTGTTTAATAAATCCAACGGACCCAGGTGTCGTCACCCTAACACTCATCTTTCAGAATGTTTGCGATTGGGATTTGCGAAATACATAAAAACATGGGTGGTTATGTTTCATTTTGCTATATTTTTTTCTGCCATATTTTTTTGTTGCGTATACTTTGCATTCTCTTTTTGCAAAACAGTAATTCTGTTTTGGGTCATGGAGTAAACAAGGGTTAATTTTAAAATAAAAGCGGCAATTTGTAACGTGTTTAACTGTAATTTTTAGTAAATAATCCAAATTTTAATTTTTAAACGGTTAAAGTTTTGCTTAACCAGTATGTGTATTTATATCTTTGTTACAAATTTTGCCACTGTCATTCGTCTGAAAAGGCCCTAAGTTTAACAAATCACACGTATTGTACCAATTTCTCTTCTCTCAAAGTAATTAAATACGAAATAAATTGAAAACAAAGTTTGCAGACACAAACTGATTATTCAAAAACACATTTCTGCGCACGACAAGTTACCTATTCGTAGTTGAGTCTGAAAAGTTTGTACGCAATATCAATTCGACACCAGTCAATACAATTTGAATAAATTTTTGAAGTGAAAACTTCTTTAGCGGCGTTGTGCACTTTTGTTTTACTTAACCGATGTTTGTGTAATTTTCTGAGAAAATTCGTTCTTTTCTTTCAGTTTTTCAAAACTTTTCTAAATGTCGTAAATATAGGGGTTGAAAACTTAAAAATAAATTTATTTCTGCCATATCGAAAACCTTTAAAAAATGTCATAAGTTTTTTGAAGTGAAAACTTCTTTAGCGGCGTTGTGCACTTTTTTTGGAATGGGTAAAAAATGTTAAACTCGCGTCAGGACACGTGACCTGGTCGAAAATTCGTAAGACGGCGCAGGGCGCTTGCGCGAATGTTCGTGTGTGTTTATGTTACAGCGTGCTACGCGCATCCATGGATGGTGACAGCTGATGGCTCGACCGTCTGTCTAGTGGCCATACTGCTGTGTATTTGAAAATGAATTTGGTCATGCTTGTGACATTTGTGACACACTGTGGATCAGAAAAGATTTGAAATATTTTCTACTGATAATTAAAGCAATTCGTGCAAAATTATTCCCCAACCATTCCAAATTATCAAAAATGCACAACGTTAATATTCAAGTTTTAACTTCTGCCGGCACTCCCAGAGTGCAAACCGTCGTTTTTTTTTTTTTACTTTGACTTTCTTTGAGGAGAAAATGAATTAATTTTTGATAATAAATGTTATCGAAGTGTTAAAGATATCTTATCTGATGAATTGTAAATTGACTTTGTTTTAAAATTAACTGTAAAATGTACATAGATTCAGTATATTTTCATAGTGTAGGTATCATGATAGATGATAGCTTTTCTGACTAAATTTGCACACCATTGATGGTAAACATGATTGGACAAAACTGAATGTGATATACTATCTTGTAACGCATGTTTGGCGAATGAATTATGTTTATCTTCAATACTTTGATTCATTGCGAGCTGGTTTTAACTACTTTTCATCTAGACTTCGTAAATAATCCTACTTAATTTTAGAGTTTCTCGGTCACAATGACTGTTATTGGTATAACGAGACTTACCGCGATTAATATATATTTTTAGCCAGATATTTCGACGGCAGTAGTGTCGTACAGTTACGATTTTAACAGAGTGATTACGTCAGAAGCCCCGGCTCTGATACTTCTCTATTTATATCTTTTTAAATTTTGACTTTAATGTTAAACTGACTAATATAGGTCCGTTATTTTTGGATAATTCAACTGACGAACCATTAAAATAATACTTTTCTTACATTACCCCTATTGTACTCTACAGAATACAAGATAACAGACTAAGCGAGCGAAGCGTCTCCGTTTCGAGCATAGACATAGCTGTTTCGAGCACAGACATAGATTATTAAATCGATTGGCCAAAAATGCTTTCGTCCGACTGTCCGGCTGTTCTCGCCTACAGGTCGCAGTTCTCAACCGATTCTCGTAAAACTTCGTCAGACGGTTCGAAAATTATATAATTTTTTTTTCTCGATGCAGTTTTTCGAAATTTGTCAAAATAGCGGAAATATGGGGGTAGAAAACGTTAAAATATATTACACTTCAGCCATGTCAAACAAATTACAAAAATGTCACAAAACTTTTTTGTTACCCTAATTAAGACGTAACTTTTTTGGCTGAACAACGTTTTTATCGGATAAACTTCAAAGGATCGGGGTGACTTGTTAGGTATACAACTCAAAGAGCCACTAGTAATATAGTAAGAGCATGCATCTTCAATGATAAATTGCTCTCAACTGCGAGTTCGCTACTTTTATTCTCCTGCCTTTGTCTGGTACTTACGATTTCACAGCACTTTCCGATACATTCCGGTGTGAAGTAGGCACTTGGGACAAATTGCTCGGAATTCTGCCAGCAAACCAAACGCTTCGGCACATTTGCTTTCTCGATAAGAGTTTTAGGGTCCGCAAAAATCTTAAATTAATACAATATTTGTTTATTTTGTGTCTATCTATATTCATTTAGAGCTATGTCTCTATGCTCTTGTCGATGGAGTAAAAAATAAAACAAAAAAAAAAGATTAAAAAAAAAACAATGCCAAATTAAAAAGATTGTGGGTACAAAATCAAAATCTTATCGATTATCAAAATTATCTTGCATTTAGTCTCCTTCAATCACGATCCTATGTCTCATATTATCACAATCTAATCTTTAGAATGTGTCGCCAATATAATGGTAAGGAACCCTTGGTGCACGAGCCCGATTCGCACTTGGCCGGTTGCTTTGCTATCTTTTTTATACCTACATTTTTTAGTTCCTCTTTAATATTTTAATTTTATCAAACATTGTGTCAAACTCTACGCATTGCCTTTGTAATTTGAATTGTATTTAGACTTCTTAGGCATATAAAAGTTTAAAAACAAAAACAATCTATACGTAGATCGACTTTAAAATCTTATTGTACCTACTTTACTGAATATGATTGTTATCAGAGAACAGATTTTGTTTTGGGTGCTTATAAAGAAATGAATAAAAGTGGCCTTTAAATCTTGCGACCCTGGGCTCTGTCTATTTAGTGCAACAAGACCCAAGATGCTCTATCTGCCACATTAGGGATACAAAGACGATAGAGTATCAAGAATGAAAATAGAAATCAAGAATCAAAAAATCTAAATTATTAGTCTTTTTTATTTACTATTGTATTATTAGTTATTATCAGTATTATTAGTCATCTATATTACTACTTAATAACACGAAAGGGTTCCATTATTTTGCTTTGAATAAACCACGAATGTTTAAGTTCCCTATATTTTAGCAAAAAATAACTATTCGACAGACTATACTTACTGGAAAAGTGTCGATTCGTAATATTTTCTATAACACGGAATAAATTTACTATGGAACCGAGTTATGTCCCGTCATTTACATAAACTTCCCGCTTTCCGGTTACTGGTTTTCGCACAAGGTTGGAGTAGAAAGTATATAGAGACACTTTAGATATATAGAGACACCAAACACTTAAGTACAAGATGGTCAGAAAACTCTTCCGTGAAAAGCAAAAACTTAGAATGTACCAGCTGCTTCTCTTCCCGCGCATCCTAAACGCCGATCGAGGGAATGGATGAGATTTGAATCGCGGTAATAGGCAATGTGGCTAGCAACCTACGGCCCTGGGCTCTGCCTGCCCCGACAGGGATATAGACGTTAAAATGTATCTGGTCAGAAGGCCTGAAAGTCAAGTGGTAGAAATTGTATTGTGGCGAAAGATCTTTTTAACACGTTCGGCTCCGTTCGGCGTTGTTCGGATATAATCATCAAGTTCTTGCTAGCCATTATAGGTACTTATTTACGTGACGTTATGACGCTTTGTAAAGGAAGGAGCGGGCCGAGCCGGTCAATTTCACCATGAACGATAGAACAAAGCAAATCCTGTACTACCAACGCAAACAGAGGGCGACCCTCCCCTTACTCTGCAAAGTGCCTTAGCCTTACCTATACTAATTGACATTTACATAAAAATACATTCAGAATTATATTGTAAAAAGGTGTGCGGAGTTTTGCCATTGAAACGTATTGTTTTTTGTTTTTACTAGACTTACAAAAACGGCGGAGGTTATCAATTCGTTACGATCTTTATTTTTATGTTTACCGATTATCTGATTTAGAAAATTCTTTTTTTGTTTAAAAGGGTATTCTTGTCAAGTGGTCCTAAATAAATGATATCAAAATCAGTTGTGTAGTTTGGGGGATAAGTTAAAAAGGGAAATAACTTGGGCTCTAGCGTGATCTGTGTCGCCTCCGAGAAGTTTGCGAGTTGAAGGTCAATGGATCATAATTTAGGGGAAAAGTCGTATCGGCTATGACTACGATAATATGTGCTGAGAGAAATAGATGTCTTTTTCTTTTGGCCTACATTTTGTTGAGACGAACATAGAATATGATATGCTACGTTATGACAACACCGTTTTCTACTCCAATTGTTTTACCAATAATTCTAGTACGTTCGTACTTGGCATCAATAAGTAGAACAAGTTTTTTATTGTACCGTGAATGACATTATGTTCTCAGAAATTCAATAATTCCATATAATAGTGGCTATGTGAGCTGTAGACCTCGCTAGTCACGCGTAAGCCGTCGAATTTTATCGGATATAATTTTAAAAAACTAAAAACTGACTTCCGCACCAAACTACACAGATTAATTTAAATTATTCGGTGTAGTTTGGTGTTTTAAAAATTAAATAATTTTTTTCTATGAGACCACCAAACAAGTATGCCCTTGTAAACAAAAATAATTCTTTCCATTTCCTCTCGCGGGTCTACTGGAAGAAATTTCTTTAGAAACAAGTAGCATCTATATACTTTGTTAACTTTTATAAGGTTTTGTTTGTATATTTTTCAAGTGTACATGAACCAATAAAAAAAAAAGAAAAAAAAAGAATGTTCCATACCGGTATAGGCGTCTTCGAGTTAGTTATCGCTGACGGTTACCGTTCGCGATAAACTGCCTCCGTGGTGTAATGGTTGGAGCGTTTGGCTCATACCCGGGGGTCGCGGGTTCGATTCCCAGCGGGGGCAACGACTTTGTGTGGTTGTCCTAGTTTGGTTAGGACATTGCAGGCTGATCACCTGATTGTCTGATAATATGTAAGATGATCCGTGCTTCGGAGGGCACGTTAAGCTGTCGGTCCCGGTCACTGTCTTTGACATTGGTCGTTACCTAAAACCATGTCAGAGGTCTTTAAGACGGTTTAAAAACTCTGACACTAGTGTTAGTCACTAACACACACGATAAGAAGAAGGTTATCGTTACCGACCGTCGCTGACAGGTATCGCGCGCCTAGAGTCTCCCGTCTGTAAAAGCGCTAAATGAGAGTCGCCTCTAAACTCAACGTCTTTATAATTCTACGGAAACTGTGCTGTGGCGCATTAAATTTAATTTCGCGTTGTTATTATAATTTTCATTCATTTCTGTCTTCAGTGATACATTTGCATTTAAATACCGGAGTTTGAGGTCTTTGACGAACATTTAATTGCGATTTTATAATTAAATTATTTTCATTATATTTACACTTTACTGGGTACTAA
Source organism: Acrobasis consociella (assembly GCA_963555685.1). Lineage (NCBI taxonomy): Eukaryota > Metazoa > Arthropoda > Insecta > Lepidoptera > Pyralidae > Acrobasis > Acrobasis consociella. The sequence continues at coordinate 2,753,157 of OY743107.1, forward strand.
TGCATTTATTATGAATAATGAGGGTTCCCTAATATAGGTATTCACATATAAATTAGTTTTTATAGTCAATCGCTACTGATTTAATACGTCAATAGTTATAAAATCTAGATATAAAAAAAATTGATAAGCGTAAATTGCGAGAAAGGTTGAACCGCTTTCGCTGTTTTTTTTTAGCATTTGATTAAGTCTGAAAAACGTTTTAATTCAGAGAAGAAATGTAAAAATAAATGGAAAAATAGTAAACTAAAATTTTCTTTTCCCATACAAACCATTTTGTTCTCAGCTGTCAAATATTTGACGTCAATCAAAACAAAACAAAGGCGCGTTAGGATTATCTTTGTTTAAAAGGGAAGGGGGACGGTGCAAGGGTAACGGAAAAGGGAGTGAGAACGTTGGTAGGGGAACGGTAGAAGGAGAGCGGAAGCAGGAACGAGAACGGAACCGGGAGTGGGAGCGGAAATGGGAACGATGGGAACAAAGTTCGCGGTGTCAGCTAGTAAATAATAAATATTCTTTGGGGCTAGCTTAATCACATATTGAGCTAGCCCCAAAGTAAGTTTGAGACTTGTGTTATGGGATACTAACTCAACGATACCATATTTTATAACAAAGATATATATAGATAGATAAACGTCCAAGACCTAGACCTCAATCTGAAAAATACCATCTTAACCTGATCTGGGATCAAACCCGGGACCTTCAGTGTGACAGTCTGACATATTGACTACTAGGTCACAGAAGTTGTCCGTTACATTTTAATATAAACCAACAAAGTAATTTATAAACTGTCTTATTAATATTTCGTACCATTCAAGTTAATTTATATTTTTAATATATAATGTAATATAAGAAAGGTATAATTTATTTTTTTGCCTAAACCTCAACCAGCTATTGTGTCCAAACAAAAACAATCCCCCATCGATTTAATAAAAAGTGGAATCGCAAAGAATACGGAATCTTCGAAGTCCCTTTGTCGTCCCTCCAATTTTCCCTTTAAAATAATCAATTCGAAAGTAAACGAATTCTGAATCAATTGTGTGGCGATCGAAATTGTAAAGGACTTTGAATGATCCGATTTAGATTTTTATATGTATTAACCCACTTTTAAAAGGAGGAGTACTTGAAACCAGAGACTCGATAGACACAAAGAAGCAGGTAACCAAAAACATAAGAAAATATGTGTACTACCGTTACTATTATTGTATTTAAGAGTTTAAATGTATTACTAAAAAGTCTGCGATTTCGTTCGCGTGAACTTTATGTCTCTGGAAAATGCTCATCAGGCTGAACAACTTTTGCTAAGGCGTCATTTTTATATTTCTTATAGTATAGCTGTTTTGACCATTATTTGTACATAAAAATATTTCGCAATCGAAGAAAATATTTATTATAGTTCGATCAAATAACCATACGAATACGAGTTAATATCAAACATTAGATGGAATTTGACCTAACAATCCTAACATATCACATCGACATTCATTATCTTAGTTCGGTAATTCCGACTACAATTTCCGGAAGCTCCCAGCTACCAATGGTTGTTTCCGGTTTTGCTCAAACATTAACGGTTTAATAGGAGTATTACAGGCAAAAAAACATATAATATTTTGGGAATATTTATAAGGCTATTATTAAAATGAGTTAACGGGTTAGTGATGTCTGTGTCTCACGTTAGTTTTAATAAAAAAATATTGAGGCTAATTTATCCAAGCTATAATAAACACATACATGACATCATGTCTATTTCTCACAGGGGTAGACAGAGACTATGGACCTCCACTTGCTACGATCCTGTCAGAACTCTTTCGATTCCTTCAAAAATATCGGCTACGTGTACTTCTGACCTATCTTTTTTAGGGTTCCGTACCCAAAGAGTAAAAATATCTGTAGGACTCCTTTTTTCGTCTGTCCGTCTGTATGACACCAGGCTGTAGCTCATAAATCATAATAGCTAGAAATCTGAGATTTTCACAGATTTATGTATTTCTGTTGCAGCTAAACCAACAAATACTAAAAATATAGTAAAATAAGGATTTAAGTGGGGCTCCTATACAACAAAAATGATATTTTAGCATTAAGTCCGCCATCTGTTTAAAGTATATTTGTACTTTAAAACAATAAAGTTTGATAAAATAAAAAATAAAAAAATTGTAATAGTACGAAACCCTTCTTGCACGAATCCACAAGGCTGCTTTTATTTAAGAAGGTCTGCAATTTAATCGCAGAATTTATAAGTACCTACGTCTTTCTACCGTCTTAAGTGTACACTTAACGTTTTGCTTAATACGCAGGTTATCGTCAAAGAAAACTCTAACAATGCATATGCAGGTACAAAGGAAATAAATTCAGAATAAGATGAAAGAAAACAGCGAACGCTTATAATAGTGAAAGCGAAATATTCAGAAACAATGTGAAACATTTTTGCTAGTTTGTGGGAGAGGTTGTGTAATAAATTTATACCAAATAAAGTATTTTTCTTTCTTTTTCTTTTGACTTTCTTAAATCTATGACTTCAAAACTTCTTAAACGTTTTCGGCACTCTGTACAGTTTCAAGGCGCGAAATTTGCAAATTTTATATTTAAATACATTTTGGTGGCATATTTTGGTAATTATAAGTGATGTTCTGTACTTTTTGTTGTTAAATATATGCTCCAAATAAAGATTTTTCTATTTCTATTTCTATTTCAATTTATCGATTAAGAAAAATGTATATTTTTAAATGGTTTATTAACACAGTGGAATCTTATTAAGACACTTTTCATAAATGGGTATAATACCTTATTCACCAAGCACGTAATCAAGGTATAATTTTGACTAGAATTCCCTAGAATCTGATTCAATATGTTACGTGTTTAACTAAGAATTCTCTTAGGTATGTCTGTAGAGTCAGTCTAGACATTCCTCCCAGGAGAACCTTAAGACTAAGGTCTAGAACTAAATTAAAGCTAAGACTAACTGAATTATTAAATTAGACTTTGTAACCTGATTGCTACAAATCTGTTATATTTAACTATAGACTTTATTGTGTATGTTTGTGTGTGTAACGTATGTGATATGTGTTATATTGTACCTAAGTATAAAATAAATAAATAAATAAATGTATAGGGACAAATCACAGTGATTAAGCGAGCCCTAAAGTAATTTTAACTTGTGTTATTGGATACCAACTCCACGACTATATTTTAAAATAAATACATAATTAGATAAACACCCAAGACCCAGGACAATTAGCAAAAGGCCGTTTTCCAATTTGACCTAGCAAGACAAATAAATAAATAATAAAAAAATTATATATGGTAACCTAAGGTACATTATCATCGATATCGATAAATAAAAGGTATGGCAAAAAGCGCATATCTTGTCACTTTTGCCGTGAAGGTCCTTTAATAAGATTTAATTGAGTTTAACCTGTCCTGTTGTCTGTCTGTCTGTCTGTCTGTCTGTAATCAAATCTTGTAAGTTAAATTTGATCCTCTTGCCGGTTTCCAATTGAACTGAAATTAAGCACGCGTTTGCATATACAATGTCCTTTTTTATTAAGTACAAATATTTTAAGGGGTGATTCAGTCCATCATTTTGAACAACTTTTCCTATTAAATGTATATTGAAATACGAAAAATATGTTTTTCGGTTTTCATACAAATCGAAGTAGTCACGTAATTAGCGTTGAAAATTGCGAAAGATACATTTTGTTTCTTTCGAAACTTTGTATCTTTCCCGTAAAATACATGTAATTTTCGAAAATTACAAATTTGAGGTTCGTCTGAAAAATACAATCTTACATGTATAATACTTGTTTAATACGGAGTACTTTTCGTATTTAACAATCAAAAGGGAAAATGTCTTACTTATCTACATTATAATGATTGAATATTATTGATTTTGAGTAGGCGAGTAGATTTAAATAATTGGAAAAAATCAAACTGTTTACAATTCAATGTCACTATCACTGGCTTCGTCGTAAATGTCATCCGTTTCATGTAATGATGGTTCGTTTTCGTTAGGAAACACAATTTTCAGATTCCAGTTTACCAATATTAAATTGTTTAATCGACCTAAGTAAAATAAACTAACTAACAAAATTACTAAGAAAATAACTACTAGAATTAGAGAACTATAACTAGAGATCTAAGTAAATTAGAACTACCCAAAGAAATAACCGACGACCTATGTGAGTGCTTTTTATCTTATGCCAATGATGAAATGGTATTTCGCAAATGTTATATGTGAATATTTTTTAAATCTTTAATGTAAAACTTACTTACTTTTTCTTTCCTTATCATTTAACTATATTCGACCAATATTTTTTATACTTCAGAATTCATCCGTAACGAACATACCTATACAAATAAAGTCAGAAACGTCACGTATTAAGTTAATTAAACCTTTCTAAGACAGGAAAACAAGTTTTTAAAGGTGAATATTAAATTAAATCTATGTTTTATATCTATCACTATGTTTTATACAGACAGATTGAGCTATCCCCAAAGTGAGTTCGAAACTTGTGTTATAGGACACTAACTCAACGAAACAAAATTTTATAACAAAAACATATATAAATAAACAACCATGTAGTTGCCCTTTTATCATCTTCGTCACGCTAAAAGTAGTCTTATGTCTTGTGACCCTAGGCTCTATCTATCTCGTTAAGGATAAACACGTGATAATGTGTATGTGTGTATTGATTTGGCCCTAAATTCACCTATACAAAACTTTCTATTGGTGAAATTTCCCCTGGTAGTTATTTTTTTTTTACTGGTCTCCTAATGAAGTGAATAATTTTCGTACGTGATTAATTATACATTTCAAAGGCCTTTGCTTCTAAAGCCGGGGAAACTTGTGGGGCTTTACCCCGTGAGTCTGTGATGTTTTCATACGAGTCCTTTTAATAGAACAAAAGTAGATGTGGTTAATATGACCTTATTTGCCCATGGTATTTTAAAATATACATTTTCTGTTGAAATTCTCATTTGAAATATGTCTAACTATACAGGATATTGATTATAGATAGGAAGATGTACTTTTTCTTAAAGTTTTTCTAATGCAGAAAAATGAAGAAGATATTATTATTTTACAAATTTATATTATGCTTATTTATATTTTGTAACTATTCTATATTTTCATATTTTTTATTATTTCTTGATACATAACTGTAATTTTAAAAATTCGTACAAACAAACAATGTTTGAGTTCCCAAAAGCAAGGAAAGGTACCATGCTTTTGTTTCCAATTTTCCCGTTCATTTCCTGTTCGAGTCAATGTTTGTGTTTGTAACACAAACACACGGCTCACGGTCCGATGCCGATATCATGGCGAAATGTATGTCTCCATTAATTGGAAAATTGTAACAGACAATTATTTTAACTTGAGACTTAAATTTATATAATAGAATATCTATGTTGATCAGAAAAAAAGAAAAACGTAGAATGTACAAGGTGCTTATCTTCGAGCTCAGTAGTCATAGTCAATTTTTGCGTTTGTACCAAAAACACACGGCTCACGGTCCGATGCCGATAGCATGGCGAAATATATGACTCCATTATTTAATTGGAAAATTGTAACAGACAATTATTAACGTGAGACTTAATTTATAGAATAGAATTGTTGGCATTTTCACGCTGATTTTGATAAAATAAAAACGCAGAACGTACAAGATTCTTCTGTTTCAGTGCCCAGTTAATGTTTGTGCTTGTACCACAAGCACACGGCTTACAGTCCGATGCCAATATCATGGCGATTTATATGAGTCCATTATTAATTAGAAAAAAATTTAACTGTGGACTATTATTTTGTTAAGAGACTTTACTTTATAGAATAGAATTGCTGTTAATTTCATGCTGATTTGGATAAAAGAAAAACGCAGAAAAACGAGATGCTTCTCTTTTAGCTCAGTAGTTAAGGCGATTTATGTTTATGACACAAACATACGGTGTAACTTATTAGTAATCTGTGACACGGTTCACGACGACCCGATGCTGATATCATGGCCAAATATATGACTCATTTATTTAATTAGAATAATTAAAACTGACAATTATTTACCCAAGACTTTAGTTTATATAATAGAATAGCTTTTCTTTCAGCTCAGTAGTCAAAGGCAATGTTTGTGATACAAACACACGCTTCTCGGTCCGATAAAGATATCATTGCGAAATGTATGAATCCATTATTTAATTGGAAAATTACAACCGACAATTATTAACTCGAGACTTAAGTTTATACAATAGAACAGCTTCTCTTTCAGTTCAGTAGTCAAAGGCAATGTTTGTGACACAAATACACGATTCACGATCCGATGTCAAAAGTGACACCATTATTTAAGGCGAATGGTAGCGGAAGAGGCGCCTTCATTTGAAATAATTTGTTTGAAAGAAAATATGATGATTATTATAAATTTGACTGCCAACAATCTGTAGAAAGACCTTTAAATTATTTTATAAATAACCGTTGAAAGTAATTGCGTCAGTCCATCTAGTTTTAAAAGGGGTTTTCGCCAAAAGCTTCATGTTGATTGAGATAAAAGAAAAATGCAAAACGTACAAGATGCTTCTGTTACAATTCAGTAGTCGAATTCAATGTTTGTGTTCGTAACACATACACACGGCTTCTTCCGATGCCTATATCAAGGCGAAATATATAAGTCCTATATTTCATTGGAAAATTATAACAGGCAAATAAGTAAAAACTTTTATTTTGAGAACTAGAAAGAAAGAAACATACTTTATATGCAAATTTAGCGAAGTCATGTGTACATTTTCTATCATCCTAAAAAATCTCAGATTGTTTGAGATACTTCCCTTACCACGCAGGTAGTCAAAGCTAGTCGAGGAAATAGATATAAATTAAACAATAGGACTTTTTAACAAACCCACCATCATGTTAAAATTTATTTTGCAAATAACCTGTGACTCTGTCTACCCATTAGGGATAAAAACGTGATTAATTTTATTTCACTAACATCTATAAAATTTTATATAATGCTTCATTTTCGTATTTCTTATGACCACAACAGCTGCAATTCATACACACACAATCTTACAAAATAGTTCTTTATCGTCTAAGTTAATCTCATAAACTTTATTATATGTTCATGTAATTTTACATATTGCATGTTATTCAATAAAAAATAGAAAAAAAAGTTTTAATTGTCAGGTGCCTTTCCAAAAACGAATAAATAAGATCGAACTTTTTTTTACTGAAATGGATTGAGCCGTTTAATACTTTTATGAATAAGTGGGATAAGTAAACAATTGTCAGGATTAAAAACACATGCGTATTCAAATAACGTAGACCCCTAAAATTTTATTGGGTCGTAAATTTTAATATAAATTTGTGGCAAAATATATTGAAAGATAACTCAAATAGACTATCTCGAACCCATAAATTACAGAGAGCAAAGTAAAAATACCCTTTCTACCTCAATACTTTATAAACTGAACAGGGAAGGTATCAAGGGTCGTAAAATGTTACCTTTTTTTAAGTGTTTCATTTCAGGTATCCATTCCATATGGCACTTTACACTGGACTTTCACAAACACAGTTCTATATTATAAATACATTTTTTTTTAAATTATAGTAGGGGAAACGTGTCGTTATTATATCGGCGAAAATTCGGTAGGTACCGACGGCGACGCGTCCGATCACTCGGCAAGGCGCGAGGCTACTACTGAAAATGTTTCAAAGTACATCCTAATTTTCCCACTGCGCTCCATATTGGCGGGATGTGTACAGGGATCTTTAGAGTTAGTTCGCTTACAAAACCACAGATGGTGCTGTTATTAGATTTGTAAGAAGAAGTTGGAGATTTTTCCCAGTAGGTATATAACTATTATTCCCAGATTAATAAATAATATATAACGTAGGTCTACGTGACGTAAAAAAATTACACAAATAATGATTAACTAACTGTGCCAGTGGGCTTCGCTCCCCGTGGGACTTTTGGGATAAAAATATCCTATGTCCTTCCCTGAGTATCAAACTATATCCATACTAAATAGGTTCAGGAAGTGGTAACAAACAAATATAGGAACGAACTCACTTTCGCATTTATAATATTAGTAGGATACCTATAATACAACCTTTAAAAATTGGGTATTATTTTATATTTACATATCTGAAATTCTTATCCTATCCTACTAACATTATAAATGCGAAAGTGGTTTGTATATTTGTTTGTTTGTCACCTCTTCACGCTTAAACTACTGAACCGATTTGGATGAAATTTGTTATGGATATAGTTTGAGCATCGGAAAAGGACTTAGGGTACTCTTTATCCCGAAATTTCCACGGGAAGCGAAGCCCGCGGGTACAGCTAGTATTTTTATATTTTCGTTTATGTTTGGAACATTTACAGTTGTTTTACCTATTGCATGGTTGTAAAATTATGTTTTATAAACAAAAATAATTTCAAGATAAAATTATTAGATTTTTTGATTGTCTTATGTTTTCTTTATTCTTGGTATTTCTTGGTATAACTTTTATTAACAAAATGAACGTTGATGTGTATCAAATTAGTTATTTTTAACAAATATATGTGGATTTTAATTTATTTATAACTTTAACATAATACGATCTTTCAGTAAAGACTACAGTAAAAAAATATATTTACTTATATCTACAGCAAGTTTAGCCAATTCCTAAAATAATATTACTCCCTCTCAATAAAATGATAAACACAAAATTAACATTTGTAACGAATTCTGTTGAAGAATACAAACAAGGCACAATGCAAATATTCAGAAATGATTTCCAAAGAAACTTCTTTATGAAATATTGGAATTGATATTTAAATGAAAGCCACCGGTTTCCAAGAAATAAATAAACGGCATAAACTTGCATTAACTGGATATTTTGGAAAATGTTCTGTATTTATTTATTTGTTCAATAAAGGGTATTGTATTAAATTATTATGTAGCATTATTGACGTAGAAAGTCTTCATTTCAGCTTCGGCTTAAATTCTTTAGTGTGCGAATTCCGAATGTCAAATTTTCCGGTTGTTTTCGCCTTCAGGTCGCATTTTTGAACCGATTCTCGTGAAGTTTTGTGTGCAGGTTCGATAATTACGTAGAATTTTGATGTCAAGCTAATTTTTTGATTTTTTTTTAAAAATGGGTGTTGAAAACTGTAATAAATATTTTTTGAATATTTTAAAAATGAGTATTGAAAATTGTAAACAAACATATTGCAGGTATTTCAAAAATATCTTAAATTTTGTCGGAACAATAATTTTATCTGATAAACTTCAACGGATTGTGACACTAGACTTAAGTTTACATACTTTTATTTATATATGTTTATTGAACCACTTCAGTAGGTATCTAGTTCATTTTTAGTTTTTTTTTCATTTAATTTAATTTAATTTATTTATTCATTTCATAACAAAACATTTCTTTGTGTTGAAATATCTTCGCTTAGCATAAAACACTTAATAATTATATAATTAAGGGTACACTTTTCATAGGTACATCCCGGAAAAGATTTTGGCGGGAGAGCCACATTACATCAACTTCTCCAAAGGGCCTCTACGTGTTGGATCTGTATTCTTACGCAAGCCTCTCAGAGAAACTGGGTGAAAAGACCCATTATTCCAAAAGGAAATATACACACCAATTACATCTCTCTTCCCATTTCCTCTTACGTGTCTACAAAACAAAATCGTTAGAGATAAGTAGCAGCTATATTAGGTGCTGTTTACTTTTTTAAATGAATTATTAACATTTCAAACGTACAAAAATAAAATAAAATAAAATGTGTACAGAAATACAGATACATTTTTACGTCTTTATCCCTGACGGGCTAGACAGAGCCCATGGCCGTAAGACACAAAGTCCACGCTTAGCGTGATGGTGGGTGTTAAGATGGAAAAAGAATTAAAATGTTGGTGGATTGCCAGCCCCAACGCCTATTAATATGATTCAAAACTTGCCCATTCCCTCCACTCCATCGGCTTTTACGATATGCGCGAGAAGAGAAGCAGACATTCTAAGATTTTCCCTTTCTCCCAGATCATTATGGTAGAAATATGTATGACTAGCGGTGCCTCGCTGCGTTACCCGCGCTTATAGTAACCTATGTTTTATTCCCGAGTGTCAGCTTCCTGCATACTACATTGTATCAAAATTGGTCCAGCCGTTTGTGCGTGAAGAAGTAACAAACTTTCGCTTTTTATTGAATGAAATAAACCCCCGTATTGAATTCTCCGTAGCATTTGCTACAAAATTTGCTACGTGCTACGACATGTCTACGTTGCTTCTACACAGTGATAATTTGGTGTAGTGAAATTCTCTGGTTTTGGTACCGAAGGCCACTTCGTAAGGATTGTCAGTAAGACCTACATCAAAATTCTACGTAATTATCGAACCTGCTCACAAAACTTCACGAAAATCGGTTCAAAAATGCGACCTGAAGGCGAGAACAACCGGAAAACTTGACATTCGGAATTCGCACACTAAAGAATTTGAGCCGAAGCTGAAATGAAGACTTTCTACGTCAATAATGCTACATAATAATTTAATACAATACCCTTTATTGAACAAATAAATAAATACAGAACATAATTATCACAAAAAGTAGGAAATGCGCAAAAAACGGCCTCATCGCTAAGCAATTTTTTCAAGGCAACCTTGCTGAATAGATAAAAGTGATGGGAAATTAGGTAGTGCGGGGTGGTCAATATAATAAACAAACTTATATACAAAAATAATCCCCTCATAGAGAGAAAAAAAAATGACCAGACCCCCAGTACCCGGCAGCCCTGCTATTCCTGACTCCGGTATGCATGGTATCGGCAGGGCAGGGTGTGTTAAGAACAGTGCAGGTGCACTATACGATATTTTTTTTCCAAAACCTATTTAGAGTCATTAATCCCCGCCTTCGATCTCGTGATAACATTCTGGACATCCCCACTTTCTCCTCTCGAGCTTATACTAAGTCTTTTACTGTTATGGCCGCTTATTTATGGAATGAACTACCACCTGTTTTTAAAGCGTCAACTTCTTTATATTCATTTAAAACTAGGGGTAAAAACTTTTATGAAGACTTCTGACCTGGATTGAGTTATATGTATGTATTATGTACTTATATTTATATATTCACTTATATATTTATGTATATGTTTTATTTATATATTTATGTTTATACATATATGCTAGGTTTTTGTTTGTATTTAAGCTTGTAAGTATTGTACAGTGTTCCACCCTACTTAATGGCATTCTCTCCTGTAGCGTTGGGTTGACTGGAAGAGATCCCTTAAAGGGATAAGTCCGCCTTTGTATAGTTATCTTCTGTGTTTTTATGGTGTCCTTTTTTGTGCAATGAAGAATTTACACACATAAAAGTCAGCGTATATAAACAAGTGGTTCTGTGGACAGGACGCCTCGCGTAAAAAAGTTATTCAGGTATATCAGGGCAACAAAAGAGCTTCGTGACATTTTGATTTTTCGAAATGGCTGAGATATAATTTTAGTTTGCCCCAACACAAAAAAACGTGTTATTTGTGACGCAAGAACAGTCCTAGCAATATCGCTTGTTTCTTATATCTCAGGCCAAAGTCATTGTAATTCTACAAGAAGGGATATTTTTTTGTCACTACCACGATTTAAATCGCCTTTATTTGTTTACACGAAATATATAAGGATTCCGCGGCATTATATTTCTCTTTTTTGTCCTCTTCGGTGTTTTCTTTTCAGGTTTCCTTTTGAAGTGATCAATGTTTCATTTGTAGGGTTCCATACCCAAAGGGTAAAAATGAGGCTGTGTTACTATGTTTATATTGGGTATATTAGCAATTTAGCATGTCCTACATGTTTTTTTTTCTTAATTTTATTATTAAACGAGATTCAAACTTCCATAAACCTGAAAAATTCGTTGTATCTAGCAAACAAGACGATATTATATCACTTTACTTATCTATTATTATACTGTTGTATATGTATACTTGTATTCCATGGCTTTAGGGTTGAGCTGCACCTGCCAGCAGGGAACATGCTGCTATCGTTTTGTAAATAAAAATAAAATATTTTAATTTCGACCAATCAAGGATTATATTACATTTATATGTTTCGTACCAGAGAAAACACAACTTAAGAACTTTTCTGTCGCACATATTAAGTATAATTTTTTACACGTTAATAAGTATAAATATACATTACGTGTAGTGTACATTTGTCGCGGAGCCATCTACGCTCGGGACGAGGCGCGCGGGAGGAGGGCCACCTACGACGTAATCGCGGGCGGCGGCGGGCAGGCCGCTGGACCCCACAACTCTCAACTTGCTCTCGGACTCCACCGACACACGACGCGCCTTAGCTAGTTTCCCTAATTTTGTAACTATTTTATTTTAGTATTTATTATACCAGTTTCACAGTCCACGTTATTATTTATTAGCCCCAGGGCTAACAACATTGAATTTTAATTTATTTTTCAAAAGAAGCTAATATTACCAGCGCTTCGCAACGAGGGAACGCTATAGGCACTAGCTGTGCGTCTGTTAAGGCTCCAGTTTTATACTCATTAGGCGCGACTTGCAAATAAGCAGCTATTTTTTTGTAGTCAATCATGTTTTAAGCTATTGCATAGCTTCTATCGCGGGCCTTGAGCGCGGGAACCGAATCCAGAAATTCCGTAACGAAAAAACCTCACGTTCTCCCCACTCCGCCTACCATGTAGGTTGCCGCTTCGTCTCCGTCGTCCGTTTGCGACGTTGCCGTCCTTCCTTGTTTGCAATAGCTTTACCGCGGCAGTCCCCGAGTGCCACACATCTTTTTTTAAATAAAATGATTTCACTTCTTTTAGGTTTGAAATTAGTGTTGCCAAAACTTGTTTGCGTAAACTGGTTTTTCAAATTAGTTCACAACTTTGTTTCATATTGTAAAATATTTCAATCCATTGTGGTTGCAGTTCCAATAATCTCAGAGTTTCACCGTAAATCAAAGTTCAACAATACGATAGAAAGTGCAGCGGACAAAGCCATGCTGACGGAGATCTGCTGGTGTGTAACTTATAAGAATTTAGCGATTTTTATAATCTCTTTATAGCTGCCTAAAGGCATCTGACGTACCTCAATGAGTCTCGTCTTGAAACAACAGTCATTCACTCAAGTAACTCGTGTATACACTGTCCTTTTCAAAGGTTCCGTAGTAAACAAGGGAACCCCTATAGTTTTAATTTTAAACTTTAAAACGTGATTCAGTCCATCATTTTAAACAACTTCGCATTACTATGGAAAATGATTTTTTTCTTTTTTTATATGAATTTATTGAGAAAAGTTGTTCGAAATGATACACTGAATTACCCTTTAAAGTAATTGTACTTAATAAAAAAGGATATTGTATAGGTATGTCTTCTTCAGGCATTGTTCATTTATTTATTTTATTTTAACACTTTATTTTTTCAAAGTAAATGTATACTTTTAACAAATGGCGGAGTGAATTGTCGACCTCTTTAGCCTAGGGTCATCATGCCACGGTGTCATACCGGAGGTTCCATGTTCGATCCCCGGTCAGGTCAAGATAGAAATTATCTTTTTCATATTGACCTGTTTCTTAGATTCCTATCTATATTTGTATTTGTTACTTAATATAGAGGTATTATTGTTGAGTTAGTCCCATAACACAAGTCTCGAACTTACTTTGGGGCTAGCTCAATCTGAATGATTTGTTCGTATTTATTTATTTAGTGAATATGAATTAGCAAGCGATTAGCCTGTGACTTAGACCACACCAACTACTAAAGATATGACAGCATACCAGGCACTTTTCAAGAGTCCTTACTACAATAGAAATAGTGCTCATATCACAAGATCAGCCAACGCAGAGAAAATTCTAGATGTCTTGACGTAGGTGTTAGAAGCGTGAATAGCTGTTGGAAATAGGAAATTATTTTAGGGCACGTTTCTAATGTGCTAAAATAACATAGGGATTAAAATTCTATTCAAAGCTCATGAATGGCAAAATATCTGCAAGTACAAATTTCTGTAACCCGTGACAGAGGCAATGTAATTACTAACGTAACAGATGCCCAACGCCACATAAAAGCAGGTATTTGAAAGTAATTATGGTATCTGGCTTGTCTTTTATCTGTTATTTAGACGCAATCTTTTGAGTTTCAATAAGGCTTAAAAAAAGATTTTAAAAATAAAATATAATAAAATAAAAATAAAAGCCATTTGAGAGGAATGGGCGAAATTTCTTATCATGTTAATTTTAGAAAGATTAGATTTTATTTTTAATGAACATAAAAAAGGAGGAAGTTATCAATACGTTAAATGTATAATGTTTATTATGTATTTTTCTTGTTTACTGAAAGATGCCTAAACCAATTTGATTTTCTTTTGTTTTGAAGAGAATTATTATTGTCAGGTTTTCCCAAAAAAAATTGTCAAAATCGGTTGCGTAATTAATTGATAAAAATTACTGATTTCTTAACCTTTTAAAAAACCTCTGAATTCTTTTAGGGTAGTAGGCAAGAAGGTGGAAAAAGGAATCAAAATAGTGATGGGTTGCTAGCTCCATCACCATGATAAATTTTCTGCTCGAAGCTTAGGTTTATGCATTTCAACGTTTAGTTTAACTCGAAAATGCTTAGTCAGTTCTCCATAATCAAATATCGTTACAAAGCGTTCTGCACATACCTAACCTACACGTAATTTTGAAAACACAACACGTAATACAATAGAGCAGAATATATAACTTTAATATGTAGGTAGGTATATTTTGAGGGAGAGCGTAAATCATGTTACTAAGAGTGACAAGATTATTTAAAAACTCCGAGGTACAAAGTCAGTAACAGCGGATAAAGATAAAGATAGGTTTATGTTTTACTGTCTTTACGAGTGTTTGTGAAAAGTTGAAACGAATTAAAATAGTTAAAACTATAGATAAAATTCCCACGTTTCGTTTACTTGAGAATGGCTAAATACGCAACAGCGTCAAGCCAAAATTAAAAAAAAAGATAAAGATAATTTATTTGTACATTCAGTTCCGTCCAATCATGTGATCACCGGTGTGCAAATATAGTCAGAAAAGCTGTCATAAATACGTGCTACCTATATAACTATACTATAAAATATACTATATCTATGAACTTTTTACAGTTTAATCCATAACAAAATCAATTTACCAGGTAAGAAATCCTTCTTAAATTCAATAAACGGGTGACTCACGTATAGAGTCAGCTACTGTTGACATTTTTCGACCTCATCCGGAGATCTTCATCAGGGCGAATGTCTCAATCAATTTGTCGCGAGCTTTTCTAAATGTCTAAACGGATTTGGAAAAATCTTTTATTGTTTTGAAAGAACATACTTGGTGTACAAGCTGTCCCATATAATTTTTATCAAAATCGGTTAAGTAGTTTGGGGGTGAAGTCAGTTTATAATTTTGAACAATTATTTTGGTTACGATCCTACCGCTTAAAAAGTAACGAAGATAATGTTGTCTTTCTAAACGCATGCATCCTCTTTTGTCACAGTTCCTTAGATTTTCGCCTAATGTTAGGGTTTTCTTAGATCAGCATGATCAACAATTTTTCAAAACTAGAAACCTACACAACTGATTTTGATTAAATTCCTATGAGACCTTGACAAAATAAAATTTCTATGAAAGAACCTCGCAAGTATGCTCTTTCAAATAAAAAATATCCAAATATAATATAAAATTGTTGTACAGGCTGTCCCATATAACTATTATCAAAATCGGTCGAGTAGTTTGGAGGTGAAGTCAGTTTATAATTTTGAAAAATTTTCTATGTTACTTTCCTAAAAAGATCACTTGACAACCTCCTCTATTTTGGATGTCGGTCAAAAAGGTTTTCGAACAGTAATAGTGGGTTAGAATAGAATAGAATAGAATTTACTTTATTGCCTAAAAAATACCACACACTCAATACAAAAAAAAAAAAACATCTAACAATAAAATAAAATAAGAATGAAATTTCATCATTTTTCTTCTCCTCGTACATTTGGTGCAACATTGTCATGACGTGGTATGGCTTTTTGGCAAAAAGATCCATTCAGCATGTGCCGCGGTCACGATGTGACTGCGACGCTGGATTGGGTTCACACGGGCTTTGAGTCATCACAACTTTACTACAATCTATTCCCGATGAGAACACCCCTCCCGCTTCGTCTCGAGGGCTGTGCACAATATGGATATATATAATATAATAAAATGTTATTCCATCGTCATGAGGGATAAATATTTTTAGTCGATTGGTTAGATTTAAAAAATATTGTACATGTATTTTTTCTTTTCTCTGAGAAACCAAAAATGACAAAGATACAGCGCATATAAATTTCGCATGACGTCACGGCTGGGTAAGATTTTTACTTAGCGGTGACGTCCTAAACCTCCATTCCGGAACTTTGACGCTCAGTATCTTTGTTAATTTTTACTTTTTTGGTAAACTGAAAAATACGGATTCATTATTTTTGGATAATCAAAAAGATGGACTAATTACAATCATACTTTACTCAATTGTATGAAAAACCACACAGCGACAGCGCTACGTTGACACAACGCGCTGAGTTGTCTCGCTCTTTCAGCACATTTCGTATTTTCAAATCAACGTGTATAATCCTCATATTACAACGATACCACACGGTATTTAAATTTCTTGAAACGTCATTAAAAGCATGTCCTATCTCTTTCACACACCGAATTTTCAAGTACAGAAGGAATGAAAGCAATTTATATGCGTCAGCCACATCGCACCCTGGTCACGTACTTGCTACGTCATCTCTGATAGCGTAGGCCTGGTTCACGTTGTAAGATAGCTTCTTATGTCTTATTAGACATTAGAAATCTTGGTAGGGTAACCCGTAATTATTGGAACCACTAGCTGTACTAGACCGCTAGAGTACAGTGAAACTAAATTAAGAGTCAAAAACTTCAAAAAAAGTCAACCATACACAAATTTACAGCCGTCCGGGCAATTTGTATAAGAATTTCAATTTTTCTTTTGTTTTTTTTTATGACTGTTATTTTATTATCTTTATAATATAGTGACCTAGTATTTCGTCGTAAAGCCTGTGGTTTGATTTATTACGGGTATGTTCCTTCCACGTTGTATAACGTGCCTTTTGAAGCACAAAAGAGCTCGCCCAGGAAGATTCTCGGGGCCGCTTCCTAAGCATAGAAATCCAAACATAAAATAAGACGTAGTTAATTTTTGCACGCCATGATAGCATATCCTATTCTATAATGAGCATATTTAAAATAATGTTAGTAACCTCTTTTTATCATATGTATATAACTGTGATCGGAGATTGATGATTTTGGTTGCAATTTCAGAAAAGAATGCATGTCTTATGAGAAAATTTCTTATTTTTGCAAATTGTAAGATAACGTCATCAAAAATTTTAGTATGTAAACTTCTTATTGAGCGTTAGGAAAGATAACACTGGTGTCACATTGTTGAGCTGCATAAAGGCATCTGACGTAGCTGAATGACTGTCATCTAATGAAAGAAAGAAAGAAAGAAAATTGTTTTTTTTTACTAGTGTTTATTAATGACTACAGTCATTAATAAATACTAGTAATCTGCGTGCAGAATATTTCATCCATATCGATATTTTTTTACATGTCTCAATATTCTTTCTTTACCCTTATTACGACGCAACTTTTTGGAGGAACAACTTTTTTGTCCGGTAAACTTGAGCGGATCGGGTGACTCGCGAGGTACACAGAGTCACTAGTTAGTTTATGTGACGTTACTGTCTCTGTTACTAGCCTGTAGGTATTGTGTCCCACTGCTGGGCAAGGTCCTACCTCTAATTTTTCTACTAGTGCATTTATCCTATGACCTTTTTACCACTCATAAAAATGGGCCTACCTCTTATTTTTTCACTCGTCCATTTATCCTACAAACTTTTACCACTAATAAAAATCTATCTAAATCGTCCTGCGCCATCTTCGTCTCGGGTATCCTTAACCCTACACTCGTCTGGTATACAGAATGTGACGCTGACTAGCCGGCTGAACAAACTGCTTCCAGCAAATGGTGAACTTTGACACAGGGAAACTATTATATATATGAAGGGAGAAATAACAGCTATACGAGGAATCAAGGTTGTGTTTACGTTTAGGCTATATAGCGCAGAACTGACCCCTTATTATAAATTATTGATTATTAGTCGTAAATATGGTAATAATTACCAATTAGCCCAATGCAGATGACAGACTAATCCGTGCCGCACTTTTTAGTCTGTGAAAATAGAACGAGCACACGACGCGCGTCCTGTACGTTACTGCATGAGATTCCATGGGTTCTATTTTTACAGACTATGACAAACTAAAAAGTGCGTCACAGATAGTCTGTCGTCTGCGTTGGGCCTTTAGCTAACCCTAAGACCTTTAAGTTATTTTCTAAAAAGCTTGAAAGACTTGTTGGTAGTCAGTCTACCTATATATCTTTAATAGCGTTTTTAGCATTTCTGCCAAAAGTGGCCACTGTCGCCTGTTGTTGAGGAAAATACTCACGGCGCAAGTTGCCGCGGGTTCAATATAGGTGGTAGAGTAGATATATCTTTAATTGCTTTTATAACATCTACAAAAAGATGCGGTCTTCCTAATCTAGGATGAAAACCATATAGCAAATGTATGTCTATCTATTTTAGGCGTAATTATTGTCTGCACAAGACAGTTTCTTATCACATTCAGGCTGTCTTCAATATTATCTTCACCGCACGACACTGAAATTTGCTTTCTAATCCATCAACATAAATCTCATTTTCCAATAACAACTTCGCGATGCACATTACTTAAGATTCCGTGCCTTAGCCAAACAATTTTGGATCTTATCAGTGAAGTTTTAAGATATGAAATCGTTTGGCATTTTTTATGCATTAAACTGACACTAATTGGTGCTTCAGTAAACGTGATCCGTTAACCATTAACCCTCACTCTGTATTTACTTTTCGCGTTTTCGCTTCAGCGGTAATGGATCAATTTAATGCTGATGGATTTCATAGATGTGCCTTCTTCGGTTGAAAAAGAAGGGGAAAAAATTGTACGAGAATGTAGTGCGGTCTGTTGTTTGTTTTGTTTTTGGTGTAAGTGGATAACACCGGTGTTAGATTCTTTCAGATTGCCTCAAGGCATCTGACATAACTTGATGACTGCTATACCGAAGCATGGAGGATCTCGAGAAATGTTTATGCCACTTATGGCACTCATCCAAGTGAGGACCACGCCCTGTGTCACTTTACTTGCGAAATCGCTAGTAATGCTTATTTCCGCCGAGCCACCAAGCTCTTTTGGTGATATTGATCGAACTGTGAAATCTGTGTTAGAAAAAAAATATTGTTTAATTCTTAAGATATTTATGAAGCACCCTATGGTGAATATTAAATTATACCTACAGCGTGACAATTCTCGGAGAAATATTTTAAAAATTTATGACGAAAAATTTCGCCACGAATGAGATTTGAGACTACGCCTTTCACATTTGTACTGTGAGTGCACTTCCAATTGTGCTATTGTAACTACGAATCTCCCAGACGCATTTCCCACTGATGTAGTTAATGAGAAAATATTTTATGTCAAAATTTAAGAAGAAGGTATGCACTTAGCAATCTGTATCAAATAAATTATTTGATACTGCTAAGAAAATAAATGCATTTATAATGTGATTTTAGATTTATTTTTTGCAGCAAATTGCAGCAAAACGAATATTATGATTGCTTTTTGACTCCAAAAAACTATGACGTCATTAGTTTATCATCATCATCATATCATGGAAAGTCCCCTGCTGGACACAGGCATCATCCTAAGGCTATATTTCATACAAAACCCATAGAAAATATTTGTTTCAACTTGTAGAACAATTGTATCTGATTTTACTTGTTCAAAAATAGCGAATTATTTTTCAAGTCTTAAAACGTGAAAAAAAGATCAGTAATTAAATCTTTAAAGCTTCTTTAAAGCCAGAACCCTTTTAAGTTTCCTACAGTAAGTCAATACGGGTCCAGCTAATCTAAATTACGATACGGCTACTGTAAATCCTGGAACCCAATTTATCTTTGACACTGCGTTTTATACTTCTTAGTACTGCAGCCTTGGGCGGGGCAACCAATGTGAGAACGTTTGGAGGAGGTATTTAAAGACTTTGTTTAAATAAAATACTATTTATACTAAACTATTAATTATATTCAGTTTACACGATTATTTGCTATAGGCAAATTAAACTACCTTCTGACACCATCTAGTGATAAGTGATGGAACTACATAATATATTGATATCGTAGCGCCATCTAATTATTTGAGAAGTAAATAACAAGTAATAAGTGGTGGAACTGCAAAAAATATTGGTATGGTAGCGCCATATATTATTTGTCAAGTAAATTACAAAACCTCAAATTTTTTAAACGACTGAACTCATTTTTTCATTACGTCATTCAAGGCGGCACGACGCGAAATGTGTCCTGCGCTGCGACGGCACGCCAGGCCATGGTGACCTAGGGGATCGCAACTTTCACCACAGCGGCAGCGATGAGGCTCGTTCGTCCTGGCGCCTTAACGCAACCTCACTGCTAAGCTAAACGTCGTTTTCTTCAAAAGCGTACCTACGCCGACTGAAGGAATGGTATTGAGCCAGTAACTTGATTCTGGCTCACAGCTGGATAGGAGACGAGACCGTTCCGCTTCATCAGCTGCTGACTGTAATAAATTTGCACGGGTCTGCAAGCAGAGAGGCTCGTCCCAATGCCGCTGCGAAGCCAGATTCAGTGGAAGTTCTGTATTCAGACCGGATACACTAATCCAGGCATCCCTGGCTTCGGCCAAGCAAGCAACCTCTACGTCGCAGGGCGACGGACCTAGATTTCTACCCACGAGGTTAACCGTTCTATGAACCGAAGACAATAAGGCTGGCAGTGCTATATTTGAAATTTTTCTTATACCAAGACCACTGTGGAAATCGCTTTTAGCGATAAGACCGCCCATTGTACATTTTATGTTTTTTTTTTTTTGTGTAAATTTGTATAATTTTTATTTTTTTGGTGTACAATAAAGTATTACTTAACTTAACTTAACTTAACCGTGACGTATTGGTCAGGTTTCTTGGGCCAAACTTTATTTTATCAAATATTGGTCTTTTATTTAATGTTTTAAGTTGCTTAAAAAGGAGTAAGGTATGCTGCTTCGGAGCCCGAGTAGCGCTTTTTGACCTTTTGTACTCAAAGATCCATGTTATTGGTCGCAAAGGATGCTGCATTTCATGCAAACAGCTAGAGACTGCAATAACAATTAACTTACTTTACTTAAGGGGGAATTGGATAGATAACTGGATCAAAAATAAATTATTTGGTTCACAACCTCCATACTGCTGAAAAATTGGTAAGATTTACACTGTGTTCCAACATCTAGCAAACAAATTAGATGAGATTGTATTACAAAAAGAAAACATAGAAACACAGCTATAGCTTTATTAATAAAAAAAAATTAAAAAGCTTTGGCTGTGTTTCTATGTTTTCTTTTTGTAATTTTGTTTGCTAGATATTAGATCACAATGAAAATCTTGAAAGTCACAATGGCCAATGGGGCAAAAAGGTTCTCGAATGGCGACCACGTTCAGGCAAGCGAAGCGTAGGACACCCACCCACGAGGTGGTCTGACGACCTGACCAAGGTCGCTGGAAGGCGCTGGATGCAAGCCGCTCTAGATCGTTCAGTTTAAAAATATTTGGTAGAGGCCTATGTCCAGCAGTGGAAGTGATGCGGCTGAAATGATGATGATGATGATGATGAATAGATAATCTAAATATATTTTCTGGTTTACGAAGATTCGCATTTCTTTTAAAACATACTAAAATTTAAAAAAAAAACATTGCAGCATGCTAATATACCCATTTTGTTTTAATCTTTGCTTCAATGGCTCTATTCGGTGAGGAACCAGGTGACTACGTTTGTCTGAAAATACGGCCCAACGAATTCCTTTTAATGCGTATCAAACTTTTTAACCTTAATTTAAAAAAAAGAGAAGGTTATCAATTCGTCACGATCTTTTACTTTTTTATGTATGTTCACCGATTATTCGAAGACGTCTGGACTGATTTGAAAAACTCTTTTTTTGTTTTAAAGGGTATACTTGCAAGGTGGCCCCATAGAAAGTTTGATTAAAAATTACAGTGTAGAAGTAACACTAGTTGTTGCCCGCGACTTCGTCCGCGTGAAATTCGAGTTAAATGTATTTTACATATAGGACAAATCATACATAATGAGTTAGCCCCAAAGTACCTAAGTTCGAGACTTAAGAATGTGGTAATCAAACCTAACAAATATACAGAAAGGAACCCTAACTTCGCAGACGATTGTTCTTAGCTGTATCATTTCGGTGGACTAATTTCATTCCGGTGCACAGTCTTATCATTTCAGTGGCGTAATTATCATTTCGGTGGACATTTTTTTCATTTCGGTGGACATTTTTTTCATTTCGGTTGACACTTTTTATTTCAGTGGATTCACAAAAATTCAACCTTAAATATTTCAGTAAGTTTTGATGATATTTGATGTCCACTCCCGCACATGTTACACATATGGCTAAAGTTTTATTTGTTACTCAATATATATAGATAGCATTGTTATAAAAAAATCCCACCGAAATGACAATTAAAAATCTCTTGTTGAAATTCACCCGTTAAGGCCTCCTCCTGTTCTTTCCACTCATTTCTATTATGAGCAGTCTACTGTCATCCACTCATGAAAGAGTCTATGTCGACCCGCCATCTCTTTCATAGTCTACCCCTGCGTTTGCGTCCTTCTGGCATCCATAAGGTGACTTTCCGGACCCATTTGTCCGGCTGCATACGGCACACATGTAGTGATGTACAAGGCTCGAGGCCTCCGAGTCCTTTCGTCTAGAGCTCGGAGTCGTTTACAGGGCTCGCCTCGTTTTGTATGAAGCTCGACGACTTGGGAGTCTTTTTCAGAGCTCAAGCCTTTTTGAGAGCTCAAATTGATCCGAAGGCTTTTTTACGGCTTGAGTCTTGTGAGCTCTCTGAGCAATAAGTCGAGCGTCGAGCTTCAAGTATTTTTTGTAAACTTGAGTTATTCTTAAAAGCTAGATTTCATTTTAAGACTCAAGCTTTTTTGAAGGCTCGAACTCTTCTAAAGCCTCGAGGCGTGGCTCAGACAGCTCGCGTCTCGGCTAGGCTGGGATCTACGAGCCTACCGGGCTCACTGAGTCCTGCCAATCTGCCTCGAGCTTTCAAAAGAAGAACTCGACGCCTCGAAGTTCGTACATCACTACACACATGTCAAAGAAGTTGGTTTTTAGTTTAAAAAAATATTGTAAAGCAGAAACTTCCTCAGCAGAATCTTTCCTAACTGCATGTGATGAGTCGCAGGGCAATAGCAGTAATTACAGTTTTAATCCCAGGCCACAGAAGCCGCCTTTAACGACAATTTTATATTTATGATTTCCAGCCTTCCATTTATACGGCGTAATTACTTGGAAAGTTAGTTTTATGGCCTCGTAAGTTAACTTCAAATTGGACTCGTTTGATGTAAGGATTCGTGGTGCAATCATTTTTCTGTGACATCATTTTGTTAGAGTAAAATTTTCATTTTTCTAATTGAAAATAAATAACTCTAATAAACTCTAATTAATAACTCATACATCATCAACAATCACACAACAAATAAATAACGATATTACATGCATTCAATTATATATAGAAAAAAACGACGGGTTGCACTCTGGGAGTGCCGGCAGAAGTGAAAACTTGAATATTAACGTTGTGCATTTTTGATATACGAAACAGCAGGCGCAGGCATACATTTTCGCCGCGCCGTAGAAAGAGAGGGGGATACTCCCTCTCCTACGCCGCGCCAGCTGTCTACTCTCCATCCGTCTTACGAATTTTCGATCAGGTCACGTGTCCTGACGCGAGTTTAACATTTTTTACCCATTCCAAAAAAAGTGCACAACGCCGCTAAAGAAGTTTTCACTTCAAAAATCTTCCAAAGCTTTACATCGAGGCAACGTGCCCAGAATACTGGCAAAATAAGAAGAGTATAATTGAAGCTTTACTTCGCAATGACTGCTCATTGATGTTAATAACTAGTGAGATGATGAATTCGCGAGTCTGTTTTTAAAAAATATAATTTTCTAAATCTCCTATTCCGCCATTTTTAAAAATACAAAAAACTGATATTACAAAAAAAACTTATATAATTATCGAACCTGCCACAAATTTTAACGAGAATCGGTATAGAAATGCTACCTAGGGGGAACAGACAGACTGACAGACGGACAACAGCAGTTTTTGGCCTCGAAACTGAGACGCTTTGCTCGCTCTATCAATTAAAACTTTACTTTTTCTCTTTGATGTTAATAATTAAAGTTTTTTAAGTATTCCATAATCGTATAAAATTATAATAAAGGTCTTTAATTTTGGCCTGCCATTCACCCGGTAGCGGGTAGTGACATTATATGGGTGAATTTTGTATGCATTTGCCGGTTAATATCTTGAATGAAAAAATAAAAATGAAGGAATATATATATTTTTTATGTTGAATATAAAGATAACTCTTCCTGGATGTAGGTGGGTAGGATTAAAATCACGCGGTATTGTATTTAAAGATAATTGTATACTTCGTGCGCGAATTCGACTCTCACTTCACCGGTTATTTATCTAGGTATTAGAAGTCAAAACCTCTTACAATAAAATATTTCCTACTTTCTGAATATGGTTGCCAGGAATATTCTCGATGCCACCGAATATCCTCACTAAAAGCAAACTGCAGTACAATGCAGCCGAAAATAATTTAAGACAACGTTGGGATCAAAGCACCGACTTCAATTGTAACGATACACTGGACTTTACATAATAAGGAAGTTTCCAATAACTCAAATAAGATTTATTTTTTCAAAACGTCAAAACAATTATTTTATATGAGATTTGTATGAATTAAACATTAGTCTCTATTACGTTTATTATTTACGTCATAGCTTCTTGTAGTCAAAAAGCGCTATTTTACAAGCTTTTATTTAGTTTCAGTTGTCGTTCTGTCTGTAATCACATTAAATTCATCCCACTTCCCAGTTTTCGATTGATCGTATCGCGTGACAATGCAATGTAACGATGAAATAGAGAGGATGCCATAGGAAGTTTGTAATGAAACGATGCAATAACATCGAGTTTGGGCTCGTTTTATTTGTCTTGTAGAGAATCTTTACTTCTTTTGAAAAATATCTTTTGTTCAATTTAAGCAAAATCTGATGGAATTAGTACTTTGTTATATAGGTGTTATATAGTCTACTTTGTATGTCAAAATAGAATAGAGAATATGCACGCATTTTTTTTATTTGCTTAATAAAATCCTTATTACCCACAGTAAACAAATATGAAAGAATTTATCAAATATCTTAATCAGCGACGAACCTATGATACTTTAAAGTTTTGATTAGAGAGAGAAGTCCGATATGGACTGGTGGCGTCATAATTACATGTCATCAATACATTTGCTATAGAAAATAGCGTTTTTGCGAGTGAGATAGACATATTTTTGTAAAATCGCTATATCTCGTTCGATTTTGCACCAATTTTTATACTGTTTTCACTGTTATTACTTTACTTTTGAATATTCACAAATAAACTGGTTAGATAACACATATATTTTTTTCATGCATATTCTCTATTCACCAGACAAAGTTGCAATCCCCTTTTCATTTCCTCTAAGGATGATTTTTGGGATAAAACTATCCTATGATATTACACGGATTTAAAACTGTATCCGTACCAAATTTTATCTTAATCTAGTGGTTGAAACGATTACAGACAGACAAACAGTTACTGTTACTTTCGCATATATATATTAAGTAAGAAATAAGTTTTGGTAAGTTGGGACATTTGAGCAACTACGGGTGGCTGTAATCAAAAGGCCGGATTAATCTTCACCAAGAGATAAAAATACTCAATCTAGTATTTTACAGGTCATTGTTATGTTGGGATCAAAGCAGAAACTTTTCCTACGAATATTCTCCAGTTAAATCCTTACAAAGTAAAACGTCTGGTTTGAATTTTTCAACTGTCATTGTGAGACACTATATTATACTTTTCGAGGGTTCAATGTAGACTTGTGAAGTGGATTTCTATGTCGACTTATTGGGGCTGTTACATGTTTATGCATTTTCGAGAATAGTCGTATTTTACAGTTTTTCATGATTGTTTTGGAAAAAAGATAAACAGAATGCAACAGCACTTTTATTCTTGCTCAAATAGTAAAAAAAAAATTGAGAGGTGTCAAGGGACACCCGGATGGAACAAAGTTCATTTCGATTAATTAGTGAAGGAATTGTAATATTTTTTTAAAAGTTTTTATAGGCCTTTTTCGAAGTGTCCTGGGTCTTGGATGTTTATCTATATATGTATTTGTTAAAAAAATTATTGTATAGTTGAGTTAGTATCCCATAACACAAGTCTCGAACTTACTTTGGAGCTAGCTCAATCAGTGTAATTTGTCACTATAAAAAATAACACAAAAGTATTTTTTTTTATGTACAAAAAACCTGTATACACTCAACAAAAATAATCATCGCGACACCACACTGTTCAATGCGAAATAGAAAGACAAAAATAACTGGCTTGCTTTATATGAGAGAGAGATAGAGAGAGAGAAACAGACAGAGAAACACGCGCACGCCGCACGGCTTACAACTATACCTAGCAAAAAGTGTCGTTACAACTTTTGGTCTTACTTTTTTCCGTCTAGCCCCCTTTGCCAACGCGCGATATGGAACTACGTTCCAATAATGTTATGTTGTATTTGTCGACCTCTGTGGCCTGTTGGGCACCATGCTGCCTTTTCGGAGGTCCCGAGTTTGATCCTCAGTAAGGTCAAAATGGAAAATTATATTTTTCAGATCGACCTGGTCTTGGAAATGTATTTATATTACCTTTGTGCAAGCTCAATTTGTGTGATTTGTCCAAATATATTTATTTATGTGAAACTTCAATTATAGAACTAATGACAGGAATTTTTGTCAACAATTATTTGTATTACGTTCCTAATTAAGTTATATTAGTATTTTATTAGCAGTCACCTGATCTATTGAAATCTTTAAAATTTGAATGTATAACCTACTCATTACTGCGGTTCCCGAATCCTAACTTTTTTGCAATGTGGTACAAATAAGTACGCTTCTAAGTTGCACTTGAAATTTTACCCTGGCCTTGCATTCTTTATATTATCCTCATTATTACCTGCCATTCAAAATTCCATCTTAACTTCTAAGCCTTAAAGTATATTTTAAAACTTCATAAAACGTACCGCAAATGTCTTAAGCCTGAAGCCAATGCAAACTTAACTTTAACGCATTCAAACAAAGGCATAATTTTAAAAACTTCAGTTCCAGTGTAAATCTCTTCTCGTATATTTTAAAAGACGTTACGAAAATACGTCATACTGTGATTGAGATAGGGTTTATTTTTGATTGTCTGGGAAGGTTTAAATGCTAAATTTAGATATGGCTCGTTGTAAGGCGTGTTAATTGCACGTGTGCGTTAAGGAGCACTCAAGAGCCTTTTAGAGCGAGCAATGTAAAGTTACAGATAAATATGACGCTGTTAGTGGGATTTATATTTCAGGAAAAGGAATGAAGCCTTGGAGATTGCTTTAAATGCCCCTTTTTACTGTCACTGTTTTAAGTCCACTTTACTTATTTTATTGAATAAAGAGCACACTCTGAATTCTTTACATAAATGAGTGCGGTTAGGCACGACTTCGTGCCTGCATCTCGAGTTTTATTCCCCTTGAGGAAGACTTTCGGATGAGTGCTGTTATTAGTATTACGGGACTTTTTTGCCAGATATTTCGACGACCCTTCTGACGCTTAGGACTGCGATGGATGTTCGGCTGTCAAGGATAACCATATCGGTCTACCCTCATACTTCGTCGTAGTCGCGTAATAAATAAAATAGAAGTAATCGCCCCGTGATATTAATAATAGTAATTGTGACCGCGATGCTCTAAAACCTTCGGATTACGTCGAAATATGGCGCATAATAGCTGACTTTAAATGTAAGTAACCCATCAATAGATAAATTCGATCAATTACAATACTTGTTACGAAACGTTAGTCAAGCAAAGCAGTTTTTACACCTTAAATTTTTTTGAGATCGGAATCCACGTGATAAACACGATTTCACAGTGCCCCTAAATTATTTATTGTATTCATAGCACACAACAAATCAAAAGACAATTGTTACATACTAAAAATCTTACCACGAGCACAGAATAATTACTAGTAGTTACCACGACGTGAATACGATACCATACTGTGCGTCCATACGCAGTGTGGTTTCCAGATAGGATTACTCAAGTCTTTTCGTGGAAGCCGTAGAAAACAACTTAAAGAAATGGAAATATATGCAAAACAAAACCAATAAACATCAATGAGACCTCTCCAATCTGGCCAGCGATGAGAGTGTAAGCCAAATCCTCTGGCTGCTCTGGCCAAGTATGGCTCTGGTAGTACAGAGAGGGTCGTGCTCCTGCAGTGGAGACTAAAGACCTGAAATAATGATGATGGATGATTATTTTTAAAATCTTTGTAACCGACTTCCAAAAAAGAGGACATTTTCAATATGTCACGATCTTTTTTTTATGTATGTTCCGATTATTCGAAGACGTCTAGAAACGTTTGAAATACTTTGTTTGAAAGGGCATTCTTGTCAAGTGGTCCGATATAGTCGTGTAGTTTGGGGGTGGTCTAAATACCTTACTAAATACTGACGTATTTAGTTTGGAATTTTTTTTTAACATAAGGTATTTAGATAATAAATAAATAAATATTTAGGGATAAAAATACACTGATTGAGCTAGCCCCAAAGTAAGTTCGAGACTTGTGTTATGGAAGACTAACTCAACGATACTATATTTTATAACAAATACATATATAGATAAACATCTAAGACCCAGGACAATTTAAAAAAGGCCATTTTTCAACTTGCCCTGACCGGGGATCGAACCCCGAATCGATAGATGGAGCGTAAACAAAGTTAAAAAATATCAGATAAACAAAACAACGCATAAAAATAGAGCAATACGGACAAGATTAATACAATTTGTCTCGCAAATTCAAGTTAAATTAAATGCAATTTTGTCTCCGCCCCTCGCCATAAAGTTATTAAATCATAATTCATTTATACTTAGAATGTTTTTATGGAATTACTTTGAAGAAATGGGACGAAACTTGGCGATTGCCATTTTGTTTTAAAGGAAAAGAACATAAAAGTAGAATGGTTTCTAAATGTAATTGTTTGTAAATATTTGTTTTTATTATGGAAACGAGGAATGAGAAGAAAGAAGTAGTTTTTTTTTCAGACTATATACAGGATTCAAATTATAATTTAGAAATTAAAAACCAACTTTAAATCTTAGTACAGTCCTTGAGGTGTAAGCTTAGATTTGCATTAGTGTGGGTACGCACCAAAAGTAGAGTCAGTAAAAAAATTAATGTTTTATCAATAGAAATATACATACTCGTACATGCATTATATCACGCCTGTTTTCCACATGGGTAGGCAGAGACTATGGACCTCCACTTGCTACGATGGATGGGGAGATGCAACATGTATAGACCCTTTAGAGAAGTTGATGTTATGTGATGCTCCCGCCAAAACCTATTACTAGATAAACCTATGAAAAGTGTACCCTTGAATAGGTTTATATATAAAAGGGAATGGTCTATGGCTTTTGAATTGAGATTGGGATGGAATGATGCTGGGAGATTGCAATAGGAACGTCACCTGCTTTATCTACTCTTTTTACCGGTTACGCGGATACAGCTGACCTCTCCTTTTTTATTCAACCGACTTCAAAAAAGGAGGATGTTATTAATTCGTTTGAGTTTTTAAATATGTTTTTTCTGTTTTTTATTATTTATAAATGCTTGAACCAATTCGAAAAATTCATTATTTTCTTTAAAATACTTTTCTGATGGTCCCATAGAAATTTTTATCAAATCGGTTGCGTAGTTTGGTATTAAATTAAAAAAAGTTGGGAAAAAATATAATTAAAATGCAAATCCAAAAGTAGAACAGCAAATAAATCGTAATTTTCTCTATTAACATCAAAACCAATTCCACCTCGTTAATTCCACGTCCTCCTATTGTCCGCAGATAATTCAGTTGCAACTTTCACCGAGTTACCGAGTTTTTATCGACAAAACGAATTTGCAATTCTGTTCTCTCATTTGCTACGTTTTATACGGATTTGCTTATTGTCATAGCTTCGCAAAATGTTTGTCTATTTCTCTATTTTCATTTTTACAGGGAGATAAAATTGTATGACAAATAAATCCTGGCTCTAAGCAAATTTTTATTTAGAATACTACTGTAAACTGGGTTGTTGTCAATAAAAGCTTTGTCATAATTATTTAATTTCATAACCACTAAATTAAACAAAGAACTGACGTACAAAAGAGGACGTTTGCCATCTCCCACGAGTTTACGTTCCTTAGTATTCTCTGTAATGTAAGTATTACAGAACGAAATCTTCTAGAGTCCCGGGCAATATGCATCCACGTTCCCCGTCGACACCTCTGCCGTGTTCCTGTCTTGTCGAGTGTGTTGAGCGACGAACACGCACACATTGACAAGTGCACGGATGTATAGTTTCGTCTGTAGAGGTAGTAAATTTCCATTTCTAAGAAGTGCGGAAGAACCTGTGACTAGAGGCCAACACCACGACAAATGACAGCAACTAGGTACCAATTTAACTAAACGCTCTTATAGATCAGCAATGGTATGCCGGCAATACCTGTCAGCGACGGTCGCTGACTGTCGCAAACGGTAATACAGTTCAATGGGTCAACTTTCAAAAACTGCCGCGTGACCGTTGGCAATTATCGGCAACTCTCGCGCGACGTTGCGCGCCTGTCTCGCGGGCACACTGTCGGTGGTCTTTAAGAGCCCTTAAATAAACTTGCTGCCAAGTGCGCAACGTTCATATGGATACATTTAATTGTTAATCTGATCTTTACGGTCCAATAATGTAATAAGGTTTTATCAAGAAAACTACAAACGACTTGAACTTTTATTGAACACAAATTAATAATACAAAAAACCATATATTACTTACTACAATCCCTACTGATGTTACTTAAGGGGATACTTGAATTTTTTGTTAGCAATCTGACTATTAAGTGTTATCCCCCAGTAACTTTTAAACGGCTGAACCGAGTTTCATTTAAAATAGCTAAGAACTTGCTTGTGAAAAAGCCGCATCGGATTCGGTTTGAGCGCTACATTGCAAAAGTCAAACAAACCGACAGACAATAGGTGTCAAATTTATAACACCCCTTTTTGACATAGGATCAACAAATAATACGTTTAGCGCAGTAATAATAAATATATAATGTAAAAGTGTGGAGATAATGTTTTAAGTTAATTTGCAAAGGTTTAATTAAACTTTATCTTTTATTGAATTACAAAATTTAAAAAAAAACGCAAATTCAGAAAACATTTTTAATAGCGTAAAGTTTCAACTGATTCAAACGGAAAATTTTCACGTTAATTACCAGTCGTGCATTGAATCAGTGTAATTGAAAAAGTGGTATGAATCGAGTTCAGTCGAGTAGTTTTAAATAGAACGCAAAGCAGATGTAATCAATTCCTCCTCAATAACATAAAAATTTTCCAATCTCGAAATTTATATATTCTATCTAAATTAAAATATGTTGTGATACATTTTGTCTCAAGTGAGATTTGAAATCACGCCCCTCAAATTTGTACTGGGCGAGTACTTTTGTAATTTTGCCCCGGTCGAAATAAATACTTTTTATGAGAATCATTTTTTTCGTATTTCGGTAAACATTTACTAGGAAAAGTTGTTCAAAATGGTAGACTGAATGACCCCTTACATATTTGGACTTAATAAAAAAAGATATTGTGTACAAATATGAAAAGTATTTTTTAGCGTTCCGTAGTAACCAAGGAACTCTTGTAGTTTCGCCATGTCTGTCTGTCTGTCCGTCCACGGTCCTACTCAGATACTGTAAGTACTAGAATGAAAAAGTCGTAAAATAAAATCTGGATTTTTTTAATGGTAGCTGCCATACAAGAGTTAGTATTTTTTTTCTCGGTAAATACATTGTGTGGGATATCATTGAATAGGTATTTAATATTGTGAGCTTGTTAACACCATTTTTCAATTTTTGTTAGCAAAGCGCAAATTTTTGTTAGAGTCAAGTGTCCCCCCCCCCCCCCCCTCTAATCTACTAAACGGATTTATGGACACGTGAAAAATTCACAGCTATTAGTATATATAATGAAGTTTGAAGGAAAACTATCAGAGCTAAGTTTTTTCCGTTCTAGTCCAATCTGGAAACATTCGGAAATAATAAACAAATTAGATGCTTGCCTTTATGCCGTCGTTGAAAAAATTCTAAATTTACATTTTAGCGATAACTCTTGGAACCAATTAACTCAACCAATAAAAAACGGTGTCATAGGCATCAGGAAAATTTCTAGTGTTGCCCTTCCAGCTTTCCTTTCCTCTGCTCACAGTGTTTTAGAACTATGCAAAGGAATTTTAAAAAAAGACGATGTTGCAATTGACCTTGTAGCTGAGGCAAAGGAAACCTGGTCAGTTCTCTGCCCTGAAGAAGGTATTCCAGTGGAATTAAACCTGCAAGAGAACTTGCTTTCACGTAAAAAACCGCATTGAAATCAGTCCATCCGTTCGAGCGCTACAATGCGATGCCACAGACAGACGGAGAGACATAAGCGTCAAACTTATAACCTCTGTTGTCAGGGGTTAGATTTTTATTTTATTTTGTTATATGTCACTTGGGGAAAGTTGTTCAGTATCATAGAAGGTTATTTATTCAAATGTATTATATATTTGTATGTATGTTTCCAGAATACTCGAAGGCTCCTAGACTAATTTGTAAAATTTCTATTTTATTTTAAAGGGCATTACAAGTATCCAGAAGGGTTTCTATTACCTTTTAGGTATTTTAATATCAGTATCATAGACTGAATTTACACTTAAAATAGTTTCAGTATATTTTGTTACCTATATACAGCAAGCACGTTAGTATTTGTCCCATGAATTTACATTTGTGGTGCAGGTCCCGCGGCCCGGGATAATCTGTTGGTCTGTCTGTATGCATAATAAAATGATTAATGTTTGTGGTACGGCTTTGCTGTTACAACGTAGTTTACACATACACACGTATCCAACGTGGAAGGGATATACCCGTAATAAATCGAACCACAGGCTGTGCTAGATCACTATATTATAATGATGATAAAATAACAGTCAAAAAACAAAAAAACGGCGTTTCCATACAAAAGTATGCAGGCCAGGCAATACAAAGGCGTGCAATCAATCAAATTTCCTAAGCCAAAAATAAATTATTTTGTACTGATAACAAAATAAAAAGTCGCAAAATAATGTCACTTATCTTCGAAAATATCCATTTTAACGTAATTTTAAATTTATTATTGCAGAAAAAGCGATAATAAGAGCGCTATTTTACTCCAAAAAACTGTGACGTCATCTGCCTGTATTTTATACAAAATCCCATAGAAACTGTTTGTTTTGACGTTTAGAAAAAAGTATCTGATTTGACTCGTTGGAAAATAGCGTATTGTATACTACCATATGTAATAAAACAAGCTTGCATAATATACTACGGGGTATACAAGATCGAGATACGTAATCAAGGTATAGTGTTAAAAACTAGAACCTGGTTACCAGTTTATTACTGAAAAGAACTTTTATCCAGGGAATGCCAACACAGCAGGGAGAAACAACCTAACCAGTGGACGGCCAAGACAGAACATGGATATCATTGGAGATAAGAGGGAAGAATTCATAACTACTTTCCTGGCATAATTTAACTACATCATCATCATCTCCACTGCAGGAACACGACCCTCTCTATACTACCCGAGCCAAACTTGGCCAGAGCTGCCAGAGGTCTTGGCCTACACTCTCCACGCTGGCCAGCCGGGTTGGAGAGGTCTCATTGATGTTTATAAGATTTGTTTAGCTTGTATTCCCTAAGTCGCCTTCTACGACATCCATGGGAGGTCTGTAATTTTTATCAACACTGACTAAAACTGCGGAGAAAAAGACATTGCGAAACTATAAGGCTTCCTTGTTTATTACGGAACCCTCAAAATGGGAACTCTATCGCGGTACTTCATCCTTTTTTACTCCCAAGATATATTCGCTCGGATTTCAGCCCTCGATTGACAGATAGCCGTATCTATCGGCCACATATCAATGTCCCGGGCAAGTTTCACTTAAAATAGTTTGAGGTTTAAAGCGGAGGCGAATTGATAGTGTTAGGATCTCGTTTTAGAGTTTTTGATCAATCTTTCTTGTGTTTTTCTAGGTAGTTTATCTCTGTGTAATAAGTAGGTAGTTGTTAAAAGAAAAAATATGTAGTCTGGTTTTATTTGAAATGAAATATGAAAAAAATAATTTCTTCTCTCTTATCTCTTTTTCCTATTTAGAGTCGGCCTCCCTAGTTGTTATTTTCCATTTTGCACGGTCCTGAGCTGTTATAGCGTCGGGTCATTTTTATTAGGGTTCCGTAGCCAAATGACAAAAACGGAACCCTTATAGATTCGTCATGTTTGTGTCTGTCTGACTGTCCGTCCGTATGTCACAGCCACTTTTATTGTTTTTTTTCGACGTTGTTTTTTTAACGGTTTGAAGTAGTACATGACCACTTTCCCACTTTCCACCTAGATGACGAGGTAAGGTTTTAACGTCAAAAAAAAGTCACTGCCGAATTCAATGAAGTTCCGATTATAGATACTCGAGTTATCGTCGAACAGAATGATCATAGAACAATCAAACTGCCTAAATAGACCAAAAAATAACGTTTTGTCATTCATGAATACCTGAATTTAATTCTCTGTCCGGTAAGGCACGTAAACACGTTATAAATCCGTCTAACATTGTTAATCCGGAACGGACAGTGAGCTGACCTTACCGTGTTGTTGTGTTTTGTCACACTCTGTACGCTAATTTAGAACACAACCTCAGAATTAATATTCGTAAAATATACAGAACGGAATTTCTTAAGGTCCCACGCAATATACGTCCCTGTTGCACCTTCTCGCGTCTTTCACCTCTCGCACGTTCTCGCCTTGTCGAGTGTGTTGAGCGGGCGAACACACACACATTGTCGTAAGTCATCTTTCACCAGTATGTGGCCACGGAAATTCGTTTGCCACTAGCCTCACTAATTTTACCTATATTACGAAAACGGCTGCATATAAATCAAAATACATTTTTTGCTAGTATCTGATCATCATCATCCAAGCGTATCTTAATCCTCAGCGGTAAACGCTTCAGAGCCTGAGGTCCGCTACCTAACCAAGGAGATTTGACGAGATTGCTGGTTTTAAGACACAGCGACTGCCGGCTGACCTCCGCAACAAAAAGGGTAGACCAGAACCAATTTGATGATCAAACGCTAGATGGCGTTCGGGACCCACAGTCTATACGTGCCTTCCGAAATACGAAATCATCTTTCTTTTCGCATAATCAGGTGATTCAAGCCTGCAATATCCTAACCAGACTGGAAACAACTTTTCACAAAGTATGCTTCCCAGTGGGATTCGAACCCTTACCTTGACCACTAAACCACGAACGCAATCAGACCACGAAGATACGTTTTGCTAGTATCCACACATTACTTATTCTATGGGTCTGTATGAATATCTCCGCTACTGTCAGCTCTTACTTCCTGTGATACCAATCAATAGGACAGGTTTATTTAGAATGCATCACATAACATCACAAAGCAAGTAAATTTTCATTTGCTTCTCAAAAATACAGGAATTTATTTTAACACTGATAAAATTAAAAGGAAACCATCCACCGCCTGCTTCCAAAAAAAGTGAAAACAATTTGAGCTCCGCAATTCCCACAACATTTTTAACGAAAAGCCGTCATCTAAATCGAAACGTTTTTCTTCAAAAATACAAAATTTTAACACCCACTTAACCACTACAAAAGAAAAAAAATTGCGACAGTAATACCACTTTGCACTCGCGAATACGATTTCCGTTAAAAAAAAAGCAATTTCTGAGAAAATCGTTTAAACGTAAATAACTCGGGACAAAGAGCTCGCCTCTCACAATGATGCCTTTCGACGACAAGAGGAGACAATTTATGTTACTGCTTTAGTATTTTGTCACGACAACAAAAAGTTTGTACGTTTTTGGGTAAAAACTTGAAAGTATAAACAATTCGCCGTGTGGTTTCCGGCAGAGAAAAATAGGACCACTACCAATCCTTCGGATGTTGTATAAGGCGACTTAGGAAATACAAGCTAAACAAAGCTTATAAACATCAATGAGACCTCTCCAACCTATCTGAGCCAAGAATGGCTCTGGTAGTACAGAGAGGGTCGTGCTCCTGCAGTGGAGACAGAAAGACCTGATGATGTTATTAAACAATTCATTATTAAAAAGTATTTTTATAATTTTCTACATTTAAAAAACCAACTACACAACCGATTTCGATAAAAAAAATATGGGATCACCTCGAACGATCTTTCGAGGAAAAACAAAAAAAATTAAATCGGTCTAGGAGACTTCGAATAATCAGTAAACATGCATAAAATAATTAAAAATGCGACGTATTGATAACTTCCTCCGTTTTTTTAAGGCGTTTAAAATAAGCTTTTATCAAAAACAATAAAGTTAAAAGTTTAAAGTGCTACTTAAGACGAATCAAATAAGCTCGAATCGAATCAAACTCGATGGGTTTGCGTCGTTTCATTACAGAGTTCCTATTGCCACCTTTTGGCTCTATCATCAGATCAACTCCTCCAAGTCATAATAATATTGCAATGTCACGTGATATACGTATGCGTGTAAAATTTTAGCTTAACCGGAAATCGGGAAGTAGGTCAAATTTAACTTCAAAGATTTGAAGAAAACGGGACAGGTGCAACTAAATGAAATCTTGTAAAAAGGCGATGCGAATTGCAACCCATCACTACATGATTCCGTTTTCACCTTCTCACGCACCTTCACGCTAAAATTGGCATTTGAGTCTTACGGACTTGAGCACTGTCTGCTCAGAACAGCAAGACCTCAAATACTCTGTCTGCCCCTATAGGGATAAAGACTTCATAAGTATGTATATATAAAATAAAATATCGGATTTTAGTGGGACTGTAACCTAAAATTTAAAGTATTTGTACACGTCAATAATAACAATATAGATAAAAGTGTTTAAAAGCACAAGTGGCATAACAAATTTTCGAACTCTTCGGGCTTCGGAAGGCACGTAAAGCCGCTAATCCCAGCTGTTATTATTGTATGGCAGTCGCCAAGCTATTTCATATTAGGCAGTTTGAAAAATCTGACACCAGTGTAAGCATTATTGAGATTTATAATCTACAAGTAAATATCTATTTACGCAAATGCGATTTTGAAGGAATAGGTAGGTAGGTAGGTACCTTAAAGTCTGATTTTTAATTCCGTAGAATTCTGACAGCTGTCATTTTTTGACATATCAGAGATCATAAACAATTTTGGCCGGGCACATTTTTTATTTAATTCCATTTTTCAATAAGAGTGTGAACATCTGAGTCTACACATTTTATTTGTAAGTGAGTGTAACCATTTTATTAATTGCGGTGCTCCAAATCAAAATGGGATTTACAGCGAGCGATATATACGTTCCTTTTCACAACTGTGAAAACTATTTGATTTAATAAACGTTCAGATACAGACATCTAAAGGAAAAAAATAGCTTTGATTCTATTTATTATTAAGACCCCTCTTAAATTAATCCAATTAACTTTCCACCACTGCGGTTAATTTGTGGGTGAATGGGAATAAGACATCTCTTTATCAAATATAACCTTAATCAGTGCGGAAAAAAGTATTTTTCCACAAGAAAAACTTAACAGAAACATAACAATCAATGTAACAGCCGCGGCGTGACAGCTGATAGCCGCATATTGTATTTATAATTTTTTTTTCTGGATGGGATAGGTTGATGATACATGAATTAGTAGGGAGTGATGCCAGGACAAGAAAAATAACCTGCTGACTTAAAATTACTTAAAAATATAACTTGAATAATTCGGTTTAAAAAAATGTTATAATATTTTAAATATACCAGAAAGTTTAATGTTTCTCATTATCTTGGTAAAACATAAAAATAAATCGAGAATTTAATTTTTTATCGCCCTTATACGGATTCCCTTTTTAGTTGGAGAGCTTTTTTAGTAGCAACACTTACGAAATATCAGAATTCTACGGAATAAAAAATTAGACTATAGTACCATCTTATAAATATTTCTTATTCACATTTCGGTTAGTGCTGCGATCTAGCGGAGGGTGAGGAAACAAAATTCATGAACAAAAAGCATTCGTGTGTCGAGGTTACCACGTTTCAGAAGGTTGAACCTCGTAAATTAGTCATAACGAATCAAAGACACAGATGGCAGTGCTTAATTAAAAGGAATTTTCGCTTTTAATTAGAACTTTTAATTTTAAATTTTTACCATATATTCGTTTCAATAGCCGCTTTAGATCGGTCGTTTTGGAATTCTTTGAGAGAGGCCTATGTCCAGCAGTGGACGTTATGCGGCTGAAATGAATGAATGGATGAATGAATGAATTCGTTTTAATAATTTTATGTACTATAAGATTAAAGAATTAAAGTTTTTTTTTATACTAATTGGTCCTTTAACACTTCAATAAGTATAAATTACATTACTTGTACTGTATATTAAACTGCAATTTATTTGTTTAAGAAAAGCTATCGATACCAGCGCTTCGCAACGACCACTGCTGAGAAGAAACGCCGAAAGAAACTCATGTTCACAGTATTGGTTGCTTACTCGCCCCAGAAGGGCTATGACATGTCTTTTTTTAATTAAAAAAATAAATAAAGTACCTACATAAATCATTTTAAAGAACATAAAATAAAAAAGCACACTGAACAAAATATTTTGTAGTTTAAGTAAAAATTAAAACTATTTGATTGACTTTTATTTCATCAAATATTTTTTTGTTAATAATTTAACATAATTAAATTACACATAGCAAAATCACAAAATCATTTTTTCACGCGTTTGTATGAGATGTCTAAAATATTTTACACACAGCAAAAAATATATTCAAAAGCGCATTCTAGGTAGCAATTTTCAATTTTCACAATCACATCTTCAAATAAAACGTCTGTAACGTTTTACCGACGTTAAAGCTTAGCAAAAAGCTTCGTATCTCAAGGCGGAGCGGCATTAAACTCAATTAAGAGACATTTCCCTAGGGACTGTGTGATTTGCCTTCATACCTACAAATAACGCCAAAAGGATGGCTTAAGTTACAACATCCAGCGATTGTTATAGAAATAAGAATTAATTGAACATTGATTACAATTTCGCCAAGATGTGTTGTAATGCCTCTGACCTCAAGACTAAGGTCTACAACCAATGTGTGTTACCAGTGATTACTTATGGCTCTGAAACGTGGTCCCTTACTATGGGTCTCGTAAGAAAGCTCAAGGTCGCTCAACGCGCTATGGAGAGGGCTACGCTCGGTGTTTCCCTACGTGATCGAATCAGAAATGAGGAAATCCGTGGGAGAACAAAAGTCACTGACATAGCCCAGCGGATTAGCTCATTCAATTGGCAGTGGGCGGGACACATAGCGCGTCGAACCGATGGCCGATGGGGCAAAAAGGTTCTTGAATGGCGACCGCGTACTGGCAAGAGAAGCGTAGGGCACCCACCTACAAGGTGGTCAGATGACCTGACCAGGGTCGCTGGAAAGAGTTGGATGTAGGCCGCTCTTGATCGGTCATTTTGGCAATCTTTGGGAGAGGTCTATGTCCAGCAGTGGACGTTATGCGGCTGAAATGATGATGATGAATCATGTGTTGTAATCGTCGCTAGAGCTAAGTTTAAGTTAAGTCGGGATAATTGAATATTTCGGGGTACAATGCTGACCCCATTTAAAAGCAAACAAAGATATCATTTAAAATTGTGTCTTATTCAAGCCCTTGATAACCTAACAAACTATTTTATGAACTACTGTTTATAGTCAAAAGTGAGAACATGAAGCTTTTCTTCAAAAGTCGCCAAAAAAACGAACCTATGTTCGCTTCGTTCCCTCTTATAACATGACTTATTTTTAACCCCCGACAAAAATAGAAAGTGTTATAAGTTTTACGCTAATGTCTGTCGGTTTGTCTATCTGTAGCATCTCGAAAGGATGGACCAATTTCAATGCGATTTACCAAGTTCCAAAGCAAGTTCCTTTGCGATGTTTCTTAGCTATGTGGGATAAAAAATTGGTTCAGCCGCTTAAAATGTATTATGGGATAAAGCTTGAAAGTCTGGGTTTTTGTAGTTTATCTGGCAATGAATAGATGGGGCTATGGAAATTAGTGTCACTACATATCAATAGATGGCGTTCTTTAATTTACTTAGCAAATAACTTTTTACCTATACTTACATCGGCAGTAGGTAGACTGGAATCAACGGAACCAGCGTTTCTCGTCCGCTTATTCTCATAAATTAAGTCAGGCAAAACAAGGTAAAGCTTTGACTGCGGTGGGTCATCCCCAGGGTAGGTAGCTGATGTTTTATGATAATCATCTTGTTAATTTACGTGGCTAGTTATAATTGTCGTAATCTGATTAAGCTGGGTCATAAATCTTGAATTATTTTGTTCGGAATTACCAACTTAGTTTTGGGAAAACAGTTATGGCCAAAGTTTTTCGGCTTAAAGCAAAACAGGGTTTTGGATGGCACACCTGGGTCTGAAGTTACAGTAAAATATGTATTGTAGACTAGCCGAAGCCCGCGACTTCGTTCGCGTGGACTTTATGTCTCTGGAAAATGCTCATCAGGCTGAACAAATTTTACTAAGGCGGCATTTTTATATCTCTTATAGTTTCGCTGGACCATTAGAGTTCTGCATCAGATGTTCCATTTTCCAAAATCATTTATACCCTATACAAAAAAAGTTTCATTCGAATCCGTCCAGTATTTCCGGAGATTAGCGTGTACAAACAGACAAACAGACATACAGACAAACAGACAGACATTTTTTTTAAAATTATTTCTCTATTACTACGTCTCCATTGCCCCCAATTTTTTTTTTGGAAATATATTTAATGTACAGACACACTTTTTTTACTGTTTTATTATAAGTATAGATATAGATATAGATTTCATTAGGCAGGTCTTTCGGTCTGTCTGTGGCATTTAGCGCTCAAATGGAGAGACTGATTTTAATGCGGTTTTTTTACTTGAAAGAAAGTTTTCTTGCGGTGGTTCCTAACTATGTCTGATAAAAATTGGTTAATCTGTTCAAAAGTTATTGGGGGTTAACGCATGAATGTTGGGGCTTTCGCCAGCAAGAACTAGATGGCGCTATATATGCGTAGCGCCATCTAGTTTTGGATAGTCGTATGGATATTTCTGCTACTCATCACTAGATGGCATTCTTGACAGTCGGGGATTTTTAATTTACTCAGCAAATAAACTTGTTAAACACATTGGTAGACAGCTCAATGAATAGAATGAATTTAAATAGTTATGACGTCAGTGTGTTTGGCAGATGACCTGATTAAGGTCGCCGGAATATGCTGGATACAAAGGCACGGTAATTTTAGAATCCTTGGGGAAGGCTTATGTCTAGAAATGTATTTTAAATGTGGCTGGAATAATACCTGAACTAAGGAGAGCCGCAATCAACTCGTTCTATCTTGCTATCTCATTTTAGCATTTTTCCGGTTGCGTCATCAGCTATATTGTATCGAATCGAAGCCCAAGGTCTGTTTTCAACACCTCTATTTAGCTGTTAAGAAACTTGTCTGCACGTCTGGTCGAGGCAACAGGAGACATCAGAGCTGGCAGCTTTTTGCTTAAAGAATAAGCCTTTCTATTCAGCGTGGTAATGCTGCCAGTGTTCTGGGTACTTTGCCTCGATCAGATGCACTTGAGGAGATTTTTCACATTTAGTTTCTTTTATTTATTTATTTTTCATTTTTATATATATTTAATTAAGTATTTTAATTTTATTTTTTTCAATGTTTGTTCTTATTGTTTAATTTTAATTGTATATATTGGAAATAGAATGTTATTTATTAATAAAATTAAATTAATAATAGAAACTTTTTATTTGATAAACAAATTGATTGGCAAAAATGTAGCTAGTTATACAAATGATTGCATCGGTGGTTCTTTGTTGAAAATCGGTTTAGCCGTTCAAAAGTTATTACTTAAAAATCGGTGGGATTTCGATTTGCCTGGAAAATAAACTCGTTTCTTAGTTTTAAAAGACTATGACGACCTCCGTGGCGTAATGGTCAACACGCGAGACCGCCAATCCGGAGGTCCTGGGTTCGATCCCCAGCTAGGGCAAGTTGGAAAATGGCCTTTTTCAAATTGTCCTGGGTCTTGGATGTTTATCTATATATGTATTTGTTATTAAATATAGTATCGTTGAGTTAGTATCCCATAACACAAGTCTCGAACTTACTTTGGGGCTAGCTCAATCAGTGTAATTTATCCCTATTTATTTATTTATTATTTATTATAATTGCATTAGCTATTCAGAAACTCTCATGTGATACACAAATCGATCAGCAAAATGTATCCATTCACACAAATGATTGCAAAATGATACATCACTTAGACATCATCAACGCGGTGACTCAGCAGCTATGTCGCCCCAGTCATCCAATTGATCGATGCGATACAATCATATTAATGTAGTGTCAGGAGTGAGATGTGATTTAAACAACATTCTTAACACAACTCAACGTTTTTGTTAAAATATTTGTTTAGTTAGAATGGTCTTGCAACTTAAATCATAACCATAAGGTCCTAAATTAAATCCCTGATCTGAGTCTGCAGAATAAATCTAATTTATTTACGGTTATTTTCATCGACTTCTTGCTTTTCTTCTCAAAATTTTTTGCAGAATTAGCATTAACACGCTCTTTACGTATTCTTAATTTACATTTGCGGTTACCTATTTAATTAAAGTATAGAATTTCGCCCGAAACTGTGAACTTTCAACCCCTTTCTCAAAAACTCCTTATACATGCTAACCCATTGATTAGTTATGTGGTCCATGTTGTCCGATCATTGTTGTTTATACCAATGCTGAACCAATGTTGGTTATATAGTCTAAGGTCCGGGTCATACTCGTCATTTCGACTATCACGACTAGTGTCGCAATCCGTTAGCTCACTATTGCCCATCTGACAGACTTCTATAAAAATGATTTGATAGATCCCTAAGTTCAAAAAAAAATATAACTTAATTCTTAACTCACTACAATGAATATAAACATACAACGCCACAACCAAAACCAAAATAAGTCCGCAAAACACGGCGGTGCGGTGAGCTCTTAGGATTTAGCAACAAAAACGTGCATAAATTGTGCGATCACAAACAAAAGTTGCATTTAAAAGCCAGTAAAGTGTGATTGTCGAGTCTGTAGTTAAGTATCTTGGGTAACATACGGGTTAAAAAGTTTTCGAGCAATAAATAATTATTTTTAAAGCGTGATAAATCAAACTAAAAAGGTAAATCTTATACCTTTAAATGAGCAATTCTTGTATATTTATTTATTTATACATTTCTGTGATTTTGGAAACGGCTCTAACGATTTCGCTGAAATTTGGTATATGGAGGTTTTCGGGGATAAACAATCGATCTAGATTAGTCTGACGTTTGGGAAAACGCGTGTTTTCGAGTTTTCATGCGTTTTTCTTTCCACGCAGAAGAATGTGGTCGCTAATTTCGTCCCGCTGGGCGCTATCCGTCTGGCTCAGTGGTCAACGTGGACCGCTAGAAAGAGTTACGGGTTCGAATCCCACTCGGTGACTTACTTTTGTTAATTTTTTAATTTTTATTGTTTTTATACAGGTTTAAAAAAAAAAGTTAATGTTTGTTACTAGGTACTAATTGACCGAGCGAGCAAAGCGCCACAGTTTTGAGATTTGCCAAAAATGCTTCTATATGGCTGTCAGTTTGTCTACTTGTCTGTTAGTCTGTTCTTGCCTACTGGTCGCATTTCTCAACCAAAAGAAAAAAATTAAATCCGACTTCATGTACAGGAGCTACCCTATTCTTTTTTTTGTTTGTCTTTTATATACATACATATTCCAAATTACAGCTTTCTAATACGAATTGTCTCTGAGTGAAACCTCGGACAGCCAGACATGGCGAAACTATAAGAGTTCCTTGTTACTGTTTACTACGTAACCATAAAAAGCACCTCATATAAGCTCGACGAAAAGTAATCCCGTACGTCTTCGCAACGGTAAGCATCCATCCCGTTTTGAAAGTTCCAAACTTAACTTTAATCCTGACTAACGTAATTGCTAAAGTTTGAATACAAAACCTTGTTCACAGAACGCACGATTTACTGTCAGCCATTCTGTAATTGATGCCAGCTTGCGACCTCTGGCGCCTTAAAACTTGTTTATAATATCCATATTTTAGGTTACAATTAGTTTTGTAGATGCTAGCAGGGGTCTTAAGTAAATTTATAGATTGAGTTGTACGATACTAAGGTTTTGTCTGATAAACTCTGTTTTAGATATAAATTTAAAATATTTGTTAATTTAGATATTTTGGATTAGAATCTATGAAGCATTCATCATAACGCTAAAAGTGGCCTACGAATCTTGCGGCCCTGGGCTGTATGCTTTAGAGCCACAAGACCCAAAGTGCTCTGTTTGCCCCATTAGGGATGACATGATAGTATGTATGTATGAATTTAACAATCTTCAGATGCTATTTACAATACATATCTCTTTTGTAGATTTAATAAATTGTATTTAAGGAATTGTATGTTATAATAATATTATGCCCCTTATTTATTTACTAAAATATGTTCTGTTGTTGTTGTATGTTTTATGTATGGTAATATGTTATATATTTTTGTCTACTTAAG
Organism: Acrobasis consociella; assembly: GCA_963555685.1. Classification (NCBI taxonomy): domain Eukaryota; kingdom Metazoa; phylum Arthropoda; class Insecta; order Lepidoptera; family Pyralidae; genus Acrobasis; species Acrobasis consociella. The sequence goes on from OY743107.1 coordinate 2,798,075, forward strand.
TCTGTGTTTAGAGTTTTGACATATAACGACTAAATATTTGGTCAATACACTTATGTTCAGTAGGTTCGTAATCCTCATAAGAAAAATCTTGGATAACCACGTACCTCGAAAATTTAAATTGTGTGGGAATTTATTTTAGATCATAAAAATAAAAGATACTTCAAATACTTGTCTGACTTCGACAATGCAACAAAAAATGCTAAATGTTCGGGCTCGCTCAAAACTCCAGTGGGTTTAGCAAATTGCCGCCACCGGTCCGTTGGAAAAAAGACTGCGTATTGGCGATTGAATTCCGAGGCTGTCGCCACAGCATATATATATGATCAGTACGTTACGGTAACTTTATAAAAATTTTGGAAATCGAACGATGTTATAACGTGCTCAGATTCTTCTGCAAACGTAGGTACTTGTATGCGGAAGCGTGACATCTGTATCAGATGTCAAGTGACAAAAATTCTAAAATGATTATACTCTTGTGATCTGAATCGAGACTCTAGGAGGATCTACTAAAGAGACTAATCAGTTTCCAAGAAGCACATTAATCATTAAAAATAAAAATCATAATCATCGTTACCTCTTAACAATTCACTAGTGGGCACTAGCTTCCTTTTTCTGCGTCATTGAATATATATTATATCTAGCTTTAGCGATCCACTTATTTCCAGCGATCCGTGTGCCAGACATCCAATTTTCCGTCCAGGTGTTCTTGTTCAGTTCCATTTTAGCACGTCGATCATGAAATTTCGTTTTTTGATCTCCTCATTTAAACTCGGACTTGAAATTTTATACCGAGCATGGCTAGTTTTATGGTCCTTTGCACAACCGCAATGATGATGATGATATGATGATGCATCTGATATTAATAGATTATATACTTGCGTACTTTGCCATAAAGCAAAAGTTAAGCGCAACGTTTACTGTTTTAAGATATACCACATGAAAGCTAGTAATGCTATACCTAGCTATTACGTATACAAATTATATGGTGCCAAATATATTCTAAATACACGAGAAAGGAACATACAAATCTATGTCTTACAAGCACAAAATTTTAATGATGATAAAAAACATTTTTTAATAGAATTAAAATATTTATTTAGACTTGATGCAACCATAATTAGTCAACTTCAATCAAAAGCTGACATGCTAAAAGCGAGTTAACCTACTGGTCTACTTTAGCTAGCAAGGGTAGGCACTGCTGTGGCGTCGTAATTTTTTATCGGCTCTCCCTCGAGAGCATTTGCCCTGAAACCGGTGGACGCTGCCAAAAATAGCTGGCTATTTTATCGTCGATAAAACCCGGTTTGTTGTGACAATTGACGAGTAATTAGTCAAATTCTGAGTTGCTGTTGGTGCGTTAGCTAGATGGATCGACGACATTTTAAGGAGCGCTGGACCAATGTGGACGAAAATAGCTTATGTTCTTGTTCTTGTCGATGGAGTTAAGTAGTGATGCCTCCATTCCTCTCTTTTCTCTGCAATCTTTTTAATACCCTGGCAGAAGATTTCTTTAATTTTCTTGAAAAAAAAAAAACATGTTTGCTTTTCATACAAACTCGGATAATGGGATCGGTCAACTTGTACGGGAGGTAAAAAAATATTTTTTATATTTCGATACATGTTCTTTGGGTAATGTTGTTTAGAATAGGCTGTCTCTACCTTTAAAATAATTTTAACATAAGAGTTTTGGTAGACCTTAAACAACGTATAACGAAAAGGGTGTATCAACCCGAAAAGGAGTAAAAGTACTAATTAATAAACAATACATACTCCATACAAAATTAAATGACTCCATGCCAAAATTTACCTACAGAGCTGAAGTTTTTTTTTGCGATTTCAGGGAAGGTCTCATTTTAAAAGTTGTTCACATTGATAAGTACGTTTATTCCCTTTCGAGTTGATACCCTCTTTCCGTTATACATTGTATAATGCTGCGTTTTGCAGAGAAAAAGAAAACGAACAAAAATGTTCGTAAAATGTTTTGGCTGCTTCTTTTTTATGGTGACGAGTAAAAGTTTCGGCACCTATCAAGTTAATAAGAATTGATGGGAGGAAAAATCCTGGGCTACTCGTATGTGCGACGTGAGTTTTTGCTCCAATACATACCTACGGTACGTAAATTACATAAAACTGATATTTCATTTAATTATTGCATTATTGAAGCAATTGTTTTTTAATTATTTTATTGCACTTAAAATCTTAAGATTATAGTACAAAAGGTACAACTAAATGCTAAGCATTGTCTACCAGTTCACCTTTGGGACATAATAGAAAAGATGATAGGTGGGGTGCAAATTTAACTAGACAAGTATATCTGGAGAAATAAATTAGGGTGTATTAATAATAGGGCATATATAAACAAAATAAAATATAGCTATCAGTAGATGTTAGAAATAAAAATAAACTGAACTATCATCATCAGGTATTTCTGTCTCCACTGCAGGAGCATGACTCTCACTGTACTACCAGAGCTATACTTGGCCAGAGCAATCAGAGGATATGGCCTCTCTCCTCTGGCCAGACGGATTGGAGAGGTCTCATTGATGTTTATAAGCTGTTTCATTTAGCTTGTATTCCCTTAATTTAATTAATCCTCCCTAAATTTAATTTTCACCATACAAACTTTGGATCTCTGTTTCACCCTCTTGGGGGATGAGTTTTGAAGAATCCTTTGTTAGTTCACCCCTAGACCTTTTAAGAAACCTGCCAAAATAAAAGTCTCTGGACCCAGCGGATTGGTCTGTGCGTTGATAGTTGATACTAGTCAATATACATAGATAAGAGAAGAGAAGATAGATAGACAGATAAATAAAAGACATCATAACAAACCAAAGACCGTATCAAGTATTTGAAAAGCAATTTATTTTTAACTGTATTTAATTAAGTACAAATAAATCCACTTGATTTATATTTAATCGTAATTGAGCAATCCATAACACTGGCTTCATTTAGCAGTCACAGCAGTTTGAAGCGGCCCTTTGTCAATCTAGACGTTTGTGGTCACCCTCAACAAATGCGGTCAGGTGAGTCCATTTGGATATATTTGTATTAACGGGTGCATTTCAAATTGGTTTAATATAGCTTTATTTGATGACTTTTTGTTCGTTTGTTTATATGTACCGAATATATGTATTAATTTTAGTAAGCAGTATACAGTAGTCTACATCATCAGGTCTTTGTCTCCACTACAGGAGCACGACCCTCTCTGTACTACCAAAGCCTTACTTGGCCAGAGCAGCCAGAGGACTTGGCCTACATTGTCCTCGCTGGCCAGATTTTTTTAGCTTATATTTACAAAGTTGACATCCACGGGAGGACTTGAACAGTAGTTTATGTTATGTAGTTATTATTAATATTTGATATGCATTAAACCCAACCACTTTCACTTTTCCCCATCCCATTATTTTGTACCCCCACCTTAACAACCAAAAGGTGCCAACCCTTGGTTGTTAATTTGTGTATATTAGATAATACTCTTAGCATTAGGTCCAGTCCACTTATTATACTAATTGATCAATAACACTAAATATTGAATTTTGTTACTAACACGTCTAAATCAATACAGTTGGTACCGACCTACATCTGTTTTGTAAAAAAGAAATTCTACAAGTTTATTTGCCAGGCAAATTATATAAACCCCCGACTTTAAAGTTCAACCGATTTTCATCAAACATAGCTAAGAACAACCGCAAGAGAACTTGCTTTCACGTACAAAAACCGCATCGGAATCGTTTCAGCCGTTCGAGAGCTACGATACCGCAGATAGACCAATAGATAGGCAGACAGTCAGGTAGACTAACAATAGCGTCAAACTAGTAACACCCTCTTTTTTGTTGGGGGTAAAAAAATGAATTCCTAGGACTTCACCCTATTCTACACTGTTTTCAAAGATCTCTCATGTAGGTCTGCAAGAAAAAGAAAAATTAGAATGTAACACACACACATGCCTCTCACAGGCCTACTGGAAGAGATTTCTTTTGAGATAAGTAGTGCCTTTGTACAATTTTTAATTTATGAATTCTCTGTATACATTTTCCGTGTACATAAATTGGTAAATAAATAAAATAAATCAATAAATATGGTATATTTTCCCGCTGCTTATTTTCCCGCGTAGATTTAAAGCCGGAGAATCTGAATCATATCAATAAACAATACGCCTAGCAGCCCATCACTATTTTGTTTCTATAGTTAGGCATTTTTAGGGTTCCGTAGCCAAATGGCAAAAACGGAACCCTTATAGATTCGTCATGTCTGTCTGTCTGTCCGTCCGTATGTCACAGCCACTTTTTTCCGAATCTATAAGACCTATACTGTTGAAACTTGGTAAGTAGATGTATTATGTGAACCGCATTAAGGTTTTGACACAAAAATAGAAAAAAGACAGTAAATTTTGGGGGTTCCCCATACTTAGAACTGAAACTCAAAAAAATATTTTTCATCATACCCATACGTGTGGGGTATCTATGGATAGGTCTTCAAAAATTATATTGAGGTATCATTTTTTTCTAAACCGAATACTTTGCGCGAGAGACACTTCCAAAGTGGAAAAAAGTGTGTCCCCCCCCCCGTAACTTCTAAAGTAAAAGAATGATAAAACTAAAAAAAATATATTATGTTCATTACCATGAAAACTACCAGCGAAAATTGGTTTGAACGAGATCTAGTAAGAAGTTTTTTTTTAATATGTCATAAACTGCAATTTACCTTTCATTCAATCAACTCAAATAGAAAAATTAAAAAAAAAAATACTACTACGGAACCCTTCATGGGCGAGTCTGACTCGCACTTGGCCGCTTATTTTAACTGAAACTATCGAGTTTTCGGTATCTTTCCGTGGGAACTAGTCTCTGTTAACCCTATTAGGAATGAAGACGTGCTGATAAATTGAATTTGTACCACAAAACTTAATACTTTATGTGTCGGTACTTATGAATTTTATTAAAACAAATAACTTAACAGCAGTCTCAACCTACATCGTACTAGACATAAGTATATGTGGCCATGACGCTTCAGAATTTAGATTTTGCTTCTCATTCTCGGACAATTCAGTCAGTGTATTGTGGTGCATGCAAATCATAATCCCGAGAACAAAGCGCCAAATAGTCGGCGCGCTCCGCAGTAAATCACCCCGTGTGGACACTGACCACACTCGGGATTCTATAGTTTTCTACTGAATCTCGTGTTTTTTTCTTTTATATTACGTCAAAAATGAATCGATAAGAAGAAAAACTAGGAACACGGACGTAATAGAAACGGCTGGACATGCATGTAGATTAGATAATGAAAGATGGACAAAAAGAACGATAGAATGGGTACCTAGAGACGGGAAAAGGAAGCAAGGGAGGCCCAAAATGCGCTGGTCAGACGTATTCAGGAAGAGATGTGGTCCAGATTGTATGAGGCAAGCAAGAGACAGAAAATAGTGGAAAATGAAGGGGGAGGCCTACGCCGCAGAAGCGACTTCCAAAAATACAATAATTAATTGAAAAAGGTAAATAGATACGTAATCTGTAGTGTTTTTATTTTTTGGTAGAATAAAGGCTTTTTTATTTTATTTATTTTATTTTACGTCAAAAAGTGATAAAAGTGTCGGGTGTTACTAAACAGAACAAAGAGTTATATTACACATCATTTTTTGATAAAATTAGCATATATTTTATTTTAAACTAACTTCTAAAAAAGGAAAAGGTTTTTTATTCGTCACAATCTTTTATTTTTTATTTATTTTATATATGTTCACTGATTTTTCGAAGATGCCTAGACCGATTTGGAAAATTCTGTTTTTTGTCGGAAAATGTATATTTTTGAAGTGGTCCCATAGAATTTTTATCAAATTCTGTTTTGTAGTTTAAATATGATACCTAGTTGTTTTCCGCATGGTTATTATCTTTTCAGTTCATAAATGGATAAAAGTAAATGTTGGAAAAATTAAGGAAAAAGTTGTGAAAAGGACTGGATTCATAAAGAGACAATTCAGTTGTGGTTACTTTAATTAAGTAGTTTGCCCTTTTGATAAGTTTTTTCTTTTTTTTTTGTGTAAGTGGGTACTGGTGACAAATTTCAAGTATCCGAAAGGCATCTGATAAATATTGCATTTTGAAGCAAAGATAAGATCGAGATATTATATGTCACTTATGGTCTAATCCGATTGACGACCAGAAGGTCAAAGTTCCTTAACATATATCAAAAGCCAAGAAAAATATATCAAAGGGAAAGAAATCTCTTTAATTTCATTAAACTACACAAGTATATCTTTATACATTTAATTTGAAAAGGTAAGATGCTGCGTTTCATTCTGAAACAATTAATTGTGGTAAATGCAAACCCTGTTTCTGAGAACAATGCCGCCAAATAGCACTCCGCGGTAAATCACTCTGTGTGGACAGAGCTGGTGTGTTGTGTACGGGAAAATCTACTGAATCTCACATTGTTTGTCGTGTTTTGTCTCGTGTGATTTTCTGCTGAAGATGTATAGTATTCGAGCAGGCGCATGTCATAGTCAAACGGACATTTTCTATTGCTTAATCATCCATGAGTCATTTTAGCTGCAGGAATAAAACAGTTATAAACCACGGAAAATAGAAATTACTTTTTGTGTTCTGTTGTTTTTTTTCTTATGTACAGTTTTTGATAAAATTATTAAATGTAGGTACACCCGGTTCCTTGTGCTTTACAAATGTAATAATCATGAAAAAGAAAATGGTAAAAAAAAATACGAAATTGTTGGTCGTTAAGGTTCCGTACTCAAAGGGTAAAAATGGGACCCTATTAGTAAGACTCAACTGTTAGTCTGTCTGTTTGTCACCAGGCTGTATCTCATGAACCGTGATGACAGTTGAAATTTTTACTAATGTTGTATTTCTTTTGCCACTTTAAGATAGTGGGGCTCCCTTACAACAAACGTGATTTTTAAAGATAAAGGTGCGGAACCCTTTGTGCGCGAGACCTTAGCGCTTTGAACAAATGATTAAGTACCGTTTATTATTCAAACAAAAGTACTTATGTATTTAGAATTTTTGGTCATACGGATTTATTTGATTGAAACAAAAACGGGATCACGAAACGCAAGGCTAAATAAATAAAACAAACAGTGAAATCCGAATGGCGGCAACAGATGGCACTTCCGCAGTTGCTTTCGGGGGACTTAAAATAGGCATTTTAAGCATTTTAGAAATAACATAATTTTTTTATACTGAAAACCGACTTTAACACCAAATGAGACATCCAATTTAGACTACCTGAATAGTATTATTTCGGCAGTTTGCCGTATGGTTTCTGGCAGAGTAGAATAGGACCACTCCATGTCTTTCTGTGGATGTCGTAAAAGATGACTAAGGAAATACCTACAAGCTAAATAAACCTTTAATCATCGATGAGACCTCTTCAACCCGTTATGTCAGCGTGGAGAGTGTAAGCCAAATCCTCTGGCTGCTCTGGTTAAGTTTGGCTCTGGTAGTTTAGTAAGGGACATGCTCCTACATGCGCTTTCAAAAAAAAAAACAAACAAATAGGTCCAGGCGTTATCGAGTAATAGGGGTTACTAACTTACATAAAAAAAACATGTAATATGTAGGTAAAAAACCTACATAATGTGCCAAGGACTTAACCTATCAAACCCCGACGGTTCACATGTGAACCCGTTAACAATAGAAATCTATTGTGTCTGCGATTCCGGTCGTTGACGGGTTAAATTAGGTTAATAACAGAGGGATCGCTGATAGATGAAAAAAGTTGTTCTGAAATTTAAACTACACTCCATTTCGATGAAGTTAAAGAAGGTCCCAAACGTAAACCCATTTTGCCTCAACTTGCTCTAATAAAATGTAAGTGACGTCGGTCTTATCGTAAGCTAGGGTGGCCAGGGTATTCTAGCAATTAGGCTGTGCTAGCCCCGGTTTATAGTAGTGGACCATGATTTATAGACAGTTTAAGGCATTGATGTCAAATCGATCGGTATCTATTATGGTGAAGTGATTTTAATAGATTGAGTTTATGGGATAAACGTTTTTGTTTTTACATTTACGCACTTATTATTTCTTTATTTACGCTTCGTATTTTGATACATTTATTTATTAATATTAAGGTAGAAGGCCCTTTCTACCAGTCAACCTACAGGTAGAAATTATCTTTGTGTAAGTAGAATATAAAATTATTATATTACTTTTGAGACATAAACTATATAAATATTTGTATATTAATATAGAAAATGCGGTGCCTTTACACAGCTTGTAAGATCAGCAGATTATACTTACGAGTAGGTACTGATTTATTTGGAATAGAACGTTTGACAAGAACTCTACGGAATTGGTATTTGTTAAAAGGAAAAAGTGGAAAAAGAGTAGAGACACAAAACTTATCAACCAATTCACTGTCATCGTAATTTTTCAGGGTATCTTGCTATGTCCCTTGGCCATTGCAATCCAGTTCCTTCCAGCAGCAACTTACCTGACATCGTAGACCCACCCACCCGCTGGACGTCTTTACACCACGTTTCCCATTTCTAGGATACTCGGTGACGGCCTAACTTCAGTTATCATTGTTCCATCGGATTCCTTCCCCAAACTACACAGCCGATTTTGAAAAAAAAAATATGGGACCACCTGACAAACTTGTCCTTTCAAACTAAAAAAATGTTCAAAATCGGTCCAGGCGCCTCCGAATAATCGGTGAACAAACATAAAAAGAAAAGATCGCAAAGAATTGATAGATAAACCTCTCGTTTTTGGAAGTCAGTTAAAAATGTAACTTGCGGACTTAAAATTAAATTATATTTTATGTCAGAACGAAAACATTTTCGGAAACATCGAAATGCAAGTTGCTCCAATTAATTCCTTTAGCAATCTGCCCGTGATTCTGCAAAAAATATCTAAGGAAAGGTAAAAATGGCGTAGAGTATGATGGATGGTCTTCAATGGGCGACATCAATCATGTCTCAAGATCGAAGAGCTTCCGCCGACGAGCTGATATTGTTTTCTAATCTGACAAAAATTAGTCGAAGCAGAGATTTCGTATTTTTTTACGTGAAACAGTTTTGGAATTTATCATTACAGCCGAAGCTTTAACTTTCCTTATACGTACGGCTAGAGACTGGAATGCTCTGCTCTCCCACTTACTCCCCGAAAGATACAATTTGGATGTCTTCAAGAGAAGAGTGAATAGGTATTACTTGAGTATGCGTGATCCATCCCAGACCGTTTCGTCGCCTTCCACCAAGTGAGAAGCGGTCAAACGCTACTAAGTTTTAAATAAAAAAAACTGCTGAACATATCCCTCTTCAAGAATTTCCAAAATGACCGATCTAGAGAGGCCTGCATCCAGCGCTTTTCAGCGACCTAGTTTTTGTTTAGGTCGTCTACCATCTTGTGGGTGGGTGTCTTGCCCTTTGCTCGCTAGTGTGTGGTTGCCATTCGAGAACCTTTTTGCTCCATCGGCCATCAAAAATCAAATCCATTATTAAGACAAAATCTATTACGGTTATGAAATAAAACCACAAATTGTTCGCATTTTGTTTATTATATCTTTACTACTGTCTACTAAATCATTCGTTACAATCTCTTTATCCATTAATACCCTGATTGTAATTCTACCGGCGTCTCCCGAAATTTATTTACTTTGAAAGTTCGCGATATAAATTTACTTTATCTCTACTGATTTAAGGAATTCTATTATTGTATTAAGCTCTATTTTTATTTTTTATTTTTTTTTTATAGTATTTTTGGATTTATCAACATTTAAAGAATTATTTTAAAAAGTTTAGGCAGAGTTCTGAAATTAAATTTACAATGGTTTAACATTTTTTTACTAACTTCCATGGCCAGTAGACTGGCATGGCCGATGTGGGCCAGAAAACTGCCAAGTTGAAGAAGGATTGGGCGGGTCATGTTAGCAGAATGTCCCTTGAAAAATGGGCTCACAAGATAACTCCGTAGATATCCAGAAACGGTCGGCATCGCAGGGGTAAGTCTAGAAAGCGTTGGCGCGTTGACTTGAATGCTTTCCAGTGTAATTGGTCAGAAGCAGCTCTGGCTAGAGAAAGATGTAAAAGCTTTGCCTCTGCCCAACCGTGCGACACTATAAGTTAATTTAAAAAAAATCATAGCCGGCATTCTAACATTTACATTATGAATCCATCTAGAATAAGACTACTCCATCTTTTACTATGGGATGTCGTAAAAGAAACCATTCATGTTTAATATTCATTCTCGCTCTAGCGGATGACGGTTCTAAGCGACAGAAAAGGATAGCAACACACGAAAGTTTCGTCCGTGCTAACAGATGAGTCTTAACCCTAAAGAGCTAAGCACAGATATCTACAGTTGCTACAAACGCATTCCCACAGAGTGTTGACGTCAGGCTAAACTACGGTTTCCGCTTATATTTCTTTACGATTTTTCATGGTTTTCGGTATACTTCATTACTATTGATATGCATATTATATTTGGAGAAAAAAAGCAGAAAAACCACAATCTTCTATTACTTAAATGGTTTTTTTTAAACATTTTTTTTTTCATATTTTTAACTTTATAATTTCTTTACTACTTCACTAAATCACTAGAACAATCTACAAATCTACAAGCAAATACCTACGATATTATTTTTCGCTGTATATAAATTTAGCAATAACATGCAAAAATTCTAAACTAACACTCTCATTTTCATATCTTTTTACGATAATCTTAATCACTCTACAAACCATTTGTTTCTTTAAATTGGTCCACGACTTATTCAATTAACAAATATAATAAGGTAAAACAATATATAGTGAAACTATTTTAAAGCTGAGTTTAGTCCATGAACCTGAACAACTTTCCCCAAGAAACATAATTATTATAAGGAAATATAAAAAAAAATTTAGCCTCCCATACAAGTTGAACGAACAACAGAGGAAGTATTTGTGTCTCATATTTTTTATAAGCTTTGGAAAAGTTTTTATAAGTATCATGGACTAAATTTACCCATAAATTAGTTTCAGTATATTTTGTTAGACATTATATGTTATAGTACAAATTTATATAGTTTCCAAAATGAATAAATTCACCTATTATTTCAATCTAATCACTCTTTTCTTAACTGATCACTTTATTTGTACACTCAACCCCACATTTATCGATGCTGACGATTACGCAAGCAATAACAGGATGGAATAACAAACTAATATTCCTAATATACCCAAGTAATTGGCAGCAAATATAGAGGCAGATCTAATCAAAATATGGTAATAGTTTCATTTCGGCGGTTCGTTCACGTATGGCGCGTTCCCGGTCCAAGTGATCTTAGCGTCTTGCCATCTGCAAAACAAGGGTTATTTATTGTTATGGATGCAAGTTACGTCGTTTGTGTTAAATGTGATGAGGGAAGTATAAAACTGGAATATCGCGAGATGGCTGTAAACGCTGACTTTTTATTGGTTTTGGAAAAAAAATGTCGAATAGTAATTAAATTCCTCTAGCCATATACGTAATACAAATTTGTGTATAACTTACGACGAAAAAGTCGTGAAATGATTTTATATTGAGATCACGTAGTTGCGCCCGTCCGAAATCGCCACCTGACCTCAAAGAACAGCAGTAGGCCGGCTGGCGGCGCCTTGTGGCGGGGCGGTACTACTTATTATAATCACGATTTTATTTTCGAGTTTTAGTCAAAATGTTTTGTTTCTGAATTTTTATTTTTATTTTTATTAGCTAATTAGGTATTACTAACGATTGTTATGAAGTGGCCTTCGGTTCCAAGACCAATGGAAATCACCGTTTTTTTATATAGTTACTCGTATTTTTTACCTCCCTGTATTTATCTTATGGACTAACATGTTATTTTTTATGCACTAAGATAAGATACTATGTCATTTGAAATAAATTATTTTCGTAAAAATAAATACAAAAATCAAATTAACTTTCATTAATAATAGGTTTATCAAGAAATCATGACTTTCATTTACGTTTCAGTGAAACAAAATTAATATTCGTGATGCCGGCGTCGCTTACAAAAGAACAGACTGTCAAAAAGCGAAGTAATATTTTACTTTCAATCGCTCAGCCCGTGATATAGAACAAATTATTATTTTTTAATTTTACGAAACTTGATTACCCTATTCCTTTTATGAGAAATCGTTTCTGTTATACAATGTCCTTTTTTATTAAGTACAAATATTATAAGGGGTGATTCAGTCCATCATTTCGAACAACTTTTCCCAATAAATGTATATCGAAATACGGAAAAAAAAATTTTCGTTTTCCATAATAAAGATATTACGTGACTACTTCGATTTCTATAAAAACCTAAAAAAAAATTTTTCGTATTTCGATATACATTTATTGGGAAAAGTTGTTCAAAATGATGGTCTGAATCACCCCTTAAAATATTTGTACTTAATAAAAAAGGACATTGTATTTGTGTAATGTCTAACTAGTGGTTCGCCGCGAACTTAGACCTCGCGATATTATTTCAAAACTGAACCAATTTTAATATCCAGTGAAACTGTGATACATTATTCACTACCAATTCGATACCGTTGCAGGAAACAGATTTACCAACCTTCTTTCTTCTTCTATTCTGAGCTGCAAAAGTTTCATTTTATAATTTTTTTTCAAACAATTTATATAAAAACCTGGATCAAATTCAATATCCCTAAGACATTTGGATCTTAAAAAAGCAACGTATGTACATCCAGCCGCCAGCTATTTTACGCCTACGTCTCATCATCATCATCATTTCAGCCACTCCACTGCTGGACATAGGCCTCTCCCAAGGATTTCCAAAATTACCGATCTAGAGCGGCTTCCAGCGACCTTGGTCAGTTCGACAAACCAACTTGCGGGTGGATGTCCTATATACGCTTCGCTTGCCAGTACGTGGTTGTCATTTGAGTACCTTTTTGCCCCATCGGCCATCGGTTCGTCGCGCTATGTGTCCGCCCACTGCCATTTCAACGAGCTAATCCGCTGGGCTGTGTCAGTGACTTTAGTTCTCCTACAAATTTCCTCATTTCTGATTCGATCGCGTAGAGAAACACCGAGCTTAGCCCTTTCCATAGCGCGTTGCACCTTTAGCCCTCTTATGGGATCCATATATAGTAAGGGACCACGTTTCAGATCCATAAGTCATCACTGGTAACACACATTATTTGTAAACTTTAGTCTTAAAAAACTGAGGTATTTTTGACGAGAAGACACTGCGTAGCTTCCCGAACACTGTCCAGCCGAGTCGGATTTGTTAAGAGACCTCTTCCTCGAAGCTGAAGCTTCCTGCCTGCATCAATTGACCCAAGTTACCACTTCGAGGGTGGAGCTCCCAACACAAACAGGTAGGAGCGCAACATGGACATTCGACATTACTTTCGTTTTGTCCATGTTCATTTTAAGGCTTATCATCATCATCATCATTTCAGCCGCATAACATCCACTGCTGGACATAAGCCACTCCCAAAGATTTCCAAAATGACTGATCTAGAATAGCTGCAAGGCGCTGGATGGAAGCCGCTCTAGATCGGTCATTTTAAGGCTCACCTGTTGGGAAACTCGGTTTAGGTCTGCGAGCATAGTACATACATACTTAATGTCGCGGTCTGCCATCGATTCCGCCATGACAACGATATCATCGGTAAATCGAAGGTGAGTGATATACTCGCCATTGATGTAAATGCCAAATCCTTCCCATTCCAGAAGCTTGATCTTCCAGTGCAACGGTGAATAGTTTCGAAGATGTAACGTCTGGTTTACACCTCTATGCAGTGGAATTGCCGTTGTCCACTGCTCCTGTACTCGGACTGACATAGTGCGTTACTGTAAAAGCATTTCAACACCTCGATATACTATAGTCAAAACGGCATCGCTGGAGACTGAAGCACGGCCCATGTTTCAATCGAATGGAAGGCTTTTTCATAGTCCACTATCCCCAAGCATAACGGCCGGTTATACTCCCTCGTCTTCTCTATAACCTGCCGCAGCGTATAAATGTGGTTCATGGTACTAAAGCCCTTGCGGAAACCGGCTTGTTCGGAAGGCTGGAAGGCATCAAACCTGTTTGCGGGATGATTCGTGTTGACCCTCGAAAACAACTTATATACATGACTAAGACACGTGATAGGCCTATAGTTCTTCAATAGAGTGTTATCTCCCTTTTTGAAGAACAGGACCACAATGCCCCTGTTTCACGCTTCTGGCGTTACGCCCTCGAGCTGAATGGAATTAAAGAGCCTCTGAAGGACTTTCAGTAGCAGCGTTCCGCCCGCTTTCAGAAGCTCTGGATGATTCCATCCTCGCCTGGCGCCTTTTTGTTTTTAAGCTGTTTAAGGGCCATCCTAATCTAGTACAGGCTGATGTCCGGGACATTTTCGGTATAGTGTCGAATTAGCTTAGCTCTTGAGCAAACGCCAACGTCTACGACTACTTTATTCAAAGTGAGTCCTTGCGATTTGTGCACATTTATTGCCCAGGCAAGCGACAGTGGAAATTGCGTTCGTGAGCATGACACTTGGCCAGTCTTCCACGATCGGTTCATGCGTGGGATGGGAACCGTGTTCTGGTAAGGATTCTTGCCCTCAAATCTCCACAGCGTGCTCACGCATTAAACGCTAGCGTTCAGGGTATAGTTCCTGATTTCGTACTTCCCTTGTATACTCACACTGTGAACACAAGCGTTTGGAGCGTTCGGGCGAAGTTTTTTGCTGACAAAGCTCTTATTGGCATGAGAAGTACCTACTAGCATATTCCCTTAGTTGCGACTCTACGTAAAACTACTTCGCTGGCTTTGGTGGCCGTTAATCTCTTGTTAGTTTGTGGCATTATTACTAATACTACAACAGAAGCACATACAAGTAGCAATATCGATTGTACCAAAGTTCACTCAACAAAATTGCTAAATTTAGTAAACTACCTAGTTTGCCGCGAACTTAGACGTCGCGATTATTATTCGCAATTCAGTTTCCTAAATATCCCCTAGATAGTGCTATCCAAAGTTAGAACGCGCTATGGTTTGGTTTGGTACAAAATCGCGGACATTTTTATTAATATTTCAAAAACTACTGAACTGATTTTGATGCCCAACGAACTTGAAAATTCTATTGATATTTCCTACATGCTTACCAAATTTCATCAAAATCAAATCATTGGTTCGGCTGTTATCGCGGTACAAACATACATACATACATACATACATACATACATACAATGTGTTTTCGCCCCCAACTCGATTTAGAGACCTTCGCTCGCTTCGCTCGCTCGGTCAATAATATTGGTTAATTTCGAGCTTCTTCATGCTTCGAAAGGCACATATAAGCCGTTGGTCCTGTCATTGCACGGCAGTCGTTAAGCAATGTCAGATGCCTTGAGGCTACCTGAAAAATCTGATACCAGTGTTGGTTACTTACACACACAACAAATAAACAATTGGCTGAGAATAATATTAAAATACTAGCTGTACCTACGGGAATTATCGGGATAAAGAGTACCATATGTCTTCTCCGAGTCTCAAACTATATCCATACCAAATTTCATTCAAATCGGTTCAGTATTTTAAGCGTGAAGAGGTAACAAACAAAGAAACAAATATACAAACTCACTTTCGCATTTGAAATAGTAGTAGGATAGGATTATATTTCCTTTCTCAGTATAGAGATAAATCTTTCTTTCGATTTCATTATTAGATTATGTAAAACTTACTTCGTATGAATAAGTTTTTCAAGTGGCGTAGCGCTGATGTCATCGTTTCTCATCGGACCAGCGGCCTCATCGTGCGCACGAGTGTCGACGTTTAGAAGCACGTAGCATCCTCCGCAAGTGTAATAGTGGATGTCAAACCTAAGGAAATGTATAATACGAATGATTACTGGGTTGGGAAAATATTATTATATTTAGTCAATTACCTAGATTAACAAAAATGATGGACGCTTAATTTACGGTTAGTCAAAAAAATTACAACGGTTACGTGCCAAAGTTGGGGCTTGTGACGTCACTTTTGTGTAAAAATTTGTAGTTAGAGAATATAAAATCAACTATGACAGCATTCTTACATTCGTACGTCATGGAACTAGGTTTATTAATAAGAAAATTATTTATTTTGTTAACTTAGCACATCATGTACTAACTGGAAGTGTAGATTCAATATAATACTGTAAAAAGGTTTAGTATAAACTTTTTTTTATAAAGTGTATGTAGTATCCATTTGTTGGGCAAAGGCTCCCCTTCTTGCTTTTCGATTCACGATCCAAGGCATCTTGCTGCCATACACTCATGTTGCATTTAATGTCGTCGCTCCATCTTTTCCTCGGCCTTTTGGAACCCGTAACGTCGCTTTTTTGCCCATTTTTTCGGTCTCATACGACAAACATGTCCGGCCCACTTCCAATTTTGGTCTTGGAACGCAGTTCGGTGTTTCTTACTCTATCGATTTGGCATACGCCGAGTACACTGAGCTCCATGAAACGTTGGCAAACTTTGAGTCTGTACTTTTGAGACTCGGTCAAAGACCATGTCTGTCCAGACCTGGCCTTTGACCGAGTCTCAAACTGTTTATACATTTTGACCTCCGGTGCCCACCGAGGTCAAAATCTAACAGTCTACAATAATCAAATATATTATCCACTATCCCGTCACTACTACCGACCTATTGAAGATGATGGATCTAACTACATCCAATGAGTTTCATTAGTACCTATATGATATGGTCGCCATATACCGGGGTATATTACGTCGGAACGTAACACGACAAAATAATAAACTTACAATATTTTTTACTAACTTAACTATTTGTTTAGTAGTGTATACTTAGGCATATTGATTGATGAAAATTACCTTCTTTCAGCATGATAATTTCGAAGTAGCTCACGATTAGTGTTGAACAGCAGACCATAGTGACCAGAGCAGCTGGTTACCTATTAGAACAAAGCAATCAATTACAGTGTGTTGAACAAGTTTATTTGTTAGGCAAATTAAACAAAAAAAAAACCCCGTATGTCAAGAAGCCATCTTGTAATGTGCAGCAGAACTACCGACACGACTTGAATTGATACAGATCCAAAAAAAATGATAATAGACTCCTGTCGGCGTCGGTCGTGCGACAACTTGTGACAGAATGTCTTAGTAGGAACTGATATCATAACAAGTTTATATTTGCGAAGCAAATTAACAAAACCCCGACTATCAAGTATGCAATATAGTAGTAAGTAGCGGAACTACCGATACGACTTAATATTTAAGTTCTAAATTTGACCCTAACCTCTGTCGGGCTGTCTACGTGAAAGCAAGTTACCTTACGGTAGTTCTAAGCTGTTTTACGAAAATTGGGTTAGACGTTTAAAAGTTATTGGGGATTAATGCCTGAAAAGGCTTTCCATACCAAAAAAAAGATGGGGTTACGGATATCAAGTCGTATCAGTAGTTCCGATACTCACCACTATATTGCATTCTTACAGTCGGGAGTTTTTCAAATCGCAAATAAACTTAATATAATATCAGTCTTTACTAAATCAGTCTGTCCCTCTTGCCACCTTCAGTTATCGCGGGATTATTGTCACTTGTCTGTAACACCCCTAACTCGTATGCGTAAGATATTATCTGTTCCTACCCATATCGGCAAAGCTGGCGTCTTCAACCTCGAGCCTGGGTACTGCTTGTTCACGTTATGCTTCACCCCATCCTCTCCTCCATACCAAACTAGTAGTCCCACTGGACTTCGAGATAACACTCCGAACTGTGGCATAGCCTGTAAAAATAAAATTTATAATGGTAGTCTTCTTAAAATAGGAGTTCGCGGGAATCCCATAATCAAAGCATATCTCAGAAACTGCTCGACCAACTTTGCTCATGTTTGTTTTGTTTTTCGTTTGGCATTTGCTTATGTATGAATTTAAACATTATGTTGACTTTCATGGCTACCTAATCAAAATTTTCTTAGAAGATAAAAATATGATTCGCGTTATTATAAAGCGCAAACAACTTAAGAACTTTGCTCAAACCAATATCCACCCAAAACAGAATGGCCTCTCGTAATATCTCAATTTCCCTTTTGGCACTGTTAACTTAATTTGGATGAATAATGGCTTAAGCTAAATCCTGAAAAGAGTCTGCATTAAGGCTACCTGAGCTTTTCTACGCACATTTGCGGAAAAACGGCCACTTTTGACAAATGTGCGAAGAGAAACTTCACGTTCTCACTTTGAACTGTAAGCCATAGTTCATTAATTAGTTTGAAGGGTTATCTAAGACTAAGTCAAGAATTTTTTAAATAATATCTCCGTTTCAAATAAGTTAATTCAAATGGACTGCACTGGACCCCGGAAAGTTTATATAAACCCTTAAGACGGGATATTAGTTGGTGTTCTTCTTATCGTGTGTGTTAGTGACTAACACTAGTGTCAGAGTTTTTAAACCGCCTTAAAGGCCTCTGACATGGTTTTAGGTAACGACAAATGTCAAAGACAGTGACCGGGACCGACGGCTTCACGTGCCCTCCGAAGCACGGATCATCTTACTTATCAGACAATCAAGTGATCAGCCTGCAATGTCCTAACCAAACTAGGACAACAAAGCAAAGTCGTTGCCCCCGCCGGGAATCGAACCCGCGACCTCCGGGTATGAGCCGAAAGCTCTAACCACTACACCACGGAGGCAGTTAATTAGTTGGTATTTCCAAGACTCATGGCAGTGGACGAGGCACATAGCACGAAGAACTGATGGCCGATGGGGCAGGAAAACGCTGAATGCAAGCCGCTTCCAATCCAGCAGTGGCTGATATGATGATGGTGTCCAATACTGTTTGAGCCGTGTGGTATCCGGCAGAGTAGAATAGTACCACTCCAAGTCTTCCGGTGGATGTCGTAAAAGGCGGCTTACATACAAGCTAACCAAAGCTTATAAACATCAATGAGGCCTCTCCAATCCTTCTGGCTAGCGTGGAGAGTGTAGGTCAATTCCTCCGGCTGCTCTGGCCAAGTCTGGCTTTGATAGTATAGAGAGGGTCGTGCTCCTGCAGTGGAGACTTAAAGGACCTGATGATGAAGATGCTGATGACTTACGTAGTGATCTTCATCACCGACGTACAAGACTCCATTGTGCAGATACGGTGTAGCTCGTCCAGTTAAAAGAAGCGTAACAATGTTGATGGATCCCTCCACATGGGAAGACACTAGATTCGTCGACTTGCCATCCAGGTCCTTCTTGATGCTGTGAATATTAAATGTTGTTATGACGTTGGTTACTCCATAGTAATAATATATGAATAAATACGTGGATACTCTACAGTTAATCTAAGCATAAAGGCGAAAACGTCTTTCTAAGGTTACTTTAAACGAAACTGATAATTCTTAATCAGATTATGATATGGTTCGAGGTTAAACCAAATTATACTTTAAGTTTAGCAACGTAATGCTCAATCTTGACTAATGACTATTAAATGTTGTTTGTCGAATTTAAGGAATTTTGTTCAAAATGACTATTTACAAAAATTATTTCATTACATTCTAATTCTGAAAGAACACTCACAAAAAATATGCTACGAGTATTTACTAAAAAAAAGACTTTTACTAATTTATTTTATACACAATCAATCTGTTTTGACGTAAAAGTCGAACAAACATCCATACATATATTTATAGGTAATACTAGGTTTTTCATTTATAGGTTTCCGGCAGAGTAGAATAGGGCCACTCTAAGTCCTCCCATGGATGTTGTAGAAGGCGACTTAGGAAATACAATCTAAACAATGCTTATAAACATCAATGAGACCTCTCCAATCCATCTGGCCAGAGCGGAGAGTGTAGGCCAAGTCCTCTGGCTGCTCTGTCCAAGTATGGCTCTGGTAGTACAGAGAGGGTTGTGCTCCTGCAGTGGAGACAAAAAGACCTGATGATGATGATGATTAGTAATTAGATTAACTACTTACTTTTCACAGCCTCTTGAGAGAACTACAGAATATAAAAGCAGCAATGCACCAGAACCATCCTCGGTTTGAAACTGAAAAATAAAAGATGGTTAAGAAGGCTAGCTAACAATTTTACACCATCTACTGATGAGTGGCGCTACCACAGGTATGGCACTTCATACGAACGGAGCAGCATATATACCTAGTACTACTACAAACGAAACAATCCGTTCGTGCACACGTCAAATGTGTGAGTTAAACAATCAGGGTCGCCACAATTTTTTTGTTTTGCTTACCTGTTTTCATCACTCGAAAATCTATAAAATTTTCGTTATTTATTGTTTTCCGTGGATAAACAATGATAATGTGCGCAGTTTCTCACCATTATAATTCAATAATCCTAAGTGATTTGCGTAATGTCAACGCGCGACTACCAATAATCTGTTTTAATGCCGCTTACACTTCACAATAACGGGGGAAGGGTTGCGGGGACACCAGATTGCGGGGGACGGTGCGAGTTTCCGTTCTGTATGTAATACTATTATTAATTCTGTGGCGCTATTACAAATTTCAAGCAATGTTAAATGGAATTGATATACCTAGCGCCATATATTACTTGCAGAGGTACATTAAAAAACTCGACTTTCAAGCGTCAACCCTATGTCTTGAATTAGCTAATCTGATTTTCATCAAACTAACTATAGCTAAGAGCCACTGCAAGGGAACTTGCTTTCATTTAGCGTTTGTTAAAAACCACATGGTAATCGGTCCATCGGTTTGAGAGCTTCGATGACACTGACATGCACACAGACATGGACATTAGCGTCAAACTTTTAACACCCTTCTTTTTTATCAATGGTTGAAAAATTATATTAGACCGCATAGAAAAAATATAATTGCCAAATTAATGTCCATAAACAATTTCCTTTTTTGAATTGAATTATTAAAATTTAAATTAAATGTCCGCAAATAATTTCTTTTTTTAATTATTAAAATTCCGATTGATTTTGATCAAATTATAAAAGTAGCTACTGGTATTCTCAACAAAATAAAATTATGAATATAGGTATTATGTTATGTACTCGTAATTATGTCTAGCACTGCACTTACCAGGTATAAGTAACGTTTTATGAAAATCTGAACATCTTCCAAAGTTTTGAACTCGAAAAAATGCAGCTGAAAATTAAAATTAATTTAGCTTAAGAGAATTTGAATGTAAAAGTAATTTACAGCCAACAAATTACAAATTGATTTTAAAAACAAGTTACAAAGTTTTTTAATTATTACACGATCTTATTCCAAGAAGACTTTCAAGTGTAATAATAAAATTTTTAACAAAAAACACCGACTTCTTTTTTCTATCAAGAATTTCTTGCATATCTCTTAAGTAATTCTTTTAATCTTCATGTTAGTTTTTAAGGGACCAACTTGGTTCTGCTATTTTTATATGCTATTTGTAATTGATATGCTTTTTAAATAAAAAAAAGAATCATCAAAAGTGGCGAAGATATCGCGTAACATAAACAAAAACAAAACATACGAGTAAAATTGATAACCTCTTCCTTTTTTGAAGTTGGCTTAACAAATTGATAGATTCAAATAACATTTTAACTATGTCTCGTTTTTAAAAGTTAAGATGGTTTTAAGAAAATATTTTAGTATTTAATTTAAAAAAATATTGTTAAACTTATATGGCATTTATTTCATTTCACTTCACTTTGAAGAAATTTCATTTCACTTAAAATCTTTTTAAAATAAATTTATTATATGTATGACACTAAGATTTTTATTTTATTTCGACTTTATTTATAACGTCATAAATTAGTATCATATACTGAAATTGCTATTAAAATGTATTTAAAAATTTTACCTTCTCAGTGATTCCGTCCTGATAATAATGGGAGCTATGTTGAACATACGTGTTTTCACTGGGCAGAGCTACCACAGCTTTTGGTTCCACCCCAGTCTGTGGGTTGAAACCTCCCCCGCACCTCCAAATAACTTCACTGCACGCACGCCAAAGGGCTTCTTCTTGGCGGTATTCTGATGGGCGTAAATACCTGAAAAAAATAATTAAATAATAGTAAGCTTATGAAAATGAATTCGCTGGAAATATGACGTCACATAATATCGTGATTGACCTATGATAAACACGGGCGGTTGGTTAGGTAGGGCAGAGGAGCAGTCTAGGGTTCGCCGTCAAGTCTGACACATGTAATTGTATTTAGTTGTCTAGTTTTAGTGTTTAGTTTGAAGTACCTACATGTATTAAAAGACACAGAAATGTAAGTGTAAAGAAGAACACCGTTTTTTATCGGTATGATGAGACGCTGACAACAGATGCCTTTTACATATAACTTATTAGTAACACGTCTTTTTTGTTGAAAAATACTGCATGATAAATGTTCGTATAAAAGCCAGAATTTCAAACCACGCCTAACATTTCACGTACCTCACGGGACATAATTTGTTTAAACACAGGCCCATAAAGGGGCCATTGTAAGTAAAATATCGGCCAATGGTGCATAGAGCAGATTTATGCTGAGACACGAGGCGGCACCTAGAATTATGATCGGCATTTGTGGTAGTTGTAGAGCTATTGCTAGGAATAGACACGGCATTTTCAACAGCTATAATGCAGTTTGGTTTGATGTAGATAAAATAACAACTATTAAAATTAATCATAAGGACCCCTTTTTTGCACTTAGCTAAAAAACAATATGGTGCCAATGGACATGAACACAATTGACATAAACTGTCACAAATGCAGACCAATAATGTATGACCAAACACTTGTTCTAATTTTCATACATGTTCATACATGTATGAAAATTAGAACAAGTATTTGCTCCCCTTGGAAATTGAACTTTATGACCCTCAAGTAATACTACGAAGTCTGACAAGAAAAAAATAAAATATCATGGAATGATACCCATGTCAATATAATCGAGTAATTCATGTTCAATAAAATTTCCCTCCTCCCATAAATATAAAGTAGGTGTTAATTTTTTTTCTCGACTAAGCCATCCTATGAGGTATCGTTGAATAGGCCTTTAAAATGATTGTGAGCTAGTGAATACTATTTTTCGATTTAGGGGTCTCTCAGTGAAATATTTGGTTTTATAAAGTTTTTTGGGCCAAATGTCAAAAATATCTGCATTATTATTTTTTGTATATTTATCAGTAAACAAATGTAATCAATCGAAGCAAGTGACGTGTAATCTTGTTTATGTTATGTTTACTGTATTTTTTTTTTTGCTTACGTTTATAATATAAAGCGACGTTTTAACGAACAGCCTTCCTTTAACTACACAATAAATATTTTTTACGGTCACATCCTAAACGTTAAGGAGTTTCCCGTAGCTATAAACAAATTTGATGACCATCGGCAAAAAAGTAAACAGTTTTATGATGAATTTGAGCATCGTTTCTTTATCGTTAGAGACAACATAACACATAGTTCGGATACGGATACATTATCCCGTTTCTATCCCATACGGGGTAGGCAGAGCCTAAACTTAGAAAAAGAAATAGCTTAACCAGTTTTGCTACTTGCGATTTCGTAAGTAGATACCAAACTTTTGTTCTTCTTCTTCTTCTTATCGTGTGTGTTAGTGACTAACACTAATGTCAGAGTTTTTAAACCGCCTTAAAGGCCTCTGACATGGTTTTAGATAACGACCAATGTCAAAGACAGTGACCGGGACCGACGGCTTAACGTGCCCTCCGAAGCACGGATCATTTTACTTATCGGACAATCAGGTTATCAGCCTACAATGTCCTAACCAAACTAGGACAACCACACAAAGTCGTTGCCCCCGCCGGGAATCGAACCCGCGACCTCCGGGTATGAGCCGAACGCTCTAACCACTACAACACGGAGGCAGTTAACTTTTGTTCTAATTAGCAGAACCATGTAGTTGCATGTCTCAAATTACAACTATTAATTAAAACATTTTAACTAGTAGCCCTGAGTTCAGCAATAACTCGATTTTGGTAACGTGTAGCAAACATTTTTGCTACTAGCAACCATTATTTTTTCTTAGTGTTCACTCGGGATGTTAGGCCCTATCTAACATTTCGAGTACAAACTGCCAGCATGCCACAATGTAGGTAGTCAGATAGCACAAGTGTCAAAATGTACAAAATGCTGGTGACAAAATCTCAATTTATCAGAAAGCACTCATGACCAAAGGCCGTATACAAGACCCGAAATCCACTCTTAGCGTAATGGCAGTCGAGAAGAAGATTAAATTTGGTCAAAGTAGTGACGCGTTGCTAGCTGCGTCGCCTATGGGCATGATTCAGAATCTTGCTTTTTCCCAATCTTCTTTTACGACAACTACTTACGACGAGCCTTACTTAAATGAAGCTTACCCGCAACTTATTATTAAAGTATTGCCTACTTATGGGCCCTATGGTTAGTAATTATGTCTATATTTAACAGCTATGCTCTTATCCGTTGAGTATAAATCTTCTTCCATTTGTCTCTCTCAGTTGTTTTACCTATATAATATATGATATGTAAGGTGTAGCAAAATGTACTGAAACTATTTTAAGGGTGAATTCATTTCGTGATAGTGAACAACAATTCTCAATGAACATTTATGTAGTTTATGAAATATGAAAAGAAATTTATGGCCTTCTATACTTCAGTCAACTTGTATTGTATGGAAGGCCAAAAATTATTTTCATATTTCGGTACGAGTTCCTTGGGAAACGTTGTTCTGTATCATGGACTGAACTAACGCTTAAAATAGTTTCAGTATATTTTGTTAGACCTTATCTTATACCTTTAAACGAGCAATTCTTGTATATTTATTTATTTATATATAAATTTCTGTGATCTCGGAAACGGCTCTAACGATTTCGCTGAAATTAGTATATGGGGGTTTTCGGGGGTAAACAATCGATCTAAATTAGTCTTATGTTTGGGAAAACGCGTGTTTTCGAGTGTTTTCGTGCGTTTTTCTTTTCACGGAGAATATGGTCGCTAATTTCGTTCCTCTGGGCACTATCCATCTGGCTCAGCGGTCAACGCGAACCGTTAGAAAGAGTGTTACGGGTTCGAATCCCACTCGGTGACTTACTTTTGTTTCTTTATGTTCAAGTTTATATTTTTTTTTAATTTTTATTGTTTTTTGACAAGTTTAAAAAAATGTAGCTAACGTTTGAGATGTAACCGAGCAAAGCTCCGTCGCCCAGGTACTATCGCCCGGAGCGGGCGTCTGATGTATTGTTTTACTATTGTGTCTGCTATGCCGACATTCGAAGGGATATATGTTATACAGTATGTTAAAAAACCCTGTCCGATCCGTTAAAATGCAGATTTTAACGGATCAGCTCCATACTTAATTAAATTCCTAACGTTCAAAAATGTATGAAGGTGCAGATTTGTTTGCAATTTATACGATAAATAAATCCTTTACAAGCTACCCAACATTACCTTAACCATAGACATACAATTTTATAACCTAAATGGATGGGACAGGTATTTTTTAAAATGTATATAATTGCTCCCATGCTGGTCTGGAAGAAATAAAAAAAACTTAGAATGTACCAGCTGCTTCTCTTCCCACGCAGATCGTAAAAGCCGATCGAGGGAATGGGCAAAACTGCAAATCATGTTAACAGGCGATGCGGCTAGCAACCCATCACTGTATTGATTGCTTTTCCATCTTCTCGCCCACCATGACGCTAAAAGTGGCTTTTGAGTCTTGCGGCCCTGGGCTCTGCATAGAACCGCAAGACCCAAAATGCTCTGTCTGCCCCATTAGGGATAAAGACGTGATAGTATGTATGTACGTATATAATTGTAATTATTACAACGAACGCTCTATTGACGTGCAGTTTCAACAGAAAGCGCGTTTGGGTTTCATAAAAACTTACGTGTCAGGAGGCAAAGCAGACTTGTTGTCCCTGGTCTGAGGACGGGAATCAAACAGCAACCACTTGATTATATGGGCTTGTAAAGCAGATAGAAGAGACCGTGCCCCGTTCCTTGGAGCACTGAGACCGTAGCCTAAGGGCTGGTCGGGTGGTCTCATGGTGAGTGGGGTTCGGACCCATTCCCCTCGAGGTGGGCATGCGGCTGTACCGAAGCTGATGATACGGAGCTCCTGTAAGGCATTACCAGAGAGAAAAGCTTTATTATGAGTGATGTCTTTTGATCCATCCTAACCTATCCTATCCTACTAATCCTACTTCCTACTAATATTATAAATACGAAAGTGAGTTTGTTTGTATGTTTGTTTGTTTGTTAGCACTTTATGCTTCAACTAGTAGAACCTATTTAGATGAAATTTGATATGGATATAGTTTGATAACTAGGGAAGGACATAGGATAGTTTTTAATCCAAAATTCCTACGGGGAGCGAAAACCCACGTGCACAGCTATTACTCTATAATTTATCAAAACTAAAAACCGACCTCACTAAACTAAACGACCCATAATGACCCATTAGATAAAAAAATTAAGTTAAAAATCTGTTGCGTAGTTTGGCGCTGAAGTCGGTTTTCAGTTTTAAAAAGTTATAGCCAATTTCTTTAATCGATTTACAATCTGCGCTGGAAAAGGCGCAGCTTTTATATCCTAATTTTTTTCTTCTTTTCTCCAACACTATCATAGAAACCAGAAATAATGATAAGTAAGAGTTTTCAAGAAAATATTGCATATATTGCAAGCTTTTATTTCACTTCCAATATAACTTGTAAATGCAAATAATTTAACTGAAATTTTATACACTTGTATGCGTCGGATGGCAATACAATCTTATAAAATCAATGAGCTGATAACGGACCCGGGAGATATTCAACGGAACTCAGTTAAACAACATAACGTCATTGCATGGCACTCATTTGATTTGTCTAGACGAGCACTTTATAGTAGACGATGCCTAGGGTCTGAACATGGCGACGGAAGGTAGTCGATAGAACTCAGTAATAAAATGACGCAACTCCATCGAATTTGGACTTATTTCATTTGTCCTAATAAGTACTTTAGGCTCACAATTGGAATTGGATTGGCCACACTCTCCGAAGAGGCCCTGAGCACATACCAAAAAAGGCCATGGAGTGGAATCCCCAAGGAAAGCGTAAAGTCGGTCGCCCCAAACAGACCTGGCGACGCACCGTGCTCGATGAAATTAAGAAAATCGGCAAGACCTGGAGTGAAGTTAAGCTCGTAGCTAGCGTAGCTCAAGACAGATCGAGATGGAGAGTCTTTGTAGACGCCCTCTGCCCCAGATAGGGGACATAGGACCATAAGTCAGGCTCACAATAAAAGTTTGTATAAAATATTATATATTTCAAAAAACTTATTTACAAACTTACAGTAGCTTCTTCTTGCGTGATTGGTCTGCCTCCTACCACAGCAGGTTTTGCTCCAGCAAGCAGTTTGTTCCTGGCATAGAGTACTCGCTCTGAAAACAAAGAATACTGTATATAAAGGTGACTTTTCTTGAAAGAACGGACAATAGAGGGAAATGTCAGACTTCACGCTTCTTCTACACATCTTGAGGGTATAATTTCACCAGGGCATTCACACTACAAAAAAGGGCTATCCACACCATTGCAGGCATTCCACAATAGGTATCATGTAAAGATTTTTTTGAAGAATTTTCTATTCTAACTCTCTCTCTCTCTGACTATAGAATAAAATATTCTTAAATGAAAGCTCTACATAAAAGAGGGTGTTTTTTTCACAAAGTCTGAAGGTAAGACCAGGACTTAATAATACTTAACAACTTATCCTGTTCATCTTTGCAGACTTTGTAATAAATACCCTCCTTAGAAACGGAAAAGCACAGGCATAACCGAGTAAATACGAGAAGAACGGACTTCACTATTGACATACATTCTAGATAAGAAATTGCAAAGCACGGAGCACAGTACCAAGCCATTAAATAGTTCAACGGATTACCTGGGGAACTAAACAGTACCTATTCATCATCAATTATTCAAGTCCAAGTTTCGTGATATTCTTTTAAAAATGCTGTAATCTATTGACGAATTTAATACTTTTTTTTATTACTTTATTATATAAGATACTAACTTGACATTCTCATTAATTTTTAAATTTTATTTTTTAATTATGATTTAAATTTTTATGTAGTACATTTTATATAACTTTAGTTTTAATATATTTTTAATTAATAACACAACGTACATTGTTCAAAAAATAAAGAAATTAAAATTTACTTTTCTTTTAATTACTGTCAATATCATCATTATCATCATTTTCCTCACCATTCCCCTATTTGTCAATATTGTATGGAAATAGATTATTCTCCATATTTGGTTGGCCATCGTGTAACTATATAACATAAGTTCCATCAAATCTGTAAATAGTTTAAACGGCATGCAAAATATTTCAACCCTCAATAATCTCAAGTTTAGCAATAAAGCAACCAACCCCTCGGACCCTGTCGTTCCCAGATTATTCCATTGTTGAACTACAAAAGGCTTCAATTTGAGCTGAAAAGCATCAAACACTCGAACGTTGGGAATATTTAACTATTATAAATCATTTGGAATGGAAATTCGATCTATCTGAATTGCTTATTCTTTTATTTTTTATGAATTACATTTAAAAACGCAATCTATGTAAGTATATATAAAAATATATTATAATAATAATATCTCTATTTCCCTTGATCACGCCAACACGCGTGAACGGCTAGATCGATTTATTTGTTTTTTTATTTATAGTATTGTGTTGTGTGTCTTTGTTGGTACAAATAAAGTCTATATCTATCTATTTAAATGAAATTTGGTATGGATATCGTTTGAGACCCGGGGAAGGACATAGGAGTTTTTATCCCGAAATTCGCACGGGGAGCCAAGCCCGCGGGCACATCTAGTTTAGTAGATCGTTTAAAAAACATTTTTTTTTATTAAAATTAACGTGAGACACACTACACAGTCTATAGTAATATTCATAAAGTTTCTTTTTTAGTATTTAAACTGTAAAAAGTAAGGTTGGTTTCACACTGTGCGGTAGACCCGTACGGGAAGCGTCCGCAGTGCTGTGAAACTAGAGTTCGGTACTATTGGCGTTGTAAGTACGGGCTCTACTCGCGTGTTTCTTACAGAAAGAAACGTGTCACTGTGAAACGATGTTCTAGCGCCTCACGAGTGCTTCTGCTCCGGGAACCCGTACGGGTGCCCCG
The DNA here is from genome assembly GCA_963555685.1 of Acrobasis consociella. Taxonomy (NCBI): domain Eukaryota; kingdom Metazoa; phylum Arthropoda; class Insecta; order Lepidoptera; family Pyralidae; genus Acrobasis; species Acrobasis consociella. Next base: position 2,827,102 of record OY743107.1, read on the forward strand.
TATTTGATCACCCGTATGTAGCAGCTGTAAAACCAGCCTTAAATAGAAAGTATTACAACGTAAAGAAAACAAAAATCACACCATAAAATTCTTCTTGCGATGTGCCGAGAACGCTTTTTCTTTTTGCTCCAAAAAGATACATTCTTGTCATTTAGTCACTTGAGTTATTTATGTAAGTATTAAAATAAAAATTGATCAAAAATAACAAAAAGGCTCTAAATGGCTGAATAATTTTGTAATCGATATAAAATGGAAACTATCCATAATGATTTTTAAGATGACATGTTCAATCTAAACGAGCTGAAGATTTGATAACCTTACATTGCACTTAAGTACTATAGTTCTGATTATGACAATCGACAAATACTCCGGGCAGAAAGTTGTCAGTAGCTAAAGAAAATGTGGAAGTATTCTAACGACGACAGATGTGGCTGTGGATGCAACCTATCCATGGAACATCTGCTGCATGCCTCACGTCCATAGCATTCTGCTTTAGACACGATCTAATGGAAGCCAATCAAAAGACTATACACGCTGACTTTTCATTGGTATTGGAAAAAAAAATATCGTATAGTAAATAAATTCCTCTATCCATATACGTAATCTAAATTTCTGTATGTCATAAGATAAAAAAGTTGCGTAAATGATTTTCAATCGAGACCACGTAGTTATGCCGGCCAAAACAGCTGCGTGGATGTCGATGACCTCCGCCGGCCGGCGGGTGGCAGCGGTACTACTAATTGATCTCACAATTTTGCTTTCGAGTTTTAGTCAACATTTTTTGTTTCTGAATTTTTATTTTGACTAGCTAATTAGGTCTTACTAACGATGCTTATGAAGTGGCCTTCGGCTCCAAAACCAATAAAAAATCACCGTGTATAGACGGGGTGAAATTCTGGGCCAAAACAATATGGATGTGGACTGGGTCAAAATTATTTTATTTAGTCCGTCAACTAGATTATCCAAAAATAAGGGACCCATGTTTTATCGTTTAGCAAAGTAGTCAAAATTCACAAAGATATAGCACTTTGAAGTTTCGGAGTAGGGGTAATTTACGTCACTGTTGGGTAAAAATCGTAGCCAATCGTGACGTCACGCAAAATTTAAATGCGCTGTATCTTCGTCAATATTTGCCAATAAGAGAAAAGAAACAATACACATACCATACTTTTCAATAATCTATCTAATGAGGCAAAAAAAATGTTTATGTATAGATCCCTATTAAGACAACAATATAACTGCCTCCGTGGTGTAGTGGTGAGAGCGTTCGGCTCATACCCGGAGGTCGCGGGTTCAATTCCCGGCGGGGGCAACGACTTTGTGTTGTTGTCATGGTTAGGTTAGGACATTGCAGGCTGATCACCTGAATGTCTGATAAGTAAGATGATCCGTGCTTCGGAGGGCACGTTAAGCCGTCGGTCCCGGTCACTGTCTTTGACATTGGTCGTTATCTAAAATCATGTCAGAGGCCTTTAAGGCGGTTTAAAAACTCTGACACTAGTGTTAGTCACTAACACACTCGATAAGAAGAAGAAGACAACAATAATTTGCCACTGACGCGATAGAAAATGAAAATAAATATTATACATTTTCCTCAGGTCAGATATTTTAGTACCTACGAATATTGTCGTGAATTTCACATTTTCTATTCTTCACAACCCCAGTCCAGTGAAGTATACTTGAGGATAACAAGAGACTTCGGCTGTCCGCAATTCTAAAGTAGGACTTTAAACTATGTCAATAATATGATAGACTGCTTCTCGAGATGAAATAGCGAAAAAAATGTTGGTTGTTGAAAATGAGAGTGGTTGTCATTATTTTGAAAGTTTTCTACTTCAGCTGTGTAAAAATATTTCTGAAATATACAAATGTTTTGCCTCAAAAAGTGAAAAGAAAATGCCGAGCAATATTTTCCGCTAAGATTTTTTTTAAATGTGCAGTAAATGCTCAAGAAATTGAGATAGGTTGCACAAACTGAGATGGTTTATTTATCTCTCAAACTTGTCTTAACATAGAAATTAATTTGTTTATAGTGTTTATTGTATTTAGAAAAACTGTTAATACTTTAGCTATTGATTGAATTGTATACATTGGATCTTGAAGCATATGTTTAAATATTTATTGTAAGTTTGTGTTCATTTATGACTTCAAGAAAAAAAAACATTTAAACTGAAAATCGCTAATCTGATTTGTAATGCCTTAAAATTTAGTAATTTTGTTTTTTTTTTTAAACCTTGATGATTTATTTTGCAAATCTATATTAAATTTTTTCTTACGACCAAAATATTCACTTTCCTAAAAGAAATTAAATGAGAAAAAGAAAATGATGAAAATGAATACCTATGACAAACACAACACACTAGAAGCAGAAATATTTACAAGTCACAAGTGAAAATTTAAAAAGAAAAGCACGTATCTCCAAATGAAGATATACACTGAACTGCAACTGGGAACTGAGACAAATAAGCCAACACTGGCAGGGGAATGAGAATATGAGCTCCCACTACGGAGCCTAAGTGTGAAATGTCGACAGCATTACCTGCTGCAATTGTCGCTTCATGCACGCTATCGCTATCACTTTGTATACGTACTTGATAGGTTTGTGATACTACTCGTGTTCTTTGTATTTGCTTCTTTAATATTATTTTATTTAAGGTTTTTCTTTTTTATTATTATTATTTGTTTAGTTTAATTTAGAGTATAATTTAGTTTTTAATTTAGTTAATAATTAAGAAGATTAAACTGTTATTTTAATTTTAATTTATTGTAAATATTAAATGCAAATGCCTTTATGTTAAAATGAGATAATATAAATATCCTATTTTATTTAACGAAACTTCTTTTAATTTTTATTGACTTACTTTTTAAGTATGTAATAATCAATAATTCATACGACAGCATTACCTGCTGCAATTGTCGCTTCATGCACGCTATTGCTATCACTTTGTATACGTACTTGATAGGTTTGTGATACTACTCGTGTTCTTTGTATTTGCTTCTTTAATATTATTTTATTTAAAAACTACTTTTATTTTTTATTGACTTACTTTTTAAGTATGTAATAATCAATAATTCATACGACAGCTTTACCTGCTGCAATTGTCGCTTTACGCACGCTATCGCTATCACTTTGTATACGTACGTGTTCTTTGTATTTGCTTTTTTAATATTCTTTTATTTAACAAAACTTCTTTAAATTTTTATTGACTTACTTTTTAAGTATATAATAATTAATACGACAGCTTTACCTGCTGCCATTGTCGCTTCATGCACGCTATTGCTATCACTTTGTATACGTACTTGATAGATTTGTGATACTACTCGTGTTCGTTGTATTTGCTTCCTTACTGTTTGTAGTTAACAAAACTACTTTTATTTTTTTGCCACTATTATTGATCGAAAGTATGTAATAATCAATAATTAATAATATTTTGAAAGTTTAGTGCTCGCTTTTTTGATAACTATTTTGCAATCAAATGTTCGTAATATGTATAGTAAGTTTAGGAAAGTATCTATTAAAAACATTTGATTGCAAAGTAGTTATCAAAATATCCCGCAGTAAACTGACGAAAAAATATGAACATAATTTAAAAGTAAGTCAATAATGGCAGCAAAATATTTTTTGAAGAATACAAAATATTGGTAAAGAAAAGCTTATTTTTGACATGTAAAATAATTAACATTGACACTGCCAGAGAAATTAGAATATGAGCTCCTAATAAGGAGCCTCTGTGTAATTGTAATTGTCGCTTTATGCACGCTACGGCTGTCGCTTTGTATACGTACTTGATAGGTTTGTAATACTACTACTTTTTGTTGCATTTTTTGTTTATTTTAACAAGATTTATTATTTATTTAGTTTCACCTGTCCCGTTGTCTGTCTGTAATCAAATCTTGCACCTACTACCCGGTTTCGATTGAGCTGAAATTTTGCATGCTTACGCATATCGCATGACAATACTATATTATGATGAGATGGAGTGATGAAGTCAGAAGGTAGCCATAGGAGCTTTGCAAAGAAACGACGCAACCCTTTTAAGTTAGGGCTCGTCTAATTCGTGTTAAGGAGCAGTTTAAACTTTTAAGTTCATTTTTTTTTACTCTTATTAAGGCGCATTTTTTTTGTTTGAACAACTTTTTCATCCGATAAACCACAACGAGTCGGGGTGAATACCAATACCAACAGCTAACAGAACCACTAGAAAATATTATACATAAGCTCCCAAATATAGAACTATAGTGTGAAACGTCGACTGCATTAAACTGTAATTGTCGCTACATGCACGCTACGGCCATCAACATTGATAGTCGCAGTATTAGCGTACTGCGTATGTACTTGATACTTTCATGATACTAGTTTATGCGTTAGTACTTAAAAAGCAAATCAACGTATGTAGACAATTTTTTCAGTAAGTTCACCTAAAAATTACAAAAAAATACTTAGAAATAAGGTAAAGCAACACATTTTTTGGTGTTTGTATGTAAACAATTTTTTTAAAGATTACTTTAAAAAAACAACCTATTTTGACTCGCTAGGTCTACAGCTCACAGAGCTACTATTACATATTATAAGCTCCCAAATATAGAACTAGAGTGTGAAACGTCGACTGCATTAAACTGTAATTGTCGCTACATGCACGCTACGGCCATCAACATTGATAGTCGCAGTATTAGCGTACAGCGTATGTACTTGATACTTTCATAATACTAGTTTATGCGTTAGTACTTAAAAGGCAAAGCAAAATATTTTGTTGAATTGAAGTTAAAGCAACGTATGTAGACAACTTTTTTCTGTGTACTCACCTAAAATTCACAAAAATTGCTTATAAATAAGGTAAAGCAACACATTTTTTGGTGTTTTTATGTAAACATTTTTTTTAAAGATTAACTCCTTTAAAAAAACAACCGTATTTTGACTCGCTAGGACTACAGCTCACAGAGCCACTATTACATATTATAAGCTCCCAAATATAGAACTAGAGTGTGAAACGTCGACTGCATTAAACTGTAATTGTCGCTACATGCACTGCACGCTACGGCCATCAACATTGATAGTCGCAGTATTAGCGTACTGCGTATGTACTTGATACTTTCATAATACTAGTTTATGCGTTAGTACTTAAAAGGCAAAGCAAAATATTTTGTTGAATTGAAGTTAAAGCAACGTATGTAGACAACTTTTTTCTGTGTACTCACCTAAAATTCACAAAAATTGCTTATAAATAAGGTAAAGCAACACATTTTTTGGTGTTTTTATGTAAACATTTTTTTTAAAGATTAACTCCTTTAAAAAAACAACCGTATTTTGACTCGCTAGGTCTACAGCTCACAGAGCCACTATTACATATTATAAGCTCCCAAATATAGAACTAGAGTGTGAAACGTCGACTGCATTAAACTGTAATTGTCGCTACATGCACTGCACGCTACGGCCATCAACATTGATAGTCGCAGTATTAGCGTACTGTGTATGTACTTGATACTTTCGTGATACTAGTTTATGCATTAGTACTTAAAAGGCAAAGCAACATATTTTGTTGAATTGAAGGTAAAGCAAAGTATGTAAACAATTTTTTCAGTAAGTTCACCTAAAATTCACAAAAATTGCTTATAAATAAGGTAAAGCAACACATTTTTTGGTGTTTGTATGTTAACAATTTTTTTAAAGATTACTTAAAAAAAACAACCGTATTTTGACTCGCTAGGTCTACAGCCTCACAGAGCCGCTATTACATATTATAAGTTCCCAAATATAGAACTATAGTGTGAAACGTCGACTGCATTAAACTGTTATTGTCGCTCTATGCACTTCACGCTACGGCCATCAACATTGATAGTCGCAGTATTAGCGTACTGCGTATGTACTTGATACTTTCATAATACTAGTTTATGCCTTAGTACTTATAGTGTAAAGCAACATATTTAAAGCGTATGTGTGTAGACAATTTTTTTCAATGGGTTCACCAAAAATTCACAAAAATCCTACTTCCTACTAATATTATAAATGCGAAAGTGAGTTTGATTATTTGTTTGTTTGTTACCTCTTTACGCTTAAACTACTGAACCGATTTGGATGAAATTTGGTATGGATATAGTTTTATACTCAGGAAAGGACATTTTTATCCCGAAATTCCCACGGGGAGCGAAGCCAACGGTCACAGCTAGTTACTTATAAATAAGGTAAAGCAACACATTTTTTGGTGTTTGTATGTAGACAATATTTTTAATGTGTTTACCAAACCAATGTGTTTAAAGTACACAAAAACATTTTAGTAGGTATTTTCAAAGAAACTACGATAAAAATTGCGCTTAGTATATTTTCAAGTTCTGTGAAATGGAAACAAATATTGGTTTTGAAGATTAAGTATATTTGAATTCTTATAGATTTGTGTTTTTATAACTCTTACCTTCAACATGCGAAGATGCGTTATCTTTTGTTGCTTTTTGCATTTTCCTGCTAAAATTATAAAACTAGTAAAAATATAAAAAAAGTATTTTCTGTGATTGTTGATTGCTAATGTTTGTTTTAAATTTAACAAAAAAGATGATTAGTCAAACCATAAATATATTTGTTTTATTATTTGTATCTAAAGTACCACATTTTTTTTTAATTTTCCGTTAATCTAAATAAACGAAACAAAAGTCTGTTTTTGATTATTCCATTTTAGAATCTAGGTTTGTAACAAAATTAAAAATTAAAGATAAAAAAATTCACACGGTACAATTGGCTGTCAAAACGACATCAATTGAAATGACAGCCAATCCCCTACTAATCGAGTATCACTCACAAATGTCCATCAGAACCGCAATCAAATCGTCAATTTTATACAGCACAAAGCAAAATGTCTCTTATTACTTCGGTGTAAAAGAGAATTTGAAACAGATTTGTAAAGCGATAATGCACGTCAAAACAGGGTACGTGATTGTTTTGAAATGGCTGCATTTCTAGGTGTAGACTGCCATAAAGTTGAGTTGCAGATGTAGTTTTTGTGGAGTTGGCATGTGCCCATAAAAATGCTAAATGGCGAAATTTTCAAGATGAATATTGAAGCAATAGAATGGTAGGTACGATGTTATCATATAGGTAATTTTTATTAGTGAAAATAAAGTTCTTTAAACCGGCAATTTTAAAATCAAAGTCATTTATTTGTCTCTGGATATCTGCATCACTTAGTAATTGTCAATTTTGCTGACGATTTTAAATTAAATTTTAATTACAGCTAAGTTTTGCCACTTGGCCACTTATTAAACGCAAGTGAAGAAAAAGCGGCAACAAATTGCACTGCAGTATTTTTGCCAAATACTTACATCAACTTACATTAAACTGATATTGACATTAGATTTCATTGTTAAACCTGTATATTTTTAAACGATTTACAAGGCTTAATAAACAGATAATTACGTACTTCTACGTAACATACAGTCAGTTGAGATAAAAAAAATACTAAATTCTTAACTTGAGTTAAATTTTTTTAAATTTATGTTCTTTCATATTTAGAACGAGGTTATCACTGTTGCATCTTTTAAATTTATAAAAACATTCATTTAATATGGCTGTATCGATTATAGTTCGAGAAAAGATTGTGTTGAAATGTTGAATCGACTTTAATGTAAATTCGTAGCTCCGGCACCTTTAAAAATCTATTGTAGTCTAGGAAACTCTATAAATTTTCCTACAGCTTGAGAAACTTCGATCCTCCATCACTTCGAAAAGATTAAACACATACCACCTACGACCTTTGTAGGAAATTAGCCTTTATTTTTAGACCGATACTTGCCAACGTGCGAGCGTTCGTGTATAGATGCAATAATATGCGGCGGCCATATTTCAAAATGGCGTCGCGTTCGATTTTTAAAAAGACCGTTATGGACGATTCGTTTTTTAAATTGCTTACTTTGATTTATGTTATTTGCAGCTTTTATCTGTTTGGTCCAGTTTCAAATTATAACTACAGTTTTTGGTTGAAATTCAGCATGTGAAGTGAAATTGAGTTTCCGGAATATTATTTGCATTCGTGCAAATTGGCAGTAGGCCTTGACTTTCGGGGAATTGTTTTCAGTTTTGCCGATTATTGAAATTGAAAAATGTTTTTCATCATTGTTGGCATGAATTAATTATTTATAGCAAATATTTATTTACATTCAGGTAAAATTTGCAGAGGAGTTTTTACATGATTTAAACTTTGATAAGGTGTCTCTGGCTTAAAATGTTTTGCGTACAATTTGTATTTGAGAAACATTGAAAAATTGAATTTCGAAATTGAAATATTATGATGAAAAACTAGAGTTGTACGTTTTGTTTTTTGAAACAATTTTATTTATATAATCCATTTTATTTACCAAATGTTGTCAACTTTCCTTCTTTTTTTGAATAAATGGTACCAAATTGATAAAATAAAACTTGAGAGGTGTCAAGAGACACATGGATGGATCGAAGTTCCTTTCGATTAATTAGGAGAGAGAAAGAGACAGAGAAACACGCGCACGCCGCACCGTTTACAACAATAGCAAAAAGTGTCGCTACAACTTTTGGTCTTAACATTTTCCGTCTAGCCCCCTTTCGCAACGCGCGATAAGGAACTTCGTTCCAATAAACGTACGTACGTACCGTAGACTTTAGATTATTGTATTATGAGCCAAATAATACCAAAATTGGCTGATTAGAAAGGTAGATTATTAATTTTTCTTTTCTCAGCAGATTACCAAATAATGACGAGGGTATAGCTCATTTAAATTTCGCATTACGTCACTGATCCGGTCCACCCAGATGCAAGTACCATGTTTGGACAAGTAAAAATTGCAAAGCGTACCTAATATTTTTTCTGAACTAAAAACCGACTTCACCCCAAAACTACACAACTGATTTTGATAAAATTTATATGAGACTACTTCAAAAGTATACTCTTTCGAACATAAAACAAATTTTGAAAATCGGTCCACTATTGACGGAGAAATCGGTGAAAATACATAAAAAATATGCCGTCGATTTTTTATAAAACCTCCGATTTCGAATTAGGTTAAAAATACTATAGCGACACTCACCACCTTTTTTGCTTCCCCGACTTTTCTTCATAACTAACAACCTCTCGGTTTCAAAGGAAGCGCCTCCTAAGAAGGCAATTACAAACTAAACCGATGACTTAACTGCGACTTAAACGGTTCAAGTTCTAACTAAGTGTTGAACTGTGAGCGGAATATTGTTAATGCCAGTTTAAATGTTTAATGAAAACTGAGAATTAAGTGTTACTATATTTTTTAAGAGTTATACTCAAATATGATGTAGCTTTTGTACTGAATCGTTTTGTTTTTAAATATATTACCCAAATACATTTTTTCTCTTCGTGATCGAATCAGAAATGAGGAAATTAGTAGTAGAACTAAAGTCACTGACATATCCCAGCGGATTAGCTCATTGAAATGGCAGTGGGCGGGACACATAGCGCGACGAACGGATGGCCGATGGAGCAAAAAGGTTCTCGAGTGGCGACCACGTATAGGCAAGCGAAGCGTAGGACATCCACCCAAAAGGTGGTCTGACGACCTAACCAAGGTCGCTGGAAGGCGCTAGATGCAAGCTGCTCTAGACCGGTCATTTTGGAAATCTTTGGGAGAGGCCTATATCCAGCAGTGGACGTTATGCGGCTAAAATGATGTTGATGAACCCAAATACACATCTCTCATCTCTCCTGATGATTTATAAAATTACAAAAAGAAAGCGGTCTACATAAAATATTTTGGGGTATTACTCGAAGCGCAACAATTTTGAGGCGCACCTAATGAGGCGTAGCCTAACTATTCCTCGGAACTTTTTAAACGTGAGAGCGCTTCGGGGAATAAAATTTCAATATTTTTGGGATATTCCTTAAAGCACAACTTTCAGTTGCGCTCACTATAATAAAAATATTAAAATTCTATCACTCAAAGCGCATTCACGTTTAAAAAGGTGCGAAGAATTGTTTAGGTGCGTCTTATTAGGGGTTGCACATTGAGAAATACCCAATATTTTCAGTAACCTTCGTCATACAATTTGACCACCGATAACCATACTTAGATATAATTCAAATGGATTTAGTATAGATGATATTAACACAATTTTACTCGCCTTCCGCATGGATAGAGAAACTCGAGATAAATATAATATAAATAAATAAATATAAATATATAAGGACAAATTACACTGATTAAGCTAGCCCCAAAGTAAGTTCGAGACTTGTTTTATGGGATACTAACTCAACGATACTGTATTTTATAACAAATACATATATAGTTAAACATCCAAGACCCAGGACAATTTGAAAAACGCCATTTCCCAACTTGCCGTGACCGGGGATCGAAACCGGGACCTCTGGGTGGCGGACTTTCATGGTGACCACTACGCCACGAAGATAGTCATATAAATAGATATTTTACACCAGTTGAGTTTACCAAACCAAGGGTGGTGGTGGAGGCTACAGGAAGCCTTCATAGAAATATGACCGGCGAAGACAACTAGTATATAAGTTAATTTGCTAGTCAAATTATGAAAAACCCGATGAATTGTTATCCGTGCCGGCATGTATTATTTGCAAAAGAAAATTCTGATAATCACGCGTTAACACCCAATAACTTTTAAACGGCTTAACCGAGTTTCATCAAACATAACTAAGAAACACCGCAAAAAAAAACCATCAAAATTGGTCTGTTCGAGCGCTACGATGCCACAGCCAGACGGAGAGACATTAGCTTCAAATTTAAAACACATCTCTTTTTTGACGGAGTTAAAAATGACAGACGGAGCAAACGATTACACTTGCCTTCAGAAGTTTCTACGGAACAGCTGATATATTTTATGCTACTAAGTCTTATGGTCACGTGGCAGAGGACGATCCCGACCACCTGGATGAGAACCGTCTCAGAAGACATAACACTGGGCACAAAGCCAGAATTAACACAGAATCGCCGTGAGTGGCAAAAATGTAACAGGAGGGCCGACCCTGTGTAGAAAGAGGCCGGGGAGGCCAGGAGATAGAAAGACTAACTTTTTTACTAGGTTTAAACCATTATACGACCAAATCAAGATGACATCTAGTAATATGCCACTGTCTTATCCGAAAATGTCAATTTGATTTGGTTGGATAATGGTTTAAGCCTAGTAACAAAGTTAGTATGCGTTTTATAACGCATACTAACTTTGTTACTCAAGTCAGTTACTCAGTCGCGCGCGCGCATCCCCTCCGTGCGTTTGCGTGCTGGGTTACGTTACGAGACGTAGCAATGGCGAATGTTATAAAGTGTAACGTGTGCAATATAGTAATTAACGAATTGCTGTCATATATCCAGAATAAAGTTTCTGTTATTGATGAGGAAACGCTAGTGCGGATATGTACTTCTGCGTTCTCGAGTGAAGAAATCGAAAGAGCAAAATCGCTATTGTTTGATTCGATACCGACAAACCAGGCTAAAATTAAGCGCAAAAATAGAGGAAAAGAGGAAAGGAACCTCAATGACATCATAAATATATTCAAATCAACAGAACCAGATGTGATTCCTATTTTTTGTGCAAGAGAACTGGAGAAACTACCACCTGTGCTATTTGACCATCTAGACTGCACAAAACTGTTAAAGGATTTACTGGTGCTGCAGAACGAAATGAAAGACATTAAATCTACTTATGTTACTCAAAACGATTTAAGCGAAATGAGATCAGAGCTGCTACAATTAAAAAATGACTCACTGCCGCCTGTAGCCGGTCATAATGTGAACCTGAAGCGAGGTGCTTGGATGCTGGATAGCGGACCAATGGGCATATCGCATATACACGACTCCTCTTTGAACACGGAGCAAGATCATACCGAGCATTCCGAACATTCTTCTAATAGAAGTAATGTCCAAAAATCGACATACAGGGACATAGTGCGGGTAGACAAACAACAAATAATATGCGACTTAGCGGTTCATCAACGGCCATCGCCTGCCTTATCACCAGTGAGCCGCGGTGCTCCCCCCGCCGCCTCGTGTCCCGTTAGTCCATCAGCGCCCCGCGCCTCTGTAGGCGCAACGGTTTGTTCGACGCAGGCTGCGATTACGTCACCCGCACAGCTGATGCCACCTGAGCGTAGATCATGCGTACCGTATAATAACATCGTTCAGTGCGATGCGTCGAACGATAGCGATTGTGCAGACCGCGCTACTACTATTCATCTTAGTGCACTCCCAGGTGCATCCACGGCTGGAATGCCTTGTAGCCCGAATACTGTACACGATGAAGGCTGGCAAAAAGTAATGAAACCTAAACATAGAACTGTCAAATATCGCTACAGAGGGACGGCCGGCATAAATAGGGACAATGAGGAAAAATTCAAAGCTGTCGAGAAAAAGGTGCCGATTTTTATTACTAAGGTGCACAAGGATACGTTGGAGAAAGATATAACAGATTATATATACAGAAAAACTCAGGAAGTAATTCGTCTAGAAAAAATAATTTTTAAGCAAGAAAGAGACTATCATGCTTATAAATTTTTTGTAACGGAAAACAAATTATCTACATTCCTAGATGACAAGTTGTGGCCTGAAGGTATCATATTTAGGCGTTTTATAAATTTTCATAAAATGAGATCGAGCGGTGACCATGTTCGCACCACCGCCTCCGGCCCTAAAACTCATGTTAATGACAAGTGAACATAATTTTGTCAGTTTTAATTGTAAGAGCGTTAAGCGCTCGGTAGAATATATAAGAAAATTATGTCAGACATCAAGTATAATAGCGTTACAAGAAACGTGGCTGCTTCCGGAGGATATTCATTACCTAGCCACCATCGATGGGGATTTTGGATACGTGGGCACTTCAGCTATGGATACCGGAGCCGGGTTGCTTAGGGGCCGTCCTTACGGAGGTACAGCGCTGTTGTGGAGAAAGAGTGTGTTTCCCAGTGTGTCAATAGTTCCAAGTGACAATCCCCGCGTGTGCGCGTTAAAAATACATGTACAACAAAGTGCATTTCTTGTTTGTTCGATTTATATGCCTACGGATAGTGCAGTGAACCTTGCGGACTTCACGGACTGCCTCGGGGTGGTGAGTGCAATTATTAATAATGACAATATCGAAGCTGTTTATTTATTAGGTGACTATAATGCGCACCCTCACGAACCCTTTTATAATGAGTTGAGTAGTTTTTGTTCTGAGTACGATTTAACGTGTGCTGATGTCGAGTTCTTAGGTTTAACATCAGACACATATACTTTTGTAAGTGAAGCGCATGGTTCTAGACGATGGTTGGATCATTGCGTTGTGACTCAGGCTGCCTTTAAGACAATTACTAGTGTTAATGTTATGTATGACGTTCTGTGGTCCGATCACCTGCCGCTTATTATACAATGTAAACTTGATACTATTATACCGAAAATTGTTTGTGATCTCAAAGAAGTAGAAAGTAATAAAATACAATGGGGTGAAAGGAACCCTGATCAGTTGAAACTGTATAATACTTTATGTCATCAAAAGTTGAGATTAATTGACTTCCCAAGTGAATTAAGTGCATGTAGTGATTTTAACTGTAATCAGGTGGCCCACAGATACGTTATAGACAAAATGTATAATGAAATTGTAAGTGCGTTATCATATGCGGCTTCAGAGAGTTATACAAGAAAATATAAAAGAAAACCAGTTGTAGGTTGGAATAGATATGTCAGTGAGGCTCACAGGGAGGCCAGGTGTAAGTTTGAGATGTGGCAACGTTGTGGAAAACCAAGGTCGGGTCATGTCTGGAATGAGATGAAAGAAAGTCGTAACATCTTTAAATCTCGTTTAAAATGGTGTCAGAATAATGCACAGCAAATAAAATTGGACATACTTGCTAAACATCATGATAAACACGACTTCCGTAAGTTTTGGAAGTCCACAAGTAAGCTAAATTATAAGCCGGGTGTCCCTGTGTGCGTCAATGATATCAGTGATCCGAAACAGATAGCCAACATGTTTAAAGAACACTTTTCCGTGAAATCTCCTTTGGGCCCTTCACAGTCGCAGGATGAGAGTGGGGGTCAGTGCACGCGGGAGCTCTGTGCTAGATTTTCAGCCAAAGAGGTCAGGAATGTCATAGGTTCGATGTCACGTGGTAAATCACCTGGTCATGATGGCCTTAGCATCGAGCACCTGAAGTATGCGGGCCCCCACTTGTCTAGAGTCCTAGCAATGTTTTACACGCTTTGTGTCGGGCACTCGTACCTACCTGCTGCAATGATGAAGACTGTGGTGGTGCCGATCGTGAAGTGCAAAACCGGTGACATTGGTGATAAGAGAAATTACAGACCGATTTCGTTGGCAACCATCATGGCCAAGGTACTGGACGGTTTGCTAAATGCTCAGCTAGATAAATATCTAAATATCCATGAAAACCAATTTGGGTTCAAATCTGGACAATCAACAGAGACTGCAATTCTGAGCCTGAAGCAAACCGTTAAGTATTATACTGATCGGAAAACACCAGTATTTGCTGGTTTCCTTGACCTGTCAACGGCCTTTGACCTGGTTTCGTATGATATTTTGTGGCAAGAATTAAGTAGTACTTCTATGCCAAATGAACTAGTGAACTTGTTTAAGTATTGGTATGAAAACCAGATTAATGTAGTTCGTTGGACAGGCACCTATTCGGATCCATATAGGTTGGAGTGTGGGGTGAGGCAGGGGGGGCTGACTTCGCCCAAGCTCTTCAACCTGTATATCAACGCCCTAGTTGAGAGGCTCAGTAGCACCCATGTAGGATGTCATATCGACGGAGTTTGTCTAAATAATATAAGCTATGCTGATGACATGGCGCTTCTAAGTGCCTCTCCTTGTGGGCTATCTAGGCTGCTGGCTATTTGTGAGGATTTTGCCACTAAGCGTGGGTTAGTGTATAACGTGTCCAAAAGTGAATGCATGGTCTTTCGGGCCGGCGGTAAGCGTGTGGATAATATACCATCTATTAAGTTAAATAATATACCGTTGAGAAGGGTTGAACAATTTAAATATCTTGGACATATAGTTACCGCTGACCTGAAGGATGATGCTGACATGGAAAGGGAGCGCAGAGCGTTGACTGTTAGGGCAAACATGATCGCACACAGGTTTGCTCGTTGTTCGAGGGATGTCAAAAAAACTCTTTTTAGGGCATTTTGTACGTCCTTCTACACGAGCAGCCTGTGGGTGAGCTATACGCAGAAACAGTACAGCGCCTTGCGAGTCCAATATAATAACGCTTTTAGGAAGCTGATGGGGCTGCCGCGATACTGTAGTGCATCAGGGATGTTTGCCGGGTTTCGCATCGATTGTTTCTACACAATAATGCGTAAACGGTGCACATCCTTGTTGCGCAGGGTTCGTGCCAGCCCTAGCAGCATCCTGAAGGTATTTGCGGACAGATTTGACTGTGAGTACATGAACCATGCAGCGATGGTTCATGTACTCACTGTAGGTTAAATCTATAATTATTAATAATTTTAAAATGTATTGTTAATAATTTTATGTATAATTGTAATTAATTTATGATCCAATGATGGTCGAAATAAATGATTTATTATTATTATTATAACAAGACGGATAGAGTCTTACAGTCATCAATCCAGGAGCGGACCACTATCGAGTTAGCTTAGCATTGCAGACTTACTTTATCGGTATGTTGTCTACTTGAGTTCATAGCTTGCGCCGCCGAAATTCTGCCAAATGCGCTGTTATGCATTCATCAAACTAATCGACAAGATAAGCATTTTAGCCTTCGGCTTAGGTTTTATTTGACTTCATAATCTTGAAAAGGCGGATATCAGCAAAGTTTCTAACTCTTGTTTGAATTGCAAGCTTTTTAATAATAGACTTTAAGATGGTATCTAGAAAGTTTATTATCATAATCCAAATTGCTCGGTGGTCCTTTACCCAACTACGGCAAAGCTAAAAGGAGGTTTATGTGTTTTGCTGCTATGAATGTATGTATATGTGCATGTAAGTAGGTATATAGTTTATCTGTTCCCTCATATCTTCTATGGTATATGTGTACTTTAACAAATAAGTATTGTTGGATAGGTACGTCTTGGCTGCGCGCTGGTTATATAGGCTAAGTGACGTCACAATCAATTCAACATGGCGTCATCTAAATAACCAAAAAATAAAATTCTATTTATTTGGAAAAAAAGCACATTTAAAAAAAATATTCAATATTAGCTTTTGCTCCCATTTTTTTTCGGGTTTTGGACTGTATTTTGTGGTAACCCACTTTATTTTGTTATTTGCTCAAAAATTGTTAGTTACTTTTTAGTACAGTTGTTTTGATTTGAAATATAAAGTTTGCCGTTTATTTTCTTTAGAAGCAAGATAAGCTAATCTTTTAAAGACAAAGTGAGAAGTACCTAACTACCGACAATGGAAGTTAACACCTATCAATACAGTTTAAAGTTCGAAGGTTGCCAGTGATTGGTTCGCGGAAGTAGTACCCAGTTAACTATCGAAGCTCTTGCAAGTAGGGCCTTTTGTGACTAATTATTTCCTGCAAACGCTATTAAGTTTGAACACGTTTCATGAATAGTTTCTAGAATGTGTAATTCATAAGTTTACTTTTTAAACCCCTACAAAAAAGAGGGGTATTATAAGTTTGATGCTAACGCCTTTTAGTCTGTAGCATCATAGCGCTTAAACGGAAGGACTAATTTTGATGTGGTTTTTTATTCCGTAAAAGCAAGTTTCCTTGCTGTGGTTCTTAGCTTTATGATGAAAATCGGGGAATGAAAATATAGAAGTTATTAGGGATTAACGCTTGAATGTCAGGGTTTTTGTAGCGTTATTCTACTACTATTACGGATATTGATTCTACTAATTAATTCCTCAGCTCATCATTAGATGGCGTTTATGTTATTTGTGTATGTTTTTTTTAATTGTTATCTATTCTATGATTAGGAATAATTTTGTCAGTCAGGCATAGTACTCATTATGTTTTTTGCTTCAACACGAATTATTTTTCAAAAACTCTCTCCAGTTATACAAAAACATTTTAATATAAAAATACATATTTATGTGTTTTTTAACCATGTAAGTCAAATAAACCTGACGAAACCTAACACAAAGAAAGAACTATAATGCACGGTAACATTTATACTTTTACTTACCTTCGCTTTTTCTGACCATCTCCGGCGACAGAAGCAGAAGTCTTTTCGTCTTTGCGTCAAAAGCACCCCCCACTTGCTTCTGTTCTTTTTGTTCCTGCTTCTCAGCCTTCAGAGTTTCATAGTCATTGCGACAACTTGGAGTTGTGTTATACACTACGTATTTTACTAACGGATCCATTTTTACTACTCTTATGTTTAACTCACTTTGTATTTAATACATTATATTTAATGATAAATGATCTAGATAAAGAAAATGATGAATTTCTAAAGCCTAGTGTATTGATATTTGTGAATAGCAGTTTATCGCAGAGGCATGAAAAAATCACTAAGGAAAATTGTCGCGGATACACAAAAGTCACTGAAACTGTACTGTACTGACAATATACTGTACTGACACTGTACTGTACTGATACTATACTGGACTGACTCTATATTGTACTTACACAGTACAGTACCTACTGCTGGCACTGTACTGTACTGACACTGTACGTACTAACACTAACTGCAACGTCACTTGCACTGGCAAACGCGGACTCGTATGCCGGAATAATTCAAGCCTAAGTCGGTTGCAATGTTTATGCAAATTTGAATTTAAATGGATTTGTATAAGATTTTGTGAGAGTGTTAGCATATCACTTTCGCTTTCTATATGAACTCGGATCAGTTGATCGGTCAGCTTTGTGGTAGGCTAAAAATTAATTTTTATATTTCCATAAAATAATATTCCATAACCTTGAGAAATTTTTATGAAAGTATCATGGACTAAATTTGCTCTTAAAATAGCTTCAGTATATTTTGTTAGACAATGTATACTATAGTCTATCACGTCTTTATCCATAATAGGGAAGACAGGCCATTTTGGAAGGAAGGGCCGAGAAAGAAGTAACACTGAAATTGCTTATGAGACAATCTGAATTGAAAATTAAAATGATATGTAAAGTGAGGGAAATTATCGCATTAGGCACGATTTTACAAAAGTCAGTTAAGGTACAGGTGCGGGCGCGGACTCGTATGCCAGAATAATTTACGCCTAACTCATGCGGTTGCAATGTTTATGCAAATCCGAATTTACATGAGGGAGCGAGAAAGATTTGTCGGAATTATGATGTTTTATTCGAATTTTATTTTGCGATTGAATTAGATTATAACATGGCGCAATTTTTTCACAGAATAATCTGTTAATATGCTTTAAATATTTGGAAAATCATAAAAAAAACGGTTAAAATTTTAATTTGAGTGGTACTACTTTTATCTAAATTTCTTAATGACTTTCGGTTGATGTTTTAGTTTAGGAGTACTTCTTTTATGAGTTTATAATATCAGATTTTATAAGAAAAATGTGAAGTTCTCCAGTGATTATCAAAAATTCGAACAGGCGGATCAGCTTATTTCATATTTTAACCTGTGTTACAACTACTTAATTGTTTTTTTTTTGTTCAGAACATACATTTACTTTAAGTTTTTTCTTTCTTTTCGAAAATCGCACAGTTGGCAAACGAGATACCTGGGCTGGCCCATATCTTGAACTTTTTCTTAAACTCAATACAATATTTACATGAAAATAGTATATTTAAAATGACTTCGACTTCATCAAAATTTTACTGATTTTCGTGTTAATTTTATTTCGAGTTTTAGAGAAAATTCAATATAAGTATAGGTAATTATCTGGCCGACTGTATCTACTTTAAAAATCTTTAATTCCAATTAAAATTTTGCTATTTAAACACAAACACAATTTGAAATGTAAAGTGAAAACCTGCATAGCGCGCTTATCGCGGCACATTTTGACATTGACGATATAGTGCAAATTATGCTTTTGATACTTGCAATTTATTTGCACTATTTTAAATGGTTTACAGTTAAAATAATGATTTTAAGTAACATTATTAATTAACTTTAAAAAGTAGTGAATAATTCAAGCCTTAAATTATGCGGTTGCAATATTTATGCCAATTTTAATTTGCATTATATATGGTGTCTTATTACCTAATAGCCAAAATTTGCGAGGAATATCTTTTTATATTTTTTTAAATTAAAACTTATTAAAAAAATGTAAGTTCTCACTGTAATTTTTTTAAGTTATTAAAAATCGTCCTCCCATACAATATCTATTGGTCGTGCGCTAAATTGTTAATGGCCCATTTGGAAAGTATCTGGTTCCGTTAAGGAAAGTAGTTCCGTATCAAGACAGGACTTTGGTCGGTGGTTAAAAAGTCATCCTGTATTATAAAATTTGAATTGACTTCGGGTTCCAAACAGCACAATCACAAATGCGACCAGATTTCAACCGTCACACGCTTAAATGATTTACTTAAAGCATCAAGTATCAAGATTATTCACTGTAACATTTAAAATTAGAATGATTTGTAATTGGCTCACACCGCAGAGCATTGCAGGCTTTATCGTACACGTCGGATTTATCGCGCATTACTCGTGGCTGATCGTGTTCACTATTTACACGGAATTACGGCACGGTATCGCGGGATAGCCTCGTATGACGTGTTGACTGTACGTAGATTTATTGAGTCAACACGCAATAAGTTAAGTAGCTGATTATTAACCGAGTACGCTGAAGCTAAATGGAGGGTGTATGTAATTCACCGCTATGTATGTATGTTGATTCTTTTGATTTATCGTAACTTCATAGATATCCATGATACCTTGACAAAATGAGATATTGTCAGAAGAGTTTTTTTGCTGTCCGCTGGTTGTAGGCTATGTGACGTCACAGTCATCATCATACCGTGTGCGGTATCAAAATAAAGAGCTTAAGAAGCACATGAGTGGCGACGCGCGAGACGGCCCTCAGTGCAGAGAATGTGTAGCAAATAAATGGGTTGCCAAACCTACCATTCAACCTGTTTGATAATCGTTTTAATCGATCGAAACCTGCTCGACCTACATATCGTGAGTAATTCGTTTAGCAATATTCATAATTTATTAGCCGATACAAAAGAAGATTAAAAAAAATACTTATATGTCTAAAGGTGTCCTTATTTCACTGGTGGATTGATTTATTTCTTGCAATTCGAAGGTACAAATTATATCTTAAAACCACTTATAGTGTTTACATTGTGTAGGTATCTATCTAACTTGCAAACAGATATCATCTTAAAAATAATGTTGTCTAAATTGCGGACCTCTCTTATTTCTTCAATTAACATCGATAAACTTAATGAATATCGAATTAAATAACCACTGAAAATAACAATTTACGAGAATAACAAAGAAGAGTTTAAGAAACAAGAGAGCCGCAAGCTTAAAATTTTCTATTTACATGTCAAATAAACTTTTTATAAAATAATGCGTTGGCCAAAGAAATCGTTGGAAACTTCAAAATTCTCAAGTATTATTGTTTTGCTGCGCTCTTGTTTAAATAAATATTAAAGTAATTGAAATAAAGTGACGACGAGTGAAAATTAAATACAAATATAAATAATTCAGTGTCTAAAACAACAAGATAACGAAATTAAATTGAAAGTTTGTTGAACAAATGCTTGTGAAATAATGAAAAACAACATAACTTTTATTTTGAAATGAAATCAAATTTGAGTTCTTGAACAAATTTCAATATTTGAGCAACGAAAACTGACTTGTTAGTTTAAGAAAGGTCTTATAAATTTAGACAGGTATGTACTTATGATTAAAATGATACCAACCTAACTGGGCTTTGCCTCCTTTCTTTGTTTGTTATCCAACATGTAAACCTTTCTTAAGATGTGATCTATATACTAATCATTTTTGATATAAATAGCTTTACAAATCTCAAAACACTATCTTGATTATAAATATGCGATAAAAAAGTTCGGTATCAATACTAGACTAGAACTAATTCAAACTGAATCAAATGCATCAAGGTTGACTGGTATAAAAGGCCTTGGGCCTTAAGTCCGCCTGTTACATTTTTGTAATAAAGTTCAATAAATAAAAAATAAATAAAAATCAAGTACTTTCTAAGGTATAACCTTTATACACAGATATACGTATAACTTTTTAGTACGGATTAAACAGTTAGTGTGAAGCATTTCCATAGTCTGAAATGCTGCAATCGGGATTCCAAACTGGAAATTTTGCATCGAATTTGAATGGCATAAGTGTGGCATTCTATAAATGTTGTATGACAGGCTGTTATTTAAACCGCGTGTCAGAAATAAGAACTAATTGAAAAAAAAAACTGATATGTGGACTGTCTTACCAGTAAAGTTGTTTGATCTATTGGAATAGGTGTCTCAAAAAATTAAAAAAAAATGTACTTACCATCGCTAAGTAAGTCTGCTACTAGACTTGAAGTACCAGGCTCAGAGTTAGAAGCCTCAGTTTCAGGCTTGATACAAGAAGACATAGCAAGAGCAGAAGATGAACAGAAATAAAGCAATATAAACACTTTCTGATATTTAATTTTGGTACAAAATGTTTTTTTTCATTGACAAATTAATTTTAACACTTGACTTAATGTTTTTCACAAACGAATAACAAAAAAAAAACTCTTTTATATTGTTAAATTGTTTTTCAAAGCAAAACTTTCCAATTGTTAAAGAAAAACAATTCACTCTTTACGAAAAAATAAATAATTAAAAAGAAAAGACTTTTTTTAGTATATTTTATGTGTGACACAAATGACTGACGCAAAAGAATACCGATTAGGTACTGAATATAGACTCGCGTGGTGTCTGGTTCCTAGTTTTGATAACCCCATATAACCTACCGTGTCAGTGGTGTGAGCACTAAAAACTAACAAACAACATCAAGATAAGACTTAATCGAGAGCTTACTACTGAAAGTCGATGGTAGAAACGATATCATTGTATTAGTAATTTATTATACAAACGGGGTTCAGGACGAACCTTTGTTTCGTCAGTCTGTTGACAAAACAAAAAGACCCGTTTATTTCATAAATTAACAATGTGTTTAAAGCGCGATAGTTTGAAAACCGATTCCACTGTAATCATGTCTAATAAATAAAGTATTAAGGTCTTGCAACTCTTAGCAAATAGAACCCAGGCCCGCAAGACCCAAAGGCCACTTTAAGTCCTTTTAGCGCGATGTCGAGCGAGAAAGAGGAAAAAGGAATCAAAATAATATTGACCTGCTAACAACACCGGTTTGCTTATTCCCTCTATCAGCTTTTACGGTCTACGCTCGTTAACCTTGTCAATTATAAAGCAAAAAGCTATTTTTATATTCATTCACACGGGATTATGAAAGTTTTATTCATTAAACGTCATTTATTACTGTCAAATTACTCAAATTTTTATGGTCTATATAATAATATTTATTTATGTGAGCTTAATGTAGTGATATAAAATTAAACAAAGTTAAGAACAAATATATGAGTGCTACTTTAATAACTCAAAAGCTAATGTAAAAGAAAAAGAGCAAAACACATACCTTTATCTTTAGCAATATTAACAATGTTATTTATAGGTTCTTCCTTAGCTTCAGGTTTTTCATTCGGTAAATTTAATTTAACATTTTTCCAACGATTTCCTAGGCTTTTCATGATTAAAAAATAATATTATAACTCGTATCCTGTGGTGTAGGTGGATGTAAACTGAATTGCCGTCGAGTTTGCAAATGTTATTGTGGAGGTGTTAAAAGACTTCGTTTATTACGCCTGGCTCTATAAACCTTGATCGTTGTATTTTCTTTATTTATTTTTTTTACCCCCAAACGATTACGGCTTCTAAAGTAGTAAAGTTTTAAGAAAGCGTTTGTACAAGTGAAACAATTGAGTTTTTATTAGTTAAACTTTTGCACGATAGCTCAGTAGAAAAATAAAATATACAAAGTTTTTATTTGTATTGTTACCTACAACTGTTGTTTTTTTGTTTAATTATCATACGTTTTTAGTTAAACAAACTAGAAATAAGTAAAAACTTGTACAAAATTAATAAAAATAGCAAAGAATTTAATAGGTAAAAATTTTTTTTTTAGAATCTTAGATACTTAAATTACTTGAATAATTGACTTTAATCGTTGTCACAACACAAAATCTCTTAGTAAAGCTGTTTATTTAAAAGCTACAAACTACTTTCGTACAAAAACGCCATGTTTTGGTCCCAAATAACTTGATAAAAATCTGTTTTAGTTCATCAAATACGTCAAAGTCAATCCATCCGCTCAATTCGTTAAACTTTCCCTCATTTTTTCGTCTTAAAGAGAATGATCATTACATCAAGTAAATTGTCTCTAACTCAGAACGGTCCATTTAACAACCTATTATTCTTTATGTGAGCTCAAGACTAAGCCGTTACAAAGTAATCGCAATTCTCAAGATTGTTTAATCGGCCTCCAAATCGATTTAAGTCTCGTAAAGGGTTTTATCGTTAAACTAAGGTCACGATCGCACATTAGTTCCTTAGAAACACAAGGGCGGATCCAGCGCATCGTTGGAGCATAAACCCTCCCCCTGTAAAGCTCTTTGGGAAATACATAAATGCTGTTATTATTTTTACAAACATATAAAAGTAGCTCGATAGTAGCCAGCTATGCATATAACAATATGCATAGCTGGCGCTTACGCAAGTTAAGCAGCCCTGGGAATGTGCGTTTGGATGGCTGTGGCAAGTGGCAACAATTTCTTGAGTTCTTCGGTATTTAGGAAGAAACATAAGTCGTTGGTCCCGGCTATCCTTGTTGTATAGTACTCGTTAAGCTAGGTCAGATGCCGTTAGACAGTTTGAAAAATTTGACACTGTTGAATTGAACTGAATAAGTGTTGGCTAGTTAAACACACAAAAACAAATTAAACAAGTATAAATACTCAAACGGCCCACAATTTTTGGTCTTTGGCTGAAACTCAGAGTATATAGCGACCACTAAGGGGCTAATGAAACCCACTGGATCTGGTTCAATCCATCATCGTCTATAGACCAGAAGTAGTGACGTGTTTATGGATAATGTATTTGATTATTGCAGGATATTTATACCAAAACATTGTACAGTATTAGGCATATTGAATCTAAACGTCCACAAAGATTAATTTTTGCCTGGTGTATTTAATTTTTAGCCCCTCCTCGGAACTTACGCTAGATACGTTGATGTAAACGTGCCCACTTCAATTGCTTCCAAAACTATCATGCTGTATGAATAGGTTTTTCAAGTGATTCATTTAGAAGTGATGAGTTGCGGGTTTCATGTTTTGCGAAGTTAGTTTGAGTCATGCTAAGTATGTGACCTTTGAAGTACATTATTCGAGGTCGAATAGATAGGTACTTACACATTGTGGGTTGTGGGACGCTCAGCCAGACACGGAAATCACACTATTGTAAAGGCGAATGTTTGTGAGTGTGTGTAGCTGCCTCTCCATGAGGGGCCACTACTTCAGGTATGCTTGCAGTAGGGCATCGTGTATTAAGAGTCCCCCGAACCTAGACTTCTCCATACAAACGTAGTCTACGTTTAATTTTGAAACCACATGTCAGATTCCGCTAAAAATTGGTAATTGTAAAGAAATTGCAATTATCTAGGTTTATAAGTTTATAACTGGTTTCCCACAGTAAAATTATGAACTGGAAAGAAAATATAACGATTTAGAAGTTTCCCATACTGATGGTCAAAAATGATAAATAACACTATATTCTATTTCAAGTTCATATTTTTACCGTTGGAAACCAGTTATAAACCTAGATAATTGCAATATCTTTGAAATTACAAAATTTTGTCGAAATCGGACATGTCATTTTGAAATAAAACGTAGACTACGTTTGTATGGAAAGTTGTATTTTGGTCTAGGTTCGGGGGACTCTTAAGGAATGGTGGTCTTCCAACTGCTTGGGGATCATCATCTGCTATATGATAGGTTGCTAGCCGCATGGTCTATATATTCGAATGTCCGTATTCCCTTGATCGGCTCTTACGATCTGTGCGGAAAGGGAAGCTGCATTTTAAGTTTTATCTTTTCTCCCAGACCAGCATTTAAGAGATTCAAATAATTCTCTAAACAAATCAAACTTCTAGAAGCCTGTTCATGAGTCAAAGTATATTTAAGAAAGCATCGACTTAATGAATACTCTGTTTCAACAGATTATCCGGATCACGAGCAATGTTCCCGATTCCTCAGCCGGGCTAATAAACCGGATATTGTAGTTCGGGCCTGGATAAATGTGTCCGCTCTGTCAACGCCAGGCGTTTATCGAGTGATCAGTTCTGGATTAAATCTAATTGGTTAGGTAAAAAATGGTCCAAAAACTTTCTCCTTAAGGTCCCAGCGGCTTGGTAGAATGAGCCCTACATGTATAATAATAATAGGATTTAATTACCCGGCTGTGTGGTACCCGGCTGTGTGGTTTCCAGCAGAGTAGAATAGAAACACTCCAAATCTTTCCGTGGATGTCGTAGAAGGCGACTTAGGAATTACAAACTGAATAAAGCTTATAAACTTCAATAGGACCTCTCCAACCCATCTGGCCAGCGTGGAGTGTGTAGGCCAAATCCTCTGGCTGCTCTGGACAAGTATGGCTCTGGTAGTACAGAGAGGGTTGTGCTCTTGCAGTGGAAACTAAAAAGACCTGATGATGAAGTACCCAGCAAGAATATTTGTCTGTTCTCGATAAAGTCTCAAAGTACTAGGCTGATTTTAATGCGGTATGCAGTATTATGTGGATGGATTTCCTGGAAAATTAAGGGTAGGCTGCTAGTTAAAATAAAAATACGCACAATGAAACCAGCCTCAGAGTTTAAAATACTACTACGATGACGTAGTATTCTAAACTCTAAGAAAAGCTCAATAGCTTAAGAGGATTGTGTAGCTGTAAATTTCCATACAAAAAGCGATAACGTTTCTTCCCCCTTAAACATAGGCCAATTTTGAAATTTTTGTATGTTGTTAATATATTAGATACGTAGGGTTGTACGTCTTTATTCAAAAAATATTCCTTAGGACAAAAGTTTTATCTCAAGTAGTATATCAGTATCCATATTTTTTAACAAAAAAAAATACCTCGAGCGTTTAAATTTATTTAAATTTAACTAAATCGAATTAGCCCTAGATTAAGTTGTATCGAATCGAATGACATTCGTTAAAGTTTAAGGGGGTGTAAACATTTATCGCCCGAAACAATATTTCATAAGGAAAAAAGACAATCTCTCTAGGACTTGCAACTCTCTATCGCACAATACGGGTCGTAAGATATATTTTTTGCAAATACCTACTCGCGACGCGTATTGGCACTACACAATCCTCTTAATGACTAGGTACTCTCCGAGTCAGCAGTTTGTCTCACAATTTATTACCTTTTCATTAGAGCAGTCATTCCAGAAGTAATGGCACTTAGGGTCGTATTCAGTTTGATTTAGGGCTGGGACTGTATGTGCATGCTGCTATCCTCTTCTGTCGCTATGAACCGTCATATGCTAGAGCGAGAGAGACAGTGACGGAACGCATCAGCATGACTTTTTGCTTTCACTGGATCGTCACTGAGTTACGTCAGATGCCTTCCAGTTCGAAAAATGTAACACCAGATGTTGGCTGGAACTTTGGGTTTGATGGTTCTTAAAAGTTATTTAAAGGCATTCTAAAATCTCAGTACGTTACTTTTAAGGCGAGAGTATATATCTATTCAGATAAGTACATGTTCTGTACAAAATTGAAAACCTACAACTTTACTCCTAAATTTCGTCGCGTAAAGTTCTGAATGAACTGAGATAATTCATTATTGGGTCGCATCAGCGAATGAATGGAGCCTAGCTATTGCTGTAAATTTAGGAAGTATAGAAAACTAGAACTTTATATTCTGACGCTAGTGACAGAAAGATAGTCAGCTTTACTAAAAATTCATATCATTTTATGGCATAGATTTTGAAGGTATAAGATAGATATAGAAGGTATAAGATGGATATAGAGTATTGTAAAATGTGACCAGAAACGAAATATTTCTGTGTAACTTTTTATGGGTTGTATTTGTACCTAATACACAAACTATGGGTAAAGCAGTACGATACCATATTTCCAGTATAAGATAACTTAAAAATTAACACAGTTTACGATTTGGAAAATCCAATTTTCGCGTAACGATATTCGAGCCAGGGTGACAAAAGGTGACATGTTTTGTATGAAAACTTGTCTCATTGTCAAATTGATGCTATCTCTTTTGCTCTTATGAAGATGACATTATATTATCTGTCGCACTCGGCTAGTGTGGTCTTTTTACGCAGTAAAAAAAATCTACTTCTATGTTTTATGGAATAAATCCCGAAGGTACGCGTAATTAACGCTTTTGTAAGTTAAGAGACATCAGACGTGGACCGCATTTGAATGGGAGAACCCGAAAAGCATAAAAATTCTCCAGGTCTTCCGCGCTTCGGAAGGTATGTTAAGTCTGTAATCCCAGCAGTCATCCTTGTACGGTTGTCAATCCATGTCAGATGCTTATAGGCAGCTTGAAAATCTGACCCCAGGTTTGGCCACATGCACGAACAACAAAACTAACGCTTCGTAGATGTCAGAAATTGGAGCAGTATTGAAGACTTCTGAAAGTAGATTCTCGCACCTAGTTGGACTCCAAGTGAAACAAGAGACGCACTTATTTGGACTCCAAGTGAAACAAGAGAAATAGGTTTTTAGAAAAAAAATAACGTGGAATTTTGTTAACCTTTGTCTTGTGTTGTATTTTTGAAGCGGCAAAAAATAGTAGTAGATTGTGCAACTAGAGCATAAAATGAGCCATTTTATCCAAGACGTGCATATAGCCACTCAAGCCGTTATGGCGAAGGTGGATAGTCACGTGATCACGTCGGCAATGCGGCAACGCGGCAACGCGGCAACTTCCCTATTGTTTTCCAGTTTTCTTTTTTTACGATTTCACTTTCACACAACTTATGTATTTGAGACGTCACGTGGAGTTATTATTACCGATATTATAGCGGAATATTAAATAGGATTATTTAGAAGCGTTATTCTATCGCGAATAGTTTTAGTATTTTTATTTTATGCGGAACGAGTTTTTTAATTTTCTTTCCTTATCAACGGTAATACAAAACGTAAATACCAATTGTAAATAATTGTTAATTGTGGGTAGATACAGTTTAAAGAAATTAATTAAAATTAGCCTGCATCTACGTATTTACTCTCTTTATTTTATGCAAGATTGGAAGCTCTGCGTTACCCAATCGGGTGATTTATAAACTCGCGTAAGCATTTGTGTATGTTAAGGAAGTTTTGTGAATTCTCTTACATAAATTGGATTAACTCGTGCTACACCGGAAAGAGTCACTGAGCTCTTAAAATATAATAAAAACATTATTCCAGCAAAAGATTTTTCGAATAAATTTGAAAAATATAACTTAAATTTTGCTATACAACTACAGACTTGAACAAATTGCAATTATGCTATTTATAAACAAAACCGTAAGGATTGAGACACATCTGGTGCCAGATTAAGATGAAGCCCAACTCTAATACGATTTTTCGACGCAACATTTTGCTAAGGTCACATACATATTAGCACCCCTTTCCCACAGGGGTAGGCAGAGACTATGATGGGGTTGTGCATGTGACAAGGATTATTCGAAGAAAAAGACAAAGTTTTCTATCTGAACCTAAAGACCATGCGGCGATCACATAAAACAAGAATTATCTGAAACAGTAATAAAGATAAAGAAATAGTTCACAAGAATACCAAAATGGCACTGATACGTCTTAAATCTCAATAAAAGAGTTTCTGCGATTGTTCGGGGTTGTATGTATTCCTATCATTAGCAGCATTATCAGACCTTTTTTAGTCTCCACTGCAGGAGCATGACCCTTTCTGTACTACCAGAGCCACCTTGGCCAGAGCTGCCAGAGGATTTGGGCTACACCTCCTCGCTGGCCAGACTTACTGAAGAGGCCTCGTTGATGTATCCTAAGTCTCTGGTTCCCCAGACCATGTCTGGCGAGAAATTCTTAACTTTGTGGAGGTTGAACATACCTATTCAATCCCGCTACAACCACTATCAGAATGATAGTGTTAAGTAGTTTATTACTTCAGAATTTTGCTAATTTTCTCAATCAGTTGAGAAAATTGAGTTGAAATTAGGCAGTTTCAATGTTCTGACTCTCATTAAGTGTCTTTCGCGAACAGATTACGGACTCATTCTACGAGGTTTTAGTTTCCTTCCAGACCAGCACGTGAAACTTTAAAAAAGCTACTTTAGTACAGAATCTCACTACAACTCGCGGAAACTCCTTAGAATTCCTGAACAATTGTACAAAACACAACCGAGTCGGTCAAATCGCCGTGTCTCCAAACTTTCGGAAACATGGTACATTTACGTCAAAAAAACGGATGTGGCTGATTATGTCACACTAATATAAAGAAGAAAGTTTGTAAGTGAGTATGCGTGAGTGACTGAGTGTGTGTATGTTTGTTTTTCTTAACGCGCAAACGGCTTGACCAATTTTGATAAAATTTGTTATGCAGAAAGCCTGAATTTACACACAGGCTACTTAATGCGCGGGTAACACCGAGTTAGGGCTATTACAGAGTCGTTAACTGTCGCACGACGTCACCGACCAGGGTCGCGAGCTAACGTTGACACTCTGTCGTTTGATGGTCTGGGTTTACTTCACACTGATATTTTAAAGGCAAAGGCTTATGAGTGTGTATGTTTATGTTTGTTACTTCTTCACACGCAAACGGCTGAACCAATTTTGATAAAAATTGGTGTTTAGAATGCTGGCACCCTGGATTAACACATAGGCTACGTAGGCGCGGGTAGCACCGCAAGGCACAGCTAGTTAATCATAATTTTGGAATCGTTTCTTTACACCCCGGTCTTTAAAGAGGCTTGTGTGATACAGATTCAATACGTAGAGACTGCCTCCGTGGTGTAGTGGTTAGAGCGTTCGGCTCATACCCGGACGTCGCGGGTTCGTTAGGACATTGCAGGCTGATCACCTGATTGTCTGATAAGATAATCCGTGCTTCGGAGGGCACGTTAAGCTGTCGGTCCCGGTCACTGTCTTTGACATTGGTTGATACTTAAAAACCATGTCAGAGGCCTTTAAGGCGGTTTAAAAATTTTGACACTAGTGTTAGTCACTAACACACACGATAAGAAGAAGAAGAAGAACACGTAGAGAGTTAAAATAAGTTTTAGAGCCTCGCTCTAAATAGGTACAGTAATTAAAATGCTTATCCATGTTTCCAACATTCGTGTTCAAGAGCATATTTCGCAAACACTACGGGAAATATGGGTCTCTTTGTTTCGGAATAAATGGGCTGTGAAGACGAGAATTGTAGAACCAGCAATTTTGGTTTAAGCTGGGTGCTGCTGCAGTTTTGTCAGAATTATCATTGATGTCGTTTAAGAATTCCCTTACCGTAGACATTTCCATACAAACATAGTCTACGTTTTATTTTCAAATCACATGTCAAATTTTGGTAAAAATAATTTCGGTAAAAATTTATAAGTTTAAAAAAATTGCAATGATCTAGGGTTATAATTGGTTTCCGACCATAAAATTATGAACTGGAAAGAAAATATAAGGATAAGTTGTGTAAGTTTCCCATACTGATGGTCAAAAATGACACACTATAATCTATTTCAAATTTATAATTTGACTGTGAAAACCAGTTATGTGCAATATCTTTTAAATTACAAAATTTTGCCGTTTCGTAATAAAACGTAGAACTACGTTTGTATGGAAAAGTGTACTTTGGTCTATAGTAAGGGGACTCTTTTGAATTAAAAGATCCCGCGTCTGTATATAATATAAATATTAATTTAAACACATTTGTTTAAAATATATATAACAGATTTATTTAGCACAAAAGAACACCTTCGAATAAGACATATCAAACAAAAGTCAATAGAAAAAGTATATGTAAATAGGCCAGGATTAAAAATAGTTTCTCGTTCTAATTGAACCTCCAACACGCCCCCTTAATCCTGGACGACTTCTAGCATATCTTTTACATATGAACTATGTTTACAATGCAGTAATGCCTTTGTGAGTATATCGGCAGTCATTTGCTCAGTTGGCAAATAATTCAGGTCAATTATCCCTTTTTCAATGATTTCACGAATATAATGATACCTAATGTCCACATGTTTAGATCGCTTATGATAAACTGCATTAGTGGCTAGCTTTGCAGCTGACTGGTTATCACTATACAGAGTTACAGTATTCCATTGACCTATTAACTCAGCAAGAATCGCACGGACGTATACCGCCTCTTTAGCAGCTTCTGACAAAGCTATATACTCCGCCTCGGTAGACGAAAGTGCGATACAAGATTGCTTATAACAACCCCAGGAAATAACATTCCTATCTAGCTTAAATATATATCCTGTGTATGATTTCCGATCCGCCCCGTTAGCCCAAACAGCGTCAGTAAAACCAAATACACGAAATTTATCATTTATAACACTTTTCCTGTACACAAGACCTAAATTCATTGTGCCCTTTAAGTATCGCAATACACGCTTAGCCGCAGTAAAATGCTCAGCTGTATAGCAGCTATTAAACTGACTAAGAAAACTTGCAGCAAATGAAATGTCAGGTCTAGTGGTCACAGACAAGTACATTAAGCAACCTATCAACTCCTGATAAGGTAGACTACTGTCGTGGGTAATGCTATCAGAAAACTTCAGATCTACGTCTAAGGGCGTTTTAGCAAATTTGCAGTCACTCATACCGAAACGTTCGAGCATCTTTTCAATATAGTTTTTCTGACTAAGCTTTAACTCGCTTCTAGTGCGAGCTACTTTAATGCCTAACATATGTTTCACCTCACCCAAGTCTTTAATTGTGAAATGAGACTTCAGAGATGCTTTCAGCTTCTTGGCAAGTATGTCACAATCGTAGAAAACAAAAAAATCATCTACATAAAGAGCGATTTTAATGGTTCGCTTACCCACTCGGCGACTAAAGATACAGCTCTCGTACTTGCTCTGCGTGAAGTTCTCTGCGAGTAAAACCTGCTTTACCTTGTCGTACCAGGCTCGAGACGCCTGCTTTAACCCGTACACGGCTTTCTTGAGTTTGTAGACTTTATGTTCTTCGCCTGGTTTAATGAAACCCTCTGGCTGTGACATGAAAATCTCTTCATTCAAGTTGCCATTCAGAAAGGCAGTTTTTACATCAAGATGATCAATTTTCAGATCTAACTCGACAGCAAGAGACAACAAAATCCTTAACGAGCTATGTCGTACTACTGGAGAATACGTATCTACGTAGTCAATTCCAAATTTCTGGGTAAACCCCTTCGCAACCAATCGCGCTCTATAACATGCTATTTTACCATTAGCGTCACGTTTTATTTTAAATATCCAACGATTTTTAACAATATTCTTGTCCGCCGGTCTGTCAACAAGTTCCCAAGCTTCATGCTTGTTAAATGAATCGATCTCATCTTGCATAACTTGTCGCCATAATTTACTATCACTCGATTGTAAAGCTTCCTTGACAGTTGTCGGCTCGCAAACCTCTACTTCGAGTGCGGACATTGTCTTTGGCAATCTTGGCCGTAAGTTATAGGCTGGTCCGTCATTATCTGGTTCCTGTGTAGCACCGTCTACATCAGTTGACGAGGACGGAATCTGCGCATCCGCTTCAAACCAAATCTCAGGTGGTACCGGCCTCTCCGCCTCAACCTGAATATCTACATTCGGTAGCGATGGCATATCCACAAGGTCAATCTCGGGTTAATTTTCCGTATGACTCTCTTCAACGGCATCTCCGTCGTCACTTGTAGGGAAGAATATCTCCACAGACCGCTTGTTGGTGATACCTGGAAATATTGTTTCATTAAAGATTACATCACGACTACGAAAAACTTCCTTTTTCGCCAAGTCATAAAGTATATATCCATTGCTTTCATAGCCAAGAAATATACAACGCTTGCTTTTTGGTTCAAGCTTATTACGCTTCACCTTATCAATTTGAGCGTGAGCTTCGCAGCCAAACACTCGTAAGTGTTTCAAGCTCACCTTCTTGCCACTCCAGGCCTCCTCAGGAGTGTTACCCGAGAGCCTCTTTGAAGGTGACACGTTTATTAAATACGCTGCTGTGCCAGCAGCTTCTGCCCAAAATTTGTGGTCCAGGTTTGACGTATACAACATACACCTTACTTTTTCCAGAAGAGTACGATTAAGTCTTTCAGCGGTGCCATTTTGCTGAGGACTAAAAGGTATAGTTACCTGATGGAGAATACCCTTACCCTTCTAAAAGTTATCAAGGTCCCTGTTTACGTACTCAGTTCCACTGTCTGACCTCAGAGCTTTCACTTTATCACCAGTTTGTGTCTCTACTAAAGTAATAAAGTTTTTCGTATATTGACTCACCTCGCTTTTATGCTTCAGGAAATACACGAACACCTTCCTCGTATGATCATCTAAGAACGTTAGGATGTACCTCTTGCCTCCGAGCTAGTTTACCGGCAATGGTCCACATAAATCGGTGTGAATCAAATCCAACCGCTTTGGAGCCACTGACTTCTCAGGATTGCTGACAAAAGGAAATCGCGCTTGCTTTCCTTTTAAACAAATCTCACATGCGATGTCTTTACAAGGGTCATCCTGAAAACTAATATCATTAGCAAGTCCCTGTCTCAAAAGCTTCATATTGTTGCCACCTAAATGACCAAGCCGTTGATGCCAAGTTGCCGTGCTAATAGTCACATTTGCCCTTAGACTGCAGGTCTGAAATTTGTACGCACCTCCTATGTTATTTGCCGTAATGAATACATCGCTCAGCATAGAAATTGTACAACCATTAGTTTAAACATTACAGAATTACCGTTCTATATCAATTGGAAAACAGATATAACATTAACAGACAGTTTAGGTATATACATGACATCAGTCAAAATTGCGTTATATGACAACTTAACATTACCTATACCTGTATACTGCAGTTTATCTCCACTAGCTATAATGACGCAATCGTCATGCGATTTAAAGTCTGTCATCAAATCGCGCCTGCTACTCATGTGATTTGTTGCACCTGAGTCAATCCACCATGAAGAGTTCGTGTCCGTTTCAGTGCTATATGCAGACAAAACACAGTTTCCTGAAGAACCAATCTCATTCCGACAATCTTTCTTCAGATGGCCCTTTTTTCGACACTTCCAGCACCACGGTTCCTTCTTCCGACCACAAGTATTCTTTGCTTTTTTGATCCATCATTTTGCACCGTTGATCCTGCAGCAGTTTCGATTTGACAATATCGGCCGTTATGGCAGCTCCCGAATGTTCTAATGCCATGATCATAGGTTCGTATTCTGTCGGTAAGCCTTTGAGCATCAGCGCACCAAGAAACTCATCATCAATTGGTTTGTTCATATTCGCCAATTGTTGCGCGAGTGACAAAATTTCATTGACGTAAGCTTCCATGCTACCAAAATTCTCTAGTTTGACAGTACACAATTTCTGAAGAGTTCGCACTCTTGAACCGAGACCTTTGTCATCGTAAGCACGTTCCAGAGCATTCCAGGCATCTTTTGCCGTACGCCACGTACGCGTCACGCCCAGGTAACTTTTCCTGTGAGAAATTATTATATGTACCTTCCGACGACATTTTATAGCAACGGTAAACTTTATGCGGGGACCTATAACCTAATATAAATATTAATTTAAACGCATTTGTTTAAAATATATATAGCAGATTTATTTAGCACAAAAGAACACCTTCGAATAAGACATATCAAACAAAAGTCAATAGAAAAAGTATATGTAAATAGGCCAGGATTAAAAATAGTTTCTGGTTCTAATTGAACCTCCAACAGTATATGTATGTATGTTTGTTCGACGACAGCTCGAGTATCTTAATCATCATCATCAATAAATTTAAGAACTAGGTTCTTGTCGGTGAAGTATTTTCCATGCCTCCCTATTTTCTGCTAAATGCTTGACCTCCTTATACGTCACAACTTTTGCCTTTTCTTTTACTTCATCCATGAACGACCTTCTTGGTCTTCCTTTTCCTCTTTTGGCTTCTACTTTCCCTTCCATTATGTTTTTTATGAAGTTGTCATGCCGCATAAGGTGGCCAAACATTCTTCCTCGTCTTATCTCTATTGTATGCATAATCGTTCTGTTCTCATTGACCATTTCCAGCACTTCTTTGTTGGTTTTTCTCTCTGTCCAGCTTATCCTTTCCAGGCGTCTCCAACACCACATCTCAAAGGCTTCTAGTCGTTCCCGATCCTTTTGGTTCATTGTCCAAGTTCCACAACCGTATAATACAATGCTCCAAACGTATGTTTTAATGAGTCTTTTCTTTATTTTACGTGACACTTTTGAATTAAATATATACATTTTGTCATTGTACGCTTTTTTTGCCATCGATATCCTTGCAACTATGTCTGCTTTACTCCTAGAGTCGTTTTTGAGTGTGATTGGTGATGTGGAGGGTGTATTCCTAGTTACATGTAGAAACTTTGTTTTTGTGACATTAATTTTTAATCCTATTTTTTGAAAAGCTTTGTCCATTATTTCCATCATCTTTTCTAATTGATCTGTACTTTCAGCTACAGCTGCTATGTCATCAGCGTATCGGATAAAGTAAACAGTTTCTCCGTTAAATTTCACTCCACCTATATTGCTTTCCCTAATTTTAGTAATGGCTTTTTCTATAAACATGTTAAATATCATGGGTGATAGAGGACAACCTTGTCTAACTCCTTTTTTAATATTTGCAGTATCAGTTACATTTCCTACTTGAATAATAGTTTTTTGGTTTTTATATAATTGATAAATGATTCTTCTGTCTCTATAATCTACGCCGTTATTCTTTAAAGTATCCATCATCTCTTTCCAGTTGACTTTTTTAAAAGCTTTCTCTAGGTCTATAAAACCTATAAACGTATCGAGTCCTAAATCAATTCTTCTAGAGGTTATTAGCCTTAGCGCAAGAATGGCTTCCCGCGTCCCCTTGCCCTCTCTGAATCCATATTGGTCAGCACTTAAGCACTGTTCCGATATTGGTCTGATTCTATTTTGTGATATTTAGATAAGGATTTTTGATATGTGAGATTTTAGGCTCAGCGTTCTATGCTCATCGCATTTAAAGGTTTTCAATTTTTTCGGCAATGTGACTGTTTTGGTAGTTTGAAAATCTATTGGTATTTTTCCTGTTATATACATGTATTGTATGAGCGAGAAAACTTCATCTAGTAGTGGGTCACAGACTGCATATTTCAAGAGTTTAATTTGTAAATTATCGTGCCCTGCGGTTTTCCCGTTTTTTATGTTGTTAATCGCTTTATCAAATTCTTCTCTTAGAATAGGTGGGCCTAAGCTGTCTACATCTACTTTATCTACCGGTTCTAAATCATCTATGCTTAGACCTTCCCCTTCGTATAATGATTCGATGTATTGTTTCCAGCGTTTTACTATATCTTTTTCTTCCACTAAGATTTTACCCCTTTCATCCAAAATTGTAGTACTCCTAGTTTTATGTTTTTTATTTAGGTTGTTGATTATGTTATAAGCTTTGTCCATGCTACCTTTATTAATATAGTATTCTATATTTTCGCATTCTTTCTGTACATAAATTTCTTTAGCTTTTTTACATAATAGTGTTATTTTGTTTGTTATTTTTTTATATTGTTTTATACTATTTTCATCCCTCTTATTCCTATATTTTCTTCTTTCTATCATTAAAGTTTTGATATCGTCTGTTAACCATTTTTTTCTAGGAACTATGTTGGATTTTTTAAGGCATTCATCTGCACTTTTGATTATGATATCTCTAATATTGCACCATTTTTTCTCTATATCTTGTGAATCTATATTGTTTTTATAATTGCTTAAATTATCTCCTAACTTATTACTATATTGCACACATTCATCTCTCTTCTTATCCTTAAGTTTATTGAGATCTATCTTTTTTGGTTTTCGTATTCTGTTTCTTTTTATTGGTTGATAGTTGTGTACGCTAATTAGAAGGTTATGGTCAGTGACTAGATCAGCGCCTGGCAGTGTTTTACACTTTGATACATATCTTAATGATAATAATAAATTTATTGACATTTTATAATGAACATTTAACATGAAGCCTCTGGTTTCCGGTTAGTTCGCACTGTGTTTCGTAAAACATCATCTTCTCCCATTGGTGCGAACTTATGCCAAGACTTAACTATATTTATACTATTCCCCCTAAACATATCTACTGAGAAAATAATATCTCACTAGATCCATTATGGATCTGGACATTGGATCTACTGAGATTGAAGTACAAAAAGTTCATTTTATTCACTGAAAACAGTGAATAAAATGCAAACTAGTAACGAATGGTACCTTTAGGTATAATCCTAACTCTATGTAACGAATGGCGGAACTACAATGTTGATACCCGTAGCGCCATCTATTATTTACCACATAAACTGAAATACCCCGACATTCACACGTTAATCCTTAATTACTTTAAAACAGCTAACCCAATTTACATCAAACATAGCTACGAACCACTGCAAAGGAACCACCGTTTCCTCGTGGAACTTGCTTTAACGTGAAAAAAACTGTATTCAAATTTATTTATTCGTTCAAGAGCTACGATGCTACAGACAGACATTAGAGTTAAGCTTATAAAACCGCTCTTTTTGTCGGGAGTAAAAAAAATGCATTAGTAACTAATTTATAAATTAAGTATTTTATTAAGCAAGTACGTAACTTAAGACAAGAAATAGTTATCTACTATAGTTATTATAACATGATACATTAATATCATCAACAAGATTATGACAACCCATCACTATAAAATATTATAACATGTTGGTACTAAAAAAACTTCACAAATAAATACTAAAGTAAACGAAAGGGTAGCACTCGTACGATCGTACGGAACTTTACAGAATTGCGGGTGCTTCCCGTACCAGGTCTCCTGTATTATGGCCGTATCATACGACAAGACTTAACTACAAGTTCTTCTTCTCGTCTTCGTATCTCATAAAAGCAGTATTCGTCGATCGCCTGTAGCTGTCGTATCTGATGTCTAGGTGAACCACCTGCGACTCGCTTTGACTGAGCATGTACCGGCTTAGCACTCTATCAGCTTGAGATCCTATGTACTGTTGAAGAAACAATTCAGTTTTTAACAAGACAAATCAGTTTTAGAACCAAGTTCCTTATCGCACGCTACGAGAAGAGGCTAGACGGAAAAAATTAAGACCTAAAGTTGTAACGACACTTTTTGCTATAGTTGTAAGCCGTACAGCGTGCGCGTGTTTATCTGTCTGTCTCTCTCTTCTAATTAATAGAAAGGAACTTCGTTCCATCCGGGTGTCCCTTAACACATCTCAAATTTTTTTTTAACGATATTTTTTCCTAAAGTCAAAATACATTTTCTATTAGATTTGTATGTAATATTAAACTGTGACTGATAGTTTCTTGCCGTGCGGTTTCCGGCAGAGTAGAATGGGACCACTCCAAGTCTTTCCATGGATGTCGTAGAAGGCGTCTTAGGAAATAATAGCTAAACAAAGCTTATAATCATCATGAGACTTCTTCAACCCGTTTGGCCAGCGTGAAGAGTTTAGGCCAAATCCTTTGACTGCTTCAACCAAATATAGCTCTAGTAGTACAGAGAGGGTTGTGCTCCTGCAGTGGAGACTAAAAGACCTGATAATGACAGTATCTTGTACTCAAATAGTTTTTCTGCAATCTATATCTATATCTATTCATATAATAAAACAGTAAAAAAAGTGTGTCTGTACATTAAATATATTTCCAAAAAAAATATTGGGGGCGATGGAGACATAGTAATAGAGTAAGAATTAAAAAAAAAATGTCTGTCTGTTTGTCTGTTTGTCTGTTTGTACTCGGTAATCTCCGGAAATACTGGACGGATACGAATGAAACTTTTTTTGCTATATAGCTATTAAGCCTGGGCAACATATAGGGTATAAATGATTTTGGAAAATGAAATGCCTGATGCAGAACCATAATGGTCCAGCTAAACTATAAGAGATATAAAAATGTCGCCTTAGTAAAAATTGTCCAGCCTGATGAGCAATTTCCAGAGACATAAAGTCCACGCGAACGAAGTCGCGGGCTTCAGCTAGTATTAAATAAATCATCATCATCATGTCTTTTTAAGTCTCCACTGCAGGAGCGCGACCCTTTCTATACTACCAGAGCCATACTAGGCCAAAACAGTCAGAGGACTTGGCCTACACTCTCCACGCTGGCCAGACGGTTTGGAGAGGTCCTATTGACGTTTATAAGCTTTAACTAGCTTGTATTTCCTAAGTCGCCCTCTACGATATCCACGGGAAGACTTGGAGAGGTCCTATTCTACTCTTCCGGAAACCAGACGGCATTAATTTTTTTACAATATTTTACAATATATTTATATGTATTTTACAATATCTTATTACTTATATTATTCATAATATCCAAATAATATCAATGACACATATTAACAAGAAGACCTCATTTAATACAACGCCCTCCCTTCTCTCTCCCATATTTTTTGTCACTGTCAATTTTCTTTAGGTGAATATTGTTTTTAAGTACTTTTAAAGTTATCAGTAAGTTTATTTGCTATTAATAATATGTATTGTATATGTATATGTATAATATATTATATATGTATGTATATTGTCTATTTTTATATAAGTAAATATAACTTATGTATATTTTATTTATTATAAGTATTATTGAAGTTTGTAATTGTGTACAATATGTTTATGTTAAATATGCGTTATGTTTAATTAGTTTTGATATTATTTTCCTTCTTGGTTAGTTTCACCACCGTCTTTATCTTTCTCACATTCCTCTCCATCCACTGGTTGTCTGGAAGAGATCGCTTTAAGCGATAAGACCGCCCATTGTACTCATTTAATGTAAAATTTATTTCTTTGTTATTTTTTTGTTATTCTTTTGGTGTACAATAAAGAGTTATCTATCTATCTATCTATCTATTGTTTGAACGAAATCCTTAGGTTTTTCCTTTTAGATGGAAAAGTTTTTTCTTTGGCAGAATGAACCTTTTGAAACCTTTGATCACTTTAAGAACGACCCATTTTGAATTTTTGTACAGTGGGTGAGTGGAAAATGTTTATGTTTTTTTTTCGGAAAACAGGTAACATAAATGTAATCATGTTACACACATTTAGATTCAGCTCATAAAGCCCTTTCATTTGATACCACACATAACGGGTCTAAACATTTTTTTCTTTAATTCCATACAAAAACATCATGACGTCACAACTACAACAAAGATCGAGACGGCTCCTCTTAAATTCTTATAGTCATAAGGCTTATTTCAACCAAAAGAAATGTCTTGATCACCAATCGCCGTATTTTATAGACCCATCATGTATGATATCAAATAAAAGGGCTTTATGAGTTCATTCTAAAAATATACTACATCATAACATTTATGTTACCTGTTTTCTGAAAAACCAAAAACATTTTCTACCTATGCACTGAACAAAAATTCAAAATGGATGGCTCAAAAGTTTCGCGACTGTTAAATAAGGTGGCTTTAGTTTTTTTTCTAATAATGTTTACTTACTTCTTCACTTTTATATAGTTTTCTACAGTATCTCAAAACTTCATCTGCGGGTCCCCAATGAGGCACAGGACGGAACAAAGCTGCCCAAACCTGTAAAAAAAATCTCTTTTTCTCTCTTTTTCTTCCCTCTTGTTGTTATTCTCAAAAATTTCAACTTTCAGCCTATAAGTGCACTGCCTATGTCCGTATTTTTCAAAATATTAGGATGTAAAGGAGTTGACTTTGGACAGAGAGAGATAGAACGCATTGGTCGCTCCACAGACAATAGCTTAGCTTTTTAACCGGTAAAGACCCGGCGACATTAATAAATGTCTACGTCCATTGTCTTACTATTGTGTCTGATATTGGCGGTAAAGGAACGGTAATAATAAGATGAAGGTCCACTGGAGGGCAAAGGCCTCAACTCCTACCTTTCAACTTTCGCGATCGAGGGCTTTTGAGGGACAATCTTTATGATATGAGTCAAGTATATTTCTAGTTGTATAGAAAAAGAACGGAGACCCGGACCGGGTCGACCGCGGCAAACGTTTTGCAACCAAATAGCAGATGTTCTGAAGAAAGGTGATGTAAGGAGTACCCATTACCGCATGCATGAAAAGATTTATGAGTGTTGACGAAGCAAAAAAGTTTTGCAAAAATCATAGTATAGTAAGTGAAATCCATAGTCTCTGCCTACCCCCATGGAAAACAGGCGTCAAAATGTGTAGGTTGTCAAAATGTCTAGGTTATTTAAATAAAAAGTGATACGTACCTTTTTATCGATACACAGATGTGCAAATATTTTAAATATAAATCCTACAACCAATGGTACGAGAGGTACTACCCAACACCATTTTATATGTTCTATAGCATACATCTGGTTGATTTGCTTCACTATAGTATATAATTTAATCTGAAAAACAAAATTAATAATTCACTTTTTTATTTAATTTATTAAGAAAAATAATTATATATACACATTAAATTTTCTTAAAAACTAAAATAAAGATTATAAAACTACTCACTACTATACACTACAAACTAATATTTACAAATAAAAAAGGCCCGGTAATTGTTTACCCTGCGGTAACGTGCCCAGAAGGCTGGCTGCATTACCACGTTGTATGGCAATGCTTATTTTCTGACCTAGATATAGGCCAGCCTTCTGGTCACGGGAAACTTCAATAAGTTTCCTTGAGATAGCGCCGTATAATTTGTGAGCTGATGGCCCCCACGGTCCTAAAGTTTCAACCCCAAACGGCTCAAATATGTAGTAATTTCCGATACTCTCATATTTGCGTCGTTTGAGGTTTTCAGCTGATGCCGCTGCAGAGCCCGCTTTAGCTTCAGTGGCTGAAAGATGAGACGGCGCCAGTGTGTCAACGCAAGTAGCGTCCCACACAAGCGGCCGACCCATCTTCCAGGGCACAAACCATCGGGTCTCTTGCCATCATCCCGCGCCAAACCGCTTGGTTCCAAGACAGCCGGCAAATTGATGCTGGCAAGAGCCCGATGTATTATATTATTAAGAGCTGCATGTCGCCCTAAACGGCCGGCACTTTTACGACAGGAGAGACCGTGGTGTCCTAGTCGGTCGACGCTATCGCCGCAGGGGCAACGATGTGGGATGTTGCATATAGCACCGAGCCTTAAAGATGTCGCCATTCTGAAAGAAGTGTCATCGAGGAGTGTTCCCAAGTTGGCAGACGGGAGCGCTTGTAGCCAAAGTCCGGATTCCCACTCAGCCACGGCTAGAAGGCGGGCGCGCTCCGCAGAATCGCTAGATGAAGCAATTAAACTAATCTGAGCTAACCTGCAAAGCGGCCCATCCCATTGCCTTTGCGAGGATGGAAAATCTGGTACTTTTGAATTTTGACAAATGCCAAACCATTCATTCTTGGCCTCTGATACATAGCTGACATCATAATTTGGGTGTTTAAGTATCCTTTGATAGAGTTCTTTAATGCTATGTACAGAAGACAAAAATGCTGGTAAGGCAACACTTGAAATTTTGCGGATACCCAAGCCTCCGTATCGTATCGGTAAGGAAGCCTGGTCCCATGTTCGATTTTCCAAATTAATGTTTAAAATATCCGAAAGAGAATTTTTCATAAAAACGTCTAAATTTTGAAGCAAATGAGGGAATTTCCAAAAATGGCTGCAACGAAGGTTGTATGTAAAATTTGGAACGAAAAGACAGTAACGTAGAATGGTAAATGCAAAATGTGAATGAATTTCCGAGAGGCGTGACAAAGCCACGTTAAAATTTTGAATTTTTCCAGCGATAAAATCAGGGAAGGAATCTTCAAAAATTGGAGAGCCTAGGAGGAGGAGGGATGATTTGTCTAAAATTATGATTGAAAACAAAATACTTATAATTTAGAAAGAATAAAAAAAAAAAGATTGCGAGTCGGACTCGCCCTCCGAGGATTCAGTCAGTACTTTGTTTGAGCTTGTGCCAGTGAAGCCATACATGATGTTGTAAAAACTGGTCTTTTATATTACCTACTACCATACCATATTACCACTGAGCTGTGGCCTATTTGTATTGCTGTAGCACACACATTGAAAATTGTGCAGGTAGGTAGAAGTT
The DNA here is from genome assembly GCA_963555685.1 of Acrobasis consociella. Lineage (NCBI taxonomy): Eukaryota > Metazoa > Arthropoda > Insecta > Lepidoptera > Pyralidae > Acrobasis > Acrobasis consociella. The sequence continues at coordinate 2,870,229 of OY743107.1, forward strand.
TATTTAATTTTTTGTGTCTGATTTGTGTATTTTTTTGTATGTGTGTTATAGCAGCAAATAAATGAGTTTATCTATCTATCTATCTTTTGAGAAAACATGTGTAATAAAAACCCTTGCAAAGCTTTTAGTTTTGTATACAACTGTAATAATATAAATAAATAATACTTACGGAGACATATATTAATACCATTCTTAGGCTCCATATCCGCATTGAGCTTGGGGGACTACCACGATGGAAGGTCATGTCTTCAATCAGTCTGTCCACTGGGTACAAGAGGTAGATACCCACTGCTTCTACTAAAATGGCTAACACTTTGCAATAGATGTATAACAGCAGTTGGACCTGATAGATCAAGAAAACAATAATAGAAGAAAGCAAAATTTTAAACAGGATGATTTTTAACCTTTTCAAATTTTCGATTTCAATAAAAGTTCTCTTTCATCGTCATCCGTATATTCTCGGTTGCTTCCTCAGCAGTAATGCTTCAGAACCCGGGGTCCGCTACCTAACCAAGGAGATTTGAAAATGTTGCCAGTTTTTTCATTACAGCCAGCGAGCAATTAGGACCAAGGCCGCGCGTATAGTAAACTCAGTAGGCACTTATGCTATTTATAATAAAATTTAGAGACAAAAAATATTCATAAATCAATATATTTTCTTATGGTTTTGAGTTCGAAAAAATGCCGTGTGGTTTCCGGCCGAGTAGAATAGGACCACTCCAAGTCCTCCCGTGGATGTCTTAGAAAGCGACTTAAGAATAACAAGCTAAACAATACCTATAAACATCAATGAGACCTCTCCAACCCTTCTGGTCAGTAAAGAGAGTGTAGGCCAAATCCTCTGGCTGCTCTGCCAGGTAGTACAGAGAGGTTCGCGTTTCTGCAGTAGAGACTAAAAAGAACTGATGATGATAATGAAGAAATCTAAGGGCTCTCACAGACGAGCGACAGAGTGTCCGCAACCTTGGTCCTTAACTGTTATTTAACAACTCCCGGCGACCAGGGTCGCAGTTATTCTATCGTTCGACTAGCCCTTACACGGAATTTTAAGAGCATAAAAATTAACAATGCTATTAGCGTCACTGATGCTTGGATGAAAAGCCGCGACATAAACTTCCACTCACACACGATGGTTTCCACGAGGCATTGGGAAGTAATAATCTGCAATACAATAAAATCTTATTACAAAACGAATCATTCCTTCAATTTAATTAAGTGCATATTTAGCTGTGATGTTTGAACTTTTTCGTCTATGCAAATTTTTCGGTATCTTTGGATGTGTGTGATTAATTACAGCCTAATTTAAACTACCATAATATCTTGTGTATAAATAATGTATTATTTATTTACATAGTATAAACAATGGTACTGGTATAAGAATAGTATCTATACATATATACTTCATACCATGACCAGCAAAGGCAGCCGGGTCAGATATTTATTTTCTACTAGCTACGCCCCGCGGTGTTACCTGCGCCTAAAGTAGCCTATGTAATAATTCAGGATGTGAGCTTCCTGCATAACAAATTTTATTAAAATTGGACCAGCCGTTTACGCGTCAACAAGTAAAAAACAAACACACACACAAACACACTCATAAACTTTCTCCGTTATAATATCAGTGTAATATAAGGACCCAGACCATCAAGCGACAGTGTCAACGACAGCAGCTTGCGACCCTGGTCGGTGACGGTCGTGCGATAGTTCACGACACTGAGGCTCGTCTGTAGGAGTCCTAAGTAGGCTGGTTTTAATTTTAACACGATCATGTAAAATTATTATTTTTTTTTTTGTTTATAAAGCTTTTTTGTACATAAGAAAGAACACAAATACCAATCAGAAACGAACAAAGTTAACATACAACGGCGAACGTATCTCATAATGGGATCTCTTCCAGTCAACCGGCCAATAATTGAGATAACGTTTAGGCGCTCAGGCGCAGTATATGATATTCACAAACATACTTATAAATACTAACTATACCATTGTATTATGTTTAAAATTCCGAATACTTACAAATGTATAAAAGTCCGATAAAAGTTTTGCAAGAAGTGTTATAGCAAAGTAAATATTTCCGAGGAAGAAGCGCCCGAAAAATATTGGATACAAATAGTAGAAAAAAGCTGCATCTGTAAGGAGAAATATGAACAATACACAAGTCACACCCAACCAAATAGGCGAGGCTATAAAAAATATCATACATATAATAAATAACCAGCCAAGTGCGTGTCGGGTCATGCGCAGTGAAGGTTCCGTAGTTGTGAATGCCAAATTTGAGCTCGCGATACTAAAAACTTCTAAAAAACTAACTTTCTATTAAATTTTTATGAATTTTTCTTTTCAGTGTACATTTATAAGATGATTGCCTTAAACTTTTTAATTTGTACACCCTTCACAGTTCGGAAAGTTTATTATATAAACTATTGCTGTAAATATTTTTACATGTCCATATATTTTAAGGGCATACATGAATTTTCCGGGGTCCAGTGCATTTAAAAGAAAACGGAGATATCATTTAAAATTTTGTCTTGACCAAGCCTTAGACAACCCTTCTATTTTATAAACTACTGTTTACAGTTTTAAGTAAGAACGTAAAGCTTTTCCTTAATTTCAGACATCACACCTTACATTTCTGAATAAGTGCAAATCAGACCAGCATGACTTCTGGCTTACTTTTTCGACGCACATTTGCGAAAAAAAGGCCACTTTTGGCTAATGTGCGTAGTAAAACTATACGCACTCACTTTAAACTATTGTATTGTATTATTATATACTTATTGTTTTTAATATTTTTTGCATAGCGGCAACATAAACACATCACCTGTGAAAATTTCAACTTTCAAGCTATACGGTTCATGAGATACAGCTTGTTGACAGACAGACAGACATATAAGCCTTAGTAGTAGGGTCCCGTTTTTACCCTTTGGATATGGAACCCCAAAAATGATCAGCTAGTACACAAAAAAGTATAAAAGTACTAGGGAAAGCCTCCGCTGCCGGCGCTGGTTGCCGAATTGGCTGTCGGCGCTGGTATAACACGATCTGTGTCTGTGTTACTTTCGCCCTTAGCTTGAGTCGCTCGCTCGTGTTTTAGTCACAGGAAACCTAACGAACCTAACCTACACTTGACGGCAAATTTTGAGTGCTGGCGCCGGCAGCCGGTATTTTAAATCTCGGCTGCCGGGAGTATAACAGCCGGTTCCCAATAGTGATATTTTTAGGAGCCGGCGCCGGCAGCGGAGGCACTCCCTAAGTACTAACTTAAATATGAATACGTTATAACCACTCCCAGATCGGCCTCGCAGTAGCGTTTCATTGTATTACCCAAAAACGCCGTAAAGAACCCGTAAAACCAGTTTGAAACTACCAGTAGTACGCTGAGAGACTCGTATTGTATCTGAAAATGCAACAAGTTATATTTAAAACAAAAAAAAAACAAGATTTTATCTAAATCTTGATAAATAAAACTAAATGTAATTTAAAAAAATGACACATTGTCGCGACAAGTGTCTCTAAATAATAAGCGGCCAAGTGCGATTCGGACTCGCCCATGAAGGGTTCCGTAGTAGCAAATAACATAATATAAAAGTCTTGTAGTATTTTTTTTTAAATTTGAGTTAATTGAATGAAAGGTAAATTGCAGTTTATGACATATTAAAAAAAAACTACTTACTAGATCTTGTTCAAACCAATTTTCGCTGGTAGTTTTCATGGTAACGAACATCATAAATTTTTTTTAGTTGGGGGGGGGGGCGGGGGGTACACACTTTTTTCCACTTTGGAAGTGTCTCTCGCGCAAAGTATTCGGTTTAGAATAAAATGATATTAAAAACCTCAATATCATTTCTGAAGACCTATCCATAGATACCCCACACGTATGGGTTTGATGAAAAATATTTTCAGTTCTAAGTATGGGGATCCCCCAAAATTTATTGTATTTTTTTTTCTATTTTTGTGTCAAAACCTTAATGCGGTTCACATAATACATCTACTTACCAAGTTTCAACAGTATAGGTCTTATAGTTTCGGAAAAAATTGGCTGTGACATACGGACGGACAAACAGACAGACATGACGAATCTATAAGGGTTCCGTTTTTGCCATTTGGCTACGGAACCCTAAAAACACAAAACTTATATCGTATGTTGATATATTCTATGGTAAAATTGGTTCAGTATGATTTGGCTCTTAAAATAAATAATGACGGTAGGGCAGGTATGTTCTTACCTTACTGTGATCCTTCGTACTCCTGGATATCAGAAGTTGAGCAACTGGAGGTGCATTTAAAGCCAATGATATATAGTCTATGTCAATCTGAAAATAAAATAATATACTATTTCTCTTTAACTAGAATAATGTCCAAATGAGGGATCATTTGGACATGTCTACAGGGTGAAATTGAATTCGTTGGTATCCTTTTTCGTTGGTATTCAATATATATATACGATACAAAGAAAATTAAATCTAAAAAAGATCAATCAAAGTTGACATTCTTAACTTGAAATAAACTAAATTGAAGCTCGAAAAGTACGAAATCTTTGATAGAAACTATTATAACAATAAATGTGATAGCCATTTTAAATGTGTAAAAAATGTGAAATGTTGTCAACTAGGTATAATAGTTCATTATAAATAAATACATAATAAAACTACATACATAAAAATAATTGTTCTGATGCATAGAAGCTAGTTAACCCTTTTACCGCGAGACTTTATATCATTTGTCGTGCCTCCAGCGCGAGGCGTGGTAAATATAAAATTCCTACAACCATAAACGGATATGGATACGTAAGTTATGTGTGTGCCAAATGAGCATTTTTTTGTCGGAAATATATGACGTTCGCGGAATAGACCCGACAATGTTAGTCGGATAAATCCCATGGTCGTGGTTAAAGGGTAAAAAATGATTTGGGAGACTTTGTACATTGAAATTGTATTGTTTTTAAAAATAATTAAAAATCTCCCATGCTGGTCTGGGAGAAACGAAAAAACTTAGAATGTACCAGCTGCTTCTCTGCCCGCGCAGATCGTAAAAGCCGATCGAGGGAATGGGCAAAAATGCGAATCATTTTAGCGATGCGGCTAGCAACCAGTCACTGTATTGATTGCTTTTCCATCTTTTCGCCCACCATGTCGCTAAAAGTTGCTTTTGAGTCTTGCGGCCCTAGGCTCTGCATAGAGCCGCAAGACCCAAAATGCTCTGTCTGCCCCATTAGGGATAAAGACGTGATAGTATGTAATGTATGTATGTATAATTTAAAAAAGGCTTACTAGCGGTGCCTGGTGATCGGCGAGTGCTTTTATTATTGTCTGCGGTGGATGTTTATATAGGGTGTCTCTGTCTATTATTTTTATATATATAAACATTAGAAGGGCAATACCAGCTTCAACGTAGTGAGAGTATGTGAGAACCTGAAAAAATATTTTTTTATATTTAGTTGCGAAGTTTAGTCGGAAACGCCGACTAGTTTTGATTACTTGATGAGATCGATGACCTCTGTGTAGCCTTGAGGTCATCATGCCACGCTGTCACACCAGTGGTCCCAAGTTCGAGCCGTGGTCTGGTCAAGAAGGAAAATGTCTTGGATATTTAGATAACACTGGAATACTAATTTTATAATAAAAACGCATAGAGATATACGTTTTCATTTTGGACATTGTTCGTATATATGTATTTTTATTTATTTTAGATAAAGGCAAAATGAAGTTTTCGCTTCCCTTCAGAACATATTTTTTTTATGAAAAATGTTTCAGGTTGCGACTATGTTGTTGAAAATAACATTCCATTTCGTGTCTCTATGCCAGCGCAGTATCTTTGTTATAGTTAAGCTTTTTGGATAAAGGGTCTTTGATCCTAGCTTTTCTCTGTCACAGTACAAGAAATGAAACTTTATAATTTATAAAAATTTATAATTATCATGTGGTAATAATATTCAAAGATATTATGATATAATAATTGACTATGACTTCATTGCACAAAGAAAATGCACAAAAAAGCGGCCATATCGGTAAGCAATTTCTTCCAGGCTACCTCGCTTATTTAGAATAACTGGCCAAGTGCGAATCGGATTCGCGCACTAAGGGTTCCGTACCATTATCTATAAAAAATCGCGTTTGTTGTATGGGAGCCCCCCTTAAATATTTATTTTATTTAGTTTTTAGTATTTGTTGTTATAGCGGCAATAGAAATACATAATTTGTGAAAATATCAAATGTCTAGCTATCGCGGTTCTTGAGATTCAGCCTGGTAACTGCCTCCGTGGTGTAATGGTTGGAGCGTTTGGCTCATACCCGGAGGTCGCGGGTTCGATTCCCAGCGGGGGCAACGACTTTGTGTTGTTGTCCTAGTTTGGTTAGGACATTGCAGGCTGATCACCTGATTGTCTGATCAGTAAGATGATCCGTGCTTCGGAGGGCACGTTAAGCCGTCGGTCCCGGTCACTGTCTTTGATATTGGTCGTTACCTAAAACCATGTCAGAGGCCTGAGGCGGTTTAAAAACTCTGACACTAGTGTTAGTCACTAACACACACGATAAGAAGAAGGCAGACAGACGGACAGACGGACACACAGTGAAGTCTTAGTAATAGGGTCCCGTTTTTAAACGTACTTAATAACCAATAAATACCTATCATAAACATACATTTTTCATTCATCACACTTTAATAAATACTGTACCTACTGGCGGGGCAAAAAGTTTCTCGAATGGCGACCAAATATTGACAAGCGAAGCGTAGGACACCCACCTGCTAGATGGTCAGACCACCTGCGCAATGTTGCAGGAAGGCGCTGGATGCAGGCCGCTTCCGATCGGTCGTTTTGGAAATCCTTGGGGAGAGGCTTTTGTCCAGCAGTGGACGTTATGCGGCTGAAATGATGATGATGATATCGGTCTAGTACTGGGAGATACCGGGAAATTCGAGCCAAATGGGGTTACTCCAACAACAGCTTGTGAGACTGTTAAGTTACTTAGTCCATGGACCACCTTATGGCATGTATCATCTTCCCGATTTCCTGCACTAAGGCAGACCTCAATGAAACCAACGAAGAAGCTTTTATCGGTCGATGACTTCATTGACCTTTTGGTATTATCTGATTGGACTGGGTTTCTTTCGGCGTAATCTTCCCAGAAGTGGTCGTTCCAAAACGCTAGTAGTTTTTAGCTTTTGCACTTAATTAATATTTAAAAAGAAAACCTACTTAAGACCTTACTTTAGACTTTGACTTTGAATATTTGATGTAACATAAAAAATAAGATATCACCTTCCATATAGTTTTCTTGAACAGCTGTTTGTAATGCAAAGCAGCAAGTATCCAAATAAGGAGGAAATAGAAAAGGAAGACGGAGCCAAGGTACGAGTGGTATTTGGAATTCATCCGGTCCCTGAAATAATAGACCTTTCTTTAAACCCATTGACCTTATGTGTAGAGATGAGTAAAGGTAATAGGGGTGACGACAGGGTCAGAAAAATACTAGTGTAATCAAAAAATACGATTTTATCGTATTTTTTGATTACACTAGTATTTTTCTTACACTAGTATTAATCCGTCTTTTAGATCATCCAAAAATATTAATCATAATAAAATAACATTCAAAAATCTGTTCATATAATAAAACAGTAAAAAAAGTGTGTCTGTACATTAAATATATTTCCAAAAAAAATATTGGGGGCGATGGAGACGTAGTAATAGAGTAAGAATTTTAAAAAAAATGTCTGTCTGTTTGTCTGTTTGTCTGTTTGTCTGTTTGTCTGTTTGTCTGTTTGTCTGTTAGTCTGTTTGTCTGTATGTCTGTTTGTCTGTTTGTATACGCTAATCTCCGGAAATACTGAACGGATTCAAATGAAACTTTTTTTGTTATATAGCTATTAAGCCTGGGCAACATATTAGGTATAAATTATTTTGGAAAATAGAACGCCTGATGCAGAACCATAATGGTCCAGCTAAACTTTATGAGATATAAAAATGTCGCCTTAGTAAAAGTTGTTCAGCCTGATGAGCATTTTCCAGAGACATAATAGACCTTTCTTTAAACCCATTGACCTTATGTGTAGAGATGAGTAAAGGTAATAGGGGTGACGACAGGGTCAGAAAAATACTAGTGTAATCAAAAAATACGATTTTATCGTATTTTTTGATTACACTAGTATTTTTCTTACACTAGTATTAATCCGTCTTTTAGATCATCCAAAAATATTAATCATAATAAAATAACATTCAAAAATCTGTACATATAATAAAACAGTAAAAAAAGTGTGTCTGTACATTAAATATATTTCCAAAAAAAATATTGGGGGCGATGGAGACGTAGTAATAGAGTAAGAATTTAAAAAAAAATGTCTGTCTGTTTGTCTGTTTGTCTGTTTGTCTGTTTGTCTGTTAGTCTGTTTGTCTGTATGTCTGTTTGTCTGTTTGTCTGTTTGTCTGTTTGTACACGCTAATCTCCGGAAATACTGAACGGATTCAAATGAAACTTTTTTTGTTATATAGCTATTAAGCCTGGGCAACATATAAGGTATAAATTATTTTGGAAAATAGAACGCCTGATGCAGAACCATAATGGTCCAGCTAAACTTTATGAGATATAAAAATGTCGCCTTAGTAAAAGTTGTTCAGCCTGATGAGCATTTTCCAGAGACATTAAGTCCACGCGAACGAAGTCGCGGGCTTCGGCTAGTTTAAAATAAAATTTTATGGAAGTGTCCAATTTATTTTGTTTTGTGTCTGTTATTTTATTATTAAAGAGATCTAATATAGCCCGTGGTTCGATTTATTACGGGTATATCACTTCCACGGTGTATAACTGTTGAGCCGGGGCAACTTATAGGAACACCTAATGCAGAACCATAATGGTCCAGCTAAACTATGAGAACTAAAAGTTGTTCAGCCTGATGAGCATTTTCGAGAATCATAAAGCACGCAATGAAAGTCGCGGGCTTCGGCTAGTATATATTATGGAATACTTGCCTCAAATATACAAGGTGAGATAATTGAAAATAATCCCTGGTACCATTTTCATGTTGGTAAAAATAGGCACGACGAAAAAAATTCAGAGTTTTGTTTTCTGCATCGGCCTTATAAATTTTTTTAACAAAATCTTTCAAATTATAACATTTGGCTACAATGCGTTCATTACTATTTCCGGTGAATATCATAGTTGTTTTAAGACACCTGAAAAATATTAATTCATTAACTTTTACGTAGGGTAAACTTCCAGTGATTGAAAGCCAAGTCATTGATGGGACCACTCCAAGTCCTCCCGTGGATGTCGTAGAAGGCGACTTAGGAAATACAAGCTAAACAAAGCTTATAAACATCAATGAGACCTCTCCAACCCGCCTGGCTGGCAAGGAGAGTGTAGGCCAAGTCCTCGGGCTGCTCTGGCTAAGTATGGCTCTGGTAGTACAGAGAGGGAAGTGCTCCAGTATCGTGCTCCTGCAGTGGAGACAAAAAGACCTGATGATGGTGATGATGTCCAATGACTCTTAGCGTTCAATTACTGGAGGTTTATCCTATACAGATAAGTAAGTATATACATCTTTATGCCTAACGGGGTAGACAGAGCCTTTGCTGTGTGTACAGATCTAAAACCGTAATACCCAAAGGCCACGTTCAGCCACTGTTAGGGCGTGAAGGTGGCCTGACAAGGTGGGAAAAAGAAATCAACAGGTTTATGAATAACTGCGTCTACCGACGTCTGTGGGCAACAGGCTTGGTAATAGCTAAGCTGAGATGTAGACCTCGCGAGTTATCCCAATCCGTTAAAGTTAAAAAAGTTGTTCATACAAAAAAGTTGCGTTTTAATAAGGGTAACAAAAGAGCCCTGTGGCATTTTTGAAAATTTTTCGATATGGCTGAAATAAAATATTTTTAAAATTTACCGCCATAGTTCCACCGCCATTTTGAAAAATTACCAAAAGCTGAATCGACAAAAACATCTATATAATTTTTGAACCGTTTCACAAGAATCGGTTGAGAAATGCGACCCGTAGGCGAAAACAGTCTGACAGACAAACTAACACAGGACAGCCAGAAAAGCATTTTTGGCCAATCTCGAAACTGAGACGCTTCGCTCGTTTCGCTCGCTTAAGGGGGACTCTTAAGCGAGCGAAACGTTACCTTAGACTTCTCTATACAAACGTAGTCTATGTTTAATTTTGGAACCAAAAAAAAAAGAAATTTCAATTATCTACGGTAATCACCGGTTTTCTACACTAAAATGAAATTTCCCTTACTGATGGTCAAAGATGATTTAACACACTATATTCTATTTCAAGTTCATATTTTTAATGTCGGAAACCAGTTATTACCCTAGTTAATTGCAATATCTTTGAAATTACAAAATTTTACCGAAATCGGGCATGTCGTTTCGAAATAAAACGTAGTCTACGTTTGTATGGAAAATTGTATTCTGGTCTAGGGTAGGGGGACTCTTAATCAAATACAAATACTTACCTCTTCCAAGGGCTTTTCTTAGCCAAACCTTCCACGAAGAAATCTAATATCATAATATTTGAGTTAAGAAACAGTATGAGTTCAAAAAATGCAGCCAGTATTACTACGATATTATAACCTGTAAATAATGTAGATATATAGGTCTAGCGTCTAACTCAGTCAGTTCCTGAGGTATGAGGCCGGTACGGGAGGGGTGACAAATGACGTGACATGACGTGTCCTAACTGTCTTGCTATACACGTGATACATTTTAATGCAAATATCTCTTACGATATCCTTATGATATTTACGAGCGTGTACCTAAGTCAAATAGATCAATATTGAGGCGTGTGACAATAATAACAAAAAATAAGCGGCCAAGTGCGAGTCGGACTCGCCCATGAAGGGTTCCGTAGTAGCAAATAACATAATATAAAAGTCTTGTAGTATGTTTTTTTTAATTTTTATATTTGAGTTGATTGAATGAAAGGTAAATTGCCGTTTATGATGATGACGTATTAAAAAAAAAACTACTTACTAGATTTCGTTCAAACCAATTTTCGCTGGTAGTTTTCATGGTAATGAACATCATATATATTTTTTAGTTTTATCATTCTCTTACTTTAGAAGTTACGGGGGGGGGGACACACTTTTTTCCACTTTGGAAGTGTCTCTCGCGCAAAGTATTCGGTTTAGAAAATAAGCGGCCAAGTGCGAGTCGGACTCGCCCATGAAGGGTTCCGTAGTAGCAAATAACATAATATAAAAGTCTTGTAGTTGTTTTTTTTAAAATTTTATATTTGAGTTGATTGAATGAAAGGTGAATTGCCGTTTATGATTTATGACGTATTAAAAAAAAACTACTTACTAGATATCGTTCAAACCAATTTTCGCTGGTAGTTTTTATGGCAATGAACATCATGTATTTTTTTTAGTTTTATAATTCCTTTATTTTAGAAGTTACGGGGGGGGGGACACACTTTTTTCCACTTTGGAAGTGTCTCCCGCGCAAAGTATTCGGTTTAGAAAAAAATGATATTAGAAACCTCAATATCATTTTTGAAGACCTATCCATAGATACCCCACACGTATGGGTTTGACGAAAAATAAATTTTTGAGTTTCAGTTCTAAGTATGGGGAACCCCCAAAATTTATTGTTTTTTTTCTATTATTGTGTCAAAACCTTAATGCGGTTCACATAATACATCTACTTACCAAGTTTCAATAGTATAGGTCTTATAGTTTCTGAAAAAAGTGGCTGTGACATACGGACGGACAGACAGACAGACAGACATGACGAATCTATAAGGGTTCCGTTTTTGCCATTTGGCTACGGAACCCTAAAAATGATATTAGAAACCTCAATATCATTTTTGAAGACCTATCCATAGATACCTCACACGTATGGGTTTGATGATAAATAAATTTTTGAGTTTTAGTTCTAAGTATGGGGAACCCCCAAAATTTACTGTTTTTTTTCTATTTTTGTGTCAAAACCTTAATGCGGTTCACACAATACATCTAATTACCAAGTTTCAACAGTATAGGTCTTATAGTTTCGGAAAAAAGTGGCTGTGACATACGGACGGACAGACAGACAGACAGACATGACGAATCTATAAGGGTTCCGTTTTTGCCATTTGGCTACGGAACCCTAAAAACCAAACAAGTGCGAGTCGGGCTCGCCTAACAAGGTTAAAAATTTGTAGGTAAATATTATAAATATCTTGTGATATTTATTTTCACATTGCCGTTATGTATTTGGCTCCCCATTGCTGTATTGAATGGCGTTCTATCAACATTTTCCTCTCTGATAGGTATTTTCTGTATCTGAATCCTAATTCACGTAATAAAAGTCTAAAGTACTTATGTATAACCACATTTAATAAATCCAGCTTCCTCTAAAACTTTTCTTAATTTATTGGTCGTGGGAATTTCCTTTCTTACTGCGGATTACGCTTCTTCCTGGAAATCCTGCAGCCATGGCAATGGTTTTTTGTATATTAAACTCTGCAGAATTGGGATTAAATATTCTTGTTTTAAAATATTCTTACACTTTATAAACTACTTGTTTCGTTTGAGTTCTTATTGGAGGACTCATCTTTGGTTGTAAATACCGTGTGCGTTTTACTTGAAGCGACCTGTCCCAATAACACGTATTGACGACAGCAAGCCTGACGCCCGACTGAAGTAAGACTGAAGTTACGCGTCGTTTGACGTTTCGTAAACACACCCCTTCCGTACCGCTCCATACCATACCTCAGGAACTGCCACAGTTAGGTGCTAGACCTGTAGTATTATATATTATACTACATACAACTAGAGTAGAAATTAATATAAGCGAAGAAATATGAGACCACCTATCTAGGGGTTGAGTAAAATTCGATTTTCTGCTTGATGGGTAATAAAATTTAATCACGGAAAACAAAATACTTTTTTACAATGAGTTATCAGGTTACTCACGTATAAAGCCAGCTACAACTCGGTTGGAATAACTGCATACCTGGCGGCCGTGGCATCGCATACAAACGAGGTGCGCAGTTAGCTCGACCGAGTTGTACTGCCGACATGTTTCGATCCCATCCGTAAGTCTTTATCAGGGCGAATCAACTAAATAATGTCTGTGACTGACGTTAGTTTAATCAAAAAACAAAATGCTTAAATATTCCAATTTAAAAACCTACTTCAACACCAAACCGCACAACTGATTTTAACATTCCTATGGGACAACCTGACATGTATGCCCTTTTAAACAAAAGAAAGATTATCCGTTGTCATCCATGTGTCTTTGAGTAATCGAGGAACATACGTACATGAAAAAAAAAACTTGAGAGGTGTCAAGGGACACCCGGATGGATCGAAGTTCGAGAGAGAGAGACAGACAGAGAAATACGCATGGAATTAAATACGGCTTACAGCTATTAAGTGTCGTTACAACTTTTGGTCTTTATATTTTCTGTCTAGCCTCCTTTCGCAACGCGCGACAAGGAACTTCGTTCCAAAAACATACACACATTCGAAGTGATGACCTCTTTCCTTTTGAAGTCGGATAGAAAATATGCAATTCTTATCGAAAATTCTCAGTAATATCGAAACATTTACCTTTAAGACTACTTTGAACCCTGAATTCTCTCTTGTTACCTAAAAATGTCTAAAAAATACTCACCACTAGTCAAAGGAGTCATCTTATCCAGATAAAAATGTTCATCTGGAACATACGCAGCGAGAAATAATTGAACAAACACGTGTGGCAAGTTACTGAACAACAAATTCAGTACACGGTACCAAAAGAACCTAAAAAAAAAACAAATAAAAAAAATATACGTCGACAGAAAAGGCAGAGATCTTATGCCTATAAACGAGCAATTCTTGTTTATATTTATAAATTTATTTCTATGATCTCGGAAACGGCACTTACGATTTCGCTAAAATTTGGTATATGGGAGTTTTTGGGGGTAAACAATCGATCTAGATTAGTCTTATGTTTTGGGAAAATGCGTGTTTTCGAGTTTTCATGCCTTTTTCTTTTCACGCAGAATATGAATAACCGAGCAAAGGTCCCCCGGGTACTAAATATAAATACGACCAACTTTATAGTCTACTTCACTTTGTATACCTATTCTAAATCTTTGATTTCACTAGCTTTGTGCGTATGACGTCTGTCATCTCGGTACACGAAATTTGATTGTTAATTCCTTATTGACTTTCAAAAATGAGGAGGTTCTCTTATACAACGTCCCTTTTAATTAACTACAAATACTTTAACTGCTGCTTCATTTAGGGTGGAAAAACAGTTTAGTCGCATAAAATAAAAAATCCGCAGGTTAGTTTTTTTTTTCACTTCTTCTAACAAAAATATTAAATTATTTTTGCCATCCTCCTGTATGTGGTCTACTAAAATTCATTCATACTTCTAAACACTTATAGGCACCGCCCATCGCCATCTATCTCCCTCTTACTGTAGCAGATTGTGTGTGATAGACAGAGTCATTAATGCCAGTCATTATCATTAATCCTACGTACAGTACACATACATCTTTGTAAGTAATAGTAAAACAATATGAAATAAGCAAAGGTACATACCTGTTACAAATTCAGAAAACCTCAAGCAGGTGCATGAGTCATGGCCTCATGGAGAGTATTCCGTCAATCTCCAAATGGACCATGAGGTCTTATGCGACTGCGCTTTCCACCCGGGCTTACACAAACATTCACACTGACACTTTAAGACCAAACGAGTTGGCATTCAAGCACTCAAAAATACTTCAAACGACGAAATTTAACTAACACACTGCACTGTAGTAGGTACAAATTCGTACATTATCTACGAATATTTAGAATCCCCTGCACTCTGGTGAATGCATTACTTTTGAAACAGTTTAGATAGTTAGGTACTATTATCCTAAATAGGTAAATACTTAGCACTTATCGGCGACACTACGATCAACTTCTGCAAAGCCGCGAATAGAAATTTTACCTATTTTCATGACGGAAATTGCCGGTTAATTTCCAATTAAAAATGGTTAAAACACTTTTGTTAATAATTAATTAATCACATCACATGCCACCTAGATAGGCCTATGGACTCAAACAGACTGAACGAAACAAACGGAAAGCCGGCTAGTCAAGGCTAGGTAGGTACATAGCGTCTTGGCGACACGAGGCTAGAGTGAGATGCGACTCAAGGGAAGAGCGAGATAAAACTGTCGAGCACGTGTTTGTCGGCACTGTGTCGGCGAATGGTAAAAGAATTAAAAAGATACCGCTTTCGTTTACGATTGCCGCAAACGGCTATTAGAAAAGTACAAAGAAGTGCCGCAGTAGCAAAGAGTTCTTACAGTACAGATGTGACAATTGTTTTTTAACATCCTCAATGAGAATATTGTAATGAATACATACATATTTTTATCTTTTATTTTAACTTGTAAAACATGTTTCCGATTTAAGATCTACTTAGGCATACTTACCTTTGAAGTACATTTTTTAGTTTATACGATGGTATTAGTCTTTAAGTATGTGAGGAACTACACAGTACATTAAAGCTACAACCTCCTATTTTGGGACCTATTATTGGGAAGAGGATTTTGACCTGGGATTTGGTAGTTTTAAATTTCCATAATGAAGAATAGTAAATATCTCATGACTTAATTTTTTTATAAAACGGATTGGTAATTGGTATGATAATGGATACACCGATTTTTATTTATTTATTGTTTGAAAGGTGACTCAATCAAGAGTTTATTTTTTGCTAAGATTTAAAATTTTACTCAGCCGGTTTCGCTAGCTTATGTGCTGAATCGCTAAGAGTGCGATATATCTTACAATAGGTCTAATTGCACTGACCTAAACTAACTAAGGTGTCTAGTCGGAATGATATTGTGAGTGTGTACTACAATAGCAAAGCTATGGAATGAACCGTCTGTATTTCAACTTTTCTATGGCAGTAGCTTCCGACAGCTGAAAGTTCGATGACCGTAGGTATTGAATGGGTTTTGGAAGGTGATATTTTAAATTAATGAATGAATATTTGCGTAAAAGGGGCGTGTACAACGTAATAGTATAGTAAACAAATAGTACGCAATACGCAATGTCGTCTACAGGATGTTGTATGCGTCTATTTAAGGAAAATTTGTAAGTGAAGTTATCTCGAAAACTAACCTGCGGATTTTTTATTTTATGCGCCAAATCTGTTGCTTCTCCTTGAATAAAGCAGCAGTTAAAGTATTTGTAGTTAATTAAAAGGGACGTTATATATAAATAATAACTAGACAGTTCACATTTTCTCAGATCACGTTTCATATTCATTTATTTATTTCACGTTTTTATGTACATATGATAAGGTAGTTTCCAACCATTCAAATCAGATACTTTTTCAGAAATGTCAAAACAAACATTTTCTATGGGTTCTGTTTTTATTGGTTCTGTTTCTATAGGTTCTGAAATAAAGCCTTCCGGAGTCAAATTGACCTGTGACCATAGTGACCATAGTGTAAAATTGACCAAAGTGTATATAGATCTGTGACCATAGTGTAAAATTGATCAAAGTGTATTAATGACCATAGTGTGAAATTGACCAAAGTAGCAAAAACACCAAAGTTGAAAAATGACCATAGACTAATGACGTCGTAGTTTCTTGGAGTCAAACAGCAGTCGCGCTATTTAAGGCTCCTCCTTGCGCTAGCGACCTTGAAAACACAAAAAAATTAATTTCTCTTTCTGTAAATGAGATTATTAGAAACCCTCGGACAACTTTTTAGCTAGTATCCTGAAGTTTCATTAGAACCTCGAAAGTCATTGAAATAAAATACCCTGAATTTTCCTTTGCAAAAAATACTAATTAGCGTTAAACGTTAGCGCGGGGAGGACCCTTGTCCCCCGACCCTAGACTTCTCCATACAAACGTAGTCTACGTTAAATTTTGAAACCACATGTCAGATTCCGGTAAAAATTGGTAATTGTAAAGAAATTGCAATTATCTAGGGTTATAACTGGTTTCCTTTGATAAAATTATGAACTGGAAAGAAAATATAACGATTTAGAAGTTTCCCATACTAATGGTCAAAAATGATATAAAACACTATATTCTATTTCAAGTTCATATTTTAACTGTAGGAAACTAGTTATAAACCTAGATAATTGCAATATCTTTGAAATTACAAAATTTTGCCCAAATCGGACATGTCGTTTGGAAATAAAACGTAGACTACGTTTGTATGGAAAGTTGTATTTTGGTCTAGGGTCGGGGGACCCTTAAACGTTTAAATTTGGTAACTAAGCGCGATCATTTCGGGGACACTCGCGAGATACAGCGGTCGATCTGCATAATGCCGGTCAATTGAATTATTCTTCCGCAACAATAAATCTCATATCACTTGAAAAATGGATAAGTATGTCACAGAAAAGTAACATAATTCTGCAACGTTTTATTCTATTAACCGTATCGAATAATTTATTTTTGACCCAGAAAACTTTCATGTTATGAATTGGTCAATTATTTCTTTCTATCCAACGTTGCAAATATATTGATCCGTGAAATCTCACTTTTGCTATACTAAAGCCGTACCAATTAATATTGTCTTCGCCCAAACTAATGATTTGTGATTTGCATATAGATGTCGTGTATACTCTGAAGAAGCTTAGTATATCCCACGTCGTAGCTTTAAGACGAGCCCGGTCAGATTTCGCGTCGCGCTGAAATAAACAAGACATATATATATATACACCACACACACATACATATATATATATATATATATATATATCACCAAATGTTTTCGACTGACTGAAAAAGGAGGAAATTATCAATTCCGTATATATTTTTTGTATATGTGTAACGCGATATTTTCGCCACTTTTGGAAAGATTTAATGATTTCTTTTTTATTTGAAAATGTAGTATTTACCAAGTTAGACCCATATAAATTTAGTCATAACTTCTTAATTTTTTTATCGTAGAAAATTCTGCACTATGCAACGTGGAAGAGACTTACCCGTAATAAATCGAACCACAGGCTATATGTACTAAGATCACTATAGTATAATGATATAGTATTTTATGCAACAGTTGTATAAGAGGGTTCAAAATATGCGAGTGGCGCAGGTTACGATGCGAGCTTTAGCGAGCATCGTAAGGAGGCGCCATCGAGCATTTTTTGACGTACTTATACAACGTTGCATACAATAATTTTTCTACGACTATATTTACTAAATAAAATACAAAACCAAACAAAGAAAATATGAAAATGTTTGACTTACATGTTTGGTAAATCAGATTTAAAATATACAAGTACTGATCTATATGGTATCTATGGTACACTTTTTTTTTGTTGACGTCTTTTTAGTGACTATATTAAAAAAACATTTTTTTCTTATGTTGGCAGTATGGTAAAACTCTCCGAAAAAAAAAAAAATTCTTGGTCTATGGCTAGCAGTATCGTTTTAGTGAAATAACGACACATGTGCTATTATGAGGCATAGAGTATAGACTTTTTTCTGCAATCATATTATCAATGTTCTTATATTAGTGTTCAGAACCATTTAAAAGACAGATAACAGTACAGGAGTAGAAAAATAAAATAACCTTTATCCTATAAAACTAAAAAAAATCGATATTCCGATATCGATATGTCGATTTTTTTTCTTTTTGATTGTTATTTTACATTCATTTCATTAAACTATACTTAGTTGTCTAAAATAGCCCGTGGTCTTTTAATAGCCTATTAATAGCCCGTAGCCCGTCATTATATTATACTTAGTTGTATAAAAAGCCCTTCCACCTTGTATACATGTCTATAAATCGGTATTCTCATCAAAATTCTTCCATGCTGGTCTGGGAGAAAAGAAAAAACTTAGAATGTACCAGCTGCTTCTCTACTCGCGCAGATCGTAAGAGTCGATCGAGGGAATTGGCGAGATTTGAATCATGGTAATAGTCGATGCGGCTAGCAAACCATCACTATTTTGATTCCTTTTCCATCTTAACGCCCACCACCACGCTAAGCGTGGCCTTTGGGCCTAACGGCCCTGGGCTATGTCTACCCCGTCAGGGATATAGACGTGAAAACGTATCTGTATGTATCAACAAAATTTATTACGTGTTCTCATTATGGGATGGAATGTAGACTTAGGGAGTTTTTGGCGGGAAGTCAAGGGGTCCAGTTGGAGTTTGCTTTAAATTGTTTTGCAAATTGATTCTAGTGGACTTCATAATATGAAATTGGTGTAGTTTAGTGTTATAAATGCTCATTCTCATGAAAAATGTGTGAAATGTTCAAAGTGGACAGTCATAGTGGTGCGGTTGTAGTGATATTTATTTGCGGACTGCGGTGGGCGTCTTTGGGCGCCGTCCGCCACTCAATCGGCTATGAAAACCAGTGGACTCGTATAGATTTGTCGCCAGAAGCTCCCGTGAAGCAATCAAAGGACCTATACCAACCTTTGATTGTATAGTCAAGGGTTTAGGATTAGGAAAAAAGAAGAGATATTACTAGACACTGGCAAAATAAGCTTCAACGAAGTTTGACCGCCATAATCAAGAAAAGTAAGAAAAAAAAATGTAGACTTACCTTAGGTATAATCTGCAGGTTCTGTTTGGGTCGGTCAAGACAGATACTGCTGTCTGATAAACCAGCAATACTTGCAGTGTGTCCACCCAACACCCATTGGGTATCGTCTGGCGCGATGGACACTCCTCTTTTAAATTCGATATCTTCGGTTATATTCATTTTTATTCAAAGTTTTACTTCAATGTCCAATCTTTCTGATCGAAAGTAAATTGAAAGCTGTCAGGACTATGCATTGTATTTTTTTCAATGTTGAATATTAGAGTCATAGAGTAAATTACAGCATAGAGATTTGATAGCTTGTTTGGTTTTTGCGTTTGAAGGTGAATGTTGAAACACTGTTGTCAGATTTTTTATGTTAAAAAAGGTGTCTGGTCTAGCTTTGGTGATAATGGGAGAAAAAACAGAGAACATTGCTGCGTACTCTAATCTAAACAAATGTTACAATAGAATCTTAATTAAACTTCTTCAATATTTAGGACCCACTAAAGAAATAATACCAAAGTTTTAAATGGGAAACGGTTTCGCGATATAAATCCATTTAGCGGCGGACGGTTGGGAGATATGAGAAATTATAACGGTGCGGTCACATAAAGCGCTTTAAACGCTTATGGCGAAGACGCTCAAATAACAAAAGAAGGCAAACACACATATTTCCCAAATCACAAAATTTCTTAGATGATGGCAAGTAGTTTCTGAAATTTGCTTTATTGTACGAAAAAAATACTCAAAGACTTATATTATTTGTAGGAAAAATACTATTACGTTTGTAGTAAGATAATTTTGCACTCGTCCGTGGCTTGGCACATGCAAAGGCCCTTGAATATTTGGTAAAAAATTTAAGTGAAAACTACTTTAGCGGCGTTGTGCACTTTTTTTGGAATGGGTAAAAAATGTTAAACTCGCGTCAGGACACGTGACCTGATCGAAAATTCGTAAGACGGATGGAGAGTAGACAGCTGGCGCGGCGTAGGAGAGGGAGTATCCCCCTCTCTTTCTACGGCGCGGCGAAAATGTATGCCTGCGCCTGCTGTTTCGTATATCAAAAATGCATAACGTTAATATTCAAGTTTTCACTTCTGCCGGCATTCCCAGAGTGCAACCCGTCGTTTTTTTTTTAAACTAAAAACTGACTTCAACTCCGAACTACACAACCGATTTTGATAAATTTCTATAGAACCACCTGACAAGTATTTTAAACATTAAAAAAAAAAACAAATTGGTGCAGGCATCTTAGAGTTCTTGGGAACATAGAACATAAAACATACATTTTAAATAACATCACACATAGGTACATAAAAAATAATTTACATTTTAATTGATAACCTCTTTTGTAAATTCGGTTAGACTAGTAGTTCGCCGCGAACTTAGACCTCGCGATTATTATTCGCTAGTTTATAGTTCTCTGTGTTATTCGCAATTCAGTTTCCTTAATAACTCCTAGATGGCGCTATCCAAAGTTAGAACGCGATTTGGTTTCGTTTGCTACATAATCGCGGTATTTCAAAAACTATTGAACCGATTTTGATGCCCAACGAACTTGAAAATTCTATTGATAT
Source organism: Acrobasis consociella (assembly GCA_963555685.1). Taxonomy (NCBI): domain Eukaryota; kingdom Metazoa; phylum Arthropoda; class Insecta; order Lepidoptera; family Pyralidae; genus Acrobasis; species Acrobasis consociella. The sequence continues at coordinate 2,891,280 of OY743107.1, forward strand.
TTCCTACATGCCTTCCCAATTTCATTGAAATTGGATTATTGGTTCGGCATTTATCGCGGCACAAACATACATACATACATACAATGTGTTTTCGCCTCAACTCGATTTAGAGACCTTGCTCGCTTCGCTCGTTCGGTCAAAAAACAGCGTCGTCTTGGAACGATTTCCGTGATTTTGGCTTAGCAGAACCAGTTTTTCTAGGATTTCACAGAACAATAAATCGTGGCAAAACTGCAATACATACCTATGCCATTCATTTCTTTCTTATCTTTATATTGGCTAGGTATTATTTTGTTATATAAATAATTATATGGAGACCGATTAAACTAATTGCGTAAAAGAAATTCCACTGCAGGTACACGTAAATAGACCAGCAACACAAGAAAGAAAGTAAGTAAAATATTTTATTTGGTGCATAGAAAATATACAATTTTGTATTATAATAATATATAATAATATAATATAATAAGTCATTTATTTCAGACACAAAACCCATATTTAACGCAGTTACACACACAGCTAAAATATAAAAATAAAAATATAAAAATAATTTACTTAAATAAAATTAAAATTTGTCAATAATGCGCAACAATAGCCTTATTTACTGTTGCCGTCGCGGTGCACGGAAGACCAATACCTAAAAATCGGACTGTTTAGGTACTCTGACAAGGTCCGAATGATCTCATTCTTCGAGTCCCTGACACGAGGCCAGAATGATGCGATGCGTGACCTTATTATTGCGTAGTAATCAGGGACACCGGCGGCGGCGAACATGCCCGACGCGCTGCAGTAGCAAGGCAAGCACATCAGTATGCGGAATGCATTATTATACTGCACCCTAATGGCATTACGAATTCGCTTGGTACAGTTCACCCACAGCTGACTCGTGTAGAAACATTGGCAGTATGCTCTAAACAGAGTGAGTTTTACACGGTCTGTACATCGCGCAAACCTGCGCGCGATCATGTTGCACCGTACAGCCAGCGCCCTACGCTCGCGTTCCACGTCCGCGTCATCGCGAAGATCCTCCGTGACTATGTGCCCCAGGTATCTAAAGCGTTCCACTCTCTCCACTGATGCATCATCCAAATACACTCTTCGCATAGCGCTCGCAAATGTCCAGAAGCTTTCTTAATTAATAATAATAATTATGAACTAATTGAAACTAATACAGTTCAAATTAAAGTATGCTATTAACAAAGTTATGCAACCAAAAAGGTTTCCACTCAGCTTTAGGTAGTCTGATTTAAAAAACCAAGACTTGCTGATTTTCAGACAACCGTATCAAGTCATGGGTTCAAGTAGAATACAGCTACATTATACATTATCACGTCTTTATCCCTAAGGGATAAACGTAACCTAGAGCCGATAGACCCAAAGGCCACATTTAGTATGAATTGTAAACAAAAAAATTAAACCAAATAGAAACATGTATTGCAAATTTGGGTTCAAATCTCACTCAGGGCGAAATTTTTCGACACATGTTTTAATTTGGATAAAAATCTGAGCATTATAATGATGTTGAAACCCAATAATTAAAATATAAATATTCATGAAGGTACTCTTAAATATATTTTGTAATAAAAACGCCCACGTTTAACACGCTACGTGTGAACACGCTTTAATAGGTTTCATCTACAGCTTTGCTCGGCTGAATTTCTTATTAAATTTTACAGCCTTAGAGGTTGGTGCGAAATATTGCTGCATTTTTTGTGTATTTACCATTGTTTTATGTGATATGATATTTTTTATGATAACCAATTTTAAATATATCCTCATCATCCGAACGTATTTTCGGTTGCATCCTCAGCGGAGCCTCCATAAATTAGTCGTACAATAGTGACGTCCTATTTTTATGTCTAACCAAATTAAACTTTCTCATCTGTAAGCCGTCATTTATTTTAAAAATAAAATTATACCTTTTACTTAAATATTTTGTAACACTGGCAACCGAGAGAAAAAAAAGTGGAATTGGTTGATCGCATCGGCGAGTGGGGCATTCGGTGCCGGACAGCTTCGGAGAACAGAATTTGTAATAAGTGAAAGGGTGGCATTAAAGCGTCTTAGATTCAGCCTGCTGGTATTTTATTTCGAGCCCGGATTAGAGTAAGTTTACACATCTTACGTTAATGCTCAATGTTGCTTGACACTGAACGTGGATACGCAGTAACGTCCGTCTTGCATACCACTTTTGAAGTAACATAGGTGATTTGACGAGGTTACTGGTTTTAACACTACGACTGACCTCCGCCACTCAAATGGTAAACCAGATCCATTATCCTTGGATAGGTTTGAGCAAACGCTAGATGACGTTTGGAACCCATAGTTTATACTTGCCTTCCGAAAATCATCTTTCTTTTTGGATATAAAAGTAATTCAAGCCAGCAATACCCTAACCAGACTAGAACGAATTATCACAAAGTATGCTTCCAAGTGGGATTCGAACCCACGACCACCGGATCACAACGCAGACGCCTTGACGACAGGAATGTTGTACATAAAGTATAAACGATCTCAGCAGATACATACATACATTTTCACGTCTATATCCCTAACGGGGCAGACAGAGCCCGGGCCGTAACACCCAAAGCCCACGCTAGATTCAGCAGGATTGTAAGAAAATGCTAGAAAATGCTGGATGCAGCTTGTTCCGATCAGTCGTTTTATAAAAACATGGGGAAGGAACGTTGAGTTCACAGAAAACTTGTTGAAGGATTTCTGAAAATATACCTACCCCGTATTACAAAACAAGAGTTATCATTTCTTACAGTGTGTAACTTATAAAATAAATATTATTATATCAAATGCAAAAAAACGAAATACGAGAAATATTGGAAGCTAGAAAACTGCCGTAACACTGACTTATTCTGTCAATACTCAGGCATGTTTACTTACGGCTTACGGCCAAAAGGTAAATGTCCAATACAAGCGATTCCAAGATACATATGACCTCAGTGGCCTATAACATACTTATGTCTCATTTTAATTGGCGTAACTTTAACTCAATCTATATAATTTATGGCTTTTTTTCATTGATCGTTAGCTGAGTCAATATCACTAAAAAATATCAATCTATGATCAAATATAGCATGCGCTCTATTAGCAGTAAAAATAAATATCCAAATGCGGGTATGGTTTAAAAAATTTTTTGTACCGTAAAACGCTAAACGATTTATTTTTTAGAGGCTAGATTATTCATTTCTAAAAAAAACGGTAAGTATTTAATTGAAAATTATTAAGAATAGTCTATCATTAATATTAATTTCCGAAAGTAGAGGTAAAAGTGAGAAATTAATCAAATTTTTAAGCTATTGCATAGCTTCTATGGCAGGCCTTGAGCGCGGGGACTGAATCCAGAAATTCCGTAACGAAAAAACCTCACGCTCTCCACTCCGCCTACCATGTAGGTTGCCGCTTAGTCTCCGTCGTCCGTTTGCGACGTTGCCGTCCTTCCTTGTATCGAACCACCTTAATGCAATAGCTTTACCGCGGCAGTCCCCGAGTGCCACACGTCTTTTTTTGATATAACCTAAGTACAGATAAATGTAATATTTTTTTTAAATAAATGTACGCTGACCACTTTTTTCTTAATCGAGCAAGATCGGAAAATTCTAAAGAAATTCCTGGTGACAATGCCAATTGGGAAGAAATGAATTATCGATTCGGAAAGCCAAAATATCGATAACGAGCCAGACTCAATTATCGACACCACTTCCGCAAACATTCAAGAAGTGCGAGATTTTGAGAGACAATTTTATCATTCATTAAAACGATTCATCACAAAATGTCTAGTAGGAAAAATAGAGAATAGTATTAGGGTACGCATATCAGAAGTAAATTGAGCCAAGGCAGAAATAATGTAAACAAGGCAGTAAATGTCCACGGTTGAATAGGGTTTGTACCTCTCAAGACTAAGTAGGTATTCAGTATTGTATGTATTAAACGAGATAAGGGAAAATATATTTCCATATGGGCATCATAACTTTTGACACTCTATTGCATAAGATTTCTAGTAGTTGGGAAATAAAATTGGAAATACAGTAGATGCTAATTAATTTCTTGATATACCACCGCTTTCTGATTGAGTACCCCAGCATAAAACGTTATTTTCCGATAACTCTAAAACTACTGGGGGTACAAATTATACAGTTTGACTTAAATTTACAGGGCGTTTGGGACAGAATATCTAATATAGACAGACTATCAAATTCGGTAAGTTTCTGCCCCAGTAACGCACATCTATAAACGCATCGAAATTGGTCGTTCCGTTTGAGAGCTGAAGGTCTGGAGTTAAAAATAAAGGTCTATATAAAATCTCGCTGATATTATAGCAAGCCTTTATCACTCCGTTTTTAATTCTACCAATACCCGTTGCGTCACGTACATTCTACTTTGTAACTACTCTCCGGTATACTTTGCACTTATAAAAATGTGGTTAGCAACCACGTCCATTCTTGAAAGCGATAGATGTGTTTGATTGATGATCGTGATATGACGTGAATATAAAAATCTTTTTCATCTCATCTACTCAAATAACTATATTTTCATCCCAAAACATTTGGAGCTAAAGTTTATGCTGATTCTCTTGGACTGAAAGTGAAAAAGAAAATCTCTAGGGATTAAAAACAATTTGAAAACTGAATACGAGAGTAATTAATGTAGAATCAAAAAAATATTTTTAAATACAAAAAAAGGGCACAGCGGTCGCAATTTTTTAAATTATGAATATTTATCATCGTCAACATGAATAAATGTAGGTAAACATTTTTATGCTCTTCGCTTCGAGAAAAGAAACATCATGGCAAAGAACCACCATAAGTGAAATTGCTTTATGTAAAAAGACCGCACTGAAATCGGTCCATTCGATATCAGACAGACCGACAGAAATTAGCTTCAAACATATAACACCCCTGATTTTTGTCGGGGTTTAATAAAATAAAAATGTTTAGAGGGAATTTCGGAAATGAAACCGAAACTCCCACTAAACATAAATGAAGGTAGATACGACATCGACCTGCCGTTTTATCCGACGTAAATGCGTTAAGTCAGGTGAAAAAGTACGCGAGTTAGGTAATAAAATCCATTCTTGGGGCAATTCCGGATCCAACATGTAACAATTTGGCCGTCTTGCCGGCGACTTAATAGGTTTAGTGGCAACTAAGGATTTTCATAATGTTACTCGATTAATTTGTGTTTGTGTGTGTACAATACAAAAAAATAAAAAACATATTTACCTTTACATACAAAGATTTAAAATATACAAGTAGTGTTCACACATGAAGTTTATTCACATCATAGGCCTTTTTTTTATTGCGTTCACATAGCAACTCTTGCTTGACTATAGACACTCAAGCGTAGTACCCATGAAGGTAGAGGGAAAAAGTATCACCTACATTAAATTGGGAGATACTGGCCAATATAAAAAAAATAACCGAATAAAAAGAACAAGTTTGTTTGAAAAATATTTAATGTCAAAAAAAACCAGGAAATAAACAATTCAAAGTGTTTTCTTTTTAGTAGCTAATGGATCTATCAAAATAAACATCATGAGCGAAACTTATAAAAGAGGAGTGTCGTTCCAAGATGATGCCCAATGGGCGTTGGGAGATACCGGCAGTACACTTTCCGGTTTTTCACAAAGTGAAGAGTTTCGGCTACGTTCTGATAATAATCTGCAATATATACCTAAGGTAAGTCATGCAATACAAACGCTCTGCACACCAGGGATTGAAATATAAAGGTATAAGGGTATGGTACCGGTAATAAATAACGATACACCTTTGATTTAAAGGTAGAACCCTAACGGTTGACAATTACGGTAGTGATACAGCTAAAAAAATAATTATTTATTAATAGGTTTACGGTATTTTATACTTTAACTAGCTGTGCCCGCAGGCTCCGCTCTATATCCTTACCCGGGTCTCAAATTATATACATACAAAAGTTCATCTACACCTCAACTTATCTACGATCCAGCCATTCTTGAGTTGTAAATGGTGTTACAAACACGATTTTGTTCTTTTAATATATATATATATATTAGGATATTACCGGTATCTTAACTGAAAAACTTTTATATCATTATTTCATTATCTGAAAAAGAAAAATGATACCGCAATATTACGATAGGGTACCGAAATTTTACATGTAAGTAGTTTTTTTTTATATTGCATCTGTATGTCATAATAAATTAATACCATAGTATAGGGACAAATCACATTGGTAAAGCTTGCCACATACTTTATTTTATACGTATAAATAAACACACACAAGGATCATTTGAATTGTTTTCCAACTTGTCCTGGCTGGAGATTGAACCCGGAACCTTCGACTGGTGAACTAGCGTGGTTACTACGCGGCGGAGATCGTATACACTGATAATCGTATTTTTACAGAAAGAGGAGAAATTAGAACGGCCTTTACTTCAAGCTACATTATGGGAACTGCTTTGTTACTTCCGCATTTACACGGCAACAACCGCGAAAACACAACTTTTTCATGTGATGGAACAAAACATTAATACGTATGTTTTCTTTTGTATGTAAGGAGACCGTAACGCTAAACGTTGCAGATTATTATTTTGTTAAAACTAAAGATATTTACCTTAACAAGTTGTGGTCGCATCCTCAACTGTGCCGCTTCAGGGCCCAGGGTACGCTTTCCCTTTTCCAAAAATACTATGACATTGGTCACCCAAAGATTCCGAAGACCATGCGAAATTTAGAAAACTTGCCAGAACAGATTAAAACGATTTGGCTAAATTTTTACGACCAGACGCCGCCTGACGTCAACTCGCCTCCATTCTGTCCTGTTAGTGGTTACTTGGGGGTGCGCGGGAGGAGTTAGGTAGGAAACTTTCCATTTGTCTTACCTAAAATTTGCTGCCCTATGCTCCAGCCTGCTCAGCCTACTGGTAAATTCGCCAGTGAGTATCCATGGACTGGACTGAATTTAGAAAATAGTTTCAAAAGGTTTAGGTATATTTTGTTTGTTACACCCTGCATACGAGAGTTAACCCTTTAAAATTCAAAATGCCTTTGCCAGTTTTGTCGACTACATTATATATTCACATACATAAGGTTAATCTAATCTAAAATTTTAGTTTCTTTTGGTATCGCCTTTTAAACACAATTTTCAAGAATTTCCCACACGTGTTCATCCAAGTATTTATAGCTGCGTACGTACCGCAGGAGCACTTCTATATTGACAAAATGAATCCTCTGACATATGGTAAGTTGCCTGTTTTTATAAACTTTAACAAATTTATTGTCGAAGGGAAGTATAGCACTTGTCCATAAACAAAGACCTTTTTTGTATAGAGAAAAATATGAGTATAAGTGCGTTACTTCCCTCTTAATAGCTGACCAAATTCTAATGTCATATTTTTCAAGGTGGGTCAAAGCATCAATTGACTTCATTGTATTTTGTTTTTGCCATGTGGTTTCCGGCAGAGTAGAATAGGGCCACTCCAGTCCTTTCGTGGATGTCGTAGAAATTACTTAGGAAATATAAACTAAACAAAGCTTATAAAGATCAATAAGGCCTCTCCAACACGTCTGGCCAGCGAGGAAAGTGAAGCCAAGTCTTCTTGCTGCTCTGGCCAAGTATGGCTCTGGTAGTAAAGAGAGGGTCGTGCTGCAGTGAAGACAAAAAGACATGATGATGATGAATTATGTTGTTAGATACCATAAGTCAGGCAAAAGCGACATAAATTAATGAAATTAATTGCATGATACAAAATATGTTACGTATACGATATAATGAGGACTATACGATTATTTTACAGGCTACAACTTTGTAGTAATAGCTGCTACGTTCCTAGAGCTTCTACTTTTAGCAAATTCTGACGTTTATTTGATTGACTACATTGTTGAAGGTCTAACTAAGAAATGCCCGTGGAATTTGTAAGTATACTTGTATATTATTCATTTACCAATAAGACAAAATCGTGCGCAAAAAAAAAAAAAATAGTTATCTGTTCGTTCGTTCTAGGATTGGAGTTGTCGATGTCGGCGTCAAGGGGTCCCTAATTATAACATACATACATATGATTACGTCTGTTTCCCACAGGGGTAGGCAGAGTATGAATCTCCATTCCTACGATCCTGACAGACCTCTTTCGCTTCATCTACACTCATCACTCTCTTAACGCATGATCACTCTCTTCACGCATGATCACTCTCTTCACGCATGATCACTCTCTTCATGCAAGATCACTCTCTTCACGCATGATCACTCTCTTTTCACGCTTGTCCGCCATTTGAGGGTAATTCTGATCTGTAATTTTTAAGAACGTCTGGAATTTGGTCGCGGCACGTTCTTCAAGGACTACCCTGACCCACTCTTCTACTCAAATTCACTTTGTAGACCCTTTTAGTAAATCTGCTTTCACCCATCCTTTTTACATGTCTGGACCATCTCAACATTCCTCTCTTTAAATATTTGTTCTGCACGCCTCATAAGCGAAGCGTTGAGGTGGGTACTACTGTCACTTCGCGCAAAACATCTGATTTTTCAAACTTAAAATGTCTTTATGTATCATACATTGCACTTGTAAGATAATATATACACACACATATTAAGAAAAAAACACTATTTTTAACACTCATGATATTTTTGATGTCATTTTTGTTATTTAAACTAGTTAAAAAACAGTTAAAAAACAGTTTAAAAAAGTTCTGTCTTGGACGTCCGTGTGTCTGTATGTGCGGAGGCTTTTCTTGTTAACACGATAACGACCGAAATACTTTACTAATCGAATCTTTTTTTTTCTCTTACGCTTGAGTATGCTCCGGAATAGAACCTTTTCATTTTTTAGGGTCTGATTCGATGTGGTTTAATTATTATTAAATAAACAAAAAAAAAATATCGACTGTTCTTCATAGTTTTAGTATATCTATATATATATCTTTATTTTTTGAATTAAAAAAAATATATGGACCCTTTGAGGCGTGCTCTTTTGGATTTTCCAAACTTATTTTTTTTTATTTATTGCACTTAAAACCATATCAACTTAATGCTAGGCATTGTCTGCCAATTCACCTTTGGGACGTAATAGAAAAGATGATAGATGGAGTGCAAGCTTAACTAGACAAGTATATCTGAAGAAATAAATTAGGGCATATATAATTAGAAAATAAACCATTAATTGCCCAGCAGTTGGACACATCAAAATACTAGTCAAAAAAGACAAAATAAGATTAATAAAAGAAAAAGATTCGTGGTCGCAATTATTGAATTATATTATTTTTTGTTGATTATACTAACTTTGTTTTTATCTATTGTTGCAGTTGTAGCACTCCAACAGTTGTGTTAAATATTAGTAAAAAGAAATATACAGTCAATTGCTTGACCTTAGAGCAATTTGGTCAGAAAGTTAGAACGGGCACGTCGCAGAACCTCACACTTCATTTTGTTAATAGGGTCTATTTTTTTAAATACCCGAATTCTACCACTGAATATTTTCAGATATCCCAAATTCTACATTACAGGCAAGTTGTTTATTGTTTACCTCTATTTATACAGATAATCAAAATAAAAACCTTAAAAAAACAGAGTAAAAAAACGTGGTTGTCTCCACGGTCTCCACGGGCTAGTTCATCGCAGTAGTATAATTCCTTGAACGAAGATACAACAAAAAGCAACTTTTTAATCAGATAAAAGAAAAAGGTGACAAAACCTATTCTACTCGCAGTGACGACGCGAACACGCGTATGACGGCGACTCACAACGGTTCATAAAATTCATGGAACAGAAAAAACTAGATCAAAATTTCACTCGTCGTAATATCGCAGTGAACTCACCCGTGGAGGCAACGCCAAGAGCGAGTTCACACGGCATTTGCATCAACGTAGCGCTGCCGCTGCGTCGTTTAACAAATATAGAACCGTATAATATATTACATATAGATATATATATATATATATATATATTTATGTATAATATAGTACACATTATGCAAAGCGTGATGGGTGACTACTTTGTACCAATACTGGAATAATACAGCACCTGTGGTGGCAATGCGTCATTTTTTGCGTTGCGACGACGCAACGGCGTCGCGTCCTAGTCTGAGCTGACCCTAAAACAACAACATATATTTTCAGACAGCGAATTGAACAATGGAAGATGGCATACAGTGGATCATCTTTTGGATTTTATTTTCTCTTCATTTGGCTCGTCGCGGCATTTCATTATAATCAACTTTTCAAAAAAACTGTATGGAAGGTATTTTTTGGCCGATGATTTTACAACTTAGTTGGGATTGGGTAATCCACGTTCACCGATACACAAAGATAGACGGACCAATTTAATCACAGGGTGATCCCTGCCGATTGTTGTATAGTATAGGATCCCGATATAGAACGACCTTCATCGAGATGCTTATTTGATGAAATGTATTTAATGTTTAATTTTATATGCAAATAAAGATAATGCATATGGGTTGCCTAACATATTTCAGTCCAGGATATGATTAATTTTTTTTTTAATATTTCACCGGCTTGCTTATTCGACAAATTCTATACCAATCGAAAGTATGAAGCCCATAGAATATCAAACGTTAGGTTGCCTATTCTTTCTCAGTCAGACAGAACAGGTAAATCGACAGATCTAGCATTTTGCACTGGTCTGATTATTGAATTAAAATTAAATGAAAATAAAGTTTATTTTATTATAAACACGGTAGTATTATAAACATAGAAAACCTAACGTTTTCATATTCTATGGGCTTCATACTTTTGATTGGTATTGAATTTGTCTAATTAGCAAACCGGTGAAATATAAAAAAAAATATATTAATCAATCATATCCTGGACTGCAATTTGTTAGGCAACCCATATGCAATATCTTTATTGACATATTAAATTAAACATAAAATACGTTTCATCAAATAAGCATCTCGGTGAAGGTCGTTCTATATCGGGATCTTAGACCAGTAGAAAGACTGACAGGTCTAGGAAACTTTGAAGTGATGACATAAGATTTTTTCAGAGTAATTGGTCGTAGGTTGCGCTATCGGGATGAGTAGAAGGATATGGAGGAACCTTAGTCCAACAGTGAGACAGTTTAGGTTAAAGAGTCTGACTTCCGCACGTTGGGTTCCGTACGATTATTTATAAAATTGACTACTTGGCGAAACTGACAAATTTTAGAAACTGGTTAATAGTACTGAAATCACGTTTGTTGTATGGGAGCCTCACTTAATTATTTATTTAATTTGCTTTCTTTTCGCATTTGCTGCTATAGCGGCAACAGAAATACATCATCTGTGAAAATTTGTCTAGTTATCACGGTTTATGAACAGACACAAATAGAAAGACAGAAAGACAGTCTTACTAATAGGGTACCGCTTTTACTCTTTGGGCACGGAACATATTTGATGCATATACTCCATGCATATTTGATGGTAAGTGGTTAAGACATGTTCATAATCTGAAATACCAGCGTATGCATAGATACACCCTTGGTATTGCAGCTTGCAGCTTTCTGTTATCTATAGCCTTAAGGTTGAACTAGTCGCTGACTCGAACTCACAAGGTGGGCGTGGCCTAAAGCATGTTGTTTCATCTAACATTGTGGCGGGCGAAAGCAGTGTGGTGAAACGGAGTGACAAAGTAGGTAAATCAAGCGCAAAAAAATACTTATAAAGTCATGTGGGAAAAGGGGTTTTAAGCAAAAACTATTGCCTTAATCAATTACAAACAAAAATTATTATTATCTATGATAGTGAAGCGGTGTCGGTGTGGTCTCTGTTTTGGAGATTTTACACTTCTTACATTACTTATTTACGCCGAAAGTTGCGTAAAAATTAGCAAGAAAAACGAATCTTTGATGGCTCATAACTTTTTAATGGCTTTTTATTTTACTATTCTGTATCCATACCGACAACATTTATGATGAGACAAAACGATATCATGCTAAACTTTCGAAGTACAATGTCAAACAGTGGAGGAAATCCCCTCCGCAATTTGTATGGAAAAAGTATCGACTAGTTCAACCTTAAGTTGCAGGACTCTACCGAAAAATCTTTTAAATCTATTGTGTGAACTATTTCTTCTAATGTAGTCTTTGAAAAATGTTTTTTCTTCGTCCTGTTGTCACATACTCTGTCGCTTACTTATTTTCCTTGGCTCATACTCGACACAGTTCCTCCACTTCTTTCTATATCTCATCTCTTGCAGGATTCCCTTAGTTACTCGATGACCTGGGGTCGTCTATTTTTTTTCAGCTAACCTAACCATCTAAGCCTATATGAAAATTTAGACTGAGCTTTGAAGTTAAGTGATACATATAAAAAGTCAAAAAACCATAGCAATTCCTTTTTTTTTTAAATATTTGTGCCACTTTTTGAGGTTCTGTATCTTTTTACTAAGGCTCCACTTTCTGTCTGTTTGTCACCAGGCTATATCTAATAGTAGTTTTTAGCCTAATACTAAAACCAGAATAAAAAAAATATTTAAGTGAGGCTTTCATACAGTAAACGTCATAAATAAATTGGTACGATTTTTTTAATTAATTATATTCTGGGTTGATTAAGATGTTACAAAAGTTAGTCTTTATGTTAATGCATTCTTTAACAGTCAGCCTTTAGGAAAAACAACAATTCATTGTTTTGCGATTCTACGATTTTTTTAATATGCAAAAATAGAAATAAAGAAGGCGCGTTATATTATGTAGAAAGAAGAAGATTTAAAACTGTTCTGTTTTCAGATATTACATATTTCCAATTGGATTGAAAATGCTATATATATGGCATCATTGGCATACATTGTTTTAATTGAAGACGTACTAGGTAGTAATTTAGAAAAGTCGATTATACATTTTAAAAGTAAAAAGAATACAAGAGAATTGGTTAGTATACTACCTACTATCAACGTTTTAAGATTTTTAAATGAAGGTTTTGGATGGAAGAGCCGGACAATTTGTTTATTTATTTATTACCTAATTAATATTTAATTTCATTTGATTACTTTTCTAAATTACTGGCTCTTTTATTTCGGGACCTTGTAAATTTTAAATGTCCCTTGCGATTAAGTTTCGCTCGTGCCATTCAAAATTGTCCGATAAAACTAGTGAGACCAATAAGGTTATTCGCTTAAAACACGATGTATTAAAAAATGGACACATGGAATCCTAAACAGAAAAGATTATTTTTAGGGAATGTTTATAACAACCAAAACTAAAACTATTTTAGATTTATATATTTCACCAGTCGCATAAGTTCCATCCCAAATTACTACAAATATATCTCCAAATCATTCCCTTAAAATGAAAAATGTTGATAATGGATCTCTTGAGACCAAAATTTGGCATTTTCTAGTCTCATTAGTACCACAATGAAACGTTACTAATGCTACTTTAACGGTCGCAGTAGTTCCATCAGATGACTTTTCATGGAATTAGTGAGGCTGAACCTCCCCGCAACTCGGTGTAGCATAGAGTTGCTCCGTGGTGTAGTGGTTTGAGCGTTCGGCTCATACCCGGAGGTCGCGGGTTCGATTCCCGGCGGGGGCAACGACTTTGTGTTGTTGTCTTAGTTTGGTTATGACATTGTAGGCTGGTCACCTGAATGTCTGATAAGTAAGATGATCCGTGCTTCGGAGGGCACGTTAAGCTGACACTAGTGTTAGTCACTAACACACACGATAAGAAGAATAAGGTTTATCGGTCATCTTACAAACTGCCATACAAAAATGACAGACAGTCGGGCAAACTGTGTCGATCCACGGGCGTCACACGTTTACTCACACACTGATGCGTTAACATAACAGTTGGCAGCAGCATGGATCAGCACTTTTTTACTACGCTAACCTTTTGCTCTGAAACGTCATTTACTAGAGCAAGAGAGAGCAACGGAACGCATCAGCACGACCGGTACTGAAGCGTTCCGTCGCTCACTCTTACTTCTAGCAAATGACAGTTCTTGGCGACAGAAAAAGATAGCAAGCAGCATGCGAAAGTTCCGTTCCGCGCTTACAGATGAGATTCCCTAAGGAATATCACCATTGTCAGTCTATAGCTAACTAAGTTTTACTTTCCACTTATTTATGAAGCGAATTTTTTTTATAACTAGCTATTCCCATTCCAATTCTGGCCAAGGCTCCTAGCCCCCTTTGTGTCGTAACCAGAGATCAGAATCATGGGTGCTATTTGCTATCAAAAGTATGAATATGACTAAAAGTCCATAACATCATTCATTTAAAGGGAAAGATTGTGTATACTACAAGCAGTAGAATAATCTTCATTTGAAATTTGATTAATGTATTTACATTCATTACTAAGGTGCTGATTCTCGAGAAATCCTAGGAATTTTAGTCATATCAATATGATTGATAGCTAAAGCACTCGTGATTCCGATCTCTAGTCGTAACATAACGAATGAATTACCAAATAAATTTATTTAATATTACAGATAGACATAGATTTTGTATCAGAATCGTTGAATGCACCTCCCGTTGCTCACGTATTATTCGCTAGAAGTACTACAGAACATACTAAGGTAAATATATTATATTATTAAGTATTAACCTTGAACGGCCTTATCACAAGAGTATTTATAAAAGCGGTTTAGCTTTAGCCACCCGAAAGAAAATACCTCCCGAAATAAGTCTCCTTGTCTTCGGTATTGTCAAATTCATTTGGGAAAGTAATGGTATAAATAAATATAATAGAAAAACATTCTCCAAAAATTTTAATGTTTGTAAAAAGTCATCATGTATTGGCGAATATTGAGTACCGTAAACTTTACTTTGACTTATTCTTCTTCTTCTAACATTTAAGAGCTGGGCTCTTGTCGGTGGAGTGCTTTCCATGTCTCTCTTCCTTCCGCTAAGTTCTTAACCTATTTATATGTTTTCACGTTTATTTTTCTTTTATTTAGTCTATAAATTTTCTTCTGGGTTTTCCTACTCCTCTATTTCCTTCTATTTTTCCTTCCATTATTGTTTTGAAGAACCCATCGTGGCGTAGTAGATGACCGAACATTTTCCCTCTTCTATTTTCTATAATTTGTATTATTTGTCTTTTCACTCTCACATCGTCTAGTACCTTCTCATTTGTAATTTTTTCTGTCCATTTGACTTATGGGATAAATTTGATATAAACTTCGTTTGATTTTTTAAACGCACTTATCTATTTATTTTTTTTACAATATGTAGCTTCATACATTATACTCATCGTGTAATGAGTCGTAGTTGTTGGAACTGACCGAGTCAGTTTAAAAATATTAAAATATGTGAGTACTCAAATACAGACACTATGTAGTATCTAAGGTCTTAAAAGACCTTGGATACCTTCTAAACTAGAAGTTGTAGGTAGTATCGTAAATACACGAAAAGCAACATGAGCTGTTCATTTCAACACTGAAAGTTCTTGCGACTGCCATCACCTAGAAGAGCTTTTTTACTGTAGATATTAACATTATTTATATGTATTTTTTGCAGATGCAATATAATTATTACAGTGCATCACTGATTGTTTCAAATTGTTTTTATGATTTCTTTATCGGATCTATAAATATATTGATTATACGTTATTGTGAAGTTACCCTTGGAATCAAAATTGCATTTTCAGATACAAGTTAGTATAGAGATTTTTTTAACAATTTTATCTTAAAAGTAGAAACGATCTTATTTTACACACTGGTCTGGCAGAGAAGAAAAAATCTACCGGCGAGCGGCTAGCAACCCATTACAATTTATATTATACTAGCCGAAGCCCGCGACTTCATGTCTCTGGAAAATGCTCATCAGGCTGAACAACTTTTACTAAGGCGGCATTTTTATATCTCTTATAGTTTAGCTGGACCATTATGGTTCTGCATCAGGCGTTCCATTTTCCACAATCAGTTATACCCTATATGTTGCCCAGGCTTACTAACTATATAACAATTAGCATGTACAAACAGACAAACAGACATACAGACAAACAGACAGTCATTTTTTTTAAATTCTTACTCTATTACTACGTCTTCATCGCACCCAATATTTTTTTTGGAAATATATTTAATGTACAGACACACTTTTTTTACTGTTTTATTATATGTATAGATAATTTATCGACCGTTACGCATAGTGCTAAAAAAGGCCTTTGGGTCTTGCGGCCGTTGTGTTATGCCACTATGGATAAAGACGAGACAGTGTGTGTACTATGTACTAAAATAAAATGTATCTTAAGGTTTTAGCCGACTTCGGCAAAGTCAAACGAAAGGGTATTGAATCTAGCTGTCTATGTATTTATATATGTCTGTTCTAATATAGCATCATTGGCATCCGATGCGCTTATTCCATTTTTACAAGTGAGATGTCAAATAATTCCGTCAGTGACATGGCTACAATTTGTATGCAATAAATATACAACGTGGAAGGGATAAACCTGTAATAAATCGAACCACAGGCTATACTAGATCACTTCATTGTATTGTATTGTATTGTATAAGCCCTATATCCTGAACTCTTGGGTTGTATTGGTGTTTCTTATAGGATGTCTTTGAGTTCAGTGTGCCTTTTAGCAAAGGCCTCCTCCAACCACTTCCTCCGTTGCCTCCTGTCTCTGGCGATCCTTCTCCAGTTAGGAACTGCAGTAAGTTTTAGCTCGTCCTCCCATCTTATGTGTTGTCTTCCCCTGTTTCTTTTTCCGTCCCTTGGATACCAGTGAGTAAGGGTTTTACTCCACTTTTCCTGGTTACTATGCAACACATGGCCAGCACATCTCCACTTTAGTTGGTCTATCTAAGTGAGTATGAGTATGACTACTCCTGTTTTTCTCCTTATTGTTGTGTTGCGTATTCTTACTTCTTTCTTTATGCTTAACATGCTCCTCTCCATAGTTTTCTGGCAGTGCTCTAGCATATTTCTGTGATATTTTGTGAGTGCCCATGTTTCACAAGCATATGTCAGGCAGGGTAGGATGCAGGTGTTGAAGACTCTACGTTTCATTCCTATTCTTAGGTCTGGGGATTTCATAACTTCTTTGTGCGCACTTTTCCAGGCATTTTGTTATTCGTCTTTCTATCTCTTTTGTGTTCATGTCTTTATGTGAAATTATCTGGCCCAAATACACATATTCTTCTACATATTCCAGAGGCTGTTCATTTAACTTAATATCGTAGTTTTCTGAGTTGTCTTATGTGTTCATTTCACACACATAATTATAATGATAGTAAAATATCAATCGCCCGTGGTTTGATTTACTAAGGATATGTTCCTTCCACGTTGTATGTAACGAATTTTAAACACAAAATATTGCGAGACATAAAAAATTGTTAAGTCCATCGAGTCAGTATCAAATTGAAGGGTCTTAATTAGCACATTTCAAAAATATATACATTGCCTGTCGTAAACAGCTCTCGTAGTCAGGTATTCGTTTTTTTAACGCTTATCTTGTTACTTATGTGTGCCTTTTTTTCTTTACCAGATATAAACAGTTTTTTTTACTTTTATCCAATATTTTTCTCTCGTTTCGTTCTTGGTAATATTTTCATCATCTTCCTTTTTATTGTGAAGCTTTTAACGGACTTTTATATGTTTGTAAGTATTATTATTTTTATATCATAAGAGTTGCTCGCTTGGTTGATTGTTAGGGCTCAGACAGACGAACGGCTGTATGGCCGCAAAGCAGATCGGCCACCGTAGTCATCGCCCACCGTCGCCATTTGCTACGGACTATCATGCGACGGTCGCCGTCTATTTGCAACGGTCGCTCGTCTGTTAGAGCCCCTTTTCTTTCTTCCTTATAGCCTAGAGGTTAAAAATTATTTACGTACATTTCAATAGAAATCTCCCCATAGTAGTCGGGTTCGTTTGTTAAACGACTCCAAAAAATCAGGTGGTTATAAATTCGTGGGAATCTTTTTGGAACGTAGTTCCTTATCGCGCGTTGCAAAAGGAGGCTAGACGGAAAGAATTAAGACCAAAAGATGTAACGACACTTTTTGCAATATTTGTAAGCCGTGCGGCGTGCGCGTGTTTCTCTGTCCGTCTCTCTCTCTCCTAAATCGAAAGGAACTTCGCTCCATCTGGGTGTCCCTTGACACCTCTCAAGTTTTATTTTTTATGTATGTTCACAGATCAGGCACCGATTTGGAAAATTCTATTTTGAAAGGGCTATTATCCTTGTCAGGTTGTCCTGTTTTATATTTGGTCTGCAGTGGTCCTATAGAAATTTTATCAAAATTAGTTGTGTAGTTGGAGTTTAGTTGCTTTTTAGTTTTGAAAAATTATTAAACTGATAATTTGTTTCTCATTATTTCCTAGGTAATTACCTTAGAGTGCCTTATAGAATGCATCGTCTATGAATGGAGGTACGCAAAGAAGCTGATGGTATCAGTATTAGCTGTATTAATGGCACTGCTCTTCTTTGGTCTCGTAGGATATAGAGTAAGTATCCAATGACTAAATAAATATAAGTAGAAAAGACAACATCTGTCGCTGGCATACGATATTATAACTATACTCCATTTGGTTAGGTGTTTAAATAAATGTAAACAATCTTGACATTAACTAACTCTCCCCTACTGTAACTCTCCCCTAACGTAACTCTCCCCTAACTTAAGTTACTTCCGTAACAGACCTCGGTATCATCCTCGATGAAAAACTGTGTCTGGACACTCATGTTCAAAACATTATCAATAAAGCCCTTAAAATGATTGGATTTGTCCTTCAGTCTTCCACAGAATTCAAAAACCTCTATTTATATAAAATTTTAGTTCGATCTCAACTTGAATACGCTGTCCCGGTATGGAATCCTTTCTACAAAAAATATACCCTAGCCATCGAAAAAGTCCAAAGTAAGTTCTTACGAACCATGCATTACAAATGAAGTACAGATACTGTAATCGGTGACAAGCCATTGTAATTAGTTTAACAAAACATGATACTGGCGATCGTCTGTAAGAGCTCTAAACATTCAAATGATTATTTTTAGCCCCCGAAAACAGTTTGACGTATCTGTAGCGCCTAAACGAATGGGCTGATTTAGATTAGGTATTTTTTGTTTAAATGCTGATTTCAACTAGCTGGTTTGTAGCTGTATGACGGAAATCGGTACAGAGCGGTTCAAAAGTTATAATGGGATTAAAAGAGGGATGAGCAACCCAGAGTATGTAATAACACTTCTTGATGGCCCAGATCATGTAATAACACTTGATCAAAATAAAAAGGTTAAATTTGTAGATTAAGAAATCGGTATTTTGATAATTACAAAAGTCAGTTCAGCCGTTTAAAAGATATTTGTGGTAAACGCTTAAAAGTTAGGGATTCTTAATATACCAAATTATATACCGTCTTATTATAAAACGCAGACTAACTTTGTTACTAGGTATAAGGAATAAACCATTATCCGACCAAATCAAGTTAACATCTAGTAATATGCCATTGTCTTATCTAAAAATGTCAACGGAATTTGGTCGGATATTGGTTTAAACCTAGTAACAAAGTTAGTCTGCGTTTTATAATAAGACGGTTATTGTTTTATAGAATATACCAAATTATTTATTGTTTTTCAGACTTTACCAAATTGGTTATTGTTTTACAGATTCAAGTAGCCTGCTATGTATATTTCAAAAGCACCGTGACGGTAGTGGAAATATTTTGCATATATCTTCTGTATCCTCTGGGTAGGCTGATAGAAGATATGGTTTTCCACAGCGGTACAGCACCGAATAGTTTAAGAGTATGGAGCTTAAGATTCGTACCAATTTATGTTGCTGTAAGTAAGCTATTTTTTTAAAATGGAAACTTTTTTCTGCCTGGAAAGCATTTTTTGAGATGGAAAAAGAAATTTTACCCTCGACACCAAGTTTCACGGAATGCACTAGTTTTTTTCTCGATGTCTTCCTTGAATTAATGTTTTAGGGAGCGGAGGGGGGGAACAAAGCCGCAAGACTGATATCGTGAAGAGGTAACAAACAAAGAAACAAATATACAAACTCGCTTTCCTAGTTGGGATACGACATTTCTAATTCTAAAACCAATAGAAAATTGTCCAAGTGCGTGTCGGGCCACGAGCAAAGTAGGGTTCCAAAGTTGCGAATGCCAACTTTGCGTCAAAAGGGAACGAGAAAGGGACCGGTACCGACGAACTTTTTACTACCTAGAACTAGCTAGCTATTTACTAATATATTTTCAATTTATGTTTCAGTATAAAATGTATACTATAATAACTCAAATAGGCAAGTTAAACTTTTTTAATAAAACTGAGTATCTATGGTGGCTACCCATAACATTTATGGTACTTGGAATGATTTACGCAATCATTATAACCGTATTTGTGGATAAAAGGGTACGTATGTTCAATATTTTATCGCCCCGTGGTTCCAGCAGAGTAGAATATGACCTCTCCAAGTCTCTCCGTGGATGTCGTAGAAGATGACTTGGGAAATACAAGCTAAACAAAGTTTATAAACATAATGAGATCTCTCCAAACCAGGCCAGCGTGGAGATTGTAGGCTAAATCCTTTGGGTGCTCTGGCTGGAGATCATGCTTCGGAAGTGAAGCCTGATAAAGAAGCTTTTCATGTAGCTCCTTTATTAGTTAGGGCATTAGTTATTTATGAAAAAATTACTTAATACTAGCTCAAGCGCGAAGAAGTCTCTATTTCAACTTGATCGAAAAAAAATTTGTATGTCTTGTTGTCCCGCTGTCCCTTAGCAGGAATATAATTGGCGACAAAGTTTTGTATAGAAAATTGATCAGCACCTCTATCGTGCAAAGTAAGAAAAAAGCAGCATGACGTCACACTTTACTATGGTCTTGATCGAAAAAAAATTTGTATGTCTTGTTGTCCCGCTGTCCCTTAGCAGGAATATAATTGGCGACAAAGTTTTGTATGGAAAATTGATCAGCACCTCTATCGTGCAAAGTAAGAAAAAAGCAGCATGACGTCACACTTTACTATGGTCTTGATCGAAAAAAAATTTGTATGTCTTGTTGTCCCGCTGTCCCTTAGCAGGAATATAATTGGCGACAAAGTTTTGTATGGAAAATTGATCAGCACCTCTATCGTGCAAAGTAAGAAAGCTCGCAGCATGACGTCACACTTTACTATGGTATCGACAAGGTATCGAAATCGAGACGGCATTCCATAATTTATTGTGTTAAAATAATTTAAAATATATTTTTTTCCTTTTTTAGAGCTGGACAGCTCTTTTCTGTCCTGAACCTGAGTGGGGACCCATCGACAATGTTTTGAGATACTGCCGAAAAATTTTTAGAAGTGATGAAGTAAGAAACATTCATTATATTATTTGAGTTTTTAGTTTTATAAGTATGTATATGTTTATTTTTGGCATGGCATGGATCTTAGATTGAGAGGTGTTGTTCCCCTTAATAAAATTGACAGAGTAATTAACAAAGTATCAAAAATTTAACAAAATAAAAAAGCATCATTTTGGCTCTAATTTGTCTTTGGTACAAGAAGTTCCTTTTCGGACGAAATGGACTTGGCGCCCATGCGCCAGGGCATAGGGGGCTAGGTGAAAAAAAAGCATTTATTCGGTATAGGACAGATTCGGTGGTTGGTGTAGGTCTTTTTTCAATTAGAATACTTTTTGGGGCTGAAATTTTTTGTGGGATTTTAAGAAGGCTTCAATTTTTGTAACTTCATTCTTATTATAGTTTCCACATTTAAAATATTTGTAAAAATATCAATTATTTTTACCAGTACATAGGATCCCAAGCTGACCGAACTCTCAGCCGGTACATGATCAGCAAAGCCGAGGCAGAGGTGTACCGTTTGGATATCAGATACGACGCTCCCGGCAGACGGTCGTGGGCTCCGAGTCCCGTGCCTTCAATGCGATACGAAGATGAGAAGAAAAATGTGTAGTTTAGTGTTGTAAGATGTACTGTAGGTACAATAAATTTAAGATTTATGCGAATGGTTTTATTTATACGTGCTATTGGTAACAGTATACAGGGACAACTGTCATTATTACATACTATGTTGAATACGTATGAATACTACATATTATGTTTTTCTACACTAAGAGCCTGAACGACCATAAGTATAGCAACTGTAGTAAATTCATAAGTGAACAAAATCCAAAGCAGCTCTGTTCAAAACATTAATTTGATATCAAATTCTAAACTGATCTCTGATGACAAATTTTCAATATATTTAATTCTTTTTTCACATCAATCTGTGCAGACTTGGCCAACAAAATACCCGGTCGTATAACAGTCGTGCGGGTAGCGTTTTTGTGTCGCAATAGAAATAATGGGATAAAAATTGAAAATATCGCTTGTCCCACTATTTCTATTTTGTATTTCCATGGAAATAGTGGAATACACCCGTAAATACCATAGCGATAATAATAAAATAATAACTTATGAAAGCAATTATTCACATGATATAACAGTTAGCGAATTTAGACCTTGTACTGCGGACGAAGTAAGCAAAATAATAGATAATCTCGATTCTAATAACAGTACAGGGGTAGATGGTATATCCATCAAAGCAATTTTAAATGTTTAAAACCCTTTATTATTGATAGGTAGTCAATACAATCAATAAATGTTTGAAGCTTGGCATTTTTCCGGACTCTCAAGTTAGCCCAATACATAAATCAGGACCCAAAACCGATCCTAGCAATTATAGGCCAATATCGGTACTGCCCGTAATAACCAAGATATCACTGCTTACCCGTGTACTACCACTACTTTACATGATCGACTAAAAAAAATTTTTGATCGAAGAACAAAAATGGTTTTCGCCCGAAATCTAGCACACTTACAGCCACCATTGACCTAATAACAAAAATTAAAAGCAATATTGACCAAAAAACATTGCCTTAGGTATATTTATCGACTTTATAAAGGCTTTCGATACGTAAGTCACAAAAAATTACTTGCAAAGTTGAGGGACATGGGCTGTGACATGGGTATCAGTGGTGCGCCTTTAAAAATTTTAGAGTCGTATTTGCAAAACAGGCGCCAAGTTGTTAAGATCGACAAATATACTAGTTCTTCTCAAATTATCTCTTACGGCATTCCTCAAGGCTCTATAGTTGGCCC
This sequence comes from Acrobasis consociella, assembly GCA_963555685.1. Classification (NCBI taxonomy): domain Eukaryota; kingdom Metazoa; phylum Arthropoda; class Insecta; order Lepidoptera; family Pyralidae; genus Acrobasis; species Acrobasis consociella. The sequence goes on from OY743107.1 coordinate 2,914,290, forward strand.
GCTATTGTTCCTTATATATGTGAATGACAAACTCACACTGTACGCCAATGACACATGTTTGTTTTACTTTGATAAAACCATTGACGATGGAGTTACTATGGCACAGCGGGCCCTAAATATCCTTGACAAGTGGTTACTCTATAACCTACTAACTATTAACACATCTAAAACATCTTACATGATTTTGGCAGCTAAAAATAAAGGTTTATAAAATTTTGCACCACAGAATATAAACGGGACTGTTATTTAAAGATCGAACCAAGAAAAGTATCTAGGTCTACTAATCGACAATAAACTATCCTGGAACGCACATATTGATCATGTGAAAAATAAACTAACATCCGTACTTGCAGCTATTCGTAAGATGGCACACTGCATACCTTAAAAAAGTTAAGCCAATTATATATAACTGTTTAGTTAAATCACATCTCGACTATTTAATAAAGATATGGGGTTCTGCGGCACCAACAAACTTGAACATGTTACAGAGATATCAAAATAAAGTTATTAAGGCTCTGTTCCACTATTGCTTCCATACACCAACGAATCAACTGTATAAAAAACAAAAATATTTAATATACCACAGCTTTATCGGTACAATACATGTGTTTTGGTTAAAAAATAATAATAATAGCATTAACTCCAACTTATAGATAACGATCAATCTCAGTAGATCCAATGTCCAGATCCATCATGGATCTAGTGAGATATTATTTTCTCAGTAGATCCAAGGTTTGACAGTGTGGATCTACTGAGAAGTATTTTTAACATAAGAAAAATTAAATAAAATTTACGAACAAAAAATAAAGATCTAATCATAGCAAGAACTAATTACGCGAAAAAGAGAATACTTTTTGAGGTAGCACAGCTGTATGAAAAGTTGCCAAACGAGCTGAGGACGTGTGAAAGCATGAATGTATTTTAAAGAAGAAACTGAAGCTACACATCGCGACCAGCACTAAATTTTTAGTTTGTACTTGTAATTACCTTCATATATTTTATATCTCATTGTAAGTGAAATGTAAATTTCTTGTGAGAATAAAGTTCTTCAAACCTAACCCTAAGTACAAAGTCACGCCTAGTAAGGGTTCCGTGCCTTAATCGCTTTGCCATCATTTTTTAGGTGTCTGTTCCACTGCTGGTAAAAGCCCCTTCCTGTATGGTCTCCTCCAGACCCTCCAGCTCTGTTCTGCGGGAATGGTGCACTTGAGGTGTCACCAGCGTGTCTAACGGCGGCCGCTGACGTTTGCCATTAAGTCCATTTTGGGTCCATTAGTTTTTTTGCCTATAATAAATCTTATAAGCATGGAATTGTATGTACTTCGTACTTATAAGGCATTCTGGCATCAACATGCCTTTCCTAACAAAAAGCAGAAAAATTAAAGGAGGACTGTTAATTTTGCTGCTTTTCCGCAACATCTACAATTTGGCTTATGAGCGCAACGTTTGGAAATTTTTATGCCGACATATTATATGTGGGTATTATATTAAGGGAGGCTTATGCCCAGCAGTGGGTTTTTGAAAGCTGATGGTGATGATATCACATGTGGGATATCTTCGAAAATGTTTATTTGTATCATCATGTCGGCCACAGGAATCCATTGACATTGTCCTCCTTCAAGGATTTCCAAAGGAAGAGGCCTGCATCCAGCGACTTCCTGCAACCTTGCTTATTAAAGTCCGATTTAAGGATTTAGTTAACCAAAATAATATTTTATGAAAAGTTGTATATTGACATCACAAAAAGGACAAAGATACTTGATACAATGACATAACTCATAATGACACAACTCTATGATGTAGTTAAAAATCTTCTACCAGTGTCTTCAACCAAATTCTTTGTCTTCAACATTGCTTAGTTCCTCTGACAACCTAACAGGTGGTCGTCCCACGCTGCGCTTGCCGGTACGTGCCGCCATTCGAGAACCCCTCTGCCCATCGGCAATCGTGCTATGTGCCCTGTATGTGCCCCGCTAACTGCATAAATCAGTTAAATAATAAAAGGGGAAACTGTTAATTAATAAAAAAAGGATGCACATAAAGCGCTCTTGCCGTGTAGTTTTCGGCAGAGTAGAATAGGGCCACTCCAAGTCCTCCCATGAATGTAGAAGGCGACTTAGGACATACAAGCTAAACAAAGCTTAGAAACTACAATGAGACCTCATGTAGGTCAAAGTCCTCTGGCTGCTCTGGCTAAGTATGGCTTAGATAGTGTTGACGACAAAAACGAGAGGGCAAAAACTATGTACAACTGCGGAATATTTTATTTAACAAGAAGATAGATGAAAACATGAATGTGCAAGACCATTGTAAAAAAAAGGAACTCACAAGAAACAATATTTGAAATTTGGCGCTGACTAAAAAAGGAAAAATACAAAATTCTTAGTGGCCAGCATATTTTTTACAAATAAAAATCTATGTACAGTTAATATTTATTTATACGAAATTACACCTTTGTGCGTCGTCTACAATCTCCCTCCTAGTACTGAGGTTACTACAAAGTGAGCAACTCAGTACTAACAATCCGTTGGATCTAGTAGGGTGACGCGTGTCACAGGTCGACACAATATTCCTGTACGAGTGCGCACGTCTACCAATTCGCACGCTTCTATCATCACCAGCATGAGTCGCGTTCACTATACCATGTTGCCAGGAGCCAGGAGCCAGGAGCCTCTGACGAAGTTTGGCTCGATCAGCAAAACATAATCTCCTTCTCGCAAGTTACGTAGAACTATGTGTGTTCTTTTGGTGACAATGCTGATGTAAGTTCATTCCTAAAGAAACCCTGCCAAATCTTAAACTATAAAATTGAGCCTAGTAATAAGCTTATAGTTAGGGAGGCGAATAGGGGAATTTTCTGCAATACTCGAGCGTGGCAGTTTAAGATATGAGAGATACCTTTGACCTAATAGAACAACCTTGTAAAGTATTTAGCTCTATATGTAGTGACGCGCGCCTAGGATAGACGATCAGATTAGTAAAAAAAATCGATAGTCTGAAATACTCGAGCGCATCAGATTAAGATATTGGGGGTTGATTTTAGTGTTTAAAGACTAAATTTAACTAATCTGACGATAAGTCCTTGACGCGGCCGAGTTATAGGGTCGCGAACTTGTAAAAAAAAAAACGTTAATCCGGCATTCTCGAGCGCGATTTTTTTATTATTTATTTTGAAGAATATAATCTAAAACTTACTAAAAATACAAAATCTGCCGGTTTCCGCATGACCGGAAGTGTGGAGGAGCTATTTCGTCTTCCTAAGAACGCGTTGCGGCATATAAGTCGCGAACGATACATTTTACAAAAAAAAAGTTTAAATAAACTTTTACGTTGGTTGTATCTATCGCTTTATTGTCATTCTTAAATTCCCCGTTTTATCAAGGAGAAAGAAAGGAAAAAAATGAAACCAAAAAACCTTTTTCGGTCAGATTAAGAGAACCCACCAACTTTTTTGTCAGATTAAAAAAATATGCTTTCAGGATCCTGTATGAAAATCTGACGCGCTCGAGTATTTCAAAAAAACTTTTTTTTTTGCATTTTCAAAAATTCATCGTAACTTATCGTCGCGCCGAAATCGTCAGTTTTTTTAAAGGAAGCTTCCTTGGGACCTACTTAACACCCCTTCCGAAAATTTGACGCGCTCGAGTAAATTTTTTTTTTTGCATTTTTGACTACTTTATATGCCTACCCCCACCACGCAAACCGGCAGATTAGTATACCGTTGTTATCAGAGGCACTTGGGGCATACGTAGTATGAATATCTGACGCGCTCGAGAATGCCCAAGTAACTGTTTTTTTTAACATTTTTGAAAAACCGTACACGCCAAACCCACCGCTAAAATGGTTTTTACCATACGAGCTTTTCTTTTCGAAATTATTTTATCTTTCGATTTTGATAGGTCTCGACGGCGCCGTTGAATTACGCCATTTAGCTACCTCGCCTCCCTAACTATTAGACAGACAAATCAAACCTACTCTGTGATACCTATTTAAAATTAGTAAAAAATATATAATTAAAAATAGTAGAGTTATTCTCTTTTAGAACGGGAGGTCACGACAAATTTGGTAACGATAAGGGATATGGCTGACTCTGGTTTAATAGAATTAAGAGCACCTCTCTGATGCTAAATATGTTGGTCTGCCTGCGTGAAGTGGTTGCGTTACTTAGATATGGCGCCTGAAAAGTTGGTTATCGTGACCAAAAAAAAATTATAAGGGATATGGCTGAATCTTGTTTCACAGGATGAAGAGCACCTCTCTGATGCTAAATATGTTGGTCTGCCTGCGTGAAGTGGTTGCGTTACTTAGATATGGCGCCTGAAAAGTTGGTTATCGTGACCAAAAAAAAATGATAAGGGATATGGCTGACTCTTGTTTCACAGGATGAAGAGCACCTCTCTGATGCTAAATATGTTGGTCTGCCTGCGTGAAGTGGTTGCGTTACTTAGATATGGCGCCTGAAAAGTTGGTTAGCGTGACCAATAAATGATAAGGTAAATGGCTGATTCTGGTTTCACATAATGAAGAGCACCTCTCTAATGCTAAATATGTCGATCGGCCTGCATGAAGTGGTTGTGTTACTTAGATAGGGCGCCTGAAAAGTTAGTAACCTAGACAAAAAAAGAAAATTATAAGGTAAATGGCTGACTCTGGTTTCACAGGATTAAGAGCATCTCTCTGATGTCAAATATGTCGGTCTGCCTGCGTGAAGTGGTTGCGTTACTTAGATATGGTGCCTGAAAAGTTGGTTATCGTGACCAAAAAAAAATTATACCGTAATTGACTAACTCTAGTTACACAGGATGAAAAGCACCTCTGTGATGCTAAATATGTCAGTCTGCCCACGTGAAATGGTTACGTAACTTAGATATGATGCCTGAAATGTTGGTTATTGTGAGCAAAAAAATGGTAATGCAAATGGCTGATTGTGGTTTTACAGAATGCAGAGCACTGCTCTGTTCCGGCGTTAACAATAATACTAATTATGGTTAACGCCGGAATCTTAAACAGTACAACTGTAAAACTAAGTTTTTGGTAGAAAGAGTTAATTTATCTGGTACTAAAAAAGTAAAAACCGAAAATTTTGTAGTTAGTACATTTGCGAACTACGGCATCAATAGTGTGACACAGGGTAGACAAATTCATGTGTTTGTATGAACGCACGCTACTGTATCTAAGTAACGCAACTACTTCACACAGTCAGACTGACATATTTAGCATCAGAGAAGTACTCTTCACCCTGTGAAACTAGAGTCAGCCATTTACCTTATCATTATTGTTTCATCACGATAACAAACTTTTCAGGCATCATATCTAAGTTTCACAACACAACCATTTCACGCTGGCAGACCGACAAAATTTGTATCAGAGAGGTATTCTTTGTTCTGTGACACTAGAGTCAGCTATTTACGTTATTATTTTTTTCTTTTGTTCACGATAACCAACTTTCAAGCGACATATCTTAGTAATGAAACCAATTTACGCAGGCAGACCAACATATTTAGCATCAGAGAGGTGCTCTTCATCCTGTGAAACCAGAATCAGCCATTTACCTTATAATTTTCTTTTTTTGGTCACGATAACGAACTTTTCGGGCGCCATATCTAAGTAACGCAACCACTTCACGCAGGCAGATCGACATATTTAGCATCAGAGAGGTGCTCTTCATTATGTGAAATCAGAATCAGCCATTGACCTTATCATTTATTGGTCACGCTAACCAACTTTTCAGGCATCATATCTAAGTTACGTAACCATTTCACGTAGGCAGACTGACATATTTAGCATCACAGAGGTGCTTTTCATCCTGTGTAACTAGAGTTAGTCAATTACGGTATAATTTTTTTTTGGTCACGATAACCAACTTTTCAGGCACCATATCTAAGTAACGCAACCACTTCACGCAGGCAGACCGACATATTTGGCATCAGAGAGATGCTCTTAATCCTGTGAAACCAGAGTCAGCCATTTACCTTATAATTTTCTTTTTTTGTCTAGGTTACTAACTTTTCAGGCGCCCTATCTAAGTAACGCAACCACTTCATGCAGGCCGATCGACATATTTAGCATTAGAGAGGTGCTCTTCATTATGTGAAACCAGAATCAGCCATTTACCTTATCATTTATTGGTCACGCTAACCAACTTTTCAGGCGCCATATCTAAGTAACGCAACCACTTCACGCAGGCAGACCAACATATTTAGCATCAGAGAGGTGCTCTTCATCCTGTGAAACAAGAGTCAGCCATATCCCTTATCATTTTTTTTTGGTCACGAAAACCAACTTTTCAGGCGCCATATCTAAGTAACGCAACCACTTCACGCAGGCAGACCAACATATTTAGCATCAGAGAGGTGCTCTTTATTCTATTAAACCAGAGTCAGCCATATCCCTTATCGTTACCAAATTTGTCGTGACCTCCTAATCTATTTGTAAAAGATCGTCAGAAAAGACGATTATCTCTGTGCTCACCATATAGAGTGATACCTACATAAGTGGTACGATCACTGACCTTAATCAATTTTATTTACACAACTTAATAATAACTTGACCTACAGTAAAATAATATTACTTAAATGCTTGACGTGCCTCAAACATAAAAATTGAGTCATACCGAGTCTGATTCTACGTTTCCTTACAATAAACTTTAAACGTCTCTTCTTAGAAAGGCGGGAGCCTGATTATGTTTATTGATCTGTAGCGCTAACGCAGAAGTGAGGTCGCCTCTCTCATTTGCGGTTGGCAAATTAACACAAAGAGTCTTTTCTTTTGCATGATTCAAGTAGTTTATGTTTTCTGTTATAATACATAAAAACTGAGCCCTTTGACACGCTCGATTTTTATTAGATACTACCGCAGTGTGTTCATTTGTAGCCATGTTAGCTTTATTTAGATCAGTTATTGCATTACAAACTATGTGCAAATTTGAAAATCTAAAAAACCGTAAAGACAAGTCACTGTTAACAGCTCGTGAGCGTATACATCAATAAACAATTTGTTTATTTCGTTTAAATATTTCTGTAAACATTTTATTTGCAATAAACCTTAAAACAGAAAAATGCTGTTGGTCCAGTAGATGGGTAATTTTCGTAGCTGTCAATTCTACCTTTCTTTGACTATCAATTCGGTGTGAAGTTCTATCTTTATTATGTACAACTAGTTCACGCGAGTTAGTCACATGGCTCTTAGAACATTCACCAACAGTGTCACCAAAGGAATTCAAATTAAGTTCGGTAAATTTACCGACACAATCGAAATCGTCGATAACGTCAAACGATGCGAGATAAAAAATATTTTCGCTTACCCCTGACTCCTGTGACTGGGCGCAGCCGCAGCAGCCGTGAATGCACCACCCCAAGCGGCAGCGAGTTGCGTACGGCGCAGTTCTACTGCCGTGTCGTACATCAAGCGGGGCTATCAAGTAATAGTTGTCCTCACTGATCAGTAGACGTGGCACAACGCACTCACTACATACATTTTCCTTAACTGAAATCAAATGCTCACAGGTTAAGCTTGTAGGCTACTCACTTACCTATTTATAATATTATCTTTAATTTAGTATAAAATATATTAAATATCATAAACACACAAATACATTATTTATATCTATCTACATTATATATTTAAATATATATAAATACAATACATCTTATATTTTATCTACATTTATCTACACTACTCGCTTACCTAATTTACACTTTCAAAATATATCGTACAGTACCAGTTTGTCGATGTCGATATCGACAACGCATTATCGAGACTTCCGACGCACTAGTCTCGCCTTGTACATAACGCGGTTATATACCGGCGCGGCGCTGCGCACACGCCGCTCTCGCCGCACCAGTCGAGATTTGCACTTGACGCGAGACGCACGCTCGCTGCCTTCGCGCTTATATACTTACGCCTACTGCTACTGTGCTTTGTGAACGTTATATATTTCGCTTCTATATCTTTCTATCGCAACCCTGTGCTCTGAACTTTAATCTTGTGCCTTCCTTCTACTCTATACACTGTCATCTACACTTGTGCTTTCATTACAACTATAATAAATCGTATGGTACGTGCTACTGGATTTTTAATCTGCAAAAAACCTAATCGCTGGATCAACGGACTATTGAGGTAGGACTATAACTATTCTCCTAAGTACCGCACGCCCGTACCTACATTGGTGACCCCGCATCCACATCATTATATTCGTGGACAAAGAGCACGCTAAGATGGCGGACGAAGACAAAGAACATTCGAGCGCTAGTGATGAGAACGTATCGATAAATAAAGGCAATGTTTACAAAGTGAGCATTAGAATTCCTCCCTTTTGGCCCGAAGAGCCCGAAATTTGGTTCGCCCAAGTAGAGGGGCAGTTTGCGATCAATAAAATCAAGAACGATTTGACGAAATTTAATTACGTCATAGGCCAACTGGAAAACCAATATTCCAGGGAAGTCAAGGATATAATTATCAATCCTCCAGCGGAAAATAAATATGAAAAGCTAAAATCAGAATTGATTAGAAGGTTAAGTGCATCTAATGAGAAGAAGATGAAACAACTGCTTATGCATGAAGAGCTGGGAGACAGGAAACCATCTCACTTCCTTCGTTATCTTCAAGGATTGGCTGGCGTGGATGTACCCGATGATTTCATGAAAACTATTTGGATCAGTCGCCTTCCCGTCAGCATCCAGACAGTTCTAGCAGGTCAACCCAGCTCAGCTGCCCTGGAAGATTTAGCTGATTTAGCTGACCGAGTGAACGACGTTGCATCACCTTCTACGAGCGTCGCAGTTGCGGACGCCGCCAGTTCAAGCTCTGTCATCAGCAACCTGACTAGGGAAATTGCAGAGCTTCGCAAGCAGTTCAACCAAGCATTTACTTCTAGTCGAAAAAGTAGAAAACGCTCCCGACCCTCCCAATCAGGACGGGATAGGTCCTCTTCAAGACAACGCTCGCAGTCCAGTTATCGAAAACACCCACTCTGCTGGTATCACCATAAGTTCGGCGAGAAAGCAAGCAGGTGCATTCGTCAATGCGACTACCACTCGGAAAACTCGAAGGGCGGTCGATAATGGCGGCTGACGACTGCCCTCCAACTTCTACTGGTCGCCTGTTTGTAACTGATCGACACTCGAAGACCCAGTTTTTGGTCGATACTGGAAGCGACCTCTGTGTCTTCCCCCGCTCGATGCTGCGTGATCGGCGTACTTCAACGGGATTTCAACTTTCTGCCGCAAATGGATCCAGCATTTCAACGTACGGCTACATACACGTGAATTTGAACATTGGTTTACGTAGAACTTTTCCGTGGCGTTTTGTTGTTGCTGACGTGACACGACCAATAATAGGCGTAGATTTTCTCAATTTCTATCACCTCATTGTAGATTGTCGTAATAAACGTTTAATAGACAGTACAACTTCCGTAACCGCTATAGCTAGTTCTGTAAAAAATTGTATTAGCCTGTACTCTGTAAAGATCTTGACTGGTGAGACTCCATACCATAAAATTCTTAATGAGTTCCCAGAAATCACTCGACCAGCTGGTACGCATCGAAACATCCCGCATAACACTGTACACCACATCCGCACCACCCCAGGGCCTCCAGTTTCTGCAGCGCCTCGTCGTTTAGCGCCAGATAAGTTAAAAATTGCCCAACAGGAATTCCAGTCCATGCTTGACAATGGAACAGCCCGACCTTCGGAAAGTTCTTGGTCCTCACCATTGCATCTCGCACCGAAAAAGGACAACGGCTGGCGACCGTGTGGTGATTACCGCATGTTGAATGCCCGCACTATTCCTGACAGGTATCCGATAAAGCACATTCACGACTTCGCTCATTCTTTAGCAGGGTGTAAAGTTTTTAGCACCCTAGATTTAGTAAAAGCTTACAATCAGATACCTGTCAGCGAAACGGACATTCCTAAAACAGCTATCACCACACCTTTCGGTCTGTATGAATTCCCATTTATGACATTTGGCCTTCGAAACGCTGGTCAGACTTTTCAACGTTTCGTGGACGAAATGACCAGAGGGCTAGACTTCGTCTACTCTTATTTGGACGATTTTTTAATATTCAGCAGGTCCGAAACAGATCACAAAGAGCATTTACGCATTATATTTGGCAGACTTCGTGACTACGGAATGCTGGTAAATACGTCTAAGTGTGTCTTCGGGGCAGAGGAGGTAACTTTCTTAGGGTACAGTATCTCTGCTCAGGGTACCCGACCACTAGACTCAAAAGTCGAGGCCATTAAGAATTTCCCAATCCCTATTAACGTGCGCCAACTAAGAGCATTTTTGGGCATGTTAAATTTTTATAGAAGATTTCTTCCACGTGCAGCCCAGATCCAAGCTCCGTTACACGCACTGTTATCAGGATCGGTGAAGGGATCACAACAAATTACTCTTACAGGTAACTCTTTAGAAGCTTTTGATGCCTGTAAACGCAGCTTATCCGATGCCGCGCTGTTAGCGCATCCAGACTGCACTGCTAAACTAGCACTTGTGACAGACGCGTCGGATAAGGCTATTGGAGCTGTAATTCAGCAGTGGAAAGACGATGCTTGGCAGCCGCTGGCCTTCTTTTCAAGAAAACTGAGCCCATCTCAGGTAAAATACTCGCCATATGACCGGGAATTATTAGCCATATACGAGGCAATTAAACATTTCCGGCATATGCTCGAGGCCCGGCATTTTATAGTGTACACTGACCATAAGCCGATCAGTTTTGCCTTTCACGAGCGAAAGAAAAACTGTTCGCCTAGGCAGTACAGGCATTTGGACTTTATTTCCCAGTTCACGACCGATATTCGACATATATCCGGCAAAGATAATGTTGTTGCAGATACTTTGTCACGGATCGAAGAACTGGGAGCACCAGTAAGCCTAGATACACTTGCCAAAGCTCAATCTACTGACACTGAACTAACCAAATTAATAGACGGTGGATCATCTTTGCGCTTGGTACAATTTTGCACTCCTGGAAGCCAAGTACCTTTGTACTACGATGTGAGTACACCGGCACCCAGACCATTTGTGCCAAAATATTTCCGGAAGCAGGTGTTCGATAGCCTGCATTCCCTAAGTCACCCTGGCGCTAATGCTTCGGCAAAATTAGTGGCCGAAAGATTTGTTTGGCCAGGTATGAGGAAAGACTGCCGGGAATGGGCGCGTTGTTGTATAATGTGCCAGAAAGCAAAAGTACACCGTCATGTAAACGCTCCAGTTAGTGTATTTAACTTGCCCAAAGGACGCTTTACACAGATTCATATTGACCTCGTTGGTCCCCTCCCTCATTCTGATGGATATAGGTACTGCCTAACCGCTGTGGATCGATTTACTCGATGGCCCGAAGCCATTCCAATCGAGGACATTACGGCAGAAACTGTCGCCAAGGCGTTATTATCTGGTTGGATCGCTCGCTTTGGTTACCCTACGAAAATTGTAACTGATCGTGGGCGGCAATTCGAATCAACCCTGTTTAAATGTCTTTCGAATATAACTGGCTTCGAGCATAAGCGAACCACAGCGTATCACCCCGCCGCTAATGGGCTAGTTGAACGGTTCCACAGGCAACTTAAAGCCGCGATAATGTGCCACGCGAACGAGAAATGGACAGAATCCTTACCCTGGGTACTACTGGGCATAAGAAGTTCTTTCAAGGACGACTTGCAATCCTCTTCAGCCGAACTTGTATATGGCGAGCCCTTAAGATTGCCTGGGGAATTTTTCGACCCATCTTTACCTGTTACCACAGACTCTTCCGAATTTATCGCTCGCATTAGGTCATTTGCAAAAAAGTTGCAACCCATGCCTACCTCCCATCATAGTAAGCCCAAAGTATTTATTTACAAGGAACTTGCCTCCAGTGATTACATTTTCCTTCGAGAAGATGCATTACGTGGTTCTCTTCAAGCTCCTTATTCTGGGCCACACAAAGTTTTATCCAGAGGAGATAAAGTTTTTAAAATTCTTCTTAAAAATAAAGAAGTTACGGTATCGATAGACCGTGTTAAACCGGCCTTCATACTCTCTGACCAAACCGAAGAACCCTCCCTAACGATCCAGAAAGATTACGTCACTCGTTCTGGACGACGAGTAAAATTTCCCGATTTTTATCGCCCTTGACGGGCTCTGGAGGGGAGTGGTGTAGGCTACTCACTTACCTATTTTTAATATTATCTTTAATTTAGTATAAAATATATTAAATATCATAAACACACAAATACATTATTTATATCTATCTACATTATATATTTAAATATATATAAATACAATACATCTTATATTTTATCTACATTTATCTACACTACTCGCTTACCTAATTTACACTTTCAAAATATATCGTACAGTACCAGTTTGTCGATGTCGATATCGACAACGCATTATCGAGACTTCCGACGCACTAGTCTCGCCTTGTACATAACGCGGTTATATACCGGCGCGGCGCTGCGCACACGCCGCTCTCGCCGCACCAGTCGAGATTTGCACTTGACGCGAGACGCACGCTCGCTGCCTTCGCGCTTATATACTTACGCCTACTGCTACTGTGCTTTGTGAACGTTATATATTTCGCTTCTATATCTTTCTATCGCAACCCTGTGCTCTGAACTTTAATCTTGTGCCTTCCTTCTACTCTATACACTGTCATCTACACTTGTGCTTTCATTACAACTATAATAAATCGTATGGTACGTGCTACTGGATTTTTAATCTGCAAAAAACCTAATCGCTGGATCAACGGACTATTGAGGTAGGACTATAACTATTCTCCTAAGTACCGCACGCCCGTACCTACATTTAATTTAACTATAGACAAATCTTGCATTGGTAAGTTTAAGTTTGTAACTTTTCGAAACTTAAATTCATATTTATGATTGTCATGTCCACTTATTTGAGTATGCACTATTGGGGCATCTGATTGACATACTTCGAGCCCAAAAGCATTTTTAAACCTAACAGAATTAACACTAGACTGTTCGCACTGTAGGCCTAGATTATCGGCTAACTCAGAGTCAATTATCGACACAGACGCGGCATCGTCCAACAGCGCGTAAGTAGTCGCACTACCATTAGGACCACTCAGCTGCACTTGTACGACTTTCAGCAAGACTTCACTGTGCTGTTGATGCGTCACATGGGCGACCGTCGCACTCGCCTCCGATGAAGTGTCACTATCCGTGGCAGGTTGCGCAGGAGAGTTGTCGACTACTGTTGCTGCTGGTTTTTTCCAATGGAGCAGTTGGTGATGCATCATCCCACAGTTGTCGATATCACAAACAGGCGCAGGACAAGTGTTGCTGTCGTGACGAGTTACTAAACAACGGAAACAAAGTCGTTGTGTTTTGATAAAGCGCCACCGATCTCTTCGCATTGCGCGCTTAAAGTCACGACAATCAGTCAATTGGAGATCGTGCTTTTTGCAGAAATGCACTTCGCGTTTTGGTCCCCCTAAACAGTAGTAGTGGTACACATGGTACGTTGATGCCGGTGATGAATTTCAACATGCTTCGGCAGGATTTCACTATTATTTTTCTTCTCAATAATCGCACCAACTAAAGACAACATTCGTGACTCGCGCATTAAAAAATCTGCAAGTAGTTCCAGTTTAGACTTTCCTTGAGACAACTTATCAAAAGCGTAGTCCGTCCACTTTCCAATCAAAGTACTGGGTAGCTTGCTAATAATTGCTGAATATAGCTCGGGACTACGTAACGTAAATAATCGTCTTGATTTAGGGCACGAATGGTGGGGTGGCTACACAATTATTTATTTTAACAGATAAGTTTACTATTTCAGTTTGATATGAGGTAGGAAGAGGTGCTAGCTTTCTCAAATTATTGGTGAGATTAAAAATAATTAAATCGGGTCGACCAAACCTCAGTTCCAGCATCTCCATGACGGCAGACGGTGGTGTGATGCCTATCAGCAGGTTGGTCACTGCCTCCTTGGCCTCACCCTTCAGCGCCTTGCGTAGCCTCCACAAGTTCTCAGAGTCACTAAACTTGCACACACTCGTAGACTCTTCGTTGGCTTTCTTGAAGTTTAGCCACTCAATGCAGTCGCCGCTGTACACAGGCAGATCCCGTGGTGTAGCGAGTCGACTCAGTAGGCGCTGTTCTTGCTGAGATGATTGATGAATCATCAGGTCCCTCAATGTTTGAGCTAGCTGCTGCATATTATCACCAGAGATTTCCGCCGGACGTGGTGCAGGTGTGACGTAGGTGCGGTCCAGCCAGTCGTCTACATGTTCGTATAGCATTTCGCTGCGGTGGCTGACCTCGTCGTCGACTTCCGCCTCCGTCTCAGCATCTGCGATGGCGAGTTGCGATTCCAAACGCTTGTCTATCAACTCCATCTGGATTTTGGCTTTTGCTTCAGCAGCTTCGAGCTCAAGTTGTTTTCGTCGTGCCAAAGACGAAGACTTCTGCGATCTCACAGAGGAAAATTGAGATCCTTGCAAAGACGGGTCCTTCGATTTCATAATATCATCGATGTTTTTCTTTGTAGGTGCGTCCTGTACATCAGTACGGTCGCGCAGTTTACGTTCCCGTAGGCGCGTCGAATACGGTTCTTTGCACGACATTTCGTCGACAATAGATCCGGCCGAAGACCAAAACTTACTGGCGACGCAAATAATAGAGGGAAAAAACTATGTACAACTGCGGAATATTTTATTTAACAAGACGATAGATGAAAACGTGAATGTGCAAGACCATTGTAAAAAAAAGAACTCACAAGAAAAAATATTTAAAATTTGGCAATGACTAAAAAAGGAAAAATACGAAATTCTTAGTTGCCAGCATATTTTTTACAAATTAAAATCTATGTACAGTTAATATTTATATATACAAAATTACACCTTCGTGCGTCGTCTACAGATAGTACTGCGTGGGTCCTGTTTGTTTTATTTTTGAGAAGCAATTTTTTTTCGTTTTATTTTAACAGAACTAATCTAGAACAACCCTGTACCTACAAACTACGGTTCTCTTGGATATTGGGTATGCCTTGTATATCATAAATCTCTGATGCAAGCATATATCCATAGAACTAGAAATTCATGGGTACAACATAAGTACAAAATGAGTACAACATGAGTACAACATGAGTACAACATGAGTATAACATGAGTGCAACATGAGTGCAGTATAAGTGCAACATCAGTGCAACATGAGTACAACATGA
This sequence comes from Acrobasis consociella, assembly GCA_963555685.1. NCBI lineage: Eukaryota > Metazoa > Arthropoda > Insecta > Lepidoptera > Pyralidae > Acrobasis > Acrobasis consociella. The sequence goes on from OY743107.1 coordinate 2,929,465, forward strand.
GTGCAACATGAGTACAACATGAGTACATCATCATTCATCATTTATCTCAGGTACAAGCATCCTACCTCTTTTGTAAAATCATATCATGACCATAGATACTCAAACGTAGTACCTACCTATATAAAAACCGGAGGTACTGGCTGATATGAAAAAATGACAGAATGAGAAAGAACATTTTCTTAAAAAAAATATTTTATGCCAAATAAAAAACAGGAGATGCAGATGTTGTTTCCATTCTGAAGTGGTTGGATTTAATACAAATTAAACATCATGGCTAGCGAATCTTTTAAAAGAGGAGTGTCGTTCCAAGATGATGCCCAATGGGCGTTGGGAGATTCCGGCAGTACGCTTTCTGGTTTTTCACAAAGTGAAGAGTTTCGGCTTCGTTCTGATAATAATCTACAATATATACCTAAGGTAAGCATGCAAAGCAAACGCTTTGCAAACCAGGGATTGAAAACAGTGAAGGTATGGTACTTTTATACAATTACGACCTTTGATTCAAAGTTAAAACCAAAACGGTTAACAATGATGATTGTGATACAGCAAAAAAATATACTACATCATTACATTTCAACCACCCGTTTTCTAAAAAAAAACAAAAACGTTCCGAGTTTAGGCTCCTGCAGATAGAAACAAAAATAAATATGGTTGAATTAATATTTATAGACCATATTATGAATGAATTGTAATATACTACATTTTTTAAAATTTTCACATTTACACCCAACTTACTTCCACATTCGTTAGTACATGTCATAAAAGCTAATCAAACTTATGAAAGGCCAAATGCAGAAAGAGATGGGTGTGCTCTCCCTCCCCTCCTCCCCCCTCTCATGTTCCAGTACGATGGGTGACACTAAGATTATACATATCACATCATTTTAATCACATTTATCATTTTTCATTGCATTTTTATGCACCTAAGACCCAAAATTGCTTGAAAAACGGCATTCCAACTTGCCCTGGCAGGAGATGGCCCTTAACCTCCAAACGATGGACTAGCGTGGTTACCACTAGATCACCTCCACCTAGATCGAACACTGATAAGGTATCCTATTTTTACAGAAAGAAGAGAAATCAGAACGGCCTGTACTTCAAGCTACATTCTGGGAACTGCTTTGTTTCTTCCGCATTTACACGGCAACAACCGCGAAAACACAACTTTTTCATGTGATGGAACAAAACATTAATATGTATGTTTTTTTTTGTCTTTATGGAGATAAAACGCCAAACCTTGTAGGCCATTGTTAAAACTAAAGTGAGATGAAAACATTATAAATACTTACTCTTCTTCACCTTGGCAAGTTCTCTTTCGCATCGTCAGCTGTGCCTCTTTGAGATGCGCTTTCACTCTTGTCAGGGTTCCGTAGTAAACAAGGAACCCTAATAGTTTCGCTATGTCTACCTGTCTGTCCGTCCGCGGTTTTACTAAGAGATTATAAGTACTAGAAAGCTGTTATTTACTTTAGGTATATATATTAATCATAAGGAGAAAGGACTTAAATAAAATCTTGAAAAAAAATATTTTTACTAGCTCCCATACAAGTGGAAGTAAATTTTTTTTCTTGACTAATTCAAACACTGGAAAAAATCACAGCTGTAGCATATATAACGAAGTTTAAAGAAAAACTACCAGATCTAAAAAGTTATAAAAATTAAAAAAGTTATAGGCGATCCACTTATAAAATGTCGGAAAAGAAAAATTCGTACAAATTCAATAGAAAATTAGTGTTTCGATGTTTTTAGTAGCATGAATTCAAAGTCAGCATTTGCAATTACGGAACCCTATGCTGTGTGCGGCCCAACACGTAGTAGGCCTATTATTTTTCCTGAATATTCTCTGACAATGGCACCCAAAGATTCCGAAGAACATGCGAAATTAAGAAAACTAGTTTCAAACGATTTGGCTATGGTTTTACGACCAGCCGCCGCCTGACATCAACTCACTTCCGCGGACCCCGGGGGTGCGCGGAAAGGGATAGGTAGGAAACATTCGATTTAGCCGTCCTAGGCTCAAGCATACTCAGCCCGCTGGTAAATGCGCTACTGGTTAAGAAGTGAATTTATAAAAAGTTTCAGTTTTAGTAGGTATATTTTGTTACACGTATATACGAGAGAAAGTCAAAATGTCTTTTCGACCAATTTTTACATTATAATGTTGCAAACGCAAATGGTTCATCAAATCTAACATTTTAGGTTCTTTTGGTATCGCCTTTTAAACACAATTTTCAAGAATTTCCCACACGTGTTCATCCAAGTATTTATAGCTGCGTACGTACCGCAGGAGCACTTCTATGTTAACAAAATGAATCCTCTGACATATGGTAAGTTGCTTGTTTTAATAAACTTTAACAAATTTGTTGTCAGAGGGAAGTATAACACGCACATGACCATAAACAAGAAGAAAAAAAATATTTCCACTTCTAAATTTTATCTGATCTTAATGATTTTTTGTACGTATTCGCACATACATACGCAATTATATTTCTGAAATTTGCAAATTTAAAAAAGGAAAACCTATGAGACTATTCTTTTATTGTGTATAATTTTCTTTGCTACTTTTTTGTATAGACGAAATGCGACTATACTTCCCTCTTAATAGCTGACGAAATTCTGATGACAAGTTTTTCAAACTAAAATAAATAAATAAATATATAGGGACAAATTACACTGATTGAGCTAGCACCAAAGTAAGTTCGAGACTTGGGTTATGGGATACTAACTCAACGATACTATATTTCATAACAAATACATATTTAGATAAGCATCCAAGACCCAGGACAATTTGAAAAAGGCCAATTTCCAACTTGCCCTGACCGGGAATCAAACCCGGGATCTCTGGGTGGCGGACTAGCATGGTGACCACAACGCCACGGAGGTCGTCAAAACTGGATCAAGAAATCAATAAAATTGACTTTAATATATTTTGTTTTTACCGTGTAGTTTTCGGCAGAGTAGAATGGAGTGGCCCTTCCAGTCCTCCCTTGGATGTAGGAAATATAAGCTGAACAAAACTTATAAACATCAAATTAGACCTCTCCAACCCATGTGGTCAGTTAAGAGAACGCAGTGCGGCTTTCGCAGTACAGAGAGATGATAATATGAATAAATTCAAGGTGTAATATATTACGTTTGGGATATGATAACGATTCTTTGATTATTTTACAGGGTTTAGCTTTGTTGTAATAGCTGCTGCGTTCTTTGAGCTTCTACTTTTAGCAAATTCTAATAGTTATTTAATTGACTACATTGTTCAAGGCCTAACAAAAAAATGCCCATGGAATTCGTAAGTGTACATTTCTATAATAAATTTATCCATAAAATCGTGTGCAAATAAAGGTAATCTGCGTATTAGACGTAGAGTTGTCGATGATGGCGTAAAGGGTCTCTAATTTTGCATACATATGCACACATGACCACGGCTGTTTCCCACAGGGTTTGGCAAAGACTATAGATCTCCACTCTTATGATCCTGACACCTCTTTCGTTATCCTCTTCACGCATGTCAACCATTTATGGGTACTTGTGACCTCTTCTTTTTTAAGAACATCTGCAATCTGGTCGCGGTACTCGTTGAGGACGACCCCTACCCACTATTCTACTCACATTCGCTTTGAAGACTCTTAGTAAATCTCCATTTATCCATCCCTTTTACATGCCTGAACCATCTCAACATTCTTTCTCAATTATTATTACTGTCATAAAAATACTTGTTATATTTTAGTTTGAAATAATGTTTCTATTTTAAATCACATTTACTAATAATGAATATGCATATAAATTTTCGTGGAAAAAGAAAGAAGAGGCCATTGCTCATCGAAAAGCTATTAAAAAAGGCAAAATAAATTTAACAAAAAAAAAAAAGATTCGCAGTCGCAATGACTAAAATTATATCTTTATTTTAAAATAATACTGACTTTGTTTTTATCTAATGTTGCAGTTGTATTACTCCATCAATGGTGTTACCATTTGGTGGAAAGAAACATTCTGTTATTTGCTACACCTTAGAGCAATTTGGTCAGAAAGTTAAAACGGGCACGTCGCAAAATCTCACCCTTTATTTTCTTAATAGGGTCTATTATTATCAATACCCGAATTCTACCACTGAATATTTTCAAATGTCTCAAATGCTTTATTACAGGCAAGTTGTTTATTTTTTACCGCTATATATACAGAAAATCGAAATAAAAACCCTTAAAATCAGAGTAAAATAAACGTGGTTGTTTCCACGGCCTCCACGGGCGAGCTCATCGCAAGTAATATAATTGATTAAATGAAGATACTACAAAAAAAGTAACTTTTCAATCAAATAGAAGAATAAATAAATGTCGTAGTTGCCTCTTCAACACCTGCGGTAGGAGAAAGGGGTGACAAAACGTGTTTTACTCCCAGTTTCGACGCGACCACGCATATGCTCGCTCGCAACAGTTATAAAATTCATGGAACATTCGAAACTAGATCAAAATTTCACTCGTCGTAATCAGGCGCAGGATGCTTTCGATCGGTCGTTTTGGAAATCCTTGGGGGAGGCCTATGTCCAGCAGTGGACTTCTTGTGGCTGATATAATGATGATCATCGCAGTGAACTCACCCGTGAAGGCATCGCCAAGAGCAAGTCCACACGGCGTTTCCGTCAACTTAGCACTGCCGCTGCGTCGTTTTACATACTGGTTATTTGGGGTGTTTAACAACTTTGGGGGAAATAACAACAGATTTTTAAGAAAAGAAAAATATATTCAGATACATTTGCAAATGTTTCCAAACAAAAAAAATATTTATGTAACTTTTAGAACGAACTTCATATTTTTATGTTGATATCATTTTATTTTAACTGTCAAATAATTTCGCGGTAAATCAGGTGCCAAAAGAGGGTAAATCGAGTCAATTGATTTGTATGGTGAGTAAACTTTGCATTTTTTTATATGAAAACCAGTTTACACTTAAGTATTTTCATTTAATTTGTATTCATTGGATTTTTTTGTTATTAATTCAGTAAAAAGTTTAGTGTAGCACCAAGAAACATTGTTAAAATTTTAATTTTAAAAATTTAGGGAAAAATTTGCAATTAATACGGGGTGACTAACAACAAGTGACGGGGTGACTAACAAGTGATGAGGTGATTCACAACGAGTTTTGGGGCGATTTACAATAACTAAAGGGGTGAATAACAACAACACATCGTAAGTGATACAGTTATTCCTGTTTAAATATTCGAGATATAGCCAAGAGCAAAGAAAAAGAAGAGGCTTGATATTGCTCCCAGAATAGTGTGGAAGAGTTGTTAGATTCAGATAAAGATGAGAAAAAAGAAACAACTAAAACTAGTGGTTCGCCGCGAACTTAGACCTCGCGATATTATTCATTATTCAAAACTGAACCAATTTTAATGTCCAGTGAAACTGTGATTTAATGAAACTCTGATACATTATCCACAACCGATTTGATACCGTTGCAGGAAACAGATTTTCCAACCTTCTTTCTTCTTCTATTCTGAGCTGCAAAAGTTTCATTTTTTTTTCAAACAACTTAAATCAAGACCTGGATCAAATTAAATATCCCTAGATCTTAAAAGAGCAACGTATGTACATCCAGTCGCCAACTATTTTACGCCTACGTCTCATCATCATCATCATTTCAGCCGCATAATGTCCACTGCTGGACATAGGCCTCTCCCAAGGATTTCCAAAATGACCGATCTAGAGCGGCTTCCAGCAACCTTGGTCAGGTCGACAAACCACCATGTGTATCTTACGCTTCGAATGCCAGTACGTGGTCGCCATTCGAATACCTTTTTGCCCCATCGGCATCAGTTTGTCGCGCTATGTGTCCGCCCACTGCCATTTCAACGAGCTAATCCGCTGGGTTATGTCAATGACTTTAGTTCTCATACGAATTTTTTCATTTCTGATTCGATCGCGTAGAGAAACACCGAGCTTAGCTTTTCATAGTGCGTTGCACCTTTAGCCCTCTCATGAGACTCATAGTAAGGTACCACGTTTCAGATCCATAAGTCATCACTGGTAACACACATTGTTTGTAAACTTTAGACTTAAAAAACTAAGGTATTTTTGACGAGAAGACACTGCGTAGCTTCCCGAACGCTGCCCAGCCGAGTCGGATTAGTCGAAAGACCCCTTCCTCGAAGCTGAAGCTTTCTGCCTGGATCAATTGACCCAGGTCTACAACTTTGAGGGTGGACTCCCAACACTAACAGGTGGGGCGCAACATGGACATTCGACATTACTTTCGTTTTGCCCATGTTCATTTTAAGGCTCATTGTCATCATCATCATTTCAGCCGCATAACGTCCACTGCTGGACATAGGCCTCTCCCAAAGATTCCAAAATGACTGATCTAGAATAGCTGGAAGGCGCTGGATGGAAGCCGCTCTAGATCGGTCATTTTAAGGCTCACCTATTAGGAAACTCGGTTCAAGTCTGCGAGCATAGTACATACATACTTAATGTCGCGGTCTACCGTCTATTCCGCCATGACAACGATATCATCGGTAAATCGAAGGTGAGTGATATACTCGCCATTGATGTTAATGCCAAATCCTTCCCATTCCAGAAGCTTGATCTTGCAGTGCAACGGTGAACAGTTTCGAAGATATAACGTATGGTTTACACCTCTATGCAGTGGAATTGCCGTTGTCCACTGCTGCTGTACTCGGACTGACATAGTGCGTTACTGTAAAAGCATTTCAACACCTCGATATACCGATAGTCAATACGGCATCGCTGGAGACTGAAGCACGGCCCATGTTTCGATCGAATGGAAGGCTTTTTCATAGTCCACTGTCCCCAAGCATAACGGCCGGTTATACTCCCTCGTCTTCTCTATAACCTGCCGCAGCCTATAAATGTGGTTCCTGGTGCTAAAGCCCTTACGAAAACCGGCTTGTTCGGATGGCTGGAAGGCATCAAACCTGTTTGCGGGATGATTCGTGTTGACCCTCGAAAACAACTTATATACATGACTAAGACAAATGATAGGCCTATAGTTCTTCAATAGAGTGTTATCTCCCTTTTTGAAGAACAGGACCACAATGCCCCTGTTTCACGCTTCTGGCGTTACGCCCTCGCGCTGAATGGAATTAAAGAGCCTCTGAAGGACTTTCAGTAGCAGCGTTCCGCCCGCTTTCAGAAGCTCTGGATGATTCCATCCTCGCCCGGCGCCTTTTTGTTTTTAAGCTGTTTATGGGCCGTCCTAATCTAGTACAGGCTGCTGTCCGGGACATTTTCGGTATAGTGTCGGATTAGCTTGGCTCTTGGGCAAACGCCAACGTCTACGACTACTTTATTCAAAGTGAGTCCTTGCGATTTGTGCACATTTATTGCCCAGGCAAGTGACAGTGGAAATTGCGTTCGTGAGCATGACACTTGGCCAGTCTTCCACGATCGGGTCATGCGTGGGATGGGAACCATGTTCTGGTAAGGATTCTTGCCCTCGAATCTCCACAGCGTGCTCACGCATTGAACGCTAGCGCTTTAAGCGTTCAGGGTATAGTTCCTGATTTCGTACTTCCCTTGCGTACTCACGCTGTGAACACAAGCATTTGTAGCGTTCGGGCGAAGTTTTTTGCTGACAAAGCTCTTATTGGCATGAGAAGTACCTACTAGCATATTCCCTCAGTTGCGACTCTACGTAAAACTACTTCGCTGGCTTTGGTTGCCGTTAATCTCTTGTTAGTTTGTGGCATTATTACTAATACTACAACAGAAGCACAGACAAGTAGCGATATCGATTGTACCAAAGTTCACTCAACAAAATTGCTAAATTTTTTAGTTTGCCGCGAACTTAGACGTCGCGATTACTTTTCGCAATTTAATTTTCTGAATATCCCCTAGATGGTGCTATCCAAAGTTAGAACGCGCTACGGTTTCGTTTGGTACAAAATCGCGGACATTTTTATTAATATTTCAAAAACTACTGAACCGATTTTGATGCCCAACGAACTTGAAAATTCTATTGATATTTCCTACATGCCCACCAAATTTCATAAAAATCAAACCATCGGTTCGGCTGTTATCGCGGTACAAACATACATACATACATACATACATACATACATACATACATACATACATACATACATACATACATACATACAATGTGTTTTCGCCCCAACTCGATTTAGAGACCTTCGCTCGCTTCGCTCGCTCGGTCAATAAATTCCAAAAATTTAAAACGAAAGCAATTATCCAAAAACAAAAAGGAAAAGAGATTACAGAGCAAAAAAAAAAGAAAAGTTAGAATTAAAGAATGACAAATCAACAGATGAAATCAGAGTCAAATCATTGCCAGCAAGTGACAAGAATGTTGTAGATGTTGGTCTTGGATTTAATGCACTCTGTGCCATAAACAAACTTGTTTTGATTGAGCTGGTGATGTTTTGGCTAATGAATTTATTTGCTTGCGATGTCTTCAAGCTGACAGTGATGTTAGTGCTAAAGATGAAGATTTAACCCAGTAAAGTTTGGATACAGTGCCAGAAGATGATATGGTGAAAAATTTTTTCATCAGATTAGCCTGATTGATAATTTGAACTGGAACTTTATTTTTCTTAATTGATCTCAATTTGTTCTTATTAAAACGATCAATGTTAATTTCAGATTTAAAAAAATACATTTGTGTCATAAGTTTTGCTACAGAAGATTGTTAATTTTGTTTTTAATTTTACTGTTTCTTTCAGTAAATGATTAAAATATATTAAATGTCTGACTTTTTATTGTTAGCTCGTCAAACTCAGGCTTTGTTGTGTTTCACCCCATATATTGTTGCTAATGACCCCGTTCACTGGGTGAATCGCAACACGGCATATTTTAAGTGCGCATAACGAATATAATTGCAATTTTTTTCACACTGGGGTGAATATTAGTAAATAAACTCTCAACTCACGTAGAGCATTAATTGTTTTTTAATTGTTTTAATATAGACTACAAAATGAGAAAACTATGACAGTTTAAATTTAAATGAGTGTTGTTTTTTTTTTTTTTTTTTTCTTTTTTTAATTTTGCCTCGACGCTCTTGCGTATTTAGCCAGGCTCAAGTTAATAAAATGTGGGAACATTCAATGTGAAGTAAATATATATATATATATATATATATATATGTACAATCAAAGGTTGGTATAGGTCCTTTGATTGCTTTAAGGGAGCTTCTGGCGACAAATCTATACGAGTCCACTGGTTTTCATAGCCGATTGAGTGGCGGACGGCGCCTACAGACGCCCACCGCAGTCCGCAAATTAATATTACTACAGCCGCACTATGACTGTTCACTTTAAACATTTTACATATTGTCCATGAGAATGATCATTTATAACACCAAACTACACCAATTTCATATTATAAAGTCCACTAGAATCAATTTGCAAAACAATTTAAAGCAAACTCCAACTGAACCCCTTGACTTCCCGCCAAAACCTCCATGAGTGTTGTTATTTACCCCAAATTACGGTACGTCGCAGCCAACTGGTTATATAGCCATCCAACTGGACGCCTAGTCCGGACATTTAAACCAGGCATCCAATAGGGGTGACGACAGGGTCCGAAAAGTATTTGGACCCGTATTTTTCAGTTTACCAAAAAAGTTAAAATTCACAAAAGATACAGAGCGTCAAAGTTCCGGAGTGGGGGCTTGCGACATAAGTAAAAATCGTGCTTAAGTGTGACGTCACGCGAAATTTCATGCGCTGTATCTTTGTAATTTTTGCTTTCTTAACTTAACTGCCTCCGTGGTGTAGTGGTTAGAGCGTTCGGCTCATACCCGGAGGTCACGGGTTCGATTCCCGGCGGGGGCAACGACTTTGTGTTGTTGTCCTGGTTTGGTTAGGGCATTGCAGGCTGATCACCCGATTGTCTGATAAGTAAGATGATCCGTGCTTCGGAGGGCACGTTAAGCCGTCGGTCCCGGTCACTGTCTTTGACATTGGTCGTTACCTAAAACCATGTCAGAGGCCTTTGAAGCGGTTTAAAAACTCTGACACTAGTGTTAGTCACTAACACACACGATAAGAAGAAGAAGAAGAAGCTTTCTTAATCACTCAACATTTAACCACTTGGCGTATTAAAAGTCAGCCCTTTGAATATGACTGACCAAGATTCAGCCAAGTAATTCAAATTTAGTTTAGATTTTGTCCACTGAGGCAAGTAGCGCACCAAAACAAATATGGCGTCAACAACTCAAACAGCTGTTGTGACTGTAAATGTTATTTTTCATTCATAATCTCATCAAAAGAAAGTTTTCTAATATTTCTCTATTACTAGTTACTAAGTGGAAGATATTAGTAAAAAGTAGTCATCAGTAATAATTATGTAAATTGTAGACCCTAACCACATATCACAAATTAATCAATGTCGAATGAATTTATCTAAATGACTACACTTACTACGTTCAGCCCTCTGGTTAAACGTTGCGTTCAATTACTTGACTAGATGTCGTTCAGCCATCCAATTGGATGCCTGGTCTGAATGTCCGGGCTAGGCGTCCAGTTGGATGGCTGATTTAACATGATGGCTGCGACACATATAAATAACCGTAGTGTACACACGATACGAGCGGGATGAGTGACTAATTTGTACCAACGCTGGAATTTATTGCGTTGCGGTGACGGAGCGGCCGTGTGGGTGCTCTAACGGACAGGTTAGACTAAGACGAGACGTGGCGCACATTTTCAAGAAGCACTGTTAAACACAAGTGCCATCTTTATGGCTTGCATTGCATTAGGTATTCAGTATCAAATTAATTAGATCAATGCATTATGCTATAAGCAGCTTCGTATAGTCGTATAGTAGGTTATATTTTATATCGTGTATAAATATTTTTTTTTGTAATAATAACCATATATATATACTAATATGCCTATTTAGATATTTAATGTATATGTTTTATTTATATATTTTTGTTCATACACGTACACAAGGTTTTTAAGCAATCAAACACTGCACATTATTTTTTTGTGCTTTTTCTTTCCATGACGATCAAGTTGGTGACCACTGGTAAACGAACCGCGCGTGCGTCATTGCTCACTGCTCGTTAGCGAGTCGTCCTTACTGAATTTCCCCCTTGGAAGCGGTCGCAATGCGTAGGTATATTTCCGATACCTACACGCGGAGTGAGACAGGCCTGTTGAAAGTGCGCGCCACATCGTCGCTTTGCGTCGCGTCTCAGTCTGAGCTGAACCTAAATCAACATCTATTTTCAGGAGCCGAATAATTGAACATTATCATTTTGCATTTAGTCGATCAGGTTTTGGATTTTATTTTCTCTTTATCTGGCTCTTCTCGGCATTTCATTACAATCAACTTTTCAAAAAAAGTTTATGGAAGGTAAGTAGTGTAGGTGCTATACATTACTGAAGAAGGCGGGAAGTAGGGTATTGCCGGAGGAGCAATCTTCAAGGTGGCAGCCAGGCCTCGACGCTAATAATAACGAGTCCGGCAATCCCATTCCGGCTGGGGCATATATAGTGCTTTTCCATTAAACAAGAGGAAATAATTTAAGAAATAACCGACTCTGCAAATATTCATCAAAAACAATTTACATTTACTACAAAGTTAATATTTATATGTTCCCGTGGTCTTTTGTAAATTTTTAACTGTCAACTAGTGCAACAGAAACATGGCTCATCCTTCTGTCCGTCTATTTGTCTGTCTGTCACCAGGCTGTAATTCATAAACCGCGATAGGTAGACAGTTGAAATTTTCATGGATAATGTATTACGGTACGGAACCCTTCGTGCGCGAGCCCAAATCGTACTTTGCCGGTTTTTTTTATTTACTTAATTTTTGGTTGATTACAATGGTGCAAAAGTTAGTCCTACCGCTAATGCGTTCTCTACCTGTCAGCCTTTAGGAAAAACAGAAATTCATTTTATTTGTGATACTAATAAATGCTTACAATTTTTTTTTTAATATGCTTGTGTAGAAAGAAAGAAGATGAGTTATGTAAAAATAAGTGGATTTAAAACTGTTCTGTTTTCAGATATTACATATTTCAAATTGGATTGAAAATGCTATATATATTGCATCATTGCTCTACATTTTTCTAATTGATGACATAGTAGGTCAGAATTCAGAAAAGTCAATTCTACAGTTTACAAGAAAAAGTTATTTAAGAGAAATGGTAAGTACACTGTCGAGTATCGACGTTTTTAGATTTAAAATAAAAGCTTTAGAAGAATCGGACGCAAATTTTTTGATTACTCTTATTTATTTTCTTAATTCTTATATAATTTTATTTTATTACTCTTCTAAATTACTGGCTCTTTTTTTCGGGACCTTTGGATGACAAGCGTGTAACCTCATATTGTCTCACCTCTCGCGAGTGCATTTTTCAGTGTCCCCTGCGATTAAGTTTTACTAGTGCCTTTAAAGTTATTCCCTTAATACAAAGACAAAGGGCAAAGGCCCCCAGCCACCACTTTGTGTCGTAATATAACGAATTAATTACCAAATAAATTTAATTATGTTACAGATAGATATAGATTTTGTATCAGAATCGTTGAATTCTCCTCCCCTTGCTCACGTGTTATTCGCTAGAAGTACTACAGAACCTAATAAGGTAATATTGAACCCTTGCCTTATTACAAGTATAAAAGCAGTTCAACTTTAGCGGCCCTAAAGAAAAATACCTCACGAAATAAGTCCCTTTCTCTTCAGTATTGTCAATTTCATTTGGAAAAATAATGGTTTAAATCAATATAATAAACAAACTTGGTCCAGAAATTTGAATGGTGGTAAAAGTCATCATGTATTAGCAAATATTGAGTACCGTAAACTTTACTTTGACTTACGGGGTTTCGATGTATAAATTTCGTCTTGTTTTTGAACTGGGGATGTATGATTTCTGAACGCACTTATCTATTAATTTTTTTATTATAATTATCGTGTAATCAGTCGCAGTTGTTGGAACTGACCGAGTAAGTTTAAAAATATCAAAATATGTGAGCACTGAATAGTGTCATTTTAAGACCTTGGCTAACTTCTAAACTGCAAGTTGTAGTATCGTAAATACACGAAAAGCAACATGAGAAAAAGTTTATTCGAAGTTCTTGCGACTGTCATCACCCTGAAAGGCACTGGCTTATTTACTGGAGATATTAAATTTATTTTTATCTAATTTTTGCAGATGCAATATAATTATTACAGTGCATCACTGATTGTTTCAAATTGTATTTATGATTTGTTTATGGGAGTAGCAAATATATTCATTATACATTATTGTGAAGTTAGCCTTGGAGTCAAAATTGGATTTTCAGATACAAGTAAGTATGATAATATTAATAATGAATAATGGTTTTAGGGTTCCGTAGCCAAATGGCAAAAACGGAACCCCTATAGATTCGTCTTGTCTGTCTGTCTGTCTGTCCGTCCGTCCGTATGTCACAGCCTCTATGAAAGAGTATTGATTGTAGCAATTTTTGTATGTATATAAGTTTGTATTTATGTCTCCTACGTTAGCATCCGATGCGCTTATTCCATTTTTACAAGTGATATGTCAATTAATTCGTCATTATGGGCCAGGTGACATAAGCTATACCAGTTCACTACCTATACGATAATGATAATAAAATAATCATGGTGTCGGGTTTCTCGTCCACAAGTCCCTCATTAACAACGTCACAACCATCGAGAGTGTTTCCAGCAGGGTCATATACCTGATACTAGAGTATCTAAAAGATATTCGCTGAAGGTTATACAGGTATATATGCCAACTGGGGATCACTCCGATGAAGAGGTGGATGAAGTGTATGAGGACATCAGTAGGGCCATACATACTTCTGAAACCTATTTTACGGTTGTTATGGGGGATTTTAACTTAAAACTGGGTAAGTGAGGCGTTGGAGAGTTTAGGCTGGAAAACTTCGGATACGGAGTGCGGAATAACAGGGGACGTAGGCTGGCTGATTATTTGGAGCAAGAGGGACTCTTTGGGATGAACTTTTTCTTTAAAAAGCCGCCGCAAAGAAAGTGGACCTGGTTGGATCCAGCAAAAAAGAACCAGCCCACTGTTAGGAACGAAATCGACTTCATCCTAACGACAAAGAGACGAATATTCAACGATGTCTCAGTAATCACTCGAGTCAAAACCGGGAGTGATCACCGAATATTAAGAGGCATCGTGAATATTGATCTCAAAGTCAAAAGGTCACGGCTGATGAAGTCGACACTCCGAGCGTCGCAATTCCAAATTAAAAACTCCGAAGGCTTCCAGCTTGAACTGTCGAATCGCTTCGAAGGCCTTCAGGATTGCGTTACAGTGGACGAGATAAACCAAGGGTTTATACAAGCTGTCCAAGCGGTGGGATCGAAAGTATTCAGGTCCAGCCCCAAACAAAAACCTCTAAAAATCTCTGCTCGGACCCTAGACTTAATGGCAGACTGACGATCAAGGCCGCTGCAGACCTCCAAAGATGCTGAATCATATCGGCAGCTCAACAGACGTATACAAAAGTCCTTGCGACACGACATCCGCTCCTTTAATACTAAATGTATTAAGGAGACGATAGAGCAGAATAAAGGCTCCAAAGTGTTCGCAAGAGCTATGTCGATTGGGCAAAGCCGATTGATGAAGCTGAAGACGGAGAACAGCGGCGTGGTTTCGACAAAGGAAGGGGTTCTGGCGGAGATCGAGAGGTTTTATGGACAGCTGTATATCTCAGTTTCACTACCCAGTAAACAAATGGCTAAAGACCCAAGAGCTAAGCTAACCGGACACTATACCGAAGATATCCCGGACATCAGCCTGTAAGAGATTAGGATGGCCCTCAAACAGCTTAAAAACGACAAAGCGCCGGGCGAGGATGGAATCACAGCAGAGCTTCTGAAAGCGGGTGGAACGCCGGTAGTGAAAGTCCTTCAGAGGCTCTTTAATTCCGTTCTGTTCGAGGGCGTAACGCCAGAAGCGTGGAACAGGGGCGTGGTGGTCTTGTTTTTCAAAAAGGGAGATAACACCCTATTGAAGAACTATAGGCCTATCTCGCTTCTGAGTCATATATATAAGTTGTTTTCGAGGGTCATCACGAATCGTCTCGCGAACAGGTTTGATGCCTTCCAGCCTCCACAACAAGCTGGTTTCCGTAAAGGATTTAGAACCATAGACCACATTCATACGCTGCAAGAGGTTATAGAGAAGACGAGGGAGTATAACCGGCCGTTATGCTTGGGGTTCATGGACTATGAAAAAGCCTTCGATTAGATCGAAATATGGGCCGTGCTTCAGTCTCTCCAGCGATGCCGTATTGACTATCGGTATATCGAAGTGTTGAAGTGCTTATACAGTAACGCCACTATGTCAGTCCGAGTACAGGAGCAATGCACGAGGGCAATTCTACTGCATAGAGGTGTAAGGCAGGGAGACGTTATATCTCCGAAACTGTTTACCGTTGCACTGGAAGATGCCTTCAAACTTCTGGAATGGAAAGGATTTGGCATCAACATCAATGAGAGTATATCACTCACCTTCGATTTGCCGACGATATCGTTGTCATGTCAGAATCGATGGAAGACCTAAGTACTATGCTCGGAGACCTAAATCGAGTTTCCCAACAAGTAGGCCTTAAAATGAACATGGACAAAACGAAAGTAATGTCGAATGTCCATGTTGCGCCCCTACCTGTTTGTGTTGGGAGCTCCACCCTAGAAGTTGTAGACCAGTTTATCTAGCTTGGTCAATTGATCCAGGCAGGAAGTTCCAGCTTCGAGGAAGAGGTCTTTCGACGAATCCGACTCGGCTGGGCAGCGTTCGGGAAGCTACGCTATGTCTTCTCGTCCAAAATACCTCTGTGCCTCAAGACTAAGGTCTACAACCAATGTGTGTTACCAGTTACCAGTGATCACTTATGGCTCTGAAACGTGGTCCCTTACTAATGGGTCTCATAAGAAAGCTCAAGGTCGCTCAACGCGCTATGGAGAGGGCTATGCTCGGTATTTCCCTACGTGATCGAATCAGAAATGAGGAAATCCGTGGGAGAACAAAAGTCACTGACATAGCCTTGCGGATTAGTTCGTTGAAGTGGCAGTGGGCGGGACACATAGCGCGACGAACCGATGGCCGATGGGGCAAAATGGTTGTTGAATGGCGACCGCGTACTGGCAAGCGAAGCGTAGGGCATCCACCTACAAGGCGGTCAGATGACCTGATCAGGGTCGCTGGAAAACGCTGGATATAGGCCGCTCTTAATCGGTCATTTTGGAATTCTTTGGGAGAGGCCTATGTCCACTGGACATTGTCCAGCAGTGGACGTTATGCGGCTGAAATGATGATGATGATGATAATGAATAAAATAATAGTCAGAAATAATAAAAAAAAACATTTTCACACGAATTTTCCGAGCTGCTGCACACTTTTGTTTGATAATGCCGAATTTATATTTTAGTTTTTGACTGTTATTTGAATTTGATTATACTTCCGTGGACTTGTTTAGCCCGTGGTTCGATTTATTACGGGTATGTGCCTTCCACCTTTCAAAGAATGGGAGATAAAAAAAATGTTTAGATATAGATCAATAGACTAAGAGGGGGCCATATGCAACCCTACCTCATCGAGTAGCAAAATGTGACATATGTAGGGTGTTGCATATTAAAAAGATATATCTTAATGTACAGGGTAGCGTGGGCATAACCTAGAGCATTTTGTACAGTCATCAAAACATGATAATTTTTTTGGGTGTAAATTACCTCATCGAGTAGCAATTAGGTACGTAATTCATTCGATAGTCCTTATCAAGAAGTGTCAAAATGTATAGGGTTACGTCACCTAATCCTGGTACTTTCGTGAGTCAGGCCGATTTTAAGGTGGCAATTTTTTTTAATTCCTCGTCAATTAGCAAAATGAAACTCGTGCCATTCGATAGTTCTATTCATCCTCTCAATAATAAATTTAGGTTGCCGGCCCTATACTTGTTTCTTAGTCGGCCGAGTTTTATGTTCAAACAAAAAATAACAACGTAGAATTGAGTCCAGTGGATGGTAAATGAGGTTGATAAAATGTAATGACAGATCATATGTTGGTTTGTATTATAAGCAACCTTGAAGAGGAGAAAATACATATTGGGCCTAAAGTCAAAGTTCCAGCTATCAGACGGCTATGATTTTTATACTACTATTGGTCAGTACTACTATTGGTTATCATTTGTTAGTATGGCAAGAAACCTTAGTCTAAAACTTTTTAAAATAATCAATTTTTTGCTGTCTGCACAAAATGCTTTAGGTAAGGCCCAGGCAACCCTGTACATCTTTTTAATATGCAACACCCTACATATGTCACATTTTGCTACTCGATGAGGTAGGGTTGCATACGGCCCCCTCTTAGTCTACAATATCAAATGAAGGATCCTTATTAGCACATTTCAAGAATATATAAGTACACATCGTCCGTCATTCAAGACGCTCGTACTCAGATATTCGTTTTTAGGATTTCGTAGTAAACAAGGAACCCTTACAGTTTCGCCATGTCTGTCTGTCTGTCTGTCCGTCCGCGGTCCTACTCAGAAACTATAAGTACAAGAAAGCTGTAATTTGGCATGGATATGTATATCAGTCATGGCAAAAAAGTCGTAGAATAAAATATGGAAACAAATTTTTTTTAGGGTAGCTGCCATACAAGTAAAGAGAAAGTCAATATTTTATTTCTTTACAAACACATTGTGTGGGGTATCGTTAAATAGGTCTTTCAAAAATATTGTGAGCTTGAGAACACCATTTTTCGATTTAGGGATCCATGTCTGAAATATTTAGGTTTAAAGTGAAATTTTCTGTTAAAGTCACGTGTCCCCCCATCTATCTGCTAATTGGTTATATATGGACACGTGAAAAAAATCACAGCTATAGTATATATAATGTAGTTTATAGGAAAACTATCAGAGCTAAGTAGGGTTAACAAATTGAAAAGTTATAGGCGATCAACTTATAAAATGTACTCGAAAAGGAAAATTTCGTACAAATTCAACAGATACTTAGACGTTTTAGTGGCATGAACTCAAAGTTGGCATTTGCAAATCAAATCAAATTAAATATGTCTTTATTATCATAGGATATTTATAATATCTCTTAATAATCGTCATTATTTTGTTGCACAATTGTTGACGTCAAATAGTTACTTACAGCTAAGTTTACTACCGCTTCCAAAGCGCTAGTGCAGAAGAAGCGGTAACAAACTGCACTGCAAATTTTCTCCAAGGACGTCAACTCACAATTAAATTAATACTTAAAGTTAATGTGGACAGAGAATACATTTTGTTTGTTATGTCATAACATAATTTAAATTTAAGTTTTAGAATGTCAAAATTTTAAAGTAATGTCCAGTTGTAGATTCAGTTTGTACAAAATGTACCAAATTATGACATTTTCGAGTACCTATATTACAAACTTTTAGAGGGACCCGCGTCAAGCTCAAGCCAGACTTTTTTGTCTTTAAGGTAGTCATCGGTCCTATAATAAGCCTTCTCACAAAGTACTTTCTTTACATAAGTTTTGAATCTTTTGTCTGGCATATCAAGGATCGATTTTGGCAATTTATTATAAAAAAGTATACAGTTCCCCATAAATGTCTTATTAATTGTTTTAAGCCTATAAAACGGGGCAACTAAGTCATTCTTATTACGTAAGTTTCTATCGGTAAAATCACTTACTTTATTGTATGAGAAAATATTTTTCCTTACATACATTATGTTTTCAAA
The DNA here is from genome assembly GCA_963555685.1 of Acrobasis consociella. Classification (NCBI taxonomy): domain Eukaryota; kingdom Metazoa; phylum Arthropoda; class Insecta; order Lepidoptera; family Pyralidae; genus Acrobasis; species Acrobasis consociella. Next base: position 2,948,153 of record OY743107.1, read on the forward strand.
TATATACTGTAATGCTAAGGTAAGTTTATCTATTTTCTTGAATAATTCTCTGAGTGAGTCTCTAGATCCTAACCCGTAAATAGCACGAATTGCCCGTTTTTGTAAAATGAAAATAGTCTGAATATCGGCTGCATTCCCCCACAGGAGTATGCCGTAAGACATTACACTATGAAAGTATCTAAAGTACACTAGTCTAGCAGTTGCCTACATCTGTCAATTGTCTTATTCTCCTAACAGCATAAGCCGCAGAACTAAGCCTATTTGAAAGTTTAGTTATATGAGCACCCCATTGAAGTTTCGAGTCTATTGTAATTCCTAAGAAGGTAGTAAATTTGCAGTCACGGAGCTGGTCTTAAGATGAACATCAAGAAGACAAAATTTATGGTCGTCTCAGGAAAAGTTGACGTTACTTCTGTCAGTCCTAGCATAACGGTATCGGGCCAAAATCTAGAAAGAGTTCGGAAGTACAAGTACTTGGGTACATGGCTAAACGACGAGTGGAACAGCGAGTTAGAGATAAAGTCTCGCATAGAAGTCGCTCGCAGTGCTTTCAACACCATGAAAAAGATTCTTTGTAGTCGTAATATCAACACCACATTACGCACTCGTTTACTACATTGTTATATCTGGCCCATAGTATTGTACGGATGTGAGGCTTGGACTATCAAGGAGGACCTTAAAAAGCGTTTAGAAGCATTTGAGATGTGGACTTATAGACGTATGCTGTCCATTAGCTGGACGCAGAAGATATCGAACGTGAAAGTTCTACAACGAATTGGCCAAAAGCGCACTCTTATGCTTACGGTAAAAAGGCGTAAAATTTCATATTTAGGTCATATTCTGCGACATCATCGCTACGATCTCCTTCAGCTTATAATGATGGGCAAAGTCGCAGGAAAAAGAAAGGTTGGAAGGAGAAAGAAATCCTGGCTACGAAACATCCGCGAGTGGACCGGGATAGCGGGCGCTGCTGAGCTATTCCGTCGAGCTAAGAACAAAGAGGACTATGCCAAGCTGATTGCCAACCTTCACTAGTTGGAGAGGCACCTTAAGAAGAAGAAGAAGGTAGTACTTTCAACAAGATCGAGTTTTTCACCATCTATCATTATGTCAACGCAGCCCTGTCTCACATTGGGAAGAGAAAATCGAACGCATTGAGTCTTTTTCGCATTTAACATGAGATTATTGGCAGAAAACCAATCAGAAATGGAAGAAAAGGTGCTGTTCACCGCGCTAGCGTTTGTGCTATGTCGATCAAGTTTAAATATAAGCGAGGTGTCATCAGCAAACAGCACTATGCCAGCCTGCTTCTCATAGTCCAGTCATTATAGTAAGTTCACCTCGGAATTCGAGATACCCAGCTGTAAGTCTGTAAATACTTGTATATTGATACCCTAAAAGTTGTCTCAAAACCTACATATGGTAGGGTGTACGCAACTATTAAATTTCAAGGTCAAAGGTCACAAAAATCGGTTCTTTGCGCTTTTTTTGTAAATATCTCATTTCCTATGGGTTTTTTGTTATTTGTATTTATTATCAATATTGTAGAATACAAAATTCTCTACAAATTTTGTTTGAAAAAATTTTTCATACGGTGAACCGTTTTCGAGATAGAGGGCGGAGAGCGCGCGGTCACAGCATCACTTCAGGTCAACCGGTGCCTCCGGTCAAAAATCATTTTTAAAAGTTTTTGGGAAACTCACAAATTTGGATGAACTAGCTGCAGCATTTGAGGAAGAAAATTGTTCGGCCCAGAGATTATTAGAGAGTGGAACTCAAACCTTATTGGGAGTCTATAATGCTCCGAAATCTGTGAAAGGTCTCGATCATCTTCGTTATATGCATTACGTCAAGTCTACAAAACTTAATAAACCTGTGCAGCTTTCAAATATTCCACCAACAAGTGCAGCTGCTCATCAACATTTCGAACGTGTATATTATCAAGTTCAAACTTGGTTAGGGCATGATTTGGAACCCCAGGTATGGGGTTGGGCAATGCGAAACGATTTTCTGGAGCCTATCATGACAATTTTACCACCTGCTCCGGAACATTTGCTAAATACAATTTTCTGCAACTGCAAGAGTGGTTGTGGTTCGCGATGCGGATGCAGGAAAGCGGGCTTGCAATGCTCTTTAGCTTGTGGCCAATGTAATGGGCAAGCTTGTCTTAATGCTTTACCATATCAGAGCGACATTAACGAAGATGGAACTTTTGACCCCGAAATCATGGAAGAACTTGAGACAAATGTCGTTGAAGACGATAATGAAGACCAGTTTGAAATTTACCAGCAGCCGGAAGACGACGATGAAGAGGAAGAAGATGATTGAAATTATAAATTGTAGTTTTTGTACCCTTTATTCCATTTTTTACTTTTAATAAAAATAAATGTATTGAATGATATTTTTTAATAAAAAGATAAATTCATAATTTATTTGTTTTTTTTATCATGTAAGAAGTTATTAATATTAATTAGGTTTAAATTCAAATATAATTCCTATATTTTCATTAACAATTCTGCAATTACATGGGCAGGTAAGTGTTGTTAAATAAATTAATACTGAATAAAAAGTGGATAGGTTAGAAAAAAATGATAAAATATAATATAATAGTTAATAAAAATTGACAAATATTTATAATCATTGATTTATCGATAGTTCATCAACTATATATGGCGCGTTTTTGACCGGAGGCACCAGTTTACCTCAAGTGATGCTGTGACCGCGCGCTCTCCGCCCTCTATCTCGAAAACGGTTCACCGTATAAAAAATTTTTTCAAACAAAATTTGAAGAGCATTTTGTATTCTACAATATTGATAATAAATACAAATAACAAAAAAACCCATAGGAAATGAGATATTTACAAAAAAAGCGCAAAAAAACGATTTTTGTGACCTTTGACCTTGAAATTTAATAGTTGCGTACACCCTACCATATGTAGGTTTTGAGACAACTTTTAGGGTGTCAATATACAAGTATTTACAGACTTACAGCTGGGTATCTCGAATTCCGAGATTCTTACCTAATTTAAGCTTAAATGACTGGACTATCAACCATGTAAGGCAAGTCATTGACATAAACCAAGAAAAGGAAAGGTCCAATAATTGAACCTTGCGGTACGCCTATCTTAACATTAGATCCGTGCGATTTTATGCCATTTAAATCAACAGTCTGATGCCTATCTGTTAAATAAGATTCTATAAGTTTGATTGAATTATCATCAAAACCGTATTGACGAAATTTAAGCAAAAGCGTCGGATAATCTACGCAATCAAATGCTTTGGAGAGATCACAAAATGATCCAATTCCATCATTTTTGTTCTCCCATGCGTCGTATATATGAGTAACAAGTGCTACTCCCGCATCGGTGGTCGATTTCCCGCCAGTAAAGCTGAATTGTTGGCTATGGAAAAGGTTGTAGGTCTTAAAATGAAGAAGCATTTGATTGAGCATTATCTTTTCGAACACCTTACTCAAAACTGGCAGGATAAATATAGGTCCGTAGTTGCCAGGATCTGTTTTTTCTCCTTTTTTAAATAAGGGGATTAGTTTACTACATTTCATTAGGTTAGGAAATATGCCTTCATCAATACATTCGTTAAATATAAAAGCTAAATCAGCAGCTATGATATTTATGATATGGCTTACTACAGCAACTGACATGCCCCAATGATCTTCAGATTTTTTTAAAATTTAACTGTTTAAATGCATCTATTATATCTTTGGGGCCAATATGCTAAAATTTATATTTAGAATCACAAGGCCTAACATTATTCTTAAGCAAGGCTTCAGCACGCTGGGGGATAGAATTCACATTAGAAGTAAGTTCCAAAGGAATGTTAGTAAAGAAATCATCAAAAATATTTACTATTTCTTCAGTTTTAGTAATAGTCTTACCACAAGATTTGATTTGACAGATATTTTCTTTGGCTTTATTTTTACCGGTTTCTTTATTTATAACATTCCAAGTTTCTTTTATTTTGTCAGGAGCATTATTTATTTTTCTACTTATACGATTTGCCTTGGCTTGTCTACAAACTTTTTTAAATATTTTGGAATAATTTTTAACATATTCTTGAAAGGAAGGACAAAAATTATATTGTTTTTGGGAATAAGTCATAAAGCCTGCTCCTACTTATGTAGATACCGGTAAAAGCCCACTCACTAAACTGTAATTTTCTATGCACTACAACTTGTTTTTGTTTCAAAGTTTTTGAATATTCTGAGGTAAATAACGTTAAATAGTTTATTGTAATGGTCGTCAGGATTTTTTAAAGTGTACTTTGTGTACTTTTTGGATTATCTACTAAGATATCAACATTTTAATCTCCGCAAACAATTAAATTCTTTTTACTAGATGAACAGGACTTAAGTACCTGGTCCATTGTTTTAAGAAAACTCTTAAAATCACTATTAGGAGGACTGTATACACAAATAATTATATGATGATCTAGCTCGGCACAGGTCACCTCACAAACGCGCTTGAAACATGAGGTCAACGCAATCAGACACATTATTGCACAAATTACTGTCACAAGGAGAGAGCTCTGGTGTGGGGACACTGATGGTGGGCTGGTTGAGCTGCCCGCAAGTACATTGCTTAGCTAATAAATCAAGGGTTTCTTGATTGTACCTGCTGTCGCTAATCAATTTCTCCACAGTCAGCATGTGCTCAGTATTTTGTTTTTGTTGATTATTATACTTAGAAAATAATGAGGAGTAGTCCTCCTGCAATTTAATAATATGAGACTCAAGTCTAATCCTGTTGACTCTTGACTTTCCGCCAATTTTTTATTACATAAGTCTAACTCTGTTTGTAATTTACAATTTAATGAACTGGACTTTATTAGACATGATTTCCTGAGATTTATCTTTAATTTATTATTGGTTTTCTTGATTTTTTTACAATTTTTTAAATGTTTTTTAACTTTGTTGTGACTATTCATGGCATTTGAATTATCTAAGTAATTATTACTGCATGATGTCTCACTAGTGAGATCAATTACTGAGGAATTTGTTGAGGGAGGCACAGGGACACTATCAATGAGCTCATCAAAGAGGCTGGACACCTCCGCTGACTGACGCGACTGGGCATCTTGCTCGTAACTACTTATGAGTCTATATGCCTCTCCCAGCTCTTTTTCTAACTCGGAGGTACGTCTGAGCGTTTGCTCATACGTATCACCGCATTGGCGGAAAAAATCTACTTCTAAATGCAATCGGTTAAGTTGCTCGCTTAATTCATCGCATAATTGGAGACTCTCAGAAAGCTTTTGTTCGAGTCTAATATTTTTCGTACACATTAATTCGTATTCACGTTCATTATCTTCCCTTTCCAATAATAGTTTCTCATTGTCTTCCTTTTCTGCCTTGAGCTGGAGTAAGGCATCCTTCAGCTGAATTTCCAATTGCCTGGCTGTCGTTGCACGGTTTGTGGTGGACATTTTTACAATATAGGGACTAACAAAATGTGTAAGGAAGATAATAAACGCTAGAATAGCTAACAAAACCGATCACTTACTAAGAAATAACAAAAACATAACCTACCTGTTACAAAAACAAGTGTCAATTTGTATGTGCTTTATATGAGTAAACTTTCCAAAATTATGAAAAACAGTGCACAAAGAACGTGGTGTTTATTGAGATATGTAAAAAGGATAAGTTATTGTACCGTTCTTACCTTGTAAAAGTTGTAAAAAGCCGGTAACAATTATACCCACTGAACGTCAGCTAAGAGCACTATTATTTCACAAAATACACTGAAATTGCACAAACAAATTATCAATTACGATAAAACCTAGTTTATTTTACAAACAAGTAATATTATTTATTTGATTTAGCTATTTAGATATTTAAATTTACAATATTAAATACAGAGCAATAATTTTGACATTTATGCTCTTGGGTTGCCAGCCGCCAAAAAAAAAAGAAAAAAGCAACTACGGAACCCTACAGCGCGCGTGGCCCGACACGCACTTGGCCAATTTTTTTAACGTATATCTTGTTATTTACTTATATTAACCCAATTTTCTTTTCCAGATATAAACAGTTTTTTTTACTTTTTTCCAATATTTTTCTCTCGTTTCGTCCTTGGTAATATTTTCATCATTTTTCTTCTTATGGTGAAGCTTATATCGGACTTACATATGTTTGTAAGTTTTTTTTTCATTGTTGCTCGCTTGGTTCATTCTTAGGGCTCAAACAATCAAGCGACTGTATGTAAAAATGTTTTTATAACAGGAGAGTTTTTGGAACAGTTTTAATAAAAAATAGGTACCAATAATGTTGTGTGTATAAATATGATTATGTATAATATTTTAAATTTAGTTTATAATTTTGATTCTTTGACTATCTTTTTTTTTTCTATTTTGCTATGTCTAATCATCCTTGTATGAATAGTTTTTATTTAAGATTTAGTTATTAAGTATTAATTATTATTATTGTAGTGTTTCTATTTATTATTAACATCTATTTATATATATGTACATGGAAACAAAAAATAAATGAAATGAAATGCCTGCGAAGCAGTTCGCCCGCCGCGCCGTCGCCATTGCCCACCGTCGCCAATGGCTATAGACTATCATGTGACGGTGGGCTTCCATTTGCAACGGTCGCTCGTGTGTTAGAGCCCCTTTTCATTCTTCCTTATAGCCTAGAGGTTAAAAATTAGGGAGTGCCTCCGCTGCCGGCACTGGTTGTCGAATTGGCTGCTGGCGCTGGTATAACACGATCTGTGTCTGTGTTACTTTCGCCCTTAGCGTGAGTCGCTCGCTCGGTGTTTTGGTCACAGGAAACCTAACGTACCTAACCTACAGTTCACGGAAAAAAATTGAGTGCTGGGGCCGGCAGCCCGTGTTTTAAATTTCGGCTGCCGGAAGTATAACCGCAGCGGAGGCACTCTCTAAAAATTATTTACGTACATTTAAATACCAATTTTACGCTTAGTTGGGTTTAAGTTTTTAAACCGACTTCAAACTGCAAGAGGTTATCAATTAGTCGGAAACTCCTTTTTGGAACGAAGTTCCTTATCTCGCGTTGCGAAAGGAGGCTAGACGGAAAAAATTAAGACCGAAAGTTGTAACGACACTTTTTGCGTGCGCGTGTTTCTCTGTCTGTCTGTCTCTAGCGGCGCGAGCAACGTTGCCGGAACTTCGTTCTATCCGGGTGTCCCTTGGCACCTCTCAAGTTTTTAAATTGTATTTTCACCGATTATCTGAACAAGCCTGGACTGATTTGGAAAATTAAGTATATTTTGTTGCATACTTGTTAGGTGGTCCTGTTTTTTATTTGGTCTAAATTGTTCCAATAGAAAATTTATCAAAATCAGTTGTGAAGTTGGGTTTTTTTTCTCATTAATTCCTAGGTAATTACCTTTGAGTGCCTTATGGAATGCATCGTCTATGAATGGAGGTACGCAAAGAAGATGATGGTGTCAGTATTAGCTGTATTAATGGCACTGCTCTGCTTTGCTCTCGTAGGATATAAAGTAAGTATTCGATAACTAAATATTTAGACCTTAATCATGAAATTGGCGTTTTGTATGGGAGGAACAAAATGTCGAATATTTTTTTTAATTAATAGATTTATTTTATCAAAGCTAGTTCATTGATCATAGAGGTTAAAAAAAAGATGTTTTTATCCATTTTGAAAAAAAAAATCGGACGGGAGTCAATAAAATCTTTAAAGGCGTTTTGGACTGCCCCATCGGAGTAGAATTTTTTCCTTGCAAAAAGTTATCCAAATTTTGAAAAAAAAAATTGGTAATAATGGAAGTACGGTGGGTGTTTAGACATTCCAATTACAGCTCTTCTAATTTGGTAGCCGTCTGTTGTGCAGTGTGTGGTCTAGCGTTGTCGTAAAGCAGCAGTGGCGTAGAGCGATTGACTAGCCTCGGTTGTTTAGCAGCAAGCTTATCCATCATGGTTTGTAATTGCTGACAAAAGACGTCTGCCGCAATCTTCTGGCCAGATTTGAGAAAACTGTAATGAACGACACCGGCACTAGTCCACCAAACGCTTACAAGTAACTTTTTTTGGGTCAAGTTTTGCTTGAGGCAGGATTTGGCTGGGTCCAGCCATTGCAATGAGCGCTTCTGATTATTGTAGAGAATCCACTTTTCATCACAGGTAATGATTCGATTAGGAAACCCTTTATTATTGTGCCGGTCAAGTAATGTAATGCAGCAGTCAACGCGCGTTTGCCGGTTGTGTTCACTCAATACGTGCGGAACCCACCTTTTAAGCCTTTTAATCTTCCCAATTTGCTTCAAGCAGTTTAAAACAGTTTTATCACTAACACAGTAGCCTGCAGCTAACTCGGACGTGGTTTGCGACGAATCCTCTTCCTTAATAGCCTTCAATTTTTCATTGTCAACTTGGGTCTCTGGCCGTCCACGGGGCTTGTTCTGCAAGTCGGAATTTCCAGAACGAAAACGTGGAAACCGAAAACGCACTGTGTTTTCTTTTGCGACACGACCGACATACACATCATTAACCTTTCGAGCCGTTTCCACAGCACTGGTGCCATGGTGGAACGCTTACTCGTAAATAACGCGATATTTCAAGTTTTCCATTTTGTAAACTGAGCGCCGCAAACATTAAAAAAAAACACAGAAGAAAAAAGCAAATAACGGTTTACGAAACATAAATACGTGTAGAAATAGCTACATAAATTTCAATTTGGAATTTCTACCAAAGAGGAGAGATTTGTGATTAAAGTGGCCAGTATGACAAAACGCCAATTTTATGTTAATATATAAAATAAAATAAAAAACTGTCGCTGGTATACGATATTATTACTAAATACTGTAATCAATACAAATAATAAATAAATAAATACTGGCGATTTATATGGATTATTTTTAGCCCCTAAAAAAAGGTTGAGTTGTTTGTAGCGCATAAACCCTCAGTCCCTCATTAACAACGTCACAACCATCGAGAGTGTCTCTAGCAGGCAATATACCTGATACTCAGAGTATCTAAAAGATACTCGCTGAAGGTTGTATACAGGTATATTTGCCAACAAAGGATCACTCCGATGAAGAGGTGGATGAAGTGTATGAGGACATAAGTAAGGCCATACATACTTCTGAAACCTATTTTACGGTTGTTATGGGGGATTTTAACGCGAAACTGGGCAAACGAGGCGATGGAGAGTTTAGGCTGGGAAACTTCGGATACGGAGTGCGAAATAACAGGGGACGTAGACTGGCTGATTTTTTGGAGCAAGAGGGACTCTTCGCGATGAACTCTTTCTTCAAGAAGCCGCCACAAAGGAAGTGGACCTGGATAGGTCTAGCAAAGAAGAACCAGCCCCTTGTTAAAAACGAAATCGACGTCATCTTAACGACTAAGAGACGAATATTCAACGATGTCTCAGTGATCAATCGGATCAAAACCAGGAGCGATCACCGAATATTAAGAGGCATCGTGAATATTGATCTCAAGGTCGAAAGATCGCGGCTGATGAAGTCGACGCTCCGACCGACGCAGATCCAAATCGAAAACTCCGAGGGTTTCCAGCTTGAACTATCGAATCGCTTTCAAGGCCTTCAGGATTGCGTTACAGTGGACGAGATAAACCAAGGGTTTATACAAGATGTCCAAGCGGTGGGATCGAAGATGTTTAGGTCCCGCCCCAAACAAAGACCTCAGAAAATCTCTGCTGAGACCCTTACCTTAATGGCAGAGCGACGATCAAGCCCCCTGCAGACCTCTGAAGATGCTGAATCATATCGGCAGCTCAACAGACGTATGCAAAAGTCCTTGCGACACGACATCCGCTCCTTTAATACTAAATGTATTAAGGAGACGATAGAGCAGAACAAAGGCTCCAAAGTGTTCGCGAGAGCTATGTCGGTTGGGCAAAGCCGATTGATGAAGCTAAAGAATGAGGACGGCGACGTGGTGTCGACAAAGGAAGGGGTTCTGGCGGAGATCGAGAGGTTTTATGGACAGCTGTACACCTCAGTTTCACAACCCAGCGGACAAATGGCTGAAGACCCAAGAGCCAAGTTAACCCGACACTATACCGAAGATATCCCGGACATCAGCCTGTACGAGATTAGGATGGCCCTCAAACAGCTTAAAAACAACAAGGCGCCGGGCGAGGATGGAATTACAGCAGAGCTTCTGAAAGCGGGCGGAACGCCGGTAGTGAAAGTCCTTCAGAGGCTCTTGAATTCCGTTCTGTTCGAGGGCGTAAAGCCGGAAGCTTGGAGCAGGGGCGTGGTGGTCCTGTTCTTCAAAAAGGGAGATAGCACCCTATTGAAGAACTATAGGCCTATCACGCTTCTGAGTCATGTATATAAGTTGTTTTCGAGGGTCATCACGAATCGTCTCGCAAACAGGTTTGATGCCTTCCAGCCTCCCGAACAAGCCGGTTTCCGTAAAAGTTTTAGTACCATGGACCATATTCATACGCTGCGGCAGGTAATAGAGAAGACGAGGGAGTATAACCGGCCGTTATGCTTGGGGTTCGTGGACTATGAAAAAGCCTTCGATTCGATCGAAAAATGGGCCGTGCTTCAGTCTCTCCAGCGATGCCGTATTGACTATCGGTATATCGAAGTGTTGAAGTGCTTATACAGTAACGCCACTATGTCAGTCCGAGTACAGGAGCAGTGCACGAGGGCAATTCCACTGCATAGAGGTGTAAGACAGGGAGACGTTATATCTCCGAAACTGTTCACCGTTGCACTGGAAGATGCCTTCAAGCTTCTGGAATGGGAAGGATTTGGCATTAACATCAATGGCGTATATATTACTCACCTTCGATTTGCCGACGATATCGTTGTCATGGCAGAATCGATGGAAGACCTAAGTACTATGCTCGGAGATCTAAATCGAGTTTCCCAACAAGTGGGCCTTAAAATGAACATGGACAAAACGAAAGTAATGTCGAATGTCCATGTTGCGCCCCTACCTGTTTGTGTTGGGAGCTCCACCCTCAAAGTTATAGACCAGTATATCTACCTGGGTCAATTGATCCAGGCAGAAAGTTCCAGCTTCGAGGAAGAGGTCTTTCGACGAATCCGACTCGGCTGGGCAGCGTTCGGGAAGCTACGCAGTGTCTTCTCGTCAAATATACCTCAGTGTCTTAAGACTAAAGTTTACAACCAATGTATGTTACCAGTGATGACTTATGGCTCTGAAACATGGTCCCTTACTATGGGTCTCATGAGAAGGCTCAAGGTCGTGCAACGCGCTATGGAAAGGGCTATGCTCGGTGTTTCTCTACGTGATCGAATCAGAAATGAGGAAATTCGTAGGAGAACTAAAGTCACTGACATAGCCCAGCGGATTAGCTCGTTGAAATGGCAGTGGGCGGGACACATAGCGCGACGAACCGATGGCCGATGGGGCAAAAAGGTTCTCGAATGGCGACCACGTACTGGCAAGCGAAGCGTAGGACACCCACCCACAAGGTGGTCTGACGACCTGACCAAGGTCGCTGGAAGGCGCTGGATGCAAGCCGCTCTAGATCGGTCATTTTGGAAATCTTTGGGAGAGGCCTATGTCCAGCAGTGGACGCTGTGCGGCTGAAATGATGACTAAATTATTTATTGTTTTTCAGATTATACCAAATTATCTATTGTTTTTCAGATTACACCAAATTATCTATTGTTTTTCAGATTATACTAAATTATTTATTGTTTTTCAGAATCAAGTAGCCTGCTATGTATATTTCAAAGGCACCGTGACTACAGTAGAAATATTTTGCATTTATTTTCTGTATCCTCTTGGTAGGCTGATAGAAGATATGGTTTTCCACAGCGGTACAGCACCGAATAGTTTGAGAGTATGGAACTTAAGATTTGTACCGATTTATGTTGCTGTAAGTAAGCTGTTAATTTAAGTGGAAACTACTTTCTGTATGGAAAGCATTTTTTGAGATGGTAAAAACCATGGAATTCTTGACACTGTTTCCGTTACCTTAACAGACACCAAGTTTTGACTTATGGTTTTAGGAGGAGGGGGGGGAGGGTTAAGGTTTTGCGGCCAGGGGCTCTGTTTGCGTAAAGCCGTAAGACTCAAAATGACATGTCTGCTCCATTAGGAATAATGATTTATTTAAATTAGATACAAGTATTTACAAAATACTATCTTAAACTTATGAAAAATTACTGTGTATAGAAGATCTACCTCTATACACAGTGATATTTCTTTGGGTTTGTAGCCAAAGGCCACTTCATAACGATCGTTTGTAAGACCTTATTAGCTAGTCAAAACAATAATTCTGAAACAGAAAATTTTTAACTAAGGCTGGATTTCACCAAACTTTTTGTTCTAAGAATAACGCCCATATATTCTTAGAATAAAACTTTAGTAAAATCCAGACTGTAAGATAAATTGTGAGATCAATTAGTAGTACCGACACTAGGCGCTGCTACACCAGCCGGCTGGCCGCAGTTAATCGCGTTCACAGCGACATTTTCTTTTTTTTTTGAAATCCAAGATGGCCGCCGAAAGTCAATTGCTTGCAATTTGAAAAATCCATTATTTGACATTGTTTCTGAAATCCAAGGTGGCGTCTTGATTTTAGAAAATTAAATTTATTTTGTTTATGACGTCTCACTGGGACTTTGTAGGGGTCTGAAATTTTGGACACGGGGGTAAAGCATCCTGCGGAACTCGAACCTGCAATCAGATTTTGGATCCAAGATGGCCGCCCCCACATATTTTAATGTTTCCTTTACTGACTGTAGTTCCTACCCATTTTATGAACTGGAACCATGTCTTAGCCTACCTCAAACGACAAACCGCGGGCTGTTTGCAGCCCGCGCAATGCACGAAAAGCCAATGCAGTTACTAACATATTTTCAATTTATTTTTCAGTATAAAATGTATACTATAATGACTCAGATAGGCAAGATAGCCTTTTTTCACGGAACTGAATATTTATGGTCGTTTCCCATATCATTTATGGTACTTGGAATGATTTACGCAATCATTATTACCGTATTTGTGGATAAAAGGGTTCGTATATTTAATATTTTATCGCTCTATAGTTCCAGTAGAGTAGAATAGGACCTCTCCCAAGTTTTTCCGTGGATGTCGTAGAAGACGAATTAGGAAATACAGGCTAAACAAAGTTTATAAACATATGAGATCTCTCCAGCCCATCTGGCGTGCTAACGTGGAAAGTGTAGGCTACATCCTCTGGCTGCTCTGGCCAAGTATGGCTCTGGTAGTACAAAGAGGGTCGTACCACTGCAGTGAAGCCTGAAAAATTCATGATGATGATAAAAAACATGTAGCTCCTTTCAAGGGCATTAGCTGTTTATGAAGTAAATATTTAATACTAGTTCAAGCGCGAGTGAAGTCTCTATTTCAACTTGATCGAAAATTCGTTTGTATGTCTGGCTGTCCCGCTGTCCCTTAGCACGAATATTTGCGACAAAGTTTCACATCGCCTTCGACAAAGTTTTGTATGAAAAATGATCAGCTTGTGGCATCGCCTATCTACTTACATACTTACTTACATACTTACTTACATACTTACTTACATACTTACTTACATACTTACTTACATACTTACATACATACTTACTTACATACATACTTCGTATTCATCTAAAACATATTATATGTTAGTACATAACAACACAACACAAATCGGAAGACGGTCGGATCGTACGGCATAAAATACAAGGAAATCCCAGCCGGCCGCGAGAACAATGGGTGACGTCGCGCGCCTACCACGGCACTCCGAGTTACCGAACAAACCAGTCCGCCGCTAGCAGCCAGCGCACGCGCATATCGTTTCTATGTACCGCGCGCGCCTACTTCGCTTTGCTTTGCTTACGTACTATAGAACTGACTTGTGGTGTATGTGTTTCCTTCTCTTCTAATCTGTGCTTGAACTATTGAACTGTGCCTTCAGTGACTTTCTTCCGTACCTTCCATGTATATACTGTTCAGCTTCGAATAAAAACGAGTGAACGAAATGAGTTGTTATTTTTGTCCTATACCATCAACAACTACATTGGTGACCCCTTGAAGAATACCTATTCGGAATACCAAGAAGGTACGATAATCGAGCACAAAAATGTCGAGACGAGACAATGAATCTACCTCCAGTAAAAATACCGATGATAAGGAAAAGCCGTTTACACCATACGATCTTTGTCGAGTCGGTGTCCGACTTCCCCCGTTTTGGCCCGAAGAGCCCGCTGTATGGTTCGCTCAAATCGAAGGCAGCTTTGCCCTATCGAAGATTAAAGACGACGATACCAAGTATTACTATGTCAGCGCTCAACTTGAACACAGATACGCGGCCGAAGTAAAGGATATACTAGTCAACCCACTGGCCACCAGGAAGTATGAAACTCTCAAAGCTGAACTTATCAAGCGATTATCGGCCTCCAGAGAAAAAGAAGTGACTCAGCTTCTGATGCATGAAGAACTCGGAGATAGACGACCATCCCAGCTGCTTCGAGAATTACGACATTTAGCTGGCAAAAATGTCCCAGATGATCTTATTCGTACCATTTGGACCAGTCGTTTACCAACCAACCTACAAACGGTTATTGGACTCTCGGACCTAGCAGACAAGGTGCATGATATGGTGCCTTCCACGCCCCAAGTTGCATCTGCTGATGCCGCGCCAACATCTTTACTAGAGAAGCTCACCCGCGAAGTTGCAGAGCTCAGCCGCCAAGTCAAGTCTCTCTCCATGGACAACTCGAGAAGATCACATTCGAGACAGAGAGGCAGTCAGCGTAACAAGAGCCGTACCCGCTGAAGCTCAAGCTATCGCAAGTTTCCAATCTGCTTCTACCACAATAAGTACGGTGACAGTGCACACACCTGCGTCAAACCTTGCGATTACCAGCAGGGAAAAGCCAGCGGCAGTCGCTGATGGCGACTAGTGATTGCCTCATCTCATCAGGTCCCTTTAGTCGCATAAAGTCCACTATGTCAAAATGTCCCCTGTATCAAAATGTCACCAGTATCAGAATGACCACTTTAAAATGTCCCATTATCAGAATGTCCACTGTATCAAATTGTCCACTTCATCAAAATGTCAACTGTATCAAAACACCCACTATGTCAAAACGTCCACTGCATATTAAGTAGTAGGAAACCAGCTAATATATTAAAACAAGAACATACAAAGGAAATACTAATTTAATGAAATCGCCTATTTGTTTCGGACCGCAAATCGAAGACCCAGTTCCTGGTCGACACCGGTAGCGACCTCTGCGTTTTCCCTCGCTCGGCCTTGAAAATCAGACGACCCAAAACTACCTATGAACTTTTCGCAGCAAACGGATCACCGATCGGTACTTACGGGTTCATACAATTCGAACTCGACCTTGGTCTTCGCCGAGTTTTCTCTTGGCGTTTCACTGTGGCTGACGTCAACAAGGCTATCATTGGTGCCGACTTCTTGTCACACTATGGCTTGATCGTAGACTGTCGCAACCGCCGCCTCATCGATAACCACACCTCGTTATCGACAACTGCAGCGCTTGCCTCTCCATCAGATGCCATATCTTCTGTCAAGACCATCGTCGGCGAGTCGAAATATATAGAACTTCTTCGAGAATTTCCGGAGATTACTCGACCCCCAGGAACCCATCGTGTCATTAGCCATAATACGGTCCATCACATTCGGACTACGCCTGGCCCTCCTGTACACTGCACGCCACGACGTTTAGCCCCTGAGAAACTAAAAATCGCCAAGCAGGAGTTCAATGAGATGCTAAAGGCTGGAACAGCCAGACCTTCAGAGAGCCCACGGTCATCTCCTTTACACCTAGTCCCCAAGAAAGATGACGGCTGGCGACCATGTGGCGATTACAGAGCATTGAACGCTCGCACAGTGCCGGATAGATACCCAATCCGTCATATACAGAACTTCACACAGAATATTGCAGGCTGTAAAATCTTTTCAAAAATTGACCTGATTAAAGCGTATAACCAGATCCCTGTTAATCCCGAGGATATTCCCAAAACCTCAATCTCAACACCATTCAGAATGTATGAATTTCCTTATATGAGTTTCGGCTTGAGAAATGCAGGCCAGACATTCCAGCGATTTGTTGGCGAGATGACGAGAGACCTGGAATTCTGCTACAGTTATTTAGATGATTTTTTAATATTTAGTCCGGATCTGGAAACTCACATCCAGCACCTGCAAAAGCTATTTACTCGGCTGAAAGAATTTGGGATGGTTATAAACCCTTCAAAATGCGTGTTTGGAGCAGAAGAGGTTACATTCTTGGGTTGCTTAGTATCATCGGCTGGCATCAAACCCATGAAGAGTAAAGTAGAGGCTATCAAGCAGTACCCTATCCCGAAAAATGTTAGGGAACTTTGTCGATTTCTGGGGATGATTAATTTTTATCGTCGTTTCCTCAAAGACGCTGCTAAGTCACAATCCCTGCTGCACGACCTCCCCTTACAGGGACAGTCAAAGGTTCTCACCCCGTGATGCTAACTGGTGACACGCTGAACGCCTTTGAAGAATGCAAGCAAAGCCTATGCAACGCTGCACTTTTAGCACATCCAAACATGAACGCCAAATTAGCTTTAGTCACAGACGCTTCGGATACTACTATCGGAGCCGTGTTGCAGTAACATGTTGATAAAGAATGGCAACCATTGGATTTCTTCAGTCGCAAGCTTAACCCAGCTCAAAGAAAATATTCTCCATACGACAGAGAGTTGCTAGCCATTTATGAGTCCATAAAACATTTTAGACATCTTATTGAGGCACGCCATTTCACAATCTACACGGACCACAAACCGATATGTTTTGCGTTTCAACAGCGAAAAGATAAATGCTCACCGCGACAATTTCGCCATCTAGACTACATATCGCAGTTTACTACGGACCTTCAACATATTTCCGGAAAAGACAACGTTGTGGCAGACGCCCTTTCAAGAATAGAGGAACTGGTGCAACCCGTCGACCTGGAAAAAGTAGCCAAGTCACAGATTCCCGACAATGAGCTACAGCAGATATTGAAAGGCGACACTTCACTCCAACTTGTCAAAATATTCATACCTGGAACACGGACGGAGTTATACTGTGACCAATCTACGCAGACACCTCGCCCGTATATACCAGCTGAGTACAGGAAGCAAGTTTTTAATAGCTTGCACTCGCTCAGTCACCCAGGGATTAACGCTACGACAAAATTGGTTACGGATCGTTAAGTTTGGCCCAACATAAACAAAGACTGTCGTGAATGGGCAAAATCATGCCACGCTTGCCAGACTATTAAAATCACACGACACGTTACACCCTCATTAGGCTCCTTCAATCTCCCACGCGCCAGATTTCTGCATATTCATATTGATTTAGTAGGCCCACTACCATTATCAGATGGTTTTCGCTATTGCCTTACCGCAGTCGACCGATTTACTAGATGGCCTGAGGCAATACCATTGACAGACATCACAGCTGAGACGGTTGCTAAAGCTTTTGTCAGCAATTGGATCGCCAGATACGGATGTCCGGCCGAAGTAGTCACGGACCGTGGAAAACAGTTCGAATCAGCCTTAATGAAACAACTTGCCGAACTCGCCGGATTCCGACGTAACAGAACCACAGCATACCACCCTGCTAGTAATGGCATGGTGGAACGGATGCACAGACAGCTTAAGTCTGCCATAAAATGTCACGGAGGTCAAAGTTGGACTGAAAACTTACCTTTGGTTTTGCTAGGAATGAGAACAGCTTTTAAACCAGATATTCAAGCTTCACCTGCTGAACTTTTATATGGCGAAACGCTCAGATTGCCCGGAGATTTTTTTCAGCCCTGCAAAACCACACATACTACAGACTTAACAGACTTCACAGCTAGACTTCGCTCCATGATGAGTGCAATCCGTCCTTCACCTGCATCTAGACACTGCGAGAAAAAGATATTCGTTTTTAAGGACTTACCTTCTGCAACACATGTATACGTTAGAGATGACAGCGTCAAGGGACCCCTGCAACCAGCATACTCAGGCCCCCACAAAGTCCTGCAAAAAGGAGATAAAATTTACAAGTTGCTGATAAAAGGTAAAGAACAGACAGTTACCATAGAACGATTAAAACCAGCATACTCACTTACCTCTGATGAACAGCTCATGAAGACGGAGATAGCAATACCTGAAAACCTGAAAGAAAATGTTAAACTTACCACAAACAGAACGCGTTCCGGAAGAGAAGTTAAATTTCCTGATTACTATCGCCCGTCCTAAGCCGGTCTCTAGAGGGGAGACCTGTGGCATCGCCTATCTACTTACATACTTACTTACATACTTACTTACATACTTACTTACATACTTACTTACATACTTACTTACATACTTACTTACATACTTACTTACATACTTACTTACATACATACTTCGTATTCATCTAAAACATATTATATGTTAGTACATAACAACACAACACAAATCGGAAGACGGTCGGATCGTACGGCATAAAATACAAGAAAATCCCAGCCGGCCGCGAGAACAATGGGTGACGTCGCGCGCCTACCACGGCACTCCGAGTTACCGAACAAACCAGTCCGCCGCTAGCAGCCAGCGCACGCGCATATCGTTTCTATGTACCGCGCGCGCCTACTTCGCTTTGCTTTGCTTACGTACTATAGAACTGACTTGTGGTGTATGTGTTTCCTTCTCTTCTAATCTGTGCTTGAACTATTGAACTGTGCCTTCAGTGACTTTCTTCCGTACCTTCCATGTATATACTGTTCAGCTTCGAATAAAAACGAGTGAACGAAGTGAGTTGTTATTTTTGTCCTATACCATCAACAACTACAAGCTCCACTATCGTGAGTAAAGGGAAAACTCGCAGCATGACTTTACTATGGTATCGACAAGTATCAGGGAGGAATGGTCAATTTTCATCTTCTTTAATCTATAATATCAAATTTTTATATTTTAAAATAATAACAAAAGTATAATGTTTATGATCCTCATATTGCGCCCTTTAATTCGATATAGGACACAGTAAAATACAAAACATATGTATGCAAAACGGATTTTTTTAATTTCGTAATTTGTCTCCCAAAAATGACCCTTACGTGAATAAAATATTTACTTTTTTGTACTTGATATGTGTTTGTGATCCATTAATTTTACTTGATTTTATCCAGTAGATTCGGAGCAAATTAGCTGTGTGTGACAGACGTACGGACAGACAGACGCGTGATCTTATAAGTGTTCCATTTTGTCACTTTTTAACAGAACGGAAATTTTGTAGGTAATTTGTTATTTTTAATTTCAAAACACGGATAACTCACGTATAGAGTCAGCTACTGCCGACATGTTTCGACCTCATCCGGAGGTCTTCATCAGGGCGAATGTGACGAGAGGCCCGTACACCGCACCGGCTTGCGACACACTGATGTTACTCGTAGTCGCGGGAGGCGCGGGGCGCGCGTGCAGCGCGGGCGATCGCCCTCTGCGCCCGCAGCGACAGTTCGGTAGATGGTGGTTGCTGCTGGATAGTTGCGTCAAGGACTCCCGTGGATGTACTGGGAGCCGTTATTTCCTCTTCATTATCTTTTGCGGCTGGTGATAGCGCCAGTGCGTGAAAAAAGCTCACTGTATCAGAGACTGTCGGCTGTACATGGCATCTATTATGCGTCTCTTGAAGCAACGGTTTCCAGGCGGCGGGTAAACTCCAATCAACATCACGATTAAAATTAGGACGTCGCCCAATTTCTATTGCTTCTCGTATTTAACGAGGGACAAAACCTTTCTCTCTATCTAAGACTTTGGCCTTGTCGAAGCGTATGTAATGTGTGACGTCCGTCTCTATCGCATGTTCGGCGATGGCTGACCCGTTGCTGTCCAGTTTCTTTAGACTTCTTATATGCTCCTGCAACCTAGTAGACATTCCGACACGTCTCCCCCACGTAGCTCCTTCCACAATCACAAGAGACTTCATAAACACCGGGAATGTTTAGTGGCTCGCTATCTTTTGGGGAACGCACAAGCTGTCGGATTTTTGTGAGAGGCCGGAATGTTGGTTTAATATCAAATTTGCGACGCAACATTTGACCGATTTTGTCCGTTACTCCCTTCACAAATGGTAGGTACAATATTGCTCTATCTACCGATGATAATTGCATCGATTTGATATAATTGGATGAGATCGAAACATGTCGGCAGTAGCTGACTCTATACGTGAGTTACCCGTGTTTTGAAATTAATAATGACTGCATCTCACGTTAGTTTTAACCAAAAAAATTGTTATTTCGTAATCATTTAATAGGATTCCACCATTTTACCAAATTTCACCTGATTTGGTCCTGTAGGAGCAAATTTAATTTTCGTTTCAATTTCAATTTTATTTTATCCGTCCACGGAACCCTAAAAATGATCAATTTTATATGAATTCACCAAAAAGTTGTCAATTTATACCTGTTATATTTATGCATCACTAATACCGAGGAAACCGCTAGCGGGCTCAATAGTAAAATGTATGGCGGGATGACATATGAAGTGTGTAAAAGTTTAGAAGGATGCGAATGTGCTATAGTTCATTGCTTAAAGGTTTAATTAAAATCTATAAATATTCTATCTATTGAAATTAAGTGGCATGCTGGCCATGCTTAACCCGGGGTATGTCGCTAGGCAAATACGAACACAAATACTCGCTACCGTGTAAAAAATACCACATTGTTTATGTATGCAATGCCTAATTTATATAATATTTGTTTATACTTAAGTTTATTGTATAATTGCCTTTAGTTATAAATTAAACACATTATTTATTTAGAAATTATTATTAATAATCGTATTTATTATTATTTAAGAAGGCCCTTCCCGGCCCGTCTATCGTCAACGCGAGCATGGTTTGAAATGCTTGTTTTATTTAGCGCAATGTTAATGTAAAACACTTTTATTTTAAAAATTCTTTCGCCGAACCGAGCTGTAGGTAAGAAAAGGTAGCGACGTAAAATTTTGTCTTTGTTCGGTACCAACAGTGAACAGTGATTTCTATGTATAATTAAATCGATCAGGGGCAATTCTATAAATCAGTCGGAGCTCTCTCAGCTTTGCGGTTAGAGAAAACAAAAAAATCTTTTGTGGGTCTCGGCTTGCCTCTATAATAAAATTCCAGATAATATAGTAGCATTACCATTATCCAAGTTTAGGACAGCCGTTAAAAATCATTTATTAAAAAATGCGTATAATCATGTAAATGACTATTTGTCATCATCTGAGAAAAATCTTGGAAATAGTTTACTGCAAATCGTAATTGTCTAATTTAAATGTATAGCTTAAGTGTAAATCTGTATTGTAATTGTAACATAGTGGGCTATGTTACAATTACAATACAGATTTACAGTCTGGGTAGGGAGGGACCAATACTGCACTGGGTTTCTTTCGGCGTAATCTTCCCAGCAGTGGTCGTTCCGAAACGCTAGTAGTTTTTAAGCTTTTGCACTAAAATAACATTTAAAAAATGACCTTATAGATAAATTTATCCTACATTGAACAAAAAATTTTGACTTCGACTCTGACTTTTAGACATAATTAATTATTATCAGTAACTTAATTTATCCTTTATGTAAATTATTTGACATGCATGATATTATTCAACAGTGACTATTATTATTATATTTTTGTAAATTAGAAGCATAAATATGTAAAAAAATTGCATGCCAATTGTTTTTGCAACACGCCTATACAATAAAATTAGGTATAAATGACCTGTTAACCATATTTCTTACCGTGTTTGCTTGCAAATAAATTTATTTCATTTCATTGACTATTTTCGTTTCGACCAATGAATTTCTTACGCTTGATATATTTAAATGGTACATCCTATATTCTCCACCAAACTGCACGGGTTATACTGGTTCTTCATCTTCTTCACACACAACGTCAGTGATAACACCAGAATCTGCTTCTTGCTCACTGTCATGGTCGCTAAACTTCTCATGATCCTCTGTTTCCGACACTATTTCTTCCTCGCTATCTTCTTGTTGTAAAATTTCTTGTATAGTATTGTCACTCAGTAAGAAATGCATCATAATAAAGTGCTGAAACAAAAATAAATATTTAAAAATAACAAACGGTCGCTACCGGGTATTTTTCCATACCCACTTCACACGTCCGTGACGTCCGAATGCGTGGCGCTAACTGCCAGCCACGCGGGGAGGGGGTCTCTTGTTTCTATGCAGAAAGGTACTTAAAGCGGCAAGTCGCTAGATTACGTAGAAAAAGATATACGAGTATTTTTATTACCCACGTGGTATTTTTTACCCGGTAGTGACGAACGCCGGTTCCTCTCATTTACGGAAAATATTCACCTTCGCATCCATAATTCACTTCTGTGTGACTATCATTCGACAGTCAGAGAACTCATGCTGCCTGCTATCGCCGCACTGCGTAAGTGAATCGAGGGCTCACTTCGCTTACGCAGAAAAGATTCGAAAACTCGTGCTAAGAGGTCAGATGTCCGATATCCAGTAGTTGAAACTAGAAGAGCAATAGGGTAGTTAACGTAAACAAATATTATACTTGAACTTTAAACCATTTTAAAAACTGTTTAATAATTTTTCTTTTTTTCTTTTATATAGCGCTGGACAGCTCTTTTCTGTCCTGAACCTGAGTGGGGACCCATCGACAATGTTTTGAGATACTGCCGAAAAATATTCAAAAGTGATGAAGTAAGAAACATTATTTTTATTAGATTTGAGTTTTATATCTTATACCTTTAAACGAGCAATTCTTGTATATATGTATATATATATATATATATATTTATAAATTTCTGTGATCTCGAAAACGGCTCTAACGATTTCGCTGAAAATTTGTATATGGGGGTTTTCGGGGGTAAATAATCGATCTAGATTAGTTTTATTTGGGAAAACGCGTGTTTTCGAGTTTTTAAATGCGTTTTTCTTTCCACGCAGAATATGGTCGCTAATTTCGTCGCGCCGACAGCCTTGATTTTAGCTCAGTGGTTAAGGATACCGACTGCTAGAAAAAGTGTTACGGGTTCGAATCCCACTCGGTGACTTACTTTTTTTTATATTATGTTTAAGTTTATTTATAATTTTTTATTTTGCATTGTTTTTAGACAAGTTTAAAAAAATTAGTCTTCTTCTTATCGTGTGTGTTAGTGACTAACACTAGTGTCAGAGTTTTTAAACCGCCTTAAAGGCCTCTGACATGGTTTTAGGTAACGACCAATGTCAAAGACAGTGACCGGGACCGCCGGCTTAACGTGCCCTCCGAAGCACAGATCATCTTACTTATCGGACAATTAGGTGATCAGCCTACAATGTCCTAACCAAACTAGGACAACAACACAAAGTCGTTGCCCCCGCCGGGATTCGAACCCGCGACCTCCGGGTATGAGCCGAACGCTCTAACCACTACACCACGGAGGAGAAAAAATTAGTTAATATTTGAGATGTAACCGAGTAGAGCTCGGTCGCCCAGGTACTGTATGTTTATACACGGTGATTTTTCATTGGTTTTGGAGCCGAAGACCACTTTTTAAGGATCGTTAGTAAGACCTAATTAGCTAGTCAGAATAATTCAGAGCCAAACATTGTTGACTAAAACTCGAAAGTAAAATCGTGAGATTAATTACCTAGTAGTACCGCCGCTGACCGGCCGCCCGGAGTTCATCAGGTCACGCAAGTTCACGCGACAGTTTTGGATGGACGTAACTACGTGGTCTCGATTGAAAATCATTTTCACAACTTTTTTATCTTATGTCATACACAAACTTGGATTACGTAAATGAATAGACGAATTTATTAACTATACGACATTTTTTTACAAAACCAATAAAAATTCATCGTTTATAATGTATTTCTTTGGCATGGCATGGATCTTAGTTTGAGAGATGATGTTAGATTCGCCTGAATAAAATGGTCAGAGGACATATTTTTTCGTTGATACATAGGTATCAAGTGGGTCAAAATGAAGGATTGAGGATGCATATTCGTCCTGGGGTAATACTCCTGCTGGTGTCCCACAGGGTGGCGTCCTATGTCCACTACTCTTTTATATATTTATTCACTGCATTACTGCACAACTTCAGTCTTCCTACCACCTTTATTCAGATGATCTGCAAATATATGTACACTCAAGTCAGTTTTGATTATATTTCCACAGCTATCTCTACTACTGACGTAGAGTTAGAACGTATCTCTATTTAGAGTAGGAATCATGGTTTGATTGTCAATCCTGCGAAAACTCAGAGTATCATTGTGGGTAGTTCAGTGTTACTGAATAGGATTAATTTTTATCTTGGTGTACAACTGGATAGGAGTCTCTCATGGTCGCCGTATGTTGCTGAAGTTAGTAGAAAGATCTTTGCCTCTTTTGCGGCCTTGCGGAAACTTGGGATGTTCCTTCCAATGGATACCAAAATTGCGCTCCCGCACAACCATCTATTTCCCATCCTACATTACGCTGATACTTGTGGAGCAACTTGATAAACCTGAGCGTCTCCAAAACATGTTTATTCTATACATATTTGGCCTTCGTAAATATGACCATGTTTCTCACTTTCGTAATGAACTCAAGTGGCTCCCGATCTGATGTCGCCATGACTGGCATGCATACCCTGTCTATGATATATACAATTATTTTCAATCCAACCTCTCCTAACTACTTACAAAAATTATTCACATTCTTTAGTGAGTCTCCAGGTCGTGTACTACGCAGCACTAAAGACCTTAGTCTTAGAATTACTTTCCACACTTCTGACTTTTTCTCGTGTACTTTCTCTGTTCGAGCCGCACGTCTATGGAACTCACTACTACTTACTATCCGACGCGCCCTAGCACTAGCCAGCTTCAAATCCCAAGTAAAATCTTATTTTCTATCTTTATGAAAGGTAAATAAATATCTTTTCCTGTTTCCACTTACTTTGTTCGTCTTGAACTGTTAGTATTATCTTTTTTGTTCTGTGTAAGTTGTATGTATTTATTGTTGTTGTTGCTACATGTAAGATGTATATGTATGTTTATTATAATTATTGTTTAAAAGTCTGTTTATTATATTGATATTCCACGAAATTAGGTAATTTCACATAAGTTTTTTTCTATATAGGTTACCTGGAAGAAATTGCTTAGCAATAGTCCGCTATTTCCTAGTTTTTAAGATAATTATGTGTGCTGTATTTATTTATTTTGTGCAATAAAGGGTATGGTGTTGTATTGTATTGTACATTAAAAATATTTCTAAAAATATCAATTATTTCTACCAGTACATAGGATCCCAAGCTGACCGAACTCTCAGCCGGTACATGATCAGCAAAGCCGAGGCAGAGGTGTACCGTTTGGATATCAGATACGACGCTCCCGGCAGACGGTCGTGGGCTCCGAGTCCCGTGCCTTCAATGCGATACGAAGACGAGAAGAAAAATGTGTAGATAGTTTAGTGATTTATGGTGTACAGCAGGTACAATAAATTTAAGTTTTATGCGAAAGGTTTTATTTGTACCAGCTATTGGTAACAGTATACAGAGACAACTGTCATTATAACATACTATGTTGAATACGTATGAAAGCCAGAACGACCACATAGATTCTTAAGTACAAAGTCACGCCTAGTAAGGTTTCCGTGCCTTAACCGTTTGCCATAATTTTTTAGGTGTCTGTTCCGCTGCTAGTAAAAGCCTTATCTGTACGGTATGCTCCAGGCCCTCCAGCTCTGTTCTGCGGGAATAGTGCACTTAAGGTCACATCAGCGTGTCCACAAGGGCGGCCGTTGACGTTTTCCATTAGGGGTCCATTTTGGGTCCATTCGTTTTTTTGCCTATAATAAGACTTATAAGCAAGGAATTGTATGTACTTCGTTCTTATAAGGCATTCTGACACCAACATGCCTTGTCTAACAAAAAGCAGAGAAATTAAAGGAGGACAGTTAATTTTGTTGCTTTGCCGCAACATCTACAATTTCGGTTTATAAGCGCAACGTTCAGAAATTTTTATGCCAACATATTACATATGGGATATCGTCGAAAATGTTTATTTGTATCATAATATCAGCGTTTAAGCGGTCTGTGACAACTTCTTCTGACGTCCTCTTCTGTACATGACTAATTCTGTTTTTGACCACTTCTTATTACGCCCGGTTCTAGTAATGCCCGCTTCTGTTTTTGACCATTTCGGATTTCCAATGGAAGCGGCCAGCATCCAGCGACTTCCTACAACCTTGCATAATACGGTCCGATTTATGGATTTATTTAACCAAATTAGTATTTTATGAAAATTTGTATATTGACATCACAGAAAGGACAGACAGTAACAAAAAACAATGACACTTGACACAATGACATAACTCATAATGACACAACTCTATGATGTAATTAAAAATCTTCAACCAGTGTCTTCAATATCCTCCCTTTTTGGCTACATCATTATGAGTCCAATTTCTTTGGATATCTGAAGAAGCTTTGGTCTGTGGACCGCTTTTGTCAGACGGTACATACTCTACGGTAATATCGCCATTTCCTACGAGTTCTCTTATGTAGAAATGTCGTACAACAATATGTTTAATTCTTCTTTGCATTTCAGGATTTTTAGAAATCTTTACAGCTGCATCATTATCAACTTTGAGTTAAGGTACCTCTTTGAGAGTTGATATTCGTTAAACAATCTTTTCAGCCAGATTATCTCTCAAACTGCTCCGCTGGTAGCAACCAGTTCAGCTTCTGTGCTGGACATGGCAACACAAGTCTATCTACGACTGCACCATGAGATTGCTGCTCCTGAATATAAGCATAAAATTCCAGACATTAAACGTCGTGTGGTGGCATCCCCCGCATGATCTGAATCACTGTAACATTCTAGGATGCCTTTTTTGTATTATTTTTTATAGACAATACCGTAGTCCAGGATTCTCTTGACCCTTGAAACGTCTGCAGGTGTGGGCTTATCTAATGCTCTGGATACCACACTAATATCATAAACTAAATCTGGTCTACTTCCAACCATAAGGTAGGCCAAGGCTCCTATAGCTTCTCTATAAGGAAATGTATTTCCATCTATTGACTCTTTCTCCAAGTCATTAATATCTTCTTTGGCGTTGTAACTGCTTTACAGTTAATCCCAAAACGTATTAAGAGCTTTTCAGTGTAGTGCTTTTGAGAAAGTTTAGCACCTATTTTTTTTAAATTTCCAAACCAAGAAAGTAGGTCGCTGGTTTAATCGTTATTTTGAAATGTCGTGTCAGCTCCTTTATAAATCTTTTTGATTCTAGTAGATTACTTGAAGCAACCAGACTGTCATCAACATATAACGCCAATATGATTTTAGAATTTCTGGTGTTTCTTATAAACAGACAGTTATCATTATCACATTGCTTGAAGTTAATAGATGTTAGATAGTCAACGATGCATTTGTTCCAGCACCGTAGCGTTTATTTTAAACCATAAAGGCTTCTCGTCAGCTTGCATCGCAACCATCATTACAACCCTTAGGTTGTTTAATGAAGATTTCTTCAGATAACGATCCATTCAGAAAAGCTGTTGACACGTCGAATTGTGTTAGCGTTAGTCCTTCATTTGCAGCTATGCTCAAGACTGAATGTATTGTAGCCATTTTGGCAACTGGACTTCAATTTCTATTTCAATTTATTTATTTCTTTTCACATTATACATTTATTAGATTACACTACACAGTCACTTCTTAAGCAAGTAGGTACAACATGAACCCTGTTAGGGCATTGCAACAAAAAATAACAGAACGGCATCCGGATTATTTCTTGGTATGTATCAAATTCAATGTTAAAATGATTATGAATAAAAATGTAATTTCTTTTTATTGATGTCTTAAAATTTAATTTAATTTTGGTCATATTTTTTATTTTATTTAATGAGTCAATACTATACTATAATATTTAATAACGTCCAAATGTTGTTTTAATTTAATTGTCAATTATATTAAATGTCAATGCAGATTATGTTATTCGTCATTATCATTAATTGTATATTTTGTAAAATCTTTATCATTAAAATGTTCGTCCAATATATAATATTTTTTATCTATAAGCAGAGCTTTTAATCTTTTAATAAAGATCGAATTCTTCTCATCTGCTCTGAGCAGGTCTGGGAGGGTATTATAGACTTTAATTATTGTCATTGCAAGCGGCCCAGAACTAAATATTTCTAAATTACGAGTGTTATTCGGCCTCGCTAACATATTCTTCTTCCTTGTGTCTTTGAGACCAATAGATTAATTGACATTTTCATTGAACTGAACATCTCTAGATCTGATCAAAATATATTTTCCATTTTGTACACTTTTTAGAAGACGGTAACCATCATCTCCATCAAAATACATCCTTTTAGCTTTCTTGGACATCTTTTTGCGTTTCTGTTTAGGAACATGTGCATAGCATTCTGAGCCAATTATTTTCAGATATTTGATTGATGGCTTCTTATTAAACCAAAGTTATATGGAGATTTGTTTGGTACTGGAGTAGGGCCAGTCTTGTTAAGGATGTACGTCGCAGTTGATATGAATTCAGCCCAGGTGGCAACGGGTAATTGTTGAGCGTGCATTATACTTCTGGCGGCCTCGACTAATGTCCGGTTTTTACGCTCGCTGCTCCCATTTTATTGCGGCGTATACAGCATTGTAAGTTGTTGAAGGATTCAGAAAAAGGTCTACACACGTCAGTATGAATGACCTCTCCTGGTGTCTTGGCTCGTTTTCTAGTCCCAAATTTTCGTCAGTGCATTTTTCCAAAAATACAGCAAGTGCTTTCAGAAACCAGATTAACTTTGAGTTCAACCTCGTGTTCAATAACCTTCTTAACATGCCTTTTACTCTGGTGGGCAAATCTTTCATAATAAAGTTGCAGGACGTTATCAGTTGCTTCAACAGTGTTTAAGTTAGGAGCGATGTTTAAAACATTGAATATTTAACTTGTACAGCCTTTTGTTAGTCACTCGTTTTCCAACTAATTTAACTTTGCCGTTCACTTTCAAGCAGCAAGAACTGAGAAGAGATTTTTTTTTAATTTCAGGGACATACCAGACATCATGCAGTCTAATAATTAACTTTTTGCCGTTTGCAGTAGAAATTATATCAACCGCTCCCTTATTTTTATTTTTATTTTATTTAAAAACTTTTTTGAGCCAAAAGCTACAATAGGTGGACTTAATGCTAAAGCATTCTCTCCCTGTCAACCTTTAGGAAAAGAAAACAGATAAGAAAGTTGGCGTAAATAACAGATAAGAGATATAAGCCAGATATAACTTAGTAATTATCATAAATACAATAATATAATAAATACATATTTATTTAATACCTACATAATATATTTATAAATAAAATAGACCTACATACATATTCGTATATTATATATATATGTATATATTTATATATATTGAAATTAGTAATAAACGATGAACTCTGCTAATTAATTATGCTTTCAAAAAGTAAATCATGCACTTTTTTCTTATATATATGTCTGCTGGATATTTGTCTAATGTCCTCGGGCAATGCATTCCAAAGCCGTATAGCTTGAGAAGTGAAAGAGTCGGTCATGAAACTAGTACGATATACAGGAATTTCAAGTTTAAGTGTGCCACTAGAGCGAAGTTGCCGGTCATGTGTGTCCGCGAGATACTGAAACTTACATTTCAAGTATTCAGGAGAGAAAGGGTTTTTAATGATAGAGAAAAGAGAGCAGAGAAGCCTTTTATGCCTGCGTAGTCGAATGGGAAGCCAGTTTAGTTTGGATCGGAAAGCGGAAATATGATCATACTTACGCAAGCAGAAAATGAAACGGATGCAGTTGTTTAGAAGGCAATCCAGTTTATTTAGAAGATCAACATTTAGATCTGGATAACACACATCAGCGTAGTCAATAATGGGGAGAATCAATGTTTGAATCAATGTGATCTTAGTATTAATAGGGAGAAAATTTCTGAAGCGGTTAAGATACTGAAGGGAGTAAGTAACGGTCCGACTAATTTCAGCAATTTGAGCGGTCCAATTCAAAGAAGAGTCAACAAAAAGACCAAGGTTTTTGACCACTGGTTTAAATTCAATAACGGCACCATTGTAAACTACTGGCACAACAGTTGTTAAATTAATTTTTGCCAGCTGCTGAGGACTGCCTAATATCATTGCTTGACATTTGGATGCGTTCACCAGTATCCCGTAATCCTGCGACCAGGCAAGAAGATTTGCTAATGTGGCATTTAGTTGAGCAACTCCGCTGTCAATGTCCTCAGCTGGGACTTGCACATAAATTTGGAGATCATCAGCGTAGAAATGGTAAGTACAGCCAATGGATGAAGAGAAGAGATTAATAAACAAGGAAAACAGTAAAGGAGAGAGTATTCCACCCACCAGAAAACAGATCATTCCATTGAGACAACTCACGGTCCATTCGAACTGCTTGTTGCCGACCATGGAGATAAGAGGAGAACCAATCCAATGCAGAGGGGGACAAATTAAGATGCTCAAGTATGGCGAGGAGAATGTCATGGTCTACCATATTAAATGCATTGGAAAAATCAATAAGACCTAAGACGGTGACCAATTGATTCTCCATGCCAAGGCGGACGTCCTCACTGACTTTGAGAAGGGCAGTAGTAGTGCTGTGACCGGGGCGAAAACCAGATTGAAAGGGACTAAGTAAATTATGATGAGATACAAAAGATGAGATTTGATTATGCAATTTGATTATGGATATAGGGCGGAAGGACAAAGGCTTTACGCCAAATAGCAGAAATTCACTAGAAGAAAGAGAGAAGTTGATAATGTGAGTGATAACTGGAAGAAAGATCCCAAGCGAATTAATAATCATTTGACGGCTCACATTATCACACCCTAAAGCTTTTGATTTAATTGAAAGAATTGTTTTCAGAATCTCATCGTCAGAAACCGGAGAAAAGGAAAAAGCCTCAATGGAAGGTTTAGGCATGGAAGTTATTTTAGAAATAGTACTAGATTTCACTAAAGGATTGAGTGATGAAGTAGCGGAAAAATGATCGTTAAAATCATTAGGAGAGAAAGAGAGAGAGTAGTGTGAATTATTAACAGATTTACCAAGATTGAGAGACCGAAGGAACTTCCAAATATCAGCCGAAGATGAACCAGAAAGTTGAGAAGCAAAATAATCGCGTTTAGCTGTCCTTACCATTGTATTACAGCGGTTCCGGGCTTTTTTATAAGCACACCAGAGTTCATCCGTCCTGTCCCTTTTATAAGAACGGAACGCACGATCCCGGCGTGTCATTGCCATTTTGACTCCCCTCGTAATCCAGGGCGCAGGCGGCCGCCTAACTTTAACCGCATGTAAAGGCGCATGGGCATCATACAGTTTTAAAACGGAGGCATTAAAAAGAGAAACTTTTTCATCAACCGTAGACGCCCTAAAAACTTGAGAAAAGTCGATCTGCGCGGCTTCAAGATTTAATTAGTTTAAGTCAACGCGAGCAAGGTTACGCATCCAGATGACAGACGGTTTAAGTTTAGGGGGCTTTATTTTATATTGTAAATAAATGAGGTCATGCTTAGAGAAGGCTGGTGCAGGCATTTGACCGTACTTAATTACGCGCTCCAGAGAAGAAGTAATGATAAGGTCTAGAAAAGTATCATCAGTCTGAGAATTAACATGAGTAGGGTTGAGAGGTAAAGTAGAGAGATTTACTGAATTGAGAATATTACGGAGTTTTTGAGCACGAGCCAGAATTTGGGGACGAAGACCTACCAAATCAGTGTTAAAATCTGCCATTATGACGTGATGTGCATAGTCCGAACAATAGGTGTCTAGGATAGTCTCAAATTGAGTAAAATAATTAACATTAGGAGGACTATATACAATCCCGAGAAAAACCTTGACACCGCTCATTAATATTTCCAAAAATATGTACTCAGCGTCACCCGTATAGGAGGGTGGCGAAGTAACTAGAATTTTATAAGGGATATTACTTCGTAAGTAAATCGCAACACCCCCACCTTTAGCACCCACACGATCATTACGGATTAGTACATAATCTGGTAAAGAAACAAAAGAAGATGAAATAGAAGGTGGCAGCCAAGACTCAGAGACAAGCACAGCATGAAAGACAGAAGAAGAGAAAGTGTCGAGAAGATCAGTGTAGTGAGCAGGAACACTTTGAGCATTGAGATGGCAGACGTTGAAAGAATGACATGTTTTATCAACTGCATCGTTCAGTACCGTGTACAGAGTTTCGGGGTCATGAAAGGAATCACTACTAACCGAGGAACAACTAACATTAAGTGCAGATAGAAATGATACATTGTTGGATTCATCGGAGGACATATAAAGAATAAAAATAAATATACTTATAAAATACTAAAACTAATAAAAAAATACTAATTATACGACTAAAATCGACTTGCTAGTCCTGCCAGTTGCCAGATAGATAAGAAAAATACATTGTTAAGAAGACTGAAACAAAACGCAATTCAACAAAGCTGGGTGTCAGATTATTAAAAACACAGAGAAAAAAAAAAGTTTAAAAATGTGACATTGACAATTCACAATATGACATTGACAGCCGGCTATCAAACAAAAATTAATTCACCTACATTTAATTAAAAGTTATGAAAAGATAATCTACAACTACTATTTTACGATAAGTACGGACATTACAAATAAAAATAAAACTAATAGTGAACAGCTACTTTGAGTGATGAATAATAGATTTTGACCGAGCACTTCATTTCCTCGTCCTGGTCGCCCGCTTCAACTTTGGCTCAGGCTGCTGCCCATCTGTGGTAGCCGACAGTGTACTTGGTCCTGCTGCCTGCTCATCTTCGCAGTTCTTTTTTCAATAGCTTTAATCGTACCATTTGCTGTTGTCACTGTGTTATCTTATTTGAAGTATTCAAAAGTGGCAAAAATGTCATTGCGGGAGGTGACGTAATGAGTGGCACCATTGTCGACATACCAGTTATTTTGATCTTCAACAACAGTCTTCATAGTTTGGTTTGTAGTGATTTGCATTGCCAAAAGGTTCGTTTGGTTGGTCAAAGTCAAAGTCAAAGTCAAAAATTTTTATTCAATGTAGGATAAATTTATCTCTTATTGAAGGTCATTTTTTTTAAATATTATTTTAGTGCAAAAGCTAAAAACTACTAGCGTTTCGGAACGACCACTGCTGGGAAGATTACGCCGAAAGAAACCCAGTTCAGTATTGGTCCCTACCCAGCCTGATGTTACAATTACAATACAGATTTACACTTAAGCTATACATTTAAATTATACAATTACAATTTGCAGACAACTATTTCCAAGAATTTTTCTCAGATGATGATAAGTAGTCATTTACATGATAATACGCATTTTGTAATAAATGATTTTTAACGGCTGTCTTAAACTTAGTTAATGGTAATGCTACTATATCATCTGGAATTTTATTATAGAGGCGCAAGCCGAGACCCACAAAAGATTTTTTTGTTTTCTCTAACCGCAAAGCTGTGATGGCTAATTTATTTTTATTTCTCGTGTTAATACTATGAATGTCACAATTTCTCTTAAATGAGTGTATATTCTGACGCACGTACATAATGTTCGCATAGATGAATTGCGAAGGGAGGGTCAAAATATTTATGTCTTTAAATAGTTCCCTCAAAGACTCTCTAGCACCTAATTTATATATAAATCTGATAGCGCGTTTTTGTAAAACAAATATGGTATTTATATCTGCAGCGTTACCCCATAGCAATATTCCATAGGACATAACACTGTGGAAGTACCCAAAATATACCAAACGCGCTGTATCGACGTCAGTCATTTGCCTAATTCTTCTAACCGCATAGGCCGCAGAGCTAAGTTTTCCAGCTAATTTTTTAATATGGGCACCCCATTGCAACCCTGAATCAAGCGTTATTCCCAAAAATGTTGTGTTATCAACCATATCTACTGCTTCCTTATCAATAAATAATCGTGTTGGAACTTTTGTAACATTCGGTAAGCAGAACTTTACACATTTAGTTTTTTTTGCATTTAATACTAAATTATTTGCTGTAAACCAATCCAACACTTGCGACAATATATTATTCATCTCATCAGAGGTGTCAGTTTTCCTATCTACGCTGAAAACAAGGGAAGTGTCATCAGCAAAAAGTACAGCCTTACAATCTTTTACATAATATGGTAAATCATTAATATAGATCAGGAACAACAAAGGACCCAAGATAGAACCCTGGGGCACACCCATCACTACGGTTGATCCTTCAGATTTTACTTGATTTACACTAATTTTTTGAATTCGGCTACTCAAATAAGATTTAATCAATTCAAGAGCCTTCCCTTTTATTCCGTAGTGCTCAAGTTTGGATAGAAGGGTTTTGTGGTCTACACAATCAAAGGCTTTGGAGAGGTCACAAAAGACACCAATTGCATTCTGACAACACTCCCAAGCATCATAGATGTTTTGTAAAAGTGCAACACCTGCATCCGTTGTTGATCGACCCTTAGTAAATCCATACTATTTTGGTATTTTGGGAGACTGTTGGCTTGGGAGGTCTTCCCGCAGAAATCCATTTTGGGCAGTTCTATATTTTATGTGCTTACAATATGGGGATTTCAGCTTCTTTCCTTTCCGTTTGACATCATCTCTAAAGCTAGAAGTCACTAAAGCTTCAGCAGCAGTGTCTTCATTTTCGCAATGTAATGCTTTTTCATGTGCACACAGTTGAGACGTAAGACTTTTTACAGTACGATTCTTCTCCGACAGTTAAATCCAACTAGACTTGAATGAGAAATAGGCTTCTGGCAATGTGTCAAGTATTTTGCATATTAACAATATATCCGGGAGGTCAGACTTCTTATCTTACGCTAGTTCAGTCTTCAATTCAAACCAGAGGTTCTTGATCTTAGTCAGATGGGTAGTCATATCGTGTTCAGGATTCTTTTTGTAACTGAAGAATTGCATCTATAAATCATGCAATCAGTCTTCAGAAGTTCCATCATAGAAGCGGTGAAGCTCGTCCCATATTTTTTGAGCAGTACGAAATCTCATAATTTTCTGTACATTTTCATCAGACATATTTGCTGTGATATGATACTTCTTATGAATTTTTTGATGAGCAGCCCTTGCTTTCTCTGACGGAGCAACATTTTCAGATAACACTGGCTTCTTTAAGGTACCATTCATTGCTCGCTCCAAATCATTTGCCGAACCTCGAAGCAGTAGGGTTACCTTATGTTTCCTCTGGTTGGCCAGTTTGCAGCACATTCCAATTTTCCAATACTAATTTCAAATTTGTTCATGGCAACACTAACACTCTGCTACCATATTAAGGTTCGCTTTAAGGATTTATTTCCCAAAATTAATGTTTTATGAAAAGTTGTATATTGACATCACAGAAAGAACAGACATTAACAAAAAAGACAATGATACTTGATACAATGACATAACTCTATGACGTAGTTAAAAATCTTCAACCAGTATCTTCAACATTGCTTAGTTCCTCTGACAATCTAACAGATGATCGGCCCACGCTGCGCTTGCCGGTACGTGGCCGCCATTCAAGAACCCTTCTGCCCATCGGCAATCGGGCTATGTGCCCTGTATGTGCCACGCTAACTGCATAAATTAGTTAATTAATGAAATAGTAATTAGCATTCATTCATATTTGATAAAAGGGGAAACTGGTAATTAACAAAGAAAGGATTCACATAAAGCGCTCTTGCCGTGTAGTTTTCGGCAGAGTAGAATAGGGCCACTCCAAGTCCTCCCGTGGATGTAGAAGGCGACTTAGGACATACAAGCTAAACAAAGCTTGAAACATCAATGAGACCTCAAGTAGGCCAAAGTCCTCTGGCTGCTCTGGCTAAGTATGCCTTAGATAGTAGCGAATTGCGAGGGTCCTGTTTGTTTTATTTTTGAGAAGCATTTTTTTTCGGTTTAATTTTTACAGAACTAATCTAGAACTAAACCCTGTACCTGCAAACTACGATACTCTTGGATATGGGGTATGCCTTGTATGTCCTAAATCTTTGATGCAAGCATATATCCATAGAACTAGAAATTCATGGGTACAACATGAGTACAACTTCTTCCTATCGTTTGTGTTAGTCGCCTAAATGGCCTCTGACATGGTTTTAGGTAACGGCCAATGTCAAAGACAGTGACCGGAACCGGCGGCTGAGTACAACATGAGTAAAACACATAAGTATATCATCATTTATCTCAGGGTACAACCGTCCTATCTCTATTGTAAAATCATGACCATAGATACTCAAACGTAGTACCTACCTTATGACCTACCTATATGAAAACCGAAGGTACTGGCTAATATGAAAAAAGTGACAAAATGACAAAGAACATTATCTTCAAAAAATTATTTTATGCCAAATAAAAAACAGGAGATGAAGATTTTGTTGCCTTTATAAAGTGGTCTGATCTAATACCAATTACACATAATGGCGAGCGAATCTTTTAAAAGAGGAGTGTCGTTCCAAGATGATGCCCAATGGGCGTTGGGAGATTCCGGCAGTACACTTTCTGGTTTTTCACGAAGTGAAGAGTTTCGGCTTCGTTCTGATAATAATCTGCAATATATACCTAAGGTAAGCATGCAAAACAAACGGCCTACAAACCAGGGATTGAAAATAGTGAAGGTATGGTACTTTTATACAATTACGATACACCTTTGATTCAAAGGTAGAACCAAAACGGTTAACAATGATGTTTTTGATACAACAACAAAATATACTACATCATTACATTTCAGCAACCTGTTTTCTAAAAAAACAAAAACTTTCCATGTTTAGGCTTCTGCAGATAGAAATAATAATGAATATGGCTGAATTAATATTTATAAACAATACAACAAATGAATTGTAATATGCTGACCTGTAAAGTCATGGAAGCATTTTTAACATCTACACCCAACTTACTTCCACATTCGTTAGTGCATGTTATAAAAGTTAAACAAACTTATGAAAGGCCTAATGCTAAAAGAGATGGGTGTGCTCTCCCTGCTCTCCTTCCTCCCTTTCATGTTCCAGTGCGATGTGTGACACTACAATTATACACATCACACCATTTTAATCACATTTTTTATTTCATTTTTATGCACCTAAGACCCAAATTTGCTTGAAAAACGGCATTCCAACTTGCCCTGGCAGGAGATAGTCCTCAACCTCTAAACGATGGACTAGCGTGGTTACCACTAGATCACCACCTAGATCGAACACTGATAAGGTATCCAATTTTTACAGAAAGAAGAGAAATCAGAACGGCCTATACTTCAAGCAACATTGTGGGAAGTGCTTTGTTTCTTCCGCATTTACACGGCAACAACCGCGAAAACACAACTTCTTCATGTGATAGAACATAACATTAATATGTATGATTTCTTTTTTCTATATAGAGTTGTGACGCCAAACTTTGTAGGCCATTGTTAAAACTAAAGTGAGATGAAGAGGTTATAAATACTGACACTTCTTCACCTTAGTACCTGTCTACCTGTCTGTCTGTCTGTCTGTCTGTCCGTCCGCGATTGTACTTAGAGACTATAAGTACTGGAAAGCTGTTGGTATAGTATATATATATCAATTATGATGAGAAAGTGGTAAATAAACTAACTCATAGTGTAGAGTATCGTTGAACAGGTCTTTAATCTTCTGAACACTATTTTTCGATTTAGGGATCCTTTTCTGAAATATTCAGTTTTATAGTGCAATGTTTTTAGAGTCAAGTGTCCCCTCTCTCTATCTGTTAAACGGTTATATGAAAACACGGGAAAAAATCACAGTTGTAGTATATATAACGAAGTTTAAAGGAAAACTATTAGAGCTAAGTAGGGTTTACAAATTAAAAAAGTTATCGGCGATCAACTTATAAAATGTCGGAAAACGAAAATTTCATACCAATTCAATAGAAAATTAGTATTTCGATGTTTTTAGTAGCATGAATTCAAAGTCAGCATTTGCAATTACGGAACCCTATACTGCGTGTGGCCCAATACGCAGTAGGCCCATTATTTTTCCTGAATATTCTCTGACAACGGTCACCCAAAGATTCCGAAGAACATGCGAAATTAAGAAAACTAGTTTAAAACGATTTGGCTATGGTTTTACGACCAGCCGCCGCCTGACATCAACTCACTTCCGCGGACCCCGGGAGTACGCGGAAGGGGATAGGTAGGAAACATTCAATTTAGCCGCCCTAGGCTCAAGCATACTCATCCCGCTGGTAAATCCGCTACTGGTTAAGAAGTGAATTATAAAAAGTTTGTTTCAGTAGGTATCTTTTGTTACACCCTGTATACGGAGTTACCCTTTTAATTTCAAAATGTCTTGTTGACCAATTTTTACATTATAATGTTGCAAACGCAAATGGTTCATCAAATCTAAAATTTTAGGTTCTTTTGGTATCGCCTTTTAAACACAATTTTCAAGAATTTCCCACACGTGTTCATCCAAGTATTTATAGCTGCGTACGTACCGCAGGAGCACTTCTATGTTAACAAAATGAATCCTCTGACATATGGTAAGTTG
Source organism: Acrobasis consociella (assembly GCA_963555685.1). NCBI lineage: Eukaryota > Metazoa > Arthropoda > Insecta > Lepidoptera > Pyralidae > Acrobasis > Acrobasis consociella. The sequence goes on from OY743107.1 coordinate 2,986,592, forward strand.
CTAGTTTTTATAAACTTAAACAAATTTGTTGTCAGAGGGAAGTATATAGCACGCATTTGACCATAAACAAGAAGAAAAAATGTTTTTCCACTTCTAAATTTTATCTGATCTCAATGATTTGTACGTAATCGCACATACATACGCAATAGTTTATAGATTACTGAAATTTTCAAATTTTAAAAAGGAAATCCTATTAGACTATTATTGTGTCTAATTTTCTTTGCTACTTTTTTGTAAAGACGAAATGCGTACTATACTTCCCTCTTAATAGCTGACGAAATTCTTATGACAGATGTTTCAATCTGAATCAAGGAATCACTAAAGTTGACTTAAATATATTTTGTTTTTGCCGTGTAGTTTCCGGCAGAGTAGAATAGGGCCACTCCAGTCCTCCCTTGGATGTAGAAAATATAAGCTGAACAAAACTTATAAACATCAAATTAGACCTCTCCAACCCGTGTGGCCATCTGGCCACACGGGTTGGAGAGTGCAGTGTGGCTCTGGTAGTACAGAGAGATGATAATATGAATAAAATTCATGGTATGATTTATATGTTCCGTTTGGGATATAATAACGATTCTTTGATTATTTTACAGGCTATAACTTTATTGTAATAGCTGCGGCGTTCTTTGAGCTTCTAATTTTAACAAATTCTAATGTCTTTTTACTTGACTTTATTGTTCAAGGCCTAACAAGAAAATGCCCCTGGAATTAGTAAGTCTACTTGTCTATAATTAATTTATCAAGAAGACAAAATCGTGTGCAATAAAAAAGTAATCTGCGTTGCGTCTTTCCATTCTATACAAGGCTAGAACGCAACCATAGGAAACTGCTCGTGTATATATTGTAATGCTGTTTTTAAGTTTGTGATTACAATATATACACGAATTTTTCGTACTAATCGTGTATAATTTGTACCGTGGATGCTTGCGTCTTCGTTCCAAACTATACTACACAACTAACTTTCGATTCAGCGAAATAGATTATCTATTTCGCTGAATCGAAAGTAAGTTGTGAACAAAGGCTTGAACAGAGTTTCTAATATCTACTTTTGTATTGATGCAGTAAAATATGGAATTATATTTAAATTTTATAAGGTAAGGTAAACCTTATAAAATTTAATGCAGTTATTTTACTGCATATATATATATATATATATATATATATATATAAATAAATGACAATGCCCTAATCGCTTCATTATAAATGATAGGCAAAACGGGGTCAGAAATTAGTGCGTACTAAATTGGTTGGGACTTATTTGATCTTGTCATATCTATTGGAAGCATCTGACGCTTGAATGATGTGAACGTTTTTTTCAAATTCGATATCGTTATTGTCAATATTTTGGTAAAAAACTCATCAGGAAGTGGCTCATCGGAGGCGAGTTTTGCACATGTCACTCTGTCTGTGCCAGATATTTTTGGTGAAGACACAGATGCTTGCAGAAGGGACCAATATCAACGGCGCGCGGCGTAAGTTAGGTTTTATTAGAAACGTAAATATCAATTATCATAAATAAAATAAATAAATAAATAAATATATAGGGACAAATTACACTGATTGAGCTAGCCACAAAGTAAGTTCGAGACTTGTGTTATGGGATACTAACTCAACGATACTATATTTTATAACAAATACATATATAAATAAACATCCAAGACCCAGGACAATTTGAAAAAGGCCATTTTCCAACTTGCCCTGGCTGGGGATCGAACCCAGGACCTCCGGATTGGCGGTCTAGCGTGTTGACCATTACGCCACGGAGGTCGTCATAAATTTGAAGTTTAGAAATGCAAATATCAATGATCATGAAATAGAAAGAGAGGTAAATTAATCCAAAATGACACGCATGAACTGCTCACGTATAAATTGTAATCGAGTATTTAGCGCGCTTATTTCGAAACATACACGATTGGTCCGCATGCGTACTGGCGCTGTACGTTTTGGAGCGCTATACGTGGCTATACTTATTAACATCACTACAAAGTATACGCGAGTATTTGCGTACTGCTCTTCTACATATCGGAAGAACTTAGTAAAAAAGTTAGTTAATTAGTTTCACACCATTGCGTTCTGGCCTTGTATACAATGGAAAGACGCATCTGCGTTATGGAACTGGAGTTGTCGATGATGGCGTAAAGGGTCTCTAATTTTACATACATACATGTGATCACGCCTGTTTCCCACAGTTATAATTGCTTGTAATATTTTAGTTTGAAATAATGTTTCTATTCCGAATCATATTTACTTATAATAAATATTCATATTAATTTTCCATTATTTTTTTTTTCCATATATTTTTTTTTTTTTTTAAAAGGGGAGGCCTTTGCACAGCAGTTAAACACATCGAAAAGCTATTTAAAAAATGCAAAATAAAGTAAACAAAAGAAAAAAGAGATTTGCGGTCGCAATGACTAAAATTATATCTTTATTTTAAAATAATACTGACTTTGTTTTTATCTAATGTTGCAGTTGCAGTACTCCAACAACTGTGTTAACATTTAGTAAAAAGAAATATACAGTTTATTGCTACACCTTAGAGCAATTTGGTCAGAAAGTTAAAATGGGCACGTCGCAAAATCTCACCCTTTATTTTCTTAATAGGGTCTATTATTATCAATACCCGAATTCTACCATTGAATATTTTCAAATGTCTCAAATGCTTCATTACAGGCAAGTTGTTTATTCTTTACTGCTATATATACAGATAATCAAAATAAAAACCCTTAAAATCAGAGTAAAATAAACGTGGTTGTTTCCACGGCCTACATGGGCGAGCTCATCGCAAGTAATATAATTGATTGAATGAAGATACTACAAAAAAGTAACTTTTCAATCAGATAGAAGAATAAATAAATGTCCTAGTTGCCTCTTCGACACCTGCGGTAGGTGAAAGGGGTGACAAAACGTGTTCTACTCGCAGTTACGACGCGACCACGCATATGCCGGCGACTCGCAACGGTTCATAAAATTCATGGAACAGAAAAAACTAGATCAAAATTTTACTCGTCGTATCAGGCGCTGGATGCAGGCCGCTTCCGATCTGTCGTTTTGGAAATCCTTAGGGGAGGCTTATGTCCAGCAGTGGACTTCGTGTGGCTGATATGATGATGATGATCATCGCAGTGAACTCACCCGTGAAGGCAACGCCAAGAGCGAGTCCACACGGCCTTTGCGTCGTTTTACAAACGTCGCAGCCAACTGGTTAAATTAGCCATCCAACTGGACGCTTAGTCCGGACATTTAAACCAGGCATCCAATAGGGGTGACGAGAGGGCCCGAAAAGTATGATTGTAATTAGTCCGTCTTTTAGATTATCCAAAAATAATGGACCTGTATTTTTCAGTTTACCAAAAAAGTCAAAATTCACAAAGATACGGAGCGTCAACGTTGCGGAGACGGGCTTGCGACGTCACACTTAAGTAAAAATCGTGCTTAAGTGTAACGTCTTGCGAAATTTCAATGCGCTGTATCTTTGTCATTTTTGGTTTCTCGGAGAAAAGAAAAAATACGTGTACAATATTTTTAATAATTTTCGTCATGCCTACTGGATGCCTAGGCTGATAATCAGCAACGTTTAACCACTTGGCGTATTGAAGTCAGCCCTTTGAATATGACTGACCAAGACTCAGCCAAGTAATTCAAATTTAGTTCAGATTTTGTCCACTGGGGCAAGTAGCGCACCAAAACAAATATGGCGTCAACAACTCAAACAGCTGTTGTGACTGTGAATGTTATTTTTCATTCGTATTCTTATCAAAAGAAATTTTTCTAATATTTCTCTATTACTAGTTACTAAGTGGTAGAAATTAGTAAAAAGTAGTCATCAGTAATATGTAATTTGTACACCCTAACCACATATCACAAATTCATCAATATCGAATGAATTAAACTAAATAACTATACTTACTACGTTCAGCCATCTGGTTAAGCGTTGCGTTCAATGACTTGGCTAGATGTCGTTCAGCCATCCAATTGGATGCCTGGTCTGAATGTCCGGGCTAGGCGTCCAGTTGGATGGCTGATTTAACCAGATGGCTGCGACACATATAAATAACCGTAGTGTACACACGATACGAAGTGGGATGAGTGACTACTTTGTACAAACGCTGGAATTTATTGCGTTGCGGTGACGGAGCGGCCGTGTGGGTGCTCTAAGGAACAGCTTAGACTAAGACGCGACGTGGCGCACATTTTCAAGAAACAAGTGCCATCTATATGGCTTGCATTGCATTAGGTGTTCAGTTTCAAATTAATTAGATCAATGCTTGATGCTATAAGCAGCCCTGTCAATAAGTGATTCGTATAGTCGCCACCAGATGTGATATAGTAACTTAAATATAAAGAGATTCAGGCCTTGTCCATGCCCCACTCTTTTTCACGCTCTGTAAGCATAAGCAACCACACTAAACGAATTATAGGTACACAGATTTCCCTCTTTCTCTCGAGCATCTATTTCAAAAACACAGAACTTGTTTGTTACTCAAAAAGATACACATTTCAATATTACATGCAGCGCGGCGAAGCGGGCTCTCGTTGAAAGCACAGAATAAATTCTAATACTGACGTACAGAAGTCTTACTCTCAAAAGAAATTCAATTAAATATCTACTCAATGTTGTTAGCGATATAGTATAATTTAGTCAGTCTGTCCTCAGAACTCGACACCTTCTCGTTTAGATACCTAGAATTTCATTTGCAAGCTAATTTCATTCTTATTACTATAGGCTAACGATTCGTCATAGGTACCTTTTTCTTTCCATGACGATCAAGTTGGTGAACACTGGTAAACGAACCGCGCGTGCGTCATTGCTCACTGCTCGTTAGCGAGTCGTCCTTACTGAATTTCCCCCTTGGAAGCGGTCGCAATGCGTAGGTATATTTCCGATACCTCCATGCGGAGTGAGACAGGCCTGTTGAAAGTGCGCGCCACATCGTCGCTTTGCGTCGCGTCTCAGTCTGAGCTGAATCTAAATCAACATCTATTTTCAGGACCCGAATAAATGAACAGTATTATTTTACATTTAGTGGATCAGGTTTTGGATTTTATTTTCTCTTTATCTGGCTCTTCTCGGCATTACATTACAATCAACTTTTCAAAAAAAGTATATGGAAGGTAAGTAATGTAGGTGCTATACATGACTGTAGAAGGCGGGAAGTAGGGTATTGCCGGAGGAGCAATCTTCAAGGTGGCAGCCAGGCCTCGACAATAATAATTACGAGTCCAGCAATCCCATTCCAGTTGAGGCAAAGTGCTTTTCCAACGAATGATAGGAAATGATTACAGAAATACCCTACTATGAAAATATTCATCAAAAGCAACTTATGTTTACTACAAAGTTAATATTTATATGTTCTCGTGGTCTTTTTTAAATTTATAACTGTCAATTAGTGCAATGGAAACAAGGGTTATATGGAGCAAGAGCCCAGGGCCGCCAGACGTTACTTATTTTCAAAGTAACAGAATGTATCGTACAGAATAGTGTTAGTGTATACTCTGAAGGTATACATACCTGCTAGCTTGGACCGGTGGTCAATTTACCGGTATCAGGTACTAAAGGTAAATAAAAAAATCTCTCACTTTTTTCAAATTCTGAGTGATAATTTTTGTATATATTTTACACAATTTTATTAGAAATTTCAAATCAATGTTGCCAGACAGTTTTCGTCGGCGGTAATTACCGCCCGACGCTTTAAAGTTTGCAAAAAAATAAAGTAAGTTTACTTAAAGTCTGAGTCTTGATTTTTAAATATGATATTTCGGAAACTATTTCAACACAATTCGTAAACAGCCAGACAAATTGTAGCGACCAAATATCCCCCAGACATATTTAAAATCTTGCCTTGAGTATGAGCGAACACATAATGTTTTGACGATTTTATATCACAGGCCAATTAAATTTATGTTTTATTTCAATCTTGTGAAATTTTTGAATAATGATTAAACTATATTTTAGTGCTCCATTACAAATTATAAATTTCAGTATGACAGAAATTGTTAACTTATAGGCGAAAGGTCCATACTAAAAGTAATTAGAAAATTAATTTTGTTACTAGCATTTAATTCTATAAAAAAATATTTATTCGCGTTCTTTTACAAGATGTAAAGAAATAGGTAGAAAAAATATTTCTTATTATTTCCTAATTAATAAGTATATTGTAATTTTTAATTTTCGTCATTGTCATCGTTGATATTTGATAAATACCCGGCATACTATTTTGCGGGAAATGTTATAATAATTTGATGGAAGATCAAAGAACCCATTGATATGAATATCTATTGTTCCGAGACCAACCCCGAAATCAGTAGTTTTGCCTTTTTTGTGAGCAGTCAAAGATACCTACTCTCTATATATGTATGAGGGTGCTCATATATTTACATCGCATTTGATGTCTGATTGCTCATTGAAACACTTATAAATATGTGTTTGCGCACCTCCCAGCAAAAAAATGATAATAAATCAAAGAAGCCTACTTTCAAAGTATGATTAGTATGGTGGTTTCATATACTTTAATGTCAGATTTGATGTCTACCTGCATTTTAAGCATTTTAGAGCCCTTGCACACTCTTTCGGACACGAATTGCGAAGTAATTACTCATAAAATTCAATCTACCCACCAAATGGGTAGGTACGGGTATTTACCGGATATTTACCCAATCTACCGGGTATATTCCCAAATGGGTAGATTGGGTATATATCTCTAAATACGACTAAATATTAAATAGAGTATACTGACAGAGGGGGAAATCGACACATATATATATCTATCTCACGCTTGAGCGTACGAATCGTACGATCTCACTCTCATACTCAAGGCGAGATTTTAGATATGTCTGGGGGATATTTGGTCGCTACAATTTGTCTGGCTGTTTGCGAATTGTGTTGAAATAGTTTCCGAAATATCTTATTTAAAAATCAAGACTCAGACTTTAAGTAAACTTACGTTATTTTTTCGCAAACTTTAAAGCGTCGGGCGGAAATTACCGCCGACGAAAACTGTCTGGCAACATTGATTTGAAATTTCTAATAAAATTGTGTAAAATTTATACAAAAATTATCACTCAGACTTTAAAAAAAGTAAGAGATTTTTTTATTTACCTTTAGTACCTGATACCGGTAAATTGGCCGCCAGTCCAAGCTAGCAGGTATGTATACCTTTAGAGTATACACTAACACTATTATGTACGATACATTCTGTTACTTTGAAAATAAGTAACGTCTGGCGGCCCTGGGCTCTTGGACTAATATAACCCAGTCATAAATTTAAGATCAGTCATAAAGATTTTTCTCTCGTATCGAAAATAAGCCTAGTTTTCGATGCGGAAAATAAAATCAGCCGTTCGAGTCAGATTCGTGTGCGTTTCCGTACTATTTTTTCCCATTATTAAGTTCAATGGAACTAGCGGGACAAATGCGATGCACTTACACTTTGCACTTACTTTTACACGGAACAAAAACGCGATAGTACTAGTGGGAATCATCCGTTAAAACAGAGGATTCCTACTGGTACCAATCTTTAAAATCAAGTTTATTGTATGAGAGACCCCACTTTAATAATTTATCTTATTCAGTTTTTAGTTTCTGTTGTTACAGCGGCAACAGAAATGTATCATCTGTGAAAATCTCAACTGTTTGGCTATCATGGTTCATACACTGAGAAAAAAATACTGTTGAATTAACAATAAAATTTTAATCCCTGAGAGCCGTCCATAGTGAATTGTTACCATATAAAAGTTTTTATTGCCAAATGAAATCGAGAATTGGGTTGATTCGGCAACAATAATACATCGCTGAAGAAGCAAGGTGTAATCTTGTCATATCAAATACTCCTATTTGTTTCCCTAACAATTGAACTTTGTTCCCATACATATTCCCGTTTGTTCCAATACCTATATCATTTTGTTCCCATACCCATTCCGGCTTTGTTTCCCCAGCAATCTGACTTTGTTACCTTATCTATTCCCCATTTTGCCTCCCTAAAAATGTTACTTTGTGCCTGTAGCTGTCTTCTTTTTGCTGCTTCAGCAATTTAACCAACCCCTTTCATGACCGTTCTTAAATCTGGTCACATTTGTAAATTATCTTTTCTTTCTTTTGAATTCGTTGACATGAGCAATACAAAAGAAAGTTGTGTTTTCTGCCGTAATCAATATCATGGGTAAGGGTTTTCATTGGTGCCTTTAACAATCCTTTGAGCATTTTTAAGGAATGTAAAAGGCACCAATTTACCTTTTATATTAATTGCGGTAGTATGACACATCATATTTTTGTAGTACTTATTTATGTCAACAAATGTAAAAGAAAGAAAAGATAATTTACAACTAGTGACCAGATTCAAGAACGGACATGAAAACGGTTGGGTAAATCACATTTACAAAATAGCAAAAGAAAAATAGGAAGAGCTTAAAAATAAAATAGGCTAATACTCTGCCTAAATATGGGTGCCGGAACAGGTAAAGTTAAAATCTCAAAACTTACATTTTGTAGCAAAAAAAGGGTATTATGTTCAAAAAGGGTCGCAAGACAATTATATAACTATATAAAATATTTTAACTTGCATTTTGTTTACCTTTATCGCCATCCTTGTAAACCTTACAATTAATTGATTTGGGGCAACTTATTACCAAACAACGTTAGGACAGCTGCTGATTGAAACAAAATTATTTTGACAATCTATTTTTATTTTTACTGCAGTATCAAAGTATTAGGTACAATAATAATTATAAAAAATGTTTATATCTCCCACTACTGACAGGTACTTACACCTCTTGCCTTTGTGTCTGATTTTTCATCACAAGTTACGTTTATCCCAATTGTTTACTGTTCACTGCACAGATAGACACTGAACCAGCCGCACCGATATTGTTCGCCGTAAAGTGCACCACACGCTCGAACATGGTACGACACCGCACACCGTTGGATTCACAAAACGATTTGATTACATTACTGTCCTCCATGATGAAATTTAGATACATAGAATGTAAAACTCCACAAACAGTTTCACGACTGCAGAAAACGCAGCCACGCGGTCGAACACTCGCGAACAAACTAAGCGCCTGAGTTTAAATCACGGCAAAACGGCACTAGTATTTTGTCACGATACACTAGTTCACTTGTTAAACGAACACCCTAATATTTTGTTACTTTTGAGTATTGTTGACCCAGCGATGCATCAATTAAACATGACAGCAACTTTAGTTTTGTTAGAAGTTATTTTGTTATACTATAAACACCTATATTAATATTCGAGCAACAGTAGCGGTTGTTACCTTAACAACGTTATTCAACATTGTTACACGGTTAAAATTTCCGAAGCCGCAGGTACAATAAATATCTGACCATAAAAAGGTTGCCTTGGGCATAATTTACCCTTTGTTAGTGTATGTCAAGTGTTTAGTTGCAGTAATTATAAATATTTAACAACGCTTTTATTGACGCTTTGCCAGCTTATTTTTTTCTCAGTGTAAGATACAGGCTGGTGACAGACAGACAGACGGACGGACAGTGGAGTCTTAGTAATAGTGTCCTGTGTAGGCTATGTTTACTACAAACTAATTGAAAATTAAATAAGAAAAACACGGGAAAATAACAATTACTTTCCTGGCCTAGGCCATGAATTCCAAATTTCCCGTCTTCTTTGTACTACAATAATACCTACATTTCCGAGCATGTTTGAGAAAACACATAGTGGGCATTGGGCAAACCACGTTCACCGGATATACCCAGATTGATGGACCAAATAATTCCTTTTAGGTCGCGGAAGTTGAACTCCCATATAGTTGAAATTCCAAAATGTTCAATTTCCCAGAATGTTGGGTTTTTATGGTTTCCCAAAATGTTGAGGCTTAACTAATTTCAGGGTGGATCCCTGCAGATGGTCGTAGGAAGCTGGACAGATCTAGGAAACGTTGGAGTGATGATATGTTTTTAGAGTAATTGGTCGTAGGTTGCGCTATCGGGATGAGTAGAAGGATATGGAGGAGACCTTAGCCTTAGACCTTAGTTTAGGTCAAAGAGTTGGACTCGCGCACGATGGTTGTCGTACCAATATAAAAGTGACCACTTGGTGAAACTGACAAATGATATAAACTGGCGAATAGTGTTCTAATTTAAAATCACGTTTGTTTTATGGGAGCCTCACTTATTTTGTTTTGTATTTGCTGTTATAGCGGCAACAGAAATATCCTGTGTGAAAATTTGTCTATCGGCTTATTCCTATCCTATTCACTATCGGCTTAAACTTACAAAAAATTATTCAAATTTACATAAATGATTACATATAAATACAATATAACCTAAAAATTCTGTAATCACTTTAAATCAAAGACAAAAATTGCGTTTTTATAATTATATTTAATTTTTCGAAGCGGATAACATAAAAATGTTTATCTACACATCTAAGTTGACGACGATATACGAGTAAATCCCAAATCAAAATAATTGCGTCGCCTGTGTTCATTATTTAACGTTTTAAAACTAAATTCTTCTTTTTTTGCTATATTGCGAATATCATTTTCAATCCTGCATAGATTACATCCGTGTTTAGTTTTCAAATTGTATTTTGATCCCTAGAGATTTTTTCACTTTTCAATCCCGAGAGAATCTGCAGTAACTTTAGCTCTAAAAGTTTTGGGATGGAAACATCGTTTTTCGAGTAGATGAGATGAAAAAATCATTTTTTTCAAAGGCTTTCAAAGACTATATTAAATGAAGTACTTCACCATGAATTTAAAAAGATTTTCCACCTCAATAGGGTTCTGTAACTATAGTCAACTAGCTGTGCCCGTGGGCTTCGCTCACCGTGGGAATTTCGGGATAAAAAGTACCATACCAAATTCCATCCACATCGGTTCAGTAGTTTAAGCGTGAAGTGGTAACAAACAAACAAACAAATATACAAACTCACTTTCGGATATTATAGTAGGATAGGATAGGATAGTAGGATAGGATAGATAACATATAGTTGCAATTCCAAGGATGTATCCATATAATATGCATCCGCTGGAATTTCAGATTATGAACATGTCTTTACCACATAACCATCAAATATGCATGAAGTATATGCATCAAATATGTTCCGTACCCAAAGGACTCTATTAGTAAGAATCCACTGTCTTTCTGTCCGTCTATTTGTCTGTCTGTCACCAGGCTGTAATTCATGAACCGCGGTAGGTACACAGTTGAAATTTTTGTGAATTATTACGGTACGGAACCCTTCGTGCGCGAGCCCAAATCGTACTTCACTGGTTTTTTTTTATTTACTAAATTTTTGGTTGATTACAATGGTGCAAAAGTTAGTCCTACCGCTAATGCATTCTCTACCTGTCAGCCTTTAGGAAAAACAGAAATTGATTTTATTTGCAATACTATTAAATGCTTACTATTTTTTTTTTAAATATGCTTACGTCGAAAGAAAGAAGGTGAGTTATGTAAAAATAAGTGGATTTAAAACTGTTCTGTTTTCAGATATTACATATTTCAAATTGGATTGAAAATGCTATATATATGGCATTATTGCTCTACATTTTTCTAATTGAAGACGTAGTAGGTCATAATTTAGAAAAGTCAGTTATACATTTTACAAGAAAAAGTTATTTAAGAGAAATGGTAAGTACACTGTCGAGTATCGACGTTTTTAGATTTTAAAATAAAAGCTTTGGAAGAATCGGACACTAATTTTTTGATTACTCTTATTTATTTTCATAATTCTTATATAAATTTATTTGATTACTCTTATTACTGGCTCTTTGCATAACAAGCGTGTAACCTCATATTGTCTCACTTCTCGTGAGTGTATTTTTCAGTGTCCTCTGCGATTAAGTTTCACTAGTGCCATTAAAGTTATTCCTTTAATACAAAGACAAAGGGCAAAGGCCCCCAGCCCCCACTTTGTGTCGTAATATAACGAATTAATTACCAAATAAATTTAATTATTTTACAGATAGACATAGATTTTGTATCAGAATCGTTGAATTCGCCTCCACTTGCTCACGTGTTATTTGCTAGAAGTACTACAGAACATTCTAAGGTAATATTTAAAATCTTGAACTCTCGCCTTATTACAAGTATAAAAGCGGTTCAGCTTTAGCTGCCCGAAAGAAAAATACCTCCCGAAATAAGTCCCCTTCTCTTCAGTATTATCAAATTCATTTGGAAAAATAATGGTTTAAATCAACATAATGTCACAAGAGTGGGTTGGGGATAGGAAAGGAAACACCAATCCTATGAAATAGTGCCTTTATTTACAATTCTAGGGTACTCACAGTTGTCACAGGTACGTACGCGGGAATGTCACTGTACTACTGTCACACGCACGGAAACGTCACTGCACTGTCTTGCCCATGGTAATGTCACTGCACTGTCACGCACGGAAATGTCACTGCACTGTCACACGCGTAAACGTCACTGTACTGTCACGAGCGGAAACGTCACTCGTGCGTATTTACTGCACTGAACACTTCACTCACTATTACACTTCACTTTTTACTCACTACTTCCACTTTTACTTTTCTTCCATTTCTTCTTCCTTCTTCGGATTTTACTTCCAAACTAAACTGGCTTAGCCCGCGCCTTGTTCTACTTATATACCCCCCGAATGCGAACAATATCGCATCAAAGTTCTAAACTCTTTTTTTTTGTCTTCTTTTATTTCTGGCCCGTATTTTCATTCCAATTTAATCTAGAGTTATCTAAAAACTTCTAACAAAAGTTCAAAAACACTATACATGACTGTGATTTGAACCTGGGGTCTATGGATTCACAGTCCAACACCAAGAACACTAGGCCAATCGTGTGCTGACGTGAGTGATGAAATTTCCCTTTAGATGAATTCTCTTAGTTTGAATTTGTGACGTTGACATTGTCATTATCACTTATCGTTCTACGCGACAATAACAAACAAACTTTGTCCAAAAATTTGAATGGTGGTAAAAAGTCATCATGTATTAGCGAATATTGAGTACCGTAAACTTAACTTTGACGGGGTTTCGATGCATAAATTTCGTCTCATTTTTGAACTCAGGATGTATGATTTCTGAACGCACTAATCTATTTTTTTTTTACAATAAGTAGCTTCAAACATTATCATCATCGTGTAATCAGTCGCAGTTGTTGGAACTGACCGAGTCAGTTTAAAAATATTAAAATATGTAAGTACTGAATAGTGTCATTTTAAGAGCTTGGATAACTTCTAAACTGCATGTTGTAGTATCGTAAATACACGAAAAGCAACATGAAAAAAAGTTTACTCGAAGTTCTTGCGACTGTCATCACCCTGAAAGGCACTGGCTTATTTACTGGAGATATTAAATTTATTTTTATCTAATTTTTGCAGATGCAATATAATTATAACAGTGCATCACTGATTGTTTCGAATTGTATTTATGATTTGTTTATGGCAGTAACAAATATATTCATTATACATTATTGTGAAGTTAGCCTTGGAGTCAAAATTGGATATTCAAATACAAGTAAGTATGATAATATTGTTAATGAATAATGGTTTTTGTAATTTTTTAAGTATTTACGATTTTATTTTTCAAATACTGGTCTGGGAGAAAAAAAAATCTGCCGGCGTGTGGCTAGCAAACCACTTCGATTAATATATATAATTTATCGACATTTGCGCCCTCCATAGTGCTAAAAGAGGCCTTGGGGTCTTATGATCTTTCTGTTATCCCACAACGGATAAAAACGTGACAGTGTATGTACTTAATGTACTATAATAAAATTTATGTTACTTAATTTTTTACCAAACTATGGCGAAGCCTAATGATAGAGTATTGATTGTAGCAATTTATGTATGGTTTGTATTTATGTCTGTTATAATGTAGCATTTGATGCGTTTTTTCCATTTTTACAAGTGAGATGTCAATTAATTCTTCATTATGGGCCAGGTGACATAGGCTATACTAGTTCACTACCTATATGATAATGATAATAAAATAACAGTCAGAAATTTTGACTGTTATTTGAATTCGATTATACTTCTATGGTCGGCCCGTGGTTCGATTTATTACGGTTATGTGCCTTCCACGTTGTAGGTATGTAACGAATGTTACACACAAAAGAATGGGAGATAAAAAACTGTTTAGATATAGAGTCAATAGACTAAAAGGGGGCCATATGCAACCCTACCTCATCGAGTAGCAAAATGTGACATATGTAGGGTGTTGCATATTAAAAAAATATGTCTTAATGTACAGGGTAGCGTAGGCATAACCTGGAGCATTTTGTACAGTCAGCAAAACATGATAATTTTTTGACGTGACAACGTCTTAAATTAGGTTGCGGCTGGGAGTCACTTATGAAAAAGTGTAACGCTCGGTAACGTTACGATGAGTCACCGAACGAGAGAGAGGCCCGCCGAATGCCTTGCGTCTCTCTCCCACTCAACTATGTTATCTACGTTGTCACGTAAAATCTTCGCCCGTAAAACCGACTTTACAGGCAACCATTTTTTTTATTACCTCATCGAGTAGCAATTAGGTACGTAATTCATTCGATAGTCCTTATCAAGAAGTGCCAAAATGTATAGGGTTACGTCACCTAATCCTGGTACTTTCATAAGTCAGGCCGAGTTTAAGGTGGCAATTTTTTTTTAAATTAAATTCTTTTTAAAATTGATTATTTAAAAAGTTGTAGACTAAGGTTTCTTGCCGTACTAACAACATATATACATACTCATCATCATCATCATCATTTCAGCCGCATAACGTCCACTGCTGGACATAGGCCTCCCCCAAAGATTTCCAAAATGACCGATCAAGAGCGGCCTGCATCCAGCGCTTTCCAGCGACCCTGGTCAGGTCATCTGACCACCTTGTAGGTGGGTGCCTTACGCTTCGCTTGCCAGTACGCGGTCGCCATTCAAGAACCTTTTTGCCCCATCGGCCATCAGTTCGTCGCGCTATGTGTCCCGCCCACTGCCACTTCAACGAGCTAATCCGCTTGGCTATGTCAGTGACTTTTGTTCTCCTACGTTGCCTCATTTCTGATTCGATCACGTAGGGAAACACCGAGCATAGCCCTCTCCATAGCGCGTTGAGCGACCTTGAGCTTTCTTATGAGACCCATAGTAAGGGACCATACATACTATCACGTCTTTATCCCTAATGGGGCAGACAGAGCATTTTGGGTCTTGCGGTTCTATGCAGAGCCCAGAGCCGCAAGACCCAAAAGCCACTTTTAGCGTCATGGTGGGCGAGAAGATGGAAAAGCAATCAATACAATGATGGGTTGCTAGCCGCATCGCCTGTTAATATGGTTTGCATTTTTGCCCATTCCCTCGATCGGCTTTTACGATCTGCGTGGGAAGAGAAGCAGCTGGTACATTCTAAGTTTTTTTATTTCTCCCAGACCAGCATGGGAGTACTAACAAATGATAACCAATAGTAGTACTGACCAATAGTAGTATAAAAATCATAGCCGTCTGATAGCTGGAACTTTGACTTTAGGCCCAATATGTATTTTCTCCTCTTCAAGGTTGCTTATAATACAAACTAACATATGATCTGTCATTACATTTTATCAACCTCATTCACCATCTACTGGACTCAATTCCACGTTGTTCTTTTTTGTTTGAACATAAAACTCGGCCGACTAAGAAACAAGTATAGGGCCGGCAACCTAAATTTATTATTGAGAGGATGAATAGAACTATCGAATGGCACGAGTTTAATTTTGCTACTTGACGAGGAATAAAAAAAATTGCCACCTTGAATTCGGCCTGACTCACGAAAGAACCAGGATTAGGTGACTTAACCCTATACATTTTGGCACTTCTTGATTAGGACTATCAAATGAATTACGTACCTAATTGCTACTCGATGAGGTAATTTACACCCAAAAAAATTATCATGTTTTGCTGACTGTACAAAATGCTCCAGGTTATGCCCAGGCAACCCTGTACATTAAGACAAATTTTTATAATACGCAACACCCTACATATGTCACATTTTGCTATTCGATGAAGTAGGGTCGCATACGGTTTCCTCTTAGTCTACATGTCTTAATCAGCACATTTCAAGAATATATACATGGTCAGTCGTTCAAGACTCTCGTACTCAGATATTCGTTTTTTTAACATATTTCTTGTTATTTACTTATATTAACGCAATTTTCTTTTCCAGATATAAACAGTTTTTTTTACTTTTATCCAATATTTTTCTCTCGTTTCGTTCTTGGTAATATTTGCATCATCTTTCTTTTAATGGTGAAGCTTTTATCGGACTTATATATGTTTGTAAGTTTTTTTTTTCATATCATAAAAGTTGCTCGCTTGGTTTATTCTTAGTATGTAAAAATGTTTTTATAGTTTAGAAGAGTTTTTGGAACAGTTTCAATAAAAAATAGGTACAAATTATGTTGTGTGTATAAATATGATTATGTATTATATTTTCAATTTAGTTTATTAATTTTGATTCTTTGACTATTTTTTTTGTTTTTTATTTTGTTTGGACATATTTCTAATCATCCTTGTATTAATAGTTTTTATTTAAGATCTCGTTATAAGATTTTTATTATTATCATTGTAGTGCTTCTATTTCAAAGTTAAAGTCAAAGTCAATTTTTTTCTTTAATGTAGGATAAATTTATCTCTTAAAAATGACCTTCTAGGTCATTTTTCGGGCGCCTCAGGCCGATTCCCCCCCCCCTCCTCATAGATCCCCCACCAAGTAATCTTCACGAGGCCACAGGCCGTGTAAAGCGAACCCGAAGGGCGAGCTGCGGGCGAGGGCGAAGCCTGAGCCACTCCCACCAAGTGCTGCGTGGTTTTTTTTGCCAATCCAAGATGGCCGCCGAAAGTCAACTGCCTCCGATTTGGCTGAAAATTAATATCTATATGTATCTTGACCGCAAAATCCAAATTTTAACTTTGTTTATATAACGGCTCACTAGGACTTCGTAGGGGTTAACAATTTTAGCACAAATAAAAGCACCCCGCGGAAATCAAAAGTGCAATCAGATTTTGGATCCAGGATGGCCGCCCCACACATATTTTGATGTCACCTTTACTGACTGCAGATTTTACCCATTTTCTGAACTGGAATCATGTCTTAGCCTACCGCAAAAGCCGCACGAAAAACCACGGGCTGCTAATTGCAAAGGTTGATAAAAATGCTATGCAAGAGCTTTACCGCGGCAGTCCCCGAGTGCCACACATTTTTTTTAATTGTATTTTCACCGATTATCCGAAAAAGCCTGGACTGATTTGTTCCCATAGAAAATTTATCAAAATCGGTTGTGAAGTTGGGTTTTAGTTTTGAAAACAAAAATACTGATATTTTTGTTTCTCATTATTTCCTAGGTAATTACCTTTGAGTGCCTTATAGAATGCATCGTCTATGAATGGAGGTACGCAAAGAAGCTGATGGTATCAGTATTAGCTGTATTAATAGCAATACTCTTCCTTCTTCTCGTAGAATTTAAAGTAAGTATTCGATAAATAAATATTTGGACCTTACTCATGAAATTGGCGTTTTGTATAGGAAGACCAAAATGTCGAGCATTTTTTAATTTAATATATTTATTTTATCAAAGTATGAACCATTTTTATCTTTGCACTTTTGCCATTTCAAATGTAGTTCATTGATCCCTTTTCTAAAAAAATAATTCGGACGGGAATCATTCAAATCTTTAAAGGCGTTTTGGACTGCACCATCGGAGTTGAATTTTTTCTCTTGCAAGAAGTTATACAAATTTTGAAATAAAAATGGTAATCTTTTGGAGCAAGGTCTGGAAAGTACGGTGGGAGTCTTAGACATTCCAATTGAAGCTCTTCTAATTTGGTAGCCGTCTGTTGTGCAGTGTGTGGTCTAGGGTTGTCACGAAGCAGCAGTGGCGTAGAGCGATTGACCAGCCTCGGTTGTTTAGCAGCTAGCTTATCCATCATGGTTTGCCATTGCTGACAATAGGCGTCTGCCGCAATCGTGTGGCCAGATCTGAGAAAACTGTAATGAACGACACCGTCACTAGTCCACCAAACGCTTACGAGTAACTTTTTTGGGTCAAGTTTTGCTAGGGGCAGGATTTGGCTGGTTTGCCAGGGTCCAGCCATTGCAATGAGCGCTTCTGATTATTGTATAGAATCCACGTTTTATTACAGGTAATGATCCGATTAAAAAACCCTTTATTATTATGCCGGTCAAGTAATGTAACGCAGCAGTCGACGCGCGTTTGCCGGTTGTGTTCACTCAATTCGTGAGGTACCCACCTTTCAAGCTTTTTAATCTTCCTAATTTGCTTCAAGCAGATTAAAACAGTTTTATCACTAACACCGTAGCCTGCAGATAACTCGGACGTGGATTGCGACGGATCCTCTTCCTTAATAGCTTTCAATTTTTCATTGTCAACTTGGGTCTCCGGCCGTCCACGGGGCTTGTTCTGCAAGTCGAAATTTCCAGAACGAAAACGTGGGAACCAAAAACGCACTGTGTTTTCTTTTGTGACACGACCGCCATACACATTATTAACCTTTCGAGCCATTTCCGCAGCACTGGTGCCACGGTCGAACTCGTACTCGTAAATAACGCGATATTTCAAGTTTTCCATTTTGTGAACTGAGCGCCGCAAATAGAAAAAAAACCGAAGATAAAACAGATAACGGTATAAGGCCGGCCCCATACATACGGAATTCCGTTTCTAAATCCTGATTCGGAATTCCGAATCAGGATTCCGAACGCAGCAAATCCATACAAATCAATGACTGTACCACACACATACGGTAGCATTCCGTTCGTTTTTTATTTCCGTCAGGAATTCCGAATGAAGGCCTGTGCGTTCGGAATCCCGTTCGGAAAAAAACCGTTCCGAATGCACGTCTTCCATACATTTTGTTTGGGTCGCACCACACATTCGGAAATTCCGTACGGAATGCGCTCAGTGTGCGCCGCACGACCGTAGCGAGCGGACGTGTTGTAGTTTGAAACTTCATTGTACGTTTAATTTCCCGCGCAATGTCTGACATACAATATCTCATCATATCCGTATAAGCTTACACATGTTTATAGAACACTAATAATCAAGGTTACAAGGACAGAGACCTTAAGGAAATGGCGTGGCAGGCCGTGGCAGGACATATAATTAGGTATCCAAATATTTGCCATTAAAAAAATTAAACATTTAGACCTGTCAATTCATGTTTTCCCATACAATAAATACCCGGCATACTATTTTGTGGAAAATGTCATAATAGGTTGAAGGGAGTTCGAAGAACTCGTCAATACTAAGATAAAGATATATTTTTTAACAATAAATAGCAAAAATGCAATCGCTTTAAAAAAATCATGGTCAAATTTCATTCAAATTTCATATTTCCGCACGCTACTAGAACGTCTGCGCTCGGTAGCTGGCGGCTCTCGACTGAGACGCGTCATTCCGTACGGAAAAAACCGTTTGTGTGTGGTGGACGAACGGAATTCCGAGTCGATTCCGTACGGAATGGATTCCGTACGGAATTCCGTATGTATGGGGCCGGCCTAAAAGAGGAGAAATTTGTGATTAAAGTGGCCAGTAGCTAGTACAAATAAATGGTATATTTCACATGCAACGCATACTGTAATTATATTACTCATGAAATCATTTTATATTCATATGAAAACTAATTTACAAAAAACACTTAATCCATACGAGTTTTGTGAAATAGTTATGGTAGGTGCTCTTGGAACGTTTTGTCTGGTTTTATTAACGCTGTTGGCTTTTAAATTTGTTCAATCTGTTGCTGTTGTCATTGGTCTTATTTGTGTTCTTATTATCATGTGTGTCGCAGCAATAGTGTATATCATACCAAATACAGGTAAAGTGCAATTATACAAGTCCGTTTTGATTTATATATTTTTATTCAAATTATGTGCTTCGCTTTTACTCTACGTACTATTAGTGCACACATGCTTTTTTTTGTTACTAGAGTTGCGTTATTTGCAAATAATAAATGCTATTAATTTGAAACAAAATGTAAATACATATTTTAGTCATGATTAGTAAAACTAAATATCTAAAGTTAGCGCTGTTTAACGCACAGTCATTAAATACTGATCATGATGACTTCTTGGTCGCAGTTGACCGTTTCAAACCTGACATCGTCGCAATAAACGAAACATGGTTGCCAGCCGGTGAAGAAGCACGGGCGCCTGTAGCCCCAGGTTACCGTCTACGCAACACACCGCGACGTCGAAGACATCGAAAAGACATAGGTGGAGGCGTTGCATTTTATTATAAAAGGGAACTGAAAATACGGTTTGAGAAGTATCCTATCTCTGGCTATCAACACAGATAAACGGATACCGCCTACTTGTGGGAACTGCCTATAGACCTGAATGGGTAAACATTAACGTATTCATCGATGCTCTCGCAGATTCCATAACAAGTCTTGGATATTTCGACTATATAGTTCTTTTGGGAGATTTTAACGTAGATATGCTTAAAATTTCTACAAGTGAATTTAAAACGTTAAGTAGTTTTCTGCAATGCTTTGGCCTTGAACAGGTGGTGACTGAACCCACGCATTTTACGAAAAATTCTCAAACGTTAATAGACGTTGTGTGTACAAACTGCAACACACGCGATGTCACAACCACAAAAATCAAGGCATCTTTAGGTCACTCTATGATTAATTTTAGTATTTTGTTAAAAAAAACTAAAACACCGCCTAAATTGTTTGTACATAGACCTTTGAAAAGGATAAACTTACAACAGTTTAACAATGAACTAGTTTCACTTAAATGGGAGTCAATATCAGAACTCTCTAGTGTGGATTGCATGGTTAGTGAGTTCAATAAGTTACTTTTAAGTCTTCTTGATTCTCATGCTCCTCTTATTTCAATCTTCTTGATTCTCATGCTCCTCTTATTTCAATGAAGGTTAACCGCGAGCAACCGTTGCCCTGGATCACTGACACGATCAAATTTATGATCACCTTGCGCAATGAGGCACATGAGACGTATCGCCTGTCGAAATCGTACAAAGATCGGGACTTCTACAAGCAATTAAAAAAGACAGTTGAGATTGCTATAACTAATGAAAAACATGCTTACTATGATAATTTTATCAATAAAAATCATGACGATAGCAAAACATTTTGGAAAAACGTAAAACAAAAGATATTAATGGAACCCAACAGGAAAGAATGTCTTCCAGACTGTTTTGGTGACACAAATCAGATTAATGATCATTTTTTAAATTTACCATATCCGGAAAATAGATCTATTTCGCAACTTTCTTATTATGAATTCCATCGTCTGTCTGACTCTAATGCAGTGCCTTTATTTACTCTGCGGACTGTTACCGAAGCTGAAGTAGCGAAATATATTCTAGAACTGAAATCCAATGCAGTTGGAGATGACGATATCAGTCGGGATATGGCTTTGCTCACCCTTCCTCATACCCTGAAAGTTATTACTGATATGGTGAATAAGTCAATAACCTCAGGTGTAGTTCCAGCTCAATGGAAAAGTGCTCTTATCATTCCCATTCCAAAAGTTGGTCAGCCGGGAGATGTAAAAGATCTCAGACCCATAAGCATTCTGCCCTATCTTTCAAAGATTTTGGAGAGAGCTGTTTATGACCAGCTTAGAGACTACTTGGAATTGTCTGGAATTTTACCATCCCATCAGTCAGGGTTTCGTAAGGGTAAAGGTACCAACACCACGCTGCTTGACGTCACCGATAACATCATTGCCGAACAAGACAAAGGAAAAGGCACTATTCTTGTATTACTTGATTACTCTCGGGCGTTTGATAGTATAAGCATCCCATTACTTCTTTCTAAAATGTCTTATTATGGTTTTGATGCTCATGCTGTCAAATGGTTTGATAGTTACCTGAACGGTCGATTTCAGTCGGTCAAACTGCGAAAAGAAGACGGCTCATGTTTAATATCTAGCCCGAAGCAACTAAGGCGAGGCGTTCCACAGGGTTCTATTTTGGGACCCCTGCTTTTTATACTATATACTGCAGATCTTCCTAACGTCATAGAGTCGTGCAAATTTCATCTTTATGCCGATGATGTTCAATTGTATATCTCAGTGGATCCAAATAATGCTAACGATGCAATAAAATTGCTAAATGATGACCTTGAGGCAATTGCTAATTGGTCTTCTTATAACTCCTTGCAATTAAATCCATCTAAATCAAAATACATGATCCTAGGAACCAAACATCAAATCAAAAAAATTGAAAATAGTAATCCTATTGTTAGAATACTAGGCACGGATATAGCTTGCGTTGACGAAGCAAAAAATTTAGGAATTGTTTTAGACAGTGACCTAAGGTTCGAAAGCTACATAAAAAGTATTGTGGAAAACTGCTTATTTAGACTGAAAATATTGTATAAAATACGTAATTACTTATCTGAAAAATCACGAATCACTCTATGTGAGTCGCTTATACTGTCGAGGCTGAATTACGGCGATGTAGTTTATGGGCCTCGACTGACTTATGCGACTCGTAAGCTGGTACAGCGCGTGCAAAACGCTTGCTGTCGCTTCTGTTTTAATATTCCTCCCAGAACTCATGTGTCACCCTTTATAAATGACGCGAATTGGTTAAACATGGAATCAAGAAGACGACTACACCTTGCGATGCTTATGTTCGACCTTATGAAGTATAAGAGGCCTGAATATCTCTATAACAAATTGCAGTCTTGTACTTTTCACCATCGATACGGAGCTGGCACTGCGAGGTCTATGCGACCACCTTTGGCCATGCATGTATTTAAACATGCAGCCTTTAGGGGCAGCTTTCGCTACCAAGCAACTAAGTGCTGGAACAACTTACCTCCTCCTTTAAGAAGCACAAAATCTAAATTTACGTTTAAAAAACATATGAAATCCATGCTACTAAACAATCAAAAACTAGGAATTCAGACTTAGCTGCTCTGGTGGCGATTACTTGGCTGTGCTTGCTTGCTAGGTTTTATTTTAGTTTTTTAATTAGTTAGTTGAAGCGCTGATATAGTAAAAATTAATAAATATTATAAATTGATAAAGTCTAGTCCTAATTAATTTATTGATATTGTAGGGGTTACAATATGATTTACAATCATATAATAATCTCATAATAATATAATATAATAATCATATAATCCTTTATATAAATTAAATTCATTCAAATATAATTGCAATTTACTGTGTCAAATATAATTGTAATTTTTATTCTTAATTATGATGCTGATATTTTTTAGTGATTTTATTATAATTCAATTTAATATTTATATGTATTTTTAACGAATTGGATATTTTTTGCTAATTGCATAAATCTTGTAATTATATGAACAGTATTAACACTGATGGTATTGTTGCACGCGTCCCTGTGGATCTCAAGGTGGTGGTTGAAAACCAGTGGTTTGTTCTCCGAGCAAACATATCGCTGAGCCACAACCCTTTGCTATCGCTGCGGCACACATACTACCTTACAAACTATGTGTTGTTTTGTTATTATTCTTATAATCTGCGACTATATAATGTAAGTGTAATTATGTGTGTCTTTTTGATATCAATAAAATAATTATCTATCTATCTATCTATCAGTGTGACAAAACGTCAATTTCATATTAATATATAAAATAAAAAATAAAAAAACTGTCGCTGGCATACGATATTATTACTAAATACTGTAATCAATACAACTAGTAAATAAATAAATACTGGCGATTTTTATGGATTATTTTTAGCCCCCGAAAAAAGTTTGAGTTGTCTGTAGCGCCTAAACGAATAAGTTGATTTTGATGCGGTTTTTTTGTTTAAAAGCTGATTTCATCTAGTTTATTTCTTGCCATGTATAATGGAAATCGGTACAGTGGTTCAGAAGTTATATAGGGGTTAAAATGAAGATGAGCAACCCAAAGTACCAAAAGTATGTAAATACGCTTGAGGGGTATCAAAATGAAAAGGTTAAATTAGTAGATAAAGAAATCGGTATTTTGATAATTAGAAAAATCAGTTCAGCTGTTCAAAAGATATTTGGGGTGAACGCTTAAAAGTCGAAGATTCTTAATTTGCCTGGCAAATAAACTTGTTACACTAAATGATTTATTGTTTTATAGAATATACTAAATTATTTATTGTTTTTCAGATTATACCAAATTATTAATTGTATTTCAGATTATACCAAATTATCTATTGTTTTTTAGATTATATTAAATTATTTATTGTTTTTCAGACTCAATTAGCCTGCTATTTATATTTCAAGACCACCGTGACTGTAGTAGAAATATTTTGCATTTATCTTCTGTATCCTCTTGGTAGGCTGATAGAAGATATGGTTTTTCACAGCGGTACAACACCGAATAGTTTGAGAGTATGGAACTTAAGATTTGTACCGATTTATGTTGCTGTAAGTAAGCTGTTATTTTAAGTGGAAACTACTTTCTGCATGGAAAGCATTTTTTGATATGGGAAAAACCATGGAACTCTTGACACTCGTTACCATATGTTTGCGTAAAGCCGTAAGACTCAAAACGCCATGTCTGCTCTATTAGGGATAATGATTTATTTATATTAGATACAAGTATTTGCAAAAAACGACTGAAAAATCACTGTGTATAGAAGGTCTACACACAGTGATTTTTCATTGGGTTTTGAGCCGAAGGCCACTTCATAAGGATCGTTTGTAAGACCTTATTTATGTAGTCAAAATAATAATTCTGAAACAAAAAATGTTGTCTAAGATTGGATTGATTGGATATTTTTTTTTTATAATTGTACAGATCACACATATTATATCTTAAGCTTTCTTTAAAAAATAGTTCTAGTTCTGCCTGACTTTTAATCACTATATTCTTTTTTGTATCAAAGAAAATTACATTAAACTAAAAGCTATTCTATAAATTAAAACTATTACTAAAACTAAAAACATCAATTTATATGAAAAATCGTTCCCAGATCGCCACCGTCAACAGGCGGCGGCATTTCCGCGTTTAATTGCAAGGCTAAACCTTTGGCCGAAATGCTCACCAGCTCTTGGGTCCGCATTTCGGCCAAAGGCTTCGAGACGTCGATAAGATTATACCAAATTAGTACATTTGGATAGATTGACTGGATTTCACCAAACTTTTGTTCTAAGAATTACGCTTACTTGACACTACTAACTGAGAGTAAGCGTTATTCTTAGAATAAAAAGTTTGGTGAAACCCAGCCTAAAACTGTAAGATAAATTAGTAGTACAGCCACTATATAGGTGCTGCGCCACCAGCCGGCTGGGCGCAGTTCACCGCGTTCACTGCTTCATTTTCTTTTTTTGCTTCCGATTTGAAAAATCCATTATTTGACATTTCTTTTTGGAATCCAAGATAGCGTCAGGATTTTAAAAAATTAAACTTTTTTTGTTTATCGTCTCACTGCATTTAGATTTTGTATCCAAGATGGCCGCCCTCACACATATTTTGATGTTTCCTATACTGCCTGAAGTTTCTACCCATTTTATGAACTGGAAACATGTCTTAGCCTACCATGTAACAGCCGTACGTACTTGCGTGCAGCCCGCGCAACGCTCGAAAAGCTAGTTACTAACATATTTTCAATTTATTTTGCAGTATAAAACATATATTATAATAACTCAGATAGGCCAGATGGGCTCTTTTCGCACAACTAAATATTTATGGTGGTTACCCATATCAATTATGGTACTTGGAATGATTTACGCAATAATTATTACCGTATTTGTGGATAAAAGGGTTCGTATATTTAATATTTTATCGCTCTATAGTTTCAGTAGAGTAGAATAGGATCTCTCCCAAGTCTTTCCGTGGACGTCGTAGAAGACGAATTAGGAAATACAGGCTAAACAAAGTTTATAAACATATGGGATCTCTCCAACCCGTCTGACGTGCCAGCGTGGGAAGTGTAAGCTAAACATTCTTGCTGCTCTGGCCAAGTATGGCTCTAGTAGTACAGAGAGGATCGTACCACTGCAGTGAAGCCTGAAAAATACATAAAAAAGCTTTGCATGTAGCTCCTTTCAAAGGCATTAGCTGTTTATGAAGTAAATACTTAATACTAGTTCAAGCGCGAGCGAAGTCTCTATTTCAACTTGATCGAAAATTCGTTTGTATGTCTGGCTGTCCCGCTGTCCCTTAGCACGAATATTTGCAAAAAAGTTTCGAATCGCCTTCGACAAAATTTTGTATGAAAAATGATCAGCTACACTATCGTGCGTAAAGCGAAAGCTTGCAGCATGACTTTTCACACTTATCGAAATCGAGACGTCATTTCATAATTTATAGAGAGTAACTCCGCTGCCGGCGCCGGCCCCTCAAAATATCACTATTGGGAATCGGCGATTATACTACCGGCAGCCGAGATTTAAAACACCGGCTGCCGGCACCAGCGCTTAAAATTTGCCGTGAAGTGTAGGTTAGGTTTGTTACGTTTCCTGTGACCAAAACACGAGCGAGCGAGCGAAGCGAGCGAGGGAAACAAGCTTTGTTGTGAATCTTTGTTGTTATTTTACGTGTTTTACAACCGGCAACCAGCACCGGCAGCGGAGGCAATCCGTAATTTTATTAAAACGACAAAGCACAAGTCGGGTTTTGACTTTCAAAATCGACATTTCCGTTAGCTGGCTATAAAATAGTGCCA
Organism: Acrobasis consociella; assembly: GCA_963555685.1. NCBI lineage: Eukaryota > Metazoa > Arthropoda > Insecta > Lepidoptera > Pyralidae > Acrobasis > Acrobasis consociella. The sequence continues at coordinate 3,013,169 of OY743107.1, forward strand.
AATGTTTTGTCACCGAAAATTTCTTAGTGAGAAACTATCTATTTTTTGTATTAGTGTTTTAGAGTTAAAAATCATGAATTCTCGAGAACGTGAAAATCAGGGGGGAATGGTCAATTTTCATCTTCTTTAATCAATAAAATAAAAATATTTTAAAATAATAACAAAAGTGCAATGTTTAAGATCCTCATAATGAGCCCTTTCATTCGATAACCAACCTCTCGCTAGATAGCTGGGTCAAGGGTCATATTCAGAAGGCAGTATTCCTGGACACGACACGCATTGTCAGAAGGTTTCTCTCTCTGGGGCCCTGACCACCGGTAGCTTGGGCCTTGCCCCTGCTGCCAGTGGGCAGCTATATTAGGTTTTTTATAATGTGTTTATATTTTGTAGTGTTTTTTATATATTTTCCTTTTTATAGATATGTTATAAAAAAACCTAATATATGTTTATAAATAAATAAAGAGATAATAATATAATAAAAAAATATATTTTTCAAAAATAAGTTTACACTTGCTTTTGGTTGATTGATTGGAGTCTCCTTTTAAGCATATAAAAATGCCTGTGCCAGGAGACACTGCTCTTCCATTACCATACAATATCATTAACATATAAATTATAAAAGTGCAGTCCAGCCAAGAAATAGCCTAAAATAATATATGACACAGTACAAAATCAAAACAAATGTATGATTTTTTTTTTATTTCGTAATTTTCTCCCGAAAATGACCCTTATTTTAAATAATATTTATTTTCTTTGCACATATGATAATATATGTGTCTGTGACATAGAATTACACCATCCATAAATTTTACTTGGATTTGATCCAGTAGGTTCGGAGCAAATTGGCTGTGACAGACGTACGGACAGACAGACGCGTGATCTTATAAGTGTTCCATTTATTCACTTTTTTAAAGAACGGAAATTTTGTATGTAGGTAATTTGTTATTTCGTAATTATTCATAGGATTCCACCATTTTACCAAATTTCACCTGACTTGGTCCAGTAGAAGCAATTGTAATTTTCTTTTTAATTTAAATTTTATTTTATCTGTCCACGGAACTCTAAAAATGAACAATTTTATATGAATTCACTAAAAAAGTTGTCAATGTATGCCTGTTGTATTTATGCATCACTAATACCGAGGAAACCGTTAGCGGGCTCACTAGTAAAATGTATGGCGAGATGACATGAAGTGTGTAAAAGTTTAGAAGGTTGCGAATGTGCTAGTTCATTGCTTGTAGATTTAAGGAAAATCCACAAAAATTCTATCCATTGAAATTAAGTGGCATGCATAATAAATTCCTCTCATTTACGGAAAATATTCACCTTCGCATCCTTAGTTTAGTGTGACTTCATTATCGAAAGCTGACCAAACTATAATTCGACAGTCAGAGAACTCATGCTGCCTGCTATTGCCGCCCTGCGTAAGTGAATCGAGGGCTCGATTCGCTTACGCAGAAAAGATTCGAAAATTCGTGCTAAGGGGTCAGATGTCCGATATCCAGTAGTTGAAACTAGAAGAGCAATAGGGAAGTTAACGTAAACAAATAATACTTGAACTTAAAACCATTTTTAAAAACTGTTTAATTTATTTTTCTTTTTTTCTTTTATATAGCGCTGGACAGCTCTTTTCTGTCCTGAACCTGAGTGGGGACCCATCGACAATGTTTTGAGATACTGCCGAAAAATATTCAAAAGTGATGAAGTAAGAAACATTATTATTATTAGATTTGATTTTTATATGTTTATATTAAACACGGTGATTTTTCATTCCTAATCAGCTAGTCAAAAGTAATAATTCAGAGCCAAAAAATGTTGACTAAAATTCGAAAGTAAAATCGTGAGATCTATTAGTAGTACCGCTGCCGACCGGCCGCCCCGAGTTCATCGGGTCACGCGAGTTCACGCAACATTTTGGATGGACGTAACTACGTGGTTTCGATCGAAAATCATTTATGCAACTTTTTTATCTTTTGTCATACACAAATTTAGGTTACGTATACAAATAGAGAAATTTATTAACTATACGACATTTTTTTCTAAAACCAATGAAATTCATCGTGTAATATGTATTTCTTTGGCATGGCATTGATCTTAGTTTGAGAGATGTTGTTAGATTCGCCTTGATAAAATTGTCAGAGCGACATATTTTTTCGTTCATGCATATCGAGTGGGCTATTAAAATACAGGATTTACTTTTCAAGTTTAGGAGTTTCTTAAGACGCTCGGAGTTGGTAAGACCCAGGGGACAGTTCTAGTAATTTAAATATGATACTCAGAGTGGGTTGGGGATAGGAAAGGAAACACCAATCCTATGGAATAGTGCCTTTATTTACAACTCTAGGGTACTCACAGTTGTCACAGGTACGTACGCGGGATTGTCACTGAACTGTCACACGCACGGAAACGTCACTGCACTGTCTTGCGCGTGGAAACGTCACTGCACTGCCACGCGCGGAAATGTCACTGCACTGTCACACGCGTAAACGTTACTGTACTGTCACGCGCGGAAACATCACTCGCGCGTATTTACTGCACTGAACACTTCACTTCACTCACTATTACACTTCACTTTTTACTCACTACTTCCACTTTTACTTTTCTTTCTTTTCTTCTTCCTTCTTCGGATTTTACTTCGAAACTAAAACTGGCGTAGGCCGCGCCTTGTTTTGCTTATATACCTGGATGCGAACAAAATCGCATCAAAGTTCTTAACTTAAACCATAAATTTTCTATTTTTTTATTTTATTTCTGGCCCGTTCTTTTCAATTTAATCTAGAGTTATCTACAAACTTCTTACAAAACTTCAATAACACTATTCATGACCCTTAACTCGAGAGGAATTCCTTCTGGTGACAACGTAGGTGTCACTAGAAGGAATTCCTCCCGACTTCCATTGTTTTACTATTGTGTCTGGGTATTTGTGGCGCATCTCAAAGAGTTAATAGGCATTTTTCAAATTTTGTTGCTATGGACAACAACATGAAATTGAACACCTTAAACTCGCCGTCTTCTTATCCCACTTTAAATATTTGACCGAGCGAGCGAAGCGAGCGAAGGTCTCTAAATCGAGTTGGGGGCGAAAACACATTGTATGTATGTATGTATGTATGTATGTATGTATGTATGTATGTATGTATGTATGTATGTATGTATGTATGTATGTATGTATGTATGTATGTATGTATGTATGTATGTATGTTTGTACCGCGATAACAGCCGAACCGATGGTTTGATTTTGATGAAATTTGGTAGGCATGTAGGAAATATCAATAGAATTTTCAAGTTCGTTGGGCATCAAAATCGGTTCAGTAGTTTTTGAAATATTAATAAAAATGTCCGCGATTGTGTACCAAACCAAACAATAGCGCGTTCTAATTTTGGATAGCACCATCTAGGGGATATTTAGGAAACTGAATTGCGAAAAATAATCGCGACGTCTTAGTTCGCGGCAAACTTTGGTACAATCGATATCGCTACTTGTCTGTGCGTCTGTTGTAGTATTAGTAATAATGCCACAAACTATCAAGAGGTTAACGGCAATCAAAGCCAGCGAAGTAGTTTTACGTAGAGTCGCAACTAAGGGAATATGCTAGTAGGTACTTCTCATGCCAATAAGAGCTTTGTCAGCAAAAAACTTCGCCCGAACGCTCCAAACGCTTGTGTTCACAGCGTAAGTACGCAAGGGAAGTACGAAATCAGGAACTATACCCTGAACGCTTAAAGCGCTAGCGTTCAATGCGTGAGCACGCTGTGGAGATTCGAGGGCAAGAATCCTTACCAGAACACGGTTCCCATCCCACGCATGACCCGATCGTGGAAGACTGGCCAAGTGTCATGCTCGCGAATGCAATTTCCACTGTCGCTTGTCTGGGCAATAAATGTGCACAAATCGCAAGGACTCACTTTGAATAAAGTAGTCGTAGACGTTGGCGTTTGCCCAAAAGCCAAGCTAATCCGACACTATACCGAAAATGTCCCGGACATCAGCCTGTACTAGATTAGGATGGCCCTTAAACAGCTTAAAAACAAAAAGGCGCCGGGCGAGGATGGAATCATCCAGAGCTTCTGAAAGTGGGCGGAACGCTGGTACTGAAATTCCTTCAGAGGCTCTTTAATTCCATTCAGCTCTAGGGCGTAACGCCAGAAGCGTGAAACAGGGGCATTGTGGTCCTGTTCTTCAAAAAGGGAGATAACACTCTATTGAAGAACTATAGGCCTATCACGTGTCTTAGTCATGTATATAAGTTGTTTTCGAGGGTCATCACGAATCATCCCGCAAACAGGTTTGATGCCTTCCAGCCTTCCGAACAAGCCGGTTTCTGCAAGGGCTTTAGCACCATGAACCACATACTGCGGCAGGTTATAGAGAAGACGAGGGAGTATAACCGGCTGTTATGCTTGGGGACAGTGGACTATGAAAAAGCCTTCGATTCGATCGAAACATGGGCCGTGCTTCAGTCTCCAGCGATGCCGTATTGACTATCGGTATATCGAGATGTTAAAGTGCTTTTACAGTAACACACTATGTAAGTCCGAGTTCAGGAGCAGTGGACAACGGCAATTCCACTGCATAGAGGTGTAAACCAGACGTTATATCTTCGAAACCTTTCACCGTTACACTGGAAGATCAAGCTTCTGGAATGGGAAGGATTTGGCATTAACATCAATGGCGAGTATATCACTCACCTTCGATTTACCGATGATATCGTTGTCATAGCGGAATCGATGGCAGACCGCGACATTAAGTAAGTATGTACTATGCTTGCAGACCTAAACCGAGTTCCCCAACAGATGAGCCTTAAAATGACCGATCTATTGGGAGAGGCCTATGTCCAGCAGTGGATGTTATGCTGCTGAAATGATGATGATGATGATAAGCCTTAAAATGAACATGGACAAAACGAAAGTAATGTCGAATGTCCATGTTGCGCTCCTACCTGTTTGTGTTGGGAGCTCCACCCTCGAAGTGGTAACCTGGGTCAATTGATCCAGGCAGGAAGCTTCAGCTTCGAGGAAGAGGTCTTTCAACAAATCTCGGCTGGGCAGTGTTCGGGAAGCTACGCAGTGTCTTCTCGTTAAAAATACCTCAGTTTTTTAAGACTAAAGTTTACAAATAATGTGTGTTACCAGTGATAACTTATGGATCTGAAACGTGGTCCCTTACTATGGATCCCATAAGAGGGCTAAAGGTGCAACGCGCTATGGAAAGGGCTAAGCTCGGAGTTTCTCTACGCGATCGAATCAGAAATGAGGAAATTTGTAGGAGAACTAAAGTCACTGACATAGCCCAACGGATAAGCTCGTTGAAATGGCAGTAGGCGGACACATAGCGCGACGAACCGATGACCGATGGGGCAAAAAGGTACTCGAATGGCGACCATGTACTGGCAAGTGAAGCGTAGGACACCCACCCGCAAGGTGGTTTATCGACCTGACCAAGGTCGCTGGAAGCCGCTCTAGATCGGTCATTTTGGAAATCTTTAGGAGAGGCCTATGTCCAGTCCAGCAGTGGACGTTATGTGGCTGAAATGATGATGATGATGATGAGACGTAGGCGTAAAATAGTTGGCGGCTGGATGTACATACGTTGCTTTTTCAAGATTCAAATGTCTTGGGATATTGAATTTGATCCAGGTTTTGATTTAAATTGTTTGAAAAAAATTTATAAAATGAAACTTTTGCAGCTCAGAATAGAAGAAGAAAGAAGGTTGAAAAATCTGTTTCCTGCAATGGTATCGAATTGGTAGTGAATAATGTATCACAGTTTGACTGGACATTAAAACTGGTTTAGTTTTGGAATAATATCGCGAGGTCTAAGTTCGCGGCGAACCACTAGTCCTAATTCATTCCAATTTCTAGTTATGATATTGAGCGAGAATTGCGTTCAATAATATCGAATGCCATCTATACTGACAATATTAGCCGGAAAATAAACTGAAAATGATTCTACCTATCATTGACATCCTACTTTCTATTTTAACTATAATCCTTATCAATTCCTTGATGACTGGTGTTTTCCCTAGCGCTTGGAAAAAAGCCTTATTACTGGTAACCTTCGTAAATATGTAATTTCGTAATGAACTCAAGTGGCTCTCGATCCGATGTCGCCACACCTAACTGGCATATCCTGTCTATGTTATATTTATATACAATTATTATCAATCCAACCTCTCCTAACTACTTACGAGAATTATTTACATTCTTTAGTGAGTCTCAAGGTCGTGTACTACGCAGTGCTAAAAACCTTAGTCTAAGAATTCCTTTACACTCCACCGACTTTTTCTCGCGTTCTTTCTCTGTTCGAGTCGCACGTCTATGGAACTTTTTACCACTTTCTATCCGAAGCGCCCAAAATAAGGTTTTACTTGGGATTTCAAGCTGGCTAGAGCTTGAAATCCCAAGTAAAACCTTATTTTCTATCCTAATGAAAGGTAAATAAATATCCTTTCCTGTTTCCACTTAGTTTATTCATCTTGTTGTTGTTGCATGTAAGATGTATATGTACGTTTTTTATAATTATTGTAAATGAGTGTGTTTATTATATTGACCCACCACGAAATTAGGTAGGTAATTTCACATATTATTTTTTTTCTATATAGGTTACCTGGAAGAAATTGCTTAGCAATTAATAAGTCCGCCATTTCCTAGTTTTTAAGATAATTATGTAAGCTGTATTTATTTCTTTTGTGCAATAAAAGGTATGGTGTTGTATTGTATTGTACATTTAAAATATTTGTAAAAATATCAATTATTTCTACCAGTACATAGGATCTCAAGCTGACCGAACTCTTAGCCGGTACATGATCAGCAAAGCCGAGGCAGAGGTGTACCGTTTGGATATCAGATACGACGCTCCCGGCAGACGGTCGTGGGCTCCGAGTCCCGTGCCTTCAATGCGATACGAAGATGAGAAGAAAAATTTGTAGATAGTTTAGTGATTTATGGTGTACAGCAGGTACAATAAATTGTAAGTTTTATGTGAATGGTTTTATTTAATGCTGTACAGGGTAACAGTAGACAGGGGAAAACTGTCATTATTGCAAACTACTGAACTACTGTGCAGGCTTCCTACAATAAAAGTCAGAACGATCATATAAATGACAAACTAAAGACAGAACGACCATATAAATGACAAACTCAGAATTGCAAAATTTCGCCTAGTAGGGTCCCGAGCCAGATGACCGATAGGAAGCGGCCTGCAACAAGCGACTTCCTGCAACCTTGCTCAGTTCCTCTTGACAACCTAATAGGTGGTCGTCCCACGCTGCGCTTACCGGTACGTTGCCGCCATTCGAGAACCCTTCTGCCCGTCTGCAATCTTGCTATGTGCCCTGTATGTGCCCCGCTAACTGCATAAATTAATTAATTCCGCAGTAGTAATTAGCATTCATTGATATTTGATGAATGGGCAAACTGTTAAAAAATAAAAAAAGGATGCACATAAAGCGCTCTTGCAGAGAAGTATCCGGCAGGGTAGAATAGGGCCACTCGCAAGTCCTCCCGTGGATGTTGTAGAAGAAGACATAGGCAGTGGTACTACCTGCGCCCTGGGCGAAGTTTTTTACGGTGCCCCCACCTAAATGCAATTCAAACCCATTCGAAAGAAGATTACCGTTTAAAAAACTAATACCTGACTACGGGAGCCATTTACAGCTATGTACATATTTTTGAAATGTGCTAATTAAGACATTTCATTTGACACACCAAATAAAACTGAAACAAAAAAAATTTGCCTCGCAATTATTGTATGTACAATTCGTTATTTACATTTATTGCATACAAATTGTAGACTATGTCACCCGGACAATAATGAGGAATCGATTGAGATCACATTTGTGAAAATTAGATATGCGGTTCGGATGTTACGGTGTACATTTAGTTATCCACAATAAAATATACCTAATAAAATAATCCTACTAATATTATAAATGCGAAAGTGAGTTTGTATATTTACTTGCTTGTTCGTTTTTTGTTTGTTACTTAACGCTTCAACCACTGAACCTACTTAGATGACGTTTGATATGGATATAGTTTGATACCCAGAAAAGGACATAAGCTAGTTTTATTCCGAAATTTCCAAGCGAAGCCCACGGGCATAGCTAGTAATTTATAAAAAAAGTAAGTAGACCTCGATCAATGAGTGAGGGGATATACAGGGGCAGTCTTGGCGCCCCTTTATATCCAGCGCCCTGGGCGGTCGCCCAACCGCGCCCTACCCGGAAACCGCTACTGGACATAAGACATACAAGCTAAACAAAGCTTTTAAAATAATCATCAATGAGACCTCATGTAGGCCAAAGTCCTCTGGTTGCTCTGGCCAATTATGGCTTTGATAGTACCTGCTGAGAGGGTCCTGTTTGTTTTATTTTTGAGACTAATTTAACAGAACTAATTGAGAACTAAACCGTGTACATACAAACTACGGTTCTCTTGGATATAAAGTCTGATTTTTAATTCCGTAGAATTCTGACAGCTGTCATTTTTTGACATATCAGAGATCAGAAACCTTTTTGGCCGGGCACATTTTTTTATTAAATTCCAGATTTCAATAATAGTGCGAACATCTGAGTCTACCCATTTTATTTGTTAGTGAACGTAACCATTTAATTTAGTGCGGTGCTCCAAATCAAAAGGGGATTTACAGCGAGTAATATTTTCATCAGGAACAGTTGAATAACCGACATAAAATACGAACAACTGTGAAAACTATTTGAATTAACAAACATACATACAAATAAATCCAATTTGCTTTCCACCGCGGTCAATTTGTGGGTGAATGGCTTATACGTCCTTTCCAGATTCTTAAACTATCTCCATATCAAATTTAATCTAAATCAGTTAAGAAAAAAGTTTTTTTCAACAAGAAAAAACTTAACAGAAAGATAACAAATATAACAATCAATGTGACAGTCGTGACGTGACAGCTGATGGCCGCACACTTTATTTTTTAATTTTTGTGCTTCATGGATTACGAAAAAAATATATATTAAGCTTTTGGCTAAAAAGGTTGATGATACATGAGTTAGTAGGGAGTGATGCCAGGGAAAGAAAAATAACCTGCTGACTCAAAATTGCTTAAAAATATAGCTTTGATAATTCGGTATTATAAAATGTTATAACATTTTAAATATACCAGAAAGTTTAAAGTGTATCATTGTCTTGGTAAAACATTAAAATTAATCAAGAATTAATTTTTTTATCGCCCTTATACGCGTTCCCTTTTTAGTGGGAGAACTTTTTTAGCAGCAACACTTATGAAATGTCAGAATTCTACAGAATAAAAAATTAGACTTTAGGGTATGCCTATTGCCTTGTACATAAGCACAACATGAGTACAACCAAAGTACCTACATACAATTCCATGAGTACAACACATGAGTACATCATCATTTGTCAAAGGGTACAACCATCCTACCTCTTTCGTAAAATCATGACCGATACATGATAGACACTTAAACGTAGTACCTATATAATACCGGAGGTACTGGCTGATATGAAAAATGTCGGAACAAGAAAGAACATTTTCTTCAAATAAATATTTTATGTCAATTAAAACAGGAGATGAAGTTGTGGTTTCCTGTTTGAAGTGGATGGATCTAAAACAAATTAATCATGGCTAGCGAATCTTCTAAAAGAGGAGTGTCGTTCCAAGATGATGCATGGGCGTTGGGAGATACCGGCAGTACGCTTTCTGGTTTTTCACAAAGTGAAGAGTTTCGGCTGCGTTCCGATAATAATCTGCAATATATACCTAAGGTAAGCATGCAAAACTAGGGATTGAAAACAGTGAAGGTGTAAGGGTATGGTACTTGTATGCAATTACGATACACATTTTATTTAAAGGTAAAAACAAAACGAGTAACATTTATGGTTATGATACAGCCATAGGTATGGCACTTCATAGAATCGGAGCAGCGTATTCACCTAGTACTACTACAAACGGAACAATACATCCGTGCACACGTCAAATATGTGAGTTAATCAGGTTCGCCACCACAGAATTTGTTGCTTTGCTAACCTGTTCATCACTCGAAAATCTATAAAATTTTCGTTCTTTTCTGTTTTCCGTGAATAAACAATGATAATATGAACTGTTTCTTACCATTATGATTCAAAGGGGTTGAAAGAAAAAAGAGCGAATAGAGAGTGAGACGAGTTTCAATGTAGAGGTAACGCGTGACACTTCGATTATACAATATACATATCACATCATTTCAATCACATTTTTTATTTTTCATTGCTTTTTTATCCAGGCGAGACCCATGATTATTTGAAAAACGGCATTAAATCTCCTAACAGTGGACGTGGTTATCAATACGCCTCGGAGGTCGTCAACACTGATTATCCTATTTTTACAGAAAGAAGAGAAATTAGAACGGCCTCTACTCCCAGCTACATTATGGGAAGTGCTTTGTTTCTTCCGCATTTACACGGCAACAACCGCGAAAACACAACTTTTTCATGTGATGGAACAAAATATTAATCTGTATGTTTTCTTTTGTCTTTATGGACATTGTACCTTTGAAACCTTGTAGGCCATTATTTTGTTTATTGTAAATAATTGTTCTTCTTCACCTTAGCAAGTTCTCGGACTCATCCTCAGCTGTGCCGCTTTGGAGGTCCATAGTAAACAAGGAACCCTTATAGTTTCGCCATGTCTATATGTCTGTCTGTCTGCCTGACCGTCCGCGGTTTTAATCAGTGACTATCAGTACTTGAAAGCTGTAATTTAGGTATGTATATTAATCATGACGAAAAAGTGGTAAAATAAAATCTTGAAAAAAGTTTTTTTTTATGGCAACTTGCATAAAAATTAAGTGGAAGACAATTTTTTTCTCGAATTACCCATAGTAGGATAACTAAACCGTCAAGTAACAAAAAAAAGATTCACGTACAGCTACCGCTTTTGCCGTATTGTTTCCGGCAGAGCAGAATAGGGCCACTCCAAGTCAGTTTTAAATTAAAAATAATTTTTTTTAAGACTACGTTGTACTCGTTCAAACATATATAAATCTATTCTTAATTTTTAGGTTCTTTTGGTATCGCCTTTTAAACACAATTTTCAAGAATTTCCCACACGTGTTCATCCAAGTATTTATAGCTGCGTACGTACCGCAGGAGCACTTCTATGTTAACAAAATGAATCCTCTGACATATGGTAAGTTGCTAATTTTTATAAACTTTAACAAATTTATAATCGGAGGGAAGTATAACATGCATTTCTCAAATTTTCTTCATTTGTTTTTAGTAAAGATGAGTATAGCTGACGAAGTTCTGATTGCAGATTTTTCAAGCTGGGTCAAGACATCTATTGACTTCCGTTTATTTAGTTTTCGCCGTCTGGTTTCTGGCAGAGTAGAAAAGGGCCACTCTAGTCTCGTAAATATCGTAGAAAATGACGTAGGAAATATGAGCTAAACAAAGTTTATAAACATAAATGAGACTTCTGTAAAACTGCTCTGACAAAATTGCTTGTACAAAGAGGGTCGTGCTCCAAAAGTGGAGACATAATGACCTGATGATGATGATATTTTGTTAGATACTATATGGTAATAATCAGGCGAAGCGATATTTGAAAGGCAACCGATACCAATTATAAATATGAATAAATTCATTGTGTTGAGATACATATTTTTTTTTATTTAACTTCATTACAATATACATGTAAATAGCGGACTTAAGGCCAGGGGCCTTTTCTACCAGTCAACCAACAGGTGATGCTGAGAAAGTAATCTTTTGGGGTAAGCAACAGCAACTAACTAAAAAAGACAAAAAGAAAGGAGAAAACTTATAATTATTAAGTTAGTACATATAGTCGTATAATATATATCGTAGATAAACCTACACATAAATATACATAAATAATAATTCAAAAATAAACCATATAAAAACTACATAAACTTATATACATATGTTACGTTTAAGATATAATAACATTAATTTTGCAGGCTACAACTTTGTAGTAATAGCCGCTGCGTTCGTTGAGCTTCTACTTTTAGCAAATTCTGACGTTTATTTGATTGACTACATTGTTGAAGGTCTTACTAAAAAATGCCCGTGGAATTAGTAAGTCTACTTGTATATTATTCATTTACCATTTAAGAGAAAATCCTGTAAACAAAAACATAGGAATCTGCGTGCTAAGACTGGAGTTGTTGATGTCGGCGTCTAAGGGTCTCTAATTATTACATACATACATATGATCACACCTGTTTCCCACAGGGGTAGGCAGAGACTGTGGTCTCCCACTACTACGATCCTGGTAGACCTCTTTCGCTTCATCTACCCTCATCACTCTCTTTATGCATACTTCTGACCTCTCCTTTTTTAAGAACGTCTGATCTGGTCACGGTAAATTCGTAGAGAACGAACCTGACCTACTCTTCCACTCACATTCGCTTCGTATACTCTTTTAGTTAATCTCCTTTCTACATGCTCGAACTATCTCAACTATTGTCATAAAAATATTTGTAATATTTTAGTTTGAAATAATGTTTCTATAAAAATCATATTTACTCATAATAATATTCGTTTTTTTATAAATTTTTTATGTTTAATATAATTCTATTTGTAAAAAATAAATATGAGGTTATTGCCCAGCAGTGGGACATAGCGAATGGCTAGTAAAAAAAAACACAAAATAAAAGCACTACTATAATATGATTTTAGAGATTTTTTTTTTATTTTTTTAAATAATACTGACTTTGTTGTACTTTTTAAATAATACTGACTTTGTTTTTTTCTTTTGTTGCAGTTGTATTACACCAACAACTGTGTTAATATTTAGTAAAAAGAAGTTTACGGTCAGTTGCTTGACCTTAGAGCAATTCGGTCAAAAAGTTAAAACAGGCACGTCGCAAAACCTCACTCTTCATTTTGTTAATAGGGTCTATTTTTTTAAATACCCGAATTCTACCACTGAATATTTTCAAATGTCTCAAATGATTCATTACAGGCAAGTTGTTTATTCTTTACCTCTATATATTCAGACTAGCTAAAGCCCGCAACTTCGTTCGCGTGCACTTTGTCTCTGGAAAATGCTCATCAGGCTGAACAACTTTTACTAAGGCGACATTTTTATATCTCTTATAGTTTAGCTGGACCATTATGGTTCTGCATCAGGCGTTTCATTTTATAAAATCATTTATACCCTATATGTTGCCCAGGCCTAATAGCTATACCTATAACAAAAAAAGTTGCATTCGAATCCGTCCAGTATTTCCGGAGATTAGCGTGTACAAACAGACAAACAGACATACAGACAAACAGACAAACAGACAAACAGACAAACAGACAAACAGACAAACAGACAAACAGACAAACAGACAAACAGACAAACAGACAAACAGACAAACAGACAAACAGACAAACAGACAAACAGACAAACAGACAAACAGACAAACAGACAAACAGACAAACAGACAAACAGACAAACAGACAAACAGACAAACAGACAAACAGACAAACAGACAAACAGACAAACAGACAAACAGACAAACAGACAAACAGACAAACAGACAAACAGACAAACAGACAAACAGACAAACAGACAAACAGACAAACAGACAAACAGACAAACAGACAAACAGACAAACAGACAAACAGACAAACAGACAAACAGACAAACAGACAAACAGACAAACAGACAAACAGACAAACAGACAAACAGACAAACAGACAAACAGACAGACATTTATTTTTTTAATTCTTACTCTATTACTATTTCTCCATCGCCCCCAATATTTTTTTTGGAAATATATTTAATGTACAGACACACTTTTTTTACTGTTTTATTATATCTATATATAGATATAGATAATCAAAATAAAAACCTTTAAAATCTGTGTTAAAAAAACGTGATTGACTCCACGCTATCCACGGGCGAGTTCATAGCGTTAATAATTAATTCAATGAAGATACACCAAAAAAACAACTTTTTAATCAGATAGAACAATAAATAAATGTTAACATAGTCACAACCTCTTATGACACCCGCGGTAGGAGAAAGAGGGTGACAAAACGTATTCTACTCGCAGTTACGACGCGACCACACGTATGACGACGACTCGCAACGGTTCATAAAATTCATGGAACAGAAAAAAATAGATCAAAATTTGACTTGTCGTATAATCGCAGTGAACTCACTCGTGAAAGAGTGAGCCCGCACGGTGTTTGCGTCGACGTAGCGCTGCCGCTGCTTCGTTTGACACAAAAAACCGTAGTAAACACGATACGAAGCAGGATCAGTAACTAACGTTGTACCAACGCTGGAATTCTTTGCGTTGCGATGACGCAACGGCTGTGTGGGTGCTCTAAGGGATAGCTCAGACTGAGACGCGACGTGGCGCACACTTTCAAGAAACACAAAACTTGTTGAAAGTGCGCGCCACGTCGCTGCGGCGCGTCGCGTCTTAGTCTGAGCTGATCTTTAAACAAAAATATCTATTTTCAGACAACGAATTGAACAATGGAAGTTGGCATATAGTGGGTCAGCTGTTGGATTTTATTTTCTCTTTATTTGGATCGTCTCGGCATTTCATTACAATCAAGTTTTCAAAAAAACTGTATGGAAGGTATCATTTTCGGCCGATTTTTTTACAACTTAGTTGGGATTGGGCAAACCACTTTTACTAAAAACACCCAGGCAGGCCAAACTTATCTCAGGGTGGATGTCTGCAGATGGTCGTATGAAGACGGACAGGTCTAGGAAACGTTGGATTGATGACATCAGATGTTTAGAGAGTAATAAGTTGTAGGTTGCGCTATCGGTATGAGTAGATATTTCATTGCCTGTCATAAATATATGATTTAAAAACAAACTTTTTCTCACAATCTCCTACATGGTCGTTAGGTTAATAGATCTGAGAGCTAAGATCGCAGATTGAAGTTGTCTAGATTTCTAATCAAAATTAAAAATATGAGCTTCAAATGTATGTAAGTAGGTACCTATATTTACTTTTTAGTCGTCAGTCTGTCTGTCTGTCAGTAACCAGGCTGTATCTCATGAATCGTGATCGATAGAAAGTTGAAATTTTTGCGGGTGATTTATTACTGTTGCCGTTATATCAACAAATATGATACTAAAACTGAATAAAAAAATAATTATTGGGGCTTTCATATGAGAAACCTGATTGAGGTTTTGGTACGAACTCTTCGTGCGCGAGTCAAACGTGTACTTTGCAGGGTTTTTTTTATTTAATTCTTGGTTGATTACAATGGTACAAAAGTTAGTCTTAAAGCTAATGCATTCTATATTAGTCAGCCTTAAGGAAAAACAGAAATTCATTTTTTGGCAATACAACTAAAATTCTTAAAATTTACGCATAGACCGAAATAAAAAAGGTAAGTTATATGATGTAGAAATTTAAAACTGTTTTATTTTCAGATATTACATATTTCAAATTGGATTGAAAATGCTATATATATGGCAACAATAGCCTACATTTTTCTAGCTGAAGACGTACTAGGTACTAATTTAGAAAAGTCAATGATACATTATAAAACCAAAACGAAAAGAGCCCAAATGGTAAGTATACTACCTATAATAGTATCAAAGTTTTTTAGATTTAAAAATAAAAGCTTTGGAAGAGTCGGATGCAATTTAATTGATTTCTCTTAACCTGTGCAAAACACCAGACACAATAGTAAAACAATGCATGTCGATCGGATTCCGGTCTGCTCACAGATGACAGTTATTTGTTTACTTAATTCTCATTTAAATTTTATTTGAGTGAAAAAAAAAAACTTTTCCAAATTATTGGGTCTGTTTATCTGGACCTTTGATAATAAGCGTATTATCTCGTATTGTCTTACCTCTTTTAAGTACATTTTTCAGTGTCCTCTGCGATTAAGTTTCACTAGAGCCATTCAAAATGGTCCCATGAAACTTCATACAAGGTTTATTACTTGAATGACACTGAAATACTGATAACAATTTAAAACTATTTGAGATTGATATATTTTACCAGTCACTTAAGTTTCATCCCAAATGACTACAGAAATATCCCCAAAACATTTCCTAAATACACTATGGGAAATATTTATAATGGATCTCTTGAGATCCAAATAGCATTTACTAGTCTCATTAGTACCATAATGTAACTAATGATACTTTAACGGCTGCAGTAGTTCCAACGGACGATTTTGTATGCAACTAGTGAGTTGAATCTCCGTGCAACTCTGTATAAAATGAAGTTGCATCAATTAATAAGGTCGTTAATATTTATTATAACTGCCTCCGTGGTGTAGGGGTTACAGCGTTCGGCTCATACCCGAAGGTCGCGGGTTCGATTCCCGGCGGAGGCAACGACTTCGTGTTGTTGTCTTAGTTTGGTTAGGAGTAAGTAGGCTGATCACCTGATTGTCTGATAAGTAAGATGATCCGTGCTTCGGAGGGCACGTTAAGCGGTCGGTCCCGGTCTCTGTCTTTGACATTGGTCGGTACTTACAAACTATGTCAGAGGCCTATAGGCGGTTTAAAAACTCTGACACTAGTGTTAGTCACTAACACACACGATAAGAAGATTATTTATTATTTTATAATGAGCCGTTTCTATCCCAATCCTGGGCAAAATCTCCCAGCCCCAACTTTGTGTCATAACATAACGAATTAATCACCAAATAAATTTAATTCATATTACAGATAGATATAGATTTTGTATCAGAATCGTTGAATTCACCTCCCCTTGTTCACATATTATTCGCTAGAAGTACTACAGAACATACTAAGGTAATATATTATATAAATAAGTCTATATATAAATAGTCTTAGTAATTACAAGTATAAAAGTGGTTAATTCTAAAGAAAAATACTTCCCGAAATAAGTCACCATCACTTTGGTACTGTCAAAATCATTTGGAAAAATAATAGTATAAATAAATATCATAGACAAACACTCTCCAAAAATTTTTTAAGTGAATACTTCTTTAGCGGCGTTGTGCACTTTTTTTGGAATGGGTAAAAAATGTTAAACTCGCGATGTGATGTTATTATGAAACTCGCCTTCGGCTCGTTTCACATTCGTGTTTTTATGCCCTTCATTATGCACAGTCGCATAAACTACTATTAAGCACTGCAAGTTCTTGCGACTGTCATTACTTTAAAGGGCACTGGCTTTTTTACTGTAGATATCAAATTTATTTTTGTATTTTTGCAGATGCAATATAATTATTACAGTGCATCACTGATTGTTTCAAATTGTTTGTATGATTTGTTTATGGGATTTACAAATATATTGATTATAAATTATTGTCAAGTTACTCTTGGAGTCAAAATTGCATTTTCAGAAACAAGTAAGTATGTTAATGAGCAGGTGGTACTAATTGTTTTTGTATTACATTTGTTTGCTATTTTTTTACAATTTTATTTTTGAAGTCAAAACAATTTTATTTCACATACTAGTCTGGGAGAAATAAAAAATCTGCCGGCGAGCGGCTACCCATTACAATTTATATACATAATTTATCGACTTTTCCGCCCACCATAGTGTAAATGTATACTATAGTGTAAAAATACACCATTTAAGGTGAAGCCAAACGAGCGTAATTTTGTGAGTTGTAAGTCGCAGAAAATAAGTTGCGAAATTTCTGCTGCATTCGGTTTAATACAAAAAGGCAGTTTGTGCCAAACGACGACGCAAAATGAGTTATCTTCCGACTAATAACTGACTGAAAATACGCGACTCACAACTCACAAAATTACGCTCGTTTGGCTTCACCCATAGTGTAATCAAATTAAAATAATATACAAAAACTAAAAAATTAAATTTGGTATTCCCATATAAGTGTGCAGCTGCTCGGGCAATTTGTATGATATATCGTTTTTTTAGTTTATAACTGTTATTATCATCAGGGCCGTGCATTCCATAGAGACATGTAGACGTTGTCTACGCGGTCGTTCTCTAGTATATGCGCATTTTTTAAATTATTATATAAAAACGATTACGCGCTACACGTCTTTTAAATTGCGCGCTCTTTCCGGCCGTTCAATTCCAAAGTCGCTGTGTTGCTACCGGAGCGGCGGCGGCGCGGCGCACCAAACGTAAGTAGGTACGCGCCGAAGACAAATATCTAGATGGCTTAATTTACACACATGCATAGGTAGCTAATGTGTATGAATACGCTTTTGCGCCTGCGTTTGTGTGCATGAACGTCCTTCATGGACACTCCACACACGTAACAAATGCACACATAAAGCTAGAGCTTAGACCGAGTCTGTGGCCAATTAGAATGTATCAATATTTTTATTTGTTCCTGTGATGTCACGAAGGTCACGACAACAAACCCTATTGGCTAATTGTAGTATTAACCAATAGGGTTTCTTATCGTGCTATGCTTCCAAATCAGAAACGCGTAATTCATCGAAGATTGTATTGATATGTGTTACACATTTTTTTTGCCGGATTATATTTCGTTCGGTGATTAAAGTACCTAGTTTAGTGTTTAGTTACTTAGTTTGTTTACAAATGCATAGGTATGAAAGTTATATTTAAAACTTACTACAATGGTGCAAAGTATTACTTGTGAATGTTGTATAACAAAGTGATTGCTTGTTCAAACTGAATAGTGATTGTTTATTATCAAAACCAATAAGTATTCACAAATGGCCACTGATTTTGGAGGACGTAAAATCGCGTAAGTTGTATTGTAGTCTACCCAAACAAAAATCTCTATGCACGCCCCTGATTATCATTATAATACAGTTAGTAATTTAGTATAGCCCGTAGTTCGATCTATAACGGGTATATCTCTTCCACGTGGTTTTGGTTCCCTATCTATAAGCATAAAAATTTAAGCCATAATGTAACATGGCATAACGCTTTATGGCATAATAATTGTTTTAAAGTACAATTTATGTTAGCATAACGATATTTAGGCATAACATTATAAAGCATAAATGTATTTAACCGTAATGGTATCAAATTATAACATTTTTTTTTTGCATTGAAATTCTAAAGCGTAAATACGCAAAACAATTAGCTTTTAAAATATAAATCACTCATATACATTTTTATACAATATTGCTGAAATTACATTTGAAAAATTAAAATGAACTTAACTTCCCTTCTGCTTTCACAGTTATTCCGGGTGGTCATTTAAAAATTAACTTAAATCTAACTACTCACACAGTTGTTCCGAATGGTCATAAAAAATTACCTTAACCCCCCTTCTACCCTCATATTTGGTTCGGGTGATCATATTTTTTTGCATTATTATTGAAAATACACAAATTCAATGTTGTTTCTATTATCCCAAAAAATGATTCCTAAATTTACTATAAGTCTTATAGTTACTATGCCTACCAAGATTATGCGAATTAAAATTATGCCAAAACGAATCCTAAAAGTTATTTATGCCGAAATTACCAAAAAACCAAAAAACAATTATTCCGAAGAACTATTATGCCAAAATATTTTATGCCAAAGAACAATTAGGGTAAAACAAATAATTCGAAGAAAAGGATCCCTTGGATTTGTTACGAGTATGTCCCTTTCAAAATACATTAAACAAATGTTTCACCCAAATGTGTGGAAGTGAAAAAAAATTTTAATATATCGAAACAATATCAAATAAATGGTCTTTTTAACGTGTATTTTGATAATTACATAAATTAACCTTATTTTCTTTCACAGATATAAACAGTTTTTTTTACTTTTTTCCAATATTTTTCTCTCGTTTCGTTCTTGGTAATATTTTCATCATCTTGCTCTTAATTGTGAAGCTTTTAACGGACTTTTATATGTTTGTAAGTATTTTTTTTTTATAATATCATATGTTTTTCGCTTGGTTGATTCTTAGGGCCCAAACAGACAAGCGGCTGTGTGCCTGCGAAGCAGTTCGGCCACCGTCTCCAACTGTCATGCGACGGTAGCCGATCATTTGCAACGGTCGCTCGACGGTAGCCGACAGTTGTCGCGAACTTATGAGTACATACTGTCACTCGCCTGTTAGAGCCCCTCTTTTTTCTTCCTTATAGCCTAGAGGTTAAAATATATTTATGTACATTTCAATAGAAATCCCCCATAGTAGTCGAGTTTAAGTTTTTAAATCGACTTCAACAAAGCAATTGGTTTTCAATTTGTCGGAATCTCTTTTTTTAATGTATGTTCACCGATTATCCGAACAGGCCTGGGCCAATCTGGAAAATTCTAGTTTAAAAGAGCATACCTGTCAGGTGGTCCATTTTTATTTGATCACAAATGTTCCTATAGAAATTTTATCGAAATCGGTTGTGTAGTTGGAGGTAAAGTAGGTTTTTAGTTTTGAAAAATGTAACTGATATTTTGTTTCTCATTATTTCCTAGGTAATTACCTTTGAGTGCCTGATAGAATGCATCGTATACGAATGGAGGTACGCAAAGAAGATGATGGTGTCAGTATTAGCTATATTAATAGCACTGCTCTGCTTAGGTCTTGTAGGATATAGAGTAAGTATCTAGTAACAAAATAAATAAAATTAAAAAGAAATATATGATATATTTAATAGATACTGTAATCAATACAACAAACAATAAATAAATACTGGCGATTGGCTGTAAGAGCTCTAAACCGATCAGGTACATAATGTCTACTTTACCAAAAAGACTACTGACTTAAATGTCTCCTTTCCCATAATGACTAATTTGTACATAATGTCTACTTTACCAAAAAGACTACTGACTTAAATGTCTCCTTTCCCATAATGACTAATTTGTACATAATGTCTACTTTACCAAAAAGATTACTGTCTTAAATGTCTCCTTTTCCATAATGACTAATTTGTACATAATGTCTACTTTACCAAAAAGACTACTGCCTCAAATGTCTCCTTTCCCATGGTGACTAATTTGTAAATAATGCCTACTTTACCAAAAAGACTACTGACTTAAATGTCTCCTTTTCCATAATGACTAATTTGTACATAATGTCTACTTTACCAAAAAGACTACTGCCTCAAATGTCTCCTTTCCCATGGTGACTAATTTGTAAATAATGCCTATTTTACTAAAAAGTCTACTGCCTCAAATAAAGTAGACATTATGTCAAACACGTAGACAATATAGTTCTGGGTGACGTACGCCACTTCGCTGATTAAACATTCAAATAATTCTTTTTGGGTCCGGAAAAAAGTGTGACGTGTCCGTAGCACCTAAACGAATGGGCTGATTTTGATTCAGTTTTTAGTTAAAAGCTGATTTCATTTTGTTGGATTATAGTTTGGTATGATGGAAATCAGTACGGTGTTTCAGAAGTTATAATAGGGGTAAAAGTGGGGATAAGTTACTTGTATTAAGTATGTATATATGCTTGTAAGGTTCAAAATGAAAAGGTTAAATTTGTAGATTAAGAAATCGGTATTTTGAAAAATCAGTTTAGCTGTTCAAAATATATTGGCGGTAAACTCTTAAAATTCGGTGATACTTAATTTGCCTGACAAATAAACGTGTAATATCAAATTATTTATTGTTAAATATAATATAACAAATTATTTATTGTTTTTCAGATTCAAGTAGCCTGCTATGTATACTTCAAAAGCGCTGTGACTATAGTTGAAATTTTTTGCATTTATCTTCTATATCCTCTCGGTAGGCTGTTAGAAGATATCGTTTTCCACAGCGGTAAATCACCGAATAGTTTGAGAATATGGAACTTAAGATTTGTTCCGATTTATGTTGTTGTAAGTAAGCTGTTTCTTTGTGTGGAAACTTCTTTATCAAATCAAATCAAAGTTTATTTGCTAGATATATAGACAAAAGCACTTTTCACCAGAACCTGGCATGCAAAATCTGTTTGAGTACAAAAAAAAATTTGGCTAAATAATTATGGCTAATAAGTTGAAGAATGAATAGAATTTATGCATGGAAATTTTGAGATGGGAAAACATGGTGGGGGCGTTAGGCTGCGTTTCCACTGAAGGGGAGTGAAGCGAAGAGGAGAGAAATTGACCAATCACAATGCTCGAGCGGAGATTTCGTCAATTTCTCTCCTCTCCGCTCTGCTCCGCTTCAGGGTTAAGGGCTTAAGGCTTAAGGGTGTTGCGGCCCGGTACTCTGTTTGCCTAAAACCGCAAGACTCTAAATGCCCTGTCTGGTTCATAAGCGATTGGAAAAAAAACAGTATTTTTAAAATTTTATAAAACAAGCAGTTCAATTTGTTTTAATTTTTTCATTTTTTTTACTTTTTAGTTTCGCCCTAAAATTTATAATCAATTAGACTTTATTAATTAATCTCTAGATTAACTGTTTTCAAATCCGTAAAATAATAATCAATAGTTACAACAATCAATCAATGGATAGAAGTTTATTTTATGTTGCCGTACGTATCTCTAATCAGTACTGAACGCTTTACATTCACTCTGTATGTTTTAACGAATGTTCATTTTTAATAGGGGAAACCGGAAACCCCTTTATTTTTAGGGGAATACCCACAGAAACTCCTTTATATTTAGGGGAATACCCACAGGGGAATTGATTTAATCTGTCACACGGATTCAAATAACCAATTCTTTTAATTGAAATTTTGTACTGCGATTTTTGTTTGATTGAATAAATTACTTGTCAAACTTATAAATAATATGTTTTGTTTAAATCAACTGACTAAAGCAAAACCAAAAAATATAAAATATAAATAGCATAGACTTAACTGGTTTCATATTAAGCTATTTATAATCCTAAATATTTATTTTTAATATCATTTTCATTTATTTCTATTCATTCGCAATGAAATCGTTTGTTTTTTCTTAGTGTTTTATACTTTGTTTAAAACTTGCATTAATATGTGTTTTAAACACGTGATAAAAACACAGTTTTAATTGAAACTGTTTGAAACACTATCTTAAACATATGTTTCAAAATCACTTGTTCTAATCATGCCAACCCTGTAAGCGATAATGATTTATTTATAATTGATCGCAGTAGTAAAAAAAAACTATCTATATTCCTTATATGATTTTTATTGGTTTAACAGCCAAAGGCCTAATTATTTTATTTATTTATTTATAACGGAACAACAAACAGTTACACAATACAGTGTTATGTTACTGATCTTACAGGCTAAACAGATTTTTAATTATTAAAATACTGTTTTGCCTGTTTAATAATTAGCTTGTCAAAATAAAAATTCTGAAACATTAAATGTTGATTGAAACTCGAAAGTATAATCGTGAGATCAATCAGTAGTACCGCCGCCGCCAGGTGGCCGGCCGTAGTTCGTCGAGGTCACGCGGGGTCACGCGGCAATTTTGGATGGGTTTAACTACGTGATCTCGATAACTTTTTTATGGATTAAGTATATGGATAGAAGAATTTATATCCTATACTATATCCTTTATTCCAAAACCAATTAAAAGTCAGCGTAGTAAATATAAAAATATACACGATGACTTTTCAACAATCAATGTGCGTTACCAGTGATGACTTAGAGCTCTAAAATGGTCGTATGTGTCTCACAAGAAGGCTCAAGGCCAAGATCACTCAACGGGCTAGGGAGAGGGTTTTGCTTGGTATTTCCCTACGGAATATAATCAGAAATAAGGGAATTCGTAGGAGAATAAAATTCACTGATATAGCTCAGCAGATAAGCTCGTCAAAGGGGCAGTGGGCGGGACACAGTGCGACGAACCTATGGCCGATGGGGCAAAAATATTCTCGAACGGTGACCATACATTGCATACTGGCAAGCGAAGCGTAGGTCATCCACCATGATGGTCAGATAACCTGACCAGGGTCGCTGGAAAGCGCTTATTGCTGGCCGCTCTTGATCTGTCATTTACGAAATCTTTGGGAGAGGCCTATGACCAGCAGTGAACGTTATGCGGCTGAGCCTTTTGGGGTAGTAACTTTTGATCCATGGGGTCCTTCAGCCCATAATTTATTCAAAATTATTTCAAAACGTCTATTCGAAGTATCCCGTGACCAAAGGGCTGGTAACCATCTTGCTCAATAAATCAGCATTGCCATACCACGTGGCAATGCTGCCAGCCTCTTGGCTACATTACCGAGGGTTATATTTTAGTGAAGTACATAGTTTTTAGTTTTGTAGCTTTAGTTTTTATTTCGTTTTAATTTTAATTTTAATAAAGTAAATTTTATTTTTTCCAATACAGTTACTAATATATTTTCAATTTATTTTTCAGTATAAAATGTATACTATAATAACTCAGATAGGCAAGTTACACTTTTTTCGCGAAACTGAGTATCTATGGTGGGTACCAATAACATTATTGGTACTTGGAATGATTTACGCAATCATTATTACTGTATTTGTGGATAAAAGGGTACGTATGTTTAATTTTTTATCGCCCAGTCGTTTCAGCAGAGTAGAATAGTACCACTTCAAGACTTTTGTAGAAGACATTTGTTTTGGAAATGCACGATAAATAATGTTTATAAACATCAATGAGACTCTCTCTCCTCCTCTCGTTGCTCTGGCCAAGTATGGCTCTGGTAGTTCAGACAGGGTCATGTTCCGCCAGTGAAGCCTGAAAAAGACATGATGATAAAGAAGCTTTGCATGTAACTCAAGGACATTAGCTGTTTATGAAATAAATGATAGTTTAAGTGCAAGCGAAGTCTCTATTTCTACGACGATCGAATTCTGAGCCCTTTGCAGGAATATTTGCGACAAAGTTTCGCGTCGCCTTCGACAAAGTTTTGTATGGAAAAATGATCAGCGCCTCTATCGTGCGTAAAGGGAAACTCGCAGTGACTTCACACTTTACTATGGTACCGACAAAGTATCGAAATTGACCTTTCCATCTGTTTTTGACACTTCAAATCGATAATAAGGTTAGGTGGCTATTGAGACGTGACAAATAACTGAAATTAACTGGAACACTACTAGATAGAGCATGATTTCATTTACCTAGGCCCATCCCTAGTTCACTTCTGTGTGATGTCATTATCGAGAAACTCTCGATTCGACAAAAAGAAAACTCGTGCTGCCGCAATGCGTAAGCGCATCGAGGGCTCGATTCGAAAACTGGTGCTAAGAGGTCACATTTCCAACGCAAGCAAAGCGACTCCGTTTCAGTTTCGATAAAAAATCTTTCACATGTCCGAATTTCGGATGTAAACCGATAGAGGCAATGGCGGTTGGAAACTTAAACAAATAACGTATATAAATGTAAAACAATTTTTTTCCTTTTTTTAGAGATGGGTAGCTCTTTTCTGTCCTGAACCTGAGTGGGGACCCATCGACAATGTTTTAAGATACTGCCGAAAGATTTTCAAAAGTGATGAAGTAAGAAACAATTTTATTATTTAAGTTTTGGGTTTTATAAGTAGGTATAAATTATACTAAAAACTCCTTTCTGAAAATTAGATCCATGCCATGCCAAAGATATACATAATATGTATTATCCAAGGGGATGTTACGAGCGGGATATTGACATGTTGTGGAGGATTGCCGCAACCGGGACCATGTTTAAGGGCATATCCCGGTGGATGGCAATCTACCTACAGCTGCAGCTCAACGAGCTTGGCAGAACATACAGTCAGTAAGGGCACCAAGGTCATTAGCGAGTGAGAAGTTTAGTTTTTCGTCGTAGACAGTGCCGCAGGTGAAACTCGTGGGCTGCGCGACATTATACTAATCAGACTCGGTAAGAGAGGTGTTGCTAGATTCGCCTTAATAAAATTGTCAGAGTGACATATTTTACATCAAAAAGTAAACAAAATAAAAAGCGTCGTTTTGATGCTAATTTGTCAGAGTTTTTGGAAAAAGAAGTTCCTTTTCAGACGGCTATTTGTAATTTATAAGTGCAGGTCTTATTTCTGTTACAAATTTTTTAAAGGCTGGAATTTTTGGGGGATTTTTATAGTTTTCAATTGTTGTAAAAATATTATTTATTTCTTCCAGTACATAGGATCCCAAGCTGACCGAACTCTCAGCCGGTACATGATCAGCAAAGCCGAGGCAGAGGTGTACCGTTTGGATATCAGATACGACGCTCCCGGCAGACGGTCGTGGGCTCCGAGTCCCGCTCCTTCCATGCAATACGAAGATGAGAAGAAAAATGTGTAGATTAGTGTTGTAAGGTCATGTACATTAGGTACAATATTATTTACGAATTAGGTATGATAAATTTAAGTTTTATGCGAATGGTTTTATTTATACTTGCTAATATAACAGTATACAAGGACAACTGTAATAAGTAGTAACTATAATAATCGCTAGTAAGTTCCTTACCTTAACCGCTTTGCTATAATTTTTTAGTAAAGCTTAAACGTTTGAAACTGTATTTTGTGTTGAACTATCATTCAAATATTATTTGTATCATGTTATCAAACTAAACAGCGGATTTGCTCCTGTTTGTTCTATAGGTAATTTGATAAACGATATAAACAGTATTTTCTTGATGTAAAAGTAAGAAATAAGGCTTTGGCCAGGTTTATTAGTTGTACTTAATCAATATTTAGCAGTAGGCATCAAGGTATGTAACTTAAATCGAACAAAATAGAGCCGCGGATGCCGCGCCCCGTCACAGCTCCTAAAAATGTGCTGACGAAATTTAAATATAAAGGTTCACGAGAAATTAAGCAATTTCTCGTGAACCTTTATAGTACTTATTTTATTTTCTTACGTAAAGTTATAAGCACTATACGTTTATTATTTACAAAAACATTTGAATAGCGATGAGCTTTTCATTTCTGCGTACGAGGCAGCGTAGGTAAGAAATTTCTCTACCACCACGCTACGAAACTAACTTTGTTATTTTTCTCGCGAATCTGCACATAATTATATTTTTTTAAAGATTTACAAGAATGTCGGATAAATAAACATTTTTTTAAAATAAAATTTGTATAGGAATATGTCCCCAATACCTGAGTACCCTCCTGGCCACGCCACCGGTTTTATTAAATTTCTCTCAAACCTTTCCAGTACCATTTTTTTCTTACAACGTGCAATGACGTACGTTTCACGGGCATTTTATTATGCTGACTCCGATACAAATTCCATATGGTGGCGTGGCCAGGTCGTATCACACGAAAGTCCTTGTGACTCCACTGGAAGAGGAGCAGTGTGGCCACAAGTCCGCAGGGATAACAACAGCCTTGCCGTACTAAAAGCAGAAAATTTAAAGATGGGTGGTAGTTAATTTTGCTGCTTTTTTTGGAACCAACATCAAAATTGTTGGCTTTGAGCGCAATGATAGAATGATTGGCGGAACTGGCAAATGATAAAAACTGGATACTAGTGCTCTAACCATAGATATAGAATTTTCTTAACAAATTAATTTTAACGCCGACATATTACATAGGTGTGTGCTTAGAGCTGGCGTACCCATACTGGAATTCAGGACAGGTTATCTTCGTATTCTTTTTCTTGGTAATGTCATATCATACCGCAGTAAGTCCATTGCTAGACATATCTCTCGCGATCTCCAAGGGTTTTCAAAACAACCAATTGGAAGTAGATAGATAGATAGATAGATAAACCATTTATTTGAAGGACAAAAACAACACAGTAAAACTACGTAAACAAATTCTTAAAGTAGTACAAATAAAGTTACTTGTCCTCCAAAATGGTCTCCAACGTAAAGTAGCATGCTTCCAGCGACTTCCTGCAACCTTGCTCAGGTCGTCTGACAACCTACCAGGATGGGTGTTCTACGCTGCGCTTGCCGGTAACTACGTGGTTGCCATTCGAGAACTTTTCCGCCCCATCGGCCATCACGCTATGTGCCCCTCCACTGCCTAAATTGGTTAATTAATACATACATACATAATATCACGCCTGTTTCCCGCAGGGGTGGGAAGAGACTATGGACCTCCACTTGCTACGATCCTGACAAACCTCTTTTGCTTCATCTAAACTCATCAATCAATTACTACTTCATCAATTGGTTAATTAACGAAGTAGTAATTAGCATTTCAAATTAATATTTTAATGAAGAAAGGGGAAACTGTCCAGTAGCAAAAAATAATGCACGTACAGCGCTCTTGCTGTGTGGTTTCCTGCAGAGTAGAATAGGGCCACTCAAAGTCCTCCCGTGGATGTCGTAGAAGGCGATTTAGGAAATACGAGCTAAACAAAGCTTATAAATATCAATGAGACCTTTCCAACCCGTCTGGCCAGAGAAGAGAGAGTAGGCCAATGTCCTTTGGCTGCTCTGGCTTAGTATGGCTCAGGTTAGGTAATGAGAGGGTCCTGTTTGTTTTATTTTTGCGAAATTGGGCTTAATTCAACAGAACTAATCTGAAACTTAACCCTTTAGGTACTAAGGGTCTCATAAATCGTTTATACTTTATGCTCGTCAGTATTATTGATAGTCCGTCTAGTTTTTCAGAAAAATTGTAACTTTTGGCGAAAACTTGTACTTATACCACATATATCCATATAAGAAAAGCAATTTTTGGTCTTCCATAAAAGTTGACCGATCGGCTGATCTGATTTTATGTGTAGTCAAAACTCACTTTTCATATTTCGATATTATGTTCCTTGGATAAAGTTGTTCAATATCATGGACTGAATTCACCCTTAAAATAATTTTAGTATATTGACTTATCTATATAATAACCGAAGGTACTGGCTGATATGAAAAAATGACGAAATGAAAAAAGAACATTTCGTTCCAAAAAATATGTCAAATAAAACAGGAGTTGAGAAAGTTTTTTCGGGTTAAAAGTGAATGGGTTTAATTCAAATTAAACATCATGACTAGCGAAAGTTATAAAAGAGGAGTGTCGTTCCAAGATGATGCCCAATGGGCGTTGGGAGATACCGGCAGTACGCTGTCTGGTTTTTCACAAAGTGAAGAGTTTCGGCTTCGTTCCGATAATAATCTGCAATATATACCTAAGGTAAGCACGCAAAACAAACGCTCTGCAAACCAGGGATTGGAAACAGTGAAGGGTATACTTTCACAGTGAAGGTACAAGGGTATGGTACCGGTATACAAGTCCGATACCTTTGATTCAAAAACCAAACCAAAATGGATAACAATAATGGTTGTGATAAATAAGTCTAAAAAATATTCATACATTTATATGTGTACGGTATTGCTGTACCTTTATATTACTAGTGCCTCAACTGAAATTCAACAAAAACCTTTATATCATAATATCAATAAGTATCTAAAGAAGTTTTTTGAAAAATTACATTTTTTGTACAAGCTTTTATTGTGTGGCCAAAGTACTTATCAAGACAAATGAGAAAAGCCCAAACTCGATTGTGTTAAGTCGTTTTATAACTGAGTTCTATCGACCACCATCCGTCTGCGTGATCAGCCCCTAAGCATCGTCTCCCGTAAAGTACTCGTCACGACAACACAAACGAGACCTACTCGATGAGGTTATGTTGTTTTATAACTGAGTTCCGTCGAATATCTCTCGGCTTCATCATCAGATCAGCTCATTGACTTCATATTATTGTATTGTCATCCGACTTACACAAGTATACAAAATTTCAGCTAAATCGATTGAGGATGACTGGTTGAAAATTGAGTTCAAAGATTCCACCCGAACAAACATACATTGCAAGTTAAATAAAAGCTTGTAAAAATATAATGGAAGATACCGCAATATAACAATACCGAAATTGTACTGATAGATAACGTTTCTGCGTCTGGTATAGTAATTTCACACGTTTACCGCCATCTGTACTCCCCCCACTAGTGTGATGTGTGACACTTTACTATTATACGTATTATCTCATAATTTTCATCACAAAACGCCGTATAAGAATGCGTTTTTAAGCACCCAAGACCCTGGATCATTTAAAAAATGCCATTTCAACTTAAACCCCAAACGGTGGACTAGCGTGGTCACCACTACGCGACGGAGGCCGTCAACACTGATTATCCTATTTTTACAGAAAGAAGAGAAACCAGAACGGCCTGTACTTCAAGCAACATTCTGGGAAGTGCTTTGTTTCTTCCGCATTTACACGGCAACAACCGCGAAAACACAACTTTTTCATGTGATGGAACAAAATATTAATCTGTACGTTTTTTTTTGTCTATATGGAGATTGTAACGTGAAATCTTGTAGGCCATTATTTTGTTGAAACTAAAGCGAGATGAAGACATAATAATACTTATGCTTCTTCATATTCTTCGCACCCTCAGCTGTGGCGCTTCAGAGACCGGAGTGCCCATTCTCCCTTTTTCTTTTCCAAATATACCCTGGCAATAGTCAGAAGCTGTGAAGTTTCCGTCAGAGTAGAATAGGGCTACTCCAAGTACTCCCGTGGATGTCGTAGAAGACGTCTTTGGAAATGCAAGCTAAACAAAGCTTATAGACACCAGTGAGACCTCTCCAACCCGTCCGGCCAGCGATGAGAATGTGGGCCAAGTCCTCTGGCTGCTCGGGCCAAGTATGGCGCTGGTAGTACACAGGGGTTGTGCTTCTGCAGTGGAGACAAAAAGACCTGATGATGATGATAACGAATGATCACTTAAAGATTCCGAAAACCATGAGAAATGAAGAAAAATTTCCAGAACACTTAAAAACGATTTGGATATAGTTTTGTCACCGTATAGGTAGGACACATTCGATGTTTTCGCCTATAAAATGTGCCGCCCTAGGCTTCAGCCTACTCAGTCTGCTGGAAAACTCGCCACTGGTTAGAGAGTATCAAGAATTGGACTGAATTCATAAAATAGTTTCAGTAGGTATATTTTGACTCTGTATACGAGAGTTACCCTTTAAAATTCAAAATGTCTTGTCAACCAGTATTAACGACTATATTATAATCGTTTAAACACAATTAGTTCATTAATTCTAAAATTTTAGGTTCTTTTGGTATCGCCTTTTAAACACAATTTTCAAGAATTTCCCACACGTGTTCATCCAAGTATTTATAGCTGCGTACGTACCGCAGGAGCACTTCTATATTAACAAAATGAATCCTCTGACATATGGTAAGTTGCTAGTTTTTATAAACTTATTAAATTGATTGTCGGAGGGAAGTATAGCACGATCTTCTTCACGTACCATATATACAAAAGGGGTAATTTTTTGCCTCTCCTAACTAAATGTTATCTCAATGACATTTTTATATGTATACACGTATCTAGTTTATAGATTTCCCTTTTTTTATAAATCAAAACAAATACTTACAAATTTAAAAAGTAAAACCTAGACTAGTATTTTATTGTGTTAAATTTTCTTCGTCTGCTTTATTGGATAGACGAAGTGCGTACTATACTTCCCTCTTTATAACTTCAGAAATTCTGATGTCAGATTTTTAAGCAACGTCACAGATTACTAATAAGTTACTACGTAACAGATACATCACTTCCCTACAAACGCCAAATACCTACGCTTTATTTAACTAAACTTTCTAGCTGTCAAGCGACGCGAGGAAATATGAGCCTAACTGCTTTGACTCAACGGAGCGTTTTAAGTGCACAGCGGGCGATGACGTCGGCCGCTGTGAGATTACCTTAGGGTTGACTCAATGTTGTAAAATACAAAAATGAACGTGACGCATATTTATGAAAAGAAATTTTATTAAAAAGGATCTATAGATGATTTGACTTTAAAAGTTGTGACGTAATAAGAGCGTGTGATTTTCATAGAAACTTCATTAACTGTGGATGTACCGTACATCGCAATGAGAAACATACGATATTGAGTAATTCTTTATAGCATACTTTCTAGTTCACGTAAATCGTTGTTATATACTTTACTAGAGGAGCTCGATGGCCCGCACTAGCACTTTCGCATGTAAAGCGGCACCGGGCGTGGTCCGCACTTGGATGGGTGACCACAAGTGGCATAAAAATTGAGCTCGTCTGTGCTTCGGAAGGCACGTATAAGCCATTGGTCCCGGCTGTCATATTGTATGGCAGTCGTTAAGCTATGTCAGATGCCTGAAACCAGTGTTGGCCACTTACACACACGAAAAACAACAACATATATTATCTGGATACAGTACATCCATGTTAAACTATCGACGTTCAGTAGGACAATCAAACTTCATACCTACAAAATAATCTGATTGGACGAGACAGTACCAAATCCTATTCTATACGACTACCTACTTTATAACGAAAAAAAAAACACTTACTTTCCTCGTCTTTTGGCAATGTGAAAAACGACAATTCTTAATTGGTTCTTTGATTTTGACATTGGAATACCGCACAATAATGTCTTGACATTGTTAAATATAACGCTTGTTTATATTGTAAATATAATATAAATATAAGAAGATATTGTAAACAAACAATACGCAGTAAGCAAGTCTCATGCACGCGACTACACAGGCCGGAGTGCGGCGCCCCTTTGCCACTTGGGCGTTAGAAAACACGGCTAGCCGGTAGGTACATTTTGAGCGATCTTGATCGAGTGACGGAGGCCTGGCAACGTCAAGGCATTAATT
This sequence comes from Acrobasis consociella, assembly GCA_963555685.1. Classification (NCBI taxonomy): domain Eukaryota; kingdom Metazoa; phylum Arthropoda; class Insecta; order Lepidoptera; family Pyralidae; genus Acrobasis; species Acrobasis consociella. The sequence goes on from OY743107.1 coordinate 3,045,476, forward strand.
GTCTTTATTATATTTTGAAGCTACATCAAGACACCAATTGACTTCAGTATCTTTTGTGAGGCACTAAATGGTGAAAGTCATTCGAAGCGATATTTAAAAGAGAACCGATTCCAATTATAAATTATATGAATAAAAATCATTGTATTGAGATAAATTTATTACGTTTGGGATATAATAAAGTTTCTATGATTACTTTGCAGGATACAACTTTGTATTAATAGTTGCTGCGTTCTTCGAGCTTCTACTTTTAGTAAATTCTAACATTTTTTTGATTGACTACATTGTTCAAGGCCTTTCAAAAAAATGCCCGTGGAATTAGTAAGTCTACTTGTATTTTGTTCATTTATCATTAATTAAGACAAAATTGTGTAGAAAAAATATATAAACTACTATTATGACTACAGCATCATTTTAAAATTATGTGAAACATTTATTACGATAAAGATATCCTTTTGAAAACCATAATTATTATGATTAGCCCATTTGCTGCCTCTATATTTTGCAATATTTTCCACCAGGGTCCACTTTGTTTTTTTATGTAATATGACTCTAAATTGGATCTATATTTTAGTAAAAATATATACAAAATCTAAATAATATTCTAAAATAATAAAAATACGTTAAACATATATGGTGCGTTGGTGGCACACAATCAGAATATTTTCTTATTCTTTGGAAGACCAAGAAGGTTGTTCATGGATGAAGTAAAATAAAAGGCTAAAGTTGTGTCATATAGGGAGGTCAAGCATTTAGTGGAAAATAAGGAAACATGGAAAATACTCCACCGACAAGAACCTAGTTCTTAAATTTATTGATGATGATGATGATGAGAAATGAGAGGATCTCGGCGTCAAAATGGCCACACTAAAGTGAGACTGGGCAGGGCATGTGAGCCGCAGGCATCTGGAGAGATGAGCCCGGAAGGGAACCCGTTGGGTGGTGGTGATGGTGGCACTCAAGCGTAGAGTGAGACAACGAAGGAGTTGACGAGACAATATCGACAGCTTCATAAATGAATGACAGCAGGCTGATATCAATAAAGATCAGTAGAAAGAGAAAAAGGAGGCCATAGCCTAGCCGGACACGGAATGCTAATAAAAAAAGACCAAATAAAATGAATCAAAGCAAATACATAATATGATTTTAGAGTTTCGCGGTCACAGTCATCAAAATCATATTTTATTTATTTATTTATCAATTTATGCACACGGATAATGTATACAGAGAATTCATAAAATAAAAGGTTGTACAAAGGCACTACTTATCTCAAAAGAGATCTCTTCCAGTAGGCCTGTGAGAGGAGATGTTTATGTAAGAGAGGCATACAGGCGTGTTTATACATAGGTTTGAGAAAGAAGAAACTTAAAATTACATAAAAATATTTATGTATTTTGTATACCTAGGTATTTATTTTTGTATTGTACACGCCAATTACCTCTTTCTTCCCATTTCCTGTCTCGGGTCTGCTGGAAGAAATTTCTTTAGAAATAAGTAGCACCTATGTACTATGTTTACTTTTATAAGGTTACACTAACTACAATAAACATACTTATTATATATTTTGTTTATTTAATACTGACTTTATCTGTTGTTTCAGTTGTAGAAATCGAACATCTGTGTTGAACATTTATAGAAAGAAAATTACAGTCACTTGTTTGACCTTAGACGAATTTGGTCGGAAAGTTAAAATGGGCACGTCGCAAAACAATACACTTTATTTTTTTGACAGAATCTATTATTTTAAATACCCCAATTCTACCGTTGATTATTTTCAAATGTCTCAACTTCTTCATTACAGGCAAGTTGTTTATTGTTTACCTATATATATACATCATCATCTGAGCGTATTCCCGGTTGTTTATTGTTTACCTCTATATATACACGCTGACTTTTAATTGGTTTTGGAAAAAAAAATGTCGTATAGTAAATAAATTCCTCTATCCATATACGTAATCCAAATTTCTGTATGTCATAAGATAAAAAAGCTGCGTAAATGATTTTCGATCGAGACAACGTAGTTATACGCCGGCCGCCTACTGCGTAATGTCGATGACCCCGGCCGGCCGGCGGGCGGTGTATGGCGGCGGTACTACTAATTGACCTCACAATTTTACTTTCGAGTTTTAGTCAACATTTTTTGTTTCTGAATTTTTATTTTGACCAGCTAATTAGGTCTTACTAACGATGCCTATGAAGTGGCTTTCGGCTTCAGAACCGATAAAAATTCACCGTGTATATCACCATCATCTGAGTGTATTCCCGGTTGCAACTTCAGCGGTAAACGCTTCAGAGCCCGGGGTCCGCTACCTACTCTCAGTGATTTGATGAGGTTACCTTTATATATACAGTATAACGAAAATAAGAATCAGAGGTAAAAAACATGGGGCACGGGCTCCACGGATGAGTTCATCCCAGTAATGTTATTAAATTAAACAAGATACAACAAAAAAAGCTTTTCCATCAGGTAGAAGAAGGGGTGACTAAACGTTTTCTACTCTTTAGTTATGATGCGACCGACCGGAAAGTTTCATTCATAAAATTCATGGAATTCCACTCGTCGTATCACCTCAGTGAACTCACCCGTGTAGGCAATGTCTAAGAGCGAGTCTACACGGCACATTGCCAATAGTACAAGTACAGAAGATTCACTCCGAAAAATCAATTAAAGTAATAGCGACCCTCGCTACGAAACAATTAAGTTCAATCCAGATCTAGACGTTCCATCTCTTTCCGTCTCTTTCTATCGCGTAACGCTTACCTTTTCTGCCGCACTGATTAGCCACGCTGGCGTGGCTGCCGTACGTACTTTTTTTGTACTTGTGTTTATAATACCTACCGCGGAGTGAGATAGGCCTGACGTTGCGTCAGTGTTGTGTCGATGTAGCGCTGCCGCTGCGTCGCTTTACATATAAGCTCTAAGCTTATATGTAAAGCGCACACAACTACAGTAAACCTTGTAAACACCCGATTTTTCTAAGGGCGAGCTGTCCTTAGGTGATCGCATATAGCTTGCGATATTCCTCCCAGAAGTAAATGTGGCTTTTATGGAGTACTTTTCTTATAGTCTGCCGATTTTATCTGTTACTCCTTTGACATATGGTAGGTACGCTGATTGCCTATCTACCTTTGACGCTCGCTCTTGCCTTGATGTTGGAGGCCTTATCTTTCCATCATATTCATTGCGATAGAGAGCCGGAGCACTCTCCTGCTCCAGCTCTCTATCTGGCATATATAAGTATATGAAATATCTGGCAAAAAACGATATTAATCGCGGTAAGTCCCGTAATACTAATAACAGAAATTTCAGTACGACGTCGCGTCGCGTCTCAGTCTGAGCTGACACTAAAACATCTATTTTCAGGGAACGAATTGAAGATTGGCAGTTTGCATTTAGTGGGTCAGCTTTTGGATTTTATTTCTTCTCTGTTTGGTTCTTCTCGGTATTTCATTACAATCAACTTTTCAAAAAAACTATATGGAAGGTAATATTTTTGAAGGATTTCTTTACAAATTAGTTGGCTTTGGGTAGGCCAATTTTACTGGATACGCCCAGATTGATGGACCAAATTAATCGCAGGGTGGGTTCTTGCAGATAGTCGTAGGAAATCGGACAGGTCTAGAAAACGTTGGAGTGATGACATTAGATGTTTTCAGAGTAATTGGTTGTAGGTTGCGCTATTGGGATGAGTGAAAGGATATGGAATAGACCTTAGCCTAAAAGTGGGACTAAATCACCATGAATTGAGAAATTTTAAAAATAAAGAAACATACCTTTCTCCGAAATATATATTTAATTGAACAACAAACTTTTGTCTTAAAATTGATAGATCAGTGATTTTAGATCACAGATGGATTGAGTTGCCTAGATTTTTAGACAAACTGCAGACATTGAGCTTTAAAGTGATGTAAGTAGGTACATATTTGGCGGGCAGTAAGATGTAAAGCCATAGCGATTCTTTTTTTCAATATTTGCAACACATTTCAAGGTTCCGTACCCTCAGAATAAAAACGGAACCCTATTACTAAGACCCCACTTGAATGTCTGTCACTGTCTGTCTCATGAACCATGACAGCTAGACAGTCGCAGATGTTTTACCATTGCCGCTATAACAACAAATAGTAATAAAAACAGAATAAAATAAATATTAAAGTTGGGCTCCCATACAAGAAACGTGAATATTATAAATAACATAAAATATTATACAGAACCCTTCGTGCGCGAGTTCGGTTCGAGCTTTGCCGGTTGTTTTTTCATTTATTTAAATCTTGGTTGATTACAATAGTACAAAAGTTAGTCTTAACGCTGATGCATTCTCTATCTGTCAGCCTTTAGAAAAAACAGAAATTCAGTACTAAAAAACTTACTTAAATTTGAAAAATTATGCAAAGACAGAGAGAGAGAGAGAGAGAGAGATGGTTATTTATATGATGTAGAAAGAAATGGATTTAATTTTTTTTTTATGTTTTCAGATATTACATGTTGCAAATTGGATTGAAAATGCTGTATATATAGCATCATTGGTCTACATTTTTCTAATTGAAGATGTTCTTAGTAGTAATTTAGCAATTATAAATTATAAAAGTAATAAGGATAGGAGAGAAATGGTAAGTTTACTACTTATTAATTATCGACGTTTACTAGATTTTAAAATGAAAGCCAGAGTATTCCAAAGCTTTCATAAAATCTAAGAATTTTAGTAGTATCTCTGATGCAATTTTTTCGATTACTCTTATTTATTTACTTAATTCTTTTACTCTTCTGAGTTACTGGCTCTTTGTTTTTTTCGGGACCTTTTAATGACAAGCGTGTTATTTAATATTGTGTAATTTCCCGTAAGAATAATTCTCAGTGTTGCCTTTGGCTAAGTTTCACTAGTGCTATTCAAAATAATTGTCCCACGAAACTATAAGACTATTAAGATTATTCCCTTAAGAGTCCCCCGACCATAGACTTCTCCATACAAACGTAGTCTACGTTTAATTTTGAAACCACATGTCAGATTCCGGTAAAAATTGGTAATTGTAAAGAAATTGCAATTATCTAGGGTTATAACTGGTTTTCTATGGTAAAATTATGAACTGGAAAGAAAATATAACGATTTAGAAGTTTTTCATACTAATGGTCAAAAATGATATAAAACACTATATTCTATTTCAAGTTCATATTTTTAATGTCGGAAACTAGTTATAAACCTAGATAATTGCAATATCTTTGAAATTACAAAATTTTGCCCAAATCGTACATGTCGTTTTGAAATAATAGTTAGGGAGGCGAGGTAGCTAAATGGCGTAATTCAACGGCGCCGTCGAGACCTATCAAAATCGAAAGATAAAATAATTTCGAAAAGAAAAGTTCGTATGGTAAAAACCATTTTAGCGGTGGGTTTGGCGTGTACGGTTTTTAAAAAATGTTAAAAAAACAGTTACTTGGGCATTCTCGAGCGCGTCAGATATTCATACTACGTATGCCCCAAGTGCCTCTGATAACAACTGTATACTAATCTGCCGGTTTGCGTGGTGGGGGTAGGCATATAAAGTAGCCAAAAATGCAAAAAAAAAAATTTACTTGAGTGCGTCAGATTTTCGGAAGGGTTGTTAAGTAGGCCCCAAGGAAGCTCCCTTTAAAAAAACTGACGATTTCGGCGTGACGATAAGTTACGATGAATTTTTGAAGAAAATGCAAAAAAAAAAGTTTTTTTGAAATACTCGAGCACGTCAGATTTTCATAGGGGAGGTTTATCTCGGTATCCTGAAAGCATATTTTTTTAATCTGACAAAAATGTTGGTGGGTTCTCTTAATCTGACCGTAAAAGGTTTTTTGGTTTCTTTTTTTGTCAAAAAGTTTTAACTTTGGACAAAAATGAAAAGAGACCTTTTCTGTGTAAAATAAAATTACTTTTTTTGTTTATTTAAACTTTTTTTTTGTAAAATGTATCGTTCGCGACTTATATGCCGCAACGCGTTCTTAGGAAGACAAAATGGCTCCTCCACACTTCCGGTCATGCGGAAACCGGCAGATTTTGTATTTTTAGTAAGTTTTAGATTATATTCTTCAAAATAAAATTAAAAAAAAACGCGCTCGAGAATGCCGGATTAACGTTTTTTTTTTTACAAGTTCGCGACCCTATAACTCGGCGGCGTCAAGGACTTATCGTCAGATTAGTTAAATTTAGTCTTTAAACACTAAAATCAACCCCCAATATCTTAATCTGACGCGCTCGAGTATTTCAGACTATCGATTTTTTTTTACTAATCTGATCGTCTATCCTAGGCGCGCGTCACTACATATAGAGCTAAATACTTTACAAGGTTGTTCTATTAGGTCTAAGGTATCTCTCATATCTTAAACTGCCACGCTCGAGTATTGCCGAAAATTCCCCTCTTCGCCTCCCTAACTATAAAACGTAGACTACGTTTATATGGAAAGTTGTATTTTGGTCTAGGGTCGGGGGACCCTTAATACACGGTGTATTTTGAATTGGTTTTTTATAACGAGCCGTTTTTTTTCCCTAGACAAAGCCCCCAGCCCCCGCTCTGTATCGTAATATAACGAATTAATTACCAAATAAATTTAATTATTATTACAGATAGATTTAGATTTTGTATCAGAATCGTTCAACTCACCTCCCCTGGCTCACGTATTATTCGCTAGAAGTACTACGGAACATAGTAAGGTAATATTATATTAAGTCTAAATCTATAAGTCCAGTCTTAATACAACTATAGAAGCAATTTAACTTCAGTAAACCATTAGCCGATCGAAAAAAGATACAGTACCTCCCGAAATAAGTCACAATACAATACAAATAATCTTTATTGCACCATAAACAAAAGAAAATACAAAAAACATAAAAAAATGAAGTAAGACAGAATTATGATACAAAGGCGGACTTATCGCATAGCAATCTCTTCCAGTCAACCTTTGGTAGAGTCACGTTCTGTTTCAGTACTGTCAACTTCATCTGGAAAAATAATGATTTAAATCTATACATCTATACATATAATAAAACAGTAAAAAAAGTGTGTATGTACATTAAATATATTTCCAAAAAAAATATTGGGGGCGATGGAGACGTAGTAATAGAGAAAGAATTAAAAAAAAATGTCTGTCTGTTTGTCTGTTTGTCTGTTTGTACACGCTAATCTCCGGAAATACTGGACGGATTCGAATGAATTTTTTTTTTTGTTATATAGCTAATAAGCCTGGGCAACATATAGGGTATAAATTATTTTGGTAAATGGAACGCCTGATGCAGAACCATAATGGTCCAGCCAAAAGTTGTTCAGCCTGACAAGCATTTTCTAGAGACATAAAGTCCACGCGAACGAAGTCGCGGGCTTCAGCTATTAAATTAATAAATAAATATCATGGACTGAACTTGTAGTAAACTGAGGTAACTTTGATTAACGGAATGAAGTTGGTAGAAACTTCGATTCATTTTTGTACCTACTCGGATTGTACTCCATTTCTAAATGCTTTTTTTTAAAGTAAGTAGCTTCGTACATTATATCATCCCAGCCCTTCTTTCGCCCCCTGCTGAGCACAGGCGTCTCTTCGTTGACGCCACCCATCTCGCTCCTGTGCTGTTCTCATCCAGATGTGACCCGCGACTTTGATTATGTCGTCAACCCATCTCATAGGCGGACGCCCGACGCCTCTCACACCCGTTGTGGGCCACCATTCGGTCAGTGCCTTGCTCCAATTGCCATCACTCCTTCGGGCCCTGTCCAGTTGCAGTTCATGACCGTCGTACCAACATCTCGTACTTTAGTACGTTTTCGGTAACCTGATACCGAGCATGGCGCGCTCCATGTCTCTCTGTGCGTCTCTCAATCTGTGCAATTTGTGCACACAAACCATTATAAACATCGTGTAATTAGTAGCACTTTTAGGATTCAACCGAGTATATAAAGATTAAAAATGTGAGTATTAAATAGTGTAATTTTAAGACTTGGATTACTTCTAAACTGCTGGTTTTATCTAAAAACACGAAAAGTATCATGGGCAGATATTTATTTGTCTAAACACTGAGCGTCTTATAATAAAACGCAGACTAACTTTGTAAGGTTTAAACCATTATCCAACCAAATCAAGTTGACGGCTAGTTATATGCTATTGTCTCATCTGAAAATTTGGTCGGATAATGGTTTAAACCTAGTAACAAATTTAGTCTTCGTTTTATAATAAGACGGTGAAAATTCTTTCGATTGTCATAACCTGGAAGGGCATTGGGTTATATTTACTGTAAATAATATATCGTATTTAACCGTCTTCTAAATAAGGATGAAGTTGTCAATTCGTCACGTTGTTTTTTTTTAAATGTATGTTCATTATTTAGTTCGAAAACGCCTGTACAGATTTGCATTACCGATTTGCATAATTTATTTGTTTGTGGTGTACACTTGCGAAATGGTCCCATAGACATTTTATCATAATCAGTTGTTTTTATTCTGGGTAAAGTCTTTTTAGTTTAAAAAATTATGTAATTTTTGCAGATGCCATATAATTATTACAGTGCATCACTGATCTTTTCAAATTGTTTGTATGATTTTTTCATGGGATTTACACAAATATTGATTATACATTACTGTGAAGTTACCCTTGGAGTCAAAATTGCATTTTCAGATACAAGTAAGTATTATATTTACTAATTGTCTCTGTTATATTTTTTTACCTTTTTTACAATTGTATCTTTGAAATAGTTTTATTTTATTTCACATGCTGGTCAAAAGAAAAAATCTGCCATTTTAAATCAGTCGTAACTATATTACTGATTTAAGACAGCGAGGCGGCTAGCAACCTAGTACAATCATATAAATGCTAGCTGTGCCCGGGGGCTTCGCTCCCCGTGGGAATTTTGGGATAAAATCTGTCCTATGTCCTTCTCTGGGTATCAAACTATATCCATACCATAACCTGTAGTCTGGTATTATTTTTACGTATATGTTATTACTTTACGTTAGTACTTATACATAAGTACCTAATTTTCTTTTCCAGATATAAACAGCTTTTTTTACTTTTATCCAATATTTTTCTCTCGTTTCGTTCTTGGTAATATCTTCATCATCTTTCTCCTCCTTGTGAAGCTTTTATCGGACCTTTATATGTTTGTAAGTATTATTATTTTTAAATATCATAAGAGTTGCGTGCTTGGTTGATTCTTAGGGCTGGAACAGACTAGCGATTTTATCGGTCACCGTTGCCATCGCCCACCGTCGCCAACTGTCGCCGACCGTTTGCAACGGTCGCTTGACTGTAGCCGACAGGTGTCGCAAACTATCGCGCACATACTGTCGCTAGTCTGTTAGAGCCCCTTTTCTTTCCATAAAGCCTAGAGACTAAAAACTATATATAGGGACAAATGACACTGATTAAGCTAGCCCCAAAGTACGAGACTTGTGTCATGGGAATACTAACTCAACGATACTATATTTTATAACAATTACATATTTAGATAAACATCCAAGACCCAGGACAATTTGAAAAAGGCCATTTTCCAACTTGCCCTGATCGGGGATCGAACCCGGGACCTCTGGGTGGCGGACTAGCATGGTGACCACTTCTTATAAGTACGAATTTTTCCATAGAAATTTCCCCGTAGACAGGTTTAAGTTTTTAAACCGACTTTCAAAAAGCAGCAACTTAACAATTCAGTGTCTTTTTTAATGTATGTTCATTTACATATTTTTGTTTGAAATGGTAAACTTGTGGTCCCGTTTTTATTAGGGTTCCCTAGTAAACAAGGAATCCTTATAGTTTCGCCATGTCTATCTGTCTGTCTGTCCGTCTGTTCGTCTGTTCGTCCGCGGTTTTTTTTCAAAGACTATTCGTAATAATGTATATTCATTATGGCGAAAAAGTGTTAAAATATTTTTTTTTATTGTAGCTTCCACACATCATTATCATCATCATCATTGCAGCCACATAACGTCCACTGCTGGACATAGGCCTCTCCCAAAGATTTCCAAAATGACCGATCAAGAGCGGCCTTCCATACAAGTGGAAGTCAATTTTTTGCTTGACTAACCCATCGTATGGGATATCGTTGAATAGGTCTTATAAAAATATTTGAGCTTATTGACACCATTTTTCGATTTAGGGATCCTTTTCTGAAATATTTGTTCGAGTCAAGTGTTATATTGGATACGTGAAAAATTTACAGCTGTAGCATATATAAAAAAGTTCAGAGGAAAACTATCAAGCTAAGTAGGATTTACAAATAAAAAAGTTATAAGAGATCGACTGTAATTTCATACAAATTCAAAGGAAAATGACTTAAAACGTTTTTAGCGGCATGAACTCAAAGTTGGCATTTTCAACTACGGAACCCTACACTGTGCTTAGCCCGACACGCACTTGGCCAATTATTTGTTCTGAAGTGGTCCCAGTCCCATAAAATGTTAACAAAATCAGCTGTGTAGATGGTTTCTATTTTTATAAAATTATTTAACTAAAATCTTGTTTCTCTATGATTCCTAGGTAATTACCGTTCAATGCCTGATAGAATGCATTGTCTATGAATGGAGGTACGCAAAGAAGGTAATGGTATCAGTATTAGCTGTATTAATGGCACTGCTCATCTTAGCTGTCGTAAGATATAGAGTAAGTATCCGCTAACTATTTAAATAAAATTAGAAAAGAAAATTTAGTCTTACGCTGGCATACGATATTATTACTAGATACAGTAATCGGTGATAAACTTTTGTGTTTAGTTCAACTATAAATAAATAGTAGAACTCGTCTGTAAGGGTTCTAAACATTCAAATGATTATGTTTAGCCCCGAGAAAAATAAGTGTTATAAGTTTGGCGTGTCTGTACGTCTGTATCGCCACAGAATTAATAATAGTATTACATACAGAACGGAAACTCACACCGTCCCCCGCAATCTGGTGTCACCGCAACCCTTCCCCCCGTCATTGGGACGTGTAAGCGCCAGTAAAACAGGGTTATTGATAGTCACACGTTGACATTACGCGAGTCACTTAGGATTATTGAATTTTTATAGTGAGAAACTGCGCACATTATCATTGTTTGTCCACGGAAAACAATAAATAACGAAAATTTTATAGATTTCCGAGTGATGAAAACAGGTAAGCAAAGCAACAAATTCGGTGGTAGCGACCCTGATGGTTTAATTCACACATTTGACGTGTGCATTGTTTCGTTTGTAGTAGTACTAGGTATATGCTGCTCCGTTTCTATGAAGTGCCATACCTGTGGTATCGCCTAAACGAATGGGTAGTCGGTTTTGATTCAGGTTTTTTTTTAAATTATGATGTCTTATAAATGGTTCTTAGCTATTTATGATAAAAATCGGTTTAGCGGTTCTAAAGTTATATGGGGGTAAAGTTGGGGATGAGCAATCCAAAGTATGTAAATACGCTTGAGGTGTATTGGGTTCAAAATATGTTGGGGTCAACCCTTGAACGTCCAGAGATTTTTAATTTGCCTGTTATACAAAATTATTTATTGTTTTTCAGACTATACCAAATTTTTTATTGTTTTACAGACTCAAGTAGCCTACTATGTATATTTCAAAAGCACCGTAACTATGGTCGAAATATTTTGCATTTATCTTCTGTATCCGCTTGGTAGACTGTTAGAAGATATGGTTTTCCACAGCGGTAAATCACCGAATAGTTTAAGAGTATGGAACTTAAGATTTGTACCAATTTATGTTGCTGTAAGTAAGCTGTTTTTTTAAAGTGGAAACTTCTTTAGGTGGATGAATTATTTCAGATAGGAAAAAAACACTATACTAGCGACACTTACTGACAACAGTTTTTACTTCGGTCGGCACTCCCAGAGTGCCTCTGTTTTTTTCTCAATGACACAGGGTTTTAACAGTCTTTTGTTATGACCAACGATCTTTTAAATCCGGTGGGAGTACTAGATTCCTTTTTCCCACCTTCTCACCCACCATTACGCAAAAAGTGGCCTTTGAGTTTTGCGGCCCTAGGCTCTGTCGGCTTAAAGCCACAAGACTCGATAAAGACGTGATAGTGATTATATGTATGTACTAATAAAACAATCTAATTTATGTTAATTACAAGTAACCGATCGCTGTCTGTACATGGAAGATGAATGAGAAAAAATACAATGATTTTTCGAGCTTTTGTCTGTTTATCTATTTGTGCATGCTAATCTCACAAACCGCTAAGCCGGTTCGGTAGAGGATTTGACTATTATATTCTGAAGAGAGCTACAATAGTGCTGCGGGAACTTCCGCCGTAAGACTAAAGGTGAATGAAGAACTCGCAAAGATAGATAGGTAGATAAATTATTTATTGCATCTATAGTACATTACAACACATAAAAACTTAACCTATTATAAACTTATAGGCATGCGTGTGCTACAGTATTACAAAAGGCTGTAGCTCAGTGTGGGGAATTGCCCAGTGACCAAAACACAGATTTTATACAATTTTTGTTGTACAACTGAAGTCCATGCTGACTAAGTCGCGGGCAGTTAGTTACTAATATAATTTAAATTTATTTTTCAGTATAAAATGTATACTATTATTACTCAGATAGGCAAGTTAAGCTTTTTTCGCAAAAGTGAATATATATGGTCGATACCCATAACATTATTGGTACTCGGAATGATTTACGCAATCATTATTACCGTATTTGTGGATAAAAGGGTACGTATGTTTAATTTTTTATCGCCATGTGGTTCCAGCAGAGTAGAATAGTACCACTTCAAGACTTTTGTAGAAGACGACTTAGGAAAAACAAGCTAAACAAAGCTTAAAAACATGAATGAAACCTCTTCAATCCGTCTGGTCAGCGTGGAGAGTGTAGGCTGAATCCTCTTGCTGCTCTGGCCACGTATGGCTCTGGTAGTACAGAGAGGATCATGCTCCTGCAATGCAGCCTGTACAGACATGTGGATAAAGCTTTGAATGTAGCTCCTTTGAAGGGCATTAGCTGTTTATGAAATTAAATAGCGGTTTTGTTTCACAGTGGTCAAAAATTCAAATGTTTGTCCGACTTTCTTGTTGTCCAAATATTCAGATTACAGAAGCGAGCGAAGCGACTCCGTTTCAGCTTCGATAAAAATTCTTTTATTTGTCCGAATCTCCGAATGCCAGATGTTCAAAATTGTGGGCGTGAGAAACTTAAACAAATATTATATTTAGCCATTTTTTAAACTTTTATAAAATGTATTTTTTGTTTATTCTTTTTAGCGGTGGACAGCTCTCTTTTGTCCTGAACCTGAGTGGGGACCCATCGACAATGTTTTAAGATACTGCCGAAAGATTTTCAAAAGTGATGAAGTAAGTAACATTAATTTTATTATTGGAGTTTTGCGTTTTATTTCATATGTATGCACCTATATATTTCTTCTTTGTAATCTTAGTTTGAGAGTGTCGTTAGATAAATGCAACAAAATGAAAAAGGCGTAATTTTGGCGCTAATTTGTCTTAGTTTTTGGAAAATGATGTTCTTTTTCGGACGGACGGATTTCTTTCGGCCAAGAACGTTTTTAGGGTCGGGAATTTTTAAGGGGCTTTTTTTAAGATAAGTGGGCCCACGAGTAGCAGTGGGACAAAATGGGTGGGACTTACGAGTCAAAAATCTATGAATCTTTTTTTTAACTTAGTTCGAACTGAGTGTTATACGATACTAAATGTTTTTTATTCGATTCAAATTAAAATATATATTTAATACCGTTGAATACTTATATCTCTTAATAATCGTCATTGTTTTGTTGACGTCAAATAGTTACAAGATGAAACAAATGCTGATTATGTTCTGCAAATTGATTGTTTTCTTATTGTTCGTCTTGTTGTGTTGTACTTTTCCAAAGCAATTATATCTACGAGAACACAATCTAAGTTTACTACCGCTTCCTAAGCTTTAATATCTATCGAGTGGGGTATTAAAATAAAGGATTTACTTTTTTATTTTAAAATAAATACAATTCAAGTATTTGTAACAATATAAATTATTTTTTCCAGTACATAGGATCCCAAGCTGACCGAACTCTCAGCCGGTACATGATCAGCAAAGCCGAGGCAGAGGTGTACCGTTTGGATATCAGATACGACGCTCCCGGCAGACGCTCGTGGACTCCGAGTCCCGCGCCTTCCATGCGATACGAAGATGAGAAGAAAAATGTGTAGTTTAGTGTTGTAAGGTTTACAGCAGGTACAATAAATTTAAGTTTTATGCGAATGGTTTTATTTGTACCTGTTACACAGGGTAACAGTATACAGGGTAACAGTATACAGGGTAACAGTATACAGGGTAACAGTATACAGGGTAACATTATACAGGGTAACATTATACAGGGTAACATTATACAAGGTAACACTATACAGGGTAACAGTTTAAAGGGTAAAGTATACAGGGATAACTGTCATTATAACACACTGGACTACTGTGAAGGTTTCTTCATTATGTTTTGCTACACTGGAAGCAAGAACGACTTTTCCGTGCCTTGACTGCTTCGCCACCATTTTTAGCCGTCTATGTTCCACTGCTGGCCTCTCTTTCTGCACAGTATCCTCCAGCTCTCTGTGGGAATGGTTGCAAAACCAAGCAAGAGCCGCCACGCTGACGTTTGCCATTACGGATCCATTTAACTATAATCCAGGTAACTTTATCCTCCGACAAAAAAAGGTGGGAATCCAGTCTTCTTCTTATTCTTATCGTATGTGTTAGTAACTAACACTAGTGTCAGATTTTTTAAACCGCCTCAAATGCCTCTGACGTGGTTTTAGGTAACGACCTATGTCAAAGACAGTGACCGGGACCGAAAGCTTAACGTGCCCTCCGAAGCACGGATCATCTTATCAGACAATCAGGTCATCAGCCTACAATGTCCTAACCAAACTAGGACAACAGCACAAAGTCGTTGCCCCCGCCGGGAATCGAACCCGCGACCTCCGAGTATTAGCCGAACGCTCTAACCACTACACCACGGAGGCAGGGAATCCAGTATGAGTACGTCAGCTCTACGCACATAGTGTTTCAGTCTATCTGTCTGTCTGTGGCATCGTAACACTCTAAATGAATGGACCAATTTCGATGCGGTTTTTTAACGCGAAAGCAAGTTTCCGCACGGTTTTTCTCCCCTACAGACTTGTGGCCCCACTGCTGATCCCCACCAGTGCGGTCACAAAGACTTTCAAGTACCTAGTTACCTAGGGTGTATCCCACTATTTCTATTAGGTATTTCTATTGATAGAAATACTGGGCCTGATTCAGACTAATTGTCCCACTATTTCTATTGTTGTCGGCTGCGTCAAAAAAAAAAACGCTGCATTATCACCTCTTATGATGGCGTGCATACAGAAACTATTTTTTTATTTCCTCTTTAGATAAAACCTCTTGATCATACAGCTGCCGATATAATTGAATTAAATAAATTGTTAATAATGGAGTTCAACATAATTGCGTTTTTTTGTAGCAATAGAAATAATGGGATAAAATCTGTAAAAACCGCTGGTCTAAAACCAATGAAGAGCAAAACCGAGCATGTGAATAGGTCGTATAGCAGTCGTGCGGGTAGCGTTTTTTTGTCGCAATAGAAATAATGGGATGAAAATTGAAAATATCGCTTGTCCCACTATTTCTATTTTGTATTTCCATGGAAATAGTGGGATACACCCGTTACCTACCTACTGATTACTCCATTCGGACTGGTGGCCCCACCATAGAGTAAGGATAGTTGTACCTAAAGGTACCGGCCCCACTTAGCTATGTTTGATGAAAATCGATGTTATTAAAAAAGTTATCGCTTATAAAAGTTTTTGTAGTTTGCCTGTAAAATAGGTAATAGATGGAGCTACGGATATTTATTCTACTATTTAGTTCTTCCGCCCATCACAAGGTGGCGTTTACATATGAAACTATCAAAAGTCGAGTTTTTTTTTTATATCTGCCTGGCAACAAGCAGAAAAATTAAAGTGGGTCTGCTTTTATTTATTTCAATTTTTCTGCTTTATAGGGTTCCGTACCCAAGGGATAAAAACGGGACCCTATAACTAAGACTTCACTGTCTGTCTGTCCGTCTGTCTGTCACCAGGCTGTATCTCAAGAACTGCGATAGTATGTCGGGCTTTCATACAAGAAACGCGATTTTTATACATAATGGTACGGAACTCTTGGTGCGCGAATTCGATTCGCACTTGGCCGGTTTTTAGGGTTCCGTAGCCAAATGGCAAAAACGGAACCCTTATAGATTCGTCATGTCTGTCTGTCTGTCCGTCCGTATGTCACAGCCACTTGCGAAACTATAAGACCTATACTGTTGAAACTTGGTAATAGATGTATTGTGTGAACCGCATTAAGGTTTTGACACAAAAATAGAAAAAAAAACAGTAAATTTTGGGGGTTCCCCATACTTAGAACTAAAACTCAAAAATTTATTTTTCATCAAACCCATACGTGTAGGGTATCTATGGATAGGTCTTCAAAAATGATATTGAGGTTTCTAATAGCATTTTTTTCTAAACCGAATACTTTGCGCGAGAGACACTTCCAAAGTGGAAAAAAGTGTGTGTCCCCCCCGTAACTTCTAAAATAAGAGAATGATAAAACTAAAAAAAATATATGATGTTCATAACCATGAAACCTACTACCAGCGAAAATTGGTTTGAACGAGATCTAGTAAGTAGTTTTTTTTTAATACGTCATCATCATAAACGGCAATTTACCTTTCATTCAATCAACTCAAATATAAAAATTAAAAAAAACATACTACAAAACTTTTATATTATGTTATTTGCTACTACGGAATCCTTCATGGGCGAGTCCGACTCGCACTTGGCCGCTTATTTATTTTCTTCAATGGTCCACCATTTTGGTTTATGAGCTCAATTTTCGGAAAGTTTAACGCTGACCTAGACTAGCTAGGTTACCTTCATGTTTCATTCTGATTGACCGAGCGAGCGAAGCGAGCGAAGCGTCTCAGTTTCGAGATTAGCCAAAAATTCTTTTGTCCGTCTGTCTGTCTGTCTGTCTATCTGTTCTCGCCTACAGGTCGCATTTCTTAACCGATTCTCATGAAATTTTGTAAGCAGGCTCAGCAACTAAATAGAATTTTTTTGTCGAGCCATTTTTTTGAATTTTTTCAAAATGGCGGAAATATGGGTGTTTAAAATTTTTAAACTGTCATATATCCGCCATTTCAAAATATTTTCAAAAATGTCATTAGACTTTTTTTTTTTTTTTTTTTTTTTATGTTATTTGTCGGCAAACGAGCAAGCGAGCCTCCTGATGGTAAAAGGTCATCGCTGCCCATGGACACATACAACACCGGAGGTGCCGTCTATGCGTTGCCGGCCTTTTAGAGTCCTATTAACACACCTTTTGAAGAACCCCATGTTGTAGCGCAAAGGAAACACCTCAGCTGGAAGCTTATTCCACATCTGACACGTCCTGGGGAAAAATGAACGTGATGCCCTAGTGGTTTTTGGATACCAGGCGTCTAAGATATGAGGGTGAGCTCTCTCTCTGTGAGACTTTTTTGATGCCATTATAAAAACGCAACTTTTTTATTTGAACAACTTTTTTGTCTGGACAACTTTTTTATAAGTTATACTTGAACGGGTTTAGGGTGACTCGCGAAGTCTAGCTGACTGAGCAGTGATGGATATACAATACAAAATCTTCTTACAAAATATTGAATTCAGTCCGGGTTACTGAACAACTTTCTTAAAAATACATGTCTCCCGTGGGAATTAAACCCGCGAATTCGGAGTTACAAGGCCAATGTCTTGACCACTATTTTTAAGAAAAGAAGAAAATTGACAAATTTTTGTTGCGTACATTCAATACCATATAGTTCACAAAAAAAACAAAAGATGTCCAACAAAAATTTTAAAACTCTTAGAACTCGCTATGGTTATTTTTTCATAAGTTTACAAGATTGACTTGATTTTTTCTAGAATCGTATGACTTTTTGTTGTCTTGCTTGTTTAAAGTTTTGTTTAATTTGTTTAGTCGGTTAATTGTGTTCAATTGTCGTGTATTGGATTGCTTGCTTACTTTGCTTAGTAGTAGAAGATATAATCGCGAGGTCTAAGTTCGTGGCGAACTACTAGTTTATTGACCGAGCGAGCGAAGCGAGCGAAGCGTCTCAGTTTCGAGACTAGCCAAAAATTCTTTTGTCCGTCTGTCTGTCTGTCTGTCTGTCTGTCTGTCTGTCTGGCTGTTCTCGCCTACAGGTCGCATTTCTTAACCGATTCTCATGAAATTTTGTAAGCGGATTCATCAACTAAATAGAATTTTTTTGTCGAGCCAGTTTTTCGAATTTTTTCAAAATGGCGGAAATATGGGGGTTTAAAATTTTAAAACTGTCATATATCCGCCATTTCAAAATATTTTCAAAAATGTCATGAGACTTTTTTGTTACCATTATGAAAACGATATTTTTTTATTTGAACAACTTTTTTGTCTGAACAACTTTTTTATACGTTATACTTAAACGGGTTTAGGGTGACTCGCGAAGTCTAGCTGACTAAGCCGTGACGAATATACAATACAAATCCTCTTACAAAATATACTCAAACTATTAAATGGTGAATTCAGTCCGGGCTACTGAACAACTTTCTTAAAAATACATATCTTCCTTGGGATCCACAAAGTAATTTCTCTAAATAACTATTATAGTTATTATTTTGAGTTTTATAAGTAGTTCTATAAATTTTATCATATTTAACCGACTTAAAATAAAAGGGTTTTGCTTATTTTACGATTAGCTTTTTTTTCAGTTTTTGCTTATTTTGATTGATTGTTGACTTGTTTATTAAATTTAGCAATTTTGTTGAGCGAACTTTCGTTCAATCGCTATCGCTGCTTGTCTGTGCTTTATGCTACGAACTAACAAGAGATCAACAGCAATCAAAGCCCGCGAAGTAGCTTTACGAAGAA
The DNA here is from genome assembly GCA_963555685.1 of Acrobasis consociella. Taxonomy (NCBI): domain Eukaryota; kingdom Metazoa; phylum Arthropoda; class Insecta; order Lepidoptera; family Pyralidae; genus Acrobasis; species Acrobasis consociella. The sequence continues at coordinate 3,064,363 of OY743107.1, forward strand.
AGTAAGAAACCAAAATGAGCAGCGGCATAGAGCCATGGCAATACAAATAAACATTTAAACCTGGTTTTTCCAAAAACGAGCTGACTTTGACATTTGAAAAATGATGGGTCATTTTTCGGTGAGAGACTACTGGTACAGAACTGAATTTCAGCATCACGGTAGACCTCATATCCATGGAATTGTATGGTTGGAAGGTGCTCCTGACATTTCAGAGCTAGATCAAATGTCATTTGAAGAAAGGGCTGTGATTAGCAACTATTTTGGAAATTTGGTCTCAACCATGAATTCGCATATCGGTAAACCTGCACCGATAATAAAATTCATCCAAATCAGGTACATTATTCTGAAATAATAATCGCGAGGTCTAAGTTTGTGGCGAACTACTAGTATATTCTAATTTAAATTTAAATTTTTATATGTAAATAAGTCTTAATCACCGGGGTAGTCCAACAAATGTGTAGAAAAACACCTAATAACGATGGATTAGCCAATAAGCAGGTGCCTACATACAACTCTGTAAATAATCGAACCCAGTCTGAAGTACTCTCAAGACACCCACAAAAACCGCCACTCACCTATAACATAAAATATTAACTTCGTATGAGCTGATTCGGTTAGCCCGCTACCACGGTATTGAACAAGGAAATATTCTAGCGCCCGATTTTATTAATACAATTTCAGACCATAATAAAATTTAAAAACTTGAGAGATGTCAAGGGACACCCGGATGGAACGAAGATCCTTTCGATTAATGAAAGACAGACAGAGAAACACGCGCACGCCGCACGGCTTACAACTATAGCAAAAAGTGTCGTTACAACTTTTGGTCTTAATTTTTTCCTTCTGAGATGTTTCAGGCGATATCGTTTCCTCCTCCCTAAACATTAACAACAATTTTGGCATCATTCGATTCGGTACTCTTAATCTAAGGCTGTACCTACTTTTTTATTAATCCGGTTTGCGTCCAGCCTGAGGCCGAATGCCAAACCCTCCCCCCCCCCAATTGATCTTGCGGTAAGCTGCGGTGGAGGGCGAAGCTCGAGCTACTCCCACCAAGTGCAGCGTACATTTCAGTAGCCTCTCTATTGCTCAATAAGAGTCAGGAGGCAAAGCAACGTGAAACAGATATCATACATACATACATACTATCACGTCTTTATCCCTAATGGGGCAGACAGAACATTTTGGGTCTTGCGGTTCTATGCAAAGCCCAGGGCCGCAAGACCCAAAAGCCACTTTTAGCGTCATGGTGGGCGAGAAACAGATATCATTTTTGCAAATACCTACTCGCGACGCGTATCGACACTACACAATCTCCTTTTTAGAGTAGTGAGTTCAGATCGAGATGCGTGAGTACGCAGTTGCGTCAATGTAGCAACTGTATAGTCGCGGGGGACGGAAAGCGTTATTTATTAACGACGCCGCTTCATCACGCTGACAGTGTGACTGGGTGATATATTTGGAATGGCGTAATGAAATAATCACAGGTACTGAAAAGGTGTTTTGCTCAAAGACCGAAAAGGAGCGAGCGGCTGAGAGAGCGAAGTAGTCATAGACGTCACATGTCTTCAAGGTATGGCAATTTTAAAAAATAAGTCATAAAGCATATAATTAAAAAACTAATTACATAATTTTAAAATATTTGATGTTATTTTTTTTTGATATAGATTTTTGTTTGAGTTAAGCTTTAATTTTTATTTTACATATGTTGTATATGTTGGTGATGTTATTTCTGCCGCAGCAAGAATCTGCCATAAACAGAATCTGCCGTACCAAGAATCTGCCCAAACTAGAATCTGTCCTAAACCGAATAAGCGAGCAAAAGTCTTGCTAGTAGTGTTTGTTTTTCGTGTTTGTAAGTGGCCAACACTGGTGTTAGATTTCCAGGCTTAAAGTAAAGGCATCTGACATAGCTTAACGGCTCTCATACAATGATGTTAGGCGGGACCAACGGCTTATACGTACTTTCCGAAGTTCGGAGGAACTCGAGATTTTTGAAGTGAAAACTTCTTTAGCGGCGTTGTGCACTTTTTTTTGGAATGGGTAAAAAATGTTAAACTCGCGTCAGGACACGTGGCCTGATCGAAAATTCGTAAGACGGCGCAGGGCGCTTGCGCGAATGTTTGTTGTATAGCGTGCTACGCGCATCCATGGATGGTGACAGCTGATGGCTCGACCGTCTGTGTAGTGGCCATACTGCTGTGTATTTGAAAATGATTTTGTTGAAAATGAATTTGGTCATGCTTGTGACATTTGTGACAGACTGTGGTTCAGAAAAGATTTGAAATATTTTATACTGACAATTAAAGCAATTCGTGCAAAATTACTCCCTAACCATTCTAAAATATCAAAAATGCACAACGTTAATATTCAAGTTTTCACTTCTGCCGGCACTCCCAGAGTGCAACCCGTCGTTTTTTTTTTATGTCCCTTGTGGTGCCCGAAAACAGTGACAATATCGAGAGAACTTTATCAATAGTGTCAATAGTAAAGGTACTTTTTATAAAGAAATATCTGTAGTATTACTTAATATCGATATTATTGCAATTTATATAGTAAATTTAGCTATCGATAGTTTTTCATACAAGTTGTAGTTAGTTTCGGTCCTATCGATATCTAAATTAATCGATAGTTTTACCTTTCACTGCAAACGATAATGACAATCGATACTATGGATAATCCTATCGATATTTAAGTTTTCATCCCCCGGCAAAAAAGAGGTGTTATAAGTTTGACGCTAGTGTTTGTCTGTATGTTTGTGTGTCTATCTGTGTCATCGTAGCGCTAGAACGGATGGACCAATTTCGATGCGGATACTTTTGCGTGAAAGCAACTTCTCTTGCTATGGATCCTAGCGTTGATGAAATTGGGGTCGACGTTTAAAAGTTGTTGGATGATAACACTTCAAATTCGAGGTTTTGTAATTAACAAGTAATAGATGGCGTTAGGGTATCAATATATCACGTAGTTCCGCCAATTGTCACTAGATGGTGTCGGGGGTTTTTAATTTGCCTATAGCAAATAAACATTTACCTTTAAGTCATTATAAAATCGTAAAATACATAATTATTTTCTTTAATATTTCAAATACTACAGCTGCCTGGAAAATATAACAGTTGTGATAATTACTTCGTTTGAAGTTTGTTATTTGTATCACAAAATTTGATTTAATAAAGTAACAAAGCATTCCCCAAAGCGAATTCCAATTCACACTTCGCTTGCTTCGCTCACTCGTTTTATTAAAATTCCGTTTAATTAATCTATATAATAAAACAGTAAAAAAATGTGTCTGTTCATTTAATGTCATCATCATAATTTTCTTCGACATTTCCCTATTTGGGGTCGGTTCTGTACATTTAATATATTTTCAAAAAAATACAATTTGGGGCGATGGAGACATAGTAATAGAGTAAGAATTAAAAAAAATGTATGTCTGTTTGTCTGTTTGTACACGCTAATTTCCGGAAATACTATACGGATTCGAATGAAACTTTTTTGTTATATAGTTGTTAAGCCTACGCAACATATAGGGTATAATTGATGTTGGAAAATTGAACATCTGAAGCAGAACCATAACGGTCCCGCTAAACTATAAGAAATATAAAAATGACGCCATAGCAAAAGTTGTTCACCCTAATGAGCATTTTCCACAGTCATAAAGACTACGCGAACAAAGTCACGGACTGCAGGTAGTTTTAGATATTTTCTGAAAATAAAGTAGTACAAAATACGATTCAATTATCAGAAATTAATGTTTCAGGGGTGAATATTAAAACAACATTTCCGAGGCTAAATTTAAAATTCTAATATTTTCAATCTTCTCTTTTACGGCTTTTCGAATGATTTTCTATTTCATTGCCCCGTTTCGAAGCGAATAATCCAATTTGATTTGTAATTAAATTATCGATTTACTATTGGCTTCTATGGAAAATAATTTATTTGATAAGAAAATTAAGTTAAAAATTAAATTTTTGTGATCTTATTCAAACACTCTTATTTTTTCTCATTACCTCATTGTGTTATTAATTATTATATGGCTGTCTTTAAGCTACAATAGATGCCTTTAGGCAGCCTGAAAACCTGACACTAGTGGTCACATACTCACACGGAAATAAAAAAAACTTTCAACCCCGAAGTTTGACTTGTCTGTCTATGACATCATAGCTCCTATCTCTAAACGGTTGGGTGTTTTTTTTGAAGCTGACTTAATTAACATTGTGTTCTGTTTCTTTTGTGCCGGGGTTTACTGAAAGTTTTTATTTGTATATTCTGAAAAACACTTCGTTTTCTTCTTAATCTTATCCTGTATGATATGATACTTGACCATGTCTATTAGGCAGCATCTGTGCAGCAGCGAGTATGACACATAGATCAAGATAAAGATAAAAGGTAAAGATACTGTGATATTTTATGTTTAGATAAAACTTTGCTCGCCATACAAGACAAATAGGCCAATCACAAACGGCTAAGATAATATAATAAAATATTAAACGATATGCAAAAGATAACAAGCGTTGAAAATATATATAACTAGCTGTACCCGCGGGCTTCGCTCCTCGTGGGAATTTCGGGATAAAGTGTACCCTATGTCCTTTCCCGAGTCTCAAACTATATCCATACCAAATTTCATCCAAATTGGTTCATTCGTTTAAGCGGGAAGAGGTAAAGAAAGAAAGAAAGAAAAAATGTTTATTTGGTACAATTTCTTATAACATTAATAAACAAAATAAATTTCACAGTGTACCAACAAGATAACAAACAAACAAACAAATATACAAACTCACTTTCGCATATATAATATTAGTAGGATTAAAATACGAAATATATAATAAGAGGAAGTTTGAATGTTGCACCATAAAGGACAAGTTGAAATGCCATCGACGCACGTGGTATGGCCACGTCATGAGGAGGGATGCTGAACATCTGGGTAAGAGGATGGTCTATTTGGAGGTGGAGGGCTGCAAAGGGCTAGGAAGACCGAGTAAGACGTGGGTAGAATGTGCAAGGACAGATATGAAGGAACGAGGGGCTAGTGCAAATATGGTAAATGACAGAAAGAGGTGGAAACAGTTGACATACAGAGCCGACCCCAAATAGGGAATGGCGAGTAAAATGATGAAGTAATATATGTTATGATGTCTAATAAATCTGATAGTAAATCTGTATTGTTCATACTTGATCAATCTGTTCCTATACAGAATTCAAGAGTGAACTGAACAGATTACTGTAATATATCATGTTAACAAATTATAGTATTTTCACCCTATCGTCTTTGATACCCCAAAACTCATATCATCAGTTTTTCAAGATTCAAGCTTCATCATCATCATCATCAGGTCTTTTATTTTATTTTAAATATTTATGTTAAATTAATCGAAGTAATGCAAAGAAACTCGTAACTAGTTGAGTGCATAAAAATCGCGTTGCACGTTAAATTAATTTTCTTACTGCCTCCCCAGCGTATATGAGACATCATATTCTCATTACATTTATACGGCCCGCCATATTATAATAACTGCAAAATGAGAGTGTATGCTGCAGCTCGTCGTAAAAGTATTTTTACTACTCGCTAAGGAAATCTTAAAGGTCTAACATCGCATCGTCTGTAGGTATAAGGGTGCAATCATTTTATTTTTAAGCTCCGTCAAAACAAGGGGTGTTATAGGTATGACGCTAATATCTGTCTGTCTGTTTATCTTTAGCATCGTAGCGCCTGAACAAATCACATTCTTAGCTATGTTTGATGAAAATTGGTTGGGCTGTTTAAAAGTTGTCGAGGGTTAACGATTGAAAGTCAGTTTTTTTTGTACATACATACATACTATCACGTCTTTATCCCTAATGGGGCAGACAGAGCATTTTGGGTCTTGCGGTTCTATGCAGAGCCCAGGGCCGCAAGACCCAAAAGCCACTTTTAGCGTCATGGTGAGCGAGAAGATGGAAAAGCAATCAATACAGTGATGGGTTGCTAGCCGCATCGCCTGTTAATATGATTTGCATATTTGCCCATTCCCTCGATCGGTTTTTACGATCTGCGTGGGAAGAGAAGCAGCTGGTACATTCTATTTTTTTTTAAGCTATTGCATAGCTTCTATCGCGGGCCTTGAGCGCGGGGATCGAATCCAGATGTTTCGTAACGACAAAACCTCACGCTCCCCACTCCGCCTACCATGTAGGTTGCCGCTTCGTCTCCGTCGTCCGATTGCGACGTTGCCGTCCTTCCTTGTTTGCAATAGCTTTACCGCGGCAGTCCCCGAGTGCCACACGTCTTTTTTTTTTATTTATCCCAGACCAGCAAGGGAGTTTTTTTGTAGTAAATAATAAATGGCACTACAGATATTAGTTCTACTATTTAGTTCCTCCGCTCATCACTATATTATTATTTACTACATTTACATGAAACTATTGAAAGTCGGGGTTTTTTTTTTAAATCGCTTGGCTAATAAACTTATATAAAGCAACTTCATAAAACTATAGTGGGAATAAATAATTATAATCGTATCTTTTAAACTGATAACACCTTAGATTTCACCTTTGGGGCGTTCCTCAAGGGTCCATATTAGGTCCTATTTTTGTTATTATCTTTATCAATGACCTTATAAACGTGATACAAATGCTATAATCTCTACAAAGAATATCGACGATGATTTAGATAGACGAGAGACTGTGAGATTAAACATTGCTGTTTTTGAAAAATGTTTAAGCAAATAACTTAAAATTAGCAAATACTCTATGGGTCTCAAAGGGTGGCTGAAGGTCACTCAGCGCGCTATGGAGAGGACTATGCTCGGTGTTTCTCTACGTGGTTGAAACAGAAATGTGGAAATTTGTAGAAAAATAAAACCACTGACATAGCAGCTTAGCGCATTAACTCGTTGAAGTGGCAGTGGGCGGGACACATAGCGCGGCGAACCAATGGCCGATCGGGCAAAAAAGTTCTCGAATGACATCCACCCACAAGTTGCTTAGACGACCTGATCAAGGTAACTGGAAAACGCAGGCATTTTGGAAATCTGTGGGATAAGCCTATGTCTAGCAGTGGACGTTATGCGGCTGTAATAATACTGATGAACTTAAAACTCAACCCAAGTAAAACTTTAGCTATTCTTTTTAAAACTACCGCTTATAACAGAACTAGTAAATTTACAATCGCAGCCATCTCTCCAAAGTGAGACTTGCAAACCAAAAATGGTTCGCTGTAACTGGATAAAGAACTTTGAGTAAACAACGAAGGCAAAAAATTGCGGAATGGACGTGGTGATAAGAAAAAAGCAGTGTTTATCCCCGGACATTCCGTGTAATCCGTATTTATTTTATTTAGTAGCTGAGTAGGAGTAATGGGTCACATGGAACAGGGAGTGACGGGGTTTACGATCGCCATGACACCGTAGACTTACAGAAATAGACTTTACGACGAGATTTTTCAAATTTTGAAGTGAATGAGGTGCGAGGCGATCCGCAAGACGCCCCGAAGGTCATTGCATTTTAAGAGTGACGGGAAAGTGAGAAGCGTGGAATAAACGCAGAATGACGCAAAACGTAGATTTTTTAGTTTTTATATATATATATATATATATATATATATATATATATATATTAATCTTAACAAGCAACTAATTATAGAATTTAAAAATTAGCCTTGATACACATACTGTCAAGTCTTAATCCCTAACGGTGCAGAAAGAGCATTTTATGTCCTGCAGCTTTAAGCAGACCGAGCTCAAGGCCGCATAACTCAAAGGCCACTTTTAGTATGACGGTGGGCATGGTGAAAAAAGGGGAAAAAAGACAAATGTTTGCTTGCCACATTGCCTTTTAACTTAAATCGCATGTTTCATCGGCTTTAACGATCAGCGTGTGAAGAGAAGCAGCTGGTACATTTTCATCATCATCATCATATCAGTCACAGGAAGTCCACTGCTGGACATAGGCCTCCCCCAAGGATTTTCCAAAACGACTGATCGGGAACGGCCTGCATCCAGCGTCTTCCTGCAACCTTACACAGATCGTCTGACCATCTAACAGATGGGACATTTTTTGTTTATTCTTTTCTCTTGGAACAGCATGCAATAATTTAATAAAATTAGAAAGTAGACTTTTGTGACTTATTTTATCCTTCGAATATATTAAGCTGCTCCACGCCACTTGTGGTCAACCCAAGTGCCGACTACGCCAAGTGTTACTTAAGTTTCGAAAACGCTAGTAGTGAGACCACAGAGCTCTTCAAAAATAAAACGGGTTGTTTCTATTAATATCAATCTATAATTACTCGTTTATTTTTGCGATGACGTCAATCTCAACCTCCTTACGTCTGAAATCCAGACGACGCAGTCTTTAAAACCTAATCTAACTTGACAGCCTACCTACAAGCTTCCTTCCTACACACTATTCTTGCATATTAATCAATCTTTCCTCACTATAAAACACCGTGTAACCTCATTCCCGACACACTTAAATCCTTCAACCGCTTCACCCTAAAGCTTCAATCATGAAGATCCAAATTGTTTTCTTCCTGTTCATAGCAGCAGTTTTCTCTATGGAATCAGATTCACCACAATACTACTGCGGAAGAAGATTAGCCATGTCTCTGGCTTATCTCTGCCCAGAAGAGTCAAAGAGATCTATGGATGTAGGTGATTGGTCCTGGTATCCTAAATCAAGTGCTTTGGGAATCATGAGAGGCAAGAGACAAGGGGTTGCCAACGAGTGCTGTGAGAAGCCTTGTGAACTTCCTGAACTGCTCAGCTATTGCTAGAAGACTGTTTCTGTTAATATTGTAAATAGTTTGCACGAGTTTGTTGAAATAAATTTTATTGTCTACTGAAATATGTATTTTCATTTTGATAATAGTTATGATATATTTTTTTACTTTTGCAATTTCTCCTTGCCTAATTCGTGCATTGCATTGCGTTGCGTCGATGCAATGTCGACGCCGCGTCGTTTTCGATATATTATTTGTGAATAGACATAGATTTTTTTTTTACTACGTATGGTTTAAACGCATCGACAGACGAGAGAGGAGGGAGACGGAGCTTTAGTGCTTCTTCAAATGCGTCGTCGCAGTGCAGGTGTGGCGTACAATGCGTTTATTTGGTGTGACAACGTAACGTAACTCACTAATTAGGCTCCATCCTAAGTTATCTTATGCTATCACTTGTAGTTTTTATTAAATGTCATCATTATCATCATCATCTATGCGTATCCTGTATTCTCGTTTCCATCCTCAGCGACTGCTGACTTCTGCAACCCAAAGGGTAGACCAGAACCAGTCTTTGATTAAGTAGGATCAAACGCTAGAAGGCTTTCGGGTCCCTCACTTTAAACATGCCTTACAGGCATCATCTTTCGCCTGTTTGTCTGTGTGTCTGTTCGTGGTATCGCAACTTTCGAACGTATGGGCCGATTTTAATGCGGTTTTTTTCATAAAAGCAAGTTTCCAGTGCGGTAGTTCTTAGCTATGTTTGATGGGGTTGTCATTGTTAGGACGTTTAAAAGTTTACGCTTGAAAGTCGCGGTTTTAAATTTATCTAGCAAATAATAGATGGCACTACGGACACTGATGAGTAGTTCTGCTACTCATCACTAGAGGGTGTCTTCTAGGGTTTGTTGAAATTTCCTGGAAAATAAACCAGTTTCTTCGTTTAGATCGAATTTTATCTGGACTAAGATTAATAAGACACATTTTACCCCGAAAAATTTTGATTCTTATGAAAGGTTGGTTATATAATGTACTTACTAACTTGTACTCCTTTAACTCCACACCTCGAGCAAAAGGTAATAATACTTAGATTTGAAATTAACAATATAACATTTTATTGTAAGTATATAAATAAACTGGTATGTGCAAGAATAGGTTTTGGCGGGAGCGCCACATTAATGTCATCAACTTCTTCAAAGGGCTTCTACGTGTTGGATCCGTACTGTATCCTCCCACAAGCAAATAAAACCTTGCCGTTTGGTTTCCGGCAGAGTAAAATAGGGTCCTCCCGTGGATGTCGTAGAAGGCGACTTAGGAAATATAAGCTAAACAAAGCTATAAACATCTTTGAGACCTTTCCAATCCGTCTAGCCAGCGCAGCGAGGAGAGTGTAGGCTAAGTCCTCTGGCTGCTCTGGCCAAGTATGGCTGTAGTAGTAGAGAGGGTCGTACTCCTGCAGTGGAGACAAAAAGACATGAGGATGATTCTTCTTAGTCGTACACTCTTGACAGAGTGGTCGTGATTATGGATTGGGTTGTTCGTCCATAGCCGCTGCTCTTGCGATTTTTCTCCACATATCTCTGTCTGCGACTTTTTTGGAGCATTCCGTTGCCGGGCACTGTGTTACAGCCTTGATAAGATCCAACCACCTCGTTGGAGACCGACCACGTGAGCGCTTGCCTTCAATTCGACCCTGAATCACCAAACGCTCCATAGAGTTTTCTTTGCGAGTGACATGGCCGAAGAATTTAAGGATTCGTAACTGCACAATCGACCAGAGCCTCTTCTTGATTGGGCGAGGTTTAGTATGCTAAGGGTAAATTTCCTCGCAGGTACCTCAGCATAGGAAATCTCATTTTGTACATCTGTCCCGGTGTGCAATCTGGCGAATGGTCATGGCAGGAGCGCAACAGTCGCTAAGATAGCCATGGCAAGTCTGATGGATTGTCCTTCCCGTGGTTGCCGCCTGTTCTTGGTCTGGTTCCCTAAGAAACAGATATAACAGAAACCATCTGACGCACTTCACACTCCCCGCACCACACAACCCAAATCCCCATCCAAACTAATCCCCTTTCCAATCCCTTCCAAAATCTCAGCTGCAGGTCGCTGTGGACAAGATACTGCGGGCCGGACGACACTAAGATATGTGACGTCGGGTGGGGGCGGGGTGTCCACCCACGTGTTTGTGCCGTGCGTGGGGACCCGTAATGGTCGAGAAGGGGATCCTGGAAGTTGAGCTGAGGTGGGGTAGGGTGGACTTATAAACCCCACTGACGCAACACGCTTCTTTGGCCCTGGATTGATCTAACACGGGCGGCTCTTACCTAGCTAGTAAGGGTCAATCGGCTGCGATGTCCAGTCAGATGGCCATCATGCGAGTTTCCTGGGCTGGCAGGCTGGCAGTCGGTGGTGCTCGGTACCATGGTTTACGTTTTGGGCTATGGTACTCTAGCGCTATTTAGACTCGTGCGGTCGGCCTACTCGGGGAGCTATACCCCAATGGTAACACTGGCGCAACACTCGGTTGCGTCCCAGGTTTGAGGACTCCGTGGCGGGTGGTGAACCTGCGGGGTGAATCACACACATACTGGATACATGGATACCCAAAACAAAAAACACCCCACACAAACCTCCAAACCCTCGGGTGCGGAGACAAAAAACACAGATGCAACCGCCGGCGCATCTGTACACGACAGGCAAATGGACACTCCGAAACGGAGTGCCCTACTGGAGACCTGGCAGGAGGTGACTCGTCGCAAGGGGAAGGGCAACCGGAACCAAGCGAAGCATTCATCTCCAGCATTGGTCCAGAACACGGTTAGGCGTTCGAACAGGTATGGCAAAAGACCAAGTAGTACAAAGGTCGCCAAACATAACGTCCTACACCCGTCACACTCCCGCGAACATAGGACGCTGGACAATACACGACCGTCCACCTCCTCGGAGGAAAAAGGTCGTTCCAAACTCGAAACCCCGCAAGGGGGATCGAAACTTCCTTCCACAGGAAAAAAACAGCTGCAAAAACAGCGGCCCCCCCCGAAGCAGCAGCCCGAAACAAGGCAGCAGCCGAGGGAGCGGCAGCAGGAGCAGCAGCAACAGCCCCCTCCAACAACCAAACGGGCGCGCCTCGACGACACCATCTCACCAAGGGGTGAGACGAAGAAGGTGAAACTCGATGGTGCGGCTGTGAAGAGCGGGACTACATACGCCGGTGCGGTAGCTACCGATCTGGACATGGCCGTCACGACGGTGGACAGATCAGACCTACAGCCTGAAGAATTGGGTAAGATTCAGGAGAAGATCGAGGACTTACTCATGAACCAGGTTCTTGACCTGGATGCTGAAGTCATCCCTGTGTTTGGGGGTAAGCCTGTCATCGCTGAGGGCGTGCTTAAGCTCAAATGCAGGGACGAGGCGACAAAGTCCTGGCTCAAGAAGGTGGTGTCTGGATTTCCCCCGGCCTCCAATAACCAACCGCTTACGGTGATGGCCCAAAAGGACCTACCGAAGAGGACTAAATGTGGATTGTTCCTTCCCGCAAGGAAGGGTACAATACATCAACTCCACACTATGCTCCACCGCATGAATCCGTGGGCTGGCGTGGATAGATGGAACTTATACAGTCCCATACACCAAGAGGATGGTATCTACGTCCTGGTAGGCGTACCGGACGAGCTTCTGCCCACCATTGTGGAACATGAACGCTGCCTGGCATTCTCCCTTGGGTCGGTGTATCTACAGATACCCACCAAGGGTAGTGACAAGGACCAGGTAGAAAACACGGACGATACGAGTATGGACGTCGCTACGGAGCCTGAGGAGACATCCGCCACTGCACCGGGTGAGCAGGAGGCAGGACCCTCAGGGCTCTAACAACTCCCCGCGTCGTCCACACCTGAGATGGCCACCCCGGCCGAGAACGGGGCTGAGGTGAGGATGAAAGAAGCTGGGTGTCAAGCGCTCTCCGACGACGAGGACGTCGAAGAAGCAGGGAGGCGCATGGCACTGATAGGCTGCAGGGATGAGGAGGTGGAGAAGGACCGACAAAATGATGTCCGACTCACCGACTCGGACCCGGATGACTGACGTCATCCAGATTAACCTCCAGCATAGTCAGACCGCAACGGCTACCCTGCGGGGCGAGCTGGAGAAGAACGACACCCTTGCGCTGATCCAGGAGCCGTGGATCAGACGCCACAATATATGTGGCTTAAACAACATCGGAGGTAAGATAATCTATGATCAAACCTGTGATTCTCCCAGGACTTGTATCTATCTACCCCGCAATTTCATGGCATTGCCACTAACACACTTATCTTCCAGAGATCTGACAGCCATCAGGATCTCAACGAGTGACCACAAAACCCTACCGAATACAGTGATCGCCTCCGTCTACCTCCCAGGAGACGTCGGCGCCGACATACCAACTCGTGAACTCATAGAACTGGTAAGTTACTGTGAAATAAACAACCTGGAGCTCATCGTCTCCGTCGACGCCAATGCGCATCATCCTCTTTGGGGTATGGAGAAATCCAATCCCAGGGGGGATGAACTGGTAAACTACCTTATACAGACAAATCTCAACATACTAAACAAAGGTAATAAACCTACGTTTATAACTAAACGATGTCGTACCATTATAGACCTCACCCTAGCTACAGACGGCATCCTAGAATACATCTCCGACTGGCACGTATCTGACGAGGCATCCTGCTCGGATCATAGATGGCTACGATACAAGGTAAACTTTACAATTGCCAAACCTGTTCCCTACAGAAACCCGAGAAAAACTGACAGAAGCACATATACGAAACTTCTGCAAAACAAACTTGGACCGATACAACAACGTACGGTTCTAAACAGCCTCCCAAATGTAGAAGGTTATGCCAAAACCATATCACAGGCTATTACACAAAGCTACGAAACATCTTGCCCTCTCAGCACCAGAGGTTGCTGCCCCAAAGGCGGTAAAAAGTTCTGGGGCCCTGAATTAGAAAGGCGCAAGAATCAAGTACACCGACTCCTAAACCGAGCGATGAATACTAGAAACGAAAGAGACTGGGACAACTATGCTATAGCTCGTTCCAACTACAAGAACAGGATCAGAAAATTCAAACGCAAATCCTGGTGTAAATACTGCACGAGTATCGAAACTACGTCTGAAGCTTCCAGAGTCTGCAAATTACTGTCAGGCGGGGGCAACAAAACGATCGGTACTCTTAAAAAACTGGACGGCAGTTACTCCGCTAACACGGAAGAAATATGTGAAATACTACTAGAAACCCACTTTCCAGGCTGCCTTAAATACGACCACCTGGAAAAACCAGAGGAAACAACACATAATCCTACAGAACAAGACTGGAATCTAGCCCAGGAGATAGTTACATTAGACAGAGTAGAATGGGCTATAAACAGCTTCCAACCTTTCAAATCACCAGGCCCGGATGGCATTTTCCCTGGCCTCCTTAAATGGGGAGGAAAAGTCTTACTGGAACATTTAACCCACCTACTAACAGCCTGCCTAGCACACAGGTACATTCCCCAGCAATGGCGGGAGGTTAAAGTAATATTCATACCAAAACCTGGAAAAACAGACTACACAAATGCCAAATCATTCAGACCTATTAGCCTTTCTTCCTTCCTTCTCAAGGTGTTGGAAAGATTATGTGACAGGCACATTAGAGATACGGCATTAATCAAACATCCCTTACATCCCAAGCAACATGCCTATTGCACGGGAAAGTCAACAGAAACAGCGTTACATGAAGTGGTAACAATACTGGAAAATGCTATACACAGCAAACATCTGTGTCTAGGAACCTTCATCGACATAGAAGGAGCGTTCGATAAGACAAACTTTAATTGCATACAGGAGGCCCTTAATAGACATGAAGTGCCGGGCACTGTAACTGGCTGGATATCCAACATGCTGAAACTACGCAACATAAAACTAGACATGAGTGAAACCACAAAAGTAATGGCAACCAGAGGTTGCCCACAAGGAGGGGTACTTTCACCCCTATTGTGGAGCTTAGTGGTAGATGATCTAATTACATCCCTAAACAAGAGACACTACTATACAGTAGGCTACGCTGATGACTTGGCTATACTCATACAAGGGAACTCGGCTAGCGTCGTATGCAGCCTAACCAGTAGTGCATTACGCATTGTAGAGGATTGGTGTAACAAACATGACCTCTCAGTAAATGCGAACAAAACAGAACTAGTTATGTTTACAAATAAAAGAGCCCTAGGCAACTACGAACCACCCAAGCTCTTTGGTACGACACTCACACTATCGAAAGAGGTCAAATACCTAGGCGTAATACTGGACTCCAAGCTGAATTGGAGCACGCATCTTGATGAAAAACTAAACAAAGCCTACATAAACCTATGGAACTGCCGAAGACTAGTAGGCAAAAACTGGGGACTAACCCCGTAAATCATGAAATGGCTGTACATCACAGTCATCAGACCAGGACTCACATATGCTGCAATAGTATGGTGGTATCGAACTACTTTGATTACAGTACAAGAGAAACTACAGCGATTTCAAAGAACAGCATGCCTGGCGATAGGACGTGGCATGAAATCTTGCCCAACGGCAGCATTAAAGGCAATCCTAGATATTAGATCGCTACACCTACACATAAAACAAGAAGCACAAGTCGCAGCTGCAAGACTGCATACGTTGGGCCTATGGAAACATAAAGACAAGGCACCACACACACAAATCCTCTCAATAGCCCTAGGGGCATCACACCTTATAGGTGCTATAAACGACAGGATCCGCAAACAATTTATTTTTGACAAAAAATACAAAATACAATTACATGAAGCACCATCAGACAGCTCAGGTACTGAAGAAGTGAGAGTATACACAGACGGCTCGAAAACACACAACGGTGAAGGTGCTGGTGTATTCTCCCACGATCTCAACATCCACTCTGCAGCTGCCTTGGGTAAGGAAAACTCCATTTTTCAAGCCGAGTGTGCAGCCATAACCCACGCAGCAACAGAAATTACCAGGAGAAAAGTATCAGGTTTGTCCATCCGTATCCTGACAGACAGCGCAGCAATTCTTCTTGCCCTGAGGAGAGCATACGTGGACTCTGCCTTAGTACAAGAATGCCACAGATCCCTGGATAATCTCTGTAAGTACAACAAAGTAACTCTCCAATGGATCAAAGGTCACAGTAACTCACTGGGTAACGATGCAGCGGACGAGCTGGCGCGTCGGGGATCGAGCATGTCACCGGAGGGTCCCCTTCCGATGGCCCCGATTCCCTTCACGCAGGTTCGCTCCTGGATCAAAGGTCGAATCGGCGAAGAACAGGCTCAATCATGGCGATCCCTCCAGACGTGCCGGCAGGCTAGGGAGGCGCTGCCCCAATGGGACAGACGCTTATCCCGACGTCTGTTAGCACTGCCAAGGAGGAACCTACGCCGTATGATTGACATCATTACTGGTCATTGTGCACTAAATAAACACCTCTTCACCCTAGGTTTAACTAACAGTCCTCTGTGCAGAGCATGCATGGAGGCTGAAGAAACTGCGAGCCATCTCCTCCTGGAGTGCGATGGCGTCGCACACATAAGAAGAAGGTTCCTAGAACACCCGGGAACCATGGCGGAAGCGTGCAGGGCGCCCACAGGCGTTCTAGGCTTCCTGCAGGAGCTGGGCTGGTTTGAGAACTGAGGCCGGTGACAGCTCCCCACGCAAAACGGGACCGGCAATTTCGGGCCTAATTGCGGAAAAATTTGTCCTCGACGGAAGTAAGAAGTAAGAAGTAAGCCTCTTCTTGATTCGTAATTCCTTCAATATGGAGATCTTAGTGCGGTGGGCTGTCCAACTTATTCTGAGAAGTCGACGCCAGCACCACATTTCTAAGGCATCGATTTTCTTTCTCTCATTCAGTCTCAATGTCCATGTTTCAGCTCCATATAGGAAAATTGGAAGGACTAAACAGTACATAAGCCGAACCTTGGTGTTTTTGGTAATTCTGCGATCCTTCCAAATTTTCGTGAGCTTTTCGACGGCTGATCTCGTCACAGTGCAGCGTCTTTTTATTTCGTCCTCACAACTTCCCTCATTGGACACAGTGGAACCAAGATAAATGTAGTTTTGAACCACTTGATTATGAGGATGATGATTATAACAAATTTACAATTTATCGGTCAAAGAAGATTTGGAAAACCGTAGTGAGCTTTTCACATTACTAGTCCATCTGTTTTAGAAGTCAACGTATGTTTGTAGATGATTCTATAGGAGATTAGGAGTAAAAGGTTGCCTTACTTAGGATTAGTTTTATGGTTACTGTGTCCGTGGAATATCTGAGTTTGTTGTCTATTTTTCTTTTCAACTTCTTTTATAAAATGTTATTTATAAGTGTGGGATTGAGTTTTAAATAGTTTTGTGATTACGAGCAGCTCAGTGGCTTGGTACTAAGGTCCATTTAAATAGTGTTTTTGCCCGATGCATACCATTTTTAACCGACTTAAAAAAAGGAGGTTATCGATTCGTCACGATTTTTTTTATTTTAAAACTAGCTGACCCGGCAGACTTCGTACTGCCAAATATAGCCTTGTATGGGAAAAAGAAAAGGGCTGTTTTTAGGGTTTTTCCGGCAATTATTCGAATTTTTCTCGCGGTAAAAACCATCTTTGAATTTCAACGAACATTTAAAAAAAAGAATTGGCCAAATTGGTCCAGGCGTTGTTGAGTTATGCGCTTACCAACACATTTTGCAATTCATTTTTAGGGTTCCGTAGCCAAATGGCAAAAACGAACCCTTATAGATTCGTCATGTCTGTCTGTCTGTCCGTCCGTATGTCACAGCCTTTTTTTTCAGAAACTATAAGACCTATACTGTTAAAACTTGGTAAGTAGATGTATCATGTAAACCGCATTAAGGTTTTGACACAAAAATAGAAAAAAAAAACAATACTTAGAACTGAAACTCAAAAATTTATTTTTCATCAAACCCATACGTGTGGGGTTATATATGGATAGGTCTTCAAAAATGATATTGAGGTTTCTAATATATTTTTTTCTAAACCGAATACTTTGCGCGGGAGACACTTCCAAAGTGGAAAAAAGTGTGTCCCCCCCCCCCCGTAACCCCCCGTAACTTCTAAAATAAGGGAATTATAAAACTAAAAAAATACATGATGTTCATTACCATAAAAACTACCAGCGAAAATTAGTTTTGAACGATATCTAGTAAGTAGTTTTTTTTAATACGTCATAAATCATAAACGGCAATTTACCTTTCATTCAATCAACTCAAATATAAAAATTTAAAAAAAAACATACTTCAAGACTTTTATATTATGTTATATGCTACTACGGAACCCTTCATGGGCGAGTCCGACTCGCACTTGGCCGCTTATTATAAGATATATATTCATCGATCATTCGAAGACGCCTGGACCGATTTGAAAAATTATTTTTTGTTTGAAAAGGAATACTTGCGAGGTAGTCCCATAGATTTTTATCAAAATTGGTCTTGTAGACTGGGATTGAAATCGATTTTTAGTTTTGAATTGAAAATATATTGAAGTAATAGAGTCTAAACTAAACGTAAGCCACGCAAATCGTTTATCGTTTCAATAAAATGGTATGCAACAGACAATAAATTTGCACTGTCTACATGGGCTTTTAAGTTAAGCGATACTGGGTGTGGTCCATATTTAGATGGGTGACAAAAGGCATAAAAAATTTCGAGCTCCTCCGTAGTTAAGAAGGAAGGTAGGTGTAAACAGACTAACTTGTAGAAGTGGAATGCTAGAAAAATGGAATAGGAGAAAAGTTTGAAAATGGAATTTAGAAATTTAATTTAAAATTGAACGAGGTGAGATGATGAAGAAATGAGGTGGATAGCAGCATGTAGCATGAAGTTTTCAGCGAGCATCGTTACACACTTACTCTTCTATGTAAAAAACAACTTCTGTAATTTTATGCTTCAGAATCTCCTAAATAGGTAGGTATATAACGTAAAAAAATATTTAAAGGGTGAATTTAGTCCTTATCTCTGAATAACTTTTCCCAAAGAATATATATCGCGATATGGAAAAATTTTTTTGGCTTCATATAAAATGACCGATCAGCTAATCTGAGTTACATGGGCAGTCAGCAATATGTTCTTTTTTATATTTCGAGATATATTCCTTGGACAAAGTTGTTCAGTATTATGCAATGAGGGTATCCTTTAAAAAGTTTCAGTATATTTTGTTAGAACCTGTATAATATCCCTAAAATTAATAATAATTTAATAATATCTCTTTTTTACAATGCTACTGCTACAGTAGCATTGTAAAAAAGTGAACTGTTATGTATAAGTGTGTTGGCTAAATTTTCTTAGTCTTTGTTATCAAACTTTAAACGTCAATATAGAAATAAGCTAGTAGTAGAAACATTTTGGTGATGTGTAATTTATAAATCATAAGCCTAAATGTAATATTTGAGCCTATTTGTTTCTCTAAATAAATAAAAAAAAGTATCATAGAATTATTATAATCATTCCTTCCCGTTACCTGTACCTATATACATGACAGTCACCTAGTGACTGACAGACAATCAAAAATTGTGTTTGGGTTGCTGGCAGTCAAAGTGTTAAATTACCACAAAGAATAAAAATGCTTATATTTAATCAACCAGAAAATTTATTTCATCAGTCAAACACAAGCAAAAAATCAACAATATCAACAGAACGACAGACTTCTAGCAGTAACTGAGCAGTTCAGGAAGTTCACAAGGCTTCTCACAGCATTCGTTGGCAACTCCTTGTCTCTTGCCTCTCATGATTCCCAAAGCACTTGATTTAGGATACCAGGACCAATCACCTACATCCATAGATCTCTTCGACTCTTCTGGGCAGAGATAAGCCAGAGACATAGCTAATCTTCTTCCGCAGTAGTATTGTGGTGAATCCGATTCCATAGAGAATACTGCCGCGATGAACAAGAAGAAAACAATTTGGATCTTCATGACTGATTGAGTAGAGTTGAAATTGAAATGTGATGAGGTCAAAGGTGCTTAGTGCTGAAGAGTTGAACTAAAAGTATGTCGGTTTAAGGGATGCACGGTATTTTATAGTAAATAACGGCTAATTAATATGCAAAAAGGTGATGTGTAGGAAGAATATACGTAGGCTGTTGGATAGGTGAGGCAAGATTTTCAAGGATGCGTCTGGACTTATTCTGACATGTGATTTAGTCGAGGCGTCGATTTGATTGCGTTTGACGTCATTATGAAAATTAGACATTTATGACGCAGATATGTGCAAAGATTTTTAAAAGATAGAGATATAGAAGATGATTATAAGCTGTTCAGATTATTTAAAATGATGTGTGGTGTAACTTTGAAAGACGGAATAAAAAATGATGTAATACGTGAAAGATGCGGGGTGAAAAGGATGTAATTAAAAAAATTGAGAAAGGAATGTTAAGGTGGTTTGGACTTGTTAAGAGTATGGATGAAAGAAGATTATCAAAAAAGATTTATCGGGAGGATGTGGATGGTAGAACCTGACCGGTTAGACCTCGACGAAATTTCTGTGACCGAATAGCAGATATTCTGAAGAAAGGAGTGATGTCATGAGTACCCATAACCGGATAGCATGAATGTAAAGAGTTATGAGGTTGACGAAACAAAAGAGGTGCAAGGTTCATAGTAAGTGGAAATCTGTCTCGTATCTGCCTACCCCGTGAGAAATAATCGTGAAAATATGTATGTATGTATGTATGATTTAAAATTATTAAAGTGTTATAAAACACTAGGTTTAGGGTGCGTTCAGACAACAGAGAACGTAAAAAATATACACACGCACACACACACACACTCACAAGGTCTAACCTTTATAATATTAGGGTACAGGGTGATTAATTATTGTACAGGAGACAAAGTCCTATCTATGTGTATGAAATGCACGCTACTGCTAGTTTGATTTTTCTACAACCCAAAGGTAATTTAGCACTTTGACTGCCAGCATCCCAGATACAATAGATTTTTGATTGTTTGTCGGTTAAAATGACCGTCATATAAATAGATATAAAAGGAATGATTATAATTAAAATTACGAGTAAATTCTATGCTACTTATACAGCAAGATACACACCAATAGCACAGAATTATTAATAGTATTACATACAGAACGGAAACTCGCACCGTCCCCCGCAATCTGGCGTCCCCGCAACCCTTCCCCCGTTATTGGGACGTGTAAGCGCCAGTAAAACAGGGTTATTGGTAGTCCCACGTTGACCTTACGCGAGTCACTTAGGATCATTGAATTATAATGGTGAAAAACTGCGCACATTATCATTGTTTATCCACGGAAAACAAAAAATAACGAAAATTTTATAGATTTCCGAGTGATGAAAACAGGTAAGCAAAGCAACAAATTCTGTGGTAGCGACCCTGATTATTTAACTCACACATTTGACGTGTGCACGGACGGATTGTTTCGTTTGTAGTAGTACTAGGTTCATATGCTGCTCTATGAAGTACCATACCTGTGGAACAGGGTAGACAAGTTATCTGTCTCTGTATGAAATGCCCGCTACTGCTAGTTTGATTATACTACAACCAATAGGCATGTCAAAAATTTTTGGCTCTCAACATACACACCAATAGCAAAGATTTGTTCTCAATTAATTGCCTTCAAAACTCCATGTTTTGGTCTCACAATCGCAGCGAGTGAATCGCGCAGTGAATTTCGAGTTGTATGAACGAATGCTTTGAATGGACCGGCGTTTCCTGTTTATTGCACTGGAATACAAATCACTGAAAATACAGAAATAAGATATTATACGACAGATTTTTTAGGCTAGACGGAAAAAATTAAGACCAAAAGTTGTAACGACACTTTTTGCTATAGTTGTAAGCCGTGCGCGTGTTTCTTTGTCTGTCTCTCTCTCTCTCGAACTTCGTTCCATGTTTTTTTGTCATAATGTTAGATAACGAAAATAATTACTATACCTACTATGATTAAACTAAATATAACTATTAATAAAAACTAACCTAGATATCGTTTAGTTTTTATTATAAATAACATCATAAATAATATCAAATTATATAAACAGAAACAAATGAACCTAAATCACTGCGCTTGCAGGGTAAATTGCCCAAGTACTTTTTAATGCACAAGTTTCTTTTTCTAACTCTAAACATGTTAATGATGAGAATGCATTCATTAATTGTTATTTTTAAATATAGTATCGTTGAGTAAGTATCCAATAACACAGGTCTCGAACTAACTTTTGGGCTAGCTTAATCAGTGTAATTTGTCCCTATTTATGTATTTATCTTTTTTTATTGAAAGTGATTATCTAACTCTGAACACCCTATGTTCCTTCTTTACTGGATTTTTTTATAATGAAGCAGATGATACTTTCATATCGAAGTTCTTTCTAAAAGATTACTGTTGAGAAGAAATACGTAGCAGCTACAAACACTTATTTTCGGACGCACTTTTTCTATACCCTCAGCGTTTTGTAACTCAAATGCACTGTGAGTTTTGATAAATCGCGAGATTTATTTTGACTCGTATCTTTTAGTTCATGTTTGCTTTAGCCCCAGTCAAAGACATACAAGGTGAAAGAGACATACCGGTTATAAATCGAACCACGGGTTATACCATGGTATAATAAAATCAGGTATTCTCTTCCCGTGACAGCTGATGACGTAGGTGGAACTTGACTACGTCATCAGTTTGATGTGCTGCCACTGTGTGAAATTGAATTACCCGAGCGTAATGCATTTTCGAACCTTATATACCAATTTCGAATAAATAATCCATTATATCAATTTATAAAATATTGAATTGATGAATCACGCGAGAATCGCGAAATACTAACTGGCTAAGTTACTTAATATTTTATTTAATATTCATGAACTAATTGAGAAAGTCCTTAAATGTACTGAAAAGAACAATTAGTGGCAACACTTTCGTGACGTAGTCAAGTTCCATCTCGGTAAGAGAATACCTTATTTTATTATACCGTGGGTTATACTAGATTACTATAGCATAATGATAATAAAATAACAATAAAAAAAAAACAAAAAACTAATTCGACACTCCCTTAAAAATCGCCCGGGCTGAACACATCCGTATGGAAAGACCTTTTCAAGATTCCGTACCCAAAAGGTATAAACGGGACCCTATTACTAATTTGCTGTCTGTCCGTCTGTCTGTCACCAGGCTGTATCTCAAGAACTGCAATAGGTAGACAGTTGAAATTTTCACAAATTATGTATTTCTATGCCACTATAACAACAAATACTAAAAACAAAATAAAATAAATATTTAAGAGGGGCTCCTAAACAACAAACGCGATTTTTTTACCCTTTTCTGTTTGGTATCAATAATGGCAACAGAGCACTTGAAATATTCACAAAATACTCAGTTGTGATTTTATATACATAATATCACGCCTGTTTCCCGCAGGGGTAGGCAGAGATAATAATAGTATGGTTTTATTATGTTTTGTTTTGTTTGATTTTATATAGATAATGGTATGGACCCCTTCGTGCGAGTCTGAAGCAAACTTGGCCGGTGTTTTTTTTTTAAAATCTTGACTCTTATTTTAATATCATTATACTATAGTGACCTAGGTATGGCCTGTGGTTTGATTTATTACGGGTATGTCCCTTTCACATTGTATGCTATGTACATTTGGGTATACATACATACACAAGTAGATTATTTATATTAAGTTTACTTATTCCTCTCATGCTGGTCTGGGAGAAATAAAAAAACTTAGAATGTACCAGCTGCTTCTCTTCCCACGCAGATCGTAAAAGCCGATCGAGGGAATGGGCAAAAATGCGAATCATGTTAACAGGCGATGCGGCTAGCAACCCGTCACTGTATTGATTGCTTTTCCATCTTCTCGCCCACGGCATCGGCTTTTACGATCTGCGTGGGAAGAGAAGCAGCTGGTACATTCTAAGTTTTTTTATTTCTCCCAGACCAGCATGGGAGAACTTTAGTGATTTAAGTTATAGGTATTATTACTGCAAAACATTCTGGAATCATGGAGGTTGCTAACAGATTCGACTTGTATGTATTCGAATTATCGCCCATTGCCCAGATCGACTTTTACTATGTGCGTGGTATATTCTATATAATTTCTCCCAGGATAAGTATGGAAGAGTGATCAGTATTTCATCATCATCTTCTTCTTCTTATCGTGTGTGTTAGTGACTAACACTAGTGTCAGAGTTTTTAAACCGCCTTATAGGCCTCTGACATGGTTTTAGGTAACGACCAATGTCATAGACAGTGACCGGGACCGACGACGGCTTAACGTGCCCTCCGAAGCACGGATCATCTTTTTTATCAGACAATCAGGTGATCAGGCTACAATGTCCTAACCAAACTAGGACAACAACACAAAGTCGTTGCCCCCGCCGGGAATCGAACCCGCGACCTCCGGGTATGAGCCGAACGCTCTAACCACTACACCACGGAGGCAGTCATTCATCATCATCACACTAATATTATAAAGACGAAAATTTTGTGAGTGTATGTTTGTTACTTCGCGCTAATAGCTGGAACTTTGTGATAAAGTTGTATACAGGAAGCTGACAATTAGTAGTAACAGCTCAGGGTGCAGCTAGTCCTATCCTATTCTATCCTACTAATATTATAAATGCGAAAGTGAGTTTGTATATTTGTTTGTTGCTCTTCAGCTTAAACTAATGAACCAATTTGGATGAAATTTGGTATGGATGTAGTTTGAGACTCGGGGAAGGACATAGGATAGTTTTTATCCCGAAATTCTCACGGGGAGCGAAGCCCGCGGGTACAGCTAGTCATAAATAAATTTAAGAACTATGTTCCAGTTTCCCTATTTTATTATTAAATGCCTGCCTGCCTGTACGAGACTTTTGCCTTTTCTTTTAGTATGAAAGAAAAAAAGAAGAAAAAAGACGTGTGGCACTCGTGGACTGCCGCGGTAAAGCTATTGCATTAAGGTGGTTCGATTCGGTCCGCTAGGAGCCTCACCGTCTTAGTCATCTATATACGACCTCCATGGCGTAATGGTCAACACGCTAGACCGCCAACCCGGAGGTCCTGGGTTCGATCCCCAGCCAGGGCAAGTTGGAAAATGGCCTTTTTCAATTTTTCCTGGGTCTTGGATGTTTATCTATATATGTATTTGTTATAAAATATAGTATCGTTGAGTTAGTATCCTATAACACAAGTCTCGAACTTACCTTAGGGCTAGCTCAATCAGTGTAATTTGTCCCTATATATTTATTTATTTATTATTTATATCTCACTCATCATAATAGATGGCGTTAATGTTTTATTTTTTACGAATGAAACGTGCATTAATGTTTACAACAAATTCTATTCACGAAAACAACGCAATATTTGTAATATATCCCAACTACATATCATACAAGCACATTTTAATTTCTAAAGTATTTAAAAAGAGATTGCTAATGTCGGATGGAATTTTTACGCACACATTCAAAGGGATTTTAAGTAAAAAATAGAATGTTAAATTCGTTTCTTACGTCATACGCTCACTGGACCAGCGGAAAAGGTAACTAGGTTAGCAAACGCTTGGTGTCGAGTTCGATTCTAAACTGAGGTGAATTTTTACAAGGAAGGACGGCAACGTCGCAAACGGACGACGGCGACGAAGCGGCAACCTACATGGTAGTCGGAGTGGGGAGCGTGAGGTTTTTTCGTTACGGAATTTTTGGATTCGGTCCCCGCGCTCAAGGCCCGCGATAGAAGCTATGCAATAGCTTAAAAAAGATTTCTTTATTATTTGGTACACAAATGAAAACTACAATTTGGTACAAATACAAATTTACGAACAGTACCAAATTGGTCTCCGCTCAGCATTTTGTCTTGGGGTTACCAAGACGCTGATCTTCCGCGGATGCCATACTTATACTATATGCCGGATGCCATACTATTACTATCTACTGTATGTATAAAATTCTTGGCTCCAAATAAACACAAGGCCCGAGGCTTCCTGATTTCGGCGCAGTTTGCACAGCCTGATATTAGTTTTGGGATGCGGAGGCTTTATTTGTTTAGGTTATGCAAGCCTGCAAAAATAAGGTTGCAGCGCTTTGATGTGATTTTAGGATAAGCATGATTTGTGAATATTTTTCTTGTGAAATATCATTATCATTTCAGCCAACGTCCGCTGCTGGGTATAGACTCAAGGATTTCCAAAATTACCGATCTGGAGCGGTTTCCAGCGACTTTGGTCAGGTCGTCTAACCACCTTGTGGGTAGGTGTCCTACATTTCGCTTCCCAATACGTGGTCGGTATTCGAGAACATAAACAAAATAAAATCCGACACCTTATTACCTTGTCAATTAATTAAAAATCATTAAATTAATATAAATTAAACATAAAAATAAATCAGACTTAAAAAACAAAATATCATGAAAAAATAAATTAACATTTAGAAATATACTACATGCTTACATAATCTGCCTTTTTGTGACGAGAATTCAATAATTCATCGCCCTGCACCCTTCACATGCAGGTCGATGAATCGGCTCAAGATAGCCGAGTCCATCCTATCTGCATACACCTTCAGAATAACGTTTTTCTTAGTCGGTACATTATTAATAAAAATCTGTAGGATGCACAGCAAAAGATGGGCCAGAATTACAACAGAGTGGTTGCCTAAAGATGGTTACCATCGGTAACATGATTTGCATTTTTGCCCATTCCCTCGATCGGCTTCTACGATCTGCGTGGGAAGAGAAGCAGCTGGTACATTCTAAGTTTTTTTATTTCTCCCAGACCAGCATGGGAGTAGAATAAAATACACATTATTTTATTTATCTATCGAAAGACTCTGCAACTTTGATTAAGTTGACCGTGTTGCATGTCTCTGTACGATTGCATGGGACGGCTAGGTGCGATCAAAGTTTTTGCGGGATAAATTTCCTCTTTTTCAACAGGGCATTATCCTAAACGTAATTAACGTGGATTAGGCAACTATCCCCCTCATGGGATAGTTGTCCTAGAATTAAGAGGTCCGCTAATAATAATTAAATACTCTGGAAATATCAAAGATATTATTTATTCCTTTTATAAATTTGACCTATGTACCCGTTTTAAAAGTATAGAATCTTTCTTTTTGGACAAAGAGATATAAAGTAATTTCAAAAAGGTAACTATCCTGGTTTAACCCTATACTTAAAAAACCTTACCTAACTAAAAAATAAAGCGGGCGTCCATATCATGAAACTTTACTATAGAATTACAAATGTTCTACAAAATAGAAATGTAAAGGATATCAGGCTTTCCACCATAACATCGAACATCCGTTGTACAACTAAGAAATCTCCTCACGTGGGTTATAAACATCAGCCAAGAGTTTCTGCTGATCTTGAATTTATCGCTATCTGGCCATTTTAGGTAATAGGGTCCCGTTTTTACTCTTTGAAAATCGTTTCCATCAAATAAATAAGATTCCACTGTCTGTTTGTTTACTGTCTGTCACCAGGCTGTATGTCATGAACCGTGATGGCTAGACAGTTGAAATTTTTACAAATGATGTTATATTTTATAAATGTATCGTTAAGTTAGTATCCCATAACACAAGTCTCGAACTTACTTCGGGGCTAGCTCAATCAGTGTAATTTGTCCCTATATATTTATATTTTATTTATTTATAGTCTTCTTTACCCAAAGGGTGGCTGGAAGAAATCGCTTTAGTGATAACCGCCTTTTTACCTACTATATTTTTAGTGTACTTTTGATTATTGTCATGCTTAGTTGGTGCAGCAAAGAAATTTTATCTTGTCTTTATGTTATTTCTGCGTTGCCTTTTAACTAAACGAATTTTTTATAATGTAATACAAATGTGATAAGTGGTTCATTTGTGTGTGCTTGATGACAACGGTTCCGAAACTAATGTATATCAGTAGCCCTTCTACTAGTTTTTTCTTATCCATGATGTATCTACCTAGTAAGTGGTAGTCCTAGCAGTCCTACCAAGTAAATCCTAAAGTAAATATACTCTTATAGAATGTAGTTACGGCGTGTGGTTTCCGCCAGAGTAAAATAGGCCCTCTCCAAGTCCTTCCGTGGATGTCGTTGAAGACGACTTAGGAAATACAAGCTAAACAAAGCTTATAAACTTCAATGAGAGCTCTCCAACCCATCTGGCCAGCGAGGAGAGTAGAGGCCAAGTCCTCTGGCTACTCTGGCCAAGTAGGGCTCTATTAATACAGAGAGGGTCGTGCTCCTGCAGAGAAGACTATATAACCAGATGATGATGATGATGACAATGTAATTTTAAATGCCTTTAAAATGCAATACGTAAATTTCCCGCAAACGGTGTTCACGAATAAACATTGCCTCTATAACCCGCATTCACTCACATAAAGGCGAGATAGCAACCCTTCTCAGGGCTGCGTCTAATTTACTGAAAAGATAACGATCAAGGCCGTCTTGGTGCAAAGGATAAGCGGGATACGGGAAAAGAACGCTGAGACAAGAGCGTAGATGATCTTAAACCCTTACGGGGTAGACAAAGTTAGTTAGTTAGTTAAAATGTTTATTGCACCAAAACATAGAGTAACAGAGTAATAGATACATAAAACAGATGTCAAAAGGCGGCCTTATCGCAACTGCGTAGGTAGGTATAAAAACTAAAGAACTCGTACATTTGAAATATAGTAGGTACAAAGGCGGACTTATCACTAAAGTGATTCCTTTCAGCCAACCTTTGAGTAAAGAAGACTATAAAAGATGTGGGGGAGTTGGTGCAGTTAGAGTATTACAGTGTAGAAGAATTTAAGTATACAATAAAATAATAGGACTACATACTATAACATATAAACGAACAATAAAGTAATATAAAATGCATAAACTATAAAATTGGTACATACGAACAATACGGAAAGTAAATAAAAAGTAGCTAGTAAAAAGAAAAGATATATTAGTCAGAGCTAGAGGAAAGGTAAATTATTCAATGTAAGAAAAAAATTTCGTTTAATGAAGGTCATTAAAAAAAATATATTGTAAAAGCAAAAAACTACTAGCATTGTTACTCGACAGAGCCCATGGCCGGACGACGGATAAGACACGGTCAGACAGACATGACGAAACTATAAGGGTTCCTTGTTTACTACAGAACCCTAAAAAGGAAATCAAAATAATGGTGCGTTGATAACCGAATCCGCGTTCTAAATAGATGGTTAACCAAGTAGAGAGTAAACGCTGCTACACATAAAACAATAAAATAACTATTATATTTGAATACTATTCACATAAGTAATGTTTAGTTTTAATTTTAGTTCTAATTTAAAGTCATTATAACTAAAAAAGAAACACATAAAATCTAAACAAAAATGCTTTTTAAAATCCATACTACTATGTATGTCGTTCGTGTAATTTTGATAGTCTAGCGGAGGTATATCGATACCAACTATCGGATAAATTATCTTATAAAATGTCTATTATATAAGACATCACGTGGCTCCCTTTTTTTCTACGCATTTTTAGAATTAGAAACTGAACCCAAAAATACAGAGGATGCCCTCAACTGGGACCGCAATTAACTCGGATGGACCGCGGTCCCAGTCACCGGAATAATTTTTTTTTAATTTTCTTCCAGCGACTGGGGCCACGCCTTAATTTAAAAAATTATCTATTGTTCAAGCCAAAAGAGTGCAGTCAGTAAAAAAAATTTAAAAGTAATCCTTATACTTACTCCTTAGCTCTTATAAATGCGAAAGTAAGTTGTATTTTTGATTGTTTATTTGCTACGAGTACCAATTCACGCTTCAACCACTGAACCTATTAAGATGAAATTTGATATGGAAATAGTTTGATACCCAGGGAAGAAAATAGGATACTTTTTTTTCCAATGATCCACTGGAACAGGTAGTAATTATATAACTAAAGAAAAAAGAACATGTTTTTGATTAAATAATATCACTTCACACTCAGTTTAGATTTTTAATTATTACTTTAATCAATTTTTAAGTTTGACTGTACCTACTGTTTCTTTTTTAAATTATGAGTGGTCCCAATCGCTGGACCAAAAATATTTTAAAAAAATATTGCGGCGACTGGGACTGCGGTCTAAGTTGACTGCGGTCCCAGTTGACGGCATCCTCAAATACATAAAGATAGATAGATAATCACATATGAAGTTTATTTGTAGCTATAGTCACACACATACAAAAAAAAAAACATAAAATTTACAACACAAAACATGTTAAAACATCGTATTGGGAATCTTAGTATCTGCGTGCTACAGCAATCCAAAAAGGTCATAGCTCAGTGCTTGGTGCTGCTCAGAGAGTAGCTCACTGATTTTCAGCTACGGCCTGTCAAGTGTGAGTCTGTGGGCGACCTCTACGCCACTACGAGGAACTAAAAACCACAAACAATAATGAACGGAGCGATAAAAATAGTTTACAAGAATCATACGAGGAGGCGCCAGCAGTATCTACATCTCGATCTCAGAGATACTGCCTCCGTGGTGTAGTGGTTAGAGCGTTCGGCTCATACCCGGAGGTCGCGGGTTCGATTCCCGGCGGGGGCAACGACTTTGTGTTGTTGTCCTGGTTTGGTTAGGACATTGCAGGCTGATCACCTGATTGTCTGATAAGTAAGATGATCCGTGCTTCGGAGGGCACGTTAAGCCGTCGGTCCCGGTCACTGTCTTTGACATTGGTCGTTACCTAAAACCATGTCAGAGGCCTTTAAGGCGGTTTAAAAACTCTGACACTAGTGTTAATCACTAACACACTCGATAAGAAGAAGATCTCAGAGATCTGTTTGCAACTGAATAAATAAGGTCAAATACAAATATACTGAAACTATTAATTAATGAACAACTTTCCCCAGGAAACATATGTCGAAATATGAAAAATATTTTTTGGCTTTCCATACAAACTCGGATCAGCTGATCGGTCAAATTGTATGGGAAGCCAAAACTTACTTTTCATACTTCGATACGTGTTCCTTGGGGAAAGTTGTTCAGTATCATGGACTGAATTCGCCCTTAAAATAGTTTCAGTATATTTTGTTAGACCTTATATATGCAACTTCCGACGATACACCATCGGACCTTATCCGGTAAAGTACCTATAAATTGCCGTCTGAGGCCACCTATGTATGACAATTAAGAAAAAAAAAAAAAACAACGTCGGAGCCGCTGTTTCCCAGGCGCAACCCCATGCCTGGCGGGAAGATCTTCCCTTTGTGGCGGTCGAGCACATCACCTCGCTCCCGCTACAAGTCTACTGTTTCATCTTATTATTTAGACCACACGATTACGACGCAGTGACGTAGTTAAACCACAACGCCCATAATTGCCGCCCTCAGAAGTAAGATAGCGCCAAAAATGCCGCAAATCTTTGTACTCTAATATAAATAGTATCTACGGTTGAAGTAATCTACTTTATTGCGTCCCGGCCGAGAAAGTAATTCGTGTTTTTACAGCAAATGGAGTTTGAGAGTTTCCATTGAGAAATTATTGGTTTAGCTCCGGGCTAGGACATAAATTAAATAGTGTAACAGATGTAGCTGTTTATTCAATTCACTATCTATACTAATTGAATAAGAGAGCTTAACTGCCTCCGTGGTGTAGTGGTTGGAGCATTCGGCTCATACCCGGAGGTCGCGAGTTCGATTACCGGCCGGGGAAACGACTTTGTGTTGTTGTCCTAGTTTGGTTAGGACATTGTAGGCTGATCAGTTGATTGTCCGATGATAAGATGATCCAATAAAACCATGTCAGAGGCCTTTAAGGAGGTTTAAAAACTCTGACATTAGTGTTAGTCACTAACACACACGATAAAAAGAAGCGAAGCGTCCCAGTTTTCAAGATTGGCCAAAAAGTACTTTTTTCCGTCTGTCAGTTTGTCTGTTTTTTTTTCGGCCACAGGTCCTATTTCTCAAGTAATTCTCGTGTTTTGTGAACAGGTTGAATGATTATATTGAATTTTTAGACTGTTTCATTTAATAAATGACACAGTAAGGTACGCAATAATTTCTTAATTTTTTCCTAGAAAATCCCCCTTTTTATAGAAAAATATTTATTTACTTTGCATATATGTATTTGGCTTATACCATCCTACCAAATTTCACCTGATTTGGTTCTGTAAATTGCGAGCAAATTGGCTGTGACGGACGGACGAACGGAAGGACAGACAGGCGCTCGTATGATCCTATAAGGGTTCCATTTTTTTTTTATATTTAATACGGCACCCTAAAAGCCATTTAGAAAAAAAATATGTCATAATCCGTTTTTTTCGTTAGGCATCGTTAGGCACCTATTTATTAAGTCTCAACTTTTTATCCGAAAAACTTCAAGGGGTTAGTAAGTCGCGAAATCTACAGCTTATAGAGCTACCAGGTAGTACAAATACTATTTACAGTACAAGTAATCTACTTTTTGCGGCCCAGCGGAGAAAGTAATACTTGTTTTTACAGCAAATGGAGTTTGAGAGTTTCCATTAAGAAATTATTGGTTTAGCCCCGGACTAGGACACAATTAAATAGAGTGACAGATGTAGATCTTTATTCAATTTACTGACTGCATCTTAGTGCGATCTTGGTTGCATGCGCAGCTGTGATGCTTCAAATTATTAAAAGGTAAAGCGTTTAAAAAAGGACTGAAAAAATGGTTACTAGAACATAGCTTTTCCTTAAGGCTCCTACCCGCGCTAGCGACCTTGAAAATACAAAAAAAATAATTTCTCTTTCTGTAAGTGAGATTATCAGAAACCCTCGTACAACTTTTTAGCTAGTGTGTATATGTTACATTAGAAGCTCGAAAGTCATTAAAATACTATCCGCTTTAGAAACCTTTACAAAAAGAGTCAAAAGTAGCCGTTTTTAGTATTTTTTGCAAAGGAAACTACAGCGTATTTTATTTCAATGACTTTCGAGGTTCTAATGTAACTTAAGGATACTAGCTAAAAAGTTGTACGAGGGTTTCTGATAATCTCACTTACAGAAAGAGAAATTATTTTTTTTGTATTTTCAAGGTCGCTAGCGCGGGTAGGACCCTTAATTCATCATTTCAGGACATAGGCCTTTTATTTCACTATACTTGTACTGTTATGTAGATAGTATATAAACTTCCTAGTAGCTCTATGAGCTGTAGACTTTGCGACTCACTAACCCCTTGAAGTTTATCGGATAAAATAGTTGGGACTTAATAAGTAGGTGCCTAACGAAAATAAAAGGATAATGATTAAATATTTTCCTTAATTAGTAAATGCTTATTGTATTTTAATTATACCAATGTAATAGACAAATTCATGTGACAATATAAATATTTGCATGCCTTAGTTTATGTTATTATAGACTAACCAAAGACCGCGACTTCGTTCGCGTGGACTTTATGTCTCTGGAAAATGTTCATCAGGTTGAACAACTTTTGCTAAGGCGTTATTTTTATATTTCTTATATTTCAACAGATCATTATAGTACTGCATCAGGTATTCCATTTTCCAAAATCATTTATACCCTATGTGTTGCCCAGGCTTAACAGCTACACAGATATACAGACAAACAGACAGACATTATTTAAATTCTTACTCTATTACTATGTCTCCATCGCCCCCAATATTTTTTGGAAATATATTTAATGTACAGACACACTTTTTTTACTGTTTTATTATATGTATAGACAACCTCCACCTCTTTTTTATGTTGGTTAAAAATGTTTCTGGACAAACACTTTCATGTAAATGTTATTTTGAGGGCCCCTCGCCCACCGCGACTTCTTGTAGTGATGCAGTCGCGATACTGTCGCGTATTTGCATCGACACGGTCGCGATGCAGTCGCTAGCTGTATGTCTTCAACAACTGATCACGATGCAGTAGCGATGAAAACACACTCTCGACCTGTCTGTGTTGCACTGATGTTCGGTTTGCCACTCCCGCGCCACCCTCCCTTCAGTCTCTCCCCGATGTGTTTCGACAAGATCGCGCGACGGCCCCCCTTTTGTATGGATGCAGTCGCGATGCTGTAGCGCGTTAGTATCACTACAGTATCGCGTTGCAAATGCTATCGCGCGTTAGTAGTGTTGCAGTCGCGCGTTTCGTAAACGCGTGACTTCATCGCTACTAAATGTTGCAGTGGGCGAGGGGCCTAAGAGGAAATTCAAATTATAGGTAGAGGTCCGGCCCAGGTATCTCGTTGGACAACTATACTACTAGATACTACGAATAATAGAGACTAGATGTAACTAGAAAGCTACGCTCTGTGTGTTATTACGATATAGAATCAAGAATGAGTGACCCTACTTCTATACTGACACTATTTTATTCTAAAAGTCAAGGTTTTTGGGTGTCGGACAATTGCAATCCTTAGAATTTTGATTAAAATAGAGGAAATACGAAATTTTTCAAATGAGTTAACGGGTTACTCACGTATAGAGTCAGCTACTGGCCGACATGTTTCGGCGGGTGTGACGCAAATCGTCCCATTCGCAACTCGTCACACATTCGTAACTCGTCCCTTTCGCAGCTGCTCCCATTCGCAGCTTGTCCCATTTGCAGCTTGTTTAATTCGCAGCTCGTCCCGTTGCAAACTCGTCCCATAAGCAGGTCGTCCCATTGTATTTTACAACCCGTTGGGGTTTTAACAGGCTATTATTATTATTATTATTTAGAGCCCGCTAGATCCCATTGTTGGGCAATTAACAGGCAATAAATAAATAAATAAATAAATATATAGGGACAAATTACACTGATTGAGTTAGCCCCAAAGTAAGTTCGAGACTTGTGTTATGGTATACTAACTCAACGATTTTTATTTATAACAAATACATATATAGATAAACATCCAAGACCCAGGACAATTTGAAAAAGGCCATTTTCCAACTTGCCCTGACCGGGAATCGAACCCGGGACTTCTGGGTGGCGGACTAGCATGGTGACCACTACGCCACGGAGGTCGTCAGGCAATGAAATTGATAAACTCTACACACGCCTAGACAAAACATAAGAGCAATCTCGATTATATTAATAAAGACTTTAAGGACTTATTATGGCTCTTAAGAGCGCCCTTCCCGGTCCGTCTATCGTCAACGCGAGCATGGTTGAAAATGCTTGTTGTTTCATCCAGCGCAATGATAGAAAAAAAACAAAGTGAAAAAAGAAAGATAGCACCTGAGCGCTCAGTTTGCTCCATATTGTACGAAATTAGTATTATTATTTACTATTCATTGAACGAATATTAACTTTTCATAGGGTGCGGAAATTTCATAAAACTTTTTCCAGGTAATACGTGTTTTTCAGTAAGCTTTACGAGTGTGTGAAATAAATGTTTTTTATTTAGAATCTTCATTAAATTTGCAAGGTTTCTATGTAAATATTTTCTTTACTTTTACAATTCATGAGTACTATATGATCGGCCGAAGTTCAGGTAAAATTTGTACAAAAATGCAGATTTTTGGAGACTTATACTGAATTTGTTTTTCCAAATTTTAATTTTTAATTTCGATAGAAACCTAGATATAACGCACAAGATTCTTGTTCGTTCAAAACTTTCCAAGAAAGGTTTGTTACAACGCCATAATCACGTACGAGCGTTTGTATGAAAAGTAAGGCGGGTTGGCCGCCCTTAAAGGTTTGGTGAGAATTTAAGTATTCATTTTTTGTAAATATTAGTGAAATCACATGATCCTTGATAAGACATTTGTATAGGGTATAGGGGCTTTAGAAAAAAATATAAAATAACAACAAACGGTTTGATTTTACTAAGAGTAAAATAGGTATATTTTTTATTATTATTATGTACCTACTATTTATGAAAATTGCATAGTAGATATTTAAGAATGTTTAGAGCTCTATCTATCTATGTGTATACTATATGCGGTGCCTGACTTGCCTATACTTTTATATGCAGATTGAAGTTAATTTTTTTTAACATAATTGATTATTTGCATATTTTTTTTATTATATACCCAATGTGAGCTTTGAACGGTACAAAAAATGCGAATGGGATGAGTTGCGAAAAAATTGAGAACGGGACGAGTTGCGAACAGGACGAGATGCGAACGGGACGAAATGCGAATGGGACAAACTGCGAATGGGACAAGTTGAGAATGGGACGAGTTGCGAATAGGCCAAGTTGCGATTTGGACGAGTTGCGAATGGTACGATTTGCGTTACACCCGTTTCGGCGCCTCGCGACACACTTACGTGAGTTACCTATTAACTCATTTTAATAATGTCTGTCTCACATTAATTTTTTTTAAAAAATACGAAAACGTTTATATTGATTTAAGTTGTTATATTTAAACTTTTTTATAGCCGCTTTATTCCCAACGTAAAATTGTATCAGTTCAGAGTCTAGGGCCAAAAAATATTTTTCATCTCATCTATTCAAAAAAAGATGTTTTTATCCCAAAACGGAACACTAGCGCGTGGTCATACGCGCACTTGGCCGATTATTTTTCCAGACTATCATGGAAAAATAAGTAGATATAAAGTTAATTGAATTAAATATTCATAAAATTCACCATGACTACAGAGCATGACTGATATTTATTTATTCATGGTTTTGATTAAGATGAATAATACTATAAAAGGAGGCTTTTCATAAATAATACTCAATCCTGTACATACATAAACAGTGTAACAACATGTTGTTAAAACAGGCATTAGTTGTTGTTTTTGTCACTGTACTTTTTAATGTAAATGGTAAGAATTACGCAAAAATAATATTATTTTAATTTTTATCAAACATCTCTTCTATATATTTTTTGATTTTTTTTTAATTTTTTGGTTTTTTGTGATTGTGGCCTTTGATTTTTCAATCTGTGAAAAGGATTTGGCTTGAGGAGTGCCAATTCAATACGATTTTCAGTTTCATTATTTTTTGGCTCAGTAGCATGATTTTTAAAAGTATACTATGTAGACGTAGTTTTTTTTATCTGATTAGCAAATAATGACGAAGATGCATTGCACTTAAATTTCGCGTTACGTCACGATCAGCTACGATTAGCCACAGGTGACGTTAATCACCCCCACTCCGAAATATTGAAGATCATACAGTTTGTGAATATATTTTTAAATAATCCAATTGACGGACAAAACAAAATAATATATTTTTACCCAGTCCACCACCCTTAAATAATTATTGTGATAACGTCTATCAAAATATACTGAAACTATTTTCATTGTGAATTCAGTCCATAATACTGAACAACTTTTCCCAAAGAACATATACAGGGTGGCCAAATAAGAGGTATACACTTTAGT
Source organism: Acrobasis consociella (assembly GCA_963555685.1). Lineage (NCBI taxonomy): Eukaryota > Metazoa > Arthropoda > Insecta > Lepidoptera > Pyralidae > Acrobasis > Acrobasis consociella. The sequence goes on from OY743107.1 coordinate 3,101,294, forward strand.
TTTGTTTTTTTATTCTATGAAATATAAAATGTATCAAGTATTCCTTGTTAAATATAATATTTAGGGCCGGCAGTTAAACATGGAAAATAATGTCAGACATGTCCACCTCTAGCAGCATCACAGATGTGAACCCTTTTCATCGCGTTTTTCATCACATTTTCACACATTTCCTACGTTATCTCAGTGACTGTGTCTCGAATATTTTGATTTAATTGCTGAAGGTTCATTGGCCTGTTAGCATAGACGTCCCTTTAGATAGCCCCACAGAAAAAAAGTCAGAAACTGTTAAATCAGGCGATTTTGGGGACCAATCAATGTCACAGTTTCACGAAATTAATCGACCGGGAAACATTCTTTTAATTGTTTCGTTAAACGTTTTAATAATTAAAACACGTTGTTCTGTCGTAAAACGCTCCATAATAAATTTGCCGTATCTACACAAAACAATATTCATGCAACAACTGTCATATTTACCGCCAAAACAAAATGGCGGCAAAAAAAAGTTGTATACCTCCATGTTGGCCACCCTGTAGTTACTTGTATCAATATTAAAAAAATACTAATTATCCTGCCGTGAATGCCGTGATATAGACACAGAAGAATTTAGTTTTAAAACAATAAACAGACAGACAGACATGGCGAAACTATAAGGGTTCCTTGTTTACTACGGAACCCTAAAAAGGGCACAGGCGTCGCAATTTTTTGTATTTGGAATATATATCATCGTCAACATGGATGTATGTAGGTAAACTTTTTTAAGTACTTCACTTTAAAAAAAGGAAATAAGTATAATTAAAAAAGCACAATAAAAGGGTATGAAGCACCACGCAAACAAAGTTATGAGTGAAAATTCTATCAGAATTTGGTGCCCTTCAAAAAATTATTTCTAAATTTCATGAAATAAAAACGACTCCAAATAATGTGCGGTTAGTATCTGTCATCATCGGGTCTTTTAGTCTCCACTGAAGGAGAACGACCCTCTCTGTACTACTAGAGCTATACTTGGCCTACACTCTCCACGCTGCTGGCCAGACGGGTTGGAGAGGTCTCATTGATGTTTATATGCTTTGTTTAGCTCGTATTTCCTAAATCGCCTTCTACGATATCCACGGGAAGACTTGGAGTAGTTCTGCCGGAAACCACACGGCGAAGTATAGTATCTGTCAGTTGAACTCTAATTACTTATGTGTTCTACTTTTCTTTATATTCTGTTTTTACTAGTTTTAACTGTTATGTATTTGCTAGTTTTTCTTAAAGATGGAGATGAAAAGTAGAGTTTGCTACTCGGGTACGGCAATATTTTTACGTCGGGCTTCTTCTTCTTATCGAGTGTGTTAGTGACTAACACTAGTGTCAGAGTTTTTAAACCGCCTTAAAGGCCTCTGACATGGTTTTAGGTAACGATCAATGTCAAAGACAGTGACCGGGACCGACGGCTTAACGTGCCCTCCGAAGCACGGATCATCTTACTTATCAGACAATCAGGTGATCAGCCTGCAATGTCCTAACCAAACCAGGACAACAACACAAAGTCATTGCCCCCGCCGGGAATCGAACCCGCGACCTCCGGGTATGAGCCAAACGCTCTAACCACTACACCACGGAGGCAGGTACGATACGTCGGGCGATATACATGAATCCCTTGCTTCACTCAGGATTCCACCGTACAGTTCAGCTATGGAATCCTTCGTTTTGCTCTGGATTCAAAGTAGCACCCTCGCGTTAAAGCTATGATCTTTCCCCTTGTAGCACAATCTGCTATTTAATATTTCTATATATGTATATGTTTCTCGTGGGAGAGTTATTAAGTATCCTGGACTGAATTGGTTGTTGCAATCTGACCACCCACGTGATTTCCTTTGTTCTTACATCCACGGCAGGCACTCTTTGTAATCTTCTTTCTTACATTATATCAGCATTATGTATTACAGTAATTTTATTTACTTCCCAGTATAATTAACTAATATAAAGCCGTGTGGTTTCCGACAGAGTAGAATAGGACCACCTCAAGACTTCCCGTGGATATCTTAGAAAGTTACTTAGGAAATAAGCTAAAAAAAAAAAAACATCATGAGACCTCTCTAACCTGTCTGGCCAGCGTGGAGATTGTAGGCCGGAAATCCTATGGCTGCTCTGACCAAATATGGCTCTAGTAGAGTAAAAAAGGCTCTAGTAGAACAAAGAGAGTCGTGCTTCTGTAGTGGAAACTTAAAAGACCTGATGATGATAAATATTTGCAGATACGGAAGTCCGTTTTTTCTAGTAATAAATTTCCAGTACCTCATCAAGTTACATAAATAATTGAATTTTTTTTTTTAGCCGTATATCCGTCATCGGTGTGCGAGCTGTATGGCGGAGAATGTGTACCCGTGGTTCCCGGGGCGTGTGCTCAAGATAAATATTTGACGTTACCCTGTGGAAGCGGTAATATTGCAGGAGTCACCTGTTGTATGAAAGATACTCCAGTTAACGAGTGCGAGAGATTTGGAGGACAATGCAGATCTAAGTATTTGGGACCATGCGCTTATAATGTATTTTTGCCATTGAAATGCGGCATTTCTGATGCGTGGTGCTGTTTGCCAGATATTACTCCCACCACTCCTCTCCCCATTCCCCAGAGGGGTTGAAGCTTAGCAATTAAAAATATCAAATAAAGTTGCTTACGAAATTGCAGTTTTTTTTAACAACATATCTTAAATAGGGCTAAGTATGTTACTTGAATTTTTCGGCTGTTCTTATTTAACCCTTTAACCGCGAGCGTCGCATATATGTGACAAACATTGTCGGGCACATTCCGCGAAGGTCACATATTTGTGACAAACAAAAAATGCTCGTATGGCACATAACTTACGTATCCATATCCGTTTTTGGTTGTAGATAGGTATGTTAGATTTACCATGTCTCGCGCTGGGGGCATGACAACTGATATAAAGTCTCGCGGTGAAAAGGTTAAAGGAAAAGAAGATATCATTTAAGATTTTGTCTTGACCAAGCCCTAGATTACCGTGTAGTTTCCGGCAGAGTAAAAAAGGCCACTCCAAGGCCCGTGGATGTCGTAGACGGCGACTTAGGAAAACCATCACTAAGACCTCTCCAACTCTTCTGGCCAGCGAAGAAAGTGTAGGCAAAAGTTCTCTGGCTGCTCTGGCTAAGAGTGGCTCTAGTAGTAGAGAGGGCTTTACAGACAAAATGATGATATTGATGATGAAGCCCTAGACAACCCTTCAAAGTACTATTTACAGTCTAACGTGAGAACGTAAAGCTTTTCTTCGCAAATTTGCCAAAAGTGGCCATTTTTCGCAAATATGCGAAGATAAGCTTATAAACATCAATGAGACCTCTCCAACCTGTCTGGCTAAAGTCAAAGTCAAGCGTGCTCCTGCAGTGGAGACAAAAAGACCTGATAGTGATGATGATGACGATGAAATTTCTGAAACTGCTATACGCTAAGTGAACAGTAAGTGCAAAAAGATAATTTAGCATTACACTACATTTTCAACTGACTATAAAAGAAGGAGAAGTTTTCCTTAAGACAGATGATATCGCTCGTTATACCTGTGGCTGGTTCCAACCTACGAGGGCAGTATCAGCTTAATATTACACTCACTAGACTTTACTCTCTATAATATGACCCTGTGGTGTAGTGGCTAGAGCGTTCGGCTCATACCCGGAGGTCGCGAGTTCGATTCCCGGCGGGGCGGGGCAACAACTTTGTGTTGTTGTCCTAGTTTGTTTAGGACATTTTAGGCTGATCACCTGATTGTGTGATAAGTAAGATGATCCGTGCTTCAGAGGGCACGTTAAGCCGTCGGTCCCGGTAACTGTCTTTGACATTGGTCGTAACCTAAAACCATGTCAGAGGCTTAAAAACTCTGACACTAGTGTAAGTCACTAACACACACGATAAGAAGACTCTCTATATTCGATAGATTAGACAGATGTGTCTGTGGATGCATCCAGTCTATGGTTTATTTTCTGTTATGCCCCATTCCCACCGCATCCTATTTTAGAGACGATCTAATGGAAGCCAATCAAATGACTAGAGATTAATGATGTGACGGAATTCTGGGACAATATAATTTAGATTTAACGCGAAGTCAGAAGTACCTATAACCGGCGGGCATACATAAAAAGAGTGATGAGTGTAGACACAGAATTTATATAAGTACTAGCCGAAGCCCGCGACTTCGTTCGCGTGGATTTTATGACTCCGGAAAATACTCATCAGGCTGTAAAACTTTTGCTAAGGCGTCATCTTTATATTGCTTATAGTTAATTTCATTCTAATTTTATTGTTAGATGTACTTTTTCTATTGAGTGTGTGGTATGTTTGAGGCAAATACGTAAATTCTATTCTATTCTAAATAAAATTTCATTGGGATCCCTCCAGTAATTCCAGAGATTAGCGTGTACAAACAGACAAACAGATATTTGTTTTTAAATTCTTCCTCTATTACCTACTACTAATATATCTCCAACGTCTGTCCGTCTGTCCGTACGTCCGTCCGTTCGTAGTTAAAATATAGTGTTTGTTTTATCCGTTCATAAATAAAAAAAAAGACGTGTGGCACTCGGGGACTGCCGCGGTAAAGCTATTGCAAACAAAGAAGGACGGCAACGTCGCAAACGGACGACGGAGACGAAGCGGCAACCTACATGGTAGGCGGAGTGGAGAGCGTGAGGTTTTTTCGTTACGGAATTTTTGGATTCGGTCCCCGCGCTCAAGGCCCGCGATAGAAGCTATGCAATAGCTTAAAAGTTTTATTATTTTAAAGAATATCACCAAACAGCTTTGTTCGAAAAATAGCAGCATGAAAAATTCCTTCAATTAGGTAAATATTAAAATTATTTAATTGTTTTAACTCTTTAGTTTTAACTCTAAGTCGGGATTCGCATATAGTGTAACTTTAATTTCGGAACCCTTCACAGCACGTGGCTTGACATTCACTTCACTGGCTTTATTGAAAATACCAACATGACGATGCTCATAAACTTAATTCCACGCTGACGGAGTCGCGGGCAACATCATCATAACGTCCACTGCTGGACATAGGTCTCTCCCAAAGATTTCTAAAATGACTGATCTAGAGCGGCTTACATCCAGCGCCTTCCAGCGACCTTGGTTAGTTCGTCTGACCACCTTGTGGGTGTCCTACGCTTAGCTTGCCTGTACGTGGTCGCCATTCGAGAACCTTTCTGCCCTATCGGCCATCGGTTCGTCGCGCTATGTGTCCCGCCCACTGCCATTTCAACGAGCTAATCCGCTGGGCTATGTCAGTGACTTTAGTTCTCCTACAAATTTCCTCATTTCTGATTCGATCACGTAGGGAAACACCGAGCATAGCCCTTTCCATAGCGCGTTGCACGACCTTGAGCCTTCTTATGAGACCCATAGTAAAAAAAAAAATAGTAAGGGACAACGCTGGCAACAGCTAGTTGTAAAATAAACTTCAAAATACCACTAACATTCAACTAAAATGACCTTCCGGTGGGATTCGAACACTAGTCCCCTAAGTTGATTAGATCCCTTTATAAACAAACTGGACTATTTATCTTTTGACAATGCTCGTGAAAATGACCGTCTTTTGTATGTCATAATTAAAAATAAAATTCCTATGTTATGTAATCACTTGATAAATGTTCGAGGGAGCCATAAAATCCAAAGGCGTTTAGGCCCCTTGTGCTAACTTTTCGCGCCATTTTATGGATATTTTCATAAAATTCCATAAAATGGCTTGACTATCGATTTTCATAGGTTTTTCGAAGCTGCTCCCAAAATTCTATGGGAATCGGTTGAGCAATGCGACTTCTATAGGAAAACACAGATATACCAAGCTTTAACGGAGTCTTCGCTCGCTTGGTCAATTATTTTGGACTAATATGTATCCTTTCTGCCACCACTCTTTCAAGTCACTGGTCTTAGTGATTCCCCTTACTCATTGACCGTTTGTAGGATTCCGTACCCAAAGGATGCCTACGGGGCTCCGAGACTCCGAGATTCCGCTGTTTGTCTGTCCATAAGTTTGTCACAGGGCTCTAGCTCTTGGACACTTGAAGTTTTCACCGATACTAAAAAATAAAAAAGTTAAAAATTAAAGGGACGTCCGTCATACAAGAAAGTTTTTTTTTTCAGCGTTTTAACTCGATCTTAATGGCATAAACTAGATGTCTGTACCAAACTACATAAAGAGTCCTCTCTGTACGGTACGCTTCAAAGAGTCATAAATGTAAATGGGTCATAGAGTCAAAGTCTCAAATAATGGAGTCATAAAATAACAGTGGTATTAATAATTAGGACCCTATTTTTAGGCATACCTTACATTGTACGAGTCCAACTCGCACTTGATCGGTTTTTTCAATTTTTACGTGATTCGGTTGCATTAATAAGAACACGACTATGCTACACGATTCTCTGTGCAACCATTTTTCTAATTACAAAATGTACATTTTGACATGTGTAATATGCATGTAACATAAAAATAATTTGGAACAAATTTAGTATTAAAATTTTGTAATTAACATAAATAATTAAGATTAGTGCGTACTAACATGCAATCAATTTTCTGTATTGAATCAATTGAACCCTTTAAATTCATACTTTTTTCTTAGAATGTATATTTAATAAAATTGTACTAAGCGAACAATGTATCTTCCCATCGCGCGTTCCAGAGCGCATGCTTAATCTGCTTTAAACCCTGGGACACATATTTCGGCATTTTATTTTTAAAACCCTTGATGCTCCTTCGCAATTCATAAAAGCCAACTGAGAAAGTGGGCAACAGTGTCAATAGGCATGACGAATGGATAAATATTATTGGTTCATCGGTAAGATCTGAGAAACCAAAAATGACAAAGATATAGTGCATATAAATTTCGCGTCACGTCACAGCTTGGTACGATTTTTACATATGTGTGACATCGCAAGCCCCCACTCTAGAACGTTTACGCTCCGTATCTTTGTGAATTTTTACTTTTTTGGTAAACTGAAAGATATGGGTCCATTATTTTTGGATAATCTAAAAGAAGGACTAATAATTACAATCATACTTTTCGGACCGTCGTCAACGCAATAGGGATGTCGTCAACGCAATAGGGTGACCCCTATTGCGTTGACTACGTGGTTAGCAATCCATAATTATAATAATAAATTCTTTTTTCTGGACATATATGGACATATATGCATTATATAAAGTATGCTTATTAAAGTTTTCACAAACAATAATACAGATTTTAATAATTATGGATATTATTACTATCTCTTTCAACAATTTTACGTTACTAACTTTATAAATACAACTAAAATTACGCTTCTTTATTTGTATCCCATACTATATAAGTCAACTAAAGTTTCTTTAAGAAGTAGATTTTTAAACTGTCACCTAACTTAAGCCTGTGTTTTATAAATAGTTTATTGGTTACGAACGTTTTTGTTCGTAATAATGTTCGTAACCACTTAACTTACAATAACACAAAGGTATATTGAGGAATTAAACTATTTTTAACAAATGGTATTTTATACCGCAATATGCACAAACAGGTTAAAAGTGACTTATTAAAATAAGTCGAATATATAAACACGCAACTTCCATTAACAAAACATTAAGGTAGTACAGTTTCTTAGGTTGCCTTGAAACCTACTAACACAGGCAAAATGTGGTCTAAATCTGTTTTCTTTGTATTATTTGCACTTGCTGCATGTTTCAATGGTAAGTTAAATATTTTGATTTCTAAAACCTGTATTTCTTATCATATTAAAGCGTCATTCAAGTCAATCCCGAACGCCATCTAGCGTGTGCTCAAACATATCCGTAATAACTCGAACCACATGCTATAGGTATATCATAATGATAGTAAAATAACAGTCAAGTACCTGGGCGACCGAGCTTTGCTCGGTTACATCTCAAACATTAACTAATTTTTTTTAAACTTGTCTAAAAACAATGCAAAATAAAAAATGATATATAAACTTAAACATAAAATATAAAAAAAGTAAGTCACAGAGTGGGATTCAAACCCGTAACACTTTTTCTAACGATCGGTATCCTTAACCACTGAGCTAAAATCAAGGCGGTCGGCGCGACGAAATTAGAGACCATATTCTGCGTGGAAAGAAAAACGCATGAAAACTCGAAAACACGCGTTTTCCCAAACATAAAACTAATCTAGATCGATTATTTACTCCCGAAAATCCCCATATACAAATTTTCTGTGAAATCGTTAGAGCCGTTTTCGAGATCACAGAAATTTATAAATAAATATATATATATAATATATATATATATATATATATTCAAGAATTGCTCGTTTAAAGGTATAAGATAAAACCACTTATCAATATATACAAATATCCAAAGCTAAACAAATGTTATCGACTTTTGACTTTTGCATTTTGATTTCAGTTTTAGCAGCAGGACACCGATTAGGCTGGCAATGCAGAAGACAAGGTGGGGTATGCATCCCCTACTATCATAACTCCCATTGCGAAGGCGAGGTTCTACCAGAAGATGACTGTGGAGCTGGGGGCGTGTGCTGTCGTCACTACCCTGTAACAGAGGAATATAAGCCAAAATGTTATACCTCTATTTAAAAAAATAAAAGGTTTTGGTTTCTGAACATTTTTGTTTATTGAATACTTGTTTGGTTAACAAAAAGTGGTCTGATGACCATACCAAGGTCGCTGGAAGGCGCTGGATGCAGGCCGCTATAGATCGGCCATTTTGGAAGTCCTTGGGAAAGGCCTATGTCCAACAGTGGACGTTGTGCGGCTTAAAGGTGATGATGATGATGATGAAAAACTTGTTTGCTTCCCAATCAAACGTCTCAAGTTTAACTTCTTTGTTTAATTTCTTACGCAAATTTCACATGAAGTGCATCCTTATCTGTTTTATTTCGGAGTCCGGGGTGCCCTTTCCTTGTCCTTTAATATGCATGTCAATGATTACCTAAAATGCAAATTAAGGCTGTCATTTTTGTATAGCAGTCGTAAAGCTATGTCAGATGCCTTTAGGCTTGAAAAACCTGATACCAGTGTTGCCCTCTTACACACACGAAAAACAAACAGTGATAGGACCCAAAACCAGGTGTTGAGATGATCTGGAAAAATCATATCTGAATGGGAAGAGAGATGGGAGAAATAGGGGGACACCGTTGCCTAAAGTGGATGGTGGTTAGAAAAAAGTCATTTTTACGCAATTATTGCATTATTAAAAATCCGTTATTAGTTTAACGGGACTTACCGTGATTGATATCGTTTTTGCCAGATATTTCAACGACCCTTCTGCCGTCATGGTAAATATCAAAAAACTTTATTAATCGCGGTAAGTGCCTTAATACTAATAACAGTAATTGTGACCGCTGATAAACTCTAAAATCATATATTCATCATTTTAGCCGCATAACTTCCACTGCTGGACATAGGCCTCACCCAAAGATTTCCGAAATGACCGATCCAGAGCGGCCTGTATCCAGCGCTTTCCAGCGACCCTGGTCAGGTCATCTGACTACCTTGTAGGTAGGTGCCCTACGCTTCGCTTGCCAGTACGCGGTCGCCATTCAAGTACCTATTTGCCCCATCGGCCATCGGTTCGTCGCGCTATGTGCCCGCCCACTGCCACGTCAACGAGATAACCCGCTGGGCTATATCAGTGACTTTTGTTCTGCTACGAATTTGCCACGGATTTCTGATTTGATCACGTAGGGAAACACCGAACATAGCCCTCTCCATAGCGCGTTGAGCGATCTTGAGCCTTCTTATGAGACCCATAGTAAGGGACCACGTTTCAGAGCCATAAGTCATCACTGTTAACACACATTGGTTGTAGACTTTAGTCTTGAGGCACAGAGGTATTTTGGACGAGAAGACACTGCGTAGCTTCCCGTGTGTAAATTATATACACGCTGACTTTTCATTGGTTTTGGAAAAAAAATGTCGTATAGTAAATAAATTCCTCTATCCGTATACGTAATCCAAAATTCTGTATGTCATAAGATAAAATAGTTGCGTAAATGAATTTCGATCGAGACCACGTAGTTATGCCGGCCAAAACAGCTTCGTGGATGTCGATGACCAAGGCCGGCCGGCGGGCGGTGTATGGCGGTGGTACTACTAATTGATCTCACAAATTTGCTTTCGAGTTTTTGTCAAAAAAATTTATTTCTGAATTTTTATTTTGACTACCTAATTAGGTCTTACAAACGATGCCTATAAAGTGGCCTCGGCTCCAAAACCAATAAAAAATCACCGTGGATTATTAAAAATTAATGAGAGGTAATTAAATAAAGATAACAAATGAGTACATCATAAAATATAAAATAAGATTATAATAATAGCTGAGGAGATTGTGCGCAACACATGGCTCCAAAAAATACTTGGCCGAATCTTCCACACGTATACGGCAATTGTCCAAAATCACATTCAGCGTAACGGTATAGGTTTTGACATATCCCGCCATTTTGCTTGCACTCTGATTGAAGCCATATATTAGACAACGGCCTTTTAGCTGAAAAAAGAAAGCATTACCTTGTTAGTGGAACGAAGATCTTTTTTGGGTTGTACGTACTTGGCGGATGGGGACTAGGTTAGATTTTTCTGACACGAACTTTTTTAGGCTAGATCTTTTTGGAGGGTTTTTAGGGGCTTTAATTTTTGTAACTTCGTTACGACCAAATGTTCTACTCAGCTTTTTTATTAATTTAATTTGTCATACTTACAATCTATTAAAATGAACAATAGATACAACTTAACGCTAAGCGCGGTCCACTAGGAAATAGTGATATTTAAAAATATACATCGTCTCATTACTAATTTAGAGAAATCTTTTTTGTTTGAAAGAGTATATACAAGGGCATAAACGTAGTTTGGGGTAGATGTCGGTTTTTGGTTTTGAAAAATTATAAGAGGTGATTTTATTATATATTATTTCTTCATATTTAAAAAAATATTGAAAAAATGGAGCTAGAAATTCTAGAAATTTTGAGCTTTGCTATTAGTGGTCTTTCATGTTAGCCTGTGAAAAGAGAAGAAATAAAAATTCATTAATTGCTTTGCTTTTTGCGAATCTTAAGAGCCGATGAAAACATAAGTTCAACAATTCTACACTTAATAATTTCAATATTTTCTGAAGGTTGACTTGTAGAAAAATTTGGTTGTAAATTCATCTTTTACCATTTTCAATAAAGAATAATAAAAAAATAATAATAAGTAATTTACTAACTTACCATAAACAGTCATAAAAGCAAGAACGGAAACTAAAATGGTTTTAAGCACCATTTTTACTGATGTCTTTTCTCGTAAGTAAAGAGTTTTAAAATTTTTTTTATGCATCTAACAGCTTTTATATGTATAATTAGTCAGCTTATCAGGTTTTCAATTTAAGCATGCATTTAAGTCGTGAATGATTAAAGTGGAATTTCATGTCATCGATATCGAAACGAATAGAAAATAATCGTAAAAAGAACTAAGTATGCATTTAATTATAATTTATCAAATAATTTTTCAACGTCGCAGGCGCAAGACGCCTGTCAGTAATTTTGTCTTTACTCTATCATCTAATATGTGGATTTATTCCACTACTTTTTAAAACGATCACTTTTTTCTGACTGTACAAAATGCTCCAGGTTATGCCTAACCCTGTACATTAAGACATATGAAGTAGGATTGCATACAGCCCTCTCTTAGACTATAAACTACTAGGACTATTTTGATGCAATTTTCACATATATATTTTTTGTTATATGAATATACCTAACATAGAACTAAATGTATTAATAGTTATTTATACAACTGTAATATGGTGTTTATGGTGTCGAATATGATAATCGTATTACATGACTGTTTTTGTACCTAATTATAATGAATGCATACAAGACTTTATCTTCAGTTATGATATGAATTCTCTACAAAAGGTTCCAAAACCATTACGTTTTTGTACAGTGTTGGTATATTCATGACTAGCCGAAGCCCGCGACTTCGTTCGCGTGGACTTTATGTCTCCTGCTGAACAACTTTTATTAAGGCGGCATTTTTATATCTCTTATAGTTTAGCTGGACCATTATGGTTCTGCATCAGGCGTATCATTTCCCAAAATCATTTATACCCTATATGTTGCTCAGGCTTAATAGCTATATAACAAAAAAAGTTCGAATCCGTCCAGTATTTCCGGAGATTAGCATGAACAAACAGACAAACAGACAAAAAGACACACAGACAGACATTTTTTTTTAATTATTACTCTATTACAACGCCTCCATCGCCCCCAATATTTTTTTTCAAATATATTTAATGTACAGACACACTTTTTTTACTGTTTTATTATATGTATAGATAAGTTAAATTACTGTATCATTATCATCATCATCATCATCAGGTCTTTTAGTCTCCGCCGCAGGAGTACGACCCTCTCTGTATTACCAGAGCCATACTTGGCCAGAGCAGCCACCGGACATTGGCCTACACTCTTCTCGCTGACCAAACGGGTTGAAGAAGTTTCATGAGCTTTGTTTAGCTTGTGTTTCCTAAGACATCCACGGAGGGGGCTTGGAGTGGCCATATTCTACTCTGCCGGAAACGAAACAGCACAAACTGGTGGTAAAAATGTCGCAAATAAACTGTTTCGGAAGCTTGGGAAGTTATTTTTAAAGAGAAATCAGTACAAGCTACTATTATATAATATTTTATGCAATAGCTGTATAAGGAAGGTCAAAGAATGCGAGTGGCGCAGGTTACGATGCGAGCTTTAGCGAGCATCGTAAGAAGACGCCATTGAGCCGCATCGCCTGTTAACATAACATGATTTGCATTTTTGCCTATTCCCTCGATGGGCTTTTACGATCTGCGTGGGAAGAGAAGCAGCTGGTACATTCTAAGTTTTTTTTATTTCTCCCAGACCAGCATGGGGACCAAGTATTACAAGATATTTTAGCAAGTACATCATCCGATGTTCGTCAATATTTGCCTACCCAATCGGCCCTTAAGCAAACTATTTACAGAACTAAGAAATAAAGTGACCTTCCACCGGAGCCAACAGATATTAATTTTCAAATTGATAAAAAATATATGAAATTATTCGACACAAATTTTATATTAAAGGATATCATTTACGACATGAACAAGAGAATAATTTTGTTATCTTTATTAAAAATAATGACCTTGTTGAGTTCTGCCAAATACTGGATCATGGACGGTACGTTTAAGATTGACCCACCAATGTTTCACCAACTGTACACCATCCATGGTAATCATAATATAAATGATGAGAGCCAAACATTTCCATTGATGTTTTGCCTATTTACTCATAAGTACCTGGGCAACCGAGCTTTGCTCGGTTACATCTCAAACATTAACTAAAGTTTTTGAAACTTGTCTAAAAACAATGCAAAATAAAAAAAAATATATAAACTTAAACATAAAAAAAAAACAAAAGTAAGTCACCGAGTGGGATTCGAACCCGTAACACTTTCTAGCGGTCGGTATCCTTAACCACAAAATTAGCGATCATATTCTGCGTGGAAAGAAAAACGCATGAAAACTCGAAAACACGCGTTTTCCCAAACATAAAACTAATCTAGATCGATTGTTTACCCCCGAAAATAATCTCGATCGATTGTTTACCCTCATATACAAATTTTCAGCGAAATCGTTAGAGCCGTTTTCGAGATCACAGAAATTTATAAATATATATATACAAGAATTGCTCGTTTAAAGGTATAAGATAAAAGGTCATATCAAATAATGTTTGAATTAATCACAGAGTATGGCACAGAAAAAAATCTAGATATGACACCTAAACTATGTATTTTGGATTTTTAAAGGCAGCAATTTAAGGTTTACGAGCAAATTTTGAAAATGTAATTTTACATGGTTGTCATTTTCATCTCGGACAGATAATATATAGACAAGTACAGAGTGCAGGTTTAGTAAAAACATTTTAATATTCCACGAATCAAAACTTCAATATTGAAATTAAATGTCTTCTAGCATTGAGCTATTTGAGCCCTGAGGATATTCCTATATATTTCAATGAAATTCTTTCAATTTACAAGATGAAGATAGTAAAATAATATATCATTGGTTTGAAGAGAATTACGTGTCTGGTACAATATCCTCATAACCCAAATATAAGCTTGAGTTTTGGAGCTGTTATGCTGTAAATTTAAATAATATATATATACCAAGAACCCAAAACTCAGCAGAGTCCTGGCATCATCACATGAATCAAATAATTAATAAAAAATCACCCGGATTTTATCATTTAATATGTGAATTGATTAAGGAAAGTACAATTAATGATACAGAAATTGAAAAACTCTTAAATGGAGAACCGCCAGAAAAGACGAAGAAAAAATATATTTTGAAAGAAAAGCGAATTGGAAAAATACTTGAAAAGAAGGAAAAATTACAAAAAATCAGTTTTTAACGGAAATTGCAAAAAATTTAAAATTGTAAGAAGATAAACTAAGTAAAAAATTGATTTATTTTGTGATTAATAACTATTAATTGCTTGTATTTTGGGAACAGAAAATATATTTGTGTTAATAAATACATTGCTTTGTTAGAAACTGTGTTTTATTTTAGTACTCTCAATTATTATTTTTTTAGCACTATGTCCTAAATCCTAATGTGTTGGTCGCAGTTCTAACATAACCTAACCTATAGGTTTGCCCTAACCTAGGAATGTATAGAAGTTTCCTAGCACTCGTCGGCACGCTCGCTTCGCTCGCTCGGCTCGTGCCTGTGTTGGTCGCAGTTCTAACATAACCTAACCTATAGGTTTGCCCTAACCTAGGAAAATCAAAGTTCTAAAATAACCTAACCTAAAGGTTTGCCCTAACCTAGAAAAACGAATAGAAGTTTCCTAGCACTCGTTCCAATGTTTCTACTATTTGGCAAACTGAAACTTACGTTGTAACAAAATTATGGGTAACAAGACTTTGATGTTACGTTATTTCGAAAAAATACATGAAATATGAAAAGAAATAGCGATAGACTGAGTTTGTAAATAACGAATAATCGAGTAAATGAAATTTCGATGTCAACAGATTTTAGGATTTGTTAAATATTGTATTAAAAGATTTGCGAATAGTTTTATGGGGAATGAAAATCGTTGAAGTTAATTGCGATAAAGTGAAGGGATCCCAAAAGACACATAACAGTAGAGGAGTAGAAAAACATAATAAAAAAAATTCCTCAACACTTCTTTGACTTCTTCTTCTCGTGTGTGTTAACACTAGTGTCAGAGTTTTTAAACCGCCTTAAAGGCCTCTGACATCGTTTTAGGTAACGACCAATGTCAAAAACAGTGACTGGGACCGACGGCTTAACGTGCCCTCCGAAGCACGGATCATTTTACTTATCGGACAATCAGGTGATCAGCCTACAATGTCCTAACCAAACTAGGACAACAACACAAAGTCGTTGCCCCCGCTGGGAATCGAACCCGCGGCCTCCGGGTATGTGCCGAACGCTCTAACCACTACACCACGGAGGCAGTTACTTCTTTGACTGAGACTTGACAATAAAATCCTTTTCGGTTTCTTTCATTTTTTTTACCCGACTTTTATATAAGCACATATATTTTTGATGCAATGTTTGTATGTAAAATCCTGCAACCATATTACCTCTAGTGGCTACATTATAAATGAATTTAAACCGTAAACAACGTTTTTGGTCACGGGTTGCTTAATCATTACCACTACAAATATGTAATATTACTCGTATAATATATGTCAGATAGTTAAGATTTTATTAATGTAACAGTTTTTTGTTCCTAAATAAATCTTATACCTTTAAACGAGCAATTCTTGTATATATATATATATATTTATTTATAAATTTCTGTGATCTCGAAAACGGCTCTAACGATTTCGCTGAAAATTTGTATATGGGGGTTTTCGGGGGTAAACTATCGATCTGGATTAGTTTTATGTTTGGGAAAACGCGTGTTTTCGAGTTTTCATGCGTTTTTCTTGCCACGCAGAATATGGTCGCTAATTTTGTCGCCCCGACCGCCTAATTTTTAGCTCAGCGGTTAAGGATACCGACCGCTAGAAAGAGTGTTACGGGTTTGAATCCCACTCGGTGACTTACTTTTGTTTTTTTTATGTTTAAGTTTATATATAATTTTTTATTTTGCATTGTTTTTAGACAAGTTTAAAAAAAATAGTTAGTTATAGCAAAGCTCGGTCGCCCAGGTACTAAAATCTTAAATCTAAATCTAGCAAGTTTTATTATATTAAAGTTTTGGTGCAATCTTTTATTGTGAGGCCAAAATACTTACAAAAACAAATGAACTAAGCCCAAACTCGGTGGAGTTGTATCGTTTTAGTTACTTCTTCTTATCGTGTGTGTTAGTGACTAACACTAGTGTCAGAGTTTTTAAACCGCCTTAAAGGCCTCTGACATGGTTTTAGGTAAAGACCAATGTCAAAGACAGTGACCGGGACCGACGGCTTAAAGTGCCCTTCGAAGCACGGATCATCTATTTTATCAGACAATCAGGTGATCACAATGTCCTAACCAAACTAGGACAACAACACAAAGTCGTTGCCCCCGCCGGGAATCGAACCAGCGACCTCCGGGTATGAGCCGAACGTTCTAATCACTACACCACGGAGGCAGTTTTAGTTACTGAATTCCATCGACTACTTTCCGTCTCCTTGATCAGACCCTAGGCATCGTCTACCATAAAGTGCTCGTCAAGACAAAACGAGTCGTACTCAATGAGATTATGTTGTTTTATTAGGTACTGAGTTCCGTCGAATATCTCCCGGCTTCATCTTACCAGCTCATTGACTTTATAATATTGTGTTGTCATCCGGCTTACACAAGTATATAAAAATTCAGTTAAATCGGTTGACGATAACTGTTTGAAAATTAGGTTGCAAGATTAAGAACACTTAAACAAACATTCATACATACATAAAAGATAGATTGCACGTTTGAAAAGCTTGTAAAAACACATTCCACAAGGCACATAGCGCTATATCGAAATATGAAAAACATATTTTTGCTTTCTACGCCAACTCGGATTAACTGATATATCAAATTGTTGTTGTCCAAAACAAAAAAACATTCGTTTAGTGACTCACCGTTTCAAAAATGGCGCCTAAGATCTCACTACGCTCGCTGCGATACAT
Organism: Acrobasis consociella; assembly: GCA_963555685.1. NCBI lineage: Eukaryota > Metazoa > Arthropoda > Insecta > Lepidoptera > Pyralidae > Acrobasis > Acrobasis consociella. Next base: position 3,118,428 of record OY743107.1, read on the forward strand.
AAAGGTGGCTACACACGACACAACTCGGCATACAATTTGCAGCAACAATCTGTTGCTCTACTGCAGCCGTGTACGTATTGTGGGCCACAACACGTCTACACACACAACAATCTGTAGTACAGCACCAGATTGTTACTGTAGATTGTATGCTAAATTGTGTCGTGTGTAGCTGCCTTAACGCCGTGAACCCATCACATCACCATGGTATAATAAAACAGGTATTCTCTTCCCGAAATGGAACATGACTACGTCACAAAGTGTTGCCACTGATTGTTCTTTTCAGTAAATTTAAAGACTTTCTCAATTAGTTCATGAATATTAAATAAAATATTAAGTAACATAGCTATTTAGTATGTCGCGATTCTCGCGTGATTCATCAATTCAATGTTTTATAAATTGATATAATTTATAAAGGTATATAAAGTTCCACCTACGTCATCAGCTGTCACGGGAAGAGAATACCTTATTTTATTACACCATGCACATCACGAGCTCTTTATCTTTCGAGCAATATACCTATCGATAGTATCGATTGTCAATAGTTTGCGATACTATTGAGATGAAAGGTAAACCTATCGATAGTATAGTATCTGCTCGATCCCCAGCCAGGGCAAGTTGGAAAATGGCCGTTTTCAAATTACCCTGGGTCCTGGATGTTTATCTATTTAAGTATTTGCTATAAAATATAGTATCGTTGAGTTAGTATCCCATAACACAAGTCTCGAACTTACTTTGGAGCTAGCTCAATCAGTGTAATCTGTCCCTATATATTTATTTATTTGTAACTACTATTTTTTATGAAATACTATTGATAGCTAAATTTGATATCGATATTATGTAATACTATCGATCGGTGGCGTCGGGTGAGAATTTGGACTAGTACAGCTATATAATATAATAAGCCGTTTCATGTCCGGCTTGTTTTTATTAACTTAGTGTGAATAATATGTATCTGAGCGTGTTTATGCATTTACCACTGTGAGTGTATTTCAATAGCCAGAGGGAGTTTTCGTATTTTGAATATGTGGGTGCGTGCAATTCAGTCATACTACTAGTTTACGGCGTAAGAAAATAGTAAGTGCACCGATATACGAAGGTTATAATTGTTATTAAGACGACCTCCGTGGCGTAGTGGTCACCATGCTAGTTCGCCACCCAGAGGTCCCGGGTTCGATTCCCGGTCAGGGCAAGTTGGAAAATAGCCTTTTCCAAATTGTCCTGGGTCTTGTATGTTTATCTATATATGTATTTGTTATAAAATATCTATATATGTATTTGTTATAAAATATAGTAACGTTGAGTTAGTATCCCATAACACAAGTCTTGAACTTACTTTGGGGCTAGCTCAATCAGTGTAATTTGTCCCTAAAAAAAAAAAAAAATAGTAATAAATGCATAAATGTTAGAAGCCCCTAGAGAAACTCGATGGGAATCGGCTTCTAAGGAGGCTCCGCCACTGCTATCGATAGTTCTTTATACAAATAGTACATTTACTATCGATACTATCGGTAGTAGGAATTGGCTTGTCAAGTAATTTTCAAAAAGATCTGATTCGCAATCCTTTTCGAGGAATAGCCTCTAGGAGAAGATTTCTCAAATCAGATTTTAAAATAAGGTCTTACCTATTTAGATATTTGCAAAAAACCCATTGACCTTTATTTTCAAGCAAGGTCAAGCTTATTTGAGGAAGTGATGTCACGATGAAGATTTTTTGAGTAAAGTTGGCAATTTCCACTTTCAGTACTGTACTGAAGTGCCATTTTTGAAACGCGTTGTCACCTAAATTACTGGTTTTTTCCATACAAAAACCGTTCGTTTAGTGACTCCACGTTTCAAAAATGGCACCCCTGTATTATATGTCACTGTCACTGTCATCTACCAACACAACAATTTGACAACAACCAACATACAGACGGTAATTTAAACAGTAGACATTGACAGTTGACAGATGTCATTGTTTTATTAGCGCTAAATTTAAACTTCGATTGCAGTGTGTCGTCACTTCCGGTGTTTTGTTTAAAATTATATAAAAAAATCCTGATAAAACTTAGAATTTTTATAATCAAATTACTTTCTTTAAATTGTCTATATTTTCGATTAAAGGCACTTTTAACACTTTCATATTTCTTAGTTGACAAGCTAATTAGGAACTATCGATACTATCAATAGTACCGAAGCTTTTGATACTATCGATAGTGCTATCAATATTTTTACTGTTTTCCAAGGTCACGATAGTATCGATACTTAATACTATTGCTTATTAACTATCGACATTTTAAACTATTGCTTGCAACACTACTTTCGAGTGGCGTGTATGTATGTGTGTATGTAGGTACACGTGCAAGTGTATGTAACTAATGTGGCATGTAAAAATACATATCCAAGTGTTTAAATCATTTATTTGACTAAGTAGAATGTTTCAGCAACCAGTGATATGAATTGTTTCTACAATAATCGGTAGGGTCTTGCGCAGCACATGGCACCAGCAATATGTTGACCGTCTGGAGCACAGGAATATTTTAATTCGGCAATTTCACACTGAGCACCAGCATATAAAGGCTGACATTTCCCGCCTTTTCGCACGCATTCCGTGAGAGGCCATGAAGCTGAAAAAAGAAAGCATTACTTATTCTCTTTATCGCGGATTAGCTCGTTGAAATGGAAGTGGGCGGCACACATAGCGCGACGAACCGATGGCCGATGGGGCAAAAAGGTTCTCGAATGGCGACCACGTACAGGCAAGCGAAGCGTAGGACACCCACCCACAATGTGGTCTGACGACCTAACTAAGGTCGCTGGAAAGCGCTGGATGCAAGCCGCTCTAATCAAACCAAATCAAATCAAAGTTTATTTGCTAGAAAAGTGGTAACAAGGGTTATTAAACTATATATAGACACAAGCACTTTTCACCAGAACCTGGTATGCAATATCTGTTTAAGTACAAATAAAAATTTGGCTAAATAAATTATGGCTTATATGTAGAAGAATGTCACTTAATTGTGTCAATATTACAATAATAAAATAAAATTAACTCCATATTCGTATCTACACATGCATGTCAATTTCATATTGTTAAAAAACTTATGTTATATGTGATCAAAAATATGTAAGCTGCGACCGATACTTTAAATAATTAAAATATTCATCAACGGAGTAGAAACACTGCTCCTCCAGCCACTTTCTTAATTTGATTTTGAACTCCTTTAGAGGTAATAATTTCATTTTGCTATCTAGCCTATTATAAATGTTGACTCCCATGCAATAAGCATTCCTACCGTATAATGTGGTGGTATGAGTAGGTGCCACAAGATTTCTGTGATACCTAGTATTAAAATTACAGTAACCCTTTTTAGGGTTCCGTAGTAAACAAGGAACCCTTATAGTTTCGCCATGTCTGTCTGTCTGTCTGTCCGCGGTCCTACTCAGAAACTACAAGTACTAGAAAGCTGTAATTTGGCATGGATATGTATATTAATCATGGCAAAAAAGTCGTAAATAAAATCTGGAAAAATATTTTTTTTTAGGTTAGCTGCCATACAAGTAAAGAGTTAGTCAATATTTTTTTTCTCGACAAACACATTGTGTGGGGTGTCATTGAATAGGTCTTTCAAAAACATTGTGAGCTTGTTAACACCATTTTTGGATTTAGGGATCCGTTTCTGAAATATTTGGGTTTAAAGTGAAAATTTTTGTTGGAGGCAAGTGTCTCCCCCCTCTATCTGCTAAACGGTTATATATGGCCACGTGAAAAAATTCACAGCTATAGTATATATAATATAGTTTAAAGGAAAACTATTAAAGCTAAGTAGGCTATACAAATTAAAAAGTTATAGGCGATCAACTTATAAAATGTACTCGGAAAAAGAAATTTCATACAAATTCAATAGATAATTACTTTAATTAGTTTTTAAACGTTTTTAGTGGCATAAACTCAAAGTTGGCATTTAGAACTACGGAACCCTACACTGCGCGTGGCCCGACACGCACTTGGCTAATTATTCTTACAAAAAACACATAACTCATAAATATACATACATGGAACAGTCAACAGTCTGAGTTGCTTAAATAACGGTCTGCATGACGTTAAGGGGCCTGTATCAAATATTGCTCTAATGCACTGTTTTTGTGCAAGCAGTGCTCGATGTGCATCGTAAGAGTTACCCCAAATACAATGACATACCTGAGCAATGAGTTTACATATCCATGATATGCTTGAACAGCTACCTTTTTATCACTAATTTTTGTGAGCCTCCATAGAGCATATGAAAATGAGTCATTTTTTTTACATAGCTGATCAATGTGTTCACTCCAACTACATTTATCATCTAATAAGATACCTAGAAATTTTGTTTGGCATGATTCATCAATTTTTTCATTTAAGAAATTAACAGTTAAGGGTTGTTTAATACCATTATGGTTTATAAATTGTATATATGTCGTCTTACTAAGATTTGCCTTTAAATTATTATTATTCAACCATGTCATAATATTGTTTATTGTTTTGTTTATTTCATCATTATATACATCAACGTCAGAACAAGGTACAAAAATCGATACGTCATCAGCAAATAGCATACAGTCATATTTCGTCACTTCTGGTAAATCATTTATATAAAGTAGAAACAAGAGTGGTCCTAAGACGCTTCCCTGAGGTACACCCACTTTATTACATTTAAATCGCGATCTGTAAGGATTTAATTCTCTCTTAGAATTAATTTTACTTACTTCAACGAGTTGCATTCTATTATTCAAGTGGCTACAAAGCCAGTTATTTGGTAGCCCTCTTTTCCTCTCCATCTATCTCTCTCCCGAGCAATTTGCTGCCATCCGCTTAAGAAATTCTCGATGTCATCCCGCCATCTCTTCCTTGGTCTACCTCTACGTCTTCTTCCCTCTAGGTTGTAGATGTCGGCGTCAAGACTGCCAGACTCAAGTGGGATTGGGCGGGACATGTGTGCCGCATGCAAGCAGATAAATGGGCCCATATGGTCACCTTGTGGGTACTAGAGGGAAGATGACTAATATGAAATGCAATAAATGACATCAATCACATCCAAAGATTTGCAAAATGACCGGCCTGAATTCAGCGCCTTCCAGCGACCTTGGTCAGGTCGTCAGACCACCTTGTGGGGCGGGTGTCCTACGCTTCGTTTGCCTGTACGTGGTCGCCATTCGAGAACCTTTTTGCCCCATCGGCCATCGGTTCGTCGTGCTTTGTATCCCGCCCACTGCCATTTCAACGAGATAATCCGCTGGGCTGTGTCAGTGACGTTCTCCTATGAATTTCCTCATTTTTGATTCGATCACGTAGAGAAACACCGAGCATAGCCCTTTTCATAGCCCGTTGCCGACCTTGAGCCTTTTTATGAGACCATAAGGGACCACGTTTCAGAGCCATAAGTCATCACTGGTAACACACATTGGTTGTATACTTTAGTCTTAAGACACTGAGGTATTTTTGACGAGAAGACACTGCGTAGCTTCCCGAACGCTGCCTAGCCTAATCGGATTCTTCTTCGAAAGGCCTCTTCCTCGAAGGGAACTTCCTGCCTGGATCAATTGACCCAGGCACATAGATATACTTGTCTACAACTTCGAGAGCGGAGCTCTCAACACAAACGGTAGGGGTGCCACATGAGCATTCGACACTACTTTTGTTTTGTCCTTGAAGGCCAGGCCAATTTCCAGTGCAACGGTAAACAGTTTCGGAGATATAATGCCTCCCTGTCTTACACCTCTCTGCAGTGTATTGCCCTCGTGCACTGCTCCGGTACTCGGACTGATATAGTGGCGTTACTGTATGTAAGCATTTTAACACTTTGATTTACCCATAATCAATACGGCATCGCTGGAGAGTCGATCGAATCAAAGGTTTTTTCATAGTTCACTAACTCCAAGCATAACGGCCGGTCATACTCCTTCGTCTTCTTTATAACCTGCCGCAGCGTAAGAATACTATCCATGGTGTTTTTGACAGTTCCGTAAAATTTAAGATAATTGTATCACAAATTCTTATCGTGTGTGTTAGTGACTAACACTAGTGTCAGAGTTTTTAAACCGCATTTTAAAAAGATGACTTGTACTCTCTACTCTTTCGCTAATCTCCTTGGAACGCGGCAGAGCGTTAGTGTGGGATGCCACATGCGTTGACACACTGGGACCTCTCATCTCAGGGGATCAGTCTCGAGAGACGGTTCGGTTGCTGAAAACGCTGAGATCGCCAAGCGCCGCAAACATAGTTCTTTAAATAATGACTATATTTTTGTGCCGTTTGGCGTGGAGACTTTCGGACCTTGGGGCCCCGGTGCTAGGGGTCTCCTTAAGAGATCTCTCCAAGACTAATCTGCCCCGCTGGTGACAAGAGGGCTGGCTGTTTTTTCGCACAACGAATCAGTATTGTGATACAACGCGGCAATGCGGCCAGCATTCTTGAATTATGCCACGTGGGCACAATTTTTTTGACTAAATTAGTAGTTAACTTTTTTCTGTGTGTATATTTGTAAAAAAAATTATCCTTCTTATTCCAATAAAAGCCTTCTCTACTAAAAGTTAGTCATCATTCATCATCATTTCAGTCGCACGACGTTCACTGCTAGACATAGGCCTCTCCCAAAGATTTCCAAAATGACCGATCAAGAGCGGCCAGCATCCAGCGCTTTCCAGCGACCCTGGTCAGGTCATCTGACCACCCTGTAGGTGGATACCCTACGCTTCGCTTGCCAGTACGCGGTCGCCATTCAAGAACCTTTTTGCCTTATCGGCCATCGGTTCGTCACGCTATGTATCCCGCCCACTGCCACTTCAACGAGCTAATCCGCTTGGCTATGTCAGTGACTTTTGTTCTCCTACGAATTTCCTCATTTCTGATTCGATCACGCAGGGAAACACCAAGCATAGCCCTCTCCATAGCGCGTTGAGCGACCTTGAGCTTTCTTACGAGACCCATAGTAAGGGACTACGTTTCAGAGCCACAAGTCATCTCTACTAAAAGTAAGTTAGTTAATTTTATGGAACAGGCAAGTAATATTTTGCACTGTATAGGCTTTCATTATAATTTTTGCTCATTCTTTTGGTTGGCGGTAGAGAATAAGTGTAAAATCCATGGTATTATCTACTCTACCATCTTAAAATCAACGCTAATTGCTTTTGTACCATTGTGGTCAACAAAGATTTAATAAAGACGACCTCCTTGGCGTAGTGATCACCATGCTATTCCGCCACACAGAGGTTCCAGGGTCGATTCCCTGTCAGGGCAAGTTGGAAAATGGCCTTTTTCAAATTGCCTTGGCTCTTGGATCTTTATCTATATATGTATTTTTTATAAAATAAAATATCGTTGAGTTAGTATCATACAACACAGGTTTGAAACTTATTTAGGGGTTAGCTCAATCAGTGTAATTTGTACATATTGGTTTTTATTATGTATTATTTATATAAAATAATGAAAAAAGAACAAAAGTTCTTACCATGAACAGTCACAAAAGCAAGGACGAAAACGAAAATGGTTTTAAGCAACTTCATTTTAGATGTCTTTACTCGTTCAGTTTTGAAAAATTCTCTCAGTATTAGCTTTCATATATTTAAGACTCTATCAGTTTTTTCAATTAAGCATGCATTTTAGGCATGGATTATTAACAGGAGATTTGAAATGTTTTCGATTACTTTCAATTTGTTCCAATAGTAATGGTATGTATTTGAGTATGACTATATCCATACTTTTTTATACACTAGCTGTTGCCCGCGACTTCGTCCGCGTGGAATAGTTAATTTGGGAATCATATTTATTTTTTGTTTACAAACCTACCTCCTCAGCTTTATTATAAATTACCTATAGCTGTTACCCACGAATTATTTTAGACGATTTAGTTACATACTCTTAATCAATAACACATTTATTTGGTTATAGATTATGTTGATACAACTCTGACAAATAATTTGTAAAAGTGCATTAATTTCGACCAAATTTGATTATCATAAAAACGGTTATTGTGAGTTACTCTTAAAAGATATACTGTCGATGACATTTTTTTAGTTAATTTAAAGGGGAATAATTCTTTCATACATATTTTTTGGGTATCTCAAACAGTTCAAAGATGTATAATTTTCCCCGTTTTTTCCACATTTTCAACTGTTTCTTCACTTCTATTAGTCGCAACGCGATTTTTTATAGCCTTTAGCCTTCCTCGATAAATGACCTATCTAACAACAAAAAGAATTTTTCAATTCGAACCAGTAGTTCCTGAGATAATCGCGTTCAAACAAACAAACAAACAAATACACAAAAAAACTCTTCAGCTGTATAATATTAAGTATAGATATAATAAAACATTTAAAAAATGTGTCTGTACAATGAATATACTTCAAAAAAATTGGGGCGATGGATATATAGTAATATTAGTAAGAATTAAAAAAAAAATGTTTGTCTGTTTTATGTTGAAATACAAGACCTATTCAAATGAAACTTTTTTGTTGTATAGCTGTTAAGCCTGGGCAACATATAGGGTATCATTGATTTTGGAAAATGGAACACCTGATGCAGAACCATAGTGATTCAGCTAAACTATAAGAAACATAAAAATGACGCCTATGCAAAAGTTGTTTACGCTGATGAGCATTTTCCGGAGTCATAAAGCCTACGCGAACAAAGTCGCGGGCTTCGGCCAGTTATAAAGTAAAGCTGTAATAAATAAATAAATATATAGGGACAAATTACACTGATTGAGCTAGCCCCAAAGTAAGTTCGAGACTTGTGTTATGGGATACTACTCAACAATGCTATATTTTATAACAAATACGTATTATAGATATACATCCAAGACCCAGGACAATTTGAAAAAGGCCATTTTCCAACTTGCCCTAACCGGGGATCGAACCCGGGACCTCTGGTAATATTTGGTCATTCTGTACTGTGATTTTAAACTCCCAGGAATATTTTGATACACGACCTCCGTAGTGTAGTCAACACACTAGACCACCAATCCCGAGGTCCTGGGTTCGATCCTCACTTGGGACAAGTTGGTAAATGCCCACCGACTTTTTAGGGTTCCGTACTCAAAGAGGTTAAGAACTTAGCGGAAGAAAGAGAGACATGGAAAGCACTCCACCGACAAGAGCCCAGCTCTTAAATATAAGAAGAAGAAGACCCAAAGGCTAAAAACGGGACCCTATTACTAAGGCTTCGCTGTCTGCTCGTCCGTCCGTCTGTCCGTCTGTCCGTCTGACTGTCACAAGGCAGAATCTTAAGAACCGCGATAGCTAGACAGTCAAAATTTTCACAAATTATGTATTTCTATTGCCGCTATAACAACAAATACTTAAAATAAAATAAAATAAATATTAAAGGGGAGCTCCCATATAACAACCGTATTTTTTTGCCCTTTTTTGCTTGATATCAACAATGGCATACCTGTTGCCAGTAGGCACCTGAAATATTCACAAAATACTCAGTTGTATTTTTATTTAAAATAAATATTTAAGGGGGGGCTCCCAACTCCCAAAAAAAAACTATAATGGTACGGAACCCTTCGTGCGCGAGTCCGACTCGCACTTGGCTGTTTTTTTTAAATTGTCCTGCTTTTCGGGTGTTTATTTATAATATGTATTTATTTTGAAATATAGTGCCGTTGAGTTAGTATCCCATAATACAAGTTAAAACTTCCTTTGGGGCTACCTCAATCATTGTATATTACTAATCCCATCATTGGGAGGTTTTGGAACGTAGTTCCTTATCGCGCGTTGCGAAAGGAGGCTAGACGGAAAAAATTAAGACCAAAATTTGTAACGACACTTTTTGCTATAGTTGGCGTGCGCGTGTTTCTCTGTCTGTGTCTCTCTCTCTCTCTCTCTCTCTCTCATAGAATGCAAGCCAGTTATTTTCATTTCGTCTTTCTATTTCATCGCATACGCGATAGAAAGATATGAAACGTCTAGGTGAATATAACTGTAGGTTATTAGCATTGTGCCATCTGAGTTAAACTTAATTGTATCGTAGCGAAAGTCGCTATTCCTTTAATTGATTTTTCGGAGTGAATCTTCTGTACTTGTACTATTATGTATTCTGTAACATCAAATTTGCGACTGGCGCTGTGGAGCCGCGAAACGTATTTATATGAACGTGTTCTGTGAGCTGATTGGTGCAAAATATTGTATGGTAGATACTGTAGGAAACCAAAATTTTGTATATAAAAGCAGTCTCGAAATAAAGGAAATCATTCCATTCCGTCCACTGGTCTTTTTACTTACCTCCAAACAGGTAGTAACCCTTACAACTTTCTCAGAATCACCTGTTGGTTCATCATCATCATCATCATCAGGTCTTTTTAGTCTCCGCTGCAGGAGCACGACCCAATTACTACTAGATAGCCATACATGGTCAGAGCAGTCAGAGGATTTGGCCTACAGTTTCCACGCAGGCCAGACGGGTTGAAGAGGTCTCATTGATGTTTTCTAAGCTTTGTCTAAGAAACTGCCTCCGTGGTGTAGTGGTTAGAGCGTTCGGCTCATACCCGGAGGTCGCGGGTTCGATTCCCGGCGGGGGCAACGACTTTGCGTTGTTGTCCTAGTTTGGTTAGGACATTGCAGGCTGATCACCTGATTGTCTGATAAGTAAGATGATCCGTGCTTCGGAGGGCACGTTAAGCCGTCGGTCCCGGTCACTGTCTTTGACATTGGTCGTTACCTAAAACCATGTCAGAGGCCTTTAAGGCGGTTTAAAAACTCTGACACTAGTGTTAGTCACTAACACACACGATAAGAAGAAGAAGCTTTGTCTAGCTTGTATTTCCTAAGTCGACTTCTGCAACATCCACGAGAAGACTTCGAGTGGTCCTATTTTACTCTCCCGGATACCACACGGCAAACCTGTTGGTTGACTGGTAGAAAAGGTCCCAGGCCTTTAGTCCGCCATTTACAAGTATATTGTCATCATCATCAGGTCTTTTTGTCTTCACTGCAGGAGCACAACCTTCTCTGTACTACCAGAACCATACTTGCCCAGAGCAGCCAGATGCTTTGGTAAAGTATATTGTAATGAAGATAAATAATTTAAAAAATATATATATATTAGTTTGCTGAAAAATAATTTTCTTTATGTTTTTAAAATTTTTTGCTTTGCTACTGGCCTTTCACATTGATCGAAAAAAATAAATAAATCTGTTGCTTTTTTCGTGCGCAGGGGCCTTACTTTAAATTTTATCAAAACCGTAATGGATTCGTTCCGTTTTGATTTAAATTTATGATAATATTGTTTCAAATCGCACCATGAACTCTTTAAACAAGATTGTTATATTCCTGCTTAGTTAAGTGATGTGACAGAACGAATGAATGAGAGTAAGATAACGCTGTGTGTTTTGTATAGATCCATTAAGTTCTTTAGCCCGAAGCGTTATCTCATTTGTCAAGGTAGCATCTCTAGCAAAGGTAGCACATCTTAATAAATGAGATTATTAGTAAAAAACAAAATTCTGAACCCAGTATCGTTAAACATCGAAGGTACGAGTTAGTCGCGAATACAGAAGAATGTGCGTAGGAAAATCTTAAATCTTAATTACCGCGCATTAAAATTCAAGTTTCAATATACTTATAGACGATAATGCTTCGACATAACTGCCTTCGTGGTGTAGTCGTTAGAGCGTTCGGCTCATACCCGGAGGTCGCGGGTTCGATTCCCGGCGGGGGCAACCACTTTGTGTTGTTGTCCTAGTTTGATTAGGACATTGTAGGCTGATCACCTGATTGTCTGATAAGTAAGATGATCCGTGCTTCGGAGGGCACGTTAAGCCGTCGGTCCCGGTCACTGTCTTTGACATTGGTCGTTACCTAAAAAAATGTCAGAGGCCTTTATGGCGGTTTAAAAACTCTTGACACTAGTGTTAGTTGCTAACACACACGATAAGAAGAAGAAGTGCGCAGACGCCGGCCCTAAAGCTATACATAATTTGTTACCTCTTCAAGCTTAAACTACTGAACCGATTTGGATAAAATTGGGATGGATATAGTTTAAGACTCGGGGAAGGACATAGGGTACTCTTTATTCTGAAATTCCCACGGGGAGCGAAGCCCGCGGGTACAGCTAGAAGTCATTCATAAAACTAATCTATATTTTGAACTTCTTGCAACTTCGCTAAGTACGCGGGCGCACGCGACGGTTTCAGTCTATCTCTGTCACAAACGGTACGTGCGACAGAGACAGGTGACCCGCTACGGATTCTGCTATCTCTTTCGCATTTAGAGTTTGTGACAGAGATAGACTTCGGTCTAGCCTGCCCGCCGCGTGCGCCCGCGTAACTTAGCGAAGGCCCTAATACCTTTCCACTTTGTCTTTCTTACAACTTTGCCGCTCGCGACGTTATGACGTGTAACGACTAACGTCCGATGAGCAAACTTTCAAGTTCTTTTTTTTAAATTATGTTACGGCTCTGGATACTAATATTTTTGATCCCATCTTTATTTTTTCACGTCTTCTTTATTACTTACCCGAATTGAACAATCAAAGGTTGATGCAGGTCCTTACGTGAATCAGTGACGTCAAATTTATTTTTATTTCGCTGTGTCTTCGTCAGTTTTGTCATGAAATAAGTTTTTTTGACAAGCATTTATTGTGAGACCGAAGTACTTATTAAGACAAATGAAATAAGCACAAACTCGATATAGTTGTGTCGTTTTATTACTGAGTTCCATCAACAACCTTCCATCTCCGTGATCAGACCCAAGACATCATCTACCATAAAGTGCTCGTCAAGACAACACAGTTGTTTTATAACTGAGTTCCGTCGAATATCTCCCGGCTTCATCATGAGAACAGCTCAGTGGCTTCATAATTTTGAACTGTCATCCAACGTACCCAAGTATGCAAAATTTCAGCTAAATCAGTTGAGAATAACTGATTGAAAATTGAGTTGCAAGATTTGACCTAAACAAATATACATACATACAAGATATATTGTAAGTTAAAAAGCTTATAAATAAACACATGACATGACACTTTCATTTTTAATGCAACTGAATGAATAAGTAGGTAAACATTTTCAGTAACATTCCTTTTGTTATAATAGAGAATATGCACGTATTTTCTCGATTTGCTTAATAAAATCCTGATTAACCACAGTAAACAAATATGGAAGAATTTATAACTTAATCAGTGACGAACTTATGATACTTTAAAGTTTCAATCAGAAAGAGAAGTCCGATATGGACTGGTGACGTCAAAGTCCATGTGGTCTTTACATTTGCTACAGAAAAAAGCGTTCTTGCGAGAGAGATAGACATCTCTCTCGTTCATTTTTCAATCAATTTTGAGTCTGTTTTCACTGTTAGTACTTTAATTTTGAATATTTATAGATAAACTGGTTAGATAAAGCATTTTTTCATGCATATTCCCTATTGTTTCCAATTATTAAATAATATAAAAGTACTATTGAGGTTTCGCGCAGCACATGGCTCCGTCTATTTCTAGACCGTCGTCATCACAGGTGTAAAACAATTCAGAACCTTCACAGTAAGAGTTCAGAGCGTAAGGTTGACATTCTCCCCCGTTTCGAACGCACTGCGAGTTTGGCCACGCTATGTCATCTTCTTCTTCTATGTATGCTGAAAAAGACGGAGTCCTGTTATTTAAAAAATGCTAATGACTCCCATGCTGGTCTAGGAGAAATGAAAAAACTTAGAATGTACCAGCTGCTTCTCTTCCCGCGCAGATCGTAAAAGCCGATCGAGGGAATGGGCGAAAATGCGAATCATGTTAACAGGCGATGCGGCTAGCAACCCGTCACTGTATTGATTTCTTTTCCATCTTCTCGCCCACTACGACGCTAAAAGTGGCTTTTGGGTCTTGCGGTCCTGGGTTCTGCATAGAGCCGCAAGTCCCAAAATGCTCTGTCTGCCCCATTAGGGATAAAGACGTGATAGTATGTATGTATGTATGCTAATGAAAAATGATCTTTTGAAAAATAACATTACAAACAGACAGTTCGTAATTATTTGACAAACATCTCATGTCGAAACAAGGAAATAGAATTTTTTTACGGGGTCGAAAAATAATATTCCTAATAAGTAATCATATGACAAAAACAGATTTCGCTAATGTTTTTATTAGCATTTTAAATGTTTAACCATAATTTCAAAAATAATATACTTCGTTTGTTAAATACTATTCTGCCGTGTGGTTTTTGGCAGAGAAGAATAGGACAACTCCAAGTCTTCCCGTGGATGTCGAAGAAGGCGACTTAGGGAAAAACAAGCTAAATAAAGCTTATAAACATCAATGAGGCCTCTCCAATCCACATGGCCAATATGGAGAGTGTAGGTTAAATCCCTTGGCTGCTCTGGCTAAGTATGGATCTGGTAGTACAGATAGCATCTTGCTCCTGCAGCGAGACTAAAAAAGACCTGAATAATGATGATAACTTACCATTAACAGTCACAAAAGCGACGACGATAAAAAAAAAGGTTTTAAGCAACATTTTTGGCTGTCGTTACTCGTATCTTCCTATACACTGTTTAAAGTTTTCATATATACTCGTACTTTTCTCATTAGTTATCAGCTTGTCAAATTTTTCAATTAAGCATTAATTTAAGTCATGAGTCAATAACATGCGAGTTTGTGTCTTCAATTATTGTCATAATTATAACAAATGAAAGGGCTCATTATGAATGAGGATCTCAAATATATTTTTGATTTACCGCGCGTTGCGAAAGGGAGCTAACGGAAAAAATTAAGACCAAAAGTTGTAACGACACTTTTTGCTATAGTTGTAAGCCGTGTGGCGTGCGTGTGTTTCTCTGTCTGTCTCTCTCTCTCTCATTAATTGAAAGGAACTTCGTGCCATTCGGGTCCATTCGGTCCATTCGGGTCCCTTGACACCTCTCAAGTTTTTTTGTAAAATAAATAGTTTTGATTTTATTCATGAACGAAGACGAAAATTGCCCCCCCCCCTGATCTCTAAAACTACTGAGACTAAAATTTTGAAAAAAAATATTACAAGATGTACCAAATTCGTTGTGGATTACATGAAATCCTATAAGAATTCTATCAATTGAATTGTAATCAACTTACGGAAAATAATTTACTTAAACATCACTGTATAGCAATGGTAGTAGTTAACTCGCCTTTTACTGTGATTATTTAAAATGTAATTGACTTTGGCATTGTACGGAACCCTCTCCACTTGAGTCCAACTCGCACTTGACCGGTTTATTTTTTAATGACTGCCTATTGCCCACTGCTGGGCAAAAAGCCTCTCCTCTAGGCTTCCAATTACCTCTGTTGGTCGCTTTCTCCGCTTTCTCCATCCCTTTCAAAATTTAGCAGATCATTCGACCACCGAAAAGTAAAGTACCCGCAACCGATGGGCATGTATGAAGGAATTGATGAGTTTAGATGAAGCAAAAGGGGTTTGTCAGGATTGTAGAAAGTGGACTCCACAGTCTCTACCTACCCCTGTGAGAAACAGGCGTGATATTATGTATGTATGTATGTATTTCTCCGACTACCTCCTTCTTGGTCTTCTTCTCTGTCCCTTGCGATCCGTCGAAGACGAGACAGCGGCGCTATGAGCCCAACTTACCTGACGTCAGACATGTCCATCCGTAGTTAATTTATAATGTATAGAGGTATATGTATAGAGGGAATGGGCAAAAATGCGAATCATATTAACAGGCGATGCGGCTAGCAACCCATCACTGTATTGATTGCTCTTCCATCTTCTTGCCCACCATGACGCTAAAAGTGGCTTTTTGGTCTTGCGGCCCTGGGCTGTGCATAGAGCCGCAAGACCCAAAACGCTCTGTCTGCCCCATTAGGGATAAAGACGTGATAGTATGTATGTATATCTGACTCGATCCGTCTGTTTGATACCTAGCTTGCTACGCTCCATGGCTCGTTGGCAAACCTGCAGCCAGGCCTGTGTCACTCCCCGTTTAGGTATAGACAATATTTTTACATTTTTACTATGCGCGCGGCGACCACAGTAGGAAATTCAGTGCACGATCAGTGAATAAAAAAACACAATAATTGAAATCTTTTTTAATGCAAGCTTACTGATTAAGTATAACTTTTCAGCAATATGCCTTTTGTCATAATTGTCTTCACATGGGATCTGTTTTAACCAGTGGATTTATACAGGTAACGTTGAAGTTGTTTCGAGCAGCACATGGCTCCGAGTTGGATGTGTCCGTTGTTATCACAGGTATACGGCAATCGTACACCATTATTACTACACACCGCATTCGGATAGAACGGCTCACATTGTCCACCGTTTAGAACGCAATGCGAGTTAGGCCATGTTGTATAAGCTGAAAAAACAGTGGCCTGTCATTTAAGTTGCTCGAAATAAATGTTAATTTTTTTATTTAACAAAAAGTGAATGACAAATAATCATTGAAATTATAATAGTTGGCCAAATGCTTTTCGGGCCACGCGCAGTGTAGGGTTCCGTAGTTGAGAATGCCAATTTTGAGTTTATGCCATAAAAAAAGTCGAAAAACTAATTTTCTATTGAATTTGTATGACATTTTCCTTTTTCGAGTATATTTTATTAGTTAGTCGCCTATAACTTTTAAAGTACCTGGGCGACCAAGCTTTGCTCGGTTACATCTCAAACATTTACTACATTTTTTTAAACTTGTCTAAAAACAATACAAAATAAAAAAATATAAATAAACTTGAACATAAAAAAAACAAAAGTAAGTCACAGATTGGAATTCAAACCCGTAACTCTTTCTAGCGGTCCGCATCTCTAAACCGCTGAGCAAAAACCTATAGCGGCCGACGCGACGAAATTAGCAACCATATTCTGCGTGGAAAGAAAAACGCATGGAAACTCGAAAACACGCGTTTTCCCAAACATGAGACTAATCTAGATCGATTGCTTACCCCCAAAAACCCCCATATACCAATTTTCAGCGAAATCGTTAGAGCCGTTTTCGAGATCACAGTAATTTATAAATAAATAAATAAATATACAAGAATTGCTCGTTTAAAAGTATAAGATTTGTAAACCCTTCATAGCTCATTTATATAAACTTCGTTATATATACTACTGTTATTAATTTTTTCGCATATGCAATGCAATGAATGTAAGCATATGCTTACACGCTAATATATGGTCAAGTATCCTCTCGCTGTCTATATATATAGCCAGCGAGAGGATACTTGACTCTAACAACTTGCACTATAAAACTAAATATTTTAGAAACGGGTCTCTAAATCCAGAAATGGTGTTCACAAGCTGACTATATTTTTGAAAGATAAAGTCTAAGTAAAACCGCGACCGGACAGACAGACATGGCAAAACTGTGAGGGTTTCTTGTTTACTACAGAACCCTTAAAAGAAATCGTTGAAAAAAACTAAATACATAAACCGCAAATATTTCAAATGTTAAAATATAATTCCCTATTTGACTAAGTTTGAACTTCGTTTGCCAAATTCTATTTAGCCGTTAGGTTTTCGGCAGAGTAGAATAGGACCACTTTGCGTGAAATATGTAGGGTAAATCCTCTGGCTGCTGTATAACACAGAGGATCGTGCTCCTGCAGCGAAGATAAAAAAGCCCAGAAGATGAGAGTGATGACAATAATGACAATAATAATAACTTACCATTAACAGTCACAAAAGCGAGGACGACGACAAAAAAGGTTTTAAGAAACATTTTAATGGCTGTAGCTACTCGTATCTACTCTTTTAAAGTTTTCATATTTGCTTTTATATACTCGAACCTACCTAATTAGTTAAGAGCTTATCAAATTTTTCAATTAAGTGTGCATATTAGTCATGGGTTAATAACACGAGAGTTGATGTCTTCAATTATTATCTACTAGCTATCGCCCGTAGCTTTGTTCAAAGTTCTTTTTTTATAGCTGTCTATCTCCCGCTGCTGGGTAAAAGCCTCTCCTCTACGCTTCCAATTACCTCTGTTGATCGCTTTCTCCTTTCCATTCACTGCCCTTCCCTTCAAAATTTTGGACATCAACCGACCATGTGACGTCGGCCCTCGTGCTCCGCACCGCACCTCACTGCACCGCACCCCGCGCTGCCCATATAAAAGCGGTAGCGAGCACTACTCGTGAAGCCGGGCAGCGGTACACCAAAACTGAGTACTTCCTATCACCCTGGGTCAACGAATCTCGTGGCCTGTCACCTACGACCCCTTATCTGTGACTATTTGCAGTGCTCATTACCTAAATTGTTAAAATTTGAATTAAAGAGTTTGGTATTCTTAATATTGTTTCTCTTAAATAAATCTTATCGTAACAGTGGCGCCACAACAGAGGATTCACCACGAGATTCGTTGATCTTCTAAATGTTGTAAATGTGTTTTGTGTGCTTCATTTCGTCCAAAAATGGTATGTATTAGTGTTTATGTTAAATTATGGTGTTTTCGTTCCGTCACTGGTGAAGTGCAGTGCATAATTATATACCTAATATAACATATCTAATTCCTTTGTCCGCGCGGTGCTACCGTTCGACCACGTTCCCGTGCGTTCGTGCAGCGTGGTGTATCTTATTCCACTTTAACTTAATTAATCTCATGTAATAACATCCTTGCTGTTAAACCTTTTTGGACGAAATCAAATTACATTTTTTTTCTTTTTGCTGCACATAATTTTTCTGGTTTCGTAGCTGCTCCACACATTTTTTGTTGGATACTATGGCCTATACCATTTAATTTACTTTATTAAATAAATCTGAACTCGAATACGTTACGCCTTTCCCTGTTTCTGTTGGGAGCTCCACCCTAGAAGTTGTAGACCAGTATATCTACCTGGGTCAATTGATCCAGGCAAAAAGTTCCAGCTTCGAGGAAGAGGTCTTTTGATGAATTCGACTAGGCTGGGCAGCGTTTTGAAAATTGCGTAGTGTTTTATCGTCTAGAATACTAATAAGACGAAAGTGTCAATCAATGTGTGTTACAAGTGATGATTTATGGCTCTGAAACGTGGTCCCTTACTATAGGTCTCATAAGAAGGTTCAAGATCGCTCAACGGGCTATTGAGAGGACTATGCTCGGTGTTTCTCTACGTGATCGAATCAGAAATGAGGAGATCCGTAGAAGAACGAAAGTCACTGACATAGCCAAGCGGATTAGCTCATTAAAGTGGCAGTGGGCGGGGCACATAGCGCGAAGAATCGATGGCCGATTGAGCAGAAAGGTTCTCGAATGGCGGCTACGTACCGGCAAGCGCAGCGTAGAACACCTACCTGCTAGATGGTCAGACGACCTGCGCAATGTTGCAGGAAAGCTCTGGATGCAGACCGCTTCCGATCGGTCGTTTTGGAAATCCTTGGGAAGACCTATGTCCAGCAGTGGACTTCCTGTGGCTGATATGATGATGATGATGATGATGAACTCGAATATGAGGTTAAAATAAGAGATGGTGATTCCTCAAAGTGTACTGTGGAGGAGTTACTAATTAATTACTAAACTTTCATCTAGTTCTCCTTCAGAGGACATTTTAGAATCATGTTTTACGGTCAAAGAGGATGTTTCTGCGGTAAATAATTCATTATAATGAGTGAAAAATAATGTGTGAAAAGCCTTGCAATCTAAATTTGATAAAAATCTTTACTCTAGAACTGATTCTATTCTCAGCCACGTTTTTAATAGGTTATCACGCATTGACGTCATCTCAATTAGTGATACTCAACAATTTCATTCGGTTTGGATCGAGTTCCATTCCATTTCCGAAATTATCTCGTCCTTAACTTCTCCTAAACCTGTAGTATCGAGCGGAGTCGAGTCACAAATCTTGGATGAAAAATTCTATGATGCATTAACCTACGATTGTTAATTTAAATATAACGGCAAATCGTGTGTGCGCGCCTCTATCCAAAAAGTTAACGAATTTATGTCATGTAGAAGCATTCCAGATAGCAAAATCTTTTCTCTCACTTTTGAGATCTCTTATTTTATAAAACTCTATGGTTCCAAATTACAAATATACTTTTAACAAATGGCGGACTTAATGCTAAGAGCATTTTCTCATAGTAAACCATTCATTCAGTCATCTTTTCGGACGATGCACTTCATTGGTATCGTTCTATTAAGGACAGCGTTGGTACTTGGGACGACCTTTGTAAATTACTTAAGCGTGATTTTAGTCCGCATAATTACGACGATAAACTAATGGCGGAAAAAAAGACTTCGTTCTCAGGGCGAGAAAGAGAACATAACCTTATATACAGCAAAAATGCAAGGATTATTTTCCCGTTTGGATGAGCCTGTCAGCGAGTCAGTCAAATTGAACATTTTGTTAAATAACACTAGGCCTTGTTACACTAATTGCCTTCTGACTGGGGTGGTTTCAGATATTTCTTCGCTAGTTAGCGTTTGCAGAAAGTTATAATAATATCAAAGTCATAGTAATAATTTTTCTGAACCACCTTAGGTTAATTCTAGCTTTTGGCGACTGAATTGGCCTATGTTGACTCCGATTCCTGTAATGTAAATTATTTTAAAAATTTTAATCCAGCATCTTCTTACAATTTTTATAAGGATCGCCAAATTAATGCTGTTGCTAATCCTACTAATACTAAACAATTTCGCCTAAGATGTAGAAATGACTCGCACAACTTATCATCTTGTACTCAGCCTCGTTTTCCTATTTGCTTTTAATGTAGTTTGAAAGGTTTTAAAGTCTTTAATTGTCCAAACTGTAATAAAAACAATGAACCTTCAAAAAACGTACTGTAAGTTCCGATTGGGGACAGTCCAAAATAAAAAGTCTAACTAGTAAAACTGAATGGCATAACTAGCTAAATCATGTATCCAATTTCTATAATTAAACTTTCCTCAATCCTAAATACAAACACACAGCCTCCCTATATCCCTGTAATATTAAATGGAAAAACACCATTGGATTACTTGATTCTGGGTCTTGCGCAACTATACTTGGTAACACTTCTTATCTTCTTTTGAAACATTTGGAATTGAGTGGTTCTAAGCCTTTAGGTTTTACCACTGCTGGTGGCGAGCAATATTCTTCACTCGGCTCAGTGGTAATTCCAATTCAATTTCAAAATAAAACTGTTTCTCTTGTTACTCACATTATGCCTGACATTAAAAATCCTTTGATTCTGGGTATGGATTTTTTGAGAGGTTTTAGTTTGTTTCCGGCTTATTTGGGAATCATCTCACTTCAAAATAAACTTGAAACTAGAACCGCGGTGGTGCAGAACGACGCCGTTGGTAAATTAATTTCATTTGAGAATTTAACCGACGATTGTATAACTAAAAAATTGGCCAAGTGCGTGTCGGGCCACGCGCAGTGTAGAGTTCCGTAGTTGCGAATGCCAAATTTGATTTCATGCCACTAAAGACGTCTAAAAAAGAATTATCAATTAAATTTGTATGAAATTTTCTTTTTCCGAGTAAAATTTATGAGTTGATCGCCAGTAACTTTTTAATTTGTTTACCCAACTTAACTCTGATAGTTTTCCTTTCAAATACATTGTATTATACTATAGCTGTTAATTTTCTTACGTGGTCATATATAACCGCTTAGCAGAAAGAGGCCCCCCTCCATCTGCTCCAACTGGACACTGGCCTCCAACAAAAATTTACTCTTTAAACCTAAATATTTCAGAAACTGATCAATAAATCGAAAAATGGTGTTAACAAGCTCACCATCTTTTTGAAAGACCTATTCAACAATAACCTACACAATGTGTTTGTCGAAAAAAAAATTTGACTACCACATTACTTACATGGCAGCTACAATAAAAAAAATCCGCATTTTATTTTACGACTTTTTTGCCATGATTTACATACATATTCATGCAAAATTACAGCTTTCTAGTACTTATAATTTCTGATTAGGACCGCGGACGGAGAGACAGACAGACAGAAAGACAGAAATGGCGAAACTATAAGGGTTCCTTGTTAACTACGGAACCCTAAAAAGTTGCTTATAGTTAACTTTATATTGCCGAGATATTGAGATGCTAAATACATATCTAATTTAGATTTTTCAAAATGTTTTTGGCAAACTTTAATAAAAAAAGAGGATCGTTGCAAAACGTCATTTTACATTCCTACGCGTGGTAAATTCCCGGTCCAGAATTTAAAAACACAGTTTTTTTAAAATATCTACGACATAATTTGTGTCTCGGATTCATTCGATAGCTATATTACACTATTGACAAAAATACTAGAAAAATTAAAATATGCTAACCTCACAATAAATCTCGACAAACGTAATTTTTTCAGTAATAAACTAAAAAACTTGGGCTATGTTGTGGATTCGGAAGGCCTTAATGCCGATCCCGAAAAGGTAGAATCAATAAAAAACTACCACAAACCTTATAACAAAAAGGAGGTCCGTTGCTTTCTAGGCGCTGCGTCGTGGTATAGAAGGTTTATACCTAACTTTAATGCGCTGGCATCTCCCTTGAATAAACTAACTCCTAATGGTAAAAACTCTCCTGCGTTCAATTGGTCGCGAGAGGCTGACGCAGCTTTAAATAAATTAAAGGATTGTTATTGTAAAAAAAAATACAATACGTGACACTATTGTTTTTAATGACTGACTAAGTAGGTATACATTTTCAGCAACGTGCCTTTTGCTATATTATTATTATTAGCAAAAGACATATATAAGTATTTTTTTCCATTCAAAAGTACAGTTGAGGTTTCGCGCAGCACATGGCTCCAAACACTTCTTGACCGTTGTCATCACAAGTTAAAAGCAATTCAGCAACTTCACACTTTGCAAACCGATGGAAAGGTTGACATTGTCCCCCGTTTCGAACGCACTGCGAGTTTGGCCATGCTATGTATGCTGAAAAAGACGGTGTCCTGTTTTTTGACAAAATGCTAATGAAAAATGATCATTTGAAAAATAACATTACAAAAAGTCAGTTTGTAATCATTTGACAAACATCTCATTTCGCAATAATATAATCTATACATATAATAAAACAGTAAAAAAAGTGTGTCTGTACATTAAATATATTTCCAAAAAAATTATTGGGAGCGATGGAGACGTAGTAATAGAGTAAGAATTTTTAAAAAAATGTCTGTCTGTTTGTCTGTTTGTCTGTTTGTACACGCTAATCTCCGGAAATACTGGACGGATTCGAATGAAACTTTTTTGTTATATAGCTATTAAGCCTGGGCAACATATAGGGTATAAATAATTTTGGAAAATGGAACGCCTGATGCAGAACCATAATGGTCCAGCTAAACTAAAAGAGATATAAAAATGCCGCCTTAGTAAAAGTTGTTTAGGCTGATGAGCATTTTCCAGAGACGAAGTCCACGCGAACGAAGTCGTGGGCTTCAGCTAGTAAGTAATATTTAGACAAAATAGAGATTTCGCAAATGTTTAACTTTACAAATACTTTAAAGAATGGAAACTCCCGTTCCCACGCGTTTTGGTACAAAAGTTGGCTATTGCAATATAGCGCGGCAATGCCGCTAGTGTACTAGGTACCATTGCACTGAAAACGTTAAGGGGCGAGTTTTGAATATTGACACTGACGTAATTTTTTTTTTTAATTTTTAATATTTTTTAAATGTTATGGATCATATTTTAATATATAAAATATTATATTTTAAAGTACTGCTCTGGTATAATGACGATAATGATGATGATAACTTACCATTAATATTTACAAAAGTGACGACGATGTCTAAAAAGAATTTAAGCAACACTTTTTTTGGCTGTCGTTACTCGTATCTATCTATAGAGCTACACTATTTGAAGTTTTCATATTTGCTTTTTTATACTCGTACCTTCCTAATTAGTTAGCAGCTTGTCAAATTCAATTAAGTATGCATTTAATCATGGACGACTAACATTGGAATCTAAAAGTCTTCAATTATTGTCCTAATTATGTATATCAAATAAAGAGCTCATTATGAGGATCTCAATTTTTTTTTGCCATATAAATAAATTTGATTTTATTAATAGAAGAAGACGAAAATTTACCATTCCTTTAATCTCGGAAACCAACTAGCCTAAAATTAAAAAAAACACAAAAAATATAGCTCATCGCTTATAGATTACAGGAAAATCTACAAGAATTCTAAGAATTGAAAATAAAGTAGTACAGTCAACATAATGTTCACTTACGGAAAATAGTTCACTAATACACTACTAGATAGAGCTAGTAGTAGTTAACTGTAATTATTTCAAATTGACTTTGGCATTGCACGGAACCCTCTCCACTTCAGTTCAACTCGCATTAGACCGGTTTATTTTTTTAATCGCTGCCTATCTCCCACTGCTTGGCAAAAGCCCCTCCTCTACGTTTCTAATCGCCTCAGTTGGTCGCTTTCTCCATTCCCTTTCAAAATTTATCACAAAAAAAACAACATTCCCATACTATTTGCCCGGGCGGTTGCACACTTTTGTATAGAAATGTCGAGGTTTTTTTTGGTTGTTATTTTTATTTAATTATACCATAGTGGTTCAGTATAGCCCGTGATTTGATATATAATGAGTATGACTCTTCCACGTTGTATAGAATTGCGAATGTGTGCATGATCGTGGTACCCTAAGCTATATTGAGATCTTGAAATGTGTCTCTAATTATAGAACCCAAGTTCCTAACACGTTTTACTATACGCGCAGCCATCGTCTGGTTGCTGGCTCCTCGACAGCGGGTAACATTCAAGTGGGAGATCGTTGATTTGCATTTTGTAGATTGATTTTTAGTTTTTATCTGAGTTCCAAAAAGCAAAAGGTTATCAATTCATCGCGCGATCTTTATTTTTTATGTATGTTTCTCCAATATTTGAAAATGCCTGAACCGATTTATATTTTTTTTTCTTTGTTTTAAAGGGTTGTTTTATGTTTATACGGTTGTAGAGTTTAGCGATGAAGTCAAATTTAAGTTTTCAAAAATTATTACTAAGCGACTTGGTTAATATGAAATTCTTTTTATTTTGCTAAAAGAGCACTTGCCTTCAGTATAGGAACCTATAAAGTGCTTGCTTAGCTAGGAGGCTCATATCTTCCTGTATCAACTCACAATGGCACTCTATAAACGTACCTATTATATTTTCAACCACATAATTCGCAAGCAGAATTGAATTCAATTGTTCTTTCGGCCGGTTCTGGCTAAAAAGTGGAAGATAGACTGACTAATTGGAGATAAAATCGTGACGTTTTTATGACTAATAACGTCTGACCAGCAAAACGTCAAGGTCACGTTGTGTGAATCCGTGGCTTCAAGTACATTTATTATCTTCATTATTTTGTATCTCCTTTGAGAATCATGGGTCTTTTCACCCCGGTCCTTTGAGAGGCTTGCGTGGGGATACAGATCCAACACGTAGAGGCCCTTGGGAGAAGTTGTTGTCATGTGGCGCTCCCGCCAAAACCTATTACTGGATATACCTATAAAAGGTGTACCCTTAGGTTTTGGCAGAAGAAAAATCTATTGAATGAAAATGGGCAAGGTTTAAGGGTTATGGAATGACTTTGGGATGGACTAATGCTGGGTTATTGCAATAGAAACGTCACCTGCCATAATCATAATTACTGACTATTATAGGCAGGTGGTGGCTTGCCGCCCATCTTCATTATTATTGTTAATCAAAAATAAAAATAAAACACAATAATGTACAGCTTTTTTAATGCAGCTGATTAAATACAACTTTTCAGCAACATGCCTTTTGTCATAATTGTCTTCACATGGGACCTGTTTTAGCCAGTGGATTTATACAAGTACCGTTGAGGTTGTTTCGAGCAGCACATGGTTCCGACTTGGAGGTGTCCGTTGTTATCACAGGTATACGGCAATCGTACACCATTATTACTACACACCGCATTCTGATAGAACGGCTCACATTGTCCACCGTTTAGAACGCATTGCGAGTTAGGCCATGTTGTATAAGCTGAAAAAACAGTGTCTCGTCACATAAGTTGTCCGAAATAAATGTTTCTATTAATTTTTTTATTTAACAAAAAGTAAATAACAAATGATTATTTGAAATTATAATAATTTGCAAAATGCTTATCGGGCCACGCGCAGTGTAGGGTTCCGTAGTTGCAAATGCCAATTTTGAGTGTATGCCATTAAAAAAGTCGAAAAACTAATTTTCTATTGAATTTGTATGTTATTTTCCTTTTTCGAGTATATTTTATAAGTAAGTCGCCTATAAACTTTTAATTTGTAAACCCTTCATAGCTCATTCATTTAAACTTCGTTATATATACTACTGTTATTAATTTTTTCGCGTGACCATATATTAGCGTGTAAGCATACAGCGAGAGGATACTCGACTCTAACAACTTGCACTATAAAGCTAAATATTTCAGAAACGGGTCTCTAAATCCAAAAATGGTATTCACAAGCTGACTATATTTTTCAAAAATAAAGTCTGAGTAAAACCGCGACCGGACTGACAGACATGGCAAAACTGTAAGGGTTCCTTGTTTACTACAGAACCCTTAAAAGTAATCGTTGACAAAAACTAAATACATAAACCGCAAATATTTCAAATGTTAAAATACAATTCTAAAACTATTCATTTGACTATGTTTGTACTTCGTTTGCCAATTTCAATTCAGCCGTTTGGTTTTTGGCAGAGTAGAATAGGACCACTTTAAAGTCTTTCCGTGGATGGCGTAGAAGGTGACTTAGAAATTAAAACTAAAACAAATTTAGAAACGTTAATGAATTTTCTCCAATCCAGACGGGTCGGAGAGCCCATTGATGATAAGCAGGCCAAGGATTTGACCTACTCTCTCATCTATGCTGGCCGTCTGACCAGCGTGAAATGTGTAGGGTAAATCCTCTGGCTGCTGTATAATACAGAGGGTCGTGCTCTTGCAGCGAAGATTACAAAGGCCTTATGATGATAATAATGACAATAGTAACTTACCATTAACAGTCACAAAAGCGAGGACGACGACAAAAAAGGTTTTAAGAAACATTTTTAATGGCTGTTTCTACTCGTATCTACTCTTTTAAAGTTTTCATATTTGCCTTTATATACTCGAACCTACCTAATTAGTTAACAGCTTATCAAATTTTTCAATTAATTGCATTTTAGTCATGGGTTAATAACACAAGAGTTGATGACTTCAATTATTGTCTACTAGCTATCGCCCGTAGCTTTGTTCAAAGACTTTTTTTTATAGCTGTCTATCTCCCAATGCTGGGTAAGAGCCTCTCTTCTCAGCTTCCAATTACCTCTGTTGATCGCTTTCTCCTTTCCATTCACTTCCCTTCCCTTCAAACTTTCGGACATCATCCGACCATGTGACGACGGCCCTCCTGCTCCGCTCCGCGTCTCACCGCACCGCACCCCACGCCGCCCATATAAAAGCGTTAGCAAGCTGGACCTCTTCCTGGCGTGCCGTGGCAGCAAAACGTCAAGTACCTGGGGGTGCAGCTCGACAGACGCCTTAGCCTGAACACCCAAGTCGACGGGACAGTAGCATCAGCGAAGATAGCCCGAGAGAAATTCCGCCCAGTACTCTCCTTCCGTCCCCGCTACGGACGCGGCTTGGGATTTACAAGTCGTACGTGAGATCCCGCCTCACATACGCGGCCCTTGCGTGGTTCGCATTCTGCTCGGAGACTAACAAACGTCGTCTCAGCGCCCAAGAAAATCTTAGTCTCCACGCGGTCGTCGGGGCCCCCGACGACCGCCCCAGTTACGTGAGGAACGCCGTGATCCACCGGGACTTAAAATGGGAGGGTCTGGACAACTTTGTCTCTCGGTAAGCGAGGGACATGTACTCAGAGGCGTACCACTCGGCGCACCCCCATCTCAGTGGATTGCGCCCCTGCACGCCCGCCCACCGGACCGCAAGTACAAGCCCTCGCCCCGCGATGCCACCATCTCATCGACAGCCGAGCGAAGAGTCGCTACAGCAGCGACGCCCGACCTGAACCCCAGCACTAAGACGCCCGACGTGGCCGCCACGGCCACTACCCTGTGCCCCGCCTGTAGTTGCAGGCGGTGGCAGCACTTCACTATAGAGGGCCACAGCCCTGATCAGCATCTCCACTTCTGCCTTCGGCGGAATTTGGGAAGAACCACCGACTCGACCTCTTCCTTTTTCAACTACTCGTAAAGCCGGGCAGCAGTACACCAAAGCTGAGTACTTCCTATCACCCTGGATCAACGTATCTCGTGGCCTGCTAACTGCACATAATTTTTCTGGTTTCGTAGATGCTTTACACTATTTTTTTGGATACGAAGGCCTATAACATTAACTTTACTTTATTCTCGAATATGAGGTTGAAATAAGAGGTGGTGATTCCTCAAAGTATACTGTGGAGGAGTTACGTAAATTAATTACTAAACTTTCATCTAGTTCTCCTTCAGAGGACATTTTAGAATTATGTTTTACGGTCGAAGTACAGAAAGTCGAGGATATTTCTGTAGTAAATAATTCATTATTACAAGTGAAATGTAACGGAAAACCTTGCAATCTAAATTAGATAAAAATCTTTACTCTAGAACTAATTCTATTCTCAGCCACGTTTTCAATAGGTTATCACGCATTGACGTCACCTCAATTAGTGATACTCAAAAAAAAACTCGAAAAAGCATTATTATTTGTCAATTGTTTCTACCAAGTTCCTAACACGTGGCTAACTTACTGAATTTACTATACGCGCAGCCATCGCCTGGTTGCTGGCTTCTCGATAGCGGATGACATTCGAATGGGAGATTGTTGTTTTGCATTTTGTAGATTGATCTTTAGTTTTTATTTGAGTTCAAAAAAAGCAAGAGGTTATCAATTTATAGCGCGATCTTTATTTTTTATGTATGTTTCCCCAATATTTGAAGACGCCTGGACCGATTTATAATCTTTTTTCTTTGTTTTAAATGGTATACTTCTTATGTTTATACGGTTGTAGAGTTTAGGGATGAAGTCAAGTTTCAGAGTCAAAAATTATTATTAAGCGATTTGGTTAATATGTAATTTTTTTATTTTGCTAAAAGAGCACTTGCCTTCAATATAGGAACGTATAAAGTGCTTGCGTAGCTAGGAGGCTCATATCTTCCTATATCAACTCACAATGGCACTCTGTTAACATTCAACATCTCAGAATTGAATTCAATTGTTCTTTCGGCCGGATCTAGCTAAAAAGTGGATGATAGACTCGACTAATTGGAGATAAAATCGTGACGTTTTTATGAAGAAAAACGTCTGACCAGCAAAACGTCAAGCTCACGTTGTGTGAATCCGTACCTTCAAGTACATTTATTATCTTTATTTTTTTGTATCTCCTTTGAGAATTATGGGTCTTTTCACCCCGGTCCTTTGAGAGGCTTGCGTGGAGATACAGATCCAACACGTAGAGGCCCTTTGGAGAAGTTGTTGTTATGTGGCGCTCCCGCCAAAACCTATTCCTGAATATATTTATGAAAGGTGTACCCTTGAATAGGTTTTGTCAGAAGAAAAATCTATTGAATGAAAATGGGAAACGTTTAAGGGTTATGGAATGAATTTGGGATGGACTAATGCTAGGTTATTGCAATAGAAACGTCACCTGCCATAATCATGATAACTGACTATTATAGGCAGGTGGTGGCTTGCCGCCCATCTTGATTTTTATTGTTTATCAAAAATAAAAAAATCACAATAATTGACACATTTTTTAATACAGAGCTGAGTGATTAAGTACAACTTTTCAGCAACATGCCTTTTGTCATAATGGTCTTCACATGGGACTGGTTTTAACCAGTGTATTTGTACAGGTAACGTTGAGGTGGTTTTGAGCAGCACGTGGCTCCATCTACGGGGCTACCGTTGTTATCACAGGTATATGGCAAATGTACGCCATGATTACTACACTCGAAATTCGAATACAACGGCTCACATTGTCCACCATTTCGACTGCATTGCGAGGTAGGCCATGCCGTATATGCTAAAAAAGCAGTGTCTCGTCATTTCATTATCATCATCAGGTATTTTGTCTCCAAAGCAAGAGCACGACCCTCTCTGTACTACCAGAGCCATACTTGACCAAAGCAGCCAGAGGACTTGGCCTACACTCCTACACTCTGACGCGGAGAAGTCGCATTGATATTTATAAGCTTTGTTTAGCTTGTATTCCCTAAGTCGCCTTTTACGACTTCCACGAGAGGACTCGGAGTGACCCTATTCTACTCGCCGGGAACCACACTGTCTCGTCATTAAAGTTGTCCGAAATAAATGATTTTATTTTATATTTCTTTATTTAACAAAAAGTGAATGACAAATGATCGTTTGAAATTATAATTATTAGCCAAGCGCGTGTCGGGCCACGCGCAGTGTAGGGTTCCGTAGTTGCAAATGCCAATTTTGAGTTTATGCCATTAAAAAAGTGTTTTTTTTTTCACGTGTTCATATATAACTATTTAGGAAATAGAGGCACTTGTGATATTTCATTTGTTATATTTGTTTTCTCTTAGTTTGTAAGATTCTTCTCTAATAATTGTTCTTTGTAGATACACACGTGTTTTGGATTGCAACCAGTTTTTAATGATTTTTTGTGCAGTTTTGCAATAGTTGTAATCTGTTTTGTGGGATAATACAAAAAAAAAATTTAACTCTAACGAAAATTTGCACGAAACCAAATATTTCAGAAACAGGCCTCTAACTCGTAATATGGTGTTGACAAGTTCACTACATTTTTACCAGTTTTTTGGCATAATTTAAATGCATACTTATACCAAATTACAGCTTTCTAGTACTAATAGTCTCTAAGTAAAACCGCGAACGGACAGACGTAGAGACAGAAGACATAGCGAAACTATATAAGTGTTCCTTGTTTACTACAGAACCCTAACAAGTAATCATTGACAAAATTGAATACATAAATTGCAAGTGAATAATATGCAAATATATCAAATGTTAAAATACAATTCCTAAAATACTCGTTTGACTAAGTTTGTTCTTCGTATGCCGAATTCTATTCCGGCAGAGTAGAAAAGGACCACTCTAAATCTCCGTGAATGTCGTAGAAGGCGACTTAAAAATAAAATCTAAACCAAGTTTACTCGTAGAAACGTCAATGAGGCTTATCCAATGCAGACGGGTCGGAGAGGCCCCATTGATGTTTTCGCAGCTCAAGAAATTGGCCTACACTCTCCTCTACACTGGCCATTTGGCAGGCGTGAAAAGTGTAGGCCAAATCTTATGGCTGCTCTGGCCAAGTACGGCTCTGGTAAAATAGAGAGTGTTGAGCTCAGCAGTGGATACTAAAAAACCGGCCAAGTGCGAATCGGATTCGCGCAACAAGGGTTCCGTACCATTATCTATAAAATATCGCGTTTGTTGTATGGGAGCCCAATTTTAATATTTATTTTATTGTGTTTTTAGTATTTGTTGTTATAGCGGCAATAGAAATACATTATTTATGAAAATTTTAACTGTCTAGCTAACGCGGTTCTAGAGATACAGCCTGGTGACGGACAGATAGACAGACGGACAGACGAACAGACGCACAGACAGCGGAGTTTTAGTAATAGGGTCCCGTTTTTACCCTTTGGGCACGGAACCCTAAAAAAGGCCTTATGATGATGATAAAGACAATAATAACTTACCATTAACAGTCACAAAAGCGAGGACGACGACAAAAAAGGTTTTAAGAAACATTTTTATGGCTTTTTCTACTGGTATCTACTGTTTTAAAGTTTTCATATTTGCTTTTATATACTCGAACCTACCTAATTAGTTAAAAGCCTGTCAAATTTTTCAATTAAGTGTGCATTTTAGTCATGGATTCATAACATGGGAATTGAGTCTTCAATTATTGACTACTAACTATCGCCCGTAGCTTTGTTTAAAGTTTATTTTTAATTGCTGTCTTTCTTTCAGTGCTAGGAAAAAGCCTCTCTTCTACGCTTTTAATTACCTCTGTTGGTCGCTTTCCCCTTTCAATTCCCTTCCCTTCAAAATTACTAAAATCATCTGACCACCTCGTTCTTGTTCTGCCTCTGCCGATTTCCATCTGCTCTTGTCTCATGAAGTTTCATTCAAATCCATTTAGCTATTTTGACGTTACAGCTGAACCAATGAACCAACCTCCATACATTATCCATCCGTATAAAATTTCGTACTTATGAGTACTAATGAGAATGGTTGTTTCGTAAATTAACTATTACCTAGCACGCTGTGTTCTTCCAAATTTCTAATAAGTGGCCAACTTAATTACTTTAATGTAACGTCGTCCTCGTTGCTTGCCTGCCTGGTAACGGGTAGTGACATCCTAATTTGAGATTTTAGGTTTACATTTGTCGACAGATATGTATCTTTCGTATTAATTATGAAACTTGTTACATACGATGACATAATATAATGTAGAGAGAAAGAAATGTTTTTTTTTTGTACAAGCAGCTTATGTTATAAATTATAAACGATTTAAGACTTCTTCTTATTTTGCTGAAAGAGTACTATGCTTGAACATACGTAAAGAGTACTTGTCTGGCTAGGAGGTTCAAAATCAACCCGTATGGACTAACTTTAACACTCTATGAACGTTTCTTCAATCGAAAATTATGACCGTCTTCTTATCGTGTCAGTGGCTCACATTTCAAATATTGTTCTTTCAGTATATTACTACTTTTACGCCTTCCTGCGAGGCAGCGTATAGGTCAAACATGGTACAGCTGGTGGGGCACACCACACTAGCACCACAGGTATGGCACTTCATAGAAACGGAGTAACATATATAGGTATACCGCGTACTACTACTACAAACGAAACCATATGTCTGTGCACACGTCAAATATGTCAGTTAAACAATCAGGGCCGCCACCACAGAATTTGTTGTTTTGCTTACCTGTTTTTATCACTCTAAAATCTGTAAAATTTTCGTTCTTTATTGTTTCCATGGATAAAAATTATAATATTCACAATTTTTCACCATTATGACTTAATAATCCTAACGCGTAACGTCAACGTGTGACTAGCAACAACCCTGTTTTACAGGCGCTTACAAGGCCCAAAAACGTGGGAGGGATTGCGGGGATACCAGAAGCGGGGGACGGTGTGAGTTTCCGTTCTATATGTAATACTATTATTAATTTTAGTCAATGTAGCGCCACTGCCCCAGATTATGCCTACATCGACCCACCTCACTTTGAAAACGCCCTCCATGTAGAATGTGGCCCATGGTAGTTTATGACCTTAGCTCCGTAGCTTCCCTGAAGGTTGGACGTAATCGGGGTGTGGAGCATACTGTTCCTACCAGATTTATACATACATACATACATACTATCACGTCTTTATCCCTAATGGGGCAGACAGAGCATTTTGGGTCTTGCAGTTCTATGCAGAGCCCAGGGCCGCAAGACCCAAAAGCCACTTTTAGCGTCATGGTGGGCGAGAAGATGGAAAAGCAATCAATACAGTGATGGGTTGCTAGCCGCATCGCCTGTTAACATGATTTACATTTTTGCCCATACCCTCGATCGGCTTTTACGATCTGCGTGGGAAGAGAAGCAGCTGGTACATTCTAAGTTTTTTTATTTCTCCCAGACCAGCATGGGAGCCAGACCAGATTTATAATCTAGAAGAATTCGGTTGGTCTTTAAGTGGGACAGTATTATATATACAGACGATGGCTCAAAATAATGATCGTGACCTTTTATGATGAATAACGTCTGAATAGCAAAACGTCAAGGCCACGTTACGTGAATCCGTGACGTCAAACTAAATTTTATATCGCTTCATCTTCGTCATTTTAACCAATCTCAAAAAAAATCGGGTTGTCAATTCGTTTGTATATGTGTTTTTTATGTAAGAGTATTTTCTTCGATTACTCAAGGACGCCTGGATCAATTTAGATATTTTTTGTCACATGGTTCCATTTTTTTTTGTCAATATCGGTTGTGTAGCTTACGGTTGACCGCTAAAGTCGGTTCTTAGTCTTGAAATAAAAAAAGACGTGTGGCACTCGGGGACTGCCGCGGTAAAGCTATTGCAAACAAGGAAGGACGGCAACGTCGCAAACGGACGACGGAGACGAAGCGGCAACCTACATGGTAGGCGGAGTGGGGAGAGCGTAAGGTTTTTTCGTTACGGAATTTCTGGATTCGCTCCCCGCGCTCAAGGCCCGCGATAGAAGCTATGCAATAGCTTAAAAAATAAAACACATGAAGTGACACTTTTTTAATACAACTGATTGATTGAGCATAATTTTTCAGCAACATGCCTTTTCTCTTTATTTTTTCCCCATTGGAAGAATTATGTGACCCCATTGGCCTAAGTTTGTTTCATCCGAGCAGCATATGACTTCGACCGTTAATTCACTACCTTTATCACATGGGTACGGTAGCTGGACACCTTCACACTGACCAGGCATAAAGAACGGTTCACACTTGCCACCATTTCGCACGCATTGCGACAAAGGCCAACCATAAGGGTACGCTGAAAAAACAAAGGGTTTTGTTAATTTTTAACTCTGTTTAGTCCCATTGGGTAGATGAATGGGTAAAGAAAATAGAACTCCGGGAGTGCCGACAGAAGTCACAAGTCGAACAACTACGTGTGTATTTTTTGAATCTTCGGTAATGTTTCAAATTTTTAGATTTTTCTTGCAAGCTTTTAATAGGTTAACAAAAAGACCTAGAGTAAAAAATAATTGTTCATCTCATCTACTCGGAAAACGATGTTTTTATCCATCGAACTAAAGTTACTGCTGATTCTTGCGGGATTAAAAGTGAAAAAGAAAATCTTACGGGAATAAAACACGATTTGAAAACGGAACACGAGTGGAATTTATGTAAAATCAGCCATAAATTTAGTTTTAATACAATAAAAAATGGATATGTACAGATTTCGTTTTTTTTTTAAATTTGGAAATATTGGAATACATATCATCGTCAACATGGATGAATGTAGGTAAAAATGTTTATGTTCATTGCTTCGAAAAAAAAAGAAATAATTTTAAGAAGCGCAATTTTTGTCTTTGGTATAAAGTAATTACAGAAGTTAAAACTTCGGTTATATTGTGTTTATTTGTGTAAATTTGAATACTTTTTTGTAAGTTTAAGCCGATAGTGAACATCAAGTTTATAGGTTTTTATTTAAGCTATTGCATAGCTTCTATCGCGGGCCTTGAGCGCGGGGACCGAATCCAGGAATTCCGTAACGAAAAAACCTCACGCTCTCCCCACTCCCCACTTGCCGCTTCGTCTCCGTCGTCTGATTGCGACATTGCCACCCTTCCTTGTTTGCAATAGCTTTACCGCGGCAGTCCCCGAGTGCCACACGTCTTTTTTTATGAACCTGTAATGTCCCATTGTTGGGCAAAGGCCTCCCCTCTAGTCTTCCACAAACTTCTATCAGTGGCGATGGTTTGCCAGTTCTTTTCATGGGCCATTAGTTCGTCTGACCACCGTGTTCGAGGGCGGCCTCTTTTTCGTCGCCAGCCTGCAGGGACCCAATCTGATGTTATTTTAGCCCATCTATCCGGATGCATTCTGCTCACATGACCAGCCCATTCCCACTTGAGCTCGGCTGCTTTCCTAGTTTATAGTTACAATAAAAAAAATATAAACGACCACTCAATCAAAGTTATAAGCTTAGTGAACATTATTTTAGAAGTCAGTTCTGAAAAATTATTTCTTAGTATTTATTATTATTATTTACTGTTAAAAATGACACTAAATAAAGGTTAGTTGTCGGATCTTTTATTAGGTATTGTAGATGTTCTATTTTTTTCATATTCTGTTTTGTTATTATTCTGTTTCATATCTATTTGCTAGTTTTTCTCATAGATGGCGTTGAAAAGTAGAGTGTGCTACTCGCGTACGGTAATATTTTTATCTCGTGCGTTATACGTGAATCCTCGCTTCACTCAGAATTGCACCGTAAAATCACTCGCTTCGCTCGTGATTCAACTGTGTTGTCCTCCCTTTCTCTGGATTCAAAGTAGCGCCTTTACACCTTGTAGCACAATCTACTATTATTCTGATGACTTAGGCCCAATCACAGATAAGACTAGCTGGGCCTTGTAACCTCATCTTTTAATTTATGTAGCCTTCTGCCGTTAGTGTAGTGTAGGTAATTATATATAAATGTACCACACTCTTTCCGTAAACCTTCCGCTTGTTCATCACCCGAGATACAGACTATGTCTAGTTCGGGGATGGACTCCCGGATGGGGAATGGACTGGGCGCTTTTAGCTTATGTATCTCCACCTTTTATACCTACGCTATAATATTACCTACTACATTCTGTTAAAATGTTTTTGGCAAATAAAGAATATTATTATTATTATTAGATGAAATATACCATTTTATACACATACATACATACTATCACGTCTTTATCGCTGCTTGGACAGTTTCAACAAGCCCGTTGTTTAACTCGTCCACTGAAACGCAATCCTTCGAAGCGATTGGAGAGTTCTATTTGAAAGCTCTCGGGGTTTTGGATCTGACTCTGCGATGGTCGTAGCGCAGACTTCATCAACTTGGACCTTTTGAGTCGGAGACTGATACTCATGATGCCTCTCAAAATTCGGTGATCGCTGCCGGTTTTAATCCTGTTGATCACGGAGACATCATTGAATATCTGCCTCTTGGTCGTCAGGAAGAAGTCTATCTCGTTCTTGACAGGGGGCTGGTCGTTTTTACTAGGACCTATCCAGGTCCACTTCCTCTGTGGAAGCTTTTTGAAGAAAGAGTTCATCGCAAAGAGTCCCTCTTCCTCCAGAAAATCAGCCAGCCTATGTCCCCTGTCGTTACGCTCGCCATATCCAAATTGCCCCACCCTTGTCTCTCCATCGCGTCCCTTGCCCAGTTTTGCGTTAAAGTCCCCCATAATAACCGTAAACTGGGTTTTGGAGGCATGTATGGCCCTACTAATGTCCTCATACACGACCTCAACCTCTGCATCTGAGTGTTTTCCGGTTGGCATATACACCTGTATAACCTTCAGCGAGTATCTTTTCGATACTCTGAGTATCAGGTATATTACCCTGCTGGAAACACTATCGATAGTAACTAAGTTATTTACGAGGGACCTGTGGACGAGAAACCCGACACCATGCTGAGACTTTATTTCGTCTCCTTCCCGGTGATAGAGTAGGTTACCGGACTCCAGGGTCGTCGTGCCCTCGCCCTCTCTTCGGACTTCAGACAACCCTACAATATCCCAACGTAACCTACTCATTTCCTCTTCTACCTCAGCCAGTTTTTCGTCCAGCCTCAAAGTGCGGACGTTGTGCGTTACCAGGGCCAGTTTTCGCCGTGGGTGGTAGCCCGATCTCATCCGGAGATTCTTATTAGCACCCCCTGCCCCGCCGTTACCATGATCGCTACCGGAGCCAGGAATAGCGGGGCCACCGGGTACTGGGGGCCTGGTCTTTTTTTGTTCCTCCATTAGGGGGTTTTGCCATACTCGCCACGCTTGGCAGACGGGTTGGCGAGCGCAGTGTTCACTGAGAAAAAAATAAGCTGGCAAAGCGTCAATAAAAGCGTTGTTAAATATTTATAATTACTGCAACTAAACACTTGACATACACTAACAAAGGGTAAATTATGCCCAAGGCAATCTTTTTATGGTCAGATATTTATTGTACCTGCTGCGGCTTCGGAAATTTTAACCGTGTAACAATGTTGAATAACGTTGTTAATACTCGAATATTAATATAGGTGTTTATAGTATAACAAAATAACTTCTAACAAAACTAAAGTTGCTGTCATGTTTAATTGATGCATCGCTGGGTCAACAATACTCAAAAGTAACAAAATATTAGGGTGTTCGTTTAACAAGTGAACTAGTGTATCGTGACAAAATACTAGTGCCGTTTTGCCGTGGTTTAAACTCAGGCGCTTAGTTTGTTCGCGAGTGTTCGATCGCGTACAGCGTTTACTGCAGTCGTGAAACTGTTTGTGGAGTTTTACATTCTATGTATCTAAATTTCATCATGGAGTGCAGTAATGTAATCAAATCGTTTTGTGAATCCAATGGTGTGCGGTGTCGTACCATGTTCGAGCGTGTGGTGCACATTACGGCGAATAATATCGGTGCGGCTGGTTCGATGTGTCTATCTGTGCAGTGAACAGTAAACAATTGGGATAAACGTAACTTGTGATGAAAAATCAGACACAAAAGCATGAGGTGTAAGTACCTGTCAGTAGTGGGAGATATAAACATTTTTTATAATTATTATTGTACCTAATACTTTGATACTGTAGTACAAATAAAAATAGATTGTCAAAATAATTTTGTTTGAATCAGCAGCAGCTGTCCTAACGTTGTTTGGTAATAAGTTGCCCCAAATCAATTAATTGTAAGGTTTACAAGGATGGCGATAAAGGTAAACAAAATGCAAGTTAAAATATTTTATATAGTTATATAATTGTCTTGCGACCCTTTTTGAACATTATACCCTTTTTTTGCTACAAAATGTAAGTTTTGAGATTTTAACTTTACCTGTTCCGGCACCCATAATTAGGCAGAGTAGATATACATAATATTAGCCTATTTTATTTTTAAGCTCTTCCTATTTTCCTTTTGCTATTTTGTAAATGTGATTTACCCAACCGTTTTCATGTCCGTTCTTGAATCTGGTCACTAGCTGTAAATTATCTTTTCTTTCTTTTACATTTGTTGACATAAATAAGTACTACAAAAATATGATGTGTAATACTACCGCAATTAATATAAAAGGTGAATTGGTGCCTTTTACATTCCTTAAAAATGCTCAAAGGATTGTTAAAGGCACCAATGAAAAGCCTTACCCATGATATTGATCACGGCAGAAAACACAACTTTCTTTTGTATTGCTCATGTCAACGAATTCAAAAGAAAGAAAAGATAATTTACGAATGTGGCCAGATTTAAGAACGGTCATGAAAGGGGTTGGTTAAATTGCTGAAGCAGCAAAAAGAAGACAGCTACAGGCACAAAGTTACATTTTTAGGGAGGCAAAATGGGGAATAGATAAGGTTACAAAGTCAGATTGCTGGGGAAACAAAGTCGGAATGGGTATGGGAACAAAATGATATAGGTATTGGAACAAACGGGAATATGTATGGGAACAAAGTTCAATTGTTAGGGAAACAAATAGGAGTATTTGATATGACAAGATTACACCTTGCTTCTTCAGCGATGTATTATTGTTGCCGAATCAACCCAATTATCGATTTTTATATGGTAACAATTCACTATGGACGGCTCTCAGGGATTAAAGTTTTATTGTTAATTCAACAGTATTTTTTTTCTCAGTGTTGTGTCACTATCAAGCTGCCCGTCGGAAGCCTGTTTTGGTGTTCGTGACGAATATATCCTTTAGTCGCCTCTTACGACATCCACAGGAGGAAAGGGAGTGGTTCCATTCTAGGCCGGAAACCACACGGCTCATCAACTCAAATATAAAAATTTAAAAGAAAATTCTACAAGACTTTTATATTTCGCTATTTGATACTACGGAACCCTTCATGGGCGAGTCCGACTCGCACTTGGCCGCTTATTTTTAACTTACCATCAATAGTCACAAAAGCGAAGGAGACAATAAAAAAGATTTTAAGCAACATCTCTGTTGCTGTCACTATTCCTATCAGACTCTTTTAGAGTTTTCATATTTGCTTTTATATACTTAACTGCCAAATAGGTTAACAGCTTGTAATTTTTTCAATTTAGCATACATTTTAGTCATGGGTGAATAACATGGAAGTTGATGTTTTTAATTATTTTCCACTAGCTACTATATAATTGCCCGTGGCAAAAGTGAAAACGTGGAGAACGTGAAAAAGGAAACCTCACATTGTCCTATTGCTACTATTCCTACTATTCCTATTCCTACTATTTCTACTTTCCTACTAATATTATAAATGCGATAGTGAGTTTGTATATTTGTTTGTTTGTTTATTACCTCTTTACGCTTAAACTACTGAACCGATTTGGATGAAATTTGGCATGGATATAGTTTGAGACTTGGGGAAGGATATAGGGTACTCTTTATCCTGAAATTCCCTCTAGGAGCGAAGCCCGCGGGCACAGCTAGTTTTGGAATAAAAGCAAACATATTCAATTTAATTTCGGAACGAAGATCAAAAAAAATTAATTACTTACAAAAAAAGAGAAGCCCTCTTATTTTTGAAATTGTATGTTCTCTTAAATAATTAAATTGTATAAAGTTTCGAGCGACTTTATTTCTATCCGATTTCCAAAAAAACGAGGTTATCAAATCGTCGCGATATTTTGTTTTTTTTTATGTATAGAGATACTGATACATTTTCACGTCTGTATCCCTGACGGGGTAGACAGAGCCCAGGGCCGTCAGGCCCAAAGGCCACGCTTAGCGTGGTGGTGGGCGTTAAGAGTCCCCCGACCCTAGACTTCTCCATACAAACGTAGTCTACGTTTAATTTTGAAACCACATGTCAGATTCCGGTAAAAATTGGTAATTGTAAAGAAATTGCAATTATCTAGGGTTATAACTGGTTCCTATAGTAAAATTATGAACTGGAAAGAAAATATAACGATTTAGAAGTTACCCATACTAATGGTCAAAAATGATATAAAACACTATATTCTATTTCAAGTTCATATTTTTACTGTCGAAAACTATTATAAACCTAGATAATTGCAATATCGTTGAAATTACAAAATTTTGCCCAAATCGGACATGTCGTTTTGAAATAAAACGTAGACTACGTTTGTATGGAAAGTTGTATTTTGGTCTAGGGTCGGGGGACCCTTAAGATGGAAAAGGAATCAAAATAATGATGGGTTGCTAGCCGCATTGCCTATTACCATGATTTAAATCTCGCCCATTCCCTCGATCGGCTCTTACGATCTGCGCGGGTAGAGAAGCAGCTGGTACATTCTAAGCTTTTTCTTTTCTCCCAGACCAGCATGGAAGAAATGTATGTTTCCAGTTAAACAATTAATCGAAGACAACTTAACCGATTTAGAAAATTACTATTTTTAGAGAAGGTCCCATAGAAATTTGTGATACGATCACTTACGATACTTACTTCTTCATTAGAGTACTTCTAAATAAAACCTGGTAGTTTTTTAAATATTGTATACAAATTGAAAGGGACACACCCTTAATAAATTTAACCACTAGCTGTACTAAATCACTATTGTATAAAGATAAATAAATAAATAAATAGATAATAAAATAACAATCAAAAAACACATACCCATACCCTAAAAATAGGATCCAAGATCCTAAAGTGCCATTTTTAGGGTTCCGTAGCCAAATGGCAAAAACGGAACCCTTATAGATCGGTCATTTTGGAAATCTTTGGGAGAGGCCTATGTCCAGCAGTGGACGTTGTGCGCTGAAATGATGATGATGATGATGATGATAGATTCGTCATGTCTGTCTGTCTGTCTGTCCGTCCGTATTTCACAGCCACTTTTTTCCGAAACTATAGGAACTATACTGTTGAAACTTGGTAAGTAGATGTATTCTGTGAACCGCATTAAGATTTTCATACAAAAAAAAAAACATAACTTTTGGGGGTTCCCCATACATAAAACTGAAATTCAAAAATTTATTTTCATCGAACCCATTCGTGTGGGTGTGTGTATCTATGTATAGGTCTTCAAAAATGATATTGAGGTTTCTTATATCATTTTTTTCTAAACTGAATAGTTTGCGCGGGAGACACTTCCAAAGTGAGAAAATGTGTATCCCCCGTCGTCGATCCCTGTAACTTCTAAAATAAGAATGATAAAACTAAAAAAAATATATGATGTTCATTAACATGAAAACTACCTGAACCTGATCTAGTCAGTATTTTTTTTATTCACGTCATAACCCGCAAATTACCTTTCACTCAACCAATTCAAGTTGAAAAAAAAAAAAACATACTACAAAACTTATATTATGTTACTTGCTGCTACGGAACCCTTCATGGGCGAGGCCAACTCGCACTTGGCCCTTTTTCAATCGCGAAGTCGACGAATGGTTTTTCCATACTAAAAATTTAAACCTCCGAGCGTGCTAAAGAAATATACATACCTAGATACACTCGAAAAATATAACCCTCCTTCTGTCGCAGTCGGATAAAGTAAAACAATAAGTGTTTTACGTCTGACCAGTAATAGTCAGACGTAAAACAACTCTTTCCTATTCAAAACTTTTCTCTACTAGAAGATTTCTAGATACAATTTTATTGCTTAAAATAGTTTTATTTTTTTAAATATCCTCTATAAAACATGTCATAATATATGCAACATCATTTGTCGATTTGGATAACCATCATCAGGCCGAGTGTTACTAACTGCCTCCGTGGTGTAATGGTTAGAGCGTTCGGCTCATACCCGGAGGTCGCGGGTTTGATTCCCGGCCGGGGCAATGACATTTTGTTGTCCTGGTTTGGTTAGGACATTGTAGGCTGATC
Organism: Acrobasis consociella; assembly: GCA_963555685.1. Taxonomy (NCBI): domain Eukaryota; kingdom Metazoa; phylum Arthropoda; class Insecta; order Lepidoptera; family Pyralidae; genus Acrobasis; species Acrobasis consociella. The sequence continues at coordinate 3,160,699 of OY743107.1, forward strand.
ACCTGATTGTCTGATAAGAAAGATGATCCGTGCTTCAGAGGGCACGTTAAGCCGTCGATCCCGGTCACTGTCTTTGACATTGGTCGTTACCTAAAACCATGTCAGAGGCCTTTAAGGCGGTTTAAAACTCTGACACTAGTGTTAGTCACTAACACAAGCGATAAGAAGAAGAAGTCGAATATTAGGCGTAGTGATCCGGCAGTCTCGATGCCCTAAAAACATATCTTAGCAACTAAAATTAGTCAGCATTTTTGGACTGTATATCGTAATTTCGAGTTCGAGAGCAAACGTGAGTAAACCATGAAAATTATTGATAATGTTTTTAGGGTTCCGTAGTAAACAAGAAATGTCCGTCCGCAGTTTTACTCAGAGACTATGAGTAGTCATCATCATCATCATCATCATTTCAGCCGCATAACGTCCACTGCTGGACATAGGCCTCTCCCAAAGATTTACAAAATGACCGATCTAGAGCGGCTTGCATCCAGCGCCTTCCAGCGACCTTGGTTAGGTCGTCAGACCACTTTTTGGGTGGGTGTCCTACGCTTCGCTTGCCTGAACGTAGTCGCCATTCGAGAACCTTTTTGCCCCATCGGCCATCGGTTCGTCGCGCTATGTGTCCCTTACTATAAGTAGTAGAAAGCTGTAATTTGGCAATAGAACGTATAGTAATCATGCCAAAAAAAGTGGCAAAATTAAATGTTGAAATAATTTTTTTGTAGTGTATCTCTTATACAAGTAAAGTCAAGATGATGTTATGTGGCGCTTCCGCCAAGACCTGTTTCTAGATATACCTACAAAAACCCTTGAATAGGTGTCGGCAGGCGCAAAATCTATTGCAAGAAAAACGGAAAATGCGATTGGGATGGATTGATGCCGGGACATTGCAATAGAAACGTCTCCTCCCATAATAGACTAGACTCGATTTCATAGGTATGCAAAGAAAATTTAACAGTGTGCTTTATGGAAACCCACCCACCATATGATTGTCCTTATTTCCTATATTTTATAAAAAATGGTTTGACATCTAAATGACCTCTAAAAGGTAGTCTTTACAAGGCTAAATACTTTGCCTGGATGTGCATTATTGAAAAAGTTACAAAATGTCAAAGTATTTTTTTTTGTGTTGCTAGATAGGTTGTCTTCTAGCAAAATGTAGAACTTTTTAGAAAATTGTTACTTGGCGATCGAATTTGATTTTCAGACAATGCAGATTAAAAAAGTTCTATTTATGAGAAGAAAGATTAGTAAATACTGATGACGTTGCTTGTGTTTTGTGAAAATAAAAAACCTATAAAAATTTAAGATATAATAATCTATGGGGACCCTAGAATAAACTATTACTTTTAATCGATCTTATTATGGTATTAAAACTTATCTGTTGGTATAGTACGGAATACTTAGTTTGCATGTACGACTAGCACTTGGCCGGTTTTTTTTAGTTCGTCAAAAATTATCGGGATATTTTAAAGTGTTCGCCCTGGCAGCACTAAAAGTTTGATTATCATTTGACATTTTTGATATGTATGACGTTGACATTCTTGTTTCTTTTTTGACGCAAAGAATCTATACCTTATTCAGACTACCTTTCGGCTTGGCTTCTCGATTTTTAAAAATATTTATAATAAAATAAATACATAATAATAAAATAAAATAATGAAATTATATTTTTCAAATTAGATGTACTTTCAGAAAAAAATATAAAAAAATATACCTTTATGAAGCTTGCATACCTAAAGGTTAAACTATTTTTACGTTTCACCATAGACTTATACGGCTATTTTTGAGTAAATCACTACTCCGCCAATTTCCATAGAGAATTGAGCTTATACCATGGATAAGATTATGGCGGCCCGAGTGTAACAGCTGACTCTTTGACAGCTATTTACCGAGGCAAACAAGATGGATACAAGAAAGAACCAATGACGACTATGATGATCTGATGATAATATAGATTTTGTTAAAAAGTTTTGTCAATATTTTTAAAATATTGACATATAACCCTGCTCAAAAGAAAAATACGCAGTAAACATAACTTAATATGAGAGAAGCGGACGATTTATTTTAGGTGGTTTATCACAGTCGTTCTGAAATCATTTAGATTTGTCCCGAGTCACAGAATAACTATGCGAGAGTAAATTTACTCTCGTGTAGAGTGGTGAAACGTAAACGAAGTAATCCTAGACTAAATTCTAGGTATAAAGTTATACCAAGGATAGTTATTCTGGAATAAAGTCCTATTTGTTGAAATCGAGTCTAGAGGGTTAACCAACCCTACCTCATCGATAGCAAAATGTGACATATGTTAGGTGTAACATATTAAAAAGATAAGTCCTGATGTACAGGGTAGCCTGGGCATATACTGGCACTATCGAATGGCACGAGTTTAATTTTGACACTTGTAGAGGAATTTAAAAAAAAATGCTACATTAAAATCGGCTTGACTCACGAAAGTACCAGGATTAGGTGAGGCAACTCTATACATTTTGGCACTTCTTGATAAGGACTATCGAATGTACTACGTACCTAATTGCTACTCGATGATTCAAAAAATAATCACTTTTTTGCTTTCTGTTCAAAATGCTCCAGGTTAGGCCCAAGCAACCCTGTACATTAAGACATATCTGTTTAATATGTAACACCCTACATATATCACATTTTGCTACTCGATGAGGTTGGTTTGCATACGGCCCCCTCTTAGTCTATAATCAAGATTAATTACCTAAAATACCACACTTATGTGGGTAGTAATATAGAATACCGCATGCTACAAATGCGTGTATGTGTGTATGTGTGTACTATGTGATAAGAAAATTCGTCAGGATGATTTGAAGTCACGGTAGCACAATTAATAGTGCACTCAGGGCGTTAACGTGAGTGACGTGGGTTCGTCGTGAAATTATTCTTACATACATAAATACATACAAACTATCACGTCTTTATCGCTAACGGGGCAGACAGAGCCCAGAGCCGCAAGACTAAAGGCCGCGTTTAGCGTGATGAAGGAAAAACGAATCAAAATAGGTAGTGGTGGGTTGCTAGCTGTATCGCCTATTACCAGTATTCGCTTTTTGCCCACCCCCTCGATCGGCTTTTACGATCTGCGCGGAAAGAGAACCAGCTAGTACATTCTTAGTTTTTTCTTTTCTTCTAGATCAGCATAAAAGAGAAAAGATGAAATTTTTCTTCTCGTATTTTGAGATGGACAAAATAAAACAATTTGTATTTTATTATGATTTTTTATGTAAAACGTTCAATATTTTTTATTACTATCAAGTCAAAATGGTTCTAATTATGTGTTTTCAAATTATAGTTGATTAGTGAAAACGACGAAATTTAGAGTCATTTTTGAAACGTGGCGTCACTAAACGAATTTTCTTTCCATACAAAAAAAATATCGCTAATAAATTTATTTCTGCTTTTCCTAAAGGCTGACTGGTAAAGAATGCATTAGTATTAAGTCCGCCTTTTGTGTGGTCAGTAAAGATTTAATTAAAAAAAAATATTTAAAAAAAACGTTCGTTTAATGTATTGTATAATTAAAAGTAAGAATGCGCGCAGCACATAGCTCGGAACCTTATGCGCCCGCGGCCATTGGTACAGATGAACGGCAACGTAGCAGTAGCACACTTAGCACCAAACCTCCAGTTCTGACATCGCCCGCCATTTTCTTCGCAATCTTCCACAGTTTCTGCTAAATATAAAAAAAACAAGACAGTTTTAAGAAAATTAAAAGCTAAAACCTGTCTTCAATACCAAACTTCACAAACGGTTTTGATAAAAATTCTAAGGTGCCTCTGGTTTTTGGCTTTGTTCGCTGTCGATGATATTTCTCTGCGTTTTATTTTTGAAGTGAAAACTTCTTTAGCGGCGTTGTGCACTTTTTTTGGAATGGGTAAAAAATGTTAAACTCGCTTCAGGACACGTGACCTGATCGAAAATTCGTAAGACGGATGGAGAGTAGACAGCTGGCGCGGCGTAGGAGAGGGAGTATCCCCCTCTCTTTCTACGGCGCGGCGAAAATGTATGCCTGCGCCTGCTGTTTCGTTTAGGCGGCGCAGGGCGCTTGCGCGAATGTTCGTGTGTGTTTATGTTACAGCGTGCTACGCAGCGCGCTATGGATGATGACAGCTGATGGCTCGACCGTCTGTGTAGTGGCCATACTGCTGTGTTTTCACTTCTGCCGGCACTCCCAGAGTGCACCCGTCGTTTTTTTTAATTTTAAATGTATTATTTAGTTAACTGCGCTCGTAAGTTATATGTAGATTTTTACACACTTTTCAGGATATAGAATATAGGATGGAGTATAATCGGCCGCTGTGATCTATGACTATGAACAAGCCTTTGATTTGATCGAAACGTTGGCCTCTCCAGCTGCTTCAGTCAGTCCAGCGATGCCGTATCGACTGTAGGAATGTCGAGGTGTTTAGGAGTACAGAATCACTGTATGAAGAATATATATTCCATTGCAAAGAGGCGTGAGTCACGGGGACGTCATATTTCTAATTGAGGTGGCAGTAGGCAGGGCACATAGTGCGAAGAACCGATGGTCTATTGGGCATAAGCGGCAAGACCTACCAGCAAGCGCAGCGTAGGACACCTACCTGTTAGGTGGTCAAAGCAAGGTTGCAGGAAGGCGCTGGAAGCAGGCCGCTAGTGATCGCTCGTTTTAAAAATTTATGGGGTAGCCTCTGACCAGCAGTGGACTACCTGCGGCTGATATGATGATAACTTTTTTGATATAATTTCCATGTATTTTTAGGATTATATTTAATTTTAGAGGTTTCTATATAGCAAAAATGTTCAATCGTATTTTGAATATTGTTCGTCTGTGTAGAAAAACCTTAAGCTTTTTCTTCCTTAAAATTTTTAAATTTTTATTGTAGCACTTTTTAAAAACACTTTAAATATTGTGAGCTGTGAACCTACAGCGCTTTAAACTTACCATAATTATTAAACTTGTACGAGGACACAATAACAAAAGTGAAGATGACGAAAAAAAAGGTTTTAATTAACATATTGACAGACTGTAACAGTGTCTGCCACATATAAAAGCTTCCACGATTTCTTTTATACGACTACTTAGCAATTTAGATTTTCCAATTAAGCGTTCATTATAGTCATGGGTTAAAACATGGTAATTGATATTTTCAATTATTCTCAATTCGTTTTGGAAATATAACATTTCTTATCAAGGGAATACATGAATTTTTGTAATAGAGGGCTCTTTAAGTAATAGCGAAGTAAAATTTAAAAAATATACATTCCAATTGATAACCTCTTCTTTTCTTAAGTCTATACATCTATATCTATATCTATACATATAATAAAACAGTAAAAAAAGTGTGTCTGTACATTAAATATATTACCAAAAAAATATTGGGGGCGATGGAGATGTATTAATAGAGTAAGAATTTTAAAAAAAATGTTTGTCTGTTTGTCTGTTTGTACACGCTAATCTCCGGAAATACTGGACGGATTTGAATGAAACTTTTTTTGTTATATAGCTATTAAGCCTGGGCAACATATAGGGTATAAATGGTTAAGAAAAATGGAACGCCCGATGCAGAACCATAATAGTCCAGCTAAACTATAAGAGATATAAAAATGCCGCCTTAGTAAAACAGCCTAATGAGCATTTTCTAGAGACATTAAGTCCACGCGAACGAAGTCGCGGGCTTCGGCTAGTTTGGTTATAAAATGAGAATATACCATCTGATTCTCCGTGGCGTAATGGTCACCATGCCAATCCGCCAACCAAAAGCTCTGTGTTCGATCTTCGTTCAGGGCAAGTTGGAAAATCGCCTTTTTTAAATTGTCCTGTGTGTTGGATGTTTATCTATACAGTATGTTTAAAAAAAAACCTGTCCGATCCGTTAAGGTTATGTTGGGTAGCTTGTGTAAGTTCTATTTATCGGTTCCTCTCATCCCTGAAATCGAAAGAAAAATCTGCGGCTCCATACTAAATTAAATACTTACCATTTGAAAATGTATGAAACTGCAGATTTTTTTTTGATATTTCAGGAATGGGAGAATCCCATAAATATAACCTACACAAGCTACTTAACATTACATTAATGGATCGGACAGGGTTTTTTTAACATATTGTATGTTATATATTTGTTATAAAATAAAGTATCGTTGAGTTAGTATCCCATAACACAAGTCTCGAACTTACTTTGGGGCTAGCTCAATCAGTGTAATTTGTCCCTATAGGTACCTATATTTATTTATTTGCATCTCTGCTCACGCATCGTAAAAGACGATCGAGATGTGGCAGCTATTCTATCACTTATTTGATTCCTTTTTAGGGTTCCGTAGCCAAATGGCAAAAACGGAACCCTTATAGATTCGTCATGTCTGTCTGTCTGTCCGTCCGTATGTCACAGCCACTTTTTTCCGAAACTATAAGACCTATACTGTTGAAACTTGGTAAGTAGATGTATTATGTGAACCGCATTAAGGTTTTGACACAAAAATAGAAAAAAAACAGTAAATTTTGGGGGTTCCCCATACTTAGAACTGAAACTCAAAAATTTATTTTTCATCAAACCCATACGTGTGGGGTATCTATGGATAGGTCTTCAAAAATGATATTGAGTTTTCTAGTAGCATTTTTTTCTAAACCGAATACTTTGCGCGAGAGACACTTCCAAAGTGGAAAAAAGTGTGTCCCCCCCCCCCGTAACTTCTAAAATAAGAGAATGATAAAACTAAATAAAATATATGTTGTTCATTACCATGAAAACTACCAGCGAAAATTGGTTTGAACGAGATCTAGTAAGTAGTTTTTTTTTAATACGTCATAAATCGTAAACGGCAATTTACCTTTCATTCAATCAACTCAAATATAAAAATTAAAAAAACATACTACAAGACTTTTATATTGTTATTTGCTACTACGGAACCCTTCATGGGCGAGTCCGACTCGCACTTGGCCGCTTATTTCACCTTTAGGGCCTTCGCTAAAGTTACGCGGGCGCACGCGGCGGTTTCGGTCTATCTCTGTCACAAACTCTAAATAAGAAAGAGATAGGAGAATCCGTCGCGGGTCACCTGTCTCTGTCGCATGTAGCATTTGTGACAGAGATAGACTGAACACGCCGGAGGCCCTTACTCGCAACATTAAGGTAAACATGTTCTTTGATCTTACGGCAGAGAAAAGGGTGTTTGGGGTACAAAGCCACAAATAAAATACTTTAGCTAACTAATGTACTGAACTTTGAATGTGAAATGAAAAATAGATATTAATTCAATTTATTTGAATTATTTTTCTTTAATGATTCTTCTTTTTCTATTCACTACTGGATGATTCTTCTAAATATACAGGAGTCCATAGACAACGGTAACTTACCATAAATGTCATTACCTTTTTTCTCACTTAGCTATATAAGTATGTAACATTAAAAAAATACGTGGCTGCGTGAAAAAAGTATGTATATTTCTATGTATATGCTTGTAGTAGTTGAAGTGAAAAGCTTTCATTTAAACCTTTTGTATTTAGTTCTTCTGTGTACTTCTGCCTTCTTATTAACAATAACTGTCCTTTGTCCCTCTGGTCGACTGGAAGAGATCCCTTTTGGTATATTTCCACCATTTGTACCACTGTATTTGTAGTTATATGGAAATAATTATAGTTCGTTATTAATAAAATAAATATTAAAAAGCGTTTTATCTTAAAAGAATTGTCACCTTCCAAGATGCATCTAAACAAAGAATCATCTATGACTAATTAATACTTTGAAAATAGTATAAATGTCTTTGCAGCTTCAGATGTGAGAGTGGCCGGTATGCTATTTACCACTCCCACATCTATGAGGTTAACATTAAATTTAATGACAAAATCATTCTCTCCTTTTCGACCGAAACACACTCATCTAAAGCAAGATACACTTCTTCTATTTTGACACATACATACTATCACGTCTTTATCCCTAATGGGGCAGACAGAGCATTTTGGGTCTTGCGGTTCTATGCAGAGCCCAGGGCCGCAAGACCCAAAAGCCACTTTTAGCGTCATGGTGGGTGAGAAGATGGAAAAGAAATCAATAGTGATGGGTTGCTAGCCGCATCGCCTGTTACCATGATTTGCATTTTTGCCCATTCCCTCGATCGGCTTTTACGATCTGCGTGGGAAGAGAAGCAGCTGGTACATTCTAAGTGGTACATTCTAAGTTTTTTTTTTCTCCCAGACCAGTATGGGACCAGCATTTGACACATTCGTCATAAATTGGAATTTCGGTCTTGCCCATCAGATATGTAAAAAATATTCAGTGGATAATCCTCATTATCATAATTTTAGCTGCATAACGTGCACTGCTGAACATAGGGCCTCTCCCGAAGATTTCCAAAATGATTGCGGAGAATGAGAGCGGCTTGCATCCACCGCCTTTCAGTGACCATGGTCAGGTCGTCAGACCACCTTGTGGGTGGAATCTTATGGGTTCTGCTGGTCCATGATTTACGGCTGTTTGTACGCCCTCTCTTAGTAATACATTATGTATGGGACTCTTTGATTTTAAATAATCATAATTAAGGAATCGCCATGCGTTATTTTTTAAATGTATTATTCCGTCTGCTGGTTCGTACGTTTTTTCGTATATCATACCTATTGAATTCGTGGCATTGTAGAATATTTTTGCACTTGCTATTAACGCTGGCAGATATGAATACTTTTCAATGCTCTCTTTGTGTATTTCGCGTGTTTCGAGGTTATATATTCCACGTGGTCGCCATTCGGGAACCTTTTTGCCCCATCGGCCATCTGTTGTTCGTCGCGCTGTGTCCCGCCCTCTGCCATTTCAACGAGCAAATCCACTGGGCCTTGTCAGTGATTTTAGTTCTACGAATTTCTTCTAGAAGACTATAATGTTCTATCCGATCAGTAGAGTATATCCGAAACGAATTCTTAAAGCCGTACAGACTCTGATCTACTCATATTAGACCCAGTGAAAAATGTACTTTAGCAATTCACTAGTCTTTTTTTCTTTCTTTATCGTGTGTGTTAGTGACTAACACTAGTGTCAGAGTTTTTAAACCGCCTTAAAGGCCTCTGACATGGTTTTAGGTAACGACCAATGTCAAAGACAGTGACCGGGACCGACGGCTTAACGTGCCCTCCGAAGCACGGATCATCTTACTTATCGAACAATCAGGTGATCAGCCTACAATGCCCTAACCAAACTAGGACAACAACACAAAGTCGTTGCCCCCGCCGGGAATCGAACCCGCGACCTCCGGGTATGAGCCGAACGCTCTAACCACTACACCACGGAGGCAGTTACTTCACACTTACTTTCTTACACACTCACATTCACTAGTATGACCAGGATATAACCGAAAATACTCTTAGATAAGCAGAGTTATAGCATTGCTCATTCCAAGCTACAATACGCTATTTTCCAACAAGTTAAATCAGATACTTTTATTCAAACGTCAAAACAAACAGTTTCTATGGGATTTTGTACGAAAACCAGGCAGATAACTTCATAGATTTTTGGAGTCAAATAGAGCTCTTATTATCAGTTTTTTGCAATAATAAATTTAAAATCACGTAAAAATGAATATGTTCTTAGACAAGTGACAATGCTTTTTTTTATTTTTATTTTATTTATTGACACACACAACAGATTACAACCATATCGAAAACAATATAAACAAATCAGAAGTGTTACAGCCTAGGTTGCATTCCACAAAAGTGTGATTACATAGGAACTAACTTGAGGAGTTACAAACAAGTGATAATTAAACTATATAAATACAACTATTAAGAAACTAATAAGTATATTATACTACACTACACAAACCGAGAGTACTAGTGTTTAGACTGTCGGTTTATGATAAAGGATATCTTTAAGCGTTTTTATATAAAAAGCCAGTTTAAGACGTTTTATTTTGTTATCAGTACAAAATAATTTATTTTTGGCTTAGTAAAATACCTAATTAAACATATCATCATTATCATCAGGTCTTGTAAACTCCATTGCTGGAGCACAGCCCTCTCTGTACTACCAGAGCCATACTTGACCACAGTAGCCAGAGGATTCAGCCTACACACTCCTCGCTGGCCAGACGGGTTGGAGAGGTCTCATTGATGTTTATGAGCTTTGTTTAGCTATTATTTCCTAAGTCGCCTTCCACGACATCCACGTAAAGACTTGGAGTGGTCCTATTCCAACCACATGGTACAATTAAACATATAAGGTCTAACCAAATATACTGAAACTATTTTAAAAGTGAATTCAGTCCATGACATTGTACAACTTTCCCAAAGGAAGATATATCGTCATATGAAAAATTGTTTTTAGCTTCCCATACAAGTTGACCGATCAGATGATCCAAGTTTGTATGGAACGGCAATTTTTTTTTCATATTTCGATACATGTTCCTTGGTGAAAGTTGTTCAGTATAATGGCCTGGACTCACTCTTAAAATAGTTTCAGTATATTTTTTTAGTCCTTATATACGTATATATATTGATTATCTTCGTGGCGTAATGGTTAACATGCCTGTCCGCTACTCAGGAGGTCTCGGGTTCGATCCCTGGTCAAGTCAAGATGAAAAATTATGTTTTTATGATTCGCATCGGTCTTGGATGTTTATCTATATATGTATTTGTTATAAAATATAGTTTCGTTGAGTTAGAATCCCATATTAACACAAGGTTAGAACTTACCCACTTTGGGGTTAACTCAATATGTGTGGTTCACGTATAAATAATATATCTTAATAATCATTTTATTAAATAATTTATTTTGATAGACTTGACTCGAAAAACATAACCTTCCGTGTTTCACAATCTGGTAAATTATAAGACGTCTTACTGGTTAGAGGTAAAAAAAAAAACTCTTCACTTTTTCAAACCTTTCTCTACTTGAGATTTTCTATTATAAATTTATTGCTAACAACTAAAAATCTTGTCATAATAATATATACAAAATTATTGTTACTTCGTGGGATTGGGCATATTTAGTCGGGCCTTAAGGCGAAAGGGTAGCAGAAATGGCGTACACATTTAAAATAAATTTTTAAAAGTAAACATATAAATATAGTGATAATTAAAAATTTTACTGCCAACAACCTGCCTTTAAATTATTTTATGAATAAGATTTCATAGTAATGAGGCGTTTTCAAGTGAAAAAAAAATGAGGTCAAAAACATTGTCAATAGATGGCGCAATAATAGTTTTAAATCGTTCTGTGAAAAATGAAAGAGTCCGTTTGGTTCAATACTTATAATAAATTTGTAATTTATTAACCCATCTTGTATTTTACCGTAATAAATTAAAAAATACATCATCATCATCATTTCAGCCGCACAACGTCCACTGCTGGACATAGGCCTCTCGCAAAGATTTCTAAAATGACCGATCTAGAGCGGCTTGCATCCAGCGCCTTCCAGCGACCTTGGTTAGGTTGTCAGACCACCTTGTGGGTGGGTGTCCTACGCTTCCTGTTGTAGCGCCAAATGTGCCCATACCATAAAATATATCGATACGTTTTAATACATAATTCGCTATGAACATTTTTACAAATATTGTTGTGACAAATTTGTTTTATTTGCGTGAAATTTGTGATAGGAAATCATGTATATATATTGTATTTCGCTCACATGAAGATATTGTAGTTGATTTCCGCGTAACAATATGTCGTTTAAAACATTGTTTGCTTTTTTGGCAATCTTCGTCTTCGTTGACAACATTTCGTGTGCACCTCAATGTTGTGGTAAAAAATATTACTTTACTTGAACCGAATTCCGAAAAGGATAAGGTTATCAATTCTTCCCGATCTTCAATTTTTTTTTATATACATACATACTATCACGTCTTTATCCCTAATGGGGCAGACAGAGCATTTTGGGTCTTGCGGTTCTATGCAGAGCCCAGGGCCGCAAGACCCAAAAGCCACTTTTAGCGTCATGGTGGGCGAGAAGATGGAAAAGCAATCAATACAGTGATGGGTTGCTAGCCGCATCGCCTGTTAACATGATTTGCATTTTTGCCCATTCCCTCGATCGGCTTTTACGATCTGCGTGGGAAGAGAAGCAGCTGGTACATTCTAAGTTTTTTTATTTCTCCCAGACCAGCATGGACAACATTTTTATATATGTTTACCGATTATTCGAGACGGCTAGATCGATTTGGGAAATTCTTTTTTTGTTTAAAAGGGTATAATTGTCCAGTGGACGCACGTAGTTTGAAGGCGAAGTCAGTTTTTAATCTTGAATAATTATGTTACTATGTTTTCCTTCACTGAAAGCAAGTTACTGCCTTCGTGGTGTAGTGGTTAGAGCGTTCGGCTCATACCCGGAGGTCGCGGGTTCGATTCCCGGCGGGGGCAACGACTTAGAGTTGTTGTCCTAGTTTGGTTAGGACATTGTAGGCTGATCACCTAATTGTCTGATAAGTAAGATGATCCGTGCTTCGGAGGGCACGTTAAGCCGTCGGTCCCGGTCACTGTCTTTGACATTGGTCGTTACCTAAAACCATGTCAGAGGCCTTTAAGGCGGTTTAAAAACTCTGACACTAGTGTTAGTCACTAACACACACGATAAGAAGAAGACTGGAAGCAAGTGGTTGTACGGTAGTTGAAAAAGATCGTGCACGAGTCCCAACTTACAGGTGTAAAACGTGTAGTGATGTGCCGTTCTTGAAGATTTCAAGAAATGTCCGGAATGGTCTGGAAAATTCCCGAGGAATTTCTAGCAAGAAATTTTTTAGTGAAAAATCTCGTGAAATGATTAAAAAACGACGGGTTGCACTCTGGGAGTGCCAGCAGAAGTGAAAACACAGCAGTATGGCCACTACACAGACGGTCGAGCCATCAGCTGTCACCATCCATGGATGCGCGTAGCACAATTTTCTTTTTCTTTTTTCACAGGTGAAAGCGAGAATGGCGTGGAACCAAATTCGAAAGACGTAGAACCTACCGTTTGCATGCTACATGGTGGAGTTTGTCGCCCAAAATGCAATATTTACGAAAACAATATTGGATTGTGCTTCATTGATTTACATCACACGTACAAGTGCTGTGTTCCAAAATACAGTTCCTCAGCTGTGTAAATCATATGATTACGTTTATTCAAGTAGATGGCGTTAACCGAAATTAGAACTCGATATAGAAATTTTTGTAAATTTGTGTAAAAAAGGGAATTTGCTGACAACCGTAAGTCAAAAGATAAATAAATCTGCAGAATTATATTTCCACTTTCTTTTACTCATCTTTAGGCATACCATTACATAAAAACGTGTAGTGTGAAGAAACAGACTCCGATATATGTCTGCAATAAATAAATGTAAAGAGACAAATAACCCTGATTGAGCTAGCCCCAAAGTAAGTTCGAGATTTATGGGATACTAACTCAACGATACTATATTTTATAATAAATATAATACAGATAAACATCCAAGACCTGGGTCTTTGACTGGGACCATTTGAAAAAGACCATTTTCCAACTTGCCCTGACCGGGAATCGGACCAGAAACCAGAATCTCTGGACGGACAAACATGGTGACCACTACGCCACGGAGGTCGACTTCTTAAATCGTCTTCGTAATCAAATCTTGCAGTTAAAATTTGTCCCACTTTATAGTTTCTGATTGAGCTGAAATTTTGCACGCTTGCGTATATCATACACTTAGCTTGACAATGCAACATTATGATGACTGGAGCTGATCTTCATAGAGCCGTAAGGTGACCATAGGAATTCTGTGAAACGACAGAGCTCCATCGAGTTTGGGCTCGTTTCGTTCGTACTGAGAAGCACTTTTTTTAAGTTCATTGGTTATCATCAAATCCAAAGATTTAGAATATACAAGTGTACATTTGCCAACGAGCGACCGGGGGTAAGAGACAGACATATTAATGATACTTTGCATATTTTTTTCATGGTCGGTCGGGTTATAGGTACACTTCAAATTTAAAGTGTGCATATAATCCGAACTGTGTGTGCATATTTTCTAGTACCAATAACCACGGACAGACAGAAAGGCATGGTGAAACTAGGGTTCCTTGTTTACCACGAAACCCCAAAAACGCTAAAAATACCCTGTAGTCTTTTTGGAAAATATGTAAGTGTGTGTCAATTTCTATTGTTTAATTTTAGGAATAAAATGTTTATAATGAACTAAATGACATTTATCTCTATTTATTTACAATAGGAATTGTAATGCGTAACCAAACTTCTTTTACTAGATATAAGTCGTTTTAATAAAAAACACAGACTAACTTTGTTAATAGGTTTAAACCATTATCTGGCCAAATCAACTTGACATCCAATAATAAGCCATTGTCTCATCTGAAAATGTCAACTTGATTTGGTCGGATAATGGTTTGAACCTGGTAACAAAGTTAGTCTGCGTTTTATAATAAGACGGATAAGGTCTATCGAAATATACTGAAACTATTTTATTGGTGAATTAAGTCCATCTACTGAACAACTTTCCCTAACGAACAGATATCGAAATATGAAAAGTAATTTTTGTTCCCCCATATAAGTAAACCAATATGCTGATTTAAGTTTCTATAATAAATAAATAAATAAATATATAGGGACAAATTACACTGATTGAGCTGGCCCTAAGGTAAGTTCGAGACTTGTGTTATAGGATACTTACTCAACGATATTATATTTTATAACAAATACATATATAGATAAACATCCAAGACACAGGAAAAATTGAATAAGGCCATTTTCCAACTTGCCCTGGCTGGGGATCGAACCCAGGACCTCCGGGTTGGTGGTATAGCGTGTTGACCATTACGCCATGGAGGTCGTCTTATATAGCATATCTTCTATAGCAAGCTTAAAATATTTCCACATATGTTCCTTGGGGAAATTTGTTCACTATCATGGATTCAATTCACCGTAACACTTAAAACAGTTTAAGTAAATTTTGTTAGACCTTATACGCGTAATAAATAGAACCACAGGCTACTCTAGATCTACAGCATCACTAAAGTATAATAAAATTAAAATAAATCAAGAATCAGAAAAGATCGACATTTCCATAAAAATTGTCCGGGTGGCTGCAAACTTTAATATGAAAAAGCAATTTTTGGAACGAAGTTCCTAGGCGAAGGAGGCTAGACGGAAAAAATTAAGACCAAAAGTTGTAACGACACTTTTTGCTATAGTTGTAAGCCGTGCGGCGTGCGCGTGTTTCTCTGTCTCTCTCTCTCTCTCTCGAACTTCATTCCATCCGGGTATCCCTTGACACCTCTCAAGTTTTTGGAACGGAGTTCCTTATCGCGCGTTGCGAAAGGGGGCCAGACGGAAAAAATTAAGACCAAAAGTTGTAACGACACTTTTTGCTATAGTTGTAAGCCGTGCGGCGTGCGCGTGTTTCTCTGTCTGTCTCTCTCTCTCTCGAACTTCGTTCCATCCGGGTGTCAGATGACACCTTTCAAGTTTTTTTTTAAAATTTGACTCTTATTTTAATTTCATTATACTATGTGACCTAGTATAACCTGTAGTTCAAATTTATAACGGGTACGTCCCTACCGCGCTGTCTATTTTGCTGTTCGGTTAGAGTTTTGAACTTATGTACTTTTTCTGATTCCAAAGTCTATAAAGTGGTGATCTTGAATACAACGGTTGAAGTTCTCGTATTAGCCTAGGTAACAAAGCCTCACTGTTGATACAGCATATGAGGTCCGTAAAGTCGCAGGTACCAATTTCAATCCCCCCGTCAGGAACAAAGCAATATTCTTGACACTCTCCTTCGTACTCCTTGCATAGACCTGATGACATGTCTTGTCGTAAAGGAGATCCTGTAAACGAGTCATTATTAAAATAACCGGCCAAGTGCGAGTCGGATTTACGCAGGAAGGTTTCCTTACTATTATCTATAAAAAATTGCGGTTGTTTTATGAGAGCCCAACTAAAATATGCATTTTAATTTGTTAGTGTTTGTTGTTATAGCGGCAACAGAAATACATCATTTGTAAAAATTTCAACTATGTAGCTATCGCGGTTCATGAGATACTGCGTGTTAATCGATAGACTGACAGACGGACAGTGTAGTCAAAGTAAAATGGCTGCGTTTACGGAATCCTGAAAAACAAGCAAAAATCCGCCATTTTGTTTTTATGTTTAACCCCTGACAAAGAGGTGTTATAATTTTTGTAAAGTTGAAACTAACGTCAGTCGGTCTGTCTATCTGTGGCATCGTAGCGGTCGAACGTATGGGCCAATAACGAAGGTCTGTCTGTCTGTCAACAAGCTGTATCTCATAAACCGTGATAGTTAGGCAGTTTAAATTTTCACAGATGATGTATTCCTGTTGCCGTAATAAAATACATACATAGGGAATACAAGCTAAACAAAGCTTATTAACATCAATGAGACCTCTCCAACCCCTCTGGCCAGCGTGGAGAGTGTAGGCCAATACCTCTGGCAGTTCTGGCCAAGTTTGGCTCGGGTAGTACAGAGAGGCTCGAGCTCCTGCAGTGGAGACAAAAAGACCTGATGATGATGATTATTAAAATACATATTTATTAGGGCCCCAATACAGCAAACGTGGTTTTTTATAAATAATAGTACCTAATAAAATAATGGAACCCTTCGTGCGCGAGTCCGACTCGAACTTGGCCGGTTACTTGTTTCGTTTTGTTTATTGTGTGTGTAATTGATTTACTACCATCTTATAGGCTGGAGATCGTATACGAAACGAAGTGATTCGAAAGAGGACGAAAGTCTGGGACGTTGTTTGTACAATTAAAAGACAAAAATGGAAGTGGGCAGGACACATAGAAAGAATAGAATCAAGTTGATGGACAAGAAGGGTAATAGAGTGGCGACCATGGGCCAACAAGCGAGGTAGAGGACACCCAGCAATGCGTTGGGTGGATGACATTAAGCTGACTCACGCAGGCCGCAACTGGATGCAGGTGGCAAGGGAGAGATAAAGATGGAAAAATATGGAGGAGGCCTATGTCCTGAAAGGATAATATAAAGGCTGCTATAGATATAGTAGCCTGGTCCAACGTCTTAATTTGTTGTGACAGTTGATTTAGAGATATTTTATACCAGTTGTAATTCCAATCCAAGTGGCTAGCCTGTAGTTGCTTATCTTACGTAAGGCCACAGATTATGTATAACATACAGAACGGAATCTTCTAAGGTCCCGCGCAATATACGTTTGTGCACCTCTCCTCCGTTATCGCCTTGTTGAAGCGGCCAGTGGTGCGAAACGCGGAGTCACTAAACAAACAGTTTTTGTATGGAAAAACCATTCGTTTAGGTGACTCCGCGTTTCAAAAATCGCACTTCAGGCGCCCTCAGCCGACCACTGAAAACCCTCGAGAGCGGGGAAGAGGCGCGGGGGGCAGGGGACGGGGATGCATACTGCGCGGGACCTTAGAAGAATCCGTTCTGTATGTAATACTCATATTAATTCTGTAGTAAGGTCCTAGAGTTCCTCAGCTTTCATATTAATACTAGCTGTGCCCATGGGCTTCGCTCCCCGTGAGGACTTCGGGATAAAAACTATTCTATGTCCTTCCCTGGGTATCTAACTATCTTCTTCTTCTTCTTCTTCTTCTTCTTCTTCTTCTGAATGGAGTCAAAATCAAACTATATCCATATCAAATTTCATCAAAATGGTTGAACGTGAAGTGGTAACAAACAAACAGACACGCTCACTTTCGCATTTATTATTAGTAAGGATAAGGATACTTACGATACATTCCGGCTACTCTCATAAAAACTCCAAGCATCGCTACACATAAAAATATTTTAAAACACATGCTTTAAATTTCAAATATCTAAATATAAAATTTCATTACATTATGGCAATTTAAGATTTATTTATACCAAAGCGTTTTAAAGGCGTCCACTTATAAGAGGTTAATTTACTTGACAAAACGAATTTTCCGCATGATTAGAATGTAATATGACTTGTTTTTATATTTCTACGCATTAGTTGCTAAGAATATCGTGAATAATTGCAGCCAGCTGAGAATGCTTGTTCATCTTATCGAATGTGTGAGGTGACACATACCCTACTGGCTCGGAGGCGTTTATTGAAAGTATGCTATGCCAGCGCGCAGAGCTGCTAATACTCGAGTATATTTTCCCATACTTATTGTTCGTATCAGTTACTGAAATTATACCTTGCTCGTATTATTTCCCTAACTGATGACTGTACGCAAAAATCGAGTATATTTTTAGCATTTCATACAATAATATGAACTGGAAAATATACTGCGTTAGTACCCAAAATCCGGTAGATGACTACAAGTCATCAGACAGTTTTATATAAAAGTCAAAACAAAAAAAACAATGGGAATAACCAACCATGCTCGCTCGCTTCTGTAATGGTCACTGCACATCCGTACTCTAACCTACCTTCCGCGAATGATTCAGGGTAGCCGCATTGATCGCTTTTGTCACTTGGACACGTGTCATTGTCTAATTCATAGACTTAGGTAGTGTAGTTTCCGAACTTCTTTATTATCTCATGAGGTGTAAAGTATACTGGGCTATCGCGCATAAATCGGGTATACTTTCACATTTTGTGATGTTTTATTTTATTAACTGTACCGAATTATTTATTTTTGACTCAGTCCCCATCCCTATCCTACACGTCTTTATCCCTAATAGAGCAGACATATGTATGACTGCGTCTCTAAGTGGATATAGCCCAAGGTCGCAAAACTACATGCCACAAAAAAAATGTATCTTTTTTTTGTAATTTTTAAAAGTAATGTTGTTTAATAAGCGAAATTTCATAAACCTGTTGATTTTGGCCAGGAAATACGCAACCTTTTGACCGAGCGAGCGAAGCGAGCGAGGTCTCTAAATCGAGTTGGGGGCGAAAACACATTGTATGTATGTATGTATGTATGTATGTATGTATGTATGTATGTATGTATGTATGTATGTTTGTACCGCGATAACAGCCGAACCGATTGTTTGATTTTAATGAAATTTGGTAGGCACGTAGAAAATATCAATAGAATTTTCAAGTTCGTTGGGCATCAAAATCGGTTCAGTAGTTTTTTAAATATTAATAAAAATGTCCGCGATTATATAGCAAACGAAACCACAGCGCGTTCTAACTTTGAATAGCGCCATCTAGGGGTTATTTAGGAAACTGAATTGCGAAAAATAATCGCGAGGTCTAAGTTACGGCGAACTACTAGGTAATTTACTAAATTTAGCAGTTTTGTTGTGCGAACTTTGGGTCAATCAATATCGCTGCTCGTCTGTGCTTTTTTTGTAGTATTAGTTATAATGCCACAAACTAACAAAAGATCAGCGGCAACCAAAGCTCGCGAAGTAGTTTTACGTAGAGAGTCGCAACTAATATGCCAGTAGGTATTTCTCGTGCCATTATGAGCTTTGTCAGCAAGAAACTTCGCCCGAACGGTCCAAACGCTTGTGTTCACAGCGTGAGTACGTAAGGGAAGTACGAGAGCAGGAACTATACCCTGAACGCTTAAAGCGCTAGCTAGCGTTCAATACGTGAGCACTCTGTGGAGGTTTGAGGGTAAGAATCCTTACCAGAACACGGTTCCCATCACACGCATGACCCGGTCATGTCACGTTTATGCTCACGAACGTTATCTCCACTGTCGCTTGCCTGGGCAATAAATGTGCAGAAATCGCAAGGACTTACTTTGAAAACGTAGTCGTAGACGTTGGCGTTTGCCCAAGAGCCAAGCTAACCCAACACTTTACCGAAGATGTCCCGGACATCAGCCTGTACGAGATTAGGATGTCCCTCAAACAGCTTAAAAACAACAAGGTGCCGGGCGAGGATGAGAGCTTCTGATAGCGGGCGGAACGCTGCTACTGAAAGTCCTTCAGAGGCTCTTTAATTCCATTCTGCTCGAGGGCGTAATGCCAGAAGCGTGGAACAGGGGCATGGTGGTCCTGTTCTTCAAAAAGGAAGATAATACTCTATTGAAGAACTATAGGCATTGGGCCTATCACGTGTCTTAATCATGTATATAAGTTGTTTTCGAGGGTCATCACAAATCGTCTCGCAAACAGGCTTGATGCCTTCCAGCCTCCCGAACAAGCCGGTTTCTGTAAAGGCTTTAGCACCATGGACCACATTCACATTCATATGCTGCGGGCTGCGGCAGGTTAGAGAAGACGAGGGAGTATAACCGGCTGTTATGCTTGGAGTTAGTAGACTTATTCGAATAGTTAGATTCGATCGAAACATGGGCCGTGCTTCAGTCTCCATTGATGGCGTATTGATTATCGGCATATCGAGGTGTTGAAATGCTTATACAATAACGCCACTATGTCAGTCCGAGTACAGGAGCAGTGGACGACGGCAATTCCACTACATAGAGGTGTAAACAGACGTTATATCTTCGAAACTGTTCACCGTTGCACTGGAAGATCAAGCTTCTGGAATGGGAAGGATTTGGCATTAACATCAATCACTCACCTTCGATTTGCCGATGATATACTTAAGTATGTATTTACTATGCTCGCAGACCTAAACTGAGTTTCCTACAAGGTGAGCCTTAAAATGAACATGGACAAAACGAAAGTAACGTCGAATGTCCATGTTGTGCCCCTCCAGGAGCTCCACTCTCGAAGTTGTAGACCGGTATATCTACCTGGGTCAATTGATCCAGGCAGGAAGCTTCAGCTTCGAGGAAGAGGTCTTTTGACGAATCCGACTCGGCTGGGCAGCGTTCGGGAAACTATGCAGTGTCTTCTCGTCAAAAATACCTCAGTTTTTTTAGATTAAAGTTTACGAACAATGTGTGTTACCAGTGATGACTTATGGATCTGAAACGTGGTCCCTTACTATGGGTCTCATAAGAGGGCTAAAGGTGCAACGCAGTATGGAAAGGGCTAAGCTCGGTGTTTCTCTGTGCGATCAAATCAGAAATGAGGAATTTCGTAGATCTAAAGTCACTGATATAGCCCAGCGGATTAGCTCGTTGAAATGGCAGTGGGCGGACACATAACGCAACGAACCGATGGCCGATGGGGCAAAAAGGTATTCGAATGGCAACCACGTACTGGCAAGCGAAGCGTAGGACACCAACCGCAAGGTGGTCTGTCGACCTGACCAAGGTCGCTGGAAGCCGCTCTAGATCGGTAATTTTGGATATCCTTGAAAGAGGCCTATGTCCAGCAGTAGACGTTATGCGGCTGAAATGATGATGATGAGACGTAGGCGTAAAATAGTTGGCGGCTGGATGTACATACGTTGCTTTTTCAAGATCCAAATGTCTTACGGATATTGATTTTGATTCAGGTTCTTATTTAAATTGTTCGGAAAAAAATTAAAAAAATTAAACTTTTGCAGCTCAGAATAGAAGAAGAAAGAAGGTCGGAAAATCTGTTTCCTGCAACGGTATCGAATCGGTAGTGAAAAATGTATCACAGCTTCATTAAATCACAGTTTCACTGGACATTAAAATTGATTCAGTTTTGGAATAATATCGCGAGGTCTATGTTCGTGGCGAACCACTAGTGTAGTTAAAATTCGCACTCCAAACCCCAGAGCAATTCGGCTGGTTCGACGGCCGAACCGAGAAAAATAGGTATCAATCAAATGGGATTACAAATGCATGATGATTTCAGCTAGGAAGCAAATATAATTAGTTGTTGAAACTATGTTTAAAACTTAGAGCGTCTCGGCCCGTCCAGGTCCTATAGTTTATTGGAAAAAGTAAATGTGAGATTCCAAATACAGGTCCATTCCTGCGAGAAAGCGTTTTGACTTTTGTTGTTGCATCAAAGTACATTTAACTTCACTGAGTTTGAGATTATTTTTAAATGCTGCAAGTATAATTTCCACAAAGTTCGAGTATTAAAGTAGGTACCTACTTATACAAACTACATGGCTTGTTTGAAATGGACGAACTACTTAGAGATTTGTAGTTGCATTAACGCTATTTTTTATTCCAATAGCCTGTAGCGCTCGGCCTGGGCGAAACGCTCTGCGGTTTAGAGTGGTAAGTTTCACACACAAGTTCACACGTGCTTCCTGGTCGAAATCGACATGCATTTGTATCTCACTTGATTGATATTTACTTTTTCAATTGCCTTTAGGACGACCGGCCGAAACGCTCTCCATGGTAGTTAAAATTCGACCAAGATACCCCATCATGGTCGAATTTTAACTACCAAAGCCTGTGTGCTTTCTGGCCAAAATCAACTAGTTTTTGGAATGTCGCGTTTGGTTTGAGAAAATGGAAACCAGAAGTCTTTGCTAGCTTAATTTGCATTTTTGCCCATTCCCTCGATCGGCTAATACGATCTGTGCAAGAAGAAAAGCCACGGGTCTTTATTTCTCTTGGACAAGCATGGAAGATTGCAAAACTTGTTCATATTAATGTTTTGCTTAACCACGCGTGACTAAATACATTTTAAAATACACTTGAACGAATCCTATGAAATAAATAGTGTTTAAGATGTTTACAATCTGCTTATTTATTACAATGTTGCATTAAAATTAATAAGTTATTTAAGTGTTATTTAGTTATAAATTTGTGTAAAAATAAAAAGACTTTTTTACTACTGGTCATAATTTTCTTTGTAACACATTGGTACAATAGGCGTGAAATTTCAGTTGTTAAGAAAATTGGCATTCAAAATGCCGCTTATTTTTCGATATTCGTTGAATTCAGGTGTTATTTTGTAGAAGCCAAAGTGAAATGCTATTAGATAGATACTCTGTGTGCTTTAGTTACTAGTTAGTTCATGCAAACTATCGCCGGTCGTCGCCCATACTGCTTTAGTGCACCCGCCACCAATACGGTATTTCATTATTCATATCAAAAAGTACACAAAAAATGTTTTTTTTTATCTGCCCAAAAATAAGAAAGTTATAATGTTTTAAAATCTGATGGAAGGGGAAACTGTCAAGTAACAGGAAAAGGATGCGCGTACAGCGCTCTTGCTGTCACTGCGGTTTCGCGCGAACGAAAGACGTAAGTCGTAAGAATGAAACAGAAACTGAGATGTCCCCAAACTACGCTTTCACTTTAATACACGCTAACTTTTTATAGGTTTTGGAAAAAAAAGTATAGTAAATAAATTCATATACGTAATCCTTTGTGTAGGACATAATATAAATAAGCGGCCAAGTGCGAGTCGGACTCGCCCATGAAGGGTTCCGTAGTAGCAAATAACGTAATATAAAAGTCTTGTAGTATGTTTTTTAAATTTTTTTATTTGAGTTGATTGAATGAAAGGTAAATTTCCGTTTACGATTTATGTCTTATTAAAAAAAAACTACTTACTAGATCTCGTTCAAACCAATTTTCGCTGGTAGTTTTCATGGTAATGAACAACATATATTTTATTTAGTTTTATCATTCTCTTATTTTAGAAGTTACGGGGGGGGGGGGGGACACACTTTTTTCCACTTTGGAAGCGTCTCTCGCGCAAAGTATTCGGTTTAGAAAAAAATGCTAATAGAATCCTCAATATCATTTTTGAAGACCTATCCATAGATACCCCACACGTATGGGTTTGATGAAAAATAAATTTTTGAGTTTTAGTTCTAAGTATGGGGAACCCCCAAAATTTACTGTTTTTTTTCTATTTTTGTGTCAAAACCTTAATGCGGTTCACATAATACATCTACTTACCAAGTTTCAACAGTATAGGTCTTATAGTTTCGGAGAAAAGTGGCTGTGACATACGGACGGACAGACAGACAGACATGACGAATCTATAAGGGTCCCGTTTTTGCCATTTGGCTACGGAACCCTAAAAAGTTGCGAAAATGATTTTCGATCGACCCACGTAGTTACGCCCGTCCAAATCTGCTGCGTTACTCTGCGTGACCCCATGAACTCCGGCCGGCCGGCGGCATCTGGCCGCGGCACTACTAATTGATCTCACGATTTTACTTTCACATTTAACAATAGTAAAAACCTTTTATGATTGCAACGTCATCGGCTGTCGTACTTGCGACACGTACTCTTCTACACGCATCTTTAGGTACATAATATTTTTGAACTCCCTCAATTTTCGACTCCACCCCAAAACTACACAATTGATTTTGATACAATTTCTATCGGACTACCCGAGAATACTCTATCAAACAAAAAATCCAAATCGGTCTAGGCTTCTTTCAATAATCGTTAAACACACGTAAAAAACGTAGAATTGATAACATCCTTCTTTTCAAAAGTCGGTTACAAATAGTTTGCACAACCTAACTGATGGCGGAAGCACACGGAGTAGTATTAAGTACATAAAATGGAAGATTTATTATCATTAGTTACTATTAAATCAGCTTAGAAAATGAAACAATGTTGTATTCAACACTTTTAGCCATTTTAAATATGTATCTATATATTAGTATTGGAATGTCTCAACTTGAACCTCAAGTGCGTTTTAAATGGTATGGTAAGGACTGTTTTTTATAGCTATTCTACTTGCTAATTAATTTCTTTTAAGTTTATCACTATCATCATCAGGTCTTATCGTGTGTGTTAGTAACTAACACTAGTGTCAGAGTTTTTAAACCGCCTTAAAGGCCTCTGACCTGGTTTCAGGTAACGACCAATGTCAAAGACAGTGGCCGGGACCGACGGCTTAACGTGCCCTCCGAAGCACGGATCATCTTACTTATGAGACAATCAGGTGATCAGCCTGCAATGTCCTAACCAAACTAGGATAACAACACAAGTCGTTGCCCCCGCCGGGAATCGAACCCGCGACCTCCGGGTATAAGCCGTACGCTCTAACCACTACACCACGGAGGCAGTTCATCAGGTCTTTTTTAGTCTCCACAGCAGGAGCACGACCCCCTCTGCACCGCCAGAGCCATACTTGGCTAGAGCAGCCAGAGGACTTGGCCTACACTCTTCACACTGGCCAGACGGGTTGGAGAGATCTCATGACGTTAATAA
Source organism: Acrobasis consociella (assembly GCA_963555685.1). Lineage (NCBI taxonomy): Eukaryota > Metazoa > Arthropoda > Insecta > Lepidoptera > Pyralidae > Acrobasis > Acrobasis consociella. Next base: position 3,185,547 of record OY743107.1, read on the forward strand.
GCTTTGTTTAGCTTGTAATTCCTAAGTCGCCTTTTACGACATCCACTGGAGGACTTGGAGTGGCCTTATTTACTCTGCCGGATACCACATGGCATTCTTCCATGTTGGTCTGGAATACAAGAAAAAACTTAGAATGCAGCGGATTTTACGCTTAAAAGAAAAAGAGAAGCATAGCTCTTTCTCTTTTAATCTTAAAAACCGATTGACAAGAATTAGAATCATTTTAACAGGTTATTCAGCAAGTAACACAATACGCTAAGCAAGGCCTTTGGGTTTTACGGCCCTGTGCTAAGCATAGCCTTTGGGTCTTACTGCTATCTACGTCATCACGGATAAAGACGTGATAACGAATCTGTATTTCTTAATTCAAGAACGGAACGCTGGCTTATCATCGTATAAATAAAATACTGCGCAATTAGTGAAAAAAAGGCGCACGCGCATACGGCTACTGCTGTGCCGTGAATATCCGTGAAGGTTTTTTAGGGTTCCGTACCCTATCTATTTCCGTACTCTATCCGTCAACCTGTCTGTACCTAGTGATAGCTAGACAGTTGAAATTTGCACAGATATGATGTAGTTCTATTGCCGCTACAACAAATACTAAAAATAAAATAAATATTAAAGTACTATATATCCTACTTATCCTACTTCCTACTAATATTATCAATGCGAAAGAGAGTTTGTATCTTTGTTTGTTACCACTTCACGCTTCAACTACCGAAACTATTTAGATGAAATTTGGTATGGATATAGTCTGATACCCAGGAAAGGATATAGGATAGTTTTTATCCCAAAATTCCCACGGGGAGCGAATCCCACAAACACAGCAAGTAATACCATACAACAAACGTTTTTATTGATAGTCAAAAAAATAAATTAATAGTAAAAAAAAGTTTTTTTTTTTAAGATTTCTTATAATATATAGAAAAATATTATATGACTTTAATACATTATTATTCAATTGATTATTTCCAAATTTATTATTGAGTGTAGGCCAAGACCTCTAGCAGCTCTGGCCAAGTTTGGCTCGGGTAGTACAGAGAGGGTCGTGCTCCTGCAGTGGAGACAAAAAGACCTGATGATAATGATGTTGATGATTATTTCAGGTGCTGCCGAAAGTTTGGATCTACCGATAAAAGTCTGCGAAGACTATGGAGGGGACTGTGAAGAGTTCTGTTTTCCCCAAGATGGCGGCATTGAGATAGGCACATGCCAATATACGGAGCAGATATGCTGCGTCGAAAGCGAAGTGTTGTTACTGAGGAATCCGGAGCTTCTCAAAGTATTTACTATACTTTCCATAAAGAATCGATATCGCAGACCTTTTTGGAAAAATAGATTTAGTCGCTTCAAATTCTAAGCTAGATTTATTTATATTAAAAGATAACAATACCTGAACTATAATCTTGTGTTTTTTTTAACCTTCAAATGCGCGATTAGAGGACATGCAATATTTTTGTTCTTGCATTTATTTGAATAAATATCAAGCAGAACATAAAATTGGGGTTTTAAGCTGAGTTAAAATTTTCATGTGACGTCACACGTCTGAGGTCACGGTCCGTTTTCGCGCGAAAATTTAACCAGATAGTTTGAGATCGCTTTTTTTGGCAATAAATGATAGTATTTTATTTTTTATTTGCTAGTGGTCTATACTGCGTGAATTTTTTTTAAAAATGTTGCATGTTCTCTATTTTCCGATATAATAAATACAATTATACCTATTTTTTAAAAATATATGTGTAGTTTGGTGTTAATATTCTATCTGTTATTTAAGAGCTATGTTCTTGTCGGTGGAATATGTCAAAGTCAAAGTCAATATCATTTATTTATGTTTTGATATTTGTATCACTTGATAATTGTATTTTTTTTTCGATTTCTTTTAAGGTAAATTTTGACGTCAGATAATTTACTTATAGCTAAGTTTACTGCCGCTTCCTAAGCGCATGTACAGAAGAAACGGTAACAAACTGTACTGCAGCATTTACTCCAAAAACGTCAACTTACAATTGTACTGATATTAAAATTAGATATGTGGACTGAGAATACATTGTTATGTCATAATTATTAATTAAGCATGATGTCAAGTTTAAAATTAATTTCAATTTGTAAATTTTGCACTAAAACGTGTACAGAATGTACTTAAATTATGACATCTTTAAATATACAAATACAAACCTTTAAGAGGGACCCGCGCCAAGCTTGAATAGGGGTGACGACAGGGTCCGAAAAGTATGATTGTAATTAGTCCATCTTTTAGAATATCGAAAAATAATGGACCCGTATTTTTCAGTTTACCAAAAAAGTTAAAATTCACCAAGATATGGAGCGTCAAAGTTCCGGAGTGTTAGTTAAGTTAAGTTAAGTAAAAATCGTGCCCAGCTGTGACGTCACGCGAAATTAATATGCGCTGTATCTTCGTCATTTTTGGTTTCTCAGAGAAAATAAAAAATACGTGTACAATATTTTTTAATAATCTAACCGATAGACCAAAAATATTTTTCCATTCGTCATGCCTATTAGCAAGCTGCTCAAGGCTTTGAATTTTCGTCCACTTTTCTCTCTCCTCCGACAACTGTTTTACTTCGCTGTATGACACGACGTTCTTCTTCTCCTTTATCTGCTTCGTGAAGCATTGTTAAATTTTTATTCCGGCAAAATGTAAGGTTCCCATGGTGGTTTTAAAAATATCTCACAACGTGGGCAAAACCGCGGGCATTAGCTAGGAGGTAAATATATAAAATATAGCTAGGAGGTAAATATATAAAATAAGAACGCATTATCAAAAAACTCTAACAACACGACATAACATTAATTGCGTTTCAAATTGATTATTTTTGGTGAATTACAATAATAAAAAGGTAAATATAAATAGCAAATATACTCAAATTTTATTTATTATTCAAATCGCTTCGAAAAGACAGTCATGTGGTTAAAAACATTTTTGATTTTCGCAGTCTTTGCTTTCTGCGTGGCCGTTAATGGTGGTAAGACCTTTTTTTAGTTTTGAAAAGTCATTGGACTTCTAAAAAGGAGAAAATTATCAATTTTTCATAATCTTTTGTTTTCTTTTATCTATGTTTAACTAAAGGGCCTGGACCGATTTGTAAAATTTTTTTTTTTTGAATGGTCATAGTTTTCGGATTGTCTTATATATTTAATTTATTTAGTTGAATTAGATTTTAATTTAGTTTTTGAGTATAAATCAATTGGACTTTAGTGTAATTCATTAAAAAAAAGAAATTCGATAAAAAGTCCATAAAAGACTACCTTTCGGTTTAGATTATCTCTTACTTTGACCACAGACTAAGCACTAATACTCACGTACTAAGTCTCACTCCGCAAAGAAATTCAAAGAAATATGTAAGCTCGAGTCAGTTCTCAGCACCTTTTCGTTTAGATACCTAGAAATCAATTGCAAGCCCATTTAATTCTTATTACTCTGGACAAACGATTTATGTCACTAATTTTCCCATTCCGGAGTGGTCGCCGCTCGTATGGTGAAAATGTAGGTATATTTTCAAAACCTAAATGTGAAGGAGTTATTCCGGTCTGATCCACCAAACGAATCCACTCTTCATTATTATTACTACTTTTGTCCGGTCTGATCCACTCTAAAATTAACAAGTCCGGTCTGATCCCCTACCTGTTTAGTACAGTCAAGAAAAAGACAGTTGTTGATGAAAAAATAATCAGTTTTTATTAATATTAATGAATTACAGATTATAATAAATTTGCACCTTTGATTTACATATCATAAAATAAAATTGTAAATATTCAACAAATGAAAAATCAAATACTTAACAAAAAAACTTTTTTTAGACAAGTATTACAGTTTCTAATAAAGATTATAACCTTAAGAGTCCCCCGTACGTAATCTGTGCCCGTACCCTAGACGAAAATACAACTTTCCATACAAACGTAGTCTACGTTTTATTTCAAAACGACATGTCCGATTTGGGCAAAATTTTATAATTTCAAAGATATTGCAATTATCTAGGTTTATAACTGGTTTCCGACACTAAAAATATGATCTTAAAATAGAATATAGTGTTTTATATCATTTTTGACCATTAGTATGGGAAACTTCTAAATCGTTATATTTTCTTTCCAGTTCATAATTTTAGTATAGGAAACCAGTTATAACCCTAGATAATTGCAATTTCTTTACAATTACCAATTTTTACCGGAATCGGACATGTGGTTTCAAAATTAAACGTAGACTACGTTTGTATGGAGAAGTCTAGGGTAAGGGGACTCTTATGGTAGCCGACAATTTATTAAACCAGATCAAAAAATATTTTTCAATACAAATATTTTGTTACTGACTTTACCAAAAATATGCTTGGGGATCCGACCGGAATACAATATTCAATTATTTATTCTGATCCCCCGGACGGGGTATCAAAACGGAATAGAAAATAATTTAAAAAAAAAGGGATCCACTAGGGTATCAGATTTTGGGTATCTGACTGGAATAACTCATGTGAAGTGATACAGGCCTGCTTCGACGAAGAAGTGATGACGGGAACAGAAATTATTATTAGTCGAGTTATTTCATAGAATGCATATAAGACTTCTCTAAAGAATTCTATTTAAGTAACAGTTAATATTGTTACTTTTTTTAGATAATCCAAAAATAATGGACTTACGTCTTTACTTCATAAAAACTAAAAAATAAATACATACATACTATCACGTCTTTATCCCTAATGGGGCAGACAGAGCATTTTGGGTCTTGCGGCTCTATGCAGAGCCCAGGGCCGCAAGACCCAAAAGCCACTTTTAGCGTCATGGTGGGCGAGAAGATGGAAAAGCAATCGATACAGTGATGGGTTGCTAGCCGCATCGCCTGTTAACATGATTTGCATTTTTGCCCATTCCCTCGATCGGTTTTTACGATCTGCGTGGGAAGAGAAGCTGCTGGTACATTCTAAGTATTTTTTATTTCTCCCAGACCAGCATGGCATTTAATTTATTTTTAAAGAAAAGCTACGGATACCAGCCCTTCGCAACGACCACTGCTGAGAAGAAACTCATTTTCACAGTATCGATAATCATATCGATATCACAGAAATATATACGAAATAATTTTCGACCAAGCCGAAAAGGAAATGCTTCGTTCGTACTTCGTACGCTCGATCAATATAAGGTCTAACAAAATATACTGAAACTGTTTTACGGGTAAATTCAGTCCATTATACTGAACAACTTTCTCCAAGCGTTCGAGCGTTCGGCTCATACCCGGAGGTCGCGTTCGATTCCCGGCGGGGGCAACGACTTTGTGTTGTTGTCCTAGTTTGGTAAGGACATTGTAGGCTGATTACCTGAGTGTCTGATAAGTAAGATGATCCGTGCTTCGGAGGGTACGTTAAGCCGTCGGTCCCGGCCATTGTCTTTGACATTGGTCGTTACCTAAAACCATGTCAGAGGCCTTTAAGGCGGTTTAAAAACTCTGACACTAGTGTTAGTCTCTAACACACACGATAAGAAGAAGAAGACTTTCTCCAAGAAACATATGTCGAAATATGAAAAAAATTTTTTGGCTTTCTATGTAAACTCGGATTAGCTCATATGGGAAGCGAAACATTACTTTTCATATTATGTTCCTGGGTAAATTTGTTCACAATCACGGATCGAATTCACCCTTTTAATAGTTTTAGTATATATTTATTTTTTCTCATGTGAATGGTTAAAATATTTACTGAGAAAAAAGAAATAACAACAAAAAAACTTAACTAAACTAAATTGAACTAATTATATTTTGTTTGATCTTATATAGGTGGAAGCACTTACTGAATAACACTTTGTCCAATTTGTTAATTTCCAGCTGACTTTGGTCCACCTTTTAATTGCATTTTTTAATTTTACCTATCAGGAGGTGAAAAGGACTGTTACCTTACAACAGGACAACATGGAAAATGTATGAAGCCAGCCGACTGTGAAAAAATTGGGAAGCCCGTAGCACATTGTCCAATTATTTGGGGAATCGATCTCGTTTGCTGTATTCCTTATAAGTAATCATAAAGAGCATCAAGAATGTGCTAAGTATCCCATACACATTAATCCTTGAAGAAAAAATAAATAATTTAAAAAAAAAAGTCTTTTTTTTAAACGAATTTTTTACTTGATGGTCTCCAAATAAGCTATAAAACATTATGTGATTCTTCTCTTTGCAAAAAACGGCCATTTTTGGCAAATATGCGAAGAAAAGCCTCGCTTCAAACTATGAAAGGTTTATATTTCAAAGTGAGAACACTTTGAAATATAAACCTTTCATAGTTTGAAGGGTTATCTAGGGCTTGGTCAAGACAATTTATTAAATAATATCTCTGTTTTCCTTTAAATAATTTATTTCAAATGGAGGCAGCACTTCAGTAGAAAAAATGCATATATCCCGTGACGATATCTTTTCCTGCACATATCAAGTTAACGTCTTTTGGGTCCTGTGACCTTTAGTTCTGTCTGATCAGCTATATATGCTGACTGCCTCCGTGGTGTAGTGGTTAGAGCGTTCGGCTCATACCCGGAGGTCGCGGGTTCGATTCCCGGCGGGGGCAACGAGTTTGTGTTGTTGTCCTAGTTTGGTTAGGACATAGTAGGCTGATCAACTCATTGTCTGATAAGTAAGTTGATCAGTGCTTCGGAGGGCACGTTAAGCCGTCGGTCCCGGTCACTGTCTTTGACATTGGTCGTTACCTAAAACCATGTCAGAGGCCTTAAAGGCGGTTTAAAAACTCTGACACTAGTGTTAGTCACTAACACACACGATAAGAAGAAGAAGCTATAAATCATTATTTTTATATTATAACTAGCAGTGTCCGTGGGCTTCGCTCACCGTGGGAATTTGGGGATGAAAACTATCCTATGTCCTTCCCTATGTATCAAACTAAATCCACATCAAACATCTAAATAGGTTCAGCGGTTGAAGTGTGAAGTGGTAACAATTTTTTTTTAATAAAACAACTTCACTTTTGCATTTATAATAATAATATTAGTAGGTCGGACAGGAAGTAGGATTTAGCTTACGCTTTTGTAATTTATTAGTAGATAAGGAAATTTAACTTAGCCAATATACAGAAATCCTAACATAATATAGGCTGAAACTCATGTTACGTTCTTTAGTTACTTTCATAGTCTAATGTCCTACGGGATTCTTCGATGTGGGAATGCATGATATACAAACTATTTTTATTTTACAAAAAAGGGCAATTCGTTTTATTTATGCTTTAGGATCGAGAGATAATCCGAGAGAAGGACTCCTTAATTTTTTTTAAAGAAAATTGATATCCTCACTTACCGTCCCAGTACATATTTGAAAATATTATGTTTGTAAGAAAAATATTGCCTTGTTTATTGAAGTGTGTGATTTCACGAATAGAAACTTAAATGAGTTACTCCGTATTATAGACTAAAACAGTCTGTAAGTCGTTTAAGGGAAACTGTATAAAGTTTTATAATAAAATGTCAGAGTGGGTTCTTGATATGCCAGTTAGAAAATTTAGAGCTTATGTAAAGAAAGTACTTTGTGAGAAGTCTTCTTACGTAACCGATGATTACCGTAAGGATAAAAACGGCTTGAGCTTGGCGCGGGTCCCTCTAAGGCTGCGTTTCCACTGAAGCGGAGCAGAGCGGAGAGGAGAGAAATTATCCAATCACAATGCTCGAAATCTCCGCTCCGCTGTTTGAATTGAAGCGGAGCGGAGATTTCGAGCATTGTGATTGGTCAATTTGTAGTTGTATTTGTACACTCACAAATATCATAATTTGAGTAAATTCTGTACATGTTTAAGTACTAAATTTACAAATTGAAATTAAAATTAAGTTTAACATAATTCTTTAATAATTATGACATAGTCCACATATCTGATTTTAAAATCAGTTTAATTGTAAGTTGACGTTTGAATGCCATAGAGCATTAGAACAACTCTGTAAGTATAACAACAATATCACTATCCAATGGATCAAAGGCCATAGTGGCTCACTTGGCAATGATGCGGCGGACGAACTGGCTAGAAGGGTCTCGAACATGGTACCGATAGGACCACCACCTCAAGCCCCCATTCCATTCAACCAGATTCGTGCCTGGATCAGAGCCAAGACCAACAAAGAAAAACAACAAGCCTGGAATACCCTAGGAACATGTCGGCAAACAAGGGATGCTATCCCGACGTGGAACCCACGCTACTCACGTCGACTTCTCACACTTCCAAGGGTAAAAATTAGAAAAATGGTAGGCTTACTAACAGGACACTGTACTCTTAATAAACATCTATTCGTTATAGGTATAACCGACAGCCCTCTATGTAGAGGCTGTATGGAAACAGAAGAATCAGCAAAGCACGTGATACTAGTGTGTCCGAGCGTTGCATCAACACGAGAGGAGTACCTGGGATCACCAAGTACGATGCCGGAGGCCTGCAGCTCACCCTCTGCACTACTCCGCTTCCTCGACGAGCTGGGCTGGCTCGAATGAAAACAACTTCCAGTCCACAATGGGGAGGCACAGAAGAATGTCGCTGTCTCCCTCACGTGCAAGGGGCTTAATAGAACAGCCTAGGCGCGGAAAAATGCCCACGGAACCAGGTGAACCAGGTGAAGTTGACGTTTTTGGAGAAAATGCTGCAGTACATTGAGTTGCCGTTTCTTTTGAACTTGAGCTTGGGAAGCGGTAATAAACTTAGGTGTAAGTAAATGATCTGATGTCAACAACTACCTGTTATAAAATTGAAATATAAATTTACAAGTGTCAAGTGATACAAATATCTAAAGATAAATTAGTAACTGCCTCCGTGGTGTAGTGGTTAGAGCGTTTGGCTCATACCCGGAGGTCGCGGGTTCAATTCCCAGCGGGGGCAACGACTTTGTCTTGTTGTTCTAGTTTGGTTAGGACATTGCAGGCTGATCGCCTGATTGTCCGATAAGTAAGATAATCCGTGCTTCAGAGGGCACGTTAAGCCGTCGGTCCCGGTCACTGTCTTTGACATTGGTCGTTACCTAAAACCATGTCAGAGGCCTTTAAGGCGGTTTAAAAACTCTGACACTAGTGTTAGTCACTAACACACACGATAAGAAGAAGAAGTATACGACATTTCAATATCACCTTGTACTTTTAAGAAATAAAAATTTCATCAAACTACCATCTATAACTTATAAAACTACAAAAACACTTTAGTAACAGCTGCTCTTATAGAGATGGCAGAACACACAATCTCCCATGCTGGTCTGGGAGGAATAAAAAAAACTTAGAATGTACCAGCTGCTTTTCTTCCCACGCAGATCGTAAAAGCCGATCGAGGGAATGGGCAAAAATAAAAATCATGTTAACAAGCAATGCGGCTAGCAACCCATCATTGTATTGATTGCTTTTTCATCTTCTCGCCCACCATGACGCTAAAAGTGGTCTTGCGGCCCTGGGCTCTGCATAAAACCGCAAGACCCAAAATGCTCTGTCTGCCCCATTAGGGATAAAGACGTGATAGTATGTATGTATGTTAACATCTAGTCATGAGGGAAGAGAAATAATTATGTTTATAAAGCAATGTGTAGGCATGGTGCAAGCTTTCCCACGATGTTTCCTTCACCAATATCCGATATTACATTAGAATAAATCTTTGTTAAAAGTCATAACAAACCGTAGATAATAATAAAAAGTTTGAAAATTTTAATTTTGAACATGAGCCGTATATAATGGCTGGGGTAGATTGTGTCCACCCTAGCGCATTTGGAAATTGCAAAATATAGGTAGACACTTGTTAGAAAATGAAATACCAGGGTGAGGGTGAAAAACATAATTTATTTCAATAAATAATATATTCCCTCAAAACAACTTTTTAAAGCAATGCTAAAACTACCAGGGTTTCGTAATCGGCCACTAGTTTTCCGAGAAAACAGACCGCGAAAGAAACTCGTCAGTATTGGCCGCCTACTAGCCTGAAGGGCTTTAGTCTACATTTCATATTCTCACATGTGACTAGTTCAATTACAAATAAAGTACATTAATAATATCACAAGTATCACAACTCATTCCCATCTTGAGAAACCACTATTGCATTATATTATCTAGGGCTAGAATAACTATCGTTACACCTGAACTTATAATGGTTATTTTATAACGGTTCTTCACAAAAGAATAATGGCAAAAGCGGTTTTACAAACATATCAGGAATATCTATTTAAACCACTTAATTATTACCACAATTAAAAAACAGTATGAAACTTATATTACTCTGCAGCAGCATAATCAAAAAGTCATACACAAACTGAGAAACACTGTATTTATTACCTAGCCCCGCCATCTTGGCGCCCCACTAGTTTTACAAAGTCATGTTAGATTAATCGCTTAAAAGTCATGTAATCATCTTATATTATTACTAATCGTAAATTACTTTAAAATCACAATCATTTTACATATTTAAACCAAACCTTATTTTTAAGAACAATCGATCTGTTTTGTAACACCAAATTATCATCTTACTATAAAACAACAATCAAATCGGAAACAAGTAATTTTTGTAAAAATACTTTTAAGTTACAGTTAAATGTGTCTGTAAATACACAATAGAATTTATGATAAATATATGTATAAATACATTACGTACATATAAGTTTTATATAAATAGGTATCACACTCTAGTCCTGCATTCTAGACGTCCAATATACAAAATAAGAAGACACAAAATCGATGAAAGTCCTTATCGATATCGATAGCTGAAAATAAAAGTCTCGAGGTCAAAGGTAAAATAAATAAGTTTTCGCGATCTTCAGTAAAACGGTAAGGTTTATCACGAAATTAGTTCTAATAAAAATTGTGGATCATATAATTATCTATCAAAAAATGTAAAAATACTTTTTCCTCAGAGCCACCGTTTCTGAGATATAACGATTCAAAACGTTGGAAAACAGAATATATCCTGATAGTCCCAGAGCTAAAAGAGAAATGGAACTTTTCCGATGGTACAGATGTGCCAGCTGATGCATTCAGTCCACCGAACATCTGATGTAGTGCCCCAAGTCTACCGCATCTTGCACTAAAGACGATCTGTCGAAGGTCAATCAAGGTTCTATAAGTATGGCTGAATTCTGGACTGATATAATTTTAATGTCATATTTTACAATTATAAAAATATTAAGGTTGTTATAAGAATAATAATGGCTAGTTAGGGTGCCCACAGGCAGTGCAGCCAATGAGCGGCAAGTCACCGTCTACCAGGCTAAAACTGTTGTGAGAGATTTTTAGGTAGATGTCCGTATCTCACTCCATAACCCGGTCCACTAACATTCCATCCACATAGCCCAAACCAAGTCAATCCCTTCCTGGCAATAGTTTGGCAGCTATGAAGGACTGTCCGTTAGTGCATCTCAATGGTACATTAAGGGATAGACTTCCGTAGATGATGCCATCTCACATTTTAGATAAAAAGGTACTAAAAGGCCTCTTCATGTTGGCTTTGACCCCATGAACGCCTCAAAGGACCGGGTCCCTATGGACCCGTGGCTGAAAAGCGTAATAATAATACAACTTTACTCCCAAATCACAGAACCGGTTTTGATAAAATTTCTACAGGACTACCTGAAAAGTATGCCTTTTCAAACAAAAAAAAAGAATTTTTCAAATCGATCTAGATTAGTTTTATGTTTGGGAAAACGCGTGTTTTCGAGTTTTCATGCGTTTTTCTTTCCACGCAGAATATGGTCGCTAATTTCGGCGCGCCGGCCGCCATCGGCTTAGCTCAGTGGGGATGCTGACCGCTAGAAAGAATGTTACGGGTTCGAATCCCACTCGGTGACTTACTTTTGTTTTTTTTTATGTTCAATTTTATTTATAATTTTTTATTTAGTATTTATTATAGACAAGTTTAAAAAAATGTAGTTATTGTTTGAGATGTAACCGAGCAAAGCTCGGTCGCCCAGGTACTAATCACTTATTTGGCTAACCTCCTCCTTTTTGGAAGTCGGAGAAATAGTTACGAACATATATTATTTATTGTTGCGCCCCTACCTGTTTGTGTTGGGAGCTCCACCGTCGAAGTTGTAGACCAGTATATCTACCTGGGTCAATTGATCCAGGCAGGAAGTTCCAGCTTCGAGGAAGAGGTCTCTAGACGAATCCGACTCGGCTGGGCAGCGTTCGGGAAGCTACGCAGTGTCTTCTCGTCAAATATACCTCAGTGTCTTAAGACTAAAATTTACGACCAATGTGCGTTACCAGTGATGACTTATGACTCTGAAACATGGTCCCTTACTAATGGGTCTCATAAGAAGGCTCAAGGTCGTGTAACGCGCTATGGAAAGGGCTATGCTCGGTGTTTCTCTACGTGATCGAATCAGAAATGAGGAAATTCGTAGGAGAACTAAAGTCACTGACATAGCGCAGCGGATTAGCTCGTTAAAATGGCAGTGGACGGGACACATAGCGCGACGAACCGATGGCCGATGGGGCAAAAAGGTTCTCGAATGGCGACCACGTACAGGCAAGCGAAGCGTAGGACACCCACCCACAAGGTGGTCTGACGACCTAACCAAGGTCGCTGGAAGGCGCTGGATGCAAGCCGCTCTAGATCGGTCATTTTGGAAATCTTTGGGAGAGGCCTATGTCCAGCAGTGGACGTTGTGCGGCTGAAATGATGATTATTTATTTATTCTTAGTGTATAATCTACTAAGTATGTAAGTATGTTTTTGTACGTTTTATTTAAGTTATATAAATCAAAATATCTGCGTCAGTATCTGTAACGAATTAAAGTATATTAGGATTAGCTTCGGTTTTTACCTGTGCGTCATAATATTTTAATGGCGTAGTTTTAAGTACTGATAAAAAATATATTGTATTATTTTCAACAGTTGATGTAACTATTGGTTGTGAGTAATGAAAACAATAGGAATAGGTAATAAGCATATATTTCATTATATCTGACAAATGATCAAAGTTTCAAAGATGAGGTTAAGAATATTGTTGCTAAGTATGCTATTGCATTATGGTAAGTTTTTTTAATACCTATATTAAGAAATATTGTCTTGGTCTTTATTAAAATGGACACTCGTCGGGCCCCAAAGCTTCCAACTGACTTCTTTTGTAAATAATTTCGTAAGCCGAGGCCTTTGACCAGAAGCTCGAATGATAATGACTTTCCAAAATGTTTACGCCTATTCCTTTGATGACTTTATTATGAGACATAATATAATAAAATAAGCAAACTTCTTCTCTTCCTTGATAATATTAAAGAACTAAGCTCTTGCCTGTGGAGCAACCAATTCCTTCCCCATTTTCAGTTCTTACCGCAGTGCTTGATTTGACAGAAACGTTTCCAGATCCCGCGTCTTTGACCTTCTGCCAATACTGTCACCACTGCTTCCTAGTGACAGAGGAATGCTTATAAGCAAACTTTAAACAACGAAAAACTTCATCTAAATAATTAATTCAAAAATCTATTCGTTGACCAAAGAAGCCGATAGCCCTTTTAACTACAATATTACTTCTACAGTATCTGCAATAGGAATCCATGAACGTACCTTCATCATGGTAAAACCTGACGGTGTACAGCGAGGTCTCATCGGTTCCATCATCCAGAGATTCGAAAACAGAGGGTTCAAACTTGTGGCTCTCAAATTTGTAAATCCTGACGAAGATTTGCTAAGAAAACATTATGGTGACTTGGCTGATAAGCCTTTCTTTCTGGATTTATTGAACTATATGAGTTCTGGGCCTGTTGTCCCGATGGTATGGGAAGGTAAGTATTTTTTAGGTACTAGTCAGTATTAGTAGCTTATTGCAATGTGGTTTTCGACACAGTAGAATATCTTCCTGAAAGGTCGGTAACGCTCTTGTTACAACCCTGGTGTTGCAGTTGTCCGTAGGCAGCGGTGATCACTTACCTCCAGATGATCCACTTATTCGTTTGCCGGGTTAGAGAGGTCTTATTGATGTGTATAAACAAAGGTTTTACACATCAATGAGACCTCTTCAACCCGTCTGGCCAGCGAGGAGAGTGTAGGCCAAGCCCTCTGGTTGCTCTTGCCAAGTATGGCTCTAATAATACAAAGGATGTCGTAGAAGGTGATTTAGAAAATACAAGCTAAACAAAGCTTATAAACATCAATGAGACCTCTCGAGTCCGTCTGGCTGGATTAATGTCAATTGTATTGTTTTTTTCAGGTTTAAACGTCGTAAAGACCAGTCGTCAGATGTTAGGACCTACCAATCCAGTGTACTCTGCACCTGGGACTATTAGAGGAGATTATAGTGTAAACATAGCTAGGAACGTCATCCATGGATCAGATAGCGTGGACAGTGCTAAGAAGGAAATATCACTATGGTTTAATGATGAACAGTTGATTGACTGGACGTCAGTAAACAAAGAATGGGTTTACGAAGGAGTATAAATGATGAGCGAAACTATTTCTTACAGATAAAATCCATACGTATATATTTTCACGCTGATTTTCCATATGGGGGTAGGCAGAGACTATGGATCTCCACTTGCTACATTCCTTACAAACCTCTTTTGCTTCGTCAACACTCATTACTCTTTACGCATGCTCTCTGGTTATGGGTACTCCATGGGTACTCCTTACATCACCTTTCTTCAAAACATCTGCAATTTGGTCGCAGAAGGTTTGTCGAGGTCGGCCCGGTCCGGTTCTCCCATCCATATTCGCACGATAAATATTTTTAGTTTAAGAAACAGATAGATACAATATTACGTCTTTGTCCCTGACGGGGTAGACAGAGCTCTGAGCCATGATGGTTTAACATGATTCAAATCTCGCCCATACCGTCTATCGGCTTTTACGATCTGCGCGGGAAGAGACGCAGCTGGCACATTCTAAGTTTATTCCTTTCTCCTAGATCAGCAAGGAAGATCTTATTCAAATGTTTTTTAAGAGGCATTCTACATTTGGCTGGCTGTATCGCTCGCTCAATCAAAATTTTTAAATATATTCAAAAAATGTGTATCAGTTTTAGGAACCGTTTCTCGTTTCCTTTTAAATCAGGGTGCACTGAGGCAATTCAGATATCCCTTTGGTGCTAAGAACACGAAAGATCTCTAAATAGATAGAAAGTACTAAGGTTAAATGTTTTAGGTTAATTTCAGTATCAAATACAATCACCTGTAATTACTAGAACACGGCTAAAATCCGAAACAAATTGCCTAATGTAATTTGGACCTAGTCACAAATGACCAAATCTACCGAAGGCAAAATCTAAATCTGTATTTAAACCACCCCATTAGGGCTACATTAGTGCTAAATAGAACTTAATTGTGCACTAACTAAACTCGATTCTGTTGTTATACCTTTGTTAAATTTTAACTATTTCGAGACCTTTTGTTGCATTGTTTATGTTTTTGTTGAGAATTTTGCGAGCACTTTTGGAGTAAAATAGAATATAATTACAGTTAATTGTATTCAGTGTTTTATTCTATTTTAGTGTTTTATTCTATTTTAGTGTTTTATTGTATTACTAATTACTAGTGTAATTGGTTTTAATACAAGCCTGCGTGGTTTGTATAATATAAACCACGCAGGCTAATTCAAGTAATTTTTCTCATGTTCAATTCTGGATAAAAGAAGTACATAAAAAGTGTTTAATAATTGTATCGACAGAATATCACAATGTTTTCTATCGTAGTAAAGTAGTAAACTGATTCTTATTCTTGCTTAAGTAGATTTTTTGGCGTGGTAAAAGGATAATAGGCAAGATCTCCGAATGGTAACCTATACTTCAACCGGTAGGACATAAAGCAAAGTGACAAGAGACAAGTGAGCGTGTGAACAGGCACTGCCAAAATAGACAAATGCATAAATATCACTTGTCAATATGTCATCTTTATCTTTAGGTCTTTTTTTCTCCACTGCAGGAGCACAACCCTCTCTGTACTTCCAGAGTCATACTTGGCCAGAGCAGCCGAAGGGCTTTGGTCTACAATATCCACGCTGGCCAGACGAGTTGGAGAGGTCTCATTGATGTTTATAAGCTTTATTTAGCTTTTATTTCCTAAGTCGCCTTCTAGGACATCTACGGGAAGACGTGGAGTGGTCCTATTCAACTCTTTATTTATTTCTTTATTTTCGCTTACATGCACTCATATATTACATGGTTAGTAGGTTAATTTGTACATGAACCCTGACACGGTGTTGCGAACTAAAAGTATGTTGAGTTGAGTTTATATAATAATAGTGGTTTTAGATTCAGGATATATCAAAAATTGTTAGTGATTACATTGAATGTCAGCAGAGATACATATAACTTTTATGTTATAAATATATATAAATAATAAATAGCCCTTAATTTCAGTTAAGTTTGATTACATTTTAATTTAATTTTAATAAGATGTAGTTTTTGTAAGTCCGAACCTTTAAAATATTTAAATACTCTACCGGCTTAGTGCAATCTTTAAAACCATAAAGAACATGTTTTAGCTTCAAAATCTGTTGAGTTATAATTGACCAAACTTAGACTCCTGCATAAATGTAAAACTCTACAAATAAAAGACCTAAAGAGTATCATTTGAAATATATATCACCAGATCTTGACCCAGCAACCATAGCATTTTAATGCTTATTTTTCATATTATGAATATGTTTTGTACCTAACTACGGCGAAGTCAAAAGGAGGGTTATGTATTTCACCTTTATGCAAGTGTGTATGTTAATCTGGTCCCACGTTCTTCTATGATACACACGGTACCTTAAAAAATGAGGTATTATTGGAATCGTTTTGGCTGCGTGCTAGTTGTATTTTGTGACGTTACTTTAGGCCAAAAATTAATTTAATAAAAAGTAAAATAAACCGACTCATACTGTGTGGGGTTGTAGCGGGAGCGAGGTGATATGCTCAACGGTGAAGTTGTATACAAAGTTAGTAAAATACGCCTAAAGTAACCTATGTGTTAATCCAGGGTGTAAGTTTCCAGCAAACTTAATTTTATCAAAATTAGTTTTGCCGTTTGCGCGTGAAGAAGTAATAAACAAACACATATACTCACAAACTTTCGCCTTCATAATATTAGTGTGATTGCAACCAGAACTCTGATCGAGATATAGGATATTACTAGCGCCATCTATTATGCTGCTTGTGAACTATATTGTAATTTTCTCGTAGCGAAAATAAAGGTCACTCATGAAGATGATCAAATAAAAAGTTTCAAAAAGCACTTTTCAAAAAATATATGTAGGTTTTATTAGTTTTTGAGACTAGGTATTGTTATACAACACAGAGTACTTTTATTAATACAATATACCTTTTCTTGCCGAAAAAATATAATCAGCATCCAATCTATTCATCATCCAAAAAACATAGTCAGCGCGCTGAAGATTTTAATTCGAGTGAAAGGGAACTTTACTTGTTTTCTAGAAGTTTTCGCGAGCTTGATTAATGGTCGCAAGATAAAAAAGCTCTCGTGTTTTAAACTTGCTCACTACAGTTTTAATTTTGGGACGGTACTTTTTTATGGTCTGGTTTAAAAAGAAAAAATAACTGACGTAACCGAGATAAATTAAGCATTAACATGAAGGCTTAGAACAAGTTTATTTGATGGCAAATTAAAAAACTATCACATTTAAACGCCATCTCGTGGTGGGCAGAGGAATTAAAAAGTAGAAATAATCCGTATCGCCAACGTAACGCCATCTATTATTTGACAGGCATACTACACGGACTTTCAAACAATATTATAAACAGCCGAACCGATTTTCCTCAAACAAAGCTAAGAACCACCGCAAGGGAACTTGCTTTCACGTAAAAAATCTGCATCGAAATTGGTCCATCTGTTTGAGCGCTACGACAGACCGACAGCGGTCACAGACAGACATAAGCGTAAAATTTATCCTTCTATCCTACTTTCTACTATATATATGTCCTATCCTACTATCCTAAATATATAAATGCGAAAGTGAGTTTGTATATTTGTTTGTTTGTTTGTTACCTCTTCACGCCTCAACAACTGAACTGATTTGGATGAAATTTGGAATGTATATAGCTTGATACCCAAGGAAGGACATAGGATAGTTTTTATCCCGAAATTCCCACGGGGAGCCAAGCCCACGGACACAGCTAGTTAGTTATAACTGTCTTTTTTTGTCGGGGAATTAATAATTGCTTCCAAGTCGCAATTCCTTAGAAAAAAGGCAGAGATAAATATGGTTATCAAATGAATAAAGTTAAACCTAGGTATGTCAAGGCAAAAAAAGAATTGAAGAGTGAAACCGAGCTTACCATGACCAAGGGGGTTACTCCAAAAGCGGTACGCAAGTCGGACGTTACTGCGTATCCGCGTTTCAGGGTCAAGCAATATTGAGCACTAACGTATGATGATAAAGTCTAATTTGGTTTAACATAGAACTATGACATCAATATCGTACGACTAACGTACTATTTACTATTTCATGGCGTAATACCCTAGTCTCTCTTGGTAGCGTTCACGAGTTGACACACGACTTAAAAGTCCCCTTACCCTAGACTTCTCCATACAAACGTAGTCTACGTTTAATTTTGTAACCACAAGTCAGACTCCGCAAAAAATTGGTAATTGTAAAGAAATTGCAATTATCTAGGTTTATAACTGGTTTCCTACACTAAAATTATGAACTGGAAAGAAAATATAACGATTTAGAAGTTTCCCAAACTAATGGTCAAAAATGATAAATAACAATACATTCTATTTCAAGTACATATTTTTACCGTTGGAAACCAGTTATTAACCTAGATAATTGCAATATCTTTGAAATTACAAAATTTTCTCGAAATCGGACATGTCGTTTTGAAATAAAACGTAGACTACGTTTGTATGGAAAGTTGTATTTTGGTCTAGGGTAAGGGGACTCTAATCTTAACCATATAACTTAATCCTACTAAGTGAGAAACCCACGACAGCACAACAAGTTTGGACATTTCAGTAAGCAAAAAACTTGAGAGGTGGAACACCCGGATGGAACGAAGTTCCTTTCGATTAATTAGGAGAGAGTGAGACAATCAGAAAAACACGCGCACGCCGTACAGCTTACAACTATAGCAAAAAGTGTCGTTACAACTTTTGGTCTTAATTTTTTCCGCCTAGCCTCCTTTCGCAACGCGCGATAAGGAACTTCGTTCTCGCAACGAAAGCAAAATGTTGACACCAAATCCCAAAAGTCGAAACTTCGTTCCACGAATTTTTATTTCAATTCGACGCTTTGCGACAGCTGTATCTTGTTTTCGTTGAAAAATTTGTAGACGATGCACTTTTCGGTTCCTCGTACGTACATGTTGCTGCTTTAATAAACATTTCAAGCATATTTCTGTAAATACGTCTGAAGAAACACGAGATACTGCTATGCTTCTAGTTTTGGTCCAAGAGTTATACGTATAGCGTTTTTACGGTTTCGTACAAATAATGAAAAAATAGAACCCTTAAAGAATCAGTCTGGATACCACTCCGTGGTGACCTTACTCTACCTACCATGGTTCCTTCTAGAATCGATGACCATTTACAAAATTATACACCGTCGCCTGCAAGTTAAAAAACTTTGGGTTCCTCATGCACTGAGCAAAAGCTTGCGTGTCATGGTGCAAGGAAATGGTTGTAAAATTCAAGAATGGAATAGGACGGACTAAATTTAATATAATAGGCTATTATCACTGAGTGTGTTTACGGTACCAAAAAAATTCCACTCAAAAGAATTGTTTTTTGAAAACAGCAAGAAAGTTGAGTAATGAAATAGCCCTAAGGTTTCCAGAAGAGTAAAATAGGACCACTCGAAGTCTTTCCATGAATGTCGTAGAAGGCAACTTAGGAAATACAAGCTAAACAAAGCATATAAACATCGATAGGACCTCTCCAAAACCATTGGCCAGCATGGAGAGTGTAGGCCAAATCCCCAGGCTTATGTGGCAAAGTATGGCTCTGGTAGTACAGGGTCGTGCTCCTGCAGTAGCGACAAAAACGATCTGAGGATGATGATGATGATGATAAGTATGTACGTAAAAGAGTTTTGCAAGGACCTTAGCAAGTGACGATCCATACTCTTTGTCCATCCCCATGGGAAACAGGTGTAAAAATGTATGTACTCATATGTTTCCTACTGTATGTATCAGGCTGGGTAGGGACCATACTGAACTGGGTTTCTTTCGGCGTAATCTTCCCAGCAGTGGTCGTTCCGAAACGCTAGTAATTTTTAGCTTTGGTACTTAAATCATTTTTTAAAAAATGACCTTCAATTTGAGATAAATTTATCCTACATTAATTCAAAATTTTTGACTTTGACTTTGACTTTGTTGAACGTTATGTTCCTGTAACTTGTAACTTTTATGCAAATCTCTAGTATACAACTTCCGGAATTAAGTTCGTATACGTGAATGCACTATTATAAAGGGAATAATAAATCTCTGCGACACGTCCCAGTTATGAATAAATTACACTTCTCGTTTTATACATCCTGATAAATTAGTTCAGGTATTATTGTTTTAGTGTTACAAAATTATTCGTATTACATTTGAGATATACCTACATATAAGTTCATTTGCTGAATCGATGTGCATGCCGCCGGCACAAAGGCCACTCTAAAGATATGCTAACCAATTAAACGAACAGTCTCTATACACTTAAGTACTTTTACTAGTTTTTTAAGCTACCCAAAGGCATCTGTTTTAACTTGACAACTGCCGTACAATGATGTCAGCCAGGACACACGACTTATTGCGCCTACTGAAATAAGGAGCAGTTTGGGAAATGATTATACTAATTGTGGACACCCAACCATAGGCGGACCACGCTTAGTATCGCTTAACTTGCGAAATCGCTAGTAATGCGTATAAATTTGATAGGCCACCGAGCTCTAAATATTTGGTTGGGCCATGTGATGACGGCGGAGTACAATACGATTTGTCACCACACTTTTCCGCTTCCGCGGGTATCTTATAAGACGACTAAGGGAAACTTTGTACATGTAATATATGTACAAAGTCTCCCTTAGTCGTCTAAATTAGTATTGATAATATATTATATTATAACGACTATATGAACCTCCACTTGCTGCAATCCTGACAGACCTCTTTCGCTTCATCTACACTCATCACTCTCTTCATGCATGCCGGTCAACGGCTAGTTCTGACCTCTCCTTTTTAGGGTTTCGTACCCAAAGGGTAAAAACGGGACCCTATTACTAAGACTTTGCTGTCTGTCCGTCCGTCTGTCCGTCTGTTTGTCACCAGGCTGTATCTCAAGAACCGCGATAGCTAGACAGTTGAAATTTTTACAAATTATGCATTTCTGTTGCCGCTCCAATGACTCGCAGAACGTACTATACAAAACTGTATAAGTGAAATTAGTTTTAAATAGAAACTAGCTTTTCGGGCGCTGCGCGGGCTGCAAGCAGCCCGCGGTTTTTCGTGCGGCTGTTGAGGTAGGCTAAAAAATGTTTCCAGTTTAGAAAATGGGTAAAAAACTGCAGTCAGTAAAGAAAAGATCAAAATATGTGTGAAGGCGGCCATCTTGGATCCAAAATCTGAATCCAGTTTCGAGTTCCGCGGGGTGCTTTACCCCCACATGCAAAATTTCAGACCCCTACGAAGTCCCAGTGAGACGTTATGAACGAAAAAAGTGAAATTTTCTAAAATCCAGACGCCATCTTGAATTCAAAAAAAAATATTAAATTTGGATTTCTGGGCTCAAACTACATATAGATATCGATTTTCAGTTAAATCGCAAGCAGTTGACTTTCGGCGGCCATCTTGGATTTTCAAAAATTAAAAAAAATTGGACTGCGCTTGAGGAAATGGCTCGGGCTCCGCCCTCGCCCGCAGCTCGCCCTACGGGCTCGTGACACTCGGCCTCCGGCCTCGTGAAAATTACTTACGGGGAGGGGGGGGAAGGGGGGGGCTGTGGGAGTGGCTCGGGCTTCGCCCTCGCCCGCAGCTCGCCCTTCGGGCTCGCATCGCTCGGCCTCCGGCCTCGTGAAGATTACTTGGGGGGAATCAAGGGGGAGGGGGGAGTGGCTCGGGCTTCGCCCTCGCCCGCAGCTCGGCCTGCGGCCTCGCGGGGGTGGCCTTTGCTTTTGGCTTTTGGCCTCTGGCTGCGCCTAGTTACTTGGGGTGGCCGTTTGTATAAAATTTGTATGGAGGAAAATTGTCCTTGTATGGCGGCCATCTTGGATTTTGAAAAAAATTAAAAAACAAATGACGGTCGTCAAATTGCTTACAACCCCTTACATTTTGGAAAAAAAATCATGCCCCTAACCCTAACCGTTTTCGCAGGCCGTACCCCTTCCACATCAGGTTTCCGCAGATCCTCAAATGTCAGATTTTTCTGGTACTCACTAGAGCACCCTCTATACGACCACACATCAACCTAAACCCCACCAACCCCGCAACAGGGCAAACAACTATGTCAATCAGTCAGTGAGTCAGTCAGTGGTAATGTAGGTTTATATATTATAACTAGCTTTTCGGGCGCTGCGCGGGCTGCAAGCAGCCCGCGGTTCATCGTGGGACTGTTAAGGTAGGCAAAGATATGTTTCCAGTTTAGAAAATGGGTAAGTTTGTATGGAGGAAAATTGTCCTTGTATGGCGGCCATCTTGGATTTTGAAAAAAATAAAAAAACAAATGACTCTCGTCAAATTGCTTACAACCCCCCACATTTTGGAAAAAAATTCACGCCCCTAACCCCAACCGTTTTTGCAGGCTGTACCCCTTTCACATCAGGTTTCTGCAAATCTTCAAATGTCAGATTTTTCTGGTACTCACTGGAGCACCCTCTATACGACCGCGCATCAACCTAAACCCTACCAACTCCGCAACAGGGCAAACAACTCTGTCAGTGAGTGAGTGAGTGAGTGGTATTGTAGGTTTATATATTATAATATAACTAGCTTTTCGGGCGCTGCGCGGGCTGCAGGCAGCCCGCGGTTCATCGTGGGGCTGTTGAGGTGGGCTAAATAACATGTCCAGTTCAGAAAATGGGTTAGTTTGTATGGAGGAAAATTGTCGTTGTGTGGCGGCCATCTTGGATTTTGAAAAAAATCAAAAAACAAATGACGGTCTTCAAATTGCTTATAATCTTCTACATTATGAAAAAAAAAAATAACACCCCTAACCCCAACCGTCTTCGCAGGCTGTACCCCTTCCACATCAGGTTTCTGCAAATCCTCAAATGTCAGATTTTTCTGGTACTCACTGGAGCAACCTCTATACGACCACACATCAACCTAAACCCCACCAACCCCGCAACAGGGCAAACAACTATGTCAATCAGTCAGTGAGTGAGTGGTATTGTAGGTTTATATATTATAACTAGCTTTTCAGGCGCTGCGCGGGCTGCAAGCAGCCCGCGGTCTTTCGTGCGGCTGTTGAAGTAGGCTGAAATATGTTTCCAGTTCAGAAAATGGGTAAAAATTGCAGTCAGTAAAGGAAACATCATAATATGTGTGGGGGCGGCCATCTTGGATCCAAAATCGGAATGCAGTTTCGAGTTCCGCGGGGTGCTTTACCCCCACATGCAAAATTTCAGACCTCTACGAAGTCCCAGTGAGACGTTATAAACGAAATATGTTTAATTTTCTAAAATCCAGACGCCATCTTGGATTCCGAAAAAAATATTGAATTTAGGTTTTTGGGGTCAAATTACATACAGATATCGATTTTCAGCCAAATCGCAAGCGGTTGACTTTTGGCGGCCATCTTGGATTTTCAAAAATTAAAAAAATTGGACTGCGCTTAGGGACGTGGCTCGGGCTTCGCCCTCGCCCGCAGCTCGCCCTTCGGGCTCGCGTCACTCGGCCTCCGGCCTCGTGAAGATTGCTTAACGGGGGGGATCCAAGGGGGAGGGGGGAGTGGCTCGGGCTTCGCCCTCGCCCGCAGCTCGGCCTGTGGCCTCGCGGGGGTGGCCTTTACTTTTGGCTTTTGGCCTCTGGCTGCGCCTAGTTAGTTGGGGTGGCTGTTTGTATGAAATTTGTATGGAGGAAAATTGACCATGTATGGCGGCCATCTTGAATTTTGAAAAAAATCATAAAACAATTGACGCTCGTCAAATTGCTTACAACCCCCTACATTATGGAAAAAAAATCACACCCCTAACCCCAACCGTCTTCGCAGGCCGTACCCCTTCCACATCAGGTTTCTGCAAATCCTCAAATGTCAGATTTTTCTGGTACTCACTGGAGCACCCTCTATACGACCGCACATCAACCTAAACCCCACCAACACCGCAACAGGGCAAACAACTATGTCAATCAGTGAGTGAGTCAGTGGTATTGTAGGTTTATATATTATAACTAGCTTTTCGGGCGCTGCGCGGGCTGCAAGCAGCCCGCGGTCTTTCGTGCGGCTGTTGAGGTAGGGTAAGACATGTTTCCAGTTCAGAAAATGGGTAAAAACTGCAGTCGGTATGGGAAACATCAAAATATGAGTGGGGGCGGCCATCTTGGATCTAAAATTTGATTCCAGTTCCGAGTACCGCGGGGTGCTTTACCCCCACATGCAAAATTTCAGACCCCTACGAAGTCCCAGTGAGACGTTATAAACGAAATAAGTTTAATTTTCTAAAATCCAGACGCCATCTTGGATTCCAAAAAAATATTGAATTTAGGTTTTTGGGGTCAAATTACAAAAAGATATCGATTTTCAGCCAAATCGCAAGCAGTTGACATTCGGCGGCCATCTTGGATTTCAAAAAAAAAAAAAGAAAAGACGCTGCACTTTGTGATATTGGCTCGGGCTTCGCCCTCGCCCGCAGCTCGCCCTTCGGGCTCGCATCACTTGGCCTGCGGCCTCGTGAAAATTGCTTGAGGGGGGGGGGTCAAAGGGGAGGGGGGGGGAGCTCGGGCTTCGCCCTCGCTCCGCAGCTCGGCCTGCGGCCTCGCGTGTGGGCTTCGCCTTCGGCCTTCGGCCTCAGGCTGCGCCGAGTTGCCATTTGTATGAAATTTGTATGGATGGGAATTGTCCATGTATGGCGGCCATCTTGGATTTTGAAAAAAAACAAAAAACAAATGACGCTCGTCAAATTGCTTACAACCCCCTACATTTTGAAAAAAAAATCACGCCCCCAAACCCATCCATCTTCGCAGGCCGTACCCCTTCCACGTCACGTTTCTGCAGATCTTCAAATGTCAGATTTTTCTGGTACTCACTGGAGCACCCTCTATACGACCACACATCAACCTAAACCCCACCAACCCCGCAACAGGGCAAACAACTATGTCAGTCAGTCAGTCAGTGGTAATGTAGGTTTATATATTATAACTAGCTTTTCGGGCGTTGCGCGGGCTGCAAGCAGCCCGCGGTCTTTCGTGCGGCTGTTGAGGTAGGGTAAGACATGTTTCCAGTTCAGAAAATGGGTAATTTTGTATGGAGAAAAATTGTCCTTGTATGGCGGCCATCTTGGATTTTGAAAAAAATAAAAAAACAAATGACGGTCTTCAAATTGCTTGCAAGCCCCTACATTTAGGAAAAAAAATCACGCCCCTAACCCCAACCGTTTACGCAGGCCGTACCCCTTCCACATCAGGTTTCTGCAGATCCTCAAATGTCAGATTTTTCTGGTACTCACTGGAGCACCCTCTATACGACCGCACATCAACCCAAACCCCACCAACCCCGCAACAGGGCAAACAACTATGTCAATCAGTGAGTCAGTCAGTGGTATTGTAGGTTTATATATTATAACTAGCTTTTCGGGCGCTGCGCGGGCTGCAAGCAGCCCGCGGTTCATCGTGGGGCTGTTGAGGTAGGCTAAGATATGTTTCCAGTTCAGAAAATGGGTTAGTTTGTATGGAGGAAAATTGTCCTTGTATGGCGGCCATCTTGGATTTTGAAAAAAATCAAAAAACAAATGACGGTCGTCAAATTGCTTATAATCTTCTACATTATGGAAAAAAAATAACACCCCTAACCCCAACCGTCTTCGCAGGCCGTACCCCTTCCACATCAGGTTTCCGCAAATCTTCAAATGTCAGATTTTTCTGGTACTCACTGGAGCACCCTCTATACGACCGCACATCAACCTAAACCCCACCAACACCGCAACAGGGCAAACAACTATGTCAATCAGTGAGTCAGTCAGTGGTATTGTAGGTTTATATATTATAACTAGCTTTTCGGGCGCTGCGCGGGCTGCAAGCAGCCCGCGGTCTTTCGTGCGGCTGTTTTAATATGTTTCCAGTTCAAAAAATGGGTAAGTTTGAATTGAGGAAAATTGTCCTTGTATGGCGGCCATCTTGGATTTTGAAAAAAATCAAAAAACAAATGACGCTCGTCAAATTGCTTACAACCCCCCACATTTTAGAATAAAAATCACACCCTAAACCCCAACTGTTTTTGCAGGCCGTACCTTTCCACATCAGGTTTGCGCAGATCCTCAAATGTCAGATTTTTCTGGTACTCCATTTAGCACCCTCTACACAACCATACATCAACCTAAACCCCACCAACCCCGCAACAGGGCAAACAACTATGTCAATGAGTCAGTCAGTGAGTGGTAATGTAGGTTTATATATTATAACTAGCTTTCCGGGCGCTGCGCGGGCTGCAAGCAGCCCGCGGTTCATCGTGGGGCTGTTGAGGTAGGCTAAGATATGTTTCCAGTTCAGAAAATGGGTAAGTTTGTATGGAGGAAAATTGTCCTTGTATGGCGGCCATCTTGGATTTTGTAAAAAATCAAAAAACAAATGACGCTCGTCAAATTGCTCACAACCACCTACATTTTAAAAAAAATACACGCCCCTAACCCTAACCGTTTTCGCAGGCCGTACCCCTTCCACATCAGGTTTCAGCAAATCCTCAAATGTCAGATTTTTCTGGTACTCCATTTAGCACCCTCTATACAACCGCACATCAACCTAAACCCCACCAACCCCGCAACAGGGCAAACAACTATGTCAATGAGTCAGTCAGTCAGTCAGTGGTAATGTAGGTTTATATATTATAACTAGCTTTTCGGGCTCTGCGCGGGCTGCAAGCAGCCCGCGGTCTTTCGTGCGGCTGTTGAGGTGGGCTAAATAACATGTCCAGTTGAGAAAATAGGTAAAAACTGCAGTCAGGAATGGAAACATCAAAATATGTGTGGAAGCGGCCATCTTGGATCCAAAATCTAATTCTAGTTCCGAGTTCCGCGGGGTGCTTTACCCTTATGTACAAAATTTCAGGCCCCTACGAAGTCCCAGTAAGACGTTATGAACGAAATAATTTAAATTTTCTAAAAGCCAGACGCCATCTTGAATTTAAAAAAAATTTCAAATTTGGGTTTTTCGGCTCAGAATACATATAGATATCGATTTTCAGCCAAATCGCAAGCAGTTGACTTTCGGCGGCCATCTTGGATTTCCAAAAATTAAAAGAAAAGCGGCGCTTGTGGGTATGGCTCGGGCTTCGCCCTCGCCCGCAGCTCGCCCTACGGGCTCGCATCACTCGGCCTCCGGCCTCGTGAAAATTACTTTGGCGGAACGGGGGGGGGGGGATGTCCAAGGGGGGGAGTGGCTCGGGCTTCGCCCTCGCCCGCAGCTCGGCCTGCGGCCTCGCGGGAGGGGCCTCTGCTTTTGGCTTTTGGCCTCTGGCTGCGCCTAGTTACTTGGGGTGGCCGTTTGTATGAAATTTGTATGGAGGAAAATTGACCATGTATGGCGGCCATCTTGGATTTTGAAAAAAAATAAAAAACAAATGACGGTCGTCAAATTGCTTATAATCTTCTACATTATGGAAAAAAAATCACACCCCTAACCCCAACCGTCTTCGCAGGCCGTACCCCTTCCACATCAGGTTTCCGCAAATCCTCAAATGTCAGATTTTTCTGGGACTCACTGGAGCACCCTCTATACGACCGCACATCAACCTAAACCCCATCAACCCCGCAACAGGGCAAACAACTATGTCAATCAGTGAGTGAGTCAGTGGTATTGTAGGTTTATATATTATAATATAATTGATCCTCTCTAATTTCAACTTGATTCTGTAATTACTTTTGTCGATTTAAATTAAAATTTCGTGAGCTTAATTTTATTCCCAATTCGCAAAAATACTTTATCTTTGAAAATCTATATAAAATAAAAAGACACTGGCAATAGTAAAGCTTTATTAGATATTCTTTTCTCGAATAAAATTAACTTAAAGTTACGGCAACCTCGTAACTTAATTCTTATTGTAAGACACGGAGGGCTGTGTCTACTTTAGATCTAGACCATAGCACAAATAAACTAGTAGGTTAACTTTTTGTCTCAAAAATAATGTAAAAACTAACGCCTTATACTTTTTTAACATAAATACCCAGCCGTAAAATAATTTTTTCTTTACAAAAATTTAATTATTAAGCTATATATACATAGCTTCTATTGCGGGCCTTGAGCGCGGGGTTCGAATCCAGAAATTCCGTAACGAAAAAACCTCACGCTCCCCACTCCGCCTACCATGTAGGTTGCCGCTTCGCCTCCGTTGTCCGTTTGCGACGTTGCCGTCCTTCCTTGTTTGCAATAGCTTTACCGCGGCAGTCCCCGAGTGCCACACGTCTTTTTTTTTAGTTTTAATAAGTACTTAAATAGTTACTGCATGTTGAATACTTTTAAAAATTCAGTTGAATACAAGTTGACTATGTCAAGGTAAGGTTTTGACACAAAAATAGAAAAAAAACTGTAAATTTTGGGGGTTCCCCATACATAGAACTGAAACTCAAAAATTTATTTTTCATCAAACCCATACGTGTGGGGTATCTATGGATAGGTCTTCAAAAATGATATTGAGGTTTCTAATAGCATTTTTTTCTAAACCGAATACTTTGCGCGAGAGACACTTCCAAAGTGGAAAAAAGTGTGTCCCCCCCCCGTAACTTCTAAAATAAGAGAATGATAAAACTAAATAAAATATATGTTGTTCATTACCATGAAAACTATCAGCGAAAATTGGTTTGAACGAGATCTAGTAAGTAGTTTCTTTTTAATACGTCATAAATCGTAAACGGCAATTTACCTTTCATTCAATCAACTCAAATATAAAAATTAAAAAAACATACTACAAGACTTTTATATTGTTATTTGCTACTACGGAACCCTTCATGGGCGAGTCCGACTCGCACTTGGCCGCTTATTCCAGGTTTAAACCATTATCCGACCAAATCAAGTTGGCATTTTCAGATCTTCTTCTTCTTATCGTGTGTGTTATTGACTAACACTAGTGTCAGAGTTTTTAAACCGCTTTAAAGGCCTCTGACATGGTTTTAGGTAACAACCAATGTGACAGTGACCGGGACCGACGGCTTAACGTGCCCTCCGAAGCACGGATCATCATACTTATCAGACAATCAGGTGATCAGCCTGCAATGTCCTAACCAAACTAGGACAACAACACAAAGTCGATGCCCCCGCCGGGAATCGAACCCGCGACCTCCGGGTATGAGCAGAAGGCTTAGAGCCACTACACCACGGAGGCAGTTAATGATTTTCAGATGAGACTATGGCATATAACTAGATGTCAACTTGATTTGGTCGAACAATGGTTTAAACCTGGGAAAACGGATTTGTAAACTAGTAAACAAAATTCGCCTGCATTTTATAAAAAGACAGTATGAGTTTAAGTCCAACAGTGTTGAAGGAAATGCTATACCTATATAGGTTGATAGATAAATAGGCTTGTTACGTTTTTCCAAAATGATAATGAGTGAAACTACTGTTTATAAACTTGCTATGTTCAAAAATATAGCTGTATAAATTCTGTATAATTTTTCATGCTCCAAGTCTTCAAGTGTTCTTGAAAGAATTTTTGTGAGCAATTAAATGGTATTATGAGATAATTAAAGAATATTTTGATCTAAAATAATAAAAATCTTTTATAAGTTGACATATATCTGTAAAAATGTTAACTGTATTACGGTTCATGAGGTATAGCCTGGTGACCGACAGATAGTCAGACAGACGGACAGCGGAGTCTTAGTAAAAGGGTCACGTTTTTAAGGATCCCTAAAAAAGACGATCTACATTCACATGTTTCGTCATCGGCTTTAGTCGTATAGTTTCAACCTAAAATTACGAGTGTGCTACGTAAACTCGAAACACGCCAGTTCGAATCACGTTATCCCGACAGATCTCGACTCACATAAACCCGATGCACGGAATCTCGACACACGTTATCACGGCTCACGTCTTCTTCTTATCGTGTGTATTAGTGACTAACACTAGTGTCAGAGTTTTTAAACCGCCTTAAAGGCCTCTGACATGGTTTTAGGTAACGACCAATGTCAAAGACAGTGACCGGGACCGACGGCTTAACGTGCCCTCCGAAGCACGGATCATCTTACTTATTAGACAATCAGGTGATCAGCCTACAATGTCCTAACCAAACTAGAACAACAACACAAAGTCGTAGCCCCCGCTGGGAATCGAACCCGCGGCCTCCGGGTATGAGCCAAACGCTTAAACCACTACACTACGGAGGCAGTTACTCACGTTACCGTGACTCACGTTATCGTGACTCACGTTATCGCGACTCACATCATCGCGACTCATGGATTCTTTACCATCAGAACTTCCCAGAACCTTTCCCTTGATATACCCCCCTGTTAATTGGGAAATATTGATAATGGAACTAGTGCAACTAGCATTTTGATCTAGTCATTTATCTTTTCATTAGTACCATCAATATATCCCTTCAAACGTTGTCAGTGCAGACACAATAGTAAAACAATACATCAGACGCCCGCTCCGGGCGTCTTACGTTTGAAGTAGTATAGTATCGACTCATTAAATAAAATAAAAAATATGACCAAAATTAAATTAAATTTTAAGACATCAATAAAAAGAAATTACATTTTTAATCGTAATAATTTTAACATTGAATTTGATACATACTAAGAAATAATCCGCATGCCGTTCCGTTATTTTCTGTTGCAATGCCCTGACAGGGTTCATGTTGTACCTACTAACCTAAGAAGTGACTGTGTAGTGTAATCTAATATATGTATAATGTGAAAAGCAATAAATAAATTGAAATTGAAATTGAAATTGAAGGGGTAAGTAATGGTACAAATGCGAATTTATCGGTTACAGTGATAAATTTGAATGGTAGTAGTGAAAATAAACTGAACATTTTTATTTTGACGTTTAGACAAAAAAATTCACAGATTCACCACATTGGAAATGAATTTAGAAAATAAGAAAAAATTGTTGGTCTGAGTTTTTGATTTTTTTCAAAAAGGTAAGGTTCTCTTATTTATTTAAGGCTCAAATAACTAACTACTAGCTGACTAAATTGTCCAGATATCATTCTTTGTTTTCAAAGTATCAAGTGCCAAAATCAAACACTCGGAAAAAATGTTTTTTTTTTTCACTATTTCGGCCATAACTCTTTGTTTTTTAAATTTTTCGAATAATTCTTTTTGCACCTTACAGCTCTCATGAACACACGTATTTTAAGTATGTTTTGAATATCACATCTTCTTAACTCTTCGAATTATTATAATGGGATCGCGCTTTTTCGTGAAATCGGAGCTTACACTGGAGGGAACGAAAATATCTCGCCAATTTCAAAAGAGTCTGATTTAACTAGTTGTCATCTAGCAGATTGTTGTCACCTCTACGATAGACTTACAAACATACGTTTTTTTTTTCATTCAAACATACATGCATTAAAGATGTAAAATGTAAATGCTTGTTTATACAACTTTTTCTAAATCCTACTATCCTACTAATATTATAAAGGCGAAAGTGAGTTTGTATATTTGTTTGTTTGTTACCTCTTCACGCTAAAGCTACTAAACCGATTTGGATGTAATTTGGTATGGATATAGTCTGAGACTCTGGGAAGGATAAAGGGTACTCTTTATCCCGAAATTATCACGGGAAGCAAAGCCCGCGGGTACAGCTAGTTTCTTATAAAAAAGAATACAGCTAAATAAACTTAACTCTCATTTTCAGTCCGCAAACTGTATAATAATATAAGTATCATTTCACTGGCACTCAACAGGTCGTCTGTCTGTTGAATTTGCATAGTTTAATTAAAAACGTAAATTATTGTTTTTGTTTAGCTTGCCTTATCGCCGTGGCGGTGCCAGCACTGTATTATGACAATGCAACTTTGAATAATATTTTAAATGTACTTTTAAATATACTTTTTAAGTTTTATTCTATATGCTTCTCTGAAAGGCAATGTACTTATCATATCACAGAATGGATTTCTTTCATTCAATCATCATCAGGTATTTTTGTCTTCACTTCGGACGACCCTCTCTGTACTACCAGAGCAGCTAGAGGACTTTGCCTACACTCTCCTCGCTGGATAGAAGGGTTGGAGAGTCTCATTGATGTTTTAAAGCTTTTTTTAGCTTGTATTTACTAAGTCGACTTCTACGGCATCCACGGGTGGACTTGGAGTGGCCCTTTTCTACTCTGCCGGAAACAAAATGGCATATTTATCAGTCAATCAGTCAGAAATAATTCATTAATGTACTTACTAGCTGATGCAGGCGTTGTGGCCTAATTTTGGAGAATCCTGCGGTAACCTCAATTTTTCCCAGGATAACAACTTCCTAGGTATTAATCAAGCTATAAATATGCCAATTTTTATTTCAATCTATCCATTCAGCCGTTTTGGCGTGAAATCGGAACAAACATTCACACATCCATACAAACTTTCACATTTATAATATCTGTTTTTAGGTACACAAAAAAAAAACCGCATCGAATTGGGTTTGGTTCATTCGTTTGAGAGCTAGGACACCACATACACACAGACAGACAGACAGATATAAGCGTCAAACTTACTCGTTTCGATGGGGTTTAAATTTTTTTGTTAAACAAATAAACCAGTTAAATTCTGACTTTTTGCTAAATTTCTTTGTAGAAGAACCTACATTACAGCCAAATTAAAATTCTAAATACATGTTACAAACTATGCCACACTAATTGTTTATACTAATTTTATGTATTTAACTCTATGGACAACAGAAATGCCCGCTTTCTCTAATCACTAAAACAATAGGGGTCATAATTTGTCAGAAAAGCCCACATAATGTTCAAATAACGTGTACGCTCACCCTTAGTAGCACAAAAGGCTTCAGAACGCTCTTTTTACACTTGAATACAAATTGACGTAAACATTTAGAAATTATTATTTTTTACCCTTTGAGCCTCTACCCTCTCCCATGCTGGTCTGGGAGAAATAAAAAAACTTAGAATGTACCAGCTGCTTCTCTTCCCACGCAGATCGTAAAAGCCGATCGAGGGAATGGGCAAAAATGCAAATCATGTTAACAGGCGATGCGACTAGCAACCCATTACTGTATCGATTGCTTTTCCATCTTCTCGCCCACCATGACGCTAAAAGTGGCTTTAGGGTCTTGCGGCCCTGGGTTCTGCATAGAACCACAAGACCCAAAATGCTCTGTCTGCCCCATTAGGGATAAAGACGTGATAGTATGTATGTATGTACCCTTTAAGGAGCGTAAAAGGTAAAAGTATGTTTTCTGATTCTCATTGAGCAAATACGCAGATCTCTGTTGTTTCACTGTTTGCTTTTCAGTAAGTGTAAGTTGCCATTAATTTTGTAACACGCTCAATGCGTTATGAGGTTTTAAGACCGTTTGAGTGACTCCCATCCTGTGCGGCATACAAATGTCGCTTTCTCTGTCGAATGCGTAGCTCTTATCTCAAAAAATACTACGTGTATGTAAGAGACAAATTCCCATCCCGTGCGGCATACAAATGTCGCTTTCTCTGTCGAATGCGTAGCGTAAGAGACAAATATACACATGTGTTTATCTACTAAAACTGTCTATGCAATACTAGAAAAATGTAAATGAGGCTGTTAGACCCCAAGTCGAACAGACGTTGAAAAATACTTTTGACTGTGCGAACGTTAGGTCTTTCTGCATCACGTGCATGCGAGACGTAAATGTCCCCCCGCTAGAATAATAAAGTATTAGAATCGAACCAAATTATTGATTGAAAAAAAAGGCAAAAGGCTCTTTTTACTCTTGAATACATAGTCACATAAATAGATTGAGGAGGAGACCATGCCTTTGAGGAGCATAAAGATAGAAGACGTATGTTTTCTGATTCTCATTGAGCAAATGTGCAGATCTTTGTTGTTTCGCTGTTTGCTTTTTTTCGTAAGTGTACGTGGCCAGTAATATTTTCAGGTATAACAAGTTGCCTAAAAACATCTGACAAAGCTTAAC
Source organism: Acrobasis consociella (assembly GCA_963555685.1). Taxonomy (NCBI): domain Eukaryota; kingdom Metazoa; phylum Arthropoda; class Insecta; order Lepidoptera; family Pyralidae; genus Acrobasis; species Acrobasis consociella. The sequence continues at coordinate 3,219,667 of OY743107.1, forward strand.
GACGGCTATTTATAATTTTATAATGCCGAATTAGAATTATTTATTACTGAGGCCTCCAGCACTTTACTCTCAGATTATCCTAGGATAAAAAGTATCATAGGTGATATTCTACATGCCAAATTTCATTTCCATTCTTTAAACTGTTTTGTTATAAAAGTAGAAGAATCATCCAATATCCTTACGTCCATACAAACTTTTGCTTTTATAATATTAAAATAAGATGATGGTGATATATTCCCTGCCTGCCAGTATAGTGTGTAAGGAAATTGCGTTCGTCGCGTTCCCGCGAACCGCGCAAAGTGGTTGCCTTGAAGTGTACGCGTAGTAGGGAATCTGCTGAATACGCTGTTTAGCAAAATGTCTAGAAATGATATAGGTATTCAATTATTCATGACTATTATTATTTATTATTTGTGACGGCAGCGATTTGGCCTCAATTTTTTATATAATTTAATATAAATTATTTTTAATTAGTTTTAGTTAGTTTTAATTTTAATTTTAGGTTGTATTTATTTAGTTAATATTATATTGTTATATTATGTTTAAGTTAATAAAGCTTTAGTTTAACATTATTCATGTCTTATAAAATCCTTTTTGTTATACTTAATTGACTCTTGCAACCAGAACAGGAAATTTTGAAATGCACAGCACAGTTGATTTTAAATTGGTTCAATTCTTAGAAACTTCTAAATTTCGAGTCTTCAAAATGTCTAAAAATGTTCCTAATTTTGATTACTTAATGCTTTATTAAAAAATATAGTACTGTTTAGTTAGTTACTTTAAACTTACTTTGAAACTCAATCAGTGTGATTGGTCTATGTTTATTTTATTTACTCATAATGTTCCAAGTCGATTAATACATACATACATACATAATATCACGCCTTCCCTTCCCGCAGGGGTAGGCAGAGACTATGGACCTCCACTTGCTACAATCCTGACAAACCTCTTTTGCTTCATCTAAACTCATCAATCTCTTCATACATGCCCTTCGGTTCCGGTTTTATTTACTCATAATGTTCCAAGTCGATTAATTTTATTCTAAATATTTATATGAAGACTTTATCCTGTAAATGATTACTGCATTAAGACGCTAGAAGCTTAATAATTTTCCTAAATCCTATGACAGATTTCTATTTTTTTTTTAAATATTTCAATCTCATTTTGTTTTACATAAGAAATAATATTTTTTCCAAATAAAAAAATCACTTCTAAACCGAACTACAAAACCGATTTTGATAAAATTTCTAAGAGATGACTGATCTTGCGTGTTTTAGATAGTTGCATACATTTTTTCAATAAAATCAGCTAACAACAAACGAGGCGTTGACTTTGATCCTCGACACCGGATGATTAGAGACGTGTCGATATCGAAACCCGTTTAATGGGACTAAAGACTTCTGAATGGAAAAAAAAAGTAAATAAACGTAATACTTTAGAAATAGTGTTCATAGCACTCTCTCATAGTAAACTAAATATGAAAAAAAACTCTTCGATGTTTTTTTAGCAATTATTTGTAAAAAGTTTTTACCAATGTCATTTTACACAGTTCCTTAAAAGTATGCCTTTACAAAAAAAAAAAGAATTTTCCAAATTAGTCCAGGCGTTGTCGAGTAATCGGGGAACATCCGTAAAAAAATATTACGACCAAAAATTAATAACCTCCTCTGTTTTTAAAGTCGGTAAAAATAGCGTTGAATAGGGTTGACGACAGAGTCACAAAAGTATGAAATGTGCTATATCCTTTTCATTGTTTGTTTCTCAGAAAAGAAAAAACTACGAGTTCAATATTTTAATAGTATTTATTTATTTAGAAAAGAAAAAAAACTTGCGAGGTGTCGAGGAACACCCGGATGGAACGAAGTTCCTTTCGATTAATTAGGAGAGAGAGAGAGACAGAGAAACACGCGCACGCCGCACGGCTTACAACTATAGCAAAAAGTGTCGTTACAACTTTTGGTCTTAATTTTTTCCGTCTAGCCTCCTTTCGCAACGCGCGATAAGGAACTACGTTCCAAAAACTACGAGTACAATATTTTAATAGTGTAACCGATGGGCCAAAAAAACTTTTCATTATTTATTTATTTATTTAATAAAACTTTATTGATCCACAATTAAAAATTGTTTACAATTGGCGGACTTAACGCTAAGAGCGTTAAGTAATTAAGTAACATTATCATGCCTTGTGAGTCATATTTTGAAATAGGGAAGTCTTCACGCGTACTGCAACATAGCATTAATTAAGGTTAGTTACCTCGGTTTATGTAATTTATTCGATCGCTTGTTTAAGTAAAGTATCGTCGATATTAAAGGGAAAGTGAGCCGTAATGGATCGGTTAAGGAACGTGTAAACTAACCAATATCGCTCCTTTGTATAATTTAATTCCATTTCATTCATCGACGTTTATATATAGACAATTAAATAGTTTAAAATTTGTGTTTAATATAATGGTAAATAGTATAATAATATTTGGTAGTAGTGGTAAATTGTATAATAATATTTAGAATTCACAATGCCTTATAAAGGTAACATTTGTAAATTGTGTTTGAAATGTGAAAGTTTATTTGTTGCAAATTTTATGTAAATAATTAAAGATGCCTAAACACGACTTCAATTATTATTTTTTTTTTTTGTTTGAATGTTCACACTTGTCAGGTGGTCCATAGAAGTTTTATCAAAATAGGCTGTGTAGTTTGGGGGTGAAGTCGGCTTTAGGTTTTAAAAATTATGCTGTGTAGATACATAATATATGTTTTTGATATATGGAACATCTGATGCAGAACCATAATGGTCCAGCTAAACTATAAGAAATATAAAAATGACGGCTTAGCAAAAGTTGTATAGCCTGATGAGTATTTTCCGGAGTCATAAAGTCCACGCGGACGAAGTCGCGGACTTCAGATTCTTCTTCTTCTTCTTATCGTGTGTGTTAATGACTAACACTAGTGTCAGAGTTTTTAAACCGCCATAAAGGCCTCTGACATGGTTTTAGGTAACGACCAATGTCAAAGACAGTGACCGGGACCGAAGGCTTAACGAAGCACGAATCATCTTACTTATCAGACAATCAGGTGATCAGCCTACAATGTCCCAACCAAACTAGGACAACAACACAAAGTCGTTGTTTTCGCCAGGAATCGAACCCGAGACCTCCGGGTATGAGCCGAACGCTTTAACCACTACACCACGGAGGCACGGAGGCAGGACTTCAGCTAGTTATGAATAAATGAGCATTTTGATATTATTTCAAAGGAATTATTTCAAATATTATTTCAGCTGGTGAATTGTACGTTTTTTCGTTTCTCTTAAAAAAACATGACAATCTGTCTCGAATAGTTTAATATATAGTAAAATAAATAACAAATCAACAAAACTTAACTATTTTTCTCTCAATATTTAAAGTTGTACAACATACAACATTCCGTTCCTTCAATGCAGTCAGGCGTTTTTATGTGTGCGTTGGCGCAGTCCATTTTAGCATTAAGCATGATGCAGACCCCTCCGCGTTCATCACACGTCACTTCCGGTGGAGCCGGTGGTCCTGAAAAAAAAGATGGACGTGGTTTTTTTATATTTTTGACGATTTGATATGTTTTGAAATAAGACTAATATTTTATCAATAAACAAAGTAACTTTTTTAAAAAGAAAGCTTGTTAGGTAGATTATTAAAAAGTATAGTAATATTTTTCTTTTTTCGGATTAGCAAGTAATGACGAAGACTGTATCTTCGTCATTACTTGCTAATCCGAAAAAAGAACTATTATTAAAATTTTAACCAAAAGTTTTAGAACAGAGGTTATTTACTTGACGTAAATCACCCCCGTTCCAGAACTTCAAACTGCTGTATCTTTGTAAATTATTACTAGTATGCTAAACGAAAAATATGGGCTTTTTATTTTTGGATAATCTAGTTAAAGGACTAAATAAAATTATGTATATTTTTACCCACTCTGCATCTCTATTATCTTTGACTTATTAACCGTTTAACACAAAACGCAATAACGTAAGATATATTATTATTTTAAAATTGACCAATATTTATACCTCTTAGATCTCCTGGAGAAGGTTCTGTGCTGATACTGCCGATCCTTGCTGTAGCTGTAAAAAAATATCTATTTTCAGTTGTCTTATTTATTAGGGCACCAAACTACACAAATTTCGATGGAACCAACTGACAAGTATGCTCTTGCAAACAAAAAAAAATCTAAATTAGTCCAGGCGTCTTCGAATAATCGGGGAACATACATAAATAAACATATATATATTCGAATTGATAACCTTCTTTTTTAATGTCGGATAAAAGACCGCACAGATTCGCTGAAGCTTAACTATTAGAATAGAATATAAGAAAGGGTTCCGTAACCCTTCACTTAAACATTTATTTTATTTTGTTTTTTTTATTTGTTGTTGCAGCGGCAAGAAATTATATCATCTGTGAAAATTTTAACTGTCTGTCACGGTTAATGCGATACAGCCTGGTGACAGATGAACAGACGAACAGGCTGATAGCGGAGTCTTAGTAGTAATCCCACTTTTACCCGTGTGGTACAGACCCCTTAAAAAGACGTAAAAAGAAAAAAAACTCACGTTCCACAGATACGAAAACAGCTACGAGCACAAAAAGGAGAAAATATTTAAGAAACATTTCTGAAAATTATTATTTATAACCGTAAGGTCAATTCTCAGCAACCGTCGCTTTACCACTGATCTCAGAACCGAAGTTACGTATTTATATATTAACTTGCCATATATAGTATGTATGTTAATTTGTCCAAATGTGACATTTGGCGAGGTAAAAAAACAAGACGTTAAAAAGTAGAGCACATTTGTTTAATGTTTGAAGAAATGTTTTTGCAATGTTGCAGTTGATTTTATTATCATTAGTCCCATTTCCGTTGTATGAACAACCTGGCCTTGCTTATCAAAACCATTTTAAACAGGTTGATTGGTAAATAGAGATAATCTTATGTTTGCTTCATTATCAAATGGGGTGCTTTCCTGGTTCAAAAACAAATTATTTAGTACTTTTAAGAAAATAAATTATTTAATAGTCGTGGTATATTTTTATATTTTTTGGGTATGATTTTAATTTTTCGTTTATTGTTGGTCTAAGATTCGAGAAATAATTACTAAAAAAATTACATTAAATACTTTTTAAATTAGTTTTTACATATTAAATAACTTAATATGATATATGCAAATATATTTTGTCACTTAAAATTACACATATTTGAATGACTCATCACTCAACAAATAACACAGAAAATCGCTTTGTCTATTCATAGAATAAGTGCATAGTTAAATCAAAATAAGCGTGCAAACTAGGAAACAATGCATCTATTAACACAACACATGTTGATCTATACAGATCAACATGTGTTTCCCAATGACGTACCGATAACATTTGAACCGGTGAGTCAGTATTCTCGGAGAAACTTACGTAAACTTCGACACTGAGATGAACGCATTGCCCTTGACATAAAAATCATTGGTACATCGGTGGGATAGTTACATAATCTTTATTCTTTAGCAGTACAATGACCTTAAATATTTTACGATATTATTTCAATCTTTTTTGTGTTCAAATGTCTTAGTTTTTGGGACTGGGTAAACTTTCTCCAAGGAAATAAGAAGAATATTTTTGTGCTTTCCATAGAAACTCACATCAACTGATCGGGTACTTGTTACCTATATAATAGGAGGGCAATTTTTTTTTTTATTTTTATTTTTGACTTCTGACGAAAAACAGGGGTGTTTAAAGTCAAAGTCAAAGTCAAAGTCAAAGTCAAAAAATTTTATTCAATGTAGGATAAATTTATCTCTTATTGAAGGTCATTTTTTTTAAATATTATTTTAGTGCATAAGCTAAAAACTACTAGCGTTTCGGAAAGACCACTGCTGGGAAGATTACGCCGAAAGAAACCCAGTTCAGTATTGGTCCCTACCCAGCCTGATGGGCTATGTTACAATTACACTTAAGCTATACATTTAAATTATACAATTACAATTTGCAGACAACTATTTCCAAGAATTTTTCTCAGATGATGATAAGTAGTCATTTAAAGTTTTACATGTCTTTGTATCTGTATGTCACTTAAGCAAATAAATTTTTAAGCGTTTTTTTTTTCATAAATAAATAAATATATAGGGACAAATAACACTGATTGAGCTAGCCCCAAAGTAAGTTCGAGACTTGTGTTATGGGATACTAACTCAACGATACTATATTTTATAACAAATACATAAATAGATAAACATCCAAGACCCAGGACGAAAAAGGCCATTTTCCAAGTTGCCCTGACCGGGGATCGAACCCGGGACCTCTGGGTGGCGGACTAGTATGGTGACCACTACGCCACGGAAGTCGTCACCGAAAGAAAGCTGACTTAGTCTAGATGGTTCTTAGTATTGTTTGATAAAAATCTTAGATATTTCTTTGAATTTCTTTGCTGAGTGAGACTTCTTTACGTGAGTAATGATACTTATTCTATGATATAAACTATACTAAAGACATTAGGTACTCTGTTTACTCTCCCAGTATTGTTAGCATACGTGATTAATAGCCCGCACTATAAATAAATTAGGCTATCAAGCGATCGCAGACGTGTTTGTTTGTACAATTATACTGAATTAAGTTACGAGTAGGTCATGTTAATCTAATTACTTACTGGATATTGGGTTCAATAAGCAAAATATTTTTTTAAATACTTATTATTTTGCATATTAAATTAATATACCTAATTTAAATAAAAATTTTGGGAAAGCAAGAAAGCAAGGAAAAACGAAACATATACGAGTATAACGTACAGAATGTTTTAGAATGAAGACTTTCTTATAGGACTAAAAAACCGGCTAGGTGCGAATCGGATTCGCGCACGAAGGGTTACGTACCTTTATCTATAAAAAAATCGCGTTTGTTGTCGGAGCCCCCCTTAAATATTAATTTTATTTTGTTGTTAGTATTTTTTGTAGACGGACAGACGGACAGACGGACAGCGAAGTCTTAGTAATAGGGTTCCGTTTTAACCCTTTGGGTACGGAACCCTAAAAAGGGGTTATTCATCGAAGCGCAATCATTTTGAGGCACACCATACCTGGGTGGATCCTACAAATTGATTTAATTTGATGCATTTTTTATCTTCCACAGGAATTTCTCTCTAATATCAAGCTTTTGGCATACATTCTATAGTATACATTACTAACAACTTTTTACAAGTAGTTGGACCTTGTTATCCGTTATAGATTTTGAGTAATAAAAAAATGTATGTAAATTATCGTGAACGTAATGACGTCTAAAGGAGAGTAATGACATTTATACGTGTTGGTCTTATTTTCTTCATAAGAATTAGTTATACTAAATAAAAGACAAAGTAACATCAGTACTTGGTTTATTACTTAATATTACAATTAAGATTGAGTAATCAGAATAACATTTTTTTTTGTATTAGTCTCATCAGGAGATCACCAAGTTAAATGAAAAATAAACAAATAAAGTTCTAAATTTCAACCTTGACTTATTTTTTTACCCAATCAAGAATAATTCAAACTTACAATATACAGTACAAATATACTTACTAAATAACCTTTGTTTGTACCATTAAATATATTTAATATCTTTTTTACATTTTGTCTGTCTATATGTATGTTTTTTCACCCATCACGCAAAAACTATATTTATGGCAGATTTTTATGATATTTGGGATGTTGGTAGCTAAATGATGAGGTCAACATTTAATATGCAATTTATTAAAGAGAAATATCTGATTCCTAAAAAAATATACGAAATACGTCACACGAACGATGTCGCGGGCGCAGCTAGTATATACAGTATACATGAGTATGAAAAAATCTTGTTTGTTTAATAGTAAATAGTCTACGAATAACAAGAACTTATATTATCACACAATATTTTGTCATTACGTTCACGATAATGTCATTACAAAATATTTAATTTTAACGTAATAAGAATATATTGTGTGTGTAAAGAGTAAAACTACACACAATTATCGTTGACCACCAGGGTCTATCATATGCATAAATCCGAATTTATTTACGGTTGATCCTTTTGAAATTACACGCACTTTGCTGAATGACGCAAAGGTGTGACAAAACACTGCGAACGAAACTTGGTCGACGAAATAGCAATAAGACACGTCTTTCTCCCACTGACTTCGGGCGGCAAATGAACGCCGGCCGGTGGGCGGGTGTTCCAAGGGGTTTCGACGCGTCTCGACACGAGCAAACATGAACTGGAGACGTTCAAATGTCGTATTGTCATCGTGAACTGAATGACGGGTTTACAGTGACAAAACTTTGAACTCATTTATTTTCTTAAATATTAATTTTTATATATTATCATGTCAAAAAAATGAATGAGACATTCATCTATTTAAAGTATTTTTTGTTATTATTTTCTCTTTCTTATAGTTTTTTTTTGTTATTATATGTTGCCAAGGAGACCGCTTGGCTTCAAACGTCTGAATGACGTTTTGCGTAGTTTTTTTAATTTATTTTTTAAATGCAAATAAAACACAAGTAAGACTTTCTTACCTTGATAATATAAACCAATTCACATAATATGCAATAAAAATTAATTTAGAAAAACGAAAATTTCATATGAAAATCGACGGTAGATTGGTGAGAACCAATTTTGTAGGATCCACCCACCTATTCCTCGGACCTTTTTAAACGTGGATGCGCTTCAAGGAATAAAATTTTAACTAGCTTTTCGGGCGTTGCGCGGATTGCAAGCAGCCCGCAGTTTTTCCTGCAGCTGTTGAGGTACGCCAAGATGGTTTCAGTTCAGAGAATGTGTAAAACTGCAATTAGTAAAAGAAAAATAAAAAAATTGTAGGCATCTTGGATCCAACATCTGATTGCAGTTTCGAGTTCTACGGGGTGTTTTGCAAAATTTCAGACCCCTATGTAGTCCCAGTAAGTTTGATTTTCTAAAATCCAGACGCCAACAGAGATTCCAATAAAAAATTTTAAATTTAGATTATTTGGCTAAAAATACATAAAGTTATCGATTTTCAGGCAAATCGCAAGCAGTTGACTTTCGGCGGCCATTTTGGGTTGAAAAAAAATATTTTTGAAATATTACCTCGAAGCGCACCTTTTAATTGCGCTTAAGCTCTATAAGTAGCAACCCTCAACAACTTTTATACGGCTAAATCGATTTTCAGCTTAGAATCACCGCAAGGGAACTAGCATTTACGCAAAAAAACCGCATCAAAATCGGTTCATCCATACTAGCACTACGTTGCAATAGACAGGCAGACAGACAGACGTTAGCGTCATCCTTATAACACTTCTCTTTTTGTAGGAGGTTAAAAATAAACTCGAATATTCTAAAAATTTTGTACCTTATTTAAAAAGCTCCAGAAGCTCATCTGATAAAAAGCCTTATGCACTCTTAAGCATAATGGTGTAACTTTTCAAAGACCAATATCATAATGTTGGTAAAGGGTACAAATTGAGTGCCCTGAGACGTGCAAGAGTCTAGCTTGGATGTAATAATGAACCTGGATATGGCGATGTTTTCTTTTTTATCTATAATCTTTCAAAACTAAAAACCGACTTTAACACTAAAGTACACAATCAATTTTGATAAAATTTCTATAGGACCACTAAACAAAAGCGACGACTTTTGGCTAATGTGCATAGAAAAACTACAAGTTCTCAATTTAAACTATAAACAGTAGTTTGTTGGGTTATCTAGGGCTTAATTTGGACATAATTTGACCCCGAAAAATTTAAGTGTCCTCTTAATAGGCGATTCTCTATTTTGATTATTTTTTACCTTCTCGTCCCATATTACACTAATGCTACCTTTGGGTCTCGCGACCCGGGGCTCAGCATGCTCCACTAAGGAGATACCGTGATAGTATAAAAACATACCTCTATATAAAATATAACGTCTATAAAAGGTTTCACTATTCATTGGTTTTGGAGCCGAAGGCCACTTCATAAAGATCGTTAGTGAGACGGTACGGTCTATTTAGCTAGTCAAAACAAAAATTCAGAAACAAAAAAATTTGACTAAAGCTCGGAAGTAAAACCGGGACCGCAAGGCGCCGTCGCTCAGTTAGCAAAAGTTCATCGAGGTCACGTGGCAGTTTTGGACAAAGCGTAACTACGTGGTCTCGATCGAAAATCATTTACGCAACTTTTTTATCTTATGTTATACACAAATTTGAATTACGTATACGGAGATAGGAATTTATTTACTATACGACATGTTTATCCAAAACCAATACAAAATCAGCGTGTACATATCCCTAATGGGGCAGGCAAAGCATTTTAGCTCTTGCTGGGCTCTAAGAAGACTCAAAAGCTTAAATGTATCAACAAAATACGTGACTTTTTTTACCTCCGTCACACGTTTTTCGATCCTTGACCGCACCACTCGTTAGCCAGAGTGAGTTTCTATGTCGGGTGTCATCTTGGCGACATATGCTTCAAGGGAGATATTTTTAAGGCGTTTGTTGGTAACCCGTTTGGAGTGGAGTGAAAAAATATGGCCCCGTAAAGTTGTTATGAGACAAGGAAGCAGCTTTAGTGGTTTAGGTGACATATTATGTGGAGAAGTAAATATTGAAAGATAAAATTCGGTAGTATACTTATCCGGGCGAATGGAAAGATCCACACCAATCTATTACTTGGCTCCTACCCGCGCTAACGACCTTGAAAACACAAAAAAAAAAATCTCTTTCTGTAAGTGAGATTATCAGAAACCCTCGTACAACTTTTTAGCTAGTATCCTTAAGTTACATTAGAACCTCGAAAGTCATCGAAATACTATCCGCTTTAGAAACCTTTACAAAAAAAGTCAAAAGTGGCCGTTTTTAGTATTTTTTGCAAAGGAAACTACAGCGTATTGTATTTCAATGACTTTCGAGGTTCTAATGTAACTTAAGGATACTAGCTAAAAAGTTGTACGAGGGTTTCTGATAATCTCACATACAGAAAGAGAAATTATTTTTTTTGTATTTTCAAGGTCGCTAGCGCCCTAAAAATTATAATTAGCACCTTTGAAATTTAGAGGGTGTTATAAGTTTAACGCTAATATATGTCGGTCTGTTTGTCTGTGGAATCGTAGTTCTTTAATGGATAGAGTGTAACGCTAATATCTGGTTTAAGTTTATGGTTTAAGTTAAGAACTTTGATGCGATTTTGTTCGCATCCAGGGGTATATAAGCAGAACAAGGCGCGGCCTACGCCAGTTTAGTTTGGAAGTAAAATCCGAAGAAAGAAGAAGGAAAAGGAAGAAAAGTAAAAGTGGAAGTAGTGAGTAAAAAGTGAAGTGTAATAGTGAGTGAAGTAAAGTGTTCAGTGCGGTAAATACGCGCAAGTGACGTTTCCGCGCGTGACAGTACAGTGACGTTTACGCGTGTGACAGTACAGTGACATTTCCGCGCGTGACAGTGCAGTGACGTTTCCACGCGCAAGACAGTGCAGTGACGTTTCCGTGCGTGTGACAGTACAGTGACGTTGCCGAGTACGTGCCTGTGACAACTGTGAGTACCCTAGAATTGTAAATAAAGGCACTATTCCATAGGATTGGTGTTTCCTTTCCTATCCCCAACCCACTCTCGTGACAGTATATAATTATCTTAAAAACTGGGAAATGCGCAAAAGGCGGCCTTATCGCTAAGCAATTTCTTCCAGGCAACCTTTAAAGAAAAAAAAACAGTGATAGGAAATTAGGTAGTGCGGGGGTCAATATAATAAACTTACTTATATACAAAAAAAAATGATATAACAGTACAAGATTAATTAACTAAGTGGTAACAGGAAAGAATATTTATTTACCTTTCATAAGGATAGAAAATAAGATTTTACTTGGGATTTGAAGCTGGCTGGCGTTTGGGCGCGTCGGATAGTAAGTGGTAGTGAGTTCCATAGACATATATATATAGAACAGAGAAAGAAAAATTTTAGCTATGTTTGAAGAAAATCGGTTTAGCCGCTTAAAACTTATTGAAGGTTAACGCTTGAAAGCTAAGGAATTCTCTAGCAAATAATAGATGGCACTGTAAATATAAAGTCCTACTTGTGTAGAAGCTCTTACACTCTTGGGACTTGGATTTATCAAAATATAATAGGGTCAGACGTGTCGAAAATCAATTATTTTGTGTTGTTATGAAAAAGGTAACAAAGTAATATCACTTGTTTTTGATCTTTGCATTCCCAACTTGATTTTAGACGTACAATGTCCTTATTTATTAAGTACAAATATTTTAAGAGGTGATTCAGTCCATACATCCAATGACAGTATAGTTAAATATGAAAAAAAAAATAGGTTCTAACACGAATCGAACTAGTAACGTGACATTGTTACTTCGGAATTTTTTTTTTCGTATTCATTCGATATAAATTTATTAGGAAAAGTTGTTCCAAATAAAATACTGAATCAATCCTCATCAGCATCAGGTCTTTTTCGTGTCTCAACTGCAGGAGCACGACTCTCTCTGTACTACCAGAGCCATACTTGGCCAGAGCAGCCAGAGGACTTGGCCTACACTATCCACGCTGGACAGATTTGTTGCAGAGGTCCTATTAATGCTTACTAATTTCTATTTTCTTAGTCGCCTTTTACGACATCCACGGGAAGACTTGGAGTGGTCCTATTCTGCTCTGCCGAAAACCACAAGGCGAATAAAAATATTTGTTCTTGATGAAAAAGGTCATTGTATACGAAAATTTATCCAGAAAATCTGACTGACACCGTGAAACTGACAACAAAATCCCATAAAAAAGCCACGCTTAAAACTGACCATTTCACAATTAAAAAAATATGTAGGTTGTAAAAAACTGTATATTCCATCGACGATCAAGTTTGATTTTCAAGTGAATGGACTTGTTTGCATTTCCGATTGGTTCCGCCAATTAGCGGGCGATCAACAGGCGATCTGGATATGGAAACAACAAATATTCAATATTGGATATTGAAATTCTAGCAAAAAAAATTCATAAACTGAATCTTAAAGTCCATGTTAGACTATGCCTATTGCATACCATTTTAGGCACTATAACAATATACAACGTGGAAGGGATATACCCGTAATAAATCTAACCACGGGCTATACTAGACCACTATAGTGTAATGCAATTAAAATAACCGTCAAAAACTACAAAAAATGCGGCATTCCATACAAAAGTGTGCAGCTACCCGGGCAATTTGTATGGGAATGTCGATTTTTATTTTTTATTAAATTTTTTGAATGGTATTTTATTATCATGATAATATAGTGGTCTAGTATAGCCCGTGGTTTGATTTATTACGGGTATATCCCTTCTACTTTGTATATTGCTTTAGTGCCTAATGGTATGCAATAGGCACAGTCTAACATGGACCTTAAGATTCAGTTTATGATTTTTTTATGCTAGAATTTCAATATCCAATATTGAATATTTGTTGTTTCCATATCCAGATCGCCTGTTGATCGTCCGCTACGGGGATGTATGACCCTTTCACTTGTACGTAGTATATTATTACTCTGTGCTTTCACGTTGTATAATATGCATGGTCTATACGAAACGTCAGCCATACAAATAATTTATTGGTCTAATAAAATGTTATGCAACAGACTAGAAACTAGCATCGTCTAATAAGGGCTTTAGTCGAGCATACAAATATACACAAGTTTAGTTGCCAAGACAAATAAAAAAAACGACGGGTTGCACTCTGGGAGTGCCGGCAGAAGTGAAAACTTGAATATTAACGTTGTGCATTTTTGATATACGAAACAGCAGGCGCAGGCATACATTTTCGCCGCGCCGTAGAAAGAGAGGGGGATACTCCCAATCCTACGGCGCGCCAGCTGTCTACTCTCCATCCGTCTTACGAATTTTCGATCTGGTCACGTGTCCTGACGCGTTTTTAACATTTTTTACCCATTCCAAAAAAAGTGCACAACGCCGCTAAAGAAGTTTTCACTTCAAAAATCCCTAACTGTCAAGTCGGCACCTAGTAAAGAGTGGCGTAACTATTGATACTGGATGTCAGTAGCGCTATCTATTTTTGCTATAGAAAATTCCCTGACTTTTAAGTGTTAACCCCTAATAAACTTTATACGGCTGACAAACATCGCGAGGGAAATTGCTTTCACTTTACAAAATCGCATCGAAATCTGTACATTCGTTCGAGTGCTACAATGCCACAGACTTTAAAGTTAAACTAATAACATCGCTCTTTTTGTCAGGGGTGTATAACACGGATTATCCAAGACTCGTTTCGTTCGCTGCCTAAAAGATAGCCAGTTATATTATGTTGGTAACCACAGGTTACACAAACAGACCCCACACAGTCGTACAAGTTGCACGTATAATTGAGACTGTGGCACTGCATACACATGAAACTCTGGGCTAAAATACAGTTCCTATCAAACGTTTAAGTTCCAAAACAAAGCAACTTAAACTTGCGAGCGCCAAGTTTTGGGAGTGTTACATATATTGCAACTAAGTAGGTAATAAGGAATGTACAGAGGTGTAGCTTAGTGTTGCGGTATTTTTAATTTATTAAATATTTATACCTGTATATGGGTGGGCTTACTATTTTCTTTTACTGTAGAAAAAATTAACTATAAGTATCACATCTGATCTAGGTCTTTAGAGATCCTAGAGCTAGTGCGCATTTTGGCCAGAGATAAAACAAATATGTGTACAATCGATTTTGGAACGTATTTCCTTATCGCGCGTTGCGAAAGGGGGCTAGACTAAAAAAAATTAAGACCAAAAGTTGTAACGACACTTTTGGCTATAGTTGTAAGTCGTGCAGCGTTCGCGTGTTTCTCTGTCTGTCTCTCTCTTTCTCTCTCTCTCTCTCATAGAAAGCAAGCCAGTTATTTTCGTTTCGTCTTTCTATTTCGCATTGAACAGTGTGGTGTCACGACGATTATTTTTGTTAAGTGTATACAGGTTTTTTTGTACATAATAAATAATAAAATATTATTATAACTTACAAAAATACAATTCCTTTACTAATTAATCGAAAGGAACTTCGTTCCATCCGGGTGTCTGTTGACACCTCTCAAGTTTTTATAATCTAACCGATGGTCCAAGCATATTTTTCCAATCGTCGCGTTTAGACATTTTAGTCAGCAGAGTTAAATAACAGAAATTCCAGAAATTGAATACACCGAAAGACCTATCATAGATCAGGTTTCGACAGTTATGAATAAGAAAGCTGTTTGGTTTGAGTGTTATTGCAAAAGCACGGAATTCCTACATGAAACTCTTTCATGCTAGTCCAGGAGAAAAGACAAAACTTATAATGTACCGCTGCTTCTCTTCGCGCGCAGATCGTAGAAGCCCTACGAGTGACTGGGAAAAATTTAAAACACATTAACAGGTCAAGAACCGCACGACATTAATAAATGTCCACGTTCATTGTCTTACTATTGTGTCTGGTATTGGCGGTAAAGGAACGGTTAATTAGCGATGCGGCTAGCAACTTATCACTATTTAATTTCTTTTGCCACCTTCTCGCCGATCATCACACCAAAGTAGCCTTTGAGTAATTAGGAGATTCCGTTCTGTTTTTAATATTTATATTTATTCTGTGTTTAGGTAGATATCACTTCCGGTTATTAGTTATTTTATGCTACAATTTGGGGACTGTTCCTAAGTTACCTAGAAGAGAACTTGACTATTTATGGTTTTAATAAGGCACTTAAAGGAATGAATAATTAAATCTAGGTTATAACATGTTTTAAACTCAATTTCCAAACAAGAGCTCACAGAAAAGTTTCACGAATGAGAATTTAGTGTATAAGAGGAGAGAGCTGGTAGTAAACTTAGCTGTAAGTAAAGCGATTCTCATCTCGTCTCATTGCTCCGCACTACCTAGCGTAGCGCGTGAATGTGTGTTCTAACGTTGTTTGTAAGTACCTCCGTTTGTAAAAAAAAACACGCACAGGCCAACACAGTACACCGCGTCTCCGCGCGTCGTTTTTTATGGCGGCCCCGCACTACGCAGCGGGGCGCGGTGCAGTGTGTTAATCGCCTAACCATTTGACGTCAACAATTGTGCAACAAAACAATGACGATTATTAAGAGATTATAAATATCCTAGGATAATAAAGATATATTTTAATTTCAAATTTGAGAGCGACGTAGTATACACGTTTGACCCCCGATGAAAAAGGTGTTTTTTGTCCGTTTAGTTTTAGGAAAAAAAATTGGTTGTTTGTAAAGTAGGTTTACGATCGAGAATTTTACGTGATAACGTATTCTGGCAGCGCTCGAGATGAGACGGGAGATCGGTCCGTCTCTCTCTCGTTATACCTGCGATCGCGCTCGTGAGATTTTGGTGTGACACAAGTTTCTGAACATGTCACCCGACTAAAACGATTTTAAAGACGTTATCACGTCAAAAAATTAAATGCCAGAAATATTGAAGGTGAAAACTTGAAAAAATCATATTATGTCGTAAAACTTTTTTTCTACCCTTATGAAGACGCTTTTTATCCGATAAAATTCAACTGGTTGGAGTGACTCAAATCACGAGGCAACTAATAATAAACAAACAACTTACCGCCATTTTCCGATTATTTACTAGGTTTGCTTAACCTACATTATCTGTACATCATACGTCGTAATAGCGAGGTGTAATCCCTTATCTATGTGAGTGATGGGCCCGCAGCCCGTGTCTTGTATCACCTGGACTGGGTGATTAATGGCGGGATTGTTGTCATAGTTGTGTTGGAGCGAGATAGCTGGGTGTTTTTATAAGGGAGAGGTTCCAGTTATAACACGGAGCGAATCAAGAACAGAAACATGATATCACTTTATTTCCCTAACGGGTTAACCAGGGTCTAAGGCCAAATTTAAATTCATCGTGTTGGTGGTGAAGGTGGAAAAATTAAACAAAACTACTTAAAGTTTATAACACTACTATACACGCTAAAATAACTTACCTGCATTCGATAGAAGACTATCTGGTACATCATACATCGTAACAGCGTGGTATAATCCCTTCTACAAAAGTGATGGGCCCGCAGCCCGTGTCTTATGTCACCTGGACTTTGTGATTAATGGCGGGATTGTTGTCATAGTTGTGTTGGAGCGAGATAGCTGGGTGTTTTTATAAGGGAGAGGTTCCAGATAAAACGCGGAGCGAATCAAGAACATAAACTTATGTCACTATCACTTTATATCCCTAAAGAGGCAATCAGGATCTAAGGCAAACGTTAAATTCCACTTTCATCGTGTTGGTGGTGAAGTTGAAAAAATTAAACAAAACTACTTAGAGTGTATCTAAGTGTTGGCTACTTTACACGCAAAGTAACTCACCTGCATGCGATAATAGACCATCTAAACATCATACGTCGTGAAAGCGCGGTATAATCCCTTATCTATGAGAGTGATGGGCCCGCAGCCCGTGTCTTGTGTCACCTGGACTGGGTGATTGGCGGGATTGTTGTCATAGTTGTGTTGGAGCGAGATAGCTGTGTGTTTTTATAAGGGAGAGGTTTCACTGAGAACCGGGAGTAAATTGGTACGTAACAGAAACATATACAGTATTAGGTTTTTATCCCTAAGGGCCTGTATTCACTATACGGTTTCTACGCGGAACTATGCCCTGCGCCGGTTATGGGGTGTTCTACGAAGTGTAACCATTTTGAGACGCGCCTTCATCATCATCATCATTTCAGCCGCATAACGTCCACTGCTGGACATAGACCTCTCCCAAATATTTCCAAAATGACCGATCAAGAGCGGCCTGCATCCAGCGCTTTCCAGCGACCCTGGTCAAGTCATCTGACCACCTTGTAGGTGGGTGCCCTACGCTTCGCTTGCCAGTACGCGGTCGCCATTCAAGAACATTTTTGCCCCATCGGCCATCAGTTCGTCGCGCTATGTGTCCCGCCCACTGCCACTTCAACGAGCTAATCCGCTGGGCTGTGCCAGTGACTTTGTTCTCCTACGGATTTCCTCATTTTTGATTCGATCACGTAGGGAAACATCGAGCATAGCCCTCTCTTCTTGCCTCTGACCTTGAGCCTTCTTATGAGACCCGCCTTAATTATTAAGTAATAATAAGGGTGCGCCTCATTACATGCGCCTCAAAATATTATTTATGCTTCGAGGAATACACCCTGGTTATGTATGGAGCTCTATACAAATCAATCCACATGAAGCCAGGCAAATCCGCGCCGGCGCTAGCGCCGGCTTTGTATACAGATCTGTATGAAGTGGATGTCTTGAAGACACAGGCCCTAACGGGGTAAATAGAGACTAGGGACTTAAAATCCAAAGGCCACTTTTAGCATTTCGTAAGAGAGAGGAAGGCAAAAACTTTGAATGTACCAGCTGCTTGACCTCTCGCACAAATCGTAATATTTATGATTAGACTAGACTTATGGTCCTGTGTCCACTATCTGGGGCAGAGGGCGTCCACAAAGACTCTCCATCTCGATCTGTCGCAGTTGGCAGTCATTTACTATTTTTGATTCTTTCATTCCAGCTTCCGCCCATGATTATATTAATGGCCTGTGGCCTTAAAAATTTTAAGGGCCTATGGATCTAGGCCCTATCTTTTGCGTTGGGGATAATTACTGAAAATTACAAAAGTATTTGCTACTTTTAGTTTTTAACCCCCGAAAGAAAAAGAGGGGTGTCATAAGTTTGACGTATCTATGGAATCGTAGAACCTAAATGAATGGGCTCATTTTGATGCACTTTCTTTTATGTTTTAAAGCTGCCTTGATCGAGGCGAAGTTAGTAGTTTTTTTGGAACGAATTTATTTTACGGGCGGTACAGACTTGGCGGAAGATTTTTCTGTCACTTTCTTCTGGAACAAAAGATTTTAAGTGGTTAAAAATTTTTGGGGGCTGCAATTTTTGTAACTTCGTTTCAACCGAGTTTTCCACGACGCTCATTTTTTTTAATTTTCCAGGCTAACATGTCATTAGTTATTTTAAAGAATCGCTTTTCGACTGACACTCAGCGCATAGTCTTAATGTTCTCGGACGACACGCTGGACAAAGAGACAACCATCTAAATAATAACATCTACACTTAGGACGCACCTGGTACCGTGATTATACGAAATTAGTGATATTGCACGTGGGACGTAGATAATTTGATGTATTTGGACGATATTCCATTGAAGCTGGAGATAAACGAGAATACTGTACATTTTTCGATTAAAACTAACGTGAGATGCAATCATTATATTACTGTAGCTGAATCTATACGTGAGTTACCCGTTTATTGAATTGAATAATACTGTACATCGTGGAAGGGACACGTGATAATCACGGCTTTACTCGATCACTAAAATATTGTATAGTTAAATTATGATTTTTTATAGCTTATATAGTATTCCATTGTTGGGCAAAGGCCTCCCTTCTTGAAATTATGATAACAAACAGAAATTGAAAAAAAAAAGTTGCATACAAAAGTATCTCAGCATTTTTTTTGTATGGAAATGTTTTTTATTGTTGGCATTTTGAAAGTTATTTAAAATTCATTATACTATAGTGACCTAATATCCTAAATATAGCCCGTGGCTTGATTTTTTTTGTATGTCCCTTTCAAGTTGTAAACTGAAACTATTTTTTAAAAACTTTGATTTAGTTTCACCTGTTCTGGTCTGTGATCACTGTGATCAGATCTTGCAAGTAAATTTGATCCCCTTCTCGATTTTAAACCGAGCTGAAATATTTAACGCATACGTATATCGCGTGTCAACGCAA
Source organism: Acrobasis consociella (assembly GCA_963555685.1). Taxonomy (NCBI): domain Eukaryota; kingdom Metazoa; phylum Arthropoda; class Insecta; order Lepidoptera; family Pyralidae; genus Acrobasis; species Acrobasis consociella. The sequence goes on from OY743107.1 coordinate 3,239,374, forward strand.
TATTATGATGACGTAAAGTTTATCTGATGATAAAGTCAGAAAGTGGCCGTATAAATGTATAACGTATAACGTATAATGGCTCTATAATGCAACCTCATCGAGCTCGGGCTCGTTTGATTAGTTTTAAAGAGCACTTAAAACTTTTAAGTTCAATGTTGTAGTTAAAAGCTTGTTTTGAAAAAATATTAGTAGTTACTTTCTACAATACTCCCATGCTAGTCTGGGAGAAATAAAAAAAACTTAGAATGTACCAGCTGCTTCTCTTCCCACGCAGATCGTAAAAGCCGATCGAGGGAATGGGCAAAAATGCAAATCATGTTAACAGGCGATGCGGCTAGCAACCCATCACTGTATTGATTGCTTTTCCATCTTCTCGCCCGCCATGACGCTAAAAGTGGCTTTTGGGTCTTGCGGCCCTGGGCTCTGCATAGAACCGCAAGACCCAAAATGCTCTGTCTGCCAAATTAGGGATAAAGACGTGATAGTATGTATGTATGTATGTACTTTTTACAAGCTTTTATTAATTTTCTCCTGTCCTGTTGTCTGTCTGTCTGTATTTAATCAAATGGGGCAAGTTAATTTGGCATGTATAAGTGTATCGTGTGACAATGCAATATTATGACCACTGGAACTAATTTATTTATTGTAAGACTAAATACAACGGTTTTTTTACCAATTACAGTATCTAGAGAATTTATAGCTAAATATAACTAAATGTACTTACAGTTAAAACTTGTACGTCGACTTGTATGTAATAAATATATATTATATACAAGTCGACTCACCTTCATCATACTCGCAATATATAAGCAGTTTCCTTACAATCACATTCGCTCTATCAGCAAACACATCACATTCAGGTTGCTGATTATAGGCTAATCTATTGATGGATGCGAAAGGTTGCTGTAGGAATGTGTAAGAATACAACTGATGAGGATCATCATCAGGTCTTTTTTAGTCTCCACTGCAGAAGCACGGCCCTCTGTACTACCAAAGCAAGCCATACTTTTCCAGAGCAGCCAGAGGACTTGCCTACACTCTCTTCAATGGCCAAACAGGTTAGAGTGGTCACATTGACGTTTATAAGCTTTGTTTAGCTTATATTTCCTAAGTCCTTCTACGACATCCACGGGAGGGCTTGGAGTGGCCCTATTCTACTCTGCCGAAAACTACACGGCAAATTAGGTTTTTAGGAATAACTAATTTCCATATTTAGAACAATGCTATCTGGTGAAAACCAAACTGTATAATTAAGATAACACATTAACGTTAACTAAATAATTTTCGCCATTAATAAATTGAAATAGTTAGGTACTATAAATTGTTTTTTTAAGCATGCGATACTGTCAACTAATTAGTTCAAGAACAATTTCAAACCAAGGAGTTTTAGTAACATAGAGTAGACATACTTTGTCTTGTTGTTTTGACAGAAATTGGATTAATCCTTATTTTAACTTGGATTTCATCCGTCGGGCTCTTGCTAGCGCCGGTGTACCAGCGGTTCTAGAGCCTGCTGGTATTTCCCGAGACGATGGCAAGAGGCCAGACGGGATGACGCTCATTCCGTGGAAAAACGGGCGGTCTTTGGTTTGGGATGCCACCTGTGTAGACACTGTGGCCCCATCCCACCTCCAAGCGACCGCCCGAAGAGCGGGCGCGGCCGCAGCGGGAGCAGAAGCGAATAAAAAGCGCAAATACGCGGGTCTAGGCGAGCCTTATATATTTGTGCCCTTCGCCGTGGAGACCTTAGGGCCCTGGAGTGTAGAAGCCCGTCAACTATTTAGAGAGGTCTCCACACGTTTGATCGACGTCTCTGGGGACCCAAGAGCTGGTGCGCATTTCGGCCAAAGGCTTAGCCTTGCAATACAACGCGGAAATGCCGCCAGCCTCTTGGGGACTCTGCCTGTTGACGGTGGCGATCTGGGAACGATTTTTTATATAAATTAATGTTTTTATTTTTAGTAATATTTTTAATTTTTAATTTATAGAATAGCATTTAGTTAATTAATTATAATGTAATCCTTATGTTAAAATTAAACTGAATATGAAACTTGGATTTTAATTTAGTTTTTCGTTTTCTTCATAATTTAAAAATCATTTTACAAAATTGTTAACCGACTTCCAACGGAGGAGGTTATTCTTTATTTATTATTTTTTATGCATGTTTACCGATTTTATTCAAAAACTAGCCGCCTGGACTGATTTGAAAAATTCTTTGTTTGTTTGAAATATTTGTCAGCTGGTCCCACAGAAAATTAATCAAAATCAGTTGTGTAGTTTTGGGGTGAAGTCGGATATTAGTTTAGAAAAAATTAATAACGATGTTTGTGATTCAGAAACACCAAAACTTTAGCTCCCCTAACAGGCTTGACACAGCAAATGTTTCAACCATTTAATATGCGTATAAATTTTAGAAATGTCAATTTTTCAAAACTAATAACATTCGACATCAAACTACTCAACCGATTTTGATAAAATTCATATGGGACATGATAACTATGTATAGTTAAACAAAAAAAAATTCAAATTAGTCCATGAGTGTTTGAGTGATCGGGGACTTATACATAACCTCCTTTTTTAAGTCGGTTTAAAAGGCCGAAACGCGCACTTAAGATTCCAAAGCCAAACAACTAACAATGTAACCGGAAACGCATGAATGAGAAAAAGAATCGTTTCTTATCCAGTGTGTTTTCGAGCTAGTGCCTAACGACAACAGTAATTATTATAGTGAAATTTATAATGATGTACGAAGCAACATTATTATAAAATTGACAAGAATCATTGGTTGATTCGTATTTTTTAATTATAAAGAGTTATTAGTCTTAATAATATTGTTTTTTCATTACATAGTTATAATTTAATTCGTTTTTAGGCTGAAACATAAAGGAATATTAATGAGGACGGAACGAAGTCGTTCCCCGGGAAGGCTTAGATTGAAACACACCAATAAGTATTAGCTACACACACGAGAAACGAATCTTCTTCTTCTTATCGTATGTGTTAGTGACTAACACTAGTGTCAGAGTTTTTAAACCGCCTTAAAGGCCTCTGACATGGTTTTTGGTAACGACCAATGTCAAAGACAGTGACCGGGACCGACGGCTTAACGTGCCCTCCGAAGCACGGATAATCTTAATTATCAGACAATCAGGTGATCAGCCTGCAATGTCCTAACCAAACTAGGACAACAACACAAAGTCGTTGCCCTGCCGGGAATCGAACCCGCGACCTCCGGCGACGAGAAACGAATGACACAAGTTTATTTTCTAGAACGAAAAAACCCCGACTGCCAAGAACACCATCTAGTGATGAGTAGCGGAACTACCAATACGACTTGATATCCGTATTATTGACGTGTAAAAGTGTCTGTAAAGTTCTAATTACTAAATAAAAATTTAATTTTGAATTTTGCCAGTAAGAGCTCTGACCTTGAAGCGATTTTTATCAGGAATTGCTGACAACCACATCAAAGGAACTCGCTTTCACGAGAAAAAAACTGCGTCGAAATCGGTCCATCCGTTCGAGCGATTCCTCAGACAGACCGACCGATAGAAATTAGCGTCAAACTTTGTGAGTTTGACTCTAATTTCTTTATTTCACCCCTCTTTTTTGTAGGGAGTTAAAAATACAGTACACTTATGCCTTTTCTACACGTTATCACTCAAGTGTCATTATGTATTTGTTTTGTAACGAAATATAAACGTACCGCGCGCGATGTGTCAGTGTCAAGCTATAGTTTGTGGAGTAAGGACGTAAGATGTGGTGTATCACGTATTTTCTGTTTTTGTGTGTGCTGGCGAGCTGCAGAGGTTGTAATGACATTGAATGCATAAAGGCAGAAGACTGTGAGTTTTTATTATTTTCATTTGCTACATTTTTTGTTTTTTTATTTAATTTTTCGTGATAATTTTTTGGTTATCAGGCATTATTCTTTTATGTACGAAAAACGTATTTGATTTTATGTTACACCAACGTTACATTGTAACATAAAAATAATAATTTTTCAAAATTAAAAAGCGACTTTACTCCCAAACTACGGAACCGATTTTAATAAAATTTCTATAGGACCAACTGAAAAGTATGCTCTTTCTAACAAAAAAAAATATTTTTATAGTTTAGGCGTCTCTAAATAAAAAAAAAGGAAATCAATTTAAAAAAAAGATTTCGATGAATTTATAACCTTCCTTTTTTTGAAATCGGTTAAAAAATGAAGTTCACATACATACCTACACTAAGTATATTCTCGTCTTCATCCCTAACGGTGCAGACAATTTTTTTTAAGGTATTGTGGTTCTAAGTAGAAACCCAGGGCAACCCTCAAAGGCCACTTTTGGCGTGTCTTGATTCGCATTTTAGCCCATTCCCTCGATCCACTTCAACAAAAAGAGGGAAAGAAGCAGTATATTTTAGTTTTTTCTTTTCTCCCAGACCAGCATTTTCTTCTATGCTGGTCTGGGAGAAAAGAAAAAACTAACAACAAAAACAAAAAAACGACAATTGCTATTGCCAGGCCACCCTGGGCAGACAGAAACCAGGGCCGCAAAGGCCTTTTACCGCGATGAAAGGACAACAAATCATATTTAACGCCTCCTAAGTGGAGCATTGAAATAGTGCTGTACTCTCAACATGCTAGGGTCACGCATTATCTACTTTTCCTTCACCAAAGATTCAAAGATTTCAATGTTTATTCTTTGTTGGAACTTTTACACGTCACGTCATCGTCATCACCATCATCAGGTCTTTCTGTCTCCACTGCAGGAGCACGACCATCTCTGTACTACCAGAGCCATACTTGGCTTGAGCAGCCAGAGTCATTACACGTCAATAAGCATGAAATACATTACGTGTAGTATACAATGTCCTTTTTTATTAAGTACAGATATTTTAAGGGGTGAATCAGACAATCATTTCGAATAACTTTTCCCCATAAATGTATATCGAAATAGGAAATTTTTTTTTTTAGGTTTTCATAGAAATCGAAGTAGTCACGTGATATCATTACTATGGAAAATGAAAATTATTTTTTCGTATTTCGATAAAAATTTATTGGGAAAAGTTGTTCAAAATTATGGACTGAATCACCCCTTAAAATATTTGTACTTAATAAAAAAGGACATTGTATATAAAAATTTAAACTATTTTTAAAGAAAAGCTACTGATACCAGCGCTTATTTTCACAAGCCTAAAGAAACTTATTTTCACACGGCTAATATAAGGTCATGAATCAGTACACGATCGAGTTTGAACACAATCATGTTTATAAACTCGGTTGGCAAGCTGATTAACGGAATAACATTGACATGACGAAAAAGAAATGCTGGTAGAGTTTGTGCCATATCGCTGATTATGATCAGTTTTTAAAGTGGCTTTTGAGTCTCCCATGCTGGTCTGGGAGAAACGAAAAAACTTTGAATGTACCAGCTGCTTCCCTGCCCGCGCAGATCGTAAAAGCCGATCGAGGGAATGGGCAAAAATGTGAATCATTTTAACAGGCGATGCGGCTAGCAACCCGTCACTGTATTGATTGCTTTTCCATCTTCTCGCCCACCATAACGCTAAAAGTGGCTATTAAGCCTGGGCAACATATAGGGTATAAATGCCTGATGCAGAACCATAATGGTACAGCTAAACTGTAAGAGATATAAAAATGTCGCCTTAGTAAAAGTTGTTCAGCCTGATGAGCATTTTCCAGAGACATAAAGTGCACGCGAACGAAGTCGCGGGCTTCAGCTAGTTTTCAAAATAAAACCCGACTTATACCTCAAACTACCCCACCGATTTTGATAAACTTTCTGACAAGAATATCCTTTTAAACAAGAAAAGAATATTCCAAATCAGTCTAGGCGACTTGGAGTAATCGGTATACATTCATAAAAAAAATAACGCGACAGCACGATAACCTCTTCTTGTTTGGAAATCGGTAAAGCTGTGGTCATATTTTGATTTGTATTTGAATACTCTTAGACATTTAACCGTTCCGTTACCGCCAATACGAGACACAATAGTAAGACAATAAACGTGGACATTTATAAATGTCGTGCGGGTCTTAACCGGTGATAGCGGCGGCTACTGAGTCACAGCCTTATACAATAATGTAAACAAATAGTGTAGAGAAAATAAGATTAAATTGTGAGGTAATTCTATAGAAATTTTATTAAAATTAGCTGTGTAGTTTGGGAGTGAAATCGGTTTTTAGTAAAAATTATTGACTTCTATTCAATGTAACAAGGTAAATGACCTTTAAATGTACACATGTGCGTTATAACGTAATAGTTATTTTGCAATCACCCGCTTGTACTGGCCGTTATCAGTAGGACAAATAAATGAGCTCGATTGTTTACTATTTCTAGTTTTTATTCCGCTACAAAAAGTGTTTTTCCTATTTCACATTTTTATTAAAACATTAAGTATGTTCTTAAAGAGAGATAGAGACTCGTTTAAATTTTAGGCTTATTACTCAATAAAAAAATGCAAAATAATGTAATTTGTTATGAAACACGGGATCCTCTGTTTCTCCTAACTTTTTAAAATATAATACCTAAAATTATTATTGTTTAAAAACTTTATTGCACTTTATAACAAACATTAATAATACATTATTTCAAACACATTGGTACAAATGGTGGACTTATCCCAGAAGGGATTTCTTCCAGTCAAACAATTATAATTTCTGATAAAGAATAGTAAATATGATTTCTCATAACGACATAACGACTTCGTCTTTTTTTTGGCATAATCATATATTCACATAATGTTTTTCTATTATAATATTTCTGTAGACATAATCATTGATTCTTATATTTTATTTATTCATACTAAAGTTACATACTTCATGGCTTTGTCAAAACTTTTCATTACCATACTTTTACATAATGTATTTTTTCCTAATATTATTGTAAACATGTACATATTTTTCTTTCTCGCCTTATTCCATTATATGTGAGGTTAAACCAAAAGATATTATAAAAAAATTACGGTCACAATTTTTATAAGTATTTATTTATACGAGTCATCACGTGTCCCACTGCTTGGCAATTATCGTAATTATGGTTAATTATATTTTAAAAAATATGTCAAGATATATTATGACATAAATTTTTAGATTAAAAATCTGAGACCAGATTGAACACATCCAATTTGAAAGTGATTTTAGATTTATTAATGCAGGAATAGAGCGCTATTTGACTTCAAGAAATTATGACGTCACAGTCCGGTAATTTATGTATTAATCCCATACAAATTCGTTTCAACGTTAAAAATAGTATTTAATCTGATTTGTTAAAAACGAGCGGAATATCGCTAGCTCTGTCCCGGACAATTTTAGTTTATGATATGTATATAATCTGAGCCACCGAACGGGGCAATACTGCCAGCCTCTTGGGCACTTTTCTTAAAAAGAATGATTTGTGCGACATTTTTTTACATAATATAAATAAAAATACACTTTAAGTTATTTTACGTAAAACTATTATTTTTAAGTACTTGTTCATTTTGTGTCCATTACTTAAGTAGGTACATTTCTTAATGTCAACCATTAACCATGCAATGAGCAAAGAAACAATTACATAAGCTATTAAGTCATTACGGACGTGACTTGGTTACCTTCCTGACACATTCCGTATACACCTCTCATTGTATGCAAAAACTATTAGCAAATAATATCTTAACTCTTTAAGGTTTTTGTCCTTCTATATAATGATTTAATCTTTAATGTAATATATAATAATGGTAATGGTACAAAAGGTGGACTTAATGCTAATGCATTCTCTACCAGTTAGCCTTTGGGAAAAACAGAAATAAATCTATTAGCGATAGGCGCTTAAAGATATATATATATACATATATAATAAACATACATACACAATAAACATATATAAATACACATTATTAATACATACATTAATATACATATATAAAATATCTTGATACGGGACCAGAGAAAAAAAATTACAAGCTTTTATTTTAACTTGCAATGTAGGTAATTAGGTATCTTGCACTTATGTTTGTTTAGGTCAAATGTTGCACTCAATTTTTAACCAGTTACCCTTAGCTGATTGAGCTGAAATTTTTGCATACTTGTGTAAGTCGGATGACAATTTAATAGTCAATGAGCTGTTCAGATGATGTAGCCGGTAGAATCTTATGGAGTAGGACTCCTTTGTCTTGACAAGCACTTTTTTGTAGATGATGTCATGGGTCTGATCACGGAGACGGAAGGTGGTCGATAAAACTCAGTAATGAAACGATGCGCGATGTAACTGCATCGAGTTTAGGCTTGTTTCACATTTTGGCCTCACGATAAAAGCTTATATAAAAAATATATCCCAAAAACCTGCTGTGTTACACATGCCTAAAGTAAAGTAAAGTAACCTATGTGTTAATCCAGGGTCAGCTTCCTGCATACCAAATTTTATCAAAATAGGTCCAGCCGTTTGCGCGTGTAGAAGTAACAAACATACACACGCACACACTCACACACTTACAAACTTTCGCCTTTGAAATATTAGTGTCATTTACTCTTTCCAAGTCCTCCCGTGGATGTCGTTGAAAGCGATTTAGGGAATACAAGCTAAACAAAGCTTATACACATCAGTGAGACCTTTTCAACCCGTCTGACCAGCGAAGAGAGTGTAGGCCAAATTTTCTGGCTGCTCTGGCCAAGTATGGCTCTAGTCTTACAGAAAGGGTCGTGCTACTGCAGTGGAGACTAAAAAGACCTGATGATAACTCACACATTGTCAATATTTTTTTCAGGTCAAGCAGTTTTGAACTAAATATCTTTCTCTTTTCAGTTGCCAGAATAGACTCGATCTACCCGGAGCCAGAATGCAACGCTGCCGGGGGTACTTGCGTCATTGCCAGTGACTGTACTGGGTCCCTGATCAGGCAGGGTGGTCTTTGTCCGAGGCAAGCGAGTGACGGTGTCGAGTGTTGTCACGGAAGTAAGTATACTACAAAAGTTCTTATCACACTTGCGTCTTTGTTCATTCAATGCACGTTTGAAAAACTTCTCCGGAGACCAAAACATTATTCAGCTATGCCTTGCTATACAACGGGAAAATGTTGCCATCCTCTTGGGGACCTTGTCTTCTGGCGAATTGGGTTTTACTTTTTATTCCAATTAATTTATGTCATTTTTACAACGAAGTTCCTTATCGCGCGTTGCGAAAGGAGGCTCGACGGAAATAATTAAGACCAAAAGTTGTAACGACACTTTTTGCTATAGTTGTAAGCCGTGCGGCGTGCGCGTGTTTCTTTGTCTGTCTCTCTCTCTCTCTCGAACTTCGTTCCATCCGGGTGTCCCTTGACACCTCTCAAGTTTTTTATTATTCGTTTTAGATTTATTTTGTTGCTTTTTTATCTTAATTGAATTGTGTTTTAGTTTAATTTTGTTATAATGATTTTTGTCGTGGAAACCCCTAAAACTTCCAGCCTTTAAAAAGTTCGTGATGAACTTCGTTCTAAAAATTAGTCAATTCATCATTTGGTGTAAATATTCGAGCGTAGTTATTTGCAGTAGAGATTGAAGGTCGATCAGGTTTGATCGATTTAGATTTTCATTGATAGTCAATACAGAGGGTGCAGCGAAATCGTTGGGTCGTAATACTCGCCGATGATGATCATTTAAATCGTTTGCATCCAGTCCTTCTAGCATGGCACCATTGATAAACCTTAGTAATTTGTATCGCGCGATAGACAAGTGGCATCCCGCTCGTTATAGAGCGAGATAATGATAAACGATACTCTCTACCCTGTGTTGTAAATTGTCCTCTTAAATTAAGGTTGACTGGAAGAGATCCCTATCTGGGATAAGTCCCGCCTTTGTACTGTTTTCTACTTCTAACTTCTATTTTTGTGTCTTGTGTTTATGTACAATAAAGATTTAACAAACAAACAAACAAACAAACAATCAAACTATGGCAATGCTACGGGGGCTAATCGGGCTTTCCGGGCTTAACAAATTTTTTAACTCAAATCAAAAGGTCGATAGATATTTTGACTACTGATTCTAGAATGTAAATAAAACCTTTTTTTAAAAATAACGGGTCTTTTCACCCCGGTCCTTTGAGAGACTTGCGTGGGGATACAGATCCAACACGTAGAGGCCCTTTGGAGAAGTGGTTGACCTGTGGCGCTCCCGCCAAAACCCATTCCTGGATATATAGGTGTACCCTTGAAAAAAAAAATACTTAAAACCTTTTTTTATTTTTATTATTAGCATAAAGTAAACGGGTTACTCACGTAAAGAGTCAGCCCGACATGTTTCGATCTCATTTAGGGCTCTTTATGGCGAGTGTGACTTAAATACGCGCGCACACGATACTGTCTCGAGCCGCACTGATGTGAGTGGTGTGTAGCGTGGGTAACCAGTTTAAAATGTTGAGACATTTTTAGATTTAAAAAAAAATTCTTTTTCCCACAGTTTCCCGAAAAGAAACCAGATGTCGGAAAGTTGGAGGCGAATGCATGCCGTTGGACAAATTCTGCAACCACAGACTCACCTTCATAAGAGCTTCAGACTGTCCTCAAAAAAAATGTTGTATATTGGTTTAGTAAATCGATACTACTAAGTTTTGTTTTTGTTTGTTATGTGAGTATGTAAGTGACCAACACTAGTGTCAGATTTTTTAAGCTAAAGGCATTTGAAATGACTTAACGACAGATATACAATGATACAAGCTGCCTTCTAAAGCACGGAGCTCGAGAAATTTTTATAGAGAATAAAACTTCTGTCGAGCAAAATGCCTAAAATACAATAATTAGTAATAAATCAAAATATCTACAGATTAAAATTTTGCTAGGAGCATCGTCTATTAACATGATTCTCATTTTGTCCTGTGACTTTAAAGTTAAATTCTAAGTACTCGTAATTTTTTATCCTCCCAGACCAGAGTGGAAAAATTTTTGACATGTAGGATTTTTTGAAAATTCATTTAAGAATTTGAAACTCTTCTTCAAAACATAAAAGAACTAAATAGAATAATTTTTGAAATGAAGAATGTTTGGAAAATAATTTGAAAACTTGAAATTGCTTACAAAGAGCTTACGTAACATTTCAAAAATTTATAAACACATCTTATATTGTTATATGATTATGACGACCTCCGTGGCGTAGTGGTCACCATGCTAGTGCGGCACCCAGAGGTTCCGTTTTCGATCCCTGGTCAGGGCAAGTTGGAAAATGGCCTTTTTCAAATTTCCCTGGGTCTTGGACGTTTGTCTATATACGTTCGTATTTGTTATAGAATATAGTAGTGTTGAGTTAGAATCCCATAACACAAGTTTCGAACTTACTTTGAGGCTAGCTCAATCAGTATAATTTGTTCTTATATATTTATATATAAATCATACTTCTGAAGTCAAGCTGGTTTCAGAGTAACGCGTTTGACCAGCGCCGGCCACCAGCACGCGTTTGCACTAGATTACACTAGATAGTACCAGGCGTTTCATAGTCAAGCAGTTTAAACGCGCCGTTCGTGAGACGCGCGCCGTCAGCTAGCGCTGGCGAGCGCGTGTGTGCGGCGCTCTTCTACTGGCAGTTAGGGTATCAGAATGACGCTGTTCGCACGCGCTGTCGAGTACACTCAAATAAATAATATCAATGAATAACGATTCCATGTTCCTCGATACGGGGCGTCTGATTAACCAAGTTCATATAAGAATATTTTTGTGGGATGCCTCACATCTAATGTACAAATATATGGACGTCAAAAATAAATCCTGAAAGGAAATCGTGTGTCATTAAACAGATCAATTTGAAATCTTCTACGACGCCGTCGCTGTTGCACTCTTTTCCATTAAAATAACATAATATCATAAATAGCTAATCCTTTTATTCGGTTTGTCTCTATGATGACGATAGATAATTACCCACAACTGTACATTGCAAAGAAACGCGCTATGCTAAAACTCGTTTCACAGTGGTCCGCCGGTCAAGCGCGCGCTGTTGAGACGCGCTGGCCAACGGCGCGTGCCGCCGGCGTTACTCTGAAACCAGCCTAAGACATTAATAAATGTCCACGTTCATTATCTTAATATTGTGTCTGGTATTGGCGGTACAGGAACGGTCATAGATTTAGAAGGTATAAGATGGATAAAGAGCATTGTAAAATGTGACCAGAAACGAAATATTTCTGTGTAACTTTTTATGGGTTGTATTTGTACCTAATACACAAACTATGGGTAAAGCAGTACGATACCATCTTTCCAGTATAAGATAACTTATAAATTAACACAGTTTACAATTTGGAAAATCAAATTTTCGTGTAACGATGTTCGAGCCAGGGTGACAAAGGCTGATATGTTTTGTATGAAAACTTGTCTCATTGTCAAATTGATGCTATCTCTTTTGCTCTTATAAAGATGACACTTATCATATTATCTGTCGCACTCGGCTAGTGTGTTCTTTTTACGCAGTAAAAAAATTCTACTTCTATGGGAACGGTTAATAACAGGAAACGTTGTATAGTCGCACAAAGATATTCGTCTCGGAACGTTAGACCAATTACTGAACAGTATTGGGTAATGGCGTTCCTATGTACGTCGTACGAAACTATTGCGTAAGTCTTTACTATAAGTCTCTGTACGAAGTTGTTAAGGTTCCGTATCAGAATGAATGGACACTGTGACTTCATTTGTGATGTGGTTTTGTGTGTGTTAGCCAACAATAGTGTTAGATATAGCTTGACAATTGTTATATCTAGACCTGGATTAGATTCCCTTTTGAAACATGGAACAGGTCTAAACAGGTTATTGCGTATTGTGTCCAAGGTTAGGATTATGTTAAGATTACCTTGAAGCAGCGTTTCTCCCATGCTGGTCTGGGAGAAACGAAAAAACTTAGAATGTACCAGCTTCTTCTCTTCCCGCGCAGATCGTAAAAGCCGATCGAGGGAATGGGCAAAAATGCGAATCATTTTAACAGGCGATGCGGCTAGCAACCCGTCACTGTATTGATTGCTTTTCCATCTTCTCGCCCACCATGACGCTAAAAGTGGCTTTTGAGTCTAGCGGCCCTAGGCTCTGCATAGAGCCGCAAGACCCAAAATGCTATGTCTGCCCCATTAGGGATAAAGACGTGATAGTATGTATGTTTGTATGTACCTTGAAGCAGGGTAGCCAAGGATATCAACAACATCATAACCGGCCAAGTTTCGTGTCGGACTCACGCACGAATTGTTTCTTATCATTATCTGTGCCATTATCTATAAAAAAGCGGCCAAGTGCGAGTCGGATTCGCCCATGAAGGGTTCCGTAGCAGCAAGTAACATAATATAAAAGTCTTGCAGTATGTTTTTTTTATGTTTGATTTGATTAAATGAAAGGTAAATTGCGGTTTATGATTTATGAAGTATTAAAAAAAAAAAATTACTAGATCTCGTTCAAACCAATTTTCGCTGGTAGTTTTCATGGTAATGAACATCATATTTTTGTGTCAAAACCTTAATGCGATTCACAGAATACATCTACTTACCAAGTTTCAACAGTATAGGTCTTATAGTTTCGGAAAAAAGTGGCTGTGACATACGGACGGACAGACAGACAGACAGACTTGACGAATCTATAAGGGTTCCGTTTTTTGCCATTTAGCTACGGAACCCTAAAAATAACGTTTGTCGTATGGGATCCTACTGCATTATTTATTTTGTTTTTGATTTTTTGTTATAGCAGCAACAAAAATAAATCATTTGTAAACGTTTTAACTGTCTAGCTGTCAGTGCCCTAAGGAAAATTAATAAAAAAAGACGTGTGGCACGCGGGGACTGCCGCGGTAAAGCTATTGCATTAAGGTGATTTTTTACAAGGAAGGACGGCAACGTCGCAAACGGACGACGGAGACGAAGCGGCAACTTACATGGTAGGCAGAGTGGGGAGCGTGAGGTTTTTTCGTTACGGAATTTTTGGATTCGGTCCCCGCGCTCAAGGCCCGCGATAGAAGCTATGCAATAGCTTAAAACGGAAACTAATGAGAGATGATTTCAGATCTTCAAAACGTTTTCAGTACGTTATTCCTTCTCTTAAATATTTTATTAAACGTAGTGCCCTATCAGGATCTCATGTGCATTTTGTAAACTAGATTTTAATATCACATTTGTATGTACATGAAATAAATAAATTTGAATAAAATGTAAGTACTTTTTACATCAGTAAAAGCATTCACATATAGCGTCGCAAGTCTTTGTAAGTAGTCGCTGAGATTCCGTATGGAATTAAGACCTCAGGCTCCAAAGCAAAACTGAACCCTTTATCCCCAAATATTTCATGCCTTTATTTGAAAAAAAATACGTACTTTTTACATGGATTTTTACATGATTGATTACACGTATTGTAGACGAAAGGATGTACTGTAGACGAAAGGATGTACTGTAGACGAAAGTATAATTTAAATTATAACAGCACAGCCAAAAGTGCTAGAAAAAAGTGAATTTTCAAATCTTGGTGAGAGCTATGCTCTTAACAAAAAAGGATACTTTTGTTATTTCACACTCAAGTACTATAAATACTCACATGAAGCGAGCAAAACTCAATTTAGTCCCTTATAATCCGAAAACAAGCAAAACTTTGCGGCTTTCAAGTAATATGAAAGTAAGTAAATGCAAACTTTCGCAATGAACGTTATACGCCTATAAGAAAAGCTTTTTACCCGACTTTATTAGAAAAAGGTAGGTATTATGTGGATGAATACAATTTGTATATTATGTTTGACCATAAGTCAAATACGGACTTAGGAAATATGCTAAACAAAGCTATGTAGTAGTGTAGGCCAAATCCTCTGACTGCTTTGGTTAAGTATGGCTCTGGGAGTACAGAGAGGGTCGTGCTCTTGCGTGGAGGAGAGTACGACCCTCTCTGACAAAAGAATTGATAATAATGATGATGGTATATAATGCAATAAGTCTTTGATTGGAGATTTATAAAATTTGACACGCAAGTAGATAAGACTAATAGAAACTTAAAATTTGAATATGAGCCAAATTAATTAAGAGTTCACCGAGAATCAAATCCATATCATTGCAAGCTCTTGATTGATTTGGTTAACAATTTAGAATCACTAATAAAAGTCATATATTCTGATTTCGTTTTAATAACACGAGTTTGGCTCTCAAATAAGTCGACACAAACTATTTCTTCTGCGTCAACCCCTAACATTTACTCAAATTTCTGTTTGATATGATTGATAGATAAATTTATGTATTTGCTGCTATAACACACATAATCACAAAAACTGTTCAAAAAAATTAATTGCAGACGACGAAAAATATACATACTTACCTACCTGCATTATTTTATGTCTCAGCAATACAATAAGGACACAGCCACACACAGCTCAGTGGTAATATTGCCTCGGGCAATAGCTCTAATATTGCTCTCGAGCAATACACCAATTTTCAGCTATGACTTGACAAGATGTGTGGTGCGGATCCAATACTAAATGTTAGGCAGTAAGTTTTCTGAAAAAAAAAAAAAAAAAAAAAACATTTTTTATACAGGCTTTTACTGTGAAGCCAAAGTACTAACCAAGACAAATGAAATAAGTCCAAACTCGACGAGGTTGCGTCGTTTTATTACTGAGTTCCATCGACAACCTTCCATCTCCGTGATCAGACCCTAGGCATCGTCTACCATAAAGTGCTCATAAAGACGGATCGGTCTGATCACAGAGACGGAAGGTGGTCGATGGAAATCAGTAATAAAACGAAGCACATCGTCGAGTATGTGCTTATTTCATTTGTCTTTGTTAGTACTTTGGCCCCACAATAAAATCTTGTAAAAAATATGTAATTTTTTCAAAAACTTATTTTGTAATCTGTGTTATGGACATGGACATAAAGTTATTACTCTCTATACTTCATTTGTTTAAATAAATGTAAACAATCTTGCTTGACATGTCTTTTTATTGAAATATACACTTTATAAATCAATCATTTTGTTAATTATAAAGAAATAATGTTATAAATTATAAATTACATAATAACTTGGTAATTTGCAAAGGTATAGATTTATAAAGTGTATATTTTAATAAAAAGACATGTCAAGATTGTTTATATTTATTTAAATACCTAACCAAATGGAGTATAACTTCATGGACTTGGACAATGGACAGTGTCATATTAAATTTAGTCCGATTTTATGGCAAGGCCTACTTTGTTGTTTGTTTTTCGTGTGTGTAATTGGCCAACACTGGTGTCAGATTTTTCAAGCTGCCTAAAGACATCTGACATAGCCTAACGACTGCCATACAATTATGATAGCCGGGACCAACGCCTTATGTGTGCCTTTCGAACCAAGGAGGAGCTCAAGAATTTTGTATGCTACTTGTGGTCACCCGTCCAAGTGCGGACCACGCCCTGTGTCGCTTCACTTGCCAAAGCGCTAGTAATGCGCACCCCCGCCGTGCCACCGAGCTCCTCAGGTCTACTTCATTTTTCTTATATTGAAGAGCTGGGCTCTTGTCAGTGGAGTGCTTTCCATGTCTCTCCTTATATGATTTCACGTTTTTTTTTTTTATTTTTTTTTTATTTTATTTGGGAAACAAACAGTTACATAATTTTTCAACAGTAATTAACTTAAATAATGCAAAAACCAATCAAGTTTCCTCCTATAACTTATACAGAAAATACCAAACAGACTGTTAACAATTTAAAAAAGAAAAAAAAAAGAAAAATTTATTTGGTCGATATTTTTTTTTTCTTAGGTCTACTTACTTGTTTGTTAACTTTTACTTGTGCTTTAAACACATTAGGAATTCTAAGCAGTAACAATGGAAGTTTTCAATAAAATAGCCTCGCACAATATATCTTGCGATCAGCGCTGCAGCGGTCTCATCGATCAATTACCGACCCTCCAGCGCGAACTAACGTTTACACAGAATTTATAACGTTTAGAAGTGTAGCTTTTATAAATCTGTCAAGGTTTTTTTTTACATAATTGTAAGTGTAATTTTTGAAAGAACTGTCAAGTTGTTTTTCAACTTAATTGTAGTTTAGTTACTATTTTCTCAATCAGCTTAGATCTAGCTGTAAAAGACATAAGAGTAAAAAAAATGGTTCACATAATGTATTGCGATCAGGGTTGCTGCAGTACTTTGTCATGCCTAGATACCTTTTTATGTAGAAATAATATCATAATGTTAACCAATGTAATTGTATGCTTACTTAGTTAAATTTGTCTCAATTAACTAATATTTAATATCAAGCATTAAAATAGTTTTTACCACATTATCTGACGGCAAGCAGTGCAATTTATCTTATTTAAAGGTTTAAGTGTGATAAATTGCACTCACACAAACTGTTGTCGAATGTCCATCATCGACCTTTCCATCATCGAAAATTAATGTCCTTTAATAAGACCTTTACTTGAAAATCTTCTGAGTGACTAAAACATGTTTAGTAAATAAATTATTCAATATAATATATACATAATTATTCAATATAAAATCACCTACCCCTGTGGGAAACAGGCATGATAATGCGTATAATCTTTTCTGCTACTTCCCAAAGGTGAACTGGTAAACAATACTTAGCATTTAGTGGTACCTTTTGTACTATAATCGTAAGATTAAAAGTGCAATTAATTAAATAAATAAAAAATAAAATATAACAAAATACTAAGGTAACTGATAAGAAAATTTAATATTTTTTAAATTGTACTTTTTATATGATTTTAGAATTTCACGGTCACAATTGCTGTTATTAGTATTACGGGACTTACACAATGCCATTTCTATAAGAAAAACATTTCTACTCAATGCCATTTCTATAAGAAAAACATCGAACAACTCTATGGCACCGTTAACAGCTCGAGTCCAGACAAATTACTTCGTATATTTTTAATACAAACTTTGATTCTCACCGAGTGTAATTACTACTCGGTTCTAGACGTACGAAACTCGACTTCTAGACTGTTGCAATTGTACGGAGTAAATTGAAAATTCTACCAAAAAATACTGGGTGACCTGTCTGGTCTAGTGGGGTTCTAGACGTGCGCGAGACTCGATTTCTAGTCGGTTGCAATTGTACGGAGTAAATTGAAGATTCTACCAAAACATACTGGACGACCTGTCTGGTCTAGTGGGGTTCTAGACGTGCGCGAGACTCGATTTCTAGTCGGTTGCAATTGTACGGAGTAAATTGAAGATTCTACCAAAACATACTGGACGACCTGTCTGGTCTAGTGGGGTTCTAGACGTGCGCGAGACTCGATTTCTAGTCGGTTGCAATTGTACGGAGTAAATTGAAGATTCTACCAAAACATACTGGACGACCTGTCTGGTCTAGTGGGGTTCTAGACGTGCGCGAGACTCGATTTCTAGTCGGTTGCAATTGTACGGAGTAAATTGAAGATTCTACCAAAACATACTGGACGACCTGTCTGGTCTAGTGGGGTTCTAGACGTGCGCGAGACTCGATTTCTAGACTGTTGCAATTGTACGGAGTAAATTGAAGATTCTACGAAAACATACTGGATGAAATATCTGGCAAAAAACGATATTAATCGCGGTAAGTCCCGTAATACTAATAACAGTAATTGTGACCGTGAAACTCTAAAATCACATACTGGATGACTTGTATGGCTTAGTGGCCATCATACCAGGCTATCACACCGGAGGTCCCAGGTTCGATCCCCGGTCGGGCAAAGATGGAACATGACCTTTTTCAGATTGACCTGGGTCATGGTATCTATGCAACGTGAGTAATAAATTGAATAACGGCTACCAATGAAATTAAAATAACAGTACCTGGGCGACCGAGCTTTGCTCGGTTACATCTCAAACATCGAAAATACGCGTTTTCCCAAACATAAGACTAATCTAGATCGATTGTTTACCCCCGAAAACCCCCATATACCAATTTTCAGCAAAATCGTTAGAGCCGTTTTCGAGATTACAGAAATATATAAATAAATATACAAGAATTGCTCGTTTAAAGGTATAAGATTAAGAAAACCAAAATGTACATTTCCATACAAAAGTTTGCCACCAGCCGGGTAATTTGTATGATAATATCGATTTTTTCTTTTTGATCGATAATTGGACAACACTCCACCGACAAGAGCTTAGCTCTTAAATA
Organism: Acrobasis consociella; assembly: GCA_963555685.1. Taxonomy (NCBI): domain Eukaryota; kingdom Metazoa; phylum Arthropoda; class Insecta; order Lepidoptera; family Pyralidae; genus Acrobasis; species Acrobasis consociella. The sequence goes on from OY743107.1 coordinate 3,258,444, forward strand.
TATGAATCTTATATTTAAGGGTCCTCCCCGCGCTAACGACCTTGAAAACACAAAAAAATTAATTTCTCTTTCTGTAAGTGAGATTATCAGAAACCCTCGTACAACTTTTTAGCTAGTATCTTCAAGCTTCATTAGAACCTCGAAAATCATTGAAATAAAATACCCTGAATTTTCCTTTGCAAAAAATACTAAAAACGGCCATTTTTGAGTCTTTTTGTAAAGGTTTCTAAACCGGATAGTATTTCAATGACTTTCGAGGTTCTAATGAAACTTCAGGATATTAGCTAAAAAGTTGTACGAGGGTTTCTAATAATCTCACTTACAGAAAGAGAAATTATTTTTTTTGTGTTTTCAAGGTCGCTAGCGCAAGGAGGAGCCTTAAGAGCTGAGCTCTTGTCGGTCATACGAAGAAGAAAGATGCTGTTCCATGCTGACAGATGTAGCCTAACCCTAAATCTGAGGTTTAATTCTTCCTCATTGCGTAAAATCCCACAAAAGTCGTGGTAACTCGAAAAAACCTACCATAGAAGTCCCTGGGGTAATAAATAAGAATTTTAGCGGCCGTAACGCAAGATCCAACACTATCACATAAGAGCGGATTTATCGCGATTCTTGATCACGATTTACGTGTTTGGTCTAAGTCATAAACACTGTGTACTTTATTATTTTTGTCTGTGAACATAGAATGTTTTCAAGAAGAACATTCCATGTACACAGACAAAGATAATATAATTACAAACGTAACACATACCCAACGACATAGAATTTATTGCCCCTTAAGCATAAGTGGGCAAAACTAATAGGAAAAAATAGTACCAGCTTCTCTTACAGAGATGGCAGCACACACGACTGCCAAAATGTGTCAAAAAAACCGTCGGGTCGCCGGTCATCGTAACACTCGCCCTGCGGATGGTCGTCTAAACCGATCTAAACTAGTCGGCCGTTACCGACTACACTACGTGAGTAAAACCGTGTTTAAAATAGTTTTGTCATCTCACGTTAGTTTTAATAATACTATAAGTAGGTATAAGACTCATTAGAAGCATAATAAACAATTTGTGTTTTAATTCTGTTATTGGAGTTACATAGTACTGAAAGAACTGTTCACGTTGATTGCTGTAAACGCGTCAGGATGCTGCAAGTATCCTTACACTTATTGCAATTGTAAAAACAAAAGGTATTCCGCTGTTTCTTATAGCTTAGGACAACCGCGAAGGAAAACTAGATAAAGCAGGGAATAAACATGTTTTTTGTGCCACTTGCGACTTAATTCTGTATTAGTAACCTTAGCTTTTGTGACAATATAAATTTAGCATAACTATTTTATAATAATATTACGAAATGAACACAAAGATTTTACGAATCCCTGGCCCGAAAAGTAGTGTTTTACGTTCACTTCGTTTACTTAAAATGGCCCAAAAAGTTGTGTTTTACACCTGCCTCATTTACCTATGTAAAAACCCAATTCTTGGCGAAAGTGAAGTCGTGAAATTATGTACCTATCTCGGATAATGATGTAATTAATTATAGTTTTAAAAAAAACGAAAAAAATACGCTTTAATAATAAACTCTTTTTCTTCTTCTTTGCGTTCGTGTTTAAAAATTCTGTTACGAATAATTACATACCTTTACTAATATACAGGTGAAGCTAATAAAAACGTGTTACTGAAAAGTCCCAGTTCACTTATTTAGCAATATCCTCAATGATGCAATGGCGACACCATGCTAGTCCGCCACCCAGAGGTTCCGGGTTCAATCCTCGTTTATTGCAATTTGGAATATGGCCTTTTTCAATTTGTCCTGGGTCTTGGATGTTTATTTATATATGTATTTATTATAAAATATAGCATCGTTGAGTTAGTATCCCAACACAAGTCTCGAACTTAGTTTGGGGCTAGCTCAATCTGAGTGATTTGTCCGTATATAAGTATATTTAATCTCGCCTTTGGCCTGGTTAGCTACCAAAAGGTAAAAACGAGACCCCACTACAAAAGACTCCGCTGTACACCAGTCTGTCACAAGGCTTTATGTACCTATCTCGTGAACCGTGATAGTTAGACAGTTGAAATTTTCTCCGATGATGTATTTCTTTTGCCGCTTTAAAAACAAATACTAAAAACAGAGTAAAATAAATATTTAAGTGAGGCTCCTGTACAATAAACGTGATTTTTTTATGATAAATGATGGCACGGAATGGTTATTTTTCTTTCATTAACCTCAGTGAATTTCGCAACAGTTGTTCCTTCGTTACGGTTTCAATTAGAATCTTTTTTTTCGGACTATCCTAGTATTTTTCTAAATCATTATGAAATTTAATAAAAAGGCAATACTTTTATTTTAAAGGATATACTTTTAAGGTGGTCCCATAGAAATTTTTATTAAAATCAGATTAGTGGTTTGGAGGTTAATTCAGTTATTAATTTTGAAAAATTATATATAATTATATCAATATCTTTTATAATAAAAATTAATAAGTAAAATCGAAACAGTAGCTAGTCTCACATTTTATAATAAGAAATAATAGATTTAGTTGAAACTGCACCTAGTCTCACATAACAGGGCAACATACACTAAGCCAAGGTATCTTGTTAGCGGATAAGCGTAAACATACGGTAATCTCGTTCCATGTTCCTGCAATCCTGTTACACCTGCTAGTAAAAACATACTATTATGTTTAACTTGCATTAAGGTATTTATTTAAATTATAATTATATAAACTGCCTCCGTGGTGTAATGGTTGGAGCGTTTGGCTCATACCCGGAGGTCGCGGGTTCGATTCCCAGCGGGGGCAACGACTTTGTGTTGTTGTCTTAGTTTGGTTAGGACATTGCAGGCTGATCACCTGATTGTCTGATAAGTAAGATGATCCGTGCTTCGGAGGGCACGGTCCCGGTCACTGTCTTTGACATTAGTCGTTACCTAAAACCATGTCAGACGCCTTTAAGGCGGTTTAAAAACTCTGACACTAGTGTTAGTCACTAACACACACGATAAGAAAAAGATTTAAATTATAGCACACAATCTTACAATGAATACGGACAAATAACACAGATTGAGCTAGTAGCCAAAGTAAGTTCGAAACTTGTGTTATGGGACTCGTAATTCAATTCAAATCAACGATATTACATTTATTTTCGGGTCGGGAGTTGAAAACGGTTTTCAAGTTAGATATACAGAGAGCCAAGGAGGTAAATGGGCTTGCTGATTCAAAGTTTTGGTTCGAATAACGTACAATTAACTATGTATGTCTCATAATGTTGATTTGATCCGATTGCGTTAACCGTTTTGCCATGCAGGCTTGGTACTGAGCACGCGAAATTATTGGTTATACTATATTTTAATTGAATAAAAAGTTATTGTTTTTCTATACATATTGTATGTATAGGAAAACAATAACTTTTTATTTTTTACCAACTTGACTGATGAATTGTTTCGAATGCGGTAAATGTTTACGTCATTCAGGCTTTATACAGAGCTTGCGAAATTATTGGTTATACTATACTTTAACACTTAATGTATAGACCTCCTAAAAGACCGGACCATATAGTGCGACATACATACATACATACTATCACGTCTTTATCCCTAATGGGGCAGACAGAGCATTTATAGTGCGACATCTCTAAAAATTCTAACAAATTGATATTGAATTGTGGTTTTGATGTTTAGTTCAGGATAGGACTCACCACTTGGGATCCACCAATACCAGATACAGATACACTAGTAGTTCTGTTAGAACAGTAGACCTCGCGAGCCTTTATAACTTTACAACCATGAAATAACCAATGTCCTAATCTTAGTTTTTTTTTTAGGCTTAGCAAAAGCAACTTGAGGGTTTTGAAACCTGTTGGGAAGAAAGTAGACAGGCCTACCGCCTATCCTTTACGCATAAGCCCTATTGAACTATACCCCTCCTTACTAAACCCATTACCCACTCCTTACATTTGCTAGCTTATTCAATCTCTTTTCTTCCTCTATTCTTAACAGAAGAAGTTTCATTTAGCTATTCTGGTGAGGCGTTCTAAATTAAATGGCTCCAAAACTATATCCGCTAGACGGCGAGAACGAGAGAGGGCAACGTAGTAACATCCCGATTTGTGGATGGTCACTGCCCATGCTAATATAAGAGAATTCCCTCTTATATTAGCATGGGCAGGGTTCTGGAATAAGTGATCTCTCTAGAACGCCAAGATCGAGTAACGGCCGCTATAGGTACAGAATTACTAATATGTGGGGAGCAATAATACAGGGCCCCCCCTGTATTATTGCTCCCCACTGGGGTAAACCAATTGAGTAACAGTGCCTAATGCACCATTCACCAAGCCCTTTTTAACTCACAAATTGGTCTTAAGCATGACTCTGCTGCCGACACATAGGTAAATGGTTTTTTTCAATCCCTGGGCCTACTGATCAGCGTAGGCCTGTGCAGCTTCTTCATTGTTGTAGTTCGCCGGTACTTTCGCTGTAGGCCGGTTCCGGGCTTTTAGCCTATAACAATTGTAATTTTGAATTTTGAACACTTTTGTTATCAGAATATAACCGCATCAGTCCTTTACCTTATTACATTGACGTTTAAGCAGAATTCATTTAAGCGGGTTCGGTCATTGACTTTGGTCTGCGAGGTTAACAAAAAGGGCTATCAAAAAAATCTCTTTGCAAGTGACTTGCTGTCTTTCTTTCCGGAGTTTTATTCCCCAGATCCAAAACCCTTCATCAGATTTTCATTCAAATTATAAGAAACTTATAAGCAATTCATCCAAACAAACATTGAATCATTAGAATCAGTTTATATTAGAAAGTAATATGAGCATGCAAATGTATTATTAATATTTGAGCTGCAGAATTTCGGTCTCCAGTTCCAAGATGTTTAGTCCGATCTTAAAAAAAATTACATGGGACCAAATCTACCTACTTTCGTGAAGTTTCGTGGGACCAAACTTGCAATGCATTCTTTAAAACGAAACATATATTTTTTAAATCGGTTCGTATTTGACGGAGTTATGAAGTAACATACAAAAAAAAACAAAAATGTCGAATTGATAACCTCCTTTTAGAAGATGACTGAGAAATCAAGTCGATCTTGTAAACTTATAAAAAAAACCCATAGCGAGTTTTACGAGTTTAAAAAAATTTCTTGCGACATCTATTGCTTTTTTTGTGAACTAGATGGTATTCAATGTACGCAACAAAATATATTTTTGTCAATTTTCTTCTTTTCTTAACTAGTGGTTCGCCGCGAACTTAGACCTCGCGATATTATTCCAAAATTAAACCAGTTTTAATGTCCAGTGAAACTGTGATTTAATAAAACTGTGATTTAATAATACCGTTGCAGGAAACAGATTTTCCAACCTTCTTTCTTCTTCTATTCTGAGCTGCAAAAGTTTTATTTTATAAAATTTTTTCAAACAATTTAAATCAAAACCTGGATCAAATTCAATATCCCAAGACATTTGAATCTTGAAAGAGCTACGTATGAACATCCAGCCGCCAACTATTTTACGCCTACGTCTCATCATCATCATCATCATTTCAGCCGCATAACGTCCACTACTGGACTGGACATAGGCCTCTCCCAAAGATTTCCAAAAGGACTGATCTAGAGCGGCTTCCAGCGACCTTGGTCAGGTCGATAAACCACCTTGCGGGTGGATGTCCTACGCTTCGCTTGCCAGTACGTGGTCGCCATTCGAGTACCTTTTTGCCCCATCGGCCATCGGTTCATCACGCTATGTGATATGTGTCCGCCCACTGCCATTTCAACGAGCTAATCCGTTGGGCTATGTCAGTGACTTTAGTTCTCCTACAAATTTCCTTATTTCTGATTCGATCGCGTAGAGAAACACCGAGCTTAGCCCTTTCCATAGCGCGTTGCACCTTTAGCCCTCTTATGGGATCCATAGTAAGGGACCACGTTTCAGATCCATAAGTCATCACTGGACACACACATGATTTGTAAACTTTAGTCTTAAAAAACTAAGGTATTTTTGACGAGAAGACACTGCGTAGCTTCCCGAACACTGCCCAGCCGAGTCGGATTTTTTGAAAGACCTCTTCCTCGAAGCTGAAGCTTCCTGCCTGGATCAATTGACCCAGGTTACCACTTCGAGGGTAGAGCTCCCAACACAAACAGGTAGGAGCGCAACATGGACATTCGACATTACTTTCGTTTTGTCCATGTTCATTTTAAGGCTTATCATTATTATCATCATCATCATTTCAGCCGCATAACATCCACTGCTGGACATAGGCCTCTCCCAAAGATTTCCAAAATGACTGATCTAGAATAGCTGGAAGGCGCTGGATGGAAGCTGCTCTAGATCGGTCATTTTAAGGCTCACCTGTTGGGAAACTCGGTTTAGGTCTGCGAGCATAGTACATACAAACTTAATGTCGCGGTCTGCCATCGATTCCGCCATGACAATGATATCATCGGTAAATCGAAGGTGAGTGATATACTCGCCATTGATGTTAATGCCAAATCCCTCCCATTCCATACGCTTGATATTCCATAAGCTTGATCTTCCAGTGCAACGGTGATTAGTTTCGAAGATATAACGTCTGGTTGACACCTCCATGCAGTGGAATTGCCGTTGTCCACTGCTTCTGTACTTGGACTGACATAGTGCAAAAGCGTTACTGTAAAAGCATTTCAACACCTCGATATACCGATAGTCAATACGGCATCGCTGGAGACTGAAGCACGGCCCATGTTTCGATCGAATGGAAGGCTTTTTCATAGTCCACTGTCCCCAAGCATAACGGCCGGTTATACTCCCTCGTCTTCTCTATAACCTGCCGCAGTGTATAAATATGGTTCATGGTGCTAAAGCCCTTGCGGAAACCGGCTTGTTCGGAAAGCTGGAAGGCATCAAACCTGTTTGCGGGATGATTCGTGATGACCCACGTGATAGGCCTATAGTTCTTCAATAGAGTGTTATCTCCCTTTTTGAAGAACAGGACTACAATGCCCCTGTTTCACGCTTTTGGCGTTACGCCCTCGAGCTGAATGGAATTAAAGAGCCTCTAAAGGACTTTCAGTAGCTGCGTTCCGCCCGCTTTCAGAAGCTCTGGATGATTCCATCCTCGCCCGGCGCCTTTTTGTTTTTAAGCTGTTTAAGGGTCATCCTAATGTAGTACAGGCTGATGTCCGGGACATTTTCGGTATAGTGTCGGATTAGCTTGGCTCTTGGGCAAACGCCAAAATCTACGACTACTTTATTCAAAGTGAGTCCTTGCGATTTGTGTACATTTATTGCCTAGGCAAGCGACAGTGGAAATTGCGTTCGTGAGCATGACACTTGGCCAGTCTTCCACGATCGGGTCATGCGTGGGATGGGAACCGTGTTCTGGTAAGGATTCTTGCCCTCGAATCTCCACAGCGTGCTCACGCATTGAACGCTAGCGTTTTAAGCGTTCAGGGTATAGTTCCTGATTTCGTATTTCCCTTGCGTACTCACGCTGTGAACACAAGCGTTTGGAGCGTTCGGGCGAAGTTTTTTGCTGACAAAACTCTTATTGGCATGAGAAGTACCTACTAGCATATTCCCTTAGTTGCGACTCAACGTAAAACTACTTCGCTGGCTTTGGTTGCCGTTAATCTCTTGTTAGTTTGTGGCATTATTACTAATACTACAACAGAAGCACAGACAAGTAGCGATATCGATTGTACCAAAGTTCGCTCAACAAAATTGCTAAATTTAGTAAACTACCTAGTTTGCCGTGAACTTAGAAGTCGCATTATTTTTCGCAATTCAGTTTCCTAAATATCCCCTAAATGGTGCTATCCAAAGTTAGAACGCGCTATGGTTTCGTTTGGTACACAATCGCGGACATTTTTATTAATATTTCAAAAACTACTTAACCGATTTTGATGCCCAACGAACTTGAAAATTCTATTGATATTTTCTACATGTCTACCAAATTTCATCAAAATCAAACCATCGGTTCGGCTGTTATCGCGGTACAAACATACATACATACATTCATACATACATACATACATACATACATACATACATACATACATACATACATACATACATACATACATACATACATACATACATACATACATACATACATACATACATACATACATACATACATACATACATACATACATACATACATACATACATACATACATACATACATACATACATACATACATACATACATACATACATACATACATACATACATACATACATACATACATACATACATACATACATACATACATACATACATACATACATACATACATACATACATACATACATACATACATACATACATACATACATACATACATACATACATACATACATACATACATACATACATACATACATACATACATACATACATACATACATACATACATACATACATACATACATACATACATACATACATACATACATACATACATACATACATACATACATACATACATACATACATACATACATACATACATACATACATACATACATACATACATACATACATACATACATACATACATACATACATACATACATACATACATACATACATACATACATACATACATACATACATACATACATACATACATACATACATACATACATACATACATACATACATACATACATACATACATACATACATACATACATACATACATACATACATACATACATACATACATACATACATACATACATACATACATACATACATACATACATACATACATACATACATACATACATACATACATACATACATACATACAATGTGTTTTCGCCCCCAACTCGATTTAGAGACCTTCGCTCGCTTCGCTCGCTCGGTCAAAAATAGTGGTCAAGACATTGACCTTGTAACTCGAAAGTCGTGGGTTTGATTCCCACGGTAGACATGCATTTTTAAGAAAGTTGTTCAGTAACCCGGACTGAATTGACCCTTAAATAGTTTCAGTATATTTTGTGAGAAGAGTTGTATTGTATATCCGTTACGGCTCAGTTAGCTAGACTTCGCGAGTCACCCTAAACTCGTTCAAGTATACCGTATAAAAAAGTTGTTCAAATAAAAAAGTTGCGTTTTTATAATGGCAACAAAAAAGTCAAATGACATTTCTGAAAATATTTTGAAATGGCGGATATATGACAGTTTTAAAATTTCAAACCCCCATATTTCCGCCATTTTGAAAATTTCGAAAAACTGGCTCGACAAAAAAATTATATTTAGTTGCTGAACCTGCTTACAAAATTTCATTAGAATCGGTTAAGAAATGCGACCTGTAGGCGAGAACAGACAGACAGACAGACAGACAGACGGACAAAAGAATTTTTGGCCTGGCATGACGAATGGAAAAAATATTTTTGGTCCATTGGGTAAAAAGGTAAAAAATCATTTATTTTCTCCAAAAAATCGCACAGGGTATGTAGAAAAAATAAGAACATGTATGAAGTTGCCAGCACCGATTTATGGAGACTGGAGACTGATGAAGGCAATGCCTGTGTCACAGTTCTCAAGTGCTCTCACCTTTGGTTATGACATACATTGCTATGTGAATACAAAAACATAAATAAGAAAAGTTAACTAAATATAAAATATTGTTAGTAGTTATTCTAGATATGCCCAGATAAGTCCACATTTCGAAGAATTGTAAATTTAGTATCTTAACAGTAGATTATTTAGGTATAAAGAGTAAATTTTCAGTTTCAGTGTAGTTGAGTGTAAAAAGATATTTAGTCAAAAGTTTTTTACATGAGTAATTTGATAGGGATAAGATCTTAAGTTTGGCCTGGAATGTGTTATATTAAAATGGACCCATAAAACAGAAGAAGCTCCGGTAAATTATTAAATAATATTGTACACGTATTTTTTCTTTTCTCTAAGAAACTAAAAAAGACAAAGATACAGCGCATACAAATTTCTGGGTATGATTTTTACTATCCTGTCGTCACACCTATTGTAAAACAATAAAAGCCGCGTCATGTTATTTTAATGTGTTTTGGTGCAATAAAGTGTTTTTACTTACTTACTATATGGCATTATAGCGAGTCTTTAGTTCAAAATGAAAAATTCTTAATTAATAATAATGGAAATTTTACCTCCATGCTTTGTCTCTTAGTAATTTGCGTTCTTGACTCACAATCGTATATTTTCTGTTCCTGTTTGTTTTCTTTATTCAGTTACACTACGTCATATTAGAAAAACTAGAAATGGCAGCAGGATAGCTCTGGACATTATACCAAGAAGTGAAAGGTAACAAAAGAATTGTTATAATATGTGTAGGCTAATTTACAATAAGATACCAGACTCCATCAAAAATGCGACATTAAAGTCTTTTAAAATAAAACTTTTGACTGGTAAGCGAGGCTTCTACACAGTGCAAGAGTTTCTCAATTTCAAGACATAACTAGAAATGCAAATTTTTCATACTTAATATTAATATAATTGTTGACGTATCTATAATACCATGACATGATACATTTATGATTTCATTTGTGACATAGACTGTTAGCTAATTTAAAAACTGTTTATTAAATACTAGCCGAAGCCCGCGACTTCGTTCGCGTGGACTTAATGTCTCTGGAAAATGCTCATCAGGCTGAACAACTTTTACTAAGGCGGCATTTTTATATCTCTTATAGTTTAGCTGGACCATTATGGTTCTGCATCAGGCGTTCCATTTTCCAAAATCATTTATACCCTATATGTTAACCAGGCTTAATAGCTATATAACAAAAAAAGTTTCATCCGAATCCGTCCAGTATTTCCGGAGATTAGCGTGTACAAACAGACAAACAGACAAACAGACATACAGACAAACAGACAAACAGACAAACAGACAGACATTTTTTTTTAAATTCTTACTCTATTACTACGTCTCCATCGCCCCCAATATTTTTTTTGGAAATATATTTAATGTACAGACACACTTTTTTTACTGTTTTATTATATGTATAGATTTGCATGCTATTGTTAATGGCTGATTAAGTAGGTGTTACTTTGTGAATACTATTTAGACCTAAGTATGTACCCTTTTTCAAATGCAAATAAATTATATTCTATTCTATTTTTGCCTTTCTTACTTCATCAGTATAATTTTCAGCTAAGTGAAACATAACATTTGGTAGGTATAAACCAGTCTTGGGGTTGCTGAGATGTAAATAGGTTGCGATGGCGCAGTTGGTGCAAACTAGGTACTACTTCATTTCGTTTGATCTCACAGATTTACATCAAACGCCACTCGAGACTGACTAAACTCCGTAATGTAGGCATAAGCCGAACATTTACAAACACGTCACGCGCGTACGACATACACCGATTTTAACACGAATTAGTTTGGGAGTGATTGTAAATACACGTTCTTGAATATTTTGAACTATTTTGGTAGCTAAGTATTTATCCTACTAATATTAAAGCACGCGAAAGTTTATAAGTGTTTTTGATAGATGTTTGTAACTCTTGTTTGTTTCTTTTCTAACTTGTAAAAACGAGAGAATGGATTTTAATTAAACTTTACAATAATATGGCTTATACAATTATATATCAGAATAACATATAGGTTACTTTGAGGTTTTTGTAGGCCGATTAATTCTAAAAATATACAAAAACTAAAAAATAATTTAGATAACAAATTGTTGTCGGTCGTTTACACAGGAAAAAATCCTGACGACCATTACAATAAACTATTTAACGTTATTACCTCAGAATATTCAAAAACTTTGAAACAAAAACAAGTTGTAGTGCATAGAAAATTACAGTTTAGTGAATGGGCTACTACCGGCATCTACATAAGTAGGAGCAGGCTTTATGACTTATATTTCCAAAAACAATATAATTTTAGTCCTTCCTTTCTAGAATATGTGGAGCGGAGCGGGCCCGTAAACTGGAGCTACTGGGGATCCCTACTGCGGCGCTGATGGAAACGCTGGTTAATTTATATGGACTGTATTTCTTGGGTTTTAAATGTACAAAATAATTCGTGTCGCCCGACAATAAAATATACGGCACGCACGCGCAGGTTACCGCTCGGAGCGCAGATGACAAGTGACGACGTTTTGTGTGACAGTTGGGAACTGTCAGACCACCGACGTGAAGTGTGCCGCTCTGACGTTCGTGCGAGCGGCGCAGTCTGGTTGTCGCTGGTATGATGATGTTGCCAGCAACAATATGTTAAAAATTATTCCAAAATATTTAAAAAAGTTTGTAGACAAGCCAAGGCAAATCGTATAAGTAGAAAAATAAATAATGCTCCTAACAAAATAAAAGAAACTTGGAATGTTATAAATAAAGAAACGGGTAAAAATAAAGCCAAAGAAAACATCTGTCAAATCAAATCTTGTGATAAGACTATTACTAAAACTGAAGAAATAGTAAATATTTTTGATGATTTCTTTACTAACATTCCTTTGGAACTTACTTCTAATGTGAATTCTAGCCCCCAGCGTGCTGAAGCCTTGCTTAAGAATAATGTTAGGCCTTGTGAGTCTAAATTTAAATTTAAGCATATTGGCCCCAAAGATATAATAGACGCATTTAAACAGTTAAATTTAAAAAAATCTGAAGATTATTGGGGCATGTCAGTTGCTGTAGTAAGCCATATCATAAATATCATAGCTGCTGATTTAGCTTTTATATTTAACGAATGTATTGATGAAGGCATATTTCCTAACCTAATGAAATGTAGTAAACTAATCCCCTTATTTAAAAAAGGAGAAAAAACAGATCCTGGCAACTACAGACCTATATCTATCCTGCCAGTTTTGAGTAAGGTGTTCGAAAAGATAATGCTCAATCAAATGCTTCTTCATTTTAAGACCTACAACCTTTTCCATAGCCAACAATTCGGCTTTACTGGCGGGAAATCGACCACCGATGCGGGAGTAGCACTTGTTACTCATATATACGACGCATGGGAGAACAAAAATGATGGAATTGGATCATTTTGTGATCTCTCCAAAGCATTTGATTGCGTAGATCATCCGACACTTTTGCTTAAATTTCGTCAATACGGTTTTGATGATAATTCAATAAAACTTATAGAATCTTATTTAACAGATAGGCATCAGACTGTTGATTTAAATGGCATAAAATCGCACGGATCTAATGTTAAGATAGGCGTACCGCAAGGTTCAATTCTTGGACCTTTCCTTTTCTTGGTTTATGTCAATGACTTGCCTTACATGGTTGAGAAACAGGCTGGCATAGTGCTGTTTGCTGATGACACCTCGCTTATATTCAAACTTGATCGACATAGCACAAACGCTAGCGCGGTGAACAGCACCTTGTCTTCCATTTCTGAATGGTTTTCTGCCAACAATCTCATGTTAAATGCAAAAAAGACTCAATGCGTTCGATTTTCTCTTCCCAATGTGAGACAGGGCTGCGTTGACATAATGATAGATGGTGAAAAACTCGATCTTGTTGAAAGTACTACCTTCTTAGGAATTGCAATAGACTCGAAACTTCAATGGGGTGCTCATATAACTAAACTTTCAAATAGGCTTAGTTCTGCGGCCTATGCTGTTAGGAGAATAAGACAATTGATAGATGTAGCAACTGCTAGACTAGTGTACTTTAGTTACTTTCATAGTGTAATGTCTTACGGCATACTCCTGTGGGGGAATGCAGCAGATATTCAGACTATTTTTATTTTACAAAAACGGGCAATTCGTGCTTTTTACGGGTAAGGATCTAGAGACTCACTCAGAGAATTATTCAAGAAAATAGATATACTTACCTTAGCATCACAGTATATATTTGAAAACATAATGTATGTGCAAGTGTGTGTGTATATTTGAAAACATAATGTATGGGCGGGCAAGGAGTGGGACCTACATCTCCCCTACTCAAGTCAACCTCACCTGCACGCGGTGCTCGCTGCTAAACAAAAGACGAGGCTCTGACGGCTCACCAACCCACCAACTCGCACTGGACCAGCGCGGTGGGATTAAGGTCCAAACCCCCTCATGGTGTTAAGACGTAAGAAAAGGCCCCAAGTACCCGGCGACTCCAGGAATAGGCCTGGTGATGACGGCACCACGGTCTACCCTGGAGTTAGGGGTGCGAAGAATCTCCGGGTGGGATCGATAGACCGTCAAACGACCCAGGCTAAAGTTAAAACGGACTCCGGATTGCTAAATCTAATAACATATAATGTAAGTACACTTCTACAAGATGGACGTTTATTAGAATTGGAAAATGCTTTAGATAATGTTAAATGGGATATAATGGGACTAGGCGAAGTTAGAAGGTTAGGTGAAGACACAAGAGAATTTGATAAATATATATTTTATTATAAAGGAGAAACGAAAGGGCTTTATGGGGTTGGGTTTTTAGTAAATAGAAAATGGAAACATAACATAATAGAATTCATAGGATACTCTGAACGAATAGCCGTATTAAAATTCAAGATTTCTGACAAAAAAACTTTAACCGTTATTCAAGTATATGCACCAACGACTAAACATAGTGATGGCACCGTAGAAGATTTTTATGATTTATTAAACAAAGCTTGTGAGGAACAGAGAGGGACCTGGACTGTAATAATGGGTGATTTCAACGCTAAAGTCGGTGTGCCTCTAGACACAGATAACCGGAAAATTGTTGGCCTTCACGGAGCAGGAGTCAGAAACAATAGAGGTACCCGACTACTCCATTTTGCTTTCGGACAAAACTTACAAATATCCAACACCTATTTCCAAAAGCCGATCCATCGTCGATGGACCTGGGTTACACCTGACGGAAATCACAAAAATGAGATTGACTATGCACTGTCATCGCACAATTACATAGTTAAAGACGTTACAGTGCTAAACCAGTTTAAGCTAAGCTCAGATCACAGACCTCTTCGAATTAAAGTAAAACTAGATCAAAATATCCATCGTGCTAAACTATTTTGTTCTATAAAAAGTCATAACAAGGAAACACTTTTAAACAATAGCGATCAGTTTAATTTAGAGCTCTCAAACTATTTCAGCAATTTACCAATAGATAATGATTTACACCCACAAACAAAATACGAACAAATAATAGAATGTATAAAATTTGCAAATAAACAAGTTAAACCAAATAAAACATTTCAAAGAAAACTTTCAAAAGAAACGATAAATTTAATTAACGAAAGAAGCAAATTAAAATACTGCTCAGCTGAATATCGTACTATAGATAAAATAGTAAAAAAGAAGATTCGGGATGATATACGCAAATATAATACGACCAAAGTTACAATAGCTCTAGAAAGAAATAAATCATTAAGGTCAGCCAAACAAGGAGTAATAAAAGGAAAGTCATGGATAACTAGCTTGAAAGATGAAACTGGAAAAGAACACCATTACATGGAAAAAATAACAGAAATTTGTACCAAATTTTACAAAGATTTATATTCAGACCAATCAAAATTACCAGACAATTCTATACATACATGCTCTAACTTGATTCTCCCTTTTACAGACGGAGAAATACAAGCTGCATTGCGACATCTCAAATATAATAAGAGTCCAGGATGTGATGGCGTTACAACAGAAGCCCTAAAAATAGGAAGACACATATTAATACCCCATTTAAAAGATCTCTGTAACTCTATCTTGCATACAGGCCAGATGCCCACAAATTTTTGTCACTCCAACATAATTTTACTACATAAAAAAGGAGACAAAAAAGACATTTCAAACTATCGCCCTATCAGCCTTATTTCACACATTTATAAAGTCTTTATAATAGCACTTCAAAATAGAATAGCCCACTCCCTTAATAAATATCAATCCCAAGAACAAGCCGGTTTTCGTCCTGGATTTTCTACTACTGACCATCTGCAAACCATAAACCAAATCATTGAAAAGCATTCCGAATTTAACAAACCCTTGTACATTGGCTTTGTAGATTACTCAAAGGCATTTGATAGCTTACATCATAAACCTATTTTTTTCGCCTTACATAACCAAGAAATAGACGAACTATACATCCAAATTATCAAAAAAATCTACGAAACAAGTACAGCCGAAGTTAAGTTACAGTCACCAGGTCCATCATTCCCAATACTGAGAGGTGTCAAACAGGGTGACCCGCTCTCTCCCAAATTATTTACTAGCGCTCTTGAGGAAGTGTTTAAAAGCCTATCAGATTCATGGAAAGACAAGGGCATTATCGTCGGCGAAAGGAGATTAACAAATCTTCGTTTCGCCGACGATATTGTAATCTTTGCTTCTTCCGCATCCGAGCTGGAAACAATGCTCCAAGACCTGAGCACGGCAAGCCTTCAAGTTGGACTAAAAATGAACCAAAACAAGACCAAGCTGATGACCAAGTGCACGAAACGTAGGGTTGTGGTAGATGGGCATGACATGGAGTACGTCGACGAGTATATATACCTTGGTCAAGTAGTCTCTTTCGTCGATCGGCAAGACAAAGAAATCGATCGCAGGATTGAAAATGCGTGGAAAAGTTTCTGGTCGATGAAAGAGCTACTTAAGGGCAATTTACCAACGTGCCTTAAGAAGAAACTCGTGGACGTGTGCATCTTGCCCGTTCTAACCTACGGTGCGGTACAGCAACGGTCCAAATTGAAGGTTTGCCAAAGAGCAATGGAGCGTAGCATTTTAGGTGTTAAGTTGAGTGATAGAGTCAGAAACACTACGCTACGTTCTATCACAAAAGTTACGGATGTGGGCAAGAAATCAGCTAAACTAAAATGGGATTGGGCGGGTCACGTCGGCCGTATGCACCCAGAAAGATGGGCGCACATAGCCACATGCTGGATTCCAACGGATGGACGTAGAAAGAGAGGTAGACCGAAGACGAGATGGGAAGACGACTTGAAAGCATTCGAACAGGATTGGAAAGTTAAAACCAGAGACAGAGAGTTATGGAAGGAAAGAGGGGAGGCCTTTGCCCAGCAGTGGGACATTAATGGCTAATAAATAAAATAATAAAAAAAAAAATGTATGTAAGGAAAAATATTTCCTCATACAATAAAGTAAGCGATTTTACCGATAGAAACTTACGTAATAAGAATGACTTAGTTGCCCCGTTTTATAGGCTTAAAACAATTAATAAGACATTTATGGGGAACTGTATACTTTTTTATAATAAATTGCCAAAATCGATCCTTGATATGCCAGACAAAAGATTCAAAACTTATGTAAAGAAAGTACTTTGTGAGAAGGCTTATTATAGGACCGATGACTACCTTAAAGACAAAAAAGTCTGGCGTGAGCTTGACGCGGGTCCCTCTAAAAGTATGTAATATAGGTACTTAAAAATGTCATAATTTGGTACATTTTGTACAAACTGAATCTACAACTTGACATTACTTTAAAATTTTGACATTCTAAAAATTAAATTTAAATTATGATATGACATAACAAACAAAACAATGTATTCTCTGTCCACATTAACTTTAAGTATTAATTTAATTGTGAGTTGACGTCCTTGGAGAAAAGGTGCAGTGCAGTTTGTTACCGCTTCTTCTGCACTAGCGCTTTGGAAGCGGTAGTAAACTTAGCTGTAAGTAACTATTTGACGTCAACAATTGTGCAACAAAATAATGACGATTATTAAGAGATATTATAAATATCCTATGATAATAAAGATATAATTGATTTGATTTGACTCATACTAGCGAAAGTTTGTAAGTTTTTTGGATGGATGCTTGTTACTCTTTTACGTAAAAACTACTGAATGTATATTATGAAACTTTGTATTGTAATATAACTTATATTATTATATAGCTCATACATCAGAATAACACATATATTACTCCTACTAAAAGTGGCTTTTGGGACTTGCGTCCCTGGGCTCTGCATAGAACCGCAAGACCCAAAATGCTCTGTCTGCCCCATTAGGGATAAAGACGTGATAGTATGTATGTATGTATGTATTACTCCTACTAATATATGGATGGATGTTTGTTACTCTTTCACGTAAAAACTACTAAATTAATTTTAATGAAACTTTAGAATAATATAGCTTATTCATCAGAATAACACATTGGTTACAATTTATAAAGATAGGTACTGCGCAGACGAAGTCGCGGGCACCAGCTAGTGATAGATACTTAGGAACTAAAAGCTGGAATAAATTAATCATTCAATAGTTCGCATACAATCGTTGTCGTGATATACGTATCACGCCTGTTTCCCACAGGGCTAGGCAAAGACTATGGACCTCCACTTTATCTATACTCATCAATCTCTTCGGTAACAATACTTTTTACCTCCTCTTTTTTAGAATGTCTGCAATTTGGAAAAGAACAGCAGGAAAGGGTCGCCGAGGCCAACCCTTTCCTACTATTCCTTTCACATTTGTCATATAATTGGAACGTAGTTCCTTATCGCGCGTTGCGAAAGGAGGCTAGACAAAATAAATTAAGACCAAAAGTTGTAACGACACTTTTTGGTACCTATAGTTGTAAGCCGTGCGGCGTGCGCCTGTTTCTCTGTACGCTTATAACTAAAAAACTACTGGACAGATTTTGTTGCAGTTTTCTCTATTAGATAGATCGTTTATTCCGGATGGTTTATGTATATAATTTGTATGTATTTTATTTATATTTACCAAAGTTTTTGTCAAAAAAGTAACTTCGGACACTGCAGTCAGGCACTTTCAGAGCTAACGCTCGCTAAGATTTAAAAGATATATAAAAACAATGTATGAGAAAGTTGTAGGTCTCTAAAAGGTCTACAAAAAAGTCCGCGATAGCATAATATGTCTATCTCCTAAAGTAAGGTCCCAATAACAATTTTTATGTTTATGCCACGCATACAAATTTTAAATAATATTTTCACCGACAGGATATTAATCCTTATCCTTTTAAATATTTTAGATACCTTGGTTTTTTAAAGTAGATTAACATTGTCCTTTACAGTATGGCAATCAAATGTATAGTTTAGAAGATATCACGAAATCAAAATTAAGCGAAATCATTTATCGGAACGTAATGATCACAGAGCTGTCGCTAGATGGCATTTTCGGGACGGGCGATAGATAACACTACTTTAGTTCATCAATCCAAAAATTAATTTCCATTCAATCATCATGCTCCTCAGATGTAGGGATTTCTACTAAGTGCCTAACCTACCTATATAGTTAGTTATTCTAGATTTTTCAAATATTAATTTGTTCTACGTTGCTACGTAGGTTACGTTTGTACAATCATGTCTATCCCTAACGGGGTAAAATGCCTTCACTCATCATCATGAAACTCCACAAAAAGTAGACACTTCTACAAAGACCTACAAGTTTTTTTTTTTAAATTCCTTTCATCGTTTGATAACCGATCTAAAAAATGAGATTACTCCATCATCGTTTTGACTAAAGCACTTGTGGCGAGCTCTACGCCACTACAAGGAACCGAAACCAGAAACAGCAATGAATGAAGCGATACCGTTATTCACAAGAAGCATACGAAATGGCGCCAGCAGTATCCTATATCTCGATCTCAGAGTTCGCTGTATAAATACTACACTATAAATGTTAATGTACATTATTTTAAATGTTACTTTAATGTGTTTTGGAATAAAGGAGTTTTACTTACTTACTGTATATAATGTCCTTTTTTATTAAGTACAAATATTTTAAGGGGTGATTCAGACCATCATTTTGAACAACTTTTCCCAATAAATGTATATCGGAATACGAAAAAACTTTTTTAGGTTTTCATAGAAATCGAAGTAGTCACGTGATATCATTACTATGAAAAATTAAAATTATTTTTAGTATTTGAATATACAATTATTGGAAAAAGTTGTTCGAAATGATGGACTGAATCACCCCTTAAAATATTTGTACTTAATAAAAAAGGACATTGTATAGAGAAAATATAACGCTTCGAGAAAAGCTAGGTAGCGTTCCCCATCGCTTCTCGTCTTGGCAGGATATGATACCAGCATCCTAAAATTTTACACGCAGTGTAACGATAAAAAGGCATGGCATCATAAACGAAACGCATTTTAACACGGTTTCACTAACGTAGTGTTACTAGTTTTGATCGGTTTAGACGATCATTCTCACACCGAGTGTTAGGAAGAGCGGCGAGCAGATGGTTTCGCTGTCCTCAGCGCTCTGAGCGTTGCCTTGCTTGTCGCCGCCCGCATCGTCTAAACCGATCGACACTAGTCGGCCTTTTTCGAATACATAAACATACATACATACATAATATCACGCCTGCTTTCCCGCAGAGGTAGGCAGAAACAATGGACCTTCACTTACTACGAACCTGACAAACCTCTTTTGCTCCATCTACACTCATCAATCTCTTCATACATACCCTTCGGTTACGGGTACTTTTTACCGACTACACTACGTGACTTTGCTTTTGCTTTTACCGTGTAACTATTTAGTTATGTCATCGCACGTTAGTTTTAATATTATTATGTATGCATCATAGACGGTTCATTTAAAGTGATGTAGCTACGTAAAGTTGACTGCATATTGTACAGTGAATAATAACACTGTTACCTGCTTGAATAAGCGAAAGAGATACGTCCATGTATGAAAAATCTTGTAGATAAGATAACTACGTTTTGCATTCTAAATTTTCCTAAGAATTTCTCTCGTTCAGTAGGATAAATCTTATTCCTTCAAACGAGCAATTCTTGTATATTTATTTATATATTTATAAATTTCTGTGATCTCGAAAACGGCTCTAACGATTTCGATGAAAATTGGTACATGGGAGTTTTTGGGGGTAAACAATCGATCTAGATTAGTTTTATGTTTGGGAAAACGCGTGTTTTCGAGTTTTAGTGCGTTTTTCTTTCTACGCAGAATATGATCGCTAATTTCGTCGCGCCGACCGCCATCCATTTTGGCTCAGCGGTTTATGATGCGGAATTGCGGACCGCTAGAAAGAATGTTACGGGTTCGAATCCCACTTGGTGACTTACTTTTGTTTTTTTTAATGTTCAAATTTAAGTATAATTTTTTATTTTGTAGTTTTTAGACAAGTTTGAAAAAATGTAGTAATTGTTTGAGATGTAACCGAGCAAAGCTCGGTCGCCCAGGTACTACGCTATTATACGACGTGGAAGGGACATACCCGTAATAAATCAAACCACGGGGTATACTATGTCACTATAGATAAAGATAGTAAAATAACGGTCATAAAATAATACCAAATTCGGCACTTCCATACAGAAGTGAGCATTTGTCCGGGCAATTCGTATTGGAACATCGATTTTTTTTTTTTTGCTTGTTTGACCATTATTTTAATTTTATTATATTATAGTGATGTCGTATAGCCCCTGTATGTCCCTCCTACTTCCTAACTCCGGCAGAGAAGAATAGGGCCACTCCAAGTCTTCCCGCGGATGTCGCAGATGGTGACTTTGGAAATACAAATTAAACAAAGCTTATAAATATCATGCATGAGACCTCTTCAACCCGACTGGCCAGCGAGGAGTGTGTAGGCCAAAGTCATTTAGCTGCTCTGGCCAAGTAGGTATGGCTCTGGTAGTACAGAGAGGGTCTTGCTCCTGCAGTGGAGACAAAAAAACCTGATGATGATTTCAACTAGTTACTAGGTGCAGCCGGTCACATTATTCAAAAATGTGATGAAACATTTAATTTCATGTTTTAAATTGGATAATTTAGATTTTTTTTTTATGTTATAAGTCGGCAAACGAGCAAGCGAGCCTCCTGATGGTAAAAGGTCATCGCTGCCCATGGACACATACAACACCGGAGGTTCCGTCTATGCGTTGCCGGCCTTTTAGAGTCCTATTTTACCTTCTCCATAATCTTCTCGCATCTACCCACATTATTACAATGTCTTCCTTACAATGTAATATGTAAATATCACCAGTAGTTTTGGATAAACCTCTAGAGACATAGTCGCGGTAACTACGCTTTTACGAGGGATGTTATCACCGAATATATTTTATGTCTACATTATACTTCTTTAACAAATTGAGGTAGTATAATGTCGCTTTAAATTAGCTACAAGGGTAATTTGAAGTTTTATCTTTTCAGCGGGTTATTATGTGGGTAGAGAGTATTTATTACGACAGCGCTTCCTGTTGTGCTCATTATAGTTGTAAAAGTTGAATGTTGCTTTTATTTCGTAAGGTAATTAGGGTTCTGTAGCCAAATGGTAAAAAACGGATTCGTCATGTCTGTTTGTCTGTCAGTCTGTATGACACAGCGACTTTTTACCGAAACTATAAGAACTATATCACAGATTACTAATAAGTTACTACGTAAACTATACTGTTAAAACTTGGTAAGTAGACGTATTTTGTGAACAGCATTAAAATTTTCACACAAAAATATTAAAAAATCAATAAATTTTGGGGGTTCCCCATACTTAGAAACGCAAAAAATATTTTTTTCATCAAACCCATTCTTGTGTGGTGTCTACGGATAGGTCTTCAAAAATGATATTGAGTTTTTAATATATTTTTTTTAAAACTGAAGAGTTTGCGCGAAAGACACTTTCAAAGTGTTAAAATGTGTAACTTCTAAAATAAGAGAATGATAAAACGATAAAACTAAAAAAAAAATATGATGTACATTACCATGCAAACTTCTGAAAAGGATGATGTATATATTACTGTCAGTGTAATTTGTCCCTATACAACGTGGAAGGGATATATTCGTAATAAATCGAACCGAAAGGAAGAGAGACATGGAAAGCACTCCACCGACAAGAGCCCAGCTCTTAAATATAAGAAGCAGAAATCGAACCATGGGCTATACTAGATCACTATAGTATAATTAACTTAAAATAACAGTCAAAAAACTAAAACTTCAGATTTCCGAAGTGTGCAGCCGCCTGGGCAATTTGTATGAGAAAGTCGATTTTTTTTAATTTTTTTTTTTACTGTTATTTTACTATTATTCTAACATAATATCTAGTAACTGCCTCCGTGGTGTAGTGGTATGTAATACTATTATAAATTCTGTGGTAGTGGTTAGAGCGTTTGGCTCATACCCGGAGGTCGCGGGTTCGATTCCCGGCGGGGGCAACGACTTTGTGTTGTTGTCCCAGTTTGGTTAGGACATTGTAGGCTGATCACCTGATTGTCTGATAAGTAAATGATCCGTGCTTCGGAGGGCACGTTAAGCCGTCGGTCCCGGTCACTGTCTTTGACATTGGTCGTTACCTAAAACCATGTTAGAGGCCTTTACGGCGGTTTGAAAACTCTGACACTAGTGTTAGTCACTAACACACACGATAAGAAGAAGTGATCTAGAATAGACTGATGTGATTCGATTTATTACAGATATGTCCCTTCCACGTTTTATAGTAAAATTTTTGGAACGGAGTTCCTTATCGCGCGTTGCGAAAGGGGGCTAGTCGGAAAAAAATGAAGACCAAAAGTTGTAACGACACTTTTTGCTATAGTTGGAAAAATAAAATTTTATTACAATTCCTTAACTAATAATCGAAAGGAACTTCGTTCCATCCGGGTGTCCCTTGACACCTCCCTAGTTTTTTTATTTATTTATAATTTCCGATCGCTTTTTAGGAAATGTATATAATTGTATCTCCCATGCTGGTCTGGGATAAATAAAAAAAAAACTTAGAATGTACCAGCTGCTTCTCTTCCCACGCAGATCGTAAAAGCCGATCGAGGGAATGGGCAAAAATGCAAATCATGTTAACAGGCGATGCGGCTAGCAACCCATCACTATATTGATTGCTTTTCCATCTTTTCGCCCACCACGACGCTAAAAGTGGCTTTTGGGTCTTGCGGCCCTGGGCTCTGCATAGAACCGCAAGACCCAAAATGCTCTGTCTGCCCCATTAGGGATAAAGACGTGATAGTATGTATGTATGTATGTATGTATATAATTGTGAATTTAACACATTTCGATTACATCCTATCCTACTAATATCATAAATGCGAAAGTGAGTTTGTATAATTGTTTGTTTATTACCACTTCACGCTTTAACCACTAAACCTATTTAAATGTTTGATACGGATATAGTTCGATACCAAGGGAAGGACATAGGATAGTTTTGGAACGAAGTTCCTTATCGCGCATTGCGAAAGGGGACTAGACGGAAAAAATTAAGACCAAAAGTTGTAACGACACTTTTTGCTATAGTTGTAAGCCGTGCGGCGTGCGCGAGTTTCTCTGTTTGTCTCTCTCTCTTGAACTTCGTTCCATCCGAGTGTCCCTTGACACCTCTCAAGTTTTTTTATCCCAAAATTCCCACGGGGAGCGAAGAACACGGGCACAGCTAGTATACCTATACTTTGTAGCTGTAGGTAAAGTGTTAGTGAAGCTATTAATCTGCTCGAGCGTCCAGAGGGAGCTTAGAAGCTTTGAGCTTGAAGACTGCTCAGAGTAATAAAAGAGTGTTTAATCTTGTCTCATCTAACTTAATGTAACTTCTGCTTATGTCCCACTTCACCATTTTGCTTGACTACTTGAGCCATGTTCCGTGCTTAAGCTTCAGAGATATTGTTAGAGTTCCGTACCCAAAGGGTAAAAACGGGACCCTATTACTAAGACTTCGCTGTCTGTCCGTCTGTCTGTCACCAGGCTGTATCTCAAGAACCGCGATAGCTAGACAGTTGAAATTTTCACAAATTATGTATTTCGGTTGCCGCTATAACAACAAATACTAAAAACAAAATGAAATAAATATTTAAGGGGGGATCCCATACAAAAAACTTGATTTTTATAGATAATGGTACGGAACCCGCAACTGCATTAATCAGCAACTGTTAACGGGATTTTTATGGTTCCGAAGTAAACAAGGAATCCTTATAGTTTCGCCATCTCTGTCTGTTTCTCTGTCAGAGGTTTTGCTCAGAGACTATATGTAATAAGAAGCTGTAAACTCGCATAGGTATGTATTGTCATCATGCGAAAAAAGTGGTAAAATAAAATGTTGAAATTTTATGTTGCTCCAAAACAAGTAAAGTGGAAGTCATTTTTTTCTCCAAAAACCCATCGTATGGGGTATCGTTGAATAGATCTTTCAAAAATATTGTTAGCTTGTAAACACCATTTTTTGATTTAGGGTTCCGTTTTTAAAATATTTTGTATAATAGTGCATTTTTTGAACTATTAAACCAAATATTTCAGGATGTCTTTTTAAAAGGAAATATCATACAAATTCAATATAACATTTGTTTTTAGACGTTTTTAGTCGCATGCACTCAAAGTCGGCATTTGCAACTACGGAACTTTATACTAGGCCAATTTATAAGATAGATTTTTTCATTTAATAAGTACATACCAAAAAGTATTATAGTTGTTCGCTTCAAAATCTGAAATTCGAAGAACTGCAGTTTTGAAACTACATATTAAAGTGGTTATTTACACCGACTGCATTTATATCCTACATTGTATATCGACTGTACATTACTCTATCAACTAGTGAAAATAACTCTCTCACACCCATATGAATTGCATCAACTAGTGAAAACGGTTACTACTACTCTTTTCTGAATACAACGTTTTCAAGTTTACTTAGTTCTACAAAAGCGTTCAGTATATAAAAGTCAGTAAAAGGAAACAGATATTAAAGACTTTAGAACGAAGTGCTCTTATGTGAACTCTGCGAGACTTGGATGTTTGTTCAAAATGTATAGGAAATGGAATTAAATTTCTTACTGCAGTGTTTAGTGCACTTATTGTTTAGTATACATAACAAAGAAGTAAACTTTATTAAGTATAAAAGAATAAATATGGAGGGACAAATTACAGATATTGAGCTAGCCCCAAAGTAAATTCGGAGCTGTGTTATGGGATACTAACTCAACGATACTATATTTTACAACAAATACATGTATAAATAAACATCCAACACCCTGAATAATTTGAAAAAGGCCATTTTCCAACTTGCCCTGACCGTGGATCGAACCCAGAACCTAATAAACCTCGGATGGCGGACAAGCATGGTGATTACTACGCCACGGGGGTCGTCTCGTCATAGAAGAGAAAAGCAACAAAGAAATATACGCACAAGTAAAATTAAATCTAAATTAAAAACTAAACATTATTAGCATGAGTTAACGGGTCACTCACGTAGAGAGTCCCCGCTAACATCAGTGTGACTTGAGGCGACATCGTGTACGCGCGTCACATTCGCCCTGATGAAGATCTCCGGATGAGGTCGAAACATGTCAGCCAGTAGCTGACCTCTACGTGAGTAATCCGTTAACTCATGCTAATTATGTCTATGTCTCACGTTAGTTTCAAACATAAAAACTTAACTATAAAATAAAAGCTAGTCTCCAAAATTTTGATATCGAAGCATGGCGCCAAGAACACTGGCTGCGTTTCCTCTTTAAATAGCTACGCTCATTGTTTAAGTTAGTAATAGGGTTCCGTTTTACCCTTTATATATGGAACCCTAAAAAGCAGTTGGTAAATTCTAAGTCTTTCTTGTCTCCCAAACTAGCTTGGGAGAAATCACAAAATGTGAAAATAAAATGACGTCATCATGCACGTTGCATGATAGGCCATGTCTCAAGTGCCCAACTTAATATTCCATTACTAAGCAGTTTACAAGAGCTTCTAACTAACAACCCTTAACCACAGTCTAACTACAAACCTTGCAAAATATCAACCAACTGGCACTAAATTTAAAATATTGAGGGAATGTTTTTAGACTGTAACGTAATAAATATACTTGCAAGTCGAGAGGGTTGTCATACTTATTTATTAGTATGTGAGTCCTCATCTTGATGGAGTTTAGTTTGTTTATCTTATACCTTTAAACGAGCAATTCTTGTATATTTATATATTTCCGTGATCTCGGAAACGGCTCTAACGATTTCGCTGAAAATTGGTATATAGGGGTTTTCGGTAAACAATCGATCTAGGTTAGTCTTATGTTCGGGAAAACGCGTGTTTTCGGGTTTTCATGCGTTTTTCTTCCCACGCAGAATATGGTCGCTAATTTCGTCGCGCCGGCCGCCATCCGTTTGGCTCAGCGGTTAAGAATGCGGACCGCTAGAAAGAGTGTTACGATTTCGAATCCCACTCGGTGACTTACTTCTGTTTTTTTTATGTTCAAGTCTTTATATAATTTTTTATTTTGTATTGTTTTTAGACAAGTTTAAAGAAATGTAGTTAATGTTTGAGATGTAACCGAGCAAAACTCGGTCACCCAGGTACTATATGCTTATAGAAGTTAAATTGTGATCGTTCTTCACATCACTTCATTATTATTTAGAGATAGCCATTTATTTCTTCTATTCTTATCTATTTATAGGTTATGGTAGATATATATGTATGTGTGTATTGTATAAGTACATATAATTCCATGTTTCGATTAATTAGGAGAGAGACAGACAGACAGGGAAACACGCGCACGCCGCACGGCTTACAACTATAGCAAAAAGTGTCGTTACAACTTTTGGTCTTATTTTTTCCGTCTACCCTCCTTTCGCAATGCGCGATAAGGAACTTCGTTCCAAAAAAAAATATTTTTTTATAAAATGGAGTTTTTCTTATTACTTAACCTGTTTGGTCCCACTGTTGTTAAAAGGTTTTTGACATCTTCTTTCACTTATTTCTTGCCTGTGTTAGGCTCCATAGAAAATTTGTTGGTCTAGGGGGCTCGACTATCCTTATTGGAATCCCACTTGAATAAATAAATAAATATATAGGGACAAATTACACTGATTGAGCTAGCCCCAAAGTAAGTTCGAGACTTGTGTTAAGGAATACTAACTCAACGATACTATATTTTATAACAAATACATATATAGATAAACATCCAAGACCCAGGACAATTTGAAAAAGGCCATTTTCCAACTTGCCCTAGCTGGGAATCGAACCCAGGACCTCCGGATTGGCGGTCTAGCGTGTTGACTATTACGCCACGGAGGTCGTCAATTCGTCGGAATATTTCTTTTCTTTTTAGCATTTGTGATAGCGGCAATAGAAATACATCACCTGTTAAATTTCAACTATCTAGCTATCACAGTTCATGATATATAGCCTGGTGACAGACAGATAGACGGGCAGCTGAGTCCTAGTAATTGGATCCCATTTTTACCATAAAAAACAACTTGTTTCAAAATTTACCCACTTGACTTCTAATTTGTTAAATAAACTTAATAATCAATATTGGATCAACTAAACTGAAACTTTGTCCTACGCTCTTTGTGTACAAAATTGTCATTAATATCAGTGTAAGGCTAGTTTCCCAGCAAATGCTACGTTACGTCTAGATAGTTTTATCTCTGTATATCGCTTCGGTGATATTAATGTCATCATCATCATCATCAGGTCTTTTTGTTTCCATTGCAGAAGCACGACCCTCTCTGTACTAGAGCCAGAGCAGCCAGAGGACCTTGGCCTACACTCTCCAGAAGCCTCCAGAGGCCAGAAGGTTTGGAGAGGTTTCGTTGATGTTTACAAGCTTTGTTGAGCTTGTATTTCCAAGTCGCCTTCTATCACATCCACGACTTGGATATAAATGGGCAATCCATTCATATCCAAGTACAATTTTACAATTTTGATTGTATGTTTTTTGTGGATCAATATTTATATGCATACAAATTTAAGCTATAATATCACATAGCATACCGGTTTAATGCACAATCTTTTTTAAAGCATAACGTCCTTTCGCATAATGGAGTATGCATAATAATTTTAAGCATAATGTACCTAAGCATAATCATTATTTAGCCCTTACATTTTAAAGCATAAAAGCATGTAAGTAGGATGTAAGTGGTTTTTGTGTATGTATTAGTTTCGCCCTAAGCTAGAGTCGCTCGCTCGCTTGTGTTTTGGTCACAGGAAACCTAACTAACCTATACTCTGTGGCAAAGATTTTTTTGTGTCTGTGTTATTTTCGCCCTAAGCTTAAGTCGCTCGCTCATGTTTTACTCATTTTATTCGTAGAAATACATTTCCTTATTACTAAACTTATAGATACTATGCCTATGGAGATTATGCCAATTAACATTATGCCGTAACAAATTAGCCTAAAATATAATTACGCCCAACTACCAGTATGCCAAAAAACAACTTATGCCTTAAAACTATTATGACAAAATATTTTATGCCAAACCCAGTATGCCAAAGCATATTAGGACAAAAAAATTATGCAAAAAAAGGGTCCCGTTTTTTGTATATAAGTTACAATGTTGATTGTATGTTTTTTGTATGTATAAGTGCCAAGCTGCCGAAAGACATCTAACGTAGCTTTGACCACTGCCTACAATGATGACAATCGACACCAACAGCTTTACATGCCAAGATTTGTTATGCCACTTGTGGCCAAACATCCAAATGCGGACCACGCCCAGGGTTGCTTATTTTGTGAAAGCTCTATAGAAATGTGCATTGCATCCAGGCGAATACAATTAGAAAGGTTTTTTAATCACCGACAAAAAAAGAGGGGTGTTATGAGTTTGACGCTAATGTCTGTCTGTCTATCTATGACATGGCAGCGCTCGAACGGATTAACAAATTTCGATTTGTCTTTTACGTGAAAGCAAGTTACCTTGCGCTGGTTCTTAGCTTGATGAAAATTGGTTCGGCCGTTTATAAGTTACTAAGTTATCGCTTGAAAGTCGGGGATTTTGTAGTTTATCTGTCAAGTAATAGATAGCCTTATAGATTAATTCTACTGTTTAGTTTCTCCGCTCATGACAACATGGCGTTTAAATATGAAACTATTTAAAAGCCAAGGGTTTTTAGGGTTCCGTAGCCGAATGGCAAAAACGGAACCCTTATAGATTCGTCATGTCTGTCTGTCTGTCTGTCTGTCCGTCCGTATGTCACAGCCACTTTTTTCCGAAACTATAAGACCTATACTGTTGAAACTTGGTAAATAGATGTATTATGTGAACCGCATTAAGGTTTTGACACAAAAATAGAAAAAAACAATAAATTTTGGGGGTTCCCCATACTTAGAACTGAAACTCAAAAAAATATTTTTCATCAAACCCATACGTGTGGGGTATCTATGGATAGGTCTTCAGAAATGATATTGAGGTTTCTAATATCATTTTATTCTAAACTGAATACTTTGCGCGAGAGACACTTCCAAAGTGGAAAAAAGTGTGTGTCCCCCCCCGTAACTTCTAAAATAAAAGAATGATAAAACTAAAAAAAATATATGATGTTCATTACCATAAAAACTACCAGCGAAAATTGGTTTGAACAAGATCTAGTAAGATTTTTTTTTTTATATGTCATAAACTGCAATTTACCTTTCATTCAATCAACTCAAATATAAAAATTAAAAAATAAAATCCATCCCAATCATCATCAAAAGAACCCTTCATGGGCGAGTCCGACCCGCACTTGGCCGCTTATTTTTTTTTTTAATTTCCTGGCAAATAAACATGTTAATGCTATATTAAAATCAAGAACTGTATTAAGTCAATCATGCATGTATTTGGCGATTGAAATAGCAATGCAGATATATTATGGGAGTTTCTAGTGAAAGTTATAACTTCGTATTTATCGCATATCTTTGGAACACCAGCCTAAGATCTGACATCAGTAACGAGGGTCTATCTCTAAAGTAGCAAAGAGTGATCAATCTTAATCCACAGTCAATGAGTCCAAAGTATCACTATTATACTCTATAGTGTAGGTGGGCTTTCTCTAAATTACTAGTGAGAAACTTATAGTTGCGTAGGTTTTTTGTTCATCATCATACTCATTTCAGCCGCATAACGTTCACTGCTAGATTTCTCGTCTTCTTATCGTGTGTTTACTAACACTGGCGTCAGAGTTTTTAAACCACCTTAAAGGCCTCTGACATGGTTTTAGGTAACGACCAATGTCAAAGACAGTGACCGGGACCAACGGCTTAACGTGCCCTCCGAAGCACGGATCATCTTACTTATCAGACAATCAGGTGATCAGCCTGCAATGTCCTAACCAAACTACGACAACAACACAAAGTCGTTGCCCCCGCCGGGAATCGAACCCGCGACCTCCGGGTATGAGCCGAACGCTCTAACCACTACACCGCGGAGGCTAGATTTCTAAAATGAACGGTCAAGAGCAGCTTTCATCCAGCTCTTTCCAGCGACCTTGGTCAGGTCATCTGACCACCTTCTGGGTGGGTGTCCTACACTTCGCTTGCCAGTACGAGGTCACCGTTCTAGAACCTTTTTTCCCCATTGGCCATCTCTTTGCGCGACGTGTCCCGCCCGCTGTCACTTCAAAACTTTTTTGTTATCTCGTTCATACACGTTTTATTGGCAATTAAAAAACAATTTATTTTCATTTATTTATAACAAAGAGTAACGTATTTTCACGGTAGCTTTATTTTAATTAGAGCTTTATCCCTAAGTTATTTTAGGCTACTAAGCATTGGTCGTTTTGTGAAGCAACAACAATATGCAAATGATCAAAGTTAGCACTGTTCTGTGAGTATGTATTTAAAGTTGGTCATTTGGACAAAATAGAAATGTTTTGCTAATTTTAACGTAGTTTAAACTTTCTACTCGAACTACTGCGAAGCCAAAGTATGTTCATCATTATCATTATCAGTCAAAAGAAGTCCGCTGCTGGACATAGGTCTCGCCCAAGGATTTCCAAAACGACCGATCGGAAACGGCCTGCATCCAAAATGTCTTTCTGTCAGTCCGTCTGTCTCTACATCCGTCTGTCCATTTGTCTCTCATGAACTGTTATAATATATACTGTTATAATAATGTATTTCTGTTACCGCTATATCAATAAATACTAAAACAATAAATAAACATATTTAAGGGGGCTCCCACACTAATCAATTATGACTGTTCTAAAACAGTATGTTGAGGTATCCTCAAAAATAGCTTAAGGGATTAAAAAATCCTCCACATAATAGGAATTCTAATAAATCCCACCGTCATGTTTTGTATTAAAATCCGAGATCGAGCAGGATGCTGTCCGCGTGATTGATATCCTCGTCACCCGGCTCAATGGCTGCTGAGCAATTTTTAATGGTAATTTCTGAAAAACAAAAAGATCATTTTGCTTTGTCACCGACCAACCGATTCTTGATGTTAAAAACTGATTTATTACTAGGCAGCTTTAACCTATCTATCAAATGTGATATGTAGTTGTTTTTTTAGGTAATCAATATCAAGTCACTACCTGCTGTTTATCTCCCTATGCATTTAGGATGTGTATTATAGTGTATGCTACTGGGTAATAAAATAATTATTGTATATCGCTGCATACTGTCTTTTTGATTTTTAAGATTTTTAATATATTCTTGATATTTCTTTTTTCTATTTTACTTGTACAAGGATTCAAATTATGTACAATTGTACAACACATATCCTTGCAAAGTCCGGGGCGAACAATTTTTATTTGACTGTCGAAAAATAGCGTGGTAAAGATTAAGGTATTCCCAAAAATGGTTTAAGGGATTAAAAAATCTTCCACATAATAGGAAATCCAATAAATCCCACCGTCATGTTTTGTATTAAAATCCGAGATCGAGCAGGATGCTGTCCGCGTGATTGATATCCTCGTCACCCGGCTCAATGGCTGCTGAGCAATTTTTAATGGTAATTTCTGAAAACAAAAAGGTTGCTTTGTCACTATGTCTATAATTTAAAAAATATATTATTTTAACTTTTTTACAATACACGTAAATGGCAGACTTAAGGCCTGGGGCCTTTTCTACCAGTCAACCAACAGGTGATGCTCAGAAAGCAATCTTATCTATTAAGGTATTATTTTTTAAACAATTTTTATTTGCAGGTTTTTTTGGATTTAGGGCCAAAACTATGAATTTTTCGAATGTCTTATAAATAATGTCGTTCTTATAAATAAATTATATTAAATAACCTACAATTTCAGCCCAATTGCAGCTCTATTGACACCATGGGACCTAAGCTCTACAAAGATGTCCTAATTTCCCCAAGCATTGAAATTTTAAATTTTTATGAACTTATTTTGCGAAATATTGGAAAAACCATCCTACGAAGAAAAGTCGCAAAAGCTACTTTGTAGTAGATTTACTTGGCTTATATTAGAGCCTAAAACGAAGTCATTCACAATCTTAGGAAAACAAAACGGTAAAATGGTATATGCATAAAGTGACTATAAACATTTTCCAAGTAGACTCCAAGAACTTTGTTTCGCAAACTCGCTTTGCTTGTTTATTTGCTATAGGCAAATTAAAAAACCCCCGCCGACGCCATCTAGTAATACGTGGCGGAACTACAAAATATATTGTTATCGCAACGCCATCTATTATTTGTTAGGTAAATTACAAAACCCGATGCGTTAGCACCCAACAACTTTTAAACGACTGAACCGATTTTCATCCAACATGGCTAAGAACCACCTCAAGGGAACTTAATTTACATACATACATACTATCACGTCTTTATCCCTAATGGGGCAGACAGAGCATTTTTGGTCTTGCGGTTCTATGCAGAGCCCAGGGCCGCAAGACCCAAAAGCCACTTTTAGCGTCATGGTGGGCGAGAAGATGGAAAAGCAATCAATACAGTGATGGGTTGCTAGCCGCATCGCCTGTTAACATGACTTGCGTTTTTGCCCATTCCCTTGATCGGCTTTTACGATCTGCGTGGGAAGAGAAGCAGCTGGTACATTCTAAGTTTTTTATTTCTCCCAGACTAGCATGGGAGAACTTAATTTCACGTTAAAAAACCGCATTTCAAGCGTTTTCTATGCCACAGAAAGACACTAGCGTGTAACTTATAATACCCCTTTTTTTGGGGTTTAAAAATTTATTTCACCTATTCATACAATAAAGGCAACGCTGACGCCAGTAAGAATTTTTCACAGAACACAATTTTCGCAGCTGTCCTCCGGCACTGAACCGGTGTGCAGTATGCAAAATCGATTGAATAATGTTAAAGGCTGGCCGCACACAAATATAAAATAGCTTTACTTTAGCACATTGAAAATACACACATACATACTATCACGTCTTTATCCCTAATGGGGCAGACAGAGCATTTTGGGTCTTGCGGCTCTATGCAGAGCCTAGGGCCGCAAGACTCAAAAGCCACTTTTAGAGTCATGGTGGGCGAGAAGATGGAAAAGCAATCAATACAGTGACGGGTTGCTAGCCGCATCGCCTGTTAAAATGATTCGCATTTTTGCCTATTTGCATTGAAAATAGCTTTACTGAATAACAAACGGTAGACCGAAAGAACTTAGTTGCGAATAGTTTTTCTTCGGCAATTTGTAAAATCTCGTCAAATCAAAGGGTACAAATGGTACCTTATTACTAAAACTCCGTCTGTCTGTTGGTCCGTCTTTCTGTTAGTCTGAGTGCCACTGTTTTTTATACGATTTCATAAGCGCACTGAAACCGGTACGAATGAATGCTTACCAAACGTTTGGAGACATGTCAAATCGGGAATTTCACCACACACATGTCAAAACAACTCAGAAGAAATCCTCTTTTACAAAAAGGAAGGGTAGGGGATGAGATTCTATAGAATCTCATATTGTAGACGTTATATCTCTTAGTTTGAAGTTTACAAATTAAAAGGCTATTAGCTCTTAAGGAGATTGAACGAAACCCTTTTATTCATGTGTCCAGCTGGCACTTTACCAAGTTTATTACCTATTTTTTTAATGTTATTCATTTATTTATTTAAAACATTATTGAGCCATAAGTTTACAATAGGTGGACGTTTTTAGTTTTTCGTTAGTTGTTTTTGTGGAAAGTACTTCAGTATCATAGACAGGGCTTGCTCCAAAAATTTGGCTGGTTGGTAAAAAGTTATCCTGTATGTATCCATCTTTAATATATAAGTTTCTGTTGGAAGTAAAATGGCGCCATATTTTTGAAAATCCAAGCGTATATTGCATGAGTCAGTTATTTTGTAGTTTAATTTCGCTATTCTGAGGAAGATATACGAGCAGGATGCTGAAATGTGTTTCAAGATATCTTAAAATGAGGTCTAGATCTAGAAATAAGGCCAGAAGTCACAGATTACGCGATTCATAATATAATAAAATAGAGTAAGTACTAAAGAGTTCATTAAAATGAAGAAGAATATGGATGTGTATTGTGGAGTAAAAAATGATTTTATCAATTAAAAAAAGTGTATGCTTTTTTTCTTACAAGTCATTAAGGACAAAGATACAACGCAATAAAATTTTGCATCACGTCGAGATTAAGTACGATTTTTACTATACGGTGACGTAAAATACTTTTTTACGTCACCGGCAAAGTACGAGTCGGACTCGTGCATGAAGGGTTCTGTACCATTATCTTTAAAAAATCATGATTGATTGATGGGAGCTTCACTTTAATATTAAGTTTATTCCGCTGGAGTGTTTAGTGTTTATTGGCATTAGAATACATCATCTGTGAGAATTTCAACTGTCTAGCTATCACGGTTCATAAGATACAGCCTAGTGAAAGACAGACGGACAGACACAGGGACAGCAAAGTCTTAGAAATAGGGTCCTGTTTTCATTTATATGTACGGAGCCCTAAAAACAAAGTGAGTAATTTCTGCAAAATATCCAGTTGCAAAGACGCGCGATTTCTTTTGAAAACATCAGACACTTAATTGAATGTATGAAATGAACAGTTAAAAGCGAAACAATTTAAAACTTGCATCAGAGCGTGATGTTAAAACTTCATGCAACGAGAAGCACAAAATAAAAAAGGTATAAAAGCTAAGCTATACCAGTTAATACGCCAATGAAATAAAAATACGACGGGTTGCACTCAGGGAGTGCCGGCAGAAGTGAAAACTTGAATATTAACGTTGTGCATTTTTGATATTTTGGAATGGTTAGGGAATAATTTTGCACGAATTGCTTTAATTATCAGTATAAAATATTTCAAATCTTTTCTGAACCACAGTCTGACACAAATGTCACAAGCATGACCAAATTCATTTTCAACAAAATCATTTTCAAATACACAGCAGTATGGCCACTACACAGACGGTCGAGCCATCAGCTGTCACCATCCATGGATGCGCGTAGCACGCTGTAACATAAACACACACGAACATTCGCGCAAGCGCCCTGCGCCGTCTTACGAATTTTCGATCAGGTCACGTGTCCTGACGCGAGTTTAACATTTTTTACCCATTCCAAAAAAAGTGCACAACGCCGCTAAAGAAGTTTTCACTTCAAAAAAACCCCGACTTTCTATACTTTCATACATAAACGCCATCTATTGATGAGCGGAAGAACTAAATAGTAGAACTAATATCCGTAGCGCCGTTTCGTACAAAAACCCCGATTTTCAAACGTTAGCCCCAATAACTCAAACGGCAGAACGTTTTTGTTAAACATAGCTTGAAATCACTGCAAGGACACTTGCCTTTACGCAACAAAACTACATCAAAATTGGTCCATCTGTTCGAGTCCTACGATTCCAAAGACAGACCGGTAGACAGTGGTTCCGTACCATCTACAAAAAATCACGTTTGTTATATTCATACAACAAATCCCCCAGGAGCCCACTTAAATAATTATTTTATTCATTTGTGAAATTTTTTATCTATCTAGCTATCACAGTTCATGAGATACCGCCTGGTGACAGACAGACAGACAAATGAATGTATGGAAGGACGGACGGATGGACAGCGGAGTCTTAGTAATTTATAATAGTGCAATAGTTAATTTTTGGAACGAAGTTCCTTATCGCGCGTTGCGAAAGGGGGCTAGACGGAAAAAAATTCTCTGTCTGTCTGTCTCTCTCAAACTTCGTTCCATCCGGGTGTCCCTTGACACCTCTCAAGTTTTTTGTTATTATTGTTTTATTTCATTTGATTTTTATAGATTGTCATTTGGAGGATACATAATACTCGTAGATAACATTTAATGTTCACGCGTAAGTATAGAGGTACATACCGATTTTCACTTCTGCACTGTTTACAATTTAAAAACTTTATATAGCAGAGCAATTTCTCGTGTCATTGACCTTGAAACGTTTATTGTGAAGAGTTTGCTACCACGAAATTGGTGTTGTTGTTGTTCAAGTGCTTTTTCACATTCAATTTCCAATAGCTTCGGAAAGATGTGAGGATTTATTTAGAAGTTTGTTTTTGTTTTGTGAGCGAGTTTTTGGTGGTATAAAACTTTAAAGCTTAGTTAATATACAACGTGGAAGGGGCATTTTTTTAAATTCAATTATAATTAAATGGTCAAATCCGTAATAAATCGAACCACAGACTATCTAGTACAGCCCGTGGTTCTATTTATTTAGTTACCTAGTTCTATTTGTTTATTTAGTTTTACCCTATTGTATAGCTATAGTATAATAGAATTAAAATAACAGTAAAAGAACAAAAAAAATGGCATTTCCATACTGTGTTCAGACGCCCGAACAATTTGTATGGGAATGTAGTTATTTTTCGTTTCTTGACTGTTATATTAATTTTTTTTCTGTGAAAATTTCATTTGTCTAGCTATCACGGTTTATGAGGTACGGTCTGTTGACATACGGATAGACGGACGGACAGACAACGGAATCTTAGTAATTAGCGTTCCGTTTTTACCCTTTGGGTACGGCATTCTAAAGAGATAAGTAATTATTTTATTTCATAGGTGTCCATTTAGAGGATACTTATAAATAAGACAAAATTTAATTTTTATGTGTAGGTATTCATACCGATTTTCACTTCTGCACTGTTTACAATTTAAAAAACTTTATATAGAAGAGCAATTTCTCGTGTCATTGACCTTGAAACGTTTATTGTGAAGAGTTTGCTACCACGAAATTGGTGTTGTTGTTGTTCAAGTGCTTTCTCACATTCAATTTCCAATAGCTTCGGAAAGATGTGAGGATTTATTTAGAAGTTTGTTTTTGTTTTGTGAGCGAGTTTTTGGTGGTATAAAACTTTAAAGCTTAGTTAATATACAACGTGGAAGGGGCATTTTTTAAAATTCAACTATACTATAGTATGTAATACTATTATTAATTCTGTGACTATAGGGTAAAAATAAGTAGAACCACGGGCTGTACTAGATAGCCTATTTATTACGAGTTTGACCCTATTTCATGCTGATCTGGGAGAAATAAAAAAATTTAGAATGTACCAGCTGCTTCTCTTCTCACGCAGATCGTAAAAGCCGATCGAGGGAATGGGCAAAAATGCAAATCATGTTAACAGGCGATGCGGCTAGCAACCCATTACTGTATTGATTGCTTTTTCATCTTCTCGCCCACCTTGGGTCTTGCGGCCCTGGGCTCTGCATAGAACCGCAAGACCCAAAATGCTCTGTCTGCCCCATCAGGGATAAAGACGTGATAGTATGTATGTATGTATGTTGACCCTATTGTATAACTATAGTATAATTGAATTAAAGTAACGGAAGAATAACAAAAAAAAATGGCATTTCCATACTAAAGTGTATAGGACAATTTGTATAGGAATGTCGTTTGCCTTTTTTGTTTTTTGATTGTTATTTTAAGCCGTGTGGTTTCCGGCAGAGTAGAATATGACCACTCCAAGTCTTCCCGTGGATGTCGTAAAAGGCGACTTAGGAAATACAAGCGAAACAAAGCTTATACACATCAATGAGACCTCTCCAACCCGTCTAGCTAGCGAGGAGAGTGTAGGCCAAGTCCTCTTGCTGCTCTGGCCAAGTATACACTAGCTCTGGTAGTACAGAGAGGGTCGTGCTCCTGCAGTGGAGACTTAAAAGACCTGATGATGATGATTGTTATTTTAATTTTGTTATGATATAGTGATCCAGCATAGACATAGCGCGACGAACCGATGGCCGATGGGGCAAAAAGGTTCTCGAATGGCGACCACGTACAGGCAAGCGAAGCGTAGGACACAAGGTGGTCTGACGACCTAACCAAGGTCGCTGGAAGGCGCTGGATGCAAGCCGCTCTAGATCGGTCATTTTGGAAATCTTTGGGAGAGGCCTATGTCCAGCAGTGGACGTTGTGCGGTTGAATTGATGATTAGAGGCAGCGCGCGGCTTCGCCCGCGTTAAGCACGCGAGTGAAGTCGCAGGCGTGATGCAATATAGCCTATAGCCTTCCTCGATAAACGGCCTATCTAATACCGAAAGAATTTTTCAAATCGGACCAGTGGTTTTTGAGATTAGCGCGTTCAAACAAACAAACAAACAAACAAACAAACTCTTCAGCTTAATATAGAAGTATGGATATGGATACATATATAGACAAACATACAACACCCAGGAAAATATGAAAAAGGCCATTTTACAACTTGCCCTGACCGGGGATTGAAACCCGGAACTTCTGGGTGGCAGACTAGCATGGTGACCACTACGCCACGGAGGTTCACAAAACAAATTGAACTACCCTACAAGTGCTTGCAACTATAAACGCTGTACTAAAAGCGTTATTTCAAATAAAAACCCTATAAAAGAAAACAAAGCACCAGTGATTCTGCCAATCTCAGTATCTCTTTACATCAAGTAAGCGTAAAAGAGAAAAAAAAACAGGTAAAAGTAGTAACTAGCAGACTAGACAGTGGCTGTATAAAAGCAACTAAAAATACTAGTTAAAAAGCGTAGTTTTAGCTGGGAGAATGTTTGCCCGACCCACTTTATTAGGCTTGCTTTTGTGTGGCTACAAAAAGAGCGGTACTCGTTTTATTTTTGAAGTGAAAACTTCTTTAGCGGCGTTGTGCACTTTTTTTGGAATGGGTAAAAAATCTAAAACTCGCGTCAGGACACGTGACCCTGATCGAAAATTCGTAAGACGGCGCAGGGCGCTTGCGCGAATGTTCGTGTGTGTTTATGTTACAGCGTGCTAATAAAATGTCATGTTTGTGTACGATAGCCCAACAAATAAATATTGTATTCTACCACATAAATGAGAGTACTTTTATACTGATAATTAAAGCAATTCGTGCAAAATTATTCCCTAACCATTCCAAAATATCAAAAATGCACAACGTTAATATTCAAGTTTTCACTTCTGCCGGCACTCCGAGTGCAACCCGTCGTTTTTTCTTTTTATTAAAACTTTCTTAACCAAATAAAATGTTACAAAAGGCAGACGGACATAATGCTAATAGTAGCATTATCTACCAGTAAACTTTCGGGATAAATAAAAAAATAAAACTCGTGGTAGTCGGTCAAATAAATAATAGGTACTTAGCCTACAAAGACGTCGAAGCGCTTTAAGAAGATCAAACAGAATAAGCAGCTTGTTTCAGGTTGTCAGATCTGTTATTTTATCTTTCTATGTGCCTCACTAGCACTGCCACTTCAAACAGCTAAATAGGCTATGTCAGCCCCAACCAGCTATAAAATTAAACTGCGACTATTACTATAAATGAAGTGGATGAAGAAAGACATTGTAAAGATATATTCACACCAGTGACTAAAGCAAACCACTCTTTTATCTCTGCCAAAACTTGATATTGTCTGCGTTTCTTTCCATACAGATGTTGAGGTTTACTAAGGTACGTATTACAGTTGAGAGAATGGGTAAAACTGCTGTCAGTAAGGGAAACATGAAAAATTAAGTGAATGGCCATTTTGTATACAAAATCTTATTGAATTTTCGAGCCTCATTTCAGAATACTGGGATGTTCCAGTAGGACCTTATGAACGAATTCTTCATAATGTCCTACTGAACTCTACATACTGAATTTCAGTCAAGTAGGATGCAGTTGACGACTGGTGACCATTATAATTGAGAAAAAAAAATGGGTGCTAGCAGCAAAAAAAATTGCTACACGTTACCAAAATTGAGTGACTGCTGAACTCAGGGCTACTAGTAGTTAAATGTTTTAATTAATAGTTGTAGATTGGGACTTGCAACTACATGGTTCTGCTAATTGGAACCAGATTTTGGTACCTATCAACCAAATTGCAAGTAGCAATGGTTCAGCTATTTTTTTTCAGTGTAAAAATATAAGTACACTCCATCCCGCAAGTTTGGTGGCCGCACAGCGCAGCTCGCCGTACTAGTTCCCGCTCACCGCGGTTTGTTTATTCACAACTTTTTCCGCCAGGTGTGCCGTCTATTCTGCAATTTGATGACGTAGCCGGCCATAGCTCGTCACAGAATGTGCCAGCTTAACCGTATTTTCATATTATGGCTTATGGACGGACTGCTATGAATGTTTTGGCCGTTATTTGGCTGTGACGAGCAAAAAGAGACCTATTTGGAGTTACTTTAAGGTTTGAAAATAAAAAGACGTGTGGCACTCGGGGACTGCCGCGGTAAAGCTATTGCAAACAAGGAAGGACGGCAACGTCGCAAACGGACGACGGAGACGAAGCGGCATCCTACATGGTAGGCGGAGTGGGGAGCGTGAGGTTTTTTCGTTACGGAATTTCTGGATTCGGTCCCCGCGCTCAGGGCCCGCGATAGAAGCTATGCAATAGCTTAAAATTGCTTTTATTGCTAAGTTTCTTTGAGCATTGGTCCTTTGAAAACGCAGTAGTTCTGTTCTTTAACTTACAGCTAAACCTGGCTATATATATAATTAACGTTAAACTTGACTCCTAAATGTTTCCGTAGAATAATCTTATTATTAGTGAAAACAAGAAAATAAAAAGAAAACAGACCTGACCAAGTTTGCTGGAAAGCGTTGGATGCAAGCCGCTCTTGATCTGTTATTTTAGAAATCTTTGGGAGACACCTATGTCCAGCATTGGACATTATGTGGCTAAAATGTTGAATGAAAAACAATCAGTTGTTTAGAAGTTTATCAAATATGAGTCACATATTCTATAAAAAAATATTCTTAGGAAATCAGGGTTCACTAAACTTCAGTCATACGAAAAAAATGTAAAGCCGAGACATTACTGTATCGGAACAGTACGGTTCGCCGAAAGAACGCTTAAAAAAATAAATGGAAATATTCAAACAACAGTCTTTATTTGATAAACGTACCTAACGTAACTAAAAAAATCCTATGAATGCGTCACCATTTGTCTTATATAGACTTACTGGTTTACTCAAAGCCTATAATAACCGGCCAAGCGCGA
Source organism: Acrobasis consociella (assembly GCA_963555685.1). Taxonomy (NCBI): domain Eukaryota; kingdom Metazoa; phylum Arthropoda; class Insecta; order Lepidoptera; family Pyralidae; genus Acrobasis; species Acrobasis consociella. The sequence continues at coordinate 3,300,267 of OY743107.1, forward strand.
GTCGGACTCGCGCACCACGGGTTCCGTACCATTATCCATAAACATCACGTTTGTTGTATGGGAACTTAACTTAAATATTTATTTTATTCTATATTAAACATAAACATAAGTAATAAGAATATAATTATTACTTATGTTTATAAATTGAGGTTTCTTTTATCATTTTTTTCTAAACTGAATAGTTTGCGCGAGAGACACTTCTAAAGTGGAAAAATGAGTGTCCCTCCCCTGTAACTTCTAAAATAAGAGAACGATCAAACTAAAAAAAAATATATGATGTTCATAACCATGCAAACTACCAGCGAAAATTGGTTTGAACACATACCTTACTATTAACTGGTTAAAAGAAATATAACCTTTTTAAAACAAATTTTATAATAGTCAATATAACTAGAACTTTAATTAAGACACGTTTATACAAACAAAATCAAATATTCTAAATAAAACTAAATATCACTATTAATAAAACTAAACTAAATCTAAATACTTAAATAAAAATAGAATTAAATAATATAAAAAATGGACACCAGATCTCTGCGCTCGTAAGGTAGGGTGCCCAAGAGGCTGGCAGCATTCCCCCATTGAATGGCCAGGCTCAACCTTTGGCCAAATGCGTGCCAGGTCTTGGATCTCCTGAGGTGTCGATGAGGCGTGCGGAAATCTCCTACAAATGAAACTAGTAGAGTTATCTTCCAAAAGTTTATATTTTCAAAACTAAAAACCGATTTCACTCCCAAACTACACAAGCGATTTTAATCAAATTAATATCACCTGCCATGTATTCTCTTTCAAACAAAAAGAAATTTTATAAATCCGTCCTGGCATCTTCGAATAATTGGTGAACATAGGTACATAAAAAAAATATCGCAAAGAATGGATGGACCTCCTCCTTTTCTGGAAGTCAGTTAAACATATGAAGAAAAATACACGATGATAAGGATTCTAATGAGAATCCATACATCTAAACTTTTCAGGGTTTTTCGAAGTTATGGCAAAATTAAAAAACTCCAATAGTACATGTACCCTAAACACATTAAATATACCTACATTTTTAGGGCAGTCGTGTAAATAACTGACCAAGTGCGAGTCGGACTCGCATGAAGGGTTCCGTACCATTATCACGTTTGTTGTACGAGCTAAATACTTCATTCATTTTAATTATTTATTTTTAAAGTGAATATACAAAAAAACATTTTATAAATATTGTTAGCGTCTACTTACCGTTATTAAAACAAAAACGGCATCGGCACGCACGGCAAACTATTGAGCAAAAAATGCAAAATAATCACGTTTGTTGTATGGGAGCCCCCCATATTAAAAAATAAATATTTATTATATTCTGATTTTAGTATTTGTTGTTATAGCGGCAAGCTAAATAGTTCACAGATACAGCCTTGTGACGAAATGAACAGACAAACGGTCTGGACAGACAGACGGCTGGACAGACAGACGGACGGACAGACAGACAAAAGGACAGGGGTGTCTTAGTAATATGGTCCCGTTGTTACCATTTGGATACGGAACCCTACATACATACATACTATCACGTCTCTATCCCTAATGGGGCAGACAGAGCATTTTGGGACTTGCGGTTCTATGCAGAGCCCAGGGCCGCAAGACCCAAAAGCCACTTTTAGCGTCATGGTGGGCGAGAAGATGGAAAAGCAATCAATACAGTGATGGGTTGCTAGCCGCATCGCCTGTTAACATGATTTGCATTTTTGCCCATTCCCTCGATCGGCTTTTACGATCTGCGTGGGAAGAGAAGCAGCTGGTACATTCTAAGTTTTTTTATTTCTCCCAGACCAGCATGGGAGACGGAACCCTAAAAAGGGACATTTTACTCCCGCAATAAAATATCAATTAGTTTCATACGTCATACAAGATTGACGACCGCCGGGCCTCCGGGCGGATTTCTGTATATTTTTCACACACCTGACTAGACTTATAAATCAATTTGACAGTTTCCAAGAGCAAACCGTCCCGATTCTAACCCGATAGCTTGAAAGGTTTCAATTGCTAGGGTTTCAATGTGTGTTCGCTAAAAGGGATTATTACGTCACGGTTTATTTTTTACCTATTTACAGATTGTGGGGTACGATTTTTACTAGTCGGTGACGTTAATCGCTGATCAAAACTTCGCTATATCTTTGTGATTTTTTGCTACTTTGATATACGAAAAAATATCAATCTATTATATTTTTTTAGATACACGCTGATTTTTCATTGGTTTTAGACCTAATTAGCTAGTCAAAAATAAAAAGTCAGAAACAAAAAAATAATCTCAAAAGAAATTAAGAGATCAATTAGTAGTACCACCGCCAGGCGCCGCGCCGGCCCGCCAGCTGGCTGGCCGGAGTTCATCAGGGTCACGCGGCAGTGTTGACGGACGTAACTACGTGGTTTCTAATACAGTTATAGTTTTATGACACAATCTACCACTAGATTCTATCGTATGCGTATTATGGATTCTTAAATTTTAATTGAAGTTTACATACTTAACGTCTCATCTGTGAGCAGATCAGAATTCCTGAATTGTTTTACTATTTTGTCTGGTGTTTTGCGTTGACAACAGGTTAAGTAATATTTGAAGTCTTTATACAGCGTAAACAAAAGCAAATCTCCAAACTTACGTATATTATAAAGCATTGACTTAAAACAACATGAAACGTGAACTCACACAACTCAGTTCCTAAAAGCCACTATAAAACTGCAACTAACAAAGTCCATTTAAAAAATATTTACTCTAAAAACGAGAAACATTTTGTGAATGCGGTGCGTGATATGGATGGCTAAGTCATCAAATTGTGGAAAAATGCACACCTGCTTTTAAAATGTGGACAGTCACAGCACTGAAAGCGCTAGGTTAAAATGTTTGGATGGGTGATGACGTAGACAAAAATGTTGCATTTTTTTACAAAGCTGTGGAAAGGATATGGTTAATTTTTAGTTCTTGTTTTATTGAACATAGATTGTGTACTAATGTCGGACCTAACGCCATATAGCATTCCCTGCCATGCAACTACTGTGCCAAATAGACATATAATGGATATACTTAGGCCACAGAGGTCATGTAGAACCTGGCGTGTTGACCACTAGGCCACTAGTGGTCATTATACATCATATATTTATTTACATTTAAAACAATTAATTGTGGTGTCAATGCTCTTACAACAAAGAATGTTGTAGACCGTGCAAACTGGAGAAGAATGAGCCGAAAGAGGATCCCAGGCATTACAGCTGCATTACAGTTGAGAATGCAACTGGGAATACAGGCGAGAGAGAGGGAAACGGAGAGAGACGACTTTATTTCATATTTAAAACTAGCCGAAATCCGAACTTCGTTCGCGTGGACTTTATGACCCCGACAACTTTTTTCATGTTTCTTATGGTTAGACTGGACTATTATGGTTCTCCATCAGGTGTTTGATTTTCCAAAATAAATTATACCCTATATGTTGCCCAGGCTAAAGAGCTGGATAACAAAAAAAAAGTTTCATTCGAATCCGTACAGTCTTCCGTGTACAAACAGACAAAGAGACACACAAGACTTTCAAAAAATTCTTACTCTATTACTATATCTGCACTATCATCACCATTATCAGGTCTTTTTGTCTCTACTGCGGGAGCACTAACTATCTCCATCACCCCAAAATATATTTTTTGGAGTATATTTAATGCGCAGACACATTTTTTTACTGTTTTATTACCTATATGTATAGAGAAAAAGTTACACAAGCAAAGTTCTAGGTTAAAATCAGAATTAGGGAGGTTGGTAAATGATAGGAAAAAGTGCATCAGTTTGGACCGGAGCCAGAACGTAAACTAGCGGGTTCCGCTTAAAATGTAACAGTTAACGTTCTTAATTTTAAATCGAGTTTATAGGGAAACTTTGCCGTAGTCTTTCGAGTGAACATTTCCTGGAAACTAGGATTGTTTATTTGAGCGGGAGAAAATATTTAATTTGTGAGATACTTATTGACTTACTCGTTTTTGGACTAAGAAGCAAAGCGAGCGAAATTCTTTGAATTTACTTGAGAAATCCAGCCTGTGTATGTTTTGGACACAGAAGCAAAGAGAGCGAAATTCTTTGAATTTACCTGGGCGATACGGTCTATATATGTTTGTTTATTGTATCATCATTTCTAGTCCACATCTTTTCAAGGTGTCATTGTTTTTTGTATGTATCAAAATCAGGTCTTTTTGTCTCCTCTGCAAGAGCACAACCTATATCTCCATCATCCCAAATATTATTTGTTTGGAATATATTCATTGTACAGACTGTATTATGCATTGCTACTCAATTCTCACGATTATATTTACTTGTAGTACTGTTTCGTATTTCTCGGCCTTTCACGAATATTTTAAAGTAAATCTGGAATAGAGAAAAAAACAAGTGCTCTCCCGTCCTGCGCGCGCATCTTGGTTCATTTATCTGTTTTCGTGCAGTATCGGCCGTTACACGTCCAGATATTTTTTTTCCGAAAATATTGTTTTCGTAAGTAAAAAGAAGAAATATTAGTACTTATTGTGTTATATATTGTTAGTTGTTGTGAAGTAATCTGAAGATATGGGAAGGAAGCGTAAAAACAGGCATAAAAGCAGTGACCAACTGTTGAAAAGGTTAGAAAGAGAGCTATGGAAGCGAAAGCGTCAATATTCATCCAGCTCAGATCAATCAGACTGATACGTCGGTAAGTTTGTAGGTCATTCCTAAGGGGTAATACTAATATTTAGTATTTGTAGAAAAAAATATTCAAGAAATGAAAAGATGAAATCAACAAGATGGTTGTCATAGCAACGACACAGAGTTCTTTTAAGAAATGACAACTTGAAATTACAAGACGGTTGTCAAAGCAACGACTACAGAGTATTTTGGCAACGATAGCAATGAAATATTTTGAGTGAAATCAGTGTCAGTGATTTGACATCGGTATCGAGTGATGCGAACAGTACGAACTGGGACTGTTACCTTCACCAAGGAGGTCATAGGTAGTGTACAACATTCGACACTATGGTGACCGTACTACCTGTCTCACCTAAATAAATGTACAATTATTATTGTGATGCGAACAGTACGAACTGGGACTGTTACCTTCACCAAGGAGGTCATAGGTAGTGTACAACATTCGACACTATGGTGACCGTATCCTTATTACCTGTCTCACCTATATAAATGTACAATTATTATTGTGATGCGAACAGTACGAACTGGGACTGTAACGTTCACAGACATGTCATCGGTAGTGTACAATATTCGACACTATGTGACAAAAATACAAGAAAAATATCATCATTGATAGTAAAAATATTTTTGACATCATTCTTTTCAATGTTTCTTACACATTGTTGTTGAAAACTCGGATAACGAGCTAAGTTATGGGTCAGCCGCTGCACTAGCGGTGGACGATAGCGACTAAACTGAACCAGAATTGGTGAAATCATACCATGTCGCTCATGATGAACCAGTGACACTGGTAGTCCATGGTGAACTATCAACATCATTCGTCCCTCCCATGTCGACAGAGAGTGATAAACAAAATTTTCGTAATCAGCATTGGTGGAATCGGATCATTTAGATGATGAAATTCTCACTATTCTTGGAGATAAGTGAAATTTATATTGTACCACTTCTAACCCAAACGCATAACAACTAAACATTCCTCTCAATTACTGGCTGGTTGACTGGAAGAGATCCCTATACGGGATAAGTCCGCTATTGTATGTTTACTTTTCTGATTTGCATCTCTGTTCTTTCTTATTTACAATAGTGTTTCCTAAACAAACAAACAAACAAGATAAATCTCTTGTAAGTGGGGAGATTCACGCAAATATTGCATCAAGATTGAAAGCCATTATAATCAACTAGCTGCACCCGCGGGCTTCGATCCCAGTAGAAATTCCGGGATTAAGAGTACCCTATGTCCTTTCCCGAGTCTCAAAACTATATCCATACGAAATTTCATCCAAATCGGTTCAATAGTTTAAGCGTGAAGAGGAACCAAACAAACAAACAAATATACAACTCACTATCGCATTTATTTTCGCATTTGCATTTTATTTAAATGCTGAAGTAAAAGCAGCAGTATCTGATATTCTGAAGAAATAAGATGCTTCTTTGGCTGCTCGTCAAGCACAAATTGGTACAGCTCTAGCAGCTTTGACCAGAGTCATGGATATTTTGGTAAAGGATAAGTCGGAGACGAATCAAGTTCTTTTAAAACATATGAGCAATGCCTGTCGTCTTTTATGTGACACAAAAATGAAAAGGATTTTTTTGATTTCAACCTTATACAATACATTAAGGAGTCTAAACGTGACAAGAAATTATTTGGCGAATCCCTAATCCAAAAATTTGAAACCTACGAAGGCTATCAATAGCAGGCCTTGATTTAAAGTCACAAGTGTATAAATTTAGGCCTAGTAAAAAAATGACAAAAGCGCCAGTGCTTCTAATAATAATAATTTAAACTGGAAACACCCGCAGTATAACCAACGGACAACAATGATGAAGCATCGGACTGCGAGGTTATCCACTGCGGCTCATCGGAACGAGACGGCACGCAAGGAAGAGCTTCCAGATCTCGTGCTCATCTGACTAGTATCCACTTCAGGGACCAGAGGTCTTAAATATATAAATTTCTTACGTGTTTGGTATAAACTTCTGATGATTCAGCGATTTTATCTTGGGTAAAAGGGTATAAAATACCTTTTCATCACTACCTGTTCCTTAGACTTTCAGTCGGAAATAAATAAGCTTCCATCGATTTAAGAGATGTCTATTTTTTAATAGCAATGCATAAAATGCATAAAAAGTACCTTCTCAAGGTTTAAATTTCAATGAACATGTTACCAATTCAATTGTTTACCGTTTGGTGTGAACACAGCGCCACTGGTGTTTACAAAAATTATGAAACCCGTCATGGAGCATTTCAGAATGCGTGGGCGGTTGTCAACTATTTATTGATTGATAGTTCTTATGAGAAATGTAAACAAAATGATAACACAATATATCTTTTGCAAAAGTTAGGTTTCATAATTAACAAAGAAAAGAGCTGTGTACTGCCGAGGACTTCTTGAAAGTTTTTATTTATTTAGTTTATTTTAAATACAAAGCAGTTTTGTGTAAAACTTCCTGAGGAGAAACTAAAAGGAGTTATGAAAATTAAGAAGATTGATCATATTTTGTTAATTTATGATTTTTATTGGTGGTATTCAAGTTTTGATAAAGCAGTATACCAGATTCGCACCCCGTAGTATATCTTGAAATCATTTCAGATGTATCTTTGACAGGTTGGGGTGCTTCTTGTTCATATAGAAATGCAAATGTTATTGGACTGAAATGGAAAAATATTTCACATTAATGTTTTTAAATGTTAGCAGCCCTATTTGCCTTAAAGTTTTTTGCTATTAATGTTTACAATACTCAAATATCACTTCGGGTTGACAATGCACCTGCAGCGTGCATCAACCGTATGGGTAGTGTTCAATTTCCTCATTTAAATAAGGTAGCACGTGAAATTTGTAAATTTCGCGAACAACGGAGTGTGTTTATACATGCTTCTTTTATAAAATCTTTGTATAATTATAAAGCAGACTTTGAGTCTCAAAAAACACAAACTAAGACTGAATGGGAATTAACAAGCTACGCGTTTTCAGAAATGGAAAGTTTGGAACTTCTGATAAGTCATTATTTGCTAGTAGATCTAATGCATAGTGTCAAAACTATGTCTTCTGGAAAGCTGATCCAAATGTATATTGTATTGACGCTTTTACACAAGGCTTTAGGCATTGTCGTTGTACCTGATTGGCCCACGCAGCCGTGGTACCCAGTATTTTAAAAGCTAATTGTTTCTGGGATTATAAGTTTCAAATTTAACAGTAATTTGTTAATTTTTTGGTGATTCCTAGTCACCACAGTCTTAACAAAAGCCTTATCCTGGTTGCAGCGTAATTATCAGAAAAGCATTTTTAAACAGAAATGTACTACTTTCGTCTATAGATATATAATTATTAATTCGCTGGCTTCTTATACTCAAAAGCAATTTGATAATTACTTTAAAGTTTGCTTCAATTTCTGTCAAACGAAAAATATACATTATTTAGCTGCATCGGTACCAATAGCCTATTTTATCATAACAAGACATTTATATTCTGGTTATCAATATAGAAATCCTAATTGTTGCAAATCTGCTTTATCTTTCGTTTTGGGTCACTCTGTAATGAATGATGACAGAATAACAAAGTTCATAAAGGGTGTATTCAGGAACGAACCACATACACCAAAGTATGCACTTGGAATGTAGACACTGTGCCTAATCATTTGTGTGAAATGCTTCCAAACGAAAACTTAAAGCTTGAACACTTAACTGTAAACAAATATAAAGTTAGTTACATTTTTAGGCATTTTCATAGCCCATAGAGTTTAGACTTTGTCAGTGATTGAGATTAAGATTATTGTTATTGATTCTAACTGTATTTCTATAAAAAAAAATCCAAATTTATAAAAACTTCGGCACAGTATGTTCAGCAGCCTCTTTTAAAATTACCGTATTATAATCAATGGTTTTGATTTGACATTTGCCCGGCTCGAACCTTGTTGTGTTATATTAATAAACTAAGAAATTTAGGCATGATGAAAATAGTCTTTTCATTACTTATAGGAGGCATCATGCTAAAGTAACGAGACAGACTTTAAGTCACTAGATAAAAAACATGCTCTAAAAGAGTAGTATTGATACGAATGTTTACAAATCACATAGTACACGGCATGCTTCGACATCCAAAGCCTTGTAGGAGTCAATATAGACACCAATAAAAAAACAGCGGGGTGATGTAAGACATTTTGTGTTTTCGCAAAATTTTATAATCGAGATATTACATTAATATTCACTAAGGTGAAACAAATGCTAATTCTGTTCTGCAAATTATGATTGTTTTCTTATTGTTTGTCTTTTTGTGTTGTACTTTTCCAAAGCAAATATATCTACGAGAATACAATCGGTGTTATGTGTTTAATAATCGATGCTAGAACGAGTTTCCATTCTTTATACAATTTAATATTTGTGTAATCCTGTTAAGACAAATGAGTATAATACAGATTTTTAATAAAGGCTTTAAACATCTACAAGTAAATATAATCGTGAGAATTGAGTAGCAATGCATAATTAATGATAAAACGAACTTACCTGTACGTGAAGTTCTATCATAATTATGCGAGCTACTCAATTCGAAACGATTATATAATAACCCTCCCAGAAAACCCATCCCCATTAGATAAAAATCTGAATTATAATCCATTTTGTCAAACATACTATTGCGTGTAACAAAAGTACTTTCAACTATAATGAACCAAGATGCGCGCGCAGGACGGGAGAGCACTTGTTTTTTTCTCTATTCCAGATTTACTTTAAAATATTCGTGAAAGGCCGAGAAATACGAAACAGTACTACAAGTAAATATAATCGTTTCGAATTGAGTAGCTCGCATAATTATGATAGAACTTCACGTACAGGTAAGTTCGTTTTATCATTAATTATAATATGTATAGATAAAAGTTACACAAGCAAAGTTCTTAGGTTAAAATCAGAATTAGGGAGGTTGGTAAATGATAGGAAAAAGTGCATCAGTTTGGACCGGAGCCAGAACGTAAACTAGCGGGTTCCGCTTAAGATGTAACAGTTAACGTTCTTAATTTTAAATCGAGTTTATAGGGAAACTTTGCCGTAGTCTTTCGAGTGAACATTTCCTGGAAACTAGGATTGTTTATTTAAGCGGGAGAAAATATTTAATTTGCGAGATACAAATTAACTTACTCGTTTTTGGACAAAGAAGCAAAGAGAGCGAAATTCTTTGAATTTACTTGGGCAATACGGTCTATATATTTTTGTTTATTGTATCATCATTTTCAGCTAACATTTTTTCAAGATTTCATTGTTTTTTGTATGACCGAATGTAACTCAAGTTGTTCAGATCTTTATAACCTTCAGGTATCTAAGTAACTCTCCATAGTGCGTTGAGCGACCCTGAGCCTTCTTATGAGACCCATAGTAAGGGACCATGTTTCAGAACCATAAGTCACCTCCATGTGCTATGTCTTTATTTCTTGTTTTTTATTTATTAAGCTATTGCATAGCTTCTATCGCGGGCCTTGAGCGCGGGGAGCGAATCCAGAAATTCCGTAACAAAAAAACCTCACGCTCTCCCCACTCCGCCTACCATGTAGGTTACCGCTTCGTCTCCGTCGTCCGTTTGCGACGTTGCCGTCCTTCCTTGTTTGCAATAGCTTTACCGCGGCAGTCCCCGAGTGCCACACGTCTTTTTTATTTAAACTTCATTGCACAGTAAAAAACGTACAAGTGGCGGACCTAATGCCATATGGCATTCTCTCCCGGTCAACCATTGGACCAAGCAGAAAATATGTGTGGCTGGCGTGATAAAAATCGTGAAAAAGTAATCTAAATATATTTATGTACATTAGTATGTAAACTCGAAGATACATATACATTACAAGAATAAACTAATTAACATAGGTATAATATTATCTATACATAACATAAAATATATTTAATATATATAGCATAAACACTTATAAAAACATATATCAGGATGTTTTTCGTGTGTGTAAGTGGCCAACACTGATGTCAGATTTTTAAGCTGCCTAAAGACATCTGACATTGCTTCACGACTGCCATACAATGATGATCGTCTTTATTCTTAACGTTATAGGTAAAACCTAATTAATGTCAATTTAGAGCCGGATAAAATAATACAAAATAAAGCTATCTCACGGATAAACAAGGTCTCAAAGGAATTGACGAAGATAAATTGCTGGTTCTCGGTAAAACGTAAATAATTCGACAAACTTAATTTAGTTCTACACTATTTCTGTTCGTATATGTTTAAACTGAAGGATAAGAAACACTGGATTTTTCTTTTGCCATTTCGGTTCCATATTTAAGCAAAAACCTCCCAGTTTTGTTTACAATTCTTTTTTCAGCTGTTTCACTTTATATAATGTCTAACAAAATATACTGAAACTATTTTAAAGGAGATTTTGTCCATGATACTAAACAACTTTCCCTGCATATCGAAATATGAAAATTTTTTGCTTTCTATAGAAACTCTGATCATCTGAACGGTCAACTTATATGGGAGGTCAACAAATGTTTTCTATATTTCGCTACATGATCTAAAATAGACTAAAATAGTTTCAGTATATTTTGTTAGACATTATATAAAGTGAAACAGTGATTATATATAGTAAATTCAACTTTAGAATAGTTTCAGTATATTTTATTAGACCCCGTATAATTTTGATAATAAAGTTTTTCTATTATTTATTTATTGTTTTAATTGTATATATTTATGTTTTTTGCTATAATGGACATAATACTTTATTGATTATTTTATCCACAACTAATGGATTAACATTTTTTATGTAGAGCGTCCGTGATCAGAATTAATGTAAACTAGGTCGGTAAGGTTTGTATAGAAAAATAATTTCGGGGTCTCTGCCCCTTCAGTCAAAGTTGGGTTTTATGCCTGTATTTCATCTTTCTTACAAAGTTCATTACGAATAAATACGTATTTATAAAATTACTAAAAATCTGACTGAGTAAAAAAGTCTAATGTAATAGTTACCAACGCTAAGGAACTTGATTTCACGTAAAAAAAACCGCATTAAAATCGGTATATTCGTTCGAGCGCTTCGGTGACACAAACAGACAGACAGACCGACAGACATTACCGTGAAACTTACAATACGTCTTCCTAGGCGGGGGTTCTTAAAATATACTTCCTCGATGTAATTGATTTGGAGCCAAAAACACGCAATTTTTTTTTTTTTTTTATGTCCATATTGTAACTTTCTAGACAAAATCCGAGCGTGCCAAAGAAAAGCAAATACTTACGTACACACCCTCGAAAAACCTAACCCTCCTAGCGCATACGGGTAAAGAGTATAGATAATATTGTGATAACATGTTCTAGAAACTGTTTATTTCAATATTTTACAAAATAAATTTCCAACAAAGTCACGTTTATTTTCTCAAGTTGTTTATTTGGTTTTATTTCAATGTCCATCAGTTTCCACGAAGAGAACTGTACTAAAAGCCGATCAAATGAAGTTAGTCCGACTTGTAATGAACAAACTTACGTTTTTGCTCGAAGCACCTCGTTTGCAATTCCAATTGGCTCCCGGCCTAAAAAAATAAATGCGACAATACAAATCAATTTGGTGGAATTAACGCTAATGTTGCCAACTCGAGAATTAGCACATTTTATGGGATTCTGAATGTGCAGTAAAGCCCTTTTACATACTGCAAGATTTGCCTGTTGCATTTTCAACTATTTTTATAATAATAATAAATATATAGGGACAAATTACACTGTAAGAGCTAGCCTGAAAGTAAGTTCGAGGCTTATGTTATGGGATACTAACTCAACGATACTTAATTTTTTAACAAATACATACACGGTGATTTTTTATTGGTTTTGGAGCCAAAGGCCACTTAATAAGAATCGTTAGTAAGATCTAATTAGCTAGTCAAAATAAAAATTCAGAACCAAATATTTTTGACTAAAACTCGAAAGTAAAATCGTGAGATCAATATGTAATGCGGCCGCCGGCCGGCCGCCGGGGTCACACGAGTTCACGCGCCAGTTTTGGACGAATGTACTACGTGGTTTCGATCGAAAATCATTTTTGTAACTTTTTTGTCTTATGTCATACACAAATTTGGATTACGTATATGGATAGAGTAATTTATTTACTATTCGACATTTTCTTGTCCAAAACCAATAAAAAGTCAGCGTGTATATAAATAAACATCCAAGACCCAGGACAATTTGAAAAAGACCATTTTCCAACTTGCTCTGACCGGGGATCGAACCCGGAACCTCTGGGTGGCGGACTAGTATTGTGACCACTTACTACGCCACGGAGGTTGTAAATTTCAAATTTTAATTGATACCGGTCTAGAAAAATAAAAACCTACGACATTTATAAAAATCAATTTGGTACAAATGGGTACTTTCCTTGGTCAAAAATAAATTGTTTGGTACTGCTGAAAATAAAACGTGAGAAAATAATGTCAGTTGTCATGATCTTATCAATTTTCAATGTGACTTTAGATTTATTATTGCAGAAAAACTGATATTAAGAGCGCTATTTGAGTCCAAGAAACTCTGACGTCACTAGCCTGTATTTCATACAAACCCCATAGGAAATGTTTGTTTTGACGTTTAGAAATGATTATCTGATTAAATTTGTTGAAAATTAGCGGATTACCGCTAATATTGCCTACTTGAAAATAAGCATTTTTTTTAAATATATATTTAGGGACAAATTACACTGATTGAGCTAGCCCCAAAGTAAGTTCGAGACTTGTGTTATGGAATACTAACTCAACGATACTATATTTTATTACAAATACATATATAGATAAACATCCAAGACCCAGGACAATTTGAAAAAGGCCATTTTCCAACTTGCCCTTATTTATTTATTTTTATTTTTTATTTTATTTATTTTTATTTTATTTATTTTTATTTTATTTTATTTTATTTATTTATTTTATTATTAAAAAAAAAAGTTCGATCGAGACTTGTGTTATGGAATACTAACTCAACGATACTATATTTTATTACAAATATATAGATAAACATCCAAGACCCAGGACAATTTGAAAAAGGCCATTTTCCAACTTGCCCTGACCGAAAATCAAACCCGGACTGCTGGGTGGCGGACTAGCATGGTGACTAATACGCCACGGAGGTTGTCATTGTTTTTTTTGTTGATAGAGTTGTTGATTTTAAAATTAAGGACCTTTTAATAAATTTTTGCCTGTTGCATTTTTATCATCATCATCACTTCAGCCGCACAACGTCCACTGCTGAACATAGCCCTAACCCTAAGGTTTTTAAATTGACTGATCTAGAGTGGCCTGCATCCAGCGCTTTTCAGCAAACTTGGCGGTCACATCGTCTGATCGCAGTTATAAAGTAAAAAAGTAGTTTATTATCTCTAAAAATCTACAAAAACATGTAACATATAACAATGAAAACAATAAATACAGATTTTGGAGTGAAGATTGGAGGAGAATGGAGCCTGATAAAAGCAGGGTCTATATCACAGTAGGAGCTCGAGTGCTACCGCCTCTGGACAGTTATAAGAAGTTATATTCTACACAACATTGTTTTGTGGCGTAGTGGTCACCATGCTAGTCCGCCACCCAGAGGTTCCGGGTAAGACCTCGGTCAAGACAAAATGGAAAATAGCCTTTTTCAAATTTTCCTGGATCTTGGATGTTTATCTATGAGTGTATTTGATATAAAATATAGTATCGTTGATTTAGTATCCCATAAAAAAAGCTTCGAACTTACTTTGGGACTAGCTAAATCTGTGTAATTTGTCCGTACTTATACTTTCTAGTAATCTTTTTACTTTTAAGGTATTCTTAGTCAGAGCGTTGGCAACACTGCAAATTCATAATTCAGAAAACTCCCAGAACAGGAGACATCAATTCAGTTTCCTGCTCCGGCTGTCAAAACTTTACTCTAATTGCACCATTACCGGGAGTCGGCCTGGATCTTCAGATAATTTACGGCAAATTTACAGAATTCGGCTTTGATGTGTGACGGAGGTAATCTGCAAGAGAAGTTTGCACAAACAATATTTAACAGGGTTTAGAAACGTGATCAAAGAGGCTGTTATTTGACAATTTCACGGGAACTTGAATAAATTAATGAAAATGCATCGATACAAAAGTTAAACAATATTCTATAATCGAGAATATTTATACACTCTGTGTGGTATCTCGCAGAGTAGAATAGGACCACTCTAAGACTTTCTGTGGATGTCGTAGAAGGCGACTTAGGAAATACAAGCTAAACAAAGTTTATAAAACTCAATAAGGCCTGTCCAATCCGTCTGGCCAGCGTGGAGATGTAGGCCAAATCCTCTGGCTGCTCTGATCAAGTATGGCTCTGGTAGTACAGAGAGGGTCGTGCTTCTGCAGTGGAGACTAAAAAACACCTGATGATGATGTATATTTATACATAGGTACAAAGGGCGCCCTTATCGTATAGAGGCTGGAGGATCAAGGTCGTTCAAAGGGCTATGGAGAGAGAAACACCAAACATAGTCCCATGCTCGGTGTTTCTCTACGCGGTCGAATCAGAAATGAGGGGATTCGTGTAGAAGAATAAAGGTAACCGACACAGCCAAGCGGATCAGCTCATCGCAATGGCAGTGGGCGGAGTAGGTAGTGCGAAGAACCATGGCATGAGGCGGAATTAACTGCCTCCGTGGTATAGTGGTTAGAGCGTTCGACTTATACCCGGAGGTCGCGGGTTCGATTCCCGGCGGGGGCAACGACTTCGTGTTTTTGTCCTAGTTTGGTTAGGACATTGTAGGCTGATCACCTGATTGTCTGATAATTAAGATGATTCGTGCTTCGGAGGGTACGTTAAGCCGCCGGTCCCGGTCACTGTCTTTGACACTGGTCGTTATCTAAAGAACCATTTCAGAGGCCTTAAAGGCGGTTTAAAAACTCTGACACTAGTGTTAGTGACTAACACACACGATAAGAAAGAGAAAGATGAGGTTGAAAAGTTCTCAAATGGCGGTCACATACCGGCAAGCCAGTCAGACGACCTGAGAAAGGTTGCAGGAAGGCGCTGGATGTAGGCCGCTTTTGATCGGTCGTTTTGGAAATCCTCGGAGGATATCTATGTTCTATGTTTTTTTTTTTCCAAATTTAATGAAATGCAGTAAATTGATTCCTTTATTTAAAAAGGGGGTAAGAACAGATCCTGGCAATTATAGACCAATATCGATTCTGCCAGTTTTGAGCAAAGTGTTTGAAAAGATAATGCTTAATCAAATGCAACATCACTTTATCACCCATAACCTTTTTCATAGCCAGCAGTTTGGTTTTACTGGAGGGAAATCGACCACTGATGCGGGGGTAGCGCTCGTTACTCAAATTTACAACGCATGGGAAAACAAGAACGATGCAATCGGTTCTTTTTGCGATCTCTCAAAAGCGTTTGACTGCGTAGATCATCCAACACTTTTGCTCAAATTCCGTCAGTACGGTTTTGACGATAAATCAATAAACCTCATTCAATCATATTTAACGGATAGGCTTCAGACTGTTGACATAAATGGCATAAAGTCAAACGGATCTCTCGTTAAAATGGGAGTACCTCAAGGTTCTATCCTGGGACCGTTCCTCTTCTTAGTGTACGTCAATGATTTGCCTTACGCGGTTGAGAAACAAGCTGGCATTGTGTTGTTCGCCGATGACACGTCTCTTATTTTTGAAATAGACCGTCATAGCGAAGATGCTACTTCGGTGAATAACACCTTGACGGCCATTTCTAACTGGTTTTCAGCCAATAACCTTATGTTGAATGCAAACAAGACCCAATGCATTAGATTTAGTCTTCCTAACGTGAGGCAAGCCAATGTTGATGTGCTACTGAACGGTCAAAAATTAGATCTCGTTGAAAATACTACTTTCTTGGGAATCACAATAGATTCAAAACTTCAATGGGGTGCACATATCTCTAAACTCGCTAATAGGCTTAGCTCAGCGGCTTACGCTATTAGGAGAATCAGACAATTGACAGATGTGGCAACTGCTAGACTAGTTTACTTTAGTTACTTTCATAGTCTGATGTCTTATGGGATTCTTCTATGGGGGAGTGCAGCTGATATACAGACTATTTTTATTTTGCAAAAAAGGGCAATTCGTTTTATTTACGGTTTAGGATCAAGAGACTCCCTAAGAGATTTTTTTAAGAAAATTGATATACTTACTGTACCATCCCAGTACATATTTGGAAATATAATGTATGTAAGGAAAAATATTGCCTTGTTTAATAAAGTGGGTGATTTTACGGATAGAAACTTACGTAATATAAATGATTTATTTACTCCGTCCTATAGGCTGAAAACAGTTAGTAAGTCGTTTATGGGAAACTGTATAAAGTTTTATAATAAATTGCCAGAATCGGTTCTTAGTATGCCAGATAGAAAATTTAAAGTTTATGTTAAGAAAGTACTCTGTGATAAAGCTTATTACGGAACCGATGATTACCTTAGAGACAAAAATGTCTGGCTTGAGCTTGGCGCAGGTCCCTCTTAAAGGTTTGTATTTGTACATTCAGAAATGTCATAATTTAAGATCATTCTGTACATGTTTTAGTACAAAATTTACAAATTGACATTAATTTTAAACTTGACATCATGCTTAATTTATAATTATGACATAACAATGTATTCTCAGTCCACATATCTAATTTTAATACCAGTATTATTGTAAGTTGACGTTATTGGAGAAAATGCTGCAGTACAGTTTGTTACCGTTTCTTCTGTACTTGCGCTTTGGAAGCGGCAGTAAACTTAGCTATAAGTAAATGATCTGACGTCAACATTTACCTTATAAGAAATCGAAAGGAAAAAAAGTGACAATTATCAAGTGATACAAATATCCAAAGATAAATAAATGAATTTGACTTTGACTTTGACTTTGTCCAGCTGTGAACTTCCTGTGGCTGATATAATGATGATCGTATTATTATCAGTCATTGTGACCGCGAAACTCTAATATCATATATAAGGTTACTTTTAATTATACATTTTTCTGGAATTCATTAAGGTAGTGCTATCTACAATTCTGTTTAGCTGTTTTTGCGTTATGATTTACTAACATTTAAACAACAAAACTCCTAAGCACTTTCGCAATAGAGGTACTGTCGCGAACGAGATAGATGTAGAATATTCGCGAGTAAGAACTCTGCTGGCGAGATAGACTTAGAATGTTCGCGAGTGGAATCATGCAAGCGAAACTAGGCCTTATATTCTTACAGCATAAAGGCTAGAGTTCTTTGAATGGTCGTCGGCTTAGTCGCACTCATACATACATACCGGCGTCTCGATGTTTCCCGTCAATCGAAATACATTCGTCAAGTAATGAGAATATTCGAGAAAAGTGTAGACCTCTGTATCGGCGCATATAAAAAGGCGATCGAGTGCGCGTCCCGCCAGTTCAGTACGAGCTACGAAAGCGATAACTTCGAAGCGAACCGAAGCGAAGGATACCTACCTCAGTGCGACAAGTGGACCTGGACCTCAGCTGCTACGCGACTTGGACTTGGACATCAGGAAGACTATCTTCACGTGTCAACCTTTGGGTTCCGTAGTGAATAAAAACTCTCATACGAACTTTGGCGTTTTTCTCCAAATCTCGAACCCAGTTTCGTAACAGTACTAATGAGCGGGCAAAAACGTTTTATACGTTAAGTTGAATATTATCTTACAGCGACAAGATAGAATATTGAACAAATATAAAATACCTAAGGAATGTACGTAAGTACATTTTCATTCGGTTTTTAGTATTTTTATGTTAGTCTTTCTATTTGTATTTATTTTACTCAGCAAACATGGTTATTAACTAAATGTTTATTTTGTTTATTGACTACAAAGACATCTTACAACCTTACACGCTTCGCGACTCTGGATTGCTTTGCCTGTCAAAAACCTTTCTACAAAATTTTCTTTCAAGAGGAGAGTACAGTGTCTCCTAATAGGTCTTTATTTTGATTGTTTGTTACCAATCAACGTCGACGTTTTTATGCCACTATGGTCACCAATCCAAGTGCGGACCACGTCCGGTGTCGCTTAACTTGCGAAAGCGCTAGTAATGCGCACTCCTGCCGGGCTACTGAGCTTCTCATGGCCCATTAGAAATAAAGACGTCATAGTATACAGTATAGTACATTTAAAATAAGTTAGAAATAGCTTCCTTAACGCCCCGCCAAGCATCCCAGACGTCAGTTTTAATATTCACCAGACGTGCATATAAATCGGAAATTATTAGGTACGAGTTCCAGAACTGTGACGTCATAGCTGTTATCATAATATGCCAATGCCGAGGTTGACCCAGGTCACAGCATAAGTTAAATAAAGTCGTGATAATGACGATGCACACATATTATTACACTAAGAACTGAAAAAAAAAATGTTTGCCAGTAGCAAAAATTTTTGCTACATTTTACAAAAATCGAGTGACTGCTGAACTAGGCTACTAGTAGTTAAAATGTGTTTTAATGAAAACTACAAATTTCTGCTAATTAAAACAAAAGTTTGGTATTTAATAAACAAGTTGCAAGTAACAAAACTGGTTCGGCTATCACTTTTTTTCAGTTTACATATGTACCTAATAAAGAAGTTAGACAACCAATGTGTGTTACCAGTGATGACTTATGACTCTGAAACGTGGTCCCTTACTATGGGTCTCATAAGAAGGCTCAAGGTCGCTCAACGCGCTATGGAGAGGGCTATGCTCGGTGTTTCCCTACGTGATCGAATCAGAAATGAGGAAATCCGTGGGAGAACAAAAGTCACTGACATAGCCCAGCGGATTAGCTCGTTGAAGTGGCAGTGGGCGGGACACATAGGGCGACAAACCGATGGCCGATGGGGCAAAAAGGTTCTTGAATGGCGACCGCGTACTGGCAAGCGAAGCGTAGAGCACCCACCTACAAGGTGGGTGCTCTACGCTTAACCACCTACCAGGGTCGCTGGAAAGCGCTGGATGCAGGCCGCACTTGATCGGTCATTTTGGAAATCTTTGGGAGAGGCCTATGACCAGCAGTGGACGTTATGCGGCTGAAATGATGAAAGAAGTTAGAAACAGCTCCCTTAACGTCCGCTAAGCATCGGACGGGAACTTTCTTTCACGTTAAAACCGCATTGAAATCGGTCCATCCGTTCGAGCCTCAGACAGATACACAGACATACAGAAATTTTAACACAGTTACTAGGCCCATGACTGTTCTTGCGTGTTTAGTGACCTGAATTTTCTATTAAAAGCAGCTTAACATACAAAGGCATTAACTTTGATCCTCGACACCGGATAATTAGAGCTAGGTACCTATGTCGATATCGGAACCCTTACTATGGGAATACAGATGCTTTTGACTCATTTCCTTTCCCATACAAAAAAAAAATGAGTCACAAAAAAAACGTAAAATACTTTAGAAATAGTGTTTAGATAATCTGAGTAAAACCGCGGACGGACAGACATTTAATTTTTGTTGTCATTTTTTACTACGGAACCCTAAAAACGAGTCGCCATAAAATGTAGTGCTTAAGCCGTATATTGCTTGCGACGATACGGATAAAAAAGATGGAATTCGTGATATGAAACGTGAGCATCTCTTTTCGCGAAACGAGTAGAAATTATGGATTGCGTTATTCTTATGATTTTGAAGTTCAATAAAAGAAGTTCAAGCAAGCAAGAAATATAATATATGTATACATCGGTCTAACCAGCTAAGATGTAGCATCGTAGACCGATTTAAATGTGATTTTTAAGGTGAAAGCAAATTTCCTTGCAGTGATTCTTAGCTTGGTTTTATGGAAATCGATTCAGTCCTATAAAAGTTAGTGGGGGACACGCTTGAAAGTCAGAGTTTTCCCTCGCATATAATAGATGGCGCTACGGATATCAAGTCACTAGGTTAGAGACTAGATGGCGTTCTTGACAGTCGGGGTATTTTTTTATTTGCAAGCAAATGAAATCGTTATTTCTATTTTCATCTGTTTTTTCTTTTCTCCCAGAACAGCATAGAATAAATATATATACCTAAGGTCTAACAAAGTATACTGTTACTTTTCAGTCTGTGATACTGAACAATTTTTCCCAAGGAACGAATATGGAAATATAAAAAGCAATTTTTGGCCTCCCTTACAAGTTGACCGATTCGAGTTTGTACGGAAGCCAAAAAATATTAGAACGAAGTTCCTTATCGCGCGTTGCGAAAGGGGGCTAGACGGAAAAAATTAAGACCAAAAGTTGTAACGACACTTTTTGCTTATAGTTGTAAGCCGTGCGGCGTGCGCGAGTTTCTCTGTCTGTCTTTCTCTCTCTCGAACTTCGTTCCATCAGGGTGTCCCTTGACAGCTCTCAAGTTTTTGGAACGTAGTTCCTAATCGCGCGTTGCGAAAGGGGGCTAGACGGAAGAGTTGTAACGACACTTTTCGCTATAGTTGTAAGCCGTGAGGCATGCGCGTGTTTCTCTCTCTCTCTCTCTCTCTCTCTCTCTCTCATACAAAGCAAGCCAGTTATTTTCGTTTCGTCTTTCTATTTCGCATGAACAGTGTGGTGCCACGATTATTTTTGTTGAGTGTAAAAAGGTTTTTTGTACATAACATAATAACTTAAAAAAAATATATTACAATTCCCTTACTAATTAATCGTAAGGAACTTCGTTCCATCCGGGTGTCCCTTGACACTACCTCTCAATATTTTTTCATTTTTGGGGATTTATTCATAGCGAAAAGCTGTTTAGTATCATGAACTTAATTGACCCTAAAAATTATTTCAGTATGTTTTGTTAGACCTTATAAATAGCCTTTAACAACCTACTGTGAGAATAGGCTCCCTCTATAAGGGTGGAAATTTAATGCTTTCGAAATGAAAGACACGAAACAAATGTTCCCGATTCGTTTTATCTACGTTCGTGAGATTGTAAAGTGCGTATCGACACACGCAGAATACTAATTCGGCGGTACAGTCCGGTAGCAATATCTATAGCACAAGTTTATTTTCCAGGCAAATTATAAAACTCCCGAATGTCTAGAACGCCATCTAGCGATGAGTAGCGGAACTAGATATTTCAATTGGATATCAATTGAAATATCTAGTTCCGCTACTCAGTAGCGCCATCTCTTATTTGCTGGGTAAATTAAAAACTCCGATTTGTAAGCGTTAACTCTTAAATATAGCTAAGAACGATCTTTCTGTCACGTAAAAAAACGCATAGAAATTGGATATCAGGTTCAACCGGTAATACACTGACAGACAGATTTAAAGACAAGCATCAAACATATAACAACCTTCTTTTTTGTCGCGTGTTAAAAATAGGCATTTTTTTATTACATTTTTTTTATTAGTATGAAGTAAGCAGGTTGCCGTGTGGTTTCCGGCAGAGTAGAATAAGGCCATTCCAAGTCCTTCCGTGGATGTCGTAGAAGGCAACTTAAGAAAACGAGCTAAACGAAGCTTATAAAACATCAACGAGAACTCTCCAACCCCTCTGGCAGCGTGGAGTGTAGGCCAAGTCCTCTGGCTGCTCTGGCCAAGTATGGCTCTAGTAGTAAAAAGAGGATCGTGCTCCTGCAGTAAAGTCTAAACAGACCTGAGATGATGGATAAAAAATGGCACTTCGAAAAAAATATTTCCTTGTCAGAGTTAAAATAAAATGGCTAAGTTAATAACAGGCAGAATGTTGATAAAATTATATTCTACGGAAATAAAGACTTTCAAATTTCCATTTTTTGTCTATATACGTCTATAACAAATTCGTACGTAAATGGGTCTAAACCCATGCTGGTCTGGGAGAAACGAAAATACTTAGAATGTACCAGCTGCTTCTCTTCCCGCGCAGATCGTAAGAGCCGATCGAGGGAATGGGCAAAAATGCGAATCATTTTAACAGGCGATGCGGCTAGCAACCCGTCACTGTATTGATTGCTTTTCCATCTTCTCGCCCACCATGACGCTAAAAGTGGCTTTTGGGTCTTGCGGCCCTGGGCTCTGCATAGAGCCGCAAGACCTTAAATGCTGTCTGCCCCATTAGGGATAAAGACGTGATAGTATGTATGTATGTATGGGTCTAAATAAACCGTGATAATGGTACAAAAAACACATGATAAATATTAAATTGGTACTGGCTACTTAATCACTGCCTTGGGGTCCACTAACGAAAACACCGGTATAAGATAAAAGTATCTGTATTAAAAACTCAATGGTACAAATAAACTAGCAAACATAAACCCTTTCTTACAAAAATAACCATATCTAGTTTCAATTCGGTACAACGCCATCTAGTGATAAATTATGAAACTAATTCGACATTTCGCCCACCAAGAACTCTGTTCTTCTCTTATACGCTTCTAAGCTGCTGGATCTACCATCTTTGGTATGAGTTCTCTTCTCGGGGTAATATTATTAGTTTTGAAACAGGGCGTTTGAAATATGATGTTTTAGTTTTTAAGGTAACTACTCTCACTTCACCATCAGATCCCGGGTGTATATCAGTTATTCGGCCCAGTAACCATTTTGCCGGAGGTAAGTCGTCTTCTCTAATTAAAACTAAGTCTCTTATTCTCGGAGGTTCTGTTTTGGATTGCCATTTATATCTTTGTTGTAAACCATGTAGATAATCCTTTGACCATCTGTTCCAAAAGTGTGTTGTCATCTTTTGAGTGAGTTTCCATCTTTGTAAAGGGCTGATCACTTCATTCACATCATGTTTTCTCTCTGGTAAAAGAATTAATGGCTCTCCTACCAAGAAATGTGCTGGAGTCAATGGAGTTAAATCATCTGGATGTTCACTAATTTGGCAAATGGGTCTGGAATTGACACAAGCCTCAATCTGACACAAGACGGTTGACATTTCTTCAAATGTGAGTGTTGATTCTCCAATGGTTTTTAATAAATGTGTCTTCACTGCTTTGACTCCGTTCTCCCAAAGTCCTCCGAAATTTGGACTTTTTGGAGGGATAAAATGCCATCTTGTTCCATCATTCTCTAGCAATTCAGCAATTTCTTTGACTACACCAGACATACTTTGACTAAACATTTGTGTCAGTTCGTTAGCGGCACCAACAAAGTTCAAGCCGTTGTCACTCCACATATCTGAGCAGTGTCCGCGGCGTGACACAAATCTGCGAAATGCTGCGATGAATCCTGGTGTAGTGAGATCACTTACAGCTTCCAAATGAATTGCCTTTGTTTTCATACATACAAATAGGGAAATGTATCCCTTGAATGATTTTTGTCCTCTACCCTTTGATACTCGCATCTGAATAGGACCAGCAAAATCAACCCCACATGCTTCAAAAACTCTTCCAGGGTTGATACGTACACTTGGAAGTTCGCCCATCAGTGGTTGTTTTGGTTTGCTGTTGTATCTTATGCACCGTATGCATTTGCGAATATATCCCTTCACAGACGGTTTTAAGCCAATGATCCAATACCGTGATCTTAGATAGTTCATGGTAGAAGCTGTTCCACCGTGCATCAATCTCTCGTGGGCGTCCTTGATCAACAGTTCTCCCAGGTAAGTTTTATTTGGTATTATTATTGGATGTTTTTGATCATGTGATATACTGGCTGCTTGTAACCTGCCACCTACGCGTAACAATCCATCTTCATCTATGTATGGTGTGAGGGATATTAATTTACTTCTGTTTTTAACCTTTCCTTTTTCTTTCAGGTCTTCGAGGTCTTCTTCGAATTCCTTTCGCTGAATCATTTTTATGCAAGTATCTAAAGTTGTCTTCATTTCATCTGCGGTAAGGTAGGTTGGATATTTTTCTCTTATTTCTGGTTTTACCTTCAGGTTGAGGAATCTTCGGCAATAGGTAATTACTCTAATCATTCTTCTAAGTGTAGAAAATCTTTCTAATATTGATTGTTCTTCCGGTTTGTTAAAAAATACTAATGTGGTTTGTTTTCTTTCTTCTAGTTTAGTTTCTGGTACATTTCCTTTGTTTGTTTTTAGGATTTTTCTGCTCATCCACTGAGGCCCTTTCCACCACAGCTGGTTGTCTTTCAATTCAGAAGGTTCGACTCCACGAGATGCAATGTCAGCTGGATTGTCTTTCGACGCTACATGATTCCATCTGTCATTATCTAATCGCGTTTGAATTTCAGTAACTCGATTGGCTACAAAGGTTTGCCATTTTATGGGTTGTGATTGTATCCAAGCTAAAGTAACAGTCGAATCTGTGTAAGCATAGACTTGATGTTTGGGAATCTTCAAGAGGCTTGCAGCTTCAGCCAGAAGTTTTGCCAAAAGAACTGCGGCGCACAACTCCAAACGAGCCACCGAAATTTGCTTAAGAGGTGCTACTTTTGTTTTACTTTCCAATATTGTTACATTGACTTCATCTCCTTGAATTACTCTCACATACAAAACTGCTGCATATGCTAATGTTGATGCGTCAGCAAATCCAACAAGCTCAACTTGATCGTTGTCAGGGTGAGTATGAATCCAGCGGTCTAGCTGTATATTTTGTAAAGTAAGTAATTCTTTTCGAAACCCTAGCCATTCTTCCCGAAGATTGACCGGTATCGTTGTATCCCATTCTGCATTGGAAAGCCATAATTTTTGTATGAGTACTTTGGCTCTAACGATGACTGGAGCAAGCCATCCGAACGGATCAAACAAACGGGCGACGTCTGACAAGATGCTTCTTTTAGTGATTGGTGAAGTTGGCTCAGGTAAATGCACAGATATTTTAAATTTGTCATCATCTCTATCCCATGATATGCCCAGAATTTTTATAATTTTATCAAACTTTATTTCATATTGTTGTACTTGATCCTTAGTTTCTTTTATTGTGTTAAGTAGATTATTAGAATTACTAGACCACTTCTGTAAATTGAAACCGGCACTTCGTAACAGATCGTTCACTTGGCTGTATATCTCTGTAGCTTGAGCCTCACTGTGTGCGCCAGTCATCAAATCATCCATGTAGAATGAGGATTTAACTATTTCAGCGCCCAACGGATATTTATGCCTTTCGTCTTCAGCCACTTGATGTAAGGTTCGAACTGCGAGATATGGAGCGCACGCAGTACCAAAAGTAACGGTAAGTAAATTGTAAGATTTGCAGTCTTCGTGTGGATCATCTCTCCAAATAATTCTTTGATAATTTGTGTGTTTTTCAGAAACTAAAACTTGACGATACATCTTTTCAATATCACTCACTAGCGCTATTTTGTGTTGTCTCCAATCAGTTATTAATGTGCGTAAATTTCTTTGCATTACAGGACCAGTAAGCAGCGTATCGTTTAATGACTGTCCTTTAGAACCCTTTGACGAGGCATCAAATACAACTCTCACCTTAGTTGTATCTTTATCATTTCGGATAACTGCGTGATGGGGTAAGTAAATGACATCTTTTTCTTCTACATTAGCCAACGTCATGTGTCCTAGTTCTTCATATTCTTTGATAACTTTTGTATATTCTTCTTTTAGTTTACTGTTTTGTTGTAGCTTTCTTTCTAGTTGTAAAAATCTTGAAGTAGCTATCTCCTTTGTCATACCACATTTTTTCACTGGCGTTATTATATCTTCTTTAAATGGTAATTGTATCTTGTATCTTCCAGATTTTGTCCTTACTGTAGTTTCCTTGTAGATGTCTTCACATCGTTTCTCTTCCTTTGTTAATTTTCTTTCACAGGTAAGTACCTCATTTTCTACTTCCCAGAATCTTTTGAGTATTTCATTTTCACATACACATAGATGTAAGCTAATAATTTGTTTTTGTTTTTCAGGTTTTGTATTATTTGTAGTATCGCCAGAAAGAATCCATCCAAGAAGTGTTTTTTGAGCTATAACTCCCGACGGACTCTTTTTCAATCCAGTTTCTATGATTTGACTGTATATCTCTGCGCCTAGCAGAATATGTATTCTGTTCGGTGTGTTGTATGTCGGATCTGCTAGTGTTAGTCTCTCCAGCTCAGGCCAGTTAGAAACTGTGATTGATTGTGAAGGTAAGTAATTTGTAATTGATCTTAGAATGTAAGCTTTAACCAGGATTGATTTGTTTGGGTTGTATCTAGACTGCAATTGTACTTCAACCATGTATTTGGTATGAAGTTGATTTCCTTCGCTCAATCCTGAGACCACGCCGCTGATTTTTGTTTTCTTCAAACCCATCATTTGAACTAAATCTTCTGTCACGAACGAGGCTTGTGATCCCTGATCAATGAGTGCACGGTAGACATGTGTTTGGCCATGACGTGAAGTTACATCTACCAGTGCTGTGGCTAATAGTATTTGACCAGGTTGATTTACTAAATGTGATACTATGTTTTGACTGGAGTCTTTATGACAATTCTCCCTTACAGATTCTTCTTTCCTCTCTGGATGTAATAGAGAATGGTGCTTCTTATGGCATATCCGACATGACGTATTCCGCATGCATTTGCTTGCCGAATGATTTGGTATTAAACAATTGAAGCATAAATTATTGTTTTGTACAAAGTCATGTTTTTCTTTATAATGTAGTTTAGCAAACTGCTTACATTGGTAAATGTAATGATCTTCCTTACAGAACGAGCATGAACCATTCTCTACAGCAGTATGAAATGTTTTGAATTTTGTTGATTTCGCAGAAGGTTCAATCATTTCAAGGGATCTAAATCTGTTTTCCATAAATTGTTTTAAAGTTTCGAATGATGGAAAGTCTTCTCTTTCAGCCGATACACTTTGTTCCCACAGGCGATGGCTTTCAGGATCTAGTTTGGAGACTGTCATATATATTAGGATAGTGTCCCATGTTTCTGTAGGAAGTCCTAGATTGGCCAATGAGCTCAGGCATTCGACAGTGGTATCTAACAATTGTTTGATTTGAGAAGCTGATTCCGTAGTTATATTTTTGATGTTGAATAATCTTTTAAAAATGCAATTGGATATGTATCTCTTGTTATTGTATCTATTTTTGAGGATTTCCCAAGCATGACTGTAATTTTGATTTGTTATAGGAATAGATCGTAGCAGTTGCTCAGCTTCACCTGACAGGCTGGATTTCAAATAATGCAACTTCTGTACCTGATCTAAGGAATCATTCGTATGTATGATGGAATTAAATAAATCATGAAAGGATGTCCATTCGGTATATTTTCCGGAAAAGTGGGGTAGTTTGATTTGTGGCAGTTTGATTTCAGTAGTTGTTTTCTTAGGTTCCGGCAAGGTAGATGTCTGCGCAGCAGCATTTAAGTCACTGAGTTTGGTTTTCAGCTCGCTTTTGTATGTGATGTATAATTCTTCACAGGTATCATACTTGTCCTCAGAGAAGTAACTAAGCTCGTTTCTTGTTTCTTTAGAAATGTTTGCTACTAAATGCTCATGTGAAGTTTTGAATTGTTTCCATGTCGCTTCTAGATTTTCCAAACGTGTGTCTAAATAACTCGGTGTTATTCGTGCTTTAGGACTTTTGCTATAGTTGATTTGAGCTTTCCTAATAGACTCCAATCTTTCATCTTGAAGATTAATTATTTGGTTAATCTTATCCATTGTTGACTGTTTATAGGTACTCAGTTAGATCAAACAAAGTAGTAGAATATTTCAATATAACTAATTATCAAAGTTAATAGTACTACGTTTGAAGTCTGCTCTAATATGACAAAGTTGAATAGTTCACGAAAACACAAATTATTCTAAGTCTTTCGCGAAAGGTTAATAACCACAACGAAATATTTCCAAGTCTTTTTCACTTTTAAAGTTAAGAACACAACGAAAAATTTTTCTAAGTCCAAAACACTTGTAATTTTTTCAAAGTTAATCTTTACAGAATTTTTCTAAGTCCAAAACACTTGTGATTTTTCAAAGTCAATGATCACAGAATTTTTCTAAGTTCAAAACACTTGTAATTTTTCAAAGTTTAATCACTGCAAATTTTATAAGTCTTTTAAATTTGAACACTTGTAATTTTTTACTCACGATTCTAAGTCCAAACCAATTCACACTGAAATCCAAGTTCCGTCCGAGTTCAGTCACTTAACACTTTACTACACAATGTCACTTAATTTTCGACCTTACACATCCGGCTCGAAGGACCAAAATGGCTACTTAATCACTGCCTTGGGGTCCACTAACGAAAACACCGGTATAAGATAAAAGTATCTGTATTAAAAACTCAATGGTACAAATAAACTAGCAAACATAAACCTTTTCTTACAAAAATAACCATATCTAGTTTCAATTCGGTACAACGCCATCTAGTGATAAATTATGAAACTAATTCGACAGGTACTTTCGTATTGGTTTTTTTTTTAATTAGCCTATATAGTATCCCTTTGTTGGGCAAAGGCCTCCCCTTCTTGCTTCCACGATTCACAATCCAAGGCAGCTTGCTGCCATTCACTCATGTAACATCCAATGTCGTCCCTCCATCTTTTCGTCGGCCTTCCCCTACGCCCCGGCGACTTTCGTATTAATACATACATACATACTATCACGTCTTTATCCCTAATGGGGCAGACAGAGCATTTTGGGTCTTGCGGTTCTATGCAGAGCCCAGGGCCGCAAGACCCAAAAGCCACTTTCAGCGTCATGGTGGGCGAGAAGATGGAAAAGCAATCAATACAGTGATGGGTTGCTAGCCGCATCGCCTGTTAACATGATTCGCATTTTTGCCCATTCCCTCGATCGGCTTTTACGATCTGCGCGGGAAGAGAAGCAGCTGGTACATTCTAAGTTTTTTTTATTTCTCCCAGACCAGCCTGGGAGCGTAGCGTTCGTATTAATACTAAAGGAAAATAATTTCAGTACCTCTCTGCTGAAGAAATTACGGCTGACATTACACAAAGCTTTGTGTTTGTCTTCAGCAGACGACGCCGGCTTTCAATACGACGAGGGTATTTTTTAATCTGTGTCTCAGCATTTTTTAGTTTGCCAAGAAGCCTGACCAAGAAGACAGTAACAAAATAAATAATGTTATTTAACATGTTGGGAGAAAAGCTGGTCTTTTTTTTAATTTAAGTCATTTAGTCTTAAAAATAATAAAGCGGCCAAGTGCGAGTCGGACTCGCCCATGAAGGGTTCCGTAGTAGCAAATAACATAATATAAAAGTCTTGTAGTATGTTTTTTTTTTAATTTTTATATTTGAGTCTGTTGGCGACAGGTCTGGCAACCTTTTTGCTTGGTTGCTAGGTAAAAATTGTATTCTTTTGTTATAACAATCTTGTCAAACACTGGCTAAAATAAAAGATTCAAAAAACATAAAAATATTATTTATCAGTAACATCTTGGTGTCAGAAGGTTAAATTTAAGAACCTATAATGCATACTCGAAGCCAAACAAGAAAAAATAATAACAAAAGGAGTGAGGCTAGTGCTGATTTTGGCTCGGTAGCCTCGGCAGTCTCGTCCGCTACAGTTCAGGCGCGAGTGCTCGCCGCGGAGGCCCAACATCTGCGCCGCATCACAGATTTAGAGCGCGCCGTGGCCGAGGCAGAGCATCGCGCACTCGTTGCGTCCATAGAGGCGCAAAGCAACGGGAGCCGGCGATCAAGTTGCCACAGCACCAGGATAGTACAGGACTGGTTAGAACGTGGAGATACAGGAAATGGTGATCCTATTGCTTTTTCATGCCCACCTCAGGAACCAAAGGAGACGTCGCACACTCTCATCCCAGCGTCCGTGCCCTACCAGGCACCTGTGGGCGCGATGATTGTGTCGCCTTTAGGCGTCGCCTCGTCTGCATCAGGGCAAGAGCTTCCAAATACGATCCCAACCTCACTATGTTTTACATCCGCATCGCTTCATCATGACCAAAATAATTTACATAAAACTACGAGTACTTATTGTCCTACTTATTTCAGTGCACCTATATATACGTTGGCGTCACAAAGTGGCACGTTCTACGCCACTGCGCCCGCTCCAGATCCCAGAGCCGTATGTACGGAGGTGCCCAGCTGCAGCGGAAGGCCTACCTGTCCAGCTGAAGTGGATACACATACACGTCCAAACGCTTATTATTGTTTTAATAAAAATATTAGCTCTAATAAAAATGACACTTTACAATTAGCTGAAGCCGTCGCTAAGATCGCCGTCGCTGCAGGTTCCCGTAGCGTTCCGAAGGTCAGTGTGAATTTACCTATATTTGACGGAAATAAGCCAACAGACTGGCTCTTTTTTAGAAGGGCATATCAAATCACCAGCCCTTCGTATTCGCCGGAGGAGAACTTATCAAGAATTGGTGCCGCTTTGAGAGGGCCAGCCCGTAACGCTGTAGCGGTCATGTTGGCAGCCGGGTCCGATCCGCTCGACGTGATAAGCTCTCTTGAGGTTGAATTTGCTAGGCCGGAACGCATTGTCCTAGACCAATTAGCCTTAATTAGAGCATTGCCTAGGATTTCCAATCAGGAGACGGCGAAGGAAATAAATGCTTTCTCATGTAGAGTGCGGCACTGCCTTGAAGTATTGCGGCTGCTCAATATGCCTGAGTATGCTTCCCCTGAGCTTTCCAACGAGATCGTAGGAAAGTTTACAATCACGTTGCGATCTCGATGGACATGCTTTGCATACGAAAGGGAGAGGGACCCTGTAAGAAAATTTCGCATGGAACTCCTATCCGAGTTTCTCAAGCTCGAGGCGGAGATCAAATCAAAATACGATTATATTCCCAACATAGTCAAACATGACATTGTCAATGTTAAACCTATCAGATGTCATGTCACAACAAATGACTCTATGCCTTCATCGTCTAATAAAGTTACAAATAATAAGGTTTGTAATAATAAGGTTTGTCTATTCTGTAACAAAGAAGGTCATATTACGATAGACTGCAAAACTTTTAGTTTGATTTCAATTGATGAAAGGTGGAAATGGGTAACCGACAAAAAAGTTTGCCACAAATGTTTCGTAAAAGGTATTCCCAGGACGGGATGGCGTCGTGCGGGTAGCGGACGTGCGCACGGGCGCAGGGGTGCTTCGCCGCCCTGCGCGAAAACTTGTAAAGCTGGACTTGTCGCCATAAACTTAAGACTTCTTTTATCACCAGGGGGGAGGATGTTGGCGACAGGTCTGGCAACCTTTTTGCTTGGTTGCTAGGTAAAAATTGTATTCTTTTGTTATAACAATCTTGTCAAAAACTGGCTAAAATAAAAGATTCGAAAAATATAAAAATATTATTTATCAGTAACAGAGTCTATTGAATGAAAGGTAAATTGCCGTTTATGATTTATGACGTATTAAAAAAAAACTACTTACTAGATATCGTTCAAACCAATTTTCGCTGGCAGTTTTTATGGTAATGAACGTCATATATATATATATTTTTTTTTTTATAATTCCCTTATTTTAGAAGTTACGGGAGGGGGCCCCCCCCACACTTTTTTCCACTTTGGAAGTGTCTCCCGCGCACAGTATTCGGTTTAGAAAAAAAAAATATTAGAAACCTCAATATCATTTTTGAAGTCCTATCCATAGATACCCCACACGTATTGGTTTGAGGAAAAATAAATTTTTGAGTTTCAGTTCTAAGTATGGGGAACCCCAAAAATTTATTGTTTTTTTTTTTCTATTTTTGTGTCAAAACCTTAATGCGGTTCACATAATACATCTACTCACCAAGTTTCAACAGTAAAGGTCTTATAGTTTCTGAAAAGATCTATAAGGGTTCCGTTTTTGCCATTTGGCTACGGAACCGTAAAAAGTATCTCTTCAAAAAGTGCGTCAAAGCTAAACACTTTAACTCTCAGTACGTGTGTGTAGGTGTGTTTTTTGGCTCCTAAGACAGATTAGTAAAAATAATGGTATACGTTTTTTTCGGATTAGAAAATATTGACGAAGATACAGCGCATTTAAATTTCGCGTGACGTCACGATATCGCTTACGATTTTTGGCCAAAGGTAACGCTGTATGTTTGTCAATTTTGAATACTTTGTTAATTGAAAGAATATTAGTTCTTTATTTTTGGATAATCTAGTTGACCGGCTAAATAAAATAATACATTTTTTACCCAGTCTTTATTCCTGTCCATAATGCGATGCTATGTATAGACACATCTACAGAAGAAAATGCGTAGTATAGACGCATGTAGGTATAGAAGTATCTGACACCAGTATCAGCCATATTCAAAAGAAATAAACACAATCGTTTTTATTGTAAACAATGGGCAAATACGAATTTTTACGCCTATTTTGGTACAAAAACGTAAGCTTAGTTCGTTTACGCAGTGAGAATAAATTATTGCCAACCAATATTAGGTTCATCCCGTGATTTATATAAGCAAATGACATTGAAATATGAGTGAACGAATTTTAAAAATATTGCGACGGTTTTGAGGTAAATATGTCTGATGTATCACCAGAGTGTGTTAAATTATCTCTATATGATGTGTCAGACAAAGTAAATACAAATAAACTTCGACGTTAGTATTAATATAAAGTTAATAAATGTTTTATTGTGTTACTTATTTTAGATTTTAAACGTAGATTAGGTCTACATCAATTTTTTTTTTGAAGCGACTCAAGATGATCGATATGAAAATGCGTTAACGATTTTTCCCGAAACCAAAGATAATATAATTACTAACGTAACAGATACCCAACGCCATAGAAACGATTGGAGAGCCCGTAAGCACGCAAAACTGGAGTTGCGGAGCGGCCTCTCAGAGATGGCAGCACACACGACTAGCCAAAAAGATGACGAAGAAAGTGTTGAATATACTTTTAAAAAATATATTGCATTTCATATAAGCCTTATTTAACTAATTAGAGCCCTACTTTATTTAAATAATAGTTATAAAAGATTTTTATGTTTCAATTTTTACATTAAAGCGCCATCTAGTTACAAGGAAAAGAAATAATAATGTTTATATGACGATGGGAAGGCATGCCGAAACTAATACTTGAATTTTTTGGTGTCCATGTTTCAAGGTTTCATGTTTCATGAAAGGAAAGATAATAAATAAAAAGCAAAAAAAAACAAAGATATAATTAAAATTTTTGTGTTAATCAAGCCCTAGATAACCCTTCAAATTATTTAATGAACTACTGTTTTTAGTTTAAAATGAGAACATGAACCTTTCTTGGCGCATTTGCTAAAAACGGCCACTTTTGGCGAATGAATTTTAAGGAAATAGATTTTAGAAATAATCAGGTTTTGGGGTGAATATGTCAGATAAAAACATAAATTATATTGTGAGTCAGATTTAAACATTTACACACAACAAAATAATATTGTAATATTTATTTCAACAATTTAAATATTCTAATCTAACAAACCACTTTGTTGCTTGTCTGCAAATAAATTGTAAATTCCCTCGTTTTACCGTTGCTGTAAAGCAAATATATCAGGACGCGTAAAGTCAATATATACTACGCAATCTTACAGGATTTTTTTGAAAACATAATATCCAATTTATAACGAGGTATGGCGTAATTTTTTTTAAAGGTATTAATATTTTTGGTAATAAAAGTTTGCAGACTGATATTTCAGTATTTTGTAAATAATTACAATAATTTTATTTTTCTTGCAGTTAGGATTTGCAGAAGCATCTAGTGAGCTACGTAGGTCATATATCATTACCTATTGTAAGTTACCTACATCATTTTAGCATTGGACAAATACACAAGATTTTTAAGGACACAAAACAGAATAGTCAAGTATGTATTACATAGCGTCATCTGGCTGCTCTGGTATTGCTCTGCTAGTACAGAGAGGGTCGTGCTCCTGCAGTAGAGACAAAAAGACCTGATGATGATTATAATGATGATGGTACTACATAGCTTTTATAAAATTGCAATAATCTAGACATACTCTTAGTTTGTTTTTTGTAAAACATTACTCAATATAATAAACCACGTTTAAATTTTTCAAAGCGAAAGTTGTACGATTTTCAAAGCAAATGTTGTACCGTACCGTAAAAAGGACCTGATGATGGTACTACATAGCTTTTGTTAATTGCAATAATCTAGACATACTCTTAGTTTGTTTTTTGTAAAACCTTACTCAATATAATAAAGCACATTTCAAATTTTCAAAGCGAACGTTGTACGATTTTCAAAGCAAATGTTGTACCGTACCGTAAAAAGGACCTGATGATGGTACTACATAGCTTTTGTTAAATGCAATAATCTAGACATACTCTTAGTTTGTTTTTTGTAAAATCTTACTCAATATAATAAAGCACATTTCAAAATTTCAAAGCGAATATTGTACGATTTTCAAAGCAAATGGTTGTACCGTACCGTAATCTACTGTGGTGCATTTTGGAAACACGCAATCTGCATTCGGAGCAATAGAGCAGGATTGCTCACAGTTCACTCGTTTGATTAAGTTGAGTAACCCGATTCGTATATCTGATGCTGCATTTTATTTAAAACGTTCTCGTAATTTTATATTTTGTTAGTTCATTGGGTACTATGTTTCGATTAAATTTTACGAGAAGTATGAGAATAATGACGAATCACCAGGAGGGAAACCAGTGACCGGTTGGTTTGGCGATGTTGTAAGGTTGGCGGGAATAGAATAAATATAAAATTTTATTACACCATAATTAACACACAAAAATCACAAGAACAACGCTAATAATGTCATCTCTTCCAGCCAACCTTTTTGTTTACGCTTACTGCTCTGGAGCCCCCTAACGGAAGAACCTTGCAACACCTTCATCACGTGACGAACGGTCAGCTGTCATGTGGTCAACCTATGAAGCTCTGTCTACCCCGTATGTGTGCATATTCTATTCGTCTGAATTGTTCCCAATATCTTTTTCCCTGACATTTGTAAAATTTTATAGGCAATTATACTCATCGATATTTCAATCAGATCACTGCATTTTCATTTATCACCAAAATCAACATCATTAACGGCAGATAACAACTCAAAAGAGAAATAGTATTTACACATGCCGATACACATGCCGAGAAACTTACATATTATTATATACAAAAACATAATTTTTATGAGTATAAATATTACATACTCATATTATGAATAAAATATTTAAATAGATACGATTAGTAACACTGAAAAGAACTGATTAGATATATTACAGGAATATAGAAATTTACTTCGGTAGACTAATATTTTATTCCATTCTTTATTATCCTAATAAAGAATGGCGCAAGAAAGGGAGGCTATGCCCAACAGTGGGTTGAATCCGCATCCGATTCAACTAACCAAGTCAAATCAGACACTTTTTCTAAACTAAGTTTTATTTCATTAACTGTACCGAAAATTTACTTTTCACGCTGTCATCTTCCCAAATTAACTGTTTTAAAATCCTCATCGTCATCAGGTCTTTTTGTCTCCACTGCAGGAGCATGACCCTCTCTGTGCTACCTGAGCCAAACTTGGCCAGAGCTGCCAGAGGTCTTGGCCTACACTCTCCACGCTGGCCAGACGGGTTGGAGAGGTCTCATTGATGTTTATAAGCTTTGTTAAGAGTGGCCCTATTCTACTCTGCCGGAAACCACACAGCAAAATCATTCTTCGTTTTAAAATCATTCTGGTTTAATTTTCGTGCACTTCTGTGACAGAGTTACTCGATGTCAAAGTAACTTAGCAATATGTCGACATCAAAACAGGAGGTTATCAATTCACTCGAATTTTTTACGTTCTTTTTTTATGTATGTTCACCGGTTGCTAGAAGACGCCTGGATCAACTAAACGATTATGAAGACGATTATTAAGAGATATTATAAATATCCTATGATAATAAAGATATATTTGAATCAGAAATTTGAATTTTGAAATTTGAATTAAAAAAAATAGTTTTTTGTTCGAAAGGACATACCCACTTGTTAGGTGTGTCCATACAAAATTTTATTAAAAGCAGTTGGAGTCGAAGTCAGTTTTTACTCTTGAAAAATTATTGTTTAAATCTACATATTACTTTACAATGAAATACGAACCAATACACGTTGTACCTATTAGAATAGTGATAAAAATATACATATGATTTAAAGTGCTTTTACGCTTCTGTAGTTGCAAAAGTTGTTTTTATATTCACTAGGAAATACTAAAATCTGTGCCATATATCCTGTTAAATCTATTACTAGTGCAGTGAACCAAACTACACTATAGAAAGAAAGATGCGACACATATTGTCTTTATTAGTAATGGGGACACAAAGATTTGGGTATCGTGGCTATAAGCGGGTATTCCTCGAAGCGCACGTAATGAGGCGCACCTGAAGGCTGCGTTTTCACTGAAGCGGAGCAGAGCGGAGAGGAGAGAAATTGAAATCTCCGCTCCGCTTCAATTCATACTGCGGAGCGGAGATTTCGAGCATTGTGATTGGTCAATTTCTCTCCTCTCCGCTCTGCTCCGCTTTAGTAGAAACGCAGCCTAAGTCACCGAGTAGGATTCGAACCCGTAACATCTTTCTAGCGGTCCGCATCCTTAACCGCTGAGCTAAAAGGACAGCGGCCGGTGCAATGAAATTAGCGACCATATTCTGCGTGGAAAGAAAAATGCATGAAAACTCGAAAACACGCGCTTTCCCAAACATAAGACTAATCTAGATCGATTGTTTACCCCTGAAAAACCCCATATACCAATTTCATCACACGATCACAGAAATGTATAAATATATATATATAAATATACAGTAATTGCTCGTTTAAAGGTAACTATTTCTCGGAGCGCACCTTTTATAAGTGAGTGCGCTTCAAGGCAAAATTTTAATATTTTTAATTGCTTTCGTCAGCAGTACTAAAATTTGCGCTTCGAGGCAAAGTTTGAATATTTTTGAGGTATTCTCGAACAGCATCTTTTAGTTGTGGTCACAATAGAAACTAAAATATTAAATTTTTATTCCTTGATTAAAAAAGGTGCGTTCTTCTGCTCCTATTTAGCCCTACTTAAGAATGTGGTGTAAAGAAAATTGTTGGCTCAGTACATTATTAAAAAGTACACGCATTTTTTCTCTTGTTAGCAAATAATGACGAAGGTACATTTCGCATTTTAATTTCTCGTGACATGAAGATCACATACGATTTTCACCAGAAGTTGACGTAAATCGTCCTCATTCCAAAACTCTGATGCGCTGTATTTTTGTGATTTTTCACCATTTTGCTAAACGAAAAAGTACAGATCCATCATCATCATCATCATCATCATCAGGTATTTTTGTCTCCAGTGCAGGAGCACCCGACCCGAGCCAAATTTGGCCAGAGCTGCCAGAGGTCTTGGCCTACACTCTCCACGCTAGCCAGACGGGTTGGAGAGGTCTCATTGATGTTTATATGCTTTGTTTAGCTTGTATTCCCTAAGTCGCCTTCTACGACATCCTCGGGAGTTCTTGGAGTGGCTATTCTAATCTGCCGGAAACCATACGGCAATAGATCCATTTTTGGAAAATCTAGTGGACAGACTAAAACAAATTATTTTTTGGAACGAAGTTCCTTATCGCGCGTTGGGAAAGGAAGCTAGACGGAAAAAATTAAGACCGAAAGTTGTAACGACACTTTTTGCTATATAGTTGTAAGCCGTGCGGCGTGCGCGTGTTTCTCTGTTTCTCTCTCTCTCTCTCGAACTTCGTGCCATCCGGGTGTCCCTTGACACCTCTCAAGTTTTTGGAACGAACTTCCTTATCGCGCGTTACGAAAGGAGGCTAGACGGATAAAATTAAAACCAAAAATTGTAACGACAGTTTTTGCTATAGTTGTAAGCCGTGCGGCGTGCGCGTGTTTCTCTGTCTGTCTCACTCTTTCCTAATTAATCGAAAGGAACTTCGTTCCATCCGGGTGTCCCTTGACACCTCGCAAGTTTTTTTTTCTACTCTGAATCCCTATTCTTTTCTGAAGTTATCCTTCCGCCACTAACTTTACTTTGGCCAGAACTATAAAAACTCTCGTACATAAACTGCTATGATTTATTAACACTTCACTATATCCATAAATCAGCCTTCCTAAAGCTGGATACAAATTTGTTACTAGTAGTACTAGTGCGCTTGTTAGTATTGCAATCTATTAGTTTTTGCCCTACTGCGCCAGGAGGATGATTATGTTTTTCAAGTGCATCTTTAAAGAAGGATCTAAGAAACACTAAACAAATTTATCAATCAATTAATTTATTATTTACTTTTTTTTTTGGACTTTATAATATTGTATTGTCACCCAACTTACACAAGTATGCAATATTTTAGCAAAATCAATTAGATTAAATATTAAGTATTTCATTTGAAATTAAACTAACAATAATTAAAATTAAATATTAAACTAAATTAAACTAACTAAAATAAACTTAAATACTAAAAATAAATTACTTATAAACGTATACAATTACAAATAAAAAATATCCCTTAAATCCTTCCCCTGCGGAAGAGTGCCTAGAAGGCTGGCAGCATTGCCACGTTGTATGGCAATGCTTATTCTTTGAGCGAAGTAATTACCAGCCCTCTGGTCACCTGATACCATATTTACTTAAATTTAGGCACATACAAATCTTAAAGTTTATCCTTTCCTTTTAAATTTTACTGACTTGAACTATATTGATTGATGGATTGATTTTTACACGCTGGTCTGGGAATAAAGGAAAACTTAACAGATGCTTCTCTTCCCGCGCATATCGTAGAAGCCGATCGAGGTAATATTCGTAAATGCTAATCTATGTTTTGAATCC
Organism: Acrobasis consociella; assembly: GCA_963555685.1. Classification (NCBI taxonomy): domain Eukaryota; kingdom Metazoa; phylum Arthropoda; class Insecta; order Lepidoptera; family Pyralidae; genus Acrobasis; species Acrobasis consociella. Next base: position 3,339,441 of record OY743107.1, read on the forward strand.
TTTTTCCAGCTTCTCGCCCACCATCATGCTAAAAAGTGGCATATGAATTTTGTGGCCCGGGGCACTGTTAGCTTATAACAGCAAAACCCAAATACTACTCTATCGGGGTAAAAGACGTGATAGTATGTATGTATGTATGATTGATTTATCAACCAATGTGTTTCCAAGATATACACGTATTAAGTTAATAAATATGCAGTGTGGTTTCCGGCAAAGTAGAAAAGGCCACTCCAAGTCTTCCCGTTGATGCCGCAGAAGGAACAACATTAACGAAACGAACGAAAAAACAACTTAGGAAACATAAGCTAAACAAAGCTCATAAACGTCAATTAAACCTCTTCAACCCGTTTGGACAGCGTGGAGAGTGTAGGCCAAGTGTTCCGCCTGCTCTGGCCAAGTATGGCTCTGGTAGTACAGAGAGGGTCGTGCTCCTGCAGTGGAGACAAAAAGACCTGATGATGATGATGATGATGATGACTCGTATTAAGAAAAGTCGCGAGTTCACATAAGTGCGGGGTTAACTACTAAACAGATATAGTCAGATTTGTTCAAGCAGCGGTTCAGATTTATTAATGCTTTGTGATTTGTGTATTGAGTGTACACAAATTACAAAGATTTAGATTTATTAATTTAGATCTATTAATGCTTTGTGATTTGTGTATACTCAGCTTAACTAGTCGTCAGCTCAGTTGTAGTTCTGACAGCGGAACTTAGCACGTCAGACAACTATTATCATGAGAATTGGTCAGTTGGCGAGTTGCTGAATTTGCTTATCTCATTCTGATGCTAAAGGCAAACTCTAGTGTAATAATAATATAATAATAATTTATTTATTTGCTGTAAAAGTGGTTACATTGGGTGTTTACAATTTTTAGATCACACTTTTAACCTGTCTAGGCATGCTAATGTAGAAGTGTATACTATGTGATTTGAATTATTTTGTGTGATTCCACCACCAGTTAGTTCATGCAAACTATTGCCGGCCGGCGCCCACCCACTACTGTTAGTCCCAGCATACCTGCCACCAGCAGCCCGTGTGTAGAAGTGTGTTGTAGGTTAACAATATAGTTAAACACTAAAGTCCGTTCGGCAAGAGTTGATTAATTTACACCTACATAATATAAGAAACAAAGTAAAAAAATGTGCCTGTACATTAAATATACATCCAAAAAAAAATATTGGGGCTATGAAGACATTGTGCTATTACAATGTCTCCATAGCATTTTTTTTTTGGGGCTGTTACTCTATAGTAAGATTTTTTTATAAATGTCTGTTTGTCTACACGTTAATCTCCGGAAATACTGGACGGATTCGAATGAAACTTTTTTAGTTATATAGCTGTTAAGCCTGTGTAACATAAAGGGTATAATTTTTAGTAACGTTTTGTTTTATGAACTATACCGAATAATTATTTTTGACCCATCATGGTCGTGACCCAAAATTCTTTCTGTTTCACTTTAATTAAAACCTATATTTCTGATTCAGAATGTTAGTGCTCCAAGTCCTATTTTACGACTGTTTTACGGCATATAACCGTGGATTAAGTAGAGAGTATCATAAAATGCAATACTTGAAATGTACATTACGGGATTCGGAGATATTGATACATATACATTTATATCAGACACTTTCGCTTTGGCGGTTTATTGCACCTTAAAAATGTCGATTACTTTAATCAATCCACCAATATTTTAGCTGAAACTAAATATAATATTTTTTTAAACTAACCTATATATAAATATACATAAGACTTAACTATGGAACTAACTAATTAAAGCTAAATTAGTCTAGTATTAACTAAATAGATTTAAGAATTCTAATAGATATGCTAAGCTGCGTGAAAATCATTACTTAAATGTTTATTATTGGAGTAATTGTTTCAATAAACTACTTAATAGCAAAATATAAGTGCTCCCTATTTACTGTAGCCTTGATTATAAGTAATAATGTTTTATAGCATTATTATAAACGTTCGATTGCCAAGTAATTACCTTGGCAACCGAGCTTTGCTCGATAAAATATACCACCGGCTAAACGAGGTTCTCTAAAAATTGAACTTAGCTTGGTACCTAAATCGATTTATTTTTAGCCCTTGACAAAAAAGAGGAGTGTTATAAGTTTGACGCTAATGTCTGTCGGTCTGTGTCTGGTGCATCGTAGCGCTTAAACGAATGGACCGATTTCGATGACGTTTTTTTACGCAAATTCTCTCTGTGGTTGATGAAAACCTATTGGGCCATTAAAAAGTTGTAAGGGATTAACGCCTGCAAGTCAGAGCTTTTTCTAGCACATAATAGATGGCGCTATGGACATCCATCTAGTAATGATTGGCGGAACTACTGATACGACTTTGGTAATAAATCAGCAATGCCGGTTTTTGAGCGAAGCATTATATTTTTCGTTTTGCAGTATTTTGGGTCACAAGGACCCACAATAAGAGCAACTTAGCGGAGTATATTGGGTCCTGGTGACCCAAAATACTCCGCTCCGTTGCTCTTTGGCAAATCTTGAGTTTGGACTTCTGATTCTTAGTCAATGACCAACTTTGAGCACTGTGAGTTAGGACGGGAAAAATACACATATCAATGAATCTACGCTTTAGCGACAGGGGAAGTTACTCTGTAAAGACTTCATTTACCTATCTATGTATTTTTTCGTGTGTGTAAAGCTTGTCAACACTAGTATACCTACGACGAAGTGCCTTCCAAATTACGGGAGAACTAGAGTAAATTGTATGCCCTTTGTGGTTGCCTTATCAATGCATGCTTCCATCGGACCACCGAGCTCCTATTACTAGGTATATGTGTGTTTATCTGTAAATAACCACACATATTTTCACAAACCCCATCAAGATCTCGATAGTACACAACAGCCAGCCAGTTACAAAGAAAATTTGACCCTTTTTACTCTAATCTAAATTGTATGCGTCGCAATTATCCCAGAATTTAATTTGGCGAACAAAATTTCGCATTAACTTTTACAACTTCGCGTAGGTTAGGTGTCACTTGGTGGGACGCATATGTCACCGATTTTTTATTCGCTCCAAACATAGCTTTAAAAATATCTAGACGTGGCAATGCGAAGAATTTTTATACATACATACATACATACTATCACGTCTTTATTCCTAATGGGGCAGACAGAGCATTTTGGGTCTTGCGGTTCTATGCAGAGCCCAGGGCCGCAAGACCCAAAAGCCACTTTTAGCGTCATGGTGGGCGAAAAGATGGAAAAGCAATCAATACAGTGATGGGTTGCTAGCCGCATCGCCTGTTAACATGATTTGCATTTTTGCCCATTCCCTCGATCGGCTTTTACGATCTGCGTGGGAAGAGAAGCAGCTGGTACATTCTAAGTTTTTTTATTTCTCCCAGACCAGCATGGGAGGATTTTTATAACCCTCATATTTATAATAGAACGGGAGGTCACGACAAATTTGGTAACGATAAGGGATATGGCTGACTCTGGTTTTATAGAATAAAGAGCACCTCTCTGATGCAAAATATGTTGGTCTGCCTGCGTAGAGTGGTTGCGTTACTTAGATATGGCGCCTGAAAAATTGGTTATCGTGACCAAAAAAAAATGATAAGGGATATGGCTGACTCTTGTTTCACAGGATAAAGAGCACCTCTCTGATGCTAAATATGTTGGTCTGCCTGCGTGAAGTGGTTGCGTTACTTAGATATGGCGCCTGAAAAGTTGGTTATCGTGACCAAAAAAAAATGATAAGGGATATGGCTGACTCTTGTTTCACAGGATGAAGAGCACCTCTCTGATGCTAAATATGTTGGTCTGCCTGCGTGAAGTGGTTGCGTTACTTAGATATGGCGCCTGAAAAGTTGGTTAGTGTGACCAATAAATGATAAGGTAAATGGTTGATTCTGGTTTTACATAATAAAGAGCACCTCTCTGATGCTAAATATGTCGATCGGCCTGCATGAAGTGGTTGCGTTACTTAGATAGGGCGCCTGAAAAGTTAGTTACCTAGACAAAAAAAGAAAATTATAAGGTAAATGGCTGACTCTGGTTTTACAGGATTAAGAGCATCTCTCTGATGCCAAATATGTCGGTCTGCCTGCGTGAAGTGGTTGCGTTACTTAAATATGTCGCTTGAAAAGTTGGTTATCGTAAACAAAAGAAAAAATAATAACGTAAATAGCTGACTCTGGTGTCACAGAACAAAAAGTACCTCTCTGATACAAAATTTGTCGGTGAAGTCTTGTTTGTTTTGTCGGTCTGCCTACGTGAAGTGCTAGTGTTACTTAGATATGGGTATGGCGCTTGAAAAGTATGTTATCGTGATCAAAAGTAAAATTATAAGGTAAATGACTGACTCTGAACGGCTGCATATCGAGCAAAATACATCAATCGTTAGTATCCGATATTATATATACATGCCGCAGTTCACAATTGTACTAACAACAGTTTTGTCAACTTTTCAGTAGAGCATATAATTTAGAAAGTTTTCTAAAGTTTAGTCCAGAACGGCACAAAAATAATTACATAATTTCACGTCTATTCAAGAGTCTAGTCCTTTGACTGCATAATATCCAAAAATTGTCGTATTATAGTAGTCTAATTTTAAAAATAGTAAAATAAACTTTAGTCCATTTGTGCACTAAACCTCATTATGTTAACAGGCAAATATTTTTCAAAACTAAAAAACACTTCACCCCCAAACTACACCACTGATTTCGATAAAAGAATTTTCCAAATCGGTGAAGGCACCTTCAAATAATCGGTAACAAATTATGCACTTGCATAACTTTAACACGTGTGTAAATGTTATAAATGCGTATGATACGCTAGACTTTAAAATTTTGTTGAAATCAGTCAATACTTGAAGATTGAATTTATAAAAATAAAATTCCGGCGTTTACAATAATACTAATTATGGTTAACGCCGGAATCTTAAAAAGTACAACTGTAACACTAAGTTTTTGGTAGAAAGAGTTAATTTATCTGGAACTAAAAAAGTAAAAACCGAAAATTTTATAGTTAGTACATTTGCGAACTACGGCATCAATATTAGGGTAACACAGGGTAGACAAATTCATGTGTTTGTATGAACGCACGCTACTGTATCTAAGTAACGCAACTACTTCACACAGTCAGACTGACATAATGACTGACATATTTTATTTACTCTTCACCCTGTGAAACTAGAATCAGCCATTTACCTTATCATTTATTGGTCACGCTAACCAACTTTTCAGGCGCCATATCTAAGTAACGCAACCACTTCACGCAGGTAGACCAACATATTTAGCATCAGAGAGGTGCTCTTTATCCTGTAAAACAAAAGTCAGCCATATCCCTTATCATTTTTTTTGGTCACGATAGCCAACTTATCAGGCGCAATATCTAAGTAACGCAACCACTTCACGCAGGCAGACCAACATATTTGGCATCAGAGAGGTGCTCTTCATCCTGTGAAATCAGAATCAGCCATTTACCTTATAATTTTCTTTTTTTGTCTAGGTAACTAACTTTTCAGGCGCCCTATCTAAGTAACGCAACCACTTCATGCAGGTCGATCGACACATTTAGCATCAGAGAGGTGCTCTCCATTATGTGAAACAAGAATCAGCCATTTACCTTATCATTTATTGGTCACACTAACCAACTTTTCAGGCGCCATATCTAAGTAACGCAACCACTTCACACAGGCAGACCAACATATTTAGCATCAGATAGGTGCTCTTCATCCTGTGAAACAAGAGTCAGCCATATCCCTTATCATTTTTTTTTTGGTCACGATAACCAACTTTTCAGGCGCCATATCTAAGTAACGCAACCACTTCACGCAGGCAGACCAACATATTTAGCATCAGAGAGGTGCTCTTTATCCTATGAAACAAGAGTCAGCCATATCCCTTATCATTTTTTTTGGTCACGATAACCAATTTTTCAGGCGCCATATCTAAGTAACGCAACCACTCTACGCAGGCAGACCAACATATTTTGCATCAGAGAGGTGCTCTTTATTCTATAAAACCAGAGTCAGCCATATCCCTTATCGTTACCAAATTTGTCGTGACCTCCTAATCTATAAAAATCTACCCTCTTAAATTCGCTGCATAGGGAATCGATCTTCTTATTAAAAGAGTGTAGACCTATAACAAATATGTCAGAAAAATCGATGCTTCTGAAATCGGTAGAATTGTACCATATGATACTGATTTAAAGAGTTTTTTTTTTAAATACGTCGGCAAAACGTAGCTTAAAGTAAAAATTTAATATATTAATATTACAGGTTATTATATAGTAGGTATAACGTAAAATTTGTGCCATAAGACCACCGCCATTGCTTCTTCTAAAAGTCAAAAATATACACATCAATAACAACACATAAACATTAAATGTTACATAAACATAAGTTGCATATCCAAGACGTTAGGCGGCAGCAAGTTGCAAAATTATGTCATTAATGTATTTCCAAGAAACCCTTGACGTTTGATAAGCTAGATGAGTTAGGTAGCTTGTTAAATCTGATACCAGTAGTTAACTACTTCACGTCCAAAAAAAGAATGTTTTCTTCTCTTTTCAATCACCAGTTTTATCCCTAGCTGTTTTACTTCGTTATATCCCAGGGGGCGCTTACAATCTTTTTCTTTAAAAATATTTTAGTATGCATGCCGTATCTAAAATATGTAGAAAGCAAAGTCTATTCTTCGAGGTAATGTATTCGGGTCGGGATAATTTTACCGAGAAATGACGGTTTCCGACTTTTTGCGTTCATATCACTCTTCCGAAGTTGGTAACGTGTTGCAGTTTTTGTATTTTATTGTTTTGTTTTAGTCGAAGTTTATGAAACTGTGTTTCAGGAGTCTTGATAAAATGGTCGATTTTCATGTTTTTAAGAAGATTTTATGATAAGATTAGTGTTTCACCCCGTACAGTAAACATTTTCTTTATTTTTCTTTATAAACTGTATCAGTGTGATATGTATGATCCTACTTCTTCTTCTTATCGTGTGTGAGTGACTAACACTAGTGTCAGAGTTTTTAAACCGCCTTTAAGGCCTCTGACATGGTTTTAGGTAACGACCAATGTCAAAGACAGTGACCGGGACCGACGGCTTAGCGTGCCCTCCGAAGCACGGATCATCTTACTTATCAGACAATCAGGTGATCAGCCTGCAATGTCCTAACCAAAGTAGGACAACAACACAAAGTCGTTGCCCCCGTCGGGAATCGAACCCGCGACCTCCGGGTATGAGCCGAACGCTCTAACCACCACGGAGGCAGTTATTATGGTCCTACTTACTTTACTTTAGAAATTAAAATCAAGCAAAGATGTTTTATGACCTTCGTGGCGTTCCAAATTGTCATTATTGTTGAGTTATACTCTATAACATCAATCAGTGTAATTTGTCCCTATATGTAACCTTCATCAAACTACCTATGTAAGTAGTTAACCTTTTTTTCTAAAAATATCTTGTTTCTTTTCAAATCACTTACACCATCAAGACGAATGTGTTAGAAGTGAATGTGTTATCCATTTATTTAATCCTTATTCAAATCCTTTGATCCCTAATCAACCCCCAAACGAATCGCTCGCATATTTCTCCAGAGGAATCCCGCCACTAAATTCATAATCCAAGATATTCCCGACATTCCAAACTTCCATTTTGACACCTTACGCCGCAAATTACAATAATATACTTCGCGCTGAATCGAGAATTTATTACATTTTCGAAGGCGAAAATTTCATTAGCTCATCAATTAATGATCCTAACTAAACAATATATCACTATTAGAATAAGGCTGTCACGCGAAAATGGGCTTTATTACATTGTGTTAAAGTTTACCGTATCGATGCATAATAAACTGAATTGTGAAGGGTGACAGTCTCAAAACAGCTAAGTTTGAAATTGTTATTCAAAAGTTTAATTTATGCGGTAAGTTAGCTATGAAATTAATTGAGACATACGGTCGAAATATGTGATGAACAAAATGCAGGTAAATAAATGCATAACCTGTTAGAAGCTCGTTGGCTGCATTACAACATTTCCAACCGAGAAAAAAGTGCCCGAAAGCAAAATTAATTTTTTTTTTTTACTTTAACTCAGTAACTTAATTATCTTAAATACATACATACTAAACTTTGTTTTTCTCTTGAGAAAGTCGAGTACTAGGTCGCTTGGCTGAAAAAAATCCAAACTTACTGATCCGATACCAGTCATGAACATGATCAAAATATTTTGATTTTGATTACGTTTTTTAACATAATCTAGCTAAAAATAGAAACATGTCTATATTTAACACTAATTTCCGAACCTTAGTTTAAAAAAATAAATTAGTTGGGATCTGAGCGTCGCTGTTTCCCATCCTTGCGATCAGTATGTAAAGTGAAACAATTATATTTGATGGAGTCTCTAAAAGTTACACCTTGTCAAGCTCAACTATTCATTATGAAGGTCTTTGTCTCTTGATTTATTTCTGCTGAGTTCCTAACACGTTTTCACCTAAGTCTAATACTATTCGGTCTATTTTGTGGACCAGATACATACATACTATCACGTCTTTATCCCTAATGGGGCAGACAGAGCATTTTGGGTCTTGCGGCTTTATGCAGAGCCCAGGGCCGCAAGACCTAAAAGCCACTTTTAGCGTCATGTTGGGCGAGAAGATAGAAAAGCAATCAATACAGTGATGGGTTGCTAGCCGCATCGCCTGTTAACATGATTCATATTTTCGCCCATTCCCTCGTTAGGACCAGTTCCTCATTTATTACAATACTAGCTGTACCCGCGGGCTTCGCTCCTCGTGGGAATTCCGGGATATAGAGTACCATATGTCCTTTCGCGAGTCTCAAACTATATCCATACCAAATTTCATCCAAATCGGTTCAGTAGTTTAAGCGTGAAGAGGTAACAAACAAACAAATATACAAACTCACTTTCGCATTTTTAATATTAGTAGGATACTTTGGCCTCTAAGAGCTTTTACGCCTATAGGCCAGGAGTGGCGACGGGGTAATAGATAATTAGTTTGAACTATGCAGAGTATTTATACCAAAACATTGTACAATTTGAATCTACACGTCCAGTTAGTACGTGATGTGCTAAGTTAACAAAGAAATAATTTGCTTATTTATTTAATACATATACTAGTTTACTCCCATGCTGGTCTGGGAGAAATAAAAAAAAACTTAGAATGTATCAGCTGCTTCTCTTCCCACGCAGATCGTAAAAGCCGATCGAGGGAATGGGCAAAAATGCAAATCATGTTAACAGGCGATGCGGCTAGCAACCCATCACTGTATTGATTGCTTTTCCATCTTCTCGCCCACCATGACGCTAAAAGTGGCTTTTGGGTCTTGCGGCCCTGGGCTCTGCATAGAACCGCAAGACCCAAAATGCTCTGTCTGCCCATTTAGGGATAAAGAAGTGATAGTATGTATGTATTTATGTAGTTTACATCCCGTACGAATGTAAGGAGGCTCTTAGAAGTAGTATTTGGCTCTTGGGGCTCTAGGCTAGGTCTATCCTGTTATGAACACTTGACAATGTATTGTCAATGGCAAACACCACTCCAAAAAAGTTGTACCCTATACTCACTAACTATAATTTTTGTAAAACAGCAACTCTAGTGGTCGTTGCGAAGCCGGCACTAAATTGAGTTTAACCCGGCACTAAATAATACAGCTAGAACTATTACCACGTAGTAACAACAGTAACTGTCCACTTGCTGCGTGCCTATTGTACGGAACATTCTGAAAATGCAGTTTAGATAAGAAATACTACTCCAATCATGGTATCTCCCCCTATCATAGAGTTGCTGCTTTACCAATGACGGGTACCTCCGTTGTTTGTTCTTCCTGAGTCATCATCATCATCATTTCAGCCTCATAACGCCCACTGCTGAACATAGGCCTCTCCTAAGGACTTCCAAAATGACCGATCTAGAGCGGCTTGCATCCAGCACCTTTCCTCTTAGTAAGCTTTTATTTTCTGCTTGGTAAAATTAGCAAAACCACACAGTAAAATTATACTTTAACTCATTTACTTGTCATACTTTTTGCAAAGTCTTCGAGAAGTGGTCGTTGCGAAGCCGGCACTAAATAGAGTTTAACCCGGCACTAAATAATACAGCTGCAGCCATTACAACGTTGTAACAACCGTCCTGCAGCCGCGTGCCATTTATTGTACAGAACACTCCAAATATGCAGTTTAAGTAATAAATTCTTATTCCAATTCCTGCCTATTCCCTTACTAAGGTTTGACTATCTGCTTGGGAGTAGTAGCAAAACCACGCAGTAAAATTATAATTTAACTTAGAAACTTTACATACTTTTTGTAAACTATAGCAACTCTAGTGGTCGTTGTGAAGCCGGCACTAAATCAAGTTTAATTTGGCATGAAATAATACAACTACAACCATTACAACGTTGTAACAACCGTCCTGCTGCCGCGCATTTATGGTACGGAACTCTCCGAATATGCAGTTTAACCTATCAAACCCCGACGGTTCACATGTGAACCCGTTAACAATAGAAATCTATTGTGTCTGCGATTCCGGTCGTTGACGGGTTAAGTAATAAATACTGATTCCAATTCTTGCCTATTCCCTTAGTAAGTTTTTATTGTCTGCTTGGGAAGAGTAGCAAAAGAACGCAGTAAAATTAAACGTTAACTTATAAACTTATCATAATTTTTGTAAAGCAGCAACTCTAGTGGTTGTACTGAACTCTTCGAATATAATTAATAAATAGATACTAATTCCAATTACCTGTTCCCTTAATTAGTTTTTACTAACTGCTTGGGAAGTATAGCAAAACCACGTTATAAAATTGCACGTTAGCGTATCATAATTTTTGTAAAGTAGCAACTCTAGTAGTCATTGTGAAGCCGGCACTGAATCGTGTTTAACCCGGCACTAAATAATACAGCTACAGCCATTACAACGTTGTAACAACCTTCCAGTTGCCGCTTACCTTTTATGGCATGGAACTCTCTGAAAATGCAGTTTAAGTAATACATGCTAATTCCAATTCTTGCCTATTCCCTTAAAAGTTTTTACTATCTGCTTGGAAAGAGTAGCAAAACCACGCAGTAAAACTATACGTTAACTTATAATACATACATACTATCACGTCTTTATCCCTAATGGGGCAGACAGAGCATTTTGGGTCTTGCGGTTCTATGCAGAGCCCAGGGCCGCAAGACACAAAAGCCACTTTTATGCATGGGATTAACGTTAACTTATAAACTAATCATAATTTTTATAAAGCAGCAACTCTAGTGGTCACTGTGAAGCCGGCACTAAATCGAGTTTAATTTGGCACTAAATAATATAGCAACAGCCATTACAACGTAAAATGTTACAACCGTCCTGCTGCCGCTTGCTGCTTATTGTACGGCTATTGCAGGTATTTGCGATTACTTGGTTAATTTTTACCTCAACATCATCATCATCTTTAGGTCTTTCTGTCTCTGCAGGAGTACGGCCCTCACTGTACTACCAGAGCCAAAGCAGCCAAAGGACTTGGCCTACACTCTTAACGCTGGCCAGACGGGCTGGAGGTTTCACTGATTTTTAAGATAAGCTTTGCTTAGCTTGTATTTTTACCTATATCAGATCATATATTAACAGGTTTCTAGTTGCATTGCTAAGCATATGAGTGTTCTGCTTTTTCTTGTTCAAAATTGATATGTACGCCAAATGGTTACCCGAGTCTGTCGAAGACTTCGGAGAAGAAAATGCTATCCTATTAAGGATGGGTTCGACCAAACTAGTTTAAATTATATTCCGAGACGAAAATATTCTAATTACATATACCTCAATTTTGCATTCTATTAATTTTTACTATCCAAGAAAAAGATGTCTATTTCAGAGTACATAAGCTATTACAGCCATTGGGTGGCGGACTGCTAACAGTAATAGGCTGGGAATCCTTGATGCTGACATTTAGAGGCTGATTATATACACATTGCCTGTTTTGTAAAGATTGGTCAAAATTGTATCATTAGGAAACCCGCAATGTATATAAAAGTATCCTACTAACTAGAGATATTCCAATTTTTTGTTTAATTTTAAATCGCTTTCTACGAATTCATAGGAAGAAATGGAGTGATGTTGTTCTAGGCTGATAACCACAAACTTCTATGCTGACCTGGTCTTATTAATAATTACAAAGAAAATTTCAAGTTTATTCATTACAAAGAGAAGAAAAAGTCGGTCATCAGGTTTCACAGCATTACAGCTGATGATTTAATGGGAATACTCTGATATGAGAGGAAAATAGAACAAACTAACAATTCAAGTGAATTTGCTAACAATGTCTCTGCAAATAGCCTGAATTTTAAAAAATCCTTTTTTGTAACAAAATACTGTCACAGTTTTTTTCTAGAGCATATAATGGAGCTTTTCATTTGTATCCGAAGTCAGCGACCGTGTTATGAGCGTGTTATACTGCAAATTTTTATACCACGCTTTGTTTCAGCGCGAACAGCGGGATGGAAACTTTTAAATTGGCTGCGTTATTTGGATACTGTATTTTTATGCAACATGGTTTGAATAATTAAATTAAATGGTTGTGAAATAACAATTGAAAATCATGATTTTTGAGGTTTATTCTGGAGTCGTTGCTACTGCGTATTATATGTATTTATTCCGCTTGATTGAGAGGTCAAAATTTACATTATAATAGAGTTATTAATTGTTTCTTTCTATTACATAATAGTTGTTGGGAATTGATGGGAATTCAATCAACAGATTCCGGAAGAAGGGATGATTTATGGTTCTGAAACGTGGTCAAGGTTCAAGGTCGCTCAACGCGCCGTGGAGAGGGCCATGCTCAATATTTCTCTACGTAACGGAATGAGGAAATTCCTAGGAGAACAAAAGTCACTGACACAGCCCAGTGAATTAGCTCGTTGAAGTAACCGATGGCCGATGGGGCAAAAAGGTTCTCGAATGGCGATCGCGTACTGGCAAGCGAAGCATAAGACACCCAGAAAGGTAAGGTGCTCAGACCAAGGTCGCTGAGGCGCTGGATGCAGGCCGCTCTTGACCGGTCATTTTGGTAATCTTTATGAGAGGCCTATGTACAGCACTGGATGTTTTGCGGCTAAAATGATGATGATGATGATTCAGGAAGAGCAGGACCATGAAGGTACACATTCATAGCAGCAACTCTACTAGTAGTGGTCGTTGTAAAGTCGGAACTAAATCGAGTTTAACCCGGCACTAAATAATATAGCAACAGCCATTACAACGTTGTAACAACCTTCCTGCTGCCGCGTGCTTTTTATTATACGGATCATTCAGTCAATGTATGATTTTTGAGTTTCACCGTCGCAATTTTTGTTATTACTGTTACGGGACTAACCGCGATGAATATATTTTTTGCCGATATGGTTACGCTTGACAGCCGAACATCCATCGCAGTCCCTCAGTCGGCCAGCCAACATGACAGCGGAAGGGTCGTCGAAATATCCGAAAAATGAAAAAAAATTACAATTATCAAGTGATGCAAATATCCAAAGATAAATAAATGATTCTGACGTGACTTTGATCTGGCAAAAACGTTATTAATTGCGTAAAGTCCCATAATACTTTCGTTTTTCGTGTGTGTAAGTGACCAACACTGGTGTCAGGCTGCCTAAAACGGGACTAACGGCTTATCTTTCGAAACACGGAGGAGCTCTAGGGATTTTTTAGGCAACTTGTGGTCACCCATCCAAGTGCGGACCACGCCCGGCGTCGCTTTACTTGCGAAAGCGCTAGCACTGGGCACTCCCGCAGGGCCACCAAGCTCTTTTTAGTGACTTTGAAAACGTAGTTTAGATAGCGGAGGTGCCCATTCGCACTAACAATTACTCCTGATTGATGACTTTGAAAAAAAAAACTTTTTCTCAACAGCACTTCGCACGCTCCCTCGGGAAGCGGGGCGGGGTGGCGCGAACGCTGAAATTCAATTTGTTAAATATTTGACAGGTGAACGACTGCCGTGGAAGTTGTGATAAATTAAAAATCGTGATTAAAATCGTACGATTTTTTAGGAAACTTTTTTAATTTAATCGATTAATTATTTAAATTGTAAATGTAAAATATAATAGGGTCGTGCTCTTGCATTGGAGACTAAACAGGCCTGATGATGATGATGATGATGATAATGTAATTTTTTTTCTTGTATCCTGATTGTTTCCTTTTGCATTTATCTTTCTACTAGCTGTGCCCGTGGGCTTCGCTTCCCGTGGAAATTTCTGGATAAAAACTATCATATATCCTTCCCTATATGTATCAAACTATATCCATATCAAATTTCATCTAAATAAGTTCAGCGGTTGAAGCGTGAAGTGGTACAAACAAACAAATTTACAAACTCACTTTCGCATTTATATAGTATTAGTAGGAAGTAGGATAGGATAGTAGGATATGAAGGATAAGCGCTCATATAGACCTGCGATAGTATACCCGCGACAACACTGTCGGCGACGGTCGCGGTGGTAATTTTTGACAGTTTGTGACTGATAAACATGTGCCGTGCGATCGTTTGCGACAATCGGCGACTATTTCCGTCAGTCGGCGACCATATGAGACGGTCACCAATATTATTATTTTTACTCGTTTCGCAAACTGTTACGTCTTTCTTTAGAACATTAAAATTTGACAAACGTATTTTTTTTTAGGGGCTACCTGTTCCAATTGCTAACCTTATTTGAAATAAATCATTTAAAAGGCAACGGAGATATTAAAATTGTGTCTTGACCTAGCCCTAGATAACTTTTTAAACTATTTTATAAACTGTTTACAGTTTAAAGTGAGAGTGAAGCTTTTCTACGCACATTAGCTAAAAGGAGCCGTTTTTTGCAAATGTGCGTAGAAAAGTTTAAGGAAAAATGATAGCAGAAGTGGAAATCATCAATACATATTTGAAATAAATTGTTTAAAAGTAAATATGGTGATAATTAAAAATTTGACTTCCAACAATCTGTAGACCTTTGAATTATTTTATGTATAACCTTTGAAGGTATTATTAATAATTCGCCTAGTTTTAAAATGAGTTTAGAGTACGAAAACTCTTTTAAAACTTAAGGTACTAACGCAATTACTTTCAAAGGTTATTTTATATTACTTTCTACAGATTGTTGGAAGTACAACTTTTAATTATTACTATATTTACTTTTAATCAATTTACCTGCTACCATTTTGCCTTAAGGATTATTTTGCCTTGAAAGAAGGTATATCTAACTTTTTTCAGTTGGGAATTGAACTGGAAACCCCGGAAGAGCATAATTCGGAAGTGTAGACATTCACACTAATAATGATATTACATACTGATTGATGACTTCTAAAAAAAGTTTCCCACACCTCACGTTCTCTCGGGAAACAGGGCAGCCTCTGGAATTTATTTAGTTAAATATTTGACTGGAGCACAAAGGTCGTGAAAGTTGTAAAAAATTAGAAATTGATTTTATTTTTAATCCCTGACAAAAATAGGGATTTTTAGAGTTTCGTAGTAACAATTACTGTTATTAGTATGGGAATGGATGAAATAGCGTTACAAAGTTCTGTTACAAAGTGTTATAACCCGATCCTTCTGCCATCATGTCGGCCAGCGACCGTGACGACAGAAGGGTCGTCGAAATATCAGGCAAAAAACTATATTAATTGCGGTAAGTCCCGTAATACTAATAACAGTAAAAAGAGGATTGTCATAAGTTTGACATCAATGTCTGTCTGTCTGTGGCATCGTGGCTGACGAAGGGACGGACCGACTTTGTTGCAGTGTTTTTACGCGAAAGCATATTTGATGAAAACTGGTTCAGCCATTCAACGATTGATTTTGTGGAGGGTGTTGAGTGGGCGGCTACGGGCGCCAACAGCCGCCTCTGCAATGCAAGAACGGGTTAGAGGTACGAAAACGGGGAACCGGGACGCATATTGTGCGGGGCCTCTGCAATGCAAGAACGGGTTAGAGGTGCGAGAACGGGAAACCGGGACGCATATTGCGCGGGGCCTCTGCAATGCAAGAACGGGTTAGAGGTGTGAGAACGGGGAACCGGGACGCGTATTGCGCGGGGCCTCTGTAATGCAAGAACGGGTTAGAGGTGCGAGAACGGGGAACCTGGACGCATATTGCGCGGGGCCTCTGCAATGCAAGAACGGGTTAAAGGTGCGAGAACGGGGAACCGGGACGCATATTGCGCGGGGGCCTCTGCAATGCAAGAACGGGTTAGAGGTGCGAGAACGGGGAACCGGGACGCATATTGCGCGGGGCCTCTGCAATGCAAGAACGGGTTAGAGGTGCAAGATCGGGAAACCGGGACGCATATTGCGCTCGACCTGAAGAGATTTCGTTCTGTATGTAATACTCATATTAATTATGTTATGAGGGTGGTATAGGTTAAAAGGGTAATCGAAATAGTGATGTGTTACTAGCCGCATTTCCTATAATCAATATTTAGATTCTTACGGTTACGGTTTAAGAAATTTATTTCCCATAAAAAGAATACAATTCACTTATGAGAAATACAGGATATCTTAATTATACTTAAGTATATACATTTACTTATTCTTGCAAGTATTGAATGATTTTGTAATAATAACATATAACTTCGAAACAAGTGATAGATTACTTGACAAATATTAATGCGGGTATCGAAAATATTTAAGAGAACGATTACGTATCGAAAAAATGATAGCAACTGCTGGGTAACAAGTAACAGTTATCTTACTAATGTTATTTAAATAAAGTAAGTAAATTCTTGATCATTATATCAATCGGTATTTAGTATCCTTATGAAAAGAGGAGTACACAAATAAAATAAATATTTTTTTATATAAATATTTACGGACAAACCATACAGATTGAGCTAGCCCCAAAGTAAATTCCAGACTTGTGCTATGGGATACTACCTCAACAGTAGGTACTATATTTTAAGGCAATTACATATTTAGATAATCATCCAACACCCAGAAAAATCTGAAAGAGATTATTCCTGACCGAGGATCAAACCCGGGACCTCCAGTGTGTCAGCCTGAATGATGACCACAGAGGTCTTTGCTATTACATATTACGCTATTTCTCTCCTAGTCCAATAGAAACTTATATGAAAGTAAAACTAAAGTTTCCAATGTCTCGGACCTACAAATTCTTAATATCATCGATACAATCTTCCAAGTAGAAAATGTTCAGAAGTAGCGCAATCCAATCACAACTCACCCAAACTACGTCACCGTTTCCGTTACACGTACCAAGTTGAACTTTTCAGCGATATTTCCAACGCAAGCTGTTTTCCCTTAGGCAGACATAGATTTAGAAATTTATAGATTCGCAATCCTAAAACGTTCTCGACAAATTTGTGTTTTTATTTACTACGCAGTAACTCTTAAATTCAAAGCTGGTTTATTTCTAATTGCACTATATTTAAGTACCTAGTGAAATATATATAAAAAATTGGCAAAGTGCGTGTCGGGCCACGGGCAGTGTAGGATTCCGAAGTTGCGAATTTGATTTCCAACTTTGAGTTCGTGCCACTAAAAACATATAAAAACTAATTTATATGAAAATTCCCTTTTTCGAGTACATTTTATAAGTTGATCGCCTTTTACTTTTAAGCCCTACTTAGCTGTGATAGTTTTCCTTTAAACTTTGTTATATATACTATAGCTGTGACTTTTTTTACGCGTCCGTATATAACCGTTTTGCAGATAAAGGGGGTCCTGTCACAAAAATTGGCAGGTGAAAATCAATTTTTTTTTTATTATTATCTCAGAGATATGGGACTAATATTATCTCCACATCTTGACTTATATCTATTTGAAAACTATGAGAAAAGTTAATGTCAAGGTTTTATAATAAGATTGTGAAAGACTGGTGTAACTGAACTAAGCAGAGCCTGTATCTCAGTACACCAGCCTCTCCCCGCTTCTTCTTCTTATCGTGTGTGTTAGTGTCTAACACTAGTGTCAGAGTTTTTAAACCGCCTTAAAGGCCTCTGACATGGTTTTAGGTAACGACCAATGTCAAAGACAGTGACCGGGACCGACGGCTTAACGTGCCCTCCGAAGCACGGATCATCTTACTTATCAGACAATCAGGTGATCAGCCTGCGATGTCCTAACCAAACTAGGACAACAACACAAAGTCGTTGCCCCCGCTGGGAATCGAACCCGCGGCCTCCGGGTATGAGCCAAACGCTCTAACCATTACCACAGGTATGGCTCTACATACAAACGGAGCAGCATATATACCTAGTACTACTACAAACGAAACAATCCGTCCGTGCACACGTCAAATGTGTGAGTTAAACAATCAAGGTTGCCACCACAGAATTTGTTGCTTTGCTTACCTGTTTTCATCACTCGGAAATCTATAAAATTTTCGTTATTTATTGTTTTCCGTCGATTAACAATGATAATGTGCGCAGTTTCTCACCATTACAATTCAATAATCCTAAGTGACTCGCATAATGTCAACGTGCAACTACCAACAACCCTGTTTTACTGCCACTTACACCTCACAATAACGGGGTAAGGGTTGCGGGGACACCAGATTGCGGGGGACGGTGCGAGTTTCCGTTCTGTATGTAATACTATTATTAATTCTGTGCCATTACACCACGGAGGCAGTTCTCTTCCCACTAGGAGCTAAGCAGACTAACGAATTGATGATTGTCACCGTGTTACCTTTAAACAATCCATTTCAAATGAGGGCGCCACCTCCGCCGAGTTCTGCTACTATTTCGCCTAAGGCCATACCCAAATTTTCCGGGGTCCAGTGGCGCCGCCATTTAAAATAAATCATTTAAAAGGAAACGGAGATATCATTCAAAATTGTGTCTTGGTCAAGCCCTAGATAACCCTTAAAACTATTTTATGAACTACTGTTTATAATTTAAAGTGCGAACGTGAAGATTTTCTACGCACATTAGCTAAAAGTGACCGTTTTTCGCAAATGTGCGTAGAAAAGCTTCACGTTCTCACTTAAAACTACAAAAAGTAGTTTAAAAATACTTTGAATGGGTATCTAGAACTTGACCAAGACACAATTTTAAATGATATCTCCGTTTCCTTTTAAATGATTTATTTTAAATGGCGGCGCCACTGGACCCCGGACGTTATGAGATGTCTTCAAAAAATATTTGATCATTGTTGGCAAATCGTAAAAACCACTTCCAATGTTTATAGTGGAAGAGCGATGTAAAACATGGATTTTATTATAAGCTTTTAACAATTTTACAGTCGCGCCTTTGACGTCACTTACATGGCGTCATTTTCGTTATAAAAGTTAAAATGATATGATATTGACACACAAACAAGTTTATTTATCAGGCATCATTTTATTTTATACTTTAACCCGCGATTTCACCCGCGTAGAAGTCAAAAATGTTTGTAATAAGATTTTTAATTCGTTTTTGTTATTAATTTTGTTTCTCTTTCCCGCTCCTATTCCCGTCATTTGCTAGAGCTAGAGAGAGCTACGAACGTTTCAGCATGGCCTAGGCAGTACATCCTATTTCATCCCTCTAGGGGATGAATTAAAAAATCCAGTACTTTTCATCTACCGTCAGGAGTACTCTTTTTACTCATTGTGAAGTTTTAAATAAAATACCACCCTCATAAGGAACCTATGAGTCAAATTTGGAGTCTTTAGACCCAGAGGTTCAGTCAGTAATTCAGACATTCATTCAGGTTCTCAGGTAAAGTATCAAATAAATGTTCTGTGAGCATGAAGTTATTCTACTAACTTATGATAGCAGCCCTGCGGAGGTCCAAACGCTTTCCAGCCATCGAATTGTAGCTATGAAAATGTATAGTATATCATGTTGTAGCATAGCATTGTATATATCAATGTAAGTCAGAAATTGGAACATTGATTTTGACTTACATTCATAGGATACCTTTGCTGTTCCGTATTTGCCATTTTGACGAAAGGCTGTGAAGATGTGGACTGGATTAAAAATATAATTTTTTATTTAGTCCGTCATCTAGATTATCTAGAAATAAAGGATCTATATTTTTTCGTTTATAACTCTTTAGCTGCGCCAATACCAGACACAATAGTTATACAATGGAAGTTGGGAGGATTTCCTCCCAGTGCCGGCTTAGGCGATAAAAGAATTCAAAACTAGTTGTTGCCCGCGACTTCGTCAGCGTGGACTTTAGTTTATAAGCACCGTTTAGATATTTTGAATAAAACTGGCCAAGTGCATGTTGGGCCCGTAAAAGGTTCCGTAGTTGCAAATGCCGTCTTAGATTTAAAAATAAATAATTAATTTCAATATTCAATTGAATTAGTTTTATTTATCTTCCATGCTGGTCTGGGAAAAAATAAAATTCGAAGTTTCGTAGTGGGGGTGATTTACGTCACCGTTGGCTAAAAATCGTAGTTAATCGTGACGTCACGCGAAATTAAATGCGCTGTATCTTTTTCATTATTTCTTAAAGAGAGAAAAAAATACGTATACCATGCTTCTAAAAATCTATCAAACGAGCTAATAAAAATGTTTAGTTTAAATGCATTATAACAGAGCCATTTCATATCTTATATGTCTAGTTATAACAGCAAATAAACGAATATATCTATCTTATCATCATCATCATCATCATCATAATTTCAGCCGCATAACGTCCACTGCTGGACATAGGCCTCTCCAAAGGATTTCCAAAATTACTGATCTAGAGCGGCTTATGTAGATAAGCCGCTCTAGATCAGTCATTTAGGAAATCCTTAAGCCTA
This sequence comes from Acrobasis consociella, assembly GCA_963555685.1. Classification (NCBI taxonomy): domain Eukaryota; kingdom Metazoa; phylum Arthropoda; class Insecta; order Lepidoptera; family Pyralidae; genus Acrobasis; species Acrobasis consociella. The sequence goes on from OY743107.1 coordinate 3,360,138, forward strand.
GGGCCGCAAGAATCAAAAGCCACTTTTAGCGTGCTGATGGGCGAGAAGATGGAAAAGAAATCAATATAGCTAGTTGCTAGCCGCATCGCCTATTAACATGATTCGCATTTTTGCCCATTCCCTTGATCAGCTTCTACGATCTGCGCGGGAAGAGAAGCAGTTGATACATTCTAAGTTTTTCCTTTCTCCCACACCAGCATGGGAAGCTTATCTATCTTATACAAATTACTTATTTGACGACCTCCATGGCGTAGTGGTCACCTTGCTAATCTAGTGCGCCACCCAGATTTTCCGGGTTCGATCCCTGGTCAGGGCAAGTTAGAAAATTGCCTTTTTCAAATTGTCCTGGGTCTTGGATGTTTATCTATACATGTATTTGTTATAAAATATAGTATCGTTGAGTTAGTATCCCTTAGCACAAGTCTCGAACTTAATTTGGGGCTAGCTCTATCAGTGTAATTTGTCCCTATATATATATTTATTCATCTATCTTAAAATTTATTATTATTATTTTATTATTTATCTTTTAAAGCGACTATAGTTCATCTTAGTTGTCCCAGTGTGGCGCTCACAATCGGTCTTCCGGTACAATACAAAGTTTAGTAATTGTGTCTTGAACTGTTTGTTCTGAACAAGTTACGTCACAGTTTACAGTTGATCCCTATTCTTGATCTCAGTTTGTATCTTAGATTCCTGTACTTTAAATGTTCTTTATAATGAAGTTGGATCTATTTAATGAGTAAGCAATGAGTAAAAAAAGTCATTTCTCATTTGTCGTAGTAGATTTAGAGTTTTGTCTCCATCATTCAGGAGTCATGCTCCATGACTCGTGCATGCAACTGCTTCCGTGGTGTAGTGGTTAGAGCGTTCGGCTCATACCCGGAGGTCGCGGGTTCGATTCCCGGCGTTGGCAACGACTTTGTGCAGTTGTCCTCGTTTGGTTACGATATTGTAGGCTGATCACCTGATTGTTTTATAAGTAAGATGATCCGTGCTTCGGAGGACACGTTAGACCGTCGGTCCCGGTCACTGTCTTTGACATTGGTCCTTACCTAAAACCATGTCAGAGGCCTTAAAGGCGGTTTAAAAACTCGGACACTAGTGTTAGTCACTAACACACACGATAAGAAGAAGAAGAAGAAGGAATCATGCTATATATACTATTAGCTTCATTAAAAATCTATTGCATATTGTTTTATGTATTACAAGTTTTTATTTAGTTTCAATTGCCCAATTGTCTATCTATCTGTCTATAATATAATCTTACAAGTTAAATTTGACCCACACATCATCCAATTTGACCCCCAGGTTTCCATTAAGTTGAAATTCGATTTACAACATTAGGGAGGTAAGTAAATTTAAAAATCCAAGGCTGTTCAAAATATATTTTTAACAAAAAATTACGAGTTCGGATTTACGGAACAATTACGGAATTGGTTAATACAGTGGCAAAAGCTATTATAGAAAACTTATTACCTCCGATTTCTAAGAAATTTTCATTGAATTGTAAGTAGATACATCTATAGTAACAGTTTTTCATAATTTTCTTGCTTTTATTATGAAAAATTAAATGTTTAACTCAAGTGTAAGTGATTAATTACACTTTCGAACTATAAGCGCTCTCGCTCGCTTCACTCGCTCGTGTTTCTAAATATCTCGGGTGTAATTGATCACTTACAAACTTTATAACTATCTACTATTCCTCATTGACTTTTCACATAAATAAATTGATGTTTAATAAAAAAAATACAAATTTGCGAGCGTAGAATTAGTGATCTATTGCAATCTACATAGAAATAAGTATAAACATATATATGATTAAATAAAATTATCATCCCCCTAGCCTTTACCCGTCTATAGACAGGGTCCGCAGGGTGTGCCGTGTGGTTTCCGGCAGAGTAGAATAGGGCCACTCCAAGTCCTCCCGTGGATGTCGTAGATGGCGACTTAGACAAGCTAAACAAAGTTTATAAATATCAATGAGACCTCTCCAACCCGTCTGGCCAGCGTGGAGAGTGTAGGCCAAGTTCTCTGGCTGCTCTGGCCAAGTATGGCTCTGATGGTATAGAGAGGGTCGTGCTCATGCAGTGGAGACAAAAAGACCTGATGATGATGATGATGATGATGAGACAGGGTTTGCTTATCGTTTTCACTTTATTATATCCTGCCCCCGTAGCATGACACCGGCAATAGAGTTTATCGAGCGCTATCATCTATCACTATCTCATTCTACGTAAAAAAAACGAGCGAGATGGCACTAGTCCATCGCGCGACATAAACTTTATCTCGGTTTATCAACTGTGCCTTGCTAGGGGGCTGGATTCCTCGATTTCATTAATTCAGCATGTGCTAAAATCTTTATTGATAATTTCGGTCTCCCTCTTCGGATTTCGCTGGGCAAGGCTCAATGCTCTTTTTCCCACATACTCAGGTTCGTCGATTATATCCAAACATCTAAACCTTCCTTGGAGCTTGCCGGCAAACAAACCTATGATTGTTAATCACAAGCCATACTTGGCTGACACTTGGCTTGGCGGCTTGGCCTGGGGCCAGTTTCTAGAGTCGCCGTGTGAAGTCCTAGACAATATACCATATGAGATATAGGTGGTTACATCTATACATATATCTATACAGTAAAAAAAATGTGTCTGTACATTACATTTATTTCCAAAAAAAATATTGGGGGCGATGGAGACGTAGTAAAAGAGTAAGAATTAAAAAAAAAAGTCTGTCTGTTTGTCTGTATGTCTGTATGTCTGTTTGTCTGTTTGTCTGTTTGTCTGTTTGTCTGTTTGTCTGTTTGTCTGTTTGTCTGTTTGTACACGCTAATCTCCGGAAATACTGGACGGATTTGAATGAAACTTTTTTTGGTATATAGCTATTAAGCCTGGGCAACATATAGGGTATAAATGATTTTGTAAAATGGAACGCCTGATGCAGAACCATAATGGTCCAGCTAAACTATAAGAGATATAAAAATGCCGCCTTAGTAAAAGTTGTTCAGCCTGATGAGTATTTTCCAGAGACATAAAGTCCACGCGAACGAAGTCGCGGGCTTCGGCTAGTATATGATATTTCCATTACTAACTATATACCGGGCTGCGTATTGCCACACTGTATATCAGTACAGACACCCATAGTCTGTACTCGATCCCTATGCTCATTAAAATAACGAATATTCTAAAGCAAACTACGTATGAATTCCGACCAATCTGTATAAATGTACTGCTTGCTCGCATATTTCTAAAGCAAAATATGACCTTTTTATTTACATTGAAGGTAGCTTATGCAATATATAGGCCTGGACTGGACTTCCTGTGGCTGATATGACAATGATGATAAATATATTGACTATTAAAGAAAAAAACCCGTTTTTAACCTTTGGGTAAGCAAACCTAAAATCATACGTTACACGTAAAATATTTACATTTTTTTTATACCTTGTTACTTGTCTGAATCCAAAACGATTTTACAAAAATTTACAAATCAAAAAGGTTTTAAAAATGTTTTTCCATGCTGGTCTAGGAGAAAAGAAAAATTTTAGAATTTACCAGTTGCTTGACCTTCCTTGCAGATTGTAGAAGCCGATCGAGAGATTGGGCGAAAACACGACTCAAATTAATAGATACGGTTAGCAACACTTCACTATTTGATTCCTTTTTAGGGTTCCGTACCCAAAGGGTAAAAACGGAACCCTATTACTAAGACTTCGCTGTCTGTCCGTCTGTCCGTCTGTCTGTCACCAGGCTGTATCTCAAGAACCGCGATAGCTAGGCAGTTGAAATTTTAACAAATTATGTATTTCTGTTGCCGCTATAACAAAAAATACTAAAAACAAAATAAAATATATATCTAAGGGGGCTCCCATACAAAAATCTTGATTTTTATAAATAATGGTACGGAACCCTTTGCGCGAGTCCGACTCGCACTTGGCCGGTTATTCTACCTTCTAACCCACCATTACGCTAAAAGTGGCATTCGAGTCTTGCGGACCTGGACATTGTCGACTCAGAGCCGAAAGATCTCAAATACTATGTCTGTCCCGTTAAGAATAAAAACCTGATAGAATGTATGTTAAAAATGTTAGTTGACCTGATTGTCTGATAAGTAAGATGATCCGTGCTTCGGAGGGCACGTTAAGCCGTCGGTCCCGGTCACTGTCTTTGACATTGGTCGTTACCTAAAACCATGTCAGAGGCCTTTAAGGCGGTTTAAAAACTCTGACACTAGTGTTAGTCACTAACACACTCGATAAGAAGAAGAAGTTAGTTGACAATATTCGATTAAAAGTTAGTCTTATTTTTGTTAAAAAATACGACTAATAATAATAATTATAAACCGTTTTATTAAATAAGAAAGAAAAAAGAAAAAAAAATACATATTTACAAATATACACACAGAAAAAAGTTAACTACTAATTTAGTCTAAAAAGTCGTGCCCACGTGGCATAGTGCTAAGAACGCTGGCCGCATTTCCGCGTTGGATCGCAATACTGATTCGTTGTGCGAAAAGACAGCCAGCCCTCTTGTCACCAGCGGCGCATATCAGTCTTGGAGTGATCTCAAGGAGACCCCTAGCACCGGGGCGCCAAGGTCCCAAAGTCTCCACGCAAAACGGCACAAAAATATAGTCATTATTTAAAGAATAATTATTATCTAGGACGAATTTATAAAAACCAGGACTTATTTTTTCTATCCAAAATATACGACTCGGTATAAATTGTCGCCTTTTGTGCCAAAAGTGCATTAGGGTCGTACCAAAATAATTACTTTCTTGCGTAATGTTTCATCGAAAAGTTTATGGTACTGGATTCCTACAAGACTTTCCGCTGCCAAAAAAGAAATTTAGTTTGACTGTTTGCATGCAAGTTTGTTTGCTTTCTTTTTACAAAGGGATACTTGAAATTCGAGGTACAGTGCTGCTCCCATTTGAAATAAATCAATTGAAAAGAAACGGAGATAATATAATTTACAATGTTGTGTTGACCAAGCCCTAGTTATCACTTCAAAAAAATTGATGGACTGCTGTATACAATTTAAAGTGAGAATGTGTAGCTTTTCTTTGTACATTTGACAAAAGTAGCCGTTTTCGCTAAAGTGCGAAATACACCGGACGTCCCGGGTTCGATTCCCGGTCAGGTTAAGGTGACAAATCTTTTCAGGGTTCCGTACCCAAATGTTAAAAACGGGACCCTATTAATAAGACTTCGCTGTCTGTCCATCTGTCCGTCTGTCTGTCACCAGGCTGTATCTCAAGAACCGCGATAGCTAGACAAAATTGTCACAATTGTCACAAATTATGTATTTCTGTTGCCGCTATAACAACAAATACTAAAAGCAAAATAATAAAGGGGGGCTCCCATACAACAAACGCGATTTTTTATAGATAATGGTACAGAACCCTTAGTGCGCGAATCCGATTCGCACTTGGTTGGTTATTCATATTCCATATGCCATATGGTCTATGGGATCTAAAGAAATAAAATCTAGGTCTATGGCTAGGCTATCTTTTCGGCGAAATAAAAACACATGTGCTGTTATGGGCTTATGGGGAATAGGCTACAAAGACTTTCCTGAAATATGTATATGTAATCAATGTTCTTATATTAGTGTTCGTGACTATATAAAAGACTAGCAGTCCATCCCGGCTTCGCCCGTGGTACATACATAGCCTATGTCACTCAGGGATAACATACCTATCCAACAGTGAAAGAATTTTTAAAATCGACCCAGTAGTTTCGGAGCCTATTCAATACAATCAAACAAACAAACAAACAAACCTTTCCTCTTTATAATATTAGTGTAGACAGATAACAGTATAGAGCGATTACCCCAAAAGCATCGCAAACGTACGTTTCTGCGTATCCGCTGCGCGTCAAACAACATTGAGCACTAAAGTATGATGATAAAGTCTAATTTGGTTTGAGATAGAAATAGGAAGAGTGACTTCCTATTTCTATCGTACGACTAACGTATTATTTCATGGAATAAACCCCTAGGGGTAGATAAAGATAGATAAAACGTTTATTTGTAGCTATAGTCACATATACACGTTAACTTTTTATTGGTTTTGGAAAAAAAAAATGTCGTATAGTAAATAAATTCCTCTATCCATACCTATATGTAATCCAAATTTCTGTATGTCATAAGATAAAAAAGTTGCGTAAATGATTTTCGATCGAGACCACGTAGTTATACGCCGGCCGCCGGCTGCGTAATGTCGATAACCCCGGCCGGCCGGCGGGCGGTGTATGGCGGCGGTACTACTAATTGATCTCACAATTTTACTTTCGAGTTTTAGACAACATTTTTCGTTTCTGAATTTTTATTTTGACTACGATGCCTATGAAGTGCCCTTCGGCTCCAAAACCAATGTAAAATCACCGTGTATACAGAAGAGAAATACAAAAATTACAAAACAAAACATGTTGAAACAACGTATTGAGAACAAATTAATATCAATAACTTTTCATCTGTGTGCTACAGCAATCCAAAAAGGTCATAGCTCAGTGATTCGTGCTGCTCAAAGAGGCTCACTGATTTTCAGCTAACCTGTCAAGTGCGAGTGCGCATCTACGGAATGGAAATAAATTGGTGCAAGAACTCTTTTATTAAACCACATAATTTAATTAATAATAACGTAGGTACACCACGCTCATTACAGCCGAAACTATTTTACGACGCCATTCCCCGATATTGGAGATTAAGTAAAAACTGTCGTAAAACTTTCGCCGCGTGCGGCTCCTATGACGTCATTAATCTGCCAGTAAGTGGTTTTCTGGTGCCGTTAATGTTGGAAAGACAGGAATGTGTGTAGAAATGTTGTATTATAGGGTTCCGTGAGCGAAGTTTGTCAACATCTAAATACTAAGAACTATATAGCTCAGGATATATATATCCTTCCAGGACATAGCTGTTTAAATGACAGAATGTCCAAATAGTTTGATTGCCTTTGTGTTAAGTAATTCAAGACTGCAAATGCGTTACAAACATAACACAATCGTTAAAAAGAACGATTTTGAAATGCATTTAAAGTCTTATAGTTCGATATTTAGTGTAAAACACATCAAGTGTACGGGTGCGGGAGCACTGGAGTACTGTGACACAGGCTCAGCCTTCTTCAGGCTCCAGTATCCTTTAATCTATATATGCATAACTTTAATTTGTATTCTTTAAGTAGTCTATATTTCTGTTTAAGATTAAGGGAGAAAATAAATATACTTTTTACTTTACTTTACTTTAAAATCGTTGGAACGAGCCAATGTCAGATATATTAGTTGCTACAGAGTGTAAATCAATACATATAATAAAACAGTAGAAACCGCGTGTCTGTACATTAGGGCCTATGCTCGGTGTTTCTCTACGTGATCGAATCAGAAATGAGGAAATTCGTAGGAGAACTAAAGTCACTGACATAGCCCAGCAGATTAGCTCGTTGAAATGGCAGTGGGCGGGACACATAGCGCGACGAACCGATGGCCGATAGGGCAAAAAGGTTCTCGAATGGCGACCACGTACAAGCAAGCGAAGCGTAGGACACCCACCCACAAGGTGGTCTGACGACCTAACCAAGGTCGCTGGAAGGCGCTGGATGCAAGCCGCTCTAGATCGGTAATTTTGGAAATCTTTGGGAGAGGTCTATTCCCAGCAGTGGGAGGACCAAGGCTGCGGATGATGATGATAATATAAGTTCTAACAAAAAATACTGACACTACTTTAAAGGGTGAATACAGTTCATGGTATTGAACAACTTTCTACAAGGAACACTTATCAAATAACGAAAAGCAATTTTTCTCCTTTCATACAAACTTGAATCAGCTGAACGGTCAACTTGTCTGGACTTACATTGGGGCTAGCTCAATCTGTGTGCAATCTCAATTATTTAGCCTATAAAAGTCTACCTACTACTGACCTTTACGCATTTTCTTACAAAATATTTTTTTATTTTTATTTTATTTTATTTACATGGAGAGACCAACAGCTACAAGTAATTACAATAAAAACAGAAAATATAGCAATAATAGAGCCAATTAAAGGTCTTCACCGCTAGAAACAGTATAGAATTCTAAATAATTGAACATTATTACACGCTACTTAAAAGAGACAATAAATATTTTTAAAAGAAAACTAAGTAAGAGTTAGTGATGCCAATTAACCTTTAAAAATTAATTATATCTTGTTTAATTTTGTTTTAGTGAAAAAATTAAAAACAAAACTAGCACACAGATTTACAAGATAATAATAACTAACTTGGACGTTGTTAATAAAATAACTATGATTAAATATCAATTGGAACCCACCACAACACATTCCGCATTCTTTTTATCTATTGTCAGTCCTTACAAATATATTTTCCCACATCATCAAAACTATTTTATGGTGGCTCGGCGTTCAGAGGAATTACGAATAAAAAGACTTGTCTTTATTATCTTAATTTTTTTAATGCAAAATTCAAAAGTCATCTATTTCAAGTTGTCTACTTAAATTCAGTTCCCTATAAATACATGTTTATTTGCTAAGCAAATTACAAAAAATCATGAACGCCATCTAGTGATGAGCAGCGCAACTACCGATTGGATTTAATTTTTTGCTAGGCAAAGCCCTGATTTTCAAACTTAAATCCCCAATAACTTTTAAACGGCTGAAAAGTTTTTCATCAAACATAGCTAAGAACTACTGCAAGGGAACTTGCATTTACTTTGAAATTGGCCCATCAGTTCGACCGCTACGATGTCATAGACAGACAGACGTTACCGTGAAACTTACAACACCCCTCTTTACGAGGGTTAACAAAAATTTAAAAATTGAAATATCCGCAACACACTTCGTCGAAATGTTTACAAAATGGAATCTGCAACATACTCTGAAATTTTATTTTTTTTATTTTCTGGACAATTTGTTTTAGAAGATTTATCTATAGACTCTGACGTACGAAGCTCTGTCAAGAAACATAGCAATTTAATTGATTCTGAGCTTCTGACCATAGAAAATAACAACTTCAATAAGTCGGAACATGTCACGTCATGCCTCATGTACAAATGGGATTCTAAATCAAAATTGTGTGTATTTTTTGGATTTTACGTATAGATTTCTAGTTAAAAGTAATGCTTTATTTTTTTCTGAGTTCCTTGTTTGCCATAGAGAAGGATAACTGCCATAAATCAAAACAGTTCTGTGGGCACACACTCGTACGGACAGGATTCTAAATCAAGTGTGTGAGTATTTTTGGGATTTTATGTATTTCTAGCCTACAGCTTTAGATTTATGATCATACATTAAATAGAGCCTTATCGAGGTCAACGATTGTTGAAATGTTTGTGTTTAACAAAATAAACAATTGTTTACCTATTTGCAACACTATGTAAGATCTAACAAAATATACTGAAACTATTTTAAGGATGCATTCAGTCCATGATACTGAACAGGTAACCTATCATTGTTACGAAACTTTACTGTTCGAATTTCAGATGATCGAAAACGGTATATCGAAGTTTTAAATACCAAACTGATTATTTTTCATAATTTTTCTCATCAATAAACTCATTTTACCTATGTTTCATTTTCCAGAATAACACATAGCCGAATATTAAAAGTATTTTTTTTTCGTTCGACATATGCCTTGTTCACTAGTACTAAAGGTCGAAGTCACTGATTTACTATTATCACTTAGCTACTGTTTCGTATTCTAAACAAATGTGTTCCATAAATTTCATAATTTAAAAAAAAAACATGTTTAATAAGAATCAAGCCAAGTAGGTATATATTTAATAAAATAAAAAAACAACCAACGTATTTTTATACTTAAACTTAGGGCAAAAATAAAAAGACACCAAAACATAGTTATGTCAAAACTATAGGTTAGGTTATATTAGAACTGCGACCACCCAGGTAGAGAGCCTTTAGTAACTATAGTAACTTAACAAATTATACAAAAAATATAATTATAATTTTATGTTAGCCGTTTTGGGTGTTGAAAAGAGATGATAGATTTTAATAACATGTCAATTAAAGAAAAATCTTTCGATAATTTGGAAATTATGTTTATAACGTCGAAATCATCTTCCATTAGTAACTTCACGCAAAAATCAAGTAAGAATTTCAAAACATTTAGATATTGAAAACAAGTATAATCGAAAATCGGTTTCGCAATAAGTTTTCGAATGAAATTTCGGTTAAATGAAAAAATGGAAAATAAAAAAAAAAGTTTTCGAACAAATAAGATTCGTATGGCAAATTTTCGTTTTTAAGATAGGTAACCTACTGAACAACTTTCCCCAAGGAACACTTATCGAAATATGGAAAGTAATTTTTAGCCTCCCATACAAGTTGACCGATCAGCTGACCCGAGTTTGTATGGATAGCCAAAAAATATTTTTATATTTCGACATATGTTCCTTGGAGTAAGTTGTTCACTACTACGGATTGAATTCACCCTTAAAATAGTTTCAGTATATTTTGTTAGATCTTATATAGACCAATTTAGGTCAGAAATTCAAAGGTTCTCCTTAACACATCAACCTGCTTACAGATTCCTTAGATTTCGCACCTTTCATCATTTTTAGCAGTATGTGCGAGAAGAAAAATAGCTGGTTTTATATACTTTCAGGATGATTTTTTTATAAAAATATGTTGCTTGACTTTTAACAAGAATTCTACTATTATTATTTTTGTATATTTATCTACTGACTACTCACTCACTAAGCAAATAAAAAAATTGGGACAAATCACACATATTGAGCTAGCCCCAAAGAAAGTTCGAGACTTATTTTATGGGATATTAACTCAACGATACTATATTTTACAACAAAAACATATATAGATAAACATCCAAGACCGAGCGCAATTTGAAAAAGGCCATTTTCTAAATTGCCCTGACCGAGGAGCGAACCCAAAGCTTCTGGGTAGCGGACTAGCATGGTTAATAAAGCTGGTAAAATAACATGGGTAAATCAAACCACAGTAACCGGTAATAGAAAAGGAATGTAATAATTTATTTATCAGAATGTTAACTTATACAATTTTGATATTAGTAGCACAAGTCCTAGTGTACATTGTCAATACAATATAAAATTAAAATCCAAAACAAAATAAAAGGTCGCTATTGATATCAAAATTGTACACAAGGAATATACATGTAAAGAAGTGGGGAAGGTTGCTGAGTTAGGAGTACGTGTATATCCGTGCGTGATGTACGTGTATTGCTAAATTAGCAATATTTAAACACTTTCTACAGGTACATCACGCTCGTACTCCCAAGGTCGCAATATGGTGACCACTCAGCCACAGAGGTTGTCCACTTAATGCCGTACTAAGCAACGTATCCTACGTTGCTTAGTACGGCATTATCTATCTTAAGATAAACTGAAATGAAAAATCTTTAGTAAGTAAGTAAGTTTAAATAAAAACATGTTTACATTTACAAATGCATATATTGCCAAGCTGAATTGCAAAGCAGCTTGAAGCTAAATTGAATTTGCATTAACATTTTATGTATGCAGCGGATGGCATGTGGATTGATTAGTTTCTGTGTTGCTACTATCCGATAGATGTTTATCTATATCTATATCTATATCTTCTATACATATAATAAAACAGTTAAAATAGTGTGTCTGTACATTAAATATATTTCCAAAAAAAATATTGGGGGCGATGGAGACGTAGTAATAGAGTAAGAATTTTAAATAAAATGTCTGTCTGTTTGTCTGTTTGTCTGTATGTCTGTTTGTCTGTTTGTACACGCTAATCTCCGGAAATACTAAACGGATTCGAATGAAACTTTTTTTGTTATATAGCTATTAAGCCTGGGCAACATATAGGGTATAAATGACTTTGGAAAATGGAACGCCTGATGCAGAACCATAATGGTCCAGCTAAACTATAAGAGATATAAAAATGCCGCCTTACTAAAAGTTGTCCAGCCTGATGAGCATTTTCCAGAGACATAAAGTCCACGCGAACGAAGTCGCGGGCTTCGGCTAGTATATAATATGTAACAAAATATACTGAAATTATTTTAAGTGTGAATCCAGTATATGATACTGAACAACTTTCCTCTAGGAACACAAATTGAAATATGAAAAGTAATTTGTGGCTTTTCATACAAATTGACCGATCAGTTGATCCTAGTTTGAATAGAAAGAGAAAAAATATATTTGAAGTGAAAACTTCTTTAGCGGCGTTGTGCACTTTTTTTGGAATGGGTAAAAAATGTTAAACTCGCGTCAGGACACGTGACCTGATCGAAAATTCGTAAGACGGCGCAGGGCGCTTGCGCGAATGTTCGTGTGTGTTTATGTTACAGCGTACTACGCGCATCCATGGATGGTGACAGCTGATGGCTCGACCGTCTGTGTAGTGGCCATACTGCTGTGTATTTGAAAATGATTTTGTTGAAAATGAATTTGGTCATGCTTGTGACATTTGTGACAGACTGTGGTCCAGAAAAGATTTGAAATATTTTATACTGATAATTAAAGCAATTTGTGCACAATTATTCCCTAACCACTCCAAAATATCAAAAATGCACAACGTTAATATTCAAGTTTTCACTTCTGCCGGCACTCCCAGAGTACAACCCGTCGTTTTTTTTTAAATTAAGTACGAATTATTTCACAACAACAACGTGAAAGGGACGTACCCGTAATAAATCGAACCACGGACTATACTAGATCAATATAGTATAATGGAATTAAAATAACAGTCAAAAATAAAAAATAAAAAACGATATATAAGAATTGTGCAGCTGATCGAGCATTATGTATGGGATTGTCGAATTTTTCTATTGTTTTTTGACTTTTATTTTATTATTATTATACTGTAATCTAGTATAGACCGTGGTTCAATTTATTGCGGGTATTCCCTTCCACGATGTATAAGGTGTAACAAAATATACTGAAACGAAGCCTACTCATCGCCGTATAAGCATAATTAGTACCTGGGCGACCGAGCTTTGCTCAGTTACATCGCAAACATTAACTAAATTTTTTTAAACTTGTCTAAAAACAATACAAAATAAAAAATTATATATAAACTTGAACATAAAAAAAACAAAAGTAAGTCACCGAGTGGGATTAGAACCCGTAACACTCTTTCTAGCGGTCCGCATCCTAAACTGCTGAGCCAAAAAGGATAGCGGCGAGCGCGACGAAATTAGCGACCATATTCTGCGTGAAAAGAAAAACGCATGAAAACTCAAAAAACACGCGTTTTCCCAAACACAAGACTAATCTAGATCGATTGTTTACCCCTGAAAACCCCCATATACCAATTTTCAGCAAAATCGTTAAATCCGTTTTCGAGATCACATAAATTTATATACATATCCCTTTCGGACCCAGTCGACACAATTGTGACGGTATTTCCAAACCATTTTTTTATTATTAAATTAAAAGCTACGGTGACGGGCCCAGCGTCGCACGATTGTGATTGTAATTAACTTCCCATACGCGAAAACAAGACAGCGATTAACCTGCGCGGATTTATGTTATAACTCGTTCATTTGGCGGCTGACGGGCTACAACAACGCGCACGCGCCCGCGCTTGTGGTAAGTAATTTTTAATCGCATTGCGTAACATTTTAAAACAAATATATGCCTTGTTTACGATTTAATTTTTTTGTTTCAGATAATATTTTTTGGTAAAACTTATCTCTGAATTTAGACGTCACAATTGTGTTGAGTCGTCCCCAACGTTATCGTTTTAGTAAGTTTACCTATCCTTTGATTATATTTTTCTATCATTCAAAAAAGCTTGTAACGGCCGTAATCAAGGGGCGGTGGATGATAAAATAATTCGTCGCTTATTGAAAGAGTCAGACGTTGAGAAAGGATGCAATATTGAGGAGTTCATCTTCAAACCTGACGAAAAAAGCTTCTCATCATGTGATGAAATTGAAGACGAACAACCAGAAGCCGTGACTATTAATTTAAATAGACAATCAGATAGATGGAAGTATTAAAAATTCAATGGAAAAGATTTACCAAGCAAGAAAAGACCTGAAAGTGTGACCATTAAAAGTTCAGCAGAATATTTTGAGCAGTATTTCATCGAAGAACTCTATGAAAAAGTTGCTGCTGCTACTTCACAGTATTACATATCTCAAAAATGTATTTCCATGACATAAATTAATTGTAAAAATAGTGAAAAAATAAAATTTTCGGTATCTATGGTATCATGAAGTGTGTAAAATATCCACGAATCAAAATTTATAAGAGTCAAAATTTAAAGTATGATTCTATAGCTTCTGCCATGACCAGCAAACGCTTTTTCGTACTGCGAGTTTACCTTCACGTCGTTGATTCGAACAAAGCAAGTGATAAAGACAAAGACAGGAATAAAACACTGAAAACACTGCTAGTTATTATAGTATGTAAGTATGTGAAACCAATGCCAAGAAAATACGATTTTTACTCAATTAAACATCAAATGAAAAAATTATGAATACTAAATGTTTTTTTTTTCTCATACTTCCCACTACACATCAAATTTTTTTCTTTATATATTTTTGAAGTATTTTTACTATCATTAAGTTGGGCCCAACTGAAAACAATTGTGACCGTCACAATTGTAAAGTCATTAAACTTTGGCCTAGCTTGACACGATTGTGAGCGTCACAATTGTGATGCTCCAAGAATATGGCTTAGGTTAATACAATTGTACGCCCCATGAAAAACCAAGATGGCGTCGGGAAGATCCTGAAAACTTCACGGAAATGGATAGAACAGGCAATTTTATATAGGAAACAGTCACCGCAGTGAACTTATATTTACTATTTTAAGCTCGGGTCTGAAAGGGATATAAATATATAAATAAAAAAGACGTGTGCACTCGGGGACTGCCGCGGTAAAGCTATTGCATAGCATTTTGTATCAACTTATGCAATTATAATTATTTATTTATTTTATCTATGCAGTATTTCTTTTTCTTTGATATTAATTCAAGTTACACTTTTTGAGCGTGGTGACCGATAAGAAGACAAATTTTTCTTTTATTAAATAAATAAAAAGTTAATATTGTATAAATATTATCGCACGCACACAACGCCGTGTCGAAGACTGCCGAACTGAAACGACGTTAGACGATGCACGGCCTTCAAGCCACACCTCCGTGCCCGTCGGAGTGGGGAGCGTGAGGTTTTTTCGTTACGGAATTTCTGGATTCGGTCCCCGCGCTCAAGGCCCGCGATAGAAGCTATGCAATAGCTTAATAAATATACAAGAATTGCTCGTTTAAAGGTATAAGATAGATTTCTCTTTCTTGTGGCGGCGACGGCGCTTTATGGTAGTAATTAAAACAATATAATCTTTTATTCCTATTATTTAAATAAAGTAGTACCTACTCTAATTATTTAAATACGACTTATATGAAATTCAATTTAATTTTATTATAGCGATTAGCATATCGCAAACTGTATGGCTGTCGTCGCTTGTCTACCGCTTGCGCCGTTAGCGTGTAAGAGGCACGCAGTTGATGTCAATGGCGGCTCGAACAGGCGAGCGGTCGTGGCGGATATATTGCCATTCTGAGTCAGAATGAGTCGTTTAGGTGTTTGCGTGTAGTTTTCTGATTTATACAGTTAATCATTGTAAAAAATAATAATTTAAATATATATCCTGAATATCCTGAACTAGCTGTACCCGCGGGCTTCGCTCCCCGTGGATATTTCGGGATAAAGAGTACCCTATGTCCTTCCCCGAGTCTCAAACTATATCCATACCAAATTTCATCCAAATCCGTTCAGAAGTTAAAGCGTGAAGAGGTAACAAACAAACAAATATACAAACTCACTTTCGCATTTATAATATTAGTAGGAAGTAGGATTAGTAGGATTAGTAGGAAGTAGGATAGTAGGAAGTAGGATTTATCAACTCTCAGCGAATAGATCCAAAAATGTTAAATTTAAAGCTAAGCAGTTTATATAATAGTCCGAACGTGTGTCAAATGTGAAACGAGGTGTAATGATATAGTGCGGTTCAAATAAATCGGTGCTTGGCAACACTTGGCTAACACAACTGAGTTGGACATAACCCAAACACGATAAAAGAAGTGTACGGCATAGGCTTCGGTTGTCACCTAGACTCGTGCCATACATAAAGAGATGATTCATCATCATCATCACGTCTTTCTGTCTCCACTGCAGGAGCACGACCCTTTCTGTACTACCAGAGCCATACTTGGTCAGAGCAGTCAGCTACCTACACTCTCCACGCTGGCCAGACGGGTTGGAGAGGTCTCAGGGATTGATGACAGGCCATTCCTCCTCATCTTATGTTTTACTCCTTATTCGTATTCGTCCGTATATCGTTTTCCGTCCATTGGAATTCATGTTGTAGTTATGTGAGCCCACGGTACAGAATTAATATCTTATACCTTTAAACGAGCAATTCTTTTATATTTATTTATATATATATTTATATATTTCTGTGATCTCGGAAACGGCTCTAACGATTTCGCTGAAATTTGGTATATGGGGGTTTTCGGGGGTAAACAATCGATCTAGATTGGTCTTATGTTTGGGAAAACGCATGTTTTCCGAGTTTTCATGCGTTTTTCTTTCCACGCAGAATATGGTCGCTAATTTCGTCGCGCCGACCGCTTTGTTTTTAGCTCAGTGGTTAAGGATACCGACCGCTAGAAAGAGTGTTACGGGTTCGAATCCCACTCGGTGACTTACTTTTGTTTTTTTATGTTTAAGTTTATATATTTTTTTTTATTTTGCATTGTTTTTAGACAAGTTTAAAAAAAAATAGTTAATGTTTGAGATGTAACCGAGCAAAGCTCCGGCGCCCAGGTACTATAAGTATTACATACAGAACGGAATCTCCCAAGGTCCTGAGCAATATTCGTCCCCGTTCGTCCCCGCACCTCTCCTCCGTCTTCGCCTTGTACAGGCGACCGCTCAATACCCTCCACAAGACGAGAACGGGGAAGCTTATTGCGCAGGACCTTAGGAGCATGGTATAATAAAATAAGGTATTCTCTTCCCGAGATGGAACTTGACTACGTCACAAAAGTGTTGCCACTGATTGTTCTTTTCAGTAAATTTAAGGACTTTCTCAATTAGTTCATGAATATTAAATAAAATGTCAAGTAACTTAGCTAGTTAGTATCTCGCGATTCTCGTGTGATTTATCAATTAAATATTTTATAAATTGATATAATGGATTATTAATTTGAAATTGGTATTTAAAGTTCAAAAATGCATTACGCTCGGGTAATTCAATTTTACACAGTGGCAGCACATCAAACTGATGACGTAGTCAAGTTCCACCTACGTCATCAGCTGTCACGGGAAGAGAATACCTTATTTTATTATACCATGCTTAGGAGATTCCGTTCTGTATACAATACTGATATTAATTCTGTTCCCTAGGAATAAAGAGTGTGAGCCCATCTCAGTCACTGATTTAGATAATAGTTCAAACGTGTGCCACATGTGAAATCAGACGTAATGATATAGTGTGGTTCTGTTCTTATCGGTGCGCACTCTGAGCGACTCAACTCGCGAGCTGGCCGAATCCCAAACTCGATAATAGTGGCAATTCTTCCACGCTAGTCTGCAAAAGCGTATATAAATTTATTATAAATATTAATAAGTAACATAATCCGAAACTGAAAACAAAAATATTGTTTTAAATCTGCTCACTCACTTGCACGGGAAACGATAAAAGGTTTCTATGAATGATTTTTGTATGTAGATTTGTAGCTATAGTTTTCACAGTGTAAAATATGACATTGTATCTTTTTTGTGACATTTTATGAATTTTAATAAAGATTTGTTGCACGTTATTTAAAATCTGCCCAAAATAAGTAAGTTATATACCTTTATCAGATGGAATGGGAAACTCTCATGTAACAGAAAAAGGGTATACGTACAGCGCTCTTTACGTCACTGCTATTAGATATTGAGAAGAGTCCTCCACGCTTTTACTATAATATTTGAAATGCTAATTGCTGTTTCATTAATAAACCAAAAAAAATGTTTTCAGTGGTATTGTTTTTGGTTTTTGTTTTATATAAAATATTTACAAAAACATACAAAGTTAATAGCCTATAGCGGCAATAGAGAATATGCTTCGCATAAATATCACACAGACAGAATAGACCACTAGTATAAAAATCTATCATTTATTGCCAAAATTGCGGTTCTAAACTGATGGTTGAAATTTTCGCGCGAAAACGAATGGTTACGTCACACGCGTCTGACATTTTTGTTTGTCACTGGCTTTCATAGTTACTTGTGTTTCGACTTTTGAAATATTTTTTGAATTATTATATCAAGGTAAGCAACTTTTCTTGCGGTGGTAGTGGTTCTTAGCTATAAAATTGATGGAAATCGATCCAGCCGTTTAAAAATTATTGGAAGTTAACGTTTGAAAGTCGGTGATTTTTTTTATTTGCCTAGCAAATTTATCTTTTTCCACTTATATACCTGCCGTCACTGGTGGCTTTTGAGTCTTGCGGGCTCTGTCTCTGTTTACTACGTTAAGGTTAAAGACGTGAGTACCTATATTTCTATCCAAAATATATGAAATGAAACGGTACGTTACAATATAGCGCGGTTCAAATAAATCTGCGCGCACACTTGGCTGACACAGCCGAGTTGGACATAACCCAAACTCGATAATAGTGGCATGAGCAGACAATAATTTATATTTCCTACAAAATAGAAAATAATCAACTTAAAAAAACACACACACATACAACAATCAAAAATGAGTGGCTCTTTGAGCACAACATAATTTTAGACATAATGCCTAGTATAAATTATATTTTATTTAATTTAGATACCTTCTAAACGCTATTAACACTTTAGTTGCAAAACGATCGCGTGACTAAGTCGCTGTTGACGACTTAAGTTGTCTAAATTGTACTAGTTTTACCAAACTTGGCATCAGGGTAAGTAAAATAAATAAGCGCTGGCGTGCAAGAGGTTAATTTCAGTGGTGTACGGGCCTGTAGTCACATTCGCCCTTCAAAAATAGGATAATATACTACTGTAAATTTTAATGCACCAAATATTTTTTTATTTTTTTAGGGTTTTTTCTTTCTTCTTTCTTTTTTATAATTGTCTGGAAAAAGGTACCTAAAAAATCGAGTATTATTATTATGTACATATTTACTTACGAGATAGATAAAGCCCAGCGGCATTATATCATTAAGGGGCTATATAACGTACGCTTGAAGTATGTATGAGCAAGACAGCACCATACAATGGCATTATATGCCTGTCTCTTATTATCTTGACACTTTCAAATAGTGTTGTGTCGACTATAAATATTGATCATCAAAAAAACCGGAAAAGAAAATCGGAACCAAATCTATTGTGTATAAGGACACACAATAATTTTATGAAGAAACCTATAGCTAGTTATAATTTTGATGGCGTCTATAAATTATTATTTTCTATAAAGGATTGGCCTAGCACATAATAATCTGAATTTATTTTGCTTGCGCCGGCCGACTTCCGTGGACGCAAAGACCTGCGCAACATACTCTTCACATTCCTGTCCTAGAAAAAATAATTGTTGGGAGGTTCAGCTTACTTTATGATCGACTTTAAAAAAGAACGCGGTTGTTAATTCGAGTATATATGAGAAAAAATCTTCTTCTTTTTTTTAGGTTCAAACTGTAAACAAAGAGCTTACTTGCGGTTTTATAGAAATTTTATCAAAATCAGTAGAATAGTTTGGCGTTGAAGTCGGTTTTTAACTCACTTCAAAAAAGGAGGAGGTTATCAATTCGCCGAAAACTTTTTTATGTATGTTCACCGTTATCTGAAGACGCCTGGACCGATTTGTAAATTCTTTTTTTCTTTGAAAAGGCATAGGTTATTTTGTCAGGTGGTTCCATATATTTTTTTTAGGTTTGAAAAATTATAGAGAGACATATACAGACTTTTTGACTCTGCCCACAGAGAAAAAAATCAAACTGACATAGTGTCATTAAAAATTACTACTTTTCACGTTGTCGTGTCTTCTTTTTCCTTGAACGGACGCGGTCTTTTAAATCCCGTTTCGGTCTTTTAAATCCCGTTAGCGAGAAAGAGCGACGGATCCCTTCAGTATGGCCTAGGTGTTACAGTAGTTTCAAGTAAATCAGTAAAGAATTTAAATATTTTCCATGGAAAATGAAGGAAATTAGAGAAGATTTTAAACTTTCAATTTCCATTTTGAATGAATTCTAATAAACCATGAAATACGTATTTTATGAATTTTTTTAAGAGCATGAATCACTTTTTTATCCAAATCAATAAAGACTTAAAGATTTTTCATACAAACTTTCAACCCCTATTATGCGCCTTTCAGGGGGGAATTCTAATAAACCATGAAACACGTGTTCAATGAAATGTTTTTAAGAGTATAAATTTTAATTTTTATTAAAATCGATGCGAATTTAATTCTTTTATACAAACTTTTAACCCCTCACTTCACCCCTTTAGAGTTAATTTTCAACTCCCTTCTTAGTGTCCGTCTACATTTTGAATTAAAACAACTTTAAAATTTTCCCGTTTCTATAATAAGCGGTTACGACTGTGCGTGCGTTTTATGTCAGTCAGTGGGAACTTCTCCTTTTTACGGTTCCGTACCCATAGGATAAAAACGGGACTCTATTACTAAGACTTCGCTGTCTGTCCGTCTGTCCATCTGTCTGTCATCAGGCGGTATCTTAAGAACCGCGATAGTTAGACAGTTGAAAATTTCACAATTTATGTATTTCTGTTGCCGCTATAACAACAAATACTAAAAAACAAAATAAAATAAATATTTAAGGGAGGCCCATACAAAAAACGCGATTTTTTTAGATAATGGTACGGAACCCATAGTGCGCGAATCCGATTCGCACTTGGCGAGTTATATATAATATATATGTCGCAGTTGTATTGCATATCCGTTTTTTGACAAAACCTCTACTTGTTTGGCAATACAGCTCGGTTTTGTAAAACAGCTGAAAATCGTTAAGCCGCATTGTCCATAAATTACGTAGGTAATTTCCTTCAACAAAAACAGCTAACGTTTAGATCACATGTAGGGTTACCATTATTAAATAAAACTGTGTTACCAAACGAAATAAAATATGCGGGGGCAATAGTTGTTATTTATTATTTTTTTATTACTCGTGGTATGGAAATAAAACCTTAATTCAACTCTTTACTATCTAATCCAGTCTTAAACAACATAAAACACCAATGAAGAATGATAATCAGCTCGATGCAACTGGATATCGAAATTTTGTAAACTCATCAACTTAATGGCGTAGCTGTTTCTTACGGCCTTCATTTGATTCACGTGAATTTTTAATCTTGCCGGAAGGCGGGCGTCGACATCACACTATGGGAACCAACGTAAAGTTCTGCTCTATTCTTCTCAACCTTTTGCGGTCCGAAATCACAAACGATGTCCCCGATGTCTCTTGATGAAAACATCTTACTCTCGAAAAGCGGTAAATAATTTACCTTATCGGAGGCTATATTTCTTGTTATGACACTGACAACTACAAACCACTATTGGCAGAATTCCGAACTAAAATCTACAATCCTTCGTCAGCTATTTTGGTGAACGTAACACATTTGACGATCTAGCTGAACGATTTTCAGCTGTTTTATATAACCGAGCTGAAGGGCCAAACAGCTAGAGTTTTTATTTTATCAAACTTTATTGTTCCCAAGTACAACTACATAGACTTTTAACCCGTCAACTACCGGAATCGCAGACACAATAGATTTCTATTTTTTAGCGGTTCACATGTGAACCGTCGGGGTTTGATACTTCAACAAATGGCAGACTTAATACTAAGAGCATTT
Source organism: Acrobasis consociella (assembly GCA_963555685.1). NCBI lineage: Eukaryota > Metazoa > Arthropoda > Insecta > Lepidoptera > Pyralidae > Acrobasis > Acrobasis consociella. Next base: position 3,381,939 of record OY743107.1, read on the forward strand.
TCTCCCAGTCAACCATAGGGATAAACAAAGAAAATTGTGCGGCACAAAAAAGCAATACAATATACCTACATTATAAAATATTAACATGTAATATAAAATTACATTATTTAAGAACCTATTATTTATACATATCAGAATGAATATTTACTTACTTATACAATACACACATATACATACACATCTACTTATACTATTATATAGTTTTTGTCGAACAGCGGATCATAGATTGATAGATAAATATAACATTTTTTCGCAGGTCAAAAGCAACACAATAAAATTACATCAACAAATTCTAAAAAGTACAAATAAAAATAAAGTTTCTTGTTCTCCAAAATGGTCTCCAACTCAGCATATGCTAGGATTTGCATTAGCGAAATCCCAGCGATGATCTTCCGTTGGAGCCATAATGGGTGCTTTCACGGACATTCGCATGACTATACAAAAAAAATAAAAATAAAAATACATTTATCACACACAGAACACAACTACCTAATGAAAAAGAAACAATACAAATGCATTTAAAATAAAAAAGAAAAAGTTTGACATTGACAGTAACAGCTATCAAATGGTATTGTCACATTTGTCACTACGCTAGTCGATATTGTTGTTAAACACTGTTGATATTACCCACAAAAACCTGATATGCAAAATCTCTTGAAAAAAACAAAAAACAATGTCCTACTACTATACACACTGAGGTACCTAGGACATTATTACCTATATATCATACAATCCAACTGCGACATATAGTTATATAGATGAAGTGAAATAAAAAAAAGATTTTTATTATAATTGCACTTGTTTTACTTATTAGTACTAACAACTGTGTGCCTTTATGTCTGTCTGTCGGTAAAATTTATACGCTTAAACCAGTAAATCCATTTGGATGAAATTTGATATGTATACTACTCTCTTGCCGAATCGCCGACACGTTAAACCGTCATCGGAAATCCCATTTTGCTATACAAAAGAAAACTTTATTTTTAGGAATAAGGATGAAAAAGTCAATTAGAGGAATTACCAATTTGAAGCAGATGATGACCCGGGTATAAGTACCTGAAAACCTAGTTAAAAATATTTTGTCATTTATCATCTCTCCCATACATCCCAACTGATATTCTACACGTATATATATCCTATTCGAGTAGGTCAGTATCATAAATTCAACTTGCTCCAAAATGTTGGCTGATGGTAAGAGAGCATTCTGTATGTTTGATTCGGCATTTAAGATATCATCGACACGCATACAAACTTGCGCGCTAACTTACAGACTTGCATACAAAGTGCATACACACTTTCATATAAACATATATCGTAATAGAAATTTAAAAAAAAATATAAAACCTAAACAAACGTATTACTCGAATTTCTACTCGCGAGAATATTTTCGGAAAGTTGCAAAAACATTTCAAATGAATATGTCTCAGGCGTCACATCACTAGTTCTGCTATGTTGACAACGTCATTGTTCCTATTGATAACATAAAAGTTATTATCACTTTGAAAAATACATATTTATGCGTAATTTTTTTAAATATGAGTGTATTCATTAAAAAAGTAGGCTTCCTTGAGCACTACTTAAATATTTTAGACACTTGGTCTCTAAATTATTTGACTTTTTAGTCACTCTCAATGTTTTGTGCGTAATATCTACAGGAAATCGAGTGACACAGGTCCAACCTTGAACACGTCCTGACGGACAATGCGGGGACGGGGGCGTCGAGGTAGGTCTTTGTTAAAACGGCTGGTGGGGGTCAATATTGGTAAAATAATTGTAAAAAATTAATAAGATGGCCTAATAAATTTTTGAGCTTGCGTACTGAAGCGTTTTGACTTACTCAATAGTGCGTACTATTTGCAAATTGAATTATAATAGTATATATCCAGATAAACGTGTTTTAGGTGTTAGTCAGAGGTATGTTTGTGATTTTTTTTCATCGAGTGAAGTAAACATAATTATGTAAATGACCTGGTAAATATAATAGATGATAGTTCAAAATAAACATATATTTTTCGTTGCCGTAATATAACATACTTCTTTGAGATACAGGTGTACAAAAATGGTCAGTTTACCTTATATACAGCCTTAAAGCACTTTCAGCGGAATAGCGAACGTGTAAATGAAAAAGTAAAAAATCAACAACGGAACCGTCAAAGGTTCCAATAACAAATCTGTTTTTCATTTCGCCCACTACCAAAAGAGCGATATTATTGGAGTGTAAAGAGCGTAAAAATAGAATAAAAATACTTTAAAAACAGGACAATATTATCGTATACATTTATTACATCCTGATCATTTACAAAGTAGAGTGCAGCGCCATTAGATCGTAAACGCACTCTCAGCGAAATGGCAAACGTGTAGATAAATATGTAAAAAAATCAACAGAACCATCAAAGGTTCCAATAACAAATCTGTTTTTCATTTCGCCCACTCCCAAGAGAGCGATCTATCGGAGTGTAACGAGCGATCGGAACACTGATGTGTGTCGTTTGGACCGCCTGACGTATTGTGGCAACTCCGGCGGAATAAATCACTCGATCTACCTGCGATTTATGAAACAAAAGCATAAAAGTCTAGAAATGTTTCAAAAATCTGAAATTATTACCAAAACTACTAAGTCTTTTTGAGGAAACTATAGAAATATAAATTAAAAAGCAATATTACAAGCTCTGATGTGCGTTGATTGGACACGCCTAACGTCTTTTGGCAACTACATCTCATAAAATCACATAAATTACCAAATTTTCTATAAATCTGTATAACTACTGTAAATTTATACACAAAATGAATTATTTTTCTTATTTTAGGTCATTTTTATCCTTCTTTCTTCGATCAAATGTTATTAAAAGTACATTATTTACCTTCAAAATTGATAGAGCCCAGTGCCATTAGATAAAAGCACTTTCAGCGAAATGGCAAACGTGTAGATGAAAAAGTAAAAAATCAACAGAACCATCAAAGGTTCCAATAACAAATCTGTTTTTCATTTCGCCCACTCCCAAGAGAGTTAAAAATATGACAATATTATCGTATATATGTTATAACATCCTAATCTTTTACGAAGTATATAGACTGCAGCGCTATTAGACCGTGAAGGCACTTTTACTGATGACGAAGATATAAATCAGAATGTAAAAAATCAACGAAACCATCAAAGGTTCCAATAACAAATCTGTTTTTCATTTCGCCCACTCCCAAGAGAGCGATCTATCGGAGTGTAACGAGCGATCGGAACACTGATGTGTGTCGTTTGGACCGCCTGACGTATTGTGGCAACTCCGGCGGAATAAATCACTCGATCTACCTGCGATTTATGAAACAAAAGCATTAAAGTGTAGAAATGTTTCAAATGTCTAAAATATATTACCAAGTAACTAAGTCTTTTTGAGGAAATTATGAAAATATAAATCAAAAAGCAATATTACAAGCTCTGTTGTGCGTTGATTGGACACACGTAACGTATTGTAGCAATTCTAATGATAAAATTCACAAATTACCGGAATTTTAAGGAAATACTAGCCTAAAATACTTTAAAATATGACAATATTATCGCATATATGTTATTACATCCTTATCTTTTACGAAGTATATAGACTGCAGCGCTATTAGGTAGTGAAGGCACTTTCACTGGATGACGAAGATATAAATCAGAATTTAAAAAATCAACGAAACCATCAAAGGTTCCAATAACAAATCTGTTTTTCATTTCGCCCACTCCCAAGAGAGCGATCTATCGGAGTGTAACGAGCGATCGGAACACTGATGTGTGTCGTTTGGACCGCCTGACGTATTGTGGCAACTCCGGCGGAATAAATCACTCGATCTACCTGCGATTTATGAAACAAAAGCATTAAAGTCTAGAAATGTTTCAAAAATCTGAAAATATTACCAAAATTACTAAGTCTTTTTGAGGAAACTATGAAAATATAAATCAAAAAGTAATATCACATAATTTGTTGTGCGTTGATTGGACACCCGTAACGTATTGCAGCAATCCAAATTGATAAAATTCACAAATTACCGGAATTTTAAGGAAATACTAGCCTAAAATACTTTAAAATATGACAATATTATCGTATATATGTTATTACATCCTTATCTTTTACGAAGTATATAGACTGCAGCGCTATTAGACCGTGAAGGCACTTTCACCGGATGACGAAGATATAAATCAGAATGTAAAAAAACCAACGGAACCATCCAAGGTTAAAATAACAAATTTGTTTTTCATTTCGCCCACTCCCAAGAGAGCGATCTATCGGAGTGTAACGAGCGATCGGAACACTGATGTGTGTCGTTTGGACCGCCTGACGTATTGTGGCAACTCCGGCGGAATAAATCACTCGATCTACCTGCGATTTATGAAACAAAAGCATAAAAGTCTAGAAATGTTTCAAAAATCTAAGAGTATTAAAAAGTTACTAAGCCTTTTTTAGGAAACTATGAAAATATAAATCAAAAAGCAATATTACAAGCTCTGATGTGCGTTGATTGGACACGCCTAACGACTTTTGGCAACTACATCTCATAAAATCACATAAATTACCAAATTTTCTATAAATCTGTATAACTACTGTAAATTAATACACAAAATGAAGTATTTTTTTTTATTTTAGGTCATTTTTATCCTTCTTTCTTTTTTAAAAATTGCATGGAAAAAGGTTATATAATGATCAAATGTTATTAAAAGTACATATTTACTTACGAAATTGATAGAACCCAGTGGCATTAGATTGTAAATGCACTTTCAGCGGAATGGCAAACGCGTAGATGAAAAAGTAAAAAAAAATCAACGGAACCATCAAAGGTTACAATAACAAATCTGTTTTTCATTTCGCCCACTCCCAAGAGAGCGATCTATCGGAGTGTAACGAGCGATCGGAACACTGATGTGTGTCGTTTGGACCGCCTGACGTATTGTGGCAACTCCGGCGGAATAAATCACTCGATCTACCTGCGATTTATGAAACAAAAGCATAAAAGTCTAGAAATGTTTCAAAAATCTGAAAAATATTACCAAGACACTAAGTCTCTTTAGAAAACTAAGAAAATAGAAATCCAAAAGTAATGTCACATACTTTGTTGTGTGTTGATTGGACAACCGTAACGTATTGCAGCAATCCAAATTGATAAAATTCACAAATTACCGGAATTTTAAGGAAATACTAGCCTAAAATACTTTAAAATATGACAATATTATCGTATATATGTTATTACATCCTTATCTTTTACGAAGTATATAGACTGCAGCGCTATTAGATCGTGAAGGCACTTTTACTGGATGACGAAGATATAAATCAGAATGTAAAAAAATCAACGAAACCATCAAAGGTTTCAATAACAAATCTCTTTTTTTTATTTCGCCCACTCCCAAGAGAGCGATCTATCGGAGTGTAACGAGCGATCGGAACACTGATGTGTGTCGTTTGGACCGCCTGACGTATTGTGGCAACTCCGGCGAAATAAATCACTCGATCTACCTGCGATTTATGAAACAAAAGCATAAAAGTCTAGAAATGTTTCAAAAATATAAAAATATTAAAAAGTTACTAAGTCTTTTTGAGGAAACTATAGAAATATAAATTAAAAAGCAATATTACAAGCTCTGATGTGCGTTGATTGGACACGCCTAACGTCTTTTGGCAACTACAGCTCATAAAATCACATAAATTACCAAATGTTCTATAAATCTGTATAACTACTGTAAATTTATACACAAAATGAATTATTTTTCTTATTTTAGGTCATTTTTATCCATCTTTCTTTTTTAAAAATTGCATGGAAAAAGGTTATATAATGATCAAATCTTATTAAAAGTACATTATTTACTTATGTAATTGATAGAGCCCAGCGCCATTAGATCAAAGCACTTTCAGCGAAATGGCAAACGTGTAGAAGAAAAAGTAAAAAAAAAATCAACAGAACCATCAAAGGTTCCAATAACAAATCTGTTTTTCATTTCGCCCACTCCCAAGAGAGCGATCTATCGGAGTGTAACGAGCGATCGGAACACTGATGTGTGTCGTTTGGACCGCCTGACGTATTGTGGCAACTCCGGCGGAATAAATCAACGATCTACCTGCGATTTATGAAACAAAAGCATAAAAGTCTAGAAATACTTCAACAATCTACAAATATGACTTAGCAATATAAAAAAAATCAATAGAGTAACGATTAAACTCACTAATGGGCATCGTTTGGACCACCTGATGTGTTGTAGCAACTCTGCTGACATAATCCACCATTTTTTTACAACATAATTTTTCAAAACTGAAAACCGGCTTTATCCCTACAGAACCGATTTTGATAAAAAATCTATGGGAGCGCGTAGATATGCCGTTTTAAACAATCAAAGAATTTTTCAAATCGGTTCAGGGGTCCCTGAATATTCGGTGAACATACATAAAAAAAAAGATTGCGACGAATTGTTAACCTCCTCCTTGTTTGGAAGTGGTTAAAAAGCACTGAAAGTACAGACATTTTTTGTTCTTTTTCAACAGTACCAAATAATTTATTTTTTACTCCGGAAAATACCCAATTCAATAAAATAGTAATGAATTGACCGACCGCCTGCAACCGTTTATTATAACCCTGTTTTAAAATCGATCGCTTCAACTCTTATCGTCAACTTTCTTAAAAGGCGCGTCATAAGACATGGTCCTATAGACATAAAAACACAGCGCAGATAAAAATTTTTTTTTAACTAATAGCACTTAAGTTTATTTTGCCTATTTAAAACATAAAAGACTTGAATACATAGCTTTAAACGCAGATATTCAAGGGGCCGCTCGAAAAACAGGTCTTCTGAGTATGACCCTATACATCTATGTCTAAAAATCCTCATAGAAACTGCTATACCTACATACTTTGTCTGCACAGCGTACGCTACGAGCACAGTGTGATCCATTTTACCTGTGAGTTATGATTCGCCCGGGAGATATGAAAATATACGGCACTAGGTTTGATGCTTTTTAGACGTGAGCGACGCATATATACGCCCTAAAAGCGTGTTGGAAATGCCTTTGTGTTTGGTATCTCTCGTCTCCTTGAGGTATATGCTGAGTATGTTTCGCTATTAGTTTGAAGTGAAATTCGCAAGTATTACTTACGTTTTGCCTAAAAATCGTGAAATTCGAACTTATTTTTGACGTATTTTTTTAATTTCTGGCAAAAAGAGGGGTGTTATAAATTTGAAGCTAATGTCTGTCTGTCTGTGGCATTGTAGCGCTCGAACGGAAGTAACAATATTGATGTGTTATTTTACGTAAAAGCAAGTTCATTTGCGGTGGTTCTTAGCTATGTTTGAATGTGTTCGGCCATTTTAAAGTTATTAGGGTTGAGGCTTGAAAGTCGGAGTTATTTTAGTTTACCCGGCAAATAAAAATGGTGCTATGGATATCGATTCCGCTAAATATCGGTTGCAATATGTAGTAATTCCGCAACTCATCATTCTTCTTATCGTGTTTATTAGTGACTAACACTAGTGTCAGAGTTTTTAAACCGCCTTAAAGGCCTCTGACATGGTTTTAGGTAACGACCAATGTCAAAGACAGTGACCGGGACCGACGGCTTAACGTGCCCTCCGAAGCACGGATCATCTTACTTATCAGACAATCAGGTGATCAGCCTGCAATGTCTTAACCAAACTAGGACAACAACACAAAGTCGTTGCCCCCGCCGGGAATCGAACCCGCGACCTCCGGGTATGATCCAAACGCTCTAACCACTACACCTAGAACGGGAGGTCACGACAAATTTGGTAACGATAAGGGATATGGCTGACTCTGGTTTTATAGAATAAAGAGCACCTCTCTGATGCAAAATATGTTGGTCTGCCTGCATGGAGTGGTTGCGTTACTTAGATATGGCGCCTGAAAACTTGGTTATCGTGACCAAAAAAAAATGATAAGGGATATGGCTGACTCTTGTTTCACAGGATGAAGAGCACCTCTCTGATGCAAAATATGTTGGTCTGCCTGCGTGAAGTGGTTGCGTTACTTAGATATGGCGCCTGAAAAGTTGGTTATCGTGACCAAAAAAAAATGATAAGGGATATGGCTGACTCTTGTTTCACAGGATGAAGAGCACCTCTCTGATGCTAAATATGTTGGTCTGCCTGCGTGAAGTGGTTGTGTTACTTAGATATGGCGCCTGAAAAGTTGGTTAGCGTGACCAATAAATGATAAAGTAAATGGCTGATTCTGGTTTCACATAATGTAGAGCACCTCTCTGAAGCTAAATATGTCGATCGACCTGCATGAAGTGGTTGCGTTACTTAGATAGGGCGCCTGAAAAGTTAGTTACCTAGACAAAAAAAGAAAATTATATGGTAAATGGCTGACTCTGGTTTCACAGGATTAAGAGCATCTCTCTAATGCCAAATATGTCGGTCTGCCTGCGTGAAGTGGTTGCGTTACTTAGATATGGTGCCTGAAAAGTTGGTTATAGTGACCAAAAAAAAATTATACCGTAATTGACTAACTCTAGTTACACAGGATGAAAAGCACCTCTGTGATGCTAAATATGTCAGTCTGCATACGTGAAATGGTTACGTATCTTAGATATGATGCCTGAAATGTTGGTTATTGTGAGCAAAAAAATGGTAATGCAAATGGCTGACTCTGGTTTTACAGAATGCAGTACACCGCTCTGATGCTAAATATATGTCAATCTGCCTGCGTGAAGTGGTTGCGTTACTTAGATAGGGCGCCTGAAAAGTTAGTTACCTGGACAAAAAAAGAAAATTATAAGGTAAATGGCTGATTCTGGTTTCACAGGATGAAGAGCACCTCTCTGATGCTAAATATGTTGGTCTGCCTGCGTGAAGTAGTTGCGTTACTTAGATATGTCGCTTGAAAAGTTGGTTATCGTGAACAAAAGAAAAAATAATAACGTAAATAGCTGACTCTGGTGTCACAGAACAAAGAGTACCTCTCTGATACAAAATTTGTCGGTGAAGTCTTGTTTGTTTTGTCGGTCTGCCTACGTGAAGTGCTAGTGTTACTTAGACATGGGTATGGTATGTTATCGTGATCAAAAGTAAAATTATAAGGTAAATGACTGACTCTGAACGGCTGCATATCAAGCAAAATACATCTATCGTTAGTATCCGATATTATATATACATGCCGCAGTTCACAATTGTACTAACAACAGTTTGGTCAACTTTTCAGTAGAGCATATAATTTAGAAAGTTTTCTTAAGTTTAGTCCAGAACGGCACAAAAATAATTACATAATTTCACGTCTATTCAAGAGTCTAGTCCTTTGACTGCATTATATCCAAAATTGTGGTATTAAAGTAGTCTAATTTCAAAAATAGTAAAATAAACTTTAGTCCATTTGTGCGCTAAACCTCATTATGTTAACAGACAAATATTTTTTCAAAACTAAAAAACACTTCACCCCCAAACTACACAACCGATTTCGATAAAAGAAGTTTCCAAATCGGTGAAGGCACCTTCAAATAATCGGTAACAAATTATGCACTTGCATTACTTTAACACGTGTGTAAATGTTATAAATGCGTATGATACGCCAGACTTTGAAATTTTGTTGAAATCAGTCAATACTTGAAGATTGAATTTATAAAAATAAAATTCCGGCGTTAACAATAATACTAATTATGGTTAACGCCGGAATCTTAAAAAGTACAACTGTAACACTAAGTTTTTGGTAGAAAGAGTTAATTTATCTAGTACTAAAAAAGAAAAAACCGAAAATTTTGTAGTTAGTACATTTGCGAACTACGGCATCAATATTAGGGTGACACAGGGTAGACAAATTTATGTGTTTGTATGAACGCACGCTACTGTATCTAAGTAACGCAACTACTTCACGCAGGCAGACCAACATATTTAGCATCAGAGAGGTGCTCTTCGTCCTTTGAAACCAGAATCAGCCATTTAGCTTATAATTTTCTTTTTTTGGCTAGGTAACTAACTTTTCAGGCGCCCTATCTAAGTAACGCAACCACTTCATGCAGGCCGATTGACATATTTAGCATCAGAGAGGTGCTCTTCATTATGTGAAACCAGAATCAGCCATTTACCTTATCATTTATTGGTCACGCTAACCAACTTTTCAGGCGGCATATCTAAGTAACGCAACCACTTCACGCAGGCAGACCAACATATTTAGCATCAGAGAGGTGCTCTTCATCCTGTGAAACAAGAGTCAGCCATATCCCTTATCATTTTTTTTTGGTCACGATAACCAACTTTTCAGGCGCCATATCTAAGTAACGCAACCACTTCACGCAGGCAGACCAACATATTTAGCATCAGAGAGGTGCTCTACATCCTGTGAAACAAGAGTCAGCCATATCCCTTATCATTTTTTTTTGGTCACGATAACCAACTTTTCAGGCGCCATATCTAAGTAACGCAACCACTTCACGCAGGCAGACCAACATATTTTGCATCAGAGAGGTGCTCTTTATTCTATAAAACCAGAGTCAGCCATATCCCTTATCGTTACCAAATTTGTCGTGACCTCCTAATCTAACCACGAAGGCAGTCATCATTAAATTGTGTCGTTGGGGTTTTTTAAGTAGCGTGGCAAATAAACTTGGTAGGTACACCACAAATTATCACATTAAGTAATTCATGCTAGAATTTTTTAAGTAATCATATTCAGGAACCTGTAATACATTAAATATCACAATCTGCGTAAAATTACAAAAAATATTTTGTTAAGTTTTTAGGGTTCCGTAGCCAAATGGCAAAAACGGAACCCTTATAGATTCGTCATGTCTGTCTGTCTGTCTGTCCGTCCGTATGTCACAGCCACTTTTTTCCGAAACTATAAGACCTATACTGTTGAAACTTGGTAAGTAGATGTATTATTTGACACAAAAATAGAAAAAAAACAGTAAATTTTGGGGGTTCCCCATACTGAGAACTGAAACTCAAAAATTTATTTTTCATCAAACCCATACGGGTGGGGTATATAGGGATAGGTCTTCAAAAATGATATTGAGGTTTCTAATAGCTTTTTTTTCTAAACCGAATACTTTGCGCGAGAGACACTTCCAAAGTGGAAAAAAGTGTGTCCCCCCCCCGTAACTTCTAAAATAAGAGAATGATAAAACTAAATAAAATATATGTTGTTCATTACCATGAAAACTACCAGCGAAAATTGGTTTGAACGAGATCTAGTAAGTAGTTTTTTTTTAATACGTCATAAATCGTAAACGGCAATTTACCTTTCATTCAATCAACTCAAATATAAAAATTAAAAAAACATACTACAAGACTTTTATATTGTTATTTGCTACTACGGAACCCTTCATGGGCGAGTCCGACTCGCACTTGGCCGCTTATTTATATTCTGACTGACTTTATAATCACCAGCTATTTTATAGTGAAATAGGAATTCCGTTAAGAACTATCTCTTGGAGGATTTCTTAGCAAACTATTCCAGCCTTAATGAATCCAACCTTTGAAGGCAGTTACAAATGTCTGGCTAGACCATTACGGTGGTGTATGGTCTGGACTTTGGTTTTATCATGTACATTGTACAAGCACTGAGCACTAATGGTATCTATCTCTCGTACGAACCTAAAAATGCACGCAATCCGCCAGCAACCATAATTTCTGGTAGTCAAACATCGCTTCTATTATAAGTTTTTCTGCATTATTAAATTTATAATTTTTCAAAACTAAAAACCGATTTCACCCCAAACTAGTCAATTGATTTTAATTATTTTTTTATCAGACTATTGACAAATACCCCATTTATACTTTGAAAGCATTTTGCAAATCGGTTCAGTAATCAGGGAACAAACAACAAAAAAACTATATACATATTCATTCGAATTGCTACCCTCATTCTCATTGAAGTGGTTTAAAATATACCTTACCAGCATTATTGAATACTCTCAAATTAGACAAAATTTAGCTTAAAAATGTTGTACAATTTTGAACATTATTACAAAGAGCATAGAGGTCAGTATTCTGACTGTTTTCAAGGACTAGATGAGGAGTTTTGCAATAAATCATAGTCTGGATACTACTGAGCTGGCTTACAGTGGCTGTCTGTTACACAGAATCGTATCTTAAAAAATGTTTAAAGTAAGTTGTTTCTAATTTCCTTAAACACAACATTTTTTTACAGATAATTTGCTAATATTTCATTGCAATATATTAAGTTTTAAAAAGTTTAATTTTACAATGATTAAAACCTAAAGAAATGGAACAGACAAAGCTTTGTAAGGTTGCAAAGTCGATATAAATATTAGTAATAACTCTCTTTGGCTCTAAGAATGTTTTGTTATTTTCTTGTGTGATAATTTTGTTATAAAATACTTGTTTTTATTATTATTTCCTATTAGTAATCACTTAAATTTGTAAATATTAATTTTAGAAAAAATATACGTTTATTAGCAAGCAAAGCGAGCAAAGTTCTTTGAATCAACCTGATTAATGTGGCGTTACTGTCCGTTTGACGATAGACAGAGTATCTTGTTTTAGACAGAACAAAAAAGTTAAAATCGCTTATGTGCGAATATAAGCAACATCGGTCAATGTAATGCCGAGATATGAAGTTTTTAAAATAAATTGCCGGTCAGGGCGAAATAGTTCTAATAATATCGTTGTAAATGTGTCTGCGATATTCACTTCGATCTAACATCTGATTTCTACCCAAGATCAGTTTTGCATTTACGAATGCGCTAGACTTAGTGATTGATAATATAACTTTACTGTATATTCGCAACGGTGTAAATGTAACCGCGATTCTCACTGCGATCCAACACGATCCTTTTATCGAAAGAAATCTTCGCGACATATCCCGCTTTACTATTTTACCCGACATTCCTTATCGCGTTTGCGAAACGTTTACTATCTTTATTTATTTAATTCTGTCTGTCTGTTTACCTGTCTGTCACTAGGCTGAACTGCGATAGCTAGACAATTGAAATTTTTACAGATGATGCATTTCTATTGCCGCTATAACAAAAAATAGTTCTGTACTGTATATTCGCAACGGTGTAAATGTAACCGCGATTCTCACTGCGATCCAACACGATCCTTTTATCAGAAAGTGATCCTTGCGACGTATCCCGCCTTACTATTTTACCCGACATTCCTTATCGCGTTTGCAAAATGTTGTTTACTATCTTTATTTATTTATAAAAATTAAAATGCCGTCTGGTTTTCGGCAGGGTAGAATAGGGTAGAATAAAATTCAAATTTAATTTAAAATATATTTTTATTATCATAGAATATTTATATGTGATATCTCTTCGTTATTGTTTTGTTGCCTGTTGACAATTGTTGACAATAGACTGCACTGCAGCATTTTCTCCAAGGACGTCAAATCACAACTAAATTAATATTTGAAAAAAGAATTTCCTAAATCGTACCAGGCGTCTTTGAGTAATCGGTAAACATACATAAAAGTAATAAAAGGTTCCGAGGAATTTGATAATCTCCCCTTTTTAAGAAGTCTGTTTAAAAGAGAGATAAAGAAACACATATGGCAAAATATATTTTGCGAAGTAGAATAGGAACACTCCAAGTCCTCCCGTGGATGTCGTAGAAGGCGACTTAGGAAATATAAGCTAAACAAAGCTTATAAAAATCAATGAGACCATTTCAACCCGTCTGGCCAGTGTTGAGAGTGTACCCCAAATCCTCTGGCTGCTCTGATCAAATATGGCTTTAGTAGTACAGAGAGGTCGTGCTCTTGGCAGTGGAGACTAAAAGACCTGATGATGATGATCCATCATCCATTTCAGTCACACAGTGTCCACTGTTGGACATAGGCCTCTCCCAAAGATTTCCAAAATGACCGATCTAGCTCCATTGGGGGGGGGTTTGCCATACTCGCTACGCTTGGCAGGCGGTGTTGTGTCACGAGCTTCCATCGCTGCTGCCCGTCGGAAGCCTGTTTTAATGTTCGTGACGTATTTATGCTTCATTCGCCTCTTACGACATCCATAGAAAGAGATGGAGTGGTCCTATTCTAGGCCGGGGCCATACGGCTATGAATACGGATACGGATACATACATACATACATACTATCACGACTTTATCCCTAATGGGGCAGACAGAGCATTTTGGGTCTTGCGGCTCTATGCAGAGCCCAGGGCCGCAAGACTCAAAAGCCACTTTTAGCGTCATGGTGGGCGAGAAGATGGAAAAGCAATCGATACAGTGACGGGTTGCTAGCCGCATCGCCTGTTAAAATGATTCGCATTTTTGCCCATTCCCTCGATCGGCTTTTACGATCTGCGCGGGCAGAGAAGCAGCTGGTACATTCTTAGTTTTTTCGTTTCTCCCAGACCAGCTTGCGAGAACGGATACGGATGATGATGATATTTAAAATATTTAACCGACTTCCAAAAAGGAGTTCATCAATTCAGCGCGATCTTTTTTATATGGATGTTCACTGATTATTCAAAGAAGCCTGGACCGATTTGGAAAATTCTTTACTTGTCAGGTGGTCTCATAGAAATTTATTAAAATTTGTTTTGTTGTTTAGGGGTCAGGTCGGTTTTAACGTTTAAGAATTTTTTTGTACATAAACAAATATGGAATACTATTGTGACCTTAGGAATACTAGCGTTATGTTCCTGTAAGAAGTATTTTTACATAAGAGAGTCTTGTGTTTGCTTTATTTATCAAAAATTAAAATAACAAAAATAAAAAATTAAAGTCAATCAAAAATGCCCCCACGGATTGTACCCGGCTCAAAGGTACCCATGATGCTAGCTGCATTTCCTCTCTGAATAGCAATGGATATCCGTTAAACCAGGTACCAGCCGGAGCGGTAGTCATAAAGTATTTTTATATTATATATATATATATATATATATATATATATAAAAAGGAGTGGCAACAGGCAGCTATGGATAGAGATCTGTGGAAGAAAGAAGGGGAGGCCTTTGCCCAGCAGTGGGACACCCTAACAGGCTAGAATAAAAAATATATATATATATATATATATATATATATATATATAGATATACCCGTGGGCACTTTGCAGATCCATCGTGCCGTACGACTAGTATTTGTTGGTTCCGTTTACATAGTTGGCTCCGGGTGCCTTTTCTAGATCCAATGCTAGTCAGCCATGCGCATGTTGTTCCAACTGGAGCCAAAAGTGTCAACTAGAGTAATAATAATAATTACGAGATTTTTATACAAATCCACCTTTTTGGCATTCAACACTGTTACATCCGATTCAAATCAACCAATCAGAGAGCACCGTTGACCTCATTGGCTACAATCTGCTAGTAATAATATTATTACAAGCTTCTGTTGAATTTGCAATGTTTATGCAATCAATGTAGTGTTGCCAAATAATAGATATCATTTTCAATTGAAAAATGCCAAACTATCGACAGTGGTTTATCAGTATGGATATCTGTTTTAGAGCAATACTATTGATAACCAACAATACCATAATTGGTATTTATAGTATCGATCCGACGAAAATCAAACTATCAAGAGTATCGATAGTATGCGTTTCATAAAATATCGACACTATCGATATATTTTGTAATATCGATAGTGTCGATAGTTTATGTATTATTAAAAGCAATACTATCGATAGTTTGTTCGTCATCAGAATCGATACTATCGATACTATCAGCAGTATCGATAAATAATCAAAAGTATCTCAAGACTCACTGTCGGTTTTATTAAAAATACCGATAGTGAGTCAATTGACTGTCAATAGTGGACTATCGAGCGGTAACACTTATCCATTGCTTATGGAGTAAATTAGCCGTTCTGATGATGGAACCGGAACGAATTCAACAACCCTCAGTAAATAAAATAACATAGCCCTTAGATTATTTATTACAGGATAAGCCTTACCTGCGTGTCTGCCAAGGTATAAAATCAACTAATCGAATACATTTATAATGTAAGTTGCGTAATCGATTATGATCAATACGTAAATCTGTAAAGTATCGAAAGGACGGTGCAAGTGCTCCGTTAGAATTGCTATGTTAAACAGTTTCAACACTCGGAAATCTATACGATTATCTGTTGGTCGTATAGCTACAAGGAACAACTATTGAACAGGTGGATGACATTACCTTCTTGGGAATACAACTGGATAGTGGGAAACACAGGTTGATTAAGTGTGCGGTAAATTGGCAAGCACTAGCTTCGCGCTCAGACGACTATCGGATGTGGTACCTAGAGAGGTGGTGAGGTCTACCTACTTCGCGATAGTGCAGTCTGTCCTGCAGTATGGCCTAGAGGTCTGGGGGTGAGCCGCAGAATGGCAACGAGCGTTTCGTATGCAAAAGCGAGCAGTCCGCGCGATAGTCCACGTATCAGGGCGAACAACCGTCAGACCATACTTTGAAACCCTTGGAATCCTCACGCTGCCATCCCTTTTCATCTTACAGGTAGCCACATATGTCTTTAGTAACCAAGACGTGTACCAAAGACCGAGAGATGTGCACGACATTGCGCTCCGCGATGTTGACCGACTGCACGTGATACCACACAGACTAGCTAAGACTGACAGACTGACTCATGTAAATGGGGCCGTCTGTCTTTAATAAGTTGCCACCTGATATAAAACAGGCGACTACATTGACAAGCTTTAAAGTCAAGCTAAAAAAGTGGCTTCTTGAGCGTACATTCTACAGTATAGAAGAATTTTATGAATGTCGCTTATAATTCCAATTTAATGTGTTAATTTTTATTCGATTATTTTGTATGTATGTAATATTATATGATTATTATTAGTTATGTATGTGTATGCGTAATATATTTATTTGTATGTTTAATTTATTTTATTTTTTTATTCAATTTTATTTTTGTATGACGTGTAAATACTTTTTATGAATAAATATGATTATGATTATGATTTTAAAATTTACGTTTTTTATTGTTATCCGTGGATAAACAATGATAATGTGCGCAGTTTCTCACCATTATAATTCAATAATCCTAAGTGACTCGCGTAATGTCAACGTGCGACTACCAATAACCCTGTTTTTCTGGCGCTTACACGTCCCAATAACAGGGGAAAGGTTGCGGGGACACCAGATTGCGGGGGACGGTGCGAGTTTCCGTTCTGTATGTAACACTATTATTAATTCTGTGGTACCGGACTATAATAGGTACAATGAGACCTCCTCTTTGTGACAGTAAAAGATCTGGCCGTCCACGTAGTGTTCATACGAAAAAGGTGGTCAAAGCAGTAAGGGAAAGAATTCGAAGAAATCCTGTCCGAAAGCAAAAGATTTTATCACAGGAGATGAAGATAGCACCTAGAACCATGTCGCTTATTTTAAAAGATGACTTAGGACTTACTGCCTGTAAAAGACGTACTGGTAATTTTACAACTGATAATTTAAAAAAGAATAGAGTAGTAAAATCGAAAAATCTACTGAAGCGGTACGCAATGGGTGGTCGCAGAAAAAAATTGTTTACGGATGACCATTTTTTTACCACTGAGCAACATTTTAACAAATAAAATGACTGTAGGTATTTATGCCCCAAGCTCTAAGAAAGCTTCCCAATAAGTCGACAGAGTGCAGCGTGGCATTAGCCGACTTTAGTGATGGTTTGGTGGGGTGTTAGCTATGAAGGAGTGACTGAGCCATACTTTTGTGAAAAAGGTATCGAAACATCGGCATATGTGTATCAAGATACCATTCTTGAGAAGGTATTTAAGCCCCTTAACAACACTATGTTCAATAACCAAGAATGGTTCTTCCAGCAAGACTCGGCACCGGGTCACAAAGCTCGGTCAACGCAGTCTTAGTTGGAATCGAACGTTTCCGACTTCATCAGAGCTGAAAACTGGCCGTCGTCTAATCCCAATCTTAATCCGCTGGACTATGTTTTATGGTCAGTTTTAGAGAGTACGGCTTGCTCTAAACGCCATGATAATTTTGAGTCCCTAAAACAATCCATACGATTGGCAGTGAAGAATTTTCCCATGGAAAAAGTGCATGCTTCTATTGATAACTGACCTCAACGTGTAAAGGGCTGTATTGCAGCCAATGGAAACCACTTCGAATAAGCTTTTTATATTTTAAAATGTATTAAAAGCGAACAATTTAAGCTTAAGCCGAAAGTAACACAGACACAAAAACAACTTTGTTGTGGATTGTAGGTTGGGTTCATTAGGTTTCCTGTGACCAACACACGAGCGAGCGACTGAAGCTTAGGGCGAAAGTAACACAAACACAAACAACTTTGTCGTGGGTTGTGGGTTAAGTTTGTTAGGTTTTCTGTGACTAACACACGAGCGAGCGAACGACTCAAGCTTAGGATGAAATTAACACAGACACAAAATCAACTTTGTCGTGGAGTGTAGGTTAAGTTATATAACATCCACCCATCCATCCATCCATTTCAGCCGCACAACGTCTACTGCTGGACATAGGCCTCTCCCAAAGATTTTCAAAATGACCGATCTAGAGCGAAGTTATGTAACAATATAAGTATAAAAGAAGACTAAATATATTGAGAATTAAAAAAATATGATTTGATATTATGATATTATTAACATCGAAAAAATTAATGTTATTTGTAAGAAAATTTGTTTTGTTACTATAAAATTCTTCATAATAAATATTGTGAGTATGGAATAAATATTCCGTATAACGAAAATCTATAAAACTTTTGTCTGTAAAAGAATGCACACCCAAACTATGCACACTTCCCACAAGACTTACATTTTATGATTTACAACCTTCGTATTAATTCCCTGTGCATTAGATTTGAACATAGATTAGTCACTCAACTGTCCTAAGAATTTTTAATTCTTTTAATGATGTATTTATACTAACTAATGCCTATGACTTCGTTCGCGTGCACAAAAATGCATATCAGACTAAACAACTTTTGCTGTGGCGTCATTTTATTATTTCTCATAGTTTAGCTGAAAATTTATAGTTCTGCATCAGGTGTTCTATTTACCGAAATCAATTATACCCTGTATGTTGCCCAGATTTATACCAATAAAGTTTCATTTACATCTATCCAGAATTTCCGGAGATTAGTGTGTACAAAAAGACAAACAAACAGAGAGACATTCTCTTTAAAATTTTACTCTTTTACTGTATATCTATCTGCTTGTAGTTTCTTTTTGGAAATTTAGTCAATATACAGACATTTTTTTACTATTATATTTAAATATCGTTGTGTGCGTTTGTTTTTCATATTCATAATAGAATTAGGGCTCCATATCTAAACGATGTCAATCTTATCAGAGCCGTTATTTTCTTTTCAAGTTTCGAAAAAATATTCATCCTCCATACAAATGCCACCACCAAGCAGCTCGACGTAGCCATGTCGTACTGAAGGCCAAGCCATTCCCCTTCTTCTACTGTTTGTTATCACTCCCCCTAAGCAATTTTCACGAGGCCACATCACAGGTCAAGTGATGTAAGCCCACAGGGCAAACTGCGTGGCGAGGGCAAACCCCAAGTCATCCACACCAAGTGTTTCTTTTTAATTTTTAGAAATCTAAGATTGCTGCCGAAAGTTACTCACTGCTTGCGATTTGGCTGTAAATCTATATCCAGGGGTTTTTTGGGCGTAATCCGAATTAGATTTTTTTAATGTTTAAAATCTGGATCTGGCATCTAGATGAAAAAAAATCATAGTCAATCATTACGTCTTGCTGGCACTTCGTAGAGATCTGAAATTTTGTATGTGGAGGTGAAGCACTCCGCTGAACTCGAAATGCAATTATATTTCGTAAACCAAAACGTCTGGACTTCTGAATTTTGAATTTACTGACTCTAAAGAAATTGGTAGGCTTGTATGTTGTGTTCAAAATTATTTGCATAATTGCTTTTGTTGAAAAGTACTTTTTCAATCGTACTATATACCATTAGTACCATTACGCAAGAGCGTAAGGCAAGATAACGAGTTTCTTTGTGTGCATTAAGTCATAAACATGTTTAGATGTATAAATAATGCGAAACAATAAGGTTATCATATTCAGTATAAAAAAATGAGTTTTTATTATTGTTATGACTTTTTAGACTTATTACTTGCATTAAAAAGCAAGGTAATTCTAAAATATTTCATAAAAAAATTTTGGAAAAAAATTACTGTAGTTTTTTAACAATCACCCAATAGGTTTCAAAGTTGGCAACACTTTTGGAGCTTACAAGGCATAAGATTTAAAAATATATATTGCCATGCCTAAGCTAACCGTTATATTAAATATATACGAAATGGAACCACACAAGCATTGGTTTTAAATAAAATTCGGAGCTAGAAAGTATCGATGAGTTCATAAAAGTATATAGGAGCTTAAAACGCACAAGTTTAGTGAATATAAAATCTGCTGGATCAAACCAAGCATTCAAATTTCAGCTATGACTTAACTCACCGTCAATCACTATATATATAAAATGGAACAACATACGTATTGGTTTTGAGTAAAATCGGAGGCAGAAAGTACCAAAGAGTTCATACAAAAACATATGATATATATATAAAACGGAACAACACAAGCATGGGTTTTGAATAAAATGTGGACGCAGCAAGTGCGAATTAGTTCGCAAAAAATAACCGTTACGGATCCAAGTTTTCTCGGAGGTTGAATACAAAAAATGACGAGTAGAACTTTATTTCTACGAATATGTTGGACAGAATCCATTACTAGAATGCGACGTTGCCACACCGCTCGAAGAATATGCGAAGGAAGCCAAGTTATCGGCCGCCAAAGGTGGAGTCTACTAAGTTTAGGACTACTGCTGGATCTACGTAGTGCCCAAACGTCTGTTTATATATATATATATATATATATATAGAATTATTTACATCACTCACGAATATACACGTACTCCCAACTCAGCAACCTTCCCCACTACTTTACATGTATATTCCTAAGTATATAAGTTAGTATTCTAATAAATAAATTATCCCTTTTGATTACCTGCTAATGGTGGTTTAATTTATCTAGTCGATAAATAATGATCTTCTTCTTCTTCTTATCGTGCGTGTTAGTCACAGACATTACATCTATATCTGTGGTGTTAGTGATTAACACTAGTGTCAAAGTTTTTAAACCGCCTTAAAGGCCTCTGACATGGTTTTAGGTAACGACCAATGTCAAAGACAGTGACCGGGACCGACGGCTTAACGTGCCCTCCGAAGCACGGATCATCTTACTTATCAGACAATCAGGTGATCAGCCTGCAATGTCCTAACCAAACTAGGACAACAACACAAAGTCGTTGCCCCCGCCGGGAATCGAACCCGCAACCTCCGGGCATGAGCCGAACGCTCTAACCACTACACCACGGAGGCAGTTTTTGATAAATAATGATTAAGTATAAATTATTGTCCTTACTGTCATGCCCTGGTTAGTGATAAATTACAAACTATCAAAAATCTCTTACAAGACCATTACACGGTTGGACCTGTGTCCAAATGCAAGCCTCAAAGGACCAGGTTACGTCCTGTGAAGGTAAATCCTAGAGCAGTGGTTCCCAAACTTATTTTGTCTACTGCCCACTTTGAGAATAAATATTTTTTTAGCGCCCCCATTTTTTCACCTATTTAAAAACCACTATAACTTCAAATTAAATTAATTAATTATTGTGACCTATATATGTATATTATGTAAATATTTATTCTCAAAGTAAAGGATGATATTTATGCGGTTGTTGTTGAGAGTCGAGAGCTCTTGCAGTCGTTGTTTAAGAGGCCTCCTAGCTAAATAAAGCTCCTAGCAAAAAAAAAAAACATTTTCTTTCTGGGTCTTACCGCCCCCCTTGAGACCTGCAGCGCCCACAAGAGGGCGTTATCGCCCACTTTGGGAAAGACTGTCCTAGAGGGAACTTAATAATAATATTAAATGTTTATTTGAAGTCTTTTGAAGCTGCTATTTAATATCAGAATCGTGAACTCATTATCTTTTTAGGATTCCGTACCCAAAGGGTAAAAACGGGATCCTATGACTAACTATTGTCCGTCTGTCCGTCTGTTTACCTGTCAGTCTAAAGGCTGAACTGTGACGCTACTTGAAATTTTTAAAGATGATGTATTTCTTTTGCCGCTATAGCAAAAACTTGTAAAAACAGAATAAAATATTTCTGTGGGGCTCCTATACAGCTTACGTAATTTTTAGGGTTCCTTATTAACAAGAAACCTTTTTAGTTTCGCCGTGTCTGTCTGTCTGTCTGTCCTTCCGCGATTTTACTTACAGACTATTAGTACTAGAAAGCTTTACTTTGGCATAGGTATGAATATTAATCATGGCGAAAAAAGTCGTAACATAAGATCTTTAAAAATAGTTTTTTTAGGGTAGTTCCCTTACACGTAAAGTGGAAGTCATTTTTTTCTAGTAGTCCATCACATATCGTTGAATAAATCTTTCAAATATATTTTTAACTTGGGAATACCTACCCTTTTTTCGATTTAGGGATCCGTTTGTGAAATATTTGGTTTAATAGCGAAAAAATCTTTTTTTTATCCCTATACATTTATTTTATTTATTTTGGTAGAGTCAAGTGTCTCCCCTCTATCTGCTTAATGGTTATATATGGATAAGTAAAAAAATCACAATTGCACTAGGTATATATCAGAGCTAATTAGGGTTTACAATTAAAAAAATATAGGCGACCAACTTATAAAATATACTCTGAAAAGGAATTTTAATACAATTTCAATAGAAAATTAGTTTTAAGTCGCAACTACGAACCCTACACTGCGCGTGGCCCGACACGCACTTAGCAAATTATTATAAATAATGGTACGAAATTCTTATTTATTTATTTAACTTTATTACAATACATGTAAATGGCGGACTTAAGGCCTGAGGCCTTTTCTACCAGTCAACCAACAGGTGATGCTGAGCAAGCAATCTCTTGGGGGTAAGTACAGCATAAAGAGAATATATTGTTATATCAAAATATTCTTCGAGCGCGAGTCCAACTCGCACTTGGCCAGTTATTTAACAAGTTGTAATTAATTTTCCCGATATTGGAAAAATTTGCAAAGCTGTAATGAAATTTCAGTAAAAATAAAATTCGATATCCGATAAATCTGCCAATCATTCATTACAAATTGTGAATCAGGCTAAATTAATACAAATTATATTGGCTTAATTTACTTTCAACAAAATAAATTGAAAATACGGAATTAACATATAGGGTAAATCGAGGTATAACTAGCCGCGTGTACTAACTGGCCACTCTGTACTAATTTCGATTAAAATAAGACTTTTGTTTACTTTACTCCATCTACGTATTTACTTTAGAACTAAATAGTTATTGCCCCATCGTTTTAGTACGAAAAAAATCCACTATGGAAGTTAGCGCCAAAGTTGGCGGTTATTTTTTGACACTCGCCGTTCGTGACTCGACGTGTTAGGTGTTTCCTTGATGAATCGTTAAGGTTACTTTGGTTGAAAAATAGTCATTTCTGATTATTTTAGCCAGATCAAGTGTATAAATTATGTTAATATAGAAGTTATAATGATAAGCAACACTTATTTATTGTCAAATATAGTAAATATACATAAAAAACTGAGTTTGAGGGGGTGGCCAGTAACTCAAAGATGTAATTGCAAAATATTAATTACTGGCCGACTATGCCAGTTACTAGTAAAATAGTCAATGATCGAATTCAATGAAAAATAACTCTTATTTGCATTGTGCATAGGACGTATTATCATATGAAAAAGAATCAGGTCTTTTTATCATCATTTATCAGAAACTGGCATAGATGGCCAGTGAGGTGGCCAGTAACTAATAAGGGAAGTTTTCATTAAATGTATTTGGTGCAAGAAGTTAAATTATGTCAAAAAAGAGGCAATATACTAAAGAAGCAATTAATAATACTATACAATTTGTTAATAATAACGAGGGCTCCATCAGAGGGGTATCTAAAAAAATTAATGTACCGAGAAGCAGTACACAGTTGAAACTACAAAATCCAGAGACAAAATTTAAGTCAGGGCCTGATCCAATGCTCACAGAAGTAGAAGAAGAAGCATTGTGTGATTTTATAATCAACTAGCTGGTGCCCGTGAACAGTATCTTTATAAATTGTAGCCTTTGTGTTATTCCGGTGTATAAGGTCTATTGTTGTAAAGTTTAATTAAAATCCAGTCAGTAGTTTTTACGTGAAAGAGTAACAAAATTCCATCCATCCATACTTACAAACTTTCGCGTTTATAATATTAGTAGGAAGTAGGATAGTAAGATTTAGCAAAGCGTGGGTTCCCAAGAAAGAAAGAGAAACGTGTGATCAACACTTTCTGAAAGAAAATCCAAGACCAAATCCGTTTCGTGACGGAAAACCGGGAGACGTACATTTGGTTTAAAGCTTTTTTAAAGCGGAATCCTTACATAGCAATTCCCACTTCTGAAGAAGTTTCCAATGCCAGTAGCCACATAATTCGAACGTGGTTTCAGGAAATTAATAAATATATTGAAAACGAAGGTCTTACCGATGTTATAAAGAATTAAACTCAAGTATTTATTGCAGACGAGACTGGTTTTAACATATGCCCAAAAACAGGTAAATAAATATTATATTTTATATTGTAATAAAGCCCTTCAGGCAGGGGGACCTATACTGAATTGGGTTTCTTTCGGCGTTATCTTTCTAGCAGCAGTCGTTCCAAAACGCCTCGTTGCTTTCGCTTTTGCACTAAAAGAGTTTAAAAATGACTTTAAATAAGAGATAAATTTATCCTACATTTAACAAAAACATTTGACTTTGACTTTCAGTCCAGTTTTGGCTGAAAAGGGTTGCAGAAACGTGTACGAAGTTGAAAAAGCAAGCAAAGTTTAACAAAGTACTAAAAATTACCCCATTTTTATTAAAATTTATATTCTTTTAGTACTTACACAAGCTTAATTTTGAAAAAAAAAACTTAATAACTACCTATGTTCCTATTTTAATGATCTAAGAAAAAATAACGTTCTCTATAGATATACTATAAATAAAAAATTATATGATTATAAGATTGTATAGGTTCTGATCTGTATCATCCATTCTTTGTGTTAGAAACAAGTTTTATGTTATTGTTATATCTAAAGATAAGTATTGTTTCATTAGGCCAGTTACTAGTTTGGTTATTGACAGTTATTGAAATTTTGTGGCCAGTTTCTACTAAAATGATAAGTATTTTTCTAATAAATTTATAAAAAATCAAGGATTGTCCTAATTAGTTTCCTTGTCCCCAGAAATTGTTTATAGTGAAGTAGTTAATCGATTGGTGGTACCATAAAAATCATATGTAAATAATATAAAGACAAAAAAAATACTTGAAGTAGCCAAAGCGCTTAAGTGGCCAGTTACTACTCGGTTTACCCTACTTACTGAACCAATACAGACTATAAAAAAAATGGATATTCAATACCCGACTTCAAAAGAAGAAGTTTAAGTTTTAATTTGTCGCATTCTTTTTGTCAATTATTTGAAGACGAAATTTCTTTTTTTGGTGGAAAGGGCAACGTAAAAACCTTTGTCAGGTGGTCTCATAGAAATTTTATCAAAATCAAGTATGTAGCTTGGGGGTACTCATTCCTGGGGTCAAAAATGAAACGTTGGAGCAAATTTTGTTATATTATCTTTATTGCACAGTTACACGTATAAATTGGGCTTACCTGGTAGAGTAAGCAGCTTGTAAATCACGTAGAAGCATTAGCACACATCTATCTGCATTGAGATGGCTCAGACAACTTAGACGTTTGCTTTGATATGGAGAGTGAATTAGTGCAAATTGAATTGTAATAAGGACTAAGACTATGTTAAAATGAGCAATGCGGAAAAATAGGCATTGGAAGATTTTGACAGAAGTGGGTAGTTATTATCATACATACATACATACTATCACGTCTTTATCTCTAATGGGGCAGACAGAGCATTTTGGGTCTTGCGGTTCTATGCAGAGCCTAGGGCCGCGAGACCCAAAAGCCACTTTTAGCGTCATGGTGGGCGAGGAGATGGAAAAGCAATCAATACAGTGATGGGTTGCTAGGCGCATCGCCTGATAACATGATTTGCATTTTTACCCATTCCCTCGATCGGCTTTTACGATCTGCGTGGGAAAAGAAGCAGCTGGTACATTCTAAGTTTTTTTTATTTTTCCCAGACCAGCATGGGAGTTATTATCATGGTATAATAAAACAAGGTATTATCTTCTCGTGACTGCTGATGACGTAGGTGGAACTTAACTACGTCATCAGTTTGATGTGTTGCCACTGTGTGAAATAAAATTACTCGACCGTAATGCATTTTTGAACTTTATATACCAATTTAGAATAAAAAATTCATTATATCAATTTATAAAATATTGAATTGATGAATCACGCGAGATACTAAATAGCTAAGTTACTTAATATTCATGAACTAATTGAGAAAGTCCTTAAATTTACTGAAAAGAACAATCAGTGGCAACGCATCGTGACGTAGTCAAGTTCCATCTCGGGAAGAGAATACCTTGTTTTATTATATCACGGTTATTATAATTCCATGAACAAATCCATAAATGGAAAATAACTTTTTTTTTCGTGGCGATACGACGGCGCGGTTAGGTCTGAGTAAAAGCAATAACAGTGTTTCTTCATCGGAAGACATTTTGCAACTAGTTCCTGACTGCTATAGATCTACACAACACGCCACAACCGCAGCCGTCGCCACTTTTCAGCAGCTGCCGTCGACAGGTGGCGACAGCTGCCGTCGACAAAGCGCCGTTCGTCTGTATCAAGCCGAGACCATTAATTGGACATTTGAGACAATAAAATCATTACCACACCCCGTGCTCCTGAAGTACGTATAAAGCATTGAGAACCAAGCGGAAAAGCTATACAAATTTTTTTTGGCTCATACTCATACATACATAATATCACGCCTGTTTCCCGCAGGGGTAGGCAGAGACTATGGACCTCCACTTGCTGCGATCCTGACAAACCTCTTCTGCTTCATCTAAACTCATCAATCTCTTTATACATGTTCTTCTTTTACGGGTACTTTAAACTCATTAGATAGATTATTAAAAATTATTGTATAACTATTTTTTCTTTTTTTGATTAGCTAATAATGTCGAAGATACAGCGCATTTAAATTTCGGGTGACGTCACCAATCAGGTACGATTTTGAACCAAAGGTCTAAATGGCCCCCACTCCGAAACTTCGAAACTTCTTTGTGAATTTTATTTTTTTATAATGACTAAATATTATATTTTATTACCTAGTCTACATACATACATACATACTATCACGTCTTTATCCCTAATGGGGCAGACAGAGCATTTTGGGTCTTGCGGTTCTATGCAGAGCCCAGGGCCGCAAGACCCAAAAGCCACTTTTATCGTCACGGTGGGCGAGAAGATGGAAAAGCAATCAATACAGTGATGGGTTGCTAGCCGCATCGCCTGTTAACATGATTTGCATTTTTGCCCATTCCCTCGATCGGCTTTTACGATCTGCGTGGGAAGAGAAGCAGCTGGTACATTCTAAGTTTTTTTGTTTCTCCCAGACCAGCATGGCAGTCTACATCCCTATTATATTCATGTAACTATAACATTCTTCCCTCACATCCAACAGTGTACATGATCACAAACCGCATCTAACTCGAAACATTGATGGAGTTAATCAAACTTCACACATCTCGCGTTTGTAGTAAACGAGAGTTATTCGTGTTACTATGGATTCTCGAACAGATTTGTTTTGGTAAAAACTAACATCATCATCAGGTTTTTTTAGTCTCTACTAAAGGAGCACGACCCTCTCTGCGCTACTAGGGCCACACTTGACCAGAGCAGACAGAGGATTTGCCCTACACTCTCCACGCTGGCCAGCCGTGTTGGGGAGGTCCTACTGATGTTTATAAGCTTTGTTTAGCTTGTAGTACCTGGGTGACCGAGCCTTGCTCGGCCGGTTACATCTCAAACATTAACTAAAGTTTAAACTTGTCTAAAAACAGTACAAAATAAAAAATTATATATAAAATTGAACATAAAAAATACAAAAGTAAGTCACCAAGTGGGATTCGAACCCGTAACACTCTTTCTAGCGGTCAGCATCCTTAACCACTGAGCTAAGCGGATGGCACCCGGCGCGACAAAATTTGCGACCATATTCTGCGTGGAAAGAAAAACGAATGAAAACTCGAAAACACGCGTTTTCCCAAACATAAGACTAATTTAGATCGATTGTTTTGTTTACCCCCAAAAGCCCCCATATACCAATTTTCAGCGAAATCGTTAGAGCCGTTTTCGAGATCACAGAAATGTATAAATATATAAATAAATAAATATACAAGAATTGCTCGTTTAAAGGTATAAGATTTCCTATGTCGCCTTCTACGACATCCACGGGAGGACTTGAAATGGTTCTTTTCTACTCTGCCGGAAACCACACGGCAAATACTAATATATAATAAGGCAAATATAATAAAACTAACATACATACATAATATCACGTCTTTATCCTTTACGTGGCACGCAAAGCGCTTTGGATCTTGCGACTCTGAGTAGACAGAGCCCAGGGTCGCAAAACTCGTAGGCCACTTTTAGCGTGATGATGGACGAGAAGATGGAAAAAGAAATCAAAATAGTGATGGGTTGCTAGCCTCATCGCCTATTAAAAAGATTAGCATTTTCGTCCCGTCCCAGGATCGGCTACTACGATCTGCGCGGGAACAGAAGCGGCTGGTACATTCTAAGTTTTTAGGGTTCCGTAGCCAAATGGCAAAAACGGAACCCTTATAGATTCGTCATGTCTGTCTGTCTGTCTGTCCGTCCGTATGTCACAGCCACTTTCTCTTTCAAGTCTTTTTCCGAAACTATAAGACCTATACTGTTGAAACTTGGTAAGTAAATGTATTGTGTAAACCGCATTAAGGTTTTGACACAAAAATAGAAAAATAACAGTAAAATTTGGGGGTTCCCCATACTTAGAACTAAAACTCAAAAATTTATTTTTCATCAAACCCATACGTGTGGGGTATCTATGGATAGGTCTTCAAAAATGATATTGAGGTTTCTTATATCATTTTTTTCTAAACCGAATACTTTGCGCGAGAGACACTTCCAAAGTGGAAAAAAGTGTGTCCCCCCCCCGTAACTTCTAAAGTAAGAGAATGATAAAACTAAAAAAAATATATGATGTTCATTACCGTGAAATCTACCAGCGAAAATTGGTTTGAACGAGATCTAGTAAGTAGTTTTTTTTTAATACGTCATCATCATAAACGGCAATTTACCTTTCATTCAATCAACTCAAATATAAAAATTAAAAAAACATACTACAAGACTTTTATATTATGTTATTTGCTACTACGGAACCCTTCATGGGCGAGTCCGACTCGCACTTGGCCGCTTATTTCTTTTCTCCCAGACGGGCATAAAAGTTCTACTAAAACTAACGTGAGAGACAAATATTATAACGTGATACACGGATTATTTACATTAACGGCCTGCATGGCAAGCAAGGTCACAGGTATGGCACTTCATAGAAACGGAGCAGCATCACAGAATTTATTGCTTTGCTTAATTGTTTTCATCACTCGGAAATCTATAAAATTTTCGTTCTTTATTGTTTTCCATCGATAAACAATGATAATATGCGCAGTTTCTCCCATTATGATTTAATAATCCTAAGTAACTCGCGTAACGTTAACTAGCAAGAACCCTGTTTTAAAGACGCTTATACGGCTCAATAACGGGGGAGGGGTTGAGGGGACGTCAGATTGCGGGGGACGGTGCGAGTTTCCGTTCTGTATGTAATACTATTATTAATTCTGTGGCATGGTGGCCCTGGTAGTATCTAGCAAATAATAGATTGTGCTACGGATATCAATAAGAATTAAATATGTAGTTCTACTCATTACTAGATGGCGTTTTTAAATCTCGCGAGCTTTTCAATTTGCCTAGCAAATAAATTTGTTCATTGTAATCTTTGAACATGCAAGCAATGAGTAAGATATTATTGTTCGTGTAAATATCTAATCCATCCTAATGTTTTATTCACGTGAAATACGAGTAATGCTCCCAAATTATGCTTGGTTTATCTCTAATTCCTTCGCATTTGTCTGGGAGAATTATTACTGCAATCAATGTTCGTATGAATGCTCGTCTTAAATTTTCGCGTTTCGCGTAATGTTTGTTTTAGCGGTGGTGGTGTTTATTTTTCTTAAGATGTCGCATTTATATTATAGGTATATGTAAATGTGACATTCTATTATTATTATATATAACTTTTACCTAAAAATAAATTTACTTTATTAAACTCAAATTAAATATATAAAATAATAAAAATAAATTACCTACACACATTAAATGAAAACTATAAACTAAATATATCTACATAATTATAAGTTTATTTGTTAACAAATTAAAAAAAGCGGCCAAGTGCGAGTCGGACTCGCCCATGAAGGGTTCCGTAGTAGCAAACAACATAATATAACAGTCTTGTACTATGTTTTTTTTAATTTTTATATATTAGAGTTGATTGAATGAAAGGTAAATTGCCGTTTATGATTTATGACGTATTAAAAAAAAACTACTTACTAGATCTCGTTCAAACCAATTTTCGCTGGTAGTTTTCATAGTAATGAACATCACATATTTTTGTTAGTTTTATAATTCCCTTATTTTAGAAGTTACGGGGGGGGACACACACTTTTTTCCACTTTGGAAGTGTCTCCCGCGCAAAGTATTCGGTTTAGAAAAAAATGATATAAGAAACCTCAATATCATTTTTGAAGACCTATCCATAGATACCCCCACACGTATGGGTTTGATGAAAAATAAATTTTTGAGTTTCAGTTCTAAGTATGGGGAACCCCCAAAATTTATTGTTTTTTTCTATCTTTGTGTCAAAACCTTAATGCGGTTCACATAATACATCTACTTACCAAGTTTCAACAGAATAGGTCTTATAGTTTCGAAATAAAGTGGCTGTGACATACGGACGGACAGACATGACGAATCTATAAGGGTTCCGTTTTTGCCATTTGGCTACGGAACCCTAAAATACCCCTTTTGTCAAGAACACTATCAAGTGAAGAGTACCGGAACTACCGAAGTCGTATCGGTAGTACCACTTCAAATTCGGGTTTTGTAAGTTTCCTGACAAATCATAGATGGCGCTACGATAGATGGTGTCTTCAGGGGTTTTTTAATTTGCCTATGGCAAATCAAATTTGTCTCTCTATCTATGCGCTACTAGCATGTCAGTTCTTTATCTCAGCGCGGTGGCATCCGCAGCTATGCTGTCTTGGAGCACTTTCCCACTTTTGCTTCTTCAAAAATAAGTCATATGCATATCAATGAAAAAAAAAGAAAGAAGGATTCTTGTGGCGGAAATAAAGGTATTTTGCAAGAACTTGGGGCCAGTAAGAGAAGAAGATGATGTATGGAGGATAAGAACCAATCCCGAAATAGAAGATCTAGTGAGTGAGCCTAACATAATGGGCCAAGTTACAACTTAAAGTGCCCCGTCTTCGCTAGAAGAATGGAAGAGCATCGGGAGATGAAGAGAGTATACCAGGGCCGGCCGATCGATCGGAGGCCGGTGGGCCGTTAAAGATATGGCTGGCAGACCTGCGCGAGCTTCAAGTTGGCGACAGCTTTCAAGAACTCAGGACCGAGAGCGCTGGCGTGGTCTTGTGCTGAAAGCCAAGACCTTATATCGCTGAGCTGGATGGTAAGTAAGTAAGCTTATAAATGATCACCCAAGGACGTTGAACATAAGTAAAAACTTAGAGGTGAGAATCAAACAGGTGCCTCACTGATGCTAAGCCAATACCTAAACTGCTTAGCCTCTACTGCTAAGTAGGAAGTGAAATACTAATATCATAGTTAAAATGATCAATCTACTATATTCTTAGTATTTCCCACGTAAACAAACAGTTAATAAGAAAATACATCAAGAGTCATTTGAATTTTTTACTTGCCAAACGTAATCTAAATACGGCATTCTTCAAGGTAGTGCAAGGTCCCACTGCATGACTCCTCTTTGAATAATATTATTTTGTTTTTAGGTTATTTAGAATCTGAATAACTGAAAGAAAAGAAGAAATCTTATCAATTTCTTATAAAAAAATAAAAAATGTAATATATTTATTTTTTGCTTAGATTTTGACTGCAAATATAATTAACTAGCTGTACCCTATGTAGCTGTGTGTACCCGCGGGGTTCGCTCCCCGTGGGAATTTCAGGATAAAATTTTTTTTTCATCAGTTTCACTAGTGGTGTTATTTTCAGTACCCACACAGTTATCATTCTTTACAACACTTATCTTTAATTTTTTTTAAATACAAGACATAAATATTTGTTAAAAAAATAACAAATGAAAGTACCAATGATACAGTTGGATCGTGGACTAATAATCCTATTACGGTTTCTTCACAGTAATCGCATTAGAACGAGACAAAAAATAGCCGTTTCATCAACGTCATAATAACGGTGGTTTATTTTGGTTAGAAAAATAGGACTAAGGTGAGAATTGGACACAAACGTGGTAATATTTTCACTGTCATGAGATATACACTTATGCAGCGACCACACATACAGAGTATAAGTTAGTGGTCATATGCAATGTCGAAGGACCATATGGCTAATAAATCGAATCACGGGCCACCAGATCATTTGTTAGTTATAATAAAAAAATTGGTTGCCTGTAAAGTCGGTATACGGGCGAAAGTTTTACGTGACAACGACTTTTTATGTCTGTCTCTCTCGCTCTTAGGCGGGCTAACCATGCCCGAGTGGAAGGGACGCGTGCCTCTCACTCGCTCTCATTGTGAGCGCATAACGTGAGCGGAGCGTAACGCAGTTTCTTGAAGTGTCACCCGGCAAACCAATTTATAAGACGTTGTCACGTCAAAATGAAATATCAATGAAAAACAAACGGCATTTTCATACAAATTTGTGCAGCCGCCCGGGGAATTTTTATTGGAACCATAGTCATTTTTTGGTTTGGTTTTTGACCGTTTTTTTAATTTAATTATACTATATAATAGTGATCTAGTTTAGTATATATCCTTTACATGCTAAATTTACTTTAACAAAATATGTATATTATTGTCGCGAACGAGATAAATGTAGAATATTCGCGAGTAAGAACTCTGCTGGCGAGATAGACTCTGAATGTTCGCGAGTGGAATCGTATAGAAAGACGTCAGGATAATGCAAGCGAAACTAGGCCTTATATTCTTACAGCATAAAGGCTAGAATTCTTTGAATGGTCGTCGGCTCAGTCGCACTCACACATACATACCGGCGTCTCGATGTTTCCCGTCAATCGAAATACATTCGTCAAGTAATGAGAATATTCGAGAAAAGTGTAGACATCTGTATTGGCGCATATAAAAAGGCGATCGAGTGCGCGTCCCGCCACACGCGATCCGACCCCCCCGCATTCGCCGTAATCGAATGCGTAGGCGTAGAAACATTAGCTCGTTCACTAGGTACCGCCCGGCGGCACCTGGACGATTTGCGTCCTAAGTAGGCCCTTCTGGCAACCGTAGCTTCGGCCCTTCCGGCAAAACATGGGTGTTGCTGCACCCCAAATTTGCTAAAATCCCTAGCGCGCCCAAAGCCGAGGTTTCCCTCTTGGGAACCCTTTGTGCTGCTGCTAGTAGTTTATAAATATAGGAAGCCGGGCCTCTGGCTCGCTCCTCAAACCTTGCCCGGTGGAGTAGGAAATGCCGTCTGAGGCAACCTATGTCTGACAATTCAAAAAAAAAAAAAAAAAAAAAAAAAAAAAGCGTCCCGCCAGTTCAGTACGAGCTACGAAAGCGATAACTTCGAAGCGAACCGAAGCGAAGGAAACCTACCTCAGTGCGACAAGTGGAAGTACCTGCGACTACTTTGGCGAGATACCTGGACCTCAGCTGCTACGCGACTTGGAATTGGACATCAGGAAGACCATCTTCACGTGTCAACCTTTGGGTTCCGTAGTGAATAAAAACCCTCATACGAACTTTGGCGTTTTTCTCCAAATCTCGAACCCAGTTTCGTAACATTTGGTGTCAGAAGTGGGATATGGGGAACGTCATCTAGAACACGTTTTTCGAGCCCAGCTGCGTGAAAGAGTTCAGCGCCCAGGAGAAGGACTTCAACAGTGGGCATTGGAAATAGAAAAACTAGTGCGTAAAGCCTACTCGTCTGTTGACTCCAAAATGGTCGACACGAAAATTTTACAAGCATTTATTGCTGGAATTAGAGATGTTGAGGTAAGGGCTGCAGTGGGGACTCAACATCACGCGTCACTAAAAGATGCCTTGGCACATGCTCTAGAGTACGAAGCTTTAAGGCAGGACATGCGCACACATAAGTTGAGAGAAGTCACGGAAGACGTAAAGGCAATCAAGAGCCCGCCAAAGAAGACCAATAGCTCTGCGCCTACTTGCTACAGGTGTGGTGAAAGAGGACATTTGCGGCTCTCTTGTCCAGAAAAGCAGGAAATAACCAAATTAAGAGAAGAGCTGAAGGAAATTACGAAAAGGCAGGAGTCCTCGTTTCCTGCAAGAAACCAGGGAAACGAGTAACAGCCAGGACTAAGGGGCGGGTACTGGCTGGCGCAGAGGAAGCCCCAGCAATTGTCATCTCACAAGTAAGCAATAGGAGCAGTTTGACGATATGCGGACAAGTGAATAGGACAGATTGCAAATTGACCATAGACACCGGAGCCTCCAGAACAATAATCAACCCACATCTGGTAAAAGCTGCGATGAAACACAAGAACGTCGATTGTCGGCTTCTGTCTGCCTCTGGCCAGCCAATACCTGTCCTAGGAGAGACGACAGTGACAATATACGTGGGAGATTCACCATACACGCATGATGTCATTGTGGCTGAAATTATGGATGAGTGCATATTGGGCCTAGATTTCATGAAGAAATACAATTGTAAAATCGATGTCGCAAATGGAGTTTTCAAGTGTGGTAATGAGGAAATTTTCATCCTTGGAGGCCCCACCGGAAAAGTGACTTGTTTAAACAAAATCGTCGTACCTGGTCGAACACAAGCACAAATAATGGTGAAACTGCCATCACCTAAAACACACAAGCCAACTAGATGCGTTCTTATTGAGGATACATCAAACAAGCCAACTCAAAGATTCCTGACAGCAAGAACATTAGTCACTGGAAAGGATACTGCAGTAGTGAGAATAGTCAATCTAGAGGACCATGAGATCATCTTAAATGAAGGCGATGTTGTTGGAAGATGCGAGGAAGTTGTCTGGATGAAAAAGTGCCAATTAACACCAAACTCAGATGCATCTAAAAACTCCAGTTGTTCTACAGTTTACGACCTTCTAAAAGATTGCAAAAGCAACCTAACTTATTCACAGAGCTTAAAGGCAAAGAAGTTGCTGCTGGATTTTGCTGACATTTTCTCTTCCAAGGAAGGTGATCTAGGAAGAACTTCGCTAGTCCAGCACAGAATTGATACTGGAAGCGAAAGACCTATACGTCAGCGAGCGAGAAGAATTCCATATGCTAAGGAAAAGGAAGTACAAGATCTGCCAGAGGACATGAAAAGAAATAAAATCATCGAACCGTCTGCAAGTCCATGGTGCTCCCCGGTTGTTTTAGTTAAGAAGAAAGACGGCAGCACACGATTTTGTGTCGACTATAGACGACTGAACGACGTCACAAAGAAGGACAGCTACCCATTACCAAGAATTGATGACACATTGGACACCCTTAGCGGAATGCAGTGGTTTTCAACCCTAGACTTGAAATCTGGTTACTGGCAGGTGGAAATTCATTCTAAGGATAAAGAAAAGACAGCATTCTCAACAGGAAAAGGTTTATGGCAGTTCAATGTTATGCCTTTTGGATTATGCAACGCCCCCGCCACTTTTGAAAGACTTATGGAGTGTGTACTAGCAGGATTAGTAGGAGACGCCTGCCTAGTTTATCTGGATGACGTCATCATCATGGGTCGAGAATTTGAAGATCATCTACGGAATCTGAAGCAAGTCTTGAGAAAGATACGGGGTGCAAACTTAAAACTTAATCCAAAGAAATGCAGTCTATTCAGAAACAAAGTAAATTATCTCGGACACGTTATCACCAGCGAGGGCATCCAAAATGATCCTGATAAAGTTGCAGCTGTGAAAAACTGGCCTACCCCTAAAGACAAGACAGAAGTACGAGCATTTATGGGATTATGCTCTTACTACAGGCGATTTGTAAAGGGATTTTCTGAAATCGCTAAACCACTGCATCGTCTGACAGAAGACAAACAGCCTTTGAAATGGGATGATACCTGTGAAAATGCCTTTCTCAAACTAAAAGAATGCCTTTGCAATACTCCAATCTTGGGATACCCGCAAGCTAGTGGCGAATTCATCGTTGACACAGACGCTAGCAACACAGCGATCGGAGGGGTACTATCTCAAAAACAGGGTGAAAATGAAATAGTAATTGGATATTTCAGCAAATCTTTGTCAAGACCTGAAAGGAATTATTGTGTTACAAGAAGAGAACTCTTGGCCGTTGTGAAGACGCTGCAACACTTCAACAAATATCTCATTGGTAGACAGTTCAAACTACGCACAGACCATGCTGCTTTGAAATGGCTGTTACAATTTAAAAATCCGGAAGGCCAAGTTGCACGTTGGATTGAACAACTCCAAGAATTTGACTTTGTTACTGAGCACCGTAGTGGAAAGGCCCATGGAAACGCTGATGCACTCTCAAGAAGACCATGTGTAGAAGACTGCAAGCATTGCGTTAAACAAGAGACAAAGGAGCTTTCGGTTAACATCACAAGAACAATCCCTACAGGGCAATGGGACGATGACAACTTTAGAGAGGCCCAGGAAGATGATGAAGATATAAGGCTCATCATCGCATGGAAAGAACGTAGTGCTGATAAACCTAGATGGGCAGAAGTTGCACCTACGAGCCCCACCACCAAAGCGTATTGGGCTCAATGGGACAGTTTTATCCTGCAGAATGGAATACTTTACCGTAAATGGGAGAAACCAAACGGCAAAGAGTTTCATCTACAGGTTGTTGTTCCAAGAGACAGAGTGAAAGACGTTCTCCGTGAAGTACATGATGGTGTAACAGGTGGACATCTAGGCGTTAAGGGAACGTTAACAAAGATTCGGGAACGATTTTACTGGCTGAATTGTCGGGAAGATGTTCAGGATTGGTGCAGCAAATGTACAACTTGTGCAGCCGTGAAAGGCTCGTCAACAAGAACTCGAGGAAGTCTACAGCTGTACAATGTCGGCGCACCCTGGGAACGGATTGCAGTAGACATTGCCGGACCATTCCCCGTAACTGAATCAGGAAATAAGTACTTCATGGTTGTCATGGACTATTTTAGCAAGTGGCCAGAAGTATTTGCTATACCTAACCAAGAAGCTTCAACAGTAGCCTCCAAGTTGGTTGAGGAAGTAATCTGCCGGTTTGGTGTACCACTAGAAATCCACTCAGATCAAGGAAGAAACTTCGAGTCGCAACTATTTCAAGAAATCTGCAAACTTCTAGGGATTCATAAAACGAGGACCACTCCATATCACCCTCAGTCTGATGGCATGGTGGAGAGATTTAACCAGACTCTGGAGAGACATGTAGCAAAACTGGTTGACAAACATCAGAAAGACTAAGACAAATACATACCGCTTTTTCTCCTGGCTTTTAGAACATCGGAGCATGAAAGCACAAAACTTACCCCAGCTCAGGTGAATTTCGGCAGAGAACTTAGATTACCTGTGGATCTCCTAACGGGGAGGCCACCAGAAGACCCATGCACTGTGCCAGACTACGTCTTCGATCTTCGAGAGCGAATATGGAACATCTATGACTTAGTTCGCGAAAATGGTTTACAAGCAAGTGAAAACATGAAAACTAGATATGACCGAAGAGCGAACTCACGTGGCTTTGAAGAAGGAGTCTTAGTATGGCTTCATAACCCGATTCGCCGGAAAGGAAAATCACCGAAATTACAAACGAGATGGGAAGGCCCATACAAGATCATTACGCGAATAAACGACGTGACCTATCGGATCCAACGTCAACCAAGAGGGGTACTCAAAGTAGTGCACATAGACCGTCTAGCACGTTATCATGGCAGCAATAGTGACGCTCGGGACGCGCGTCTTTAAGAAGGGGGCAGTGTCGCGAACGAGATAAATGTAGAATATTCGCGAGTAAGAACTCTGCTGGCGAGATAGACTCTGAATGTTCGCGAGTGGAATCGTATAGAAAGACGTCAGGATAATGCAAGCGAAACTAGGCCTTATATTCTTACAGCATAAAGGCTAGAATTCTTTGAATGGTCGTCGGCTCAGTCGCACTCACACATACATACCGGCGTCTCGATGTTTCCCGTCAATCGAAATACATTCGTCAAGTAATGAGAATATTCGAGAAAAGTGTAGACATCTGTATTGGCGCATATAAAAAGGCGATCGAGTGCGCGTCCCGCCAGTTCAGTACGAGCTACGAAAGCGATAACTTCGAAGCGAACCGAAGCGAAGGAAACCTACCTCAGTGCGACAAGTGGAAGTACCTGCGACTACTTTGGCGAGATACCTGGACCTCAGCTGCTACGCGACTTGGAATTGGACATCAGGAAGACCATCTTCACGTGTCAACCTTTGGGTTCCGTAGTGAATAAAAACCCTCATACGAACTTTGGCGTTTTTCTCCAAATCTCGAACCCAGTTTCGTAACATTATCATATATTTGGTGTGTATAGTATTTTTTATTTGCTAGGTTAATTAAAAAACCCCGACTTTCAAGGTGTTGCCCCAAAAACTTTGAAATAGCTGAACCTTTTTCATCAAACATAGCTAAGAACCACAGCAAGGAAACTAGCTTTCACGTAAAAAAGAACCACATCAAATTCGGCCCAACAGACAGACAGTCGGCAGACAGACATTTTAGCGTCAAATTTGATAAGCGTCAAATTATAATGGGGGGGGATGTTATAAATTGATTAGCTTTAAATTCAAACCACCTTGTGGGTGGGTGTCCAACGCTTCGCTTGCCAGTACGTGTACGCCATTCGAGAACTTTTTTTGGAAGACGCTAGATGCAAGCCTCGGATCGGTCATTTCGGAATTATCATTGGGTGACGCCTATATCCAGCAGTGGACGTTATGCGGCTGAAATGATGATTATTATGAAATTCATCACACCCCTTTTTTGTCAGAGGTCGCCTATGTACAGCAGTGGACGTTATGCGGCTGAAATGATGATTTTTATGAAATTCATCACACCCCTTTTTTGTCAGAGGTCGCCTCTGTCCAGCAGTGGACGTTATGCGGCTGAAATGATGATTATGACGAAATTTATCACACCTCATTTTTGTCGAGGGTTAAAATACATTCCATGCTGGTCTGGGAGAAATAAAAAAAAACTTAGGATGTACCAGCTGCTTCTCTTCCCGCGCAGATCGTAAAAGCCGATCGAGGGAATGGGCAAAAATGCGAATCATGTTAACAGGCGATGCGGCTAGCAACCCATCACTTTATTGATTGCTTTTTCATCTTCTCGCCCACCATGACGCTAAAAGTGGCTTTTGGGTCTTGCGGCCCTGGGTTCTGCATAGAGCCGCAATACTCAAAATGCTCTGTCTGCCCCATTAGGGATAAAGACGTGATAGTATGTATGTATGTTAAAATACATTGCAACAAAGAGTAGGGGCAACAATGTGAGAATCACCGCCAAACGCTCTGAAACTTTTCGAATCACACAACAACACCCTCTTTTGATGTATTGTCGGGAATGACGTATGTGTTTCATTTACTTTGGAATTCAGTGAGAGGCCAAATGGCAAAACATTTTTGGGTCTACGGGAATAAAGTAAAACTTATTGAATTTAGGCGTCAAAGTTATGAATGAGACTTCAGGCCAGGCTCCACCGAAGTTGTTCGGCCTTTAAACAGGAATAAAAATCTTGTACAACGTGGGGGCCTTTTCTGTATTAAATCACGGGCCACGGAACCATGGGCTAGACCACTCAAGTATAATAAAATGAAAATAATAGCCAAACACTTTTAAAAAAATCGGCATTTCCATACAAAAGTTATTAGCAATTATCGATTTATTTTTTGGTTGTTTGGCTGGGTGGCTATCGACGTCTGACGAAGCTGCGGTGTTTTCAAAGGCGCTAGTTTTATGGCACCCTGCCACGGTAAATACAGTATTGTATCTTCATACAAACCGTCGAAACGCCAGTTATACCTACGCGCCTTGAAGGTCAGTATACACTTGTTCCGTGACTCGGTATACAAACAGTCGGGAATGCGCCGCAGTGGTGAACGATGTTTTGTTGTAAGCAGCGTGCTATTTGTGACCGCTTATTAAGAAGGTATATTATTCTTTTTCTTGTGGGATAATAATATGGCAAAACACAGTGCTGTTTTTGGTTGTTTGAACTCGTCAATAAAGTAGTTTTTATATAGCTATCTACTAGGTAGTACGTTGTTTATAATTTTTTTAATAGGTAAGTATTTCACTTTTTCCACTGAGTAAATTACCTGGATTAAAAAATAAATAAGTGATAAGGTTGAATTGAAGACAGACTTAACCCACGACCACGAGTGAGCTATTTTAGCTATGCTCGCGATAAAAAAAACTAGTAGCTACATATCTACTTACTAATGTACGTAAAATAGGTACTTAGCTACTTACATATACCTATTATTGAAATATGTTATGTTTATTAAATTTGCTAATAATCAAAAACATAACACGCTTCCTTTTTCATTCATCTTACAATCAAAAAACCTAGTCACTCAAGTAGGTAGATGAAATTAAAACACGGGCAGCCCTAGCGCACGCGTGGCGTAGGTATGTTTTTCAAGGACAGCGCCGAGTTGTTCTACTGTATGATGTCTTTACCGTGACCCTGCACACCAATTCGACAAAAAAACTTATCACATGATATAGTCAGGAATAGACCTAATCAAGCGAGCGCGAAGCGTCTCAGCTTAGGCAAAAAAAAAAACGTATATCTGTCCGTCTGTCCGGTTTAGTCTGTAGAGGTGGCATTTCTCAAGCGATTCCGTGAATTTTTTTAAGTATGACAATCCGCTAGATGACAAGTCAAATCAGTAATGATTTTCTAAAAGTCAAAACAGACATTTTCTACGCGATTTGTATAAAATACAAAAGCGTGACGTCATGCTTTTTTGAAGTCAAATAGCGCTATTATTATTTGTTTTTCTGCAAAAATAAATATAAAATCACGTTAAATTGAATGATGTTATGATCAATGAAGAGTGACGTTTGATTTTATGAA
Source organism: Acrobasis consociella (assembly GCA_963555685.1). Taxonomy (NCBI): domain Eukaryota; kingdom Metazoa; phylum Arthropoda; class Insecta; order Lepidoptera; family Pyralidae; genus Acrobasis; species Acrobasis consociella. The sequence continues at coordinate 3,423,124 of OY743107.1, forward strand.
CTGTACCGAATAATTTATTTTTGACTCAGTCACCTACCTGATTATGTAGGTACTTGGACCTTTTTCAAATTAGTTTTTGAATATTTAATAAAATGGTGTCGCCATACGGATCATCATCATCATCATCATTTCAGCCGCACAACGTCCACTGCTGGACATAGGCCTCTCCCAAGGCCATACGGATGTTGAAAACTTAATAGGTATATAATATTATTGCAAAAACAAACCATAAGGTCAACAGTTCACAGAGCTACTAGCCTAAAAACCAACCCTGATGGACGCTAAGTGATAAAAAAGTAATATTAAAATAGTTATAAAAACATTTAAAATTGTTTTACTTTGTAGAGTAAATAGGTTTTTAAAATATTTAGTTTTTATTAATAGGCTTTTGATTACGAGTTACCCAATAATTGTAAAAATGTACAAAAAATAATCTAAAAAAGAACCATTTTCATTTAGTTTATTTAAAAGATTGTTTGGTACAAGTTACCGAATAATTGTGAAAATATACAAAAAATAATAATTAAAAAAAAAACTATTTAGTTTATTTAAAAGATTGTTTGGCAAAGTCGTTATAGGACAGTCGGGCATTGCCAAACTGGCATTTTTTAACCCCTCAGTTTACGCCCCGACCCATTTATATCTAACACTACGAGCTTAAAACAACAAAGCATTCAATTTAACAAAATATTTATTTTATAAGACATTTTTTCAGTTCTGCCCGCATAGCGCCTCCTGTTCGACATAGGCTTTTCTCAAGAATTTCCAATAGATAGGTTAGATCTAGAGTACCTCGCATCCAGCGCTTGCCAGCAATCTTGGTCAGGTTGTCTGGCCACTTCAAAAAAATTTATTCAATTTAAAAAAGCTTGATTTTAAACTTAAAATTGTTACCCTCTCTTTTAAATTCAAACATACACTATCACGTGTTTATCTCTAATGGCGCAGACGTAATATTTTGGATATTGTAGCTCTAATCATTTAGAGCCCAGGGCCGGAGGTGGAAAAATAAATCAAAATAGTGATAGGTTAGTTTTTTAATATGATTTGCATTTTCGCTCGTTTCTTCAATCTAACTCTACGATGGCAAGTAAGCAGCGGGTACTTTCAAAGATTTTTATTCTTCCTGACCATCATCATCAGGTCTTTTTGTCTCCACTGCAGGAGCACGACCCTCTGTACTACCCGAGTCAAACTTGGCCAGAGCTGCCAGAGGTCTTGTCCACGCTGGCCAGCGTTTAAAAGCTTTGTTTAGCTTGTTTTCCCTAAGTCGCCTTCGTCGTATTATAGTCAATAGAGACTTAAAAAAATAAATAAAGCCTAGGTAAAAATAAACTCCCATTTGCTTGTTACCTCCTAGATCTAACCAGTTACCAAGGGGCAAAACGAACAACAGAAGACTCGCTGGATTCGCGCCAAATGTCACATGACCTAATATCTTTCTGTGCTTAGTGCGTGACGTGTACGAGTAACGTATTGAAACAGTGCTTTTCCGCCATTTTCTTTTTTGAGTGCTTGATTTCAATAAAAATTTTCAAATATTTTTAACGTATCATTTTTTTGACGATTTTTAAATATACATAAATAATACAGCTTTAACCCTTTAAATGTCGGACGCCCGGAGCGGGCGTCTGATGTATTGTTTTACTATTGTGTCTGCTATGACGACGTTTGAAGGGTTAAAGTAATAAGTCTTCTCAAAACGATTTAACTTATATATTATAAGTTAGCAAAGATAGGTACATATTAATTTATTTTTTCATAATTAACAAAAAAAAGTAGGTCTTCATAAAAATATTAAGTATATAGATAAATTTTATTATCATAGACTAAATTTACCTTTCCATAAATCCTATATTGTATATATCCTAGATATATTTATATACATTAACAGCTTATTACCGCTAAGTGATTACTTTACTACACTAATATTCAGATAAAATTTACTGTATATTGTTATATGCACTATAAAATTTATTCAGGTGTAAAATAGTATTTTATGCAACAGTTGTATAAGAGGGTTCAAAATATGCGAGTGGCGCAGGTTACGATGCGAGCTTTTGCGAGCATCGTAAGGAGGCGCCATCGAGCATTTTTTGACGTACTTATACAACGTTGCATACAATACTTTTTCTACGACTATATTTACTAAATAAAATACAAAACTAAACAAAGAAAATATGAAAATGTTTGACTTACATGTTTGGTAAATCAGATTAAGAATATACAAGTACTGATCTATATGGTATATATGGTAAACTTTTTTTTAATTGACGTCTTTTTAGTGACTGTTAAAAAAACATTTTTTTCTTATGTTGGCAGTATGGTAAATCTAAAGAAAAAAATGTTCTTGGTCTATGGCTAGCAGTATCGTTTTAGTAAAATAACGACACATGTGCTATTATGAGGCATAGAGTATAGACTTTTTTCTGCAATCATATTATCAATGTTCTTATATTAGTGTTCAGAACCATTTAAAAGACAGATAACAGTACAGGAGTAGAAAAAATGTATAACTTACTTTCTAAGAATACACTATCACTTCTTTATACCCAATGTGGCAAAAATTTAATTTTTTATAACCTTAACCCGTAATAAATCGAACCACGGGCTATACAAGATTACTATAGTGTAATGAAATTAAAATAACAGTCAAAAATAATAAAATAAAAAATGGCCCTTCCTTTTGAATTGAACATTTTGTATAGGAATGTAGTTTTTTTTTGTGGGGGTTTTGGTTGTTATTTTAATTTCATTATACTATAGTTATCTAGTCGTAGTGATAGTCCGTGGTTCGATTAATTAAGGGTATGTCCCTTCCACGTTGTATAAAGAGGCTCTAAGCGGACAAAGCCCAGAGTCGTACGACCACTTTTACCGTGATAATAGGCAAGAAGGTGGAAAAACAAATCTAGATAGGTAGTGGTTCAGATAAAAGAATCTACTAAAAGCCACCAAACTTGTACAAAAAAAAACTTGAGAGGTGTCAAGGGACACCCGGATGGAACGAAGTTCGAGAGAGAGAGAGACAGACAGAGAAACACGCGCACGCCGCACGGCTTACAACTATAGCAGAAAGTGTCGTTACAACTTTTGGTCTTAATTTTATCCGTCTAGCCTCCTTTCGCAACGCGCCATAAGGAACTTAGTTCCAAAAAACTTGAGAGGTGTCAAGGGACACCCGGATGGAAAGAAGTTCCTTTCGATTAATGAATGAAGGAATTGTAATATTTTTTTTTAAGTTATAATAATATTTTTTTATTATTAACAAATATAATCAACAAAAAGAATCGTCGCGACACCACACTATTCAATGCGAAATAGAAAGACGAAACGAAAATAACTGGCTTATTCTCTATAAGAGAGAGAGAGAGACAGAGAGAGAGACAAACAGAGAAACACGCGCACGCCGCACGGCGCACGGCTTACAACTATAGCAAAAAGTGTCTTTACAACTTTTGGTCTTAATTTTTTCCGTCTAGCCTCCTTTCGCAACGCGTCATAAGGAACTTCGTTCCAAAAACTTGACAGGTGTCAAGAAGTTTATTTCAATTCATTAGGAGAGAGAGAGACAGACAGAGAAACACGCGCACGCCGCGTGGCTTACAACTATAGCAAAAATTGTCGTTACAACTTTTGGTCTTAATTTTTCTGTCTAGCCTCCTTTCGCAACGCGTCATAAGGAACTTCGTTCCAATAGCTTGAGAGGTGTCAACAAGTTTATTTAGATTCATTAGGAGAGAGAGAGACAGACAGAGAAACACGCGCACGCCGCATGGCTTACAACTATAGCAAAACGTGTCGTTACAGCTTTTGGTCTTAATTTTTTCCGTCTAGCCTCTTTCGCAACGCGCGATAAGGAACTTCGTTCCAAAAAATCTATTTCATGCTATAGTGCACACCTTGCCTTTGTATCCGACTCCCCTTAATCTTACTGAACACCTACCGTATAAGTTATTAAAATTCTCACTTGACCGGCTTTTGCAATTGTGCCGTGTTCAAATAGAACCGAGGCTTGATTTGTTCGCCATGGAGGCTGTAAATTCTACTTTGCTCTTAAATTCCAAATGATGAAATTTTTCTTATAAAGGTTTTGATTTTCTTTTTCGTTTGTGTGTAGATTGATCCACATACAAGAAAGAGTGTTGATACACTCATCATAATCAGGTTTTTTATAGTCTCCACTACAGGAGGACGACCCTCTATGTACTACCAAAGCCATATTTGGCTAGAGCAGCCAGAGGATTTGGCCTACACTCTCCACGCTGGCCAGACGGGTTGGAGAGGACTTGTCTTTGCTTTTATTTCCTAAGTCGCTTTCTACGATATCCACGGGAAGACTTGGAGTGGTCCTATTCTACTCTGCCGGAAACCACATGGCACGGCAGGTATCAACATTGGTTTCAGATTTTTCAAACTGCCTAAAGGTCTGACATAGTGGTCATAGCTTGACGACTGCCATACAATGACGTCAGCCGGGATCAATAGCTTAAAGTGCCTTCCAAAGCAGGGATCTTAAGAGTCCCCTTACCCTAGACTTCTCCATACAAACGTAGTCTACGTTTAATTTTGAAACCACATGTCAGATTCCGGTAAAAATTGGTAATTGTAAAGAAATTGCAATTATCTAGGGTAATAACTGGTTTCCGACGGTAAAATTATGAACTGGAAAGAAAATATAACGATTTAGAAGTTTCCCATACTAATGGTCAAAAATGATATAAAACACTATATTCTATTTCAAGTTCATATTTTTAGTGTCGGAAACCAGTTATTACCCTAGATAATTGCAATATCTTTGAAATTACAAAATTTTGCCCAAATCGGACATGTCGTTTTGAATTAAAACGTAGACTACGTTTGTATGGAAAGTTGTATTTTGGTCTAGGGTAAGGGGACTCTTAAAAAAGAGTCAACTAATTGAGTTATACGCATAAATTTACGAATAATTTCTTGTTTTGAATAATTTTATCTATTAGTTTGAAGCTGAAACTTTTAAACAGAATTTATTCATTATGACAAAGAACAAAATTTGTAGTTGACCGAGCGAGCCAAGCAAGCGAGCGCTACTATTCAAGTTGGAGCAAAAAAACATTGTTTATGTGTGTGTTTGTGAGTATCTAATATAAATCTATGTATGTTCCGCGATAAATCTCGACCCGTTGAACTAATTGTGCTGATATTGAGAATGAGTGTACCCACTATTTCATAAAAAAAAGACGTGTGGCACTCGGGGACTGCCGCGGTAAAGCCATTCCGTTCGGTCGGTGAATTTTTACAAGGAAGGACGGCAACGTCGCAAACGGACGACGGAGACGAAGCGGCAACCTACATGGTAGGCGGAGTGGAGAGCGTGAGGTTTTTTCGTTACGGAATTTCTGGATTCGGTCCCCGCGCTCAAGGCCCGCGATAGAAGCTATGCAATAGCTTAAAAAATTAAGTTCGTTGGAATCAAAATCGGTTTAGCTGGTTTTGAGATATACGCATGACTAGTTCAGATTTGGATGAAACTTAACATTTCACGAGATAGTATTGCCATATTTCTCATGTATCTATGCAATGATATCAATATTTTTTATCAGATTTGGGGTTATTGACTAAAATTGGTTTAGTAAAACCTACTCGTATTTTAGAATAATAAATTGCTAGGTCTTAAATTATTTCAAACTAGTTACTAAAATGAGGACGCAAAAAATCACAAAAACACCAAAGTCCAGTTTTTTCTCAAAATTGGATAACCTACATCAATCACTAGATACTTTTTTCACAAAACTTCCAAATTGTCAATCTACTTTCTAAGTGACTCGGCAAATAAAAACATGAGTTGCAAGTTAAAAATAACCCTGGCTGGTAAGAGTAAAAAGAACTCAATTATGATCCCCTCCAAGTTTTTTTGTAAGAGGTACGCGACCAAATTTAAAATGCGCCGCAGCCCTCAACCCATTTGAGAGTGCCTTTTCTGATAAACAACACACGGTAAATCATTTTGCGCTAAATATTTTTTAGGTAATTTTTTTCTCGAACGTTCTCTGCCTCGCTCTGTACCCTTTAAGACTCATTTCCATTGGTCGTTCTGGCACGCATTCGAGGTGCGGGAGATTTCTGACACGCATGTCATAGGACACGCCTGCACGTGACTGTTTTTACTAGTTTAAGTAGCTCGAATTCGGGGTCTGAGATTTCCGTAACGCATGCGGGAAGCCATTTTCTCTAGTGGACAGAGAAATGTACAGTTGATATACAGCACAGTAGGGGTAACGACCACTGTTTTGGTTTATGGCTGTCATTGGTCGTTAGCCCGCGTACTGGAAGACCCCGCATGCTGTATATATCGACTGAGTTATCGACCAATGAAAATGAGCCATTATGCTCTTTGAAATCATAGTAGGGCCTAAATCAATTGTAGAAATTCTAATTATACCTACGCAAGTAATTGTTTTAAAATTGTAAGATTCTATTCTTATAAATATGATTATAAGTTGCTTATGCAAGGTCAAAGGTTGAGATTCATATAATAAAATAAATTCATTCTATACAAAATTAGGTAGCTATTGATACATGTCACTCAATTCTTTTGTCGGATATTAAACTTGGCTCCCATTTTACACCCTTAACAAAAAAGCGGATGTTATAAGTTTGATGCCAATGTCGGTCTATCTATCTCTGTGTCTGTCGGTGTCATCGTAGCTCTCGAATGGTTGGACCGATTATGATACGGTTTTTTTAACATGAAAGCAAGTCTCCTTGCAGTATATGATATATTTTTGCTGAAAATCGATTCAGCTATTCAAAAGTGATTGGGGTGAAAGCTTGAACATCGAGCTTTTTTATTTACGTTTGTTACATTTATGTTTAAGGTGGTTGATCATTTTTTTTATTGTACAATAAAGAGTTATCTATCTATCTATTGTTTCCCAGAAAATCGCGGAGCGCCCGTTCGCAATAAACTAACTTATGTAGCTCAAATAATGGAATGAAAATACAATTCTCTGAATGCAGGCACTGCATGGCTGTCCAAACATTACCGCTGTATTGCATACTGATGAACTTGCAATACCGGTTCCGATCTTGTGTGAAGTTCCTTTAGCATTATGATTTGCTAATATGTCAAGTTCTTCTCTTCTTATATTTAAGAGCTGGGCTCTTATCGGTGGAGTGCTTTCCATGTCTCTCTTTCTTCCGCTAAGTTCTTAACCTCCTTATATGTTTTCACGTTAAAAATGTCAAGTTATGTCATAAATATACATTGTGCAAGGGACATACATACAGACTATCACGTCTTTATCCCTAATGGGACAGACAGAGCATTTTGGGTCTTGTGGCTCTTTGCAGAGCCCAGGGCCGCAAGACCCAAAAGCCACTTTTAGCGTCATGGTGGGCGAGAAGATTAAAGCAATCAATACAGTGATGGGTTGCTAGCCGCATCGCCTGTTAACATGATTCGCATTTTTGCCCATTCCCTCGATCGGCTTTTACGATCTGCGCGGGAAGAGAAGCAGCTGGTATATTCTAAGTTTTTTCATTTCTCCCAGACCAGCATGGGAGTATTGAAAAAACAATAGCAGAATAAAATAACAGACAAAAAACCAAAAAAAGTGACTTAATCATACAAATTGATAAAGTCATTTTTTTTACCAACCAGCTGCACACTTTTATTTGGAAATTTAAATTTTATTATATTATAGTAATATAGTATATCCCGTGGTTAAATTTATGACGGGTATGTCCCTTCCACTTGTTTTTTTGACATTCGTTGTTTTTTTATCCGACTGCGTCAGAAGGAACGTTATATAAGGTCTAACAAAATATACTTAAACTATTTTAAGGGTGAATTCAATCCGTGATAGCAAACAACTTTCCCCAAGAAATATATGTCGAAATATGAAAAATATTTTTTTACTCTCCATACAATCTCGGATCAGCTGATCGGTCAACTTGTATGGAAACGCGAAAATTACTTTTTATATTTCGATATGTGCTCCTTGGGCAAAGTTGTTCAGTATCATGAACTGAATTCATCTTTAAAATAGTTTCAGTATATTTGGTTAGACCTTATATATTTCGAGTTTGTATAGGTATGTTTGTAAGTATGCATGATAATGTATGTATGTATATTTCTATAGGACGCTCTGCAGCAGCAAACTAAACCTAAACGGCTTGATGGATTTAATTGATGGATTTGATTAATGAATTGATTTGCTTCAGAGTTGTTCATCTTAATTTCATCTTAATACTGAGAGTGACAATGGGACTTTAAAAAGACAGCCGCGTATTTTGAGGGTTCCGTACCCAAAGGGTGAAAATGGGACCTAAATAATACATAAACTTATTACTTAATCCTCGCTGTCCGTCTGTCTGTCACCAGCTGTATCTCATGAACCGTAATAGTTAGACAGTTGAAATTTTTAACATTTTATGTACCTACCTATTTCTGTTGTCGTTATAATCACAATTCAATCAAATTCAATTATAAACAAAAAACGGTTTTTTTAAATAAATGATGGTACGGAACCCTTCGTGCGGTAGTTCAACTCGCACTAAGCCGGCTATTTTTTCAACTACTTGGCTTACGAATTTAATTTTTGACATAAGAATATAACAAGTGCTATCAGACAGAAATGATATTTGAAAAATACTTACATACATACATACATACTATCACGGCTTTATCCCTAATGGGGCAGACAGAGCATTTTGGGTCTTGCGGCTCTATGCAGAGCCCAGGGCCGCAAGACTCAAAAGCGAGAAGATGGAAAAGCAATCAATACAGTAACGGGTTGCTAGCCACATCGCATATAAAATAGCAAATAAAAAACAAAAACATCACATTGTATTACATCTGAAAAATACTTGTCATATCAAAATAGTAACTGTCTTGAATATGGTGAGAAAAAGAAGTTAAGACTCTTCTTCTCCACCTAATGCGGTCATTGGCATCTTTTAGTGACCATAGAAATACATTAAAGTACACTCCGACCTCTTAAATAATTTTGCTGGAAAGTGCTGAGGAAAATTGACGTATATACATACCTAAGACTGAGTAAGTAAGGAAATAGACTACAGCGCAAAATGACCTGAATCACATAAACAGTTCACGTTATAGAATATAAATAAAACTAACTTTAGATGACATATCCGAATATAATGTAACTAGACGTCCTTTTCAGACTTCAATACGAGAGTAGAACAAAATTTATGCAATTCTAAAATCAGAAACGGAAATTCAATTAAAACTGAATTTATTTCGATTCCGCTTCGTTTTCTCGAACTGACAGACGCAGGGCAGTGCCACAAAATAGAAAACGATCAGTTTAGACAAAATCTACGGGCAAAAAATGCATATGTAATATAACTATTTCTTCATGTTAATGCCATACACATAATAGCCCAAAAATTGTACCGCCCTAACATTTCAGGATGATAACTAAAATAGAAATAAGTAGCACCTATGTACTATGTTTACTTGTATAAGGTTTTATTTGTAAATTTTTCAAGTGTCATGTACTCGTACACTTGAAAAATTTAACCAATATTGGAGCACCATTTGAATATCTATTTTTAGTTATGTTAAAGCGGCAAATGAAAAATACATCATATGTGAAATCGAAACATGTTATTGCATTTTTCATAGCGATAATAAAGAAAAAGATTTCACGAGAGTGCCACTTCTGTTTCCAATTTATTTTACAGTGTGGCTGTCACTTCTAACTGCAGACACTGGGCTGCGTTTGTAATTTTGATTCTTCTGCTTTTCAAAGCTTAATTGATTGTGGTTTTAGAGATTTTAAAATATATTCATTATTTGTTGGATTCAGAAATCATTTTTTTTTTTGGCATTGACGCTAATGGAAATTGGGGTGCAAGAGAATCGAAGAGAAGAAAGAAGAAAAAGGTTGCTGGCCTCATTGCCTATGAACATGACCATTCCCAGTCCTCCTGTGGATGTCATAGAAGGCAACTTAGGAATTTCAAGCTAAACAAAGCACTTAAACATCAATGAGACTTCTCTAACCCATCTGGCCAGCAAGGAGAGTGTAGGCCAATGTACTCTGGCTGCTGTTAAGTATAGCTCTGGTAGTACAGAAAGGGTCATACTCATGCAGAGGAGACTTAAAAGACTTAGAGATGATTCTTTAACATTGTAAATGCGCTAACTCCGTCATAACTTTTATAGTCTACTGTACGCAAAGTTTTCCTGGAAGAAATCGAATATGTAATTTATGAGCTCGCTTTGTACCTACTTTTATTTTTTAATGTACTTTTGACTGTCATCATTATAAGTTTATAATTACTAACACACACGATAAGAAGAAGAAGTTTATAATTTATCTTATAAATAACAATACTTGAGGTTCACTTGGCGTATAAACCATTTTGGCCAAATTGAGTTATATACACGGTGATTTTTTATTGGTTTTGGAGCAGAAGGCCTCTTAATAAGAATCGTTAGTAAGACCTAATTAGCTAGTCAAAATAAAAATTCTGAACCAATTTTTTTTAACTAAAACTCGAAAGCAAAATTGTGAGATCAATAAGTAGTGCCGCCGCCTGCCGGCCATCGGGTCACGCGAGTTCACGCGACAGTTTTGGACGAGTGTACTACGTAGTCTCGATCGACAATCATTTATGTAACTTTTTATCTTATGTCATCCACAAATTTGGATTATGTATATGGATAGAGTAATTTATTTACTATACGACATTTGCTTTTCCAAAACCAATGAAAAGTCAGCGTGTATGTCATCTTTCTCAGATTTTTTTTCTCTGTGTTTACGAAATATCGAAATTCGGAAAAAATCGTTATACGACCCATAAACTTTGGAACAAAAGTTTAAAACACAAGTAAAAATATTAATGTAAAAGCCAAAGATTTCACTTTCTATTTTTTTTTAGACGTAACTCCATTTTTGTGTCTTGAACTGAAGACGTAAATTCGTAAGTTATTTGTAAATGGTTTTTACGTCACGGTATAATGGTATGGTATTGATATGCATTGCTTGATGTACCTACTTTATGACCAACACACAAGACAGAATATTCAATACGCCATTGACGAATAAATCACATCCATTGCAATGTGTAATTTATGACTAATGAATAGGAGAAATTTTTATATGATCTGAGTTTAAGATAAGTTTGAAGTGCCCGTAGCACACTGTTTTCCTTTATACGTTCGAAATAGGCAGTATTAGAACAAGATACATAAATACTGAGTACCTGGGTGACCGAACTTTGCTCGGTTACATGTCACACATAAACTAAATTTTTTTAAACTCGTCTAAAAACAATGCAAAAAAAAAATATATATATATATATAAACTTAAACATAAAAAAAACAAAAGTAAGTCACCGAGTGGGATTCGAACCCCTAACACTCTTTATAGCGGTCGGTATACTTAACCGCTTAGCTAAAAACAAGGCGGTCGGCACGACGAAATTAGCGACTATATTCTGCGTGGAAAGAAAAACGCATGAAAACTCGAAAACACGCGTTTTCCCAAACAAAAAACTAATCTAGATCGATTGTTTACCCCCGAAAACCCCCATATACAAATTTTTAGCGAAATCGTTAGAGTCGTTTTCGAGATCACAGAAATTTATAAATACATATATATATATATACAAGAATTGCTCGTTTAAAGATTTAAGATAAATCTTATCACATTGTATCGGTTTTAGTTTGACTTCGATCGAGCTAGCACAATAATCGGTTTTACACACAGAACATTATTATATTCTTATATTGACGACCTCCGTGGCGTAGTGGTCACCAAGCTGGTCCGCCACCCAGAGGTCCCGGGTTCGATCCCCGGTAAGGGCAACTTGGAAAATGACCTTTTTCAAATTGCCCTGGGTCTTGGATGTTTATCTATATATGTATTTGTTATAAAAATATAGTATCGTTGAGTTAGTATCCCATAACACAAGTCTTACTTTGGGGCTAGCTCAATCAGTGTAATTTGTCCGTATATATTATATATTTATTATTATATATTTATTTATATTATTCTATATGGCTGTCACTGTTACAATAGTTTGTTTGGGAGCACAGGCGAGCACTATACAAAACGAAAATTAAATTTATGTTGAATGCATAGACATAGATTTTTTATTGCGTAAAGATGAATGTACCCAACTAAGATGTATTAATAAAAATAATGTATTATATTAAGACATACATTATTTTTATTAAACAAAGAACCCTTATAGTTTCACCATGTCTGTCTGTCCATTCGCGGTTATACTCAGAGACTATCTGTAATTTGGCATGGGTTTTAAATTAATCATGCCGACAAAGTGGTAAAATAAAATCGGGAGTAATTTTTTTTTTTTCGAGTAACCCATCCTTTGGGATATCGTTGAATAAGTCTTTCATAAATAGTGTGGGCTTGTAATCACCATTTTTAGATTTCAGGATTCGTTTCTAAGATATTTGGTTTTATAGCGCAAATAACGAATCATAAAGGGTAACTATCAGAGCTAAGTAGGGTTATAGACAAATTAAAAAGTTATAGGCAACCATCCTGTAAAATATACTCGGAAAAGGAGAATTTCATACAAATTCAATAGAAAATAAGTTTTTAGACGTGTTTATTTGCGTGAATTTTAAGTCGGTATTCGCAACTAAGGAACCCTAAACTAAATGAATGAATGAAAAACTCTTTATTGCACCAATACACAAAAAGAAAAACAGTAAAAAATAGTTATAAGTAAAATTAATTTACGCTTATACTGCGTGTGGCCCGACTCGCACTTGGCCGGTTATTCTTTAATATTGCAGCTTTGATATTAAACATAAATATATTCAATATTTCGTAATGTTTCTTTAATATTTTTTTTTTGTTTAGTACTTAATTACGTTTCGCCATTTTATTCAATGAAAATTATCTTTATATACCCGTAGTCTTATTTTAAATGTTCAAATTCTACGGTGGTACTGACGGACAGACACGGCAAACTTTTAATATCCCTTTTTTCCATTAGTAGTTACAAATGGAACGCGTTACTATAGTTTTCTTACCTATATACAAGGTTTTCAATACCAACAAATTACTTTTATATGGATTAATCAATAATTCAATAATAATTATTGAATTATTGATTAATAAGATTATAATCGTCAATAATTATAATCTTAATTTGACATACGACGTAGAGTACTATTTTTAGGGCACTATTTCTTAGTTGTAATCACCATACATTGTTTTTTTTTTGTAGACGTATATTCAGGCTAACTTCTAAAGTAAAGGAGATGTGTAAATTATGATATCTTTTTCATCGCCGAATTCTAATAAAACTTTTGTCTTGGACGTTTTAATATAAGTTCTAAAACAAAGAGTTAAAAAATTTTTTTACGAAAAAAAAAGTTTTTTGGCTCTCATGAAAAGTAGGGTTTTGGTTTATACGCCAAGTGAACTTCAAGGTATCGATAAAGATTCAGGCAAAACTTAGTCTGACAAAAAAACCTAATGAAACGTTGTTTGTTACATTCGGCTCTTGACCTCTGCGTATGAAAGGAATATAAATCATGAATAAAGACCCGGAATCTCCGGAATGGATCCCGGGATTATGTAAGGGTGTTATTTTGCTTTCATAAAGAAAACAGAGTTTGCGTGCATAATAATAATATTAAAATGATATTTAATTACAAACAGTACGATAAAATTGGAACAATATACATTGAGGATGTTTGACTAAATTGTTTTTAATATTCATTAGCTGGTGCTCGCAACTTCGTTCGTGTGAAATTTAAAAATGACGCCAACATTTTTCTCATATTAGATTTCAATTAAACAAAGCTATAATTAAACAAAGTATATATGTTGCTCTGAGCTAAGCTTAATTTATTATTGAAAACCTCGTAAATATTCATCCAGTAGATTTAAAGATTAGTGAGAATATATATACAGTCAGCAAATCTCTTTTTTGAGTTCTCTGGGATACTAGTTAAAGTAAAATGATGGGAACTAAAACACTAAATGCGTGAGAAACTTCTGGAACGAAGTTTCTGATGCAATGAATTTATTTTGATGACCTAGATCACAAATCATATTTTAAAAATCACTTTTTTAAACAAAAGAAATTTGTGATCTAGAATCTTTTGTCATTTATTACAAGATTTTCGTTAGATGTTTTTTATTAAGGAAATGTCACAAATAAAATACAAAATGTCATATAAACACTGTCAAAACTATTTCGTTCAATTGCGAAAAATGTTATGCCATTTGTCGTCAAGTGTTATAGAGTCCTAGCTAATTTCATCATCATCATCACCAAATCTTCTTTTAGTCTTCACTGCAGGAGCATGATCCTCTGCACTACCAAAGCCATACTTTATTACTACCATTGCCAGAGCAGTCAAAGGATATGGCTTACACTCTCCACTCTGGCCAGAAGGGTTGGAGAAGCCTCATTTATGTTTATAAGCCAATTAGCTTGTACTTCCTAAATCGCCTTCTACGATATCCACGGGAGGACTTGGAGTGGTCTTATTCTACTTTGCAGGATACCACACGGCACCTAGCTAATTTAGTATGTAAGTAATTTAAAGGAAACAGTAAAGAAACGATGTCACTAGTAAGATAATTATTCAGTTGCAGCACCGACAGGTAGTCTGGACGCATTTGAGCGGCAAATGCAAGATGAGCGCATACTGCATATTTGTTAATAGGCATGTCCATAACGATGATCTTTTGTGAACTGAAGTTACCATAATGTAAGCTGTTGTTTTACCGTGGCCTTTACCTTACAGGTAACCCTTACAGGATCACTCACGTTTCCATTGGAAAGATAACGATGGAAAAAACAGCGTTCAAAGACAGAATCTCACGTAAAAGAAATTTAATTCGAAAGTGTCACGTAAAATAATGAAAAGACTCATCAAAACGGACGTTTGAAGTATTGAACTTCACGTTTGTATAAAATGGTGACGATTTTGTGAAATGGACACGTTTGTATGAAATTCTGTTTTGTGTTTTGCGTGGAAGCAAACAAGAGACTTTTAAGCACTTAAATTTAGTATTAGTTTTATAATTTTTTAAATTTGAATCACCCTTAAACTACACGACCACCTGACAAGTATACCCTCACAAACAAAAAAAGAATTTTCCAAATCGGTCTAGGAGTCTTGGAATAATCGGTAAACATACATAAAAAAAGATCGCGACGAATTAATAACTTGCTCCTTTTTGGAAGTCTGTGTAAAAAGGCAACACTAAAGAAATGGGGTCAGCAGTAAGATAACCGACAGGTTATCTGGACGCATTTGAGCGGCAAATGCAAGATGGGCGCAAACTGCATATTTATTAACGCTAAGCATGTCCATAACGATGATCTTTTGTGAACTGAAGTTACCATAATGTAAGCTGTTGTTTTTTTGTGGCCTGTACCTCAAAAGAAAAATACTGAACCCTTACAGGATCATTAACGTTTGTAGTCTGTCTAATTAAAATCTTTATTTATTTTTTCTTTACAGACCTTGTTGCAAAGATAACGATGCAATAAGAGCGTACAGTGACAAAATAGTCTAGTATAGTCATTAAAAATCTTAATAATTATTGACACATTTCACTATTATATATTATATATTTCACTATTTATGTATTATGTCGAAGGTACGTTCCTTTGAAATAGGGATAATAAATAAATAAATATATATATAGGGACAAATTACACTGATTATGATCTAGATCTAGATATGAGCTAGCCCCAAAGTAAGTTTGAGACTTGTGTTATGGGATACTAACTCAACGATACTATATTTTATAACAAATACATATATGCATAAACATCCAAGACCCAGGACAATTTGAAAAAGGCCATTTTCCAACTTGCCCTTGCTGGGGATCGAACCCAGGACCTCCGGATTGGCGGTCTAGCGTGTTGACCATTACGCCACGGAGGTCGTCAAATGAAGTCGTCAAGGGATCCGCCGAACAAGTGCATATGGAGGAAGGATTCTTCGAAGTAGTGTTTTTCGAAAGTGTGTGTTGTCGAAGTAGATTCCGTCTGACTAATGCTATTCGAATAATATATGTTCTGTCGAAGCAATGAGTAGACAAACTACTGTGTTTCGAAATTGAGACTCTGTCGGAATAATTGATTGTCGAAATTCAGAATGACGAGAGAAACAAGAAACTTTTAAGCACTTACATGTAATATACGTTTTATAATTTTTCAAAACTAAAAACCGACTTCACCTCCAAACAGCCCAACCGATTTTAGTAAAATTTCTATGGGACCACCTGAAAGGTATGTTTTTTCAAACAAAAAAAGAAATTCTATTTTCTAAATCTGTCCAGGAGTCTTCGATTTATTTGTAAAAATAGTGTCTTAGAAGACTCAGCTAGACAAAGTTGTATAATTTAAAACTCTAAAAACCTCCAAATAATTCTAGCCTCTAAAAATTTTCGTAATAGAAAAAGTCTTACACATTTTTGCGCCTAGAACGCACCTTCGAAAAAGGAACTTCGTTCTAAAAACTCGATCGCAACGAAATGATAACTTCCTCCTTTTTGAAAGTCGGTTTAAAAAGAAAACACTAAAAAAACGGGGTCAGCAGTGAGATAATATTTCAGTTGCAGTACCGACAGTCTGGACGCTTTTGAGCGGCAAATGCAAGATGAGCGCATACTGCATACTGATTAATGCTAAGCTTGTACCGGCCGATGACCCTAGTTACTTTATTTAACTTAATATTTATACACTTCTTCTTATCGTGTGTGTTAGTGACTTACACTAGTGTCAGAGTTTTAAACCGCCTTAAAGGCCTCTGACATGGTTTTAGGTAACGACCAATGTCAAAGACAGTGACCGGGACCGACGGCTTGACGTGCCCTTCGAAGCATTTATACACTGGAAGGGACATACTCGTAATTAATCAAACCACGGGTTACAATAGAACACTATTACTACAAAGAAATTAAAATAACTATATGATATTAGAGTTTAGCGGTCAAAATTCCAGTTATTATTATTACAGGATTTACCGCGATTAATATCGTTTTTTGCCAGATTGTTTGACGGCCCTTCTGCCATCATGGTCGCTGGCCGACTGAGGAACAGCGATGGATGTTCGGCTGTCAAGGGTAACCATATCGTTCTACCCTCTTTCTTCGTCGTTTGTTGCATAAGTCCTTACACACAATACTGACGGTGTCCGTTCAGAAATTGTTTTTTGTTATACACACCTCTTTTTACTAAACTCAATCACTGGATTCCATGTCGCAGATTATTTTAAGCCATCTTCTCGATTAAAATTAAGAAGCATCCCAATTTTAATCGAGAATATGGCAAAAAGCGATATTAATCGCGGAAAATAACTGACAAAACTAGTAGAATAGGACCACTTCAAGTCTTCCCGTGGATGTTGTAGAAGACGACTTAGGAAATACAAGCTAAACAAAGTTTGTGAACATCAATGAGACCTCTCCAACCCGTCTGGCCAGCGCGGAAAGTGTACGCCTAATCCTCTGGCTGCTCTGGCCAACTATTTATAAGGGTTCCTTGTACTACGGAACCCTCAAAACACGTGAATAATGGCGTCAGCACTAAGAGAATATTTCAGCAACAACAAATCCTTTCGATGCACTTAAGCAGAAAATTCAAGATGAACGCTGCATACTGATCAACGTTAAGTTTGTCTCGGACAATGACCTTTAGTAAACTAAGCTGAACATTTTCCTTCTTAGTAAAGTTGCAGAAAACTTTTTAATTATGTTAAACTATACTCAACTGTAAACTATATACTCGCCTTGCCGCGTTCCTTTCCCTGTTGTTCCTTAATGTTTCGTTGGTTCTTTCCTTCTGTCGGTCTTTCTTTCTGTCAGGGCTTTTCCTAGCAAAAATAAATGGCGCTACGGATATTAAGTCGTAGATGGCTTTTTCAACAGTCTTAATTTACTTGTCAGACATGAGTACAAAAGTTGTTACTTTACAGTATAGGGCTTCATGCTGCGCCGTCAGGCATACACATGTAGAAAGGTACGTAGTTACCCTGCGATGATGCAGCATCAAGCGTGACGGCAGGCGGCAGCGGCGGCAGATGAAGAAGAAGAAGAAGAAGATGTAGCGTAGCGAAGATGAAGAATGAATTTATGAGAAGCACAAGGCAAGCAAGAACACCAGTTGAGAAAAGAAACAGTTTATTCAAAGCACTATTTACAGAATTAGAAATTAGATATTTCGTAAGTAAGTAAGACACTTTTTATAGTATGAACAGCCGACGCGGTACGATTTATAAGCGGAGGGCGAATGCGCGCGACACAGGTCTCTCGTTAGAGCGGCCACATACATACGGAATTCCGTACGGAATCCATTCCGTACGGAATCGACTCGGAATTCCGTTCGTCTACCACACACAAACGGTTTTTTCCGTACGGAATGACGCGTCTCAGTCGAAAGCCGCCAGCTATTGAGCGCAGACGTTCTAGTAGCGTGCGGAAATATGAAATTTGAATGAAATTTGACCATGTTTTTTTTATAGCGATTGCATTTTTGCTATTTATTGTTAAAAAATATATCTTTATCTTCGTATTGACGAGTTCTTCGAACTCCCTTCAACCTATTATGACATTTTCCACAAAATAATATGCCGGGTATTTATTGTATGGGAAAACATGAATTGACAGGTCTAAATGTTTAATTTTTTTAATGGCAAATATTTGGATACCTAATTATATGTCCTTCCACGGCCTGCCACGCCATTTCCTTAAGGTCTCTGTCGTGGTAACCTTGATTATTAGTGTTCTATAAACATGTGTAAGCTTATACGGATTTGATGAGATATTGTATGTCAGACATTGCGCGGGAAATTAAACGTACAATGAAGTTTCAAACTACTACACGTCCGCTCGCTTCGGTCGTGCGGCGCACACTGAGCGCATTCCGTACGGAATTTCCGAATGTGTGGTGCGACCCAAACAAAATGTATGGAAGACGTGCATTCGGAACGGTTTTTTTCCGAACGGGATTCCGAACGCACAGGCCTTCGGCCGGCCCCATACATACGGAATTCCGTACGGAATCCATTCCGTACGGAATCGACTCGGAATTCCGTTCGTCTACCACACACAAACGGTTTTTTCCGTACGGAATGACGCGTCTCAGTCGAGAGCCGCCAGCTATCGAGCGCAGACGTTCTAGTAGCGTGCGGAAATATGAAATTTGAATGAAATTTGACTATGATTTTTTTATAGCGATTGCATTTTTGCTATTTATTGTTAAAAAATATATCTTTATCTTCGTATTGACGAGTTCTTCGAACTCCCTTCAACCTATTATGACATTTTCCACAAAATAGTATGCCGGGTATTTATTGTATGGGAAAACAGGTCTAAATATTTGGATACCTAATTATATGTCCTGCCACGGCCTGCAATGGCCTGCCACGCCATTTCCTTAAGGTCTCTGTCGTGGTAACCTTGATTATTAGTGTTCTATAAACATGTGTAAGCTTATACGGATATGATGAGATATTGTATGTCAGACATTGCGCGGGAAATTAAACGTACAATGAAGTTTCAAACTACAACACGTCCGCTCGCTACGGTCGTGCGGCGCACACTGAGCGCATTCCGTACGGAATTTCCGAATGTGTGGTGCGACCCAAACAAAATGTATGGAAGACGTGCATTCGGAACGGTTTTTTTCCGAACGGGATTCCGAACGCACAGGCCTTCATTCGGAATTCCTGACGGAAATAAAAACCGAACGGAATGCTACCGTATGTGTGTGGTACAGTCATTGATTTGTATGGATTTGCTGCGTTCGGAATCCTGATTCGGAATTCCGAATCAGGATTTAGAAACGGAATTCCGTATGTATGGGGCCGGCCTTCATTCGGAATTCCTGACGGAAATAAAAACCGAACGGAATGCTACCGTATGTGTGTGGTACAGTCATTGATTTGTGTGGATTTGCTGCGTTCGGAATCCTGATTCGGAATTCCGAATCAGGATTTAGAAACGGAATTCCGTATGTATGGGGCCGGCCTTAGACGGGTATCGATCGACTGGCGCGGTGGCGGCGCCGGCCGGCGAAGATTCTAGATGCGCGCACGCAGGCATCGCATGGTCTAGGGCTGCGGCTTGACTGCGCATAAGCGGAGCGGTTTTGTAGTGGCGGGTGAGTCGCCACACACATTTTAGGATTTATATATGTCAATTATAGTCATCAGTATTATAAAATAGATAAGAGTAAGAATTTATTTTTCTATTATTTGAAAGCAATTTTTTTTAATTTGTTTAGTAAATTGAGTTTTAATCTCCAAAATAATACAGGGTGATTATGAACCACCTACAACTAGATTCAAGGATGGTGTATATTATAATTAAGTACCTTGTTTCTTAATAAAACCAAATAAAAATAAAATAACTGCCTCCGTGGTGTAATGGTTAGAGCGTTTGGTTCATACCCGGAGGTCGCGGGTTCGATTCCCAGCGGGGGCAACGACTTTGTGTTGTTGTCCTAGTTTGGTTAGGACATTGCAGGCTGATCACCTGATTGTCTGATAAGTAAGATGATACGTGCTTCGGAGGGCACGTTAAGCCGTCGGTCCCGGTCACTGTCTTTGACATTGGTCGTTACCTAAAACCATGTCAGAGGCCTTTAAGGCGGTTTAAAAACTCTGACACTAGTTTTAGTCACTAACACACACGATAAGAAGAAGAAGAATAAAACCAAAGACCTCTCCTTTATTTGACGACCATCCATGACGACCTCCGTGGCGTAGTGGTCACCATGCTAGTCCGCCACACAGAGGTCCCGGGTTCGATTCCCGGTCAGGGCAAGTTGGAAAATGGCCTTTTTCAAATTGCCTTGGGTCTTGGATGTTTATCTATATATATGTATTTGTTATAAAATATAGTATTGTTGAGTTTGTATCCCATAACACAAGTTTCGAACTTACTTTGTGCACGCCTACCCATCGCCATATAAACGTAATTATTACCCTTCCGTTCTCACTAGATGGCGCAGTAGGTATCGATTAAAACCACGGAAAACATTAAAATCGTTTATTACCATTATTTGAACAATATAATACTCTAACTTACTAGTGGTTCGCCGCGAACTTAGACCTCGCGATATTATTCCAAAACTGAACCAATTTTAATGTCCAGTAAAACTGTAATTTAATGAAACTGTGATACATTATGCACTACCGGTTCAATACCGTTGCAGGAAACAGATTTTCCAACCTTCTTTCTTCTTCTATACTGAGCTGCAAAAGTTTCATTTTTTTTTCAGACTATTAAAATCAAAACCTGGATCAAATTCAATATCCCTTAACATTTGGATCTTGAAAGAGCAACGTATGTACATCCAGCCGCCAACTATTTTACGCCTACGTCTCATCATCATCATCATTTCAGCCGCATAACGCCCACTGCTGGACACAGGCCTCTCCCAAGGATTTCCAAAATGACCGATCTAGAGCGGCTTCCAGCGACCTTGGTCAGATCGACAAACCACCTTGCGGGTTCGCTCCACTTGCCAGTACGTGGTCGCCATTCGAGTACCTTTTGGCCCCATCGGCCATCGGTTCGTCTCGCTATGTGTCCGCCCACTCCCATTTCAACGAGCTAATCCACTGGGCTATGTTAGGACTTTAGTTCTCCTACGAATTTCTTCATTTCTGATTCAATCGCGTAGAGAAACACCGAGCTTAGCCCTTTCCATAGCGCGTTGCACCCTTAGCTTTCTTATGAGACCTATAGTAAGAGACCACGTTTCAGATCCAGTACCTGGGCGACCGAGCTTTGCTCGGTTACTTCTCCAACTGTAACTACAATTTATAAACTTGTCTAAAAACAATACAAAATAAAAAAAAAAATATAAATTTGAACATAAAAAAAAAACAAAAGTAAGTCACCGAGTGGGATTCGAACCCGTAACACTCCTTCTTCCGCATCATAAACCGCTGAGCCAAAATGGATGGCGGCCGGTGCGACAAAATTAGCGATCATATTCTGCGTGGAAAGAAAAACGCATGAAAACTCGAAAACACGCGTTTTCCCAAACATAAGACTAATCTGAATAAAGAAGAAAAAGATAAAGAAAAATATTAATCTAAATAAGGGAGATTTCGGGGGTAAACGATGGTTTACCCCCGAAATCTCCCATATACCAATTTTTAGCGAAATCGTTAGAGCCGTTTTCGAGATCACAGAAATGTATAAATAAATAAATATACAAGAATTGCTCGTTTAAAGGTATAAGATAAGTCATCACTGGTATCACACATTGTTTGTAAGCTTTAGTCTTAAAAAACTGAGGTATTTTTGATGAGAGAGACATTGCGTGGCTTCCCGAACGCTGCCCAGCCGAGTCAGTTTTGTCGAAAGACCTCTTCCTCGAAACTGAAGCTTCCTGCCTGGATCAATTGGACATGGACATTCGACATTACTTTCGTTTTGTCTATATTTATTTTAAGGCTCATCATCATTTCAGCTGCATATCGTCCACTGCTGGACATACGCCTCTCCCAAAGATTTCCAAAATGATCGATCTAGAATAGCTGGAAGGCGCTGGATGCAAGCCGCTCTAGATCGGTCATTTTAAGGCTCACCTGTTGGGAAACTCCGTCACCTGTTAAGTCTTCCATCGATTTCGCCATGATAACGATATCATCGGCAAATCGAAGATGAGTGATATACTCGCCATTGATGTTAATGCCAAATCATTCCCATTCCAGAAGCTTGATCTTCCAGTGCAACGGTGAACAGTTTCAAAGATATAACGTCTGGTTTACACATTTATGCAGTGGAATTGCCGTCGTCCACTGCTCCTGTACTCGGACTGACATAGTGGCGTTACTGTATAAGCACTTCAACACCTCGATATACCGATAGTCAATACAGATAATTTCGTTCGAATCGAAGGCTTTTTCATAGTCCATTATCCCCAAGCATAACGGCCGGTTATACTCCCTCGCCTTATCTATGCTCTCGCCTTATATATTATATCTATAACTTGCTGCAGCGTATGAATGTGGTCCATGGTGCTAAAGCCCTTACGGAAACCGGCTTGTTCGGGAGGCTAGAAGACATCAAACCTGTTTGCGGGACGATTTGTGATGACCCTCGAAAACGACTTATATATTTATTGCCCAGGCAAGCGACAGTGGAAATTGCGTTCGTGAGCATGACACTTGGCCAGTCTTCCACGACCGGGTCATGCCTAGGATGGGAACCGTGTTCTGGTAAGGATTCTTGCTCTCGAATCTCCACAGCGTGCTCACGCATTGAATGCTAGCACTTTAAGCGTTCAGGGTATAGATCCTGATTTCGTACTTCCCTTGCGTACTTACGCTGTGAACACAAGCGTTTGCAGCGTTCGGGCGAAATTTCTTGCTGACAAAGCTTCTATTGGCACGAGAAGTACCTACTGGCATATTACCTTAGTTGCGACTCTCTACGTAAAACTACTTTGTGGGCTTTGGTTGCCGCTGATCTCTTGTTAGTTTGTGGCATTCTTACTAATTCTACAACAGAAACACAGACAACCAGCGATATCGATTGAAGCAAAGTTCGCTCAACAAAATTGCTAAATTTAGTAAACTATATAGTATTGCGCCGCGAACTTAGACATCGCGATTATTTTTCGCAATTCAGTTTCCTAAATAAACACTAGATGGCGCTATCCAAAGTTAGATTAGAACGCGCTATGGTTTGGTTTCCTACATAATCGCGGACATTTTTATTAATATTTCAAAAACTACTGAACCGATTTTGATGCCCAACGAACTTGAAAATTCTATTGATATTACCTACATGCCTACCAAATTTCATCAAAATCAAACCATCGGTTCGGCTGTTATCGCGGTACAAACATACATACATACATACATACATACATACCTACATACAATGTGTTTTCGCCCCCAACTCGATTTAGAGACCTCGCTCGCTTCGCTCGCTCGGTCAATTAAATATGATTTTTATGAGCTGCAATAAATATTTTTAAAGCACTTTCTTTGTCTATTTTACGATATTCAGAAATATTTGTCTAAAAGCACAATTTTTGGTTTTTAATTTGAAGCGTTGTGCGTGAAGGGCTAAATGAGCAACACAAAACTCAGTAGAAAAATACAATTTATTAAAAAAAATAACTCAGGGTGGAGTAAGATGGCCCTACTATGTCGGTAGTTCTGTTTGCTTGGTAAAGAGGTACTGTCCTGGAGTCCGGTGCTGGGGAGTGGAGTTACCGGTGGCCAGATGTTGAGGGCTGTCCAGGATACGAGCAGGTGGATGCCTGGTGGTCTGGTGACAAGGTCGTATGAACCCGTACGGATATTCTGAAGTCCGGAATATTTAAGTCCAAGTCTGGAAGCTCAAGTTTGGTAGTCCTAGTCTGGAACCCTGGAAGTGAGTGATGTCCATGGTAAGAGATATGTCTGATAAATGATGACCAGCTATTGCCACGTGAGGTGAAGATGATGTGAGGTGATGATGATGGACGTACCTACTTTTACCTAAGTGCAATGACTGTGGCTGCTGGACATCATTAAGAACAGAGTTCACTAGTTATATTTAAAGATACTACAAGAAAATACTATATTAAAAAAACCACAAATCTAGAAAAAAATGTTCTAGAACAATTTTTATTTTTTAATACTGGGCGGTAGTTTAAGACTGCCACGCCCGAACAAAAATCTACGAGACTAGAAGTAATATTGCTATTAAAAACATTACTAAAACACTACTACAAGTTAGACACCTGATTTAAAATGTATCTAGATTCTAGACAGTGAGGTTACCTATACTTAAAAGCTAAATTAAATTAATAGTTCGCCACTTACCGAATTTCGGGTTTGAATAGCACTTGATAACTACTTTCTTTAAGATAGGTATAGGTACTTGTTTTGATTTAAATTAATAATCTTATATTAGAAATTCCTTTAATAAAATCACAACATATAACGAAGAACGGTATGAGAAGAGACCGTATATACGTGTGTCTCGCAACAAGGAAATTATACCAATGGTGACCGACTGACCGGTCGCCGGCGCATCGAGACAAAGGAACTCAACTGCCTATATAAAAAACGCTGCATGTCGCAGTCACTATTACGAATTCAGCCGTTCTTGAGTTGACCAACTTCTGCCGTAAGTAGCGTTAAAGGTTAATTTGTTTTTATTTAAATTTATGTTTATTATTATTTTAATTGTAAATAAGTTTAGTTTAGGTTATTTAAAATAACTCATTATATATTTCTTCTATTTATTTTAGTTTTAAGTTTAGTTTTAAGTAAATATGTTTTAAATTGTATATAATTTATATTTTGATTATTTAAAATACCTAAGAATGTGTACTACGTTACAAATTATGTCACTAGATGGCACTTTGTGTGCTTTAAGGTTTTATGTGGGATTATATTGATGGCAGCACCGTCTTTACTATAAAGCGTAGGTACTAACTCGTCCGTAAGAATAGATTATACTTTGATTATACAAATGATACCTACCTATTATAATATCTTATAATAATGTACCTCAGAGTAAAATATACTACGTACACTGTATACAAACAAAATCGTATTCGTATCATTTTGCGCTGCATTTAGTTTCTAGCACAAAGTACCTGGGCGACCGAGCTTTGCTCGGTTACATCTCTAACATTAACTACATTTTTTTAAACTTAACTAAAAACAATACAAAATAAAAAATTATATACTAGTGGTTCGCCGCGAACTTAGACCTCGCGATATTATTCCAAAACTAAACCAATTTTAATGTCCAGTGAAACTGTGATTTAATGAAACTGTGATACCTTATTCACTACCAATTCGATACCGTTGTAGGAAACAGATTTCCCAACCTTCTTTCTTCTTCTATTCTGAGCTGCAAAAGTTTCATTTTATAATTTTTTTTCAAACAATTTAAATCAAAACCTGGATCTAATTCAATATCCCAAGACATTTGAATCTTAAAGGAGCAATGTATGTACATCCAGCCGCCAAATATTTTACGCCTACGTCTCATCATCATCACCATCATTTCAGCCGCATAACGACGACTGCTGGACAAAGATTTCCAAAATGACTGATCTAGAATAGCTGGAAGGCGCTGGATGGAAGCCGCTCTAGATCGGTAATTTTAAGGCTCACCTGTTGGGAAACTCGGTTTAGGTCTGCGAGCATAGTTCATACATACTTAATGTCGCGGTCTGCCATCAATTCCGCCATGACAACGACATCATCGGTAAATCGAAGGTGAGTGATATACTTGCCATTGATGTTAATGCCAAATCCTTCCCATTCCAGAAGCTTGATCTTCCAGTGCAACGGTGAACAGTTTCAAAGATATAACGTCTGGTTTACACCTCTATGCAGTGGAATTGCCGTTGTCCACTGCTCCTGTACTCGGACTGACATAGTGCGTTTCTGTAAAAGCACTTTAACATCTCGATATACCGATAGTCAATACGGCATCGCTGGAGACTGAAGCATGGCTCATGTTTCGATTGAATGGAAGGCTTTTTCATAGTCCACTGTACCCAAGCATAACGGCCGGTTATACTCCCTAGTCTTCTCTATAACCTGCCGCTGCGTATAAATGTGGTACATGGTGCTAAAGCCCTTACGGAAACCGGCTTGTTCGGAAGGCTGGAAGGCATCAAAACTGTTTGCGGGATGATTCGTGTTGACTCTCGAAAACAACTTATATACATGACTAAGACACGTGATAGGCCTATAGTTCTTCAATAGAGTGTTATCTTCCTTTTTGAAGAACAGGACCACAATGCCCCTGTTTCACGCTTCTGGCGTTACGCCCTCGAGCTGAATGGAATTAAAGAGCCTTTGAAGGACTTTCAGTAGCAGCGTTCCGCCCGCTTTCAGAAGCTCTGGATGATTCCATCCTCGCCCGGCGCCTTTTTGTTTTTAAGCTGTTTAAGGGCCATCCTAATCTAGTACAGGCTGATGTCCGGGACATTTTCAGTATAGTGTCGGATTAGCTTGGCTCTTGGGCAAACGCCAACATCTACGACTACTTTATTCAAAGTGAGTCCTTGCGATTTGTGCACATTTATTGCCCAGGCAAGCGACAGTGGAAATTGCGTTCGTGAGCATGACACTTGGCCAGTCTTCCACGATCGGGTCATGCGTGGGATGGGAACCGTGTTCTGGTAAGGATTCTTGCCCTCGAATCTCCACAGTGTGCTCACGCATTGAACGCTAGCGCTTTAAGCGTTCAGGTTTCTGATTTCGTACTTCCCTTGCGTACTTACGCTGTGAACACAAGCGTTTGGAGCGTTCGGGCGAAGTTTTTTGCTGACAAAGCTCTTATTGGCATGAGAAGTACCTACTAGCATATTCCCTTAGTTGTGACTCTACGTAAAACTATTTCGCTGGCTTTGGTTGCCGTTAATCTCTTGTTAGTTTGTGGCATTATTACTTATACTACAACAGAAGCACAGACAAGTAGCGATATCGATTGTACCAAAGTTCGCTCAGCAAAATTGCTAAATTTAGTAAACTACCTAGTTTGCCGCGTACTTAAACGTCGCGATTACTTTTCGCAATTCAGTTTCCTAAATATCCCCTAGATGGTGCTATCCGAAGTTAGAACGCGCTATGGTTTCGTTTGGTACACAATCGCGGACATTTTTATTAATATTTCAAAAACTACTGAACCGATTTTGATGCCCAACGAACTTGAAAATTCTATTGATATTTCCTACATGCCTACCAAATTTCATCAAAATCAAACCATCGGTTCGGCTGTTATCGCGGTACAAACATACATACATACATACATACATACATACATACATATATACATACATACATACAATGTGTTTTCGCCCCCAACTCGATTTAGAGACCTTCGCTCGCTTCGCTCGCTCGGTCAATAAACTAGAACATAAAAAAACAAAAGTAAGTCACCGAGTGGGATTCCAACCCGTAACACTCTTTCTAGCGGTCCGCTTCCTAAACTGCTGAGCCAAAACGGATAGCGGCCAGTGCGACGAAATTAGCGACCATATTCTGCGTGGAAAGAAAACGCATGAAAACTCGAAAACACGCGTTTTCCCAAACATAAGACTAATCTAGATCGATTGTTTACCCCCGAAAACTCCCATATACCAATTTTCAGCGAAATCGATAGAGCCGTTTTCGGGATCACAGAAATATATAAATAAATATACAAGAATTGCTCGTTTAAAGGTATAAGATAAGATAAGATATCATTGAAAAAGGCACACGCTGTACGAACTAAAGGTACTTAGTATCTTATCATGCATGTCATAAAAACATCGAAATATGGTTTATATTGTAATACCTAACTACTTATCCGAAATACTAAGTGACGATTATCATAGCTGGAGATGTTAGGTAAATCGTAACGTCCGCAACCGTAACACCCTAACACCGGTTATACGAGCACAGGTACCTAGCTATACCTAGATGCTCGTTCAATGAATCAACATGTTGCGGGTCAACACGTACTTACCTACCCAGTGTACCTACCTAAAGCAGAAGTTTGGATATAAGTAGTGCCGCGAGGTCGCGCCCGGAACGACCGGCGGCGAACACATTCAAACACCTGAGTAAGTCAGTGGCATCGTACGACTACGTACCTGTCGAACTTTATCAAATTCCAAAGAACTTTGAATATTATACGGAAATATGGTGAATAAATAAAAAAAAAGTAGATAGGTATCATTTTAGTTGTATTGTGTTCTACAACGTGAAAGGGACATACCTACCCGTAATAAATCGTACCACAGGCTATACTAGATCACTAGTATATATATACAATGTCCTTTTTAATTAAGTACAAATATTTTAAGGGGTGATTCAGTCCATCATTTCGAAAAACTTTTCCTAATAAATGTATATCAAAATAAAGAAATAAAAATTTTCATTTTCCTAAGTAATGATATCACGTGAGTAGTCACGTGATATCACCGTAGGGTGATATGTACGAGAACCTACAATTTTTTTTCGTATTTCGATAAACATTTATTGGGAAATCTTGTTCGAAATGATGGACTGAATCACACCTTAAAATATTTGTACTTAATTAAAAAAGGACATTGTATATAATATCATATTTTAAATTAACCTTAGATACCTACTGTCCCACTGATGAGCAAATGTCTCCATTTTTATTTATTTTTATTTATATTACGATGATATTATATAAAAGTAAAAACGACATTTCCATTGGCTGCACACAGCACACAGTTCTTTGAAGATTACATGCATCAAACTAAAAATAATTCAAATCAAGTGAAGCTGATCTCGATATATAAGTAGTACTAAGTACCTACGTATTAGATTTCCATACTCTTTTTCACTTTCCCCGACAAAAAAAAAGATAAAGCGTCTGGTAAATAAATTTGTTATACGTATTCAGATTTCTTATGAGTACCTACATACCTATCACATTGCAAGAGGTTCTTTTTTTTGTAAGAAGGTAGGTAGGTACTTAATATAATTTTGCAATTTTTTACGTAGTACGATTCATTAATTATCATAATGTGCATGAAAGAAATGAGAAATGCTTACTTACCTACCTAGATATTTCTGAAGTTATATAGGAATGGTTAGTGGTGTCATTTTTTGAAATGCGAAGTCACTAAACACACGGTTTTATGTATGGAAAAAAAAACATTCGTTATTGTGACTCTGCGTTTCATAAATGGCACTTACCTACTTCAAACACGTTTTTAAATTTGATATTTTATAACATAAATGATCGACGCGTCGCTGTCCTGCATCCGAATCTGTTACTTTTAAGGGTCCCCCGACCCTAGACCAAAATACAACTTTCCATACAAACGTAGTCTACGTTTTATTTCAAAACGACATGTCCGATTTGGGCAAAATTTTGTAATTTTAAAGATATTGCAATTATCTAGGTTTATAACTAGTTTCCGACAGTGAAAATATGAACTTGAAATAGAATATAGTGTTTTATATCATTTTTGACCATTAGTATGAGAAACTTCTAAATCATTATATTTTCTTTCCAGTTCATAATTTTACAGTAGGAAACCAGTTATAACCCTAGATAATTGCAATTTCTTTACAATTACCAATTTTTACCGGAATCTGACATGTGGTTTCAAAATTAAACGTGTACTACGTTTGTATGGAGAAGTCTAGGGTCGCCGGACTCTTAACACCCCTCGTCACAGAATACATACCCCTCGTGCGGCGCGCGCGGCTTCCTACCCCTTGTAGGTATGGCGCGATGTGTATTATCATAGATACTCAGGATCTTATGCCTAAACATTTGTTTTCTCGCTAACGCCATCTAGTGACGAACTCTTAAACACTTACGGTATGCTTTCGCGGCTTTGGCTAGTCCTGTGTGCTGCCATCTCTGCGAGTTGCTGGAACTAGAAACGCCTACTCAATTTGCCTACTTAAGGCCGGTCCAAAAGTTTCTATGGCGTTGGGTATCTGTTACGTTAGTAATTATATTATCTTTGCTTTGGGGCTAGCTCAATCAGTGTGATTTGTCCCTATATATTTATTTATTTATTTATTTTTCCCCAAACTTTTGTCAGTGGCGGTGGTTTCTTTACAATATTTACTTCTTTTTAATTCCGTTCCGTACACTAAGTACATTAGAATAAACATCGACTTAGTTCATGAGACGAATCATAAAATATTTTCACCCGAACACAGCACTCGATCACTTTTACTTTTTTTTAAATGAAATAAAAATATTATTGTCTGATTTTTAAAAATGTCAAAAAAAATGTTTTATACTTAAACCATCATATTAGTGTGTCTACACGACATAAAATGCAATATACGGCGTTTGGTAAAGAGATTTACTTTGGCAGGGTGAAACGTCTAGACCATTGCTAAAATCAGCTCATAGCCTTTTCATTTGATACCCCACACGACGAGTTTAAAACTATTTTTTAAATTTCATTAAAAAATAATTATGTCATAACACCCTCAGCACCAAAAATCGAGATGGCTCCCAATCTTATATCTAAAGTACCTGGGCGACCGAGCTTTGCTCGGTTACATCTCAAACATTAACTAATTTTTTTTAAACTTGTCTAAAAACATTGCAAAGTAAAAAATTATACATAAACTTAAACATAAAAAAAAACAAAAGTAAGTCACCGAGTGGGATCCGAACCTGTAACACTCTTTCTAGCGGTCTGCATCATAAACCGTTGAGCCAAGATGGATGGCGGCCGGCGCGACGAAATTAGCAATCATATTCTGCGTGGAAAGAAAAACGTATGAAAACTCGAAAACACGCGTTTTCCCTAACATAAAACTAATCTAGATCGATTTTTTACCCTCGAAAACCCCATATACAAATTTTCAGTGAAATCGTTAGAGCCGTTTTCGAGATCACAGAAATTTATAAATATATAAATATATATATACAAGAATTGCTCGTTTAAAGGTATAAGATATAAGATTTGACTACCAAAGACCAAAGAAAATCTCTTGATCACCAATTGCTGTATTTTAATATCGAAGCCTAGCGACTTTTAATCTGATGAAGTCGGTATGAATAGCATTCACTCCAGAATTCAATTTCTGCCCCACTCTAAAGAAAATTCCAGTTAACTATCCTTATTCATCACAAAGTAAAAAGAAAGAGTGTTAATGCCTATTATTACAAACAGCTTTCAGCGTCAATGTGAAATATGCTTCTGCGTGAATACGTAACTTCGCATTACTATTGCAAAACTTACCTTAACATCTACAGTATAAAGTTCAGTTTAGATTGACGCAGCGTGACCTCATTTAAGGCGCATAGGATGCACCGTAGCTGGTTGAAAGCAAAGCAATGCCGTTCGGATGGCTGTGTGAAATTCTTGAGATGTTACCTCGAAACATCTACCGGCGTGAAATTAAGACGAGGTGTTGATTCTGGTATTTGGCAATTATTCGTACCTATAAATGGAAGTTCTAAATAAAAAAAATGCCCAAGAACGTTGCACGGTTGGCAACTATGGAACCCTTCATCCCCGAATGCCAACTTTGAGTTCATGCCACTAAAAACATCTAATTTTACAAACTAATTTTCTGATGAATTGTATGAAATTTTCCTTTTCCGAGTACATTTTATAAGTTGATCGCCAATAACTTTTTTATTTGTAAAATCCTACTTAGCTCTGATGAAAACTATCAGAGCTAAGTAGGCTATCAGAGGCAGAAGCTTTTAACTTCATTATATTTTCTACGGCTGCGAATTTTTGCATGTGTCCATAAATAACTCTTAGTAGGTAGAGGTCCCCACTGAAAGAAAAGGGTTTGTCAGGATCGGAGCAAGTGGAGGTACATAGTCACGGCCTAGCCTTGTGGGAAACAGGCGTGATATTATATATCAAATCAAATCAAATCAAATATTTTTATTGTCGGATAACAAGATCCATTTGTAATATATCTTATACCTTTAAACGAGCAATTCTTGTATATTTATTTATTTATAAATTTCTGTGATTTCAAAAACGGCTCTTACGATTTCGCTGAAAATTGGTATAAGGGGGTTTTTGGGGGTAAACAATCGATCTAGATTAGTCTTATGTTTGGGAAAACGCGTGTTTTCGAGTTTTCATTCGTTTATCTTTCCACGCAGAATATGGTCGCTAATTTCGTCGCGCTGGCCATTAACTTAGCTCAGCGGTTAAGGATGCTGACCGCTAGAAAGAGTATTACGGGTTCGAATCCCACTCGGTGACTTACTTTTGTTTTTTTTTATGTTCAAGTTTATATATTATTTTTTTATTTTGTACTGTTTTTAGACATTATTAATTTCAAAACACGGGTAACTCACGTATAAAGTCAGCTACTGCCGACATGTTTCGACCTCATTCGGAGGTGTTTTTACACAAGTTAAAAAAAAAGTTAATGTTTGAGATGTAACCGACCGAGCAAAGCTCGGTCACCCAGGTACTGTGTGTATAAATTGACCAAGCGAATGAAGCTTCAGGAAAAATTCTTTCGTGTGTCCGGATCCCGAAAGATCTCGCCTACAGGTCGCATTTCTCAACCGATTCTCGTTAATTTTTGTAAGCAGGTTCGATAATTATAAAGACATTATCAATGATACAGTGGTAGTGATCTTGTGGTTTGAAAGCGCTACTGAAAAGTCAGGTTCGATCGCCACCCGATTCGAAATACTCGTACCCCACATAGTAAAATCTGACACGAGTACGGTCTATTACCATGAGGTACTTTTTTCCAGTGAAGGGAAACATCGTGAGGAAACGAAGTTTAGTAAATTACTGTTTTGTTACTAGATGATTACATTCATAAGTCAAGTAAAAGGAAAAAACATGCGTGAGTGTCGTGGAACACTCGATTGGAACGAAGTTACTTTCGTAGTATACTAATATACACTGTTTCTGTATCCACCGGAAAATTTTGAGGGTACTGGGGGGTAAGGAAAACGCAGCCGAATATCACCTGACCGAATCCCGATCAATATTTTAGATCTTACATCAATGAAGGGTTGGTTTACAATTTGCGCCATCTACCGATTTAACCAGGAATCGAATACAATACAAAGCAAACTAAAAACATCAGTACTTGTATGTGGAAGCTTCCACTGTACTTCCAAAAAGAAGGTATCATTTTGAAAATGTATAGTTAATTAGTTTTTTGTTTGAAAATGTGTTCTTAACAAGTGTGTCACTTCCCGTTTAGGTATTGAAAATATACCTACATTATTATTATGCATGTGGCTACCGCTCCGGAGTGGCAAATTCAATTATATGAATCGTTTGTCCAGAGCTATAAGAATGAAATTGGCTTGCAATGGATATCTAGGTATCTAAACCAAAAGTTGCTAAGCTCTTTCACGAGCTAAATTAAACCATATCGCCAGCCGCATTGAGTAGATATTTCTTTGAATTCATTTGTTAAGAGAGACTTCTGTACGTGAGTTCGCACGCCCTCACGCAATTAGGCCCGAAGAACCAAATGAACATTATAATAGGCATGGCGAATAAAAAAATATTTTTGGACCATCGGTTAGATTATTAAAAAATATTGTACATGTATTTTTTCTTTTTTCTGAGAAACCAAAAATGACAAAGATACAGCGCATATAAATTTCGCGTGACGACACGGCTGGGTACGATTTTTACTTAAGTGTGACGTCGCAAGCAACTCCGGAACTTTGACGCTCCGTATCTTTGTGCTTTTTTACTTTTTTGGTAAACTGAAAAATACGGGTTTTAGCGGAGATGCGTTTATTATCACCATAGCTGATCGCGCAGCACAATTACACATACATTACTAAAACTTAATTTAAATAAAACGGCCCTCGAGTCCAAGACCAACCGCAGTGCGAGCTCGCGTACCGATTGACATCCAACGACAAACCATAAACCATCATAGAACAAGTCTTGAAGGAGGCCGGCGAGCGCGCTGCGGGCGGCTTAGCTCCGAAGAGGTTGGCGATGTCCGACGTGGTACAATATCGTCCGCTATAGGGTCTATTATTTTTGGATAATCTAAAAGACGGACTATTTACAATCATACTTTTCGGACCCTGTCGTCACCGCTATTCTGCCAATGAATATGTAAACACCCTGTATATAATCACTTTTGTAATGGAATTCGTGACGGTCCGCTTTCACTTGTTAATTAATATTTGGACATTTTTGGTCTTAAGTATATTTTACTTTGCAAAATGAGTCCTTTTGTGTACGTAAAAGCTTGAATCTTATTTATTTTCATAATTAGGTATACTTAATTATTTTCAATGCTGGTATGGGAGAGGAGAAAAAATCCTGTTAAGTGCGAGTCGGACTTCCGGGTTCCGTACCATATCTTTAAAATCACATTTGTTGTATAATTATATAATAAAATAAATATTTAAGTGGGGCCACTTAAATATTTATTTTATCATGTTTTTAGTTGTTGTTATAGCTGCAACAGATATACATCTTCTGTAAAAATTTCATCGGTCTAGCTATCACGGTTCATGAGATACAGGCTGGTCATCTTTTTTAGTCTCCACTGCAGGAGCACGACCCTCTCTGTACTACCACAGGCATACTTGGCCAGAGCAGTCAGAGGATTTGGCCTGCACTCTCCTTGCTGGCCAGAAGAGGTCTAATTGATGTTTATAAGCTTTGTTTAGCTTGTAGTTCCTAAGTTGCCTTCTACGACATCCTTGGGAAGACTTGGAGTGGTCCTATTTTGCTCTGCCGGATACCACATGGCAACATTATACATTATACATACATAAACATATTTCTGACCTAAGTATATTTTAAAGCACTCCACCGACAAGAGCCCAGCTCTTAAATATAAGAAGAAGAAGAAGTATATTTTAATATACCACGAGAAATTTAAGGAAAATCGCTTGTTAATTTCTAAATGAAAACGTACCAGAAAACACATTAAGTCAAGCAAATTTTCGTCTTATTTACATATGCCGCTTCTATGCGCCAAGACGTCAGCTTTTTGCCAAATATATTCACAAAATTAAAGCGTCCTTGCTTAAATTAATCATATAAGCTCCTTACTCGATTCCGACAGCCTTAAGTCCCATCTAAGTTTGAGCGTTTATACAACATAATTGTGCGGCGTTCAGAATTCGTAAGCCGCGGATAGGCCTGCTCAAATGGGGATTAGTTGCGTATACCTCGTTAGCTTTTAGTCATGCTTTTAGTTTAAGTGTTAAATTAAAAATATTTATAAATTATGTAGTTGACTGTGTTTTTGGATAATATTTAAAAAGAATAATAAAGTATTGAACCTAATTTTTAATTATTTGTTCTTAAATATTTGTATGCTTAATATGGCAAAACATAGCGAACTTATTATTTTATATTGTAACATCTTATCTGTAAGATTGTGACGTGCTCCTCCTCTCGCCCCGCGCCCCGCACTCCATCGCGGGCTGTATATATACCACGGAGCGACAGCGGAGGCCCTCTTTTGCCTGGACGTGCTGCTGATCAAGCTAGGACACCTATCAGCGTTATAAGATTGGAAACATAGGAAATGTTTGACAAATAAATGTTCGATTGATCGAATCGAATCAATCGAAACTTATCATCAACTAAGCTTATCCCTAATGCATCCTAAGCGGTAACGCTTTAAAGCCCGGGGTCCGGTACCTAACCATAAATTATCGAGGTCACTAGTTTTTGTAATACGTCAACAAATAACACAACATTTCTTTTTGTTAATGCAAAAGAAATTGTTTAAATAAGTGATCGAGCAGCTACTAACCTGTCATCAGTCCGCTTACGGGTATTTCTATACGTTTGGCGGCTGGCGGCTGCTTTTGCCGCCGTGGACTGGTAATGATTCCGACAGCCTTAAGTCCATCTAAGTTTGAGCGTTTATACAACATAATTGTGCGGCGTTCAGAATTCGTAAGCCGCGGATAGGCCTGCTGAAATGGGGATTAGTTGCGTATACCTCGCTTGCTTTTAGTTATGCTTTTAGTTTGTGTTAATATAAAAATAATCGTAAATTTTACGAGAGGGTAGTTGACTGTGTTTATTTTTTGACAGTATTTAATACTTTGATACAAATAATAAAGTATTGTACCTACTTTTTTGTATCTATGTTTGACAAACAACTGATTGATTGATCAAAACAACAAATCGTCATCATCCCAGCTTATCCCTGGTTATATCCTTAGCAGTAACGCTTTAAAATCCGGGTTCC
Source organism: Acrobasis consociella (assembly GCA_963555685.1). Taxonomy (NCBI): domain Eukaryota; kingdom Metazoa; phylum Arthropoda; class Insecta; order Lepidoptera; family Pyralidae; genus Acrobasis; species Acrobasis consociella. The sequence continues at coordinate 3,459,752 of OY743107.1, forward strand.
ACAACCTAACTGTGATTCGACGAGTTTACTGGTATTTTTTAATACGAATTATCAAATAACACAAAAAATCTGATGATGCAAAGAAAACGTTTTAGTAAGCAAGTCCCATCTAAGTTTGAGCGTTTATACAACATAATTGTGAAGCGTTTAGAATTCGTAAGCCGCGGATAGGCCTGCTGACTGTGTTTTTTTGGACAATATTTAATACGGAACATTAAATCATCATCATCTGAGCGTACTTAATTATAGTAATTATACATGCGCTCAGAATTCGTAAGCCGCGGATAGGCCTGCTGAAACGGGGTTTAGTTGCTCATACCTTGCTGTGTGCTTTTAATTATACTACAAATCTAAGGTTTTTGGAAAAAAAAATGCTTTAAGCTTTTATTGTGAGGCCTAGGTACTTATCAAGGAAATGTAATAAGCCCCAAATTGTCACGGTTGTGTCTTTTTATTTATAGTTGTCGGATTTTTATAGCCATCTTCCGGCTCTACCATCATTATGACGACCTCCGTGGCGTAGTGGTCACCATGCTAGTCCGCCACCCAGAGGTTCCGGGTTCGATTCCCGGTCAGGGCAAGTTGGAAAATGGCCTTTTTCAAATTTTCCTGGGTCTTGGATGTTTATCTATATATCTAAATGTTATAAAATAAAGTATCGTTGAGTTAGTATCCCATAACACAAGTCTCGAACTTACTTTGGGGCTAGCTCAATCAGTGTAATTTGTCCCTATATATTTAGTTATTTATTTTTTATTTATATCAGCTTTTTGGTACAATAATATAGTATAAAAATTCCATCTCAATCGGAAATCTGAAAGGGGCTCAAATTTAGCTTTCAAGATTTGACACAAAAACTAAAAAAAATCCAACAAGAAACAGGGCGAGCTTAATAAAAGTTTGTAATATTCGTAAATTTTTCAATAGGGTATTTGATTGTATGTTTTTGTATTTGTTTTTGGATAATATACGAATTAAATAACACAAAAACAACTTTTTTTCTAAAAAACGGCAAGAAAATTGTTTTTTAAGTAAAGCAGAAATTAACATTTCAAATATTGGTATGAAAAAGAGTGGAAGCGTGGTGGAGATATCAAACTATTTCTTTCGTAAGTGCAAAACCTGTAGCAGTGACGTCACAAGGCCTTTGTCTGTTGACAGTATCCCTTTCCACCAAAAGGCTTACATATTCTTGAGCTGAAAGAAAAAATCGGTTTCAATTTGTTTTATTTTTGTTATGAACAAGATTGAAACTTGTGGAAATTTAATAAATAATTTTCCACAAGCTGTTTACAGCAAGTGGCGAAAACTTTAAACATTTGGAAGTAATACTTCTTAAGACTTTTATCACGGTTGCCAGGCGGCAGTGTGCACTTAAGGCATTAAGTTGAAAATTTGAGAAGTAATAAGCATTAAAAAGTGTATATTTAAAATTATTTAAGTACTTTATTCTTCCATGGTGAAGTAGGAGAAAAATAAACTTGTACCACCTGCTTTTACAAAGCCAATCGAGAGAATGGGCGAAAATTCAAATCATGGGCTAGCAACCCTTCTCTACACGGTGACTTTTTATTGGTTTTGGAGCCGAAGGCCACTTAATATGAATCGTTAGTAAGACCTAATTAGCTAATCAAAATAAAAATTCAGAACCAAATTTTTTTGACTAAAACTCGAAAGTAAAATCGTGAGATCAATAAGTAATGCCGCCGCCGCCGAGACACGAGACAGTTTTGGACGAGTGTACTACGTGGTCTCAAACGAAAATAATTGACCGAGCGAGCGAAGCGTCTCAGTTTCGAGATTGGCCAAAAATTCTTTTGTCCGTCTGTCTGTCTGTCTGTCTGTCTGTCTGTCTGTTCTCGCCTACAGGTCGCATTTCTTAACCGATTCTCATGAAATTTTGTAAACAGGTTCAGCAACTAAATATAATTTTTTTGTCGAGCCAGTTTTTCGAAATTTTTCAATATGGCGGAAATATGGGGGTTTAAAATTTCAAAACTGTCATATATCCGCCATTTCAAAATATTTTCAAAAATGTCATTAGATTTTTTTGTTGCCATTATGAAAACGAGATTTTTTTATTTGAACAACTTTTTTGTACGTTATACTTAAACGGGTTTAGGGCGACTAAGCCGTGTCGAATATACAATACAAATCCTCTTACAAAATATACTCAAACTATTTAACGGTGAATTCAGTCCGGGCTACTTAACAACTTTCTTAAAAATACATATCTTCCCTGGGGTCCACTAAGTAATTTCTCTGAATAACTATTATAGTTATTATTTTAAGTTTCATACGTAGTTCTATAAATTTTATCATATTTTACCGACTTAAAATAAAAGGGTTTTGCTTATTTTACGATTAGTTTTTTTTTCAGTTTTTGCTTAATTTGATTGATTGTTGGCTTGTTAATTAAATTTAGCAATTTTGTTGAGCGAACTTTCGTTCAATCGCTGTCGCTTGTCTGTGCTTCTGTAGTAGTATTAGTAATTATGCTACGAACTAACAAGAGATCAACAGCAATCAAAGCCCGCGAAGTAGCTTTACGAAGAAAGTAAGAAACCAATGAGCAGCGGCATAGAGCCATGGCAATACAAATAAACATTTAAACCTGGTTTTTCCAACAACGAGCTGACTTTGTCATTTGAAAAATGATGGGTCATTTTTCGGTGAAAGACTACTGGTACAGAACTGAATTTCAGCATCACGGTAGACCTCATATCCATGGGATTGTATGGTTGGAAGGTGCTCCTGACATTTCAGAGCTAGATCGAAAGTCATTTGAAGAAAGGGCTGTGATTGGCAACTATTTTGGAAATTTGGTCACAACCATGAATGCGCATATCGGTAAACCTGCACCGATAATAAAATTCATCCAAATCACATCAAACAACAAACAACATTATTCTGAAACAATAATCGCGAGGTCTAAGTTCGTGGCGAACTACTAGTTTTTGTAACTTTTTTATCTTATGTCATACACAAATTTGGATTACGTATATAAATAGAGTAATTTATTTACTATACGACATTTTCTTTTCCAAAACCAATGAAAAGTCAGCGTGTATAATATTTCTTTTTTCCATCCTCACTATCACGCTAGAAGTGGCCTTAAAGCCCAAAGCGCTTTTTGCTTAAAGCCGCAAGTCCAAAAATGCTCTGTCTGCCCCATTAAGGTTAAAGACGTGATAATTTATGTCTGTATTGGTTCTAGTCTACTTTTTGGATTGCCGAGGTCAGACGGTAATCGTTCTGTCTAAAACAAGAACCTCGTCAAATTATTTTAGCTAGGTAGCGGACTCTGGGCTCTGAAGTGTTACCCCTGAGGATGCATCTGGGAATACCTACACTCGAACGACGATCGAACTAACAGGATCACATAGAGTTGTGCCTAAAAGCTCCAAAACCTATTTTAAGAAAAAGCCAACTCTAAACTAAGATATCTCACCGAGATTATCACAAAAAATCCATTACAGCCAACGGCCGAATAGTGTAAATTTGGGAACAAACTGCTAATTCTTAATGCTGTCTTGTAAAGTCGTTTTCTCTCGGGGACTTGTATCTTTTCCGCCTTGACATATTTATAACATGGCCCGAAAATTACGTCACGTTTTAGATAGGATGTTTTTTTTTCTGTAGAATAGGACCACTCCAAGTCTTCCCGTGGATGTCGTAGAAGGCGACTTAGGAAATACAAGCTAAACAAAACTTATTATCGAGTGTAGACCTCTGGCTGCTCTGGCCAAGTATGGCTCTAGTAGTACAGACAAGATCATGATCCCCACTAAAAAAAAATGATTAAAAAGACCTGATGTTGATGATGATGAATTTTTTTTTGCTAGAACTAGATTATTTTTAGATTTTGACACGTATATTATTGATACTAGATTTATGGAGATGGCACAGTTGTGACATACTTATATTTATACTAGTAGTCCCGTGTGTTGTAAATTTTGCGAGTCTACCAGACCCGTTGAAGTTTATCGGATAAAAAAGTTGTTCAAGTAAAAAAGTAGCGGCGATAATAGCGCTTCTTGTTTTATAAATTGTATCTACATAAATTGTTAAATGTCGATAATCTTCCAAAAAATAAAATGAATAAATAAATAAATAAATAGTAACAGAAACAGTTTATATCATTTTTGAAAAAACATTGTAATGGCTGAAATATTCTATTTTTAAAGTTTTCAAGACCCATATTTCGACCGATTTGATAACTTTTAAAAATTGAATCTTTTAACAAAATTTTAGGAGTAGGTTAAATGTTTGAGCATTTATAACACCAAACTACACCAATTTCATATTATAAAGTCCACTAAAATCAATTTGCAAAACAATTTAAAGCAAACTTCAACTGAACCACTTAAATAACATTATTAAAGTATAAATAAACGAAATTATGTTAAACTAAAAGCTATTCTATAAATTAAAACTATTACTAAAAATAAAAACATTAATTTATATAAATGTTTTACAGGTCTAGCGTCTAACTCAGTCAGTTCCTGAGGTATGAGGCCGGTACGGGAGGGGTGACAAATGACGTGACATGACGTGTCCTAACTGTCTTGCTATACACGTGATACATTTTAATGCAGATATCTCTTACGATATCCTTATGATATTTACGAGCGTGTACCTAAGTCAAATAGATTAATATTGAGGCGTGTGACAATAACAAAACCGAACAAGTGCGAGTCGGGCTCGCCTACCAAGGTTAAAAATTTGTAGGTAAATATTATAAATATCTTGTGATATATATTTTCTTATTGCCGTAATGTATTTGGCTCCCCATTGCTGTATTGAATGGCGTTCTATCAACATTTTCCTCTCTGATTGGCATTTTCTGTATCGGAATCCTAATTCACGTAATAAAAGTCTAAAGTACTTATGTATAACCACATTTAATAAATCCAGCTTCCTCTAAAACTTTTCTTAATTTATTGGTCGTGGGAATTTCCTTTCTTACTGCGGATTACGCTTCTTTCTGGAAATCCTGCAGCCATGGCAATGGTTTTTTGTATATTAAACTCTGCAGAATTGGGATTTAATATTCTTGTTTTAAAATATTCTTACACTTTATAAACGACTTGTTTCGTTTGAGTTCTTATTGGAGGACTCATCTTTGGTTGTAAATACCGTGTGCGTTTTACTTGAAGCGACCTGTCCCAATAACACGTATTGACGACAGCAAGCCTGACGCCCGACTGAAGTAAGACTGAAGTTACGCGTCGTTTGACGTTTCGTAAACACACCCCTCCCGTACCGCTCCCATACCTCAGGAACTGCCACAGTTAGGTGCTAGACCTGTAATTAGTACATAATTTGCGATTTATCTTAGTTTAAAAAAAGAACTTTTAAGTAAAATAATGTGGGACGGGACATAAATAAAGTCCTATCTTTACCTCTCATTATCCTATCTCGGATCTTTTAGTTGAATTTGTTGCTTTAGAAGATTTTTCCAGGAAATCTTGAGTTTCACTTGGATATTTTTTATTTTTTAGCATTTGCAAAGCAGGCAATGAGGTTTCGTTATTTTAAAACGACGTAAACAAATCTCAAGAGCGATTGTTACAAAAGTACATCTCGGTGTTCTAGTTTTTTTTTTCAAATCAAAATTATCTATGTTTTTAACATAAAAAAATTTATTTAATTACTTATGGCTAAATGGTAACAGAAGTGACGCCCTTATTTGAAATAAATTATTTAAAAGTACATATGGTGATAATAAAAAAATTGACATCCAACAATTTGTAGAAACACCTATAAATTATTATTATTGATAATCCGTCTAGTTTTAAAACGAGTTTTCGCTAAAAGCGGCTACTTTTAGCGGAAACTCGTTTTAAGACTAGATGCACTAACGCAATTACATTCAAAGGTTATTCATTAAATAATTTTAAGGTCTTTTTACAAATTGTTGGATGTAATTTTTTTTAACTATCACCATATTTACTTTCGAACAATTTATTTCGCCCCTTCTACTACCATTTCGCCTTAGAGAGGTGCTTTACTTAGTAAAGCACTTCTCAACAGCGCTTTTTTGCCCTACGCGGTCAACGACTATCTTTAGGCAACCTTCCCGATTCTGGCCCAAATCTGTGCATTCTACCGTCGTACCCTGCCCAATTTCATTTTAGTAGCGGTTTTATGTCCCACATCAACGATTCCTGTTTTGAAGCGAATTTTGGCGGTTGGTATTCTAAGGATGTAAAGGATGGTCGAGACTAAAATAGAAAAAGATAAGTGGAAAAAGATGAGAGAGATCTTTGCGCCCAACAATGAGACAAAATAAAATCTTAAAGATACATAACAAAACGCAACACTTAAGAAAACAGAACGAAATCCCTACGCGTGCAATACCGCGGAAATTACTCCAAAATATTCAAACTTGAATTTCCTTTGTTCTCACATCCAAATCATTGACGGCTTAAACTCTCTTTGAAATCTTCTTTCTTACAGTATTACAGTTCTTATATTTACTTTCTATACTCCATTTGGTTAGGTATTTAAATAAATGTAAACAATCTTGACATATCTTTTAATTGAAATATACACTTTATAACTCAATAATTTAGCTAATTACAAAGTAATTATGTTATAAATTATAGATTACACAACTACTTTGTAATATGCAAAGGCACTGATTTATAAAGTGTATATTTCAATAAAAAAACATATCAAGATTGTTTACATTTATTTTAATACCTAACCAAATGCAGTATAGTATAGTTAACAAAACATAATTAGCAGATAGGGAAGTCCCATTTTTTCTAATAACTAAACAAAAAAAAAATTTGAAAAATAGGATTAAATTTGCTTTGCTTCTTTAATCTCAAATTACTAATGAAATTGAATAATTTGTGAGGCATTTGCCTTATAAGCGTTGCAATTTCTCGATTAATACTAAATTCGGTTCGCAAGATTAGCTTTTACAGTCGAATGACGCTTAAACGACGGAAAATAAAGAAATGTCTTTGAATTTTCCAAACTAGCTCAATTGGCCTTGTTTAGCTCGAACGATGATGAGATTGCCTTTTTTCTAGCGATTTAAACTAGATTCAACTATTCTAGTTCTTGTTTAATAAACTGTTAGTTTTAAGGGGAAGATATCAAATCAAAGTCTTGCCAGAAATTGAATGAATGAATAAATGAAAAAACTTTTATAACACCATAGCCATACTAAGCCAGAGCAGTCAGAGGACTTGGCCTACTCTCTCCACGCTGGCCAGACGGGTTGGAGAGGTATTATTGATAGTTATAAGCTTTGTTTAGTTTGTATTTCCTAAATCGCCTTATACGACATCTACAGGAGGATTTGGAGTGGTCCTATTCTACTCTGCCGGAAACAACACGGTACCTTTGTGTGTTCATCTTATTTTTAAACCCTTACAATTGTTCTATCTTAGGCGACCATCTCCAAAAAAACTTATAACCCCGCAAAAACTAACAAAAGTGTCGTGTTAGCAAATCGTGTAAAAACGCGATTTAATCTGAAAAACTCTTGTGTTACAACCCTATCGCGATCGCTGCGACGTTACCAACTGTTGGCCTCCGCTGGCATCAATCAATGTCGCCGGGCAGGGCTGCCGCGTAATTTTATAAAGATTTCATTGAAGGAAACTTTTTATTGCTTTCTGAGCGGTATTTCATTTTGTTATTATGATATTTATTCAGGAACGGGTTATTTCGCCGGCTTCATTTAAAGATTAGACTTCTAGGAATTTAAGACCCATTTTTTGGAACGAAGTTCCTTATCGCGCGTTGCGAAAGGAGGCTAGAGTCTAGACGGAAAAAATTAAGACCAAAAGTTGTAACGACACTTTTTGCTATTTGTAAGCCGTGCGGCGTGCGCGTGCTTCTCTGTCTCTCTCTCTCTCTCTCTCCTAATTAATCGAAAGGAACTTCGTTCCATCCGGGTGTCCCTTGACACCTCTCAAGTTCTTTTTTATTGTATGCATGGTTTTCGAGTATAAAAAGGCAATTGGATGATTCATAGAGTACATTCTTCAAGTTTCAGAAACGAACAGGCATGTTAACCTTAAAGCTTACCTTGTGGTATTGCAAGACATGTACTTATCCTATCATCTGTGAGCAGACCGTAATCCGGTCGACATGCATGGTTTTACTATTGTGTCTGGTGTTTTGCACTAACAACAGGTTATTTTATTTTCTGAATAACTTATTTGACTATATATATTGTATGTTATGTAAGTATTTCTTTCAAGATGGTCTAGAAAAAAAACTTATGACATGCTAGCTGCTTCTCTCAGAGCTAGTACATTATAAGATTTCTGCCCGATCCTGCGATCCCGCGCAGATGAGAGAATGGGCGAGAATCTGAGTCATATCAACAGGCTATGCGGCTACCATTGCAAGCCACTCACCACCACCTTAACGCCTCAATCACGCAAGGAGTGGCCTTTGGGACTTACAGCTCCATGCTCGGTCTACTCTGTTAGGGTTAAGAGTCCCCTTACCCTAGACCAAAATACAACTTTCCATACAAACGTAGTCTACGTTTTATTTCAAAACGACATGTCCGATTTCAGCAAGATTTTGTAATTTCAAAGATGTTTCAATTATCTAATGTAATAACTGGTTTGCGACACTAAAAATATGAACTTGAAATAGAATATAGTGTTTTATATCATTTTAACCATCAGTATGGGAAACTCCTAAATCGTTATATTTTATTTCCAGTTCATAATTTTACCGTCGGAAACCAGTTATTACCCTAGATAATTGCAATATCTTTACAATTACCAATTTTTACCAGAATCTAACAAATGGATTTAAAATGAATCGTAGTCTACGTTTGTATGGAAAGTTTAGGGTAAGGGGACTCTTAAGGGACAATAATATGAAAGTACGGTTGCGAGCAAAAGTCCTTTATTGGCTTAAAAATTTTAATCGCTTCTGCTTCCACACCATTCACTGATTTATTCGTATACTAGCTGTGCCCGTGGAAATTCCGGGATAAAAATTATCCTATGTCCTTCCCTGGATAACAAACTATATCCATATTAAATTTCGTCTCAATAGGTTCAGTGGTGTCGTGAAGTGGTAACAAACAAACAAATATACTCACTTTTGCATTTATAATATTAGTGAGGATAATGATAATATGTATCAGTGAATTAGGGTTGGGCTACATTTGCCAGCACGGAACAGCACTTTCTTATAGATACTGCTGTCCTTTTCTGCCGCTTAGAACTGTCATTTGCACGGTTATGTATTCCATAGCTCTCTCTCGCTCTAGCAAATGACGGTTCTGAGCGAAAAAAAAGATAGCAGCGTATGAAAGTTCCGCTCCGTGCTGAAAGATGTGTCTCAACTAGCGTTGCTTATCTATCGATAGTGGACCTTGAACACAGTCACAACATCGATAGGATAATCGATAGTATCGATACTATTGAATTTAGACACTATCGATATTGTTACTGTTTTAAGAGGTCACGATAGTATGGATACTCAAAAAGAAGCGATTAAAATCTTTATGCTGTAAGTAGCCTTTTGCTCTTGACTGTACATTTGTACATACTCTGCAAAGTGCTTATTACATAAAATGTAGGTGTAGCAAGCAAACCCATGTTGCAGACATCTCCTATACAGCTGTCATATGCCCGGAGGACACACTCCTTGTCTTTTTGCAGTTCAAAGTGGAAATAAATGCTTTTGCTTTGTCCTCGCAATTTATTTAGTAATTTTGTTTTGTCAAAGAAAGGAACATTGTTATAGGGTTTGAAATTCAAGATGCATTACTATGTATCACTCGAATTAATATATTAAACTAGTTAATGCCAGGTCATTATAAAGATCGTATTATAAACACTGAAAAAAAACATGTTTCTTTTTTTATAATACTTATAACGTGTTTTTTATCTGAAATATGGTTCTAAGTTATCTGAAATATGATTTTATTTTTATTATTTATTTATTTATTTAATATTCAGCTTTAGCTATCATATTTATAGTATTTGTTATTAATTTATTATAGCGGCCAAAGTAATAATCAGTGAAAATTTCAAGGGTAGCGTATTATGTGGTTTAAGAAATAAAGCCCTATGACAGAAGGGCAGACAGACAGACAGCGGAGTAATAGGGTCCCGTTAGCACCCTTTGGATAAGGAACCCTAAAAAGAATTGTATCCAATACCTACTTCAATTTTACAGCAAAATATAGTATCTATAACCAAACCTCTCACGCTATCAGCCTTTTAGACTCCACAGAAAGAAACACACATACATGCAAACAAATATTTACATACATTAGAAAAGCATAACTCTCCTTTTAGCGCAGTTGGGTAAAAAGCGGATCTAACAAAGCCTAAATTGGCCCTAAAATTTGACACAAAGCTAATAAAATTAGATGGGAGCAGAAATCAGAAAACTTTGTCTCAGAGCCTGCCTCAGTAATAAGACGATTATAACACTGTTAAAACTCACATCTGGTACCAAATTTCCCTTACAGAACAAATAGGGACTGGAGGAACTGATTTACATATCTTTGGAGCGTTCACTCACAAATTAAAGAAAATAAAGAATAGGTTTGCTTATGATGCCTATTGGTACGAGAGGGACATTTTGAAGCCTTATTCATGTTAAATAAATAAATAAAATTAAATATATTCATGGTACATGGTAATTGCAGACATTCTAAAAAAAGGAGAGGTAAAATGTACCCGTAACCGAAGGGCATGTATGAAGAGATTGATGAGTTTAGAAGAGGTTTGTCAGGATCGTAGCAAGTGGAGGTCCATAGTCTCTGCCTACCCCTGCGGGAAACAGGCGTGACATTATGTATGTATGTATGTACAAAGGGTTACCTATCTTAAAGACGAAATTTTGCCATAAGAATCTTATTTGTTCGAAAACGTTTTTATTTTCCATATTTTCATTTAACCGAAATTCCATTTGAAAATTTATTGAGAAATCGATTTTCAATTATAATTGTTTTCAATATCTAAATGTTTTGAAATCCTTACTTGATTTTTGCGTGAAGTTACTAATGGAATATTATTTAGACATCATAAACATATTTTCCAAATTATCAAAAGATTTTTCTTTCATTGACATCTTATTAAAATCTATCATCCCTTTTCAACACGCAAAACGGCTAACATAAAATTATAATTCTATTTTTTATATTATTTGTTAAGTTACTATAGTTACTAAAGGCTCTCTACCTTGGCACTCTAGTAGTTGGTAGTCGGGTAGTCGCAGTTCTAACATAACCTAACCTATAGTTTTTCCATAACCAGTTTTTGTTGTCTTTGTTATTTTCGCCCTAACTTTGAGTATAAAAATACGTTGGTTGTTTTTTTATTATAAAAATATAAACTTAGCTTGATTCTTGATAAACGTGTTTTTTTTTTAATTATGAAATTTATAAAACACACTTGTTTAGAATACGAAACAGTAGCTAAGTAATAATAGTAAATAAGTGACTTCGACCTTTAGTACACCTTTAGTGTACAAGACAAATGTCGAACGAAAAAAAAAATACTTTTAATATTCGACTATGTGTTTTTTTGGAAAATGAAACATAGGTAAAATGAGTTTATTGATGAGAAAAATTATGATATTTAAAACTTCCATATACCGTTTTCGATCATCTGAAATTCGAACAGTAAAGTTTCGTAACAATGATAGGTTACCGTACAAAGACCCATAGTCACCAGTAGTCCAGTACACAATATGTCAGTCACTCTTACAAACTATTAATTTTTACACTTCAAATAAATAAATATATAGGGACAAATTACACTGATTGAGCTAGCCCCAAAGTAAGTTCGAGACTTGTGTTATGGGATACTAACTCAACGATACTATATTTTATAACAAATATATATATAGATAAACATCCAAGACAATTTGAGAAAGGCCATTTTCCAACTTGCCCTGACCGGGAATCGAACCCGGGACCTCCGGGTGGCGGACTAGCATGGTGACCATTACGCCACGGAGGTCGTCATAAATTCAAGAATTCGTTAAACACAATAAATACTATATATAAGTATTTATGTCAAAATATAAATTATTATAACATTTGATTAATTATACTGAAATTAAATTATTATCCTCCGTTCTCTCGCCACCATCAATATCCCGGCGGCCCTAGAACCCAATGGTCTGGCCAGGGATGATGGCAAGAGGCCAGACGGAATGACCTTGGTGCCTTGGAGATTGGGACGGCCCTTGGTCTGGGACGCTACTTGTGTGGACACCCTCGCACCGTCCCATCTTCAGGTCACCAAGTCAAAGGCCGGCGCAGCAGCTGCCGCAGCAGAGAACCTTAAAAGGCGCAAATATGTAGACATCGGAGAAAACTACATATTTGAGCCTTTTGGGGTAGAGACCTTTGGTCCGTGGGGTCCTTCCGCCCATAGTTTATTTCATATTATTTCTAAACGTTTATTTGAGGTATCCCATGACCAAAGGGCTGGTAACTATCTGGCTCAAAGAATCAGCATTGCCATACAACGTGGCAATGCTGCCAGCCTTTTGGCCACGTTGCCGAAGGGTAATATTTTAGTGGGACTACATAATTTGTAATTTTTAGTTTTAATTTTAGTTTTAATTTAAATAAGTTTGTATAGTTTGAATTTAAGTTAATTTTTTTTTCCAATAAAAATACCTACTGAAATTAAATAAGTGTAAAATTATTAATATTAAGTTTTACTTCTTGTTTCCTAAATTGCTATGTGCACTAACAAGTTATATTTTTTCTACTCACCCAAACTCGTTTCCAGTTGCATCAATTAAAGTAAAAACAGACCTCGGCTTCGAGGGACCGAAAAAAAAATAATTTAACCATGGATTTACGACCTGTCTCTTAGCTTATATTTTTAGTAACAAATTTGTACGATAAGTGACAAATTATATAATTTACAATCAGTCCATCGCTCGATGGCCCTTCCTTCGGGACATTTTTAGGAATGCAGTTGTTGAACAACATTGTATATTCTAAAGTTAAATAAATTAAGAATGTCTTGAAGCGGTCCATTGGACCGTGTTTCTACCTTCGACTTTATCACACCTTAGTCTAATTTTAACTGACTTCCAAAAAAGGAGGAGGTCAAATTCATTGCGATATTTTTTTTATGTATGTTCACCGATTTTTTGAAGAAGCCTAGACCTATTTGGAAAATTCTTGTTTTGTTTGAAAGGGTATTAATAAAAAAAATATCAGATTTTTTTGTGTAGTCTGAAGTAGAGGTTTTTAATTTTGAAAAATTAAATAGCTCATATACAACCGTAACTGCTCATGCACAGAGAAGTAAGTCACCTCTCACGAAATTAACAAAAAGAGATACAGTATTTATATTGCAGGCAAGAATCCTTACAGTAAAAGAAGTTTTACTTCTGTACTAATATTATTTTGAAGTTCAATTTCCCATTGCTTGTTAGTGAACAATCTCTCGATTTGATATTTGCGTAGACGTTAACTTGTAACAGAGTTTTAAAGTTTGTCAATTTGTTATGTTGAGCTGAGGTCGCAATGCTTATGTTTACGTTGTTAAGAGTCCTCTTACCCTAGACCAAAATTCAATTTTCCATACAAACGTAGTCTACGTTTTATTTCGAAACGACATGCCCGATTTCGGCAAAATATTGTAATTTCAATGATGTTGCAATTATCTAGGGTAATAACTAGTTTCTGACGGTAAAAATATGAACTTGAAATAAAATAAAGTGTGTTATATCATTTTTGACCATCAGTATGGGAAACTTCTAAATCGTTATATTTTCTTTCCAGTTCATAATTTACTATAAGAAACCAGTTATTACAGTAGATAATTGCAATTTCTTTACAATTACCAATTTTTACCAAAATCTGACATGTGGTTTCGAAATTAAACGTAGACTACGTTTATATTCACGACAAGGACAAGTCTAGGGTAAGGGGACTCTTAAGCTCTTTGGTTTAGCGGGTCGATTTATTTTATCAACACATACAAAGAACTTAGCGAGTCTGATAGTGTCACTTTAAGCAAGCTGTAAGCGAGTCTGATAGTGTCACTTCAAATTCGTAATGTGACAAGTGATTTCAAAAATACGTCCCCAGGTGTGAAGCTAAGAGGCCCTTCGACGTGGCTTATTCATAGACATAAGGTTGAATTTGTTGAAAAGGGATATGCATCGTCGCTTCTCAAACATAAGGTACATTTTGGCTCGATCGGCGCATACTAAGTTGATACGTCTAAAGTTATTTGCGCGGCATGCAAAGTAAATGGGACTTAAGTATGCTGTAACTGGGTTCAATTTAGCAAATTTCCCATCCAAGAGTGATTCTTCTGTATTTTGACTATTGCCTGTTCTGTGCTTTAAGTTGAGTTTCTCCGTGCCCTACCTACGACTACGATAATGTTAAGCATGCTGCACCGATTCTCGTAAGTTTTATGAGAAAGTTCGATAATTATATAAAAATATTAAAGCTACCTAGTTTTTGAATTTTTCAAAATGGCGGCAATATAGGGATTGAAAACGTAGAAATTATCATAATTTCAGCCATTTCAAAAAACGTTCCTTTATAGAAAAAGTGATTTTTCATGCGCTAGTCCGACTCGCACTGGACCGATTATTTTTTGTATTCATATATGAAAATGCAACGTTATTATCCGAACAACTTTTTCAACCGATAAACTTCAAGTTGTCAGGGGTAGTATGATACAAAAACAGGCTTTCGATGTCTACATAGATTCACTGAACTCGCGGACCCAAATCTCGGCAAACCCTTGACCGATTTTACTCATATCGAATCCTAAAGTTATATTTGCTACCTACATGTACGTGCACGTCTACCAAATTTCTTGATACTTCGATCAAAGATACTCGAGATATCGTCGAACAAACATACATACATACAACAAACGCCGGATTGTTCAATTAGACTTGAAGAACTTTTCTCGTTAAATAATCTTCATCATCATTAATCTAAAATATAGATAGGATTTATTATTCATTTTTATATAATGTGCATATTTAATTAAATTAATAATTGTTATTTTTATAAGACGACGCCCCTTTACAGCTGATAATAGTTATATTTATTTCTAAGTTAGGTATTTGCTTACAAATGACATATTTAATTTTTTATTTTTGAATTTTTAAACTTTTAATATTATGATTATTATTTTCAAATGTGATTAATATCATTAAATATTGTGTAAAATCAAAGACGAAACATTTTTGTACCACATGCAACATGTACGTTCCTCAAAATCGTTAATAAAGATATTCTATTCTATTCTATTATATTCATTAGGTCCTTTAATCTCCACTGCAGTAGCACGACCCTCTCTGTACTACCGGAGCCATGCTTGGCCAGAGCAGCCAGAGAACTTTGCCTACACTCTCCACACTGGCCAAACACATTGGAGAGGCCTCATTGATGCTTATAAGCTTCATTTAGCTTGTATTTCCTAAGTCGCCTTCTACGACATCCACGGGAAGACTTGGAGTGGTCCTATTCTACTCTGTCGGATACCAAATGGCATAAATAATGTCCTTATTTTATTATAACACATAACTATGCCACTGATTCCAACAGCGTCCCATTTCATAAAGGCATGTACTTGCATTCACACATGACATGCTCAAAGCAGACAGATTTTTATTACGAACGTGAGATATGGCGCGGCTGTTGGAAAAGAAGAATTAATATGAAAAATGTTGTGTTTACACCATTTATTAAGTCGTTTTGTAAAGTCGTTATTTAAGTTTAATACATACATACATACATACTATCACGTCTTTATCCCTAATGGGGCAGACAGAGCATTTTGGGTATTGCGGTTCTATGCAGAGCCCAGGGCCGCAAGACCCAAAAGCCACTTTTAGCGTCATGGTGGGCGAGAAGATGGAAAAGCAATCAATACAGTGATGGGTTGCTAGCCGCATCGCCTGTTAACATGATTTGCGTTTTTGCCCATTCCCTCGATCGGCTTTTACGATCTGCGTGGGAAGAGAAGCAGCTGGTACATTCTAAGTTTTTTTGTTTCTCCCAGACCAGCATTTAAGTTTAAGTTTCATCATTTTCAAATAAAATACATAATCACATTAGGTCAAAGGCCTTAAATATTATTAGCCTGATAAAAATAAATCAAAATAGTTTTTTTTAAATCTTTGTTTATTAAAGAGGGTTTTATGTAAGAAGAATATGTCACCCTCAAAGGTGCATCTAAACAAAAAATCATCTACGACTAATAAATAGTTATTTTAAATCAGACAGAAAGGAGGTGTTATGTTTGACGTTAATGTCTGTCTATCTATGCCTTTTTGTCTGTCTGTCTTTCTGCCGATTTGTGTGCCTGAGGTGCTATTTTTCAAACGCGGAGTCACTACACGAACGGGTTTTCGTATGGAAAAACCATTAGTTTAGATGACTCCGCGTTTCAAAAATGGCACTTCTGGTCTGTCTGTGTGTGGTATCGTAGCGCACGAACGGATGTTCGATGTAAATCGGTTCAGCCGATCAAAAGTTTTTGGGGCAGCCCCCAAAACTTTTGTATTATGTATAAATTTTTATACCGGTTTTCTCCTAGATTTACATGAAATACCAAAAAGTCAAAAACATTTATTTATCTTGTTAAAAATTAAAAATTATATAATATACAGTCGATTTTAAAAATAAATATATATTAAATTCAACTATATTAAACTATAAATATACGTAAGACATAATACATAATAAGACATAATAATTCATAGTTTTATATAGTTGAATTTAGTATACATTCATTTGTAAAATCGACTAAAAATAAATTCGTATTAATAAAATATTTATTTATCTTTGAATATTTGTATAACTTAATAAATTGTCAATTTCTCTTGCAATTTCATAATAGGTCATTAATAATCATAGTAATTGACGTCAGATCATTTACTTACAGCTAAGTTTTACAGCGAAGATTATTTCTACTGCTTAAAATAACTTCTTATAAAAAAGCAATAAAAAGTATTCGCAATCCTCAAGACAGCTAATCAGGTTTACATAAGTTGACAGCCGCGAGAGTTCGCCATAATTGCTTACAAGTGTCAATTTGTATGATAAATGGTGGAGACGAGTAAACGAGCAACGTCGCGTATGTAAATACTTTATGCTGTAAGACCCAAAGGCCTTATCAGAGGGCCGTCCGCCCGTTAGCAATCCGTCTCCCCTCCTCCATGGCGAGGCCAGAGGCCGAGTCCGTTCCCCCCATCCTTCCTCCCCCCTATCACAAAGGTACCCTCATCATCATCATAATTTCAGCCGCACAATGTCCACTGCTGGACATAGGCCTCTCCCAAAGATTTCCAAAATGACCGATCTAGAGCGGCTTGCATCCATCGCCTCCAGCGACCTTGGTTAGGTCGTCAGACCACCTTGTGGGTCCTACGCTTCGCTTGCCTGTACGTGGTCGCCATTCGAGAACCTTTTTGCCCCATCGGCCATCGGTTCGTCGCGCTATGTGTCCCGCCTACTGCCATTTCAACGAGCTAATCCGCTGGGCTATGTCAGTGACTTTAGTTCTCCTACGAATGTCCTCATTTTTGATTCGATCACGAAGAGAAACACCGAGCATAGCAAACAAAGGTAGCCTAAATTATATCTATTGCTTATTTTTTTAAACTAAAACCCGGTTTCTCCCTCAAACTGCACAACCGATTTTGATAAAAGTTCGACAGGACTACCTCAAAGACATACTCTTTCAAACAAAATCAGTTTTTAAATCGGTCCAGGCAGACCTTCACATAATCAGTGAACATACATAACAAAAATCGCTACGAATTGATAAACTCTTCTTTTTTGGAAGTAGGTTAAAAATAACTTCTTTTATAAAAGTACTAAAAAGTATTCGCAATCCTCAAGACGGCTAATCAGGCTAACATAAGTTGACAGCCGCGAGAGTTCCCCATAATTGCTTACAAGTGTCAATTTGTATGATAAATGGAGGAGACGAGTAAACGAGCAACGTCGCGTATGTAAATACTTTATGCTGTAAGACCCAAAGGCCTTATCAGAGGGCCGTCCGCCCGTCAGCAATCCGTCTCCCCTCCTCCATGGCGAGGCCGGAGGCCGAGTCCGTTCCCCCCATCCTTCCTCCCCCCTATCATTAAGGTAGCCTCATCATATCAGCCACAGGAAGTCCACTGCTGGACATAGGCCTCCCCCAAGGATTTCCAAAACGACCGATCAGAAGTGGCCTGCATCCAGCGCCTTCCTGAAATATTGCGCAGGTCGTCAGACCACCTTGTGGGTAGGTGTGGACGTTTCGCTAGCCTGTACGTGGTCGCCATTCGAGAACCTTTTTGCCCCATCGGCCATCGGTTCGTCGCGCTATGTGTCCCGCCCACTGCCATTTCAACGAGCTAATCCGCTGGGCTATGTCAGTCACTTTAGCTCTCCTACGAATGTCCTCATTTCTGATTCGATCACGTAGAGAAACACCGAGCATAGCAAACAAAGGTAGCCTAAATTATATCTATTGCTTATTTTTTTAAAACTAAAGCCCGGTTTCTCCCTCAAACCGCCTAACCGATTTTGATAAAAGTTCGACAGGACTACCTCAAAGACAAACTCTTTCAAATAAAATCAGTTTTTAAATCGGTCCAGGCAGACCTTCGCATAATCAGTAAACATACATAACAGAGATCGCTACGAAATGATAAACTCATTTTTTTTTGAAAGTAGGTTAAAAATAACTTCTTTTATAAAAGTACTAAAAAGTATTCGCAATCCTCAAGACAGCTAATCAGGTTTACATAAGTTGACAGCCGCGAGAGTTCCCCATAATTGCTTACAAGTGTCAATTTGTATGATAAATGGAGGAGACGAGTAAACGAGCAACGTCGCGTATGTAAATACTTCATGCTGTAAGAACCAAAGGCCATAACAGACCTCATCATCATCATCATCATTTCAGCCGCACAACGTCCACTGCTGGACATAGGCCTCCCCCAAGGATTTCCAAAACGACCGATCAGAAGCGGCCTGCATCCAGCGCCTTTCTGCAACATTGCGCAGATCGTCTGACCATCTAGCAGGTGGGTGTCCTATGCTGCGCTTGCCGGTACGTGGTCGTCATTCGAGTACCTTTCTGCCCCATCGGCCATCGGTTCTTCGCGCTACGTGCCCCGCCCACTGCCACTTTAATGAGCTAATCCGCTGGGCTATGTCAGTGACTTTAGTTCTCCTACGAATTTCCACATTTCTGATTCGATCACGTAGAGAAACACCGAGCATAGCAAACAAAGGTAGCCTAAATTATATCTATTGCTTATTTTTTTTAACTAAAACCCGGTTTCTCCCTCAAACTGCTCAACCGATTTTGATAAAAGTTCGACAGGACTACCTCAAAGACCATACTCTTTCAAACAAAATCAGTTTTTAAATCGGTCCAGGCAGACCTTCGCATAATCAGTGAACATACATAACAAAGATCGCTACGAATTGATAAACCCTTCTTTTTTGGAAGTAGGTTAAAAATACATACATACATACATAATATCACGCCTGTTTCCCGCAGGGGTAGGCAGAGACTATGAACCTCCACTTGCTACGATCCACTTAAAATAACTTATTTTATAAAAGTACTAAAAAGTATTCGCAATCCTCAAGACAGCTAATCAGGTTTACATAAGTTGACAGCCGCGAGAGTTCTCCATAATTGCTTACAAGTGTCAATTTGTATGATAAATGGTGGAGACGAGTAAACGAGCAACGTCGCGTATGTAAATACTTCATGCTGTAAGACCCAAAGGCCATAACAGACGGCCGTCCGCCCGTCAGCAATCCGTCTCCCCTCCTCCATGGCGAGGCCGGAGGCCGAGTCCGTTCCCCCCATCCTTCCTCCTCCCTATCACAAAGGTACCCTCATCATCATCATAATTTCAGCCGCACAATGTCCACTGCTGGACATAGGCCTCTCCCAAAGATTTCTAAAATGACCGATCTAGAGCGGCTTGCATCCATCTCCTCCAGCGACCTTGGTTAGGTCGTCAGACTACCTTGTGGGTGGGTGTCCTACGCTTCGCTTGCCTGTACGTGGTCGCAATTCGAGAACCTTTTTGCCCCATCGGCCATCGGTTCGTCGCGCTATGTGTCCCGCCCACTGCCATTTCAACGAGCTAATCCGCTGGGCTATGTCAGTCACTTTAGCTCTCCTACGAAGGTCCTCATTTCTGATTCGATCACGTAGAGAAACACCGAGCATAGCAAACAAAGGTAGCCTAAATTATATCTATTGCTTATTTTTTTTAAACTACAACCCGGTTTCTCCCTCAAACTGCCTAACCGATTTTAATAAAAGTTCGACAGGACTACCTCAAAGACATACTTTTTCAAACAAAATCAGTTTTTAAATCAGTCCAGGCAGACTTTCGCATAATCAGTGAACGTACATAACAAAGATCGCTACGAATTGATAAACTCTTCTTTTTTGGAAGTAGGTTAAAAATAACTCCTTTTATAAAAGTACTAAAAAGTATTCGCAATCCTCAAGACAGCTAATCAGGTTTACATAAGTTGACAGCCGCGAGAGTTCCCCATAATTGCTTACAAGTGTCAATTTGTATGATAAATGGAGGAGACGAGTAAACGAGCAACGTCGCGTATGTAAATACTTTATGCTGTAAGACCCAAAGGCCATAACAGACGGCCGTCCGCCCGTCAGCAATCCGTCTCCTCTCCTCCATGGCGAGGCCGGAGGCCGAGTCCGTTCCCCCCATCCTTCCTCCCCCCTATCATTAAGGTAGCCTCATCATATCAGCCACAGGAAGTCCACTGCTGGACATAGGCCTCTCCCAACGATTTCCAAAATGACCGATAAAGAGCGGCTTGCATCCAGCGTCTTCCTGCAACATTGCGCAGGTCGTCTGACCATCTAGCAGGTGGGTGTCCTACGCTTCGCTTGCCTGTACGTGGTCGCCATTCGAGAACCTTTTTTCCCCATCGGCCATCGGTTCGTCGCGCTATGTGTCCCGCCCACTGCCATTTCAACGATCTAATCCGCTGGGCTATGTCAGTGACTTTAGTTCTCCTACGAATTTCCTCATTTCTGATTCGATCACGTAGAGAAACACCGAGCATAGTAAACAAAATTGGTAGCCTAAATTATATCTAAGATGAGGCATAGACATAAGCTGCATCTAGCGTGTCTCATGTTTGGTGTGGTGAAATCTGGGGTCCCTCCGTATCTATACAACAAGTTATCTTGGGTAACGAGGGTGAGAGCTCGTAAATTGTCTACTCCTCAGCTCATGATCCGTCATGGTTCTGCCGCCTTCCGGGGTAGTTTCCGTTATGCAGCTTCAAAGTGTTGGAATAACATTCCACCACCAATACGAGATCTGAAAGTCGTATGTAGTTTTAAACAAAAACTCAAAGTATTTTTGCTTCAGCAACAAGCTGGGCAAGAGATGTTACAACTCGAAACTAGTGCTATTTAGATGTTATAATTTGATACTTATTATTATTATGTTGGTACGCTTTTCAGCCACGGGTCCATAGGAACCCGGTCCTTTTAGGCGTTCATGGGGCCAAAGCCAACATGAAGAGGCCTTTTAGTACCTTTTTATCTAAAATGTGAGATGGCTGCATCTACGGAGGTCTATCCCTTAATGTATCATTGAGATGCACTAACGGACAGTCCTTATTATTATTATTATTTTGTTTCTGTATTTTATAAGCGAAGTATATACTTTACTACTTACGTTAGCTTTATTCACCTTTTACTTGTGGTAGGTATGATTGATTGTTTTGTTCCAAGCACATGCATATAGATCGGTCGTCGCGGTGTAATGCTCTGATGGTTTATAATTATAGGTCATTATGTCCTAGGTACCTCAGTGTGTATAGTAGTAGGACATTGTTTTTTGTTTTTCCAAGAGTTTTTGTTTGCAGAACTCAGGTTTTTGTGGGTTGGATCACAGTGTTTTATCAACAACAATAATATCGACATGTTATCGGCTAGCGTAGTGACAACAATGCATTTTGATAGCTGTCACTGTCAATGTCAAACTTTTTTTCTTTTTTTTTTTAGTTTCAAATGCATTTGTTTATGTTTCTTTTGGGTACCTAGTTTTGTTGTGTTGTTGTGTGTGTCACACAACTTGTGTGCGATAAACGTATTTTTTTTTCTTTTTCTTTTAAATATATATTTTTTTTTCTTTTTGTCTTGCGAATGTCCGTGATTGCACCCAAAATGGCTCCAACGGAAGATCAGCGCTGGGATCTCGCTAATGCAAATCCTAGCATATGCTGAGTTGGAGACCATTTTGGAGGACAAGTAACTTTATTTGTACTTTAAGCATTTGTTTATGTAGTTTTACTGTATTGTTTTTGTCCTTCAAATAAATGGTTTATCTATCTATCTATCTATTGCTTATTTTTTTAAAACTTAAACCCGGTTTCTCCCTCAAACTGCACAACCGATTTTGATAAAAGTTCGACAGGACTACCTCAAAGACAAACTCTTTCAAACAAAATCAGTTTTTAAATCGGTCCAGGCAGACCTTCGCATAATCAGTAAACATACATAACAAAGATCGCTACGAAATGATAAACTCATTTTTTTGAAAGTAGGTTAAAAATAACTTCTTTTATAAAAGTACTAAAAAGTATTCGCAATCCTCAAGACAGCTAATCAGGTTTACATAAGTTGACAGCCGCGAGAGTTCCCCATAATTGCTTACAAGTGTCAATTTGTATGATAAATGGTGGAGACGAGTAAACGAGCAACGTCGCGTATGTAAATACTTTATGCTGTAAGACCCAAAGGCCATAACAGACGGCCGTCCGCCCGTCAGAGATCCGTCTCCCCTCCTCCATGGCGAGGCCGGAGGCCGAGTCTGTTCCCCCATCCTTCCTCCCCCCTATCACAAAGGTAGTCTCATCATCATCATCATTTCAGCCGCACACCGTCCACTGCTGGACATAGGCCTCTCCCAAAGATTTCCAAAATGACCGATCTAGAGCGGCGTGCATCCAGCGCCTTCCAGCGACCTTGGTTAGGTCGTCAGACCACCTTGTGGGTGGGTGTCCTACGCTTCGCTTGCCTGTACGTGGTCGCCATTCGAGAACCTTTTTTCCCCATCGGCCATCGGTTCGTCGCGCTATGTGTCCCGCCCACTGCCATTTCAACGATCTAATCCGCCGTCAGTGACTTTAGTTCTCCTACGAATTTCCTCATTTCTGATTCGATCGCGTAGAGAAACACCGAGCATAGCAAACAAAGGTAGCCTAAATTATATCTATTGTTAATTTTTTTTAAACTAAAACCCGGTTTCTCCCTCAAACTGCACAACCGGTTTTGACAAAAGTTCGACAGGATTACCTCAAAGACATACTCTTTCAAACAAAATCAGTTTTTAAATCGGTCCAGGCAGACCTTCGCATAATCAGTGAACATACATAACAAACATCGCTACGAATTGATAAACTCTTCTTTTTTGGAAGTAGGTTAAAAAAAACTTCTTTTATAAAAGTACTAAAAAGTATTCGCAATCCTCAAGACAGCTAATCAGGTTTACATAAGTTGACAGCCGCGAGAGTTCCCCATAATTGCTTACAAGTGTCAATTTGTATGATAAATGGAGGAGACGAGTAAACGAGCAACGTCGCGTATGTAAATACTTATGCTGTAAGACCAAAAGGCCATTACAGACGGCTGTCTGCCCGTCAGCAATCCGTCTCCCCTCCTCCATGGCGAGGCCGGAGGCCGAGTCCGTTCCCCCTATCCTTGCTCCCCCCTATCACAAAGGTAGCCTAAATTATATCTATTGCTTATTTTTTTTAAACTACAACCCGGTTTCTCCCTCAAACTGCACAACCGATTTTGATAAAAATTCGACAGGACTACCTCAAAGACATACTCTTTCAAACAAAATCAGCTTTTAAATCGGTTCAGGCAGACCTTCGCATAATCAGTGAACATACATAACAAAGATCGCTACGAATTGAAAAACTCTTCTTTTTTGGAAGTAGGTTAAAAATAACTCCTTTTATAAAAGTACTAAAAAGTATTCGCAATCCTCAAGACAGCTAATCAGGTTTACATAAGTTGACAGCCGCGAGAGTTCGCCATAATTGCTTACAAGTGTCAATTTATATGATAAATGGTGGAGACGAGTAAACGAGCAACGTCGCGTATGTAAATACTTCATGAGAACATATTTCGGTATCAGTATCGCTTTTAGTAAAATTGCAGTAGCTTTCTCATGAATTTCTTTTATTTATTTATATTCTTCCATGCTGGTCTGGGAGAAAAGAAAAAACTAAGAATGTACGAGCTGCTTCTCTTCCCGCTTAGATCGTAAAAGCCGATCGAGGTAATGGGCGAGATTTGAATCATGTTAATAGGCGATGCGGCTAGCAACCCATCACTATTTTGATTCCTTTTCCATCTTAACGCCCACCATCACGCTAAGCGTGGCCTTTGGGTCTTACGGCCCCGGGCTCTGTCTGCCCCGTCAGGGATATAGACGTGAAAATGTATTATATAAAAAATCGTTCCTAAGTCACCAGGTTCAACCGGCAGAAATCCCGAGAGTCTGGCGGCATTTCTAATTTGTATGGCAAGGCTAAGCCTTTGGCCAAAATACGCACCAGAACTTGGGTCCCCAGACTCGTCGATCGGAAAATAATTCAGTATTCTTTTAAATAACTGTTTAAAAAGTCATCGCAATCGTCGCGACAGCTAATCAGGCTCACGTAAGATCCTTAAGATAGCTAATCAGGCTCACGTAAGATCCTTAAGACAGCTAATCAGGCTCATGTAAGATCCTTAAGATAGCTAATTAGGCTCACGTAAGATCCTTAAGATAGCTAATCAGGCTCACGTTAGATCCTTAAGACAGCTAATCAGGCTCACGTTAGATCCTTAAGACAGCTAATCAGGCTCACGTAAGATCCATAAGATAGCTAATCAGGTTTACGTAAGATCCTCAAGATAGCTAATTAGGCTCACGTAAGATCTTCAAGATAGCTAATCAGGTACACGTAATATCCTTAAGACAGCTAATCAGACTCACGTAAAATATATATAAAAAAATAATTAATAAAAATTGGTCCTTCCATTCGAGCGCTACGACGACACAGACAGACAGATAGACATAAGCGTCAAACTTATAACACCCAAAATTCGCTATGAAAGTTTAGGGTATCTCATCCCCTCATAGCTGGTGTAACGATCTCTAAACTCATTCACGCCGGGTTAACTGGTTTACTTAAGAGTCCCCTTACCCTAGACCAAAATACAACTTTCCATACAAACGTAGTCTACGTTTTATTTCAAAACGACATGTCCGATTTGGGCAAAATTTTGTAATTTCAAAGATATTGCAATTATCTGGGTTTATAACTGGTTTCCGACACGAAAAATATGAACTTGAAATAGAATATAGTGTTTTATATCATTTTTGACCATTAGTATGGGAAACTTCTAAATCGTTATATTTTCTTTCCAGTTCATAATTTTACCATAGGAAACCAGTTATAACCCTAGATAATTGCAATTTCTTTACAATTACCAATTTTTACCGGAACCTGACATGTGGTTTCAAAATTAAACGTAGACTACGTTTGTATGGAGAAGTCTAGGGTAAGGGGACTCTTAACTATCAAAATGTGCATATGAAACATAAATATGGTGTGAAGAAGTGTTTAATGTAGATGACCAAAAAATTCTTTAAAATTACAAAAAACTGTCGAAATCTGATATTTCGTTTTAAAATAAAAGCTAAATTACGTTTGTATGGAAATATCTAGGGTAAGGGCGTCCAACATATAAGAACGAAACATACACAATTCAATATTACCAACAGAATTTGTCAAAATGTTTTTGAGGGACAGTTTTAACATTTTTTTAATTCATAAATCAATTCGAAACAGGACTTTTATCTCCATAGCCAGAAGGGACACGTCGATATTTCTTACCATAAAATAATTTGTCATAATATAGCTTTACTTGATATGTTTTATTTAACCTAATATTTATTTCATCTAATATGGATCAAATTTAAAAAAAAAGTTTTATTACAGTTTTATTTCACTTATTGTTTAAATAACATAATGATTAAGATCCTTCATAATTTCATTCAAATACTAAGTATACTTCATTTGTTTATGTCATAATATCACACGTTTTTGCAATAAAAGGTATTTAGGAGCCAAAAAGTATTGGTTTGAAGATTATGACTACAGAAAAGTTATGAGAAAATCATTATGTGTAGTGTAGGTATGATAAAAATAAAAGCGGACAAGCACTATTCAAACTCGCTAACTGAGGCTTCTATAACTACCATACCATACAAAGTATGAATTGACATTAATTTGATGTCAAATGATATTTACAAGGTACCCGGAAAATCTTCCGTTTTCCTCGTGTACCATTTATATAATTACAATAAAAGTACAAGGAATAACTCTTATATAAAATATTTTCTGCAAAACAAGATTTCATGAAATTTCTATCTGTAAAAGATTGTCACACAACATAGTTCACGAAACTTTTTTTAATGTCTAATTTACTCCCCTTAAATAAATGAGTTTCAGGTATGCGGGTGTTCCCCATACTTTAAATTCAATTATACGTTTTTTTATTGACCGAGCGAGCGAAGCGAGCGAAGCGTCTCAGTTTCGAGATTAGCCAAAAATTCTTTTGTCCGTCTGTCTGTCTGTCTGTCTGTTCTCGCCTACAGGTCGCATTTTTCAACCGATTCTCATGAAATTTTGTAAGCTGATTCAGCAACTAAATAGAATTTTTTCGTCGAGCCATTTTTTCGAAATTTTTCAAAATGGCGGAAATATGGGGGTTTAAAATTTTAAAAGTGTCATATATCCGCCATTTCCAAATATTTTCAAAAATGTCATTAGACTTTTTTGTTGCCATTATAAAAACGCATTTTTTTTATTTGAACAACTTTTTTGCCTGAACAACTTTTTTATACGTTATACTTGAACGGGTTTAGGATGACTCGCGAAGTCTAGCTGACTGAGCCGTGACGGATATAAAATACAAATCTTCTTACAAAGTATACTGAAACTATTTAAGGGTGAATTCAGTCCGGGTTACTAAACAACTTTCCTAAAAATGCGTATCTTACTACAGACGCAGATCGTGTTATACCGGCGCCGGCAGCGGAGGCACATCCTTTGGAATAATATTCGCGAGGTCTAAGTTCGTGGCGAACTACTAGTATTTATATGTTATACGTCCGTTTTTGAATCACTAAGTCAGTGACTATGTGTACCAACGTTCTACTCAATTGGTCCATTATTTTCGTAGCAAGTGGTTGTAACAGGCCGACGGACAGACCTATAAGGTTATCGTTTTTATTTTGAGGTTTGGAACTCTAAAAAGACTAAGTAATTTTGATAAACAAAACAACACGACATGAATTCAATCAAGAAAGAGAGAAAGACCAAATTAAAGATAAAAGGAATGCATATGGAACTCGTAGAAGTAGATCAAGGGATGTGTAAAGAACATTGAAAAAAAAAACATTTTGCACCGACCTCACATAAATAATGGAAAATGATAAGGAAGAAGAAATAAATATTATGAATTGAAAAATTAGGAGAATCGAGAGCATCTCCTTTTAGACATGTCTCCCATATAAATATTCAACATGGTAATCATTCAATCACGCCTCACTCCGTCTTTATAATTTATTCCGAATAAAATTGTTACATCGATCGTTGTTTCAAAAGGATTCCTGAATTAAATTTTTGGGATATTGGATTGTTATTGACAGATTGAGGTTGGATCAAATTGAGTATTTGAAATGCAATTTTGTTGAATGTGTTTTTCCTTTTTGTTAAAGGAAACACCTAAGTCAAAATGTGTGGCTTGGCCGTTTCATTGTTATAAGGATTTATTGGCATAACAATAAAATACAATACAATACAAATACTCTTTATTGCGTCATAAAAGGAGATACAAAAAAGAGAAAAAATGAATAAGACAGAATTATGATACAAAGGCGGACTTATCGCATGGCAATCCCTTCAAGTCAACGTTTGGGTAGAGGGAAAAGTGAATATTTGAGATAAAGGCGGTGCAGTATGTCAGATTTACTGTACACAACATTTACACAAGATTAACCGTGAATTCTCAACTGCCTCCGTGGTGTAGTTGTTAGAGCGTTCGGCTCATACCCGGAGGTCGTGGGTTCGATTCCCGGCGGGGGCAATGACGTTGTGTTGTTGTCCTAGTTTGGTTAGGACATTGTAGGCTAATCACCTGATTGTCTGATAAGTAAGATGATCCGTGCTTCAGAGGGCACGTTAAGCCGTCGGTCCCGGTCACTGTCTTTGACATTGGTCGTTACCTAAAAACCATGTCAGATGCCTTTAAGGCGGTTTAAAAACTCTGACATTAGTGTTAGTCACTAACACACACGATAAGAAGAAGACCGTGAATTCTGTTTATAAGCCCATAGGATACTTAAGAAACTGCCAGATTATATTTTAACTAGATGTAGGTGTTTTAAAGAACTTAAGTCTTTTAGATTAACCTAAAATAGTGGTCATATATTTTCAGTTTACCTAAAAAGTGGAAATTTACAAACATACAGAGCATCAAAGTTCCGAAGTAGGGGCTTGCGACAAAATCAATGTTTTTCTTTAAGCAAATACGTGTACAAAATATATTTTAATAATTGAACCAATGGGCTACATATATTTTTCCATTCGTCATGCCTATTTACGTTATCCAATATTCCCAGAAATAAAAAAACTTTTCATACAGTATCTTTTTTAGGGTTCCGTAGCCAAATGGCAAAAACGGAACCCTTATAGATTCGTCATGTCTGTCTGTCTGTCCGTCCGTATGTCACAGCCACTTTTTTCCGAAACTATAAGATCTATACTGTTGAAACTTGGTAAGTAGATGTATTGTGTGAACCGCATTAAGGTTTTGACACAAAAATAGAAAAAAAAACAGTAAATTTTGGGGGTTCCCCATACTTAGAACTAAAACTCAAAAATTTATTTTTCATCAAACCTATACCTTTTTACATTTTTTCTAAACCGAATACTTTGCGCGAGAGACACTTAGACACTTCCAAAGTGGAAAAAAGTGTCCCCCCCCCCCCGTAACTTCTAAAATAAGAGAATGATAAAACTAAAAAAAAATATATGATGTTCATTACCATGAAAACTACCAGCGAAAATTGGTTTGAACGAGATCTAGTAAGTAGTTTTTTTTTAATACGTCATCATCATAAACGGCAATTTACCTTTCATTCAATCAACTCAAATATAAAAATTAAAAAAAACATACTACAAGACTTTTATATTATGTTATTTGCTACTACGGAACCCTTCATGGGCGAGTCCGACTCGCACTTGGCCGCTTATTTTCTGTGAGATTCGTGATTTTGCCATCAAGCGTTTGATCATCAAACTGCCCAAGGATTGGTTCTGGTTTACCCTATGGATTGCGGAGGTCAGACAACAGTCGCTCTGTGTAAATACTAGTAACCTAGTCAAATCTCCTTGGTTAGGTAGCGGACCCCGGGCTCTGAAGTTATTGCTGAGGATGCAACCGGGAAAATACAGATGATGTTGAGGTTCGTGGTTTTGATTAGATTCCTCAAACTTTATGCGAAAACTACGAGTATGTACGATAACTACCTCCGTGGTGTAGTGATTAGAGCGTTCGGCTCATACCCGGAGGTCGCGGGTTCGATTCGTAAAAGTAACGACTTTGTGTTGTTATCCTAGTTTGCTTAGGACATTGTAGGCTGATCACCTGACTGTCTTATAAGTAAGATGATCCGTGCTTCGGAGGGCACGTTAAGCCGTCGGTCCCGGCTACTGTCTCTAACATTGGTCGTTACCAAAAACCATGTCAGAGGCCTTTAAGGCGGTTTAAAAACTCTGACACTAGTGTTAGTCAACACACACGATAAGCTGCTGCTGCTGTACGCGCATATTATCTTCAAAAACTGTCATAGAGTTTTATTAATATTGGTGTTGTTTATGTTTGGTTTATACATTAGATTATATTATTTATCTTATGTATGTATATATATTCATATGTGTAGATTTATTGCAAAGTTATTTCCAATTACTATTCTCGCCCAAAATTTGCTTTTATCAGCACCACCTGTAGGTTGACTGGTAGAAAAGGCCTTGGGCCTTAAGAACGTCTGTTACATTTTTGTAATAAAGTTTAATAAATAAATAAAGAAGAAGAAGAAGAAGAAGTAAGATAACATTTTTTACTTCATCATGTTTTACCACACTATACTCAAACAAACGGACGCTCTGCTGATCTTTAATACGTGCTGAAGATCAAGAGAGGGTCGTGCTCCTGCAGTAGGGACAGAAAGACAAGATGATGATGAAAGATCAAGGGAGGGTCGTGCTCTTGCAGTGAAGATAGAAAGACCTGATGATGATAATGATGAAAGATCAAGAGTCTAGATTTTTTTTGTATTTTGGCGACCTCCGTGCCGTAGTTTTGCATGCTAGTACACCACCCAAAGATTCCGGGTTCGATCCCCGGTCAAGGCGAGTTGGAAAATGGCCTTTTTCAGGGGGTCTTGGATGTTTCTTTATATATGTATTTATTATAAAATATATATCGTTAAGTTAGTATCCCATAACACACGTTCCGAACTTACTTTGGGGCTAGCTCAATCAGTGTAAATTCCACTGAGCTAGCCCCAAAGTCCCTATATCTATTTATATTTAAATTTCGCATTACATTGTAGTTTATATATCTTGTGTTAGGTAAGTATCATGAAGTGACCTTGCAAGAAATTGCGCACCAAAAAACCTTTCTGTATTTGCTTCTGTTGAAAATAAAATACATTTTCTTAAAAACAAACTTCTTTCCTTTATTTTTCTCACCGAAGAAATTCGGGCATATTTAAATTTATCTCTGACGAGTGACACCTAAAAAAAATAGCGAGAGCACGGAAATGCACTTTGCTAGCTAGCTAGCTCGCAGAATTGTCTGTCAGCTCGTCTGCCCGTCTATCCATCTGTCCGTCCGTCCGTCCGTCATCTATCTGCGAGACTACCTGTGTCACCGTAATTTTTAAATGGACCGATTTCGATGCGTTTTTTTACGTGAAAGCAAGTTTTATGCAAATTGGTCAGAAAGTTGGGCTTTTTTAAATTTGCCTTGCTCGTAATAAATGGCGCTACGGATATTAATTGGAATATATAGTTCCCGTACGCATCACTAAATGGCATTACAGTTAAGGATGCAACTGGAAAAATTATTCGTTTAAAAAAAAGTTAAGGTTTCTAAGAAAATGAACACAAACATTTGCCAGTGTTGGTAATCAACCGGGGTGGCCCTCCAGTAACAATGCGATGGATGCCATCATGAAATAAGAAATGTATACAAGTTATATTTCTGTAAATTATTTATTCTGTGCCACCAAGATATGATAAAGGGATTCACTTTTATTTTTCTTTTCATCTACCTTATCTCTTGCAATGAATGGAGCGTAATTTTGAGTTTTAAGATTGATATATATATGACGCTTTCTTTGAATAAGACCTTTTTTACCTTGGGGCTTTCTTTATTTAACAAGTGTATAAGGAGTTGGCATGAAAACATTGTCTAACCTTTTTGCAGATACTTATAATACTGGCCGGTAATAATTTCGTATTGAAGAAAAAATTATGCCTGTCAAAACAGAACGTTATTTTGTTAATCTTCACAGTATATTTTTTGCTTGCATATTTTTTATTACTTAAATTTTGTAAATTCATAATATTGTTTTTTTTTTCCCGGTACAATAAACTTTGTACAGAAGTTTGCAGCCGACCTGGGTCATAGAAATCGTATATACCTACGTAACTCCGTAGTTAGGTACATTTGCCAGGCAAATTAACTAAAAAACGACTTTCAAGCATCCTCTATACTTAGTTAATATTAAACTTAAAAAAAAACTTGCTTCACCGGTCTATCCGTTCGAGAACTATGATGATAATGATAAACCTAAGTTAAAAATCTGGAATCTATTATAAATAGCAAGACATCTCAGGCAGAAGCCATGTTCCGATAACAACTTATTTGTATTCTGATCTCACAGCGCTACCTTATTCTGAATCATCGGAAATTATATTAATTTTAAATAAGATTAAATTTCCGATTAATATAAAGATTTCCTTGCGATTTTATTAAGATAGTTAAAAATAGAAATTACTAACTTAAAAATTTAAAAAAATGTTAGAAATTTTATTTTAAGTATTAGTTACAAAATTATTTTAAATAGTTATTGCCTGCAATGTTGCATGGTTAAAGTTAATTGATAATTACAAAGAAACCTTACATTCTTCCGGGTTTAAAATTATTCTTCATTTGTAAGGATAAGCTATCTACATGACAAATTTAATTCTAATATGATCAGCCGTTTTTGTGTTAAGTGGGAAAAAACATACATAATTAAAATTGTTGTATCTTAAAATTAGTAGTCGCCTTTTTGATGTCAGATATTTAAGCCGACTAAAATTAGCAATTTTGAATTAAAACAATTAAATTTTTAACAAGAAAAAAGAAACAAACGACTTTATTTTCTTGTAGGAGTTTCTTCCATATCTCCAAAGTTCTTCATCATATCTTCACTAAATTGATATAAGACAAACTTGGTACTAAAAGCTTTCAAAATTATTAATTTAATAAAGTTCATTTAAACTGACAAATAGGTCGACACTTACTTATTTACTGTATACTCCATTTGGTTAGTTAAATTAATGAAAACAATCTTGACATGTCTTTTTATTGAAACATACACTTCATAAATCAATAATTTTGCTAATTACAAAGTAATTATGTTATAAATTACAAATTACATAATTACTTTGCAATATGCAAAGGTATTCTCTTGTCGTGTGTGTTAGTGACTAACACTAGTGTCAGAGTTTTTAAACCGCCTTAAAGGCCTCCGACATGGTTTTAGGTAACGATCAATGTCAAAGACAGTGGCCGGAACCGACGGCTTAACGTGCCCTCCGAAGCACGGATCATCTTACTTATCGGACAATCAGGTGATCAGCCTACAATGTCCTAACCAAACTAGGACAACAACATAAAGACGTTGCCCCCGCCGGGAATCGAACCCGCGACCTCCGGGGATGAGCCGAACGCTCTAACCACTACACCACGGAGGCAGTTGAAAGACATGTCAAGATTGTTTACATTTATTTAAATACCTAAACAAATGGAGTACATAAAGTTAACTTAAACACTATTACTTAATTATTTAACAAGATAATGGTGAATAATCAAAATCACTAGAATCCTGGTAGGGCAGGAAATACGATTTCTCGCTTCGAATAACTAACGAAACAGAATAAGCCCCTTGGGCATAAATCGATCCGGGGCAATGCGGAAATTAGTATGGGAGGCCGAGGGCTAATAATAATATACATTGTGGATGGAAAAATACCACTGGTTTTTTAAGATCCTCTTTTTATGTGTAAAATATTGGGATTGCGGTGTTTGATGACCTTTTTCAGCCGACTTCCAAAAAGGTTATCAATTCGTCGCGTGTTTTTAGGGTTCCGTAGTAAACAAGGAACCCTTATAGTTTCGCCATGTCTGTCTGTCTGTCTGTCTGTCTGTCTGTCCATCCACGGTCCTACAGAGAAAGTATAAGTACTAGAAAACTGTGATTTGGCATGGATATGTATATTAATTATGGCGAAAAAGTCGTAAAATAAAATATGGAAAAAAAATTTTTTCAGGGTAGCTAAAGTAAAGACGTAGTCAATATTTTTTTCTCGACAAACACATTCATTGGGGTATCGTTACATAGGTCTTTTAAAAATATTGTTAGTCTGTGAACACCATTTTTCGATTTAGGGATTCGTTTCTGAAATATTTGGGTTTAAAGTTCAAATTTTTGTTCGAGTCAAGTGCCCCCCCCTCTATCTGCTAAACGGTTATATATGGCCTCGTGAAAAAAATCACAAACATAGTATATATAATGTAATTTGAAGGAAAACTATCAGAGTCAAGTAGGGTATACAAATTAAAAAGTTGTAGGCGATCAACTTATAAAATGTACTTGAAAAAATAAATTTTCATACTAATTCAATAGATACCTATTAGTTTTTAGACGTTTTTAGTGGCAAGAACTCAAAGTTAGCATTCGCAACTTTCTACGGAACCCTACACTGCGCGTGGCCTGACACGCACTTGGCCAATTATTTTTATGTATGTTCACCGATTATTTGAAGATGCCTGAAACTATTTGAAAAATACTTATTTTGTTTAAAAGCGTATACTTGTCAGGTGGTTCCATAGACATTTTATCAAACTCTGTTGTGTAGTTTGGGGGAAAATTGGGTTTTTAATTTAGTGTTTTTTTTCAGTCACATAGTTCTAATATTATTAATAACAAATATTTACAATAATAAAGAGTAACTTCTGAAAACATTCGTGAAAGCAAATATGTTTCTTCTTCTTCATTCTATTAATGCTGCTTCTAAATTTTGTTATTCCCTTTTCAACATTAAACTCTGTCTTTGCTTTGTGAATTTTGGAACGAAGTTCCTTATCGCGCGTTGCGAAAGGGGGCTGGACGGAAAAAATTAAGACCTAAAGTTGTAACGACACTTTTTGCTATAGTTGTAAGCCGTGCGGCGTGCGCGTGTTTCTCTATCTGTCTCTCTTTCTCTCGAACTTCGTTCCATCCGGGTGTCCCATGACACCTCTCAAGTTTTTTTTGCTTATTTCAGGCGAAACAAATAGATATATCTTCACGCTGAAAGTGAGCTTTGTACCTACTTATATTCATTTTGTGCTTTGGGTCTTGTAGCCCAAGGTTGTTTACTTCCCAAGGGAATAAAGACGTGATTGTGTATCGGTACGATTAAATCATTTATCTCTAACAAGGGCACCGCTGGGCCAGGTTCTAGCTATAAGTAAGTACGTAATATATGCTTTTTACCATTATTTTTTTATACAATTAGAAATAGATGTAAAAACACTGCAGGCTAATGGAAAAATCATAATAATAATTTATACCCTAAAAATGAATAAAGAGATAATATTAATACCGTAATATAAAAATAGCGGTCTAACCCAGTTAGACCGCAATTTTTTTTAAAGTAACCTCACACATTATTTGGATTTGTTAACCGCTAAAGAACGACGGAAATAGAGCTGGGTGGGGCACGTTGCGCGTATGAGTCACTAAGCGATGGACCAGAAGAGTTCTAGAATGGAGACCCCGATAGATAACAACAGAAAGAGAGATTTTCCTCCTTACTGTGAAAATAAGTATCTTTCGGCGTTTTTTTTTTCAGCAGTGGTCGTTGTCGTCGTGGCCTGTTGGAAGTGCGCAAACTGCCTCCGTGGTGTAATGGTTAGAGCGTTTGGCTCATACCCGGAGGCCGCGGGTTCGATTCCCAGCGAGGGCAACGATTTTGTGTGGTTGTCCTAGTTTGGTTAGGATGTGATTACTTTAGTACCGGTTAGGACATTGCAGGCTGATCACCTGATTGTCTGATAAGTAAGATGATCCGTGCTTCGGAAGGCACCTTAAGCCGTCGGTCCCGGTCACTGTCTTTGACATTGGTCGTTACCTAAAACCATGTCAGAGGCCTGACACTAGTGTTAGTCACTAACACACACAATAAGAAGAAGAAGGAAGTGCGCATTGCTAGCACTTCCGCAAGTAAAGCAACACCGGGCTTGATCCGCACTTGAATGGGTGACCACATAAAAAGTGCCT
The DNA here is from genome assembly GCA_963555685.1 of Acrobasis consociella. Taxonomy (NCBI): domain Eukaryota; kingdom Metazoa; phylum Arthropoda; class Insecta; order Lepidoptera; family Pyralidae; genus Acrobasis; species Acrobasis consociella. The sequence continues at coordinate 3,495,446 of OY743107.1, forward strand.
CGGAAGGGACGTGTAAGCCGTTTGTCCTGGCTGTCATGACTGTATTGAAATATGAAATATATAGGGACAAATTACACTAATAGCTAGCCCCAAAGTAAGTTTGAGACTTGTGTTATGGGATACTAACTCAACGATACTATATTTTATAACAAATACATATATAGATAAACATCCAAGACCCAGGACAATTTGAAAAAGGCCATTTTCCAACTTGCCCTGACCGGGAATCGAACCCGGGACCTCTGGGTGGCGGACTAGCATGGTGACCACTACGCCACGGAGGTCGTCGCATCGTTGTATGGCAGTCATCAAGCTATGTCTGATGCCTTTAGGCAGCCTAAAAATCGGACTTAAACACACGAAAAACAACAATAATTAATTAAATTTTTAAATATAATGTCTAACAAAATATATAAAATAGTATCATTTTATATCAACTAATAATTTTTTACACACCTTTATAAAAAAGCCTTTATCAAAATTATAGAGTGCAGAATATCAGGTAAACTAGACAAAGCCCAACCCGCCGAGCAAGCTGGCTTCCGCCCAGGCCTCTCCACTATAGATCATCTACACACTCTAAACCAGGTAATCGAAAAACACCAGGAATACCATGTCCCTCTTTATCTCGGTTTTGTAGATTACACTAAAGCCTTCGACAGCGTCTTCCATCATCTAATATTTGACGCATTACGGAACCAAGATATCGAACCTACACTCATAAATCTTATCCGCAATATATATAAAAGCAGTTCTGCTTCCATCAAACTCCAATTCCCAGGTCCAGCATTTCCTATTAATAGAGGAGTAAAACAGGGTGACCCTCTATCGCCTAAATTATTCAATAGCACCTTAGAAGAAATTTTTAGAGTAATAGAACCTAGGTGGCGAGGCAAGGGAATTAATGTAAACACAGTCCAGTTAACAAACTTACGCTTCGCTGACGATATAGTTCTTTTCGCTTCGTCAGCAGAACAATTGCAATCTATGCTAGAAGACCTCAGCTTGGCGAGCCTTCGGACTGGGCTTCAGATGAACATGTCAAAGACCAAAATAATGACAAACCATACCGAACACCAGGTTTTTGTAGATGGGGAAGCTATTGCATATGTCCAGGAATATGTGTATCTAGGCCAAATAGTTTCATTCCAGTCCAGACAAGAGGACGAGATCAAAAAACGAGTCGAAAATGCTTGGAAAAGCTTTTGGTCTATGAAAGATCTAATGAAAGGCAAATTACCACTGCACCTTAAAAGAAAGCTCATGGACATGTGCATTCTTCCCATCCTCACGTATGGAGCACAAACTTGGGCTTTGACGGACGTTCAAAAAAACATGCTGAAGGTTTGCCAGCGAAGTATGGAGCGTAGTATACTCGGGGTTAAACTCTCAGACCGCTTACGAAACACCACTCTGCGCTCAAAAACCAAAATAATAGATGTTGCAGAAAAAGCAGCTAATTTGAAGTGGGACTGGGCTGGACACGTAGTCAGGATGTGCCAGGACCAATGGGCAAAAAGGGTTACCAATTGGATCCCAAATGGCAAGCGACACCGCGGCCGCCCTCGGACACGTTGGTGCGACGACCTTAATAAATACAATAAGAACTGGCAATTAATAGCACAAATCGAGAGTCATGGAGTAGTGAGAGAGAGGCCTTTGCCCAATACTGGGACATTGATGGCTATTAATAATAATAAATAATTTTTTAGGAACTGAATCGATTTTCATCAAACATGGCTAAGAACGACTGCATGAATGTTGCTTTCACGTAAAAAACACATTGAAATCGGTCCATTTGTTCAAGCGCTACAATTCTGCAGACATTAGCCTCAAACTTATGTCCTCTTTTTATCAGGGCTTAAAAACCTGCCAACATTATTTTCAATTTACATTTCAAACGCCTTGGTACAAATAATGTACCGCGAATGTGGTAGGTTGAGTTCGTAATAACATAACCTACAGTACTCTTTATTATGTGCTGGAGGGTTACTTCCAGGATAATGTAAGTAATCGTAGATAGAACAGGGAATTCGTGGAGCGGTGTTGAGATTACATTAATTGAATGTGAGATCTAAAGGTATCGTTTGTTTTGTTTTTAGTTGGGAAAGTGGTTATGCTAGTGTCAGATTTTTTAGCTGCCTTAAGACATCTGATAGCTATATAGATTGAGGACTGTTAGAAAATAATTATAGCCAGAACTCACAGCTCAAAATGCCTTCCAGAACATGGAGAATCGCAAGATGTTATCATGCCACTTGTGATTTCTTTAGTACCGCTAATACTCTCATAAAACAAACATATTGTTTAATCTACTCAAAATTAAGTAAGTAAAGTTTTTAACCTTACAAATATACAGTAATTGGATTGCTTTTTAGTGGTTTTTTTGTTTCGTAAAAACCCATCAAATCATTAATCCAGCAATGGACTGATCTAGTCTGGTAAAATAACTATAAAAACTATCAATTACAAACTTCAAACATTACCATCGTGCAATAAGGACCAAAAAAATATATAATACTAGCTGCGCCCGGCGGTGCTAGGTACCCACGGTCTTCCTGCATGCCAAATTTTATCAAAACTGATACAGCTATTTGCGCGTGAAGAAGTACCAAACATCCACTCACATACCCACTCACTCACAAACTTTCACTTTTATAATATAAGGGTGATCACAGTCGCATGACACAGCGTCCTACTGCTGCCATTGGTTAGTCCAAAGATGTTATTAAGGCCATACCCAAATTTTCCGGGGTCCAGTGGCGCCGCCATTTAAAATAAATCATTTAAAAGGAAACGGAGATATCATTTAAAATTGTGTCTTGGTCAAGTTCTAGATACCCATTCAAAGTATTTTTTAAACTACTTTTTGTAGTTTAAAGTGAGAACGTGAAGCTTTTCGACGCACATTTGCGAAAAACGGCCACTTTTGGCTAATGTGCGTAGAAAAGCTTCACGTTCTCACTTTAAACTATAAACAGTAGTTCATAAAATAGTTTTAAGGCTTATCTAGGGCTTGATCAAGACACAATTTTAAATGATATCTCCGTTTCCTTTCAAATGTATTATTTTAAATGGCGGCGCCACTGGACCCCGAAAAATTTGGGTATGGCCTAAGTACAATCTACTTAAATATACTTTGGGTAAGGTACTTTTGTGTGCTTGTTTATGAAAATGAAAACGAAAAATGAACTACTATTTAAGTTGATTTTATACATAGTCGGAGAACCCTTTTAGGCGTGAGCCTTTCGTCTGTGATGCGACCTTTAATAGTAGGTAACATTAGAAACAAAAGGTATATAGTTTTTATAAAACAAAATTTTTGTTTTTAATGACTTAAACTATTTACTAACTATAATTTTATAATTAATACATTATTATGGTTCCATAGTTTGTAAAAGATATTACAACCGCTCCACCGCTTTCGTGTGCAGATTTTCATATCACACGCGAGCTAACACAACAAACGACGCCTTAGATTGCACAGTTTATTTCATCCCAGTCGTCATGTCATGTCATATTTACACTCGCTTGCGCAAGGTGAAAAGTGATTTGGGGTGCTACTGCCAGCGATTGCCGAACTATTTGCTGGCTTATTGCAAGCTTCTATGTAGTTTCATGCTGTGTGGTTCACTCACACACTGACAAACTTTTGCTTTTACAATATTAGTGTGATGACATTCGCATGAAACAGCGTCGTACTGCAGCCACTGGTTAGTTTTTTAATTCAGCCTACTTGAATATACTTTTAAGCATTATATATACTTTACTAATAATATACTTTTCAACACACTTGCTCATAAAGTGGCTCTATGGTCACCGCAATTAGGCACATAATGACACCCATAATCAAACTGTGACTTTTTCATAGCTATAACTCACTAGTGAGTTAGTTAGTTTGCTTGCTCATTTCATGCAACTTCTTATTTAAGTAGATAATTTTAACTCGTACGTGTTTAATAAATAAAACTTTCACTCAAATATAACTTTTGTTTTCTCTGTAATAAAAGAAAACTTTAAATTCCCCATTTTGTACGTGGCAGGATAGGCGCAAATCTTATGCGCGAAACAAAAAAACCTCATCTCTTTAGTCTGTGGCCGATCGCAATGCGCGCGCATAAGAAAACTGATTATTTTTCCCGCCATAGCGAAACATTTTTTACAACTCGTTTTCACTGTTGAATTTATAGTTATTTATTAATTAAAATGTCTACAAGTACTAGTTACGAAGAAAATGATATATGTTGTACACCACCCGATATAAGATGTGAAGCCCTTAACGTTGTAGAAAGTTTACTACCGGAAAACTCCAAGGAAAAATATCTATTAGCGTAGGTACCAAAATTTCATAAAATGGCAAAACAGCAAGAATACGCATTCTTTTTCAGAAAATGTGTTCATGGTGTACTTTAAAGAATTATCATCTAAGTACAAACCTAGCTCTTTGTGGTGTTTATACTCAATGTTAAAAAGTACAGTCCGAACAAAGAATGGAGTGGACTTAAAAACATACTCTAATTTGTAAGCTTATCTAAAGAGACTGTCCGATGGATTTAGAAGCAAGAAATCAAAGGTTTAATCGTCTGACGATATTGAAAAATTTATAAAACATTCCTACTGACGAAACACCAAGTACATCCGATGTTTGGATTTCACCTACCTACACGAATAATGAGCCATTTCAAATTACAATAGAACATGAAGTATTTCAATAAATAATCTATCTGTTGAGACCGCTATGTCATCAAAAACAGTTAATTATAATTTTACTAACTGCACATTTACTAGTGGTTTCTCTAAATAAACTTTTTATCTACTAAATAAAATGAGTTTTTATTGTTATTTTATTCACAAGTGTGTTGAAAAACGTCGTATGATACACGTGTGTATTGATGATTACCGTCCTTGGCTCTCTTAAGACCCTCGTCTATGGCTCGGGTCTCAATGGCGCCGCGGCGGTAATCACCAATGTTACACACTAGTACCATAATGTACTATTAAAGAAAACTTACGCAAGGTGAAAAGTGATTTGGGGCGCCACTGCCAGCGATATACAGACTATTTGCTGGCTTGTTACCCGTTGTCTGCACGGTTATCAAATATTGCAAGTTCATTTTTACCTACTTCCCGGTTTCCGATTGAGCTGAAATTTACAACAATGCAATATTAAGATGACATTAAGCTGATCTATTGATGGGTCTGGGAGGTGGTTAAGGTGGTAGAGTTTGGGCTGGATTAAATTCGTCTCGAGAAGCACTTTAACGCACTTTATCATATAAATAAAATATCACGTTTGTTGTATTATTATATAGGACTTAAGTATTTATTGTATTTGTTGTTAGGGTGACTTCTTCTTCTTATCGTGTGTGTTAGTGACAAACTAGTGTCAGAGTTTTTAAAGGCCTCTGACATGGTTTTAGGTAACGACCAATGTCAAAGACAATGACCGGGACCGACGGCTTAACGTGCCCTCCGAAGCACGGATCATCTTACTTATCAGACAATCAGGTGATCAGCCCGCAATGTCCTAACCAAACTAGGACAACAACACAAAGTCGTTGTCCCCGCCGGGAATCAAACCCGCGACCTCCGGGTATTAGCCGAATGCTCTTACCACTACACCACGGAGGCAGTCAAAAGGAGTTTTTTTTTTTTTTTACATAAAACTTAGTAGCGTTTGACCGCTTCTCACTTGGTGGAAGGCGACGAAACGGTTAGGGATGGATCACGCATACTCAAGTAATACCTATTCACTCTTCTCTTGAAGACATCCAAATTGTATCTTTCGGGGAATAAGTAAGAGGGCAGAGCATTCCAGTCTCTAGCTGTACGTATAAGGAAAGAAGACGCAAAGCGTTTTGTACGAGTGGTTGGATCTTGTACTACATAGGGATGGAGCCCTGACCCTTTCCTGGTAGTTCGATAATGGAACGGCGAAGGTGGAAGGAAGGAGCATTCTCCAAAGTGTAACCTGTAAAAGAGAAAAGTAAACGATGCTCAAGACTTTGCAGTCTTTCAGAGACTAAGTTCTCGTCTCCTATGATCCTCCGGGCACGATTATCGATAGAGTCTAAAGCATCAAGCTGATACTGGGCTGATCCATCCCACAGGTGAGAGCAGTATTCAATACAAGACCTCACTTGAGCAGTGTAAAGGTTAAGCAACTGCTCGGGTGTGAAGTATTGCCTGACTCTGGATAGTATGCCCAGTTTCCTTGCAGCAATCTTGGCTCTGGACTCAATATATTGACCGAAATTAAGGTCTGATGTAATAAGCACCCCAAGGAGTTCCAATTTGTTGGTTAAGGGAATGGATATGCCCTGGAAGGTAGGAGTCATTGTAAAGGGGCTTTTTTTGGTAGAGAAGAGACAGGCCTGGGTTTAGGATGCGTTGAATTTAACAAGGTTGGCATCACCCCAGTCAGAAACTGCCTTGAGTGATAAATTCGCTCGTTCAGCCATCAATACTCTTTCGGCCTCAATCTCAACTCTACTTGGTGTTGCGGTGGGAATATACCTCTCTGAAACAGTGCTGTCAGTGAGTTAGGGTGACAACAGAAATACATTATATGTGTGAAAATTTCAACAGTGTATCTATCACTGAGACCCTTACAGGCTGGTGACAGACAGACAGACAGTGGAGTCTTAGTAATAAAGTCCTGTTTTTACCCTTTTGGTACGGAACCCTAAAAATAGACTTATATAGTCCATTTTGTAATATTACAGACATAATAACCAGCCAAGTGCGAATTGGATTCGCGCACTAAGGGTTCCGTACCATTACCTATAAAAAATTGCCTTTGTTGTATGGGAGCCCCCTTAAATATTTATTTTATTTTGTTTTTAGTATTTGTTGTTATAGCGGCAACAGAAATACATAATTTGTGAAAATTTCAACTGCCTAACTATCGCGGTTCTTGAGATACAGCCTGGTAACAGACAGACGGACAGACGGACAGACAGCGAAGTCTTAGTAATAGGGTCCCGTTTTTACCCTTTGGGTACGGAACCCTAAAAAGGAGTGAGTCTCAAATGGTGTTAAACGCAAAATGTAGCAACTTGTCTGAAACGCTAAATCGCATGTCGTCATGATACGAAAAGGTCTAATATCTTTCATTTAATTATTTGTAACAATAACTAAAATCTAGCGTTACAGTTTTCACCAATGTCTGTGCCAATGTGTTAGCAGCAAAAAGCATAAATGTAATATAATAATCATAACACAAAACATATAATGCAACTCTTATGAATTCTACTTTGATAGGTACTTAATACTAAAGTCAACCCGCTAATACTGGGACCCCACAATCTCACAACGCTGCGAATAGGCATGAGCTCCGTGTTGATAGAATTCTTTATACCCGCCTCTATATTTAGAATGACTTTCCGCTTCGTAGAGCGTTCGCAAATGACTTCTGACGATTCTGCCGTCCCACTGACTGAGCGGTTTATTTTATTTATTTATTTATTTATTTATTTATTGTTTTATTTCAGGCAACAAAAGATTTTACAAAAATAAACATCTAGGCCCATATCAATATATACCTTAACCTAATATATATATATATATATTATATAACTTAAACTATGGCACTCGTTGAGGCTGCGACGTGTTGCGCGTCATCGGAGTGTCGGGTAGCGTTCCGCGAAAGCGACGATACACAACACCCTTCGGCCAGAAGTCAGCTTCCATGAAGGTCGCCAGCTTCTCCGTCGGGACTCGCACCACGAAGGACGTGAAGTTCACACTGTGGCGCGACTCCAGCTTCACGACCCTCAGCGTGATGTTGTTTACTTTGACAGTGAAATCTTAGGCAGTAATGCAAGATGTTTTTTCCCCAGGGTCAAAAATATATGTTTTACGCTCGCGTGCGAAAAAAAATATTTTATGGTCAGGCTACGAATATAAATTGCATACCACTTCACCGGCTTTTATTTGCTGTTTTCATCTTTTCAACGTGTAAGTATTTCTAGTTTATATTGTTATGGAACTTACTACAACTATCTGATGCGCAAAAGACTAGCCAGCTTCAAATCATTTTAAAAATTCATTTTATATGCTTATCATAGTTAAGTCTCATCCCCATTCTTCTCACCTAGTTTTTCCATTTTGTTAAAAATATCATAAAATATATGTACTATCATGTCCTTACGGGCGGTTGCCCTGACTAGGACCTGATCTAATGCTATTTAATTAAAACCGTCTTGACTTGATAAGAAGAAGAAAGTCGCAGACGCAAAATCTGTGTATGTAAAGAATATAAATATAAATTAGAAGTACCTATTGAGAGGTTTTAAGGCTTATTTATCAAGATTTAATTATATTTGGGATTGCACCCCGCTTTGTTACCTGCGGAAAAAGTAACCTATGTGTTAATCTAGGGTGTCAGCTTTCTGCATAACAAATTTTATCAAAATTATGTATGTATGTACGTATGTATGTAATAACTTTATTGTACCAAAAAACAAAATAAAGTAAAAAAAATTCAAAAGAACAAATATACAAAGGCAGACTTATCCCATGTAGGGATCTCTTTCAGTCAACCTGCGATAGATTGAGAGGACATTTACTACTCAATTAAAAGGTAGAAGTAAGAACGTACTAGATACCTTAAAAGGATCTTCTTCTTCTTATCGTGTGTGTTAGTGACTAACACTAGTGTCAGAGTTTTTAAACCGCCTTAAAGGCCTCTGACATGGTTTTAGGTAACGACCAATGTCAAAGACAATGACCGGGACCGACGGCTAAAAGGATAGATATATATAACTACATTACATACACATACACAAACACATATACTTTATACTGTACATAGGCATACATATATATAAGTATACTAATTATACATACAATTATGTAGACTAAGTAATTAATTACCTCAAGTGATTAATTAATAAAGCATGAAGAAGTAATAAACACACACAAACATAAACACTAACACACTCCTAAACTTTTGCCTTTTCATTAGTGCGATTTGGGATGGTAAAAAGTTTTAAACTATCGCACATACTAATTATTGAGCAGCTCTGAAATAAATGAAGTAAAACTTTACTTTTTTCAGACTCAACAGACACAAAACTCCATCGAAAGAACACAATATTGAATTAAATAAATCGATACACCCAAACCTGCTGGTGTTAAATGGAATCAAATTATTCTTTGTCCAATCGCCACTCCGATTCTATCACGATTGAATTAACCGAATTATCATTCGATTCAAAATTTGGCTAATCGAACAATTTAACAACCATTTCATCACTTTCACAATCCATCGCTGTTTTTACATCGACAACTTTACAATCTCTGAAACGGAACAAGCGATGTAAGATGGTCTGGTTGTGTTTATCGTGTTTGGCAAGAAAATAGTGAGTTTCATAGTAGAAGGGTTAGGAAGAATACACAAAACGATGATATCGCACCAAATGAGCCGGCTCATTTCCTGATGCTGTGATACTGTTGGTCGCTAATTCGGTTCTGCTTGTGTCGTTTTACTTTTGAGACTGTGAATATATGCGTATTCGAGTCGTAGTCGCATTTGTTTAAACAAAAACTTGAGAGGTGTCAAAGGACACCCGGATGGAACGAAGTTCCTTTCGATTAATTAGGAGAGAGAGAGATAGAAAGAGAAACACGCGCACGCCGCACGACTTACAACTATACCTAGCCAAAAGTGTCGTTACAACTTTTGGTCTTAATTTTTTCCGTCTAGCCTCCTTTCGCAACGCCCGATAAGAAACTTCGTTCCAAAATTTACTAGCTCCATCCCTCGGCTTCCAGCCTTCAGCTTCCAGTATACCAAATTTAATCAAAATTGGTCCAGTCGCTTGCGCGTGAACAAGTAACGAATACACACTCACACACACACACCCTTTGACTCTCCCTCACACACACACACACCCTTAAAAACTTTCGCCTTCATAATATTAGTAGGATAATTTTTTGGGGGAAAGAAAAAACTGAAAATGTATCAGATGCTTCTCTTCCTGCGCAGATCGTAAAAGCCAACCGAGTGAATGGGATAAAATACGAATCATGTAATAGATGATGCAGCAAACCATCCATCACTATTTTTAAAGAATACAGCACGCATCCCTTTCACCAAAACTTAATACTGGATTTGCAAAAGTTCAAAACAATAATCGATTTGCTAGAATTTACAATGACATAAAGAATTAAACATAAATAAAGACAACACGATGAAGATAAAATAAGATAAATTCATAATAAAGATATTTAGTATTTGAATATTTGTATTCATAAATAACTAGTGGCTCCGTTACCCCGTTCTGTTGAAGTTATTAGATAAAAAAACCCTTATTTAGATTTTTTATTTTTATTTTAAACTTTACTATATATTTTTTTTATATATAGGGACAAATAACACTGATTGAGCTAGGCCCCAAAGTAAGTTCGAGACTTGTGTTATGGGATACTAACTCAACGATACTATATTTTATAACAAATACATATATAGATAAACATCCAAGACCCAGGACAATTTGAAAAAGGCTATTTTCCAACTTGCCCTGACCGGGAATCGAACCCGGGATCTCTGGGTGGCGGACTAGCATGGTGACCACTACGCCACGGAGGTCGTCATTATTTTATTTACCAAAACAATATGGTACAAAAGGCGGACTTAATGCTAATAGCATTCTCTACCAGTCAATCTTCGGGATAAAAAGAAAAAAACTGGTGGTAGGTATTTTTGTCTCAACTTAGATTGTACCAGCTGTTTTTTTCCCGCGCAGATCGTAAAAGCCGATCGAAGGAATGGGCGAAATTTGAATCATGGTAAGGCGATGCGGCTAGCAACCCATCACTATTTTGATTCCTTTTCCATCTTAACACCCACCATCGCGCTAAGCATGGCCTTTGGCTCTTACGGCCCCGGGCTCTGTCTAACCCGTCAGGGATATAGACGTGAAATGTATCTGTATCTTACCTGTAACAAAAATGTTTCGTGACATTTTTTAAATTTTTCGAAATGGCTGAAAATAATGAAAGCCAGACAGACTAATTGACGGACAGACAAAATCATTTTTGGCCAATCTCGAAACTGAGACGCTTCGCTCGCTTGGTCAGTTAAATAAAACATGTTATGAAAGTAAATTATTCATAACACTATCTCCAAAAACTGTCACCGGCTATATAAGTAGTATTTATGTAGTTTATGTATGGTTTATTTTTGAATTATTATTAATGTATATTTATGTGTAGGTTTATCCACGATATATATTATACGACTATATGTACTTACTTAATAATTATAAGTTTACTCCTTTCTTTTTGTCTTTTTTAGTTAGTTGCTGTTGCTTACCCCAAAAGATTACTTTCTCAGCATCACCTGTTGGTTGACTGGCAGAAAAGGCCCCTGGCCTTAAGTCCGCCATTTACATGTATATTGTAATGAAGTTAAATAAATAAAAATAAAAAAAATAACACTTAAAAACTCGAATCAGCTATGATGATATCAGCAATCAGCATCAGCTATAAATAAATAAATATAAAGGTACAAATCACACACATTCAGTTAGCCCCGAAGTAAGTTCGAGACTTGTGTTATGGGATACTACTCAACAATATTTTATTTTATAACAAATACATATATAGACAAACATCCAAGACCCAGGACAATTTGAAAAAGACAATTTTTCATCTTGCTCTGACCGGGGATCGAACCCGGAACCTCTGGGTGGCGGACTAGCAAGGCGACCACTACGCCACGAAGGTCGTAAATGGAGAACACCAGATCCGGCCAAACCCCCTCCCCTCCACATATACACACACACAAACTCATTTAATTTATAACCATAATTCATTTTGAGGAAAATAAAGGCTCAAAAATAAATTATTTTTCTTTTCGTCATGTCTTCCTTTCAATTCGGCTTCAAATGTTTACTGTGTAAGTAGATACCTAATTAATTTATTTTTAACCGAGGTAAATAGGAAGTTCTCATATTTGATGTTGTTCTTCTTGCTTCACAGAATTGCTTTCTTAATTTGATTAATAGAGGTACAACAATTTTAGAAATACCAATTGTTTTACAAACATAAGGTGAAAATGCAAATCATATTAAAAGGCGATTAGGCTAGCAAGCCATCACTATTTGATTTATTTTTCCACCCTCTCGCTCAACATCACGCTAAAAGTGGCCTTTGAGTCTTGCGGACCTTGGCAATATCTGCTTAGAGCCGCAAGACCCCAAATGCTCTGTCTGCCCCATTAGGGATAAAGACGTGATATGTATGTATTATTGGCGTTGGTCTTTTAAACATGACCCGAATTTGTATAGAACATACATACATATATATATATATATATACCATCACGTCTTTATCCCTAATGGGGCAGACAGAGCATTTTGGGTCTTGCGGCTCTATGCAGAGCCTAGGGCCGCAAGACTCAAAAGCCACTTTTAGCGTCATGGTGGGCGAGAAGATGGAAAAGAAATCAATACAGTGACGGGTTGCTAGCCGCATCGCCTGTTAAAATGATTCGCATATTTGCCCATTCCCTCGATCGATTTGTATAGAAAGCAAAAAAAAATATGCATATTTCGACATATGTTCCTTAGGGAAAGTTGTTCGCTATCATGGATTGAATTCAACCTACAAATAGTTTCAGTATATTTTGTTAACCTTATATATTATAAAACCGTAAGGGAACTCGATGGGAATCGGCTTATAAGGAGGCCACTGGTTTATGTATACAAAAATACTTTCCATAGAATCTCGGATCGTTCAACTTGTATGAGAGCTCAAAGGTGTTTTCATATTTCGACTTATGTTCCTTAGGGAAATTTTTCCAATATCATGGACTGAATTTAGCCTTATTTTTAGTTTATTTTGTTAGACCCTTTTTTCATTTGAAAAAGATCCGATACAGATTCCGAAACGGTAGCTTTTAAAAATGCACTGCACACGTAATGTAAAGTACCTGGGTGACCGAGCTTTGCTCGGTCGGTTACATCTCAAGCATTAACTACTTTTTTTTAAACTTGTCTAAAAACAGTACAAAATAAAAAATTATATATAAACTTGAACATAAAAAAAAACAAAAGTAACCGAGTGGGATTCAAACCCTCTTTCTAGCGGTCAGCATCCTTAACCGCTGAGCTAAGCGGATGGCGGCCGGCGCGACGATATTAGCGACCATATTCTGCGTGGAAAGAAAAACGAATGAAAACTCGAAAACACGCGTTTTCCCAAACATAAGACTAATCTAGATCGATTGTTTACCCCCAAAAACCCCCATATACCAACTTTCAGCGAAATCGTTAGAGCCGTTTTCGAAATCACAGAAATTTATAAATAAATAAATTTATACATATATAGATAAACATATATTAAATATACAAGAATTGCTCGTAAAAGGTATTAGATTATACTAATTGACGTGAAAATGTCCTATTACAGAATAAACATTTGAATTTTGAATCGAAACTGATTTCGATTTGAATTTGGAATTTTGAATCAACACAACTGAGGTTGCAACTAGAAACGCACATAGAAGCGATGTGAATAAGATTTACTTTGCCAAAACTTAGACGAAACAAAACATAACCTCAAAGGTTCCGAGTGTCACAACTTGCAAATGAGTGAACGGATGCCTCCGTCAAGTAATCAATGGCTAGCATGAATAATATCCTTCGTTTGAGTAACCGGCCTGCAATGTTTCGAATAATTAATTTTTGGGGTGTGTACTGTAACGTTTTGTGAAGCTTGATTTTGAGTACGCATGCGTGTGAAGCCCGTACTAGGCGCTGCGTAGGGTGGCGAAGCGTTCGTACGATGTTGGAGCGATTTTTCAGGGATCAAACAACGATTTTGTGAATTGCTTACCGATAAAGCTGCTAATCGTTCGTGATTACGTAATTTGTAAATATCGTATGATGTAATTTCCATCTTCTCGCCCACCATGACGCTAAAAGTGGCTTTTGGGTCTTGCGGCCCTGGGCTCTGCATAGAACCGCAAGACTCAAAATGCTCTGTCTGCCCCATTAGGGATAAAGACGTGATAGTATGTATGTATGATGTAAAGGTGGTGTGCCGTGGGTGTGATTTCCAGCAGAGTAGAATAGGACCACTTCAAGTCCTCCCGTGAATGTCGTAGAAGGCAACTTAATAAATTCAAGCTAAACAAAGGCAAAGGGATTTTTTTTTATTTATTTTGTTTAGTTAGGATTCAATTTTAGTTTTCAATCAAGTTAAGTTTTATTTATCTGTTATGTCTGTTTCTGTATTTATTTTTTAAAAGTTTAATTTATTATTGTAACACTAGCCGAAGCCCGCGACTTCGTTCGCGTGGACTTTATGTCTCTGGAAAATGCTCATCAGGCTGAACAATTTTTACTAAGGCGGCATTTTTATATCTCTTATAGTTTAGCTGGACCATTATGGTTCTGCATCAGGCGTTCCATTTCCCAAAATCATTTATACCCTATATGTTGCCCAGGCTTAATAGCTATATAACAAAAAAAGTTTCGTTCGAATCCGTCCAGTATTTCCGGAGATTAGCGTGTACAAACAGACAAACAGACAAACAGACAAACAGACAAACAGACAGACATTATTTTTAAATTCTTACTCTATTGCGACGTGTCTATCGCCCCCAATTTTTTTTTCGGAAATATATTTAATGTACAGTCACACTTTTTTTACTGTTTTATTATATGTATAGATAGATATAGATATTTAATACTTTTAAATCTCTTAAAGGCTTATTGACTGATAATATTATAAGTTTACTAATTATGTGAAGTTCGGAAATAATCCTGCTGATAAAATAACTAAATACGACTTTCGTTGATTTTTGCTGATGCCTCTGTGTTAATTAGGCAACTAAAAAACAATATTGTTTATCAATGTCTATTTTTAAAACTGATTCCTTTCAAATATATCGCTACCAAGCAACACGGTTCGATAAAACAAAATAACTCCCATGTGAAAATCTTTTATTCATGATATCCCTTCCAAAATTGTTTATCTTGTAAATTACCTCGGAATAATTCATAAAAATCGGCTTAAAACATTATTTGGTCACCCTAATTGCAGCCTCCAGTACCAGAGAAGCTCTCATATTGACCTATACGTATTACGAATTTCTCTTTCAGGCTGTGCGAGGGAGACGAAAGAAAACATTAAAGCGAAGCCTCTAGGGCTAGAAAAGGATGGAAGATCGGGTAGAAAACCGGGTTTACTCATTTCAGTTTGTCCCGACCGTCTGAACACGTCGGATCGGTGCAAAACCCGTGCGTATTTCGAAAATACGATCCAGAATATAGACCTAGTGTTGTGTAAAGTATTTCTATAACTGTGCTGTGAGTTCAGTGTCAAAACGGTGAAAAAAGTGAGGAATTGTGGGGTGATTTCTCATGTACACGATAAACTGGTCTTGAGGGAATCGTTTGAGAAATGTAAGTAAATTTGACGCTTTTAAAAATTCGTGCGGCTGTTTTGTTTTTAGTGAATAATTTAAAGTATTCCATTCACGGTTCTTTACGAAATTTTATGTAAATGACTTTCAAGGTGATGTTTACCGTTGCCTTAATATCGAATTTTAGGTTATATTACATTATGTTAATTTGACATAACCTAACGCGTATTTCACACTGTTTTTATCATCAACTCTAAAGTCTATTTCATATAGAAACATTTCGTAGATCAAATTTTACAGAGTACTTAACTTTTACATGACTGTTCAAGCCAATTTGAGGATTGACTTATAAATTTATGCCATTAGTTAAGAAACAAGTTTATTAAATAAAAATCACTAACTAATAAAAAAAGAACCTGCATAAAATTATATATAGGAAAATCCTCCAACGCTTCACATCGAGGCAACGTGCCCAGAATCCTGGAAGTGTTCCCTCGCTGAATTGCGATACTTTTTCACTGAGCAAATTTACTGCCAGCTTTGGGGTCTCCCATTAACTCAATAAGACGCGTAGTGATGTTAAAAATAATTAAGCCTGCCGTTAGTTTCTGTTTTTATTTCTACAAGAATTAAAGTACTTTAAAATTGCGTAGTAAGGACTGGCGCCCAACGTGGGGCCCAACGTGGGGCTAATGTAAGGTCCCACATATTTCAGCTTAGCATGATGGATCTCACTTGAGATGAAGAAAATATACAACGGGGAAGGGACATTCCCGTAATAAATCAAACCACGGGCTATACTAGATCACTATATGATAATGAAACTAAAATAACAGACAACAATTTTTAAAAATTCGTCGTTTCATTTTTATACGAAAGTTTGCAGCCGCTCGGACAATTTGCATGGGAATGTCGTTTTTTTGTTTGTTTATTGAGTGTTAATATATTATTATTAAACTATTTTAATCTAGTATAAGCCCGTGGTTTTATTGATTACGGGTCTCTTTCACGTTATATAGCCAGTCGAATGCTCAGGGAATAAATGAGAATACTCATCTTTACTATGTGATTCGAATTACTTTGTGTGATTCCGTGGTTGACCGGGAGAGAATGACATATGGCATTAGATCCGCCACTTGTACGTTTTTTACTGTGCAATAAAGTTTAAATAAATAAACAAATTCGGCCAAAAGTTAGTTCATGCAAGCTATTGCCGGCTGGCGCCCACTCACTACTGTTAGCCCCAGCATACCTGCCACCAGCAGCCCGTGTGCACCCGCCACCAACAGCCGATGCATGCTCCCTCCCATGCTGCTGCATCCGCTGTGACTGCAGCAACATCGGACGTCGTATACGCGACATTTTGTTTTGGACGAAATACACTGATTGAGCTAGCTCCAAAGTAAGTTCGAAACTTGTGTTATGGGATACTAACTCAACGATACTATATTTTATAAAAAATACATATATAGATAAACATCCAAGACTTAGGACAATTGAAAAAGGCCATTTTCCAACTTGCCCTGACCGGGGACCATGCTAGTCCGCCACTCAGAGGTCCCGGGTTCAACCCGGGACCTCTGAGTGGCGGACTAGCATGGTGACCACTACGCCACGGAGGTCGACACGTGATTTGACTTCACTAAAAAGTAACACCTAAATCTATTCATCATCATCATCATCGCAGTCCTTCTTCCGCCCACTGCTAAGCATAGCCTCTCTTCATAAACGCCACCCATCTCGGTTATGTGCTTCTCACATTCAGGTGTGATCCGCGAATTTGATTATGTCATCCCATCGCATTGAATGCCTCCCAACCATGGATCTAATAACAATCATCTATTTTACTATTTACGTTACTGGATATAAACATTACTATTCTAAAGTAAGTAGTTGATTGAGCTACAAGGGGTAAAGATGATATTTAACGCTAGGGCGCTACGTTGATTCTACGGTAGAATCCTAAGTGAACCGGGAGGTTCCTGTATATCGCCCGAGATAAAAATATAACTGTACCTGAGTAGCACACTACTATTTATCTCCATGTATGAGGAAAAACTAGCAAAAACACAATATAAAGAAAAGTAAAACGTCTAAATATACCCAAAGTTCAACTGACAGATACTAATCTTTATTTAATTTTGGTGTCGTTTTCATTCAAGAAATACTAAGGTTTTTTTAAGGGTACTAAATTCTGAATTTTTGTTACTTACAACTTTATATTCGTGTTCCGTAATATCTTTTTAATTTTATAAATAAATTTGATACTTATTCAATTTTACCATCGGCTTAAACTTGTGAAAAAGTATTACATACACATAACCTAAAACTTCTGTAGGTTTATATATATTTCTTTTTTTGTGTCTGCGTTAAAAATTTGTCTTTTGTATAGTTTTTGTACTTATGTGTATTTTAGCTGCAAATAAACGAATTTATTTATGTATCTATCTATCTAATTACTTTGAGTAAAAGACAACAAAAAATTGGCTTTTTTAATTAGTACGTACTTATTAATTACAAACGAACATTTAAATGTTTACCTACATTAATCAATGTTGACGATTATATGTATTCCAAATTAAATTCTTCTTTTTCTTTCCTGTACTGCCAACATTATATTTGATTCTACATACATAACATTCGTGTTTAAAACAATACTCTTTATTGCATAAAATTAATTTTCTGGAAAACTAGGAAATGCGCAAAAGCGGCCTTATTGCTAAGCAATTATTCAGTTTTATAATTGTGTTTCCCTTAAAAATTTCTTTTTTACTTTTCAGTCCCGAGAGAATCCGCAGTAATTTTAGCTCCGAATTTTTCGGGATGAAAATATTGTTATTCGAATAGATCAGATGAAAAATCACTTTTATTGTAGATGAAGATGGTAAATCTGCTGAAACTGAATATTAATTTTAAAAAATCTGAAATGTCATAATTCTTCTTTGTTTTTGAATGAAACAAGATATAAATTATGGATTGATAAAATTTGAAATTTAGTTTTGAAAAGCGAACTCTGCTACTGTTACAATCAAAAGCATCGGTCCAAGTTTAAATAGGTGACCAAGTGAGCGAAGCGAGCGTAGCGTCTTTGTTTCGAGATTGACCAAAAATGCTTATGTCAAGCTGTCAGTATGTCTGTCCGTCTGTTCCCGCCTTATGTCGTATTTCTCAACTGATTCTCGTGAAATTTTGTGAGGTTTGAAAATTAAATACATAGTTTTGAAAAATTTTCAAAATAGCTAAAATGTAGATTTTGATTACTTAATAAATATCAATATTCTAAATCTTTGATTCAGCCCTTTATTTTTTGTTTTCAAAAATGTCATTCTTTTTTTGTTATCTTATTATGACGCAATTTTTTGTCTGAAGTCTTTTTATCTGATGAACTTTAACGGGTCAAAGTGACTTGCGAGGTCTACAGAGCCATTAGTTACCTATATTCTAGGTCAGAAACATATCATAAAACCATAAAAATATCTCACGAGACATGTCGGAATCGAACTCTTATCCCGTTTAGAGCAGGTTGGAGCCACGCCAACTTACTTTTTGTTTCAGAGTTTTGGAGCCAAATGGCTAAGCTTGTAGTTTGTAGGTTTTTTTTATTTCTTTT
Source organism: Acrobasis consociella (assembly GCA_963555685.1). Taxonomy (NCBI): domain Eukaryota; kingdom Metazoa; phylum Arthropoda; class Insecta; order Lepidoptera; family Pyralidae; genus Acrobasis; species Acrobasis consociella. Next base: position 3,514,435 of record OY743107.1, read on the forward strand.
TATACTAAAGATTTCTGAATATATCTAATTATAATTTTGTCTTTTTCGGTCTGGGAAAAAAACCTTAAATACCGGCTGTCGCGGCTTTCGCGGTCCTACTCAGAAACTATAAGTACTAGAAGGGTGTAATTTGGCATCGATATGTATATTAATCATGGCAAAAAATTCGTAAAATAAAATCTGGAAAAATATTTTTTAGGTTAGCTGCCATACAAGTAAAGAGGTAGTCATTATTTTTTTTCTTAAAAAATACATTGTTTGGGGTGTCGTTGAATAGGTCTTTTAAAAACATCGTGAATTTTTTAACACCATTTTTCGATTTAGGGATCTGTTTCTGAAATATTTGGGTCTAAAGTGCAAATTTTTGTTGGAGGCAAGTGTCCCCCCCCCCCCCTCCTTTATCTGCTAAACGGTTATATATGGCCTCGTGAAAAAATTCACAGCTATATTATATATAATGTAGTTTAAAGAAAAACTATCAGAGCTAAGTAGGGTATACAAATTAAAAAGTTATAGGCGATCAACTTATAAAATGTACTCGGAAAAAGTAATTTCATACAAATTCAATAGATAATTAGTTTTAAAACGTTTTAGTGGCATAAACTCAAAGTTGGCATTCGGAACTACGGAACCCTATACTGCGCGTGGCCCGACATGCACTTGGCCAATTATTTTTAGTAATAACCAATTGAGGGAATGGACAAAAATTCTAATGCAGATAAACAGCAGTCACGTTTAATTTTGTTTTACTCCAAGACTAACATGAAAATACGAAAGAAAGATTACACGAATTAGTCTCGAATGGTCTTAAACGCAAAGTCTTTGTAGCAACTTGTCTAAAACGCTCAATGTCCAAATCGCATGTCGTCATAATAGGAAGTGGTCTAAAGAATAACCTCGTCTAAAAATGAGGGAACTAGTGCGACTGAACCTTATATTTCAGCTTAAAACCACAGCCATATAGATAATCAGCATTAGATTGAGCTAGCCCCAAAGTACGTTCGAGATTTGTGTTATGGGATACTAACTCAACGATACTATATATATTTTTTAATACATACATATATACATAAACTTTCCTTAACGTAATGAATAGTACCTATATGTATACATATATTTATATTATGTATTTATAATATATATTTTTAGTTGCGTATATATTAGTCTATGTATATACATTATGTATTGTATAATAATGTATGTGTGTATATGTTTAATTTTTTTTTTAAATATGTACCTACATGTATTTGTATTTAACTTTAGTTTATTTTGTACACGCCTACTACTACCTTTTTTCTTCTCTTTTCCTCTCCTGGGTCTGCTGGAAGAGATTTCTTATGAAATAAGCAGTACTTACGTACTCAATGTTCTTACTTTGTTTGTTTCTGTGTTTGTATTTTGTGTACATGAATTTTGTTAATAAATAAATAAAAAATAAACATTCAAGACCAGATCAATCTGAAAAAGACCACTTCCATCTGGACCTGACCGGGGATCGATCGAACCCAGGACCTCCGGAGTGTACAATGAGCTTGCTTTTACATACAATAAAGACAATTTTTTTATACTAAGTTCAATTAAATATAAATATTAGGTGGGTAAAACGATCTGAGTGAGTGACGACATACCCGTCATTGATTTTATTGAGCAGTACGATAATTTTCAAGAATCTATACTCCATTTGGTTAGGTATTTAAATAAATGCAAACAATCTTGACACGTTTTTTTATTGAAATATACACTTTATAAACCAATAATTTTGCTAATTACAAAGTTTTAGTTAAATTTAGTTAAATACCAAACCAAATGGAGTATAAAGAAGTATTTAATTCTAGTTTTGCGGTCTAAATTACTTTAATTAATATTACCGTGATTAATATCATTCAGCCAGATATTTAGACGGCGCTGCCGTCTTGGTCGCTGGTCTTTAAAATATAATGTTCATAATTATGTTCATCGTGTTGAGTTTCGTAATATAGGCGAGTGACTCTGTGGCTTAGTGGTCATTATGCCACGCTGACACACTCGAGGTGTCGAGTTCTATTCCCAGTCAGGTCAAGATGAAAAATAATCTTTTGCAAATTTAACTCTGTCTTGGATGTTGATCTATATTATGTATTTCCTATAACATATATATTAGTATCGTTGAGTTAGTATCCCAAAACATAATTCTAGTAGGTATTTACTTTGGGGCTAGCTTAAGGGTCCCCTTACCCTAGTCTTCTCCATACAAACGTAGTCTACGTTTAATTTTGAAACCACATGTCAGATTCTGGTAAAAATTGGTAATTGTAAAGAAATTGCAATTATCTAGGGTTATACCTGGTTTCCTATCGTAAAATTATAAACTGGAAAGAAAATATAACGATTCAGAAGTTTCCCATACTAATGGTCAAAAATGATATAAAACACTATATTCTATTTCAAGTTCATATTTTTACCGTTGGAAACCAGTTATAAACCTAGATAATTGGAATATCTTTGAAATTACAAAATTTTGTCAAAATCAGGCATGTCGTTTTGAAATAAAACGTAGACTACGTTTGTATGGAAAGTTGTATTTTGGTCTAGGGTACGGGGAACTCTTAATCTGTGTGATTGGTCCGTATACATTCATTTATTTATTATATCAAAAAAGTTGTAATTACTTAAACGGTAACTATAGAAGTTTGACATCCACAGCTATAAATCTTTGCTGTACTGTTTTGTTGTTGGACTCATGAAGTTAGACTTTAACTCTTATCCCAATTTGAGTAGGCTGGCGCTACGCCAACTGTCAATATTGGTATATTATAATTTTTTGCTTCAAGACTCAGATTAAGATTATTTATACATACATACATACTATCACATCTTTATCCCTAATGGGGCAGACAGAGCATTTTGGGTCTTGCGGTTCTATGCAGAGCCCAGGGCCAGAATGTACCAGCTGCTTCTCTTCCCACGCAGATCGTAAAAGCCGATCGACGGAATGGGCAAAAATGCAAATCATGTTAACAGGCGATGCGGCTAGCAACCCATCACTGTATTGATTGCTTTTCCATCTTTTCGCCCACCATGACACTAAAAGTGGCTTTTGGGTAAGATAATTTATTTCCATTAAAAATTCATTTCGTTAAATTGTTGCTATTATACAAATTTAACACTCTTTTAGAACCACTATTACAAGTTATAATTTGACTTTCTTGGGTCAAAAATATTTTTTTTTTCATAAATTATTAAGTTAACTCAGAAAAATACAATACGTACTATAAGAACAATACGTTTTGTTACATTTACTTGAATTGTTTAAGTAACAAAAGGTCACAAAAAAATATCATTTGTCATGATCATACTAATTTTCAATGCGATTTCTGATGGCACAAAACTGATATTAAGAGCACTATCTCCAAGAAACTATGACGTTATTAGCCAGTATGTCATAAAAATTCCAAATGATTGTTTTTACTATTAGAAAAAACTATCTGAGTTGTGGAAAAGCAGTGAATTACATAATATTTTATTCATAAGCTTGTAGGTACGTCACCGATTTTTTTTTTGGAAATGTTAAGCTTGTGTTTGATAAGGTCTCTCTTATCGTGTGTATTAGTGACTAACACTAGTGTCAGAGTTTTTAAACCGCCTTAAAGGCCTCAGACATGGTTTTAGGTAACGACCAATGTCAAAGACAGTGACCGGGACCGACGGCTTAACGTGCCCTCCGAAGCACGGATCATCTTACTTATCAGACAATCAGGTGATCAGCCTGCAATGTCTTAACCAAACTAGGACAACAACACAAAGTCGTTGCCCCCGCTGGGAATCGAACCCGCGACCTTGGGGTATGAGCCAAACGCTCTAACCACTACACCACGGAGGCAGTTCAATTCAAACAAAACAAACAGTTCAGTTAAAACGCAATACAATGTGTTATTAAACCGTGTGGTTTCCGGCGGAATAGAAAAAGACCACTCCAAGTTTTCCTGTAGATGTCGTAGAAGGAACTTTAAAAAGACCTGATGATGATGACGATGACAATGTGATAAACCCTTATAAATATGGTCTGATTAATACGGGATGTAAAACGTACATAAAACTTTAGCAAACCTACCTTTACCTTACCTGACACCAGCAAACAGTGCAATGCGTCACAAAAACAATAAAAAGTTAATTTTTATTATATTGTATATATTTTAGGCTAAGGTATATATTACATAATTATATCTATGCTAGTCTGTAAGGTATTTATTCTATGGGCCTTTAATATTGTAAATAATATTATGTTGAATGAAATAAAATGATTTGATTTAGGGAGAAAAAAAGAAAACAAGAAATTTTGCCCGTGTTTGCTTCACAAACCAACACGCAGCAGTTGTAAAGACATTAACAACTAATCTCAAACTAACATTAGACCTTCCAGCATTCCTGCGGGACCATTACTCTCTCTGTCATCGAACCGACAACGCCCATTATTTATTCGATTAGAACCCCGATTATCTGCTTTCATACATTGTAATTTACTGAGCGGAGTTACTGAAGCGGTTTCATTAGTTAGCTTTTGTTGCTGTCTATTTGTCGGCTGTATCTCATGAACCGTGATAGCTAGACAGTTGAAATTTTTACAGATGATGTATTTTCGTTGCTATAACAACAAATACTAAAAACAAATAATATAAATATTTAAGCGAGGCTCCTTTAAAACAAACGTCATTTTTTATAGAATGGTACGGAACCCTTCGTGCCCGAGTTCGACTCGCACTTGGACGGTTATTTGTTAAAGTAGCGATCGAAGTTCTCCAACTTTATTCTCGATTTGGATAGACGACAAATAGCATCATCTATCAGAGTCAAGAAAATCCCGCATTTGTATGTATGTCGCACGCATCTGGTTAAATCAGCCAGCTAGACAATTAGTCCATACTGTAACATCAGGCATCCAATTAAATAGATGAAGGTCAACTAGCCAAGTCAGTGAGCGCAACGGTTAACCACATGTCTGAACGTAGTGTAGTCATTTAGCTGAAATTGATATTATAGCATTTGGGATGTGCAGTTAGGGTCACACATTATGGAAGACTACTTTTTACTCATACTTTCCACTAATGTTAGTAGTAATAGTGATAATAAAACTAGTAAATTAATAGTGATAATAATGAAGTGGTTGGTGTTTCGGGGGTTTCATTAGTTACATAGCCTTTGTTTGGTGAAAGATTTTAGGGTTCCGTATCCAAAAGGGTGAAAACGGGACCCTTTTACTAAGACTCTGCTGTCCGTATCTGTCTGTTTGCCACCACTGTGGCTGTATCTCATGAACCGTGCTAGCTAGACAGTTGAAATTTTCACAGATGATGTATTTCCGTTGCTATAACAACAAATACTAAAAACAGAATAACATTAATATTTAAGCGAGGCTCCTATACAACAAACGTGATTTTTTATAGATAGGCAATGGTATGAAACCCTTTATGCCCGAATCTGTCTCTCACTTTGCTGGTTATTTATTAAAATAGTGATCATAATTCTCTGACTTTTTCTCGATTCGGATAGACGACGAATAGCATTAAGTCGAGTCGAGAAAATCCGGCATTTGAATGTATCTACCTAAATCCGCCAGCTACAGACACTTAGTCCAAGCCGTAATATCAGGCATCCAATTAAATAGATAAAGGTAAACTAGCTAAGTCAGTGAGCGCAACGTAATGTAGTCATTTCGCTGAATTGATTGTATAGACTTCAGGATATGTGGTTAGGGTTCACACATTATGTACGACTACTTTTTACTCTCATACTTACCACTAAAATAACTAGTAATTGTGATAACAAAACTAATCTCAAACTAACATTAGACCTTCCAGCATTCCTGCGGGACCATTACTCTCTTTGTCATCGAATCGACAACGCCTATTATTTATTCGATTAGAACCCCGATTATCTGCTTTCATACATTGTAATTTACTGAGCGGAGTTACTGAAGCGGTTTCATTAGTTAGCTTTTGTTTGGTGAACGATTTTTAGGGTTCCGTACCCAAAGGGTGAAAACGGGACTCTATTACTAAGATTCTACTGTTCGTCCGACAATCTGTCTGTCTGTCACCAGGCTGTATCTCATAAACCATGATAGCTAGACAGTTGAAAATTTCACAGATAATGTATGAAGGAAAACTAGCCAAGTCAGTGTGAGCATAGTTTAACCACATGGCTGAATGGTGTAGACGTTTAGCCGATATTGATACACACACATCTGTTAGACTGTTTTTTGAAACTAGATTAAGGGATTTCCGAGATTTGTGGTCCGCAAGTTCACAGTACGGGAGGAGCTACTGAAAATTTGAAGCTTTTGGTCTAGGAGAAAAGAAAAAACTTAGAATGTGTAAATAAATAATTTTATCTATATCTATACATATAATAAAACAGTAAAAAAATGTGTCTGAACAAAGAAAATAGGGGATATGCAGAAATACTAATAGAGCAAGAATTAAAAAAAAGGTTTGTACGCGCTAATCTCCGGTTATACTGGACGGATTCGAATGAAACTTTTTTTGTTTTAAAGCTGTCAAGCCTGGGCAACATATAGGTAATATTTTGGAAAATGGAACACCTAATGCAGTACCATAATTTTTTTGCTATTTTCATCATCATCATCAGGTCTTTTTAAGGTTCCGTAGCCAAACGGCAAAAACGGAACCCTTATAGATTCGTCATGTCTGTCTGTCTGTCTGTCCGTCCGTATGTCACAGCCACTTTTTTCTGAAACTATAAGAACTATACTGTTGAAACTTGGTAAGTAGATATATTCTGTGAACCGCATTAAGATTTTCACACAAAAATAGAAAAAAAACATAAGCTTTTGGGGTTTCCCATACATAAAACTAAAATTCAAAAATTTATTTTTCATCAAACCCATACGTGTGGGGTATCTATGGATAGGTCTTCAAAAATGATATTGAGGTTTCTAATAACGTTTTTTTCTAAACTGAATAGTTTGCGCGGGAGACAACTCCAAAGTGGAAAAATGTGTTCCCCCCCTGTAACTTCTATAATAAGAGAATGATAAAACTAAAAAAAATATATGATGTTCATTACCATGTAAACTACCAGCGAAAATTGGTTCGAACGAGATCTAGTAAGTTGTTTTTTTTAATACGTCATAAATCATAAACTGCAAATTACGTTTCATTCAATCAACTCAAACAGAAAAATAAAATAAAAAACATAATACAACAAGACTTATATTATGTTACTTGCTGCTACGGAACCCTTCATGGGCGAGTCCGACTCGCACTTGGCCGCTTTTTTAGTCTCCACTGCAGGAGCACGACCCTCTCTGTACTACTAGAGCCACAGTTTCAGCTATTTTAAAAGAAATATAAAAATGACGCCTTAGCAAGAGTTGTTCTGCTTGATGAGCATTCGCAAAAATGTTGCGGGCGTCGACAAGTCTTATATAAAGATTTCAAAGTACAGATTATCAAGATTGCTTATATGGAGTTTTACGATTAAGTCTGTTGTCAAAGAAAGCTGATATAACTTTTATAATACGGTTTGTCTGCAACATGTTGCGATCATAATAATACTGAAGCGATAAACTTTTACCCTACTGCGAGGTATTTTATTACATAAACAGTCTTCGCTTGTGAGTCGGTCGCGCAATTTCGGTACAGTAATGCCGAAGTTACGTGACCGAATTTCGGCAAAATTATGGCTTTGTTACATCTCTCTAGTTGGATAATTCTATGGTTGGGCGTTAAAAAGCTATGAGACATTTTTCTTTTTCGGCATTACTCGTGCAAATCTATTGAATTATTAGCACTAAACTATGTTATCTACGTCGATTCTTTTACAAAGAAATAATTAGCCGCGGAACTTCTGCCGCTCAATTTCGGTTTTGTGCATTAAGACACTTTAGTAGTTTTTAGGGTTCCGTACCCAAAGGGTAAAACGGGATCCGATTACTTAGACTTCGCTGTCTGTCCGTCTGTCTGTCACCAGGCTGTATCTCAAGACCCGTGATAGCTAGACAGTTAAAATTTTCCCAAATTATGTGTTTCTGTTGCCGCTATAACAACAAATGCTAAAAACAAAATAAAATAAAAATTTGAGGGGGAATTCCCATATAATAAACGTGATTTTTTCCCCTTTTCTGCTCGATATTAATAATGGCAACAGGTAGGTACTTGAAACATTCACAAAATACTGAGTTGTAATTTTATTAAAATAATAAATTAAAAAATTAAAATAAAATAAATATTTAAGGCGGGCTTCCATACAAAAACTTGGTTTTTTATAGATAATGGTACAGAACCCTTCGTACGCGAGTGCGACTCGCACTTGGCCGGTTTTTTTATTTATCCTTACTAGTTTTTAATTTAAGGTGACAAAAATATATTATGCAAGTAAGGTCCAGTGCTACCCCGTTTGAAATAAATAATTTAAAAGGAAACGGAGATATCATTTAAAATAGCATCTTGACCTAAGTATTTTTTTAACTACTGTTTATAGTTTAAAGTGAGAACGTTAACCTTTTCTACGCACACTAGCCAAAAGTGGCCGTTTTTCGCTAATGTCCGTAGAATAGCTTTACGTTCTCACTTTAAACTATAAATAGTAGTTCAAAAATACTTTGAAGGGTTATCTGGGGCTTAGTCAAGACGTATTTTTAGACGATATCTTCGTTTCAAATGATATATTTCAAATTTAATTCAAAAGCACTGGACTCCGAAAATTCTGCTAAGTCAATCGTTTTGAAATCATAGCGCAATGTGCGTGTAGCAGTTCGTAGCCAGGTGTAGCATCCCGTAGCATGTCGTAGCATGTCGTAGCATGATGACGTAGGACCTAGCACAGTTGTAGCAAATGTAGCAAAACTGAGATATCCGTTGGTTGATGGCAAAGCATAAGAGTCAGTTTAGACTAACACGCGACGCGACGCGACGTGGCGCGCATTTTTCTTTAAAGTGTGCCCAACGTCGCGACGCGTTGCAGTCTGAGTTCGATATTTGTAAGTTTGGGACGATCTTTTCGAATAAACCTTCTTACAAGGTTTTATTTAACTTGCAGTCTTGTATGTTTATTTAGGTCGAATCTTGCAAACTCAATCATCAACCAGTCCTCAACAGATCAGTCGAATTCTTACATTCTTATGTAAGTCGGATAACAATACATTTCATGAAGTCAATGAACTGTTCTGATGAAGGTGGCCATAAGAACTTTGTAATAAAATGAGGCAATCCCAATGAGTATGAGCTTATTTCATATCAAGGAGTAAGTAAAATAAATTACAAATAGTAACGTCAAAACTTTCTTGAGTTAACATAATAATACAAATTAAAAAAAAAACTTGAGAGGTGTCAAGTGACACCCGGATGGAACGAAGTTCCTTTCGATTAATTAGGAGAGAGAGACAGAAGAGATACACGCGCACGCCTCACGGCTTACAACTATGGCAAAAAGTGTCGTTACAACTTTTGGTGTTAATTTTTCCGTCTACCCTCCTTTCGCAACGCGCGATAAAGAACTTCGTTCGGAAAAACATACTTTTGGGGATAAACATAATCATCACCAGGTCTTTTTGTCTGCACTGCAGGAGCACGACCCTCTCTGAAATACCAGAGCCTTACTTGGCCAGAGAAGCTAGGGGATTTGGCCTACTCTCTCCTCGCTGACCAAACGGGTTGGAGAGGTCTCATTGATGTTTCTAAACTTTGTTTAGCTTGTATTTCCTAAGTCCCCGTCTATGATATCCACGACAGGACTTTGAGTGGCCCTATTCTACTCTGCCGAAAACCACACGGCAAATACTATCGAGATAACTCCATCTAAATTGTTTGTTATGTGAATTTACTAAAAACGATGAAACTTTACTTTGTATTAAAGTTGAATTGTGCATAATGTGTTCCATTATAATACAATGTGTACATGAAAACACCATCAATATACGGAGGATCGAAGAAGCTCTGAATAATTCATGATTTCTTGCCACGTGATTTATGCACTTGCCTTTAAGCCCGCCAGCTGTAAGCCCTGTCTACCTCGTTCGTTACAGGGATGTAGACGGGGAAAAAAATATTTTTTTTATTTAGTCCGTCAGTTAGATTATCCAAAAATGAAGGACCCATGGTATAATAAAATAAGGTATTCTCTTCCCGAGAAGGAACTTGAATACGTCACAAAAGTGTTGCCACTGATTGTTCTTTTCAGTAAATTTAAGGACTTTCTCAATTAGTTCATGAATATTGAATAAAATGTTAAGTAACTTAGCTATTAAGAATCTCGCGATTCTCGCGTCATTCATCAATTCTAAATTTTATAAATTGATAAAATGGATTATTAATTTGAAATTGGTATATAAAGTTCAAAAATGCATTACGCTCGGGTAATTCAATTTCACACAGAGGCAACATATTACACTGATGACGTAGTCAAGTTCCACCTACGTCATCAGCTGTCACTGGAAGAGAATACCTTATTTTATTATACCATGGAAAGACCCATATATTTTTTCGTTTAGCAAAGTAGTTAAAAGAGTTAGCGCTTTGAAGTTTCGGAAAGGGGGTGATTTACGTCAGCTTTGATAAATAATCACGCGAAATTTAATTGCGCTGTATCTTCATCATTATTTGCTTATCAGAGAAAAGAAAAAATACGTATACTATATTTTGCACGCCTCATAAGCGAAGCATTGAGGTGGGTAATACTGTCACTTCGCGCAAAACATCTGATTTTTCAAACTTAAAATGTCTTTATGTATCATACATTGCACTTGTAAGATAATATATACACACACATATTAAGAAAAAAACACTATTTTTAACACTCATGATATTTTGATGTCATTTTTGTTATTTAAACTAGTTAAAAAACAGTTTAAAAAAGTTCTGGACGTCCGTGTGTCTGTATGTGCGGAGGCTTTTCTTGTTAACACGATAACGACCAAAATACTTTACTAATCGAGTCTTTTTTTCTCTTACGCTTGAGTATGCTCAGGAATAGAACCCTTTCATTTTTCAGGGTCTGATTCGATTTGGTTTAATTGTTATTAAATAAACAAAAAAAAACAACTGTTCTTTATAGTTTTAGTATATCTATATATATCTTTATTTTTCTATATGAGTAAGAATTAAAAAAAATATTTACGGACCCTTTGAGGCGTGCTCTTTTGGATTTTCCAAACTTATCTTAATAATCTACCTAAAGAGCCAAAAAAACCGTATCAAAATCAGTAAATCCGTTCGGGAGCTACGATGACACAGACGGACACACAGACACACAGACAGACATAGCGTAAAATTTATAACACCCCTCTTTTAAAAATTACAGTTAGGAAGAAAGCTTTTACTGCATAATGTAACAGCATAAAAACATCATCAATAAACGGAAGCAAGAAGAAAGCTCTTCATGATTCACTTTTGCCTTTAAGAATCCCCTTACCGTAGACTTTACCATACAACCGTCTATGTTTTATTTTAAAACCACATGTCAGATTTCGGTAAAAAATTGTATCTTTAAAGAAATTCCAATTATTTAGGGTTATAATTGGTTTCCGAAACTAAAATTATGAACTGGAAAGAAAATATAAGGATGTAGAAGTTTCCTTTAATGATGATCAAAACTGATATAACACGATATTCTATTTAAAATTCATATTTTGACTGTGAAAACCAGTTATTTGCCTAGATATGTGAATTATCTTTGAAATTACAAAATTTTTGACGAAATCGGGCATATTGTTTCGGAATAAAACGTAGACTTCGTTTGTTGATGGAAAAGTGTAGTTTGGTCAAGGGGTAAGCACTCTAAGCTAGTCTACCTGGTTAGGAATGAAGACGTGATAGTGTATTTGTAATAAGTACACGAGTATATTTGCCAGTCAAATTAAAAAAAAATCCGAACTACATATTCCGACGATGTTAATTTTAACTGATATGCGTAGCGCCATCTATAACTTGCCAGGTAAATTAAAAATCCCGACTTTCAGGCGTTAAGGGGCTACCTGAATTTTGCGGGGTCCAGTGGCGCCCCCATTTGAAATGAATCATTTAAAAGAAAACGGTGATATCATACCCTAGACAACCCGTTTATAGTTGAAAATGGAAACGTTAAGCTTTTTTTTTTCCTTTCTTAACGTACCTACTTAGCTAAAATTAAGTACGCTAATAATATTACAATCTCGCCTAAACTCAGACTAATAGGTAATTTAACATTGACCTAGTTTTATATGTTATTGTCTAAGAATGTGTCCATTGGCACTTTTCTTACTGTCTCTATTAAGGGGAAGGCACTTTGTTCTTGTGTCTCTGCTGGCACGTCACTGCACTATAATTTTAATGTATTTTTTAAAACTACACTAGTTCAAAAGGTTTGGTTCTTTTGAGACGTCGCACTATGTCCGTGTTGTCGAGGAGCTGGATCGCTTCGACATTCACATGGTGAAGCAGTCTATACTCATGTGCTTCGGCGTATTTCTTGATAACTTTATCGACGGTCTGCATGTTAATGTCCCGGTGTAGATCGTCGATTCTTATATACCAGGGCGCATTCACAATGGCCTTCAGTACATTATTTTGGAAGCGTTGAATTGTTTCAATATTACTTTGTTTAGTACAGCCCCATAGCTGTATACCATAAGTCCATACTGGCATGAGGACTTGTTTATAAAGTAGTAATTTGTTATTTACTGACAACTCAGAGTTTCTTCGTTAAAATCGTTAAGCTTTAATGTGCTTACAAAAGCTTCACGTTCTCACTTTAAACTGTAAACATTAATTCATAAAATAGTTTGAAGATTTATCTAAAGTTTGGTGAAGACAAAATTTTAAATGATATCACCGTTTCCTTTCAAATGATTTATTTTCAATGGGGGCGCCACTGGTACCCGAAAAATTCAGGAATGGCCTTAACCCCCAATAAGTTTTAAACAGCTGATTCACGATGCCACAGCCAAACAGACAAACACCAGCGTCAACCTAATAACACCCCGTTAAAAAAGTAAAAAAAAAAAGTTTTATTGCTTAATGTTATTGCATGAAAATACCATTAATATAGGGGAAGCTCGAAGGAAGCTTTGCATAATTCATGCTTTCTTGCCACGTGATTAATGCTCCAACGGGTTATTGACGTCAACACTTCCATGAATCTGCTTTGTATTGGAAATCAGTGAGTTCGATGGCCCAGGGAGTCTTTATGCGTAATGGGGCAGAATGCATTTTGGGTCTTGCGGCTCTAAGCAGACAGGGGTGAACTCTAAGATAAGATGAGATGAGACAAGACGAGACGAGTCAAGACGAGACGAGACGAGACGAGACGAGACGAGACGAGACGAGACGAGACTCTTAAAGTAAAAACTCTTTTTAGACGAGTCTTATCTTAGAGTACACCCCTGTCTGCTTAGAGCCGCAAGACCCAAAATGCATTCTGCCCCATTACGCATAAAGACTCGCTGGGCCATCGAACTCACTGATTTCCAATACAAAGCAGATTCATGGAAGTCAGTACGACAATAAACTAAGTATGACAATAATCTATCATGACTAAATGAACAGAATTAATTTGGATATTTCTTAGACAAAGCTTTTAATAATGTATAAATTTAATTGTAATATTGCTAAAGTTTAATTTAATTTAACTCAACATTCCTACGCCTATATTAGGCAGAGTATGTTGCACTTGTACCTGATAACACCATTGTATTACCATATTCTAAGGAATAAATGACATCTATCTATCTATCTATCTATCTAATCAAAAGTTAAAATATTGCAGGTACAAAGGGGGGCTTATCACTAAACTGATTTCTTCTAGCCCAATGGCACAGAATTAATAATAGTATTACATACAGAACGGAAACTCGCACCGTCCCCCGCAATCTGGTGTCCCCGCAACCCCTCCCCCGTTATTGTGAGGTGTAAGCGGCAGTAAAACAGGGTTATTGGTAGTCGCACGTTGACATTACGCGAGTCACTTAGGATTATTGAATTATAATGGTGAGAAACTGCGCACATTATCATTGTTTATCCACGGAAAACAATAAATAACAAAAATTTTATAGATTTCCGAGTGATAAAAACAGGTAAGCAAAGCAACGAATTCTGTGGTGGCGACCCTGATTGTTTAACTCACACATTTGACGTGTGCACGGACGGATTGTTTCGTTTGTAGTAGTACTAGGTATATATGCTGCTCCGTTTGTATGAAGCGCCATACCTGTGCCAATGGGTAAAGAAGACTATAGAAGCACCTAAAATAACACTTTATGCGTAAACTAGACTATATTATATACTTTTTTCATGTCAAACTAAATAAGACTTTATCATCATGAGTTAGTGCTCAATGTTGCTTGACACTGAAACGCAGATAGGCAGTAACGTCCGTCTTGAATACCGCTCTTGGACTAACTACCCAGATCCTAGGAACGTAAGACTCAAAGGCCAAGGCCTTTAACTTCATGTAGGCAAGAAGGTGAATGAAGGAATCAAAATACAGAAGGTTAGCCGCATCGCCTATTAACATGATTCGAATTTTCGCCCATTCCCTCAATCGGCTCTTACGACCTGCTCGGGAAGAGAAGCATGTGGTACATTCTAAGTTTTTTCTTTTCTCCAACACCAGCATGGAAGATATTTAAGCATATATTCTGACTGTTGAAAACTAATAGGTTGGGGAAAAAGTCTTTTCGCATTTTATACATTTTTTAATATAGTTTATTTACATTTAACTAAAGTATGTAGGTACCATTTTGTTAGATAACTTTTTGCCATCTTATAGGTAGGGACATGATCCCATTGCTATAGAAATTTTGGGGCTTCTGATCCAAAAACTGCGTCAAGTAGTTTTGGCAGTCCTCTCGTGATGTTAACCTAGCACTGCCTAAAGAATTCTGAAGAGACCGAAACAGGTGGAAATCTGAAGGTGCCAGGTCAGGACTATACGGCGGATGCATTAACACCTCCCAGCCAAACTCTCTTAATTTTTGCTGAGTGGTTAAAGATATGTGAGGTCTAGCGTTATCATGATGAAAAACCACACCCATTCTGTTGATTAATTCCGGCCGCTTTCTCTCAACTTCTTGCTTTAATCTTATCAGTTGTTCGCAGTAGAGTTCTGGATCGATGGTCCTGCCCGGTGGTAACAGCTCATAATGAATAATGCCCTTCCAATCCCACCACACATACAGCATCACCTTGTTGCGAGTTAACCCGGATTTCGCCACAGTCTGTGAAGCCTGACCGGCCTTTGACCATGACCTTTTTCACACGTTCTTGTCGTACGTGATCCACTTTTCGTCACCAGTTATCAATTTCTTCAAAAATGGTTCGGTCTCATTACGTCGTAACAAAGAATCACAAATGAGTACACGGTTCATTAGGTTTCTTTCAGAGAGCTCGTGAGGTACCCAAACATCGAGCTTTTTTGTGTACCCATTTTTTTTCAAATGCGCCAAAACTGTTTTGTGGTCAATTCCCAGTTTTTCAGCTACGTCGTAACTACTGATATGCCGATCTTGCTTCACTTTTTCAAAAATAGCATCCATTTTATCCGTAACAGGGCGACCAGAGCGACGTGCATCTTTGACATCAAAATTTTCGGATTGAAAACGCTTAAACCAAATTTGTGCTACTCTCACAGACACTGTACTAGGTCCATAAACATCGCAAATTTTTTCCGCGGCTTGCGTTGCATTTATACCTTTTTGGTATTAAAATTTTAAAATGTATCTAATTTCTTTAATAGATTCACTCATCTTGACGGTAAGAAAAACAAATGAACATCACGCATTTTCCTAATTTGAATTTGGAATTATCTTCTTTAAAATTTAAACTTTTAAATGTTACTAAAACCAGCCAGGTACAAATAGTATAGCCTAAGTAGTTTTATTAAAAGTTCATACATACTATATGCGAAAAGACTTTTTCCCCAACCTAATAGTTAAAATTCATACAACGAGGCAATGCCGCCAGTCTCCTGTACCCTGCACTGCGACCGTAGCGATCTGGCGTCTATTTCTTATATGTTCTATTTATAGTAAGATTATTTTAGTTTATAGTTTTATTTTCATTTAGTTAGGTAATTTAGTTTTTTATTAAAATAAATTATTTATTTATTCTTGTACATTTATTTGCAGTAAATATAATAGTTAAAATTAAATGTACATTTTTTTTTCTCAATAATCCGACTAGACGTTTCAAAATAAATACTAGAGTACCTTTGTATAGAAAAGGGTAAAGGATACCCTAGTGTAAAGTACTTTGTGAAGGGTAATGGCGTTTTTAGGTACAGTTATATAAGCACTGTCAATAACCCTTGCAAAAAGCATTAATCATAGCGTAAGGAACATGAATTATTCAATATCTATCTCCACTGCGAATGTCAAATAGACTGCGATGAAATATGAGCAGGAGGAAACTGGATCGACGGGAAATGATAGCACTACTGTGATTTGAATAATATTTCCCGTAATCAAAGTTCATTTGCCAGGGAAATTAAGAAAAACTCGACGGCATTATGTTGTGATGAGTGGCGGAACTAATTTTTCGTACCACTTGCTCAAAAAAGTCACATTCTATAGCACAAAAAGCGAACATAATAATCATCATCATCATCATCATCATTTCAGCCGCATAGCGTCCACATAATAATAGTCATTTTCAATCTGATAAAAGCAGGGAAAGAAAAATGTACTGAATTTCATTCAGCCTCTAGACCAAGAATGTAAACAGGGAAAGAAAATTGTACTGAATTTCATTCATCCTCTAGGGGGAGAATGTGGTATAAGTTTGGAATACTTACCGAAATGTATATTGAACTAAAAATGACTGAAATCATTTCTATATTGTTAAGCGTAAAAAAATAACGATTTTGAATCGACAACATGTATCCGCAAAATCCACAAAACCACTTAAATTTCATAAAATAAACAACTAAATCTTTTTTTTTCTTTTCTTGATTATGGCGGTCAAACTTCGTTGAAGCTTATTTTGCCAGTGTCTAGTAATAACTCTTCTTTATTCCTAATCCTAAACCCTTAACTACACAATCAAAGGTTGGTATAGGTCCTTTGATTGCTTCACGGGAGCTTCTGGCGACAAATCTATACGAGTCCACTGGTTTTCCTAGGCGATTAAGTGGCGGACGGCGCCCAAAGCCGCCCACCGCAGTCCGCAAATAAATATCACTACAACCGCACTATGATTGTCCACTTTAAACATTTCACATATTGTCCATGAGAATGAGCATTTATAACACCAAACTACACCAATTTCATATTATAAAGTCCACTAGAATCAATTTGCAAAACAATTTAAAGCAAACTCCAACTGGACCCCTTGACTTCCCGCCAAAAACTCCAACAACTAAATCTAGCCATGTTCTTGTTTGTTTTTTTTTTATAAATTAATTTACGGCTCTGGATACTAGTACTAGTCCCTTAGAGACCATCTTCATTTATCTCTTCTTTAATCCGAATCCTAACCCTAACTATACAATCGAAGGTTGGTATAGGTCCTTTGATTGCTTCAAGGGAGTCCACTGGTTTTAATAGCCGATTGAGTGGTTTCAACTGAACCCCTTGACTTCCCGCCAAAAGCTCCCGTTATTGTTTGTTTACACCAGCTGTTTAGTTTTCCAAAAAGAAAAAGCAAAAGGCCATTTGCGTCAAACACATACAGCCTAGTTTTCTGTGTACTTATATTTATTTACAACGTAAAGCATATTGTATTTTTTAAGTATCTGGGTATAAATTAATTAATAAATGCTTATCCCTTGTTATTATTGTCTTTATTTTTTCGCAAATGGTACGAAAGCTGTCTTAGTCTTGGGTGAACTTAAATCCGTCGCTACACTCAGGACTCGTCCTAAATCCCTCGCTTCGCTCGTGATTTAAGTATTTAACACCCTCGCTTCGCTCGGAAGTAAACCTCGAGTCCTTCGTTGCGCTCGCGATTTAAGTCGTCACCCGCGACAGAAGACACTGCTTTATCCCCTTGGTTAATAATCTACTATTCCATATAATCAGATGTTACGTGTAATTGTTGTTCTCGCCTACAGTTCGCATCTCTTAACCGATTCTCGTGAAATTTTGTGTAAAGAATAGAAAATTATATATAATCTTTTTTTCGAATCAGGTTTTCGAAATTTTTCAAAACGGCGGAAATGTGGGCATTGAAAACTTTATAAATATCATATTTTAGCCATTTCGAAAAATGTCTTTTTACTTTTTTGTTGGTATTAGATACAACTTTATTTCTGAACACAAACCCGTGTTTAATACCTAGTTATGACATCTTGCGTTAGTTTTAATAATGTAAAGAAATTAGTAACACAAATTAATACGGCATTAATTAACAAGAGGTGAACATTTTGCTACATCCTCATATTCCTAACTTGCTCATTTCATATATTAATTAACCAATAAACAGGAGAAAATCCCACTTTATTACAGCGACTGAAATTAAATTTGATGGTTGAAGCTTACGCTTTAGGTGATACTTTTGGCCTTGTAAGCGGACCTTTATTGTGATTATAAGTAATGTGATGCTCGTTTCGTATTACAGTTTAGTACCTGGGCGACCAAGCTTTGCTCGATTACATCTCAAACAATAACTACATTTTTTTAAACTTGTCTAAAAACAATACAAAATAAAAAATATATATAAATTTGAACATAAAAAAAAGTTAGTCACCGAGTGGGATTCAAACCTGTAATACTCTTTCTAGCGGTCTGCATCATAAACCGTTGAGCCAAGATGGATGGCGGCCGGCGCGACGAAATTAGCAATCATATTCTGCGTGGAAAGAAAAACGTATGAAAACTCGAAAACACGCGTTTTCCCGAACATAAGACTAATCTAGATCGATTGTTTACCCCCGAAAACCCCCATATACCAATTTTCTGCGACATCGTTAGAGCCGAGATCACAGAAATTTATAAATATATAAATAAATATACAAGAATTGCTCGTTTAAAGGTATAAGATTTGCCGGGGAAATTAAAAATTCCCCCCGACTTTCCATATTTTCATATGTAAACGCCATCTAGTGATGGGCGGAGAAACTAAATAGTAGAACTTATATCCGTGGCGCCATCTATGATTTACCAGACAACGTACAAAAATCTCGACTTTCAAACGCCCTTAATAACTTTTAAACGGCTGAACCGCTTCATAGCTAAGAAGGCAAATTGCTAAAGGGTACGTAAAAAAACCGCATCAAAATTGGTCCATCTGTTTGATCGCTACGATGACACAGACAGACAGATAGATAGACAAACAGTCATTCAGACAGACGACGGACCGATAGACGTTAGCGTCATACACATTCCTTTTTAGTTGGGGTTTATAAAACAGACTAGCTAAAAAATACTAGGTCCAAAAAATATAACTTTTTAATTCCATCATTAGATTATCCAAACGAAATGGAGCTATGCTTTTTCGTTCACTTAGCAAATTAGTAGATTTACAAAGTATAGCGAATCGAAGTTTTAGAGTGGGAGTAAATTACGTCACTGTATAGTGAAAATTGTATATGATCGTGACGTCTTGCGAAATTTGAATGCGCTGTATCTAAGTACAAGTACAATATTTTTTAATAATTTACCTACTTTAATACATTTTAAGTCATATTGGCCCATGGTTAAAAAAATATTGTGCTGACTTACTGACTTATTGTCCTAGTCCTATGTCCCCTGAGTGGGACAGAGGGCAGTTACAGTACTTTTCCATCTCGTTCTATTTCTCGTTATATTTTTATGGTTCCGTACGCAATGGGTAAAACCAGATTCTGTTATGAAGACTCCCTGTTCGTCAGTCTGTCTTTTTGACCAGGTTGCATCTCAAGTGTGAATATATTTTTTTATGTTTATGCTTTTTTGATAGTTGCATAAACTATGTGCCGTATCTAGGATCAATACCTATATTGCAACACTGAACTAAGGGGAAATTTTACAGCAAAAACTAGCAATATTTTCTCATGTTTATGCTCATTTAAGTCCCTGTAGTTGACGGTGGCTCGTATTAACCTAATTAAACTTTGCGTAGACTGCAGTAGAGCACGTTATCACGAAATAAAGAGAGTATAGAACACATGCTTTATATAACGTTGGCACTGGTTAACGCTAAAGATAGTATAGAACACATGCTTTATATAACGTTGGCACTGGTTAACGCTAAAGAGAGTATAGAACACATGCTTTATATAACGTTAGCACTGGTTAACGCTAAAGAGAGTATAGAACACATGCTTTATATAACGTTGGCACTGGTTAACGCTAAAAAGAGTATAGAACACATGCTTTATACACCGTTTGCGCATTGTAACGCTAAAGAGCTAGATGGCCCGCAAGAGTGCGCATTATTAGCGCTTTCGCAAACAAAGCGACACCGGGCGTGGTTCACAGTTGGATGGGTGACCACAAGTGGCATACAAAGTTTTCGAGCTTGTTTCGGAAGGCACGTTTAAGCCGTTGGTCCCGGCTTTCATAATTCTATGGCAGTCGTCAAGCTATGTCAGATGCCTTAAGGCAGCTTTAAAAATTTAACACCAGAGATGGCTGTTTACAAAGACGAAAAAAAATGCTAATGAGAGTATAGAGCACATGCTTTATATACCGCTTGCACTAACGCTAAAAAGAGTATAAAACAATTGCTTTATACAACGTTTGCGCTTTGCTAAAAAGAGTATACCTCTACAGCTGACACATGCATTATACACCGATTGCACTATGAAATGCTGAAGAGAGTATAGAACACATGCTTTGTACACTGTTTACACATTGCAACGCACGACTAAGTATGTATCAACGTGAGAGAGATCATACTGTTACAATTCTTAAAATAATATAATTTTTTTTGGTTGGTTCAGAGGTTGATGCCATATATTTTATTTACTTAATGTACATATGGTGAACTGTACACCTTTTTTCTGTACCTACAAAAGGATCTTTACAAAAGATATAGCATGATAAATAAAAATAACCTGCATACATTTAAAAGTCAAACTTCCATACTCTAAATATTTTCAGATGTTACAGGTTCATTCAAAGCATCATAGCTCTCATAGCTATGTTGCAGTTTAATTTTCTGGCGAATAAACATTTGCTACAATTTTGTCCTAAAATGTAACATGAAATGTTCTGATAGCGGGTTTCATGTAAAACTGCATAGTTTTGCATTTAGGTTGTTACATAATCATCATCATTTAGTCTATTCTTTTAGTCTCCACTGCAAGAGCACCTTCTGTAATCTACCAGAGCCATACTTGGCCAGACCAGCCAGATAATTCAGCCTATACTTTTGACGCTGGCCAAACATGTTGAAGAAGCTTACTATTGTTTAAGTACAAGCTTTGTTTAGTTTGCTAGATTTCCCAAGTTGCTTTCTACGTTATCCACGGGTGTGTTCCCATTCTGCTGGGAACCTCGGTATTCAATCCAGAATTAGAATCTAATTAAATAAGGAATTAAACCAGACCCAAACCTATTTTCAACCAAATCTAAATTAAATCTCAGATCCATAAAACCATTTTCAATCAACATTCCTACAAAGACGATAAAAGCCACAATAATGGACAATTAAAATCAAAATATCCCATTGTTTGGGAGTCTATGTAGATGAAGACAGAACAAAAGGGTCGATAGGACCAGTTTGGAAGTCACTGTCAAAACACAAACAAACTTGATGTCTTAATTGGTTTTATATAAAAAGGCCTCCAAATATAAAAATAAATTTTTAGAAAAAAGAATTAATAAAATGTGTTTTCTAAATTCTCCTCTCTGCAATGTGTTTTCCCACACAAAACGAGACTTGAAAATTCTGGCCTAGTTGCGAAAGATTGCCCTAGAGGGAAGTAAGAAGTAAGAAAATGTTTTTAAGTGGAACTGGACACCTGGCTAGAAGTAACGATGGTAGGTGGAGTAAGGCCGCCATATAATGTATTTGAGATCCTCATAATAAGTCCTTTCATTGGATACATGACACAAAGAAGTTAGCAAAACTAACCATAATCCTTATTTAAAAAAAAGATTTATTTACTTTGCACGTCTTTATTTAGATTACCTTCACCATCCTACCAATTTTCTCTTGATTTGGCCTAGTAGATTCGGAGCACAGATTGACGGAAGGACAGACGCATGAGTGATCCTATAAGAATTCCGTTTTTCTATTTTTTGTACGGAACCCTAAAGAATATATATTTGTAATAATTACTAGTTTCATCATTAACCGTATTTTATTTACGCATAAAAGTAAACTGCGCAAAATTGGACCTACCTGACTAATAAATACTTTTTTTATGTTAGAGAATAAGTATTCCTACGCAAAACTGTTAGCGCGAAAATAATTACTTGGAAGTAAAACGATTCTGCTAATATTGAAGAACCAAATTTTATATGAAACGTTTCATCTAATAATAACTTTAATTATTCCAGTAGGTCGCAGTTGCCTGGAAATGTTATAATAACTAAAGCACTTTATTATTCCTTTTGCATTAATAATTAATGTGGACCTAAATTAAATTGGCTGTGAGCGAATTTTTTTTTGTTTCATTAATGAAAATTTGTCAAGGGTGTTTATTAGTTGAGAGATAATTGAAGTTAGATGAAAAGTTTTCAAATTAACGTGATTTACAAAATGAGCGGTAAAACTATCGAATTTTTACAAATCTTTGTGGGCCATATGGCGATGGTATATATATATATATATGTCGCAGTTGAATTGTATAATCCGCTGTTATTCAAAAACTCTAGCTGTTTGGCATTACAGCTCGGTTTTGTAATATAGCTGAAAATCATTCAGCTAGATCGTCCAATGTGTTACGTTTACCAAACTAGCTAACGTAAGATTGTGGAACGATTAGTTCGGAATTCTGCCACTTGTGGGTCTTGTGGCTTGTGAAGTGTCAGTGTCATAACAACAAATATGGCCTCCCATAAAGTAAATTCTTCGCCGCGTTCCGGGACTAAGCTGTTTTTATCGAAAGGCATCGTTTGTGATTTCGGAGTGCCAAAGATTGAAAAGAATAAAGCAGAACTTTATCTTGGATCCCATATTGTAATTTCCGCCTTCCGGCAATATGGAAAATTCACGTGGATCAATTGCCGTAAGAAATGGCTGCGCCTTTGAGTTGTCGGGTTTACAAAATTTCTAATCCAATTGCATCGAGCTGATTATCATTCTTCATTGGTGTTTTATGATGTTGGAGACTGAATTATTTAGTAAAGAGTTGAATTGAGGTTTTATTTCCATCCCACGAGTACCTAATATAAAAATAATAAACAACAACTATTGTCTCCTCATATATTATTTCGTTTGGTAACACAGTTTTATTCGATAATGGTAACCCTGTATGCCATCTTAATGCTAGCTGTTTACGCTAGCTGTTTACGTAATTACGTAACTCATTGACAATCGAGCTGAACTATTTTCAGCTGTTTTACAAAACCGAGCTGTATTGCCAAACAGCTAGAGTTTTTGAATAACAACGGATTATACAATTCAACTGCGACATATACATATGTATATTGTGTGTGCATATTAAGAAACCTATTCAAGATCTATTATATCTTTAATCGGAACATCATAAAATTGGTAGTCAATAGCTGAATAAAAAAATATTTATGAAACCGCTACCTAAAGGTATTTGCTAAATACTGGATATTTTCATTACCATCGATCTAAATAATCGGCCAAGTGTAAATCCGACTCGCTCATAAAGAATTCAGTGCTATCTATAAAAATTACATTTGTCCCTTAAATATTTGTTTTATTCTATTTTTAGTATTTACTAGCTGGTGCCCGCGACTTAGTCTGAGCAGTATCTTTAAAAATTGTAGCCTATGTGTTATTCAGATGTATAAGTTATTGTAAACATATAAATTATTGTGAGTTTTATTAAAATCTATTCAGTAGTTTTTACGTGAAAGAGTAACAAACATCCATCCATCCATCCATACTTACAAACTTTCGCGTTTATACTATTGGTAGGATTGTCAAAGCGGTAATAGAAAAAGGTAGGTCATCTGTGAAAATTTCAACTGTATAACTATCACAGTTCATGAGATACAGCCTAGTGATAGGCAGACGAACGGACAGACAGACGGACAGACGAACGGCGGTATCTTAGTAATAGGGTCCCGTTTTTACTCTTTGGGTACGGAACCCTAAAAATGCTATTGGGTCTTACGGCCTTGAGTTCTATCTACTTAGAGCCGCAAGCCGGGCTTTCTCTTGTTACTAGCATATAAAACCATTAACCACGTGATCCAAATAAGCCAGTTCTAATAAAACAGTTTCGAATTAGGAAATGGTCAGTAACTTTGAAATAATAACCAGAATGTTATGGGTAGCGTCACGCAATGTGTCGCTGACACGCACGGCAAGTGTTAAAAGGGTAAATTTAGAAGTATATAAACGTGACCTTATTATGTCTATCAAATGTCACTAAGTCTGTCCGTCGATGTCGAAAGGCGACTAAGGAAATACAAGCTAAACAAAGCTTGTAAACATCAGAGACCTCTCCGACCCGTCTAGCCAGCGAGGAGAGTGTAGGCCAAATCCTCTGGCTGCTCAGACCAATTATGACTCTAGTAGTACAGAGAGGGTCGTGCTCCTGTAGTGGAGACCAAAAAGATCTAATGATGATGTTGAAATATCATCAACATCATAATGTAAGAGCGGTTTTTTTTTAATTTATTTAATTTATTGCACTAAAAAATCTTAAGCGTATAGTACAAAATCTTCAAAAAAAAATAGTACACAAAAACGACGGGTTGCACTCTGGGAGTGCCGGCAGAAGTGAAAACTTGAATATTAACGTTGTGCATTTTTGATATTTTGGAATGGTTAGGGAATAATTTTGCACGAATTGCTTTAATTATCAGTATAAAATATTTCAAATCTTTTCTGAACCACAGTCTGTCACAAATGTCACAAGCATGACCAAATTCATTTTCAACAAAATCATTTTCAAATACACAGCAGTATGGCCACTACACAGACGGTCGAGCCATCAGCTGTCACCATCCATGGATGCGCGTAGCACGCTGTAACATAAACACACACGAAAATTCGCGCAAGCGCCCTGCGCCGTCTTACGAATTTTCGATCAGGTCACGTGTCCTGACGCGAGTTTAAAATTTTTTACCCATTCCAAAAAAAGTGCACAACGTCGCTAAAGAAGTTTTCACTTCAAAAAAAGGTGATCTGTTCGGCGCAGACAAAAGGAGGCTTATGCCCAGCAGTGGGTTGTTGAGAGCTGACGATGATGATAATGATGATCTTGTTGGTAAAGTTTCTTCTATTCTATTCTGTTTTCCGCCAATCTTGACGTCTTGATACGACGACGCTGCTGTCACCTTTTCCTTGATTTTTATTTTATTTATTTATTTTTTTTTGTTCATCGAATACAAATTGTACAGAACAATAGGCGAACTTAACGCTAGAAGCGTTGTCTACCAGTCAACCTTTGGGTTATGCAGATAGTCTAAATGTGGGTAAGCTTTGCAAGATAAAAATAGTACATAAAAAATAAAGAAGTAAACGATACATATCTTCTTCTTCTTCTTCTTATATTTAAGAGCTGGGCTCTTGTCGGTGGAGTGCTTTCCATGTCTCTCTTCCTTCTGCTAAGTTCTTAACCTCTTTATTTGTTTTCACGTTTAATTTTTTTTTTATTTGGTCTTAAACTTTAAACGATAAATATAATTATATATATTTTCCATATACATATATACACCCATACATATTTAAATAATATATAAATACATACATAAATACATTACCTATTTTTATACACATATATAAATAAATAATTAAATAAGTGCAGCAATTTTTAAATCAACTGTTATAGATCGGCCAAGAAGTGTTTAAACACCCATGCCTTAAAGCTAGCGCGACTAGGATCAGTTCGAATGGTCTCAGAAATCGCGTTCCAGAGTCTTAATGCCGTAATGGCGTATTAATCAGCGACTGGTATTATTATTATTAACCGACTTTTAAAATAGCAACATCATCATCATTTCAGCCGCATAACTTCCACTGCTAGACACAGGCCTCGCCGTTTTTTGTTTAAAAGGGTATGCTTGCAAGGTACTCCCCTAGAAATTTTATCAAAATCGGTAGAGTAGTTTGGGGGTGAAGTAGGTTTTTAGTTTTGAAAAATTATATTGGTTGATCTCTTTGTGTTTTCAGAATTATTATTCGGATATAAATTTCGGTGTTTCGCTGCATTAAATAATATATGTATCTATGTAATCTCACGTAAAGCAGTATTTACAAAGCTTCAACCAAACCCTGGTATTACACAGAAGCCGCATATTTACTCATTTACCGCATAAATGTTGATTTTCCTGCAAAATATTACTAAAATATTTCGCCAAAGGACCGCATGGCGGGTTCACCCACGCGCGTTAATATAGTAAATATTTCCACCGGGTTTACAAGAAACTAAATTATTATAGCCAGTGTTACGTATCCTAATGAAACTATTCAGAGTAAACTATAAAATTCTTGATTAAATTATGAGAGCTTTATTAAAAGAAATTTTGTATTTTTCAGCTGGAACAAGAAAAATGGAAGAGAGTTTAAAAATAACAGCTTTTTATCTTTCATATAGATTTTACAGTCAACTATATATTCCTAATAGTAAAAAGTCCATTAACAAGCATTTATAAAACCAAACTACATAAATCTTATACCTTTAGACGAGCAATTCTTGTATATTTATTTATTTATACGTATATAAATTTCTGTGATCTCGAAAACGGCTCCAACGATTTTGCTGAAAATTGGTATATCGTTTTCGGGGGTAAACAATCGATCTAGATTAGTCTTATGTTTGGGAAAACGCGTGTTTTCCAGTTTTCATGCGTTTTTCTTTTCACGTAGAATATGGTTGCTAATTTCGTCGCACCGGCCGCTAAGAGTGTTACGGGTTCGAATCCCATTCGGTGACTTACTTTTTTTTTTTATGTTCAAGTTTATATATAATTTTTTATTTTGTATTGTTTTTAGACAAGTTTAAAAAAAAAGATTAATGTTTGAGATGTAACCGAGCAAAGCTCGGTCGCCCAGGTACTTTCATATTATAAAGGCCACTAGAATCAATTTGCAAAATAATTTAAAGCAAACTCCAACTGAACCCCTTGACTTCTCGCCAAAAACTCTCTAACATTACTTTGTAACTGTTTTTTTTGTCATTAGTATGTACAAAATTATTCTTTTTTACGAGTCAGTCTCCAATCTAAGTGTTGACCTCGCCTGGCATTACTTAACATACGCAAGGGCTAGTAATGCGTTTAGACCATTGAGCTTTATATTAACGACCTTACATATTTCTAGTTCAAACACTTCACCTATCTATGCACATCGATCCAGTGCCATATAAAAACCAGTTCCGACTTATGTAAATAAATCCGTTTTTTAGTAGTTTACTCTGCTTCCGTGGTGTAGTGGTTAGAGCGTTCGGCTCATACCCGGAGGTCGTGGGTTCGATTCCCCGCGGGGACAACTACTTTGTGTTATTGTCCTAGTTTGGTTAGGACATTGTAGGATGATCACCTGATTGTCTGATAAGTAAGATGAACCGTGCTTCGGAGGGCACGTTAAGCCGTCGGTCCCGGTCACTGTTTTTGACATTGGTCGTTGCCTTAAACAATGTCAGAGGCCTTTAAGGCGGTTTAAAAACTCTGACACTAGTGTTAGACACTAACACACACGATGAGAAGAAGAGTAGTTTACACTGTCCCACTGTTGGGAAAAGGCCACCCCTCTAGTACGCCTGGAATCTGGCGCAATGAATTGCCGTTTTGTTAAAAAGCGCCATCAAATGAATCCGTATCCTGCTAATATTATAAATGCGAAAGGGAGTGTGTATATTTGTTTGTTACCTCTTCACGCTTAAACTAAACTACTGAACCGATTTTAATGCAATTTGGTATGGATATAGATTGAGACTCAGGGAAGGCCATAAAGTACTCTTTATCTCGAAATTTCCACGGGGAGCGAAGTCTGCGGGTACACCTAGTCTCTCTCTCTCTCATCTGAGCGTTTTCCCAGTTGCATCCTCAGTTGCAATGCTGAGAAGCCCGGGGTCCGCTTTCCGACTTTTTCTTTTCCACTTCGCACGGTCTTGAGCATCCTTGGTTGTAAGACGATTAGCACGCATATCATCCTTGACGACGTCAAGCCAGCACTTCTTGGGTCTACCACGCTTGCCGGGCCCCGGTGGAGGCGGCATGGCTATACATTTGTTTCCCACGTAACTTGCGGGTACACCTAGTAGCTATCTAAAATTAAACATCACAAAGCGAAATTCGAGAAACTTGAAATTGGCCAAAATCCACAAGCAACAAATTTGCATCAAGTATCTCCTAAATATCAGTTAACAGAAAACCGTATTCGATAAATCAATCAAACCCCGGTGAAAGCCAAACAATTTCCATTGAAATTTGAAACAAGCTTAAACCTCCTAAAGTTGTACTAGCTTTCTGAGAATAGCAAACTTTGCCGGTGGAATTATTTTGATAAGCCATTAGGCAATAACTCCATGTGTGAGTTAAAGAAAAACAATATTAATTCTATAAAAAAAAAAAACAAGATTATTCGCCAGACAAATTGAAACAGTGCTATTTCAAGCGTTCACCCCCAATAACTTTTTAACCGTTAAATAAAAAACAACCCGGAAAAGTCAACTTTAAAAAAAATGCATCGAAATCGGCCTATTCGTTTAGGCGCTACGATGCCACAGATCTCTCTTTTTTGTCGGGAGTTTAAAAGCGCTGGCTTTGAAGGAGCTTGGACCCGTGAGGATCATAAACTTTCGTCGTCAAGGACGATATGCTTCCTTCCAAGGATGTAGACCGTCCGAAGTGGGGAAGAAGCTTCACAGGCATTAGAGCCGTGAAACTGAGAATGCGCTGAGATGAGAGAAAGGTAATAAATGCATTCTCAAAAACCGGGGTGACAGGCAGCTAGTAATAGATTTATAGGTTAGATTATAAAAAAATATTGTACATGTATTTTTCCTTTTCTCTGAGAAACAAAAAATGCCAAAGATGCAGCGCATGGCTAGGTATGGTATTTACTTACATAACGGTGACGTCGCAAGTCCCCATTCCGAAACTTTGATGCTCCGATCTTTGTGAATTTGTACTTTTTTACTAAACTGAAAAATATAATCCATTATTTTGGGTTAATCTCAAAGACGGACTAATTACAATTACTACTGACCCTGTCGTCAACATTAATATAAAGGAATAAGAACTTAGGATACAAAAGAAACAGCATATGCATTAACAAACAATAAGATATTATTAGATTAATACACATACCGTTTCCATATAATATACATACCTACATAATATCCAATTTAAAATTCCTTACAAGAAAACGTTCGTGACTGAAATTACGCTTATAAAATTACGGCAAACATGTAAGGTAATAGTTTTTCGTACCCCTAATTTTATGAGCATGTACTTGTTACAAAATGCTGTTTCATGCTTCTCATGTTTTGTAATATTTAAGGCTTGTATTTCAAGTATATTTTCAGCTTTGATTCTATTATTAAGGGTCCTCCCCGCGCTAACGACCTTGAAAACACAAAAAAATTAATTTCTCTTTCTGTATGTGAGATTATCAGAAACTCTCGTTAGAACCTCGAAAATCATTGAAATAAAATACCCTGAATTTTCCTTTGCAAAAAATACTAAAAACGGCCATTTTTGACTCTTTTTGTAAAGGTTTCTAAACCGGATAGTATTTCAAAGACTTTCGAGGTTCTAATGAAACTTCAGGATACTAGCTAAAAAGTTGTACGAGGGTTTCTAATAATCTCACTTACAGAAAGAGAAATTAATTTTTTTGTGTTTTCAAGGTCGCTAGCGCAGGGAGGCGCCTTAAGATTGTTTATGTAAGGGATATATGAGTAAGCATAATTCGAACCACGGGCTACTAAATCGTACTGATCCTATAAATGCGAAAGTGAGTTTGTTTTGTTTGTTTGTTACCACTTCACGCTTTAACCACTGAACCTAAATAAGATGAAATTTGTTATGGATATAGTTTGATATCCAGGCAAGGATAAAATATAGTTTTTATCTCGAAATTCCCACGGGGAGCGAAGCCCACGGACATAGCTAGTTGTAGTATAATGAAATTAAAATATCAGTCAACAAGTTTATTCGCCAGGCAAATAAAAAAGACACCCCGACTTTCAATAGTTTCATATGTAAACGCCATCTAGTGATGAGCGTAGGAACTATATAGTAGAAGTTATATTCACAGCGCTATCTATTATCAGCCAGACAAACTACAAAATACCCGATGTTCAAGCGTTAACCCCGTAACTTTTAAACAGTTCAATCGATTTTCATTGAACATAGCTCAGAATCACCACAAGGGTATTTGCTTTTACGTTAAAAAGTCCGTGGTTCGATTTATTACGCATGTATGCACTACGCACTTCATTATTACTTGACCTTCTTCTCAGAGCTCTTGTCTGTGGACCACTAAATTCCCTCTACCTTGACTTAACTTGTGCTCTCAATTATTCACACTCTTAATTACCTCCGATCCTACGGTTATAACTAAACTTTGGATGTCGGCGATAACTTAAAGCTGTCGATTGAGGGAGATGGGTATTTACTTTTGCATTTTTATCTCTAAAGGCCACCCTTAGCATGGACTCTTGGTATGATGGTTAGCGTGGAGTTGGAATTAGGAAATCTTCTTTTTGTTTCGGGTTAAAAAGAATATTAGGGAATCAAAAATCATTGATGTATTGCCAACATGAAGTTAAAGGATAATGCCAATCCGCTAGATGACAATATGTAAAATCAGACACTTATTTTTCTAAATGTGAGTTAGTAATAGTGAGTTGTATGGAGTAAAAACGTATGACATTAATTGACGAGTCAAATAGCGCTCTTAATATCAGTTCTTCTACATTGATAAATGAAAATGGATATGATCAACGAATAGTGACACTATTTTGTTAAGTTTTATTTTATCATGATAATGAAACTTCTACTTAATTTTTTGTTTTTCCCACACCATTATAGTGTTCTGTGAAAATAGTTTATTATATGGATAATATTTATTTATTTATTTAACCTTTACATATTGTACAAAATACAATTTGTATGGCACAATAGGCGGACTTAATGCTAAAAGCATTATCTAACAGTCAACCTTTGGGTTGTTAGAGAAGTTTACGAGGATGTAAAACAATGGGATAAATAAAAGAGAGTGGATTGGGTAATTCAAATAAATATTTTAATTACTACATATTATTTTAATATATAATAAAATATTATAACAAGAAGTCTAGTCAAGTATATCAATAGTAATTTGGAAGTTCATTATTACTTGACCTTTTGTTCTCAATTACTCAAGTTCGTAATTACCTCCGATTCTACGGTTATAACTAAAGTTTGGATCTAGAGATTAATTGAAGCTGTTGATTGAGGGAGATACCACCCTTAGCATGATGGTTAGCGTGGAGTTGGAATTAGGAAATCTTCTTTTTGTCTTGTATCAAGAAGAGGATTATAGGGAATCAAAAATCATTGATGGGTTGCCAAACTTGCCAATCCGATAGACGACAATATGTCAAATCTACACTTTTTTCTAAATGTCAAGGCAAACATTTTCTGTGAGATTTATTGTCAAAAGTGTGACGTCATGTTTTTTTGGAGGCAAATAACGCTCTTTATATCAGTTTTTTGCAACGAAAAGTGACAATATTAAATGAAATTTATTTTATCATCATCATCATTTTAACCGCATAACTTCCACTGCTGGTCATAGCTATATTGCTAATGATATTGTGTAGATATTTCTTTGAATTCTTATGCTGAGTAAGACTTCTGTACGTATGTACTCGTACTTATTTTGTGTGGTACTGGTAAATCATAGCGTGAGTATACTAGTACTAATTCCGTGAAAATAGTTTATATGGATGATATTATAACAAGAAGTCTAGTCAAGTATCATCATCATCATCTTCGTCGCCTTATCCCTATTTGGGGTCGGCTCTGTATGTCAACTCTCTCCACAGTTTTCTATCATTAACCATATTTGTACTAACCCCCCTCTCCTCCATGTCCCGCCTTACACATTCCCCCCACGTCTTTTTAGGTTGTCCTCTATCTTTGTGGCCATCTACCTTTAAGCTAACCATTTTATTTGCCAGATGTTCGGCATCTCACCTAACCACCACCGTTTAACATGGTACGGCCATGTCAAGCATGGCCGTACCATGTTAAACGGTGGCTTTGCTTTTTTAAGTCTAGTCAAGTATATCAATAGTAATTTGGAAGTTCATTATTACTTGACCTTATGTTCTCAATTATTCAAGTTCGTAATTACCTCCGATTCTACGGTTATAACTAAAGTTTGGATCTAGCGATTAATTGAAGCTGTTGATTGAGGGCTGAATTAAAGAGCGATGTCTTTAGTAATTAAGATTGAAGATAGGCTATTAAAGTCCAGCTATTGTTGAAATGCTAAAACGAGGTCTAAAAACGAAGCAACTAAATGCTAATTCGCATCAATCATTTTACTATGCTGGTTTTGGAACACAAGGAAAAAACAGTAAGTAAAAAAGTTGCGTCGTAATAAGAGTACCTAACAAAAAAGTTTTGACGTTTGAACATTTTTCGAAATATGAATGAAAAGAATGAAAAATGTTTTTTTTTTAAAGTTTTCAACCTGCTTATATCAGCAATTTTGAAAAATTTATACTAAAGATTATTTTATCGACAGTGTAATAATCGAAGCCGACAAGAAAAATTATGTAATTTTCGATTTTTATTCGAAGCTGAAATGGAAATATCAACTAAAGAATCTTTGTAATAAACAAACACACATAAATTCACTTCCACTGCTCTTGGCGAGGTTCCAATTTACTGTTATCTCCTTAACCCAAACTTAATGTACGACACATATTGAATACTTATAGGTCTAACAAAATATACTGAAACTATTTTAAGAGTGAATTCAGTCCGTGATAGTGAACAACTTTCTCCAAGAACATAATTTGAAAAGTAATTTTTGGCCTGCAAATTACCTACAAATTGACGGATCAGCTAATCCAAGTTTGTAGTTAAGCCAAAAAATATTTCTCATATTTCGACATATGTTTCTTGGGAAAAGTTGTTCAATATCAGGGTCTGAATTCATACTTTAAATAGTTTCTAGTTTCAGTATAATTTGTAGGAACTTTAACCTATTCACATTTGTTTGCGTTCTAATAATTTTGGAACGAAGTTCCTTATCGCGCGTTGCGAAAGGAGGCTAGACGGAAAAAATTAAGACCAAAAGTTGTAACGACACTATTTGCTATAGTTGTAAGCCGTGCGGCGTGCGCGTGTTTCTCTGTCTCTCTCTCTCTCTCTCCTAATTAATCGAAAGGAACTTCGTTCCATCCGGGTGTCCCTTGACACCTCTCAAGTTTTTTTTCTTGATAATGGGTGTTACTAATTGTATTGGTATTTTTGTGTAAAATATATGGCTTGTTACCGACGGAAACCAGTGCGGTATTTTCTCCGAGTTCCTTTGCTCAGCTGGTAGCACGGTGGACTGCAGGTCGTGCACAATGAAAACACTTTTCTCTCTTCACTTGTTATTAGGCACCACTAGGCTCACAATGCACACGCCAAGGCCGCATGCCCCGTAAGGTTATCATTAATAGATTAGCTGACAAAAAACATCATATTTTGCAAACATCTGACTTTGAATTTGCAAAGGGACAATAATAAAATGTCCGAAATTTCTCATTTCCTTCCAGTTACATTAACAACTTCCTAATTGAGCCGAACTTTGTTCAAGTTCAGACCACAACAATCGTTAACAAACCGGAATTTTTCCGTTCGGAACCGCAAAGAAGCAATTCTGAGCAATTTGGGGCAGGACTCGCAATTT
Source organism: Acrobasis consociella (assembly GCA_963555685.1). Lineage (NCBI taxonomy): Eukaryota > Metazoa > Arthropoda > Insecta > Lepidoptera > Pyralidae > Acrobasis > Acrobasis consociella. Next base: position 3,548,319 of record OY743107.1, read on the forward strand.
GCCGATTCATTAGCGCGATAAAAAATCCGTGTACGGAACCCATTATTGGCACAAAGGCCGGGTTTTATTGAAACAAAGGAAATTTAATTACTTTTAAAATTTACGTCGATACATTTTTAAGGGTCCGTTGGCTACGTTATATTTTTAAAAACCCCCGACAAAAATGAGACTGTAATAAGTTTAAAGCTAATGTCTAAGGCATCATAGCACTCGAACGGATGGACCAATTTCTACGTAATTTTTACGTAAAGGCAAGTTTCCTTGCTTTGGTTCTTAGCTATGTGTGACTCACGCACAAGGGTTCCTTACCATTATCTATAAAAACCACGTTTCTTGTATGGGAGTCCAATTTATTTTTTTATTCTGTTTGTTTATAGTATTTTTGTTTAACAGAAATACATCATCTGTGAAAAATTCAACTGCCTAGCTAACACGGTCCATGAGATACTGCCTGATGACAGACAGACAGTAATTCGTACAGTAGAGCTTTAGTAATAAGGACCTCTTTTTATCCCCTAGGTACGAAACCCTAAAAAAAAGCAAATAAATTGCTTTTACACTTTTAAAACAGAAAGTGTCACAAAATGATTCATAAAATGTTGTTTGAAATTCACTCTTTTGTAAATCTGAAGCGCTCTCCAGTTCATTGATATTGATGCGCAGTGAGTGGAGAGGTCTGTTGAAAACTGAGAGCCCGTAATTTTTATTGTTCCTGTAAATATTTGTAAACGAATAAAGTGATACAAGTTATTGACCGAGCGAGCGAAGCGAGCAAGGTCTCTAAATCGAGTTGGGGGCGAAAACACATTGTATGTATGTATGTATGTATGTATGTATGTATGTATGTATGTTTGTATGTTTGTACCGCGATAACAGCCAAACCGATGATCCGATTTTGATGAAATTAGGAAGGCATGTAGGAAATATTAATAGAATTTTCAAGTTCGTTGGGCATCAAAATCGGTTCAGTAGTTTTTGAAATATTAATAAAAATGTCCGCGATTGTGTAGCAAATGAAACCATAGCGCGTTCTAAATTTGGATAGCGCCATCTAGGTGTTGTTTAGGAAACTGAATTGCGAATAATAATCGCGAGGTCTAAGTTCGCGGCGAACTACTAGTTAATTTAGATTGTTATTTAGATATTAATTAAGTTTTTAGTTAAATACATATGTAAATATTTATTTTGTGTACGTTAAAATGGATATGTTCAAAGACAAGTGACATTATTTTGCGACGTATTATTTTGTTATCAGTACAAAATAATTTATTTTTGACTTAGGAAAATACCCAAAGCTAGACAATTGAAGTTTTCATAGTTGCCGCTATCACAAGAAGTACTAAAACAGAATAAAATTAATACTCAATCGGGGCTCTTATACAACAAACGTGACTTTTTGTGTAATGGCATGGGACTCTTCGTGCACGAGTCCGACTCGCACTTGGCCGGTTATTTATTATTTTCTTCTCGCGATTACAAATGATATAAGTTTTCTGATATGTTAAGCCTAATAAACTAGAATAGTTTATGCTGTAATACACGATTTTAATCCAAAATGAAACATATATAATGTATTTTGTAAGAAAGTTTGACCAAAATTATGATGTTTCTGTATCGAGGTACCCTAATGTATCTACAAAAAGAATTGTCCATTGAATCTTATCAGAAATTTGCAGTATTGTGACCACAAATAGGATTCCAATATAACTAAACAAATATACTATCTCTATCCGTTTTTGATATATCCTTAGTTGTTAACTGCCTCCGTGGTGTAGTGGTTAGAGCGTTCCGCTCATACCCGGAAGTCGCGGGTTCGATTCCCGGCGGGGGCAACGACTTTGTGTTGTTGTCCTAGTTTGGTTAGGACATTGTAGGCTGATCACCTGATTGTCCGATAAGTAAAATGATCCGTGCTTCGGAGGGCACGTTAAGCCGTCGGTCCCGGTCACTGTCTTTGACATTGGTCGTTACCTAAAACCATGTCAGAGGCCTTTAAGGCGGTTTAAAAACTCTGACACTAGTGTTAGTCACTAATACACACGAGAAGAAGAAGAAGTTGTTAAAACATATGATATGACTGAAATGGAATACTTTGCCACTGATAAGTGAAACCAGTTTAAACTTTTTAAACTATAATGTCACCACAAGTTGTAGAAGTATTGTTTCCCACTACTCGGGAAAAATTGTCTTTAATTCGGCCATGGAGGAATAGAACATGGAGGTCCTTTGCTCATGATGAAGATAAAAACGAAGACAAAGCTGAAGTAATTCAGAGGCAAGTTTCTTGAAGTAGATTTTGAGTCCTGCCATCCGCAATACCCAAAATGCTCTCATTCATCATCCGGCAAAGCCCGGGGTCTGCTATACCCAACTTAGGCGATTTGACGAGGTTACTGGTTTTAACACAGAGCGAGGTAGACCAAAACTAATCCTTGGATAGGTTTTATCAAACGCCAGATTGCCGTGTGGTTTCCGACAGAGTAGAATAGGGCCACTCCAAGACCTCCCGTGGATGTCGTAGAAGGCGACTTAGGGAACACAAGCTAAACAAAGCTTATAAACATCATCAACCCGTCTGGCCAGCGTGGAGAGTGTAGGTCAAGACCTCTGGCAGCTCTGGCCAAGTTTGGCTTGGGTAGTACAGAGAGGGTCGTGCTCCTGCAGTGGAGACAAAAAGACCTGATAATGAAAAATGAATGAAACGCCAGATGACGTTCGGGACAGTTTATACATGCCTTCCGAAACAGGGAATCATCTTTTGGATAGTCAGGTGATTCAAACCTGCAATATTCTAACCAGCTTTCTAGTGGGATTCGAACCCACGACCTCCGGATCACGAGGCGAACGCCACGACCACTAGAACACGGATGCAGTCAAGTACCCAAAATGCTCTATCTGTTACGGATAAAGACGTCATACTTTATAGATGTTTGTATATTAATTTCTTAAAATTACGCAAACCAATTCAACGATTCGATCAAAAATACATTAACTTCACTAAATCAGTTTCCAAACGTTATAAATATATTACCTAAAATGGACTTTTTAAATTGAAAAGTTTATTAATGGGAAGCCATTACGGCGAGCTTTCGAGCTTTTGGCTTTAAAACAAGAGTCGATTGTCATCCAGTCGCTGGGAGGTCGATAAACTGAAATTCTGAGCCAAAATCCATACTATCTGTACGTTTAATTTATGTGAAAGTAACTATGTTACGTCATGATGCAACCACTAAACCGATTTAGATAAATTTTAGTGTGAATATAGTTGGAAATCCGAGAAAGTACATACGATAGTTTATATAAAAATCGTATATTGAGGATTTTTTTTTCTTTTTTTTATGTTATAAGTCGGCAAACGAGCAAGCGAGCCTCCTGATGGTAAAAGGTCATCGCTGCCCATGGACACATACAACACCGGAGGTGCCGTCTATGCGTTGCCGGCCTTTTAGAGTCCTATTAACACACCTTTTGAAGAACCCCATGTTGTAGCGCAAAGGAAACACCTCAGCTGGAAGCTTATTCCACATCTGACACGGAAATCTAAAGAGGAGTGAAACTTTGTACAAAAGAAGTTATTACAAAGTATAAGACGCATTCAAAGTGGCAGGTAAAAGATAGTTGCAAATAACGTATAGGTTAGGTAGGTTAGGTTAGGAAGTTTTCTTTTTTTGACGTTTGGTTTAAGAGTTAAGCCCCTGGGGCTGGCCCCCGGAGCGGCCGAGAGCCGCTATATTTTGGGTTGACCCCAGCGGTTTTTTTTAGAAAATTGGCGCGAAAACGCCTGTAGCATTGAAAATCATCAATCAATTAAAATAAATCCGACGTGACGAGCGTTCGTAATAGACAAACTAGACTCCTAGAACTTGTCTAGGACAAAAAAACAAAAGTAGGGGTACGTGTAGAGACCGATGAGGTGGGTCACGTGACAGGAGTTTTTTTTTTTCATACATTGGCGAAAAAGAAAATCGGTTAGTTTGGTTACTAAAGTGATTTCGCTTGGGTCACCTTAGGGGTAGTTTGGGGGTGGGTTAGGGGTGGTTTGGGTTCGGTTAGGTTCGGGGTGGTTTGGGGGTTGGGTTAGGTTGGGGGTTGGTTAGTTTGGGTACGCCCAATACTACTACGTTTGTACACGTATAAACGTGTTTCATTCACGACTGAACATGTCCAGACATGAATGACAACACTCACAATGACTCACAGGTATTGCGTCAGCCATGATGAGTCACCTACGCATAAATAGCTACCTACCTACCCTACGTAGCGAACGGGGGAAAGTTTTTTTTGCTCTTTTTGTGCAGATGGCGCTGCGGGAGATATAACGGTTACACATGTGCGCAACAGATGTCGCTATGGGAAAATATAACGGCCACTCGGCGGGACAGAGACAAATGTTTGCATAAGAACGGTTACACATGTGTGCAACAGATGTCGCGGTGGGAAATTATAACAGTCACTCGGCGGGAGAGAAACAGATGTCGGCGTGAGAACAGCGCAGACAACCCGTATAAATAGGAGCGCGAGCAGAACACCGGCACAGTCGCCCATGGAGCAGCACGCTATTCACATCATAACTTCAGTCGACATTGAACCGTACATCAATGTCCTCAACAATGGAAAGCCAAGTGTTGACTTTGACCCCGCCGTCAGAAGAAGAAGAGACGACCACTTACCAAGCCAAGGATGCACCCAAATTGACGGACAGTCCAGTTTCAAGCCACAAAAGGACCACACCCAACCATGGATTTCCACAAGAGATGGTGGACGAAGTACAAGAAGAACCAACGAAAAAGACAACGCGCAAATGGTACACATGACAATGAAACCCCATCGCCTGAACCTGATACCAGACTCGGAGACGACAACTTCGGAATCTACACAGCAGAGTACCACAAAAAGCATTTTACCGATCAGGACCCCATGGATTGCTCAATGGGCCAAGGAAAATTTGACCGTGTCAGAAGTCGGCCATCTCCTTGGAAAGTCGCAGCTAAACATGAAGGAACAAGACGGACGCATTACCATATCATTTACATTAGCATAGCAAAAAACTGGGTGTTTAATAGCAAGCTTGGAAAAGCTATACGATGCGAAGTATCGCTTATCTTCTGCTCTGTCGTCTAATAATTGTTGATATTCTTCTTGTACGCTACTATATGTATTATCGTGTTCTTGTGCTATACGGTCTAATTCGTTTGTTAGTTCTCCTGAATCCAAGGTGTTGCCAGGTCCCAAGTAGTTGTACCCCGGCAAAGTATACCCACTTTGTTGAGTCGACTCAGTCGGTTGTTCCGCGGACATCTATGAGTCATACCTAGGGTACGTTCTATTTATAGTACGTGACGAGTGGTGGGGGTAAATGAAAGATGGCGGTTACACTAATTATATTTTATTCGAGTCGAGGTAGATATTTCGTTCGTTAGTTATAATTAATGTTAGTATACATTCTTAAAAACTATGTTAGTAATACATCATGGAATAGCACGCTATTCCGTATCAGTATATACAGTTAGGATATTTGAGTATTTTTTCCAAAACTTTTCCCAAATAAAAATGATGAAGAAACGTTGGTGCATAAAACGTGAATTGCGTCGTTCTCGTTTCTACAGCTTCTTGAGTTTCGCCGATTGTTAAATATGCACTGATGGGATAGTCACTTGCCGTGTATAGTCTGCAATCTGTTATGTCATGTCTATTTTTATATTTTATATCTGTAGACATGGGTTGGCCGGCTGCAAGTAGCTTCCACTGCTCGAACTGGTTGTCTGTCAATTTGCATTCATCCATAAAGCAAGCATTTGTATGTATTAAGTTTACAAAGTTGAATGGGCTGGTTGGCGTTAATCCCGTCAATCGTTCGTAGTTGTAGTGCATCTTCACTAAACTCTCCATTATCATTGTTTTTCCTGTGCTCGGCGGTCCGTAGAAGAATAGATTATTTTTCTTTTTAAGTTTTCCGTAGAAGTGATTTTTTGTCGCTTCGCGAATATCAAGTAATTTATATTGTTTCTGTCCAAAATACCTTCCAAGTCCATCACGCCGTCCATTGTTGTTTTGAGGGTTGATGCTTCTGGGTCTTCTCTTAAGTCGAGCAATTTGGCTCGTTCGAGTCGTTTGTGTATCGTTTCGCAAAATACCAATGTTTTTGACACTGATATTGCTGTACAAAGTCTGTCATTGAAATTTCGTTGGAATTGAAGGGCAATCTCTTCAGGGTGTTGACACAATATTCGCGTAGCTGTCCCTTTGTTGAAAGCTTGGTTTTCACAAAGGAGTAGCACAAGTTTTTTATTTTGTTTGTCAATGAAAGAACGTCTTCTTGAAGAGTTTGATCCCCTCGGCACGTATAAATCGTTCTGTTCACTTCCAGGTTCATTGTCGGTAGTTGCACACTCAGCTATGAGTTCGGCATTGCTTGATGTGTTATATAAATTTTCATTGGCGCCAGTAGACTCTTGATCCAATCTTCGGTCATCTGTTCCTCGTGTTGTGCCTTGTAAGGAATGTAAATTAGTTCTCCCCGCAGCATTACCATTTGTATAGTAGTTTTTCCTAGGTGGAAGTCCCATGGCACAAGAGACACATTGTGCAACTTTGCAGTCAGATTGCGAGAGAGTTTGGCGTAATGTAGTACGACCAACCCCGACAGTAATGTACTCAAGCAGGTAGTTAATACATGTAATCTGGGTACGTAACGTTAAAAGTGGTTTGGGTCTTGCGACCCTGAGCTCTAAGAATAAATACTTTATTATAACTAACATGCGATAAATTCATTAATCATTCAGCCCTGTGTCACTCCCCGTTTAGGTATCGAAAATATACCTACAAAGAATGAAATTGGCTTGCAGTGCACTTCTAGGTATCTAAACGAAAAGATGCCGAGTTCTGACGCGAGCTAAATTAAACCATGTGGCTAACGACATTGAGTAGATATTTCTTTGGATTCCCTTGCTGAGTAAGACATATATTTGTATTTGTTATAAAATATAGTATCGTTGAGTTAGTATCCCATAACACAAGGCTCGAACTTACTTTAGGGCTAGCTCAATCAGTGTAATTTGTCCCTATATATATATTTATTTATTTATTATTATTATCAATAACATTTTTTTCATATATTTTCCATGTACAGACAGCGACCAGTAACATTTTCATTATAAATGTTGGAGATTATATTTCAACATAAGATGTTTGGCTGTCACTAGTTTATAGTTTTAATATTGGTTTATGAAAGTTACGGTAGAGGGCGCCGTTCTGCATTCTTTTTGTTTTCTTGTTTTGTAATGAAAGTGCGACTAGTACAAAATAAATTTAAAAAAAAAATCTCGACGATTTAATTCCTGAAAATCCTAACCATAACAATAAATGTATAGAGTACTTATAGATTTAATAATTTCCACAACAAACGAAACGCAATTTCAATTTTCGACCCAAAAGTTATGGGCCCTGTTCAATTCCTAATTTGCAATCCCAATTCGCAAACGAGACAAAAATACCCAAATCAATGAGACGGAAAGGGACAACCAAAGGCCATTTGTCACGTAACTAGTTCTAAATCTAAACAAGACAATCGTACACAAATTTTAATTGGCAATTAGTGGTAAAATGAAACTACGCAAGTGGAACTTGACGAAATTAATTTGGAAATTTTAACAATGCCACGTCTACTAGGATTATTTTGGACTTTTCGTAGGAATTTGAGCTTCGAGCGCTAAAAGACTGGAAGTTTCCAAAACTTTTGACGATGGAAGTCGTAATGAAGCCTTGTGAAACAAAGCGAAATAAAATGGAACTGTCACTCAGTATAAATTGTTTGGACTAACATTTATAAACTCCAATATTTTATAGGCTTATTTTTTAACCGACGCGAAATATACTGCATTACTTTTTGCAGAGAATAATTTTATTGGATTATTAGTATTACGAGACTTACTGCGATTAATATCGTATTTTGCCAGATATTTCCACGACCCTTCTGCCGTCATGGTGGTACGTTTGCTGGTTAACTGCCTCCGTGGTGTAGTGGGTAGAGCGTTCGGCTCATACCCGGAGGTCGCGGGTTCGATTCCCGGCGAGGGCAACGACTTCGTGTTGTTGTCCTAGTTTGGTTAGGACATTTGTAGGCTGATCACCTGATTGTCTGATAAGTAAGATGATCCGTGCTTCGGAGGGCACGTTAAGCCGTCGGTCCCGGTCACTGTCTTTGACATTGGTCGTTACCTAAAACCAGGTCAGAGGCCTTTAAGGCGGTTTAAAAACTCTGACACTAGTGTTAGTTACTAACACACACGATAAGAAGAAGAAGAAGTTTGCTGGTTAACATTAGTGAGTGGGCGACGACCGGCAATAGTTTGCATGAACTGGTGGCGGAAGCACACAAAGTTGTTAACATCAAAGAGCTCGCAATTCCCTGCCAGGGTTCATGTACTTACTTCATCGTCATCATCATCATATAAGCCACAGGAAGTCCACTGCTGGACATAGGCCTCCCCCAAGGATTTCCAAAATGTACTTACTTACTAAACATCTTTTGTATGCGTGCATGAAAACGATAAATCCTAATCCTAACTTATATTACAAATGCGAAAGTGAGTTTGTATATTTGTTTAATTGTTTGTTACCTCTTTACGCTTAAACTTCTAGACCGTTTTGGATGAAATTTGGTATGGATGTAGTTTGAGACTCGGGAAAGGACATAGGGTACTCTTTATCCCGAAATTCCCACGGGGAGCGAAGCCCGCGGGTACAGCTAGTAAAGTAATAAAGAAATAAAATATTTAACTTTGTCTTTTGCAAAGCAACAACGGAATACGGATTTAAGTATTTTTATTTGTTATTAATTTGACTTTATACACAAATACAAGTAAAATGGCGGACTTAAGCCCAGGCTTTATCTACCAGTCAACCAAACAGATGTGGAGAATGACAGAAGTATTGCAAAACCTGAATAGGCATAGGGTGAAAAAATACTATGTGTTAAAATAACAAACTACCTATATATACAAATAATACGCACTATTACATATGTATTTACAAAAATAAATAATACCTACATAATATATTCTACATCAATCACACTATGATTACACTTAGATATGGAACACTATAAAATCTGTCAAAAAGTTTTTATTACGAATGTGGACTAGAAAATTATTTTTGCTGATAGATACATAGATTATTAAGAAGTATGATACCTATATTTATTTTTTCTTTTCTCTGGTTAGCAAATAATGGCGAAGATACAGCGCATTTAAATTTAGCGTGACGTCACGATCAGCTACTTTTGTCAACCAAAAGTGACATGAATCACCCCCACTCTGAAACTTCGAAGAAATCTTTGTGAATTTTTACTACTTTGCTAAACGAAAAAATATTTGTCCTTTATTTTTACATAAAATTGTATATTTTTTCTATGTCTAAGTCCCTTTTAACTATATTTTACAAACTTATTTATTTTAAGATATTTAAAAGTTCTGTTATTTCTTTACAGGTACGTACTTTCAGCTGAAAACAACTAAAGCTGCTCTCCCGTGGTTATAGTAAATTTACTTATAGATAAGTATACAACAACGTAATTAAGATACCCATTGGTCTCAGAACTATTTAATTTTTTATCTGTGTCTTATTGGATCTAAGCCCAGTCTTGACCCACTAACGCATTTAAGAAAAGATTAAGTGCACGTCACACTGCCACCTAGCAAGTGAGCAAGGCGAGCAGCATTTCACCACTTTTCATATTTCGGTTTACACTACGAACTGCAGAGGTAAGCTACTTATGTCAGCGATGCGAACGAAATACCCGATAATTTTAGCGAAGCTATTTGTATATGTGCACCTCGTTCATAGCCTTAGACATAGGAGGTATATAGATTCCGCGTCGAAGTCTCAACAGTATAACCTCTTTTAAAACGTAGTGGTAGGCCTTTTTATATGAAAAATGAAAAAATACCACTACATTTACTTACTAAAGACAAGTCAACTAAACATAAGTCAATGTCATTTAAATTCTGTTGTATTAAGCAACATACAGGTTACTTTTTACATTTGAAATTTAACGACATCTCATTCTTGCAACTGTAAATTTTCAAGATGGCAAGAGATACAAGATGAGTTCTATGATGACGTATGCATACCAAATTTTAGCTTGCTCGTTCTCTCGCTCACTAGCTGGCGGTGTGACCTGCGCCTAATGCTTTCTAATTGTGTTACATCATTAACCTTGAGCCGTAACATCTAGAACAAAGATAATTCTAGATCTCGTACCAAATGTACCGTGAAACTGATCATACTAAATCTATGGAATGGCTGGTTTTATTACCACAGTGTTAGTTTTTACAAATGTTTGTAGAAGATTTCAGTAGTGCAATGGGAGTACGCATTATTAGGGCTTACGTAAGTTCACCAACCCAGAGCGTGGTCGGCACTCGGATGACCAAGTGGCACAAAATTTTTGAAGTGAAAACTTCTTTAGCGGCGTTGTGCACTTTTTTTGGAATGGGTAAAAAATGTTAAACTCGCGTCAGGACACGTGACCTGATCGAAAATTCGTAAGACGGCGCAGGGCGCTTGCGCGAATGTTCGTGTGTGTTTATGTTACAGCGTGCTACGCGCATCCATGGACGGTGACAGCTGATGGCTCGACCGTCTGTGTAGTGGCCATACTGCTGTGTATTTGAAAATGATATTGTTGAAAATGAATTTGGTCATGCTTGTGACATTTGTGACAGACTGTGGTTCAGAAAAGATTTGAAATATTTTTACTGATAATTAAAGCAATTCGTGCAAAATTATTCCCTAACCATTCCAAAATATCAAAAATGCACAACGTTAATATTCAAATTTTCACTTCTGCCGGCACTCCCAGAGTGCAACCCGTCGTTTTTTTTTTGAGCTCTTCCGTGCTTAAAAAGCTCGGTAAGCTGTTTGTCCCGGCTGCTATATGAAGCTATGTCATATGACTTTCGTCAACATCATTATTTCAGCCGCATACCATCCACTGCTGAACATAGGCACCGCCCAAAGATTTCCAAAATGACCAAGAAAGAGCGGCCTGCGTCCAACGCTTTTCAGCGACCTTGCTCAGGTCGACTGACCACCTTGTAGGTGGGTGGGAATGCATATTGCGCGGGACCTTGGAGATTCTGTTTTGTATGTAATACTTAAATCAATTCTGAGCTTTAGGCCTATGGCTATAGGCTTTGTCTGCCTCGTTAGGGATAAAGACGTGATATAACTTTCGTACCAAATGTACCGTGAAGCTGATCACCCAATCTAAGGAATGGCTGGTTTTATTACTGCCAGGTTAGTTGTTACCAATGTCTGTTAGAACTTTTTAATTTACTTTCTGTCCTACTTTGCAACTTTGGTATTACGTGTAATGCGTATAAAACATGTTGTCTTTTATGTTTCCTTACTTTTTAGGGTTCTGGACCAAAAGGGTAAAAACGGGACCCTACTGTAAGGTCTGTCTGTCTGACCACCTGATAAATATACCCTTTTAAACAAAATAAAGATTGTTCCAAATCGGTCCAGGCGTCTTCGAATAATCGTGAACATTTTAAAAAGAAAGATCGTGAGGAATTGATAACCTCCTCCTTTTTGGAAGTCTGCTCAAAATAATAAACCTTATTTTTGAATTGTGAGCTTAAAAGACTTCAATATTTACCAATTAAAATAAATAAACAAATAAATATATACGGACAAATTACACTGATTGAGCTAGCCCTAAAGTAAGTTCGAGACTTACTTAGTTAAGGGATACTAACTCAACTTTACTATATTTTATAACAAATACATATATAGATAAACATCCAAGACCCTGGACAATTTGAAAACGGCCATTTTTCAACTTGCCCTGACCGGGGATCGAACCTGAAACCTCTAGGTGGCGGACTAGCATGGTGACCACTACGCCACGTAGGTCGTCAAGAAGTTTGATACAAACATTAAACCCTCATTTCAACCCTACGTTTCAACCTTGCAAGTTGCGTGTGTAATAACTTACCCTACTCTGACATAACACATATATTTACTGTAAGTGCACCGCACATCGCGAAAATTATTATACAATAGATTTTATTACTTGATAGGGAGTCCTGGCATCTCATTTACTATAGCACGGAAATCTTTACCATTCTGCGCTCTTACCATTTGGCTCTTTTACCATTGTGCGCTTTAACCATTTTGCTCCTTTGTCATTTTGCGCTATTACCATTTCACTCCTTTACCATTTTGCGAGCGGTTACCATTTTGCGCTTTTGACATTATGCGCCTAAACGCTCGCGGAGAACTCGCTGCGCACTCGATCCGTTTTAACTCGCTCGCAATTCGCTAGTGTGATAAGGCCCCTAATATTTACCAAGTTAGATACTAACATTTAGCCCTCATAACTCTAAGTTTCAACCTTGCAAGTTGCGTGTGTAATAACTTACCCTACTCTGACATAACACAAATATTTACTGTAAGTGCACCCCACATCGCGAAAATTATTATACAATAAAACTAATGTATTCAGAAACCTAACATACATTTTACATCCACTAATTTAGACGTTAATGTTTTGCAGTTCATTAAACAAGTGCAGTAAAGTACCACAGTTTCATTTCCATAATGACGACCTCCGTGGCGTAGTGGTCACCATGCTAGTCCGCCACCCAGGGGCTCCAAGTTCGATCCCCGGTCAGGGCAAGTTGGAAAATGGCTCTTATTCAAATTGTCCTGGGTCTTGTTATTAAATATAGTATCGTTGAGATAGTATTCCATAACACAAGTCTCGACCTTACTTAGGGGCTAGCCCAATCAGTGTAATTTGTCCCTATATATTTATTTACATACATACATACATATTTTCACGCCTGTTTATATACATACATACATACATACATATTTATTTATTATATCTCCATATATTGGTGTTTCAATTTGGTATTATTACTATAGGTACACCCAATGTTTTTACTTTAAGTCTGTCTATCTGTCTGTCCGTCCGTCCTTCTGTCTGTTTGTCTATCTGTCTGTCTGTCTGCCTGTCTGTATGAGAACTTTTTCTCATAATAATTAATGATTGAAAACTAATGAACACGTTAAGTTATGATTGATTTTCCAATCAATTTAACGATGAAATAAATTGGATATTAATTGAATCGTGAACGACCGCTATTTAGTTCGTTTGATCACGAGCCCGCGTAATTAGTTTGTTTTTAGTAATATAACAAATATTATCATAAAGGTAAACGTAGGAAGAATAGTAGTAGATATATATCTATCACGTCTTTAGCCCAAATTACAGATAGAGCTCATGGTCGCAAGACCCAACTCACTTTTAACGTTGTTATGCTAACTGGGCTAGAAAATGTAATTATAAGGCCCAACGCAGACGACAGACTATCCGTGACGCGCTTTTTAGACTAAAAAATGCGTCACTGTTTAGTCTGTCGTCTGCGTTGGGCCTAAGCCAACTAAGCTGCCACTGCGCCCTGCGGTGTTACCCGCGCCTAAAGTAGCATAGGGTGTAAGCTTTCTGTATATAAAACTTCATCAAAATTTGACCAGCCTTTTGCGCGTGATGAAGAAACAAATACACATTCACAAACTTTCGCCTTTTTTAAATAAATAAATAAATATGGACAAATTACACTGATTGAGTTAGCCCCAAAGTAAGTTCGAGACTTGTGTTATGGAATACTAACTCAACGACACTATATTTTATAACAAATACATACAGGTATAGATAAACATCCAAGACCCAGGACAATTTGAAAAAGGCCATTTTCCAACTTGCCCCGAGCGGGGATCGAACCCGGATCCTCTGGGTGGCGGACTGTCATGGTGACGACTTTGCCACGGAGGTCGTCTTGATCTTGACTATGTCTCCATCTCAGTACCATTTTAAATCAGCAACTTTCTCTGCAACATCTATTATAATTTTTGAGCGCAGAGCCGTGTTTAGAAAGCGGTCAGAGTTTAACGCCGAGAGATTCAATAGTCAAAGTCAAATTCATTTATTTATCTTTGGATATTTGTATCACTTGATAATTGTCACTTTTTTTCCTTTCGATTTCTTATAAGGTAAATGTTGACGTCAGATCATTTACTTATAGCTAAGTCTACTGCCGCTTCCAAAGCGCTTCCAATTCATCATCAGGTCTTTTTTGTCTTCACTGTAGGAGCACGACCCTCGTGGTACTACCACAGCCATAGTTGCCAGAGCAGCCAGAGGACTTTGGCCTACACTCTCCTCGCTAGCCAGACGGGTTGGAGAGATCTTATTGATGTTTATAAGCTTTGCTTAGCTTGTATTTCCTAAGTCGCCTTCGACGACATCTTTGGACTTGGAATGGCCGTATTCTACTCTGCCGGAAACCACACGTAGGTATATAATTATACAGAGATGAAATTAAACAAAATCAAATGTCTCTATAATTATTCAAAATTCAACATTTCAGATGCTTTTACAAGCGCCAATTTAAAACTACTCGTAAATGGATTGCGGTTTTAGCCGGTGCATTTAAAAATGACCGCGTATTCAAGGCATATTGTTTGTTCTAACGGAAGCTTCATTTGCATAATGAAGTTGGCTACAGGGTGGAGGAAACACTTGGGTTATCAAGATTAAAGATGGGTTAATTAGTGTAAATTAGGATGTAGTGTTCTTTTTTCCATGCAGGTTTGCATGTTAAGAAAAACTAGCCGAAGCCCGCGACTTCAATCGCATGGACTTTATGACTTCGAAAAATACTAATCAGCCTGTATAACTTTTGCTAAGGCGACATTTTTATATTTTTTATAGTTTAGCTGGACCATTATGTTTGTACATCAGGTGTTTCATTTTCTAAAATCAATTATAACACATATGTTGCTGTATAACAAAAAAAAAGTTTCGTTTAAATCCGTTGAGTATTTCCGGAGATTAGCGTGTACAAACAGATAGATAGTTTTTTAAATTTTTACTCTATTACTATTACATTAAAGATGGGTTAATTCGTATAAATTAGGATGTAGTGTTCTTTTTACCATGCAGGCGTGTTAAAAAAAATTAGAATGCAACAGCAAATTCTCTTCCCGAGCAGATTGAGAAAAAAGGTGAAAAATGAGGATCATGCTAAAAAGATAATTTTAATAGAGCAAAAATTTTTAAAAGCTGTCTGTTTGTGTCCTGTCGCTGTCTAATGTCCGGGAATACTGGATGGATTTAAATAAAAAAGAAATTGTTATATAGCTGTTACGCCTGGGCAATGTATAATAAGGTATACATTGCCCAGGCTTATTGATAAGGTATAATTGATTTTGGATAATGGAACACCTGATGCAGACCCATAATGGTCCAGCTAAACTATAAGAAATATAAAAATTACGCTTTTATTAATTAGCAAAATTTGTTTAGTCTGAGGAGCATTTTCCGACATCATAAAGTCCACACGAATGAAGTCGTGAGCTACGGCTAATCTATAATAAAATATAAATAATAATAATAATTAGTAAATTTAATTGTGGTGGCTTCACTATCATGATTTTAATTGTTTGAATAACATAATTTTCGAGTAAATATTAATTTAAAGCGTTATTATGCCAATTATTGCTTTGCTTATGCAAAATCAATACCATTTAGTCATATAAAACTGGTCAGACCTATTTCAACAGTCCATTCAATGGAATTGAATTGTAATGCAATTTAAATTTTGAATTCAATGATTCCGATAGATATTAGGATCACTGTTACTATCAGCTATAGTTTTTTTTTTTTTTTTCGTTAGCTATATTAGGTCCCATCGTTGGGCAAAAGCCTCCCCTCTTTGTTTCCATCTATCGCGGTCTCTAGACGTGATTTGCCATTCTTTATCAAACTGTGTAAGGTCGTCCGCCCTATTTTTTTTTTTGATCTTCCTCTCTTTCTTCGACAGTCCGGAGTCCAGTTGGTGACTATATGTGCCCATCTTTCAGAATGCTTACGACATATATGACCCGCCCTATCCCATTTTAATGTAGTCGCTTTTACTCCCACATCAGCTATCTTGGTGATGGAGCGCAGTGTGGTATTTCTTACACGATCTATTCGCCTAACACCTAACATGCTGCGCTCCATCGCTCGCTGGCACACCTTCAATTTGGACATTTGAGCGTTCGTAAGAGACCATGTTTGAGCACCGTAGGTTAGGACGGGCAAGATAAACATATCGCTGAGTCTCTTCTTAAGGCAAGTTAGAAGATTGCCCTTTAGTAACTCCTTCATCGACCAAAAACTCTACAGAATGGAAAATAATATTTTAGAGAGAATACAATATATGACAAAAATACAAGGTAGTGACAAAAGCAAGATCCTCTGCACATCAAGTAGGTTAAATAGCAAATCCCGGGATCTGAAGGGTTATCGCTGATGATGCAACCGGAAATACGCTCGAATGATGATAGAGCAAGCGGTATGTTGCTGCTCCAGTTATAGTTAATAGTTATATTAATAACGCACAAGTTCGATTCTCACTAGGCTTAACTTGTACTAAGTTTGTTGTACTCATCATCATCGATGAACTTATTTTGCTGACTGCTGAGCATTAGGGTGGAGTAAATTTAACCAATCATAATTTTTTTCAAAATTTTAATTCTATTGTATTTAAAAGCTTTATTCATACCAAAAATCAAAACTTTACGACTTTTAAAGTAGCGCACTATGAGGGTAATTTGCAAAAACAATAAATTTATACTTCTGAGGTGTACCTAAAAGTTTTTATTTACATATTTTATTTATTTAACTTTATTACAAAAATGTAACAGGCGGACTTAGGGCCCAAGGCCTTTTCTACCAGTCAACCTACAGGTGGTGCTGATAAAAGCAAATTTTGGGCGAGACTAGTAATTGGAACAAACTTTACAATAAATCTATTCATATGAATATATACACTACACATACATAAGATAAATAATATAATCCAATGTATTAATAAACCTACATACAATGTACATAAATAGCTTATTTTTATAAACCATACATAAACTACACCTATATTAATAAAACTCTATGGCAGTTTGTGAAGATAATTTGATTCTAACTAGGCTCCACTTGTACTGAGTTTGTTGTACTCATTATCATCGAAGCCCTTCTTCCACCTACTACTGAGCAATTAGATCTCCCTTCATCGACGCCATCTCGGCTCTGTCCTGCTATAAATTAGGTGCAACCTATGACTTTCACTATGTGTACTGCTCTAGGCCACTACTCGGTCAAAGCTTTGCTCTACCTTTTTTTTTTTTTTGACGCGGAGAAAATCCCTTCGGATACCTTACCGGTTACGGGACACCGGTAAGGTTATGTGGTGTTACCACTAAAAACTCCGCGGTGTCACCTCTCAGCCGCTATCGGCCGGGACCGTGTGCTTCTTTATGCTCCACAGCCCCGGCGCGGCCGGCCGCTCCTTAAGCGGCCCCGGCTCGCCAACGGCCTCACGGCACCCTCTGCTGAATCAGAGGGGCCGGAGTAACCGCCGCCTTGGCCTCTTGGCCCAAGGACAGGCGCGCTGACACGCACACGCGCCTGCCTTCCACTCCGGAGGGCTGTCCGTTGGTCGATGGAATCCCGTTTCCACCGTCCAACCAGCCCTCATAATTTGGGGCCTGCGAAAGCAGGCCCTGCCCCAGTCCACCTGACGGCGACCGGGGCCCACACAGCCGGCCGCAGGGGATAGGGAGAGCGGCAACGTAACACCGACACTCCTCTTCCCCTGCGGCCCCACCGATGCCGTGCCAAGCGCCACGGCCGCGCTTGGTCGCGGAGGATAGGGCGAGCGGCAACGACACACCGACACTCCTCTTCCCCCGCAACCCCTACCACGGCTGTGATGGTAGGGGGGTCATCGTCACCCCCCTTCCCCCACAGCCAGGCCATTCCCTCCAGGAATGGCCTCCGCCGGGCCCGGGGTGGCCTAAGCCTCAACCCGGGCAATGGGTTCCTCTTAGCTTCCCTGCGGCCGAGGCAACCGCAGGTACTGAGCCCCCCCATCGCGACAAGATGGGAACCACATCGGGGGGGAAGCTTTGCTCTACCTGCCATTACTTCGTCGAGCTTGCCCAGTTCCAGGCCACCATTCGGTTAAAGCCTTGCTCTACCTGCCAGCACTCCGTCGAGCCAGGTGTCTAGTTCCACTTTTAGTGCATGACCGCTGTTCCAACATCTTTCTTTTAAGACAGATAAATGGACAGATCAACAGACAGGTAGACATAAGCAACAAACTTATAACACCCCTCTTTTTCATGAAAAAGTTTCCTATTGAAGGTTTTTGTTTAATATTTCTACACTCATATGTAAGTAGTCAAGACTTTGCAAAAAAAAATTAAACAATGGCGTCACCGCGTCACGGCTGACGTCGTAACTGAAAAACAAATTTTAAAATTCGAGAGCGTCCCGGCTGAGAGCATCGCGGAACGAGAGCATAACCCGTGGCTTAACCAAGGTAAAGGCTTCGGCCGGACCCGGACAGATAAACTGACGAACAGCCGGACAAAAGCATATGTGGCCAATCTCAAAACTGAGACGCTTTGCTCGCTTGGTCAATTATAATTATGGATGTGTGTGATCATTTATATGTACGTCTAGTCTCCACCACAACATTCTCAGAAATACCTCTCTAATTACCTACAAGCAAATTCCAACCCAATTGGCTAATTAGAAATTGATGCTCACGAATCAATAATTCACATTGTTATACGACATTAGTGAAACTCAAATGTTAAATGCCGTGTGGTTTCCGGCGCAGTAGAATAGAACCACTCTAAGTCTTTTTGTGAATGTCGTAGAAGGTGACTTAGAATATACAAGCTACACAAAGCTTATAAACATTAATGATACCTCTCCAATCCGCCATCTGGCCAGCGAGTAGAGTATAGGCCAAGGCCAAGTCCTTAGGCGGCTCTGGCTAAGTCCTTTGGCTGCTCTTGCCAAGTATGGCTCTGGTAGTACAGACAGTGCTCTTATAGTGGAGACAAAAAGACTTGATGATGATGATGAAATGCTTATTCAGTAATTAGACCTTTAGAAAAAGTACCTACTACTTTTAAACGTAAAAAAGTATAACTTACATTACATGTATAACACACAATTAGTGTTACAGACACGGTCAATAATGTTAGAATACAAAAATACCATGGATGTTCGCATTATTAGAGGATTTAGACGTATTCGTTATTTTGCTATTATAAATCAAAAACCACGTTAAAATGGATATGTTCAAAGATACAATATTTTGCGACGATTTATTTCCTTTTCAATACAAAATACATTATTTTTAAACTCGAACAGAAAAACTAATCTACGTACTAAATTAAAAGAAAAGTATTTGTGACCACTAAGTGAAAACAAAATCTAGCGCAAGCGTTACAGACACGTTCAATAATATTAGAATATAAACCTACCTACCGGTAATGCCATGGATGGGCGCATTATTAGAGGATTAAGCCTTGATTGCATCCTCCCTTTGAATCGTCAAAATGGAAATCAATAGGCCATTTGGGATTTTC
Source organism: Acrobasis consociella (assembly GCA_963555685.1). NCBI lineage: Eukaryota > Metazoa > Arthropoda > Insecta > Lepidoptera > Pyralidae > Acrobasis > Acrobasis consociella. The sequence goes on from OY743107.1 coordinate 3,567,819, forward strand.
GATTATTGCTTTAGAGCGTTTAATACTTAGAGATATTACAGTCCATTTGTTGATTAAAGTACTTATAATATTTGATAAGTTAACATTTTTTTATAAAATTTTTATGTCGCAGTGTTGTTAACTATTACATGAGATATTTGTAGTGTGTAAAAGTAAATACGTTTTTAGGGTTCCATATCCAAGTGTTAAAACAGGACCCTATAACAAGACTCAGCTTTTCGCCCGTCTGTCTGTCATCAGGCTGTATCTCATGTACCGTGATAGCTAGAAAGTTGAAATTTTCACAGATGATGTATTTCTGTTGCCGCTATAACAACAAATACTAACAAGTTTATTTGCTATAGGCAAATTAAAAAACCCCGACACCATCTAGTGATAAGTGGCGGACCTACATAATGTAGGTATTGTATCTTTAATTTCAAGTGAAATCATCCAATAACTTTAAAACAACTGAACCGATTTTTATCAAACACGACACTAATTCTAAGAACCACCGCAAGGGAATTTGCTCTCTCGTAAAAACCTTATCGAAATTTGTCCATCAGTTCGAGCGCTACGATGCCACATAGACAGACAGACATATACTAACGTAAAACTTATAACTCCCCTCTTTTTTGTCGGGAATTTAAAGAAGAATAAAATGAAATAAAATGTTTATTTTAGTTAATTAGTTTTGGAACGTAGTTCCTCATCGCGCGTAGCGAAAGGGGGCTAGACGGAAAAAAATAGACCAAAAGTTGTAACGACACTTTTTGCTACAGTTGTATGCCGTGCGGCGTGCGCGTGTTTCTCTGTCTGTCTCTCTCTCTCTCTCTCTCTCTCACACAGAAAGCAAGCCAGTTATTTTCGTTTCGTCTTTCTATTTCGCATTGAACAGTGTGATGTCGCGACGATTATTTTTGTTGAGTGTATACAGGTTTTTTGTGCACAAATAATAATAAGATATAAATAATAAAATATAAAATTAAAAAAATAAAATTTTATTACAATTCCTTCACTAATTAATCGAAAGGAACTTCGTCCCTCCGGGTGTCCCTTGACACCTCTCAAGTTTTTGAAGTGAAAACTTCTTTAGCGGCGTTGTGCACTTTTTTTGGAATGGGTAAAAAATGTTAAACTCGCGTCAGGACACGCTCGCGTCAGGACACGTGACCTGATCGAAAATTCGTAAGACGGATGGAGAGTAAACAGCTGGCGCGGCTTAGGAGAGGAAGTATCCCCCTCTCTTTCTACGGCGCGGCGAAAATGTATGCCTGCGCCTGCTGTTTCGTATATCAAAAATGCACAACGTTAATATTCAAGTTTTCACTTCTGCCGGCACTCCCAGAGTGCAACCCGTCGTTTTTTTTTTCTGTAGTATGGTAAAGTTATTATTTTAATATTTAGTTTTAATTGATATACGAGTAATTACTATTCACGATTCACGAAATCGTGTATACCAGTATACACGATTTCTAATATTTTGTGCTATTATAGAGATAAAAAAGCCTGTTTGTTTATGTTTAAATCGTCAAAGCCCTACTCTAGTGCATAAAGGGCAGCTCATCGTCCCTTTGAATTACTGAAATGGGGATCAATAGACGTTATGGTTTCTCGATTACTGCAGGATAGCTTCGGTTTAATACTGTATATTACTGTTAATTTGCAGATTAAGAGAACATTTCTCATAAATAAATTGATTTAAAGGGACAAATCACATTGATTGAGCTAACCCCAAAGTAAGTTTGAGACTTGTGTTTATCATCATCATCAGGTCTTTTTGTCTCCACTGCAGGAGCACGACATTACGTACTACCAGAGCCATACTTAGCCAGAGCAGCGGCCAGAGGACTTGGCCTACACTCTCCTCGCTGGCCAGTGGTGTTGGAAAGGGCTCATTGTTTGTAAGCTTATGTTTAGATTAAACTTGTGATATGGGTCTAACTCAACGATGCTATATTTTATAACAAATACATATATAGATAAACATCCAAGTCTCAGGACAATGTGAAAAAGGCCCTTTTTTAACATGCCATGACCGGGGATTGAACCCGGAACCTTAGGGTGGCGGACTTGCATGGTGACCATTACCTCACGAAGGTCGTCATTTAATGTCTTAAGGTAGAGCTTAAAATAATTTATTGCAGTTAATTTTGCAAAAAATATTTAAAATCAAAATACATTTCTTACTTTTACAAACATTGACAACAGATACTGAAAAAACAATTAAATACTTATTATAAAAAATGGAGACAAAATCGCTGCACTCGCAGGGTACCCTATCCCAAGAGGCTGGAGGAATTCCCCAGGTTGAACCCTTGGCCCAAATGCGCGCCGCCAGCCCTTGGACTGCTGAGGCATCATAAAGATGAAGATGATGCCTTATCAAATTAAAATTGAACTGCAACATTATAACAAATTTATCTTTTATTGGGGGGTTATAAATAAACTAATACCTAAACACACGTAAATATACACGTTCATTGTCTTACTATTGTGTCTGATATTGGCGGTAAAAAACGCAGGGTATCCTATCCCAAGAGGCTGGCGGAATTCTTCCGTTGAAAGGACAGGTTGAATCTTTGGCCCAAATGCGCGCCGCCAGCCCTTGGACTGCTGAGGCGTCATAAAGATGAAGATGATGCCTTATCAAATTAAAACTGAACTGGTTGCAACATTTGTACACCTTTCTCTTTTATTGGGGGTTATAAATAAACTAATACCTAAACACACATGTAAATATAATTTGTTTTTAAAATACGTGTGGTGCCAGCTTAATCAATTAAAACTGAACTGACCTAACTCCACTATCTGAAAAAGTTTTAAAACTCCATTCAACTAACACTTCAGAAACCACGAACAAAAGGAACATTTCCCATGTGGGAAAGTTTCGGGATAAAACCTAAACTATTACCCTGTAGATACGCGTTACACGGCCGTGCTCAGCTACAATTCTGTTACCAGTTCGTGCTGAATTGTATGCTTTAAGTTATAAGATATAGCGGTTTTATATATACAATGTCCTTTTTAATTAAGTACAAATATTTTAAGAGGTGATTCAGTCCATCATTCCTAACAACTATTCCCAATAAATGTATATCGAAATACGAAAAAAAAAAACATTTTCGATAGTAGTGATATCACGTGACTACTTCAATTCATATGAGAACCTAAAATTTTTTTTTCCTATTTCGATATACATTCATTAGGCAAATTTGTTCAAAATGATGGACTGAACCACCTTTAAAAATATTTGTACTTAATTAAAAAGGACATTGTATTTACGTCACCTTCGGTTAAAAATCGTAGCTGATCGTGACGTCACGTACAGACGTGACGTCACGATTGTGAAGTTTTTTCTAGTATATAATAATCAAATATAGACGTAGATACAGATCTACGTCTATATTTGATTATTATATACTAGAAAAAACTCATATAATTTTTTTTATTACGTAATTTAAAAAAAATATTTTTAGCTCATTACATAGATCATAAAAAAGAATTTGAGTTTTTAATTTTTTTTTGATTAGCAAATATTGAAGAAGTACAGACGTGACGTCACGATCAGCTACGACTTTTAACCGAAGGTGACTTAAATCACACCCACTCCGAATCTTAGAAGCGTTGTATTATTGCGAATTTTCACATTGCCAAACGAAAATTATAGGTTCTTTATTTTAAGATAATCTAGTTGACAGACTAAATTATATAAATATTATTTACTCAGCCCACATTTCTATTGACAAAAGTCTTTATTTTCTTCTTTTAGAATGTAAATTTTCGAATGTATTAAAACTCCTTTCACTGTACGATACATTTTGTAGAATATTTCCCTCGAATTCATAAAAATTTAAAACAGCCGTTTACTAAACCTGTTTTAGTTAAAACAGCTTTTGTCCTTTCCGTTTTTCAAAATTTGATTTATCAATAAGAACGAGAAAAACACATTTTAACTAATAGAGTTTTAACAAACGTTTATTAACTATCATGTATTATTTTTTAAGCTTTAAAGAATTTTAAAATGGTGTGATGACTACTACATGACTACTAGGTATATAAATATGATAGCTGGACCGGCATAACGTGCTTTTGAAGCAGAGAAGTACTCGAACCACGCCGATAGTTGCTTATATTATATATTATTTTATCCATACGTTTTTGAAACTCGTCCTGAGACGCGGCATTACTCGCGTGCGTCATCTTCCTCCCGCGCACATTTCGCATTCACCTTTACCTTTGGTAGCAACTTGACGTTTATTGGTACCAGTTTTCCTGTGTTCGAATGCTTTTTGTGAAATAAACTAAGATTTTATCAATAAATAATACATAAAAATAAATAAAAACAATATTGTCAAATAATGAAAATGGTATATTTTTTGTATTTTTTTATGACTCTGCTTTTGGCGCTCACTTACACTAATGCAAAGCTGAGCTTACGCTTTGAGGACTGTTATTACCTTTTAAGCTGATTTTTATATTACGTAGGGATCTACTTTTTGTCTATGAATATACACGCTGTGCCCGCGGGCTTCGCTCCCCGTGAGAATCTCGGGATAAAGAGTACTCTATGTCTTTCCTCGAGTCTCAAACTATATCTTTACCAAATTTCACCCAAATCAGTTCAGTAATTGCAGCGTAAAGAGAAAACAAACAAATATACAAACTCACTTTCGTATTTATAATATTAGTGGGAAGGATAGGATAGTAGGATAGAATTGGAAGTAAAGTATACTTTCAGGCAGACTAGAATAAGACCACTTCAAGTCTTCCCGGGGTGTCGTGGAAGGCGAGTTAGGAAATTCAAGCTAAATAAAGTTTATAAACATCTTAAGACCTCTCCAACCCGTCTGGCCAGCGCTTAGAGTGTAGGCCAAATCCTCTGGCTACTCTGACCAAGGCGTTGGCAGTACAGAGAGGATCGTGCTCCAGCAGTGGAGACTAAAAGACTTAGGCCCAACGCAGACGACAGACTAATCCGTGCCGCACTTTTTAGTCTGTGAAAATAGAACCCATGGCATCATATGCAGTACTGCATATGATTCCATGGGTTATATTTTGACGACCTCAGTGGCGTAATGGTCAACACGCTAGACCACTAATCCGGAGGTCCTGGGTTCGATCCCCAGCCAGGGCAAGTTGGAAAATGGCCTTTTTCAAATTGTCCTGGGTCTTGGATGTTTATCTATATATGTATTTGTTATAAAATATAGTATCGTTGAGTTACTATCTCATGACACAAGTCTCGAAGTTACTTTGGGGCTAGCTCAATCAGTGTAATTTGTCCCTATATATTTATTATTATTTATTTATTTATTTTCACAGACTATCACACACTAAAAAGTGCGTCACGAATAGTCTGTCGTCTGCGTTGGGCCTAAGTCTTTTAGTCTCCACTGCTGGAGCACGATCCTCTCTGTACTGCCAACGCCTTGGTCAGAGTAGCCAGAGGATTTGGCCTACACTCTAAGCCCTGGCCAGACGAATTAAGACGACGAAGTATACTTGAAAAATGTCGTTTTAATTCCAACCCCTATTCATAAAAAACACTCAAGTAATTTCAATAATATTATCAAGAGATCAGAAGGCATAGTCAACAATACCTAGTATTTTTTGTATTCTCAGTTCAAATAATGAAAAGTAAGTACTTGCCGTGTGGTTTCTGGCAGAGTAGAATATGACCACTCCAAGTTTTTCCGTGGATGTTGCCGAAGATGACTTAGGAAATACAAGCAAAACAAAGTTTATGAACATTATAAGACCTCTCCAACCCGTCTGGCCAGCGTGCAGAGTGTAGACCAAATCCTCTGGCTGCTCTGGCCAAGTCTTGCTCTGGTAGTACAGAAAGGGTCGTGCTCCAGCAGTGGATACTAAAAAGACTTAACGATGACGAAGTATACTTGAAAAATGTCGTTTTATTTCCGACCCCTATTCATAGAAAACACTCAAGTAATTTCAATAATATTATCAAAAGCGAAGACTCGACACAGAATTTCTAATATCGAGCTGAGAATAATCGGTCTTTAAGAAATAGCAACAAAAAAGGAAACTAAACTCCACTTCGAACGTTCAATATCTAAGTCAATGTTACTTAAGTCAAGGGTCGAACCAATTTCAATCGACATCTTAAGAACTCAAGAGCCATTTCGATTTGAATTCGAATTAATCTTGGGACGTTTACGCTACAAAATTCATTTCGATCAGAAGGCAAAGTCAACAATACCTAGTATTTTCTGTATTCTCAGTTCAAATAATTAAAAGTAAGTCTACTTGCCGTGTGGTTTCCGGCAGAGTAGAATATGACCACTCCAAGTTTTTCCGTGGATGTCGCAGAAGATGACTTAGGAAATACAAGCAAAACAAAGTTTATGAACATTATAAGACCTCTCCAACCCGTCTGGCCAGCGTGCAGAGTGTAGGCCAAATCCTCTGGCTGTTCTGACTAAGGCTTTGGTTGTACAGAGAGGGTCTTGCTCCAGCAGTGTAGACTAAAAAGACTTAACGGTGATGAAGTATACTTGAAAAATGTCGCTTTAATTCCGACCCCTATTCATAGAAAACACTCAAGTAATTTCAATAATATTATCAAGAGCGAAGACGACACAGAATTTCTAATATCGAGCTGAGAATAATCGGTCTTTAAGAAATAGCAACAAGAAAGGAAACTAAACTCCACTTCGAACGTTCAATATCTAAGTCAATGTTACTTAAGTCAAGGGTCGAACCAATTTCAATCGACATCTTAAGAACTCAAGAGCCATTTCGATTTGAATTCGAATTAATCTTGGGACGTTTACGCTACAAAATTCATTTGCATTTAAGTTTGATGAAATTCCTGATCATGTTTTGTAGGTTTATCACTCTATATCCTGACTCCAAAGTTATTTACTCAATTGGTCTTAAATCCTAGCTATGTGTCTTTATGTGAGTGTTCAGGGATGAGGTTCAACTATGAGGTTCGATCAGAAGGCAAAGTCAACAATACCTAGTATTTTCTGTATTCTCAGTTCAAATAATTAAAAGTAAGTACTTGCCGTGTGGTTTCTGGCAGAGTAGAATATGACCACTCCAAGTTTTTCCGTGGATGTCGCAGAAGATGACTTGGGAAATACAAGCAAAACAAAGTTTATGAACATTATAAGACCTCTCCAACCCGTCTGGCCAGCGTGCAGAGTGTAGGCCAAATCCTCTGGCTGTTCTGACTAAGGCTTTGGTTGTACAGAGAGGGTCTTGCTCCAGCAGTGTAGACTAAAAAGACTTAACGGTGATGAAGTATACTTGAAAAATGTCGTTTTAATTCCGACCCCTATTCATAGAAAACACTCAAGTAATTTCAATAATATTATCAAAAGCGAAGACTCGACACAGAATTTCTAATATCGAGCTGAGAATAATCGGTCTTTAAGAAATAGCAACAAGAAAGGAAACTAAACTCCACTTCGAACGTTCAATATCTAAGTCAATGTTACTTAAGTCAAGGGTCGAACCAATTTCAATCGACATCGTAAGAACTCAAGAGGTTTATGACTCTATATTCTGACGCCACAGTTATTTACTGAATTGGTCTGAATTCCTAGCTATGTGTCTTTATGTGAGTGTTCAGGGATGAGGTTCAACTATGAGGTTCGATCAGAAGACAAAGTCAACAATACCTAGTATTTTCTGTATTCTCAGTTCAAATAATTAAAAGTAAGTACTTGCCGTGTGGTTTCTGGCAGAGTAGAATATGACCACTCCAAGTTTTTCCGTGGATGTCGCAGAAGATGACTTGGGAAATACAAGCAAAACAAAGTTTATGAACATTATAAGACCTCTCCATCCCGTCTGGCCAGCGAGCAGAGTGTAGACCAAATCCTCTGGCTGCTCTGGCCAAGTCTTGCTCTAGTAGTACAGAGAGGGTCGTGCTCCAGCAGTGTAGACTAAAAAGACTTAACGATGACGAAGTATACTTGAAAATGTCGTTTTAATTCCGACCCCTATTCATAGAAAACACTCAAGTAATTTCAATAATATTATCAAGAGCGAAGACGACACAGAATTTCTAATATCAAGCTGAGAATAATCGGTCTTTAAGAAATAGCAACAAGAAAGGAAACTAAACTCCACTTCGAACGTTCAATATCTAAGTCAATGTTACTTAAGTCAAGGGTCGAACCAATTTCAATCGACATCTTAAGAACTCAAGAGCCATTTCGATTTGAATTCGAATTAATCTTGGGACGTTTACGCTACAAAATTCATTTGCATTTAAGTTTGATGAAATTCCTGATCATGTTTTGTAGGTTTATCACTCTATATCCTGACTCCAAAGTTATTTACTCATTCAGAATTAATAAATAAATAAATAGGGACAAATTACACTGATTGAGTTAGCCCCAAATTAAGTTCAAGACTTGTGTTATGGGATACTAACTCAACGATACTATATTTTATAACGAATACATATTTAGATAAACATCCAAGATTCAGGTCAATCCAAAAAAGATCATATTCAATCTTGACCTGACCGGGGATCTAACCCGGGACCTTCGGTGTGACAGCAAGGCAAGATGACCACTAGGCTATGAAGGCAGTCAATAAAAATACTTAGCTTGCTTGCTATTTGTCTTCGTTCTCGAGAAGACATGTATGACGTAACAAACGAAAATAAAAATTTAAAAAATATGCAAAAAAAAATATTTTTGTTTTCTTGTAAAACCGCTATATTTCCTCACTTAGACGGCCTTACCCCAACCAGAAGCGTTCGTTCGTAATGGATTTCCCAGGGCTCACGCGACAACACAGGTTCGTGCGTCACGATTTTTAATAATACTTTCCACAGGCATATGCGGAAAATTGTTTAAAATAACATTATGAGCACGAACGTGTACAAACATCAGGTGTTTTTATTAATTTTTCTAGAAAAAGTCAAAAACTTGTTTAAAAGTTAGTTTTTCTATTGAGTCGAAATGGACTATAATGCTATAAACTTTACCAGTGCTTGGCTACGATGTATGCTTGATTGTTTGCTGTATTGAGGTCTTGCATGGTGCATTGTGTACTGGACTTTGGTGTACAGCAAGTTATTTACTAAACAAATTGATTAGCCAGAAAAATTAAAAAAATCCCGACTTTTAAAAGTTTTATATAAAAACGCCGTCTAGTGATAAGCGTAGGAACTAAATAGTACTTTCAATCGATATAATAAATGTTTTATCAGCAGAACCGATTTTCATTAAACAAAGCTAAATATCATCTGCAAGGAAACTTGCTTTCACATAAAAAATCCGCATCAAAATAAATCCATTTATTTGAGTGCCATAGACAGACAACAGCGTCAAACTTGTAACAGCCCCTTTTTTGTAGGGGGTTAAAAAATAAAGGTATAAAATTGAGTTAAAAATAAGATCTTAACTTACAACCAGTCTAAATTAATGTTTAGAAATCTAACGCCCGAATACTCAAACGTTTCTCAAATTGCATTTTTACCTGAGATTCATTTTAGTTAAAATTCCTTGCTTACTTAACTGGAATACTCAAACGTTACTTAACACGCAAATTCGTCTCCTCAGCTAAGGTCTTCTTATACCTTTCTGGTATTTTTTAAACTAAGAAGCTCTTTGTTGATTACAGAATCTTAACTAAGTAGACAACTAAAATACGTTTGAGTATGAGTTAAGTTGATTAACTGTTAAGAAGTGATTAACTATTTAAATAGCCTTTGAGTATTCGGCTGGTCTGGGAGAAATAAAAAAAAAACTTAGAATGTACCAGCTACTTCTCTTTCCACGCAGATCGTAAAAGCCGATCGAGGGAATGGGCGAAAAATGCAAATCATATTACCAGGGGGGGGGATGCGGCTAGCAACCCATCACTGTATTGATTGCTTTTCCATCTTCTCTCCCACCCTGACGCTAAAAGTGGCTTTTGGGTCTTGCGGCCCTGGGCTCTGCATAGAACCGCAAGACTCATAATGCTCTGTCTGCCCCATTAGCGATAAAGACGTGATAGTATGTTGAGTATTCGGGCGTAAAAGACGGATTAGTGCCGCTTGGACTAAATCAATGCCAGTGGTTAGTCTCACACGAAGTGATGAGATGACAATAGGCTCATGATAATAATGATGACGACCATTCGAGTTAAACAATCATCGATACAACATACAATACAAGTGTCCATAAATGATACAAAAGAACAAACGCAGAGCGCTTGTCTGGAATCTTCTAGATATTATTTACTACAGTTGGCATAATGAAAACATTTACATTGTCCCCTCCATCACAATCGAATGTTTACTCGCATAGATTTCCGAATGTCTATTAGCGAACACAATCAAGCTAAGGGCTGTTTTTGTACCAAACTGGTTAAGTACGAGTTGAAAGAGCGTTAAATGATCCGTATCTTTTGAACAAAGTACATGAAACTATATATGATCTGGTTATTAGGTATCATATTATAAAATTGTACTATGTAATCTTGTTTGGATTTTTCTTTCCCAATTATATAAAATGTGCAACAACTTAATTTCTAAGGAGTTTTGACGTCGTGTGGTTGGTTGCAACTCTTTTCCTTCAAATGCATTTTAAAAGAGAGTTGACGTTTTGTACTTACGTGGCCGATATTCTAGCTGTTTCTTATTTATTCACTGTATAGTCTACGGCATCAATCGGTGACTATTGATATGCACATGATATTTGGTGAAAGTGCCCGTTGTTGTTATATTTATCATATAATTGACCGAGCGAGCGAAGCGAGCGAAGCGTCTCAGTTTCGAGACTAGCCAAAAATTCTTTTGTCCGTCTGTCTGTCTGTCTGTCTGTCTGTTCTCGCCTACAGGTCGCATTTCTTAACCGATTCTCATGAAATGTTGTAAGCAGGTTCAGCAACTAAATAGAATTTTTTTGTCGAGCCAGTTTTCCGAAATTTTTCAAAATGGCGTAAATATGGGGGTTTAAAATTTTTAAACTGTCATATATCCGCCATTTCAAAATATTTTCAAAAATGTTATAAGACTTTTTTGTTGCAATTATGAAATCGATATTTTTTTATTGGAACAACTTTTTTGTCTGAACAACTTTTTTATACGTTATACTTAAACGGGTTTAGGGTGACTCGCGAAGTCTAGCTGACTAAGCCGTGACGAATATACAAAACAAATCCTCTTACAAAATATACTCAAACTATTTAAGGGTGAATTCAATCCGGGTTACTGAACAACTGTCTTAAAAATACATATCTCCCCTGGGGTCCACGAAGTAATTTCTAAGAACTGAATTGTAGACCTCATATCCATGGGATTGTATGGTTGGAAGGTGCTCCTGACATTTCAGAGCTAGATTGAAAGTCATTTGAAGAAAGGGCTGTGATTGGCAACTATTTTTGAAATTTGGTCACAACCATGAATTCGCATATCGGTAAACCTGCACCGATAATAAAATTCATTAAAATCAGGTACATTATTCTGAAATAATAATCGCGAGGTCTAAGTTCGTGGCGAACTACTAGTATAGTATTACTCTCCAACCCGTCTGGCCAGCGTGGAGAGTGTAGGCCAAATCCCATGGCTTCTCTGGCCAAGTATGGTTTTGGTAGTATAGACAGGATCATGTTCCCCCTCTAAAACTATTATTAAAAAGATCTGATGTTGAAGATGATGATTTTTTTTTTTGCTAGAACTTGATTATTTTTAGATTTTGACACGTATATTATTGATGCTAGATTTATGGAGATGGCACAGTTGTGACATACTTATATTTATACTAGTAGTGTAACATACGGGTGTGTTGTAAATTTTGCGAGTCTACCAGACCCGTTGAAGTTTATCGGATAAAAAAGTTGTTCACGTAAAAAAGGTGCGGCGTTAATAGTAAGTTAATAGTAGGTCGTTCTCCCTTAGTAGAGACCAAAAGACCTGATGATGATGATGATGATGATGATAGTATTACTAAATAGTATCACACAACAAGAGTTTTTATTAAGCTTACTTAGGGCTAGCTCAATTAGTGTGATTTGTATGTTGTGCGAAAAATGGTCTTTGTTGCTGCCCTTTGAGTACGAAACCCTAAAAACGGAAAGAGAAAAGTAATCCAACTCATTGGCAGTCCTCCAGCAGATAGGATCAAGTTCCCCGCCTTTATTAAGCTGACTTCAAATTTGACGAGAGGATTTGAAGAGCTGAGTGACGAGTGTTTGAAAATAGATTGATTGCTAGGTATTGAGTAAATGTTAAGGAAGATATAGAAGGACAAGACATCTTATAAAGCGAATGATGTTATACGAAGATAGAAAGATAACAAGTTTCGAAACATTTGACCAGGCATAATAGAAATTCTAATTGATTTACCGTAGACGTTAGTGTCACGGAATGTAGATACCTATATGTGTAATAGGAATACATTATACAGTCACTCACAAGTAATCAAAGAAGTGGAAATGTCTTTATCTGGAACTTATACCGACCTAAGCACTTCTCTAACTTTTTGTATCCACCACCTTTTCAGTCGATAGAAAAAACTCAGAAGAAAATTACCAAACTGCTACCGATTGGTCACTTCGGAAATGTTTAATTGAAGGCTTTTGACCAGTAGTAAACTTTCCTGCTTCTGAAATGAATAAAACATGACTTCGCTTGTCAGAAAGTCTGTCTTAAATCACTCGCATTACCGCTCGACAAGTCTGAACAATGTCTTATAACAGTAAGAAAAACCCACGATAAGAATAAAAAGTGGAATTGTTTTGTGTTGCTTTATAAATATTTACACTTTGTTGTTAACAAGATTGTCTAAAGATTGCCGAATTATTAGGTCGACTGTATTATGAGTTTACGATTTTTTGATGGATTTCCGTCGTAATCAGCTTTGTACTTTCTTCTTTTGCGCGATATTTTTAGCATCGGCTTAAGGAAACATCTTCTTGGGAAGTCTCCAAACACAATATCTCAATTGGTTTTAGGTTTGAGGATTATTTTGTTTGTTATTCGAAAATGATATCTTAGATGATTTTCTCGTGGCGAAATTAGTACTGCTCTTTTCTGTGTATAATATGTAGGGTTATGTTTTGCTTCATCTTCATTTCACGAAGATGAGTTACCTAAAGCAAATAATCCTTTTTTAAGTATATCCTGATATAATGTTAATGGATATAACTTCAATATAGAAAAAGTAATACAAAAATTTATCATATTTAGTTACGTTATAATCATGATACTAAACAAGACAATCGCCTCGACGCACACTGATGTGAGTCATCATTATCATCAGGTATTTTTGTCTCTACTGCAGGATCACGACCCTCTCTGTACTACCAGAGTCATTCTTGGCTAGAGCAGCCAGAGGACTTGGCCTACACTCTCTTCGCTGGTCAGACGGGTTGGAAAGGTATCATTGATGTTTATAATCTTTGTTTAGCTTATATTTCCTAAGTCACCTTCTACGACATCCACGGGAGGACCCTATTTTACTCTGATGGAAACCATATACATACGGCACATACTGATGTAAGTAACCCGTTTGAATTAATGCTAATAAATTTGAATTAATGCTAATAAACTTAAAATGTAAAGAACTTGTTAGTTATTATAGTATTTTTAACCTCAGAAGTTAAGATCTCTCTAGCGACTACAAAGTTAGACAGCTCAGTCAGCTCAGTGACATTAACTAACCATACTAACTATACTAATGATGTCTGACCACATTCTGCTATTACTTTGTAATTGTACCTACCTATAGACTAATGGGAATTCTCTAGTGGTCAGTACCGTGCGTTATTACTAAACTACAACGAACTAAATTAGTAAGACTTTGAGGTTAATCTAACTTTGTCTATTCAATAAACCTTTGGGTCTGAGATTGTTTTAGAGTGGTTTTACGTATTAAACTTTTAAATCTTGTAATTTGACGACCTCCGTGATGTAGTGGTCACCATGCTTCTCTGTCACCCAGAGGTCCCGGGTTGGATCCCCGGTCAGGGTAAGTTGGAAAATGGCCTTTTTCAAATTGTTCTGGGTCTTGGATATTTATCTATATATGTATTTGTTATAAAATATAGTATCGTTGAGTTAGTATCCCATAACCAGGCTAGCTTAATCTGTGTAATTTGTCCCTATGTATATTTAATTATTATAGCCTTTTTTTTCCAATTTATAAGCAATAGGGCAAAAAATTCTCAATTCTTTCGCTTTTATTTTCTTCAATCTTGTAATATTTTACAAATTTCTTAGTTTTTTTGACTTTTGCTATCCACCGCTGGACAATTGTTTATTACTTTCTTACTTCGCTGGCTCAGCGACCCGAAGTGGATCTTTGCCTCCGACATTAAAGTGCGCCATTCTTCCCTATTCTGTGCCAAATCTGACCAGTCGGACAATTCCAGCTCTTTCAGGTCTTTGGCGACTTCATTCTTCTAGCGATATCTTGGACGCCCGACCGGACGGCGCCCGGAGAAAGGTCTCCTCTAAATAATTTAAAAGGTTGTAAATAATGAACAATTTCTACAATTATAGGAATAAATTCAATAATAAAGGTACTTAAAAAAAAAATCAGGGCGAACTGTTAACTTAACACTACATGTAAAAGAACCCAACTCCACCCAAATTTATCGAGTGAGCACAAAGTACGACATCCACCATTTTGTTTAATCTATTATAAACCGGTCACGTCCAACAGTTTTTCTCCTAACCCTGCATAAGTTAGAACCTTTGTGTTCAGATTTAACATTAAAGTTATAGATACCTACTCTTTGGGTTACCCAACATAAATAATGCGGAGTTGTATCGGAAAGGGCGGGTGTATTAGAGGACAAATTTGTGTGCGGAACATTACCCCCTACGGCTTTATGCCCTTGTCATAGTATTAGCGATAGCAGTGTCTGCAATATTTCATCTTATTATCTTATTTTCGTCGGTATACGCATTTTCTTTATTTTTGTGCCCATTGCGAAAGAAATAACGGAAATCTCTATTATTATTAGAAATTAGGATATATAATAAGATATATATTATACAACGTGAAAGGGACATACATGTAATAAATCGAACCACGGGCACAAAAAACAATTCGACATTCCCATTCTAATTGCCCACACATTTTTGTTTTTGTGTTTTGGCTGTTATTTAAGTTCATTAAGCTATAGTGATCTGGTATAGCCCGAGGTTTGATATTAATATATCTTATTATCTATCCTAATTTGTAATAATCCTTCCTACTAATATTATAAATACAGTTTCATATTCAATAAAAGCTGGACTAATTAGAGCTGTACCTCGTACAACGCTCCGTTGTCATAGTGGTTATTGATGGGCGAAATTTTGCGTATTGCGTCATGCGACATGTATGCTGAGGTTTTCTACTTAGAGCACCCATTTGAATAGCACTTGGCCTATTCTACGAAGAGCACCTAATATTGGCAGATGCTCTTCGTGGACTTAAGAGTCCCCTTACCCTAGACTTGTCCATACAAACGTAGTCTACGTTTAATTTCGAAACCACAAGTCAGATTTCGGTAAAAATTGGTGATTTTAAAGAAATTGCAATTATCTAGGGTAATAACTGGTTTCTTATAGTAAATTATGAACTGGAAAGAAAATATAACGATTTAGAAGTTTCTCATACGGATGGTCAAAATTGATATAACACACTTTATTCTATATCAAGTTCATATTTTTACAATCAGAAACTAGTTATTACCCTAGATAATTGCAATATCTTTGAAATTACAAAACTTTGCCGAAATCGGGCATGTCGTTTCGAAATAAGACGTAGACTACGTTTGTATGGAAAATTTAATTTTGGTGTAGGGTAAGAGGACTCTTAAATTTATTCTACCATTTTTGTCTACGAAGAGCACCTATGATTTAGCAGTTTAAAAAAAATTGTGGCGTCATATTATGCTATGGTAATGTTTGAAATTAATCTTCCGCAGTGTTTAAGTTCGCTGTTCGTACCTACTACTTTTTGTGTACTATTTACGGAAATGAAAATTACGAACGCAAATACTTAATTATAAAATAGCCTTGATATCAAAGCATAAATTCGTGCTAGCCCACAATTTGCGTACATGCAAATACCGTAATTACTTGACTTCAAAACCAACTGGCACGAACTCAAAAGGGCTAAAGAGGCCCATAAAGAACCCCCGGCGAAATACCTTCTAAGAAATCGCGTCGAAATTTGTTGTTTTCTTATTCTTTCTTTCCCTTGATAAATTAAGCTATAAATTAAGTGATGTTAAGGGTGCTGGCGGTTTTTTATTCAGAATTGCCGTGGTTTCCACGAGAGGAAATGGATCTGATGTGTTACTATGTTTTCTCGTTTTAGATTGCTTTCACAGTTCGTTTGAAACGGAAATGTTTTTCTACCGTTTTGATTTTCTCCTAGATGTAAGAGTTTTTTAATGTTTTGTTTTTACTATTCGACTAATCGTCATATAGAATATTTTTGATAAAAAATTACTATATAATCTTTAACTATCTTTCTTAATAGACGAATTAATTCATGAAGAGTGAAGTATGTGTAAAGTTCTTATACTTACTTTGATAGATTTGAGATAATACTTTTGCCAATACAAAAACTGTCATGAAATTCTAAATTTAAATAATCTAACAACAGAAAGATATCAATATGAATAATATTATGATGCTGTTTGGATTTCTTTGTATCTAAATTGTATAAAATAAGGCTATTCATAAATCAAAAACCGTTTATTATAATATTTTCGCATATCTAGATGATATTATAATACATGGAGCTACTTTATATTCGTATCAGAAGACGATAAACGAGAATGTCGAGAGTGAGTTACGTAGTATCGCCTTTCGGGGCTAAAAAAATAGATGGGACATTTACCCTGGGACCAGGAGTGATGTGACAGATAAGAATTCCGCCGTTAGACTGGGAGAAATTTTCACTTGTGTTCTCATTTTAGAGGCAACAAAAGTACAGAAAACAGAATTAATTGTAGTGTCAGTTTTTAACACGGGTTGCAAGTAGAAGATACTAGTTTATTTATTAACATAGAATCATTAACAGGTTTACAATACAATTTTTATCACGTATATCTTAAGTATGCAAAGCTTATCCACGTGCTAAAATGTGATGAAGTAAGAAATTAAAATAAAGTCTGTCTGTTTGTCTCTGTGTCTGTTTATTTGTTTGTCTGTGTGTACACGCTAATCTCCGGAAATACTGAATGAATTCGAATAAAACTTATTTTGTTAAATAGCTGTTAAGCCTGGGCAATGTGGGCAACATATAAAGTATAAGTGATTTTGGAAAATGGAACGCCTGATGCAGAGGTATAATGGTCCAGCTGAACTATAAGAGATACAAAACTAGCGCCTTAGTAAAAGTTGTTCGGCCTGATAAGCATTTTTCAGAGACATAAACTCCACGCGAACGAAGTCGTGGGCTTCGGCTAGTGTACAATAAAGAATTTACAATTTACGTCTTCCGTCGTCCCAAGATACAAGCAGCACTTTATGAATACCAGACACTCGAAAAATACCACTCCTTGAACATATAAATATGTAGTATTGGATCAGAATACCTAGTTTCTGCACAACTGGCAGTAAAAAAGAAAGTCACCACTTAATAGAGCCACTCATATAGTAAACATCGGCTACATTACAAATTCTATGAAGTCTTAGTAGCTGTTGTAGATAACATTTGGTTATTACTAACAAACATGAAAAAACAACCCAATTAACCGAATAACTAGCAACAAACGAATCAATGCCGTCAAGAACTTTCTCGTAATATAAAGAGCAAAAGCAACACATAAATCTTGAAAGCAGTCCACATAAATCGTCTAGTAATTTCACGTTGACGGGTGCCTTTTAATGTTAGTATAATTAAGTTAATTTGATGTCTAAAGGTTTTGATGTATTTTTAGCTTTGGATGTAAAGTGATATCATTATTTCTTTGAAATATTCTTTGATGTCAATTATTTGTATAGGAAAAGTAAATATTCTGTATAAATCAAGTAAGGTGGGTTTGTGTATTATGAGAATATTGTATTGTTTGACGACATACAATGTATATACTTATTTAATTTCCATTTCTTTGGGGATGTTTAACATTATCTTAATGGTTCGTTACCCAAGGGGAAAAAGAATGTGTACGAAATAAAAGGGAAATGCAATTATTGTTAAACACTTTGAATTTGGATAAATTTGATATTGGCGTTATCTTTTGCTTGCTATCAAAGCCATCCTCGGATGGAGCGATAGCAGTATTGGCTTTAATGTGGACAAAATTTAAGTAGGACTTGTGAATTTGAAAAATATGCGTATATTTGGTTAAATACAAGTGCATTTGTAGTACCTGACACATGCATTTCAGAGGATATAATTTCAGTTATAGTATGACTTCTGAGGTTAAAGACTAAAGTAAATAATTTTTGTTTCTACAATATACCAATCGATCGACATGCGAAAAATAAAAACTAAGATAAAACTTTTTTTACCAATGCATATAGTATCTGAAGGGAACAGAACAGAACATAATATGTTCTGTTGCATATTATGTTACTGTTATTACTATTAAGGGACTTACCGCGATTAATATCGTATTTTATGCAACAAACGACGAAGAAAGAGAGTAAACCGATATGGTTACCCTTGACAGTCGAACATCCATCGCAGTTCCTCAGTCGCCCAGCGACCATGATGGCAGAAGGGCCATCTAAATATCTGGCAAAAACGATATTAATCATCGCAGTAAGTCCCGTAATACTAATAACAGTAATTGCAACCGCGAAACTCTAAAATGATAAAAAGAACATAATGTTTTATAGTGAACAAAATACATTGGAGCAAATATGCGGTAAAACAACTGTTAACATAAATGCACATCATAATTAACCACGAAAACTACATTCAGAATGAGTACAAAATGATGTTAAAAGCAAATCCACTGTTCCGAATTTCCACGCGCCAGATCCATCAAGTTACGTAACAAACTGTACAAAAGACGCTTTGCTTGGACCAAGTTTGAACGAAATATAAAGTGCATGCTGGATATCTTTCACGGCTGGGTGAACTTCACAATATGCTGATGGAATAGACTGCTAGAATTTTTATTTTGCAGTAGACAATAACAGTAGATAGACTTTGGTATAAGAGAAGATTTTAATCCGTAAATGAATTTGTTTGAGTGTCAGTCGTAAGCGAAGGCAACGAATGGAGACACATGGAAGGAGATAGGAGAGACCTTTATCGAGCATTGATATAGAATAGGTCAAGGTACAAAGAAAACCAATTAGCAAAAAACAAATCACAGGGTTCAGGAAAATTTATTTGAAGTAGTTATGGAAAAAAGAAGTCTGTAAGGATCGTAACACGTGGCAATTCCATTCATTTTTTTCTTCACTATCAGGTATATTTTATTTTTGTCTCTATTGGAAGACCCTTTTACTAGTAATAGGATATTTTTGACTTCCCATGCATCAAAATATGAAACTGTTATACTTCTCGACATACGTTAATACTTTCAGTGAGATAAAGACAACCTACGTCATACTAAGGAACGACTTACCAAACAATGATCTAGACATTTCCATTCACTTTGTTTTGTTTCCCATTAACGGAAGTAGGTATGTTTGTATCAAGTTCTCTCTTCGGCGTAAGGTCGCATCAAATAAGCTTCACTTGATTGTATTATACTCGTTCAATACAAAACGTGCCGCGCTCTGGACATTATCTAACGCTGTTTTGTTCTATCAGTATTGAGAAAACTGAGGGCAAAAGATATTAAATGTATAACGAGTAAAGGACATAATAAATTGAACTAGGGGTTATAGTTGATCAAAATGGTATTGTCCCTTACGTTGTTAAGTTATGGACCAAATGATGAAATGACATAGAAAAATGACAAGCTACTTAGGGCGAAGTTATCAAATAATTTGAACATCCTCATTTATCATATTGCCTAGACATTATGATTATTGCCATGTGGTTTATGGGCAATTGGATAAAATACAAATACATTGCATGGGGGGTAGTTGACTACCATTTATCCACATCGCCTTTTGCCGAAAATGGATGTTTTTCGCAAATGTGCGTAGAAAACTGTAAACAGTAGTTCATAAAATAGTTTAAAAATGTATGTAAGGTTTGGTCAAGACAAAATGTTAAATGTAATGGAAATGGGGGCGCCACTAGACCCCGGAAAATTCAGGTAGCCCCTTAACATAATTCACAATTTTTGCCCTTTTCCTTAATCTGTTGCTACGATCTGCGTGGGAAGAGAAGCAGCTGGTACATTCTAAGTTTTTTTTTTCTTTCTAGACCTGCATGAAAGAGCATTAGTAAAAACATGCGACCAAAGTTAATAGAACCATTCTGTCAGAATAAAAGCTTTCCAGGCTTTTAGCAGTTAAATTCGACGCGATCGAGCGAAGCAATTTAGTTAACAGTGATACACGTGATACGGATCTAGAAGCATCGTTTTATGACAAGGAACTCAGTTTTTTAATTTGAAACGTGTTTTCTCAATATTTGTTTAAACTTTTGATTTATCAGTCTAGCATAGAAAACTTTTTAATAGTTTATAGAATAAAGTAATAATATAAATAATTAAATTTAAACTTGAGCGTAATTAAATTAAAAGCTATAAATTAAATCTCAAAAGTATAATTGGAATAAAATAAAAAACTTGAGTTTACATAAAAAAAGAACACACGTTGCCATCATCAGCAGGCAAAGTGTCAAGAGGCTGGCGACATTTTCATTTGGACGTATTAAAATCGTAAGTGGTCCAATGTGTTACAATGAAGCGAAAATTTTTGCAATCCGACAAAAAGCGTAAGGTTGAATAATTATTGGCCCACGTTTTGCCACATGTCCGATATCAGCTGCTTCAACTTACCTTCAATAATGATTTTAATGAAATCATCCTGTCATATCAGGTAACATTTTTTCTTGTCTATTTTCTTTGACGACCTCCGTGGCGTAGTGGTCAACATGCTAGTCCGCCACCCAGAGGTCCCGGGTTCGATCCCCGGCCAGGGCAAATTGGAAAATGGCCTTTTTCAAATTGTCCTGGGTCTTGGATGGATGTTTATCTATATATGTATTTGTTATAAAATATACTATCGTTGAGTTAGTATCCTATAACACAAGTCTCGAACTTACTTTGGGGCTAGCTCAATTAGTGTAATTTGTCCCTATTTATTTATTTACTAGAGGCAGCGCGCGGCTTCGTCCGCGTTAACCACTCGAGTGAAGTCGCTGGCGTAATGCAATATAGCCTATAGCCTTCCTCGATAAACGACCTATCTAATATCTAATACAAACAAACAAACAAACAAACAAACAAACAAACAAACAAACAAACAAACTCTTCAGCTTTATATATAAGTATGGATTTACTTTCTATTAAGTCCAGAATGCACCTACTCTCTCTTACTC
Organism: Acrobasis consociella; assembly: GCA_963555685.1. Classification (NCBI taxonomy): domain Eukaryota; kingdom Metazoa; phylum Arthropoda; class Insecta; order Lepidoptera; family Pyralidae; genus Acrobasis; species Acrobasis consociella. The sequence continues at coordinate 3,589,181 of OY743107.1, forward strand.
CTTTCAAGACCTCCGATTTTATAACTACCTATATTCAAATATTGAACTCGCGAGTTTTTACTGTACTGATAGAATCAGAATGTTTCAGCCTTAAAAGAAGTTTTTATGACATCGCCTAAGCGACCATTTTAGGTTTTTGTGACAAAATGTAAGTACTTTATTTTTTATTCCTTTTTCGAGTGGCAAAAAGTTTTTGTTTCGCGATTGAAGATATGGCTGGAATACGGCAGAAGTTTGCAGAAAATTTATTCGAATGCTTTATTGTACAGAAAGAAAACACGCTTCACAATGTAGGTCATATTTAGATTAATGGATGTATTTCGTTATTCTATTCTAGGTGTGTGAAAAAAAACGTTCGTTTTATATGAATATAGTCACTTAGTTAATCAGTATAATTTGTCCCTATTTATTTTTATTTTTTTATTTACTAAAATCCAAGAAGATAAAGCCTAAAAAGTGTTATTAGGTGTGGATTATATTTTTTATTGTTATAAATGAATTTACTGATACTATGAATCCTAAAACCCCGTGTGGTGTCCGGTAGAATAAAATAGGATCACTCTAAGTCTTCCCATGGACGTTACCTTATAAACATCAATAGACATCTCTATCTCCAACTGTAAACGAATTTTAGGTGTATCCTCCAACCTAAATCTATTAACCTTTTTTTTTTGAAGGAACAATCTAATTATTTATTACAATTTCAATTAACAACTATATTAAAAACTAAATTTAAATCTAAATTATACTCTAAATTAAACTAAACAAATAATTTAACCTTTATAACCTAACCATACAATATTTTAGATCAACATAACTCATGGTTTCCGTAACACTAACAACAGTTTAAGTTGATTAAATTTTCTAGTTTCCTAATGGTTGTTTTCAAGAAACACTAATAACTTTTTGTTTCAGTGATACTTATAGAACAATAAAGAAAACAGAGAAGAATAACTTTTGAAATTGTTTTGTATTTTGTATTGATAGGTATCTGTTTTTTTAAATCCGATAAAGTAAAGTCAACGCGGTCGACGCTTGAAATTCGGAGGTTTTGTAGTTTGCCTGGCAAATAATAGACGGCGCTACGGATATTAGTTCTAGTATTTAGTTCCTCCGCTATTCACTAGATGGCGTTTACATATGAATCTGTTGAAAGCCAGGGATTTTTTCAAATTTGTCTGTTAAATAATGCAAATGCAATAAAATGCATATTTAAATAAACGCCCAAGACCCTGGATGACAAACTTACCCTGTTTGTGGATCAACCCCAAAATCTCCGGAGCAGACTAGTGTTAGGCTGCGTTTCCATTGAAGCGGAGCAAAACGGAGAGGAGCTTAACGCTGCATGAATTGACCAATCACAATGCTCGAAATCTCCACTCCGCTGTTTCCATTGAAGCGGAGCGGAGATTTAGAGCATTGTGATTGGTCAATTGGAAACGCAGCCTTAACTAACCATTACACCACGGAGGTCGTCAATAAGAAAGTTTCCAACAGCTCAAATCAGATACTTTATTCTTAACGTTAAAACAAATATTTTCTATGGGATTTGTAAGACGTAGTCTAATGACGTCATAGTTTCTTGGAGTCAAATAGCGCTCCTAATATCAGTTTATCTGCAATATGAAATCTAAAGACACGTTTAAAATGGATATGATCAACCACAAGTGACTTTATTTTATGACATTTTATTCTATTAACAGTGCCAAATAATTTAATTTCGATCCAGAAAACTTCCTCATTCTATTCTCTTTTTAATTTGCAGTCAAATGAAAATTTCCTTTCTCAATTTCTAAATACCTATTAAAAGCCTTCGCTAAGGAGTTCATTACCACATTCCAGGAGATAATTAAAATGATAGCACCCCCGTTTACTTTAATTAATTTGGGAATAATCTTTTTAGTCACTGTGAAGGAATGCTTTTTTTTCATGCTATATATTTTTTGAGTTAACATCGTAAATTAAATACACAATTTAATTTTACTTTTAAAATCTTGGTTTCATCACCTCATATAGACAACAAGCTAAACGTGGCCTTTGAGTCTTACAGCCCTAGGCTCTATCTGCTTATAGGCACAAGACCTAAAATGCTCTGTCTTCCCTATTAGAGATAAAGACGTGATGGTATGTTTGTATAAATATATGTAGACAATTTTTGCTTGGGCCTATATTTGTTTGACCACGTACCTCATTTACGACATTTTCTTTTATGACCATATATGATTTGGACTATGAACATTCAGAATTTAACTTTTAGAGAAGTTTACGTTTGTACACTCTGCTTGGAAAGAGGCGCAGCTTAATACATTCTTAGTTTTTTTCTTTTATTCCAGACCAGTATAGACAAAGGTATAATTAACGTCCCTTATGTTAACTTAATTTGTCCCGTTATTGGACAAAAGTCTCTCCCATCTTAACACACTACCTCTTTTACATATCAAAGTCACCGGAAAATCAAAAATACTTAAGAATTCAAGAATCCTTCTTTTACAATGCCAGTTCTAACTTCTAAACTTGCATTGGACAAAGGACTCTCCCATCTTAACACACTATCTCTTTTACATATCAAAGTCACCGGAAAATCAAAAACACTTAAGAATTCAAGAATCCTTCTTTTACAATGCCAGTTCTAACTTCTAAACCTGCAGGCCCAAGGTCCCATGAATATTCCGTGGGACATACAAAATGCAAGAGTCGAAATTGTATCGACACGTGCTCGCGCTGCCTTTTTAATAAAACATCCTGTCGTGTCCTGGCTGTTTACGTTTTAAAACTAGCCTGCAGAGACTTTGTTCTAAAGTGCCGTATGAAATATTGTTAGTAAGAAAACCTAAACAAGTGTAACCTCTTTGCGATTTACTAAAACACTGGCCACTAAGAATGTATGAAAATATTAAATGTCAGATAGAAAAGCGCGCGGTTTAAAAAGAAACTCCTTGTCAGTCATAATTTTTAACATAGATTTGAAAAAAAATATTGGTCTATGTTTTTTACAAACTGTTTTATTTAGTTTCACCTGTCCCGTTGTCGTTGTTGATTAAGCTTGCTTTCACGTAAAAAACGCATCGAACGTTCTATAGCTTTAATGCTATAGACGGACACACGAAAGACATAACCGTCATACTTATAAGACCCCTTTTTTTGTCAGATGTAGAAATAGTAACCCAAAGCTATTTAAGACTTTAGCTACACACGTAAAGTTTAAAAGAAAACAAACTGAACTAGATCAAGATAACGCTCAGCATCTGTTAGCAGTTAGGATGGATTGCCTAAATGGGTACGCATCGTTTTACATAACTTTTTAAATCATATCATCGGAAGTCCGAAAATGTTTCTCATACTATTTTAAATCATAATGATCATTCTTCATAAAAAATTGAAATACTAATTATTTTAAACTATAATCATTGGAATTCATAATATCACTAATCATACACTTCGTTTTTAATAATATTTGTTTTCATATATTTGTTTATACCAATTATCTAAACTCCTAACAATTCGAATTAATAAGTATTATATTCATACATTTGTTTTTTTTTATTATTATTTTTTATACATTTCTTAATCATAAGTGTTTTATCCATATTGTTGAAAATGATAATATCTATACTCAAACATTTGTTTTATACTAATATATTCACTTTCATACAGTTATCTAAATTAAAATAATCATAAGTGTAAATGAAATGGAATAGGTAACAATCATTCATTAAATGAAAATAGACAGACGCACTGACAGGTAAGTCAAAGTTATAAAACTGTGTCGATAGAAAAGTAGATAGACACACTGACAGATAAGTCAAACTTATAAAACCCCTATCATTTTTGGTCGAGGGTTAAAAGTAATGGATTAACTTTTTAATAATTGTTAAAAAAAATATTATGTAAATTAATTGTTTAATAAAACGAATTGCTGCCAGAAAAATAGGTTAGGTTAGGTTAGAACTGTTTCACCAACAGCGCGCGAGCCGAGCGAGCGAAGCGAACGTGCCGCGGCAGCGGCCGGAGAAGCGCTAGAAACTATTTTTTGATAGAAAAGTAAACAAAAACATCGACAGATAAGACAAACTTATAAAACTAGAGTTAAATTGTTTAATTAAACCAATTGCTGCCAAAAAAAGTAGTTTAGGTTAAAACTGTGACCCCAACAGCGCGCGAGCCGAGCGGACGAAGCGAGCGTGCCGCGGTAGCGGCCGGTGAAGCGCCAGAAACTATTTTTTGTTTAAAAAAATAGACAGACACACTGACAAATACGTCAAACTTATAAAACCCATCTTATTTTTGGTCGAAGTCATCCATTTCTATGCGTTACAAAGACAAATCTACGTTAAAATATTTTTTTAGTATTGCTTTAGTAATACAAAAATTATGATATTTGTCCTTTATAAAGTAAACTATTCTAAACAACGACGTCATGAGTTGTAGTATGTTATTAGTAACAACATTATTAATAAAAACAATATGATAATTGAAAGTTATGAAGAAAAAAGTTCTGAAAATTAAAAATTATGAATTTAAACTTGTTCTTGGTAGCAACAGTATTAATAAAAAAATTATGATTACTAAATATTATGAGCTCCGATGATAGTAATAAAAATGTATGAATAAAAAAAGTATGAAGAGTAAAATTATGAAGAGTTATGATATATATGAACACAAATCGGTAGTAAGATAAAGAATATGATTTAGAATTTTATGAGAGCCAATATGGACCATGCCTAAATTGATCAGCCAATATTTGATCAGGCCGTTGATAAATTATGGGCCACGGCCGATAGACATACTCTATAATAGATTATTGGGAGGTTATGTCGTCGATTGAGACATTGTTAGACTATTTAGGTATCCTAACAAAATAATTGTAGGAGAGTCAAACATTTTTGTTAACATCTTGAGGCTTGTATCATTTTCAGTGTGTTTAAGAACTATGTTATCCTTGGTGATTTTTAGCGGTTAGGATTGCCTAAATTGATCAGCCAATATTTGATCAGGCCTACGATAAATAATGGGTCACGGCCGATAGACTTTCTCTATAATAGATTATTAGGAGGTTATGTCGTCGACTGAGACATTGTTAGACTATTTAGGTATCCTAACAAAATAATTTCAGGACACTCAAACATTATCGTAAACAGATTAAAGCTTGTTTAATCTTCAATGTGTTTAAGAACTATGTTCTCCTTGGTGACTTTTAGCGGTTAGGATGGATTGCCTAAATTGATCAACCAATATTTGGTCAGGCTGTTGATAAATAATGGGTAACACCCAATAGACATACTCTATAATAGATTATTAGGAGGTCATTTCGTCCATGTAGACATTGTTACACTATTTAGGTATCCTGACAAAATAAATGCATGAGACTCAAACATTTTCGTAAACATATTGAAGCTTATTTCATCTTTAATGTGTTTAAGAACTATGTTCTCCTTGGTGACTTTTAGCGGTTAGGATTGATTGCCTAAATTGATCAGCCAATATTTGATCAGGCCGTTGATAAATTATGGGCCACGGCCGATAGACTTACTCTATAATAGATTATTAGTAGGTTATGTCGTCGATTGACACATTGTTTAGTATTCTTACAAATTATGTACAATAAAGAATTTGCAATACAATACAATAATTGCAAGAGACACAAACATTTTCGTAAACATATTGAGGCTTTTTTTATGTTTAATGTATTAAAGAACTATGTTCTGATTGGTGGAGTATTTTCTCTACCTCCCGATCTTGGGATAAATGCTTGACTTCCCTATACGACACTATCTGTTTTTTCCTTTAATTCATCTATGAACTTCCTTCTTGGTGTTTCTTTTCCTCTCCATGCCTCGATTTTTCCTTCCATGATATTTTTGATGAAATGATCGTATAAGATGTCTAAAATCTTTCCCTTTTCTTTGATTGTTTTCATTTACGTTTTTTTCTCCTTGATAAGTCCCAGAACTTTTTAAAGGTGTCTATGTATTTAACGAGTCGTGAAAAAGTCTTTACTTTTAGGAAATGTTAAGTTTATTCTTTAGTGAGTTACACTTGTTCGTAGACGTTTTCTTGATCAGAAATAATATGAAAAGACAATTATGAAGATGGCATAAGAAATTTCAAAAATCGAAATTGAGATAGTACTAATTGTTAGTCAGAAAAAAAATACAACCATACTTTTTAATAATCTATGTAATAGGCCAAAAAAATATATTTTTTGTTCACATTCCATGTTATGGCAAAAATTTTATATTTTAGAACAATTTTCCTTTAGAAGGTCGCCACGCTCTTGAGGATGATTTATGGAAAATATAATCAGGGATTTTGCCGCTATATTATCTTTGCAATGACGGCTTTATTATATAAAGCTGTTTCATACTTCTTTTTCAGATCAGAAATCCCGTGTAGGCTTTAAGGTGACTGAAAACCAAATATTTTCTGAATATTATCAAAGAAAACCACTTATATTCATTGAAACTAAATGGATGGATAGATCATAAAAGAGTTTAGACACTAACCTCTCATTTTAGGCATTTTTTACACCTCGCGAAAATTTATTATACTGTTTAATTAATCACTTGGTCCCTATCACATACATTACGGTACATTTTAAAGATTTTTCTTTTTGCTCCTCCTGTTTTACGTCATCAAAGTAACATGATATCATTTTATACTTCCATACAAGTTTCAGTCAAGAAAATCCTTATGAAGTCATTATGGTTCAGTTATTTCATGATATCAAATATCTTGTGGAACAAACAGCGCCGAGAGTCCATTAGGGAACAAAGAACTTGGATATAATATGACGTACGTATTTAATTAATGTTGGTACTCAACCTTATGTGGGATTCATTTGAGTGCTGTTTTGTTTGAGCATGTTTCTTATTAGGTTGTACAAGCTATTTATGGTTTGTTATCTTTTATTGTTGAGTATATTATGTTATTGATAAATACTTCCTGTTATTTGTCGGTGAAAGTAGCTAATTATGGAAAGATGACATCATATTTGTGATTGACGTAACGTAAACACGGGCGGTTGGTTTGGGTAGAAAGCAGTCCAGGCTTTCCATGCAAAGGTAGTCTACGCTTTATTTTGAAACCACATGTCAGATTTTGGCAAAAATTCGTAATTCGTAATTTTAAAGAAATTGCTTTTATCTAGTTATAATTCCTTCCCGATGGCAAAATTATGAACTGGAAAGAAAATATAAGAATGTAAAAATTCTCATAGGTACTGATGATCAAAAATGACATAACACACTGTATTCTGTTTCGAGTTCATATTTGGACTATGAAAAGCAGTTTTATTTGCAATACATATTTTTGAAATTACAAAGTTTTGCCAAAATCGGGCATGTCGTTTCGAATTCAAACGAGACTACGTTTGTAAGAAAAAGTTTGTTTGTTTATATAGCTTTATTGTACACAAGAAAGAACACAAATTTAAATCAGAAAAGTAGACATACAACGGCGGACTTATCCCGTATAGTTTGTCAAAAGTGTAGTTTGGTTTAACTAAAGTAAGGGGACTAAAAATTCAAAAATTCTAAATTCAAAAACCTAAGTGTAATTTTTTTATTGAAAACTAGCCGAAGCCCGCGACTTCGTTCGCGTGGACTTTATGTCTCTGGAAAATGCTCATCAGGCTGGACAACTTTTACTAAGGCGGCATTTTTATACCTCTTATAGTTTAGCTGGACCATTATGGTTCTGCATCAGGCGTTCCATTTTCCAAAATCATTTATACCCTATATGTTGCCCAGGCTTAATAGCTATATAACAAAAAAGTTTCATTCGAATCCGTCCAGCATTTCCGGAGATTAGCGTGTACAAACAGACAAACAGACAAACAGACATACAGACAAACAGACAAACAGACAAACAGACAAACAGACAAACAGACAAACAGACAAACAGACAAACAGACAAACAGACAGACATTTTATTTTAAATTCTTACTCTATTACTACGTCTCCATCGCCCCCAATATTTTTTTGGAAATATATTTAATGTACAGACACACTTTTTTTACTGTTTTATTATATTTATTATTTATTATATTATATGTATATATATAGATATAGAGGATATAGATATAGAGGATATAGACATAGATAAAGATTCTGCACTTAATTTTTTTTTAGAATAAAACCGTAGAGCCACATCAGCCCAAAACCTTACTCATCAAACTTTCACCCCAATGCCTTCCCCATTACGTTTTTGCAAACGAGCCATCTTTACTAACGTGCGCTGTCCATTACCGTTTAAGTGGTCATCTAAAACCTTTGCTTTTGCACGTGCGAGCAATGGAACCAATAAAAGTTAATGTATCCCATATGTTGGTATACTTGTAGTATAAAACGTGTACCAACTGTCTATCACGTCTTTATCGCTAATGGTAGACAGAGCATTTTGTGTGTTACGGTTCAAAGTAGACAGGACCCTGGTCCATAAGACCCAAAGGTCACTTAACGCGTGATGGTAGGCGAAAAGGTGGAAAAAGGAATTGAAATAGTAATAGATTGCTACCCGCATGTAACCCTTAAATGCCTGAATTTTCCGATTTCCATAAAATCCAATGTTATGGTCCAAGTTATGGTCAATAATAGTCCAAATAACATGGGAAAAAAATTTAACGTAATTGCTCTGTTTTATGGCTAAATTCGAAAAAAGCAGCGTTTTATACAGTTTATACTAATAAAAAAATTATTGCTATTCTATGGCTAAAACTCAAAGAATCCAGAATTTTATGCAGTTTATTCATTATTCATTACCATTTTTAGTATTAAAATATATTTTTTTAATAACTATGGGTTTTGGCTCTTTAGTTCGGTGTCACGTTACAAATTGCCTATTAGGATTCTTTATATCAAAATAAATATATTACATGAAAAAAATATTAAAATAAAAAAATGCTGCCAAAATAATTATGAGCGCGGAAAGTGACGGTATCAAATTTGATACACTGAGTACTTATGAGTACTTATGTTAAAATAGCATGTCAGGCGTAATGTGTATTTGCGCCGAAGTTCAGTCGCGCTGCGCATAGTCTGTTTCGAAACTAAGGATCAATAATGACCAAGCAAAGCCGGCCTCTGCGAACAGTGGAGGCAATTATTGATATCATAAAGTCCAGATATTGGCATTAATGATGTCATTATTATATGAAAAGGGGTCACTCCCGTGCTATTGTCCTAATTGCAGCCTATAGGCTCTAACTTAACGGTTACAATTTGAATGCGTATACATAAGACGACCTCCGTGGCGTAGTGGTCACCATGCTAGTCCGCCACCCAGAGGTCCCGGGTTCGATTCCCGGTCATGGCAAGTTGGAAAATGGCCTTTTTCAAATTGTCCTGGGTCTTGGATGTTTATCTATATATGTATTTGTTATAAAATATAGTATCGTTGAGTTAGTATTCCATAACACAAGTCTCGAACTTACTTTGGGGCTAGCTCAATCAGTGTAATTTGTCCCTATATATTTATTTATTTATATTTAATACATATTTAGGCAACTCCATGATTCTAACCCAAAAAATAATATCAATCTTATTTACTCGTCTTTTTCTTCTTCATTGATCATCATCATCATTTGTACTACCAGAGCCATACATGGCCAGAACAGCCAGAAGACTTGGCCTACACTCTCCTCGCTGGCCAGATTGATGTTTTATAAGCTTTGTTTAGACGAGTTGGAGAGGTCTCATTGATGTTTTATAAGCTTTGTTTCGCTTATATTTCCTAAAATAGCATGGCAGGCGTAATGCGTATTTGCGCCGAAGTTCAGTCGCGCTGCGCATAGTGTGTTTTGAAACTAAGGATGAATAATGACCTAGCAAAGCCGGCCTCTGCGAACAGTGAAGGCAATTATTGATATCTTAAAGTCCAGATATTGGCATTAATGATGTCATTATTATATGAAAAGGGGTCACTCCCGTGCTATTGTCCTAATTGCAGCCTATAGGCTCTAACTTAACGGTTACAATTTGAATGCGTATACATTTATTTGCAACTCCATATCTAGGCAACTCCATGACTTCAACTTGAAAAATATGATTAATCTAATTTCTCGTCTTTTTCTTTTTCCTTACTTCCCATTTATTTTATAAGGTTGGCGCAATATGCTTTATTTCATTCCAATGTGCTCTTTTGCGAGTCATCACATCACACTCATATATAATAGGCGAAAGTTTGTAAGTGTGTGTATGTATGTTTGTTACTTCTTCACGCAAAAACGGCTGAAAAAAAAAATAATCTAAAATAGGATTTGCAGGAAGCAAACACTCTGGATTAAGACATGCCTAAGCTACTTTGGGTAACACCACGGGGCGCAGCTAGTACCTATCTTCATAAAATCCTAGACCATTTATATAATCCCTTAAGCATTTCTTTTTTTGTCAAAATCGTATTTATTAGGTACTAGCCGAAGCCCTCGACTTCGTTCGCGTGGATTTTATGTCTCTGGAAAATGCTCACCAGGCTGAACAACTTTTACTAAGGCGGCATTTTTATATCTCTTATAGTTTAGCTGGACCATTATGGATCTGCATCAGGCGTTCCATTTTCCAAAATCATTTATACCCTATATGTTGCCCAGGCTTAATAGCTATATAACAAAAAAAGTTTCATTAGAATCCGTCCAGTATTTCCGGAGATTAGCGTGTACAAACAGACAAACAGACATACAGACAAACAGACAGACATTTTTTTAAAATTCTTACTCTTTTACTACATCTCCATCGCCCCCAATATCTTTTTTGGAAATATATTTAATGTACAGACACACTTTTTTTACTGTTTTATTATATGTATAGATATAGATTTCTTCAATCTTTGTTGGCTATAATTGTTTAGTCGCTTATCAAATTTTATTTATTATCTCTCGCCTACCAAGCAGCGTCTGCAGCTATTCAAAAGTAGACTCTATTCGTCTAAGAATAAGAATCAAAAAGTTGATTGGAGATACCGGTCTCATTAGACCGTTTAGTGGAATGAACTCAATATTTTTTTCTCGCTCATTCAACTTTTTATTGATCGAGTCACAGTTTTAAGATTGGCCAAATATGCTTTTGTCCGGCTGTCCGTCAGTTTGTCTGTCCGGCTGTTTTCGCCTACAGGTCGCATTTCTAAACCGGTTCTCGTGAAATTTTATGAGACAATTCGATTATTATACAGAAGTTTTAGTCGATTCCATTTTTCGAAAATTTTCCGAATCATTAAAAACTGTAAAACTTTTCTCCCATGCTGGTCTGGGAGAAATAAAAAAAACTTAGAATGTACCAGCTGCTTCTCTTCCCACGCAGATCGTAAAAGCCGATCGAGGGAATGGGCAAAAATGCAAATCATATTAACAGGCGATGCGGCTAGCAACCCATCACTGTATTGATTGCTTTTCCATCTTCTCGCCCACCATGACGCTAAAAGTGGCTTTTGGGTCTTGCGGCCCTGGGCTCTGCATAGAACCGCAAGACCCAAAATGCTCTGTCTGCCCCATTAGGGATAAAGACGTAATAGTATGTATGTATGTATGTAAAACTTTTATATTTTAGTCATTTCGAAAAAAAAGAACAGAAATATCACAGTACTATTTTGTTACCCCTATTACGACTGAACAACTTTTGTATCCGATAAACTTCAACGGATCAGGGTGACTCGCAAGGTCTACAGCTCACATAACCACTAATCTAACATTATTTTCCAATATCAATAACACGCTATTTTCCAACAAGTCAAATCCGAAACTTTTTTCTAAACGTCAAAACAAACAGTTAAAAAATACAGGCAGATGACGTCACAGTTTGTTGGAGTCAAATAGCGCTCTTATTATCAGTTTTTCTGCAATAATAAATTTTAAATCACGTTAATATGGATATGTTCAAAGACAAGTGACATAATTTTGCGACGTTTTATTTTGTTATTAGTACAAAATAATTTATTTTTGGCTTAGAAAAATACCCAACTGTGTCTCTTACTTCAATTTTCGTATAAGTTGGCGTGCTATTAGGCACAAAAGATGACCCAGCACATAAGTTCGACCCTTTTTGAGAAACTTCTTTCAAGGTTGTCAAGTAGAGAATTTTGCACAGTAATGCACTCTCAGAAGCAAAAACGGGTCAACGTAAAACAGTAGGGTTGCCGTTAAGTGAAAAATATCGGTCAAGTGGAGAGGCTACTTTAGCTGTAATATAGATGACTTATTGGACTCTTTTGTTCGGATATTGGATTTTTAATGCTAGTAAAGATTTTAAGTAAACATTTTAAAAGCTAGTGTGGCAGGATACAGTATATTTGACGACCTCCGTGGTTTAGTGGTCATCATGCAACGCTGCCATACTGGAAGTCCCGAGTTCGATTCCGGTCAGGTATTGATGCAAAGATAAATTATTGAAAATCGCTGATTCGTGGTTTTATCTTCTATTCTAGTCTGGGAGAAAAGAAAATTAAAATGTACAAGCTGCTTTTCTTCCCACGCAGAGTAGTCGATCGAGGAAATCGGCGAGAATATAGTTATGTCAATAGGGGTGTCGACAGGGTCCGAAAAGTATGATTGTAATTAGTCCGTCTTTTAGATTATCCAAATATAATGGACCAGTATTTTTCAGTTTAACAAAAAAGTAAAAAGTTACAAAGATACGGAGCGTCAAAGTTCCGGAGTGGGGGCTTGCGACGTCACACTTAAGTAAAAATCGTACCCAGCCGTGACGTCACGCGAAATTTATATGCGCTGTATCTTTGTCATTTTTGGTTTCTCAGAGAAAAGAAAAAATACGTGTACAATATTTTTTATTAATGTAACCGATGGACAAAAATATTTTTCCATTCATCATGCCTATTGGCGATGCGGCAAGAAACCTATCACTATTTTGATTACTTTTCGACTCTCTCGCTTACCATCAAGCTAAAAGTATTTTTATTAAACCTTATACCTTTAAACGAGCAATTCTTGTATATATATATATATTTATTTATAAATTTCTGTGATCTCGAAAACGGCTCTAACGATTTCGCTGAAAATTTGTATATGGGGGTTTTCGGGGGTAAACAATCGATCTAGATTAATTTTATGTTTGGGAAAACGCGTGTTTTCGAGTTTTTCTTTCCACGCAGAATATGATCGCTAATTTCGTCGCACCGACCGCCTTGTTTTTTAGCTCAGCGGTTAAGGATACCGACCGCTAGAAAGAGTGTCACGGGTTCGAATCCCACTCGGTGACTTACTTTCTTTTTTTTATGTTTAAGTTTAATTTTTTTATTTTGCATTGTTTTTAGACAAGATTTAAAAAATTTAGTTAATGTTTGAGATGTAACCGAGCAAAGCTCGGCCGCCCAGGTACTATTATTTTAATTGTATTATGCTATAGTGATCTAGTATTAGCCTGTGGTTTCATTTATAACGTTTATGTCCATTCCACTTTTTATACGTATGTATAATTAGGGTAGATCCTCACAAAAAAATACACCAAAAAATATGAAAGAAATTCATATTTGATGAATTGTTCACAGCAACATGTTTTCATTAGGCGAAAGCCACGGGACTTCAAGACTCATTAGTGAATGTCCCGCGGGTAATGCTAAATTATGTGCCTTTTGCTCAATTTTCCTTATACTTATATTTGGGCGAGGTTTATGTCTGGATTTATTATATCTGGCCTAGGTGACAGAAACAAAAGACCGAGGAAATTGGAAAAGAATGTGAAACGGGGTGATTATGTGGCGAATGATAGAACGAACTGAAAGCAATTGAAATATTGAGAAATGGCGTGATGGATGATGTTTATGATGATATAAAGTAATTTTAAAGATTCTAATGTTCATTTTATTTAAATTGCTTCCGTGACATTGGGTATGATTAGGTGTATTACTATCCATTTTTGAAACATGTTTTTAAAAATTCATTTAGACGTTTCCTACTCGCAGGAGACATAACTTGGTAGGTGTTAAAAATATTTGAGGTTTTTCAGAAGATAGGTAACTAAATGCTGATGAAGCCCTTTCATTTGATACCCCACACGACGGGTTAAAAAAATAATAATATTAAAATTCTATACAAAAAATGATGACGTCATAAATCCCCCAGACTTCGTTCTCGATGGCTTCCCTTCTTAAATCCATATTTGAGTCATAAGGATCAACTTAGCAGAACGAAATCTCTTGACCATTAATTTTCGTATTTTATAGCGGAGACCAGCAAATATTACCACAAAACCGTTTGTCATTGATTAGTTCAACATTTTATACTTCGACGAATAACGATTGACCGAAAACACTGCATTTAATTGGTTTGTCCTGTTATTGGTGTTTATATTTTTTTCAGTAAGCAACCGTTTGACAAAAAGACCTTTTTTTTCACGTTTCTTTACAGTTGTACAAAATTTCCTTCACCTGTCTGCCGTTCCAAGGCCAATTTTATGTAAGAAATGAAAAGAGATTTTTTACAAATAATATATTCTGTTCCTTGGTCGGAATTGAATATAGCATAAGTAGCAGTAATTTCAAAATAAAAAGGTTTATCGTACTAAAGGTTTTTATGTACGTACGTACATGTTGAAATTGGGTAATGTAATCGCAAGGCAGAGATACCTGCAAGTACAGAGCGTGATGAGGGTCGACATTTCCAAATGCCAAGACGCACGGTGCCGGCAGAATCTCATTATTACATTCTATTCGTATTTTGTTATTTTTAAAGCGAGTCTGCTAAACGTTATGTAATGTTTTGTTTACTCACCCATTTCAGATAGCTCAAGCCAATGTGAATTTTTGTCTGTATATGTGGATATTTATATAATGGCTAATAAAATACCTATACGCTGAAATATTTATCATAATGAATAGCTTTTCTAAACAATTTTATAGCGAAATATATAAGTAATTTTTGCTTTGCAGACAAACTCGGATCAGATGAACAGTTAACTTGAATAGGAAGCCAATTTTTTTTCGTATTTCACTATTTTGTTCTTTGGAGAAAATTTGTTCAATGTCATCGACTGAATTCAGGTGAATACAGTCGATCACATTATACAAATTTTCTCCAAAGAACAAAATAAACAGGTAATAAACAGGGTCCAACAAAAAATATACTGAAACTATTCAGGTGAATAGTTTCAGTATATTTTTGGTTAGACCCTGTTTATTACTTACCAGAAATTAACGAGATAGAAGTATGTGACAAACTGGCTCAACCATTGTGTTACGTTACATAACATAACACAAGGGACACCGTTTGTGACACATACCCACCGCGTTAACCCGCATTGTGAAAAGGCGTGACGTATAGTCAAAAATATTTGGCCCATCGGTTAGATTGTTAAATAATATTGTACACATTTTTTCTTTACTCTCACAAACAAAAAATTACGCAGATCCAGCGTATTTAAATATTGCATTACGTCACGACTAAGTACGGTTTTTAGATAGCGGTGACGTCGCAAGCCTCCACCCTGGAAACTTAAATGATCCGTAGCTTTGTGTATTTCCTCTTTTTTGATACACTAAAAAATTATATGGGTCCATTATTTTTGGATAATCCAAAAGACTGACCAATTATAAATTATACTTTTCTGACTCTTTCATTACCCCTGTTGTCCTTTAAGTGCCTCTTACGTAGCTTATCCTAGACCGAAAATTCCATGGCATAACGCTTTTTCACAATTTTTTATTTCCCCTAGTTGTCCTGTTTCCATGTGTTGGTCAACTATCTTTTTAGTTTGTTTCTTAAAGGAGATGAATTGTTGAAGTACATTTCACAAACCCCTAAATTTAAATTTAAAAACAAAGTCGAATCATCGCAGCCGACTCCATTTCCGACAATTCACTCTAATTTGGACACATCCTTGAAATCGTCACGTCCAAAATTCATTACGGTTCCCCTACAGTATTATGTTTCGGTCGAATGAATAATTCCGTGATTTTAATTTATGTTTTTGATTCGAGACGGGAGTGAAATTAGGGAAGTTGATTTCATTGTTGTTTTATTAATTTGGGCATTTGCTGGGCTGCTAAATACACTGCTGCTTGAATACACTGACCTCTAATTCTTCCTTTTCGTGACGTTCGGGTAAAAAGTATTTTTTGAAATAAATCTTTACCTTGACCTCCATAAAATAAACAACAATCTTATAGTAAATTTTTTAATAACTTATTTTTTTTAACATTTTTTATAATTTTTGTTTTTGGACGTTTTTATGATTTCTACAATATTAGTGAAAATCAAACTAATGAGAGATTACAAACAGTTATTTAATAGAGTTTATCTTGCCCGGAGGATGATTGTCTAAACAAATCGAAAGTAGTCGGCTTTTTCCGACTACACTATCAATATTTAAACTAGTACCGTCTTATTATAAAACGCAGACTATCTTTGTTACTAGGTTTAAACCAAAAAACGACAAAATTAAGTTGATATCTAGTAATACGTCATTGTCTTATCTGAAAATGTCAACTTGATTTGGTGGATAATGGTTTAAACCTAGTAATAAAGATAGTCTGCGTTTTATAATAAGACGGGTAGTGTCAAAATGGTGTTTTATGAAAGAATGTAAGTATGAAAAACTAAAGTACCTACTTAATTTTAATTGTAATTAATGACATAAAAAAGCACATGCATGGAAGCAATTTGGTTGAAAGGTCCCACTTGCGCTTATCTTGGCGCGATGTCGAAAAGTGGAATCTTAAAATTACCAGATAATGCGTTCTGCTTGAAAATAGGGAGAATTTGGGCGACGGATTCCATTAAACGTCAAGTGTTTATGGAACCGAACGGCTTTGGGGAGGTTAACATAAAGATTGAGATTTCAAAAATCTAAGTATTTATTTAACCCATTAAACAAGTTATATTCGTACGTTTGGTGCGGTGACAATTTAGATAATTTTATTTTTACATTTTCTTCACTGAACACGCGAGCGAAGCGTCTCAGTCGCATTTCTAAACCGATTCTTGTAAAACTTTGTGAGACAGTTTGAAAATCATATATTTAGAACTGCCAAGTGCAAACAAACAAATGATTTTTCATATCGGTCCAGGCGTCTTTGAATAATCGGACATACATAAAAAAAAGTTCGCAATAAATTGATAACCTCCTTCTTTTTTGTAAATCGGTTAAAGAGCCAAGCAGCTGCTGTAATGTTATGTAAACACTCTAAAGGAAGAAAATAAACTGGTTTTGTTTTTGCCCTTTACTCATTAGCACAAACTGTATACTCAGCTTAATAAAATCTTTATGTCTGATATTAACTTTATTACGAATTCAGTCTAGCGTGGCCTTCAATAAAACTTGGATTAAATTTTACGACACAAAATGGCGTTAGGCGTACTTTGTCTTGACAATTTTCGTTTTAAGATTTGAACGCATAAAATTCTCCTCGTATTTTGGGAGTTACAGATAATGATGTTTAAAATATTATGTGGAGAAAGGATGTTCCTTGCTAGTGACGCGACATCATCGTAAGAAATTTACGTAACTCTTTATAATTATATAATGTTATTATAATATAAGTTCTAGGACTTAAATTTGGGGCATTAATCCTGTCGCTCTGTTATCTAAAATGCTGTCCTACTAATCCTACTAATATTATAAATGCGAAAGTGAGTTTGTATGTTTGTTTGTTTCTTGGAACTTATCTACCAATGAAACTATTTAGATGAAATTTGATATGGATATAGTTTGATACCCAGGGAAGGATAAGGGATAGTTACTACCCATAATTTCCACGGGGAGCGAAGCCTACGAGCACAGCTAGTTTCCAAAAAAATACTTTTTTTTACATTGGCAACTGCATGTAAATTTGTTTGTGTGCTAACAATGTATTCTTTTTTGTATAGCCGTTTTTGAACATTTATTTGCAGACCAAACCATCCGCCGACTAAAAATTTTGCTTATACAGGGATCACCGATAGCACCTCTGTTTGCTTTCGTACGAGATTGTTCGATAAGTCATTTCGAATTTCGACCGGTAGCTGGAAAAAACATGTCAAATAATAATCATTTTTTTAATCATGTTCATCAAAAGCAAGCATAAAATTGTAATTTCATCGATGTATCAACTACTGCTGACAAAGATCTTTATGCGATGCATTGATACTTAATTAAAGTCACAAAAAACATAATAAAACAAAGTATTATTAAAATTCTGTAGAACATCATTTGAAAATACTGCAATCGGCATATTGATAACTCTGATGACAAAAATTTAATTTTATATTCATAAAAGTAAATCGATTCTGGTGAATCAATGTAGGTATGTAGAATGCGTTAAATTAAATTTTGCCCGCGTTGTATCCGTCAAACCAAAGACATGTAATATATCAAAATGACAGTGAAAGGTAACCGGTGGAGGATTATGGCAAATTGGAATCCCTTTGTGGGGATTACCGTCTACAATCCATTCGATTAAAATGAATATGTTAGGTATTTTATGGGCCTCATTCAGGATTGAGAATGTTATCAAATTAAAAATGAACTTAAAATAGATTGCCAAGAGTTAACGAGAATTTCTAGTTTTGTTTACATTGATGATACATTTACTTTATCATAAGATGTAGAAATACAAATTTTGGTTGTAATAGAAACTTATTGCAATTTATCTTTCGTTTAAAAAAATATATACCTCTAATAAATATGTTACATGTTTTAATTACTTAATTACAAAATAAATATTCTACTACAAGTCTTAGAACTAAGTTGAAGTTTGTTGGATAAAAAAGTTGTTTCGACAACGAAGTTGCCTTTTTATAAGGGTAACAAAAAAGTTTAGTGACATTTTTGAAACATTTTTGAAATGGATAAAGTATGACTTTTTAAAGTTTTAACCACCATATTTTTGCCTTTCATACATTTCAAAAAATCGAATCGACAAAAACATTCTATATAAAACTTGAACCTTTTTAGAAAATTTCACAAGAATCGGTTAAGAAATGCGACTTGTAGGCGAGAACAGCCGGACAGACGGACAAAAGCATTTTTAGCCAATCTTGAAACGGAGACGCTTCGCTCGCTCGATCCATTAAATAGGTACCTACTTACTAGTAAGTATTATCATGACTTTCCTATACTTGATATTTTTTATTTTATGTTTTGTGATTGCGGTATTGAAATTTTAAAAAAAGCAAATATAGTAAAAAATTGCTTTACAAAATATATTATTTAAAAAGACATAAATTGACATGGCAACTCAAGATATCGCATTTATCAGCTTAAGGCTAGACGGCACTAAGTCTAGCTGACTTCTATTAAAGATGTCTGTCTTACATTGTCTAGCCAATAGATTAATGCTAAAAGCCGTATTGAACGAACCATTTGCATACATAACTTTAGACTTTGATGTAACCTTCAATATTTATGACGAGGTTAAAGGGAACGTCGGGGGAGACATTGTTATATAGTAGTGACATCAAGGTTTGTAGTATACTTAATAAGTGAACCACGATATTAGATTTTGGGTGTAATTTCTTAAGATAATAACTGGCCAAGTGCGTGGGCCACGCGCAGTGTAGGGTTCCGTAGTTGTGTCCGTGCATGAACTTAAAATCGGCATTCATAACTAAAAACATCTAAGAAACTGATTACCTATTGAATTTGGTTTTAAAATGTCCAATTAAATGATCTGCAAGACGTTTTCTATTTGTAAGGTTTTTCTTTTTATTATTATTTGTTTAGTTTAATTTAGTTTTTAATTCAGTTTTTGATTTATTTTAATTTTTTAATGTAATAAAGACCCTAGTTGCTTAATTACATGTTATATGTCGGTCGCAAAAGTTTTTAATTTGTAAACCCTACTTAGCTCTGATAGGTTTTCTGTAAACTTTATTATATCACTCCTACCGTGAATTTTTTTACATTTTCATAATATATAACGGTTCGACAGATACACACACATTAAAATGTCTCCTATTTGTTAATCAAAATAATAAGTTCTCCTTCGAATATTCCAATCCGATCACCAGATCTTGCGTCAGTAGAAAAATACGTATCCGGTTTCCTATATTATATTTGTACTCATTAACAACTAGAAATATCTGATTTGATATTCATAGATAAAAAATCGAAACAAACAGGTGCTTTGACAAAAATGCCCATGTAGAATTTCCCAGCAAAAATATTTAGAACGAAGACAGCCATTTAAAACACATGCTACCCGTTCGAGCACTTAAAATAGACAGCTTTTACCATCCCCCTTCCATATAATATTCACAGGTTCAAGTGAATAACGAAAGAGATCACGTCCAAACCATAAATTCGTAGCCAAGTATAATATGCCCTCAAAAACTATGATCCAGTATGGAAATCGCGTAACTTTTGTGAAGTACGCTGACTATACTACCGACTCAATCTTTGAGGTTGAAAAGTAGTGAACCTTTGTAAAATTTGTGGAATAAATTTGTTAGTTCGTACATCCAACAAAGGCTCATCTTATTTTTGAACCGAATCCAAAACTGGAGGAATGTATATATGTATGGAGGAATGGACCTATTCAGCACTATTATTTTTTGTTTGAAAGATCATACTTTAAAGATGCTAACATAGAAATGTTATCGAGATTGGTTATGTAGTTTGGTGTTGAACTCAGACGTGAAAATTTGTTGAGTTTGTAAGATAGAAACAAATTTGTTCTCCTGACCATCATCGAAGAGTAAAAATCTCACAAATTACACTAAAAGTTTTCTTCAATTAATAACGTAGAAGACTTGACGGTGTGCCCAAGAAGAAGCGGCTAAAACACACACGGAATGTTACATTACCCTAAATATTATGATGATATATAATTAAATATATAATATGATATGTAATTGATCATATATATTATGTTATTAATTTCTACGTTCGATAGTTATCCAGCAACAAAATAGACAATGAAACTTTGTAGACGGTCGCACCCAGCAAATAAAAATATCATCTAGATAAAGATACTAATCAAATCGAAGTTACAGAATTGTACGTACAAGGATCTCGAAATTGCCAACGACTGATACAGACTCTAGCTCTTACATCGATCTTATCTCAAACGAGAACACTCAATCCCCTGAGACGTTAAAAAAGATGACAAATGGGTTATTCGATATTCGTTGCGAACGCTTGTAATAAATCAATAAAGGTGCCATTAGGGTGTGGAGGAATATTGATGGGGAAATAAAGACGTCCAATCAGCCATATTAAAATATTTTGCTGAATGGCAAAGATCTTCGAATATATTCTTATACTTAGCTCTTGGTGTTATTGTATGGTTGAGTTTGATGATGAGTCATGAATGGGTGTTGCCGGGAGGGACTGTCAGCTTGGCTTCACTTTTTTTTGTGGTTTATCGAGTGAACGTACGTAATTTATGTTTGTTAACTCGTTCGCAAGCATTACATGTTATAGTGTCAACATTGTTTTAAAATTATAAGTATATAGTAACTAAAAGAAATAATAATTGGGCAAGTAGGCGACCAATACTGTAAAAATGAGTTTCGTTCGGTGTTTTCTCAGCAGTGGTTAATGCAAAATGCTGGTATCGGTAGCATTTCTTTAAAAATCTTTATAAATTTTAAAATATACTACATGTAGGTAATCTAAATTATACTTATTGACTTGTAAAAGTGCCAGTAAAGGTGTAATTGCTGAATAAACATTTGCATTTAGAATTTTGAAGAATCATATGGGCATTTCTTCAAATTTCGTTCTCCGCGTAACCTTCGTGGCGAAATTGAAATTACCAATAATCTTTTGAAAAAAAATACTACGCTATAGATGATTTAAAAGCAAATAATATACTGTTTGAAACTTTCTAATTGACTAATAAATGATAAAGATATAAAATTCCGAAAAAAATCTGCCCACGAAAGTTACTATTGATACCACGAAAGTTACGCCAGTAAAAAATACAACTCAGTTGTGGCGAAAACTTTAGTTTTCGCTACAACTAAATATATTTTTGCATTAAATAACAATCAATCAAGACAAGCATATGCATTGCACCAGCGTTCAATGTTTAAATGTTGCATTAGCATCACTTTTCTTTTTTTTTTAATGAATTAAAACTGCATAAATTTATAGTTAGTGTAAAATTAAACAAAGCAATTTTTAAAACAACATTTTTTAATCACAAATTCGAACATTATTTATTTTTTGTATTAATGACTAAAGAATATGTGCGAAACAAAATAATTAAAAAATGGTTTGACATAAAAATTATTAACTTATAGGACGTTTTAGGCTTTCTATGACTAATTTTTAGATGTAATTTTTATTATGTTGGTCAATTGCAATTAATATAATTCACAGACAGGTATTATTTCTTTTTTTGCTTTTGTAGTAAATTTTTTGGCTTTGCTTTTACAATATTGTGTAATTCGGTATCTTTTTTTATTTTTGACGTGATAACGTCTTTAAAATAGTTTTAGTCGGGTGACATGTTCAGAAACTTGTGTCACACCAAAACCTCACGAGCGCGATCGCAGGTATAACGAGAGAGAGACGGACCGATCTCCCGTCTCATCTCGAGCGCTGCCAGTCATTCCGTGAAACGACGTTATCACGTAAACATCTCGATCGTAAACCTACTTTACAAACAACCAATTTTTTTCTCTTCTTCTTATTTCGGCTAATCGCTTTTTCTCCAGATGTAATTTTTTACGGCGGCATTTTTAATTTAAATACGTTAAACCATTAAATTCGTTAAGTTATGATAATTCTTTAAAAAAAATTACACACTTACAAATATGCATACAAAGTCACAAACGTGGATATAAACCTGTATACAAACTTGTCATAAACTAAAATACAGAACCAAATTCAAACTCTCATATAAAGTAACATACAAACGAATACTTTATTAAAGCTAAACAAATCCAAAAACAAACTCCAATGGAAACTCACACATAAACTCACATTCTTACTATCATACTAATTCAGAAACTCACAATCAAATTCACAGACAAACTAACAAACCAAATATATAAAACAAACACAAGAAACTAATTATACTTCTACTCGCGAGAATATTCTTCGGCCGGCTCATCGTTACTTACACATACTAACACTTACCAAGAAATACCAATACTTTCCAACACTGAAAAAAGAAGTTGCCGAGTCAAAATTTCTGCTTTCGACTTTTCCATCCACATGCCCCTTTTGAGCACTCATTGACCGAACTAATACCAACCCATAGCAACACTTACATATACCATAACATACCGACACAAGCAAACATTGTTTGAGAACATTTTAATAGATTTTTCATTGTATTAGATTACTCGTATATTAGAAACCGCTATAAGGAATATCACAAAAAAGTTTGTCGTAAAAAAAAAACGAAATAAACATGTTTTTAGTATTTTGTTGTTACGAACATAGTAAGGTATGATATAATATATGTAAAGAAATTAATATCATTGGTAATTTAGTGAGAATTAATAAAGATACGTAACTTTCGTGGCATGCTTTATAACTTTCGTGGCGAAATCGCCACGAAGTCCGCACCACGAAAGTTACGAAAATTTAACATTTTTTAAAATTACGGAGACAATTACGTATGAATTTAAAAACAAAATACTCTAAAATAAACTCGAAGGCATATTACATTTAAGGAGTGAATCGTTAAATGCGGAATAATTACTATTATTCTTCGAAAAGTGACCACAAAGGTCACTTGGGTTAGAGAATTTGAAAAAACTTAAAGAAATACACATCTGTATTTATTTGCAGACAACCGGTGAGCAGCGCATGAGTTCCCCACCAATGACGGGTCGCTACTGTTTATCCGCGCAACTATAATTTGTACCTATGATTCAACTCGTTCTGAAGTTATGAGCTGTTTTGTATCGTTTTTTGAAAACTAGCAAAATCGTGTGACAGAGACTAAATGCTTCATAACTTTTTTTATTTAAGAGATACAATTACCATTTTTTGTACAACTATGCATTGTTTAATCATAAACAGTTAGAAATACAAAACTTACTGATTGGGTGATAAACAAAAAAGTTATACGAGAAGGCAAAAGCGCGCGCGTAAGTGTGACACGCGGAGAACAGCCAATTTGCTCCCGATTTGGGCATTCAAATATTATTTAAAAAATTACTGTACATGATGTATCTTATTTAATTATGATTTTGTATAGGGGTATAACCAAAGTAACTCTTGCAATCGGTTTTAAAACCATACATTGGTTAAGTTAGGAATAAAGACCGTGTGACAGTAAAAAAAGGCACTCTGAAGAAACACCCATATACAACAATGATTTTTTGGCAGATATAAAAATGTGGTTTGCCAAAAACTAGTTAACTTTAGAGCAAGTAGAGTGCAGGTTTCCTCATAATGGTTTTTTTTGGAAGCAAATAGTGGTAGTTGTAAATAGGCTACTTTCGGCGCGGGTAACACCACAGAGCGCAGGTAGTAGTTTATATATTGTAGCGTAAACATCATAAATTTGTGCGTCCAATATTGTCTCTCAAATGTTAAAGAAGCAAAAATATCGTCGTGTTTCATATTAAAATAATTGGGCAAGTGCGTGTGTAAAAACGTCTAAAAACGAATATTTTACATTTTATACGTTGATCGCCTATAACTTTTTAATTTGTATAGCCTACTTGGCTCTGATAGTTTTCCTTCAAACTACATTATATATGCTATAATTTTTATTTTTTTTACGTGGCCATATAAAACCGTTTAGCAGATAGAGGGGGGGACACTTGACTCGAACAAAAATTTGAACTTTAAACCCAAATATTTCAGAAACGGATCCCTAAATCGAAAAATGGTGTTCACAAGCTAACTAAAAAAATATTTTTGAAAGATCTATTCAACGATACCCCACTCAATGTGTTTGTCGAGAAAAAAAATATTGACTACGTCTTTACTTGTATGGCAGCTACAATGAAAAAAATTTCTTTTCCATACCTATTTTATTTTACGACTTTTTCGCCATAATTAATATACATATCCATGCCAAATTACAGCGTTCTAGTACTTATAGTTTCTCTGTAGGACCGTGGACAGACAGACAGACAGACAGACAGACATGGCGAAACTATTAGGGTTCCTTGTTTACTACGGAACCCTAAAAAGGCCATTAAAAAGAGATTAGAATCTAAAAACACTTCTTTTTGTTAACTTCAATGGAATTAACCCAAACACACCCACAGTAAACGCTCAAATCCCACGGTATAATAACATTTTCATAACTGTTTACAATTTTCTTTTAGTTTCCACAGAAATAACGTTGGAACACGTAAAACCACAGGCTAACAAAACAAACTGGGCTCGGGGCAACATTTTGAATGGAACAAAAGGTCGGTATAAAAAAATGACCTCTTTTATCAGATTCTCTTTGTAAATACAAATTGAATATATACATGACCAAAAGGGTCTATAATTAATTTAAATTAATGAGCGTGGGCTTATTCAGTTTTGCGTTTGGATTTCAAAAAATAATATTCGTTATTTTGTTTGGTTTTACTGATTTTGAGATTCCAAATTTTTGTTTTTAATATGTGAAATTTTATATGTAAATACTAGGTAGCTAATTTCCTTGGAAACCATGGATCTTTGCTCTTTTCTCGGTCCTTTGGGAGGCTTGCGAGAGATACAGATCCAAAAGGCCCTTTGAAGAAGTTGTTGGATATACCATTGAAAGGTGTACATTTCAATAGGTTTTGGCAGGGGAATGATCTATTGCAAGAAAAGGAAAGGTTTATGGGTTATGGGATGAGGTTGGGATGGACTGATTCCATTAGTTTTTGTCCATGATTTTATTGTAAGTTGCCTCATCGGTTTGTCTATCTTATATCTATGGGTATGTTTGTGTCACCATACAATGATTGTCTGTAAAAAGAGTTAAAAAAGTATGTATGTGCATTAGGGAAGTGGACTCATTAATTGTTTTTGACTTATTAGATAGATCATTAAAAAGTATAGTATAGGTACTTTTTTGTTTTCTCTGATTAGCAAATAAAGACGGAACCCATAAATTTCGCGTGACGTCACGATCAGATACTATTTTAAACCAAAGGTCACTTTTAACTGCCCCCTGCTTCAAAGCGCTTAAAAGCTATAGAGCTTTGAAGCGCTGTATCTTTGGGAATTTCTACTACTTTACAAAACAAAAAAATAAAGGTCCTGAATTTTCGGATAATCTAGTTGACGGATAAATAAAATAATATAATTCTTACCCAGTCCACATTTGGTGTATCTACATCAAAGAGTTTTCTATCTCTTTAAAGCATATTTAAAGTTCATTTGCTTACATTTTAATATTAATCATTTCAATCTAATCGCGTGCTCAACGTTTTGATCGTTGTAAAATATAATAGGTATTAAAATTCAACAGCAACAAAACGATAAACTTATTTTGTGTTATTTCCAAATTGAATCTTAATTTGTTTCGCCAGACTTTTAAATTCGTTGTATTTGTGATAGTAATAATTTTTATTCCGAACAATCAAACTATAAAAAGAGGTCTCGGTGGAGTTAGCTAAGCTAAGTTAGTTTTTAGCATTTGAAAGTAAGATATCTTTGAAACAGTCGATTACTCGTATTTCAGAATTTCTTACGAAATTGAAAGTATGCCTTTCAAACGTCCGTCGTACAATCAGCAAATCAAAGTACCAATCAAAACCAAAATACTTCGGATACTACCTAGTACTGGGACTCCTGATCCAATATCGGAAACTCTAAATAATATTATGAGCATTATTGGTATTGAGTAAATTTGTTCACATATTGAGACCGGTATTAAGTACTAGCCGAAGCCCGCGTCTTCGTTCGCGTGGACTTTATGTCTCCGAAAAAAGTCAATATGAAAAAGATCATTTTCCATCGTGACCTTACAGGGGATTGAACCTGAGACCTCCGGTGTGACAGCGTGGCATGATGACCACTATGACACAGAGGTCGTCAAAAATGGTGACTTGTCAAGATGTTCAATAGCATCTCATATATCTTAAGGACTGTCATCTAATGATAATCGCTAAGACCAACTTAAAATAAACCGTTAGAAATAGAAATAACAAAGACTGGATTTTCTTCCCAATGGCCTTTTCTATCAACTAATGTTTTTGCCCGAAACGACATTGTCAAAAGTGAAAAAATCTGTCCATTATGGAACTTTTTCCCATAGAGGAGGCGAAGCAAGAAATAAAATCAATGGTGGAGTAGCACTCAATGGATGACCGAGGGTTTTTGTCGGCAGCCGACTTTCTGGCGTTTGATTGGCGTAAGCTAATGACTCGCTCTTGCTCGTAACTTGGAAAACCTCTGTACTTTATTTGCCAGAAAATTCGTTGGTCCGTTCAGTAATTAAGTTTTGTTTTTATTTCACTTCATAGAATTACATTTTTAGAAGCTTTTATTTAACTTGCAATGTCTATCTTGTATGTGTGTTTGAATGTTTGTGTAGGTCAAATCTTGCGACTTAATTTTCAACTTGTTATCCTCAGCCGATTTATCTAAAATTGTGTATATTGGTGTAAGTCGGCTGACCATACAATATTGTGAAGTCAATGAGCTGTTCTGATGTTGGAGTCAGAAGATATTCGACGGAATTCAGTTTTAAAACAACGTATCCTAATTGAGTAGGATTGGATTGATTTGACTTGGCGAACACGTTGACGATGCCTAGGGTCTGATCTCGGACACGGAAGGTGTTTGATGGAACTCAGTAACAAAATGACGCAACTCCGTAGAGTTTGGGCTTACTTAATTTATCTTAGTAAGTACTTTGGTCTCGAAATAAAAATTTGTACAAAAAATGTAGTGTTTTCAAAAAACTTATTGAGAATAAAAGTTTTTAAGCTACCTACCAATGCTGCCGCTCGCTAGTTAAATATCGATTGCCAACCATCATCGGCATCGATAGTTAACACTATTATATTATTCATAGTATCGACTGCCTCCGTGGTTTAGTGGTCAAGGCATTCGCTTCGTGATCCGAAGGTCGTGAGTTCGGATCCCACTGGGAAGCATACATTGTGAGAAGTTGTTACAAGTCTGGTTAGGATATTGCAGGATTGAATCTTCCGATTATCCGCGAAGTATTAACTATTTTATGAACTACTGTTTATAGTTTAAAGTGAGAACGTAAAGCTTTACTTCTCACATTTGCAAAACTGGCCACTTTTGGCAAATGTGCAAAGAAAATCTTCACTTTCTCACTTTGAACAGTAAACAGTGGTTCATAAGATAGTTTAAATGGTTTCGGATAATCGGGTGAATCAGGGCTTGGTTTAGACAACATTTTAAATAATATCTCCGAATTAGGTATTAGGGAATAAATTAGGTATTTGAAATCATTTCAAATACCTAATTTATTTCAAATAGCACTAGAACCCAAAAAATTCATAAACGTAGATACAAGTACTCAATTTTTATTCCAAATTTGAAGAGAGGTTAGATAATGAAAACATTGTTTCCAATATGGTAATAATCCCAGACATTTGAATACCTATAAGTTAAAGTCAACAACATTTCTCAAACAACCAATGTAGCCTTCACAGGTTGCCTTCAACTTTTAGAACTGTCACAACCATAGACCTAGAAATTTCCAAAATGTTCAGAACCGTCAACACAGAATAAATAACCTAATCGCAAATTAATATTCAACTATTTGCGACGTCATCTCGTAAATTAGAACAAAAGTTGGGTACGATTTAGTAGGTATCAATTTGCACAAATTGAAGAGAATACAGAAGTTAAACTATACTTAGTACCTAAGTACATTTGTTCATATTCATTTATTTCATATTTTCATGTACATACATTGTGAAACTTAAATCTGGTTTACAAACTGCACATGAGACCCTGGAAGGGCGTTACATTTTTACATACATACATACTATCACGTCTTTATCCCTAATGGGGCAGACAGAGCATTTTGGGTCTTGCGGTTCTATGCAGAGCCCAGGGCCGCAAGAACCAAAAGCCACTTTTAGCGTCAACATTTTTAAATAATATGATTTACACTTAATCAGAAATAATATCCATAACCATTTAAAAAGTATTTTATGCAACAGTTGTATAACGCGAGATGCGTAGGTTACGATGCGCCTTGGCGAGCATCGAAAGAAGACGCCGTCATCGAGCATTTTTTGATGTACTAGTACAATATTATACAACGTTGAATACATTACTTTTTCTACAACTATATTCACAAAAATAATAACAAAAATAAACAAAGAAAATATGAAAATATTTGACATATATTTTTTAGATACTAAAAATTCTAACGATCTATAGCAAACTTTATTTTTTTAAATTTGACGTCTTCCTTGTGATTATGTTAAAAAGTTGAATACATGTATGCTATATGCAAAAAAAAAAGACATATTGCCCATTGGGATAATAGAATAAAGATATTGTTTTTAAATTTTTCTATTTCTAAATAAAAAATAATGACTAAGATACAGCTCATTTTAATTTCGTCGCATAAAGTCGCAATCTTGTACGATTTTCACGGAGCAGAGACGTCAAAAGCCTGTATCTTTGTGAATTTTTATTACTAACCTACATTACTTGAAACGAGGTTTCTTCGTTCATCTTCTATGAGGACTACTTAAATCCAAATTGTAATATTTTTTATCATCAGCCTGCTTGTTTACATAACTTTTTTTCCTTTCTTTACGTAACTACTTAACTAAAATTATTTAGTACGCTAATAATATTACAGTAGCCCAAACTCAGTCTAATAAGTATTTTAAAATTGACCTAGTTTTATACGCTATAAAAAAATATTGCAAATAATTGGTACACTCATTGTTATATTTTGTTTTTGGTTTTGCGCTGAATCTAACTCCTTAGTCCGTCTATGGTTTATCCCATGTAGGTACCTACTTAATTCAGAAGTAAATGCTACGTTATTATCCCATAGCATAAGTTCAAATTTAATTTGGGGTTCAATAAGTGTTTATTGTAATTTATGACGGATCGAGCGAAGCGTCTCAGTTTTGAGATTGGCCAAAAATGCTTTAGTCTGTAATTTGTCAGTTTGTAAGTTTGGCTGTCTGCCTGTTTTCGCCGAAAAGTCGCTTTTCTCACCCGATGCTCGTGCAATTTTGTGAACAGCTTAAAAAAAAAATTGGATGCCTGTAAAGTCGGTATACGGGCGAAAGTTTTACGTGACAACGACTTTTTATGTCTGTCTCTCTCGCTCTTAGGCGGGCTAACCATGCCCGAGTGGAAGGGACGCGTGCCTCTCACTCGCTCTCATTGTGAGCGCATAACGTGAGCGGAGCGTAACGCAGTTTCTTGAAGTGTCACCCGGCAAACCAATTTATAAGACGTTGTCACGTCAATATTATAGCTTTTTTTTGGCGAAAATTTAATTTTTTTTTACCCACCACAAATGTTCGACCCTTTTCGAGAAACTTCTTTCAAGTTTGTGACTCGCGAGGTCTACAGCTCACAGGCACTAGTTTATTTACTATATGACTATTTACTTTATTTAAATATTTTCACCTAAATCATCACTAAAGTCATATCAAATCATTATACTATCAATTAGCGAGTGTATGTTCATGCGGTTACTAGTGTCCAAACCCGTGCTACATCTACATCGTAATTGTTCTACAGCCTTTGTGCGAGCTGCCAACTCCGGCCGATGCCAATTGGCCTAATTACTGCTCCAAGAAGCTGAACTATCAGACCCCAGTTCCGAAGTTTTGAATTTCTTTTATTATGAAACTGGTTCTGCTCTTATTGTAGTTTTATTTGGACTCGGAAGTTTTTAGATATTTTAGCTCATAACACGATTGCGCCAGAAGGAAAGTTATGTTTTACAATTGTGGCACTGCAGCCTAAACAGCTTGATTAAAGTTGGCTTGAGTTAGATTTCTCTTAATTGTCAGAGTAACACTGGGTATGGATTGGCATATATTTTTTTAATGACTCTTTTTTTAAATACTTACTTACTTTGAATTTTGACTCTATTGTAAAACAATTTAGAATGTTACATACTTGTTTTTCTTTTGTCATTCTGCTCAAGGGAGAAAAAAGTTGTATTGAATCCTTTACTCCTCAAACCGATGGTACCGCTAGTAATATGTCTGTAGCATTTCGATTTCCTTATTCACTAATATGCCCAAAATCATCACGATAAAAGTGGCCTTTGAGTCTTACTTAACAATTTTTTCTTTTGTTACAGGTATCGCAGACATTGTGCCAAACACACGCAAATCCAACGAAAAAACTATAACTTCCAATAATGGCGTAATAAATACTTTAATGAAATCAATTCCAAATACATCATCCACAGAATAAAGAAATGGGTCCACAAAGGTGATATTCGCAGAAAATGGCCCACATCAGACTGCCTCTACATCTCTGCAACTCTATCAAACAGTACTGGATACAGCAAAACTACTTTAAAATATTTCTACGAGAAACTTGGAAGAAACATCTAGACACAATAGAGAGAATCAAATTAATTTTACTGCTAATTTTATTGTTTAGTCAGAACTCCCAAGGGAATAACTTTGGGAGTGGCAGGAATTCTATGTTAAGGACGAGGATTATAGGCACTCGGTACGGGAAATTGCAGGGGGTTATATTGCCGATGGATCAACATAAGTACTTGAAGCCGGTGGAGGCATATCTTGGGGTGCCTTACGCAACACCGCCGACGGGATCTAACAGGTAATTTAAGATTTAAGTGTGACTCACATAGGAGTGTATATATCGACCTATCAAATCGCGAATGTTCTTACAAATACCGCCGATGTTACTGTGTACATTGTGGTAGCATTAAGAATCCAGCAATGACAGATTCAGCATCATGCATCAACTATAGGTAACGGGTACACTTAGAATGTTGGTAAACTGGAACTAACATTAGTTGGTGGGCGCGGACCGGCAATTTCATGTGAACTAACTGGTGACAGAAGCCCACAAAGTAGCTTATATCACGAAGCATACAACTTTGATTTTCGTAAAGTATCACATTATAAATGAACCATTATAAAACCTCTGTCAATTTACCAAACTCACACATACAATCATAAAAACTCAAGAACGCAAAATCAGATGCGATTTTATGGGTCGGCAACACACCGCAGTAGGATTTATTTAACGCTTGATTCGAAATATTTTCTGGAGCAGAAACATTTGAAATTACGTCGCAAATATCCCGATATTAGCCCTCAGCTTATCCTGGTCTCGACGACAGTGAACAGTTAATATTTTCCTTTGTAAGGAGCTGATATAGACGTTGTATATTTTATATTACTGCTGGCGTTCGAGCAAAAACGTTTTGCTTTCACGAGATATTGAATTCTGAACATGCGTATCTCAGTATTTCTATCTTAGCTCGGTTTATTTTGTATCGGGCAGTGTTATCATAATTTCAGCCGCATAACGTCTACTGCTGGACATAGGCTTCTCCCAAAGATTTCCAAAATGACCGGTCAAAAGCAGCCTGCATCCAGCGTTTTCCAGCGACTTTGGTCAGGTCGTCTGACTACCTTGTGGGTCTATCCTACCCTTTGCTTGCCAGTACGCGGTCACCATTCCAGAACCTTTTTGTCTCATCTGCCATTGGTTAATCGCGTTATGTGTCCCTCTCATTGCCACTTCAACGATGTCACTTCAATGGTGACATCGTTTTGAAGCTGTAATGTTTCTGGATACGTTTGTAAATGAATAAAAGTGAAATGCTTACACATATCACCTCAGTTTCAGAGACTATAGATCTAAACTTGCTACGATCCAAACAGACCTGTTTCGCTTCATCTACACTTATCACTCGCTTCATACATACTCCGGGCAGTAAAGACTATTCTATGTCTCTTCACAGGTTTGCACCTACTCGGGCACCAGCGCCTTGGGACGACGTCAAAACTGTAGACCAGATGGGTCCAGTCTGCCCACAAAGACTGCCAGACGTGTCCAACGAGACGTTGGCTCTCGAGAGGATGCCCAAAGGCAGGCTGGAGTATCTGAGAAGACTGCTGCCACGGCTGAAGAATCAGAGTGAAGACTGCCTCTATATGAATATTTACACGCCAGTACAAGGTCAGTGATATCTTTTTGTATCAATATTGCCTTATTATTTTGAAGTTGTAAGTAAATGATATCGGAAACTGAGGTCCTACAAATAAAACATTCATTTCTTGTTCAAAGTATACAACTCTGGAACGCTTTACTACTTGTTATATATCAATAAACGACAAATCAAATGTTAATAAAAAATAAGGTGCAGGCTCACTTTTTTAAACACTATTAGTTCTTTTTAGGCACCTGTGTCTCAAGTAACTTTAATCTAGGTGTTATTATTATAGTTAGTATTGTAAAGCAGTGAGAATTGTTTGATGATAAAATTCTATGTTTATAATATAAAATAATATTTATATCTCTATTCGGGTTTTTAGTCTACCTATTATTCTTCTAAATAATCTTGTTAGTTAACTGGTAAATCAGATCTTAGGTCTTTAAGTTTGCTATTTGACTTGGTTTTGTTGTGTCATTAATTTCATTTACAAAGCAACGAAGAACGGTTTTGTGTTAAACAGATAATCGCCCAAAGTTATTTCGGTCTATTGTTGTGAGCTCTAAATTAAAGAGCAATGCTCTTTTTGGTGAATTTCCTTTTATTCTTGTCAGTTTGTAGCCAGCCTTTTCACATCTTAGTACTACTTCTACTTTATCCTTTACTAGCTGTAACCCGCGACTTTGTCCGCGTAGAAGTCAAAAATGGTTCTAATAGGATTTTTATCTGCTGACCCCGTGGTTTGGGATGTGCGTTGATATGTCAGTTAGTCATCAATCAGTCAGTTTACTTTTTTTCCCGTTCCTGTTTTCGTTTACTTTCCCGTTTCCGTTTTCGTTTCCGTTTCCGTTCCCGTTTCCATTTCCGTTTCCGTTTCCGTTTCCGTTTCCGTTTCCGTTTCCGTTTCCGTTCCCGTTCCCTTTCCCTTTCTCGTTGCCGTTCCCGTTCCCGTCCCCCTAAAGTTTCATACTAACTTTGCATATTGTTGAGAAAATATCTGAGCTATGTCTGGGTTTTTCTCTTCACTTTCTTCTTTCTATTTTGCCTTCTATATTCCTACTTCCTACTAATATTATAAATGCGAAAGTGAGATTGTATATTTGTTTGTTACCTCTTCACGCTTAAACTATTGAACTGATTTGGATGAAATTTGGTATGGACATAGTTTGACACTCGGGGAAGGCTACAGAGTACTCTTTATCCCGGAATTCCCACGAGGAGCGAAGCCCGCGGGTATAGCTACATCTGTCATTACATATCCTTACTAATGCTTTTGCGTAAGTGCTCTTGTGTAAAGATATAAAAATTCAACCTAAATCACTGTTATTTTATCAAATTGAATGCTCAATGCCATCAATATTCTATCCGTTTCCCCTTTCTTTTATGTTGGAGCAGTTCTTACAAATCTCTTTCCACATTATGCACCTGTATCTCACAGTTCAGTGAACCCGATCGGGAGAAATGCTTATCCCGCTCGATGTCGACTTTTTCTTTCAAATACACACGATTTATTGGTTTTGTTTTGTATTTTCTTTTTTTCGTATCAGTTTCTTTTGAAACTATAACGTTAGAAATTGTGAACTAGAGATAGTATCGGAATTTATATAACCATCGTTTTTTTTTAAAAGACATCATTTTCAAAAATTTATTTTTTTGAAAGGTATTTTTTAGGGTCCTGTTGCCAAATGGCAAAAAACTGAACCCTTATGGATTCGTCATGTGTCTGTCTGTCCGTCCGTATGTCACAGCCACGTTGTACTTTGTTGTTGAACTTGTGTTGGAATCTCCGGGTCGTCTGGGTAACACTCACTTCTTCATTAGGGTACTTTTAAATAAAACCGGGAAGCTCCTTTAAATCTTGTATATTCTGTTAATATTTACAATCATAATAAAATACGCTTCACTCTTCATGTCCGACAAGCGCGCGCGGCAATATCTCCTCTCTTGACACTGACAGCGTGGCCGGTGTTACCATTTTTCTCACATTAAAGACCCTTTTTGGGTTGCCAGTATTTATTAAATTATGGGAGATTTCTGGAAATGCTAACAGACGGCCATTCTGCTAACAGGAATGTCCCTATTCCTGATGCCAGAGATTGCTTAAAACTAACGCTGCTAGAGAATAACAAATATATTATTGTAACTACAATATTTTGACTTAGCATTTCCAGCTTGGTCTTTAATTAGGTTCTAAAGAACTACAAGCATCATGGATCATTATGCAACATTTATACAAGTCTTATTTTTATACTTATTACGAATATTGTAGAAGTCTTTTATACATATTTCGAAAGAAGAAAAGAAATTAATTACATTATAAGTCAATACTACATGAACCCAGTATTTACTCTTTCTCTCTTTAGAATATTCCTTTGAAAATATATTATGATGCTTAACATATTGATAAAATAACTGACAAAGTACTACTAACCTCGGCCGTTCTGATATGGGATATGTCCGCATATCCAAAGATTCAATAACTTAGGTAAGTATATGTTAGTATTAAAGTTAACATTTGCAATTTTGCATCTCATTTTATGTAAAAGTTAGAATCGTAATTACAGTATATTAACGTTTATATTGAAATAGAAATAGAAATATTGCAGACTTAACTTTAACACTTGTCCTTTTTCCTTTAAAATAACTAATTACTATATTTTATAACTGTTAAACAATTAAGTAATGTTTCAAAAGCCAGTCAGGCAGACAACTTCTACCTTCTATGTTGAAATAATATCTTTTTTTTTTTATATTACATTAGCGTTTTTATACATTAAATAATATCAAGTACCTATCTATTATTTTACTTCCGTATCGTATTAAAAGCATGAATCATCATCATCAAGTCATCATCATGACTTGAATATTGACTGTAATACAGCTGTTAGTTTTGTATTAAAACAACCGTAACAAGGTGGCTTTTTCTAAGAGTATTTTACTTATTTTATAAGATGACAATTACAGGCAATTTATCTTGTTTACTAACTGAAATAACTAATAAATTGATTATGGGATTAATTACATCATTGCTAATGTACATCGAGAGAGATACAATACAACTCATGTACATGGGTTAAATAAATGGCATAAATAGGGAGGGACGTTAACCTCCACGTTACAAATATACATTGTTGAAGTATTTATTATTATATACCTGGGTATATTAGGGTTTGACCAATGCAATTAGGTTTTTATAGATGATACAGCACAGTTTGAGTTTAAAATGACAAAATTATTCATATATAATATAATAATATTATTATAATATAATAATATTCATATTCATACAACGTGTAACGGAAAGGGTATATCAATAAGAAGTGGAAAAATACTGTACCTTGCATAGATCCTTTATACCAAATTTCAAGTTAAAATATAAACTTTACTTTATACGTGAAATTATAAAATATTTAACCACAAAAAAAATTGCACGTAAACAAACATGGCACAACACTATTTAGGTCAATGTCTCCTCACTTGCACTATTCACTATGGAGCCTAGTACCTGTGCTAGTACTCTTGGTATAGGTACGAAGAAAGAGGAAAGAGAGCATTGCACTACTCTCCTCACACGCCATGAACTCCTAGTACTCGTGACTCGGCGGCGTCAACACGCGCTTTTGATGCAAACACCGCCACTTGCGGTGTTGTTTGGCGGCATATCAACAAAGCATATGCCGCGGCCAAGCGGCGGCGGTAGCACCTACGGCGGCGATCGTTTGACGAAGTCTGTAACAAACAAATTTCGATTGAATGGCACTATTCCTAAGAATTATTTTACTTTAACAAAGTCAAGTCTTTTTTAACGCGAAAATTAGATAGGTAAAAATAGTAGGTACTTACTTTTTAAAGGAAAGGTTCAAAATGTCGCCCTTGTTGCTGGATGCACAGGCCAGCTCGCCGGTACATGGATGCACGGACGTTACGCAGCATCTCTGGCGTCACACTGAAGGCGGCCTTTATGCGTTCTATCATTTCGTCCCGTGACGAGCACTCCACAGCATACACGGTATTTTTTATGTATCCCCATAAGAAAAAGTCCAGGGGAGTGAGGTCTGGTGACCGCGCTGGCCATGCGACACTGCCTCCTCGCCCTATTCACTGGGAGAAGCGAGCATTTAGGTGACTTCGCACATCACGAGCGAAGTGTGCTGGAGCACCGTCGTGTTGAAATATTAGATTGTTGTTCATCACGAGGTCGATGTAACTGGACACTGGCATACCTAACTGTTAACCCTTCAATTAATGTATTACTTAAAAACTCTAAGTAATTTTCACCATTTAAAGTTTGTGGCAAAAAATATGGTCCAGCGACAACATCTCCCACTATTCCTGCCCACACATTTATCCGCCACTGGTGCTGAAATGATGACTTCGAAGAAACGTGTGGATTGGAGTGCGACCAGTAGTGTTCGTTGTGGATGTTGCTTATGCCACCTCGTGTAAAAGAAGCTTCATCCGTCCACAGCACTTTTGAGGCAAACTCCGGTGAGGCTTCAACCTGGTTCCGGTACCACTCGCAGAAAGTGACGCGAGGTAAAAAATCAGCAGGTATTAATTCCTGTGTGCGACGAAAGTGGTATGGGGTTCTTCAAATTCCGGGTCTTGAGTGGACGGGCGGCCCGTAGGTACTGGGGCGTGGAAAGAGCCAGTTGAGTACAAGCGATGCACCATCCGCCATCAGACGCCTGGCTTCAACAAGTGGTCGACCATCAATGAATCGCTGATGGTACAGCTCTCGAGCGGCACTGAGACTGCCGTCTGCTGCTCCGACACAGAGCATCATTTCGTAATATTCTCGATTACTCAAAGACATCACGAAGACACAAGTAGGTAGGTAGGTAGTCGAAGTCAAAAACAAAAGTCGAAACACAAAACACGGTCTGATCACTAGAACGCAAAGAGAACGACTAAAGCAAATTACCTAATGAACAATTTGTAACTTTTCGTTGTAGCATCCTAGTTTCCTAGTACAGGGTAGATGTACCATAAACCAGCCAGCTTTAAAAATCAACATTGTTTATTTGTATTTCTTTATTTGAGTTCTGACGGCGACTGCAAAAATGTATGGAATATTCTATCTAATAAATAATAAAATAATATTCTATCCCGTCATTCCGGGACTGTCCCGTGGAATGCTAAACAGTTGGCAGCTTTCATCTCTCAATATCAATACGGTCAAAGATGGTAGTCAAGGAAGTCACAAAATCCCAAGTAGTCACTGGCATCAGGATTCTGGGCCAAGAATTGGACCACTCTGTCTTTCGAAGTCGTAGTAATGTCGTACGTAAATGATACAAGTATGGCTTGTGCAACCGGTCGTAAAAACTTTAGTCACAAGAAGTTTATCATTCGTAGCGAACGCGCATGTGAAAAACTATGAGTGTGGTGCCTTTGTGCATGGGATGCCACTAGCATCATCCTCCATCATCCAGAAAATAGTTTGGAAATCTGACACAAATTCACGATCTGTCCTCTCCTCACGCACGAAAAGTAAACAAACAAGCAAGCACTGAGGTGGACGTGTATTGGCACTTCTACCCTATTTTGGTTAAAAAGTGCGAAAAGTATGGGAATATTATACTTGCCTGCTTTAATAATTAGGGATCTGTTTAGTTTTTACATACGTAATTCAATATACCTCCTCATGACTTATGGACTCCTAGTAATATTTGGACAATTTATTTAGAAAAATTAAGATTTTAAGGTAGGTAGGTGTATTAAAAATAGCTTATCAAAACTCCTAAAAAACTTCAATTTAGTCACGACATCGAAAAAAATTAAACACATCCGGAACCTTTTCTCAAAATTAAAATAAAAAGTACCAGGCGCATAGTTGAGAGTGATGATCGGGAGCCACGCCTATTTCGGGGTTCATTTGAAAAGTTAAAAAACTTCTCTTTGTTTAATAAAATAATTTTTTGTTCAGTTTAATTTTTTTTTTGGGCATTTGGCCTGAAAGTTTAAATAAAAATTTTACATTTGTGATGATTACTAAAGTCTTAAACATACTTACTTACTATCTACTTGGTTAATACGAGTTACAATATGTCATACCGCATTTACACATTCGTGTTCGTTATTCGCCTCGCGATTCGCGCGAATGTGTAAATGCGGCATCAGAGGTTTTCGTATGCGAACCAACGTCTTTTTAGCACCCGACACAAACGAGGGGTGTTTTAAATTTGACCGCTATCTTAAATAGGTGAACCAATTTGGTTGCTTTTTTATTTTATTTGAAAGCAGATTTTTAACGGTGGTTTTTAGAAATGTTTTATTAAAGACGGGTGTCGGTGGATTTTTTAAAATTTTATTTCAATTAAATATTAAAAAATTGTATTTTATTGTGTGTCAGTGCTTCAAAATGCACGTTAAGTCTTTAATCCCACCTAGCATACGAGTATTATGGTCAGTTGTTTTTATGTAGCTAGAAACATCTTGACACTAGTGTTGACCAGTCTGACCACTTACTAACACATACAAAACATTTTGTGCTAAGTCAGTACGTACATTTAACAGAGACAGGATGAGATAACATCTTAAGAAACAATGAAGATGTTACCTCTCTCATATCAGAACATTTTCCCGATTGCATACGTTACTGTGATGCTTCAAGGCCCGTGTCCACTTCCCGGCTTTACAAGATTTGGGCAAGGTCGTTATGCGACTGCCCTGCGATTGAATACTTTTTTTGATTTAGGTCAATTTTATGACCGGCCGTGTGGCTGACCTCACCTCTCCATCAAAATGTTCACTCCTTTATTCGCCTCTTACGTCTTTCAAGGAGTGAAAAGACTGGTCTCAATCTTAGCCGAAAGTCAGACCGCAAAAAAAATTAAGATGTTAACTTTTACGAAAAATAAATCTGGAACCCATCTTTGTAAATAATATTCATTTTAATACCAGGAGCACAGGGTAAGTGATGTAAAAGAGGTGGAAACTTATTCTGATAGGCATGGTTGTAGGTGATTGACCCATGATTGACCCCACAGCTGTTTATTGTCATAGTGATGTGCGAATGTAAATTAATAAAATGTTTACACATATTTCAAGAAATTATTTAAAATCGACACGTAAACTTACAAGGCAAAACAATGCACCATGCGGTTTCTTACAGTTGCCCGTATTGATGCACTCGATATTGATATACCCTTTCCGTTACACGTTGTATATATCTAGAAAAACTACTGGATCACAATACTCTTAACTTTACTATAGTCGAGCACTAAGTGCAGTACCTAGCAGATTATTATTATTATTGTTTAAACAAGTATAGACTTGCAAGATAACTAAGTAGGTATGTATCTACCTGGACAATTGGACACACTTACATGTATGTTGGTAATGTTATAACACAGATTTCCATTCTATAAGTATACTTATATAATTTAGTTATGTAACGATGTTTACAAAAGATTTCCTTTTTTTTACATTCGATGAATAAGTAAAGAGGAAAAACTATCAGCTCACAATATTTAAATGAATATTTATCAATACAATAAAACTTATTCATTTCAGACCACCAGAATATAACTTTACATAATTTCCATAGTAAACTTCAAATAATAATAATAGATTAACTGTAGAAAAATAACAGACATTTGAACCAAATGACATATATATCTGCATTGAAGCTTATTACTACAACTCAGATTTTCTTTACTAATTAAATTGTATAAAATATTTGCCTCATTATTATGTTATCTAGATTATACCTATTTTTAGAATAATTTCTAAAATGCTATGTCTTAACAACCCTTATGTAGTATGTCACATAGTGGAAATTGTCATATACATATTCTTATAAATGTATGTACATGTGTGCAGAGAACATGCTTATGTTTAAAGATGATAACTACTGAATACAAAATTAGTTTTGCATTCATTTTTCTTGTATAAAGGCACACAGCAATTAAATATATCCATTGCTCTTAAATATGATAATTTGAATTTATAATTATTTTATTTTACATTTACCACAGCATAAGTAGGTAAAATGTATCGTCGTACATAGAAATTGACTATTGTTGCTTAACATGAATAGGACAATTTAAACAGGTATCTTTTAACTAGAAAATAACATTAATCATATTTGTGATACTTTTTTTTTTTTTTTTTTTAATGCAATGTAAGTTCTGGCTAAACTTTAGTAACTCAATATAACTAACTCAACTAAGTTATTCAATAAAACTTTTAATAAACATACTTAAGTAATATTTATTTTTTGATAATGAGTCACAATAGCCTCTGCCTACCCCTGTGGAAAACAGGCGTGAAAATATGTATGTTTGTATAAGTAACAGTTAATAATTATAACTTATGGAATAAGTCCTTTGTATGTTTGCTCTTTGAAATGCTGGCTTTATATTCAAGTATATGTTACTGGTGCATCAAAGTTTTTACAAACAAACTATATTTCGTAAGTGGAAGCATTGTAATTGACTAATATTGAGTAAGAAGTATCACCAAATAGCAACATATTCCAATTACAATAATCTTGAAACAATAAATTAACAGATTCCATTTTTGTGAGATATACATGTACAGTTGAGTTACACAAACAATTACAGCACTTTACATTTATAGAAATTACTTACAAGAATAGCTACTAGCACATGTATAAACGATCCTGTAAATATGTATTAATTATACACAAGTAGCGGCACGTAAGTTTAACGCTGAGTGAAGTGTAGAGGGGATACTGCGCATGGGTACAGTATTCATTTTTGACTTCTGCGCAAGCAATGTTAGCGCTAGAGTTTCATGCCGCCACCTGTATCTCACTATGCAGGCCAAATATTGCCTTTTATACTAAGTCCCTACTTATTTGTAGACTTTGTTCTTGTCGGCGCAGTAATTTCCGTATTCTACGTCGAATCCTCTTTTGCCCTGAGCTATTCATTTATCCTCCCTTTAGAGTAGGACTTGCGCTTTTCCTCCTTAGATGCTCTTCTCGGTTTTCCCTTCCTCTCCTTGATTCGACTTTTCTATGACGTTTTATACAAATTGTTTGGTGTCCGCTCTTGGTCGATAGAATTGTATCAGATGACCAAACATATTTATTTCCTCTTCTGATGTCTATTGCTCTTAGTGACTGTCTTCTCGATTTCACT
Organism: Acrobasis consociella; assembly: GCA_963555685.1. Lineage (NCBI taxonomy): Eukaryota > Metazoa > Arthropoda > Insecta > Lepidoptera > Pyralidae > Acrobasis > Acrobasis consociella. The sequence goes on from OY743107.1 coordinate 3,631,225, forward strand.
AGATTACGTATTTCTTCATTTTTATCTTTTAAGTAACTTGCACATATTCCAGCAGAATATTCCGAACATTCAAGCAAATAAAATTATTCTTATCCTCATCTAGACGCTCTCTTTACTTTCTGAGCCTTTATTATTCTTCCAAACTATACAAAACATCATCACGATTTACTTGAGTGGTGCGTGAGGCTGTTGCCTCCCATATAATTTTCTTACTCAAATATTGAATTCTCATGTCATATCTTTTTTTTTTATTATTTGGCCATTCGCTGAATGAATGCTTCTGTAGACTATATTTATCTTTGATACTTTACATAGCATATTCACTTGACAGTCGGTTACCGTTTGCCACCGTTTGGACACGTGCCTACCGACTGTCGATGCCACCCGCGGGCATCTCATATTTTAAGTATCATTTTCATACCTTTGTCATCATTCGGTTCACATTAACCGATAGCCGGGCCCATTGCCCTCTCGCGCCTCTACGCGAGCCATTTCTATGTCTTTTATCGTCTCAGCCACAGTTACCGCTCGGCCACTTTGGCACACGGCCTACTGCGTACTGATCTGCAGCCGTAGCCACTCGCAGGCTCGCTGCTACTTCCAATCTGTACAACACATAAATACGATTTATTAGATTAGTAAGATATATATTCCGTATTTATCGATCCGCCATAAACGAATACGTGTACCCCACTGGGTGTTTCTCTGAGTGACTGGATACTCCCTCTAGAATTAGCTTTTCCTATTTTATACATATACATGAAATTGCTCTCCCTTCTAATTTGGTCTCCCTTCTATATGGTACATTGCAATCGGATTGAAAGTGTACAAAAGAGATTCCTTAGAATTCTGAGCTTTAGTTGTGGAATGGGCCGTAGACCCACCTCATATAAAGATCGTCTCGATTATTTTCGTGTGAACTCCCTTGAAACTCGACGCAATATAAATGAACTTGTTCTATTGTATAAAATCATACACAATCTCATAGATTCGCCTAACTTGCTTTCCTTTCTAAATTTTAACACTAGATTCAGATCACGTAATCCAAATTATAATATTTTTGTCCTACACGTCTTCTCAAATAATACATCGTACTATAACCCAATAGTTAGAATGTACCGCCATTACAACGAAATTCTTACGTCCAACAGAGATATTGATATCTTTCATATGACATTGTCTCAATTCCGGAGGCAAATAAACATCACCTAGTCTCTTTAGTAAATTTCATATAGGTATATTAATGTTATTAAAGCTACTGATTTTACTTAAATATTTTTACAACATATCAGCACTCCTTAGTATTAAATAGTCATTATGTGATTATGCTTTTAGGCACACATCTTTTGGATTATAATTTAGAACGATACTTTTACGCATAAAAATACTGATCCTCTATTCGATTGTAATCTGTTTTGTGTGTTAACAATAAATAAAATTAAAATAAATAAGATTATGAATTTACCATTTGTAAATTCATGAGACCATCAGGTAACCCAATTTCTGAGTAGCACCATTTAATTATACATCACCTTAACAATTAAGGTGACAGACAAATAGCTTTTATTATACAACAACACTTCTTAATCAACAATGAAACAAAACATTCGTTCGATCATCCTGATAACTAAGAAGTTTGTTTATATAATTTTGATATATGAGTTTGCCTCACCCTTACTAGACTCAACCACTTACTAGAAAACTCATGGTATCTATTAGCTACAGTTAACAGATGTCTAGTCTTTTATTTATTTAGTTATGTTGTGACCAACACGAATTATTGAGAGTACCAAGGAATAGTGCCTCTTTAATGTAGTCGCGACGTATTTCAGACTGACTATTTTATTTTACACAAGAGACGAATCTCTATATGTACTCACTTAAGTACTTTAGTTACTCTTACTAGTTTATTTATCGTTACAAAGAAAAACTTACTTTAGTTACTTCTCAGTAACTTCATCTAATTATTTTGAATATAATAGACTAGATTTGAAATTCGCCTTGAATTTGCTACACATGTTAACCCCATATCTTGGTAGCTCTGTAACTCCTTAACCGATATGATTCACATTCAATTCGGTCCCATTCACTTGTGTACCAAATTTATTTATTATTTATCGTCGAACATGTTTCAAACGCCGAAAAGGCCAAGTAGACTGTGAGGACTTAGCTATGTATTTAAATTTATTAACCTTTATGTATAAAATATGTCAACTATACTAAATCATTAATTTCCTAGTTCAAGTAAGTAGTACTTAACAGTTTTCTCAGTACTATGACTGCACTACGCTATGCCTATATCTTAAAGGTCTTGTCTAAATAATTTAAACTGAATCAATGAACTTTATATGGCTATTTCTATGACAGCTACAATATTATGACTCCGGTCTGGACGTACAAGCTATTCACTGGTTCTAATAGGTACTTGCCACATGCACTCTGATAGGGCATTGCAACATTAGAAATTGGAGCAGTATATAGATTTTAGTTAGTATGTAACATCTAAGGTGTGTGATAGTGAAATATTGACTTTTATAGTTATACAGTACTACACTCCAGTTATACTGTACTAACTTATTATCATGATTTTTAACCTATACTCAATCATGTTAAAATATTGTATTGTGTCACACCAAATATAGGATAAATTAATATCAAATATCACTAACTAGACAAAGGTCCCAACCATCTTTATCAAGTTTAAGTTCAAAACATTTAAACGTTATCTTGCACTAAGATTTTAATTCTTTACAAGAAATATAAACATTATCGATACATGTGATAGCACTAAGGGAACAACCTGGTATTATGGACACATTTGCAGGTGTTTGTGGTGACACTTTCAACCCCAAACACATATCAAAACCCTTATATGTAATATTTCATTGCATTGGTGTTTACTATGTGTGGGTATAACTAAATGTTATATTCATATTTCTCCTACAGGAATTAAGGTAAGTTAATTTGTCTTCAATTATTTCTTTTTATTATTGTTGATGATATTTTTGATGACCATCCACTCTTAACTTCACCTGTGATATCCTCATTACATACTAATCATGTATGAAAGTAAATAGATAATGGAGCTATTTTATCATAATTTCAGAGCCACACACAGTGACTACTCCGTTAACTGCATCCACTACCTCCCTTAGGATTAATGAATACCCAGACATTTAACATACATACTCTATCTTTAGTAATATCATTCGTTAATTTACTTTTATTTTTATATAACTTGCTTGCTGTTTAAACAGTCTAAACTGGGGAACCTACATCTAAAAAGTATGAACACACAGAAGTACATCTATGTCTGTGTATGCACGTGACTTGTATAAGTGGTTCAAACATTTTAGTACCTAATACAATTAAGCCTGAATAATTAAGAATATTTGTTACATACTCGTAAACTTCATTAACTTAAAACCCACGCGTCGGATTTCTATTAAGTATAGTAAACATATAGTAATAAAGTAAAAGCAACAGTATGATGTTTCAGTGACAACACACAATATTTATTTATTGCTACTCGACCTAAGGCTAGCTACCCATTGGTAAATGTCATTGTACTTCTTTATTAAGTACATTGCTAAAATAGGTACTATAGCCACTATTACACTCGTCATCTAGTTTCTTTTTTCATTACCAACTGACAATGTACATGCAATCACACACAGATGTAATAACAATACTACTGATAGCAATACATACTTCTTAAGGTTTTAAATATCTGACATGGTATTAATACCCTGGGCTCTGTCTGCTTAGAATCACGAGGTACAAAATATTCTGCCCCGTTAGGGATAAAGACGTGACTGTATGTATGTATGGTCTCACTGTAAGGTTTCTATTCCACTAATTGGTATTTTATTTTATTTTATTTAAGCAATAACTTATCCTGAACTTAAATTCTATTCTGTTTTAGTTATCTGAATATTCGTATCTTTAAAGAAATCAATTAACTAAGCTCTTTGCATATTTACACTTGAATTCTTGAATGGTGAACTTACACATAAAGTTAATTTCACAAAATGTGTAAGTATATCTCATAGTGCTGTAAATTATCATATAATATTATAGCCATATGATCGCAACTTAAAATAAACAGATTCTTCACCCTCGTACATACTCTACTCGTACAAATATATAGGATTGTCAATAACGTTAGAAATGTGTTCTCACGGCTAGCACACTTGTGCAATTATATATTACTAGCTGTACCCATGGGCTTCGCTCCCCATGGTAACCTCAGTACAAAAACCATCTTAGCCCCTCCCTGGGTACCAAACCATATCCACATCAAACTTCATCCAAATAGGCTCAGTGGTTGAAGTGGCAACAAACAAACAAATATACAAACTCACCCTCGCATTTATAATATTAGTAGGAAGTAAGATAGTTACCTTAACACAGTCCATCATGTAAGTACAGTTGGTCCATGTGTCATTAGTACACTGAATACATACCATATTGGTGACATCGGTGTTAAGTTTTAATTCTTCTTCTCCAATATGAGTAAAGACAATCCTTCGACAAATATGATAGGGCTTGTCTTCTTCTTAGTAAAGAGCTAAATTCTTGTCTGTGGAGCAACCATTGCCTTTCATCTCAGAGGGCTTGTTGTTGTTGCTAGCTGAAATCAACATATCTCCCACAAAGCATTAATTATATGTAAGCTTAATCCAGGAATCATCCACGCTAACAAATTAAAAGATTACCTTTATTTATAAGTAATGTTCACTTCCTGAATGTTACATAAAACTTCAGAAATATGAGACCTAAAACTTCAGACGAGATTTTCATCACTGTTAGTTGTATTTTAAAAGTATAACTAACTGTATGACAATATGACAAAAACAAGCCTTTTGATTTCACTTCCATAACACTGATCTTTATGTAGATAGAGTAGGTACTGTAAGAAGTAGGTACCCTATGTGTAATAAGCAATTATGAGCAGTGTCACTATTTATTTTGTTTAATGCTGAATTGGTATATGATACATGTTGTATTATTAACTCAATTACCGTTATGTTATCGATTACCGATCGTTTGAGTTGTAAACAAACTGAGTAATAAATACGTACAAACTGCAGTTGCGGGCGTAGATTACCAATCTCGCTTCTGACTTGTTGGAATCTCCGGGTCGTCTGGGTAACACTCACTTCTTCATTAGGGTACTTTTAAATAAAACCGGGAAGCTCCTTTAAATCTTGTATATTCTGTTAATATTTACAATCATAATAAAATACGCTTCACTCTTCATGTCCGACAAGCGCGCGCGGCAATATCTCCTCTCTTGACACTGACAGCGTGGCCGGTGTTACCATTTTTCTCACATTAAAGACCCTTTTTGGGTTGCCAGTATTTATTAAATTATGGGAGATTTCTGGAAATGCTAACACTTGGTAAGAAACGTATTCTGTGAACCGCATTAAGATTTTCATACAATTATAGAAAAAAAAAAACAATTAATTTTGGGGGTTCCCCATACTCCCCAGAACTGAAACACAGTTTTTTTTTTCATCAAACCCATACGTTTGATGTATCTATGGATAGGTCAAAAATGATGTTGAGGTTCAATATATTTTTTTTCTTAACTGAATAGTTGGCGCGAGAGGCACTTTCAAAGTGGTAAATTGTGTGTACCTCCTGTAACTTCCAAAATAAGAGCATGATGAAACTAAAAAAAAATACATAATGTACATTACCATGCAAATTTCCATCGAAAATTGGTTGGAACGAGATCTAGTAAGTATTATTTTTAATATGTCATAAATGTTGTTTTAGCACTTAGAATTATAATAGAAAGAAGATTGGAACTTGGTTTAGAAACACATATTGCGTTTATAGATTTAGAGAAAGCGTTCGATAAAGTAAATTGGAAACTAATGATGCTGGCATAGACTACAGAGACAGGAGAATAATCAAAGAACTGTATCAAGAACAAGAGACAATAATAGAAAGTAATAATGAAAAAAGACAGGCTAAAATACGACAGGGAGTGAGGCAGGGTTGCCCACTTTCTCCACTGATATTCAATCTATTTATAGAAGCAGCAACATCTCAAATCAAAGACCAAGATGTAGGAGGAGTTAGTATTAATGGAGAAAAGATACATTTTATAAGATCTGCAGATGACATAGCAGCCCTTGGAAGCAGTTCACAACAGTTAGAAAAGTTAATAGAAGCAATGAACAATATTTTTAAAGAATATAAATTGAGTATAAACATAAATAAAACCAAGTCCTTAATTGTCTGAAAGTCAGGTCCAGTAATTAAAAATATCCAACTAAATAATTAAACAATAGACCAAGTTCAAAGATTTAAATATTTAGGAACTATTATTAACGAAGAGGCAAGATGCTCAGAAGATATTAAGAAGAGGATTGCTATTGCAAAAAGTACATTTAAGAGTAAAAAATATTTATTTTGTTCTGGTATTAAAGAAAGTTTACGTAAAAGATTTATTAAAACATTTATACGGAGCACTGCTTTGTATGGATGTGAAACGTGGACGATGACCAAAAAATATAGAGATAGATTAGAAGCATTTGAAATGTGGTGCTGGAGAAGAATGAAAAAAATAAGTTGGACAGAAAAAATTACAAATGAGAAGGTACTAGAGGATGTGAGAGAGAAAAGACAAATAATACAAATTATAGAAAATAGAAGAGGGAAAATGTTCGGTCATATACTACGCTACGATGCGTTCTTTAAAACAATAATGGAAGGAAAAATAGAAGGAAAGAGAGGAGTAGGAAAACTAAGAAGAAAATTTATAGACCAAATAAAAGAAAAATTAAACGTGAAAACATATAAAGAGGTTAAGAATTTAGCGGAAGGAAGAGACACATGGAAAGCACTCCACCGACAAGAGCCCAGCTCTTAAATATAAGAAGATGTCATAAATTGTAAAACGCGATTTACCTTTTATACAATCAACACAAATATAAAAACAAAAAAAATCATAAACACGTAAACCTTATGCATAAACTGTGAACCATTATTATGCTGCTACGGAACCCTTTATGGGCAAGGCTGACTCGTACTTGGCCGTTTTTTTTATGAACTCGCGCCAGAAGAATTTAAATCTTGTGTTTCGGGATAATAAATCAACTATACTATATTTTTTTATACCAAAATGCTCTGTCTGCCCCATTACAATATAAACGTAATGAAATGTATGTATGTATGTGTGTACAGTAGTTCTCATATCACAATGTAAATTTACACGAACTATAGATAAAAGCTCTAAAAAGCTAACAAGGCCATCGCATAAAATATAACCATAAAATACATAAAAATAGTAAAATAAAATGTTACATATTTCCATATAAATGTCCAATTTACGTTTCAATTGCACAAATTACGTTCAAACACGAAGACAACTGTACATTTCAAAGGAAATTCTCGTACTCTTATCTTAAACTGAAACGAAACGGAATGGACTGTATGCAAAGTCTGTGAATTGTGTTCTAAAGAGAATTTTTAAAGGAACTGTTCTATTCTCTCCGTGTCGATAGTCATATTAAGCTTTGGTGTTCATAAATTTAATTCTATTATTCAACATTTTGCGTAGTAATGATTATGAACATTAGGGTGGAGCGTCATGACTTTTTTTCGATTTTCATCCGTGAATAGGTGCAAAAAGTTGCATTAGGTCTCAAGATTTACGGGAAAAATAATTAAAAAAATATTGGACCCTACTTATAGCCCTCTACCGACGTTCAAATATCTGAAAAATACGTAAAATCGACCTGTTTTAAAAAAAAATTATAATTTAAACACAACATCTTTTTTGTTTTAAAATGTTTATCTGCATACTCTCAATATAGTTAAATTTCAATAAAAAATATTTATAAACATCAATACACAACACAGAATAACATAAACGATGGCGAAAGTAAACAAAATTTGACTTTATTAGACTGCACTTGGCGCTTACTTTTGTAAGTTGATTGTTTACTTTGATGATATATTATGTTATTAAGTTAAGAGAGATCATCTAGGACAAAAAGTTTTCTATTATTGTGTTGTTCATAAAAAAATATCAAAATGTCGAAAAAAGTGATGTGAATTGATATTGACTGTCCCTATTTTGGATCTCAAGTGAGTTAAATAAATCGGTGCTACCGACAACAGTCAACGTAATTAAGTATATACTTTACCTCAGAAATACACTGAAGAAATGAAAAACAAACTGCGATCTTACGAGTATTTAACGGTGTTCGTGAAATTGTTGAAATCTGGACTACAGCTTCGCTGCCTGTCGTTACCATACAACGTATAAAAAAGCTGTTACAAAGCATTTAGGACAAGTGTTTATATTTCATTGGTTACCAAGCTCAAAACCAACTGAGAACTTGAAATGAAGTTAAATGAATATAAAATATAAAAACAAGAGTATATTAAAGTTATTTGATATTTTTCCCTGCAAAATGTAACGATTTTGAAAAATGTATTGTTTCTTACGAAAAGAACGTTTTTAAGCTAGAAATACATTTCCTTTACGATTAAAGAAATATGAGAAGGATGGCAATAGCCAGTTTAGAACGCATACAAATGAAAAAATAAAATAAAAATTATAAGAAGACAAAAATCAATCCAAACTTCTTTCAAGAAAAAAAGCTTTTCTTCGTCGAAAAACAAAGCACAAACATCCTTTGAAACATTTCTGTTCCACATTTAGCAGAACTCCAGCCAAGTACATTTCACAGTTTCAGCACAAACATAAATAAAAATAAATATGCTGTCTCTTCCTACGCCCGTTACTGCATTTCTGATCGTTCGGCAGCAGCAGTCGCAAGTGCAGTGTTGTAATATAATGGTTTCCTCAGAAGAACCTCAGAAGATTCTGAAAAGAAATAAACCGGAGTAAAGTTCGCCGGGTTAAAATAATAATGCGAGAAGGAATTCAAAGCAGAGACAGTTATTCAAAAATTAAAAGCATCTACTTTGATGGAAGATTGGAGCTAAACAAATCAAAACTCTGGGTCAGAATATTTAGAACAGAACACAAGAACTTTAATGCGAAAGACTATTTTATATTATAATATCATGTAGTCACTCATGTGTCATTAACTGTTTTTTTTCTTCAACTAATTTCAATTTTTTCACTATATTTAAAGAAGTAACTTGTTTTATTTTTATACGCAAATCATGTTTTTTAGCTAAATAAGTGTTTAAAATGTTATTATATGATAAAATACATGCAAGATATAGACTATAACCAATAATAGCCGGCTATGTAAAATTTCGAAAATTCTGAAAAAATCTAAATTTTTAAATGAGGGTAGAAGGCTAAAACATATGTCTGAAAAATAAAATGAAAATATATTTGTTAATGGTAAACCCTAATGCAACTTTTCGTTGGTATTCAACATCGCTAAAGCAATCTTTTTTTTTCTCCATACAACGACGCTCCACCCTAATGAACATCCTAATCCTTCCATGCGGATCTAGGAGAAAAAAAAAACTTAGAATGTACAAGCACTTCTCTTCCCGCGCAGATCGCAGAGGCCGATTGAGGAACTAAGTGAAAATGCTAATTATTATAATAGACGATTCGGTTAGCAACCCATCACTAATTGAATTCCCTTTTTCCACCATCACGCTAAAAGTGGCCTTTGAGTCTTGGGGCCCTGGGCTCAGTTTACTTAGAATTGCAAGACCTAAAGTGCTCTGTCTGCCCAGTTAGGGATAGAGACGTATTAGTATGTATGTATGTATTATGAATATTGTCAAACGGTTAACCATCATCAGGGCGAGTGTGAGATTCGAACATGTTGCGTAAAAAAACTGTTTAACAAATTTCATAATGAAGTTATCTCACGATAGTTCTAATGAAATAATTTGTGATAATTTATGTTATTTTTACCTTAAAACTTTTCGACCAATACAAATTAAACACAGTTTCCCAAATTTAAAGCAAACCGACATATTTTCACACAAAATTACCCGACTGTCCTTCCTAGAAACAATTATTATAGCTTTAAATTCAGGGGTTTGGGTCACAATTGCATTCATATTTATGCAATTTATACACGCTGGGAATACTACGGGCTCATATTGTTAGTATAAGTTGTCAATTTTATTTCATCTCAGAAATAAACCACATAATATTCATGCTCTGCCAAAAAAAAGGTGTTCGCACCATGCTTCGTCATCTAAGCACATACAACGTGGAAGGCATATACCCGTAATAAATCGAACAATGGGCTAAACTAGATCAATATAGAATCTTCTTCTTCTTCTGCCTTATCCTTGTCCCACTTTTTTTGTGGGGTCGGCACAGCATGTGAGTTCCTTCCACTTTGATCTATCTTCAGTCAACCCGTCCGTCACCCCCTTTCCTACTCATATCCTCCCTTACACAGTCTATCCAATATTAAAATTAAAATAACAGACAAGATCCAAAAAACAAATTCGTCACTCCCATACAAATTAACCAGGCGGCTAAAGTGTGTTTTAGTATGGAAATGCCATGCCTATTGTTTTTCCTGTTATTTAATTTCATTATGCTATAGCTCCCATGCTGGTCTGGGAGAAATAAAAAAAAAACTTAGAATGTACCAGCTGCTTCTCTTCCCACGCAGATCGTAAAAGCCGATCGAGGGAATGGGCAAAAATGCAAATCATGTTAACAGGCGATGCGGCTAGCAACCCATCACTGTATTAATTGCTTTTCCATCTTCTCGCCCACCATGACGCTAAAAGTGGCTTTTGGGTCTTGCGGCCCTGGGCTCTGCATAGAATCGCAAGACCCAAAATGCTCTGTCTGCCCCATTAGGGATAAAGACGTGATAGTATGTATGTATGTATTATGCTATGGAGATCTGATATAGCCCATGGTTCGATTTATTACGGGTATGTCCCTTCCACGTTGTATAAAATTAGTCTAAAAGTGTTTCCCATAGTCCCATGGTTGGTACCTGGTCTAAACTACCTCATAATTTTCGCGGGATTTCTCCTTTAAGGCCATACCCAAATTTTCCGGGGTCCAGTGGCGCCGCCATTTAAAATAAATCATTTAAAAGGAAACGGAGATATCATTTAAAATTGTGTCTTGGTCAAGCCCTAGATAACCCTTAAAACTATTTTATGAACTACTGTTTATAGTTTAAAGTGAGAACGTGAAGCTTTTCTACGCACATTAGCCAAAAGTGGCCGTTTTTCGCAAATGTGCGTCGAAAAGCTTCACGTTCTCACTTTAAACTACAAAAAGTAGTTTAAAAAATACTTTGAATGGGTATCTAGAACTTGACCAAGACACAATTTTAAATGATATCTCCGTTTCCTTTTAAATGATTTATTTCAAATGGCGGCGCCACTGGACCCCGGAAAATTTGGGTATGGCCTTAAAAGACTATAAAAGTCTTTCAAGCCAGATACGATATCTTTAAAATACCTACACGCAAATCTCTAAACTGGACGATCAAGTTCACAAAAATTTACAATCACACTGGAACTCCTAAATATAAATAATGTAAATAAACTTCATAACAAACTTAACACGGAATGCCCCAAATTAACTGAAACCGACAGATTTTCGCGCAAAATTACCCGATTCTCCTTCCTAGAAACAATTATTGTTTGAAATTCAGGGGAAACCTACATTTGCGTCCATATTTATGCAATTTATGCACGCTGGGAATACTGCGGGTACACATTGTTGGTATTTCACTACATTGCGACGTTACACAATAAAATGGAGATGTAATGATGACTTTGGAATTGAATTCTCAGGAAAATGTAAAGGGATTGTACACTTGTTTGAATTGATTTTGATGCTGATATAAAAGGCTTTTGCTGCCGTGCGCCATGATTTTTGGTTGGTAGAGTAGAATAGGACCACTCTAAGTCTTCTCGTGAATGTCTTAGATGGCGGCTTAGGAAATACATGCTTAACAAATCTTATAAACATCAATAAGACCTCTCCATTCTCCAATCCATCTGGACAGCGTGGAGTGTGTAGGCCAAATCCTCTGGCCAAGTATGGCTCTACGACGACCTCCGTGGCGTGGTGGTCACCATGCTAGTCCGCCACCCAGAGGTCCCGGGTTCGATCCCCGGTCAGGGCAAGTTGGAAAATGGCCTTTTTCAAATTGTCCTGGGTCTTGGCTGTGTATCTATATATGTATTTGCGATAAAATATAGTATCGCTGAGTTAGTATCCCATAACACAAGTCTCGAACTTACTTTGGGGCTAGCTCAATCAGTGTAATTTGTCCCTATATATTTATTCATATATTTATTATTTATAGTAGTACAAAGAGGGTCGTGCTCTTGCAGTGGAGACTAAAAAGATCTAATGATGATAACAGGCTTTTGAAATAAATCTGAATCACGTCAATATGTTTTAATTCCTTTGCTCACCATCACGCTTTGCAAGGCCTTGTGGCCCTAAATTGTCATACTATTTAAGGCTTGCTAATTATTTAGGTTTATTTAAAACAAAAATTTAGAAATGTCGTACTCAAACTACTTAAAAACTAAAATAAAACACCGTATAAAACTTTATATTTTTATTTTTATTTTGATAGGTACCTACCACTACAAATTAAGAGAAAATAAATTGATCTTATATGGTTACTTGTTCAAAAACAAGACATTTGGGAGATACTTAGATCAGAAAACAAGAAAAGGAGAATTTTATTTTCAATTTATTTTTTATTTGTGGGTGGGCTAGAACATCAAAATAGTCAGAATCACAATGATGCTGAACCACTTGCTGCCTTTTTTACCCATTCCTCGATCGGCTTTAACGATCTATGCGAGCATAGAAGCAGCAGGCAGTAAGTTGTCCTATAGATATATAATATGCCACTAAAATCCACATTTTTGTGTGTAAAACTTTGACAATATTTAACGATAAATCGAACGACTCCTCTTTAGCAAAAAAACATTAAAAGCTTTATGCATATATGCTTATATGGGTTTTGTAATCTGAAATAAATGTATTTTATTTTTATTTTTATACATTCACTCGAAAAACATAATCCTTCTTGTAACGCAGACGAATAAAAATGCATAATACCCCCCATTCTGCCTATTATCAACAATCAAGTTTCTACGCTCCATTTCATATAATGTCAATGCTATGATAACATTACACAATATTCATAACCACATATTACATTCAAATACAGAGAAGGGACGGTTGTTTGGCACCTCCACATAATGCATAGTTAATTATAATTTGACAGACATAATAGATCAAACAATCTTAGGTTAATCTGTATGTATGAATGATTAATTCATTGTGCAAACTAAGAAAGGTTTCCTAAAGGCTCTTACAGACGAGAGACTATCGCCGACGAGTATGGTCGGCGATAGTCGATAACCGTCACGTGACAGTTTATGACAGAACTGATAGTCGGTGACGGTCGCCAACAGTATTCATTAGGGCTCTAACAAACAAGTGACACTATCGTTTGTCTGTTAGTAGCTCTGTGAGCTGTGGATCTGTCACTCCGATCCGTTGAAGTTTATCGGATAAAAAAGTTGTTCAGACAAAAAGGTAAGGTGACAAAAGAAATTTGTGACATATTTGATTATTATTTTTTTCAAAAAATGTGTTTGTTCATTGAGTATATTTTCAAATTCAATTTTTGGGCCCCAAATATTAGAAAATATAATGCCAATATTTGAGACGATGGAGACATAGTAATAGAGTAAGATTTAAAATAAAATGTCTGTTTTTCTGTTTGTACTCCGGAAATACTTGACGGATTCAAATGAAACGTTTTTTGTTATATTGCCGTTAAGCTTAGGCAAAATATAGCGTATAAATTGATTTTGGAAAATGAACACCTGATGCAGAACCATAATGGTCCATCTATTAGTAAACTATAAGAAATATAAAAATGACGCCTTAGCAAAAGTTGTTTAGCCTGATGAGAATTTTCCGGAGTCGTAAAGTCCACGTAAACGAAGTCGCGGGCTTTGCTAGTATCTAATATTAAAAGGTTATTTAATATCGTAACTAAACCTGTACAAACTTCGCTCCATCATTAAATTTAAAAACTTTAAAGTTGAAACATCGCCATAGATTGAGTTTCTAGAAAATTGCTTTAGTTAAGCTTTATAACGTCGTAACTTTAGTAAAGGAATGTTGGACGTAAACATACAATATTGGAAGTAACTTAGTAGACTCAGCAAGTTAGGTGCTTTTTCTTTATTGCCACGATATACATGATGCCTGATTCTCCTATGCTGGTCTGGGAGAAACGAAAAAACTTAGAATGTACCAGCTGCTTCTCTTCCCGCGCAGATCGTAAAAGCCGATCGAGGGAATGGGCAAAAATGCGAATCATTTTAACAGGCGATGCGGCTAGCAACCCATCACTGTATTGATTTCTTTTCCGTCTTCTCGCCCACCATGACGCTAAAAGTGGCTTTTGAGTCTTGCGGCACTAGGCTCTGCATAGAGCCGCAAGACCCAAAATGCTCTGTCTGCCCCATTAGGGATAAAGACGTGATAGTATGTATGTATGTATGTATGTAGTATCCTGGGTCAAGAATAATTATTGTACTGTTAAAAATAATTCTCAGAAAATTATTTTACTTATTATATGAATACTCAAATAATAAGTAAAATAATTATCTGATTTTTTTTTTTCATTTTAAAAGTGATTTTAGAAAATTTGATCATATCCATTTTTAATGTGATTTTAGATATATTACTGACGAAAAACTGATATTAAGAATGCTATTTGACTCCAAGAAACTATGACTTTATACAATACAATACAAATTAACTTATCAGTCTAGATTTCATACAAATCCCATAGAAAATGTTTGTTTTGACGTTTAGAAAAACTTATTTGATAACAGTTGTTGGAAAGTAATTAAGACGCTATGTAGTTTGTACGTTTACTAAGTAGATAAATCGCAAATGAGGTGTCCATTTTTAGGGTTCTGTGCCCAAAGGGTAAAAACGGGACACTATTACTAAGACTTCGATGTCTGTCCGTCTGTCCGTCTGTCCGTCTGTCCGTCTGTCCGTCTATCCGTCTGTCCGTCTGTCCGTCTGTCTGTCACCAGGCTGTATCTCAAGAACCGCGATAACTAGACAGTTGAAATTTTCACAATTTATGTATTTCCGTTGCCGCTATAACAACAAATACTAAAAACAAAATAAAGTAAATATTTTAGGGGGCTCCCATACAACAAACGCAATATTTTATAGATAATGGTACGTAACCCTTAGTGCGCGAATCCGATTCGCACTTGGCCGGTTTTTTTTTCATATCTAAGTAACGGTCTAAAAAGAATAAAATTATTCTTACTTTCAATCATTATAACTGTAGTTACATCAGTCATCACCACAACTCATATTTTTATCTACCATTCAGTAAAAAATGCCTCATAGGAAATCAATAGAAATAATGTGGAGTTATCCTGTTTGAGACCTGAAACCACATAAAAAGCTAAATATTTTTTTTAAATATCTACCTAATGAAGATATTCTTTAACTCAAAGACATCAAACGTCATTATAAGAAAGATCCCATTACTACGCTAATTGACAACCCTGAATTTATTCCGTTCGTTTCTAGTAAGGATTGTATTTCCGAGCCTTCGACGAGTGTGTGTTTTGTTTCGCTAATTAGACTAATATCAGATGACATGGAGATTTTGCTTGAAAACAAGTATTTTTATCATGTATATCGTATGACCCACTGACCAGTTATCGTTGAATTCAACAATTTTAGATGGGAGATTTAGCTTTTATTATATTATATATCGTGAGACACACTGACAAAGTCATCCGTTGAATACATATCCCCAAAGGTTGATTAGTACCCAAAAACTTTTTGAAAGTTAAATAAATAATAGGAAATACAAGCTAAACAAAGTTTATAAACATCGATGAGACCTCTCCAACCCGTCTGGCCAGCGAGGAGTGTGTAGGCCCTGGCTGCTCTGGCCAAGTATGGCTCAGGTAGTTCAAAGAGGGTTGTGCTCTTGCAGTGGAGACAAAAAACCTGATGATGGTGATGATAAAATATCATTCTGCACTTTGTAAGAAATTTTTGCAACAAGTGGTTAGTAAATTGTAAAAGAAAAATAAAGTATTTAAGCGCGTAAGTAATTAAAAATACCAATTTTTAAATTAATAAGCAGACAGTGAAAAAAATATAGTACATCTATACAAACATTAAACATCTTTGCCCCGTACTAAATCATCAAAACTAACCCTGTCGTATTTACGTTCAAAATCACACATCCTTTGTTGTCGCACAAAGAACCTCTCTAGAACTATCACAGAAGGTCCATTGTAAACTATGATTAAAGTCGCCGTGAATGCCGAGTAAAGATTTCCAAGACTTTGCATTCTCAAAAGACGCTATTGACATGAAATATTAAAATTCTGCAGTGGGAATGGGATTCTGGAGTATTACAATGTAATTCGTGCGTTTCTATTCACGTTTTAATGCAACGTCTTTCAGCGAGACGTCGAATGTGCCTTGAGTTTTCTGTTGCATTTCTTTTATTGTGATGTTATAGTTATAACTGGTTAGCTGGTTCTTGATAATGTCATGTAACTTTCAAATGTATATCTGTTAATGTAATCCTAAAATCATTGATTTATCTGTTATCTTCTTCATCTAAGCGCGCTCCCGGTTACATCCTTTAGTTCAGTGTGATTTGTCCATATTTAGGTATTCATTTAATTTTATCCTCAGCTGTGCTGCTATTGAGCTCTAGGTGCACTTTTTTGCTTTTTTTTCTCTTTATATAATCCCATGCTGGTCTGGGAGAAATAAAAAAAACTTAGAATGTACCAGCTGCTTCTCTTCCCACGCAGATCGTAAAAGCCGATCGAGGGAATGGGCAAAAATGCAAGTCATGTTAACAGGCGATGCGGCTAGCAACCCATCACTGTATTGATTGCTTTTCCATCTTCTCGCCCACCATGACGCTAAAAGTGGCTTTTGGGTCTTGCGGCCCTAGGCTCTGCATAGAAGCGCAAGACCCAAAATGCTCTGTCTGCCCCATCTACACTAATATTATAAAGAGGAAAGATTTGTTTGTTTGTTTGATTGTATTGAATAGGCTCCGAAACTACTGGATCGATTTTAAAAATTCTTTCACTGTTGGATAGGTATGTTATCCCTGAGTGACATAGGCTATGTATGTACCACGGGCGAAGCCGGGATGGACTGCTAGTTAGGGATAAAGACGTGATAGTATGTATATAATACGTATGTGTATAGTCACTAAAATATGCCGGGGACCATGCGAAATCAAAAAAAAAAATAGCCAGAATAGTTCAAATGATTTGGGTATAGATTTACGACCGGCCGCCCGCCGCCCGACGTCGTACTTCCTTAGGCAAGCAATTGTAGTACGAAATGTTGCTCGGTCTTTTAGTCGCGTCTTACAACATCTACAGAAAGAGATAGAGTGGTCCTATTCTAGGCCGTAAGCTGCGTATGCAACGTGGAAGGGACATATCCGTTATAAATCATACCACGGGCGGTACACCTACTAGATCACCATAGTATCAAGAAATTAAAATGACAGTCAAAAAACAAAAAAATATCGACATTTCCTATTAATTTGACAGTAGTGGTCATCATGCTAGTCCGCCACCCAGAGGTCCCGGGTTCGATTCCCGGTCAGGGCAAGTTGGAAAATGGCCTTTTTCAAATTGTCCTGGGTCTTGGATGTTTATCTATATATGTATTTGTTATAAAATATAGTATCGTTGAGTTAGTATCCCATAACACAGGTCTCGAATTTACTTTGGGGCTAGCTCAATCAGTGTAATTTGTCCCTATATATTTATTTATTTATTTATTATTATTATTTCCAGACAAAACACGCGGGTAGCTGCACCCTTTTGTATGGAAGTGCCGATTTTTTTTTGTTTTGACTGTTATTCTAATTTCATTATAAGTGATATAGTACAGCCCGTGGTTTGATTTATTACGGGTATGTCCCTTCCAAATTGTATAAGGTGCCTTGATATGTTTGTTGCGTGTTTTATTAATGATCTTAGGTCTGTGTGGACTTTTAGATGTATATCTAGTGACGTTATTCTAATAAATATTAATTGAAACTTCTCTTTGTTGAGTTCGCATTAAATTCAGATGGGTGAACTAGCCACTTCACCACAACGAAGAACGCGACCAAATAAATTTAAACTCTCAATACCTCCCACTGTTCTCTTCAAGATTTATGCAACATCGCTTGCTGAAATTCTAAAACAACACGAGCATATTCAATGAGAAAATAATTCATTTTCGTTGGCCTGTATCCAAAGAGTGGATTTTATCTAGCATGCGCGCTGTCATGCGAAACGTTGATAAAAAACAAAGCAATGTTTACTGAACGATTGTGAATGTATTGCTTTATACGCTGTTGTGAGGATGTGTGTTTCTGGTTGTATTCATAGTTTTTGTTTATTTTGTTTCTGTCTTGATGGTTTCTAGTTTTTACAAGCTTTAGTTTTTGATGCAAAGACAAAGCAATGTTTACTGAACGATTGTGAATGTATTGCTATATGTGCTGTTGTGAGGATGTGTGTTTCTGGTTGTATTCATAATTTTTGTTTTTTTTATTTGTGTCTTGATGGTTTCTAGTTTTTTACAAGCTTTAGTTTATGATGCAAAAACAAAGCAATGTTTACTGAACGATTGTGAATGTATTGCTATATGTGCTGTTGTGAGGATGTGTGTTTCTGGTTGTATTCATAATTTTTGTTTTTATTTTGTTTGTGTCTTGATGGTTTCTAGTTTTTACAAGCTTTAGTTTTTGATGCAAAGACAAAGCAATGTTTACTGAACGATTGTGAATGTATTGCTATATGTGCTGTTGTGAGGATGTGTGTTTCTGGTTGTATTCATAATTTTTGTTTTTTTTATTTGTGTCTTGATGGTTTGTAGTTTTTTACAAGCTTTAGTTTATGATGCAAAAACAAAGCAATGTTTACTGAACGATTGTGAATGTATTGCTATATGTGCTGTTGTGAGGATGTGTGTTTCTGGTTGTATTCATAATTTTTGTTTTTATTTTGTTTGTGTCTTGATGGTTTCTAGTTTTTACAAGCTTTAGTTTGTGATGCAAAAACAAAGCAATGTTTACTGAACGATTGTGAATGTATTGCTATATGTGCTGTTGTGAGGATGTGTGTTTCTGGTTGTATTCATAATTTTTGTTTTTATTTTGTTTGTGTCTTGCTGGTTTCTAGTTTTTACAAGCTTTAGTTTGTGATGCAAAAACAAAGCAATGTTTACTGAACGATTGTGAATGTATTGCTTTATACGCTGTTGTGAGGATGTGTGTTTCTGGTTGTATTCATAATTTTTGTTTTTATTTTGTTTCTGTCTTGATGGTTTCTAGTTTTTACAAGCTTTAGTTTGTGATGCAAAAACAAAGCAATGTTTACTGAACGATTGTGTATGTATTGTTATATGTGCTGTTGTGAGGATGTGTGTTTCTGGTTGTATTCATAATTTTTGTTTTTATTTTGTTTGTGTCTTGATGGTTTTTAGTTTTTACAAGCTTTTGTTTATCCTGTAACGTTTGTGTTTAAACATGCCATCGGTTTTAAATTCTTATGTGTTTTCCACCTGCTAACTGGTATTCTATTCCGATTGGGCTGAAATATTAGCTATGTAAATCAGATGATTATGACATGAAATTAGCTAGTCTGACAATTAAATCTGAATGAATGAAATCATTAAAAACATTGAATTTTAGGTTTCCGTAATAAACAAGGAACCCTTATAGTTTTGCCATGTCTGTTTATTCGTCTGTCTGTCCGCAGTTAGTCACATACTACGAGTACTAGAATTTATTATATAGCTGTATGTGGCATGGTATAGATAATAGACATACCAAAAAAGTAGTAAAATAAAATTATTAAAAAATGGTCTTGCTTCCATACATGTAAAGAGGAAGTAATTTTTTTCGAGTTTTACTTATCGTGTGTATGTCGCAGAATAGATTTCAAAATTTATCACGAACTATCAAAATTTTACTTCTTATTCCTAGGCACTTGTAATATAGTTTGTTATAAAAGATTATAAATATACAATATGTTAAAAAAAACCCGTCCAATCCGTTAACATGTTAGGTAGCTTGTGTAGGATCGATTTATCGGTTTCTCCCATTCCTGAAATCGCAGAAAATCTACGGCTCCATACAAAATTAAATACCTACCGTTTCAAAATGTATGAAGTTGCAGATTTTTTTTGCAATTTTAGGGATCTTCTTCTTATCGTGTTTGTTAGTGACTAACACTAGTACCAGAGTTTTTAAACCGCCTTAAAGGCCTCTGACATGGTTTTAGGTAACGACCAATGTCAAAGACAGTGACAGGGACCGACGGCTTAACGTGCCCTCCGAAGCACGGATCATCTTACTTAACAGACAATCAGGTGATCAGCCAGCAATGTTATAACCAAACTAGGACAACAACACAAAGTCGTTGCCCCCGCCGGGAATCGAACCTGCGACCTCCGGGTATGAGCCGAACGCTCTAACCACTACACCACGGAGGCAGTTTTAGGGATAGGGGAAACAGATACATCGAACCTACACAAGCTACCCAACTTTACCTTAACGGATCGGACAGGGTTTTTAACATACTGTATATGTCTTATACAGTTTATTTTTTTGAAGTGAAAATTTCGATAGACGCGTTGGGCATGCACGGAAACCATTTTTTGAGATGGAGCAAAAACTTCTGAACTCGACACACCGTCACCGACACCAATTTTTCCATTCTATCGGCAGTTCCCGGAGTAATACTATTTTTTTATACATTTTAACCTTTTTTTGAAGTGGTAACTTCTATAGACATGTAGTGCATGCACGGAAAACATTTTTTGAGATGGGGCAAAACCTACTGAATTCGACACACCGTCACCGACACCAATTTTTCCATTCTTTCGGCAGTTCCCGGAGTAATACTAGTTTTTTATGTATATTAATGAAAAACCTAAATCTGCTATATGCGGGCTAATAAAAAATCTGTGATAAAGAAATGTTTTTATGTATATTAGCATTCACACTGTTCACAGGACTAGTGCTAAACCTACCTTTTGTTACAGTCGGTCCAACGCTGCAAGCCAAGTACCCAGTTGTCATCTTTATTCATGGCGAGTCCTTCGAGTGGAACTCAGGAAATGTTTACGACGGTGCCGTACTTGCAAGTTACGCTGGGGTGGTTGTAATCACTATAAACTATAGGCTCGGGATTTTGGGTAAGTTTACATTGCTTTTTGAGAATTTGGGTTGGATACATACATACATACATAATATCACGATGGATAGAAATTTGTTAATTTGTACTATTGACGCTTAAACAAAAAATAAATCCTTTCCTACTTATGTTATAAACGCGAAAGTTTGTAAGTATGGATAGATATTTGTTACTCTTTCATGTAAAAACTGCTGAAGGGATTTTAATGAAACTTTATAATATATAGCTTATAAATCATAACACATAGGCTACATTTTATAAAGATATTGAGTGATCCTGCGCAGACAAAGTTGCGGGCATCAGCTAGTTATAACATACAATGTGGCAATGCTGCCAGCCTTTTGGCCACGTTGCCGAGGGGTAATATTTTAGTGGGACTACATAATTTGTAATTTTTAGTTTTAGTTTTAATTTAAATTTTAATAAGTTTGAATTTAAGTTAATTTTTTTTTCCAATAAAGAAAGTTATATCATACATTAGAAGACACATTTATGATGCAATGTGATAGTTTTAAAAATTGGGTTGGTTTTGCTAGTCATATATAAATTTTGTTACAAATTCGAGTCTGTATTTCGTGTGTATCGTAAAAATTCAAACAACCTCCCAACACGACTCTTACCTAAGCTGCAAAAGGCTATGATGGATGTTCACTGTCTAAAAATTTCGGGGAAAACTCATAGAAAAAACTACGTACCAAAAATACACACGGCACGGCAACACAAATATGAAGTTACGACTTGGCAACGATGTCTAAAATTTCCAAAAATTCAAGCTAAAGGTATTATTTTGATGAAATTAAATTTTTGTTTATACCTTTTCATCAAAATATTAAAAACAAACATTCTTTATAAACATTATAACATGCCTTCGCATTCATTAGTATCAAAAGAAGTAACCGTTTGTTTCCATACATATTTTTGGGTGTTTATTATAAAACAGATTTTTTGACATCGAATTTCATTTCCCAGAAAATTCTACGAATTTTAGTATATATTTTCATAATGAATCAAATGATTGATTTTTTAATAAATTTAATATGAAAAATAGTTGAAAAATTATCGAATTAAATTTTGGTTGGTCGCAGTTCTAACATGGCCTAACCAATAGGTTTTCCCTAACTTAGTAAAATGGGTAGAATTGACCTAGGTATTGGTCAAAGTTCTAACATAAACTAACCTTTTCCAAAATTGATAGAATTTAAATAATCGAGTTAATAAAATTTCGATATAAACAGATCTTAGGATTTTTTTAATATCTATTAAAAGATCTGCGTTTTAAAGCGAATAAAAGCCATTGAAGTGAATTGTGATGTGTTTGTTGTTATATGCTTTTTTTATGTTAACAAAATTCTTCAAATTCAATAATTACTTTATCATTCACATTTAACCAAAGAAAACTTCAAAGCCACAAATATTTTGGTATAAATCGTGTAGTTTTATTTTTCTTTAATCTAATTATGCCGGGGCCGGCTATAGCGTCACGCTTCACTTTGCTTAATTAAACATTTCTTGCACAGTTTTCCAATTCAAAATCAATAACATTGAAATGTAAACCTTAAACCATACCGTTTTAAGAACAATTTGCAACGAGAGTTGCTTTAAAATTTTCAGCTTGCTCTTTTAGTACGATGCATGGAGATTCGTGTTAATTATTCTGAGAGAAAATGTTTAAATTAAACACGAAATCTATTTAGATGATTAGACTAATGAGGCGAGTAACTAATTGAAAGGAGACACGAGTGATTTAGTTATTATTCTTGGTATTATTAGAATTACTAAGGTTAGAAATCTAAATTGTAAGCATATTCTAGGGTGCTATTTAAAATTTATAACGGCCTTTAAAAATAACAATGAAAGAAATGAAAGAACAAATATTTTAGTATTCCCATTTGACTGGTAAAAAGCTGTAATAGTTCAAAATGTTTTGTTTTTATTATTCTAAAATAGGAATATTTATTTTAGGATTCCTGAACGCAAACCCTATACCTCACTTAAAGGCTCGGGTGGCGAACTATGGGCTTATGGATCAGATAGCAGCTTTGCATTGGGTACAACAGAACATTGCCCTATTTGGAGGGGATGCAGGCAACGTAACAATGTTGGGACATGGATCTGGAGCGGCCTGTATCAATTTTCTAATGATTTCTCCTACTGTCATGCCTGGTAAGTATTTTATACATTTAGTCTTTTTTACGATTGCATCTCAAGATTCATGCGTCGTTGGCTACAATAGAAAAAATCTTGCTATATTTTTTTTAAACCGTTAGGTATTAAGATTTTCTAAAAAAATGATTTGTGTCGATCCTTGAAACCTAATTTATTCTTCAAAGTTTCTATTTCAAACATTTTTATTACCATCAACATAATTTAAAAAGAAACAAAACGAGGGCTTAAAATTTTCATTTCAATTATTTAAGGTCTCAAAGTGAAGCACTAAAATACCGAGAAAAAATGCCTGTCTAATTTTAATTCAAAAATATTACGCCGTAAGATTTGAATAATAAATGAAGGCATCTCAATTATCTGCAAGAAATATTCAGTACGCAGAAAATAAATTCTATTATGATGTTAACGAATTCGTCAAAAGTGTGATATTTTTTAAAGTAATTGATTCGTTACGTGTAGCTCAATAGAAATATTTCAAATATTAATTTTGAAAAAGTTAATGCCATATTAGGTATATAAATTTTATAACGTCACTAACTTGAAATATTAAAAACATTTGGAGCAGCTATTTAAAATTATTTTAATGCTAAATTTCAGTATTTCATAATAAGTAATTATAAAAAATATATTTATTTTAATTTTAGAAAGTCTTGTCTTTTATACAATTTGTAGTTATTTTACCAATTTTTTTCCTAAATATACCTTTGTCTAAAATTAAATCCTTGAAATTGTGAATTATAATAATAAATTATGACAAACTTTGAAATTAAAAAGTCAAATAAAATTAAAACTGGCGCCACAAACTTAGAACTAGCCTGTCATAATAATAACTACAACCATTCTAACTGTACACTTATCTTCAGGTCTATTCCACCGAGCAATTCTCCTATCAGGATCCGCGCTAAGCTCATGGGCATTAGTCGAAGACCCTGTCAGCTATTCCGTCCAACTCGCAAAACAAGCCAACTGCACTCTTCCAGAAGACATCGTCAAAGACCACGAACTTATAGTCGATTGCTTACGAGAAGTACCTTTAGAAGAACTTATGTCAGCAGAAATTAGTACCCCAAGTTACTTAACTGCCTTCGGTCCGTCAGTAGACGGAGTTGTAGTGAAAACTGATTATGCAAAAGAATTGCTTACTTTCTTTATACCCAATGACCTACAAGGTTTCACTAGCGTATCAGGGGTCAATAATTTCAAAGCTGATAAAAGGTCCGGCGACAGAATATTCGGGATACGAGGAGGCCAGAACAAATACGACCTACTATTTGGAGTGGTTACTAGTGAAGCGCTTTGGAAATTCTCGGCCCAGGACATACAAAACGGGTTTGAGGGCGAACGAAGGGACAGAATAATAAGGTAAGGTCAATGTTTATTCAGCAAATTGGTGTTTGGTCGTTCATAGGAATGTGTCGTGAAGTCGTAATGAAAGGTGGATATTGGACGGCGGACTGTTGTGATATAAGGGTCGAGTGGTATCAAAGCCCTCAAGTCTTGCTATTACACTTGGTGTAATTGAAGAGGTTACTGTAATCATAGAGGATATATAGAGGTTTATAGGTACAGGTGAAGTTTTAAAATGATAGTTAAAAACTCACAAAATAGATGGGCTATTATGATTTCACTTTCGAATTAGGTATATCAATTTGATTTAAAATCAAGTGAGTTTTTTCATTATCTGTTTGACATTTTTGAGAAAATAAAAATCTAAATCTGCTTAACAGAATAACTTTATTCATAATTGAAAAAATATATTTTCTTCTTTATTTCGTGAAACAAGTTTAATGTAAATTTAAGAGCAGAACGTAAATCTGCGATATTTAAATTTGCATACTTTTATGTGTAAATAATTAACGGGCTTACACGAGGAACGTTTCAACGAAAATACTTCGTTGTTTTCGCCTATTTAGTGTTTAAATTCTTTGGTCAGCTTATTTTGTTTTGTTTGTAGCTGAACATACGAGATAAATATTTTAATTTTTAGAATGTAATTTAATTACAGTTATTTTCTATTCAATTTTTTTTTCAATATGCTTTTATCTGTAATAAAGATTTTTGTTAAGTCATATTAACTAATTGTAATTTCGATATTTAGTCTTTTTGTTTTTATATTTAATGTAGATTTGTGAATAAACGACCTCCGTGGCGTAGTGGTCACCATGCTAGTCCGCCACCCAGAGGTTCCGGGTTCGATTCCCGGTCAGGGCAAGTTGGAAAATGGCCTTTTTCAAATTGTCCTGGGTCTGGGATGTTTATCTATATATGTATTTGTTAAAACCCTTTAAACGTTGTCAGTGCAGACACAATAGTAAAACATCAAACGCCCGCTCCGGGCGTCCGACGTTTGAAGGGATAAAATATAGTATCGTTGAGTTAGCATCCCATAACACAAGTCTCGAACTTACTTTGGGGCTATTAATATATTGAATTCTTCGTAATTTCTAATAAATGGCTAACCTACAGATTTTGCTATATGCGCGGCCGTTGCCGTTCCTATACTTTTTGGCTGCCAGACGCCGGGTATTGCGTGGTAAAATGCTAATGAGATATTTCTGCACAATTTTTTTTGGTTTTATTTTGAAACAAATATGTATATTCTATTTCGCTAAAAGATTACTTTCCTTGGAGAGATTAAAATCACCCTGTGTATGCAAATCATTGTTTTTATTTCTCTAATTCTAATTCATGAATGTTTGTTTCAGAACGTACGTGAGAAACGCATATACATATCATTTAAGTGAAATATTCTTTACAATAGTCAATGAGTATACTGATTGGGAGAGAACAGTACAGGTAAGATTTTTTTGTCTCATGAGGTTTTATGATGTTAATATGCTTTGTCTAGCTCTCCTTATTCCACAGACTTGAAGTGGTACTATTCTAATCCGCCGAAAACCATCAGCAAATTCATTAACGAAACATTAAAACAATAAAAAAAGCTGTAACTAGTCTCCGTTCTAACAAAATAAAGAATTAGCAAACAAACAACGATATTCAAAGTTACTTTCAATGCCGTATTCAAATCTATCCAAAATACGCCTAGAAATAATATTGGAGAGGCGTGTTAACCTCTCAGAATCCGAAATGTATTCAAATATCATGTCAATTTCTACGAATCCAATTTAGATGGGAGCGTCGCCATCTGGTGTCGCTTGGCACCCAACACTTTGTAAGATGTGCCAAATAGTGCAAGTGGTGACACTTTACAAACTGCAATTTAAGATTTTATTAGAAGAGATTTCCTTGTTATTTGATACTTGGATTGTTTTGATAGCATTTTAAAGTTATCAACAAATGCGAATTGATTTTTAAACTTTTGCCTTGACACACGTAATTTTTAAGGTTGATTAAGGCTCCACTGACAGTCCGTCTGTCTGTCTAGAAAGTTATAATAGTAGCTAGAAAGTTGAAATTTTCACAGATGATGTCTTTTGTTGCCGCTATAACAAAAAATAGAACAAAATATGGGGCTCTCTAAAAAATAAGATTTTTTAAAGATAATAATAGAAAACCCTTGATTGGGGCTCCAATACAACAAACGTGAATTTTTATAGATAATCCTATGCTACCCTTTATACGCGAGCCCGACTCGCACTTGGTCGGTTTTTCTCTAATGTCCTAATTCGGGACTTCAACACAAATCTTTTTGTTGAGTGACGTAAAATGACGTAAAAATTCCTTTGAAATATTATATCCGTCTTAAAGATTTGCGCTAATTTGGCCTACATTTTGAGAAATCCTAAAAGTACTAAAGAAGTAGGTACCGAAACATAAGTTTGTCCTGAAAGGATTACGAAACCAAACTTCAACAAACCGTACTACGACAACATTTTTTTTAGACTGTATGTAATTCCGATACCTTCTTCGGAACATGTATTTCGATATCTCTTAAATCAAAACATGGTCAGGCATTTCGAAGCTATGTCAGAATAAATAAACTCACATTCAAACTGTGAAACATTACATTCCTTTCATTGAACAGTCGTATAAAAAAATTGTTAAACGATGCGTAGCTTTCGTTTAGAGATGCATTTTTGATATTTCGATAGTTAAAATGCCCTGTCAGTCTGGATGATATATGGATTTTAAAACGCATCAATAGTATATTGAAGCATTTTTAAATACACACGACTTTCTCCACTGTCTAATGTATATTTGGTGTTTTCTATTTATCTACTAAATGTTTTATCAACACGTTAAGATCTGTTAAAGCATATAAGAAAGCAAAATGGTATCAAGCAAAAATAATCTAATGGAAACCCGGCCAGAATTCTGGCAAACCAATCATTACCAGCTAGCTCTAATCACTAATCTAATAAAATTACTTGTATATTATCAAGCTGAGCTATCAAGCTTTTCAAATCTATTCGTAGTAAACTAGAAACACTTATTAGTTTCGCCATGTGTTGCTGTCTTTCTGTCTGCATTTCCAGTCATAGACTCAAGGGTTTTAGTATGTTGAGAAAGTAGTGAAATAAAATCTTTAAATACATTCATTATTGTTGACTTTCGCAGTGTTTCCAAAATATTGTGAGTTTGTGAACAACATTTTTCGATTGAGGGATCCGTTTCTGAAATTCTATCTCGTCGTCTAATTTAGTTTAATTCTATAAAATATTTTGTTTCAGCATCCAATAAACACCCGAGACGCAGCAGTACTAGCCATATCTGATGCTCAGTACGTAGCTCCTTTAGTCCAAACTGGAGACTTCCTGAGCGTAGCCAAGAGTTCACCGGATTCAGGACCTAACACCTTTTTCTATGTGTTTGACTATCAGACGAAAGATGGGGACTATCCACAGGTAAGTTAAATTTATTATTTTATTCTGTCAAACGGCATTACTATAGCTAACCATAGAAATATAATATACTTCGCATGTTATTCTTATCTTACATGGCTTAAGACTACATCACGATAGGTCTTGCTACACATACCACTGATTTTTCTTCTAAATAAATTTAGTAATTGACATAATAGTACATTAAGATATAAGTGCGTTATGATGGTTATAAACACACTTAGCTCTATTACGCCCTCGCCTTCGGCTAGGGCTAAATTTCCGCCTCGTGTGTTACACACCTTGCGAGCAAAAATACCTAGTAATCTGTTTTTTTTTTTAATATAACTACTCTATTTGCGTTTATAACACACGCGTGTTTTATGAGCTGGTTTTATATTATTATATCTAAAACCGCTGAAATTAGATCTACTTTACGAGCAAGTAGGTATGTAATTTTAAATATTGGATTATTGGTTTATTATGTTAAAAAATCCATTTAGCTTGAATAATTCAATCACACACAGTGACGTCACTGATGCCGTATTCTTAGGCCAATCACGTGACTGTTTAGCAATCGAAAAAGCATTATCTTGTTATGATATTATGACAAAAATAAATATGTTAAATACAACAAACTTATTAATATCGCACCTATTAATAAAATGTTGAGTATCATTGATCAAATTTTTTACAATTATACTTTACTTTAGTTACAATACGTTTGGTCTTGTTCTTGCAATACCAAATATTGACATATTTGTTTTGTATAAATTGATAGGAAAAACATATTTTAACTAAAATAGGTTAAGCAAAAGCATGTATTTTTTTACGAATAAGGGGGTTAGAATTTATGATTTATTAATTTATTTAACCTTGCACATTAATAGTTGACTTAAACATAATTATTCAAACAAGTTTTTTGGCCAGGCAAATAAAAAATATATCATGCGTATACCTTCGATAACTTTTAAACCGCTGAATCAATTTACATCAACCATAGAATACTATTATTAATTCTGTGACCATAGCTAAGTCTCGATCAAGTCAGCTTTCAAAAAAAAACTCCACATCAAAATCAGCCCATTCCTTCAGGTGCTTGATGCCACAGATAGACACACAGATACACAGACACGTCAAATTAAAAACATCCCTCTTTATTTGTATACTCCATTTGGTTAGGTATTTAAATAAATGTTAACTTACTTCATATCGTTACTTCATATCGATTGTTCCCACGTTTTATTAACTTGAGCCTGGCTAAATACGCAACAGCGTCGAGCCAAATAAAAAAAATAAAAAACTATTTAGTAATCAACGATACATTAATTTGTTGAATTACGATGAAAACTTTGGACTAATGGAAGAAGTTCTAATAGCATTTCGATGCTGAAGTCCGTTTTCGCTCTCTCAAACTGTCAATTTGCTAAACTTCTCTTTTAGGACCAGTTTAGCTTAAGCTTTCGCAATTGCCTAATTGATCCTATACTCCATTTGGTTAGGTATTTAAATAAATGTAAACAATCTTGACATGTCTTATTATTGAAATATACACTTTATAAATCAAAAATTTTGCTAATGACAAAGTAATTATGTCATAAATTATAAATTACATAATTACTTTGTAATTTGCAAAGGTATTGATTTATAAAATGTATATTTCCATAAAAAGACATGTCAAGATTGTTTACATTTATTTAAATACCTAACCAAATGGAGTATAGGATTAATTAGGCAATTGCGAAAGCTTAAGCTAAACTGGTCCTAAAAGAGAAGTTTAGCAAAAAAAATCTACTAAATAGTTGTTTTCAAATAAAAAAAAATAACAGTCAAATTGGTTCACAATTTGGTACTTACCTGGCTCAAAATAAATTATTTCGAACAGTACCATGAACATGATTATATCCATTTTCAGTGTGATTTTAGATTTATTTTTACAGAAAAACTGATATTATTACGTCATAAGTCTATATTTCATACAAATCCCATAGAAAATATTTGTTAAGACTAGGGCCAACCACTGAACCTATTTAGATGAAATTTGTTATAGATATAGTTTGAGACCCAGAGAAGGACATAGAATAGTTTTTATCCCGAAATTCCCACGGGGAGCGAAGCCCACGGGCACAGCTAGTTTGTTATAAAATGCAGTAACTTTGTCCTAGTCGTTAAATTCATAATAACGTTACTTGTATAAATTAGTTCCTAAAACTCGAAGATCCACAAGAGGTTTACTTTCATACAACTTATGTATGACTATATTTCGAGACCTTTGTAAGTAAATATTGGCAACAAATTAATATTACCTGAAGTTTGAAGTTGTTTCGCCATCTTGATTGCCAATTAATATTGAAGTGATTACGTCAGAGGGAACATTTTGAATAATAATATAATACTCAAGATTGACAAATCAAATCCTTTTAAACCGACTTCAGAAAGGAGATTCGCAATCAGAATTTAGATTCACAGGTTTTTTTTTATATTTATGATCTTTATTATCATCTATGTTTTTTTACCGATGTAGAAAATTCTTTTTATGATTACCTAAAGGGTAATAATTGGCCAAGTGCATGTAGGGCCACGCGCAGTGTAGGGTTCCGTAGTTACGAATGCTAACTTTAAGTTTATGCCACTAAAAAACGAATTATCTATTGAATTTGGATGAAATTTTCTTTTTCCGAGTACATTTATAAGTTGATCGCCTATAACTTTTTAATTTGTATACCCTACTTAGCTCTGATAGTTTTTCTTTAAACTACATTATATATACTATAGCTGTGAATTTTTTCACGTGGCCATATATAACCGTTTAGCAGATAGGGGGGGGGGGGGGGAGACACTTGCCTCCAATAAAAATTTGCTCTTTAAACCCAAATATTTCGGAAACGGATCCCTAAATCGAAACATGGTGTTCACAAGCTCATAATATTTTTGAACGACCTATTCAACGATACCCCACACAATGTGGTTGTCGAGAAAAAAACTATTGAGTACCACTTTACTTGTATGGCAGTTAACCTAAAAAAAAATATTTTTGCAGATTTTATTTTACGACTTTTTTGCCATGATTAATATACACATCCATGCCAAATTACAGCTTTCTAGTACTTATAGTTTCTGAGTAGGACCGTGGACAGACAGACATGGCGAAACTATAAGGGTTCCTTGTTTACTACGGAACTCTAAAAACGAGACTCTATTATACTAAGACTCCACTTTCCGTCCTTCCGTATTTCTGTCTTCCTGTCTGTCTGTCTGTCTCCAGGCTATATTTTAACCGTGATAGCAAGACAGTTGAAAATTTTACAGATGATGTATATCTGTTGCCGCTATAACAACAAATACTGAACACAAAATAAATATTTACGTGGGGCTCCCATACTACAAACGTGATTTTTTATAGGTAATGGTACGGAGCCCTTCGTCCGCGAGTCCGACTCGCACTTGGCTGGTTATATTTTATTTGAAAGTGTATAGTTATAAGCAAGATGGTCCCATTTTCACTAGGTGAAGATTTGATGATGAAATCCTCGAGAAATACAAGGACCTCCGGAGTCCTCCATCAGATTGCACATGTAAACTGGTTTGACCGGCTCTTGGCTCCGTCTACCCCGTTAGGAATAAAGAAGTGATAGTATGTCCGTATCATATCATACCAGTTTTCCGCACGCACACATTCTCAAAAGCCATATACCTTCTCAATTTTTTTTAACCCCCTACAAAATGAGGGGCAATATAAGTTTAACGGTAATGTCTGTCTGTTAGTGGCATTTGGCCAATTTTGATGCGATTTTTTTTACCTTGTGGTTATTTTTAGCTATGTTTGATAAAAATTGGTTTAGTCGTCATTCGTCGTTCAGCCATTGGGGTGTAAAGATTAAATAAATAAATACATAGGGACAAATTACACTGATTGAGCTAGCCCCAAAGTAAGTTCGAGACTTGTGTTATGGGATACTAACTCAACGATACTATATTTTGTAACAAATACATATATAGATAAACATCCAAGACCCAGGACAATTTGAAAAAGGCCATTTTCCAACTTGCCCTGACAATTAAAAGTGAGGGCTTTCCCTAGCAACTAATAGGTGGCGCTACGGATATCGAGTCGTATCGGTAGTTCTCATTACTAGATGGCGTTCTTGACAGTCGGAGGCTTTTTAATTTGCCTAACAAATAAACTTATTACTGTGTGAAACGATGACTTAAAGACTTTTTGTTTTCAGCGCATGGGTTCAGTCCACGGTGAAGAGCTGCCGTACCTCTTCGGAGCACCGCTAGTGGAAGGCCTAGGGCACTTTCCTAAGAACTATACCAAGTCTGAGGTGGCCCTATCGGAGGCGTTCATTTTGTATATGGCTAACTTTATAAGAACAGGGTAAGTTGAATTTGAATAACGTATTTTCATGAATTTTATAGGATTAAATAAACATAAGAAACAGGCTTGAAAGCCAAATTTAAACCTTCATTTGAACTTATTCCATCTTATTATAAAACGCAGACTAACTTTGTTACTAGGTTTAAACTATTATCCGACCAAATCAAGTTCACATTTTCAACTGAGACATTGCATATTACTAGATATCAATTTGATTTGGTCGGATAATGGTTTAAACCTAGTAACAAAGTTAGTCTGCGTTTTATAATAAGATGGTTTGTGTTCTGACACAAGGCCGTGTGCATTTTGAAAATAATAGACTCATATTTTTCCGTTTATCAAAATAGTAAAAATTCACAAACTTTGTTCAACTACTGTCTGTACTTGTATATTGTAATAGTTCAAAGGCGGAATTTTTGATTCTATTTAGTTTTAACATAATTAAGTTTTAATTTATATATAATCATTATAGTTTAGTTTAACGTTTATTTATAGTTTAATATAGTTTAGTTTCGTATATATTAATTTGTAAAATCGACTGTATATATATTTTTTAATTTTTAACATAAATAAATTGTTCAACTAGAAATTATATATACTAGCCGAATCTTGTGGCTTTTCACAGTACGAAAATTTCATTTTATGATACACTCTATGGTCGTTACTCTAAAACTTCAAAAAGCCGTAAAGTTATCCAAATCTGACGTCATATGGCTGTAGATCACCGACAGGAAATGAAACGGGTTTCCAAGGAACATTCCAGAATTTATAGATGTCTTTGTGTGCATATAAATCTTAAAATATTTCCAAGCGAACGATGTTTTATGCCAAACTTGGGACCTTCAAGAATTTGAAATGTTATGCTTCGAAAGAGTTTAAAATAAAATCATTCAAGAAATATATTCCTTATTCTAAAAGCCCGTCGCTTTTCCTCCTTAAGACTATTAATATCATCACGATAATAGATCTAAAAAATCTAGATCGGTGCTCTTGTCGGTGGAGTTTCTACCATTATATTCTGTTTTCTGCCAACCTCTTGACATCTTGATACGACACTGCTGTCACGTTTTCCTTGACTTGCTTCATATGGCTGTGCCTGGGCTTTCTTCATCCCCTTCTTCCCTCTACTTTGCCTTCTATTATTATGCGCATAAGATTGACATGATATATCAAGTGTCCTAGCGTATTGCTTTGCCTATTTCAAATGACCTCTAGCTTAAGTCTTTTTTCACCATTCACCATTTCATCTTTACCGTTTCCGGTAAAACGAAAGGAATACATTTTGATCAAATCCTAATACGTTTCACGCGCACTCTAACAGAAAGAACAAAAAATTATCGTCATATCGATATTTACTCCGAATGAAAATA
This sequence comes from Acrobasis consociella, assembly GCA_963555685.1. Classification (NCBI taxonomy): domain Eukaryota; kingdom Metazoa; phylum Arthropoda; class Insecta; order Lepidoptera; family Pyralidae; genus Acrobasis; species Acrobasis consociella. The sequence continues at coordinate 3,665,142 of OY743107.1, forward strand.
ACAAATGACAAGCAATTTATACTAAGACTTTGATAGAAGCATACTTGAGAGTCCTTTAACGGATCTCAATTTATTGTTCCCATCCATTTCTGTTCATTACAGGCCCTAATCGAGAAGCTCGCCGTTCACCGCGATTTGAACCTTATTATAATTAATATAGAGTGTGTTTTAGGAATCCCAACGAAGCACAGCGGCAGGAGGGCGTACTACCAATATCGAGAGAAAGGAATCGATATAAAAGTATCGTTTGGGACGAATACGATACGTTACATCAGAAATATCTGGAAATAGGTAAGGTATTGGTGAATATTTATGTTGATGTAGGTAGTTACATATGATAAGGTCTTTAGGGAAAGGACTGTTTATTGAACGAAGGCACATTTAAACTGTAGGTACCAAACGCCATCTAGCGTTTGATCATCAAACAACCCAAAGATTAATACTGGTTTACTCTTTGAGTTGCGGAGGTCAAACGACAGTCACTCTGTGTAAAAACCAGTGATAAAATATTTTTCCAAAATAAAGTTTCTACGTATAAGGTTTAACAAAATATACTGAAACTATTTTAGGGGTGAAACATATGTCGAAATATGAAAAGTAAGTTTTGGCCTCCATACAAGTCGACCAATCAGGATCTGGGTTTGTAAGGAAAACCAAAAATTATTGTTCAGTATCTAAGAGAAAAAATGAATTCACTCTTAAAATAGTTTCAGTATATTTTGTTAGACCTTATATATCAGATCGTAATAAACTAGTAGAAGTGAACGTAATTTATTCTAAACATATTATTTCTTCCATTGTCCCGTGTAATTCTATCAATCGCTTTATTGCACGTGAAAATAAAAAAAAATCCGACAAATGAATGTAGCAGCTACTCTTGTCATTAAAATCAGATAGTCATTTTTTCCAAAATTTAGTGTAAATTCTAATTATAAAATAGTCGTAACCTAGTAAAAATAAACTAAATAGGTTTTATAACCACATTTTTCCTTCTCTCTCATTGTCCCATGTAATTCTATCCACCGCTTGATTGCACGTGGAAACAAGGAAGTTTCCGCCAAGTAAATGTAGCATAAATAGATTGACGGGGCACATTTTCCCAAAATAACGTTAAAGTTTTTACGTTTTATCAGATAATAGTTACCAAGTCGTGAACCAAGCATGGTTTTATTCTAACCACATCATTCCCTCCCTCTCATTGTCCCGTGTAATTCTATCAACCGCATGGTTGCACGTGGAAATGAGGAAGTTTCCGCCAAGTAATGTAGCTACTCGTATAATTGGATACAGAGAACAGATTTTCCCAAAATTCTGTTTCTACATATTATAAGATCGTTGTTTGGAGTACCATTGTGGTGAGAAAATTGGTCAGCCTTTGTCATTTCCTAGAGGATCATTTTGGACCTTAAGCTGTAATATTGTATAGCTGCCTAGGGTTAAGTTAAGTAATACTTTATTGTACTCCCATGCTGGTCTGGGAGAAATAAAAAAAATAAGCTGCTTCTCTTCCCACGCAGATCGTAAAAGCCGATCGAGGGAATGGGCAAAAATGCAAATCATGTTAACAGGCGATGCGGCTAGCAACCCATCACTGTATTGATTGCTTTTCCATCTTCTCGCCCACCATGACGCTAAAAGTGGCTTTTGGGTCTTGCGGCCCTGGGCTCTGCATAGAACCGCAAGACCCAAAATGCTCTGTCTGCCCCATTAGGGATAAAGACGTGATAGTATGTATGTTATTAAACACCAAAAAAATAACAATTATTCAAATATACACAGAAAAAAAACATAAAGATGTACAATGGGCGGTCTTATCGCTTAAAGCGATTTCTTCCAAAAAACCGAAACTACTACTACTAGGGTTCAACTCAAGTGATTCAAAGACTAACGTTCTAAATATGTACGAAAGTACTCTACACAAGGTAAAATATTCACATTTTCATACCTTTAAAGTAATAAATATCAGGGATCATCTTACAAAAGCAAAAAGCTTTACTTAATTGTGTTTGTGATGTTACAAGAGCTTTTCTTAAACACGATGGTACTTATTTTGTTTGGGAACACACATTAATAACCGTTGAAAGAGAAATATGGACACATCAACAGTGACCCAGATTGCTAAGTGTACTCACAACCCACATACGGAAATTCGAGGAATACGGAAAAGATTTAGCAAAAATAGATAAAACTTTGCTAACTGACGTGTTTACTGATATCTGAGAGAATCAGACCGTGAAGATATACTTTGCTCGCAAAAATTCATTATAAAAAGATTCCATTTACTAAATTAATATTTATGACGAAACTGAAAAGCGAAATGTGTCGCGGAGATATTAAATAAAAGTAACAAAGATGTAAATTTCGTCTAGCTTCCTTTGTACTTTCCATTTGGGTACGTCCACTGGCAATAATTGATCCTTAATAAAAAGAATTTTGTAAAACAGATATCTCTTCTAAGATAAGCAGTGCCTTTAAACCAATTTTATTTTATGTATACTCTGTATACATTTTTCATGTAAATAAATAACGATTCCTCTGAATTAACCTCAATTTTACTTCGACTTTTCGTAGGTAATATAGTTACTAGTTCAAATTCTATTTCTTTATCATTTTTATCTTTTTCGCGAACAAACCCTCATAATAATAAAAAATCTATCTTCTTAAATCAGTCATATTGATATAGTAAGTATGCTAAGAATTTAAGGAGTGTACTCACTAAATCAGTAGCTTATGCTGTAGAACTGATTTGAAATGTGCAGATTTTCAAAAACGTATGTAATGGTTTTAGTTTTTAATGGAATTTTAGAAACATTTTTAACAAATAAAGAATCAAAAGATAAACATACACGACACGTACGCTGTTTATAAACGCTCATGAATAATAAAAAATACCCTGAAATTTATTGGTGTTAGCACCTATTTAACAAACTATTAAACATTAACGTATATTGAAAATCGTATTTATAGCGGATCCTAGAAAACTATTTCTTAATTTACTAGGAGAACAAATTCTCAACTCTCAGAGTACATTCGTTTATTATTCATTCTTCACTTACAATGGATCATAAAATCCGAGTGAACACACCCATTCTCATGTAATATCAATTTAAGGATATTACGCGACCGTCCTCAAAGGACGTCCGCAAATTCCGTGACCCTTTTTCAATGAATTTTTTTTGCAGGCATGAAGCCACGTATGAAAAACCATTACCGGGCCCATCAGCTGTCCGTGTGGTTGCGACTGATCCCGGAAATCCACAGAGCCGGGATGAAGGACGTGGTAGCGAAACACAACCTTTTCCGTAACCACAACGATCCTGAACTGTACGACGGCCTCGTTCGTCCAGACCCTCTGACCCGGGCAAACTATTACGACCCTACGTTGGAACTTTACCGCAAACCTATTTACAACGTCACTTTAGACGTACCGTCGACGACAATGGACACTTACGTCACTACTTGCATCAGCGTTATGTCCGCACGACCTGGCTCTGCTGTGACTCAAAGCCACACACCGAATAGTACGCAACAAGATGTTTCTAACTTAGAAGTGGCTGGATATACTGCGTATTCTACAGCTTTGAGTGTCACTATTGCTATAGGATGCTCTTTGCTAATCCTGAATGTGCTCATCTTCGCTGGAGTTTATTACCAAAGAGACAAGACGAGATTACAAGTCAAAGCACTACAGCAACAGCAGAAAAGAAATCATAACTCAAATTTTGACAGTGTATCTTCGAAGCATCCTCATTACTTCGTAGGGCATTCTCAAAGTTCTAGTACGATTGTGGACATAGATCATCAAGATAAAAACGCGATAATCGCAATGACGAACAGAGTCCCACATTTCACGAGTTCGAACTGTCCGAATGTGTGCCACACAGGGATTCAGATGTCGAATCTGTCGCAAAAGCCGAGTCCTCCGTCGAATAGAGGTCAATGTACGACGTTGCCTCGAAAAGTGGGGTTCAGTTACCAACAGCAGAATCAAATATGTAATGCGTCGAACTGTATGACGCTGCCGAAGAATGCAACGTTTATGAGCAGCGCGAGTAACTTGCCAGACGTCCAAGCTCAGACTGGGCAAAATCAGGGTCCCGGGAATGGATCAGTTCTCCCTCCCCCCTCCTCGCCGCCCCCTTCTCAACATTTCTCTCAAAAGTCCCGAGTCCCCCAAGCGGCCATGTCAGAAATGAACGTATGAGAAATGGAGGATATTTACAATTATGTGTAAAGTGTTACGGTGAAAGTGGACACTAGTGTAACTCTGGACAAAACATGGTTGTAAATATCTAAAAGTGAACAAATGTAAATAATATGTTAATGTATTTAAATACAGGTAATGTTTTAAGATTAATAGATGTAATATAGCGCGTATTTAGTATTTTTATGGACAAAGGCACCCTGGCCTGTGAAGAATCAGAAACATTACGTTAAATTCTTAGTTTTTTATTAATTATGAAACATTTACCAAAATTATGCTAATGATTAAGAATTAATTTTTCACAAACAGTGTACCTTTGTCCTTTATTGTAAATTGAATTTTTATTTAACTTGTATATAATTGTGAAATAATTTCCATTGAAAATGGGCAAAACTCAAATGTAATTACAGAAAATGACATTTATTCTATCTATTATTTTGTTTTACTAAACAACTTAAATTCTAAAATTAAATACGCTTAGAACTCATATTTCACTATCAATTACTGGACTTATTACAACGTTATATCAACTCAACGTTCAATGTGCTACAATAGTTTTTAAATTATTTTGTGTTCTTCATTGTACATAAGAGAGAACTCAGATACAAAACCAGAAAAGTAAACATAGGAATAGTCGGCCAACGGGAAATCTGGGTCGGTCGTCTATTTATTATTATCTTTAATTTTCTAACTCAAAATAATATTAACATGAAAATGTATATTAAGACAGACTTGATTAAAATCTTTCTGAATATACATTCTCATGTTTTGTTTTTGAGTTTGAGAGAAATTTCAAGATAGAGGGTTGGCCCAGGTATCACGCTGGCCAATGCAAGGAAAGGTTAGTTTTTGGAGCAGAAGTGATACTTAACAGTGGTTAATTAAAGTTATACTTTAAAAGCAGAAATGGTTAATTTGCCTAAGAAAAAAAACTTTACGATGAAAGTAATGTCCTCAGATGAACTTGTTATTTCGTGCTAGGGTACGCCATTTCAAATGGTAATTATTGTAAATACATTAGAATCTTAAAGACTGTATACTATATAGTAAGAGACTTTTTAATGATATGACGCAGATGATTCCATTTTTATTGATTAATGCAAAGTTCATGGCAAATGGTGAGTTATATGTCTGTTTGCTTACTTAGCGCTATAGACAAGCGACAAGGCAAAATGACAGTCGCGCGGCGGTTTTTGACAGTTTGAGATAGATTGACGTGTCATGCGACTGCTTGCGACAGTCGGCGACCGTCGCCAACTGTGTCGCTTGTCTGTAAGAGCCCTTAGAGCACGTCCACATGGGTGTTGAGTCATCAAATCGCAATTTTGTTTCGCATTTCCATCCACAGAGGTGCTGCGTAATCGCAGCATTGTTACAACGTAGTCGCAATGAGGTACACTCTACCCGCTTTGTCTTGGGGAATGCAATCAGTCGTGTGTGCGTTGCGTCGACGCCTTTGACGCAACGCATCGTATGTTCAGTATGTTTATTTGCATATAAAACGACGCAGGTTGAAGCAACACGTCGTGTCGACTCGCTTTAAGTTGTAAGGCATCGTATGTTCAGTATGTTTATTTGCATATAAAACGACGCAGGTTGAAGCAACACGTCGTGTCGACTCGCTTTAAGTTGTACGGCATCGTATGTTCAGTATGGTTATTTTTATTTAAAACGTCGCAGCGTCAGCGCAACTTCGACGCGACTCGCTTTAAATTGTACGAAAGCGAATATTAAAAGGTTGCAGGTAGAGGTAAGATTTTTATTTAAAACAAAATGACTCCTAATTAAGGTAAATCATTGTGAAATTTTATTTGTGGTCTGTGTCATATCATTTTATTACATGATAGATATTTTTGTGATAAAAATTATAATAAGTTTCTTTTTTTTTTTGTCAATATGATTCTTTTTGTTCTGATATGAAAAAGAGAGATAATCGAGCAAAATATATTGACAAATATTGAATGATACATCATTTGACTCGACGTGCACTTTATGGTACAATATCAAGGGTCCAGATCACTGAAATCACTGGTCGATGGAACTCAGTAAATAAATTAACGCATCTCCATCGAGTTTGGGCTTATTTAATTTGTCTGAATTAGTTCTTTTGCTTTACGATAAAAGCTTGTACAAAATTTAATTTGTCTTCCTAATATATACTTTCGCTTCAAAATAAAAGCTTGTACAAAAAAATGATTATTTTTTCAATAAACTTATTAATAAAATAGTTTGCAGGTAACATTTCACTTTTCCGAATCGAAATTAAATTCCCAAAATAATTAAACCCGTCGTTCTGGGCAAATAAACTGGAAAATTCTCTCGTTTTGTGGTACGACGAACATTTTTACGCATATTTAAATCGCTTTCGACGTTTCAACGAATGTTCGGGAAACTTTGGTAATTACATTTCGAGGAATCGAGTTTAATTTCGAATATCTATCGGTAAAATAAAATTACGTTTAACCGATAATTTATTTGATACAAAAGTCAATCGATTTAGCCCTGCAAATTGCTAATACGTAATTAATATTGAAATTTTTTTTTTAAATTAATAATTTTTCATAGGCAAAATGTAAATGACAATATTTTGCTCGATTGTTTTGAAACTTAGTAATCTGTTTGTGATAAAAATCTACGAACTGCTATAATACATTTTGTATTGGTAATGTTTATTTAATTTTATTTGTGTTAACCCGTTTTCCACGACGCTACTGAACATTTTAAATGAAATTAAAATTTTAGAATCATTATTTTTGGCTTTATGTAAAATTTGCAAAATTCTAACTTTTTCAAATGTTTATTCAGTCAATAGATCTCTACTGGCACTTTTACACGTCAATAAGTATAGTTTATATGACGTACAGGGCTACATTAAATTTTTATATTTTTTTTAAAGAAAAGCAACCGATACCAACGCTTCGCAATGACCACTGTTGAGAATAAACGCCGAAAAAAACCCATTTTTACAGTTTTGGTCGCCTATTCGCCAGTCATTTGTCATATTAAAATCATGTTTTTTTTAATAAATACATATAATAGAATGTCGATACTTATAATATATAACGCTTGGCGAACGAGTTAACAAACAAATAACGTCATAATACTAAGTAGTTAAAAAAACGAAGCCGAGCTGACTAGTCCCTCCCGTCAGCACCTATTCACGAGTTGACCCACGGATAAGTCATTATTAAACTCAATCTAGCTATCTATCTAAAGCTAATGATAATTGAAAATAATCGTCAAAGTGCACGATACACGCGCAGTTAACTGAATTTCAGTGGCCTAGTGGTAAAAGGGAAATGGATCTTAATTTTTTTGTGTAATATTACTGTTTATCGAACTACGTTGAAATTTATAAGATAACAAGTTATCTAAACGTTACTACGAAATCTTATGACAAGTATCAAAATTAAAAAAATAAGACAGAATAAAATTCGTGAAAAATATGATAGTTTCATTTTTTGTCCCCCATTTTCTCAGTTTAAGTGCTCTTGCATACAGCGACAAAATGTTCGCGAAACCTGTTGGCGACGGTGACCTGTTGGTGATGTTCGGCTCATACCCGGAGGTCGCGGGTTCGATTCCCGGCGGGGGCAACGACTTTGTGTTGTTGTCCTAGTTTGGTTAGGACATTTGTAGGCTGATCACCTGATTGTCCGATAAGTGAGATGATCCGTGCTTCGGAGGACACGTTAAGCCGTCGGTCCCGGTAACTGTCTTTGACATTGGTCGTTACCTAAAACCATGTCAGAGGCCTTAAAGGCGGTTTAAAAACTCTGACACTAGTGTTAGTCACTAACACACACGATAAGAAGAAGAAGAAGACGGTGACCGACGGTCGGACGGTCGCGTGACATATGTCAATCTGTCACAAATTGTCAAAAACCGCCGCGCGATCATCAACGACAGCCCACGGTTGGCGACCGTAGCCGACTTGTGTCGCGGATATACTACTATCGCTCGTCTATAAGAGCCCTAAGAAGAAGGTATCTATCAAATCACGTATCTTTTCTACAAAATCTCATAATAATTTTTAATTAAGTTTTTAGTTAAATATTTTGTCATTAATCAAAATTAGGTTCTCTATAAATAAAAACTATGTTGCATATATATGTATACATACATATATGTATGTTGTAGTGGCGGGGCCTCCTTAGAAGCCGATTCCCATCGGGTTCCCTTACGGGTTTCTAATATATATGTATTTATTACTAACAACATAACCTCCGTATATCGGCGCACCATGCAATAGAATATCCATTTAGGTAGCATCCTAGCAGCATGACTGGACTGCACATATTCGAAATACGAAAATTTTCGTTGGTTATTCTAATACGCACACAGTGATAAATTTTGTGTAAACACGCTCAGAGACAATTACTCGCACTAAATTAATAAAAAGAATAATATGCGAATTATAAGCCGTACATTGATAGGCTTACGTAAATTAACCTTTATAATAACCTAATTAATTATATAAGCTAAACAATGCTTATAAACATCAATGAGACCACTCCAAGCCAAGGTTAGCATAGAAAGTGTACTTGCTGTACTAGTTCAAATTCTCACCCAACGCCACTGGTATGTTGTAGCTTGTCAAATCAATTTATTTTTATTCCTGGGTTCGATCTAGTGATGTACAAGGCTCGAGGACACCGCGTCCTTTTGTCTAGCTTTCAAAAAAGCTCGAGTCTTAGATTGAAGCTCAAAGCGAGATTTTAGATGAATTTTAATTATCCAAGGTATGATAACTCGCAGTCGTCAAACAATCCGTTAAAAGACTTGCTTGACTCGATCTTTTATTGAAGGCTCGCGTTCATTTTAAAACTCGAGCTTTAATGAAGGCTCGAGCTTGTTTGATAGGTTTGGGCTCTTTTGAAGGCTCGAACTCTTTTGAAGCCGTGGCTCAGACAGCTCGCGTCTCGGCTAGGCTGGGGTCTACGAGCCTATCGAGCTCACCGAGTCCTGCCAATCTGCCTCGAGCCTTCAAAAGTAGAACTCGATGCCTCGAGGTTTCTACATCACTAGTTCGATCCCCTGCCAGTACAAGTTGGAAAGTGACCTTTTTTCAAATAGTCCTGGGTATTGGGTATTTAGATAATATAGTGACTTTTATGTATTTATTTATTAAAAATAAAGAATAGTTTAGTTAGTATCCCATAATTCAAGTTTAAACATTAGTTTAAATAAAAAATAAACTGATTGAGCTAGCCCTAGCTCAATCAGTTTATTTTTTAATGTATTCGGTATACTCAGTATTATCTCTACAACTACCAAACCTTATTAGAATCGTATCAAGCAAGCCTAACTTAACAACAATTTTCCGAAGAAAATTCGCCAACTTAGCAAAACCACTTACGCCGAAAGTAGTTGTAGGCGCTTGTTATTAAACTACCCTTATACGTAACTAAATACGCTAACTTTCTGGCACTTTCGAGTAGCTTAGGTCTCTTAAAGATTCTTTCTTCTTCGTACCTTCAAGTTTACTGGAAGAGCCTAAATCGCTTTCCCATTAGTTTATTAATTTATTTTTATCTTTATACTCTTTCATGCTGGTCTGGGGAAGAGAAAAACTTAGAATGTACCAGCTACTTCTCTTCCCGCTTAAATCGTAAAAGCCGGGAATGGGGGAAAATGCGAATCATGTTAACAGGCGATGCGGCTAGCAACCCATACTGTATTGATTACTTTTCCATCTTCTCGTCCACTATAATGCTAAAAGTGGCTTTTAACTCTTGCGGCCCTGGGCTCTGTCTGCACTGAGTCGCAAGATACGAAGTGCTCTTTCTGCCCCATTAGGGATAAAGACGTGATAGTATGTATTTTTGTATGTTTTTATGTCCGGTCCTACCTGACATATCAAATCTTTTTGAAAATGCATTTAAGCTAAAAAAATTACAACCCTCCTCCTGCTTGACGTCGATTCTCCTTGGGAATAAAGTAGTAGTTGTAGTATAAAGTTTGTGCTTAGTTCTTTAGGGCTCTAATAGACAAGCGAGAGTATGCCCGCGACACCTGAGGGCAACGGTCGCGTGACGGTCACCAACTGTCGCTCTCGTCACGAACTCGTGACGCTCATCTGTTAGAGCTCTAACGTCGCCTCTTACAATATCCACATGCCGAGTTGGACTTGTCATATTCAAGGTAAGCCTATCCACTCTGGCACTTTTTGCAACATTTTTAATTTACAAAATCATCATCATTTTAGCCAAACAACGTCTACTGCTATACATAGGCCTCTCCCAAGGATTTTCAAAATGACCGATCTAGAGCGGCCTGCATCCAGCGACTTTGGTCAGGTGGTCAGACCACCTTTTGGGCAATTTACAAAATATTCAGTTTCAAATGTTATTAATCTCAATTAGTTTTAAGGCTTATTTACATATACAATATATATATATATATTACATAATAGGTCATTCTGAAACGCAATCATGCCGTAGGGCACGCATGCGGGTAACACAATATTACAAGTACATAATCTAACTTACGCTCATGTCTCACTTTAGCATATTGCATAAATCCCAAATAGTCAAACCACAGTAATGAAAGTGCGAATATAAAACAAAGGCATAAATAACCTATCCGATGTTTGATATCATGATCTCAAGCTTCGATATTTTAAATCTCAAAAGCAAGTTGAAAAATTCTACAATAAATCCTTTGAGGAGAGTGGCTCGTGAAATATTTGCTTTGAATTACTTGGGGAAAGGTAAAAAGCAGGCGTTTAAAGAGGGTGGCCGTTTCCTGAAAGGCACTCTGCTCGTAGCGAGGACACCTACTAAGATACCTTTGATGCAGTTATCTGGGGATCTTTTTCATAGCTCATATTCACACTTTGTCAGTGTAAAAAGGTTTTTAAAATCGTGAATTATGATGAACTATACTCCGTTTAGTTAGGTATTTAAATAAAATAACCTTGACATGTCTTTTTATTGAAATATACACTTCGTAAATATACCTTAGCAATTTACATAGTAATTATTTAATTTATAATTTATAACAATTAATTTATAATTTACAAAGGTATTGATTTATAAAGTGTATATTTCAATAAAACACATGTCAAGATTGTTTACATTTATTTAAATACCTAACCAAACAGAGTATAGACTGTTAGACGAACTATGTATCCGGGGTTTGTATGTTTGTTCAGTGATATTTTAAGTATAATATTGGGAATTAAAACTAACGTGAGATGATATAACTAAATATTTTGAATACGGCAAAGACTCACGTATAGTCGGAAACAGCCGACTAGTTTCGATCGGTTTAGACGTCGCACGTGCGTTGAGGACAGAGAAACCGTCACGTCGCCGGTTCTCGTAACACTCGCTCTGAGGATGATCGCCTGACGGAGTAATCTAGGGATCATTTTAAAACATTAGGAAATAAAACTAACGTGAGAGGACATAACTAAATATTTTGAATACGGCAAAGACTCACGTATAGTCGGAAACGGCTGACTAGTTTGGATCGATTTAGACGTCGCACGTGCGTTGAGGACAGCGAAACCGTCGAGTCGCCGGTCCGCGTAACACTTGCTCTGTGGATGATCGTCTGACGGAGTTATTTGGGGATCTTTTTCATAGCTCATGTTCACATTTTGTCAGCGTTAAATGTTTTTGTTAAATCGTGAATTATGATAGACTAGATTGTTGGACGAACTATGTATCCGGCGTTTGTATGTATGTTTATTCAGCGATATTTTAAATATATTATTTTTAAAACTAACGTGAGATGTAAAACTTAATATTTTAAACATGGAAAATACTCACGTAGTGTAGTTTAAAACGGCCGACTAGTTTGGATCAGAGATCAGCGAAACCAAACCGCGAACGTCTGACGGAGTTATCTGGGGATCTTTTTCATAGCTCATGTTTACATTTTGTCAGTGTAAAATGGGTTTTAAAATCGTGAAATATGATAGACTAGCAGGCTGTTGGTCGAACTTTATTTAAATGTTTGATCGAGCGAACTATGTATCCGCCGTTTGTATGTATGTTTGTTCAAACATATCTAGAGTGTTTTTGAATGAAGCTTCGTGAAATTTGGTAAGGATGGACAAATTGTCATAATAATTATTGATATGTATTTGTTGTAAAATATAGTAAAATGCACTTATTATGTACTGTGCATATTAGATTTTGATATTATCTATTTCCAACTTCACAATTTATGTAACAGTCATATGTAACATATATAACATACATAACTAAATATTTTAACAACGTTTTACTCACGTATGCAGTACTAAGTAGTGTAATCGGAAAACTACATGAGTATCATCAACACTGCAGACACAGTCTGTGAAAATTACTAATATAGTGGTGACTATTACTAATTTTCACAGACTGTGTCTGTGGTCATTTTACATAATCATGTGATTCACGCCTGCATTATGTTAACCAGACTGAAAAAAACGTTAAACAAAGTATACTTTCCAGTGGGGTTTGAACCCACCACCGGATCACAAGTCAAACGCCTTGACCACTGGACTGCGACGGTATTCACCACTAGTACAGTCAACGAATATATTTTTTATTTTTTTATTAACCTTTATTGTCCCACTGCTGGGCAAAGGTCTCCCCCATATCCTTCCACTTATCCCGATTTTGTGCGACCTGCGACCAATTCTTCTCAAAACATCTGATGTCATCACTCCAACGCTTTCTAGGCCTACGAATAATTGTGGAAGGAAAAGTCGAAAGCAGAAATCTTGACTTAGGAACTTTGTTTGGACTAGTTAGGACATAAACATACTAAAAGTACCAGCTCCTCCGAGGTGAGCCCGCGGGGGGAGGGGACAAAGAAGGTCACATTTTTGGTTTTTTGCTTACATCTCAAAAACGTTGCGTCGTACAAAATTTTGTTGTACTACGTAATGAAAGCTGATAAAATTCTCTACAACTTTGGCTTTCACACTTTTTATGTACACCTACATAAAATATTGAAGTATGATACCTAATCAAAATTTTTGCTAGATACAAACTTTTTCCTCTGCTGACCCAAATTACAGGCCTCCCTGAGCGTAAGAGCCCTTAGCTTTGCCACAGCGTATGCAACTGAACGTAGGGTTGACGCTCACCAGTTTATTCTAGGTGATATCCAAAACTGAACGCCCAAATATCAAAGTAATGTAGTTTTTAAGTAAGAAATGGTATTATTTAAACTTTCATGCTGGTCTGGGAGACAAGAAAAAACTTAGAATTTACCAGCTCTTCTCTTCCCCCGCAGATTGCAGAAGCCGATCGAAAATGCTAAACAATTAAATAGGCGATTCCATAACATACCCGGAGGTCGCGGGTTCGATTCCTAGCGGGGGCAACGACTTTGTGTTGTTGTCCTAGTTTGGTTAGGACATTGCAGGCCGATCACCTGATTGTCTGATAAATAAGATGATCCGTGCTTCGGAGGGCACGTTAAGCCGTCGGTCCCGGTCACTATCGTTGACATTGATCGTTACCTAAAACCATGTCAGAGGCCTTTAAGGCGGTTAAAAAACTCTGACAATAGTGTTAGTCACTAACACACACGATAAGAAGAAGAAGAAGAAGAAGAAGAAGAAGATTCCTTTTTCAGCTTCTCACCCACCATCATTCCATTCTTGCGGCCTTGGGCTCGGTCTGCTTAGAGCCGCAAGACCATAAGTGCTCTGTCTGACCCGTTAGGAATGAAGACGTGATAGTATGTATGTACGTCATTTCATGACATGTATGCTGTAAAGCACAAGCACTACATTTTTGACTGTCACTTACATGATTTCAAATTCAACTCTAAAAATCGTAATTAAATTTGTAAATCTAACAAAAGGGCACATTTTCTTACATTTTAATATTAAACATATGATTTGTTGCCTACACAAAAAACATGGTTTTAAAACACGGCGGTAATGGAACCTTCTGTCGCCAGTAAAGAATGGTAGCATAAATCCTCGTTTGACAGACTTTTATGACCTTCACGAGAGCAGATGAAACAATTACTGTCACACTCTAAAAGTTTAACCGACTTTCGAAAAAGGAGGAGGTTATCAATTTGTCCCTTCTTTTTTTTATTTATGTTCATCGATTATTCGGAGACTATTAAACCGATTAGGAAATTTTGTTTTTTGAAAGTGTATACTTGCAAGGTGGTCTTAGAGAAATTTTATTAAAATCAGTTCGGTATTTTGGGGGTGAAGTAATTTTTTAGTTTTGAAAAATTATCATTTATTTCTCTACTAGCTGTGCCTGCGGGCTTCCCTCCCCGTGGGAATTTTGGGATAAAGAGTACCCTATGTCCTTCCTCGAGTCTCATACTATATCCATCCTAAATTTAATCCAAATCAGTTCAGTAGTTTAAGCGTGAAGAGATAACAAACAAAAATTTATTACGATGCATAGGTCGATAAAATAAAATAAATCCTATTCTACTGATATTATAAATCCGAAAGTGAGTTTGTATGTTTAAGACCTCTTTACGCTTAAACTACTAAACTAATTTGGATGAAATTTGACATGGATATAGTTTAACACCCAGGGAAGGACATATGAGTTTTTATCCCGAAATTCCCACGGGGAGCGAAGCCCGCGGGCACAGCTAGTAACAGGTAAATTAATAAAACTAGGATAGTACAACCCTAAGCTCCAGCCAAGGAGCGCGGCATAAGAGCCATTCCAGCACTTAACGTGTGTCTAACGTGCGCAGTCGGGAATTCGTTACCGGAATACATAATTTACAAAGAATTTTACCGGAATTATGTGTAAAACCAATATTGATGTTGTGCCGCTTCACTTAAAAGCATTTATATAATATGACTATATGACGTAAAAGGGACATACACGTAATAAATCGATCGGCTATACTGGATCACTATAGTATAATGTCAGAAAAGTATGTAACAGTTAAAAATAATTAATAAATTGGTATTTCCATACTAAAGTTTAGTGTGCAGCCGTCCGGGAATTTGTACGTTATGTCGAAATTATTTTTTTTGAATTTTTGACTTACTTTGCTATCATTATCCTATAGTGATCTAGTAGTACAGCCCGTGTTATTAGTCTACTTACAACTTAGACAATAATTTACTAATAAGAAATCTAACAATCTTGCTGATAACTCCAAAAAAAGCCATTTAATTCATTTAATTATACTTTGTTGATATCTTATACCTTTAAACGAGCAATTCTTGTATATTTATTTATATGTATATTTCTGTGATCTCGGAAACGGCTCTAATTTGGTATATGGGGGTTTTCGGGGGTAAACAATCGATCTAGATTAGTCTTATGTTTGGAAAAACGCGTGTCTTTGATTTTTTAATAACCGAGCAAAGCTCGGTCGCCCAGGTACTTTAAATTTATAAATAGGTAAACTGTTTGTCATAAAACTCGCTTGCCGTTCACGTTTTGATTGCGATACCCGACAGGGTTCATAGTCTACCTAATATTAGACAGTGACATTTAGTAGTCAGAACTGATGGACAATATGAAATGCTGAATGAAAGACTAGTTGCTATTAACACGAGATCCGAGTTGCGAGACTAGTTACCACTTTAGTCTATTTACGTTTGCAACTATACGATACTAATTCTGGCACTAAGACAACTTATACAACCTAGTTTGTCATTTGCCAATAAAACTAAGACGTATCTATAAAATAAAATAAGAAATAAAAGTAAAGAAAAAGTTTGTTTTCTGATTAAAAACATTGTAGACGAAGACTTGTTGGAAAATGTTTAAGTAGAAAATTTGCGAAGAAAATTTGTACAACTTTACAGAAAAAAATAGTGTTATTGGCCACTTTGTAGTCAGACAAGGACAATAAGCAAGTTTCCTGGGTCAAAAATAAATTATTTGGCACTGTTACAAGAATAAAATGTCACAAAATAATGTTACTTGTCATTGATCATATCCATTATCAACGTGATATAAGATTTAATAATGCGGAAAAACTGATATTAAGAGCGCTATTAGACTCTAAGAAACTATGACGTCATTCGTTTTTATTTCATACAAATTCCATAGAAAATGTTTGTTTTGACGTTTAGAAAAAAGTGTCTGATTTGATTTGTTGGAAACTTCTTTATTATAAATGTGGTGAGTTCGGCAAAATGAATAGTATCCACATATAGATTTTTAATATGGTCGCATATAATCATTTTTCAAAACTAAAAACCGACCTCACCCCCAAAGTTCTCAACCGATTTTAATAAAATGTCTGAGACTACCTCGCTAAAGGGTATATAAAAGTATTTGTTTGTTTGTTTGTTAAATCTTTATTGTACATAAACACAAGACACGAAAATACAAGTTAGAAGTAGAAAACAGTACAAAGGCGGACTTATCCCAGATAGGGATCTCTTTCAGTCAACCTTGAATTAAGAGGACAATTTACAACACAGGGTAGAGAGTGGGTACAATATACATAGAACAGAAAACAGAATCCAATTAAACAAGTCACTACACTAAGAACAATTAAAGTTATACTAATACTTGTAAATACAAAAACTATAACATAATAAATATAAATACATAAAATATACATATGTACTAATTAATATATAGTAAATAAATACTAATATATACATACACTTATACATATATATAACTCAACTCAAGTCTCCCGACTTTTCTAAAAGTTTCCTAATTTTAAATTTTAAAGTTTACACTTGTATAACCTTTCATAAATTTTTTTTTTTCTAAGTTGGCCCAGGCATGTTCAAATAATCGGTAAACATACATAAAAGAAAAAGATCACGTTGAATTGATAACTTCCTGCCTCTTTTTTTACTGAATATGAAACTTATACCTATGAGAGTGAAATAGTCAAAAACCTATAAGCCTATAAATCTAAGCAAAAAATACTACATTAATTATTACGGCGAGAGCGTCCCGGCCAAATTATTTTTCTCGCTAAGCCCATCATTATCTACCAAAGTAAGGCTTACCTTATAAAACATTTTTAACAATTTCATTACAAAGTTCATTTAAGAGGATGTTGCTTCAAAAAGTAAAAATTATGAAATAATAGCTGTGCCCATGGGCTTCGCTTCTTATGGGAATTTCGAGATATATACTATCCTATGTCCTTCCCTGGGTAGTGGGTATCAAACTATATCCGTATCAAATTTCATCTTAATAGGTTTAGTGGTTGAAGTGTGAAGTGGTAACAAACAAACAAATATAAAAACTTACTTTCGCATTTATAATATTACTAGCTGTGCCCGTGGGCTTCGCTCCTTGTGGGAATTTTGGGATAAAAACTATCCTATGTCCTTCCCTGTGTATCAAACTATATCCGTATCAATTTTCATCTAAATAGGTCCAGTGGTTAAAGTGTGAAGTGGTAACAAACAAACAAATATACAAACTCACTTTCGCATTTATAATATTAGTAGGATATATATACTAGCTGTGCCCGTGGGCTTCGCTCCCCGTGGGAATTTCGGAATAAAGACTATCCTATGTCCTTTCCTGGGTATCAAACTATATCCGTATCAAATTTCATCTTAATAGGTTTAGTGGTTGAAGCGTGAAGTGCTAACAAAAAAAAAAACAAATATACAAACTCACGTTCTATTAGTAAGGATTAATTGTTAACCTTAAGTATATATAGATTACTCTTCCATGCTGGTGAGTTTCCATAAAAGAGAAGAAAACAACTTAGAATGTACCAACTGCTTCTCTTGCCACGCAGATCGTAGAAGCCGATTGAGGAAATAGGCGTACTTGAAAATCATGTTAATATGCGATGCGGCTAAGAATTCATCACTATTTTGACTCATTTTGAGGTTCCGTACCTAAAGGGTAAAAACAGAACTCTATTACTGAGACTCCCCAAAGTCAAAAGTCAACAATTTTTTATTCAATGTAGGATAAATTTATCTCTTATTGAAGGTCATTTTTTTAAAATATTATTTTAGTGCAAAAGCTAAAAACTACTAGCGTTTCGGAACGACCACTGCTGGGAAGATTACGCCGAAAGAAACCCAGTTCAGTATTGGTCCCTACCTGTCCCCTGTCCATATGTCCGTCTGTCTGTCACCAGGCCGTATCTCGTGAACCGTGATAGATTGTTGAAATTTTCACAGATGGTGTATTTCTGTTGCCACTTTAACAATAAATGAAGAAAATTAAGAGAAATGTTTATGTGGGGCTCCCATACAATAAACTTAATTTTTTATACATGGTACGAAACTCTTCGTGCTCGAGTCTGAATCGCACTTGGTACGTTACTTCATCTCCTCGCCCGCCATCGCGCCAAAAGTGGCCTTTGAGTTTTGCGGCCTTAAGCTCTGTCTTTTGGACCCACAAAACCCAAAATGCCTTCTCTTCCCCGTTAGATTAAAAGACGTGACAGTGTGTATGTATCTGATTCAAAGTTTACCAAAAAGATTTCAAAGCTCCTTCATACAATACTAGTATTCCTTGAAATATTCTTCATTCATATTATATTTCGACATAAAACTGTCTCTTTACGGTCGCCAATGACGTCGCCTTAAAATCCACAATATAGTAAGGCTCCAGGACAGGTATAAAGTATAAATTGAGCGAGCCGACTTTAAGACCCATAAAATATAAAATGGGTGTTATTTTTACAAGAATGAAACGACTTTACGTGCGTTTTACAGGTGAAACTCCCGTTTAGTTTATATTTCCTGTTTATGACGCAACACTATGCTTTGATATGGGTAATAGAATTTAAATTGAAATGTTGTTGTTTGTTTTATTGACATATAAAAAAAGTACAAGAAAAAATACTGATGTTCATGTTGAAGAATGAATCTACGTATTACTTGAAATGTGGTATCTTCTAATAATTACGTAATTATGATTTTGTTTTGCGTCTATTATTAAAAAATAAACTAAGTCCTAATATTATTATGTAAAATTTCTGGGAAGCCATTTTATTTATGTTAGACGGTGATCCCTAAAGTAAAGGCATTTTTAAATAAATGAAGATTTGGATGTATGGGTGAATTTCAACAAGACATTTTTTATTGTCATTTCGGTGGGATTTTTTTATAACAATGCTATCTATATAGATTGAGTAACAAATAAAACTTTAGCCTTATGTGTAACATGTGCGGGAGTGGATATCAAATATCATCAAAACTTACTGAAATATTTAAGGTTGAATTTTTGTGAATCCACTGAAATGAAAAGTGTCCACCGAAATGAAAAAAATGTCCACCGAAATGATAATTACGCCACTGAAATGATAAGATTGTG
This sequence comes from Acrobasis consociella, assembly GCA_963555685.1. Taxonomy (NCBI): domain Eukaryota; kingdom Metazoa; phylum Arthropoda; class Insecta; order Lepidoptera; family Pyralidae; genus Acrobasis; species Acrobasis consociella. The sequence goes on from OY743107.1 coordinate 3,684,558, forward strand.
CACCGGAATGAAATTAGTCCACCGAAATGATACAGCTAAGAACAATCGTCTGCGAAGTTAGGGTTCCTTTCTGTATATTTGTTAGGTTTGATTACCACATTCTTAAGTCTCGAACTTAAGTACTTTGGGGCTAACTCATTCTGTATGATTTGTCCTATATCTAAAATACATTTAACTCGAATTTCACGCGGACAAAGTCTTGGGCAACAGCTAGTGTTACTTCTACACTAGTAGTATTAAGTGAATATTATAACCCCCCTATAATACATCCACAATATAGGACCTACACTCTAGGCAAAAGGACATCACAAAACTGAAATGATTTAATATTTGACACAAGGATCTCTAAAACTTTATGGATTTATCATTTCAGTGGTACATTTCATTCCCGTGGACTGGTATCGGTATTATAGTCCACCGAATCCACTGAAATGATAACACCGAGATGATAAAAAAAGGTTAGTTTTACATTTAACTCCGAATTAAAATCATTATTAAAATTTCAACACTACTCAAACAAAACAGTACTAAGGGCGAATTTAAAACACAATTTTGAAATAAATTAAAATGAACCTAGCACGAGTAATAAGGGCCACCGAAATGAAACCATTTTTGTCCCCATATCACCGAAATGATAAACTTACTTTTTGGTGGGGACCCACAATGACGTTGCGACCGGTGCATGTACTTCACGAGCTTGAGACGGACGGATCCGAAGTGAGGAAAGGCAGGGGGGGCGCAAAAACGCAATGTTGACAGGATTATTCTACTAAAACTTACTGTCCTCTGAAATGATAACTTTTTTCCGGACAAAAGTTGACTGCTTGTCAAATGTATCAGAAAGAAGATTAACAAACAATAATTGATTTAATTGGTAGGCTATATTATAATTTAACAATATTGAAATCAATTTTAATCCAAATAATGGATGTATTTGCAGGGGAAGATATTTTATGAGCGGAGTTAGGTTCAGGACAGGCCACCGTGATGATAAAATGACATTTTGTCATTTTTTATTTAATTTAATAGAGGCCATTTCTCAATGATTTTTTTTGCCAAGGTCGAGAAGTACTTACTTTACTAAGAAAAAATTTACAAAATCATAAACTAGTACATTGCACTATCGTTCTCAGGATTGCCGTGTATTTTTTCTGCTTGGGCAATTCACCCGTATGTGTGATGGAATTAATAAACAAAAGTAGACGTATGTTTCTGAAAGATTGTGTGCAAGGGACATGACGAAATAGTGAAAGAAATTACAAAATAAGGACAATTATCGATTTAAAATAACGTTGTTTTTACCAAATATTAACCTTTTTAAAGGGAAAACTGATTTTCATTAACTACCCCATCACCCACGCGTACTTATAGATTTCTCCAGTAGTCTTTAAAATATTTTTTCTACAGCCTTTATATAAATTATTAATCAAAAATATCGTTATAAATTCACACATCCCATTACTATTCGTTTAAAAGTAAAATCAGAGGAATCCTGTGTACACTTGAATAACATTTTCTTTTGCTTTCTGTTTTCGCCTCCATTAAACCTATTCGTCGTTTACTGTGGTCGAGTAACATTGCAAGTTTACTTGCTTACTTAGTATCTTGTTTTATTAAATTCAATAATTCAAGGTATTGGTTTATAAGATAATGAGGAGATTCTAAGGGGAACGAAGGTGGTGGCATAAATAGAAAGCTGACTTAACTTAGCGGATTAGACTTTGAATTAAGAAAAGGAAAGGACCAAGGCGCATCGAATCGATGGCTTCTAGAGCAGGAAGTTTTTCAAAGAGCTACAAAGTAGCAGCAAGTACAAATATGTTTGGAAAATCCAAAAGAGCACGCCTCAATGGGTCCATATTTTTTTTTTAATTCGTACGCATATAGAAAAATAGAGATATACTAAAACTATGAAGAACAGTCGTTTTTTTTTTGTTTATTTAATAACAATTAAACCACATCGAATCAGACCCTGAAAAATGAAAGGGTTCTATTCCTGAGCATACTCAAGCGTAAGAGAAAAAAAAAGACTCGATTAGTAAAGTATTTCGGTCGTTATCGTGTTAACAAGAAAAGCCTCCGCACATACAGACACACGGACGTCCAAGACAGAACTTTTTTAAACTGTTTTTTAACTAGTTTAAATAACAAAAATGACATCAAGAATATCATGAGTGTTAAAAATAGTGTTTTTTTCTTAATATGTGTGTGTATATATTATCTTACAAGTGCAATGTATGATACATAAAGACATTTTAAGTTTGAAAAATCAGATGTTTTGCGCAAAGTGACAGTAGTACCCATCTCAACGCTTCGCTTATGAGGCGTGCAATAGATAAAGTGATAACTAACAAAGCAAAACATCTACTACCTACTAGCTAGCTGACTTTTATTCTATCAATTAGTAATTTTGTAGAAGGATAACGATGATCCTAACTCAAAGTAAGTTAGACTACAATAGAAGAGCACGCCAGCAAGGTAATCAGTCAGCTCTTGCTATTACAAAAACTATAGCAGTATCAAGTGAAAAAGTTGCCTGCTATCTAAAAAGTAAGCTTGTTAGAAACCTTCTATTAAAAAGAAATAAAAGTTACCAACTTATGTGTATTATACCTACTTCTAACTCATCTAGTTTGAATCATACCTTTTTCGTTGACAAACTCCATGGTAGTGGTAGTGGTTAACCAGTTGCACCAGTCCGCCACTCCGGTGGTTTTGTCTTCTGTCCTCAGCCAGGGCAAGTTGATAAAATGGAAAATGACCTTTTACAAATTGTCCTGGGTGTTGATCTGTAATGTATATATTTTTTATTGAATATAGAATCGTTGAGTTAGTATCCCATACCAGTTTTAAACTTAGATTTGGGCTAGCTCTATCTGTGTGATTTGTCTTTATATCTCTTAAATATATATTAAATTCTCGTGTCACGTCGGTGTTTGTGTTTATACTCCTCCGAAACGGCTCGACCGATTTTTACATGTATTTCATAGGTTTGAAATTGGGTCGTAAAGTATATTTCGTACGTTACGGGGAGCGAAACCCACGGGCATACCTAGTATTATTATATTTATACCAAGCCGTTCTCAAATATGTCATACGAAAATACAATTAAAAAAAAAAACAAAAATCTAAACTCATCTTCTAACTAACTCGCCAAATGGGAACATTCCATTACTTCCAGGCGTCGGCTAATGGTCATCCAAATGTAAAAGTTTTTACTGTGATTGACCTATTTTCCACTTCCCAGGCGACTCGCTTTGGACTATAAAGCGTCGTATAATGACTACAGTCTATATAAACTTGTATTATTTGTAGTACTTACTTGCTTTGAAATAAATTCGCAATGAATTTTTGTTATAACTTCTTTGAGTTAAGTGGATTATCCGATGTTTTAATGCAATGTCCTTTTTACAAATATTTTAAGGAGTGATTCAATCCATAATTTTGAACAGCTTTTCTTAATAAATGTATATTGATATATGAAAAAAAAAATTGTTTCTCATTCAAATCGAAGTAGACGTCATGCCATTACTATGGAAATTGTATTCTTTTTTTCGTATAACGTTATACATTTTTTTGGGAAAAGTTATCGAAATGATGGATTAAATCACTCCTAAAAATTATTTGTACTTAAAAAAAGGACAGTGTATATGCCAGGTATATGCATGTTTGACAATTGGGTAGTGTCTTGGCTCAAAAATAGATTATTTCATACTGTTAAGAAAATAAAATGTCACAAAATAAAGTCACTTGTCATGATTTATCTCCTTTCAATGTGACTTTAGATTTAGCGACTTTAGAGATAGCAGTAAAACTGATAGTAAGTATGACGTCTTAAGTCTATATTTCAAACAAATTACAAAGAAAATGTTTGTTTTTCGTTTAGAAAAAGTATGTGATTTGAGTTGATAAAAAGTAACGAAATATTAAAGTATCTTTGATTGGAATTAATTATTTGGAAGGCAATTGTCTGAAATCTGCTATGTGGTTTCCGGCAGTGTAGAACAGGACCACTCTAAGTCCTCCCATGGATGTTGTACAGGGTGACTTAGAAACTACAAGCTAACATCAATGATACCTCTTCAACCCGTCTGGCCAGCGAGGAGAGTGTAGGCCTAGTCTTCTGGTTGCTCTGGCTAAGTATGGCTCTGGTCTGCTCTACAGAGAGGGTCGTGCTCCTGCAGTGAAGTCAAAAAGACCTGATGATGATGATGATGATGTACGAGATCGACATTAAAACATATGCAAATCGGCTGAGGGTCGTCAAAATTTGGGTTACCTACATTTTAATGTAAGTATCTGTATTTGTAGATAAACTCTTTTTTGCCGTATGGAGTAGGTAAGTATAATATTCTTCAATCATTCAATATCATCAACTAGTCTGTCTGTCTGTTGGTAATTTTTTTATAAAGAGTGACAGAACTCGTATCTGACTAACTTTTGCCCTAGGGACCCGATTTAACTTTATTTTGTACTAGCTGTACCCGCGGGCTTCGCTTCCCGTAAGAATTTCGGGATGAGGAGTACCCTGTGCCCTTCCCCGAGTCTCTAACTATATCCATACCGAATTTCCTCCAAATCGGTTCAGTAGTTTAATCGTGAAGGGGTAACAAACAAACAAACAAATATACAAACTCACTTTCGCATTTATAATATTAGTAGGATATTCTAAGGAACAGACGAACTAGGTAGAAATTATTTGCGAAACAAATAGCGCGCAGCTCTAAGCCATCAAACTCCTCTGATCCCGTGCTATAGAAATACAAAGTGTATTTTCCCAAGAAGCGGCAACTTCCCAACATAAAGAAGCTCCAAGAATTATCTTTCCATTACGAACTTTGATATGAACGTAATGATAAGAAAGTTGTTGACTTCAGAACTCGGGAACAAAAGGTACAAAGGAACCGGATGAGGTTCTTATCAGTTTAGTCTGTGGTTCTTAATGCTTCATTGTGCGTTATACCTACTTCGTAATTCAAATTGATTCAGGACGGCAACGCACAAAGGAGGCCTAAGTTTGGTATAACTGGGTACTACTATCGGGGCTTAAAAATAAATTACATGGAAAATTAAATAGGTACCACAAATTAATGTCATTTGTTATGATTATATCCATTTTCAATATGATTTGAGATTTATATAGTCAATAGTCTAGATAAATAAAAATAAAAAACGCCTCATCGACGCCTCAGGAGATCCAAGAGCTGGCGCGCATTTTGGCCAAAGGTTGAGCCTGGCCATTCAACGGGGGAATGCCGCCAGCCTCTTGGGCACCCTACCCTACAAGCGCAGTGATTTGGGTTTTATATAATTTAATTCTATTTTTAATTAAGTATTTTTTAAATTTTGTTTAGTTTTATTAATAGTTATATTTAGTTTTATTTAGAATATTTGATTGTGTTTGTATGTAGTAAAACGTGTCTTAAATAAATTATAGTCTAGATTTCATATAAATCCTCTCAGCAATCAATTAAAATGTTTGTTTTGACGGTTAGAAGAAAGAATCTGATTTGCCTTGTTACAATAGCCAATTATATTATCTCTAAATACATTGAGTTCATGCTGGCCACTAAGAATTTGTATTTTTTATTTTATTACGTCAGCGCCAGATTCAAATGTTTTTTAGTGTTCTGTTTTCCAATGTATTTTGTGTTCATGTTTTATATCGCGTTTGGTTTATAAACCGCGCAGATCATTTTCCGTGTTTTTAATTAAAAGCAGTTTCAAAATTTCGATGTCTTCTGATGCAACTGCTTAACATTAGGAAAGACGAATTTTACTAGATATTTACCCAAGACAGGTCACGATAGCGAAGCTATGAATATCATTACGTCAACCTTGAGGTCGACTCCTATAAACTAAAGACTGAATCTGAGAGTATACATAAATCTTCTCCACCAGCGCAGATCATAGCAGTTACCTAGTGTAGATTGGCCACCGAGCGACCGGGGGTAAGAGAAAGACATTAATAACAATAAAAAATGTTACTTTTTTATATTTTTTTTTCATGATTGGGCTATAGGCACAGGTATGGCACTTCATACAAACGGAGCAGCATATATACCTAGTACTACTACAAACGAAACAATCCGTCCGTGCACACGTCAAATGTGTGAGTTAAACAATCAGGGTCGCCACCACAGAATTTGTTGCTTTGGTTACCTGTTTTCATCACTCGGAAATCTATAAAATTTTCTTTATTTATTGTTTTCCGTGGATAAACAATGATAATGTGCGCAGTTTCTCACCATTTTAATTCAATAATCCTAAGTGACTCGCGTAATGTCAACGTGCGACTACCAATAACCCTGTTTTACTGCCGCTTACACCTCACAATCACGGGGGAAGGGTTGCGGGGACACCAGATTGCGGGGGACGGTGCGAGTTTCCATTCTGTATGTAATACTATTATTAATTCTGTGGTTAAGGGCAAAAGTGCAAAACACGACACTTTTTTCTTTTTCTTCTTTTAGAAGTCGCAATAAGTCTATCTCGCTCTATCAAAGCGTGTCAGGCCCTTGGGCAATACGAATCCTAACTAAATATTTAACAATTTTATTTTACTAAAGAAGTGTAGTCAGAAAAGGCCTACTATTTTTGATCGGTTTAAAAACTAGTCGGCCTTTTCCGACTACTATCTAAGTAAAATCGTGTTTAAATATTTTGTTACTTCATCTTACGTTAGTTTCAATAATATTATATTGCAAATCATGTTAATTAGGCGATGCGCCTCGCAATCAATCGCCATTTTGATTCCTTGTTCCACCTTCTCGTCCGTGCTAAAAGTGCTATGTCGGCCCGATTAGGGGGTTATGGGCGTGATAGTGTAAATAATCAATATGCAAATCCTGTTCTAACATCTAACAACTCAATATTTGGGTTTTGTTTACATAGTTAGAAATATAGATGTCACAGTATATATGTATTCCTTTAAGCAACCGCTTGGTCGAAGTAGCTAGACATAGATTTCGCAAAATTATACACAATCCTATACCCCGTTTGATTAGGTATTTAAATAAATGTAAACAATCTTGACATGTATTTTTATTGAAATATACACTTCATAAATCAATACCTTAGCAATTTACATAGTAATTATGTAATTTATGATTTATTTCATAATTAATTTGTAATTTGCAAAGGTATTGATTTGTGAAGTGTATATTTCAATAAAAGACATGTCAAGATTGTTTACATTTATTTAAATACCTAAAAAAACAGAGTCTATACTCTGTTTGGTTAGGTATATGTATATATGTATAGAGGTTGTGTTTATATGTTAGGTATGTTTGTATAGGCACACATATCTATATATGTGTGACAATTTCGCTCTGAATGTATAGTTTTTAACCCCCGACAAAAAAGAGGGTAATTGAAAGTTTGCCGCTAATATCAGTCTGTGGGTGTCGAACGTTTTTTAGCGGTGTTCTAAAAATAGGTTCAGCCGTAAAGTTTTTGGAGAGCAGCGCTTGAAAGTCGGAGTTTTTTAATTTACCTGGCAAGCAAAAGATGGCGCTACGCATACCAATTCCACTTAAGGCCATACCCAAATTTTCCGTTGTCCATTGGCGCCCCCATTTGAAATAAATCATTTGAAAGGAAACGGTAATATCATTCAAAATTTCGTCTTTACCAAACCCTAGATAACCCTTATAACTATTTTATGAACGTGAAGCTTTTCTACGCACATTAGCTAAAAGTGACCGACCGCAAATGTGCGTAGAAAAGCTTCACGTTCGCACTTTAAATTATAAACAGTAGTTCATAAAATACTTATAAGGGTTATCTAGGGTTTGGTCAAGACGAAATTTTAAATAATATTACCGTTTCCTTTCAAATGATTTATTTTAAATGAGGGCGCCACTGGACCCCGGAAAATTCAGGTAGCCCCTTAACATCGGTCTTGATATGTAGTTTTGTCACTCATCTCGAGATGTTTTCGTCGCGGGTTTTTTATTAGCCTGGCAAATAAATTTGTATATTTCTCATGTTCAAAGTAAAAAAAAATATACTCATACAACTTTATTGACCAAAAAACAGTTTTACTAAATTAATTTACTAAACGGGTTACTCACGTATAGAGTCAGCTACTGCCGACTACGTCTTCATCAGGGCGAATGTGACTAAAGGTGTGTAGCTGACTCTATACGTGAGTAACCCGTTTACTAAATTTAATAATGACTGTATCTCACGTTAGTTTTAATCAAAAGAACAGTTTTACATTGATAAAATACAGTCCTCTCTCCTAATTATAAAATATCTTCGAATTGTTTTACATTAGCTGTTCCAATATCCATAAAACATTTGTAACTTCGCTTAATTCTCGATTACAAGCGAATCACAAAAATTTATCAACGTCTATAAACCCGCAATCCTGTCTCACTGATACCGCCCGTAAAAAAACTCGTAAAAATATCAAACAATGTAAATTATGGTCCGAATTGTATGCAAAGCCAAATCTTGAATACCGTCTGTTTGGAACTTTGTTATTACCACTAATGCGATACAATGTAGTTTAGTGAAATATGTTTATTTACAGTTTTTCTTCGAAAATAAACAAGACACAAAGAAGTACAATATTGCAACTTTTAACGTGTGGTTTTCTGTAGAGTAGAATAGAACCATTCCAAGTCTTCTCGTGTGTTTAACTGCCTCCGTGGTGTAGTGGTTACCCGGAGGTCGCGGGTTCGATTCCCGGCGGGGGCAACGACTTTGTGTTGTTATCCTAGTTTGGTTAGGACATTGTAGGCTGATCACCTAATTGTCTGATTAGTAAGATGATCCGTGCTTCGGAGCGCACGTTAAGCCGTCGGTCCCGGTCACTGTCTTTGACATTGGTCTTTACCTAAAACCATGTCAAAGGCCTTTAAGGCGGTTTAAAAACTCTGACACTAGTGTTAGTCACTAACACACACGACAAGAAAAAGAAGTCTTCTCGTGAATGTCGTAGAAGGCGACTTAGGAAATACAAGCTAAACAAAGATAATAAACATCAGTGAGACCTCTTCTACCCGTCTGGCCAGCGAGGAGAGTGTAGGCCAAGTTCTCTGGCTGCTCTGGTAGTACAGAGAGGGTCGTGCTCCTGCAGTGGAGACAAATAGACCAGATGATGATGATGATACAGCTTTGCTTCGAAAATATACAAGATACAAATAAGTTTACTATTACGACTTTGAGCCGTGTGTTCGGCAGAGCAGAATAGAACCACTCCAAGTCTTCCCGTGGATGTCATAGGAGAAACCTACTTGAATGCGAAAAGTGTAGCATCGAGTATTTTTTCTTCGAATACCTTTCTATCATACCCCTATACTGCGACGTCTCGTTAAATCGTTGCATTGAAAAACAGTAGTGTGAACTGATGAATAGACGCTGTGAAGGCTTGTTCTGGAGACTTTTTGGTACTGATGCTAGTTACTTTGAGAAACTTACTTCTAAACAATTTGGCAGCGATCCTTACTTAATGACTAATATAGTGATATACTTAATCCTTTAAGTACAAATCTCAGGATCATAAAACTCCTTCAGTAGCAATTCTCTCATTTAATTATAGTTAATCAAAGTCGCCGTGTGGTATCCGGCAGAGTAGAATAGGACCTCTTCAAGACCTCTCATAGATATCGTAGAAGGCGACTTACGAATTACAAGCTAAACAAAGCTTATAAAACATAAACATAAATGATACCTCTCCAATCCGTCTGGCCAGCGTGGAGAGTGTGCGGGCCAAGTTCTCTGGCTGCTCTGTACCAAGTATGGATCTGGCAATACAGAGACGGTCAGGCTCTTGTAGTGGAAACTAAAAAAGACCTGATGATAATAATGATATTAAATCAAAGTTGCCTTTGAACCGAACGTAGTACAACGAGCTATGGCAGCTTTCCATACATCATTTTAGTTAGTAACCAAAGTTAGCGTCTATAAATGAAATATACCTTGTTTAATAGAACACATTTTGCTGATTCTAAAGGTAAAAATATCGTAATTATAGGAGGCCAGGTTCTTGAGTTATTGTGCTTAGAAGTTTTATAGGTTATGTCATTATTAACCATTTATTTAGTATACATCTGCATGAATTATTAATTTATTGGTAAATAAAACTGAAGGAACTCGATGGCATAATAATCTTTACGTCCACTAGTAACATTATCAACGATTACGCAAGTTAAGCAACGCCAGATGTGGGTCCAACTCAGATTTTTGACCACAAAATATAAAGGTAAGCTCCTCCCTCTATGCATTGCATAGAGGGACACGGCTTTTTTCATGAGAAAGATATCAGACGTTAAAATCAGATGCGCATATGCAGCTTTAAACATCTGCTATCAATACATATTGACTATTTATTTAGAAATCAAAGAAAAATACAACACGACTGCCTTCACAAAAATATATAGCCTATGTCACTCGGGGGGACGTAAGGAATCTAACTATACCACCCATCGAAATCGGTTCAGCTATTTAGAAGTTATGGTAGAATAAATAAACACACATACATACGTGAACTCTGAACCCACTTGACCAAGCATTTTGCTGATAGTTCTCTGTGACATTTTGGCGAAGCAATTGCGGTTAAACGGGTAACCGCATATATATTTTATTTTATGGTGCATGAATAAATAAAAATGATTTATATAAAAAAAAACTCTGAAAATAATACACTTCTTTTTTGGGCTGTCGTGTAAAAAGTTACTCATGAGCTGATGATTCATGAATATAAAAAAAACTCTAAAAACAATACACTCCCTTTTTGGGCAGTCGTGTAAAAATGAACTGACGACGGACGTGGACGACGGTTTCTTAATATCGAAATGTCAAATGTCATGTTGTATTTGAACGTCTCTGAATGGCAGTCTTTTAGCCAGCGCCCAGTCCTACATTAATGTCAAAAGGAGTTTTTAATGCTGTACTTTATTTAAATCCATATAAAAATAAATATTAACAAGCAAAGATAGTATTATATAAATTAATAAACCATATTAATCTCTTAATCTCTTCATCTATATAAAACATTCATGTTTTTGTCTTGGAAAAAATATTTATTAAGTCTGGCAACCTTGTGGCTTTCTGACAAACCAAGGAAATGGTCATTACAGAAAATCGATTAACATAATAGCTATTTTTAATTTTATACATCTTTACCTGGCTTTATCTAAATACGACTAATATATAGAAAATCATATAAAAATATTTTATGAATTTTGGTTGTAATTAGTTTTTAAGACGCTTTTACCGCACTTAACTAAAAATCTGCCATAGCTCTTTCGAAGGTAAATTTAAGAAGAATTTACGTTATTTTCTAGAAAACATATTGTGAAATTCTACAATTTGTAATCCCCTAAATCCATTGAACGCTACACCTGAGATTTAAGTAACTAATTTATTAACTCTGAAAAAGTCAGTGCCCCCGATGTTACCCTACAAATTGTCTACAAATTTGAAGCCAGACGTCGTAAAATTGGTGCACAGTAAACTTAAAAGTGCAATAAGTGAATGGAAAATATTTTTGAGATGACCTGAAATGGTTTTGAAGTAAACATGCTTGATAGGTAAGTATAGCACTCGCTTCATATAAAAAAGCAAGTAGAGAAAACGTTTTCTACTCCTAAATGTTTTGTTTATTTAATTTATTGTATTTAAAATCTTAAGATTACAGTACAAAAGGTACAACTTGATGCTAAGCATTGTCTACCAGTTCACCTGTTGGACGTAGCAGGAAAGATGGTAGATAGGGTTCAAATTTAGTTAGATAAGTATCGAAGAAATAAATTAGGGTTAATGTTATCTGATTTCAATGATTTTGAAGTATGTCAAAATTTGCTATTATTAATATTGCGTAAAAAACTAATAATAACTAACGTCTGAAGATAAATGTAATGAGATGTATCGTGCTATAATGTACATCTTTACATTATAGCTGATGTGTGTGAACTGTGAAGCCCTAGCTCATTCAATATAGTCATTCGCAGAACTAGTACTGTAGGTACATTGAATTTCACGTTATTTTCTAGAAAACATTTTGTGAAATTCTACAATTTGTAATCCCCTAAATCCATTGAACGCTACACCTGAGATTTAAGTAACTAAGTTATTAACTCTGAAAAAGTCAGTGCCCCCGATGTTACCCTACAAATTGTTTACAAACTGGAAGCCAGACGTCGTAAAATTGGTGTACAGTAAACTTGAAAGTGCAATAAGTGAATGAAAAATATTTTTGGGCATGATGGTTAAGTATAGCACGCGCTCCATTTCTCCACTCCTAAATGGTATCTGATCTCAATTTTCAATTATTTTTAACTATGTCATAATTTGCTATAGTATAAAAAACCGGACAAGTGCGTGTCGGACTCGCGCGCGAAGGGTTCCGTACAATTTATCTATAAAAATCAAGTTTTTTGTATGGCAGCCTTAAATATGTATTTAATTTTATTTTTTTTATTTATTATTTAAATAAAAATACAGCTGAGTATTTTGTGAATATTTCAAGTGCCTACCTATTGCTATTATCGATATAGAGCAAAAAAGGGCAAAAAAAAATCGCGTTTGTTTTAAGAGAGCCCCCCTTAAATATTTATTTTATTTTGTTTTTAGTATTTGTTGTTATAGCAACAATAGAAATACAAAATTTGAGAAAATTTCAACTGTCTAGCTATCGCGGTTCTTGAGATACAGCCTGGTGACAGACAGACGGACAGATGGACAGACAGACAGACAGCGAAGTCTTAGTAAAAGGGTCCCGTTTTTACCCTGTGGGTACAGAACTCTAAAAAAGAAAAGCCTATTAAGAGAGATGTAATAAGATGATATAATGAACATCTTTACATTAAAGCTGCCGAACTGTGAAGCCTTAGCTCATTCAATATAATCATTTACAGGACTAGTAAATTATACACTTACAAATGTATAATTTATTATTAAATTAATACTTTTTACACTAAAACAAAAACTAAATTGAAAAAAAAAACTCATTTCCTAGAAAAATAAACAGGATTCCACTCACGCAGTACCGCCCCTCGCACATTTGCATACAAGCTGAACAAATGTCGAGCATAAACTTGGATTACGAGCAACCCCGAGAATCAAACAGCGCGATAAAATCTGAACAATCTCCAATAAGTATTGATGAGCTGATATTCTCAAGACAATATCGAAACATAGACGATATACACAAGACAACATCGATACATAGACGATAGGTATAGACAAGAAAATATTTATTTTTCTACGCATACTACCGTTACCAGACCCATTCCTCTGGTGCATAATAGTCAAGAGCCTTGATAATCCTTGAATCGTGATCCGTGAACTTGATGAATCGAGAATCAAAATAATGATGGGTTGCATCACTTTTTTCGATCTAGGGAGGAGGTATTGCTTACAATCATCATCATCATTTCAGCCGCATAACGTCCACTGCTGGACATAGGCCTCTCCCAAAGATTTCCAAAATGACCGATCTAGAGCGGCTTGCATCCAGCGCCTTCCAGCGACCTTGGTTAGGTCGTCAGACTACCTTGTAGGTGGGTGTCCTACGCTTCGCTTGAATGTACGTGGTCGCCATTCGAGAACCTTTTTGCCCCATCGGCCATCGGTTCGTCGCGCTATGTGTTCCGCCCACTGCCATTTTAACGAGCTAATCCGCTGGGCTATGTCAGTGACTTTCACTGTTCACAAAACTCCTCCATTTTCTAATTGCTGATTTGCGGGCATCAAACTTTCTTATTGTACTTGCAATGGTATTGATTCCTTTTGCTAACTTCTTTTTTTCAGTTCTGCACAAATAATAATAATCTTTTCTCAAAATAGATATTTTTAACAATAAATTAATATTAGAGCAGCCAACAAATTGTTTGTATACTTTGTTGCTAATTGCTGATTGGCGGGCGTCCAAAGTTTCATATTAAACTTGTAATATTGATTTCTATCGCTAACTCATTCCTCAGTTCCGCACAGATTTATCTTATCTTTTCTTAAGAAGTTAATCTTCTTTCTGCAAGAAATTAATATTAGAGCAGACGATAAGATTGTTTACTCCCGTATCTAATTGCTGATTGGCGGGTATCTAAACTTTCTTATTACATTTGCAATGGTATCGATTCCTTTTGCTAACTAATTTTTCTCAGTACTGCACAAATAATCTTATCTTTTAGTGATTAACTGATATTTCTAAACAAAAAATAATATAAGAGCAGCCAATAACAGTGTTTGATATCTTCGTTACTTATTGCTGATTGGCGGGCATCCAAACTTTTTGTTTCACTTGCAACGGTATCGATTTCTTAAGCAAACTAATTTGTCAGTTCTGTACAAATAGGTATTATCTTTATGAAAACCTTATATTCTTTCAAAAATTAATAATTTTTCGAAACTTAAAACCGACTTCACACCCTCAAACTACCCAATTTCTATAGGAACCTTAAATGCTATTTCAAACAAAAAAGAATTTACCAAATCGGACCTTCTTCAAATAATCGGTGAACATACAAAAAAAAAATCAAGACGAATCTTATTATTATAACTTCCTCTGTTTTGGAAGTCGGTTACTAATATTAGAGAAAACAATAAGATTGTTTGTACACTACCGTCTCTAATTGCTGATTGGCGGGCATCCAAACTTTCTTATTACATTTGCAATGATATCAATTCCTTTCGCTAACTCAATATTCTTAGTTCTGCACAAATAGTCTTATCCTTTCTGAAAAACCGATATTTTTTTAACAATATATTGATAATATTCTCAAAAGCTCAAGGTCGTGCAACGCACTATGGAAAGGGCTATGCTCGGTGTTTCTCTACGTGATCGAATCAGAAATGAGGAAATCCGTAAGAGAACTAAAGTCACTGACAAAGCCCAGCGGATTAGCTCGTTGAAATGGCAGTGGGCGGGACACATAGCGCAACGAACCGATAGGCGATGGGGCAAAAATGTTCTCGAATGGTGACCACGTACAGGCAAGTGAAGCGTAGGACACCCACCTACAATTGGTCTAAAGACCTAAGACCGGCTGGAAGGCGCTGTAATCATGTCATTTTGTAAATCTTTGGGAGGGGCCTATGTCCAGCAGTGGACGTGGTGCGGCTGAAATGGATGATAGATGGATTGATAATATTAGAGCAGCTAATTGTTTGTATAGTCTATTACTAGTTGATGATTGGAAGACGACCAAAATTTCTTATTACATTTGCAATTTTATCGATTCCTTTCACTAACTTATTTCCTCAGTTTCCACCCAAAATTATCTTATCTTTACTTAGAAATCTTCTTTCTACAATAAACTAATAAAAGAGCAGCCAATATGATTGTTTGTTAACTCCGTCTCTTATTGGCGGGAATCCAAACTTTCTTAATACTTGCAACAGTATCGATTTCTTTAGCTAATTAAATTTTCTCAATTTTGCACGCTCAAACTCTCTTTTTATGAGAAATTGATATTCTGCAACGATAAATTAATATAAGAGCAGCCAAAAAGATTGTTTGTAAACTCCCTAATTACTGATTGGCGGGTATCCAAACTTCTTTATTACACATGCAGTGGTATAGATTCCTGGAGCTAAAAGTTTTCTTTGTCCAGAACTGGATAGTCATTTCATTATAATATATGTGGGGATGGGGCTGAGGAAGATCCACAGAAAGAAATACTGTTTGAGCGAATATAAAAACTGATATTATATTTGACTTTTAACTTTAAATCTTATCTTTACAAAATCGTCTTTACGTCTTTCGTCTATATAACTTAAAACTTATCTTTAAAACACGTCTTACATCTTATTCCGTCTTTACGTAATCTTTTTTATTCTCCGTAACCCTAATCACTCTTTTTTCACATATCCTTCCCAATTCAAACTTTTCGCGCGTCTCTTCCTTTCTCTCTCACACCATCTTACTTGTATCATTCTGTCCCTTTCTTACAAATCATACGTTCCTTTCCATGCATAAACTCTTACATCCTACAAATCGGCTGTCCTGACATAGTCTGGCCTCCAGACTTCCTATGTTAAAAATATCTTAAAATTACACATCTTAGAATTAACTTTTTAAATTTTGTACATACTGAAACCGTCATAAAATCAACATCTGACACTTTAAACCAGAAACATCAGTAAACTTCATTAAATAACAAAGTAAATCTCTGACACCTTAAAAAATCTAGGAAAACAACTGTAAAGTTTGTGGTTAAACCGTAGATCTTAAATTCTTACTTAAATACTACCTAATCATAACCCTTGGTGCATGGAACATCTTATCCTATACCCCAATGTCCACAAACCATACATCTTATACACACAAAATAAAAATAAACAACTCGCATAAAAGTAAAAAAAATAATTACTCATACCTTACTCTTGAACGAACCATCCAGTTTCCAAACTTCATACCTGTCATTCTTCCTAACCTTGAACTTCATCTTTACTTTCTTGACAGCAACTTTAACACGCTGCTTGTGTTTAGTACTCTTCTTCCACTTCTTATAGTAAGTTCTCTTATTCTTTTCTAGACTCTTGATCATCTTTTCTCTGACTTTTCTTCTATTTTCCTGTTTAGTAAATAGAAACAACTTATTCCTCAGAAAATGGTAATTCTCTTGTGCTTTTTCTATAATCTTATTGTCCAACTTCCTTGGCCCAACAAGTTGCTTCTGTAGCCCTATGAAAAGCATACCACTTTCCGAATAGTAATCCTTAGAATGAAAATTTTCTTTAAATAACTGCATTACAACTTTCAGTCTTCCGTCTTGTCCTTGCGCTTCTTTTATCTTTCCAACTTCTATGGCATGTGTCACATTCTTTTCTTTACTCTGAACCAACTGCTTCTTTCCAGTCATTTGCAAACCAATCTGGGATGCAACTTCTGTCAATCTCTCTTGTGCTTTGTTACCCGCTGTAATAATCATATTATTAGTACACAATCTAGGAACTTCTTTTCTTATAGGGTTTCTGAAAATATCTGGAATAAATAACTTAAAATACTGTCTATCAGTCTGTAAAATAAATGTGGAGCACTCTATAAACTTCTCATTAAATGGTAAATGTAAAAAGCCATTCTTAAAAATCTGAAACATCTTTGTTCTTCTTAAATCTTTAACTATCTTTGCATCTAACCGGTAATCATCTTTAACTTTCTTCTTACTTAATATCTGGTAATCTTTACAAACTTTTAAATTTCCTTCTTTATTCTTGGCAACTTTCATCGGACTACTGTATTCTAAATAATTTTCCTTGCTCATGCCTCCATCAAGCCACTTTGTCACCTGTTGGTCAGCCTTCTGTCGTTCCTTAGTAGCTTTTCTTCTAGGTTGCTGCACTTCTGGTATGTCGTCTTTATTGGTTACGTGTGACTGCACTAACTCGTTCACCTTATGCCGCACGTCAACACTCATCTCTTTACCTACGACATCAACTGAATCACACACAAAACTCTCAAACATTCGACTCCTTGCAGGACTAATCGTAACACTACCCTGTTCCATGACCATTACACAGTGCTGTAGTAAATCGTTGCCAATAATCATTTTATACTGAGGAATTGAACTTTGTGGTAAAATATAAAACAAAACATCTTTAAAAATCTGCTTATCGATAACAATATCTAACTTTACGCGCCCTAAACAACTTACTTTCTTATCACCTAAACCCGTTATGTACAACTCACTCTTTTTGCACTCCAGTGCACTTAAATCTTTCCAGCAATCTTCCGACAACATATTTAGATCGCTACCTGTGTCGATCAACGCTTTTACATTTTTATTTAACACAGAAACTAACTTAAACGGCTTAGAGTTCGAAAATTGTTTGTTTACATATTTGCTTGTTCTGTCACTGACGTCACTGTCACATCTGTCACTGTCATTGTCCGCCTTCCGAAAACTGTTTATTTTGGACCCTAGCGCCATTACACCATAGCAACTAGTGCCACCTGACGTTTTTTCACTTGCAACATCACTTTTCCCGCCTTGTGATCTTCGTGTTTGCTCGGACTCGGATCGGCTTTTACAATGAGGAGCGATATGACCGAACTCATTGCAACGAAAACACTTTACACCTTTTTCTTTATGCGGGCAATCCGCCGATGTATGCTCTTTTTCTCCACAGCTGTAGCAATATGTGAACCTCGCTCTTTCCACTCTTGGCTTGTTTTCAGTTTTCGTATGAGCCACCGTAGCCGCCGACATCCTCCGCTTCATTTCTTCGTACAACTTCAGTTTTTCTTTGAGGTCACTATAAGTCGTAACACCATATAATAGCACCTTGTTGATTTCGAGGTCCTGAATGCCTTGGATAATGTACTTGATAGCCACGTAGTCTGCCATTTTACCTCGTTTACCGAGCTCCTTCATCACTAACATGTACTCATAGCAGGACTCACTCGATTTCTTCTTCCTCGCTGACATCATTTCATGGATCGTCTTACTGTCGATGGAATCAGGGAACTCTTTCTGCACACCAGCCTTCAAATCATCCCAACACTTAAACGCACGTTCTGTACGTAACCATAACTCTGCAGTGCCAGCCAACGAACGTCTTGCCATCAAAAGCTGCTGCACTGGACTCCATCCCATGATCTCCGTATTGTCTTCGACATCCTGGATCCATCTGGCCGCTGTGTAGGTCTTGTCCTGACCAGTGAATTTTGGTATGAGGCTTTCCCCCATTAGCATCGAACCACCGTCACATCTGTACGCCTTCGCCTGCTCAAACTGCTCGTCATCACCACCCCTGCTCCTTCTTCGCGCCATAATTTCAGAAACACGTCTTCGTCTCTAAAATTACAACTAGCGGGCGTAGCCACGTCTTACTACACACGCTTAACACTCGTCTTGTGGGTGATCACAACTTGCACACTTTCTTCTGGGATTTCAGCTCCTATCCCGGACGAGCCCCCAAAAATTGTGGGGATGGGGCTGAGGAAGATCCACAGAAAGAAATACTGTTTGAGCGAATATAAAAACTGATATTATATTTGACTTTTAACTTTAAATCTTATCTTTACAAAATCGTCTTTACGTCTTTCGTCTATATAACTTAAAACTTATCTTTAAAACACGTCTTACATCTTATTCCGTCTTTACGTAATCTTTTTTATTCTCCGTAACCCTAATCACTCTTTTTTCACATATCCTTCCCAATTCAAACTTTTCGCGCGTCTCTTCCTTTCTCTCTCACACCATCTTACTTGTATCATTCTGTCCCTTTCTTACAAATCATACGTTCCTTTCCATGCATAAACTCTTACATCCTACATATATATAATATAACAGTAACATAATAATATAATAATAACAGGACTATCGTCTAATAGGTCGTCCTATTCTGATGTCAAACCTTCATTACCAAAATCAAATCTTTTGGATGACTAGATGGAGTTCTTGGCAGTCAGGGGTTTTTATTTGCTTAGCAACTAAACTTTGACCAATTTGAATTTATTTTTTCGTTTAAAAGGGAATACTTGTCAGGTCTCCCATGCTGGTCTGGGAGAAATGAAAAAACTTAGAATGTACCAGCTGCTTCTCTTCCCACGCAGATCGTAAAAGCCGATCGAGGGAATGGGTAAAAATGCAAATCATGTTAACAGGCGATGCGGCTAGCAACCCATTACTGTATTGATTGCTTTTCCATCTTCTCGCCCACCATGACGCTAAAAGTGGCTTTTGGGTCTTGCGGCCCTGGGCTCTGCATAGAACCGCAAGACCCAAAATGCTCTGTCTGCCCCATTAGGGATAAAGACGTGATAGTATGTATGTATGTATGTATGTACTTGTCAGGTGTACCAATAGAATTATTATTAAAATCGGTTGTGTAGTTTAGGGTTGAAGTCGGTTTTTAGTTATGAAAGTTTATATACATGTCGCAGACGAGGGTCTGAGGAGGCCTGAGCGGGATCGCGAGATCGGCATCTGACATCTTGGGTGACGTGAACTAGCCATTTGGTTACTTACTATACGAAAACAGACTAATGCCAGGATGGAAACTTACTTACAGTCACATCATCTTATCGATGTCGCCGCAAGAGAGACCTTACGTGGGCATTATGAAAATGTGACGATAATTCAACGCTCCGCCTCGCGTTGACCATGGATTCTAACCACATGTGTTTGAATACCCCTGGCCCACACAGGTATTGAATCTGTGTTCAACAGGGCTTATCGTCTAGCTGGAATAGACCACCATTGTAATAAATCGGTTTACCAATCCAAATCTATTACAATAATCACAATTAAATGAGTCATGGCCAAGCCACAGCAAACTACACAAACGAGTTGTGCACAGTACGGCCGCTCGAACAAGAATGCCCTCTCAGTTGCTAGGGCAACCGGTTTTATATCTCGTTGCTAACGTCTCGCTATTTAAAAATTCAACCGTCGCATCTTTTAGTAAACAACTTTCTCTTTGCATGTTTAAAATAATAAAAAAAGGGAATTAATTATAAACTCTCCCACACGGCCATTCTGACAATACACCCGTCCTCGGGTGTTGTATCTGAGATCGAAAGCACACCACAGTTTCTGTTCGGCCATCCTATTTCGTAAAGTTTCGTTGTACTCAAAAATACCGAAGAATACTGAGACCATGTACCATTAAGCTACAATTAATACTCTCAAAAGGGAATAATTTTAATCGATTTGAATTTACTACAGACGCACACCTGGTATCGCATCCGTGGCCCTCTAGCTATCATAATAGCTCCAAAACCTTTTATTTTGTGGACTTCCCCTCGGGAATCCCGAGTCAGACTGTGACTCCATGATCTATGCTACTAGGCAAGATCCGACTGTACTACCCAGTACTACCGCCTACCGCTTACCCACGGACTTCTCAAGGAGAAGACACCGATTTCTATCAGGCTACGGCTACGATATACTGGTACAGTCTCCGGCCCCCGAATCGATAACCAGATCGAGCAATTCAATCAGATGTTTCCACGTCATCAATATCATCTCTACAATCTCAATAGGTACTTGGCCCTCAGGCATCTTCCTAATACGATCATGGGGAAATCATTTATCTGTCAAGTTCGTCTGTCAAGTCTACTTCAAATTACACAACAGCTCTGGCCAGTCCATCGGATATCACAAAAGCTCAGTCTATTGGCCATTCCTAACCATGGGTGACTCTGTCTATCGGTCACATGGGTGACACAGTCGTCATTAAAGTTATCGCTCAATTCTTTGGGAAATTTATGACTATACTATATTTCTAAACTTTACATTTGATTAATTAAATAAAAATAGTAAAATTACTTCATTTTTACGTCTACAAAGGTCAGTAATTATTGAGTCAAAAGAAATCATCAAACCGCATCAACAACAACTCTAATCAAACCAGCTCAAACTTACCTTAGATCAGAATTGCCATCGTTAGCCACCACCTGTGATCGCCAGGTCCTCCAGACCCTACGGTTTCCTCCAGAAACCTGACCTCCGCTAGAACCGACCGCCTACCGCCTCGCGGACAACGGCCCAACTCTAGTACGGTCACAACAACACAAACAATGCAATTCATCACTACCTCTGGCAACGAGCTTAAAACTGTACTATCGGTTTCCTCAATTATCTATTTTGGCTCCCGCATCCTTCTAAGTCTATCATGGGTATGATACACAACAACAGTACAAGTGTACCCACACTTGTTTATTCGCTTTAAGTAAAACGCCTGGAAAGTATACTGATCTCTAAAGTAATAGAACATGTGAAAAATGGAAATCAATCATCACGACGCGCACCAGTGAGCAAATGTTTGAAGGAGAAATACGAGAAACTACATTTTCACTGGTTATCTAATATTGAAGACAAAAATAAACATGAACCATGGCATAACAGTGGTTTTGTACTACAGCTATAGTGGTAAGAATATAGTTAACGCATTTTAACCTAACCTGTTTGGTATAGACTTCCTAACAATAAAAAAGGTATTGCTTATCACATAAGTGCAACGTCTCTGTAAGATTTTCTCGAAAATACTAAATTCGGCTACAATATCAGATTGCTTACTTGGCTTTCAAAAATCCAGATTAAAATTGACTCGAGTAACGGGACTTTTGTCAAAGTTGTTTAAAGTAAAGTTAAACACAGTAAACAAGTTTGGTATCAAATATTACTCACATGGTTAAAAGGTTTTTACCTAAACAGCCTTGATACTCTTAAATTATGCCACCACCATGATTACCATCGTAGTAAACTCGCCGTCATAGACGTCATCACTGCCATCATTACCTCGTCATCAATAATGATATTTTCATCATCATCAATGCCTTTTCACCATCAAAATTATGAACCTTTTTATCGTCATCATCATCATCGACATCATCACCTCGATATTAATGATTATAAAAGCTATCATCATCACAAACTTCATCATCGACATCACCCCTCATCATCATCTTCATCACTATCCCTATGTTCATAATCATCAGCCACCTTAAGTCCAATACTAAGCAAAGGCATGGAGGAGTTATCTCTCCGACTTTAACAATCATGGAATACCTAACAACTATCATCTTTGACCAGTATTCACACGCCACAGTACTATATTGCTAGTTCATAATTCTCAATAATTAAAATAGACTACATTTGCTAGGAAAAGTAACCGGCTTCACTATCAGCTCCCTCTGTCGACTCACTCGTGCCACTTCAGTGACGATAACTTCGTACGCCACTGCCGGCCCCAACCGACAGCGACTCATGCCACCTCCAGAAACGACAACCTCATGTTGCCTCATGTCTAAATAACACAACCAACATGCCGGCTTCAACCCACACATCTCACTGAGCTTAGCAAATGTTACACACTCTTCGTAAAAGCGCGTACTCAAAACTGATTTTCCGCTTGAATAGTGGTCAAAAGACTAGATATTTTTCATATCACAAAGTTTAAAAGCCTGAAGGATTTTTAATTAATTAACACTTGGCTCTAAAATCGTTAATAAAATAAAAACTCACCAGATTATCGTAGCAATTCAGCAGACAAGGTTTCGGCACGGAAACACACACATGAGATCCACTCGCTCCTTCACTTCACTTCACCAGGATTTTCCAGCGCCTGCTGCACACTGCCGCTAGCTTCCATCTGGCCCCAAAACATGGTTTCCAGCTACTTGGCACATTGTAAATCACTTGTTACACTTTACTTTAGTACCTTACCTCGAAAAATAACGACAGTATTGGCTTCTGAACAAAGAGCAAACCATACTTCGAGTAGCATTCAACAGGATCGTCTTTCGATGTGAACTCCAGATCCAAATCTTACCTTTGATGTGAGCTTTAGATCCGAATCTCACTTCTGATGTCGCAGACGAGGGTCTGAGGAGGCCTGAGCGGGATCGCGAGATCGGCATCTGACATCTTGGGTGACGTGAACTAGCCATTTGGTTACTTACTATACGAAAACAAACTAATGCCAGGATGGAAACTTACTTACAGTCACATCACCTTATCGATGTCGCCGCAAGAGAGACCTTACGTGGGCATTATAAAAATGTGACGATAATTCAACGCTCCGCCTCGCGTTGACCATGGATTCCAACCACATGTGTTTGAATACCCCTGGCCCACACAGGTATTGAATCTGTGTTCAACAGGGCTTATCGTCTAGCTGGAATAGACCACCATTGTAATTAATCGGTTTACCAATCCAAATCTATTACAATAATCACATTTAAATGAGTCATGGTCAAGCCACAGCAAACTACACAAACGAGTTGTGCACAGTACGGCCGCTCGAACAAGACTGCCCTCTCAGTTGCTAGGGCAACCGGTTTTATATCTCGTTGCTAGCGTCTCGCTATTTAAAAATTCAACCGTCGCATCTTGTAATAAACAACTTTCTCTTTGCACGTTTAAAATAATAAAAAAAGGGAATTAATTATAAACTCTCCCACATACATAATAAATGTCCTAAATTAAAAAAAAAACAAGTAATTTATCACCATAAATTTCGATTAAACTTTTCCTAAAACTCAAAAAAATAATACTTAAGAGGTGTCTAGGGACACCCGGATGGAACGAAGTTCCTTTCGATTAATTAGGAGAGAGAGAGACAGACAGAGAAACACGCGCACGCCGCACGGCTTACAACTATAGCAAAAAGTGTCGTTACAACTTTTGGTCTTAATTTCTTTTCTTCTTGGTCTTAATTTCGCGATAAGGAACTTCGTTCCAATATATGTATACTTTAAATTAAGTATTTCATATTTCTAAAAGATCATATAAGTAATACATGTTATCGGAAGGTAGTTTCAGAAGTCGTGGCCCGGGGCGAGGTTCCGTTAAAGGACTTCGTTTATATGATTTCAAGACCCGAGTTTAGTAGGTCAGGCTACAGGCATGCAAGTTTTGTGGAGTACAAAGTTAGAATAACTTTGCGAAATTATTTTTAACAGAAATCAAATAAGTGTGTCGCGAGCCGGTGCGGTGTACGGGCCTCTCGTCACATTCGCCCTGATGAAGACCTCCGGATGAGGTCGAAACATGTCGGCAGTAGCTGACTCTATACGAGAGTAACCCGTTCTCTAAATAAAACAATGATTGTATCTTATGTTAGTTTTAATCAAAAAGTTCGGTTTGTTTGTTGTTTTGTTGGTAGGTTTAGTCGGTTGTTCTATTAGTAGAACATGTTCTATTAGTCGATATGCCGTGTGGTTTTCGGCAGAGTAGAATTGGACCTCTCTTAGTCTTCCCGTTTATGTCACAGAAGGCGACTTAGGAAATACAAGCTAAACAAAGCTTATAAACATCAAAAGGACCTCTCCAAATCGTCTGGCCAGCGTTGAGAGTGTAGGCCAAAATCTCTGAGTGTTCTGGACAAGCCTCTAGTAGTACAGAGAGGGTCGTGTTCCTGCAGTGGAGACTAAAAAGACCTGTTGAAGATGATGATAACCTGTGCAAGGTTGCAGGAAGGCTCTGGATGCAGGCCGCTTCCGATCGATCGTTTTGGAAATCGTTAGGGAAGGCCTATGTCCAGCAGTGGACTTCCTGTGGCTGATATGATGATGATGATGAACCCACAGAGAATTAGCTATGCCCGTGGGCTTCAGTGGGAACTTCAGGATAAGCTGTCCTATTTCCTTCCCTGGGTCTCAAGTTAAATCATATTTTCAAATCCAAAAATCCGTGTTTTTTTTCATTTCACCTTTATTTATTTGTTCAAAATTTTTATGAAAAAATACTTACTACAAATATTAATAATCTTCTTAATTACATAATCGTCTTCTAAAGATATTTTATTTTAAAATCAAAACTTCCGTCGACACATTATATCTTAATTTCAACTTCTTACATTTGTTTTAAAATATATTTATACAAAGATACCTACAGCTGCAAGTAATAATCTTCTTCTAAAGGTATTCATTGGCTTGTGAAATAGGGTTGTATTGGCTAAATTGAACGGCTACGCAAAAAGGCAAATAAAGTGACAATAAGATAGAAAAGGGTGTTTTTGACGTAATAACGCATTTAACTTACCTACCTCTTTTTCCCGACTTACGTAATTTGTACGTTAATTTGTTTATTTTCCTGCTAAATTTACAAAAAAATCTGCCCTCTCTAATTAGTCATATATAGTAAGTAATTTACCTACTCGAACTCAAAACTGAACCTCGCATGGCATGTCGCCTTTGCCTCCGTGGTGTAGTGGTTCGAGCGTTTGGCTCATACCCGGAGGTCGCGGGTTCGATTCCCGGCGGGGGCAACGACTTTTTGTTCTTGTCCTAGTTTGGTTAGGACATTGTAGGCTGATCACCTGACTGTCTGATATGTAAGATGATCCGTGCTTCGGAGGGCCCGTTATACTGTCATCTGTGAGCAGACCGGAATCCGGTCGACATGCATTGTTTTACTATTGTGTCTGGTGTTTTGCGCAGACGACAGGTTAAGCCGTCGGTCCCGGTCCCTGTCTTTGACATTGGTCGTTACCTAAAACCATGTCAGAGGCCTTTAGGCGGTTTCAAACTCTGACACTAGTGTTAGTCACTAACACACATGATAAGAAGAAGATGGTCGCCATATAAAGACGGGAGAGATAGATGTATTGTTTCTAAAGTAATGGTTCAAAGAAATCTTAGAAAAGCTAACAGCAAACTTACCTTCAATCACATTGATTTGTTCCAGTTCCGGCCATGATGAAACAGAAAAGAAACCGCCATATACCAAATTTCAGCGAAATCGTTAAATCCGTTTTCGAGATCACAGAAATAAATTTATATACATGTCGGCGAGTTCAAGATAATCCCATTTATTATTGTTTTCGATGTGCAAACAGAAAGTTGTTTACTACAAAACATAACTGCTACATTTTCAAATGTTGCAACAAGTATAAAAGCGGTCGCCCTAGTGACGAGCGGCTCAGTCTTGTGCGGACCGCCGTACTGTGAACATCTCCTTTGTGTAGTGTGCTGTGGGCTTGGCCATAACTTCTTTAATTGTGATTGTTGTAATAGATGAGGATTTGGTAAACCGATTTATTACAATGATAGTTGTTTCAGCAAGACGATAAGCCCAGGTGGACACAGATTCAATAACTGTGTGGGCCAGGGGTATTCAGACACATATGGTTGGAATCCATGATACAGCGCGAGGCGGAGCGCTGTATTTATCGTCACACTTTTAGTGAGTTCGGCGTAGGTCATCTCCTGCTCCGTCATCAGAAGTTGGATCTGAATCTTTTGCCCACTTGAGTGAATCCATGGGAGAATAGGGGTGAAGAGACCGACAGGGTCCGAAGAGTGTGATTATAATTGGTCCGTCTTTTGAATTGTCCAGAGATGATGGACCCGTATTTTCGGTTTGCCAGAGGGGTAAAAATTCACAGGGATACGGAGCGTCAGGGTTCTGGAGTGGGGGCTTGCGGAGTCACACTTAGGTAAAAATCGTGCTTGAGTGTGGCGTCACGCAAAATTTCAATGCGCTGTATCTTTGTCATTTTTGGTTTCTCAGAGAAAGGAAAGAGTGTGTGTACAAACCACAATGTTGTTTGATGGTCTAAACGATGGACCAAAAGTGTTTTTCCATTCGTCATGCCTATTCTGAAAAACAGGAACCTGTCCATTTATTTAATAATCGTATGGCTATTATTACAGTCGTTAATCCGTATCTATTGTATTGCGTCTTTTTGCAGGGTGAACCAGTCTTCCGGCAGTCTCGAATAATGTGGTCCATGTCCTATTCAGGAGCACCACATCCGCAAGCTGGGGAGTCAATCCAGTCGCACCGGAATTCAAACGATCTAGTTCGTCCCCATCCAGTTCTCAGTCTGTGGAGCTGGCACAATTCTCTGCGTGGGAGAGAGAACCCTGATAGTTTTTCAGTGGGGTTATTGGTTGTATCCATATAGGTGGATTCAAATTCTATTATTTTTGATGGTAAAGTGGTTTTTCAACAGTCAATCTTATAGAGTTGGTGTCGTGACTTCAGTCTTAGCCTTTTTAATAGTTTGTGGATGGAGTTTAGCAGTGCAATGTGTCGATAACTTTTGGGGTCATTGACAGGCTCTGGTTTTAGTATCGCAACCCATCCTGTGTTGCATATGGTCTGTGTGACCACCGTCTGTGTGACAAGCGTCGGTGTGACAAGCGTCTGTGTGACAAACGTCTGTGTGACAAGCGTCTGTGTGACAAGCGTCGTGTGTGACAAAGCGTCTGTGTGACAAGCGTCTGTGTGACAAGCGTCTGTGTGACAATCGTCTGTGTGACAAACGTCTGTGTGACAAACGTCTGTGTGACAAACGTCTGTGTGACATACGTCTGTGTGACATACGTCTGTGTGACATACGTCTGTGTGACAAACGTCTGTGTGAAAAACGTCTGTGTGACAAACGTCTGTGTGACAAACGTCTGTGTGACAAACGTCTGTGTGACAAACGTCTGTGTGACAAACGTCTGTGTGACAAACGTCTGTGTGACAAACGTCTGTGTGACAAAGCGTATGTGTGGCAAAGCGTCTGTGTGACAAAGCGTCTGTGTGACAAGCGTCTGTGTGACAAACGTCTGTGTGACATGCGTCTGTGTGACAAGCGTCTGTCTGTCAACCGTCTATCTGTCAACCGTCTGTGTGACAAGTCTGTCTGAATGACAGTCGGCCTGTGTGACAACTTTTAGCGCCAGTAATGGTGCTAACGAGAGTGAAGCGATCAGTGCAAAGATACTTAACGTGTGTTTAGTTTCAGCTACTTCTGCAAAGGTACTAAAGTGCTAACAAGTGAACTATAACTGCTGGCCACGTATTGCGGCCGAGTTGGAGTCAGCGGCAGTGCCGCAGGCGCTGGAGATCCCTGGTGAAGTGAGGTGAAGTGAATTTGTGTGTCGTAACCTTATCTGCTGAATCGCCAAGATAACCTGGTGAGTTTTTATATTTTTTTTTGATTTAAGAGTAGAGCAGAGAGCAATTTATTTCAAACCTTTAGTTTTAAAACATAAAGTAGAATAATGTCTAGTCTTTTGACCACTATGCAAGCAGAAAATAATTATGATTTCGCTATTTTTAATAAGAACGTGTAATATCTGCTAAGCTTAGTAAGTTAATCTTATCGTCATGAGTTGATAGATGAGCTTAACATCACTAGAGGTGGCATAAGTCACTATTAGTCGGAGCTGGCAGAGGCGCCAGTTAGTGTCCTAGCAAATAGTCTTGTTTGAGTATTTTAAATTATAATTTTTAGCGTCTTATAAGCTTACGTGTGAATACTGGTGTAAAATGATAGTTATTAGGTACGTTACGTACTTCATTATTCGTAAAGTTGGAGAGATAAGTTCTCCAAGCCTTTGCCTCATATTGGACTTAAGATAGCCAAATATGATGATGACTTTTATAAAGATTATAATGAGATAATGACCAGGGTGATGATGATGATATTGATAATGAAGAGACAGTGATGACGATGAAGATATTATTGATGAAGAGGTGATTAATAGGACGGCGAGCCTACCATGATGATGATCATGGTGATGACTTTATTTAAAAGGACCCTTCACCGTTTACTATGTGAGTAATAATATTTTACCATTAATTTTGTTATTTACTGTGTTTTAGGTTAACTGAAGTAAAGTCCCGTTACTTGAGTAAATTTTAATCTGGATAATTAAAGTCGAGTAAATATTGTGATATTATAGCCAAGTTCAAGAATATCGTACTGATAAGCAATGTTATTTTTATTGTTATGAAGTCAGTAGAAAAAAGATTAAGCTTTAACTATTTTCTAGCCACGCTTTAGTGTAACAAAAGTACTGTAAACGTTTGTTTTTGTTGACAGTTGGGTGTTTTCCTGAGCCAGGGATGAATTATTTTGAGCTGTTGGCGGGGTTAAGCGTCGCAAAGTGGTGTCATTTATTTTTGAACTTATCCGTTTTAGCGTAGTTTTGGATTTATTATTGCGGAAGGGCTGATGGTGAAAGCGTTGTTTGGCTCCGAGGATCTGTGTCGTCATCTGCCTGTATTTCATACAAAGTCCCAGTACAGTCTAAGTGCAAACAGTGGAAACTGCTTTTTTTGACGTTTGGAGGAAGGTGTCTGATTTGACTTGTTGGAAAATAGCGTATATTATCTACCCAGTTGACATTTATTTTCACTTCTTCTTCTTATCGTGTCGTTGGCTTGAATTTTAAATTTTGTTCTTTGAGAACGTTGCCACTTTTACTCTTTCCTCCGAGGCATAGTATAGGTCAAGCACGGTACAGCTGGTAGGGCATAGAGGTGATCTAATGATCTAATCGTCATGACCACAATCGCCCTGTGCTTCTGCTTGGTCTATATGGCACCAGCGCGCCAGATTATGTTTACATCGGCCTACTTCAGTTCGGAGGCAATTCAAGCACCTCCAAGTAGCCCATGGCAGTTTATGACCTGGCAGTAGCGCCTCTGATTGGATATAATCGGGGGGTGGAGCATACTGTTCGCACCACATTCTAAACCTAGATGATTCCGGTTGTTCTTACGTATAACTACTTGAATCATTATGACGATTTTTCACCTATTCAATTATTTGAAAAATCAGATGCTTTCCGGGCATGAAACTCAAAGCAAATACACAAGTGTTTTCATGATAGGTTGAGAAGGATGCGGAAGCCAGAGAAGCTCATTAGGAAGACCGATAGCATAGCCGAAGGCTTTAGGTAGAGTGATGAATTGCATTGTTTGTTTTGTTGTGACCGTACTAGAGTTGACCCGTAGTCCGTGAGTGTGCAGTATGCGGTCGGCTCTTGTGGAGGTCGAGTTTCTGGAGGAAATCATAAGGTCAAGTGGACCTGGTGATCACAGGTGGTAAAACACGTATTAGTGTGAGGCTAACGATGGCAATTTTGTTATTGATATGTCTTGGTCATCTCTCCTAACTGAATTAATAATTACTGTATCTTTTTTTTTAAACATCGTTAAAATTTAGAAGTTCTATTCGTTTTGATTCAATTTAACTTTCATGACTGGTAAAGAAAACATATGATTAATAACAACTTTAACTAGCAGGAAGGCTGGCTGCGTTCCTTAACATGTGATCGCTGCACATAGACATGAAGTTTTTAGTATCCAATTTGATTTTAAAGATGTATCGATGTTCATTTTTTGTTTTTAGTTTATTATATTTTAGATCGTTTAATCTTTATTAAGTCATCTAATAAAGATGGTTATTTATAAAAGTATGAAAGTTAAAAGTATGAACTAAAATATAACTAACTAAAAAATATAAAAATAAAACATATACCTAAGAGACTGGCGGCATTGCCTCGTCATACAGCAAGATATCTAAAAAAAAATATTACTAAAGCTTTGTTTTGATCAGGTTTGGCCGAACGGTGTACCGTTTGTGCTTTGTGTTGATCTTAAATATGAAACCCGAGGACGGGTGTTACTGTCAAGATGGCAGTGTCGGCGAGTTAAAAATTGATTCCTTTTAATTGATCCATGAATTTTGTTGATTCGAATGATTGAATACGTAAGCATTGTGCGAAAAATCCCTTAGTTATGATTTCTTTATAATTATTCCTGTATCCCTTTAAATGTCGGACGCCCGGACCGGGCGTCTGATGTATTGTTTTACTATTGTGTCTGCTATGACGATGTTTAAAGGGGTATAGATCTTGGCTGAAGGACTAATAAAAGACCGGTTCAGAAAAGTAGTTTTGCAAGGCACTCTTCTGGAGTAGAATTTTTGCGAGTTGAAATTTTGTTATAGTTTTGTGGGACGCTTATTGCCGAGCTAGATCAGAATTATTTTATGGTTATTTCTAACCATGCTACCATAGAATACATAATAGTACAAGTACAGAAGATTCACACTGAAAAATCAATTAAAGGAATAGAGACTCTCGCTACGATACAATTAAGTTCAATTCAGATCGCAAAACGCTAATAACTTACAGTTATATTCACTTAGACAATTCATCTCTTTCTATCGCGTAACTCTTACCTTTTCTGTCGCACTGATTAGCTACGCTGGCATGGCCGCCGTACGTACTTGCGTTTTTAATACCTACCGCGGAGTGAGACAGGCCTGATGCTACTTACTAGTTTAAATTACTATTGAGAGCGCGTACGAGGGCGTACGCAAGTCAGGTTGGCCGTGTCGGCGAGTTCAAGATAATCCCATTTATTATTGTTTTCGATGTGCAAACAGAAAGTTGTTTACTACAAAACATAACTGCTACATTTTCAAATGTTGCAACAAGTATAAAAGCGGTCGCCCTAGTGACGAGCGGCTCAGTCTTGTGCGGACCGCCGTACTGTGAACATCTCCTTTGTGTAGTGTGCTGTGGGCTTGGCCATAACTTCTTTAATTGTGATTGTTGTAATAGATGAGGATTTGGTAAACCGATTTATTACAATGATAGTTGTTTCAGCAAGACGATAAGCCCAGGTGGACACAGATTCAATAACTGTGTGGGCCAGGGGTATTCAGACACATATGGTTGGAATCCATGATACAGCGCGAGGCGGAGCGCTGTATTTATCGTCACACTTTTAGTGAGTTCGGCGTAGGTCATCTCCTGCTCCGTCATACATATCTTATACCTTTAATATGATATATGATACGAGCAATTCTTGTATATTTATTTATATATTTCTGTGATCTCGAAAACAGCTCTAACGATTATCAAGGTTCTATCCTGGGACCGTTCCTCTTCTTAGTGTACGTCAATGATTTGCCTTACGCGGTTGAGAAACAAGCTGGCATTGTGTTGTTCGCCGATGACACGTCTCTTATTTTTGAAATAGACCGTCATAGCGAAGATGCTACTGCGGTGAATAACACCTTGACGGCCATTTCTAACTGGTTTTCAGCCAATAACCTTATGTTGAATGCAAACAAGACCCATTGCATTCGATTTAGTCTTCCTAACGTGAGGCAAGCCAATGTTGATGTGCTACTGAACGGTCAAAAATTAGATCTCGTTGAAAATACTACTTTCTTGGGAATCACAATAGATTCAAAACTTCAATGGGGTGCCCATATCTCTAAACTCGCTGATAGGCTTAGCTCAGCGGCTTACGCTATTAGGAGAATCAGACAATTGACAGATGTGGCAACTGCTAGACTAGTTTACTTTAGTTACTTTCATAGTCTGATGTCTTATGGGATTCTTCTATGGGGGAGTGATATACAGACTATTTTTATTTTGCAAAAAATGGCAATTCGTTTTATTTACGGTTTAGGATCAAGAGACTTCCTAAGAGATTTTTTTAAGACAATTGATATACTTACTGTACCATCCCAGTACATATTTGAAAATATAATGTATGTAAGGAAAAATATTGCCTTGTTTAATAAAGTGGGTGATTTTACGGATAGAAACTTACGTAATATTAATGATTTATTTACTCCGTCCTATAGGCTGAAAACAGTTAGTAAGTCGTTTATGGGATACTGTATAAAGTTTTATAATAAATTGCCAGAATCGGTTGTTAGTATGTCAGATAGAAAATTTAAAGTTTATGTTAAGAAAGTACTCTGTGATAAAGCTTATTACGGAACCGATGATTACCTTAGAGACAAAAATGTCTGGCTTGAGCTTGGCGCGGGTCCCTCTTAAAGGTTTGTATTTGTACATTCACAAATGTCATAATTTAAGAACATTCTGTACATGTTTTAGAACAAAATTTACAAATTGACAATAATTTTAAACTTGAAATCATGCTTAATTAATAATTATGACATAACAATGTATTCTCAGTCCACATATCTAATTTTAATACCAGTATAATTGTAAGTTGACGTTATTGGAGAAAATGCTGCAGTACAGTTTGTTACCGTTTCTTCTGTACTTGCGCTTTGGAAGCGGCAGTAAACTTAGCTATAAGTAAATGATCTGACGTCAACATTTACCTTATAAGAAATCGAAAAGAATAAAAGTGACAATTATCAAGTGATACAAATATCCAAAGATAAATAAATGATTTTTGACTTTGACTTTGACTTTGATTTCGCTGAAAATTGGTATATGGGGGTTTTTGGGGTTAAACAATCGATCTAGATTAGTCTTATGTTTGGGAAAACGCATATTTTCGATGTTTGAGATGTAACTGAGCAAAGCTCGGTCGCCCAGGTACTAAATATGTATACAAGAAATGTTTATGTCACTGGTAAGTACAGAAACCATATTTGACCCTTATGACGTGGGCAAAACCATGGTTTTGTAAGACATGCTTGGATCAAAATAAGGGCTCAGACAATGTGTCGTTTGGATGTTATGATCTGCGCGAGAAGAAAAGAAGCTTACTGCTACCATTTTTACCATGTTTGTAATTTTTTCTAATCCTGTCTACCAAACGCTCCAGTAAAGTCTAAGCTAGCCAAGCATAACCAATTCCTAGTAATAAAGTGATCATAACTCAGATTCAACCGTCATTGCAATGGGTTTCCTAGGAATTCGAGACATTTGCATTTAGTAGATTTATGTTATGCAGATTTTCTGTGACTTTAATTGTCGGTTCTCACTAAGGCGAGAAGAGATGCGACGCAAAGCAATGTTTTTAGGTTTTCGTACCCAAAGGATATAAATGGGACCCTATTACTAAGACTTCGCTGTCCGTCTCTCCTTCTGTCTGTCACCAAGCTGTATCTCACGAACCGTGACAGCTAGCCGGTTGAAATTTTTACATATGATGTATATCTGTTGCCGCTATAAACCGTTCCGTACCCTTTGGGTACGGAACTCTAAAAATGGTAAGAAAATACTACGAGGGCGGGACTTTAACCCAGCGACCTTGGTCTTGATACGCATAAAGAATTGAAGAGTATGCTCGTATAAGACTAAGGTCGCTGAGTTTAATACGTTCAGAGCCATGTGTATCATTTTTGATTTACATTGATTGTTTTACCATTGTGTCTCCCTGTGGAATCCATGGCGGTCAATGGGATAAGTACCATTTACGTGGTATTTTTTGTTACTATTTCTCATTTCATTATTTAGTTTAAGCTGCTTTCTTATTATTTACTTCACTTTAAAATACCT
Source organism: Acrobasis consociella (assembly GCA_963555685.1). NCBI lineage: Eukaryota > Metazoa > Arthropoda > Insecta > Lepidoptera > Pyralidae > Acrobasis > Acrobasis consociella. Next base: position 3,718,978 of record OY743107.1, read on the forward strand.
AAAGAAAAAAATTTATACCGTTTAATTTCCTTGCGCAACCTTCACCATAAAAACAAGCAAAACGACCCGTCCATAACCAATTCCTAGTAATAAAGTGATCATAACTCAGATTCAACTGTCATTGCAATGGGTTTCCTAGGAATTTGAGCCATTTGCATTTAGAGGATTTATGTTATGCAGATTTTCCGTGACTTTTACTGTCGGTTCTTACTAAGGCGTGAAGAGATACGACGCAACGCACAGTTTTTATGGTTTTCGTACCCAAAGGATATAAATGGAACCCTATTACTAAGACTTCGCTGTCCGTCTCTCCTTCTGTCTGTCACCAAGCTGTATCTCACGAACCGTGACAGCTAGCCAGTTGAAATTTTTACATATGATGTATATCTGTTGCCGCTATAAACCGTTTTGTACCCTTTGGGTACGGAACTCTAAAAATGGTAAAAAAATACTACGAGGGCGAGACTTGAACCCAGCGACCTTGGTCTTGATACGCATAAAGAATTGAAGAGTATGCTCGTATAAGACTAAGGTCGCTGAGTTTAACACGTTCAGATCCATGTGTATCATTTTTGATTCACATTTATTGTTTTACCATTGTGTCTCCCTGTGGAATCCCTGGCGGTCAATGGGATAAGTACCATTTACGTGGTATTTTTTGTTACTATTTCTCATTTCATTATTTAGTTTAAGATGCTTGCTTATTATTTACTTCACTTTGAAATACCTAAAGTAGAAAATTTACATACATACATACATACTATCACGTCTTTATCCCTAATGGGGCAGACAGAGCATTTTGGGTCTTGCAGAGCCCAGGGCCGCAAGACCCAATACACTTTTAGCGTCATGGTGGGTGAGAAGATGGAAAAGCAATCAATACAGTAATGGGTTGCTAGTCGCATCGCCTGTTAATATGATTTGCATTTTTACCCATTCCCTCGATCGGCTTTTACGATCTGCGTGGGAATAGAAGCAGCTGGTACATTCAAAGTTTTTTTTATTTCTCCCAGACCAGCATGACAAGTAGAAAATTTATACCGTTTAATTTCCTTGCGCAACCTTCACCATAAACACAAGCAAAACGACCCGTCCATGACCAATTTCTAGTAATAAAGTGTCCATAACTCAGATATGACGTCATTGCAATGGGATTCCTGGGATTTCGAGCCACTTGCATCGGGAAGATTTATACTATGTTTGCAAATTTCCATGACTTTAAGCGCCGATTCAGACTACAATGGCAGTCAACAGCAGCATACTTTTACCGTCAAACCATATATACACTAACAAATTTGTCCCAAATGGGGCAGGCAGAGCATTTTAGGTCTTGTGGCTTAAAGCAGACAGAGCATAAGACCACAACACACAAACGCCACTTTTATGGAAAAAGGAATCAAACAAGTTGATTTGCTAGGCAATCTAAAAAACCCCCGTCACCATCTAGTGATAAGAGGCGGAACTACATAATAATCTAACCAATGTTAAGTGAAATGGATATTCGTAGCGCCATCTATTATTTGCCAGGTAAATTACAAAACCTCATTTTAAAGCGGTAAACATCCAATAACGTTTAAACGTCTGAACCGATTTTTATGAAACATGGCTAAGAACCACCGTTAGGGAAGTTGCTTTTACTTAAAAAAAAAAAATTGAAATCGGTACATGCGTTCGAGCGCTTCGATGCCACAGACAACCGTTAAATAATTATGAGTTGCATTTTGTCAAAACTATATTTACCTTTATAAAAATTAATTCTACAGGCTGTTTCAAAACAGTAAATCTCTGAGAGTAAAAAAAAAATTACATGCTTGCTTATTGGGCGATATTAAACGGACTAATAATATATTTAAAAATTGGAACTCCCGTATAAGACAAGAATGAGTAAATCGAGATAATTTAAAAAGAAAATAAAAATAACTACCTGTGCCCGTGGGCTTTGCTCCCCGTGGGAATTTCGGGATAAAAACTATCCCATATCCTTCCTTTATCAAACTATATCCATATCAAATTGCTTCTTCAACATGTTAACACACAAACAAGCAAACTAATATACAAAGTCTCTTTCGCATTTATAATAATAGTAGGATTGTACCTCAAAACGGTCCTGGGCAAATATTCAGTAAAATGGACTGTGCAACTGAACATGTTATTCAAGTATTGTTTCGCCGTTCCGAAACACCCTGTGAGACAAACATTGCATCATAATATTCCTTGAAACGGAACGTAGATTTCCTCAACTATAAAGAGGCCCGTAAACCCGCGGACAGACAAGCAATTATCTTCCTTTGTTTATAGCTGAGTTGCCTTCTGCTGAATGTGGTTTAAGTCAGAAGATTATAAGGAAAATCTGATTGTAAAACTTTTTATACAAATATTTCCCAGCACGGACGTGAAAAATAGAGGAGTGCTACTTGAAAAAGTTAGTATCGAACCCGCTAATCTCACACAAATAAACCACTAATAACATTCGCACGTTAATTATATTTAATTGGTAGTTTGTTATTTAGTCAATAATAGCCTTTAAGCCTCATTGATACGATTTATTTTGCTATAGTTCAAAAAATACTTACGATGTTTTGCAATCTGTAGTAAAACTTTAAAATATATTGAATTAAATACTGCACACTTAATTTAAATTTTTTTTAAGCTCTTCCCTGCTTCAGAAGGCACGTATAAGCCGTTGGTCCCGGCTGCCCTCATTATATGGAAAACGGTTAGCTATGTCAAATGCTTTTAGGCAGCCTACAAAATCTGACGCCAGTATTGGCTACTTACATACACAAAAAACAAGTAGCTGTACATTCTTCCCCCTTAATCATAAAAAAATTACAGACGTTTGCTAAACCTATTTAAGGTAAACTATGTTTTATGTATGGGTCTCATAAGAAAGCTCAAGGTCGCTCAGCGCGCTATGCTCGGTGTTTCCCTACGTGATCGAATCAGAAATGAGAAAATCCGTGGGAGAACGAAAGTCACTGACATAGCCCAGCGGACTAGCTCGTTGAAGTCGCAGTGGGCGGGACACATAGCGCGACGAACCGATGGCCGATGGGGCAAAAAGGTTCTTAAATGGCGACCGCGTACTGGCAAGCGAAGCGTAGGGCACCCACCTACAAGGAGGTCAGATGACCTGACCAGGGTCGCTGGAAAGCGCTGGATACAGGCCGCTCTTGATCGGTCATTTTGGAAATCTTTGGAAGAGGCCTGTGTCCAGCAGTGGACGTTATGCGGCTGAAATGATGATGTTTCGTCTCGTATTTTCAGTGTCAAATATTCGAAAAAGAGAATGGGACAAAACATGTTTTAATTAAAGAAAGTTACGCAAATGGTAGTTAATTTTTATAAATATGAGGATTAGTTTTTTTTATTAGGGCTTATGCCCAGCAGTGGGTTTTTGAAAGCTGATGATAATAATGGTGGTGAAAAGAATCACAATACTGCTTCCAGTTTTTTTTTCTCTAAGATAACTCCCTAAGGTGATGAAAATATTTGATCGAATACAAATAGATAGATAGATAAATTCATTTATTTGCAGCTATAATACACATAAATACAAAAACAAAAACTATACAAAAGACAAAAATTAAACGCAGACAAAAAAAAGAAATAGTTATTTATAAACCTACCTGTGTGTTACAGCAATACAAAAAGGCCACAGCTCAGTGGTTCTATTGCCCGGGAGCAATACATTGATTTTCAGCTGTGACCTGAGGAGATGTGTGGTGCGGATCCAATATTAAATGTTATAGCAAAAATAAGGCTATGTATAGTTTATATAAATAAATAGTGTGATAGAATAAATTGATAACTTTAAATAGATATAATAAATTATAAATTGCATTGACGTTATGGTAATGTTTGATGGCAATGGCACAATGCTGATCATACGACTAGGTCTGACAGAGTGTGGGGATATAAAATAGGTGCACAGGTACAACCGAGGTAGTCCTTTAGTGACAGCTACAGCTACCGGCGACGTGTTGGGTTATTAATCTTTTTAAAAGATAGAATAGATTTATATAGTCTTATTGGAGGTGGTATATTATTCCAACATTTCGTCGCCTGATATCGGAAGCTGCCCTTGAAAGCAGCTGTTTTGTGACGATATACGAGAAGTGATGGACGACAAGATCTGGCATTAGGGTTAGGATTAAACTTAATCTTCGTATATAAATATTCTGGAGTCCTATGCTTTATCACTCCAAATAACAGTGTTGCTAGGTGTAGTTGTCTACGCGAGGCCATATTTAGCATTGAAACATCGTTCAAACACGGCGTGATATGACTACGAGGCGGAACATTGTAGCAAAATCTACAACACGCGTTTTGAACTCGCTGGATAAGACTGTTTCGCCGTAATTGAGTCGCGATAAGTTCAAGGATTCACAAAGCCTAACACGCACCTGCTCCGTTAGCAAGTTTCGTAAGTTTTTAAATACGTCATATGGGCGTTGATAATCTTTTATATCACGTTGATTAAAAAAAAAACGCGTCGGAATCGGTTCATCTGTTCCAGAGCTATGATCCTACAGATAGACAGATATTAGCGTCAAACTAACACCAGTTTAACATGCCTCTTTTTTGTCGAGGGCTTAACAGTAACTCATTGTGACCTATATCCAGCTTTTGGTGTCAAAGAAATATCAACCCTTTCGAGCCTTCATAAAAAATCAATTAAAGAAAGGACTCGATTGAATGCAATCGACCGAAGAGGTCACTTCGTTGATGTAATTACATGTAGATACGACAATTTTTTAAATTCGAAATATGTAAAAATGCTATTGTCGAAACATTTTTATTTTATTTATTATCATTAAAAATTAATTTATTATTATTTGTAAATTTTTCAAGTGTACATGAATCAATAAAATAAAAAAATAAAAAATGCTACTGCCAAAACATTTTCGTTCAATTTATATATTGTCACCTATTTGACAATAAAGTAATCTCTTATATACTTAATCACTATATTATAATGATATTAAAATAACAGTTAAATACCAAAAATAATTTCGACATTTCCATACAAATTGGCCGGGCATGCCGATTTTTTTTAGTTCTTGGCTGTTATTTCAATTTCATTATATTATAGTGGTCCATAATATAAAGGTATGTTCCATTTAGTACAATTTCCAAATCAGTCCAAGCGTCCTCTAATAATCGTGGAACATACATTAAAAAAGATCGCGACGAATTGATGCCCTCCTACTTTTTCGGAAGTCGATAAAAAATTGTAATCGACTATATTGGACGCATCTATTTCTATAATTATCTTAAGCCAGCCGGTCGGGTCACTATCCTCATGGCTTGTGCCAACCCAAGGACTACGCTCCGCTGCGATGGGGAGCCGAATTACTCATGGGTCACGAGGCTTTCCGTCTGTATTTTTTAAGTGACAATAGCAGTAATAAAAAATATTGGTTTATGACCTGCGTTTTATTTCTATACGGACGATTTGAAGCGCAATTATTAACGATTCGTGGTCTTTCGGACCGTTGTCTTAATTTCAGGGTTTGACCTCGTCGGAAATTGGGTCAATCATGGGGTGTCGCGAAATTAATTTTTGTTTGACATTGGAATTGCGAATTGTTTATTCAGTGATTCTGGAAATTAATAAATTTCGAAAGAGTTGAGTCTCTGAATTACGTCAAAAATATCTATTACGACCTCTTGCTCCGTAAATTAAGAGCTTGGTGGCCCGGCGGGAGTGCGCGTTACTAGCGCTTTCGCAAGTTAAGCGACAATGGACATTGTCCACATTTGGATGGGTGACCAGTGGCGTAAACATTTCATAAGCTCCTCCGTATTTTAGGAAGGCACGTTAGGCCCGTAGACCCGGCTGACAACATTGTATGATACTCGTCAAGCTATGTCTGATGCCTTTAGTAGCCAGCTTAAAAATCTGACACTAGCGTTGGCCACTTACACATTTAAAACAGCAATTTATAAATGTACACTACTACTAAACAAGTACATATTATTAAAACAATTTCCCTTCACTAACTCGACAGTACAATAGAATTTTCATCAATAATTAGTAAACTATTTATTAGCTGCCAATTAAAACCATATCACCTCACCGAATAACTCGTTGACAAACTCGATTAGTATCGAGTAAAGTCGAGTGTAATAATTATTACACTTCGATAACTGGCGTAGAAAGTTATAACGAGTAGCTTACAGAGTCGAGTCCTCATCGAGTTTTGTACTGATTTTAGTTGGGTCTCAGACTAAAGATATTGAGAAATATGGCAGAGCCAAAGATAATATTATTCATAACGTAACAGAGACCCAACGCCATATAAACTATTGTAGGGTCCGTAAGGAGGCAAAACTGGAATTGCTGGTAGCCACACAGAGATAGCAGCACACACGACTAGCAAAAAGTGACAAATGTAAGAAATAAATATTTTTATAAGGCGACGAATACGCATGGATACGGAGGATTGGATAATTGAGATTGGAATGGTGACTTTCTTGATTCTTGACCTTTGATGTTTTTACAATGCTAGTTTCCTTAAAGCATTTTTTTTTCATTTTTGTGATTTTCTTTGGCAGCGTCAAACTTACAACACCCCTCTTTTGGTCGTAGGTTTAAAATACGAATTATGTTACTATAACCTTGCTAGCTAACTTTAATATTAAAAAGCAAAGATATCAGCCGTCAAATGTTTATGATTAATCTCCCATTTGAAAGTCATCTGTATTTATTACTCTCATCATGCAAAGAGCAAAAACTATGTTTATGGAAAAAAAAAAAATACGTCGCTTTGTTTCCTTGATCAATGGTTGTACCAGAAAAGATTTTCTGCACGAAAACATATCCGCGTCAAGGGTTCTTTGAAGTTGTTATTTACCTTCTGCATTTGTGAACTTTTCTGGTGCTAAGCGACATATTGTATAAATGATTATTGGTGTTTTTATTACGGTTATTCAGTTTGTTGGTAAAAGTAAAAGTAAAAGTAAAAAAAAGTAAAAAAGCCTTTATTTCTACCAAAATAATAAAATGACATCTGTTACATATATAATATTTCTAACTGTAATATGATTTTTTGGAAGTCGCCTCTGCGGCGTAGGCCTCCCCCAGTTTTTTCCACTTTTGTCTATTTCTTGCCTGTCTCATCCAATTAGAACCGCACTTCTTCTTGAAGACGTCTAGCCATCGCATTCTTGGTCTTCCCTGTTTTCTTTTCCATCCCTAGGGATCCATTCCGTAGCTCTCTTCGTCCACCTCTCGTTCTCCAACCTACACACATGACCGGCCCATTTCCATTTAAGACTACGAATCCTTTCAGTAATATCTGTAATTTTAGTTCTTTTCCTTATTGATTCATTAGTATGCCTATCCGATAATCTAATTCCCAACATACTTCTCTCCATTTTCCTCTGGTGTATAGCCAATCTATCCTCGTCTTGTTTCCGAAGAGCCCACGTTTGACACCCATACGTCACACATGGGAGGATAGAGTTTTCGTACAGCTTACTTTTAATCCTGATATCTATGCTTTTGTTTTTCATAATCTCTTTTAAGCTCCAATATTTTTTCCAGGAAGTGGCGATTCTTCTACTAACTTCTTTTTCAGTGGTATCCTTGAACGCTATCAATTGCCCTAGATAAACGTATTCTTCAACGTACTCTATCTCGTTGTTGTCTACTATTATAGGCGGTCTTTCGTCGTTCGTCAGTAATTATGTTTTTAAAGAATTTAAAACAAGTCCTACTTTTTTGCTTTCAGTAACCAATTCATTTAACATAATTTCTAAATCATTAGGGTTTTCTGTGAATATCACAACATCGTCTGCAAAGCGTAGATGGCTAAGATATTCACCATCTACCCTTATTCCTTTGTTTTGCCAGTTTAAATTTCTAAAGACCATCTCTAGCACTGAAGAAAATATCTTTGGAGACAGTGGATCTCCTTGTCTCACTCCTCTATAAACAGGAAACTCTACTCCTTCCGTTTCAAGTTTTATCATTGCGGTGCACTTGGAATAAATTTCTTGTAAAATTTTTATATATTGAGGTTCTACGTTCTGCTCATATAGAGCTTCCCAAATAGATTCGTGCTTCAATGAATCAAAAGCCTTTGTGTAGTCAATAAAACAAAGATAGAGTGGTTTTTTATACTCTTGTGATTTTTCTATCACTTGTGTTACCACCTGAATATGGTCAATTGTAGAAAAGTTTTTGCGGAACCCAGCTTGCTCGCGCGGTTGGTGCTCGTCTAATGATTTAGTAAGCCTAAGTAGCAGTATTTTGGAGAATATTTTATATATATTTGTCATGAGGCTTATTGGTCTGTAGTTCACTAGACAAGTTGGATCGCCTTTTTTATACAGCAATGTCATTGTGGATTTAGACCATTGTTGTGGCGTTGAGCTTTGCTCTACTATATTTTTAAATAGGTCCTGTAAAGGTAACTGCAAGGGATCGCTCAAGGCCTTGAGCAATTCGTTGGTAATCTTGTCACTTCCGGGAGTTTTCTCATTCTTTAGAGAATTTATCGCGTGCTCTATTTCAGATTTAAGTATAGGTAACACTTTACGATCGTCGTCCAACACACTACAACTTTGTTTATCCGTGTTTACTTGACCCACTGAAGTTGTGTCTTTAGCGTAGAGCTCTTTGTAGTAGTTTGTTGCTTCTTTAATCATATCTGGTCGCTTCGATATTAGGTTTTGTCGTTTATTTCTCAGCCCTATGGCCCATTCGGATTTATCTCTTAGTTCTTTATATGCTTTTCGTACGGCACCAGCTTTATTGATATATTTTTCAAACATTTCCTGTCTTTTCTTTTTCTTTTCATGTGTTAATTTCCTGTTAATTAATTTGCTTAGCTTTGATATCCTTAATTTATTTTCTCTGGTCCTCTTTTGTTTATACAAGTTTTTCCTGTCTTCTAAATAAGTGACTATTTCTTGACTAATACTTTTTTCTTTCTTTGTACTCTTTAGGAATTGTTTAGAAAATAGTTGTAAACATGATTCAAGATTATTATATTGTTCTTGCACGAGCAATGAAGAATTGATGGATTCTGAAAATTTTGTTGCCCAATATTCTAGATCTTCCTTGCTGACAGTTGGCAAATTTCTAATTTGGTTAGCTGCTCTTATAAAGTTTCTCTTCTTGCTCACTTTTAAAGTAAATTCACTCCTTATCATTCTATGATCGGTCTTAAAATTCAAGTTCTTTATGATAACAAAATTTTTGACTTGTGTAGGTCTATTGGTGAGAATGTAGTCTATTTCGTGCAACAGCTTTCCATCTGGAGATTGACATGTCCATTTTTTGTGTAGCTTTTGTTTAAATAAGCTATTAACTATTTTGTAGTTCTTTTCCAATGCAAATTCAACCAGTGTTTGTCCGTGTGGACTTCTTGACCCATGACTATATTTACCAAAGATTCCGTCTTCGCCCCTCTGCATTTCTCCTACTCTGGCATTGAAGTCTCCTAGGATAATGACATTTTTTGATTCCACATAATTGAATGCGGTTTCTATCTGTTGGTAAAAAGCCTCTATGTCTTTATCCTCATATTGTTCGGTGGGCGCGTAAACTTGTATTAATGACCATGTGCTACTATCAGATGTCTGTAATTCTAGGATACCTACTCGGTCAGATATTGATTTAAAACTTACAATATAATCTTTAATATATTTTTTGATTAAAAAGCCTACTCCGTTTCTTCCCTTGGTCCCAGGTGTATGGTATAGAATAAATTCTGAGTACTCTTCGATTTTCTCTCCATATCTTCTCGTTTCGCACAGGCCAATTACGTCCCATTTTAATTCTTTTATCGCGTAAATGAGTTCTGTAAGTTTGCTGTCTGATAATAGAGTGTTTACGTTTAGGGTTGCTATATAAAATGTTTGTGAATTCTTATATTCTTTTATCGATTTATTAATATATTTAGGGGGGTTTTGGTCTACTTCCTCCACGGTGACCAGCCGACTTGGGGAAGGTGGAGGGGGGCCACTCAGTTTTTTGATGTTGTCTTCGTAAGAGAGTTGGGAGCAGAAGTTGATGCAGTATCAAGCTGGGTGGGCCGCAAGTAGCTGGTTATGTTCAGCGGTTTATTTCTCTTTGACGGATTTTTAGCCCTTTCTTCTGTTGCAGTGTTGGCCACTGACGCAATAATCTCCGGCGATTCTGACAAATATCTTTTGGTAGGATTTTTACCGGAAGGTTTTGTATTATCTTTGTTCCGAATTACTATTCTATCATATTTGAGAATTGCGTATTTCCCAGACTCTCTTAGGCGTTTCAGTTCTTCCTGTAGTTCACTTCGTTTCTTTAATATGTGGGGAGGGAAATCTTCATTTAGATAAACCCCAGTGCCCGCCAGTAGTCTTTTCTTTTTAAGTAACTCAAATCTTCGACTGGTGGTTGTCAATGTTACCAACACTGGCCTGACTTTTCCATCGTTTTTTCCTTTTCTTTTTACCGTCTCTATCTCCCACTTTTGACAAGATATTTGCATTTTTTTTATTTATTATGTCTATAATGTTGGCTAATAAATCTTCATAGTTCCGCTCTGTCTCTTCCACTCCGAAAAATATTAAATTTTTCTTTCTTATTTCTCTTTCTAAGAAATCTATAGTCTTCTGTTGTTGGTCCACTTTTTCTTCGAGTATTTTTGTTCTTTTTTCCATACAACCAAATTTCTCGTCTATGTTTGTATTTATGGATTCTTTAATATTTTCTTCCATCTCTTTTATTTCCTTTCTTTGACTTGCCATTTCTCCCCTCATCTCCTGCAGGACTTTCATTATTTCTTCCATACTGCTAATGCCCTCTGGTGGTGGATGGAGTTAAATTGATTTTTCTACTCGACAATAGATGGCACTGTTTTTGTATTTCTTGGAGGGTGGCAGTAAATATTTTTTATGATTGAAATATTAATATAAATTCTTCTTAAATCGATTAAAATAATCAATTTTAATACTAAGTGTAACCACTGACCTTCTGTCGAGTTGATCTGTTGAATCCTTTGTAATGGATTAATACTCGAATTGGTCTTACTGGAATTTGTTGCTGATATTTTTTTACGTTTTACACCTTCTATCACTTAATAGTTTGTAATGATTGATAATTTTTTGCGTCCAATAACACTTTTTTTCGCACGAAAAACACAATTTTGGATGTAATTTTAGTCTTTTAGTATTTTTAAAACTTTATTTAGCACGGAGTCGAAGTACACAGTAGCACAGTAGCGCCCTCACCTCAGTTTGTTGGTACAGCGCTGAAAATATTACGAATAAACATGTGAAGGGAATATATTGGAAGATTTGTCGTAGGAAAGTTATAGTCACGACTTTTTTTTATTAGCACATAGCAACTATTTATCTACGGATAAATGGAAAAAAAGGAGTTTATCAATTTTTTATTTATTTATTGAACTTTATTATAAAAATTGTAACAGGCGGACTTAAAGCCCAGGGCCTTTTCTACCAGTCAACCTACAGGTGATGCCGAAAAAAGCTTATTTTGGACGACAAGACACATTCTAATTAAATCTATTTAACTAAGTATAATTTTATTTATATATCTATAAGTATTTATATAACATACTTATCTATGAGTTTATCAATTCTTCACGATTTTTTTAAAAGTGTGTTCATAGATTATTCGCAGACGCCTAGATCGATTTGGGAATTTTTTTTTTTTGTTGGAAAGATATTTTTCCGAAGTGGCCCTATTAAAAATTTTGGTTTTGAGTTTATTTATTATAATTGAACCTGGGCTTTGTTTGAACCGTAATGGATAAACTAGTGGCTCTGTGAGCAGTAGATCTATCGAGTCACGCCTAACCGGTTGATGTTTATCGGATAGAAAAGTTGTTCGATAACAAAAAAGATTTATAATATTTGAAATTTTTTCGTAAAAGATTGTTTTTCTCAACCGAGTCTTGATCGATATGATACCTATACAACGTGGAAATGACTTCCCCTTTGTATGGAAATGCCGAATTTTGTTTTTAGTTTTAGACTGTTGTTTTTATTTCATTATACTATAGTCACTATCTGTACTTATTACTCTTATCATGCAAAGAGCAAAAATTTTGTTTATGGAAAGAAATTCTTATGCATCGCTTTGTTTCCTTGATCAATGGTTGTACCAGAAAAGATTTTCTGCACGAAAACATATCCGCGTCAAGGGTTCTTTGAAGTTGTTATTTACCTTCTGCATTTGTGAACTTTTCTGGTGCTAAGCGACATATTGTATAAATGATTATTGGTGTTTTTATTACGGTTATTCAGTTTGTTGGTACAGCACTGAAAATATTACGAATAAACGTGTGAAGGGGATATATTGGAAGATTTGTCGCAGGAAAATTATAGCCACAACGTTTTTTTTTTATTAGCACATAGCAACTATTTATTAAAAGGAGTTTATCAATTCTTCGCGATTTCTTTTAAGTGTGTTCACAGATTATTTGCAGACGCCTAGATATATTTGGTTTTTTTTTTTAATGGAAAGATATTTTTCCAAAGTTGCCCCATTAAAAATTTTGGTTTTGAGTTTATTTATTATAATTCTGACCCTGGGCTTTGTCTGAACCGTAAAGGATAAACTAGTGGCTGTGTAAGCAGTAGACCTATCGAGTCACGCCTGACCGGTTGATGTTTATCGGATAAAAAAGTTGTTCGATAACAAAAAAGTTTTTTTTTTTTTAATATATCGTTTTTCTCCGATTTTTGATCGATATTGATACCTATACAACGTGGAAGGGACCCGTTTGTATGTAAATGCCGAATTTTTTTTTTAGTTTATTTGTACAGCCCGTGGTTAGATTTATTACGGGTATGTCCCTTACACGTCGTATAGGTATTAATATCGATCAAGAATCGGTTAAAGAAAGCGACTTAGACCTACTAGAACTGACAGATGAACAAAAGCATATTTTGGCCAATCTCTCCCTTGTATAGTTCGATATTATCTTATAACTTTAAACGAGCAATTTTAGTATAATTTTATGTATATAAATTTATATCTGTGATCTCGGTAACGGCTCTAAAAATTTCGCTAAAATTTGGTATATGGGGGTTTTTGGGGGTAAACAATCGATCTAAATTAGTCTTATGTTTGGGAAAATGCGTGTTTTCGAGTTTTCATACATTTTTCTTTCCACGCAGAATATGGTCGCTAATTTCTTCCTGATGGCCACTGTCCGTCTGGTCTGGCGGGTTAAGACGCGGACGGCAAGAAACGAGTGTTACGGCTTCGAATGCCGCTCGGTGACTTACTTTTGTTTTTTTTTATAAGTTCAAGTTTATATATAATTTTTTAATTTTTATTGTTTTAAACAAGTTTTAAAAAAAATGTAGTTAATGTTTGAGATAATATAACCGAGCAAAGCTCGGTCACCCAGGTACTTTACTTATTAACCGAGCCAGCGGCTCCGTCAAAAAATGACTAATATCCACACTTATGATTCACATCTCTTTGGATTTCATCTCAATCCCAACACAGCCTGTTCCGGTATTGATTTCTAGAAATTAAACTAAAATACTCAATATCGAGGGGTTAAAGTAAGGGTTCAATGCAACAAAGCTTTGAGCCCTTTTCTTCTATTGAGGACAAAACGGTCGCCGCAGAGAAATTATCGGTATCCCTTCAGTTTAATCCTGAATATATACGTTCGATGCATAGACCTGGTTCTAAATAGACAACATATACGTCGCTTATTTTTAGGCACAAAATTTACAAAAAAAAACCTTTATTTTGGACTTTATTTTCCATAGAAGAATTTATAATTACATGATCTCTTTCCTCATCTTATTTTCACCTACATATATACACTTAGTCGCTTTGTAAGCTGTAAACCTCGCGGGTCACTAAAAAAGTTGTTAAGACAAACAAGTTGCGTGTTTATGAGGGTGGCAATAATGTTTTATGACATTATTTAAAAAAAACGAAATGGCTAAAATACCATATTTTAAAGTATCAACTAATTTCCGCCACTTTGAAAATTTTAAGAACCAATGCATTTGGCTATGATCCTGACACACCTCTTTAGCTTCATCCATCACTCTATTCACCCATATTTGCCGGTTTCAAGAAGTAAAAAATCTTAGTTTTAATTATTTAGAGACATACTAAAAGAAATGTCAATTAACTCCTAATAAATACCCAAGAATTCAGATTTTACAGTTTAAATCGTAAGACCACGGAAAACTGTTAACATGCTGTCCGTCCGTAACATCCGTCAATCAAGTCAAATCGATTCAAGTTAATTTAACCAAATTTAAGTCTATTTATGTATCAGAAAGGTCGCTGGAAGACGCTGGATGCAAGCCGCTCTAGATCGGTCATTTTGGAAATCTTTGGAAGAGGCCTATGTCCAGCAGTGGAAGTTATGCGGCTGAAATGATGATGATGATGATGTATCAGAAAACTTACCAGAATACTACCTAAGTTTTACAAAATGAAAAGCGTACTTTGGTTTGAATATTACAAAACCAACAATTCTGCTACAGTAAATATATTTTCTATAACTATATTTGTCTATGATATCCCTTCAGTGTAATCCAGAATTTACGGTCGTAAAATCCTGGCTGGCAGTAAAAATAACGTTCGCACAATATTAACGGTACCAGTAAACTAAGATAGTAAAAGCGAGCTTATTTAGGGAATTCAATTTTGCGATACGCGTGGCTGATTGTTCATCAGCAAAATAATTTGTAAGTGGTAACCCTGCTTAAGGGGATTATCATCATCATCAGGTCTTTTGGTCTCCACTGCAGAAGCACGACCCTCTCTGTACTACCAGAGCCATACTTGGCCAGAACAGCCAGAGGACTTGGCCTACACTCTCCACGTTGGCAGGTTGCAGAGGTCCATTGATGTTTATAAGCTTTGTTTAGCTTGTATTTCCTAAGTCGCCTTCTACGACATCCACAGGAGGACTTGGAGTGGCCCTATTCTCTTTTTTTTCAATAATTAAAAAGGAAACGGAGATATCATTTACATCATCATCATTTCAGCCGCATTACGTCCACTGTTGGTTATAGGCCTCTGCCAATATAACAGATCAAGAGCGGTTCGCATCCATCGCTTTACAACGACCCTGGTCAGGTCATCTGACTAATTTAAAGGTTGCCCTACGCTTCGCTTGCTAATGCGCGATCGAGAACCTTTTTCTCCATCATCGGCCATCGGTTTGTCGAGCTATGTGTCCCGCTCACAGACACTTTAACGTTAACCTTCATTAACAATTTGTTTTAATCAAGTCCTAGATAACCTCTCCAATTGTTCTATGAACTACTTCTTAAAGTTTAATGTAAAAACGTGGTCATTAAAAAAGTGGCAGTTTTTCGCTAATGTGCGTAGAAAAGCTTCTCGTCCTCACTTTAAACTGTAAACAGTGGTTCATGAAATAGTTAAGAAGATTATCTAGGACTTGATTAGGACAAAATTTTAAATGTTATCTCTGTTTCCTTTCAAATAATTTATTACAAATGAGGACAGGCGTCCTCGAATAATCGGTGAACATACATAAAAAATCTCCCTTTTTGGAAGTCGGTTAAAACGTTAATGGACAGTAGGACTTCTATAGAAGTCATCAATTGTTATTTCTATTGTGTCTGGCTTAGTGTCCATGAATAAGTTAAAAATATTCTTAGTTGACTGACAAACCACAAAACCAGCATCTCTGCAAAGTAGGGAAAAATCTTAACGTCTAGGAAATGAGACCGGACGCTTGTTAGGTACAAAAGACGGTAGAACTCGGTTTGAAAGTCAATCTTTATGCCCCAGTTTTGCGACCGCTGCTTGGATATTAAAAGTTTGAATGCAGGCGTTTTCTTTATTTAGAGTATTTTTTACAATGGGCTCTAAATATAACAATGCCTCACCATCGCCATACAAACATAATTATTTCTCTTTCTTGTCACTAGATGGCGCTATAAGGTTTTAACTAAAATAATAAAATCTTTTATTACTAGTATTTAATTAAAGTAGTATTCTAATTAATTAAATAAGACTTTCAAAAACTTAAATGCAATAAATATTTTTAAAGTATATTCAAACCTTTTTTCGTCACTTTTTTGCTAGCCGTGTGTGCTGCCATCTCTGTGTGCCTACCCGTAACTCCAGTTTTGCCTTCTTACTTGCGCTCCAATAGTTTATATGGCGGGGTATCTATTACGTTAATAATTATATTATTTTTGATACATCTAAGTGCTCTTACAGACTAGCTACAGTATGCCTACGACACGACATTGATAAAATTTCTATGGGACTACATGACAAGCTCTTTCAAAGTATTTTCCAATCGGTCCGGGTGTCTTTGAATAAGATGAATATACATTCAAAAATAAAAGATTCTGACGAATTGATAACCTTTTAGGAAGTCGCCTAAAATATTGAAATGTAAAAAAAAAAAAAAATCTTGTAAATGCTAAACTTTTTAAGAAAATGATAAATAAAACCTTACTTAATCTTTCTGATGTTGAGTATCACGAGAAGCTCTACCTACTCCATAAAGGCATAAAAGACATAAATGTGTTCTTTTATCAAAGTTTATTTCAAAAACTTCCTTTTTACAAAAATACTCTAAGCGATAAAAATCTAACTCGCCGTCTTCAGGTAAACGTGTCGAGATTCTATCGTTAAAAGTTTAAAAGGAAATATGACTTTAACTGCCTCACTGGAAATAACTCTATTATAGGAGTTACAAAGTCTGTCCGAACAGATTTGTGACATATTATATATAAAAATAGTTTTATGACCGAACGTTTCTCTGACGTAAAATTTTCAAGAAGAAAACGTCACACATTATGTGGGAAAAGTGGCGGATTACGTCACACTCAATAAAGTGTGACATTGTGTGACAAGGAGTGGGCATAAGGTACTTGACGTCACAATAAAAAAACTATATCTAACCAATAAAACACAAAAATTTAAATAATGTATACATAAAATAAGCCTCACCTTATCCCATTATCTGGGGTCGGCGCAGTATGTCTTCTCTTTCCACAGTACTCTGTTTTCTGTCATACTTACATCTGCTCCCATTACTCCCATATCTTACCTTACGCATTCCATGCTACCATTTTGTTTCCATTTACCTTCTTAATTAAAATTCTTCAGTTTACTGCCTATAAGATATTAATCCTTCGTAGACAGCTCTAATATAAGCCTGGCTTAGGCTCCGTATACACACGCCCATTACAAACAGTAGATCCGCAATTTGCAAGCCGATCATACATTTGCATACCATGGATACGACGCATATTGCGCGGGATCTTAGGAGTTTCCATACTATATGTAATAAAGTTATTACAAACAAACAAACAAACAAACTTATTTAATTATGTGGCCATACAGCCAACATATTCATTCTTTTTGCATACGTACACGAAGAACCGATGGCCAATGGGGCAAAAATGTTCTCGAATGGCGATGGAGCGCAGCGTAGGATACCCACCTGCTAGATGCAGGAGGACGCCGAGGAGGCAACTTTAATCGAATATCAATAATCGAAATAATCCAAAACGACAGACGCATTTATATTTGCAACATCTGCTTAAATGTCACGGATATCTTCCGCCATGCGTCTCGAATTATAAAGTTGTTCAATAAAGAATGAATCAAGAAAAATATTGTTGAACATAAATTGGTGCCGAAACCCGGATTTCCTATGGCTAATATGATGATGATGTATAGGTACACTTTAAGGTAGGCTGGTAAATCTAGTGACAATTGACATCAAGAAGCAAATCCGTAAATTGACGAACTACATACATGCAGCTCACAAACGGTGTAGGTATGTAAATGTGCGGTCAGTGAATGCAACGCCGGTATCGGCTGCAAATTGCGGATCTGTGTATTGTTGTTGTGCTACAAATCTAAAGATTATTCTCTCCGTAGCTTTAAACAAAGTTAACATTGATTTTGTAGTACCTTTTTAGGGTTCCGTAGCCAAATGGCAAAAGCGGAACCCTTATGGATTCGTCATGTCTGTCTGTCTGTCTGTCTGTCCGTCCGTATGTCACAGCCACTTTTTTCCGAAACTATAAGACCTATACTGTTGAAACTTGGTAAGTAGATGTATTATGTGAACCGCATTAAGGTTTTGACACAAAAATAGAAAAAAAAAACAATAAATTTTTGGGGTTTCCCATACTTAGAACTGAAACTCAAAAATTTATTTTTAATCGAACCCATACGTGTGGTATATCTATGGATAGTTCTTCAAAAATGATATTGAGGTTTTTAATATCATTTTTTTCTAAACCGAATACTTTGCGCGAGAGACACTTCCAAAGTGGAAAAAAGTGTGTCCCTCCCCCCGTCCCCCCCGTAACTTCTAAAATAAAAGAATGATAAAACTAAAAAAAATATATGATATTCATTACTATAAAAACTACCAGCAAAAATTGGTTTGAACGAGATCTAGTAAGTAGTTTTTTTTAATACGTCATAAATCATAAACGGCAATTTACCTTTCATTCAATCAACTCAAATATAAAAATTAAAAAAACATACCACAAGACTTTTATATTAGTTATATGCTACTACGGCACCCTTCGTGGGCGAGTCCGACTCGCACTTAGCCGCTTATTTATTAATGTGATAATTTTTCATCTTCTTTTAGAGTATTTTTGTTTTTTTTTTTAAAGTTGCCACTGCAGAACTTCACCCTTTGTGTATTATTTAAACAGAAATCAATAATGAAACATATTATTCTTGTTACTACTGGCATGCCTTGTAAACATAACTATTTCAATTGATTGCCACTAGATGACACTATAAATAAATATATATAGGAACAAATTACACTGATTGAGCTAGCCCCAAAATAAGTTCGAGACTTGTGTTTTGGGATACTAACTCAACGATACTATATTTTATAACAAATACATATATAGATAAATATCCAAGACCCAGGACAATTTGAAAAAGGCCATTTTCCAACTTGCCCTAGCTGGGGATCGAACCCAGGACCTCCGGATTGGCGGTCTAGCGTGTTGACCATTACGCCACGGAGGTCGTCACTATGTATCAATTAATACATTAAAATTATTTCAATACTATTATTTAAATAAAGTAGTACTTTAGTTAGTTAAATATGACATAAATGAAATTCAATTAATTTTTTCAAAGCATCTTATCACTTTTTGCTAGTCGTGTGTGCTGCCATCTCTGTGTGCCTACCCGTAACTACCAGTTTTGCCTTCTTACAGGCCCTCTAATAGTTTCTTAGGCGTTGCGTATCTGTTACGTTAGTAATTATATTATCTTTGCTACTGAGTTAGTCAAGGTAGTAATATTGTAGCAGTGCATGCGATAGCTTGCTGTAAACGTGCGGATAGGGTACGAGACGTGTTGTATTTCAAACAGCAACAGTAGATCCGAAATTTGTAGCCGATGTTGGCGTCGCATTCACTCACTACACATTTACATACCTTATATACTCCGTTCGTGACCCATTGCATGTACTGTACGGATTTGTAGATTTAAGAGAATTCAGTTATTTCAGAAACATATACAGCGTAAATAAATAAATGAGGATAAATTACACACGTGTAAGGGACATACTCGTCAATCATATATATATATAAATCAAATCGGCTATACTAGATCACAATAGTAAAAAAAATAATTAAATTACAGTCAATATACCAAAAAAAAAGACATATTCATCCCAACTTTGATTGATAAATTAATATCATTATTCTATACTGATCTAGGTTAGCTCTTCCACGTTGTAAAGTTTTTTTTAATTTCTTGCAAGCAAGAAAGAAACATTATATTCTACATGGACAAGTGACTTAATGACTTACCCAGGTAATTGGAGCGGTAGTGTGAGGCTTAAAGCCACTAAAAATCCATGATACCTTTCTTTTTCTATCTACTACATGTAGTCTTGCTATCATCCACACATGATACGATGTCACAAACAGCTATCTTAGCAGTATATTTTCCAACCTTTTTTACATGGGGAAATGACCTAACCACACCACTCACCCAGGTGTTTTTTTTTTTAATTCAATTCAAATTATTTATTGCTTTTCACATTATACATGTATTAGATTACACTACACAGTCACTTCTTAAGTTAGTAGGTACAACATGAACCCTGTTAGGGCATTGCAACGGAAAATAACGGAACGGCATGCGGATTATTTCTAAGTATGTATCAAATTCAATGTTAAAATTATTATGAATAAAAATGTAATTTCTTTATATTGATGTCTTAAAATTTAAGTTAATTATGGTCATATTTTTATTTTATTTCTTTATTTTTTATTTAATGAGTCACTATATTATAATATTTAATAACGTCCAAATGTTGTTTTAATTTAATTGTCAATTATATTAAATGTCAATGCAGATTATGTTATTCGTCATTCTCATTAATTGTATATTTTGTCAAATCTTTATCATTAAAGAACTCGTCCAATGTATAATAATTTTATCTATAAGCAGGGCTTTTAATCTTTTAATAAAGATCGAATTCTTCTCCTCTGCTCTAAGCAGGTCTGGGAGGGCATTATAGACTTTAATTGTCATTGCAAGTGGCCCAGAATTAAATATTTCTAAATTACGAGTGTTATTCTTGGTTGGAGTGATAGTGTGAGACCTGAGGCCACTAAAACTCCATGGTACTATCTACCTTCTTATACCTAATACACAAAGTCTTGCTTACATGACACGGTATCACAAACAGTAGATCCGCAATTTGCAGCCGATGTCGGCATCGCATTCTCTAGCCGCTGATTTACATACTCCGTTTGTGATGCATGTACTGCTTAGAATTGTAGACTTGAGGAGAATTCAGTTGTTTCAGTAACATATATAAAAGTTTCATTGATTTTCTTACTAACTTTGATTAGAGAGATTTCGAGATTGCAATATATTTTCTAACCTTTTTTACATGGAGAAATGACCTGACCAGAACCCCACCACTCATACAGGTAATGGGAGTGATAGTTTGAGGCTCGAAGCCACTAAAACTCCATGATACCTTCCTTCTTCTATCTACTACATGTAGTCTTGCTTCCATCCACACATGATACGATATCACAAACAGTAGATCCGCAATTTGCAGTCGATATCGGCATCGAATTCTCTAGCCGCTGATTTACATACTACGTTTGTGATGCATGTACTGTTTGGAATTGTAAACTTGAGGAAAGTTCAGTTGTTTCAGTAACATATATAGAAGTATTATTGATTTTCTTACAAACCAGAAAGATAGCAGTACATTTTCTAACCTTTTGTACATGGAGAAATGACTTAACCACGCCACTCATACAAGTAATGGGAGAGGAAGTTTGAGGCTCGAAGCCACTAAAACTCCATGATACCTTCCTTCTTCTATCTACTACATGTAGTCTTGCTTCAATGCACACACAACACTGTATCACAAACAGTAGATCCGCAATTTGCAGCCGATGTCGGCATCGCATTCTCTAGCCGCTGATTTACATACTACGTTTGTGATGCATGTACTGATTGGAATTGTAAACTTGAGAATTCTATTGTTTCAGGAACGCATATAATCGTTTTATTGATTATCTTATTCTTCTTTCGGATTTAGGTTCAAATTGTTACGGGACCTTAATAAAAATAAAGCTGCTAACGACAAATTGACAACCTTATAATAAAAATGAAACTTCTAAGTAATAAAGAATTGGCATGAACTGGCCGAATGGTGCCGGATAGATGGGCTCTCATAAAGACCATGTGGATTCCAGGAGACGGAAAAGGATCAAGGGGAACGCCTAAAATGAGATGAAGTAACGACCTGTTTGCGTTTAACAAGGATTGGAAAGAAGTAGCTAAAGATTAAAGCAGGTGGAAACAACAAGGGGAGATCTTTGCGCGGCATAAATGGCTATTAAAAAAAAAACAAAGACGAATTAACAACCTCCTCATTTTTCTTAAGCCAGTCAGTCAAAAACTAATTTAATCTTGCTACCATGTACAGGTACACATTTAACTTTTCTGATTTGTATCTTTCTTTTTTCTTATGTTTAACAAAGCTTTATAAACAAACTAATGATACAGTATCTCAAACATTAGATCCGCAATTTGCAGGCGATGTTAACTCTGCATTCACTGACCACACATTTGCATTTCTGTTTGAGAACCATTGCATGTACCGTCTCTATTTAGAGATTTTGCCTCGTCTTCTTTGGACAATGAACATTTGGGGCAAGACTGGTTTCTGAAGAAATGTAGTCTTCGGTCAGTATAGGTCTGTTCCTGCATGAAATGTGTACAGTAGAGGACGTAGAGCAAGAGATCGACAAGGTTAAATACATACATACATACTATCACGTCTCTATCCCTAATGGGGCAGACAGAGCATTTTGGGTCTTGCGGTTCTATGCAGAGCCCAGGGCCGCAAGACCCAAAAGCCACAACAAAACAACCAAAAACCAAAACAAAAGCAACAAGGTTATAAACTCACTTATTATTACAACAGAGCTGATATACAATAAATTGCAAGTACTTAGATGTTATTAGTATAAGAGGTGTAAGAGGAATGAATCAGAATTATGAGGAAGAAATGTGTTAGAAGAATTGAAATTTGAAAAAGTGGACAGAATGAAATGATGGAGAAAGAAGGTGAGTACTCGTAATCCGTCCGACCGTCTGTCTGTCTGTTTGTCACCAGGTTGTATCTCGTGAATCGTAATAGCTAAAGAGTTTAAATTTTCACAGATAATGTCTGTTGCTGCTTTAACAACAAATACTAAAAACAGAATAAAATAAACATTTTAATTTGGGTCCCATACAACAAATCTGATTTTTTATTGATAATGGTATACGGAAACTTTCGCGCGCGAGTCTGACTCACACTTGGCTGGTGATAGGTCACCAGCCAAGTGGCGTTACTGCCTCCGTGGTGTAGTGGTTAGAGCGTTCGGCTCATACCCGGAGGTCGCGGGTTCGATTCCCGGCGGGGGCAACGACTTTGCGTTGTTGTCCTAGTTTGGTTAGGACATTGCAGGCTGATCACCTGATTGTCTGATAAGTAAGATGATCCGTGCTTCGGAGGGCACGTTAAGCCGTCGGTCCCGGTCACTGTCTTTGACATTGGTCGTTACCTAAAACCATGTCAGAGGCCTTTAAGGCAGTTTAAAAACTCTGACACTAGTGTTAGTCACTAACACACACGATAAGAAGAAGACTTGGCTGGTTATTTAATATAAGTTTCTAAGGAAAATTGTTAAGTATCCATGGACTAAATCTGCCCTGAAATTTTTTTTAGTATCTTTTGTTAAAAATTACATTAATATCTATGAAATAAGTACGAATTCCTCACTGTCATCAGGAATTTATATCATTCCGCCAGCCTTATTACCTACCAGTAAATTCCTTTTGAAACATTTCCAAATATTCTGAGCTTGCTAATTGAATCAATAAATTGTAACACACTTTACATCGAAACTCCTTCGGCACAAAGTTTGAAATCTTGTCTCAAACCCGTGGAACTAAAACATTATTTATTCACCAACTATACACATAAAGCGCTTAATTTAACTCAAGCAATCCTTTCGAATGTTTGAACCGTGTTTCGACTCTCATATCTTATTCAAAGTACGTCATATTTATGAGACTTTGGAATTATAGAAGTCTGGCCTTTTAAAAGTCTAAAAAAGGATTATAATTCCCTCTCTTGGGAAGCACGCCGCTGGACAGAAATTGAATATTGTGGAGGTATTGCAATAGAAATACTAGATGTGAAACATATTTGATTGTGATGTCTTTATATTTTTAAAATTCTTTTTAGTTACAAATTTTTAATCAAAAGTTAGTCGCAGTGTCGGGTGACCAAAGGGCTGGCAATTATTTCGCCCAACGAATAATCATTGCCACCCAACTTGGCAATGCAGCCAGCCTTCTGGGCACGTTACCGCAAGGTAAACAATTAAATTTGTTTTAATTTGCAGTGTATTTGTAGTGAGTAGTTATTTAATCTTTATTTTAGTTTTAAAGAAAATTTAATGTGTATATATAACAAAACAAAACATTTAGAGGTATGTTCGCTATTATAACGTGTAAGCTACACTACATACCCGTAAAAAAATGAATCAAACCATTGGCTGTACTAGATCACTGTAGTAAAATAATATTAACAGTCAAAAACAAAAAAGACATTCCCATAAAATTGCGCGGGCAGCTGCACACTCTTGTATTGAAATGTTATTTTTTAGGGTTCCGTGCCCATATGGTAAAAAAAGACCTTATTACTAAAACTCCACTGACCGTCCGTTCGTCTATCCTTATCTCGTAAAAAGTGTAAACTAGACAGTTGTCACAACAACCCGACTCGCACTTGGCTGGTTTCTTCCATGTCCACTTTTTACTTTCATTGTCACTACAGAAAGAATTTATTTTTAGTGCACTTAGCTTTCTCTTTGCTGTCCTTGCTTTACAAAGGAATCACGCAAAATAGTGATTCTTATCTCTTCAATTTAGAAACAAAAGCAATTAATCATCCGCCATAGAAACTAATGTAACATTAATTGTTTAATCGATCTCTGCTCGTGCTTATCCCCAAGTTTTGACGTATTATTTCCTGTTCCTGACAAAGTCTTCACCAAACGGACCGAGATGGCGTTCCGATTTATTATTGCGAATAATGAGTTTTGTTGGTACGGAAATCGTTACGCGACGGTTGGTTGGGTAAATTACTTAGCTACCTAATGATATATCGTTACTTAGAAAGGCTACAGAACTATGATAGTTTCCTATTATTTACGGTACTAATGGTTCCCACTTAAATTGGTGACAAGTGGCCTTAAAACATTGACTGGTGTCATTACAAGGCAGTCATCAAGGTCAAATTACGATAGAGACTATTCATCATCCACATTATCATCCTTTCAGGCGCATAACGTCATCTGCTGGACACAGGCCTCTCCCAAGGATTTCAAAAATGACGGGCCTGCATTTAGACTGTAGACCTTTAGCACGAAATTAATATAAGTACATAAAGAACAGCATATCCCAAGGTCCCGTTCCCCGTCCTCGATATCTCGGCGGGACCTTATAAGATTTCATTTTGTAAGTTAACATACACGAGAAAGAAAGAAATAAAAGTTGCCGATGTCTACGATTTTTCGATTAATAAAGTGATTAAAAATCTATTACGTTTTTCTGTTTTAATAGCTTGTGTTTTCAATTTGTAATCCTCGACATAAAAGAGGGGCGATATAATCGACTACCAAACTGAACTTCGACAAACCATAATACGACAACATTTTTACACATTTGAGCTCTTTTAAGTTTTTTGTTTTGAACTGACTTCTCAAAAAGGACGAGGTTAATAATTCGACGCGAACTTTCATTTTTTTGATGTATGTTCACCGATTACTATTGGAAGATGCCTAGACTGATTTTCAAAATTCTTTTATGTTTGAAAAGGTGGCCTTATAAAAAATTCATAAAAATCTGCTTTGTACTTTGGTAATGAAGTCGGATTTTAGTGTTGAAAACTTATAGATAAAAGCTTGTTACAAAATATCATTGTCATTTCAGCCGCACAATGTCCTCTGCTGGAAATAGGTCTTACCCAAAGATTTCCAAAATGACCGATCTAGAGCGGCCTGCCTCCAGCGCAAAATATATAATTTTAAAATGATTATTTGTTATAGTTTGTAGATTTCTAGTAACTCTTTTTCTACGTTCGATCGTCTCTCCTTGTTCGATTTACATATGAAACGTTTTAGGCCGCAACGGGTTCGCCATTTCGCATTTATTTATGCTTTCATTTTTCTAATTCTATGCTCCGCCATTTTTAAATCGTCTCATATTTCTCGCATTGAAATAAATTTTGCATCGATACGTTGTTTTGAATGAAAAAATATAGGTAACGTAGTATGAAAACTAAAACAACTTAGCAGTTAACAGTGCATTATAAATTGAATTTAACTCAAATACAATTTTTGTAGGTAGTAAAAGATGGTTTTCGATAAGATTTTCTGCTACTTAAAAGTTTTACTTGTTGCATCCTTAGCTGTGTTGTTAAGGAACCAACGATGATTTTTTTCTCCAAATATAACATGCATGTCAATTTAACATGTAGTATCCAGCAGAGTAGAAAACGACCACTCCAAGTCCTCCCGTGGATGTCGTAAAAGGCGACTTAGGAAGTACAAGCTAAACAAAGCTTATAAACATCAATGAGACCTCTCCAACCAGTATGGCCAGCGAGCAGAGCGTAGGCCAAGCCCTGTGGCTGCTCTGGCCATGCATAGCTCTGGTAGTCCAAAGTCATGCATGACAAGGAAAGAGGTGGTCACAAATTGTATTGTACACTGTCGTCACCACACGGTAAGCTATTTGGTTTTGTATACCTAACTGGCCCCATTCATTTATAAGGTCTCTCCATCTTTATCTACTTAACTCTTTCCCATTTAAGGGTTCTTACAAACGAGCGACAGTATGCCCTTGACACCTGGCAATTGTCATGAACTGTCAAAAAGTATCACGTGTCCGTCGGCGACACTTTTTGACATTTTGTAACCGATTGACATGTGTCGCGTGAACATCGCCGACATAAGACGAGAGGCTACTGTCGCTCGACTGTAATATCACGCAGTAATCAAATTTATAGGTCTATGGTAATACCCTCAAGTCTCTACGATCCAGTCACCAGCGCTTGCATTAATAATAAATATTAAAAAAAAATTCAACCCTAATTCACTTAACACCTCAAAAATATAACAACAATTAATCCAATTCAAAATACTAATTTCCCTACTTTATTTACCCGAAACAATTAACGTTAATTATACAAACAATTTGTTTTTCACAGCGGCCGCGCAATTTGTTTTAACGAATTATTTGCCCGATAAATTGCTTACACGGGATAAAGGTAACAGATAGATAATTCTCATCACTGTTTAGTATTTAAACTTAAATTTTTTGAAAAGACAAGGCATAATCGTTCGCTCCGTATTGTTTCTCGCTCAAAGGATTTTTATCGCTATACAACGTGTAAATGCTTCTAGCATTATGGGAACCTTTGGTCAAGGGACGATTGGTGGCGGTTCATTAGTGTGGTGTAAGAGGCGTCTGTATTCAAACACTATATATTCAATATATAGTATAAACTAGACGTACATGTATCTTACCACACTACATTATGTGTCAATTTTAACGAAGCTTGTTGCTAATGAATTTGCCTATTGTAAATCTGCGTACTTACTGATCTAATGTAAAATTAAAGTCCTTAGGGCCGTTGCTCCAGGGGTGGAAGAGTTAAAGGGCATCACGCCACGAGTAACTTTGGAGAAAGCGCAGCAGACCTCTTAACACCTCTAATTGGTGTTGCTTCTATGCCGGCAGCTAATATCGGCGCGTTAAAGGGGCTCATCTAGTAGACAGCAAGTCATCCCCTGCTTACAATAATCAGTATTATGGCAAGTGACGTTGTTTCTATTGTAATATCCCAGCATCAGTCCATGCCAATCTCATTCCAGAACTCATAGACCTTTTCCTTTTTGTTGTAATAGTTCATTCTCTTGCCAAAACCTATTCAAGAGTACACCTCTCATAGGAATGGAAAATATATCCAGGAATGGGTTTTGGCGGGAGTGCCGCTTAACATCAACTTCTCCAAAGGACCTCTTCGTATTAGATCTGTATTCCCACACACGCCTCTCAAAGGACCGGGGTGAAAAGACCCGTGATTTCAAAGGAAATTGAAATAATATTTAAATGATATTTGAACTGCCTTAAACTTTGATCGGAGTTTGAAGATCTGATAAGCCCGATGGGAATACGCATTATTTATCACGCATGTTAAGCAACTCCAGGCTCGATGAGTAATTGGATCAGTAACCATAAAATGGCATAAATAATTCTTTGAATTTTGAAATCCTCCCGTCCTTCAGAAGGCACTTTAAGGCTTGGCTCTACGTTTTTATTTTTCAAAATCTGTCAAAATTGATTCAAAAGTTGTCCGTTCTTTTCCGCTAGGTTTGTAGTAATGTCTAAACGCAATGCAGATAGAGTTAAAAATATATAGAGGTTACAGTATGAAAGACATGACGTAATTAAATAAATCTAATATGTTTACATTTTTGTAACATATTATGTTTTTGTAAAGAATTGAATAAGGTCATGTCCGTTCAAGGACTTAATGCTAATGCTTTGTCTACCGGTCAGCCTTTAGAAAAAACAGAAATAGTTTATTTAAATTTTAAAATATACACAGTGATTTTTCATTGTGTTTGAAGCTAAGGGCCACTTTAAAAGGGTCGTTAGTAAAACTAATTAGCTAGTCGAAATTAACCCATTAACGCCCAAAATTAAAATACATGCTAATTTTTTTAAAACATGCTATTTATCGACTCATTATAAGCCAAATAAAAGGTATATATGAATAAATGAAGTAAAAAACATATATGTTAGAAATTATAATGGTGTACTCGGGCAGGTACATTAGGCAGATCAAGTATGAAATTGTCCAAAACAAGGTGGCTCCACACAAAGTGTCTTCTGATACATTTAACATTGCCAACGTACGCGGTTGTGACAATTATCATACCGCAAAGGGTTAACGATGCGTTGTGGGTTATGTTATGACCGTTATTTTTTCGGTCCAGTCCAATAATTGAAAACGACGAAGGAAAACTTCTTGCTTTTTACGTCTAAGATATGATCGTGTCACTGCACGTCTGAAGGCTAATTGATCCATATATGTCATTTTCTCATAGTCTTCGCTTAACAATACATAGTGTGGCCAAGCCAATTAGACATTGCCATATCTATAAGGAAAGTAAATAACACCCACCACCACTTCTTTCCCTTTATGGCTACTCTATACAGAATAATGGCTTGGTCTATTCGATCGACCCGCCCATTCCTTTATTATAATTTATAAATAGTTTAGGAATATTGTAATATATAATCAACTTTTTAACGTATGTTACACCACCTTTTTACTTTGCCTAATGGATAAGTATAATCAAAGTTTGGCCCCATTGTGATTATATTGTTGTCCTTCCAGCGTACGACGGTAATTTCATGGAATATATCATTTTTCAAATAACATTGTAAGACTATGGTTTTTCAATTGCTCTGCTACATTCTTTTCTGAGCACTGAACATTATGAGTAACTTCAATTGACATTGAATAAACCGGTTGAGCTCTCCTCCATAGAGGATCATTTGAATCTTGATTTTGTGGTTGTTTTGATGCTACAGCCTTATTTGATAGGGTTTCGTCATAACTTTCGTCCCAACCCAAATTATTAGGGAATCCGCGTGAAATTACCTCAATTTTCCCTGGAATCTCTTTAGGAAAAGTTGAACTGGTTGGGATGTCTTCATTACCTCCTTCTTCATCACATATAATGGCAAGATCAGATGGCAACACCAACACATCATACTCCTTATCATCGTACTTATCAGCTAAAATAGCTTCAATAATTTATTAAAGTTTTGCATAATTATTTTGACTCGTAAAGACGCGACAACTAGCCATTGTAACGTAAGGTATATCTGACAAAAAGATTTACATTTACTGCATACATGTGCCCATTGTACCTGTCTGCGTACAGTGAAATAGAACGATACCTGCCATGGATTTACTCGAATATAATGCTATAAAAATATATCTTTAGTATAAAAGACATTCTAACAATAATATTTCGCAAAAAGAAGTAATATAATAACTGATATTTATATTAAAAAAGTATTTTTATATCTTACCGCAATAAGTAGTTTTCACTCTTTGTTTTTGACAATCACAAAAATTATATTTATTTTCGCGATACCGTCCCATTTATTTTTTCTTATGTAACTAGTACCATATATTATTGAATAAAGACATTAAAACCGGAATATCATAAACAAAAAAATTAAAAAAAAAAATTTAGAACCTGTACACGCGCGAGTACAGAGGGCGTTAATGGGTTAAAATTCAAAAACAAAGTAAAATCGTGAGATCAATTAGTAGTACCACCAGGCACCGCCTCCGTCCGGCCGGCCGGCCGGTTAACAGCGGATTGTATTTCAATGACTTTTGAGGACTAGCGTTGATAGCAGCCTTAAATAAACTCAATCATAAAACTGTGATGTACAGGGCTGCTTTTCCGCCGTTATACTTATTAAAATCAGCGCGGCACGCGGACTTACTAGCTGGTGCCACCAAGCAGTGGGCTAGTTAGGAATTTAAAAAAAAAATGAAAATATTGCCGTTGCATAATATAACTTCACTATTTGCGTTTATAACGCAAGCGTGTTTTATGAACTACTTTATATATCTAAAACCGATGAAATTAGAGCCACTTTACGAGCAAGTGTGTTAAAAAAATAATTAATATACAGCATGGAAGGGACATACCCGTAATAAATCGAACCACAGGCTATACTAGATCACTATATTATAATTATAAAATAACCGTAAAAAAACCGAATTTGACATTCTCATACAAATTTTCCAGGCGGCTTTTGTATGGAAATGCCATTTTTTTTAGTTTTTGGTTGTTATTTTTATTTGATTATAGTTAGTGGTCTAGTGTAGCCCGTGGTTCGATTTATTACGGGTATATCCCTTCCACGTTGTATATTGGCACTACTGTGGGCACTACATTTATTTTAAACTGACGTCGAATTTGCGGAGCGTCTATGTAGTGTAAATTCTAGGAGAACAATCTTATTTATTCAGATTTGTCTACAGTACAGTTATGCTACTGTAAACGATGGGCAAAATTTTAAACAAGTGCGAAGAAAAGGTGATTCAGTCCTTTATTTTTACCCAATTTTTGAAAGTTAAACTAGATCTTTTATCTTTTTAGGGTTCCGTACCCAAATGGTAAAATCATCCGGCCAAGCCAAGTCTACGCCACCAAAAACGTCTAAAAACTTATTTTATTTTCATTTTATGATTTTTTTAAATTCGTTAACCCTAATTAGGTTTGATAGTTATATTTTAACTTTTATTAAATATAAATATTCTAGAAATACTCCCATGCTGGTCTGGGAGAAATAAAAAAAACTTAGAATGCCAGCTGCTTCTCTTCCCACGCAGATCGTAAAAGCCGATCGAAGGAATGGGCAAAAATGCAAATCATGTTAACAAGCGATGCGGCTAGCAACCCATCACTGTATTGATTGCTTTTCCATCTTCTCGCCCAACATGACGCTAAAAGTGGCTTGCGGCCCTGGGCTCTGCATAGAACCGCAAGACCCAAAATGCTCTGTCTGCCCCATTAGGGATAAAGACGTGATAGTATGTATGTATGTAAATATTCTAGAAATGGATTCTTACACGATACCCTACACGATGGGTTAGTAAAAAAAAACTTGTATGGGAGCTACAATATTATATTTTCCCTATTTTACTTCACTGTTTTTTTTGGCATGATTAATATACCCATGCCAAATTATAGCTTTTTTTAGTACTTATAGTCTCTAAATAAAACGTCGGATGACAGACAAACAGACAGACATGATGAAACTATAAGGGTTTCTTGTTTAAAACGGAACCCTAAAAACTGTCGATAGTTTTACTTGTCATCGATATTATTGTAAACTATCAGTAATCAATATTATCAATAGTCCTATCGATATTGTTATGGTTTTTAAGGCCACAAATATAGTATATAGACTATCGATATTTTATATCAATTTTAACAAATGTACTAGCTCTTTAGGCGTTGCGCAAGCTGCAAGCAGCCCGCGGTTTTTCGTGCAGCTGTTGAGGTAGGCTAAGATATGTTTCCAGTTCAGAAAATGGATAAAAGCTCCAGTTACTCAAGAAAAGAAGAAAAATGTGTGGGCGGCCCTTTTGGATCCAAAATCTGAATCCAGTTTCGAGTTCCGCGGGGTGCTTTACCCCCTCATGCAAAAATCAGACTCCTACAAAATCCCAGTGAGACGTTACTAACGAAAAAAGTTTAATTTTCTAAAGCCCAGACGTCATCCTAGATTCCAAAAAATTGCTTTCGGCGGCCATCTTGGTTTGCAAAAAAAGAACGACGAAGCACGTGGTGGGAATGGCTTGGCCTACGGCCTCGTAGGTGACCTCTGCCTTAGGCCTCAAGCTTCACTTGGGTGCTTGTTTAGAGGGATAAGCAGAAAGCCCCCCCCCCCCCCCCCCCCTCTCTGCTCCCCCAACAAGCAAGCACTCCTTACGGCTATCAGCACGGCGCAGGTCAAACAACCATATTAATCAGACAGCCAGTCAGTCAGTGGTACAGTATGTACGTGTATATTTCTCGAAATCTAAAAGTAACTACATCTGAAGAGTATCTATAGATAAGTTTCTTTGGCTATTATAAAATTAATTATTGGCACAAAACTGGTAATTAAATAAAACTAAAATATTATAAATCGATATTGTACGTACGGTACTTGTATAAAAAAAAAATCTATGCCGACCATGTCTGTCAGGTAATCAATCTATGCCACGCTATACTTTGACACTTCCTTTGACATTATGACAAGTGACACAGTTTAAGAAAGTTACTCGCACGTTTGTTTACAGACTGTTCGACTCATATATATTTGTCATATTATTTTACACTGTGACAATGATTTTACGAAATGAAATGTCATTTTTTTTGTGAAGAGCGACGCGTCCTTGCTCCGTGAGGCCCATCGGCCATCTGACAATTTGATGTATAACTGTCAAAAATCTGTGCAACAAGAACAGTTTATTTAAATACACTCGCGAAAAAGCGAGACGGCAATTACAATAATTTTCAGGAAGGTAAAAGGGCTTATATGACTGAAATCTAAAGCCACGCAAAACTGATCAATTATAGAAAAATAGCTCTAAAATTAAAACTAAAGCAACAAAAAAAAAATTTGTACCACAATTTTGAAGATTACATAATTACTGATCTGCATAAAAAGTTTCAAAGCTGAAGTCCCTTTCGTTTGTGAGAAATTAGACCATATATGTTTTGGTAGAGGTGTTTTTGACGAGCAAGTTTGTGTTACAAAAATTAACTAATCATGTATCCACAACCACAATTATGCTTAAAAAGCGTTCTATTATGCTATTAGCAAGTATCAGTTCTAAATTTCTAATATTCGCTGAGAAATAAGAAAAAGATAATGCCCATTTTCACGGTGCGTCCCCTTAAGGCGTTTGTCCTGGCTGACATCATTTAATGAGAGTCGACTATGTCCAGTGTCCAGTTTACGTACACATGCTATTTTGAAAATAGGATCGATTTACTGGTACCTGAATGAAGGTAGGTTAAAACAGAACCTATCTTGGGTTTCTTGCATGTGCTGCTTTACAGCCTGGAAATAAATATGAAATGCACTCTAAACTTAGCTAGTTTTTGAATAAAAAAAAGGTATTTTTTTACGTCAGACGTCTACAATGGCGTAGTGGTCACCATGCAAGTCCGCCACCCAGAGGTTCCAGGTTCGATCGAAGGCAAGTTAGAAAATGGCCTTTTTCGAATTGTTCTGGGTTTCAGATGTTTATCAATATGTTGCAGACGAGGGTCTGAGGAGGCCTGAGCGGGATCGCGAGATCGGCATCTGACATCTTGGGTGACGTGAACTAGCCATTTGGTTACTTACTATACGAAAACAGACTAATGCCAGGATGGAAACTTACTTACAGTCACATCACCTTATCGATGTCGCCGCAAGAGAGACCTTACATGGGCATTATAAAAATGTGACGATAATTCAACGCTCCGCCTCGCGTTGACCATGGATTCCAACCACATGTGTTTGAATACTCCTGGCCCACACAGGTATTGAATCTGTGTTCAACAGGGCTTATCGTCTAGCTGGAATAGACCACCATTGTAATAAATCGGTTTACCAATCCAAATCTATTACAATAATCACAATTAAATAAGTCATGGCCAAGCCACAGCAAACTACACAAACGAGTTGTGCACAGTACGGCCGCTCGAACAAGACTGCCCTCTCAGTTGCTAGGGCAACCGGTTTTATATCTCGTTGCTAACGTCTCGCTATTTAAAAATTCAACCGTCGCATCTTTTAGTAAACAACTTTCTTTTTGCACGTTTAGAATAATAAAAAAAAAGGGAATTAATTATAAACTCTCCGACAAATATATATGTATTTGTTATAAAATATATCATCGTTGAGTTAGTATCCCATAACACAAGTCTTGAACTTACTTTGAGGCTAGCTCAATCAGTGTAATTTGTCCCTATATATAATTTTTTTTATTTATAATTATCAAGTGATACAAATGTCTACAGATAAATAAATGATTTGACTTTGACTTAGACTTTGAAATGAAAAATTCGTAACAAAATAAGTTTAGCTCCAGACATTTAATACTGAAACGTTAACATTTAGCAACAAAGGGGTTAAATTAGCAAAAAACACACGTAGCCCGCAGTATAAACCTTTGAGAGAGCCTCAAAGAGCTATTTACATGAGAAGCCCTACGTTGAATAAATCATCGCGCGATCTATGGACGCGAACATCTACGAGTAAATATTGAGTAGTATATTTTCCGGAGAATGATTCTAATCTTAAAGTATTATTTTTTTGTGAAAGCTTATTTCCCTTTCCCGTTAAATGGTCGTGAGATGACGATAATAGAATAAGATTTGAAAGTCATAATCATCAGGTCTTTTTGTCTCAGTGGAGACCATGTCGTGACCATACTTGGCCAGAGCAGCCACAGGACTTAAGCTGGGTTGGAGAGGTCTCATTGATGTTTATAAACTTTGTTTTGCTTGTATTTCCTGAGTCGCCTTCTACGATATCCACAGGACGACTTGGGGTGGTCCTATTCTACTCTGCTGGAAACCACACGGCATATTAACGATTTAAATCTATCTGTTTTCTTTCCACTAGTGTCGTTAGACTAATCCTGATGACGACGCACGCGCACTCCAAGCGCTAGCTCACGCCTAGCGCACTTTGAAATTTGTTGCATATAATTTGAGTCCTATCACACACCAATACAACTCAAATTTTAAGTACAAACTGCCTTGCGGGCAATAATTATTCCAGTTAATTTTACTTTAGATCAGTAGGTAAGTAAACAGATTTACAAGGAAGATTCATCAGCAACAAGCTTCGTTAAAAACTTATTCCTAATTACAATAAGTATCTGCAACATGCTTTTTGATGAAGCATGTTGCAGGCACTGACAATTTAATGAACTGTCCCATTCGTCTCTGGACCAAAGGTTCCCATAATGCTAGAAGTATTTCCACGTTCTATAACGATAAAAATCCTTTTGAGTGAGAAACAAAACGAAGCGATTATGTCTCGCCTTTAAAAAAAAAGTTGAAATACGTACCAGTGATGAGAATTATCTATCTGTTACCTTTATCTCGTGTAAGCAATTTATCGGGCAAATAATTCGTTAAAACAAATTGCGCGGCCGCTGTGAAAAACAAATTGTTTGTATAATTAACGTTAATTGTTTTGGGCAAATAAAGTAGGGAAATTAGTATTTTGAATTGGATTAATTGGTGTTATATTTTTGAGATGTTCAGTGAATTGGGGTTGAAAGGTTTTTATTTTATTTTAATGGAAGTGCTGTTGAGATCATTTCGTTGCATTCCTTTTGTAAGAGTCCTTGAACGGGAAAAATATTAGCAAAAAAAATTGCGTGGTCATCTCACAGATCCACTTGTTTTATTATCATTATACATAAGTGATCTAGTATAGGCAGTGGTTAGATCTTATTATCGAGTGTGTTAGTGACTAACACTAGTGTCAGAGTTTTTAAACCGCCTTAAAGGCCTCTGACATGGTTTTAGGTAACGACCAATGTCAAAGACAGTGACCGGGACCGACGGCTTAACGTGCCCTCCGAAGCACGGATCATCTTACTTATCAGACAATCAGGTGATCAGCCTGCAATGTCCTAACCAAACCAGGACAACAACACAAAGTCGTTGCCCCCGCCGGGAATCGAACCCGCGACCTCCGGGTATGAGCCGAATGCTCTAACCACTACACCACGGAGGCTGTTAGTTAGTCAGTGGTTAGATATATAATATATATGTCCCTTCCACATTGTATATCCTATCCTACTAATATTATAAATGCGAAAGTAAGTATGTATATTTGTTTGTTACCACTTCACGCTTCAACCACTGAACCTATTTAGATGAAATTTAATATGGATAAAGTTTGATTTCCAGAGAAGGACATAAAATAGTTTAAATCCCGAAATTCCCACGAGGAGCGAAGCCCACGGGCACAGCTAGCTACTTATAAATAGACCGGTCAGAAGGTATATTTCCGTTACTGCCATCTGCGCCGCGCCAAATTAATGTATTCCTGTGTTTATTTAGGATCCTCATTGACGACTGACTGCCAATGATATCATTCGAGAATGTATAATTTTAGCCTACTTTGTCGGAATTTAGCAAACCATACCTTATACTGATATACTGACTACCCCATGCTGGTCTGGGAGAAACGAAAAAACTTATAATGTACCAGCTGCTTCTCTTCCCGCGCAGATCGTAAAAGCCGATCGAGGGAATGGGCAAAAATGGGAATCAT
Organism: Acrobasis consociella; assembly: GCA_963555685.1. Lineage (NCBI taxonomy): Eukaryota > Metazoa > Arthropoda > Insecta > Lepidoptera > Pyralidae > Acrobasis > Acrobasis consociella. The sequence continues at coordinate 3,755,438 of OY743107.1, forward strand.
TTCAACAGGCGATGCGGCTAGCAACCCGTCACTGTATTGATTGCTTTTCCATCTTCTCGCCCACCATGACGCTAAAAGTGGCTTTTGAGTCTTGCGGCCCTAGGCTCTGCATAGAGCCGCAAGACCCAAAATGCTCTGTCTGCCCCATTAGGGATAAAGACGTGATAGTATGTATGTATGTACTGACTACCCCGTGACTACTTTAACTGCCTTCGTGGTCCAGTGGTCAAGGCGTTCGCCATGTCAGAGGTTAAGGCTCCTACCCGCGCTAACGACCTTGAAAATACAAAAAAAATAATTTCTCTTTCTGTAAGTGAGATTATCAGAAACCCTCGTACAGCTTTTTAGCTAGTTTCCTTAAGTTACATTAGAACCTCGAAAGTCATTGAAATACAATACGCTGTAGTTTCCTTTGCAAAAAATACTAAAAACTGCCACTTTTGAGTCTTTTTGTAAAGGTTTCTAAAGCGGATAGTATTTCAATGACTTTCGAGGTTCTAATGAAACTTAAGGATACTAGCTAAAAAGTTGTACGAGGGTTTCTGATAATCTCTCTTACAGAAAGAGAAATTAATTTTTTTGTATTTTCAAGGTCGTTAGCGCGGGTAGGAGCCTTAAGGCGGTTCAAAAATTCTGACACTAGTGTTAGTCACTAAAACACACGATAAGAAGAAGAAGGCGTTTGCCTTGTGATCCGGAGGTCATGGGTTCGAAATTACGTATCCCACTGGGAAGCATACTTAGTGAAAAGTTGCTTTCAGTCTGCTTAGGATATTGCAGGCTTGAATCACCTGATTATCCGAAAAGAAAGGAAGAAGACGAAATCGGAATTTTTTTAAACAAATTTGCCAGGTGGTGGTAATTTTGTGTTGAAGTCTGTTTTTAGTTTTGAAAAACTATCTTAGCTCAGATGCTTCTAGAATCCGTAATGACCATCAACGTTTGACGAACCAAAGTTTTTATAAATTCAAATTCGTGATCCTTGCTTCCAAAATGGCGTCGGTTGGCAGGGACTCATTTGCATGTGAGCTGTGATATACTCGTACATGTATATACTTGTATTACTGTTCTAGTATTCAGTTGTGGAGTGGTATTTGCTGGATGAGATATCTAATCAATATTATGCTGAGAGGAGGCCATTTTGATATAGGCACAAACGTTTTAATTTTAATTGCTTAGAACAAATATGTAGCAGTAGCTCTTTGTTTGCACATAAACACATAAATAACCTTAATAATATTTATAAATTTATAATCTATACATATAATAAAACAGAAAAAAAGGTGTGTCTGTACATTAATAGCTGTCAAGCCTGGGCAACATACATAACGATTTCGGAAATCGGTACATCTGATGCAGAACTATAATGGTCCAGGTAAACTATAAGAATTATAAAAAGGACGCCTTAGCAAAAGTTGTTTAGCTTATAAAGTCCACGCGAACGAAGTCACAGCTGTATAATATGCTGAAAGGAGTCATTTATGATATTGGCACATTTTTTTTTAATTTTAAAAGTTGATAACAAGTCTGTAGGTAGCTCTTTATTCGCACAAAAATATATAATTAACATTAATAACATTTAAAAGTCTATAATTAAACTAAAAAATAAATAAAAACTAAATATAATTATTGTTATTGCTAAGAATTGTTTTTGTGATATGTCAAATAAAATAATTTTCTTTCTTTCTATCTTTCGTTAAAAATGTATAAATCACTCAAAATTTATTGTGTAGTAAGTAAGTATGCTTTCCGCTGTCGCTGCTATATCTTTGACCTGGAATTTAAAGATTTATTGAAAAAATACTACATTATATCTTTATTATTTACCATTTTTTTAATTTTCGTTCTAGGTAAATGAAAATAAATGAAAAAAAAAAAACTAAGTAACTTCTGTGCAAGCACAGTAAGTACTTAGTTTTTTCTTTTCTTTTCTTTACTAAAACATTAATAGATATATCATTTATAGCAAAACTTTTTCAAATTCTAATTTTTTCACAATATTTTAGAAAATCCACTTTGATAATACATCAATACCTTATTAAGGTCGAACAAAATATACGGAAACAATCTTAAGAGTGAATTTAGTCCGACAAAATGATCAACTTTCCAAAAGGAACATAATATGTCGAAATATGAAAAATAATTTTTGGTTTACCATACGAACTCGGATCAGCTGATCGGTCAACTCTAATGGATGGGAGGCTACGTATATTTTGTTACACCTTATATAAAACGTGGAAGGAACCTGTAATAAATCGAACCACGGGCTACACTAGATCACTAAATTATGATAATAATAAAACCTTAAAAGGCGCAAATATGTAGATTGTAGACATCGGAGAAAACTACATATTTGAGCCTTTTGGGGTAGAAACTTTTGGTCCGTGGGGTCCTTCCGCCCATAGTTTATTTCATATTATTTCTAAACGTTTATTCGAGGTATCCCGTGACCAAAGGGCTGGTAACTATCTGGCTCAAAGAATCAGCATTGCCATACAACGTGGCAATGCTGCCAGCCTTTTGGCCACGTTGCCGAGGGGTAATATTTTACTGGGACTACATAATTTGTAATTTTAATTTAAATTTTAATAAGTTTGTATAGTTTAAATTTTTGTTAAATATAATAAAATAACAGTAAAAAAAGACGTGTGGCACTCGGGGACTGCCGCGGTAAAGCTATTGCATTAAGGTGGTTCCGTTCGGTCGGTGAATTTTTACAAGGAAGGACGGCAACGTCGCAAACGGACGACGGAGACGAAGCGGCAACCTACATGGTAGGCGGAGTGGGAAGCGTGAGGTTTTTTCGTTACGGAATTTCTGGATTCGGTCCCCGCGCTCAAGGCCCGCGATAGAAGCTATGCAATAGCTTAAAAAAAAAACAAACAAAAAAAATCGACATTCCCATACAAATTGCCCGGGCGGCTGCTCACTTCCAAATGTAAATGCCAATTTTTTTTTGTTTTTTACTGTTATTTTAATTCCATTATGCTATAGTGATCTAGTATAGCCCGTGTTTCACGAGTATGTGTCTTCCACGTTGTCTTCTTCTTATCGTGTGTGTTAGTGACTAACACTAGTGTCAGAGTTTTTAAACCGCCTTAAAGGCCTCTGACATGGTTTTAGGTTATATTAACGTTGTATATACAGCGTTAGTAATCTGCGTCCGTGGTGTAATGGTTAGAGCGTTCGGCTCATACCCGGAGGTCGCGGGTTCGATTCCCGGTGGGGGCAACGACTTTGTGTTGTTGTCCTAGTTTGGTTAGGATATTGCAGGCTGATCACCTGATTGTCTAATAAGTAAGATGATCCGTACTTCGGAGGGCACGTTAAGCCGTCGGTCCCGGTCACTGTCTTTGACAATGGTCGAACGTTACCTAAAAACCATGTCAGAGGCCTTTAAGGCGGTTTAATATACTCTGACACTAGTGTTAGTCGCTAACACACACGATAAGAAGAAAGAAGTAATCTACGACACTACCATTAGACTAGTGTTAATTTTGGACTTTTGACTTTTATTAAATGGATTAAACTAAACACTGCCAATGACAGGTGGTGCTTATACATAAAAATAACCGGCCAAGTGCGAGTCGGACTCGCGCACGATTGGTTTCGAACCATCATCTAAAACTAATCACGTTTGTTGTTTATCAGCCCCCTTAAATATTTATTTTTTTATATTTTTCATATTGGTTGTTACAGCGGCAATAGAAATACATCGTCTGTGAAAATTTTAACTGTCTATCTATCATAATTCTTTAGATACAGCCTGGTGACAGGAGGGACAAAAGAATTTTATTAATAGGTTCCTGCTTTTACCCTTTGGGTACGCACCCCTAAAAAGAAAAAAGAAAAAGGTGGACTTATCCCTTTTTAAGATCCCTTCCATTCAACCGGCCAATAAATGTGGCCACACATTGGTCCACAACCCTATAAAAGCCATCTCCACTCACTAAGACGAAGATCTTTGTCTGACGTAATCTCTTCTTCTTTTCGTGTCGGTGGTACTATTATATTTTGTCACTCCAGTATCGGGCTACATCGATAGCTTTGTCATTTGCGGCCATCAGGTCTTCCCAAGTGCAGGTGTTTGGACACCTAGGACACGTAAGAACGTGCTCCATAGTTTGTGGAGTTACACCACACTGGCAGATGTTTCGCGAATGTAATCTCTAGGACATAGATATAATAAACATTTGGCTGAGGAAACAAGGCACCTCAACAAACATTGTGCTTTACAAATCAAAGTAAATATCTTCCCAAAACCGCACGACTATAAATACAAAGTAACTGTGAGTGAGGGTTTCTATGAAATAACAGCACACTGTCAGGTGCCAAAATTCCTGGAACCAACACCAAAGAAGCCGTTTCTAGTCAAGTTTGCAGAGCATCCTAGGCACCTGAATGATACGAGCGCTCCCTGCATCCGAAATGCACTGCAGTTTATCGGAAAACCGATTCAGGTATTAGACCAGATTGTTGATAACTGAGCGAAGGAGATGATAGATGCTTGTTTTTTTCAAAATGGCTATAACTGTGGTATAGTAATGGTTGACTGAGAGGGAACGCCATATGGCGTTAAGCCCGCCATGTGTTCACTTTTTCTGGGCCAATAAAGTTTAATACTATGCAATTTTTTCAATCTGACTCAAGGCATCTGTCAAAAGTTGCTGGCTGATTTTAATTGATGACAAACGAGACAACAGCTCTGCTGTCTATCTGTCTGTGGTATTGTAACGCTTGAACGAATGGACCGATTTCTATGCGGATTTTAAGTTAAGGTTACACTTTTTAAAAGTGTCTGCCAAACATTGTACACGTGCAACCTGTGGAGCAATTATACCAAAAAAGCCTACAATGCTCTGCGCGTACAGTACAACAACAGCTTCAGAAGTTTGTTGGGACTGCACTGGCGCTGCAGTGCCTCAGGGATGTTTGCAGATCACAGCACAGACAACTTCCAGGCCGTGCTTCGCAAAAGAGTTGCATCCTTGTGGTCACGGGTAAGGAGCAGTACCAACACACTCTTGAAGGTGGTGTCAGAAAGAGTGGACAGTCCAATATGCAAACATTGGTCGTCCTTACATGTCTCAAATAATAACCCACATTTTAAATTTTATTAACATAGTTATTAAGTTTCCTACTAACAAATATGGACCTGTATTGAATACCTGTGCAGTCTGAAATAAACGATTTCATTTCATTTTATTTCATTTAACGTGAAAGCACAGATTACTTATAAGTTACTACGTGAAAGTAAGTTCCCTTGGGGTGGCTTTTAGCTGTTTGATGAAAATCAAGATTCAGCCGTTTAACAGTCATTGGGAGTTAACGCTTGATAGTCAGGGTTTTCCCAAGGAAATAATAGATGTCGCTATGGATATCAAGTCGTATTGGTAGTTCCGCTACTCATCATTAGATAGCGTGCTTGACAGTCAGGTGTGTATTTTAAATTTGCCTAGCAAATACACTTGTCACTGAAATGGACGGAATTGTTAGGTTTTTTGCATCTGAGACTTAACCATGCAACATCTACCGTACAACTGCTAATTCAATGTAAAATTTATACATTTTTAGATAAGGAGTATCTAAAGGCATTTTTAGTCGCCCTTTACGACATCCACAGGAAAAAATAGAGTGGAAGTATTCTAGGCCGGGAGCCACGTAGCCATCTTACCATCATGGCGATATTAAGAACATTTGTTTACCATAACTCCTTCTCTCCCTGATCATAAACATGTATATTCCGACACTCGATCTCTGCATAAATAGAATTTCGGGCCACCGAGTTTTACTTGATAAAGACACTTATATTGATAGGTGTAAAGGTGTATAACTTGAAGTTCCGTAGATACTGAAACTATCTAGATTGTAACAGATACTATAGCAAAAAGTGTCGTTACAACTTTTGGTCTTAATTATTTTCGTCTAGGCCCCTTTCGCAACGCGCGATAAGGAACTTCGTTCCAAATGATGGATGGATTAAAATATGTCTTAACATTAACTTATATCTCAGAAAGTAGGTATACTTCGTTTGCTTAGGTATTTAAATAACTGTAAACCATTTTGACGAAGTGAGTATGTAAGTTATTAGTACTTTATAATTTTCAAAAGTATTGATTTATAAACCATTTTAATAAAAAATAAAAAAATTATTATATAAAAAATATATTGTTTGAATTTATATAAATACCTATCCAAATAGAGTATAGGTAGATATTAAAATTATATCAATAAATAAGCAAAACAATTTTTGGTATGTACATTTGCATTTGCAACAAAATTTTATTTTATTAAATTTTATTTTATTATTTTTAAATTTTAGGACATGTAACAGCTACTGAATAAAATTAAGTTGCTGAATATATTTTAAATTACATTTACTAGTAGGTTTTTCACGATTCTAAAAGATTTTCCTAACCAAGAAGACTATGATTGTTTCTTGCCCCATAAGAAATATTTTAAATAGGTTGTTTCAAATTATATATTTCAAAGATGATCCAGTGTAAAGTGCCATAGAAACTTAACTTTAATATTAATGTTCCTTCAAATTTATTTGCTACCCCAAAGTAGTACGAGAAGTCGTTAGAATACTTAGCTTAGTAAAGGGTACACTCTCTCTTGAATCATCTTAGTTGACCTCTCGTGTCTCCCTTCCATGCATATCTAGGACATAATAAATACTTATAATCCATCAACTGCTTCTTTTCCTGCGCAGGTCTTAAAAAGCTATCAAGGCATTGGACAATAATTCGATATATAAAAAAATATATGCGGACAAATCACAGATTGAGATAGCCCTAAGGTAAGATCGAGAATTGTGAAGATACTAACTCAACGACACTCTTATAACAAATACATATATAGGTCAATCTAAAAAGGATTATTTTTTATCTTGATCTGACCGAGAATCGAACCCAGGACCTCCGGTGTGACAGCGTGGCATGATGACCACACTAGATCACATAGGTCGTCAAATGTCGATGAGACTAGACACCCATTACTGATTTGATTCCTTTTCTCCACTGTTATAATGAAAGTAACCTCTGGGTCTTGCGGTCCCAAGCTTTGTCTGCTTAGAGCCATAAAATCCAAAATGCTCTGTCTGTCCCATTCTGCAGGTCCGAAAGGGATTGTAAAATAGGTGTCTGAGAGAAAAAGGACATCATCTTATGGTTTTATTGATTACCTAAAGCGCGTTGAAACAGAGAACGGAAATTTAAAAAATATGCTTAAATAGTGCGCGTACTATATGACATCTAGTGGCGGCTAATCTATTCACTTATGTACAAGGATACTTTGTAGAATCAAATATGAGAGAACTACGTATTGCAGTGCAAGCCCAATAGATGGCGCTAGTGTTTATTTTATTTTTTTTATTTTTATTCATGGCAACAAACAGTCATGTACAGATTATAACAATTTTAGTAAAAGATGCTTATATGATAGACCTAACAGTGCCAGTTATTTAGGCATTTTAACAATTATTAACTTAATTAATAATCCACTGTAGCAGACGCGAATGAACAGATGTGCCTTACTAGGAAAGAGAAAAACAAAACAATTTTTTTTTTAAGGGTTAACAGTTATAACAGTTAGGATAGTAGAACAGGTAACCTTTAAGATAGTTTTTTATAGGTAAAAAATAAACCTGTATACAAATTGTAGCTAAGTTACTATTCAGAGGAAATAGAGAAACAAAAATGTTTATATGTTTATATCTGTTAAAGGAAAAGTAGTAAATGAGTTTATAAACAAACAAAACTTGTTAAACTATTGCTACAACGACGGCAAATTCTAATTGTTTGTTGTCAAAAATAGTATTCTTAAAAGTATTTAGGGAAATAATAAAAATATCTAAATCGTTGAAATTATTGTTATATTCATTGGTGGAACGACATATAAAGGAATTAGATGTGTTTATTTTACTTAGCTGCGGAGGAACGAAAACTGAAAGTGTATGTAAACGTGAGGGGCGTACCGGCAGACGAACACGGGCGACAAAGTTAATCTTGCCTAGCAGTGCAGAGGAGTCTATAAGGTTGTTTACAATTTTAAAGAGGAATGATATATCAGTCATTTTACGTCTATTGCAGAGCGACAGCAGTCCATATCTATTTAATGACTCATCATATGATTCAGATGGACAATTGTTTCTGTAATTAAGGTTTTTAATAAATTTCTTTTGAACTCTTTCAATTCTATCAACGTCCACTTGAAAACAAGGGTTCCACACCATAGAGCAGTAATCTAAAATAGATCGCACAAATAAAAAATATAAAATTTTAAGTGTTGTAGTTTTATTAAATTCCTTACTAATTCTTAGTATAAACCCAAGTCGTCGAAATGCAGTATTTAGTATGTGTTCATAATGTAGTTTAAAAGACAATTGCGAATCCATTATTATACCTAGATCTCTAACGCTTGTAACTCTTTGTATATTTTTGCCGTTTACATTATAGTCAAAATTTATAATCTATTTCTTACGTGTATAAGTCATTATGTAACATTTATCACTATTTAAAAACAATTGATTTTTAGAACAATACTCACATAATGCTTGCTGAAATTTTTACAGTCGTCAGAATTTCTTATAACTCTAAATATCTTTGTATCATCAGCATACTGTAAATGATGACTGTGCTTAAGTACATGTCCTATATCATTGATATAAAGGGAAAACAGCAAGGGACCGATATGTGAACCTTGTGGCACTCCAGATGGTACTGGTAAAAAGTTGGAAGTGTAACCTTTAATACAAACAGCTTGACTCCGGTTTGTGATATAAGACTGCACCCACCTGAGAAGGCTGCCATGCACACCGATTGCCTCTAGCTTCTGGATAAGCAAATTATGATTGAGTTTATCAAATGCTTTTGAGAAGTCGGTGTACATGACGTCCACCTGCAGGTTTTCCTCCATAGATTGTGCTAGAAAGTCTGTGAATGAAACCATGTTAGTATCTACACTACGGCGTTTAAAGAAACCATGCTGTTGCTCAGATATGTGGTTGCGGACGCAATTCCAAATATTAGCTGTTACTATTTTATCTAAAATTTTTCCTAATATACACGACTTAGAAATTGGTCTAAACTCAATTATTTGATTAGTGTTCTTGTTCTTGGGAATAGGTGTTATTAAACATTTTTTCCATACACTTGGAAATATACCAGAGTTAATGGAGGCAGAGTAAATCATCGTAAGAGGTATGGCTAATTCTGAGGCACATTTAGAAATAAATATAGGATGAACTCCGTCTGATCCAGCACCTTTATGTACATTTACTTGCTGCAATTCCCTAAGAACGATATCAAGGTCAATATTAATAGAATTTATATCAACAGTAGAACTATCTTTGTCGTGTACTTTAAAAACTTGAAGATGAGATTGGTCAGTCGCAGGAGTCACTAAAACTGAATGAAAATACGAGTTAAATGTATCACAAATCTCACTACCACCGGATATAATTTTGCCATTATATAACATTTTTTCCGGTATATCATTACTCATGTTTTTCGATTTTACAAAAGACCAGAAAAATTTTGGGCCCAGCCCATTTTGTTTACCAGGGATAAAGACGTGATAGAATATCGTTTAGTAAATCCATGAATTGACAATCTCTGTGGCCCAGCTCATCAAGCCATGCTGTCCTGGAAATCCCGGGTTTGGTCAGGTCTTTAGCAAATAATATAGATGGCGCTACGGGTATCAAGCCAGTATCAGTAGTTCCGCTAATCATAACTAGATGAAGTAAATGAGTTCCCAGTCTTGGTCATCATGCCACGCTGTCACACCGGAGTCCCTGGGATCCTCGGTCAGGTTCAAATTTACCTGGGCCATGGATGTTTATTTATATGTGTATTTGTTGAAAAAAATAGTATCGATGAGTTAGTATCCTGTAATACAAGTCTGAAACTTATGTTGGAGCTAGCTCAATCTGTTTAATTATTATATTTATTGTCAACCTCCGTGGCGTACTGGTCACCATGCTAGTCCGCCACCCACACCCACAGGTTCCGGGTTCGAGCCCTGGTCCTGGTCAGGGCAGGTTGGAAAATTGCCTTTTTAGAATTGACCTGGGGCTTGGATGTTTATTTATATGTATATTTGTTGAAAAAAATAGTATCAATGAGTTAGTATCCTATAACACAAGTCTCGAACTTACTTCAGGGCTACCTCAATCTGCTATATATTTAATAATTTAGAATGAATACAAAGAGAACAAACTGCAAGGGTGTAATCCTTTAAGGCTAATTTCGTAAACAACACTTTGCCCAGGGCAATGCCCGATGAATCTATAAGGATACCCGAATTAACCTATAACACCATTACCTAAAATGATAATGCATAATACAATGTCCTGCCCTTGTAGTTAAATAGGGTTTGATAGTTTTGAGATCCACATTAATGAGCTTGATGGCCCGATGGGAGTTCGCATTTGTTAGAGGGCTACTAACTCTAATATAATAGCAAGAAAAGAAAATAAATTAATAAAATGTATAAAAATGTAATAAATAAAATAGTTATTATAAATAATTAAGAATTGTAATAATAAATAAGAATGACAAGATAATAAATAAATAAATATATAGGGACAAATTACACTGATTGAGCTAGCCCCAAAGTAAGTTCGAGATTTGTGTTATGGGATACTAACTCAACGATACTATATTTTATAACAAATACATATATAGATAAACATCCAAGACCCAGGACAATTTGAAAAAGGCCACTTTCCTACTTGGCCTGACCGGGAATCGAACCCGGGACCTCTGGGTGGCGGACTAGCATGGTGACCACTACGCCACGGAGGTCCTCCTGTCCGCTTTGCAACGTCCAACAGGTTTCTTGAATGAGTGTAGGATCACACCCTTCCAGGTTCATGTACTTTTTACTAACACTAACCATGTCATTGATGGGTGCATGTAGGCAAATAATAAAGAAATAAATTATATCAGCCTTTTGCTAAACTTATTTTAGTGAAAATATGTTTTGTCTCGTTCTCACTATGTTAAATATTGAAAAGAGAGACAAGGATAAAACATATTTTGTCCTTGTCTCTCTTAGGGTTAAGTTAAAATATGTTTTGTATACATACAAAACTGGACCAATTTTGATATAATTTGGTATGCGGAAGCTGACACCATGGATTACCACATAGGCTTTTTCCGCGGGTAACACCACGGGGCGCAGCTAGTATTTTGATAAAATATAAAGCAATTTCATGTAAATTTTTAAATAAACTATAAAATTTAAACTTAGTTGAAATTTCTGTGCTGTTTTCATTGAGCTATTTAATAAAAACGCTGTATTTTATCAAGCGTGGATTTTAATATACTTAACGAAAATCCATGAATATTTTTTGGTTCGTATAAAGTCCTAAAGTTCAAATTGTTTGCTCATAAATAGCCATAATTTTTGATCGAATACGATTTAGGTACAACATTCCGAACACACGCACATATATATCTGTTGTTTAAAAAAAAAACACTGTTGAGATTCCGGAGATTTGTTCGAAAAATTGAATATTCGCTTTCAGAAAATGTTCGGCAAATATTTTCACCGAGCTTTGTTCCAGGATTCCACTTTATTGTATAGTCATACCATAGCGTACTAGTATTTATTCTGTGCCAAAGCGTATTATTTTTCTTCTTTCAGCGGTTCATGCTCAAAAGGCTTAACAAAAAAAAAACGACGGGTCGCACTCTGGGAGTGCCGGCAGAAGTGAAAACTTGAATATTAACGTTGTGCATTTTTGATATTTTGGAATGGTTAGGGAATAATTTTGCACGAATTGCTTTAATTATCAGTATAAAATATTTCAAATCTTTTCTGAACCACAGTCTGTCACAAATGTCACAAGCATGACCAAATTAATTTTCAACAAAATCATTTTCAAATACACAGCAGTATGGCCACTACACAGACGGTCGAGCCATCAGCTGTCACCATCCATGGATGCGCGTAGCACGCTGTAACATAAACACACACGAACATTCGCGCAAGCGCCCTGCGCCGTCTTACGAATTTACGAATTTTACGAAAACTGCTCAATAGTAAATTTTATGAGTAATCATTGGTCATCCGAATTACGTAAAACCTGTCTCGTTTCGTACCAAAATAAAAGATATGGCTTATTTAGCACCAACAGTCAGTATTGGAATCCTGCATTACTTATGGTCGCTACATTTACATGTTTTAAACAAACTTTAAACATTCTTTCGGTCAGCGCACACCGCCCTGTACTTAAACATTATGGTAATACAGAACTTCGGAACCACGCTTTTAGTTTCACGGGAACTTAGCTGACCTTTCTTCAACTTCTCGAAAGCAAATAACTTTGCATATTATTTAAATGTTGTCAGTTTCCTGCTAAATACTCGGCATTTAAACTTTTGGTTATTTATATGAATGAATATTGGATCGTTTGTTAGTTTTTTCCTGAAAACTGCTCAATAGTAAATTTTATGAGTAATCATTGGTCATCCGAATTACGTAAAACCAGACTCGTTTCGTACCAAAATAAAAGATATGTCTTATTTAGGACCAACAGACAGTATTGGAATCCGGCATTACTTATGGCGGCTACATTTACATGTGTTCAACAAACTTTAAACATTCTTTCGGTCAGCGCACACCGCCCTGTACTTAAACATTATGGTAATACAGAACTTCGGAACCGCGCTTTTAGTTTCACGGGAACTTAGCTGACCTTTCTTCAACTTCTCGAAAGCAAATAACTTTGCATATTATCTAAATGTTGTCAGTTTACTGCTAAATACTCGGCATTTAAACTTTTGGTTATTTATATGGATGAATATTGGATCGTTTGTTACTTTTTTCCTGAAAACTGCTCAATAGTAAATTTTATGAGTAATCATCGGTCATCCGAATTACGTAAAACCAGACTCGTTTCGTACCAAAATAAAAGATATGTCTTATTTAGCACCAACAGACAGTATTGGAATCCGGCATTACTTATGGCGGCTACATTTACATGTGTTCAACAAACTTTAAACATTCTTTCGGTCAGCGCACACCGCCCTGTACTTAAACATTATGGTAATACGGAACTTCGGAACCGCGCTTTTAGTTTCACGGGAACTTAGCTGACCTTTCTTCAACTTCTCGAAAGCAAATAACTTTGCATATTATCTAAATGTTGACGGTGTACTGCTAAATACTCGGCATTTAAACTTTTGGTTTTGGATATGAATGCTTATTGATACGTTTTTTTTTCTTCTGAAAACTACTTAATTTACTCACTGGCCATTGTTATTATGAATTACTGCTTTCTTTTATTACATGAAGGCTACATTTACATGTGTTAAACCAACTTTAAACATCCTTCGGTCAGCGCACACCTTATGGTAATGCGTTGTTGCGTGTGGTCATAAAAAAAACTTGAACCTAACTTCCCTTCTGCCTTCACAGATGTTCCGGGTGGGTATAAATTTATTGCGTGACAATTGAAGATAAACAGTTAAAAATAACTGTTACTGTTATTCCTAAAAATATTATGCCTAAACACTATTAGTCTTATAGTTATTATGCCTATGGAGATTATGCGAATTAACCTTATGCCAAACAAATTAGCCTAAAAGGGAATTATGCTAAAATAACCCAAAGTATGCCAAAAAACAATTATGCCTAAAAACTATTATGGCAAAATATTTTATGACAAAACCGTATGCCAAAAAACAATTAGAACAAAACAAATTATGCAAAATAAAGGGACTCCGATAGATATCAATTTCCCTCTTTCTTTCTGGTACCTATTTTACAACCGTATACAGCATATGTGATTTCTCAAGTCAAATCGAACAAATCTTCGCTGCAATATACTGTTTGCATACTAACGAATAGATTTAAATGTGTGTCAGTATGTTGAACGGCTGCCAAATTCATTTGCTTGCGGCGCGCCCTGCGAACTGAGCCTTGGCAAGCCCTTGGTATCTGTAAAGTGTCTTAGGGCTCTTACAGATGAGCGACACTATGCCCGCTACAACTGTCGGCGATGGTCGGTGACCGCGTGATACTTCTCTGTCGCGCGACAGTTTGTGACAGACAGATGCTCGTGAAGTGCTAGCTCGTTGAGGTGGCAGTGAGCAAGACACAGCGACGATCCGATGGCGGATGGGGCGAAAAGGTTCTCGAATGGCGACCGCGTACTGGCAAGCAAAGCGTAGGACACGCACCCATAAGGCGCAGATACGACCTGACCAAGGTCGCTAGAAATCGCTGGATGCAGGCCGCTCTTAATCGGTCATTTTGGAAATCTTTGGAAGAGGCCTATGTCCAGCAGTGGACGTTATGCGGCTGACATGATGGTCATGATGAATGCTCGTGAGTCGCGATACAGAGACACGCCGACAGGCGGACATATACTATCGCTCGTGTGTAAGAGTACCTTAGTGGTTTCTAATGTCACGTTAGGTCACTAGTCGGCATATATGTCACTTCATAGTAACAAGGGGTTGACTTAAAACACCGAGTACGTACTAGTGAAACTCAACAGCAAACTCAAACTCAAACTCAAAATTATTTATTGCGACACTGTGTTTTAGGATGGTACATTACATAATATGGTAATGTCTCGCTTTTCAGGTGATCTTTTGTTTGTAAACTCTTTTGTACACAATATTATAGGAGCAAACTATTAATATAAAACGTAGGAGCGACAAATCGTACCACGGGCTATACTAGATCACTATAGTATAGTGTAAATAAAATAAAGGTCAAAACACCAAAAGAAAATTAGATGTTCCCATACAAAATAACTGGGCGGCTTTGTTTTTATTTTATTTTATTTTATTTTATTTATACTAACATATTACAAAAATAGATACAACAGAACATTAGAAAACATTTACATAAACCACTGAGGTTTGTAGTGAAATGTTTAGAAGTTTTTCTACGTACAATGTAAATTCTAAAACACAATCATACCTTGTTTCACACTTTTGTATGGAAGTGTCGATTTTTGTTTTGTTTTTGACTTTTATTCTAATTTCATTATACTATAGAGACTAGTATGGCCCGTGGTTTGATTCATTACTGGCATGTCCCTTCCACGTTGTATATCATTTGTACAAGGGCGAGCTTACGAAAATGAAAATGGTAATCAGATGCAAAATCGCGTGAGACACTATTTTAAGCCAGATTTTGGGAGGATTGAGTTGGGAATAGTACCAAAAGTTAAAGAATTGATCGAAACTACAAGCATACATACAAGGGCATACTTCCTTTTATATGTCGGTGATCAAGACACGTGTGTTTTTACGGTTTTGGCCTAAAATATGATCACACTTGCTTAGTCGCTTTTTATGACATCACAGGCTGTGAATTTCTTTGAATTCTTTGCTGAGTAACACTTTTGTACGTAAGTACTAGCACAGGTATGGCACTTCATACAAACTGAGCAACAAATATACCTAGTACTACTACAAACAAAACAATATGTCTGTGCACGTGTCAAATGTGTGAGTTAAACAATTAGGGTCGCCACCACAGAATTTGTTGCGTTGCTTACCTGTTTTTATCACTTGGAAATCTATAAAATGTTCGTTCTTTATTGTTTTCCGTGGATAAATTATGATAATATGCGCAGTTTCTCACCAATATGATTCAATAATCCTAACGTAACTCGCGTAACGTTACCGTGCGACTAGTAAAAACCCTGTTTTATAGGTTACAGGACTGGCCAATGAAGCTCACAATCGGGGGAGGTGTTGCGGGGACGCCAGATTGCGGGCGACAGTGCGAGTTTCTGTTCTGTATGTAATACTATAATTATTTCTGTGGTACTAAACTTATTCTGTGCTTGTAGGTACCTATTTGTCGTATAAATCAGAACATTCCGTTCTCTTATCTCTGCGTTCAATGCAATTCTTGTGATCCATCTGAATTGATTTACGTTACACAAACCACGGCTCCGATTCTATAGCATTTCACATCAACGTGCTTGGATTCACTCCCTTAGCACTTATTTACATAGTGTAAGCATTTGTTATAAATAAAGCTTGATGAAAGGCAGTCTTCAATCTTAGTTTGAATGCAGATTTCCATCTTGTTTAGTAATTTCTGTACCTACTGATTCCGAGCGTGACGACCTCCGTGGCGTAATGGTCAATACGCTAAACCGCTGATCCGGAGGGCCTGGGTTCGATTCTCAACCAGGACAAGTTGGAGAGTGCCCTTTTTCAAATCGTCCTGGGTCTTGGATGTTTAACTATGTATGTATTTGTTATAAAATATAGTATCGTTGAGTTAGTATCTCATGACACAAGTCTCGAACTTACTTTGGGGCTAGCTCAATCAGTGTAATTTGTCCCTGTATATTTATTTACTGATTGTTTTTTTTAAGTCCATTCATTTAACTAAGGAAATACATAATTATAAATAATTAAAATAATGCCTATAAATTAATTCTGCTCTAAACTGGCTCGTATTTGTTGTATAAATTAGAACTCTTCGTCCCCTTATCCATTTTCTTTGTTATCCATCTGACTTGATTTACGTTACACAATCCAGGGCTCTTCCATTGCATTCCACATCGACGTGACTGGATTCAGGGGTCCCGTACCTTAGCTCGACTTCACATAATATTAGCTCTACTGTTGTATTCGTTTACGTGCAAAATGAAAGGCTTAATTTAAAAACAAAGTACTTACCAGGTCTCTTAGACCTTGTTTTAGTAACTGCCTTAAATTCGTTAAATAAATCAAGTCTCACCATCCCTTTATCCCCGCGTTCAATGCATGCGTCTATTTCGATGTGACTGGATTCAGTACCTTAGCTCGACTTCACATAATGTTAGCATTTGTTATAAGTTTTGTATTTAGTTCAAAAGCTTAGTTTCCATTTTGTTTAGTAAGATTAGTACCTTTTGTTTGCAAAGACTATTACTTTTATATTATTTTTGGGTCTTGAGATTAACAAACAAGATAGATTAGAAGAATTTAATTGACATGAAATATCACTATTGTAATTGTTCAAATATGTCAAATTGAATGCTAAAATGAAACTGTACAACAAGGCAGTAACAAGAAGTTCTCTTAGACCTTGCTTTAGTAAGTTCCTCATATTTGTTGTATAAATCAGGTCTCACCGTCCCTTTATCCCCGCATTCAATGCAGGCCTCTACGTTACACAATCCATGGCTCTTCTATTGCATTCCACATCGACTTGACTAGTTTTAGTACCTTAGCTTTACTTCACATAATGTTAGCATTTGTTATAAAGTTAAAAACTTAGGTTCCATTTTATTTAGTATGATTAGTACCTACTTATTACAAAGACTATTATTATTATTGTTGCGTCTTCCGACTTATAAACAAGATAGATTAGAAGTATTGACTTTTCATGACTTTAGCTCTCCTATTGTAATAATTTAAATATGTGAAATTAAATGCAAAAATTGCAAAAAAAATGTGCAAAAAGGTTACTCGTTTAGTTACTAGTTAGTAAATGCCTTGTATTTGTTGTATAAATCAGGTCTCACCGTCCCTTATCCCCTCGTTCAACGCAGGCGTCTATCTTCTTTGTTATCCGTCCGACTTGATTTACGTTACACAATCCACGGCTCTTCTATTGCATTCCACATCGACGTGACTGGAATTAGTACCTTAGCTCGACTTCACATAATGTTAGCATTTGTTATAAAGTTTTATAGATAGTTTCCATTTTGTTTAGTAAGACTTATCCCTATACATTTATTTATTTATTCTTTATTTATTTATTATTTTTTTATTTATTCTTATTACAAAGACTATTAGAATATTTAATATATTTGTAGCGTCTTAAAATTTACAAACAAGATAGAACGGATTTATGTTACGAGAATTGTAGATTTACTATTGTATTTCGTTTTAAAATGCTAAATTATACCTTGTTTTCGTTACAGCCTTGTATTGGTCGTAAAAACAAAAAATTCCGTTTCCTTCGCGTTTAATCCGTCTGACTTGATTTACGTTACATAATCCACGGCTCTTGTATTACATTCCACATCGACGTGACTGGATTTAGTACCTTAGCTCGACTTCACATAATATTAGCTCTACTATTGCAACGTGCAAAATTAAACGTTTTAAATTTTTTTTAAATGTGCTTAACAACAACTTAAGTAACAAAAACCAGGTCTCTTAGACCTTGCTTTAGTAAGTGCCTCATATTTGTTGTATAAATCAGGTTTCACCGTCCCTTTATCCCCGCATTCAATGCAGGCCTCTACGTTATACAATCCACGGCTCTTCTATTGCATTCCACATCGACTTGACTAGTTTTAGTACCTTAGCTTTACTTCACCTAACCCTTCAAACGTCGTCATAGCAGACACAATAGTAAAACAATACATCAGACGCCCGCTCCGGGCGTCCGACATTTAAAGGGCTAATGTTAGCATTTGTTATAAAGTTAAAAACTTAGCGTCCATTTTATTTAGTATGATTAGTACCTACTTATTACAAAGACTATTATTATTATTGTTGCGTCTTGAGACTTATAAACAAAATAGATTAGAAGTATTTACTTTTCAAAACTTTAGCTCTACTATTGTAATAATTTAAATATGTAAAATTAAAAGCAAAAATGCAAAAAAATGTACAAAAAGGTTACTCGTTTAGTTACTAGTTAGTAACTGCCTCGAATTTGTTGTATAAATCAGGTCTCACCGTCCCTTATCCCCTCGTTCAATGCAGGCGTCTATCTTCTTTGTTATCCGTCCGACTTGATTTACGTTACACAATCCACGGCTCTTCTATTGCATTCCACATCGACGTGACTGGATTTAGTACCTTAGCTCGACTTCACATAATATTAGCTCTACTATTGCAACGTGCAAAATTAAACGTTTTAAATTTTTTTTAAATGTGCTTAACAACAACTTAAGTAACAAAAACCAGGTCTCTTAGACCTTGCTTTAGTAAGTGCCTCATATTTGTTGTATAAATCAGGTTTCACCGTCCCTTTATCCCCGCATTCAATGCAGGCCTCTACGTTATACAATCCACGGCTCTTCTATTGCATTCCACATCGACTTGACTAGTTTTAGTACCTTAGCTTTACTTCACCTAATGTTAGCATTTGTTATAAAGTTAAAAACTTAGGTTCCATTTTATTTAGTATGATTAGTACCTACTTATTACAAAGACTATTATTATTATTGTTGCGTCTTGAGACTTATAAACAAAATAGATTAGAAGTATTGACTTTTCATGACTTTAGCTCTCCTATTGTAATAATTTAAATATGTAAAATTAAATGCAAAAATTGCAAAAAAAATGTGCAAAAAGGTTACTCGTTTAGTTACTAGTTAGTAAATGCCTTGTATTTGTTGCATAAATCAGGTCTCACCCTCCCTTATCCCCTCGTTCAATGCATGCGTCTATCTTCTTTGTTACCCGTCCGACTTGATTTACGTTACACAATCCACGGCTTCTCTATTGCATTCCACATCGACGTGACTGGATTCAGTACGTTAGCTTTACTTCAGATAATGTTAGCATTTGTTATAAAGTTTTATACTTGGTTTTAAAGCTTGGTCACATTTTGTTTAGTAAAATTCGTACCTTCTTATTGTGAAGATTAGAATATTAAATTTTATTTAGCATTTCAAGATTTACAAACAAGATAGATAGACGGATTTATGTTACAAGAATTGTAGATTTACTATTATATTCGTTTAAAAAATGCTAAATTATAACTTGTTTTCGTTACAGCCTTGTATTCGTCGTAAAAACAAAAAATTCCGTTCTCTTAGCTTGATTTACGTTACACAATCTACGGCTCTTCTATTGCATTCCACATCGACGTGACTGGATTCAGTACCTTAGCTCGACTTCACATAATGTTAGCATTTGTTAAAAAGTTTTATAGATAGTTTCCATTTAAAGACTTGTCCCTATACATTTATTTATTTATTCTTTATTTATTCATTTATTTTTTATTTTAATTAATTATTTTTATAACAAAGACTATTAGAATATTAAATATATTTATAGCGTCTTAAAATTTACAAACTGAGATAGATAGAAGGATTTATGTTACAATAATTGTAGATTTACTATTGTATTCGTTTTTAAAATGCAAAATCAGACCTTGTATTCATTGCAGCCTTGTATTAGTCGTAAAAACAGAAAATTCCGTTCCCTTTGCGTGTAATCCGTCCGACTTGATTTACGTTACACAATCCACGGCTCTTCTATTGCATTCCACATCGACGTGACTGGATTCAGTGCTTTGGCTCTAATTTACATAATGTTTACATTTGTTATAAAACTCTACGATTAAAAAATTGTTGGGTACCTACTTAATTAAAACAAGCTTATAAACATCAATGAGACCTCTCAGTCCCGCCTGGCCAACGAGGAGAGTGTAGGCCAAGTCCTCTGGCTGCTCTAGCCAAGTATGGCTCTGGTAGTACAGAGAGGGTCGCGCTCCTGCAGTGGAGACAAAAAGACCTGATAAATAACACAGATTGAGCTAGCCCCAAAGTAATTGCAAGACTTGTGTTATGGGATACTTACTCAACAATACTATATTTTATAACGATTAACGAATAAATATATAGATAAACATCCAAGACCAGGGACAATTTGAAAAAGGCCACTTTCACTTGTAACTTGCTCTGCTCAGGGATAGAGCCCGGAACTTCTGGGTGGCGGACTAGCATGGTGACTACTCCACGGAGGTCGCCAATGATGATGATCTAGTATAGCCCATGGTTCGATTGATTAAAGTGGTCTTTTCCACGTTTTTAGGGTTCCGTAGTAAACAAGGAACCCTTATAGTTTCGCCATGTCTGTCTGTCTGTCTGTCTGTCTGTCTGTCCGTCCACGGTCCTACTCAGAAACTAAAAGCACTAGAAAGCTGTAATTTGGCATGGATATGTATATTAATTATGGCGAAAAAGTCGTAAAATAAAATCTGGAAAAATATTTTTTTTAGGTTAGCTGCCATACAAGTAAAGAGGGAGTCAATGTTTTTTTTTGTCGACAAACACATTGTGTGGGGTATCGTTGAGTAGGTCTTTCAAAAATAATGTAAGCTTGTCAACAACATTTTTCGATTTAGGGATCCGTTTCTGAAATATTTGAGTTTAAATTGCAAATTTTTGTTGGAGGCACGTGTCCCCCCCCCCCTCTATCTGCTAAACGGTTATATATGGCCACGTGAAAAAACTCACAGCTATAGTATAACTATATAATGTAGTTTTAAGGAAAACTATCAGAACTAAGTAGGGTATACAAATTAAAAAGTTATAGACGATCAACTTATAAAATGTACTGGGAAAAAGAAAATTTTATACAAATTCAATAGATAATTAGTTTTTAAACGTTTTTTGTGGCATTAACGTTGGCATTCGCAACTACGGAACCCTACACTGTGCGTGGCCCGACACGCACTTGGCCAATTTTTTTATTTATTAAAAAAAAAATTAACTTAACTTCCGCCCATAGTTTATTTAATATTATTTCTAAACGTTTATTCGAGGTATTCCATGACCAAAGGGCTGGTAACTATCTGGCTCAAAGAATCAGCATTGCCATACAACGTGGCAATGCTGCCAGCCTTTTGGCCACGTTGCCGAGGGGTAATATTTTAGTGGGACTACATAATTTGTAATTTTTAGTTATAATTTTAGTTTTAATTTAAATTTTAATAAGTTTGTATAGTTTGAATTTCCACGTTGTATATGCAAATCTCACCAATCAAACCTCTCTGCATTCTTCCAGCTCTTTGACAGATGTCCCTTCTAATATCGGCTATAGCCGCGACGTATTTGACCTGCTATGATTGCATGCCCGGGTTAGGTACCTCCCCTTGGCATTTGTCCAGGGAATTTTTGTGGACATACGAACTTTGAGATTTCGCGATTTATTGTAGTTTTTGCTGCGTACACTACTTCTTTGAACTGAGGTTTTATCGTCGTATGTTTTCGTGTAAGCGGTTTTCCTTTATAAGCTAGCGGTTTGATATTGTATTTGTAGGTTCCTAGTATTATGTGTTCGTAAAGTTCTTCTTTGAAAGAAGAATAGTAATACTGCCTGATGTGGAATATGTAGCAAATAAAGGTCACCTTGATCTCTGTCAGTCAGTAGATTAACAATTTGCAAAAATTTTAGTATTTTTTAATAACGTTTTTGTTTTTTTATAACCCACGACAAAACAGTGGTTAACATAAGTTTAACATAAATGTAAATCTGTCTGTCTTTCTATGGAATCGTAGCGTTTAACGGAAAGTAAAAGCAAGTTTCCTAACGGTAGTTCTGAGGGTCTGAGATGCTATTTTTCAAACGCGGAGTCACTAAACGAACGATTTTTTGTATGGAAAAACCATTTGTTTAGGTGACTCCGCGTTTCAAAAATAGCACTTCTGGACGCGTTTCGTGCGTCGTCAACTTTTTGTAAACAAGTAAATTAGTCGCGATTCGGGCGTTCATCAAAATTTAAAAAAAATATTAAAACGCACGAAACGCGCCCAGACCGTTCTGAGCTATGTCTGATGAGAATCGGTTCAGCCATTTAAAAGTTATTGGGGATTAACGCTTCAAAGTCGGGGTTTTTGTAGTTTGTCTGGCAAATAATAAGTGGCACTACAGATATAAGTTCTACTATTTAGTTCCACCGCTTATCATTAGATGGCGTTTACATATGAAACTTTGAAAGTCGGGGTTCTTTTATTTTGCCTGGAAAATAAAATTGTTATAGATTCTGATAACAAGATTTCAACATTAAATTAATATTATAATTATAACTAGCTTTTCGGGCGCTGCGCGGGCTGCAAGCAGCCCGCGGTTTTTCGTGCGGCTGTTGAGGTAGGCTAAAAAATGTTTCCAGTTTAGAAAATGGGTAAAAACTGCAGTCAGTAAAGGAAACATCAAAATATGTGTGGAGGCGGCCATCTTGGATCCAAAATCTGAATCCAGTTTCGAGTTCCACGGTGTGCTTTACCCCCACATGCAAAATTTCAGACCCCTACGAAGTCCCAGTGAGACGTTATGAACGAAAAAAGTGAAATTTTATTTAATTAAATAATTTGAACCCACGACCTCTTAACACCCAAGGCACTGGACCCTAGAGGTAATCCGTAAGTATTTGATAGTTTGATTGGCTGAGTCAGACAAAGCCTATATACCTATTTACAATAAGCACAGCTTGATTTTGGAACTCTAGTTATATTTA
The DNA here is from genome assembly GCA_963555685.1 of Acrobasis consociella. NCBI lineage: Eukaryota > Metazoa > Arthropoda > Insecta > Lepidoptera > Pyralidae > Acrobasis > Acrobasis consociella. Next base: position 3,778,619 of record OY743107.1, read on the forward strand.
AAAGAAAATTTTAAAAGTTTTTACTAAAGTTATATTTTATGACGTAAGTACCTACTTAAGTTATAAAATATTACTTTAGTTAAAACTATGTATCTACCAACATTGCATTTCTTTTTTGTGTCACATAATTTTGTCTGTTTATCCATATATAGTAAAATGATATTAGCAATAAGTCCGCCATTTGTCACAAGTATACTTGTACTGTAGAACAGTAAAGATTGATAAAATAAAATAAATATTATATATATAAATAATTAATATTGACTTACAACTTGTCTACAACCGAAAAGCTCTCTAAAAACGAAAACCATTGCAGAAATTCCTAAAGAAATAAAATACGTGTTCTCAGCTTTTAAAACAAGTTCATGTAAACACTCGCAAGCAAACACTACGAATTTATATCAAAGATGTTCTTTTTAATCTTTATGTCAATAGCATGTTGAAAGGGCATATGTGTGTGAGGGTCACCTTTTGAAGGGTTCAAGTCTGGCATTTGATACAGCTACTTTAAAATGACCCTCGTAATGTTTTAAACATAAATAAGTATCATATTTAATTGGGATTTGGGAATCTTTGCCTACTTTTTAACCGACTTTAAAATAGGAGGGGTGATCAATTAATTGGAACGATTAACCCTAGAAATTAAGAGTCCCTTTACCCTAGACCAAAATACAAATTTCCGTACAAACGTAGTCTACGTTTTATTTCGAAACGACATGCCCGATTTTGTAATTTCAAAGGTATTGCAATTATCTAGGGTAATAACTGGTTTCCGACTGTAAAAATATGAACTTGAAATAGAATATAGTGTGTCATATCATTTATGACCATCAGTATGGAAAACTTCTAATCATTATATTTTCTTTCCAGTTCATAATTTTACTGTAGGAACCAGTTATTACCCTACTTTAAAATTACTAATTTTTACCGAAATCTGGCATGTGGTTTCAAAATTAAACGTAGACTTCGTTTGCATGGAGAAGTCTAGGGTAAGGGGACTCTTAAGTCTTTCCGCCAATACTGTACAGTGCTGCTTCACACCAATTGGATAGATGACTAGGTCAAAAATGAATAATTCGATACAGTTCATAAAACGTTAGGCCATATAACCAGGCCGGTTTTGACATTACATGTCATAGGACATCGAAACAGAGGGAGACCAAAAAAACGTTAGATGGACTGTGTAAAGGAGGATATGAGTAGGAAGGGGGTGACGGACGGGTTGACTGGAGATAGATCAAAGTGGAAGGAACTCACATGCTGTGCCGACCCCTCATAAAAAGTGGGACAAGGATAAGGCAGAAGAAGACAGTTCATAATACGTCACATAATAGTGTCACTTTTCATTGATAATATCCATTTTCAACATGATCTTAGATTTTTTAACAAAAAACTGATATTAAGGACGCTATTTCCGTACCCAAAGGTTAGAAACGGGACTTTATTACTAAGACTCCACTGTCAATTAGGCAGTCTGTCCGTCTGTCCGTCTGCCGTCACCAGGCTGTATCTCATGCATGAACCGTGATAGCTAGACAATTGAAATTTTCACATTACGATATATTTCTGGTGCTGCTTTATCAAAGTGTACTTAAGGCCATACCCAAATTTTCCAGGTTCCAGTGGCGCCGCCATTTAAAATAAATCATTTAAAAGGAAACGGAGATATCATTTAAAATTGTGTCTTGGTCAAGTTCTAGATACCCATTCAAAGTATTTTTTAAACTACTTTTTGTAGTTTAAAGTGAGAACGTGAAGCTTTTCTACGCACATTTGCGAAAATCGGCCACTTTTAGCTAATGTGCGTAGAAAAGCTTCACGTTCGCACTTTAAATTATAAACAGTATTTCATAAAATAGTTTTAAGGGTTATCTAGGGCTTGACCAAGACACAATTTTGAATGATATCTCCGTTTCCTTTTAAATGATTTATTTTAAGTGGCGGCGCCACTGGACCCCGGAAAATTTGGGTATGGCCTTAAAACAGAAAAATAATTGAGTGGGGCTCCCATACAACAAATGTGATTATTTATATAGATGATGCAATTCGTCGTGTGCGAGTCCAACTCGTACTTGGCCGACTATAGTTTGCTACTGTAAACAAACAAAACATAGCGTTTACGCATAAATATTCCGCCAACGTAAACGCACGCGTTCGCGTATTTTTACGACTTCCAACGGGCTTTCGAGTCGTAAACAAAATGCAAGCGGAAATAGGAAAAACGATCGATGTCACCTGAAAAACAGTAAAATACACCCTCATTATGTAAACAATAGCGATATTTAACATTTAAACAGCATACATTGCTTGTTCTGCTTTGGGATTCCGAGTTTTCGTAAAGCAAATAATGCAATGTTTACTTGAAAATGGAAATGGTCTTAACTATGGTGTCACGCAGTGATTTTGTGAAATACTTTTGTTATTGGCATTGTGTCACGATATGCGATGACAGGGAACTTTGTTTTGTACCTATTGGAAGTTGTTTGGAAACAACAATATGTCTGTTTAAATATACTTCGTAGATACTATGTCTGTGCTTTAAAAATGGGTTTAAAATATACAACGTGGCAGGGTCATAAACGTAATAAATCGAACCACGGGGTATACCAAATCAATATCTTCTTTATATATAAAAATTACGTGTCACGTTGTTTGTCCGCGATGGACTCCTAAACTACTGAACCGATTTAAATTTGATTTGCACACCGTGTGCAATTTGATCCAACTTGAAAGATAGGATAGCTTACATCTCAATTTATAGTCGCAATATTATTTTATTGCACTGGACTGATACAGATACGATACGCCGAAGTCATAAAGTCCACGCGACGGAAGTCGCGTGCATCAGCTAGTTGTATCATCATCATCATCATCATTTCAGCTGCATAAGGTCCACTGCTGGACATAGGCCTCTCCCAAAGATTTCCAAAATGACCGATCAAGAGCGGCCTGCATCCAGCGCTTTCCAGCGACCCTGGTCAGGTCATCTGACTGCCTTGTAGGTGGGTGCCCTACGCTTCGCTTGCCAGTACGCGGTCGCCATTCAAGAACCTTTTTGCCACATCGGCCATCGGTTCGTCGCGCTATGTGTCCCGCCCACTGCCACTTCAATGAGCTAATCCGCTGGGCTATCTCAGTGACTTTTGTTCTCCTACGGATTTCCTCATTTCTTATTCGATCACGTAATAGTAGTAGTAGTAGCTTGTAGTATAATAAAATTAAAATAACAGTAAAAGAATAGGAAAAAAATTGGCATTTCCGTACTAAAATTTTGGTCGAAATTATTTTCGGTTTTTTGACCATTATCCTATAGTCTATTACGATCTATTACGAGTATGTCTTTTCAACGTTGTAAAAAATGTTAAGACTTGAATTAAATTACTTCTTAAGGTTGAGCTAGTCGCGGACTCGAACTCACAAGGTGGGCGTGGCCTAAAGCATGTTGTTTCATCTAACATTGTGGCGGGCGAAAGCAGTGTGGTGAAACGGAGCGACAAATTATGGTAAATCGAGCGCGTAAAACAATACGTAAAGTCATTTGGGAAAAGGGATTATAAGCAAAAACTACTGTATTAATCAATTACAAATAAAGGTTATTATAATCTTCGATAATTAAGCTGTGTCGGTACGGTCTTTGTTTTGGAGATTTTACACTTCTTATATTACTTATTTACGCCGAAACTTTTTGTTTTTCGGCAAGAAAAACGAATCTTTGATGGTTCATAACTTTTTAATGACTTTTTATTTTACTATTGTTTATCCATACCGACAACATTTATAATGAGATAAAACGATATCATGCTAAACTTTCGATGTACAATGTCAAACAGTGGAGGAAATCCCCTCCGCAATTTGTATAGAAAAAGTATCGACTATAGCTCAACCTTAAAGCAAGAAGCTAACCAATTTTTGCACAATCGCAGTAAATCAAGTCAACATAATTCCTAACAATAGTCAGAGATCCGATGCCTATTGTAGACGGGGGATTGTGGACAACAAAGGAATCGGAAATCAAAATCACGTAAGCTGATTGGGGATTCTACCATGTCTAATATGAACTTAGGAACAGGCCCAGGCCTTTCTGAGATACTTTCGTATCAATAGATATTATTATGTTAATAACTTCTCTAAACGTAGTTAATTAGCTATCCTACAAAGAATAAATTTGTGTGTGTGTATAAGTTCTTACAAAATATTAAGGGTTAATTAAGCATAAGCATTTATGTCAAAATATGAAAAATATTACTTTACTTGCCATACAAACTCGGATCAGCTAATCGGTCAACTTGTATGGGAGGCAAAAATTACTTTTCTTATTTCGATACGTGTTTCTTGGGAAAATTTGTTAGTATCATGAACTGAACTCACCCTTAAAATAGTTTCAGTATATTTTGTTAGACCTTATATAAAATGTTAAGACTTGAATTACATTACTTCTTCAATCAAAAATCCAACCAGTTTTTCCACAATCGCAGTAAATCAAGTCAACATAATTCCTAACAATAGTCAGAGATCCGATGCCTATTGTAGACGGGGGATTGTGGACAACAAAGGAATCGGAAATCAAAATCACGTAAGCTGATTGGGGATTCTACCATGTCTAATATTAACTTAAGAACAGGCGCTTCTTAGATACTTTCGTATCAATAGATATTAATATCTTAATGGCTTCTCTAAACGTAGTATATTGCTATCCTACAAAGAATAAATTTGTGTGTGTGTGTATAAGTTCTTACAAAATATACTGAAACTATTTTAAGGGTGAATTCAAGCCGTGATAGTGAATAACTTACCCAAAGGAACATATGTCAAAACATGAAAAATATTATGTTGGTTTCCATACAAACTTGGATTAGCTGATCGGTCAACTTGTATGGGAGGCAAAAAATTACTTTTCATATGTCGATACGCGTTCCTTGGGGAAATTTGGTAGTATCATGAACTGAACTCACTGTTAAAAGAGTTTCAGTATATTTTGTTAGACCTTATATAAAATGTTAAGACATGAATTAGATTACTTCTTCAATCAAAAATCCAACCAATTTTTCCACAATCGCAGTAAATCAAGTCAACATAATTCCTAACAATAGTCAGAGATCCGAGGCCTATTGTAGACGGGGGATTGTGGACAACAAAGGAATCGGAAATCAAAATCACGTAAGCTGATTGGGGATTCTACCATGTCTAATATTAACTTAGGAACAAGCATTTCTGAGATGTTCCCGTATCGATTGATATATCAAAGGCTTCCTATTTACCCTTTCACCGTATTTAGTCCAATACCACAGTTTTTTATGCCATTTGTGGTCCCATCCAAGTGCGGACCACGCCCAGTGTTACTTGACTTGCGAAAGCATTAATAATGGGTACTCCCAAGGAGCCACCGAGCTCAAAGCTCAAGTAATAAATAAGTTTTACAAATTACATAGTTACTTAAGAGACAATAATGTCGCAATAATTGGTTATAATATAGCTGGACATACAAAGAAGGCGACTTAAGAAATACAAGCTAAACAAAGCTCATAAACATCAATGAGACCTCTGCAACCCGTCTGGCCGGCGAGGAGAGTGTAGGTAAAAACCTCTGACAACTCTGGCCAAGTATGACTCTAGGAGCGATATATATAAGTGCTCCTGCAGTGAAGATAAAAGGACCTGATGATGGTAATAGCTTTACATATTGTACGAGTATTTAAACCTAATCTTTATTTCACATAATATTTAAAAAACATAAATTTTTAACATAACCATTTCAGCAGAATTTTTTCACATAGTTTTGTTCAACATTACTATTCATACAGATAAATTTATTTAAAAGATGTTATGACATGTCATCTTTCAAATACTAACATTGCTCTCGATAATTAATAAATATACAACGTGGTAGGGACTTACCTGTAGTTATTCAAGCTACGGGCTATACTAGATCACTATAATAGAATAATGATAATAAATTTACACTCAAAAAAAAAAAACAAAAAAAAAAACGATATTCGTATACAAATTACCCGGGCGGCTGCATACATTTTGACGGACAAGCCGGAAATTTTATTATATATATATATATATATAGTGATTTAGTATATCCTGTGGTTGGATTTATTACGGATAATTTATGTCTCTTCTACATGGTATATATTTTCATACCTTATCCTTTACTATAGTAACAATCATATCATATATCATAACATTATAAGATTCAAAATAAGGAAGATTATGACTACAGAAATATCATGTTTATGGTTATGACAAAAGATATCTAGTCATTCCAACAAACACTTAATGAGTTGAAAATATAGCGGAATCAAGGCGATCCCATTATAAATTAGGTATTCCAGCGAGTTTGTAACCCAGTATAAAATGAGAAAATAAATGAATATGACATTAAAAAGTTCTAACTGTCAACAAAACTACAGATAAACTAACAAAAGGCGCCATAGACTATCTAGGCTTTTGTGACTGAATCGCTACCAGGGACCGGAACCGCTTACCTTTTGAAGGGTTTTCGTTCGGGTTTTTGATCGACTGGTTTTCGTAAACCCTAATGATTTGTTAACCATATCATTTGCTTACCCTGACAAAAGGCTTACTAATACAATACAGTTAATTCAACTAAGCACTAACTAATATCGCAAAACCCTATGATAGGCTTACCCTATCAATATTATTTATACGGCCTCAAGCAATTTAATCTTTATTTGAATAGCATACAACACAAAACTGCTTGTGCAAAAAGTTTATAGGGTTAGCGAGACGACGCATCGGGCTAGAAAAAGAAGGCAGTCTTTGTGGATGTCCAAACAGCCATTTAATAATTATACTAATTGCATTCACATAAGACTTATATTACATTGTTTCTATGAGTTTGGAAGTAGTAGACAAGACTGTAGAACAAAGAGGGGGAAAGGGTAACCAACTTAATGCTAACAGGTATAATCGGAACTTTAAGGTAACTGGTAAGTCCAGTTACCATTAGTTAACTGATTCAAAGGAGTTACCATAACGTTAGGGTAAGTCAATCGATATGCTAACTCTAACAAAGGGTAAGCTTATGATGGAGTTACTCCATCGATAGACTTAATCAAATAAAGGGGTTTTCCGGTCCCTGATCGCTACACGATAAAACTTTGCAGTTCCGAGCAACATTTAAAATGGTAGTATTTTAGTTGCAATTACTACGAGTACAGTGTGCTTTGAGAGTACATTATGTATAATAGTACATACATACATATTTTTACGCCTGTTTCCCATGGGGGTAGGCAGAGAATAGGGATTGTATGATAGTAAAAAAAGATTTTTATAAAATTCAATGTACGTACATACATACATACATACTATCACGTGTTTATCCCTAATGGGGCAGACAGAGCATTTTGGGTCTTGCGGCTCTATGCAGAGCCTAGGGCCGCAAGACTCAAAAGCCACTTTTAGCGTCATGGTGGGCGAGAAGATGGAAAAGAAATCAATACAGTAACGGGTTGCTAGCCGCATCGCCTGTTAAAATTTGCATTTTTGCCCATTCCAAAATTCAATGTACCGACATTTTTATTTAAATTCTACTAATTATGCATATAAAAGTATCCGAGTTTGTATGTTTGTTGTTCCTAGTTTGTGTGTTTGTTGCTCAATATTAACAGGGTTATCTTACCAACAACTTTTTTGGAGCAAATTCAGTCCACGATACTGAACTACTTTCTACTACTGTCTGTCAGTGGCGTACTAGCTCTCGAATGGATGGACCGATTTTGATGCGCTTTTTTTACGTGTAAGCAAGAAAGCAAGTTGCCTTGCGGTGGTTCGTTGAAATTTTAATGAAAATTAATTTAGCCGTTTTAAAGTTATTGGGGATTAACTTTTAAAAGGAAATCTCTCGCACCCCAAATTTGAGCTACATCAACTATTGAAAACGGTTATAGCATGAGAATACGTGCTAGAAAGACCAATAAAAATTCTTAAACCACTATTCGTTACTTACCATATAATTTAAACCTATTTTAATCCACCAAAACGTTCCAAATTATATCTTCACGCATATAATTTCAGACGAGTCTATTACATATTCAAAAGGACGCAATGAAAAGGTTCAGAAAAAAGCTTTTACAGAAAAAGTAGGTAATGATGAAACGGAACGAATCTGAAATGCCTAATAATTTATTTACAGTATGTCAAATGGGAGTATTTCACGGAAAACCTTTCGTACAAAATATTACGTTACAGTATAATATGTTATTTAAACTAAATACTTATTCGTTTACGATTAAGTTGTTTGAAAAGAGAGTGAGAGTTGAGTTGAAAAAATACCCCGACAGTCAAAAACGCCATTTAGTGATGAGTAGCGGAACTACCGATACTACTTAATATAATAAATATAAATAATAAATATATAGGGACAAATTACACTGATTGAGCTAGCCCCAAAGTAAGTTCGAGACTTGTGTTATGGGATACTAACTCAACGATACTATATTTTATAACAAATACATATATAGATAAACATCCAAGACACAGGACAATTTGAAAAAGGCCATTTTCCAACTTGCCCTGACCGGGAATCGAACCCGGGACCTCTGGGTGGCGGACTAGCATGGTGACCACTACGCCACGGAGGTCGTCAATATGCGTAGAGCAATCTTTTTTTTGCTAGGCAAAGCTGTGACTACTTGATATCCATAGCGCCATGTATTTTTACATGGGAAATTTATGAATTTCAAGCGTTAATCTCCCATAATTTTTAAACGGTTGAACCGATTTTCATAAAACTTAGCTAAGAATCACCGCAAGGGAACTTGCTTCCACGTTAACCGCATCGAAATCGGTCTATCTATTGAGCACTACGATGCCACAGAAAGACGTTAGCGTCAAACTTATAACATCTTTTTTGTCCGGAATTAAAACCTTTGATTTATGTAATTGACCGTTTTAGATTTAGTAAAAATGCCTTTGTTTGTCAGTCTGTCTGTTCGCCTATAGGTCTCATTTCTCAACTAATTCTCGTCTTTTGTGAGCAGGTTCAATAATTGTAAAGAATAATTTTGAATTTATATTTTCGAAATTTTTTAAATGGCGGGAACATGGAGGTTGAAAACTTATAAAAATCATATTTCAACCATTTCGAAAAATGTTCATACATGGAATCAAACATTTTTGAGACGCAACTTCTCTGTCTTTACAACTTTTTTATTCTTATTGGTGGCGATTATTTCAGTCTTATTATAAAACGGGAACTAACTTTACGAGTCGGTTTAAATCATTATTCACCCTAATGACGTTGACTTGAAAGTGAGATAAGGGAAAGTGACAAATTGCGGGAGGTCATCGTGTTTTGGGCGGATTATGGTTTAAAACAAGTACTAAAGTAAGTCCACGTTTTATAATAAGACGATTTAGGTCTAAAGCTCACAGAGTCACTAGTTTATTTATAACGATAAAACTAAAAAATCGGTGAGGCTTGATATTTGATAAATGAAAGCGATTTCGTACAACATATGCTGTCGCTTACCGCATGACAATCATGGTAATGGCGGGTCGCGTTTCCCGCCAAATGTGAATTAGCGCGATTTGTCATGCAGCCTTGTTTGACTACCCTCACCACACACTTTGTCTGGGTTACCTTGAATAATTTTCGTATAGCCGTAAAATTTCCTGCTTTCGCAGCATGGCACCGTGGATAAATCCAGATACACAGATAAACTTTTTATCGCGCGACGTTGTTTTTACGTAGTTGAGATAGAAATATAATTATCATCATCATCATCATCCGAGCGTTAGGTTGCATGCTCAGCGATAACGCTTCAGAGTCCGGGGTCCGCTACCTAACCTAGGTGATTGGACGAGGTCACTGGGGGATCATCTTCTTCTTATCGTGTGTGTTAGTGACTAACACTAGTGTCAGAGTTTTTAAACCGCCTTAAAGGCCTCTGACATGGTTTTAGGTAGCGACTAATGTCAAAGACAGTGACCGGGACCGAAGGCTTAACGTGCCCTCCGAAGCACGGATCATCTTACTTATCAGACAATCAGGTGATCAGCCTACAATGTCCTAACCAAACTAGGACAACAACACTTGTCGTTGCCCCCGCCGGGAATCGAACCCGCGACCTCCGGGTATGAGCCGAACGCTCTAACCACTACACCACGGAGGCAGTTCTACTGGGGGGTAACTCCATAAAATAATAAGTCATTCGTACGATAGTGATGTCCTATTTGCCAAACCTAATAAGACTTTATCATTGTACGTTAGTGCTCAAGCAGTAACTTGCGTCTTGCTTACCGCTTTTGGAGTAACCCCCCTGGATTTTACACAATCCTGGCCTCCGCAACCCAAACGTTTGACCAGAACCAATCCACTAATACTTTTGAGGAGCTCGGGTTTCACAATAAGTGACACAGGGCGTGGTCCGCACTAGGATGTGTCACTTCAAGTGGCATAAATAAACTTGAGAGGTGTCAAGGGATACCCGGATGGAACGAAGTTCCCTTCGATTAGTTAGTAAAGGAATTGTATTTTTTTTTTTTAAATTTATCATTATATGTTATTATTTATTACATACATACTATCACGTCTTTATCCCTAATGGGGCAGACAGAGCATTTTGGGTCTTGCGGTTCTATGCAGAGCACAGGGCCGCAAGACCCAAAAGCCACTTTTAGCGTCATGGTGGGCGAGAAGATGGAAAAGCAATCAATACAGTGATGGGTTGCTAGCCGCATCGCCTGTTAACATGATTTGCATTTTTGCCCATTCCCTCGATTGGCTTTTACGATCTGCGTGGGAAGAGAAGCAGCTGGTACATTCTAAGTTTTTTTATTTCTCCCAGATCAGCATGGGAGTGGCATTATTATTTATTATGTACAAAAAACCTGTATACACTCAACAAAAATAATCGTCGCGGCACCACACTGTTTAATGCGAAATAGAGAGACGAAACGAAAATAAGTGGCTTGCTTTCTATGAGAGAGAGAGAGAGAGATAGACAGAAAAACACGCGCACGCCGCACGGCTTACAACTATAGCAAAAAGTGTCGTTACAACTTTGGTCTTAATTTTTTACGTCTAGCCTCCTTTCGCAACGCGCGATAAGGAACTTCGTTCCAAAAATTCTCAAGCTTCCCCGTGCTTCGGAAGCAACGTATAAACCGTTGGTCCCGGCTTTCTTCTTTGCATGGCAATCGTCAACGTATGATCATCATCATCATCATCATTTCAGCCGCATAACGTCCACTGCTGGACATATCATTTCAGCCGCATAACGTCCACTGCTGGACATAGGCCTCTCCCAAAGATTTCCAAAATGACCGATCAAGAGCGGCCTGCATTAAGCGCTTTCCAGCGACCCTGGTCAGGTCATCTGACCACCCTGTAGGTGGGTGCCCTACGCTTCGCTTGCCAGTACGCGGTCGCCATTCAAGAACCTTTTTGCCCCATCGGCCATCGGTTCGTCGCGCTATGTGTCCCGCCCACTGCCACTTCAACGAGCTAATCCGCTTGGCTATGTCAGTGACTTTTGTTCTCCTACGGATTTCCTCATTTCTGATTCGATCACGTAGGGAAACACCGAGCATAGCCCTCTCCATAGCGCGTTGAGCGACCTTGAGCTTTCTTATGAGACCCATAGTAAGGGACCACGTTTCAGAGCCATAAGTCATCACTGGTAACACACATTGGTTGTAGACCTTAGTCTTGAGGCACAGAGGTATTTTGGACGAGAAGACATTGCTTAGCTTCCCGAACGCTGCCCAGCCGAGTCGGATTCGTCGAAAGACCTCTTCCTCGAAGCTGGAACTTCCTGCCTGGATCATTGACCCAGGTAGATATACTGGTCTACAACTTCGAGGGTGGAGCTCCCAACACAAACAGGTAGGGGCGCAACATGGACATTCGACATTACTTTCGTTTTGTCCATGTTCATTTTAAGGCCCACTTGTTGGGAAACTCGATTTAGGTCTCCGAGCATAGTACTTAGGTCTTCCATCGATTCTGCCATGACAACGATATCGTCGGCAAATCGAAGGTGAGTGATATACTCGCCATTGATGTTGATGCCAAATCCTTCCCATTCCAGAAGCTTGAAGGCATCTTCCAGTGCAACGGTGAACAGTTTCGGAGATATAACGTCTCCCTGTCTTACACCTCTATGCAGTGGAATTGCCCTCGTGCACTGCTCCTGTACTCGGACTGACATAGTGGCGTTACTGTATAAGCACTTCAACACTTCGATATACCGATAGTCAATACGGCATCGCTAGAGAGACTGAAGCACGGCCCATGTTTCGATCGAATCGAAGGCTTTTTCATAGTCCACGAATCCCAAGCATAACGGCCGGTTATACTCCCTCGTCTTCTCTATAACCTGCCGCAGCGTATGAATGTGGTCTATGGTGCTAAAGCCTTTACGGAAACCAGCTTGTTCGGGAGGCTGGAAGGCATCAAACCTGTTCGCGAGACGATTCGTGATGACCCTCGAAAACAACTTATATACATGACTCAGAAGCGTGATAGGTCTATAGTTCTTCAATAGGGTGTTTTCTCCCTTTTTGAAGAACAAGACTACCACGCCCCTGTTCCACACTTCTGGCGTTACGCCCTCGAGCAGAACAGAATTAAAGAGCCTCTGAAGGACTTTCAGTACCGGCGTTCCGCCCGCTTTCAGAAGCTCTGCTGTGATTCCATCCTCGCCCGGCGCCTTGTTGTTTTTAAGCTGTTTGAGGGCCATCCTAATCTCGTACAGGCTGATGTCCGGGATATCTTCGGTATAGTGTCGGGTTAGCTTGGCTCTTGGGTCTTTAGCCATTTGTTTACTGGTGTGCTGGACATAGGCCTCTCCCAAAGATTTCTTCATTTTCGGATGATCGGGTGATTGATCTATATCAAGTTTTGACTGGGTGACTTTTTAAACATACTTTTTCAAACAAGTTTAGTCCATAAAAAAACTTTAAAAAATATTAAAATTCGATTAATAATTTTAGTCATTCCATTAAAAAAGTAAAAAAAAAATGGAAAATACTCCACCGACAAGAACCTAGTTCTTAAATTTATTGATGACTAGCCGAAGCCCGCGACTTCGTTCGCGTGGACTTTATGTCTCTGGAAAATGCTCATCAGGCTAAACAACTTTTAGTAAGGCGACATTTTTATATCTCTTATAGTTTAGCTGGACCATTATGGTTCTGCATCAGGCGTTCCATTTTCCAAAATCATTTATACCCTATATGTTGCCCAGGCTTAATAGCTATATAACAAAAAAAGTTTCATTCGAATCCGTCCAGTATTTACGGAGATTATCGTGTACAAACAGACAAACAGACAAACAGACAAACAGACAAACAGACATACAGACAAACAGACAGATTTTTTTTTTTAAATTCTTACTCTATTACTACGTCTCCATCGCACCCAATATTTTTTTTGGAAATATATTTAATGTACAGACACACTTTTTTTACTGTTTTATTATATGTATAGATATAGATGATTAAAAAAGTATTATATGTGTTAAGTAAACATCAAAAATAAATTAAACGTTCAACCGTTTTGGCGTAAAAACTAAACAAACCAATCCATAAAAACTTTCGAATGTATAATATTTAAAGGATGTTATAATAAATATTATGATACACTATTAAAGCACTCCGGCTGCTCGCATTACCGCGGTAAAGTGGCTCCAACTTCATTAATGTATCTATCGGCAGCAGCCAATCATTTACGGTGGCTTAACGGTGTTAACATAAACAGGCCTGTGTCACTCCCCATTTAGGTGTCGAAAATATACCTACATTATTAATATACTACATTATAGATAATGCATTAGCATTAAGTATGACTCATTTTAATCAATCCATCATAAGATTGTGTGCAATAAACTTAAATTAATAAATAAATATAATTGGGTACTTTTCTAAGTCAAAAATAAATTATTTTGTACTAAAAGAAAAATAAAGCGCAAAATAATGTCACTTGTCTTTGAACATATCCATTTTAACGTTATTTTAAATTTATTATTGTAGAAAAACTAATAATAAGAGCGCTATTTGACTCCAAAAATCTATGACGTCATCTGTCTGTATTTCATACAAAATCCCATAGAAATTGTTTGTTTTGACGTTTAGAAAAAAGTTGCTGATTTGACTTGTTGGAAAATATACGCCGTATACGCGCGGCAACCACTGTGTAGTGATAAATTCCATGACATGAGTCGTATGTCTTGAGTAATGAGAATGAAATTGGCTTGCAATGCACTTCTAGGTATCTAAACGAAAAGGCTGAGTTTTAACGCGAGCTAAATTAAACCATATCGCTAACGACATTGAGTAGATATTTCTTTGAATTCCTTTGCTGAGTAAGACTTCTGAACGTAAGTACTTGTACTTATTCTATGACATAAACTACACATACTTACAAGTAAGTTTATGTGAATATACAAATACAACATAGCTTACTTAAATTTGAGCAAATTTGGAGAACTTGGAGAAAGTTGTTTAGTATCATTTACTGAATTTACCATTAAAATAGTTTCAGTATATTTTGTTAGACCTTATAAAATGTAGCGGTAATACCAACCTCCGCAGTCAAAATACGGCCGTACTTAGGTAAAACAATGCTCGATTTCCAACATTAAGTAAACGCACACACTTGTAACTACTGAACAAACCATTTTCAAAGCCCATTACAGCTTAAACTCCGCTTAAAACATTTCGACGTTATACGCGCACCGAACACATTTCACACAATAATTTCATGCATCCCTTAGGAGTCCCTTTCATAGTCCAATTTCCGTCAATTCAACAAAATATCCAACCCAATTTCAACCTTATTCTCTCGTTATTAGCTCCTATTATCGCGGCATGAACACAACTCAGGAAACAGTGTTAATTTCCGATGCACATAATAATAATAGATTCAACAAAGAGCCGGTATAAAATACAATGTGATTAAAATGAAGTGTTGACGTTTTGTATTAAAAATAGAGTGAAGTTGGTAGCTTTTTAAATGAGGCGTTTAATTGAATTTCCCTTTACTTTACCCGTTCAGTAAAGAAAGATGCAATATTTGCATAGTGAGGAAACTTTTTATAAGGAACGAAGGAACTGTATGTATTATTATTTTACGGTTTCCATGTTTACTGACTTACTGTACAGTTTATTTGTCAGGATAATAAAAAAGCCCCGACTTTAAGGCGTTCACCCCAGTTACTTTTGAACAGCTGAACCGATTTCCATCACACATACCTAGAACCATCCCGACAGACAAGGCTTTCGATTTAAAAAATAATTGGCTAAGTGCGTGTCGAGCCACGCGCAGTGTAGGATTCCGTAGTTTGCAAATGCCGACATGCGTTTACTTACCTGTGCCAAATTACAGCTTTCTAGTACTTAATATAGTCTCTGAGTAAAACCGCGGATGGACAGACAGACAGACATGGCGAAACTAAAATAAATAAATATATAGGGACAAATTACACCAATTGAGCTAGCCCCGAAGTAAGTTCGAAAATTGTGTTATGGGCTACTAACTCAACGATACTATATTTTATAACAAATACCTACATATATAGATAAACATCCAAGACCCAGGACAATTTGAAAAAGGCCTTTTTCCAACTTGCCCTGACCGGGAAGCCGGAAATCGAACCCGGGACCTCTGGGTGGCGGACTAGCATGATGACCGCTACGCCACGGAGATCGTAAAAGGGTTCCTTATTTAATACGGAACCCTAAAAACTCATTGAATCGAATGGACCGACCATTCGTTGAGGGCACAAAGGTACGACAAACTATATAACACTCCTGTTTTTGCATTCGGGTTAAAAAACAAACAAGCAGAGCTAATGATAAAACAATTTACCCTACTACAAAGAGGACTAACGAGATAATTGGACTAATTCCGCACAATTTCCAATCCGATTATGAATACAACAATCTAAAATTAAGTGACGAACGTGGAATATTTCCTCGAATATTATTGCAACGTAGACTTCTAAAGGCATTTATTCTGGAAGTTAGCGAACAATACGGTCACGTAATACGGAGGTATGCCAAAACTCTCGGTAATATACTCTATGAAACGAAGGGTTGGCATAAAGAGCCGACCCCAAATAGAGAAAAGACTAAGAACTGATGATTTAGATTTGTTAAAACCATTCATTGACTGCAAAGAAGAATATTATCTGTCATCATCCTTTTAAAGCCCATTTAGACGGTGCTATCATAGTAGGTTACTTCTAATTTTTTCCACCTTCTCACCCACCATCAGGCTAAAAGGGGTCTTTGAGTCTTGCGAACCTGGGCACTGTCTTAGCTTAGATCCGCAAGACTCCAAATGCCCCGTTAGGGATAAAGACGTGATAGTATGTATGTATGTAGACGGTGCAAACTTGCCTGTTGTATACCATTTTATGATGATTTAATGATTTCAATGACTGACGTTTCGTTTAAACCGTGCAAATTATCAATTGATTCAATAAAATAGTATTGAACATTCAAGGAACTTGCATGATTGTCGTAAGAGGCGACTAAGGGAGTACATCTCTCTCTCATCTTAGCGTATTCCTAGTTGCATCCTCAGCTGTAATGCCCCGAAGCTCGGGGTCCGCGTTCCAGCTTTTAAGCTATTGCATAGCTTCTATCGCGGGCCTTGAGCGCGGGGACCGAATCCAGAAATTCCGTAACGAAAAAACCTCACGCTCTCCCCACTCCGCCTACCATGTAGGTTGCCGCTTCGTCTCCGTCGTCCGTTTGCGACGTTGCCGTCCTTCCTTGTTTGCAATAGCTTTACCGCGGCAGTCCCAGAGTGCCACACGTCTTTTTTTTCTTCACTTTGCACGATTGGCACGTATATCAGGAATCACTTAGGGTGACACTTTGTGATCATTTGTGTACTTATGATCACAAACAGCAGCGTCTTCTATGGAAAATCTTTATGACATCTGTGTACGAAACTGAACTTCGACAAACCGTATTACGTCTGATACGTCTTCATTTTTACAATATTTAAGTCCGATGTATATTGGTGGTCTAGTGATCAAAGCTTTTGTCAAGGGTTCAGATCCGACTGGGAAGCATACTTTGTGAAGAGTTGTTTACAGTCTGGTTAGGATATTGCAGGCTTATTCTAAATTATACACCTGATAATTCTAAAAAAAAGATAATTCCGTGTTTTAAAAGCCACGTATAAACTGTGGGGCCCGAACGCCATCTAGCGTTTCATCATCAAACTACCCAAGGATCGATTCTGGTTTACTCTTTGGGTTGCGGAGGTCAGACGGCAGTCGCTCTGTGTAAAAATCAGTAACCTCGTCAAATCTCCTTGGTTGGGTAGCGGACCCTAGGCCCTGAAGCATTACTGCTGAGGATAAAATCGAGAAAATACGCTTGGATGATGATCTCAAGTCCGGTATTACTATACTGCGACAAAACGATTCTTCGACGTGACATCTACGATCACCGGACTATCCAGCGTTGTAGTATCTAGTCTGTTCTATAATAAAGTCCATGGCTAGCTCACAATCCGCGCTTTTGAATGGCGTCCAATCATGATTATTGTCTGGTGGACGTGCCAAATCGCCCTCACAGGTTAAGGCTTATTTTCATTGGTCGTTTTAGCACGCATTCGAAGTGCGAGAGATTTCTGAAACGCATGCTATAGGGCACGCATTGTAACCGTTTACACTAGTTGATGTAGCTTGAATTCGTGGTGCGGAAGATTTCTGAAATGTATGCCGTAGGGCACGCATGCGGGTAACCGTTTTTTACTAGCTGATGTAGCTCGAATTAGGGGTGCGAGAGATTTCTGAAACGCATGCTATAAGGCACGCATTGTAACCGTTTTTACTAGTTGTAGCTCGAATTCGGGGTGCGAGAGATTTCCGTAACGCATGCGGGGAGCCGTTTTCACTGCCAGATTTTTCGAGGATCTGTGGTGTCTCTTTACATTAACTACGCCACGCGGCGTCATCCTTAAAGTATGTGTCCACCTACGAGTGTCCACTGAATACACATACTTCATTTTTTTAGGGTCTAGTGCTGCCCCCATTTCGAAATAAATTTGTGAAACGGCCACTTTCGGATAATGTGCTAAGAAAAGCTTCACGTTTTCACTTTAAACTGTAGTTCAACAAATAGTTTGAAAGGTGGTTAGGTCAAAATTTGTTATTAATATTTCAGTTTCCTTTTTAAATCATATATTTCAAATGGTGGTTTCCCAATGTTCTAGGAACCTTCTAATGCTGCCCAGCATTAGAAGATTCCTAGAACATTGGGGAACCATGGCGGAAGCATGCAGGGCTTTCTGGGCTTCCTGCAGGAGTTGGGCTGGTTCGAAAACTGAGGCCGGCGTCAACTCCCCACGCAAACCGGGACCGGCAAATTCGGAAATAATTGCGGAAAATTGTCCTCGACGGAAGTAAGAAGAAGTAAGTAAGCACTAAACCCCAAAAAAATAATGTATTCCGTGGAACTGTTCATCATCATCATCATCATCATCAGGTCTTTTTGTCTCTATTGCAGGAGCACGACCCTCTCTGTGCTACCCGAGCCAAACTTGCCCAAAGCTGAGATGTTGGCCTGCCGAAAACCACACGGCAAAATATTACTATGTGGAACTATTACAGCTACACATTGTGTCATCATCATCACAACAGTACCGCCATAGCTCAGTAAAACACATGTACTATAATGTTCTATAAACAGAATAGTCTGGCATCGCGTGCCCACAGTCATTACAGTGCCATGCTGCGGTGCGTACAGGTTTAGATAGCAGATATAAAGAGATACATAGTAAAATATGATAGATGAAAGAAAATTTACTAAAAGAGTCTACAAAGCGAACGTGAAAGAGTGGGCAGGGTCGTCCTAGACGAATGTACCGCGACCAGATTGCAGACGTTCTCGTAATCAGAAGTACCCGTAACCGGCGGGCATGCATGAAGAGAGTAATAAGAGTAGATGCAGCGAAAAAGGTCTGTCAGGATTGTAGTAAGTGGAGGTCCATAGTCTATTCCTGCTCCTGTGGGATACATACATACAAAAATGTACAATACGATACGTTCGTCGTGGACACATTAGAGGTAGTACGTGGGTATGTATGTAGAGTAAAATCTACCTGTAATGTGTTGCAGTTATTAATTGTTGTCATTTCTCGATTGCAGATATTTTTTCCCCCTACAAAAAAGGGGTGTTTAAGTTTGACGCTAATATCTATTTACTACGAATAACTGTCGACAGTATCGATAATTATTCGTCAATACTATCGATAGTATTGCTCTAAAACATTGATTAACATGTTTCGATTGAAACTTCAGATTTTCAGGCAACACTACACCTGTGTGGTTGTCCTTAAGAGGGCGCCGAGCGACCACATCGCCCCCAATCGCGTTTTATTACATTTCTCAACATATAGACAATATTTCAAAAAATCCCGACGGACAATCTGTGGTTATTATTAAAGTACGTCTTTTTCTTCTTCTTTTGCCACGCCTTATCCCATTATTTGGGGTCGGCCCTCCTCGTACCTCGGCGCCAGGACGCTCGGTCCCGGGTTGTCTGGATATCTAGTTGTGCCCGCTTGGTAACCCTATTCACAAAAGTGGTCTCCCTTTGCCCTTCTTTATGCTGGGAATGGCTAAAGCCCTTTGAACGCAATGGTCCTTGTCTCGTCTCATCACATGCCCAAACCACTTCATGCGACTCTCTGTCATCTTTTCTGTTATGGGTGCCACCTTGAACGAACCCCTTATATGCTCATTTCTGACTTTGTCAAGTCTTGTTACTCCCGCTGACCACCGTAGCATCTTCATTTCATTTGTGTGCATTTTCTGTTCATGCTTCTGTAGAACAGCCCAGCACTCAGACCCATACAGCATAGCAGGTCTAACCGCTGTTTTGTAGACCTTACCCTTCAGTTGTATGGGCATTCGGTTGTCACACAATAAAGTTCGTCTTTTTAAAACATAAAATTATTGTATTTGTATTTCGCTGTAGTTATAATCGACTTAACCGCCAAAAGTCGATAATAACTAAAAAAACTAAAATTAATATTAAATATTTAATGATTTAAAAAGACGTACTTTAATAATAACCACAGATTGTCCGTCGGGATTTTTTGAAATATTGTCTATATGTTGAGAAATGTAATAAAACGCGATTGGGGGCGCTGCGGTTGCTCGGCGCCCTCTTAATAATACACTCGATAAAAAAGAAATATTTTGTAAACGAGAGTAAGAACCTACCTATTTTTTAAAATATTATTTTACGTTTAGAACTTTGCTTCCTTTTTCCATGATCTCAGTCTTCCGCTATACGCCATTAAATACACCCTGTTTCAGACGGAACGACAGGAGATATTACATGTTAACTAATCCGTATTAGAATAGAATCATTAGGAACACTTTGGCTTTTTTAGGGAAAATCGTTTAGCTTCGAAGCCAAGAGATGCACCTTGATGTTAAAGATGGCGTTTTCACCACGTACAGCTACACTTTTAATATACAAACATACATATTCTTTCATTAAATGGGGCAGGCATTGCATTTCGGGTATCAGAGCCCAAGCCTCAAAGGCCACTTTTAGCGAGATAGTGGACGAAAAGGAAAATTTCTTCTTCGCATTCGCGGCGCTTCTATGATCTGAGAGGAAACAGAAGTATCTGGTACATTCTAATTTTTTTCTTACTTATGCTAACATGTATACAATATGTTAATCTCTGCGTGAAGTCGGTGCAGGTCGCTAAATATGTCTTTATCATTATCATTAGAACCTTTTAGTCCCCACTGCTGCAGCACGTATCTCCTCTCTGTACTTTGTAGTAGCCAAAGACCGTGAGGTTTCAAGCAGAGTAGAATAGGACCACTCAAAGTCTTTCCATGGATGTCGTAGAAGCCGATTTAGGTAACTTTGCTAATCAAAGTATAATCTAGTATAAATATCATGTGACCTCTCGAACATGTCTGGCCACCGTTGAGAGTGTACAGTGTTGTGTTTATAATTCT
This sequence comes from Acrobasis consociella, assembly GCA_963555685.1. Classification (NCBI taxonomy): domain Eukaryota; kingdom Metazoa; phylum Arthropoda; class Insecta; order Lepidoptera; family Pyralidae; genus Acrobasis; species Acrobasis consociella. Next base: position 3,799,600 of record OY743107.1, read on the forward strand.
TTGACTGCTTGATATTTAAAGACTTAATTACACTTTACCAACAAAGTGAAGTAAATACTTAATATTATTTAATGACGCAAACATTTGCATACCAACGCAAGGAAGTAAAATGTAAAAGGGAAGAATAATAAGTTTAAGATCTCTATGTACCTACATATAATGCAAATAAATTGATAGATTGATTCCATTTACCGCAGAATGACTGGAAAATAATGTCTACACGAGATATGTGTATTTGCCCTTTCGAATTTTGTATTTTAATCCCGTAAAAAACAAAAGGGTGTAATAAGTTTGACATGTTTGACGCTAATATATGTCGGTCTGTCTAGCTTGTCTATGGCATCGTATAGCGCTTGAAAGTAAAGACAGATCTTACCGACCGATCTACCGCCTAATTCAAGGTAAATAAACTTACGTATACTTTGTTTTTAGTACAAACATAAAGTTAAAACAAACAAACAATTCGTTTGGTCAGACACATAGGTAACATAGAATACCTATTCGCCTAAGCTAAATGAGCCACGTCTTCAAGAATCCGTACATTTTAGGTCAAAACAAGGGTATTAGCGCAAGCTGAGCCTAAAGTAAACACAATATGTCTAGCAAAACGCTCCATTTTGTCAAAGAACTGATATGAAATAGACAACACACATTAGGCTCGGCTTGACAGTTGTCACTGGAGTTTTTCGCTAAGGCACAGAATACATACTAGTACTTACGTACAGAAGTCTTACTCTAAAAAGAAATTTAAAGAAATATCTATTCAATATTGTTAGCGATATGGTCTAATTTAACTCGCGTCAGAATTCGACGCCTACTCGTTTAGATACCTAGAATTTCAGTTGCAAGCCAATTTCATTCTTATTACGCTAGGCAAACGGTTCATCATAGGTAGGTACCTACACAAAACCGATTAAATGAGCAGTTCGCCTAGGGTTGTCAAGATACTAACATCGCCATCTAGCGCAGGCAATTTCAAACAGGCGTTTTTGGCTGCGCATATATTCACCTACCTTGTTAACTGTACATACATAGGTAATATATTATATTGTATATAAATATTTTTTTGTAATAATAACCACATATATATATGTTACCAATATATCTTAATATAGGTATCTATCATATGATAACTCATGATATACTAAATAGGTACGGTACCTATTTAGTAATAAATATGAATAAAAAAAGTTAAATCTGGATCACTGTCTGTGTTTAAGCAATTAAACACTGCACAGTATTTTTTGCCTTTTTAGGGTTCCGTACCCAAGGGGTAAAAACCGGCCCCTTTTACTAAGACTTCGCTGTCTGTCCGTCTGTCTGTCACCAGGCTGTATCTCAAATACCGCGATAGCTTGACAGTTAAAATTTTCACAATATGTATTTCTGTTGCCGCTATAAGAACAAATACTAAAAACCAAATGAAATAAATATTTAACATACAACAAACGCGATATTTTTGCCCTTTTTTGCTCGATATCAATAATGGCAACAGGTAGGCACTTTAAATATACACAAAATACTCAGTTGTATTTTATTTTAATAATAAATAAAAAAAATATTTAAGGAAGGCTCATTACTAAAAACTTGATTTTTATAGATAATGGTACGGAATCCTAAGTGCGCGAGTCCGACTCGCACTTGGCCGGTTATTTCTTTTTCTTTCCATGACGATTACGTCGGTGAATCTGGTGAACAAACCGCGCGTGCGTCACTGCTCACTGCTCGCTAGCGACTCTAGCGAGTCGTCCTTGCTGGATTAGCCTCCATATAGAGGCCGCAATGCGTAGGTATATTTTCGACACCTAAACGGGGAGTGATACAGGCCTGGCTAAGGTCAGTCATTGTCACTTAAGTATCCCAAATTATTCTTATTTTTATAATTTTTTTTTGTCTTTTACTATTTAACCTTTACATTGTTTGTCACTTAGACTAGACTTAAGCTTAATTTAACTACCAATTTATATACACGGAAAATGTATACACAGAATACATTTTTAAAAAAGCTGTAGAAAGGCTTTACTTATCTCAAAAGAGAACTCTTCCAGTAAGGCTGAGAGAGAGGACGCAAGGCGAGTGCATACATGGACAAAAGCAATAAAAAAATTAAAATACAATCTTCTTCTTATATCTTCTTCTTATATTTAAGAGCTGGGCTCTTGTCGGTGGAGTGCTTTCCATGTCTCTCTTCCTTCCGCTAAGTTCTTAACCTCTTTATATGTTTTCACTTTTAATTTTTCTTTTATTTGGTCTATAAATTTCCTTCTGGGTTTTCCTACTCCTAAAATATAATAACCCGTTTTTTTTAATTGCTATTTACCGCACCAAGTATCGGCGTCAAGATGCATAGTGAACGAAATTGCAACCAAAAATATTTTATTATTTTATAATCAATTGACTAGACCGAAAAATCAGATATTTATTTACGTAAATAGGAACGTTATTCCTAAAACTAGAAAAAACTTCAGATTTTAATTCTTTTTCCATTAATTTTGTTATATACGACTTAAAACTGGCGCGCTATTTGATATATTATACTATCTCTATGATTTAAGGAGATACATGAATATTTATTATGTCTCAAATTGTGTGTGTATCATGTATAAGTATATCTGCATGTTACTGGGAATAGAGTAAGTTGTCTATTACATAGTTTACCAACGCTCTGACCGCACCGTAATGCGGCGACGTTGTCGTTTGTCATTCATTTAGCGGCGTGCGGTTTCTGGTGCGAGAATGTTAGCCTTACATGTTTGATGCAACATTTGTATGAATTTTGTTATTTGTTATTATTTTTATTATCTCTCAGATTGTGTGTGTAATGTATGTTTCATAATCATCATCAGGTCTTTTGGTCTCCACTGCAGGAGCACGACTCTCTCTGTACTACCAAAGCCATACTTGGCCAGAGCAGCCATAGGACTTGGCTTACACTTTCCACGCCGGCCAGAGGGGTTGGAGAGTTCACATTGATGTTTATAAGCTTTGTTTAGCTTGTATTTCTGTATAGTATAATGTGTATTTTTGTATAGGTATATCTGCATCTGTTAATGGGATTATGTAAGTTGTCTATAACATAGTTTACCAACGCTCTGACCGCACCGTAATGCGGCGACGTTGTCGTTTGTCATTCATTTAGCGGCGTGCGGTTTCCGGTGCGAGAATGTTGGCCTTACATGTTTGATCGAACATTTGTATGAATTTTGTTATTTGTTATTGTCTACTTTCGATGGAATATATTTTGAATCTTAGAAGTTATTCTAAATTCTAGTCTCGACTAAGGCTAATTGCACATTTACACGGTGCAAGTTTCTTAGCCTAAGAAGCTATAATTTAAAGACATAGCCCATCAGGCTATATAGGCATCAGGGTAGGGTCCAATGCTGAACTGGGTTTCTTTCGGCGTAATCTTCCCAGCAGTGGTCGTTCCGAAACGCTAGTAATTTTTAGCTTTTGCACTAAAATAATATTTTAAAAAAAGACTTCCAATAAGACATAAATTTATCTTACAATGAATAAAATTTTTTGACTTTGACTTTAACTTTGGCCATAATTAACTTACATGTTTTAAACGAAACATCAGCCATATAAATTTATACAACGAGGAAGAGTAATAAACCTGTAATAAACCGAACCTCAGGCTATATTAGATTACTATATTATCATCATCATCACCGTCAGCTATCAGGGACCCACTGCTGGGCATAAGCCTCCCTCTGTCTGCGCCATCTTGTTCTATCCCTTGCAATCGCGATCCAGTTCTTTCCAGCAACCTGTCTGACATCGTCAACCCACCTAGCCGACGGACGTCCCACGCTACGTTTCCCATTTCTAGGATACCACTCGATGACAGCCTTACTCCTCCTACCATCGTTCCTTCGAGCCAGGTGTCCTGCCCAGTTCCATTTTAGAGTCGCAACTCTAGAAAGTACGTCTTAAACTTTCGTTCGACGTCGGATCTCCGATCTCCACGTTGCGATCCACCTCTCCACTATATTATAATGATATTAAAATATTACTCAAAAAACAAAAAAATCGACATTCCCATATAAGAATTGCCTGAGCGGCTGGACTCATTATCATCATCATCATCAGGTCTTTTGGTCTCCACTGCAGGAGCACGACCCTCTCTGTACTACCAGAGCCATACTTGGCCTACACTCTCCACGCTGGCCAGACGGGTTGGAGAGGTCTCATTGATGTTTATAAGCTTTGTTTAGCTTATATTTCCTAAGTCGCCTTCTACGACATCCACGGGAGGACTTTTTGACACGGCTGGACTCATTTGTATGTAAATGCCGTATTTTTTTTTTTTTAACTGTTATTTTTATTTCATTATACTATAGTGCCCTGGTATAGCCCGTGGTTCGATCTATTACGGGTATGTCCCTCCAAGTTATAATAAATATTATGTAGGGTACGGTAGAGGTATCAGTTACCGAAACTTGATATTTTTGATAACCTCATTCATAAGACCGGGGAACAAGATACGGTCTCAAATAGGTTCTTGTCCGTTGTTCTACGTAATCCTGGGATTGTTTCTGACATTGCTATAAATAGGTATAACTTTTGACTTATACGCTTGTTTGTGAAATAAACTCAATAAATCTATGGAATATTCACTGACTTACGACAGTTTGAATGTTTGTAACTATTGATATAGATATAATTTTATACATACATATATCTGTAACGGGGCAGACAGAGTACTTTAAGTCTTGCGACTCGTAGGCCACTTTGAGCGTGATGGTGGGCGAGAGGATGGAAAAAATAGTAATGGGTTGCTAGACGCATCGCCTATTTAAATGATTAGCATTTTCCCCTAGTCCCTCGATCGGCTTTGACGATCTGCGCGGGAAAAGAAGCAGCGGTAAATTCTTAGTTTTTTTTTTCTCCCAGACCAGCATGAAAGATTAACAAATGGATAATCTAATTTATTTATTAACTAGCTTTAGTATTTGAGGAGGATGGACTGAAAGACCAAAGATACTAAAATACTGGAAGGGAAAAAGGGAGGCCTTTGCATTGGATAAAATTGACGATATAGACAGAAAAGTATGATTGTAAATATTCCATTGTCTAGATCAGTCTTTCCCAAAGTGGGCGATAACGCCCCCTTGTGGGCGCTGCAGGTCTCAAGGGGGGCGGTAAGAGATCCAGAAAGAAAATGTTTTTTTTTTTGCTAGGAGCTTTATTTAGCTAGGAGGACTCTTAAACAACGACTGCAAGAGCTCTCGACTCTCAACAACAACTAATATGAATTAAAAGATTGCTCAAACTCGATTCTATATTTCTCTCCGCGTAGTTCATATATCTGTCCTATTTTATTGAAGTTGCGGGTTATAGTAAAAGTTTCGTTTAGAATTCTCCGTTAATATACATATATAGGTCACAATAATTAATTAATTTAATTTGAAGTTATAGTGGTTTTTAAACAGGTGAAAAAATGGGGGCGCTAAAATTATATTTATTCTCAAAGTGGGCAGTAGACAAAATAAGTTTGGGAACCACTGGTCTAGATTATCCAAAAATAATGGACTGATATTTTTCAGTTTACCGAAAAAGTTCAAATTCACAAAAATACGGAGAATCAAATTTCCGGAGTGAGGGCTTGCGACGTCACCTCTAAGAAAAAGCGTACCAAGCCATGACGTCATGCAAAATTTCAATGCGCTGTATCTTTGTAATTTTTTGTTTGTGAGAAGAAATAAAAAACACGAGCTCAATTTCTTTTAATAATATAACCGACGGGCTCAAAATATTTTTTCAGTCGTCATACCTTAATGTAGCTATATAGGTGAAAGAATTTTAAAAACTAGATCAGTACTTTTTGTTTTATCTTTTCCAGAGATCCTTATAAAAAAAACAAAATACATCAGTCTTATGTTAATACTAAAAACTTGAGCGTTTGCAGAATTTGTGTATTCGCTTTATTTTTGGCTTAAAGAAATTTGACCACGTCTCCGACTTTCGCAAACAACTCAAGTGGCTACCCATCTGCCTTCGCCGGAACACTAGAATTCTTTGCCTCCTCTTCAATGTCTTGCACAATCCTTCCTATCCTCCCTACTTGCGTGAACGATTTACTTTCGAACGACCTGTCGACGCTCCCTGCCGGTCCAATCGTAAATTTATTCTTCAATTCCCGATACATAGCTCCGCTACCTATACCCAGTCCTTTTTCGTGCAAGCAATTAGGCTATGGAATCTGCTACCACTGAAAATTCGTGATTCTAAAACCATAATGACGTTTAAGAAACGAGTAAAAGATTATTATCTGTCTCTAACATCATGATCATCATATTTAGAAATATTACCCTATGTATTTATTATCTATAATATAAAAATGAATCGCAAAATGTGTTGGTAAGCGCATAACTCAACAACGCCTGGACCAATTTGGCCAATTCTTTTTTTTAAATGTTCGTTGAAATTCAAAGATGGTTTTTACGGCGAGAAAAATTCGAATAATTCCCGGAAAAACCCTTAAAACAGCCCTTTTCTTTTTCCCATACAAACGTACATTTTGACAGGCTATATTTGGCAGTATGAAGTCTGCCGGGTCAGCTAGTTTGTATATATAAATATGTATGATTATAATATGAGTATTTATGTAAGTTTATTATATGTATATGTATGTTTATGTAGGTATGTTCTTTTTATTTTAAAATATTTATGTATTTTGTATACCTAGTATTTAGTTTTGTATTGTACACGCCAATTACCTCTTTCTTCCCATTTCCTCTCTCGGGTCTGCTGGAAGAAATTTCTTTAGAAATAAGTAGCACCTATGTGTTTGTACTTTGTTAACCTAATGTTTACTTTTATAAGGTTTTATTTGTAACTTTTTCAAGTGTACATGAACCAATAAAATAAAATTAATAAATAAAATAAATTCTACATACAAAGTGTGTTACCAGTGATGACTTAAGGCTCTGAAACGTGGTCCCATACTAATAGGTCTCATAAGAAGACTCATGTTCGCTTATCGCGCAATGAGAGCTTTCTCATTGCGCATGAATCAGAAATGAGGCAATTCGTAGAACTAAAGTCACTGACATAGCCCAGCGAATAAGCACGTTATTACAAGGGACACATAGCGCGATCAATCGATAGCCGTTGAGGCAAAAAGGATCTCGAATTGTGACCACGCACGTGCATGCAAAGCGTAGGACACCCAAGGTTGTCAGACGAACTTACCAAAGACGCTGGAAAGCGCTGGATTCAAGCCGCTCTAGATCAGTCATTGTGGAAATCCTTGGGAGAGGCCTATGTCCGGCAGTGGACGTTATACGGCTGAAATGATGATGATGATGAAACAAAACAATATCAACAAACAAAACATTTTATCTCAACCCTTTGATAACAGTGGCAGTGGAAATTTCACGGGAACTGAATTAATTGCGCGAGATAACAACGTAATAAATACCTAGGAAAGCCGTAAAACTTGTTTTATTTAATAGAGGCATAACTCATTTTTATGTTCACAGTTACTGGTTGCAGGTGAAAGTTTGTGTTACAAGGCTTTTTTTCAAGGATTTTTAGGTTTGGAAGTTAACTTGTAGTATTTAGACTTATTAGGAATTTTAGAAAGTTACGGTGCCTATTGAATTCTGAAACGCGCTATCAGAATGTTCGTGACGGAAAACCATCTACTTCACTCAGTCTTAGAACTTGTGAAATTTTAAAACTAGACGGATTATCAATAAACTTTCAAAGGTTATTCGTAAAATAGTATAAAGGTCTTTCTACAGATTGATGGAAGTTAAATTTTTAATTATTACCATATTTACTTTAAAACAATTTATGTCCATTGAGGGCGCCACTTCTGCTACCATTTTGCCTTTAATGTAAACAAGTTTAACTAAAACAGATTCCTCAAACAAAAAGGTTATTAGTTTCTCTTCAATACGAAAGATCACAAACGTGACAACACTGACAGCCAATCACGTGCAGCGGGTGACGATACGGAATATCGACAGCGAACGTCACGATCGTCACGTTGCGAAGAAAAAGGATTCTTTACATATTTCAGAGGTCGTTATTTAATACTGGTTTTTGCTGTTGACACTGAACAGAGTCTTAAATAAAACATGTGTATAGTCGGTTTACTTGAAGGAAAACTCAATCCATTTATTACCTATAATGATGAACATCTTATAATTATGAACATCCTAGCGATATTTAAGGAAAGTAAAAATAAAAATGTCATACGTATCATTATCATTATTCGAGCATATTCCCCAGTTGTATCCTCAGCGGTAATGCTTAAGAACCCAGGGTCCGCTACCTAACCTAGTGGTTTGACAACGTTGCTGGCTTTTACACAGAGCAACTGCCTCAATTTACATTTATCACTTGCTACTTGCACCCCTGTCACTGCCTCTTCACACGCACTAAACACTTGTCACTTGACAAAATGTTAACCAAGATCAACTAAAACAGATTCCTCTAACAAAAAGGATATTAATTTCTCTTCAATGCGAAAAATCACAAACGTGACAGCACTGACAGCCAATCACGTGCAGCGGGTGACGTGACGGTACGGAATATCGACAGCGAACGTCACGATCGTCACGTTTGGAAGAAAAAGGATTCTTTACATATTTCAGAGGTCGTTATTTGATACTGGTTTTTGCTGTTGACATTGACCAGACTCTTAAATAAAACATGTGTATAGTCGGTTTACTTGAAGGGAGACTCAGTCCATTTATTACCTATAATGACGAACATCCTATGATTATGAACATCCTAGCGATATTTAAGGAAAGTAAAAAAAAAATGACATACTCATTATCATTATCCGAGCATATTCCCCAGTTGTATCCTCAGCGGTAATGCTTAAGAGCCCAGGGTCCGCTACCTAACCTAGTGATTTGACGACGTTGTTGGCTTTTACACAGAGCAACTGCCGTCTGAACGCGTCACTTTACATTTATCACTTGTTACTTGCCACTTATCACTTGCCCCTTGTCACTGCCTCTTCACACGCACTAAACACTTGTCACTTGACAAAATGTAAACCAAGCTCAACTAAAACCGATTCCTCTAACAAAAAGGATATTAATTTCTCTTCAATACGAAAGATCACAAACGTGACAGCACTGACAGCTAATCACGTGCAGCGGGTGACGATACGGAATATCGACAGTGAAACGTCATGATCGTCACGTTGCGAAGAAAAAGGATTCTTTACATATTTCAGAGGTCATTATTTGATACTGGTTTTTGCTGTTGACACTGAACCAAGACCCTTAACAAGGCCATTTAACTCTGGTCGATACATACTTGAAGGGAGGTTCCTTCTTCAGTCCATTTATACAAGGTGATGATAAGAACATCCTAACTTTTAGCGTCAAGTTCACGAATTGTAAGCAATTGTCGATTGTGGATCAATAAAATTTTAATAAATAAATATTTAAGCAAAATACTATTAGGAGATGTTCCTATGAATTTTATTACACTATAGTTTTTGTCTTTTAAGGCGAAATGGTAGCAGAAGTGGCGCCCACATTTAATTTAAAAAAAGTAAATATGGTGATAATTAAAAATTTCACTGCCAACAATCTGTAGAGAGACCTTTATATTATTTTGTAAGTAACCTTCAAATAGTTATAATATAGTAGCACTGGACCCCGAAAAATTATGTGCTCATACCCTTAAATGGAATACAATTGCGACAGTAGTATCGTGTTTCATGACAAAAAGTTTATTTGCTAAGCATATTATTATAAAAGCCCTGACTGTCAAGCGTTAACCCCCAATAACTTTTCGAAAACTGAACCAATTTTCATCAAACACAGCTAAGAACTACCACAAGGGAACGGGTTTTCACATAAAAAAAAATCGCATCGAAATCGCTCCCTTCGTTTGAGCGCTACGATGACTCAGACAGACAGAAAGACTAACAGACGCTACCGTCAACATATATACAACACCCCTTTTACCCAAAGGTTGGCTGGAAGAAATCACTTAAGTGATAAGTCCGCCTTTGTACCTACTATATTAAAAATGTACTTTTGATTATTGTAATATTTAGTTGGTGCAATAAAGAAATTTTATCTTATCTTATCTTTTTTGGTCGGGGGTTAAAAACTAAATATATCAGTCGAAAAATGCACCTTTTAACTTAAAAATCATATTTTAACTTTATTTAAAAGATTCTTGCTTCATTAAAATTTTAGTATGATATCTAATATGTTTTTATAATTCCATAATTCACGCTAAATAATTCAGATGACATGGCAATCAAAAACACATATCAAATTAGTTCCAATCAGACACACGTCACCAATTAAGGCGAAACTTCACATATACGTGTCCCTGCCGAACCAAAGAAAAGTGTTAGTTGACGGCGATATAAGAGTTTCCCTTCAGTTTTCTAATAAAAACAAACTTGGTTTCTTTTTCCCACTGCATATTTCACTAAATCCCGTAGACAGACAGACAGATGCCAAGCAGTTCTGTGAAATGTTTTCAATACCCATAAAAATAAAGCCGAGCCGTCTGATGCGCGGCAAACATTTGTCTGAGTGTTCCAATAATAACTCAGTGTAAGGCCTCTTTCACGCTATAAGTTTCTTAATAAATAAAATAAAATAAAAAAAGACGTGTGGCACTCGGGGACTGCCGCGGTAAAGCTATTGCAAACAAGGAAGGACGGCAACGTCGCAAACGGACGACGGAGACGAAGCGGCAACCTACATGGTAGGCGGAGTGGGGAGAGCGTGAGGTTTTTTCGTTACGGAATTTCTGGATTCGGTCCCCGCGCTCAAGGCCCGCGATAGAAGGTAAGCAATAGCTTAATAAAAGTCAACAATAGTAAAAAAAAAAGACAAAATCAGTCTTGAGGCCCAGCGCCGGCTAGGATGGGCGTAAAAAAATTCTAGAGCTCTTCTATGCTTCGGAAGGCACGAAAAGTTTTTTTCCCGGTTATCATCACTTCTTCTTATCGAGTCGAAATGGTTTCAGTGTAGCTTCAATTTCAATTGTCTTTGACCAGTATGTGGCCACGGTGATCCCTCTGTCATTAGCCTCGTTAAGGCCCTCCATGGTACATGTCGTAGGGCAGCCCGGACACGACAGAAGGATCATCACTGTATAGTTGTCAAGCTATTTTAGGCAGCTTTTATGTAGCTTAAAAACCTGAACTATCTTTCGAGTGTTCGCCACTTACACTCACAAAAAACACAAATAGACCAATAAATACATATTTACATATTTCACCAAATCTCGCAGACAGATGCCAATCAGTTCTGTGAAGTGTTTTTAATACCCATAAAAATAACATTTGTCTGAGTGTTCCAATAATAACTCAGTGTAAGGCTTCTTTCACATTAAAGGAACAGTATTGAGGACCTCAGTGGCTCAGAATGGGCATAAAATATTTTAGAGCTCTCTCCTGCTTCGGAAGGCACGTAAATCCGTTGGTCCCGGTTATCATCATCATTGTTTATTTGTCAAGTTATTTAAAATATCTTTTATGCAGGTTAAAAACCTAAACCACCTAACGAATGTTGTCCCAAATAATGTGCCATCGGTTCTCAGTTATTTAGGTTATATCTGTTATAACCTAAATAAGTGGAAACCGACACTTATCTCTATTCTAACTCATTAACAGTTCAGGCAGTATAAATCTGGAATGCTTTATCACTCGACAGTGGTCCCGCCAATAGCATGCTAGCAAACCATGTCAGCGATATAGATTTACAGTTTTTCCTTTTCTCCACGTGTCCAATGTGCGGACGGCCTGAGGTTTCCAATATTATTGAAGTGTAATATAAGCGATATTTTTACAAGAGCCCGGGATTTTTCAACTTTATTTGTTATCAAATAAACGCGGGACGTGTTGCAATATGTATTGGAGAGATTTGAATAAAACTGGAGACAAGATGTGATTTCTTGAAGTATTTTGTTATTGGCTTTTTGGCACAAGTAAATATAGTATTAAAAAAAACCCTGTCCAATCCCTAAAGGTAATGTTGGGTAGCTTGTGTACGTTCAAAAAACTCCGTTCGGTCCATTAAGGTGATGTTAAGTAGTTTGTGTAGGTTATATATACCGGTTTCTCCCATCCCTGAAATCGCAAAAAACGGCTTTAGACAGACAAATACCTACCGTTTGAAAATGTATGAAGCTATTGTTTGCAATACGTTTTTACGCCCGTCCAAAACTGCCGCGTGACCCCGGATAAACTCCGGCCGGCCAGCGGCGGCGGTACTCTAAATTGATCTCACGATTTTACTTTCGAGGCTTAGTCAACATTTTTTGTTTCTGAATTTTTATTTTGACTGGCTAATTAGGCCTGACTAATGATTCTTATGAAGAGATCTTCTGCTCCAAAACCAAAAAAAATTATCGTGTATAATGAAGATCTTGAAAAACGCTCCATCAATTTTGGTAAAACTTAGTATTTAGTGAGTGACCAGGCTGAAAAATCGATCTAGCACGGTTTCATTGAATAGAACCTTTTTCGACCAAAGCTCGGTCACCCATCTAGTTGTAATAATATGTGTTAAGCATATATACCTAATGTCTACCTAATCAACTCCAGGCAGTTATAATTACGTAGCAATCATGGCCGCATTGAGCTAGGTTATCTAACATCGACAGCTACACTGAGTGATGTACTGCCTGCACACATACGTAGTAGGGCTGCCGACTGGCATAAACTATAAAAGTTTATATCATAACCATTTTCAACGTGATTTTATATTTTATTATCTATGATGTCATTACTCTTTATTTTATACAAATCCCATAGAAAATGTTTGTTTTGACGATTAGGGAAAAGCTCTTAAGTTGTTGGTTGTACTAAAATTAACTAAAAATGCGACTTCATTTTTATACATCTAATGTCATTTTCAAACTCAAATTTCAAATCGAAAAACATAACCTTTCTTCTGACCCAGCCGGGTAGGAATAAGACAAAGTAATATATCTCATTAACCCAAAATTTGAATTCGCCGCCATTTGTATAGTAAATAGTTTGCAACCACAAAACCACAATTTGGCAGGTTTGGTTTAGTAAAAATAGACGATTTATTTCAAGTCAACAAAAGTAAAAAAAAAGGCACAATTAGTCTTGAGGCCCAGCGCAGGCTTGGATGGGCGTAAAAAAATTCTAGAGCTCTTCTATGCTTCATTTTTGAAGAATATCTTTTAAAAAATTGTTTAACAGCTGCAGTTCAATTAATTTAGGAACATCAATTCATTATCATAAGCTTCAGTGCTCTTTTTAGTATCCAACTAATCACTTCAGATTTTTATAGACTCAAAAAGTTATTGATATTTTACTTTTAGTTAAGAAACGTAATATAATGTAAAAACAAGTGTACTTGTGTAATTTTTCTCGCGTCACTTTTTGGTATATGAACCGAAAATCGGGTTTTTATACACTTTACAGAATATAGACTTATATCTAATAAAAAACCTTTCTAAGTACCTAAATAGTGAAGTCTGCCTAAATAGTTAACTGCCTCCGTGGTGTAGTGGTTAGAGCGCTCGGCTCATACCCGGAGGTTGCGGGTTCGATTCCCGGCGGGGGCAACGACTTTGTGTTGTTGTCCTAGTTTGGTTAGGACATTGTAGACTGATCACCTGATTGTCTGATAAGTAAGATGATCCGTGCTTCGGAGGGCACGTTAAGCCGTCGGTCCCGGTCACTGTCTTTGACATTGGTCGTTACCTAAAACCATGTCAGAGGCCTTTAAGGCGGTTTAAAAACTCTGACACTAGTTTAGTCACTAACACACACGATAAGAAGAAGAAGTGAAGTCTGCAGTTGACAAGTTCTTCCAGACTGACAAATAAAGTTGTCACTTCTTCACCTTTTTTACTGAAAAACGTAGGTACAAGTTAATTTATGTGTCCCAGCAAAAGTAATTTTACTATTTAACATCATAATCCTAGAATAATATTGTTTCTCAACGCAACCTGAATCCTGAAGACGAAGAACCTGATTCAGCTTAAATCAATAAAATCACCATACAACTTCTTGAACTTTTCAAACTAACGAAACGATCTTGATCTGCGATTCTGCCCACGGAAAACTGGTAGTTGCTAACCCTAATTCAGTCCCAAACCGGAAGCGACCGGCGCATACGTGGCCCGTGTACTGAACTTGCCAAAAACTCTCCTTTACACGGTACTACTTTTCTCAATTATCAAGTGATACCAATATCCAAAGATAAATGAATTTTGACTTTTGACTTTTTTTGACTTTCTTACATTTTGTGTTTTGTGTTTCAATATCACGTCATTTTCACTTACGGATTAGGTAGGGAAAGTATAAAGAAAATATATATCACAAAGTTCAAGATATTTATTATAGTTTTACTTATGCAATGAAAAGTTTTTTGCTGCAACGTATAACGGTTAGATTTTAAATATGTTTCAGTGAGTTTAACAGTGGTCGCCAAAGGAACTTAGTCTTGTGCAGACCACGGTACTGTGAATATCTCGTTTGTGTAGCGTAATGTAGGCTTGGCCATGATTTATTCAGATTGATTATTGTAATAGATCTGGATTGGTAATCCGATTTATAACAATGACAGTTTGTTTCAGCTGGACGATAAGACCAGGACACAGAATATCTATGTCGGCTAGAGGGTTTAACTTTGTGGTTGAAACTCATGAATCAACACGAGGTGGAACGCTACTTTATTCATTTGCAGGCAAAAAATAACTTGACACTGTTTTAAAATTTTAGCTTTGTAGTTTCCAAGCGGATAAAACAGTGTGATTTTTGAATTTAAATCGAGACTTGGTACAATTTAGTACTACTTGGTACTTGGAAGTACTTTAGGAGAGCTCAGTGACCCGCCGAAAACACACGCAAGTAAAGTGACATCGGGCATGATCCGCACTTAGAAAATCGGGTCGTGTAAAGAGACCTAAATAAACAAAATGTTAGCATAAGCGATATTTGAAAAGGATGGCTGTACGATACGGGTTGCGGAAATTTGGATATGTGCTAATTTCCTACGATTAGTCGAATATTAGATACTTGCACGCTTATTTAGAACTAGAGGAACACGTGTAAAGTCGCGGGCGTGATGCAATATAGCCTATAGCCTTCCTCGATAAACAACCTATCTAATACCGAAAGAATTTTTCAAATCGGACCAATGGTTCCTGAGATTAGCGCGTTTAAACAAACAAACTCTTTAGCTTTATATACTCGTATAAGTATGGATTGCATCGTTTCATTACTAGAATCCTATAGTCATCTTTCAGCTTCCATCAATTGTATAAAAATCTATACTGACCATAATAGTAAAATCAGTTTCAATATTTATATAAGGCATAGCTTAGGGTACAATTTATACTTATTTTAACTTACTAGGTAAGGGGTGCCGCGTGGCGATGGGTGGCAAAGTGAATAATTTTTCAAACCTAAAAACTGACTTTCCAAAACTTCACAACCAAATTTGATAAAATTTCTATGGGAGAACTTTGAAAGGATATCCTTTCAAACAACAAAAAGAATTTCTCAAATCGGTTCGGGTTCAAATATTCAATCTTCTTCTTCTCGTGTGTGTTAGTGACTAACACTAGTGTCAGAGTTTTTAAACCGCCTTAAAGGCCTCTGACATGGTTTTAGGTAACGACCAATGTCAAAGACAGTGACCGGGACCGACGGCTTAAGGCCATACCCAAATTTTCCGGGGTCCAGTGGCGCCGCCATTTAAAATAAATCATTTAAAAGTTCAAGATACCCATTCAAAGTATTTTTTAAACTACTTTTTGTAGTTTAAAGTGAGAACGTGAAGCTTTTCTACGCACATTTGCGAAAAACGGCCACTTTTAGCTAATGTGCGTAGAAAAGCTTCACGTTCGCACTTTAAATTAAAAACAGTAGTTCATAAAATAGTTTTAAGGGTTATCTAGGGCTTGACCAAGACACAATTTTGAATGATATCTCCGTTTCCTTTTAAATGATTTATTTTAAATGGCGGCGCCACTGGACCCCGGAAAATTTGGGTATGGCCTTAACGTGCCCTCCGAAGCACGGATCATTTTACTTATCGAACAATCAGGTGATGAGGCTACAATGTCCAAACCAAACTAGGACAACAACACAAAGTCGTTGCCCCCACCGGGAATCGAACCCGCGACCTCCGGGTATGAGCCGAACGCTCTAACCACTACACCACGGAGGCAGTTATATACTATTATTCAATGAACATACAGAACATACAAAAGATCGCGACAAATTAAAGAAAAATAAGGTATCAAAGCAGGAAAACTCTACTTTGACACTATTTTCCACGTCTATTTTGATTCCTTTATGTCATCCACCTCTTTATGTGTGTACTTATGTATCGTCTAATTTGAGAATTCCCATATAGCCCGCACCCCCAAAATTTCCTTGCACCGTTGACAATGTAAGGCCCGTAGCCAATTTGGCAGCTAATTATAACAAAGGGTTGCTCGTGACGGCAGCACTTCATTATACACTATGTTTGATCCAATTTTCGGCCTAATACACGTTTATTGGGGCGCTCAGCTATTTTGGTTGGGACATTCTGGAGATTTCAGACGTATTTTTGAATATATTTAAAGAAAATAAATAGGTTGTTTAAAAGACTAGAAAAACAGTTCTTTGACGAAAATTTATCAAAATTATCGTCGATTCAGCAACAGCATCATCATCATCAGGTCTTTTTGTCTCCACTGCAGGGGCACGACTCTCTCTACCAGAGCCATATTTGGCTCGAGCAGCTACTGGACTTGGCCTACAGTCTCCTCGCTGGTAAAAGGATTGGAGAGATCTCACTGATGTTTATAAGCTTTGTTTAGCTTGTATTTCCTAAGTCGCCTTCTACGACATCCACGGGAAGACTTGGAGTTGCTCTATTCAGTCTATTCTACTCTGCCGGAAAGTCCTCTGTAATGTCAGACTTTCACCTTTTTAATATTAGTGTGATTATCTTCTTATCGTGTGTGTTAGTGACTAACACTAGTGTCAGAGTTTTTAAACCGCCTTAAAGGCCTCTGACATGGTTTTAGGTAACGACCAATGTTAAAGACAGTGACCGGGACCGACAGCTTAACGTGCTCTCCGAAGCACAGATCATCTCACTTTATCAGACAATCAGGTGATCAGCCTTCAATGTCCTAACCAAACTACGACAACAACACAAAGTCGTTGCCCCCGCCGGGAATCAAACCCGCGACCTCTGGGTATGAGCCGAACGCTCCAACCACTACACCACGGAGGCAGTTTCTATTAGTGTGATAAATCTTAAAGACAAACTTACAATAGAACATACATTCTTATTTCTGTGCAAGATGCAACAAAAAAACGTGTATATAAAAAATTATACTTTTTCTGAACTAAAAACCGACTTCACGCCCAAACTAGAAAACTGATTTTGATAAAATTTTTTGGACTCCCTCGCAACTATACCTTTTCAAACAAGAATTTTCCAAATTGGTCTAGGATTTTTTGAATATTCGGAGAACATACATAAAAAAGGTCGCGACGAATTGATAACCTTCCTTTTACAGAAGTCGGTTTAAAAGGATTACTACAAAAGCCTATTCAACCCCTTCAATACTGCCTAAATAACAGTTAACTCCTATTCAAAATAGTTGGGGCCGCTCCACAAATAACAGGTTGGATCTGCTTCAAACTGGTACTAACTGGCGCTAACAAGCGTCCACCGGCTTATTGTACGCAAATACTCCGTAACGAGTGCTCGTATTATTCTGTGTGACAAAATACCAGGTATTTTTGGAATAGTTCGTGCTGTGAAGTGTGTCAGAATGGGAATGGATGAAATAGCGTTACAAAGTTCATTCATTCGTGTTATGACCCGACCCTTCTGCCATCATGTCGGCCAGCGATCATGAAGAAGGGTCGTCGAAATATCTGGCAAAAAACGATATTAATTGAGGTAAGTTCTGTAATACTAATAACAGTAATTGTGACCGCGAAACTCTAAAATCATATATTCGTTCGTATGAATAGGTAAACGTGATAAAATACTAGGTATTTTCTACTTTAATTACAAGATTTTACGCCTGCCTAATGCGGTCCTGAAGTAAGTGAAGATAGATCTCAATCACGTTTAGCGAGAATCTTTTGACGTGGATATACTTGGCTAGATTTTTTCAGATATCTTATTTGACCGAGCGAGCGAAGCGTCTCAGTTTCGAGATTGGCCGAAAATGCTTTTGTCCGGCTGTCCGGTTGTCGGTCTTCGCCTACAGGTCGCATTTCTTAACCGAATGTTGTGAAATTTTCTGATTAGTTTCGACAATGATATAGATTTTTTCAATCGATTCATTTATTATAATATTTTTCAAAATGGCGAAAATTTGGGGTTGAAAGTTTGAAAAATATTTATATTTCAGCCTGCAACTTTTTTGGCAGAACAACTTTTTTATCCGATAAACTTCAACAGATCAGGGTGATACTCGAGGTCTATAGCTCACAAAACCACTATATTTATAGAACAGTATATTCAACCTCTTCAAAGTCGCCTTGGTAACATCCACGTGACTGCCATTCAGAAAAGTCGTTCCACTAACAACTAGCAGGATCTGCTTCAAACTGGTACTAACTGGCGCTAACAAGCATCCCCCGGCTATTGTATTGTAAGCAAATAACGAGTGCTCGTATTATTCGGTGTAACGCTTTGCGCGGGTGTTACAAAATGCCAGCAATTTTTGGTATTCGTTTTTGTTATGAAGAAAAAAAAATCAAATGTTTTTTCCAGTAACAGAAATTTAGAGTAACTTTGACAGATCAATAAATTTAATTTAACGTGTAGTGTATAAAGCAAGTAACGAGTGCTCGTATAATTCGGTGTAACGGTGTACGTAGGTGTGACAAAATGCTAGAATTTTTGGTATTAGTTGATGTTGTAAAGCAAATAAATCAAAATTCAAATGTTTTTTTAGTAACAGACCTTTACAGGCACTTTGACTGGTCGATAAGTATAATTTAACGTGTAGTGTATATTAAAATTTTATTTATTGTAAGCAAGTAACGAGTGCTCGTATTATTCGGTGTAACGGTGCACGCGGGTGTGACAAAATGCTAGGTATTTTTGGTATTAGATGGTTTTGTGAAGTCAAAAAATTCAAAATTCAAATGTCTATTCAGTTACTACAGTACAGAGTTCGTATGGCTACCTTCCAGCTCCTTTATCACATTAGCTCGATGTCATCTTAATATGGCATTGTCAGTGGTATGTATACATACAAAAATCTCCGCTCAATGAGAAACCGGGAAGTGGATCAAATTTTACTTGTAAGACTGATAGGCAACGCAAGATCATCATCATCATCAGGTCTTTTAATTCTCCACTGCAGGAACATGACCCTCTCTGTACTACCAGAGCCATACTTGGCCAGAGCAGCCAGAGGACTCGGCCTACACTCTACTCGCTGGTCAGACGTTAATAATCATTGATGTTAATAAGCTTTTTTTAGCTTGTATTTCCTAAGTCGCCTTCTACGACATCCACGGGAGGATTTGGAGTGGCCCTATTCTAATCTGCCGGCAACAACATGGCTTAACGGGACAGGTGAAACTAAATAAAAGCTTGTAGTCCTCTGACTGCTCTGGCCAAATATGGCTCTGGTAGTTCAGAGAGGGTCATGCTCTTGCTGTGGAAACTAAATGACCTGCTGATGATGATGATGAAAATAGGTAATGAACTCAGCTTTAATTTCACAATACTGCAATACATTGCGGATGAATGCCAAATGATGAGCGCGTATAAGTCAGCCGTAATTGCTTTTAATAATTAACAGGCCCGAGTGAATCAAGCGATCACGTCCGTGCCCAACTACAAATCACTACAAAAACTGCGGTGCAAGGTGCAAGTGGAGCGGAAAAGAAATACATTTCTTTTAGAAATAACCGGCCAAGGGCGAGTCAGACTCGCGCATCAAGGGTTCTGTACCTAATCTGTAAAAAAATCATGTTTGTTGTACGGGATGCCACTTAAATATTTATTTTATTCGATTCTAGCTGCAACAGAAAAGCATCGTCTGTGAAAATTTTAACTGTCAGATAGTTCATAAGATACAGCCTGTTAACAGACAGATAGACACGTTGGAAATACATTGTAATTGTAATAAATAAGTAAAGTCAAAAGCAAAAGACGCGTTCGAAGTCGCAAGAAAATCGAGACATTGTTCCGCTTGGCAATGGGTAGAGAAGATTTTGGAAAGCTGACTGTCAGTTAACCATCATTATTTCAGCAAATTTCCTGATTGTATCCACAGCAGAATAGCTTTAGAGCCCGG
Organism: Acrobasis consociella; assembly: GCA_963555685.1. Taxonomy (NCBI): domain Eukaryota; kingdom Metazoa; phylum Arthropoda; class Insecta; order Lepidoptera; family Pyralidae; genus Acrobasis; species Acrobasis consociella. The sequence continues at coordinate 3,819,868 of OY743107.1, forward strand.
GGTCCGCTACCTAATCTAGGTGATTTGACGATGTTACAAGTTTTTACACAGAGCGACTACCATCTGACCTCCGCAACCCAAAGGGCAGACCAAAACCATGTGTGATGTGTTTAAGCAAGCGCTAAATGACGCTCGGGACCCACAGTTTATAAATGCCTTCCAAAATACGAAATCATCTTTCTTTCTGGATAACCAGGTGATTCAAGCTTCCAATTATAACCAGACTGGAAACAACTTTTCACAAAGTATGCTTTCCAGTGGGATTTGAACCCACGACCTCCGGTACCAAAAGCGAACGCCTTGACCACTGGACAACGGAAGCAGTTAGCCAACATTAACTCATATAGAGGTAAGTAAAAACAGTTTCTTGCAGTAATAGAACGGGTTGTGAGAAAAACTATTTTGACCTCTTGATAAAAATTATCCGCTATAAAATCTGAACTTGGACCAAACCACACACCGAGTCCTTCGGTCATATATCAAGTACATTCAGACACATTGGCCATTTAATGAATTGCAGCCGGCAGTCCTGATGCTTCGGAAATCTGTTGTGATTTACACAGAGCCGCAATTATATGGGCTCGATGAGCACCCCATTTTATATTCACTAAATATATAAACTATCAAGTCTTTATCCCTTAGTGCTCTTATTGACAAGTGATAGTACAAAAACCACAGGGGTATCAATGATATTAATGCAAGTTTAGAGACTTCCAACAAGGGTACTAACCATCTATACTAAACATATTTCAGCAGGGGGGAGGGCCCCGCTATGTATAGTTACATCGATACTTGTCGATGACCTGTGTCGCGCGGCAGTTTTTGACAGTTTGTAATAAATTGGCATGTGTCACACGACCGTTTGTGACAATCGCCGACCGTCGCCGACCAGTGTCGCTCGTTTGTGGGAGCCCTTATGGGGCAGACAGAGCATTTCGGGTCTTGCGGCTTTAAGCAATCAGAGCCCAATCCACATAAATGCTATGCCATTGTGGTGAGCTAGAAGATGGCAAAAATAATTAAAATATAGCTAAACAGGGTTGCTAGTCGTAATGCACCGCAGCGTGTATACGCTATGGTTATCTGTAAATAAGGTTAAAAGGGGAAAAAAATTGGTTTTTAAAGAGATCAGACATAAAACCAAGAGTCTCTTGCCATGTTGCAAGAATGAAACTTCGCTAAAGATCAAAATTAAAAAGTTACCTGTCTGCTGCATGTTTGCTGCTTTATACAACAGAAGTTAAATGACGGAATCTAATGACATTAACTTATGTTTAGATGACTTTTCTATTAAGTATAGTAAAGGGTTATACTTTTGAGACTGCAACGTGGAAACTATATGCCTTCAATATCTATGGCAAGGATTGGATCTCATCTGTAAGCACGTAACGGAACTTTCTCATCATCGTTTAAGTCACAAAACGTCCACTGCTGGACATTGGCCTCTCCCAAAGATTTCCAAAATGACCGATCTAGAGCGGCTTGCATCCAGCGCCAACTTTCTCATGCTGCTATCTTTTTCAGTCGCTCTCTCTTGCTTTAGCAAACGACGGTTCTGAGCCACAGAAAAGTATAGCAGCATAGAAAAGTGCTATTCCGTGCTGCCAAACGAGTCCCAACCCTAAACGACGCAACGCGCTCTGAGTTTTCGAAAAAGTCAAACAAAAAGCGAGGACATTCGAAAATTAATAATTAAAACATTAATAAGCGCCATTCAACTCACAAACTGACTTTTACTTACGAAGTATAAAATTCTAAGAACAAACCAGGCGCAGAATTCATTAAAAGTTGACGTCAAAGTCGATCGCGGTGTTAATCTGCTCAGAGGCTGTTTTGTGTGTGTTCAGGCTTGTTCGAGGTTTCCCTTTGGGAGATCATTTATTTATGCATTTTAATCTCTTTTGGATTTTGCCGCGCTATCGGATACTTGAGCTGTGATGTTGAAGTTTGGTCCGTTTTGTGACGTAGTTTGCTCCAGTTTGCGCGTGTTTTGGCAATCCTGATTGTGAAGTGCGTTCTTGGTTGCATCTTCAACTGTGTTCCTTTGGATCTTGGGGTGCGTTTGGACTTTTTCTTCACTCAAAGATGACGAAGACTGCGAAATGGAGCAGTAATATTCGGAGCAGTTGCCATCGGTTTACGACCAGCTGCCTGACGTCAATCCTTTTTGGGAATGCCAAAACCATATTCATTAAGTGCGCCTAAAGCCTCTTACAGACAAGCGACAAAATGTGATTCATGTTTAAATTTTTTGCTTCGCAACCATACTCTTAGCATTAAATCCGTCAATTATAAACAACTGTTAATTGTTGATCAATAAAATTTTAATAAATAAATATGCCTACGACACAGTCACTTGTTTTGCGCGACACTTTGTGACATATTGACTAGTGTCACGCGAACGTTTGCGACAGTCGGCGACCGTCGTGCGACACAGGTCGCCGACAGGTATCGCTAGCATAGTGTCTCTTGTCTGTAAGTGCGCTAAGGCAAAACATATTTTATTGTCTTTGATTGTGTAAGTGACTACAATGTAGCTATAAAAAAAACTTGACAGGTGTCAAGGGACACCCGGATGGAACGAAGTTCGAGAGAGAAAGAGAAAGACAGAAAAACACGCGCACGCCAAACTTCGTTCCGAAAACAAAATAAATTCTCATTTTGTTACTTCATTCTTTCCTAAACCCTAAAATATTCTGGACATTTTCCCATAAATGTAATATTCAGCACAAACACAGAAAGAATGGGCAAAATTAACCCCAAATTAACATTTTCGGTTGAGTTGCTTAAAGGAAATAATTAGTATTATCTGGGATTGAGCGTCGCCCAAATTAAGCTCAAGATAATTAGAGGAGCTCCAGAGACGGGGGCTCGGAGTTCGAGGATAAATACTTATGCATTTTGCTTCATAAAGTATATACCCAAGGTTTTTTGACGACCTCCATGGCGTAATGGTCAACACGCTAGACCGCCAACCCGGAGGTCCTGGGTTCGATCCCCAGCTAGGGCAAGTTGGAAAATGGCCTTTTTCAATTTTTCCTGGGTCTTGGATGTTTATCTATATATGTATTTGTTATAAAATATAATATCGTTGAGTTAGTATACTATAACACAAGTCTCGAACTTACTGTAATTTGTCCCTATATATTTATTTATTTATTTATAAAAAAAAAGGTCTCTAATATACTGAAACTGTATTATGTAGTAACTAAGAAACATATTATATCGAATATGATGGCAAATAACTGTCCCCAAGAAATATACATTTCACGTCTATATCCCTGACGGGGTAGACAGAGCCCAGGGCCGTTAGGCCCAAAGGCCACGCTTAGCGTGGTGGTGGGCGTTAAGATGGAAAAGAAATCAAAATAGTGATGGGTTGCTAGCCGCATCGCCTATTACCATGATTTAAATCTCGCCCATTCCCTCTTACGATTTGCGCGGGAAGAGAAGCAGCTGGTACATTCTACGTTTTTCTTTTCTCCCAGACCAGCATGGAAGTCAAGAAATATATGTCGAAATGTAAAAAAATATTTATTTTCTTTCCATACAAACTCGGATCAGTTGATCGGGAAAGTTGTATGGTCAAAAAAGTCAAAAATCAAAATCATTTATTTATCTTTGGATATTTTTATCACTTGATAAAAGGTGATATGAATGATTGATGATAAGAGGTGAAATCACTTTATAAAATATACTCACCGCTATAAAATATAGATTACCGAAAATATATATTTATCCTCCACCCAAAGGTTGGCTGGAAGAGATTGCATTTATAGCGATAAGTCCGCCTTTGTGCCTATATTTCTTGTTGTTATTGTAATTTTTTATGTATATCATGGTGCAATAAAGTTAATTTGTACTGTATTGTATTGTATTCTTAAGTCAAGAGTGGGTTTTAATTATTTACATGTAACACGTCAACAACATAAGAATTTACACGGCTGTACTAAGTGCATTACCAATTTTACATACACAAATATTTTTATTGATTTTTTGTGACGCATAATTTTCTCTTTTTTATCCTATTATATTGTGTATCTTTATTATATTGTACTTCACAACTGCCTCCGTGGTGTAGTGGTTAGAGCGTTCGGCTCATACCCGGAGGTCGCGGGTTCGATTCCCGGCGAAGGCAATAACTTTGTGTTGTTGTCCTAGTTTAGTTAGGACATTGTAGGCTGATGTTGATATCTTAGTAGATAATCCAAAAAGTACACAATTTCTAAATCTTTTTAAATGTTATGAATTAGTAAACGTATTCTTTGAGCCAACACGAATCACTGCTACATCTGCTACTTGTCTAGACAATTTTTTTAGTAATATTAAATATTCTGTTAAATCAGTTATTAATAAACTGCCTTCTGATCATTCAGGTGTATATGTAGTTTATGTCAAGGAGTCCAAAGACAAGTCCAGCATTTTGAACAAAGATAAGACTTTTTGTAGGCCGATTACTTCTAAAAATAAACAAAAACTAAAAAATAATTTAGATAACAAATTGTTGTCGGTCGTTTACACAGGAAAAAATCCTGACGACCATTACAATAAACTATTTAACGTTATTACCTCAAAATATTAAAAAACTTTGAAACAAAAACAAGTTGTAGTGCATAGAAAATTACAGTTTAGTGAGTGGGCTACTACCGGCATCTACATAAGTAGGAGCAGGCTTTATGACTTATATTCCCAAAAACAATATAATTTTAGTCCTTCCTTTCTAGAATATGTTAAAAATTATTCCAAAATATTTAAAAAAGTTTGTAGACAAGCCAAGGCAAATCGTATAAGTAGAAAAATAAATAATGCTCCTAACAAAATAAAAGAAACTTGGAATGTTATAAATAAAGAAACGGGTAAAAATAAAGCCAAAGAAAATATCTGTCAAATCAAATCTTGTGGTAAGACTATTACTAAAACTGAAGAAATAGTAAATATTTTTGATGATTTCTTTACTAATATTCCTTTGGAACTTACTTCTAATGTAAATTCTAGCCCCCAGCGTGCTGAAGCCTTGCTTAAGAATAATGTTAGGCCTTGTGATTCTAAATTTAAATTTAAGCATATTGGCCCCAAAGATATAATAGATGCATTTAAACAGTTAAATTTAAAAAAATCTGAAGACCATTGGGGCATGTCAGTTGCTGTAGTAAGCCATATCATAAATATCATAGCTGCTGATTTAGCTTTTATATTTAACGAATGTATTGATGAAGGCATATTTCCTAACCTAATGAAATGTAGTAAACTAATCCCCTTATTTAAAAAAGGAGAAAAAACAGATCCTGGCAACTACAGACCTATATCTATCCTGCCAGTTTTGAGTAAGGTGTTCGAAAAGATAATGCTCAATCAAATGCTTCTTCATTTTAAGACCTACAACCTTTTCCATAGCCAACAATTCGGCTTTACTGGCGTGAAATCGACCACCGATGCGGGAGTAGCACTTGTTACTCATTTATACGACGCATGGGAGAACAAAAATGATGGAATCGGATCATTTTGTGATCTCTCCAAAGCATTTGATTGCGTAGATCATCCGACACTTTTGCTTAAATTTCGTCAATACGGTTTTGATGATAATTCAATAAAACTTATAGAATCTTATTTAACAGATAGGCATCAGACTGTTGATTTAAATGGCATAAAATCGCACGGATCTAATGTTAAGATAGGCGTACCGCAAGGTTCAATTCTTGGACCTTTCCTTTTCTTGGTTTATGTCAATGACTTGCCTTACATGGTTGAGAAGCAGGCTGGCATAGTGCTGTTTGCTGATGACACCTCGCTTATATTCAAACTTGATCGACATAGCACAAACGCTAGCGCGGTGAACAGCACCTTGTCTTCCATTTCTGATTGGTTTTCTGCCAATAATCTCATATTAAATGCGAAAAAGACTCAATGCGTTCGATTTTCTCTTCCCAATGTGAGACAGGGCTGCGTTGACATAATGATAGATGGTGAAAAACTCGATCTTGTTGAAAGTACTACCTTCTTAGGAATTACAATAGACTCGAAACTTCAATGGGGTGCTCATATAACTAAACTTTCAAATAGGCTTAGTTCTGCGGCTTATGCTGTTAGGAGAATAAGACAATTGACAGATGTAGCAACTGCTAGACTAGTGTACTTTAGTTACTTTCATAGTGTAATGTCTTACGGCATACTCCTGTGAGGGAATGCAGCCGATATTCAGACTATTTTTATTTTACAAAAACGGGCAATTCGTGCTATTTACGGGTTAGGATCTAGAGACTCACTCAGAGAATTATTCAAGAAAATAGATATACTTACCTTAGCATCACAGTATATATTTGAAAACATAATGTATGTAAGGAAAAATATTTCCTCATACAATAAAGTAAGCGATTTTACCGATAGAAACTTACGTAATAAGAATGACTTAGTTGCCCCGTTTTATAGGCTTAAAACAATTAATAAGACGTTTATGGGGAACTGTATACTTTTTTATAATAAATTGCCAAAAGCGATCCTTGATATGCCAGACAAAAGATTCAAAACTTATGTAAAGAAAGTACTTTGTGAGAAGGCTTATTATAGGACCGATGACTACCTTAAAGACAAAAAAGTCTGGCGTGAGCTTGACGCGGGTCCCTCTAAAAGTTTGTAATATAGGTACTCGAAAATGTCATAATTTGGTACATTTTGTACAAACTGAATCTACAACTTGACATTACTTTAAAATTTTGACATTCTAAAAATTAAATTTAAATTATGATATGACATAACAAACAAAACAATGTATTCTCTGTCCACATTAACTTTAAGTATTAATTTAATTGTGAGTTGACGTCCTTGGAGAAGAGGTGCAGTGCAGTTTGTTACCGCTTCTTTGCACTAGCGCTTTGGAAGCGGTAGTAAACTTAGCTGTAAGTAACTATTTGACGTCAACAATTGTGCAACAAAATAATGACGATTATTAAGAGATATTTTAAATATCCTATGATAATAAAGATATATTTGATTTGATTTGATTTGATTTGATCACCTGATTGTCTGATAAGTAAGATGATCCGTACTTCGGAGGACACGTTAAGTCGTCGATCCCGGTCACTGTCTTTGACATTGGTCGTTATCTAATACCATGTCAGAGGCCTTTAAGGCGGTTTAAAAACTCTGACACTAGTTAGTCATTAACACATACGATAAGAAGATTGTTCTTCAAACAATAAGTTTGATAAAATAAAATATAACTAATTTATACATATGTACAAAAGTTGAATTGTCCAGTAGTTCCCTCGCTTCGCTCCCTTGTTCAATAAAATACAAATTCATTTTTATCCATTTCACAAATTACCTCTATTCACATCATGTCTGCTACACATACTCGTACGAGTTCTTCTGAAATGGGAATTTAAACGTTTTATAACGTTTGCTTTAGAGAATGAATCGTAGTTTCTAGTGCTTTTAAAATTTAAGATCCATTTCAAAAGATTTAATTTCACTGAAAGAGTTTCGATTTTGATTGCAATGTTTTATATCCGTTGATCTTCGTGGTGTAGTGGTCACCATGCTAGTCCGCCACCCAGAGGTTTCGGGTTCGATCCCTGGTCAGAGCAAGTTGGAAAATGGTATTTTCAAATTTGTCCTTCGTCTTGAATGTTTATCGATATATGTATTTATTATAAAATATAGTATCGTTGAGTTAGTATCCCATAACACAAGTCTCGAACTTACTTTGGGGCTAGCTCAATTCGTGTGATTTGTCCCTATACATTTATTTACGCTTCCACATCAGCAATTTTCACCTTTTAAAGTCACAATCCAAGTGTAGTTAGTTAGCTATATTACCTACGGAAATGACGAGCAACAGTATGTTGGCGACCGTTATCGAAATGTGTCGCGCCATAGTCATCGACCGTCGGACGACATCGAGCAACACACGTCGGTGACGATCACCGACAAGTGTCGCGCTCAAGTTGATGCTCGTCTCATCATCATCATCATCACATCAGCCACAGGAAGTCCACTGCTGGACATAGGCCTCCCCCAAGGATTTCCAAAATGCTCGTCTATTAACGCCCTAATCGTTCAAAACGCCAATACACAAATTAATTTTGTTAATTGAAATATTAGATCAATCATTGCTAATCAAATTATGGTTTCCTAAAATTAAATGCAATTAGCGACGTTGGAAGTAAGCAATATAATACCAGCTTGTTTTGAATTGGCTGTGTGATTTCTGGTATAAGATAAGGCTACTCTATCTCTTTCTGTGGATTCCGGAAAAGCCACTCAAAGAATGCGTTTACACCACGGAAGAAAAAAAGCTAGTGGAAGTGCTACTTGACAAAATAAGTATTAGAACCGTTGTTCCCAAACTCACATAAATAAACTACTTACTTTTCACATTTGCATCACATATAAATAATTGTTTTAATTGCAGTTTTTGTTTAATTCCATAATGGCATTTAGGCCTCTTAAATAAGATGTTTTTCTACGGTTCAAAATGTACTTATGTTGATGTTTCGCAATTTGCTGTATAAACTATATGTTCTGGTAATTTACCGTTTTTTTTTTCAAAAGAAGCAATTACAAACTTTAATACGATTAACGTACGGTTTTAATTTGCGTCAAAATATATTTTCGGGATGTAGTGCACACAGTTTGGGTGTCACTAGGCTTGATAAATCGATAAGAAATAAACACCAAGCCGCTAAGCTAAAGTGGGATTGGGCGGGACTCGTTTGCCGCGTGCATCCTGATAGATAGGCCACTTTGGTAACAAAGTGGACTCCCGAAGATGGTCGATGGAAGAGAGGTAGGCCCCGGGAACGTTGGTGTGACGACTTGCGACACTTTAAGACCAAGCGGCACATGATCGAGATATTTAGAAAGAGATAGGGAAAACCTTTGCTCAGCAGCGGGTCAGTGTATAAGTTACTATCGCCCTGAGCTTGATCGTCAAAACTGATTGAAAGTAGTTGGCCGTTTGCGACTACATTACGTGAGTAAACCAGTGTTTAAAATATGTAGTTAAGTCATCTTACGTTAGTTTTAATAATATTATATTAAAGGTTAATTTAAAAAAAGTGCAGTTGTGCTTCGTTTTGACAAGCACGCTGCGTCCTCTTTAACTTCCACTTTTTTTCTTCCGTGGTTTACACACTACAACACCAGGGCAGCAGTTTTTGCCGAATACCTATCTGTTGTCCACAAAATAAAACTCATAAGCTGACGCAAAGAAATCCATTATATCGCTCGGACAGACTATAAAGGATCAAAGTCCAATTCAATAGGACTCTCTGATCCCAGCTGTACCAATCATTATTTGGCGAGACGGGTGAAGTTATTGAACTGATATAACACAATATACCATTACACTATTTCGTCTTTTTGTATACTGCAAATTTGCACCAAATAAAGTATTTATCTCTCTTCTTTCTTGTATCCCTAATGGGTAAGGAGCTCGGTGAACGGGAGTATACATTGCTATAGTTTTAGCAAGTTAAGCGGCACAAGGCGTGGTCTGCTCGGATGGGTGGCCACAAGTGTTTAGCAGCCGTCATGTTATTCTAGATGCCGTCAGGCAGCTTGAAAAATCTGACACCAGTTTTAGCCACTTACACACACGAGAAACAAGAAACAATGATTTAGACCAAACATATTGGGTTTTGCGGACCTGAGCAGACAGGGCCAGCCAAGGCCACAAGGCCCAAAGGCCACTTTTAGTGTAGTTTTGGGTGTGGACTTGTGGGGAATAACTGAAGCAACTTAGAGATGGATTGCTAACTGCATCACCCATTGATATGATTCAGATTCTTGCATATTCCCTCGATCGGCTTTTACGATATGCGCAGAAAGAGAAGCAGCTGGTACAATCTAAATTATTTCTTTTCTCTTTTGTTTATTTTTTGTTTTACATTATTTTAATATCGTTTTCAACAAAACAGCTTATCTATAAATGTATTTGTTATAAAAATATAGTATCGTTGAGTTAGTATCCCATAACACAAGTCTCGAACTTACTTTGGGGCTAGCTCAAACAGTGTAATTTGTCCCTTATATATTTATTTATTTATTTATGGCTATCGTTTAGATCACATAAAGGGTTATCATTAACTAATATCAAAGACTAACTAATATCAAAGACTAACAAATCAAAGGTAAAAAAGACAAAAGGGGAAAAATTATTACAATAATAAATGAACTTATTACACTGCAATCAAATCCAATCGAATCGAAACTGAATCAACAAATTGGATTCACTTCATCGAATCTGAAGTTGAAAAGTGTTTATAAAAACACCGAATTGCGTCGATCGTGCTAAATGAAGGTGTATTAATTTTAAGACCATAATTACTTCCAATTCATCCGCTAATTGGCAGCTTTATCAGATTGCAGGATCGGAAGCGGAATAAATGAAGCTTTTGATCCCTACTTCAAAGCTCTGGAAGCTTTTTTCGTGCGTCCGGGATTATTTGTATCACTCGTATCAGTTATCGTTTCAGGATATAGATTTATCAGTATACTTTGCAAGATAAATACAAATATTTGGATAAAAGCCAACGGTTAATAAATACTCTTTGAAGTGGTTCTATTCTATTCTACTGGAAACACACAGACTTAATAATAGTATTACATACAGAACGGAAACTCGCACTGTCCCCCGCAATCGGGCGTCCCCGCAACCCCTCCCCCGCTTTTCGGCCTTGTAAGCGCCTGTAAAACAGGGTTGTACTAGTCGCACGTTGACGTTACGCGAGTCACTAAGGATTATTGAATCATAATGGTGAGAAACTGCGCACATCATTATTGTTTATCCACGAAAAACAATAAAGAACGAAAATTTTATAGATTTCCTAGTGATGAAAACAGGTAAGCGAAGCAACAAATTCTGTAGTGGCGACCCTGGCGACATTATGATTTGTATAATTGTTTATAGTGATAAAAATTACTTATATATCAACATCTAATAAATATATCAGTTTATCACACATTAATTTAAACAAAAAATAAAATAATAAGAGTAGATTAATAAAAGTTTTTTCTCTTTAATTTATTTATGTATCTTGTATAGATATTTATTTTGGTATTGTACACGCCAATTACCTCTTTTTTCCCCATTTCCTCTCGCGGGTCTACAGGAAGAAATTTCTTTAGAATCAAGTAGCACCTATGTACTGTGTTTACTTTTATTAGGTTTTATTTGTAAATTTTTCAAGTGTACATGAACCAATTAAATAAAATAGAATCAGTAACACAGATATTACGTCAAGCAATAATTTAATAAAACATTTAAATTACCTTTGAATAATTATTTTCATGCCAATACAATACATATAGAACTCTAGTGGTTAATTACTTTTTGTTTATAGTTGGATTTATTGTTTAAATTGCATTAATATTTAACTATGTTTGGTTAAGTTAGTTTAAATTTTAGGCTTTATTTTGTTTACTCAGTTTTTCAAGTTTTTTTCCAATTATAAGTGTGGTTTTTGTTTAGGTCTTTAGTAGTGACTTTTTGATAAACATTATATAACTAATAGAAAATGTTTACAGTTTCATGATCACCATGATACTAGGTTTATAGATATAGCAAGCAACCCTTGACTCTGTGTACACCGTAATAGTGAAACTAATTGGCAGGTTTCATAAAATGTTAAGATCGGAAGCGGAATTAATGAAGCCTTTAGATCCCTACTTCAAAGCTGTTGGAATTTTCTTTCATGTGTTTTATTTTATTTTATTTTTCGCGTCATTTACAGGTTGTTGATTTCGCAATATTAGGAATAGTAAATAAATAAATATTAGACTAGCCCTAAGTTCGAGTCTTGTGTTACGGGATACTAACTCAACGATACTATATTTTATAACAGTTACATTATATCGATAAACTTCCAAGACTCAGGTCAATCTGAAAAAGATAATTTTTTACCTGACCGGGAATCGAATCCGGGACCTCCGGTGTGAAAACGTGGCATTATGATCAATAGGCCACAGAAGTTAACTATTTGGGATAATCCTAATGCAATAAATGTTTATTCTTTTAAACTGATCACAATTTATCATTTGTGCAAAAATTCTTACAACTAGCCACCAGACGCCTCCTTGGGAATACAGCGACATCCACAAGAACATTATTAATTCTAATCATCATCATCATCATCATGACGACCTCCGTGGCGTAGTGGTCACGATGCTAGTCCGCCACCCAGAGGTCCCGGGTTCGATTCCCGGTCAGGGCAAGTTGGAAAGTGGCCTTTTTCAAATTGTCCTGGGTCTTGGATGTTTATCTATATATGTATTTGTTATAAAATATAGTATCGTAGAGTTAGTATCCCATAACACAAGTCTCGAACTTACTTTGGGGCTAGCTCAATCAGTGTAATTTGTCCCTATATATTTATATATTTATTTATCGTCAGGTCTTCTTGTCTCCACTACAGGAGCAGGACCCTCTCTATACTACCAGAGCCATACTTGGTGAGAGCAGCCAGAGGACTTGGCCTATACTCCCCTCGCTGGCCAGACGGGTTGGAGAGGTCTCACTGATGTATAAAAGCTTCGTTCAGTTTGGTTACGACATCCACGACAGGACTTGGAGTGGCCCTATACTCTGCCGGAAACCACACAGCATAGGATTTATTCTAATATTCACCACAAAATACATTTTTGATTCAATAATATTAAAGCTTTGTCATATAAACGGGCCTAATGGATATAATTTAAAATTCGTTCATCCCCCATTCGTCCCTCGCTCACGTATTTCCGCCACCTTCAATTTCCACTCAATTCAAGGTGTCACCGTCCCAAGGGAGATACGGGCTCGGAGGAGCTTTCACTTTAATTAAATAATTACATTAGCTAGAAATAAAAGAGCCGTTTCTATAGAAAATTTTAAGATGATCCAATATCAAAATCCCGGGATTTGACATTGAGCTATTTTTGCATGGAACAGACTTATATTTTATAGTACCGATTTATTCTATTTCATTCCTTCTTTTTTTCTTCCTCTTTTTCAGTGTTCATCCTTGAGTGACCTTACAGACCTTACATTAACATGCATAATACATATTTGATGATCTTAGAACGCTTTATAAAGTTTGTTTGTTTTTCGTTTATGTAAGGCAAACACTGGCATCATAGTTTTCAAGCTACCTAAAGGTATCTGAAATAGCTTGACGATATAATGGTGACAGCCGGGACCAACGTCTGACGTGCATTCCGAAGCAAGAAGAAGCTCGAGAAATTCGCATGAAAAAGGCTCTCCCAGTACGAAAAGCGCTTTCGTAATGCGTACTCCAACAGGCAACCGAACTCTCTAAACGCTTATAGATTTACCAACATTATTTTAGTTACAGAAAATCTACGCTTGGGCATTTATCATCATCATAATCAGGTCTTTGTACCCTATATGTACTACTAGAGCCATACTTGGCCAATGCAGCCAGAGGACTTTGCCCTACACTCTCCAGTCCAGTGGCCAGTCAGTTTGGAGAGGTCTCATTGATGTCTATAAGCTTTGTTTAGCTTGTATTTCCGAAGTCGTCTTCTACGACATCCACGAGAGGACTTGGAGTGGCCCTATTCTACTCTGCAGGAAACCACACTGCAGTTTCTGTGCATTAAGCGCTTCGAATGTAGCCACAATGTCAGGTCAAAGTTAAAAAATCAAAAAAGTTTCATGATACATAAGGCTTATCACGTACAAGTGTACTTAAGTACAAGTGCGTTCAAGTAAGAACTAAATGAAACTTTTGAAGTGAAAACTTCTTTAGCGGCGTTGTGCACTTTTTTTGGAATGGGTAAAAAATGTTAAACTCGCGTCAGGACACGTGACCTGATCGAAAATTCGTAAGACGGATGGAGAGTAGACAGCTGGCGCGGCGTAGGAGAGGGAGTATCCCCCTCTCTTTCTACGGCGCGGCGAAAATGTATGCCTGCGCCTGCTGTTTCGTTTAGGCGGCGCAGGGCGCTTGCGCGAATGTTCGTGTGTGTTTATGTTACAGCGTGCTACGCGCATCCATGGATGGTGACAGCTGATGGCTCGACCGTCTGTGTAGTGGCCATACTGCTGTGTTTTCACTTCTGCCGGCACTCCCAGAGTGCAACCCGTCGTTTTTTTTACGTGGGCCAGCTTAAAATACATACATATTTTCACGCCTGCAGGAAGAGATTTCACAGCTTAAAATAATTTTTGGAATAAAACTAACGTGAGATACACTCGTTATTTAATGTACGGGCCTCTAGTCACATTCGCCCTGATGAAGACCTCCGGATGAGGTCGAAACATGTCGGTCGTAGCTGACTCTTACGTGAGTAACCCGTTTACTGAATTTAATTTTTTTTTATTAAATACAACCACTATTATAGTTTCTCACGCTAAGTGCTAACTTACAAGAGAAACTAATGACACTAAGTATAATTCTCTAACTTAGTGCACATTGAAATAGATTATTATATTTTACGAGTTAGATGTTCGTTCGTTACACAAAGAGTCAATGGCTTAAATATATTATTTTTAGTAAAAAAACTTCGAGAAATTAGTTTACTTAAGCCTACACGAGCTAAGATTTGGAGGTAAATTTTAATAATTATTTTCTTAAGTCTTTCTAGGATGTTATTATACTTTACTTCTTTTTTGATTGAATTTGTTATCGTTTTATGTATCTAAAATTGTACGGTGTATGGATAACCAATAAGATTTAGTTATGAAAAGAGGAACGGTATCTTATTGGCTGTTAAAATACTACATACTTACCTCTGCTCAACTTTGGTGGAGTTCAGCCTTTATAGTTTTACACGAATGACCTAAAATTACAAAAAGGACAAATACAAATATTCTTTATTGCACTATAAACAAAATGAAAATAACAGAAAAAAAAGACAGAATATTCTTTTTTTTTGGCAAAAACATTTTAACAGAATGTAGTAATATTTTAGCGCAGGTATAAAAGGTGGAGCTACATAAGCTAAAAGCGCCCAGTCCATTCACCATCCGGGAGTCCATCCCCGAACTAGACATAGTCTGTGTCTCGGGTGATGAACAAGCGGAAGGTTTACGGAAAGAGTGTGGTACATTTATAAATGTAGTATAATTACCTACACTACACTAACGGCAGAAGGCTACATAAATTAAAAGATGAGGTTACTAGTCTTATCTGTGATTGGATCTTATAGAATTATGATACAAAGGCGGACTTATCACATAGCAATATCTTCCAGTCAACCTTTGGGTAGTGGGAGAAGTAAATATTTAAAAGATAAGCGGTGCCGTATGTCAGATTTACTGTGAATACATTACAAAATGTGACATATGTCTGGTAATATGAAATTATATGAAATAATTACCTCGCGAGCTTGTCAACTTTTATAAAACCTGTCATTTTATATTACCACTTCACATCACAAAATACAGGCAATGCACCAAAATTATCGTGTCAAAATTTGCATTTTGGTACAACAGTGCTTCATGGGTGTTACACAGTAATTAATTTTCAGTTTCAGCTATAATTTCAGGTAGCAGTTGTTTGAATAATTAATGTTTTGTCGGAATAATGTGTTTCTTTTGGCGTGGCAGGGCTGCGAATGTGTCGTTTGGTCAAACCTTGTTTTCGGTAATATTGTTTCAGTAAATTTACGATCAACTGTTATAAAATGTTTTTTTAACAAAAAAAGCAACGGACTACTTTTTGTGCCAGGAGTTTCTTCCAAATCTCCGAAGTTCTTTAGTATATCTTTACTAAATTAACATGGAAAAAAAATGTACTAAAGGTTATAAATAAAAGAATCATTTACGTCGGTTCAAAAGTTCGGAAGTTATTACGTAAAATCCATACAAATACCAACATACGGATTGATTTGACAACTTCATTTTTGGAAGTCGGTTAAAATCACAAAGTAGTGACAAAAAAAAGGATATTATATTAATAAAAAAATTGTGTAATGTTCATTCTAATCGTATTTGTGTCAGACCTTTTTAAATAGAAAATTTGATAAATATAATTAAAAACTTTGCTTTACTAAATACGACAAAATTTTGTTGCATTATAAACAAAGTACAATAAAGATGATCGTATAAAAACCCACTTTAAGTAACTCAAGAAGAAGGTTTTTGCATCGAGTTTCCCTTACTTACTTTTTTTTTAATTTAGTTTATTTTTCATTGTCAGAGTAAAATAACATTTAATGCAGTAAAAAGTATTTAACCAATAATATTAAATAAATTTGTAGACAACCCTAGCAATATTTCGCAAAGCCTAGGGCTGCGTCACGCGATTTTGACATTCGTAATAATTTACAAAAACGTATTTTAACTTCCATTAGAATTAAACTTTCAAATAATTGGTTTTATTTTTTTAGTATGATTTAATCGATGACCTTTATATATATATTGAAAGACCTTATAAATTATATTTGTTCGAAAACTCCATATGAGATATATTAACTTACTAAATTTATCAAAACGCTTACCTAATATCAATCATCAAATTATAAAATTGTACCTATTGAGACACTAATTTTTTTTTTAAATTATGGAGTTTTCAAAATGTAAAGATAAAGACTGCAAATTCGATGTATGAATTGAGAAAATTCTGATTTGCATGCTATTAAATATGGCTAAATAGGTTTAAGCAACTGTTTCTGTATATTATACTTAACGCCTGTATTGTTTATTGTACACCCTATTTATTGCAAATAAAATATAAAAAAAATTGATGCGCGGAATCCGCTAGGAGATAAATTTCATCTTCCGTTATTTCGGTCTGAGTTTATGTCTAACTCATTTACTCTTCAAGTTACGCGACTCTGGAATGCCTTGCCTGAAGACATAAAAAGTATTTCAAACAGATTCCTTTTTAAGAAAAAAATTCACACGTCCTTTTCTGTAAATTTGTTGCAGCAGAACTAGTCATTATATTAAAACATTAGTACAATGTATGAATTTGTATTTATGTATATATGTATGTAGATAGTAAACGTGTATGTGTATTGTATGTATGTATCTAAGTAAGTTTGTTTTTGTATTACTTCAGTATAGAGTGTATTTTAAGTACATCTTTAAGCACCTATCGCAATCAGATAAGAATTTCTGTTTTCCTACAGGTTGACTGGTAGAGAATGCATTAGCATTAAGTTCACCTTTTGTACCATTGTGGTCAATAAAGATTTTAATAAATAAATAATAACTGAAATCAGACACTTTTTTTATAAACGTCAAAACAAACATTTTCTATAGAATTTGTATAAAATATGAAAGCATGACATCCTGCTTTTTTGAAGTCAAATACAAAAATTACAAAAGGTTTTTTGCTTAAATAAATCTAAAATCACCATGAAAATGGATAGTAATCAATGAAAAATGACACTAATTGTGACTTATGAATTATATTGAATCATTCATTTTTGACTTAGTCATCTACCCAGTTCATCTCACAAGTTAAAGACTGTTTTGATTATATTGGGTACACGTACATTCATATTATCACGCTTGTTTTCCACAATGGTCCATGGTTCACTTACCACAATCCTGGCAGACCTCTTTCGCTTCATCTACACTCATCACTCTCTTAATTTATACCAGTTGCATATAGTATGCAGGTACATAGTATGCAGGAACATAGTTGCAGGTATTTATTTATTTATTTATAAAAACTTTATTGATTCACAATATACAATTGTTTACAATTGGCGGACTTAACGCTAAAAGCGTTCTCTCCCAGTCAACCATAAGGATAAACAGAGATTTGGTAGCGGCGCAAAATTCCTTAAACTGTCATCTGTGAGCAGACCGGAATCCGGTCGACATGCATTGTTTTACTATTGTGTCTGGTGTTTTGCACAGACAACAGGTTAAATAAAACAACACATAGATACCTTCTTACACAGGTTCTTTCACAGGTACTTCTGACCTCTCTTTTTCCCGAACGTCTGCTATCTGGTCGTAGAATGTTCACCAAAGCCAACCCGGTCCTGTTCTTCCATTCATGTTTCTTAAGTATAGATATTAAAGCGGATAAGTTCGACGAACTGATGGCCGTTGAGGCAAAAATGTTACAAATAGTTACCGCGTACTGGCACGTGAAGACATCCCCTAGGAAGTGGTCAGACAACCTGATCAAAGTCGCTGGAAAGCGCTAGATACATGCCGCTCTTGATCGGTAATTTTGAAATCTTTTCGAAAGGACCTATACCCAACAATGAACGTTATGCGGCTGTAATGGATTTCTTTTTTAACGTTCTTAATTAACTAAAATAATTAGGTACGCTAATGATATTACAATCTAGCCTAAACTCAGACTAATAAGTAATTTAACATTGACCTAGATTTATACGTTAATACGGCTAAAATGGTGATGACGATGAATGATATATTATCACCAATAAAAGACCAATCTACACTTAGGTGACAAAAATATTGTTCCATATACATATATACATATTTTCACACCTGTTTCCCATGGGAATAGGCAGTGACTATGGATTTCCACTTACTAAGATCATTGCAAACCTCTTTTGCTACAACACTCATAACTCTTTTCATGCAAGCTCTCTGGTGATGGGTACTCCTTACATCACCTTTCTTCAGAACTTCTGCTATTTGGTCAAAAAAATGTTTTTTTGGTGCTAAAAATATTGTTGACTAATTAAACTAAAAATAGTGGTTCAACCCTATCCATAGGTCGACATCACCTTCCTTCGGAACATCTGCTATTTCGTCTAAAAATATTTTTTTTGGTGCTAAAAATATTGTTGACTAATTAAATTAAAAGAAGTAGTTCAACCCTATACAATATACATAGGTCGCAAAGGCCCAGGGCCGGTCCACGCGAGTTTGGCATCCATCATAATTTCTTGCCTAACCCGGACGAATCCCGAGACATATATTATTGTTATATATTATATATGCGACGCAAGGGATTTATCGTTTGTTGTGACAGTTTACTTGTAAGCCAGGTAAGATTAAATTTATGTATGAAATAAAGATGTTTTTTTAGCTTTTGGAAACATTGAAAAATAAACAAAACGAATGGTCAAACAATTTTTCCTTATGTAGAACCATTATTATTTATTGGAAGAAATTGCTTAGCAATGAGGCCAGGCCACCTTTTGCGAATTTCCTAGTTTTTAAGATAATTTAAGTCCCGTATTTTTTTATTTTGTTCAATTTTAATTGCTTGCCTTTAACATTTGAAAACTTTTAGCAAACCGAACAAAATAAAATATTTAGGGATGTGGATAAAATATTGTATTTTTGACCCAAAAATACATTATTTTATTTATCCCGTCAACTAGATTATGCAAAAATAAAGAACCCATATTTTTTCGTTTAACAAAGTGGTCAAAATTCACGATTAGTTTTTACGTTACCGTTGGTTAAAAATCGTAGGCAACCGTGACGTCGAGAAAATAGAATACGTATACCTTTTTTTTTAAATAATGTATCAAATTTGGGCAAAAAAATTTTTGTTCGCATCCTTTCTTCGTTTAAATTAACTTGTCGTCATACTTTTAGTTTCGGGTCCTTTGATAGTATAACCCTCCCAAATTCCCACCACACTCCACTACTTTTCCCGTTAACCTGCAAACACCCCATAAACGAGGTATTTAGAAGAGTCCCATAGCTTAAACATGTTTGAACAGGCGCATTGTTTGCATATCAAATTAGGGACAAGTTTATTATTGGACTACCCTTAGGTACCCTTTCGTCTAAAAATCCCTTGGTGTGTTTAAAGTAAATCTGTCATTTGTTTCCGAATGAGGGAAAAGGTTCGTTTGAATCAAAGATTTAGAATATAAAGTAGTGTAGATTTGCCACCGAGCGACCGGGGGTAGGGAAAGACATATTGATATGATACTACGTTTATTTTTTTCATGGTAGGCCTATATGGTACATTTTAACCGCGAGCGTCGCATATATGTGATAAACATTGTCGGGCCCATTCCGCGAAGGTCGCATATTTGCGACAAAAAAAATGCTTGTATGGCACATAACTTACGTATCCATAACCGTTTTTGGTTGTAGATAGGTACCATGTCTCGCGCTGGGGGCACGACAACAGTAACTGATATAAAGTCTCGCGGTGAAAGGGTTAAGTATATGCAATTTGAAGTGTGCATTATAACCCGAGCTTGAACAAATGTTCAGCTGATGATAAAGACAAAACACAGCACTCTTTTCTATTTCTTCTTTTAGAAGTCGCAATAAGTCTATCTCGCTCTATCAAAGCGTGTTAGGCCGTTGGTTTGAATATAACTATTCAAACCAAGGGCGGTTTTCGCTGCTCATGTTTTTTTATTAATGGCTTGCGTCATATAGAATGTTAGCCTCATCCATCTCTGACTTACACATTTACATTTACACATACACTATCACGTCTTTACCCCTAATGGGGCAGACAGAGCATTTTGAGGTTTGCGGCTCTAAGCTCAGACATAAGACCCATAGGCCACTTTAAGCGTGATTGGTCGAAAGCAGTAAGTACTTAAAAGATTTAAAAATTGGTATATGATCAAAATTATATTATTGAGAAGTTACGTCTGTACATACATACATACATACATACTATCACGTCTTTATCCCTAATGGGGTAGACAGAGCATTTTGGGTCTTGCAGTTCTATGCAGAGCCCAGGGCCGCAAGACCCAAAAGCCACTTTTAGCGTCATGGTGGGCGAGAAGATGGAAAAGCAATCAATACAGTGATGGGTTGCTAGCCGCATCGCCTGGTAACATGATTTGCATTTTTGCCCATTCCCTCGATCGGCTTTTACGATCTGCGTGGGAAGAGAAGCAGCTGGTACATTCTAAGTTTTTTTTTATTTCTCCCAGATCAGCATGGGAGTCTACGTCTGTGAAAATACAAAATACAATTATATCCCAACCTGAGGCATTCGTACAAAAGAATTAAGTATAATACAACTTAACATTAACCAGCATCATCATAAAAAGTGAAGATAAATCTTCTGAACAAAATAAAACCGCATTTAAAGCAACTCCGTAACAGTAAAAGCAAATATAAACTGGCACCAGATTGCACGAGGTAATTAAAAAGCATGCAATAACTTTTTCTATCGGCAGGTTTCTTGGTCATTAGAGCACAAAATCACGTTAAAAGCCGGTCGGAAATTAAAGCGACTACCCGGTCAACGTGACCCCACGAAACGAAACAGGCTTAACGGAAACCCACCCTTGTTTCAATTACTATAAGGTTTATATTTAAAATGAATTTTGAGCCCAAATGATAAGTCAGTTAATTCCATCCTTGGGACAGTAATTATTTGATCTGGAGTGCTATTTTTCAACTCAGCTGTCAGTTGACAACACAAAATGTATAGTTCTCCAACTCATCGCTTGCGTAAAATACCATTTCATGGTATATTTGGAACCGTATTATCAACGAAAAGCCGTAGAACGTGAGCCGTAGAAAATATCAGAAATTTTATCTTTGCTTTTCTAAAAATTACTTTTAAAGAAAAGCAGCGTGAAATGGAACGGATTCTGCGTGAGAAAAAGGGTTTCCTTGACATATTTTGTACGCTACAAATGTAAAAACTACTCGTGCAAATCCTTCACCTATGATTAGCATAATTACCTGTTAATACATACATACATAATATCACGCCTGTTTCCCGCAGGGGTAGGCAGAGACTATGGACCTCCACTTGCTACGATCCTGACAAACCTCTTTTGCTTCATCTAAACTCATCAATCTCTTCATACATGCCCTTCGGTTACGGGTACTTTTTACCTCTCCTTTTTTTAGAACGTCTGCAATTTGGTCGCAGAAAGTTCGTTAATCAATTCGAAAATGCGCTCGTTTGGAAACGCTCACAAATCATTCTTAATTTGACTGTCGATTTCAAAAATGCGTCCCCTGGCACAAGTAAATACGTTTTGTATGACGAAATTGGAGTGGTTTGATGGACTTGATTATGGACCGACTCGAATTTCAAAGGGTCTCAAATGGCTTTCAGGACAGTTCGGGTCCTATCATTTTGATGTTTGTTTTAAATTTCAAGATGTCTGCTGATATGATTTTGTTGATATTTGTATTATTTAGGCAAGCAAGGTGGTGTTGACCGAGATACGAAGCGACCCTTAGGGTCTTCGTTTTAGCTTGGCCAAAATACCTATAAATAAATGGGGACAAATTACATTGATTGAGCTAGCCCCAAAGTAAGTTTGAGACTTGTGTTATAGGATACTAATTCAACGATACTATATTTTATAACAAATACAGATATAGATAAACATCCAAAATCTAGGATAATTTGAAAAAGGCCATTTTCCAACTTGCCTTGACCGGGGATCGAACCCGGAACCTCTTGGTGGCGGACTAGCCTGGTGAACACTACGCCACGGAGGTCGTCACTACCTATGCTTCGGCTATTCTGCTGTCGGGCTGTAAGAGTGTCCAGCTATCTGGATGTCTGACTGTACAGCTGTTTGTCTGTTTGGATGTACAGCTACAGCCACTGTAATGCTGTCCTGCTGCCCCAGGAATGGCACTTAACCATAGAAGCGGAGAATCTTTATGCATACTACTACTAAAAACAAAACTATACATTCGTGCACACGCTAATGTGTGTGTGTTCGCCCGATCAACACCCTCGACAAAGTGAGAACGGGCGAGAGGTTCGAGAAGTGCTATTTTTGAAATGCGAAATCACCTAAACGAGTGGTTTTTCCATACAAAAAATCGTTCGTTTAGTGACCCCGTGTTTGAAAAATAGCACCTCAGGACGGAGAACGGGGACGCATTTGCACCTTGCCCTAGACTAAACTACACTTTTCTTTAAAATTACAAATTTATACCAAAATCTGACATGTGGTTTCAAAATAAAACGTAGACTACGTTTGTATGGAAACGTCTATGGTAAGGGGATTTTAAGAGATTCCGTTCTGCATGTATGTAATATTTATATTAATTCTGTGCCACTGCCGCGATTCTCTACTACAGGTCGCATTTTGCAACCGATTGAAAGGGGTTGTTCCATAATCGGCCAGGTCATTGTACACCAGCGCAAAAAATATGTTAAAATAGTAGGAACGTAATGAGGCTAACATTGTATTTGTATTCGTCGTAATCTGAGTGTAACTTTAACTTAAAAATCGAGTGTAATATTACTTAATGGCGACACTGTCATGGCGGCTACCCATAAGGTGCATTCAAAACCTTGTGGCACCATTTTTAGCAAACTCTGTGAAGTGCCATTTTTGAAACGCGGAGTCACCTATACGAATGGTTTTTCTATACAAAGAACCGTTCCATTAGTGACACCGCGTTTCAAAAATGGCACCTCTGAACGTCAATGTGTAACATAACGTCAATATGACGTTATGTTACAACATAACGTCATATTTAGTAACTGTCAAAGTCAAACAACGATTGACTGACAAACACCATCTTGAACGCCATCGATCGAATCTTGGATCGATCATTCATCATTCTTGCTTGCGATCTCTTCGTGCGAGTTGTGTTTCTTTGTGCCATGGTACCGATAGACACAAACAGAAACGAGCACAACACAACCGCAGACAAATATTTGAAAATATATTTGCCCGCAATGAGGATGGGCTTGAGAACTCAAGACCTTCAGATGGTGGACATGTGGACCACTACACCACGGGGTCGTCAGGTCGGACGATAAAAGCAAGCACAAAGAAAAACTGAATTTCTTCATAGCCTTTCGCAAGTTTCTTCACATATCCTGATTATTCCTGATTGTGACATTTGTGACTATAAATGTTAAATGTCACTCAAACGTCAAAGTCACTTTGACAAGCGCGAAGTTGATAGTAATAAAAAGATAACCTTAATTACGGCATTTCAAACTAAAACTACATTAAAAATAGAATGAATTTTTGGAAATTATTGATAACATATTGCTTACCATATATAACTACTAATTTTAGGTAGGTGTACAATGACCTGGCCCCGCTCCCATACATCTCTGGCACGACCCCTTTTGTGAGCTGGTTTGATAATTTCATAGGCACAAGGAATTGTTTTGTCGATTCAGTTTAAAAAATGGCGGTTCCATGGGGGTTAACCACTTAAAAAAGTGTAATAAGAAAAAAGTGACGAAAAAATTTTTAAGCTATTGCATAGCTTCATTCCGTAACGAAAAAACCTCACGCTCTCCACTCCGCCTACCATGTAGGTTGCCGCTTCGTCTCCGTCGTCCGTTTGCGACGTTGCCGTCCTTCCTTGTAAAAATTCACCGACCGAACGGAACCACCTTAAGGGTCCCCCGACCCTAGGGTCGGGGGACCCTTAAGGTGGTTCCGTCCGGCTTAAGGTGGTTCCGAAATTGGTCTAGACCAAAATACAACTTTCCATACAAACGTAGTCTACGTTTTATTTCAAAACGACATGTCCGATTTGGGCAAAATTTTGTAATTTCAAAGATATTGCAATTATCTAGGTTTATATTTAGTTTCCGACGGTAAAAATATGAACTTGAAATAGAATATAGTGTTTTATATCATTTTTGACCATTAGTATGGGAAACTTCTAAATCGTTATATTTTCTTTCCAGTTCATAATTTTACTATAGGAAACCCAATATAACCCTAGATAATTGCAATTTCTTTACAATTACCAATTTTTACCGGAATCTGACATGTGGTTTCAAAATTAAACGTGTACTACGTTTGTATGGATAAGTCTAGGGTCGCCGGACTCTTAATGCAATAGCTTTACCGCGGCAGTCCCCGAGTGCCACACGTCTTTTTTTTTTTTTGTTAGCCTGTTCTGTCCCATTGTTGGGCAAAGCTCTCTCCCATCCTCAAAATGATTACCGTCGCCTAGGTAGGACAAGAAAGCGCTGGCGAGACAATATCGACGCATTTCAGAAGGGGTGGACGAGCCTAACTAAGTTGAAAGTTGAAAGCCTTAACTGAAAAATAAATTAATTGTAGCTACATTCATAAGACCATGATCTACTAGGGTTCTTCAATCTCAAGATTTTTGTTACAAACAAACCTTACCCGAATATATACTAATGAATTATGCATGAACTGCGGGTCAAGGAACATAAAGGGGATCGTGTAAAGGGGAAATTGTGAAGTATAACATCTCGAGCATATCTTTATTGTTTGTTCTATCTTATGACCAGTTAGACCAACGTATATGGCGGACCTACTTTGGCGGACATCCAAGAGTAATAGCGGTAGTATAACAAAATATACATAAGGATTTGTTTACAACAACAATATTACAATACTAGTAGTTCGCCACGAACTTAGACCTCGCGATTATTATTTCAGAATAATGTACATGATTTGGATGAATTTTACTATCGGTGCAGGTTTACCGATATGCGAATTCATGGTTGTGACCAAAGTTCCAAAATAGTTACCAATCACAGCCCTTTCTTCAAATGACTTTCGATCTAGCTCTGAAATGTCAGGAGCATCTTCCAACCATATAGGTTAAATATGATAAAATTTATAGAACTACTTATGAAACTCAAAATAATAACCATAATAGCTATTCAGAGAAATTACTTCGTGGATCCCAGGGGAGATATCTTATACCTTTAAACGAGCAATTCTTGTATGTATATATATTTATTTATAAATTTCTGTGATCTCGAAAACGGCTCTAACGATTTCGCTGAAAATTTGTATATGGGGGTTTTCGGGGGTAAACTATCGATCTAGATTAGTTTTATGTTTGGGAAAACGTTTTTCTTTCCACGCAGAATATGGTCGCTATTTTCGCGCCGGCCGCCATCGGCTTAGCTCAGTGGTTAAGGATGCTGACCGCTAGAAAGAGTGTTACGGGTTCGAATCCCACTCGGTGACTTACTTTTGTTTTTTTTTATGTTTAAGTTTATATATATTTTTTTATTTTGTACTGTTTTTAGACAAGTTTAAAAAAAAATAGTTAATGTTTGAGATGTAACCGACCGAGCAAAGCTCGGTCACCCAGGTACTGTATTTTTAAGAAAGTTGTTCAGTAGCCCGGACTGAATTCACCGTTAAATAGTTTGAGTATATTTTGTAAGAGGATTTGTATTGTATATTTGTCACGGCTTAGTCAGCTAGACTTCGCGAGTCACCCTAAACCCGTTTAAGTATAACGTATAAAAAAGTTGTTCAGACAAAAAAGTTGTTCAAATAAAAAAATATCGTTTTCATAATGGCAACAAAAAAGTCTAATGACATTTTGGAAAATATTTTGAAATGGCGGATATATGACAGTTTTAAAATTTTAAACCCCCATATTTCCGACATTCAGAAAAATTTCGAAAAACTGGCTTGACAAAAAAATCTATTTAATTGTTGAACATGCTTACAAAATTTCATAAGAATCGGTTAATAAATGCGACCTGTAGGCGAGAACAGACAGACAGACAGACAGACGGACAAAATAATTTTTGGCTAGTCTCGAAACTGAGACGCTTCGCTCGCTTCGCTCGCTCGGTCAATTAATAAATAAACTATAACAATATTATCAATACAAAATCACAGTAATGAGATGGGTGGCACGATAGTGTTGACGAAGAGAGGCGACTCTATTTTTATCGACGTTAATTTAGATTTTTGGTCATCAACAAGTTTATTTATACAATGTCCTTTTTTATTAAGTACAAATATTTTAAGGGGTGATTCAGTCCATCATATGGAACAACTTTTCCCAATAAATGTTTATCGAAATACGAAAAAATGATGGACTGAATCAGCCCTTAAAATATTTGTACTTAATAAAAAAGGATATTGTATATGGTGTCAATCCTTGTGTGGTTTGAAGAATAATCGCTAGATAGCGTTCGGGACCCACAGTTTATCCGTACCTTCCGAAACACGGAATTATCTTTTTTTTTCGGATAATCAGGTGACTTAAGCCTGCAATATCCTAACCAGACTGGAAACAACTTGTCATGAAGTATGCTTCCCAGTGGGATTTAAAGCCACGACCTCAAGATGATAAGGCAAGATCCGTGGTAAATGCCTTGACCACGGAGGCAGCCATCTTAACCCTTTATCTTATGATTATTACTATAACTAACATATTTGCAATATAAACACTTACGTAACTATCATAACTAGAAACACTCTCTCTCTAACAAAACACTAAACCAGCCTAAACAAACACCGAATTCCTTGAGGAGTGATACGACTCTTGAAACATTCCTAGGCTTATGTCTTATTTTCATACAAAATAATATGACTTCCGCCCTTTGGTGTGATTAATGTGATATTTTATAAAGTATGTCTATATTTATAAGGTGTGAAACTGCCTCCGTGGTGTAGTGGTTGGAGCGTTCGGCTCATACCCGGAGGTCGCGGGTTCGATTCCCGGCGGGGGCAACGACTTTGTGTTGTTGTCCTGGTTTTGCAGGCTGATCACCTGACTGTCTGCTAAGTAAGATGATCCGTGCTTCGGAGGGCACGTTAAGCCGTCGGTCCCGGTCACTGTCTTTGACATTGGTCGTTACCTAAAACCATGTCAGAGGCCTTTAAGGCGGTTTAAAAACTCTGATACTAGTGTTAGTCACTAACACACTCGATAAGAAGAAGGTGATGTAAGGAGTACCCATAACCGGAGAGCAAGCATTAAAAGAGTTATGAGTGTTGTCGTAGCAAAAGAGGTTTGCAATGATCGTAGTAAGTGGAAATCCATAGTCTCTGCCTACCCCCATGGGAAACAGGCGTGAAAATATGTATGTATGTATTTCTATATTTATGATCAACTTTATGCAATAAATACCTCTTGTTTTCCTTACGTCATCATATTTTAGTACTATTTACGTAGTCTGTGACATCACGATTTAACCTGTTAGAAGACGGTGCCTAAAAGTGTTTTGTATCGTTTAAACATGAGTTTTTGGTCATAATGGGGCAGACAGCGCATTTTGGGTTTATGTATGACCACAGGTATGGCACTTCATATTCGGAGCAGCATATATACCTAGTACTACTACAAACGAAACAATCCGTCCGTGCACACGTCAAATGTGTGAGTTAAACAATCAGGGTCGCCACCACAGAATTTGTTGCTTTGCTTACCTATTTTTATCACTCGGAAATCTATAAAATTTTCGTTATTTATTGTTTTCCGTATATAAACAATAATAATGTGCGCAGTTTCTCACCATTATAATTCAATAATCCTAAGTGACTCGCGTAATGTCAAAGTGCGACTACCAATAACCCTGTTATACTGCCGCTTACACCTCACAATAACGGGGGAAGGGTTGCGGGGACACCAGATGGCGGGGGACGGTGCAAGTTTCCGTTCTGTATGTACTATTATTAATTCTGTGGTATGACTCCAAGCAGACCCAACCCAGGGCAGCAAGATCCAAAAGGCATTTTTAGCGTGATGATGGGCGATAAGGAGAAAAAAAAATTCAAAATATTAATGGATTGCTAACCTCATATTTTTGCCCCTCGATAGGTTTTGCACGCGTTTGAGTTAGTGCTTTACTTTCAAAATGTCAGCGTCAAGCGTTTTTTGGACCTAAGCTGTCCTTATTTACAAACTGCATTAAGCAGCTCTCAGAATTGACAATTGTAGACCTTAAGGGAAACTATTTTTAATTTTATTTTTTTACCTATAAGTTTATTAAGAAAAAATAAATAAGAACAAATATAACAAAACTAAGCTATAAAATAAGCTTATACTAAATTATGCTAAATTTAAAAAAAATGACAATTTTTTTATCATACTAAAACCGTACGTACGTGTAATGCCGCAGGGCAATATGGCATCTACGTAGTATGGTAAATCTTCCTAGAACTTAACCCTGCATTTGTCAGTAGACTGTCCCGTGTCGCCCCCGGGCGCTTCAAAGAGCAACATTAATATAATACGCTGCTATAATATTTACATTTCTGACAGTTGCTCTTAGTTTTGGGGTAGTTTCTGTTTCGAGTTACACAATGTCGTGTCTTTATCTCAAATAGTGATGGAATCAGATGATTCAATGAAATGATTCATATTATCGGATCATTCTCTCGATTGGATTTGACAAGACCTATGCTCGATAAGAGAGCAGCTATATTTTTAAAACAAAATACCCGGCGCCGAGCAGCCACAAGCGTACAAGTAGTTCTAAAAATATACTATACCTTTTGGTGATAGAAATAAAGGTGAATGTGGTTTGATAGTAAAGTGCGCTGCTAGCCGCTGTCTTTTAAATGTGAATTGGCGCTTAATTCCTTTTTAAAAGACTTCTAAAAAGGAGGAGGTTATCAATTCGTCGCGATTTTTTTAAATGTAATTTTGTCAATTATTTAAAAACGCCTGAATCGATTTTAGAAATTATTTTTTATTTGAAAGGGTATATTTCGTGTTTTTATTAAAATCGGTCGGGCAATTCAGTGGTAAAGTCGGTTTTTAGTTTTAAATTTTAAAATTGTTACGTTATTTAAGTTTCTAAACGTAACCAAAACTAGCAAAGTGTTTTATAAATCTTTTACCATTTTCCAAGAAACCGTCCCAGCATAAGTACTTTTTATTCGACCTAGATTTGCCTACGCCATATTTGCCGGAGGCTCGTCTCTCGATTTGGGGTCGGTCTGACCCTTGTACCGTCCCACTTTCAGGTAGATTTCAGAGTTGGCATTTTTGTGTTAAATTTTAAGTGAGGGTTGGATTTTCTCATTACGTTGTGTTAGTCGATTGTACCATTCATCTTATTCCAAGAATTATCTTTAGAATTTGATGGTGGATTTTGATAATTCTTTCTAAGAAAATAGACGCAAAGGTTATTAATTATAATGAGATTACAGACGAACTACGTAATTATACCTCTGAAAGGACTTATAGATATATTTCTATGAATGAGAAAAGTTATCTTAAAATCCAAAGATTTAAAGATTCGAATGTTTATTCAGTAATTTGATCTTCAGGCACTTGTAAACATCAATAAATATAATTTATATTAAATATAATTTATATTACGTCAATCTTCTTTTCACTGACACTAGAGTCAGAGTTTTTAAACCGCCTTAAAGGCCTCTGACATGGTTTTAGGTAACGAACAATGTCAAAGACAGTGACCGGGACCGACGGCTTAACGTGCTCTCTCAAGCACGAATCATCTTACTTTTTAGACAATCAGGTGATCAGCCTGCAATGTCCTAACCAAACTAGGACAACAACACAAAGTCGTTGCCCCCGCCGGGAATCGAACCCGCGACCTCCGGGTATGAGCCGAACGCTCTAACCACTACACCACGGAGGCAGTTATTATAAGTTATTACGTCAATGACAATTCTTGACAAAATTAAGAATTATATAATTCCATATCAAGAATAATATCATACATTCTTCCCAGTTAAATCATTAGGTTCAAACTTCAAATAAAGTAGTTCTGACAACCTCCGTGGCGTAGTGGTCATCATGCTAGTCCGCCACCCTCAGGTTCCGGGTTCGATTCCCAGTTAGGGCAAGTTGGAAAATGGCCTTTTTCAATTAAGAAAGTTTCTTTGGTCTAAAATAAATTATTTGGAACTGATAATAGAATATCCCATGCTGGTCTGGGAGAAAACTTAGAATGTACCAGCTGCTTCTCTTCCCACGCAGATCGTAAAAGCCGATCGAGGGAATGGGCAAAAATGCAAATCATGTTAACAGGCGATGCGGCTAGCAACCCATCACTGTACTGATTGCTTTTCCATCCTCTCGCCCACCATGACGCTAAAAGTTGCTTTTGGGTCTCGCGGCCCTGGGCTCTGCATAGAACCGCAAGACCCAAAATGCTCTGTCTGCCCCATAAAGACGTGATAGTATGTATGTATGTAATAGAATAAAACATCACAAAATAATGTCACTTGATGATATCCATTTTTAACGTGATTTAAGATTTTATTATTGCGGAAAAACTGATATTTAGGAGCGCTATTTCATGATGACGTCATTAGACTTTGTTTCAAAAAAATCCATAGAAAAATTATGTTTGATAGATAGATAGATAGATAGATAAACCATTTATTTGAAGGACAAAAATAACACAGTAAAACTACATAAACAAATTCTTAAAGTACAAATTTATTTTGTACTTTTTTGACGTTTAGAGAAAAGTTGTTTGACGTTTAGAGAAAAGTTGTTTATGTAATATGTTGGAATCTTCCTTATTGTCCTAGGTCTTGGATGTTAATCTATATGTGTATTTTTTATAAAATATAGTATTGTTGAGTTTGTGTCCCATAAAACAAGTCTCGAACTTACTTTGGGGCTAGCACAATCTGCGTAATTTGTTCCTATATATTTATTTATAGTTCTATAGCACATTTTTTTTTTAATGTGTAAAACGATAAGCCGATATGAACGTATGTGATTTTTATATTTCGTCTTAATAATCTTATCTGTTATAAATAAAAAAGTACAAAGTACAATTAAGATCAAAGACCATAATAACAAATAATCAACCCGAAAGGAAATAAACATACTAATCACTATGAATAACTTTTATTATGGTACCATCCCTGAAATCGCAAAACATTATATATTATAGCAGCTCCATACATTTTATTATTCAATTTTGTATGGAGCTATTTATATTTTTATATCCTCTTTTCGTTTCACGTTATATAAGACATAAAAACACTTCTGTAGAGTAAAAAGGAAAAGAATTAACCACTTTTTTGTTTCAAATTAAGCCTACCAAAAATATAATCCCTTCAGTTAAAGCCAAATCCAAATTTGAGGAAACGCTTTTAAAATAAACCTTACCTTTAACCTTCTGTAAATAATTATTAAAATACACCCTTATTTCCTCGTTGATTTCTGGCCAAGATTTAATTGCAATTAAGAATTAATTATCTCTCAACAAAAGCTGTAGATGTTTGCTCGGATCCAAGATGGCGGATAGAGTGTCGGCCCGTTCGCCTTTTGCTGTTATTTTTGTGTACTTAAATATTATTTTTTTGCTATAATATTTCTTCTTCTTCTTCTTCTTCAGCCTTCATTCACCCATTGTTCGGTATAGGCCTCTTCATGGTGTTTCCACTTGACCCGGTCTTCTGCAGTTCGCATCCAGGTCTTGCCCAATATAATATTTAACTTATGTCATCTGATAAAACGTTTTTAGCTATATTTTGAACTCATCTCATCTTATACAATATGAAAGGGTACATGTCATACCCGGAATAAATCTAACCAAGGGCTATTTATCATCATCATTTCAGCTGCATTACGTTCATTGCTGGACATAGGCCTCTCCTAATGATTTCCAAAATGACCTATCTAGAGCGGCTTGCATCGAAATAAATTGCAACACAGGCTACACTAGATCATTAAATTTAAATAAAATAAAAATAATAGTGTGTGTTGCCGCCCATCTAGTGGGCGACAAGCCACCACTTGCCTATAATAGTCAGTAATCATGATTATGGCAGGTGACGTTTCTGTTGCAATAACCCAGTATCAGTCCATCCCAAATTAATTCCATAACCCTTAAAACTTTTCCTTTTACATGCAATAGATTTTTCTTCTGCTAAAACCTATTCAAGGGTACACCTTTCATAGGTATATCCAGGAATAGGTTTTGGCGGGAGTGCCACATGACAACAACTTCTCCAAAGGGCCTCTACGTGTTGGATCTGTATCCCCACGCAAGCCTCTGACTTGATTTTTTTTGATTTATTAATGATGAAAGTGATATGCAGATGTTAAAGACATTTTATGCCTGTATCGTTTAATTCTTGCCTGAAATAGAGGCTGAGAATGAGCTTGCCTGAATGAGATGTGAGTTTATTTATGTTAATTAGTTTAACATTCATATTATATTAGGCACGGGCTTGGCTAACTTAAGAATATTTTTTTTAGTCGCCTAATCAAAAAAATTTAATCAAAATTCTACAGATGTGATATGATACTCATCATTAAGGATACAGAGCCTGTGGAAGTCAAAGGCCACATTTAATATGATATGTAAATGGAAAAGAACAACAAGTAAGCCCTATTCCCTCTATCAGCTTTAACGACCTATGTGGAAACAATAGTAGTTGTTTTAAGTTGCGATTTTACTAATTCTCAAAGGACCGGGATGAAAAGACCCGTGAGTCTCAAAGGAGATACAAAATAGTCAGTATACTAATTAAAATTTGGCATTTCCATACAAAATTGTAAAGGCGCTTTGTATGGGAAGGTTTTGTTACGGTTATTTTAATTTCGTTCTTCTTTTTATCGTGTGTGTTAGTGACTAACACTAGTGTCAGAGTTTTTAAACCGCCTTTAAGGCCTCTGACATGGTTTTAGGTAACGACCAATGTCAATTTCAATTTCAATTTCAATTTATTTATTGCTTTTCACATTATACATATATTAGATTACACTACACAGTCACTTCTTAGGTTAGTAGGTACAACATGAACCCTGTTAGGGCATTGCAACAGAAAATAACGGAACGGCCAAAGATAGTGACCGGGACCGACGGCTTAACGTGCCCTCTGAAGCACGGATCATCTTACTTATCGGACAATCAGATGATTAGCCTACAATGTCCTAACCAAACTAGGACAACCACACAAAGTCGTTGCCCCCGCCGGGAATTGAACCCGCGACCTCCGGGTACGAGCCGAACGCTCTAACCACTACACCACAGAGGCAGTTAATATTTAATTTCGTTATACTGAAGTGATCTAGTATAGCCTGTGGTTTATTTATTACGGGTATGCGCGAGCCACATGGTATATTAAGAGCTTTGCTCTTGTCGGTAAAATGAACTCTCTTCCATTTGTCTCTCTCGTCCACCAGTCATTTTACTTCGCTGTACGACACAACGTTCACCTTTTCCTTTATCTTTCATGCCTCTGTCTTCCTGGTCCTTTTTCCCTTCTACCTTCCCTTATCAAAGGCCACCTTGAGATCTTACGGCTCTGGGCTCTGTTTACCCCGTCTGGGACAAAGACGTAAAAATGTACCTGTAATTATCTACCTAAAGTTCAGTGGATTGACATTGAACAACAAGAATGTGCTAATCAGATTCAAAATCTACAACGTGTAATGAAAAAGGGGAACCCTAAAGAGAGTAAACGTACTAATAATTGTGAACAACTTTTACTATGGGACCATCCCTGAAATCGCAAAAAAAGAAACTGCAGCTTCATGTATTTTTGCACAGTAGGTATTTAATTTTGTATGGAACTGCTTATTTAATTTGCGATTTCAGGGATAGTCCCAAAGTCTTTTTCTTCTTATCGTGTGTGTTAGTGACTAACACCAGTGTCAGAGTTTTTAAACCGCCTCAAAAGCCTCTGACATGGTTTCAGATAACGACCAATGTCAAAGATAGTGACCGGGACCGTCGGCTTAACGTGCCCTCCGAAGCACGGATCATCTTACTTATCAGACAATTAGGTGATCAGCCTACAATGTCCTAGCCAAACTAGGACAACAACACAAAGTCGTGGTCCCCGCCGGGAATCGAACCCGCGACCTCCGGGTATGAGCCGAACGCTCTAACCACTACACCACGGAGGCAGTTAAAGTTGCCCCCCTGCAGGTTGGTCCTTGGGCCGAGTTTTGAACGGGACAATTAGTCAACTAACCCATAAATTCAATAAGAATAAGAAAATCTAAAAAGTACCTACGTCACCCGGAAAGATATGACAAATTTTCTGATATTTTGTATGGAGCCGGGAGTTGGTTCAAGTTCCTTTCTTACAAAAATAAAGCTATAAAAAGGAGTCCTTTGTGTACTATAACAAAACGCCGCATAGAACATAAAGTATTATGACAAAGATGCACCGAAACTTCGGAACTTTGCGTTTTGTGTTCTCATTTCTGGTACAAAATATAATGAATACAGAAATAGCATATA
The DNA here is from genome assembly GCA_963555685.1 of Acrobasis consociella. Taxonomy (NCBI): domain Eukaryota; kingdom Metazoa; phylum Arthropoda; class Insecta; order Lepidoptera; family Pyralidae; genus Acrobasis; species Acrobasis consociella. Next base: position 3,854,622 of record OY743107.1, read on the forward strand.
TTACAATTAACATTCAATAATACCTCATACAGACATACCTTAACCTTTAACCCGTCAACGACCGGAATCGCAGACACAATAGATTTCTATTGTTAACGGGTTCACATGTGAACCGTCGGGGTTTGATAGATTAAAAGCAAATATTTTATTTTTATTAATCGTATTTAGCAAGTTTTTGGAACGAAGTTCCTTTTAGAACAGTGGTTCCCAAACTTATTTTGTCTACTTTGAGAATAAATATTTTTTTAGCGCCCCCATTTTTTCACCTATTTAAAAACCAGCCAACTGATACAGGAATGCACAATTCGGGTTATTTAACAAAAACTTGTTAAAACATGATAGATATCTACGAGTACTAATAACTATTAAAATGCGAAAGTGTGTCTGTTGCCTTTTTATTTGTTTGTTTGTGTCTACTTTCATTACGAAACGGAGCGACCGATTGACATAATTTTAATTTTTTCTATATTGAATAAAATAGGACAGATATATGAACTACGCGGAGAGAAATAGAGAACCGAGTTTGAGCAATCTTTTAATTCATATTAGTTGATGTTCACAAGTTGTTGTTGAGAGTCGAGAGCTCTTGCAGTCGTTGTTTAAGAGGCCTTCTAGCTAAATAAAGCTCCTAGCAAAAAAAAAACATTTTCTTTCTGGGTCTCTTACCGCCCCCCTTGAGACCTGCAGCGCCCACAAGGGGGCGTTATCGCCCACTTTGGGAACCACTGTTTTAGAACGGTACGGACTAGGTAAAAAAAGTGTCAGATTTCTCTCTCACGAACTTTTTAGGAGCTTCAAATTTTGTAACTTTGTTATTATTTAAAGTTAAAAGAATTTATTTTTAATAAACTAGCTTGATCTGTGTCAATTGAAATGATTATGCTGTTGAACTCATGCTAATGACCCATTAATTTGTAGTGGTTAGTTAAATGTTTGTAAGCAATTTAGGCAAGAGTGTAACCACTTAAATTATCACGTTAAACGTTTATTCGATAAATGTCTGCAAATAAATAAAAAGGTTGGTACGTTTCGCGTCAATACCGTACTCAACTCAATTATTTTTATTATTTATATCAAAAAGTAACGTAATTTGAAACTTCAAAAGAAAATGTTTTGTTTTAATTAGCCTAAAAATAAGTAAGTTATAAGCTTTTGAAATCTGATAGAAGCTCTTGACGTTACGTTATTAGTACGAAGGAGATAGTAAGATGTCCTCACCACGCTCCCACTCTTATAATTAACCAATTTTCATGCTGTTTTCTAAAAAAAAAAATATTTTGCTGTAGTCTTCCTGTGGCTGATATGGTGATAAGCCAAAAACATACACAGTAAGATAAGTAAGCCTATTTTTCTGTGACATGTAACAATGCAGGTGTAGTCTTTCGCTTCTCGCAAAAACTTAAAAGTGTAATAATAATATTTTCCTGACGATTTTTTCTAGTTTACTTAAGTTCTTAGCACGTCATTTCTGTTTCGTTGTATTTTATTTTCTTAGTTCCGGGCCCTTCTCTTGAATATTTAAACAAAGTATAAGGAAAAACGGCCTTTAACAACATCCTTTTTACAGCATCTTCATTAGAAGGGGGCTTGCGATTGTGAAATATTCAAGTCAAGTAACAAAACAGACGTAACAAATTGTTTGATCTCTAACATTTTGAACAAGAAAATGAACAGAAATAAGACAAGAATTTAATTTTTAACCAACTGCGCCCGATTTGTTACCCGCGTCTAAATTAACCCAGGAGCTTCGTGCACACCAAATAATATCCAAAATTGGTAAAGCCATTTGCGCGTGAAGAAGTCTTCTTCTTCTTATCGAGTCGAAGAAGAAGAAGACTTCTTCACGTGAAGAAGTAACAAACATACACACATAAACATTCACATATTTTCGCCTTTATTATATCAAATCTTCAATTTTTACCGATGTAACTCCTATTTTGTAAACGGCTTTACCATCTCGAATGCAATAAGAATACCCAATTTGCAAAATATTTTTTTCAAGATAGCTTCATCCATCTATCATCATCTCTGAGAGAAATCATTATCATTAGGTCTTCTTAGTCTCCACTGCAGAAGCACGACCCTCTTTGTACTACTAGGGCCATACTTGACCAGAGCAGTCAGAGGATTTGGCGTACACTCTCCTCGCTGGCCAGACGGGTTGGAGTGGTCCCATTGATGTTTATAAGCTTCGTTTAGCTTGTATAACTTAAGTCGCCTTCTACGACATCCACGTGATGACTAAGAGTAGTCCTATTCTACTAACTACTGTAGAAAACAAAGTCACTTTTTTCAGTTAATTTACGTCTTTACTTACGTATAAAAATATGCGTAATAAATAAGTTTCATTTTGAAGCAACAAATTGATTCACACTTAATTATTTAGTACCTGGGCGACCGAGCTTTGCTCGGTTACATCTCAAACATCGAAAATACGCGTTTTCCCAAATATAAGACTAATCTAGATCGATTGTTTACCCCCGGAAACCCCCATATACCAATTTTCTGCGAAATCGTTAGAGCCGTTTTCGAGATCACATAAATAAATAACATACATACATACATACTATCACGTCTTTATCCCTAATGGGGCAGACAGAGCATTTTGGGTCTTGCGGCTCTATGCAGAGCCCAGGGCCGCAAGACCCAAAAGCCACTTTTAGCGTCATGGTGGGCGAGAAGATAGAAAAGCAATCAATACAGTGATGGGTTGCTAGCCGCTTCGCCTGTTAACATGATTTGCATTTTTGCCCATTCCCTCGATCGGCTTTTACGATCTGCGTGGGAAGAGAAGCAGCTGGTACATTCTATGTTTTTTTTTCTCCCAGACCAGCATGGGAGGAATATAAATAAATAAATATACAAGAATTGCTCGTTTAAAGGTATAAGATACTTACAATACCTTTAAAACTCCCAACGCAATACCATTAGCCCAATTAACCCTTTGTAATCACCATCGACTGCCACAAACCACGGTGGTTAAAAATAAACGCAAATAATTAATTCGAGCTGTAATGTTTCATTTAAGGTCGTTACGAACACCCAATCGGATGATATAATGTTATTTAGACGTATGAAAGGGTTTTATGAGATAATGGCCTTAATTAAATACATAAATAAAAAAACTTGAGAGGTGTCAAGGGACACCCGGATGGAACGAAGTTCGAGAGAGAGAGAGAGAGACAGACAGAGAAACACGCGCACGCCGCACGGCTTACAACTATAGCAAAAAGTGTCGTTACAACTTTTGGTCTTAATTTTTTCCGTCTAGCCCCCTTTCGCCAAGCGCGATAAGGAACTTCGTTCCAAAAATATGCTTTATAAATAGGTTTTATTTTGAAACAACAAATTGATTCACACTTAATTCTTTATACTCACAATACCTATAAAACTCCCAATGCAATACCATACCATTAGCTTAATTAACCCTTTGTAATCACCATCGACTGCCACAAACCACGGTGGTTAAAAATAAACGCAAATAATTAATTCGAGCTGTAATGTTTTATCATTTTAGGTCGTTACGAACACCCAATCGGATGATGTAATTTTATTTAGACGTATGTAAGGGTTTTATGAGATAATGGCCTTAATTAAATAAATAAATAAATAAATGTATAGGGACAAATCACATGGGTTGAGGTAAGACCAAAGTAAGTTCGAGGCTTGTGTAATGGGATACTAACTCAACGATACTACATATATATCATATACATAATACATACATATACATATTTTTAGGAAAACCAGAAGTGAAATGAAAATACTTGAAACTACTACAAATATTTTTAATGACCGAACAGACAATACAAATAAAATAAGAGCGCAACGCAATACGTCCTACGAATCCCGAACGCGGTCCCTAATTGCTTATCCAATATAGAGCCGCCAGTCGTCTCCCTCGCACCAGTCCCCGCAGCCAGGAACAATGGTTCTTTCTTCTTACTTCTAACACGGCCTCTCCTGACGAGAGAACGCTCTCGTTCTCTCTCTCGTTCTGATGTGATACGTAGACTTCTCAAATATCAATTAATTCCCAGATGTACCAGGCACCTGCTCATCTTGAGCTTTTGATCTAAGCTCATCTTGCGCAGATTCATGATCTTCTTGGTCTGCGTCTGCGGAACGAAGAACTCTGTCACAAGTTCAGAAATACACCAACCTATTAGTTTTTGTGTGGTCTGCTCACAAGAATAAGTGTCAATCTTAAAATTTAATCATACAATTAATCATTACTTAGATGAGGTCTGCTCACGTCTCCTCGTGTGGATGAGGTCTGCTCATATAGACGAGGTCTGCTCGTATAGACGAGGTCTGCTCGAATAGACGAGGTCTGCTCGAATAGAAGAGGTCTGCTCCTATAGACGAGGTCTGCTCGTATAGACGAGGTCTGCTCGTGTAGACGAGGTCTGCTCGAATAGACGAGGTCTGCTCGAATAGAAGAGGTCTGCTCCTATAGACGAGGTCTGCTCGTATAGATCAGATGAGGTCTGCTCATCTCACATACACATAAATGAAAATCTTAAGTTTTATACACATAAACGAGGTCTGCTCGTAATCTCGAATGTCAAGATCTACTCATATTAAACAAGAACTACTCGCAAAAATCAAAGTATCATATTGAGGTCTGCTCAAACACGACAAATAACAAAAATACTATGGAGCTCACTTTCAAAGAAAGCAGTACACGTTTCTGGAGTCCACTCTCCCTTCCACAGCACCATAAATTCTGCCGCAGCTTGAGTAGTCTTCCCATAAGAACCAGCTACCAACTGTAACTCGTATCTCCCCTGAGGCAAAACTTTAACAATGCGGTAAGGTCCGCGCATGCCAGAATCGAGTTTGCCTGAAGATTGTGCCTTTTTGATTACAAAAACCAGGGAATTCACTTCGAAAGTGTGAGGTGGCCTCCTCTTCTCGTTAACATAAGCATCTTGTTGGTTTTGGTTTTGCCTTAACCGTTCCGAAACCCTTTGTTTAGTCATTTCACGTAAAGCTTCTCGATTTGGTTTTGAACCATCTATTGCCACATCACGGACAAGATTGCGGATCAACGGTGTTGCAGTATCCACACCAATGAGTAAGTTTAAAGGCGAACATTGAGTAGTCTTGTGTTTGGATATATTTAACACAAGCTGTAATCTCCATAATACACTGGACCACTCTTCCTGTCGATAATTAGAGTTGATACGAATCATATTCAGCAATGTCCGACAATAGCGTTCGACTTGTCCATTGGACTGGTGCATCTCAGGCGTGATAAGATGGACTTCGCTGCCAAGCTCGTTCGCCCAAGCCAAGAATTCGGTGCTTTGAAACATTCGGCCACGATCAGCCACAATCAATTTAGGCGATCCAAAAAGTGATATAGCATTCAGAAAATGGCGCTTCAACTCGCTCGCATCCTGCCTTATCATAGGATACAGAAGACAGAACTTTGAAAAAGCGTCGACAATTATAAGAACATAACGATGTCCATTAGATTCTGGAAGAGGACCTAAAGCGTCCGCGTGTATGGTTTCAAATGGACGGTCAGGTTTCTGCCATGAATGAATTGGCTGAAGAGGAGCACGTGGCAACTTTTTTTGAGACATACATATAATGCAATGTGTAATATACTTTTGAACAAATGGCCTTAAGCCGGGAAACCAAAAGTGTTTCATTATGAGATCAAGGGTTTTGTCAACTCCATGGTGATCATGCTCATCATGGAAAACACGAAGCAAACTAAGGCGATGACCTTTAGGGATAAAACATAGGAGACGAGGCTGTTCTCCAATTGACTTATAGTTGTAATAAAGGAGGTCATTCTTTGTAACATATTGATTGGAATCTAATTTGCCCTCTTTTAGTTGTTCAATGAGATTTTGTGTCTCTTCATCAGCAGCTTGTGCTATTTGTGCCCAGTTTCTAGGATTTTGTACCTGAACTAAATTTACTGGGTTCCGACTTAAATAATCGGCATGAGTCATGGAAGTACCTTTGCGATATTCAAGAGAAAAATTAAAATCTTGTAAGTAAATCCACCATCTTGCTACTCTCGGCATTAAATCTTTTTTTTTTTGTGTTAACTTAAGGGCATTACAATCAGTTACTACAGTGAAAGGTACCCCTATAAGATAATGCCTAAAATTTTGCAAGGCCTTGACTACGGCCAAGGTCTCCAGTTCATAAGAGTGGTATTTTGGTTCAGCACCCTGAGTTAATCTACTGAAATAAGCTACGACACGCTTATGAACTGAATTATGAATTTGCAGTAGGACAGCGCCATAACCGATCGCACTAGCATCGGTATGGACCTCAATTGGTAAAGTTGGATCATAAATTGCAAGAACTGGTTCACTGGTCAGGTGTTCGATTATATTTTTCCTTGCAGTTTCCTGCTCTGTTCCCCACTCAAAAGGGACACCTTTTTTTGTAAGATGCGCTATGCAGGCTATTTTTGAAGCAAACCCAGCTATATATTTTCGAAAATACCCTGCTAAACCCAGAAATTGACGTACTTGTTTCACATTTTTAGGTACAGGAGCTTCAGCAAGTGCCTTTACTTTGAAAGGACTCGGCCGTACCTGGCCCTCACTAATTGAACGACCCAAATATTCTATATTAGTGGATAGAAATGAACATTTTTTTAAGTTTATAGAAAATCCAGCTTCAGTCAATGTTTGCAGTACTTTTCGCAAAGTTTCAAAACCTTTATTAACTGAATTACTTAATATGAGCACGTCGTCGATATAAACAAGGACTTTACCAGATTCAATGAGGTTGTGTAGAGTTTTTGATATTATACGCTGATATACAACGGGAGCGTTAGCCAATCCATATGGCATTTTCAAATATTCATAATGACCTTCCGGGGTAACAAAGCCGGTTTTTGAAATTGAGTCTTTTTCCATTGGAATCTGATGAAATCCCGTCGCCATATCAAGGCTCGTAAAGAATTTATGACGTCCTAAACGATCTATATGATCATCTATTAATGGCAAAGGAAAACAGTCCTTGAAAGTAATTTCATTTAGTTTTCGAAAATCGACACACATCCGATCCTTACCGTCTTTTTTCTTGACTAAAAGTATAGGGCTAGAATACTCTGACTCAGACTCTTGTATAATACCATTATCTAATAAATCTTTTATGATCTCACGAACATGTAATACTTCGGCTTGTGAAAGTCGGTATGGTCTGTAATTAATAGGTACGTTGCTGTTGAGTTTGATAGACATACACCCTGTTTTAACAGTTGAGCTGGCTGTCCCCGTAATGAAAAAATCAGAAAATTCTTCAATAATAGCCAACAATTTATCATAATCAATTTCAGTAAGATTTGTGTTTATCAATGACCGTCTATCAAACTCGACTGTCAGAACGCTAGCAGGTTCATCAACGTTACGTGTGATAAGCTGTTGTTCGCTAGTACGAATATACGTAATATCTTTACGGTTTAAAACGTCTGTACCTATTATAACTGGGGTGTTCATATATTCTGCTGCTATCACAAATAAATCTACTTCTAAAGTTAGATCATTAAATTCAATTGGCAAAGTAACATAAGAAGTAGACTCTATCTCTTGACTTCCGATTCCTTTCAAGATACGAAATGCAGGCTTACGAGGAATATCAAAATGTTTCATCAAAGCAGATGAAATAAGAGAAATAGTTGAACCACTGTCAATCAAAATATCAACTGGTACGCCCTGTATTACCGCAACAATAACATCACTTTTACGATTACTCTTCACTTCGTTGCAGAAATTGACATTATTTTTATTTCGAGATTCAGATCTTATTTTCGCAAAACAAGTTTCCACTTTATGTCCAAGCTTTTTACAAAAAGAACACGAATCTGCTTTAATTTGAGTAGGAGTAATCTGGGCGTTAGATGTCGGAGTAGTAGGGAAAGAACTACTAACACTATTAGAGCTGACTTTAAATCTCTTGTGACAATTAGCAAGTACATGACCCGGTAATCCACAAGAAAAGCATTTCTTTCCTTCAAATCGACATTTCCTAATTATATCAGAAGGCTTAGTTTTATAACTATCATGTCGATTATAGGACGACTGGTTTGTTTTGCTTTTAGAAGTAGTGGAATCAAGTTTAACATAAATTGAAAAAAATTTTACCAAATCATTCGGCATTAGGTTCGCATTAGTTGCAGCCGCTCGAATTTGAGGATCAGTAATACCGCGAATAACTATTGCCGATATTAATTCATCACTTAAGCCTACTACAATTCGTAAACGAAGTAACGACCGACGCGCATAATCAGCATACGTGGGGTAATTATCAGAGTTAGTCTTCATAACGTCGAACAATATATTAGCTACGTCAACCTTTTTTGGACAAAGAGGTTTAAATTCTTTTTTAAAGTTGGTCCAACTACGATCATTTGTGACCCATTCATTGAGCCATGTCCGAGCATCCCCCTTTAAACAATTACCGATTCGGGAAAGACATTCATTGTCATTCCAATTGTTAATTACTTTCGCGCGATCAACCTCGCGACACCAAACATCAATGTCGTGTAAACTTGGGTCAAAATTAGAAATATAAAACGGCTGATTAGATCTAACGGCAGTGCTGAGCGAACGTAATGCGGTGCCAAAAGCATCGCTCAGTGTTTGTTCAGATAATGTACTATTCGCGGGTTGCACTTGGGACGACCGGTCCGTAGAGTATGTGACTACTTTATCATTATCACAAACTATTGATTGGTTACACTGACGCTGACGTGTTAAATCAGGGGGTGGTGTGCCCGGTGGGGTATCACCTTCCTTTCCCATACGAATATTTGTATCAACGCTTGAAATATTTAGAGGCGGCGTACTAGATATATTTTTTTCACTGTCGCCTTCTAAAGTATTTAATCGTGTTAGAATAACGCCTAACATTTCGCGTACCGAGTCTGTGCTACGAGATCTACGAATGCTACGAGCCCTACGAGGCGTAGACGGTGATCGTAGCATATGACGTGTACATTCCCGATCTCGACTAGTGGAATGCTCCTGCGGTCGGGTTCTTCCCCGCGACCGCGAGCTCGGATTACCCGGCATGACGTTATCGCGTCTCGCGCTCTCACGCTCGAAATGTAAACAAAAGTCCAAAGTTCACGGTACTAATACACAAAAGAACAAAGAATTGCACAATATCTAACTAACAATAAATATGTGCACTAAACTGTTTTATCACGTCTATTCACGTATTTTTAACGCAACCGACACAGTCCACAATCCAGAATAGTTGCTAACACTACGAGACATAAATGTTCTCTTACTACATGAAAGCATTAACACACATCACTTTTAAAGTCACCGTGTTTGTACTACAACTTAATCGCACTATAATCAGTCACTTAATTCACGTGTTAGAATGCCTAAAACTAATATCTTATCGGATAGCTAGAGCGTACTATGGCCGTGAGTTTTCGTCATCCCACTTCTGATTTTAGGAAAACCAGAAGTGAAATGAAAATACTTGAAACTACTACAAATATTTTTAATGACCGAACAGACAATACAAATAAAATAAGAGCGCAACGCAATACGTCCTACGAATCCCGAACGCGGTCCCTAATTGTTTATCCAACATAGAGCCGCCAGTCGTCTCCCTCGCACCAGTCCCCGCAGCCAGGAACAATGGTTCTTTCTTCTTACTTCTAACAATATATATATTTTATAACAAATACATATTTAGATAAAAATTTAAGACCCAGGCCAATCAGAAAAAATAATTTTGCTTCTTGAACTTATCAAAGATTTAAAGATTCGAATGTTTCTTTATTAATTAGTCCTTTACAGGCCATTTTACATGTTAATAAGTATATTTACATTACATGTAGTGTATATTTAATTTATTATTTTTAAAAAAGCTACCGATACCAGCGCTTCGCAACGACCACTGCTAAGAAAAAATGCCGAAAAAAACTCATTTTCACAGTATTGGTCGCCTACAGACCGGGGATCGAATGAACCTTGGATCTCTGAGTGTAAGAGCGGACAGGCATGTTAATCATTACGCCACGACAGTCGTCATGTTTTTTTTTAAGCTATTGCATAGCTTCTATCGCGGGCCTTGAGCGCGGGGACCGAATCCAGAAATTCCATAACGAAAAAACCTCACGCTTCCCACTCCGCCTACCATGTAGGTTGCCGCTTCGTCTCCGTCGTCCGTTTGCGACGTTGCCGTCCTTCCTTGTAAAAATTCAACGACCGAACGGAACCACCTTAATGCAATAGCTTTACCGCGGCAGTCCCCGAGTGCCACACGTCTTTTTTTTTGTATGTGCAAGGATTCTACTAACAGACAAGTTATAATATGCCCGTGACAACTGTCATCAACAGCATCAGGTCATTTTCTCTCCACTGCAGGAGCACGACCCTCTCTGTACTACTAGAGCCATACTTGACCAGAGCAGTCAGAGGACTTGGCCTACACTCTCCACGCTGGCCAGACGGGTTGGAGAGGTCTCATTGATGTTTATAAGCTTTGTTTAGCTTGTATTTCCTAAGTCGCCTTCTACGACATCCACGGGAGGACTTAGAGTGGGCCTATTTTACCCTGCTGGATACCACACGGGACACCAGATGTTGTTGACGTGCAATTCTTTTTCTTAAAACGTACTAAAGACATTAAATGTCTTTATCTCCTCAACAAATCTAATACCCGATAATCTTGTATCCAAAATCAAGAAAACCTCTATTAATGATAGAGAATTACGTCTCACCGACGAAAAACACGTGAATTTTCTAGCAATTCATCATAATACCTGTCAAGGGCAGTCTTGTAAAACGTTATTTGTTATTGATGGTGTTCGTTAGTCCCCCGTTTAGATGCTGATTTCACCTGGGCTGGTAACAAACTTATTTTAAAGAGGTTTTATGATGTCTGCGTCATTTTTTCTATGCTGGTCTGGGAAAAGAAATAACCGGTCAAGTGAGAGTGCGAGTAGGGTTCCGTACCATTATATCAATACATATAATAAAACAGTAAAAATATATAATAAATCGCGTTAGTTGTATGTTAGCCTCACTTAAATATTTATTTTATTCTGTTTTTAGGTTTCCGTACCCAAAGGGTAAAAACGGGACCCTATTACTAAGACTTCGCTGTCTGTCCGTCTGTCCGTCTGTCTGTCACCAGGCTATATCTCAAGAACCGCGACAGCTAGACAGTTGAAAATTTCACAAATTATGTATTTCTGTTGCCACTATAACCACAAATACTAAAACCAAAATAAAATAAATATTTAAGGGAGGCTCCCATAAAACAAACGCGATTTTTTGCCTTTTTTTGCTCGATTTTAATGATGGCAACAGGTAGGCCCTTGAAATGTTCACAAAATACTCAGTTGTATTTTTATTTTAATAACAAAAAAAAATTAAGGCGGCTTCCATACAAAAACATTTATTTTTATAGATAACGGTACGGAACCCTTCGTTCGCGAGTCCGACTCGCACTTGGCCGCTTATTAAAGCGGCAACAGGTACATCATCTGTTAAAATTTCAACAGTCTAGTCAACGCGGGTCATGAGATTTAGCCTGGTGACAGACAGACACGCAGACAGACGGAATTAGAAAAGGGGCCCGTTTTTACCCTTTGGTACGAAACCGTCAAAACTTAAAGCGATTCTTCGATTTATTAAAGGGTGAAAGTGTGAATCATGCCAATAAGCGATACATACATACATACATACTATCACGTCTTTATCCCTAATGGGGCAGACAGAGCATTTTGGGTCTTGCGGTTCTATGCAGAGCCCAGGGCCGCAAGACCCAAAAGCCACTTTTAGCGTCATGGTGGGCGAGAAGATGGAAAAGCAATCAATACAGTGATGGGTTGCTAGCCGCATCGCCTGTTAACATGATTTGTATTTTTGCCCATTCCCTCGATCGGCTTTTACGATCTGCGTGGGAAGAGAAGCAGCTGGTACATTCTAAGTTTTTTTTTTTATTTCTCCCAGACCAGCATGGGAGATCATAAGCGATACGATATTTTTTAACCTCTTTTCCACCTTCTCACCCAACATCATGCTAAAAGAGGCCTTTGAGTCTTGCGGCCCTGGCCCTAGATTTTGTTTGCTTAAAGCCGAAAGACCCGAAATGCTCTATCTAGCCTATTAGATCGAAACAGAAAGGAAATCTATTAGAAGTTGCTAGCTAAATGACCTATGGAGTTTGCACTACGCCCTTCCAATCATTAGAAGTTATTTACATCTTACATCTTATATTATTATAAATAATAAATAAATAAATATATAGGGACAAATTACACTGATTGAGCTAGCCCTAAGGTAAGTTCGAGACTTGTGTTATAGGATACTAACTCAACGATACTATATTTTGTAACAAATACATGTATAGATAAACATCCAATACCCAGGAAAAATTTAAAAGGGCCATTTTCCAACTTGCCCTGCCTGGGGATCGAACCCAGGACCTCCGGGTTGGCGGTCTAGCGTGTTGACCATTACGCCATGGAGGTCGTCAATGTGTATTTACTTAGTATAATTATATTACTATCAGTTATTTATTTGAACTTATCGGGTGATATAGTTACTAAAGCTCCGATTCTGTGCCGAATTATAATTTTTCGGAACTAAAAACCGACTCTACCCGCAAACTACTTAACACATTTTGATGATTATGATTTGGGACCTGACAAGTATCAGAAAAAAAAAGAATTTTTAAACCCTCCAGGAGTCGTCAAATAATCGGTAAACAAAAAAAAAACTTGAGAGGTATCAAGGGATGGAACGAAGTTCGAGAGAGAGAGAGATAGACAGAGAAACACGCGCACGCCTTCACCCTAAAACCATCTCACATATTTTCCAAATCGGGATCCACTGTGTAGACTCTGTGTGATATTTTATTTTATATAGGGGATCCTGGTGACCTGATAAGTTCATGGGGATCCCCTGGGGGAGCAGGCGGGGGGATCCTGGTGGACAAACTCCGCACACCACCGCGCGGCTTACAACTATAGCAAAAAGTGTCGTTACAACTTTTGGTCTTAATTTTTTCCATCTAGCCTTTGCAACGCGCGATAAGGAACTTCGTTCCAAAAAGATCGCGACAAATTAATTACCTCTTCCTTTTTGGTTGTCGTTAAAAAATCGATATCCATCCTATCCTCAGCGTCACATGACACGACGTCTCGAGATCACAGCGCGGTTTTCCCGAAGTTAGACCCTATTTTATTACCCACATGAGGAAAAAGTTTCCATTCTCGCGCGAATTGAATGTTTGTATGTCGATAACCTTTGCCGCTTTTCGTCGTAGGGTGCATTCCACAACACGCATCTTACATTTTCTCTCTCATTTCAGCGTATTCCCAGTTGTATCCGCAGTTGTATTGCTGTTTAATCTTGAGGTCCGTTTTCCGGCTTTTTCTTCTCAACTTCGCATGGTTTTGAGCATCCTTGGCACGTATATCATTCCTAATAATGTCAGCCAGCCTTTCTTGGGTCTTCTGCGCTCCTGCGGAGGCGATATGGGTCGTATATGTTTCCTACGTATCTTGACTGTTTCCGCAAAACATGACAGTACCAGCGTAGGACTCCCTTGCAGTTTTGTCTGCTATGTCACAGTTGTGAAGGTTGCCCGTAATCCTTGCAGGAAGAAGTCTTTTACACTAAAATGCATGTCAAATCGACCAATGAAAATTAGCTTTTAAAGCAATATGCGTTTTTAAAAGCTGTTTACTTGATTGCCTTCTCTTTTCCATGACACCTAATCAGATCCAGTCATACCTAACATAAAATATAGAATTGCGGTAAGTATTATGGCACGTTAAAATTAAAATGACAACACAGTGACGTCAGGTCCAATCGACTGTTGTGATTGGACCAATGACAGGCTCCCGTCAATGTATCTAATAACAGCAGTTTATTGAACCTGACTTCACTGTACTACATCTGGTGTCCCATATTTTTGTACTCTTGTTGTGCAGTTGTCCGGTCATTATCATGATCAGCTTTGAAAAATCCACCGCCGTCCCTTTCTATCCCTGGGTAATGAGATACAATTACACAGTAACTTACTTGATATTGGCGACATCCTACACTGCGCTTGCTATTCATAATATACCAGTACCTGGGCGACCGAGCTTTGCTCGGTTACATCTCAAACATTAACAATTTTTTTTAAACTTGTCTAAAAACAATGCAAAGTAAAAAATTATATATAAACTTAAACATAAAAAAAACAAAAGTAAGTCACCGAGGGGGATTCGAACCCGTAACACTCTTTCTAGCGGTCGGTATCCTTAACCGCTGAGCTAAAAACAAGCCGGTCGGCGCGACGGAATTAGCGACCATATTCTGCATGGAAAGAAAAACGCATGAAAACTCGAAAACACGCGTTTTCCCAAACATAAAACTAATCTAGATCGATTGTTTACCCCCAAAAACCCCCATATACAAATTTTGAGCGAATTCGTTACAGCCGTTTTCGAGATCACAGAAATTTATAAATATATATATAAATAAATAAATAAATATACAAGAATTGCTCGTTTAAAGGTATAAGATTCGGTGACGGCCTAACTCTACTATCATCCTTCCAGGCAGTGTCCTACAGCGAACCGATCAGTTCATGGAAAAATAATGTAAGTAGGTATATGTTATAAAACTGCGTCGAAAAATTCATCATGTGAAAACGCCCTAGGAATTCCTCTGTCAGAGTTTCCGGGTTTCTCTGATCTTGCTACAATGGAATTTTTGTGAAAATCAATAAGTTGTAGCTTAAGTACTCGTCGTGTTATATAAAACCTAGTGGTTTATCGTATAAATAAATATATTGGTACAAATACCACTGATTGAGCTAGCCCCAAAGTAAGTTCGAGACTTGTGTTATGGGATGGTAACTCAATGATATTATATTTATAACAAATACATATATTGATAAACATCTAAGGCCCAGGACAATTTTAAAAAGGCCATTTTCCAAATTGCCCTGATTGGGAATCGAACCCAGGGCCTCTGGGTGGCGGACTAGCATGGTGACCACTACGCCACGGAGGTTAATTTTATGTAATTTAATTTTGATGATCAATTTAATATAATAATAATTTTCATGCTCTTTCATGCTGGTCTGGGAGAAAAGAAAAAACGTAGAATGTACCAGCTGCCCGCAGATCGTAAGAGCCGATCGAGGGAATGGGGGAGATTTGAATCATGGTAATAGGCGATGCGGCTGGCAACTCATCACTATTTTGATTCCTTTTCCATCTTAACGCCCACCACCACGCTAAGCGTGGCCTTTGGGCCTAAATGCCCTGGGCTCTGTCTACCCCGTCAGGGATATAGACGTGAAAATGTAATAATTTTCATTTTTGCATAAATTGTAATTTATTGTGTTTAATGAATTTTTCATTGAAAATAGACTGTAAGAGCAACTGATATGTGCGTGCACTGGTTAATATGGGTCTTTGTAACCTGAAATAAATTTATTTTATTTATTTTAACTGACTTCATAAAAAAGAGGAGGTTTTAATTCGTACCGATCTCCCAAAAAAGAAAGATCAATCTACCACGAACTTTTTGTATGTGTGTTCTCCGATTATTTGAAAACGCTTAGACCGATTTGAAAAATTATTTTTTATTTGTTTAATTTGCAATGTATCTTGTATGTAAGTATAAATTGTTTATTTAGGTCAAATCTTGCAACTCTGTTTTCAACCAGTTATCCTTAACCGATTTAGCTAAAGTATACTTATGTAAGTCGGATGACGATACGCTATACTGATGGAGTCAATGAGTGATATTACTGATGATGGAGCCGGGAGATATTCGAAGGAACTCAGTTATATAAACACATAACATCATTGAGTAGGACTCGTTTGATTTGTCTTGACGAACACTTTATAGTAGACGATGCCTAGGGTAGCCGTGCCGTGATTATCACGGAGACGGAAGGTGGTCGATGGAACTCACTCATGGTATAATAAAACAAGGTATTCTCTTCCCGTGACAGCTGATGACGTAGGTGGAACTTGACTACGTCATCAGTTAGATGTGTTGCCAATGTGTGAAATTGAATTACCCGAGCGTTATGCATTTTTAAACTTTTTATACTAATTTCGAATTAATAATCCATTATATCAATTTATAAAATATTGAATTGATGAATCACGCGAGAATCACGAGATACTAGATAGCTAAGTTACTTAATATTTTATTTAATATTCATGAACTAATTGAGAAAGTCCTTAAATTTACTGAAAAGAACAATCAGTGGCAACACTATCGTGACGTAGTCAAGTTCCATCTCGGGAAGAGAATACCTTGTTTTATTATACCATGGAACTCACTAATAAAACGACGCAACTCCACCGAGTTGGGGCTTATTTCGTAAGTACTTTGTCCTTACAATAAAAGCTTGTGTTTTGAAACTTATAGTTTTTGTTGTAGACTGTAGAATTATGTATTGGTTATTGGTAATTAAAAATATAAGTAAAATTAGTCGATTTGCACACACCAGACAATCAAATCCTTTATTGACATAAAAAACAACAAAAAATCTTTTCTTGATTATGGCGGTCAAGCTTCGTTGAAGCTTATTTTGCCAGTGTCTAGTAATATCTCTTCTTTATTCCTTCTCCTAAACCCTTAACTTACTATACAATCAAAGGTTGGTATAGGTCCTTTGATTGCTTCACAGGAGCTTCTGGCGACAAATCTATACGAGTCCACTGGTTTTCATAGCCGATTGAGTGGCGGACGGCGCCCAAAGACGCCCACCGCAGTCCGCAAATAAATATCACTACAACCGCACTATGACTGTCCACTTTAAACATTTCACATATTTTCCATGAGAATGAGAATTTATAACACCAAACTACACCAATTTCATATTATAAAGTCCACTAGAATCAATTTGCAAAACAATTTAAAGCAAACTCCAACTGGACCCCTTGACTTCCCGCCAAAAACTCCCCCAACAAAAAATCAAACACATTTCAAATATTAAAAAGATGCATGTTTGCAAAAAGTTTGCAACAGTTTTGAATAAATATCAATAATTAGGATTCAATAAACTTTTACCTACAAACTAAACACGTTCCTGAGGCATTGCAAAAATGTTTCATCCGAGATTAGTCACAACTCAAACCCAGTCCCTTACTAACTCACACAAATGTGTAATAAAAACATTTTTTCTCAGCATAAAAATAGTCACAATATAAGTTATTTCTGGCCATAACTCATTTGAATGCGGCAATAACGGCAAGGTGAGGTAGTTTTCTCACAGCGACGGATTTAATCAAAAGAAAACCAGGGATATTGCCATGTGTGAGGCAGAAAGTTATACATCTTGATATATTCTATCCCAGCACTAGCTGCTAAATTACAGGTGCTCTTTGTGGACAAAAATCTTACTATATATATATAGTATGGATTACTAATGTTTGACCAAAAAATATTTGACAAATGGTCATTCGACAAACAACGTTTCACCAAATGTTCATTTGGCAAACGATACATTTGACAAAAGTATTATCTTACAAAAACTCACTTAGCAAATGATCTCTTAGCAAACACTGCACTTGTTAAATGTATTAAATATTAAAATTTCAATTGACTTTTTATCATTTCACCAAATAATATGTTTCGCAAATCAAGTATTTGTCCAAATGTCATATAGCAAAATGTTATTTCATTCAAAGTACTTAATTTTTCAAACATCACGATTTATCAACATGACGTCCGTGTTCTCGCCCTAAGCTTGAGTCGCTCGCTCGCTTCGCTCGGTCGCCCGTGCTTTGGTCACAGCAAACCTGACGAACCTAACCTATACTCCACGGCAAAGTGGTTTTTGTGTCTGTGATACTTTCGCATTGATGGGCAAAAATGCGAATCATGTTAACAGGCGATGCGGCTAGCAACCCATCACTGTATTGATTGCTTTTCCATCTTCTCGCCCACCATGACGCTAAAAGTGGCTTTTGGGTCTTGCGGCCCTGAGTTCTGCATAGAGCCGCAAGACCCAAAATGCTCTGTCTGCCCCATTAGGGATAAAGACGTGATAGTATGTATGTATGTATGATACTTTCGGCATAAGCTTGAGTCGCTTGCTCGCTCCACGCAAGTTCCACCTACGTCATCAGCTGTGACGGGAAGAGACTACCTTGTTTTATTATACCATGACTGTCATGTCATTTTAATTTCATTATAACATAGTGATCTAGTATAACCCGTGGTTCAATTTATTACAGGTATGTGTCTCCCTCGTTGAATAAAGTAGAAGCAAAGCTTGTTACCAATAATGTAAAATTATTATGATTGGAACCAAATGTCGATAAAACCGCGCTTATATACCGCAACCAAATTAATTGGCTGTCCTTTACGAATAACATTTTGTTTTAAAATATTTATAGTGCCTTCCTCTTAATAGAGACAGTAAGAAAAGTGCCGATGGACACATTCTTATAAAATAAGTACTTTATAAAACTAGGTCAATGTAAAATTACTCATTAGTCTGAGTTTAGGCTAGATTGTAATATTATTAGCGTATTTCTTTACAATATATATATACGTTAACATATAAATAAAAAAACAAGACTAAAACTAAAAAATTACAAATTATGTAAATTATTTAATTTCATTATGATATAGTGATCTAGTATTTCGATTTATTACGGGTATGTGCCTCCCTCGTTGTATAAAGTAGAAGCAAAGCTTGTTACCAATAATGTTAAATTATTATGATTGGAACCAAATGTCGATAAAACCGCGCTTATATACCGCAACCAAATTAATTGGCTGTCCTTTACGAATAACATTTTGTTTTACAATATCGATACAGGCAGCGGGTGTTTGATATATGGCGTTTTGATTACATTCAATAGCTTGGTGGAATTATTTGGTAATTAATGCTTTTACTAATTGTAAATTAGATAGGTAATTTATTACCGTGGCTTTGTAGGCTAATTATATTATTATTAAATAAGTGTTGTAATAAGTGGCAGCCAGAGGATTTGACCTACACTCTTCATGCTGGCCAAGCAGGTCCTCATAATATGTAATAATATTTTTTAAGCTATTGCATAGCTTCTATCGCGGGCCTTGAGCGCGGGGACCGAATCCAAAAATTCCGTAACGAAAAAACCTCACGCTTCCCACTCCGCCTACCATGTAGGTTGCCTCTTCGTCTCCGTCGTCCGTTTGCGACGTTGCCGTCCTTCCTTGTAAAATTCACCGACCGAACGGAACCACCTTAATGCAATAGCTTTACCGCGGCAGTCCCCGAGTGCCACACGTCTTTTATTTCTTTTTTTTGCCAGTAATTAGATCTTTACAAGCACTTAACAAGTCAATATATATAATTTACATTACGCGTAGTGTTTTAAAATTAATTTAATTTTTTAACGAATAACTACCGACACCAGGACTTGGCAACGACCCCTGCTGAAAGAAACGCCGAAAGAAACTCATTTTCACAGTATTGGTCGCTTATTTGCCAGAAGGGCTTTTTTATATTATCATTTTTTTGTTTGACGACCTCCGTGGCGTAGTGGTCACCATGCTAGTCCGCCACCCAAAGGTCCCGGGTTCGATTCCCTGGTCAGGGCAGTGGCGGATTTACCAGCAGGCTGAGTAGGCTGGAGCCTAGGGCGGCACATTTTAGAGGGTCGGCAATATCAAATATTTCCCACCCCTCCCCTTCCGCGCACCTCCGCTACTCTGAATAGGGCCGACATAATCAAGCGCTCCCCGGTTTTATTTTAAGTAATCAGGGCGGCGGATTGATACGTACTTATGTCCACTTCTTCACCGCAGAGCTGCACATGCAGGATCCGAAAAAGGATGGGTAGGGGCGGCAAAATATAATTAGCCTACTGGCGGCAAATGTGTAAATCCGCCACTGGGTCAGGGCAAGTTGGTAAATGGCCTTTTTCAAATTGTCCTGGGTCTTGGATGTTTATCTATATAATATGTATTTATTATAAAATATAGTATCGTTGAGTTAGTATCCCATAACACAAGTCTCGAACTTACTTTGGAGCTAGCTCAATCAGTGTAATTTGACCCTATTCAGTCCGTGATACTGAACAACTTTCCCCAAGGAACATATAAAAAAAGTAATTTTTGGCCTCCCATACAAGTTGACCGATCTGCTGATCCGAGTTCGTATGGGAGAGTTAAAAAATTATTTTTTGTTTTTCGACATATGTTCCTTGGGGAAAATTGTTTACTATAATGGACTGAATTCATCCTTAAAATAGTTTCAGTATATTTTGTTAGACCTTATATTTATTTATTTATTTTGTACTCTTTTTTTATAAATACTAATATAATAAACTAGCTCTAGATTGAATAGTAATGAATACATTTTCATTTTGTAGGCCGAGCGGCTATGTCCCCTTTGGGGTTCAAACTAGGTATCGCGCGAAATATAACGTAAATATTATAAAGGGTTCTGAGTTAGGCAGTTTGGGATAACAACTTGCGATAGTAAATTACGTTTATATTAGAGAGATAAATATGTTTACTTTGAGAAAAGAAATACCATTTTAGGGTTCTGTAGTAAACGAAGAACCCTTTAATTGAGTAAATGTCCTCTCAATCTATCGCAGGTTGACTGGAAGAGATCCCTACATGGGATAAGTCTGCCTTTGTATATTTGTTCTTTCGAATTTTTGCATTTTATTTTGTTTTTGGTACAATAAAGTTATTACAAACAAACAAACAAAGAACCCTTATAGTTTTGCCATATCTGTCTGTCCGCGGTTCTACTCAGAAACTTATATATATATATTAATCATGCCGACAGAATCACGGTAAAAATCTTTTTAGGGTAGCTCCCACACATAATTAATTACATTTTTAGCAAATAAAACAACCAGTTCATTTTCTTTCAGAAGTTTTAAAGAGTTATAGGCAACTTACTTCTAAAATGTACTCGGAAATATAAAGTTTTGTATAAATTCAATAGAATAGTTTTATCCATAGACCTAGTTTTTTTTAATGAGTACCTATTTTATCCCTAATGGGGCAGACAGAGCATTTTGGGTTCGACGGCACTTAGCAGCCAGAACCTAGGGCTGCAAGACTCAAAGGCCACTTTTGGCTTGATGTGGGCATTTGGGCAAGAAGGTGGATGAAGAAATCAAAATAGTGATGGGTTGCGAGCTGCACCATCTATTAATATATTTAGAATTTTCATTAATTCCCTCGATCGGCTTTTACGATCTGCGCAGGAAGGAACTGGTACATTAAAGTGTTTTCATTTCTCCCAGACCAGCATTAAAGAAAAAAACCTTGTAAAATAAATTATTTTAATTAATTATACCATCACAAAATGAACTTGTAAGATTAAAGATTACACTACCACCCCCGTTAAACCACATACCAAGTCGACCGTGAGCGAACCATGCCCTTCGCACGAAAGGTAAATCAAACATTGAACTTACAAAAGTCATTGACCTTACGTAGTACAAACACAGATTAATGTTTGGTACAAAGCTTTTGTCCAAGCATAATGGTCAAAATATACACACATACATCCATAATTTCACGCCCGTTGCCCATGGGGGTAGGCAGAGACTTTGGATTTCCACTTACTACGATCTTTGCAAACATCTTTTGCTTCGACAACACTCATACCTAATTCTTTTGATGTCAAAATATGAACAAACAAATACAGATTTATGCTATGCGAGTTCAATGACCTCTTGTAGAAAGCTTTCGTCCAAGCATAATGGTCAAAATATGAACAATGCTAGTGGTTCAGCAAAGCCAAGATGCAAGCGGAACTGCCTCCGTGGTGTAGTGGCTAGAGCGTTTGGCTCATACCCGTAGGTCGCAGGTTCGATTGCCGGCGGGGGCAACGACTTTGTGTTGTTGTCCTAGTTTGGTTAGGACATTGCAGGCTGATCACCTGATTGTCTAATAAGTAAGATGATCTGTGCTTCGGAGGGCACGTTAAGCTGTCGGTCCCGGTCACTGTCTTTGACATTGGTCGTTACCTAAAAACCATGTCAGAGGCCTTTAAGGCGGTTTAAAAATTCTCACACTAGTGTTAGTCACTAACACACACGTTAAGAAAGGAAGAAAGCGGAACTGAGCGGCCTTTTAGTACTAACAACTATTATGTATTCTTTGGTACTAATGGCATTTCCTTTCATCTAAAGCGCTGGACACATAGAAAAGACGTACGTCGCGAACGGGGCGCAGACATTTGTCTTTTCCGCGACGGTAAGCGACGGTTTCATACAAAATGTATAGAAACGTCACGGGCAGAACACACTGAAAGGACGGGGCAAAGACGGGGCGCGCGTCTTTTCTGTGTGTTCTGCGTATCATATGTCTGCGCCCCGTCCGCGTCGTACGTCTTCTCTATGTGTTCAGCGCTTTAGCTAGGTTAGGGGTACACTCCTGTTTATTAGAAGACGTTTAGACTAATTTGGATTTATTTGTTTGAAAGGTCATACTTGCGATATGGTCAAAATCGGTTGTGTAGTTTAATTTTGAAGTCGATTTTTAGTTTAAAATAATTATTTACTTAGGTCTCATAATAATATTAGTACTTACTTAGGTTAAGATGTCAAACTTAAGTAGCCACATGTCACTTTATTCTGCAAATTAATGAAGCAAATGATTAGGGAGTCACCGTAGTCGAACACTGGTCCAATTTCATCATCATCATCATCAGGTCCTTTTGGCTGCACTGCAGGAGCATGACCCTCGCTGCCATACCAGAGCCATGCTTGGCCAGGGCAGCCAGAGGACTCGGCCTATCCTCCTCGCTGGCTAGAAGGGTTGGAGTGGAGAGATCTCATTGATGTATTTTGTAAGCCATCTTCTAAGACATCGACTTGAGGACTTGAAGTGACCTATTCTTCTCTGTCGGAAACCACACGCAAAGTCAAATTTATTATAAATAATTTTTACTTAATACTGATAGCCTTTCGACTGAAGACCTTGTCGATTATTGAGCAGTGTTAGTACGACAAACTGTATAAGCCGGTGTCACCATTAACACCCTCTCGCTGTAGAGTCGGTCTACAGCTCGCTCCATTGGCCTGGCGCTTATTTGAATGAAAATATACGGACACAAATTTTACCGATTCGAACATGTACACCATATCTTTTAAATGTTGGGACTTGAGATAACTTTTATAATTAGGAAAGTAGTTGTGACAAAGGAAATAAACGTCTGCTTCTCATAAGTCTTATAAGGACACAAAGCCGTAACTCCATTAAAGCTGGAAGAGGCTGCGCTATTATGTAACAACCAAAGATATTTGTTTATTGATAACATGAAAGATATAGTGGAAGCATATCTGACAAATGACAACGAAATCCTATTTGTTGGCAAAATACAGCAAGTCTCCACTCAACTCCGATGTATGTATGTAATACGACTGGTCTCATTAGATTACAGTCATTGTTGTTCTTCTTCCTCCTCACCTTCTCACACTTTACGTGGGGTCGGGATAGCATGTTAGATAACAGTTATTAAGCTACATCTAATGCCTTAGCATCTGGAAGAAACTAACACCAATGTTATTTATTATTTTACGTGAGTGAAGTGATTTTATGAATTATTTTCGTTCATATAGATTTTAACTCTTAGATCTATTGAATTGACAAGAAAAGACAACTTAGTGCAAATGCCAAATCTATAGACTGCGCGCTACGTATTTAACGATAGTACTGGTGAGCAACTGTGAAAACGAAGTACCTAACAATAAAACATGCTCAGCAGAATTTGTTCCCGTATGTCACTTCCCAAATGTATCTCGGAAGACGCTATACAAGTTCCGATGCAGACTTAGTTTGCAACTTGATAAACTTGTAACTGTTGAGTAAGTGACGGGCAGTTTGACGTTTAGTGGCTGTCTATTGGCGACTCTCACTATTAGTTCATCAGGTGAGCAACTGTGACAAGGAAGTACCTTACAATAACACATGCTCAGCAGAATTTGTCCCCGTATGTCACTTCCCAAATGTATCTCGGAAGACGCTATACAAGTTCCGATGCAGACTTAGTTTACAACTTGATAAACTTGTAACTGTTGAGTAAGTGACGGGCAGTTAGAGGTTTAGTGGCTGTCTATTGGCGACTCTCACTATTAGTTCATCGGTTGAGCAACTGTGAAAACGAAGTACCTAACAATAACACATGCTCAGCAGAATTTGTTCCTCTATGTCACGTCACAAATGTATCTCGGAAGACGCTATACAAGTTCCGATGCAGACTTAGTTTGCAACTTGTAACTGTTGAGTAAGTGACGGGCAGTTTGAGGTTTAGCAGTGGCTGTCTATTGGCGACTCTCACTATTAGTTCATCAGGTGAGCAACTGTGACAAGGAAGTACCTTACAATAACACATGCTCAGCAGAATTTGTCCCCGTATGTCACTTCCCAAATGTATCTCGGAAGACGCTATACAAGTTCCGATGCAGACTTAGTTTGCAACTTGATAAACTTGTAACTGTTGAGTAAGTGACGGGCAGTTTGAGGTTTAGCGGCTGTCTATTGGCGACTCTCACTATTAGTTCATCAGGTGAGCAACTGTGACAAGGAAGTACCTTACAATAACACATGCTCAGTAGAATTTGTCCCCGTATGTCACTTCCCAAATGTATCTCGGAAGACGCTATACAAGTTCCGATGCAGACTTAGTTTGCAACTTGTAACTGTTGAGTAAGTGACGGGCAGTTTGAGGTTTAGCAGTGGCTGTCTATTGGCAACTCTCACTTTTCGTTCATCAGGTGAGCAACTGTGACAAGGAAGTACCTTACAATAACACATGCTCAGCAGAATTTGTTCCCGTATGTGTCTTCACAAATGTATCTCGGAAGACGCTATACAAGTTCCGATGCAGACTTAGTTTGCAACTTGTAACTGTTGAGTAAGTGACGGGCAGTTTGGGGTTAGTGGCTGTCTATTGGTGACTATTAGATACTTGATAGATAGAGGAGCTCAGTGGCCAGTTGGTAGTATTACCACTGAATTTATATAAGT
Organism: Acrobasis consociella; assembly: GCA_963555685.1. Classification (NCBI taxonomy): domain Eukaryota; kingdom Metazoa; phylum Arthropoda; class Insecta; order Lepidoptera; family Pyralidae; genus Acrobasis; species Acrobasis consociella. The sequence goes on from OY743107.1 coordinate 3,879,590, forward strand.
ATTACATACAGAACGGAATTTCCTAAGTTCTCGTGCAATTTGCTCCCATGCTGGTATGGGAGAAATAAAAAAACTTAGAATGTACCAGCTGCTTCTCTTCCCACGCAGATCGTAAAAGCCGATCGAGGGAATGGGCAAAAATGCAAATCATGTTAACAGGCGATGCGGCTAGCAACCCATCACTGTATTGATTGCTTTTCCATCTTCTCGCCCACCATGACGCTAAAAGTGGCTTTTGGGTCTTGCGGCCCTGGGCTCTGCATAGAGCCGCAAGACCCAAAATGCTCTGTCTGCCCCATTAGGGATAAAGACGTGATAGTATGTATGTATGTATCGTGGAATTTGCTTCCCCGTTTCACGTCTTCGCATCTCTCCCCTGTTCTTGCCACAAGGCAAGAACAGCCGCCACTACAAAGTGGCGGCTGCAAGTGCCTATAGAGATCCGTTTAACATCCTCCATAAGGCGAAAACGGGGGAAAGGTGCAAGAACGGAAAATTCTGCGGTAGAACTAAAACACTTTCGCAAGTTAAAGCACACCGGTCGTGGGTCCCGGCTGTCATAAGTATGGTAGTCTTCAATCAGATGGCTTTAGGCAGTTTGAAAAACCACACACAAAACAACACCAGCAGTAGGACAGTATTTTCAGTTATGAGATTATCTATTCGTTGCCATCGAAATTAAAAATGCTGTAATCAGACCCTAGTGTTTAAGATTAGTGGGACCACGAGTAGCAGTAGGACAAAATGGGTGGGACTACGAGTCAAAAATCCTCCCAAAAAATTATGAAAGAAAACTTTTGATTTCAATTTACATCTGATGTTTTATCAATTATCGACCCACTGAAAAGTGGAGTTCGCTGTTGAAAAGCTCTCTTCAAATAATTTCGACTGAAGCCGAAACAGCTCCAACAAAGTAACAAATACTTGTTTGTCTCCAAACACTCGCTGCGCGGCGTCAGCTGACAGCTACTTTTCCGATACCAAAAATCCGGAGCTGGGATCAAACGAGGAGTTATAGACAATGGAATGTGTATTTTTTGTCTTTACCTTCTCATAACATGAGGACACTTATGGTTAGAGATGTGGCTGATGGAAGAATATTTTTTTAAAACTTACAGCCGCTTTAACACGAAATTACATAACCGACTAACAGCAGCACGATTTTCAGCTGTTTTACAAAACTGAGCTGCAATGCCAAACAGCTAGTGGTTTTGTCAAACAATGGATTATACAATCCAACTGCGACATATGGATACCCAAATGTAATGGACCCATATTTATCAGAAAAGTGAAAATTCACAAAGATACAGAGCATCAAAGTTCCGGAGTGGGGTCTTGCTAAGTAAAATCGTACCTAGCCGTGACGTCATGCAAAATTTCAGTGCGCTGTTTCTCAGAGAAAAGAAAAAATACACGTACAATATTTTTTAATAATCTAACAGATGGGACAAAAATAATTTCCACAGACACTGATGCGTAGCGACAAATATGAACTCCTTCAACTTATCATACAAGGCAAGACCCAAGGCAGAAGGAGGCCTGGACGGAGGAGAACATCGTGGCTGAAAAATCTACGCCAATGATACAATAAGAGTACGTGATCACTTTTCCGAGCGGGCGTCTCAAAAGTGAAAATCGCAATAATGATTGCCGAACTTCATTGACGACCTCCGTGGCGTAGTGGTCACCATGCTAGTCCGCCACCCAGAGGTTCCGGGTTCGATCCCCGGTCAGGGCAAGTTGGAAAATGGCCTTTTTCAAATTGTCCTGGGTCTTGGATGTTTATCTATATATGTATTTGTTATAAAATATAGTATCGTTGAGTTAGTATCCCATAACACAAGTCTCGAACTTACTTTGGGTCTAGCTCAATCAGTATAATTTGTCCCAATATATTTATTTATTTATTGAAGATGGCACTGATAGAAGAAGAAGATTCTTTATGCCTATATCTATACCATACCATTTTTAGTGTATGTACCTCTTTGTAAATAAACTTTAAAACTCACAATCCGAAACTGCTGTGTTGCATGTAGCGAGAGTGCGGGACAGAGCACCTTGGAACGCTGCGACGGCAAGCAAAGTTGCACCTACGAAATCTCTGAATAAAATGCATCCTAAACAGGATTACATTTTATTACAATTTTTTAGCTTGCAATGTATGTATGTCTAACTGGTTTTTTTTGTCTATACATAAAATTATAAAAAAATTCTTAACCATTGTTTTCGAAATTTTTCAAAATGGCGGAGTATGTGGGTATAATAAAACTTGCAAAATATTACATTTCGAAAAAAAAAAGTAATAAAACCTTTTTAATACTCTTATTTATTTAGTTAGAACGGCCCTGGGCTCTGCATAGAACCGCAAGACCCAAAGTGCTCTGTCTGCCCCATTAGGGATGGAGACGTGATAGTATGTATGTATGTATGTATGTAGAACAACGTTTTATGCGATAAACTTCAACGGATCGGGGTTACTCGTGAGGTCTACAGCTCTCTGAGCAATTTAGTATTTGTTCGGGTCAAATATTCTCAGTCATATTTGACTCATTTCGCGGAGCAGCAGTCTTACACACTAGTATGTACGATGTTTTCCTTGACCAGGAGCAAATTGTGGTAGTCTGTCTGTCTATCTGTCACTATTCTGTATCTCATGAACCGTGATAACAAGACAGTTTACATTTTTACTTTGTACTTCTGTAGTCTGCAGGAGCACGACCCTCTCTGTACTACCAGAGCCAAACTTGGTTAGAGCAGCTAGAGGATTTGGCCTACACTCTCAAAGCTGGCCAGACGGGTTGGAGAGGTCTCATTGATGTTAATAAGCTTTGTTTAGCTTGTGATTCCTGACTCGCCTACTACGACATCCACGGAAAGACTTGCAAGTGGCTCTATTTTACTCAGCCAGAAACCACACGGCAAAACCATAACGGCAATAGGTAGACGCTTGAAATATGCACAGAATATTCAGTTGCATGTTCAATTTAATAATAAACTATTAAATTAAAATAAAATAAATATTTAAAGAGCGCTCCCATAAAACAAACGTGATGTTTTTAGATTATGGTACGGAACCCTTCGTGCATTAGTCCGACTCGCACTTGGCCCGTTATTAATATAGATATTTTCTATTCAATAACACCAAATTTAACCTCAATTGCATCCCCAACTTTTTTCAGAGATATAAAATATCTTTATTACTTATATCATAGAAAACCTTTCTCCAAAAACAAATAACCTCCATATCAAATATCCTCCACGTCAAGATTTCACTTATTGCAACTGGCCCGATTTTCCGATGAAAAGGACTCTTTGATTATATCTGTTCAATAGACCCCAAGACGTGTCTTTGAAACCTTTGGGTTAGTTCAATTATTTTATGCAGTTTATAGTTTGGTTTTATTATATACATTAATATAATATAACGTGTTAATAAAATAACGCAAAACCTCTCAGATGGTACTTCAGCCCATGAAACTAAACAACTTTTGTTCTACAACTTACACAAAATAAAAAAAAAAAATTTGAATTTTCATACAAACTGATCAGCTGTTCGAGTCAATTTGCACGAAAATCTTAATTTTATTTCTGGCATTTTGGGAATATTGTAGAACAAAAGTTGTTCAGTTTCATGGACTGAGTTACAACCTGAGAGGTTTTGCGTTATTTTATTAACACGTTGTATAATATCAGGCCTGTTTCCCACAGAGGTAGGCAGACTATGGAACTCCACTTACGGTGGTTAAAAATAAAAAAACTGTTTATACGATTTTATTATATAACTTTATACTAAGGTCCTTTTCCTCTTTCATGGGTATTGTATGAGGCAACTACATAACAGGTACCGAAAGATAAGCTCAGGTTCGCATTTGTGTGAGTGCACACAGATAGTGTAGGTGAAACCGTAAACGAAAATCGGCTTGAGGTACGGCTCGGACCGCACCGGTCAATACTGGTTTTTGAAACTCAGCCTGAGTCGCAGCACGTCCTTTACGCGTCCTTTCTCTACCATGCACTTTCTGCCTTCACCTTCTCCTTTGATAGCAAGTGTTATTGTGTTGATCTAGCAACAAATTTGACAACATTATGTTACAGAAACAAAACAGCTTGCATAAAAACAAAGCTTTTCTTTAAATTTTATAAAAAAAAAACATATACGTAATCTTCAAAAGCACGGATCAAAGAACACTCAGTTCTAAAAATATCATATTTCAGAAGTCCTACAAAGTCAAGCAATATTTGAGCGGATAGATTTTCCATTGATACAAATAGGAGATAGAGGAAATCGAGGGGGAAGCCGCGAAATGAAATCTGTGAGTGAACATTGTTCGACGGATTTACTTGGGTTCAGCGGAGACGTATAAGGAAGCTTGTATTAATACCAGCGAACTTTTTGAAGAACTGGGTTTTATTTTTGTATTTTAACCGACTTTTTATATTAATATGTCGCGATCTTTAATTTTTTTTATGTAAGTTAGATCCTTAGTCATGTCAAGATAGAAAATGATCTTTTTCAGATTGGGTCTTAGGGCACTTACAGACGAACGAAACTCGTTTGACGACGTAGTTGCCTCGCCGACGACCGTGAGCGACGACGTCGTCGCAGTCGGTAAACAAATGGTCGTTGACGACGACGCAACAAAAGCACAAGCAACAATTCTTCTTTGTCTTCTTCAAAAAACATGTTAATACGCAGTAATGTTAAACACGGGCGAGAACACGTCTGGTCTCTAAGACTATTTAAAAAGTACTACACTACGCTACGCTAGACGACGTCGTCGTTGCTCACGGTGGTCGGCAAGGCGACTACTCGTCGTCGACCGAGTGTCGTTCGTCTGTAAGCGCCCTTAGATGTTTATTAATTTGGTTTCAGCGGAGACGTATAGGGAAGCCTGTATTTCTCATATCATCTAAAAACGATGTTTTTAATACCAGCGAGCTTTTTGAAGCACTGGGGTTTATTTTTGTATTTTAAACCGACTATATTAGTATTATCATCATCAATAAATTTAAGAACTAGGTTCTTGTCGGTATTAGTATTACGGGACTTATTGCGATTAATATTGTTTTTTTTCCAGGTATTTCGACGGCCCTTTTGTCATCATGGCCGCTGGCCGACTGAGGAACTGATGATGACCATGTTGGCAAAAAGGCTGTCGAAATATCTGGCAAAAAACAATATTAATTGCGGTACATAAGTCCGGTATTAGACCAAGAGTCGCGATCTTTTATTTTTTTAAATATGTTCGATTCCCAGTCAGATCAAGATGGAAAATTATCTTTTTCTGATTGGATCTTAGAAGATTATTACTTGGGTTCAGCGGAGACGTATAAATAAATAAGTAAATATATAGAGACAAATTACACTGACTAAGCTAGCCCCAAAGTAAGTTCGACACTTGTGTTTTGAGATACAAACTCAACGATACTATTTTTTATAAAAAAACGACGGGTTGCACTCTGGGAGTGCCGGCAGAAGTGAAAACTTTAATTCATATTAACGTTGTGCATTTTTGATATTTTGGAATGGTTAGGGAATAATTTTGCACGAATTGCTTTAATTATCAGTATAAAATATTTCAAATCTTTTCTGAACCACAGTCTGTCACAAATGTCACAAGCATGACCAAATTCATTTTCAACAAAATCATTTTCAAATACACAGCAGTATGGCCACTACACAGACGGTCGAGCCATCAGCTGTCACCATTCATGGATGTGCGTAGCACGCTGTAACATAAACACACACGAACATTCGCGCAAGCGCCCTGCGCCGTCTTACGAATTTTCGATCAGGCCACGTGTCCTGACGCGAGTTTAAATTTTTTTACCCATCCAAAAAAAAGTGCACAACGCCGCTAAAGAAGTTTTCACTTCAAAAATACATATATAGATGCATGCAAGGCAAATTGTGCTATTTGAAAAATGCCATTTTCCGACTTGCCCTCACCGGGGATCGAACCCGGCACCTTTGGGTAGCGGACCAGCATGGTGACCACTACGCCACGGAGGTCGTCAAAAACTACAAAATGGATTTTAATGACACTTTACAATAAAGCTTATTATCAGAATAACACATAGGCTACAATTTATAAAGATACTGCGCAGACGAAGTCGAGGCACCAGCTAGTATTTGAATAAACCTTCGACCTATATAACCTCAAGTATTACATCGACATCCAAGGGGCTTTTCGAGAGGTTCTCAGCGTGCTCACCATGGCAACCGGCCCATGATGCTGAGTACCTCGAAAAACATATTGTATACATATATAAAGTCTTACAAAATATACTCGATTATTTTAAGGATGAATTTAGTCCGTTTTCCTTTTTACTTAAATTTTCCTTGTTTTTTTCTTTTTCGAAATATGAAAATTTATATTTGGCTGTTCATAAAATCTCGGATCAACTTGTACGTCTTCCTTGAGAAAACTGTTTAGTATCATGGACCAATTTCACCCTTAAAATAGATTCAGTATATTTTATTAGACCTTTATATAGTTGTATTTAAACATTGAAAACTAATGTCATCATCATCATTTCAGCCGCATAACGTCCACTACTGGACATAAGCCTCTCCAAAAGATTTCCAAAATGACCGATCTAGAGATTTAGACCGCAAACTTATAATATTCATAGTACCTGGGCGACCGAGCTTTGCTCGGTTACATCTCAAACATTAACTAAATTTTTTTAAACTTGTCTAAAAACAATGCAAAATAAAAAATTATATATAAACTTAAACATAAAAAAAGCAAAAGTAAGTCACCGAGTGGGATTCGAACCCGTAACACTCTTTCTAGCGGTCGGTATCCTTAACCGCTGAGCTAAAAACAAGGCGGTCGGCGCGACGAAATTAGCGACCATATTCTGCGTGGAAAGAAAAACGCATGAAAACTCGAAAACACGCGTTTTCCCAAACATAAAACTAATCTAGATCGATTGTTTACCCCCGAAAACCCCCATATACAAATTTTCAGCGAAATCGTTAGAGCCGTTTTCGAGATCACAGAAATTATAAATATATATATATATATATATATATATATTATATATATATATATATATATATATATATACAAGAATTGCTCGTTTAAAGGTATAAGATTAAAAAGTATTAGTCGATAAAAAAAATATTATATTCTATAGGCCCTGATAATGTCATGGGGTAGGATTTAATAGAAAAAAAAGGACTACATCGATGTAAAAACTACTGAATCACAGTTCGCTGCATCTTGTCAGTCCGTGTTGATTGTTGAATGTACAAAATGGAGCAATTTTAGTATTTGCCGCGATTCCGAACTCGTTTCGCGTTTAAACTGGGCACGGCTAGTTAACTAAAGGGGTAGAAGCTATTGCGGTTTATTTTTATTTTTTTACCCCCGAAAAATTCTTTTTCTTATCGTGTGTGTTAGTGACTAACACTAGTGTCAGAGTTTTTTAACCGCCTTAAAGGCCTCTGACATGGTTTTAGGTTACGACCAATGTCAAAGACAGTGACCGGGACCGACGGCTTAACATGCCCTCCAAAGGATCATTTTACTTATCAGACAATCAGGTGATCAGCCTACAATGTCCTAACCAAACTAGGACAACAACACAAAGTCGTTGCCCCCGCCGGGAATCGAACCCGCGACCTCCGGGTATGAGCACAACGCTCTAACCACTACACCACAGAGGCAATTTTAAAATAAGATGGGTGTTATAAGTTTAACGCTAATATCTGTCTGTCAGTCTGTCTGTCTGTGGCAACGTAGTACTTGAACGGATGGACTAATATCAATGCAATTTTTTACGTAGAAAGTAGATCCCTTGCGGTGACTCTTAGCTATGTTTGATGAACAGTTTGGCCGTTAAAAGTTAGTAGGGGTTAACGATTGAAAGTTGGGGTTTTGTAGGTTATCTGGTAAATAATAGATAGCGCTACAGATATTAGTTCTACAATAAAGGCCATACCTGAATTTTCCGGGGTCCAGTGGCGCCCCCATTTTAAATAAATCATTTGAAAGGAAACGGTGATATCATTTAAAATTCTGTCTTGACCAAACCCTATATAATCCTTTTAACTATTTTATGAACTATTGTTTATAATTTAAAATGAAAAGATGAAGCTTTTCTACGCACATTAGCTAAAAGTGGCCGTTTTTCGCTAATGTGCGTACAAAAGCTTCACATTCTCACTTTAAATCATAAACAGTAGTTCGTAAAATAGTTAAAAGGGTTATCTAGGGTTTGGTCAAGATAAAATTTTGAATGATATGACCGTTTCCTTTCTAATGATTTATTTCAAATGGGGGCGCCACTGGACCCCAGAAAATTCAGGTAGCCCCTTAAATTCTTCTGCTCATCACTAGATAGCGTTTACATAACAAAACTTTTGAAAGTATTTTTTTTTTAATTAGCATGGCATATAAACTTGATTACACACATAACAGAAGAAAGTTTGAAAATGAATATTGGATTATTATGTTGTTTAATTTTTAAAGGATTCCGTTCTGTATGCAATACTAATTACTATTATTATACTAACTCTAAAATAAACAAGGATATTAACGAAAACTAAACTAATAACCTAAATTACTTATAAATAAAAAAGCCCTGGCAAATCGCTGCCCCGTGGTAACGTGATCAGAAGGCTGGCAGCATTGCCACGTTGTATGACATTGCTTATCTTTTGAGCCAGATAAAGGCCAGCCCTCTGCAATACTTATATTAGGTAATTATGCGCCGCTGCTCTTGTTTTGCCTAGGCTAAACTAATACACAAAACTGACATAGTAGTGGTCAGGTAGTGTTATATACAATGGTAGACACGTTACGATAACGCCACGCTCCGCCGCGTCGTTACGCGACATTTCACCAAACATTCCAGTAACCATTACCGAAAACGCTTATTGCTTTGCACCGAGAAGCTAACTGTGTAACTGATCACTACAACTGCTTTGGTCAGGCCTGTCTCACTCCGCGGTAGGTGTTAAAAACGCAAGTACAAAAAAGTGCGTAAGGCGGCCACGCTAGCGTGGCTAATCAGTGCGACAGAAAAGGTAAGCGTTACGTGATAGAAAGAAACGGAAAGAGATGGAACGTCTAGGTGAATATAACTGTAGGTTATTAGCGTTGTGCGATCTGAATTGAACTTAATTGTGTCGTAGCGAGAGTGGCTATTCCTTTAATTGATTTTTCGGAGTTAATCTTCTGTACTAAGTACTTTTATGTATTCTGTGCTTGGTACATATTCGTTATTTGGTAGTGAGAGTTGGGTATGGCAGAAAAAGCATGAAAGTAGAATAAATGCAGTTGAAATGCGAGCGCTGAGGAGTATGTGTGGTGTTACCTTGTAAGATTGAATACAGAATAATGCCATAAGGGAGTGGAGTGGAGTAAAAGAGGATGTTGTGACAAAAATAGAGAAAGGGATGTCAAGATGGTTTGGGATAAAGAAAGGATGGATGAAAAGAGATTGACAAATAATATTGATATGAAAAATGTGAAAGGGACAGCAGGGAAGGGTCGGCCTCGGCGAACATTCTAAAAAAAGGAGAGGTAAAAAGTACCCGTAACCGAAGGGCATGTATGAAGAAATTGATGAGTTTAGATGAAGCAAAACAGGTTTGTAAGGATCGTAGCAAGTGGAGGTCCATAGTTTCTGCCTACCCCTATGGAAAACAGGCGTGATATTATGTATGAATGTATATTCGTTACATCTTTACCTGTTCCGGGTTTTCAGTGTTTAAACGATTTTTCCAAGATTTTACGTACAGCCGCCTGCCTGTCGCTGAGAATGGATATGTGGCATGAGACATGAAATAGAATCAGGTACAGGGGTGACGACAGGATCAGAAAAGTATGATTGTAATCTATACATATAATAAAACAGTAAAAAAAGTGTGTCTGTACATTAAATATATTCTATACATATAATAAAACAGTAAAAAAAGTGTGTCTGTACATTAAATATATTTCCAAAAAAAAATTGGGGGCGATGGAGACGTAGTAATAGAGTAAGAATTTAAAAAAAAATGTCTGTCTGTTTGTCTGTTTGTCTGTTTGTCTGTTTGTCTGTTTGTCTGTTTGTACACGCTAATCTCTGGAAATACTGGACGGATTCGAATGAAACTTTTTTTGTTATATAGCTATTAAGCCTGGGCAACATATAGGGTATAAATGATTTTGGAAAATGGAACGCCTGATGCAGAACCATAATGGTCCAGCTAAACTATAAGAGATATAAAAATGCCGCCATAGTAAAAGTTGTTCAGCCTGATGAGCATTTTCCAGAGACATAAAGTCCACGCGAACGAAGTCGCGGGCTTCGGCTAGTTGGGAATATGAATGAAAAAAAAATGTGTGTTATCTAACGAGTTTATCCATAAATATTCAAAAATAAAGTACTTACAGTAAAAACAGAAAAAAAAATGGTTGAAAAACGAACAAGATATCACGTTTTTGCGAAAATATGTCTATTTCACTCGCAAAAACATTTTTTTTATGGCAAATGTATAGATGATATGGACGTTACCGTCACCAGTCCATATCAGATTTCTCTTTCTAATTGAAACTTTAAAGTATCACAAGTTCGTTGCTGATATTTTATAAATTCTTTCATATTTGTTTAGTGTGATTATTAAATATTAAATACGTGCATATTCTCTATTAGTCTGTCTTTTAGAGTGAAAATCTTCTTCTCCTTCTTATATTTTAGAGGTGCTCTACTCGGTGGATTGTTTTCCATGCTTAGATCATTAAACCTGGTGTAAGTTTCCACGATAATATCTTTCCATATCCAAAAATAATGAACCTATATTTTTCAGTTTACTAAAATTCACAAAGATACGGAGCATCAAATTTCCGGAGTGAGGGCCTGCGACGTCACCGCTAAGTATAAATCGTACCTAGCCGTAACGTCATTCGAAATTTAAAAGCGCTGTATCTTTGTCATTTTTTGTTTCTTAGAGAAAAGGATTTTTTTTAGAATCTAACAGGTGGGCCAAAAATATTTTTCTATTCGTCATGCCTGTTTTTTTTCTTGTATGTTCACCGATAAAATTTTGTTTTAAAGAGCATACTTGTCAGTGTCTTGTCCCATAGAAATTTTATCAAAATCGTTTGTGTGCTATGGTGCTGAAGTGTGTAATAATATTTAAAAAAAATATATGCCTTATCCTTTAGTTGTTTTTATTTTATATTGGAAACAAACAATTTTTTTTATTCATTGGAGTGCAGAGGTACAATTATAACTCTGCACATTTTCATGTGTATAAGTTAGTGGCTAACATTGGTGTCAGATTTTTCAAGCTGCCTTAAAGGTATCTGAGAATTTTGGCATACCTTGAAGACAATACAATGATGATGGAGAAGCTTAAGAAAACTTTATGCCACTTGTGGTCACCCATCCAAGTACGGACCGAAATAAACTTGTCAGCACCATAATAACTCATCAGTCGAGCGTATTTTCCCGGTTGCATCTTCAGAGCGCGGGGTCCGCTACCTAGGAGATTTGACGAGGTTACTAGTTTTTACTAACAGCGACTGCCCTCTGACCTCCGCAACTTTAAGGGTAAACCAGAACCAATCCTTGGGTAGATTGATGGTCAAACGCTCTAGCGTTTGGGACCCAGTTTATACGTGCTTTCCGAAACTTGAAATCGTCTTTCTTTCTCATCAGGTTATTCAATCCTGCAATATCCTAACTAGACTGGAAACAACTTTTTCTCAAAGATGCTTCCCAGATTCGACCCCATGACTTCCGGATCACAAGATGAAAGCCTAGACCACTGGACCAAGGAGGCAGTCAAATCATCACCGTAATAACTGTTTGTATCAAAATGATAGTGATTACTTTTTACTGCAAGTCTTATAGCTTCCTATTAAACCGATTCTCAACCCGCAACAAGTCGCAATAATTGGACTTTTTATGGTCAATTCAATTTTGCTGTTGTTTGATTTTATGCTCCGATAATTTTTAAGTTCCTGTGTACCTGTTTATCTGCACTGTGTATCTTCTCTGGAATATCTCCAGATTGAATGCATCGGTCTGTTCTTTTTAAATTTCTATAACGTCCGGTTGTCTTCAATTCATCATGGTATGGCAGTCTTCAAGCTATATCAGATGCTTTTAGGTAACTTAAAAATCTGACACCAGAGATAGCCACACACACGAAAAACCAACAAACAAACCAAACTTAGCCGATGATGTGCTATTGTCAAGCCCTGCAGTCGACCGTACTGTATACGTTTCTCCGACAAACAATTTAGTGGGGGAGTAAAAACCGAATCAAACCGAGCTGTAAAGCCTCCAATTACGGCTGCAACTTGTTGCAACGCAACAGTACAAAGTAGGAAAAATAAAACGTAAACTGATTTCACAGTAGTGAAGTCAGTGTGTGGTTTATTTTTGAAGTTCAAATTGACCTTTCCTGTTGAGCTTTCTGAGAGTTTAAAACTGTTGGATACATTTCGAACGAATGAATTTATCATTCAATTCAGCCGCATACGTCTACAGCTGGACATAGGGTCTCTCCAAAAATTTCTAAAATTACTGGTCTAGAGCGGCATGCTTCCAGCGTTATCCATCGAAATTAGGTCGTCTACCCCCTCGTGGGTAGGTGTCCTACGCTTAGCTTGCCAGCGCGTGGTCGAAGACATTTTTAACCCCCGAAGAAAAAGAGGGGTGTTATAAGTTTGACGCTAATGTCTGTGTGCCTGTCTGTGTGTCTGTCTGTAGAATCGAATTGCTCGAAAAGATGAACGGATTTCGATGCGTGCGGTGGTTCTTACCTATGAGTAATGAAATCAACTAAGTCGTAAAAAAATATTGAAGATTAATGCTTTAAAGTCTGGGCTTTCTCTAGCAAATAAAATTGATGGTGCTACGGATATCCATCTAGTAATTAGTAATGGAATAACCCATACATCTTCGGTAGTTCCACTACTCATTACTAGATGGTGTTCTTTACAATCTGAGTTTTTTTAATTTGCTAGCAAATAATCCTGTTGCCAGATCAACTATAAAGAAAATTCACCAGGGTGGTTCCTAATAACGGCAAGACGTCAAGGGTTGACTTCTCTCACTCGTTGTAAATTTTTAATCACATATTTTCAATTTAGATAAAATATGCGCTGTTTCTTAATACATCTTTAAGCTGCCTCCACTCTTTAAAGTCTGTAGGACATTTATATGCAAACATTGCATCGTTCCAGGCTGCACCTCGCGCGTATGGTATACCTGTTATTCGACTCACGTTCAGTGTATGTAAACTTGGCTAGTCGCTGCAAGCTGGTATGCTATGGAATCATAAACACTGTTTGTCAAAAAGTAGATTTTGTGAAAGGTATTTCAGCCTTATTTTGCTGCTTACTGCTGGTGCATTTAACTTTTTTTTTATTATCTCCCAGACCAGCACATAATTGAAGAATTCATCTTCATAATCTTTAGGTCTTTTTGTCTCTACTGCAGAACACGACCCTCTCTGTGCTACTAAAGCCATACTTAGCCAGAGCAGCTATAGGATTTGACCTACACTCTACACGCTGGCCAATCATAGCTAGGCAACGATTGGGTTTAGATAAAAATTGTGACAGCCAAAGTTGTAGAGAATTTTATCAGCTTTTATTATGTAGTGCAACAAATTTTCATACGACGAACCGCTTTCGAGATGTAAGCAAAAAACCAAAAAACGGAAATAGAAGGTTCCGTTTTATGGTTTTTTGCTTACATCTCGACGTGCCCTCGTGCCCTCTCCCCGCGGGCTCACCTAAGGGTAAGGACTTTTAGTATGTTTATCTCCTAACTAGTCCAAACTTCCTGGGTCAAATTTTCTTTCCGTCCTTGACTGGACTATATAAGGACTTTATAGTAAAAAATATAAGGCAAGTTAGGAATTTGTAATTCAGTAACAACCTTACATATAGGGTGTGTCAGAAGTCACGAAATTACACTTCTTGGAATGCTACTAGTTAAAGTTACGCTCCGCCCATCTTAAATACGTATCTATTATTTAGATCCTTAGCAAGTAATCCCTTGTACAAACTCTTTAATTCCTTGCAAATATAACAACAATTCTCTCCAACCAAACCTTCCTTTGATACAACAATCTGGCGATTCTAAACAAGCTAAAATAACCAAATTACGGTATCGCGTTACTCTCGGCTGACTGAGCATTTGCCACTTGAGCGAAGATCGCGATTTTTGAGCACCGTCGATCAACTGAGAAACATTCGCTTATAGCCGGTTTGATACAGATATAGATACATTTTCACGTCTATATCCCTGACGGGGTAGACAGAGCCCAGGGCCGTTAGGCCCAAAGGCCACGTTTAGCGTGGTGGTGGGCGTTAAGATGGAAAAGGAATCAAAATAGTGATGGGTTGCTAGCCGCATCGCCTATTTTCATGATTCAAATCTCGCCCATTCCCTCGATCGGCTCTTACGATCTGCGCGGGAAGAGAAGCAGCTGGTACATGCTACGTTTTTTCTTTTCTCCCAGACCAGCATGGAAGCAGCCGGTTTGATTATTCTTTTATTATAGACTAGTCGAAGCCCGCGACTTCGTTCGCGTGGACTTTATGTCTCTGGAAAATGCTCATCAGGCTGAACAACTTTTACTAAGGCGGCATTTTTATATCTCTTATATTTTAGCTGGACCATTATGGTTCTGCATCAGGCGTTCCATTTTCCAAAATTATTTATACTCTATATGTTGCCCAGGCTTAATAGCTAAATAACAAAAAAAGTTTTATTCGAATCCGTCCAGTATTTCCGGAGATTAGCGTGTACAAACAGACAAACAGACAAACAGACAAACAGACATACAGACAAACAGACATTTTTTTTTAAATTCTTACTCTATTACTACGTCTTCATCGCCCCCAATATTTTTTTTGGAAATATATTTAACGTACAGACACACTTTTTTACTGTCTTATTATATGTATAGATATAGATATAGATGTATAGATAGATTGAAAGCCGGAGACGTGCCCAGTCCTTCTTTATATTAGATTAAGTAATGTTGGCATGTGTTTTCAGTTTCCTCACATACTCGCTAGTTTGAAAACAGCATTCCGGGTACAAACTGCCAACATGTCATAATGTATGGGTAGTCGGATAATAATAAGACTGGATTAAGTAACGACTGTTTGTTTTTAATTTACTAAAGGTGAGTTAGCATTTCGGGGCAAATTACATACATACATACATACTATCACGTCTTTATCCCTAATGGGGCAGACAGAGCATTTTGGGTCTTGCGGTTCTATGCAGAGCCCAGGGCCGCAAGACCCAAAAGCCACTTTTAGCGTCGTGGTGAGCGAGAAGATGAAAAAGCAATCAATACAGTGATGGGTTGCTAGCCGCATCGCCTGTTAACATGATTTGCATTTTTGCCCATTCCCTCGATCGGCTTTTACGATCTGCATGGGAAGAGAAGCAGCTGGTACATTCTAAGTTTTTTTTTTTCTCCCAGACCAGCATGGGCAAATTAGGTAGGTACATTCTTAAATTCAGTAAACGGGTTACTCACGTATAGAGTCAGCTACTGCCGACATGTTTCAACCTCATCTGTTCAGACCTCCGTATGTTTACTGAATTTAGGTAGGTAAATGTTTATTTGAATTATGTTCATAACAGATTAACAACCTTACCTTCATCACACGAATGTCTGAGACTAGCTTGAAGACTTGAATATTCGTACGCACGGTAACTACATTTCTCTGAAACTGAAATCCTCTACTAAAGCCTTCACAGCTAAGCGAGGCTTAAACACCTTCGCAACATTACCTAAATACTAAACCTGGGATAAGAGCGACTTAGCTTTTACTGTAATGCCTAAATATTTAAACTTATATTTTTTAAAGTTCTTAACTGACTTTTAATCCAGAGTAGGTCACTGAATTTGACATTCATAATTTATTTGAAGAAGAAAGCGGGACAGCTCACTTTGGGCTCTGAAGAGATCCGTACCATTATTTATAAAACATCAGGTTTGTTGAATGGGAGCCCCACTGAAACATTTATTTTATTCTATTTTTAGTATTTTTTGTTATAGCTACAACAGATACACCTCATTTGTAAAAAATTAAACTGTTCTATCACGGTTCATGAGAAGAAACCGACAGACAGATACACGGACAAACATACCTGAGGACAGACAGACAAACGGACGGACATCAGAGTCTTAGTAAAAGCGTCCCGTTTTTACCCTTTGGGTACGGAACCCTAAAAAGCTCACTTCGGGTTCTGAAGCAGCACAGCTGAGAATACAACCGGGAATAGGCTTAGATGAAGACCCCTAACCTCAACGCACAAATGACGGAAGCGGAATGACTTAAGTTTATTATTGACTGACTAAATGACGAATGAAGTAAGCTTGATATCAGAAGTGGAATGAAGTATGTTTGATATTGACCGACTAAATGGCGAATTAATTAAAATTGATATTGACCGACTAAATGACGAATAAAGTAAGTTTGATATTGATGGACTTTATGACGAATGAAGTAAGTTTTATATTGACCGACTAAATGACGAATGAAGAAAGTTTGATATTGGCCGACTAGATGACAAATGAAGGAAGTTTGATATTGGCCGACTAAATGACGAATGAAGTAAGTTTGATATTGATTGATTCAATGATGAATGAAGTAAGTTTGATATTGACCGACTAAATGACGAATGAAGTAAGTTTGATATTGACTCGACTACATTACCAGTAAAGTAAATGGTAGTAGTAAAAGTTTGAGCAATGTCTTTTGAGAATTCATTCCCTAACAACAATCTTTTAGGTCAGTTGACTAGACTTTCTTTTGCGACTCTAGTACTGTAAATCAATATAAGTTTTAAAGGGTAACTTTATATCCACCAGCAACATTTTTGGAGCAAGTCTTGACCATGATACTGAATTACTTTTCCAAAAAATAATTAACAAAAAACTAAAAAATATTAGGCTTCCCCGTACAAAACAGCGCTCGGCCTAAAGGATTTCGTGGGAGGACAAAGTTTTTAAATATTTTTTACAGAAAAAAGTTTAGGATCATGGGCCCAACTTGCTTCAAAAATTTTGCCGGAAAACAACAGCAAAATTTTTGAAAAAAAAAAATACTTAAACCCTGTATATAAAAAAAAGACAATATTATACCAGCGTTTTTCGTACCATAACGATAACAGTAAGTATGTCTTTGTACCAAGTACAATACTTGCAAGACCACGCATTTGAAAACTAAACATATAAATAACTTTATTCCATTGCAATAAGGGCCCATACATTTTAAACAAGCTGTCGACGTATTTTAAACCTTATACCGTCGTGATAAGATTCAGGAAGCAGGTTGTTTTATCAACAAGTCAATGCTCAGCGAAGCGCTATAACCAGTGAGCACGGAATGAACAAGTGAATCACTGAGTGAATGATATTGTGAACGGTTGGAAACCTGCAATCTAGATAAATGTACCATAAAGGTTTCAAAGGACGAATGCTGAAAGGATTTTCAATTTAATTTAAATATAATTTGATTGAGACTTTACTGCACAAAATAAACAAATACAGGACATAATAATATCTAATAATAAATTATGTTAAACTAAAAGCTATTCTATAAATTAAAACTATTACTAAAAACAAAAACATTAATTTATATCGTTCCCAGATCGCCACCGTCAACAGGCAGAGTCCCCAAGAGGCTGGCGGCATTTCCGCGTTGTATTGCAAGGCTAAGCTTTTGGCTGAAATGCGCACCAGCTCTTGGGTCCCCAGAGACGTCGATCAAACGTGTGGAGATCTTTATGTTGGATATATAAAAATCACGCAAATTTAATTTCCTAATTGTAACCCCCGACAAAAAGAGGTCATAACTTCATAAGTTTAACGCCAGTGTCTCTCTGTGGCATCGTAGCTTTCGAACAGATATACAAATTTCGATCCGGTTTTTTCACGTAAAAATAACTTCCCTTACGGTGGTTCTAAGCCATGTTTCATGAAAATCGGTTCAGTCGTTTAAAAGTTATTCAGTTATAAGCTTCAAATTTTGTAATTTACCCGACAAATAATAGATATTGATATATAGAGACAAATTACACTGATTGAGCTAGCCCCAAAGTAAGTTCGAGACTTACGTTATGGGATACTAACTCAACGATACTATATTTTATAACAAATACATATATAGATAAACATCCAAGACCCAGAAGGACAATTTGAAAAAGGCCATTTTCCAACTTGCCCTGACCGGGAATCGAACCCGGGACCTCTGAGTGGCGGACTGGCATGGTGACCACTACGCCACGGAGGTCGTCATGGATGGTGTTACGATATAAGTAAAATATTATTATATGTAAATCCGTCGGGTATTTTTTTAATTTGCCTATAGCAAATGTCCACTGACAAGGATAGAATCTGCGTATGAAACACAGTTCATTGCCCTATTATCCGTTCTTAAAATGTTTGTTCAGCTTGTAAGTTTAAAAGCTGTGTAATGCCAAGCTACATCGCCGGCCAAGCGTATAGAATCAGACTATATTGCGTCATGCGTGTCCACTTTTAATATCAGGCGATAGCGGCTTATACGTGGCTTTATGTCACACCGTATCGAAATGCGGATATTTTTGAAGTGAAAACTTCTTTAGCGGCGTTGTGCACTTTTTTTGGAATGGGTAAAAAATGTTAAACTCGCGTCAGGACACGTGACCTGATCGAAAATTCGTAAGACGGATGGAGAGTAGACAGCTGGCGCGGCGTAGGAGAGGGAGTATCTCCCTCTCTTTCTACGGCGCGGCGAAAATGTATGCCTGCGCCTGCTGTTTCGTTTAGGCGGCGCAGGGCGCTTGCGCGAATGTTCGTGTGTGTTTATGTTACAGCGTGCTACGCGCATCCATGGATGGTGACAGCTGATGGCTCGACCGTCTGTGTAGTGGCCATACTGCTGTGTTTTCACTTCTGCCGGCACTCCCAGAGTGCAACCCGTCGTTTTTTAGGGTTCCGTAGCCAAATGGCAAAAACGGAACCCTTATAGATTCGTCATGTCTGTCTGTCTGTCTGTCCGTCCGTATGTCACAGCCACTTTTTTCCGAAACTATAAGACCTATACTGTTGAAACTTGGTAACTAGATGTATTATGTGAACCGCATTAAGGTTTTGACACAAAAATAGAAAAAAACATAAATTTTGGGGGTCCCCATACTTAGAACTGAAACTCAAAAATTTATTTTTCATTAAACCCATACGTGTGGGGTATCTATGGATAGGTCTTCAAAAATGATATTGAGGTTTCTAATATCATTTTTTTCTAAACCGAATACTTTGCGCGGGAGATATTTCCAAAGTGCAAAAAAGTGTGTCCCCCCCCCCCGTAACTTCTAAAATAAAGGAATTAAGAAACTAAAAAAAATATATGATGTTCATTACCATAAAAACTATCAGCGAAAATTGGTTTGAACGATATCTAGTAAGTAGTTTTTTTTTAATCCGTCATTAATCATAAACGGCAATTTATTTTTCTTTTTTCTTTCATTCAATCAATTCAAATATAAAAATTAAAAAAAAATACTACAAGACTTTTATATTATATTATTTGCTACTACGGAACCCTTCATGGGCGAGTCTGACTCGCACTTGGCCGCTTTATTTATTAATCTGTTTTTAAAATTTCTAAATTTAACAGAACATATCAGGAGCACAGTGGTCGTACTTGCATACATGCATAACATCACGCCTATTTTCCACAGAGTAGGTAGAAGCTATGGACCTCCTCTTGCTACGATCCTGATAAACCTCTTTTGCTTCATATACTCATCAATCTTAAAAAGTTTGAAAATTCTGATTTTTGTTTGTTTGAAAAGTTTGAAAATTGAAGGGAGGAATTCGTCCAAGTGCCGGCTTAGAGGTTATGATAGCTACTAAAATAAACTACGCAAATAAAGTTTATAATTAGATAGCTAATAATCAATATTTAGTATGTTACGTTATAACGTTATGCGGCTTAATGATGATGATAATAATAATCAATAATTAACTATATTTATATAAATCAAACTTTCAAACAAAGTGCGAAAGTAAAAGTACCCGTAACCGAAGGGCATGTATGAAGATACATGCCCTTCGGTTACGGGTACTTTTACTTTCGCACTAGGAAGAAAAATTTAATTTTTATATGAAAATGGATAATATAGCAACTATTCACACTTGTTAACTTTTTTGAGTCCACTTTTATTATCAGGTGATAGCGGCTTATACGTGGCTTTATGTTACACCGTATCGAACCTTAGGTATTTTTTATTAATTATGTTATAAAAATTAACAGAAAATATCAGAAGCTCAGTGGCCGTGTGAATTCGACTTGCTTGCATTTCGACGGAAGAAAAATGACATAGTTATAGCAATTATTGTGGGAAAGAAGTAGACTGTCCGTGTCCACTTTTAATATCAGGCGATAACGGCTTATACGTGGCTTTATGTCACACCGTATCGAAATGCGGATATTTTTTATTAATCTGTTTTTAAAATTTCAAAATTTAACAGAAAATATCAGGAGCACAGTGGTCGTACTTGCATACATACATAACATCACGCCTATTTTCCACAGAGTAGGTAGAAGCTATGGACCTCCACTTCCTACGATCCTGATAACCTCTTTTGCTTCATATACTCATCAATCTTTTCATACATGCCCTTCGGTTACGGGTACTTTTACTTTCGCACTAGGAAGAAAAAAAATATTTTTATATGAAAATGGGTAATATACCAACTATTCACACTTGTAAACTTTTTTGAGTCCACTTTTATTATCAGGTGATAGCGGCTTATACGTGGCTATATGTTACACCGTGTCGAACCTCGGGTATTTTTTAATAATTCCATTATTAAAATTATCAAAAATATCAGGAGCTCAAAAGCCCGGTGTGAATATGCCTTGCTTGCATTTTTGCAAGCGAGCATGGTCTGCGCTTTGGATGGAAGAAAATTAACGTTGTCATGGAAATGAGTAATTTAGCAATTATTGTGGAAAAGAAGAAGATAACATCTTCATGCGTGTCCACTTTTAATATCAGGCGATAGCGGTTTATACGTGGCTTTATGTTACACCGTATCGAACCTCGGGTATTTTTTAATAATCCCATTATTAAAATTATTAAAAAATATCAGGAGCTCAAGAGCCCGGTGTGAATACACCTTGCTTGCATTGTTGCAAGCGGGCATGGTCTGCGCTTGGATGGAAGAAAAATAACATTCAGTAATTTAGCAATCATTGTGGAAATAAATAAATTTATAGGGACAAATTACACTGATTGAGCTAGCCCCAAAGTAAGTTCGAGACTTGTGTTATGGGAATATGGGATACTAACTCAACGATACTATATTTTTTATAACAAATACATATAAAGATAAACTTCCAAGACCCAGGACAATTTAAAAAAGGCCATTTTCCAATTTGCCCTGGCCGGGAATCGAACCCGGGACCTCTGGGTGGCGGACTAGCATGGTGACCACTACGCCACGGAGGTCGTCAAAAGAAGTAGATAACATCCTCATGCGTGTCCACTTTTAATAACAGGCGATAGCGGCTAATACGTGACTTTATGTCACACCGTGCCGAACCTCGGGTATTTTTTAATAATTCTGGTATTAAAATAAACAGAAAATATCTCTAACTCAGTGGCCATGAGAAGACGCCTAGCTTGCATTTTCGTAAAAGAACGTGGTCTGCACTTGGATGGAAGAAAACTGGCATTGTTATATTATGGAAATGTGTTATTATGTCAATATTTATTTAACTTACTTATTTTTGGGCAGATTAGAATAAATAATGTTGTTTACGGTTCCGGATTACTTATTAATATGAATAATAAAAATAATTGATTAAAATACCTATAATATAATGTATATTCTAATTTTAGGTACCTACATAATAAGCGAAAATATATTAAAAATCCAGAATTCTTAGATAGATAGATTAGAACGAATTACTGGTAACTATGATTACACATCGGTGTAAAAGATGCCTTGTAATCCGGCGTTGCAACGTTTTTCCGATGGCTTATGCCGCCGTCAAATATATACGAGTACATGAAACGCGTCGGAAACATGGAAAAAATATTGTTTTCGTCCTTTCTCCGTCATGGGAATACATTTTAGTTCGCAATTTTGTAAATTGAAACATGTCGTGTTTTCCATTTCATTTTATTGTGAAAAAAGTTTTTTTTTAATTCAATTTAGAATATATTTATCAAAAAATTTTTTTTAATAAATAACCAGCTAAGTGCGATTCCAACTCGCGCACGGAGCGGCATCAGAAATACTTAATTTGTAAAAAATTCAGCCGTCTAGCTGTCATGGTTCATGAGATACAGCGTGGTGACAGACAGACATACAGATAGCCCGACGAACGGACAAGTGAGTCTTAGTAACAGGTTCCCGTTTTAACCCTTTATATATAAATGATATTCAAAACCTCTTTTTTTATATTCACCAGCAGCCACTATAACATCAGATGTACCTGCGAGTTTTCGAGCAGCCTAAAGTATCATTTTCTAGAAAATATTACGGGGATTTTTGATTTTTTCGGGGTCTACCCCAGTTGAAATAAATTATTTAAAAACTGACTTATCGTTTAAAATTTTGTCTTTACCAAGCCCTAGACAACCCTTTAAACTATTTTATGCACTACTGTTTAAAGTTTAAAAAAAAACGTGAAGCTTTTCTTGGCACATTTGCGAAAAACGACCACTTTTAGCTAATTTGCGAAGAAAAGCTTAGGTTACATTCTAAATTAATTTATGAATTATTTATTGTTGAAAAGCTTTATAAAGTCATCTCGCTTTGTAATCCGTTTTCGCCAGAAGAGCTTATTTTATGATACTCGTATAATGCTTAAAACCGGATGCTAATGCATTATGAGAGCCCTTCATAAACTTAGCTGCAATTTTGCATACAAAGGAAATGTTTATATTCATATAATTTACAATCTTCTTCTTCTTATCGTGTGTGTTAGTGACTAACACTAGTGTCAGAGTTTTTAAACCGCCTTAAAGGCCTCTGCCATGGTTTTAGGTAACGACCAATGTCAAGGACAGTGACCGGGACCGACGGCTTAACGTGCCCTCCGAAGCACGGATCATCTTACTTATCATTTACAATTAAACACAAGAAGACAATATAATTATATACAAGAGCAGAATTTGTCGTTCATCATCATCATCATCAGGTCACTTCAGTCTCCACTGCAGGAGCACGACCCTCTCTGTACTACCAGAGCCATGCTTGGCTAGAGCAGACAGAGGACTTGCCCTACACTCTCCACGCCGGTCAGATGGGTTGGAGAAGTCTCATTGATGTTTATAAGCTTTGTTTAACTTGTATTTCCTAAGACGCCTTCTACGACATCCACGCAGGGACCGGAACCGATTACCTTTTGAAGGGTTTTCGTTCGGGTTTTTGATCGACTGGTTTTCGTAAACCCTAATGATTTGTTAACCATATCATTTGCTTACCCTGACAAAAGGCTTACTAATACAATACAGTTAATTCAACTAAGCACTAACTAATATCGCAAAACCCTATGATAGGCTTACCCTATCAATATTATTTATACGGCCTCAAGCAATTTAATCTTTATTTGAATAGCATACAACACAAAACTGCTTGTGCAAAAAGTTTATAGGGTTAGCGCGACGACGCATCGGGCTAGAAAAAGAAGGCAGGCTTTGTGGATGTCCAAACAGCCATTTAAAAATTATACTAATTGCATTCACATAAGACTTAT
The DNA here is from genome assembly GCA_963555685.1 of Acrobasis consociella. Classification (NCBI taxonomy): domain Eukaryota; kingdom Metazoa; phylum Arthropoda; class Insecta; order Lepidoptera; family Pyralidae; genus Acrobasis; species Acrobasis consociella. The sequence continues at coordinate 3,903,337 of OY743107.1, forward strand.
ATTACATTGTTTACAGTCGTTTCTATGAGTTTGGAAGTAGTAGACAAGACTGTAGAACAAAGAGGGGGAAAGGGTAACCAACTTAATGCTAACAGGTATAATCGGAACTTTAAGGTTACTGGTAAGTCCAGTTACCATTAGTTAACTGATTCAAAGGAGTTACCATATCGTTAGAGTAAGTCAATCGATATGCTAACTGTAACAAAGGGTAAGCTTATGATGGAGTTACTCCATCGATAGACTTAATCAAATAAAGGGGTTTTCCGGTCCCTGCATCCACGGGAGGACTTGGAGTGGCCCTATTCTACTCTGTCGGAAACCACACGGCTTAAAACAATTATTATTATGAGTAACAAACTGTTAAATGCCTTCGTAAACTTAACTGCAATTTTGCATACAAAGGAAATGTTGATATTTATATTAATTAAAGTATTTCAAACAAGGGCAGCAATTGTTGTTTATACTCCCTTTAAATCATAACAGCGAATAAAGAGTGATTTATAATACAAGCTTTTGTATATATGTATGTCTGTTTGTTTAGGTCAAATCTTGCAACTCATTTTTTCTTACTAATGGAACGAAGTTCCTTATCGCGCGTTGCGAAAGGAGGCTAGACGGAAAAAATTAAGACCAAAAGTTGTACCTAACAACACTTTTTGCTATAGTTGTAAGCCATGCGGCGTGCGTGTGTTTCTCTGTTTGTCTCTCTCTCTCTCCTAATCAAACGAAAGGAACTGCGTTTCATACGGGTGTCCCTTGACACCTCTCAAGTTCATTTAAATGTCATATTCCAACACTATTTTATATGAAATATATAAAGGTCTACCAAATATACTGAAATTATTTTGAGGTTGAATTCAGACCTTGATACTGAACAATTTTCCTCAAGGAACGTATTATGGAAATATGAAAAATATTATAACTTCCATGCTGGTCTGGGAGAAATAAAAAAACTTAGAATGTACCAGCTGCTCCTTTTCCCACGCAGATCGTAAAAGCCGATCGAGGGAATGGGCAAAAATGCAAATCATGGTAACAGGCGATGCGGCTAGCAACCCATCACTGTATTGATTGCTTTTCCATCTTCTCGCCCACCATGACGCTAAAAGTAGCTTTTGGGTCTTGCTCTGCATAGAGCCGCAAGACCCAAAATGCTCTGTCTGCCCCATTTGGGATAAAGACGTGATAGTATGTATGAAAAATATTGTTTGGCTGTCCATATAAACTCAAGACAAAAAACCAATTTTTTCACCTTCAAAATAGTATATTTTGTTAGACTTTATATACATACATACATTAGACTGCATATTTAGCTTTGCACAGTAAAGCAAAGTACAAAATCGATGAAAAGAGAAATAATTGCCTTCCACTCTCATCGACAGTTCCAGAGCTTTTACACTTAAAAGCTCGTCGCTAAAAGTTCAGCTTTCAGTTTTTCAGCTGTGGTTTACGTATGCTATTACGCGGATTCTTTCCATTGAATATTAGAATCGAAATTGGCAGATTTTGTTAGGAAATTGAATTGAAAAGGAAATTGAAATGTCTTTGTGGGACTGTATCTATAATATAGGTTGCCTTTTAGACGTGGTCTGTATTTGGATGGTTTGTACCATGGTATAATAAAATAAGGCATTCTCTTCCCGTGACAGCTGATGACGTAGGTGGAACTTGACTACGTTATCAGTTTGATATGTTGCCACTGTGTGAAATTGAATTACCCGAGCGTAATGCATTTTTGAACTTTATATACCAATTTCGAATTATTAATCCATTATATCAATTTATAAAATATTGAATTGATGAATCACGCGAGAATCGCGAGATACTAAATAACTAAGTTACTTAATATTTTATTTAAAATTCATGAACTAACTGAGAAAGTCCTTAAATTTACCGAAAAGAACAATCAGTGGCAACATTTTGTGACGTAGTCAAGTTCCATCTCGGGAAGAGAATACCTGTTTTATTATACAATGGTTTGTACCCTATATGAAGTTTTGTATGTGTGTATGTGTTTGTGAGGACAACAGAGGTTAACCCCGACAAAAACAAGGGTGTTAGAAGTTTGACGCTAGTTTCTGTCTGTGGCATCATAGCACTCGAATGGATGGACGAATTTCGATGCGATTTTTTTAACGTAAAAGAAAGTTTTTTTTCGGTGGTTCTTGGTTATGTTTGATGAAAATCGGTTCAGCCGTTTAAAAGTTATTGTGGGTTAACGCTTAAAACTCAAGGTCTTCCCCAGTGCCTTCCGAGGTCATCCGCGTAAAGATGATGTTCGCTGTTATTTATGCATTCTGGTAAGTCTGCGGTATACAATATAAACAATATAAGCCCTAGTATTGATCCTTGCGGAACTCTTTTCTTTACGGGTTCATTTTTCGAAACCAGTTTGGTACCATCGCTATTAGTGATTTCTACTCTTTGGTAACGATCGGTTAGATAACTGGAGAACCATTTTATTGTCTGAGCATCGAATCCCTAAGTACACCAGTCTGGCCAGAAGCAGCGTGGAATTGATTGTGTCAAAAGCTCGTGAACAATCCAGCAATGCAAGAATTGAACCCTCCCCTATATCTCTTCCAGCTAGTATATCATCCACTACATCTATAAGTGCCGTGGCTGCGCCTCTACCTGCACGAAAGCCAGACTGCTTACAAGGTAAGATATTATTTGCGTTCAAGTAAAAGCCGATCGAGGGAATGGGCAAAAATGCAAATCATGTGAAACGGCGATGCGGCTAGCAACCCATCACTGTATTGATTGCTTTTCCATCTTCTCGCCCACCATGACGCTAAAAGTGGCTTTTGGGTCTTGCGGCCCTGGGCTCTGCATAGAACCGCAAGACCCAAAATGCTCTGTATGCCCCATTAGGGATAAAGACGTGATAGTATGTATATAATTATTCTACCATTTGATTACAGACTTTTTTCTAGTATTTTTGAGAGAAATGGCAAAATACTTATTGCACTGAGATATTTGGAGATATTTCTATTGTCTGTCAGAGCCAAGTTCAAAATAATAACCGGCCAAGTGCGAATCCGTTTCACGCACTAACTACGTACCAATATCTATAAAAAATCACGTTTGTTTTCTGCGAACTCCCTTTAATATTTATTTTATTTTGTTTTTAGTATTTGTTATTAGCGTCAACAGAAATACATAATTTGTGAAATTTTTAACTGTCTAGCTATCGCGGTTCTTGAAATACAGCCTGATGACAGACAGAAGGACGGACGGACGGACGGAAAGACAGTGAAGTCTTAGTAATAGGGTCCCGTTTTTACCCTTTGGGTACGGAACCCTATAAAAGGAACCGGCGACGAAGCAGCCGCCTGTATATTTACACAAACCATTTCGAGCTACTATTAACCTTTTCACCACTATAAATATTTTTATCCTAAATACATAAAATTTGGCACATACATTGTAATCCTCTAGCTCACCTGGAATCCAAATAAAAGATTAAGATTGTTATAAATACATTTCAGGATTCTTTACAGAGGTGCTATTTTTCAAACGCGGAGTCACTAAACGAACGATTTTTTGTATGAAAAAACCATCCGTTTAGGTGACTCCGCATTTCAAAATAGTACTTCAGAACTTGGCGGTCATTTAGATTTCAATTCTTTTGTCGGATTTTGAACTTGACTCCCATTTTCACTTTAAATTTTTGGTGAGATTTCATGTAAAATTTAAAATGAACTTCTGCAAATATTATCCTACCAGAAATGTGTGGCACTACCTAGGGAGCAGACGCTTTGGAGTTATTCAATTGTGGACATGTTCGGGTCGAGTGTTGTCGGAAATACACTGTGACTTGCGTAGGGGAATACTGCTGTCGGATGTCTTGTCTAGTGTAAGCGGTCTAGATATTCTAAGAATACATACATACATACATATGTACATAATATCACGCCCTTTAACTGCCTCCGTGGTGTAGTGGTTAGAGCGTTCGGCTCATACCCGGAGGTCGCGGGTGCGATTCCCGGCGGAGGCAACGACTTTGTGCTGTTTTCCTAGTTTGGTTAGGACATCGCAGGCTGATTACCTGATTGTCTGATAAGTAAGATGACTTAAGATGTCTTTGACATTGGTCGTTACCTAAGACCATGCCAGAGGCCTTTAAGGCGGTTTAAAAACTCTGACACTAGTGAGAGTCACTAACACACACGATAAGAAGAATCACGCCTGTTTCCCACAGGGGTAGGCAGAGACTATGGACCTCCACTTGCTACGATCCTGACAAACCTCTTTTGCTTCATCTCTCATCAATCTCTTCATACATGCCCTTCGGTAACGCAAACTTTTTACCTCTCTTTTTTAGAACGTCTGCAATTTGGTCGCATTTAAAAATAAATTATATGTAACTTAACGAAAGTCTTTAGAAGACAGTATAAATAATAAATATACTATCGACACTTATGCCACAAGAAAGGGTCCCGTTAAAATATTAAACGTCCATTATTTTCTTGAAAAATGTGGGTTCCGTCCCTGCCCGCACTTTGTATGGTAATATGACGACCGAGGTGTGACTTACTGCGAAAAAAAAAAAAAAAAAAAAGAGATTGTTATCGACTCGAGCAATATGCGTCTCTATTCCTCGTCCCCGCTCCTCTAATCCATTCTCGCCTTGTGGAGGGTGTTGAGCGGTTGGCTACAGACGCCCTGACGCCTGGCATCTGTTGTAGGTGGACTGTATATAGGTAAATAGTTGATTTAAAACTAGTTCTTGAAAATAAATGCACTTGGATTTATTTCGACACGCACACAATAGATAGACGACACCCGAGAGCGCGGAATAGCAAAGACAAGTGACAGATAGAAATTACGAACAAAAACGTCAAAAATTGTGTAGCCAACTTCACAATATATAAATGTTGCATTGCCAACAGCCTCCTCGTCAAGGCGGGAATGGGAGAGAAGAATGGGAACTGGAAACGAGGACACTGCTTTCACATATTGCGGGATCTTAGCAGGTTCTGTTCTGTATGTAATACTTCTGTGGCGCCGGTGTGAAGAGCAGTCATCGCAGAGCAGTACCTGAAACAGAAAGAAGTTTATGAGATGAAAGCTATGAACGCTCAGACATCAAGCTGGAATTTTTTTGTCAAAAACAGGAAATGGAGTATGTCTGGAAAGGCATTTATAGGGTTATTGGTAGAAATTCAATAGGATAGAGTATGGCTTTTAAAATACGAAGAAAGAAAAGCAACTATTATTTTAAGGGGCTACCTGAATTTTTCGGGGTCCAGTTCTGCCCCCATTTAAGTAAATTATAAGAAAGGAAACGAAGATGTAATTTAAAATATTGTCTTTATCAAGCCCTATGATCCCTTCAAATATTTTGTAAACTAATTTTTACAGTTTAAAGTCGAAGCGTGCAGCTTTTTTACGCACATTTGCGACAAACGGCTATTTAGCTAATTTGCGCAGAAAAGCTTCACGTTCTCACTTTAAAATAAACAGTAAGTTTTAAGTGAAGTAAGTTTTAACAATACAAGTTCAGAATCGACAATCCACAAAGAGCCAGTCACTAATGGCAGTAACGAAGTGGTCAGTCATCCAATTACACGGAGCGACCGCAGTTCAAACAGATAACTTCAACTTAGCAGTGCCGAGTTCGCAGGAGCGATGCCAATGTTACAAATAGGCTACTTTAGAACTTCGTTTCGTTCTTTGGTATACAGTGTTCAAAGTCTCAAAGAGCATCTGACATTAGCTTCATATATGTATACAATAATGATAGTCACTGGACATCATCATCATCATCATTTCAGCCGCATAACGTCCACTGCTGGACATAGGCCTCTCCCAAAGATTTCCAAAATGACCGATCTAGAGCGGCCTGCATCCAGCGCTTTCCAGCGACCCTGGTCAGGTCATCTGACCACCTTGTAGGTGGATGCCCTACGCTTCGCTTGCCAGTACGCGGTCGCCATTCAAGAAACTTTTTGCCCCATCGGCCATCGGTTCGTCGCCTTTGTTTAGTCGCCATTTATTTTTCAACCAATTCTTATTTATTTGCTGTGCTTTTTTAAGAAATCGGTATCTATACATATAATAAAACGGTAAAAAAAATGTGTCTGTAAATTAAATATATTTCCAAATTAAAATATTTGGGACGATGGAGACATAGTAAAAGACACTGGACAAGATATGGTTAAGTATGGCTCTGGTAGTACAGAGAGATTCGTGCTCCTGCAGTGGAGACTAAAAAGACCTGATGATGATGATGATGATGATGATGATGATATACTGATCTAGTATAACCCGTGGTTCGATTTATATCGGGTATGTCCCGTCCGTGTTGTATAAAATATTAACCAAAACATCCTATCCTACTAATATTATAAATGCGGAAGTGAGTTTGTATATTTGTTTGTTACCTCTTCACGCTTCAACTAAAGAACCGATTTAGATGAAATTTGGTATGGATATAGTTTGAGACTCGGGGAAGGACAAAGGATACTCTTTATCCCGAAATTCTCACGGAGAGCAAAGCCCGCGGGTACACCTATTACATAATAATATAGCATAATATTCAAACACATTTCATTTCGAGTCTTACGCAAAAGAGCGCAGAAATTATAAAAAACGCAGCGCCCGTGGGCTTCGCTACCGCGGGAATTTCGGAATAAAAACTATCCTTTGTCCTTCCCTGGGTATCAAACTGTATTTGTACTAACTTTCATCTAAACAGGTTCAGTGGTTGAAGCATGAAAACGTTACCAACCAACAAATAAATTTACAAATTTACTTTCGCATTTATAATATTAGTTGGGATTAACAAAAACATTCACAATGAAATAGTCTAATATTCAAACACATTTCATTTCTAGTCTTACCCATAACAGCGAAGAAATATCAAAAATTTACGCACAAATGGCCGCACATTTTCACGTCGCTACCGCCAACACTACAAAAGAATAGTTTACATACGAATTTAATCTAGCAGAGGATCCTAGCCGAAAGGGTCCATCGGGGGCTAATCTAATGGCCAGGCCACGTTCGGGGTTGCTACTCGTACAGAGAAAGAAATAGAGCCATATATCGTCTGAAGCTTCTGTATTTAAGGCCAATTCTAATTTACTGCTGTGACTTTTTTAAGAAATAAGTCTTTTTAGAACGGTTTTTTTTTTGATAGATTTCTTGCCGATGGGTGTCGTGTTCCGTATATATCTTGGACTGTTACCTGGCACCAGTAAATAGTGCAATACGTCACTAAAACAATAAATAGTTCATTTATATTATTTGAGGTACCTATACATTATAAAACGTGTAAGGGACGAACCCGTAATAAAGCGAACCACAGGCTGTACTAGATCACTATGTTAAAATGATAATAAAAAAACAACAAAAAAATCATTCTCATACCAATTGCCCGGGCGACAGCATAATTAAGTATGGAAATGGAAATTTTTTATTTTAGTATTTCGACCTTTATTTTAATTTCATTATACACACAATGAAAAAGCCTAATATTCAAACACATTTCATTTCTAGTCTTACCCATAAGAGCGAAGAAATATCAAAAATTTACGCACAAATGGCCGCACATTTTCACGTCGCTCGCCGCCAACACTACAAAAGAATAGTTTACATACGAATTTAATCTAGCAGAGGATCCTAGCCGAAAGGGTCCATCGGGGGCTAATCTAATGGCCAGGCCATGTTCGGGATTGCTACTCGTACAGAGAAAGAAATATAGCCATAGATCGTCTGAAACTTTTGTATTTTTTAACCAATTCTTATTTATTGCTGTGACTTTTTTTTAAATCGGTATATTTAACATGGTTTTACAGTAGCGTAGTCAGAAAAGACCGGCTAGTTTTGATCGGTTAAGGCGATCATCAGAATGACATTTTTGAAGTTATACTTCTTTTAGCGCAATTGGGCAAAATGATGAGAGTGAAAATTTTTACGATGCACGCGCACACCGACAGAAAAAGCAACAGTATGAAGTTAGCCCACGATCTGGCTGTACTGTATCTATGTTCACGCCAAAGAAGTATAACTTCTAACGCGTGTACATAAGTACACACACTCTTTTTTTATTGTATGCTATTTATTTATTATGTACAGTAAAAAAAGTTATGTCTATACTTTAAACAAAAGCGGACTTAATGATTAGCATTAAGTCCGCTATTTATTAAGGGTATGTCCCTTCCACGTTGTATAAAATATTAACCAAAAACATACACAATGAAATAGCCTAATATTCAAACACATTTCATTTCGAGTCTTACCCATAAGAGCGAAGGAATATCAAAAATTTACGCACAAATGGCCGCACATTTTCACGTCGCTTGCCGCCAACACTACAAAAGAATAGTTTACATACGAATTTAATCTAGCAGAGGATCCTAGCCGAAAGGGTCCATCGGGGGCTAATCTAATGGCCAGACCATGTTCGGGATTGCTACTCGTACAGAGAAAGAAATATAGCCATATATCGTCTGAAACTTTTGAATTTTTTTGCCAATTCTAATTTATTTGCTGTGCTTTTTTAAAAATCGGTATATTTAACATGGTTTTACTTACGTAGCGTAGTCAGAAAAGACCGACTAGTTTCGATTGGTTTACACGATTATCACGGTGAGTAAACTTACGTTAAAAATACTTAGTTTTTTTTTTAATACCCAGTATGTATTTTTTTTATTATTTGTAATGTTATTTTATTATTATGTACAGTAAAAAAAGTTATGTCTATGCTTTTAACACTAGCGGACTTAATGATTAGCATTAAGTCCGCTATTTATTACGGGTATGTCCCTTCCACTTTGTATAAAATATTAACCAAAAACATTCACAATGAAATAGTCTAATATTCAAACACATTTCATTTCGAGACTTCCCCATAAGAGCGAAAAAATATCAAAAATTTACGCACAAATGGCCGCACATTTTCACGTCGCTACCGCCAACACTACAAAAGAATAGTTTACATACGAATTTAATCTAGCAGAGGATCCTAGCTGAAAGGGTCCATCGGGGGCTAATCTAATGGCCAGGCCATGTTCGGGGTTGCTACTCGTACAGAGAAAGAAATATAGCCATATATCGTCTGAAGCTTCTGTATTTAAGGCCAATTCTAATTTACTGCTGTGGCTTTTTTATAAATCGGTATATTTAACATGATTTTACTTACGTAGTGTAGTCAGAAAAGACCGGCTAGTTTCGATCGGTTAAGGCGATCATCAGAATGACATTTTTGAAGTTATACTTCTTTAAGCGCGATTGGGCAAAATGATGAGAGTGAAAATTTTTACGATGCACGCGCACACCGACAGAAAAAGCAACAGTATGAAGTTAGCCCACGATCTGGCTGTACTGTATCTATGTTCACGCCAAAGAAGTATAACTTCTAACGCGTGTACATAAGTACACACACTCTTTTTTTATTGTATGCTATTTATTTATTATGTACAGTAAAAAAAGTTATGTCTATACTTTAAACAATAGCGGACTTAATGATTAGCATTAAGTCCACTATTTATTACGGGTATGTCCCTTCCACTTTGTATAAAATATTAACCAAAAACATTCACAATGAAATAGTCTAATATTCAAACACATTTCATTTCGAGTCTTCCCCATGAGAGCGAAAAAATATCAAAAATTTACGCACAAATGGCCGCACATTTTCACGTCGCTACCGCCAACACTACAAAAGAATAGTTTACATACGAATTTAATCTAGCAGAGGATCCTAGCTGAAAGGGTCCATCGGGGGCTAATCTAATGGCCAGGCCATGTTCGGGGTTGCTACTCGTACAGAGAAAGAAATATAGCCATATATCGTCTGAAGCTTCTGTATTTAAGGCCAATTCTAATTTACTGCTGTGGTTTTTTTATAAATCGGTATATTTAACATGATTTTACTTACGTAGTGTAGTCAGAAAAGACCGACTAGTTTCGATTGGTTTAGGCGATCATCAGAATGACATTTTTGAAGTTATACTTCTTTAAGCGCGATTGGGCAAAATGATGAGAGTGAAAATTTTTACGATGCACGCGCACACCCACAGAAAAAGCAACAGTATGAAGTTAGCCCACGATCTGGCTGTACTGTATCTATGTTCACGCCAAAGAAGTATAACTTCTAACGCGTGTACATAAGTACACACACTCTTTTTTTATTGTATGCTACTGTATTTATTTATTATGTACAGTAAAAAAAGTTATGTCTATACTTTAAACAATAGCGGACTTAATGATTAGCATTAAGTCCGCTATTTATTAAGGGTATGTCCCTTCCACGTTGTATAAAATATTAACCAAAAACATACACAATGAAATAGTCTAATATTCAAACACATTTCATTTCTAGTCTTACCCATAAGAGCGAAGAAATATCAAAAATTTACGCACAAATGGCCGCACATTTTCACGTCGCTACCGCCAACACTACAAAAGAATAGTTTACATACGAATTTAATCTAGCAGAGGATCCTAGCCGAAAGGGTCCATCGGGGGCTAATCTAATGGCCAGGCCATGTTCGGGATTGCTACTCGTATAGAGAAAAATATAGCCATATATTGTCTGAAACTTTTGAATTTTTAGCCTACTTTTTAAGACATCAGTCCGTCTTATTATAAAACGCAGACTATCTTTCTTACTAGGTTTAAACCATTATCCGACCAAATCAAGTTGACATCTAGTAATACGTCATTGTCTTATCTGTAAATGTCAACTTCATTTGGTCGGATAGTGGTGTAAACCTAGTAACAAAGATAGTCTGCGTTTTATAATAAGAGGGAGTATGTTTAACATGGTTTTACTTACGGTAGCGTAGTCAGAAAAGACCGACTAGCTTCGATCGGTATAGACTATCTCACGGTGAGTAAACTTGCGTTAAAAATACTTAGATTTTTTTAAAACCCAGTATGTATTTTTTTTTATTTGCAATGTTATTTTATTATTATGTGCAGTAAAAAATATAGGTCTATGCTTTTAACACTAGCGGATTCAATGATAAGCATTAAGTCTGCTATTTATTACGGGTATGTCCCTTCCACTTTGTATAAAATATTAACCAAAAACATACACAATGAAATAGTCTAATATTCAAACACAATGCATTTCTAGTTTTACCCATAAGAGCGAATAAATATCAAAAATTTACGCACAAATGGCCGCACATTTTCACGTCGCTACCGCCAACACACTACAAAAGAAGAGTTTACATACGAATTTAAGTTGTAACGACACTTTTTGCTATAGTTGTAAGCCGTGCGGCGTGCGCGTGTTTCTCTGTCTGTCTCTCTCTCTCGAACTTCGTTCCATCCGGGTGTCACTTGACACCTCTCAAGTTTTTTATTTTATTTGCAATGTTATTTTATTGTTATGTACAATAATAAAAGTTATGTCTATGCTTTTAACAATAGCGGATTTAATGATAACCACTATTTATTACGGGTATGTCCCTTCCACTTTGTATAAAATATTAACCAAAAACATACACAATGAAATAGTCTAATATTCAAACACATTTCATTTCTAGTCTTACCCATAAGAGCGAAGAAATATCAAAAATGTACGCACAAATGGCCGCACATTTTCACGTCGCTACCGCCAACACTACAAAAGAATAGTTTACATACGAATTAATTCTAGCAGAGGATCCTAGCCGAAAGGGTCCATCGGGGGCTTATCTAATGGCCAGGCCATATTCGGGATTGATACTCGTACAGAGAAAGAAATATAGTCATAGATCGTCTGAAGCTTGTGTATTTAAGGCCAATTCTAATTTACTGCTGTGGCTTTTTTAACAATCGGTATATTTAACATGGTTTTACTTACGTAGCGTAGTCAGAAAAGACCGGCTAGTTTCGATCGGTTAAGGCGATCATCAGAATGACATTTTTGAAGTTATACTTCTTTTAGCGCGATTGGACAAAATGATGAGAGTGAAAATTTTTACGATGCGCGCGCACACCGACAGAAAAAAGCAACAGTATGAAGTGAGCCCACGATCTGGCTGTACTGTATCTATGTTCACGCCAAAGAAGTATAACTTCTAACGAGTGTACATAAGTACACACACACTTTTTTAATTGTATGTTATTTAATTATTATGTACAGTAAAATAAGTTATGTCTATACTTTAAACAATAGCAGACTTAATGATAAGCATTAAGTCGACCCATAAGAGCGAAGAAATATAAAAAATTTACGCACAAATGGCCGCACATTTTCACGTCGCTACCGCCAACACTACAAAAGAATAGTTTACATACGAATTTAATCTAGCAGAGGATCCTAGCCGAAAGGGTCCATCGGGGGCTAATCTAATGGCCAGGCCATGTTCGGGATTGCTACTCGTATAGAGAAAAATATAGCCATATATTGTCTGAAACTTTTGAATTTTTAGCCTACTTTTTAAGACATCAGTCCGTCTTATTATAAAACGCAGACTATCTTTCTTACTAGGTTTAAACCATTATCCGACCAAATCAAGTTGACATCTAGTAATACGTCATTGTCTTATCTGTAAATGTCAACTTCATTTGGTCGGATAGTGGTGTAAACCTAGTAACAAAGATAGTCTGCGTTTTATAATAAGAGGGAGTATGTTTAACATGGTTTTACTTACGTAGCGTAGTCAGAAAAGACCGACTAGCTTCGATCGGTATAGACTATCTCACGGTGAGTAAACTTGCGTTAAAAATACTTAGAATTTTTTTTAATACCCAGTATGTAATTTTTTTTATTTGCAATGATATTTTATTATTATGTGCAGTAAAAATATAGGTCTATGCTTTTAACACTAGCGGATTTAATGATAAGCATTATTTATTACGGGTATGTCCCTTCCACTTTGTATAAAATATTAACCAAAAACATACACAATGAAATAGTCTAATATTCAAACACATTTCATTTCTAGTCTTACCCATAAGAGCGAAGAAATATCAAAAATTTACGCACAAATGGCCGCACATTTTCACGTCGCTACCGCCAACACTACAAAAGAATAGTTTACATACGAATTTAATCTAGCAGAGGATCCTAGCCGAAAGAGTCCATCGGGGGCTAATCTAATGGCCAGGCCATGTTCGGGGTTGCTACTCGTACAGAGAAAGAAATATAGCCATAGATCGTCTGAAGCTTCTGTATTTAAGGCCAATTCTAATTTACTGCTGTGGCTTTTTTATAAATCGGTATATTTAACATGATTTTACTTACGTAGTGTAGTCAGAAAAGACCGACTAGTTTCGATTGGTTTAGGCGATCATCAGAATGACATTTTTGAAGTTATACTTCTTTAAGCGCGATTGGGCAAAATGATGAGAGTGAAAATTTTTACGATGCACGCGCACACCGACAGAAAAAGCAACAGTATGAAGTTAGCCCACGATCTGGCTGTACTGTATCTATGTTCACGCCAAAGAAGTATAACTTCTAACGCGTGTCAATAAGTACACACACTCTTTTTTATTGTATGTTATTTAATTATTATGTACAGTAAAAAAAGTTATGTCTTTACTTTAAACAATAGCGGAATTAATGATAAGCATTAAGTCCGCTATTTATTACGGGTATGTCCCTTCCACTTTGTATAAAATATTAACCAAAAACATACACAATGAAATAGCCAATATTCAAACACATTTCATTTCGAGTCTTACTCATAAGAGCCAAGAAATATCAAAAATTTACGCACAAATGGCCGCACATTTTCACGTCGCTCGCCGCCAACACTACAAAAGAATAGTTTACATACGAATTTAATCTAGCAGGGGATCCTAGCCGAAAGGGTCCATCGGGGGCTAATCTAATGGCCAGGCCATGTTCGGGATTGCTACTCGTATAGAGAAAAATATAGCCATATATTGTCTGAAACTTTTGAATTTTTAACCTACTTTTTAAGACATCAGTCCGTCTTATTATAAAACGCAGACTATCTTTCTTACTAGGTTTAAACCATTATCCGACCAAATCAAGTTGACATCTAGTAATACGTCATTGTCTTATCTGTAAATGTCAACTTCATTTGGTCGGATAGTGGTGTAAACCTAGTAACAAAGATAGTCTGCGTTTTATAATAAGAGGGAGTATGTTTAACATGGTTTTACTTACGGTAGCGTAGTCAGAAAAGACCGACTAGCTTCGATCGGTGTAGACTATCTCACGGTGAGTAAACTTGCGTTAAAAATACTTAGATTTTTTTTAAACCCAGTATGTATTTTTTTTTATTTGCAATGTTATTTTATTATTATGTGCAGTAAAAAATATAGGTCTATGCTTTTAACACTAGCGGATTCAATGATAAGCATTAAGTCTGCTATTTATTACGGGTATGTCCCTTCCACTTTGTATAAAATATTAACCAAAAACATACACAATGAAATAGTCTAATATTCAAACACAATGCATTTCTAGTTTTACCCATAAGAGCGAAGAAATATCAAAAATTTACGCACAAATGGCCGCACATTTTCACGTCGCTACCGCCAACACACTACAAAAGAAGAGTTTACATACGAATTTAAGTTGTAACGACACTTTTTGCTATAGTTGTAAGCCGTGCGGCGTGCGCGTGTTTCTCTGTCTGTCTCTCTCTCTCGAACTTCGTTCCATCCGGGTGTCACTTGACACCTCTCAAGTTTTTTATTTTATTTGCAATGTTATTTTATTGTTATGTACAATAATAAAAGTTATGTCTATGCTTTTAACAATAGCGGATTTAATGATAACCACTATTTATTACGGGTATGTCCCTTCCACTTTGTATAAAATATTAACCAAAAACATACACAATGAAATAGTCTAATATTCAAACACATTTCATTTCTAGTCTTACCCATAAGAGCGAAGAAATATCAAAAATGTACGCACAAATGGCCGCACATTTTCACGTCGCTACCGCCAACACTACAAAAGAATAGTTTACATACGAATTAATTCTAGCAGAGGATCCTAGCCGAAAGGGTCCATCGGGGGCTAATCTAATGGCCAGGCCATATTCGGGATTGATACTCGTACAGAGAAAGAAATATAGTCATAGATCGTCTGAAGCTTGTGTATTTAAGGCCAATTCTAATTTACTGCTGTGGCTTTTTTAACAATCGGTATATTTAACATGGTTTTACTTACGTAGCGTAGTCAGAAAAGACCGGCTAGTTTCGATCGGTTAAGGCGATCATCAGAATGACATTTTTGAAGTTATACTTCTTTTAGCGCGATTGGACAAAATGATGAGAGTGAAAATTTTTACGATGCGCGCGCACACCGACAGAAAAAAGCAACAGTATGAAGTGAGCCCACGATCTGGCTGTACTGTATCTATGTTCACGCCAAAGAAGTATAACTTCTAACGAGTGTACATAAGTACACACACACTTTTTTAATTGTATGTTATTTAATTATTATGTACAGTAAAATAAGTTATGTCTATACTTTAAACAATAGCAGACTTAATGATAAGCATTAAGTCGACCCATAAGAGCGAAGAAATATAAAAAATTTACGCACAAATGGCCGCACATTTTCACGTCGCTACCGCCAACACTACAAAAGAATAGTTTACATACGAATTTAATCTAGCAGAGGATCCTAGCCGAAAGGGTCCATCGGGGGCTAATCTAATGGCCAGGCCATGTTCGGGATTGCTACTCGTATAGAGAAAAATATAGCCATATATTGTCTGAAACTTTTGAATTTTTAGCCTACTTTTTAAGACATCAGTCCGTCTTATTATAAAACGCAGACTATCTTTCTTACTAGGTTTAAACCATTATCCGACCAAATCAAGTTGACATCTAGTAATACGTCATTGTCTTATCTGTAAATGTCAACTTCATTTGGTCGGATAGTGGTGTAAACCTAGTAACAAAGATAGTCTGCGTTTTATAATAAGAGGGAGTATGTTTAACATGGTTTTACTTACGTAGCGTAGTCAGAAAAGACCGACTAGCTTCGATCGGTATAGACTATCTCACGGTGAGTAAACTTGCGTTAAAAATACTTAGAATTTTTTTTAATACCCAGTATGTAATTTTTTTTATTTGCAATGATATTTTATTATTATGTGCAGTAAAAATATAGGTCTATGCTTTTAACACTAGCGGATTTAATGATAAGCATTATTTATTACGGGTATGTCCCTTCCACTTTGTATAAAATATTAACCAAAAACATACACAATGAAATAGTCTAATATTCAAACACATTTCATTTCTAGTCTTACCCATAAGAGCGAAGAAATATCAAAAATTTACGCACAAATGGCCGCACATTTTCACGTCGCTACCGCCAACACTACAAAAGAATAGTTTACATACGAATTTAATCTAGCAGAGGATCCTAGCCGAAAGAGTCCATCGGGGGCTAATCTAATGGCCAGGCCATGTTCGGGGTTGCTACTCGTACAGAGAAAGAAATATAGCCATAGATCGTCTGAAGCTTCTGTATTTAAGGCCAATTCTAATTTACTGCTGTGGCTTTTTTATAAATCGGTATATTTAACATGATTTTACTTACGTAGTGTAGTCAGAAAAGACCGACTAGTTTCGATTGGTTTAGGCGATCATCAGAATGACATTTTTGAAGTTATACTTCTTTAAGCGCGATTGGGCAAAATGATGAGAGTGAAAATTTTTACGATGCACGCGCACACCAACAGAAAAAGCAACAGTATGAAGTTAGCCCACGATCTGGCTGTACTGTATCTATGTTCACGCCAAAGAAGTATAACTTCTAACGCGTGTCAATAAGTACACACACTCTTTTTTATTGTATGTTATTTAATTATTATGTACAGTAAAAAAAGTTATGTCTTTACTTTAAACAATAGCGGAATTAATGATTAGCATTAAGTCCGCTATTTATTACGGGTATGTCCCTTCCACTTTGTATAAAATATTAACCAAAAACATACACAATGAAATAGCCAATATTCAAACACATTTCATTTCGAGTCTTACTCATAAGAGCCAAGAAATATCAAAAATTTACGCACAAATGGCCGCACATTTTCACGTCGCTCGCCGCCAACACTACAAAAGAATAGTTTACATACGAATTTAATCTAGCAGGGGATCCTAGCCGAAAGGGTCCATCGGGGGCTAATCTAATGGCCAGGCCATGTTCGGGGTTGCTACTCGTACAGACGAACAAATATAGCCATAGATCGTCTGAAACTTTTATTTTTTTTGCCAATTCTAATTTATTGCTGTGACTTTTTTTAAATAGATATTTTCAACATTGTTTTACTCACGTAGTGTAGTCATCACGGTCAGTATACTTGCGTTAACCCTTAACTACCTACCACACATTTTTGTCACACAACCACCTATCATACGTCTGTGGGACCCCAGAATAAAAAAAAACAATTACTATAAATATTAAGGGTGGGTACAGATTTTAATTAAAATTCAGTTTTGAACATTATTATACTCTTTATTTAAATAAAAGGAACATGAAAATCAGTAATACTTTTTTTAATAACTTTGAATAATTGGCATAATCCACTGTTTTTTGCTTACTTACAAACGCTTATAGAAAATGGAATCTAAAAAAAATATTTTAAGTAATAGGAAATAATCCTTAAATTTTTTATATCAATCAATCAACAAGGAACTTTAAAAAAAAATAACACTCACTATAATAATAAATTCAACAAAATTGCAGGCTCTAAACTTCGAGCTTTTTACGGCAGTGCATCTTGTTCGTGCATTTAAGGAAAATTGGCGCTTCGCATTCGAAAAATGTATTGCGTTTTGAGTTTTTTTAAATATTCGCAAGTGGAACAGTTTAACGATCCACTAATCGCTCTTCACCAGTGCTCCTGCATGGAACAGCTGCTAGAGGGGTCCCATTGATTTGGAAGATGCGTTTTATACTAACTTATACGTACGTATATCACATTGCAATGTCACATTGCTTTTACGGCGTGTCATATGCGGTCTCGTTTTGGCACATATGATATTTGTTCCCAACGCTCAATTACAGCTTTATTAATAACCATTATAATTAAAACAATAAAAAAACGCAACTAAAAAAAATTACGTAACCTCCTAACAGGGGTCTCTCAGACTCGCGCTGGTATTTATTTTTCCACCTGAGGCAAACGCGCGCACGTCTAACCTCGAGGAGCTGTTGTGTGGTACAGAGGGGCGTAAGGAAAAGGTACAGGATCGAACAAGTCGATACAAAACTCCGGCGCAAAAATATTCACAATTATTATATCAACCGGATCTGTGAGACGTATGGTAGGCGGTTAAGGGTTAAAAATACTTAGAATGCAATTTTTTTTCATACCCTGACATTTTTGGAACAAAGTTCCTTATCGCGCGTTGCGAAAGGGGGCTAGACGCAAAAAATTAAGACCAAAAGTTGTAACGACACTTTTTGCTATAGTTGTAAGCCGTGCGGCGTGCGCGTGTTTCTCTGTCTGTCTCTCTCTCTCGAACTTCGTTCCATCCGGGTGTCACTTGACACCTCTCAAGTTTTTTTTATTTGCAATGTTATTTTATTGTTATGTACAGTAAAAAAAGTTATGTCTATGCTTTTAACACTAGCGGATTTAATGATAAGCATTAAGTCCGCTATTTATTACGGGTATGTCCCTTCCACTTTGTATAAAATATTAACCAAAAACATACACAATGAAATAGTCTAATATTCAAACACATTTCATTTCTAGTCTTACTCATAAGAGCGAAGAAATATCAAAAATTTACGCACAAATGGCCGCACATTTTCACGTCGCTCGCCGCCAACACTACAAAAGAATAGTTTACATACGAATTTAATCTAGCAGAGGATCCTGGCCGAAAGGGTCCATCGGGGGCTAATCTAATGGCCAGGCCATGTTCGGGATTGCTACTCGTACAGACGAACAAATATAGCCATAGATCGTCTGAAACTTTAGATTTTTTTTTGCCAATTCTAATTTATTGCTGTGACTTTTTTTTTAATTAGATATTTTTAACATTGTTTTACTCACGTAGTGTATTCAGAAGAGACCGACTAGTTTCAATCGGTTAAGATGATCATCACGGTCAGTAAACTTGCGTTAAAAATACTTAGAATGCAATTTTTTTTAATACCCTGACATTTTTGGAACGAAGTTCCTTATCGCGTTGCGAAAGGGGGCTAGACGCAAAAATATAGACCAAAAGTTGTAACAACACTTTTTGCTATAGTTGAAAGCCGTGCGGCGTGCGCTTTTTAAGAAATCGGTATCTTTATATATAATAAAACAGTAAAAAAAAAATGTGGCTTGACATTGAATATACTTCCAAAATAAAATATTTGGGACGATGGAGACATAGTAAAAGAGTAAGAATTAAAAAACATGTCTGTTTATCTGTTTGTACAAGCTAATCTCCGGAAATACTAGACGGATTCGAATGAAACTTTTTTTGTTATATAACTGTTAATCCTTGGCAACATATAGGATACGTATGATTGATTTTGAAAATTCGATCACCTGATGCAGAACCATAATGGTCCAGCTTAACTATAAGAAATATAAAAATGACGCCTTAGCAAAAGTTGTTGTGCCTGATGAACATTTTCAGAGTCATAAAGTCTACGCGAACGAAGTCGCGTGCTTCGGCTGGTTTTTAATATTATCACGGTGATTAAACCTGCATTAAAAATATCCAGATTTTTATTTTTATTTTGTCAAACTTTATTTTTACAAAGTACAAATAAAATAGCATACTGCAGTACCTAACAATAATCTAGGTCTGTGCTTTTAACAATAACGGACTTAATGCTAAGAGCATTTTCTCCCTGTCAACCATAGAGATAAACTTAGAAAATAATACGGCACAAAAAGCAATACAATATACTAACATTATAAAATATTAGTGTATAATATACAAATACATTATGGAATACACACATAGATAATAATACTGTACAGAAAGCCATACAATATACTAACATTATAAAATATTAGTGTATAAGTACCTGGGCGACCGAGCTTTGCTCGGTTACATCTCAAACATTAACTAATTTTTTTAAACTTGTCTAAAAACAATGCAAAATAAAAAAAAATATATAAACTTAAACATAAAAAAAAAACAAAAGTAAGTCACCGAGTGGGATTCGAACCCGTAACACTCTTTCTAGCGGTAGCTATCCTTAACCACTGAGCTAAATCAAGGCGGTCGCGGCGCGACGAAATTAGCGACCATATTCGGCGTGGAAAGAAAAACGCATGAAAACTCGAAAACACGCGTTTTCCCAAACATAAAACTAATCTAGATGGATTATTTACCCCCGAAAACCCCCATATACAAATTTTCAGCGAAATCGTTAGAGCCGTTTTCGAGATCACAGAAATTTATAAATAAATATATATATACATACATACATACATACAAGAATTGCTCGTTTAAAGGTATAAGATATACAAATACATCATGGAATACACAATGTGGAAGGGACAATCTGGGACAAACTCGTAATAAATCAAACCCGGGGCTATACTAGATCACTATAGCATAATAAAATTAAAAAAACAGTCATAAAAAACAAAAAAAAAAGACTCTCCCATACAAATTGCCCTGGCGGCTGCACACTTTAGTATAGAAATGTCTTTTTTTTTTCTTTTTTTACTGTTATTTTAATACCATTTTACTATAGTTATCTAGTATAGCAAGTGGTTTGATTTAGTACGGGTATGTCCCTGTAAGTATACGCTCTGCTTATCTATACATCTATACATATAATAATCTATATCTATACATATAATAAAACAGTAAAAAAAGTGTGTCTGTACATTAAATATATTACCAAAAAAAATATTGGGGGCGATGGAGATGTAGTAATAGAGTAAGAATTTAAAAAAAAATGTCTGTCTGTCTGTTTGTCTGTTTGTCTGTATGTCTGTATGTCTGTTTGTCTGTTTGTCTGTTTGAACACGCTAATCTCCTGAAATACTGGACGGATTCTAATGAAACTTTTTTTGTTATATAGCTATTAAGCCTGGGCAACATATAGGGTATAAATGGTTTAGGAAAATGGAACGCCTGATGCATAACCATAATAGTCCAGCTAAACTATAAGAGATATAAAAATGCCGCCTTAGTAAAAGTTGTTCAGCCTGATGAGCATTTACCAGAGACATTAAGTCCACGCGAACGAAGTTGCGGGCTTCGGCTAGTCTTCAATAATAAGAATTTGAATTCGCCTATTTGCGTACGCACTCGTCTCTATAATACAAGTCAAATAATTAACGAAGATCTCAGTACCTCTCAGAGATGACGACATCCCTAATGCAATTAAATGAAGCTCACTGCGGCTTAATTATGCGATGTTGAACGTTTAGGTGGTTCACTTGACTCTTGATTTCAGGTACGTGAGACTTGTATAATCATGTCTACGGTTCAGGTATGGCACTGCATAAAGGCGGATTATCATTTATGCCTACTACAACTACAACTGGAACTGTACAAATCAATTATTAATTTAGCCACCTAATGCCTAAAACATTGTAAAATCAACTGGTTTATCATGTCCACCGTACAGGTATGGTCTATTTATTTATTTATTTAAACTTTATTGCCGCATCACAAAAACTTTTGAAATATGCCCCACTTATAAAATCCTACATTTTTATCCCTTTTGCAGTGGAGGTTAGCGGGGTATGGTGTGCGAAGGCGAAGGGCTTAGTGCGGGAGATAGGGAGGCGCCTTAAAAATAATGGAGCTGACCCCCGCGCCGAGTCGTACCTGGTGCAACGCATATCCCTTGCAATACAGCGGGGGAATGCTGCTAGTGTCATGGGCACCTTTGCAGCAGGTACGATTCGGGACGGGCTTTTTGACTGACAAAATGTTTGACTGTATTTTAATTCTATTTAATTGTAAATTTGTTTAATTATTTGATTAAATTATAATAAAAATATAGATAATTAAATATAGAGAGGAAACAAAATGTAGAGAAGAAATTAAAACTGTATCAAGTAGTGATTTAATTAATTGAATATGACTTATATGACATGCAATAAATATTTATAATTTATATTATATATATACAATATACATACATGAATACCGGTACAATTACTATATTTGTAATTTTTCTTATGCCAAGACCACCGTGGCGTATTGGTAAAGTTGCTTGAGCCCAGCACCTGTCGTTCAGAGGGCAGTTGAATATTTTGTTTGAAGCCTCTCTTACAATGTTGTCCAAACGAGACAGAAGTTCAGTGTGAGCCCAAAGAGGTGTACAACGCAGCGAATAGGTGGTCTTGGGTACGAAAAGACAAAATTTAATAATACAATAAGCCAAATGGGGGTTTATGTCCTCTAGACGGCTGGACGATTCTTCAAATACTGAAATTTGGTCTTCCACGAACTTCGGAAATGCATCCTCCAGCACTGGTGCTCCTAGGAGGCGGAGTGACTGATCTTTTATTATTTTAATGTTATAGATAAAATAAATATTTGATACATAATATTAAATAATACATAAATACCTACTACTACTATAAACGAAATTATACATTTGTGCATGCATCATTGTGTGAATTTCGCCACCTAACAACATAAACATTAGTAAATAATTAAGAATAATATCAGTATCTCTCAGATATAACGACATCTATAATGCAAGCTTATGCAATCAAATGAAGCTTATAGTGCGGTTTATATAGAGACCTAACAGAGGAACGACAGTGTACATAATGCAATTAAATGAAGCTTATAGTGCGGTTTAGACACCTAACAGAGGAACGACAGTGTGCCCGATATAGTCGCCGACTATCGCAAACGATCGCGTGGTAAACATGTCAATCTGTCACAAACTATCGCAAACCTGCTGAGCGACCGTCAGCGACAGTCCCCGCTGGTCGCCGATAGGTTTCGCAGGTATTGTGACTCGTCTGTATGCGATGATGAATGTTGAGATTATTCTTTTGACTAGGTAAGTGAACGAGAGGTAAGTGGCTTTAACTCGTTCAAGTTATTGTGACGTGTGGCGTGCTCCTCCTCTCGCCCCGCGCCCCGCACTCCATCGCGGGCTGTATATATACCCCGGAGCGGCAGCGGAGGCCCTCTTTCGCCTAGTCGTACTGCTGACCAAGCTAAGTAGCCCATCATGGTGGCTACTCACTGGACCTCGTGCATTTTCTGCATTCTATATTTTTTTTAAATAATCTAAAATTCAAAATTCTGTTGCGTTGAGTGTTCTTTGATTATTTGTCTCATTTGCTCTGCTGTGCTTGTATTTTAATTTATTATTCCAAGTAGGACACCTATCAGCGTTATATTATGTTAGGTGGAAAAGAAAATCAAAACAAGCATAAAAAAAATCTAGATGTTGTATGTTGCGACGATTAATTTTACTTTCATAAGAGTAAGAGTAGTGCGTAGGAGAACAAAATACACTAATATAGTCTACCTCTATATATTAGTGACTTTTGTTCTCCTACAAATTTCCTCATTTCTGATTTGAGCGTGATAACTATTTATGTAAAACTTATATATGTACCTAATGTATATGTACATATATGGATCATTAATTCGATTGTGTATTTACAGACACATTTAATGTAACTTAAAAGTATTTTTACAAAAATTACTTATTTCCGATTTGATTGTTATTTTATAATAAGACGATGATATGGTGTTACAAAACAGTTTGATTGTTCTTTAAACTAAGCCTTATTTTTAAAAACAATCAAACTGTTTTGTAGTCGTAGACCTACAGAAGAAGAACTCACGTGTTAGAATATTCTAGATAAAATCATCTAAATTTCTAAATGTTGTATTACTGCACTTAAGCAGACACTGTTAAATTCTAAACTCAACAACCATATCAACTACCTAACCTATCTCAAAACGGCTGTACCCAAATACATTTACAAAACACAAACTCAAATACTACAACAATTACGACCTACTGTGCAAATAATAAAGCATTTCTGTCCACGCTAAAGAAGGTTCTATTGCTTGGAAGTTAAGATTTAATGTTGCGTGTCGGTTAGAGAAATCCTTCATAAGGTCGGAACACACTAGTGTACAAAGCTCATTATATTATGTCGTAATGAGCGAGGCGTTGCAGGCTTCCGTTTAGCTGTGACAGTTTATGTGTACCTGCCAGTTCGTGGTTGTGGTCTAAGTGTTAGGCGAAAGCGGCTTTGAAACCATTTACATGTCTAACCTTCGCTTTGCCAAATAGCGTTATCATTGCAGATTAGATCGAAGATGCTTTGTGCTCGAAGAACCAAACAGAGATCTCAAAAATATTCAAAAATACAAAAAATACTTCGGAATAAACATCAAAAGTATCATAGTCATGTCAAATGCGCACGTTGCACCTTTACCAGAATATGGAAAATAGTATCGCATCAAAATAGTACCAGAGTTACAGTCAGAGAGACTAACAAACGTATACGTGACGGGGGACTTTATTTTATATGCTTAAGATAAGATAAAATGTATTAATTGCACCGAGACTTGTACACCCTCTGCCCCAGATAAGGGACATAGGACCATAAAGTAAAGTAAATCAAGCACCAGCTAAGAATGACAATAATAAAAAGTATAGGTACATTTAAAATATAGTAGGTACAAAGATTGACTTATGAGAAGCGATATCTTCTAGCCAATGTTGGGTAAAGACATACTTGCCTCGTAACAAAAATGAACAAAATGAAAACTTTAAATGATTAAAAAGATTTCAAACCATTAATACAAGTTACTTTCTACCAGGTCAAAATTAATAAATTTCTCTAATTCCATTACGTAACTTGCCCGCTACCTCTTTTATCTCCCGCCACACCTCAAAGCACTTATGAAGCTGTACTAAGTAAAGAGGTTGTCTTCTGGGTGCGGAGTACGTAACTTTTGGATAAAACTACGTATCTTAGCTGGAACTGGCGCTCTGTTTTGTTTTATACATACATACATACATACATACATACATACATACTATCACGTCTTTATCCCTAATGGGGCAGACAGAGAATTTTGGGCCAAAAGACACTTTCAGCGTCGTGGACACGACTCGTGTTGCTAGCCACATCGCCTGTTAACATGATTCGCATTTTCGCCCATTCCATCGATCTACACGGAAAGAGAAGCAGCTGGAACATTCTAATATTATTTTTTTCTCCCAGACCAGCATGGAAGAGTTTGATGAGAGATAATTTGTTTTACAACGAATATAAATAAATATACTCAATATATAGGGATAAATTACACGGATTGAGCTAGCTCCGAAGTAAGTTCGAGGCTTGTGTTTATGGGATACTAACTCAAAGACACTGTATTTTATTACAAATACATATATAGATAAACATCCAAGACCCAGGACAATTTGAAAAAGGCCATTTTCCCTGCCCTGACCGGGGATCGAATCCGGGACCTCTGGGTGGCTGACTAGCATGATGATAGGTGACCACTACGGTATGGAGGTCATCGAATCCACCAAGGGGTCTGACAGGCCTGCGACAATATATAGCGTGGAAGGGAAATACTCGTAATAAATCAAACCACGGACTATACAAGATCACTATAGTATAATGAAATTAAAATAACAATCAAAAACAAAAAAGAATCAACATTCCCATAGAAATTTTTCTGGAGCTACCATAAAAAAAAATCGTTCAAGATTTTACTCTACCACTTTTTCGGCATGCTGCCATGCCAATGGCATGGCAAGCCAAATTACAGCTTTTAGTACTTTTAGTCTCTGAGTGAAACCTCGGATGGACGGACAGACAGACATGGCGAAACTATAAGGGTTCCTTGTTTACTACGGAACCCTAAAAAGGAGAGGTCAGAAGTACTCGTATATGGCAAGCATGCATGAAGAGAGTGATGAGTGTAGATGAAGCGAAAGAGGTCTGTCAGGATCGTAGTAAGTGAAGGTTCATAGTCTCTGTCTCATCATCATCATCAGGTCTTTTTGTCTCCACTGCCGGCGCACGACCCTCTCTGTACTACCAGAGCCTACTTGGCCAAAGCAGCCAGAGGAATCTCTGCCTACCCTTATGGGAACAGGCGTGATAATATGTATGTATGTTCACTGAGATATATATTGCATGTCACTATTTTTAACTCTTTGAATGTACTTTGTAACTAGATAACAAAATGCCTTAAAACTCTGTTAAAAGCGAAAAATATGAAATGCAGCGTAAAAGCTTCCAAAAAGCTGTTCAGTGTAATATGAAGCGGAGCTTTTAAGGGGTTTGACGAAACAATTGAAAAAAGCATATTTTTGTTTGGAACTAAATTCTAGTCCACCTCTATATAGAGACGTCAGTCTCCGAAAAGTACCCAATTTAGACCAAATTGGGTACTTTTCGAAGTCAAAATAAATTATTGTCAATTAATAAAATAAATAAATATATAGGGACAAATTACACTGATTGAGCTAGCCCCAAAGTAAGTTCGAGACTTGTGTTATGGGATACTAACTCAACGATACTATATTTTATAACAAATACATTCGGTACAAATTTATAATTTTAAAGAAATTGCAATTATCTACGTTATAATTGGTTTCCGACACTAAAATTATAAACTGGAAAGAAAATATAAGGATGTAGAAGTTTCCAATACTGATGGTCAAAAATGGTATACCTAACACACGATATTCTATTTCAAGTTCATATTTTTAGTGTCGAAAACCAATAATGTCGTTGAAATTACAAAATTTGTACCGAAATGTGTGGTTTCAAAATAAATAAATAAATAAATAAATAAATATATATATAGGGACAAATTACACTGATTGAGCTAGCCCCAAAGTAAGTTCGAGACTTGTGTTATGGGATACTAGATCAACGATACCGTATTTTATATACACGCTGACTTTTCATTGGTTATGGAAAAAAAAATGTCGTATAGTAAATAAATTCCCCTATCCATATAGTTAATCCAAATTTTTGTATGTCAGATAAAAAAGTTGCGTAAATGATTTTCGATCGAGACCACGTAGTTATACGCCGGCCGCCGGCTGCGTAATGTCGATGACCCCGGCCGGCCGGGGCGTTGTGTGGCGGCGGTACTACTAATTGATCTCACAATTTTACTTTCGAGTTTTAGGCAACATTTTTTGTTTCTGAATTTTTATTTTCACTAGCTAATTAGGTCTTACTAACGATGCCTATGAAGTGGCCTTCGGCTTCAAAACCAATGAAAAATCACCGTGTATAACAAATACATATATAGATTATATATGTATTTATATATAGATATGATTAGCATTTTCACCCATACCCTCGATCGGCTTAAACGATCTGCGCGGAAACACCAGCAACTGGCACATTCTCTCAGAACAGCATGAAAAAGAAACGATAAAAATAGGAGCATTAAAAATAGATTTTACTTATTAACACGCCGCTATTTATTTACACCATTGAAACGACAGGCTTCGCAAACCTTTTTCCCTTTAAAAAACAAAGGTCACGTGTATACAGTTTATTTATAAATCAGGGGAGCGACGACAATGGCATACGCTGAATTTGGTTCTTTCACATCTCGCCAATTTCGGTATTCGCTATAAATTAACGGATTTGGGACTTTTATCTGTAATTTATTTTGTGTGAAAGCATATTACTTTTTTATCGACTACCGAAAAAGTTTTCTCTTGTGAACAAATTCCAAGCAAACCGACTCGCGAGGTCTATATCTCACAGAGCCACTAGTTTTATAAATGTGATAATTAATATATTAAGTTTGAATGTTTTTGAAGTTTCGATGTTTAGATTTGTTATATACAATATCCTTTTTTATTAAGTACAAATATTTTAAGGAGTGATTCAGTCCATCATTTTGAACAACTTTTCCCAATAAATGTATATCGAAATAAGAAAAATATTTTTTCGGTTTTCATACAAATCGAAGTAGTCACGTGATATCATTACTATGGCAAATAAAATTTTCTTTTCGTATTTCGATATACATTTATTGGGAAAAGTTGTTCCATATGATGGACTGAATCACCCCTTAAAATATTTGTACTTAATAAAAAAGGACAATGTATATTACTAAGTTGTATCACATTGGGCTGAAAATTGCCATACATTGGATGTGAAATTCCCTTGGGACTTTTACAAATCTCACTGCCTCTCTGGCCACGCGGACTACGCTACGAGTAACACTTAGTACAGTCAGTACGTACTTTTAAAAACCTTCACGCTGTCATTTCACTGAAACATGTAACATTTTGTTCCACAAACCTTTAAACTGACCTACATAGCCAAGCAACTTTAAAATTAACCTTGTAAGAAATAGTAATCCACTAAGAAGCGATTCATCTTCAAAGCCATTTTGACGTCGACGGAACACAGGCCATCTACACTACACACGGGATTAAAGGATATTTTAGATGTATACATACATACATACTATCACGTCTTTATCCCTAATGGGGCAGACAGAGCACTTTGGGTCTTGCGGCTCTATGCAGAGCCTAGGGCCGCAAGACTCAAAAGCCACTTTTAGCGTCATGGTGGGCGACAAGATGGAAAAACAATCAATACAGTGACGGGTTGCTAGCCGCATCGCCTGTTAAAATGATTCGCATTTTTGCCCATTCCCTCGATCGGCTTTTACGATCTGCGCGGGAAGAGAAGCAGCTGGTACATTCTAAGTTTTTTCTTTTCTCCCAGACCAGCATGGATTGTTTTAGATGTATCATCTTCTATATTGTAATTTAAGAGCTTGCTCTTGTCGGTGGAGTTAAGAGGACATGAATATGGAGGAGAGGAATGGTCCTTTCTTATCTGCCATCCTTTCAATATCATGTTTAAACCTAACCTAGATGTATATTCTGTAAATTTCGTTGTAATATTATCCTGTATAATAATATTTAGGTTCTCGGGCTAAAATTAGAATTTTACGACGCTTATAACATTCTTAATATTATTCGGAAACGGTGCTATTCTGATCTTCAAAAAATACAGTTTTGTTTTTCTTTATTTTTATAAATGCGTTGGCTTGACTTCATCTGTGACGTTATTAACTCACTTTAACTCATATCTTCTTTTTTACAGCTGATAACAATCAACTTCTGGATCAAAGGCCTCTCCTAATATAGGAAGGGGCAGACAAAGGGTGATAATTTCACAGCAAATTAGAGAAAAGTTAGGATTTGGGTCCTACATTAAAAGGATGGTGGAGAAAAGAAAGGGATGGAGGCACCTCCTCTTAACTCCACCACCAAGAGAAAGAATAAACATCATAAAAATAATAGATATCTGTTTGTGTATTAATATTTCTGTGTCAAATTCATGCATTTTTTTTAAATTGTAGCAGCTTATGCATTTATGTATTATTTAAGACTATATAATATAGTCATATTTCTATTCCTTAATCAATCCTTGTGACTCCTATTTCCAACATACTTTGTACCTACTGGAGTTAAGAACTTCATAAATCATTGCATCTTTTTACTTCTTTGAAATAGAACTACCTAAGTGCATCGTGTAAATTTGATTAATCTTGTAATACTTTAAGAAACAGCTATTCATCTTAAAAGCCATTTTGACGTCGACTGAACACAGGCGACCTACTTACGGGGATTACACTGGATATTTTAGATATAGCTGCTACGTTCTTTATCTTGTCTAGAGTATAGTTCTTCATTTTACTGGTTTTAGTAGGTAATGTATTTAAGTGCACCTGGTTTTTTTCACAAACTTAGAATTTCTTAATTTCTTTGCATGTAACATTCATTTATTTAGAAGTAAACGTATCATTTTATTTTCAGACTTACTTGGAAATCATAAAATGACATTTTTTTACTACTTTGAAATTGCAAATCAATCTTGTGATACTTTAAGAAACAGCTATTCATCTTAAAAGCCATTCTGACGTCGACTGAATACAGGCGACCTACTTACGGGGATTACACTGGATATTTTAGAATTTAGATGTAGCTGCTACGTTATTTATCTTGTCTAGACTGTACTTCTTCATTTGACTAGTTTTAGTAGGTTATCTAACGAAGTGCATCATGTTTCTTTCACGAATTTAGCGTTACTTAATTTCCTTACATTTCATTTTAATTTATATGGAAGTAAACATGTTTCATTTGAATGACATCTTTTTATTTCTTTGAAATAGAATTGAGTTCATCATGTAACTTTCATTAATCTTGTGATACGTTAAGAAACAGCTATTCATCTTAAAAGCCATTTTGACGTCGACTGAACATAGGCGACCTACTTACGTGGATTACACTGGATATTTTAGATGTAGCTGCTACGTTATTTATCTTTTCTAGAGTGTAGTTCTTCATTTGACTACTTTAAGTAGGTTATCTAACCAAGTGCATCTGGTTTCTTTCACGAACTTAGCGTTTCTTAATTTCGTTGCATTAAACAATAATTTATTACCTTGGTGGTCTGATGACCTGAACAAGCTTGCTAGAAGGCGCTGGATGCAAGCCGTTTTAGATCGGTCATTTTGGGTATCTTTAGGAGAGACCTATTTAAGCAGTGGACGTTATTCGGCTAAAATGATGATGATGATAAATGAAATACTAATTTATTTAAATTTAAACATAACATTTCATTTTCAAACTAACCTAAAAATCATTTTTTTATTACTTTAAAATTGCAAATTAATCTTGTAACAGCTAGGTATTCATCTTAAAAGTAATTTTGACGACGATTGAACACAGGTGACCTACTTTCGGGGATTACACTGGATATTTAAGGTGAAGCTGCTACGTTATATGTCTTATCCAGGGAGTAGTAATTCTTTATTTGACAGCGTTTTAGAAGGTTATCTAACGAAGTGCATTTTGTTTCTTTCCCGAACTTAGCATTACTTAATTTTGTTACATTTTACATTAATTTATTTGGAAGTAATAATATCATTTCATTTTCAGACTTACCTGAAAATCATAAAATTATAACTTGTTTTACTTTGAAATTGAACTAAGTGCATCAAGTAACTTTAAACTAATTTTGTTATACATTAAGAAATAGCTATTCATCTTAAAAGCCATTTGACGTCGACTGAACACAGGCGACCTACATGCGGGATTACACTTGATATTTTGAATGTAGCTGCTACTTTATTTATCTCTTTGAGATGCGCAGTAAAACAATGGAAGATGGGAGAAATTCCTCCCAGTGACAGCATAGGGGTAATGTTGTTTCGAGAGTAAGTTCTTCATTTGACTTGTTTTTAGTAGATATTTTAGTCTAAGTGCATCTTGAACATAGGTATATATACTATGACACCTCTCCAACCCGTCTAGACAGTGAGGAGAGTGTAGGCCAAGTCCTCTGGCTGCTCTGGCCTAGTATGGCTTTAGTAGTACATACAGGGTCGTGCTCCTGCAGTTAAGACAAAAAGACCTGATGATGATGAAGATGAGTAAGTATACTCTTAATTGGCAGCGAACGTGTTAAAATGCAATAGAATAAACAGATTATAATTTCCTAAAAACTAGCGACCCACGACAGAACTAAAACTGTACAACATCATCAATCACACCTCTTCAACCCATCTAGCTAGCGAGGAGAGTGTAAGTCAAGTCATCTGGCTGTTCTCGCCAAGTATGGCTGTGGGAGTACAGAGAGGGTCGTGCTCCTGCAGAGGAGACAAAAAGACCTGATGATAATGATAAGTATACTATACTCGCAGTTGACAACGAACATGTTAAAAATGCAACAGAATAAACAGATTATAATTCCCTAAAAACTAGCGACCAACGACAGAACTAACTGTACAACTGGCGAACAATTTACGCTTTCCCCGCGAGAATAAAACTTACGTTCCAACTAACAAAACAAATTAAATTTCCTCGCGGCGGTAGTATTTTTCGCGGAGTTTGGAACAAAATATGATTTAACTTGGCCCGCCGGTTCCTGCATTCATTTTCACGCTTTAAAGATTCTTTATTTAATTCTGATGCCATTTTGTGTTCTAACGTCACGTGGATTTTATAGAAATTGAAACATTTTATAACCCACGAAAAAAGGTGTGTAAGTTTGATTCTAAAACCTGTCTGTTCGTGGCATATAAGCGCTCAAACGGATGATTTTATTTTATAAGAATTAAAAAAATTTAGACCCCTGACAAAAATGAGGTGTGTATAAGTTTTGGCATCGTAGTGCTCGAACGGATGGACCGATATCGACGCGGTTTTTTTACGTGAAAGTAAGTTTATATGTGGTGGTTTTTAAACCGATTTCCATTAAACGTACATACAAACCATCTTGATCATGTCAGCATATGCACCAAATAAATAACTTTCCTATCTTTCTTTCAAACAAAAAAAAAACGCTTCAATATCGGCCGACGTACAGACAAGCCTAGGTATTAACATGATTTAAATCTCACACATCTCCAATTCCTCCCGTGGATGTCGTAAAGGCAACTTAGGAAATACAAGTTAAACAAAGCTATAAACATCAATGAGACCTCTCCAACCCGTCTGACCATCGAGGAGAACGTAGCCCAAGTCCTCTGTCTGCTCTGGCGAAGTATGGCTCTAGTA
Organism: Acrobasis consociella; assembly: GCA_963555685.1. Classification (NCBI taxonomy): domain Eukaryota; kingdom Metazoa; phylum Arthropoda; class Insecta; order Lepidoptera; family Pyralidae; genus Acrobasis; species Acrobasis consociella. Next base: position 3,935,771 of record OY743107.1, read on the forward strand.
GTACAGAGAGGGTCGTGCTCCTGCAGTGAAGACAAAATGACCTGATGATGGTGATGAAGATGATGAAATCTCACCCATCCCTCAATGGACTTTCACGATTCGAGATTTAGCTTAGTATATGTACTTTAGTTTTTCTTTTCCCCCAGACCAGTATGGAAGATCTTCATTTCCTAAGCAAACTTAATGACGTCACCGCCCGCCTGTCGCCACAGAACTTCAACATAACTTGCCTGCATGAAATCGCATACTGATCAGATGCTCGCTTTAATTAAGACTACACTGCATGCCGCCTCACGCGTCGCCTCTTAAGAACTTTTTACACGACACGACACGATTTGATTAATTGTTTATCTAGAATGATAAGAATGAAATTGGCATACAACTGAAATTCTAGGTATCTAAACGAGAAGGTATCGAGTTCTCACGCAAGTTGAATTGGCTTGTCAATTAACAAATATAAAAGTGTTATAGGTGTCCTTAATCGAAAATATAGACAATTTTAAGAAAGTAATTTGAATAAAAAATTCTGCGTGTGATCAGGATTTTTTAAAGTAATTTTAAACATTACACCGGAAGTGACATCACACAGCAATAAAAGTTTACATTTTTCCTATGACTGCACTAAAAAAAATGACATCTTTCAACTGTCAATATCTCCTGTTTAAATTACCGTCGTGACAGTGACAATACAATGAAGCCATTTTTGAAACGCGAAGTCACTAAACGAACAGTTTTTTGTATGGAAAAGCCATTCGTTTAGGTGACACTGCGTTTCAAAAATGGCACTTCCAGACATTACAGGAAGTGGAAATTGCCAACTTTACTCAAAAAATCTTCATGGTGACGTCACTTCGTCAAAAAGCTTATCAGTTTTTTTTTTAATTACTTGACAAACCAGTGGCGGATTTACCAGCAGGCTGAGTAGGCTGGAGCCTAGGGCGGCACATTTTAGGGGGCGGCAATATCAAATATTTCCCACCCCTCCCCTTCCGCGCACCTCCGCTACTCTGAATAGGGCCGACATAATCAAGCGCTCCCCGGTTTTATTTTAAGTAATCAGGGCGGCGGATTGATACGTACTTATGTCCACTTCTTCACCACAGAGCTGCACATGCAGGATCCGAAAAAGGATGGGTAGGGGCGGCAAAATATAATTAGCCTACTGGCGGCAAATGTGTAAATCCGCCACTGTGACAAACCAATTATACCAATTCGCTAACAATATTGAATAGATATTTGTTTAAATTTCTTTTTAAAGTAAGACTTCTGTACGTGAGAACTAATATTTATTCTGTGCTGCGAGTAATAATTTCGTAAAAAAACAACATTGAAAATTAAACCTAATGCCTCGTACTTTAAGTTTATATTTCCATAAGGCTTATGTTTAAAATACCTAACGTTCCCATAAATATACCTAGGGTTCCCTCCGTCCCTTTCCCGCAAACTGCTAGTATAGAAAGGGACGGTCATAAATAATTTTACCTATTTTAGGCGTAAGCATTCTAGATTGTTTATAATTTCTTTTCTTTTCTTTTCTGATAAAGAAAGAAGAATATTGTGTCGCGAATATATATAAAAGCATATTATCATACCTGTTTCCCACAGGGAAGGCAGTGACTATGGACCTCCACTTACTACAATCCTGACAGACCTCACTCCCTTCATCTACACTCATCACTCTTCATGCATGTCCGCCGGTTACGGGTTCTCCTTTTATAAGAACGTCTGCAATCTGGTTGAGGTCGACCCTGACCCATTCTTCCACTTGCATTAGCTTTGCCCTTTTAGTAAATCTCCTATCATATCCTTTCTGCATGCCTGAACCATGTCAACATGCCTTTCTCAATTTTTGCTACTACGTCAGGCCTGTGTCACGCCTCGTTTAGGTATCGAAAATATACCTACATTGTTACTATGCGCGCGACGACCACTCCAGTTAAGTAATAAGAATGAAATTGGCTTTCAATGCACTTATAGGTATCTAAACGAAAAGGTGCCGAGTTCTGACGCGAGCTAAATTAAACCATGTCGCTAATGACATTGAGTAGATGTTTCTTTGAATTCCTTTGTTGAGTAAGACTTCTGTACGTTGTGTTTGTACTTATTCTGTGACTACGTGTCGCACACTATAAAAACACACTTGCTATTACTATGACGTGCAACTGAGTTAGACGGGGCATGAAAATTGTCGATAATGTTTACCCTTCAACTGATATTACGCAAACACAAGCTTAACGATTAAAGGTAGACGACGCGACGTAATGTATGGACACAGATATGGCACTTCGTAGCGCGACGAACCGACGGCCGATGGGGCAAAAAGGTTCTCAAATGGCGCTGAAATCAGGCTGTTCTTGATCGGTAATTTTGGGAATCTTTGGGTGAGGCCTATGTCCAGCAGTGGACGTTATGCGGCTGAAATGATACATACTATCACGTCTTTATCCCTAATGGGGCAGACAGAGCATTTTGGGTCTTGCGGTTCTATGCAGAGCCCGGGGCCGCAAGACCCAAAAGCCACTTTTAGCGTCATGGTGGGCGAGAAGATGGAAAAGCAATCAATACAGTGATGGGTTGCTAGCCGCATCGCCTGTTAACATGATTTGCATTTTTGCCCATTCCCTCGATCGGCTTTTACGATCTGCGTGGGAAGAGAAGCAGCTGGTACATTCTAAGTTTTTTCATTTCTCCCAGACCAGCATGGGATGAAATGATGATGACACTATTAGCACTTTATAGAAGTGGAGTATCATTGATGCCTACTATGACTACAAACGAAACTATACAGCCGTGCACACAGCTATGCGTGTATTTTTGCCCGCTCAATACCCTCGACAAGGTGAGAACGGGGATGAGGTGCGGGGACGGGGAACGGGGACATATGGCGGGGAACCTTAGGAAATTCCGTTTAATATAAAAAATACTTACATTAATTCTTAAAATAAATGGCCCTACAGATATCAAATCGTATCGGTAGTTTTGCTATTCATCACTAGATGGCTTTCTTGACTGGTGGGTTTTTTTTAATTTGCCTAGCAAATAAATTTGTGTTATAATGCTTCCTTCCTTACTTTAAGTGATGTAATTCATAAGCACTATATCTGTGTAGTTACACAGATATAGTGTTACACAGAAATTACTTACAACAAACAAACAAACAAACAAACAAACAAGACAACAACAAAGTTACACAGAAAAAGGAAAAAGTATGTTTTTTTTTTGCGGCATAACCGTCCGTCGTCTTTTTTTTTAGGTATATTTTTTTATACCAACAACTTAGAAGTTTATTTTTTTACAGCTTTAAGGGACTGTAGACTTGGTTATATGGTTTTAATTTCAACTCTGTCTATACCTCCAAGCATTCCCAAGATAAATGGTCCTGACGGACTGACGGACAGACATACAGACGGACAACAAAGTGATCCTTTAAAGCCCAACGCATAGGGCAGACTAATCCGTGCCGCACTTTTTTATCACAGACTAAGTGCTTTACGAATAGTCGATAGTCTGCGTTGGGCCTAAAAATTGATTTTTTTAGGACCCTAAAAATAAGGTCAAAAGTCAATGTAATTACATACATACATACTATCACGTCTTTATCCCTAATGGGGCAGACAGAGCATTTTGGGTCTTGCGGTTCTATGCAGAGCCCAGGGCCGCAAGACCCAAAAGCCACTTTTAGCGTCATGGTGGGCGAGAAGATGGAAAAGCAATCAATACAGTGAGGGGTTGCTAGCCGCATTGCCTGTTAACATGATTTGCATTTTTGCCCATTCCTTCGATCGGCTTTTACGATCTGCGTGGGAAGAGAAGCAGCTGGTACATTCTTAGTTTTTTTATTTCTCCCAGACCAGCATGGGAGTCTGCGTGGGAAGAAAAGCAGTTCAATGTGTATTCAATTAAACACATTTCACAACACACATACTCGTACCAGAACTTTTCTCAACAGTAATTACTCTGGAGCCTATTTCTTGGCAGTCGCAGTTGTAAAACGATATAATTAAAACTAAAATAATAATTAGACGCTCCCAGACAACACAAATGTTATTGTTGACATAAAGGGCGCCGTTTGTGTGGGTGTCCACACATCTTATTTAATATCTCGGATAAAATTAACATTATATTTTTATAGGTACTTACAAGTCGTTTCTTCTCAGTACTGATTGTTGCAAAACAGTATTAGTAGCTTTTGTTGTTTTTTTTATTTAATCTGTTTCGTCCCACGCCCACGGCTGGGCAAAGATTTCTTCCATTTCCTTCTATCTGTCTCTGTCCATTGTCATTGCCGACCAACCACGCTAAAAAGCGTCAAGGTCGTCGCGCCATCTCTTTCTCTTTTGTTTATAATTATTTATTTTACACGCAGAATATCTATACGTTACCGGCAATGCGTTGAAATCATTGACAGGAAATACATGAAACTGTATGTTTTTCATACATTTCATACCCCGAATTAGTCTAGGAAAGTAGGTTAGGTGGTATGGTTGCTTAGGCGATATAGTATAGTGTCCATTTCAAAGCCAAAGTCGAAGCTGAAGCCGAAGCCGAAGCCAAAGCCGAAGTTGAAGCCGTACTTTTTATTGTATACCTACGAAAGATAAAGTTGCGTTGTTATGCTACTGAGTTCGTTGTCCAGGATAATGCTTGATACATACCGCTTCCAATCGGATATTTCGGAAATCCTTGGGGTAGACTTATGCAGCAGTGAACTGCGTGTAGTTTAAATGATGTTACTGAGTTCCTGTCTAAATATATCATCAAATCTAGAGCTGGTTTAATGATAGTCAGAAAAAAACATCATAATATTGCATTTACATCCCATTTACAAAAATCAAATTAAATACCATTAAATCATAATTTTCAAGAGAGGTTAAAGATACTAGGCGATAGGCCTTTGGCCGTGTTAGCCGTAAATACTTGGCAAATAATGTCAAAAGTTAAAAGTTAGAAATGATTATCCCGTTTTTCACAGTGTATATGGTTGCCCTACTTGGTCTAAAATGGTCTTTAATATCAAAATGCTTATTAACTTGGTGAGTGTGGGAGTTTCTTTAAATGGGAGTTTCTTCTGAATTATTTTATTCATCCTACGTCATTCTGTTAGAGTTTGCCCAAAAAAAACAGCGGAATATTTTAATTTTATTTGAATCCATATAAGGGAATGGTTCGATGTGGCATATGATCAAGATATTTGGAAGGTGATGGGGAAGACCTTTGCCCAGCAGTGGGACAGTAAAGGTTAATTTTTAAAAAAAACTTTATAACAATATAAATGTAAAAGTACATACCCAATACAGTTTTAAATAATATTTAAAATAAAAGGTAGGTATGAAAATAGTTATTATAGAGTGAAAAATAAAAAATAACTTGAGATGTTTTAAATTTGCCGCGGTTTTTATGACCATCTTACGTTGGCTATATTCTTGTATCTGAAATTCTATAATTTTCTAAAATTCATTAACATTAATGTCTATGTGGTATGGGGGGAGACAGCAAAACAGCAAGTGCCACTTTACAACGTTTATTTTGAAAATAAATTTAATCTTACAACAAGTACACCGTTTAACATCGTATAGTGCAATCTGCCATTCGTCCCCTCTCTCGCTCTAACATCCAACCTCTCACTCTCAGCGTTCGGATACACACAATAAACTCATTCATAATAATCTATCATACATTCGGATACATCCCATTCCCACATCTATTTTTCCCCGTAAAGCAGTTAATTAAAAGTCTGTTTATTGGAAATCGGATAATAATATAGCCACATTTTCTAATTTTCATGAAACTGTATTGAATCATTTCACATGAAATTTAATCATCGGTGCAAACGGTAACTTAATCTATTTCCATAAAATTAATCATCAAATAAAGCCACATAACGTAGTTTCAACAAAAAAGAAACCAAAAGGTAAACTTCGTATAATATGGAAATCAGAGTAGAATAGTAGTAGAAAGAGAGTAGAGTATGTAAAGAGAGAATTTGGCATAAACGTATAAAAAAAATAGGGACACAAAATTAATGAAAAATGTACATCTTCCTCTTCACCTTATTTTACCTTTACGTGGGGTCGCGACAGCATACGAGTCTTATCCATTTTCCTTTATTATTTGTCAAGGCACTTGTTACATTATTTTTATCCATATCGTCCGCACTCTATCCACTTATTCTTTGGCCGTCCTCTGTTTCTATATCCTTAACTAGAGGCAGCGCGCGGCTTCGCCCACGTTAACCACGCGAGTGAAGTCGCGGGCGTGATGCAATATAGCCTATAGCCTTCCTCGATAAACGACCTATCTAATACCGAAAGAATTTTTCAAATCGGACCAGTGGTTTCTGAGATTAGCGCGTTCAAACAAACAAACAAACAAACAAACAAACAAACAAACAAACAAACAAACAAACAAACAAACAAACAAACAAACAAACAAACAAACAAACAAACAAACAAACAAACAAACAAACAAACAAACAAACAAACAAACAAACAAACAAACAAACAAACAAACAAACAAACAAACAAACAAACAAACAAACAAACAAACAAACAAACAAACAAACAAACAAACAAACAAACAAACAAACAAACAAACTCTTCAGCTTTATATATAAGTATATGGAAAGTATGGATATATGGATTATTACAATTAGCATATTTTTTGCAACACGGCTCTCCTCTCTTCTCATTACATATCCATACCATCCTAGTATATTGCTTCTTAGCTTTCGTTATTGGAGCTACCTTTGTACTCCCTCTTACAATTTCGTTTTTAATTTTATCTTTTCTTGTCACTCAACTTGTACAATGAAAAATCTACACACAGAATGTAATCTCTGGTCCCGCGCAATATTCATCCTCGTTCCCCGTCTCAGCACCTCTCCTTCGTTCTTTTCTTGTAGAGGCACCTGCAGCCGCCCGCTTGACACCCTCCACCAGATTAATTAAACTCAGACTAGTTTATTGTATTATAACATCGATTCAGAATATAGCATAATGAACAACTTATTTACATAAGCTTCTGAATATATTTTGCTATGTCACGATTACTCAATAAAGTATTTTTTGCTGTAAATCTGATATTTGTACTAAGGAGGGTACGTGTCAATAATATAACATTTGCTATGAATAAAAATTAATTTCATATTCACTGCTTTTAAATATTCTTTATTACAAATTGGGTTTTGTATTAAAAATAAAAAAGATAAATCCAAATATTATAACATTTATAACTAAAATACGATTTCTTACAATATCATCATCATCACCATCAGTTCTTTTTAGTCTCCACTGTACTACCAGACCAACCCTCTCTGTACTACCAGAGCCGTTCTTGGCCAGCGCAGGCAGAGGACTTGGCCTAAATTCTCCACGCTGGCCAGACATATCAGAGAGGTTATTTAGCTTGTATTTCCTAAGTCGTCTTCTACGACATCTACGGGAAGACTTGAAGTGGTCCTGTTCTACTCTGCCACTGCCAAAAATAACACGTCCAATATCGCTGCAGACTTTTTAACGATTGCTGCGGCGCTGTGTGCTTGGATTTAGTATGTATTTGTACACACGACGCCACAGCTGCTGCGGTGCAGCCCCGTGGGTGCGATGAAGACCGCAGACGTGGTGGCGTGACCAAATCCAATATGTGCGGCACTGCGGTGTCGTAGTTTGCTCTCTCTCTGTAAACGGTTTTAGTTTTAGTGTTCATCTATAGTTCGATACAAAATACACTGTTAAAATCTACGTAAAAAAATACAACTACAAAATGCTTAATGAAAACAGCATTACGTATCCACCAAGTTTTTTTGGCAAAGAATGACTGGTAGAGATTGCTGTGCGATAAGTCCGCCTTTGTATCATAATTTTGTCTTTTTTTCTGTTTTTGTATTTATAGAGTAACGACAAGATCTGGTGATGACTGGCGTAACTATATAATCCAACTGGTTTTATGTGGAATAACGGGAACCCATCACTTTACCGCAACTAACTTCAACGATTTTCATTCCTCATAAAACTATTCGCAAATCTTTTAATACAATATTTAACAAATCCTGAAATCTGTTGACATCGAAATTTCATTTACTCGATTATTTGTCATTTACAAACTCAGTCTATCGTTATTTATTTTCATATTTTATCGAAATAACGTAACATCAAAGTTTTGTTACCCATAATTTTGTTTCCGCGTAAGTTTCAGTTTGCAAAATAGTTGAAACATTTGAAACGAGTACTAGAAAACTTCTATCCATTTTCCTAGGTTAGGGAAAACTTATAGGTTAGGCTATGTTAGAACTGCGACTAAAAACTTCTATCCATTTTCCTAGGTCAGGGCAAACCTATAGGTTAGGTTATGTTAGAACTGCGACTAAAAACTTCTATCCATTTTCCTAGGTCAGGGCAAACCTATAGGTTAGGTTATGTTAAAACTGCGACTAAAAACTTCTATCCATTTTCCTAGGTCAGGGCAAACCTATAGGTTAGGTTATGTTAGAACTGCGACTAAAAACTTCTATCCATTTTCCTAGGTCAGGGCAAACCTATAGGTTAGGTTATGTTAAAACTGCGACTAAAAACTTCTATCCATTTTCCTAGGTCAGGGCAAACCTATAGGTTAGGTTATGTTAGAACTGTGACCAACACACGCACGAGCCGAGCGAGCTTAGCGAGCGGGCTGCGGTAGCGGCCGGCGAGTGCTAAGAAACTTCTATTCATTTTCCTAGGTCAGGGCAAACCTATAGGTTAGGTTATGTTAGAACTGCGACTAAAAACTTCTATACATTTTCCTAGGTTAGGGCAAACCTATAGGTTAGGTTATGTTAGAACTGCGACCAACACACGCACGAGCCGAGCGAGCGAAGCGAGCATGCCGCGGCAGTGGCCGGCGAGTGCTAAAAAACTTCTATCCATTTTCCTAGGTTAGGGCAAACCTATAGGTAAGGTTATGTTAGAACTGCAACCAACGCATTAGGACATATGTTAGTTATTATGTGTACCGTTACATATTGAAACATGTTTTTATGAACAGTTTTATCGATAACTTAATACTTTATATGAAATGTTAGTTCGATATACCGTTTTTCTATAAAAGAAAACCATTTCGTAATATATATTTTTTAAATTTTGTCTTTATAATATGAAACTGCGATGATAAACTATTCGTTTTATTAAGAAAAAAATGTATTAAAAATCGTGGAATAGTTTTCTGGAAAATGAAATTCGATGTCAAAAAAATCTGTATTCTAATAGGTGTCTATTAGAATACAGATTTTTTTGACATCGAAACCTTATAAACGGCTGATCCGATTTTCATCAAACATAGCTACGATAGCAAGGAAACTTGCTTTCACTTAAAAAACCGTATCAAAATCGGTCGAGAGTTACAATGCCACAGACAGACAGACATAAGCGTGAAACTTTATTATACGCACCTTTTTCGTCGGAGGTTAAACAGTTTGCCATTGCAATAGATTGAAAATTAAATTGAGAGCTAAAAAGAAGCTGAATCTTTTAACGAAATTGGCAAATTGTCTTTTTCCGAGATTCCTTATTGAGGCACTCTGCAAATGAAAGACAATGTTAACCGATTGGACAGACTTACTTTGAAAGTATTTTGTTTTAACCCGATCAACATGGTTGGTTTAAGGATCCCTTACATACATACATACATACTATGACGTCTTTATCCCTAATGGGGCAGACAGAGCATTTTGGGTCTTGCGGCTCTATGCAGAGCCCAGGGCCGCAAGACCCAAAAGCCTTTTTTAGCGTCATGGTGGGCGAGAAGATGGAAAAGCAATCAATACAGTGATGGGTTGCTAGCCGCATCGCCTGTTAACATGATTTGCATTTTTGCCCATTCCCTCTATCGGCTTTTACAGTGTGTGTCAGATTTTATAGGCTAAATAAAGTTATCTGACATAGCTTGACGACTGCCATACAATGATGACAGCCGGGACCAACAACATATAGGTGTCCAAAACACGGAGGAGCTCGAGAATTTTTTTTGCCACTTGTGGTCACCCATCCAAGTGCGGTCCACGCCCGGTGTCACTTAACTTGTGATAGCGCTAGTAATGCGCACTCCCGCTGGGCCACCGATCTCCAATGATATATAACACTGCAAGATAAATAAATAAATAAATATAAAGGGACAAATTGCACTGATTGAGCTAGCCCTAAAGTAAGTTCGAGACTTGTGTTATGGGATGGGATACTAAGTCAACCATACTATATTTTATGACAAATACATATATAGATATAGAGTCGTATCGAACCAAAGCCCAGCCAACTTCAGTTTTATAACCAAAATAAAAAATTATGTTAATCATACCCCGAATAGATTACTCCAAATTTACTTGACCTAACAATCTTCTTATTAAAAACTCCGAAATATTCCTCGAGCAAACCAAACTCGACGAATTTTTCGAGCTTCCAAAATTGAAATTGTTTGACTTTGAACGATACCCCATTATCACTTAAACTGCTGACATTCGGAAGTTTGCAATAATATTATGCGTACTGTACATTACAATCGCAAACAAAATTAAACTTAACGCATTGGTAATAAAGTTATTTTTGAATCTGGCAAACTTTGAATGTGTTTTCGCCGTATTATCTCAGCAAAATTGTTATTTCTAATCCTGACGTGTTTGCCAAGCGATTATAAACTTTATTGTCAGGTTGTTAAAGTTAAAATCTTGATTGAGGTTAAGAAAAAAGCATGGTGCGCATTGAATAAGACATGAGAAAATCGAGAATTTTTCGGTATAGTTAATAAAAAGGAAAATCGGAAATCGGGGATTTTACTCCTCACTTTTACTAAAGTTGGCATATTTTATCATCATCATCATCACCGTCACGTTTTCTTGGTCTTCACTGCAAGAGCACGACTCTCACTGTACTACCAGAGCCATACTTGGCCAGAGCAGCCAGAGAACTTCAGCTTACCCTCTCCACGCTGGCCAGATTAGTCGGAGAGGTCTCATTGATGTTTATAAGCTTTGTTTAGCTTGTATTCCCTAAGTAGCCTTCTACGACATCCACGGGAGGACTTGGAGTGGCCCTATTCTACTCTGCTGTGAACACACGGCACAAAGTCACGTCTTTATTCGAGTCAAAGCAGACAGAGTACAGAAGCGCAAGCTTCTCAAATTCTCTCTATAAAAAAACCGGGCCGTTGTCTGTGGGCCGTGTTACTCAATATATTAATTCTCCCATCTCTCCCGCTCTTTCATCGAAGCGCGTTGGTGGTTAGTGTAGGTACTGATAACTAATTGGTAATTTTTTGTAAAAATGAGGTTAGGTTAGGTTAGGCAACCCTCCCCCCCGATGTGTTACCCATCTTGTCGCGATGGGGGGGGCCAGTACCTGCGGTTGCCTCGGCCGCAGGGAAGCTAAGAGGAACCCATTGCCCGGGTTGAGGCTTAGGCCTCCCCGGGCCCGGCGGAGGCCATTCCTGGCTGTGAGGGAAGGGGGTGACGACGAACCCATCACAGCTGTGGTAGGGGTCGCGGGGGAAGAGGAGTGTTGGAGTGTCGTTGCCGCTCGCCCTATCCTCCGCGACCAAGCGCGGCCGTGGCGCTTGGCACGCGGCATCGGTGGGGCCGCAGGGGAAGAGGAGTGTCGGTGTTACGTTGCCACTCTCCCTATCCCCTGCGGCCGGCTGTGTGGGCCCCGGTCGCCGTCAGGTTGACTGGGGCAGGGCCTGCTTCAGCAGGCCCCAAATTATGAGGGCTGGATTCCATCGTCCAACTGACAGCCCTCCGGAGTGGAAGGCAGGCGCGTATGCGTGTCAGCGCGCCTGTCCTTGGGCCAAGAGGCTAAGGCGGCGGTTGCTCCGGTCCCTTTGATTCAGCAGAGGGTGCCGTGAGGCCGGCCGCGCCGGGGCTGTGAAGCATGAAGAAGCACACGGTCCCGGCCGATAGCGGCTGAGAGGTGACACCGCGGAGTTTTTGATGGTAACACCACATAAACCTTACCGGTTTCCGGTAAACGGTAAGGTATCCGAATGGATTTTCTCCGCGTCACAAAAAATAAATAAAAGGTACTGATAACTACTATTTAGGTGGTTAATGGTCCATAGGCAACGTTTTGTAATAAATAATATTACCTAGTCAAGCTAAAATCCGGTATTTTACTCAATTATTTTCATTATTCGTATCAATAAGTAACTATAACCCGAAATCAAAAACAAAATTAATTTTATCTGCCCAACAATAAGTAAGTTATTTGCTTTTATTTGACGACCTCCGTGGCGTAGTGGTCACCATGCTAGTCCGCCACCCAGAAGTCCCGGGTTCGATCCCCGCTCAGGGCAAGGGAAAATGGCGTTTTTCAAATTGTCCTGGGTCTTGGATGTTTATCTTTATATGTATTTGTTATAAGATATAGTATCGTTGAGTTAGTATCCCATGACACAAATTTCGAACTTACTTTGGGGCTATATCAATCAGTGTAATTTGTCCCTATATATATTTTATTTATATTTATTTATTTCGTATCTAATGGAAGGGGAAAGTGTCAAGTCAAACAGAAAAAGATGCACATACAGCGCTCTTGACGTCACTGCTATTAGGTTTCGCGCGTACGAAAGAGTTAGTGAGATGTGCCCGCTACCCTACTACATTTGAATTTCTAATTACTATTTCAATAATTAACAAATAATGCTATTTCCAAAATATATTTCTATACAGTTTTATTTTTGTTTCGTATATATTAAGTATACTAACTGCCTCCGTGGTGTAATGGTTAGAGCGTTCGCCTCACACCCGGAGGTCGCGGGTTCGATTCCCGGCGGGGGCAACGACTTTGTGTTGTTGTCCTAGTTTGGTTAGGACATTGTAGGCTGATGATTGTCCGATAATTAAGATGATCCGTGCTTCGGAGGGCACGTTAAGCCGTCGGCCCCGATCACTGTCTTTGACATTGGTCGTTACCTAAAAAACCATGTCAGAGGCCTTTAAGGCGGTTTAAAAAAACTCTGACACTAGTGTTAGTCACTAACACACACGATTAGAAGAAGTGTATCCAAAGGCAAATGATTTATCGGACAAAAAATTTCGTGCCTGTTTCGGGATGGCCTTAGAGAATCTAAATAGTCTTTTTGTAATTTCAGTAAGAAAATGCACTGTCGGATAAATCTGACACTAGCGGTGAAAAGGTTAACCAAAAACATACACAGTAAAATAGATTATACTTACGTATGGTCACAGAATACATTACAGAAGATTCACCCCGAAAAATCAACTCTCGCTACGACACAATTAAGTTCAATTCAGATCGCAAAACGCTAATAACCTACAGTTATATTCACCTAGACGTTCCAGCTCTTTCCGTCTCTTTCTATCGCGTAACGCTTACCTTTTCTGCCGCACTGATTAGCCACGCTGGCGTGGCCGCCGTACGTACTTTTTTGGACTTGCGTTTTTAATACCTAGCGCGGAGTGAGACAGGCCTGGTAATCCTGGTATGGTATAATAATGAATGTTTGTCTTCTCTTTATCTCAAGTTTTTTTGAACTTGCCGACGAAAAGAGGGATGTTAGGAATAATTTGGATGCGTCTGTGGCAGCGTAGCGCCCTAAACGAATGGGCTGATTTTGATGCGATTTTTCGTTTGAATACTGACTTGATCAAGATGGTGCCTAGCTGTTTGTTGGAAATCGTTTCAGCGGTTTAAGTTTCCGAAAACACTAAGTCGGAGGTTTTTTAATTTACCTGTAAAATAAACTTGTTATTTATGTTTTTTTAGTTTTATTCAGTAATGTATCTCCTTAATTTTAATTTTTTTTTTCGCTTGAAGAGAACTAGATACAACACAATCACCAAACGTAACGTAAAAACAACAAGTAACGCGTGTTTCGTAACGAAGTTGACTCAGTAGCGTCGGCAACGGACAGGAAGACAAACAGCCCTTTGTCAATACTAGAGAATAGTCGGCGATGGTGTTTTTGCTTGATCAGTTGCGAAAACAATCGACATCGAGGACTTCTTAGAAATTTGCCTGTTTATTCTGGACTTTTATATGACAGGACGTGTTTTAGGTGATATAACTGAAGAGAGAATGATGAAACTATGTACTGTTTCCTACTTCTTTGTCCCAATTTAGGAATAGGGATAGTAGGTAACGGTTGGTGGTGTTTTTGCTTGATCAGTTGTGAAAACAATCGACATCGAGGACTTCTTAGTAATTTGCCTGTTTATTTTGGACGTTTCCACTCCACGGCCTTTTTTTGGAGTGGAATCCCCAAGGAAAGCATAAAGTCTGTCGTCCCAAACAGACCTGACGAAGTACCGTGATCGATGAAATTAAGAAAATCGGCAACACCTGGAGTGAAGTTAAGCGCGTAGCTCAAGACGAGTAATTCAGTAATTCGTCCCATGTACCTACGGCCCATTTGGGACGAAACGCAGAAAATCAAAATTAATTAAAATTTCATTCTGCAATTCGTCCCATGTTTAAAAATGTAACAATTCTAACGAAATATACATTTATCTTAATTCTTGTCTCTCTGACTGTACCAAGCGTTAATAGGGTTTAAATTTCCATACAAAAAAAGAATGGGACGAATTGCAGAATGAAATTTTGATTAATTTTGATTTTCTGCGTTTCGTCCCAAATGGGCCGAAGGTACATGGGACGAATTACTGAATTACTCCTCAAGACAGATCGAGATGGAGAGTCTTTGTGGAAGCTCTCTGCCCCAGATAGGGGACATAGGACCACAAGTCAAGTAAATCATTTTGGAGTCCAAAATTTGGACGACAGGACGTATTTTAGGTAATATAATTATTGAAGAAAGAATTATGTAACTACTATTTCCATACTTTTTTTGTCCCTATTTAGGAAAAAGTAGGAACAGTTGATGGTGGTGTTTTTTCTGGATCAATTGCAGAAAAAATCGAAATCGAGGACTTTTTAGAAATTTGCCTGTTTTTTGTGGACTTTTATACGTATTTTAGATAATAGTACCTGGGTGACCGAGCTTTGCTCGGTTACATGTCAAACATTAACTAAATTTTTTTAAACTTGTCTAAAAACAATGCAAAATAAAAAATTATATATAAACTTAAACATAAAAAAAACAAAAGTAAGTCACCGAGTGGGATTCGAACCCGTAACACTCTTTCTAGCGGTCGGTATCCTTAACCGCTGAGCTAAAAATAAGGCGGTCGGCGCGACGAAATTAGCGACCATATTCTGCGTGGAAATAAAAACGCATAAAAACTCGAAAACACGCGTTTTCCCAAACATAAAACTAATCTAGATCGATTGTTTACCCCCGAAAACCCCCATATACAAATTTTCAGCACAATCGTTAGAGCCGTTTTCGAGATCACAAAAATTTATAAATATATATATATATATATATATTTATACAAGAATTGCTCGTTTAAAGGTATAAGATATATTACTGAAGGAAAAATGATGAAACTACTATTTACGTACTTTTTTGTCCCAATTTAGGAATAAGTAGGGATAGGGATGATAGGGAACAGTTGGTGGTGGTGATTTTTTCTGGATCAATTGCAAAAAATATCGAAATCGAGGACTTCTTAGAAATTTGCCTGTTTATTCTGGACTTATATATGACAGGACGTATTTTAGGTAGTATTACTGAAGAAAGAATGATCAAACTACTGTCTCCGTACTTTGTTGTACCACTTTACGGATAAGTTGGTGATGAAGGGAGCAGTTGGTGATGGTGTTTCTGCTTGATCAGTTGTCAAAAACCATCGACATCGAGGAATTTTTAGAAATTTGCCCGTTTATTCTGGACTTTTATATGACAGTGAGTATTTTATTTCTTTTTCTCGTATTTAAGGTTTCTTTATCGTCATTTGTCCCACGGTAATTAAATGTGGAGATGAATACAATATGCGTTGTCACTTTTTATTCCCTAATGGGGTGGATTGGACAGGATTTTACGGCCGTCAAAACAAAAGGACTGTCCTACTGACCGTCGAATGTCAAAAAGTCGATGAACTGAATCCAGAAAGTACAAGAAATGTTTTACCTACGTGACATAGAAAGTATGCTATAACGAATTACTCAATATCATATGTTTCTTATTGCGATGTACGTTACTTCTACAGATTATTTATATCACGAATTACTTCTTACTCAATATCATATGTTTTTTGTTGCAATTTACGGTTAGTCCAAAAGTCACTGTTAGTGAGAATCTTGGTATAGTGGAGTTGGAAAAAGGGAATTAAACTAGAGAACATAGAAACAAGAAATATTACATACTAGCCGAAGCCCGCGACTTCGTTCGCGTGGACTTTATGTCTCTGGAAAATGCTCATCAGGCTGAACAACTTTTACTAAGGCGGCATTTTTATATCTCTTATAGTTTACCTGGACCATTATGGTTCTGCATCAGGCGTTCCATTTTCCAAAATCATTTATACCCTATATGTTGCCCAGGCTTAATAGATATATAACAAAAAAAGTTTCATTCGAATCCGTCCAGTATTTCCGGAGATTAGCGTGTACAAACAGACAAACAGACAAACAGACAAACAGACAAACAGACATACAGACAAACAGACAAACAGACAGACATTTTTTTTTAAATTCTTACTCTATTACTACGTCTCCATCGCCCCCAATATTTTTTTTGGAAATATATTTAATGTACAGACACACTATTTTTACTGTTTTATTATATGTATAGATTAACATGATTTAAGTAGATGTGAGAAGCAGCTGGTACCTGCAGAAAAAAGATAAAGTAGGTATAAATGGGACAAATTACTACACATACACGGTGATGATTTATAGGTTTTAGAGCCGAAGGCCACTTCATACGGATCGTTAGTAAGACCTCACTAACTAGTCAAAATAAAAATTCAAAAACAAAAAATGTTGTCCTAAACTCGAAAGTAAAATCCTAAGTTCAAATAGTACTAGGGCTGGCCGGCCGGTGTTCATCCGAGGCACGGTAAAGATATCATACAGTAGACCAACTCGGCGCTGTCCTTGAAAAACATACCTACGCCACGCGTGTGTTAGAAAATGAAATACCAGGGTGAGGGAGAAAAACATAATTTATTTCAATAAATAATATATTCTCTCAAAACAACTTTTCAAAGCAAAGCTAAAACTACCAGGGTTTCGTAATCGGCCACTAGTTTTCCGAGAAGACAGACCCCGAAAGAAACTCGTCAGTATAGGCCGCCTACTAGCCTGAAGGGCTTTAGTCTACATTTCATATTTTCACATTTCCACTATGTGACTAGTACAATTACAAATAAAGTACATTAATAATATCACAAGTATCACAACTTATTCCAATCTTGAGAAACCACTATTGCATCATATTATCTAGGGCTAGAATAACTATCATTACACCTGTACTTATCAAAGATACTGGTTATTCTATAACGGTTCTTCACAAAAGAATACTGGCAAAAGCGGTTTCACAAACATATCAGGAATATCTATTTTAATACCGCTTAATTATTATCACAATTAAAAAGAAACATAGTAACAGAATGAAACTTACATTACTCAGCAGCATAATCAAAAGAGACTCACAAACTGAGAAACACTGAATTTATAACCTAGCCCCGCCATCTTGGCGCCCCACTAGCTTTACAACGTCATATTAGATCAATCGCTTAAAAGTCATGTAATCATCTTATATTATTACTAATCGTTAATTACTTTAAAATCACAATCATTTTATATATTTAAACCAAGCCTTATTTTTAAGAACAATCGAACTGTTTTGTAACACCAAATTATCATCTTATTATAAAACAACAATCAAATCGTAAACAAGTAATGTTTGTAAAAATACTTTTAAGTTACAGTTAAATGTGTCTGTAAATACACAATGGAATTTAAGATCAATATATGTACATATACTTTAGGTACATATATAAGTTTTATATAAATAGTTATCACGGCCAGACTGACTGTACTTCGTTCCCGAAGTACAAACCTTATAACATTTTTGAAACTTATTAATACGTGAAATAATAATTGTCTCTATTTGTTACATAATTACTACTTATTGCTTAATTATTACTACCCGCCTTCTTTTTACTTATTATTTTTACAATAAATCGGCAAGTCAGTAGAAACACTTGTTACCGTTCTACCTCTCCCATTAGGTGAATTGGCTAGCAATATTCTATCATATTAATGTTCCACTTTCACATTAGCAGGTCAATCTATCAATATCAATTCAATTATGTAGTTTTATAACATACGATTAATTTTACAGTATTTGTTTTCAGAATCTTCACAGCACTACTTAACAAAAATAAAGACTAAATAAATATATGTACATTTAAATGAAGTGTTCACATATGTAAAAACTCATCAAGAATTACGTATAGAGTATAGATAAGCATCTACCCAAAAATAAATAATTTTTCATTACATGTATTTCCTAATATGTACGTGTATGTTAAAGTTAATTTCAACAAAAATGTTTTGCTTTTCTATATTTGAGATTTAACGAATTAAAACTGACAAAGCTGTTACATCGCATCGACAATAAATCTGATTAATAACCGAATCAAATTATTTTCTCAACATTAAATACAGCTTCCATCAAAAAAAATTACAAAATACGTATTTCCCATGAGAACTTATAATTACAGTTATATATATTATACTTTACAGTTAAATGTTACAGTTTTATTGGTTACGTTTTGTCAAGACCATATTTCACTAGTATTTTGTATTTCAATATACGTTACAGTTATGTTGTTTACAGTTATGCTATAATATTTTGTTTTCAGTTTCGCCTCACAATCGGGTTACAGCGGTGCCTTTTACAGTAGGCAGTAGAGCTAAACCTCATAATATCATTTAATTACAGTCAGTATTGCTTCTGCCTTGCTTTACATATCAAAAGGCTTAAGCAAGTATGTAAAACAAATATAAAACTTATATATACATTGGTAACCATAGTAATTTTATTTATTTTATTTAATACAATTGTTCCATAGCACAAAATACTTTGATAAATGTCAGACTTAATGCATTATTTCCTCTTAGTCAACCAAAGTAGTAGAGTAGAGAAAATATTCATAATTATAACTTTATGTAACGTGCTATTTTACAGTGCAGCAAGTAAAGATAAATTTAATTTAATCCCACATTAATTCTATCGCAATGGGATCAATCCGGTTTCAGTTTAAGTACCAAACATTGTAAACAAATATAAAACACGTGTAATGTAACTCATACAATGTGATCTTTTAGAAGGTAAAATGTTTAAAAAGAATAAATAAATTGTAATTTTTTTTTAGTTGCAAGTTATTTCAAGTTCCAGGTATGATTCAATGATTCAATTCTGTTATTTCGTAATAGAATGTTTGTGTCAATAATATGAATAAGAGTTGTTTTCTACGCCTCGGCCAATCTGATTTTATAAAGTTATGTAAAGATTTACTATTCCAAACAATATAGGGGATCCCTTTCGTAGACATAATGTATTTATTACTAAAATATTTTGGCACAACGAATTTGGCATAATATTACTAGGTCATAATTGATTTTGTATTGTATTGTATTGTAAATTCTTTATTGTACATAAATTGACAATTTAAACATAAATGAAACACAACATTATTTTTAGCAGGATATGTACTATTGTATAATTATATTTATAGATCGTTTTAATTTGCATAATGTGTTTAGGTAATTTCGCCCAAAGGATTTCAATTGCAGTGCAGAGATAGTGTATAGTCGCATAATAGTATATTATAAACAAAGAAAAGTCAGAAAAAACTTGCTATCAGAAAAGAAGGTGAGGTTAGATCTGTGTGACCACACCAGAGAACGAATCGCTATCAGAAACGAGCTTGTTTAATTAGCACCCTTATTAAATAATACATTGATCTATTTTCTTATTGTTATTATTGACTATATTAATTATCGTTTTATACTATGATGCCTTTATAAAGTTATGATATTAGATATGATTATGTTGATTTTATTTAAGATTAAGACAATTATGCTAAATTTGTTATGGATGAAAAAAAAAAACTATGCGTAAATATCATTAAAATTACCATATACTAACATTTTATGCTTATTTTTTTTATGCAAATGGATAGTAAACTACAATATAGGCCAATGTTAATCAAATATAACGTAAAATAGTTATACATCTTTACTTCGTTATCCTCTGTATTCAGATTGTAACTGTTAAAATTCTCTAAAAAAACAAAAAGGAATTATATTTTAAGTGACAATGACAAGGTATGCATTTTTTTTTATTTCATTAAAAATTAATGTCCCTGCAAAATTTTTTGAAAAGTTTTTATTTTATGTTTGATGGAATCAACAGCAGTCTGTTGCTCGGTTCGAAAAACTAGTACTTAAATATGAAAATTTCAAGTTTCATATTTTCTAAAAACTATCCAACTTTTTTTTTTGAATTTACTTTTATTATGAATACACATGTAAAAATACAATTAGAACATTTTTGAATTGTTCACTAAATTCAATATTTCTACATCAAAATTAAACTTAAAGAAACGTGATTAAATCTTCCGTTTTAAAGAAAATCTTATATAAATGATTGTGTTTATTATTTTGTACAGTTTCAATTATAATGGCCTCAAAAACATATGCCTAATTTACTTTTAGATTTGAACTTTTAAATAATTAGTCTTTTTTTTATTCTTTTTTTGTGTATCAGGCATTATCTTTATTTACTTACGTGGACAAAAATTACAAATAAAAGCAAATTTCATTCATTCGTTTGCTATTCTTACTCATCACCCAAAAAATAAAAGTTTTTCTCGTTAACAGTACAAATCAATTATGAAAATCACCTAATTTAATACACCAATACAGATACACTGTCAACCAATGGTAAACATATGGATATATATCACAACGTATTGATAGTGGTAGCCAATACCTAAGTAGAGACGAATATCAAGCCTTAACATAATTTAGGTTTATATCGTCGATTTTTTATCGATTTCTTTTTATTAACCAAAATTCTTATCTGTTTTTATCTTTTTGTAACCATAAATAAACACTGATTTTTTTTTTATCGTAGCTTATAACCCAAGTAACGAACAGAAATTATATAAAGGTATCTATGTTATGATATATACGTTTAGCTTGCTACTGTACAGCTAAAATTTCAATTTAAATTCGAGACAAAATCAAAAAGTGATCATTTAATTTGTTCGATAGTATGGTATTTAGAGAAGAAAAATAAAACCATATGTATTTGCAAGAACGAAACATGCAGAACGAAAATGGGGTAAAAAATTTTTTTCTCTTTTTAGCGAATATACTTTTAGTGATTATAGCTTTTCAAGATAAAAAATTATTTATATTTCTTTAAAAATAAAAATTACTTAAGTCTCTTTTCCATTACTTTAACCTTTCAATAACACTTACGTTATACAGACTTATTAATAACAGAGCCTCAAAGGCTTTACCTTTTATAACTTTCGAAGCACCTTGAACATTAATCCATACGATTTTATTTCTGAGGACGCTGCATGTAGTGGCCAGCTGGTAATTTTTTTTTGGTTCTGGATCGGACTTGAAGAGCTGCACTTCATGCTGCCACGTGGACGTTGCGTCATCTCGTACCATGTCGTCTTGGTCGTAGGCAGAGCGTTTCCATCACGATTCACATGAAAAAACAAAAAAAAAGTATTAGTAATTATTCATGGAACCGTGGTATCCCACTTCTGATGTTAGAAAATGGAATACCAGGGTGAGGGAGAAAAACATAATTTATTTCAATAAATAATATATTCTCTCAAAACAACTTTTCAAAGCAAAGCTAAAACTACCAGGGTTTCGTAATCGGCCACTAGTTTTCCGAGAAGACAGACCCCGAAAGAAACTCGTCAGTATAGGCCGCCTACTAGCCTGAAGGGCTTTAGTCTACATTTCATATTTTCACATTTCCACTATGTGACTAGTACAATTACAAATAAAGTACATTAATAATATCACAAGTATCACAACTTATTCCAATCTTGAGAAACCACTATTGCATCATATTATCTAGGGCTAGAATAACTATCATTACACCTGTACTTATCAAAGATACTGGTTATTCTATAACGGTTCTTCACAAAAGAATACTGGCAAAAGCGGTTTCACAAACATATCAGGAATATCTATTTTAATACCGCTTAATTATTATCACAATTAAAAAGAAACATAGTAACAGAATGAAACTTACATTACTCAGCAGCATAATCAAAAGAGACTCACAAACTGAGAAACACTGAATTTATAACCTAGCCCCGCCATCTTGGCGCCCCACTAGCTTTACAACGTCATATTAGATCAATCGCTTAAAAGTCATGTAATCATCTTATATTATTACTAATCGTTAATTACTTTAAAATCACAATCATTTTATATATTTAAACCAAGCCTTATTTTTAAGAACAATCGAACTGTTTTGTAACACCAAATTATCATCTTATTATAAAACAACAATCAAATCGTAAACAAGTAATGTTTGTAAAAATACTTTTAAGTTACAGTTAAATGTGTCTGTAAATACACAATGGAATTTAAGATCAATATATGTACATATACTTTAGGTACATATATAAGTTTTATATAAATAGTTATCACGTGCGCTAGGGCTGCCCCGTATTTTAATTTCATCTACCTACTTAAGTGCCTAGTTTTGTAATTGTAAGGTGAATGAAAAAGGAAGCGTGTTATTTTTTATTATTATTAGCACATTTAATAAACATATATTGCATATTTCAATAATAGGTTTATGTAAGTAGCTAAGTTCCCACATTAGTAAGTAGACATGTAGCCTAGGAAACCACTACCTACTTACCTACTAGTTTTTTTTATCGCAAGCGTAGGTAAAATAGCTCACTCGTGGTCGTGGGTTAAGTCTGTCTTCAATTCAACCCTATCACTTATTTATTTTTAATCCAGGTAATTTACTCAGTAGAGAAACTGAAATGCTAACCTATTAAAAAATTAATAAACGACGTACTACCTAGTAGGTACTCATATAAAAACTACTTTACTGACGAGTTCAAACAACCAAAAACAGCATAATATTGTCTGTGTTTTGCCATATTATTATCCCACAAGAAAAAGAATAATATACCTTCTTAATAAGTGTTCACAAATAGCACGCTGCTTACAACAAAACACCGTTCGCCACTGCGGCGCAATCCCGACTGTTTGTATACCGAGTCACGGAACAAGTGTATACCGACCTTCGAGGCGCGTAGGTATAACTTGCGTTCCGACCGTTTGTATGAAGATACAATACTGTCTGTACTGTGTCCGAGGTCACGTTTAAGACGGGCGTAACTATGTGGTCTTGATCTAAAATAATTTTCGCAACTTTTTCATACACAAATTTGAATTACGTTTATGGATAAAGGATTTTTTTACTTTACGAGATTAATTTTCCAAAACGAATGAAAAAACAGCGTGTATGCGTCATGTAGGTACAGATAAAGAAAAGAAATTAACATTACTTAAAATTAGTAAGTGCTCAGGGCTCGACTACTATGTCATAGGTCACTGTTACCAGTCCGGATGTTGTGGGCACATCCGTTCCGGGAGCCACAATATTATCCCGGCAAATTACCCACTTAATTATGGTAAACCTTTGTTCTGCCTGATAGATATTACTACCTATGCCATAAGACGTGCCTACTATATTATTTTCAGTGTAGTCTAAGTATTTTGAGTGGAAGAAGATTGGAGAAATCTTTGCTATTGCCCACTTAATTATGGTTAACTTTTGTTCTGCCTGATAGATATTACTACCTATGCCATAAGACATGCCTACTAAATTATTTTCAGTGTATTTCAAGTGGAAGAAGATTGGAGAGTGAGAACAATAGAACAAAACAGGTCAGTAAAAAAGTATTTTAAAATTATGGCCTCTTTTTGCAATTTTAGACCTTTTTTGACTTCTAGTAATAAAGATAAAAACAGCTCAGTAAGTGAAACGTCTCCGTTTTACCACCAGCAAAATTCATTTCCGTACATGTCACATTTCTCAACTAATTCTCGAGAAATTCTGTAGTAGGTAATGATATAGATATTTTTGTCGATTAAATTTTTCGTTTGTTTCAAGATGGCAGGAATATGGCGTTAAAACCATAAAAAATATTTTAGCTATTTCGAAAAAAGTTTCAGACCTTTTTGCAACCCTTATAAAAACGCAACTTTATTGCCCGAACAACTTTTTTATCCGATAAACTTTAAATGGTGTGTGATGCAAAGACAGACTAGTTAGGCTTACAGCTCACATTAATATCAGCAAATATTATAGCTTCTTTGTAAACATTTTTGAAGTGAAAACTTCTTTAGCGGCGTTGTGCACTTTTTTTGGAATGGGTAAAAAATGTTAAACTCGATGGAGAGTAGACAGCTGGCGCTCTCTTTCTACGGCGCGGCGAAAATGTATGCCTGCGCCTGCTGTTTCGTATATAAAAAATGCACAACGTTAATATTCAAGTTTTCACTTCTGCCGGCACTCCCAGAGTGCAACCCGTCTTTTTTTTATTGGAACGAAGTTCCTTATCGCGCGTTGCCAAAGGAGGCTAGACGGAAAAAATTAAGACCAAAAGTTGTAACGACACTTTTTGCTATAGTTGTAAGCCGCGCGGCGTGCGCGTGTTTCTCTGTCTGTCTCTCTCTCTCCTAATTAATCGAAAGGAACTTCGTTCCATCCAGGTGTCCCTTGACACCTCTCAAGTTTTTTATTTATTTATTTAACTTCATTACAATGTAAACGGCGCACTTAAGGCCAGGGGCCTCTTCTACCTGTGAAGCTGAGAAAGTAATATTTTGGGTTATCTAAGTGCAAAAATAACCAATAAACAAGTAAATAAGCTCGAGACTTCCAACTTATCTTAACCTCTTTCCTCGTTTCCATACATTTCCACCGGGAACCGTTTTCGTTTATGAGAAAAACCAATAACCCGACTCAAGATACACCTAAGCGGTTATTTCATTTCCTATAGGTGAGGCTTGTGCCGAAATATTCGTGGAAAGGAACGATTGTCTTTGACGAAAATTGAATTGTTTTCATAAAGGAAGCTATATTATTGGACGAGTGGGTTGTTGTTGGAAATTGAGATGCTTTTTGTTTATTTTTAAGTTTTTGGACGTAGGTACAACATTTGTGTCTGTACCTATCGTTCTACAGGGTCTAACAAAATGCACTGAAACTAATTTTAGGTTGAATTCATTCCACTGAACTAAACAACATTCCTCAAGCAACAAATATCTACTTATTTAATTTATTCAGACTACATGGTCCAATTTATGTTAGTAACAATTTTTCTTAAAACTATGTTAGGAATGTTTTGATCTCGAAATATAAAAAATATTTTTGGTTGACCCATAAAAATTGACAGATCAGCTGATCTATGTTAGTAGAAAGCAATTTTTGGAACGAAGTTCCTTATCGCGCTTTGCGAAAGGGGGCTAGACGGAAAAAATTAAGACCAAAAGTTGTAACGACACTTTTTGCTATAGTTGTAAGCCGTGCGGCGTGCGCGTGTTTCTCTGTCTGTCTCTCTCTCTCTCTCTCTCTCTCTCTTAATTAATCGAAAGGAATTTCGTTCCATCCGGGTGTCCCTTAACACGGGTGTCTATTAGAATACAGATTTTTTTGACATCGAATTTCATTTCCCAGATAACTATTCCACGATTTTTAATACATTTTTTTCTTAATAAAACGAATAGTTTATCATCGCAGTTTCATATTATAATAACAACATTTTAGAAAAAAAATATTTAAAATGGTTTTCTTATATAGAAAAACGGTATATCAAACTAACATTTCATATAAAATATTAAGTTATCGATAAAACTGTTCATAAAAACATGTTTCAATATGTAACGGTACACTACACATAATAATTCGCTTCGCTCGCTCGGCTCGTGCGTGTGTTGGTCGCAGTTCTTACATAACCTAACCTACAGGATTGCCCTAACCTAGGAAAATGGATAGAAGTGACTTAGTTGGTCGCAGTTCTAACATAACCTAACCTATAGGATTGCCCTAACCTAGGAAAAGGGATAGAAGTGTCTTAGCATTCGCCGGCCGCTACCGCGGTACGCTCGCTTCGCTCGCTCGGCTCGTGCGTGTGTTGGTCGCAGTTCTAACATAACCTAACCTTGAAAATTGCCCTAACCTAGAAAAATGGATAGAAGTTTCCTAGCACTCGTTTCAAATGTTTCAACTATTTTGCAAACTGAAACTTACGTGGAAACAAAATTATGGGTAACAAAACTTTGATGTTACGTTATTTCGATAAAATACATAAAATATGAAAAGAAATAACGATAGACTGAGTTTGTCTATAACGAATAATCGAGTTAATGAAATTTCGATGTCAACAGATTTTGGGATTTGTTCAATATTGTATTAAAAGATTTGCGAATAGTTTTATGGGGAATGAAAATCGTTGAAGTTAATTGCGAGAATGTGATGGGTTCCCCCTTAACACCTCTCAAGGTTTTTTTTCATATCGATCTACGTTCAGTATCGATCAATACATTTCAATGTTTATTTATTTATTCAACTTTATTGAAAATGTAATAGGTGGACATTCCAGTCAACCCACTGATGCTGTCGAAAATACAAGACGTTAGAAATAGATGCAAAATATATTATTTGCCATTTACTTAATCATACTAATTATAACATTATGTATATCAATATACAATTAATAAACATACGAAAACATTCAAAATATACACCGTTGAAGGGACATACCCGTAATAAATCGAACCACTAGCCTATAATAAATCACTATATTATAATGATAATAAAATACCTGTCAAAAAAACAAAAAAACTTGAGAGGTGTCAAGGGATACCCGGATGGAACGAAGTTCGAGAGAGAGAGAGACAGACAGAGAATCACGCGCACGTCGCGCGGCTTGCAACTATAGCAAAAAGTGTCGTTACAACTTTTGGTCTTAATTTTTTCCGTCTAGCCTCCTTTCGCAACGCGCGTTAGGGAACTTCGTTCCAAAAACATCGACATTCTGCAGGCGGCTGCACACTATTCTATGAGAATGTATTTTTTTTTAGTTTTCGACTGCTATTTTAATTTCATTACACTATAGTGGTCTAGTATAGCCCGTGGTTCGATTTATTATGAGTATGTCCTTTTACAGGTAAAGGTTATAATATGTATATCCTTACTAATATTATAAATGCGAAAGTGAGTTTGTATGTTTCAGTGGCGGAGTCTCCTTAGAAGCCGATTCCCATCGAGTTCCCTAGGGCTTCTAACATATATGCATTTATTACTAATAACAATTATAACCTTCGTATATCGGCGCACTTACTATTTTCATAAGCCGTAAACTAGTAGTATGACTGGATTGCACGCACCCACATATTCAAAATACGAAAATTCCCTCTGGTTATTGAAATACTCTCACAATGATAAATGCATAAACACGCTCAGATACATATTATTCACACTAAGTTAATAAAAATAAGCCGGACATGGAAAGACTTATTGTATAGCTGTACTAGTCCAAATTCTCACCCAACGCCACTGTTATGTTTGTTTGTAAGCACTTTATGCTTTAATCACTGGTACCCAGAGAAGGACATAGAATGGTTTTTATCCCGAAATTCCCACGGGGAGCGAAGCCCACGGGCACAGCTAGTAATTAATAATTCTAAGTGACATTGTAATACGTATCATGGTTTGAATAATCACAACTCGTGCGTGGTTTATCAAGTAGAAATCAGAAAATATTCTAGTTCTGTGCAAGTAAAATGAGTATTATATAAGAGCATTTCTTTACACCTTTCTCCGATGTCGGTGCAATCTAATTATATGAACCGAGTCGCTTGTGGGCGCAATCTCTTCGCTGGAGATGTGTGAATCTGTTTATTTAGATATGGCACATACATATACAAGCTGAACCTAAAGCTAAATAAAAAACTTGAGAGGTTTCAAGGGACACCCGGTTGGAACGAAGTTCGAGAGATACAGAGACAGACAGAGAAACACGCGCACGCCACACGGTTTCCATATATAGCAAAAAGTGTCGTTACAACTTTTGGTCTTAATTTTTTCCGTCTAGCCTCCTTTCGCAACGCGCGATAAGGAAGTTCGTTCCAAAAAAGTACATGCCAAATCCTCTGACCGCTTTGGCCAAGTATGGCTCTGGTAATACAGAGAGGGTCGTGTTCCTGCAACTTAGACAAAAAGACCTAATGATAATGATGATGATATTGTCAGATAAACGAAGCATATAAACATCAATAGGACCTCTCCAACACGTCTGGTTAGTGTGGAGAGTGTAGCCCAAATCCTCTAGCTGCTATGGCTAAGTATGGCTCTATTAGTACAGAGAGGATCGTGCTCCTGCAGTGGAGACTAAAAAGACCTGATGATGATGATGATTTAAAAGTTAAATGACGTATAAAAATAAACGACTGCTTATTCCCTCAGCTTGCGGCGCGGCGCCTAGTTCCTTTTCTCCAGCCTATATTTTGCTTTCTTACTAGGTTGCTTGTGCGTCACGTAAGGGTTGAGGTACACCTGCCAGCACGAATCAGCACTTTCGCATGCTGCTATCCTTATCTGTCGCTTAAACCTGTCATTAGTTAGGGCGAGAGAGAGCGACGGCACGCTATACTTACCGGCCGTGTTATAGCGTTCGCTCGCTCTTCCACGCTTGGCTAACGACGATTCTGAGCGACAGAAAAGGATAACAGAATACGAAAGTGTTGTGCTCTATTGTACAGTGTTCTCCAAACTGTAAAAGTAACCTGTATGTAAAAAAAAGGAATAGACTTTATTTGTAATCAAGTTCATACTTTTTATTAAATATCCCGGCCATGACTTGATTAAATACAGATACAGATCTGCTCTTGTGCTGCAGTGCTGGAGGCCAAGACTCACTTTGGGTCGCTCAGCCAGAATAAATAAATAAATGAATATAAATAATTATATATATAGGGACAAATTACACTGATTGGGCTAGCCCCAAAGTAAGTTCAAGACTTGTGTTATGGGATACTAACTCAACAATGCTATATTTTATAACAAATACATGTATAGATAAACATCCAAGACCCAGGACAATTTGAAAAAGGCCATCTTCCAACTTGCCTTAACCGGGGATCGAACCCGGGACCTCTGGGCAGAAAAGCAAGTAAGTAAGAGTCAACTTGAACGATCAACTTCGCTCGCTTCGCTCATTCGTTCAAATACCGCATCGCAAAAGTACGTTCGTTACCACATCCGAAAACCGCCTCGGAATTGCAATACGAATAAAAGTTGTTGTTTTTTTATAACGCCACCGCTTGTTGGTTCAATTTTGAAATTCAATTTAGATTTACAGCAAGCTTTAACCGTACCCTTGATATCTTTCACTACAGGAGTAATGAAGCTAACTGCTTTCACTTTATTTCTTCAATAAAAAACGTGAACGGTTTTCTTTGGGATTTTTCGCGATATCGTGGGATTGTGGACGAATCAAAGCTGTTTATTGCGTCATTCTTTATGAAATAAATAGCAGATTATAAGTAAAAAAAACTTGAGAGGTGTCAAGGTACACCCGGATAGAACGAAGTTCCTTTCGATTAATTAGGAGAGAGAGAGACAGACAGAGAAACACGCGCATGCCGCACGGCTTACAACTATAGCAAAAAGTGTCGTTACAACTTTTGGTCTTAATTTTTTCTGTCTAGCCCCCTTTCTCAACGCGCGATAAGGAACTTCGTTCCAATTATTTCAAAGGTAATAGTATTTTCTCTGTTTGTCTTTCTCTCTCCTAATTAATCGAAAGGAACCTTGTCCCATCCGGGTGTCCCTTGACACCTCTCAAGTATTTTTGTCAGGAAAGGTAGTACTGCCATGGATTTTTTTTTTAAATCGGTTTAGTTTGGTGTAATGTTGAGGTCGTTTTAGAGTTCTGTACCCCGGTTAAAACGGAACCTTGTTACTAAGACTCTGCTGTCCGTCTGTCCTTTTGTCTGTCTGTCTGTCTGTATGTTATGGACCGTGATAGCTAGACAGTTGAATTTTTTTCCGATGATGTATTTCTATTGCTACTATAGCAACAAATACTAAAAACTAGGGCTCCCATACGACAAACGTGATTTTATACATGTAGACTAGACGATACAGGTACGAAACCCATCATGCGCGAGTCCGACTCGCATTTAGATTCAGAATCAGATTATTTATTTCCATACAAAATACATTGTGTTGAAATGTTGTTACTTATATACTAAGTTAAGACTAGTGGTTTTTACAATATTATCTACTTGTGTCAAATTACATAACAATAATAATTACGTCAAATATACATTATTTCAAATACTCCTCTACTGAATAATAACATTTTTGTAATAAGAATGATTTTAATTTAATTTTAAATTCTGATTTATATAACAGGCCTTTTAATTCTAATGGCAAATTGTTAAATAATTTAATCGATTGATAGTGTGGGTTCTGCTCCATAATGTTTAACCCAGGTTTATTTCCTGTTGGCATTTATTCGGTTATATTAATTTTAAAAATTATTTAACCGTACAGTTATCTGCATAAAAACGCTTACAAAAAGCTACAAAGTAAAATGTAAAGTGACCGTTATTCGCGACCTAGGTTTTGCTCCTGTTAACAACATAAAACACTCGCTCGTTAGGAAAATAGTTGTTCACTTCCTTGTTTTTAATCTGGAAAAATGTACACTGCGGGAATTGCGAGATTTTTAAGCTTACATTTCTTTCTTCCTATTCGCGCTACGTACTTTACAATATCATTTAAATTTTAAACTATTTTGAGACAATTTTGACGCGACAAGAGGACAATAAAATTAAACATTCTATACAGGGTGACTTTTGAACCACCAGACAATTTTTTGGAGTAAGTTCTGTCCGTGAAGTACTTACCTACTTTCCATAAAAACAATTAACGAAACCCAAAAACAAAAATTCGGCTTCCCATACAAATCAGCGCTCGGCCAAACGAATTTTGTATGGGAGGACGAATTTTTTTTATCGATTTTGATTAACTTTTTTTGTGTAAAGTAATTCAGTATCATGAACTGAACTTGCTACTAAAATTTAGCTGGTGGGTAAAAAGTCACTCTGTATATTCAATAGGGGTGACGACAGGGTCCGAAAAGTATGATTGTAATTAGTAGTAAAAATAATGGACCCGTATTTTTCAGTTTACCAAATAAGTAAAAATTCACAAAGATACGGAGCGTCAAAGTTCCGGAGTGGGGGCTTGCGACGTCACACTTGAATAAAATCCTGCTTAAGTGTGACGTCACGCGAAATTTTAATGCGCTGTATCTTCGTCATTTTTGGTTTCTTAGAGAAAAGAAAAAATACGTGTACAATATTTTTTAATAATCTAACTGATGGACTAAAAATATTTTTCCATTCGTAATGCCTATTATCACGTCTGTTTCCCACAGAGGTAGGAAGAGACTATGGACCTCCACTTGCTACGATACTGACAAACCTCTTTCCCTTCATCTACACTCATCACTCTCTTCCTAATAACTTATACCTAATAACTTTCAATGTATATTTTAAACGTAAGATTTCTCGTCAATAATCCTGCTTTTAGGGTTCCGTACCCAAAGAGTAAAAACGGTTCCCTATTACTAAGATCCGCCCGTCTGTCTCTCCATCTGTCTGTCACCAGGCTGTATCTCATGATTCTCATGAACCATGATAGCTAGGTAGATAAAATTTTTACACATGATGTATTAAGTATTTGTTGTTATAGCGGGAACAGAAATACATAATCTGTGAAAATTTCAACTGTCTAGCTTTTACGGTTTATGAAATACAGGCTGGTAACAGACAGAGAGACAGACAGTGGAGTCTTAGTAATACAGTACCATTTTTACACTTTGAGTATGGAATCCTATAAAAGTAATGCATCATCATCAGGTCTTTTTGTCTCCACTGCAGGAGCATGACCCTCTCTGAACTACCCAAGCCAAACTTGGCCAGAGGTGCTAGAGGTATTGGTTTACACTCTCCACGCTGGCCAGACGGGTTGAAAAGGTCTTATTGATGTTTATAAGCTTTGTTTAGCTTGTATTCCCTAAGTCGCCTTCTACGACATCCACGGGATACATTAGCAAATTGTCTCAAGATGTTGCTAACGATACAATCACCCTGAGCTCAGACAAACAACGGCTGATTAAACTCTCAACTTAATTAGATTCTGTTTGCTGACACTTTATTTATTTCACCCCTAAGATCACGATTTACGACCCATTAGGGTTTGCTGTCTCTGTCACACTAATGAGTTTAGAGTTATTTTTTTTTGTAGAAACTTTAGCGTATGATTGCTTAGAGTTTCATTGATGACTGAACGGCTGTGTGGTTTCCGGCAGAGTAGAATAGGGCGACTCCAAATCCTCCCGTGGATGTCGTAGAAGATGACTTAAGAAATACAAGCTAAACAAAGCTTATAAACATCAATGAGACCTCTCCAACTCGTCTGGCCAGCGAGGAGAGTGTAGGCCAAGTCCTCTGTCTGCTCTGGCCAAGTATGGCTCTGGTAGTACCATTATTCATTACGGCCCATTAAAGTAAAGTATGGACAAGTATCTGAATTATGTTAATAGACGATGTGGCTAGCAATTCATCACTATTTGCTTTCCTTTTACAATCTTAAGCTCATCATCACGCTAAAAGTAGCCATAGGAATTTACGGCTCTAGGCTCAGCGTACCCCGTTAAAAGAGCATAAAAGGTCACAAGATGTTTGCTCTCACTCGTGACGCTCCAATCACACTCAGACAAACAACGGCTGATTAAATTCTCAACTTAATTAGATTCTGTTTGCCGACACTTTATTCATTACGACCCATTAAAGATAAGTATGGGCAAGAATCTGAATTGCGTTAATAAACGATTTGGCTAGCAATCCATCACTATTTGCTTTCCTTTTTACCATCTTCAAGACCATCATCACGCTAAATAGCCTTTGAAATTTACGGCTCTAGGCTCAGCTTACCCCGTTAGGTAGTTAAGTAAAAGAGCATAAAAAGTCACAAGATGTTTGCTCTCACTCGCGACGCCCCAATCGCACTCAGCAGACAAACAACGGCTGATTAAATTCTCAACTTAATTGGATTCTGTTTGCCGACACTTTATTCATTACGACCCATTATAGAAAAGTATGGGCAAG
Organism: Acrobasis consociella; assembly: GCA_963555685.1. Lineage (NCBI taxonomy): Eukaryota > Metazoa > Arthropoda > Insecta > Lepidoptera > Pyralidae > Acrobasis > Acrobasis consociella. Next base: position 3,968,923 of record OY743107.1, read on the forward strand.
TATCTGAATTATGTTAATAGACGATGCGGCTAGCAATCCATCACTATTTGCTTTCCTTTTACAATCTTCAAGCCAATCATCACGTAAACCATTTAAAGATAAATATGGGCAAAAATCTGAATTATGTTAATAGACGATGCGGCTAGCAATTCATCACTATTTGATTCCCTTTTACCATCTTCAAGCCCATCATCACGCCAAATGGCCTTTGGAATTTACGGCTTTAAACTCAGCGTACCCCGTTAGGTAGTTAAATAAAAGAGCATAAAAAGTCACAAGATGTTTGCTCTCACTCGCGACGCTCCAATCGCACTCAGGAAAACAACGGCTGATTAAATTCTCAACTTAATTGGATTCTGTTTGCCGACACTTTATTCATTACGACCCATTAAAGAAAAGTATGGGCAAGTATCTGAATTATGTTAATAGACAATGCGGCTAGCAATCCATCACTATTTGCTTTCCTTTTACCATCTTCAAGCCCATCATCACGCTAAGAGTGGCCTTTGGAATTTACAGCTCTAGGCTCAGCGTACCTCGTTTGTTAGCTAAGACGTAAAAGAGCATAAAAAGTCACAAGATGTTTGCTCTCACTCGCGACGCTCCAATCGCACTCAGACAAACAACGGCTGATTAAATTCTCAACTTAATTGGATTCTGTTTGCCGACACTTTATTCTCTCTGTCTGTAATCTGAATTATGTTTACCAGGCTAGCAATCCATCACTATTTACTTTCCTTTTACAATCTTAAGCTCATCATCACGCTAAGAGTAGCCATAGGAATTTACGGTTCTAGGCTCAGCGTACCCTGTTAGGTAGTTAAGTAAAAGAGCATAAAAAGTCACAAGATGTTTGCTCTCGCTCGCGAGTACTCGCGACGCTTCAAACGCACTCAGCAGACAAACAACGGCTGATTAAATTCTCAACTTAATTGGATTCTGTTTGCCGACACTTTATTCATTACGACCCATTATAGAAAAGTATGGGCAAGTATCTGAATTATGTTAATAGACGATGCGGCTAGCAATCCATCACTATTTGCTTTCCTTTTACAATCTTCAAGCCAATCATCACGTAAACCATTTAAAGATAAATATGGGCAAAAATCTGAATTATGTTAATAGACGATGCGGCTAGCAATTCATCACTATTTGATTCCCTTTTACCATCTTCAAGCCCATCATCACGCCAAATGGCCTTTGGAATTTACGGCTTTAAACTCAGCGTACCCCGTTAGGTAGTTAAATAAAAGAGCATAAAAAGACACAAGTTGTTTCCTCTCACTCGCGACGCTTCAATCGCACTGAGCAGACAAACAACGGCTGATTGCATTCTCAACTTAATTGGATTCTGTTTACCGACACTTTATTCATTACGACCATTTAAAGATAAATATGGGCAAAGAATCTAAATTATGTTAATAGACGATGCGGCTGGCAATTCATTACTTTCACAATCTTAAAGGCCATCATGACGCTAAATAGCCTTTGAAATTTACGATTCTAGGCTCAGCGTACTCCGTTTGGTAGTTAAGACGTAAAAAAACATAAAAAGTCACAAGATGTTTGCTCTCACTCGCAACGCTCCCATCGCACTCAGACAAACAACGGCTGATAAAATTCTCAACTTAATTGGATTCTGTTTGCCGACACTTTATTCTCTCTGTCTGTAAGCTGAATTATGTTTACCAGGCTAGCAATCCATCACTATTTACTTTCCTTTTACCATATTCAAGCCCATCATCATACGAGTGGCCTTTGGAATCTACGGATCTAAGCTCAGCCTATCGTTAGATAGTGAAGTGAAAGAGCATAAAAAGTCACAAGATGTTGGCTCTCGCTCGCGAGTACTCGCGACGCTCCAATCGCACTTAGCAGACAAACAACAGCTGATTAAATTCTCAACTTAATTGGATTCTGTTTGCCGACACTTTATTCATTACGACCCATTAAAGAAAATTACGGGCAAGAATCTGAATTATGTTTACTAGGCTAGCAATCCATCACTTGTTGCTTTTCTTTTACAAGCTTTAAGCCCATCATTATGCCATGGAGTGTCATTTAGAATCTACGGCTCTAGGCTCAGCGTACCCCGTTTGGTATTTAAGGCGTAAAAGAGCATAAAAAGTCACAAGATGTTTGCTCTCACTCGCAACGCTCCAATCGCACTCAGGAAAACAACGGCTGATAAAATTCTCAACTTAATTGGATTCTGTTTGCAGACACTTTATTGTCTCTGTCTGTAATCTGAATAATGTTTACCAGGCTTGCAATCCATCACTATTTACTTTCCTTTTACCATGTTCAAGCCCATCATCACACTAAGAGTGGCCTTTGGAATTTACGGTTCTAGGCTCAGCCTATACCATTAGATAGTTAAGTAAAAGAGCATAAAAAGTCACAAGATGTTTGCTCTCGCTCGCGAGTAATCGCGACGCTTCAAACGCACTCAGCAGACAAACAATGGCTGATTAAATTCTCAACTTAATTGGATTCTGTTTGCCGACACTTTATTCATTACGACCCATTAAAGAAAATTACGGGCAAGAATCTGAATTATGTTTACTAGGCTAGCAATCCATCACTTTTTGCTTTTCTTTTACAATCTTTAAGCCCATCATTACGCCATGGAGTGTCCTTTAAGCCGCTTACACACGACACAATTATTAATACAATCTGCAGTAACAATCTGGTGCTATGCTGCAGATTGTGATGTGTGTAGACGTGTTGTGGGCGTGTCCCAGCAAATTGCGTATCGGCTGTATCCGACCGCTGTTGTACAGCAAGTTGTACCCGCGTCGCAACGTGTGCAGCGCAGTTGGTATGTTGGATGCAATTTGCCTCAGTCGCGCGCACACCGTTGAAATGGCAACACGTTAAGCTACGGTTCTCTAAGTACCTAGTGTTTAGTTTAAACTTTCATTGCGTACACACGTAACCTACGTTACTTAAAATTAAATATGAACAAATACATAAATATATATGGACAAATGACACTGATTGAGCTAGCCCCAAAGAAAGTTCGAGACTTGTGTTATGGGATACTAACTCAACGACACTATATTTTATAACAAATACATACCTATATAGATAAACACCCAAGACCCAGGACAAATTGAAAAAGGCCATTCTCCAACTTGCTCTGACCGGGGATCGAACCCGGGACCTTTGGTTGGCGGACTAGCATGTTGACCACTACCCCACGGAGGTCGTCAACAACACAGCGACAGAACAGCGAGGAAAAAGTGTGTGGCTAAATATTTTAGAACTTTATAAAGACAAACGTACTCTTTTGTATGTTATAATCTTCTGGTTTTAAATAAAATATATTATAATAATTCATATGTGATTTTTTGTAGCCTTCTTTCGTCCAATATCTTCTTTTATTTCTCTTAGTAGACATTGTAACTAAATGTAAAGTAATCGTGAGCCCCGCTTTTAATTTCGAAGCTAAGAGCCATTATTACAGACGTGCGCACACTGTGACGATAGGACGCGCACTGAAGTTGTGATTGAAATTGTGGTCGCAATTGTTATGTGTGTAGAGCACAGCCGACCGCGACTCCAACATGCCGCAGCTGCAGGTTGCATGGCAAGTTGTGTCGTGTGTACGCCGCTTTAGAATCTAAGGCTCTAGGCTCAGCGTACCCCGTTTGGTAGTTAAGGCGTAAAAGAGCATAAAAAGTCACAAGATGTTTGATCTCACTCGCGACGCTCCAATCGCACTCAGGCAAACAACGACTGATAAAATTCTCAACTTAATTGGATTCTGTTTGCAGACACTTTATTCTCTCTGTCTGTAATCTGAATTATGTTTACCAGGCTAGCAATCCATCACTATTTACTTTCCTTTTACCATATTCAAGCCCATCATCACACTAATAGTGGCCTTTGGAATCTACGGATCTAGGCTCAGCCTATACCATTAGATGTTAAAGTAAAAGAGCATAAAAAGTCACAAGATGTTGGCTCTCGCTCGCGAGTACTCGCGACGCTCCAATCGCACTCAGCAGACAAACAACAGCTGATTAAATTCTCAACTTAATTGGATTCTGTTTGCCGACACTTTATTCATTACGACCCATTAAAGTTGCTGTCTAAGTCGTACTAATGAGGTTAGTTTTAGACTTTTTGTAGAAATAAATAGCTTAGGCTTGCTTAGGCTTAATTCCACGGGCGAGAAAATCGGGACGACTTTACATTAGTCATTAAGTAATCTCGCTTACGTAAGCTGATTATTTTTTTAATTTATACCCCTTATTTAATTCTCATTAATTTGAAATTTTTAAAAGTTTTCTTTAAACGGCGTTATATGCAACGTGGAAGGTATACCCGTTTTTGTTCTTTTACTGTTATTTTAATTTTATTACGATGATGTAGTGATCTGTATAGCCCTTGGTTTGATTTATTACGGGTATGTCTCTTCCAGGTTGTATACTAAGGTACCGTTAATTGTTTAATGTGTCTGTATACAACCTTTTAGTAGAAATTTATGCATCAAATTAAAACCAAGTAATTCAGAAACGAATCCTCAAATCGAAAAGTGGTGTTCAAAGGTCGGAATATTTTTAACAGACGCCAAACGAAGGGGTAGTCAAGAAGAAAAATAACTCGCACTTTACATATATGAAAGCTGCACCGAAAGCTTTTTTTCTACCATTTTGTCGGCATTGTTAATATACATACCATGCCAAATTACAGTTTTCTAGTACTTAAAATTAATAGTTAAAGTCTCTGAGTACAACCGCAAACATGGCAAAACTATAAGGGTTTCTTGTTTACTACGGAATCTTAAATTAGTCCCGGTAATTTCTAACTCTGCTACAACGTTAATTAATTAATTGATAAAGTTCCATTAAACCACGGGAACGTGACAATACGTATATAAGTAAATTCACGCCATATTCATATAGATAGCTAAACGCTGCTTACTAAACCACCATCAGTGATATATCATTGATATTAAGCTATCTACTAATATTATTGGTATATAATGCCCTATTGGTTTAAAGTTCGACCACGAAAACTGTGATCATTTACAATGAGCCGTAGCTTCTAGCTTAGAATATTTTAGAATCTCGCCATCTCTTCAGAATCCCCTTAACCTAGACTTTTTCATACAAACGTAGTCTATGTCTTACTTTGAAACTACATGTCAGATTTCGGTATAAATTTTATATTTTTAAAGAAATTGCAATTATCTAGGGTAATAATTAGTTTCTGGCGGTAAAATTATGTACTTAAAACAAAATATAAGTATGTAGAAGTTTCCCATACTGATGGTAAAAAATAATACAACACACTATATTCTATTTCTCATATTTTTTATGTCGGGAACCAATTATAACCCTAGATAATTGCAACATCTTTAGAATAACAAAATTTTGCCGTAATCGGACATGTCATTTCGAAATAAAACGTAGACTACGTTTGTATGGAAAAGTGTAGTTTGGTGTAGGTAAGGAGACTTTTAATGTGAATGTCGTAAGAATCGACAAATGGACTAGCAGACACATCTCTTGCTACAACTGCATTCCCAAGAATGCATCCTGATACGATCAGATGATGATGATAATCCGGAGATGAAAAAGCTAAATCACGCTCAGATGAAGAAGAAGATATCTTATACCAAGAATTTTCCGACTAATTCTTAGCATAATAATCATGTGCACAAAATGTAAATGAAGTCCAGACTCGTTGCAACGGAGACGTTAATTGCAAGTTCTTGTCATCTGCACTTTAATTTTCCTGAGAAAATATCCTGCACTTAGTACAGAGCGCCACTAGGAGAAAATGCTAACAACTTTTGATTTAACATCAACAAGCAGTGTTAGCTTTAAGAAATTTCATTATAGTGAAGTGCTAAGTTCTGTAGCCTCATAAGCGGTATTAGCTTAACAGATCTTGTCTAACAAGTTTATTTGGCCAGGCAAATTTAAAGAAACCCCGACATCATCTAGTGGTGAGTGGCGAAACTAATTACAACCGATATTCCATAGCGCCATCTATTATTTGCCAGGTAAATTAACAAACTCCGACTTTCAAGCATTAACCACCAATAACTTTTAAACGGCATAACTGATTTTTATCAAACAGCTAAGAAACACCGCAAAAGAACTTGCTTTCTTAAAAAAAATCGTATTGGAATCGGTTAATCCGTTCGCGAACTAAGATCCCACGGACAGACACAAAGACAGACAGACATTAGCGTCAATCTTATAACACCCCTCTTTTTTGTCGGGGGTTCTAAATATTCTTAAATGAAACAGTCGAAAGTTTAAGGGGTCGTCCCTTGCGTGTAATAAGTATTAATTAAACAAGTTTATTTGCTAGACAAATAAAAAATGACTCTAGCGCCATCTATTATTTACTTGGGAAATCCGAGAATTACAAGCGTTAACCCACAATAACTTTTGAACTCCTTAACCAATTTTTATCAAAAAAAGCTCAGAATCACTGCAAAGGAACATGCTATAACGTAAAAAAATCCGAATCGAAATTTTTCCATCAGATTCCATAGACAGACATTAGCGTGGAATTTAAAACACCCCTGTTCTAAATATTCTCAAATGATACAGTCGAAAGTTCAAGAGGTCGTCCCTTGCGTGTTAACCTCTGATTGGTGTGTAGCAAATAGATTACAGGTCACGTTTGTTAATATCGGCGCCAATCATGCAGATGTAATGCAGATAAACAGATGTATCGGTATCTAAGTACCGAATTCAAGATTTATTAGTTACTAAACAGATTTACACATCTCTAATATACGATATTTGCTTCATTTTTAAAATAAGTATTCATTAAAGTAGTTTATTTGCTAGACAAATAAAAAATGACTGTAGCGCCATCTATTATTTACTAGGATAAAACCCTGGCTTACAAGCGTTAACCCACAATAACTTTTGAACTCATTAACCAATTTTTATCAAAAAAAAGCTCAGAATCACTGCAAAGGAACATGCTATAACGTTAAAGAAATCCGCATCAAAATTTTTCCATCAGTTCCATAGACAGACATTAGCGTGGAATTTAAAACACTTCTCTGTTCTAAATAATTTCAAATGATACAGTCGAAAGTTCAAGAGGTCGTCCCTTGCGTGTTAACCTCTGATTGGTAGTGTAGCAAATAGATTACAGGTCACGTTTGTTAATATCTGCGCCAATCATGCAGATGCAATGCAGATAAACAGATGTATCGGTATCTAAGTACCGAATTCAAGATTTATTCGTTACTAGACAGAATTACATATCTCTCTCTTTAAAGATACGATACTTGCCTCATTTTTTAAATAATAAGTATTTATAAAACAAGTTTATTTGCTAGACAATTTGAAAAAACGTCTCTAGCGCCATCTATTATTTACTAGGAAAAAACCCTGACTTACAAGCGTTAACCCACAATAACTTTTGAACTCCTTAACCAATTTTTATCAAATAAAGCTCAAAATCACTGCAAAGGAACATGCTATAACGTTAAAGAAATCCGCATCAAAATTTTTCCATCAGATTCCATAGACAGACATTACCGTGGAATTTAAAACACTCCTATGTTCTAAATATTCTCAAATGAAACAGTCGAAAGTTCAAGAGGTCGTCCCTTGCGTGTTAACCTCTGATTGGTAGTGTAGCAAATAGATTACAGGTCACGTTTGTTAATATCGGCGCCAATCATGCAGATGCAATGCAGATAAACAGATGTATCGGTATCTAAGTACCGAATTCAAGATTTATTAGTTACTAGACAGAATTACATATCTCTCTCTTTAAAGATACTATATTTGCCTCACTTTTTAAAATAAGTATTCAATAAACAAGTTTATTTGCTAGACAAATAAAAAAATGACTCTAGCGCCATCTATTATTAACTAGGGAAATCCGTGAGTACAAGCGTTAACCCACAATTACTTTTGAACTCATTAACCAATTTTTATCAAACAAAGCTCTGAATCACTACAAAGGAACATGCTATAACGTTAAAAAAATCTGCATCGAAATTTTTCCATCAGATTCCATAGACAGACATTACCGTGGAATTTAAAACACTCCTCTGTTCTAAATATTCTTCAAATGAAACAGTCGAAAGTTCAAGAGGTCGTCCCTTGCGTGTTAACCTCTGATTGGTAGTGTAGCAAATAGATTACAGGTCACGTTTGTTAATATCGGCGCCGATCATGCAGATGCAATGCAGATAAACAGATGTATCGGTATCTAAGTACCGAATTCAAGATTTATTAGTTACTAGACAGATTTACACATCTCTAATATACGATATTTGCTTCATTTTTAAAATAAGTATTCATTAAAGTAGTTTATTTGCTAGACAAATAAAAAATAACTGTAGCGCCATCTATTATTTACTAGGAAAAAACCCTGACTTACAAGCGTTAACCCACAATAACTTTTGAACTGCTTATCCAATTGTCATCAAACAAAACTCTGAATCTTAAAAAAAAAGGAACAAAGGAACATGCTATAACGTTAAAAAAATCTGCATCGAAATTTTTCCATCAGATTCCATAGACAGACATTACCGTGGAATTTAAAACACCCCTCTGTTCTAAATATTCTCAAATGAAACAGTCGAAAGTTCAAGAGGTCGTCCCTTGCGTGTTAACCTCTGATTGGTAGTGTAGCAAATAGATTACAGGTCACGTTTGTTAATATCGGCGCCGATCATGCAGATGCAATGCAGATAAACAGATGTATCGGTATCTAAGTAGGTACCGAATTCAAGATTTATTAGTTACGAGACAGAATTACTTATCTCTCTCTTTAAAGATACTATATTTGCCTCACTTTTTAAAATAAGTATTCATTAAACAAGTTTATTTGCTAGACAAATAAAAAAATGACTCTAGCGCCATCTATTATTAACTAGGGAAATCCGTGAGTACAAGCGTTAACCCACAATAACTTTTGAACTCCTTAACCAATTTTTATCAAATAAAGCTCAAAATCACTGCAAAGGAACATGCTATAACGTAAAAAAATCTGCATCGAAAATTTTCCATCAGATTCCATAGACAGACATTACCGTGGAATTTAAAACACCCCTCTGTTCTAAATATTCTCAAATGATACAGTCGAAAGTTCAAGAGGTCGTCCCTTGCGTGTTAACCTCTGATTGGTGTGTAGCAAATAGATTACAGGTCACGTTTGTTAATATCGGCGCCGATCATGCAGATGCAATGCAGATAAACAGATGTATCGGTATCTAAGTAGGTACCGAATTCAAGATTTATTAGTTACGAGACAGAATTACTTATCTCTCTCTTTAAAGATACTATATTTGCCTCACTTTTTAAAATAAGTATTCATTAAACAAGTTTATTTGCTAGACAAATAAAAAAATGACTCTAGCGCCATCTATTATTAACTAGGGAAATCCGTGAGTACAAGCGTTAACCCACAATAACTTTTGAACTCCTTAACCAATTTTTATCAAATAAAGCTCAAAATCACTGCAAAGGAACATGCTATAACGTAAAAAAATCTACATCGAAAATTTTCCATCAGATTCCATAGACAGACATTACCGTGGAATTTAAAACACTCCTCTGTTCTAAATATTCTTCAAATGAAACAGTCGAAAGTTCAAGAGGTCGTCCCTTGCGTGTTAACCTCTGATTGGTAGTGTAGCAAATAGATTACAGGTCACGTTTGTTAATATCGGCGCCAATCATGCAGATGCAATGAAGATAAACAGATGTATCGGTATCTAAGTACCGAATTCAAGATTTATTAGTTACTAGACAGATTTACACATCTCTAATATACGATATTTGCTTCATTTTTAAAATAAGTATTCATTAAAGTAGTTTATTTGCTAGACAAATAAAAAATGACTGTAGCGCCATCTATTATTTACTAGGAAAAAACACTGGCTTACAAGCGTTAACCCACAATAACTTTTGAACTGCTTATCCAATTGTCATCAAACAAAGCTCTGAATCACTACAAAGGAAGATAGATAGATAGATAGATAAACTCATTTATTTGCTGCTATAACACACATACAAAAAAAATACACAAATCAGACACAAAAAATTAAATAAACTTCTACCTACCTGCACAATTTTCAATGTGTGATAGGAACATGCTATAACGTTAAAAAAATCTGCATCGAAAATTTTCCATCAGATTCCATAGACAGACATTAGCGTGGAATTTAAAACACTCCTCTGTTCTAAATATTCTCAAATGATACAGTCGAAAGTTCAAGAGGTCGTCCCTTGCGTGTTAACCTCTGATTGGTAGTGTAGCAAATAGATTACAGGTCACGTTTGTTAATATCGGCGCCAATCATGCAGATGTAATGCAGATAAACAGATGTATCGGTATCTAAGTCACAGAATTAATAATAGTATTACATAGTCTACATTACATGTCTAAGTACCGAATTCAAGATTTATTAGTTACTAGACTGAGTTACATATCTCTTTAATATAGGTACTTATTAAAATTGTAGCGGACTAAATTGTCCAGAGCAATTTTTCTCAAATTTTTGATATCAAATGATTTTTAAGCTAATGCATAGCTTCTATCGCGGGCCTTGAGCGCGGGAACCGTATCCAGAAATTCCGTAACATAAAAAACCTCACGCTCTCCACTCCGCCTACCATGTAGGTTGCCGCTTCGTCTCCGTCGTCCGTTTGCGACGTTGCCGTCCTTCCTTGTTTGCAATAGCTTTACCGCGGCAGTCCCCGAGTGCCACACGTCTTTTTTTTTTCACTTTTTCGACAACTTTTTTTTTTTTACTTTGACAAAAGTTTGCAGACGCCCGAGCACTTTGAATGGGAATGTCAAATTGTTTTTTTTTTTTTACTTTTATTTAATTTTCTTAGGCTATAGGTAGTGATTTAATATAGCCTGTGGTTCGATGTATTAGTAGTATATCCCTTCCACGTCGTATATTCTACGTTGTATACTCGACTAAGTAGAAAGTAATCTCAATTATTATATAGTCGCGGTAGTAATAATGTGTAGGCATAAATCCTCAGTATTTCTCGAATGCTAATGAGTATAAATCGTATGTCTCTCTGTCGCCGTACTCAGTCCCAATTGGGCTTCTACAGAAATTGCTTCCAGACGCAGGGCTAAGGTTTCTAGCTATAATTAATGACATGTATTCCAGTTGCCTGGTCCAGATTTGTGGCTTCGAGTTATATAAAAAGAATCGTCATAGGTAGGTACTTCTGATTATACATATTCACATTACATACAGAATACCTAAATATATAGGGACAAATTACACTGATTGAGCTAGCACCAAAGTAAGTTCGAGACTTCTATTATGGGATACTAACTCAACGATACTATATTTTATAACAAATACATATATAGATAAATATCCAAGACCCAGGACAATTTGAAAAAGGCCATTTTCCAACTTACCCTGACCGGGGATCGAACCCGGAACCTCGTCAATACGAGTAAGTCTTTACGTAGCTTCATATTAAACTATATTACTAGATGGCGCTATACAAAGTTAGAACGCGCTATGCTTTTGTTTGCTACATAATCTGTTTATCCCTATGGTTGACTGGGAGAAAATGCTTTTAGCATTAAGTCCGCCATTTGTTAAAAGTATATTTTGTACTTTGGAACAATAAAGTTTGATAAAATAAAATAATCGAGCACATTTTTCTACCAAATTTCATCAAAATCGGACCATCGGTTCGGTTCGTCAGTCATCGCGATACAATCATACATACATACATCGCTCGCTTGGCCAACAAGAACGTGCCTTTAAAGTACAGTTCATATATAGGTAGGAAAATACCTCTTTGCCTCAAGAATAAAGTCTGCAACCAATGTGTGTTACCAGTGATGACTTATGGCTCTGAAACGTGGTCCCTTACTATGGGTTCCTAAGAAGAGCCAGGACACTCAACGCATTATGGAAAGGACTGTGTTTCTCTACGTGATCGAATCAAAAATGAGGAAATTCAGAAGTGGCAGTGGGCGGGACACATAGCGCGATTAAACGATGGCCGATGGGGCAAAAAGGTTTTTGGATAGCGACCGCGTCTTGCCAGTGCAAGAGAAGCGTAGGACACCCACAAGGTGCTAAAACGACCTGACCAAGGTCGCTGTAAAGTGCTGAATGCAGCTCTTAATCGCTCATTTTGGAAATCTTTAGGAGACGCTTATGTCCAGCAGTTTTTTATTTTATTGTTTTACGGCTCTGGATTTCTCGTCAAAGTCAAAGTCCTTTAGAGCCAATCTTATTTTTTTTCGCTTCTTTATTCCTATTCCTACCTATACAATCAAAGGTTGGTGTAGATCCTTTGATTGCTTCAAGGGGGCTTCTGGCGAGAAATCTTTACGTTTAAACATTTCGCATATTGTCCATGAGCATTTATAACACCAAACTACACCAATTTCATAATAGTACCTGGGCGACCGAGCTTTGCTCGGTTACATCTCAAAAATTAACTTCATTTTTTTAAACTTATCTAAAAACAATAAAAATTAAAAAATTATATGTAAACTTGAACAAAAAAAAAAACAAAAGTAAGTCACCGAGTGGGATTCGAACCCGTAACACTCTTTCTAGCAGTCCGCGTCTTTAACCGCTGAGCCAGACGGATAGCGCCCCGTGGGACGAAATTAGCGACCATATTCTCCGTGGAAAGAAAAACGCATGAAAACTCGAAAACACGCGTTTTCCCAAATATAAGACTAATCTAGATCGATTGTTTACCCCCGAAAACCCCCATATACAAATTTTGAGCGAATTCGTTAGAGCCGTTTTCGAGATATTCGTATAAATAAATAAATAAATATACAAGAATTGCTCGTTTAAAGGTATACGATAAGATTTTTTTGCCTCCTATACAAATTAAATCGATTAATTGATCAGTATTTCAACAAAGAGAATTTAACTATACATGTACGTGTAAGCCGTTTCCGAGATCACAGAAATATACACTAGAATCAATTTGCAAAACAATTTAAAGCAAACTCCAACTGAACCCTTTAACTTCCCGCCAGAGAAGACTCCATTAATAGCAGTCAATTTTTAGCCGCAGTAAACAAGGAACCCTTATAGTTTCGCTAGGCTGTCTGTCTGTCTGTCTGTCTGTCTGTCTGTCTGTCTGTCTGTCTGTCTGTCTGTCTGTCTGTCTGTCTGTCTGTCTGTCTATCTGTCTGTCTGTCCGTCCGCGGTTCTACTCAGAAGCTATAAGTACTAGAAAGCTGTAATTTAGCACGGATATGTACATCAATCATGGCGAAAAAGTCGTAAAATAAAATATGGAAATATTTTTTTTAGGGTAGCTGCCATACAAGTAAAGAGGAAGTCATTTTTTTTTCTGTACAAACACATTGTGTGGGTTATCGTTGAATAGGTCTTTAAAAAATATTGTGAGCTTGCATACACCATTTTTCGATTTAGGGATCCGTGTCTGAAATATTTAGGTTGAAAGTGATTTTTTTTGTTAAAGTCACGTGTCCCCTCCATCTATCTGCTACACGGTTATATATGGACACGTGAAAAAAATCACAGCTATAGTATATATAATTTAGTTTAAAGGAAAACTATCAGAGCTAAGTAGGGTTAACAAATTAAAAAGTTATAGGCGATCAACTTATAAAATGTACTCGAAAAGGAAAATTTCATACTAATTCAATAGATACTTACGAGTAGATGTTTTAGACGTTTTTAGTGGCATGAACTCAAAGTTGGCATTTAAAACTACGGAACCCTACACTGCGCGTGGCCCGACACCCACTTGGCCAATTTTATTTATTATCAGTTCTATAACATTTGTTAACTCAATGTACAAGGAGAGCTATAGGGTCCTTCCAAGAATGACACGTTGATTGACAAGGGATGGGTGCCAAAGTGTCTAAGTATAGCCTGAAATGGAGGTCTAATTAATGTGGTTGAAGGGCCCGACTGTTGATTAAGCAGTGTGGTGCTTCTAAAATTATCTCTATCTTCTAATAATAATTCTGTAAGTGTTTTTCTCTCCCAAAGATTTCCAAAATGACCGAGGCGCTGGATGCAAGCCGCTCTAGGCTTGCATCCAGCGCCTTCCAGCGACCTTGGTTAGGTCGTCAGACCACCTTGTGGGTGGGTGTCCTACGCTTCGCTTGCCTGTACGTGTTTTTCTAAATCTTTATGTATCTTTAAAAAAAAATATCTCTGTTAGTTGTTTCGATCAAGTTTATCGGATGAAAAAGAAAATTGAGTTCTTATAAATAAGGGTAAGATTTTTTTTATTTTTTATTAACGGCCTCCGTGGTGTAACTGCCTCCGTGGTGTAGTGGTTAGAGCGTTCGGCTCATACCCGGAGGTCGCGGGTTCAATTCCCGGCGGGGGCAACGACTTTGTGTTGTTGTCCTAGTTTGGTTAGGACATTGTAGGCTGATCACCTGACTGTCTGATAAGTAAGATGATCCGTGCATCGGAGGGCACGTTAAGCCGTCGGTCCCGGTCACTGTCTTTGACATTGGTCGTTACCTAAAAACCATGTCAGAGGCCTTTAAGGCGGTTTAAAAACTCTGACACTAGTGTTAGTCACTAACACACACGATAAAGAAGAAAAAGAAGGGTAAGAAAAAAGGATAGTGAAAAATTTCAACGTTTTTCGAAATGGCTAAATGACCGTCAAGCTTTCCTAAAAAGTTACTTTTGGTAGAAAAGTTTTAGTTCTAGAAGAACTACCAATGAAACTTTTAAAGGTTATGTAAAAATTGAAGGGCTATTTAATGCCTTATTGTTCGTAAATTATTAATTATCACCATAAAAAGCTATTTCACAGTGTATGTTCTTTTTAAATATATCTCAAGAACCGATAGCTAGATAGTTGAAATTTTCACAAATTATGTATTTCTATTGCCGCTAAAGCAACAAATACTAAAAACAAAATAAAATAAATATTTAAGGGGGCTCCCATACAACAAACGCGATTTTTTATAGATAATGGTACGGAACACTTAGTGCGCGAATCCGATTCACACTTTGCCGGTTTTTATATTTTTTTGGATTAGCTGGAACATAATAGTTCTGCATTCAGTGTTCTATTTTACAAAAGCACTTAATACTACCATATACATATAAGTTTTGCCCAGGTTTAACAGCTATATCACAAAAAAGTTTCATTCAAATTCGACCAATATTTCCGGAGATTAGCGTGTACAAATAGACAAACAAACAGACAGATTTTTTTTTTAATTTTTACTCAATATTTTTTCGGAAATATATTCTAAGTACAGACAATTTTTTTTTCTGTTTTATCATATCTTATACCTTTAAATGAGCAATTCTTGTATATTTATTATTTATATGTATATAAATTTCTGTGATCTCGAAAACGGCTCTAACTATTTCGCAGAAAATTGGTATATGGGGGTTTTTGGGGGTAAACAATCGATCTAGATTAGTCTTATGTTTGGGAAAATGCGTGTTTTTGAGTTTTCATGCGTTTTTCTTTCCACGCAGAATATGGTCGCTAATTTCGTCGCGCCGGCCGCTATCCGTTTGGCTCAGCGGTTTAAGATGCGGACCGCTAGAAAGAATGTGACGGGTTCGAACCCCACTCGGTGACTTACTTTTGTTTTTTTTATGTTCAAGTTTATATATAATTTTTTATTTTGTATTGTTTTAGACAAGATAAAAAAAAATGTAGTTAATATTTGAGATTTAACCAAGCGAAGCTCGGTCGCCCAGGTACTGTGTATAGATGAGGGCGATACTTTGCACGGTATTTCTTCTTTGTCACAGTTACTCCTTAGCCCAATTCCGATCATACATACATACTATCACGTCTTTATCCCTAATGGGGCAGACAGAGCATTTTGGGTCTTGCGGCTCTATGCAGAACCCAGGGCCGCAAGACCCAAAAGCCACTTTTAGCGTCATGGTGGGCGAGAAGATGGAAAAGCAATCAATACAGTGATGGGTTGCTAGCCGCATCGCCTGTTAACATGATTCGCATTTTTGCCCATTCCCTCGATCGGCTTTTACGATCTGCGCGGGAAGAGAAGCAGCTGGTAAATTCTAAGTTTTTTATTTCTCCCAGACCAGCATGGGAGCAATTCCGATCAATTTGACCAAAATACATTTGCATCTAAAGGTCACTTCATCCATCAACTGCTGTATTTATTGTTACGAGTGGAAACCGAACAGTGAAAAGTTAAATTGAATATAAATCCATTCGACAGACGTTTACAAAGTTAAGATGTTACTAAAAGCTTCGATTTTTAAGTCTTATTGTAATAGAAATAAGGGTGTATGTAAGTGAATTGGGTACAGTTGTTGTTTAAGAGAGAAACACATCGATATCGGAAGGGTCGTTTCGTGTTTAAATAAATAACGTTTTTACGCAATTATAGGTAGTGAGGCTTTTTATGGGACAAATACAAGTAAAAAATTAAATTGATGATTGTAATACACACACTATCACGTCTATATACTAATTGGGGTAGACAGAGCCCTGGACATTCTGGAGTTCCCTCCAAAATGTTTGTCATTGCGTAGATTTCTTGAAAACCAATACCTTTGGTGCATTGATCTAGTAGGCTAGATAAGACTCCATTTCAGAATCATAGCGTATCAAACTATTAGATTACTATCGTTATCTACGTGATTTGATTCTTTTTTTGGTTTTGTAAGTGTATTCAACAATAACTGCGTTGTTTTATTGCAAGTAATATGTTACAATACACGTAAACATACATACATACTAGATACATTAGATTACGAAATATTTGTCATACTTCAATCATCATCATCAATACCGCATAACGTCCACTGCTGGACATAGGCCTCACCCAATGATTTCCAAAATAACCGATCGAGATAATACTTTACCTTTTTGTACTTATTTCTTATCTCTATCTGCATTGCATTTAGACATTACTAAAAACCTAGCGGAAAAAAACGGTCAGTTTTTGAATCAATTTTGACAGATTTTGAAAACAAAAACACAGAGGCAATGAATAGGTATCGTCAGTTACGTATTTCAATTAATATTTTATCAATATTACCTCATTAACACTTCTAAAGTAAACATTACGCAATGTTTGCCTTATTTGATGATTTATTCATATAATAATGAAGAACAAATACCAAAGAGCATACAAATAAACCGTAGTTACAAACAGATTCTGTTAATTGCTTTTTATTAATTTTAGGGTTCAATACAAAAAATAAAAAGATGGAACCCTTATAGGGTCACTGGTGCGTCTGACTGTCTGTCCGTCTGTCACAGCCAATTGCTCCAAATCTACTGGACTAATTTGGTAGGATGGTTTTATCCACCAATTTTTAAATAAGGGTTATTTTCGAGGGTCACATGAGGAAATAAAAAACACTGCAGAGGTGTCAAAGGACACTCGGATGGAACAAAGTTCGAGAGAGAGAGAGACAGACAGAGAAACAGCGCACGCTGCACGGCTTACAACTATAGCAAAAAGTGTCGTTACAACTTTTGGTCTTAATTTTTTCCGTCTAGCCCCCTTTCGCAACGCACGATTAGGAACTTCGTTCCAAAAAAAGTTTCGCAAACTTTACTGTGTCTTACGTCAAATGAAAGGTCTCGTTATGAGGATTTCAAATAGGGTTTTGATTTATTCATGAAAGAAGATGAAAATAGACCAAAAACAGAGTTCTTGAATACATTCATGAGGTCACACACCTCTTACTTGACCGGCCTGTAAGTAAATAGAATACCCATTTCATATTGTTAAGTAAACTGTGACTTGTATTTGTTCAGCTGTCATTTCGGCGTCCCCTGTCAATCAAACCCCTTTTCATGGAAATCAAAATGATCCCATGTTACTGTTAATAACTGAGTTCTGGCTATTTGTTGAACATTTTGCTTGTCTTGTGCTTATCAACAATTTGCGGTCGAGAGTTAATGTTTCTTCGATTTTAAAGTGTGCATGCGCCTGGGCAATTTTAGGGTTCCGTACCCAAAGGGTAAAAACGTGACCTATTACTAAGAATTCCCTATCTGTCCGTCCATCTGTCTGTCACCAGGCTGTGTCTTAAGAACCGCGATAGCTAGACTGTTGAAATTTTTACAAATTATGTATTTCTGTTGCTGCTATAATAACAAATACTAAAAACAAAATATTTAAGGGGGGCTCCCATACAACAAACGCAATTTTTTATAGATAATGGTACGGAACCATTAGTGCGCGAATCCGATTCGCACTTTGCCGGTTATTTTTGTTTATTTTATTATCATTTTCTATAGCCCGTGGTTCGGTTTATTACGGGTATGTCCCTCCCATGTTTTATAGGTATTATCAATAATACATTGAGTAAACATTTTTTCTTTATGCGGTAACTGTTCCAAATCTATATCTATACATATATTAAAACAGTAAAAAAAGTGTGTCTGTACATTAAATATATTTCCAAAAAAATTATTGGGGGCGATGGAGACATAGTAATAGAGTAAGAATTTAAAAAAAATGTCTGTCTGTTTGTCTGTTTGTACACGCTAATCTCCGGAAATACTGGACGGATTCGAATGAAACTTTTTTGTTATATAGCTATTAAGCCTGGGCAACATATAAACGCTAAAATTTTGCTTACTAGTATACGTCAGATGACAATACAATATTATGGAGTCAATAAGCTGTTCTGATGATGGAGTCGGCAGATATTTGATAAAACTAAGTAATAAAACAAGAATAGGACTCGTTTGATTTGTCTAAACAAGCACTTAATGGTAGACGTTGTGTAGGGTCTGGCTTCGGAAACCGAAGGTGGTCGATGGTACTCAGGAATAAAACGACGAAACTCCATCAAGTTTGGGCTTATTTCATTTGTTTTAATAAGCACTTTGGCTTCACAGTAAAAGCTTGTACATTTTTTTTCGTTATCATCAGGTCTTTCTGTCTCCACTGCAGGAGCACGACCCTCTCTGCACTGTACTTGGCCAGAGCAGCCAGAGGACTCGGCCTACACTCTCCTCGCTGGCCAGATGGGTTGGAGAGGTCTCACTGATGTTTATAAAATTTGTTTAGCTTGTATTTCCTAAGTCGCCTTCTACGACATCCACGAGAAGACTTGGAGTGACCCTATTCTACTCTACCGGAAACCACACGGCACCTGTTTGAAACTTATTTAATTCTGAAGAATTATTTTAAAAAAATATTTCCCTGTTTCACCTCTTACGCTTTCAAGATGTTAATGGTAATTGGTCCAACCACTTGCTCGACTGGTACGCTGCCAAAACTTTAAGTAATAAAAAAAATGGCGACTGTTTGTCTGAGACTAATTTTGTTTATGCATCGAGTGGGGGATAAAGATTGAGACTGCAATAAGAAGTCAGGAATTTAGTTTGGGGAAATAAAAAAAACATGCGTCGAATGAAAAACAGCTGCTGAAATAGTATAAGTACCTTCTTTATGTAAAATATATAAATAAATAAATCAAATCAGATCAGATTGAGTTAGTCCCAAAATAAGTTTAAACTAGTATTATAATAATATTATGGATTCTAACTTAACGATATTATATTTAATAATAAATAAATAAACACTCAAGACCTACAATTTAAAATAACCGACCAAGTGCAAATCGGATTCGCGCACTAAGGGTTCCGTACCATTATCTATAAAAAACTTGACGTGTCAAGGGACACCCGGATGGAACGAAGTTCGAGAAAGAGAGAGAGACAGACAGAGAAACACGCGCACGCCGCACGGCTTACAACTATAGCAAAAAGTGTCGTTACAACTTTTGGTCTTAATTTTTTCCGTCTAGCCCCCTTTCGCAACGCGCGATAAGGAACAAAATCGGGTTTGTTGTATGGGATACTTAAATATTTATATTATTTGATTTTCAGTATTTCTTGTTATAGCGGCAACAGAAATACATAATTTGTGAAAATTTCAACTGTCTAGCTATCGCGGTTCATGAGGTACAGCCTGGTGACAGATAGACCGACAGACGGACAGACTGACAGACGGACAGACAGCGAAGTCTTAATAATAGGGTCCCGTTTTTACCCTTTGGGTACGGATCCTAAAAAGGCATTTTTCAGCTGACCCTCACTGGGGATCAAACCCAGAACCTCCGAATTTGCGGACTAGCGTGTATGTAAGTATCTATAGTCTTTTGAGCTCACCACATTTATAAAAATTATCCTTGTCATCTTTCCGTCGTATTATTTGCTATGTTACGAAGTTACTTTTCGTATTGTTTGCTTAAACGTAAATGAAAGACCAGACTTAAAGTAGCTTTGGGGTATTGCGGCCCAGGGCCTTACTGCTTAGACTCGCCAAATCCAAAGGCCACCTTAGCTTTTTCCATTTACTTCTAAGATAATAAATTTAGAAAGAACTCACGCTTACAGCGGCATTTAGGCTGTACGGCTCTGGGATATGTATGCAGTCGCTATACCCGAAATGCTTTGTCTGCCCTATTAGGTACAAAGACGTGTATGTATTTATAGAAAGAAGTTCTTTAAGATGAAAATTTAGCTTCATTTTTCAGCATTAGTATGAACTGTACTGCCAGTGAAAAGGGATCTAAGTCAAAAAATGTGGTTTTGAGAAAATCGAGTTCAAAGTTTCAAAAAATTCCTGCACGTTCTATACATCAGCTAAAAAATTTTTGATTAGTGATATTGATAGATAATTCAAAATAAAAGAAGTCTCTATGACTAAAACAATTTAAAATAAATTGATATTAGAGATAATCGAAAAAAATTACAAGTTATATCACTTGACACGAAAAAATATTCGTGTAAAATGCTATAAAATGACATGCAACTATTTACACATTTTGTATTTCGTTGGTGTCAAATGATACATCATCTTTATTTTTATAGTGTTTTGAAGTGTATAAGAAGATAATCAGGAAGTCCCAAAACAAAATTTACTTGTTTCATGATCAGCTATTTTTACGTCAATTTTATTTTGTCCAAAAGTCATAAAAATATTACTTACATCAGTTTACACATTTTAGTATACCTTAATATTTTTGTGTATTGTGATATATATCAGATATTTAAGCGATCTAACTATGAAATGTTAAGGTGTAAAATGATATAAGTATAAACATATTATTATGTAAAAGTAATGCCTGTGATACAGGGTCCAACCGACGTCTACCTTAAGGTATTCGAATCCCAAGCAAACCTTACCTATATCTCTGGTGCATCCTGATAAGCAAAATGGACGTGGTTGTGGTGATATCAACTCGCGCGCGGAGGGATCTGGTCGAAGTCTTTCCACTCTTGATTACTAAATTAGTTGCAAACAATTGGCCAAGTACGTGTCTGGCTACGCGCAGTGTAGTGTTCCGTAGTTACGAATGACATTCACGCGACTAAAATGTCTAAGAAACTAACTATCTATTGAATTTGTATACAATGTTCCTTTTTGAGTACATTTATAAGTTGGTAACCTATAACTTTTTGATTTGTAAACCCTACTAAGCTTTCATTGAAAAAACACTTTACAAGCTTTAATTTTACCACTTTTTCATACTCATGCCGAATTACAGCTTACTAGTCCTTGTAGTCTCTGAGTAGAACCGCGGATTAGCAGACAGAATTTGTTTACTATGGAAGCCTAAAAAGACCCTAAGTGCCCCTCCAGAATAGAGAAGGGACCAAGACGACCAGAGGTCAGAAGAGCTCAGAATTCCCGAGCAAAACTGTTTAATCGTCAATTGTCCACACCAGATACAAATCTGCTAAATATATGAATTCATGACATTTTAATGTGCATATGCTAAGAATAGAAAAAAGATTTTGCATAGATAGAAGATTTTTTGCGTTTAGCAGAAGTAAGCAAGACAGGGGAATAGACTGAGGGAAAAGAAGATAGAATATTTATTTTACAACAAAGAGAATACGGGAAAGACCCCGTGTGACTCCGGGTTAGAACAGGACCACTCCACCTCTTCCTGTGGATGTTTTACTGGGCATCGTAATTCGTAATAGAACTAAAGAAAAAATAGCAATAAAAGCACGACCTTTGTAACACGAATTACAATAGCATTCTCAAGGAGTTGACGTTTGGCAAGCAGCTGGTTGTAAAATAAAGCAAAATCCATAAAAAATAAGAACAGACCCCACAGCATTAGAGCTGATGATGCAACTAGTAGGCTGAGATGAAATGGAGTGAGAGGGAAAAAGGAAAATATGAGGTAGAATTTATCGTCGCTAATAAAAATTATTAAAAATATAACACTATTGAATTTATAGACTCGAAAAAGGATTGCAGTGTGTTGGTAAATAATGACCAGACATAATAGTGATATAGGTAACCATCAACAACTAACCATCTTATTAACAAAGCTAACTTACGATGAAATACATGGATATCTATGAATGAATGTTGACTAATTTTAAACAAATTTAAAGGATCAAAGGTATACGAAAATTAGATAAATATAAAAATGTCCTTAACACGTGTTGCTTGTAACTTATTATAATCATGTTTTATACAAATAGCCTAGGTGATGATGATGATAATGATGATGAATGTTAGTTTTTTTCAATTTGTAAATATAGACACACCAGTTACACTGACGACTGGAACAAATTCACACTGTGTTTATGGATTTGTATTGGTAGATATATATAATGCATTATATTTTAAACATATTTTTTAATAAATACCTAATTGGAATATATACTTATGATCTGTTCTTTTAATGTTCAAATAATGTCTTTATTTACTAACGTTACAATCATCAGCATTTTTTACTTCGCTGTCCGTAAATAAAGAATAATAGTAATACCATAGATTTGTTCATATAGTTATGACTGATGGAACATTTAGGTTGTTAAAATCAATTTATATATAGATATTACATTTCGAGCATTTTGAAGTTTATACATATAATAAGACAGTAAAAAAAGTATGTCTGTACATTAAAAATATTTCCAAAAAAAATATTGGGGGCGATGGAGACATATAAATAGGTATATTATTACTCTGTGGTAATAGAGAAAGAATTTTAAAAAAATGTCTGTCTGTTTGTCCGTGTGTCTGTTGGTACACGCTAATCTCCGGAAATACTGGACGGATTCGAATGTAACCCTTTTTTTTGTTATATAGCTGTTAAGCCTGAGCAACATATAGGGTACAAATGATTTTAAAAAATGGAACACCTGATGTAGAACTATAATGGTCCAGCTAAACTATAAGAAATATATATAATAGACTGATGAGCATTTTCCAGAGATATAAAGTCCACGCGAACGAAATCGCGGACTTCGGCTAGTCAATATTAAAGATTTTGTTTGCATTATTTTCGTAAAATTATTTGTTTTGGTAAGAAATTAGATATATAGTACCTAGGTGACTGAGCTTTGCTCGGTTATTACTATTTCTTGTAGTATTTCAGATAAATATACTCGTAAGTAGATAGATACTTATTTTATAACTAAACTGATGGTAAAACACTTACATATTTTCGCTAACTTATATTATTATACACCATCTAGCAAATTTAGTAACTCTTGAACTTGTAATATGTATTTGATTCAATTCAACTTATATCAATTTCCACAATAATCAAAGCTGTAATTATGACTAGTGTCAATTGATTTATATAAAGTTGTATCACTAAACACCTATTTTGTCTTACTTATGTCGCAAGTTGAGTGTTTCTACTACAGATGAAGCGATTTTCACCAAGGAATCCTACAAACATTTTACATGTTTATAGAAATAAGCAAACTTAAATCAATATGTACGAATATCGACGTTTTAATTTTCCGTTGTGTAAAGTGTGATAACTAAAGTTAAATTAATTTACACTTTTAAAACTGAAAAAATACTTCGGTTCATTTTGTTGTAAACGCATTTGTATTATAATACACAAAAATAAATTAACGAAACCCTGAAAAACACCTACTTAGATTACTGTGCACCAACGCTAACTTTGGCATTTTAAGCCCTAGGACTATGGGAATAAGACAGAAAAATAGCTAATTTTTTTCTGATTCAGAATATGCCAAGATCTCAAAAGCGATCTAACTCGACTTAGATCCCTTTTCACTGGCAGTACAGTAGAGATATGCACGTATTTTTTTATTTACTTAATAAAATCCTTATTAAAAATAATAAACAAATATAAAAGATCTTAATCAGCGACAAACTTGTGATACTTTCTTTAAAGTTTCAATTAGAAAGAGAAGTCCGATATAGACTGGTGACGTCAAAGTCCATGTCGTCTATACATTTGCCATATAAAATAGTGTTTTTGCGAGTGAGATAGACATATTATAGTAAAATCGTATCTCGTTCGTTTTTCAATCATTTTTTATACTGTTTTTACTGTTAGTGCTTAATTTTTGAATATTTATAGATAAACTGTTTAGATTACACATATTTTTTTCATACATATTCCCTATTGCACTTTATAATAATGTTTCTTGCCATTCATTGTAGTTTCCAAGCGTATTGGATTGCAACGAATGCTTATGCAGAAATTGAATAGAACCTAGCACAATAGTGCTATAACAGCATTTCATTAGCATTTAATAGAAATGCGTGTTTTTAGTCTGCCGCCTTACATTGGCGTTGCAAATCTAAAACCTCCAAGGTGCAAAAATAACTTTCAGAAGAAATAGAAGAAAAAAAAAAAACATTTGACTTATATGAAATTGTAGATTTGCAACGATGATATTTTTCTCAGTTACGATAAATTTTTCGGTCAAAATATTTTTGACGTGGGTCGAAAGGCACTTTGCTTTGCACATATTTGTTAAAGTGGCTGGCGAGCGTAGAAATAATATGACAGAAAAAAATCTTACAATATGATATATTATGATTATTTTTGTTAGTCATTAGTCCTTTCAACAGGAACTAATTAAACAAAGCCTCCTTTGGCCATGCTGAAACAGATTTACTGACGACGGATGGAACGAAGTTCTGCGAAATAGAAAGACGAAACGAAAATAACTGGCTTGCTTTCTATGAGAGAGAGAGAGAGAGAGAGAGAGAGAGAGACAGAGAAACATGCGCACGCCGCACGGCTTACAACTATAGCAAAAAGTGTCGTTACAACTTTTGGTCTCAATTTTTTCCGTCTAGCCCCCTTTCGCAACGCACGATAAGGAACTTCGTTCCAAAACTCCCAGATCATTCTGTGTCGAATTCGGGTAAATAACGGATTAAATCGCCAACCGGACCTGAGTCTCGCGGCAGGTTTTGACAGTTTGTTATAGATTGACAGATGTCACGCGACCGTTTGTGACAGTCGGCGACGATGTAGGTCGCTAACGGTGACAAGACGCGACTGTGTCTCGAGCAAACTGTCGCTGGAGACGTATTTTTGAAATCACTTGTCACATTACGAAGGGTTTGCGCGAGCGTTTCCAAACGGGCGCATTTTTGAATCGGTAGTTTGCGAAGGTTTTGCACGAGTGGTCTTGACCACTCGTAATTTTGACATTTGTAGCGTAGATATGTCATCGAAGCCAATCATGGTAAATCCGTTCCATTTCACGTTGCTTTTTTATTCATGTTCGAATTTTTAGAAAAGCATAGACAAATTATCGATGTTTTCTGCGTAAAACAATATTGTTTTTCGCTGACACAACGGTTTCAAAAATACGATCAATTTGTATTTTAAGCGAGCGGTGAGTTACAAAACTACACGTTTTGTGCTTCGCTGAGTCCCTCAATGAAAAATAGCACTCCTGGTCTTTAACAGCTCTAATCTGACCAAAGCCCTATGTGAATTATTATCAGTTTTGTGAACCAAATAAAAAAGCTTACCACGCTTAGTTAGACAGGCGATTGAAATTAAGAAGCATCCCAATTTTAATCGAGAAGATGGCTTCAAGTTGTCTGGCACGTGGAATCCAGTGAAGAGTGTAAAAAGAGTGTACGAATAACTAAAAACAATTCCCAAACGGACACCGTCAGTGTTGTGTGTAAGGACTTATGCAACAAACGACGAAGAAAGAGGGTAGACCGATATGGTTACCCTTGACAGCCGAACATCCATCGCAGTTCCTCAGTCGGCCAGCGACCATGAGAAAGGCCGTCGAAATATCTGGCAAACGATATTAATCGCTGTAAGTCCCATAATACTAATAACAGTAATTGTGACCGTGAAACTCTAAAATCATATACAAATAAAAAAGCCTTTGAAATAAAGCAACATCAAATATCTTGCAAACTACCAATATTAAACGATTTCAAACGAGTTGATTCCAATCCGGTGCAATCGATTTGAATCGTTTGCCGCAAACATTAGAGGTGCTCTACTGCATCAGGCTCCGATATCGAGTAATTAAATCGGAAACGTGTCACGTGTGGGTAGTGACGTCAATTGCGACGGGAAATGTAAAAGGAAGTTAGAAAATAAGCTGTACTGTTGTCAGAAAAAGTTATAAGTTTTTTGGAAAATATTTTTTTTTTTGTATTAATGATTGATTGACTTTTCATGTAAAGCCTCAGTGACGTTTATTGTAAAATCAAGACAAATTTTATAAGCCCAAACTAGGCAGAGTTCCACCTCTGAGTCACTCCCCGTTAAGGTATCGAGAATATACCTACAGTACCTGGGTGACCGAGCTTAGCTCGGTCGGTTTCATCTCAAACATTAACTACATTTTTTTAAACTTGTCTAAAAACAGTACAAAATAAAAAATAATATATAAACTTGAACATAAAAAAAACAAAAGTAAGTCACCGAGTGGGATTCGAACCCGTTACACTCTTTCTCGCAGTCAGCATCCTTAACCGCTGAGCTAAGCGGATGGCGGCCGGGGCGACGAAATTAGCGACCATATTCTGCGTAGAAAGAAAAACGAACGAAAACGCGCGTTTTCCCAAACAAGACTAATCTAGATCGATTTTTTACCCCCAAAAACCGCCATATACAAATTTTCAGCGAAATCGTTAGATCCGTTTTCGAGATCACAGAAATTTATAAATAAATATATATACATACAAGAATTGCTCGTTTAAAGTTATAAGATTATTACTATGCGCGCGGTGACCACTCCGAAGTGGCAAATTCAGTGACGTGAATCGTATGCCTTTAATTATAAGAATGAAATTGGCTTGTAATGCCCTTGTAGGTATCTAAACTAAGAGGTGTCAAGTACTGACGAGAGCTAAATTAAACCGTATCGCTAACGACATTGAGTAGATATTTCTTCAAATTCCTTTGCTAAGTAAGATTTCTGTACGTGAGACTAGTAGTTACTCTGTGCCCAAACTCGATGGGTTTTCGTAGTTTCATACCGGTAGGATTCCTATACCTACCTTCCGGCTCCATCGTCAAATCAGCTTCTTACCATAAATATATTTGCAAGATTTCAGGTTGGGAATAACTAGTCTAAAATTGAGTTGCAAGATTTGACCTAAACCAACATACAAAATACATTGCAAGTTAAATAAAAGCTTGTAACAATTAAGTAAGATAGATAGATAAATAGATTTATTTGTATCGAACAGTGCACACATTCACAATCAATATAATATAATTAAATGCAAATAAGATGTTAAATAATAATCAGTTTTTATCCACTAATTAAAATCAATCACAGATAATTAATAAATTTGCATTTTCATGATAAAACTATTTCACTACTTATTCTCTTTTTTATTACTTTTTACTAAACACCACATAGCATACAAACTATCACATGATTGGCATTTTCGCCCATTCCCTCAATCAGCTTTTACGATCTGCACGGGAATGGAAGAAACTAGTACATTCTAAGGTTTTCCTTTTCTTCCGGACCAGCATGGAAACTAGTAGTGCATAAAAAAAATCAATAAAACGTAAATAAGCTGCCAAGTGCGAGTCGGACTCGCCCATGAAGGATTCCGTAGTAGCAAATAACATAATATAAAAGTCTTGTAGTATGTTTTTTTTTAATTTTTATATTTCAGTTGATTGAATGAAAGGTAAATTACCGTTTATGATTTATGACGTAAAAAAAAAACCTTCTTACTAGATATTACAAATGTACCAACCCAAAACTTGTTCCCATCATCGTCCAACGTCCGACCAAACTGTTAGTTCATATCCCATTTCCGAGAAAAAAGGATCACGCAGCTTCAGTGTAAAACTTTTGGACTTAGTTTGGCCGCTCGCCAAGTTGGAAGTTACATTTTTAGCCGCCAAACTCAACGATGTTATATTTTCTTAAGATGTCGTCATTAGGGCTCTTACAGACAAGACACAGTTTGCCCGTGACACCAGTCGGCAACGGTCAGTGACCGTGGTAACGTTCAGCGACCCACGCGGACTGTCACTTTTTTAAATTTCGTAATTTTTTAAGCTATTGCATAGCTTCTATCGCGGGCCTTGAGCGCGGGGACCGAATCCAGAAATTCCGTAACGAAAAAACCTCACGCTTCCCACTCCGCCTACCATGTAGGTTGCCGCTTCGTCTCCGTCGTCCGTTTGCGACGTTGCCGTCCTTCCTTGTAAAAATTCACCGACCGAACGGAAGGACGGACCTTAATGCAATAGCTTTACCGCGGCAGTCCCCGAGTGCCACACGTCTTTTTTAAATAATATTTTAGTGCAAAAGCTAAAAACTACTAGCCTTTCGGAACGACCACTGCTGCTCCTTTCACGAACTGCAGCACGACGGTCGGCGATCGTCGATGACCATTGGCAATAGGTGTCAAGGGTCATGGGATGTCGTTTTAAAGCCTTTATTAGCACGACTTGTCCCTCGGAGTTTCTTCCCCGTAGTCAAATTTCTATCATTGGATTGGATTAGTACTCATGTTCGATCATTTTTCACTTCCAACACATGCTTCCAGTGACGGATTGTACCTTTTTGATTGTACATCGTTGTTTTATCAGACCTAGCTTTACCCGTGTATTCAAAGGGCAATTTTTTAGTTCTCGAGGTAAAAATATTCCCTATTAATTCAGTTAAATTTTCTTACAATCCGGTTATCTATTTTATCTTCAGAATGCAAAAAAAAAATACATAGGTATCAATATAGGATTTAATGGATATTTCAGTATTTTATTTCACTTTTCCAAAGCTTTATTTCCTAATGCATGAAATTAAGTTAACCTCTTAGTTCGTACGATTATAATCAAAACAGATTTAATAAATGAATATCTTCTAAGATAGTATTTGTATTCCGTATCCTTGGATACACACACGTGACATGTTCCCAATTTAATTACTCGATATTGGAGCCTGATTGCAGCACCTATAATGAGTCTGCACTGCAGCAAACCTTTGAAAGCTAGACTGTGCACCCAATAATTCACTACTGTACTATAAGTACTGTATTACTTAGAGGTATGCAGTATCAAAGGTAGTATAATTAGTAACGTAACAGATACCAAACGTCAAAGAAACTATTGAAGGAGGAGAGAGGAGTAAGTAGGCAATACTGGAGTTACGGGTAGATACACAGAGATGGCAGCACACACGACTAGCAAAAAAGTGATGAAGGAAGTGTTGAATATGTTGTATGCTTTGAAATATTTATTGCATTTCATATAAGTCATATTTAATTGGGGTACTACTTTATTAAATAATAGGAATAAAGGATTTCAATGTTTTAGTTATTACCATAAAGCACCATCTAGTGACAAGGAATAGTAATAATAATGTTTGTATGGCGTGTGGTTTCCATTAGAATAGAATAGGACCACTCCAAGTCTTCCCGTGGATGTCGTAGAAGGAGACTTAGGAAATACGCTAAACAAAGCTTATAGACATAGATAGATAGATAGATAAACCATTTATTTGAAGGACAAAAACAACACAGTAAAACTACATAAACAAATTCTTAAAGTACAAATAAAGTTACTTGTCCTCCAAAATGGTCTCCAACTCAGCATATGCTAGGATTTGCATTAGCGAGATCCCAGCGCTGATCTTCCGTTGGAGCCATTTTGGGTGCAATCACGGACATTCGCAAGACAAAAAGAAAAAAATATATATATACATAAAAGAAAAAGAAAAAAAAATACGTTTATCGCACACAAGTTGTGTGACACACACAACAACACAACAAAACTAGGTACCTAGGTAATTACCTATCAGAGCATTACACCGCATCATAAAACCTCTCCAACCCGTCTGCCCAGCATGGAGAGTGTAGGCCAAATCCTCTGCTCTGATCAAATATGGCTCTAGTAGCACAATGGGGATCGTGCTCCTGCAGTGAAGACTAAAAAGACCTGATGATGATGTTGATGATATGGCAATGGTTAGGCATGGCAGTACTTATATTTATTAAAGTTGCATAAATTTTACATCAATTACATTTGAACTATCGCGTTGTATAATTGCAAAATAATAAGCTTCAAAACTGGCTCTCTGACAGTGTTATTGTAGTATGATAATATTAGCTGACGTCATGCTGAGGCTATGAAAATACTTAGAAATACATACATACATACATACTATCACGTCTTTATCCCTAATGGGGCAGACAGAGCATTTTGGGTCTTGCGGTTCTATGCAGAGCCCGGGGCCGCAAGACCCAAAAGCCACTTTTAGCGTCATGGTGGGCGAGAAGATGGAAAAGCAATCAATACAATGATGAGTTGCTAGCCGCATCGCCTGTTAACATGATTTGCATTTTTGCCCATTCCCTCGATCGGCTTTTACGATCTGCGTGGGAAGAGAAGCAGCTGGTACATTCTAATTTTTTTTTTCCCAGACCAGCATGGGAATTAGAAATACGTGGCTAATTAACGTTTTTATTTTAAATAGGTAAAGTTTTGAATTTTTTAGGACAATAGGTTTAATGCATACTTATGCAAAGCCGAAGTACAGCTAGCGGCACGAATCTCTAGCGCTGACAGTTATTGCGCAGAACAGAAGTTAAAAATAAAAACTGTACCCATATACGACGGTCGCCGACGGTCGCCGACTGGTGTCGCGGACATACTGTCAGTAAGAGCTCTAACAAACGCATCGTTCCTGCAGCGCTAGTGCTACATCTAGAGATTTCTTGATCTAAGGTCGAACTTGGTAATCTATTTGAGCTTAAGAACTTTATCATTTAAGCTTCCTTGCTAACATAGTGGACATGAACGTGTGCTTAGGATCTTCAATTCTTGGAAGTTTCTGACAGCTCTTAATCACTAAAGAAAATATAGGCAGTTACAAACTTGCCAGTCAGATGTTTCAAAGAATAGTATCAGAATAGTGTACAAAAAATGTTGTCCAAAATAACGTGCGTAACTTTATTTAAATACTAGCCGAAAGCCTTGGCTTCGTTCGCGGGGATATTATGACTCCGGAAAATGCTCATCCAGCTGAACAACTTTTGCTAAGGCGTCATTTTTATATTTCGTTTAGTTTAGCTAGACCGTTATGGTTCTGCATCAGGTGTTCCATTTTCCAAAACCAATTATAGGTACCTATATATTACCCAGTTATACCCTATATGTTGCCGAGGCTTAACAGCTATATAACAAAAAAAAGTTTTATTTGAATCTGTCCAATATTTTCGGAGATTACGTGTACAAACAGGCAGACATTTTTTTTTTACTATCTATACGACTTAATATCTGTAGCACGATCTATTATTTGTTAGGGAAAACCCTGACTTATAAGCGTTAACCCCAATAACTTTTGAAACGATTTACGACAAACACGCACTCTTTCCCGCCAGGCATGGTGCTGCGTCTGAAGTGCCATTTTTTAAATGCGGTGTCATCGAAATGATTGGTTTTTCGGTACAAAAAACCATTCGTTTAGTGACTTCGCGTCTCAAAAATGGCACCACTGGCGACCGTAGCTCCGATAGTTTATCGTCGGAAATTGTATTTATGCAGGGAATCGGGCAAACTCTGAGATCGAGATGTAGAATACTGCTAGCGCCATCTGGTATCCTTCTTGTGAACTATGGTATCTCTTTGTTAATTGTTGTTTGTTGTAGTTCCTCGCAGTGGCGTAGAGGTCGCCACAACGATTTATATACAGTCTCCATCAAATAAACACCTTGCAAAAGCGTTACCCTTGAAATCCTAATTTCCTATCGTCTGGGAGACAGCATTGAAACCCTCACGACCCTCTTCACGTCGACACATATTGCTTTCCGGCCTTATTCAGCGGAACCGAGCAGCTTTTGGAACAAATCCTTCTGTGTACAGAAGAGATATATTATTTAAGAAACTTCTGTTTTATGAAATTGGCTAATTAACTTGTAATCTTTACGCTTTTGTTTTTACATTGTAGGGTTCTATTCTTCTAAGTATGTATCCGAATTGCTCCATTTCTGGTAAATCTCTTTGAGTTATTGTGACTGCGAAAGTCAAAATCATACAACAGCAAGTTTTCAAACAACGAACAAAAAAAAATCTGCTTCCCATTCGAATCACGCTCGGCAAAGTGGTATATAATATGGACGTAAATTTATTTAACCATTTTAAAGAAAATAGAATTGCTCCAAAAATTTAGTTAATGAGTAAAAAGTCACCGTGTATATAATTTTTACCTATTTTTATATTTACCAAAGGGTAATAATTTTAGCAGTCTGTATAAGTTTGTGTGAGTGTTTATGTCTGTTGCAACGTAGCATCCGAATCGTTTGTCCAATTTTCACAAATTAGATGTCAATCGATTAAAATTATTGTCCGAGTGACATAGACTACAATTTAATATACACGCATTGAGACTAAAATAAAGTCTTCAGTTCGAAACTTTATACATCGTATACTGTATACATATATTTTTCCTTTTTTAGGATTTTGTGTTGCTTTTTTGTCGGCGTGGTTGAAGCCAAATTACAGCTTTCCAATACTAATTACTTATTAGTCTCTGAGTGAACCGCGAACGAACGAACAGACAGCCATGGCTTAACTACAAGGGTCTCTTGTTTACTAAGAAACCCTTAAATTAATAGAATATATAAGGAAACAATGAAATATATAATTAACTAGCTGATGCCCGCGACTTCGTTCGCGTGGACTTTATGACTACGGTGTATAAATTTGCTCATCAGGCTGAACAACTTTTGCTAATGCGTCATTTATGTATATTTCTAACAGTTTAGCTGGACCATTATGTTTCTGTATGAGGTATGCCAGACCTTCGATTTTTATACCTCAACAATAAATGTTCATCAGGCTGAACTACTTTTGCGAAGGTGTCATTTTTATATTTCTTATAGTTTAGCTGGACCATTATGGTTCTGCATCAGGTGTTCCATTTTCCAAAATCAATTATAGCCTATATGTTGTTTTTTTTTTATTCGAATCCGTTTAATATTTCCGCAGATTAGCGTATACAAACAGACAAACAGACAGACAGACATATTTTTTTTATTTCTTACTATATTACAGTCTCCATAGCCCCATTTTTTTTAAGTAAATTCAATGTACAGACACATTTTTTTACTGTTTATTATACGTATAGACCATTATGTTTCTGAATCAAGTGTTCCAGACTCCAGACCTTCGATTTTTATACCTCAACAAATAATGCTCATCAGGCTGAACTACTTTGGCTAAGGCATCATTTTATATTTCTTATAGTTTAGCTGGACCAATAAGATTCTGCATCAGGTGTTTCAGATCTTCGATTTTTATATCTCAAAAAAAAATGTTCATCAGGCTGAATTACTTTTGCTAAGGCGTCATTTTATATTTCTTATAGTTTAGCTGGACCATTATGATTCTGCATCAGGTGTTCCTGGTCTTCGATTTTTATATCTCAACAAAAAATTATCATCAGGCTGAACTACTTTTGCTAAGGCGTCATTTTATATTTCTTATAGTTTAGCTGGACCATTATGATTCTGCATCAGGTGTACCAGATCTTCGATTTTTATATCTTATATAACAAAATACGTTCATCAGGCTGAACTACTTTTGCTAAGGTGTCATTTTATATTTCTAATAGTTTAGCTGGACCATTATGATTCTGCATCAGGTGTACCAGATCTTCGATTTTTATATCTTATATAACAAAATACGTTCATCAGGCTGAACTACTTTTGCTAAGGTGTCATTTTATATTTCTAATAGTTTAGCTGGACCATTAAGGTACTGCATCAGGTGTTCCATTTTCCAAAATCAATTAAAGCATATATGTTACTCAGGCTTAACAGCTATATAACAAAAAGTTTCATTCGAATCCGTCCAGTATTTCCGGAGATTAGCGTGTATTAACAGACAAACAATCGACCATAGAAAAATTATCTTTAAATTTTAAATGATGATAACTTTTTTATCTGACATCAGATTTCGATGAAACAAAGCCTATATGTTGCTCAGAGATGAGCTTAATTTTTAAGTGAAAACCGCGTAAATATCTGTCCCGTAGTTTTAAAGATTAGCGGGTACATACAGCCAGACAGACAGACAGACAGACAGACAAAAAAAAACAAAAAATCTTTTTTGTGTTCTGTTACTCTTTTTTTATCGACCATACCAATTTTTTGTTAATTTTATCAAATGTACAGACTCGCGGTTCCTACTGTTTAATTATATGTATTGATAACGGAAGATAAAATTATATAATTATGGTGACTGTTATGTTTAGATATAAATATTTTAATGGATTTGTAAACAATGAGTAAGTATGTTTCGAACGACAAAACATTGATTAGATTAATCTTGTTAGTTGATAGAAGGTCAATTACCTACACGTGTAATTTAAACAAAATACAGACGGGACATTTTATTGTAAAAAATTATATCATATTATTATATTTAAATAAAAATTCAGAAGTCATGGAAAGTACGAAAGCGATATATAAAGAAAAGTGGTTGCTTGTAACCGTGTGAATGGAACATTCTTTTATGAACAGTATGAAGGTGTCTGCCAAAGCAAGTCTTGCTGTTCATCAAGGCGTGTTGATGCCTACTCTTATGTATGGTAGTGAAAGCTGGGTATGGCAGAAAAAGAATGAAAGTCGGATAAATGCAGTTGAAATGCGAGCTCTAAGAAGTATGTGTGGTGTAACTTTAAAAGAACGGATAAGAAATGGTGTCACACGTGAGAGATGTGGGGTGAAAGAGGATGTTATTACAAAAATTGAGAAAGTAATGTTAAGGTGGTTTGGACATGTTGAGAGTATGGATGAAAGAAGATTAACAATAAAGATTCATCATGCTCATGTGAATGAGAGAACCGGACCGGGTCGACCGCGACGAATGTTCTGCGATCAAATAGCAGATGTTCTGAAGAAAGGTGATGTAAGGAGTACCCATAACCGGAGCGCATGCATGAAAAGAGTAACGAGTGTTGACAAAGCAAAAGAGGTTTTCAAGGATCGTAGGAAATGGAAATCCATAGTCTCTGCCTACCCCCAAGGGAAACAGGCGTGAAATATGTATGTATGTACGTAAATACCAACATGTGCACAATGTGCAGTATATAAAAAATAAGTCAGTATGGTTAATAATTTAATATAAACTTCTTTACGCTTAATCACAGAATTAATATGAGTATTAGATACAGAACTTGAACTGAGTACTTCTACGATGCCACAGACAATCACATAGACACATAGACACGTCAAACAAATGGCATCCCTCTTTTTTATCCGAGGTTAAAATAAATATCTTCATCACAATACATTTAATAAAATACTTCTAACGTCTTTAATGACTTGACCCTTGCTACATTATGATTTGATAAAAATAATATCACTCACGGTGTGCATGACTGTATCATTTTTGTTACTAATAACCGACTTAAAAAAGGAGGTAATCAATTCATTGTGATCTTGTTTTTTTTTAAGTATGTTCACAGATTTTTCAAAGACGCCTAGACCAATTTCAATTTTTTTTTGTTTGAATGGGAACTGTACACTTGTCAAGTGGTCCCATATAAATTTTATCATAATCGGTTGTGTAGTCTGAAGGTGAAGTTGGTTTTTAGTTTTGAAAACTTATTAAGATTGGTCTATTTATGTTACACATTCTATATCTTCCTAGGTATAAATTGGATATCTACATTACAAGGCCTCACTTGTATCTGTTCTCTTCTGAATTGTATCTCTTTTCCGTTTATAATAGTTTTGACTGTGAAATGACGAAGAAGGTGGATCAGACCTGTCTTCACTTGCACTCGAGCAAACCTCATGCCAACGCAAAGCCTGTTCCCCTTACCAAAAGCCATATAAGTACTGCTGTTCTGGGCAGATTCTGAAGCAAATCTTTCTGGATCAAAT
Organism: Acrobasis consociella; assembly: GCA_963555685.1. Classification (NCBI taxonomy): domain Eukaryota; kingdom Metazoa; phylum Arthropoda; class Insecta; order Lepidoptera; family Pyralidae; genus Acrobasis; species Acrobasis consociella. Next base: position 4,004,995 of record OY743107.1, read on the forward strand.
TCTTCAGGATTTGGATAATATCTAGGATCATGATGCAATTCATACACTGGTGCAAACACTTTCGTACCTTTTTCTACCTTAATATTCCCTACGGGTAATACAGTATCTTGCACACATTGTCTTACTAAAAATCCGATTGGAGGCAACAGCCTCAAACTTTCACACAACACTTTTTCCAAATATTCCATTTCCATAACAGCTTCAAAGGTCAGTTTACCATCAAGGGCTTCAAAGGTATCGTCTATTTCTTGGTGAACTTTTTGCAAGTGCTCGGGATGTCGTCCTAATTCAACCAAGCAGGCGAAAATAGCAGAAGCACTTGGTTCTATTCCAGCTGAGAAAAAGAAGAATGCTTGTCCGGCCATCAACTCATCTGTAGGCTCTATCTCAAGCCCCGTCTCTCGGTCTTTCAATGTCCCATTCTTCTGCAATGTCACACAAATATCAGCAAAATCGTGTTTCTTCACATCCTCCTGTTCACGTTGACGAATTATTCTTTTAACAGCACCAATAAAGAAGTCCTCATACTCCGAAAATAGTTTGATATTAAGTTTCTTGGACAACCACGGGCTTAGATTCATGACTGTCACTTTGATGTTGGATTTAAATGTAGACCTGAATGCCCTTGTGGCAACGTCTAAGAAAGGTGACTCAAAAACCGACCCTGAAACCACACCGAAAACTGCAGCCCCAATCGCAGCACAGCAAAACGTCGATATCGATTCAAAAGCCTTGCCATTGTGCCTTTCTGGATTCTTTTTGAGATAAGCTACAAAATCTATTGCACTTTTGTCCATTATGTAGAACATCTTTTTGATTTTTGCACCTGTGAATAAGGGTGACATGCTTTGCCGAACTAATTTCCATCTATTTCCATTCATGAACAATATATTGTCAGCCAGGTGATCTCCTTCGTTGATTTCAAATCCTCTGTGATTGAAAGACTGGAAATCCGTTTGGAAAATATGCTGAACGTTCGTGGCATCGTTGATGAGTAGAGATGGAGTCAAGAATCCGCCAAAGCCAACAGCAGGTTCGTCTCGATATTGCTTGTAGATATCTCCAATTATTTGAAACAACGGTTTATTTGTCGTTAAGAAATCCCAGAAAACACCGGTTACCTTGTTCCTGTTGTGAAATTTGATTCCACGTTTCTTCCAATAGTTTTCATTTCTGTTGCCGATGACGTAACTTAACGATAGTAATATTATTAAAAATAACAGTATTATCTGAACAAACATAGTTATCGGTAGACTACACGCTTACAATGATTATATCAAATAAGTGTTCACAGCCTCTGCAATGATTTATATACGAGTATCTTACCTAATCATCTGATAATGATTATATCTTATATGACAACAACATATTGATGATGAAATATAGTTACTTTATATACTTGCGGGGCTAGTATGGGTACGGCGACAATTTTTATCCTTGAACTTTGCCTAATTTACCTTACTAAACATAGATAAAATTGAGCGCATACATAATTTCCAAGCGAGAATGAGTTTGACATTTCTACGGTTTGCTATTTGCTAGAAATACATAATTAATAATTATAATCATTTTCAACCATAGTTTTAACAGTGCCATTGTATTCATAATCGATGTCAGCGTAATAACAAGTAGACTGACATATTTTAAGAATGTACTATTGAAGTGAAAAAAATATTACCACAATTACGCCATCTTTTTATGAATCAAAGAACTACTTAGTGACATATTTAGGTGCTGTATATAATTCTTTTATTTGAAATTATTGTTTTACAAAATACGTGTTTAAAAATTTGAATTATTTCATATTTTATGCATATGTATACGACTAACTTAACTAAGTTTCTATTAATTTTATATTGTCACGTACATTTAACAGACAGACGATATGTATCAATCTTCGGAGAATAGCGCCATGCTAAGCAGGCTGAAAAATAATCTTGACAATGACTTATTCATTTTCAAACACATTCGATAAGAAAAATATAATAAAATATTAATTATTGAAGATGACTGTCTACTTGTACATATACACTTGTTCAATTCAATGCCTCCTTTAAACATTTCGTCCAAATGGTCTCCCTCTGTTTCGATATATCTTTACCTTAAAAGACAGTTAAGATCAAATTATATTTGTAGATTAGATCAACCACGTGAACGCAAATACATTTATAAAAATGCATACCACGTCATGTGTATGCAATATACAATAAATTATACCAAAAATTGCTAAATAAGAATAAATCCAAAAAACATTAACGGAATGGTTGAATCAAAAAATATTTTATAGCATTGACGAGTAGGTACATGGACAGTAAACATAGAATTTATTACTTAGAATATTTCCTTAACGAACAATTCTCGATGGAAAAATATGTACCGTAAAATTGTTTTAAATTGAAAGTGTAAAATATTATTATTATAAATTATATAATTGTATAATGTAGGTTTAATGAAGTGACATACATATTGTTAAAATTTGCACGCCTGCAGGTTGGTAACATAAATCATGCAAAAAATTATTCTATTCTATTCTGATTTTTATACTGCCGAGTATGACACTCTTGATTTCTTTTTAATTTTCATACTTTATACTTCCCCTTAAATATATGTCACCCGTACGTCAAAAGACCGCTTCTTATCTAACACGTGTATATATTTTTTATTACTCACTCAAGTGTCACCTTTGTTTTAACGAGAAGTGCATTGATAAGTTTGTTATTTGGTAAAAAGATAAACAACTGATGATGATGATGATGGTGATTTTGATTGCAAATACAATAAGGATATAGGTACTTAGGGCTACAGATGAGCGACAGTCGGCGACCGTCGCCGACAGGTGTCGCAAGCATACTTTCGGTTGTCTGCTTGTAAAGTTATTTATACATCGATCAAACATTCAAAAATGTCAGATGGTCTTTCGATGGTAATCGAACCGGCACCAGTTTTAAAGTTTTGATGTTTAAAACCGCTCAGTTCAATCAGTTAATTAAAAAAATAATACTAGTATATTACAAAACTAGCCGAAGCCCGCGACTTCGTTCGCGTAGACTTTATGTCTCTGGAAAATGCTCATCAGGCTGAACAACTTTTACTAAGGCGGCATTTTTATATCGCTTATAGTTTAGCTGGACCATTATGGTTCTGCATCAGGCGTTCCATTTTCCAAAATCATTTATACCCTATATGTTGCCCAGGCTTAATAGCTATATAACAAAAAAAGTTTCATTCGAATCCGTCCAGTATTTCCGGAGATTAGCGTGTACAAACAGACAAACAGACAAACAGACATACAGACAAACAGACAAACAGACAAACAGACAAACAGACAAACAAACAGACTTTTTTTTTAAAAATTCTTACTCTATCACTACGTCTCCATCGCCCCCAATATTTTTTTTGGAAATATATTTAATGTACAGACACACTTTTTTTACTGTTTTATTATATGTATAGATATATACATCTGAAATTTACCCAATCACTTTCTCCTTATTGGACTCTCTTAAAATTATTTTACAAGCTACGATCCAAAGATTAGCCGTAACTTAATGCTTTAGGATTTAAAATAGCATAAAGGCCTCCTGTAGTGCTTTACGAATTGTATTTTGTACAATAACGGTTATGTAAACAAATAAAAATTATCCAAGTCGTCTCGAGAACGACAAAACTGAAATAGACATTCTAAAATATGTGTCAATCCCAGGACACATCAAAGTTGAAAAGATTTCCAGCAAATCTGAGAATATCAAACGGCATCGGATCAGTAAGTTTAGATTTGGGGTCAATTCTCCATTGGATCAGCCTAGTTTTGGAGATATTTCCAGAAGGCTGGCTCACACGAGCGGAAAATTTTGTAGCAAAATATTAGGTATTTATTCTTCTTATCGTGTGTGTTAGTGACTAACACTAGTGTCAGAGTTTTTAAACCGCCTTAAAGACCTCTGACATGGTTTTAGGTAACGAACAATGTCAAACACAATGACCGGGACCGACGGCTTAACGTGCCCTCCGAAGCACGAGGTATTTATTGAATTTGAAGAAATAAGAACCTAGTTCTTAAATTTATTGATGGATGATTTGATTTAAATATATGACGGAGCAGGAGATTACCTACGCCGAACTCACTAAAAGTTTGACGATAAATACAGCGCTCCGCCTCGCGCTGTATCATGGATTCCAACCATATGTGTCTGAATACCCCTGGCCCACACAGTTATTGAATCTGTGTCCACCTGGGCTTATCGTCTAGCTGAAACAACTATCATTGTAATAAATCGGTTTACCAAATCCTCATCTATTACAACAATCACAATTAAAGAAGTTATGGCCAAGCCCACAGCACACTACACAAAGGAGATGTTCACAGTACGGCGGTCCGCACAAGACTGAGCCGCTCGTCGCTAGGGCGACCGCTTTTATACTTGTTAAAACATTTCAAAATGTAGCAGTTATGTTTTGTAGTAAACAACTTTCTGTTTGCACATCGAAAACTATAATAAATGGGATTATCTTGAACTCGCCGACACGGCCAACCTGACATGCGTACGTCCTCGTACGCGCTCTCAATAGTAATTTAAACTAGAAGTAGCATCAGGCCTGTCTCACTCCGCGGTAGTTATTAAAATCGCAAGTACGTACGGCGGCCATGCCAGCGTGGTTAATCAGTGCGCCAGAAAAGGTAAGCGTCACGCGATAGAAAGAGGTGAAACTGTAAGTTATTAGCGTTGTGCGATCTAAATTGAACTTAATTGTATCGTAGCCAGAGTCTCTATTCCTTTAATTGTATTTTTCAGAGTGAATCTTCTGTACTTGTACTATTATGTATTCTATGGTAGCATGGTTAGAAATAACCATAAAATGATTCTGATCTAGCTCGGCAATAAGCGTCTCACAAAACTATAATAAAATTTCAACTCGCAAAAATTCTACTTCAGAAGAGTGCCTTGCAAAACTACTTTTCTGAACCGGTCTTTTATTTGTCCTTCAGCCAAGATCTATACAGGAATAATTATAAAGAAATCATGACCAAGGGTCATATTCAATCCATGCTTACGTATTCGATCATTCGAATCAACAAAATTCATGGATCAATTCAAAGAAATCAATTTTTAACTCGCCGACACTGCCATCTTGACAGTAACACCCGTCCTCGGGTTTCATATTTAAGATCAACACAAAGCATAAAACGGTACACCGTTCGGCCAAACCTGATCAAAACAAAGCTTTAGTTATTTTTTTTTTAGAAGTCTTGCTATACGACGAGGCAATGCCGCTAGTCTCTTAGGTATATGTTTTATTTTTATATTTTTTTAGTTAGGTAGTTATATCTTAGTTCATACTTTTAATATTTTAATTTAGGTAGGTTATTGTGTTTTTAGTTAAATTTATTATTGTGTACTGTTTATATATTTTATTCCCTATATATAACCATCTTTATTAGATGACTTACTTAATTGGATTAAACGATCTAAAATATAATAAACTCAAAACAAAAAAAAATGAACATCGATAAATCTTTAAAATCGAATTGGATAGTAATAACTTCATGTCTATGTGCAGCGATCACATGTTAAGGAACGCAGCCAGCCTTCCTGCTAGTTTAAAGTTGTTATTAATCATATATCTCTTTACCAGTAATGAAAGTTAAATTGAATCAAAACGAATAGAACTTCTAAATTTTAACGATGTTTAAAAAAAACGGTACAGTAATTATTAATTGAGTTAGGAGAGATCACCAAGAGATATCAATAACAAAATTGCCATCGTTAGCCTCACACTAATACGCGTATTACCACCTGTGATCACCAGGTCCACTTGACCTTATGATTTCCGCCAGAAACTCGACTTTCACAAGAGCTGACCGCATACTGCCCACTCACGGACTACGGGTCAACTCTAGTACGGTCACAACAAAATAAACAATGCAATTCATCACTCTACCTACGGCAATAAAGCATTCGGCTGTGCTATCGGTCTTCCTAATGAGCTTCTCTGGCTCCCGCATCCTTCTCAACCTATCATGGAAACACTTGTGTATTTGCTTTGAGTTTCATGCCCGGAAAGCATCTCGATTTTTCAAATAATTGAACAGGTGAATAATCGTCATAATGATTCAAGTAGTTATACGTAAGAACAACCGGAATCATCTAGGTTTAGAATGTGGTGCGAACAGTATGATCCACCTCCCGATTACATCCAACCATCAGAGGCGCTACCGCCAGGTCATAAACTTCCATGGGCTACTTGGAGGTGCTTGAATTGCCTCCGAACTGAAGTAGGCCGATGTAAACATAATCTGGCGCGCTGGTGCCATATAGACTAAGCAGAAGCACAGGGAGATTGTGGTCATGACGATTAGATCATTAGATCACCTCTATGCCCTACCAGCTATACCGTGCTCCTACCTATACTCTGCCTCGGAGGGAAGCGTAAAAGTGGCAACGTTCTCTAAGAACAAAATTTAAAATTCAAGCCAACGACACGATAAGATGAAGAAGTGAAGATAAACGTCAACTGGGTAGATAATATACGCTATTTTCCAACAAGTCAAATCAGACACCTTCCTCCAAACGTCAAAACAAACAGTTTCCACTGTTTGCACTTCGACTGCACTGAGACTTCGTATGAAATACAGTCAGATGACGACACAGATCCCCGGAGCCAAACAACGCTTTCACCATCAGCCCTTCCGCAATAATAAATCCAAAACTACGTTAAAATGGATACGTTCAAAGACAAGCGACACTACTTTACGACGCTTTACCCCGCCAACAGCACAAAATAATTCATTTCTGGCTCAGGAAAATACCCAACTGTCAACAAAAACAAACGTTTACAGTACTTTTGTTACACCAAAGCGTGGCTGACTTCCTAACAATAAAAATAACATTGCTTATCACTACGATATTCTTGAATTTGACTATAATATCACAATATTTACTCGACTTTAACTATCCAGATTAAAATTTACTCAAGTAACGGGACTTTACTTCAGTTAACCTAAAACACAATAAATAATAAATAATAAATTAATGGTAAAATATTATTACTCACATAGTAAACGGTGAAGGGTCTTCTTAAATGAAGTCATCACCATGATCATCATCATGGTAGGCTTGCCGTCCTATTAATCACCTCTTCATCATTACTACCTCTTCATCAATAATATCTTCATCGTCACCCAGGTTATCTTTGCGATTCAGCAGATAAGGTTACGACACAGAAATACACACGATATCAACTCGCTTTTTCACTTCACCTCACTTCACCAGGAATTTCCAGCGCCTGCGGCACTGCCGCTGACTCCAACTCGGCCGCAATACGTGGCCAGCACTTTAGCACCTTTGCAGAAGTAGCTGAAACTAAACACACGTTAAGTATCTTTGCACTGATCGCTTCACTCTCGTTAGCACCATTACTGGCGCTAAAGGTTGTCACACAGGCCGGCTGCCATTCAGACAGACTTGTCACACAGACGGCTGACAGACAGACGGTTGGCAGACAGACGGTTGACAGACAGACGCTTGTCACACAGACGCTTGTCACACAGACGTTTGTCACACAGACGCTTGTCACACAGACGCTTTGTCACACAGACGCTTTGTCACACAGACGTTTGTCACACAGACGTTTGTCACACAGACGTTGTCACACAGACGCTTGTCACACAGACGCTTGTCACACAGACGCTTGTCACACAGACGCTTGTCACACAGACGCTTGTCACACAGACGCTTGTCACACAGACGCTTGTCACACAGACGCTTGTCACACAGACGCTTGTCACACAGACGCTTGTCACACAGACGCTTGTCACACAGACGCTTGTCACACAGACGCTTGTCACACAGACGCTTGTCACACAGACGCTTGTCACACAGACGCTTGTCACACAGACGCTTGTCACACAGACGCTTGTCACACAGACGATTGTCACACAGACGCTTGTCACACAGACGCTTGTCACACAGACGCTTGTCACACAGACGCTTGTCACACAGACGCTTATCACACAGACGGTTGTCACACAGACGGTGGTCACACAGACCATTTGTCACACAGACCATATGCAACGCAGGATGGGTTGCGATACTAAAACCAGAGCCTGTCAATGACCCCAAAAGTTATCGACACATTGCACTGCTAAAGTCCATCCACAAACTATTAAAAAGGCTAAGAGTGAAGTCACGACACCAGCTTTATAGAATTGACTGTCGAAAAACTACTTTACCATCAAAACGAATAGAATTTGAATCCACCTATGTGGATATAACCATCAACCCCACTGAAAAACTATCAGGGTTCTCTCTCCCACGCAGAGAAGTCTGTGCCAGCTCCACAGACTGAGAACTGGATGGGGACGAACTAGATCGTTTGAATTCTGGTGCGACTGGATTGACTCCCCAGCTTGCGGATGTGGCGCGCCTGAATAGGACATAGACTACATTATTCGAGACTGCTGGAAGACTGGTTCACCCTGCAAAAAGACGCAATACAATAGATACAGAATAACGACTGTAATAATAGCCATACGATTATTAAATAAATAGACAGGTTCCTGTTTTTCAGAATAGGCATGACGAATGGAAAAACACTTTCGGTCCATCGGTTAGAGCATTAAACAACATTGTAGCTTGTATACACACTCTTTGGACCCTGTCTCTTCACCCCTATTCTCCCATGGATTTACTCAAGTGGGCAAAAGATTCAGATCCAACTTCTGATGACGGAGCAGGAGATTACCTACGCCGAACTCACTAAAAGTGTGACGATAAATACAGCGCTCCGCCTCGCGCTGTATTATGGATTCCAACCATATGTGTCTGAATACCCCTGGCCCACACAGTTATTGAATCTGTGTCCACCTGGGCTTATCGTCTAGCTGAAACAACTATCATTGTAAAAAATCGGTTTACCAAATCCTCATCTATTACAACAATCACAATTAAAGAAGTTATGGCCAAGCCCACAGCACACTACACAAAGGAGATGTTCACAGTACGGCGTCCGCACAAGACTGAGCCGCTCGTCGCTAGGGCGACCGCTTTTATACTTGTTAAAACATTTCAAAATGTAGCAGTTATGTTTTGTAGTAAACAACTTTCTGTTTGCACATCGAAAACTATAATAAATGGGATTATCTTGAACTCGCCGACATATAGATTTAAAAGTTAGCCATGTTTATTTCTCCATTTGGTTAGGTATTTATTTAAGTAACTGTAAACAATCTTGGCATATCTTTTTATTGAAATATACACTTTATAATTCAATAATTTTGCTAATTACAAAGTAATTAGGTTATAAATTATAAATTACATAATAACTTTGTAATTTGCAAAGGTATCTATACATATAATAAAACAGTAAAAAAAGTGTGTCTGTACATTAAATATCTATACATATAATAAAACAGTAAAAAAAGTGTGTCTGTACATTAAATATATTTCCAAAAAAAATATTGGGGGCGATGGAGACGTAGTAATAGAGTAAGAATTTAAAAAAAAATGTCTGTCTGTTTGTCTGTTTGTCTGTTTGTCTGTTTGTCTGTTTGTCTGTTTGTACACGCTAATCTCCGGAAATACTGGACGGATTCGAATGAAACTTTTTTTGTTATATAGCTATTAAGCCTGGGCAACATATAGGGTATAAATGATTTTGGAAAATGGAACACCTGATGCAGAACCATAATGGTCCAGCTAAACTATAAGAGATATAAAAATGCCGCCTTAGTAAAAGTTGTTCAGCCTGATGAGCTTTTTCCAGAGACATAAAGTCCACGCGAACGAAGTCGCGGGCTTCGGCTAGTTGATTTATAAAATGTATATTTCAATAAAAAGACATGTCAAGATTGTTTACATTTATTTAAATACCTAAACAAATGGAGTATAGTTTGATATTACTGTAACCAAAAATTTGAGTAACCAAAATGTGAAGTTAGGGTTCAAAAATGGAGTCATTATTTCTACAATATGAGAGATTATGACTCCATTTTTGAACCCTGATTTTACTACAGGTAGGGAACTAGGTCAGGTAACCTAGCTTGAAAATCTCACTGTAGCGGGACGTGGTATACCAACCACAAACACGCGGGGAACTCCGGCTCCAACAGTATGTTGTCGGAGGTTGTATTGTCTTTACATATATGTAAATACTATATACTATAGTAAAGCAGTAAAAACCTGTATCTATAAATTGAATATATTTCCAAAAAAAGTTTGGGTAAGAAAGTAAGTAATAAAGTAAGAATTTAGAAAAATGACAGTTTGTTTCTCTGTTTGCTAATCTCTAAAATTACTGAATGATTCGAAAGAAACTTTTTTTGTTATATAGCTATTAGGTTTGTTAGGCAACATATAAAAAAAACCTTAGTAAAAAAAAGTTGTTGAACCTGATGAGCAATTTCTGGAGTATAAAGTCCATGCGAACGAAGTCGCCGGCTTCGGCTAGTAATATACACTATGTTTAAAAAAACCCTGTCCGATCCGTTAAGGTAATGTTGGGTAGCTTGTGTAAGTTCTATTTATCGGTTTCTCCCATCCCTGAAATCTAAAAAAGAATCCGCGGCTCCATACTAAATTAACCTTCAACTGATGACGTGAATAAACTGATGAAGTCACAGAATACGCTACTTTCTAACAAGTCAAATCAGATACTTTTTTCTAAACGTCAAAACAAACAGTTTCTATGGGATTTTGTATGAAATACAGGCAGATTACGTCACAGTTTTTTGGAGTAATAAATTAAAAGTCACGTTAAAATGGATATATTCAAAGACAAGTGACATTATTTTGGGACGTTTTATCAGTACAAAATAATTCATTTTTGGCTTAGGAAAATACCCAATTGGTGACGTGCCGTCATTTTGACGTACTGCCAAAAAGCCAAGATACAGGACACTAACTGCATGGGGGATGAAATAAAGTACTTTATTTACAAGAAGATGACTTTCTATTGGTGATACAATACCTTCGTTATACTTTAATCGAAATATTTATTATAAAAATACCCATAACAAGTAGGTATCAATTTTTAACTTTTTCCGTAGACATGAGATCAATCAAAATTAATTTATAAAAAAAATCAAAGAATGGAATAATTATTATTTTTCTTATTAATAATAAAGTAATAATTAATAAAATGAAACCATTTAGGCATATTGGTCCCATAAACAAAAACTAGAAAAGTGCGAGTAAAACTCGCTCCTCCAGGCTTCCGCTGTAAATTGATATTCATTTGATGTATAAAGAAATTTGTTATTTTAATTGAAATATCATAGACTATTTATAATGTTTTTTGAAATTCAATGGTAAAGATATATAATGGAAAAGAACTATTTATTGTAATTTTTTTTCAAAATTTTACGCCCTTTAGTTAAGATATAAGGACGGAGAAAAGGGGGGTCTCGGGCTAGCTATTTTTTTAAATAACTTTAAAAGTATTCGTCAAAAAAACAATTAAAAAATATGTGTTTGAGATTCTCATAACAACTTTCAAAATCTTCTTCGTTTAGATTCATTTTCAATGGTAACGTGCATCTCGCTATGTAAATAAAATACTGACGCTATTAGTGGCCTGATTTTGACTTTGACTTTGATTTTGACTTTGACTTTGATAGACTGAACACGTCGTCTAGTCTCACTTGACTCAGATTACGCCCTTGAGTTTGTAAATAATTATTCAATTTATTTGTCATTGCCATCTCTCACACTAAACTTTTACCTAAATCCGGACGTATGAGCCAACCTTTAAATTATGTCCCGAGGCGGCCAGATGTTTGCAAGATGGCAACCCAACTTCTATTACTATTATGAACTTTGAAGTTGGCAACTCCGTAACCTCTTAACGACTTTTGCAACAACTGTCTTTCAAAATCGGGTTAAGAAAATTCGATTTTAAACTGAATCGGAGTTTTCATTTTGCGATATTAAAATATTTTCTGCTATCTCTGATATTGAAAGAGTTTGTAAAGTTTTTAATATAAGTCGTAAATTCATAATAGATACTTGTTTGAAATATATGATTTTTAAGGTTGTTTTTGTGAAGAATTTCATCCCGAAATTCTGTTGGGTTTTAAAAGTGACAGGTTAGCTATTATTATTATAGTCCATATACTCATTTCAATAAGAATAATAATTTTAAATACTCATGACATACAAAAATACAAAACAAAACATAGTGAAACTATTTTAAGGGTAAATTCAGTCCATCCATGATCCTAACAACTTTCCCTTAGGGACATATTACGTCGCAATTTGAAAAATATTTTTTTACTTTCCATGCTAACTCGGATCAACTGATCGGTCAACTTGAATGGGAGGCCAAAAATTACTTTTCATATTTCGATACGTGTTCCTTGGGGAAAGTTGTTCAGTACCACGGGCTGAATTAACCTTTAAAGTAGTTACATTATATTTTGTTAGACCTTATATACCTGTACCCGGGCGCCGTCCGGTGGGGCGTCCAAGATATCGTTGCAAAGATGAAGTCGCCAAAGACCTGAAAGTGTCCCACTGGTCAGATTTGGCACAGAATAGGGTCCCCCGACCCTAGACCTAAATACAACTTTCCATACAAACGTAGTCTACGTTTTATTTCAAAACGACATGTCCGATTTGGGCAAAATTTTGTAATTTTAAAGATATTGCAATTATCTAGGTTTATAACTAGTTTCCGACTGTAAAAATATGAACTTGAAATAGAATATAGTGTTTTATATCATTTTTGACCATTAGTATGGGAAACTTCTAAATCGTTATATTTTCTTTCCAGTTCATAATTTTAGTATAGGAAACCAGTTATAACCCTAGATAATTGCAATTTCTTTACAATTACCAATTTTTACCGGAATCTGACATGTGGTTTCAAAATTAAACGTAGACTACGTTTGTATGGAGAAGTCTAGGGTCGCCGGACTCTTAATGTCGGAGGCAAAGATCCACTTCGGCTCGCTGAGCCAGCGAAGTAAGTAAGTTATATTTATATACCTCTACATTCGAATTTTTTTAAATGGTGTAGTCTTTAATGAAATAAGAAAGAAAAAAAAATTACATATTTACAAATATACACACAGAAAAAAGTTAACTACTAATTTAGTCTAAAAAGTCGTGCCCACGTGGCACAGTGCCAAGAACGCTGGCCGCATTTCCGCGTTGGATCGCAATACTGATTCGTTGTGCGAAAAAACAGCCAGCCCTCTTGTCACCAGCGGCGCAGATTAGTCTTGGAGAGATCTCTTTAAGGAGACCCCTAGCACCGGGGCCCCAAGGTCCGAAAGTCTCCACGCCAAACGGCACAAAAATATAGTCATTATTTATAGAACTATATTTGCGGCGCTTGACGATCTCAGCGTTTTCAGCAGACGAACCTGCATTCGGATTGATAAACTCCTTTTGACGTGACAACGTCTTATAAATTGGTTTGCCGGGTGACACTTCAAGAAACTGCGTTACGCTCCGCTCACGTTATGCGCTCACAATGAGAGCGAGTGAGAGGCACGCGTCCCTTCCACTCGGGCATGGTTAGCCCGCCTAGGAGCGAGAGAGACAGACATAAAAAGTCGTTGTCACGTAAAACTTTCGCCCGTATACCGACTTTACAGGCAACCAATTTTTTTTGAAGTCGATTACAAAGTTGAAGTAAATAAAGTCAGAAGGCAGGTGTGTCTGTTTAGACTGCTGATTGGGAAACTTGTTTTGTTGGCTTCATTATCCCGGATTTCGTAACAAACTTTGATTAAGGTTGTATTAAGGGAGTAATGTGAGATCCATACGTCTCGTGGTGAAAGCTAAAGGAATATTAAATAAAGTACTCAAAGTTAAAATAACCGGCCACGTGCGCGTTGGACTCGGAAATGAAGGGTTCCGTACCATTGTCTATAAAAAATCACGTTTGTTGTATGGGAGCGCCACTTCAATATTTATTTTATCCTATTTTTAGTAGGTACTTGTTGTTATAGCGGCAACAGAAATTGAAGTAGCTGTCTGTGAAAATTTCAATTGTCTATACTCCATTTGGTTAGGTATTTAAATAAATGTAAACAATCTTGACATGTCTTTTTTTTTAATTTACACTTTATAAATCAATAATTTTGCTAATCACAAAGTAATTATGTCATAAATTATAAATTACTTAATTACTTTGTAATTTGCAAAGGTATTGATTTATAAAGTGTATATTTCAATAAAAAGACATTTCAAGATTGTTTAAATTTATTTAAAAACCTAACCAAATGGAGTATAGCTGTCACGCATGGTTCATTAGATATATATATTATATCCTGTTGACAGACAGACATTAGACGGAAGGACTTTCCGGTTTCCGATTGAACTGAAATTTTGCACGCATACGTATATCACGTGACAATACAATGTGACATGGAGCTGATCTGATGATGGAGCCTGAAGGTGGCCATAGAAACTTTGTAATGAAATGACGCAACCCATCGAAGCACATTGAGGAGCACTTAAACTTTCTAGTTCATTGTTTCAGATAATGACTTGTTCTAATATATCTTTTTATTGTAATTACTTGTTTCTTGTATGTAATTATTTGGTTGGACCTTAATTATTTATATTAAATAGTACATTAGTCCGCTTTGGATATACGATTTGCCAAGTAACTTCAGGAATCCCTGATTTGCTAATCTGTCCCCGACTTCATGCGTTAATCTCTAAATCCGCACTCGGTCGCTCTTAATCCGTCACTGAACAGACGAGGGTAGCGAGCGATGCAAGGAGTCCGCTATGAGGACTGATTTCCAAATTGGTTTTCCTGTTATCAATTAACTTTACGACTAACATACACGATAAGAAGAAAAAAAAAGATCTCTAAAAAAATACGTTTGTTATATGGGAGCCCTACTTAAATCTTTATTATTTTTATTATTTGTTGCTACAGCGGAAACAAAAATACATCATCTGTGAACTGAAATTTCGCACGCATACCTATATCACGTGACAATGCAATATTATGACATGGAGCTGATCTGATGATGGAGCCTGAAGGTGGCCATAGAAACTTTGTAATGTAATGACGCAACCCATCGAATTCACGCTCATTTGATTAGTCTTGAGGAGCACTTTAACCTTTTTAGTTCATTGTTTCAGATAAAGACTTGTTTTAAAATATTTTCTATTGTAATTACTTGTTTCTTCTATGTAATTATTTGGTTGGACCTTAATTATTTATATTAAAGAGTGCATTAGTCCGCTTTGGATATACCATTTGCCAAGTAACTCCAGCAATCCCTGATTTGCTAATCTGTCCCCGACTTCATGCGTTAATCTCTAAATCCGCACTCGGTCGCTCTTAATCCATCACTGAACAGACGAGGGTAGCGATGCAAGGAGTCCGCTATGAGGACTGATTTCCAAATTGGTTTTCCTGCAACCAATTAACTTTACGAAGTAGTACACAATTATTAATATGCCGCTTAGGAAGCGGTTGTAAACTTAGCTACTCGTATAGTAGTAGTAAATGATCTGACGTCAACATTTACCTTATAAGAAATCGAAAGAAAAAAAGTGACAATTATCAAGTGATACAAATATCCAAAGATAAATAAATGATTTTGACTTTGAATACAAGGTCAATATTTGTAGCGTTAAGCAAAGATAAGCAGTATTATTTTTCAAGCTATAACAATACTTACGTATAACAAGTAGACAAATTCGTATATTTAGGTTGTATGTTCACAAGAGATGTAAAGTACGAAAGCGATATAGAAAGAACGTGGTTGCTGAAAACCGTGTGAATGGGGCATTACATTCTTTTATGAACAATATAAAAGTGTCTGCCGAAGCACGTCTTGCTGTTCATCAAGAAGTGTTGATGCCTACTCTTATGTGTATATGGTAGTGAAAGCTTGTTAGGGCAGAAAAAGAATGAAAGTCGGATAAATGCAATTAAAATGCGAGCTTAAAGAAGCTTTAAGTACTTTAAGAAGTATGTACGGTTTAACTTTGAAAGACTGGATAAGAAATTATGTGATTCGTGAGAAATATGGGATGAAAGAGGATGTAATTACAAAATAAAGGTATAAAAGAAAGGTCGATGTACAAAATTTCATTTTTTACCAGGCTTCGACTATAGTTGCGACATTAAAGTGACTCGTCATTCATGTCACAATGGCTTTTTATGCCATGTTAGAATGAGACACTGTATATAATACTTTATGATTTACAAAATAATTGCAATGAAAGGCGATTGTCTGCAACCTAACGAGTTAAAGCTTTGTTTACAAAATGGTTTCGTTTCCAGGCTTCGACTATACTTGTGACATCAAAGTGACCCTTCATTTTGTGGCAACGGCTTTGAGTGCGACGTTTCCAATGAGACGCTGTATAACGATACTCGTTTAAAGGTATAAGTAAATCTTATACCTTTAAACGAGCAATTCTTGTATGTATATATATTTATAAATTTCTGCGATCTCGAAAACGGCTTTAACGATTTCGCTGAAAATTTGTATATGGGGGTTTTCGGGGGTAAATAATCGATCTAGATTAGTTTTATGTTTGGAAAAACGCGTGTTTTCGAGTTTTCATGCGTTTTTCTTTCCACGCAGAATATGGTCGCTAATTTCGTCGCGCCGACTGCCTTTATTTTAGCTCAGTTGTAAAGGATACCGACCGCTAGAAAAAGTGTTACAGGTTCGAATCCCACTTGGTGACTTACTTTTTATTTTATTTTATGTTTAAGTTTATATATAATTTTTTATTTTGCATTGTTTTTAGACAAGTTTAAAAAAAATAGTTAATGTTTGAGATGTAACCGAGCAAAGGCTCGGTCGCCCAGGTACTAATTACATTATAGGCGATTGTCTACGACTGAATGAGCAAAAACTATCCCTCATATTCATAAAAATTAACAACTGTTTGCGAAACCTATTTTAGTTAAAGCATGTTTTGTACCTAACCCTCTTTTCAATATTTAACATTGAAAGAACAAAACATATTTTAGCCAAAATAGATGTTCGAGCAATGCTCGGACATTTCAGCTGCACACGGCCACTTACTATGTATATGTAGGTCGCGTGTCAGCTGTTTTAACCTTTCATTTTACATATATTAAACACTACAAACGAGACACTATCGAACATAGATTGAGAAAGAAGCCGCCGCCAGCAGCATACTTTTTTTTTAAAAAAAAGGAAGTTTGTGTACAAAATTTTATCCTCTACCAGTCTTCGACTATACTCGCGACATCAAAGTGACATGTCATGTGTGACAACAGCTTTGAGTGCGACGTTTCAAATAAGACACTGTATACAACGTGGAAGTGACATACACGTAATAAATTGAACCACAAGATCAGTATAATATAATGATAATAAAATAACAGACTAAAACAAATGAAAAATTCGACATTCCCATGCAAATCATCCGGGCGGCTGCTCACTTATATATGGAAATGCCAATTTATTTTTAGTTTTTGCCTGTAATTTTTTTTTTTTTTTTTCTTCTCTTTATTTGGGTAAACAAACAGTAGTACAGGAGATATACATACAGTTTTCTTAAAGATAACTTATCTAATTATACTACCAATACCGTTAACCACAGCTTACCAAGTACATATATCTTAGTTGAGAGACAAATTACAGTTCAGATGCCCACTAGTTGACATTATTATAAATAAGTAGGTAAATACATCAATAGTCAATTGCAGGCGAAACATTTTAAAAAATGTGTACAATTATAATTATAAGTTGGCGCTAGGCCATTAGGTCAGTTACTCTGGTACGTTTTGCAATTGGCAGAGAATATCTCAATTAGTTTATCCGTAGCCATACTTCTGAAAGTAGATGCTGAAGTGGCAAATATATCAATTTCGTTAAAATTGGTATTGTATGATTTAACAATACGGTTTAAAGGTGATCGGGAACCTGCATTAGTACGACTTCTATTGATGGCAAAGAGTTCATGTTTCCGAGAACTTCTGTTTGTAGCACGAAAAGGAACACGATAACAAATCTGATTAGTTAGTGCTGAACAGTCATATTTGTTGTGTATTAAATCATATAAAAAAGCAACCTCAAGCAGACCACGTCTAGAATTTAAATCCAATACGTTGTACCTATGCAAAAGATCAGGGTAAGAGATTCGATTATGATAAAATTTATATTGTAAACGACGTAGGTATTTTTTCTGAACCATTTCTATTTTATCTGAGTAAACATTATAGTAGGGGTTCCAAACCATTACCGCATATTCTAACTGAGAGCGGACTAAACTTTTATATAGGTACAAGTATGTGGAAGGTCGCTTGAACTCAGCAGAACATCTCATTATGAACCCGTACATTCTATAAGCCTTATTGACTATTAAGTCTATGTGTGTATCCAGCGTAAGTTTTGTGTCAAGTGTAACTCCTAAATCTTTAATAACTTGCACTCTTTCAAGAACAACACCACACAATGAGTAACCATAAATGCTGACATTACGTTTTTTAGTAAAAGTTATACATTTACATTTTTTTAGATTGAGACAAAGTTTGTTTTTATAACAGTACGCAGTGAAACGATCTAGGTCGCTTTGAAATTTTTCATGGTCGTCAGGACTGTTGATAGTGTGGTAAATCTTGAGATCGTCCGCGTATAGCAAAATATTACAAAACTTAAAACATGTATTAATGTCATTTATAAATAGGATAAAAAGGAGGGGTCCTATAATTGATCCCTGTGGGACTCCAGATGTTACTCGGACGATTTCAGATTCACACCCCTTGATAACTACTTTTTGAGTCCTGTTGCAAATATATGACTTAAACCATCGCCATAAGTTACCCCTGATGCCATTATAGGCAATTCTTTCTAAGAGGATCTTATGATCTACTCTATCAAACGCCTTGTGATAGTCAGTATATACGCTATCTGTTTGCTGGTTGTTGTCCAGGGCATCAAATAAGTAACTACTGTAGGTAACAAGATTGGAGGCAGTGGATCGACGTTCTACAAATCCATGTTGTTGGGGAATGATATGTGAATGCAAACTTGGATAAATAGCGTTAAACACCAGACGTTCAAAAATCTTTGACAAAATAGGCAGGATGGAAATGGGACGATAATTCTCAACATGTCCTTTGTGACCATCTTTGTAAACAGGTACTATACGTGCCAACTTCCAAATTGACGGAAAAACACCCTCGGAAAGACACCTGTTAAATATTATGTGGAGAGGTTTGTGTATTGCATCAGCCGTTTGTTTTAAGAATATAGCTGGAATATTGTCACATCCCATACCTTTGGAGACATCAAGATTTTTTAATTCGGTCAGTACTTGTTCAGGCGTTACACTTATATTATTAATTTGCAAGTCATTATTCGAGTCCAAATTCGTATCATTTATGTTAAAATCCTCGGTGACGTTTGAAGGTTCATAGACTGACTGAAAATAGTCAGAAAAAAACTTGCAAGCTTCCTCTGGTTTATCAGTTACCTCATTGCTATAAAATATTTCACTAGGCAAATCATTACATTTTTTCCTATTAGATATGTATTTCCAAAAATATTTAATATCGTCCTTGATGCCAGTTTCAACCCTATCTTTATATTTTTTATAACATTTAGATGCCTCTTTTTTAAAACGTTCTCTATAAATTGAGTAAGTTTCATAATCTGATATATTATTATATTTTTTCCAATTAATCCAAGCACGATTTTTATTTTTATATATATGCATAAGGGAGCTGGTAAACCAGGGTGGCAGATCGGATGTTTTTACATTTTTAGTAGGGACATGCTTTCTGATAAGGCCATAAATCACTTCATAAAATGTGTCCACCGCACTTTCGGCTGGTTTATTTGCAAATAAGTTATTCCAGTCAGTACTAGACAGTTCTGAGTTTATGGCAGAATAATTGGCATCATTGAAACAGAATCGCGTATACGTTTTCATAGGCATATTTTTCTCAACATTTGTTGAGATAGGTACGAGAAGGTAAAAGACTGGATGATTTTGGTCCAATGGTAGCAAGGGTACAGGGGTTGGGAACAGTCTACAGTCTTTTATATTGGTAAAACAGAGATCTAATATATTATCACTTCTATTCCTAATACTATTTAACTGTCTACAGCCTAAATATGATTGAAAATCTATTACGTGCCTATCTATTTGCGTTGATTTACTGGTAAGGACAGGTTTCAAGTCTGAACCGTTGTATTGCCAGTCGAGTGTAGGAACGTTGTAATCACCTATTAAACAAAAGGTTTGCACCTTCTGTTGTAGCATGATTTGCTGTGCTATTATACTAAGTATAGCGGTCTAGTATAGCTTTTGGTTCGATTTATTACGAGTATGATCATTCCACGTTGTATAATACTTCATTATTTACTTTCTATAATTTTTTTTCTTTCCAGGCTTCGACTATACTCGCGACATCAAATTTACATGTCATGTGTGACAACGGCTCTGGGTGCGACGTTTCAAATGAGACGCTTTATAATAATACTTCATGTTATAGAAAATAATTGCAATTAAAAGCGAATTGTCTACAACTTAATGAGCAAAACCTATTCCTTATATTCATAAAAAATAAAAATAGCGAAACTTATCTTAGTTAAAGCATGTTTTGTACTTAACCCTCTTTATATTTGTAAGGTTTTTCTTTTTTATTATTATTACTTGTTTAGTTTAATTTAGAGTATAATTTAGATTTTAATTTAGTTGTTAATTGAGGAAGATTAAACTGTTATTTTAATTATAAAAAACCCTCTTTTCAATATATAACATTGAAAGAACAAAACATATTTTAGCCAAAATAGGTGTTCGAGCAATGCTCGCACATTTCAGCTGCACGCGGCCACTTACTATGTAGGTCGCGGCTCAGCTTTCATTTTACATCTATTAAACACTACAAACGACACACTATCGAAAAGCGATCGAGAAAGAAGCCGCCGCCGGCAGCAAACTTTTTTTTTATGAACAAGGGAGTTTGTGTACAAAATTTCATCCTCTACCAGGCTTCGACTATACTTGCGACATCAAAGTGACACGTCATGTGTGACAACAGCTTTGAGTGCGACGTTTCAAATGAGTTTCGAGATCGTGCTCAAAATATTCTCTTCTAAACTTTTAATGAAATGTATTGAGACCATTTTGACATAATTAAAACAGACATTATATATTCCAATATAAACATCATACTGTACAACAACATAATATTGAAACGTTAATTTGCAAATGAAAATACGTACTTAATATATACTTCATTAAGATTATTTCATTTTTGTTCGTAGTTTTAATCATGCGTTTTAATATCTTTTTTGCTCATTGAATAGCGAAAATGAAAAAATGAAATTAATAAAGTCCCTATGAATTTTTGTATAAAGAATTTGATTTGTAATAAACGAAAAATTTCACAATTTTTCAGTGAAATCTTTATAAATTTTCCAAATAATACGCTATTTTAAATTTCATTAAAACTTCGATCAGATCCATCCACGACAAAGTCGAAAGGTACGCGTTTACTTCGTAACTGCGTAGGTCGAAATATTAAATATCAACCCACGGTCTGACGTAATCAATATCAATATATATAATAAAACAGTAAAATAAAAAATGACTGTACATTAAATGTATTTTTTTTAATTGGGGCAATGGAGAAATGGTAGAGAATGCGTTAGCATTAAGTTCACCTTTTGTACCATTATGGTCAATAAAGATTTAATAAATAAATAAATAAATAATGGAGTTAGAATTTAAAAAAACTTTGTGTTTGTTTTTACATGTTAATCTCTGGAAATACTGGACGGCATATAGGCTATAATTGATTTTGGACAATGGAACACCTGATGCAGAACCATAACGGTCCAGCTAAACAATCTTTATGTATAAGGTCTAACAAATTGTACTGAATCTATTTTAAGGGTGAATTCAGTCCATGATACTGAACAACTTGCCCCAAGGAACACGTATCTAAATATGAAAAGTAATTTTTGGAATCTCATACAAGTGGACCGATCAGTTGATGCGAGTTTGTATTGAAAGCCAAAAATTATTTTTCATGTTTCGACATACATTTATTAGGGAAAGGCCTGTCACGGACTCAATTTACCATTAAAATAGTTTCATTATTAAGAGTCCGGCGACCCTAGACTTCTCCATACAAACGTAGTACACGTTTAATTTTGAAACCACATGTCAGATTCCGGTAAAAATTGGTAATTGGAAAGAAATTGCAATTATCTAGGGTTATATTGGGTTTCCTATACTAAAATTATGAACTGGAAAGAAAATATAACGATTTAGAAGTTTCCCATACTAATGGTCAAAAATGATATAAAACACTATATTCTATTTCAAGTTCATATTTTTACGTCGGAAACTTAATATAAACCTAGATAATTGCAATATCTTTGAAATTACAAAATTTTGCCCAAATCGGACATGTCGTTTTGAAATAAAACGTAGACTACGTTTGTATGGAAAGTTGTATTTTGGTCTAGGGTCGGGGGACCCTTAATAGTATTTTGTTACACCAACATGACACATTTTGTTACACATACATAAAAATGACGTGTGACGTTGTTTGTCCGCGATTGACTCCTAAACTACTGAACCGATTTCAAATTTGATTTGCACACCGTGTGTAAGTTGATCCAACTTGAAAGATAGGATAGCTCATAAAGTCCACGCGAACGAAGTCGCGGGCATCAGCTAGTAAGAAATATAAAAATAACGCCTTAGCAAAAGTTGTTAAGCGTGATGATTTTTGTTGAGGTGTAAAATTCTAAGATCTGGAACACCTGATACAGAACCAAGTTAAATTTGTTTACAAAAAATCGATGATCATCTGTATGTACATTAATTCGTATTTATTTTAAAAATAACTTTATTTAACTGCTAAAAACACATTTCTATTTTGTATTTAAGTATTTTTAACCCCGTCGGCATCGTAACTCTCGAGGGGATCGACCGATTTCGAAGCAGTTTTTTTACGTCCAAGAAAGTTTCCTTGTCTTACCTAAGTTTGATAAAAATAGGTTCAGCTGTTTAAAAGTTATAGCTAACCCTTGAAATAAGGGTTATTTTTTTTACTTCCCTGGCTTTACAATAAACTTGGCAAACAAACAATTATTTAGACTCGAAAATCTCGCCTGGCAGGCAAGTATTCGAGTAAACCCTTATAAAATATAACCAAATGTATTCAAGGCTCTTTATCTAGCTCCGTTAAATGATTTATATAGAGTTTTCTGAACAACAGTTCGATTCAGATGCAAATTATCCGGTAAGGGAACGTACACGGGGAAAAGCGTTTCAAGACTTTTATCTAGTTTTTATTGTTTGATCAGTTTTTGTATGCTATAAAAATAAAACTCGACTACCAAAAAAAAGTAAAGTTTTCGCCCGTAACTTGTAAATAAATAAATATGTAGGGACAAATTACACTGATTGAGCTAGCCCCAAAGTAAGTTCGAGACTTGTGTTATTTGGATACTAACTCAACGATACTATATTTTATAACAAATACATATATAGATAAACATCCAAGACCCAGGACAATTTGAAAAAGGCCATTTTCCAACTTGCCCTGGCTGGGAATCGAACCCGGGACATCTGAGGCTTGTATGTTTTTAAAATTTCTTTGCTACCTCATATCTTCCAAACTGCTTGATGGATTTCGACAGTTAAGTTTTCGTTAAAATCTTTAAAGAAACCCATTATAGGGATGTTTAATAGAAACAAAATGGCGGATTTTTGGCTCTAAATTGCAAGTATTTGATAATATATTTCAACCAAACCTATCGAGTGGTGTCTAAAAATAACGAATTTTATAAACGTCTTTTAAAAAAAGAAACGAAAGAAAAAATTAACAAGATGTTAAATAAGCGGCCAAGTGCGAGTTGGACTCGCCCATGAAGGGTTCCGTAGTAGCAAATAACATAATATAAAAGTCTTGTAGTATGTATGTTTTTTTTTTTAAATTTTATATTTGAGTTGATTGAATGAAAGGTAAATTGCCGTTTATGATGATGACGTATTAAAAAAAAACTACTTGCTAGATCTCGTTCAAACCAATTTTCGCTGGTAGTTTTCATAGTAATGAACATCATATATTTTTTTTAGTTTTATCATTCTCTTATTTTAGAAGTTACGGGGGGGGGGGACACACTTTTTTCCACTTTGGAAGTGTCTCTCGCGCAAAGTATTCGGTTTAGAAAAAAATGCTATTAGAAACCTCAATATCATTTTTGAAGACCTATCCATAGATACCCCACACGTATGGGTTTGATGAAAAATAAATTTTTGAGTTTTAGTTCTAAGTATGGGGAACCCCCAAAATTTACTGTTTTTTTTTCTATTTTTGTGTCAAAACCTTAATGCGGTTCACACAATACATCTACTTACCAAGTTTCAACAGTATAGGTCTTATAGTTTCGGAAAAAAGTGGCTGTGACATACGGACGGACAGACAGACAGACAGACAGACATGACGAATCTATAAGGGTTCCGTTTTTGCCATTTGGCTACGGAACCCTAAAAATGAGTTTCTTTCGGCATTTCTTGCTATTGCAAGTGATTGTTGCGAAGCGCTAGTAACGGTGGCTTTTCTTTAAAAAAATATTTAAATTTTAATATACACTGGATGCAAGCCGCTCTAGATTGGTCATTTTGGAAATCTTTGGGAGAGGCGTATTTTATTTATTCAACTTTATTACAAAAATTGTACAGGCGGACTTAAGGCCCATGTCCTTTTCTACCAGTAAACCTATACAGGTGATGCCGAAAAAAGCTAATTTTGGACGACAAGACACATTCTAATTCTTTAAAATTGTATCGATACGCCTATGTCCAGCAGTGGACGTTATGCGGCTGAAATGATGATGATACACTAAACGTTATGTAAATTATACTTATTGACGTGTAAAAGTGTCTGTAAAGGCCCAGTTACTGAATAAACATTTAAATCTTGAAACTGATCCAATTAGACATAATGTGCCTTCGAAGGCCCATTCATCTTGACATTAAACAGATCCAAAGCAGCGTTGCAAAAACTAGTTCCTCAAATGACCCGAATAAAGACAAATAGCTCTAATTAGGCCAAGGATTGGTACAGTCAGCATCAGAGATACCTGACCCTTCCTCTATCTATATCTTGAATCTTATACCTTTAAACGAGCAATTCTTGTATATATATATATATATATAGAAAGAAAGAAAGAAAAATTGTTTATTTGGTACATGAATTAAAAGGAAAAAAACATTTATAATCACACAGTAATTATTAGGTACCAAATTGGTCTCCGCTCAGCATTATGTCATGGCGTTACCATGACGCTGGTCTTCCGCGGATATATATTTATAAATTTCTGTGATCTCGAAAACGGCTCTAACGATTTCGCTGAAAATTTGTATATGGGGGTTTTCGGGGGTAAACAATCGATCTAGATTAGTTTTATGTTTGGGAAAACGCGTGTTTTCGAGTTTTCATGCGTTTTTCTTTCCACGCAGAATATGGTTGCTAATTTCGTCGCGCCGCGACCGCCTTGATTTAGCTCAGTGGTTAAGGATAGCGACCGCTAGAAAGAGTGTTACGGGTTCGAATCCCACTCGGTGACTTACTTTTGTTTTTTTTTATGTTTAAGTTTATATTTTTTTTTATGTTGCATTGTTTTTAGACAAGTTTAAAAAAAAATTGTAAATGTTTGAGATGTAACCGAGCAAAGCTCGGTCGCCCAGGTACTAATCTCTTAAACTGAAAATCCTACTATCCTATCCTACTTCCTACTGATATTATAAATGCGAAAGTGAGTTTGTATATTTGTTTGTTTGTTACCCCTTCACGCTTAAAATATTGAACCGATTTGGATGAAATTTGGTATGGATATAGTTTGAGACTCGGGAAAGGACATAGGGTACTCTTTATCCCGAAATTCCTACGGGGAGCGAAGCCCGCGGGTACAGCTAGTTATAATATAAATGTATATTCAAAAAGACTTCATTAAAATCTCTCTGAATACCAATTTTCATGTTAATATTATTTTCGGATTATAAGAAAATTTAAGATGTAGGTGGTGAAGGGGTCAGGTACCTCTCGTTGACGACCTCCGTGGCGTTATGGTCAACACGCTAGACCGCCAACCCGAAGGTCCTGGGTTCGATCCCCAGCCAGGGCAACTTGGAAAATGGCCTTTCTTAATTTTTCCTGGGTCTTGGATGTTTATCTATATATGTATTTGTTATAAAATATAGTATCGTTGAGTTAGTATCCTATAACACAAGTCTCGAACTTACTTTAGGGCTAGCTCAATCAGTGTAATTAGTCTCTATATATTTATTTTATATTTATCTCTGGTGCCGACTGTACATCCACTATTCCTGTATCATTTCTTAGACCCACAGGTACGGGGGGCAGTTTGTTTTTATTCTGTTTGAACTGGGGTGCAGTATTACTAGTGTTAAAAGGGTAAAAACAATGATAACGAGTTATTTCAGTTGTGTCGTCATAATAATGAATATCCGGCCAAGTGCGAATCGGATTCGCGTACCATTATCTATAAAAAATCGCGTTTGTTGTATAGGAGCAACCCTTAAATATTTATTTCATTTTGTTTTTAGTATTTGTTGTTGTAGCGGCAACAAAACTAGATAATTTGTTAAAATTTTAACTGTCTAGCTATCGCGGTTCTTGAGATACAGCCTGGTGACAGACAGCGAAGTCTTAGTAATAGGATCCCGTTTTTACCTTTTGGGTACGGAACCCTAAAAAGGACATTTTCTAACATGCCCGGATCATTTTCCATATATTGCTGGCACTCTCTCACTCGTCTGCCCTAGCCCTTAGCTCAGCCCTTATTTGCAATTGTATAAAAGCCCCTTTAGAACTGTAGCTTTTTTCGTAATACGCAGTACCGAAATTACTCTTTTTGTTTTATTGCAGGAATCCATTCACAATCGATAGGCGCGAAATCTTATAATGTCGCACTTTAGTGATACGCAATCGGAAGGATAATTTGTGTGAATACGTGGAGATTTATATTCCTTTGTACTGAAAATAAGGGATAAAGTTGACTCGCATCGCACGCGGAAAATTCATTTGCTTATTGGCTTTCATATATTTATGGAAATTAATTTTAAAATTTAATATAATATGCATTTCTCTTTTGTATTATTGATACTCGTTCCAAATCATTTTGGAAAACACGGGACAACCTCCGTAGCGAAGTGGTCATCATGCTGGCCAAGGTTCAATTCCCGGTCAGGGCAAGTTAGAAAATGGCCTTTTTCAAATTGTCCTGAGTCTTGGATGTTAATATATATAAGTATGACGGAGCAGGAGATGACCTACGCCGAACTCACTAAAAGTGTGACGATAAATACAGCGCTCCGCCTCGCGCTGTATCATGGATTCCAACCATATGTGTCTGAATACCCCTGGCCCACACAGTTATTGAATCTGTGTCCACCTGGGCTTATCGTCTAGCTGAAACAACTATCATTGTAATAAATCGGTTTACCAAATCCTCATCTATTACAACAATCACAATTAAAGAAGTTATGGCCAAGCCCACAGCACACTACACAAAGGAGATGTTCACAGTACGGGGGTCCGCACAAGACTGAGCCGCTCGTCGCTAGGGCGACCGCTTTTATACTTGTTGAAACATTTGAAAATGTAGCAGTTATGTTTTGTAGTAAACAACTTTCTGTTTGCACATCGAAAACAATAATAAATGGGATTATCTTGAACTCGCCGACACGGCCAACCTGACATGCGTACGCCCTCGTACGCGCTCTCAATAGTAATTTAAACTAGTAAGTAGCATCAGGCCTGTCTTACTCCGCGGTAGGTATTAAAAACGCAAGTACGTACGGCGGCCATGCCAGCGTGGCTAATCAGTGCGCCAGAAAAGGTAAGCGTTACGCGATAGAAAGAGATTGATTGTCTAGGTGAATATAACTAAGTTATTAGCGTTGTGCGATCTGAATTGAACTTAATTGTATCGTTGCGAGAGTCTCTATTCCTTTTTCAGAGTGAATCTTCTGTTACTGTAACTTGTACTATTATGTATTCTATGGTAGCATGGTTAGAAATAACCATAAAATGATTCTGATCTAGCTCGGCAATAAGCGTCCCACAAAACTATAACAAAATTTCAACTTGCAAAAATTCTACTCCAGAAGAGTGCCTTGCAAAACTACTTTTCTGAACCGGTCTTTTATTTGTCCTTCAGCCAAGATCTATACAGGAATAATTATAAAGAAATCATGACAAAGGGATTTTTCGCACAATGCTTATGTATTCAATCATTCGAATCAATAAAATTCATGGATCAATTTTTAACTCGCCGACACTGCCATCTTGACAGTAACACCCGTCCTCGGGTTTCATATTTAAGATCAACACAAAGCACAAACGGTACACCGTTCGGCCAAACCTGATCAAAACAAAGCTTTAGTAATTTTTTTTTTTAGAAGTCTTGCTGTACGCCCAGGCAATGCCGTCAGTCTCTTAGGTATATGTTTTATTTTTATATTTTTTTAGTTAGTTATATTTTAGTTCATACTTTTAACATTTTAATTTAGGTAGGTTATTTAGTTTTTAGTTAAATTAATTATTGTGTACTGTTCATATTTTGTTTTTGCTTTAAATAACCATCTTTATTAGATGACTTACTTAATTGGATTAAACGATCTAAAATATAATAAACTCAAAACAAAAAATGAACATCGATAAATCTTTACAATCGAATTGGATAGTAGTAACTTCATGTCTATGTGCAGCGATCACATGTTAAGGAACGCAGCCAGCCTTCCTGCTAGTTCATGGTTGTTATTAATCATATGTTCTCTTTACCAGTTATGAAAGTTAAGTTTAATCAAAACGAATAGAACTTCTTAATTTTAACGATGTTTAAAAAAAAAAGATACAGTAATTATTAATTCAGTTAGGAGAGATCACCAAGACATATCAGTAACAAAATTGCCATCGTTAGCCTCATACTAATATGCGTATTACCACCTGTGATCACCAGGTCCACTTGACCTTATAATTTCCTCCAGAAACTCGACCTCCACAAGAGCCGACCGCATACTGCCCACTCACGGACTACGGGTCAACTCTAGTACGGTCACAACAAAATAAACAAAGCAATTCATCACTCTACCTATGGCAATAAAGCCTTCAGCTATGTTATCGGTCTTCCTAATGAGCTTCTCTGGCTCCCGCATCCTTCTCAACCTATCATGAAAATACTTGTGTATTTGCTTTGAGTTTCAAGCCCGGAAAGCATCTAGATTTTTCAAATAATTGAACAGGTGAAAAATCGTCATAATGATTCAAGTAGTTATACGTAAGAACAACCGGAATCATGTAGGTTTAGAATGTGGTGCGAACAGTATGCTCCACCCCCCGATTGCATCCAACCATGAGAGGCGCTACCGCCAGGTCATAAACTGCCATGGGCTACTTGGAGGTGCTTGAGTTGCCTCCGAACTGAAGTAAGCCGATGTTAACATAATCTGGCGCGCTGGTGCCACATAGACCAAGCAAAAGCACAGGGCGATTGTGGTCATGACGATTAGATCATTAGATCACCTCTATGCCCTACCAGCTGTACCGTGCTTGACCTATACTATGCCTCGGAGGGAAGCGTAAAAGTGGCAACGTTCTCGAAGAACAAAATTAAAAATTCAAGCCAACGACACGATAAGAAGAAGAAGTGAAAATAAATGTCAACTGGGTAGATAATATACGCTATTTTCCAACAAGTCAAATCAGACACCTTCCTTCAAACGTCAAAACAAAACTGCAACAACTTAATCTTTTTTCTACGGACTTCCTAACAATAAAAATAACATTGCTTATCAGTATGATATTCTTGAATTTGGCTATAATATCTCAATATTTACTCGACTTTAATTATCCAGATTAAAATTTACTCTTGATACTTTTAATTAGCAAAAATGGTTTAAAACCGTAAATGAATTGTTACGTGAAAACTTGAGAGGATGGATATACTACGGATTGTCACCGTGGGGGGGGATTCCTTTTTTTTTTTTTTTTTTGACGCGGAGAAAATCCCTTCGGATACTTTACCGGTTACGGGACACCGGTAAGGTTATGTGGTGTTACCACTAAAAACTCCGCGGTGTCACCTCTCAGCCGCTATCGGCCGGGACCGTGTGCTTCTTCATGCTCCACAGCCCCGGCGCGGCCGGCCGCTCCTTAAGCGGCCCCGGCTCGCCAACGGCCTCACCGCACCCTCTGCTGAATCAGAGGGGCCGGAGTAACCGCCGCCTTGGCCTCTTGGCCCAAAGACAGGCGCGCTGACACGCACACGCGCCTGCCTTCCACTCCGGAGGGCTGTCCGTTGGTCGATGGAATCCCGTTTCCACCGTCCAACCAGCCCTCATAATTTGGGGCCTGCGAAAGCAGGCCCTGCCCCAGTCCACCTGACGGCGACCGGGGCCCACACAGCCGGCCGCAGGGGATAGGGAGAGCGGCAACGTAACACCGACACTCCTCTTCCCCTGCGGCCCCACCGATGCCGTGCCAAGCGCCACGGCCGCGCTTGGTCGCGGAGGATAGGGCGAGCGGCAACGACACACCGACACTCCTCTTCCCCCGCGACCCCTACCACGGCTGTGATGGTAGGGGGGTCATCGTCACCCCCCTTCGTGGGGGGGGATTCCTAAAGTAACGGGACTTTACTTCAGTTAACCTTAAACACAGTAAATAATAAATTAATGGTAAAATATTATTACTCACATAGTAAACGGTGAAGGGTCCTTTTAAATAAAGTCATCACCATGATCATCATTATGGTAGGCTCGCAGTCCTATTAATTACCTCTTCATCATCACTACCTCTTCATCAATAATATCTTCATCGTCATCACTGTCTCTTCATTATCAATATCATCATCATCACCCTGGTCAGTATCTCATTATAATCTTTATAAAAGTCTTCATCATATTTAGCTATCTTAAGTCCAATATGAGGCAAAGGCTAGAAGAACTTATCTCTCCAACTTTTCGAATAATGAAGTACGTTACGTACCTAATAACTATCATTTTACACCAGTATTCACACGTAAGATTATAAGACGCAAAAAATTATAATTTAAAATACTAGACTATTTGCTAGGATACTAACTGGCGCCTCTGCCAGCTCCGACTATCAGTGATTTATGCCACCTCCAGTGATGTTAAGCTCATCTATCAACTCATAACGATAAGATTAACTCACTAAGCTTAGCAGATAATACACGTTCTTATTTAAAATAGCGAAATCATAATTATATTCTGCTTGCATAGTGGTGAAAAGACTAGACATTATTCTACTTTATGTTTTAAAACTAAAGGTTTCGAAATAAATTGCTCTCTGCTCTACTCTTAAATCGAAAAAATATATAAAAACTTACCAGGTTATTTTTGCGATTCAGCAGATAAGGTTACGACACAGAAATACACACGATATCAACTCGCTTTTTCACTTCACCTCACTTCACCAGGAATCTCCAGCGCCTGCGGCACTGCCGCTGACTCCAACTCGGCCGCAATACATGGCCAGCAGTTATGGTTCACTTGTTAGCACTTTAGCACCTTTGCAGAAGTAGCTGAAACTAAACTCACGTTAAGTATCTTTGCACTGATCGATCTTTTTACTCTCGTTAGCACCATTACTGGCGCTAAAGGTTGTCACACAGGCCGGCTGCCATTTAGACAGACTTGTCACACAGACGGTTGACAGACAGACGGTTGATAGACAGACGCTTGTCACACAGACGTTTGTCACACAGACGTTTGTCACACAGACGCTTGTCACACAGACGCTTTGTCACACAGACGTTTGTCACACAGACGTTTGTCACACAGACGCTTGTCACACAGACGCTTTGTCACACAGACGCTTGTCACACAGACGCTTGTCAAACAGATGCTTGTCACACAGACGCTTGTCACACAGACGCTTGTCACACAGACGCTTGTCACACAGACGCTTGTCACACAGACGCTTGTTGAACAGACGGTTGTCACACAGACGGTGGTCACACAGACCATTTGTCACACAGACCATATGCAACACAGGATGGGTTGCGATACTAAAACCAGAGCCTGTCAATGACCCCAAAAGTTATCGACACATTGCACTGCTAAACTCCATCCACAAACTATTAAAAAGGCTAAGACTGAAGTCACGACACCATCTCTATAAGATTGACTGTTGAAAAACCATTTTACCATCAAAAAGAATAGAATTTGAATCCACCTATGTGGATACAACCATCAACCAAACTGAAAAAACAGGGTTCTCTCTCCCACGCAGAGAATTGTGCCAGCTCCACAGACTGAGAACTGGATGGGGACGAACTAGATCGTTTGAATTCCGGTGCGACTGGATTGACTCCCCAGCTTGCGGATGTGGCGCTCCTGAATAGGACATAGACCACATAATCCGAGACTGCCGGAAGACTGGTTCACCCTGCAAAAAGACGCAATACAATAGATACAGAATAACAACTGTAATAATAGCCATACGATTATTAAATAAATGGACAGGTTCCTGTTTTTCAGAATAGGCACGACGAATGGAAAAACACTTTTGGTCCATCGGTTAGACCATCAAACAACATTGTAGTTTGTACACACACTCTTTCCTTTCTCTGAGAAACCAAAAATGACAAAGATACAGCGCATTGAAATTTTGCGTGACGTCACACTCAAGCACGATTTTTACCTAAGTGTGACTCCGCAAGCCCCCACTCCGGAACCTTGACGCTCCGTATCCTTGTGAACTTTTACCCCTCTGGCAAACTGAAAATACGGGTCCATCATCTCTGGACAATTCAAAAGACGGTCCAATTATAATCACACTCTTCGGACCCTGTCGGACTCTTCACTCCTATCCTCCCATGGATTCACTCAAGTGGGCAAAGTATCAGATCCCACTTCTGATGACGGAGCAGGAGATGACCTACGCCGAACTCACTAAAAGTGTGACGATAAATACAGCGCTCCGCCTCGCGCTGTATCATGGATTCCAACCATATGTGTCTGAATACCCCTGGCCCACACAGTTATTGAATCTGTGTCCACCTGGGCTTATCGTCTAGCTGAAACAACTATCATTGTAATAAAACGGTTTACCAAATCCTCATCTATTACAACAATCACAATTAAAGAAGTTATGGCCAAGCCCACAGCACACTACACAAAGGAGATGTTCACAGTACGGCGGTCCGCACAAGACTGAGCCGCTCGTCGCTGGGGCGACCGCTTTTATACTTGTTGAAACATTTGAAAATGTAGCAGTTATGTTTTGTAGTAAACAACTTTCTGTTTGCACATCGAAAACAATAATAAATGGGATTATCTTGAACTCGCCGACAAGTATTTGTTATAAAATATAGTATCGTTGAGTTAGTTTCTCATAATACAAATCTCGAACTTACTTTGGGGCTAGCTCAATCTGTGTGATTTGTCCCTATATATTTATTTTACTTATTTTCCAGATATTGCTGGCACTCTCTCACTCGTCTGCCCTAGCCCTTAGCTCAGCCCTTATTTGCAATTGTATAAAAGCCCCTTAAGAACTATAGCTTTTTTCGTAAACGCAGTACCGAAATTACTCTTTTTGTTTTATTGCAGGAATCCATTCACAATCGATAGGCGCGAAATCTTTTAATGTCGCACTTTAGTGATACGCAATTGGAAGGATAATTTGTGTGAATACGTGGAGATTTTTATTCCTTTGTACTGAAAATAAGGGATAAAGTTGACTTGCACGCGGAAAATTCATTTGCTTATTGGTTTTACATATATTTATGGAAATTAATTTTAAAATTTAAAATAATATGCATTCCTCTTTTGTATTATTGATACTCGTTCCAACTCATTTTGGAAAGCGTTGGGAGAGGCCTTTGTCCAACGATGGACTGTATGCGGCTGAATTGATGATGATTCATCATCATCATCATCATCATCACCAGGTCTTTTTTTTAATCTCCACTGGGGGAGCCCGACCCTCTCTGTACTGCCAGAATCATATTTAGTCAGAGCAGGCAGAGGATTTGGCCTACACTCTCCACGCTGGCCAGACTGGTTGGAGAGGTCTCATTGATGTTTATAAGCTTTGTTTAGCTTGTATTTCCTAAGTCGCCTTCTACGACATCCACGGGAGGACTTGGAGAGGTCCTATTCTACTCTGCCGGAAACCACACGGCACGGGTGATGATGATTATTGTGAATTAAATAAAAATTTAATAAATAAAAAGGAAATTATTTACTACGTACTTCCCGAATCCATTTGAACCGCTCCTAAAGTGCCATTTTTGAAACGCGAAGTCACCTTAATGAATGTTTTTAACCATTCGTTTTTTGACTCCACGTTTGAAAAATCGCACCACTAGTTAAGTAGCGCTAGCTTAAGACACGGGTGTTGTGGGCACTTCTTGGCTTTAATACCTATTACTTTTTATTGCTTTAGTATTTATTTATACATTTAAATATAAATAGCTGTGTCCTGTATTGTATGTCATAAAAAACAAACATTGTATAAGTTAGAAAACAAACATCGTTCCACTTGATTTATGCTGCATTTATTTATACAAATATAATAACAAAATATACTGAAAGTTAATTGCGAATTCAGTAAGTGATACTGAACAACTTTCCCCAAAGAACATATGTCGAAATATAAAAATAAAATTTTTGGCTTTCCGTAAAATCTCGGATCAACTGATCGCTCAACTTATATGGGAGGTCAAAAATTACTTTTCACATTTCGATACGTTCCTCAGGGAAAGTGGTTCAGTATCATGCACTGAATTTACCCTTAATAAAGTTTCAGTATATTTTTTTAGACCTTATACACGGTGATTTTTTATTGGTTTTGAAGCCGAAGGCCACTTCATAGGCATCGTTAGTAAGACCTTATTAGCTAGTCCAAATAAAAATGCAGAAACAAAAAATGTTGTCTAAAACTCGAAAGTAAAATTGTGAGATCAATTAGTAGTACCGCCGCCATACACCGCCCGCCGGCCGGCCGGGGTCATCGACATTAGGCCGGCGTATAACTACGTGGTCTCGATCGAAAATCATTTACGCAACTTTTGTATCTTATTACATACAAAAATTTGGATTACGTATATGGATAGAGGAATTTATTTACTATACGACATTTTTTTTCCAAAACTAATGAAAAGTCAGCGTGTATAAATAGCTGTGTCCTATACTGTATGTCATTCAAAAACGTATTGTACTAGCTATACCCGCGGGCCTCACTCCCCGTGGGAATTTCGCGATAAAGAGTACCCTATGTCCTTCCCCGAGTATAATTCATACCATACTAAACCATACTAATATCCATACCAAATTTAATCTAAATAGGTTTAGTAGTTTAAGCGTGAAGAGGTAACAAACAAAAAAAGAAACAAATATACAAACTCACTTTCGCATTTATAATATTAGTAGGATAGGATGAGTTAGAAAACAAACATCGTTCCACTTTATGATGTTGTTAGACAAATCGCCGCCAGAGGGCGCCGCGGCTTATACACGTAGCTAATTAGAACTGCCCGTTACAAATTAAATAGATTCTGAAACTAGACTCATGTAACTACTACACATATGTACAGTCAAGAGCAAAAGTCTATTCATAGCTTGAAAATTTTAATCGCTTTCTTTTTGGCATCCATATAATTCAATCATACAAATTGTTTGTTTGTTTGTTTGTAATAAATTTATTGTACCAAAACAAATACATATACAAAGACAGCTTACAAAAGAGCAAATATACAAAGGCGGACTTATCCCATGTAGGGATCTCTTCCAGTCAACCTGCGATATTGCCATAATTGTATGTAGGTTTGTGAGTTTCCTTCCACAAAATTTACAGGTTTGTGCATTAAATATGTATTTTATAACAATAATGTGAAAATGAGTTTCTTTTGGCGTTTTTTTTTTCAGCAGTGGTCGTTTCGAAGAGCTGGTATCGGTAGCTTCTCTTTAAAAATAAATTCAATTTTAACGACATGAAAGATATGCACGTAATAAATCGAACTACAGGCTATACTAGATCACTTTTCATAGTATAATATTGAAGAACTCAGGCCCGGCGGAAGTGCACATTGCTTGCGCTTTCGCAAGTAAAGCGACATCGGGCGTGGTCCACACTTGGATGGGTGACCACGAGTGGCATAACAATTTCTCAAGCTTTTCCGTGCTTCGGAAGGCACGTATAAGCCGTTGTTCCCAGCTGTCATCATTGTATGGCAGTCGTCAAGCTATGTCAGAAGCCTTTAGGCCGCCTGAAAAATCTGACACCAGTATTGGCCACTACATACACGAAAAACAAAACAAACAAGTATAATGAAATTCAGAAAATCAGTCAAAACTTTTAAAAAATTTGGCCTTTCCATATGAAAGTGACCTGCCGCCCGGGCAATTTGTATGGGACTGTCGATTTTTTTTTGTATTTTTGACTGTTATTTTATTATCATTATATTATAGTCATTTAGTATAGCCTGTGGTTCTTTTTAATACGGGTATGTCCCTTCTACGTTGTATACTACACATAATGTAAATTAAACTTATTGACGTGTAAAAGTGCCTTTATGATCTAGATCAGTGGTTCCCAAACTTATTTTGTCTGCTGCCCACTTTGAGAATAAAAATTTTTTTAGCGCCCCCATTTTTTCACCTATTTAAAAACCACTATATCTTCAAATTAAATAAATTAATTATTGTGACCTATATATGTATATTAACGGAGAATTCTAAACGAAACTTTTACTATAACCCGCAACTTCAATAAAATAGGACAGATATATGAACTACGCGGAGAGAAATATAAAACCGAGTTTGAGCAATCTTTTAATTCATATTAGTTGATGTTCACAAGTTGTTGTTGAGAGTCGAGAGCTCTTGCAGTCGTTGTTTAAGAGGCCTCCTAGCTAAATAAAGCTCCTAGCAAAAAAAAAACATTTTCTTTCTGGGTCTCTTACCTTGAGACCTGCAGCGCCCACAAGGGGGCGTTATCGCCCACTTTGGGAAAGACTGATCTAGATAATGAATTAACATTTGAATTTTGAATTTGAATCTTGTATGAGTGAAACCAAGAAGATGAATGAACTTTTGCTCTTGACTGTACGTGTATGTATTAGTTTTATATGAGTGTGTGAGTGTAAGGTTAGAGACTAGGTCTTAACTATGATTATAAATTCATCACTTATTATTTATTTTAAAATCAAAGCGTGTCTACAAGAAAGGAAAATCTTATTTTGTACTTACCAGCTGCCTCCCTTCCTGTATAAGCCGATCAAGAGAATGGGTGAAATGCAAAGAGGTGGTTAGCAACTCCCATTTTGATTCCTTTTTCCACCTTCTTGCCCACCGTCACGCTGAACAAGAAATTATTTAAAAAAAAAACAAACATGCTTTTTATCCAAAATAATTAAGTTAAAAGTTTAAGGTGCTCTTCAAGACAAATCAAACTAGCCCAAACTCGATGGGGTTGCGTTGTTTCAGTACAGAGTTTCTATGGCCACCTCCCAGCTCCATCACCAGATCATACATACATAATATCACGCCTGTTTCCCGCAGGGGTAGGCAGAGACGATGGACCTCCACTTGCTACGATCCTGACAAACCTCTTTTGCTTCATCTAAACTCATCAATCTCTTCATACATGCCCTTCGGTTACGGGTACTTTTTACCTCTCCTTTTTTTAGAACGTCTGCAATTTGGTCGTAGAATGTTCGCCGAGGCCGACCCTTTCCTAGTTCCTTTCACATTTGTATATAAATATTTTTCGTCAATCTCTTTTCATCCATCCTTTCTACATGCCCAATGTCACGTAATATATGTATATGCAAATAAAAAAATAGGCACAGATTAGGTACTCTGTTTGAGCTAGCCCCAAAGTAATTTCGAGACTGTCCTATGGGATTACGTACTTAACGGTACTATATTTATTTTATAACAAACTAGCTGTGCCCGCGGGCTTCGCTCCCCGTGGGAATTTCGGGATGAAGAGTACCCTATATCCTTCCCCGGGTCTCAAATTATATGCATTTTAAATTTCATCCAAATCGGTTCAGCAAGTTTAAGCGTGAAGAGGTAACAAACAAACAAATATACAAACTCACTTTCGCATTTATAATATTAGTAGGATACATTTATGGATAAACATCCAACAAATATTCAGCTCAATCGGAAATTGGAAAGTGAAATCCATATGCAAAATGTTTGCCATACACTTGAAACCATAACTATAAAACCAATAAATATGAAATATAAAGCGAACTAGGTTAGTTGGGCATATTTTGCACGTGTACAGTCAATATATAAGAAATAACCGGCCAAGTGCGAATCGGATTCGCGCACTTAGGGTTCCGTACCATCTATAAAAATCAAGTTTTTTGTATGGGAGCCCCTTTAAATTTTTTTTGTATTTGTTGTCATAGTGGCAACAGAAACACATAATTTGTGAAATTGTCAACTGTCTAAATACAAACACAAATAGTTTTTATTGTGGGACACAGGTCTTAAATTATATACATAGGTCCTAAATTTATAATAGTGCCTCCAAGTTCTGTCCTAAGAGAACATACTAGTCTAGCTATCGCGGTTCTTGAGAAACAGCCTGGTGACAGACAGACGGATAGACGGATAAACAGCTAAGTCTTAGGGTTCTTTTTTTACTCTTCGGGTACGGAACCCTAGAAACGAAAATGCAATAAATAGAAAATAGAAAACAAACTAGGTCAGTTAGACAAATCGCCGCCAGGGGGCGCTGCGAGCGGGCTTATACACGTGGGCTAATTAGAACTGCCGGGAGAGATAGAGTACATTCCAATTCTGTAAGCGTAGGTAGGTAGGTACGAGGTCAAAGATAATGTAAATACTAACGTAACAGATATCTAACGCCATATAAACTTTTGGAGAGCCTGTAAGTAGGCAAAACTGGGGTTGCAGGGTTGCCTCACAGAGATTAGCTCTAGCTAAACAAAACTTATGAACATAGATGAGACCTCTTCAACCCGTCTGGCCAGTGAGGAGAGTGTAGGCCAAGTCATCTGGCCGCTCTAGCGAAGTATGGCTTGTAGTACAAAGAGGGTCATGCTCCTGCAGTGGAGATAAAAAGACCTAATGATGATGATGATAAGACGACGGGTAGGCATGACTAGGTGATGATGATGATGATATGAATGATGATACGACTCATCTGAAAATAGAAAACAAACTAGGTCAGTTAGACAAATCGCTGCCAGGGGGCGCCCCGAGCGGGCTTATACACGTGGGCTAATTAGAACAGCCGGGAGAGATAGAGTACATTCCAATTCCGTGAGCGTAGGTAGGTAGGTAGGTACGAGGTTAAAGATAATGTAAATACTAACGTGACAGATACCCAACGCCGTAGAAACTACTGCAAGTAGGCAAAACTGGAGTTGCGGGGGCCTTACAGAGATGGCAGCACACACGACTAGCAAAAAAGTGACAAAGAAAGTGTTGGATATACTATTAAAATCTTTATTGCATTCATATTTAATTTAATTAGAGTACTTCTTTAAATAATAAAAGATTTTAATGTTTCAATTATTACTTTATAGCCCAACATGGAAGAAAAACAATGATGTTTATAAGGCGATAGTTTCCGTGTGGTTTCCGGCAAAGTAGTATAGGCCCACTCCATGTCTTCTCGTGGATGTCATAGAAGGAGTCTTAGGAAATACAAGCTAAACAAAGGTTATAAACATTAATGAGACCTCCCGTCTGGCTAGCGAGGAGAGTGTAGGCCAAGTCCTCTGACTGCTCCAGCGAAGTATGGCTTGTAGTACAAAGAGGGTCACGCTCCTGCAGTGGAGACAAAAAGACCTGATGATGATGATGATAAGGCGATGGGTAGGCATGATGAGGTATTATGATACAACACATCTGAAAATAGAAAACAAACTAGGTCAGTTAGACAAATCGCCGCCAGGGGGCGCCGCGAGCGGGCTTATACACGTGGGCTAATTAGAACAGCCGGGAGAGATAGAGTTCATTCCAATTCCGTGACCGTAGGTAGATAGGTAGGTACGAGGTCAAAGATAATGTAAATACTAACGTGACAGATACCCAACGCCGTAGAAACTACTGCAAGTAGGCCAAACTGGAGTTGCGGGGGCCTTACAGAGATGGCAGCACACATGACTAGCAAAAAAGTGACAAAGAAAGTGGTGAATAAACTATTAAAATATTTATTGCATTCATAATTAATTTAATTAGAGTACTTCTTTAAAGAATAAAAGATTTTAATGTTTCAATTATTACTTTATAGCCCAACATGGAAGAGAAACAATAATGTTTATAAGGCGATAGTTTCCGTGTGGTTTCCGGCAAAGTAGTATAGGCCCACTCCATGTCTTCTCGTGGATGTCATAGAAGGAGTCTTAAGAAATACAAGCTAAACAAAGGTTATAAACATTAATGAGACCTCCCATCTGGCTAGCGAGGAGAGTGTAGGCCAAGTCCTCTGACTGCTCCAGCGAAGTATGGCTTGTAGTACAAAGAGGGTCATGCTCCTGCAGTGGAGATAAAAAGACCTGATGATGATGATGATAAGGCGACGGGTAGGCATGACGAGGTATTATGATACGACTCATCTGAAATAGAAAACAAACTAGGTCAGTTAGACAAATCGCCGCCAGGGGGCGCCGGGAGCGGGCTTATACACGTGGGCTAATTAGAACAGCCGGGAGAGATAGAGTTCATTCCAATTCCGTGACCGTAGGTAGATAGGTAGGTACGAGGTCAAAGATAATGTAAATACTAACGTGACAGATACCCAACGCCGTAGAAACTACTGCAAGTAGGCAAAACTGGAGTTTCGGGGGCCTTACAGAGATGGCAGCACACACGACTAGCAAAAAAGTGACAAAGAAAGTGGTGAATATACTATTAAAATATTTATTACATTCATATTCAGTTAAATTAGAGTACTACTTTATTAAGATAAATAATAAAAGATTTTAATTATTTCCCTATAGTGCTTCATAGCGCAACAAGGAAGAGAAACAATTATGTTTATCTACGCACATATCATAAGTGCTCTAAAATGCGTTCAGAAACCATAGGCAATGACCAGCATTACCAACCAGTAGGAATTAACGGACACGTTATGAGTCTAAATTTGGAACAGCTCTCAAATTCAAATTGGTGTTTATTCTAGTATCTGTAGATATTAAAACAGTTATCAAGACGAATGCCAAATCCAGTGTATTTTTTAATATAAATCGCATGACATTTGATCTCGAGTGACACAAAAATAGGGGCGGTCATTCGTTTGTCTATGATTAAAAAAAAATGACAGATTCGAATTTCGGAACGCCGCCATTCCGAGTAATTA
Source organism: Acrobasis consociella (assembly GCA_963555685.1). NCBI lineage: Eukaryota > Metazoa > Arthropoda > Insecta > Lepidoptera > Pyralidae > Acrobasis > Acrobasis consociella. The sequence continues at coordinate 4,046,326 of OY743107.1, forward strand.
TTTGTTTGTTGATGTTTTACTGTTTACGAGTGTTTGATGGTTTCCGTGTGGTTTCCGGCAGAGTAGTATAGGCCCACTCCAAGTCTTGCCATGGACGTCATAGAAGGCGTCTTAGGAAATACAAGCTAAACAAAGCTTATAATCATCAGTGAGACCTCTCCAACCCGTCAGGGCCGAGTGTAGGCCAAGTCCTCTGGCTGCTCTAGCGAAGTATGGCTTGTAGTACAGAGAGCGTAATGCTCCTGCAGTGGAGACAAAAAGACCTGATGATGATGATGATAAGGCGATGGGTAGGCATGACGAGGTATATGATGAGTAGTAGTACATGGTATTCAATAAGGAGTTATCGAGTTTGAATTCAAATTCAGATGCAATTCGTTGGTGCCGCGTGTTGTAACCAACCTTGTTGTCTACAGTCTAAATATATAGTTATAAACGTAATAAATATATATAAGTTTTATTTTGATTAATAAGACATATATTTGTCGTGTCAGAATTTGGCTAAATTAGAGAGAGAGAGAGAGAGACATAATATACATTTAATCACTAGTGTGACAAGTACAGAGTAATTCTCCGTGGTTCCTGGGTGGAGATTATAATTTAAAGGCGTGGCTTTAGCGGGGTTGAGATAGTAGGGGAGGTTTTTTCGGGGAGAAAACTCGGGAGAGAGGTTTTAGATGCGCGCGCGCAAGGTCATACGGCTTTTTCGGAAAAAAACTGAGATATCTCTGATGTAGAAAATTATAATCGTACGGGTCACAATTCGTATTTTTGTTAGATACTTAATTAAATTCGTTGTTGCCTAGTTTTAATGTTGTCAGCTCGTGAGTTATGTTTTAACCAAATGATAAATAAAAATTCTAGTGATCTCTGCGTCAATTCAAATCCACGTATCAATAAAGTGCAAACGTGACGCGAAAAAAATTAAGGAAATCAGGTTGTATAAACTTTATTTAACTTATATATTCTATTTGTAATTGCATGTCTGTAATTATTATTTACCTACTGAAGGTAAGGAGAGGTCGTAAAGTCGAAGCTCCGTCTCGCAGAGGTATTAATGTCGCAGAAATGTATTCACCTTTGTTAATCTAGCTTTGTCACCAGAATCTAAATGTATGTGTGAGCTACTTGTTATCTGATTGATAGCGCTGTGATAATATAATTTAGGAATTTGATAGGGACGTACTTTAAATCTCATTATCTCAACTGAAATTAGTTAATATTTTATATTCATATTCTGGACGTTATGTGTTTGACGCCTAGTACATACAAATGAACTCCACCAACACTAATCCATAGGGGCGATTGAAAGCTGTTTGTAATAACCGCAGACCTAGGGATAAATGTCGAATTTTTATAGTTTTATTATGGGGATAGCTGTAATTATTAACAGTTTGAATTCTTTAAATACTATTGACATTAGATCGGCAGTAGCCGCGACGTGGGTACAATGCCACACACAGAAAGCTGGCTTTAGGGTAAATTAAAGTCGACTGTATTCTAAAGAATGGTAACCTGCGAATAATTACATTAGTACTTAGTTAGATGACCTAGGAAATCAATCGCGCGAAAGTTTGGGAACAAAACATCTTAAGGGAATGATAGCTGTAATCATTTACAGTTTAGATTCTGCATAATACTATTGACATTAGATCGGCAGTAGCCGCGACGTGGGTACAATGCCACACACAGAAAGCTGGCTTTAGGGCAAATTAAAGTTGACTGTATTTTGGAGGATATAATTTGTAAATAATTACGTAGGTAAAGTAGTAGGGAAATCAACCGCCCCTAAAGATAGGAAACAAAACGTCTGCAGACGAATAGGGTAGGATGATAGGTTCTAGGGTCTAGTCTCTAGGTCACAAGGTCGACTAGTCTGGTCGCAGGACGCTTAGTCAGGTACTCGTGACCATCGTACCATCCAATTCTGTCTTGGAACTGACGAATGCGTGGACGGGTTATAAGGTGTGTTGGGAGACCCGTATCTTACCCCTTTTTATAGGAATTCTAGACTTTTATAGTCCGCCTCCTATGCAGCCTTCTACATACCAGAGCTCCGGAGATTAATTGGTTGTTTGTCTAATTTAAGGTTCATATTTTGTATTATATCTTATGTTATATTGTATGTTATTTTATATTTAATACATTTGGAAATGTCCTATACAAATGTAAACTCTGCGGAAAAACTGTTTTCATGCGCGAGCGAGATCGGCGGGATATCGAAACGTCGGAGGCGCGAGCGTTCGGAGTTATGTGATGGATCGACGTCGACGACGGTGCATCGTCGCGGAACTTCGCGGTGTCGTACTAACGGGTCCTACTTCACTGTGGTCTTCGATCAGATCCAAAGCTAAGTGATAATTTTCTTTATTTAACGTAAACCCCTTATTTTTATTTCTGTCGTAAATATTTTGAATGTTTAAATTTACGTTAGTTATTTGCGTTACACAACAGGTCCTTTAAATAAATAGACGATCACATTTTCTGGCCATACGGATGATTGCGTTTGATTTAAACGGAAACTTTAGATTTTCTTTAGGGTAGATGGAATAGAGAGGGTTAGGAAAATTATAGTTAGGCGAAGAATATTACAGTGTCTTTATTAATTTTCATCTCATCTATTTGCTCTATCTATTTGTATAAGTTTTAATACCTCCTAAAACCCTTAAATTACTTGTTTCATATTTTATTACTATAATTAATAAATAAAGTTTTATTGCCTAATTAGGTGAAGACAGGAATATTTAGTTCGTCTGTTTTTCAAGTTTAATTAAATAGAGGTGTCTTTTAAACGAGTATTGTAAGTATTGTGTAATATCGTATTGTCGATGTAATTTGCTAATTTCATAATTAAGTTATTATTTCAAAGGCTATTTTACCTGACTTTGAATCACTTGGTACTAGCTAAAATTTAGCGCTGTGGATCACACCGCAGCACAAAGCTGAGCTTCTAATATATACTACAAGTCTAGTCTAGTACAGAAGATTTTATCTGCCAAATAAAGATTTTCTTTTCTTTTCTTTTTTATTTGAAAAACCATGTTTTAATCCCAACATACTGGATACTAAAGTCAGTGGTATTTCTCGCGGGTCTGCAAAGTAAATCATTAAAAAAGTAATCTATCACTCGCTATTCTCATTCCTCACACCGTTTCACTTTTACTTTTTCAGCGTTCGAAATTCCAAATCCTGTTGGATGTTTAGAATATTTCGTGCCAAAACTGTGATGCAATTCAAAATGGCCGATACATTGGAAATCTGTAGCGTTTTGTTCGGCTTAGCTAGAATTGCTGGCACCTATTGTAATAAAGTGTTGGCATATTTTTACAACTCGCCGATAAAAATTAAAAGCTCTATATGTAATGTAATATTTCTATGTGATCTATGTATTGATGTAATATTATAAACGCAAAAATTTGTAAGTTCGGTTAGATGGATGTTTATTATTCGTTCACGTAAAAACTTCTGATTGGATTTTAATGAAACTTTACAATTATATAGCTTATACATCAGAAAAGCACATAGGCTACAATTTATAAAGATATTGTGTGATAATCCTGCACAGACGAAGTCGCGCACCAGCTAGTTTTTTATAATTTGATAAACTGTAAAATATGATTCCCATTATTTAAAATAATCTAACTTAATGACTAAATAGAAACTCAATACTTTTCTAACTGATTCCACATCCATATTGTTTTAATTTGGCAACTGAAGAGTTTTTGGCGGGAAGTCAAGGGGTTCAGTTGGATGTATGTATGTATGTACTTATGACTTACTTGACTTATTGTCCTATGTCCCCTGGGTGGGGCAGAGGGCCGCTACAGTACTTCTCCATCCTCCATCTCGTTCTGTCTTGAGCAACGCGCTTCACTTCAGGCCAGGATAGCCCAATTGTCTTCATTTCCTCTGTTACCGACCGTCGCCAGGTCTGCTTTGGCCGACCACGCTTCCTCTTGCCTTGAGGAGTCCATTCCAGGGCCTGCCTTGGAATGTGAGTGTACTTATACATTTAACTTTATCATTTTAGTATGTATTTATTTAGTTAATATTATACAATAAAAACTAATATATATATGTGTGTATATACATATACAATGTCCTTTTTAATTAAGTACAAATATTTTAAGAGGTGATTCAGTTCATCATATTGAACAACTTTTCCCAATGAATGTATATCGAAATACGAAATATATTTTTTCGGTTTTCATACAAATCGAAGTAGTCACGTGATATCATTACTATGGAAAATGAAAATTATTTTTTCGTATTTCGATAAAAATTTACTGGGAAAAGTTGTTCAAAATGATGGACTGAATCACCCCTTAAAATATTTGTACTTAATAAAAAAGGACAATGTATACTATGTACTAAAAATAATTATTTATTATTGCATTACCTAATATTTTAGTCTCTTACTTATTCCCTACTTTTTTAAATACTTATAGATCTCAGTTTATTTTTTTCTGATTGATATCACGATATACAACGTGGAAGGGACATACCCGTAATAAATCAAACCATGGACTTTACTAGATCACTTAAGTATAATAGAATATAAAAAGGAAAGAAAAATAACAGTAAAAGAACAAAAACAATTTGGCATTTCCATACTAAAGTGTGCAGCCGCCCGGGCAACTTGTATGGGAATGTCGAAATTTATTTTGGTACACTCGTGAACAAAGGGTTCCGTACCATTACCTATAAAAAAATCACGTTTGCTGTAATGGATGCCTGTTAGCGACGTGCTTAAAAATGTTTATATTTTGTTTGTATTTAAATTTGTCAGTACCTAGGCGACCGAGCTTTGCTCGGTTACATCTCAAACATTAACAATTTTTTTTTAAACTTGTCTAAAAACAATGCAAAATAAAAAATAAAAAAAAAACTTAAACATAAAAAAAACAAAAGTAAGTCACCGAGTGGGATTCGAACCCGTAACACTCTTTCTAGCGGTCGCTATCCTTAACCACTGAGCTAAATCAAGGCGGTCGCGGCGCGACGAAATTAGCAACCATATTCTGCGTGGAAAGAAAAACGCATGAAAACTCGAAAACACGCGTTTTCCCAAACATAAAACTAATCTAGATCGATTGTTTACCCCCGAAAACCCCCATATACAAATTTTCAGCGAAATCGTTAGAGCCGTTTTCGAGATCACAGAAATTTATAAATAAATATATATATATATACATACATACATACAAGAATTGCTCGTTTAAAGGTATAAGATTATGATGGTACTTTGATAATTTGTACAACTTTCGTTTTGAACTGAAATTGGGAGGTAGATACGTGTGACGCACCGACAAAGTCCCAACGTTTTTTTTGTCTTTGTCTAGAACAGTCGTGTTGATCTATCCGCGCGCGACACACGTACATACTGCTCTCATATTAAAATAACGTGGTGTCTGTGTCTTTGTAGAAATAAACTGTTTTTCGTTTTCCATACTACGAACTTTTATTGTGGAACACCTGCACCAATAATAGGATGCCCCTTTAAATATTTTATTTTGTTTTTAGTATTTGTTGTTACAGCGGCAACAGAAATACATAATCTCTAAAAATTTTAGCTGTCTTTAGCTATCACGCTTCATGAGATACAGCCTTTTGACACATAGACGGACAGACAGACGAACAGGCGGACGGACATCGGAATCTTAGTAAAAGGGTCCCGTTTTTACCCTTTGGATCATCTTCATCATCATATCAGCCACAGGAAGTCCACTGCTGGACATAGGCCTCCCCCAAGGATTTCCAAAACGACCGATCAGAAGCGGATACGGAATCCTAAAAAACAAGATAGCCACGAATTGAAAACCTCCTCCATTTTGGAATTTTGTTATGGTGCCACACTGCTGTTAAAAAGTGTTTACTAACATTTTCTAACATTTAAATAAAGTTACTTATTGTTGTAATATTGTTATTATTAGAATGTATTATTAGTATTGTATACGACAGTATTTTATTTTTATGTTATTATGCATTTTTATAATGTTAGAAAATGTTAGTAAACATTATTTAACAGCAGTGTGGGAGCACCATTATAAACAGGTAAATTGAAACGCGTAAAAAAAGTTACCTAACTTTTTTCAATTAACTGTTACCTCAAAGTATTTATTATATCTGATACAAGTTACGGGAACACTGAGTTTTAACTTCAAGTTAATTTAATGAGAAACTTTGAAGCAAAAATATTTTTCGTAAAGTTTTTTTAGGGCAAAAGCGCTGTGATTTTTTACTTGTTTTATTCTTGAACGTCAAAGACGATGAAAGACTCAGATTTTTCATTACTTATTAATTTTTTAATTAAAGAAAAAAGCGACCGAGAGACTGATTGGAAGCGTAGAGGGGAGGCTTTTGTCCAGTAGTGGGACATAGATAACTGTTATAAAAAAAAATATAACCACTCCTAACTTAATTTCTTGACAACTTTAAGAAAAAAAAAAGTTTATAGTGACGAATTACACTGATTGACTAGCCCCAAAGTAAGTTCGAGACTTCTGTTATGGGATACTAACTCAACGATACTATATTTTTATAACAAATACATATATCGATAAACATCCAAGACCCAGGATTGAAAAAGGCTATTTTCCAACTTTTCCTGACCGGGGATCGAACCCGGGACCTCTGGGTGGCGGACTAGCATAGTGACCACTACGCCACGGATGTCAGCAGGGTAGGATAGGAAGCGTAGAAGAGAGGCTTTTGCTCAGCAGTGGGACATAGACAACTATTATAAAAAAATATAACCACTCCTAACTTTCTTTTTTATCGAATTCTTAAAAGAAGGAGGTTATCTATTCATCGGAAGCTTTAAATAGATTCTGTAGTAATCAAGAAAACCTTATAGTTTCGCCATGGCTGTCTGTGGTTTCATTTAGACACTATAAGTACTAGAAAACTGTAATTTGGTATGGGTATGTATATTAATCATGCCAAAAAAGTGGTAAAATAAAATGCGCGTATAAATATTGTGAGCATCATTTTTCAATTTAGGGATCCGTGCAAAGTTTTATTAGGCGACCAACTTTTAAAATGAACTTGGAAAAGGAAAATTTTATACTAATTCAATAGAAATTTATTAAAAACACTTTTTCGATTTTGACTTTATCACAGGCACTTCATAGAAACGAAGCAGCATATTTACCTAGTACTACTACAAACGAAACAATACATCCGTGCACACGTCAAATGTGTGAGTTAAACAATCAGGGTCGCCGCCACAGAATTGTTGCTTTGCTTACCTGTTTTCATCACTCTATAAAATTTTCGTTGTAACTCGCGTAACGTCAACGTGCGGTTTTACAGGCTCTTTAAACGTCTCAATAACGGGGGGGGGGGGGGGGGGGGGACACGACGCCCTATTGCGGGGGACTGTGCGAGTTTCCATTCTGTATGTAACACTTTTATTAATTCCGTGCTTTAGTGGTGAGTCACCACACCACCGAAGTTTCTATACGGGTAGAAAATCTGTTACCGTCACTAGTGACAGAGTATACTTTTAGACCAGTGAAATTACGTAATTGATTTTAACCAAACATGAGCACGAACACATAAAGGATTCGTGCCTAACTACTGGATAGGTATTTACGTTTAGATTAGTGACAGCCTATTTAATAAATCCCACACTAGCTAACGCACTGCCAAACCCGGTGACGTGACGCGTCAAAAGCAGCCTTGACATCAAGTAAGTACATAGAATGTTATGTGTTCAGAAGTTAAGCTTTTTTAATATAATACGCTATTTTCCGACAGTTTCTGTAACATAGAAAAGGATTTGTTTAAAATATAATACCAAGCTGTGACATCACAGTTTCGCGGAGTCAAGTCTTCCTGCATTAATAAATATAAAGTTTATTTGCCAGGCAAATAAAAAAACCCGACTTTAATCTATCCTTTATGGGTCCGTTTACTCACTCTAGTCGAGTAGAGTATACTCTGTCACCAGTGACTGAGTATACTCTACTCGACTAGTGAAATTACGTAATCTGTCACTAGTGACTGAGTATACTATACTTGACTAGTGAAATTACGTAATCTGTCACTAGTGACTGAGTATACTATACTTGACTAATGAAATTACGTAATCGTTCACCAGTGCCTGAGTATACTCTACTCGACTAGTGAAATTACGTAATCTGTCACTAGTGACTGAGTATACTATACTTGACTAGTGAAATTACGTAATCGTTCACCAGTGCCTGAGTATACTCTACTCGACTAGTGAAATTACGTAATCCGTCACTAGTGACTGAGTATACTATACTTGACTAGTGAAATTACGTAATCGTTCACCAGTGCCTGAGTATACTCTACTCGACTAGTGAAATTACGTAATCTGTCTCTAGTGACTGAGTATACTCTACTCGACTAGTGAAATTACGTAATCGTTCACCAGTGCCTGAGTATACTCTACTCGACTAGTGAAATTACGTAATCTGTCACTAGTGACTGAGTATACTATACTTGACTAGTGAAATTACGTAATCTGTCACTAGTGACTGAGTATACTCTACTCGACTAGTGAAATTACGTAATCGTTCACCAGTGCCTGAGTATACTCTACTCGACTAGTGAAATTACGTAATCTGTCACTAGTGACTGAGTATACTATACTTGACTAGTGAAATTACGTAATCTGTCTCTAGTGACTGGGTATACTCTACTCGACTAGTGAAATTACGTAATCGTTCACCAGTGCCTGAGTATTCTCTACTCGACTAGTGAAATTACGTAATCTGTCTCTAGTGACTGAGTATACTCTACTCGACTAGTGAAATTACGTAATCGTTCACCAGTGCCTGAGTATACTCTACTCGACTAGTGAAATTATGTAATCTGTCACTAGTGACTGAGTATACTATACTTGACTAGTGAAATTACGTAATCTGTCACTAGTGACTGAGTATACTATACTTGACTAGTGAAATTACGTAATCTGTCACTAGTGACTGAGTATACTCTACTCGACTAGTGAAATTACGTAATCGTTCACCAGTGCCTGAGTATACTTTACTCGACTAGTGAAATTACGTAATTGGTTTTAACCAAACATAAGCATGGACCCATAAAGGATAGATTGAAGGCCAATTACTGGATAGATATTTACGTTTAGATTAGTGACAGCCTATTTAATAAACCCCACACTAGCTAAAGCACTGCCAAAACCGGTGACATGACGCGTCAAAAGCAGCCTTGACATCAAGTACATAGAATGTTATGTGTACCGAAGATAAGATTTTTAATAAGTATAATACGCTATTTTCCGACAGTTTCTGCAACATAGAAAAGGATTTGTTTAAAATATAATACCCAGCTGTGACATCACAGTTTCGTGGAGTCAAGTCTTCCTGCATTAATAAATATAAAGTTCATTTGCCAGGCAAATAAAAAAAACTCTGGCTTTAATCTATCCTTTATGGGTCCGTGTGCTCACTCTAGTGAAATTAAGTAATCTGTCACTAGTGACTGAGTATAGTCTACTCGACTAGTGAAATTACGTAATTGGTTTTTACCAAACATGAGCACGGACCCATAAAGGATAGATTGAAGGCCAATTACTGAATAGGTATTTACGTTTAGATTAGTGACAGCCTATTTAATAAACCCCACACTAGCTAAAGCACTGCCAAAACCGGTGACATGACGCGTCAAAAGCAGCCTTGACATCAAGTGCATAGAATGTTATGTGTTGAGAAGTTAAGCTTTTTAATATAATACGCTAGTTAGTTACTATACTATACTATCTTTTTTATTAACATACATATGTAAGGGTTTTATTGTGAGGAGAAATAAATAAAGAAATACTAAAGATTAAAGTTTTCGACAGTTTCTGTAACACAGAAAGGGATTTTTATGTTGGTCTTACATGTGACACATAGTTTCTTGGAGTCGAGTTTTCTTGTATTAATAAATCTAAAAGTTTCTTTGCCAGGCAAATAAAAAAAACTCCGACTTTAATCCATCCCTTATGGGTCCGTGAGCTCACTCTAGTCGAGTAGGGTATACTCTGTCACCAGTGACTGAGTTTACTCTACTCGACTAGTGAAATTACGTAATTGGTTTAAACACAAACATGAGCACGGACCCATAAAGGATAGATTGAAGGCCAATTACTGGATAGGTATTTACGTTTAGATTAGTGACAGCCTATTTAGTAAATCCCACACTAGCTAAAGCACTGCCAAAACCGGTGACGTGACGCGTCAAAAGCAGCCTTGACATCAAGTACATAGAATGTTATGTGTTTAGAAGTTAAGCTTTTTAATATAATACGCTAATTTCCGACAGTTACTGTAACACAGAAAGGGATTTGTACCAAAAGACCTCCTCCTAACTCTTAACTGCCTCCGTGGTGTAGTGGTTAGAGCGTTCGGCTCATACCCGGAGGTCGCGGGTTCGATTCCCGGCGGGGACAACGACTTTGTGTTGTTGTCCTAGTTTGGTTAGGACATTGCAGGCTGATCACCTGATTGTCTGATAAGTAAGATGATTCGTGCTTCGGAGGGCACGTTCAGCCGTCGGTCCCGGTCACTGTCTTTGACATTGGACGTTACCTAAAACCATGTCAGAGGCCTTTAAGGCGGTTTAAAAACTCTGACACTAGTGTTAGTCACTAACACACACGATAAGAAGAACCAAAATACCAAACCGTGACACACAGTTTCTTGAAGTCAAGTTTTCCTGCATTAATAAATCTACAAGTTTGTTTGCCAGGCAAATTAAAAACCCCGACTTTCAATATTTTCTTTCGTTAACGCCATCTAGTGATGAGCGAAGGAACGACATAGTAGAATTAGGTAATATCCGTAGCGCCATGTATTATTTGCCAGACAAACTACAAAAAACTGATTTTCAAATGTTAACCCCCAATAACTTTTAAACGGCCGATTAAAAACCGATTTTTATCAAACACTGAAGAGTTAACACCTATCGTAAAGGAACTTGCTTTTATGTGATAAAAACCGCATAGATATTGGTCCATCCGTTCGAGCGCTACGATGCTTTAGACAAAAAGACAGACATTTATAATAACAAAACCTTCCTACTAGTTCATACACAGACCACTCTCGAAGGTAACTCGACAAGCTTTGTCTCCGTTTTCTCACTATTTCATAGTAGAGTGCACATTACCGCGTTATTCAAATGAATTAACAGCCATCATTTCCCTAATTGATGTTTCTGTACGCGGCGGCTGATGAGTGAAGTAATTCTAAATGTATTTTAGAGTATTTAACGGGAAAACCACTAAACAGTAGGTTCATCACAATATAATTAAATGTATCACATATTTTCGTCGCAAAAATGGATGCAAACAGATAGATATATTCATTTATAATACATACATACAGATGTAGAAAAGGACCACTCCAAGTCTTTCCGTGAATGTTGTAGAAGGCGACTTAGGGAGTATAAGCTAAATAAAGCTTATAAATATCAATGAGATCTCTCCAACCCATCTGGTCAGCTCGGAGAGTATAGAACAAATGCACTGGCTGCTCTGGCCAAGTATGGCTCTGGTAGTACAGAGAGGTCACGCTCCTGCAGTGAAGACAGTGAAGACCTAAAGATGAGATGAAAATATAGAAGGAACTTAATTTGTAAAAGCTTTAAACATAAATATTACTCCCTACCGCAAGCTACACGAAACGACACATAAAACACCAAGAGATAATGAGCAAGAAACAATTAAACTTGGTCAGAGCAGCCCTAATGAAGCAGGGTTATAGTGTACAACTCGGAATTACTTTTTAAAAGTGCCAGCCCTTACCGGCATCTTCACGTACTAAACTGATTTGTTCCAGGGCGTTATTTAATTCCCTTGAAAAAGTTTTAATGAGTTGCGCAGAAGTTTCGCGCTGGGGACCCTTTTTCGCGTTGGTTTACCTTTATAAAGATGGGGAAGTTTTGATAATCGCTTACGTTTGGTATTTGAGGTCATTTTGGTAGAAGTTTAGGTGTGGCGGAGATACCTCATACATTTTTATAGCGTCGTTAAAATCATAATAATATATCTTCCTTTGATATTGTTGTCAGATTTAGATTTCCCTATAAATACCATATAAATTATTTAAACTGTATGATTTGCATTTTTTCGTTTTTTTACTAGTTACATACTACAAGGTTTGTTAACAGCTAACGTATTTATATTTTTTTCATGTAAATGTCGTAATAATTTTAGTGTCAAATCCTTACACTTCACAGTCATTACTTACCTATCTTAAATACCTTTTAGAATTTAGATCAGTATATAATAGAGTTCCACAGTTAATAAATAATAAATATATTATACGGTCAAATTATACAGATTGAGCTAGCCCCAAAGTAAGTTCGAGACTTGTGTTATGGGATACTAACTTAACGAAAATATATTTTATAACAAATACATATACCTCTATAGATACACATACAAGACCCAATTTGAAAAAGGCCATTTCCGAACTTGCCCTGACCGGGGATCGAACCCGGAACCTCTGTGATGCGGACTAGCATGGTAACCACTACGCCACGGAGGTCGTCAAATGATGATGATGAGTGAAATGATGACTTTATATAAAATTTACTCTACTAAGTGTTTACATAATTTGCTTTAGAACACAAAATAAGTCAGCTCTTCTATACTTGTCGACGCCGCTAACATGTCATCCACATAAATCTTGTTTAGCGTTAATAGGGTTCGAATTGCGCTAAAGCCTTGAGAGTGATCGTCTTGAAGATGGGATTCCGTATTATCAAGATTTATCAAAGGAAAATACTGCGATAGCAATTTCAGAATTAAGTATAAATCAATTTAATCTGAGTAATTCAGTAATTCGTCCCATGTACCTACGGCCCATTTGGGACGAAACGCAGAAAATCAAAATTAATCAAAATTTCATTCTGCAATTCGTCCCTTTTTTTTTTTGTATGGAAATTTAAACCTTATTAACGCTTGGTACAGTCAGTGAGACAAGAATTAAGATAAATGTATATTTTGTTAGAATTGTTACATTTTTAAACATGGGACGAATTGCAGAATGAAATTTTAATTAATTTTGATTTTCTGCGTTTCTTCCCAAATGGGCCGTAGGTACATGGGACGAATTACTGAATTACTCTTTAATCTTAACAGTCATGTGTAATTAGTATTTTGTAATATGCTTCTATTCCACATTTTATACTGTATTTGGGTAATTTTACATAGTCTGAAGATTATTTCGGTATTGGAGTATCATATCAAGTCAGTCAAATCAGGAACAAAATGAAGATAATTATACAGAAACTATTCAATGATTTAGTTTATTTAATTTCAAATTTATAAAAATGCCGTATAAATAGGGTTTAAAATCTTTAAAAAATCATATTTTTTTCAATATTTTCTACGACTAGTTTTTTGAAGGATTTTACGAGGCAATAACTGCATCTAGAGTCCTAGAAACCATAAGAGAGGTTTGTACACAAACAAGTTATTACATAACGTCAGTACTCAGTTACGAGTTACGAGAAACAAAACACAAAAAATGTGTAACATAGTACGTTCCTACTAACATGCGTGTCAGTGATACTAAAGCGTCGTCCACATAAATCCAGTTTAGCGATAATAGGGTTCCAATTCCGCTAGAGCCTTGAGAGTGATCGTCTTGAAGTTGAAATTCCATGTTTAAAAGGTTTATCCGTGGAAAATACTACGACATAATTTTTTAGTAATATTTTATATTGTCTAAAGAGTTATGTATGGTAATATATGGTATGGTAATAATATGATTTGTTATGCCCCATATTTTATTCCAAACTAGCCATAAATATTATAATTTAGTTTGTTTGAACTGCCTATTTTGCCCGACAATGTTTTAGTTTTATCATCTTCATAATTCTGTTATCTTTATACGTTAAAAAGTATTTTTGAAAAAAAAAATTATTTAGGAGGCATCAAAATATCTCCTAAAAATAAAATACAGGTACCTTATTAAAAAAAAACTTGAGAGGTGTCAATGGACACCCGGATGGAACGAAGTTCCTTTCGATTAATTAGGAGAGAGAGAGACAGACAGAGAAACACGCGCACGCCGCACAGTTTACAACTATAGCAAAAAGTGTCGTTATAACTTTTGGTCTTAATTTTTTCCGTCTAGCCTCCTTTCGCAACGCGCGATACGGAACTTCGTTCCATAAACATTGACCTACCAAAGGATATTCTAGTTCAGCTACATACAGAACTGAGAACGGAAAATTCTATGTTCCCGCGTAATATGCATCACTGTTCCCCGTCCCCGCACCTCTCCCCCGTTCTCGCCTTGTTCGAATGTGTTGGCGGGCGAACACACACACATTGACGAATTCACGAATGTATAGTTTTGTTTGTAGTAGTAGGCATTAATGATACTCCGCATCTATGAAGTGCCATACCTGTGGTACAGAAACTATGGGGTAAAAAGGTTCTCGAATTAGAACTGCGTACTTAAGCGAAGCGTAGGACACCCACCCACAAGATGGTCAGACGACCTGACCAAGGTCGCTGGAAAGTGCTGGATGCAGGCCGCTCTTGATAGGTCATTTTGAAAATTTTTGGGAGAGGGCTATAATCCAGTAGTGGATGTTATGCAGCTGAAGTTATTATATTATATGATGGTGATGAAATAACTTTAGGCAGCTTAAAAACTTGGCATTGGTACGGCTATAACTTAGCTATTAACACACTCGATATAAGAGATTCGTGTCGAGACAATTTATTGATGAAAACCGCGTCAATATAAGTCGTGTAGTTTACAAGATCTAAGTGCACAAATATAGTGACAGACAGGGCGAATCGAGTTTGTTTTACTATAAATTGATTGCATAATTCTAACAACTAAATTTAAACTTTGGCGTGGTCTAAGCAAACGTTTTGTTTGTATATCTTCGTACCTAAACCCTACCCTATTTCAGCTTAGGTAGCTAGCACAACATATTAAACAAGAGATCGCTTTAGCATGCAGCCCTCGGGAGCGTGTTTCAAATAAATCTCGTTTAGTACTAATAGGGCTCGAGTTGCGCTCTATTTCTATGTTATAGAGCGTTTTCACACTACGATAACTACTACTCCCATGCTGGTCTGGGAGAAATAAAAAAACTTAGAATGTACCAGCTGCTTCTCTTCCCACGCAGATCGTAAAAGCTGATCGAGGGAATGGGCAAAAATGCAAATCATGTTAACAGGCGATGCGGCTAGCAACCCATCACTGTATTGATTGCTTTTCCATTTCTCGCCCACCATGACGCTAAAAGTGGCTTTTGGGTCTTGCGGCCCTGGGCTCTGCATAGAACCGCAAGACCCAAAATGCTCTGTCTGCCCCATTAGGGATAAAGACGTGATAGTATGTATGTATGATAACTACACGACACTGGATATCGTCAGCCGATGTCGTCGTCCGATGTAACAATAATAAATTAACTCAACGTAGGAAGGACATACCCGTAATAAATCGAACCACGGGATATACCAGACGACCTCCGTGGCGTAGTGGTCACCATGCTGGTCCGCCACCCAGAGGTCCCGGGTTCGATCCCCGGTCAGGGCAAGTTGGAAAATGGCCTTTTTCAAATTGTCCTGGGTCTTGGATGTTTATCTTTATATGTATTTGTTATAAAATATACTATCGTTGAGTTAGTATCATGGAAAGCACTCCACCGACAAGAGCCCAGCTCTTAAATATAAGAAGAAGAGTTAGTATCCCATAACACAAGTCTCGAACTTTGTAGTAACGTGATAATATGCATATACATGCTTATTATAAGTTACGTGCTTTGTAGCTACGTGAGATAGATTCAGTAATGGTTACTCTAAATTAGTATATAAGATGTAGTTATATTCAATAGAGTGAGAGTCGTTAGTATGTAAGGAGTAGGTTTAAGAAGATGGAATAAATATAATCAACGGCTCTCGTGTTTCCATCACCACTCCCAACCACAACGCTACCTACTGGACACCTTTTTTTTTTTTTTTTTTTTTTTTTTATACGGAGGAAAGATCCCTGTTACGGATACCCATCAGCCTGCGGGGGAGGCTGTCGGGTTATGTGGGACTCCACGCCAGAGTGACGTGCCTACCCACTAAAAAACCTCCGGAGTTCCACCTCAACCGCCTTTGCCGGGGACACGGGAACGGAAATACAACCGCGAACCCCGGCGCGGCTGGCCGCCGGAGCGGCCCCTCCTCGGGGACGTCTGAGCGCCCCCCCACTCACCAAGTCGGCGCGCCCGGAACTCACGGACGCGCCGTACCTCCTCGGGCCAATTGAGAGGCGGCGAACTCCCACGCAGTCCATCGCCTGTGGGCCCATGGGAGCCAGATAAACCGGCTCCCAGCGACGGAAAAGATGTAAGGCTCCGCCGCTTACCTCTCGCCGCAAACGTGGTGCGGCACCGCTCGGCCGCGGAGGACAAGGAGAGCGGCAACGAAGCACCGACACTCCCTCTCCCCCGCGACCGATCACTAACCACAGCCACGGCGGTGTGGCCCCGCCTGAAGCGCCGGGAGAGCAATGAAACATTCCCCTCCCGGCAGCCCCACCCCGGGTGGGGAGAGAACTTCCCACTCCCCCGCCGCCCCATTGGGCGCATCCCAGCAGGCTCAAGGCCGAAGCCGAGCCCGCGGGAGCGCCCCTCCCCGGGTGGGGGGAGAACTTCCCACTCCTCCGCCGCCCCAATGTGGGCGCTCACTGCTGGCGCAAACCGCAGGAGCGCCCCCTCGCGGGTTCCTCTTGGCTTCCCCGTGGCTCCACGCTACCACGGGTACTGAGCCCCCCCGGTACGACAAACCGGGAACCCATTGGGGGGGTACCTACTGGACACCTACATCAACCCAACGGCATGGACATATCATTTTTGTTATTGCATGGCGACCGAACAGTTGAGCCGAACTGGAAAAGAAGTCCATTTTGAAGAAGAACACTGACGGAAACTGGATTTCGGCGACCTCCCTTGGCTGAAGATGTTGAGTAAGAAATACTGCTGTTTTTCTTCGCGGCCACTACATTGATGCAATGTGCTAAGGATATTTTGGAGGTATTTTGTTTAATTAATTTATTGATGAAGCCATGATTTTAATGTATGAAGAACCGAACCGAAGCTGCAAGTGATCATTTGAAACGTGTGTTTTTTTAGACTTCATCAAACGTACGTGCGTTCCGGCATAAAACTTTATACGATAGTTATATTTTGATTTTTGGACTGATTTGTGTAGTGTAATTTAGTAATTATAGCTGTTTATTATCTTTTAACCATATTTTTCTTTCAGCATTTATTTTTAATTTTTATAGTTCTTAATTTTTCAGAGAAGTAGTTCCTTTTGGGTTTTCTTTTAGCAATCATGGAAAATTTTGATATAAAGTCAGCACTTTCAATCTTGCCGGTAATTGACAAAGACGAAGATCAAATTATTCAATTCATCGATAACTTAGATTTTTACAAAACATATATAAAACCAAACAATCATGATATTTTAATTCAATTTGTACTTAAAACACGATTAACTAAATACGCTAAATTAAAATTAAACAAAGAGTACAGTTCAGTAGATTTGCTAATTAATGACATTCGGAAATATTTGTTGCCTAAAAAATCGTTTACATCTATTTTAACAAAACTTTTAAATTGTCGACAGGGAAAAAGATCTATTTTGGAATTTGGTTACGAAATTGAAGATCTATTAACTAACTTAACTATAGCACAGTCAGAACACAACCAAGCGGCATATGAAATTTTAAAACCAATTAATGAAAATCTCGCGATTAAACAGTTTGCTAATGGTTTGAATTCAGAAAAACTGAGTATAATTGTTTCTTCACGAACAGTCTCCTCTTTGAGAGAAGCTATTAGTTTAGCAGTAGATGAGGAGGATTCAGAATCAAAAGATTTGAATAATTCTTTTTGTTTGAATTATGAAAAATCAAGTAATTTTGTGCCGTTAAATAATTGTAAAAATAGTAATAGAAATAAAAATGATCGATCTTATTGCGAACGTGACAAATTACATAATACGCATTTTCGAGGTCAAGCACAATCGAACATTACTAGCAAGCAAGGTAGACGATCTCGCGTAAAGACGCATCAGCAAAATTTCAAAGGTCACGCGTTTACTCTATCAGCATCAAATACTGTGATTAAAAATAATGAAATAACAATTATGTCCTACAATAATGAAAACCGAATTAATTTAAGGTGTCATAATAAAAATATGGATTTGATAGCCGATTCAGGTGCCAGTATTTCGTTATTAAAATACGAATGGTTAAATAATAATTTTCCAAATGTAAAATTGCATCCAAGTCAAATAAAAATTAAAGGCGTTTGTGGTGAAATAATGTCAATAGGACATGTTTATTTAAATTTGACTCATCGAGGATTCGTTTTCAAATATAAGTTTTATGTTTTTAAAGAATTGCAATGTTCCTCGGATGGAATTTTAGGGAATGATTTCCTTCGTAAATATAAAGGCGTTATAAATTGTGGGCAAAGACAAATAAGCTTAAAGCATCCGCGATGTAGGAATAGACTTTATTTAAAGTTATTTTCTAAAAATAAATATTGTAATTTTGATACGACGCTATCGAAACGTGATTCGCTATATAATGAAAATTCATCGCGTTGGTGTCAATCCGACGAAAGGTCGAAAGGACCTAGGATTGTTGAAAAGGCACAAGCCAGCTATGAGCTCTTGATTGTGAATAGCAAAGACTTTAATAAATATAAGTCTAAATTCACAAGAGTGATATCAAATAATCTCGTAATGAGTAACTCTACTATTTATCTAAACCAGGATTCGGTACTAACGAAGGTACGCATAGACGAATCGTTAGGAGAACTTGGTAGGCTTTGTAATAGGCTAAATATTGTAGAGATTATAATGGTGAAAAATAAGCTCAATGAGAATTTTGTCGAAAAATTTTTGCGGTGTGCGTCAGATTTAAAATATAATAATAATTTGCCCCGTATAAAAATAAAAAATAAAAAACAGAGGTCTTGTCAATTATTTTGGGAAGTTGAAAGAATGTCAAAGTTTCCTCATGTGAAGTTCTTATAAGTAATTAAAAGAATCTACTTCTGCTGTTTTAGTTATTTGGTTGAATAATTGTAACTAGAGAAATCTTGTGAAAATAAAAAATATAATTGAACTAGTGAATAATTTATATGTTTGTTAATGGTTTTGTTAAAAAATTAGAAAAAAAAAATTTTTTTTGATTCTACTATAATTTAGAAACTATGTGATAGTTTTATTAGGAATAGAAGAATACTGTAATTTTTTCTCTCCTTGGTAGATTTTGATTGTGATAGATAAGTACGTACATTTTAAGATACCGTTCTGTATAATATCTAAGTACCTACTAATTTTATGGTTTGTTTGGATATTTTGAGTCTTGAGTATGAGGTAGGTACGTAGGTTTATCTTTTCAGGGGAGGGAACCCCAACGTTTTCAGGGGAGGTGTAGTAACGTGATAATATGCATATACATGCTTATTATAAGTTACGTGCTTTGTAAGCTACGTGAGATAGATTCAGTAATGGTTACTCTAAATTAGTATATAAGATGTAGTTATATTCAATAGAGTGAGAGTCGTTAGTATGTAAGGAGTAGGTTTAAGAAGATGGAATAAATACAATCAACGGCTCTCGTGTTTCCATCACCACTCCCAACCACAACGCTACCTACTGGACACCTACATCAACCCAACGGCATGGACATATCATTTTTGTTATTGCAACTTACTTTGGGGCTAACTTAATCAGTGTAATTTTTCCCTATATATTTATTTATTTATTATTTACTTTTTAACTATACATAGTATTACTAGAGGCAGCGCGCGGCTTCGCCAGCGTTAACCACTCGAGTGAAGTCGCGGACGTGATGCAATATAGCCTATAGCCTTCCTCAATAAACGACCTGTCTAATACCGAAAGAATTTTTCAAATCGGACCAATGATTCCTGAGATTAGCGCGTTCAAACAAACAAACTAACTAACTAACTCTTCAGCTTTATATATAAGTATGGATGAAATTAAAATAACAGTCAAAACCTAAAAAATCGGCTTTTCCACACAAAATTGTGCGGCCTATTTGTATGGGAATGCGAAATAGTTTTTGGTTTCTTGACTGTTATTTTAATTTTGCTGCCTCCCATGCTGGTCTGGGAGAAATAAAAAAAAAAGACGGGTTGCACTCTGGGAGTGCCGGCAGAAGTGAAAACTTGAATATTAACGTTGTGCATTTTTGATATTTTGGAATGGTTAGGGAATAATTTTGCACGAATTGCTTTAATTATCAGTATAAAATATTTCAAATATTTTCTGAACCACAGTCTGTCACAAATGTCACAAGCATGACCAAATTCATTTTCAACAAAATCATTTTCAAATACACAGCAGTATGGCCACTACACAGACGGTCGAGCCATCAGCTGTCACCATCCATGGATGCGCGTAGCACGCTGTAACATAAACACACACGAACATTCGCGCAAGCGCCCTGCGCCGTCTTACGAATTTTCGATCAGGTCACGTGTCCTGACGCGAGTTTAAGATTTTTTACCCATTCCAAAAAAAGTGCACAACGCCGCTAAAGAAGTTTTCACTTCAAAAAAACTTAGAATGTACCAGCTGCTTCTCTTCCCACGCAGATCGTAAAAGCCGATCGAGGGAATGGGCAAAAATGCAAATCATGTTAACAGGCAATGCGGCTAGCAACCCATCACTGTATTGATTGCTTTTCCATCTTCTCGCCCACCATGACGCTAAAAGTGGCTTTTGGGTCTTGCGGCCCTGGGCTCTGCATAGAACCGCAAGACCCAAAATGCTCTGTCTGCCCCATTAGGGATAAAGACGTGATAGCATGTATGTATGTATTTTAATTTTATTATGCTTTAGTGATCTAGTATAGCCAGTGGTTTATATGGGTATGTCCCTTCAAAATTGTATATTTATATTTACTTATTTATTTTACATATGTGTGTGTGTTGATGTCTGTCGAACATTGCAAGTATCTTCCATTACCTATTTGCTCAGAATAATAGTATACAGACTTCTACAATTGAATTCCTATTCCTAGTTCCCGAATTAAACAAAAAGCCACGCCGGCTTTTCTAGAAGGAAAGTTAGTTCTTTAATTGTTTAGTAAGCTAACAACGTAGTTCAGCAATTCTGAATTCTATTTTACAATCGATTCAGCACTCTGAATCAGCTTTTGTCGATGTTCTAGTATTGTTTAACTAAAAACCAACTTCACCCCCAAACTACACAAGGTTTAGGTTGGCTGGAAGAAATTGCTTTAGTGATAAGCCCGACTTTGTTCCTACTATATTTAAAATGTAGTTTTGAATATTTTTATACTTAGTTCAGGCTGTTCAAGCTTGCCATGTACAAACCAAGATTTAAAGAGCTGACTGCCAATCTTCAGAAGTGCTATTTTTGAAACACGGCGTCACCTAAACGAATGGTTTTTCCATACAAAAAATCGTTCGTTTAGTGACTCCGCATTTGAAAAATAGCACCTCAGGAATGAAGCGGCACCTTAAGAAGAAGAAGATACTTAGTTGGTGCAATAAAGAAATTTTATCTGATCTTATACAACTGACTTCGATAAAATGTCTATGAGACCACAAGTGACCTTTCAAACAAACAAGAATTATCCAAATCGGTCCAGACGTCTTCGAATAATGGTGAACATACATAAAAAACTTGAGAGGTGTCAAGGGACACCCGGATGGAACGAAGTTCGAGAGAGAGAGAAACAGACAGAGAAACACGCGCAGTCCGCACGACTTACAACTATAGCAAAAAGTGTCGTTACAACTTTTGGACTAAATTTTTTCCGACTTCGTTACTATATAAGGAACTTCGTTCCAAAAAAGATAACGTCAAATTTATAACATCCTTCTTTTTGGAAATCGGTTAATAAGAACTATGTTCTTGTAAGTGAAATATTTTCCATGACTCCTAATGCTTGACTTCCTGCATCACAAATTTTGCATTCTTAACCGACTTCTAAGAAGGAAGGTTATTAATACGTCGCTATCTTTTTAGGGTTCCGTCCCAAAGGGTAAAAAAGGTATTACTAAGACTTCGCTGTCTCTCCATCCGTCTGTCAGTCACCAGGCTGTATCTCAAGGACCGCGATAGGTACAGTTGAAATTTTCACAAATTATGTATTTCTGTCACCGCTACAAATACAAAAATCAAAATAAAATAAATATTTATGGGACCATACAACAAACGCGATTTTTAGGGTTCCGTAGCCAAATGGCAAAAACGGAACCCTTATAGATTCGTCATGTCTGTCTGTCTGTCCGTCCGTATGTCACAGCCACTTTTTTCAGAAACTATAAGACCTATACTGTTGAAACTTGGTAAGCAGATGTATAATGTGAACCGCATTAAG
The DNA here is from genome assembly GCA_963555685.1 of Acrobasis consociella. Lineage (NCBI taxonomy): Eukaryota > Metazoa > Arthropoda > Insecta > Lepidoptera > Pyralidae > Acrobasis > Acrobasis consociella. The sequence goes on from OY743107.1 coordinate 4,068,720, forward strand.
GTTTTGACACAAAAATAAAAATAAAAGAATAAATTTTGGGGGTTCCCCATACTTAGAACTGAAACTCAAAAATTTATTTTTCATCAAACCCATACGTGTGGGGTATCTATGGATAGGTCTTCAAAAATGATATTGAGGTTTCTAATATCATTTTTTTCTAAACCGAATACTTTGCGCGGGAGACACTTCCAAAGTGGAAAAAAGTGTGTCCCCCCCCCCGTAACTTCTAAAATAAGGGAATTATAAAACTAAAAAAAATACATGATGTTCATTACCATAAAAACTACCAGCGGAAATTGGTTTGAACGATATCTAGTAAGAAGTTTTTTTTTAATACGACATAAATCATAAACGGCAATTTACCTTTCATTCAATCAACTCAAATATAAAATTAAAAAAAAAAACATACTACAAGACTTTTATATTATGTTATTTGCTACTACGGAACCCTTCATGGGCGAGTCCGACTCGCACTTGGCCGCTTATTTATAGATAATGGTACGAAACCCTTCGTGCGCGAATCCGATTCGCACTTGGCCGGTTTTTTATGTATGTTCACTGATTATTCGAAAGCGCTGGGACCGATTTAGAAAATTCTTCATTGTTAAAATGTTGTTCATTAGATTCTATGCATAGCAAGACCTTTGAAGATGCTACAGTAATTTATTTCAACTAATGTTGAGTGGACCTTTAACAAATGTCCGCAATACGTTGCAAGCAACGGCCCAAAGCAGGATTTATTTCACCCGCATTTTCTCTCCAACTCGCTCCGTAAACTGGCTAATGTAAAGCCACTGTGTATTCTAGAACGTACGATGTTCTTTGCTCTAAATATAACAATACTCCATTTGGTTAGGTATTTAAATAAACGTAAACAATCTTGACATGTCTTGTTATTGAAATGTAGAGTTTATAAATCAATACCTTTGCAAATTACAAAGTAATTATGTAATTTTTAATTAACTAACAATAATTACAATTAAAAATTAAACTAAATTAAACTAACTAAAATAAACTTAAATACTAAAAATAAATTACTTATAAACTTATACAATTACAAATAAAAAATATCTCTTAAATCCTTCCCCTGCGGAAGAGTGCCCAGAAGGCTGGCAGCATTGCCACGTTGTATGGCAATGCTTATTCTTTGAGCGAAGTAGTTAGTTAGTTTAGTTTATTATATTGTCTAATAATAAAATAAAATTTTTAATTTATATCATAATTACTTTGTAATTAGCAAAATTGTTGATTTATAAAGTATATATTTCAATGAAAAGACATGTCAAGATTGTTTACATTTATTTAAATACCTCACCAAATGGAGTACTCGTATAGTAACTGAGCGATCAAGTTTGCTCGACGAAAAAACAAATAAAACGAGGTTCTTTAAAAATTAAACCTAGCTAGATCGACTTTTTCGGCCTTGCCTATGCCCCATACATACAAAATTTCATTACAATCGTTGGAGTCGTTTCAGACGTCGTCATAGCATCTGGATGATTAAGTTTGCTCGATGAAAATACAAATAATAAGCGGCCAAGTGCGAGTCGGACTCGCCCATGAAGGGTTCCGTAGTAGCAAATAACATAATATAAAAGTCTGGTAGTATGTTTTTTTTAATTTTTATATTTGAGTTGATTGAATGAAAGGTAAATTGCCGTTTATGATGATGACGTATTAAAAAAAAATACTTACTAGATCTCGTTCAAACCAATTTTCGCTGGTAGATTTCACGGTAATGAACATCATATATTTTTTTAGTTTTATCATTCTCTTACTTTAGAAGTTACGGGGGGGGACACACACTTTTTTCCACTTTGGAAGTGTCTCTCGCGCAAAGTATTCGGTTTAGAAAAAAATGCTATTAGAAACCTCAATATCATTTTTGAAGACCTATCCATAGATACCCCACACGTATGGGTTTGATGAAAAATAAATTTTTGAGTTTTAGTTCTAAGTATGGGGAACCCCCAAATTTTACTGTTATTTTTCTATTTTTGTGTCAAAACCTTAATGCGGTTCACACAATACATTTACTTACCAAGTTTCAACAGTATAGGTCTTATAGTTTCGGAAAAAAGTGGCTGTGACATACGGACGGACAGACAGACAGACATGACGAATCTATAAGGGTTCCGTTTTTGCCATTTGGCTACGGAACCCTAAAAAGGGCCTCTGAAAAGCATTACTCGTTTAGTAATAAGATTTACATATTTCACTTATCGCGTTTAATCAAGATTGTTTTTAAAAGTTCCGTTGTTTACGCCTTTTTCAAGTGAGTTGTTCGCAACGAGCTAAAGTTGGATTTATTCTCATCGCATTTTCTCTTTAACTCGCTCTGTTAACCGACTTATGTAAAACCTCTGTACATTCTACCATGGACATTGTGTGTTCAAATATATTATTATCTCTTCGTTGTTCTATATTCTCATTCGTTGACCTTTGTGACTGTGATATATATGCCTCGAAACTAAAGAGTCTTTTAGGTTCAATCACTAGCTAGGATAAGATTAAAAATAATTATCCTTTTTAGGTTGTAAAACATACTCAGGGACAGTTCTTCAAGTCTATCATTAGACCTATCCTTCCAACCGACAAATGACGACCTCCGTGGCGTAATGGTCACTATGCTAGTCCGCCACCCAGAGATCCCGGGTTCGATCTCCGATCAGCATAAGTTGGAAAATGGTAATTTTTCCTGGGTCTTGGATATTTATCTATATATGTATTTGTTATAAAATTCACTTAGTATCCCAGAACACAAGTCTCGAGCTTACTTTGGGGCTAGCTTAATCAGGGTAATTTGTATCAAAAAAAAATCCTTCCAAATGACAGTCAAGCGTGGCCTTTGCTTGATTGGAACGATCAAGAACTGTGTCACGGAGATGCAAATTTTGCACTGGACGTGTGGAATTTCGCGGAGAGTCCATGTGAAACGGGTGTCTATTAGAATACAGATTTTTTTGACATCGAATTTCATTTCCCAGAAAACGATTCCACGATTTTTAATACATTTTTTTCTTGATAAAACGAATAGTTAATCATCGCAGTATCATATTATAATAACAACATTTAAAAAAATATATATTTTACAATGGTTTTCTTTTATAGAAAAACGGTATATCGAACTAACATTTCATATAAAATATAAAACTGTTCATAAAAACATGTTTCCATATGTAACGGTACACATAATAACTCGCTTTGCTCGCTCGGCTCGTGCGTGTGTTGGTCGCAGTTCTAACATAACCTAACCTATAGGATTGCCCTAACCTAGGAAAATGGATAGAAGTGTCTTAGTACTCGCCGGCCGCTACCGCGGCACGCTCGCTTCGCTCGCTCGGCTCGTGCGTGTGTTGGTCGCAGTTCTAACATAACCTAACCTATAGGTTTGCCCTAACCTAGGAAAATGTATAGTAGTTTTCTAGCACTCGCCGGCCGCTGCCGCGGCACGCTCGCTTCGCTCGCTCGGCTCGTGCGTGTGTTGGTCGCAATTCTGACATAACCTAACCTATAGGTCTGCCCTAACCTAGGAAAATGGAAAGAAGTGTCTAATAGTAGTTTTCTTGGTTGCAGTTCTAACATAACCTAACCTATAGGTCTGCCCTAACCTAGGAAAATGTATAGTAGTTTTCTAGCACTCGCCGGCCGCTACCGCGGCACGTTTCCTAGCACTCGTTTCAAATGTTTCAACTATTTTGCAAACTGAAACTTACGTGGAAACAAAATTATGGGTAACAAAACTTTGATGTTACGTTATTTCGATAAAATACATAAAATAAGAAAATAAATAACGATAGACTGAGTTTGTAGATAACAAATAATCGAGTAAATGAAATTTCGATATTGACTAACTCTTTACTTGTATGGCAGCTAACCTAAAAAAAAATATTTTTCCAGATTTTATTTTACGACTTTTTTGCCATGATTAAGGCCATACCCAAATTTTCCGGGGTCCAGTGGCGCCGCCATTTAAAATAAATCATTTAAAAGGAAACGGAGATATCATTAAAAATTGTGTCTTGGTCAAGTTCTAGATACCCATTCAAAGTATTTTTTAAACTACTTTTTGTAGTTTAAAGTGAGAACGTGTAGCTTTTCTACGCACATTTGCGAAAAACGGCCACTTTTAGCTAATGTGCGTAGAAAAGCTTCACGTTCGCACTTTAAATTATAAACAGTAGTTCATAAATTAGTTTTAAGGGTTATCTAGGGCTTGACCAAAACACAATTTTGAATGATATCTCCGTTTCCTTTTAAATGATTTATTTTAAATGGCGGCGCCACTGGACCCCGGAAAATTTGGGTATGGCCTTAATATACATATCCATGCCAAATTACAGCTTTCTAGTACTTGTAGTTTCTGAGTAGGACCGCGGACAGACAGACAGACAGACATAGCGAAACTATAAGGGTTCCTTGTTTACTACGGAACCTTAAAAACGGCAGTGTGTAGCGGGAGCGAGGTGATATGCTCGACCGCCACAAAGGGAAGATCTTCCCGCCAGGAATGGTGTTGCGCCTGGGGAACCGCGGCTCCGACGGTGTATTGTCGGAGGTTGTATTTATAGTCAGTTGAAACCAGAACTCTGAGATCGAGATGTAGGATCTGCTGGCGCCATCTCGTATGATTCTTGTGAACTAGGTATTGCTGCGTTCATTGTTGTTTGTGGTGTTTAGTTCCTCGTTGTGGCGCAGAGGTCGCCACAAGTGCATTTGCGGCAGCCTACATCTCCGTAACACAGCAGACAAACTGCAAGAGTGTCGCCTACGTTGGTTCGATTATTTCTTGTGGAAACCGCAAGCCCGGCAGACGTGGGGAAGAATTGCTTGCTAGACGATGTCAATGATGATATCATGCCAACGGTCTTTGGTCTACTCTCAAGGGTGTAAGTAGAGAAGTAAAAGCCAAAAAGCTGACCCCAGGCTTCACAACATTACAGCTGAGGATGTAACTGGAAATACGTTGAAATGAGCTGAGAGAGAGAATCCCAATAAATGCTTAAAATTTAGTCATTGATGTACTAATATTCGACAGACTATATTTTTGAAACACTGTAACCGTCTTTCTAATACATACAGATACAGATACATTTTCACGTCTATATCCCTGACGGGGTAGACAGAGCCCAGGGCCGTTAGGCTCAAAGGCCACGCTTAGCGTGGTGGTGGGCGTTCAGATTGAAGAGAAATCAAAATAGCGATGGGTTGATTAGCCGCATCGCCTATTACCATGATTCAAATCTCGCCCATTCCCTATACATCTATATCTATACATATAATAAAACAGTAAAAAAAGTGTGTCTGTACATTAAATATATTTTCAAAAAAAATATTGGGGCGATGGAGACGTAGTAATAAAGTAAGAATCTATACATATAATAAAACAGTAAAAAAAGTGTGTCTGTACATTAAATATATTTTCAAAAAAAATATTGGGGGCGATGGAGACGTAGTAATAGAGTAAGAATTTTTAAAAAAATGTCTGTCTGTTTGTCTGTTTGTCTGTTTGTCTGTTTGTCTGTTTGTACACGCTAATCTCCGGAAATACTGGACGGATTCGAATGAAACTTTTTTTGTTATATAGCTATTAAGCCTGGGCAACATATAGGGTATAAATGATTTTGGAAAATGGAACGCCTGATGCAGAACCATAATGGTCCAGCTAAACTCTAAGAGGTATAAAAATGCCGCCTTAGTAAAAGTTGTTCAGCCTGATGAGCATTTTCCAGAGACATAAAGTCCACGCGAACGAAGTCGCGGGCTTCGGCTAGTATTTATAATACATATTAATTACAATATCGCTAACAAATCATAATTACTATCTACGAGTATCTAGGACATCCTACACCATTATTATTCTGCTCATAAAATTTGATGCACCCCATAACGAATGTTTACGCGAGGTCACTTCGGAATAACCTATAATCTTTGATACATCTTATGGCCGCTATTTAAGAGAAATATGAGTATATGTAAATAATGTTTATAGTTATAGATCGATAGTTTTATTAGTAGTTCCTATTCAAGCAACATTTACAGAATTTGATACACATGAACACATGCAAAAAGAAACTTTACCTACTAACATTAAATTTGATGAGTTAATAATACACGCTGATTTTTTATTGGTTTTGGAACCGAAAGCCAGTGTTTCGTTAGTTTATAAGACTTATTTAGCTAGTCAAAATAAATATTCAGAAACAAAAAACTTGAGATGTGTCAAGGGACACCCGGATGGAACGAAGTTTGAGAGAAAGAGAGACAGACAGAGAAACACGCGCACACCGCACGGCTTACAACTATAGCAAAAAGTGTCGTTACAACTTTTGGTCTTAATTTTTTCCCTCTAGCCTCCTTTCGCAACTCGCCAAAATGTCATCAATCCGTGGTCGAGTCGTATACGAAGCAAGATAGGTTTGCAAGGATCGTAGTAAGTGGAAATCCATAGTCTCTGCCTACCCTATGAGAAACAGGCGTGAAAATATGTCTGATTAAATACAATACATACCTATGAGTATGTTCTTAAAAACCCAAAGGTTGTAAAAAATTTCTTTCCTCCATAAACCTCGTAAGAAAAGAATTTGTAAGTAGGGTAGAATTTAAACGGCTCAAGCAAAGGTATGATAATCTTTGTAATTTAACGCAATGTAAGCGGGAACGTTATTAAAAAAATACACACACAAAGCCAGCTATGCAATTTTGTAGCGAAAGGACAATAAAATATGAATATTGCTTTGTCGGTGTTTCCTTCCGTTCGTATTTGGTGCAAGTCATAAACTTTGGTTCGTTTTATTTTAACCCAGTCAAAAAAGAGGCGTGTTATAAGTTTGACGCTGATGTCTGTGTTTGTCTGTATCATCATAGCTCTCGAACGTATGAACGTGGTGGTTCTTAGATATGTTTGATGGAAATCGGTTTAGCCGTTTAAAAGTTATTGGGGTTAATGCTTGAATATTTGGATTTTTTAATTAATCTGGTAAATAATACTTTATATCAATCAATTCCACTTAACATCGGTGGGTATATGTAGTTCCGCCACTCATCACTATATGGTGTTTAGAGTTTTTCTTAATCCCCAGCAAGCACACTTGTCTTTGTAAGTGAGAAATCAGTAGTCCAGCGGTCAAGAGGAAAAATGAATTTTCACCGCAAACCATTGCAGGCGACTCAGGGGTGTCGAAAGGTGTGCTGCGCTTTCTCCGAAATTACTCGCAGCGCGATGCCCTTTAACACTTCCGCCCCTGGAGCAACAGCTCTAACGACTCCTCTCTGCACGGTCAATTAAGGGCCCGCCATACGCCAAATTACTTAGAGCGATCCCTAACTTTATCATTATAAACGAAATATTCACTTTCAAATTAAAATACAACAACGTTCAGGACGAACTCTAGTGATTATATTACATACTCAAAAAGACGAATGCTTTCAATTTTATCGATTAAAAGAATGAAGAAGTTGGCACCATGTCACCTCCGGTTTATACTAAAAACGGGTAGTATTCAAGATATACCATAAATTAGCCCTAGTAACTCATGATCATAATTGTATCAAACAAAAGGCAGTGATCATGTTTCTAACATTTTTAATAACTTTTAAATATACGCGTGAACCATCTGCGTTTGAGCCTCCGCGCCGTCCGCGACCCCGTTCGGCTCACCGTCTCGTTTTGACTAGGGTAAATTTGTTTGCGGGAGGCGAGAGCAAAACTTAGATGCTAGCCTAGGATGGGCCCTTTTGGGCATTGCAGAGCTGAGAGCCCTACGAGCCCTTTTGAGTCTCCACCCCGACTGATAGAGACGCGTCGGGGACGAGGGCTCTGAACAGCTCTCTGGAGCACTCGGGTCCGGTGTCGCTACTCACCAACAGCTCACCACAAGCTGCCTATATCATCGTTATTATTAAATCATTTTTCCGATCGCTACATCCTATGGCTCGCGCCATCCGTTTCCCCCGGCGGATTTATTAGGCGGGGATCAGGTAAAAAAGGTAAAAAATAACCCAACCTTTTCGGGGTTTAATTGTTTTGCTGATTGCGGATCATTTCACAAAAGCATCCGGAGCTAAAATATTCACTCACAGACTTTTCTTTTTACGTCGACTTTGATGATGATTATTAGGATTACTTTATTTTAATGATTTCACAAGCGTAATTATTATTCGCGTGGTAAATGTATTTATTATAGTATCGCTTCTTTTTCTTATCGCGGGTGTTAGTGACTAACACTAGTGTCAGGGTTTTTAAACCGCCTCAAAGGCCTCTGACATGGTTTTAGGTAACGACCAATGTCAAAGACAGTGTCACGGATCATCTTACTTATCAGACAATCAGGTGATCAGTCTGCAATGTCCTAACCTAACTAGGACAACAACACAAAGTCGTTGTCCCGCTGGGAATCGAACCCGCGACCTCCGGGTATGAGCCAAACGCTCTAACCACTAGTATATAGTATCGCTATGTTTGTTTTTAGATGGTTTGAGCATAAAGAAAGGATGGATGATATTTATTTGACAAATGTAAAAGGAACAGTAGGAAAGGGTCGGCCTCGGCGAACATTCTGCGACCAAATTGCAGACGTTCTAAAAAAAGGAGAGGTAAAAAGTACCCGTAACCGAAGGGCATGTATGAAGAGATTGATGAGTTTAGATGAAGCAAAAGAGGTTTGTCAGGATCGTAGCAAGTGGAGGTCCATAGTCTCTGCCTACCCCTGCGGGAAACAGGCGTGATATTATGTATGTATGTATAGCTGTTAAGCCTGGGCAACATATAGGGTAACTCGTAAATGAAAGCAAAAGAGTTTTGTCAGGAGGATAGTCTCTGCCTATCACTGTGGGAAACAGGCGTGATATTATGTATGTATGTACGTATCGCATAGTATTTTCGGATTACTAGACATTTGACGTTAATAATAAAAATGTGGGTACTATGATAGCTTTTTTAAAAGCTAAGTTGAAAAAATCGTATCATAGTGAACTTCCTTCAAAAAGCAAAGCATTGTCATCCTATCTGATAAATAACCTGAACAAACAATTCTACGCGCAGAAATATTTGGAAAAGGGCAATGATGAATGAATTGATGACAGGAACGCGGAAATCTAATATCTTTCAACAGTAAACCAAAGAGATAAACGAATAAGTTGTTGGAGCGTAAAAATGAAAACAGAATTACACCATAATATCATCATCATCATCATCATTTCAGCCGCACAACGTCCACTGCTGGACATAGGCCTCTCCCAAAGATTTCCAAAATGACCGATCAAGAGCGGCCTGCATCCAGCGCTTTCCAGCGACCCTGGTCAGGTCATCTGATCACCTTGTAGGTGGGTGCCCTACGCTTCGCTTGCCAGTACGCGGTCGCCATTCAAGAACCATTTTGCCCCATTGTTCGTCGCGCTATGTGTCCCGCCCACTGCTACTTCAACCGCTGGGCTATGTCAGTGACTTTTGTTCTCCCACGGATATCCTCATTTCTGATTCGATCACGTAGGGAAACACCATAATATACTTATAATTATTGTTATGTCATATAAAATTATATTTATGATCTTTTTAATAACAATATAATAATTAACTAAATAAAAAAAAACGAACTAAAATTAATTAAATATAACTTATAATTGAATATGTATTATGTAACATATCCTATATTATATAACATATCTTATATTATATACCTGCATATAATATGTACCTTATATCACAATATGAAATACACATACGCAACCCTTAGTGAGCGTTCACCTTTACTTTGATTACCACTATCTACTTCAGTTTTCATCCTTTTTGGTAAATTACGTCTTGTTTGTTTCCCAAATATTTTCATTGCTACTCCCCAATTATCCGAAATACCTAACCCCTTAAACAATAGACACCCTAAACTCGACTAATGACAGGGGAGAAAGTATGGCTGTACATTCGCCTACACATATCTAATGGCAGAGGAGAAAGTATGGCCGTAGATTCGACCACACATATAAGCACAGAATACATAATAGTACAAATATTAGCCAACTCAACTGCCCGTGTTTATCTTAAGCTAATTACAATAATCAACATCATCATCACGTCTTTTTTAGTCTCCACTGCAGGAGCACGACCCTCTCTGTACTAGCAGAGCTTCATAGAAGTTTATTAGCTTTGTTTAGCTTGTAATTCCTAATTTGCCTTTTACAACATCCACAGGAAGACTTGGAGTGGTCCTATTCTACTCTGCCGGATACCACACGGCAATCACAATATGTGATATAATTATTTCTGTGATATATTTTCATGAGCTTGCAATCGTTCATGTATTACATACAGAACGGAAACTCGCACTATCCCCCGCAATCTGGTGTCCCCCCCCCCCCCCTTACCCCACTTTGGCCTTTGTCAGCGACTGTAAACCAGGGTTGTTGCTAGTCGCACGTTGACGTTATACACATTATCATTGTTTATCCACAGAAAACAATAAAGAACGAAAATTTTTAATACACACTATCACGTCCTTAACCCTAATGGGGCAGACAGAGCATTTTGTATCTTGCGGCTCTTAGCAGATAGAGCCCAGGGCCGCAAGACTCAAAAGCCACTTTTAACGTGATGGTGAGCGAGCAGGTGAGCATTTGGTAACGATAAGGGATATGGCTGACTCTGGTTTTATAGATTAAAGAGCACCTCTCTGATGCTAAATATGTTGGTCTGCCTGCGTGAAGTGGTTACGTTACTTAGATATAGCGCCTGAAAAGTTGGTTATCGTGACCAAAAAAAAAGGATAAGGTAAATGGCTGACTCTGGTTTCAAAGGATGAAGAGCATCTCTCAAAGTGATGAAAAAGGATAAGCAAAGCAACAAATTGTTTGGTGGCGACCCTGATTTGTTTAACTCACACATTTGACGTGTGCACAGATATATTGTTTCGTTTGTAGGAGTGCTAGGTATATTTTTATTAGCGTTTCTAATATATGAAGTGCCATTCCTGTGATCGTGCGCACATGCAGCCAGATGGCAAACTCTAATAGCTTGCAATCAGAATATTTGACGAAGTGATTTCTATTCCCGGTGAATATCAAGGAGCAAATTTCTACTATATGACCTCAATCCCCAAACAAACTTCATTATCTTCAAAACTTGAGCAAGAATTAATTAAAACCGTTTATTGTTTACTCACGAAGTTATAAGAAAAAAATATATAATGAAAACATTATAACGCGAACTATGATGTTATATTTTATCAGGATGTCACATTTTGCACAAAATGTAAATGTTATCAAGCCGTATGGTTTCCGGCAGAGTAGAATAGGGCCACTCCAAGACCTCCCGTGGATGTCGTAGAAGGCGACTTAGGAAATACAAGCTAAACAAAGCTTGCAAACATCAATGAGACCTCCACAACCCGCCTGGCCAGCGTAGAGAGTGTAGGCCAAGTACTCTGGCTGCTCTGACCAATTTTAGCTCTGGTAGTACAGAGAGGACAAGTGACAGTATGGCGACCGTAAGTGACCGCCTCCAACCACTCGACGGTCAGCGATGGTATCCGACGAACCGACAGACAAATGTTGGTCCCATAGAAAAGGTTGTAGAAAAACGTATTGACGAACTCTGTCACCCATTTCTGGTATGGTAAAACTCTGTACAAATTCTTATAATAAAAGTACCCGACGATAAATTTATGTTTTAAAAATCACTGTAGCTCTATTTTAAACCATTTTTGACGCATGGAAGACACATTTTATTCGGGAAGTGTGACACATTTAACATAAAAGTAAAAAAATCTATTTCACCTCTACAGATTTGAATATCAAAGAACGCGAAAAACATTTTAATAAATCCCTTGTAAAGGCTCGACGAGGTACAACAAGCCTTAATTGTGAAAGTTTTCCAAGAGACTTGGCTTTTGTCGAAAAATTCGCGGGTTTTATGAAGCTAAATGCGTCAGGAACTGATAAATTTTCGTATGCTCGCTCACACGGTATGAAGGTAAAAGTCGAATTTAAATTAACTTTTGCAACTTTTCACAAATTCTTTGAGCGCTTTACTGAAGGTGAGGAAATTTCCAGCGGGAATGCGCATTACTAGAAGTGCCATTTTTGAAACGCGGAGTCACCTAAACGAATGGTTATTCCATACAAGAAACCGTTCGTTTAGTGACTCCGCGTTTGAAAAATCGCACCTCAGGCCTGTCACTTCCTGTTTAGGTATCGAGAATATACCTACATTATTACTATGCGCGCGGCGACTACTCCGGAGTGGGAAATTCAGTGACATGAATCTTTTGTCCAGAGTAATGAATGAAATAAGCTTGCAATGGACTTCTAGGTATCTAAACGAAAAGGTGCCGAGTTCTGACGCGAGCTAAATTAAACCATATCGCTAACCACATTGAGTAGATATTTCTTTGATTTTGTTTTTTTTTTTTGCTGAGGAAGACTTCTGTACGTGTGGACTAGTACTTATTCTGTGCAATTACAAGTGCGCTTTAACAAGAGCATACCGACACCGAGCATAAAATAGGCATGACGAATGGAAAAATATTTTTAGCTCATCGGTTAGATTATGAAAAAATATTGTACACGTATTTTTTCTTTTCTCTGAGAAACAATAAATGACTAAGATACAGCGCTTTTAAATTTCCACTGACGTCACGGGTAGGTACGATTTTTACTTAGTGGTGACGTCGCATGTCCTCACCCCGGAACTTTGATGCTCCGTATCTTTGCGAATTTTTACTTTTTTGGTAAACTGAAAAATATTTATGTCCATTATTTTTGGATATTCTAAAAGATGGACTAATTAAAATCATAATTTTCTGACCCTGTCGTCACCCCTATTGTTTTTACTGCATAATAAATAAAAAGACCACACTAGCCGAGTGCGACAAATAATACGATAACTATCAATTCTCTCAAGAGTAAAAGAGATAGCGATCAATTTGACAATGTGATAAGTTTTCATACAAAACGTAGGAGCCATTAACGGGCATACTCCGCACATGGATGGGTGACGTCATCCATACATGTGCGGAGTAAGCATAAAATTTTCTCGAGCTCCTCCTTGCTTTCGAAAGCACGTTTAAGCCCAACGTCCCGGATGACATTATTGTATAGCAGTTCTCAAGCTATGTCAGATGCTTTAAAGCAGCTTGAAATATGTGACACCTGTGGTGGCTATCACTCAGGTACGAACCCAAAACAAAATATGCCAGGCAAATAAAATATAACCGGCTAAGTGCGAATCGGATTCGCGCACTAAGGGTTCCGTACCATTATCTGTAAAAAATCGCATTTGTTGTATGGGAAAATATTTATTTTAATTTGTTTTTAGGATTTGTTGTTATAGCGGCAACAGAAATAGGTACATAATTTGTTAAAATTTCAACTGTCTAGCTATCGCGGTTCTTGAGATTCAGCCTGGTGACAGACAGACGGACAGACGGACAGACGTACGGACAGACGGGCAGACGGGCAGACGGACAGACGGACAGACGAACAGACGGACAGACTGACGGACAGTCTTAGTAATAGCGCCCCGTTTTTACCCTTTGGGTACGGAACCCAAAAACTACTTCAAGCGTTCACCCTCAATAACTTTTGTACAGCTGAAATGATTTTCGTCAAACATAGCACAAAACAATTGTAATTAAACTTGATTTCACGTAAAAAATGCATTAAAATCGGTTCCACCATTCGAGAACTACGATGCCATAGACATACAAACACACAGACAGGTATTGGCGTCAAACTTATAACACCACCCATTTCGTACCGGGAGACAAAAACAAAAACAAAACTGCAAAGAAAGTGTGTTATTTACAGTTTATTTGAGGCAACTTATTTATTCGCAACGTTCTTTATCAATATAAAAATAAATCGGGGTTTTTCCTGACCCAGAACCTTCAAAACATCCTGACAAACGGCTTCTAGGAAAAAACTTTTAGTTCTCTATATTGTAGCGTTATCAGTTTTGGTAATAAGCATGACAATGGAAAAATATATTTGGTCCATCGGTTAGATTATTAAAAAATATTGTACACGTATTTTTTCTTTTCTCTGAGAAACCAAAAATGACACAAATACAGCGCATTGAAATTTCGCGTAACGTCACACTTAAGCACGATTTTAACTTAAGTCACAGAATTAATAATAGTATTACATACTTAAGTGTGACGTCGCAAGCCGGACTCCGGAACTTTGAAGCTCCGTATCTTTGTGAATTTTTACTTTTCGGGTAAACTAAAAAATACGGGTGCATTATTTTTAGATAATCTAAAAGACAGACTAATTACAATCATACTTTTGGGACCCTGTCGTCACCCCTATTCTACTAGTTACTAGATCGTTTGAAGCACAATTGGTGTCGAGTTTTAAAGGGGATACAGACATGTAAAGTACATAAATATAAATACACATATACAATGTCCTTTTTTATTAAGTACAAATATTTTAAGGGGTGATTCAGTCCATAATTTTGAACAACTTTTCCCAGTAAATTTTTATCGAAATACGAAAAAATATTTTTCATTTTCCATAGTAATGATATCACGTGACTACTTCGATTTCTATGAAAACCTAATTTTTTTTTTCCTGTTTCGCTATACATTTATTGGGAAAATTTGTTCAAAATGATGGTCTGATTCACCCCTTAAAATATTTGTACTTAATAAAAAAGGACATTGTATAGCTAATATTAAATGAATTAAAATACTGACTTTGTTATACAAACTGACATTACCTACTCGTATCAAAAAACTACCAAACTAATCAATCTTTATTTAAATAATTTCTAACTAATTTTATATTAGATAAATACTAACGAAAAATAAAACCGCATGCCGTTCCATTTTTTTCTTTTGCAATGCCCTGTCAGGGCTCATGTTGTACCTACTAATTTAAGAAGTGACTATGTAGCAAAGTGTTATATACATACATACTATCACGTCTTTATCCCTAATGGGGCATACAGAGCATTTTGGGTCATTTGGGACTCAAAAGCCACTTTTAGCGTCATGGTGAGCGAGAAGATGGAAAAGCAATCAATACAGTGACGGGTTGCTAGCCGCATCGCCTGTTAAAATGGATTCGCATTTTTGCCCATTCCCTCGATCGGCTTTTACGATCTGCGCGGGAAGAGAAGCAGCTGGTACATTCTAAGTTTTTTCGTTTCTCCCAGACCAGCATGGGAGCATTATATATGTACATGAAAAGCAATAAATGAATTGAATTGAATGTATACCTAAGACAAAAAGACAGAGCAAGTATTAACAAAAACAAATAAACGTTACTCAATAAGTAACACGACAAACTTACTTATCTGTCTTAGTGGTGATTGGCGCAAAAATAAGGAAAAACGGCCTAATAGGATTAGGTACTCTTTCTGAACAAATCGCCTCAATCCAAGCCCGAAATTAGATGTCTATTTATGGCTTAACTGGCTTTCCTAGTATGTAATCTAACTTTTATAATACGGTAATATAACGTTTCTTTTTGCGGAAATAGACTGGTCGTCAGAAAAAGTAAGCGTTATTGTCAGATATAAGATTGAAGTGAAATATGCCACCGACACTTGCCTACTAAAGTCAGTAACATTTTGATGAAGTGGACAATTTGATACAGTGGACATTCTGATAATGGGACATTTTAAAGTGGTCATTCTGATACTGGTGACATTTTGATACAGGGGACATTTTGACACAGTGGACTTTATGCGACTAAAGGATCATGATTATGGCAGGTGGTTAGTACAATACAATTCCATGGGCAGGTGACGTTCAGGTCTGAAAAGTTGAATGTGCAAAATGTTGAATTTGCGAAATGTTGAATTCCTGTAATATTGAATCCCAAAATGTTGAATTTGGAAAAAGTTGAATTTCCTCAGACCACAATGTTAGATTAGCAAAATGTTGAATTCCAAAATGTTGAATATTAAATATTGCAATTAATTACTTTCTGTTGCAATAACCCAGCATCAGCCTTACTCCATAACCCACAGACCCTTTGGCCAAACGCAGACGACAGACTAAACCACGCCGCACTTTTTAGTCTGTGAAAATAGAACCCATGAAATCACAAGCAGTAACGCACACGACGCGTCTAAGACTATCACAGACTAAAAAATACGTCACGGATAGTCTGTCGTCTGCGTTGGGCCTTATAGTTTCGCCATGTCTGTCTGTCTGTCTGTCCGTCCGCGGTTTTACTCAACGACTATAAGTATAAAAGAGTTGAAATTTGGTATAAGTATATATACTAATAATGGCAAAAATTTCGTAAAGTAAAATCTTAAACATATTTTTTTTAGAGTAATCTCATACAAGTAATGCGTTTGTCATTTTTTTTCTCGAATAACCCATATAGGTCATTTAAAAATATTCCGAGCTTGTAAACATCATTTTTCGATTTAGGGATTTTTTTTATTTTTATTTTACAGGTACATAATTACAAACCATTTTTTGTAATAAATGAATTGAAATTGAACTATAATTGAAGTAAAAAAATTATTATTTTATTTAGTGAACGGTTGCGTCACACTGAGTGGAGAGTGTGTCGCGAGCCGGTGCGGTGTACGGGCCTGTTGTCACATTCGCCCTGATGAAGACCTCCGGATGAGGTCGAAACATGTCGGCAGTAGCTGACTCTACACGTGAGTAACCCGTTCACTAAATAAAATAATGATTGTATCTCACGTTAGTTTTAATACAAAAACAAACAAGGGACCACTTCAAGATGCTTGTAATTAGACACTATCGCGAAAAAGCAATGCTGCAATAATAGTTTAAGTATGTTTATTATACGTATTTATATTTATGTAAGTTTATGATTTGTATTTATTATTATTATATATTATGTATGTATATTTTATGGTCATTCTTGTTATTATATATGCCCTATTATATTATAATACACCCTAATTTATTTCTTTAGATAAACCTACTTGTCTAGTTAAATTTGCACCCCATCTATCATCTTTTCTATTACGTCCCAAAGGTAAACTGGTAGACAATGCTTAGCATTAAGTTATACCTTTTGTACTATAATCTTAAGATTTTAAGTGCAATAAATTAAATAAATAAATAAATAAAAATGATTATTTAGGTTCACTGACTTCGTATAAAATCCCTACGTCCACTGCAATAGATAAGAATACTCGTTCTTCATAATCTCCTACGCAAGCTTCTAAACCATCCGTGTGGAAGCGTGTGGCGACTGCGTAAACTCTAGTACAAGAGCTAGACGACAGGTATGGCACTTCATACAAACGGAGCAGCATATACACCTAGTACTACTACAAACGAAACAATCCGTCCGTGCACACATCAAATGTGTGAGTTAAACAATCAGGGTCGCCACCACAGAATTTGTTGCTTTGCTTACCTGTTTTCATCACTCGGAAATCTATAAAATTTTCGTTATTTATTGTTTTCCGTGGATAAACAATGATAATGTGCGCAGTTTCTCACCATTATAATTCAATAATCCTAAGTGACTCGCGTAATGTCAACGGGAGACTGCCAATAACCCTGTTTTACTGGCGCTTACATCTCACAATAACGGGGGAAGGGTTGCGGGGACACCAGATTGCGGGGGACGGTGCGAGTTTCCGTTCTGTATGTAATACTATTATTAATTCTGTGGCTAGACTACAAGGTTTGAAAATAGAATATTTATTGATTTCAATATATAAAAAACTAGCTGATGCCCACAACTTCGTTCGCGTGGACTTTTGAGATGTAATCTATCCTATCTTTCAAGATCGAATTGCACACAAGTGCAAATCAAATTTAAAATCGGTTCAGTAATTTAGGAGCCCATTGCGACAAACATCGTGACACGTAGTTTCTATATATAAAGAAGATAAAGGAAAAGAGGACCAGAAAGACCGAGGCCTAGCTACATAAAGCAGTACATATACGTCACGACGTTTACCATTGCGACGAATACGAGACGAAAGCGACAAATAGAATACGATTTATATTTAACCGACAATGGCATCGATCCGGTAAAGACCCGGACGACATTACTAAATGTCTATGTCTATTGTCTTACTGTTGTGTCTGGTATTGGCGGTAAAGGAACGGCTAATATATATGAGAATAGCCATTATTTTTACGACCATGAAATAATTCATCTGTCTATTTTCCCATTTCACTTAAAATATCAGAAGCTAGAAACTTCATTAAATTAAGTCATTGTGGTTTTAACGAAAATTCTCATAATGAAAGAAGAAGCCTCTAGGTTTGTATTTCATATAATAAAATAAATTCTGCGAGTCGTAACGGGTCTCGTTTCGTCTTTTATTTGCCATTGTTCACTAAATAAGTGTCACTTCACGCTATAATTGGACGTTTTTTCGGCTGACAAGTTTGAACACTATTAACTGAATAGTTTTGTAGTTTATCTCGTATTAATGCTCAGTGAATTGGCTCACTTCTTTGATTGAAACTTATAATGACCAAAATATTTATATAAAATACACTATTCTACTAGTATGGTTTTAAAACGGTTAACTTTTACTAATTTGCTTTTATACCCCCAATAAGTTTGATGCTAATGTCTATCTGTCTGTGTCATATTAGCTCTCGAACAGATGAACCGATACTGATGCGGATTCTTCACGTAAAAGCAAGTTCCTGATTCTTAATTATCCTTGATGAAAATCGAGCCGTTTAATAGTTATTGGGGGCTAATGCTTGAAAGTCGGTTTTTTTTTAATTAACCTTGCAAATAATAGATGGCGCTACGGATATCAAATGGGATACATAGTTCCGCCACTTATTACTAGATGGTGTCGGTTTTTTTTTTAATTTGACTGGCAAATTGACTTGTTTATGAAAGTGCTAGTACTGCATTTAAGACTTAGGCTCTTGTTTGTATCATTGTGCGGAAAGAAACACACACAATAACTGGTTTATTTAGCAGTGATGTGACGATAAGTTTTATTTGAAAGAAACAATTTTAAAAATGACAAACTCTTTAATTCTAATTTTAACAATTTAGATGATTAAGACTATAAAGTGTCATAGAGAGGGTCGTGGGTTAGCAGCCACGAGATTTATTGGTCCAGAGTAGCAAGTAAGCTTTAGAGTCACTGTAGCCCGGCTTCCAGGAGTGGTCAAAAGAGGAGGGGATCTCTCGCGCGGTCCTTTTTATATGGGCCGCGCGGGTGAGGTGCGATGAGGTGCGGTGGGGAGCACTAGTGCAGGCCGTCGTCACAGTGATAATTTAATGATTCGTGCCATCAAACGCAGCATTTATTTATTTATTGTAAAACTAAATACAATACAAAGGTTTCACCAATTACGCGGATGTGCATGTGTGATTTGCACATATATACATTAACCTCTACTTAAAAACTTTCGCAAAAGAACACGTATAGAAATATGAAAATTAACAACCTAATTTTGGCCTTCCATACAAGTTGACCGATCAACTAGCATCCGCCAAGTCCGTATCGTCTGAAAAGTAACTTCGTTCTAATATAAAAAAAATGTTTACGCCTGTATTAATGTTGCCTATATACATACATACATACATACATAATATCACGCCTGTTTCACACAGTTGCCTTATTAGACTCGTATGACAAGTTGATATTTAGAGATATTGCTTTTTAGCGAAGTTGCCTTTTAGTGAAAGAAGGGCTTCAACTACTTACTAAAACAATTGCTTGCTGCTAGCTCCCGGTCTACTCTCTCCGTCTTCATCTTAGCGCCATTAATCTGGCTGTATGTGTAATATTTCTCGCTAACAGATGCTTTGTGCGCAGGATATATTGTTTGTCTATTATTACTCGAGGCAAAGAAAATATAATTACTAACGTAACAGATACCCAACGCCCTAGAAACTATTGCAGGATGAAGACCTCCGTGGCGTAGTGGTCACCATGCTAGTCCGCCACCCAGAGTTCCCAGGTTCGATCCCCGGTCAGAGCAAGTTGGAAAATGACCTTTTTCAAATTGTCTTGGGTCTTGGATGTTTATCTATATAAGTATTTGTTATAAAATATAGTATCGTTGAATTAGTATCCCATAACACAAGTTTCGAACTTACTTTGGGGCTAGCTTAATTAGTGTAATTTGTTCCTATATATTTATTAAATTAATTTAATTTAATTTTTAATTATATATAAACCTACATTACCACTGACTGACTGATTCATTGACATAGTTGTTTGCCCTGTTGCGGGGTGGGAGGGGTTTAGGTTGATGTATGGTCGTATAGAGGGTGCGAAATGGAGTACCAGAAAAATCTGACATTTAAAGATCTGCGGAAACCTGACGTGGAAGGGGTACGGCCTGCGAAAACGGTTTGGGTTAGGGGCGTGATTTTTTTTCCAGAATGTAGGAGGTTGTGAGCAATTTGACGAGCGTCATATGTTTTTTTATTTTTTTCAAAATTCAAGATGGCCGCCATACAAGGGCAATTCCCCTCCATACAACCTTACCCATTTTCTCAACTGGACATATTATTTATCCCAACCCAGCAGCTTTACGAAAAACCGCGGGCTGCTTGCAGCCCGCGCAGCGCCCGAAAATCTAGTTTACTAATTATATTTATTGGACGACCCATTTAAGTAGGCAGTAGGAGCGCGGTAGGCACACAAAGATGGCAGCACACACGACTTGCAAAAAAATTACAAAGAAAGTGTAAAATATACTTTTAAAATATTTATTGCATTACATATAAGTCTTGTTTAATTAATTATAGTACTATGTACTTTATTTAAATAATAGTAATATAAGATTTTAATATTTTAATGATTACCTAGAGAAATAATTGTGTTTCTTAGGCGAATTATGATTTAAGATAATCGTGAAAAAATAGTACTCAAATTAATTAAATATGACTTATATGAAATGCAATAAATATTTTTAAAGCATATTTAATACTTTCTTTGTCACTTTTTCTTAGTTATGTGTGCTGCCATCTGTGTGTGCCTACTAGCAACTCCAGTTTTGCCTACTTACGGGCCTTCGTTTAATTTTTATGGCTTTGGGCATCTGTTATGTTAGTAATTATAATATACTAGCCGAAGCCCGCGACTTCGTTCGCGTGGACTTTATGTCCCTGGAAAATGCTCATTAGGCTGAACAACTTTTATTAAGGCGGCATTTTTATATCTCTTATAGTTTAGCTGGACCATTATGGTTCTGCATCAGGCGTTCCATTTTCCAAAATCATTTATACCCTATATGTTGCCCAGGCTTAATAGCTATATAACAAAAAAAGTTTCATTCGAATCCGTCCAGTATTTCCGGAGATTAGCGTGTACAAACAGACAGACATTTTATTTTAAATTCTTACTCTATTACTATGTCTCCATCGCCCCCAATATTTTTTTTGGAAATATATTTAATGTACAGACACACTTTTTTTACTGTTTTATTATATGTATAGATGTATAGATTTGTCCCTGTCCAGCTAAAACATGTAATAGGTCCCTTGCGTTATTAGCAGCGTGTATCTAACTAACTCACTCTATTAAAACTTGGTCTAGCTCACTATCACAGCTGATCAAATTAAGATAGAGTAGAGATCAAGCCATACAATTTTAAAAATCATTGAAAATACAGGTTTTTTTTATTTGTAAAATTTTATAGCTTTTACGCGTCAACAGAATCATCAACTCACGTTAATTGTAAAAAAAAATGAAGAGATAAGTAGGAATACTAATTGTATTATAATAATGCATACAATCTCAGTAAGATATTATAAAATAAAATAATATTGTTCCCCCAAATTTATAAAAAAAAGAGCAACGTTTGCTATTAAAATACATTTTATCACTTTTTTAAAATTTAGCAATAAAAGATAAAAATTTATTTAGCAAATCAAATTATCACAAGTTTGTCGCTGATTAAGACATATTATCAATTCTTTCATACTTGTTACTGTGGTTAAGATGGATTTTATTAAGCAAATAAAAAAATACGTGCATATTCTCTATTATCACTTATCCTTCTGTTCTTATTTTTTTTGTATGAGCAGCTTGTGTTGCGATTGCAGCTCTGAATAGTTTGATAAAAAATAAATGTAAACAAGAAGAAAAAGCTTTTATACTCATAAAATAGGTTTCCGGAGTGAAATGCTACGTTAGAAAGTTTAAATGAACTACAGGTTTATGTAAAAAGGATGATTTTAGATTTATAAAAATGATTTTAAATCAGTTTACATTATTATTTACATTACATTACATTATTTCTTTAGGTATACTTTAAGTTTTCTGTTTATTTTATTACTAACCGAAACCCGCGACTTCGCGTGGATTTTATGTCTCCGGAAAATGCTCATCAGGCTGAACCACTTCTTCTAAGGCGTCATTTGTAGGGTTCCGTAGCCAAATGGCAAAAACGGAACCCTTATAAATTCGTCATGTCTGTCTGTCTGTCTGTCCGTCCGTATGTCACAGCCACTTTTTTCCGAAACTATAAGACCTATACTGTTGAAACTTGGTAAGTAGATGTATTATGTGAACCGCATTAAGGTTTTGACACAAAAATAGAAAAAAGACAGTAAATTTTGGGGGTTCCCCATACTTAGAACTGAAACTCAAAAAAATATTTTTCATCATACCCATACGTGTGGGGTATCTATGGATAGGTCTTCAAAAATTATATTGAGGTTTCTAATATCATTTTTTTCTAAACCGAATACTTTGCACGAGAGACACTTCCAAAGTGGAAAAAAGTGTGTCCCCCCCCCGTAACTTCTAAAATAAGAGAATGATAAAACTAAAAAAAATATATTATGTTCATTACCATGAAAACTACCAGCGAAAATTGGTTTGAACGAGATCTAGTAAGAAGTTTTTTTTTAATATGTCATAAACTGCAATTTACCTTTCATTCAATCAACTCAAATAGAAAAATTTAAAAAAAAATACTACTACGGAACCCTTCATGGGCGAGTCTGACTCGCACTTGGCCGCTTATTATATTTCTTATAGTTTACCGGGACCATTATGATTCTGCATTTGGTGTTCCATTTTCCATGATCAATTATACCATACTAGCTATGCCTGTGGGCTTCGCTTCCCGTGGGAATTTCGTCCATCCTTGGGTATCAAACTATATCCATATCAAATTTCATCTAAATAGGTATACGTAAATATATAAGGATAGGTAACAAACAAACAAACAGATATATAAAGTCACTTTCGCATTTATAATATTAGAATGAAGAATGGTATGTTGCCCAGGTTTAACAGCTATATACCAAAATTTTGCTACTCTGGCGGGTATAAAGGTCACTACATACAAAACTCACACTTGTATGCATGAATACCAGACACAATAGTTAAACAATACATTTTATACAGGAGGTTTAACAATTGCAGTAGGTATAAGTGTTGTTTAAATGAGAAATTATCTACCTACATTAAGAAATTACTAAATTAAGAGCTTGAATTTCACAGAGACGCTGTGGAGTCGACTGTTTCTGACAGTCAGACAAAAGCATGAACTTATAAACAAAACAAATTAGAACGAATGCTATGCATGTGCAAAAGTGCTTTTAATAGATATAACGATGAACAAGCAGAGATAAACGTCAAAACAAACATTTTCTATTGGACTTGTATGAAATACTACATTGTAACGTCATAGTTTCTTAGAGAAGTTTTCCATACTGTAGTTAGTATCGAATGGTCTTAAACGCATACACTTTATTTTCTTCAATTTGCCGAAATCTGACATGTCGTTTTAAAATAAAAGCTGCATTAGTTTGTATGGAAAATTCTAGGGTATGTGCTGTCCCCATTTGAAATAAATCATTTGAAAGGAAATATCATTTAAGAAAACGGAAGACAGTAAGACCAGCGTTGGGGTGTTGTAAAATGCCTCGACACATGCTGAGTGGACGTCGGATTACCGTCATATTTAGATTAATGAATGTTCCAATTTGTGAAATTGTAACTGTACATATTTTACTAATAAACCATATTCTATTCTAAAATTTTGTCTAATGCGGTTATAGATAACCCTTCAAACTATTTAATGAACTATTACGCAGTTTATAGTGAGAACGTGGAGCTTTTCTTAGCATTATTGCTAAAGCGGTCGTTTTTCGTAATTGTCAAGATTCTCGTATGAGACAATTTTTCCGTTTCATATATAACTAGCTGTACCCGCGGGCTTCGCTCCCCGTGGGAATTTCGGGGTAAAGAGTACCCTATGTCCTTCCCCGAGTCTCAAACTATATCCATACCAAATTCCATCCAAATCGGTTGAGTAGTTTAAGCGTGAAGAGGTTATAAATAAAAACAAACAGACAAACGAACGGACGGACGGACGGACGGACAAACGAACGAACGAATGAACGAACAAACAAATATACAAACTCACTTTCGCATTTATATTATTAGTAGGAAGTAGGATATCTCCGTTTCAGCACTGGACTCCAAAAAATTAAGGTATCCCCCCCCCATACAGATTACATTGTCAGGGCATGTAATCGGTACGGGGGATACAATAATTATAGAAAGAAATGGAGAAATAAATATGAACTACGAACGTGTGACAGTTATCCGATGTGCAGTGGGTTTTATTATAGCTTATTTTGCATACGGCACGAAGCGAAGTCTGGTGTGTTTAATAGTTTCGAAATGGCTTGTTTATTTGGTCTAAGTTGCAACGCTGGGAGGTCGAGATAAACTGAAGAATTTCTCATTTGCATATGTTGATATTCTAAAGTAACGGAGACGATGCCTTGTATGTTTCACTAGACAGACATATAACATACATATATAACGTAGAAGGGACATACACGTAAGGGCCTCCGCTAAGTGAGTCACAAACTCCAAATACGAAAGAGATAACAGAATCCGTCGCGGGTCAACTATCTCTGTCGCACGTAGCGTTTGTGACAGAGATAGACTGAACCCGCAGCGTGCGCCCACGTCTCTTAGCGGAGGCCCTGATTAATCGAACCACGGGCTATACTTGATCACTATAGCATTTTTTTTTAATTATGCTGTTTCGTCCCATGCTGGTCTGGGAGAAATAAAAAACTTAGAATGTACCAACTGCTTCTCTTCCCATGCAGATCGTAAAAGCCGATCGAGGGAATGGGCAAAAATGCAAATCATGTTAACAGGCGATGCGGCTAGCAACCCATCACTGTATTGATTGCTTTTCCATCTTCTCGCCCACTATGATGCTAAAAGTGGCTTTTGGGTCTTGCGGCCCTGGGCTCTGCATAGAACCGCAAGACCCAAAATGCTCTGTCTGCCCCATTAGGGATAAAGACGTGATAGTATGTCCCACTGCTGGGCAAAAGTCTCTCTCATTTCCTTCCACCTGTCTCTGTCCTTTTTTATTGCCGACCAACCACGCTGAAAAGCGTCAAGGTCGTCGCGCCATCTCTTTCTCGGCCTTCCCCTGCGACGACGACCATCCGCGGGTATCCAGGGAGTTACTCTATTCGCCCATCTCTCGGGAGGCATTCTGCTGACATGGCCTGCCCAATTCCACTTTAGCCTTGCAGCTTTCTGCCCCACATCGGCATAATGGAATTAAAATTATACGGACCCTGTTAATAAGACTTTGCTGTCCGTCCGTCTGTCTGTCACCAGGCTGTATTTAAAGAACTGTGATAGCTAGACAGCTGAAATGTTCACAGATGATGTATTTTTGTTGCCGTTATAATAAAAAATACTAAAAACAGAATTAAATGAATATACAATGTCCTTTTTAATTAAGTACAAATATTTTAAGGTGTGGTTCAGTCCATCATTTTGAACAAATTTTCCCAATGAATGTATATCGAAATAAGAAAAAAAATTTTTAGGTTCTCATACGAATCGAAGTAGTCACGTGATATCATTACTATGGAAAATGAAAAAAAATTTTTCGTATTTCGATATACATTTATTGGGAATAGTTGTTAGGAATGATGGACTGAATCACCTCTTAAAATATTTGTACTTAATTAAAAAGGACATTGTATAACTGTGGCTCTCATACAACAAACTACATTTGTTTTGCCGTTTCAATGCTCGATATCAATAACGGCAACAAGTAGATGCTTGGAATATTTACAGAATTATTAGTCGTATATTCACTTTAAAAATAAATAATTAAATTACGTGTTTTTTTTAAGATAATGGCAAGGTATCCTTACCGACACGCACTTGACCGGTTATTTAAGAACGTCTGCAATCTAGTCGCAACACGTTCGTCGTAACACATAGCTAAATCTGCTATAACAAAGTATATAGCTATACATCTCCGCTATCCACCTGGCGCCACCTGCGCGGATCACTTATTAATTCTGCAGAATAGAAATTGGATTCCCTTATCGAAGTGCGATTATTCCGGTTTTCATTTCCCATTCGACGCCTTCTAATTTATTCCAGTAATTGAAGTGACGGGTCTGTAAGCGCTGCTCGAGATCACATCCTATTATGTGATTCCTGTTTTTTTCCTTAATTCAAATTCAAAATATTGTTGTTTTGTGTGGGATTAAGTAGTCAAGGGCGGATCCAGGGTCATGGGGTCATGACCTCCCCCGGGCTGGGTCCAGGACCTAGGTGGACCACTAATTTAAATTGTTAAACGTAATGTTTTTATATTTATTTCACAATACAGATATTGACGACCTTAGTGGCGTAGTGGTCACCATGCTAGTCCGCCACCCAGAGGTCCCGGGTTCGATTCCCGGTCAGAGCAAGTTGGAAAATGGCCTTTTTCAAATTGTCCTGGGTCTTGGATGTTTATCTATATATGTATTTGTTATAAAATATGGTATCGTTGAGTTAGTATCCCATAACACAAGTGTAATTTGTCCCTATATATTTATTTATTTATACATACTTACACATATTTTCACGCCTGTTTCCCATGGGGGTAGGCAGAGACTATGGATTTTCACTTCCTACGATTCTTGCAAACCTCTTTTGCTTCGTCAACACTCATAAGTCTCGTAACTCTTTTCACGCATGCTCTCCAGTTATGGGTACTCCTTACATCAGCTAAAAATAAATCCCATAGAAAATATTTGTTCCCATAGAAAAAGTATCTGATTTGAGTCGTTGGAAACCTTATTGATCTACCTGCTTAAAGAAGGTATTTAATGAACATACGAATTCAAATGAATAACTTTCTCTAGAAACGAGAAAAGAAACAAATTCAATTTAACCTGTAACAGCTTCCTCAAATTAACAACCGTAAAAATAAAGCAACATTTCTAACAATTCATTCGCACACCCCTAAAATGTACATTACGGGTTTACAAACCCTGCGCCCTCCATACATATTAAGTCGGCAGTGAAAAAGTTGTGGGGTCATGTAGACCCCGCATAAACGTTAACCCGTAACCCACCTTTTTATACCCTCAAATGCGTCTGGAACATTGGGATAAAAAACACAAAGGAAATAAAGAGAAGGGTTAAAAGTGAAAACGTTCTGTTGCCAACGCCAGGGACGTATTTATCTTTTACATCATTTTTTACGTCATTCAATTAATTTTTGAAT
This sequence comes from Acrobasis consociella, assembly GCA_963555685.1. Lineage (NCBI taxonomy): Eukaryota > Metazoa > Arthropoda > Insecta > Lepidoptera > Pyralidae > Acrobasis > Acrobasis consociella. The sequence goes on from OY743107.1 coordinate 4,096,169, forward strand.
TCAATTGAATTAGATTGAGGAATCACCGTGTGGTTTCCGGCAGAGTAGAATAAGACCACTCCAAGTACCTATTCCCGTGGATGTCTAACCCGTCTGGCCAGCGAGGAGAGCGTAGGCCAAGTCCTCTGGCTGCTCTGGCCATATGGCTGTTGTAGTATAGAGAGGGTCGTGCTCCTCCAGTGGAGACCAGAAAGACCCGATGATAATAATGACGACATAATATATACATACTACGCCGCGTGGTATCCGGCAGAGTAGAATAGGACCACTCCAAGTCTTCCCGTGGATGTCGTAGAAGGCGACTTAGGAAATACAAGCTAAACAAAGCTTATAAACATCAATGAGACCTCTCCAACACGTCTGACCAGCGTGAAGAGTGTAGGCCAAGACCCCTGGTAGCTCTGGCCAAGTATGGCTCTGGTAGTACAGAAAGGGTCATGCCCCTGCAGTGGAGACAAAAAGACCTGATGATGATGATGATGAACCTATATCTTTAAGCCTTTATTTCTCTACTCTCAATAGTTTGAGCTAGGGTTGTCGGTGTCGTAAAATTGGCAAATAAAACTTGAAACGACTTGCTTTTCACATGCATTCAGTTTGACTATTTACTTTCTAAGTTTTTGTTTTTATGCTGTTATTTTACAAACCTTACAAAAAACCAACCAAACCAAAATATGTACTAAAAAAACTTGTTTTAGTAAAAAAGCGGTCGTCGTCGGTTACTTTGAGTGAACATTGACATACGAGTATGCATATCATCTTTTTAAGAGTCCCCCGACCCTAGACTTCTCCATACAAACGTAGTCTACGTTTAATTTTGAAACCATATGTCAGATTCCGCTAAAAATTGGTAATTGTAAAGAAATTGCAATTATCTAGGTTTATAACTGGTTTCCTACAGTAAAATTATGAACTGGAAAGAAAATATAACGATTTAGATGTTTCCCATACTGATGGTCAAAAATAATAAATAACACTATATTCTATTTCAAGTTCATATTTTTACCGTTGGAAACCAGTTATTAACCTAGATAATTGCAATATCTTTGAAATTACAAAATTTTGTCGAAATCGGACACGTCGTTTTGAAATAAAACGTAGTATGTATGGAAAGTTGTATTTTGGTCTAGGGTAAGGGGACTCTTAACTGACTTCCAAAAAAGAAAAGGTTATCAATTCATTAGAATGTTTTTTTGCGTATGTTCACCGATTATTGAAAGACACCTAGACTGGACTGTCTGAAAAAAAGATTTTTTTTTAAAGGTCATATTTGTTTGTGATCGTTGTCCCATGAGAAATTATGTCGAAATCGGTTGGAAAGTTAGAAGGTGAAATCGGTTTTTGGTTTTGAAAAATTATTTGAAGAAAAAGTAAAAAAAAATGACTTGGGCTCCAAAACAGCCTACCTTAGGACCCGGGAGCACAATTAGATATTAGAAACTCAATAGCCAGAAATATTTTTAATTAAATAAAAACATGATCTGTTATTAGGGCTTTCACTTTTATCCCTAATGTGGCAAACATTTTGGGTCTTTCGGGTCTAATAAAGCAGATAAAGCCCAAGGCCATAAGATCCCTTTGATCGTAACGATGGTGGAGAAGATGGAAAAAGGAAAAATAATGAGCTAACCTTTAAACTGTTCATTATAATAATCATATTTTTTGTTTAACACATCAATAGTGTATCCATACTTATATATAAAGCTGAAGAGTTTGTTTGTTTGAACGCGCTAATCTCAGAAACCACTGGCCCGATTTGAAAAATTCTTTCGGTATTAGATAGGTCGTTTATCGAGGAAGGCTATAGGCTATATTGCATCACGCCCGCTACTTCACTCGCGTGGTTAACGCGGGCGAAGCCGCGCGCTGCCTCTAGTTATTTATAAAATTGTTTAACAATAAGATAATCGCGGGTTTTAAAACAAAACAAATTTATTTGTCAGGACAATTAAAAAACCCAAACTTTCAATAGTTTCAAATGTAAACGCCATCTAGTGATGAGAGGAGGAACTAAATAGTAGAATTATATCCGTAGCTATATTTAATATTTGCCAGGTTAACTACAAAAACCTCAACTTTCAAGCGTAAACCCCCAATTACTATTAAACGGACGAGCCGATTTCATCAAACATAGCTAAGAACCACTGCAAGGGAACTTGATTTTACGTAAAAAACCGCATCTAAATCGGTACATCCATTCGAGCGCTAACATGCCACAGACAGATAGACATAAGTGTCAAACTTATAACACGCCTCATTTTTGTCGTTGGATAAAAAAGCATCCTTCCATGCTGGTCTGGGAGAAAAGAAAAAACTTAGAATGTACCAGCTGGTTCTCTTCCCGCGCAGATCGTAATAGCCGATCGAGGGAATGGGCGGGATTTGAATCATGGTAATAGGCGATGCGGCTAGCAACCCATCACTATTTTGATTCCTTTTCTATCTTAATGCCCACTATCACGCTAAGCGAGGCCTTTGGGTCTTACGGCCCTGGGCTCTGTCTGCCCCGTCAGGGATATAGACGTGAAAATGTATCTGTATCTGTATAAATAATTGGCCAAGTGCGTGTCGGGCCACGTGCAGTGTAGGGTTCCGTAGTTGCAAATGCCAACTTTGAGTTCATGCCACTAAAACGTCTAAGTATCTATTGAATTTGTACGAAATTTTCCTTTTCGAGTACATTTTATAAGTTGATCGCCGATAACTTTTTAATTTGTTAACCCTACTTAGCTCTGATAGTTTTCCTATAAACTACATTATATATACTATAGCTGTGATTTTTTTCACGTGTCCATATAAAACCGTTTAGCAGATAGACGGGGACATGTGACTTTAACAAAAAATTTCACTTTAAACCTAAATATTTCAGACACGGATCCCTAAATTGAAAAATGGTGTTCCCAAGCTCACAATATTTTTGAAAGACCTATTTAACGATATCCCACACAATGTGTTTGTAGAGAAAAAAAATATTGACTTCCTCTTTACTTGTATAGCAGTTACCCTAAAAAAAAATTTGTTTCCATATTTTATTTTACGGCTTTTTCGCCATGACTGATATACATATCCATGCCAAATTACAGCTTTCTAGTACTTAAAGTTTCTGAGTAGGACCGCAGACGGACAGACAGACAGACTATAAGAGACGATAAGAGTTAGTTGTTTACTACGGAGCTTGTTTACTACGGAACCCTAAAAAGCATGAGAAAACATAAACAAAGGTTTTCTGATAATATTTTTTCTCCATTACCGAACAAAAATATTTAAACCTACGCCCTTTGAAGTCTAACCAATTAATTAGGAAACCATGTTACATGTAACATCAAAGGTAATAAAAAGAAAACAGAATTTAAAACAAGCACGTAACTAATAACAGGCAAATGTTTATTTACATACATACATACATACTATCACGTCTTTATCCCTAATGGGGCAGACAGAGCATTTTGGGTCTTGCGGTTCTATGCAGAGCCCAAGGCCGCAAGACCTAAAAGCCACTTTTAGCGTCATGGTGGGCGAGAAGATGAAAAAGCAATCAATACAGTGATGAGTTGCCAGCCGGATCGCCTGTTAACATGATTTGCATTTTTGCCCATTCCCTCGATCGGCTTTTACGATCTGCGTGGGAAGAAAAGCAGCTGGTAAATTCTACGTTTTTTTTATTCCTCCCAGACCAGCATGGGAGTGCTGAATGTTTATTTTAACCCCCAAAACAAAGCCAGGATGTTATAATAATCACCATCATCATCAGGTCTTTTTGCCTCCACTGCAGGAGCACGACCCTCTCTGTACTACCAGAGCCATACTTGGCCAGAGCAGCTTGAGGACTTGGCCTACACTCTCCTCGCTGGCCAGAAGGGTTGGAGAGTTCTCATGATGTTTATATGCTTTGTTTAGCTTGTAATTCCTAAGTCGCCTTCTACGACATCCACGGGAGGACTTGGAGTGGCCCTATTCTACTCTGCCGGAAACCACACGGCTTTTATAATGAATGTTATACGAGTAAGTAACGCTAACCTAAAGTCTATCGGTCTGTCTGTGTGTCTGTCTGACATTGTAGCTCTCGAACGGATAGACCGATTTCGATGCATTTTTTTTACGTGAAAGCTAATTGTCTCGCCCACCACAAGCTTCCTGTTAGAGCCAAGGGCTGCAAGACTCAAAGGTTAGTTTTAAACTGCTTCTGTTAATAAATACATGGAAATTTACAATATTTCCTATATAAATAACTCTAACCTATACATTTTAAAAAACATACATATACACTACGTTATACTCTATTACTTTTTTAATAATACATCATAAATATGTATTAATACTATGTTTTTAAAAAAAACAGTATAATTCTTAAATCTACCCGTTATAATAGCTCCGTTTTTTCGTCTGTCTGTCACCAGACTGTATCTCACGGACCGTGATAGCTAGACAATGAAATTTTCACAGATGATGTATTTCTATTGCCGCTATAACAACAAATACGAAAAACAAAATAAAGTAAATATATGAGTCGGGCTCCCATACAACAAACGTGATTTTTTATAGATAAAGGTACGGATCACTTCGTGCGCGAGTCCGACTCGCACTTGACCGTTTTTTGTAGACAAACAAACGAATATAACATAAGTTACATACTTGACTTACTCCCATTTGAAACAAAAATCGAAACTCACATTGATGCAAAAATCCGAGAAGCTCAAAAATCCTACTAATTCGAAGATTGGCAATTCATAACAGGAAGTTTAAATTGTTCCGGACGGAATCAGCCAACTTCGCGGAGGGTGGGTAATGTTATTAACTCCGGATAATTATTTCTAAGCCAATCTGTCTCGAGTGCGCTCTGATTGAATTCAATTTTTTACCGAGTTCCATAAAGAAGGAAGTTATCAATTCGTCACGAGCTTTTTTTTATGTTCGTTCACTGATTACTCTGAGACGCCTGGACTGATTTGGAAAATTCTTTTTTGTTTGAAAGAGTCAACTTTTCTGGTAGTCCTGTAGACATTTTATCAAAATCTGTTGTGTAGTTTGGATGAAGCCGATTTTTAGTTTAAAAAATTATCCGGCTTCTCCGCTTCCGGCGCTGGTTGCCGAATTGGCTGCCAGCGCTGGTATAATACGATCTGTGTCTGTGTTACTTTCGCCCTTAGCTTGAGTCGCTCGCTCGCTTCGCTCACTCGCTCGTGTTTTGGTCACAGGAAACCTAACGAACCTAACCTACACTTCACGGCAAAACTTGAGTGCTAGCGCCGGCAGCTGGTGTTTTAAATCTCGGCTGCCGGCAGTATAACCGCTGGTTCCCAATAGTGATATTTTAGGAGCCGGCGCTGGCAGCGAAGGCACTCTCTTACTGTTTATATTATTATCTTTTAGCACCATCTAGTGACAAGAAAGATAAATGATATGTATATGATAGGTTCTTAAATAATGTAATTTTATATTATATATTAATATTTTATAATGTAGGTATATTGCATTGCTTTTTTGTGCCGCACAATTTTCTCTGTTTATCCTTAAGGTTGACTAAAAGAAAATGCTCTTAGCATTAAGTCTGCGATTTGTTAAAAGTATATTTGTACTTTGGAACAATAAAGTTTGATAAAATAAATAATTATATTAATAAGACGATGGGTAGGCATGCTGAAGACAGAACGAGATGAAGAAGTACTAAAGCTGCCCTTTACCCCACCCAGTGGACATAACACAATAAGTATTGTGAGAATTCCTTCAAAATTCAAAATGGACATTTAATTTTCCTTTGTAACTGAGGTTATTTTCAACCCAGCAGAATATAACAATGGTCTCTCACAACAAACGTCTCATTGAGTATTCACACAAAGCGGACAGCGACTCCGGATGTGACGTCACAGGAACTTTGTCGCCAGTTGAGATAACACCAATTGTATGTGGAGAATCTTTCTCGCTGTTTGTTTGTTGAGTTGCCTTTTCTAGTGTCGTACTTAATAACTATGTCAACTTTATTTGCCAGGCAAATTAAAAACTCCTGACTGCGCCATCTAGTGATGAGTGGCGGAACTATATATTACAACCGATGCTAAGCAGACTTGTTATCCGTAGTACATACATACATACTATCACGTCTTTATCCCTAATGGGGCAGACAGAGCATTTTGGGTCTTGCGGCTCTATGCAGAGCCCAGGGCCGCAAGACCCAAAAGCCACTTTTAGCGTCATGGTGGGCGAGAAGATGGAAAAGCAATCAATACAGTGATGGGTTGCTAGCCGCATCGCCTGTTAACATGATTTGCATTTTTGCCCATTCCCTCGATCGGCTTTTACGATCTGCGCGGGAAGAGAAGCAGCTGGTACATTCTAAGTTTTTTCGTTTCTCCCAGACCAGCATGGGAGTCCATCCGTAGTGCCATCTATTATTTACCTGGTAAATTAAAAACCCCGACTTTTAAGCGTTAACCGATGTCCGAGATGAATTACAAAACTACCGATATGACTTTCGTAGTTTCGCTACTCATCACAACGTGGTGTTTTTGAATAGCGGGTTTATTTTTAATTTGCCTAGCAAATAAACGTGTATCTAATGTTGTGTTTGCTCTAAGCAAGTTGGCAAATTAATGCTCTAATTTGTACTTGTACTTATAAACTTATGTGTTTTTCAGCCAGTTAGCGAATCAAATAAATGTAAGTTTTTTGAAAAAAAAATCATTTTTTGTATTTTTTTGTTGTTGTTTGTACTTATAAACTTACTAGCTGGTGCCCGCGACTTCGTCTGCGCAGTATCTTTATAAATTGTAGCCTATGTTATAAGCTATATTATTGTAAAGTTTCATTAAAATCCATTCAGTAGTTTTTACGTGAAAGAGTCACATACATCCATCCATACAAACTTCGCGTTTATAATATTAGTAATGATGTGTTGTTCAGCCAGTTAGCGAACCAAATAAATATGAGTTTTTTTTAAATACTTTTTTGTACAAGCTTTGATTGTAATGTCGAATATACTAAGACAAATGAAATAAGCCCTAACTCGATGGAGTTGCGTCGTTTTATTCCTGAGTTCCACTGACCGCCGTCTGCCTCCGTGGTCAGACCATAGGCATCGTCTAATATAAAGTGCTCGTCAAGACAAATCAAACGAGTCCTACTCAATGTGGTTATCTTGTCGTCTGTGCAAAACACCAAACACAATAGTAAAACAATGCATGTCGACCGAATTCCGGTCTGCTCACAGATGACAGGTTAAGTTGTTTTATATCTCTTAGCTCCATCATCAGCCATGACTTCATAATATTGTATTGTCATCCGACTTACACAAGTGTACAAAATTTCAGCAAAATCGGTTGAGGATAACTGGCTGAAAATTGAGTTGCAAGATTTGACCTAAACAAACATTCATACATACATAATACATGATACATTGCAAGTCAAATAAAAGCTTCAAAAAAAAATTTCAAACAAGTCTACTAATTAAAATTTTAGGAGAATCAAATAGATCCCGAGTTTTCAATACTCCCCCTTTCAATCCGCTAACTCATTAGCCATCTCTGTCGTTCCGCTCGCAACTAAAAGTTTCCGGGACGGCTTCCGATTCGGTACAATTGCGTTTTAATCACTTTATTGTATTAGATGCGTATTGTTACATTACAATGTTGAACTAGTGGTGAATAACTATAATGCCTTTGTTTGATATTTACTGTCTACATAGTTCTCTCTCTTCTTGTACTTTGTTTAATATTCTACTCTATCAAAATGAATAGCGAGCTTCTTTAAAAACATATTAAAAGCTGTAACTTGTTTTTAAAAAATTTACATATGCATAATCATCAGGTCTTATTGTCTTCACTACAGGAGCACGACCCTCTCTGTACTACTTCTTCTTATCGTGTGTGTTAGTGACTAACACTAGAGTTTTTAAACCGCCTTAAAGGCCTCTGACATGGTTTCAGGTAACGACCAATGTCAAAGACACTGACCGGGACCGACGGCTTAACGTGCCCTAAATCTATACTTAGTCAGAGCAGCCAGAGGATTTGGCCTAACCCTTCGCTGGCCAGACGGGTTGGAGAGGTTTCACTGATGTTTATAAGCTTTGTTTAGCTTGTATTTTCTAAGTCGCCTACTTCGACATCCACGGGAAGACTTGGAGTACCTGAAGACCTATACTACTCTTCCTGAAACCACACGGCAAGAAAAATATAGTAACATGTATATTGTATTCATACATATTTTCACGCCTGTATCCCATAGAGTAGGCAAAGATTAAAGATCTCCAAATATAGTATTTTTATCACTATCATCAGGTCTTTTTAGTCTCCACTGCAGGAGCACGACCTTCTCTGTACTCCTATAAAGTAAGTACCAAAGTAAGTAGAGAAAAAAACGATAAACTTCTTTTTAGCTTTTAGAACAAAAATTATGAGTCAATCCGCAGAATATGAAATCCTATAAAAACGCCAACACAGTGGAACAAAAACCAATCAATCCACAATGACGGAAGCGCACTCCATCGCTCACATGAAACGGCCATTTTGTTTTACTGTCGCGATATATGGCTACAATCTTTGCAAAGCAGCGGAAACCTTCCCTTTTCCTATCTTTTTATCTCTTTGATCCAGTCCGAGCCTAGAGGAATATTTTTTATTGAGTGACGATTGGATTGACAAATATTCGGCTGTAAAAGTTATCCTACAAGTAAATAAATATACAGGGACAGATTACACAGATTGAGCTAGCCACATAATAAGTTCGAGACTTGTGTTATGGGATACTAACTCAGCGATACTATATTTTATAACAAATACATATATAGATAAACATACAAGACCCAGGATAATTTGAAAAAGGCAATTTTTCAACTTGCCCTGACCGGGGATCGAACCCGGGAACTCTGGGTGGCGGACTAGCATGGTAAGTAATACGGAGGTCGCCAAAGTGGTTGATATCCATGGCTACAAAGCTATATAGGCTTGTTTCACAGCGGGCTCCCGCAGGGAAGATACATATGAGTTGCTAGAACATCGGTAAAGCCTAAAAATGCTATCCGCTCAATAGTACCGAACTCTCGTATTGCAGCTCTGCGGACGCCCCCGTACGGGTCTCCCGCATAAGTAAATAAATATATAAGGTCTTGCAGACGTTCTTAAAAAGGAGAGGTAGAAAGTACCCGTAACCGATGGGCATGTATGAAGAGATTGATGAGTTTAGATGAAGCAAAAGAGGTTTGTCAGTATCGTAGCAAGTGGAGGTCCATAGTCTCTGCCTACCCCTGCGGGAAACAGGCGTGATATTATGTTTGTATATCCTTATACATAATAAGGTCTTACAATACATTAAAATATTTTAAATGGACTGAATTAACCCTTAAAAGTTTCAGTATATTTTGTTAGACTTATACAAGATAATCACACATAATGAGGTAGCCCCAAAGTAAGTTCGAGATGATATTGAACTATATATTTTATAACAAAATAAAACATCCAAGACCCAGGTCAATCTAAAAAAGATAATTTTCCATTTTGACCTGACAGGGAATCAAACCCGCGTCTTCCAGTGTGACAGCGTAGCATGATAACCACCAAGCTGAAAAGTTCATCAAAATATTAATTTGCATAGCTGCAAAACTAACCCAAAGACACCTACGGCCATTTTTATTTCTTTTAAATGTGTTGAAAATCTGGCTATCGGCCAACATTGTTGCCTGATTTTTCAAACTGCCTAAAGCATCTATCTATCGAATGCCAATGACCAACTTTGGTGCCAGATTTCACTACCTGCATAAACCTGGACTTACACACTCTGGAACTCGTTGCCTTATTTTATATCGAAAAATGAAAATTAAAATATTTTTATTTCTTTGACAACATCTATTTAAACTACATAAAAGTAAAAATGTACCTGTACTTTAATTATATTTCCAAAAAAAATTTGGGCTCTGCATAAAAAGTAATAAATCTTCGGAAATACTGGCCGGATTCGAATGAAACTTGTTACATAGATGTTAAGCCTGGGCAACGTGTAGGGTATAATTGATTTTGGAAAACGGAAGACCAGATGCAGAACCAGAATGGTTCAGTCCAGCTAAACTATAACAAATGCAAAAATTTCGCCTTAGAAAAAGTAGTTCAATCTGATGAGTATACATATATAAGTCCACGCGAACGAAGTCGCGGGTTTCGGCTAGTTTGGTACATAAAAACTTGCATACACTTGTATTAGAGGGACACACTCTTACATAGCCATAGTAAAACAGTACCTATTAGATGATCAAACATAAAAACTAAAGAGAAATAAACTTGCATAATACATATGTTTGTTTTGTTTTTCATATGTTTAAGTGGTCAATACTGGTCTCAGATTTGGTCGCAAGCTGCCTATAGGCATATTATATATTACAAATAATATATATATTATTATATTTATATTGTTTGAAAACCTTATGTGTTTCACTAATAACAGACGTCAAGGTAAAAGATCTGTGGGTTACACATTAGTCGTACTATACATATTATTATACCCATAATAATATGTATAGTACGACTAATGTGTAACCCATAATATAGGCGTGTATAGACGTGACGAAGAAAAGGCATGAAAGTGTGCACTATACACACTTAAAGCTATGGTAAGGGAAGCTTCAGATCGCAAAATATATAGCCGTTTATAAACACTGCGCAATAACCCTATGGCACAATAATTCGTAGCGTCATGCTACGATATCGTAGCAAGCTACGAAATTTCGTAGACCTTTGTAGTTCATACCCTACCCATACAAATTTTCTTTTTCTTCCACGCGACATATCGCAATACGTCGAAAACATGCCGCTTACATACAAAATGGGTACATATAATATCTGTCTGTATGTACTACAAAAAGAAACTTTCACTCACTTCACTCAGAAGTCACAAATGCAAATTATACTTTGTTTTTAATACTTTGAGCTCTTTTAGAAATCAGTGTTCTTTTCACTCCGGTCCTTTGTGAGGCTTGCATGGGATTAAATGATCTCTTTATTATGAACAATTTTGTACTCAAGGGGCAACCTGAGTTTTCCGGGGTCTAGTGCTGCCACCATTTGAAATATATATCATTTTTGATGGGGCAAAAAGGTTCTTGAATGGCGACCACGTACAGGCAAGCGAAGCGTAGGACACCCATCCACAAGGTGGTCTGACGACCTAACCAAGGTCGCTGGAAGGCGCTGGATGCAAGCCGCTCTAGATCGGTCATTTTGGAAATCTCTGGGAGATGCTATGTCCAGCAGTGGACTTTGTGCAGCTGAAATGATGATTTGAAAGGAAACGAAGATATTATTTAAAAACAATTCCTGACCAAGCCATAGATAACCCTTCAAAGTATCAGTTTATGTATTATAGCAGTATATTTATTATATTACTATTGACGTGAAGCTTTTCTACGTACAATAGCGAAAAACGGCCACTTTTAGTTAAGGCCATACCCAAATTTTCCGGGGTCCAGTGGCGCCGCCATTTAAAATAAATCATTTAAAAGGAAACGGAGATATCATTTAAAATTGTGTCTTGGTCAAGTTCTAGATACCCATTCAAAGTATTTTTTAAACTACTATTTGTAGTTTAAAGTGAGAACGTGAAGCTTTTCTACGCACATTTGCGAAAAACGGCCACTTTTAGCTAATGTGCGTAGAAAAGCTTCACGTTCGCACTTTAAATTATAAACAGTGGTTCATAAAATAGTTTTAAGGGTTATCTAGGGCTTGATCAAGACACAATTTTGAATGATATCTCCGTTTCCTTTTAAATGATTTATTTTAAATGGCGGCGCCACTGGACCCCGGAAAATTTGGGTATGGCCTTAATGTGTGACGATAGGCTTCACGTACTCACTTACAGTAGTTCATAAAATAGTTTGAAGGGTTATCTAGGGCTTAGTCAAGACACAATTTTAAATTATATCTCCGTTTTCATTCAAATTCTCTTCTTCTTATCGTGTGTGTTAGTGACTAACACTAGTGTCAAAGTTTTTAAACCGCCTTAAAGGCCTCTGACATGGTTTTAGGTAATGACCAGTGTCAAAGACAGTGACCGGGACCGACGGCTTAAAGTGCCCTCCGAAGCACGGATCATCTTACTTATCAGACAATCAGGTGATCAGCCTGCAATGTCCTAACCAAACTAGGACAACAACACAAAGTCGTTGCCCCCGCCGGGATCGAACCCACGACCTCCGGGCATGAGCCGAACGCTCTAACCACTACACCACGGAGGCAGTTAATTCCATTCAAATGATATGTTTCAAATTGAGGCAGCAGGGCTGGACCCTGGAAAATACATGTATTTAATTTTGTCATAATTTTTGACGTCAAATCTAACACGTGGAGCATAGCTTAGGGAGGAAATTACAATAAAAACCCGTGTAAAGTCGAAGGTTTTAGTTGAATCAAACAGGGTTTGTAAAGGTAAATACACAGTTATTGTTCTAAAACAATATGTACCCCAATTACCATGATAATAAGCAAGAACGAAGCTATATTCAATTCCCATGCCCGTACATCAAACTGTCAAAACGAAGAACTTTCCGTACGCCATTGTGACACGAAATTGTTGAACTTTGAAACTTCGTCTAGGGCTGCGGCTTTACTTATCGTGGACGAGCGACTACGTCATCGCGGGAGGCAACGGACGCGAGGCGTCTGCCTCACTAGACCGCGCCCAGGTATGGTACAACGACAAAAGTTATTAGCATCTCAATATTCATATTTTTTTATTAAAAATACCTCGAGCGTTTTAATCTATTTAAGATAAACTAATTCGAATTACTAAAAAAAAACAAGGTGTAACGAATCGAGTAACAACAAAATTGCGAGTAGAAACGTTATCCCCTGAAACAATATTGTAGAAGAAAAAAAATAGGCAATATCTCTCTATCGCACAATACGGGTCGGAAGGCACAGTGGCGTGAAACAGATATAACTCTTGCAAATACCTACTCGCGACGCGTATCGGCACTACACAATTCTGTGATTCCGCTATGTCTGAGACTGCAGCCTAAAGTGTGAAAACATAATCGAGAGAATTGAGTTTTGACGCGAAATGGCAACTTCTTTGTGTTGTTATTGGTGGGATTCAACACAATGTGCGAACTGTAGTGTTGGGGGGTGGCCCGGTGAGAGAACGCATTACTAGCTCTTTTGCAAGTTAAGCGACACCGGGAGTGGTCCGCACTTGGATGAGTGACCGCAAGTGGCATAACAATTTCTAGAGCTCATCCGTGCTTTAGAAGGAACATAAAGCTATTGATCCCGGCTGTCATCATTGTATGGCAGTCGTCAAGCTTTTCAGATGCTTTTAGGCAGGTTAAAAAATCTGACACCAATGTTGGCCACCTAAATACTCAAAAGAACGGGTCCTTCTGATTCTAATAGATTGCAGCGCCCTTCAGGGCCCTTAATAGATCCTATTTTATAATCAAAGACCTCTATGTACATTAAGGAAGCAATAAATGATTGAGTATTGAGTACTGAGAGCTTTTTCCTCGCCTAGGCTCCTTTTTTGAGTCCTGTGCACGTGAAGAAGGTAGTGACATTTTCTACGTTCCCTCTTTTGTGGACTAGAGTAGATTTTTTCATTCAAGCCAGCCAGCTCGTCAAGGTACTACGGTAAAAACAAATTAAGACTTTTTATTTGATACCCCACTCGATATCGGTTAATAAGAAGCAACAATTTTTATGCTGGGGATAGCCCTGACTTTCAAACGGCTACGGCCCCAGTAACTTTTAAAAGGCTAAACCGATTTTCATCAAACATAGCTAAGAACCACTGCAAGAGAACTTCCTTTCAATCGAAAGGTATAAAGACATGATATTATGTACCCAGCCAACATTTGAGATAAAAATTGTATTTTAAATTACTGTCCTGATAGTTGCTCTCGTCCAATCTTCGCGTAGTTCTGCACATAGGTCCCGAAGGCTTGCCGCACTCGCGCAATATGTATGCAAATGTATAAAAATTCATCAAGGGGCGACGGTGACACTCGTAAAACAGAAATAGAACGCTGCCGAATTTCACTGTGAGAATGTGGGGGTTTTGTGTTTAATGAAACTTTCTTTTTTCTCTGCTGGTCTGTAAGAAAAGAAGAAACTTATCTATAACACATAAAATTACAAATTAGGAGAGAAAAATGTAAATAAATACATACGGACAAATTACACTGACTTAGCTAGCCCCAAAGTAAGTTCGAGACTTGTGTTATGGGATACTAGCTCAACGATACTATATTTTATAACAAATAGATATATAGATAAACATCTAAGACCTAGGGCAATTTAAAAAAGGCCATTTTCCAACTTGCCTTGACCGGGGATCGAATCCGAGGCAGTCAATTCCTGTCCTGATAGTTTCTCTCGTCCAATTTTCGCGTAGTTCTGCATATATAGGTCCCGAAGGCTCGCCGCACTCGCGCAATATGTATGCAAATGTATAAAAATTCATCAAGGGGCGACGGTGACACTCGTAAAACAAAAATAGAACGCTGCCGAATTTCACTGTGAGAATGTGGGGTTTTGTGTTTAATGAAACATTTCTTCTCTGCTGGTCTAGAAAAAAAGAAGAAACTTATCTATAATACACACAATTGCAGATTAATTTTATTTTGTTTTAATTATAGGTTGTATTTATTTAGTTAATATTATACTTTACAAATGGAAAAAGTACAGCTTAAGAGAGGTAAATAAATAAATATATACGGACAAATTACACTGATTGAGCTAGCCCTAAAGTGAGTTCGAGACTGGTTATGGGATACTATCACAACGATATTATATTTTACAACAAATACATACATAGATAAACATCCAAGACTCAGGACAATTTGAAAAAGGCCATTTCCCAACTTGCCCTGTACGGGGATCGAACACGAGGCAGTCAATTCCTGTCCTGATAGTTGGTCTCATCCAATCTTCGCGTAGTTCTGCACATAGGTCCCGAAGGCTCGCCGCACTCGCGCAATATGTATGCAAATGTATAAAAATTCATCAAGGGGCGACGGTGACACTCGTAAAACAGAAATAGAACGCCGCCGAATTTCACTGTGAGAATGTGGGGTTTTGTGTTTAATGAAACTTTGTTTATTCTCTGCTGGTCTGGAAGAAAAGAAGAAACTTATCTATAATACATACAATTACACATTATAAGAGATAAGTAAATAAATATATAAGGACAAATTAAGGCCGTAAGAAACCGCTACGCCATTGTGTTGTCGGGCTTACAAAATTACGATATCCAATTGCATTGAGCTGATTTTCATTCTTCATTAGTGTTTTATGACGCTGAAGACTGGATTAGATAGTAAGGAGTTGAATTAAAATTTTATTTTCATGCCGTGAGTCATACAAAATAATAAACAACAACTATTGCCCCCTCATATATTATTTAATTTGGTAACCAAGTTTTATTTAATAATGGTAACCCTACATGTGACCAACTTAGCTGTTTTGTTAAACGTAATTCCATAACTCATTGACAATCCAGCTGAACGATTTTCAGATGTTTAACAAAACCGTGCTGTAATGCCAAACAGTTAGAGGTTTTGTCAAACGACGGATTATACAATCCAACTGCAACATGGAAGAGACATACCCGTAATAAATCGAACTACAGACTGTTCTAGATCACTATAGAATAATGAAAATAAAATAACAGTAAAAAGTTGGCATGTCCATACTAAAGTGTGCAGCCGCCCTGGCAATTTGTATGGGATTGTCTTATTTTTTGTTTTTTTTTATTTATAGTGAACTAGTATAGCCCGAAATTCGATTTATTACGGATTTCCCTTCCACATTGTATATAATTTTTTTTTACATATCTCAGTTACAAATAAAAACTCTGCTTCAACTCTCTTGATGAATAAAAAATAGCTTAACGCTACCTGACTCCGCTAAGCACTACTTAGAACCGCATTGCTAATTCTTCAAAGGAACCAGCCTTGCACAATACACCTCTTAAAACGAATGATTATGCAAACGTATTGCATTGCATTGTGCTCGGCATCACTCGGGTGAATCAGAGCCGACGTTATATATAAGAATGTGAATGACGTCTATTTCTGTACTATTTTTACACATTCGGGAACACTCACGGTTGTGAGTGTAATTTAACTGTTATTTTTTATGTGTCTGGCTGACTTATTGTCCTATGTCCCCTGGGTGGGGCAGAGGGCCGCTACAGTACTTCTCCATCTCGTTCTGTCTTTAGCAACGCGCTTCACTTCAGGCCAGGATAGCCCAATTGTCTTCATTTCCGCTGTGCCCGACCGTCGCCAGGTCTGCTTTGGCCGACCACGCTTCCTCTAGCCTTGAGGAGTCCATTCCAGGGCCTGCCTTGGAATGTGCGTGGGATCCCTTCTGAGCGTGTGGCCAATCCATGTCTATTTGCGATGCGCTATTTGGTGATCGATCGGTGTTTCGCCACAGAGCTGCCACAGGCGTTCGTTAGAAATCTTATCAGGCCAAAAGATAACTAATATTTGTCGAAGACAGCGATTTATGAAGACTTGGATCTGCTGCGTGATGTCTTTGGTGACCTTCCACGTTTCGCATCCATAAATGTGTCTGGCTGAGTGTTCCTGAATGATTTAAGGAGTTAACGACTCATGTCACAAAACTAAAAGGACGTGAATGAAGTCTTATATATTTTTGGAAGCATCCAACTTGTGTCAAGGCCCAAAGGCTACGCTTGGCAAGACAGCAACAGCAGCAGTACTATAAAATACAATACAATAGCCTTTATTGCACAAATTAATAAATACAGGTCATAATTATCTGAAAAACTAGTAAATGTGCAAAAGGCGGCCTTATCGCTTAGTTATTTTCTTCCACGCAACCTCACTATGTAGAAAAAAGCGATGAGAAATTAGGCAAAGTATAAGCACATTAAAATTAAACGTGAAAATATATAAAGAAGTTAAGAACTTAGCGGAAGGAAGAGAGACATGGAAAGCACTCCACCGACAAGAGCCCAGCTCTTAAATATAAGAAGAAGAAGAAGATAAGCACATTGGTAATCATGAATCCTAAATAGCAGGTTGCTAGTTCGTCACCTATTTAGAAAAATCGTACAGAGAGCAGTTCTTAAAAAAAGAGAGAGTGTATGCATGGAAAAAGTGATAAGTGTAGATGAAACGAAAGAGGTCTGTCAGGATCGTAGTAAGTGGAGGTCCATAGTCTCTGCCTACCCCTGTGGGAAATAGGCGTGATAATATGTATGTATGTTGATACAGAGAGTAATGTTGGAATCCACACAAGTACTTTCTACACAGCTCTATAGGTATTCTTATTACTCACTGACTCCGCTAAGCATGCTTAGAACCGCATTGCTAATTCCTCAAAGGAAGCAGCCAGCCTTGCATAATACATCTCTCAAGGCAAATGAATCTGCGAACGTATTGCATTGTACACCTCTCAGCTCAGGTGAATTGTGAACGACCGACGGTTGAAGCTTGTAAGGAGTTGAGGGAACGTAGTTGAATCGTGTATTTTCCATATTTTCTGAGAAGTTTAAAATACTAGCCTGTGCCCGTGGGCTTCGCTCTCCGTGGGAATTTCTGCATAAAAACTATCCTATGTATCAAACTATATCCATATCAAATTTCATCTAAATAGATTCAATAGTTTAAGAGCGAAGAGGTAACAAACAAACAAATATACAAACTCATTTTCGCATTTATAACATTAGTAGGATTATTAGGATAGGATACAAGTAGGAAGGACTACTAAACAAAGTAAATTCTACGGTTTTCTACACATGGAAAGCAGGTTGCTTGGCTTATGACGTCATAGCGTATAGTATAGTCGAATGAGAGAATCACCTTCTCGTATATGTAGTAATGATCTAGTATAGCACGTGGTTCGATTTATTACGAGTAAGTCCCTTCCATGCTGGTCTGGGAGAAAAGAAAAAACGTAGAATGTACCAGCTGCTTCTCTTCCCACGCAGATCGTAAGAGCCGATCGAGGGAATGGGCGAGATTTCAATCATGGTAATAGGCGATGCGGCTAGCAACCCATCACTGTTTTGATTCCTTTTCCATCTTAACGCCCACCACCACGCTAAGCGTGGCCTTTGGGCCTAACGGCCCTGGGCTCTGTCTACCCCATCAGGGATATAGACGTGAAAATGTATCTGTATCTGTATGTCCCTTCCGCACGTTGCATTTGTACGGTCGTTGAATTAAAACTTTAAATTAATACACCCACCCAATAACGACGCCGTCAGAATTATTTTCGAGTGATATCTACTAACAAAGTCCCTATGTAACATTTTTTTCTGACATGTTATTAGTATTACGGGACTTACATCATGGTCGCTGGCCGACCAGCGATCAGCGACCATGATGGCAGAAGGGCCGTCAAAATATCTGGCAAAAAACGATATTAATCGCGGTAAGTCCCATAATACTAATAACAGTAATTGTGACCGTGAATCTCTAAAATCATATATTTTAGGCATTAAGGCAGTATTTTATTTGCGTAAATATATTTATATAAGTACATTATATAACGTTAATAAACTACGATGAAATTCTAAATTCAATTATGAATACAGAACCAAATTGGATTTAAATAATACATAACCTTAAATGATATAAAAAATTGACCGAAAATAGCTGCCCCTGCAGGTTAGGGTGCCCAAGAGGCTGGCGGCATTTTAAACATTAATAAGTATTTATACAGGTTTTTTTACTTGCACCTCATCTATTTCCTTCAAACATCATCAAGAAGAGCGACTTTTAATATTTGTTTTTTTGGAATATATTATTCTGTATGTATCATAATGATTATAGTTCTTATGTTTTTAGTAACCTACTTTCAAAAAAGAGGAGCGCGGAGAATCAATTCATCGTGTTTTTTAGGGTTCCGTTTGCCATGTCTGTCTGTCTGTCTGTCTGTCTGTCCGCGGTCCCACTCAGAAACTATAAGTACTAAAAGGCTGTAATTTGGCATGAATATGTAAATTAATCATGGCAAAAAAGTCGTAAAATAAAATTTGGAAAAATATTTTTTTTTACGTTAGCTGCCATACAAGTAAAAAGGTAGTCAATATTTTTTTTCTCGACGAATACATTGTGTGGGGTGTTGTCGTTGAATAGGTCTTTCAAAAACATTGTGAGCTTTTTAACACCATTTTTCGATTTAGGGATCCGTTTCTGAAATATTTGGGTTTAAAGTGCAAATTTTTGTTGGAGGCAAGTGTCCCCCCCCTCTATCTGCTAAACGGTTATATATGGCCACGTGAAAAAATTCACAGCTATAGTATATATAATGAAGTTTAAAGGAAAACTATCAGAGCTAAGTAGGGTATACAAATTAAAAAGTTATAGCGATCAACTTATAAAATATACTCGAAAAAAATAATTTCATACAAATTCAATAGATAATTAGTTTTAATGAAAACTTTTTAGTGGCAAAAACGCAAAGTTGGCATTCGGAACTACGGAACCCTACACTGCGCGTGGCCCGACACGCACTTGGCCAATTATTTTTATGTATGTTCACCGATTATTCGAAAACACCTGAAGTGCGATTTTTGAAACGCGGAGTCACCTAAACGAATGGTTTTTCCATACAAAAAACCGTTCGTTTAGTGACTCCGCGTTTGAAAAATCGCACCACTGGACCGATTCATTTTTTTTTTTAACTGGCATACTTGCGTGTTGGTCCAATAGAAATTTTATCTAAATCAATTGTGTAGTATTAGGGTGTAGTTGTTTTTAGTTTTGAAAAATTATACTATTTTACGTCTTTTTCCAATCAAGAAGAGGAAATTTACGCACGCGTAGCGGTCATAAAATGAAACAAACAAAAGGATCTAAAAGTAAATCAAACAAGCGCAAAGCCGTTTACAAAAACTAGTGATAAAATCCGCCCAAAGTGACACATTTCTGTTGACATGTAAATGTCGAATTGAAACGTGAATGAAAGAATATAATTATGTGTTTGCGCTTAAATTGCGGAGCGTTTTACGTCCATGTTTCGGAACGCGCAATGGAATTAAAATTTTCATATACTTTCGACGGATAAAATGCAATTTATGATGAAAATATTTTCGGTCGTTATTACTTTGCGTTGAATTTATGATTTTCCTTTGTCAGATTGGAATATAATTTGTTCTGTGGATTTCTCTTCGTTTTGTTTCTCTTCACCGTGTGGCTTCCGGCAGAGTAGAATAGGACCACTGTAAGTTATCATGTGAATGTCGTATAAGGCGACTTAGGAAATATAAGCTAAACAAAGCACATAAAAATCATTAGGATCTCTCCAACCCGTCTGGCCAGCGTGAAGAGTGTAGGCCAAGTCCTCTGGCTGCTCTAGCCAAGTATGGCTCTACAAGTACAGAGAGGGTCGTGCTCCTGCAGTGGAGACTAAAAAGACCTGATGATGATATCTCTCTCTCTCTCTCTCTCTCTCTCTCTCTCTCTCTCTCTCTCTCTCTCTCTCTCTCTCATCTCAGCGTATTTCCTTACATTCCCTGTAATACTGCGAAGCCGGTGGTCCGCTTTCAGGCTTTTTCTTTTCTACTATATTCTGTGTGGATCTTGGAGATAAAAGTATAGTGTTCGGGTACGATTATACTTTTACTGCGGATCATATAATGAAACCCTTGCTTCACTCAGGATTTAACCGTAGAATCCATCGCTAAGCGTAACGAACAATTGCATGCTGTGTTCGCTCCAAGTAGGTTGGCAACTTGTATGCTCTTATTTGTATTTGTATAATCTTGTTTGTTGTTCAGCCAATTAGCAAACCAATAAATAAAATAAAAAAAATCTATAGTTTGAATAAAAAGCGCGTGATTTTACAGTGACTTCCTTCGTTTTGCACCGGATTTAAAATAACACCTTCGCCTCTAAAATTTTACCTGTACGCCTTGTAGCACAATTGTCACACTGATATCATAAAGGCGAAAGTTTGTGAGTGTGTGTATGTGTGACTTCTTCACGCACAAACGGCTGGACCAATCTTAATGAAATTCGGTATGCAGGAAGCAAATTTTTTCAGGATCGTAGCAAGTGGAGGTCCATAGTCTTTGCCTATCCCTGTGGGAAACAGGCGTGATATTATGTATGTTTATATGTATGCAGGAAGCTGACACTCTGGATTTAATGGTAACACCGCGGGACGCAGTAAGTCTACAATAATGCATGCCAAATGTATCGTGAAATACAAGCCATTTTCTTTGTCACCTTTACCGCTCTGTATCTATATATTTGGAAATTTGTTTTGAGACATGACTACGACGAAGTTTATCTCCCTTTTACAAGTAATTTGCGTCATTTTCTTTGAGTCGATTGTAGCCAGCGACCTACTTATCCATTGACGACACAAATAAAGTTCGCCAAAGCTTCCTCATACAAAGTAACTCGAACAACTTTGACGATCGTGTCTAATTATAGACGTATGAAGTTGCTGAGTCAGTGGAAAGGGTTTTTGGAAAATGGACAATGAGCAGCAGAAGTGCTGAACTTACTTATTTTTAACCTCAGACGCAAAAAAGGGCCTCTAAACAATATGTACCTGTAAACTTATAACACATAAGTTAACAGGTAGATATTGTTTATTGTTCAATGCATCCACATATGTTATGGCTAAAACCCGAAATGCAGCTACGCCTATAGGTTTAGCCGGCTTAACCTAGGTGCAGCCGGTCTCAGAAGGTTACACTTAGGTGTATCCTGCTTATCTTCGGCTAGAACTAGGTTTTCACTATACTTAGGTATACTCTAAAGCGGGTAACACCGCGGGGCGCAGTTAGTCTACAATAATGCATGCCAAATGTATCGCGAAATACAAGCAATTTTCTTTGTCACCTTTTACCGCTCTGTATCTATATATTTGGAAATTTGTATTGAGACATGACTACGACGAAGTTTATCTCCCTTTAGCAAGTAATTTGCGTCATTTTCTTTGAGTCGATTGTAGCCAGCGACCTACTTATCCATTGACGACACAAATAAAGTTCGCCAAAGCTTCCTCATACAAAGTAACTCGAACAACTTTGACGATCGTGTCTAATTATAGACGTATGAAGTTGCTGAGTCAGTGGAAAGGGTTTTTGGGAAATAAACAAAGAGCCGCAAAAAGGCCAGAGCTTCAATTCAATTCAATTCAAATTATTCAATTCAATTCAAATTATTTATTGCATTTCATAATGTACTTATTTTTAACCTTTGACTCAAAAAAGGGCCTCTAAACAATATGTACCTGTAAACTTATAAGACATAAGTTTACAGGTAGATATTGTTTATTGTTCAATGCATCCACATATGTTATGGCTAAAACCCGAAATGAAGCTACGCCTATAGGTTTAGCCGGCTAAACCTAGGTGCAGCCGGTCTCAGAAGGTTACACTTAGGTGTATCCTGCTTATCTTCATCTAGAACTAGGTTTGCACTATACTTAGGTATACTCTAAAGCGAATAACACCGCGGGGCGCAGCTAGTCTACAATAGTGCTTGTCAAATGTATCGCGAAATACAAGCCATTTTCTTTGTCACCTTTACCGCTCTGTATCTATATATTTGGAAATTTGTATTGAGACTGTACGACGAAGTTTATCTCCCTTTAGCAAGTAATTTGCGTCATTTTCTTTGAGTCGATTGTAGCCAGCGACCTACTTATCCATTGACGACACAAATAAAGTTCGCCAAAGCTTCCTCATACAAAGTAACTCGAACAACTTTGACGATCGTGTCTAATTATAGACGTATGAAGTTGCTGAGTCAGTGGAAAGGGTTTTTGGGAAATAAACAAAGAGCCGCAAAAAGGCCAGAGCTTCAATTCAATTCAATTCAAATTATTCAATTCAATTCAAATTATTTATTGCATTTCATAATGTACTTATTTTTAACCTTTGACTCAAAAAAGGGCCTCTAAACAATATGTACCTGTAAACTTATAAGACATAAGTTTACAGGTAGATATTGTTTATTGTTCAATGCATCCACAAATGTTATGGCTAAAACCCGAAATGCAGCTACCTACTATAGGTTTAGCCGGCTAAACCTAGGTGCAGCCGGTCTCAGAAGGTTACACTTAGGTGTATCCTGCTTATCTTCGGCTAGAACTAGGTTTGCGCTATACTTAGGTATACTCTAAAGCGGGTAACAACCGCGGGGGGCAGCTAGTCTACAATAATGCTTGCCAAATGTATCGCGAAATACAAGCCATTCTCTTTGTCACCTTTTACCGCTCTGTATCTATATATTTGGAAATTTGTATTGAGACATGACTACGACGAAGTTTATCTCCCTTTTACAAGTAATTTGCGTCATTTTCTTTGAGTCGATTGTAGCCGGCGACCTACTTATCCATTGTCGACACAAATAAAGTTCGCCAAAGCTTCCTCATACAAAGTAACTGAACAACTTTGACGATCCTGTGTCTAATTATAGACGTATGCAGTTGCTGAGTCAGTGGAAAGGGTTTTTGGAAAATGGACAATGAGCCGCAGAAGTGCGTGAGGTTACTCATTTTTAACCTCTGACGCAAAAAAGGGTGTTATAAGCTCCAATGACTGTTTGTCTCTGGCTCTCGAACGGATGGACCGATTTCGAGGGTTTTTAAGAGAAAGCAAGTTTTCTTAGATTGTTTTGATGAAATCGGTTTAGCCGTTTAAAAGTTCTTGGGGAGAACGCCTAAATCTCTACTAATCTTTATGGTTGACTGGGAGAGAACGCTTTAAGCGTTAAGTCAATTGAAAACAATTTATTAAAAGTATTTTGTAGATCAAATAAGTTTTTATAAATAAATAAATGCATGTATGCTATAGTTAGTTGTATGGAACACGCTTTGTCGCCTTGTGGACTCGTTCTATTATATAATACTCTTTATACCACAAAAAATAAACAAAGGACATGATTCTTAAAAACTAGAAAATGGGCAAATATACTCTGGTATAAAAACATTCAGTGGCAATCTCATTTTTGATCCATTACCTTTGTTCATATACGCATATTTACGTCTCCATATTTCTTGAAAATTATTTACAGCAAAAGCAATAACCTCATACATTTTGACATTCAAACCTGTTTGCTAAACATTTTATTGAAACCTGAGCTAATGAAGTGAAATGCACAGAATTAACAACTTAAGACTGCTAACAAATAGCGTCTAGACGAAAGCCTGCTAGCGTCGATCGTTGATTTTCTGCTAATTTTGTTTATTTAGTGAGGAAATCGAGCTAACCTTGCGCCATGGCTTACGGGCGAGGATTTATTGGATTTCTCCATTTTAAAGTTAATATTTGGATTTAGGGTTCGTAAAGGCGTCATTTGATTGGTGTTTTTCTAAGCTACCTAAATGTAGCTTACATAGATTGACGATTGTATGATTGATTGTATTGTTACTAAAAAGATACAAGATTCTTTAACATTGGTCGTTGTAAAGCGTTGGTATCGGTAGCTTTCCTTAAAAAATAAATTAAATTTTATATACACTACACATACATACATACATACATACTATCACGTCTTAATCCCTAATGGGGCAGACAGAGGTTGGGTCTTGCGGTTCTATGCAGAGCCCAGGGCCGCAAGACCCAAAAGCCACTTTTAGCACACTACACGTAATGTAAATTATACTTATTAACATGTAAAGGTGTCTGCATAAAGGTCTAGTTACTGTATAAATAATAAATAAATAAATATATAGGGACAAATTACACTGATTGAGCTAGCCCCAAAGTAAGTTCGAGACTTGTGTCATGAGATACTAACTCAACGATACTATATTTTATAACAAATAAATATATAGATAAACATCCAAGACCCAGGACAATTTGAAAAAGGCCATTTTCCAACTTGCCCCGGCTGGGGATCGAACCCATAATAAACATTTGATCTTTCAATTTGAATTTTAACAATGCCACTTCTGTTTCTGCACATATCGTAAAAACCAATCAAGGCGAAGCCTACCCATCACTTTTCTGTTTTTTTTTATTTCACCATCTCGCCCATAGATTTAGAAGGTATAAGATGGATATAGAGCATTGTAAAATGTGACCAGAAACGAAATATTTCTGTGTACCTTTTAATGGGTTGTATTTGTACCTACTACACAAACTATGGGTAAAGCAGTACGATATCATCTTTCCAGTATAAGATAACTTAAAAATTAACACAGTTTACAATTTGGAAAATCAAATTTTCGTGTAACGATGTTCGAGCCAGGGTGACAACGGCTGACATGTTTTGTATGAAAACTTGTCTCATTGTCAAATTGATGCTATCTCTTTTGCTCTTATAAAGATGACACTTAAATTATCCGATGTCTACATATTTGCGCCTTTTAAGGTTCTCTGCTGCGGCAGCTGCTGCGCCGGCCTTTGACTTGGTGACCTGAAGATGGGACGGTGCGAGGGTGTCCACACAAGTAGCGTCCCAGACCAAGGGCCGTCCCAATCTCCAAGGCACCAAGGTCATTCCGTCCGGCCTCTTGCCATCATCCCTGGCCAGACCATTGGGTTCTAGGGCCGCCGGGATGTTGATGGTGGCGAGAGAACGGAGGATAATATTATTAAGGGCTGCATGGCGCCCTAAACGGCCGGCACTCCTGGTGCAGGAAAGTCCGTGAAGTCCAAGGCCATCGACGGTATCCCCGCAGGGGCAGGGATGTGGGACTACACATGTAGCGCCTACCCGCAGCGCAGTTGCCACGCGGAACGCATCATTATGCAGAAAGGTACCCAGGTTTGCGGATGGTAAGGCATGTAACCAAAGTCCAGATTCCCATTGCGCTACAGCCAGAAGGCGGGCACGCTCTACAGAATTGCTCGACGTTTCTATTAAATGATCTTGTGCAATTCTGCAAAGCGGGCCGTCCCAGTGTCTCTGCGAATTTGGGTAATCAGGAAATTTTGAATTTGGAAGTAAGCTTGCCCAGGTGCTCTTGGCCTCCGATGCATAGCAAATTTCGCTTGGAGAGTTAACATAAATTTTCTTATAAAGACTTTCAATGCTATGTATCGAAGACAAAAACGCTGGGAGAGCCACACTAGAAATTTTGCGAATACCTAAGCCCCCATACCTGATAGGTAAAGAGGCTTGGTCCCAAATACGATTGCGAAAATCTATATTGAGAATGGACGAAAGAGAATTTTGAATAAACGTATCTAACCTGTAGAGCAGATGAGGATGTTTCCAAAAATGACTGCACCGCAGATTATAAGTGAAATTTGGGACGAACAGGCAGTATCGAATTATGGTATATGCGAAATGGGATTGGATATCTAGGAGACGGTTCGAAGCTTTCTGGAAATTATCAATTTTTTGGTCAATGAAATTAGAAAATGATTCTTCAAAAATAGGTGAGCCAAGGAGGTGGAGTGAACTTTTGTCTATAATTTTAATATCAGGAGCAATTGTACAGAAATCTGATATAATATTTAGTTTTTGAATGCAGTTGTCTGAAATAAAAAGTTCACATTTTTTGAAGTTTAGATCTAGGCCAATGTTGTGTAGGTTTTCAATTAGAATTTTGAAATCATCTAAAACTGTTTTAGATTCACCCGAAGACAAACAGGCATCGTCCAAATACCAAATGTTTAATTTAGAATTTAAGCGCTTTATGATGGGATGAATGGCAAGACTAAATACTGCCGGTCCGAGCGGGTCGCCTTGCTGACACCCTACGCAGGATAATAGAAGATTGTCTTTATACATTAATTTTGAATTTTTACTATAACATTGCCAAAGATACTTGTATACAAAAGGAATTTTGTCCTTTACCTCCGTCAGCAGGGCGCCTCTGTCCACAGAGTTGAAGGCGTTTTTTATATCCACCTTTAGCAATACCTCTCCCTCCTGATT
This sequence comes from Acrobasis consociella, assembly GCA_963555685.1. Lineage (NCBI taxonomy): Eukaryota > Metazoa > Arthropoda > Insecta > Lepidoptera > Pyralidae > Acrobasis > Acrobasis consociella. The sequence goes on from OY743107.1 coordinate 4,122,978, forward strand.
ATTTAAAAAAGATCGTACGGAATGGACGGCGGCTTCGCAACCACCCTTAGACCCAAAACCTACTTGTAGGGGTTGAAAATAGTCTAAAAGAGTAGGTGTGATAGCCCTACAACAAATTTTAGATGTAAGACGTCTATACGACGTCCCAACCGCTATGGGCCTAATACCGCCATCCTTTTTTTTCAATGCGCATAGATTGGCGCCATACAGGATGTCTGTGATACTTTCAACGACTTCCCCGGATAGCATCAAGTTCACTAGGCACGTTATATCTTTCAAAAGCTCACAACCGGCGTTCCCACAGTCGCCTCCCACAAGATCTTTTAAATGTTGTGGTGACAAACCGTCGAGACCACCAGCTGAACCACTTCTGAAAGACATAATTGCCCTATGAACTTCCTCCGGCGAAGTCGTGAGGGGGGAATGGGTTGTGTCGGGGGGGTCAGGAAGATTAGAATTGTTAGAAGGTGGATGCTTGTCTCGGAGAGCGGCAAGGGTCTCCGAGGTGTCTGGCGCAATTGCATCGTCGGAGAATAAAATTCTTGCTGCCCCTTTAATATCTCCGTCACTGATTTTATTTTCTACATATTGGGATAAAGATCTTTTTTTAGAATTTATAACCGAAAAGTTACTTAGGTTAGGTTCGTTACAATTTTGTTTTATTTTAGCAGCCAAAGAAATCTTCCGAACTGAATCATCTTTCTCAATATGTATAGTTTTAATTTAAGTTAAATTTAATTTTTTTCCAAGATGACACTTATCATATTATCTGTCGCACTCGGCTAGTGTGTTCTTTTTACGCAGTAAAAAAATTCTACTTCTATGATCTCGCCAGTTCTCGCCTACCATCAAGGCAGACTTTGGGTCTCGCGGCCCTGGACTCTGTCTGCTTAAAGCGGTTGTTGCAAAAATGTTCTAAGAGATAAAGATGTGACAGTGTATGTAGATTTATATCTGTATTGTATAAGTAGATATTCTTTCTGATATTAAATACTAGCCGAAGCCCGCGACTTCGTTCGCGTGGACTTAATATGTCTGGAAAATGCTCATCAGGCTGAACAACTTTTACTAAGGCGGCATTTATATATCTCCTATAGTTAAGCTGGACTATTATGGTTCTGCATCAGGCGTTCCATTTTCCTAAACCATTTATACCCTATATGTTGCCCAGGCTTAATAGCTACCTATATAACAAAAAAAGTTTCATTCGAATCTGTCCAGTATTTCCGGAGATTAGCGTGTACAAACAGACAAACAGACAAACAGACATACACACAAACAGACAAACAGACAGACATTTTTTTTTAAATTCTTACTCTATTACTACATCTCCATCGCCCCCAATATTTTTTTTGGTAATATATTTAATGTACAGACACACTTTTTTTACTGTTTTATAATATGTATAGATAGATATAGATATAAATGTATAGATAATAGATATTGAATGTAAGTTTATTGTATTGATTTTTTTGCCGCTTAATTTTCGCCGTTTATCCCTATGTTTGACTGGGAGAAAATACTCTTAGCATTAAGTCCGCCATTTATACTAATAGTATATTTGTACTTTAAAAAAATAAAGTTCGAAAAATAATAAAAAAACAAGGTTGTCCGTATCTGTCGCAACGATTGTGACGTTGGATCGCACTAGTGCCCTCCTCCCCTTCGCACTTTACCCCGCGCGGCCCATATAAAAAGGCGGCGTGAGGGATCTCGTCCTCTTTTTGGCCACGACTGGACGCCGGGTCGGTGCGTCTTCAAAAGCTGAGTAAATTTGGAAATCTCTTCTGGAACAACGAATCTCGTGGATGTGAACCTACGACCCTTACCTGTGACTACTTTCGGCATTCAATGTATAATTTGTTAAAAATTGAATTAAAGAGTTTGGTCTTTCTAAATATTGTTTCTTTCAAAATAATCTTATCGTCACACGATACTAAACGGCAAATGCATTCCTAAGAAGGATTGTCGATACGCAGATACTCATATATTTTCCAGCAAGTCTTTTCCATACGTCTCACATAAAAACTCAGTGGTCCGGACCTACATAAGGCGCTTTTTCTGAAACATAAAATACACAAGTAGGCAGAACGTCTCAAGGCGGTATTATTAAGTAAAATTTAATGCCCCTCGGTTCCTTTGGGCCCCGGATGCGCAGGGCAATTAAACCTTAGTTATGACGTCATGGACTGAGAGTACATACGGATGGATTTTACATTGCGTCATATTTCTTTTACTCTCGATGCAAAGGATAGGTGTTATTAGTATGTTTTAACCGACTTCTAACAAAAGAAAAGTTTATCAAGTCGTCGCAATCTTTTATTTTTTTATGTATGTTCACTCCCATGCTGGTCTGGGAGAAATAAAAAAAACTTAGAATGTACCAGCTGCTTCTCTTCCCACGCAGATCGTAAAAGCCGATCGAGGGAATGGGCAAAAATGCAAGTCATGTTAACAGGCGATGCGGCTAGCAACCCATCACTGTATTGATTGCTTTTCCATCTTCTCGCCCACCATGACGCTAAAAGTGGCTTTTGGGTCTTGCGGCCCTGGGCTCTGCATAGAACCGCAAGACCCAAAATGTTCTGTGTGCCCCATTAGGGATAAAGACGTGATAGTATGTATGTATGTATGTTCACCGATTATTCGAAAACGCCTAGGCCGGAATGGAGAATTATTTTTTTGTTTGAAAGGGAATACTTGCGAGGTGGTGCCATAGAAATTTTATCAAATTGGGTGAAGTCGGTTTAAATTTCCAGCCAAGTGCGTGTCGGGCCACGCGCAGTGTACGGTGGCGAAGGTGCGATTGTCAATTTCGAGGTCATGCCACTAAAAACTTCTAAACACGAACTATTTTCTATTGAATTTGTATGAAATTTTCCTGTTCCCGCGTACATTTTATAAGTTTGTCGCCTGTAACTTTTTAATTTGTAACTTTTTTACTATGGGTTAAATTACTTGTTTACTATGGAACCCTAAAAAAGGGAACATATTGATGGGTTGTCAGCTGCATAGTCTAATAACATGATTCAGATTTCCTCAATGGGCTTTTACGATCTGCGTGGAAAGAAATTCACCAGGCATATTCTTTGTCTTTTTTTTTTCCCAGACCCGCAAGGTATGGCAGCATCCATAAAGTCGTACGTGATGTCAACTAGGATATATATTTAATTAATAAGCAAATTATATATTTTGTTAATTTAGCGCATCACGTACTAACTGGACGTGTAGATTCAATATAACACTGTACAATGTTTTAGTATAAATACTCTGCAATAATCAAATAAATTATCCATTATCCCGTTGCCACTCCTGGCCTGTAGACGGTGATGGATCGAAACAGATCCAATGGGTTTCATTAATACCTTCCTGGTCGCTATATACCCCGACGTGATCGCTATATACCCCGACGTGATGGGCACGCACCGCAAGATTGGAGCAAAGCGCAAGAAATCGACGACTCAAGCCTGAAGAAATGGAAAGAAGATTAACATTTCCACTGGCCTCCCACAAGAGGGTCCCACCAGTGGAATTTCAAGAAGCACAGAAACCACCAGGCAACTAAAATGGACAACCCCAAGGCAACATTGGAATAGAAAAATCTACGTAACCCGCCAGCTGACACCGTAAACTCTATCAAGATGGAAAAATAGCGATAACATCATTGAAGAAAATACCGTCTACATAATCACTAACGTCATAATGATACAGAAATAGATATGACGTCACAAACTGCATCACTTTATTTAGAATTGCTGCGTTACGGACGAACAAAAATGCAGATGCAACAAAATTGATCGAGGTCAAGATCGCAAGGCCGCAGATGGCAGTATGTTGTTAAGAAAGGCGTAATAAAGAAAAATTTATATGTCAACGAGGAATATTGCACAGGAATTGGTGCTATCAATAAGTTCCAACGCCAAACTACTACCGACTTACACAGTGGTATAGAATTTTTGGTAAATAAGGAGCAAATATTTGATATCAATGAAGCCTACAAGAGAAAGAGCGAGCAACTTTATTGAACAGCGATCATGATTTTGACTAGAAAACATCTATGAATACCGATCACAGAAGCCAATATTTGAAAGCACAATTTCTACTGAAAATAACTCTCTCAAGATGCATCAAATGGTTAGCAGCAAGCAATCTCCAGAGCAAGCCAGCAAACGGGTCATATCCAGGTCCACAGCAGCCGACGCACCGAGCTCCTGGTCCTGAGATCAAGTACCCACTTCGACTAATATAGCGTTTGGCACATCCGGCCAGCTCACGCTTTGGATAATGAATTATGTCTGGCCACTCTCCAGCGGGGCACTACGGCAGGACTTCGACCGACGCTCGTCGACATTGTTCTCTACAGTCCCGACTCACTGCGGACTGCGAGCACGCTCACACGGTCTCATAAAAGACTACGAGCAGAAGATTTCTCCCGACTCACTGGGATTGAAGGAACTGGCAATTAAAAGATTAATAGAGAGAGACGCAAAGACTGCACATCAAAACCATATTTGAGTACCAAGAGAAACTTATAGATTATAATATCAATGATGATAACGGAATTATAAGGAAGAAATTATTTAAGTATAATGTGTGACTCACAATATCAATAGATACTCCAAAATGCAAAGACGCACAATTTTGCCGCGCAGAAATTATTTGCCTACACAGCGTTTTTCAGCACGTGCAATGTGAATATCGTCAACATAAGAGAAACTGAGAGATTATAACTCAATGAAGATAGCATTGGTAACGAGTAAAATCAACAAATTAGGATTCTACAAGGAAATTGCTGCAGTTATCGACAAGATATTGGTTGCTGCGCCGCCGAACTCCTATAAGGATTAAAATATCAAGATTCAAGCAATGAAGAAATCAATATTTATATTTCAAGAAAGGAAGAAGACATTTTGCTAGCGTTTTTAGTACGTACTAATTTATCGATTGAAATGGGTAGGTAGATTGCCTTCGTAATATTTTTATTTTTCACATGTTTAGGATTTATTATGATTTTGTTATGTTCTTTTTTAAAAAAAGGGGGAGTAATATGGCAGCATCCATAAAGTCGTACGTGATGTCAACTAGGATATATATTTAATTAATAAGCAAATTATATATTTTGTTAATTTAGCGCATCACGTACTAACTGGACGTGTAGATTCAATATAACACTGTACAATGTTTTAGTATAAATACTCTGCAATAATCAAATAAATTATCCATTATCCCGTTGCCACTCCTGGCCTGTAGACGGTGATGGATCGAAACAGATCCAATGGGTTTCATTAATACCTTCCTGGTCGCTATATACCCCGACGTGATCGCTATACAAGGCATGACGATATTTTTTGTCCATCGGTTAGATTATTGAAAAATATTGTACACGTATTTTTCCTTTTCTCTGAGAAACAAAAAATGGCAAAGATACTGCGCATTTAAATTTCGCGTGACGTCACGGCTATAGGACTATTATTACCTAGAGGTGACGTCGCAAGCCCCTACTGTGGAACTCTGATGTTGTATTTTTGTGAATTTTCACTTTTTTGGTAATCTGAATAATACCCCTATTTTTAGATTACTATTATTTTTGGATAATCTAAAAGACGGACTAATTACAATCATACTTTTCTGACTCTGTCGTCACCTCTATTTCTTTCGCTTTAGATAAAGTACAAGTAAATAAGTTAGAACCCCGCACATAGTATCCTGTATTCCCATGGGACGTGAGAACATGAATGGATCTTACAATGCATCCTTTAACTATAGAGACACAGAAGAGATAAATACGAGTTTCATAAAATAAATACGGTACAGAAAGATACTTCACTAAAACTTAACAAGTTAGACATTTGATACACATACTGTTACACACAAGCGCCATCTATATGGCTTGCATTGCATTAGATGTCCTAGTATCGAATATTACATCAATGCTTGATGCTATAAGCAGCCCTGTCCAATAAGTGATTCAATACTGTATTTTTCTGTCTAGGTAACAATATCTGTTTTGTAACAGAAAATAAAAATAAATAATTAAGATCACTTTTGGTTAAAAATCGTAGCTGATCGTGACGTCATGCGAAATTAAATGTACTAAGCGCTTCGTCACTATTTGCTAATTAGAAAAAAGAAAAAATACGCACACCATAGCTATATAATGAGCCAAAAAAAATTTTTGTTTTACATCCCTGATCTCAGTCACAAGACTGACGTGTAAATGACGACACAGGTCCGCCTTTGAAAAAGCAAACCGATAATAGGTCAATAATTGACCTACTATTATGTGTATTTTTGTATTTTTTGTATTTTGTACAAACTGAATCTACAACTTGACATTACTTTAAAATTTTGACATTCTAAAAATTAAATTTAAATTATGATATGACATAACAAACAAAACAATGTATTCTCTGTCCACATTAACTTTAAGTATTAATTTAATTGTGAGTTGACGTCCTTGGAGAAAAGGTGCAGTGCAGTTTGTTACCGCTTCTTCTGCACTAGCGCTTTGGAAGCGGTAGTAAACTTAGCTGTAAGTAACTATTTGACGTCAACAATTGTGCAACAAAATAATGACGATTATTAAGAGATATTATAAATATCCTATGATAATAAAGATATATTTGATTTGATTTGATTTGTACTTTGGGAAACGCGCGCTCCGCAGCGGTGAAATCCGCCATCGCAAATCGCAAATTATTTGCAGTGTTACTTCTGTACTGTAATTGTTTTATGCAGCTATCGGAGTTTACGGCTCTCTACGAGATACGGTCTCGAGCCTGTTGTCTGTCTTTTGTTTTCATTGGAGTGTCGCGTGGCTTTGGAAGCTCCAAGCTTTGTTTGTTTGGAAACATCGAGCGAAGGTTGTCACTAACGAGAGATGCAGATATCTCGTAAAGATAAAGATACTTCCATGGTGGTCTGGAAGAAAAGAAAACTTATAACGTACCGATAATATTTTATTGTTTTGAGATTGTGAGTGACCTGTTAGTCTTACAGACTTCATTTTGGGCTCTTATAAATGCTTAATAAGTACTTAAAAATATTTTTGGTTATTGTTTTTAGTAAAACAAGCAGTTTGCGAATATCTTTTTATTTATTTTTATTTATTTTTATTCATGGCAACAAACAGTCATGTACAGATTATAACAATGTTAGTAAAAGATGCTTATATGATAGACCTAACAGTGCCAGTTATTTAGGCATTTTAACAATTATTAACTTAGTTAAGAATCCACTGTAGCAGACGCGAATGAACAGATGTGCCTTACTAGGAAAGAGAAAAACAAAACAATTTTTTTTAGGGGGTAACAGTTATAACAGTTAGGATAGTAGAACAGGTAACCTTTAAGATTTTTATAGGTAAAAAAAATAAACCTGTATACAAATTGTAGCTAAGTTCCTATTCAGAGGAAATAGAGAAACAAAAATGTTTATATGTTTATATCTGTTAAAGGAAAAGTAGTAAATGAGTTTATAAACAAACAAAACTTGTTGAACTATTGCTACAACGACGGTAAGTTCTAATTGTAACCTAAGGGCTAAGTTTAAGCTTTAACTTATTCTTAAAAGTATTTAAGGACATAATAAAAATATCTAAATCGTTGAAATTATTGTTATATTCATTGGTGGAACGACATATAAAGGAATTAGATGTGTATATTTTACTTAGCTGCGGAGGAACGAAAACTGAAAGTGTATGTAAACGTGAGGGGCGTACCGGCAGACGAACACGAGCGACAAAGTTAATCTTGCCTAGCAGTGTAGGGGAGTCTATAAGGTTGTTTACAATTTTAAAGAGGAATGATATATCAGTCATTTTACGTCAATTGCAGAGCGACAGCAGTCCATATCTATGTAATGACTCATCATATGATTCAGATGGACAATTGTTTCTGTAATTAAGGTTTTTAATAAATTTCTTTTGAACTCTTTCAATTCTATCAACGTCCACTTGAAAACAAGGGTTCCACACCATAGAATTAAAAAAAGAATTAAAAATATAAAATTTTAAGTGTTGTAGTTTTATTAAATTCCTTACTAATTCTTAGTATAAACCCAAGTCGTCGAAATGCAGTATTTAGTATGTGTTTATAATGTAGTTTAAAAGACAATTGCGAATCCATTATTATACCTAGATCTCTAACGCTTGTAACTCTTTGTACATTTTTGCCGTTTACATTATAGTCAAAATTTATAATCTTTTTCTTACGTGTATAAGTCATTATGTAACATTTATCACTATTTAAAAACAATTGATTTTTAGAACAATACTCACATAATGCTTGCAAATCTTGCTGTAATTTTTCACAGTCGTCAGAATTTTTTATAACTCTATATATCTTTGTATCATCAGCATACTGTAAATGATGACTGTGCTTAAGTACATGTCCTATATCATTGATATAAAGGGAAAACAGCAAGGGACCGATATGTGAACCTTGTGGCACTCCAGATGGTACTGGTAAAAAGTTAGAAGTGTAACCTTTAATGCAAACAGCTTGACTCCGGTTTGTAATATAAGACTGCACCCACCTGAGAAGGCTGCCATGCACACCGATTGCCTCTAGCTTCTGGATAAGCAAATTATGATTGAGTTTATCAAATGCTTTTGAGAAGTCGGTGTACATGACGTCCACCTGCAGGTTTTCCTCCATAGATTGTGCTAGAAAGTCTGTGAATGAAACCATGTTAGTATCTACACTACGGCGTTTAAAGAAACCATGCTGTTGCTCAGATATGTGGTTGCGGACGCAATTCCAAATATTAGCTGTTACTATTTTATCTAAAATTTTTTCTTATTTTTCTATCTTACGAAATATGTCATAAAAAATGGAGAAAAAGCTATTTTCGAGAAAAATTGGTCATCTTTGAAATGCTCTAGCTCAGCTCCTATAAGGTCAATAGAGCTAAAATAGGATCCAAATTGCAGGTAATTGAATACAGTTTATACTTGTAGATAACATCGTTCGCAAAAAATGCATAGTTTTGGCCATGCAAGGCGATTACTATAAAAAGACCGAAAATTTCGAAAATTTTCTCGATTTTCTCAATTTCCACAAGGTTTTCGAAGTTGCATTTTTAATTTAAACTACACTAACACACCCATACAATATACCAAAAATGCAAAACTAAATCACGCTTTGCGAATTTATTGTCTATTTCCGACGGGCTAAAGGTAATAAAGAAATTGACAAGCAAACATACAAGATACGCACGAAAAAAAGGATGGGTTACCATCCTTTTCAATTGAGTAAAAATGAAGGAACAAAATTCTCGTCCGTATGTCCTCTCCCATAAATTGGTCAAGCCCGGCGTCGCGGCGTACGGGGAACTTCCGTATGTGGAACTTAGGCGGAACTTACACCGGGCGCAGGTGGAAAAAGATGTCACTCGTGTAGACACTACCTAATGCTGAATTTTGTAGGCTAAACGTGAATCAAACTAAAAAATAAAGGTACTGAATAAAATCACATTTAGGAACATATCTTTCGTCGTTGGAACTAAGCTTAACGTGACTAAAACTTTGCATAACGATGGGCTTTGATTTAAAAAAATGGGCTTTAGGCGCGGCGTACGGGGAACTTCCGTATGTGGAACTTAGGTGGAACTTACACCGGGCGCAGGTGGAAAAAGATGTCACTCGTGTAGACACTGCCTAATGCTGAATTTTGTAAGCTAAACGTGACTCAGATTAAAAACTAAAGTTCTGAATAAAATAACATTTAAAGACAACTTCCGCGTGTACAATTTAGGCGGAACTTACACCGGGCGCAGGTTGAAAAAGATGTCACTCTTGTAGACACTGCTTAATGCTGAATTTTGTAAGCTAAACGTGACTCAAACTAAAGACTAAAGGTTCGGAATAAACCCGAAATCACCTTTTGATTAAAACTAACGTGAGATACAATCATTATTAAGCTATTGCATAGCTTCTATCGCGGGCCTTGAGCGCGGGGACCGAATCCAGAAATTCCGTAACGAAAAAACCTCACGCTCGCGCATTTCCGCTTCGTCTCCGTCGTCCGTTTGCGACGTTGCCGTCCTTCCTTGTATCGAACCACCTTAATGCAATAGCTTTACCGCGGCAGTCCCCGAGTGCCACACGTCTTTTTATATTTATACAGGATCACTCGGGTGTCGCGAGCCGGTGCGGTGTACCCGTGTACCGTACGGGCCTGTCACATTCGCCTTGATGAAGACCTCCGGATGAGGTCGAAACATGTCGGCAGAAAAGCTGACCCTATACCCGTATAAATATAATAACGAAATAACCTTTTTACGGACAATCAGGTGATTCAAGCCTGCAATATCCTAACCAGACTAGAAGAAACTTTTAACAAAGCTTCCCAGTGCTATTCGAACCCATGACCTCCGGATCACAAGGCGAAGGCCTTTACCACTGAACCACGGAGGCAGCAAGATACTAGTCAATATCAATATATGTACATATAATCTCATAATGCTCGGATTTACCACTAATACACAGACAAACACTCATCTCTGCTTTATACTTACCTAACTATTCATGTCTAAGCCCGGTCAATGGCAGAGCATGGAATATCCTCTCCATAATGAACGCTGAAGACTTTCATTTGCATAAACTGGCTTTCCGTCAACATAGCAATCCCTTGATACCAACTTTCCTCCTTTAGCCTTGAAAATTATCACTTGCACGCCTTACATTGCCTCTTCTCTTCTTGACACGTTTTAAGACTTCACCAACGCACCAGCAATGGAATATTTGCAGTTCGAAATTGTGTTTAGACGTTGTAGGGGAAATGTTATCAGAGTAAGGATATTGAAGTGTTTGCGAAACATACTAAGCTGTCTACAGAATTAGGAGTCTCGAGTTTCTTCCTTGAGAGATGAATAGAAGGTTTTTATCAAGATTTTGAAAGTCGCTTTAAAATATTGTTGGAAATACTAGTCTCAACGGCCTGGGCGCGACATATATGTTTGAGATTTGAATATCTATAAATCTTCTTTATATATGTATAAAAATTACGTGTCACTTTGTTTGTCCGCGATGGACCCCTAAATTACTGAATCGATTTGAAATTAGATTTGCACACCGTGTGCAATTTGATCCAACTTGAAAGATAGGATAGCTTACATCTCAATTTATAGTCGCAATATTATTTTATTGCACTGGACTGATGCAGATACGTCTGAGTCATAAAGTCCACGCAAACGAAGTCGCGGGCATCAGCTAGTAAATTATTTCTTACAGCGTTTTGTTAAAAAAATCCATTTATGTATTATAAATACGAAATTTTATATGGATGTTTGTTCCGTTTCCACGCCAGAACGGGTTGGTATGATAATCAGTTCAAGCCAAGTGATGTTAGATGCCTTTAGGTAGCCTGATAAATCTGACACCAGTATTGTCTACTTAGACACACGAAAAACAAATAAGAATGACTATTTTATTTGCTAGGCAAATAAAAAAAACTGACTGTCAACAACGTCATCTAGTGATAAGTACTGGAATTAACGATTCTTTATATCCATAGCGACGACTACCGTGGCGTAGTGGTCACAATGCTAGTCCGCCACCCAGAGGTGCTGGGTTCGATCCCCGGTCAGGGCAAGTTGGAAAACGGCCTTTTTCAAATTGTCCTGGGTCTTGGATGTTTATCTATATATGTATTTGTTATAAAAAATTGTATCGTTGAGTTGGTATCCCATAACACAAGTCTCGAACTTACTTTGGGGCTGGCTCAATCAGTGTAATTGGTCCCTATATATTTATTTATGTATTTATTTATAGCGTCATCTATTTACATAAGTAATAACGTTAACCTCCCATAACTTTTAAATGGCTTAACCGATTTTCATCAAACATAGCTAACAATCACCACAGGGAACTCAGTTTTTCCAAGTGCATGTCGGGCCACGCGCAGTGTAAGGTTCCGTAGTTGCAAATTTTCACTTTGAGTACATGCCACTAAAAACATCAAAAAATTTATTTTCTATTGAATTTGTATGAAATTTCCTTTTCCGAGTTTATTTTATAAGTTGGTCGCCTATAACTTTTTTATTTGTAAACCCTACTTAGTTCTGATAAACTGTTTTCTTTTAAACTTTGTTATATATAACCATTGAGTGTAACAAAAATTAGCAAACCAAATATTTCAGAAACGGATCCATAATCTAAAAATGGTATTCCCAAGTTTACAATATTTTTGAAAGACCTATTCAACGATACCCCGCATGATGGGTTAGGCAAAAAAATAAAAAAATGACTCTCACTTGTATGGGAGCTACCGTAAAAAATGTTTTAAGATTTTATTTTACCACTTTTTACCATATATAATATATATACCCATTGCAAATCACAGCTTTCCAGGTAAAACCGCAGACGGACAGACAGACAAACATGGCGACACTATAAGGTTTCCTCGTTTACTCCTGAACTCTAAAAACCGCATTGAAATCAGTCCATCCGTTTGAACGCTACGATGCCACAGACAGACAGGTATACAGACAGACAGACAGACAGATAGACGTTAGCGTCAAACTTATAAAACCCCTTTATTATGTTGAGGGTTAAAAATAGCTTACTTTGTATTAACACATAGGATATTTTTTATCCCAAAATATTTTGAGTTCCTATGGGTTTGACAAGAGGACCAAGAAGACCGAGGCATAGCTACATGAAGCAGAAGAAGGTGAACGTCGTGTCGTACTGCGAAGTAAAACAGCTGGCGGACGAGAGAGAAAAGTAGAAACAAAATTCATACTCCACCGACAAGAGCATACATACATACTATCACGTCTTTATCCCTAATGGGCAGACAGAGCATTTTGGGTCTTGCGGTTCTATGCAAAGCCCAAGGTCGCAAGACCCAAAAGCCACTTTTAGCGTTATGGTGGGCGAGAAGATGGAAAAGCAATCAATACAGTGATGGGTTGCTAGCCGCATCGCCTGTTAACATGATTCGCATTTTTGCTTATTCCCTCGATCGGCTTTTACGATCTGCGCGGGAAGAGAAGCAGCTGGTACATTCTAAGTTTTTTTATTTCTCCCAGACCAGCATGGGAGCATAGCTCTTAAATAATATAGATAGAGTTTAACAAATAACTTTTGATCACCACTAAGGTTCATCATCATCATCATCAGGTCTTTTTGTCTCCACTGAAGGAGCACGACCCTCTCTGTACTACTAGAGCCATACTTGGCCAGAGCAGCCAGAGGACTTGGCCTACACTCTCCACTCTGGCCAGACGGGTTGGAGAGGTCTCATTGATGTTTATAAGCTTTGATTAGCTTGTATTCCCTAAGTCGCTTTCTACGACATCCACGGGAGGACTTGGAGTGGTATTTTACTCTGCCGGAAACCACACACCTAAGGTTATTTGCAAATAATGAATGGCGGATATTTCCCGTTGCTATAATAAAACAGAATGGTATATAATAAATGAAATGCTTCTTTAACGTTTTCATAATTACCTTATAGAGGATGACTTTTTACCCACCAAATTTTTGAAGCAAGTTCAGTCCAATTTACTGAACCACTTTCCACAAAAAAGTTATTAAAAATCGACAAAAAAATTTCGTCCGCCCATACAAAATTGGTTTGGCCGAGCGCTGATATGTATGGGAAGCCGAATTTTTATTTTCAGTTTTCGTTAATTGTTTTTATAGAAAGTAGTTCTGTATCATGGTCAGACCATGCTCTAAAATTTGGCTGGTGGTTAAAAAGTCATGTTTTATACTTATAAGTATACATACATACATACTATCACGTCTTTATCCCTAATGGGGCAGACAGAGCATTTTGGGTCTTGCGGTTCTATGCAGAGCCCAGGGCCGCAAGAGCCAAAAGCCACTTTTAGCGTCATGGTGGGCGAGAAGATGGAAAAGCAATCAATACAGTGATGGGTTGCTAGCCGCATCGCCTGTTAACATGATTTGCAATTTTGCCCATTCCCTCGATCGGCTTTTACGATCTGCGTGGGAAGAGAAGCAGCTGGTACATTCTAAGTTTTTTTTTATTTCTCCCAGACCAGCATGGAAGACTTATAAGTATCTAATGAATAAACTTCAAAACGACATTAAATGATGTTCCTGGCATAAAATATTTGAGTCGTTATAAATGGCTTACAAATCCGACATAAAACGCCGACAAGCTACATAAAGTCGTACATGTTTTGAATAACGACTAGTGATGTAAATCATTTAGGTAAAAGTAAATTAATTAGACTTATAAATAACCTGTTAATTTCGTTGACTAATGGAATTTGTTAACTAAGTGATCTAACAGGTTATTTATAAGTTTTAAAATAATGGAACAATATTCATGTTATTAAGTATTTTAGTCATTATAAATTACTTAGTACTCCATCATAATATGCAAATAGCTACTTACATGCTTTGAATAATGGATAGTGATGTAAACTTTAGATACATTTAAATTATTTATACTTACCTAAATCATGATGAGGCTTTAAAACTATGGGATCACCTGAATATTAATATTAGTTTTCATGTTTATTTCATTAATTTATTCGTCAAAATCTAAATGAAATATACGCTTCTTCAACGTTTTCACGTACCTCGTATGTATCTCATGAATAAACTTCAAAACGACGGTAAATGATGTTCCTGGCATAAAATATTTGAGTCGTTATAAATGGCTTACAAATCCGACATAAAACGCCGACAAGCTACATAAAGTCGTACATGTTTTGAATAACGACTAGTGATGTAAATCATTTAGGTAAAGGTAAATTAATTAGACTTATAAATAACCAGTTAATTTCGTTGACTAATGGAACTCTACTTCAATTTGTTAACTAAGTGATCTAACAGGTTATTTATAAGTTTTAAAATAATGGAATAATATTCATGTTATAAAGTATTTTAGTCGTTATAAATTACTTTTTACTCTAACATAATATGCAAAAAGCTACTTTTATGCTTTTAATAATGACTAGTGATGTAAACTGTAGGTACTTATGAATTAATTTTATCTTATACCTTTAAACAAGCAATTCATGTATATTTATATATTGATAAATTTCTGTGATCTCGAAAACGGCTCTAACGATTTCGCTGAAAATTGGTATATGGGGGTTTCCGGGGGTAAACTAAACAATCGATCTAGATTAGTCTTATGTTTAGGGAAATGCGTGTTTTCGAGTTTTCATGCGTTTTTCTTTTACGCAGAATATAGTCTCTAATTTCGTCGCATTGGCCGCTATCCGTTTTGGCTCAGCAGGTTAAGATGCGGACCGCTAGAAAGAGTGTTACGGGTTCGAATCCCACTCGGTGACTTACTTTTGTTTTTTTTAATGTTCAAGTTTATATATAATTTTTTATTATGTATTGTTTATAGACAAGTTAAAACAAATTAGTTAATGTTTGAGATGTAACCGAGCAAAGCTCGGTCGCCCAGGTAATTCTTATCTAAATCATGAACGTGGCTTTAAAACTATGGAATTACCTATTGATAATGTTAGTTTTCTTGTTTATTTTATTAATTTATTTGTTGAAAATCTAAATAAAATATATGCTTCTTTAAATTTTTCACGTACCACCTCATATGTGTCTCATGAATAAACTTCAAAACGACGCTAAATGATGTTCCTGGCATAAAATATTTGAGTCGTTATAAATGGCTTACAAATCCGACATAAAACGCCGACAAGCTACATAAAGTCGTACATGTTTTGAATAACGACTAGTGATGTAAATCATTTAGGTCAAAGTAAATTAATTAGACTTATAAATAACCTGTTAATTTCGTTGACTAATGGAACTCTACTCCAATTTGTTTTGTGATCTAACAGGTTATTTATAAGTTTTAAAATAATGGAACAATATTCATGTTATAAAGTATTTATAAATTACTTTTTACTCCAACATAATATGCAAAAAGCTACTTATATGCTTTGAATAATGACTAGTGATGTAAACTGTAGGAACTTATGAATTAATTTTTTACTTACCTAAATCATGAACGTGGCTTTAAAACTATGAGATTACCTGAATATTAATGTTAGTTTTCATGTTTATTTTATTAATTTATTCGTCAAAATCTAAATAAAATATACGCTTCTTTAAAGTTTTCACGTACCACCTCATATATGTCTCATGAATAAACTTCAAAACGACGGTAAATGATGTTCCTGGCATAAAATATTTGAGTCGTTATAAATGGCTTACAAATCCGACATAAAACGCCGACAAGCTACATAAAGTCGTACATGTTTTGAATAACGACTAGTGATGTAAATCATTTAGGTAAAGGTAAATTAATTAGACTTATAAATAACCTGTTAATTTCGTTGACTAATGGAACTCTACTCCAATTTGTTTTGTGATCTAACAGGTTATTTATAAGTTTTAAAATAATGGAACAATATTCATGTTATAAAGCATTTATAAATTACTTTTTACTCCAACATAATATGCAAAAAGCTACTTATATGCTTTGAATAATGACTAGTGATGTAAACTGTAGGAACTTATGAATTAATTTTTTACTTACCTAAATCATGAACGTGGCTTTAAAACTATGAGATTACCTGAATATTAATGTTAGTTTTCATGTTTATTTTATTAATTTATTCGTCAAAATCTAAATAAAATATACGCTTCTTTAAAGTTTTCACGTACCACCTCATATGTGTCTCATGAATAAACTTCAAAACGACGCTAAATGATGTTCCTGGCATAAAATATTTGAGTCGTTATAAATGGCTTACAAATCCGACATAAAACGCCGACAAGCTACATAAAGTCGTACATGTTTTGAATAACGACTAGTGATGTAAATCATTTAGGTCAAAGTAAATTAATTAGACTTATAAATAACCTGTTAATTTCGTTGACTAATGGAACTCTACTCCAATTTGTTTTGTGATCTAACAGGTTATTAATAAGTTTTAAAATAATGGAACAATATTCATGTTATAAAGTATTTATAAATTACTTTTTACTCCAACATAATATGCAAAAAGCTACTTATATGCTTTGAATAATGACTAGTGATGTAAACTGTAGGAACTTATGAATTGATTTTATACTTACCTAAATCATGAACGTGGCTTTAAAACTATGGGATTACCTGAATATTAATGTTAGTTTTCATGTATATTTTATTAATTTATTCGTGAAAATCTAAATAATATATACGCTTCTTTAAAGTTTTCTTGTACCACCTCGTATGTGTCTCATGAATATACTTCAAAACGACGCTAAATGATGTTCCTGATATAAAATATTTGAGTCGTTATAAATGGCTTACAAATCCGACATAAAACGCCGACAAGCTACATAAAGTCGTACATGTTTTGAATAACGACTAGTGATGTAAATCATTTAGGTAAAGGTAAATTAATTAGACTTATAAATAACCTGTTAATTTCGTTGACTAATGGAATTTGTTAACCAAGTGATCTAACAGGTAATTTATAAGTTTTAAAATAATGGAACAATATTCATGTTATACAGTATTTTAGTCGTTATAAATTACTTTTTACTCCAACATAATATGCAAAAAGCTACTTACATACTTTGAATAATGACTAGTGATGTAACCTGTAGGAACTTATGAATTAATTTTATACTTACCTAAATCATGAACGTGGCTTTAAAACTATGAGATTACCTGAATATTAATGTTAGTTTTCATGTTTATTTCATTAATTTATTCGTCAAAATCTAAATAAAATATACGATTCTTCAACGTTTTCACGTACCTCGTATGTATCTCATGAATAAACTTCAAAATGACGTTAAATGATGTTGATGGCATAAAATATTTAAGTCGTTATAAATGGCTTACAAATCCGACATAAAATGCCGACAAGCTACATAAAGTCGTACATGTTTTGAATAACGACTAGTGATGTAAATCATTTAGGTAAAGGTTAATTAATTAGACTTATAAATAACCTGTTACTTTCGTAGACTAATGGAACTGTACTTAAATGTATTAACTAAGTGATCTAACAGGTTATTTATGAGTTTTAAAATAATGGAACAATATTCATGTTATAAAGTATTTTAGTCATCATAAATTACTTTTTACTCCAACATTATATGCAAAAAGCTACTTATATGCTTTGAATAATGACTAGTGATGTAAACTGTAGGTACTTATGAATTAATTTTATACTTAACTAAATCATGACGAGGTTTAAAACTATGGGATTACCTGAATATTAATGTTAATTTTCATGTATATTTTATAAATTTATTCGTCACAATCTAAATAAAATATACGCTTCTTCAACGTTTTCACGTACCTCGTATGTATCTCATGAATAAACTTCAAAATGACGTTAAATGATGTTCATGGCATAAAATATTTGAGTCGTTATAAATGGCTTACAAATCCGACATAAAACGCCGACAAGCTACATAAAGTCGTACATGTTTTGAATAACGACTAGTGATGTAAATCATTTAGGTAAGGGTAAATTAATTAGACTTATAAATTACCTGTTAATTTCGTTGACTAATCGAACCGTACTTCAATTTTCTAACTAAGTGATCTAACAGGTTATTTATAAGTTTTAAAATAATGGAACAATATTAATATTCCCTAAGTCGCCTTCTACGACATCCACGGGAGGTCTTGGAGTGGTCCTATTCTACTCTGCCGGAACCACACACTAAGGTTATTTGCAAACGTTGCTATTATAAAACAGAATAGTTAATAATAAATTTAATGCTTCTTTAACGTTTTCATAATAACCTTATATACTTTTAAGTATCTCATGAATAAACTTCAAAATGACATTAAATGATGTTCATGGCATAAAATATTTGAGTCGTTATAAATGGCTTACAAATCCGACATAAAACGCCGACAAGCTACATAAAGTCGTACATGTTTTGAATAACGACTAGTGATGTAAATAATTTAGGTAAAGGTCAATTAATTAGACTTATACATAACCTGTTAATTTCGTTGACTAATGGAACTGTACTTAAATTTATTAACTAAGTGATCTAACAGGCTATTTATAAGTTTTAAAATAATGGAATAATATTCATATTATTAAGTATTTTAGTCGTTATTAATTACTTTTTACTCCAACATAATATGCAAAAAGCTACTTACATGCTTTGAATATTGGATAGTGATGTAAACTTTAGATACATTAAAATTATTTATACTTACCTAAATCATGAACGTGGCTTTAAAACTATGGGATTACCTAAATATTAATGTTAAATTTCATGTATATTTTATAAATTTATTCGTCAAAATCTAAATAAAATATACGCTTCTTCAAAGTTTTCACGTACCTCGTATGTATCACATGAATAAACTTCAAAACGACGGTAAATGATGTTCCTGGCATAAAATATTTGAGTCGTTATAAATGGCTTACAAATCCGACATAAAACGCCGACAAGCTACATAAAGTCGTACATGTTTTGAATAACGACTAGTGATGTAAATCATTTAGGTAAAGGTAAATTAATTAGACTTATAAATAACCAGTTAATTTCGTTGACTAATGGAACTCTACTTCAATTTGTTAACTAAGTGATCTAACAGGTTAATAATAAGGTTTAAAATAATGGAATAATATTCATGTTATAAAGTATTTTAGTCGTTATAAATTACTTTTTACTCCAACATAATATGCAAAAAGCTACTTAAATGCTTTTAATAATGACTAGTGATGTAATCTGTAGGTACTTATGAATTAATTTTATCTTATACCTTTAAACGAGCAATTCTTGTATATTTATAAATTTCTGTGATCTCGAAAACGGCTCTAACGATTTCGCAGACAATTGGTATATGGGGGTTTCCGGGGGTAAACTAAACAATCGATCTAGATTAGTCTTATGTTTGGGAAAACGCGTGTTTTCGAGTTTTCATGCGTTTTTCTTTTACGTAGAATATAGTCGCTAATTTCGTCGCATTGGCCGCTATCCGTTTTGGCTCAGCAGTTTAGGATGCGGACCGCTAGAAAGAGTGTTACGGGTTCGAATCCCACTCTGTGACTTACTTTTGTTTTTTTTTATGTTCAAGTTTATATATCATTTTTTATTATGTATTGTTTATAGACAAGTTAAAAAAAAATGTTAATGTTTGAGATGTAACCGAGCAAAGCTCGGTCGCCCAGGTACTACTTACCTAAATCATGAACGTGGCTTTAAAACTATGGAGTTACCTATTGATAATGTTAGTTTTCTTGTTTATTCTATTAATTTATTTGTTAAAAATTTAAATAAAATATACGCTTCTTTAAAGTTTTCACGTACCACCTCATATGTGTCTCATGAATAAACTTCAAAACGACGGTAAATGATGTTCCTGGTATAAAATATTTGAGTCGTTATAAATGGCTTACAAATCAAACATAACACGCCAAAAAGAATATGTTTTGAATAACGACTAGTAAATCCTTTATTTAAGTAATTTTGCACCGCTATCTTTTCTATCCCTATGGTTGACTGGGAGAGAACGCTTTTAGCGTTAAGTCCGCCAATTGTAAACAATTGTATATTGTGGATCAATAAAGTTTTTAAAAATAAATAAACAATAAGGTAAAAGTAAATTAATAAAGATAATTCTAATTAATTTACCCAACATTATACACTAAAAAATTCTTATGTTTTGATGAAAAAAATATTTTTGGAACGGAGTTCCTTATCGCGCGTTGCGAAAGGAGGCTAGACGGAAAAAATTAAGACCAAAAGTTGTAACGACACTTTTTGCTATAGTTGTAGCCGTACGGCGTGCGCGTGTTTCTCTGTCTATCTCTCTCTCTCCTAATTAATCGAAAGGAACTTCGTTCCATCCGGGTGTCCCTTGACACCTCTCAAGTTTTTTTTGTTTAATTTTTGAAAATTTAATCTGGTAAAATATTCAGCGCGTGTCCCAACCCTAGAAGAGCAAAATCAGGGCACACACGCAGGTTCTCGTAACAACCTTTCTCCGTCGGAGGTCCGTGAATTAATAGAAGGCGGCGTGACGTCACAACCCCCCAAATTGCCTCGTATGATTAAACGTGGGGATGCGCAAGACGAATGCCAAGAACTCCAGACAAATCGCTGTGTGCCTAACATGCTACATAATACGTTGTTTATTATCTCGGAGATTTTTTATTCTGTTTAAATTGGATGTTTGTGTTGGGTTGTAGGTGAGGATGGGTTGAGTTTATGCGATACTTTGAAAAATATAGGGTTTTTTTCTTGCTTCTGTATAGGTAAGACCGCGGGGATTTCAGACACCACGCAACAGCGATGTCTTTAGTTATAAACAACGCATTTGCAATATCGGTTTTTTGTTTTAAATATGGTTGTGGTCTAAAACTTTTTTGGCTCATTTGGTGGATTAATAAGTATGGTAAATTTATTTTTTGTTTTCTCTGATTATCAAATAATGACGAAAGTATAGCAAATTTAAATTTCGCGTGACATCACGATCAGCTACGATTTTTAACGGTGACGTAAATCACCCCAACTCCGAAATTTCGAAGCGCTGTATCTTTTTGAAGTTTTTGTGAAGTTTTACTATTTTGGTAAACGAAAAAATATGGGTCCTTAATTTTTGGATAATCGAGTTGACGGACTAATAAAATAATGTAGGTATATTTTTTACACAATTTTGAACACTTTGAAACACAATAATAGGGAGTTGTTGTGTTTCAAACTTACACTTAAACGTCGCGTTTGTATGATGAACTAATTGATGGGCTAAATCTTTAACAATATTATTTTAATTCTCAAACCGTCTGGTTTTACTAGGCAAAGAAACTCCTTCAATTTTTTTATAAGGTAAGGTACTCGTAACTTTGTCAATTTTCCCCAAGAAAGTGTAACTTGAGTCAACAATGAATCGATTTGCAAAGTTTCTCTGAATATTAAAAGTAATACAACTTTTGCTGTTACAGCTCAGCAAAATCTGTAGACCCTTTAACAAAATATGTATATATATATACGCCTGTATCATCAAATCTTTGAGGTAAGCCCAAGGTAAGCTTTAAGTACTTTTTTAATCGGACCCAAATGCCTTACAATCGGTAAAAAGTTTTACTTGATGTAATTTTACAGAAATATATACCTATGTTGAATCCACTTTATTGGGTGTTTCATTTTTGTTGCTGTCCGTACGAAAAACCTTAGGTGACGAATTTACTATAAAAATTAACGAATTAAGATAACCCAGTTTTACAAACCATAGAAGTATTATTTTGTATGTTTAAACCCTCACAAAAAAGGGGTGTTATAAAGTTGACTGACGATTGACGGTCGTCGACACATGACTATATGTACGTAAGTACATTATATATGATTACCATAATATCACAGAATTAATAATAGTATTACATACAGAACGGAAACTCGCACCGTCCCCCGCAATCTTGTGCCCGCGCAACCCTTCCCCCGTTATTGTGAGGTGTAAGCGGCAGTAAAACAGGGTTATTGGTAGTCGCACGTTGACGTTACGCGAGTCACTTAGGATTATTGAATTATAATGTTCAGAAACTGCCCACATTATCATTGTTTATCCACGGAAAATAATAAATAACGAAAATTTTATAGATTTCCAAGTGATGAAAACAGCTAAGCAAAGCAACAAATTCTGTGGTGGCGACCCTGATTGTTTAACTCACACATTTGACGTGTGCACGGACGGATTGTTTCGTCTGTAGTAGTACTAGGTATATATGCTGCTCCGTCTGTATGAAGTGCCATACCTGTGATAATATGTAAATCTTTGCTAAAAACCCAGTTATTGCTTTAAATACGAGCATCCCTCGACTACGAAACGCAATATCTTCTTCTACAAGGATATTTGTAAATCCTCTGACGCCATCTTCTATAAACATATCGAATTCGTCCTGAAATACTTTCCACCCTTTCAGAATCAAGACTGAGTGTCCTTTGTGAGTGAGTTTTGATTTTACCTGCAGCTTTGTTACTTTATCTTCACTTGTTTTTAATTTTGAACATACATTTATATTGATTTACTTCTTCTCTGCCAATAGGCATGACGACTGGAAAAATAGTACAGGCCCACCGGTTAAACTATTAAAAAAAAATTTTTTTGAGGAAAAAAATACTGCACACATTAATTTCGCATGACGTCACGGCTATAGGTACGCTTTTTACTTAGCGTTGACGTCGCAAGCTCCCACTCCGAAACATTGTAATTTTTTTTTATTTAGCTGAAAAATATGTATAAATTATTTTTGAATAATCAAAAAGGCGGACTGACACAATCACACTTTTCTGACCCTGTTATTAACCCTATTTTTCAACAACTGTTTTCATAAAAAAAACATGTTTTATTAATAATTTTATTACAATTGAAGGCGGCTCTCAGTGCAGTAAGCAGCGATACCGTCGAGTTGTCACTTCAAACAGTCGTCTTAATAATTATTGAGTAAGAATATTAGTAAATCCCCTGGCGCCATCTTTTATAAACATATCGAATGCATCTTGAAATAACTTTCCACCCTTTGAGAATCAACTAAGTCAAAGATAATACAATTCAACAAAGTCAAAGATAATACAATTATTGACGTAACAGATACCAAACGCCATAGAAACTATTAAGCCGTAAGTAAGCTAAACTGGAGTTGTAGGGTAGCCTAACAGAGATGGCAGCACACACGACTAGCAAAAAAGTGACAAAGATAGAGTTGAATATGTTTTTAAAACTATTTATTGCATTTCATTTATGTCATACTAGCCGAAGCCCGCGACTTCGTTCGCGTGGACTTTACGTCTTTGGAAAATGCTCATCAGGCTGAACAACTTTTACTAAGGCGACATTTTTATATCTCTTATAGTTTAGCTGGACCATTATGGTTCTGCATCAGGCGTTCTATTTTCCAAAATCATTTATACCCTATATGTTGCCCAGGCTTAATAGCTATATAACAAAAAAAGTTTCATTCGAATCCGTCCAGCATTTCCGGAGATTAGCGTGTACAAACAGACAAACAGACAAACAGACATACAGACATACAGACAAACAGACAAACAGACAAACAGACAAACAGACAAACAGACAAACCGACAAACAGACAGACATTTTTTTTTTAATTTTTACTCTATTACTATGCCTCCATCGCCCCCAATATGTTTTTGGAAATATATTTAATGTACAGACACAATTTTTTTACTGTTTCTTTATATGTATAGATAGATTTCATTGATTATAGTACTAACTTGTATAAATAATAGTAATAAAAGATTTTAATGTTTCAATTATAGCCTATAACGCCATCTAATGACAAAGAAGAGAAATAATTATGTTTATAAAGCGATAAGTAGGCATGACACTGTTTTATCTCACCTGCAGTTTTGTTTCTTTGTCTTGTTTAGTAGTTTGTACATCTATCACGTATACCACCTTTACGGCGTAGTTGCGCAGTCATCCTGACGAATGTTTAGTACCCTATGGTCATTGAAATTTGCTGAGTAATGGAATGGAACCTTTTCTGAACTGCATACGTCATTCAACATGTAAACAAATGGAAGCACACAAAATTTGACCACACAAAATATGTAGCTCTATTATGTAGTTTAGAAAAATTCATTTAATAAAACGTGTATGCAAATTTAAAAACCCTTTCCATATTTGTGGACAGTCGACAGAGAGCGTTTTGAGTCGCAATTTTGTAGATATGTATCAGAGAAAACAACAATACGTCGTTGATTTTCAAAATATTAATTTTAAATCAATCTTTATTACAACTTCAATCAATTAACAACTAAATTAAAAACTAAATTAAAATCTAAATTAAACTAAACAAATAATAATAATAAAAAAGGAAAAACCTTACAAAAACAAAGGCTGGCAGCATTGCCACGTTGGATGGCAATGCTTATCATTGGGCGAAATAATTGCCAGCCCTTTGGTCACCCGACACCTCGACTAACATTAAAAAAAAAAAAAACAATCTGACAAACATTTACAGATCACAAGAATTTGTATAAACTGTCAATTTTATGACAATTTAAGTTTGTTGGCGTTAACTATGTACTTGGTGTCCCAAACATAATGGCATCCCTTGAGGGATTTCAGGATTATTTTTTTGCATGATTAAAAGACAATGCGATACAAAATGTCAATGACGTAAAGGGACATGACTGTAATAAAGGTATGCTTAAAACTAAACTTGAATACAAGAAGTATTTAAGTTTAGTTATGTAGGAAATGTTAAAGAGAAACGACGACTAGATGCTCAAGTTTCTATTATTATAACAATATTAATATAGTATATAACGTTTACTTTGTTAAAAATATGCCCTTGCACCGGCAAGGGCATATTTTATATTGACCGCAATAGCTATATCTCTTGATCTGTCCTATAAATCTATTATGGAAAAGGAATATTTGGGAAAAGTTGTATGAAAGCTTGAAGCTGATGCCTCCAATCGGATTTTTAAGTAGACAATGAGTTGAAGATACTGTTTTGCCTGTAGGAGATATAATAGTAAAAGATACAATAGTGTTTGCTAAGTATTATCTAATTCCTGAAGTATTTAATCCAGAAACATATGCTATTGCTTCGTTGTTGTGTTTTTTAGTTTCTTAGTTTCGCATAGATAGGCCACAACTTAAAAACCCAAAGCGAGTTTTAGTATGAAGTTGGTCTAAAATATGAATTATATCAATAAGCGATGCGGCTAGCAACTCATCACTATTTTAATTAACTTTTTTAACTTACACCCATCATTATTTCGTTTCAACCTATATACAGCTATGATTATTAGGTATATACCTATAAATAATATATAAATTATTTTAAATATCTTTTTGGTAAAGCGAAGCGGACTGACCCCAAAACTAATACAATTGGACCTACTTGAAATTCAACAATCGTCTGGGTTTTCTTTGTAGGAGGTACCTACATGGACATATGTGGAAATTTCCAGATGTATAAAATCAAGATGTGACACATAATAACCGGCCAAGTGCGAGTTGGAATCATCCATAAAGGGTTTCTTGTGTTGTATGGGAGCCCCACTTAGGTAAATATGTATTTTATTCTGCTTTTAGTATCTACGGTTATAGCGGCAACAGAAATACATCATCTGTAAAAAAATCAGCTGTCTAGCTATCACGGTTCATGAGATACAGCTTAGTGATAGACATACAGACGTGGATGGACGGAGAAGTCTTAGTAATAGGGTCCCGTGTTTACTCTTTTGGGTACGGAACCTTAAAATATACATGTTCAAAATTTTACTTACTGGCGCTTTACGACAGAAGGACAGACGGATTGACAGACAGACTGACAGCGAAGTCTTAGTAATAGGGTCCCGTTTTTACCCTACGGAACCTAAAAAATATATATGTTCAAAATACGCTATTTTCCAACAAGTCAAATCAGATACTTTTTTCTAAACGTCAAAACAAACAGTTTCTATGGGATTTTGTATGAAATACAGGCAGATGACGTCATAGATTTTTGGAGTCAAATAGCGCTCTTATTATTAGTTTTCTTGCAATTATTAACTTAAAATCATGTTTAAATGGATATGTTCAAAGACCAGTGACATTATTTTGCGACGTTTTATTTTGTGATCTGTACAAAATAATTTATTTTTTGCCTAGGAAAATACCCATACATTAATAAATGTCCACATTCGCACTTACTATTGTGTCTGGAATTGGCGGTAAAGGAACGGTAGTGCTTTGTTGTGCAAAATCTCAATCAAACTAAAATACTACCACTTATACTACTCTAATGCAACCTACATTGCATAGTGTGCAGCCTTCCTTGCATTCGGCGCAAGTTTAGGAGTAAAACTTCCGTCTATTGCCGCAACTTTGTGCTAACCCAAGTTTGGGTGCAGGTGCTGCCAGATTGTTTATGCTGATTTTTGTGGAAACGTAATGCAGTAGGTATTTGAATGAAAATATATCAAAACGAGTTTTACCCACGGGCTCTGGGGTTCTGTTACGATAGTCATCCAATAGTGAGAACTATTTTTACATCAAACCAAATTAGACTTCATCATTGCTTGACACTTCTTATCGTGTGTTAGTGACTAATACTAGTGTCAGAGTTTTTAAACCGCCTTAAAGGCCTCTGACTGAATGTTAAAGACCGGGACCGACGGCTTAACGTGCCCTCCAAAGCACGGATACAATACAATACAATACAAATTAACTTTATTGCACCATGATAAACATAAAAAATTAAAACAACAACAAGAAACTACATATAGGCACAAACTAAAATACAAGTAAAATATAGGCACAAAGGCGGACTTATCGCTAAGTATAAATGCAATCTCTTCCAGCCAACCTTTGGGTGGAGGAAAAATAATAATTTGAAATTAGGTGGGCGCAGTAATTATACCTATAGTTATCATTATCACGGATCATCTTACTTATCAGACAATCAGGTGATCAGCCTACAATGTCCTTACCAAACTAAGACAGCAACACAAAGTCGTTTGCCCCCGCCGGGAATCGAACCCGTGATCTTCGGGTACCACTACACCACGGAGACAGTTACTTGCTGACACTGAATCATGGATACGCAGTAACGTCCGTCTTACGCACCTCTTTTGGAGTAACCCCCTTATTACCGACGGAAACCAGTACGGTATTATCTTCTAGTTCCTTGCTCAGCTGGTAGCAAGGTGGACTGCAGGTCGTGCACATAAAACACTTTCCTTGACTTCTGTATTCCAGGAGACTCACGATGACACATACATACATAATATCACGCCTGTTTCCCGCAGGGGTAGGCAGAGACTATGGACCTCCACTTGCTACGATCCTGACAAACCTCTTTTGCTTCATCTAAACTCATCAATCTCTTCATACATGCCCTTCGGTTACGGGTACTTTTTACCTCTCCTTTTTAGAACGTCTGCAATTTGGTCGCAGAATGTTCGCCGAGGCCGACCTTTTCCTACTTCCCTTCACATTTGTCATATAAATATGATGACACTGAAGTACAATAAGTAAATTTCACCAAATTTACATTAGAAAACACTTAATTTTATGATGATAAGTTAAGCTTAGATAAATTAGTTTGAATATGAGCCAAATTGGTTAAGGTTACTGAAATTCAAGCTAGCAGCATTAAGGGTATATCATTAGTCAAGTTACAGTCAGAAAACAAATTGAAATAATCAGATCAAACAACCATTTAGAAATTTGTCACGTTAGAAATGTGTTGAAACTTTTGTTAGGTATTGTGAGTTGTAATCGCCATTTTCAATTTAGGGATCCATTTGCAAATTTTTGTTAGAATTTAACAGGCCTTACAGCGTTATACAGAAATATACCTTTGCAACATGTTTTAAAAAGATTAAAAAAATATTTATTGCTCTCCATTCAATCTCACATGTAAATGAGTTCAGATATTAAGCAAGTGCACATAACACATTTTGTGTTATGTTACCAACTGGATTAAGGGAGACTGGAGATTGAAGTAGGCGGTGCCTATGTTACAGTTCTCCAGTTGTACTTAGAGTAAAGCTAAAAAACAGTTTTCTCTCTCCTTATACAAGCATAGAAGTATACAGCATTGCGCTTTATCTAAATGCCTAATTCAAACTCCGAACAAATGTTTGCTTATTTCGATTCTATGGCTTATCTAGAGAAGCTGTACCTACGGAGGGTTTTCTACTGCCACCATTAATGGGCATCCTTTCCAATAAATTAGGCAGATAAAGAACATATTGCGAATGAATATCCTTCCTCTGGTACGTAGGATCTCTGCGGAATGGTTTATTGAAGAGAATCTGACGTAATTCGCCAAGAGATAGGGTCACCTCGAAATTTTAAGATTGAAGAAAGAAAAAAAAATTGTTTAGTGGATGCAAAATTTAACATTAGCAGTTAAATTTGTTAAACTAACTTCCATTTCAGCTGCACAACATCCACTGCTGGACATAGACCTCTCTCAAAGATTTCCAAAATGACCGATCTAGAGCGGCTTGCTGTAAACTAGTCTTACTCACACCAAAATGAGACCACTCACTTCATACATCACGCCACTGATCTTCCGTAGTACCTAGAGATAGAGAAAAAAAGCAGAAGAAATTTGGTTAAAACTTGTTTTATTTAAAGACTTATTACGAGACATATTCAGTAACTAGAAATTACAAATAGACAGACATTGTTATTTTACTTAACGCAAATACTTTTTCAAATACCCTGTAGGGCTCGGATGCGCCCGCTCAAAACGCACTAGGGTTTGTAGTAAGAGTTTCATCTGCAAAATCCTGTGTACTTCCTGGCCAATAGGCATTTGTAATCTCGCTTTAGTAACTGACTAATAATTAAGCCCTACTTAGTCAGTACAAGTTTGTTGCCTGTTGCATACCATTTTATAGAAGCAATATATGATTTGCATCTATGGCTTATGGCTTTATTGATTTAATAAAAGTACCTGGGCGACCGAGCTTTGCTCGGTTACATCTCAAACATTAACTAATTTTTTTTAAACTTGTCTAAAACCAATGCAAAATAAAAAATTATATATAAACTTAAACATAAAAAAAAAGTAAGTCACCGAGTGGGATTCGAACTCGTAACACTCTAGCGGTCGGTATCCTTAACCGCTGAGCTAAAAACAAGGCGGTCGGCGCGACGAAATTAGCGACCATATCCTGCGTGGAAAGAAAAACGCATGAAAACTCGAAAACACGCGTTTACCCAAACATAAAACTAATCTAGATCGATTGTTTACCCCCGAAAACCCCCATATACAAATTTTGAGCGAATTCGTTAGAGCCGTTTTCGAGATCACAGAAATTTATAAATATATATATAAATAAATAAATAAATAAATATACAAGAATTGCTCATTTAAAGGTATAAGATTGTAGTGTTGCATACAAATAAAAGCAATCGCATTAAGCGTGTAATATGAATACACCTCTTAGTTCTTATGCAGGTTTGAAAAAAAAGACAAAACGTAGAAGCTTTTCCTCCCGCGTGGGTCGTGAAAGCCGATCTAGAAATTGGGCAAAAATATGCGGCAAGCAACGTATCGTGTCACTATTCTATTGGAACGAAGTTCCTTATCGCGCGTTGCGAATGGAGGCTAGACCGAAAAAATTAAGACCAAAAGTTGTAACGACACTTTTTGCTATAGTTGTAAGCCGTGCGGCATGCGCGTGTTTCTCTGTCTGTCTCTCTCTCTCTCTCATAGAAAGCAAGCCAGTTATTTTCGTTTCGTCTTTCTATTTCGCATTGAACAGTGTGGTGTCGCGACGATTATTTTTGTTGAGTGTATACAGGTTTTTTGTACATAATAAATAATAAAATATTATTTTAAATTAAAAAAAATAGATATATCACAATTCCTTCACTAATTAATCTAAAGAAAAGGAACTTCGTTCCATCCGGGTATCCCTTGACACCTCTCAAGTTTTTTTGATTCTTTTTCTCCACTTTGACGCGCAACGTGGCCTTGCCTTTTCTTTACCTCGCTAGGGTTATAGACGTGATTTCATGAAAAATATGAGGACAAATGACTCGATAAAGATGTAGGCTACTGCTGGCGTCATCTCGTATACTTATTGTGAACTATTACATCGCTTAATTTATTGTTGTTGGTGCCTCCGTGGTGTAGTGGTTAGAGCGTTCGGCTCATACCCGGAGGTCGCGTGGTCGATTCCCGGCGGAGGCAACGACTTTGTGTTGTTGTCCTAGTTTGATTAGGACATTGTAGGCTGATCACCTGATTGTCTGATAAGTAAGATGATCCGTGCTTCGAGGCACGTTAAGCCGTCGGTCCCGGTACGTACGATAAGAAGAAGAAGAAAAAGATTGTTGTTGGTGGTTGCAATTCTTTGCAGTGGCGTAGAGATCACCACACATGCTAATTTTACTCAGCAATCTTGAAAATCCTTGGAGGAGGCCTATGTCCATCAGTGGACTTCTAGTGGATGATGACGTTAACCAATCTTCTTCTTATCTAGTGTGTTAGTGACTAACACTAGTGTCAAAGTTTTTAAACCGCCTTTAAGGCCTCTGACATGGTTTTAGGTAACGACCAATGTCAAAGACAGTGACCGGGACCGACGGCTTAACGTGCCGTCCGAAGCACGGATCATCTTACTTTTCAGACAATCAGGTGACCAGCCTACAATGTCCTAACCAAACTAGGACAACAAAACAAAGTCGTTGCCCTCGCCGGGAATCGAACCCGCGACCTCCGTATGAGCCGAACGCTCTAACCACTACACCACGGAGGCAGTTACGTTAACCAATGATTATCAAAGATATGAAGCATCCCCTTTTATTCTTATATCGGTAAAAATCTTTTAACAACCCTACTAGAACGCTTTGCGGGACATATAATGAAAATTTTTATTTTCACTCATCTCTTCCCATATAGAGATTTATCAGCGATTCCTTTAGAAAAGCCAGCGATTCGGATGTGTACTTAGGACCTTAATTTTTCGAGTCTTTTCAGCTCCGGTAGTTACTTTGAATGTTATTTTTATGAATATGCTGACCGTCATTACGATAAAAACCGATGTGTAATTTTGTTGAGATTTGCCTTTTATAATAGGTTTTGATTTATTCTTATACTGTTTTTTTTATAAAAAGCAGCAACTTTGTTACTAGGTTTAAGTCAATACATACCTACTTGAGCTGAAGTTTTGAAAAGTCGTAAACAAGCTTTATCATAAAATATGCTAATTGGACAGTTTGTAAATTGTGTAACGAACAACTTACTTTTTTTAAATTTCTTTATTGTTATTTCAGTAGTACCTACAGAGAAGTAGTTCATTTTAACAGGCTAGTCTCCACTTCAAGTATCCGTCGACATTTACATCTTCAATACTCATAAACTTAAGTACCTACTCGTAATTATGTGCCTAAAAATCTAATAAAATTATTTCATCATTGTAAGTCTCATTCATTTCATACTTAAACCATTAACCGACCAAAATCAAGTTGAAATTTTCAGATGAGACAATGGCATATTACTAGATGTCAACTTGATTTGGTCGAGTGATGGTTTTAAACCTAGTAACAAAGTTAGTCTGCGTTTTACAATAAGACGAATATAGACATAATTTTGTATCACTTATATGAGAAAATAAAATACAAGACATCAATATATTTTTTATCACACTAAATAACAAAATAAAACAATAAAGTTCAGTAATTTTTTTTTGTAAGTAAATAAATAAATAAATATATAGGGACAAACCACACTGATTGAACTAGCCCCAAAGTAAGTTCGAGACTTGTGTTATGGGATACTAACTCAACGATACTATATTTTATAATAAATACATTATAATATATAAACCTACAATACCACTGACTGACTGACTGACTGACTCATTGACATAGTTGTTTGCCCTGTTGCGGGGTTGGTGGGGTTTAGGTTGATGTGCGGTTGAATAGAGGGTGCTAAATGGAGTACCAGAAAAATCTGACATTTGCGGATCTGCTGAAACCTGATGTGGAAGGGGTACGGCCTGCGAAAACGGTTAGGGTTAGGGGTGTGATTTTTTTTCCAAAATGTAGGGGGTTGTAAGCAATTTGACGAGCGTCATTAGTTTTTTTATTTTTTCCAAATTTCAAGATGGCCGCCATACAACGACAATTGTCCTCCATACAAACTTACCCATTTTCTGAACTGGAAACATATCTTAGCCTACCTCAACAGCCCCACGATGAACCGCGGGCTGCTTGCAGCCCGCGCAGCGCCCGAAAAGCTAGTTATAATATATAAACCTACATTACCACTGACTGACTGACTGATTGACATAGTTGTTTGCCCTGTTGCGGGTTTGGTGGGGTTTCGGTTGATGTGCGGTCGTATAGAGGGTGCTCCAGTGAGTACCAGAAAAATCTGACATTTGAAGATCTGCAGAAACCTGATGTGGAAGGGGTACGGCCTGCGAAAACGGTTGGGGTTAGGGGCGTGATTTTTTTTCCAAAATGTAGGGGGTTGTAAGCAATTTGACGAGAGTCATTTGTTTTTTATTTTTTTCAAAATCCAAGATGGCCGCCATACATGCACAATTTTTCTCTATACAAATTTCATACAAACGGCCACTCCAAGTAACTAGGCGCAGCCAGAGGCCAAAAGCAAAGGCCACCCCCGCGAGGCCGCAGGCCGAGCTGCGGGCGAGGGCGAAGCCCGAGCCACTCCCCCCTTCCTCTTGGATCCCCCCCCTAAGTAATTTTCACGAGGCCGGAGGCCGAGTGATGCGAGCCCGCAGGGCGAGCTACGGGCGAGGGCGAAGCCCGAGCCACTCTCACAGCCCCCCCCCCTTCCCCCTCCCTCCCCCGGAAGTAATTTTCACGAGGCCGGAGGCCGAGTGACGCGAGCCCGAAGGGCGAGCTGTGGGCGAGGGCGAAGCCCGAGCCACTTCCCCAAGCGCAGTCAAATTTTTTTAATTTTTGAAAATCCAAGATGGCCGCCAAAAGTCAACTGCTTGCGATTTGGCTGAAAATCGATATCTATATGTAGTTTGAGCCCAAAAATCCAAATTTAATATTTTTTTTGGAATCCAAGATGGCGTCTGGATTTCAGAAAATTTAACTTATTTCGTTCATAACGTCTTACTGGGACTTCGTAGGGTTCTGAAATTATGTACATGGGGGTAAAGCACCCCGCGGAACTCTGAACTGGAATCAGATTTTCGATCCAAGATGGCCGCCCCCACACATATTTTGATGTTTCCTTTACTGACTGCAGTTTTTACCCATTTTCTCAACTGGACATGTTATTTAGCCCACCTCAACAGCCGCACGAAAAACCGCGGGCTGCTTGCAGCCCGCGCAGCGCCCGAAAAGCTAGTTATAATATATAAACCTACATTACCACTGACTCACTGACAGAGTTGTTTACCCTGTTGCCGGGTTGGTGGGGTTTAGGTTGATATGCGGTCGTATAGTGGGTGCTCCAGTGAGTACCAGAAAAATCTGACATTTGAAGATCTGCAGAAACCTGATGTGGAAGGGGTACGGCCTGCGAAAACGGTTGGGGTTAGGGGCGTGATTTTTTTTCCAAAATGTAGGGGGTTGTAAGCAATTTGACGAGAGTCATTTGTTTTTTTATTTTTTTCAAAATCCAAGATGGCCGCCATACATGCACAATTTTTCTCTATACAAATTTCATACAAACGGCCACTCCAAGTAACTAGGCGCAGCCAGAGGCCAAAAGCAAAGGCCACCCCCGCGAGGCCGCAGGCCGAGCTGCGGGCGAGGGCGAAGCCCGAGCCACTCCCCCCTCCCTCTTGGATCCCCCCCCTAAGTAATTTTTACGAGGCCGGAGGCCGAGTGATGCGAGCCCGCAGGGCGAGCTGCGGGCGAG
This sequence comes from Acrobasis consociella, assembly GCA_963555685.1. Lineage (NCBI taxonomy): Eukaryota > Metazoa > Arthropoda > Insecta > Lepidoptera > Pyralidae > Acrobasis > Acrobasis consociella. The sequence continues at coordinate 4,157,238 of OY743107.1, forward strand.
GGCGAAGCCCGAGCCACTCTCACAGCCCCCCCCTTCCCCCTCCCTCCCCCGGAAGTAATTTTCACGAGGCCGGAGGCCGAGTGACGCGAGCCCGAAGGGCGAGCTGTGGGCGAGGGCGAAGCCCGAGGCACTTCCCCAAGCGCAGTCAAATATTTTAAATTTTTGAAAATCCAAGATGGCCGCTAAAAGTCAACTGCTTGCGATATGGCTGAAAATCGATATCTATATGTAGTTTGAGCCCAAAAATCCAAATTTAATATTTTTTTTGGAATCCAAGATGGCGTCTGGATTTCAGAAAATTTAACTTATTTCGTTCATAACGTCTTACTGGGACTTTGTAGGGGTCTGCAAATTTGTACATGGGGGTACAGCACCCCGTGAAACTCGGAACTGGAATCAGATTTTGGATCCAAGATGGCCGCCCCCACACATATTATGATGTTTCCTTTACTGACTTCAGTTTTTACCCATTTTCTCAACTGGACATGTTATTAAGGCAACCTCAACAGCCGCACGAAAAACCGCGGGCTGCTTGCAGCCCGCGCAGCGCCCGAAAAGCTAGTTATTATAATATATAAACCTACATTACCACTCACTGACTCACTGACATAGTTGTTTGCCCTGTTGCGGGGTTGGTGGGGTTTGATTTGATGTGTGGTTGCATAGAGGGTGCTCCAGTGAGTACCAGAAAAATCTGACATTTGAGGATTTGCAGAAACCTGATGTGGAAGGGGTACGGCCTGCAAAGACAGTTGGGGTTGGGGGCGTGATTTTTTTTTCAAAATGTAGGGGATTGCAAGCAATTTGACGACCGTCATTTGTTTTTTTATTTTTTCCAAAATTCAAGGTGGCCGCCATACAAGGACAATTCCCCTCCATACAAATTTCATACAAACGGCCCCCCAAGTAAAGTTCGCAAGTTGGCGAAGCCTGAGGCCGAAGGCCGAAGGCGAAGCGCCCCCAAGGCGAGGGCGAAGCCCGAGCTCTCTCCCCCCCCCCCCTTTGACACCCCCCCCCCCCCCCCCCCCACACAAGTAATTTTCACGAGGCCGCAGGCCGAGTAATGCGAGCCCGAAGGGCGAGCTGCGGGCGAGGGCGAAGCCCGAGCCACTATCACAAAGCGCAGCGTTTCTTTTTTTTTTGGATATCCAAGATGGCCGCCGAAAGTCAACTCCTTGCGATTTGGCTGAAAATCGATATCTATATGTATTCTGAGCCGAAAAACTCAAATTTGTAATATTTTTTGGAATCCAAGATGGCGTCTGGATTTTAGACAATTTAAATTATTTCGTTTATAACGTCTTACTGGGACTTCGTAGGGGTCTGAAATTTTGTACATAGGGGTAAAGCACCCCGCGGAACTCGGAACTGGAATCAGATTTTCGATCCAAGATGGCCGCCCCCACACATATTTCGATGTTTCCTTTCCTGACTGCAGTTTTTACCTATTTTTTCAACTGGACATGTTATTTAGCCCACCTCAACAGCCGCACGAAAAACCGCGGGCTGCTTGCAGCCCGCGCAGCGGCCGAAAAGCTAGTATATAGATAAACATCCAAGACCCAGGACAATTTGTAAAAGGCCACTTTCCAACTTGCCCTGACCGGGAATCGAACCCGGGACCTCTGGGTGGCGGACTAGCATGGTGACCACTACGCCACGGAGTTCGTCAAAAGTGCTGTTACCGCTGAGGATGCCACCGGGAAAATACGCTCGGATCATGATGACTCGTGTACATTTTTTTGTGCTGCCTACTGGCATGTGATTTAGCTTAATGACTGCCATCTACCGACAACAGACATTATTAAACATTTGTACTGAAAAAGCAGCTAGTACTTTCTAAGTTTTTCCTTGGTTTTTTGGCGGGAAGTCAAGGGGTCCAGTTGGAGTTTGCTTTAAATTGTTTTGCAAATTGATTCTAGTGGACTTTATAATATGAAATTGGTGTAGTTTGGTGTTATAAATGATCATTCTCATGGACAATATGTAAAATGTTTAAAGTGAACAGTCATAGTGCGGCTGTAGTGATATTAATTTGCGGACTGCGGTGGGCGTCTTTTGGCGCCGTCCGCCACTCAATCGGCTATGAAAACCAGTGGACTCGTATAGATTTGTCGCCAGAAGCTCCCTTAAAGCAATCAAAGGACCTATACCAACCTTTGATTGTATATATATATATATAATCGATGTGAAATAAAAAAATATATATATATTTATATATATTTTTTTTTATTTCACATCGATTGTTTCCACGTTTTATTAACTTGAGCCTGGCTAAATACGCAACAGCGTCGAGCCAAAATTTAAAAAAAAAGTCTTTCCTTTTCTCTTATACGACTATGGAAGATAGTTGCAGCACTTTGGAGGTACTAAGTACTTATAATACTATAGTTTGTGACTGAGTAAGTACGTACGTGCATTTCCCAGTTGCATCCTCAGCAGTAATGCTTCAGAGCTCGAGGTCCACTATCCAACCAAGGAGATTTGATGAGGTTACTGGTTTTTACACAGAGCGACTGCCGTCTGACCTCCGCAACCCAAAGGGTAAACCAGAACCAATCCTTGGGTAGTTTGATGATCAAATTCTAGATGGCGTTCGGGACCCACAGTTTATACGTGCCTTCCGAAACACGGAATCATCTTTCTTTTCGGATTATCACGTGATCGAATCAGAAATGAGGAAATTCGTAGAAGAACTAAAGTCACTGACATAGCCCAGCGGATTAGCTCGTTGAAATGGCAGTGGGCGGGACACATAGCGCGACGAACCGATGGCCGGTGGGGCAAAAAGGTTGTCGAATAGTGACCACGTACAGGCAAGCGATGCGTAGGACACGCACCCACAAGGTGGTCTGACGACCTAATCAAGGTCTCTGGAACCTTCCAGCGACCTTGATTAGGTCGTCAGATGCTGGATGCAAGCTGCTCTACATCGGTCATTTTGGAAATCTTTGGGAGAGGCCTATGTCCAGCAGATGATGAATCACGTGATTCAAGCCTGCAATATCCTTACCTAACCAGACTGGAAATAACGTTTCACAAAGTATGCTTCCCAGTGGGATTCAAACCTAAGACCTCCAGATCACAAGGCGAACGCCTTGACCACTGAACCACGGAGGCAGTCAGTAAGTAATAAACATTACATACATACATACATACTATCACGTCTTTATCCCTAATGGGGCAGACAGAGCATTTTGGGTCTTGCGGCTCTATGCAGAGCCTAGGGCCGCAAGACTCAAAAGCCACTTTTAGCGTCATGGTGGGCGAGAAGATGGAAAAGAAATCAATACAGTGACGGGTTGCTAGCCGCATCGCCTGTTAAAATGATTCGCATTTTTGCCCATTCCCTCGATCGGCTTTTACGATCTGCGCGGGAAGAGAAGCAGCTGGTACATTATAAGTTTTTTCGTTTCTCCCAGACCAGCATGGCAGCAATAAACATTGATCTGACAAAATAACGAACATTATTTCAGTCACCATCAATCGGAGATTATCGTAAATAGATTTACGACAATGCAATCAAACAGCATTGGGATAAATCAATCAGTAATTTTATTACGTCACGCTTTAATCTATTTCTATTACGGATGGGTCGGAAATAGGGATTTGATACTTACTGTGATTCTCATTTCTTGCCCTTTATTATTCGATTAACGTATACAACGCTAGTAAGTGACAAATTCCCAATAAATCGACCCACGACCTATAATAGATCACTATAGTATAATAAATTTAAAATAGCAGTCAAAAACAAAAAAAAACATTCTTATACAAATTGCTCCAGCAACTACACACTTTTGTGATAGAAATACTAAAATGTTTGTGGGACGAAGTTCCTTATCACGCGTTGCGTAAGGGGGCTAGACGGAAAAAATCAAGACCAAAAGTTGTAACGACACTTTTTGCTATAGTTGTAAGCCGTGCGGCGTGCGCGTGTTTCTCTGTCTGTCTCTCTCTCTCATTAATCGAAAGGAACTTCGTTTCATCCGGGTGTCCCTTGACACCTCTCAGGTTTTTTTTTGTTTATTGACTGTTACTATAGTTGTCTAGTACCTAAGTACCTATTCATCATTATCAGGTCTTTTTAGTCTCTACTGAAGGAGCACGACCCTCTCTGCGCTACTAGGGCCACACTTTACCAGAGCAGCCAGAGGATTTGGCCTACACTCTCCACGTTGGCCAGACGTGTTGGAGAGGTCCTACTGATGTTTATAAGCTTTGTTAAGCTTGTATTAGCTGGTATTTATTCTGTGGTATTAGTACCTTAGTATTATTGGTGGTTATTATTCGTGATTCGATTTATTACGCATATGTTACTTCCATGTTAAATAGTGCGGTTTTGCGCAAACACTTATTGGAAAAGCTTTTATAGTCCGTGAAAGATTAATATGTCTATGTTACTATAGTAAACTCCCATGCTGGTCTGGGAGAAATAAAAAAAAACTTAGAATGTACCAGCTGCTTCTCTTCCCACGCAGATCGTAAAAGCCGATCGAGGGAATGGGCAAAATGCAAATCATGTTAACAGGCGATGCGGCTAGCAACCCATCACTATATTGATTGCTTTTCCATCTTCTCGCCCACCATGACGCTAAAAGTGGCTTTTGGGTCTTGTGGCCCTGGGCTCTGCATAGAACCACAAGACCCAAAATGCTCTGTCTGCCCCATTAGGGATAAAGACGTGATAGTATGTATGTATGTATGTTAACGCTTTTACGGTTATTGAGAATAGTTCTTAACTATACAGAAACGGGTGAAGATATGATTCGTCTCTAAGCTCTCTAAATTTTCAATAGCTAAAACCTATATTTCTTTAATATATTCTAATTCCACGCATACATACAAGCTAGAATGAGCCTGAAGTACCCCGATCTCGCCGATATATCCGAGACCACGATAGGAATTCTAGAATGTTGCATCGGCGAATAGGAGCGTTTGAATGTCTAAGTCACTTGTTCCAGTACTTTTAAACTTAATTATTTTGTGGTGTCTCTGTACTCTGTAATCTGTACTCAACATGAGTTCAGCAAAGTTGTCTTAACTTTTTGAAGAAAAGTTAAACATCGACTTATAGTTGTAGGTAGACAAGGACTATGGAGTCTATGGATATCAACTTGCTACCTTCCTGACCTGGCAGACCTTTTTGGCTTTACCTACACTGATATTATTATGCTAGCACACGTTTGGTAAATTTCCACAAACATTAATAAATTCAAACGTGTGGATCGGGCGTTTATAAGTAATTTAAAAAACCCAACTGTTAAAGACGCCATCAAGAGAAGATTAGATTGACTATCCGATACAATTTGATATCCGTAATCCGCCATCTTTTTTTTGTTAGTAAAAGCCTGACTTTTTAACTTTAACCTCCAATAACTTTTAGTCAGCTTAATCAATTTTCATTAAACATAGCTAAGAACAAATAAACTTTCTTTCACGTAAAAATAATCGCCGTTCGAGTAATACGATGTTACAGACAGTCAGACGGACAGACATGAGCGTAAAACTTAAAATACCCCTCGTTTTGGTCGGGGGCTAAAAATAGGTGCAAAAGTGACAGCCGCAGTAATTTCGATGTCCGCCATATACCAGCGTATGGACTAGAGGTTGGTCAAGGTTGGGTTTGCCTGCGTTTGCGTTTGCGGCAAACGCTTGAACGTAGCATTAGGTTGGTGGTGTCAATAAAAGCGTGTGGACTAAGAGGTTGGTCAAGGTTGGGATTGCCTGCGTTTTCGTTGGTACTGGAGTTTGCGTTTGCGCTTGCATTTGCATTTGCGGCAAACGTTTAAACGTATTATTAGGTAGGTGGTCAGTTTTAATGAGATCCCTAACGATCAATGACAATATATTGAATTACTTTAATTAATTAATAAAAAAAATACTATTCATAGTTTTAATTTCATCATCATCACCAGCTCTTTTTATCTCCACTGCAGGAGCACGACCCTCTATGTACTACCAGAGCCACACTTAGCCAGAGCAGCCAGAGGAGGAGAGTTTTAATTTAAATTAATTTTTTTTACTAGTCAAGATTTTTTTACTTAACACGAGTTGAGCAAAGTCAAGTTTCTACACCACTTAACTACTTACTTAAAGAATTTCTTATTTCAAACGCGGCACGCGGTCTCGTAGTCGCAGTAACCCGTCCGCAGACGGCGGAACACAAATAAACTGAGTTTAAAGAAACCGCGATAACTTTACTCAAACATGAGTTGAGCAAAGTTAGCGGACGCATGAACGTCCGCCCGGTAAAACGGTTCTACTCGCCTCTAAAGAATACTTTTATATTTATTTTGAGAAAAGAGTACTGCTAAATAGTTTTTCTTTTTGTACCTAAAGTCTAATTTTTTATTCCGTAGAATTCTGACATTTCATAAGTGTTGCTACTAAAAAAGTTCTCCAACTAAAAAGGGAACGCGTATAAGGGCGATAAAAAATTTGATTCTTGATTAATTTTAATGTTTTACCAAGATAATGATACTCTTTAAACTTTCTGGTATATTTAAAATGTTATAACATTTTTTAATACCGAATTATCAAAGTTATATTTTTAAGTAATTTTAAGTCAGCAGGTTATTTTTCTTTCCCTGGCATCACTCCCTATTAACTCATGTATCATCAACCTTTTTAGCCAAAAGCTTAATAAATATTTTTTTCGTAATCCATGAAGCACAAAAATTAAAAAATAAAGTATGCGGCCATCAGCTGTCACGTCACGAGTGTCACGACTGTCACATTGATTGTTATATTAGTTATCTTTCTGTTAAGTTTTTTCTTGTTAAAAAAAACTTTTTTCTTAACTGATTTAGATTAAATTTGATATGGAGATAGTTTAAGAACCTGGAAAGGACGTATAAGCCATTCACCCACAAATTGATCGCGGTGGAAAGCTAATTGGATTTATTTGTATGTATGTTTGTTAAATCAAATAGTTTTCACAGTTGTTCGTATTTTATGTCGGTTATTCAACTGTTCCTGATGAAAATATTACTCGCTGCAAATCCCATTTTGATTTGGAGCACCACACTAAATTAAATGGTTACATTCACTAACAAATAAAATGTGTAGACTTAGATGTTCACACTCTTATTAGTCTTATTAAAATCTGGAATTGAATAAAAAAATGTGCCCGGCCAAAAAGGTTTATGATCTCTGATATGTCAAAAAATGACAGCTGTCAGAATTCTACGGAATTAAAAATCAGACTTTAACCAGATACAAGAATATTTTTATGACAACAATGTACTGGCATTGTTGACATAAAAAAATCTTCTGCCCTTTATAATATTAGTTTTTTTTAAAGTCCGCTTACCATAGACATTTTCATACAAACATAGTCAAGCTTTTATTTTGAAATTACATTACAGATTTCGAAGAATCGCATGCATCTATATATAGTTCGATAGGATAGTTTTTATCCCGAAATCCCCACGGGTAGCGAATCCCACGGGCACAGCTAGTATGATGTATGATGATAAGGCCTACATTATTGATGGGTTATCCTCCTCGTCCCAGCTAGTTAAGCTGGATTAATCATGAGGCAGCTTATCATGCTTTGTGACTAATTAGCTTGAGCTGCCAACGCTTCAGTAGCCATTAGGGAGCTAATTCATGACATACTAACCGGTTCTAACATAATTTTAGTAAAACTAACGTATGTACATTTATCGCGTTACTTGTGTAGAATTTAGTGTGTGTTAGCCATTAACAGCCACATTTAACTGCCTCCGTGGTGTAATGGTTGGAGCGTTGGCTCATACCCGGAGGTCGCGGGTTCGGTTCCCAGCGAGGGCAACGACTTTGTGTTGTTGTCCTAGTTTGGTTAGGACATTGCAGGCTGATCACCTGATTGTCTCATAAGTAAGATGATCCGTGCTTCGGAGGGCACGTTAAGCCGTCGGTCCCGGTCACTGTCTTTGACATTGGTCGTTACCTAAAACCATGTCAGAAGCCTTTAAGGCGGTTTAAAAACTCTGACACTAGTGTTAGTCACTAACACACACGATAAGAAGACAGCCACATAAATAGTATTTTATACAACAGTTGTATCATCATCATCAGGTCTTTTTGTCTTCACTGCAGGAGCACGACCCTCTCCGTACTATCAGAGCCATACTTGGCCAGAGCAACCAGAGGACTTGGCCTACACTCTCCTGGCCAGACGGGTTGGAGAGGTCTCATTGATGTTTATAAGCTTTGTTTAGCTTGTATTCCTAAGTCGCCTTCTACGACATCCATGGGTGGACTTGGAGTGGCCCTATTCTACTCTGCCGGAAACCACACGGCATAAACAGTTGTACCTACATGAAGGATTAAAAAATGCGAGATGCTTAGGTAAGAAGACACCGTCGAGCATTTTTTGACGTACTTATACAACGTTACATACAGTCTTTTTTCTAGGACTAGGTATATTCACTAAATAAAATACGAAAATAAACAATAAAAAATATGAAAATGTTGGACCTATGTTTGGTAGATACTAAAAATACTAGGAATCTATGGCAAACATTTTTAGGGTTCCGTAGCCAAATGGCAAAAACGGAACCCTTATAGATTCGTCATGTCTGTCTGTCTGTCCGTCCGTATGTCACAGCCACTTTTTTCAGAAACTATAAGACCTATACTGTTAAAACTTGGTAAGTATATGTATTATGTAAACCGCATTAAGGTTTTGACACAAAAATAGAAAAAAAAACAATACATTTTGGTGGTTCCCCATACTTAGAACTGAAACTCAAAAATTTATTTTTCATCAAACCCATACGTGTGGAGTATCTATTGATAGGTCTTCAAAAATGATAATGAGGTTTCTAATATCATTTTTTTCTAAACCGAATACTTTGCGCGGAAGACACTTCCAAAGTGGAAAAAAGTGTGTCCCCCCCCCCCCCCCGTAACGTCTAAAATAAGGGAATTATGAAACTAAAAAAATACATGATGTTCATTACAATAAAAACTACCAGCGAAAATTGGTTTGAACGATATCTAGTAAGTAGTTTTTTTTTTTTTTATACGTCATAAATCATAAACGGTAATTTACCTTTCATTCAATCAACTCAAATATAAAAATTAAATAAAAACATACTACAAGACTTATATTATGTTATTTGCTACTACGGAACCCTTCATGGGCGAGTCCGACTCGCACTTGGCCGCTTATTTTAAATTAACGTCTTCCCAGTGACTATGTTAAAAAAAAACTCGTTTCTTATGTTGGCAGTATGGTGGATCTAAAGAAAAATAGTTCTAGGTCTATTATAGCCAGGCGTATCGTTTCGGACACAAGTAGTGTTATGGAAAATAGACTAAAGACTTTCTTGACATCATAAATTATCAATGTTTTTATATTTGTGTTCATGACTATTTAAAAGACAGATGACAGTACAATAATAGAAAAGATACTGATTTATAATTCACTTGAAAGAATACCTCTTTTGATAAAAACCATTAAATAACAGAAACCTAATACCTCACAATTAAAGAATACCGAAATTACTCAAACAATAACACAAAAGAGCCGAAACAAAGCACGAATTGTAAACCCTGAGGTGTTTAAGTGAGTGAAAATCCTACATCTGATCAGAATAGAATTAATGAGGGAAAAATTACAATGGGATTAAGGCCGACGCCGGTGGGTGCTACAAATGAATCAGTTGGAATCCGTACATTTTTCGGTCCATTTCCCAGTTTTACTTATGCAAATAAGTTTCGACAGCGAGCGAAAACCTGCTGGAATGAAAGCGTTTGTTCGCTGGACAGAGGGTGCTGTGGAGCTGTTGTCACATATTTATTATAAGCATTACATACAGAACGGAATCTTCTTAGTTAACTCCGTCTCTGTGTTAAACAGCTATTTGGCCAAAGTTATTTCGGTCTGTTGTTGTGAGCTCCTCACCTGGAAGGTAAGCGGGCGGCTGCAGGCGCCTGGCCGCCTCGACATGGCGAGAACGGGGGAGAGGTGCGAGGACGGGGGACGGGGTCGCATATTGCGCGGGACTTTAAGAGATTCCGTTCTGTATGTAATACTCATATTAAATCTGAACAGTTGTTGTGTAATTGCTGATTTTTTTGATTTAGTTTGAAGAGCTCGTTGGTTCAATACGCATTGCTTGCACCATCGCAAGTTAAGTAGCCCCGGGCATGGTCTGCAGGATGGGTGACCACAAGTGGAATAAAAAATCTCCGTGATTCAAAAGTCACGTAAAGTCGTTGGTTCCAGGTGTTATTATTGTAGAGGTATGTAAGATACCTTACGGCAGCTTGAATAATCTGACACCAGTATAAGCCACTATCAACAGTAACAACAATTTGTTGCCGTATAGTTGCTTTTGTTGTTACTATTGACAGTAATCTATATGGCATGTTTATAAGCAAATTTTCTCCCTAATTAAATGACTTTTCGGAGACAAGTTATTTGCGTGAGCAGCCAATGTCTTAATGAAACTTAAGATAATATCCATTAATTTCCTGCTGTTCTAAATAATATCATGCTTAAGAATACGTAGTGTAGCTTGATTACGTACTATCTGGCAAAGGTACAATAGAGACCATATTACATTGAAACTTATATCTTCGAAATAAGCATTAAATCAACGCCTGTGAGTGATGTTAGAGTATGGCCCAACGCATACGACAGACTATCCGTGACGCACTTTTTAGTCTGTGAAAATAGAACCCATGCAATCATATGCAGTAACGCACAAGACGCGCGCCGGACATTTTGCGCGTCGCGCTATTTGTCATATTTGTTTGAATTTCTTACGGATTCGACTCCATTCCTTCCTCTGTCCTGGGAAGTAAAACTTTTTACAGATGCGGCTGAGCCGAGCGCGCCCTAATGACGCGGGTTGCCGCCCGAATATTGTATTATAATAGACTATTGTATGAGTGTTTGTTTGTTTGCTTACTCATTATGTGCTTTGTATTAGGACTTCTACATTATTATTAACACATTGCAGGACACTTACGGCTGTGGACGTAATTCAATTGTTATTTCTATTGTGTCTGGCCGAGTGTCCTGCAATGTGTTAATGTATAATACATAAAAACAGAGATAAGCACTGTTTATTTAATAAATTTATAATGTGTTCAAAGCGCGATAGTTTAAAAACCAATATTAAAAATTATTGTGCCAAATACGGTTTGAAATTATTTGCGTATTCGATAAGACGATTCGATACTAACTCAAGTAAGCTAAGCTAAATCTTTCAAAAATTAAAATCCGACTTTGCCCCTAAATGTACAAATGATTTTAATTAAATTTCTATGGGACTACTTTACAAATATACCCTTTCAAACAAAAAAATAATTTTCCAAATCCAAACAAATAATAATTTTCCAAATCCATCCAGACTACTTCGAATATTCGGTGAACATACATAAAAAAGTCGTAACGAATTGATATCCTCCTCCTTTTTGGAAGTCAGTTTAAAAGAGCATGGTTCGAAAGTTGAACTACCATCTATACGTACATTTATACAAACATTTGCATTTATTATATCAGTAAGATATTCTGATACATGTTTACTTAAAATAATAAGTTAGTCGCGAATGGTCGAGTATAAACGATTCTATTCTTAAAAGCCCTCTTTCTAAGGTTAATATTTTGGTAAAACACAATTTTACCGCTTTCAATTCTTCCGCAAGCTCAGAATGCCGGGTGAAAGTTAGGTGAAAGGTATTTTTATCACTCAAGTACATGGTTTCAAGGAATTTCAATATAATACCGCGGCGTCCGAGAAACTATTTGAATAAAATCTCTTTTGTTGCAGCAAAGTGTCCTGAACATTGTAGTCCTAGAGACCAGAGCCAATATCAACTGTACTTAGAAGTGGTTTTTTTGGGTGGTAGATCCACACTTATGGTGTTTTATTTATAAGTTGATTTAATTTTGTTACAATGTTTGCTGTGCGAGATAGATGCAAAGAAATGATAGCAGGTGGAGCAAGGCACTGACCGAGTGGTGGCCCAAAACGGATGAGAGAAGCGTCGGGCGTCCGCCTATGCAATGGTTTGACATAATCAAAGTCGCGGGTCATTTTGGATGAGAGCAGCATAAGACCGAGATGGATGACGTCGTCGAAGAGAGGCCTAAGCTCAGAAGTGGACAGCAGAAGGGCTGGGATGATGATGATAATGTTTACTTGTACCCTGAAAAGGTTCGTGTACAGAGCCTAAAAATTGTGTATTATGTACATATACTAACACACATGAATACAAATAAATAATTTTTACTTAGCAAAGTGCCATAGAAAGGGAGGGCTATGTTCGGTGTTTCGCTACGTTTTCGAATCAGAAATGAGGAAATTCGTAGGCGAACAAAAGTCACTAACATAGCCCTGGATAAGCTTGTTAAAGTGGCATTGTAAGACCTAGGTAGCTGGAAACACTGGATGCAGGCTGCTCTAGATTGGTCCTTTTGGAAATCCTTGGAAGAGGCCTTTGTCTGAAATGCTGATGACACTTAGCAAGGGTTAAGACAAACTTGGTGGAGCTAACCATTGAAAATGCACATACATACACTTTTAAAGAGTTTTATGTTCTGATCCCCTTGACTATAACACAAGAGTAGTATGCCAGTGTTCAGCAGAGACCCTGGAATTACGTTTATTACGGAGCGGCTGGAATTTATCACTTAGTTTCCCCACTCCAGTGATAGCATGTCCTACAACGACATTAATTAGTTGAAGAATCACTTGGCCGGATTGCGGGCTTGTAATTGTAAATTCTGCATTTGTAAATTAAAAAGTTAAGCTCTTTTTTTAGGGTTTAGTACCCAAAGGGGAAAAGGATGACTCCGCTATCCGTCTGTCTGTCACCAGGCTGTATTTCATGAACCGTGATAGCAAGACGGTTGGAATTTTCACAGATGATGTATTTTTGTTGCCGCTATAACAACAAACACTAACAAGATAATTATAACAGAATAAAACAAATATTTAAGGGGCTCCTCATAAACAAACGCGTTTTTAGCGTTCCGTACCTCAAAAGGAAAAAACGGAACCCTTATAGGATCACTTTGTTGTCCGTCTGTCCGTCCGTCCGTCCGTCTGTCAAGACCCTTTTTCTCAGGAACGCGTGGAGGTATGAAGCTGAAATTTATATCAATTACTCAGGTCTACTGTCCCTTGAAGCTGTGAAAAAATCAAACTTCTAAGCCAACGCAATCAAAAGATACAGCCGTTTATGCCGCAAATTTTCGACACTTGCAAGGGAATCAAAACCTACAGGGTGCTTCCCGTGAACTCAGAATCTTGAAATTTGGTACGAAGCAACGTCTTATAGCATAGATAAAGGAAAAATTACGAAAACCATAAATTTTTAGTTACATCACATAATATATATTTTTTTAATAATTTTAAACTTACTACCCATTTCCTCATAAACGCGTAGAGGTATTAAATTTGTACGGAACCCTCGGTGCGCGAGTCCGACTCGCACTTGGCCGGTTTTTTTTCTTGATATTAGTAATGGAAAAATGTAGACGTTTGAAATATTCACAGAATATTCAGTTGTATGTTCATTTTTAAAACTTAAATTAAAATATATATATTTATATATATATTTTAATTTAAGTTTTAAGGGGGGCCTCCCATAAAACAAACTTGATTTTTTTATATATAATGTACGAATACACGAATTTAACTCGCACTTGACCGGTTTTTAACTGTAATCTTACACAAGATTACATAATTGAAAACACCGAATGAAGTTCATTTAAAAACCCTCTTTAATGGCAACCTAAACATTAGGTATCTATATCAGATACCAAGTTAAGGATGTATAAACTAAAGCTAAAGAATGTAAATAGTACCAAGCTAATTATTGAACAAATGATTAAATTAGAAACTTAGAACTATTTTGCAGCCAACACGCCACCTATCTTTTGTTTTCATGACTTAATAAAAAAAGAAAAAATAAAAATGCATCGCGTTCCAATTTAAAAATCTATAGCAAAATGAATCACATCGCTCAGCGTCCGGGGCGAATTCCGATTTGAATTAAGAACGTCCGTGAGTCGCCGTTTTCCCGCGCGATTAGACTGGCATGGCGTGCGAGCTGACTTGATTGAAAAATTCGGGTGACATTCTCGGGCGTCCGCCATGCAGGGAGGTATTCTCGAGATGTTTAGTTTAGAACGTCACTTGAGGCAAAATGATAGCAGAAGTGGCGCCCTCAATTGGGTACTTTCCTAAGTCAAAAATAATTTATTTTGTACTAATAAAAAAATAAAGCGTCGCAAAATAATGTCATTTGTCTTTAAACATATCCATTTCAACGTTATTTTAAATTAATTATTGTAGAAAAACTCATAATAAGAGCGCTATTTGACTTCAAAAATCTATGACGTCATCTGCTTGTATTTCATACAAAATCCCATAGAAACTGTTTGTTTTGACATTTAGAAAAAAGTTACTGATTTGACTTGTTGGAAAATAGCGTATTGAAATAAATTGTCTAAAAGTAAATATGGTGATAATTAAAAATTTGACAGCCAGCAAGTTGTAGAAAGATCTTTAAATTATTTTATGAATAACCTTTAAAAGTATACTGATAATCCGTCTTGTTTTAAAACTAGATGGTTTAACACAACTACTTTCTAAGGTTATTCGTAAAATAATTTGAAGGTATTTCTACAGATTGTTGGCAGTAAAATATTTGATTATCACCACATTTACTTTTTAACCATTTATTTCAAATAAGGGCGCCATATCTGCTACCTTTTCGCCTAAATGAGTTATGAGGGATTGGAAATAGGACCCTGACTTTAAAGCAACTGCAAATGCAAACAGAGTTTAACTTATTCGAGGAAGATGATGAAATATCTAATTGGCTCCGGTCAAAAACTAGTTTCAAAAAATTGTTATGAGAGAAGGAGCTATCTCTTCCCGCGTATCATAAAAGACGATGGGGGGAATGAGCGAAAATGCGAATTAAATAATATGACTAACGTTGTAAATGTCCGGATAGGGTCTGGTCAATAACACGCACCGATGACGAAGAAAAATATTTATTGCGACTCCAAAGTACACAAAAATACAATTTTTAACAAGGTCGTGTGTTGTCGCGCTTCGATGGTAGCAGACTTCTTCAATTTCAAGAAAACCGACACAACATGACGTTTTTTACAAAGATACCTTCATGTTTCGTATATTTATGATCTACCGACAAAATGCGTTTCGTTACATCCAATTTTTTAAAAACATAAAATTTTTAAGCTATTGCATAGCTTCTATCGCGGGCCTTGAGCGCGGGACCGAATCCAGAAATTCCGTAACGAAAAAACCTCACGCTCCCCATTCCGCCTACCATGTAGGTTGCCGCTTCGTCTCCGTCGTCCGTTTGCGACGTTGCCGTCCTTCCTTGTATCGAACCACCTTAATGCAATAGCTTTACCGCGGCAGTCCCCGAGTGCCACACGTCTTTTTTTTTTAAACAAAAAATAGAATTCACAAATTAAAAATAATAAAAACAAAGAATTTTAAATAAGTTTAGAGCGCGTCGCTAACAAACGTTAATAGGCGTTGAGGCTAGAAACCCATCACTATATTGATAGTTTTCCACCATCACGCTAAAAGTGGCTTTTGAGTCTTACGGCCCTGTCTGCTTAGAGCCGCAAGATACAAAATGCTCTGTCTGTTAGAGATAAAGACATCTTATACCTTTAAACGAGCAATTCTTGTATATTTATTTATTTCGGTGATTTCAAAAACGGCTCTAACGATTTCGCTGAAAAGTGGTATATGGGGGTTTTTAGGGGTAAAAAATCGATCTAGATTAGTCTTATGTTTGGGAAAACGCGTGTTTTCGAGTTTTCATTCGTTTTTCGCCATCTGCTTAGCTTAACTGCCTTTGTGGTGTAGTGGTTAGAGCGTTCGGCTCATACCCGGAGGTCGCGGGTTCGATTCCCAGCGGGGGCAACGACTTTGTGTTGTTGTCCTAGTTTGGTTAGGACATTGCAGGCTGATCACCTGATTGTCCGATAAGTGAGATGATCCGTGCTTCGGAGGGCACGTTAAGCCGTCGGTCCCGGTCACTGTCTTTGACATTGGTCGTTACCTAAAACCATGTCAGAGGCCTTTAAGGCGGTTTAAAAACTCTGACACTAGTGTTAGTCACTAACACACACGATAAGAAAGAAAGAAAGATCTGCTTAGCTCAGCGGTTAAGGATGCTGATTGCTAGAAAGAGTGTTATGGGTTCGAATCCCACTCGGTGACTTACTTTTGCTTTTTTTATGTTCAGGTTTATATAATTTTTTATTTTGTTCTGTTTTTAGACAAGTTTAAAAAATGTAGTTAGTGTTTGAGATGTAATCGACCGAGCAAAGCTCGGTCACCCAGGTACTGATAATATATGTGTGTAGAAATTATAATGTAAATTAGCACTTCCCCTCCATAAACGTATTTTTTTATAAACTTTTAAAGCACAAAGCGTAAAAGGGTTTACGACTGCATAAAGTAACTTTGATTTCCATAAAAACATTATCATAATTAAATTGCATAAACTGTAAAGTGTTAGACGTAAAGGGTGTAATAAAAAGCTTTGTATACAATTATGGGGCTTGTTTCCCGCCGCGGAGCATAAAACCTTTTTAATTGAAAAACTTTTTGTTAGTAGAGGCTTTAAGCTCCTTCAGTGGACATCGGATGCAGACTGGTTGCTTTTTGTTTTCAACCAACTTCAAAAGGCTTTCGTGTTTTACAAAAGAAAGACGGGACGGTGGAAGGCCAAATTGTTGTGAATTTTTCCACGTCATGAAGACATTATGGGAGCAGTGAAGAAAGGTTTTGTGTTGAACAGTTATTGGGCCAAGGTTGTTTCGGTCTATCGTTGTGAGCTCTCATCGTAGTATGGTCTGGTCACTGCATAAACCAGCAAGTTGGCCGCTAGTATAAGTAAGAGGTAGAAAAAAAAAAGAGGTAGTCCCCTTTTAAATCCCCGACAAAAAAGAGGGGTAAAACTTTAACGCTAATCTCTATTAGCCTGTGGCATCTTAGCTCTCGAACGGATGGACCGATTTGAATGCGTTTTCTATACGTGAAGCAAGTCCCTTGCGGTGGTTCTTAGCTATATTTGAGAAAAATCGGTTTAGTTGTTTATAGGTTATTGGAGGTTAACGCTTGAAAGTCGGGGTTTTTAATTTACCTGGCAAATAATAGATGGTGCTACGGATATCAATTTCAAATACGTAGTTTCTCCTCAAATAAACTTGTTTATAATTCCAGTTGCGTCGTAATGTGCGTATAGCTGAGGAAGCCAAGAATAATTTTCTAGTACACAGAATGTAGACAGACAATTGACTGCATGCCACTGATAGCTCGCGACCCTGGTTGGAGTCGGTGTGAGTAGTGTGGCAAATTGTCGCCCGACTGTCAGCGACAGTCACCAACCATCGCATGACGGTCGCCGACACTCGCCGACCGTCGCATACTATCGCTCGTCTGCAAGAGCCCTAATTATCATGGGCTCATGGACCGAATTGTTGCAAAATGTCACGCTTTATCCTGAATTGCATAAATAAGCTTATTTTCACTCAAAATGCCATGTTCTTTTGCATAAATACAGTTTTCTGATAAATAAAATTGACGATTTAATCGGATTATCACGTTGCTTTTCATATTCTTATATTTTATAATAATTTCCAGCTAAAAATTGAAAATATAAATTGTTTTAAAACATTTTTATCACCTGCTAGCTATGTCCGTGGGCTTCGCTCCCCGTGGGAATTTCGGCATAAAAACTATCTTATGTCCTTCCCTGGGTATCAAACTAGATATATCCATATCAAATTTCAACTAAATTTGTTCAGTAATTGAAGCGTGAAGAGGTAACAAACAAACTTAAAAACAAGTATACAAACTCACTTTCGCATTTATAATATTAGTAGGAAGTAGGATAAATTATTTTCAATTATTTACTACAAGAAAGATCAATAAAAGGATTCTATATACGCAACAAGTTTATTTGCCAGGCAAATTAAAAAACCCCGACTTTTAAGCGTTAACCCCCAATAACTTTTAAACACGGACCAATTTACATTAAACATAGCTAAGAACCACCGCAAGGAACTTGCTTTCACCTCAAAAACCGCATTGAAATCGGTCCATCCGTTTGAGAGTTACGATACACATACAGACAGACAAAGAGATATACAGACGGACACTAAAGTCAAACTTATAACACCCCTCTTTTTTGTCAGTGGTTAAAAAGAGAAGATATCATATAATATATCCTACTTTCTAAGCGTAGGTTCTGCCTCATCGTATATTTGAACATGATTTGCATTTTCGCCCATTCTCTCGATTGCCTTTACAATCTTAGAGAAGCAGCTGGTATATTTTAAGGTCTTTCTTTTCTACCAGACCAGCATGGAAAGCGAGCAAGACAAAAGTAAAGACGTTATTATCTAATATGGATGTGGACTGAGTCCAAAAAAGTTACTTAATTTATTTTTGTACCGTCGATTAGCTTATCGAAAAAAATGGACCAATATTTTTCATTTGCTAAGGTAGTAAAAATCGCATCAAATTTTAGAGTGGGGGCCAATTACGTCAACGTCTAGTCAAATTCGTACTTGATCGTGATGTCATGCGAAATTATAAAAGCCGCATCTTCGTCACTATTAGAATAGGGATGTGGACTGGGTAATAAATGTGTTATATTATTTAGTGCGTCAACTAGGTTATCCAAAAATAAAGTACCTATATTTTTTCGTTTAGCAAAGTGGTAAAAATTCGCAAAGATACAGCACTTCGAAGTTTTAGAGTGGGGTTGAAAATTACGAAAATACAGCGTATTAAATTGCGCGTGACGTCTTGATTAGGTTCGATTTTTAACCAAAGGTGTCGTAAATCCACTCTTAAACTTCAAAGCGCTATTTCTTTATTATTTTTTACTTTCTGATCTTTTGCTGTGCCTTTATATTTAGCCCCCATGCCTGTTGTGAAAGCTCTTATGATCTCGAATCTCGTATGCAAAAAGCGTATTAATTCCGACATTAGACACACGTGACTTTGCACGTTGCATACACAACTAGTTTCTGTACATTTCGAGCTCGGTTTTCAGTCGAGGTTTCTTTTCGATTCGTGATTTCTTCCATGCTGATCTAGGGAAAAAAAACCAGATATTTTTTTTCTGCGCAGATCGCAAATACGGATTGAGGATATAGGGTAGTAGATAAAAAATATTGGCTTTAGATAGATTATTAAAAAGGATGGTATACGTATTCTTTCTTTTCTCTCATTAGCAAATAATGACGAAGATACAGCGCATTTACATTTCGCTTGACGTCACGATTAACTACGATTTAGACTAGTCGGTGACGTAATTGGCCCCCACTCCGAAACTTCAATGCGTTATATCTTGACTGTCTTGTAGTAAGTAGTTAATTAAAAATAATTTATAAAAGTGATAAGAATGTTTTAAAACAATTTACAATTTCCTTATTCAGCTGGAAATTATTATAAAATATAAGAATATGAAAAGCAACGTGATAATTCGGTTAAATCGTCAATTTTATTTATCAGAAAACTGTAACGATTGGCTACGATTTTTAACCAACGGTGACGAAATCACCCCACTCCGAAACTTGCAAGCGCTGTATCTTTGTAAACTTTGACTACTTTGCTAAACGAAAATGTGTGTGCTTTATTTTGGATAATCTAGTTGATGGACTAAATAATATATATTTTTGACCCAATCCACACATTGACTGTTTAAGTATGTGACTTCCATTTTACTCTACCAAACATTTTAAATGCTTTACTTTGTTAACATAAGATCCGTAACTTCTACAATATTGTATTCATGTGTTATGTTGGTACGCTTTTCAGCCACGGGTCCTTTGAGGCGTTCATGGGGCCAAAGCCAACATGAAGAGGCCTTTTAGTACCTTTTTATCTAAAATGTGAAATGGCTGCATCTACAGAGGTCTATCCCCTAATGTACCATTGAGATAGACTAACGGACAGTCCTCCATAGCTGCCGAACTATTGCTAGGGAGGGATTGACTTGTATTCATGTGTTATTATTATTTATTATTTTGAGCCGGCTAAATCCCATTGTTGGGCAAAGGCCTCCCTCTCAGCTCTCCATTCATATGTTATCACACAAAAATATAATTATATGCAACAGATTTCAAAGCGCTAGGCATACACGTGCGTCTGAACGCGCCCTAACTTCTACAATATTATAATAAATAATTGGATAAGTAAAATTACTTAGTCATATTTACAAACGCTTTTTGATTTATTACGAACCAAAGTTTGATAACCTAAAAGAATGCTAAAGGAATAACTTTTCAAATTTAACTTAAATCGCTAGGGGATACTTTACTTAACTAAGTTAAAACAAACCAAAGAAAATTACTTCGGTTTGGATAGTCATCGTAGTTTACTTATTATGTTAAATAAATGGCTGGCTTTTAATTTTCTTTGAAGACCTTGGAGACCAAAGAAGTTATTGACCGAATGAGCGAAAGGAACGAAGCGAACGAAAAATTTGCGTAGGTAACTATCTATATATTTTTTGAGTTTTAAGTGGCCAACTATGGCACAGTGTTAGATTTTGCAGCCTATCTAAAGGCATTCCGGCAGAGTAGAATAGGGCCACTCCAAGTCCTCCCGTGGATGTCGTAGAAGGCGACTCAGGAAATACAAGCTAAACAAAGCCACAGATTACTAATAAGTTACTACACAAAGCTTATAAACATCGATGAGACCTCTCCAACCCGTCTGGCCAGCTAGGAGAGTGTAGGCTAAGCTCTCTGGCTGCTCTGGCCAAGTATGGCTCCGGTAATACAGAGAGGGTCGTGCTCCTGCAGTGGAGACAAAAAGACCTGATGATGATGATAATAAAGGCATCTAATACAATAATGACATAATCAGGCTTACGAAGCACGGAGTAGAAATTTGTATTCCATCTGTGGTCACCCATCCAAGTGCGGATCACGTCCCGTGTCGCTTCACTTGCAAAAGAGCGAATAATGCGGGAGTCCGCATGTGCGCAGTGCGCCTGGGTGTCGAGCTCCCCAATCCCTTACCTCCTTTTTGGAAGTCAGTTAAAAAAATATTTTCTTGCTCAACACTGACCACCTAGCAAGATCCACATGAAATCAAATCAGCAAGGAAGATAAGTTAAGTTAAGTAATACTTTATTGTACACCAAAAAAATTACAATTATTAAAATATTATACACAGAAAAAAAACTAAATAAATGTACAATGGGCGGGCGGTCTTATCGCTAAAAGCGAGAAAAGATACTTCTTTGTTGCCAAGGCGTGTAAATTTCCGTCGCAATTTTTTTATGTATGAAAAAACCCCGATGAAGACCATCTAGTGATAAGTAGTATAACTACATCTACTAATTGTTATGCGTAGCGCCATCCATTATTTACATGGGAAAACTTTGACTTTCAAGAGTTAACCCCCAATAACTTTTAAACGGCTAAACCGATCATCAAACATAGCTAATAACTACCGCAAGGAAATTTGATTTCACGTAAAAAAATTATATCGAAATCGGTCCACCCGTTCGAGCGCTACGATGCCACAGACGCACAGACACTAGCGTCAAACTTATCCTACTTCCTACTAATGTTATAAATGCGAAAGTAAGTTTGTATATTTGTTTGTTAATTTGTTTGTTTGTTACCTTTTCACGCTTAAACTACTGAACTGATTTGGATGAAATTTGGTATGGATATAGTTTGAGACACGGGGAAGGACATAGGGTACTCTTTATCCCGGAATTCCCACGGGGAGCAAAGCCCGCGGGCACAGCTAGTAACAAATAAATATATAGGGACAAAGTACACTGATTGAGCTAGCCCCAAAGTAAGTTCGACACTTGTGTTACGAGATACTAACTTGAACACTCCTCTTTTTTGTCGTAGGTTAATAGTTAATACAAAACCCCGCATTGCACTCAATCAGAAAGAGAAAAGATGTTAAAATGTATCGACAAGAAAATTTTACATTCCTTACTCGTGAGTAATGTGTTCCAATCTGAGTTGAGAATTGCAGCGTGGCAGCAGACATCAGTTTCTGGAATGGAGGCGATTCTCCAGCAGTCTGCGAGTGTGGTGGGTTTTTCTGAGTCACCATATCGACTTTATAAATCTCATGGTGAATGAGAAAAACCAGTATAAGTGTCCTTAGTTCGGCGTAGCTTTTACTATCAAATTACATGTCAGATTTTGGTAAAATTTTGTAATTCCAAAGAAATTGCATATACATATTATTGAAGTTTCATTAAAATCCATTCAGTAGTTTTTACGTGAAAGAGTAACAAACATTTATCCATACTTACAAAATTTCGCATTTATAATATTAGTCAGATGAACCTAATAAATAAACATAAGTACAAATCAGGATGACTGGAACTAGGACTGTTCTAGAAACAACTTATGTATGTACCGCTCATTTGAAAGCCAAATGACTAATATAGTACATAATCCTACTTTCCTACTTCCTATCCTACTAATATTATACATGCGAAAGTGAGTTTGTATATTTGTTTGTTTGTTTGTTTATTACCTTTTCATGCTTAAACTACTGAACTGATTTAGATGAAATTTGGTATGGATATAGTTTGAGACACGGGGAAGGACATAGGGTACTCTTTATCCCGGAATTCCCACGGGGAGCAAAGCCCGCGGGCACAGCTAGTAACAAATAAATATATAGGGACAAAGTACACTGATTGAGCTAGCCCCAAAGTAAGTTCGACACTTGTGTTACGAGATACTAACTTGAACACTCCTCTTTTTTGTCGTAGGTTTATAGTTAATACAAAACCCCGCATTGCGCTCAATCAGAAAGATAACAGATGTTAAAATGTATCGACAAGAAAATTTAACATTCCTTACTCGTGAGTAATGTGTTCCAATCTGAGTTGAGAATTGCAGCGTAGCGGGCAGCAGACGGCAGTTTCTGGAATGGAGGCGATTCTTCAGCAGTCTGCAAGTGTGGCCGGTTTTTCTCAGTCACCATATCGTCTTTAAAAATCTCATGGTGACTGAGAAAAACCAGTATAAGTGTCCTTAGTTCGGCGTAGCTTTCACTATCAAATTACATGTCAGATTTTGGTAAAATTTTGTAATTTCAAAGAAATTGCATATACATATTATTGAAGTTTCATTAAAATCCATTCAGTAGTTTTTACGTGAAAGAGTTACAAACATCCATCCATACTTACAAACTTTCGCGTTTATAATATAAGTAAGATGAACCTAATAAATTAAGTACGTATCAGGATGAATGGAACTAGGACTGTTCTAGAAACAACTTATGTATCGCTCGTTTGAAAGCCAAACGACTAATATACCTAATACAAAATATAGAATAAAAACCCCGCATTGCGCTCAATCAGAAAGATAACAGATGTTAAAATGTATCGACTAGAAAATTTAACATTCCTTCCTCGTGAGTAATGTATTCCAATCTCAGCTGAGAATTGCAGCGGGCAGCAGACGGCAGTTTCTGGAATGGAGGCGATTCTTCAGCAGTCTGCAAGTGTGGCTGGTTTTTCTCAGTCACCATATCGACTTTAAAAATCTCATGTTGACTGAGAAAAACCAGTACAAGTGCACTTAGTTCGGCGTAGCTTTCATCATCAAATTACATGTCAGATTTTGGTAAAATTTTGTAATTTCAAAGAAGTTGCATATACAATACATATTATTGAAGTTTCATTAAAATCCATTCAGTAGTTTTTACGTGAAAGAGTAACAAACATTTATCCGTATTTACAAACTTTCGCATTTATAATATTAGTAAGATGAACCTAATAAATAAACATAAGTACGTATCAGGATGACGGAAACTAGGACTGTTATAGAAACAATTTATGTACCACTCGTTTGAAAGCCAAATGACTAATATAATACAAAATATAGAATAAAAACCCCGCATTGCGCTCAATCAGAAAGATAACAGATGTTAAAATGTATCGACAAGAAAATTTAACATTCCTTACTCGTGAGTAATGTGTTCCAATCTGAGTTGAGAATTGCAGCGTAGCGGGCGGCAGACGGCAGTTTCTGGAATGGAGGCGATTCTTCAACAGTCTGCAAGTGTGGCTGGTTTTTCTCAGTCACCATATCGACTTTAAAAATCTCATGTTGACTGAGAAAAACCAGTATAAGTGTCCTTAGTTCGGCGTAGCTTTCACTATCAAATTACATGTCAGATTTTGGTAAAATTTTGTAATTTCAAAGAAGTTGCATATACATATTATTGAAGTTTCATTAAAATCCATTCAGTAGTTTTTACGTGAAAGAGTAACAAACATTTATCCGTATTTACAAACTTTCGCATTTATAATATTAGTAAGATGAACCTAATAAATAAACATAAGTACATATCAGGATGACGGAAACTAGGACTGTTATAGAAACAATTTATGTACCACTCGTTTGAAAGCCAAACGACTAATATAGTATACATAATCCTACTTTCCTACTTCCTATCCTACTATCCTATCCTACTATCCTACTAATATTATACATGCGAAAGTGAGTTTGTATATTTGTTTGTTTGTTTGTTAACTCTTCACGCTTAAACTACTTAACCGATTTAGATGAAATTTGGTATGGATATAGTTTGAGACTCGGGGAAGGACATAGGGTACAATTTATCCCGAAATTCCCACGGGGAGCAAAGCCCGCGTGTACAGCTAGTTTAGAATAAAATCCCC
The DNA here is from genome assembly GCA_963555685.1 of Acrobasis consociella. NCBI lineage: Eukaryota > Metazoa > Arthropoda > Insecta > Lepidoptera > Pyralidae > Acrobasis > Acrobasis consociella. The sequence continues at coordinate 4,181,940 of OY743107.1, forward strand.
GCATTGCGCTCAATCACAAAGATAACAGATGTTAAAATGTATCGACAAGAAAATTTAACATTCCTTCCTCGTGAGTAATGTATTCCAATCTCAGCTGAGAATTGCAGCGTGGCAGCAGACGGCAGTTTCTGGAATGGAGGCGATTCTCCAGCAGTCTGCAAGTGTGGCTGGTTTTTCTCAGTCACCATATCGACTTTATAAATTTCATGGTGACTGATAAAAACCAATATAAGTGCACTTAGTTAGGCGTAGCCCGAATGAAACGTGAGCGCAAATATATGTAAATAATAGAGACAGTTTAAGAGTCGTTACCATAGACATTTTCATATAAACGTAGTCTAGCTTTTATTTGAAACTAGCCGAAGCCCGTGACTTTGTTCGCGTGAACTCTATGACTCCGGGAAATGCTCATCAGGCTGAACAACTTTTGTTAAGGGGTAATTTTTTATTATTATATACAAACAAAATATTTGGGGCGATGAAGACAAAGTTCTGTCTGTTTGTCTGTTTGTACACGCTAATCTCCGTAAATACTGGACAAATTCAAATAAAACTTTTTTTGTTATATAACAGTTTAGCCTAGGCAACATATAGGGTTTAATTGATTTTGAAAAATGGAACACCTGATGCAGAACCATAATGGTCTAGCTAAACAAGTTCAGCAGTCCAGCAAACAGTAACAGTTGTTAAGCCTGATGAGTATTACCGGAAACATAAAGTCAACGCGAACGAAGTCGCGGGCTTCGGCTAGTAAAGAATAATTTGGCCACAATTTGCAGCCAAGCTGATGAAACATCGGAAACATTGTAATAGCTAGTATTTCCAATCGTGACTCGTACAGACATCGATAGGTTAGAGGCATTAGCACAATCTGCGCTTTGTTGCAAATTATGTAAAGTTACACATGCGACACTTTATACTAATTTACTGAGCGAGCAAGCGTCTCAGTTCCGAGATTAGCCATCGTAACTGTATACTTTGGATCTCGCAACCTACGGAATTTTATACTTCGTGACAGTGTACTTTCGAACTGTCGTACATCGTAATCGTATACTTTCGATCTCGCAACCTTCGGAATTTCATACTTTGTGACAGTGAACTTTCGAAATTACATACACAGTAATCGCATAAGTATACGGTCGATCTCGCAACCTACGGAATTTTATACTTCGTGTCAGTGTACTTTCGAACTTATATACATAGTAATCGCATAGGTATACTTTCGATCTTGCAACCTGCGGAAATTCATACTTCGTGACAGTGTACATCGTAATCGTATACTTTCGATCTTGCAACATGTGGAATTTCATACTTTGTGACAGTGTACTTTCGGACTGACGTACATCGTAATCATATAAATACACGTCAATCTCACGGAATTTCGTACTTCGAAATTAGGTAGCGGAGTCCAAAAATGTCTTTGTCCGTCTGAAACATGAAACATGAAAAAGATACTCTATAACAATCCTACTAATATTATAAATGCGAAAGTGCGTTTGTATATTTGTTTGTATGTTACCACTTCACGCTTCCACCACTGAACCTATTTAGAATAAATTTGATATGGATATAGTTTGAATAGGAAAAACATAGGATAGTTCTTATCAAACTTGTTCTTATAAACCCACGGGCACAGCTAGTTTGCATTTAAATTTAATAGGTACCGCATTTACACATTTGTGTTTGTTTCGCCTCGCGATACGCACGAATGTGTAAACGCAGTATGAAGACGCGAATCGCGAGGCAAATAGCGAACTCACTGTTTACATATGCGTGTTCGTTATTCGCTTCGCGATTCGCACGAATGTGTAAATGCGGCGTAATAGTTACCCACTTATTACTGCCACTTCGTATCAAACTTCTGTAAATGTCTTTATTTTAAGCTAGTGCCGACGTGACTGCCGCTAATGAGCAATGTGGACGGAAACTAGGCGCTTCGCTCTGGCCGAACCAGGGAAAAAGGATCGTTTTAATTATTGGGTTTTCGTCCAGACGGTTAAGGTTTAATTTTCCGGAGTCCAGTGCTGCCAACATTTGAAACAAATTATTTAAAAGAAAATGGAGATGTCATTTAAAATTTTGGTCTCGTAAAGACTTAGATAATCCTTCAAACTATTTTATGAACTACGTTTACAGTTTAAAGTCAGAATCTGAAGCTTCTTTCTTCGCACATATACGAAAAACGGCTACCTTTATTGTGAGTAGAAAAAAATGCTGCCCAGCACTGGACAGCACTGCCTCAGTGCCCCCATTTGAAATAAATCATTTGAAAGGAAACTGTCTTGACCAAGCCCTAGATAACCCGTGAAAATGTGAAGCTTTTCTACGCTTTCTACTTAATTTTTACATTTTAGAACTTGTTACATGACTAACAACTCATCACTATTCTTTTTCCTTTTATTATATATTCACCTACCATCTTAACTGCCTCCGTGGTGTAGTGGTTATAGCGTTCGGCTCATACCCGGAGGTCGCGGGTTCGATTTTGTGTTGTTGTCCTAGTTTGGTTAGGACATTGCAGGCTGATCACCTGATTGTCTGATAAGTAAGATGATCCGTGCTTCGGAGGGCACGTTAAGCCGTCGGTCCCGGTCGCGTCCCGGTCACTGTCTTTGACATTGGTCGTTACCTAAAACCATGTCAGAGGCCTTTAAGGCGGTTTAAAACTCTGACACTAGTGTTAGTCACTAACACACTCGCTAAGAAGACCTACCATCATCAGGCTGAAAGTGTCCTTTGAGTCTTCCGCATTGGGCCCTGTCTGTCTAGAGCTCTGTCTGCCCCGTTAGGGATAAAAACGTAATAGTGTATGTATGTATAAAAGGTCTTCAATTCCACTCGCTGCCAACGGCAGCTTGTGATAATGTCTTCATGGTACTAGCCGAAAATTTATGGCAAGTTCGAGCGTGAACCACTGTAATGACTTCATTCCTGGAACTGCTCGATAAAGATGTCTTATAAATTTTGATGCTGTACGATTTTTGATTTGCTTTTAAAGATTTTCGTTCGGTGGATACTTTATCTATGTTTATTTATGTATACATATAATAAAACAGTAACAAAATGTGTCTGTACATCGAATATATTTCCAAAAAAAGAGACATAGTAATAAAGTAAGAAAAAAATGTCTGTGTTTTTCTGTTTGTACAAGCTTATCTCCAGAAATACTGGACGGATTCAAATGAAAACTTATTTTGTTATATAGTTGTTAAGCCTGGGCGACCTGGGCAACATATGATTTAGAACCATAATGGTCCAGCTAAACAATAAGAAATATAAAAATTACGCCTTAGCAAAAGTTGTTTAGCCTAATAAGCATTTTCAGGCGTCAAGTCCACGTGAAAGAAGTCGCGGGCTTCGGCTAGTAATAAATAAATAGTTGTCATAAAATTGCTTACTAGCTTACAGAAAAATATGTCTTTTTTTAATAAGGGGGTTAGTACTTAGATGATACATTCAAGCTTTTCTGTCACTGTCACTGTTTTGTAGTTTGGTCGGTCGGCCAAATGGCAAGTTGCTATTTTTTAAAATTATAACATACAAATTTGTGTCATCAACAGGCCAATTTATTAAGTAACACAATTTACACCGAAATCTCCAAATGGGACTAACAATACAGAACAATGAAATGTAAATAGCTAGACAACAAGACTAGACGTGGACTGAGATCAGTAAACACTTCTGCATTCGCTGAGGAGCTAATTAGTTAATGCAGTTTAGCGAAATTCGCAAACAGTTGCACTAAGCCAGAAGTGCTATTTTTGAAACGCGGAGTCACCTAAACGAATGGTTTTTCCATACAAAAAATCGTTCGTTTTGTGACTCCGCGTTTGAAAAATAGCACAGGCCTGTGTCACTCCCCGTTTTTAGTGTTCCGTAGTAAACAAGGAACCCTTATAGTTTCGCCATGTCTGTCTGTCTGTCTGTCTGTCTGTCCGTCCGTCCGCGGTCCCACTCAGAAACTATAAGTACTAGAAGGCTGTAATTTGGCATGAATATGTAAATTAATCATGGCAAAAAAGTCGTAAAATAAAATTTGGAAAAATATTTCTTTTTACGTAGCTTTGCCCGAAACGCACTTGGCCAATTATTATTCTGTAACATGGCACAGACTATATACAAATTTACTTTTTACACACCAGCCAAATTTTTGGGGCAAGTTCAGTCCATTATACTGAACTATGCTTATCCTTATCCTTACTAATATTATAAATGCGAAAATGAGTTTGTATATTTGTTTATTTTGCTCTTCACGCTTCAACCACTGAATCTATTTATCTATGGATATGGATATAGTTCGATACCCAGGGAAGGACATAGAATAGTTTTTATCCCGAAATTCCCACGGGGAGCGAAGCCCACGCGCACAACTAGTTAAATATAATCCTACTAATATTATAATTAATGGCCTATTATTTTAATCCTACTATCCTTCTATAATATATATACCTAATATATAATATAATAAATGCGAAAGTGAGTTTGTATATTTGTTTGTTTGTTTTTACCTCTTCACGCTTTAACTACTGAACCGATTTGGATGGATATAGTTTGAAACTCGGGGAAGGACATAGGGTACTCTTTATCCCGGAATTCCCACGGGAAGCGAAGCCCGCGGGTACAGCTTTCTATAATAGTTAATACATTCAGGTGTCACTTTGCGGAAGACAAAGTAACATACTATGTGATTTGAATTACTTTGTGTGATTCCGCCACTAGTTAGTTCATGCAAACTATTTACCTACTAAATACTAAGTATATTTTCTGAAAAACGTTATTAAAATCGGATAAAAAATTCCTCCTCCGTTCCTTTTTCCTCCTTAATGCCTAACATCACGCTAAAATAGGTCTTCTTTGGGTTCATGCGGCCCTAAGCTCTGTCTGCTTAGAGCCGAAAGACTCAAAATGCTCCGTCTGCTCGTTAGGTATTAGGACGTTATAGTGTATTTTATTTGGTAAACTAATACAGTTTTTATATCTACTTAATCAATCAATATATGAATACCTACTTGCTAAAATCGTAACATGAAGTTTTCTTTCTTCGAAAACGTTTCTACGACACCTTCAACTGCGACGTCTTGTTAAATCGACGCCTTCTTATTGCGATATTTAAATTTGTAAAACTGTAGTGTGAACAATTTTACTGCGAATATTTCATACTGCGAAGGCTTGTTCTGTCGACTTTTTGGCACTGCAATGTTAGAGCTCACAACAATAGACCGAAATAATCTTGGCCGAATAACTGATTACGTCACGTTGTAGACTTAATATACCTAATTTTATGTGTACTTATGGGTTGTATAATTGTAAGTAGGTATATTATGGACCTGAAACAAAATGTTATCAGTATGTTATAATCAATAAGATAGTTTCAAATCTAATCGAAAAACATTTACAATCCAACCCACTTAGTATGGCGCGCAGACTAAAATTAACATTGAAATATATTTGGTATAACTTAAAGCACTATAAAAATTTGCAAGCCAACTTTGTTAGCGATTCTTTTATTCATCGCTTTCGCTCAAGTTTAAAAGCTTTGAAGGCGCAAAGTTGTAAAAAAGACGATGATCAATCAATTTGAATTGATTTAAAACGAGCCGTGATTGGGCTGAAAGTTTTTAAATCTTAAGTTGAGACGGTCGTTTCGGTCTGGGAAAAGAGTCTGTAGATGAGTTAGTATCGTTTGGTCGCAAACTTATTTTCGTTTTCACATTCGATTTGATTTAAAACATATTTGCACAATCGATTGCCGCGTGGTTTCCGCCAGAGTAGAAGAGGACCACTCCAAGTCTCCATGAATGTCGTAGAAGGTGAATACAAGCTACACAAACTTGATAGCATCAATGAGACCTCAGAGAGAGTGGAGAGTGTACTCGTAGGCCAAGTCCTCTGGCTGCTCTGGCCAAGTATGGCTCTGGTAGTACAGAGCGGGTCGTGCTCCTGCAGTGGAGAAAGACCTAAAGATGAGATGATGAGACGACATTCGATACTGCTCCTCTTCTTAGAACGACATCTAATTTACACGAGTTCCGAGTCTTCGAGTAGACTCTGAGTGTAGACTACTTCATTTTAGACGAGTCGCCACTTGTCTGAAACGCAATATGGTATGACTGACTGGTACTATGTCGTATTCCCTTGTAGGAGTTGTAGATCTAATCTTGAGCAACCAATTTTGTCATGTCATATGTCCGATCCAAAAGTAAACGGTTATCGAATTATTTTAGATTTAATAACAGTACCTGGGCTGGTTACATCTCAAATCTAATCATAATCTAAATCGATTGTTAACCCCTGAAAACCCCCATACACCAATTTTCAGCGAAATCGTTAGAGCCGTTTTCGAGATCACAGAAATATATAAATAAATGTACAAGAATTGCTCGTTTAAAGGCATAAGATTAAAAAATAGCACAATTTGCATCAATTAAGCCTTTCTACGCACATTTGCGAAAAACGGCCACAATATGACGAAAACAACAAAACGCGTGCAAATTTATAAAAAAACAACTCTTATTGAAATTGTAAGTTCTTTATTACCAAAACAGTCAAAATGCACTAGATAATAATTAATGTAATATACTTACTAAAAGTATAAATATTAATACAAATAAAAAATCGTGTCTTATTTATGAAACATTTGAAATCAAGATAATATATCTTTATTTGGTTAGTACCAAAATCTCTAAATTCCCTCGCGCATTAATTTTAATACATAATCTGGTAATCGGCTTGTGGAGAAATAAACATCTCCACGAGGTAAGCTTTGAGCGACTGCACCTAAGCGTATTTATGTGAATAATTTACTAATAATGTAAATCATGTTGCTAGTTAGTTTATAAATAAGCACAAATTACAAAAATTAAGCCAGTTCGAGACTTGTTTTATGGGATGGTAACTCAACGATACTATATTTTATAACAAAAACATATATAGATCAACATCCAAGACCCAGGTCAGTAGGCAAATACCTCAAAAAATCATGTCCATTGGCGATTTGGACGAAAATGCTAAGTGTTTTAATAGGTCATGTGGCTAGCAACCCATCACTATTTTGATTTGAAGCTAATAGTGGCCTTTGGAACTTACGGCCCTGGGCTCTCAATATGCTTAAAGCCGCAATGTCCAAACTGCTTTGTCTGCCCCATTAGGGATAAAGACGTGATAGTTTATCGTATCGTATATAAGGTTACAAAAAGCGGCCAAGTGCGAGTCGGACTCGCCCATGAAGGGTTCCGTAGCAGCAAATAATATAATACAAGTCTTGTAGTATTTTTTATTTTATTTTTCTATTTGAGTTGATTGAATGAAAGGTAATTTGCGGTTTATGATTTACTAGCAGCCCGCCCCGGCTTCGCACGGGTATTTAACAAAAAATAAAAAATTATAAATATTAAAACACATACACACACGCAGATATCCCTTTTATGCGATTTTTTTTCTTATTTTATGTTTTTTTTAAATATTTTATTAATTTATTTTAAATTCTAATGTTTGTAAAAAGATTATACTTACAAACTGAGTCAGAGCTTCCCTGTAAACGATATTTGATGTGGTTTTATTTCGTGGCAACAAAATAAATTGATTTTCAGGAGATCCAACCCGCGATAGGCCGACATACAACTGTCCATGAGTGAAACATCCTTTTCGTAGGTCGTTCCCTACTAATTCGAAGGTTTGGCGCTGGGATTTGTTAATAGTCAACGCGAAAGATGTTTTTACCGGAAATTGAAGCCGTTTAAATGGGATTGGCAGATCAGTTGGGATCATCGGTATACTCGGTATATGAGCTAGTTGACCAGCTACTGGGCCGGTGATATGGTCGCTACAATCAAATTTTCCTTCAGTACCTTAATAAGCAGCCTCGTCCCATTGCACATGCTCAGAGGGCTTAAATTTCTCAAAAGCATGATAGGAATTCCGATTTTTAACGTCAGTTCATGTGGTGGCAGTCCAGAAGGGTTCAATGAATTTAAAAATTCCTGTGGATAATGGACTGCGTCTTCGATATTAGTCACGGTGTCAATCGATTTGTAATTTTTCGCTGCGCGTACTTGGTAGATTCTCAAATTTTGTTCAGCAAGCCGCTGCGAACGCTCGATATTTGACTTCCGCGCGCGTACTTGGTAGATTCTCAAATTTTGTTCAGCAAGCCGCTGCGAACGCTCGATATTTGACTTCCGCGCGCGTACTTGGTAGATTCTCAAATTTTGTTCAGCAAGCCGCTGCGAACGCTCGATATTTGACTTCCGCGCGCGTACTTGGTAGATTCTCAAATTTTGTTCAGCAAGCCGCTGCGAACGCTCGATATTTGACTTCCGCGCGCGTACTTGGTAGATTCTCAAATTTTGTTCAGCAAGCCGCTGCGAACGCTCGATATTTGACTTCCGCGCGCGTACTTGGTAGATTCTCAAATTTTGTTCAGCAAGCCGCTGCGAACGCTCGATATTTGACTTCCGCGCGCGTACTTGGTAGATTCTCAAATTTTGTTCAGCAAGCCGCTGCGAACGCTCGATATTTGACTTCCGCGCGCGTACTTGAGAGGTTCTCAAATTTTGTTCAGCAAGTAGCTGAGAACGCTCGATACTCGACTCGCCGGCAAGCGATTGTGAGGCGTATTCTCTCTGACTTGCAAGACGATTTTCAGTTTCTGATAAAGATTATCCATTACGACGTATTTTTGATGCCCTCGCCTGGGAACTATTTCTAGAAAGTTGAGATCTTGATCTTTTGGGCATTTTAAATGATAAAAAAAAATTACTGCCTTTATACAAAATTAGTTGCTTTACTGTTGAAGAGGAATAAAAATTAAACTGCCTTTATACTAAATTATTTGCTTTACTGTAAAACAGGAATCACTTATATTATCACTTACTTATATAAACATGTATAATAAAAAAATATACGAACTGCTAAGTCACTAAGCTGTTTGGATAGTTAAATTCACAATATATATTTATTATCAGGTAGTATGTATTTATTGAAAAAAAAGATAAATATCTTAAAAATGGATTTAGTTCTGAAAAGAACTTTTATTTGTATTTAATTACCTATTAAACTTTAAAGCGAACTCAAAATATTTCAAGCGAAAAATATTTAATTCCGCATACGACCGCCTGCGTAGGATAGGGAGCCGACCGCGAACCACAGTAGCGCCTACATCGCATCGCAATGCGCATATCACGGTGGCTGCTTAGCTAGCCGAGCGGGGTGACGAAGCCACGCCACTTTTTTACTTAATTTTTTAAACTCATTATATCTTTCGAATGGAATGTCCGAATTGAATGATTCAAAAAGTTATATAAAGATATTAAAGCAGTCTTGAATATGAAATAATTTGTGTTGATAAGGTTTAATGCTAAGGTAAAAATAAAGAGCCTTTTCTAGCGGCGGAATTTTAATTATTATTTTTTAGATAAAATTACACGTATTGTGACTTAACTATAATAGTTAGACATATGCTGCCACGACACTTTTTGTAGATAATAATATGTTCTACAAAGTTGTAGTACATTATTCTGTTCCATCATCAACAGTTTCAGCAGCGCACGCGATGTAAGGAATTTTTTAAGTCTTTTTTTTACACGTTGGGTTACATTATTGGAGTTTTAGTAAGGATTCCTAATTTTTTTGAAAATACAATATAGCCTATGTCACTTGGGGATAGTGTAGCTTTCCAATAGTGAAAGAATTTTTATAATCGGTCTAGTAGTTTCGGAGCCTATTCGATGCAAACAAACAAACAATTAAATATTTCCTCTTTATAATATTAGTTTAGATGACGTAGGTTTTAAAAATAAGCGGCCAAGTGCGAGTCGGACTCGCCTATGAGGGTTCCGTAGTAGCAAATAACATAATATAAAAGTCTTGTAGTATTTTTTTTTTAATTTTTATATTAGAGTTGATTGAATGAAAGGTAAATTGCAGCTTATGACATATTAAAAAAAAACTACTTACTAGATCTTGTTCAAACCAATTTTCGCTGGTAGTTTTCATGGTAATGAACATCATATATTTTTTTTAGTTTTATCATTCTCTTATTTTAGAAGTTACGGGGGGGGGGACACACTTTTTTCCACTTTGGAAGTGTCTCTCGCGCAAAGTATTTGGTTTTGAATAAAATGATATTAGAAACCTCAATATCATTTCTGAAGACCTATTCATAGATACCCCACACGTATGGGTTTGATGAAAAATATTTTTTTAAGTTTCAGTTCTAAGTATGGGGACCCCCCAAAATTTATTGTTTTTTTTTCTATTTTTGTGTCAAAACCTTAATGCGGTTCACATAATGCATCTACTTACCAAGTTTCAACAGTATAAGTCTTATAGTTTCCGACAAAAGTGGCTGTGACATACGGACGGACAGACAGACAGACATGACGAATCTATAAGGGTTCCGTTTTTGCCATTTGGCTACGGAACCCTAAAAACTACTTACTAGATCTCGTTCAAACCAATTTTCGCTGGTAGTTTGCATGGTAATAAACATCATATATTTTTTTAGTTTTATCATTCTCTTATTTAAAAAAAAAAACTATGGAACAACCCGACAAGATGGCCTTTTATAAAAAAATAATAATAACATATATTTTTTTTAAATTTAAGCAATATTCCGACGAGTCAATAACCTCCTTCTTCTTTGGAGACGGGTAAAAAAAAGAAAATTAAGTCCATATGAAAAGCGAACATTACCATTTCTCCGCGCAATATTCGCTGTATCGTTTTACATAATTACCGCGGCGCCATTACCGGAGCTATAAATTTGAACTATCTCAAGAAATAACTAGTTTCGAATACTTGAGACTCGTACATCACAGTCTATAGTTGAAATATGTTATAATAGAATAGCGTTGAAAGATGTTTTGGAAAACTGCGTAATATAATAAGCGGCCAAGTGCGAGTCGGACTCGCCCATGAAGGGTTCCGTAGTAGCAAATAACATAATATAAAAGTCTTGTAGTATGTTTTTTTTAAATTTTTATATTTGTGTTGATTGAATGAAAGGTAAATTGCCGTTTATGATTTATGACGTATTAAAAAAAACTACTTACTAGATATCGTTCAAACCAATTTTCGCTGGTAGTTTTTATGGTAATGAACATCGTGTATTTTTTTTAGTTTTATAATTCCCTTATTTTAGAAGTTACGGGGGGTGACACACTTTTTTCCACTTTGGAAGTGTCTCCCGCGCAAAGTATTCGGTTTAGAAAAAAAATATATTAGAAACCTCAATATCATTTTTAAAGACCTATCCATAGATACCGCACACGTATGGGTTTGATGAAAAATAAACTTTTGAGTTTCAGTTCTAAGTATGGGGAACCCCCAAAATTTATTGTTTTTTTTTCTATTTTTGTGTCAAAACCTTAACGCGGTTCACATAATACATCTACTTACCAAGTTTCAACAGTATAGGTCTTATAGTTTCTGAAAAAAGTGGCTGTGACATACGGACGGACAGACAGACAGACATGACGAATCTATAAGGGTTCCGTTTTTGCCATTTGGCTACGGAACCCTAAAAATGAATCGCAAAATGTGTTGGTATGCGCATAACTCAACAACGCCTGGACCAATTTGGCCAATTCTTTTTTTAAAATGTTCGTTGAAATTTAAAGATGGTTTTTACGGCGAGAAAAATTCGAATAATTGCCGGAAAAACCCTAAAAACAGCTCTTTTCTTTTTCCCATACAAACGTACATTTTGACAGGCTATATTTGGCAGTACGAAGTCTGCCGGGTCAGCTAGTTTATTAATAAAAATGTCATCATCATCTCATCATCTTTAGATTCTAGTTTCCACTGCAGGAGCACGACCCTCTCTGTGCTACTAGAGCCATACTTGGCCAGAGCAATTTCTTCTAGGTAACCTCGCTATATAGAAATAATTGGCCAAGTGCGTGTCGGGCCACGCGCAGTGCAGGGTTCAGTAGTTGCGACTGCCAAGTTTGAGTTCATGCCACTAAAAACGTCCTAAAACTAAATTTCTACTGAATTTGTATAAAATTTTCCTTTTCCAAAAAATTTTCTTTAAGTTATATCTTTTTTTATTAAGTCGAGAAAAAATGTGTTCCACTTTATTATACTATGTGTTCCACTTTATTATATGGGAGCTACCATAAAAAAAATCTTTTCGTGATTTTATTTTTTTATTTTAACACTTTTTCGACATGATATGATGATAAATATAACCTAGACATATAACCTATGCCAAATTACAGCTTTCTAGTATTTATATTCTCTGAGTAAAACTGCGGACGGACAAACAGGCAGACGGACAGACAGACATGGCGAAACCAGAAGGTTTCCTTGTGTACTACGGAACCCTAAAAACTGATTGAAAATTATTGTTTCTACACATAATAATTATACTAGAGGTACATACAATAATTATAATACATACGCATCTTACTCGTAAATACATACAACTTACAAGACCAAAAATTATATTAACAGCACAAGTTGAATAGACTAAGAGGTACAAGGAAAGGATATTTATTTATCTTTTATAAGTATATAAAATAAGACTTAACTTAGGGATTTGAAGCTGGCTAGCGTTTGGGCACTTCGGATACTTTAGATAAAATGTACCAACCCTTGATTACATTTTTCACTTATATTTTTCATCCCAAAGGCTTTCATGTATCCTCTACTAATACATCTTCAATAGGCAACAGAAATAACATTCGCCTAAATGGTTTTACGTTAAACGTCCGCCCAGCGCAATAAAGTCAAAGGGGCAGTAGAGTATCCTTCTGTTTTTAACAGACTTTAGTCATATTTATCATTGTCTTCATCAGGTTTTTTTGTCCCCACTGCAGGAGCACGACCCTCTCTTACATACAAACAGAGCCATACTCAGCCAGAGCAGCCGGAATTGTAATAGATTGGTGATCTGATTTATTACAATGACTGTTTATTTCAGCCTGACGATAAGCCCAGGTGGACACAGAACATCTGTGTGGGCCAGAGTATTTCATTTTACACATGTGGTTGTAATGCATGGATCAGCGCGAGGAGGGGCGCTCATCTTATCGTCACGCTCTTTATTTTTTTAGGTACCGCGTAAAAGCCACCCTGACTCCCACATATATAAAGAGTGTATCTTTTTCGATAATAATACAATTATTATCTATCTAACTATCTAATGACAGAAGACGAGGGTGCAAAAGGTATTGTGCCCAGAGGCGTTGGTAGCAACATTACCGACCCCAAACATTCATATCAGCGAGGTGAGTTTATATCACCTTAGAGAGCAATAAATACATTTAAAGCTACGGAACCTAATATCTACAATCCAATTTTCTCTCCAATGAAAAGTAATGGATTTTTTACAGCCCCAAGTTCAGAGACGTGAGAATTTAATTAATCGGTGGGCCTCGATCGGATATTTATATCTTTGGAGTAGGGATGGGCCGACTAGTTGGAAAAACCGGTCAAGTGCGAATCGGATTAGCGCACATAGGTACCATTATCTATAAAAAAACCGCGTTTGTTGTATGGGAGCCCCCCTTAAATATTTATTTCATTTTGCTTTTAGTATTTGTTGTTACAGCGGCAACAGAAATACATATTTTGTAAAAATTTCAACTGTTTAGCTATCGCGGTTTTAGAGATACAGCCTGGTGACAGACAGACGGAGAGACGGACAGACGGACAGACAGCGAAGTCTTAGTAATAGGGCCCCTTTTTACCCTTTGGGTATGGAACGCTAAAAAACGACTAAATGAGTACATGGCATTAGTACACAAGATACTAATAGTTTTAAAAACTAAAAGACGACTAACGAAAAATTATTTCTGATAATTTATAAAACTAAGAACCTAATTCACACTCAAACTACAAAACTGATTTTGATAAAATTTCTATGGGACCACCTAACAAGTATTCCATTTGAAATAAAAAAGAATTTTCCAAATCGATCCAGGCGTCCTTAAATAATCGGTGAACATTCACATAACCTCTTGCTTTTTGTAAGTAGGTTAAAAAGTACGTTTATCCAGTTAACCCTTTAAATGTCGGACGCCCGGAGCGGGCGTCTGATGTATTGTTTTACTATTGTGTCTGCTATGACGACGTTTGAAGGGTTAATACAAGCGCAGCAGTGAGAAACAGCTAATATTGTATACATTTTTTATTTTAATAAGCTAATTATACACTTTCATTTGATAACCTAAATGATAAATATGATTCAATCAATTTATTTTTTAGTTCATGACTTTATCTATTAAACCTACTTAGGATTTCAAAAGAAAAGAATCACTTCGAACATTTTTCATTTCATAAATTATCTGCGACGTCTCTAAGTCATTCGGAACACGTCACACGGAAGAACCTAAATTGCGAGCATTTTAACAAATTACCCTGGCAACATTATCGCCAAGGCAGCATCAAATCTCGTGTTATCTAGATGCAAGGATGAAAAATGTCGCAAGTACGTATACTAAAACTTTGTGATTATATGCTCTTTGAAGTATACTTTTAAATAGTCGCTATGTTGTGAATCTTTATTGTTGTTTTACGTACGTATTTTTTACTTATTTGACGACTCTGGATAAGTGCCGTGTGGTTTTCGCGTGCCGTGTGGTTTTCGGCAGAGTAGAATAAGGCCACTCCAAGTTCTTCCGTGGATGTCGTAGAAGTCGACTAAGGAAATACAAGCTAAACAAAGCTTATAAACATCAATGAGACCTCTCCAACCCGTCTGGCCAGCGTGGAGAGTGTAGGCCAAGTCCTCTGGCTGCTCTGGCAAGGTATGGCTCTGGTAGTACAGAAAGGGGTCGTGCTCCTGCAGTGGAGACAAAAAGACCTGATGATGATGATTTCTAACCTTAATCCTAACTATACAATTAAAATTTGGTCCTTTGATTGCTTCAAGAGCGCTTCAGGCGACAAATCTATATGAGTTTTCATAGCCGATTGAGTAGCGGACGGCGCCTAAAGACACCCATCACTGTCCGCAAATAAATATGCCACTGCAGCCGCAGTATGACTATCCACTTCACATTTCACATATTGTCCATAAGAATGAGCATTCATAACACCAAACTACATTTTATAAAGAATCAATTTGCAAAACAATTGAATGCAAACTCTATCTGAACCCCTGGATTTCCCGCCAAAAACTCCTACGTATATTTTAGTGGCCAGTATTGCCGTTAGAAAAATCAAGATTTTGAAAGAAGTTTTTAGCAAGTTGCGGGGTCGAGTCTAAATCTACAAGTCGCGTGCGATGAAATGCTAATTGACATAATTAGCCCACTTTTATGGCCTAGCGGTCATCATGTAGTCACTCCGGAGGTCCCGGGTTCTATCCCCGGTCGGGTCGAGGTGGTAAAAATAGATAGTAACATTGATTAAGTATCCCATACTAAATCAATGATATATACTTTAGTGTACTACTCGAACTTACTTTGGGGCTAGGTCAATCTGCGTGATTTGGCCTGTTTATTTTATATCATCATCAAATCTTTTTGTCTCCACTGCAGGAGCACGTTTTTTCCACGTCCGTATTATACATACATTAACGAAAAACTCCTAAAATTTAATTAAGAAATAAACGCAATAATTACAGCAGTTTCGCGGAGCTTATTCATAGCAAGAGCCGACATCTGGTTCGTTTGGGAAAAGTGTCGAAGCCTTTCCTTAATGTCCGCTAATGCAATAGCCACAGAGCGACTACTTTATAGATACCTCAATATTCGTGAAGCTGAACTGTCCTCTTAGAAGAACTTCACGTTCGTATATTTATAACGGACTTCAAAAAATACTTTTGAATACGCTATTTTCCAACAAGTCAAATCAGATACTTTTTTCTAAACGTCAAAACAACAGATTCTATGGGATTTTGTATGAAATACATAACAGGCAGATGACGTCATAGTTTTTTGGAGTCAAATAGCGCTCTTATTATCAGTTTTTCTGCAATTATAAATTTAAAATCACGTTAAAATGGATATGTTCAAAGACAAGTGACATTATTTTGCGACGTTTTATTTTGTTATCAGTACAAAATAATTTATTTTTGGCTTAGGAAAATACCCAATTTACTACATTTCCCATTGTGGCGACCTCTACGCTACTTCTTGGAACTATAACCACAAAGGGTGAAGTTACAACATAGTTCGAGATGGCGCTAACACATCCATTTGTATATCAGAGTTTTAGTTGAATTTTTCGAAGTCCGGTTCTGTCCCCATTTGAAATAAATCATTTAAATGGAAGCAGAGATATCATTCAAAATTCTGTCTTGACCAAGCCCTAGATAACCTTTCAAACTACCTTCAACTGTCGTTCTGTGTATAGCTATCACAGTTCATGAGATACAGCCTGGTGACAGACAGACAGACCGACGGACAGTGGAGCTTTCCAATGGAGTCCCGAATTTACCCTTTGTGCATGGAATTACAAAACCATTTGAAATATTTTTTTAAACTGTGCCATTTGAATTTTTTTTTTGAAAGGAAACGGAGATATAATTTAAAATTCTGCCTTGACCAACCCCTAGATAACCCTTCAAACTATTTTATGAACTACTGTTTACGTGAACGTTAAGCTTTTTATCGCATATTAGTCAAAATTGGCCGTTTGGGACCCCGAAAACTTCAAGTATAGGAGATTTTTCGGGGTACTCCAGTACTGTTTCCATTTGAAATAAATTATTTCAATGAAAATGCAGATATATCATTAAAATTTAGTCTTGATCAAGCCCTAGATCACCCTTCAAACTATTTTAGACAGTTATTCAATCTCGTTTAATCACAGTTGTACATACTGGGAATCCATTAGCGAAGGGCAAGATATCGAGAGCTATTTATTTTATTAGGAAAGGAAACGACTCCATCTTCCTTACATTATTTTCTTTATTGATAAGTTACTATGGTAACCTAGCTATAATGATGTGATACAATTGTAGTGAGGGGAAATAATTTATACTCAACAGTACATGCACAACTCTCTTATGATTTCTGTGTTTAGTGGTGGGCCTGGCCATGACTCATGTTAATTGTGATTATTGTAATAGATGTGGATTGTGGTACTCTATTTCAGCTTGAAGATAAGCCCTGATGACGCAGATTCAATCCCTGTGTTGGGCCAGAGAACTGGTTTAGCTAATGTGGTTGAGTTCATGGCCAACGCGTGGCGGGGCGTTGAATTATCGTCACATTTTTATAATGCCCACGTTAGGTCTCTCTTGCGGCGCCATCCATAAGGTGACGTGACTGTAAGTAAGATGTCATCCTGACATTAGCCTGATTTCGTACTGTAAGTAACCCAGTGGCTAGTTCACGTCATCCGGGATGTCATATGCCGATCCCGCTCAGGCCTCTGCACGACTCTCGTCTGCGACACATACACGCTGACTTTTCATTGGTTTTGGAAAAGAAAATGTCGTATAGTAAGTAAATTCCCCTATCGATATACGTAATCCAAATTTTTGTATGTCATAAAATAAAAAAGTTGCGTAAATGATTTTCGATCGAGACCACCTAGTTATACGCTGCATAATGTCGATGACCCCGGCCGGCCGGCGGGCGGTGTATGGCGGCGGTACTACTAATTGATCTCACAATTTTACTTTCGAGTTTTAGACAAAATTTTTTGTTTCTGAATTTTTATTTTGAATAGCTTATTAGGTCTTACTAACGATGCCTATAAAGTGGCCTTCGGCTTCAAAACCAATGAAAAATCACCGTGTATATCATACATGTCTTATCCAACAAAAGAGCCGCGGTTCTCAAGTTTCTGCAACCCCTTTAGAAGATCTTTTCTTTGTAGTGGTCGCGTATCACCTCGCTCTCGCTACAATATCAATGGTCCACGGGATATAAACTGGGTTATTAAGAGTCGTAAGATTTCATAGCCTGTGTTAGATTGCCGTGGTGCCGGCGTATGACCTCATTAAGGCATTATCATAAATTATCTTTTAGCGGAAATTGACAATCTCGTATAATACTTTTATACAACGTGGAAGGGTAACTTACTTAGGTATACTTTTATACAACCCGTAAATCCCGTAATACATCGAACCACGGGCTATACTAGATTACTACAGTATAATAAAATTGAAATAAGAGACAAAATTTAAAAAAAATCTAAATTTCTATATGAAAGTGTGCAGCCGCTCGAGCAATTTATATAGGAATGTCGTTTTTTTTTTTGTTTTTGATTCTTTTTTTAATTATCATTATATTACAGTTTTCATTTATTCTATTTTCTTTTATTGTTATAGCGGCAGCATAAATACATCATCTATCAAAATTTCAACTGTCTAGCTATCACGGTTCATGAGATACAACCCGGTGACAGACAGATGGACAGCAAAGTTAGTAACTTAGTAATAGGGTCTCGTTTTTACTCTTCGGAACCCTAAAAATGTCTTTCAGGAAAAAGCGGAAATCCAAAAAAGAATCCTAAAACTTACAAAGAAACGTGTGAAGGTTGCGTTAAATTTCCTTTGCCTGAGGGACAAATTGAATAAAACAAAAGGCGGCTGAAGTTGCGGCTGGAAGTTATGGTTTGTCCGCAAAATTCTACTTTTTGCCGGTCTGAAGCAGCGAACCATAAAACTATGGAAGCTTACTTACAAGGCGAAAATCTAAAATCACGTTGAAAATGGATATGATCATGACAAGTGACATTATTTTGTGACGTTTTATTTCATAACAGTACCAAATACATTTTTAACCATAGAAGTAGATTTTTTTTACTGCGTATTATATAAAGACCACACTTACCGAGTGCGACAGATAATATGATAACTGTCATCTTCATAAGAGCAAAAGAGATAGCATCAATTTGACAATGAGACAAGTTTTCATACAAAACACGTCACACATCACCCTGGCTCGAACATCGTTACACGAAAATTTGATTTTCCAAATTGTAAACTGTGTTAATTTATAAGTTACCTTATACTGGAAAGATGGTATCGTACTGTTTTACCGATAGTTAGTGTAGAGGGTACAAATACAACTCATAAAAAGTTACACAGAAATATTTCGTTTCTGGTCACATTTTACAATACTCTATATCCATCTTATACCTTCTAAATCTATGTTTTTATCACCCAGGAGGGCCAACTGTATGATTGCGTAATGGCGAACATACGCTGACAGTTGAGGCTGTCATGCCTGTGTCACTCCCCGTTAAGGTATCGATAAATATACCTACATTATAACCTGCACGCGATCCGGAGTGGGAAATTCAGTGACGCGAATCGTATATCTATGGTAACAAAAATAAAATTGGTCTGCAATGCACTTAGTTCTAAGGTATCTAAACGAAAAGGTGTCGAGTTCTGACACGAGCTAAATTAAACCATGTCACTAACGACATTGAGTAGACATTTCATTGGGTTCCTTTGTTGAATAAGACTACTTTACGTGAGTAAAGTATTACCTAGACCGATTTGGATTTTTTGTTTTTGTTTTAAAGGCTTCCGAAGTTGTCCCATAATTTTAACCAAAATCGGTTGAGTAAGTTTAATTAATTGTGGGGGTCAAGTCGGTTTTAAGTTTTGAAAAATTAATTGCCAAGTTTGCGCAAAATGTTTAAAGTTACTGCTCCATATCATTACAGTTCGCTGGTCTGACGTGTATTATGAAGAATGATGACGGACTTTTATTGATATAGGTCTAGTTTTTGTTGGTCCTAGAACTTTGCGGGCTGCGTGTAATTTAATATAGGGCAAGTATAATAATTGGCCAAGTGCGTGTCGGGCCACGCGCAGTTTAGGGTTCCGTAGTTGCAAATGCGTACTTTTAGTTCATGCCACTAAAAACGTCTAAAAACTAATGATCTATTGAATTTGTATGAAATTTTCCTTTTCCGAGTACATTTTACAAGTCGATCGCCTATAACTTTTTAATTTATAAACACTTCTTAGCTCTCATAGTTTTCCTTTAAACTACATTATATATACTATTGCTGTGAATTTTTTCACGTGTTTATAAATAACCGTTTAGCGGATAGAGGGGGGGGGACACGTAACTCAAACAAAAATTTGCACTTTGAACCCAAATATTTCAGAAACGGATCCCTAAATCGAAAAATTGTTTTTACAAGCTTAAACTATTTTTGAAAGACCTATTCAACGATACCCCACACAATGTGTATGTCGAAACAAAAAAATTGACTCCCTCTTTACTTGTATGGCAGCTACCCTAAAAAAAAATATTTTTCCAGATTTTCTTTTACGACTTTTTCGCCATGGTTAATATACATATCCATACCAAACTACGGCTTTCTAGTACTTATAGTGTCTGAGTAGGACCGCGGACGGACAAACATGGCGAAACTATAAGGGTTCCTTGTTTACTACGGAACCCTAAAAATCGAGAGCTTCTTGCTTTAACATACTTGTGAAACGGGAAAGCAGAAATGTTTAACATTATATTTTTTTGGTCAAGTTCAGTTCATCATACTTATTTATCCCCTTATTATTTACCTTTTTTTCGTAGATAGTATACTATCAACGAAACGTGTGAAGTAACATGAGTTATTATACTATGTATAAAAATATATCATAAGTTTATTGAGAATAACTTGTAAAACTATAAACCTAGCGTAAAAATACACAATCGGTTTTGATAAAATTTATATGGAAATATATAAATTTATACCAACAAAAAAATTTTCCACATCGGCCCAGTGCACATAAAAAAACCAAAGATCTTTTTGGAAAACGGTTAAAAAGAAATAAAAACGGGAACAGATAAGTAAAACTATACTAAAAAATGACGTCTTGCCCATACGGCATGGTAGCAAGAACGCTGGCTGCATTCCCTCGCTAGATGGCAATGCTGATCCGTTATGCGAAAAACTATCAAAGCACCGAAACAAATGGTGGAAGTTAAAAGGAGAAGGTCGAAAATAATATAGACACAAAAACCACTTTGCCGTGGAGTGTAGGTTAGGTTCGTTAGGTTTCCTGTGAGCAAAACACGAGCGAGCGACTCAAGCTTAGGGCGAAAGTAACACAGACACAAAAACCACTTTGCCGTGGAGGGTAGGGCTAGGCATCTTTCGAACATATGATTAAGTGAACTTTGAACCTTTGAACCTGTGAGTTGACCATGCAAATATATACATACATATTCGCCAGTTCGATAAATCTGACACTGGTGTTAACTATTACTTTACTCTTGTTAAGAAAGAAAAGACAAAGACACCTCTCAAACTAAAATCCACAAAGCCGTTTATGCTGCCGAGAGTGCCAAAAACATATACACACATACTCTCGAACAAGATAACCCTCCTCCTGGCGCAGTCGGGTAATAAATATGAATCTGACAGAATGGACAACCGAATCCAAACGCTGAGGACAAAAAAAATATCCGTTCGGGCGGATTATGGCTCCGGGCGAGTTTTACACTTTGTGAATTTTTCCCAAAGTTTTCAGTGAAATTCTGTAAACATAGTATTTTCGCTCGGAAAGTAAAGGTCGCAGCACACTTATCAACTCGTAAACGGAACGTAAACGTATCAACTCGAGCAGCTCAGTATTCTTTGTATGAAACTTCCTACTGCAACGCACAACGTTCGTACATTCGTAACGTAAACGCCTCGCTTCGGGACCAGCTCACGAACCGCTTTGCTGGTCGGTCAACTAGTGGTCCCCGCGCTTGCGGCTCGTCGTCCGCGCGCTTACGCCTCTCCGTATGCGAGCTGACGTCTCTCCGTTTCCTCACACCCGCGTTTTATTTATTTGTAGATAAACAAAAATTGATGGCTATGATTGCCAAATCGCGTATTGTGAACCAAGACATAACCGTGCGCTACACTTTACGTTTAAAATGATCTAGTGCCAGCCAGACCAGAACGGCCGGCGAGCGGTAAGCGCGGCGTCGGCCAGCCGTAGTCGAGTCGACGTACCGAAGGGGCCCTACTCCAAAAACATACACCGTATTTACGGGCGTACTAAAGGCACGGGTCGACATCGGTGCCTTCGTTTACACTCCATAAACTCGGGCCGTACAACACGGATCCCATACGAGCCCGTAAACGACGCGCATCGACACCAGTGATGTAACTTTTTGCTAAAGTTACCGGTATTGTATCGGTACTTTCGAAAAGAATACATTTATCTTAATTATATAATAAACATGAGAGTCTTACTTTTTTTCTTACAAAAGAAGCCAATCTGCACCTAAAAGTGTTATTATAATAAGAAAAATTAATTGATTTCACTATTGTCAGATCGTTAAGACTCGATATCCCAGACGCCATGAATGCCATGATCATTAAAAGTCAAGTTCCACAGACATGTCAACTTCAAAAATGACATTTGTGTATAATTGACATCAAACAACAAATAAATAAATATCCCTATTTGTTTATTATATTTCTATCAGTTTTATAAAAACTTCTCCAGTTTTATTTCGAAAAGCAGCTATTGGTACCAAATCAAAAAGCAAATTTTGAGCCACAAGGATGAGAATGTCGCGAGAACCAGGCCGAAAACCCAGTAAATGAGCGCTACGACAAAACGTTTGTGTTAGATGGATAGCTGCTCCGATTGCTTTCTATAAAAACGACGGCAAGGCTTCTATAGACCAAGACTCGAGACGTGAAAAGCCGAAATAACTTGTTTAGATAGCCTGGAGAAATGAAGAATGAAAATAAAGAATGTATTTCATATGCAACATTTTATTGTACTTATACAAATATATAATTATTGTGGAAGTGTTGTGTATTTTTATAAAGCAAATTAAGTTTCAATGCCTGAATTTCTTGTAAGTTACATACTCTAAATTGTAACAATAACCTACCAAAGCACCTAATAAAAACACAATCATGTGCAATTGGATGCATTGCTTACATAATAATAATTATAAGAAGTGCACTTAGTTTAAATTTGTGTGAGTGGTGTATGGTGTTCAATGTTTTGAGTATTTCTTTGTAGAGGTTCTTTTTAGTTTGTTGTAAAAGTTTGCTCCTCCATGCTGGTCGAAGAAAGGAAAAAAACTAGGAATGTACCAGCTACTTCTTTTCTAGCTAAGACCATAAAAACCAATCAATAGAATGGTAGAAACTGAATCAGTTTACATTCAATGTGCCTATGTATATTACTATTTTGATTCCTTTTGCCACCTTCTCGCCCACCACAATGCTAAAAGTGGCCTTTGAGTTTTGTGACATTAGGCTCTGTCTACTTTCGAGCCACAAAGACAAAATGCTTTGTCTGTACATAATGTTATGTAGGTAGCTGCAGAACAATGTAGGCTGTTGAATAATGATTCTCTTTTATTTTATTTATAAACATTTATATATAGTTTTAAACCTAGCAGTGAAATAACTAATCATGAACAACATGGACAATTGTGTTAAAAGTGGCTTCTTTGATGAATGAAAAACAAAACTATAAATATATTGTTTAATTTAATGTCCATAATTTGAAATGGTAAAAACCAGTAAGTAGATAATAAATAAGCTACAATATAATCAAAAAGAATGAATCACTGTATGGATGATATCAGTCAGATCTTGGCTGGTTGTTGCTCTTCTTCCGCAGTTGATTCTGTTACCTATATAATACTTCCTGTAGAGAAATGAGGTGGTATTAAGATCTTCGCACCGGGCATGGTACCATTCATTATTTTAGACAAATTGTTATAACACTATATCATCACTACATGTCTCTTCTTGAATACCTGAAATAATTTTATACCATTATATAACATTATCCTGCTATATCTGACGACCTAACCAAGGTCGCTGGAAGGCTCTGGATGCAAGCCGCTCTAGATTGGTCATTTTGGAAATCTTTGGGAGAGGCCTATGTCCAGCTGTGGACATTATGCGGCTGAGATAATGATGATCCTGCGATGAGCGTAGGGGTTAAGAGAGTAAAATCTGCTGGAGGGCACTAAGTGTAAAGTACTAATAGTTCAACTGAGAATAACGAGGTACCGGATGATTTATATGCTTTTGACGACCTCCGTGGCGTAGTGGTCTCCATGCTAGTCCGCCACCCAGAGGTCCCGGGTTTGATCCCCGGTCAGGGCAAATTGGAAAATGGTTTTTTTTTCAAATCGTCCTGGGTCTTGGATGTTTATCTATATATGTACTTGTTATAAAATATAGTATCATTGATTTAGTATCCTGTAACACAAGTCTCGAACTTACTTTGGGGCTAGCTCAAAAAAATAAAAAATTGCCTCGAAATTATTGTATGTCGAATTCGTTATATTTATTGCATACTAATTGTAGACTTTGTCACCCGGACAGAAACAAGAATCGATAGACATCTCATTTGTCAAAATTGGATAATTGGTTCGGATGTTACGGTGGAACACTTTTAGATATCCACAATAAAATATACCTAATGAAATAATAATTTATAAAAAGTAAGTAGACCTCGATCAATGAACGAGGGGAGGGATACTTTCGTAGCGCCCTTTTATATCCGGCGCCCTGGGCGGTCGCCCAACCGCGTCCTACCCTAAAACCTCTACTGCCGACTAGGTACCTATAGATCTATAGATATACGATTAGACCTCCGAAACTCCGAACTAGCCAATAAGAGCCCAAAGCCGTATCGCCGCGACGGCCCCTTTCTAAAAACATACGCCGTATCTACGGGCGTACTAAAGACACGGATCGACACCGGTACGGCATGCTACTCCGTACAGTCGTTCCGTACAATACGGATACGCATCGAGACTATTCGAGACCGGTGGTGTGAAACTTTTTGCTAAATTTATCGGTACTATATCGGTACTTTCGAAAACAATAAATTTACCTTGATTGGCTAATATATATGAGAATCTTACTTTTTTTTCTTACAAGTGAAGCCAATCTGAACCTAAAAGTGTTATTATAATAAGAAAATATAATTGATTTTATTATTGTAAAATCAGTACGACTCAATATCCCAGACGCCATAATCATTAAAAGTAAAGTTCCACAGACATGTCAACTTCAAACATGACATTCGTGTGTAAATAACATCAAACAACAAATACCTAACCTAACTCAAATTGTTTATTAAATTTCTATCTGTTCTGTAAAAAGTTCTCCAGTTTAATCAGTTTTTTTTCGAAAGGCAGCTGTTACCAAACCAAAAACCAAATTTTGAGCCCCAAGAATGGGAATGTCGCAAGAACCAGGCCGAAAACCCAGTAAATGAGCTACCTACGACAAAACTGAGCAGCTCTGTTAATTTTGGTGTCTCCAAAGCTTTACTTCGTTTGTTCGATGGATACAACGACGGCAATATAGACCGAGACTCGATTTGATTCTTTTTGCCACCTTCTCGCCCACCACAATGCTAAAAGTGGTCTTTAAGTTTTTTGGCATTGGGCTCGGTCTACTTTCAAGCCACAAAACACATAATGCTTTGTCTGTACATAATGTTTACTTAACATTACCTACTAACCTAGGTACTTAGGTTTATTGTATGGTTCTTTCTGTCAGATCTGCAGAACGATGTAGCCCGTTGATTAATGATTCTTTTTTATTTAATGTATATACATTTTTAAATAGTTTCAAACCTAGCAGAGAAATAACTTATCATGAACAAAATGTACTTTGATGTTAAAAGTGGTTTCTTTGGTAAATGAAAAACAAAACTATTTTATAATATATTGTTTTATTTAAAGTCCATAATATGAAATGGTAAAAACCAGTAAGAAGATAATAAATAAGGCACAATGTAATCAAAAAGGATGGATTATGGATGATAACAGTCAGATTCTGGCTGGTTGTTGCTCTTCTTCCTGTTCATTCTGTTACATATATTCTTCCTGTAGAGGAATGAGGTGGAATAAATATCTTCACACCGGGCATGGTACTATTCATCATTTTAGACAAATTGTTGTACACTGTGTCATCACCACGTGTCTCTTCTTGAAAACCTGAAATAATTGTATACCAATATATTAGATTATCCTGTTTTAGAAAGTAAATTCTTTAAGATTTAAATGTGATGTACTTTGTCATATTTACAGCTCCGCACATCTCATTTAGTTCAAAATGCTCAATTTAACCATAATTACAAGTAAAGTGCAGCATCAGTGCAGAAATATGCCATGGAACCCGCTGAAATAACAGAGGTGACAGAGCCATAGGGCTATTATAAAAGCCAAAGGCCACTTTTTGCCTTTTGGTGAAGTGGTGGTGAAAAAAGTCATTCAAAATGATTATAATAATGTTTATTAGAATTAACCCCTAGTCAGTGAATATTTCTGTACCACTAGGTAGATAGCAAACAGTACATGTATTCATCAATTTAAATATTTTTGACATTGGATCCAACTTCACATCCGGAATATCAGCTACAGCCATGATGGCTCATGCCCATTCGAAGTGTGATGTAAACAAAGTCAGTATGTAGTGATAAAAAGCATAGTGCTTACATACCTAGTAATATTCTCGGTGCAGATGATTTATATCCTCCATATTATTGCCAAATAAAAGCATGGCTATTTTCGCCATAGCGTGCTTGCTGACTGCTGCGCCATGATGGCAACCTGGGCCACATCCACATCCTTCTGGTAACGGCCCTTGCATAAAATGCAAGAGCAATAATTAATATCTGTAAAAATATAGAAAATTTTATGAGGCAATTTAGGTATGAGGCTAAGTAGGCATATATATATACTTTTTTTAATAAACAAAATTCACAAATTGCTTACCTTTGAGACCTCTTGAAGTTCCGGAGCATCCTTTAGGTTAGGTTATGTTTATGTCCTCGAACAATTATTATTGTTCGATAAAGATACAATCATTTAAGTAACTGCTACTTAGGTGAATAGTTACATAATAATAAATCACACTGATTGAGCTAGGTAGGACCATTAAACTTGTGCTAAGGGATACTAAATATAGCCACAGCTCAAAGAGAATATAAATAATCACTACGAGTACGTTCACAGCTTTTCGATGGATATGCCGACTAGATATAATTATCTGTCTAATCTGTGATATAATTAGACCTCCGAACTAGCCAATAAGAGCCCAAAGCCATATCGGCGCGACGAGGTCCGTAACTAAAAGAGTTGACGTTGGCGGGTTATGATGCGGGGTGGGACGGGGGGCATTTTCAGTCGACTTACGTGCTGTCAAGTTGACATTTTGACACTTATCGAGTACCGTTTACGCTATTAATCTGTCAAAGTAGTTTAGTCCCGTCTTTAGTCCGTTCGAAAGCGTCGCGACGACGTCATCGCGTTCTAACTAGCCAATAAGAGCCCAAAGCCGTATCGCCGTGACGACGGAGTTGACATTGGCGGGGTATGATGCGGGGTGGGAGGGGGGGCATTTTCGGTCGACTCACGTGCTGTCAAGTTGACATTATGACTCTATAGAGTACCGTTTAAGCTATTTATCTGTCAAAGTAGTTTAGTCCCGTCTTTAGTCCGTTCTAAAGCGATCGACGACGTCATCGCGTATGTGTTATGGATTGCCTTGAACTGCTCGTATGACGGACGACTTTCGTCGATAACATTATGGAGTAAGGCCCAGCCGGTTTGATTACGTGCCTACGTCAGGTTGACGCCTTGTTGACCGCGCGGCGAAAGGCCATACGGTGTCGATCCCTTTCCGAGTTGATAAGTGTGCTGTGACCTTAAGTCGGTTTTTAAATCGGCTGTTAGTTTTTGTGTGCGAGTGATGCGTTTTGTTCGCTTACACGAAATGTTTTTATATTAAAATTCGTGATAGTAACACGTAGTGTTAAAGTGCTAAAGGATAAATGCGTGATAGTATAACTTTACTAAAGGATTAATACGTAATAGAATAACTTACTAAAGGATAAATGCGTAATAGTTTAACTTACATAAGGATAAATGCGTGATATTTTAACAGACTCAAAAGATTTTTAGCGTGATAAAATTAATAAAAACAGTAACGGATTCTTAGATCGGCTTTTACGATCTGCGCGGGAAAAGAATCAGCTGACATGTTTTTAATGTTTTAGGTTCCGTATCCAAGGGGTAAAGCGGGACCATGGTACTAAGAGCGGCCACATACATACGGAATTCCGTACGGAATCCATTCCGTACGGAATCGACTCGGAATTCCGTTCGTCTACCACACACATACGGTTTTTTCCGTACGGAATGACGCGTCTCAGTCGAGAGCCGCCAGCTATCGAGAGCAGACATTCTAGTAGCGTGCGGAAATATGAAATTTGAATGAAATTTGACTATGATTTTTTTAAAGCGATTGCATTTTTGCTGTATATTGTTAAAAATATAGTTTTATCTTCGTATTGACGAGTTCTTCGAACTCCCATCAACCTATTATAACATTCTCCACAAAATAGTATGCCGGGTATTTATTGTATGGGAAAACATGAATTGACAGATTTAAATTTTCAATTTTTGGAATGGCAATTGTTTGAATACCTAATTATATGTCCTGCCACGGCCTGCAATGGCCTGCTACACCATTTCCTCAAGGTTTCTGTCGTGGTAACCTTGATTATTAGTGTTCTATAAACATGTGTAAGCTTATACGGATATGATGAGATATTGTATGTCAGACATTGTACGGAATGGATTCCGTACGGAATTCCGTATGTATGTGGCCGCTCTAAGACTCCGTTGTCCGTCCGTCCTTAAGTCTGTTTGTCTGTCACCAGGCTGTATCTCATGAACCGTATTTGCTAGACTATTGAAACTAAAAACACAATAAAATACATATTTGAGTGGGGCTCCCAATACAACAAACGTTTGTTAGATAATGATACTTGGTTGGTTATTTTATATTCTCTGTGCCCAACGAAGAGAACTTCTAAAAAGAATATCCCTTTGATACTGTGTAGCCTATTTCTTGCCCGTCTCAAAAGGCTTACGACTCGTGTTCTAATATTTTAGCAACTCACTGTGACACTAAAATCTCTTGTCTAAGCCTGCTCTCAAAAGTTACATATGTATGCGAAACAAGCGTATTCCATTAATATTAATACCTCGTCTGAATAAAATATGTTGAGAGCAGAAGAGTCACTTTTGGAACGATGTTTCTTGCATTCTGGACTGGTAGAAGGGTTGCCAGGTCGCCAAACCTAAAAGCCGGACAAACCAGCCAGTTTGGCCGGCCATTTGTGTAGCCGGACACCCTACATTATTGAGGCTTTGTCTCAGCATTAGGTACAACAAAAAAAAATGTATGTTAAACCAAGCTTTTTTGATTATTGTCATAAATCTTGCCGCCACGCAACGCAACGTATGGCACGTGTGCTATCAATCGAGGAATGAACAATAACGACAGAGCGCAGGGGGGCGGGCGACAGGCGGCGGCGGGGCGCCCCTCGGCCTGCGTGAGCGACCGACGCGACATTCGACTCTCGTCGCCAGCGCTCGGCCGCGCTCGGCGCTTGGTCGTTCATGAAATGTAAAAAGCCTAACAAAAGCCGGACAGGTCGGACACGCTCTAATTTGGTCGGACACGCAACCAAAAAGCCTGACTGTGTCCGGCTTTATCCGGACGCCTGGCAACGCTAACTGGTAGTGAAGATAAACCTTAGAATGTAACAGTTGCTTTTCTTTCCGAGCAAGAGGAGATGGGCAAACAGTTATATACAACATGTAAAGAAAACACTGTTCGGTCCATTAAGATAATGTTGGAAAAACCGATAAATAGAACCTACATAAGCTACCCAACATGACTTTCACGGATCGGACAGGGTTTTCTTTACATATTGTATAATTCTCGCCGATTATCACGCTTCTTCTTCTTCTTATCGTGTGTGTTAGTGACTAACACTAGTATCAGACTTTTAAACCACCTTAAAGGCCTCTGATATGGTTTTAGGTAACGATCAATGTCAAAGACAGTGACCGGGACTGACGGCGTAACGTGCCCTCCGAAGCACGGATCATTTAACTTATCAGACAATCATCAGCCTACAATGTCCTAACCAAACTAGGACAACAACACAAAGTCGTTGCCCGCGCCGGGAATCGAACCCGCGACCTCTGGGTATGAGCTGAACGCTCTAACCACTACACGACGGAGGTAGTTGATTATCACGCTAAAGATGGCCTTTTGGTCTTGCGGTCCCAGGGCCGCTCTGTCTGCACGAAACCGCATGACCAATCAAAGATGCTCTGTATGCCCCGTCAGGGATAAAAATTAATAGTGCAGTCTTTTTTTTTGCTCTTTGTTTTTATTATAAGTTTCTTTGCAAGGCACCATTCCTGCGAAGAGTTGACAGGTAGAAAATGTTAAGGCTGCTACCAGCGCTAGAAACCTTGAAAATACAAAAAAAAACTCTTTTTGTGAGTGAGATTATCAGAAATCCTCGCACAACTTTTTAGCTAGTTGTCATTAAAATACAATACGCTGTACTTTCCTTTGTAAAAATTACTAAAAACGGCCACTTTTGACACTTTTTGTAAAGGTTTCTAAAGCGGATAGTATTTCAATGACTTTCGAGGTTTTTCATGTAACTTAAGGATACTAGCTAAAAAGTTGTGCAAGGATTTCTGATAATCTTAGTTACAGAAAGAGAAATTTTCTGTATTTTTAAGGTCGCTAGCGATGGTAGCCTTAACGTTAAAAAGAAACGATGCATTCGTTCCTTACGAGTACTTATTATACACTCATTGACCCAGCAACGAAGCGAGCAAAGCGTCCCAGTTTCGAGATTGGCAAAAAATGCTTTTGTCGGGCTGTCTCTCAATTTGTCCAGCTGTTCTCGTCTACAGGTCGCATTTCTCAATCGATTCTCGTGAAATGTAAGAAGGTTTGAAAATTATATACAGTTTTCTGGCGATTCAGTTTTTCTAAATTGCGGAAAATAAGGAGTATGCAACTTTAAAAATCATATTACTGTTTTTTTATAATGTCATAAAACTTTTTTGTTACCCTTATTAAGTCGCTCCCATGCTGGTCTGGGAGAAATAAAAAAAAACTTAGAATGTACCAGCTGCTTCTCTTCCCACACAGATCGTAAAAGCCGATCGAGGGAATGGGCAAAAATGCAAATCATGTTAACAGGCGATGCGGCTAGCAACCCATCACTGTATTGATTGCTTTTCCATTTTCTCGCCCACCATGACGCTTAAAGTGGCTTTTGGGTCTTGCGGCCTTGGGCTCTGCATAGAACCGCAAGACCCAAAATGCTCTGTCTGCCCCATTAGGGATAAAGACGTGATAGTATGTATGTATGTATTATTAAGTCGCAACTTTTTTGTCTGTAAGTACAACTTTTTTTTCCGATAAACTACAACGGGTCGGGGTTGACTCACGACATTTACAGCTCACAGAGCTACCTATAGTGTACTTATTTACACGATGAGTGTGAGGGGTGTCGGAGCCTGAAGTGTTAGGATAATGAGCAATTTCTATAGGCATATTTAAAGCATTATATTTCTGTAGGCTAGATATTTTATGCCACGTTGTGTGCGCTTAAATTTGTTTACAAGCAGAATTACGTAGTTACTTATGATAAAGTTTAATTAGATCATCGAATTTACTCGTGTAAATGGGGCCAAACGTTAGACGCCAAACGTTAGACGCCACATGGTCAGAGACGCCTAAATGACAAAGTGTCCCTCTTTTGCGGAATCGCGAGGTTACTCACGGCGTGATGCCCTTTTACATTTCCACCTCTAGACCAACAGTACTAGCTAAATTCTCTTTCCACGGCCAGGCAATAGGGATATAAGAGTCTTGCGAGTCCTCTTGGGTATCCACCGCGATGTAGTCCGTGGTGTCGCTACTTACCAATAATCATCATAATCAGGTCTTTCAGTCTCCACTGCAGGAGCACGACCCTCTCTGTACTACCAAAACCGTACTTGGTCAGAGCAGACAGAGGACTTTGGCCTACACTCTTCACGCCAGGCGGGTTTGACTAGGTCTCATGATGTTTATAAGCTTTGTTTAACTTATATTTCCTAAGTCGCCTTATACGACATCCACGCAAGGACTTAGAGTGACCTATTCTACTCTGCCGGAAACCACACGGCGGATCTAGAGCAAGAGTACTAACTTAATTCTCTCTGCACGGCCAGTTAAGGCAATAAGAAGCTGAGAGTCTTGCGAGTCCTCTTGGGTATCCACCGCGATGTAGCGTGCTATGGACGAGGGCTTTAATAGACTCTCTGGAGCACTTGAGTCCGTGGTGTCGCTACTTACCAACAATAATCATCATAATCAGGCCTTTTAGTCTCCACTGCAGGAGCACGACCCTCTCTACACTACTAGAGCCGTACTTGGCCAGAGCAGACAGAGGACTTGGTCTACACTCTCCACGCTGGTCAGACGTGTTGGAGAGGTCCTATTGATGTGTATAAGCTTTGTTTAGCTTGTATTTTCTAAAACTTTTAGTGGTCCTATTCTACTCTGCCCGAAATCACACGGCGAGCTCACTCACCAATACTCGCCATAAATTACCAGTAGGTACATGTATTTATTATGACTTTCCCTTTATTTCATTTGATTCTTGTATTGAAATACATTTCTAAAATACAAAAAATATTAAAAAATATAAGATGCCCACTGGCAAATGGCACGGCAATGAGGCAAGGCCTAAGCTACCAGTGGTTAGAGCTGCAGAAAAAAATCTCCTGACAATGCGTATCGTGACCAAGAATACTGCCTTCTAAATCTGACCCTTCAGATTCTTAAGTCTTAAGAGGTTAGTCAAGACTATTATTATGTTGGTACGCTTTACAGCTACGGTTCCATGGGGTCCCGGTCCTTTGAGGCGTTCGTGGGGCCAAAGCCAACATAAAGAGGCCTTTTAGTACCTTTTTATCTAAAAAGTGAGATGGCAGCATCTACGGCGGTCTATCCCTTAATGAACCATTGAGATGCACTAACGGACAGTCCTCCATAGCTGCCGAATTATTGCCAGGGAGGGATTGACTTTGTTTGGGTTATGTAGATGGGATGTTAGTGGACCGGATTACTGGGTTAAAGTGAGATACGGACATCTTCCCAAAAATCTCTCATAATAAATTTAGCCTGGTAGATGGTGACTTGCTGCTCGTTGGCTACACTGCCTGTGGGCACCCTAACTAGCCACGAAAATACGGCCAGGGCGCAACACAATGTGAGCAGCTGAGGGTGTCGAGGGATGCGGCTCCGGTTTCACCATCATGGGGCTTACCCCCGCGAGTGAGTTTCCCCGTTATTACGCCATTATGTGCAATACACTTTCACCCTGGAGAGTATCTGCTACTCTTGCAACTCTACTGTGGCCGGCCGATCAAGGCAAGACAGCGGCTGGGCTTGTATAACTGTGTTTTCCTCTGGGGGACGTGGTATCGCCTCTCACTATCAGCTCGCCACAAGCTGCCCTGCGTTGACTGACTACACTGGGAGTCCAGTGGGCGATGGGGTCGTCACGTCGCGACGCTATTATTGTTATTAGTCTATTATTTACATTAGCGCTGTTTTGACGAGAAATGTAATCGAAGAGTTCAAGAGGACGCCTGATAATGCGTAAACATTTGGCAACAAGAATATATCATAGATATTTTTTCTCAACTCTATATTTAAATATTTGTTAATGTAGATAATATGTAAGTACATTATAACTTTAACAACAGAGCGGCCAAGTGTGAGTGAGACTCGCGCACGAAGGGGTCCGTACTATTATCCATAAAAAATCACGTTTGTTGTATTTATTTTATTAGTACCTCATCATCATCATCAGGTCTTTTTATTAATTTTCATCAGCTTTGTTTAGCTTGTATTTCCTTAGTCGGCTTCTACGACATCAATGGGAAGACTACTTGGAGTGGTCTTATTCTACTCTGCTGGAAGACACACGACGATTAGTACCTATTAATATTAGTACCTATTTGTTGTTATATCGGCAACAGAAATACTTACATCTAGCTATCACCGTCCATGAGATACAGCCTGGTGACAGACAGACAGACGGACAGCCAGCGGAGTGTGACAGGGTCCCGTTTTTACCATTTGGGTACGGAACCCTTTACCATACAACTGATGTTAAGCAGCTGTTTCTGGTATATAATAAGACCTTACCCTATCTTCTTTGTACATCGTAGTTTCTTCTCACGATATCAAGAGGTCAAGGCAAGTATTTGAGGTCATCAATCCAAGTGTTAAATACGTTTATCGGGAGTCCAGATGACCCAGTCGGACAACTCCTGCTGAGCTATCAAGCTCCTTCCAAAAAAGAGAGATATTATAAGTTTGACGCTAACGTCTGTCTGTCTGTGCGCATCGTAGCGTTCGAACGGGTGGAGCAATTTAGATCCGGTTTTTTCACATGAAAGCAAGTTCCCTTGCTGTGGTTCTTAGCTATGTTTGATGAAAATCGGTTAGGCCGTTTAAAAGTTATTGGGGATTAACGCTTGAAAGTCGGGGCTTTTTCCAGCAAATAATAGATGGCGCTACGGATATCTATCTAGTGATGAGTAAAGTAGCTGATGTCAATCTGTCACTAGATGTTGTTTTTGACAATCAGGTTTTTTAATTTGCCTAGCAATTGTTCTTCTGGGTATTATTAGTAGGTAAGATAATAATGTGAAAATGTAATAAAAAGATAATATATGTCATAAAATTTAATTTGATATTCAAAACATATCATCATACTTTCTTCGTCCAAATTCCGCCAAAACACATACAAATATATAGGTAAGTGCCTGACAACTTTCTCAAACATCACCCATAAAAACCATTAAGTATAAATGATTTCATTTTTAGTAAGTATCAATACTTTTAAAGTTTGATTCTCAAAGTATAAGTGATCTTGATCGATATTAT
Source organism: Acrobasis consociella (assembly GCA_963555685.1). Taxonomy (NCBI): domain Eukaryota; kingdom Metazoa; phylum Arthropoda; class Insecta; order Lepidoptera; family Pyralidae; genus Acrobasis; species Acrobasis consociella. The sequence continues at coordinate 4,216,638 of OY743107.1, forward strand.
TTCAATCACAGCGTTAACAACTTTTTTTTATATAATTAAATACGTACAAATCACACAGATTGACCTAGCTCCAAAGCAAGTTACTTAATGGGATACTAACTCAACGATACTAATACATATACACCTATAAACATCCAAGACCCAGGTCAACCAGGTCAACCTAAAAAAGAATATTTTCCATCTTGACATTTTACATCTTGATATGATGACCACTATGTCACTAAGGTCGTCATGATGATTATAAACTGAAAATGATATATATAATAAGCTATAAATTTCAAATAAACTTTCTTACAAATCTTTTATTTTTCTAGGTATAAATTCAATGTCCACGTTACTAGTCCTCACTTGGATCGCATCCCTGACAAATTTGATCTTATCTCCGTCTATCTTCGTTTTAACAGTGAAATTATGAAGGAAGTGTATTAGCCCTGTCTTTACTTGCAAACGAGCGAACCTCATACCAACACACAACCTATTACCTTTACCGAAAGGCATGTACACGGCACTGTCACGAGCGGCTTCCGACGCGAACCTTTCAGGATCAAACACTTCAGGATCCGGATAGTACTTAGAATCATGATGCAATTCATACACTGCCGCAAATACTTTCGTACCTTTTTCTATCTTAATATTTCCTACAGGTAAAACAGTATCTTCAACGCATTGTCTGCCTAAAAATCCAATTGGAGGCAACAACCTCAAGCTTTCACACAACACTTTTTCCAAATATTCCATTTCCATAACAGATTCATAGGTCAGTTTTCCATCTAGTGCTTCGAACGTATTGTCTATCTCTTGGTGGACTTTTTCAAGGTGCTGGGGATTCAGACCCAAATGCATCAAACAGGCAAAGATGGCCGCAGCGCTTGGATCAACTCCAGCTATGAAGAAGAAGAAAGCTTGCCCAGCTAACAACTCATCAGTGGGTTCTAACTCGAGTCCTGTGTCCCGATCTTTCAAAGTACCGTTTTTCTGTAAATTTACACAAATATCAGCAAAATCATGTTTCTTTCCATCTTCTTTCTCACGCTGACGAATTATACTTTTTACTGCACCAATAAAGAATTCTTCATACTCCGAAAATAGTTTGATATTAAATTTCTTGAACAACCATGGGCTTAAATTCATAATTGTTGTTTTCACATTCGTTTTAAATGTAGACTTCAAAGCTCTTCTTGCAACATCTAAGAACGGTGACTCGAAAACAGATTCAGAAACGACTCCAAATACTGCTGCTCCAATAGCAGCACAGCAAAATGTCGCTATTGATTGCATTGCGTCGCCATTGTACCTTTCTGGATTCTTTTTGAGATACGCTACGAAATCTATCGCACTTTTATCCATTATATAAAACATTTTCTTAAGTTTTGCACTGGTGAAGATAGGCGTCATACTTTGCCGTACTAGTTTCCATCGATTTCCATTCATGAACAAAATATTATCAGCCAGGTGGTCACCTTCATTGATTTCAAAACCTCTATGACTGAAAGACTGGAAATCTGTTTGGAAAATATGCTGTATGTTTGTTGCATCGTTAACGAGTAGTGACGGAGTCAATAATCCGCCAAAGCCAACAGCAGGTTCTTCGCGATATTGCTTGTAAAGATCTCCAAAAACTTTAAATAATGGTTTGTTTGTTGTTAAAAAACTCAAAAAAGCACCACCCACTTTGTTCTTGTTGTGAAATTTGACACCACGTCTCTTCCAATAGTTTTCATTATGTTTTCCGGTAACGTATATTAATGATAGCAATATTATTAACAATACAAGTATAATATGAAGCAACATTGTTATCAGTCCAGCCGACTACTCTTCAATAACAATTAATTTTAAGTGCAAAGCAAACAGATACTCAAGAGATTTATATAGCCATGTGATTAATTATGTAAATAATGACAAGCAATAATTCAATTGATAGTGTTATAAATACGTATTAATATTCCCCGCGGCATAGTTTTTAGGGTTCCGTACCCATCACAATTTATGTATTTCTGTTGGTATCTAATGCTAAAAACAAAATAACATAAGTATTTAAGTATCTCATACAACAAACGTGATTTTGTATAGATAGTGGTATGGAACCCTTTGTGCGCGAGTCCGACTCGCACTTGGCCAGTTATTATACTACTAATAGTTAAGTCATGGCAGAGTCATTGTCACAAAAAACAGACACTACTTTTTTTAAAATAGATAAACCTATCAATGGACAAAATGATGTTATTTTATTTCATCTCATTTTTATTTTTCTTTGTTTCAATAATTCAATATGGTGCCCTCTATATGTCATTCAGATATTAATTGAATCATACCGAAGAGGATATTAAATTTAGCACTTTTCAAAAATATGTACCTATATAAATTATTATGTAACTGTTACTCCTTTCTGTGCTTGTAAAAACCAGTAACCTCGTAAAATCCGTTTATTCCCGGTCGTCCCCACCATTTCGTCCCCACTGGGTACGAGTGGGAAAAAAAAGTTTCGTTCGTCCCCAGTGGTGACGATTGGCACTTTTTATTTCCCACTCGTTCCGCTATAGACCGAGAGTCAAAATAGGTACAAGGGGGTTTCAATAGAGATTGTGCGGTTTGCTAAAATGCTAAGCAAGACTGAACAATGTTTTGACTGAACATTGAAAGTAACTAAAAGACTGAGGTAATAAAATCTGTAAAATCTCCTTGGTTAGGTAGAGGACCCCGGGCTCTGAAGCATTACTGCTGAGGATGCAACCGGGAAAATACGCTCGCATGATGATGACTCCTGATGTGCTTGCTAAATTAACTAGATAAACGTACTTTTCAACAAAAATCTTCCCTTAGTTCGTTTTCAAAACTAAGTATATCTTGTTTGTGCTTTTTAACACTAAGTTCTCCAGACGAGCGAGATTATGCCCGCGACACAGACCGCCGATGGTTTCCGACCATGTCATGGACATACATACATACATACTATCACATCTTTATCCCTAATGGGGCAGACAGAGCGTTTTGGGTCTTGCAGTTCTATGCAGAGCCCAGGGCCACAAGACCCAAAAGCCACTTTTAGCGTCATGGTGGGCGAGAAGATGGAAAAGCAATCAATACAGTGATGGGTTGCTAGCCGCATCGCCTGTTAACATGATTTGCATTTTTGCCCATTCCCTCGATCGGCTTTTACGATCTGCGTGAGAAGAGAAGCAGCTGGTACATTCTAAGTTTTTTAATTTCTCCCAGACCAGCATGTCATGGACATACTGTCGCTTATTTGTAAGAGCGCTAAGCTGAAAAGAGGGTTGACTCTAACGCTGCCTTGTAATTCAAATAATTGATCCAAATTTGGAATCATTACACAAAATTCCTAAGTTACGTCAGCTGTAATTTTTATTTACTTACTTTAAAATAATTACCTTTTCTGTTCTGCCGACAATGTTAAAGTAAAATACAAAGGAGGTATTCACATTTAATAAGTATAATATAATATTCAACTACCTAATTATTTATAACAGATGTCGTTGTTAAATTATTGTTTATAGCATTAAACTTACTAGATGTTTCGTTCGTGACGCTTGTGTTATTAGGTAAAAAGTTATTATCCCATTTACTTTCATTGTTTGTTAAATCTTGTGTTATTTTTTCAATATTAACGTGCTTCGAGTTCAATATTTCAATACTAGTATTATTAAGTTTTTCAATGTTTTTTGATAAAGTGTCTATCAAATCATCACTATACACATTTCTAAACATTTCTTTGTGTGTTTGTGCCGGTCTTTGATCTTCCTCATCCTCAAAACTCTTATTAGTTAAAAACTCATTCGTATCATTCATCAAATTTACTGTATAGGTGGTTACTTCGCAGGGAAGATCGCTTGACGTGATAGTCTCGTTTCGTGTAATGAAGTTTGTTTCTGTAGACGTCACTATAACGTCTTCGTTTTCTTTTAAATCTTCCAATGTAGTCTCAAATTCTTTGATACCATTATTATCTGAGCTATCTAAACTACTCTCAATTAAATCATTGATCAATTTATCTAAAGAGAATTTTTCTGGTTCTTCTTCGGTTTGTACCAATCCATTTTTTTTACTCTCAACCTCAGGCTTTGGCTTTAAATCTCTTTTAAAGTATCTGGGAGCAAGGACCGGAGTAGATTTAAAATGTTTTGAGCTCCCTAGGGATTTGTCGTACAATACATCAGGCTGATATGGTTTTCCGATATTTACATGTTTTAATTTATTCAGAGGCCATCGGTTATTAGCTACATCAGATGTCTTAATATTAGACTTAGTATGTTTTACTTGATCTCTAAGATTATATTGCAGATGAACCGTAGGTAATTTTGTAAACTTAAATACCTTTCTATACGTATCACCAAATGTATGTACATTTATATGTTTCTTAAAATGTTCTGATTCGTCGGTCTTGACTGGAAAAGAAAATAATTGATGTAGAAAAAATATTGTTAATTGAATATTTCGTTCTTCAGAACTGTTATTACTATAATCAGCTTATAAACTTACCCGATTGTGATGAATCAGTATTACTCTCATCAATTTTAGGTAATTGATTAGCCTCATTAGTATCGATTATAAACGAAGGGTTCTTGTTTTCAATTTGTATAATTTGAGAATCTTGCTGTATTCTCTGTTCTGGAACCCTCTTTTTAACTTCCATCCTCCTGAGACATCCAGTTGGGTAGCAGTAAGTGGCGTGGTTGGTGCACATTTGGACGCAGACGCATACTGGTGGGGGATTGCGAAACTCTGAGAAGATGACGGTGAAGAAATGCTCGACTAGTTCTGCTTTGTTGCCGTCGCATAGATTGCTTTGAGGTTTTTTGTGTGCATATTGAGATAGTGACACTGAAATGATGAAATCTTTTTAGTCATATAAAGAAAATATAAAATTATTTTCCACCAAGCTAAAATTGGCCTTTGGGTCTTGGGCCCTGGGCTAATCAAAACTGACGTGAGACACAGACATTATAAGAATGAGTTAGCGGTAAACCATTAACTCATTCGTGAGTAAACTCACGTCGAGAGTCAGCTACTGACATATTTCGACCTCATCCGGAGATCTTCGTCAAAGCTAATGTAACTAGAGAACAAGTGTAGGTGGTTTACACCAACTATCACGTATTTATGCCTGATGAGGGAAAAGAGCCCTATTGGTCTTCCAACGCTGGGCAGGCAGAACCCATAGCCGCAAGATTTAAAGGTCACTTATAGCATAATAATGGGCGAAACGATGGAAAAAAGGTATAAAAATAGTGAGGCGCTAACCACATCACATATGTTACATGATACATATTTTCGCCAAACCTAGTGCTTTACTAAAACACGCTGGCACGCTCAGTTTTCTATTTTTTCCCAGTAGCAACCCAACCAACACATTAGTGGAAATTGCAGCTTATCTTACAGTTTAAAGTTGCCTACTGACGCCATAAGAGTGGTTGCATATATGCATCCGCAATAGTCTGTAGCAAGTAGTTCATTCCAGGGCCATTGTAGGCTACTTACAAGGTATCCTTGTTACCATTGGGCATCGTTTAGCTATGTAAGATTACAAATTGTAGCCTAAAGGCACAATAAATGTTCAAATCAACTAATATTACTAAAGGTAAGTACAAAAGTTACTTCTATAAAAACGTAAAAATACTTCTTTTATATTTTAATATTTTATTTTATAATTTTAATGATTGAGTTAATTTGCACCATTATACTCTTCAAATCCACGTTGTTGGCGTCTAGTTTGAGCTTTAATTATATTATATATGGTGAGGGTTCCGTATACATAATTTATTTACCGAGTACGATCCGCGGTCAGATCAAGATAGAAAAAGTTCTTTTATCAGATTGACCTAGTCCTCGGATGTTTATCTATATAAATGTATTTGATATAAAATATAGTATCGTTAAGTTAATAACAATTTATTTTTATTGATTTGTCTGTACGAGTATATATTAAAATGTGTGATATTTTGTAAGTGTTTGTCTATTCTTTCTCTTTATGAATTATTAGAACAATATTATATAGTGAATTTTTAAATAGTACTAACATGCGATTGTTACAAAATTACTTAGATATGTACTAAGGTATTTGCTTTTTTATACATTTCAGAACAAGTATAAAAAGTTTCAACAGCAAGTACTTTTTTACTTATGTTTCAAACAAGTTGTGTTTCAAACATGTTTCGTGAATGATCGATACTACCTATAGAAATAAACCACCACCACCACCAACCTACCAACCAATCGGCACCCCCAGTGGGTTGACTGGTAGATAAAGCCTATGGCTTAAGTCAGCCTGTTACATTTGTAATAAAGTTAAATAAATAAAATAAAAAATATTTTAACATACTCTGTGTTTGATATTAGAAATCTTTCAGAGACGTCAATTTACGATCGATTTCCGCTTCTACTTCCTGAAAAGTAAGGTTGCTTTATTTTAAAATAACAACAATTTTTTTACAAAAACATTTTTATTGGAAAAATGACGGAATAGTATAATTATTATAACTATCTTGTATAAAAAGTTATGTCTATTATAATCACAATCACAATTTTGAAGGTGTGACGATGTTTAGTTATAAAAGTCGTTCGTAGTTTTACGGATCTCCAAAATTTAACACAACACCAACCTCGTATGCTGCAATACATATTACGTACATACCTCTATTCCTACAAAACGGTAAAAATTGTTACTCCTAAAACGATTTCGACTGCAAAAGAGAAATAAAAATTCCTTGTAAATTTATAAGAGAATAATAAGCGCTAGAGGTAGTATAAAGGTAGATTAAGGAAAGAATCTGTGGGCTAAAGCTACATGGAATTTTTCTCGCTATATTATAATAAATAATTTCTATAAACTGCGACTGATAATTTTGCTGAATTTTACCTTATTTCCGTAACACAAAGGCGTTATGTTTTTAATAGGTGCATTCTAATTTCATAATAATACACCTAATTATATTTGATGAGAAATATGTAAGGAAAATCATCTAGAGAAAAATTATCCAAAAATACATGTGCACATTATCAGTAAATTTAGTTGCGTTTAACTCACAAGCTTTTCATGCAAAATAAAAAGGGATAAAGTTTTTCTTACCTTTTTCAAATTCCTATATGAAATCCACCTGGATATTGGCACTTGGATTAAACACTTTTAGAGAACTTGATACTTTTAATTCGCACACGTGAATGTCAACTGAACTGAATTGCAAAAACATCCATTCCATAACGCATTCCTTCATTCATTCATTGGCACTAAAAGAGGGCTTTAGAGTGACGCCAGTAGCGTGGCATTTCATACAGATATATACATAGAATTTTTTCAACCGTGTGCCCTAATATAGCTACAAATGTTTTTTGCTTGTTATGCAACCGTTCTCGTAATTGAGGTAAGATTAGTGCCGACCCTGTCAAAAATAAATTGCAGCGCTCTTATGCGTCTAATATGGAGCCAAAGGCTGCAAGAAAGTGTGCCTAAAATGGTGTTAGGGTGGCTATTCATGTTTCGCTAAGATTAGCACCTTAGGAGATAATCAGTTTGACTCTAAAGCCTTTATATAGCTATATTTATACAGCTTTGTGTTACTTGCTTACTAGGTATATATAAAAATCTTTGCAACAGTTTTAAGGGTACTTACAGGGCACATTGATAATCCAAAAAATTAAGCTTAAATAATATTTCATCTTTAAATCACTCCAAAAAATCAAGTATTTATAGATTATCCCGCTGATTGTATTGCAATAACTTCATGGCTTTCGCGTATTCACGTTTAAACTTCAATATATATTATCCCTGACAGCTTTTGGCTATGGTGACTGTCTATGCGTTAATTATAATATATATTTTACTATTAAATAATCAAACAACAATTGAACGAGACTGTTATGTCGGAATTGAATCAAAAGAGTAACGTGTTGCTGCTCATTGACTTAATTTGGTACTATAGTCCAGTGGCAAGCACAGAAAACATGTCACTAAATGAAAAATAAGAAAAAATTACTTCATCATCATTGTCATATCAGCCACAGGAAGTCCACTGCTGGACATAGACCTCCCCAAAGATTTACTTGGATTTTATAAATTATGAAAGGTCGGTTTGCGGTTTGCTTTTATTATATTTATTTCATGTTAACCTTCCTGGAACATCATGGCGTTGCTAGTAAAAACCGCATTAAAACGGCTCAGTGGTATTAAATACAAATGATGACTGAGCCAGAAAAATAATATTCTATATAGACCGTCATTCAGAAAGAAATTATCGAAAAATAATGAACACTTAATTTGAAATTCATTCAATTAGTACAAATTAACAATCACAGAGATACAGAGCGTCTAAGGATCTTGTGACGTCACCTCTCAGTAAAAATTTCGGGTGACCACAACCGGCATAAAAATATCTCGAGTCCTCCAAAGAGTACTTCGTTGTATTGTATAATATACAAAATTGAAACAGTTTCTAACAGGTCGTAAACTTATATGTTTGAATATGAGACAGGTAACCTCTTAAAACATATTTCTGTTTTTATTATTTGGGTATTGTTTTTGGACTCCTAGCTCGTTGACTATCCGTGTTGTGCAGTTTCTTTCCTCAGACAATGAAAATACCAAACATCCTGCTTTCATAAACACAATTGCGATAACAGACAATGGACATAATGTACATAAAGTATGTCACAAACTGTAGCCCGTGTACCAGGAAATAAAAAGCTTTTTTATATTATTCATTGTAGGTATGACTCGTCGTCGATTATGTAGTTACAAATACATAACATTATAATAACAGCAAGGAAGTTTCCAACTCAAATCAGATTTTTTTAAACGTCAAAAGCAATATTTTCTGTGGGATTTGTATGAAATAAAGACAAATTAATAAATAAATAAATATTTAGGGCCAATTCACTGATTGAGATAGCCCCAAAGTAAGTTCGAGACTTGTGTTATGGGATACTAACTCAACTACTATATCTATAACAAATACATATATAGATAAACATCCAAGACCCAGGATAATTTTAAAAAGGCCATTTTCCAACTTGCTCTGACCGGGAATCGAACCCGGAACCTCTGGGTGGCGGACTAATATGATGATCACTACGCCACGGAGGTCGTCTCTTACAAAAAATGAAGACTAACAAAGTTATAGTTTCTTAAAGTCAAATAGCGCTCTTAATATCTTTTTTTCAGCATTAAAAAATCAATAAGCGGCTAAGTGCGAGTCGGACTCGCCCATGAAGGGTTCCGTAGTAGCTAACAACATAATATAAAAGTCTTGTAGTATGTTTTTTTTAATTTTTATATTTGAGTTGATTGAATGAAAGGTAAATTGTCGTTTATGATTTATGACGTATTAAAAAAAAACTACTTACTAGATATCGTTTAAACCAATTTTCGCTGGTAGTTTTCATGGTAATGAACATTATATATTTTTTTTAGTTTTATAATTTCCTTATTTTAGAAGTTACGGGGGGGGGGACACACTTATTTCCACTTTGGAAGTGTCTCCCGCGCAAAGTATTTGCTTTAGAAAAAAATGATATTAGAAACCTCAATATCATTTTCAAAGACCTATCCATAGATACCCCACACGTATGGGTTTGATGAAAAATAAATTTTTGAGTTTCAGTTCTAAGTATGGGGAACCCCCAAAATTTTTAGTTTTTTTTTTCTATTTTTGTGTCAAAACCTTAATGCGGTTTACATAATACATCTACTTACCAAGTTTCAACAGAATAGGTCTTATAGTTTCGAAATAAAGTGCCTGTGACATACGGACGGACAGACAGACAGACAGACATGACGAATCTATAAGGGTTCCGTTTTTGCCATTTGGCTACGGAACCCTAAAAATGACGTGGAAAATGGATATGATTATTATCACCACTTTTTGCTAAACGTCAAAACAAACATTTTCTATGGGGTTTGTATGAAATAAAGACCAATGACGTTATAGTTTCTTGTAGTCAAATAGCGCTCTAAATATCATTTTTTCGCATTAATAATTCTTTTATTACGTTGAAAATGGATATATGATCAATAACAAGTGACATAATTTTGTGACGTTTTATTCTATTAACAGTACCAAAAAATATATTTTTGACCCAGAAAACTATCTTATTTTTGACCCAGAAAACTGCCTTATTCTTCGGCCGTCTTCAATGCTGGTGTGGGAGAAAAAAAAACTTGAGAGGTGTCAAGGGACACCCGGATAGAACGAAGTTCCTTTCGATTAATTAGTAGAGAGAGAGACAGACAGAGAAACACGCGCACGCCGCACGTCTTACAACTATAGCAAAAAGTGACGTTACAACTTTTGGTCTTAATTTTTCCCGTCTAGCCCCCTTTCGCAACGCGCGATAAGGAACTTCGTTCCAATAAAGTTAAAATGTATAGGCGTAAATATAAAATAAACGACATTTGAATCTTATAGGCGATGCGGCTAGCAACATAACTGTTTTTGGCGATCTCCGTGGCGTAATGGTAAGCCTGTCCGCTACTCGGCGGTCCCAAGTTCGATCCCAGGTTAGGTCAAGACAGAAAATGACTTTTTTCTGATTGTCCTTTGTTCTTGGATGTTTATCTATATATGTATTTGTTATAAAATATGGTATCGTTACAGTTATATAAGAACCCAGCTCTTAAATATAAGAAGAAGAAAGAAGACAGTTATATAATAATAATATACAGTTATAGGACACCTGGCGAGAAGGAATGATGGACGGTGGAGTAAGGCTATCACCGAGTGGTAGCCCAAGAATAGGAAACAGAGTGTTGGGCGTCCGGCAGCTAGGTGGGTCGATGATATCAAGCGGATTGGTGGAAAAAACTGGATAGCTAGAGCTAGGGATAGGATTCAGTGGCGCAGACAAAAGGAGGCTTATGCCCAGCAGTGGGTCGTTGAGAGCTGACGATGATGGTGATGGTATCGTTGAGTTAGTTTCCCATAACACAAGTATTGAACTTACTTTGGGGCTAACTTAATCTGTGTGATTTGACTCTATATATTTTTTTATTAAGCTATTGCATAGCTTCTATCGCGGGCCTTGAGCGCGGAGACCGAATCCAGAAATTCCGTAACGAAAAAACCTCACGCTCTCCCCACTCCGCCTACCATGTAGGTTGCCGCTTCGTCTCCGTCGTCCGTTTGCGACGTTGCCGTTCTTCCTTGTTTGCAATAGCTTTACCGCGGCAGTCCCCGAGTGCCACACGTCTTTTTATTTATTTACTTTGGGGCTAACTTAATCTGTGTGATTTGGCTTGTTACGCCGAGCTAAATCTTTGCGTATTATCGCTTGCACTGTCCCCAACGACGACTCATGCGGACCGCCGGAAAGCGCTACGTCGACACTTCGCGGCGGGCAGTAACCAGAATTTGGATGCACCTGTTTCCCAAGTGATTCAATCGAATGAACTAAATTTAATTGCATTATTGATCCAACTTTGATCGTAATCAATCATTTATATGTTAATTGTAACTTTTAATTGAATTAAACTAAGTTATCTCCGGAAACCTATCTTTTTTCTGCGACCTTTTCTGTAGAAAACGTAAATGGCTCTATATATTTATTTATTTGGATTTATTTTTAACTCTTACTACGGAAACCTAAAAACTGATAGATCTTTCGGGTTGTCCTAGGAAATAAATGAATTACAAATAGAGACTCGGAATAAACTGAACTGTCACAGTCATATACTTAGTATGTAGGTAGCTTGTTTTGAATAGTCATTATCAGATAAACTTCTAGGTACTTGAAGTTTATCTGCATACTATCTTACGAACACACGTGTAGTTTGAGTTCACAGGATCCAAGAACCTTGCCTACCCACCCATTGCCTTCTAAACAAGATTATTTCTCTTTCTTGTCACTAGATGGCGATGTAAATAATAATTAAAACATTTTATCTTTTATTAGGTACTAGTGTTCAAATAAATAATTGGCCAAGTGCGTGTCTGGCCACGCTCAGTGTAGGGTTCCGTAGTTGCGAATGCCAACTTTGAGTTCTTGCCACTAAAAACGTCTAAAAACTAATATCTATTGAATTTGTATGAAAATGTCGTTTTTCAAGTACATTTTATAAGTTGATCGCCTATAACTTTTTAATTTGTATACCCTACTTGGCTCTGATAGTTTTCCTTCAAACTACATTATATATACTATAATTGTGATTTTTTTCACGTGGCCATATATAACCGTTTAGCAGATAGAGGGGGGGACACTTGACTCGAACAAAAATTTGAACTTTAAACCCAAATATTTCAGAAACGGATCCCTAAATCGAAAAATGGTGTCCACAAGCTAACAATATTTTTGAAAGATCTATTCAACGATACCCCACTCAATGTGTTCGTCGAGAAAAAAAAATTACTACGTCCTTACTTGTATGGCAGCTACACTGAAAAAAAATTTTTTCCATATTTTATTTTACGACTTTTTCGCCATAATTAATATACATATCCATGCCAAATTACAGCTTTCTAGTACTTATAGTTTCTCTGTAGGACCGTGGACAGACAGACAGACAGACAGACATGGCGAAACTATAAGGGTTCCTTGTTTACTACGGAACCCTAAAAAGTACTCTAATTAATTAAATATGACTTAAATAAATTAAATAAATATTTTCAAAGCATATAAAACACTTTCTTTGTCACTTGCAAGTTGTGTGTGCTGCCATCTCTGTGAGCCTACCCCGCAACTCCAGTTTTGCCTACTTACGGGCCCTCTCATAGTTTCTATGGCGTTGGTTATATGTTACATTGTTATATTATCTTTCTTCCATGCTGGTCTGGGAGAAAAGAAAAAACTTAGAATGTACCAGCTGCTTTTGTGAATAAAGATTTTATCTATCTATCTATCTATCTATCTCTTTCCGCGCAGATCGTAAAAGCCGATCGAGGGAATGGGCGAGGTTTGAATCATGGTAATAGGTGATGCGGCTAGCAACCCATCACTATTATGATTCGTTTTCCATCTTAACGCCCACGATCACGCTAAGCGTGGCCTTTGGGTCTTACGGCCCCGGGCTCTGTCTGCCCCGTCAGGGATATAGACGTGAAAATGTATCTGTATCTATAAATTATCTTTGACAAAACTAAGAAATCTGTCGCAATCTGACCTCAATTTTCTAACTACTTGACCCGACAAAGTAGGGTCGAGTGAGTTTATCGTTTACATCCAGAGTTACAAGTAGCATCGCCGAGTAATTCAGTAATTCGTCCCATGTACCTACGGCCCATTTGGGACGAAACGCAGAAAATCAAAATTAATTAAAATTTCATTCTGCAATTCGTCCCATGTTTATAAATGGTACAATCAGTAAAAAAAGTGTTAGTGTAGAAATAATAAACATTGAATTTTAAAGAGTTTCTATTACAGTCTTATAATTATTAATCACATTTAAAAACTATTCTACATACATATAAACCTAAAATTGAAAAATAAAAAATCAACAGTAATAAATATAAAAGATGTTATTTATAATAATAAAGATAAAAATAATCAACAATTTGTAAAAGATTTATGGATATATTAGTTTTCAAGGTTTCATTATTCAACTAATTATATCTTGTCTCACTGACTGTATCAAGCGTTAATAAGGTTTAAATTTCCATACAAAAAAAAAAGGGACAATTTGCAGAATTAAATTTTGATTAATTTTGATTTTCTGCGTTTCGTCCCAAATGGGCCGTAGGTACATGGGACGAAATCCTGAATTACTCGCATCGTCGGCAGAGGTCGAAAGATTGCTTAAAAACAGTTCATTTGCCAGACAAAAGTCCAGACATAAACACAAAAGGGATTTGACAGATTATTAAAAAGTAATGTATGAAAATAATGACGAATAAACATCGCGTTTAACTTCGAAGCGCTGTATCTTCGTGAATTTTGACTGCTTTGCTAAACTAAATAATTGGCCAAGTGCGTGTCGGGCCACGCACAATGTAGGGTTCCGTAGTTGTAAATGCCAACTTTGAGTTCATGCCACTAAAACGTCTAAGTATCTATTGAATTTGTATGAAATTTTCCTTTTCGAGTACATTTTATAAGATGATCGCCTATAACTTTTTAATTTGTTAACCCTACTTAGCTTTGTTAGTTTTCCTATAAACTACATTATATAATACTATATCTGTGATTTTTTTACGTGTCCATATATAACCGTTTAGCAGATAGATGGGGGGGACACTTCGGGACGGGAACTTCCTCTTTACTTGTTTGGCAGCTACCCTAAAAAAAATTTTGTTTACATTTTATTTTACGACTTTTTCGCTATGATGATTAATGTACATATCCATGCCAAATTACAGCTTTCTAGTACTTATAGCTTCTGAGGAGGACCGCGGACGGACAGACAGACAGACAGACAGACATGGCGAAACTATAAGGGTTCCTTGTTTACTACGGAACCCTAAAAATATGGCTTTATTTTTGGATAATCTAGTGACAGGACAGTCCACGTCACCATTGCGATAACAGATAATGGATATAATGTACATGCAGTTTTATCACAAAATGCGTTCCTTATTATACCAGAAAAAAAAAGAAACTTGACTGTAGAGCATTCACCCCATAACCTTTAATATGCCTTAATAAGCTAAGAAGCATCTCGATGAAGTTATCTTTCAAACAACAAAAAAACCGCATCAAAGTTGCCCAATAGACAAGATGCATAATTTTTTTTCCCTATGCTTTTGAAAGAGTTCCTAAAAATAGGCACTTTCAAGAAAAAACTACCTTGCTAACTCAACATCTCTTTGAGATATAAAGGTTACAAAGTCACATTTCTTTGGACGGCGGCGTCTCGGAACGCCTTAGAAAGACCGGACAGGTATGACGTCACTTATGTCGCATTTGTAGGCTGATGTATAACATTTGTTCGGGTGTTATGTCAAATATTGCGTATACAGCATTGGCCATATAACAAAAAAAGCTATAATCGTTTAAGAAAATCCTATGGTAATATTATTTATAAACTTTTTCTTACTTTTAAAACTGACTTTTTTAATCAACTAAAAAGCAAAATTTTTGAGTCGATAAAGACATATTAAGGCCTTTTTTAGGATTCCGTAGAAAATGCTTACAAGATCAGAGACATTTATTAAAATCTACTCAATATGCATCTTCTCTATTGCTTAAAAGCGCTACAATGACACAGATACACAGACACGTCAAACTTATGACACTCCTCTTTTTCGTCGGGGGTCAATAAGACAACTAAGGATTTTCCTTCAATACATACACACCTACATACATACCAACAGAGAGTGTAGGCCAAACCATGGTTTAATAAAACAAGGTATTCTCTGCCCGTGACAGCTGTAGACGTAGGTGGAACTTGACTACGTCATCAGTTTGATGTGTTGCCACTGTGTGAAATTGAATTACCCGAGCGTAATGCATTTTTGAACTTTATATACCAATTTCGAATTAATAATCCATTATATCAATTTATAATATATTGAACTGATGAATCACGCGAGATACTAAATAGCTAAGTTACTTAAATTTTTATTGAATATTCATGAACTAATTGAGAAAGTCCTTAAATTTACTGAAAAGAACAATGAGTGGCAACACATCGTGACGTAGTCAAGTTCCATCTTGGGAAGATAATACCTTGCTTTATTATACCATAGGCCAAACCCTCTGTACCTACATATACGTGGCCGTATGGCTCTAATAGTACAGAGAGGGTCACGCTCCTGCAATGAAGACAAAAAGACCTGATGATGACCATGACATAAACACCTACCTATCACGTTTTGTTTAGAGAATTCGGAGGGGTTACTCCATAAAATAATAAGCTAGTTGTAAGATTGTGACGTCCCATTTCTATATCAAACCAAATTAGACTTTATCATCATACGTTAGTGCTCAATGTTGCTTGACACTGAAACGCGGACACGTGGTAACGTCCGTTCTGCGTAGCGCTGTTGAAGTATCGCCCCAGGGATCTAAGAAGACAGAGCTCAGAGTCGCAAGACCCAAAGGCTACTTGTAGCGTAATGCTGGTCTGGGAGAAAAGAAAAAAAACTTGAGAGGTGTCAAGGGACACCCGGATGGAACGAAGTTCCTTTCGATTAATTAGGAGAGAGAGAGACAGACAGAGAAACACGAGCACGCCGCACGGCTTACAATTATAGCAAAAAGTGTCGTTACAACTTTTGGTCTTAATTTTTTCCGTCTAGCCTCGTTTCGCCACGCGCGATAAGGAACTTTGTTCAAAAAACTTGAGAGGTGTCAAGGGACACCCGGATGATGGAACGAAGTTCGAGAGAGAGAGACAGACAGAGAAACACGCGCACGCCGCACGGCTTACAACTATAGCAAAAAGTGTCGTTACAACTTTTGGTCTTAATTTTTTCCGTCTAGCCTCGTTTCGCAACGCGCGATAAGGAACTACGTTCCAAAAACTTCTGCTTCTTACCGTGCAGATCGTTAAAGCCAATCGAGGGAATGAGCGAAATTGCGAATCATGTTAGGATAGAATAACCCTACCCTCTACAGTAGTGGATATTCGAATCATTAGTTGTTACGTTGACGACCTCCGTGGCGTAATGGTCAACACGCTAGACCGCTAATCCGGAGGTTCTGGGTTCGATCCCCAGCCAGGGCAAGTTGGAAAATGGCCTTTTTCAAATTATCCTGGGTCTTGGATGTTTATCTATATATGTATTTGTTATAAAATATAGTATCGTTGAGTTAGTATCTCATGACACAAGTCTCGAACTTACTTTGAGGCTAGCTCAATCAGTGTAATTTGTTCCTATTTATTTATTTATTTACGAATTACAGTAAGGGCCCATTTAGACGGTGCACGTTTTTTGTTGTTGCATACCATTTTAATGAAGCAATGCAAATAAAATCGACCCAGCGAACCACGCGCAGTTTAGGGTTCCGTAGTTGCGAATGCGGACTTTGAGTTTACGCCACTGAAAACGTCTAAAACTATGTTTTTCTATTGACTTTTTTTATTTTAGTTATTTACATATTTCTATTGAATTAAATTAAAAATATTTCATTTCCGAGTACCTACATTTTATAAGTAGGTCGCCTATAACTTTTTGATTTGTAAACTCTACTCAGCTATGATAGCTTTCCTTTAAATTTCGAATTATATACTATTGCTGCGAATTTCTCCATGTGTCAAAATTTAACTATTTAGCAAATACAGGGGGCGGACACTTGACTCTAACAAATATTTGCACTATAAAAACTAATATTTCTGAAACGGATTCTTAAATCAATAACCGTAAAATATTTTTAAATACCTACTCAACGATACTCCATACGATGGGCTAGTCGAGAAAAAAAATACTCTCACTTTACTTGGGAGCTCCTCCTTCCATAAAATTAGAGGTAACATAACGTAAAAGTAGAGTAACATACAAAAAAAATAAGTTTTATGACCTTTATTTTGGCATGATTTATTTACATACTCATACCAAATTACAGCTTCGTAGTAATAACTGCCTCCGTGGTGTAGTGGTTAGAGCGTTCGACTCATACCCGGAGGTCGCAGGTTCGATTGCCGGCAGGGGCAACGACTTTGTGTTGTTGTCCCAGTTTGGTTAGGACATTGTAGGATGATCACCTAATTGTCTGATAAGTAAGATGATCCGTGCTTCGGAGGGCACGTTAAGCCGTCGGTCCCGGTCACTGTCTTTGACATTGGTCGTTACCTAAAACCATGTCAGAGGCCTTTAAGGCGGTTTAAAAACTCTGACACTAGTGTTAATCACTAACACACACGATAAGAAGAAGTAATTATAGTCCTAGTTCCTTGTTTACTGCGGAACCCTAAAAAAGCTTGCATTGTCTAAAAATGACGAAACGTAAGCCACACACCTTTATAATTTGACATTATGTTGTAAGTATATTTGTAAGAATAAGCTAGTTTCTTTGGTCAAAAATAAATTGTTTGTTACTGTTAAAAGAATAAAATGTCACGAAATAATGTCACTTTTTATTAATCATATCCACTTTCAACGTGATATAAGATTTAATAATGCGGAAAAACTGATATTAAGAGTGCTATTTGACTCTAAGAAACTATGACGTCATTTGTTTTTATTTCATACAAATCCCATAGAAAATGTTTGTTTTGACGTTTAGAAAGAAGTGTCTGATTTGATTTGTTGGAAACTTCTTTATTGCCGCGGAACCCTAAGAATTGTCATAAATACTTTTTGTATTACAAAGTAGGTATCTTTGAACTCTTGTTACTGTTAAAACATTACCGTCCCATTATAGGTTCGTACATTTATGAAAACATTTTAAGTCATTGCACTTAAATAGATCTAATCACTGCCATTAGTGAAGTGCATACTCATCTACATTAAAGAAACAACATGACACGTCAGTATCAATATTTTATCAGTTGCAACTAAGGGCTCTTACAGACCAGCGACAGTATGATCGCGACACAGGTCGCCGACGATCGACCGTCGGTGACCGTCAGCAACTTTTGCCAACCGCCGATAATCGCGCAGCAGTTTTTGACAGTTTGTGATAGACAGACATGTGTCACGCGACCGTTTGCGACAGACGGCGACCGTCGCGCGGCGTCGTGCGCGACGTACGTCCCCGAAGATCGATTCTTCTTCTTATCGTGTGTGTCACTGACTAACACTAGTGTCAGAGTTTTTAAACCACCTTATGGGCCTCTGATATGGTTTTATGACAACAACACAAAGTCGTTGCCCCCGCCGGGAATCGAACCCGTGACCTCCGGGTATGAGCCGAACGCTCTAACCACTACACCACAGAGGCAGTTGACGATCGATGACCGTCGGTGACCGTCATCAACCTTCGCCAACCGCCGATAATCGCGCAGCAGTTTTTGACAGTTTGTGATAGATTGACATGCATCACACGACCGTTTGCGATAGACGGCAACCGTTGCGCGCCATCGTGCGATATCTCTCGACATTGTTCGGCGACGGTCACCGATAACCGTTGACTGTCGCTGACAGCTATCGCGAACGTACTATCGCTAGTCTGTAAGAGCGCTAACCCTCTTATTGGTATTACGACTTATGTCAATGAAGGGTCATCACATATATATTTATAAGAATCACGAAACCTAGTAGTGATCAGTAAAACTAAGACGTAGACGGGTCAACATGATTGTGCTTTTTCTACTGGCTTGTTTATTTATATTATTAATTATTTATGTGACCGGAAAATACAATGAGAACTACTGGAAGAAACGAGGTGTCGCTTTCTATGAAGATCACAAAGTTTTTGGACCGTATTGGGAGTTTTTGTTCGGCAAACGTGCACTGTTCCAAATAATTCATGACATTTATACGAAATATCCCAACGAACCAGCAGTTGGCATTGGCACATTCTTCACCCCATCACTGTATGTGAGAGATGCTACGAATGTCAATTTTGTGATGCAAAAAGACTTTGCTTCCTTCAATGACCGAGGGTTCGAGAAGAACGACAACGATATCTTGGCGGATAACATACTTTTTATGCACGGGAGAAGGTGGAAATTGATGCGACAGAACATGACCCCACTCTTCACTGCTGCAAAGTTGAAGAACATGTACTATATTATAGATAAGTGCGCGCTAGACTTCGTCGAGTATATGAAGAACAATCCTGATAAGTGGAAAACCAATACCTTCGACACACTCACCACATTCTGCTGCGCAGCTTTTGGAGGTGCTGTATTTGGAATCAGTGCAGAGTCAACCTACAATTCCCCGATGCTAAAAATAACAAGAGCTGCTTTCTATCCTTCCCTTTGGAATAACATAAGATTTTCAATTTCAAATTTATTTCCATCACTCTTCAAATTTTTGGGACTCAAATTATTCGGACCATTCGAAGATTTTTTTATTGGATCTATCAAGAAACTTTTAAGACAAAGAGAGCAAGAGAATGTTAAAAGAAATGATTTCGCTGACATTTGTATCCAGATACAAAAGAATGGAGTTATGAAAGATGCTGAAACTGGCTTTGAACTAATACCTACAGATGAACTGCTAGCCGCTCAAGCCTTTTTCTTCTACACAGCTGGCGTCGAACCAACCGCTACTGCTATATTTGCTGTGCTTATCAAACTTGGTCAACATCCAGATATACTTAAACGTATACAAGATGAAATAGAAGAAGTTTATACAAAATATGACGGACAGCTATCTTACGATGCTATTATGGATATGGAATATTTAGACAAGGTGTTTAACGAGGCACTAAGAATATTTCCACCGATAGGATTCCTGACCAGAAAATGTGTCCGTGACACTGTGTTGCCTGTCGGTAATATCAAAGTTGCAAAAGGAACTAAAATGTATACAGCAGTATACGACCTTCATCACGACCCACAGTACTTTGAAAACCCTGAAGTGTTCAACCCGGAAAGAGATTTGAATGATCAGAAAAGTGATTCACAGTATTTGCCTTTCGGAAAAGGTGGAAGAGTTTGTATAGGAGCGAGATACGCGAAGCTTCAAGCAAAAGCGGCGTTGGCTCACGTGTTACGTTGTTTTGATATAAAAACGATACAATACAAAGGTGGGTTGAGATTTGGGAAGGACCAGGTGCAACTGAGAATGAAAAACGTGGACATTGATTTTAAACCTAGAAACTATAAGTGTTATAATAAAAAATAGAAGGTATACTGATTTTTGTCATTTTTACAAAATTGACGGACGAAATTTTTTGAAACAATATACATTTTTGCCACCAATTAAATACCATTCTGTTTTTTTTTATTTATTTTAATTGTTTAGTTAAGTTTTTAGTCATGTTCAAGCATTTTTTGAAATAAAAGTTATATTTTTTTATTTTTTACTTATTTAGAAATATAAATAAAACCCACGTGGCTAGAAAAAACCTTTGAACTACATTCCATTCCGGTCTACTAACATAATTTAGAACAGATTTTTTTTTATATACTTAAATAAAAAATATTTGGGCTAAAAGATTTTTATTGAACATAAAAGTAGTGATTTTGGCAACTATTAGAAGCCATCCTCTCAGTGTCGGACATAGATGCACACAATGACGATTTTTGGCAGCGATAATGGTGTGGTTTGCCAATTAGCTATTACCTTCTCCGTTTCACACACTAAATAACTCAATTAGGGTGCTAGTTGTTGTAAATTTTTGACTGAGCGAGCGAAGCGAGCGAGGTCTTTAAATAAAGTTGGGGGCAAAAACACATTGTATGTATGTGTGTAAGTAAGTTCCGCGATAACTGCCAAACCGATGGTCTGATTTTGATGAAATTTGGCAGGCATGTAGAAAATATCAATAGAATTTTTAAGTTCATTGGGCATCAAAATCGATTTAGTAGTTTTTGAAATAATAATAAAAATGTCTTAAATAATAATCGCAAGATCTAGGTTCGCGGCGAACGACTAGTATTCCCATAGACTGAGTGTAATTATATTATCTTTGACTGAGTTAATAACTTACTTATATAGATCTCGACATAGGAAATATGCTAAATAAAGCTTATAAACATCATAAGACCTCTAAAATCTGTCTCTCCAGCGTGGAGAGTGTAGGCCAAATTCTCTAACTGTTCTGCCCAAATATAGCTCTAGTAGTAGTACAGAGAGGGTCGTGCTCCTGCAGTGGAGACAAAAAGACCTGATGATTATAATGCTGATGAAACTGAGTTAGTTTCGAATGGTCTGAAATACAAATAGTTTACGTAGAAACTCGTTTAAAACGACACTCTGAACTCGTTTAAATAGCGACTGTGTAAGTAGTCTCAAATGTTTGCATACAAGATAAGAAATTACGAGGAGTTTATTAACTTTTGCAGAAAGTTTTATTCCGTAATAAGTATTAAAGAATTATGATTATGAAAGAAAGAAAAAGAAATGTTTTATGTACAGGAACATAATGATTGTATTTACTTCGGAGGTTGGCGTTGATGCCTACGACACAGTTTTCCTTAAACTACTGCAGGTATCATCGTACATAATGTTTTAAAATGTTCCTTGTATACTGTTCCTAATAAGGATATTATTATATGGTAGGTAATCATTTAGAAAAATGCATTCCTTAAAAAATATTCTGTTAGACTTAGGAAATACATGCTAAACAAAGCTCAAAAGCATCAATGAAACAGACCCGACTGACCAGCGTGGAGAGTGTAGGCCAAGTCTTCTAGCTGCTCTGGCCAAGTATGGCTCTAGTGGTACAGACCATCGTATAATAAAACAAGGTATTCTCTTCCCGAGATGGAACTTGACTACGTCACGAAAGTGTTGCCACTGATTGTTCTTTTCAGTAAATTTAAGGACTTTCTCAATTAGTTCATGAATATTAAATAAAACATTAAGTAACTTAGCTATTTAGTATCTCGCGATTCTCGCGTGATTCATCAATTCAATATTTTATAAATTGATATAATGGATTATTAATTCGAAATTGGTATATAAAGTTCAAAAATGCATTACGTTAGGGTAATTCAATTTCACACAGTGGCAACACATCAAACTGATGACGTAGTCAAGTTCCACCTACGTCATCAGCTGTCACGGGAAGAGAATACCTTGTTTTATTATACCATGGTACAGAGAGGGTCGTGCTCCTGCAGTGAAGACAAAATGACCTGATGATGATGATGATAAGTGGCGCTCCCATACAACAAACGTCATTTTCTGTAGACAGTGGTACGCAACCCTTCGTGCGCGAGTCCGACTCGCACTTGGCCGGTTTTTTAAACTATTTTAGTAAAAACTATTTTAGTTTGGATAACTGCCTCCGTGGTGTAGTGGTTAGAGCGTTTGGCTCATACCCGGAGGTCGCAGGTTCGATTCCCAGCGGGGGCAACGACTTTGTGTTGTTGTCCTAGTTTGGTTAGGACATTGCAGGCTGATCACCTGATTGTCTGATAAGTAAGATGATCCGTGCTTCGGAGGGCACGTTAAGCTGTCGGTCCCGGTCACTGTCTTTGACATTGGTCGTTACCTTAAACCATGTCAGAGGCCTTTAAGGCGGTTGAAAAACTCTGACACTAGTGTTAGTCCCTAACACACACGATAAGAAGAAGACACAATTGAAACACAGACGAAACACAACAGTACAAAGGCGGACTTATCTCTGTCAGGGATCTCTTCCAGCCAATCCTACAAGTATAAGAGATAATGACCAAAGGTAGAGTGGAACACTGTACAATACTTGCAGACATTAAATGCTACTCATAATTACATTACTGAATTAATATACATACACAATTTATATTTAACTCAATCCAAGTCAGGAACCTTTGAATCCTATTCTTAAAGGAATTCAAGGTACGCGACTCTATGATTTCCAAAGGAAGTCTGTTCCAGAGATGTGCAACCTAACAGCAAAAGATTTAAAAATGTATGGGAGGAGTAATTGGGAATTTGCTAGAACAATATCCCGAAAATTAAATTTTTCAAGAAGATAATTTTTAGCTGTCAAAACTATTTCGTAAGTAGAGTACATACAAGTATCAGTCATATAAACCGCCCTTCATCGTTTTTCGTGCAAAGGTGCCCAAAATGCTGGCAGCATTGCCGCGCTGGATCGCAATGGCTATCCTTTGCACGAGAAACGAACCTGAGCGGGAGTCACCAGTCTTCTCTACAATTCTGTACCCTATCTCGCCGATCAGGCGCTTAGCATTAGCACCCCAGCAGCCCATTGTTTCTACTGCCACGGGGACGAAGCAATAATGCGGCTCCAGAGCTGCGTACTTCACACGCTTTCTCTCCGCTGCGTCCTCTGCAGCTGCGGCTGCCGAGCCGATAGTGCGGCCGAGGTGGCTGGTCGCCACGGTGCTGACACATGTCGCGTCCCACACCACGCATCTGCCATGCTTCCACGGGACCATGGTCAGACCATCTGGTCTCTTGCCATCGGATCGGTTTAGTCCTGGGGGCTCTAGCATGCAGGGAATACTGGCAGACACAAAGGCTCGGCGGACAATGTCGTTCAGCGCGTTGTGGCGAGAAAACCTACCTGTGCAACGACGACAACAATTTTTAGCTAAATTGAATGGTTTTTCGAGCAAATTATTCATAAAGTCATAATTCTGTATAATCTACTTAATGAAGACTGACATTTAAAATGAACATTAAGAAAATTGCAAGTTGAGTAGCGTGTAAAAATACTGTTCATTAATGTTCAGAGTTATAATTTCAAACATACACAGGCGTATATTAAGAAAAAAATGGCTTCTGCGTCAGTTTACAGTAAAAAATTATGTACAATACGGTTATATTTAGGCTTGGGATTGTACCCGACTGCGCCAAAAAGACAGTTATGTTTCTCGAGTGTAGCTATGTATAATTAATTGGCACACTCTGCAACCTAAACTGCCTGATAGATGTTAGCTTGAAAGGTGTCCATTCTTCTTATTTGCCAAAGTGATACTGGGATAAAAACAACATGGCGGACTTTTGATGCTAAATTTTATTAAGTACTTCTTTTATAATTCCATTCAAAGTGAAGTATTGCATTACGTATAATAAAAAAAACGGCCAAGTGTGAGTCAGACTCGCCTATAAATGGTTCCGTATCAGGTAACATAGTATAAAATTTCTTGTAGTTTGTTGTAACTTTTACTGACCGATTTTTTTCTAGATTTAGTTTAAAAAAACTACTGACTAGATCTCGTTCAAACCAATTTTCGGTGGTAGTTTGCATGGTAATGAACATCATATATTTTTTCTAGTTTTATAATTCTCTTATTTTAGAAGTTACCGGAGGGGGGGCACAAATTTTTCCAATTTGAAACTACTGACTAGATCTCGTTCGAACCAATTTTCGGTGGTAGTTTGCATGGTAATGAACATCATATATTTTTTCTAGTTTTATAATTCTCTTATTTTAGAAGTTACAGGAAGGGGGGCACAAATTTTTCCAATTTGGAAGTGTCTCCCGCTCAAACTATACAGTTCAGAAAAAAATGATATTAGAAACCTCAATATCATTTTTGAAGACCTATCCATAGATACCCCACACGTATGGGTTTGATGAAAAATTAATTTTTTAATTTCAGTTTTAAGTATGGGGAGCCCCCAAAAATTATGTTTTTTTTCTATTTTTGTGTGAAAACCTTAATGCGGTTCACAGAATACATCTACTTACCAAGTTTCAACAGTATAGTTCGTATAGTTTCGGAAAAAAGTGGCTGTGACATACGGACGGACAGACAGACATGACGAATTCATAAGGGTTCCGTTTTGCCATTTGGCGACGGAACCCTCAAAAGTTGCTGTGATATACGGACGGACAGACAGACAGACATGACGAATCAATAAAGGTTCCGATTTTTGCCATTTGGCTACGGAACCCAAAAAAGATAATAAGACTTAAGGAAAGGAGCCCCTCCCCCTCTTTTTTAAAATTCCATTGAAACGTGGATAAGGTGACGTTAGGATAACAAAAGAAGAGAATATGGATAACGAAGCCTCCAAACTCACAGGAAAATGCAGAACTAAATTGTCGACTCGTGAATAGCAGTCATAAAACAACTACACATGATATAACCAATTATGTATAGCACGCCAGTCAAAGGACGCTCGCTCAAAGAGCAGGTCTGCCGCCTGGCGCAGTTCGTTGTTGACCGATATAATAAATAAGGTGTGTACGCTTTTGCCGATTTTTAGTGATTGACGATTAGTTAAAAAAATATACGGGCTGACTAGTAAATTATGTTATATATTGAAACGGCATTCAGTACTCGATTCTCGTTACAAATATTTAAAAAATATGTGCTTAAATGTTGACCCAAATCCAATAAAACAATTTCCAACGGCCCTGTCAGTTAAGGTGCGGGGCGATCTGTAGGGCACCCCGCAGATTTGTGCAAGTCTTGTGTCTGACTGGGGAGCGGGATGCGGGGAACGCGGAATCACACGGAATTGTAGATTTAATCGGTTTTTTTTTTTTTGGATTAAAAGGAAACTGCAGTTTTGAAATATACTGGCTGTAATTGAGCTCAGGAATTTTATTTAGTCCTAGTTTTGAATATTACAAAAAGGGGTATTTTTGTCAAGTGACGATTGTTAGATCATGTAACTAAATGTTAATTTGACTAGACTAGATCCTTAACTATTTACTATGTCTCAGATGGTTTTAAAAACTCGGCTTTTACCGAGTGCATAGCGAGAGCGCGTTTTTAAACAATCCAAGACTTTGCGCACTTATTTGATTAATTGTTTCTTTGTAGTTAATAAGTATTATGTCATTTTGTTGACATTCCATGTTTATTGTTTTTCGTGCGTTTATGTGGCCAACACTGGAGTCAGATTTTTAAGGGTGCCTTAAGGCATCTGAGATAGCTTGACGACTGCCATACAAAGATCAACCATATATCCAGGACTAACCTTCCGGAGCACGTGACGCCTGATCATGATTTATTATATCCTTAAGTATGACAAGTGATTTACCAGTCAGCCTGTATATACTTACACGAGTCGCGTAGTATTTTTATCATTGTTTATTTGGCGTCTGTTTTTGAACAAGGTTATTAACTTATTACATTCCACGAATAATAAATTAAAAAGAAATATGATCAAAACACGACCTCTCATTAAAAATTTGATCAGCAATCCGGCATTTTTGTGTTATTATAAGGAGATTATTTTTAGAAAAATTCTTTTTTTTTTTGTTTAACATGGCACACTTGTCCGATGGTCCTTTAGAAATTTTATTTATATAGGTTGTGTAGTTTGGAGGTGAATTCGGTTTTTAGTTTTGAAAAATTGATCGTATATTGTCTTAGGGTTAGGCTACATCTGTCAGCACGAAACAGCACTTTTCTATGGTGCTATCCTTTTCTGTCGCTCAGAACCGGCATTTGCTAGAGCGAGAGAGAGCGACGGAACTCTTCAGCACCGGCCGAGCCGAATCGTTCTGTCGCCTTCTCTCGCTCGTTCATATGTTCGTGTAATGTTCAAATTATCTACATTATCGATATATTAAAGAAAATCTGCCGATACTAGCATCTTTAATACGTATATGTATACTTACAAAATAAGGACTTACACTACTAATGTCCAAATCATAAAAATGTCCAAAAATAAAAATTTACCAAAAATAATAATGGCGAAAAATGAAAATATCCCAAATAAAAATGCCACAAAATAAAAATGCCCACAAATAAAAATTTCCAAAAATAAAAATCACCAAAAATAAAAATTACCAAAAATAAAAATGACTAAAAATAAAAATGACCAAAAATAAAAATGACTTAGAATAAAAATGTCCAAAAATCATTCTTTTATCACTATACTTACCAAGTGTTTCTTAGTCCCGAAGGTCAAAATTCGAAATAATACATAAATGATAAAATGATAGAGTAGGTACTTGTGACTACATATTATCGTAATCAAGTGCGTAAGTACATATTATATATACTAGCTATTGCCGGAGACTTCGTTCGCGTGAACTTAAAGTTTATAAACGCTATCATTTTGGTCGAAATCGTCAAAAACGATTACTGACACGATATTTTTTTAACTTCACACATGAGCCAAGTAGTCCTAGATATTTTACTAGACCAATGTATTGCTGAGATGGGGTATATCTCCCAGTGGAGACGAATGGGATATGACTCATAGATGTAATTATAAAGAATTAGCAAGTTGATAGTTTAGACACTAAACTAGTAAGATAATAGGTATGGATATAGTGTCTCCATGCAGTTAGTGTCTCCTCTAGATAATATATACCTATTACGAGTAAGTCCAAACAAGGTCAGTCAGTCAATCGCAGTCATGACACTGAACAGTGAACGGGAAGATTTGAATTGTGTACAATTGTATGTTTACTTTTCCGTCAATCGAATGATCTCTAAATAACTGAATTTAATAAAGGTCTGTTAAATAAATGTATGCTCAAGAATATAGGAAATATTTCAAAGGGAAGTATAGCACGCACTCCGTCCATACAAAAAAGCAGATGAAGAATTTGTTTATCCAATTTTAAAATGGGTATAATTAAAAAAATGCAATTTTAGAAACAACCGGCCAAGCGCGAGTCGAACTCGCGCGCGAATAGTTTCGTACCACTATATATATCCGTGGAAATCCGTGGGAGAACAAAAGTCACTGACATAGCCCAGCGGATTAGCTCGTTGAAGTGGCAGTGGGCGGGACACATAGCGCAACGAACCGATGGCCGATGGGGCAAAAAGGTTCTTGAATGGCGACCGCGTAGGGCACCCACCTACAAGGTGGTCAGATGACCTGACCAGGGTCGCTGGAAAGCGCTGGATGCAGGCCGCTCTTGATCTGTCATTTTGGAAATCTTTGGGAGAGGTCTATGTCCAGCAGTGGACGTTATGCGGCTGAAATGATGATGATGATGATGACTATCTATATAAAATGACGTTTGTTGTATGGGTTTACTAGGTTTAGTAGGGTTAAATTTCAAGTAGGGCACTTAACACATTTTTTAGGATTTGTTGTTATGGCGGCAACAGAAGTATATTATCTGTGAAAATTTCAACTGCAAACACAAAATTTTACAGCTTGGTGACATATAGACGGACAGACCGATGGACGAACAGTCTAACAGACGGACAGCGGAGTGTTAGTAATAGAGTCCCGATTTTTAATTCTATAGGTACGGAACTCTATAAATAATCATAGAAATCAGATAACATTCAGGAGTGGAAAAACATCTTTTTTGGATGGACAAGGGAGTGATAATACAAATATTCGACTACAAAAAAAATATATATTAAATTATTGCACTTCCAACAATATAGTATACAACGTGTAACGGAAAGGGTATATCAATATCGAGTGCATCAATACGGGCAACTGTAAGAAACCGCATGGTGCATTGTTTTGCCTTGTAAGGTTACGTGTCGATTTTAAATATTTTTTTGAAATATGTGTAAACATTTTATTAATTTACATTCGCACATCACTATGACAATAAACAGCTGTGGGGTCAATCATGGGTCAATCACCTACATCCATGCCTATCAGAATAAGTTTCCACCTCTTTTACATCACTTACCCTGTGCTCCTGGTATTAAAATGAATATTATTTACAAAGATGGGTTCCATATTTATTTTTCGTAAAAGTTAACAACTTATTTTTTTTTTTTGCGGTCTGATTTTCGGCTAAGATTGAGACCAGTCTTTTCACTCCTTGAATGACGTAAGAGGCGAATAAAGGAGTAAACATTTTGATGGAGAGGTGAGGTCAGCCACACGGCCGGTCATAAAATTGACCTAAATCAAAAAAAGTATTCAAGCGCAGGGCAGTCGCATAACGGCCTTGCCCAAATCTTGTAAAGCCGGGAAGTGGACACGGGCCTTGAAGCATCACAGTAACGTATGCAATCGGAAAAATGTTCTGATATGAGAGAGGTAACATCTTCATTGTTTCTTAAGATGTTATCTCATCCTGTCTCTGATAAATGTACGTATTTAATTTACATAAAATGTTTTGTGTGTTAGTAAGTGGTCAGACTGGTCAACACTAGTGTCAAGATGTTTCTAGCTACATAAAAACAACTGACCATATTATTCGTAAGCTAGGTGGGATTAAAGACTTAACGTGCATTTTGAAGCACTGACACACAATAAAATACAATTTTTTAATACTTAATTGAAAAACAATTTTAAAAATCCGCCGTCACCCGTCTTTAATAAAACATTTCTAAGAACCACCGTTAAAAATCTGATTTCAAATAAAATAAAAAAGCAACCAAATTGGTTCACCTATTTCAGATAGCGGTCAAATTTAAAACACCCCTCGTTTGTATCGGGTGCTAAAAAGACGTTGATTCGCATACGAAAACCTCTGATGCCGCATTTACACATTCGCGCGAATTGCGAGGCGAATAACGAACACGCATATGTAAACAGTGAGTTCGCTATTCGTCTCGTCATTCACGATTCCCGTCTTCGTACCGCGGTTTCACATTCGTGCGAATCGCGAGGCGAATAACGAACACGAATGTGTAAATGCGGTATGACAATATTGTAACTCGTATTAACCAAGTAGATAGTAAGTATGTTTAAGACTTTATTAATTATTACAAATGTTAAATTTTTTATTTAAACTTTCAGGCCAAATGCCCAAAAAAAATTAAACTGAACAAAAAAATATTTTATTAACAAAGAGAAGTTTTTTAACTTTTCAAATGAACCCCGAAATAGGCGTGGCTCCCGATTGTCACTCTCAACTATGCGCCTGGTACTTTTAATTTTAATTTTGAGAAATGGTTCCGGATGTGTTTAATTTTTTTCGATGTCGTCACTAAATTGAAGTCTTTTAGGAATTTTGATAAGCTATTTTTAATACACCTACTTTAAAATCTTAATTTTTCTAAATAAATTGTCCAAATATTACTAGGAGTCCATAAGTCATGAGGAGGTTTATTGAATTACGTATGTAAAAACTAAACAGATCCCTAATTATTAAAGCAGGCAAGTATGATATTCCTATACTTTTCGCACTTTTTTACCAAAATAGGGTAGAAGTGCCAATACACGTCCACCTCAGTGCTTGTTTGTTTACTTTTCGTGCGTGAGGAGAGGACAGATCGTGAATTTGTGTCAGATTTCCAAACTATTTTCTGGAGGATGGAGGATGATGCTAGTGGCATCCCATGCACAAAGGCACCACACTCATGGTTTTTACATGCGCGTTCGCTACGAATGATAAACTTCTTGTGACTAAAGTTTTTACGACCGGTTGCACAAACCTTTCTTGTATCATTTACGTACGACATTACTACGACTTCGAAAGACAGAGTGGTCCAATTCTTGGCCCAGAATCCTGATGCCAGTGACTACTTGGGATTTTGTGACTTCCTTGACTACCATCTTTGATATTAAGAGATGAAAGCTGCCAACTGTTTAGCATTCCACGGGACAGTCCCGGAATGACGGGATAGAATATTATTTTATTATTTATTAGATAGAATATTCCATACATTTTTGCAGTCGTCGTCAGAACTAAAATAAAGAAATACAAATAAACAATGTTGATTTTTAAAGCTGGCTGGTTTTTGGTACATCTACCCTGTACTAGGAAACTAGGATGCTACAACGAAAAGTTACAAATTGTTCATTAGGTAATTTGCTTTAGTTAGTCGTTCTCTTTGCGTTCTAGTGATCAGACCGTGTTTTGTGTTTCGACTTTTGTTCTTGACTTCGACTACCTACCTACCTACTTGTGTCTTCGTGATGTCTTTGAGTAATCGAGAATATTACGAAATGATGCTCTGTGTCGGAGCAGCAGACGGCAGTCTCAGTGCCGCTCGAGAGCTGTACCACTGTACCATCAGCGATTCATTGATGGTCGACCACTTGTTGAAGCCAGGCGTCTGCCTTCACTGGCTTGCTTCAGGCGGATGGTGCATCGCTTGTACTCAACTGGCTCTTTCCACGCCCCAGTACCTAAGGGCCGCCCGTCCACTCAAGACCCGGAATTTGAAAAAGCCGTACTGCAACTTTCGAGGATAACCTGAGGAGCAGCACGCGTCGTGCCGCCTTAGAGCTGGGGGCCACGAATCACATGCAAGTGTAGCGAGTGATGCACGCCGACGGCCAACATCCATACCACTTTCGTCGCACTCATAGGATTAATACCTGCTGATTTTTTACCTCGCGTCACTTTCTGCGAGTGGTACCGGAACCAGGTTGAAGCCTCACCGGAGTTTGCCTTAAAAGTGCTGTGTACGGATGAAGCTTCTTTCACACGAGGTGGCGTAAGCAACATCCACAACGAACACTACTGGTCGCACTCCAATCCACACGTTTCTTCGGAGTTGTCATTTCAGCACCAGTGGCGGATAAATGTGTGGGCAGGAATAGTGGGAGATGTTGTCGCTGGACCATACTTTTTGCCACAAACTTTAAATGGTGAAAATTACTTAGAGTTTTTAAGTACATTAAATGAAGAGTTAACAGTTATGCCAGTGTCCAGTTACATCGACCTCGTGATGAACAACAATCTAATATTTCAACACGACGGTGCTCCAGCACACTTCGCTCGTGATGTGCGAGTCACTTCATTCAAATGCTCGCTTCTCTCAGTGGATAGGGCGAGGAGGCAGTGTCGCATGGCCAGCGCGGTCACCAGACCTCACTCCCCTGGACTTTTTCTTATGAGGATACATAAAAAATACCGTGTATGCTGTAGAGTGCTTGTCACGGGACGAAATGATAGAACGCATAAAGGCCGCCTTCAGTACTGTGACGCCAGAGATGCTGCGTAACGTCCGTGCATCCATGTACCGGCGAGCTGGCCTGTGCATCCAGCAACAAGGGCGACATTTTGAACCTTTCCTTTGAAAAGTAAGTACCTACTATTTTTACCTATCTAATTTTCGCATTAAAAAAGACTTGACTTTGTTAAAGTAAAATAACTCTTAGGAATAGTGCCATTAAATCGAAATTTGTTTGTTACAGACTTTGTCAAACGATCGCCGCTGTAGGTGCTACCGCCGCCGCTTGGCCGCGGCATATCCTTTGTTGATATGCCGCCAAACAACACCGCAAGGGCGGTGTTTGCATCAATGACGCCGAGTACTAGGAGTTCATGGCGTGTGAGGAGAGCAATGCTCTCTTTCCTCTTTCTTCGTATACCAAGAGTACTAGGCTCCATAGTGAATAGTGCAAGTGAGGAGACATTGACCTGAATAGTGTTGTGCCATGTTTGTTTACGTGCAATTTTTTTTGTAGTTAAATATTTTATAATTTCACGTATAAGTTAAAGTTTATATTTTAACTTGAAATTTGGTATAAAGGATCTATGCAAGGTACAGTATTTTTCCACTTCTTATTGATATACCCTTTCCGTTACACGTTGTATAGTATACAAACAACAGAGTATAAATTAAAAACCAAGTTTCCATTACAGAACAGTGATGCCGTTCAAAAGGGTATGGGATGAGTCGTGCCCCCACGTATGGGATCAGTGGGAGGCGGACGGCACAAAGTACACCGTACAGGACCTACCTCCGGAACACGACGAGGAAGCCCTCAAGATCCTAATTGAGCACCTGGTGCCTGACGAGGTCCTTTGTAAAGCATCGAGTAAGTGAATCGATTCAGGGGTGCTATCTTTAACTGAGGGACTCACCGAAACACAAAACGTGCTATTTCCAACTTACCGCTCGCGTAAAATAAAATTTGGACGTATGTTTGAAACTGACGTCACGGTACAGATGTCCGTCGTGTCATCGAATAAGTTTATTTGGCAGGCAAATTAAAAAAATCCCAGACTTTTAAGAGTTTTATATGTAAACGCCATCTAGTGATGTAAGCGAGTGAATGCGAAAAATCATTCTCAAATATTTTTTAAGGTAAAAATATAGTACAAAATTGCAGTCATCGTCATCATCATCCGAGTGAATGATTCCCCGTTGCATCCTCAGCGGTAACGCTTCAGAGCCCGAGGTCCGCTATAACCTAGGTGATTTGACGAGGTTACTAGTTTTATTATTAAATAATTTCAAAAGGTAACAATTATTGTGCAGATTTGAGTATAAATGTTAAAAATCAAAGTCAAATAATTTAATTTAAAAAAATGGTGGAAAATTGCTGAATAAATGTTAAATCGCAATTTGACTATTCATTGCTATGCAATTTTATAAATTTGCAATAATTTTCATAGATAATATATGGTAATTTGCTTGAGTTACAATGTGAGAACTAAGCAACTGTTCATTCTATTCTAGGAAATTTAATTTTTATGCATAGTATGTGTTTACCAAGGTGTACCCTAGAATTCTAGGTACATATCGAAGTATTGGCCACAAACCTAATGAATTTAGTATAGTTACCTACATAGTAATAGGAACATGGATTTTTCGGCGTGAAGTGCTGCCCCCTTTGAAATAAATTATTTTTAAAGAAAACGGATATATCATTAAAAAAAATGTTTTGACCAAACCCTAGGTAACCCTTCAAACTTCAAATTTTATGAACTACTGTTTATAGTTTAAAGTGAGAATATTAAGCTTTTTAGGGTTCCGTACCCAAAGGGCAAAAACGGGACCCTATTACTAAGACTTCGCTGTCTGTCCGTCTGTCCGTCTGTCTGTCACCAGGCTGTATCTCAAGAACCGCGATAGCTAGACAGTTGACATTTTCACAAATTATGTATTTCTATTGCCGCTATAACAACAAATACTAAAAACAAAATGTACAACAAACGCGATTTTTTATAGATAATGGTACGGAACCCTTAGTGCGCGAATCCAATTCGCCCGGTTATTTACACATATTTGACAAAAGAGGCCGTTTTTCGGAAATATGCAAAGAAAAGTTTTACGTTTTAATTTGAAACTATAAACAGTACCTAGTTAAAAAAATACTTTGAAGAGGTATCTAGAGCTTGGTCAAGACACAATTTTAAATGATATCTCTGTTTCCTTTCAAATGATTTATTTCAAATAGGGACGGCACTGGACGATGCCATTAAAATTTCCAACAAAAATCATTGAAACAAATTCGAAATTTAAACTCAGTGAGTAGGTCACCGCCATACATTATAAGCACGATGTCATGTCGATGGCATGTGTTCTAATTTCAATTTTATTTCCATTGAATGCTTCAAAAATTAAATGAGGCGTTTTCTTTAAGAAAAATAATAGTTCCTTCACGTGACATAGATGCCGCCAGCAATCACATAAATAGATCTGTCAATGTCTAATTCATATAAAATGTTTATAGTGAGAGTTTGTCTTTGGAATCAAAGAGAATATAATCAATAAGTTTTGGAATATTTAATATTTTTATTTTATTAAATTCAGTTAAAAATATATTATTATTTGTAAATATGTATTTATTTTACTTAAATAATAGCAAAATACAAGATTGGTTAATTAATTACAAATTTACTACAAGTATTGAACCAAACGGCCTCTTTCATTTTTGACGGAACGATTTCAAACTCTTAAGCGCCATCTTTTGACAATGTTTTTAACCTCATTTTTTTTTCACTGGAAAACGCCTCATTGAATGTTTGAAAATTCTTTCGCGCTCGCCAGATACATTGAAACCCTTACTTGTGTTCTCGTTTTGTATTAGACCTCGTCAGCGACCCAGAGAGCGTGCGCGAGATCGGCGACATGTGGAAGGATTGTCTGGCACTGCGCACGAGTTTGGCGTGCTACGCGGAGAGGGACGGAGTAAGGCGGTTGGTCGCGGTCAACGTCTGCCTTGTTATGGAGAAGGGGGCAGAGAAGGACTACCTGGTAAGAATGATAGGATATTGGTAAAGTTTTGGATATCAAACGGATATCAATTCCATTTAGGTAACATCGGTTGAAATATATAGTTCCGCCACTCAACACTAGATGGTATTGTCGAGATTTTATTTTTATTTTACACTAGCAGTCCATCCCGGCTTCGCCCGTGGTACATACATAGCCTATGTCACTCAGGGATAACATACCTATCCAACAGAGAAAGAATTTTTAAAATCGATCCAGTAGTTTCGGAGCCTATTCAATACAATCAAACAAACAAACAAACAAACAAACAAATCTTTCCTCTTTATAATATTAGTGTAGATACACAAACAGAGCCCTGGACCGCAAGACTCAAAGGTCATTTTGAGCGTCATGGTGAGCGAGAAGGTGGAAAAAGCAATCAAATAATGATGGGTGCTATAGCCGCATCGCCTATAAAAATGATTCGCATTTTCGTCCCTTGATGGGCTTTTAAGATCTGCGCGGGAAGGGAAGCAGCAGTAACATCATCAACATTATCATCATCACTGCAGGAGCACGACCCTCTATGTACTACAAGAGCCATACTTGGCCAGCTGGTACATTCTAAGTTTTTTCTTTTCTCCCAGACAAGCATAGAAGTTTTATTTTGTATGTTTAAACTGCAGGCTGAAGGCAAGAAATGGGCCAACGTGTTAGAAGCAATCAAGTACACAGAAGAGAAAGCTAACTCTCTGGGCTACCTCGGCCTGGACCAGGCCCTCACAGCTATGGGATTGGTGGTAGTCAGAGAGTGCAGGGGAGCCAAGCTGGGAGCTAGAGTTTTGGCAGCCAGGTGAGTCTTTATATGCTTATCTACACTACATACGTGGAAGGGGCGGAGGTACCCATAAAAAATCGAACTAAGAACTATACAAGATCACCATAGTATAATGATAATAAAAGAACAGACAAAAAAAAAACGACGGGTTGCACTCTGGGAGTGCCGGCAGAAGTGAAAACTTGAATATTAACGTTGTGCATTTTTGATATACGAAACAGCAGGCGCAGGCATACATTTTCGCCGCGCCGTAGAAAGAGAGGGGGATACTCCCTCTCCTACGCCGCGCCAGCTGTCTACTCTCCATCCGTCTTACGAATTTTCCATCAGGTCACGTGTCCTGACGCGAGTTTAACATTTTTTACCCATTCCAAAAAAAGTGCACAACGCCGCTAAAGAAGTTTTCACTTCAAAAATTACATTCCCATACAAATTGCCCGGCGTTGCCGGGGGTGACTGCAAGTACACACTTTTGTATGGAGAGGCCGATTTTTTGGATCTGGATGCCTATCAGTAAGAGTGGCCTTTGGGTATTTCGGCCCTAAGAAGGTAGAAAAAGGCATCAATGGGTAGCTTTTGCGGCCGTGGGCTCTTTCAGCTAAGAGCCGCAAGATGCCGCAGAAGACGCAAGACCGAAAATGCTGTGTCTGCCCTGCCCCATTGGGAATTAAGACGTGATTGCATGATTGTATCATCATCTTCATTTCAGCCGCACAACGTCCACTGCTGGACATAGGCCTCGCCCAAAGATTTCCAAAATTACCGATCAAGAGTGGCCTGCATCCATCGCTTTTCATGATTTGTTTTACAACTATAAAGTCTTGTATGGAGCCAGGCGATTAGCTTGCCTGGTTTTTATGGTTCCATACCCAAAGGATAAAAACGGGTTTTTTATTACTAAGACTCCGTTGTCCGTCCGTCTGTCTATGTCTGTCAGTCACCAGGCTGTATCTCATGAACCATGATAGCTAGACAGTGTAAATTTATTATGTATTTTTCTATTGCCACTAGGACAACAAATACTAAAAACAGAATAAAATAAATATTTCAGTGTGTCCCATACAACTACCATTTTTTAAACGTAATGTTACGGAACCCTTTGTGCGCGAGTTTGACTCGCACTAGGCTGGTTATTTTTTTTTATTTGCGCCTAAAATAGAACCCTCAAAGATCATTAAACTTAATACATATTGATAACAGTGTTTGTTCTTGGGAACGCCTTACAATGAGTTACAGAACTAGAATGGCCAGGTAGAGCTTTCTTTTCTAATTTACTGTTTGTTACTTCCACTCCGACTAACTAAAACGGATCAACATTTTTTCTTTTTTAACTGTACAACTTTTTAGTTGGAAAACGTTTTCACTCGGTAGCCAAAATCAAATTTTACTAGCCCACCAGTTTACTAGTTAGTTCATGCAAACTATTGCCATTAACTTCTTTTTAACTTTCTTTAATTAACCTACAACAAAAAAGGGTATTATAAGTTTGTAGCCAATGTCAGTCCTTCTGTGTATCTGTCTGTGGTATCGTAGCCCTCGAATGAATGGACCGATTTCAATGCGGTTTTTCACGTGAAAACAAGTTTCCTTGAAGTAGGTCTTAGCTATGTTTGATGAAAATCAGTTAACGGTTTATAAGTTATTGGGTGTAAACGCTTGAAAGTCAGTTATTTTTGAAGTGAAAACTTCTTTAGCGGCGTTGTGCACTTTTTTTGGAATGGGTAAAAAAT
Organism: Acrobasis consociella; assembly: GCA_963555685.1. NCBI lineage: Eukaryota > Metazoa > Arthropoda > Insecta > Lepidoptera > Pyralidae > Acrobasis > Acrobasis consociella. The sequence goes on from OY743107.1 coordinate 4,254,331, forward strand.
CTTAAACTCGCGTCAGGACCACGTGTCCTGATCGAAAATTCGTAAGACGGCGCAGGGCGCTTGCGCGAATGTTCGTGTGTGTTTATCTTACGTTACGTTCGTGTGTGTAATGTGTCATGCTTTGACATTTGTGACAGACTGTGGTTCAGAAAAGATTTGAAATATTTTATACTGATAATTTAAGCAATTCGTGCAAAATTATTCCCTAACCATTCCAAAATATCAAAAATGCACAACGTTAATATTCAAGTTTTCACTTCTGCCGGCACTCCCACAGTGCAACCCGTCGTTTTTTATTCATTAAGAGTCCGGCGACCCTAGACTTCTCCATACAAACGTAGTACACGTTTAATTTTGAAACCACATGTCAGATTCCGGTAAAAATTGGTAATTGTAAAGAAATTGCAATTATCTAGGGTTATATTGGGTTTCCTATACTAAAATTATGAACTGGAAAGAAAATATAACGATTTAGAAGTTTCCCATACTAATGGTCAAAAATGATATAAAACACTATATTCTATTTCAAGTTCATATTTTTACAGTCGGAAACTAGTTATAAACCTAGATAATTGCAATATCTTTGAAATTACAAAATTTTGCCCAAATCGGACATGTCGTTTTGAAATAAAACGTAGACTACGTTTGTATGGAAAGTTGTATTTTGGTCTAGGGTCGGGGGACCCTTAAGCTTGTCTTGACTTCTTATAAACTTTAACTTCCGTAAAGTATCGCCTAAATCTAACTGTTTTTATCGGTCTCAAAGTTTCATATCCAGTGAATCATACACCAATGCCCTGCCTCTTAGTTCCGGTCCGTTATCCCCATCATACGAGGAAGTTTTCACGTTTCATTTCACAATTAGAAAATCACTGGTTTTATGCCATGATAAGCAATTAGCCTTTTTCCACTGACGGTTAAAAAAAAACCGCCATTTGCGCTAATTAGGGACACGTTTTAGTTTCTCTTATGATAATAACAAAAACAAACAAATAAACACCGAGAAAAAAGAACGGTTGTCAGCAAAAACGTTTGCTACACGTTACCTTCTTCTTCTTATCGTGTGTTAGTGACTAACACTAGTGTCAGAGTTTTTAAACCGCCCTAAAGGCCTTTGACATGGTTTTAGGTAACGACCAATGTCAAAGACAGTAACCGGGACCGACGGCTTAACGTGCCCACCGAAGCACGGATCATCTTACTTATCAGACAATCAGGTGATCAGCCTACAATGTCCTAACCAAACTAGGACAAAACACAAAGTCGTTGTCCCCGCCGGGAATCGAACCCGCGACCTCCGGGTATGAGCCGAACGCTCTAACCACAACACCACGGAGGCAGTTACACGTTACCAAAATCGAGTACCTAACTGCTGAACTCAGGGCTCTAGTAGTTCAAATGTGTTTTAATTAATACTTGTAATTTGGGACATGCAACTACATAGTTCTGCTAATTAGAACAAAAGTTTGGTATCTACTAACCAAATCGCATTTATCAAAACTGGTTCAGCTATTTATTTTTCAGTGAACTTCCTTAAATTGACTAGTCACAATTAATATAAGTCTTGCATACAGCCTTACAGATGCCTAGACCGGTTTGGAAAATTCTTTTTTTGTTTGAAAGGGTATATACTTACTTTTGAGGTGGTCCTATAGGAATTTTGTCTAGTTGTCTAATTTGGCGATGAAGTCGGTTTTCAGTTGTAGAAAATTATTACTTTAGATAGGAGACAATGCGCACTTTGCAATCCCTACTTATCTTAGAATGTACCTACAGAAGTATTTATTTATAGTCTCCCATGCTGGTCTGGGAGAAATGAAAAAACTTAGAATGTACCAGCTGCTTCTCTTCACGCACAGATCGTAAAAGCCGATCGAGGGAATGGGCAAAAATGCGAATCATGTTAACAGGCGATGCGGTTTGCAATCCATCACTGTATTGATTGCTTTTCCATCTTCTCGCCCACCATGACGCTAAAAGTGGCTTTTGGGTCTTGCGGCCCTGGGTTCTGCATAGAGCCGCAAGACCCAAAATGCTCTGTCTGCCCCATTAGGGATAAAGACGTGATAGTATGTATGTATGTATGTTATTTATAGTACCAAGGTACTTCATATGAATGAAGTAGTAGATATGTAAGTAGTAGGTATCTAATCTACAAACACTACAAATAATACGTAATTTAGATAGATACAAAGTATGAACATGTGATGAGGAAGTAAAGTCGTGTTACTAAGAGAGTACTAAATCTGAAGGTTTGTTTGTTTGTAAACTCTTTGTTGTACGTAATATTATATGAGAAAACAATTCATAATATATATAAATACAAGTGTCATTGCAAACACTACTTTTTTTCTAAATAACCAATATAAAGAATGACTAAGTATCATACATTGTAAATAATGAGGTACATTTTACGTCAATTTTTACATAATATGTGGTGTTAGAGCACCTCGACCTCGGACCGAAGGCCGGTTGAACGCAGCTTCAAACGAACCTAGTGATTTGTGCACTAGAATTTTTAAAATTAACTTTTAATGTTATGTAGATGGTACCTACTTCGAAATATGGTGTGAACTTGGCTGTGACATACAGACAGACAGACAAGTGAGAGTTAACAAGATTTCTTTTTTATTTTGTTCGCAAACTGTTTGTTACATAAAAAAAAAAATAGTACACAACATAAAGAATAAAACCTTCTAAGAGCAAAGATGCGGGAGGTTAGATGTGGGGGTTTTATGTACTTGTCTTATATCTAATATTTGTGGGTACTTTCTTCCCACTAATTAACGTATTTATTATCTATTTATTACTGTATATTTCATTTCATTTGCATCTATAAACTAGTGACTCTGTGAGCTACAAACCTCGAAAGTTCCCACCCGTTGTTTATCGGATATAAAAGTTGTTCAGACAAAAAAGTTGCGTCTTAGGGTAACAAAAAAGTTATATAAAAATTTAGTTTTTTTTAAATGGCTGAATTATGTTTTTTTTTTATGTTTTTAACACTTATACTATCGCCGTTTAAAAAAAATCAAAAAACTGAATCGACTAAAAACCAATATAATTTTTGAACCTCAGATAATTTTACCTCACATTAATCGGTTAAGAAATGCGACCTGTAGGCGAGGGGAACAGCTGGACAGCCGGACAAAAGCATTTTTGGTCAATCTCGAAACTGAGACGCTTGGCTCGCTCGGTCGATAATATAGGTATCTATTACTATAGAAACACCTTACTTTTCCTATAATAATTTATACATTGTTAAATGCAAACAAATTAATAATACACAAGCATCAGAGCGGCGGCAAGCGAGTAGTATTATTAATTTTTCTGTATGTATGAAGGAGACCTTTGCCGTTTGCCCAGCAGTGGGACAACATAGATTTAATAAATAAATAAATTAAATGCTGTCTATCATTTTTCAGAGAGCCGATGTGCCGTGCATTAGGCATCAAAGGAACCACGACCATCTTCACGGGCATAGCGTCACAGAAGCTGGCAGCCCGCTGCGGCTTCCACAGCATCTTCGAGAATCCCATCAAAGAGTACAACCAGATCGGCCTTGACTATTCTCCGGACGACGAGAGACTTATTAAGATTATGGTTAAGAAGTATGAATAGGCATTTGTTGATATTTGAAAAACTAGTACAAGAACAGGAAATTTGTAAGAGCTCTTACAGACAAGTGACAGTAGTGTTGCCACTCGATAGTCTATCGAATCGATAGAATACGATATTTCAAATAAAACCGATACTATAGATGAGTAGTATTGTTGATTATCAATAGCATTTTTTTAAAACAGCTATCAATACTATCCACAGAAGAGAAAAAACTATTGGCAATGCCAATTTCTTCTGCACTTGCGCTTAGGAGTAGCAGGAAACTTGGCTGTAAGTAAATGATCTGACGTCAACATTTACCTTATAAGAAATTGAAAGAAATAGAAAAAGAGTGACAATTTGTACGATAAACGACTTATTAAGATAAATAAGCTTAGTGTTCGATAGTATCTAATTTATATAGGTACCTATTTTGAAATAAATATTTTAACAGTACCTATTTCTTGTTAAATTGTTAATTATTTATACATTTTTTAGGGTTCCATAGCCAAATGGCAAAAACGGAACCCTTATAGATTCGTCTGTCTGTCTGTCTATCCGTCCGTATGGTACAGCTACTTTATTCCGAAACTATAAGAACAATACTGTTGAAACTTGGTAAGTAAATGTATTCTGTGAACAGCATTAAGATTTTCACACAAAAATAGAAAAAAACCCATAATTTTTGGGGGTTCCCCATACCTAAAACTGGAATTAAAAAAAATATTTTTCATCAAACCCATACGTGTACCATGTTAACCAAACCATAACCGTAACCATCTATGGATAGGTCTTCAAAAGTGATATTGAGGTTTCTAATATAATTTTTTTCTAAACTTTTTATAAGAGAATGATAAAACTAAAAAAATATATGATGTTCATTACTATGCAAACTACCAGTGAAAATTGGTTTCAAAGATATTTAGTCAGTAGTTTTCTTTTTTTAATACACGTCATAAATCATAACCCCCAAATTACCTTTCATTCATCAATTCAAATAGAAAAAGAAACATACTACAAGACTTATGTTACTTGCTGCTACGGAACCCTTGATGGGCGAGTCCGACTCGCATTTGGCCGCTTATTTATTGTTTTCAAACTTGCACACGACGCTTATATGAATAAAAAACAATATTACATGTAAAATAGTTTTATTTAATCAGCCTTAAATAATAAACTATGTTATGTACAAAAATACAGAAACAGTCAAGGCCACGTTTAGGATTCAGTCCATCGTAATTTTATAAGTAATTCTTAGAGCATTTCATGGATCCTGCCCGACTTTACTCAAACACGAGCGTAATTTCTGCTGCAGAAAATGAGTTGCGTAATTTCAGCTGCAGAAATTGAGTTGCGTAATTTCAGCTGCAGAAAATGAGTTCCGTATTTTCAGCTGTATTCGGTTTTAGACTAGTCTTGTTTATGCCATACGGCGGCATAAAATTGCTTTGAGTATTTCTAATAATTCTTCTTTTTTGCAGCAGCATTACGCTGGAATGCATTCAGAATTACGCTTAGCTTGGTCTTTAGAGCCTGAAAGAAATTTAGGCCTAACCTAGGCTTTGGCTTCTACTACATCAACGGCCATAGCCGAAGGTCCCAGATTGGATTTTTATTACAAAATTCCAGATTTTGTAATAAAAATCATTTATTACAAAATGCGTATTATCATGTAAATGACTACTTATCATCATCTGAAAAAAAATCTTGGAAATAGTTGTCTGCAAATTGTAATTGTATAATTTAAATGTATAGCTTAAGTGTAAATCTGTATTGTAATTGTAACATAGCCCATCAGGCTGGGTAGGGACCAATACTGAACTGGGTTTCTTTCGGCGTAATCTTCCCAGCAGTGGTCGTTCCGAAACGCTAGTAGTTTTTAGCTTCTGCACTAAAAAAATATTTAAAAAAAATGACCTTCAATAAGAGATAAATTTATCCTACATTGAATAAAAATTTTTGACTTTGACTTTGACTTTGGAGAAGCTTGTTGCCAGAGCGATTAATATAATCTCCAGTAATTAATATTCTTTTAACACATTGCAGGACACTTACGGTTGTGGACGTAATTCAATTGTTATTTCTATTGTGTCTGGCCGAGTGTCCTGCAATGTGTTAACTATCTTTACGTGCGACTTGCGGTAGGAAGTGATGACGTATTCTTAGGTCATGGAAAGAGAATACCAGGCCAACAATATAACATGAAAAAAATACCGAATTATATTCCTTATGGTAACTATGTTGGGGTTAATTCGGTCTGAAGTCCGGCAAACAATGGTCTGCTGCGTTGGGGTAGTGTCGTCTGTTAGGTACGAGCTGAGCAGTACTGGCGCACACACGGGAATGCCTCTGGATATCAACCAAGCTGTGTCTCTGCCTGACAGGACGTATCGCGACGTCTGCTAAGTTATGTACATTAATACAGAAACAGTCAAGGCCATATTTAGGATTCAGTCCATCGTAATTTTTTTAAGTAATTCTTAGAGCATTTCATAGATCCTGCCCAACTTTAATCAGACACTATTAAAGTAAAGCTAAACGGGCGTAATTTCTGCTGCAGAAAATGAGTCGCGTAATTTCTGCTGCAGAAAACGAGTCGCGTAATTTCTGCGGCAGAAAATGAGTTGCGTAATTTCAGCTGTATTCGATTTTATGCTTCAGACCAAAATATTATTTCGGTCTGAAGTCCGGCAAACAATGGTCTGCCGCGTTGGGGGGAGTGTCGTCTGTTAGGTACGAGCTGAGCAGTACTGGCGCACACACGGGGATCCCTCTGGATACCAACCAAGCTGTGTCTCTGTCTGATAAAGCGTATCGCTTGACGTCCGCGAAGCAAACTGTTATGGACTCGTCGTTGTACGGCGGCCTGTAAAAGAAACGTTTTTTGAAGAAAGAAAGAAACCTTGTATGGTGGTGTGTAATAAAGTAAGCAGTCGATTCAAATATAGTCTTTTTTAAGCCCTGACATAAAAGGTGTGATATAAGTTTGACGCTTATGTCTCTATGTTTGTCCATGGTATCGTAGAACTTGAACAGAGGGCCCGATTTCGATGCGTGTTTTTCACGTGAAAGCAAATTCCCTTGCGGTGGTTCTTAAGTAGCTGCGTTCGATGAAAGTCGGTTAGGTTGTTTAAAAGTCATCTGGGGTTAAAACTTGAAAGTCTGGGTTTTGTAGTTTGCCTAGCAAATAACGAATGGCGCTACGGACATCAATTAGAATATGTAGTTCCGCTACTCATTTCTACATGGCGTTCTTGAAAATCGGGGGATTTTTAATTTGCCAGGCAAATAAACTTAAGTGAACATACTCTACTTTTATTATGAATTGTCAGATTTCGACAAAATTTTGTAATTTTATCAGGTTTTAGATTTAATAATTCAGAAAAATGTTATTAACCCTTTCACCGCGAATGTCAGATTTATCCAACAATTAATTTTCTTACTGAACTGTTTCTTGGATAAATCCGTCGTTCATTTAAGGAATAAGAGCGCTATTTGACTCTAAAGAAACTAAGACATCACGGTTTGATAATTTCAACAAATCTCTTAGTAAATGTTTGTTAAGACGTTAAGAAAAAGACGTATCTGATTTGACTTGTCCAGCGGATTCTCTTGCAAATCCGCTAGTGTGATAAAGCCCCGAAAAAAGGCTTTTTGATAAGACTCACTCTAAATCTGGTGCGAGTACATCGCTGGCTAGGTGGGTTAGAGAGGTCTCATGATGTTTATAAGCTTTGTTTAACTTGTATTTCCTAAATCGCCTTCTTCGACATTCGCGGGAAGTCTGGAGGGGTCCTATTCTACTCTGCCGGAAACCACACGGCATCGTCTAATACTCGATCACAACTCACTCTAAATCCGGTGCGATCCATCCAATACTCGATCACAACTCACTGTAAATCCGGTGCGATCGATCTAACACTCGATCGCAACTCACTCTAAATCCGGTGCGATCGATCTAACACTCGATCACAACTCACTCTAAATCCGGTGCGATCGATCTAATACTCGATCACAACTCATTCTAAATCCGGTGCGATGGATCTAACACTCGATCACAACTCACTCTTAATCTGGTGCGATCCATCCAATACTCGATCACAACTCACTCTAAATCCGGCGCGAGTCCATCGCCGGCCGTGACCAGCCTCTGCAGCAGCCGCTTCCTCGCGGGCGGGACGTGTAACAGCGCCACCACCCCCGCGAACGGCCCCGCGGTCCCAGCAGCTCGGGCCGCCCGCCAGCGGTACGCCGCCCGCGCTAGGACGCGCTCGGCGCCCGTGAGGGACGGTAGGCAGGTGGCGAGCGGGTTGCCCCATTCGTATTCTTCTTCCTGTACAAGTAAAATCATTATCATAAAATAATAGTATCTGAAATATATTTTTATGGCCCGCGGCCACTGAGCCCAGCATCTTCTTCGAGCGCCCGGCGCGGCACACAGCAAGTGGGTCGCTTCTAGGGTTACCATTTAGGAATTTGAAAAATCCTGGCAAAAAGCCGGACATTTCGATAAAAGTCCGGACTTTTTTGGAAACATTAACCACTTAGTTTAGTGCTATGGTAAGCATAGTAGGCAGGCAGACGCTCGCATTGCGAGGGATTAGGATGCGGGATGCGGGCGGGGATTGTTTGCTTTGTTTTACAAAAATACACAAAAAAAATAGTTTTACGTAAAATAATCAAACTTAAGGCCATATCCAAATTTTCCGGGGTCCAGTGGCGCTCCCATTTGAAATAAAACATCTGAAAGGAAACGGTGATATCATTTATAATTTCGTCTTGATCAAACCCTAGATAACCCTTTTAGCTATTTTATGAACTATTGTTTATAATTTAAAGTGCAAACGTGAAGCTTTTCTACGCACATTAGCTAAAAGTGGCCGTTTTTCGCAAATGTGCGTAGAAAAGAGGTTATCTAGGGTTTGATCAAGACGAAATTTTAAATATTATCACCGTTTCCTTTCAAATGATTTATTTTAACTGAGTTCGCCACTGGACCCCGGAAAATTCAGGTAGCCCCTTAACACAAGTTTGATTATATTACGTAAAACTATCTTTGTTTTGGTTGAAGAAAATATGTTTGCAAATTTCACAGTAGAAGATTTATTTGTTAAAGAAGATTTTATATTTCGTTTTTTGATAAATGAGAAGTTCGTTGTTGATTAAAGACTGATTTGATACATTTAAAAAGTTTTATTACTCATATTCCATAAATCCGGACAAATGAAAGGGCCGGACAAAGTCCGGACAAAAGTCTAAAAGTTCGGACATGTCCGGACTAATCTGGACGAATGGTAACCCTAGTCGCTCTTCAGATCTAAATTATACACGAGAAACCGAGGAAAGACACTGGTATTACCAACTTACCGACACAAATTTCCCATTGGCCCGACTTCTATGTATGTACGCGGGGTGCAGCACCCATCTACCCGCAGCCACTGAGCCCAGCATCTTCTTCGAGCGCCCCGGCGCGGCACACAGTAAGTGGGTCGCTTCAGATCTAAATTATACATGAGAAACCAAAGAAAGACACTAGTATTACCAACTCACCGACACAAATTTGCCATTGGCCCGACTTCTGGGTATGTACGCGGGGTGCAGCACCCATCTACCCGCGGCCACCGAGCCCAGCATCTTCGCCGAGCGCCCCGGCGCGGCTCACAGCAAGTGGGTCGCTTCAGATCTAAATTATACATGAAAAACCGAGGAAAGACACTAGTGTTGCCAACTCACCGACACAAATTTCCCATTGGCCCGACTTCTGGGTATGTACGCGGGGTGCAGCACCCATCTACCCGCGGCCACTGAGCCCAGCATCTTCTCCGAGCGCCCCGGCGCGGCACACAGCAAGTGGGTCGCTTCGGGATCCAATTCAGCCCCTTCGCACACTTCACCGCCGAGGTATTGGATCATTTCAATGATTTCTTCGCGGTTCTGAAGAAAATTGGCAAAGAAAAAGAAATATTTAAAACTTTAAATTGGTAAGAAAAGTGGAAGCGTGACGTGTCCATCATGCCATCTCTTTCGTAAACGAAGAACCTTATGGCAGTGACGTCACATGCCAGTACTTGCATCCTTTTTAAGCCGATTATTCAAAATCTTTTTTTGTTTGAATTCTTGTAAAGTGGTCCCTTGAACATCTAACCAAAATCAGTTCTGTAGTTTAGGGATAAAGTCGGTTTTTAGTTTAAAAAAATATTAATATAAATAATAGCTTTTCTTTGAACAAGCAAAACAATTTTTTTCCATTAGGTTTGGACTAACACGCTTAGGTAACCAATATCTATCCTACCGCATCTGTATACTTACATCAACATTGGAAGACAGCATAAACCGTTTGATGACAGGCGTCGGCGGCAGTTCCGGGTTCGGTGCCGGCTCGGCCGGTGCGTTTTGCACCGGCGTTGTGTCATCCCAACCCACCGTGTTGGGCTGAGATTCTGGACCTTCTTGTTCTACACCTGTAAACGTTTGTTTATTGGAATGAGGGTTTTTGAAAATAGTGGACACCAGATGGCAGCAGTGACGTCAGGTCGATTGTTGTCATTGGACTAGCAGTTGATAGTATAGATATATATAGGGAAGCAGACTAAACATTTATGAAAAGAATTCCGTGTGGCATGAATTTAAACTTAAGTTTTGTTGTTTTTTAACATAATTAGTAATATATGAAACAAAAATATTAAAGTTTTATAGAAAAAATACCCCATCGCTGATCTTCTGTTGGGGCCATAATTCACAACATTTCAATGTTTTTTTATTTTTAATAAATAGCATTTCGAAAACCAGGAGACACGTATTTTTTCTTTTCCCAAAATTTCAATACTAAGTTATTCAAAAATAAATATGAAATTTTGAAATTTCAAAAATTCTATTCAAGATTGCATAATATACATTTACTTTGCTTTACTCGACACTGAAAAATAACTAGATCGATGTTTACTTTGTCTTTGATTATGTTTGTTTTCGTCTATGGTTCATATTTATGACAGAGCTTTAGTCCCATATCTCTGATTTATGACGTGACATTTTGACATTGAAAGGACCATACAATCTTTGAATCTTTCTAATTTGTGACACTAAATATAGGTACCTATTTGTATTAAAATCCAAAGAATTTGAAAATCTCAGATTAAATCGAAGTTTTCGTGTTTACTACACAGAATTTTTTATTGAAATTGAAAAAAATACACATACATACATACTATCACGTCTTTATCCCTAATGGGGCAGACAGAGCATTTTGGGTCTTGCGGCTCTATGCAGAGCCTAGGGCCGCAAGACTCAAAAGCCACTTTTAGCGTCATGGTGGGCGAGAAGATGGAAAAGCAATCAATACAGTGACGGGTTGCTAGCCGCATCGCCTGTTGAAATGATTCCCAGTTTTGCCCATTCCCTCGATCGGCTTTTACGATGTGCGCGGGAAGAGAAGCAGCTGGTACATTCTAAGTTTTTTCGTTTCTCCCAGACCAGCATGGGAGAAACGAAAAAAATATGAGTTCGTAAATTGGTGGGTCCTCTCGTTTGTTGTTTTGTTCCTGCCTGTAAAAACACAGTGTTGATGAGTCTTACGAAACATTTCGTTCTTGTGCCATTATCTACAAGAGTACAATAGTGTGCTGCTGTAAATAAAACAAAAAATGTGCCTACCGAAAACTGGAAATCCTTAATATTTGAATATATGTAAATTGTTTCTGTAACTTACGGTACAGGGATTAATATAAAATATATCTAATGAAACTGTTGCTTTTTTTTTGTCAAACGGGGGAACCGTTTGATAGCTTTGGTTTTAGGAATTTTATAAACACCAAGAATGGGTATAACAAAACTCCATCAGTGTTGCACTTTGTGCACTCATTAATGCATGATTTTCACGCATTTATTCATACTTAGTTTCACGCATGTCCTGTAAAAACATCACATTAGTCAACCTTGGGAAGGTTGGAGCTGTCTGCCATGGCATAACCCTCGGAAACTTTCATTGCGAACGAATATTTATTTGATTTTCAACTTAGGTGGTTTTCAACAACAACAAGAAACCGTCATAATATATCTCTTGACAATGACAGTGACACATATATTTTTTATTTAAATTATGAGTGCAAAGGCATTTACAGCATTCAACCTTACTTTGAATCGCACGAGAATATTTGTAAATATTTCGTTAAATAAGAAATAAAAAAAATCGGAAAAATATGTATGGTGATATTTAAACAAATATCTCGAAACTGTTTTCGATTTAAGGTACCTATTGAAAATTGAAATGTTGTCAATTGGTGCTTTAGCGGATATTCGCACGACTATGTACTAAATACATTCACCCTCTATTCTAAACACACAACACAAGTAATGAAAACGAAACGACGGTTATGAACTGAAAGTAGAACGGGGCATGGCACCTGGCCCGACGGAGTGACAAAAGCGTCAGGCGTCAGCCTACGCGATGATTTGACGAAATAATCAAGTCGCGAGTCACATCTGGATGTGAGCAGCACAGGTCTATGCTCAGCAGTTAGCAAAAGAAGGGCTAGATGATGATGATGATGATGATGATGATGATGATGATGATGATGATGATGAACTCTCGAAGAGTCCACGCTGACGAAGTCGCGGGCAACAGCTAGTTTGCTTATATAAATTACGAACTAAGAAAAAAGAAGTTTGACATTGACAGTGACAGCTAACAGATGGTACTGTCACTACGCTATTGTTAAACACTATAGTTATCCCTGCTAAAAAGATCTGCTGATGATGATGATGATGATCACTAACCTGCCGGTTGAGGCGGCACAGTGAGCGAGTCTCTCGTCCGTCGAGTGCGCTGCGAGCTCAGCCGCGAACTCAGCGCTGCGCTCAGCCGCTGCAGCTGCGCGTCTACCGCGGGAAGGATGCTTGAAGCGCTTGATGCGCTGGATTTTGATGAACTCGAAGCGTTCTTTGTTTCGTCTATAGCACTTGTTGTACCGCCTCCTGCGCTCTGTGGAAAGAGGTTAAGGTAAATACCGCGAATGAGTGTTGGAAAACAGCATTATCACAATATTTACAATTAATCAATTTATTCCAAATGTGGGCGCCACTTCTGCATGGTATTCGCCTTAAAGTCGAAGTCAGTTCAGAAATTATTATGTAAAATAATTCTATTTTGCGTAAAAGTTATTGTATAAAAAACTTACTTGATCCATTGCTATCTTCGCCATTTTAGCTGGTGGGGTGTCAGCTTGGTCCTAGAACAATGTATAACTTAATTTTTTTTAATTTATTAAAATTTATCAAACAGTAGTAAATATGTATTGTAAAATATACACAAAAGTTCGCCCCGAAGTGTACCTGATGCAAAAGTGCCCACTTGCAGTATTTCCCCGCAGTATCGCGAGGGATATGAGTTTTTTTTCTGGTATACTTATATACTTGGCCAGAGCAGCCAGACCAGACGGGTTGGAGAGGTCTCATTGATGTTTATAAGCTTTTTTTAGCTTGTATTTCCTAGGTCGCCTTGGAAGTTGGAGAGGCCCTATTCTACTCTGCCGGAAACCACACGGCTTTCTATGTTTATTCAAGTGTTGTTGATGTTTTTTTGCAAGTTTTATGAAAAATAATGGCTACTAGGAGTTAAATACATTTGTTCTTCATCTGTTTACCTGCAGATGCAGCTTCCTGGGTGCTACGCTGGTGTGTTCTGTAGGAGTCGTCGGCGCATCGCCGTTGAACTGTGCCAGGAATCTGTTGCGGATCTCCGATAAAGGCTACAACAAGAAAACATGATTATGATTAATAAAACTAAAAAATTAAACCAAATTGTCGGCACATTTTAACGCTAATTGGAATTATAAACTGGCCACCACAGGACAGGCATGCTGCCTAGTGTGGGGCCAACAGTGTAACATTTGTGTACATTTAAGCGACAAATAAATTTCATTTCATTCAGACATTGACATAGATTCAACGTGTAACGGAAAGGGAGCATCAACCCGAAAGGGAGTAGAGATACTATCAATTTGAACAACTTTTACTGTGGGACTATCCCTAAAATCTTACAAAAAAGACCAGCTCCATACAGAATGAAATACCTACTGTGACAAAATGTATGGAGCTGCAGATTCGGGTTGATACCCTCTTTTCGTTACACATTTAATGTATGTATGGTTTTTACAGTTAAAATATGTACTATAAGGAAAATATAGTGTATATTATTATATCATTTTTGACCGTCAGTATGGGAAACTTCTACACCCATATCATTTTCTTTCAAGTTCACATTTTGAATTTAAAAACTAGTTATATGCCTAGATGTACATATGCATTTCTTTGAAATTACTAATTTTATCGAATTCTGACATGTAATTTCAAAATAAAATGTTGACTACGTCTGTGTGAAAATGTCTATGTAAATGATAAGGGAACTCATAAGAAGAAAACAAAAAAAACATATTTTCTCTCAACTGACCGTGTGTTTCTCTTTGACCGGAGGAGATTCCTTCGACGGCAGATCTTGGACCACCTTCCAGAGTCGTTTGCGAGCGTCTGGCGACAGGCGACCTGAGCCAGGTCGCAGAGCGGCTCCGAACGCACTGTCTGGCGTGTCGGGGTTTTTGTCAACTGGAATAAAATGTTTTATTTTCAACACACTTGCTCGTAGAGTAAATCTAATTTCACCGGTTTTAGATATATATATAAGGTCTAACAAAATATACTAAAACTATTTCAAGGGTGAATTCGAAACTGGAAAAATAATTTTTGCTTTTTTGTAAATCCTGCATCTTCACGCCAAAAGTGGCCTTTGACTCTGCAGGCCTGGATTCTGAGAGCCGCAAGACCCAAAATGGCATATCTGCTCTGTTAGGGATAAATACGTGATAGTATATATTAACAAGTACTAGATGGTATCAGGGTACACTCATCACTAGTGTCTGAGGTTTTTTAATATGCCGGGCAAATAAACTTTTTATTGTTTGTTTGTTTTTCGTGTCGGCCAACACTGGTGTCAGATTTTTCAAGCTGCCTGAAGGCATCTGACATAGCTTAACGAATGCCATACAAGGGTGACAGCCGGAACCAACGGCTTATACGTGCCTTACGAAACACAGAGGAGCTCGAGAATTTGTTTTTACCACTAGCGACACTGGTTGTGGTCATTGACTACAACCAGTGTCGCTTTACTTGCGAAAACTTGTCATTTAGTTTGGTTGACGTTATGATCCGGGTTTCGGCACCAGACGGGTGCATCTTGTTGTAGGCCTCATTATAAACAAATAAAATATATAATATATATCCCTATATATACAGTGTTATTTGTCCCTCAAATAACACTGATTGAGTTAGCCCCAAATTAAGTTGAATTTGTGTTATGGGATAAAAAATCAACGATACTATATTTTACAACAAAACATAAATAAACATCCAAGACCCAGTACAAATACATATATAGATAAACATCCTAAACCCAGGACAGTTTGAAAAAGGCCATTTTTCAACTTGCCCTGACCGGGGATCGAACCCTGAACCTCTGGGTGGCGGAGTAGCATGATGACCATTACGCCACGGAGGCCGACTAAATTATAAGTACTTACATGGGTCCACCGGGGTTCGTATGGGGTCCGAAGGCATTTCCCCCCTCCTCACAGCTTGTAGTCTTCGCCTCGTCGTCGGACTTAGTCCACGAAGGTTCGGAGTAGATAATGCATCGTCTAGAGGTGGCGTTCGAACGCCACAGTCACCGTCTATAATGCAAATAAACAGGTCAATATGCTATTGGAATATGTTTTCAAGAACGATGTCAATCTCCGAAAATATCCCCCCGCCCCTTTTCCTTACAGTTATATATCTCCTATTATTGTGTTGAATCACATGGAATATGTTTTCAAGAAGGATGTCAATCTGCGAAAACATCCCCCTACCACTCCATTTATTTTCAGTATCTATCTCCATTTATCGTGTTAAATTATTAAAAAATTGTGACTTTTAAATTGGCTATTGTACTAACTGTAGTTTAGGTAAGTTTTAAATGCAACAGTAAGAACATCAACACGCGTGCGCAGCGTCCGCATCTGCTAAACTGCTGCGGCGACGGCGTGTTATATGAATGGTCTATTTTTTTTTAGTGAAAAACTAGCTGTGCTTGTGGGCTTCGCTCCCCGTGGGAATTTCGGGATAAAAACTATCCTATATCCTTGCCTGGGTATCATACTATATCCATATCAAATTTCATCTAAATAGGTTCAGTGGTCAAATCGTGAAGTGGTAACCAACAAACAAACAAATATACAAACGCACTTTCACATTTATAATATTGGTAGGAAGTAGGATAGGGTACTCGGAAAATGAAAATTTCATACAAAACTCCAAGTGAGCATTCGCACCCGACACGCACTTAGCCGGTATTTTTAATGAAAGATAGACCGGCCTTTTTGACAGATTTGCAACTACCTTGTTGTGCATCGTCCTTCAAGTCTTGAACCCTTTTAGGCGTCTCCTGCGAGTCCCCTCCGAGTAAGCCCTGTCTCGCCATAGCGATGTACCGCGACGCGGGCGACATCTCATCTACAATTGCAATAAATAAATATTAAATATATAGGGACAAATCACACAGATTGAGCTAGGCCCAAGTAAGTTTGAGACTTTTGTTATGGGATACTAACTCAACGTTACTAAATTTTATAACAAATACATACATTTGATAAACATCCAAGACCCAGAACAATTTGAAAAAGGCCATATTCCACCTTGCCTTGACCAGGGGTCGAACCTCTGGGTGACGGACTAGCATGGTGACCACTACGCAGTGGCGTGGCTAGGTAATCAAGGGCCCTGGGGCAAATCAAACAATGGGTATTCACTGCTGCCTAAACTGGTAAGGTTTTATCAAGTAAAAATATTAAACACTCAAATACTTAAAAAATGCTATGCTAGGTACTTTATCATCATCTCTTTTTCGTGTACTGCAGGACATAAATTACAATTAATATTTGGTGTAGGTAGAATTGAAAGAATTGGGCAATGAAAAATGAAAATACATACATAAATATTTTTACTCCCATGCTGGTCTGGGATAAGTAAAAGCCGATCGAGGGAATGGGCAAAAATGCAAATCATGTTAACAGGCGATGCGGCTAGCAACCCATCACTGTATTGATTGCTTTTCCATCTTCTCGCCCACCATGACGCTAAAAGTGGCTTTTGGGTCTTGCGGCCCTGGGCTCTGCATAGAACCGCAAGACCCAAAATGCTCTGTCTGCCCCATTAGGGATAAAGACGTGATAGTATGTATTATTTTTACGCCTGTTTCGCATGGGGGTAGGCAAAGACTGACTATAGATTTACTACTTTTAAAAATACCTGTGGATCCTTTATTTTTCGGGGTCTGCTCTCTGCTGGGTACGGAACCCCGCCTAGGAACCCCTGCCGGTGGTAGCATGGCGTTTTCTTTGTTTGTCGTCTCGTTTGCCGGTGCTGGCGGTTCAGGTTCGATCTCCATAGGTTGGACTTCGGCAGGCTTTTCCGGGGATAGTGGTGCTGTAAAAATAATACTGCTAGTAGTAAATGACGGCTGAAAGGGGAACTTCTTCGTTACAACTAGAGAGAAAGAGAAAAAGAGAGAAAGAAAGAGAGAAAGAGAAAGAGAAAGACATTTTTGGGACTGAAGACACAGAATCCGCTAGATGACAACAACTCAAATAAGACACTTTTTTTAAAGGTCAATTCAAACATTTTCTATGGGATTCTTCTGCACTAGCGCTTAGGAAGCGGTAGTAAACTTAGCTGTAAGTAACAATTGTGCAACAAAACAATGACGATTATAAAGAGATATTATAAATATCTTATGATTGTAGTTATGGTCCTATGCTCCTATATATCTGGGGCAGAGGGCGTCCACAAAGACTCTCCATCTCGATCTGTCTTAATCTACGCGCTTAACTTCACTCCAGGTCTTGCCGTCTTTCTTAATTTCATCGAGCACGGTACGTCGCCAGGTTGGGGATTCCGTTCCATGGCCTTTTTTGGTATGTGACAAGGCCTCTTCGGAGAATGTGGCTAATTCAATTCCATTTGCGGCGTTTTATCTGTTGAATATCCTATGATAATAAAGATATATTTAACCGTTCCTTTAACGCCAATACCAGACACACAAGACAATGGAGGTGGACATTTATTAATGTCGTCCGGATCTTGACCGGTTACATTGATTGCTGCCACCTAGTGTTACCTATTTTCTACTTTTCTATAAAATCCTCATTACCTTTAGTGTCCCTCACGAGATGCCCCCTCTCGCTGACCCTCCGGCCCTCCCGCGCACACTGCAGCAGCCAGCTAGCTCTGACTGCAGAGAGCCCCCACTTATATAGGGACAAATCATACAGATTTAATTACCTAATAACCTCTGACAGCTGGTCCAATAACCATCAATTGGACGTGACGTCACAGTGCTGCCACCTAGTGTCAACTATTTTTATAACTCGTTACCTTTAGTATCCCCCACGAGATGCCCTTTCTCGCTGACTCTCCGGCCCTCCCGCGCACACTGCAGCAGCCAGCTGGCTCCCACTTCACCCCCACGTATATAGGGACAAACAAATCACACAGATTTAGCTAGCAAAATAACCGCTATCAACCGGCCCAATAACAACGGCAGATTGGACGTGACGTCATAGTGCTGCCACCTAGTGTCACCTATGTTTAAAAACTCATTCCGTCTTTTTATAAAACACAGACTAACTTTGTGTCTAGGTTTAAACCATTATCCGACCAAATCACGTTGACATTTTCAGATGAGACAGTGGCATATTACTAGATGTCAACTTGATTTGATTGGATAATGGTTTAAACCTAGTAACAAAGTTAGTCTTCGTTTTATAATAAGACTGATTACCTTTAGTATCCCCCACGAGATGCCCTCTCTCGCTGACTCTTCGGCCCTCCCGCGCACACTGCAGCAGCCAGCTGGCGCGCACTGCGGGGAGCCCCCACTTCACCGCCCCCACATACTTGTCCCCCGTGGGCGTGGGGCAGATGAGGTGGGTGGACGCCTGAGCGTTGGCTGTGTTGCGACGGCAGAAACGGAGCTGAGTTCTAGAAAAAAATGTATTCGAAACGATGTTGTTTTGAATAACCGGTCAAGTGCGAGTCGGATTCGCACACGAAGGGTTCCGTACCATCAGTGAAAAATCACGTTTGTTATATTGGGAGCCTCACTTAAATATTTATTGTATTCTGTTTTTAGTATTTGTTGTTATAGCAGCAACAGAAATATATCATCTGTGGAAATCTGGGGAAATTTCAACTGTCTATCACGGTTCATGAGATACAGCCTGGTGACATAGACGAACAGCGGAGTCTTAGTAATAGGGTCCCGTTTTCATTTTTATCAAAAAACTCTCGAAAATTACGCTTATCTAGTTCATACAAGCACAGCAGGAAGAAAAGACTGTATATATGTCGCAGTTGGATTGTATAATCCGCTGTTATTCAAAAACTCTAGCTGTTTGGCATTACAGCTCGGTTTTGTAATACAGCTGAAAATCATTCGGCTAGATCGTCTAATGTGTTACGTTTAACAAACTGGCTTACGTAAGATTGTAGAACGACTAGTTCGGAATTCTGCCACTAGTGGCTTGTGAAGTGTCAGTGTCATAACAACAAATATGGCCTCCCATAAAGTAAATTCTTCGTCGTGTTCCGGGACTAAGTTGTTTTCATCAAGAGACATCGGGGGCATCGTTTGTGATTTTGGACTGCAAAAGATTGAAAAGAATAAAGCAGACCTTTAGCTTGGTTCCCATATTGTTATTTCGACGCCCACCTTCCGGCAAGATGGAATATTCACGTGGATCAATTACCCGTAAGAAATCGCTACGCCGCCGCCATTGAGTTGTCGGGTTTACAAAATTTCAATATCCAATTGCATCGAGCTGATTATCATTCTTTATTGGTGTTTTATGTTGGAGACTGAATTATATAGTAAGGAGTTGAATTGAGGTTTTATTTCCATCCCACGAGTAATATAAAAATAACAAAGAATATTATTAACTATTGTCCCCTCATATTTTATATTATTTTGTGTGGTAACACAGTTTTATTCAATAATGGTAACCCTTAATGTCATCTCAACGCTAGCTGTTTTATTAAACGTAATTACGTAACTCATTGACAATCGAACTGAATTATTTTCAACTGTTTTACAAAACCGAGCTGTAATGCGAAACAGCTAGAGTTTTTGAATAACAACGGATTATACAATTCAACTGCGACATATATATTTAAAATTAGCCTTTTAAGCCCTTTTATTTAAGGAAACCGTATGTCGGATGCGATGCCTTTAGGTAGCCTAAAAAATCTGACACTAGTGTTGTCTACATACACACACGATAAACAAACAAACAGTACAATATGGACTCTAAAACTTAGCCAGGCGTTTTAGGTTTTTTTTAATTGAATTTAAACTCTATGTCAAAGCCATGAGGTTCAAATTCAATAATAAATAAATAAATATATACGGGCTAATCACACAGATTGAGCTAGCCTCAAAATAACTTCGAGACTTGTGTTATGGGATAACTATGTGGTACCTATTCGACCACTGCCTGGCTAAGCTAAGGGTAGAAGTGTTTTAACTTACGTAGCACCTAGGAGCTTAGCCAGTTCGTCTAGGAACGCTCTTTCAACGCCGCTGTAAGTGCTCAAGCTCGCTACAACGCCCTCTAGCGGCAGTACGGCCCCGGAATTCCACTGCGGCAACTTAACAGGGCGGTGGTAGTACTGTATTGGTAGTAACTCTTGTTGGGAAAGGCAGTCTTTCTGTAACAAATTATTAAATTACTAGCTGTGAACGTAGGCTTCGCTCCCCGTGGGAATATCGGGATAAAAACTATCCTATGTCCTTCCCTGGGTATGAAACAATATCCATATCAAATTTCATCTAAATAGATTCAGTGGTTGAAGCGTGAAGTGGTAACAAACAAACAAAATATACAAACTCATTTTCGCATTTATAATATTAGTAGGCTAATAAACATAATCATTTCTCTTCCTTGTCACTAGATGGCGCTATAAGGTAATAATTAAAACATTAAAATCTTTTATTACTATTATTTTATTATTATTACGTATCTCCTTTGAGAATCACGGGTCTTTTCACCCCGGTCCTTTGAGAGGCTTGCGTGGGGATACAGATCCAACACGTAGAGGCCCTTTGGAGAAGTTGTTGTCATGTGGCGCTCCCGCCAAAACCTATTCCTGGATACACCTATGAAAGGTGTACCCTTGAATAGGTTTTGGCAGAAGATAAAACTATTGCATGAAAAAGGGAAAGTTTAAGGATTATGGAATGAATTTGGGATGGATTGATGCTGGGATATTGCAATAGAAACGTCACCTGCCATAATCATGATTACTGACTATTGTGGGCAGGTGGTGGCTTGCCGCCCACTAGATGGGCCCCTCAAACGCGCCGACAATAGTTGCCGGCAAAGGAGTAACACCGGTGCGGGCGACTCAGGGGTGTCGAGAGGTGTGCTGCGCTTTCTCCGAAGTTACTCGCGTCGTTATGCCCTTTAACACTTCCACCCCTGGAGCAACAGCTCTAACGACTCCTCTCTGCACAGCCAATTAAGGCAATGCAGAGCTGAGAGCCCTGCGAGCCCTCTTGGGTCTCAACCCCGACCGATGAAGAAGCGTCGGGGACGAGGGTCTGACCGGCTCTCTGGAGCACTCGGGTCCGTGGTGTCGTTACTCACCAACAGCTCGCCACAAGCTGCCCTGCGGATTATTATTACTATTATTACTTTTATTACTATTAAATAAAGTAGTACTCTAATTGAATATGGCTTATATGAAATGCAATAAATATTTTACTTTCTTTGTCACTTTTTGCTAGTCGTGTGTGCTGCCATCTATGTGAGGCTACCCCGCAACTCCAGTTTTGCCTACTTACGCCTCCAATAGTTTCTATGGAGTTGGGTATCTGTCACTATAATATTATAAAATTATATTATCGTTAGTTAAGTAAAATATGTATAGAGCAAAAATAAATAATGTTCAAAAGAATAAATTGGAAGTAACTTCAAAATGGCGAAAAATTTGTTATTTCATATTGAAACAGAAGTGGCGACCTCTACGCCACTATACAAGAACTACTGAGACAAAAACACGAAATTAGTTCACAAAAAACATCGCGTCACATCCTACATCTCGATCATTTTCTATCTTTCCATCTTGGCATGATGACGACTAAGCCATAGAGATCGTCACACAAATCGTTAAAGCACTCACCACCCAGAAAACGGTGACGGCTTCAGCGTCCTCTATATTATCTCCATCGAAGTCCAACGGAACTAATACATGCGACCCCTTCGCACCGCTCGCTAGTAGAACCCCACCCGCGGCGGCTATCTCCGCTCCGATCTCGCAGATTGCTTCCTCGTCGAGGCCTTGCACTTCGATTTTTATGCCTGGTAACAGTAAGATTAATTAAATTTTTTTTTTTTTAATGAGACGCATGATATAATACATAACATAGAACAGTTTTACAAAACTTGGATATGATCAATAAAAACTGACTTTTATTCTCTAATCAGTACGAAATAATTTGTTTGTGATCCGGAATGAGGGTTTTAAAAAATATGGGATGCAAGATGGCAGCACAGTGAAGAAAGGTTAAAAAATGATATTGAGGTTTCTAATATCATTTTTCTCTAAACTGAATGGTTTGCGCGAGAGACACTTCCAAAGTGGTAAAATGTGTCGTCGTAACTTCGAAAATAAGAGAATGATAAAACTAAAAAATATATATGATGTACATTACCATGCAAACTTCCACCGAAAATTGATTTAAACGAAATCTTGTTTCTTTTTTAATTCGTCATTAATTAAAATAAAAAACAAGATTTCGTTCATCGTTCGTGATCAAAGTTATAACGAACTACAAAAACTTTAATATTATGTCACTTGCTGCTACGGAACCCTTCCTGGGCGAGTCCGACTCGCACTTGGCCGCTTTATTTTTAACTGTTCATGACCATAGAAGTCGGCTATGGTCATGAACAGTTAAAAATAAAGCAGTGCAGGACGAGAAAAGGCTCCATTCTGCGGAAATGAGGATGTTGTGATGGATGTGCGGAGTGACGCGGAAGGATAAGGTGAGAAACGTGTACATAAGAGGTAGCTTGAAGATTGCACCGATAACAGACAAGGTAAGAAGTAACAGATTGGCTTGGTTTGGACACGTTATGCGAAGAGAAAGAGAACATGTAACGCAAAAGACACTAAATATGAAGGTAAATGGACGTAAAGGAAGAGGAAGACCAAAGAAAAGATGGATGGAGTGCATTCAGCATGATATGAGTTTAGTTGGGGTGGAAGAAGGAATGACGGGGAATAGGGGAATATGGAGGGATAAGACATACTGCGCCGACCCCAAATAAAATGGGAAAAGGTAAGGCAGAAGAAGAAGACCATAGAAGTCGGCTGTTAGTTTTGAAAAATTATAGTCGAGCAAAGCTTTTAAGCCTTTAAGCTACGCTTGGATACCTTACCTGCAAATATCTGCTCCACTTCTTCCGTTGGTTCATCGACATCCTCAGTGACGTCTTGTTGTTGTAAAGTCGCACTCGGCGCTTGGGGTTCCGGCGTTTTCTCTCTCGGAGGTTCCGGTTCCATGACCTCTGAACAATATAAAAATTCCAAATGAAAATCCATGTTTATTTTATTTAGAATTTACAACTAAACAATTTGTTTTAAATAAGGCAATAAAATGGTATGTTATGGCAATAAAAGAACAAAACATCTGTATGTATGTTCACGGCTAATCTTTATAACTAATACTGGACGGATATTTATGAAGTTTCCAATAGTCGATTAAGCTTAACTCAGAGCAACATAATATGCTTTGTTTAATTAAAATCTGATATCAGAATAGTTGTCGAACAAGAAGGAAGTTGCGGGCTAGTATGTATATAAGTATGTTTTTTATATTGCATGACCATCCCACACTACCTAATTTCTTATCACTTTTTTGTATTTCAATATAAGCGAGTTTGCCTAGAAGAAATTGCTTAGGGATAAGACCGTTTTTTGCGCATTTCCTAGTTTTTAAGATTATGTAAGTATGTAGCCGCAGCAATCACATAAATAGATCTGTCAATGTCTAATTCATATAAAATGTTCATGGTGACAGTTTGTCTTTGAAATATTTAATATTTTTATTTTATTAAATTTAGTTAAAAATATATTTTTGTTTGTAAATTTGTATTTTTTAATTAAATTATAGTAAAATACAAGATTGGTTAATAAATTACAAATTTATTGAAAGTATTGAACCAAACGGCCTCTTTCATTTTTGACAGAACAATTTAAAATTATTATGCACCATCTATTGACAATGTTTTAAACCTCATTTTTTTTCACTGGAAAACGCCACATTAGGGCACTAAATGATTTTTTTATTTTAATACAAAACATCTTACGACTGAGATAATGGTTAACGATCTCATCATTTTGCGGCTCGGGCAGTTCAGGGGTAGGCGGCGGCAGGTCAAGGGGCCCGCGGCGCAGTAGTTGTATGTTGCGCTTGCTCATCGGAGACGAGGGTTCGATGCGCGGCTTGCGAGCCGATTTGGCCGGCGTGGCTAGTTTTGTGTCGATGAGGAACTAAAAAAAAAGGAAAAAATACTTCTTTAAAAAAAATTAGACAAAAACTATTCGTCTAAGCCATTTCCACATTTGTTGCGGCAGCCTACGAACTTCAGCGGTACATAGAATCAGTCAGTCTGCGTTGAGCGCGCATTCAGGAAGAACGTACTTCGCATCTTACTCGTATTTTAAACTCACTTCGGCCTCATCCAATGCTCGACCTTCCGTAACGCTCTTCAGCAGCTACATTGGTGACAGTACAGGCATCGGCCCACTACGGCGTGACTCATTTATTGAGGCAGTCGTAGCGCCTACGACGTAAGAGACGTTGCTACAAACAGTCTTATCTGCTACGAGAAATTACTGCTACTTTAAACTGTGTATATATGTGTATTTAAACTTTTTTGAACTCACTCCAACCTCATCCAATGCTCGACCTTCCGTAACGCACTTTAGCAGCCACATGGGTGATAGTACAGTTACATTCGGGCAAGCTACGCCCAAATTGGCTGCAGCGGCTCTCGTCCTCGCTACGGCGTTGGGGCAGTCGTAGCGCCTACGACGTAAGGGACGCTGCTACAAACAGTTTCATCAGCTACGACGAAGATACTGCTACGCAGCTACGAACTTGAGCGGTATAGAATCAGGCAGCAGAGCGCGCGTTCAGAAAGGAGGTGTTTCGCGGTCAACATAAATCACTTAAATTAAACTCACTTCAGCCTCATCCAATGCTCGACCTTCTGTAACGCTCTTCAGCAGCCACATGGGTGATAGTACAGGGACATTGGGGCAAGCTACGCCCACATTGGCTGCAGCTGCTTTTGTTCCCGCTACGGCGTGAGTGACCCGTTCATGGGGGCAGTCGTAGCGGACTCCCCCGCAACGGGACACCATGGCCGCGGCACGCTCACGGCAGAGTCCTTCCAAGCCCGTCACCCAGATCTATAGAAACAAATGAGAAAATTATACACATTGCGATGTGTGGTTTTTTCTTTGGAACTAAGTTCCTTTTCGAACGTTACAGACTTGGCGGATGGGGGTGCTAGGCGAAAAAAGTGTAAAATATTTCCGTCACGAACTTTTCTAGGGCTGTTTTGGTATTTTTGGGGTCTTTTTAGGGGCTTAAATTTTTGTAACTTCGTTCCAACGGAGTGTTAACCGTCACTCAATTTTTTAAAATAAAAAATCTATTATGTGAATTATTGATTTAAATTGCATTGCGATGCTCGAAAATTTTCAACGAGTTATATTCGAACTCGAGTCTCTCAAGTCTGTACCATGAGTCCATGACATCGAATCACCCCTACGTATTTCCTCATCACATATCAGTCACGCATTCGAGACATGCGTAATGAGGGTTTGCGAAAATATGGGACACCAGATGCACAGAATTAATAATAGTATTACATATAGAACGGAAACTCGCACCGTCCCCCGCAATCTGGAGTCCCCGCAACCCTTCCCCCGTTATTGTGAGGTGTAAGCGGCAGTAAAACAGGGTTATTGGTAGTCGCACGTTGACATTACGCGAGTCACTTAGGATTATTGAATTATAATGGTGAGAAACTGCGCACATTATCATTGTTTATCCACGGAAAACAATAAATAACGAAAATTTTATAGATTTCCGAGTGATAAAAACAGGTAAGCTAAGCAACAAATTCTGTGGTGGCGACCCTGATTGTTTAACTCACACATTTGACGTGTGCACGGACGGATTGTTTCGTTTGTAGTAGTACTAGGTATATATGCTGCTCCGTTTGTATGAAGTGCCATACCTGTGCCAGATGGCAGCACAGTGACGTCAGGTCCAATCGACTGTTGTCATTGGACAGGTTCTTTTGCTCCGTAAAATGTATCCAATGACAGCAGTTTATTAGAGCTAACTTCACTGAGCTGCCATCTGATGTCCCATATTTTTGAAAAACCTTTATTGACTAGTCAACAAGCCACCAAAAATAAACACAAAAAAAACTTACACAAAATCCATCAAAAATAGGTCCAGCCTTTTTGATGATACTCATGTCAAAGTTCTCATACGCGGTTTGTAATTCTTTGTCAATAATTGACGAATCGTTGGACTTCTTCGAGTCTTGTGATAACTGCAAAAAAGAGAAAAAAAATTGATATGTATCGGATAGAATTAAAACGAATTTATTTAATTAACTCAGTCGTTTCAATTCTATTTCATCCTCGTCGCCAATGATATGTATCGGATAGAATTGAAACGACTGAGTTCAACCGAAGCTTGTTTATTACTGACTCAAGTACCGTACATGTAGTCCAAAATACTAGCTGTTACCATTTTAACAATTTAGCAAAGAAATAAACAGTTTTAGTCGCACAATAATACAGTGAACAATCGTTCTAACGGCCAGCGGTCGAAACTCGAAATGATTTGTCGGACAATCGTACCGAAACGAAGCGTACCGTCGGCGAGCCGTGGAAAGGACAACGTTTCAGTCAGTAAAAAATTCGGTAAAGAAATATGTCAGTAAATGGTTGCACAATATATTAAGAGCTTACGTCGTAAAAAAAGTGTATTTGCTAGGCAAATAAATAAATAAAAAGACTTTCTAGAACGCCATCTAGTGATGAGTAGCAGAATTACATATTATTATTCGAATTGATATCCGTAGCGCCATATTTTATTTGCTAGGGAAATACTTAACTTATATAACATCACATGGCGACCCTGCCAGGTTACATCATACCGTGCAGTCAAATGAGTTCCAACCCTTAGATTGCATTTTGAAATGTTTACCTTCATTCTGCCAGATAACGTGGTCAAGTCTGCCGCTCGGGATTCATCCACAAAATTGTTTGGGGGTCTCAAATTCGATATCCGGGAGAAGTTTAGACCTGCAACGAGATATTAAATTAAAGGTCGTAAGCAGTTCCGAAGTATTCTTAGATATTATTAAAATGAGTTAACGGGTTACACGATTGGAGTCAGCTACTGCCGACATGTTTCGTCCTCATTCGGAGGTCTCATCAGCGCGAATGTGACTAAAGGCTCATACAACACATTTTAATAATCTCTGTGTCTCAAAAAATAAACTTAGATACACACAATCTTTGAGACGCTTTGTTATTAAGGGGATACAGTTCAGTCCATTTGAAATAAATTATTTGAAAGGAATCGGAGATATAATTTAAAATACTGTCTTGACAAAGCCTTAATGAATAAATTATTTTGCCGTGTGATTTCCGGCAGAGTATAATAGGGCCACTCCAAGTCCTCCTGTGGATCTCGTGTAGAAGGTGACTTTGGAAATATGCTAAACAAAGCTTATAAACATCAATGAGGCCTCTCCAACCCGTCTGGTCAGCGAGAAGAGTGCAGGCCGAAGTCCTCTGGCTGCTCTGGTCGAGTATGGCTCTGGTAGTACAGAGAGGGTCGTGCTCCTGCAGTGGAGACTAAAAAACCTGTTGATGATGATGACGAAGAGATCCCTATAAGTCCGCTGTTGTATGTTAACTCTGTTTCTAATTTGTATTTGTATCTGTGCCCGTGGGCTTTATAAACGAACAAACAAGTATCGCGATGAAAGGTTTAATAGACCAGCTACTCACTCATGTCTGGCAACCGATGTTCCGCTAAAGGAGACGAGGTAGACGCCCCAGCGACCCTGTACTTGGCTAGCGGTAGGGCTACGCCCTTCGCGGCCGAGTCTTTCACCCAAGCGGGTACAACACACGCTTTGCCGTATTCCAGAGCGGCTTTATACTTCTCGCTTCCTACACCTTCTCTGTAAAAAGTACACTACAATCTTCTTTTTTTCTTCGAGTTTTTGGAGGGATGTTAATTTTTATTTTATTTATTGTGTGTAGGGTTAACAAACAGTGCAACTTTACAAATGTCGTAATTAAGTAAAAAACCTTAAATATTACTAAAAGCTACACCAACGACATTAACCCCATTTACATAAATTTATTTGCTGCAGACATAGATAAGTGGAGGGACAAGGGGGAGGCCTTTGCCCAGCAGTGGGACATTATAAAAGGCTAGGTGCCGGTAGGCACACTAGCAAGAAAGAGACAATGAAAGTGTTGAATATATAAGTATAACTGGACTTTGTTTAAGGTTGCAAGAAATCGGTGTAACAGAATGATGCGTGACGCCAAACGCCGCTTAATTCTTGATACTGTCTCCTCTTCATCTTCAGCTGACACCTGGAAGTTCCTTCGATCTTTAGGCATTGGTAAATCAGTCAATTCTAATATTCCTTCTTCAATTTCGTTAAACGACATCAATAAACATTTCACCACTTCTTCTCAGTTAGATGACTTAACGAAATTAAATACTATTTCGGGCATTGCTGCTCTTCCTTCTCGTGTCAACATTGAATTTAATTTTTCTCCGGTCAGCCAGGAAGAAGTCAAAAAGATTTTTCTAGCCATCAAAACCAGAGCCGTGGGTGTTGATCAATTAAATCGACGTATGATTGAATGTATACTGGACATTATTATTCCTATCATTACCCATATCATAAATTTTTCCCTCACTTCAGGCCAATTTCCTTCACTTTGGCGGAAAGCCTTCATATGCCCCTTACCCAAAGTTCCCAACCCCTCTCTACCAAATCATTTCCGTCCCATCTCTATTCTCCCGCTATTGTCAAAGGTTCTTGAGGCTTGTGCACATAAGCAACTCACCTCATATTTCATTCGTAATGGGCTATTAAACCCCTTACAGTCCGGTTTTAGACCTGGACATAGCACTGTTTCAGCTCTCCTTAAAGTGATCGATGATATTAGAGCAGGTATGGATAATACTAAAGTCACTGTATTGGGTTTAGTAGACTTTTCTAATGCATTTAATACCGTCGATCATGACATCCTCCTCGCCATCCTTTCCCACCATTCGGTTTCTCCCTCGGCTGTGGATTGGTTTTCCTCATATCTTCGTGGTCGTCAGCAGTCAGTCCGCATCGATGATTCATCATCGAGTTGGTGTGAACTAGACACTGGCGTTCCGCAGGGCGGCATCCTTTCTCCCTTACTATTTTCCATTTTCATTGATTTTATCACCAAAGAACTTCAGTGCACGTATCACCTGTATGCTGATGACTTGCAACTTTATGTACAAACTGATATTGATAATGTTGATAACGCTATCGACCTAATTAATACAGATTTAGCGGCAATTGCTGACTGGTCACGACGTTTCGGAGTCACTGTCAACCCTAATAAATGTCAAGCTATCATAGTAGGTAGCTCACATCTCACAGGCCGGCTTGACAACAATTCACTTCCTCCAGTTCGATTTAATAATATCCCAATCCAATTTTGCTCCAGCGTCAAAGACCTCGGGCTCCACATTGACACAAACCTCCGTTGGGATGTTCACATTGCAGAGGTAGCTGGAAAGGTAACGGGGGCTCTCCGCTCCTTGTACAGATTAAAGAACTTTCTCCCTATTAATATTAAGACTATGTTGGTGTACTCTCTTATTTTTCCTATTATAGATTATGCGGATGTATGTTACTCGGATCTGAATTGTAACTTCCTTAACAAACTAGATAGACTCCAGAATAATTGTCTGAGATTTATATTCGGACTACGTAAGTATGACCATGTGTCTGCTTACCGGTCTAAACTCAAATGGTTACCTATCCGTCAACGTCGCAATTTGCATGTTCTCACGACTCTATTCTCTATACTCTTCGACCCAAAAACTCCGATGTATCTTAAAAACAAGTTCACTTTTCTGGCAGATACTCATCTCAGAGTTCTTCGTTCTTCCAACAATCTTCTTCTTGATGTGCCTCGCAGCCGGAGTGGGTTCTTCGATCATTCATTCACCAAACAAGCCGTGATGCTATGGAACGCCCTTCCCGTTGATATCCTGAAAGCCCCTAGTCGTCAAGCGTTTAAGAGTGCTGTGCGCGCTCATTATCTTCACCAACTGTCATAGAGTATTATAAATATTTATGTAGTTTATGTAGGTTTTATGTTTTATGCCAAATTTGTGTATTATTTATATGTATGTTTATAAATACTTATAGATATATAAATAAAATTATACTTAGTTAAATAGATTTAATTAGAGTGTGTCTTGTCGTCCAAAATTAGCTTTTTTCGGCATCACCTGTAGGTTGACTGGTAGAAAAGGCCCTGGGCCTTAAGTCCGCCTGTTACAATTTTTGTAATAAAGTTAAATAAATAAAAAAAAAAAAAAAATAAGTCATATTTATTTAATTAGAGTACTACTTTATTTAAATAATAATAATAAAAGTTTTTAATGTTTTAATTATTACCTTATAACGCCACCTTGCGATAAGAAAGAGAAATAATTATGTTCATAAAGCGATTGGAAGGCATGACTTCACTTACAACACTAGAGTCAGATTTATTAAAAAAACAAACAACTTACTTGGTCAATATAACAACATCCGTAGTCTCACTCTGAAACGCCCCGGAGAACGTTCCACCAAACTCGTTCACCAACTTCATTATCATCTGCTTGTCCTTCTTTGTTATTCCTGAGGTGGTCACTTGTAAGTTCGCGAACGGAGGAAGCTTGTGGCTGTCGAAGTCTGATGATGAACCGTTGACGTTGAGAGTGAGGGACGCTTCCCATACCGAGTTGATCCAGGACTCAGCCATTACAGGGATACCTCTTTCAACCGATTTCTATACGATAAGAAAAAAAGGTCGGTAACGGTGTCGCGAGTTCAATGGTTTTTCCCATCTCAAAAAATGTTTTTTTTTAAATCATGCTCAACGCCCCTAATGATCTTTATAAACTCTTGTCTTATAAAATGCTTAAATTCATTTTTTTCTTAAATTCAAATCTTCATTCTTAAATTATAGATATCCAGCCACCTAGTCATAGAGGCAGACTATAATAAAATTAATACCTATATACAGTGATTTTTCATTAGTTTTGGAGCCGAAGGCCACTTTATAAGAATCGTTAGTAAGACCTAATTAGCTAGTCAAAATAAAAATTCAGAACCAAAAAATTTTGACTAAAACTCGAAAGTAAAATCGTGATATCAATTAGTAGTTCTACCGCCAGGCGTCGTCGCCGGCCGGCCGCCCAAAGTTCATGGAGTCACGCGAGTTAACGCTACAGTTTTGGGCGAGTACCACGTGGTCTCGATCGAAAATAATTTTTGTAACTTTTTTATCTTATGTCATACGCAAATTTGGATTACGTATATGGATAGAGTAATTTATTTACTATACATTTTCTTTTCCAAAACCAATAAAAAGTCAGCGTGTATATGTTATTTGTCAAAATGGGAAACAGAAATTGATTAAAATTATGTTTCTTTCATTTCTTAATAATATCCTTTCCCTTTCGTTTTCGTCTTCCACGACTGTCGTAAGAAGCGACTACAAGAGATATAAGTAAAACGGAATGAGCACCAGTGTCCAGCAATGATTTTATACAGCGATCACTAAGGTCCGCGCTACACTGGATTGGCATGGCATGACATCGGAAGCGACGCGTCATTTCAAAACAAGCTTTATGTCAAGTGATATAAGATGCATAACGGCTTGAACGCGGAGAGCCGGCCGGCGGCCTGCCGCGCACTCCCGTGGAAAAGACGCCCTCGAGCGGTTATGCATGTAGCGCGGCCCTAAGTATTGGTAACTCTGGTAAATGACGGCTCTGTGCGTTAGAAAAGGATAGCAGCTTAGAAAAGTTCCGTGCTGACAAGTGAGATCCAACCCTAACTCGAATGCCCAGCGCTGTGATTATAGGCAATAGGCATGATGATTGGGAAAATATTTTTGGCCCATTTGGCATAAGCCCTCTGGCTGCTCAGGCCAAGTACGGCAGCTGTAGTAGTACAGAGAGGGTCTTACTCCTACAGTGGAGACAAAAAGACCTGAAGATGATGATCATGATATAGGGTATCTTTATACTTACGATGTACTTGTCAGACAATACGGTGTCTGAGACTAAATGCGTAGTCTCATCTGTCAGCACTGTGTTGTAAATGCCGCCCATCCAGTGAACTTTCCTCTTTATTGTTTCCTAAAACAAGTACAATATTTAGTGTTACGAAACTCGTCTTAGGGAATTCATTTACTACGAAACTCAAGACTGATACTTGCTTGAGAAACTTCTCTGTGTATCTTGATCAATAACAGATTTATAGTGGCTATACACGCAAAGACAAATCATAGCGATTTTAATGTGATTTTTGTTAAACATTTTTGAGGTGTTTATTTTTTTGTTAAGGCCTGTCGCACAGTAGTTTCTTTATTAGGGCACTTGCAGACGAGCGACAGTTCGCGACCGATAGAAATAATAATGTAAATAAGTACCTATCCCCATATTCATAAATTCGTAATCTTGGAATTTGAGACATAACAAGCTTTCATGACAAATCTTTTTAGTAGTACACAGAATAAGTAAGTAATACTAATACTCACTACAGAAGTCTACACTACACAGCAAAGAATCTCAAAGAAATATCTACTCAATATAGTTTAATTAAGCTCACGTCACAACTCAACACCTTTTCGTTTAGATACCTAAAGACCCTCTCCAGAGTGGTCGCCGCGCGTTTAGTAAAAAATGTATGTATATTTACGATGCCTAAACGTGAAGTGACACAGGCCTGGTTGTAAACTTACCTTTTGCTGTTTTGATAACCCACTTGCAGTTACGACTAAACCTCTCATAGCTACAGTAAATATGGGTTCTGGGCCTGATGGGATTGGGACACCCTCCATCAAACAGCAAGAGAGGCAACGGGGACCCACTAACCTGTAAAGAAAAGATTTACTGTTAGTTGTTCAATGATTTAACCAAGGATTGAACTTCAATTAAAACTGTCAAACGCAACCATCTCTTTTTGAAGTAGTTTGATTTTTCACTAATTTGGCTTTTATTCTGAGGACTGCATGCAGGCTGAAGAAACTGCCAGCCATCTCCTCTTGGTGTGCGATGGTATCCACATTAGAAGAACACATGGGAACCTAGGCGGAACATGCAAGATGCCAGCAAGCATTCTAAGCTTTCTGCAGGAGCTGGGCTGGAATCGGAAACCGAGACCTGTGTCAGCTCCCCATGCCAGCGGATCCAGCAAATTCTAACTGCGGATAATTATCCTTGAGGGAAGTAAGTATCCTCTAATTCTTATTTCACCAATCCGTTTAGGACCCAAAATCAAGCATATGATTTTAAGAGTTTGACAGTCACAATTACTGTTATTACTAAATAAATAGCTGTCTCAGGGAGACTGCGCTGTCTCATGTAATTGCAACTGCAGCCTTATGTATGAATACGAGCAACGAAATGTTCCACACTCACAAGCATCTGCTACTCTTAAGTTTGTCATACAGTTCTCCTTCAAACTCGGTCAAAACGAACACATCTTTCTTGGTGAGGCCCTCAAACTTGTTGTACTTGTTCTCATGGACCCAGTGGGCTTTGAGCCCACCTCCACTATGCTGCTCACATGCCTGAAAATTATAATAGTGTAAGTTCAAAAATTTGTCATATGGTTTCTGGCAGAGAGTAGGGCCACTCCCTCCTCCCGTCCTCACGTGGATGTCGTAGAAGGCGACTTAAAAAATACAAGCTAAACAAAGCTTATAAACATCAATGAGACCTCTCCAATCCATCTGGCCAGGGAGGAGTGTGTAAGCCAAAGTTCCGTAGCTGCTCTCACCAAATATGTACAAAGAGGGTCGTGCTCCTGCAATAGAGACTAAAAGACCTGATGGTGAAGTGATAGCCCTCTCCATAGCGCGTTTAGCGTACGACCGAATGAGCTTGGATTGTGGTATTAGTTTAACAGTACTAGTGTACCTACATACCGTAAAAGCAAGCTGCATCTCTTCGGAACAATCATTTTCTGTGCGGCAATCCTTTGGAATAATGAATGTAACTTTTATATCCTCGGTCATCTTGAATTACACAGTAAAATGTTTGTCAACTATAAGTGCTTGATGAAGTATGAATAACACTTGAGATTAGTACATGGTAAAACAATTCTGCAGTACAATCTTGAATTTGTAGGCAAATTAACCTTTGTTTACATATTTTTCACAAATTCCCTCCTTTGAATGGAAGTTTCGCTGTCAGCCAGCCATGTCTGTCAATGTCAGTTGAGCATATTTCAAAATTATTGAAATCGAGTTCGAAGTAGCCATACAATGCCGTGCCATTTTTCAAACGCGGAGTCACCTAAACTAATAGAGGTACAAAAAATCGTTAATTTGGTGACTCTGCGTTTGAAAAATGCCACCACGGGTAGAGGTGTTACGAATATATCGTATTCGTAACCGTTACCGAGAACATGATATTAGAGATAATATCATAATACGAATATATAAGGTTCTTTGGTGTCGAAGTAATTGGTTACCCGGTAACAGTTAAATATCAGGCACCTCGAGCGGTTACCTGCCTCGCGCCAGCCGTTCCTAGATATTAGAGTTACTAATGTTACTATGATACAGACCGATATCGATATCACTGCATATTTGATATTTGTGGAACGGATCGAACGGAATGATATAGATAGAATAGAAAAAAAACGATAATTAATGATTTGTAAATAAGTTGATTATCTTTTTAAATACGCCAAGGTAGAATACATCTTTTTATTATTTTTGTCTGTATACACGCTGACATTTCATTAGTTCTGGAAAAAAAATGTTGTATAAAAAATAAATTCCTCTATCCATATAAATATTATTGGAGGTCAAAACTCACTTTGGGTTGCTGCACCATCCTAGTAGTAGTAGTAGTAGTAATCCATATACATAATCCAAATTTCTGTATGTCATAAGATAAAAAAGTTGTGTAAATGATTTTCGATCGAGACTACGTAGTTACACCGACCAAAACAGCTGCGAAATGTCGTTGACCCCAGCCGGCTGGCGGGCGGTGTGTGGCGGCGGTACTACTAATTGATCTCAC
The DNA here is from genome assembly GCA_963555685.1 of Acrobasis consociella. Taxonomy (NCBI): domain Eukaryota; kingdom Metazoa; phylum Arthropoda; class Insecta; order Lepidoptera; family Pyralidae; genus Acrobasis; species Acrobasis consociella. Next base: position 4,289,444 of record OY743107.1, read on the forward strand.
AATTTTACTTTCGAGTTTTAGACAACATTTTTTGTTTCTGAATTTTTATTTTGACCAGCTAATAAGGTCTTACTAACGATGCCTATGAAGTGCCCTATGGCTTCAAAATCAATAAAAAATCACCGTGTATATATATTAAATTAATATTATGCATTAAAACTCTTCTTACTTATGGAGTAAATGATAATGCATACTTACTTACTTACTTACTTCGCTGGCTCAGCGACCCGAAGTGGATCTTGGCCTCCGACATTAAAGTGCGCCGTTCTTTCCCATTCTGTGCCAAATCTGACCAGTCGGACACTTCCAGCTCTTTCAGGTCTTTGGCGACTTCATCCTTCCAGCAATATCTTGGACGCCCCACGGGACGGCGCCCGGACGGTTGACCGATAAATATAAATGATAATGCTCATGTTGCAATTTATGTATTCCATTTTGACAGTATTAAACCCGTTAAAAGTATGGAAAATATAAATCAACTAAGTGATTATAAAAAATATGCATTTTTTCAGTCATTCATACATATCACTCTCATAAATATATTAGTCAGTTGTCCGGACTACCAAGAACGATTTGAACTCGTATCGTGTTCAGAAGTTCTTAACCAAGCCTCTCAAAGCGATCCGTGCTAGCTAAGCGCTACATATAAGTAAGCTCGCCCGTTCCTGACGGTTCCTGGGTAACCGTTACCGGAACGTGATACTGACAATACGATATATTCGATACCGTGAATACCGATATTTTAACCTAATATAACATCTCTAACTACGGGTCCAATCAACATCAAATCTACCATGGTACAATAAAATAAGGTATTCTCTTCCCGAGATGGAACTTGACTACGTCACAAAGTGTTGCCACTGATTGTTCTTTTCTGTAAATTTAAGGACTTTCTCAATTAGTTCATGAATATTTAAAAAAAATTTTAAGTATCTTAGCTATTTAGTATCTCGCGATTCTCGCGTGATTTATCAATTCAATATTTTATAAATTGATATAATGGATTATTAATTCGAAATTGGTATATAAAATTCAAAAATGCATTACGCTCAGTTAATTCAATTTCACACAGTGGCAACATATCAAACTGATGACGTAGTCAAGTTCCACCTACGTCATCAGCTGTCACGGGAAGAGAATACCTTATTTTATTGTGCCATGAAATCTACCAAGTCAACAATACTTTGACTTTCGTGACAACACTAGTGTAGTGTGTAAGTGTCAAAATAATTGATTTGCTTTGCGTATTTTGAGGTTATAAAATGTGAGATCTTCAAAACGTAAATACTCGAATTGTAAATAAAGTTTAAAAATTAATATTTGAATCATGTTGTACGACGATTTCAAACCTGTAGTTGATCTGGTATTGAACAATTGGACAGCTTTACAATTGGCTGTAGAACATGGAATGGGTGCTCCTGGCGGTGAAAAGGTAAATGTTACAAAAATCTTAATAACATTTACTTTTGTCGTCATATTTTCATAAGAACTTTATAGTGTATTCTTGTTTTCAGACCGCTCAGTTGATGTCGGTGTACATAGCCCGTTACTGCGTGGAAAACATAGCAGATGTAGATGAGTTACAAGAAGTTATTGAGGATCTCATGGACGAAGAATTTGATACAGTCTGTCATGATAATTCACCAAAAGGTGAGTAAACTACGGAAGTTACTCTTATTCATCAGATCCACGTAATTATAGTAGTACACCAAATAAACCATTTTTCTTTCTTTTTTTCTTTCTTTACACAGAGCAGTCTCACTGAGATCCAATCAGACCAGATTCTCTAACTGAAGGCACCATAAGTTTATATCCAACATAAGTACAGGTCATATCAGTGAAAACATATCGAAGTGGATATCATTTCACCAGCCTTCGGACTCATGAGATTGTGATATTAATTATGCTACTTGTGTTTACTAATCTTATTTTTGATCAAATACCAAAAACAAATACTAAGCCATTATTTTCCTACTGATCATGTTCCATTGAACAAGTTTCCCTTATTGATAAGAGTAACTCACTCAGATTTTTTTTTTAAATCTATTATTTTACCTAGGCTTCAGTTCACTTGGTGTGACTATGCCAGCCTCATGGGGAACTACAATTAAGTATTATCTAACTTCTGTGCACCATCACAGCTCGCAGAAATAAGTAGATGGCTTTTGCCATGTGCGACAGTGGATTGCTTAACATTATGTTAAGCTCACCATTGTACATTGGTAGTCCAGCTAAAAACCGGTCACGTAGGGCGGTATACTGGTCACATTTCAGCATTACATGAATCAAGGTCTCTAACTTACCACAGTAATTGCATAAGTCTGAGCGGGTTACTCTCATCAATAAGAGAAACTTGTTCAGGGGAACATGACCAGCCCTCACCCTAAATGCACATACAAGATATTCCCTTGAGAGTCTAGCACAGTCAAACCAAGGAACTGAATTTGGTAAACTTTAAATGGTTTTGTACCAAATACCTTTTGTCTCTGAACTCACTCAGACTTATATGTAATTACTGTGGTAAGTTAGAGGACTTAAAATGTATTGCTGTAATGTGACCAGTATACCGCCCTACATGGCCAGTTTTTAGTTGAACTACCTGGTGAGGTTAACATAATATTGTAAAGCAATCCACTGTCGCACATGGCAATTCCCTACTTTTTCTTGCAGACTTCACAGAAGTAGCATAATAAGTCATTATTTCAGCCCCTTAATGTCTACTGCTGGACATGGGCTTTCAAGTATTTCTAGCAACAATAGCCAATGGGGCAAAAAGGTTCCCAAATGAAGGCAACATACTGGCTAGTGGAGTGTGGGACACCAATCTCCAAGGTGTTTAGATGACCTAACCAGTCGCTGGAAAATAGTAATCCCTTATCCCCTACACCGTCACTGCGAGGAATTCCTCCTGACTTCCATTGTTTTACTATTGTGTCTGGGTATTGGCGCATCTCAAGGAGTTATTTGAATGCAAGTTTTCTTTCACTTTTCAGAAATAGCAGCCTGTCTCTTATTGTTTCTTGGTTTGCTAAAAGAAGGCAGACACGATGAGCTCCGAGCTAGAATTGAGGCAATGCCGAAATGCCAGAAGTGGCTAAGTCAACCGATACATGAATCTGTACCTCCACAGGTAAGAATGCATACCAACCTTTTTAGGGTTCTGTAATAAACAAGGAACCCTTATAGTTTTCCAATATATTTCCTTATAATGTCTGTCTTTCCGCAATTTTACTCAGAGACTAGTATAATATAATACACTATAAGTATTAGAAAGCTGCAATTTGCCATTTTTTCATTTTCTTAAGCTGAAATATGGTATTTTTATGTAAAAAGGGTATGGTATCCGTTTCCAACCTAGAATAGGACAACTCCATATCTTACTGTAGATCCTAAGATGTATCTAAAGGACTAATCAATCACAAATATCTCATGCTATAACTGCAAACCCTGGAGGGTTGATGTTGGGTGGCTGCCTGTCGTAAAACTATAGCCAAATGATTTAAACTGTTCCAGCTATTTCTTTTTAATTTAGCTTGTTCATGGCATCCTTGAGTTGGGTGGCCATTGACATGCATTATCTTTTAAAAATCTACATACCCTTACCTCATTTGCTGGGAGCAAATGAGAGAAATGTACGTAGATTTCAAGAAAAACATATATTTTTTAATTTTTTGTTACGTATAATCTGAATTTTCACATTTATTTCAGTCCCATGGCAACCCAGACGACGACACGACAAGCAGTAGCGGTGAAGACGACTGCATAGATGAACCAAATGGGGTAGCTTCCTCTTCCCACAGTCAGGAACCAGAACCGATGGATGAAGATGAGGTCGAGCCAGGGTGGACAGTGGTACGGACCAGAAGGAAGAAATAGATAGTAGCTGGTAGATCAACTACACTATTTATAGTAGGTACGGTATGTTTCTTCACTTTTGTATGTAAACCTAAATAGTACTATTGAAGCTAGATACAGGAGAACTAGATTGGATACATCTTGCTTGGCATTTTGAGGAGTTAAAAAAAACCGGCTATATGTGAGTCGGGCTCGCGCACGAAAGGTTCCGTATCGGTATCATTATCTATTAAAAAATCACGTTTGTAGTATTTGTTGTAACCGCGGCAACAAAAATACATCATCTGAAAAAATTCAGCTGTCTAGCTATCACAGTTCATGAGATACAGCCTGGTGAGAGACAGACGGACAGCAGAGTCTTAGTAATAGGGTCTGTTTTTACCCTTTTTGTACGGAACCCTAAAAAGTATTACTTAATGCATTTACTCTTGAACCATAGTCTCTATGCCTTCAATAGTTCTCACTACACATACAAAGTCGGCCTGCTGATAAAATGGCATAGAATCCTCCATTCATTAAAATAAACAAACATTTGTAAAACAAATTTTAGTTAAAACATGTTTTGTCTCGTTCTTGTAATGTCAAATATTGAAAAGAGGAAAAGGGACACAAGACGTTTGAACTAAAATAGGTTTACCAAACAGTTGATTTATGAATTTGTGCTAGAATTACATAGCCGAGTCCGACTAATAAATACGATAACTGTCACCCTCACGATAGCAAAAGAGATAGCGTTCTCTTTATGGAAAAATCTTGTTAGGATTTTCGCGCGTTGCGAAAGACTAGGCAGAAAAAATTAAGACCAAAAGTTGTAACGACACTTTTTGTTATAGTTGTAAGTCGTGCGGCGTGCGCGTGTTTCTCTATCTGTTTCTCTCTCTCTCGAACTTCGTTCCATCCAGGTGTCCCTTGACACGTCTCAAGTTTTTAGGAACTATACCTTATCCCTATCTATCGCGGGGCAGACAGAGCCCGGGCATATTGCCTAAAGGCCACGCTGAATGTGGCTGTTTAATGAGTAAAGGTAGACTTTCGAAGCGAGCGTCTATAGCTTCAGTGGCGCCGCGTCTGTGACGCCGCGTCAGAGCGACAGATAGATATTCTGTGCAAAGGTATGAAAAATATGGGAACATCATTCGAGCGCAGCGACACTGAGGCAGCGTCTTTAGCGTCACCGACGCCGCGTCAGTGTCGCTGCGCTCGAATGATGTTCCCATATTTTTCATACCTTTGCACAGAATATCTATCTGTCGCTCTGACGCGGCGTCACAGACGCGGCGTCACAGACGCGGCGCCACTGAAGCTATAGACGCTCGCTTCGAAAGTCTACCTTAAGGGATCTAGTTTGAGTTGCATAATGTTTAGTACAACATTATAACACTTGTTTTTTATTATGACACTGGTTGTTTTAATGTTGGCAATAAGCTGTTTCAGAAACTTTAATAGGAGATTTATAGCACTGGTGTAAATAAATTTCATAATAGGAGATTTATAGCACTGGTGTAAATAAAATTCATTTAAAATTTGCATAGATACTAATATGTTTAAAATGTAGGCTGTAACTATGAAAAAAAAATCGCTATCGACGAGTTTAGGTACGCAGTTAACTGTCGACTGTCGGTTCTCATTGTACAAACGTGAGGTTGTGGGTTCAATCCCATTTGTGGTAATTTTTTGTAGCACTTAGTCAAGATTGTCTTGATAGTTGAAAGTATACAATGTCGAAGGTATTTACCCGAAATAAATCGAACCACAAGCTATACTAGACTTCTGTAGTATAGCTTTACTAGATCACTATAGCATTATGAAGCACCCTACTAATTAAATGTAACACCCTACCAGGGTCTCATGAGCATTTTTCAAACTAGATTAAGGTTTCACAATATAAAGTAACAATTAAAAAAAAGGCATTTCCATACAAGTGTACAGCCAGTTTTTTTACTGTTATTTTTTATCATTGTACTATAGTGACCTAGTATAACCCGTGGTTATATTTATTGCGTATATGTCCCTTCCACGTTGAATAACAGAGGAAATAAAAATTTAATATACTACATACACTTTTTATGAATAGTTAAGTACTTCTCCGTAGTTGAAATAATTTTAGCCAAAAGAAATTAAGTGAATCAAGTGAGTATACAGTTCGTTAGTTCAAATGGTTTGAAAACTGTCCGCCCGACACTGGCTCCTTCAAAGACGCCACTTTGTGCAGCCGGACATTCTCCAAACCATTTGAGCGAACGCAGTTCATTAGCATTCTACATTTGCAATGTCGTGAATCGATTTTCTACTCTTATCATAATGATAACACTTTATAAATCTACCTTTGCAAATTACAAATTAATTATGTAATTATGTAATTTATACCTGTATGTACTATCGATTATGGATATTTGTAATTTGCAGAGATATTGATTCGTAAGAGTATGGCCCAACGCAGACGAAAGACTATCCGTGACGCACTTTTTAGACTAAAAAGTGCGGCACGGATTAGTCTGTCGTCTGCGTTGGGCCTATATTTCAATAAAAAGACATGTCAAGATTGTTAAAATTTATTTTACCTAACCAAATGGAGTATAGTTACTCTGTACCTACTGTAATGGTAAACAGACATATAGTGTGATGGATGACTGATATTGCGTGTATGTATTCGTTAATTTATATTTTATGAAATAAATATTAAATGTTACGTTTTCGATTTGTTTTATTTACTGACACCCAGGGTTATCGTTTTCGCACCCTCTCAGCTGTGCGTCTCATTCGCATACTCTTCATAACTCGCCGCCACCTGCAAAATCCGTGCACGCCCCGAGCTAGAGTTGCGAAATGCTCGGGAATTCCGGAAAAGTCCCAGAATTTTGCGTGTGATCCCGTGTCGAGTAATTAACCTTACTGCCCCGAAAATTAATGAAGACTAGATTTTTTCACAACTCGCAGAGCAGAGCCTGTGAGAGTTAATGGGAGGGGAGGTAAGCATGCTCCAGTCGGCCCGTCTTGTTGGCCGCTCAACTACACGTGCCTTCTGGAATACGAAATCATCTTTCTTTTCGGATACTTAATTAGGTTATTCATGCCTGTAATATGTTTATTAGACTGGGAACATTTCACAAAGTATGCTTTTGCCATTAGGATTTGAACCCACGACTTTAGGACCACAAGACATACTCCTCACCTCACCCACTGTTGCCTACAATATCAAGAAGAATAATCACTACGTTTTATCAATATCGGTTGAAGTATAGATATCTTTGCCATATTTTTAAGTACAAAATGTCAATGTTCCAAATGGAGAAATAACACTTGAAGTTGTCACTGTCACTGTCACTTGCATTTTCGTGATTCGTCGTGGAAAATTGTGAATTTCAGTGATTTTCATAATTTTATGAATTTTAGTAATTTATTAGTAAAATAACTTATGAAAATTTAATATTTACTCATAAAAATGCCGCTGACGGCTCGTCAAAGAAGTATACACAGTAAAAACGGCGCTAAAAGAAGTGCTAGTTTCACTAAAGGAAAGCGAAAAGCGAGCGAGGGGTAATATTTCAAAATTAGTTTTCCAACTTTAAAACGATGCTATTTATCTATTATATCTGTGTAAAACTTCTTTATTGGCTTTGATTAATGTTGTATATTTAAACAATGCCTCAACATTACTTCAATTTTCATTATTTTTCTCTATTTTCGCACCTCTTTATTTTACTTTATATTGCCGCGGCTTGGCGCTTTTCCAGGTGTTCGCACGCACTTTTGGAGGTAAAAACGAGCTTATGACGTACTTGGTCGCTAACTGAACTAACCTACCGTAGCTATTTGGTATATTGATGTACAATTTAATTGACTGGTTTGTTTGTAGAAATATTTAGCTTGCCAAATGCATACCTAACCAATCTCACATGACTTTGGCCCTTCCAATACTTTGTGCAATTTTTTTGTAGTGTATAATTATGTCTATATACAAGGCGGAAGGCACATACCCATAATAAATCAAACCAAGGGCTATACAATTAAAATAACAGTCAAAAACCAAAATTTCGACATTATTATACAAATTGCCAGGGTGACTGCAAATTTTTGTAAGGAAAGGCTGAATAAAAAAAAAATTGTCTGTTATTTTCGTTTTATTATACTATAGTGATCTAGTCAACTGCCTCCATGGTGTAGTGGTTAGAGCGTTCGGCTCATACTTGGAGGTTGCGGGTTTGATTCCCGGCGGGGGCAACGACTTTGTGTTGTTGTCCTGGTTTGGTTAGGACATTGCAGGCTGATCATCTGATTGTCTGATAAGTAAGATGATCCGTGCTTCGGAGGGCACGTTATGCCGTCGGTCCCGGTCACTGTCTTTGACATTGGTTGTTACCTAAAACCTTGTCAGAGGCCTTTAAGGCGGTTAAAAAACTCTGACACTAGTTTTAGTCACTAACACACTCGATAAGAAGAAGAATAGTGATCTAGTATAGCCCATGGTTCAAATTATTATAGATTATAGGTATGTTTCTTCCACGTTGTATTTTTGCCAAAACAACTGCACTTAAAAGTGTACTGGTAAGTATTCTGTGCTAATGCTAAAAGATAGAGTTTGTATAAGTAGTCCCCCCTACTCAATTACTTACCTGTTTGGGTACATATTTAAATGCCTTGAAGACTTTGTACCATATACCTGCATCCACTTTTCACCTGAAAATTAGTCAACTTAATACTTATCTGATACGTAACACCAAGTGATCAAATACTACTTTTAACCTATTGACCGCCAAGAATTCCAGACACAATAGTAAAACAATCAATGTGTATTCAAAATGATACACATGGCGCTGAACCTGTTAAAAGCCAAAAAGAATGCTCTAATAAAATCTTCCCGCTCTGTTACTAATGATTTATGAGATTGGAAAATATTCTTTTAATTTTATATTTAAAAAGGTTAGGCAATTCATTTCGGGATTTATTTGGTGAAATTAACTATCTAGCTGCTAAGGAAATACTTGTTACTTCCCTTGAAGAAGTTCTTCCATGATTTGGCCTGTATTGACTGGATTAGACTAGAAATGAAAACCTACCTCCATTTTTTCATCTATCCATTCATCTTCTATTAACGTCTCCTAAACTGGATGGCGTTAGGACATGCCATTAGGGTCTTGTGAAATTACTACAATACACAGTTCTTGAAAGTTTAATTTGTAATAATTTATTTCAGAGAATTCCTCGTAACAAATGCACCATCGGATCTCCGAAGTATTACATACCCAGGAGGAGCGATAGCCCTGAGTCTACTTGTGACCGCGCGGCTCATATCAGCATACTACGGACACATATCAGATTGTGACGAAACATTTAACTATTGGGAGCCTTTGCATTATTTAGGTTAGATCTCATTCATACATACATATTATCATATCACACCTGTTTCCCACAGGGGTAGGCAGAGACTATGGACCTTCACTTGCCATAATCCTGACAGACCTCTTTCGCTTCATCTGCCCTCAACACTCTTCAGCCCGCAGGTTACGGGTACTTCTGACCTCTTTCCATTTTGGGGTCCCATAGTAAACAAGGAACCCTTATAGTTTTTAAGAATGTTTGCAATCTGGTTGCAGTGTTAGGTTAGATCTTACTACTTGTAAATACTAGTGTTGTGTTGAGTCTATTTGAGTTTCATACATAAATCTTAAGAAATTTTATTCTTCCAAAAAGGATATAAAATATCAGATGAAAATTATGTACGAAAATTAAATTTTAAAACTTAATTCTACGTCTTAACACTAAAAGTTCTCCTTATTTGTAAGTTAGATTTATACACGGCGATGTTTCATTTGTTTTGGAGCCAAAAGCCATACTTCATAAGGATCGTTAGTGAGAATTAATTAATAGCCAAAATGTTGACCAAAACTCGACTGTAAAATCGTGTCAGGTACCGCCGGTCGGACGGCCGGAGGTCATCGAGGTCACGCGGTAGTTTTGGACTGGCGAAACTACGTGGTCTCGATTGAAAATCATTTTTGCAACTTTTTTATCTTATGTAAAACACAAATTTGGATTACGTATATGGATAGAGAAATTTATTCCCATATGGCTTTTTTTCCAAACAAATGAAAGTCAGCAGCTGTATAAAGAATTACTAAAAATAATTACTTAAAAGATAATCCATTTCTTCTCTTTTCAGTGTACGGCACAGGTCTCCAAACATGGGAGTACAGTCCTGTCTTCGCCATCAGATCATACATGCCTCTATGGCTGTTAGCTGTGCCAGCCAAAATGTTATCGTTCTTCATGACTCCAGTATCCGTGTTCTACGCACTCCGGGCACTGCTGGCAGTGTTGACGGCGTGTGCTGAACTTATGTTTTATAAGTATGTATGTTTTTAAATAATTACATAGATTTGCCATTAGATCATACTTGCCTCTATGGCTGTTAGCCGTGCCAGCCAAAATGTTATCGTTCTTCATGACACCAGTATCCATGTTCTACGCGCTCTGGGCATTGCTGGCAGTATGTTTTATAACTAAGAACATCCTTTTTTTTCCATTAAAAAAATTAACAAATTCGCAGGCAAAAGTATGCCTGCGAATATGTTGCCTGGTGTTTGTGCAATAACTGTATCCGTCATGCTGAAGCGTTCTCGCTCTAGCAACTGACGGCTCTGAGTGACAGAAAAGGATAGCAATAAAAAACCGCTCCGTGCTGACAGATTTAGGCCAACCCAGTCCATTTTTCCAGAGCCGTATGCCACGAGTTCGGAGTCCACGTCGGCCGTGTCTGGCTGTGCTTCACACTACCAGCGGCCGGCGCGTTCGCGTGTAGCGCGGCGATGTTGCCGTCCGCGTGGAGCGGCGCGCTGTGCGCGGCCGCGCTGGCGTGCTGGTGGCGGCGGCGGTACCCTCAGGCGGTGCTGCTCACAGCCGCTACGGCGTTGCTCAGTGAGTGCTTTTGTTTCACATACACGCTGTCTTTCAAGTGCTTCTGTTGTACATACTCGCAAACATACACGTTGACTTTTCATTGCTTTTGGAAAAAAAATATCGTATAGTAAAAATTCCATATACGAAATCCAAATTTGTGTATGACATAAGATAAAAAAGTTGTGAAAATGATTTTTGATCGAGACCAAAACTGCCGCGTGACCTCGATAAACTCCCGCCGTCGGCGCCTGGCGGAGGTAGTACTAATTGATCTCACGTCATTTTACTTTCGAGATTTAGGCGATTAACACACTGCATCGCGCCCCGTTGCGTAGTGCGGGGCCGCCATACGAAAACGACGCGCGTGGACGCGGTGTCAGTGTGTTGGACTGTGCGTGTTTCTATACAAACGGAGATACTTACAAGCAACGTTGGAACACGCATTCACGCGCTACGCTGCGTAGTGCGGGGCAATGTTAGAATCGCCAGTCAACATTTTTCGTTTCTGCATTTTATTTATTTGGCGCTGCTCACACCTGCTACTGCGTTACTGAGTGCTTTACAATTGACTTTAAAAAAAAGGAGGTGGTCAATTCACCGGGACCCTTTTTTATTGTTTGCTACTAAGGGCTCTTATACACGAGCGACGGATCGACGTGACAGATTGACATGTGTCACGCGACCGTTTGCAACAGTCGCGACCTGCGTCGCGCGACGGTCGCCGACTGTCGCAAACAGATGACACGCGACAGATGTAGAAGGCATACTGTTGCTCGTCTGTAAGAGCTCTTACTAAATTATGCATTAATTTTAAATAATGCATTGAATTTTTAATGACGCAACGCGATACTTTATAAGTAGTTTTATCACGAGTTATACTCTTATACCTTACTTTTCTTTCCAGGCTGGCCATTCACTGCTATAATCGGACTGCCCATAGCTATAGACATGCTGTTACTCAAACGCCAATTCATGACCTTCATCAAGTCGTCTCTCATAGCGCTCCTACTCATCCTGCTACCGACCATCGCAGTGGATTCATACCACTATGGGAGACTAGTGGTGGCTCCGTGGAATATAGTCGCGTATAACATATTCACGGAGCACGGACCGGATTTATATGGAGTTGAGCCTTGGACTTACTACTTTGTGAACGGATTCCTCAACTTTAATGTTGTTTGGGTGAGTTCTTTGAGTATTTTCTGGCTAATAGAGATTCTGATGCCTTCGTTAAACATACATACATACATACTATCACGTCTCTATCCCTAATGGGGCAGACAGAGCATTTTGGGTCTTGCGGTTCTATGCAGAGCCCAGGGCCGCAAGACCCAAAAGCCACTTTTAGCGTCATGGTGGGCGAGAAGATGGAAAAGCAGTCAATACAGTGATGGGTTGCTAGCCGCATCACCTGTTAACATGATTTGCATTTTTGCCCATTCCCTCGATCGGCTTTTACGATCTGCGTGGAAAGAGAAGCAGCTGGTACATTCTAAGTTTTTTTAATTTCTCCCAGACCAGCATGGGAGATTCGTTAAACATCTTCTATACAAAGCGGCATTTATTATTTGAAATCAGTGAAAGATAGGTTCTACAGCGATCAAAGGACCTACACCAACCTTTGATTGTATAGTTAGGGGTAAGGATAGAAATTAAAAAGTGAAAAAAAATATTGACTCTTCTTCTTATCGTGTGTGTAAGTGACTAACACTAGTGTCAGAGATTTTAAACCGCCTTAAAGGCCTCTGACATGCTTTTAGGTAACGACCAATGTCAAAGACAGTGACCGGGACCGACGGCTTAACGTGCCCTCCGAAGCACGGATCATCTTACTTATCAGACAATCAGGTGATCAGCCTGCAATGTCCTAACCAAACTAGAACAACACCACAAAGTCGTTGCCCCCGCTGGGAATCGAACCCGCGACCTACGGATATGAGCCAAACGCTCTAACCACTACACCACGGAGGCAGTTATACATTGACTCTTAAGAACTAGTATCCAGAGCCGTACAACGATTATTTTAAAAAAACAACACGACACTTGTCATCTTTGTTCCGAGCGAACATCTGCGCGTGCGTGCCGTATTTACTGTCCGGCGACGAAATTGTACATTTTAACCGACTCCTAAAAAGGAGCAAGTTGTCAATTCGTCGTGATCTTTTTTTTTTTTATGTATGTTAAACGATTATTCGAAGACGTCTGGACCAATTTGGTATTTTTTTTTGTTATCGTTTTTTAAAAATGTTATAAAAATCGGTTGTAAAGTTTGGGGTTAAGTCGGTTTTTAGTTTTGAAAAATCATTATTTCAAACTTCTCCAAAGCTCGAATATTTTTTTTTTCAGATGCTAGCTCTGTCCTGCCCGCTTCACCTACTCGTTTGCACCGCTATTACACCTCGGTCTACCGCCCGCGCGTCGTTCTGCGCGCCATATTGGTTGGATCTGATGCCTTTGGCTCTATGGCTGGCAGTGTTTATGGTACAACCTCATAAGGAAGAAAGGTGAGATAGAGAATAGAGAAACCGATAGTGTACCCGTTGCTCTTTCCGCACAGATTGTAGAAATCAAGGATACAGACGTTTCATTTGGTCACATGGAGATCCTGCCAGTTGACGGAGTATTACTAGTTGCACCTCGCGGTGGCACCCGCGCCTGAAGTAGCCTATGTGTTAATCCAGGGTGTTAGCTTTTTGCATACCAAATTTCATCGAAATTGGTTCTGCCATTTGCGCTATCTGCCATACAAGAAAAGAGGAAGTCAATATTTTTCTTCTCTACAAACATATTGTGTGGGGTATCGTTAAATAGGTTTTTCAAAAATATTATGAGCTTGGGAACACCATTTTTCGATTTAGGGATCCATGTCTGAAATATTTAGGTTTCAAGTATTTTTTTTTGTTAAAGTCAAGTGTCCCCCCCGTCTATCTGCTAAACGGTTATATATGGACACGTAAAAAAAATCACAGCTATAGTATATATAATTAAGTTTAAAGGAAAACTATCAGAGCTAAGTAGGGTTAACAAATTAAAAAGTTATAGGTAATCAACTTATAAAATGTACTCGAAAAGGAAAATTTCATACAAATTCAATACTTAGCCATTTTAGACTGCAAGTTGGCATTTACAACTACGGAACCCTATACTGCGCGTGGCCCGACACGCACTTGGCCAATTATTTATTAATGATCAAACTTTTTATATATTTTCCAGGTTCCTATACCCAGTGTACAGCATGATAGTCCTAGCCGGGGCCATATCGCTCGACTGCGTACAGAAGATGGCGTTCGCAGCGGGGATGGAGCGGTTCCGCTGGGGGAGAGAGAGGGAGCGACGACACTATCTCGTTTACACCGGGCCGCTTATGGTCATGTGCGTCATTTTGGCCGGAGCTTTAAGTGAGTTACTTTGCTATCATCATCATCAGGTCTTTTTTAGGGTTCCGTAGCCAAATGGCAAAAACGGGAACCTTATGGATTCGTCATGTCTGTCTGTCTGTCTGTCTGTCCGACCGTATGTCACAGCCACTTTTTTCCGAAACTATAAGACCTATACTGTTAAAACTTGGTAAGTAGATGTATTATGTGAAACGCATTAAGGTTTTGATACAAAAATAGAAAAAAAAACAATAAATTTTGGGGGTTGCCCATACTTAGAACTGAAACTCAAAAATTTATTTTTCATCAAACCCATACGTGTGGGATAGGTCTTCAAAAATGATATTGAGGTTTCTAATATCATTTTTTTCTAAACCGAATAAACCGAATACTTTGCGCGAGAGACACTTCCAAAGTGGAAAATAGTGTGTCCCCCCCCCGTAACTTCTAAAATAAAAGAATGATAAAACTAAAAAATATATATGATGTTTATTACCATGAAAACTACCAGCGAAAATTGGTTTGAACGAGATCTAGTAAGTAGTTTTTTTTTAATACGTCATAAATCATAAACGGCAATTTATCTTTCATTCAATCAACTCAAATATAAAAATTTTAAAAAACATCCTACAAGACTTTTATATTATGTTATTTGCTACTACGGAACCCTTCATGGGCGAGTCCGACTCGCACTTGGCCGCTTTTTTCTCCACTGCAGGAGCACAACCCCCTCTGTACTACCAGAGCCATACTTGGCCAGAGCAGACGACTTTGGCCTACACTCTCTATTCTGGCCAGACAAGTTAGAGATGTCTCATTGATTTTTATAAGCTTTGTTCAGCTTGTATTTCCTAAGTCACCTTCTACGACACCCACTGAAGGACTTGGAGTGCCCTATTCTACTCTGCCGAAAACCACACAGCGATTATTTTTTTACGTAAATGCATTGTAATTAATTTAAGATATAACCTAAATCTCTAAAGTTTTTATTTATTTATTTATTTACAAAATTCATGTACACAAAATACAAACAAAGTAAGAACATTGAGTACATAGGTACTGCTTATTTCATAAGAAATCTCTTCCAGCAGACCCAGGAGAGGAAAAGAGAAGAAAAAAGGTAGTAGTAGGCGTGTACAAAATAAAATAAAGTTAAATACAAATACATGTAGGTACATATTAAAAAAAAATTATTAAACATATACACACATACATTATTATACATTACATAATGTATATACATAGACTAATATATACGCAACTAAAAATATATATTATAAATACATAATATAAATATATATAAATATACATATAGGTACTATTTATTACGTTAAGGAAAGATAATACTCTTTTACTCGCTTCCTAAAAACAGTAAATGATTTGTTTTTGTGCCCAAGAGCATGAAAACCATTGTACGCAGCCTTCTCTTGACATAAAGAACTACTTTATGAGCATGAGAAGATTAAAACTTTTTTTTTTCAGGTATATCCCGCACCATCGCTCTCTACAACAACTACCACGGGCCTATGACGGTACTTCGCTCCCTGCCCGAATCAGAGGGCAATCTTTGTTTAGGCAAGGAATGGTATCGCTTCCCTTCGCATTTCCACGCCTCCTCGTACAATGTACGGTTCATAGAGAGTGAGTTTACTGGGCAGCTGCCTGCGCCGTACGCGGACACTAGCAATGGTAAGAATTTATTAATGCGCTTTGTTTTCAACAGAAATATAAAATTTGAGAAAATATACATAAACATAAAAAAATATCATAATAATACCTTTTTTTTATATGTGTGATCTCACTTTTTTGCATCTTAAAGATACCATAAACAAAAACTTAAATATGTAGACCATATTTAAGATTTTTGTACTAGATACCTAAAATACAAAAAAAAAACTTTGGACACTATTATAAGCAACCTGTAAAGAAATAATTTTAACGCATGTCCCTTATTACTTACATATTATACTTATTAAACTGAAAGAGATCCCTATGCGGGATAAGTCGGCCTTTGTATATTTGCCCTTTCATGCCTTTGTATATGTATTTGTTTATGATTAAAGAAATTTACTCTCATAAAAGAATCTACAAATTCACTTACAATGAGAACTTAAAAATATTACATTCAGTGGACGCGTACAAAAGGTTTTGCCAAAATAAAGTTATTACAAAAAACAAACATATCTCTTACAGCAACGCGTCTCATCCACCCATACTTCAACGACCAAAACAAAGGTGACAACCGGACTTACCTCCCCCCGTCTCAGTGCCACTACCTCCTCGACTCGGACATCGGCAACCCCACGCCCAAACAACCCCACTACCACAAAGACAGCAACTGGGAAGTGGTAGATAGCGTGCCGATTTTGCACGCGGAAAAATCGCACCGGATTTTCCGCGCGTTTTACATACCAATCTTGTCTAGTAGGAATAAGTATGGTAATCTTTATTTGTTGAAGAATAAACTTCTAGGCTAGGGTTAATGATACACCTATATGAGGTTTTTTAAAAATATGGACCACCAGATGGCAACTTGGTGAATACGGTATTGTAATCATTTTTTTATTCATATCGATAAGTAACATAATCCGAAAACAAAATGTTTTTTTAATCTACCCAAAATAAAGCAAAATAAATGCATTTAAGAGTCCCCTTACCCTAGACTTCTCCATACAAACGTAGTCTACGTTTAATTTTGAAACCACATGTCAGATTCCGGCAAAAATTGGTAATTGTAAAGAAATTGCAATTATCTAGGGTTATAACTGGTTTCCTATGGTAAAATTATGAACTAGAAAGAAAATATAACGATTTAGAAGTTTCCCATACTAATGGTCAAAAATGATATAAAACACTATATTCTATTTCAAGTTCATATTTTTACTGTAGGAAACTAGTTATAAACCTAGATAATTGCAATATCTTTGAAATTACAAAATTTTGCCCAAATCGGACATGTCGTTTTGAAATAAAACGTAGACTACGTTTGTATGGAAAGTTGTATTTTGGTCTAGGGTCGGGGGACCCTTAAAATCTGATGGAAAAGGAAACTGTCAAATAACAGAAAAAGGATGCACGTACAGCGCTCTTGACGTCACTGCTATTAGATCTCGCGCGTGCGAAAGAGAGAGTGAGATGTGCCCGCCACGCTGCCACTCTTATATTTGAAATGCTAATTACTACATTTAACCAATTTTCGGGCTGTTTTCAAAAAATATTTCTTATCAGTGAATTTTTTTGTTTTATTTAAAATATTAACCAAAAACATACACAGTAAAATAGCCTATTCAGGTTAAAGAAATTATATGCAATCTAGAATGCTTACGAAGTGGCAAAACCGTTACCGAAAAATTTACCTTTTAGTTATAACTGTCCCTTTCTACTTTATTACACTGGCAGTTTGCGGAAAAGGAATGCAGATAACTTTAAGTACAGTTTTGGGAACATTAGGTATTTGAACATAAAGCATTATGGAAATATAACTTTAAGTACGTGGCATTAAGTTTAATTTTCAATGCTTTGAGATTATTACTCATCATCAGAGATCGGATATTCCAGTGCATATTTACCTAAAGTAAATTTTTAGCTAACAAACTATGAAAGCGGCTTCTTAGGACATTTTTATAAAAAAATAAAATCCCGGGATTTTAAAATTGCAAAGCTAATCAGAAGTAATTTCGTAACTAATCAGATGTATTTTTGTTTCCCAATGTGTGTATTTAAGATGTAGGGAAAAGGTTCCCGGGATCGTGGATATTTTTTTCGATAAAATAGTGCTTTCCATATTAGCCAACATCTCAACTTTAGGTAAATATGCACTGGATTATCCGATCTCTGCTCCTCATTCTAGATTGTATTATAATTTCCTTGATTCAGCTCCAATATGCTGCTTTTATTAGATACATTTGACGGAGCTAAAGAACCTGTCAACTGATGGTCCAATGACAACAGTCGATTGGACCTGACTTCACTGTGCTGAAGTGTGCTGCTATCTGGTGATCTATAGCTGTTTTGAAAACCCTCATTAGAAGGAAATAAACATTACAAAAGTAAGCAAAGCAAAGGAAAGTTCATTAGTCAGGCACAGACTTCACCAAAGCAGACGGAGATAAGCCGGGCTGGGGTATATCCCATTTGCCACCACTGGGGGCGACCACCACTGGTGGCAGACGGGACAAATTTTATGTACACGTGTGCCAGATGCCGCCACTCGCGACGCCCGCACTGGTATGGCGAATCGCCAATTCACAGTCTCATTTGCCCCCAGTGGTGGCGAATAGAACAAACTCTGGTTTCGATTTCCATTCGCCTCCAGTGGTGGCAAAAGGGATATACCCCCGGGCTGCACTTCACATTGCAACGCTACAGAGTTCTTGAGTATATAAAAAAATGTGTTTCGCTCGTCTCTTCTCCGCTTTGGAGTCTGGCCTTAAACTGTATTTTATTATGTGCAATAAAGGGTATTGTATTGTATTGTATTGTAAACTACACACGTGTTTATCTCAAATGGGGCAGACAGAACATTTTAGGTCTTGCGGTTCTAAAGGCAGAACCCAGCGCCCTTAATTTGATTTTTAACCTATTTTCAATTGTTGTATTCATCAAAAGAGGGCGCTATAGTTTAGAGCAAGACCCAACGGTCACTTTTAGCGCAATGATGGGTGAAAAAGTTAAAAAAGGAATCGAAATAGTGATGGGTTGTTAGCCTATTAATATGACTATGAACAAGATAAAGTTATTAATGTACTGATATTTACAGACATAATATAATAGAATTCTGTACTTACAAAAATACATTTCAAACATTATTTAGGTAGTAAGGTTGGTTTCATGTAAATATTCTACTGTCACTGCCTGATTTTGCTTTTCATACAAACATTTGTACAATGTTTTAAAAGAAGATTTAGTCTATGATATTCAACAACTTTTTTGTAACCATTTTGGTCTGAACAACTTTTACGGAAATATAAAAAATATTTCGATTTATGCCTATAGCCGCTCTAGATCATTCATTTTGGAAATCCTTGGGAGAGGTTTATGTCCAACAGTGGACGTTATGCGGCTGAAATGATTATGGAAAGTTTTTCAGGGTCATGGACTAAATTCAGCCTTAGAATAGTTGTAGTAGTTTAAATTGTGTTACATCCTATATATAAAAGTTCTTTGAAATGATTAATTTGTGATTTTTAAATGTACAATTATTTAATGCGTTCGATCGATTTTTACCCAAAAGCAATTTCTTAATTTATTGTGAATTATTAAACCTTCAAAGAAGAGTGTGGCTGAATAATTATGATAAATCAAAATTATAATTAATAGAGAAATAAAATATGAGACGACAATATTACATTGAAGAGCATTTCCAACTTTCGCAACAAGTTACCATATGTGTTATATGCTAAGTACATATTAGGAATAAAACTATATTAGTTTATGTATCGAATTAGATAAGGATTTTACTTAATAGAAAGAAAATTTACAGGGTTCGGTAGACCAAACTAGGACCTGTATTACCTGTAGTGGGCAAAGACGTAGTTCCATAGATATATGACATTCTCCTTTTTTCGAAATTTATTAATAATAAAGTTTCTAACATTAACACTCGGTTTACGATAACAATCGATAAAAAAATTGACGCACTGTGAACTTGTATTGGACAAAGACATAGTTCCATAGATACATTACATTCTCCGACAAAGACATACTCGTAGTTCCATAGATACATTACATTCTCCTTTTTTAGAATTTCCTCGATGTTTCCGTTATTAATAATAGCAATGTCAACGAGAACTATCGAAAATTTGTATCGCACTGTAAGCTATCGCTATCTCGCTCGTTACTACGTAGAGCAAGAAAGCAAGTAATATGTGTAAATATTAATATAATGACACTTTTTAGCGACTTCAAAAATGGTGGAGCTCGTTTCGAATGTATTTGTTTTTTTTATGTTTCTTCCATATTAACTTCTCCGTTTATTAACGGATTTAGAAAATTCTTTCTTTATTTGCAATTGTGTCCCGTTTTCACCAGGTGATCTTATAATGGAATTCCTCAAGTATGCTTGTAGATTTTAATGTTTTTGTCAATAAATCAAACATTTGCCAGGAATTGTGTTATGGTGAAGTGGAAGTGATGAAAACCAGAAATAGAGAATATGCTTGAAAAAAATATGTGTTATCTAACCAGTTTATGTAAATATTCAAAAGTAAAGTACTAACAGTGAAAACAGAATAAAAATTGGTGGAAAAACGAACGAGATATAGCGATTTTACGAAAATATGTCTATCTCACTCGCAAAAACGCTATTTTCTATAGCAAATGTATTGATAACATGTAATTATGACGTCACCAGTCCATATCGGACTTCTCTCTCTAATTGAAACTTTAAAGTATCATAGGTTCGTCGCTGATTAAGATATTTGATAAATTCTTTCATATTTGTTTACTGTGGTTAATAAGGATTTTATTAAGCAAATAAAAAAAATGCGTGCATATTCTCTATTGGAGTCACTTTTATTTGTTTGAAATTACCTAAAGCCGAATGTATTAGATGAAGGTTAAAATAACTTATTTCGTAAAAAATTTTTCTACGCCTAATCTCTTATCAAGGCAAATGTAATGAGCCCAAACTCGATGGAGTTTCGTCGTTTCCTTACACAGTTCTTATGGCCACCTTCCAGCTTCAACATCAGATCAGCTCCATGTCATCATATTTATTATACCACCATATATACCATACTAGAGGCAGCGCGCGGCTTCGCCCGCGTTAACCACGCGAGTGAAGTCGCAGGCGTCATGCAATATAGCCTA
This sequence comes from Acrobasis consociella, assembly GCA_963555685.1. Classification (NCBI taxonomy): domain Eukaryota; kingdom Metazoa; phylum Arthropoda; class Insecta; order Lepidoptera; family Pyralidae; genus Acrobasis; species Acrobasis consociella. The sequence continues at coordinate 4,310,383 of OY743107.1, forward strand.
TAGCCTTCCTCGATAAACGACCTATCTAATACCGAAAGAATTTTTTAAATCGGACCAGTGGTTTCTGACATTAGCGCATACAAACAAACAAACTCTTCAGCTTTATATATAAGTATGGATGGATAATATTGCATTGTCTCGCGATATACATGTGCGTTTAGCTCAACCGGAAACCAGGAAATTTAACTAGCAAGATTTGATTTCAGACAGACCGACAGACAACGGGACAGCTGAAACTAAATAAAAGCTTATAAAAGAAAGTTTTTTAGTCGATGTTTGAAATATCTTTTAGCAATACTTCTTTTATCTTTTATGTAGCAAAACATGTCTTTCACGTCTTAGTTTACACAATGTTATATGTGCTTAGATGTTAATTTAATGTAAACTTTATTATTGACTATAAACATACTTAATTGGTGACTAAAATAATTTGCCTCAGGCTAAGGTGAATGAAAATGAATTTTATGTCAATGTAATAAGGTTGAGATTCGTCTGTGTATCGGCCCCATCGGGTACACAATATAAATGTTATATGTGCCTAAAATTATTTTCATGTAAACTTTATTGTTTCCTAAAATAATTTACCTTTCAGGCAGTCAATGACCTCGCCTGGTAAAATGAATTTTATGTCAATGTAATAAGGTTGAGATTCGTTTGCGTCGATCGGCCCCATTGGGCCGTTTGGGCTAGGCGGTATAAATTTACGGTTTCCAATAAAAGCTAGTCAAAGTTTTCAAAAGTAGTAATGTATTTTTAAGTAATTTCCGTTTACATATTGTAGTAGAAAACCGAACTTGATACTATGGAAGCATAATCGATACATTCAGGTAAATGTCAACTATACGGACAAATAAAATAAGTTTTATTAGCCTATAGTGTCCCTCACTTTGGGGAGAACCTACAAAAAAATAAGGATCGTTATGTGCAATACTAGCAGTGGTTTTTGTCGGAAATATCTGTAACGGGCACGACAATGTTTGTCGGATAAATCCGGCGTTCGCGGTGAAAAGGTTATTTGAAGTAACTCTTCCATGGTATCATGTTTGCTGGCTATCATGCATGTCAGTTAAATTTACGTGAGGCACAGACATTAGTATGATGTAAACGGGTTACTCACGTAGAGAGTCAGCTACAGTGCGGCTCGAGGCGTGTGCGCGTCTTCAAGTCATTCTCCCTGCTGAAGACTTCCGGATGAGGTCGAAACATGTCGGCTATGGCTGACTCTATACATAGTAACTCGTTTGTTTCATACTACAGAATTAATATAAATATTACAGAATGGAAACTCTGAGGGTAACCCGCAATATACATCTCCATTTCCTGTCCCCGCACCTCTCCCCCGTTCTTGCCTTGTGGAGGGTATTGAGCCAGCTACAAAGCGAGATCAGGAGAGAGGTGCGAAAACGGGGAACGGGGACGGATACTATGCGCGGGACCTTAGGTTAAACACTCAGGGTCGCCACCACAGCATTTGTTGCTTTGCTTACCTGTTTTCATCACTCAGAAATCTATAAAATTTTTGTTCTTTTTTGTTTTCCGTGCATAAACAATGATAATGTGCGCAGTTTCTCACCATTGTGATTCAATAATCCTAAGTGACTCATGTAACGTCAACGTGCGACTAGCAACAACCCTGTTTTACAGGCGCTTACAAGGCCGAAAAGCGGGGGAGGGGTTGCGGGGACGCCCGATTGCGGGGGACAGTGCGAGTTTCCGTTCTGTATGTAAGACTATTATTAATTCTGTGGTTAAAGTAAAGATGCATGTCAGATGTCAGCTTATTAGCTAGACTCAGGCGAAGATCAGTGTATGCGTAACTTTTTAAGAAAGTTGCATTTTTATAAATATGACGTAGGTAGGTGTGTACATGATGTGGATATTGTTGTGTTAATGTATTTGGAATTATTTTATTATTTATTTATTTTCATATTAAAATAATTTAATCGATACCATTGTTTTTTTGAAACCAAGTTGTTTTAATCGATGTTGACCATATATTTAGATTTGTTTCAATAGTATTTATTTATTTTATCAAACTTTATTGTTCCAAAGTACAAATATACTTTTAACAAATGGCGGACTTAATGCTAAGAGCATTTTCTTCCAGTCAACCAAAGGTTGTGTCAACATATTACACGAGAAATTAAGATAGGCTCTAAAGGACTTAGCCGTAAAAAAAACTATAAAAAATAAAAATATACAGTTTTGTATTCCTTAATTTTTTATGATCTAGGTAAATACTTGAAGAAAAAAATAACCACCTAGATTAAATAAAAAATATCACCGAGGCCATGCAATAACATTTTGTTTATTACTTTTCCTATTTTGTAGCTAGATGTAGTGAAAATCTTATTTTCTATAATTAATTTTTTAGGCTTATTTACTGTAAGTTGAAATATTAATTTGTTTATATTTTTGTTGTAAATTCCTGTGCCTTTTATCGATATGAGGGAAATCGTTCATATACAAGTGGGGAGATGTGGCAACCAGATTGGTGCGAAGGTAAGTGCGGATCCGTTATTATTAAATAGGTTCTTTTCATGGTTTATTTTTGGTTAAAGCAGTAAAAAAAGTAGGATGCACTCATAGATGAGTGACTTCTAGGCGACTAAAGGTTCATACAGACGAACGGCATTTTATCGACGGTAGCCGTCGCCACGGCCGGCGGTAGCCATCGATGTGTTATTTAACTGCAGATAAGGCCAGAGTGCGCGAGCGTCGCGCGTCTTTGAAATAATATTTAGTGACGACATTGATGTTGATTGTTGAATTGCTAATTGTAATAGTAACATGGGCAAACAAGAGGATGGAACCGTATACAAAAAACAAAAAAGTGCTCTGTACAACAAATCTATACAAATCAAACGTGTGATTTTCAATCACATGTTTGATTTCGATAATAATCCGAGCATTGTAAAAATTAATAATTGTCACTAATATCTCGCCCGCTAGCTGTACCTACCTAATATACAATATTATGTTACAAAAACCCTGTCCGATCCGTAAAGGTAATGTTGGGTAGCTTGTGTATGTTCCATTTATCGGTTTCTCCCATTTCTGAAATCACAAAAAAAATCTGCAGCTCCATACATTTTGGAACGGTAGGTATTTAATTTTGTATGGAGCTGCCGATTTTTTTAGCAGACGGCGTAGTTAAAGATTTTTTTCGATTTTTTGTTAATAAAGGCGGGGTAAAAGCAATGACAGTATTTCTTCATCGTAAGACATTTTGCAACTGGCTTCTTTCTGTATTAAAAAGGCCGACCTGCTTAACTGCAGCCGTCGCCACCGGTCGACGGCTGCCGTCAATGAAGTGCTGTTGGTCTGTATGAACAGTAGACCAAGCACAGACATCTCAAGTAACAACTCTATTCCCAAGGAGAGAGGGTTAAATTCGGAGAGCGACCAGTTGAGACATTTTGCGCACAAATGCAATCCCAAAGTGTGTTGACGACAGGCAGGCGGCAGGCCGTAAAACCATAACCAAATCGTTTAAACTATTCCGGCTACTTCTTCTCGATTTTGCACAGTCTTTGGCATCATTGGGTGACCCTTGACATGCATAATATATTTGGAGAAGGAAAAGCAGAAACGCATCCCCGGACTACGAAGCAGCACAGCTAAGGATGCATCCGGGAACGCGCTAAGATGAAGAAGGCAGAGTTATTTTTTCTTTTTCTTTCATTATATCACTTTGTATAAGTATTACATAAAGAACGCAATCTCCTAAAGTCCCGCGCAATATAAATAAAATAAATAAATAAAAATAAATAAATATATAGGGACAAATTACACTGATTGAGCTAGCCCCAAAATAAGTTCGAGACTTGTGTTATGGGATACTAACTCAACGATACTATATTTTATAACAAATACATAAATAGATAAACATCTAAGACCCAGGACAAATTGAAAAAGGCCATTTTCCAACTTGCCCTGACCGGGGATCGAACCCGGAACCTCTGGGTGGCGGACTAGCATGGTGACCACTACACCACGGAGGTCGTCAATATAATATGCGTTCCCGTTCAACGTCCCCGCTCTCGGCCTGTAGATGCAGCTGCAGCCGCCCGTTCGATACCCTTCATGAGGTGAGAACAGGGGAGAGAGAGGTGCCGGGACGCATATTGCGCTGGACCTTATAAGAGTCCGTTCTGTATGTAATAGGTACTTATATTCATTCTATTGCAGTTCTGGGAGGTGATCTCCGATGAGCACGGCATCGATCCCCAAGGCTGCTACCACGGCGACTCCGATCTTCAACTGGAACGAATCAACGTGTACTACAACGAAGGATCTAGAAGCAAATTCGTCCCACGGGCGGTCTTAGTTGACTTAGAGCCTGGTACTATGGACGCCATTCGAGCTGGACCGTTTGGACAAATCTTCAAACCTGACTCCATTGTCTATGGCAGCACCGGAGCTGGTAACAACTGGGCTAAAGGACACTTTACAGAAGGCGCAGATATACTTGAAGCTATCTTAGATGTTATAAGGAAAGAATCTGAGGGATGCGACTGTCTTCAAGGTTTTCAGCTAGTCCATTCGCTTGGGGGCGGTACTGGGTCAGGGTTAGGTACTTTACTCTTAGGAAGTTTGACTGAAGAGTATCCTGATCGAGTTTCTGTGACATACTCCGTCGTGCCAAGTCCTAAGGTTTCAGATACAGTAGTGGAGCCGTACAATTCTACATTATCCTTAAACCAGCTGATAGAGAACTCAAACCAGACTTTCTGCATTGACAACGAAGCGTTGTACGATATTTGCTTCCGAACTTTAAAGTTATTGACTCCAACGTATGGGGATTTGAACCATTTGGTATCAGCGACGATGTCTGGCGTCACAACGTGTTTACGGTTCCCCGGGCAACTAAATGCTGATTTACGGAAACTGGCTGTCAACATGGTTCCTTTTCCACGTCTGCACTTCTTCATGCCTGGATTTGCACCGTTGACGTCACGAGGAAGTCAGCAGTATAGAGCTTTAACTGTACCAGAGTTGACTCAGCAAATGTTTGACGCTAAAAACATGATGGCTGCATGTGACCCTCGTCATGGTAGATACCTCACCGTTGCAGCTGTTTTCCGCGGCCGTATGTCCATGAAAGAAGTCGACGAGCAAATGCTGAACGTCCAGAAGAAGAATAAAGAATACTTCATCGAATGGATCCCGAATAATGTGAAAACAGCTGTGTGCGACATACCTCCTCGAGGGTTGAAGATGTCTGGTACTTTCATTGGCAATACTACAGCTATACAAGAGTTGTTCAAAAGGATATCTGAACAATTTTCGTCTATGTTTAGGAGAAAAGCGTTCCTCCATTGGTACACTGGGGAAGGTATGGACGAGGCGGAGTTTGCGGAGGCAGATAACAACCTAAGCGACCTGATATCGGAATACCAACAGTACCAGGACAGCTCTGTCGACCAGGAGTTTGAGGACGAAGAAGAAGAAAGCCCAGGTCGAAATGATGATAGTGACGAATAATTGTTTTAGTGTTTGTTTATTTATGTATTTATTAATAAAGTGATATTTGTGATTTAGTTATTGCAGTAACTTACAGAGTACATCATCATCATCATATCATCCACAGAAAGTACACTGCTGGACATAGGCCTCCCCCAAGGATTTCCATAACGACTGATCGGAAGCATACATGACGTTTTTATCCCTCTAAGCAGATAGATAGCCTAAGCCTGCAAGACTCAAAGGCCACTTTTAGTTTAATGTCGGCAAGCAGGTGGATGCAGGAATCAAAATAGTAATGGGTTGCTAGCCACATCACCTATTACCATGATTCGAATTGTCGCCCATTTTCTAGATCGGCTTTTACGATCTGCGCGAGACGAGAAGCAGTTGGTTAATTCTAAGTTTTTTTTTTGTCCAGACCAGCATGGAAGATGTATGTACTTACATAATAAATGAAATTAAGGTTGTCGCCTACCACCAGTAGAGCAGTAGAGTGTCTACGACGTGGCACCAGGAGACCATCTACGATGTAGCACCTCTAGAGCATTTATGACGTAGCATCAGTAGAGCAGAACGACTTAGTACGAGACTATAATCTACGACGTAGCACACGAATAGTGACTACGACGTAGCATCTGTAGAGCATCTACGACTTAGCACCATCAGCACAGAATACATAATAGTACAAGTACAGAAGATTCACTCCTAAAAATCAATTAAAGGAATAGCGACTCTTGCTACGACACAATAAAGTTATATTTTCATCGCAAAACGCTAATAACCTACAGTTATATTCACCTAGACGTTCCAGCTCTTTCCGTCTCTTTCTATAGCCTAAACCTTACCTTTTCTGCCGCACTGATTAGCTAAGCCGGCGCGGCCGCCGTATGTACTTTTTTTATACCTACCGCGGGGTGACACAGGCCTGCCTACAGACTTATCTACGACGTAGCACACGAATAGCGACTACGACGTAGCACACAAATAGCGACTACGACGTAGCATCAGTAGAGCATCTACGATTTAGCATCAGATTATAATCTACGACGTAGCACACGAACAGTGCCTACGACATAGCATCAGTGACGATGCTACCAGTAGAGCATATTCTACGACGTAGCACACGAACAGCGACTACGAAGTCCTCTACGACCTCTTGACAAAGCGTAGAATATCGTTACATGCACGCACCCTGGCCCTATTGCAATATTCGTTGCGATTGTCAGTATGCAGCTTTATTTGTACTAAGCTCTGGCAGTTACAAAAAACAAACATATTCAAATTTCGAAAAAATATTTTCAAATCCCTGACAATAGAATGTGACCGCCACATTCTTTTCAAAAATTTCGTAGCATGCACAACTGAAAATTATTTTTTTGTGAATTTTTACAGTTTTTTTTATGATTATTTCTTTGGAGTGAAATTTTAACTATCTAGTTTTTTTGGTTCTAAATTCTCGTTGTTCTAACAAAATGAGGGAAATCGTCCACATCCAAGCTGGGCAATGCGGCAACCAGATCGGAGCCAAGGTAAGGAAGGTTTCCACTTATCCACTTCGTTTTAGCAAGCATCTAATGTTCTATAGACATGTCCATTTCTTCCTCCGTCAAGCACTTTCTATATGCTCATGTCCGGTCGACCCTCAGACTGGATAGCCCGCTGTATCTAATAAAAATCTATTTTCTGTCCTTAAAAAGTCTGTACTACTTAATATACCTAATTTGTTCACGTTGAGACAGGAAACATGTTAAAAACTAAGAGCCTGTGCTTGGTTTAATATAGGAAATTTTGCAATGTCAGTAAAATAAACGAGATGGTTGAATTTAACATTGTGTGACAATTTGATATGTACTCGAATATGTACTTAGAAACTACTACAGCAGCGACTTGACTGCTATTTCCCTGCGACAAAATGTTTTAAAAAACGAAGCAGACGTCAAAAGTAGACGTATTAACGCGAAACTTTGTTTTCAGTTCTGGGAGGTGATTTCGGACGAGCACGGAATCGACCCCACCGGCGCCTACCAAGGTGACTCCGATCTTCAGCTTGAACGCATCAATGTCTACTACAACGAGGCTTCAGGCGGCAAGTACGTGCCTCGAGCTGTCCTCGTGGACCTAGAACCCGGCACCATGGACTCCGTGCGCTCCGGACCATTCGGGCAGATTTTCCGCCCAGACAACTTCGTGTTTGGCCAGTCCGGTGCAGGCAATAATTGGGCTAAAGGCCATTACACCGAAGGAGCAGAATTGGTTGACTCTGTACTCGACGTGGTTCGGAAAGAAGCTGAAGGCTGCGATTGTCTCCAGGGCTTTCAGCTAACACATTCTCTTGGCGGAGGAACTGGATCTGGAATGGGGACGCTGCTGATCTCTAAGATCAGAGAGGAGTACCCTGACCGTATAATGAATACATTCTCCGTAGTCCCAAGCCCTAAGGTTTCGGATACTGTCGTGGAGCCTTACAACGCAACACTATCAGTGCACCAACTGGTAGAGAACACAGATGAAACGTACTGTATAGACAACGAAGCGTTGTACGATATTTGCTTTAGGACGTTGAAACTGACGACGCCGACGTACGGAGACCTGAACCATCTTGTATCAGCGACGATGTCGGGCGTGACGACGTGTCTTCGGTTTCCTGGCCAGTTGAACGCTGATTTGCGCAAGCTGGCAGTGAATATGGTGCCATTCCCGCGTCTGCATTTCTTCATGCCAGGGTTTGCGCCGCTGACGTCACGCGGCAGCCAGCAATACAGAGCGCTGTCAGTTCCAGAGCTGACTCAACAGATGTTTGATGCCAAGAACATGATGGCTGCTTGCGACCCACGTCACGGCCGCTATCTAACCGTCGCTGCAGTGTTCCGCGGGCGCATGTCCATGAAGGAGGTGGACGAGCAGATGCTCAACATTCAGAACAAGAACAGTAGTTACTTCGTGGAATGGATCCCCAATAACGTCAAGACGGCCGTGTGCGATATTCCACCTCGAGGTTTAAAGATGTCTGCCACATTCATCGGTAACACCACTGCGATCCAGGAGTTATTCAAAAGGATATCTGAGCAATTTACGGCTATGTTTAGAAGGAAAGCTTTCCTCCACTGGTATACTGGTGAAGGTATGGATGAAATGGAGTTTACAGAAGCCGAAAGCAACATGAATGATCTGGTTTCTGAATACCAGCAATATCAGGACGCCACGGCCGATGACGAGGGAGATTTCGTGGAAGAAGTAGAGGAAGAGTGATGTCAGTGTTTGTCTTGTATTTGTTTTGTGACTTGTAATTCTGTGTTGGTGTACAGTGTAATCATGTCTCCAATTTTTGTAACGTGGTATGAAAATAAATATTTATATCTTATTTCGTTTTTCTTTTACTGAATAAATACTTTGATACCATGCCTTTCGGAGTCAAATAACAAAGTTTTAAAATTGACCAAAGTAACAAAGACCAAAGTTGCAAAATTACCTATCTATAGTTGAAAATTGACTAAAGTACCAAAACGAACAAAGTTGCAAAATGACCTATCTATAGTTGAAAATATCTAAATGACAATTTTAATTTTTTCAATCTAAATTAAAAAACTAAATTAAAAATCTAAATCTTGATCATGTGGCATGGTGCCAAGAACACTGGCCATAGTTGAAAATTTACTAAAGTCATACTAAAGTAACAAAAAGACCAAAGTTGTAAAATGACCATATCATCCATGGAATTTCATGGTGTATATGAGTGTGTCGGTTTCGTAACAATGGTCTTCATCATCGGTGAAACGAAAGCAGCTAGGCTTCGCTGGTTCGGACACGTAGAAAGAATGGGAGAGGATCGGGCGCTGAAAAAAAAGCCTACTTGGGTCGGCCGAATGGCCGTCGTCCTGTTGGCCGCCCTAGGTACAGGTGGGCTGATGAGGTGCAGAAAGACCTGCGGTGCCTCGGAGTGGACGACTGGCAGCAACGCTTACAAGACCGCAAGAAATGGCGCCATCTAGTGTCGGAGGCCAAGATCCACTTTGGGTCGCTGCGCCACCGTAGTAAGTAAGTAAGTAAGTAAGTATATGAGTGTGTACACCATAGAGTTACGATAGTTGTACCCAAAGGTTGAACCTGAACATAGGTAAGTCTATGGTGTACACTAGGCCACGTGAGGAAAGAAACGGAACAGAGACTAAGCATCATACAACCACAGGAGCTACACTAGCCTGTCGGTGCAATAAACGAGCCTCGCGGCCCGCGCTCACGCACGCACGTCCAGGAAACGGCGTCCCAAACGCACACATAGCCGCGAGGTTAGATTACTTGCACGAATAGGACAGTGTCGTCCCACACGCATTGCTGCAACCTGGCCGCTAGTACGCACCCGAGCTCTAGGTATTTGATTTTTTTCTGAACTTTTTTGAAGTGAAAACTTCTTTAGCGGCGTTGTGCACTTTTTTTGGAATGGGTAAAAAATGTTAAACTCGTAAGACGGCGCAGGGCGCTTGAGCGAATGTTCGTGTGTGTTTATGTTACAGCGTGCTACGCACATCCATGGATGGTGACAGCTGATGGCTCGACCGTCTGTGTAGTACTGCTGTCAGTAAAGGAAACATCAAAAGAAAAAAAACGCTCTGCGCTTGGCAGGAGTGGAGCGCATCACCCCTCCTAAATCTTTGAATTCAAAAAAGAATATTATACCTAAAGCAAGAGATGGAAATCAAGTTTATTGAAAGAAAACGTGGCCTTGTGTTTAGACAAGGACCACCAGTATTTAAAGTATAAAGTGTATGCTAATAAATCATCTATTTGGAATTGTGCGAATAAACAGAAGCTTAAATGTAAAGGATACATATCCATGCCAAATTACAGCTTTCTAGTACTTATAGTTTCTGAGTAGGACCGCGGACGGACAGACAGACAGACAGACATGGCGAAACTATAAGGGTTTCTTGTTTACTGCGGAACCCTAAAAAGAAGAATCTGAATAAATGAATCAATGACTGACTGACATATCAACGCACAGTCCAAACCACTGGGTCTAGAGACACTAAAGGCAAATAGGTTCGTTATGAGTTCCAAAGGTGAACTGAGAAAGAATTTTTTAAAACTCATTCCTCAAGGGGGTGAAACAGGGTCCAAAGTTTGTACAAGATTAGTAAGACCATTTTATTTAAAACTTTGCAGAAGTTCTCTGGCGGTGAATGAGTACCTAATAGGATTTACAAAATTCAATCTTATTACAACCACTTTCGACTTTTACGCAGACAAAGTCGCGGGTTACTGCTAGTTTTAAAATAATTACAAAAATATATTTGAGATCCTCATAACAAGCCTTTCATAAATGAATGACTTACTTCACTAATAGTTACAGATCCTTTACATTTAAGCTTCTGTTTATTCGCACAATTCCAAATAGATGATTTATTAGCATACACTTTATGCTTTAAATATTGGTGGTCCTTGTCTAATAACACAAGGTCACGTTTTCTTTCAATAAACTTGATTTCCATCTCTTGCTTTAGGTATAATATTCTTTTTTGAATTCAAAGATTTAGCGTACCAATATTACACAATTTCAATGAAAGGCGAGTGGCAGATGATATGTATTTATTCTATCAGTATGAACAGGAACAATGAAGGGGCCAGTTGGTGCACGGGTGGCGACCTGGCGACCGGATTAAATACACAATATGCATGAAAAAAAAAAGTCCTCTTTAACCATTTTATCCATAAATACTTATTCAAAAGAAGCCTTCAGTCAAATGACCATAATTTAAAATTGACCAAAGGTACTATAGGTATATAGGTTAAAAAAAAGTGAAGATCATGTCGAGATATAGCGATTTTACGAAAATATGTCTATCTCACCCGCAAAAACGCTATTTTTTATGGCAAAATGATGATGTAGACTTTGACTTCACAGTCCATATCGGACTTCTCTTTCTAATTGAAACTTTGAAGTATCACATATTTAAGTATAACAAAAACGCTATTTTTTATGGCAAAATGATGATGTAGACTGACTTCACAGTCCATATCGGACTTCTCTTTCTAATTGAAACTTTGAAGTATCACATATTTAAGTATAAATATCGATATTTCCCCGCTATAATGCAGTGGGTGCACGGGTAAACCGAAATTCCCCGTGGACCCACTGGTGGGTGAGCCGCGACCCGTCCACCCACCAGCTTAACCCACCAGTGGGTCCACGGGGAATTTCGGTTTACCCGTGCACCCACTGTAACCGTATGCATAAAGCGGGGAAAATGATATATCGATAAAAATAGTATTGGAAACAATTCTTTATTAAATAATACAATAAACAAATCGACACATTCTCACCAAAAAATAAAACTGAAAAATAAACAACATTCGAGAAATTAATAAATCACTAGCTTTTCGGGCGTTGCACGGGCTGCAAGCAGACCGCGGTTTTTCGTGCAGCTGTTGAAGTGAGGTAAAGAACTGCTGTCAGTAAAGGAAACATCAAAAGAAAAAAAACGCTCTGCGCTTGGCAGGAGTGGAGCGCATCACCCCTCCTAAATCTTTGAATTCAAAAAAGAATATTATACCCAAAGCAAGAAATGGAAATCAAGTTTATTGAAAGAAAACGTGGCTTTGTGTTATTAGACAAGGACCACCAATATTTAAAGCATAAAATGTATGCTAATAAATCATCTATTTGGAATTGTGCGAATAAACAGAAGCTTAAATGTAAAGGATCTGTAACTATTAGTGAAGTAAGTCATTTATTTATGAAAGGCTTGTTATGAGGATCTCAAATATATTTTTGTAATTATTTTAAAACTAGCAGTAACCCGCGACTTTGTCTGCGTAGAAGTCGAAAGTGGTTGTAATAAGATTGAATTGGGTGGGTGCTAAGGGTGCAAAATAGGGGTTGAAAGTTAGTATGGAAAAATCTTTAAATGTGCATTGATTTTAACAAAAAAAAAATAAGACTCATGTTTTTAAAATTTTTTATTAAACACATATTTAATGGTTTATTAGAATTCACTCCCTAAGGGTGCAAAATAGGAATTGAAAGATAAAAATTCCTCCAATTTCCTTAAAATTTGTTACTATAACTCCTAAATTATAAATGAAAAGAGTATATTTCGGTTTTCTAAAATCCATCTATCTTTATATAAATAATTGGCCAAGTGCGTGTCGGGCCACGCGCAGTATAGGATTCCGTAGTTGTAAATGCCAACTTGCAGTCTAAAACGGCTAAGTATTGAATTTGTATGAAATTTTCCTTTTCGAGTACATTTTATAAGTTGATCACCTATAACTTTTTATTTTGTTAACTCTTCTTAGCTTTGATAGTTTTCCTTTAAACTAAATTATATATACTATAGTTGTGATTTTTTTCACGTGTCCATATATAACCGTTTAGCAGATAGATGGGGGGGACACGTGACTTTAACAAAAAAATTTACTTGAAACCTAAATATTTCAGACACGGATCCCTAAATCTAAAAATGGTGTTACCAAACTCACAATACTTTTGAAAAACCTATTCAACGATACCCCACACAATATGTTTGTAGAGAAAAAAAATATTGACTTCCTGTTTACTTGTATGGCAGCTACCCTAAAAAAATGTTTTTTTCCATATTTTATTTTACGACTTTTTTGCCATGATTGATATCCATGCCAAATTACAGCTTTCTAGTACTTATAGTTTCTGAGTAGGACCGCGGACGGACAGACAGACAGACAGACAGACATGGCGAAACTATAAGGGTTCCTTGTTTACTACGGAACCCTAAAAAGAAGAATTTGAATGAATGAATCAATGACTGACTGACATATCAACGCACAGTCCAAACCACTGGGTCTAGAGACACTAAAGGCAAATAGGTTCGTTATGAGTTCCAAAGGTGAACTGAGAAAGAATTTTTTAAAACTCATTCCTCAAGGGGGTGAAACAGGGTCCAAAGTTTGTACAAGATTAGTAAGACCATTTTATTTAAAACTTTGCAGAAGTTCTCTGGCGGTGAATGAGTACCTAATAGGATTTACAAAATTCAATCTTATTACAACCACTTTCGACTTTTACGCAGACAAAGTCGCGGGTTACTGCTAGTTTTAAAATAATTACAAAAATATATTTGAGATCCTCATAACAAGCCTTTCATAAATAAATGACTTACTTCACTAATAGTTACAGATCCTTTACATTTAAGCTTCTGTTTATTCGCACAATTCCAAATAGATGATTTATTAGCATACACTTTATGCTTTAAATATTGGTGGTCCTTGTCTAATAACACAAGGTCACGTTTTCTTTCAATAAACTTGATTTCCATCTCTTGCTTTAGGTATAATATTCTTTTTTGAATTCAAAGATTTAGCGTACCAATATTACACAATTTCAATGAAAGGCGAGTGGCAGATGATTAGTATTTATTCTATCAGTATGAACAGGAACAATGAAGGGGCCAGTTGGTGCACGGGTGGCGACCTGGCGACCGGATTAAATACACAATATGCATGAAAAAAAAAGTCCTCTTTAACCATTTTATCCATAAATACTTATTCAAAAGAAGCCTTCAGTCAAATGACCATAATGTAAAATTGACCAAAGGTACTATAGGTATATAGGTTAAAAAAAAGTGAAGATCATGTCGAGATATAGCGATTTTACGAAAATATGTCTATCTCACCCGCAAAAACGCTATTTTTTATGGCAAAATGATGATGTAGACTTTGACTTCACAGTCCATATCGGACTTCTCTTTCTAATTGAAACTTTGAAGTATCACATATTTAAGTATAACAAAAACGCTATTTTTTATGGCAAAATGATGATGTAGACTGACTTCACAGTCCATATCGGACTTCTCTTTCTAATTGAAACTTTGAAGTATCACATATTTAAGTATAAATATCGATATTTCCCCGCTATAATGCAGTGGGTGCACGGGTAAACCGAAATTCCCCGTGGACCCACTGCTGGTGGGTGGACGGGTCGCGGCTCGTTTAGCGCGGCCGCATACCATCAGAATTTTCTAACAGAAAAATTCTAACGTTCGCCGGAAGGCACTCCTTGCATATATTTTGTATTAGCTCCCGCACACTGTTAGAAAAATTCTAACGGCCCGTCCGTTTCTGATGTCCGCCGGATCGCACCGTTGCCGGACGTAAGAATTTTTCTGACAGAAATTGCGGAAGGCGTGTTTACCATACATTTTGTACTAGGCCCCGCACACTATCAGTTTCGCGTCAGGTCAGGCACGCCGCCGCACGGAGCACACGTGTTAGTCATAGGCATGAGGAATGGAAAAATATTTTTGGTCCATCGGTTAGACTAGTAGTTCGCCACGAACTTAGACCTCGCGATTATATCTTCTACTATCAAGCAAAGCAAGCAAGCAATCCAATCCAATACACGACAATTGAACATAATTAACTGACTAAACAAATTAAACAAAACTTTAAACAAGCAAGACAACAAAAAGTCATACGATTCTAGAAAAAATCAAGTCAATCTTGTAAACTTATGAAAAAATAACCATAGCGAGTTGAGTTTTTGTTGGACATCTACCTACATAGTTATTGCTTTTTGTGAACTATATGGTATTGAATGTACTTACGCAACGCAACAAATATTTGTCAATTTTCTTCTTTTCTTAAAAATAGTGGTCAAGACATTGGCCTTGTAACTCGGAAGTCGCGGGTTTAATTCCCACGGGAGACATGTATTTTTAAGAAAGTTATTCAGTAACCTGGACTGAATTCAATATTTTGTAAGAAGATTTTGTATTGTATATCCGTCACGGCTCAGTCAGCTAGACTTCGCGAGTCACCCTAAACCCGTTTAAGTATAACGTATAAAAAAGTTGTCCAGACAAAAAAGTTGTTCAATTAAAAAAAATGCGTTTTTATAATGGCAACAAAAAAACTAATGAAATTTTTGAAAATATTTTGAAATGGCGGATATATGACAGTTTAAAAATTTTAAACCCCCATATTTCCGCCATTTTGAAAAATTTCGGAAAACTGGCTCGACAAAAAAATTCTATTTAGTTGCTGACCCTGCTTACAAAATTTTATGAGAATCGGTTAAGAAATGCGACCTGTAGGCGAGAACAGCCAGACAGACAGACAGACAGACAGACAGACAGACGGACAAAAGAATTTTTGGCTAATCTCGAAACTGAGACGCTTCGCTCGCTCGGTCAATTATTAAAAAATATTGTACACGATTTTTCTTTTCTCTGAGAAACCAAAAATGACAGATACAGCGCATATAAATTTCTCGTGACGTCACGGCTGGGTACGATTTTTAATTAAGTGTGACGTCGCAAACCCCCACTCCGGAACTTTAACGCTCCGTATCTTTGTGAATTTTTACTTTTTTGGTAAACTAAAAAAATACGAGTCCATTTTTTGGATAATCTAAAAGACGGACTAATTAAAATCATACTTTTCGGACCCTGTCGTCACCCCTATTGTTTTATGTTTGTTATTGTTTAGGTTCCTACGTTCTCGACGCAAAATGAGTACGATTCAAGATTTGATCGCCGAAGTTGAGAAATATCCCTTTTTGTAGAATCTCTACAACGAAAATGATCAAAATAAAATACAGAGGGATTTAGCGTGGGAGCAAATATGCCAAATAATTATATTCATAATTGCTATCTTGTAATCTTGTCGTATTAAGAGGGTGAACCCAATATCGACGGTTTAGCTTTCTTCTTAGGGTTCCGTAGTAAACAAGGAACCCTTATAGTTTCGCCATGTCTGTCTGTCTGTCTGTGTCTATCCGTCCGCGGTCCTACTCAGAAACTATAAAGACTAGAAAGCTGTAATTTGGCACGAATATGTATATCAATCATGGCGAAAAAGTCGTAAAAAAAAAATATGGAAATAATTTTTTTTTAGGGTAGCTGCCATACAAGTAAAGAGGAAGTCAATATTTTTTTACTGTACAGACACATTGTGTTGGGTATCGTTGAATAGGTCTTTCAAAAATATTGTAAAAATATTGTATAGCTTGGGAACACCATTTTTCAATTTAGGGATCCGTGTCTGAAATATTTAGGTTCAAATTGATTTTTTTTGTTAAAATCACATCCCCCCATCTATCTGCTAAACGGTTATATATGGACACGTGAAAAAAATCACAGCTATAGTAAATATAATGTAGTTTAAATGAAAACTATCAGAGCTAAGTAGGGTTAACAAATTAAAAAGTTATAGGCGATCAACTTATAAAATTTACTCGAAAAGGAAAATTTCATAATAATTCAATAGTTACGTATGTTTATACGTTTTGGACGTTTTTAGTGGCATGAATTCAAAGTTGGCATTACAACTACGGAACCTTCCGGAGGGCCCTACACTATGCGTGACCCGACACGCACTTGGCCAATTTATTTTATTAAAACAAAAAAAGACGTACTAAGAACAATAACGTATCTTCATCCATATTGGTAATATAATTAATGTACGTATAGAAGTACAGATGAAACACGACTGGGCTAGGTCGCGTCTCCGCAAACGCAACACGACTGGGCTAAAAAGCTGCCGGATCGAAATTTCTGACAGTATGCGTGGTGCGTCCGGCATGCGTCCGGCGAGCGTTAGAATTTTTCTGTTAGAAAATTCTGATGGTATGCGGCCGCGCTTATAGATATTGGTACGGAACCCTTCGTGCGCGAGTCCGACTCGCACTTGGCCGGTAATTAATTTTGTACACCGTGGTCTTATTTAAGCCTTCCGGGAGCACTATGTGTACATTTTGACATCATGGTCATATTAGCACAATGGAAATTTTTCTTTTTACTACTTTGGTCAATTTTAATCTATGGTCATTAGAACAATGGTCATTTTCAACTTTGGTGTTTTTGCTACTTTGGTCAATTTCACACTATGGTCATTAATACACTTTGGTCAATTTTACACTATGGTCATTTGACTCCGGAAGGCATTTAGTGTTCCAATGAATAGTTGATTTTGACATTTGATGGAGGGTGTTGGTCCACGGCGACCAACCGGACTGGGAGCTATGCTAAGCAAGCCAAACAAAAGCTTCTATACATCAATGAGACCTCTCTAACTGGTCTTCTGGCTGCTCTGGCTGTGGTAGTACAGAGGGTCACATGCTCCTGCAGTGGATAGGTCTAGCAATATTGAAAAGCCAAATATGAAGATTGGATTTATTTCGGGACAAAACAGGACGTACACAATTGAAACACCAATATTCTATTCCTCCATTCCTTCTCCTTCCGCCTCTTCATCGAACTCCCCTTCGTCGTCTGCCGTCGCGTCTTGGTACTGCTGGTACTCTGACACGAGGTCATTCATGTTGCTTTCAGCTTCTGTGAACTCCATCTCGTCCATACCTTCGCCAGTGTACCAGTGGAGGAAAGCTTTCCGCCTGAACATAGCCACGAACTGTTCAGCCATCCTCTTGAAAACGCTCTGGATTGCTGTCGTGTTTCCAATAAATGTCGACGCCATCTTCAACCCTCGTGGAGGAATATCGCACACTGCAATCTTTACATTATGAGGGATCCACTCCACGAAGTATGTGCTGTTCTTGTTCTGGATATTGACTAGCTGTTCGTCAACTTCTTTCATCGACATTCTCCCTCTGAATATCGTGGCTACGGTCAGGTATCTGCCGTGTCGTGGGTCGCAAGCAACCATCATGTTCTTTGCGTCAAACATCTGCAGCGTCAACTCGGGGACGGTCAATGCTCTGTACTGTTGACCGCCTCTCGATGTCAGGGGCGCGAACCCAGGTGTGTAGAAATGGAGTCTGGGGAACGGCACCATGTTGACGGCTAGTTTCCTCAAGTCTGCATTGAGCTGTCCAGGGAACCTCAAGCACGTCGTGATGCCAGACATGGTCGCACAAACCAAGTGATTTAAATCGCCGTAAGTGGGCGTAGTTAGCTTCAAAGTTCTGAAACAAATATCGTACAGCGCTTCATTGTCCAAGCAGAACGTGTGGTCTGTATTTTCGACCAGTTGGTTGACTGCCAGCACCGTGTTGTAGGGTTCCACGACGCAATCTGATACTCTTGGGCTGGGGAATACTGAGAAACTGAGAATAATGCGGTCTGGGTATTCTTCTCTGATGCGGTTGATCAGTAGCGTGCCCAGTCCTGAGCCGGTGCCGCCTCCAAGAGAATGGGAGAGTTGGAATCCTTGTAAGCAGTCGCACCCCTCGGCTTCTCTTCGAACGACATCCAGGACAGATTCAAGAATCTCTACGCCTTCGGTGTAGTGTCCTCTGGCCCAGTTGTTAGCGGCGCTGTTCTGTCCGTAGACGAAGTTGTCTGGCCTGTACAGGCAGCCGAAGGGTCCGGAGCGCACCGCGTCCATGGTGGCAGGCTTCAGGTCCACCAGCACTGTCCGCGGGACGTACTTGCCGCCGACTGCTTCGTTGTAGTACACGTTGATCCTTTCAAGTTGGAGGTCGGAGTCACCGTGGTAGACTCCGCACGGGTCGATGCCATGCTCGTCTGAGATTACCTCCCAGAACTGAAAATAAACGTACAATTAGTTTACAGTAGATGGTAACGTTTAGAAACTACAAAGGGGATTACAATCGTAATTTAAAATAATAGAGGCATGTACAAAATCCCACGTTAATATTTTGAATTGAGAAAATTCAAGATATAGAGGGTCTTCCCAGGTATCGTTCGCCGACTGTACCGCACACCATACGAAGTATATGTACTCCTTTAGGTAATTAAATTTATCCACTGGCAAGAATACTGTATGTTGATTATTATTGTTGACACTGACTATTTATACATAAATGATGGGTTAGCCAGATAAATGATTATGTTTATATACATAGGCGTACATACGCCATCTATCCCTAATTGGCCCGAGCGTTAAAATTAAAAATTATTTATTGCACCCCTAAATCTGTTTTAATTACCACTGTTTCGGATAAGGTACAATATGAACCCTGTTTGGTATTGCAAAATTAGGATGGAACTGCAAGCGGTGTGGCTTGGCTCTTGCTATTTAAACAGACAAGCTCCGACAAGCCCAGAGCCTTGCAAAACCCCAAGATTACGTGCGTGATGGTAGGCAAGGTGGAAAATAAAATAGTGGCGATCTGCGTGTTTAAAAAAGCAGTCTTTTTATCGTATGTGTTAGTGACTAACACTAGTGTCAGTTTTTAAACCGCCTTAAAGGCCTCTGACATGGTTTTAGGTAACGACCAATGTCAAAGACAGTGACCGGGACCGACGGCTTAACGTGCCCTCCGAAGCACGGATCATCTTATCAGACAATCAGGTGATCAGCCTGCAATGTCCTAACCAAACTAGGACAACACAAACCATTATACTATCGAGGCAGAAAAGCAGTTGGTGTAAGCAAGTCGAATCCAAGACGAACCCTTATTGATAGAATGGCATAATCATAGTAAGAGAGTATCATTTATGACTACATCCATGTCACACGGCAATGCGTTCGCCTGCTAAACACCTTCGATGAAGCTACAGGGGACGGGAACGGGGACATGGGGAATGTAAACAAAAAGATCCTTACCTTTCCGCCGATCTGATTCCCACAAGCTCCAGCCTGCATATTAATGATCTCCCTCATCTTGAAAATTTATCTTTCTTCGTGGCAGAAACTTGTAAATTTACCCCAAAATCACCTAAACAGCTTTAAAAAGTTGCAGCTTAACATTAGCTTAAAACTAATATAAAAAAATATAAAAAATCTCGCGTAGCTTCACACCGTGCACATTGTACGTCGGATTTCAGAAAAATGATCGAAACACATGACAATATGGGAACGAGAAATTTTGAATGGAATTCTAGAAAATTTGTTCAAGAATTTGAAAATTATTTTCAGCCAGTGCACGCAAAATCCATTTTTTTATTAGATAATCTTTTTAAGGGAAGTTTCGATTTTTATAGCAATATGTAGGTACTAAATCTGATAATAATTGTTAATATTATAAAGTTCGGAAATTTGGTACCAGTTCTGTAAAACAGTCATTAAAAACTGCAACAATTTCATCACTTCAGCAATCTTTTTTACTAATACCTAGTTCTTCCTGAAACTCACAGAGGCCACTACTACCGTTCAGGGCTTTCAGTTCAAAGTTCCCGCTGAAGCGACTAGATGACGCCACTGTCTTCCCAGGCTTGTTTTGCTTAGCGGCGGCGTAGCGTAGGTACGTCCTGTCATTATTGTCATGGCGTTCGCTAGACATGTCGAGGTAGCGAGGATAACAATGAAGAATATTAGCTTATTCTGTATGATGTAGTCATATTTGATGAGTGCCGAGTGTGCGAGCGAGCGTCCGCGGAGTGATGTCAGTGGCGGACGCCCTGCCGCCTGCGTCTGACAAAAAAAATGTGTGCGGGGAAGATAGCACTGATAGTGATAATGACACGGAAAGGAAGAGGCTTCTTCGGAGGATCTCCACCAGCAAGTGCGTCGGTCGACTGGTGAGTAAAACCTTTTGTTTATGCCCTAAACGCTCGCAGGGCGTGCCATCTGTCAAACGAGGGGTGGGGGGCACATGTGGTGAGCCCGGGTAAAACGGGATTTTTTTACAGATCAATTTTTTTACGTATAGGCATTTGAAACAAAAATGGGAGTGAAGTAATAAGGAATGGATGGTCGTTTGACCTATTTAGAGCGGTGGAAACCCGAGGGAGCGAAGTGTGGGGTGACAAGGGTTTCGGCCGGGACGCGCGGACACTTTGTTTGTTTTCGCGTCCCGTTTCTGTATTGGCAACCGCTACGAGTTTGCCGCAATTAGTTAATTGGTAATTTCATTAAAATTTAAATTGAGATTGGAGTTTATCGTACATGAAAAAATTAAGTAAGTAGTTCTAAATGGTATGGGTTTTGTCATCAAATATGTTTTAACTGATATCTACCGAGCAACTATAAAAAACTACGCTAGTTTACTAAATAAACAACAAGGAAACCCCAAAAACCTTATTATAAATGAGAAAATGTGTTCATCATTACGTAACTCATCCTGTTTATGGTTGAATTGTGTAAAAAATCTTAAAACAACTCTTCAACTTATCAAAAAGTGTATTTCCATATATTTACTTAACATACATTGAAATCTCCCGCCCCGTATCTACTAACCTCGTAGTCGTGACCTCTCATCATTTCACCAAGTTAAATGCTTTTTAAACATATAAAACAAACCGCGAGAGCGATGAGCCGTGTGGTTTCCGGCAGAGTAGAATAGGGCTATTCCAAGTTCTCCCGTGGATGTCGTAGATGGCGACTTAGGAAAAACAAGCTAAACAAAGCTTATAAATATCAATAGGTCCTCCCCACCCCGTCTGGCCAGCGAAGAGAGTGTAGGCCATGTCCTCTGGCTGCTCTGGCCAAGTATAGCTCTGGTAGTACAGAGGGAGTCGTGATCCTAAAGTGGAGACTAAAAGACCTGATGATAAAACAAACATGACTCAGGGGTCTCAAAATTTGCTCCAGGCTACAATGCGCAGGGTCTTCAAAACCAGGGTAGGTAATAAATGTAAAAAGAATTAGTTTTTAGGTCAGAATCGTTTGCAGAGCAAGTGCATCTAACAGAGTTGCAATCCTCTCTAGATCGCAATGCAACTCTGTTAGATATTGCAGTTTACAATGTAATTTTATTTGCTCTGACGTGACGCGGGAGTAAGCCGAGATAAAGATAAACAATGACTTCCGTAGCCTTTAGTTAAGTAAACGTTGCTCTAAACTTGTGTATTGTTGAAATGTTTTAGTATTTAATGCTTAGTTTACACGGGACTGCTGCATCGGAACGAAAATTGCTTGCTACTGAAGGTGACCGGCGATTAGGATAGGTTTTTGCTATCTCTTTCGAGAGAAATTAATGAGTTATTCCATTGACCACAAAGTATAGGTACAAAATACAATCCCAGCCACCAGCTTAGATCTGCGTACCCTTGTTTTGAAAGGTTGATGTGTACAATTTGTTCACGACCCTTCGGATTACCATTGTTAGCTACCTAATACTTACCTACGGATTCGTATTATGCTTTCTATTTTCAACCGACTTCTCTAAAAAGGAGGAGGTTATCAATACGTCGCGATCTTTATCCCTAATAAGGCAGACAGAGACCGGTGATTTTTAAACGCGGAGTCACTAAACGAACGGTCTTTTGTATGTAAAAACCATTCGTTTTGGTGACTCCGGCGTTTCAAAAATGGCACTTCAGGGCCATTTACCTCAAAGGCCACGTTTGGAGCATTAGTTAGCATGAAGGTACCTATCTATTTAATTGGATAATAATACGTTGTCCACGATAATAAAAGTCTAAAGTTAATGAAAATGGTGGCAGTCCCCCTAGCAATTGTACATACCTTGATAGCACTCGATATATAGGTGCATTAAGTAATTAATGCTGTCTGATGTGAATTTGTGGATATGAACCTAAAACTAGTAGCTACGTGAGCTGTAGTCCTTGTGAGTATATCTAAAAAATAAGATTTAAAAAAAGGTACAGATGCAGCCGCCAATTAAAAAAAAAAAAACGAAAAATGTAATTGCAATAAAAATTCTACATAATTATCGAACGAACGAATGAAATTTTGTGAGCAGCACAAAATTTCACGAGAATCGGTTGATTGCCTGTAAAGTTATTTGTGTGTACGAAATAAATAAAAGGCAATGAAAAATTAAAATAATTAATGCGACTTAAAAAATGGAAGAAACTTACATGTTGTCCCGACCCCACATAATGTGGGATAAGGAGAGGAAGATGATGATGATGAATGCGACTTAAAAATATTACAACAAAAAAAAAAAACAATAAAAAAAGAAGAACAACCGGAAAACGGAACATCTGGACCATTATTTAGAGACATGAAATAATTTTTGCCGAAGACAACGCTCTTCGCTCGCTCTGTCAATAAATTACATTTTTACTAAAAAAATTTTTACGTGAAATTCCTAAGTTTCGCTTGCACGTGGCCACCCTACAGTATTGTGTACAGGATATCCGCCACATTCGCACTCGTCCTAGTTTCGTCCCATTCAGTGCTTGACGTGTGAAATGGGTTCACTTTCGCGGTATATCGAATTATACTCATGCGATAACGTGGTACAAGTTGTGATGTGTCCAGGTTTAAACTTTCTGTTCTTTGGTCTCAATTTAAAAAAAACGGAAACAAGTTTATTTGCCAGGCTAATTAACCCTGCAGTGGTCGCGCATATGATCATACCATTAGGGGTCGCGCGGATGACAGGTGTCATCCATTTTCTTACAACGATTTATAATAATAATATCAGTATTTATTTTGTATTTATTTATTGAATATAACGAAAATTTAATTACCTTCATTATAGAATAAAAAAGTAATAAAAAATATTTTTCTTAACTGATTAGGAGCAGAAAACCAAATCTTTATAAATTCTTTGGAACTGAAATCAACTTTTCACTATACTAATATAGGGAATCAAGAAAAAGTGTCTTGATAACTCTTAAGCCGCTAGACTGTTTTCCATCAATCTTGATGAAGTCAGCTTTTAAACGAAAAAATCCGCATCATAATCGGCCTATTCGTTTAGGCGCTACGTTGCTACACATAGACACGTCAAACTTATAAGACCTTTCATTTTCGTTGGGGGTTAAATAATGAGAATCAGCTGTGTGGTTTCGACCTACTAGAATAGGACACTCCATCTCTTTTTATCTTTCTATATATATCGTAATAGGTGACTATAAATTTGAGCTGCTCCTTTTAGTTTGACTGAGCACAAAGTCGTGTAACAACTGCATTCCTAAGGATTGGTTTCGGTCGGGAGTCGGTGACAAGTTTTACAACTTTTTACACAAATGCATACATGCAGGCAGCCGGGCGAAAATCTCATCCTAATCTATACATATAATGAAACAGTAAAAAAAAAAGTGTCTGTACATTGAATATATTTCCAATTTCCAATTCCAAGAAAACAATTTGGGGCTATGGAGACATAGTAATAGAGTAATTTAAACAAAAACTGTCTGTCTGTTTGTTTGTACACGCTAATCTCCGGAAATACTGAACGGATTCGAATAAAACTTTTTTTGTTTTATCTGTTAGGCCTGGGCAACATATGTAATAAAAGGTATAATTAATTTTGGAAAAGAGAACACCTGATGCAGAACCATAATGGTCCTAGCTGGACCATTATTGTTCTGCATCAGGTCTTGAACTATAAGAAATATAAAAATGATGCCTTAGAAAAAGTTGTACAGTCTGATTAGCATTTTCCGGAGTCATAAAGTCCACGCGAACGAAGTCGTGGGCTTCGGCTACTAAATAAATAAAGTAGTTTTATTGTGACGTGCTTAATATCATCGAGCTTATACTCGTATATACAGTGGCTCTTGTCGGTGGAGTATGCACCAGTCTTCTAGACCTTCAGCCTTACTTTTTAGCGCTTGATACAACATGACCCCTCTTTTATTTTCAGTCGGTCTAGTGCAGTCAGAGCTCGGTAGCCCAGCTGGAGTGCGATTAGCGCTTTCGCTAGTAAAGGAACTCTGGGCGATGTTTGACCACAAGTGGCATAAAAAATTCTTGAGCTCCTTCTTGCTTCGGAAGGCACGTATAAGCCATTTTTCCCGGCTGTCATCATAGAATGGCAGTCGTCAACCTATGTCAGAAGCTTGTAGGCAGCCTGAAAAATCTGACGCCAGTGTTGGCCACGAAAAAACAAAAAAAAGTCGGTCTGAATAGTTCTTATTCATATTATCAGCTAAAGAAAAATCCGAAAAGCGCATGCTAATTTAATTCCCGCGCGAAGATGAGGAGAAATTAACATATCAAAAGAAGCTTAGGTTATTTTATTAAAAACTTCGCATCTCAACGACCAAAGGCAGATTTTTCTAAGAGATTGCCAAGAAGCCTGGCTCCGCTATTCTATGGCACTGTGCCAACAAAACCTAATACTGATAGACTGTTTGGCAAGCTTGTTAATGTGCTTCATTGCAACTTGTTTATATATAAAACTTGTCGATGCATTTTGGCTCGTAAATCTTAAGAGTCCCCTTACCCCAGACTTTTCCATATAAACAGTCTACGTTTTATTTTGAAACTAATGTCAGATTGGAAAATTTGGAATTTTAAAGAAATTGTAATTATCTAGGGTTTTCCTTAGGACATGACCAATGACCATACCATCATCATTATTATCATTTCAGCCGCATAACGTCCACGGTTGGACAATTTGGACATAGGTCTCTCCCAAAGATTTCCAATATGACCTATCTAGAGCGACTTGCATCCAGCGCCTTTAAGCGACCTTGGTCAGGTCGTCAGACCACCTTGTGGGTATCCTACGCTTTGCTTGCCAATACGTGTTCGCCATTCAATTACTAGAATCATTATTTAGTGCACGGGTTACTCACGTATAAAGTCAGCTACTGCCTAAAATACTCTATACGTGGGTAACCGTGCACTAAATAATGATTGTATCTCACGTTAGTTTTTATCAAAGAAACTACTAGAATATTCTTACTCTAAAGTACTTTCCGGTTAAGCCACTGAATACATTTCACCAACAAAAATAAACTCCAATTTCTTAGACGCTGCACTTGAAAAGTAAAATTCCCTTTATATTCTTAGCTGCATTTCCCAACAACATGAGCCCGGTTCATAATTAAAAACTCCCTTACTCCGCTTTGTCCGGTTACAAAGGGATTCCACAAAGCGTTGACGTTGCTCTTGTTGCCTCCGAATTCATTGTTGGGGTGAGATGATAAATAAAAATATATTAAAATGTCAAGGCTAGCCGCCCTTCAGTATTTAATCGACATCCAAATAACAGGCCAAGTGCGAGTTTAACTCGCGTCTAGAGGGTTTCGTACATTTAAAATCGTACTTGAGGTGAGTTAACTACTACTGCGAACTATTCGTTTAGTAACTAAGATGCCACAGACAATTATACACGTCAAACTTATAAAAGCCCTTCAGTATTTAACTGACTTCCAAATAACAGGCCAAGTGCGACTTTAACTCGCGTCTAGAGGGTTTCGTACATTTAAAATCGTACTTGAGGTTAGTTAACTACTACTGCGAACTATTCGTTTAGTAACTAAGATGTCACAGACAATTAGACACGTCAAACTTATAAAAGCCCTTTAGTATTTAACTGACTTCCAAATAACAGGCCAAGTGCGAGTTTAACTCGCGTCTAGAGGGTTTCGTACATTTAAAATCGTACTTGAGGTTAGTTAACTACTACTGCGAACTATTCGTTTAGTAACTAAGATGTCACAGACAATTAGACACGTCAAACTTATAAAAGCCCTTTAGTATTGAACTGACTTCCAAATAACAGGCCAAGTGCGAGTTTAACTCGCGTCTAGAGGGTTTCGTACATTTAAAATCGTACTTGAGGTGAGTTAACTACTACTGCGAACTATTCGTTTAGTAACTAAGATGTCACAGACAATTATACACGTCAAACTTATAAAAGCCCTTCAGTATTTAACTGACTTCCAAATAACAGGCCAAGTGCGAGTTTAACTCGCGTCTAGAGGGTTTCGTACATTTAAAATCGTACTTGAGGTGAGTTAACTACTACTGCGAACTATTTGTTTAGTAACTAAGATGTCACAGACAATTATACACGTCAAACTTATAAAAGCCCTTCAGTATTTAACTGACTTCCAAATAACAGGCCAAGTGCGAGTTTTACTCGCGTCTAGAGGGTTTCATATATACATACATACTATCACGTCTTTATCCCTAATGGGGCAGACAGAGCATTTTGGGTCTTGCGGTTCTATGCAGAGCCCAGGGCCGCAAGACCCAAAAGCCACTTTTAGCGTCATGGTGGGCGAGAAGATGGAAAAGCAATCAATACAGTGATGGGTTGCTAGCCGCATCGCCTGTTAACATGATTTGCATTTTTGCCCAATCCCTCGATCGGCTTTTACGATCTGCGTGGGAAGAGAAGCAGCTGGTACATTCTAAGTTTTTTTATTTCTCCCAGACCAGCATGGGAGGGTTTCGTACATTTAAAATCGTACTTAAGGTGAGTTAACTACTACTACGAACTATTCGTTTAGTAACTAAGATGCTACAGACAGACACACAGACACAAAGACACGTCAAACTTATAACAGCCCTCTTTTTGCATTGGGGTTTAATAAACTGGCCAAGTGCGAGTAGAACTCGCGTGGAGAGGGTTCAGTACAATGCCAAAGTTATATACTACAAGCGCTATCTAGTGGTGCTTTTGTGAACTATTTTCCGTAAGTGAACGTATTATATTGAGTTTACTACTTTATTTTCAATTGATAGAAATCTTATAGGTTTTTCTTAATCAACAAGCAATGAACAATATTAAGAATTTATTTTTTCTAAGCGCAAGTACAGAAGAAACAACTACAAATTGTACTGCAGTATTTTTTCCAAAAACGTCAACTATCAATTATATATTAAAATTAGATATGTGGACTTAGAATACATTGATAAGATATTAATTAAGAATGATGTCAAATTTGAAATGAATGTCAATTTTTTTTATTAAATGCTTATAAATATACAGAATTTATCAAATCATGACATCAAATCATGGTGTGATTGGACATTGGTTTAAAGATCCCAATTCATATATAGAAGATAAAAATCCCAAAATCATAAATTTCATTGAGCTATCCAAACTCAGTCAAGACTAGTATCACTACGACCGCGGTACGAATCCCCCATTTTTTATCCCCGAATCCCCATTCATCTGCATCAATCACCCGCGGGATTACGGCCACCTCCAGATCCCGCAGTTATGAGATATAGCTGAAAAATACGTCGCGGGTATTATTCTTAATCTCAAATTTATATAAAGGAAGAATGGTTATATATCTGGTGGATTTATTTTATGGTTAATCAACCTTTTTAGGGTTCCGTACCCAAAGGGTAAAAACGGGTCCTATTCTCCGCCCGCTGTCCGTCCATCTGTCTGTCTGTCCGTCTGTCTCACGAACCATGATAGCTAGACAGTTGAAATTTTCGCAGATGATGTATTTCTGTTGTCGCTATAACATCAAATACTAAAAACAGAATAAAATAAATATTTAAATACCATAAAAATCGTGATTTTTTATAGATAAGGGTACGGAATCCGACTCGCACTTGTCCGGTTATTCCAAAATCCAATACTACTACTACTCATATGTCCAGCATCATACGTCTAGAAATTATTAAATAAAACATAGATTCCTCCTTTACATAAATTTGCTTGATCACATTTTTTATTCAAAAGGATACTGGTAGGCAGGCCCCTAACAGGAAAAATCTTCCAAGAATGAACTTCGACACGATCTCAACTAGACCGTGGGAATGAACGGCTGACCTTTTAATTAGGCTGGACTGAGCCGTCGGGGTAATTTGTATCAACATCGGCGCAAAACAGCGAACGTACAGAAGTGACGCACAGTCATCATCATCAGGTCTTTTTTACTCCACTGCAGGAGCACTACCCTCTCTGTACTACCAAAGACAAACCTGGCCAGAGCAGCCAAAGGACTTGGCCTACACTTTCCTAGTTGACCGGACGGGTTGGAGTGGTCTCATCGATGTTTATAAGCTTTGTTTAGCTTGTATTTTCTAAGTCGCCTTTTACGAAATCCACGGGAGGACTTGGAGTGGCTCTATTCTACTCTGTCGGAAACCACACGGCATTCGCACAGTAGTGATGGGTTTCTAGCCGCGTCGAACATGATGACTTGAGTCATATTGTTGATTAGTCTCTTATTCGGCTACACGAAGAGAAGTAGCTGCAGCATTCTAAGTTTTTATTTTCTCTCAGAATAGCAAAGAAGGCATCTGAACTCAAATTGGTAATTTTAAATATTTACGTGCAAAAAACACCAAAATCGATAAAAAAATTTGCTTAGCTTAAATCCAAGTCAGTTCTAGTTTTGTATTTGACTGATACCACTAAATTTTCATTGTGACGGAATTACTTAAAACTAACATCCTTTAATGCCATTTAACAAACTATTCATATTATGTCAATTTCAATGTCAATGTAAAGCACGGATGAACTAGAGATATGTTGATGCCACATATTTTCAACAGTCTGGTGAACCCTATGGTTGCTTACATACGTAAGCGATAATAATGCGTGTCACCTAAAGACATAAAACCTGAAAGACACGTATTCTATACTATAACTATTTTGTGACGCTGGACTTTGAAAACCGTTTTCTGAGAATAATATTGTTAATTAATTAATCTGCTTCTAGAAATAGTCAGTTTATATCTCCGTTTGAAATGTAATTTCTTAAAGGAGCGATCTGGACTGGACATGCTTAGCAAGTTTAGTGGTTTTAGACGTCATTTTATAGTGGAATTAAATTTGTTGGCATTCATTTTATTCCACTTTGTATCTACTATGGCCATGTTACTATACAAAGTAATTAGCGAAAGGTGCCGAGTTCTAACGCTAGCTAAATTAACTCCGCTGTTTCCATTGAAGCGGAGCGGAGATTTCGAGCATTGTGATTGGTCAATTCATGCACCGCTAAGCTCCTCTCCGCTCTGCTCCGCTTCAGTGAAAACGCAGCTTAAGGCCCAACGCAGACGACAGACTATCCATGACGCACTTTTTAGTCTGTGATAGTCTGTGAAAATAGAACCTATGGAATCATACACAGCACACGATGCGCGCCGGACTTTTTGCGCGTCGTGTGCGTTACTGCATGTGATTCCATGGTTTCTATTTTCACAGACTAAAAAGTGCGGCACAGTTTAGTCTGTCGTCTAAACCATATCGCTAACGACATTGAGTAGATATTTTTTTGAATTCCATTGCTGAATTTGAAGTTGTTAGTCTTCTGTAGGTGAGAACTAGTAATACTTATTTTGTGTTGAAGCGCGCAGCACATTGATAGCTTGTTTATTTATCTTACTTTTTAAAATTCTGGGGTCCAGTGGCGCCCCCATTTGAAATAAATCATTTGAAAGGAAACGGTGATATCATTTAAAAATTTGTCTTAACCAAACCATAGATAAACCTTCAAACTATTTTATGAACTTACTGTTTACAGTTTAAAGTAAGAACGTGAAGCTTTTCTACGCACATTTGCGAAAAACGGCCACTTTTGGCTAATGCACGCAGAAAAGTTTCATTTCATCACTTTAAACTATAAACAGTAGTTTTTAAAATACTTTGAAGGGCAAATAGAGATGATGAGTTTTTTTTTCATTAAAAAAGATATTTGTAGTAGAATAAGAGGGGGCCGTATGCAACCCTACCTCGAGTATCGAGTAGCAATATATAATACTAAATGTAGACAAATAAGATAGGTTAGGTTACGATAAGGCTGTCATATTTTAAAAAAAACCAAAGCCGTATAAAAAATAAAGATTAAAAAAAAATATATATAATACTAGTTGTGCCCGTGGGCTTCGCTCCCCATGTGAATTTCCTGGGTGTCAAACTATATCCGTGTCAAATTTAATCTCAATAGGTTCAATGGTTGAAGCGTGAGGTGGTAACAAACAAACAAATACATAAACTCACTTTCGCATTTATAATATTAGTAGGAAGTAGGATAGGATTTCGATAAACTGGTTCGATAAAACATATTTTTTTCATGCATTATTTCCTAATATCTATAAGCATCGCCCGCGGCTCTGACTCCGTTATAAGGGGGCCCGTCGTAACCGAGTTAGAGCCTCTAGGGAGCATTTTGAATGTTTCAGCTGCAGTAAACTTAAGATAGCAATTTAAGCCCGACCTCCTTGAAGCAACTTAAAAGGCCTCGCCTCTTACATTTCCCACGGGAATACTACATGTATACAATATCATATGTATAGGCGAAGTATCATGAAAAATGTGTGCTTAGTGGTTTCGTTGCGATGATGAGTTTTGTATATAAAGAAAGATTTATTTATTTATTTTTATTTACCAACTTATCCTTACGGAAAATGTATACAGAGAATTCATAAAATAAAAGTTGTACAAAGGCACTACTTATCTCAAAAGAGATCTCTTCCAGTAGGCCTGTGAGAGATGTTTATGTAAGAGAGGCATACATGCGTGTTCATACATAGGATAATAATAAATAAATAAATATATAGGGACAAATTACACTGACTGAGCTAGCCCCAAAGTAAGTTCGAGACTTGTGTTATGGGATACTAACTCAACGATACTATATTTTATGACAAATACATATATAGATAAACATCCAAAACCCAGGACAATTTGAAAAAGGCCATTTTTCAACTTGCCCTGACCGGGAATCAAACCCGGTACCTCTAGGTGGCGGACTAGCATGGTGACCACTACGCCACGGAGGTCTATTGATAGAAGATATTTGTAGATCTTTGTATATATTTGTAGATTTTTAGTTAGAAGATCGAGGTAATCTGGAAGGCGCTGGATACAAACCGCTCTAGATTGGTCATTTTGGAAATCCTTGGAAGAGGCCTATGTCTAGCAGTGGACGTTACGCGGCTGAAATGATGATGATGGTGATCAAGGGAATGGCGAAATGTGAACCATGTTAATAGGCGATGCGGCTAGCAACCCATTACTATATTTATTGCTTTTCTGTCTTCCCGCCCACCATCATGTTAAAATGTCTTATGCCCAACATTGGGTTTTTGAAAGCTGATGACGATGATGAGTACATACATATATATACATAAGTTATATAAAAAAACTTATATTAACAGACGCAAGCAAGTTATAAACTCCAATTACGAGTATAAGCTTCTAACTTTACTACATGCCACTTTTCTTTCTAATCCGTTACGCTGTTTCGGCTCAAAAGTGAAATAAAAATACAAACAAACTTTCATGTGATATGAGTAAGTAGGATTTTCCATAAGGTTCAGAAACATCATCATCATCATCATGCGAGCGTATTTTCCCGGTTGCATCCTCAGCAGTAATGCTTCAGAGCCCGGGACTACCTATATACCTATATAACTAGACAACCTCCGTGGCGTAGTGGTCACCATGCTGGTCCGCCACCCAGAGGTCCCGGGTTCGATCCCCGGTCAGGGCAAGTTGGAAAATGGCCTTTTTCAAATTGTCCTGGGTCTTGGATGTTTATCTATATTATGTATTTGTTATAAAATATAGTATCGTTGAGTTAGTATCCCATAACACAAGTCTCGAACTTACTTTGGGGCTAGCTCAATCAGTGTAATTTGTCCGTACCTCCGCAACCAAAAGAGTAAACCAGAACCAATCCTTGGGTAGTTTGATGATCAAACGCTAGATGGCGTTTGGGACCCACTTACAGCTTATACGTACTTTCCGAAACTTAGAATCATGTTTCTTTTTTGGATAATCAGGTGATTCAACCCTGCAATATCCTAACTGGAAACAACTTTTCACAAAGTATGCTTATCAGTGGCATTCGAACCCATGACCTCCGGATCACAAGGCGAACGCCTCGACGACTGGACCACGGAGGCAGTCAAGGGTCAGAATCAATTGAAATAAAGTAAAAAGTTAATAATATTAGTAATAATAGTAACAATATAGTCGATCATAAGTGCTACTTTTGAAACGGGGAGTCACCTAAACGAATGGTTTTTCCATACAAAAATCGTTCGTTAAGTGACTCCGGGTTTGAAAAATAGCATCTCATAAGTTGGTCGGGTACCTTAGGACAATAAATACTCATTGGATCCAAATTCTCCTTAAAATGTATCTATTGGAAATAAAAATTCTCATCAGATACAGTTTCAAAGAAAACATATCTACTGAGAAAATAATATCTCACTAGATCCATGATGGATCTGGTTACCGGATCTAGCGAGAAAAATACTTCTCAGTAGATCCACACTGTCAAACCTTGGATCTACTGAGAAAATAATATCTCACTAGATCCATGATGGATCTGGACATTGGATCTACTGAGATTGAAGGTTCAAACTGAAGTAATCAAGTTTGAATCACATTAATTGGTCTGGGCGTTCCGATACAAATCAGGCTAGATTATTGGAAATCAATATCAAGTTCAATTAGTGATAAGCAACTAGCTCTGAATCATAGGATTAGGTTGCCGTGAGCTTTCCGGCAGAGTAGAATAGATCCACTCCAAGTCCTCCCGTGGATGTCGTAGAAGACGACTTAGAAAATACAAGCTAAACAAAGCTTATAAACGTCAATGAGACCTCTCCAACCCGTCTGGCCAGCGAGGAGAGTTTAATCCACAGTCCTCTGGTTGCTCTGGCCAAGTATGGCTCTGGTAGTACAGAGAGGGTCGTGCTCCTGCAGTGGAGACTAAAAGACCTGATGATGTTGATCATAATCATAGGATTAAGGCGTAGATAGAAGTGGCGCCCTGATTTGAAATAAATTGTTTAATCATTAATGTAATGATAATTTACATTTTGCTAATTGTAAGGCATTAGATAGGTCTTTAAATTATTTTATGAATACCATTGAAAGGTTCATTGGTATTCCGGCTAGGGTAAAAATGCGTTTCTGCTAAAAGTTTAAAATTTTACAAATATACCACACCTGAATTTTCCGGGGACCAGGGCCCCATTTAAGAGTTTCCTTACCCTAGACCAAAATTCAACTTTCCATAAATAGTCGCAATTTTCCATAAATAAACCTAGATAATTGCAACATCTTTGAAATTACAAAATTTTGCCCAAATCGGACATGTGGTTTCAAAATTAAACGTAGACTACGTTTGTATCAAGAAGTCTAGGGTAAGGGAACTCTTAAAATAAATAATTTAAAAGGAAACAATATTATCACCAAGGTTTTCCTTAGATTTCATTACCTTATATCAGTCTTTTCCTTTTGATCAATATGCCAAAGCGATCGTCAAAATATCTTATTACAATCTCATTATGAGATACAACTTTTTCGAAAGAAATATGCAAACATATCGAGTCACGAAGTTTGCTCGCAAACATCGTGAATGTTTGGAAACTCAGAAGTAGCGCATCCAGAGCTGAGGTGCTAAAGGGCACTGGGGGGTTACTGCAAAAGTGATACGAAAGACGGACGTTACTGCGTATCCGCGTTTCAGTGTAAAGCAACATTGAGCACTAACGTATGATGATAAAGTCTAATTTGGATTGACATAGAAATAGGACGTCACTATAGTACGACTAACACTATAGGACGTTACTGCGTATCCACGTTCAGCGTAAAGCAACATTGAGCACTAACGTATGATGATAAAGTCTTATTTAGTTTGACCTAGAAATAGGACGTCACTATAGTACGACTAACACTATAGGACGTTACTGCGTATCCGCGTTTCAGTGTAAAGCAACATTGAGCACTAACGTATGATGATAAAGTCTTATTTAGTTTGACATAGAAATAGGACGTCACTATAGTACGACTAACACTATAGGACGTTACTGCGTATCCACGTTTCAGTGTAAAGCAACATTGAGCACTAACGTATGATGATAAAGTCTTATTTAGTTTGACATAGAAATAGGACGTCACTATAGTACGAATAACACTATAGGACGTTACTGCGTATCCACGTTCAGCGTAAAGCAACATTGAGCACTAACGTATGATGATAAAGTCTTATTTAGTTTGACATAGAAATAGGACGTCACTATAGTACGACTAACGTATTATTTTATCGAGCCCGGGTGCGTAACTTACGTAGTTTAGAAAGTCATTTGTTCTATCGACTGAACGATTGTGCGTATGATATTTACTGCAAAATGGTCATATTTTAAAAGAAAACACAGAATGTTTATTTTATACATTTAGATTTTTGAAATTCGCACTTTCTTTTCTTTTATGAGATCTCTTTTTAGTTTGTGGCAAAATTTTTGATGTGTTTTGTTGTGATATAAAAATATTCAAAATTACTGAGCCAAATACAGCTCTGATAGACGGATATTTTTCACATCACATCCATCAAAAATATTTTTGATGGATGTGATTTTGGAAAATTCATGAGATAAAATGAATATTTCTGAATATAATGTTCACGTGAGCTGAACAAAACTTATAAACATCAATGAGACTTCTCCAACCCGTCTGGCCAGCGTGGAGAGTGTAGGCCAAGTCCTTTGACTGCTCAGGCCAAGTATGACTCTGGTAGTACAGAGAGGGTTGTGCTCTTGCAGCGGAGACTAAAAAGACCTGATGATGATGACGTTCACGTGACACTTTGCCTGAAGTTGTAAAAGTTTAAGCTGTCAGAAGTTGTGAAGTCTGACAAGTTTTGATATAGACGATAGTCAAATCACGAGTTAACTGAGACAAATTCGGATTTTAATCTTAACTTTTGATCCAATGACTTGGATACGCCACGGAAACTCGAAAGTCGCAAGATGAGTTTCCACTTTTCCTGTTTGATCAAATACCGTTACGAATATTCTGACATCGGGGAATCCAATGTCATACGCCTAATATATTATATAAAAGATCCTGCGACTTCGTTCGCGTAGACTGTATGACTCCTGCGTATCTGCTTTAGTCCAGTGATAATATTGCGAGTATAAATTGAGATGTAAGCTATCGTATCTTTCAAGTTGAATCAAATTTAAATTTGATTTGCACACCGGGTGGGCAAATCAAATTAAAAATTGGTTCAGTAGTTTAGGTGGCCATCGCGGACAAACAACGTGACACGTAATTTTCATACATTAAGATTTATATGTATAAAGATATATATATGATTTTAATTTGCCTGACAAATAAACTTGTACAATTTGTCTTTAGTTTTATTTAGGCTCTTGTTATCGTAGTCGGCCGAAGCGGCTCTTTTATTAGGTACTAGCTGTGCCCGTGGGCTTCGCTTCTATGTCCTTCCCTGGGTATAGAATTCATTCGGCCACTGGTGATTCGGCCAAGTGATTTTCGACAAGGCGTACGGGACTCTATCAAACTATATACATATCAAATTTCATCTAAATAGGTTCATTGGTAGAAGCGTGAAGTGGTTACAAACAAACAAACAAACAAATATACAAACTCACTTTCGCATTTATAATATTAGTAGGAAGTAGGATAAGATAGCCTAAAATCTTTGAACGGTCTCCGTTCTACCCTGCAGCCCATTCTCTGTTACTTATACCTCTCTTAGGCTGCGTTTCCACTGAAGCGGAGCAAAGCGGAAAGGAGACAAATTGACCAATCACAATGCTCGAAATCTTAGTCGCCTCTTACGACAACCGGAAAGAGTTGAAGTGGTGATGATGAATCGTATTCTGCTCTGCCGGCACTACAAGGCCTAAACCGAAAAAGCCTTGTAAGATAAATGAGTTGGCGTGTTTTACCTTCAAAGAAGACTCAAAAATATCGGTCAACGTAAATAATGTTTACGCTATAGGATCAACGCCCTGTACTCAATGATGTTGTGTTTCTCAAGATGTCGCATTACGTATAAAATAAAGGTGCTTAAAAGCATTCAAGATTCAGTATTTAAGTAGTCAAACAAGATAAGGAAATAAGTAATGCTGAAAAAAAATCACGTTACGAAGATTTCACGAAGCGAACCGTGTTTTAGATAAAAAGGCCATAATTTTAATAAAAATATTTTCTTTAAGGTGTCAATTATCAAACTGAAAATATTTAAGTAAGGTACAAAAATCAACCTTTTTATTGCATTTATGACGTTTTTACTGATAGAGTAAATAATTGGAAGACTTTTTGCAAAATGTGGTGCTATAGACGGAAAATGGGAATCTGAAATGGTGAAAAGTCGATAGCCTATTGTCTATTTTCATGAATCTTCATGTTTATGCACATTTTTATAATCTTTTTCTTTACTTCCAGTACGGATAGAAAATTACAAGAATATAGAGTGCTTGGTCACAATAAAAGCACTCCGCGAGACATTGATCGAACGCTGATGCTACATCTACAGATTTCTTCATCTACAACTACACTACACAACTTGGCACCCGACCAACACATTCACACCTAAAAATAAACCCATTCGGAATTTTCAAACTAATTAATATGGCAATAAAAGTCATTATATCGCGTAGTTTTAGACGTATTACGAGTTACAAACTGATTTACT
This sequence comes from Acrobasis consociella, assembly GCA_963555685.1. Taxonomy (NCBI): domain Eukaryota; kingdom Metazoa; phylum Arthropoda; class Insecta; order Lepidoptera; family Pyralidae; genus Acrobasis; species Acrobasis consociella. Next base: position 4,347,774 of record OY743107.1, read on the forward strand.
ACGTACGTCTTATTTTAGAGTTAATTCATCATGTTGTTATTATTTATACGATGTTGTTTCTGCGAATTTGTAAATATACTGGACTGGGTTTCTTTCGGCGTAATCTTCCCAGCAGTGGTCGTTCCGAAACGCTAGTAGTTTTTAGCTTCTGCACTAAAAAAATATTTAAAAAAATGACCTTCAATAAGAGATAAATTTATCCTACATTGAATAAAAAATTTTGACTTTGACTTTGACTTTGACTTTAAATGGGTTAGAGATTTTAGCGTTTTCTCTGAAGAAGAATCCTTCAGATTGGGTGTGATATGTTACGAAGTGAGGGTAACTAATGAAACAGGATTTATACAACGAGGAAAAGACATACCAGTAATTAATTAAACAACGGGCTATTCTAGATCATATAGCATAGTAAAATTAAAATAAAAGTCAACAAACCAAAAACCAAAGTTGCGGCTGAACACTTAAGTATGGAAATGCCAAATTTTATTTTGCCGTTCCGTTACCGCCAATACCAGACACAATAGAAAGACAATGAACGTGGACATTTATTAAGGCCATATCCAAATTTTCCGGGGTCCAGTGGCGCCGCCATTTAAAATAAATCATTTAAAAGGAAACGGAGATATCATTCAAAATTGTGTCTTGGTCAAGCCCTAGATAACCCTTAAAACTATTTTATGAACTACTGTTTATAATTTAAAGTGCGAACGTGAAGCTTTTCTACGCACATTAGCTAAAAGTGGCCGTTTTTCGCAAATGTGCGTAGAAAAGCTTCACGTTCTCACTTTAAACTACAAAAAGTAGTTTAAAAAATACTTTGAATGGGTATCTAGAACTTGACCAAGACACAATTTTAAATGATATCTCCGTTTCCTTTTAAATGATTTATTTTAAATGGCGGCGCCACTGGACCCTGGAAAATTTGGGTATGGCCTTAATGTCGTGCGGGTCTTGACCGGTTATTTTAGTGTTATTTTAATTCCATTATACTATAGTGACCTAGTATAGCCCGTGGTTCGATTTAATATAGTATCGTTGAGTTAGTATCCCATAACACAAGTCTCGAACTTACTTTGGGGCTAGCTCAATCAGTGTAATTTGTCCCTATATATTTATTTATATTTATTTATTTATTTATTTAATATGGGTACGTCCCTTCCACATTGTATACACATTATTAATAGGCAGATACACGTCAGTGACATTTATATTATCTCGAAAAAACAGGATACTTAATTCATAAAGTGGGAGTCAATATTTTTTCTCGACCCCAACGTGTGGGGTATCATTAAATAGGGCTTTCTAAAATATTGTGAGCTTGTATGCATCATTTTTCGCTTTGGGGATCTGTTTCTGAAATATCTGGTTTTATAGTGCTAATTTTAGATAGAGTCTAGTGCCGTCTATCTACTAAACTGTTGCATATGAAAAATATCACGGTAGTACTTTTACTCGAACCTGTTCGTTTTACCGGGTATCTATTTATTTGCTCGACCCTTTAAAGTTTATCGGATAAAAAGTTGTTCAGGTTCAGGCAAATAAGTTGCGTCTTAGGGTAACAAAAAAGTTACAAGACTTTTTGAAAAAACATCGAAATGGCTGAAATATAATATTTTTAAAGTTTTTAACCCCAATATAACATCTATTATATTGCTAACTGCTTTATTATACGTATAGATATAGATTATATTGCTTATAAATAACAAGCAAATAAGCAAAGTTTCAACTCGAGTTAAATCTGTTCAAGTCGCTATATATAGTATATATAATAGCTGACGTCATCGCTCACTATCCTAGTAATGGAGTACTTGGCTTCCATTAGGAGGCACTCAGTGGTAAAGCACTCAATCCAATGAAAGTATCGCTTCAATATTTTGCAGTAAGTCAAAATAGATTAAGGTTGGGAAGGACAGTAAACTAAGCTAATAAGCGATCAAATAATAAAATCCTATCCAACTAATCCTACTTCCTACTATATCCTACTATCCTACTATGTATATATAATTTGTATATTTGTTTGTTTGTTTGTTACCTCTTCACGCTTTAACTACTGAACCGATTTGGATGATATGGATATAGGTTGACACTCGGGGAAGGACATAGGGTACTCTTTATCCCGAAATTCCCACGGGGAGCGAAGCCCGCGGGTACAGCTAGTAAGTTCATCCTACTTAATATTATAAATGCGAAAGTGAGTTTGTATATTTGTTTGTATGTTTGTTTGTTTGTTACCACTTCACGCTTTCAACCACTGAACTTATTTAGATGAAATTTGATATTGGTAATAGTATGATATCCAAGGAAGGATATAGGATAGTTTTTATCCTGAAATACCCACGGGGAGCGAAGCCCACGGACATAGCTAGTATTAAATAAATATGTTTGTTTTTTTTTTAAATATTTTTTGTGCAAGCTTTTGTTGTGATGCCAAAGTACAAACAAATGAAATAAGCCCAAACTCGGTGGAGTTGCCTCGTTTTATTACTGAGTTCCATCGACCACCTTCCGTCTCCTAAGTTGTCCTTACTCATCGTCTGCCATGAAATGCTCGTCAAGACAAATCAAACGAGTCCTACTCAATGAGGTTATCTTGTTTTATAACTAAGTTCCATCGAATGTATCCCAGTTCCATCATCAGAAAAGCTCATTGACTTCATAATATTGTATTGTCATCCGATTTATACAGGTATAAAAATTTCAGCTAAATTGGTTGAGGATAACTGGTTGAAAATTGCGCTGCGAGATTTGACCTAAATAAACATGCATACATACATACATACAAGATAAATTGCAAGTTAAATAAAAGTTTTTAAAAACTAGGCCTCACTTCTCTCTATTTCAAATCAATACTTACAATTTTGATTACTAACTCAGTAATAAAACGACGCTATACCATTGAGTTCGAGCTTATTTTATTTGTGTCAATAAGTACTTTGTCCTCACAATAAAAGCTGACAACAACAACAATTTTTTTTTCCCCAAAAAAGCTTGATTCCAAAGCGGTAGCGGTGGTAGAGATGATTTAGTAACCAATTCGTCAAGTCCAAAAAAAAGTTTTATTTGGTCAAGCGTTTTTTAACCGCTGGTGTTGGTTCCGATTTGTCAAGCAACGCGAAAGTAATAATAGTCAAGTCTCGATTTTGTTTCGGTTTGCCAAGCCTTATTTTTGATTATTATTACTTATAATTTAAAATAAAAAAACGCGTTTGACGAATCAGAACTTTTTATTGGCTTGACAAGTTGAAACAAAAATAAGGCTTGGAAAACCGAAACAAAATCGAAACTGGACTAATTATTGACAAAACGGAACCAAAACCAGCGGTTAAAAAACGCTTGACCAAATAAAACTTTTTTTTGGACTCGACGATGAAAAATTGATTATTGGTTACTAAATCGTCGAGATAAATATAAAATCGACCCCGCGGACTGTGATAGTTGCAACTCTAGTTCGTGGCGAATTACTAGTTTGCATATTGGATGCTATAATATTATAGCATTCAATGTAGTGCTAGGTTTCTCATAGAGCCGGCGCTCGCTAATTAAACATTTTTCTGAAGCGCCATGTTTACATACCGAGCGCGTTGTTAATACGAGTACAAGAGATATACAAATATGTATCTTTACATTTATGACATGTGCCGCTTTTAACATAAGCTTATTATAATGACGAAGTACCTTTTAGGACGGATTTGCCAGGGACTGGGCGAAAAAAGTGTAAGATTTTTCTGTCATGAACTTTTTTAGGTTATGGAATTTTTTGGGGGTTTTTTTTGGGGGCTCTAATTTTTGTAATTTCGTTCCGATCGAGTTTTCACGACACTCAGTATTTTTAAAATTTTATCGAACATGTTCAGAGTGGTATAAACCTCTCGAAATAAAAGTGAATATTCCGTCATCGAAAATACAATACAATACAATACAAATTAACTTTATTGTACCATGATAAACATAAAAAAATTACAACAACAACAAGAAACAATATAGGCACAAAGGCGGACTTATAAATGCAATTTCTTCCAGCCAACGTTTGGGTGGAGGAAAAAATAATTTGAAACTAGGTGGGCGCAGTAATTATACCTATAGTTAATTAGCTATTATTATTATTTATAAAAAGATCTTAAATTTGAATGCTACCGGGCGATGGGCGAGTGGCGGCCGGCAAGCGGGGAGGGCAACAGCTGCAATAGGTTAGCCGTTGCATTAGCCATGTAAAAAGAGCAGCAAAACATACGCAGAAACACACTCTTTCTTTCACGTCGGCTCAGTAAAAGCAGAAAAGTAATTTAATTACAAGGCTGTTCGTGCCGCGCTTATTTTAGCAATAAAAATGATTTACAAATGTCCCCGCGTGGTCATAAAGTGAAACAGCCCATTTAGACTAAAAAAGGGCAACGACTTATTGGCTTATTATACAAGATTTTGTTCCAGAGCGTTAATGACGTCATCATTTCAGCCGCATAACATCCACTGCTGGACATAGGCCCCTCCCAAAGGTTTTCAAAATGACGAGGAATCTTTTAATCTAACAATCTTTAGTATAGTGTAGGGATTTGATCTTGTCCATGCCGCATGGACAAAATGAGATTTTTTTAATTTAGCATAATTTAGTATAATTTTATTTTATAGCTTAGTTTAGTTTACATACATACATATTTTCACGCCTGTTTCCCATGGGGGTAGGCAGAGACTATGGAATAGTTTAGTTTAGTTTAGTTTTATTTGTTGTTATGTCTTTCTTTTTGACGTGATAACGACTTCAAAATCGTTTAAGTCGGGTGACATGTTCAGAAACATGTCACACCAAAACCTCACGAGCGCGATCGCAGGTATAACGAGAGAGAGACGGACCGATCTCCCGTCTCATCTCGAGCGCTGCCAGTCATTCCGTTATCACGTAAACATCTCGATCGTAAACCTACTTTACAAACAACCAATTTTTTTTTTAATAAACCTGTGTAGGGATTTAACTTTTAATTACAAAAGTCTCTTTCTTCCTTTGCAAACTTTGGACTCCCGTTTTACCCTCCTAGGGGTGAGGTCTAAAAATCCTTTCTTAGTGCACCGCTAGACTTCATTAGGAACATTTGTGCCAAATTTAGAGTCTCTAGACCTTGCGGTTCAGCTGTGCATTGATCGATCAGTCACTACCTATCTATGTCAACCACTAGGTTTCTTCTTTGATATATATAATTAACGTCTTAATACATTCCATGAGAAGCAAATGGTGGAATAAGAATTATTTTTCTCGACTTTCCATGCTAAACTTAATCGCTAATCGCGTTTGTATGCTTTTATCTCAACCTCCTGAGTAGGCTGTTTTACAGTGTACGTTTTTAATTAATATTTTATAGGTAGATACCTATATAAAAACAAAAAAATCACTGAAAAGAAATATTTTGTTGAAAACTACTAGAAAATTGATTAATTAATGAAGTAGTAATTAGCATTTCAAATATAAGAGTGGGAGCGTGGCGGGGACATCTCATCTCTTTCGTACGCGCGAGACCCAATACAGTGACGTCAAGAGCGCTGTACGTTCATCCTTTTTCTGTTATTTGACATTTTCCGTTTCCATCAGCTTTTATAAGCTTATATCTTGAATATTTTGGACAGATTAAAAAAAACCTCTTGGTTTACGGTTTCGGATTATGTTACTTATTGATAGTATTGTATTGTATAATAAAAAAAGACGTGTGGCACTCGGGGACTGCCGCGGTAAAGCTATTGCAAACAAGGAAGGACGGCAACGTTGCAAACGGACGACGGGGACGAAGGTGCAACCTACATGGTAGGCGGAGTGGGAAGCGTGAGGTTTTTTCGTTACGGAATTTCTGGATTCGGTCCCCGCGCTCAAGGCCCGCGATAGAAGCTATGCAATAGCTTAATAATTGATCAAAATACTGTATTGTGTGGCAGTTCAGTTCATATACGGATTATCTAACATCGCGATATCTGAAATCCGTCCAAACAAGGCCGAGCTTTGTTTACTAACAATGAAAACGTCTCCGTCCGATGGCTTTGAGCCAATTTCTGTACAAGACAAAAGCTCCTTCGTACGAATGACATAATATCTACATACCTACTTATAAGATTTTATTTTTTTAATTAAATATAAAACGTGGAAGGGACAAACCCGCAATAAATCGAATCACTGGCTAACCACTGGCTATACGAGATCACTATGGTATAATAAAATTAAAATAACAGTAAAAAATTAAATTAAATCGGCATTTACATACTAAAGTGTGTAGCCGCCATGGTAATTTGTATGGGAATGTCAATATTTTTTTGTTTTTGACTGTTCTTTTAATATCATTATACTATAATGATCTAGTATCACCCATTGTTCGATTTATAACGTGTATGTCCCTTTATGTCCCTGTGACGTTGGATTTGTTAGCTTTTTTTAATTAAAATAGATTTATTTGCCTAAATTAAAGTTATTACAAGTATACAATAAAATTTGTTTACCTTAAATACAGCTAATTAAATTTAAAAATAGATACTTTTACCTTTGGACACACTGCTATGTTCTGGAAGTTTTTAGTAGTTGTGCCCGTTATTAGCGCTCTCGCAAGTAAAGTGACACCGGGCATGGTCCGCATTTGGATGGGTGACCACAGGTGGCATAAAAAATTCTCGAAGTCCTTCGTGCTTCGAAAGGCACGCATAAACCGTTGGTTCCAGCTGTCCTCATTGCATGGCAATCATTACATTATGTCAAATGCCTTAAGGCAGCTTGAAACATCTGACACCATTGGCCACTTACACACACGAAAAACAAAAACAACAACGACAATTGTGTCGTTGTAGTTAGAGGGGTTTTTATGTCACAAGCTCTGGTTTGGAGTTCGACAGCTCAGCGGTACGACCGAAAAGAAAGATAAACTGGATGAGTCAATTAGTAAAATCAAGATGATAAACAAATTGTTAGTTAATAGATTCAGGTGTTACTTTGCGGAAGTCAAAGTTACATACTATGTGATTTGAATTACTTTGTGTGATTCCGCTACTAGTTACATACTATGTGATTTGAATCCCACAAAGTAATTCAAATCACATAGTATGAAACAAATGGTTGCCAAAATAAATGCGGAAAAAGTCAATATTAAGTTCAATAAATGTATTCTGTTGAATATTTCCCGGTGCCATCATCAGAACAGCTCATTGATTCTTTAATATTGTGTTGTCATCTGACCACAAGTATACACAATTTCAGCTCAATCGGACCCTTTCACCGCGAGACTTTATATTAGTTGTCGTGCCCCCAGCGCGAGACATGGTAAATCTAACATACCTATCTACAACCAAAAACGGATATGGTTACGTAAGTTATGTGCCATACGAGCATTTTTTTTTGTCGCAAATATGCGACCTTCGCGGAATGGGCCCGACAATGTTTGTCACATATATGCGACGCTGGCGGTTAAAGGGTTAAGGATAACTGGTTGAAAACTAAGTTTCCAGATTTGACCTAAACAAATATACAAGATACATTGCAAGTTAAAGCTTGTAAAATAAATGCATTAATTAATGAAATTAATATAAGTATTACTTTATGTCGTTCTGTCTGTAGTTCTCACATTCTGTCGTACCACCCAAAATATTTCTCTACTCGGTTCGATGGTTGACTGGAAGAGAACACCATGGCGTTAAGTCCCAAATTTGTACACTTCTTCTTGTGCAATGAAGATTAAATAAATAAATTACCTATGTATACCTTAAAGCTGCGTTTCCACGACAGCTTCGTTACATCCTCGCACCGCTACCTCGCACATCTCCCTTGGAAACGCAGTGTAAAGCTTAAAGGTGGAATGACACATAAATGAACAAAACCCTCTAAATACCAAGCGCTATAAAGGGATGTCTTGCTGCCAAAGAGAATTCCAGCAAATGCTTTCGCAGGGCTGTAATGCGATTGTTCTCTAGAAGGCTGAGACTGAAACAAAGCGTTATTGCGTTCTTCAAAGGCGCAAAGCCGGTAGATGTATAATTAAAGCCTATTTACACGGCCTCGACGAAAGTTCTGCGACCAAATTGCAGATGTTCTGAAAAAAGGTGTTTGTTTGTTTGTTTGTTAAATCTTTATTGTACATAAACAAAAGACACAAAAATACAAGTAAGAAGTAGAAAACAGTACAAAGGTGGACTTATCCCAGATAGGGATCTCTTCCAGTCAACCTTGAATTAAGAGGACAATTTACAACACAGGATAGAGAGTGAGAAAGGTGATGTCAATAAAATAATTATTAAATAAATATATAGAGACAAATTACACAGATTGAGCTGTAAAAGTAAGGTCGAGACTTGTGTTATGGTATACTATCTCAACGATACTATATTTTATAATAAATTCATATACAATGTCCTTTTTTATTAAGTACAAATATTTTAAGGGGTGAATCAGACCATCATTTTGAACAACTTTTCCCAATAAATGTATATCAAAATAGGAAAAAAAAAATTTAGGTTTTCATAGAAATCGAAGTAGTCACGTGATATCATTACTATGGAAAATGAAAATTATTTTTTCGTATTTCGATAAAAATTTACTGGGAAAAGTTGTTCAAAATTATGGACTGAATCACCCCTTAAAATATTTGTACTTAATAAAAAAGGACATTTTATAGATAAACATCCAAGACTCAGGACAATTTGAAAAGGGCTATTTTCCAACCTGCCCTGACCGGAAATCGAACCCGGAACCACTGGGTGGCGGACTATCATGGTGACCACTACTCCACGTAGGTCGTCAAACCAATTGTAAGGAGTACCATAACCAGAGAGCATGCATGAAAAGTGTAAAAGCTGTTTGCAAGGATCGTATCAAGTAGGGATCCATACACATTGATTTTTCATTGGTTTTGAAGCCGAAGGCCACTTCATAGGCATCTTTAGTAAGACCTAATAAGCTAGTCAAAATAAAAATTCAGAAACAAAAAATGTTGTCTAAAACTCGAAAGTAAAATTGTGAGATCAATTAGTAGTACCGCCGCCATACACCACCCGCTGGCCGGCCGGGGTCATCGACATTACGCAGCGTATAACTACGTGGTCTCGATCGAAAATCATTCACGCAACTTTTTTATCTTATGACATACAGAAATTTGGATTACGTATATGGATAGAAGAATTTATTTACTATACGACATTTTTTTACCAAAACCAATGAAAAGTCAGCGTGTATAGTCTCTGCATACCCTCATGGGGAACAGGCGTGAAAATATGTGGGTGTGTATTTACACGGTGCAAGTTTTCTGTTGCATAGAATTTTAGATATAATAATATTAAGATGGGTCTTGGATGTTTATCTATATTATGTATTTGTTATAAAATATAGTATCGTTAAGTTAGTATCCCATAACACAAGTCTTGAACTTACTTTGGGGCTAGCTCAATCAGTGCAATTTGTCCATATATCTTATACCTTTAAACGAGCAATTCTTGTATATTTATTTATATATTTCTGTGATCTCGAAAACAGCTCTAAAGATTTCGCTGAAAATTGGTATATGGGGGTTTTCAGGGGTAAACAATCGATCTAGATTGGTCTTATGTTTGGGAAAACGCGTATTTTCGATGTTTGAGATGTAACCGAGCAAAGCTCGGTCGCCCAGGTACTATTTATATATTTAAGAAAGATTGAATAATAGATGGAGCTATTGGAATATGTATGTTTATCAAACGTTTGGTATTTCTTTATGTATATGAAGATAAACTATCTCAAAAATCTTCACTTCCTATCCAATAGCGAAGGTCAAAATATTATGACAAGCTTTGATTAACGGCAGGCGACCAATTTCCGTGGTTTTATGGCTCTGTCACTCGATCCCCTTAAGTATCTCATATTACAACCATATTGCGGATAAGCCTTGAAAATCCGTGCAGAAAAATTAGATCCGTTTTAATTGGGTAGATGACTGGGTCAAACATAAATTATTCAGTAAAGTTCATAAAATAAAACGTCACAAAATAGTGTTACTTTTCATTGATCACATCCATTTTTAACAAGATTTTAGATTTATTGATGCAGAAAAACTGATATAAAGAGCGCTATTTGACGTCAAAAAAGCATGACGTCACTCTTTTGTATTTCATACATATTCCATAGAAAATCATTGTTTTGACGTTTAGAAAAAAGTGCCTGATTTGACTTGTTGTCATCTAGCGGATTACATAAATCAAATATTGTGAGGGTAATATTTGAGTTTAATATTTTGAACAACTTTTGTTTATAACTTGAAAACAAATTTTTATTTGCCAGTTAAAATAAAATAACTGGCCAAGTGCGAGTCGGATTGTGCGCGTGCGAAGCGTTCTGTACAATTATCTATAAAAAATCACGTTTGTTGTATTTGGTCCCGCACTAAAATATTCATCTTATGCTGTAATTATATACGTTCATCATTTGTGAAATTTTCAATGAAAAATCATGGTTCATGAGATGCAGCCTGGTGACAGACGGACAGACGGACAGGAAACCGCAAGGAAACTTGCTTTCTCATATAAACTGCATCGAAATCGGTTCATTCATTAGAGAGCTATATAAAAAATATGTCCTATACGAATAGTGAATCAGCGAGCAGTCACGAAATCCCGACAAAAGCATGAGATGTCGCCCATTCCCTTGATCGTCTTTTACGATCTGCGCAGGAAGAGTAACAGCAGTACATTCTTGGTTTTTACTTTTCTCCCAGACCGGCATGGAAGTAATCCTACTATCCTACTAATATTATAAATGCGAAAGTGAGTTTATTTGTTTGTTACCGCTTTATGCTTAAACTACTGAACCGATTTGGATGAAATTTGGTATGGATATAGTTTGAGACTCGAAGAAAGACATAGGGTACTCTTTATCCCGGAATTCCTACGGGAAGCGAAGCCCGCGGGTACAGTTAGTAACAAGATAAAACGCCCGCGCTTGATAATAGCCACGAGATAGAGTTTCTCCTGTTTCAGCCTGTTTCATATTTCCTTACACTATTACGTACAGAAGCCTCAAAATCACCATTTCTGTTTCTAAAACACTCTCGTATATCTGCTACGCGATCAAATGACGTCTGTTTTAGGATTTTAGGGATCCGTTTGTTGACCGAGCGAGCGAAGCGTCTCAGTTTCGAGTTTGGCCAAAAATGCTTTTGTCCTGCTGTCGGTCAGTTTGTCAGTTTGTCCGGCTGTTCTCGTCTACAGGTCGCATTTCTTAACCGATTCTCGTGAATGTAAATGAATGAGTGAAACTTATACACATTTTTATGTCGATTCAGTCCATTAAAAACTTGAAAAATCTTATTTCGGCCATTTTGAAAAAAAAAAACATAATATCATATCATTTTTTTTGTTAAACTTATTAAGACGCAACTTTTTTGTCTGAACACCTTTTTTGTTCGATAAACTTTGACGGGGAGAGGGGCATCGCTCGCACGCTCGGGGACTCGCAAGGCCTATTATAGCTCGCAGAGCCACTGTAATAACTAATAACCAGTAGTTCGTAGTAAAAAAATATGTGTGAAATTATGACCTCTTTTGATTAAAACTAACGTGAGACACATACGTTATTACCATGAATTCAAATGGGTTACTCACGTAAAGAGTCAGCTACTAGCCGACATGTTTCGACCTCATTCGGGGGTCTTCATCAGGGCGAATATGACTAGACGACCTCCGTGGCGTAGTGGTCACCATGCTAGTCCGCCACCCAGAGGTCCCGGGTTCGATCCCCGGTCAGGGCAAGTTGGAAAATGGCCTTTTTCAAATTGTCCTGGGTCTTGGATGTTTATCTATATATGTATTTGTTATAAAATATAGTATCGTTGAGTTAGTATCCCATAACACAAGTCTCGAACTTACTTTGGGGCTAGCTCAATCTGTGTAATTTGTCCCTATATATTTATTTATTTATTAATTTATTTAGAGGAAAAAATCTCCCACTTTACTTGTATGAGAGAGCTACCCTTCCATGTCACCTTTTAAAGATTTTTATTTCACTTTTTTTAGCATGATTAATGTACATATCCATGCCAAATTACAGCTTTCTACTACTTATTGTCTCTGAGTAGGTCCGCAGACAGGCAGACATACAGTCATAACTATAAGTATATAAATAAGTAAATATAAATATATATAGGGACAAATTACACTGATTGAGCTAGCCCCAAAGTAAGTTCGAAACTTGTGTTATGGGATACTAACTAAACGATACTATATTTTATAACAAATACTATATAGATAAACATCCAAGACCCAGGACAATTTGAAAAAGGCCATTTTCCAAGTTGCCCTGACCGTGATAAGTGTTCCTTATTTACTACGGAACCCTAAAAACCTGTACAAAAATGGCATTTTAACTTATTTATCCTCCATCAAATAAACTGTATCTTCGTCGTCCAATCTCAGGAAATCCAGTTTAAATATGATAGTGGCGCCCTCTACCCGACTCCGTGCCCCCTGCAGCTATTTCCAGCTTAGCTTCTTCAAAAACAATTTCAACTTTAAGCTGGTTGGCGCCTAGCTCTTTAAGTTACTCTATCCGATGCACTTTAGAGCTTAAAGTCTAGATCTCAGTTCAGTAGCACCCTGATATGAAATTATTTAATACTAGCCGAAGCCCGCGACTTCGTTTGCGTGGACTTTGTCTCCGGAAAATGCTTATTAGGCTGAACAACTTTAGTTAAGGCGTCATTTTTATATTCTTATAGTTTAGCTTTAGCATTATGGTTATTCATCAGGTGTTTCATTTTCCAAGATCAATTATACCCTATATGTTGCCCAGGCTTAAGGGGCTACCTGAATTTTCCGGGGTCCAGTGGCGCCCTCATTTAAATTTAATCATTTGCAAGGAAACGGTGATATCATTTAAAATTTCGTCTTGACCACACCCTCGCTTTTCTACGCACATTTGCGAAAAACGGCCACTTTTAGCTAATGTGCGTAGAAAAGATTCACGTTCGCACTTTAAATTATAAACAGTAGTTCACAAAATAGTTAAAAGGGTTATCTAGGGTTTGTTCAAGACAAAATTTTAAATGATATCACCGTTTCCTTTCAAATGATTTATTTCAAATGGCGGCGCCACTGGACCCCGGAAAATTTGGGTATGGCCTTAACAGCTATATAAAAAAAAGTTTCATTTGAATACATCCTGTATTTCCGGAGATTAGCGTGTACAAACAGACAAATAGACAGACATTTTTTCTGCATCGCCCCTACATTTTTTTCTGGAAATATATTCCATGTACAGACACATTTTTTTACTGTATTATTTTATGTATAGATAAGAAGATAAAGAAAGGTGTTTAATTTCTGCTTTGACATACCTATGTTCGTTAGTTTTTCACAACACTGGTGTCAGACATTTCAAGCTGCCGAAAGGCATCTGACATAGCTTTGACATATTTATGTAGGTATGTCAAATCATTTCTCAGAAACATTGGAACAGAAAAAAGTTAATGTTAATGGTAGGTTAAAGTTTAATGAATGGGCAACTAAAGGTATTTATATAAGTAGAAGAAAATTATTGATTTATATGCCCAAAAACAATTTAATTTCAACCCTAACTTTGTTGAGTATGTTAAAAAATATTCTTAATTATTTAAAAAAGTTTGCAAAAATGCTAAAGCTATCTACATTAGTAAAAAAATCAATAATGCACCAAATAAAATTAAAGAGACATGGAATGTTATTAATAAAGAAACCGGTAAAACTAGAGCGAGAGAAAATATTCGTGAAATCAAATGTGCCGGTAAAAATATTACCAATCCTAATGATATATCATTAGGAATGTATTCGATAATTTTTTCACTAATATTCCCTTGGAATTTACTGAAAATACCAATTCAAGTCCTCAACATGCTGAAGCCTTACTTAAAGATAATGTAGCTCAATGTAATCATAAGTTTCAATTTAAACATATTACCCCCAAAGATATAGTTGATGCATTTAAACAGTTAAATTTAAAAAAATCAGAAGACCACTGGGGTATGTCCGTTAGTGTAGTAAGCCACATTATAAATATCATTGCTGCAGACCTAGCTTTTATTTTTAATTAATGCATTGATGAAGGTATTTTTCCAAATTTAATGAAATGCAGTAAATTGATTCCTTTATTTAAAAAGGGGGTAAGAACAGATCCTGGCAATTATAGACCTATATCGATTCTGCCAGTTTTGAGCAAAGTGTTTGAAAAGATAATGCTTAATCAAATGCAACATCACTTTATCACCCATAACCTTTTTCATAGCCAGCAGTTTGGTTTTACTGGAGGGAAATCGACCACGGATGCGGGGGTAGCGCTCGTTACTCAAATTTACAACGCATGGGAAAACAAGAACGATGCAATCGGTTCTTTTTGCGATCTCTCAAAAGCGTTTGACTGCGTAGATCATCCAACACTTTTGCTCAAATTCCGTCAGTACGGTTTTGACGATAAATCAATAAACCTCATTCAATCATATTTAACGGATAGGCTTCAGACTGTTGACATAAATGGCATAAAGTCAAACGGATCTCTTGTTAAAATGGGAGTACCTCAAGGTTCTATCCTGGGACCGTTCCTCTTCTTAGTGTACGTCAATGATTTGCCTTACGCGGTTGAGAAACAAGCTGGCATTGTGTTGTTCGCCGATGACACGTCTCTTATTTTTGAAATAGACCGTCATAGCGAAGATGCTACTTCGGTGAATAACACCTTGACGGCCATTTCTAACTGGTTTTCAGCCAATAACCTTATGTTGAATGCAAACAAGACCCAATGCATTAGATTTAGTATTCCTAACGTGAGGCAAGCCAATGTTGATGTGCTACTGAACGGTCAAAAATTAGATCTCGTTGAAAATACTACTTTCTTGGGAATCACAATAGATTCAAGACTTCAATGGGGTGCCCATATCTCTAAACTCAAATTAGGAGAATAAGACAATTGACAGATGTGGCAACTGCTAGACTAGTTTACTTTAGTTACTTTCATAGTCTGATGTCTTATGGGATTCTTCTATGGGGGAGTGCAGCTGATATACAGACTATTTTTATTTTGCAAAAAAGGGCAATTCGTTTTATTTACGGTTTAGGATCAAGAGACTCCCTAAGAGATTTTTTTAAGAAAATTGATATACTTACTGTACCATCCCAGTACATATTTGAAAATATAATGTATGTAAGGAAAAATATTGCTTTGTTTAATAAAGTGGGTGATTTTACGGATAGAAACTTATGTAATATAAATGATTTATTTACTCCGTCATATAGGCTAAAAACAGTTAGTAAGTCGTTTATGGGAAACTGTATAAAGTTTTATAATAAATTGCCAGAATCGGTTCTTAGTATGCCAGATAGAAAATTTAAAGTTTATGTTAAGAAAGTACTCTGTGATAAAGCTTATTACGGGACCGATGATTACCTTAGAGACAAAAATGTCTGGCTTGAGCTTGGCGCGGGTCCCTCTTAAATGTTTGTATTTGTACATTCACGAATGTCATAACTTAAGAACATTCTGTACATGTTTTAGTACACAATTTACAAATTGACATTAATTTTAAACTTGACATCATGCATAATTAATAATTATGACATAACAATGTATTCTCAGTCCACATATCTAATTTTAATACCAGTATAATTGTAAGTTGACGTTATTGGAGAAAATGCTGCAGTACAGTTTGTTACCGTTTCTTCTGTACTTGCGCTTTGGAAGCGGCAGTAAACTTAGCTATAAGTAATTGATCTGACGTCAACATTTACCTTATAAGAAATCGAAAGGAAAAAAAGTGACAATTATCAAGTGATACAAATATCCAAAGATAAAAAATAAAAAAAAAAATTAAATATCACTTTCTTGTTGATTTATAATTTTTCAAAACTAAAAACCGACTTAACCTCCAAATCACACAAAAATATTTCGAAAAAATTGCATTTTTTGTACAAGCCTTTATTGTGTGACCAAAGTACTTATCAAGACAAATGAAATAAGCCCAAACTCGATTGTGTTAAGTCGTTTTATAACTGAGTTCTATCGACCACCATCCGTCTGCGTGATCAGACCCTAAGCATCGTACTCCCATAAAGTACTCGTCACGACAACACAAACGAGACCTACTCGATGGGGTTATGTTGTTTTATAACTGAGTTCCGTCGAATATCTCCCGGCTCCATCATCAGAACAGCTCATTGACTTCATAATATTGTATTGTCATCCGACTTACACAAGTATACAAAATTTCAGCTAAATCGGTTGAGGATAACTGGTTGAAAATTGAGTTCAAAGATTCCACCCGAACAAACATACATTGCAAGCTTGTAAAAATAAAAAAAAATCTAATACAATTTCTATGGGACCACGGACGAAAGGACTCCTTTATAATGTTTTGGTTAAAAAGGGCCAAAGTCCCTTAAAATAAAAACTTAATTTTCCCTCACATAATAATTTACAAATATGAATATTAATAAAATAAAAATAAAATAAAAATCTTTTATTTTAGGCTTAACCCATAAAGTGTTAGTAACAAAGAAAACTTATAACTACTTATGTTAGTATAATCTTATCACAATAATATCACAGTCCAGACAGTTTCTCATTCGAGCTTCATTGTACTTACAACATTAATTAATTCAAACACATTCAGCCATTTCACGAGAATTATAACGACTATTAACGAAACTGCGCGGTAATAAAATTTAAAGTAACTGGCCAAGTTCCAAAGGGTCCTTCTGAAGGGTTCCGTACCATTGTCTATAAAATATCGCGTTTGTTGTATGGGTGCCACCAGTGGCGGATTTACCAATAGGCTGAGTAGGCTAAAGCCTAGGGCGGCACATTTTGGGGAGCGGCAAATTTTAGGCCAATTGCCCCCCCCCCCTCCCCCCAAAAGGGAGGGGGGCTCTCACTTTTTTCATGCATTGCAATCGAGAAGGTAGAAAAGCGCTTTTTATATTTCAGTGAACGCAGCTAAAGGGGCGGCAAAATATAAATAGCCTCCTGGCGGCAAATGTGTAAATCCGCCACTGGGTGCCACCCCTTAAATATTTATTCAATTTTAATTATTTACTTAAAAAATTAATTAAACAACAGAATATTCTGTAAATATTTCAAGCTTCTACCTGTTTCCGTTATTCATATCAAGCAAAAAACGTCAAAAATATTACGTTTCTTGTATAGGAATAATCCTCCTTAATTATGTTTTATTTTATTCTGTGTTTAGTAATTATTGTTATAGCAACAGAAATAGATCACCTGTAAAAAATGCAACTGTCTAGTCACCACGGTTCAAGAGATACAGCCTGATGACAGACGACGGACAGACAGACAAGTGGAAAGAGAGAGAGAGAGAAAGAGAGAGAGAGAGAGAAGAGACAGACGGACAGCGGAGTCTCGGTAATAGGGTCCCGTTTTTACCCTTTGGGTACGGAACCCTAACAAGAAACATTCGTCGGAAAGACGAAACAAAGGCCACAGGTAAAAAAGCGAGAATTAAAAATGGCGTAGAATGAAAAATGTTATCTCACCGACACAAAGAGTGGCGCGGACGAGCACAAAAGTGGCTCATATTGTGCTGAAAAACGGCAACCTACATAACATTGGCCAAACATTCACTTTGGCCAATGTTTGTTTGAATACGACACGACTTTCTAAAGTTACAAATTACGGAATATTTGTTAAAGTTTTTACAGTAAATTAAGTTCTTGATAATAATCACTAGCGGGTCTGTGAGTTGTAAGACTTCGTGAGTTTGTTTTAAAAAATATATTTTAGCTCCATCCGTTAGAGAGCTACGATGCCACAGACAGACAGACAATAGAGTCACACTTATTACACCCCTATTTTTAGTTGGGCGTTAAAAAGAAAATATATTGCTCCTCATTTTACAAACTTTTATTTAGTTTCTTAATCTAACCTAAACTAACCTGTCCCGTTGTCTGTCGGTCTGTCTAAAATCTAATCTTGCAAGTTATTTTTACTTCCTGGATATTTTGCACGCAAACCCCGCAAATTCTTCATTTATTCATTCATTTCAGCCGCACAACATCCACTGTGCTGGACATAGACCTCTCCCAAAGATTTCCAAAATGACCAATCTAGAGCGGCTTGCATTCAGCGACTTCCAGCGACCTTGGTCAGGTCGTCAGACCACCTTGTGAGTGGGTGTCTTACGCTTCGCTTGCCTGTAGGTGGTCGCCATTCGAGAACCTTTTTGCCCCATCGGCCATCGGTTCGTCGCGCTATGTGACCCTCCCACAGCCATTTCAACGAGCTAATCCGCTGGGCTATGTCAGTGACTTTAGTTCTCCTACTGATTTCCTCATTTCTGATTCGATTACGTAGAGAAACACCGAGCATAGCCCCATAGCGCGTTGCACGATCTTGAGCCTTCTTATGAGACCCATAGTAAGGGACCACGTTTCAGAGCCATAAGTCATCACTGGTAACACACATTGGTTGTAAACTTTAGTCTTAAGACACTGAGGTATTTTTGACGAGAAGACACTGCGTAGCTTCCCGAACGCTGCCCAGCCGAGTCGGATTCGTCTAAAGACCTCTTCCTCGAAGCTGGAACTTCCTGCCTGGATCAATTGACCCAGGTAGATATACTGGTCTACAACTTCGAGGGTGATGACCCGCAAACGTATATCGAGCGACAATGCAATATTATGATGATGGAGCCAGGAAGTGACCACAAGAACTCTGTAGTGAAAGGATACAACCCCACAACTAGTTTGATTCGTCTTAAAGAGTATATTAAACTTTTAAGTATATTATTTTAGATAAAAGCTTGTTTGAAAAATATATTTATTAATAGTTACTTGTTCATATTTGCCCCCAGCCCGTGGTCAAGGAGGGGTACCTGATGAAACAGACGCGCAGCTTCCAGCGATGGCAGCGGCGCTACTTTCGCTTGCGGGGGCGCACCCTGTACTACGCCAAGGAGAGAGAGGTCAGTCAATTCGTCAATTACAGTAAGAAGCTCGGTAGCCCAGCGGGAGTGCGCATTGGTAGCGCTTTCGCAAGTAAAGCAACACCGGGCGTGGTCCGCGCTTGGATGGGTGACCACAAGTGGCATTAAAATTTCTTGAGCTCTTCTGTGCTTCGGAAGGCATGCATAAGCTGTTGGTCCGTTGGTGGTAATTATTTTTTCCTCCACCCAAAGGTTGTTTGGAAGAGATTAGTAAAGAATATATAGATGAAGTATGTAAATTCGTCATTCAAAGTTTTTGGGATAGACAGCACCAAAAATTAAACACGCAATAAAATGGATTCAATGTACATAATTCTGTAAAATTACTAAAATAGTTTCAGAATAGAGAATATGCATAAAAAAAATATGTGTTATCTAACCAGTTTATTCGTAAATATTCAAAAGTGAAGTACTAATAGTGAAAACAGAATAAAAATTGGTGGAAAAACGAACGAGATATAGCGGTTTTACGAAAATATGTCTATCTCACTCGCAAAAACGCTATTTTCCATCGCAAATGTATTGATGATATGTAATTATGACGTCACCAGTCCATATCAGACTTCTCTCTCTAATTGAAACTTTAAAGTATCATAGGTTCGTCGCTGATTAAGATATTTCATAAATTCTTTCATATTTGTTTACCGTGGTTAATAAGGAAATGCGTGCATATTCTCTATTGAAGGTGGGAAGGAGAAGGGTTGGAGAGCCGCACTTGATTTTACTCTGCCTCCGCACAAAGTACCTCTTTAGTCGTTGTTAAAAGCATGAAAACGAAATCCTACTAATTTTATAAACGGGAATGTTTGTAAGTATGGATGGATGGATGTTTGTTACTCTTTTACGTAAAAACAATTGAATGGATTTTAGTGAAACTTTACAATAATATAGCTTTTACTTCAGAATGACACATAGGCTACAATTTGTAAAGATACTGCGCAGACAAAGTCGCGGGCACCAGCTAGTAATAATAATTGATATTTGGCAAGTTGTAAATTTTATTGCTATCTGTACAAATTACAAAAAACTTTGTGGCGAATTTACTACAACATACAAGGTACAGGTGACGAATCTACATTATATAGTTTTTAAACAAGTGACCAATTATCTTTGATTGTAAGAAATTTTAAGTAGGTGTCGAATCAACCTTAAGTTTAGGTACACTGGGTGACTTTTACGGGAAAACTCGCGCCTTTTTCACCGAGGAACACAAACATTATAACCTGATTAAGTTGAAATGAAAATAAAACTCGCAATGTTTGTTACATTTACAACTGGACGGCAAAACAATTAAGAGTGACAGATGCGACCGTAACTTGATTTTTTCCGTTACAAATTTGAAATTACCAAGGGAACTTGCTTCCACGTTGAAAATCCGCATCAAAATTGGTCCGGCCATTCGGGAGCTACGATGACATTAGCGTTAGACAGACAGATAATAGCTTTAAACTTATAACACCCCTCTTTTTTCAGGGCTTTAAAACAATTGATTTAAGTACGTTTAAACGTTAATTTTACATTCATATACGTAACAAATAATACATTGCATTGTAATCTCTCTAGGAATGCACTGAGATGAGAGCATCTCAGTGCATTCCTAGTTGCATCCTCAGCTGTAATGCTGCGAAGCCCGAGGTCCGCTTTTCGGCTACTTCTTTTCCATTTCGCACGGTCTTGAGCATCCTTGGTTGTAAGACGTTTGGCACGCATATCATCTTTAACGACGTCAAGCTAGTACTGTAATGTACTGTAAATATTTTGTGATTATATCAATTTTTATAATTCAAAGTACTGTAATACAGGCCCTGCCTTCTTCAGGCTCTAATCTCCTCCAATCTGCACTATTTTTATTGTTTTTATTGTAATAAGTTACATGTTTGTGTAGATTGTTGGCTTAATAAACTACTTTCTTTTTAAGTTAAAAAAACGACGGGTTGCACTCTGGGAGTGCCGGCAGAAGTGAAAACTTGAATATTAACGTTGTGCATTTGTGATATACGAAACAGCAGGCGCAGGCATACATTTTCGCCGCGCCGTAGAAAGAGAGAGGGATACTCCCTCTCCTACGCCGCGCCAGCTGTCTACTCTCCATCCGTCTTACGAATTTTCGATCAGGTCACGTGTCCTGACGCGAGTTTAACATTTTTTACCCATTCCAAAAAAAGTGCACAACGCCGCTAAAGAAGTTTTCACTTCAAAAAAAAATAACCTGTTAGTTTTTCATGTGTGTTTGTGTGAGTGGCTAACACTGGTGTCAGATTTTTCGCGCTGTCTGTCTACTTCTTACCTTACTGATCGATCTTCTAGTTATTCTAACAAGAAGTTGAAATTAATATCTTTTCGTTCAAGTTATCGTTCTGTTGGGCCTTTTATTTTGTCCCTCGGCCCACTTGTGTCAATCTGGAAAATTATACTGTCTGCGGAAAATTAAATATTATTTGTATACGTAACGTACACCGAAATATCAGTTCGTGAATCACTGTACGGGGCTCCTGTGAGTCACTTTATGAGTAAATGTTACGTAAATGTAAATGTACGGGGTATAAATAATATATACCGAAGTATGACACTTGGTACGGTGTTTCTGTCCGTGATCGTTCCTCGATCGATCATTGGGACGTGTATTCATAATATAAACTTCATTACATCCCACTAAAGCCGAAAGCTTGTGTGTGAGGGTGTGTGAGTGTCTGTGTGTTTGTATGTTTGTGACTTCTTCACGCACAAACGGCTGGACCAATTTTAATAAAATGTAGTATGTAAGAAGCTGACACCCTGGATTAATTAACACATAGGCTACTTTAAGCGTGGGTAACATCGCAGGGCGCAGTAGTATATATAATTTAAAAATAACCGACTTTATTTTCTTCGATATCTCCAAAATTCTTCATCATATCTTTACCAAAGTAATATGGAACCAAATTGGTACTTAAGGCTAAAAAGGCTTTAAAAAAAGAATCATCAAAATGGGTTAACAGGTGTCGAACATATCGCGTAACATATATGCAAAAAGTAACATACGGGCCGAATAGAAGACTTTTTTGCAAGTCGGAAAAAACGCAGACTTACTTCGTAAGTTTCCAACCACGGTACAACGATTCAAGAAGTAGGTAGTTCATTTATATATATATATATATATATATATATATATATATATATCAATATGATATATATATATATATCATATTGGAACGAAGTTCCTTATCGCGCGTTGCGAAAGGAGGCTAGACGGAAAAAATTAAGACCAAAAGTTGTAACGACACTTTTTGCTATAGTTGTAGGCCGTGCGGCGTGCGCGTGTTTCTCTGTCTTTCTCTCTCTCTCCTAATTAATCGAAAGTAAATATGCTTAAAAATACCCTTGAAGTCGAAAAATAAAATCTGAGGTAAAGTGACAGAAGCATATGCATTTAAAGTGAAGGCGAAACCAGCGAAACTTGACCTATTTTACAAGGTCGGGTAATAAGTTTATGTTCCTAATGCTGTCTGAATGCTATGAAACCAAGGTGAGACGTTAGAATATCACTTGACAATGGAAAATAATGGAATATTGCTTCTTTGTGTGAGAGTAAAGGCCCATTTAGACGGTGCAAGTTTCTTGCGTGTTGCATACAATTTTATTGAAGCAATAAATGATTTGTAAGGCTGACATTTCGTTTAGACAGTGCAAGTTGTCTATTGCTGCAATAAAATGGCATGCAACGGGCAAGAAACTTGCACCGTCTAAATGGACCTTAATTTATAATAACTGAACTCGCGAACCCCACATCTCAGCAACTCCTTGATCGATTTGGTTCAACAACCAAAAACGTTGGGAACCAAATCGTTCAGGAGTTAAAATTGTATGGCCTATGTCTACACGCCTACCTAATTTCATGATGTTTTCATCAAAGATATTTATTATATTTGTGTTCGAATGTATGATTAAATATTACATAATAAATCAAAGCACACACACCAGACATAGACATAGAAATACAACTTAAAATTCATCTAACGAGTACAAACATTTTTCCAAAAGATGAGCTTTCAATTTCTTATTAAATAATTTTCTGCTACGTATTGTTTTTAAATCTATAGGCAACCTGTTGAACAAAAGCACTGTTTGGTATCGGACACATTGCGTTGAGACTCTCAGATACTAAAGTTAAGTATCTTCGATCAAATATACACACATACAAAAGTCAGACTGATCAAATATACTCAGAGTATTCGCTCGATTCGATCGATCGTTCAATAAAGGATTTTCTGGGAAATAATAAAAATAAATATATTTGCTGCCTTGGCTATAATAAAATCTGGGAATTAATATCATTATCATCATCAGGTGTGTTTGTCTCCACTGCTGGAGCGCGACCCTCTCTGTGCTACCAGAGCCATACTTGGCCAGAGCAGCCAGAAGACTTTGCAATACACTCTCCTCGCTGGCCAGACGGGTTGGAGAGGTGTCATTGATGTTTATAGGCTTTGTTTAGCTTATATTTCCTAAGTCGCTTTCTACGACATCTACGGGAGGACTTGGAGTGGCCCTATTCTACCCTGCCGGAAACCACACGGAATTAATATTAAACATGGTGTTTTCCTCCACATAACAGGTGGTGATTGCTGTTTCCTCTAGGTTCGTACACGAGAACAAACTCAGAGGTACAAGTCGCACCTGATAAAGATCGAACTCGTGCCCAAAAGACGCACAGCCAGTACCTTAACCGCTTAGCCACTTGAACCTCCTACTATCGCCGACTATCGACCAATGTCGCAGACCAGGGTCGCAAGCTGTCGTTACGAAACTGTCGCTCGTCTGTATAAGCCCTAGCAATTCTAAATTGTTATTTCACACAATAATGTCATAACGTCTAATAAAAAACGCTGAAACCAATTTAAGCGTGAATTCAGTCCATGATACAGCTCTCGAGACGTAAGATCAGCTTTGCATTTGTTTGAGTGTATACAGATAGTGTACGTGCGCGCATGTTTTGAACGGATGAACCGGTTTATACTGGTTTTTGAAACTCAGCCTGAGTCACGGCTCGACCCACACGCGTCACCCCTGATCCATGCCGCGCACTTGCAGCCTTCACCTTGACGTTTCAATGTGGTTGTGTTTGAATTATTAGTGAAATAAATTAATATAAACCCTCAGGGCAGCTTGTGGTAACAGCTTAAAGTATTGAGGAAAAAAAAAACCTAATTTTAAAAGAGCTATTGTAGTTACATAGATGGAGTAATGGGCAGAAGCTAGTAGCACCAACTCTGTGGAAACTAACCATTAATGACAGTTAATTAATCACTTTCGCGACAACCCAATCGTTAATCCTAATATCGTGTACCATTAATCATAGCTTTTGATTAATGTATCGCTGTGTCCATTTGAGTGGAGATAGATAGGACATTAGCAGATGTATTGTGTGATCATCGAACAGTTTCACATGCTGGTTTGGTTATCTTATGTCTACAATAATTAACAGAAAGTAATTACTGCATCGTGTGGTTTGTGGCTGTAGCTGATTTAGGTTAGGGCGCGGTTGAGCTACGCCCAGGGCGCCGGATGTCTATATCTATCTATACATAAGAAAAATTGTGCGTCCCAACTTCCAGAATTGAAATGTTACACCAAAGTCCATTTCATATGGCAGTCAAAATATATAATAAATTACATATAGATATAAAAAATGAAACTAACATTAAACATTTTCAAAGGAAATTGAAAAAAATGCTGCAAAGAGGTTGCTACTACTCTGTAAATGAGTTCCTGGATACAAATACATAATTTAATTTAGAAAACATAATAAAACAAATATAAATTTAAAGTATATGAATAGGAATACCTAGTTTATAAGTTCATAATAATATATACATAGAAAATAGGTCAGATAAAATGTGCAATATAAAAAGAATTTAAAAATAAATATTGTGATAAAAGATCTCAGTTAGTACTTAATATACAATTAAAAATGATAATGTTGCAGATTACAATACCTACTTATAAGTATATACTTAAACTACAAAATATTTGCTGTGCCCGAAAGGGTTGATAAGACGGATTGTATTTTAATTATAAGACCTCATGTAAAACTCTTATTAGCAAATAAAGATATTTGATATTTAATAAACAGTAAAAATGTGTACAATGAACATTGATATAACATTGAATATATTTCCAAAAAAAATCGGTTTTGGAGACGTAGTAACAGAGTAAGAATTAAAAAAAAAATGTTTGTCTGTTAACTCTTTGTACACGCTAATCTCCGAAAATACTGAACGGATTCGAATAAAACTTCTTTTGTTATATAGCTGTTAAGTCTGGGCAACATCAACGTTATAATTGATGTTGGAAATTGGAACACCTGATGCTCATGCAGAACCATAATGGTCCAGCTAAACTATAAGAAATATAAAAATGACGCCTCAGCAAAAGTTGTTCAGCCTGATGAGCATTTTCCAGAGACATAAAGTCTGGCGCAGGCCTCGGTTAGTCTATAATAATTAACAGAAACTAATTACTGTATCGTGTGTAGTGATGTGCCGCCGCAAAATCAGAAATTTCTTTCCTTGAAAATTTCCGGAAATTTTCAACATTTTTCGAGAATTTTCGTTGAAAAATTTCCTAAAGAAATTTTTTGCGAGAAATTTCTTTAAAATTTCCAGGTCGGTCCGTACATTTCTCGAAATTTTCAAGAACGGCACATCACTAATCGTGTGGTTTGCGGCAGTAGCTGTTTTAGGCTAGGGCGCGGTGGGGCGTCGCCCAGGGCGCCGGATGTCTATATCGATATCTATACATATAATAAAACAGTAATTAAATGTGTTTGTTTGTTTGTTTGTTTGTTTGAACGCGCTAATGTCAGAAACCACTAGTCCAATTTAAAAAAAATTTACGGTATTAGATAGTTTGTTTATTGAGGAAGGCTAGGCTATATTGCATCACGCCCGCGACTTCACTCGCGTGGTTAACGCGGGCGAAGCCGCGCGCTGCCTCTAGTTGAATATATTTCCAAAAAAAATATATTTGGGGCGATAGAGACATAGTAATAGAGTAAGAATTCAAAAAAAGTCTATCTATTTGTCAGTTTGTACACGCTAATCACCGGAAATACTGGACGAATTTGAATGAAACTTTTTTGTTATAGGTATAGCTGTTAAACCTGGGCAACTGATTTTAGATTTTGGAAAATGGAACATCCGATTCAAAACCGTGATGGCCAAGCTAATCTAAAAAAAAAAATGACGTCTAAGCAAAAGTTCTTCAGCCCGATGAGCATTTTCCGGAGTCATAAAGTCCACGCGAAGAAAGTCGTGGGCTTCGGCTAGTAAACTAATATAAAGAAGCGCCACGGCCGCCCTTGTATATCTCCGCGCTCACGTGTTTGTGCGGGTTAATCTCAAAAATAGCTTAACCGATTTGGGTGGGATTTTTAATTTCATTTAAAATTTAGTGTTTGTTTATTTTTAATCGGTTCATAAACATAAAAAACTGAGGTGTCGTGGAACACTCGTATGGAACGAATTTACAAAAATTGAAGCCCTTAAAAACCTCCAAAAAATTCTAGCCCCTAAAAAAGTTCGTGACAGAAATATGTGACGGAAAAATTTTTTTCCACCTCGAAATCAGCCAAGTTCATATCATTCGGAAAGGAACTTCATATTTTACGCGAGAGGTAAGATAAAAAACCACACGTTTTGTGTTTCGCCGACTCCCTGAATGATAATTAAATTGTTAACAAAAAAAAAAACAACCGACTTCGTTTTTTTCAAAAATTTCGTTCATATTCCAAAGTTCTTCATCATGTCTTCACCTAATTAATATGGGACAAACTTGGTAGTAAAGGCTTTCAAATAAAAAAGTATCATCAAAATCGATCCACGGTTGACGAAGATATCGCGTAACATACATACAAAAAAAACATACAATAATTTTAAGTTGTATTACTATGGCTATGTCTGGTGTGTGTGCTTTGTTTTATTTTGTATAATATTTAATCATACATTCGAACACAAATATTATTTTTTGTAAACGAATTAATTAAATAAATACAGTCGAATAGATAACCTCCTCTTTTTTGACGTCGGTTAAAAAAAAAACTCGAGCACATCAGTGTGTACGTAGTAAAATATGTTGTCAAAACAAGGAGGTCATAAATTACTTATGTTAAACATTTCGTACCCTCAGACACAAATTAAATGAAATACAGATACAGTCGACGACCTCCGTGGCGTAGCGACCATGCTAGTCCGCCACCCAGAGATCCCGGGTTCGATTCCCGGTCAGGGTAAGTTGGAAAATGGCCTTTTTCAAATTGTCCTGGGTCTTGGATGTTTATCTATATATATATTTGTTATAAAATATAGTATCGTTGAGTTAGTATCCCATAACACAAGTCTCGAACTTACTTTGGCGCTAGCTCAATCAGTGTTATTTGTCCCTATATATTTATTTATTTTGTTTATAGATGTTCATTATACAGTGACACATCACTACGCAAAAGATTCTAATAATGTCGTGCGTCTCGCGTTAGTTTTAATAATAAAAACTATTAAGTTTGACAAAATTCAAAACTGAAATGGCAGAAATATACTTCAGTAAGGAGGTTAGTTGAATATGGCCGTGTGGAAAGAACAGGAGAAGACTTTTCCGAACAGTAGGATTGTTTTGCCATTTTCCAAAATGGCCGATATAAGCAAATGTGTGAAAAAACAGTGTGAAGTTTTATCTAGGGCATACTAAAGATAAAAATTAAAAATAAATAAAATCTCCGTTTTCTTTCAAATAATTTAGTTCAAATGGACCCCGAATCACTGGATCCCGAAAAATTCATGTCCCCTTGATGTATTTTTTAAAAATTAAGACTGACGTGAGACACTTACATAATGAGCTAACTCGGAACGTAAATTGACGAGTGATTAATAAGAAAATAAATCGACGTAGTAGTAACTTAGCCGGCCTAGTTTCCTTTGAAATTCAGTATAACAATATCACAATTTTTATTTTTTTATTTTCAAGCTATACTAACAGATAAGCTTTTAGAGTGGGGGCGCTCTCTTAATGTAATTTATAAGAAAAACAACTGAGTGTCGTGGAACACTCGGTTAGAACGAAGTTATAAAAAAGAAAGCCCCTAAAAACCCCCCAAAATTCTAGCCCCTAAAATATTTTTGACGGAAAAATCTTACAAGTTTTTTCGTCAAGATCCATCCGCCTAATCCGCAGCATGCGAAAAGGAACGTCGTTCCAAAAAAGTGTTAGCTATTTCCTTTCTGCTCTGTTGTTAAGTTGTGGTATCCCAATTCCAGAACTGCGCAGATGACGCGTCGTGTATCGCGGCCATTCCTGAAATATTCACACACCCTCGAGGCACGTCAGAGACAGAGTGCCCTTGCAGATGAAAAAACCTGAGACGCAAAAGTCGTATGAATATGAATTTCAATTAAGTTTTAATTTGAGAGAAATAAATAGGACTTTTAACCGAATTCCAAAAAAGGAGAAGGCATTCGTCGCTTTTTAAAAGCTTTTATTTAACTTGCATCTTGTATGTTTGTTTAGGTCAAATCTTAATTTTCAAACAGTTATCCTCAACCGATTTAGCTGAAATTTTGTATACTGGTTTAAGTTGGATGACAATAAAATATTATGAATTCAATGAGCTGTATTGATGATGGAGCCGGGAGATATTCGACGGAACCCAGTTATAAAATAACATAACTTCAATGAGTAGGACTCGTTTGATTTGTCTTGACGAGCACTTTATGGTAGACGATGCCTACGGTCTGATCACGGAGACGGAAGGTGGTCGATGAGACTCATGAATGAAAGAAAGCAACTCCATCAAAAAAATCTTTTTTTTTTGAAAGGGTATACTTGCGAGGTTGTCCTAAAGAACTTTTATCAAAATCAGTTCAGTAGATTGAGAAGTAGGCTTTTAGTTTTGAAAAATTATTAGTAATTTTCATTGAAAGAATATAAAATTTTGAAGAAATATCAGACACATGAAGTCCACTGCTAAACGTAGGCCTCCCCAAGTATTTCTTAATAAGTCAAACTTACTTTGAGGCCAGCTCAATTTGTGTAATTTGTCCCTATATATTTATTTAGTATTTATTACAAAATATAGTATCGTTGAGTTAGTACATACATACATACTATCACGTCTTTATCCCTAATGGGGCAGACAGAGCATTTTGCGTCTTGCGGTTCTATGCAGAGCCCAGGGCCGCAAGACCCAAAAGCCACTTTTAGCGTCATGGTGGGCGAGAAGATGGAAAAGCAATCAATACAGTGATGGGTTGCTAGCCGCATTGCCTGTTAACATGATTTGCAGTTTTGCACATTCCTTCGATCGGCGTTTACGATCTGCGTGGGAAGAGAAGCAGCTGGTACATTCTTAGTTTTTTTATTTCTCCCAGACCAGCATGGGAGTTGAGTTAGTATCCCATAATATAAACCGATCGGAAGCGGCCTGCATGCAAATATTACACACGAAATGTTTTTCGATTCAGTCAATAAAATAAAACCTTTTCTAACTGAGTTCACGGCACGTGGAGTAATCAATCACAACGAACCGAAACGTATATTCCATCCATTCCATTTGACATTCAATATTTTCAAATATCAGTAAAAATCGATCAAAATGTTTTGTTACTTTTTAATTTAATACTAAAGCCAGTGTAATAATTATTACACTGGTATTAATTATTACACTGGTAATAATTATTACACTGGCTGCTGCGCTTAAGCGCAGCTTAGCTTTCAGTTTCGAGATTGGCGGTTCCGTAGTAAACAAGGAGAATTAAATGAAAAAACCATGTGAGAGAATTCACAGCTGTATTATATATAGCAAAGTTTTAAAAAACTATAAGATCTAAGTAGGGTTTATAAATTAAAAATTTACAGGCGATCAACAGGTACTCGTACGCACTTGGCCAATTATTAGAATATTCTGATGCCAATAAATGAAATAATAATATGAAAATGAGATTCCATTAAACCAAATCCATGTATTTAATTAAAATTGGAATTCAGAAACTGTACATCCATAGGCCGCGGGACATTCAGTGCTTTCAAACAAATCATTTCATCATAAAATACAGTAAGTTACAGAAGAATAACTTAGATTCGTGTAGGTACTTCTACAAAATAAATGAACCTGTCAAAGGTCCAATAACGAGTCAACTAAACCGCTGCTCACAGTAAGGTTTGGGTTACACGAAATATACATTAGCACGAAACAGAACTTTCGCATCCTTTTCTGTCGCTCAGAACAGTAATTTGCCAAAGCGAGAAAGAGCGACGGGTGCAGGGTACACAGTACAAACTGTTGCGCGCACTTTGTAAGTTATTTTACGCAATTAACGCAGCTGTAACTGTCTGTACATTTTACTTAATACCAGTCATTGGTGTCAAAAATATCATAAAAGTCAAGAAGTTACCCAAATATATTTTTTTATTATTTCACTGACCGCTTGTTACGTCAGTCTCAAACAAATACTATCTAAACTGTCATAAAAATGTAGTTAACAGCTTAAGAAATATATGTGTTGATTTTTATCTATAAAAGATTATAGAAAACAAAGGAAAAAAACAACAGTCAATATCTGCAGAACCTGTTCAAATCATTTCTTAAACCTAAAAACTTAATAACTTATACTTACGGTACTATTAAAAATCAAATAAAAATATTGTTTAGTAGATTAGTGCACAATGAAAGTGCAATAATTATGCACAAATCAAACATACTATGCACTTTATAAAAAACTTAAACAAGAAAATTAATATCCGAAAGAAAACTTGACAACTATTAAGTGATACAAATATCCTAAGAGAAGACAAAATGGTTTTGACTTTGACCTTGACTTTATAATTTATAATTGACATAAGTAGTGTAAATCCTCTTCGATACCAGTAAACTGTAAAATCGAAACATCTGTTTGTCTGTGTGTCACATCTTTAACTCTCTTTAGTTTGTAATTTCTCTGTGGTTTATGCACTTTGATCATGAATATTGAATAATGATTCAAAATCATTTATTTATTCAACGTTGAGTTAAATGCTTTTGAAATAATTCAAAACAAATACAAAATAATTTTATGTTGTGGATAAAACGGATATAAAATAAATTTAAGGGTAGACTTAAATTCTTAAGTCGCCTTCTACGACATCCACGGGAGGACTTGGAGTGGTCCTATTCTACTCTGCCGGAAACCACACGGCATGGCACGGCATTTACTTGAGTAACTCGTTCGAATTCATGCTAATAATGAATGTCTGTGTCTCACGTTAGTTTAAATCAAAAAGCTTTCGGATAATAATATTTGTAGGGCATTTTCCTAAATCGCTCTAGGTCCTATTCGCTTCGCAGACGAATCTGACAGACGTACTCGTATTTCTCATAATTCCGAAATAGCTTCGCAAACAATTTCAACAACCTAACACGAACTTCTTTGTAAACCCTAAAATTCCGCTTAAGCCCTAACCTTTTTACTTTGTTTTGGTAATATAAGACTGTAATTGGCGATAGGCGGCATAAAGGGGGCGGTACACGGCTAAATACACCTGCCAGGAGTGTCAGGCACAGACTGCGCGGCGCCCATAGACGCAGCCCCCCAGATTTCAGGCCAGTCTGCTTCAGTCGCGCTCCGAGCGCTTTCATGAAAGGACGTCTCGTACAACTTCGTCCCGCGCGCTCAACGAACATACAACACAAAAATCATTAATGAAAGTCAACTCGAAAACTTGTGATTTGCAATAAACATTGCCTTAAACCCTTTCGTGTGCTTACTATCGCCTTGTGTGAATGTTTACGTGAGTTGTGTTTTCTTCGGACGCTGACCTGGTTTTTATTTTAAAACTATTGCACAATTTTGTAAATTCGGACTCTTGTTAACAACGGATTTGATATCGTAAGTATTTTTAGGTTTAGCGTAAAGTTTGTTCCATTCATGCGCAAGAAACGTGTATTTTTTAAATTTAAGTCTGCATGTTTAAAGATCAATTCATAGAAACATTAAAAACTTTAATTATTTTTAATTACATGGCAGCATTTTAGGCATTCTTTTGGTAAAAAAAACAAATGGTCCCCTTCAAGCCATGTCATTTATCAACTTTAAACACATTAAAAGATATTATTTATTTTTAAATGCATGGCAGTATGTGCTCACTTTTGGTCGAAAAACGTTTAAACGACTCGTGAAAATATTGGCGCCAAAGTTTGTAGTACGCTAGTAGTTTTGGTGTGTACGCGTGAGTAAAATGTTTATGATGTCAGCACGAACTGCGATCAACGTGTTTTTCCCGCAAAAGTTGTGATGCTGAAAGTGTACGACGTTTGTTGATGAAATATTGCACCAAAAATCCGGTAGTGCACTTGTTTGTAAATTAAAACGTATAGCGTAGCCTTATTGAGGGAGCTTGAAAATGGAGTGTTGTTTTTTTTTTTGGATTGTTTTGCGGCTCTGTAGTGCTATTGTATCGGGGTCCCTTAATGTCATTTCCATTGGTTATATGTTGATCAAAAACGTCAAAAATAGTGAAAACGTGACGGACTTAATTTTCTTAAAAAAATTGTCGGCTATCTCTCTATCAGAATAAAAAATACAAATATCTCAAAGGACCATTTGAAGATATTAAAACTGTGCACAAACATTCATATCACACTTTTGGAAAAATGATTTTGGCCCATCGGTTAAGATTATTAAACAAATAATGTACCTAAATGTATTTTTTAATTCTCTGGTGAACAAAAGTGTCAAAGATACGGCACATTTTCGAATGACGTCACGGCTAGCTACGATTTTTACTTTGGAACCTTGATGCTCCATATCTTTGTTATTTTTTATTTTTTTTGTAATAAAAGATAATCTAAAAGACGGACTAATTAAAATCTTCTGACTCTCTCGTCACCCCTATTCAGTCGGGTTGACTTGAATCATTTCTATAACCGCAATCCCACCTCACTGCAGGCATTAGAGGGCCGCTAAGCCGATTATATTCACTAAGAGTCATTTTCTCCTTTAAAACGACTGAGATCGGTGGGGATTAGTTGGTTCACCTTTATACTGAAACTATTTAATTTCAGTATATGATTTTAGAGTTATACGGTCACAATTACTGTCGGCCAGCGACCATGATGGCAGAAAAAAGGCTTCGAAATATCTGGCAAAAAACAATAGTCCCGTCATACTAATCCAAAAGGGTAAAAATGGGACCCTATCACTAAGACTCCGCTGTTCGTCTGTCTGTCTGGCTGTATCTCATGAACCGTGATTGCTAGACAGTTGAATTTTCACAGATGATGTATTTCTGTAGCCACTCAGAATAAAATAAATATTTAAATGGGGCTCCCATACAACAAACGTTATTTATAGATAATAATAAATATATAGGGACAAATTACACTGATTGAGCTAGCCCCAAAGTTCGAGACTTGTGCTATGGGATACTAATTAAACATCCAAGACCCAGGACAATTTGAAAAAGGCTATTTCCCAACTTGCCCGACGGGGTATCGAACCCGGAACCTCTGGGTGGAGCACTACGTTGGGGACCACTACGCTCCGGGGGTCGTGTCTAGGAGGTATAATAGTACCTTTCGTACGCGAGTCTGACTCGCACTTAGCTGGTTAATTTAAAGAATACGAAAGAAGATCCACTAGCTTCTTATCACGTGGTAAGGTATGATCGGATGGCAGACAATAAAATGTTTACACCTATTTCTGTTAGCAGTAGGGCCTTCGCTAAGTTACGCGGACACACGCGGCGGGTTCAGTCTATCTCTGTTACAAACACTACGTGCGACAGAGACAGGTGACCCGCGACGGATTCTGCTATCTCTTTCGCATTTAGAGTTTGTGACAGAGATAGACCGAAAGCGTGCGCCCGCGTAACTTAGCGAAGGCCCTTACGTACATTAGACTTACGGGCGATTAGTATTGTTTTTTAATTCCTCTCCTTTTTCATGAAATCATTGTCTCTCTCACACAGTCCTCTGTTTCATGTCATTATGACAGGAAACAGAGGACTGAGGAAGGAGATGACATAATGTGCCGACATATGCATAGGCCGTTTTGGTGCATGCTTGTGTAATGTAGCTTAAGCAAATTGTCAAATTGTTTATAAGTATGTAGCCAAATAAACGATTTTTCTTTCTTTCTTTACATAATGGAATAAGGTGAGGTAGATGGTGATGACTCAATAAAATGTCATTTTATATATATCTAGGTAACGCGCAATGACACAAATATTTCCTCTCGACGACTTTGACATACCCTCGATCTGATATAACTGTGATTAGGGACAACCTTCGTCAGATAAAGGTGCATTCACATGAGACAGGTGACCCCAACGCACTAGTGACCCAAATGGAGTAGGGTCGAGTTGACCCTCTCTCTATTTATAACACCGTGTTTGATCACGCGGGTGTATTATCTATGAATATTGAGCTAACTATAAAGATTAAACATTTTCAGGGTAGGAGTAAGAAAGTACCGTAGTGTCTGCACTTGGATGGGTGACCGCAAGAGAAATAAAAATTTCTCGAGCTTTTAAAAGGCACGTTAAACGTGTCTCGTAGACTCTCTACGAAGGCTACGACTGCTAAAACCTTTTCAGTTAAAAGTAAACGCATAAACATTCTTCTCAATTACTGGCTGGTTGACTGGAAGAGATCCCTATACGAGATAAGTCCGCCGTTGTATGTTTATTTTTCTGATTTGTACCTGTATTCTTTCTTACGTACAATAAAGCTTCATAAAAATCAAATTGTAATCATCATCATTATAATCATGTCTTTTTGTCTCCACTGCAGAAGCACGACCCTCTCTGTGCTATCAGAGCCATACTTGGCCAGAGCAGCCAGAGGACTTGGCATACACTCCTCGATGGCCAAGACGGGTTTGAGAGGTCTCATTGATGTTTATAAGCTTTGTTTAGCTTGTATTCCCAAAGTCGCCTTCTACGACATCCACGAGAGGACTTGGAGTGACCCTATTCTCCCTCTGCCCAAAATCAAACTGGTAATATGAATATATCCCTCTCCTAGAAAAAAATAATTGGCCAAGTGCGTGTCAGGCCACGTGCAGTGTAGGGTTCCGTAGTTGCGAATGCCAACTTTGAGTTCTTTTCACTAAAAATGTCAAAAAACTAATATCTATTGAATTTGTATGAAAATTTATTTTTTCAAGTACATTTTATAAGTTGATCGCCTATAACTTTTTAATTTGTATACCCTACTTGGCTCTGATAGTTTTCCTTTAAACTACATTATATAAACTATAATTGTGATTTTTAAGACCTATTCAACGATACCCCACTCAATGTGTTTGTCGAGAAAAAAAATATTGACTACGTCTTTACTTGTGTGGCAGCTACCCTGAAAAATTTTTTTTTCCATATTTTATTTTACGACTTTTTCGCCATAATTAATATCCATGCCAAATTACAGTTTTCTAGTACTTATAGTTTCTCTGTAGGACCGTGGACGGACAGACAGACAGACATGGCGAAACTATAAGGGTTCCTTGTTTACTACGGAACCCTAAAAAGAGACAAAGAAAGCGCTGGATGCAGGCTGCTCTTGAATTAAAATTTTATGGGGTTTTCGCATCACAATGACGAATTTTCGTAGAGCGCAGACTGATATGCTACGCCGTAGACCCTCTACAATGCTACGAGAAAGAAAGGTACTCAAAAAAACTTGTTGATTCCACGAAAACGCTTTGATTACACTTTGTGAATTGTGTTATAGTAGGCCTTAGCAATATTGTTGCCCCTCAACGACTATTGATAGTGTCGATTTATA
Organism: Acrobasis consociella; assembly: GCA_963555685.1. Taxonomy (NCBI): domain Eukaryota; kingdom Metazoa; phylum Arthropoda; class Insecta; order Lepidoptera; family Pyralidae; genus Acrobasis; species Acrobasis consociella. Next base: position 4,383,501 of record OY743107.1, read on the forward strand.
TATCGATAGATAGTATTGCTTTTCATCACTATAAAAAATAAATAATAACAATTATATTCCAATATAGCTTCGATTTCAAAATTCCAATATGTTACATAGTATTTTTATATTTTTAGTTAACAGTACTTGCTTCTTAAAAAAATCTAAGAATGTTGTGTTCACCTGTAATTGGGTTGCATGCTAGAACACAGAACTGAATGTTAATTATAGGGCTTGTCATGTAACCTGTTGGTGTACCTAATAAATAAAATAAAAATAAAATAAATAAAATCACACTAATATTATAAAGGCGAAAGTTGTGTGTGTGTGTGGTGTGTGTGAGGGTGTGTGGGTGTGTGTGTATGTATGTATGTTTGTTACTTCTTCACGAGCAAACGGTTGAAACAATAGTGATAAAATTTGGTATGCAGGAAGCCGACACCCTGGATTAACACATAGGCTACTTTCTCCGCAGGTAACACCCGCGGGGCCCAGCTAGTAATGCATAAACAATTGATAGTATCGGTACTATAGATAGTACTAGTTGTGCCCGTAAGCTTCGCTACCCATGGGAATTTCAGGGTAAAAACTATTCTATATCCTTCCCTGGGTATCAAACTTTATCCATATCAAATTTCATCTAAATAGGTTCAGTGATTGAAGCGTGAAGTGGTAACAAACAAATAAATATTTGCATTTATAATATTAGTAGTATTGTTGGTTATCAAAAGTACTGCTTTAAAACAGGTATCGATACGAGTACTATTGATAGGCGTATCGATAGTTTGGTATTTATAGATTGAAAGTTTTAATTGTAAAACTGTCGCTTTTTTGCCCAAAATAGTTACTCGTATCAACTTATCGGCCATCGCTGGGGTGAAATTAAATTTAATAGTACTTAAATATTATTCAATTATAGCACACTACTCATACAACGTAAATATGTCTCTTCCAAAGCTTTTACGTCACGCGGGTGTACATCTATTTTCTGTTATTTGACAGTTTCCCTTCCACCGGATTTGAAAGGCTTATAACTTGCTTATTTTTGAGAGGATTAACCTTTTCACCGCGAGGCTTCATATCAGTTTTCGTGCCCCCAGGAGGCATAGTAATGTTAAAATAAATACCTACAGCCAAAAAGAGATGTGGATACATAAGTTATGTGCTAAACGAGCATTGGTTTTTGTCGGAAATATACGACGTTCGCAAAATGAGCAGGACTATGTTTGTCGGATAAAATCCGACATTTGCAATAAAAGGGTTACAAATATTGGAACGAAGTTCCTTATCGCGCGTTGCGCAAGGGGGCTAGACGAAAAAAATTTAGACCAAAAGTTGTAACGACACTTTTTGCTATAGTTGTAAGCCGTGCGGCGTGTGCGTGTTTCTATGTCTGTCTCTCTCTCTCGAACTTCGTTCCATCCATCCATTACATTTTTGATATGAATAGAAATAAAATAAGTAAAATACCTAGTTGTGATGGGTTGCTAACCGCATCGCTTAACAAAACGAATCGGATTTCTGCCTATCCCTTCAAAATGTAAAGTTTTCGAAATTAGACCTTTAAAGACACTTTTACACGTCAATAAGTATAATTTACATTACATAAAGTGTATTTAAAAATTTAATTTATTTTTAAACAAAAGCTACCGATACCAGCGCTTCGCAACGACCACTGCTGAGAAGAAACACCGAAAGAAACTCATTTTCACAGTATTGGTCGCCTTCTCGCCAGATGCTTTGACTATCTCCGCGGGAGGAGAAGCAGCTGATGCTCAAATAGCCTACTTAAGAGTCCCCTTACCCTAGACCAAACTACACTTTTCCATACAAGCGTAGTCCACGTTTTATTTTTTAAAAACGACATGCTTCCCCCGATTTCGGCAAAACTTTGTTATTTCAAAGATATTGCACATAGCACGTAGTATATAACTGGTTTTCACAGTCAAAATATGAATTTGAAATAGAATATAGTGTGTTATATCATTTTTGACCATTCGTTTGGGAAACTTCTGTATTTTCTTTCCAGTTGCTTATTTTACCGTCGGAGACCGGGCAATTATAACCCTACATAATTGCAATTTTTTTTGCATTTTTTTAAACCGAAATCTGACAGGTATTATTTATTATTTATTTATTAAAATCTTTATTGACCACAATGGTACAAAAGGTGAACTTAATGCTAATGCATTCTCTACCAGTCAACCTGTAGGAAAACAGAAAAATTTAATCTAAATGCGATAGGTGCTTAAAGTTGTAGTAATGTAAGTAATACTATTATTAATTCTGTGATGTGGTTTCAAAATAAAACGTAGACTACGTTTGTATGGAAAAGTCTAGGATAAGGGGATTCTTAAGCTTAAAATATACTAAGTTGTATTGTAATCATCGAATTCGCTACAATTCACGAGCCGTGCCGACCCAATGAATTTCTCGAATGGGCGACTTACTAAACGGCAGGAATTTCAGAGCGTAATTACAGAATTGGAAACAGAACCGTATAAAGAGTATTTAAGTACACAGAGTGAACTTTTTTGGCACAATGAATTTGTGCCAAAAAAGTTGGGTTGTTGTGATGGTACGATTGGATTTATTTTATTTTCTAGTTACTGTCGTGTGGATTTCGGCGGAGAAGAAAAGGGCTACTTATAGTCTTCCCGTGGATGTCGTAGAAGGTGACTTAGGAAATACAAGCTAAACACAGCTTATAAACATCAATGAGACCTCTTCAGCCCGCCTGGCCAGCGATGAGAGTGTAATCCGAGTTCTCTGGATGCTCTGGCCAAGTATGACTCTGGTAGTATACAGAGAGGTTTGCTCTCTTGCAGTGGAGACTAAAAAGACCTGATGATGATAACTTGACTGTAACAAAAATTTGCACTATAAAACCAAATATTTCAGGAACGAATCCCAAAATCGAAAAATGGTGTTTCTAAACTCACAATTTATTTAAAAGACCTATTCAACAATTGACGCTAGAAGTGGCTTTTGGGTTTAGCGGCCTTGGGCTCTGCATAGAGCCGCAAGACCCAAAATTCTCCGTCTGCTTCATTAGGGATAAAGACGTGATAGTATGTATGTATGTACGTATTTAACAATATATTAGACGATGGCATAGTCGAGAAAAAAGATTGTGTGACTCCTGCTTTACTTGAATGGGAGCTACACCACAAAATTATGCCCATACCCATACCAAATTACGAGTACAGCTTTCAATTACTTATAGTCTCTGAGTAAAACCGCGGACGGACAGACAGACAGACATGGAGGAACTACTATACGGGTTGTTTACTACGGAACCCTAAAAAGAATCATCAAAAACAATTGGCGAAGATATCGCGTAACATACATACAAAAATAATACAGGTCGAATTGATAACTTATTCTTTTGAAGTCAGTTAAAAACCAAACCAATTAACAGTACATCAAAACGGATAGCAGCTGTCAAGAGCTTTTTGCTCAAACCCAAATTTTATTAATTACGATAATGCTATACCCTTTTCGACCGAAATACCCTTTGAACTCGAAATTGTGGGATAAGCACATTATCTGACCTTAATGTAAATTGTAATTAAAATACCTGCTATGGAAATTGCGTCACAAGATACAAAGGTAAGGAAAATGTTTTTTGCTATCTTCTTAGTGGAATAATAAGCTAGCCCCACGGGCTTGTTTGTGAAGTAAATATTTTGTTGTAATCAACTAAAGTCTGCGGAGAGTTGATAAATTCAGAGCATCTATTTGAAAACGTATACAATTTTATTCATACAAACTCTAGTTTCATTTATCCTATGTAAGTACGAACTTCTATACCCTTCTAGTGAGTAATTGTCCTATCTTCTTATTCGCCGGTTGACTGGAAGAGATTCCATTATGGGATAATCCGCCGTTGTCAATTTATTCTATTGTTTTTGTATGTAATTGTGTTTTTTCATAGTACAATAAGTTATTACAAACAAACAAACAAACAAACTCTATAACTATGTAGAATAGGACAACTTCAAGTCTTCCCTTGGATGTCGTAGAAGGCGACTTAGGAAATACAAGCTAAACAAAGCTTATAAACATCAATGAGACCTCTCCGACCCGTCTGGCCAATGAGGAGAGTGTAGGTTAAATCCTCTGGCTGCTCTGTCCAAGTATGGCTCTGGTTGTGCGGAGAGGGTCGTGCTCCTACAGTGGAGACGGAAAGACCTGATGATATGATATAAACTCTATAAAACAGAAAACAACACGCAACACACAAACGACTCATTCGAAGCGCATTGCAGAACGGAATGGCAATATATGGCCGGCGCGTCCACTCGCCCTTTCGGGTCGCGGTTGATATCAACTGCGTGCCTCGTACCATGCAAATGGCGAAAGCGGGAGACACGACGGCCGCCATTAGTTTTGTCGTTAGTGGAACATATTATAATATTCATCAACTTTCGGCGAACAGACTTTATCTAGGAGAAAGAAAATTAAGTGCAGATCACACCGAGAGCTTCTTCTTCTTCTATCGTGTGTGTTAGTAACTAACACTGGTGTCAGAGTTTTTAAACCGCCTTAAAGGCCTCTGACATGGTTTTAGGTAACGACCAATGTCAAAGACAGTGACCGGGACCGACGGCTTAACGTGCCCTCCGAAGCACGAGAGCTACTCTAACTGTATAATGATGTATAAAGTGAAAACGTGAAGATTTTGCAAAAACTGGCCGTTTTCCGCAAAAATTCTAAGAAAAATCTCACGCAGTAGTTCATATAATTTTTCAAAACTAAAAACCTATTAAACTTTAAACTCACAACTGATTTTGATAAAATTTCTATGGGATACCTGACTAGTATGCCCTTTTAAACAAAACAGTATTTTCCAAATCGGTCCAGGCGTCACAATCGGTGACCATACAAAAAAGGTCGCGACGACTTAGTTACCTTTTTTTTGGAAGTCGGTTAACTAGAGTCGCATGAGAAAATTTTTTTTAATCATATCTCCGTTTTCTTTGGAGGGGGGGGGGGGGGCAACACTAGACCCCAAAAAAAATCATGTAAGTAATGAAGGGTTGGGCAAACTACAGGATTATAGAAAAATTGAGGTTAATTCAGTCAATAATGAAGGAGACATTCACAAAATATGCACATCCAAGTCCGTGCTTCGGAAGGCACTACCTTTTAATTGCACAGCTTAGTACAAATCAATACAATGCCAATAAGGTCGTCAATAAAAATGACGGTATAGGGAATGCGTTAAAAGTTGATGGTCTAACGGACGTGGTCCATGGAGTCATTGAAAAGCGGAGTTAAACGAACGGGTTGTGTATAGAAAAATCATTCGTTTAGCAGCTCAGCGTGGGGATGAAAATGTTGATTAATTCTGGGAAAACCATTTGTTTGTTTTGAAAAGCTTGCACTGAAATTAGAGCAATTGTTGTGTTGTTGATACCTACGTAAAGCTCTAGGTAGTTGATATCTGATGCCTTAAAAAGGGTCTGTTAGCTGTTAGTACTAACACTGTAAAAAAATCAGAAACCATCAACTTTTAACGCACTCCTTATACCGTCATTTTTATTAGCGACCGTATTGCTATCGTATTGATTTGAACTACGCTGTGCAATTAAAAGGTAGTGCCTTCCGAAACATGGACTTGGATGTGATTTTGATATAATTTTACCAAAAAGTAAAAACTGACTTTAGCCCTAGGTAAAGTCGGTTTTTAGTTTCGAAAAATGTAAATTTTCTTCTTTTCACCTGTATGCCTTTCTTACAAAAATCATCATCATCATCATCAGGTCTTTTTGTCTCCACAGAAGCACGAACTTCTCTGTACTACCAGAGCCATACTAGGCCAGAGCAGCCAGAGGACTTGGCCTACTCTCTCCACGCTAGTCAGACGGGTTGGACAGGTCTCGTTGATGTTTATAAGCTTTGTTTAGCTTGTTTTTCCTAAGTCGCCTTCTAAGACATCCACAGGAGGACTTGGAGTGGCTATTCTACTCTGCTGGAAACCACACGGCTTTTTGTATTCTTTTGAGATAAGCAGCGCCTTTGTACAACTTTAATTTGATGTTTTCTCTGTATACATTTTCCTTGAAAATTAATAAATAAATAAACTAGTGGTTCCGTGAGCTGTAGACCTCGCAGGTCACACTCAACCTGCTGAAGTTTATTGGATATAAAAGTTGTTCAAACAAAAAGTTGCGCCTGAATAAAGGCAACAAAAAAGTTTTATGAAAAAAAATCGAAATGGCTGGAATAAGTATTATATTCTTTATGATTTCAATTCACATATTTTCGCCATTTAAAAAAAAAATGACGAAAAACTGAATTGTCATTTTTTTATTATACCGGTTCACAAAATTTCAGGAAAATTGGTTGAGAAATGTGACCTGTAGGTGAGAACAGGCGGACAGACTGACTGACAAATTGACAGACTGACACAAACATTTTCGGCCAATCTCAAAACTGAGACGCTTCGCTCGCTGTGCTCGCTTGGTCAATAAATAAACAGAAGCCGCGGACGGACAGATGGACACACCAAAACTATAACCGTTTTATTATAAAACGCCGACTAAGTTTGTTACTAGGTTTAAACCATTATTCGACCAAATCAAGTTGACATCTAGTAATATGCCACGGTCTCATCCGAAAATGTCAATTTGATTTGGTCGGATAATGGTTTAAACCTAGTAACAAAGTTAGTCTGCGTTTTATATTACGGTAAGAGTTCTCTGAAACACCATTTAGATAGTTACAACAATAACAGTAGAGTAAGAATGAACTGACAACGGCGAACTGTACGTAAGTATTTTTATTTTATTTATTTAAACTTTATTGCACAATAAAAAACGTACAAGTGGCGGACCTAATGCCATATGGCGTTCTCTCCCGGTCAACCATTGGACCAAGCGGAAAATATGTGTGGCTGGATTGATAATAATATGTCTGTATGTAAACTCGTAGATTTATAAACTAACTAGCTGTGCCCGCGGGCTTTGCTCCCCGTGGGAATTTCGGGATAAATAGTACCATATGTCCTTCCCCGAGTCTCAAACTATATCCATACCATTTCATCCAAATCGGTTCAGTAGTTGAAGCGTTAAGAGGTAACAAACAAATATACAAACTCTCTTTCGCATTTATTAAATTAGTAGATAGATAGATTATTAGACTAATTACGCTTGTAAACTTGTGGCATAAACTTGTCCGTTCCCGAGCGAAGCGAGCCGAGTTTGGCAGTCGCATTCCAGTGCCAATGGAATCAAAGTTTGTGGAGTCGAGAGCTTCATCTGTCAGATGTGAAGATCAACACCGTGCCATAGACATGAAATTATTTTGATAAACTGCTTACAACTTAGATTACGCTGTCTGTCCGTCATCTGTCCGTTTGTCCGGCCGTCTGTGCGTCCGTCTGTCCGTCCCACAGACATATAAAGGGAAGCAGACTTAACATTATTGTTAAATACAAAGAATGCCGCGTGGTATGAATTTTTAATTTCGATGGCCACTTAGAAATAGCACACAAGATTCATGTTAGTTCAAAAGTTTCTAAGAAAGTTCTGTTACAACGCCATAATCACGTACGAGCGTTTGTATAAAAAGTAAGGCAGGTTGGGTGCTCTTAAGCTACATAAGTTTTGTTGTTTTTCGTTAAAATAATTGGTAATATTTGGAACAAAAATAGTCCTGTACTATACTTATGAGCAAGCAATAACTGTTTATGAATAAATTATTTATGCAATTCAAAAGTAAGCTACGAGTAAAAAATTTCCACGCGATCTAATTATGTAATGTTCGGTCTGCTTACCTTTTAATGTCTGTGGTCCGTCCATCTGTCCGTCCGTTTGTCTGTCCGGCTGTCTGTCCATCTGTCTATCACCAGGCTGTATCTAATGAACCGTGTTAGCTAGACAGCTAAAAAAAATATTGAAGGGGGCTCGCGGAGTTTTTGTTTTGTTGTCATAACACAAACGCGATCTTTTGCCGTTTTTCTCGATATTAATAACGGCAATAGCTTGAAATATATAAAGAATTTATAATTGTATATTATCTTTAAAAATAAATAATTAAAATTAAGAAAATAAATATTTAAGCCCCCCCCCCTTCCCACACACCAAACGTATTTTTTTATTGATAATGGTACGGAACCCTTCGTGCCATTAAATAAAAAAATAAAATAAATATGTAAGGGGGCTCCTATACAATCCTTCGTGCGCAAGTCCGACTCATACCGGTTATTTTTATAACTCAGCCTGAGTCGCAGCACGACCCTCGCTGGTCATTTCTCGGCCGCGCACTTTCCGCCTTCACCTTTGTACCGCTAGCTTGGCGTTCTAGTGTTGTTGTGTTTGCATTATTAGTAAAATAAACTAAAAATAATAATAAATAACATAATAAAATACTTTAACATCGTGTTTGTAAATTATTAAAATGGTTCATTTCTCTCTAATAAAACATTGATTTTATTTTTATGTAATTTTTTGACTAACTTTACTTTTGGCGCTTACTTACACACAGCAATGCAAAGCAAAGCTTATCCCTCGAGGAATGACGATACCTTTTAAGCGAAAGTATACAGGTCTAATTGAATGTAAACAGGTTCTAAAAAATATACTGAAACTATAAAAATACTAGCTGTACCCGCGGGCTTCGCTCCCCGTGGGAATTCCGGGATAGAGAGCACCCTTTGTCCTTCCCTGAGTCTTAAACTATATCCATACCAAACATCCAAATTGGTTTAGTAGTTAAAGCGTGAAGAGTTAACAAACAAGCAAACAAATAAACAAACTCACTTTTGTTTGTTTACACCAGCTGTTTAGTTTTCCAAAAAGAAAAAGCAAAGGGTCATTTGCGTCTCACACATACAGCCTAGTTTTCTAGGTACCTATATTTATTTACAACGTAAAGCATTTTGTAAGTTGTAACTGGGTATAAACAAGCAAACAAATAAACTCCATTTTGCATTTATAATAATTTAGTAGGATTAGTAGGATTTAGAAGGATAGTAGGATTAGTAGGAAAGGAAGTAGGATAGTATCCTTGAGCCAGTATCCCATAACACAAGTCTCGAACTTACTTTGGGGCTAGCTCAATCAGTGTAATTTGTCCGTATATATTTATTTATTTATAATATGGCTGAATTCAGTCCATGACCTTGAATAACTATTCACTTTTTACATAAAAACATAGGTCGCGATGAATCAATAACCTTTTTGATTACAAACTAACGTGAGATACAAACATTACACCGGCTTATATTACCGCCACACACTTCACACCGCTTTTGCGGTGTACGGGCCGCGTATATAGAAATGCTACTTCAGTACCTACGTCCCCGTCGGCTACGACGAACTGAACTAGTATAGCTCTGCTTTTCTAACGATAAAAACATGTAAATGCTGCTCCGATATGTCTCAGAGGGTGATGTACTGCAGTAGGGTTACAACTGTTACAAGTCATATCACGCGGCGCAAAGTAGAGATTATCCTAATACGCTATTTTCCAACAAGTCAAATCAGATCCTTTTTTTAAAACGTCAAGACAAACAGTTTCTATGGGATTTTGTATGAAATACAGGCAGATGACGTCACAGTTTTTTGGAGTCAAATACCGCTCTTATTATCAGTTTTCCTGCAATAATAAATTTAAGATCACGTCAAAATGGATATGTTTAAAGACAAATGACATTATTTTGCAACGTTTTTTTTTGTTATCAGTACAAAATAATTTATTTTTGGCTTAGGATAATACCCAATTCTGTTCGTCAACGTGAAACTGATACTAAAGGAAAGCTAACAATAACTATATAAGTTTCTGTTTAAAAGATAGAGTAGGTATGTAGCATGACAAATAAAGCAAATACAGTAGGAAAAAGGGTTTAATTGGTAATTAAGAATTATTTTATTAATGTTTTTTGCTGTTCGTTTTCAATATTAAAAGCTATGTTATGGGATCGTTTTTTTTGGACTTCGACCTTCTAATGTGGCAGCACGACCAGCTTGGATCCGTCCTCCTGATATTCCCCTGTGTTTACGTCGCGCAATGAAAGTTGGCTGCACTTTGATCTGTCTGGATCTTCTGCTCATAGTTTTTTGACATATGAATGACATAACTTGGGATGGTGTTTGTAAAGTTTCAAGAACGCCGCAGAGTATGTGTGTATAGAAACATGTCGGCAGTAGCTGACTCTATACGTGAGTTACCCTTTTACTAAATATAATAATGATTGATAACCTTCTTTTTGGAAGCCGGTTAACAATATAGAGACATTTTAACGAGAGTAGGGTCGGCCAAAAACACTGGGCCGAAACTGAAATAACTTTGATAACAATCGAAAAGTTGCCGAACTTTCTCAACTCCGTCGTACTTCAAAAGTGATTCAGACAACTCCATCATGGATAGAACTCGCAACGAAGTATTATATCTGTACTAGCGGCCTGTCACGACTTTGCAGGGTTATGTATTAGTCATCATCATCAGGTCTTTTTGACCCGTTGCGTAGTTTAAAATATCTAAGCGCACACATACATACATACATACATACAGAGGGGAGACAGAAGGCTGGAAGCAACAATGTTTGATACTATGTATCTTATCTTATACCTTTAAACGAGCAATTCTTGTATATTTATTTATTTATATATTTATAAATTTCTGTGATCTCGAAAACGGCTCTATGGATTTCGCTGAAAATTGGTATATGGGGGTTTTCGGGGGTAAATAATCGATCTAGATTAGTCTTATGTTTGGGAAAACGCGTGTTTTCGATTTTTCATGCGTTTTTCTTTCCACGCAGAATATGGTCGCTAATTTCGTCGCGCCGGCCGCCGTCCGTTTAGCTTAGAGGTTAAGGATGAGGACCGCTAAAAAGAGTGTTACGGGTTCTAATCCCACACGGTGACTTACTTTTGTTTTTTTGTTATGTTCAAGTTTATATATTTTTTTTTTATTTTGTATTGTTCTTAGACAAGTTTAAAAAATGTAGTTAATGTTTGTGATGTAACCGAGCAAAGTTCGGTCACCCAGGTACTTTATATACTATTTGTTAACCCCAACAAAAAGGTTTCGGTGCGGTTTTCGCGTAAAAGCTTGTTTTCTTGCGTTGTCCTCAGCTATATTTGATGAAAATCGGTTCAGCCGTTTAAAATTTATTATGGATTAACGCTTGAAAGTAGTTTTTTTATTTTCCTAGCAAATAAGAGATGGCACTAAGGATATAATTTACAATATGTAGTTCCGCTACTGAGCACTAGATGGCGTTCTTGAAAGTCGGGGTTTCATAATTTACCTTCTTCTTCTTCTTCTTATCGTGTGTGTTAGTGACTAACACTAGTGTCAGAGTTTTTAAACCGCCTTAAAGGCCTCTGACATGGTTTTAGGTAACGACCAATGTCTCCGAAGCACGGATCATCTTACTTATCAGACAATCAGGTGATCAGCCTACAATGTCCTAACCAAACTAGGACAACAACACAAAGCCGTTGCCCCCGCCGGGAATCGAACCCGCGACCTCCGGGTATGAGCCGAACGCTCTAACCACTACACCACGGAGGCAGTTTTTAATTTACCTGGCAAACCTGTATTACGCTAAAATGGCATATAGGAGTTATGGACCTGAACTTTTATTCCCCCATAAGAAAACAAATAAATAGCGTAATCACCTTTAAACCAGCGACAAAAGGAATGACTAAACTACCTTTAATTAGGCCAATGCGTAGTACATTTCGATAAAAAATTCCGTTTGGTGTCGGCGTGTCGTTAATTACGAGCTTTCGTTAAAAGGTTTACGGTGAAACAGGCGAAAATAGTTCGGTTTTGAATTTACGACAGTGTAACAAATTAGAAGTTACTCAACTTAATCAGGTATTTGCCACAGTGTAAAAAATTTAAGTAACTTCAGTCAGATACGTGCAGCTTGGGACTGATTTTTTTTTAAATTTTGAAATGGTTATCTTGTCCTACCACGCTTGTATCAATCTACGTTTAGGTACGAAAATATACCTACATTATTAATAGACGTCATCTACCCAATTCTCGAAACTGTGACGCTTCGCTCTGTCAATTATAATTTATACGCCTGTAAAACAGATCGATATGAAACTTTTATACCTTTACCTATTATGGTCTATTGTAATAAAAGTACGTTACTCATCGCTAGTGTGTTTATGTGCTATTACGATATTAATAATCGTAAAATAGTTCCACAATGTTGGGAGTTGTAGCCGCCATGGTACAAAGGAAAACGATACAATGTAGTAAAGATTATATCGATAGTGAAACGATTATGGGTACAGCTATATCAGGATAACAGTTTTGCTTTAATCGTTATTCTTTCATGCTGGGAGACAAGAAAGTACTATGTCGAGCAATAGTAGTGCCGATTTAATGTTATGTCAGACAAAAATTGGTCGAACAAATTGATTCAATAAACAGTAGTATCGATCTAAAATTATTACAAACGGTTTGTCGCACAAATGTTGTACTTTCACTAGTTCCTTCTGTACCCGAGGGAATCGGCGAAACATTGCGGCTAGCAAATCATCACTATTTTATTTCAACGATATAAAAGTGGTCTTTGAGAATTTGAGTCTTGCGGCTCTAGGCTCTCTAGGCTCTATTGGTCTCCATTTGCCAAGATCTTTGCAAACCCCTCAAAATTCAATGTTTAGTCAGTAATTAGACCTGTATAGTCCTCTGGCTGCTTTGGCTAAGTATGACTTTAGTAGTACGAAGAGGTTCGTGCTCCTGTAGTGGACACTAAAAAGACCTGATGATGACGATTATGATGAAACCTGTATAAGCACATTTTACTTTATTTATAGCTTTTATTTCCACATATTTTACAATCTAGTTACAATTTCAGTTTCTTGGACATTCAGTCCCTTGAAGGTAAAAGCCTTCTCCCTCTTTTTCTACTTTAGAGAAAAGTAGAAAAAGAGGGAGAAGGCTGGCTGTTTCCATCCACTTTTTTCCTGCTACTTTTACGATGTCATCCACCTATCTTTTTCTTGGTTTTCCTAGCCTTCTTTTGCCATAGGCACTTTTACACGTCAATAACTATTTGCGTTTTAGACCCCATGTAATTTACACTATGTGAAGTGTATATTCAAATTTAATTTATTATTTTAAAAAGCTACTGATTCCAACGCTTCGAACGCCCACTGCCGATGGGAAGAAACGCCGAAAGAAACTCATTTTAACAGTATTGCTCGCCTATTTGCCGGAAGAGATTTATCATATTATTATGTATTTTCATTAATAAATATTTGTATATTACAATTTTAACACAAGCATGTAATACTTGCCCCTCTTAGTTTATATTCGCTTGCAGACTGACGTGAAATTTAATTAATATTATAATTAACATGCGAGGCATGTTTAGGTGTTTGTATGCATATTATATGTATTCTGAATTGTATGAGCCACCAAAGTGTATTAAATTGATTTTGACATCGCAATAATTCAGTCACGAAACTGACTTTATTGACGTCTCTTCAAACACGAAAGGTACGAACCAAAGCGCTCGACTGGGCTTGTATTAATTTCTGACATGAATTTACAACTTAATAAATCTTTGTGTTTTAAATAATAGGGATGTGGACTGGGTCAAAAATAAAATTTACTTATTTATTTATTTATTAAAACTTTATTGTTCCACAATATAGAATTGTATACAATTGGCGAACTTAACGCTAAAAGCGTTTTCTCCCAGTCAACCTTATGGATAAACAGAGATTTGGTAGCGGCGCAAAATTACTTAAATAAATACTATAATCTAGATTATCCAAAAATAAATGACACAATTTTTTTTGTTTAGCAAAATTCACGAAGACAGCTTCGAAGTGTCGGAGTGGGGCGTCACCGTTGGTTAAAACTTGAGAGGTGTCAAGGGACACCCGGATGGAACAAAGTTCGAGAGAGACAGAGAAACACGCGCACGCCGCACGGCTTACAACTACAGCAAAAAGTGTCGTAAAAACTTTTGGTCTTAATTTTTTTCGTCTAACCCCCTTTAGCAACGCGCAATAAGGTACTTCGTTCCAAAAATCTTAGTCTATCGTCGGGTTTTAGTTTTTAAAACTATATTTCGACAGATCAAAATGTTTTGGTTCGTATTCCCTACTTTATACAGTTCACTGATCATTATTTAAACCCTTTTCGAGTAACTAACAAATAATTAATCATACCCCGTAACAGTCTGGAACGTAACAAAGTAGAAAGTGACTTATCACGGCAGTGTTTTAGGCTGGAACACGTTTAATACATAAAGTCTGAAACGAAGATAGATGGCGCGACGGTCGGCGCGAAACTTTTGTGGGTCATCCACGGAACTCTGAACATATTTTATCATTTAGGTGAGATAAATAGATCTTTCATCATCATTTATTGTATACTAGCCGAAGCCCGCGACTTCGTTTGCGTGGACTTTATGACTCCTGAACATGCTTATCAGGCTGAACAACTTTTGCTAAGGAGTCATTTTTATATTTCCCATGGTATAATAAAATAAGGTATTCTCTTTCCGTGACAGCTGATGACGTAGGAAGAACTTGACTACGTCATCAGTGTAATATGTTGCCTCTGTGTGAAATTGAATTACCCGAGCGTAATGCATTTTTGAACTTTATATACCAATTTCAAATTAATAATCCATTTTATCAATTTATAAAATTTTGAATTGATGAATGACGCGAGAATCGCGAGATTCTTAATAGCTAAGTTACTTAACATTTTATTTAATATTCATGAACTAATTGAGAAAGTCCTTAAATTTACTGAAAAGAACAGTGGCAACACTTTCGTGACGTAGTCAAGTTCGTTCTCGGAAAGAGAATACCTTATTTTATTATACCATGATATTTCCTATAGTTTAGCTGGATCATCATGGTTCTGCATCAGGTGTTCCATTTTACAACATTAATTGTACCCTATATGTTGCCCAGGTTTAACAGCTATATAATAAAAAAAGTTTCATTCGAATCCGTGCAGTATTTCCGGAGATTAGCGTGTACAAACAGACATACAGACCAACATGCAAACAGGTAAACAGACAAACAGGCAAACAAGCAAATAGGCAGACATTATTTAAAATTCTTACTAAATTTGGAATGAAAACACCGTTTTTCGAGTAGATGAGATGAAAAAATATTTAAACATTCGAAGAAGTCTTTAGACTCGTCCGAGATGAGCTCAATTTGTCAACGAGTTAAGTTCAATTATCAACCCCCGACAACAACGAAAAGAAGGGTGTTTAAAGTTTGATGCTAATATCTATCTGCGGCATAGTAGCTCTCAAACAGATGGACGAATTCGATGCGGTTGTTTACGTGAAAGCAAGTTCCCTTGCGGTGATTCTTAACGTTTGCATGATGAAAATCGGTTCAGCCGTTTAAAGTCCTTAACGCTCGAAAGTCAGGGTTTTTTAGTTAACTTTGCAAATGAAAGATGGAGCTACGGATATCAATTAGTTCCGCCACTTATCACTAGATGGTGCCAGAGTTTAGTTTTCATTTTCCTTGCAAAAAAACTTGTTTATACAATGTTGAATAGCCTCCAGGAAATCTACTTACCTCTACAAAGCGAGTTGCAATCTAAAACGGCATGACTGTTTTAGCCCTCACCGCAACGCCACCGTATCCAGAAATAAACACTTCCTTTTCGCAAAATTCAATGTGACACATTGTTTCTGGGACATATAATGACGCGTTTTCTTTTAAAAAATTGTAATGTCATATAAGACACATAGCGCCACGAAAGTAGAGACGTCATAGCGCAATTTAAATCGATCTGTCAATGTCTAATTCATATAAAATTTTCATGGTGTAAGTTTGTCTTTGGAATATTTAATATTTTTTGTTTGTACCACCACCAGTCCACCACTATTCAGGTTTTTTTTTGTCTCCACTGAAGAGCACGACCCACTTTACCATTATAGAAAATAGTACGGAATTTATAGATAATTATTATTATGGTAATTTTATAAATAAAAAAACAGAAATATATCATGTGTCAAAATTTCAACTGTCTAAATCACGGTTTATGAGATACAGCCTGTTGACAAACAGACACGCAGTCGAGTCTTAGTAATAGGTTTTTTTTAACTTTTTGGGTAAGGAAACCTAAAGATGAGTTTTGATGAGATTTGTGAACGAAAAATAACATTCACAGTCACACATTGCTTACAGCTGTTTGCGCTGTTGACGCCATATTTGTTTCGGTGCGCTACCACGCTGCAGTGGAAAAAATCTAAACTAAATTTTAATCACTGGCTGAGTCTTGGTCAGTCATCTTCAAAGGGCTGACTTTCAATCCGCCAAGTTGTTAAACGTTGAGTGATTCTAGATTAATTAATTAGCCTAGGTATTGGATACCGGCCTTCAAGGAACGGCCTCGGCATAGAGTTAGCTGGTTAATTTAACCAGATGACTGCGACATGTACATAAGTTAGGTATGTAAATTAATTGATGGAGCGAGAAAAGCGTCTTATTTTCGAAATTAGTCAAAAATGCTTAAAATGGCGATATATTGGGATTAAAAACATTATAAATATCATCTTTGAGCCATTAAAACTATTTTTGTTTAAAAGAGCTTACCTTTTAGGTGCCCATAGAAATTAAATCAAAATCAGTTGTGTAGCTTGGTAATGAAGTCTGTTTTTAGTTTTTTTAAATTTTATACGATAATCTGCAATGCACAAACAGAGCCACTAGCACAGAAGTAATAATAGTATTGTATTGTATTGTAAATTCTTTATTGTACATACAACAGTACTAAGGCGGACTTATCCCTGTCAGGGGTCTCTTCCAGTCAACCCTACAAGTATTCCTATACTTTTGGTCATTAGATTCAGATTCAGATTATTTATTTCCATACAAAATACATTGTGTTGAAATGTTGTTACTTATATACTAAGTTAAGACTATTGGTTTTTACAATATTATCTGCTTGTGTCAAATTACATAACAATAATAATTACGTCAAATATACATTATTTCAAATACTCCTCTACTGAATAATAACATTTTTGTAATAAGAATGATTTTAATTTAATTTTAAATTCTGATTTATATAACAGGCCTTTTAATTCTAATGGCAAATTGTTAAATAATTTAATCGATTGATAGTGTGGGTTCTGTTTCACAATGTTTAACCCAGGTTTATTTCCTGTTGGCAGATCCCTCCGTCTTGTTGCTTCTCTTTGTTTCCTTTGCTCATCATTTTCAATTTTTTTTATATGTTTGGCTAAGTGTGTCAGTAACACCAGTATGTATAAGCTAGGTACTGTAAGGATGTTTAGTTCCTTAAAATATTTTCTGCACGATGTCCGTTGCGAAATACGTACCATAGTCCTTATTGCACATTTCTGGGAAACAAACGCTTTGTGTATGTTGTATTCATAACTCCTGCCCCAGAACAGAATACTATACCGAAGTTTGGACTCTACTAAGGCAAAGTAAACTAATTTTAATTGTTTGATGCCCACTTCTTCCCGCAGACTTCTAAGAACATAACAAGCCGTACTTATTTTTTTTTCTATCTCATCCAATTCTTGTTTCCAATTTAAAAGGCTGTCAATATATATTCCTAAGAATTGTACTACTTTGACCACTTGTAATTTTTCTCCTTGCAAAGTACTCTCCACTATATCATCTTGATTGGCATTTGTCTGAAACAACATAACACTTGTTTTTTTTGTGTTGATCTTAAGGCTATTAGCGTGAAACCAGTCATGAAATAAATTTAATGTCAGATTAATTTTATTGGTGAGAGTAGATATATTGTCTGCCGATATTATGGCATTAGTGTCATCAGCAAAAATTGTTAATTTTACATCGGGGATTTTACTCATCATGTAATTAATAAGGTCATTTATAAATATAACAAAAAGTATTGGTCCTAGGATTGATCCCTGCGGTACGCCTACTTTGATAGTTCTCATATTTGATCTTGTTGTTGTTGTTTTTCCATTGTTTTCAATTTTTTTTATTTCTACATACATTTTTCGGTTTTGTAAATATGATTTGAAAAGCTGCAATGATTTGCCTCTTACTCCATAATGTTTTAATTTGTCTGTAACCACTTCTTGATTAAGTGTATCAAAAGCAGATCTGAGGTCTAAAAAGCAACCAGCAACTTTCTTTTTCTCATTCATTAGGATAACTGCGTCGTGAATGAGTGTGTCAATTGCATCTTGCGTGCTTACATTTGTCTGATATCCAAATTGTCTCATGTTGAGTACTTTGTTTCTGCTCAGATGTTTTACAAGGCGACTTTTAAGAAGTTTTTCAAAAATTTTTGATATAATTGTGAGTAACGATATTTGTCGATACATATTTGGATCTTGCTTAGGGCCTTTTTTATGTATAGGTACGATTTTTGCTATTTTCAGTTGCTCGGGAAATATTCCCTCTTCCAAACATTTATTGAAGAAGGTACTTAAGGGTTCTGCCAAAATGTCTATATTATCTTTTATTACTGTTATTGGTATTTCGTCATAACCACAAGATGTTTTAGGAGGCATTTTTCTTACTATTTTTAATATTTCCTCTGGTGTTGTAGGTTCTAGGGGCATGTTATTTGTAACTTCTTCTGTGTGTTGTTTTAAATAATTTAAAGCTGTATTGGAATCCCCAGGGATAGTGCTTTGGTTAAATAAATCTGCAAATATTTCCACTACTCTTTTTGGGTCTTCTACAATATTCTTTTCTATTTTTAGGGAAAAATTTTGGTGAACCCTGGACTTTCTATTTCGGTGTTCATTTATAATGTTCCATACCTCCTTAGCAATGTTACTGGATTTCTCAATTTTTTCCTGTACTGCGATTTTTTTTGCCTTTCTTATTAACTTTCTGTATAATGTTAAATATTTATGTTTATAATGCAAAATTGAGGAGTTGATGTTTTTGTTACCATTTACAGTTGTTAGGAATCGTTTCATTTTACTGGATACAGCTAAGCCTTTAGTTATCCACCTTATCTTTTTCTCCTTATTGTCTCTTACGCTGACTGTTTTCATGGGAAAACTGTTTTTAAATACATTTTCGAAAGATTTGATAAAAACATTTATACCCATTTCTGTCCAATTATGCGTTAACAAGTTTTCTCTGAATGTTTCTTTATTCTTCTGATTGAATATGCGTTTTTCAAGTGTCCTGAGACTGTTTCTATTTACAACTTTGTTAGGAGTCATAATACTGCACATTAACCCTGCATGTCCATCAGAGAGTCCATTGTGATCAACTGAGCAGTCCAGTATTAAGTCATCAGATAGGTTGGTAATAATATTATCTGGACAGGACTGTTGATTATTTCTTATAAACGTAGGAGTATGTACTAAGTGTCTGAAGTTATATTGTCGTAAAAGGTTAAGAAAGGCATCTTTTTTATTACTTTCTATCAAAATATTAACATTAAAATCACCACAGACAATACATTTTTTATGAAAAAAGTGTTCCAGGAGTAGTTTCAGTTGAATAATAAATTCATCAAAATTACTGTGATAAGGAGATCTATAGCAGCAACATATGCAGATACCCGTCGAAGTGTCCCGGACACAACATATCTCAAAACTATCCCTTCTGTACAGTTCTTTACCAATAATAAGTTCTTCGCAAGCTCGGTTTGTCTTTGTAAGAATCATAGAGCCTCCTCGTCTTTTCTTTTTTTTCCCTTCATTTTTCCTTACATTATAGGTCAATACTTTATAGTTTCGGAGATTTAATAGGGTTGCTAATTCGTCATTTAAGAAATGTTCCGTAAAACATAAGAATTCGATGTTCTTCTTTAAACTGGCTATATATAACTCAAAATCGTTTATCTTCTTATCCAGTCCGTTAACATTTTGATGAAAGATGTTAAGTTTACAATTAGTCAATTTATTTTTCCTGTCCTTGTACCTGGATGGAGCTTGTGTCACGAAAAAATGTTTCGTCTAAGAAAGTTTCTGTTTGAGTCCCCGTACATTGTGTAAGGCATTCATTACAGGAGTAATTACGTTGTTTATAATCTTGTAACAAGTTTGAAATGTTGCCGAGTATATTTTGGATGCCATTGTTTTTTATTTTGCCGGACGTTGCCGAAAACATGTCATAGGTCAGATCTAGATTGGAATCGAAAAAAGTGGCATATTGATGTGCATACATATCTTTACATAGGTGTTCAATGAATAGTTCAATTCTGTAGTTGTAGAGGGGTTTGCCACATATATATGTGGGGGCTGCTACTATTACGTTAGTTTTTGTAATTTTTTCCAGCTTTTCTCGTATATTTTGAACTATTGCCCTGTAGTCTTGAAATATATGGAAGTCTGTCTCTCCAATCATTATAATACAAAAGTCATCTTTTGTATAACCTTGTAATTTAGTTTCGATGTTTTTGAGAATGATTTCTAGTCCAGCATTTGTGCTAATGTAATTAATTAATTGATAGTCATCTAAAATGTCACTTCTTTTAATATTCTGTAATAATCTAAATTTTTTACTATTTGTGATAAAGCATAATTTCTTTTTTCTTTGTTCTTTTTGCTTGCTTTGATTGTTGAAATGTTTTGCTGTATTTTCGTCAATAAAATCAATTTCCTCCTGTTGGTTTGGTTCAAGTTGCTGCTGTACCATCACATCTTGGCTTGCACTTTGAAAAGCTATTCTGTTAGTATCAGAGCTTTTCCTTTTCTTGTTACTATTTGGTGTTGACTTGGGTAATGATTTGGGTGCTGTGCGACATATGCTCTGCAGTTGTTTGACTTGAAAGGAATATTCTGAATTCTTTTCTTTGAGCTTATTATTTTCAGAAATTAGGTTTTCAATTTCTTTATTTGCACTTTGTAGCTGTATTTGTAGGTCACGATGTTTTTTTCTCATTTCCTCCAGTTCTTCTTTATTAATAGTATTTGTCTCCGGACAGCTTCTGTTTAGTGTATCGCACCGAAGATCGGAGCAATCAAGATCGCTTTCATCAGTCAACGAATCAAACGAATTATGTGTCTCGATGCCATAGTCACTTTCCGAATGAGTGTTTACCACCGAACTAATGAATTTTTCAGGGTCTTGTTGCACTGGTGTTGTGTTGGATATTTTTTCTCGATCTTGTTGTACTGGAATGGGTGGCGTATGCTTTTTAGGCTGTATTACAGTGCTTGGACCTGGTGTTATACCTGACACTTCTTTCTTCTGTGGAGGAGTGTGCCTTTTCCCCATTTTACTTCGAACACAAGTAACACAAACCCATGCTTCTCTCTTCTCTTTGTCCATTACATAGAAAAGTTTTTCTTTGTTTGTGCATGTAAGATCATACGTTAGTTTACAGCGGGAGCATGTTAAGTAATGTTTGTCTTTAATAATTTTATGACAGTGTGCACAAAATTGCTTTGGTGCCATTTTGAAAAACATAAGAAAAAAAAAAAAAACTGATGATAAAAAGAAAAAATAAATGTCAATTCAGAAAAAAAAAATTATCTATGTCAAGAATTGAACTCTCGTCCTAAAGTGCGGAAGTGCGGAACACGCCACTAGACCACTAATCACTTGCTGCACTGTGTGAATTTCTGTTGCGCTTGGGTCAACGTTGGCGGTCGGAATAGTTCGTCATTCATCACTCGGAAGCGTTCGTATCATCATA
Source organism: Acrobasis consociella (assembly GCA_963555685.1). Taxonomy (NCBI): domain Eukaryota; kingdom Metazoa; phylum Arthropoda; class Insecta; order Lepidoptera; family Pyralidae; genus Acrobasis; species Acrobasis consociella. Next base: position 4,405,071 of record OY743107.1, read on the forward strand.
CAGCTGAGTCACAGCTGATTGCTCGCGGCACGTAATCACTGCACACTCATAGTCATATTAACTCAACGAATTATTTCAAAAATGTTTTTATGTTTACACCACTGTACTAATATTTAGGCTGCCAAGTTTTAGTAAAGTTCAACGCACTATTAAATGTCTTTGTCCTGGTATAAGTTTTACTACTCAAAACGTACTTTTATCACTTAATAGGAAATAATTTTTACGGAGCATAAGTAAACACAGCCAAGCGCGGCGCGCTATTTATTACCAACCCACCCACCCACCTTTGGTCATTATCTCCTGATAATGACCAAAGGTGGGGTGGAACGCTGTACAATACTTACAAACTAAGACATTAAATGCTACTCATAATAGTATTAAATAGCCACTAGTATAGATATAGGTACTAGGTATCATTATACCTAATGGGAACCCGATGTGAAGGGGGTAATTAAAAGTTTGTACGGCTTGTTGGATTAGTGAAATTGACTTGCGCCTCCAATTTATAGCCGTGTTAAGGCTTAGCCTTCGTAGGCAGGTCTTTGAGGATTACGAAAGGACCGAGCAAGTTCTGTACTTTATCGTTATCTTACATAACTTAATCTTAGGACTGAACGTACACAGGCTATATAAGACACATTTTGGCATCTCCTAAACCGCCTGCGAACTGAGGTAGGCCGATGCAGGCATAACTTGGCCCGATGTAATTCAGATTGATGAATCCGCAACACAGTGTCAGTGTGGGCATATCGACTATGTCACACCTCCTTTCTTGCCCATCGTGGGGGTGATTTTAGTTGACCAGCTGCACTAAACATGACCTTTATGAAGCCTCGAACAAGTCGCATCCCCCTGAAGGGAAAAAATTAATTGTTTGAGCCAACGACACGAATAGAAGAAGAAGATCTAAGATCCCGCGCAATATGCGTCTTCGTCTTCCGACCCCGCGCCTCTTCGTCGTTCTCGCCTTGCAATTTGCTGCACAGCACTATATTGTTCAGGTGTTCACAAAACACCTCCACGTTATCGCAGATTTTATGCTAAATACAGTATCTTTATCAATTATTTATATTATTCACTAGCTGGTGCCCGCGACTTCGTCTTCGCGGCATCTTTATAAATTATATTCTATGTGTTATTCTGATGTATAAGCTATATTATTGGAAAGTTTCATTACAATCCATTCAGTAGTTTTTACGTGAGAGTAACAAACATCCATCCATGCATCCATACTTACAAACTTTTGTGTCTATAAAGTAGGAGAGTTACGATATCTTATTTAATGATATCCTAACTATCCTACTTTAACGGTAACATAATCTAATATTTTAGTAACAGTAATAATATTTTTTGTTGTAAAAAAATATTTTCATAGTATAAAAAAATACTTTCTGCGTCACCGTCTTATGACTTATCTAGTTATGTGAAGACGTATAATGACACACACGGGTAGCTTTTTGAGTTCCTTAAGAGCGACAAATGAAAAAGATCTTTGCGGCAAAGATATAGAGTATCTTTTAGTTTGTTAGTCTAATAGTCGTAGTCACTTCGGCGTAGGATGGGATTTGGGAGGATTACCGAAATGTTTTCTTAGTAATAGTCGAGAAGACACCTACCTACCACGGGGGTTTAATCTCCCAAAGCTTTGTTTTGATGGAATTCACTATATTTTACCAAGGAAGTGGGTGAATGAGAGGTTTAAAAAATATGAGACACTCTATGGCAGCTCAAGCCAATTACTGCCTCCATGGTTCAATGGTCAAAGCGATCGCCTTGTTATCCGGAGATGGTGGGTTCGAATTCCACTGAGAAGCATATTTTGTGAAAATATGTTTCCAGTCTGCTTAGGATATTATAAAACCCGTTTTTCATTTAAGAAACAGGTGAAGGCACATTTTCTCCAAAAACTGTCAGATAGAGCATAGTGTATTTATGTAGTGTATGTAGTATATGTAGGTATTGTTTATTTTAGCATATACTTTATAGTGTGTATTTTGCATGTAGTTTATTGTTTTGATTATTTTTTAATTATTATTTTTACATATAATCTTTTCTTTCTTTTTCACCATATACCTGTCAAGTTGTGCACTACCCCTATCATTCTCCACATCACCCGTTTGGTTGACTGGTAGATAAGGCCTTAGGCTTTAAGTCCGCCATTACACTTGTATTTGTGTAAGAAGTTAAATAAATAAAAATAAATAAATAAATAAATAAATTACAGGCTTGAATCATCTATATTATCCGAAAAGAAAGATGATTGCGTGATTGGAAAGGCGTGTATAAACAGTGGGTCCTGAACGCTATCTAGCGTTTGCTCAAACCTATTCCAATTCCAGCTGCTTCTCTTCCCACGCAGATCGTAAAAGCCGATCGAGGGAATGGGCAAAAATGCAAATCATGTTAACAGGCGATGCGGCTAGCAACCCATCACTGTATTGATTGCTTTTCCATCTTCTCGCCCACCATGACGTTAAAAGTGGCTTTTGGGTCTTGCGGCCCTGGGCTCTGCATAGAGCCGCAAGACCCAAAATGCTCTGTCTGCCCCATTAGGGATAAAGACGTGATAGTATGTATGTATGTATGTAACATTTATGTTATTTGTTTTCAGGTAAGTACTCCATTGTCGAATCCACGAAGCTGCAAGCAGTAAGTTGATAGTTCATAATTATATCAGCCTCAAGAAGTCCACTGCTGGACATAGGCCTGCCCCAAAGTTTCCCAAAACAACTGATTGGCTTGTATACAGCGTTTTTCTGCAACAATAAAAAATATGCAAATAAATTATATTCAATAATTTATTTACATTTTTTGATCGTACGCAGGTCGTCCGGCCACCTAGAAGGCGGCTCTAAGCTGTGTTTGGCAAATGTATCAGTAATGTATTGGTATTGGCCTCAATTTGAGAACCGTTCTCGAATTATGTAAATTTCAAAATGATTAATGGTTGTAAATAATATAATTATGTAACAAAAAGTGTACATAGGTTGTCTTCGACGGCAGGTTTGTTAATTTTTAAAAGTTTATATATTTCCGCCATCTAACTACGCTGTTTTGCAAAGTTTGCTCTTCTTGTAAAAGTTTAGGATTACTAGTACGAAAAAAATATATTACTTACTAGTTCAAGGGATGATAATAAATTCAGATAAAGGCTCAAACAGACCAGCGACAGTCACGAAGTGACGTCGACAAGCGCGACATTGGTTGGCGCTCGTCGACATCAGTTCGTGCGTGACAGCAGTGACAGTTGGCGACCGTCGCCGACCAGGTTCGTCGTATGTCGGTAATAACCCTAAAAATGTAAAAAAAAAATTGATAGAATATTAACATATAATGTTTATTTTATTTATCGATTTTATACTATATCCATAAGACCTCCCTTTCACTTTATCAGAAAATCAATGGCAGAGAGAAGAGAGAGACATAGAGGGATAAAAGATGGTGACTTCCACCTGTTCATATAAAAATAATGAATTTTAATACAACAACTTGTAAAATACAACAAAATATAATAAAAAACAGTGGAATTTCGGGAGTGCCGACGGAAGAGAAAACGGTGTCTGTATAGTCGCGAATTCAATGTTGTTTTCCCATCTCGAAAATGCCCAACGCACCTAAAGAAGTTTTCACTCCGATAATTATTAATACAAAATTAAACCGAACGACCGCTATCAAAGATAATATAATTACCTACAAATATAACCGCCATTAAATAAATACGAAATGCCCTTGAAATACTTAATCCTTTTCGGCAACCAACGAACCTTAAACCTTTCGCGAAACAGAAACAACTTTACGGAATTGAAAACGGGTTTCAAACGAAAGCGAGAGAGTTTCCGAGACACGACTGTTCTAGACAGTTTGATTTATAAGGAGGTTGCCGCTGTAAGACGGAAAATTTGGACAAACTTCTGAGAAAATGCGGTGAATCATTTTGTTTTTCTTGAATTTTGTTACAGTTATATATTTGCCGGGGTTATCGAGATATAGTGTTTGTAAGATCACAGTTCGAGGCGTACTACTGCTTAGTTAAATTTTATTTCATTCGTTACTATAGTGTAGAAATATGGGAATACGCTCGGATGATAATTATAGTAAATAAATAAATAAATATATAGGGACAAATTACTTGAAGTAAGTTCGAACCTTGTGTTATGGGATACTAACTCAACGATACTATATTTTATAACAAATACATATATAGATAAACATCCAAGACCCAGGACAATTTGAAAAAGGCCATTTTCCAACATGCCCTGACCGGGAATCGAACCCGGGACCTCTGGGTGGCAGACTAGCATGGTGACCACTACGCCACTTCGTATAGTGCGAAAATACACACATAAAAAAATTTACTATCTACCTATTGTGGTTCTTGAGATACAAACCGCTGACTGACGGATCGACGAACACAAGAGGCTTAGTCATAATTATGTTTAATCCATTGCCATTCATGATATCGGAGCGGAGAAACTAAATAGTAGAACTAATTCGAAGCGCCATCTATTATTTGCCAGACAAACTACAAAAACCCCGACTTTCAAGCGATAACTTAATAACTTTTAAACGACCGAACCGATTTACATCAAACAGCTAGTACCAACACCGCAACGGAACTTGCTTTTATTTAAAAAAAAACCTCATCGGAATTGGTCCATCCGTTCGAGTGCTACGATGTCACAGACATACAGACAGACATTAGCGTCAAAGTTATACCAACCCTCTTTTTAGGGTTCCGTAGCCAAATGGCAAAAACGGAACCCTTATGGATTCGTCATGTCTGTCTGTCTGTCTGTCTGTCTGTCTGTCCGTCCGTGCGTATGCCACAGCCACTTTTTTCCGAAACTATGAAACCTATACTATTGAAACTTGGTAAGTAGATGTATTCTGTGAACCGCATTAAGGTTTTGAAACAAAAATAGAAAAAAAACAATAAATTTTGGGGGTTCCCCATACTTAGAACTGAAACTCAAAAAAATATTTTTCATCAAACCTATACGTGTGGGGTATCTATGGATAGGTCTTCAAAAATGATATTGAGGTTTCTATGTCATTTTTTTTAAACTGAATAGTTTGCGCGAGAGATACTTCCAAGATGGAAAAATGTGGGTCCCCCCCCTGTAACTTTTAAACTTAGAGAACGATTAAACTAAAAAAATATATATGATGTTCATTACCATACAAACTACCAGCGAAAATTGGTTTGAACGAGATCTTGTAAGTAGTTTTTTTTTATACGTCATAAACCGTAAACCGCAATTTACCTTTCATTCAATCACCTCAACTATGAAAATAAAAAAAAAAACATTCTACAACACTTTTAATTATGTTACTTGCTGCTTCGCAACCCTTCATGGGCGAGTCCGACTCGCACTTGGCCGCTTATTTCTCAGGGGTTTAAAAATAACTCATTTGCCAAATACTGGTATAATATACCTAATATTTACATACGCCTAACCGTAAAAACATCGACGTTAATTAAATACTCGGTAACAGGCTGAGTACGTATGAAAACAAAGTCGGGCCTGAGGCAATACACCGTACTGTAATTTATACTGTAACGAGGTTATAGTTAGGTACGAGCGCGTCTGAGGGCTCTTACAGAGGAGTTACAGTGTGCTAGCGATAGTTTGCGACACTAGTCGGCGACTGTCGGTGAGTTTAACTGCCTCCATGGTGTAGTGGTTAGAGCGTTCGGCTCATACCCGGAGGTCGCGGGTTCGATTCCCGGCGGGGGCAACGACTTTGTGTTGTTGTCCTAGTTTGGTCAGGACATTGCAGGCTGATCACCTGATTGTCTGATAAATAAGATGATCCGTGCTTCGGAGGGCACGTTAAGCCGTCGGTCCCGGTCACTGTCTTTGACATTGGTCGTTACCTGAAACCATGTCAGAGGCCTTTAAGGCGGTTTAAAAACTCTGACACTAGTGTTAGTCACTAACACACACGATAAGAAGAAGGTGAGTTTGCGACCGTAGGGGGCCGTCGGCGACCGTCGCGTGACAGTTTATGATCGTTAGCGACCGCCGGCCATAGTCGGCGATACAGCCGGGGACGGTCAGCTACAGTTGTGACACTTTTCGACGAACGTATTCGACCAGGAGACGTAGGTATTATTTAAATCATTAGTCACATTACGAATGGTTTGCGTGCACGTTTTCAAACAGGCGCATTTTTGAATTGGTCATTATGTGAAGGATTGGTAACGAGTAGTCTTGACAACTCGTAATTTTGTCATTTGTAACGTAACTAAGTCTAAAAATCTTTCATGGAGAATTCGTTCGGATTCACGCTGCTTGTTAATTTATGGTAAATCTAGTTGTGCCCGTGGGCTTCGGTCCCCGTGGTAATAACGGGATAAAAGCTATCCTACGTCCTACGTATCAAACTATGTCCATATCAAATTTCATCTATATAGTTTCAGAACGTATTTTCGAAGTTTTCTGCATAAAACAATACTGTTTTTCGCGGGCACGACACGCTGACGGTTTCAAAAATACGGCTAAATGCTATTTTACGCGAGCGGTGAGTTGGAAAACTACAGGTTTTGTGTTTCGGTGAGTCCTTAAATGAAAAATATCACCCCAGGGTCGCGGACTTTTGACTTTTATGATTGTTTCTGTTAGCGCTATTGTATATACTAAAGACATAGCACATACTAAAGAATATAAAATAAATATTTCAGTGGGGCTTCCATACAACAAGTGTGATTTTTATAGATAACTAGCTGGTGCCTGTGACTTCGTTTGCGCAGTTTATTTATAGATTGTAGCCTATGTGTAAGCTATATTATTGTAAAGTTTTATTAAAATCCATTCAGTAGTTTTTACGTGAAAGAGTAACAAACATCCAACATAATTCAAATCACATGTATGTAACAAACATCCATCCATACTTACAAGCTTTCACGTTTATATAATATTAGTAGGAAGTAGGATGTACGGAGACATTCGTGCGCGGTTATATAAAACAGTTTCTTGTAGTTTAATTGATTATTTCGTGTTTGTGTTTCGAGATGTCTTCTCTAAACCCCCGAGACCGCGCCGTAATAAGAAATTCATGAGACGGCTACAGAAGAGGTCTCAAATATACTCAGCCTACGTACTTGCTACATAACATACTCCACTTTTCGCTCGTTTCAGCGGGCGTGGTTTAATTGTCTCTTGAGAATGTCTTAGAGGCGACGTCTCGGTCACATAAATTGCTCCTCGAGCCAAAAGTGGCTCAGGAGAATGGAGAATAAGTGAACATTCTCAAGAACCTTATACGCCAACCTGTGGAGTTACATTTAATACACTTCATGTTCACCGTGGAAGTGACATACCCGTAATATATCGAACCACGGGCTATACTAGATCACTATAGTATTATGAAATTAAAGTGGCTCTGTACTCTGTGAGCTGTAGTCCTCGCGAGTCACCACGACCAGTAAAAAATAATTTCAGAAAAAAAAGTTGCGTCTTAGTAAGGGTAGTAACAAAAAAGAATGAAGACATCTATATAAAAATTAGAATGGGCAAGATATGATTTTTTAAACCCCCATATTTCCGCCATTAAAAAAAAAAACTATTACCCCTCCTTACTAAACCCATTCCCCACCCCTTACATTTGCTAGCTTATGCAATATCTTTTCCTCGTCTATTCTTAACAGAAGAAGTTTCATTTAGCTATTCTGGTGAGGCGGTCTAAATTAAATGGCTCCAAAACTATGTCCGCTAGTCGGCGAAAACGAGAGAGGGCAACGTAGTAACATCCCGATTTGTGGATGGTCACTGCCCAAGCTAATATAAGAGGGAATTATCTTTAATAAGTGATCCAGATCCGATCCATGTGGCCCAGTGTAGGTGTCAAATTGCTTCATTATCACCAAAGGTTAATCTGTAGGTGGGGAGCAATTCAGGGGGTAAACCAATTGAGTAACAGTGCCTAATGCACCATTCACCAAGCCCTTTTTAACTCACAAATTGGTTTTAAGCATGACTTGCTGTCTTTTTTTCCGGAGTTTTATTCCCCAGATCCAAAACCCTTCATCAGATTTTCATTCAAAATATAAGAAACTTATAAGCAATTCTTCCAAACAAACATTGAATCATTAGAATCAGTTTATATCAGAAAGTGATATGAGCATGCAAATGTATTATTAATATTTGAGCTGCAGTTGTCTTTTGAAGAATTTCGGTCTCCACTTCCAAGATGTTTTGTCTGATCTTAAAAAAAATTACATGGGACCAACCTTGCAATGCATTCTTTAAAACGAAACATATATTTTTTTAATTCGGTTCGTATTTGACGGAGTTATGAAGTAACATACAAAAAAAAACAAAAATGTCGAATTGATAACCTCCTTCTAGAAGTTGACTGAAAAATCAAGTCGATCTTGTAAACTTATAAAAAAACCCATAGCGAGTTCTACGAGTTTAAAAAATTTTCTTGCGACATCTATTGTTTTTTTTGTGAACTAGATGGTATTCAATGTACGCAACAAAATAAATGTTTGACAATTTTCTTTTTTTCTTAAAAATAGTGGTCAAGACATTGACCTTGTAACTCGGAAGTCGTGGGTTTGATTCCCACGGTAGATATGCATTTTAAGAAAGTTGTTCAGTAACCCGGACTGAATTGACCCTTAAATAGTTTCAGTATATTTTGTAAGAAGATTTGTATTGTATATCCGTTACGGCTCAGTCAGCTAGACTTCGCGAGTCACCCTAAACTCGTTCAAGTATACCGTATAAAAAAAGTTGTTCAGACAAAAAAGTTGTTCAAATAAAAAAGTTGCGTTTTTATAATGGCAACAAAAAAGTCAAATGACATTTTTGAAAATATTTTGAAATGGCGGATATACGACAGTTTTAAAATTTCAAACCCCCATATTTCTGCCATTTTGAAAAATTTCGAAAAACTGGCTCGACTAAAACATTCTATTTAGTTGCTGAACCTGCTTACAAAATTTCATGAGAATCGGTTAAGAAATGCGACCTGTAGGCGAGAACAGACAGACAGACAGACAGACAGACAGACAGACAGACGGACAAAAGAATTTTTGGCCAATCTCGAAACTGAGACGCTTCGCTCGCTCGGTCAACTAAGACTCTTCGCTCACGCGGCCAATAACAGTAAAAAACGATATTCCCACACCTTTCGTATGGAAATATCGTTTTGTTTTTAGACTGGTTATTGACTGAGCGAGCGAAGCGTCTCAGTTTTGAGATTTGATTTGTTACGGCTATGTCCCTTCCACGTTGTATATTTTCCATGCCGGATTGCGAGAAAAAAAAAAAAAATATTATACCAGCTACCTCTGTTCCCGCGCAGATCGTAGAAGCCGATCGAGGGAATGGGCAAATATGCGAATCATGTTAAAAGACGATGATGTCATGACTACCCATATCAAATTTTAACCGATTTCAAAATAACTTTGAAAAATTGTAACCCCTTAAGAAAGAAAGAAAAATAATTTATTTGATATAGGTATCACACCCCTTTATCTATATACACGCCTACAAACGGGTTGAACGTGGAAATTCAGTTTCAAGGCTGGGCTTTGTCTGCCTCGTTAGGACGAAAGAAGTGGTATTGTGACTGTATCAAACAGGACCAAGTAGGCCATATCGTTTAACTACACCGTAAGCAATCTCTGTATAATAATAGTCCATTAATTGAGTAAATATTCTCATCTCCCGGTACTTAAGTAGTATTGGCTTCCGTCTACGCATCATTTGATACGTGAGTCATCAAGATTAGAGAAACCATGAAATATGGTCTGTGCGAGCTAATTATGCACTAAGATTACATATTCATAATCTTACCCCCTTATTTAGATTATTACAAATGTTTGCAAAACCTGTTTTACTTAAAATATGTTTTGTCTAGTTCTTTCAATGCCAAAGTACCTGGGCAACCGAGCTTCTTTCGGTTACATCTCAAACATTAACTATTTTTTTTAAACTTGTCTAAAAACAATACAAAATAAAACATTATATATAAATTTGAACATAAAAAAAATGGGGGGATTCGAACCCGTAACACTCTTTCTAGCGGTCCACATCCTTATAAGCTGAGCCAAATGGTTAGCGACCGGCGCGAGGCAATTAGCGACCATATTTTGCGTGAAAAGAAAAACGCTAAAAACTCAAAAACACGCGTTTTCCCAAATATAAAACTAATCTAGATCAATTGTTTACCCCCGAAAACCCCCATATACTAATTTTCAGTGAAAACGTTAGAGCCGTTTCCGAGATCACAGAAATTTATAAATATATAAATAAATAAATAAACATACAAGAATTGCTCGTTTAAAGGTATAAGATATTGAGAAGAGAGACAAAACATGTTTTGACTAAAATAGGTTTAGCAAACGTTTATAATTTTTTAGAAATATGGGGGTAAATGTTTGTATGTAAGTTGAATAGTAGAAATAGCTCGGTCGGTTGACCGAGCGAGATTGGCCAAAATGCTTTTGTCCGCCTGTCTGTCAGACTTTTAGTTTGTCCGACTGATCGACTCTTGTAAATTTTGAGAAAATGTTCGAAAATTATACATAAATTTTTTTAAGATTCTGTTTTTCGAAATTTTACAAAATGGCGGTCATGTAACTGTTGAAAACTCTATTAATAACATATTTCAGCCATTTCAAAAATGCCACGAAACTTTTTTGTTGCCTTTGGTTCTTAATGGTAATCTTTTTTTTTTTTGTGGATCCCGAACGCAATCTATCATTTGCTCTTAATCCTATCCAAAGATTGGTTCTGGTCTAACCTTTGGTTGGCGAAGTTCAGATTTTTACACAGAGCGCTGTGTAAAAATTAGTTTTCTCGTCAAATCCTTTTGTACTCCATCTTTTCTGTCCAACTTATTTCTTTTATTCGCCTCCAGCACCACATTTCAAATGCTTATAATCTATCTCTATCCACGTTTTACATCCACTGCTTTGCATGGATGTGAAAATTACACAGAAAAAATTACAAATGAAAGGTATTAGACATGTGAGAGAGAAAAGACAAATACTACAAATTATAGAAAACAGAAGAAGGAAAATGGTAGGTCATGTACTACGTCACGAAGCGTTGTTTAAAACAACAATGGAAAAGTAGAAGGAAAAGACGAAGTAGGAAAACCCAGAAGAAAATTTATCGATCAAGTAACAGAAAAATTAAACGTGAAAACATATAAGGAGGTTAAGAACTTAGCAAAAGAAAGAGTCTAAAGCACTCCACCAACAAGAGCCCAGCTCTTAAATATAAGAAGAAGATCTCCTTTTGTCCGTAGTCTAAGCCAGCTACGCACTAAGATTGACGAGAAGACATTCCACCACGTAAATTGGAGTAATGGGAATAGCGGAATGGGTGGCCCGAATTTTAACGTGTACAGTACACATAACGCCTTATTGGATGGATATTGCAAATTTGCTTCGGTGAATTGGCGATGCGTGTGAAGGTACTGTCGTGAAGATGTCGTTAGCGGAAAGTAGATTTCGGAACGAAAATGTTTTAAGTACTCAAGCTAGAAGCAAGGGCGCATATTTAGTAATATACAAGCTTAACAAAGCTTATAAACATCAATAAGACCTCTCCAACCCGTCTGGCCAGCGAGGAGAGTGTAGGCCAAGTCCTCTGACTGCTCTAGTCAAGTATGGCTCTGGTAGTACAGAGAGGGTTGTGCTCCTGCGGAGAACACAAAAAGACCTGATGATGATGATATTAAGTAATACGAGTACAGGTAACTTTCAAATGTTGTATTTCGGTATTATAGAAAAGTTGATCTTATTTTGACATAATTGTTTTGCCACACTACTTTGTTGACATAACGATTAACACACCTATATCGCAATTTGATTTTAAATACCCAAATGAAACCTTGATTAATAAAAAAATTAACACGTTTGCGAATTAGGGGTGGCTATGGCCCAGGGGCTTTCCCTGCTATATTATTGAAGATTATGACATCAACTTTATGTGCAGCTACTGACTACACCGTCAGAGCAATCTCTCATAATTGAAAAAAAAACTTGAGAGGTGTCAAGGTACACCCGGATGGAACGAAGTTCCTTTCGATTAATTAGGAGAGAGAAAGACAGACAGAGAGACACGCGCACGCCGCACGACTTACAATTACAACTATAGCAAAAAGTGTCGTTACAACTTTTGGTCTTAATTTTTTCCGTCTAGCCTCCTTTTTCAACGCGCGATAAGGAACTACGTTCCAATAATCTCAATATTGAACTGATAGATTGTAATCAACTGTCGAAACGTAAAGAATAAGAAGACTAGGAAGACAAATGGAGGTTAAGACAAAAATTATGTGAAAGGGATATGTCTTTTCACGTTGTATACTCATAATTTTACGTTGTATACCCGTAATAAATCGAACCACAGGCTATATAGATCACTATATATAGTATAATGATAATAAACAACATTCAAAAAACAAAAAAGAAATGGACATTCCCATACAAATTTCCCGGGAGAATGCATCCTTTCGTATTTAAATTTCGAATTTTTTAATTTTATTTCTGACTTAATTTAATTTCATTATACTATAGAGTAAGTCATTATGACAATCAAAACATCATCATCATCAGGTCTTTTTCTTTTTCATTCTCCACTCCAAGCACGACCCTCTCTGTGCTAGCAGAGCAACTTAAGGATGAGAAACAATATTCATAATTAAAAATTTAGGTCAATCAAAGGGATCACTAAATACGAAATGCTCTGACTGTACGCTTCGTTAGCACCAGGGCTGATTATGAACAAAGAGAAAGTTTGTTTCTGACGAGAAATTAGGATGCGGCTCTCAGGCGGCTGATGAGCGATGATTTTGTGGAGTATTGTATTTATGAATAATTGTGTATGCAAAATTGTACGAGTTGCGAGTTTGTGCGAGTTGGTTAATTGTATTTTGGTGGGCTTATGTCAAATGTAGGTAGGTATTTCATCATTCACCCGTTATTTTGTCGCATTGACATTGCTTTCTTGTAGGGATTGATACTTTTACTAACCGACTTCAAAAAAGGAGGAGGTTATCAATTCGATTGTATGTTTTTTTTGTATGTATGTGACGCGATATCTTTGGCAACCGTGGACCGATTTTGATGATTCTTTTTTTATTTGAAAGCCCTTACTCCCAAGTTGGTCCCATATTAATTTGGTGAAGACACGATGAAAAACTTTGGAGATATGAAAGAAACTACAGAAAAAAATTGAAGTTGGTTGTTATTTTTTGTTAAAAATGTAATTATTTATCGACTGTTTAAATATCGATGGTATTTAATTGTACTTTAGTCATATTTTATGTCATTAACAATGAGTTAAAGATATCACTCACTACTAACTGATAAAAATGTGATAAAAAATAATGGAATAAATAAAAGCCACGGGTAAAAAAAACTGCGTTCGTTATTTATGACTTATCATTATTTTTCCACACAATCTAAAAAAACTGTATACAGTTCTATGTATATCGTCCATGTAAACTTAGTATAAGTGTTTGGTAAGTATAAAAAGTCTATATCAATAAGTTGATAAATTAAATGTTTCACAAGTTAACGGGGTCTGTTCATCATCATCCTAGCGTGTCTTCCGCCCACTGCTGAGCAAGGCCTTTCTTCGTCGACGCCACCCATCTCGGTCCTGTGCTGCTCTCATCCAGGTGTAACCCGCGACTTTGATTACGTCGTCAACCCTTCTCATAGGCAGACGCCCTATGCTTCTCTCACCCGTTCTGGGCCACCATTCGGTCAGTGCCTTGCTCCCCATGCCTTCACTCCGTCCAGTTCCTCTTTAAAATCATGATCGATGTACCAACATCTCGTACATTGTGGGATGAAAGTGTTAAGGACGTGATCCTGCAACCTGATGCCAAGCATGGCGTGCTCCATATTTCTCTGTGCGAGGAAGGTCTTACTAGTTTTAAATGGTCCTTTAGGTACCGAACTAAAGTTTTAAAAATTTCATCATCATTAGCATTTCAGCCGCATAATGCCCACTGCTGGACATAGGCCTCATTGATTATTCCCAAGGATTTACAAAATGACCGATCTAGAGCGGCTTTAAAAATTTGAACTTACACAATGATTTATCGAACATTAAATATAATTTTTCGACATTGACAACCTTAAGCTTAACTGTCGTCGCAAAATTACTAACTTATAAGAGTATATTTAACTGTGGCAGATGGAAAAGAAAACGTTTTAAGTTGTCTCAATAAATTGGAGAAACGTCTTAAAATCACGAAATATTTCCGCTCCAGTGATTGTGCGTGCTCCGTCTCGATATCTGTGAGAGCCCGCACGTGACGGATCTACTGTTTCCGAAGCAGATGTGCAGTTCTCCGGAAAATGGGAAATTTGCTTATAGTTACTTGAGGTCCTTGCTACGTAGCTCAGCCCTCGTCCTAGGTAGTATACATTCGGAAATTTTTCTTAGCGAACAACATAAATTTAAACAAAGGAAGACGAAAAAAATCAATCAATACCTACAACAAGTGTAAAATTCATCGAATTTTAAATATATATTTTTTACTATGGGGTACATCGGTACCATTAGAACAATCAATGATACTAGTGGGATAAATCAGTGTCATTTATACCATCAATAGTACTGAACAATAGTAAAGGTGGTCCGGCGCGCTTTTAATACGTTTAGTTATCGTGGAAATATTGGCATACAGATACAGCTACATTTTCACGTCTATATCCCTGACGGGGTAGACAGAGCCCAAGGCCGTTAGGCCCAAAGGCCACGCTAAGCGTGGTGGTGGGCGTTAAGATGGAAAAGGAATCAAAATAGTAATGGGTTGCTAGCCGCATCGCCTATTACCATGATTCAAATCTCGCCCATTCCCTCGATCGGCTCTTACGATCCGCGCGGGAAGAGAGGCAGCTGGTACATTCTACGTTTTTTCTTTTCTCCCAGACCAGCATGGAAGCAATACTGGCATATCATTAGGATACAAGAGTACTATTTAACTGTGGCAGAAAGAAAATGAAACTTCTAACATTCTCTAAATATATTCGAGCACGTCTTAAAATCACAGAATATTTCCGCTCCAGTGATTCTCCGTCTCGATATTTGTGAGAGCTCGCACGTGACGGATCTATCTTGTTTTGAGGCAGGTGTGCAGTTCCCCGGAAAATGGGAAACATTTCGGAGAAATTTGGCAGATTTGTCGATGTTTATATTAGCGACAAAACGCATCTTTACGTGTATAATATACAACGTGGAACCCTTAATAAATTGAACCACGGGCTATTCTAGATCACTTTGATATAATAATAATAAAATATCAATCAAAAAACAAACAAAGAATCGACATTCCCATACCAATTGCCCGGGCGGCTGCACACGGTTGTATGGAAATGCCGAATTTCTTTTAGTTCTCGACTTTTTTTAAATCTCAATATACTATAGTGGTCTAGTATAGCCCGTGGTTTGATTTTGTGTATATATGAATGTTTATTTATCAGCGATTGTTTCGGAACAAAATTCGAAGCCGGCTACGAAACGAAATGGGATACTTTTTCCGGTATTGAAGCCAGCTACGAAATGATCCGAAGGGAAAAAAATAACTTTCAACAGGTGATTTTATAGAACATTGAATAAAATTTTGAATTTTTATAATAAAAATACTGGTTATAATATTAAAGTACCTATGTTTAACTGTGGTAGAAAGAAAATGAAGTCTCATATTATTTCAACAACTTGAAACCACATAAGTATATCAATTCACTTATTTATTTCATAACATTTTTATTTTTGTTAAAATATTGTTAGCTTGGTCTAATGCATTATTGATGGATGTAATATTATTTCACCCGAAGCCTTTAAGTACAGCCAATCATGCTATACGCGGCTTCTAGGTCTAACGGCTCCTGGTACTGTCTACCGTGATAGAAACAAAGACGTGATAATGTATATCTATCTTAAAATCACAAAAATATATCCGCTCCAGTGATTGCTCCGCTCCGTCTCAATACATTTGAGAGCTCGCACGTAACTGACGTAACGTGTTTATCTTGTTCCGAGGCAAGTGTGCAGTTCTCCGGAAAATGGGAAAGATTCCGGAGAAGGTTCTCGATGAAGACATCGTTACTATGTATATATGTCTGACAAAATATACTGAAATCATTTTAAGGCTGAATTCAGTCCATGATACTGAAAAATATGTCGAAATATGAAAAATATTTTTTGCTTTTCATACAAACTCGGATCAGCTGATCGGTCAAGTATGGGAGGCCAAAAGTTATTTTTCGTATTTCGATATATATTCCTCGGGGAAAGTTTTTCAATATTGAGGATTGAATTCACCCCTAAAATAGTTTCAGTTTATTATGTTATACGTTATGTGGGCGTTAAAGGAAAAGATATGTATTTATGACGCCATTTAACATTGTAATTTAGAACGGGAAAGGCTTACCTAAATTGCGTATAACACTGTCACTTATTTCTTATCCAAGGGCTTTACTAAGGATGATATTAATATAGATTACTTATTATTACGCTTTCATTTCGATATCAGCTAGTTTTTTTTTATTAAAACAAACGTGAGACAGAGACATTATTAGCATGAATTAAACGGGATTATACTTACGTAGAGAGTCAGCTTACTGGCCGACATGTTTTATAAACCTAGCTCTAGGTCTCTTGCCTCTTCTACCTTCTTTTTTTAACAAACTTCCGAAAAAGGAGGAAGAAGGTAATCAATTCCTCGCGATCTTTTTTTATGTATGTTCACCGATTATTTGAAGATGCCTAGACCGATTTGGAAAATTCTTGTTTTGTTTAAACAGGTGTTAAAAGGATATTTATACTTGCCTGGTGGTTCCATAGAATTTTATTAAAATCGGTTGTGTAGTTCAGGGTGAAGTCGGTTTATATATATATACATATATAATATCACGCCTGTTTCTTACAGGGGTAGGTAGAGACTATCGACATCCACTTGCTACCGTTTTTCGTTTTGAAAAATTATTCCCTCTAATATTACAAACGTGTGCACACCCCAAGAAAACTCCTGGCTGACTTGTTTTGTATTAAGCAACACGAGCCAAGCCAGTGCTGGCTTGTCTAAAAGACTAGTGCCAGCAAACTGGCTTCGAATAAACTCTACTCCCCATGTTTATGCTAAAAACTGCTCTTTTCTGGAATGCTTTACCCGTTGACATCAAGGACATTTCCAGAAAAAATCTTTTAAAAGAAAAGTACACTCTTCTATTAGAATAATGAATCCCCTTTCAGTTTCACCATCAATATTCGTTGTTTGTATATTTTGAATGTATGAATGTATGAATGTTTATGTATGTATATGAATATGTATATGTGTATGAATGTGATAAGTGAAAGAATATGTATCTATATAGGTACATTTATTAGGTATTTAAGTGTTATTTTATTTAAGTAATTTTGCACCGCTACCAAATCTCTGTTATGGTTGACTGGGAGAGAACGCTTTTAGCGTTAAGTCTGCCAATTGTAAACAATTATAAATAGTGGATCAATTTAAATTCATCGATTGGGATTATCTCTAACTTTCGATTGTATTTGTCACAGCTCTATTGTTGAAGTAGTATGCTTTGGGCCTCCTTGGCGCGCGGTTGTTCTCTTAGTGTTAAATAAATATATTTCTTTATAATCAGACAATATTTCTATTAGATTATACATAGATTTGATGTATAAATAAATAAAATCATAGCTGGTTATTTATTATTCTCCCCTACTTTAAAGTAAGTAACGATTGCTTCTATTTCTGTCGTCTATTCCCAGCTCGGGTAGCATCTACCTACTAATTAGAGCGAGCCAAGTAACTTAGAAAACTTAACAAGCTTCGTAACGCGAGATGTCGTCAATGTCTCGTAATAGAAAACTTGAACAAATCACGTGACAGTCCACTAGATAGGAAAATGCCAGTGCACTTTATAATGAACAAGTAATATGCAGTACGCCCACGAAAAAACATCTTTCTAAATCAAAGTCAAAGTCAATCTTTTCATACAATGTAGGATAAATTTATCTCTTATTAAAGGTCTTTTTATTTAAATATTTTTTTAGTGCGAATCCTAAAAACTACTTCTAAGTTTATTTGCGAGGCTAAATAAAACCCCTACGACACCATCTAGTGTTAAGTGGCGGAACTATATCTGTAGCGCCATTTATGAGTATTGTTTTTCAGGTAAATAATAAAAGCCGAATTTAAAGCGTTATCACCCAATAACTTTTAAGCGACTAAACCGATTTTCATCAAACGTGGCTATGAACCACCGCAAGGGAAATTGCTTTCAGGTAAAAATACCGCATTGAAATCAGTTGAGCGCTACGATGGCAGTATGACACATACAGACAAACAGACTGTTTGTCTGTCGAACAAACAAATTTATCACACCCTCTTTTTTGACGGGGATTAAAAATACTAACCGGTGCTACAGGTATGGCACTTCATACAAACAGAGCAGCATATACGTGTGCAGGTAACACGTCAAATGTGTGAGTTAAACAATCAGGGTCGCCACCACAGAATTTGTTGCTTCGCTTACCTGTTTTCATCACTCGGAAATCTATAAAATTTTCGTTATTTATTGTTTTCCGTGGATAAACAATGATAATGTGCGCAGTTTCTCACCATTATAATTCAATAATCCTAAGTGATTTGCGTAATGTCAACGTGCGACTACCAATAACCCTGTTTTACTGGCGCTTACACCTCACAATACCGGGGGACGGGTTGCGGGGACACCAGATTGCGGGGGACGGTGCGAGTTTCCGTTCTGTATGTAATACTATTATTCATTCGGTGTCGGTGCTGCCGCGGCGTAAAGCTTCATTCAAACTTTGTCGATGCTATAGAGCCATCGTATCAGAAACATTCTAAACAAAACACTTACTTAAATTACCAGGGTAGGCAATCTCGCGATTAAATTCTGTACTTACTTTGTGAAGGTCGGTAGTTGACTTCAAGTTGAATAATTTATCAGTAACATAGTGCCTCATCTTAAGGCGTAGAATGTAGGAAGAGAAATCTTATACCTTTAAACGAGCAATTCTTGTATATTTATTTATTTATATGTATATAAATTTCTGTGATTTCGAAAACGGCTCTAACGATTTCGCTGAAATTTGGTATATGGGGGTTTTCCGAAGTAAAAATCGACCTAGATTAGTCTTATGATTGGGTAAACGCGTGTTTTCGAGTTTTCATGCGTTATTTTTTTTCCACGGAGAATATGGTCGTTAACTTCGTCCCACCGGGCGCTATTCGTCTTGCTCAGCGGTCAACGCAGACCGCTAGAAAGAGTGTTACGGGTTCGAATCCCAATCGGTGACTTACTTTTGTTCTTTGTAATGTTCAAGTTTATGTAAAAAAAATTGTATTGTTTTTAGACAAGTTAAAAAAAAATGTAGATATTGTTTGAGATGTAAACGAGCAAAGTTTATAAGTTGATAGGCGTGCCCCGGTGAATAGAACTTTCAATGCATTGTACTAACCACGTCCCCCATCCCGTATGCAACATTACAACTTCTTCAAAGTTTCATGCGAGTTGCAATGTTGCACACAGGAGAATTGCTAAGTAAAATCTTTGTACTTGTAAATACTTATAGTGCATTTATAGTGCTGTAATTTGTTTTTATTTTCGTGTGTGTAAGCTATAAGTGGTTGCAAGTTTATTTGCCAGGCAAATTAAAATATAATCCGACTGTCAAGAACGCCATCTAGTAAATTACATTAAAGTTTTAAATAAAACTTTTTCATTTTAATGTTTAAACTTCATCTTTAAATGGACCTTTGTTATGACCTACAAAATATCATCATATCACCATCATCATCATCATTTCAGCCGCATAACGTCCACTGCTGGACATAAACTAAAAATAATTAACAATACCTTTAGGTTGAGACCTAAAGGTATTGTTAATTATTTTTAGTTTATTTAGTAGTTTCATTTTAGTGTTTGTTTTAAATCAAGTTTATTCTTATATTTATGTACTTTTTAAATATTGTATTATATTCGAATAAAGACATATTTATACTGAGAAATCACCTAATTTAGCAAGTTTTTATTAATTTGTCAGTTGTCGTGTATGTATATATATACGAATAATCGCCCTACATACAAATAAAACTTTGGCAATTAAGGAAGTCGAAACTTGGAAAGCTCTCCGTTTTTGTTGTCAGCTCTTTGAAGATGTTGCTTTATGACATTTATAATAGAAAGTTAATCAATCATCAACATCATCATCAGATCTTTTTCAGTCTACACTGCAGGGGCATGACTCTTTCTACCAGACTACTTACTACCAGAGCCATACTTGGTCGGAGTAGTCAGGAGATTTGGCCTACATTCTCCTCGCTGGCCAGACGGTTTGGAGAGGTCTCATTTATGTTTATAAGTTTTGTTTAGCTTTTATTTTACAAGTTTTTGTTTAACTTGCAATGTATCTTGTATGTTGGTTTTCAAACAGTTATCTAAAACCGATTAAGCTGAAATTTTGCATTTTTTTGTTAGTCGGATGACAATGCAATATTACATAGACAATGAGCTGTACTGATGATGGAGCCGGAAGATATTCGACGGGACTCAGTTATAAAACATATGTTGTTTTATAACTGAGTCCTCATCCTGTTGTATAACTAAGAAGCTCATTTAGAAGGACTCGTTTGATTTGAATTGTCTTGACGAGCAATTTATGACAGACGATGTTTAGGGTCTAATCACGGAGACGGCAGGTGGTCGATGAAACTCAATAAAAAACGACGCAGCTCCATCAAGTTTCAATAATTATTCAACGACTAAACCGATTTTCATCAAATATAGCTGAAAAGAAACCTTGCTACCGCAAGGAAACTGAAATGCTTGCACGTAAAAATAACCGCAATAAAATCGGTCCATCCGTTTGAGAGCTACAATGCCACACACGTAAGGAGACCGACAGACAGACCGACAGACATTGGCGATAAAGTAATGTGGTGTTTTAGTTTGACGTTTTTTCTTTTTTGAAAAATGTCAACCAAAATGTTCTATAAAGAATTAAAACAGCAAACCTTGCTTTTATTCAACTCTTTGACAAAATATTTATTCCTAAAACAGCCCTTTTCAAGACATAAACCCCAAACTTTACTCCCCTAAATTATTCAAAGCGAGCCCGACCGTTAAAGAGTTTATGATCGAACGCGACCGCGACTAACAATAAGTACAAACTTTATCGATTTCGACGTAATAGGATTGTCCCCGGTTGTTTTACACTCAATGAGAGTGCCATATTCGCTGGAAATTTGTATATGTTATGGATCAAGCGGTTAATAAGACATTATGATAAATGCCCGGGCAGTTTAAAATTCCCAAAATGAGAGGGCAGTGCGATTAAAACTATTACATTCTGTTATGTAATACAATTATTAATTCTGTGATACTGTAACCAAGTGATTATTAACACATTATCATAAATGCCCAGGCAGTTTAGAAATGCCCAAAATGAGAGGGCAGTGTGATAAAAACTATTACATAAAGAGATTACATTCTGTTATGTAATTTATTATTAATTCTGTGATACTGTAACGAATGTAACTTTGTATGCTAACTGCGTATGTAACTTTGACTTTCGCAAAGTAACAACTGAATCTATTGACTAAAAAATATTTAAATAATCAAACTGTCCGGGCATTATTATAATGCTTATTATCTAAGAGTGTGAACAGCCGCCAAAAGGGGACTTTTTCTGGCAATTAAGAAATTTTTATTATTCTATTTCGTTATTCCTTGGGAAATTATAGACTAAAATTTGGTCTAAAATGTGTAAAAGTATACGTATTTGCCGTTTTTATACTTTTGATATATAAGTAAGTTGAAATTTGATTTATTTAGGTATTTCCCTCTTACCAGCAAGGTCTTCAGCATTGATTTTCAGATTATATGGCGTAATCCCTTTACCTGTCTGATTAAAAACCCGCGAAAATAATATCGTTAAAAACGAGCTTTGGTGTCTTAATATGTAAAACCTTCCTGTTTTATAATGGATTTTTAGAAGCTTTTATTTAACATGTATTGTATCTTGCATATGTCGTCTGTTTAGGCAGGCCTGTGTCACTCCCCTATTAGGTATCGTAAATATACCTACATAATTGAATTGTGAGAAATTTAGTGACATTAATCGATTGTCTAGAATAATAAGAATGAAATTTGTTTGCAATACACTTCTAGGTATCTAAAGTAAAGGTGCCCAGTTCTGAAGCGAGTTAAATTAAACTATATCGCTAAGGACATTTAGTAGATATTTCTTTGAATTCCTTTGCCGTATCGTATTGCCGTGTGGTTTCCGGCAGAGTAGAATAGAACCATTCCAAGTCCTCCCGTGGATGTCGTAGAAGGCGACTTAGGAAATACAAGCTAAACAAAGCTTATAAACATCAGTAGGACCTCTCCAACACGTCTGGCCAGCGTGGAGAGTGTAGGCCAAATTCTCTGGCTGCTCTGGTCAAGTGTGGCCCTAGCGCAGCATATAAGTAGCGCAGAGAGGGTCGTGCTCCTTTAGTGGAGATTAAAAAGACCTGATGATGATTTCTTTGAATGTCTTTGCTGAGTAAGACTTCTGTTCGTGAGTACTACTAGTCCTTATTTTGTGGTTTAGGTCACATCTTGAAACTAAATTTTCAACCAGTTATCCTCAGTGAATTGAGCTTAAATTCTGCATACTTGTGTAAGTCGGTTGACAATACAATATTATGTAGTCAGTAAGCTGATTATGGAGCCGGGAGATATTCGATAGAACTTATTTATAAAACAATATATGAGGGACTATATAATCAAAGATAACCTCATTGAGTTGCACTCGTTTGATATTTCTTGACAAGCACTTTATGGTAGAAGAAAACTAACGTTTGATCATTGGAGACGGAGAGGAAGGTGGTCGATGGAACTCAGTAATAAAACGTCGGAACTTAATCGAGGTTTGGGCTTATTTCATTTGTCTGAATAAGTACTTTGGCCTCACGGTAAAAACTTGTACAAAACGAAACGTAAAAATTGTACAAAACGAAAAGCGAAACGAAAAGTAAAAAAAAAACCATTTTTTTTTTACTTTTCGTTTCGCATCATGTCTCGAAATGTTAAAACTTATAAAACAAGATGAAAAGTTTTCCACGAGTTTGTTCGACGTGCTAGCGAACAACTTGAAAAATCCTTGAAAAATCCGGCATCATGTACAATGTACATACCTTCATAATGCCAGATACTGTTGGAGTAGACAAAACCCAGGGCCGTAAGACCCAAAAGCCACGCTTAGCGTGATGGTGGGCGTTAAAATAGCAATTGATGCCGTATTTTCCATAATAATACCTATTACATTGTCAACTGATGGAAAATGATGTAGGATTTGCCCAATAATACCTATTACATTGTCAACTTGAATCTCTCCATTCATATTACTTCACCCGATTTCTATGACTCAGCTCTTTGACAGAGTCACACTTTTAAAAGACTATTGTCTTATATAACTTTGATCTGTGATCAAAGATCCAAATACCTGATAAATTATAAAAAGATAATGATAAAAAGACGATTTCTCCGAGAAGTCTCTTCTTCGCATGGTGTCCCTATGCAGTAACTAGTAGTCATCCATATAGTATTTATATATATATATATTACTTCAGGTATTTATGTATTATTTTAATATGTATTCAATATTTATTTTATGTATAGTAATCGTATCGGTGTACGTATATGTATATATTTTTAAATGATATTTATTATGTTCTTGTAGGTATTTAATTTATACTTTTCTACATAGTCTCACATTCTGTCGCACCACCCAAATTATTTCTCTACTTGGTCCAATGGTTGACTGGCAGAGAACGCCATATGGCGTTAAGTCCGCCATTTGTACACTTTTTCTTGTGCAATAAAGTTTAAATAAATAAATAAATAAATAAAGAGAAATTCCCGGCAATGAAATTGAAACGACTTATATCTAGATATAAAAATTTACTGTCGCTTGTTCAATAAATAAAATATTTCATTATATTTCCAATGAGTATCTATCCATATGCTGCAAGGTAAATCCCCCCCCCTTCTTCAGATACCTTTACGTGGCTTGAAATATCTGAAACCAGTGTTGACCATTTAAAAAAACACATGAACAAATTTATTTACCAGGCAAATTAAAAAAACCCCGACTTTCAATAGTTTCAAATGTAAACGCCATCTAGTGATGAGCTAAGGAACTAAATAGTAGAACTGATATCCGTCCTGACATCATTTATTTGCCAGACAAACTATAATAACCGCGATTTTCAAGCGTTATCGTAGGTAACATAGGTAAGAACTACTGCAAGAAAACTTGTTTTTACATGAAATAAAACCGCATTGAAACTGGTCCATCCATAAGAGTGCTATACGACAGACAGACAGAGATAAGTATCAATTTTATAACATCGCTAATTTTTTCAGGGGTAAAAAACAACATCTTTCTTCGAAATCTAATCAAAGTTCCCAATACCTGCGGGAAAATTCCATTCTAATGAAATGAAGGGTCGGTAATATCGGTTTTTTAATTATTTCTTTTACGATTTAATTGAGATAGCTCGGACGCTGCGTTTCAGGTTATGTTAAAAGCTGTTAACTTTATTGTTTTTATAATTTGTTTTTGGCGTTGCGTGTTAGAAAATGTATATGGGTTTTCCTTTTTAATCGACTTCAAAAATGGAGGAGGTTATCAACACGACTGTATGCTTTTTTTTGTATGTATGTCACGCTATATTTTACTACCAAATTGGTCCCACATTAATTTGGTGAAGACATGATGAAGAACTTTGGTGATATGGAAGAAACTTCTGAAAAAAATGAAGTCGTTTTTGCTGTTAATATTTAATTATTATTATTACAGTTTTTTTTTAAATTAGATGAAATACTTGGTGTAAGTAATAATACGTAAGAGAGCTATATAAATAGCTAGATATTGAATGAGGCTATTTACGTGTACTTTGTGATAATCTTTTACATTAAGGGTATACATGAATATTTAGGGGTCCAGTGCTGCGCCATTTGAAATAAATTATTTGAAAGAAAACTGAGATATCATTTAAAATTTTGTCTGCAGTATGCCCTAGTTAACCCTTTAAACTATTTTATGAACAACTTTTTACAGTTTAAAGTAAAAACTTGAAGCTTTTTTTCGCAAATTTGCAAATACCGGCCACGGCAATTTTTGTCCAATTAAAAAAAAGATATCTCCGTTTCCTTTTTTTAATAAAAATAGGGACAACCCTGGACCTAGAAAACTTCGTGTACGAGTATCCCCTTAATTAACAGGATATTAAGTCACACAAATCATTTTTAACCCGTGACGGAAAAAGAGGGGTTTTATAATTGTCTATGCTATGTCTATGTGTGTCTGTCTGTGGCATCGTAACTCTCAACCGGATGGACCGATTTCTATGCGGTTTTTATGCAAAAGCATATTTTCTTGCGGTGGTTTTTAGCTGTGTATGATAAAGATCGGCTCAGCCGTTCAAAATAACAAAAGTTACCAAACGTTTTACGTTTTTTTTTAATTTGTCTGTTAAATTAACTTGTTATTTATTTACGTCTACATGAATTCGCAATTACACAAAAAGTTTTCGTCCGAGAGCGCCAGCAAAAACCGAGTCCCGTTTTACTAATGCAGGCCCGAGGTCCGAAATGTCAAAGGTCAGGGACCATTAATAAGTAAGTTGTTGGCCGTGTGGCCGTGTGGTTTCCGGCAGAGTAGAATAGGGCCACTCCAAGTCCTCCCGTGGATGTCGTAGAAGGCTACTTAGGGAATACAAGCTAAACAAGGGTTATAAACATCAATGAGACCTCTCCAACCCGTCTGGCCACCGTAAAGAGTGTAGGCCAATTCCTCTGACTGCTCTGGCCAAATATGGCTCTCGTAGTACAGATAGGGTCGTGCTTCTGCAGTGGAGACAAAAATACCATAAAGGCATAATATATAACAATAATAATAGCCATTTATCTGTTCAGAAATATCTATTTGGGCAAAAATGCGAATCATTTTAACAGGCGATGCGGCTAGCAACCCGTCACTGTATTGATTGCTTTTCCATCTTCTCGCCCACCATGACGCTAAAAGTGCCTTTTGAGTCTTGCGGCCCTGGGTTCTGCATAGAGCCGCAAGACCCAAAATGCTCTGTCTGCCCCATTAGGGATAAAGACGTGATAGTATGTATGTATGAAATATCTATTCCCTCCGGGTATAGACATTTAAATCGTAGCCCTGTATCAAACATGACAGATAGATTGTATTGTATAACAGAGATCGCGACCTAAGGTCAGAGACCCCGAGGGACCCTGATGGCAGCATGCCAGATTGTGACCTATCTCACATTAATTTTTTATTGGGTCGCCATTATAGCCCTTTTATACGGAGATGGGCGAGTGGTTTTTAGGTTTATTTTTGTATCGCGAGATGACTACTTAGGATAGATGTGACGGTACTTCAATGATCTTAAGAGGGTTACTGATTTGTAATGTAAATACCTATATTTGTTGTTAGTTTACTGTTACTATTGCTTTCATAATAATAATACATACATACTATCACGTCTTTATCCCTAATGGGGCAGACAGAGCATTTTGGGTCCTACGGTTCTATGCAGAGCCGATGGCCGCAATACCCAAAAGACACTTTTAGCGTCATGGTGGGCGAGAAGATGGAAAAGCAATCAACACAGTGATGGGTTGCTAGCCGCATCGCCTGTTAACATGATTTGCATTTTTGCCCATTCCCTCGATCGGCTTTTACGATCTGCGTGGGAAGAGAAGCAGCTGGTACATTCTAAGTTTTTTTTTATTTCTCCCGGACCAGCATGGGATAACATAATTCATAATAATAATAACAAAGTTTTTCTCATTACCACCATCCCAGTAGTATGAATACATTCTTCTTACTTATTGATATTACAAGCTGTGGCCGTGGACTTTGCTCCCCGTGGGAATCGGGATAAAAACTATCCTATGTCCTTCACTGGGTATCAGACTATATCCATATTAAATTTCATCTAAATTGGTTCAGTGGTTGAAGCGTGAAGTGGTAACAAACAAAAAAACTAACAAATATACAAACTCACTTTCACATTTATAATATTAGCAGACGTAGTATATTATTACTCTGTGATTAGTAGGATAGGATGTAGTAGGATATTCCAGTACCAATGCTCAGTTTGGAACTGATCAGTAAATTCTTATTTATTTATTTATTTAAAAGCCGATCGAGGGATTGGGCGAAAATGTAAAATATGTTTTTGGCGCTTTCATTTGATACTTACACGGTATGATTTGATCATTTTATTTCTAGTTACTTAATTTTTGGCTTGAAGACCCCTTCAATTATTGAATTTATTGTGACGTCACATAGCCTATAATCAGCGCAGAGCTAAGACGCTTCCAACGATACCTTATTTGTTAAAGTACCATGGATATCATAGAAGATATGAGAAAATAGATATGAACATAAATACATCTTCATCTTCATCAGGTCTTTATGTCTCCACAGTAGGAGCACGACCCTCTCTGTACTACCAGAGCCATACTTGGCCAAACTAGCCAGAGGACTTGGCCTACACTCTCCACGCTAGCCAGACGGGTTGGAGAGGTCTTGATATTTATAATTCAGCTTGTACCAAAATGCTCTGTCTGCCCCATTAGGGATAAAGACGTGATAATATGTATGTATTCAGCTTGTATTTCCTAAGTTGCCTTCTACGACATCCACGGGAGGACTTGGAGTGGTCCTATTCTACTCTGCCGGAAACCACACGGCATACATAAAAAAAAAGTTACCCATCCTTTTAATTTGCCGTAGTCGGGTGTCGGGTAAAAATATGGAAAGTAACAAATGAAAATATCAGACAATGCAGTTGGAACTTTTGTTTGTGTACAATAAGCTCTGAAGGTGGCCTTATCTTCGTTGTAAAAATTAATACCCCTAGGGCAATGCTGAAAATTGTTCAAGCATTTCCATTTCAGTCCAGTCTCAATCGTTGGGCTCCAAAGGAATCTAGGTTACATTTCTTTTTTTAAAAAAAAGGTAGTTATCAATTCGTCGCAATCTTTTTTAAATGTTTGTTTAACGATTATTCGAAGAATCTTGGAACGATTTGAAAAATTCTTTTTCTGTTTGAATGGCACCCTTGTCAAGTCCCATAGAAATTTTATCGAAATCGGTTGTGTAGTATTGGGGCGAAGTCGGTTTTTAGTTTTGAAAAATTATATTGTTACGGAAATACCAGTTTTGACGACGTTTAATGTTTACTTACTACTTAACAATTTTTTTATCCCTGAATGAGGTTTTCTACGTGAAAGTAAGTTTCCTTCCATTGACAGTTGAAAGTTAGTTTTTGGAACAAAGTTCCTTATCGCGCGTTACGAAAGGAGGCTAGACGGAAAAAATTAAGACCAAAAGTTGTAACGACACTTTTTGCTATAGTTGTAAGCCATGCGGCGTGCGCGTGTTTCTTTGTCTGCCTCTCTCTCTCTGCTCATTAATCGAAAGGAACTTCGTTCCATCCGGGTGTCCCTTGACACCACTCAAGTTTTTTTTTTAAATTTGCGGATTACATGTTAATGGTTGTATTAAAATGAGCAGTGAAGTTTCCAATGTACAGATTTTAGGATTCTTTATTTATCAAATTGATAATCATGAACTTCTTAAATTGATAAATGGTTTACTACGTTACTGATTCAAGTGAGCAGTTTTTGGAACGTAGTTCCTTATCGCGCGTTGCGAAAGGAGGCTAGACGGAAAAAATTAAGACCAAAAGTTGTAACGACACTTTTTGCTATAGTAGGAAAAATAAAATTTTATTATCTACAATTATAAAATAGGGAATCCGCAATGAGACAACCAGTTAACAGCGTAGCATTTATTAGACTGCCGACACAAAAGAAATACAAGTACCGCCTTATATTTATATTATGCATACCCTACAATCCTCCACCCTTATTTACTACTTAAAAATAATCTATTTTATTTTTACACAAAGCATCTAAGTGAACAACAGAAATAACTAACTCACGACTAACAATATGTAACTAGGGATGTGCTTGCAAATATACGTACTTAGAACTACTGCCTAATTTTGACACAATTGTTTATTAAGCCTACATTGCCGGATTGGTCGAGACCTGGGTGGTACAAGGGGAGCTGGTACTGAGCAAACGCTCTTATCTGTGATATCTTTACTCGTACTAGGTAGAATAGTACTACCACTTTCTTGACCTACCGGCCCTGCCTCTGCCTCCGCCCCTATGCTCGTCGCCTTAGGACTTGGTGGATTTGTATCGTGATCTACCGTCTGACTACCACTTTCCCCGCTCTTAATATCGAATCCACCATACGATGGTGGTCTAGTTTGCGGGAGGATAAGGGAACTACTTGACTTCCGTCTTAGCTGGTCTATGTGTCTATGTGTCTCCCTACCTGTACAATCTAAAACCTTGTAATCGGTCGTACCTAAGGCCTGGACAACTTTACCTGCAATCCATTTGTCTGGTTTGTTATATTGCCGTAACCAAACCTCCTCGCCCGTAGGTAAACATCTATCGGTTCCTGGACTACCCCGTGCTTGTCGATCCTGAGCTGTGCGGACTTTTTGGTCTCGATCCGGTTTTAGTCTATCCAGTTTGGTTCGTAACCGTCTACCTAACATAAGCGTGGCTGGGCTTTCGCCTGTGGTAGCATGTTCCGTGTTGCGATAGTGTAACAGAAAAGTATGTAGGGCTTCTATTACATCCTTTTTTTGATGTGCTGCTTTTTTAATGACTTTTTTAACAGTACGTACTGCATTTTCTGCGGCCCCGTTCGATGATGGATGGTAGGGCGGAGAAAACGTATGAATCACGCCCTGGTCCTTACAATACTGCTCAAATTCAATACAAGTAAAAGGAGGGCCATTATCTGATATTAAATATTTAGGTAAGCCCCATCGAGAAAATAAATCTTTAAGTTTTCCTAAGGTACTACCCGCCGAAGTATTGTTGACAGGAAATACTTCTAACCATTTAGTTCGCGCGTCAACTACCACGAGATATAACTTACCAAAGATTGGACCCAAAAAATCAACATGTATGCGTGACCATGGCTTCCCCGGCCAGGGCCAGTGGTGCACCGCGCTCCTCGGCGGCGCGTCCGCCTCCGCCGCGCACACTGCACACGACCTACACATCGCTTCTACATCTTCATCAATTCCGGGCCACCACACATAGCTTCTTGCTATAGACTTTGTCTTAACAATACCCATGTGAGGTTCGTGGAGTTCTGACAAAACTAAACTTTTACAAGTTTCCGGTATCACTAGTCTGTACCCCCACATGACGCAACCCAATTCCTCATAAAGCTCGCTCTTCCGATTGAAGAACGGTTGCAAAGCCTTAATTTCATTATCAGGCGGCCACCCATCTCTGATATAACTCAGTACCCTACTCAACATCGGATCACGTCTGGTTAAATTAACAATTTTTTTATAATCTAAAGACATCGCCTCCTGTGCAAAATGTAAGTATGTCTGTTCAGGTACTTCTAACTTTTCACTTTGTGACGATGTCGCGGGCAGCCGTGATAACCCGTCCGCACCATTTTTAGTTGTGTGTACATATTCTATATCGTAGGTATATGCCGATAATATTACCGCCCACCGCTGCAGTCGACTTGCGGCCATCGCTGGGACGCCCTTTTTATCTCCAAAAATACTAACTAGTGGCTTATGGTCCGTTTTTAACAGGAATCGTCGCCCGTACAAATATTGATGAAATTTCTTTAAACAGTATATTATAGCGAGGGCCTCTCTGTCAATTTGAGAATAATTTTTCTCAGCGTCGGTGAGCGCCCGCGACGCGTACGCAACCGGCCGCTCGATCCCTGCTGCGTCATTGCTGGGCTGCGAGAGCACTCCGCCAATGCCGCGCGCGCTCGCGTCGCATGTCAATATTAGTTTACTTCGAGGATCATAGCGACGTAAAACCTGGGTCCCCGTTAAGACTTGTTTAATTTTTTCAAAAGCTTCGTTACAAGAAGAATTCCATTCCCAACGTGTACCTTTTTTCAGTAATTTGTAAAGTGGTTCTAATATAAAACTAATATTTTTAACGAACTTACCATAAAAATTGACTAAACCCAAAAACGACCGAAGCTCGGTGACATTACTCGGACGGGGTAATTTTACTATTGCTTCTACTTTGGCCGGATCTACTTTAACTCCTTCTTTAGAAATAATATACCCGAGATATTTAACCTCTTCAACCATAAATACACACTTACTTTTCTTAAGTCGCATTCCATGGGATTGTAACCGATTTAATACCATTTTTAGTGATTCTAAATTTTCTCTCTCGTTTTTTCCTCCTATAATTACATCGTCCAAAAATACTTCAACATATGGTATTCCTTTTAACAAATTGGTCATAGTTCTTTGGAAAATACCCGGACTAGATGACAGGCCGTATACCAATCTATTGTACCTAAAAAGTCCTCTGTGTGTGTTGATCACTGTATAACGCTTAGAGTCGTCAAGAAGTAACTGATTGTAAGCTTGAGATAAATCTAGTTTAGAAAAAATCTTTGAACCGTTTAGCCCCACTAAAAGATCGTCAATACGGGGCAACGGGTACCTATCGACCAGTAAGACGGGATTCAAGGTTACCTTATAATCCGCGCATATGCGTAGCCCGCCATCCGCTTTACTCACGGGCACCAGCGGCGTGGCCCAGTCCGAGCTGTCCACGGGCTCGATGACGCCGTCCGCCAGCATGGCGTCCAGCGCCGCGTCCACCCGCTCGCGGAGCGCGTAAGGCAGAGGCCGGGCGCGGCAGAACACCGGCACCGCGCCCTCCCGCACGCGCAGCGTTACCTGCCCACCCGTGTACCTCCCGAGTCCCTCACTGAATAATTCTTCATATCTGTTAAGGACATAATTTAAAGTATTATTACTCATAACCTTATTACTATCCATCTTAAAATTATTTAAAATTAACGGAACTTTAATTTTTAATTCTGAGAGCCAGTGTCTTCCTAACAATGATGTAGTGGCCCCATCAATTACAAATAATTCCAAATGTACATTCCTATTCCTATATGACACTAGAGGCTTTAAGATTCCTTTGGGAGAAATTTTTGTTCCGTCAATAAATTTTAATTGCAAATTACATTTCTCTAAACTTAAATTACTAAAATATTTTTCGTATGTCTTAGTACTAATACAAGAAATAGCTGATCCTGTGTCTATTTCCATACAAAGTGGTTTTTGATCAATTAATAATGTTAACCTTACCGGTTTATAACCGTTTAGACTCAGCTGATGAAATTCTTCCACCTCTGAAGAATATTCCTCATCCAGCTCCTCCGTATACGCCGAAACATCCGTGCCGTTGTAATGGACATTTCTCCTGCCTGCGACACTCGCTTTGTTTCGTGCGAAATCACCAGCCGCCTTGTCCTTCTCCGGACACACCCGTCGCAGATGTCCCATCTTTCTGCACTTGCTACATTCAAAATGTCTATAACGACATCCTTCCTTGCTGTGTCCGCGTGCACCGCACGCTTCGCAATATGTAGTGGCACTCCGCCCCTGGTCATATTTCCCGCGCTGTGTCCCAACCGAAGCACCCGCGGCCGCCGGCCGCGCCCTGCCGCCGCCGTACCGGCCGCGCGCTGTGTTCAGCGCATGTACCGCGCTTGCATCCGCGCCACCCGCGCCCGGCGCCGCCGGCCCCGAAGCCGTACCCGCGGCCGTACCGCCGCTGCTGCTGGCTTCTACCGCCGCTGCATTTTTCTCCGCCGCTTCCAAAACGCACGCCAGCTTCAAAGCATTTGCGAAAGTAATTTCGTCTTTCGCAAATAATCTTTGTCTAATTATGTCGCTCGATACGCCGCACACGAATTGATCACGAAGATTTTCGTCTAAATTGGACTTAAACTCGCATGACCGCGACAATTTTTTGAGTTCCGCCACGTATTGCATGATTGATTCACCACTATTTTGTCTACGTAAACGAAACCGGTATCGCTCCGCCAAAATTGAAGGTTTCGGGTTTAAATGTAATTTCACTAAGTCCACCAATGCCGCAAACGAGTATTCCGATGGTTTTTTAGGGCTAGCTAAGTTCACCATCAGTTCGTAGCACTTGTCACCCACGACCGTTATTAATGTCGGCACTTTAGCTTCCTCTTTGACCTCGTTGACCTTGAAGTACATTTCCAACCGTTCGCTGTATACGTCCCAATTGCCCGAGTCCATGTCGAATTCACTGATCTTCCCGATTCCCATGATTGCGTAGTTCAGACTCGTCGCCAATTATAAAATAGGGAATCCGCAATGAGACAACCAGTTAACAGCGTAGCATTTATTAGACTGCCGACACAAAAGAAATACAAGTACCGCCTTATATTTATATTATGCATACCCTACAACTAATTAATCGAAAGGAACTTCGTTCCATCCGGGTGTCCCTTGACACCTGTTTAGTTTTATTAAAATATTATCCTTAGGAAGTTTTAAACTATATTAGGCTCGATAAAAATAACAATAGGATTCTGACTCCTGCCATAAGTTACTCGGAAAGGGTTAACTGAAAAAAATATTAAGTGTCTTTAAATACTTATTTTCTATTTTCATTTCACAAAAATATAAAGAAGTATATTTTTGTGAACTGAGAATAAGGGGTTTTATGTATAAAAAAGGGTTTAAGTCTTTTAATGAACACAGACATTTAATTCCAGTAATTGTAAACAACAGTTTTTTTTTTTATATACGAACAACAACAAACAGATCTCACATATTGAGCTAGCTATATAGTGGAGGTCCATAGTCTCTGCCTGCGCCTGTGGGAGACAGGCGTGATTATATGCATGTATGTAGATAAACATCTTGATATAATCATAATAATTTTTTTATCTGCAAAAATATTTATTTATCAAAAATTAAAATTATAACAAAAAAAAAAATTATGGCATAACAATGTGTTCTCAGTCCACATATCTATTTTAATATCAGTATAATTGTAAGTTTTTGGAGAAAAGTAGTACAGTTTGTTACCGTTTCTTCTATACTTGCGCTTGGGCAGCGGCAGTAAACTTAGCTATAAGTAAATGATCTGACGTCAACATTTACCTTATAAGAAATCAAAAGAAAAAAATTACAATTATCAAGTGATACAAATATCCAAAGATAAATAAATGAATTTTACTTTGACTGACTTGACTTAACCTGACCGGGTCCCTCCGGCGTGACAGCGTAGTGATGACCCTAGGCTACAGAGGTTGTCAAAAGAAAAACGACTTGCGAAATTTTCCACAATTGTACCTAGCTTAACAACCCTAGTCCTAGGGTTGCCACTGTACGAGTAATTGTCACAATCCGTCTGGCAGGAAGTCAAAACGCGGAGAGTGCCGCGGTAATGACGGTCCGCGCCGTTCCGGCCCGTTGGCCTGTTGCCAGATTTAAATGGGGGTATTATCACAGAGTAAATACTGTGTAGAGACACAGCTCTGAAGCTCTACTTAATAGTCCCTTTACTATTTCAATACAAACGTAGTCTACGTTTTATTTTGAAACGACATGCTCGATTTCGGAATAATTTGGTAATTTCAAAGATATTGCACATAACTAGGCACATAACTGGTTTTTACAGTCAAAATATGAACTTGAAATAGAATATAGTGTGTTATATCATTTTTGACTCTCAGTATGGGGATCTTCTGTATCCTTATATTTTCTTTCCAGTTTATAGTGTTACCGTCGGAAACCAAGTAAGTATAACCCTAGATAATTGCAATTACTTAAAAATTACAATTTTTTACCGAAATCTGACATGTGGTTTCAAAATAAAACGTAGACTACGTTTGTACGGAAAAGTCTAGGGTTAGAGGATTATTAAGTACCAAAATTGTCACATATCGCTGTGTGACAAGTTTGGTCCGTTTATTTCGGTTTGGTATATTTTATTCACACACGCCATTGTGTGTAAATAAAACGTAGCTACGGAAGATCGAAACATTTTACCTGATTGTCTTTTCTGTCTGTCATTATTGATTTTTTGATTGATTGATTGATTGACGACCTCCGTGGCGTAGTGGTCACCATGCTAGTCCGCCACCCAGAGGTCCCGGGTTCGATTCCCGGTCAGGGCAAGTTGGAAAATGGCCTTTTTCAAATTGTCCTGGGTCTTGGATGTTTATCTATATATGTATTTGTAATAAAGTATAGTATCGTTGAGTTAGTATCCCATAACACAAGTCTCGAACTTACTTTGGGGCTAGCTCAATCAGTGTAATTGGTCCCTATATATTTATTTATTTATTTATTATTGTATGGCAGTTACCAAGCCATCAGTGAGATTCGTAGCGACAAACCTTATTTCATATCTATCCATATTATACCCATTAGTAACGGAATTTCTAGAACGTCTTCTCGCGGTTGAAAAATGGTGACGCGTATTGATTTTTTAAACGCAACTGTACTCCGTACTCCACGTTCCGTATCGGCGTGACTGTATTCAGCTTGACCTCTACAGTATACCTACTCCAGTGGTATTACTTTAAGGGCTGGCACTAAGCGAGTGCTTAGTCGCTTTATAGTTTCATAGTGGTGTGCAAACGTGTGGCAGATAGTGCTGACATGGGTTTATCGGTGTACCCGGATGTATAGACACATACTTACCTTGTGATCGTTTGGGGATATTCAATTTATATGTACTTACATGTACAGATGGCATATAGGGATATTTTTAGGGCATCTTAAATAAAGCCATTTGGCAAATAAGATAAAATAAATAGATCTGATTATCTATACATATAACTAGTAGTTCGCCACGAACTTAGACCTCGCGAATATTATTCCAAAGGGAGTGCCTCCGCTGCCGGCGCTGGTTGTCGAATTGGCTGCCGGCGCCGGTATAACACGATCTGTGTCTGTAGTAAGATATTCATTTTTAATAAAGTTGTTCAGTAACCCGGACTGAATTCACCCTTAAATAGTATATCCGTCACGGCTCAGTCAGCTAGACTTCGCGATTCATCCTAAACCCGTTCAAGTATAACGTATAAAAAAGTTGTTCAGACAAAAAAGTTGTTGAAATAAAAAAAATGCGTTTCTATAATGGCAACAAAAAAGTCTAATGACATTTTTGAAAATATTTGGAAATGGCGGATATATGACACTTTTAAAATTTTAAAACCCCATATTTCCGCCATTTTGAAAAATTTCGAAAAACTGGCTCGGCAAAAAAAATATATTTAGTTGCTGAATCTGCTTACAAAATTTCATGAGAATCGGTTAAGAAATGTGACCTGTAGGCGAGAACAGACAGACAGAAAGACGGACAAAAGAATTTTTGGCTAATCTCGAAACTGAGACGCTTCGCTCGCTTCGCTCGCTCGGTCAATAAAACAGTAAAAAAGTGTGTCTGTACATTAAATATATTTCCAAAAAAAATATTGTGGGCGATGGAGACGTAGTAATAGAGTAAGAATTTAAAAAAAATGTCTGTCTGTTTGTCTGTTTGTACACGCTTATCTCCGGAAGTACTGGACGGATTCGAATGAAACTTTTTTTGTTATATAGCTATTAAGCCTGGCCAACATAAAGGGTATAAATGATTTTGGAAAATGGAACGCCTGATGCAGAACCATAATGGTTCAGCTTAACTATAAGAGATATAAAAATGCCGCCTTAGTAAAAGTTGTTCAGCCTGATGAGCATTTTCCAGAGTAATAAAGTCCACGCGAACGAAGTCGCGGGCTTCGGCTAGTTTTAAATAAGATTTTACGTGGGATTTGAAGCTGGCTGGCGTTTGGGCGCGTCGGATAGTAAGTGGTAGTGAGTTCCATAGACGTGCGGTTTGAGAGAAAACAACAATTATCATAAAACAACAAGGTAAATGCATTCGTGCGGCTATTTTTTAAACGCGGTGTCACTAAACGAACATTTTGTTGTACGGAATAAGTTTAAAAAAAATGTACAAGTCTTTTATTATGAGGCCAAAGTACTTACTTAAACAAATGAAATAAGCCCAAACTCAAATCGATTTGGGAAATGAAAAATATTCCTTTATACTAATCAGGTATCCTGTATCATCATCATTAGGATTTATTCTCCACTACAGAAGCACGACCCTCTCTGTACTACTAGAGTAGAGCCATACTTAGCCAGGGCAGCCAGAGGATTTGGCTTACGCTCTCCTCGCTGGCCAGACGGGTTGGAGATGCCTCATTGGTGTTTTTAAGCTTTGTTTAGCCCGTAATTCCTAAGACGCCTTCTACGACATCCACGGTAGGACTATTATACTCTGCCGGATATCACACGCCTGTTAAATTAAATTAAAAATTGTTTATTGGGAAACTAGTTTACAATTTTATATAAATTGCTGGAGCCTCCTTTTAAGCAAAAATATTAGAATTAGACAAAGGTTTTATGCCATGAAAAACATTACACTCATGGACATATTTATATTTGCTAGAAATGTATGATACATAAAAATAAATACATAAATATACATAATATTAAAAATGTATTTACACACATTTGTACATACATAAGACAGGAAAAAAAAGCTGTAAGCAGTCCCTGAGTCCCTGAGTCAGAAATTGGGTACATGCTTGATAAGAAAAAAATATGTTAAATATGTGTCTTTAGGGGATGTCTGTGTGTGTGCCTGTATACTAATATCTAAATGAAATTACAATATAATCAAAAGATCTGAAATCCCTCAGTGGTATATAAAGAAAAATACTTGCTCAAATAGCTAGCGGTGCCTATTACGACATAATGACTTTTTTAATTGGGCAAGTTCGCAACAACTTTTTTCTTGTTTCTTTCTTCTTTTGAACTTAGTTACGATCATTCTGTAATACTTGGGTAAAATAAAACTTGTATAGAAACGTAATTTATACTCACAACCTGCTGGTAAAACAGCTTGTCACAGCTTTGGGACGATTTTAAAGTTAAAACTTCTTTAGGTACGTTGGGCATACACGGAAAGCATATTTTAAAATGGGGCGACCCTGTTCCTGTAACGGACACCTAATTTTCACTTCTGTCGGTACTTCAGAGTGCCACTTTTTTATTTTTAAACTAGCTTTGGCCCCGTTACTCGCGGTTAAAGTAGCCTATGTGTTCATCGAAATTTTATCAAAATTGGTCCAGCCGTTTGCGCGTGAACACACACAAACTGTCGCCTTTATAATATTACCTAATGTGATTCCTCGCACCAGGAAGGCCATGGATCATGGCTCAAATGTTTCCGTAGCACCAAAGTGTACAAATATGTGCCTAATCCACTTTAGGATGCATAGCACACTTTCTTACTTATTGCAAAAGTGAGTGACGAACAGAAAGGCGTTTGTCTATATATATTGGAAAAAAAGTAGACATGTCGTTTCTACCAGTCAACCAACAGGTGATTCTCATAGTATAGTATTGAAAACATTAGTACTTAGTACATAAGTTGAGAATGCAATCTTTTAATGGTGAGTACAGAAAACCATAATGACGATGATAACTTGCTTGCGCTTTTCGCTTGAAGGTTGTTAGCGACGCGCTCATTTATTTAAATAATTTTAATTTCATTGTAAAAATGGTAGCACATGTGTAGCCCTGAGGTAATGTCACCGGGAGGGAGTGTGACACTGGCACAATGTAATTTTTTTTTCTGGAACAATCTTCCCGCCTTTTTGACTGTCAAAAATATTCTTGGTGACATTCAATTGTTTTTGCTTCCTGTGAAAAAAGTTTTCTCCGCTGTTGTGTAATGAGGCGTTTTCTTTTTTAAAAAAAAATAGTTTCTTCACGTGACATAGATGCCGCAATAATCACAAATTTTCATGGTGAGAGTTTGTCTTTGGAATGTTTAATATTTATATTTTATTAAACTTAGTTACATAAAATGTATTATTGTTTATAAATATGTTCTTTTTTAAATAAAATAATAGTAAAATACAAGATTGGTTAATAAATTCTCAAAAGGATTGAACCAAACGGCCTCTTTCATTTTTGAAAGAACGATTTAAAACTAAGATGCGCCATCTATAGACAACGTTTTTAACCTCAATTTTTTTTCACTGGAAAACGCCTCGTTGTTAAATACACGTTTTATGTTCCAAATTATATAGTTTTATCGGCGTCCCGGTGTTTTTCTCGCTCCTACTGTAAATATCACCTTCAAAGGTTGATATTAAATGTACCTACATACGTAGTCAGGTAGTAATGAGCTTACTTATGCAATTGCGATATTTTGTGCCGTAAGGTTGGAATCCCGTCAAAGTTGAGATTAACCAAGTTTTTGGCCGCCGAAAGAGGAAAGTTGTTAAGCAGGCTTTCGACTGTCAAATATGCTGTACGTTTGTTTTTTTCTGTTTATTTCAGTATGTATATGTTTGCAAGACGTTAATATTAGATTATTTTTCCTGTTTTCCCTAAAGGTTGACTGGTAGAGAATGTACCTTTGTGGTCAATAAAGATTTTTATAATAAATAAATATTATTGATTATCTTTTTCTATAGCCTAAATACATGCTGTATAGCCCTAATGTATATACAATGTCCTTTTTAATTAAGTATAAATATTTTAAGGGGTGATTCAGTCCATCATTTCGAACAACTATTCCCAATAAATGTATATCGAAATACGAAAAAAAAAATTCATTTTCGATAGTAATGATATCACGTGACTACTTCGATTTGTATGAAAACCCAAAAAAAAATTAGGTACGTATTTCGATATACATTCATTGGGAAAAGTTGTTCAAAATGATGGACTGAACCACCCTTTTAAATATTTGTACTTAATTAAAAAGGACATTGTATATTGGACAGAGAAACTTTCAGCTTTTATAAAATAACTGAAGTCTGGTCCTTGAGGGCTTTTGCTATATTGGTTTTTATTCTACATCCAAATTATATATAAGGTCTAACAAAATATACTGGAAGTATTTAAAGGGTGAATTCAGTCCATGATACTGAACAACTTTCCCCAAGGAACACGTATCGAAATACCTATAAGAAGTATTTTTTAGCCTCTCACATAAGTTCACCGATCAGATGACCCGAGTTTGTTGGAAAGCCAATAATTATTTTTCATATTTCGACATAAGTATGTTTCTTGGGGAAAGTTGTTCGCTATAACGGACAGAATTTATCCTGAAAACAGTTTCAGTATTTTTTGTTAAATATTAAACAACGTGAAAGATACATACCTTTAATATATCGAACCACAGGCTATACTAAATCACACAGATAATAAAATAACAGACAAAAAAACAAATAACCGGCTAAGTGCGAATCGGATTCGCGCACTAAGGGTTCCGTACCATTTCTATTATCTATAAAAAATCGTGTTTGTTGTATGGAAGCCCCCTTAAATTTTTTTTTAGTATTTGTTGTTATAGCGGCAACAAAAATACATAATTTGTGAAAATTTCAACTGTCTAGCTATCGCGGTTCTTGAGATACAGCCTGGTGACAGACAGACGGACAGACGGACAGACAGCGAAGTCTTAGTAATAGGGTCCCGTTTTTATCCTTTGGGTACGGAACCCTAAAAAAACGACATTCCCATAAAAATTGCCCTGGCGGCGGCTGCACACTTTCGTTTATGTACAAAAGCTGTTTTTTTTACTGTTATTTTAATATCATTATAGTGAACTAAAGTAATCTAGTAGAGTCTGTGCGGTAAGAGAACCGTCGTGGCGTAAAATCAAACTAACAAAATCTTTTTTATATGACAACCCAACACCCATCTGTCAAATGACAAACTTTACGTCATCTTTGTTTACCGTGTTGTTTTAATTTTTATTTTAAATCATTTCAAAAAGGGGAAATCTTTTACCCAGTCTTATAAGGGAAATAATATTTAATATTATTATAAGTTTTGCCAAAAAGAAAAAGCGGCAAAACACAATTATCGGCTTAAACAAAGTCATGGAATGTGTGGCGGCAATGTGCGGTATGTAGGAAGTTATTTTAAATGTTTTAGACTTCCTAGGTAACCCCCAGACCCCGACATTTTATATTATGTATAAATTAAAAGGAAATTGCATAAATATATGAAAATATTTGTTTATTTTGTTTCAATCAAAGTTTTTGATAGCAGGTATAAAGAGTGTTGATACTTTTAATTTATTATGCGTATAGATAAACTTGCCCTATTTTTTTCAGGTTTGAGTAAAAATACAGTATCTAAAATAAAAAAGGTTCCTCAAATAACGGCGTGTGGTGCAAGAATTTATAAATAACTGTAACAGATTCGAGCAAATCAAGTTCAGAAGAAGAAAATTCTTTGGATCTCTATAGTCTATCCGATGATAGTTCAAACATGTCCGGCATTGAATATTTAGAATAAGACTTTGATTTGTATTCCTGATCAATAAATTAATAAATATATTATTGTTTTAAATTTATTTAAAATTTATTTTTTATGCTAAAGGCTAACGATGAAGATAGCATCTGAAAACATATAAAAATATATTTTCATTTACAGTCATTACATGTAATGTAAATAATATATAAAAATATAATTTATCCATTAGCATCCAATAGCCGTCATAGTTTCAAAATATCAAGAACTTTATAGTCGCACTATAATGACACAACAGTGTTGTCAACATAACAAATACGGATATTAAACACAACTGCGCCCTCAAATCCTACGACGGTTCTCTTTCCGTACAGACTCTATAGCCCGTAGGTCGATTTGTACGGATATGTCCCTTCCACGTTGTATAGGTAGAATTGTAGGTACCTATCGATCTAAATTTTAATTTTTATCGGAGTAGGTCAGCGTTTCGTCC
The DNA here is from genome assembly GCA_963555685.1 of Acrobasis consociella. NCBI lineage: Eukaryota > Metazoa > Arthropoda > Insecta > Lepidoptera > Pyralidae > Acrobasis > Acrobasis consociella. The sequence continues at coordinate 4,446,868 of OY743107.1, forward strand.
CATTAATTTTTCGTCCCACTGGGACGAAAAGCTACTTTCAAAAAGTTCAAAGTGTGTGATGTGCGATTTGTCCCAATATTTTTATTATTATATTTTTTTATTTATTTTGTACAGACAGCAACACAAAGTTAATCAAAATATTGACAACACCTAGTAAGGATAATATATTATTCGTTCGGCTTTTTTGCTGACATTACTTAAAAAATGAATGGGACGAATCGCATACAGAATCCTAAACACTTTTTTGTGTGTGTTTCGTCCCATTGCGATTAGGACGAAAATTTAATGGGACGAAACGCTCACCTACTCATTTATCGTGTATCCTCTTCCAGAGACTTCATCATCATCATCGTCAGCTATCAGGGATATTGCTGGGTTTTTATTATTATATTTTTTTATTTATTTTGTACAGATGAACAATCTCTAGAAAATAAAAAAGTTTGTTCAACTATCTTTCTAGATGTAGCACAAGCTTTTGATAAGGTGTGGCACGAGGGCCTCATTTTAAAACTCAAAAGAATGCTTCCCAATATCTTTGTAGAGATAATTACTTCTTATATAAGTGATAGAGCCTTTAGAGTGCGACAAGATCATGCATACTCTGAAGTTAAGGAAATAAAAGCTGGAGTACCTCAAGGAAGTGTATTAGGTCCGGTCCTGTACCTATTATACACCTGTGACATTCTTGAACTAGAAGAAAACACGATTGCGACCTTCGCTGATGACAAGGCTATTATGGCAGTCGGAAACAGTCATGCAGAAGCAGCAGAAAAGGTCCAAGCCGCTGTTAATAAAGTTCATAACTGGACAAAGAAATGGCGAATAAAGCTTAACGAATCGAAGTCTGTCCACATCAACTTCACAAATAAATATGATGACTACTGTCCCGTCTACATAAATGGACAGCAGGTGCCATATGAAAATACTGCTAAGTACCTAGGTATGACACTTGACGCGAAGCTTCGCTGGAAAGCCCACGTCAAAAAGAAAAGAGAGGAACTTGATATAAGGTTCCAAAAGATGTACTGGCTGCTTGGAAGGAACTCTGCGTTGTCAGTAAATAACAAATTACTACTTTATAAACAAGTCCTCATGCCAGTATGGACTTATGGTATACAGCTATGGGGGTGTACCAAAAAAAGTAATATTGAAATAATTCAACGCTTCCAAAATAACGTACTGAAGGCTATTGTGAATGTGCCCTGGTATATAAGAATCGATGATCTACACCGGGACCTTAACATACAGACCGTCGATAAAGTTATCAAGAAATACGCCGAAGCACATGAGTATAGACTGCTTCACCATGTAAATGTCGAGGCGATCCAGCTCCTCGACAACACGGACATAGTGAGACGTCTCAAAAGAACTAAACCTTTTGAACTAGTGTAGTTTTAAAAAATACATTGATATTATAGTGCAGTGATGTGCCGGCAGAGACACAAGAACAAAGTGCCTTCCCCTTAATAGAGAGAGAGTAAGAAAAGTGCCAATGGACACATTCTTAGACAATAACGTATAAAACTAGGTCAATGTTAAATTACTTTTTAGCCTGAGTTTAGGCTAGATTGTAATATAATTAGCGTACTTAATTATTCTAGTTAATTAGGAACGTTAAGAAAGGGAAAAAAAAATTTGTACAGACAGCAACACAAGCTTAATCAAAATAAAAATAAAAGACAAAATATTGACAACACCTAGTAAGGATAATATATTATTCGTTCGGCTTTTTTGCTGACATTACTTAAAAAATCAATGGGACGAATCGCATACAGTATCCTAAACACTTTTTTGTGTGTGTTTCGTCCCATTGCGATTGGGACGAAAATTTAATGGGACGAAACGCTCACCTACTCATTTATCATGTCTCCTCTTCCAATAGACTTCATCATCATCATCGTCAGCTATCAGGGACCCACTGCTGGGCTTAAGCCTTTCTCTGTCTGCGCCATCTTGTTCTATCCCTTGCCATCGCGATCCAGTACCTTCCAGCAACCTGTCTGACATCGTCAACCCACCTAGCTGCCGGACGTCCCACGCTACGTTTCCCATTTCCGGGATACCACTCGGTGACGGCCTTACTCCACCTACCATCGTTCCTTCGAGCCAGGTGTCCCGCCCAGTTCCATTTTAGAGTCGCAACCCTAGAAAGTACGTCTTGAACTTTCATTCGACGACGGATCTCCAATAGACTTATTGGCTTTTATTTTGATCTATGTCATTATAATCGTGGGTCGGCGCTGGAAGCAAACGTGCTTGACAGTACAATGGAAACGTTGACAGACGAAAATTAAGGAGGGAAGAATACAATGGGAAGAAATTCCAAGTATGTTTTGGTCTCAAAATAATTTCCGTCTTGCCATCCCCTATTGAATTCGTAAATTTTCCTTCTATCTGTAATTTATCGTTCGCAAATGTTTAGGTGTTTTGTCCGAAAACTTTTTAAGGGCAAATTTTAGTTGTAGTAGCATCATTAAATTAATTTCTAATCCAAAATATTGTACATTCTCGTAACAATCTACTTCCTCGTACGTAAGTACCGTGTGATTTTTGTTCTTCATATCTCTTGTAGTTTTTTTCTTTTCTTCTAAAACCTTACTTTAAAAGTAAAAATAGGCTGTAAATAACAAAATAAAAAACTAAAACTACTACAATTTGGATAGAATTGTTATAGGAGACCATTGACAAGACAAAAACCATATTGGTACAGGCGTCGTCAATCAGTCAACAAACATAAAAAATAAAACATAAAAGATTCCGACGAATTAATAATCTCTCCTTTTTTGAAGTCTGTTGATATAGTCCGTTTTTTAAAGAGAATTCTTATAAGGAGAGGTATACTTTTCTGAGTTCAGCAATGCCACTTGGTACGAATATTATACACGTCTACCCAAGCCCAAAACGCCCGGGAGCCAGATTGAACTCCGCGTCATGAGGAGGGGAGGGGGGCCCAAAGTACAGAGCTCCCGGCGCTCAGAAAAAAAATTCTGGCAGAATTGTTTGGACATTTGAATTAAGTTTGGTATCGTTTTCAGGTAACCAGATGATGCCCAGTTCATTCCTCATACCAGTTCTTTTAGGGTTCCGTAGCAAAATATGACGCAATACTTAAAATACTAAACCTTTTGTAGTAACGTAATGTAAACAAACCCTTATATTTTTATATTTTTGTATGAAACTTGGTTTATAAAAAATACTATCCGAGAGCCCGTTTAATGCAAATTATAAAAATATAAACAATAAATATACTTTTATCTATTTTCAATGTAAAATAAAATAATTATTGCATATACCTAATAGAGCCGCATAGAACGGTTTATCTTCGAACTACTATATGAAACTTTTCATTTGTCCTTTCTGGCTATCACGACTGGTGGCGTTGGATTCCTTGTAACGCTCAAAACCCGAAACTCTCGGTTATAGAGTGCTTAAGGGGCGGAGGGGGGAGGGGGAGGCAATCAAAGATGGCGGAAGAGCAGTTTGGTTTTCACGCCATAATTCCATAAGTACTGGACTGATTTCCAAAATTTAAATGATTTCTCAAAGGCAATAATATGCTCCATATTTTGTCTATATACATCTTAGATGTATTTATTACAGTTGATGAGTTTTGTTAAATGAAATGTTGAAGCTACAGAATTTTTATTTACATCTAGAAGTGCCCGCGGGCTTTGATCCACATGGGAATTTCAGGATAACACTATCCTATATCCTTTCCCGGGTCTGAATCGGTCCAGTCATACACGCTTGATGGAGTGACCAAGGGAAATAGGGATTTATTTATACATATATAGATTTCCTCCACAATAACAACAAGCTAGCGTTTGGAGCGATTACATTTGGTACTGCAAGATTTCAAGCATCTACATCTAATCAATTCTAAGCATGCTTGAGCAGCCATAGGACTTTGGGTCCACAGTGGCACCCAAACTTCTCCTTTTCCCTGCCAACCCCATTTAGATGGGCAAGGAATATTCAGATTTTTCATAAGCACTGCCCCGAAACCTAAACAGCTTGTAAAACTGCCCTTAAGGTATGTTGTTTGAGAGCAGCCTCTGTAGGAGGCAATTTTTCGGTTTGCCTGTCCTTCTTATCCAACAGCTCCCCGAGTAACAGCTAAGATACTAGATGGTTCGGCTTTAGTTCATATGTTGAGCCCATAACCGTCAAAAATATTTGGGGATTATGCTACCAATGCATTTTCATCCTTTCTGATTAGAGAACTATCTAATGTCAAAAGACTGGACATGATTGGTGACTGGAGTTTGAAGAATGGCAGCTCGAGAAAAACGCGGTTCTGGCAAACGCTTACAACCACGCAATCAATAGTTAGCGAACATACAAGGATTCCAAAAGGCTAACTTTCTTCGTGAAGGATCAAACAAAGAAGAGCTATACCATCTTTTGTCGTCACATTGTGACTCAAACATGGGTAAACAAGCACTTACGAATGGGTAAAGAATTCATCATAACTGTAGAAAATGATTTATTTTTCTAATAAAAAATCAGAATATTCCTTACCCATATGAATGGGGTTGGCAAGAAGAAGGAAAAGTTTGGGTGCCACTGTGGACCCAAAGTCCTATGGCTGCTCAAGCATGCTTAGAATTGATTAAATATAGATGCTTGAAATCTTGCAGTACCTAATGTAATCGCTCCAAACGCTAGCACGTTTTTATTGTGGAGGAAATCTATATATGTATAAATAAATCCCTATTTCCCTTGGTCACGCCATCACGCGTGTACGGCTGAACCGATTTAAATGAAATTTGGCATGGATATCGTTTAAGACCATGGAAAGGACATAGGATAGTGGTATCCTGAAATTCCCATGTGGATCAAAGCCCGCGGGCACTTCTAGTTGTAAATCAAATTCTGTAGCTTCAACATTTCATTTAACATAACTCATCAACTGTAATAAATACATCTAAGATGTGTATAGACAAAACATGGAGCATATGATTACCTTTGAGAAATCATTTAAATTTTGGAAATCAGTCCAGTACTTATGGAATTATGGCGTGAAAACCAAACTGCTCTTCCGCCATCTTTGATTGCCTCCCCCTCCCCCCTCCGCCCCTTAAGCACTCTATAACCGAGAGTTTCGGGTTTTGAGCGTTACAAGGAATCCAACGCTACTAGTCGTGATAGCCAGAAAGGACAAATGAAAAGTTTCATATAGTAGTTCGAAGATAAACCGTTCTATGCGGCTCTATTAGGTATAAGCAATAATTATTTTATTTTACATTGAAAATAAATAAAAGTATATTTATTGTTTATATTTTTATAATTTGCATTAAACGGGCTCTCGGATAGTATTTTTTATAAACCAAGTTTCATACAAAAATATAAAAATATAAGGGTTTGTTTACATTACGTTACTACAAAAAGTTTAGTATTTTAAGTATTGCGTCGCATTTTGCTACGGAACCCTAAAAGAACTGGTATGAGGAATGAACTAGGCATCATCTGGTTACCTGAAAACGACACCAAACTTAATTCAAAAGTCCAAAAAAATCTGCCAGAATTTTTTTTCTGAGCGCCGGGAGCTCTGTTCTTTGGGCCCCCCTCCCCTCCTCCTGACGCGGAGATCAATCTGGCTCCCGGGCGTTTTGGGCTTGGGTAGACGTGTATAACATTCGTACCAAGTGGCATTGCTGAACTAAAAATTGGCGTACTTTTTCCCTTTAAAAAACGGACTAATAAAGGTATCTGGCAAAATGAAGCGTATAATCCGACTTTATCTTGTGACAAAAGAGAAGATAAATTATTGCAGGTCTTTTTGTTTTGGCCGGATAAGGGTTGGGCTATTTTTATTAGCAGCAGCACGGAATAGCACTTTTCTATTCTGCAATCCTTTTCTGTCGCTCAGAACCATCGTTAGGTAGAGCCATAGAAAGCGACGGAACGCTAATGTAGCCCAAACGTAACCTTTACTAGGTTTAAACCATTATCCGACCAAATTCTCCTTGTCATCTAGTAATATGCCACAGTCTCATCTGAAAATGTCAACTTGATTTAGTCGGATAATAGTTTAAACCTATTAACTAAGTTAGTCTGCGTTTTATAATAAGATGATTAGGTTTGGGCTACATCTTGCGTTCCGTCGGTCTCTCTCGCTCTTTTTTACCTAGTTAACCTGTAGAATATAACATAATCCCAATACAAGCCGTGGTGGCTACACATTTCAAATCAGAAACGGCACGTGCCGGGGATTCATCCTACACAGTCTTACGATAGACAACAACATACATGTTTGTGTAGATGTGTATGTATATGTAGTAACATCTCGTAAACTGTTTTATGGGTAGTTTGCGGCGCGGCTGTCAGTCAATCTACTGGGATTACGGTCCCGGTGGTTCCGCGTCTATTCCATCTTTTTTATCGTCGAATAAAGTTGATGCTTTATATATTTGGATTTTGCAGTGCTATTTTTAGTGTTATAAGTGAGAAACTAACGATTTCGCTGCGATTGCTTTTACGTTGAAAAAGAAACCTTTTAAGAAGAACCATTGCAAGAGAACTTGCTTTCAGTTCTCTTGCATTGGTTCTTCTTTTTTGTCAGCAGTTAAAATTGTATTTTTTAAATTGGCTTGGGTCTTGGGTGTTTATCTATATATGTTTTTGGTCAAAAAATATAGAATCTCTAAAAACTTACAAAGTCAAAGTCAAAGTCAAAGTCAAATTTTTTTATTCAATGTAGGATACATTTATCTCTTATTGAAGGTCATTTTTTTAAAATATTATTTTAGTGCAAAAGCTAAAAACTACTAGCGTTTCGGAACGACCACTGCTGGGAAGATTACGCCGAAAGAAACCCAGTTCAGTATTGGTCCCTACCCAGCCTGATGGGCTATGTTACAATTACAATACAGATTTACACTTAAGCTATACATTTAAATTATACAATTACAATTTGCAGACAACTATTTCCAATTACTTCGCAGCTAGCTCAATCTGTGTGATATGACCGTTTAAATTAACGAGTGGCTCTGTGAGTTGTATATTTCGTGAGTAACCTCCAACCCGTTGAATTTTATCGGATAAAAAGTTGTTCAGGCAAACTTAAATTGTTGCTTTTGTGGGTAAAAAAAAGTTTAACGACAATTTAAAATAGTTTTTTTTAATTTTTAATTAAATAAGTTAAGATGGTTTGGGCATATAGAAAGGATGGATGAAAAGAGATTGACGAAAAATATTTATATGACAAATGTGAAGGGAACAGTAGGAAAAGGTCGGCCTCGGCGAACTTTCTGCGACCAAATTGCAGACGTTCTAAAAAAAGGAGAGGTAAAAAGTACCCGTTACCGAAGGGCATGTATGAAGAGATTGATGAGTTTAGATGAAGCAAAAGAGGTTTGTCAGGATCGTAGCAAGTGGAGGTCCATAGTCTGCCTACCCCTGCGGGAAACAGGCGTGATATTATGTATGTATGTAATTTTTAATCTCCATATATCTGCCATTTTAAAGAATTACGAAAAATAGCATCGTCAAAAAATTCTTTATGATTATCGAACCTGCTCACAACGTTTCGAGAAAATCAATCACAAGAGACAAAAAAAATATAATACGCAAATCAAATATCTTTTTAACAATCGGACCTGCTCAAGAAATTTCACGACAATCGGTTGAGAAAAATGCGACCAGAAGTGCCATTTTTGAAACGCGGAGTAACCTAAACGAATGGTTTTTCCATACAAAAAAATGGTTCGTTTAGTGACTCCGCATTTGAAAAATAGCACCTCTGTAGGCGAGCCGAACAGCCGGAAAACAGGACGTAGGACATGTGTAGAAAAAATAATTTTGCCGAATCTTAAGCGGAAATATTTTGAACGGTCAATTTTTCTTTCAAAAAGATTCCTAAAAATGAAACGTTTACTGAATTGCAGATTATTTTCCCAAAAAACTGAACGCGGCTTTAGGCCAGTTAAAATTCGCGGCGAATACAGCTTTTAATTGGATTCTGTCTTTTTGTAATTTGTTTCGAGGTTTGTTCCTGCGGACAATTTTTAAACGAAGTTTTCGTATTTGGATAGAATTTATGCTGAAAAAGTAATTAAAATCGTATCGTTACCATTCATAACAATAATCTGCTCCTTCATACACACAGTCATACCGGTTAAATAATTTAGTATGTACTTTTTATACGTTGCTCAGAAAAAAAAAGATAATTTTTGTTAGAGTCAAGTGTTTCCTTCATCTATTTAATCGTCCTCAGGTCTTTTTGACTCCACTGCAGGTGCTCGACCCTCTCTGTAATACCAGAGCCATACTTGGCCAGAGCAGCCAGAGGACTTTGGCCTACACTCTCCACGTTGGCCAGATGGGTTGGAAAAGTCTCATTGATGTTTATAAGCTTTGTTTAGCTTGTATTTCTTAAGTCGCCTTCTACGACATCCACTGGAGGACTTGGAGTGGCCCTATTCTACTCTGCCAGAAACCACACGGCATATCTATTTATTAAACGGTTGTTTATAAACACATCACGTAAAAAAAATCACGACAGTTCTATACAATGTGTAACGGAAAGAGGGTATCAACCCGAAAGGGAACAAACGTACTAATCCATGTGAACAACTTTAATATGGGACCATCTCTCAAGCAAAAAAAAATCGGCAGCTCTATACATTTTGGCACGGTAGGTATTTAGTTTTGTATGAAACTGCCGTTTTTTTGCGATTTCAGGAATGGGAAGGTTGGCTGGAAGAGATTGCATTTATAGCGATAAGTCCGCCTTTGTGCCTATATTGTTTCTTGTTGTTGTTGTATTTTTTTATGTTTATCATGGTGCAATAAAGTTAATTTGTATTTGTATTTGTATTATCCCTGATAGCAAAAAGTTTTTACATTGATTAGTATGTTAACTCCCTTTCGGGTTGATACACTCTTTCTGATACACAGTGTATAAAACGAAGTTTAAAGGAAAATTATCAAAGCTAATTAAGGTTTACAAATTAAAGAGTTTTGTGACCAACTTATAAAATATAGTAAGAAAAATAAAATTGAATACAAATTGAAAAGAAAATTATTTTTTAGACGTTTTTAGTCTTGTGGCGTCGGCATTCGCAACTAGAAATCTACATTGCGCGTGGCCCAACACGCACTTAGCCTGTCATTAACACTTTGTGTGTAAACTTGTGTTATGAATAACTTTGTCTACCTACTTTGTATGCTCTCCGCAAACCCACGATTCCCGTAACGTCAAATGTGTCGCATAGAAGGGTATTTTGCATAATCGTATTCACTTGACGACTGAGTCGGAAATCTCCGAATACATTCACCGGAACGTATTCATAATGTAGATTTTTCTCTTGTCCCTCCATATGTGAATAGTTCTATTCTATGTAATAACCTCCCATAATATTTTATTACGTCGTCGCCTGAATTGAATGGGCAAGTTACAGAGCAACTGCGGAAAACATACATACATACTTTAACGCCGGTTTTCCATAGGGGCAGGCCACTACTTGAATATTCTAAATCTTCGGGTTCTCTTCACATACAACGATCCTTGCAAACCTCTTTTGCTTAAAACTCATTATCTCTTTTCATGCATGCTGTCCGGTTATGGGTACTCCTTGCATCACCTTTCTTCAGGCAGAACATCTGCAATTTGGTCGCAGAACGTTCGTCGAATTCGACGCGAAGTCAGAGACTGTGGATCTCCATTTGCTACGATTCTTGCCGACCTCTTTGGTTGAAACTCATTACCCTTTCCATGCATGTTCTCCGATTATGGATATTCTTTACATCACCTTTCTCCAGAACATCTGCAATTTGGTCGCAGAATATTTGTCGAAGTGACGCGACTGGAAAAATGAAATAAAATCCTTCATGAAATAATAGGTACCTTTATCAGAATCTTTGGGAATATTTTAAACAGTTTACTCAAGTAAAATAGTCTAAAAGGTCGACCAGGTTTCGCTGGATTTAGTTTATGTTTTTGTTTCAATTCATAGTTCTAAGTTATTTCAACAATTTAAAGAAAAGTTAAGAGTAAGGTACATTAAAAGGATGGCGGAGAGAAGTAAGGAATGGATAAAAAAATATTGTAAGCAGCGTTGTATAAGTACGCCAAAAAAACGCTCGATGGCGTCTTCTTACGATACCAGCTAAAGCTCGCATCGTAACCTGCGCCACTCGCACGGTGGATATTGACATGCTGGATGACTAAGAAAAATATTTTTCCTTCCACCATCCTTCAGGTGTAGACAAAGCAGCACTGCTATACATATAGTACAATAGAGTACTTTTATTTACTATCAGAGCTGACCTAAGACATGACTTCACTCCTTATGTAGGTCTCGTCTATGTGCCCTGCTCTCAAAGCCTCGTCCAAGTCATAAAACCATTTTATGTGTTTGCTCGGATTTAACGACGCCTACATTAGAATTTTAATTAACCCTATTGCTATAGACATAAAGTTGAAAATGAATTGCCTTCGGAATACGATCACTAAAAGATAGTGACGATAAGATTCTCTCATAATATAATGCTTTGTGTTGCTTTGCGATCGTTATATTTAATCGTATAAAATAAATTAATTCATTGCGTTTTAAATTGATTTTGATGCAGGCGTCGCGTGCAATGTGGATTCCAGCACTCCACGTCCTGCCGTGGATGTCGTAGAAGGCGACTTAGGAAATACAAGCTAAATAAAGTTTATAAACATCAATGAGACCTCTCCAATTCGTCTGGCCAGCGTGGAGAGTGTAGGCCAAAGTCCTTTGACTGCTCTGACCAAGTATAGCTTTGGTAGTACAGAGAAAGTCGTACTCCTGTAGTGGAAATAAAAGACCTGATAATGATAATGCAGGCGTTGCGAGTCTGGAGGGAGAGATCTGATTTTTTTCAAGCTATTTGTGCTTAAAACTCGAAGCTGCTTTTCAAGCTATTTACGAAGTGCAAGTTTCTTGCTTGTTGTCTTTAACAATAGATAACTTGCATAGTCTAAACAAACATAGCCACAAAAATCATTTACTGCTTCAATAAAATGTTACGCAACCGTCTAAATGGTCCTTCCACGGGATGAGATCCATCTCATCCCTATGTCCTATTTTAGGTTGAAAACCACACGGCCATTGAGGTAGTTTGGCTTTTAATGGCCTTTATCATCATCATCATGATCATCCTCACGTATTCCCGGTCGCATTCTCAGCGGTGACGCCAGAGACTGGGGTCCGCTACCTAACCTAGGTGATTCGACGAGGTTGCTGGTTTTTACACAGAGCGACTGGCGTGTGAACTCCGGAACTCAAAAGATAAATAAATAAATATATAGGGACAAATTACACTGATTGAGCTGGCCCCAAAGTAAGTTCGAGACTTGTGTTATGGGATACTAACTCAACGATACTATATTTTATAACAAATAGTACATAAATAGATAAACATCCAAGACCCAGATAGAACAGAACCAATCCTTGGCTAGGTTTGAACAAATGCTCTGAAAAAAGGTACAGCTGAACCAGTTTTGCTACTTGCAATTTATTAGATACCAAACTTTTGTTCAAATCAGCAGAACAATGTAGATTTTATTAAAACACATTTTTACTACTAGTAGCCCTGAGTTCAGCAGTCACTCGATTTTGGTAACGTGTAGCAAAAATTTTTGCTACTAGCAACCATTATTTTTTCTCAGTGGCTAGATGCCTTATCAGTATATTTAGAGGAGCGTCCGATTTTCGTGGAACACGCTATAAACATGTTTTCACGTTGTTTCACGCACGTCACGCTACTTTACACGAGCCACACCTCACGACATCAAACAACAAAAATAATGCCAAGGTCTTTGCATACGTTCTTAGAAATAAACGCCTAATGAAAATTGATGACCCCTTGGCAAGCCCTTCCCCCAACTTTTGAGGTTATGGCCCAGTTTCATAATGCAGGAAATAGCCAGTAGCGGCGTTGGGGTGTGGTGCAGATGGGAGGTGCCCAGGCGCGGCTGATAGAAAGGGGTACCGCTAGCCAGGACCAGAAAGAGCCGAAAGTTTTTTTAGTTTTTGCAGATTATTCAAACAGATTGAGCTTGACCGGGAATCGAACTTGGATATCCAGATACAAAAGACAGCTTTGTGCTTTACAAAATCAGGATTATTAAGTCCGCCATTTGTTAATAGTATATTTTTGAAACAATAAACTTTGATAAACAAAGCCTATACAACCCGCTGCCGCTAAGTTTGCCACAGCGGCAAATTTAGCGCCAACTTAGTAGGTAAAGAATGGAATAAATGCACCTTGGTAATTTGCATTTTCGAATTGTTTGTATTTAGTATTTGTGTTTTGGTCCAATTTAGTTGTAACAAACAAATAAAAAGGAAATAGGATGGATAAAGGAACCGTGAGCGAGCTAAATGATATGCTGTACCTAATTAAAAATGTGTGATGAAAAATTTCGCCACAAGTGAACTAACTTATTGGTATGGTGTTTGCTGCCACCAGAGAATTGGAGCCTTGATAAATAATTAAATATCTAAACTAAAGAAGTAAAGAATTTTTTACTTTTGCACAATAAAGTTACATTTGAAAAATGAATAGAAATAATTAAATAAACTATGCATGGCATTTTTTAGGGCACAACACATTACACCAGCACCCCCCGAGTTAATTATCTCACTTGCCCAGGGACGACACCACAGCCAGCACTGCCCAGCGCTATAGGAAACAGCTCGGATATAGCCGTCAGGCAGACAAATGAGAAATGACATGCTACCCATATAGAACTTACGGAGGAAGTTTTATTCAAACGTGTTGTGGCGTGTCCACATAATCATAAAAATATTTATATATAATTACTATATTACTATACCTACATATATATTTAGTATATCACACATCCCACTACACATACAAATAAACACAACAGTCAGACATAAACACTTACCTTCTTGCGCGCCTAGCCGCTCGCTATGATATCACTGGCCACCTACAAGAAGTTTCGCCCGGTGACAAGAAGAAACAAAGTGACGTTCTACGACAGACTTCTTGATCTTCTCTGCGGCTGCCTACGAAGCTTGCGAATCACAACTACATAAATAATTATTGTAAATAATATCTCGCGCATAGTGCTGGGAAAATATTACTTGTGTTTTATGTATATAACATTGTTACTAAATATACAATATTAATAGTGGCTCGTTGTTTGTATGAAGAGTCCTTCGTCACTACGACCCCGCTATACTGGTGACCCCTCAAGAGTGAACACACCCCCGGCATATACTGGATTCCAGTTTATAAGCAAGTAAGGCAGATTTATTTTATTGAAAAACTATGGAAACCGCAAATGGCAGCGAAGCGTCCGGCGATGAGATCGACGTAGGAAAAGGATCGTTTACACCATCCGATATTTTTAGAGTAGGCGTGCGATTACCACCGTTTTGGGCGGAAGAGCCCAGCGTTTGGTTCGCTCAAATAGAAGGTAACTTCATACTCTCAGGGATAAAGAACGACGAGACCAAGTACTATTACGTCATCGCCCAACTAGATCAGCGATATGCAGCCGAAGTCAAGGACATAATAATATCGCCACCTACAAAAGGGAAGTATGAAAAATTGAAATCAGAGTTGATAAAAAGATTGTCGGCATCCAGAGAAAAGGAGGTCAAACAGCTCCTCATGCACGAAGAGTTGGGAGACCGTCGCCCTTCCACATTTTTGCGACATCTTCAAGGCTTAGCAGGTCCCAACGTACCAGAAGATTTCCTGCGAACCATTTGGACCAGCCGCCTGCCAGCGAATTTGCAAACAGTTATCGCATGTCAACCTGACTCACCCCTTTCATCTATTGCTGACTTGGCAGACAAAGTTCACGAACTGGTACCACCGACGCCTCAGGTAGCAGCAACTAGTACATCAGTCGACCCCATGATAGCCAAAATGGCCCAGCAAATTGAGGACCTGACGCGCAAAATAGAAACACTTACCTCTAGAGGCGGTAACGACAGAAGGTCAACTTCCAGGTCTAGGTCGATTTCCAGGACTGATAACAACCAACGTGGACTACGATCGCAGTCAAATTATAGAAGGTACCCAATTTGTTTCTACCATTATAAATACCGTGAAAACGCTAAGTCATGTCAGCAGCCGTGTGACTATGAGAGGTCGGAAAACTGCAAGGGCGGTCGTTAATGGCGACAGATGACTGCCCCACGTCGTACAGTCGCTTGTTTGTAATGGACAGACGGACTAAGATGCAGTTCTTAGTTGATACAGGCAGCGACCTCTGTGTCTACCCTCGTACAGCAGTTAATCAATGGCGAGAACCAACCTCGTATGGACTTTTTGCTGCAAACGGGACGCCTATCCAGACTTATGGCATTATCCATCTGGACTTAAACCTCGGTCTTCGACGCGATTTTCCGTGGCGATTCATAGTGGCAGACGTCACTAAACCGATTATAGGAGTCGACTTCCTCTCCTTCTACAATTTAATGGTGGACTGTCGTAATCGTCGGCTAATTGACAATAAAACCACATTGTCAACGGCAGCATCCCTAGCAACTTCAACTATTAGCATTTCGTCAGTGAAAACTATATACGGCGACTCGAAGTATCACAAGCTACTTAGTGATTTCCCGGAAATAACTCGTCCCTCGGGCACACAGCGGATACCACGGCATCAAACAGTCCATCACATTCGGACAACGCCAGGACCGCCAATTTCGTGCACACCGAGAAGATTGGCACCGGACAAACTAAAAATAGCGAAAGCTGAATTTGAAGCAATGTTGAAGAATGGAACTGCTCGTCCATCAGAGAGCCCCTGGGCTTCGCCGCTGCACCTAGCTCCAAAGAAAGACAACGGGTGGCGACCATGCGGTGACTACAGGATGCTCAACGCTCGCACGATTCCAGACAGATATCCTATACGACATGTGCAGGATTTCACACATAATGTTTCTGGCTGTAAGGTCTTCAGCACAATAGATTTAGTGAAAGCCTACAATCAGATACCAGTCTGCCCTGATGATATCCCTAAAACAGCCATCACAACGCCCTTTGGAATGTTCGAATTCAATTACATGACTTTTGGATTGAGGAACGCAGGTCAAACATTCCAAAGATTTGTCGATGAGATGACCAGAGGCCTTGATTTTTGTTACTGTTACTTGGACGATTTTTTAATCTGCTCACGTGACGAGGAGAGCCACATGGAACACCTACGGCAGATATTCACCAAACTTCAAGAATTTGGAATGGTCATTAATACTTCAAAATGTGTATTTGGAGCATCTGAAGTCAAGTTCTTAGGCTACAATGTTTCTGAAAAAGGTATTAAGCCCCTCGACACAAAGACTCAGGCTATTAAGGAGTTCCCAATCCCGAAGAACGTGAAAGAACTACGGAGATTCCTCGGGATGATCAACTATTATCGCCGATTCATCCCAGGTGCAGCAAAAATACAAGCCCCTCTAAACGCCTTGTTGGCAGGTTCAGTCAAAGGCTCATCTCCCGTTACCATCTCTGGAAAGCTCCTGGAGGCATTTGAAGAGTGCAAAACAAGTCTTTGCCAGGCAACCCTCTTGGCTCACCCAGACTTAGGCGTTAAATTAGCTCTCGTAACGGATGCTTCAGATACGGCTATTGGAGCAGCTTTACAGCAACTAAAAGACGGTGATTGGCAACCGTTAGCTTTCTTCTCTCGTAAATTGAGCCCATCTCAACAGAAGTACTCTCCATACGATCGAGAATTACTAGCCATCTACGAAGCCATCAAACATTTTCGTCACATGCTAGAAGCCAGACACTTCACGATCTATACTGATCATAAACCTATCTGTTTCGCATTCAAGTCCCAGAAAGAAAACTGCTCACCACGACAATTTAGGCATTTGGATTATATCGCCCAATTCACTACGGATATCCAACATATATCTGGAAAAGATAACGTGGTAGCTGATACTCTCTCCAGAATAACGGAAATTACGCAACCCATAGACCTGACGGCTCTAGCGAAATCTCAGTCGTCAGACACCGAACTGCAGAACCTTCTCAAATACTCATCTACAGCGCTTCGACTCAAAAAAATTAATTTGGACGGAGCTAACATGCCCATTTATTGTGACATTAGCACCGGAAACGAAAGACCCTTCGTTACTCAACACTTCCGAAGACAAGTTTTCGAGAACCTTCACTCGTTTAGTCATCCTGGCGCTAAAAGTTCTGCAAATTTGGTCGCCCAACGTTTCGTATGGCCTGGAATTAGAAAAGATTGCAGAGAATGGTCAAAAGCATGTCACGCGTGTCAATCATCAAAAGTCACCCGGCATACTTCTTCACCTCTAAGTACATTCAATCTTCCTAAAGCCAGATTTCAAAATGTTCATATTGATCTCATTGGACCCCTTCCCATATCAGATGGTTTTCGATACTGCTTGACAGCTGTGGACAGATTTACGAGATGGCCTGAAGCCTACCCCATAGCCGATATTACAGCAGAAACTGTTGGAAAAGCACTGCTTCAAGGATGGATTTCCCGCTTTGGATGCCCAACAGAGATCGTAACAGACCGCGGAAGGCAGTTTGAATCCGCTTTGTTCAAATATCTGTCAGATATAACCGGATTCAATCACAAAAGAACCACTGCATACCACCCCGCTTGTAATGGCATGGTCGAGCGAATGCACCGGCAGTTAAAAGCAGCAATAACATGCCACAATACTGTTAGCTGGACAGAATCACTTCCCTTAGTGCTGCTCGGCATAAGGAGCGCTATCAAAGAAGACCTACAAGCATCACCCGCTGAACTTCTTTACGGAGAAACACTGAGGCTACCTGGAGAATTCTTTAACCCTAACACGGTCACAACAACTGACGTGACTGACTTCATCGCGCGACTTCGCTCGATAATAGAAAATATCCGCCCAGTACCAGCATCACGTCACTGCAACAAAAATATCTTCATTTTTAAAGATTTGAAAACTGCAACACACGTTTACCTTCGAGACGACAGCGTCAAACCTCCTCTCCAGCCA
Source organism: Acrobasis consociella (assembly GCA_963555685.1). Taxonomy (NCBI): domain Eukaryota; kingdom Metazoa; phylum Arthropoda; class Insecta; order Lepidoptera; family Pyralidae; genus Acrobasis; species Acrobasis consociella. Next base: position 4,463,844 of record OY743107.1, read on the forward strand.
GCATATTCAGGACCATACCTGATTCTGGAAAGAAAAGACAAAGTTTACAAATTATTAATAAAAGGCAAAGAGCAAACAGTATCCATCGACAGAATAAAACCAGCTTACTTTGTTAACAATAGCCCAGATCCTTTGCACAGTATACCTGAAAAAGAAAAGAATGAGAAAGACACTGAAAGTGACTATCACCGGACACGGTCCGGAAGAATTGTTAAGCCTCCGGCCCACTATCGTCCGTCCTAGGACGGCCTCAGGGGGGGAGTGATGTGGCGTGTCCACATAATCATAAAAATATTTATATATAATTACTATATTACTATACCTACATATATATTTAGTATATCACACATCCCACTACACATACAAATAAACACAACAGTCAGACATAAACACTTACCTTCTTGCGCGCCTAGCCGCTCGCTATGATATCACTGGCCACCTACAAGAAGTTTCGCCCGGTGACAAGAAGAAACAAAGTGACGTTCTACGACAGACTTCTTGATCTTCTCTGCGGCTGCCTACGAAGCTTGCGAATCACAACTACATAAATAATTATTGTAAATAATATCTCGCGCATAGTGCTGGGAAAATATTACTTGTGTTTTATGTATATAACATTGTTACTAAATATACAATATTAATAGTGGCTCGTTGTTTGTATGAAGAGTCCTTCGTCACTACGACCCCGCTATAGTGTCATTGAGGGCATGCATTTACTACCCCTTCTTTATACGGTTTACTTACGTAGTATACAACGTGGAAGGGACCCGTAATAAATCGAACTTCAGGCTAAACTAGACTACTTTATCATAATGATAATAAAATAATAGTCAGAAGCTAAAAAAAATTCAACCTTTTCATACAAAATGCCCGGGCGGCTTTGGTATGGAAATGCCTTTTTTTAGGTTATAACTGTTATTTTAATTTAATTATGCTAAAGTGATCTAGTATAGCCCGTGGTTCGATTTATTACGGGTATGTCCCTTCCACGTTGTATAATATATGATATATTATATGTGTTTCGATGAGCTGTGATATCGATATAGCTACATTCACCGCTGAAATAAGTATCGGTAACTTAGTGTTTCGATGAGTTGCGACATCGATTATACGATGCTTGATAAAATTAAGATCATCATCATCATCATCATTTCAGCCGCACAACGTCCACTGCTGGACATAGGCCTCTCCCAAAGATTTCCAAAATGACCGATCTAGAGCGGCTAAATTAAGATACCGACCAAAAAAGCTATCGCCCAATGGTGGTCGATAAAATAAAAATCGATCAGTCAGGTTTCGAATAGGGAACCCAATTGGACGCCTAGGCTGTACCTTGAAAGCCGGCATACAGTCGGATGCCTAGGCCGATAATCAATTAAACTAGAATAACTTGGCGTATTGAAAGTCAGCCCTTTGAAGATGACTGACTGAAGACTCAGCCAAGTGATTCAAATTTAGTTCCGGTTTTTTTCCACTGCCACGCTACTCACCAAAACAAATATGGCGTCAACAACGCAAACAGCTGTGAATGTTATTTTTCGTTCACACATTGTAGGCTAAAAACTAAGATTACGGTATGTTGCACGGGTCCGGCAATCCAACCGGCAACAAACAAACACACAAACAAACCTACGCAGTTCTGCTACCACCCTAGATAAGGTCTAGGGAACCTTCTAACCTAATTATAATTTAAGATTCGTTTTATTTTATATACTTACAACGTGTAATATGAGTACGCTGAAAATCTCGAAGTTTATTAGAATTAAAATGAGTACAACGTGACGATTTTTACTGATAGGGCCCCATTAAAAGAATTTGCCACGGGCCCCAGATGATATAGTTACGCCACTGCTTGTATAGTAAGCAGTATTGGAAGTTGTGTACTGTAGCAGCTGAACAGTACTGGACACAACTTACACTAATCACTCGCAATATCACTCGCCATTGCTAAACACAAACACTCGGACTAATGTAAAGTACCCTTAAAGTAAGTAAAACATTGACATAATGGGTTGATAAGTAGGTATGTAACCCTCCCAGCTTATAACGAAAGCAGTATTTATTTTACCAACATTTATTTTATTTCTTTGTTCATGATGAAAGCTTTTTCAATCGTTTTGGGAATAATGAATTGTTTGTATCAATCAAATGTGAGATACAAAGCTTTTTTTCTACCGAAAGCAATTTCAGGCTTTTCATCGGCGTACATAATACTGAAAATACATACAGGGAAAAAAGATGTTTCTATTTTCAGTGCGCATTTTTTACAATAACCGGCCGAGTGTGAATCGGACTTGCACACGTAGGGTTCTGTTGACGATAGACAGGCGATTTGTTCGTTCGAAAGAAACAAGACCAGTCTGTAAGTGGACTGTAAACACTTTTTCTTCTTTAGTTCATAAGATAAGACAGCGGTGTCTTAGTAATAGGGTGCCCTTTGGGTACCGAATCCTAAAAAGAAAGTACATTTGCAATGTCCTTTTATATGGCAGTGAAGCGTGGCTTGAGCGGCACAAGCAGGACCAGGAGTGCTATTTTTCATTGAGAGACTCAGCGAAACACAAAACGTGTAGTTTTCCAACTCACCGCTCGCGTAAAATACAAATTGATCGTATTTCTGAAACCATCGTGTCAGCGAAAAAATATATTGTTTTACGCAGAAAACATCGATAATTTGTGTATGCTTTTCTAAAAATTCGAACAAGAATAAAAAAAGCAACGTGAAATGGAACGGATTTCCCATGAGTGGTCAAGACCACTCGTTGCAAATCCTTCGCAAACTACCGATTCAAAAATGCGCCCGTTTGGAAACGTTCGCGCAAACCCTTCGTAATGTGAAAAGTGATTTCAAAAATACGTCTCCTGAGCGAATGTTGTGGTCAGTGTGCGGAGCCTTGTGGAGAGACCGCGTAAGAGTTGGGCTACACCTGTCAGCACGTACAGCACGTTCGCATGCTGCTCTATCCTTCTCCGATGCTCAGAACCGTCATTTGCTAAAGAAAGAGAGATCGACGGTACGCTATGGCACGGCGGTATTATAGCGTACCGTTGCTCTCTCTCGCCCTAAGTTACGCTATAGAACCGGCTGTTGACAGGTAAAGGCAACCTTGGGAACACACGCATTTGCGGCAGCCTTCATATCCATGTCATAGCAGACTGCAAGACACCTACCCTTAATACGGTCACGTTTTGCAGTAACCGGCAAGTTGCGTGAGAAACGATAATATAGCCATGCCGCCTCCGCTGGGCCCCGGCCGATGTGGTAGACCCAAAAATGCTGGAATAGATGCTGGATAAGACCGCCATTGTATGTTTGCTCTTTCGAATTTTTTGTACTTTATTTTGTTCTTTGGTACAATAAACTTATTACAAACAAACAATAGATCATATCTATTTTCAATGTTTAGGACGGGTAGGAGAGGTCTTATTGACGTTTATAAGCTTTGTTTAGCTTGTATTTCCTAAGTCGCCTTCTGCGACATCCACGGGAAGACTTGGAGTGGCCCTATTTTACTCTGCGACCACACGGCAAAAAAGAAAAGATAAAGATTACAATTGAGGAATACAAAAGTTTTTAAATCTGGATTGCTGGCATTGGTATTTCTAATGTAATTTCGAGTAAAAGGGTTACGTCCAATCTTGTTAGAGTAATTGCAAAAAAAAGTAAAAGAAAATGTTTTTATGTTTTTCCATCAAACTCGGAGCGGAATCAGAGATGTACCCAAGGGCCAAGGGTCATTGTTATTGTTTCATCCAATAGTTTGAGATTTGGATTTAGGGCGGCAGCACGCTTGCAATTGGGGTGACGACTGGGGCGAAAAAGTATTATTCCAAGTTTGTCGGCTAGATTGAACAAAAATAAATAAAAGTAGCTAGTATAGTCCCACTTAAAACTATCCGTCTTATAAAAAACGCAGATTAACTTTGTTACCAGGTTTAAACAATTATCCGACCAAATCAAGTTGACATCTAGTAATTTGCCACTGTGACATTTAAAGTAAAGTAACTCCCGGCAAAATTGAAGGCTAAGAACCGTCTCGATTACGTACCGCATAATATTCGGTCCATTCGTTTATGAGCTACGAATCTACAGACAGAAGCACAGCACAGGTACACAGACACGACGAACTTATAACACCTCAGTTTTGCGTCGGGGCTTAAAAATAATGGACTCATATTTTTTGATTAAAACTAATGTGAGATGCAATCATTATTAAATTCAATAAACGGATAACTCACGTATAGAGTCAGCTACTGCCGACATGTTTCATCAGTGTCAGTGTGTCGCGAGCCGGTGCGGTGTACGGGCCTCTCGTCACATTCGCCCTGATGAAGACCTCCGGATGAGGTCGAAACATGTTGACAGTAGCTGACTCTATACGTGAGTAACCCGTTTATTGAATTTAATAATTACTCATATTTTTTCGGTTTTTAAAAGGAAAAAGTAAACATTTTCAAAGGTACATAGCACCTAAGTTGAAGTGGGGGCTTATAACGTCACCACTATATAGGATTCGTACCAAACAGTGACGTCATGCGAAAAAATGCGCTGTATCTTTGTAATTTTTTGTTTAGCCGCGAAAAGAAAACTACATGTTCATTATATAGAATTTTGTCAATCTTATAGATGGGCCTAAAATATATTTTTTATTTGCTATTGTTTAGAAATAGGAATTTAATACCTAGTGTTTTAGAGGAGCTCGGTGAGAGTACGCATTGCTACCGCTTTCGTATGATAAACAACCCAGGGCGTGATCCGCGTTTGAATGGGTGATCACAAGTGGCACAGAAATATTTCGAGCTCCGTGCTTCGGAAGGCACGTCAAGCGAGACCCAACTGTCATCAATCTATGACAGTCAAGCTATGACAGATGTCTTTAGGCAACTTGAAAAATCTGACATCAGTGCTGGCAATTTACACACACGAAAAAAAACAAAAACCAAAATCTTTTAGTCATACAATCGTTAGTCTGCAAACACCCTTAGACTTGGTATCGTTGATCTTTCGGATTGTTCTATCTTTTATTGCTATTTTAATCTCACGTCTGGGATAAAAGAAAACTCCTTTCTCGGCTTTGATATCTTAAGTTAGGATTCAAAGGCTTTTTCTGTTCTTTTCAATGAAAACATGAATATTCATGACCCTTCGGACTTTGATAACATTTTACTTTTCTACACTATTCCTGAATAATGTTTTTGTTTAAAAATTTATGTAAAACACAAATTATGAACTTTATTACTAGGTCAAACCATTCTCGTTTGATTCGTCTTGAGAAGCACTTTAATGTTTTAAGTTCATTGTTTTAGATAAAAGCTGTTTTAAATAAATATATTTTTTAATAATTACTCCTTAAAAATCATAAAAAAGTCTAATATATTTAAAATAATTGTCTTAAACTAGTGATGTAAAGAGTACCCATAACCGGAGAGCATGCATGTAAAGAGATATGAGTGTTGCAAAAGAGGTGCAAGGATTGTATTAAGTGTAGATCCATAGACTCTGCCTACCCCCATGAGAAACAGGCGAGACAATATGCCTGTATGTATGTATTTTGTCTTAAATGTATGTATGTTCTTAAACTATCATGTTATAATGAAAGCTACATATAAAATACCATCCATACGTATGTAAAACAAGAACATAGAATATTTAATGAATCCCTATAATACTTTTTTTACTGCCGTAAAGCAATTAAAGCGGTGTTAACGAGCAATAAACTTTAGCAATCTAGTAAAAATTTTACTACCCGTAATCTTTGCAGATGCCATCGTATTCAGTGACCTTTTTACCTCGTTTAGAGATTAAAGAACCCTTTCTTTATCTATCTCTCTCTCTCTCTCTCTCTCTCTGTCTCTATCTCTTTTATTTCATCGCATTCCCAGTTGCAACCTCAGCTATAATGCTACGAAGTACTAATATATGTATTACATACAGAACGGAATCTCCTAAGGTCTCGCGCATTATGGGCCCCATGTCCTCGCACCTCTCTCCCGTTCTCGCCGTAACCAACTCTACAAGGCCCCCGCCTTGTAGAGTTGGTTACAGGGAACAGAGACGCATATTGCGCGGGACCTTAGGGGATTCCGTATTACAAGGCTTAGTACTTATATTAATTCTTTGGTCAGTACTTAATTGGTGAGTACCGCAAACCGCAAGGCAATAGTTGAAACTAGTGGTGGTAATTTCCTTTAACCTCTAAGCATTGCAGACTACTATTGTCTAATAATTTTATTCTTAATCTAGTATATATATTACTAGCTGTGCCCACGGGCTTCGCTTCCCGTGGTTCGCTTCGCGTCCCATATACAAACTCACTTTGCATTTATATTATATTAGTAGGATAATATTTTACAAACCGTCATCTGTACTGATGCTTTCGTATTCATTCACCTTTTTACCTCTTTTAGAAATGATTAAAGAACCCATTACTGCTTCCAAACGGTTGAGCGGGGTTTAGGTCTATTTTCACCGCACATAGAAGTTTTGAGTCACACAAAAACAACTTTCCTATACACTATACCTTGACTACAATCAAGGTGAGTCCTTTCTTTTATGAGGTAATGGATTGGGGTATTACTTTACGGAAGTCGAAGCTAAATGCCCTTTGATTTATGTAGAAAATGTTTTCAAAGGTATCTATTATAAACGCGAAAGTTTGTAAGTATGGATTTGTTACTCTTTCACATAAGAACTATTATTATTTATTACTAGTCGAAGCCCGCGACTTCGTTCGCGTGGACTTTATGTCTCTGGAAAATGCTCATCAGGCTGAACAACTTTTACTAAGGCGACATTTTTATATATCTCATAAAGTTTAGCTGGACCATTATGGTTCTGCATCAGGCGTTCTATTTTCCAAAATCATTTATACCCTATATGTTGCCCAGGCTTAATAGCTATATAACAAAAAAAGTTTCATTCGAATCCGTCCAGTATTTCCGGAGATTAGCGTGTACAAACAGACAAACAACAGACATTTTTTTTAAATTCTTACTCTATTACTACGTCTCCATCGCCCCCAATATTTTTTTTGGAAATATATTTAATGTACAGACACACTTTTTTTACTGTTTTATTATATTTAGAGCCCGCTAGATCCCATTGTTGGGCAAAGGCCTCCCTCTCGGCTCTCCATTTCTCTCTATCTTGCGCTTTTGCCTGCCAGACCTTTGAATAGGCTTCTAAGTCGTCACGCCATCTACGCCTAGGTTTTCCAGGACGCCGACGTCCGTTCGTTGGGGTCCACAAAGTTAGAGTTTTGGCCCATAGTTCGGTCGGCATGTGGCTGACGTGACATAAGAACTACTAAATGGATTTTAATGAAACTTTACAATAATATAGCTTATACATCAGAATAACACATAGGCTACAATTTATAAAGATACCTTACCCTTCAAATGTCGGCATAGCAGACACAATAGTAAAACAATACATCAGACGCCCGCTCCGGGCGTCCGACATTTAAAGGGATAATATGCGAAGACGAAGTCGCTGGCACCATCTAGTATAGTTATACCTCCTTGTGCATTTTCTACGAGGTACATTTGTGACCCAATAAAAGCATATTAACGTACGTCAAGCATAAGAATAGGCATTCACAAGCCCATAACCGAATTGTGTACATGCCGGGGAACTGTCAAACTTGTGTCAGTCAGATACACGGTTTACGAGCGGCGGAAGTTTGCGCTTATCTGACGTCAACTGACAATGACAAGTGGTTCCGTACGTTATCAATGTTAGGGATACGTACGACGTCTGGATGTAGGTCGAGTATATCAAGAAGTTTTCGATAGCATTGCCAAGTTTTGGGAGCATTGCTGATCTAATTATTTGTCCATTTTACGCTCTAGAAACTTTTTGTTTCTAAGCAGATTTGTTTGTTTAGAAGCAAGACCTGGTGCTGGAGAGGAGTAGAATAAATTAACTGGAAGTACTTAAATACAGAAAAGACACCATATAAATGCTATTTTAGATAGTCGCGGAAATATGTAAGAGTACAATAAGACACTTGATACGGCAGGACGAATTTTATCATCATAATATTAGTCACAGAAAGTAACATAGGCCGAATTTATGAGAATGATATTAGAAGGCTAAATAGATTAAAGAAGGGGAAGATGCAGCTTTATCAAGCAAATAAAGGAGAAAGTGGGAGTAGTGTCGAACCAAGATGTGAAAAGGCAGGTTGAAGACAGACTAGGTACTCGTAAAGATAATGAAATTCTCACCACAAAACCTAATTCAACCTAGACTAGGTTTTGTGGTGACAAATAAATTATCTTATTACTAGAATGAAAGGAACTCCACCGAGAGCGTCAGAAATTAATATTTTCCTTATGAAAATACTTTTTAGATTAGATTTTTGTAGTGATTCGGGGAATCAGGGCTCATAACTAGTCTGTGAAAGCTACTGACAAACTTTTATTAAATTTGGAAGTCGAGTCTACGTCTGGCCAAACTGAATTACATCTTTAAATAGGTATTTCTAAAGCGATCTTGTATTTAATCTGAGCACCGAATTAAATTTGAGGTCGCAATCAATTTGTGGCGCTGCCGAAAAGTCCCAGTGATTCAATAAGTCTTTGCAGTAATTCTATTTCATTTATTTATTGGTCAAGTAAAGTTATCTCTGTAAAATTATCTGAATTTCTTATAGTCTGTTGCATACTTTTTGCAACAACACTATCAGATAATACGGATTTCAATAAGTGACATAATCCGAAATCGAAAACAGGTTTGATTTTTTAATCTGCCCAAAATTAAGCAAGCTAAAATCTTTTAAAATCAGATGGAAGGATAAACTGCAGAAAAAGGATGCATGTACAGCGCTCGTCACTGCTATTTTTTCTTGCGCGTACGAAAGAGATAGGTAGTGAAAAAATTCCACGCCACGCTCCCACTCTTATATTATCAATGCTAATTATGACTTATCTTCTTCTTATATTTAAGAGTTAGGCTCTTGTCGGTGGAGTGCTTTCCATGTTTCTCTTCCTTCCGCTAAGTTCTTAACCTCTTTATATGTTTTCACGTTTAATTTTTCTTTTATTTGGTCTATAAATTTTCTTCTGGGTTTTCCTACTCCTCTCTTTCCTTCTATTTTTCCTTCCATTATTGTTTTAAAGAACGCATCGTGGCGTAGTAGATGACCGAACATTTTACCTCTTCTATTTTTTATAATTTGTATTATTTGTCTTTTTATTATTTCAGTTGTATTACTTATATTTTAAACCAATTTTCTTGCTGTTTTCAAAACCATATTTCTACTCAGTGGTATTAACCAAAAACATACACAGTAAAATTGCCTATTATTAACTTTTTAATTTTCTTATACTTACCTTCGTATTTGTCTTTATATGACTATATGCCATCACCCATCACAATTTTTTTTAAAGAGTTATGATACACCCCGGTTCTCTTAACCCAGTAAAAAAATCTAAGTCTATGCTTCCAACACTGCTGTTTACAAACATTTTCTAACACTAATGCATTTACATTCTGTTAGGAATTGTTAGATGTTTTTAGTCTTGAGTGCTCCTGCCAATTTAGTTTACAAATATTTTCTAACATTAACTCTCATGGAAATATTTTATAACATTGTTAATAAAGTTTATTTTTATTTAAAAAAAGGTAAAAATGTAAAAAAACGTCACAAAATAGTATCAACAAGATTTTAAGTTTATCATGCTGAAAAACGTTTGACAATGATTGGAAAGAAGCAGAAATATCTAAATAGCTTTGCCCAAATATCAGACACAAACAACTATTAAAAAAATGCAGAAAAACTGATATTAAGAGCGCTATTTGACTTCTTAAAAGCATGACGTCACCCTTTGTATTTCATAGTAAATCTTATAGACAATGTTTGTTTTGACGTTTAGAAAAAGTGTCTGATCTGAGTTGTTGTGTAGCGGATCGTAAATATTTTTAACAGTGGTGTGAGCAACATAAAATACATTCTTTTCCCGTATATGATTTAAGAGTTTCGCGGTCACAATTACTGTTATTAGTTTTAGGGATTTACCGCGATTAATATCGTTTTTGGCAGATGTTCTGAAAAAAGCCGATGTACGGAGTACCCATAGCCGGAAAGCGCATGCATGAAAAGAGTTATGAGTGTTGACGAAGCAAAAGAGGTTTGCAAGGATCGTAGTAAGTGAAAATCCAGTCTCTGCCCCCCATGGGAAACAGGTGTGAAAATATGTATTTATGTAATATCGTTTTTTGTCAGATATTTGGACGACCCTTCTGCCGTCATGGTCGCTGGCTGACTGAATCGCGGTAACTTTGTCCCGTAATACTAATAACCATAGAGTTAGGATAGTTGTACCTAAAGGTAGATCATAAGTCTATGCTAATAACAGTTCTTTTCCCGTATCAAGTAAGTGCGTACTTAATCTTCTATCGTCTCATGAAAATTTGATCCCGGCACCATTTGCAGCCATTAATGTACTTCCAAAGTGGCCAAACTAAGCGAAATTGGAGCAATAATGAATGAGGGGCAGACAACAGAGGGAAAAATACACTTTCGGACTCTCCCCGAGTTCCCGCTAATGGGCCCTTCGAATGCTTTCACTTTTGCCAACCTTTTTTTAATCCCTAAAATCGTAAATACCAGATGAGCTGGAGATTTTAAACAGAATTTTTATTTGCGAAACACAAAAAAGGTAAGCCCAACGCTAATCCTTTGGTTCGGTTTTGTTTAATTATATTTTGGTAACGAAATGGCGGATTTTTTCCTGTTATTCAACATGATAGGTTTATTTGCAAGGCAAATTAAAAAAATCCCGGCTTTCAAGCTTTTAACCCTAATAACTTTTTTTTTTGAACGGTTGAACCGATTTGCATCAAACATAGCTAAGGACCATCACGACGCTAGACTTTCGATTTATAAAAGGCATCGAAATCAGACCATTCGTTTAGGACTTACGAAAGCACAGACAGACACGTCAAACGTATAAGACCCATCTTTTTGCATCGAGGGTTCAAAATACAAATTGACTTTATTTTTATACTAAACAATATTTCTGGTATATATATATATATATATAGGTCATACGAGTATAGATCCATGTTCCATGATACTTTCCATGCTTGGGCAAATGTACTGTGTATTATACTTTGTATATGTATAATATATTATATGTGAAAAGCCGATCAAAGAAATGGGCAAAATTGCGAGTCATTTTAAAAACACTGAGAAAAAAGAATGGTTGCTAACCAAATAACCAAAAATAAACCGTTTACCAAAACCGAGTGACTGCTGAAAAATGTGTTTTAATTAATAGTTATAGCTTGGGACATGCAACTAAGTACATGGTTCTGCTAATTAGAACGAAAGTTTAGTATCTACGAACCAAATCGCAAGTAGCAGAACTGTTTCAGCTATTTTTAGCAACCTATCACTATTTTTATTGTTTTCAGCTTTATTTTGCCTACCAACACCAACACGCTTAAAGTGGCCTTTGAGTCTGGCGGCCCTAGGATTTGTCCGCTTCTTCTTCTTATCGAGTCGAAATGGTTTCAGTGTAGCTTCAATTTCAAATTGTCTTTGACCAGTATGTGGCCACGGTGATCCCTCTGTCATTAGCCTCGTTAAGGTCCTCCATGGTACACGTCGTAGGGCAGCCCGGACACGACAGAAGGTGCTCCATTGATTGGATGGCGCCGCAATCGCAAAGATCGTTATTAGCGTGACGCCACCTAACTTGGTTTTCTCTACACCTTCCAACACCAGCACGGAGTCTATTGAGAGACTTCCAGACTGACCAGGGGAGGTCTTTACCCGGTGGAAGTTTTTCTGCAGGTGGAAGGTATGAATCATAGGGTAGATTTGTCCGCTTACATCCGAGAGACCCAAAATGCCCTGTCTGCCTCGTTAGGGATAAAGACGTGATAGTGTACAAATCACAAAAGCTTGTATTCACCATTATTCTTTGTGTAAGCTATATGTTTGTCCCTCGAGTTTATCGCACTAGCTATTTTTAACCCCCGACAAAAAAGAAGGATAGACCGATTTCGATGCGGTGTTTTTATGTGAAAGTTCCCTTGCAATGGACGTTATGCGGCTGAAATGATGATGATCGTGATGAAGTTCGTTGCGGTGGTTCTTAGCTGATGTTTGATGAAAATCGATTCAGCCATTTAAAATTAATTGGGGATTAACGCTTGTAATTCCGTGAAATGAGTAAAGTCTATTATAAAATGCTTCTGTCGGTTTGTTTATTTATACCCGTAGTTCACATTGTTTACTTTGGAATTCACACTATTGCCGGCCAACGAACTCTACTCATATTGCGGTATTATATTTTTAGGCATAAGTTTACGTTTTCTACACGGAAATCTATATATTCTAATGACTGTAGAAGGATTTCCAGATATGCATACTTCAATACAATAAAAAGCGATAGTTAAGTACTCTGTCTGCTTCATCATCGTCAGTATTTCAGCCGCATAACGTCCACTGCTGGACGTAGGCCTCTCCCAATGATTTCCAAAATGACCGATCACATCATAAAGAGGTTAAGAACTTAGCGGAAGGAAGAGAGACATGGAAAGCACTCCACCGACAAGAGCCCAGCTCTTAAATATAAGAAGAAGATGATGATGATGATGACAAGATTCATCTGCGCGTGAATAATTTCAAGTGCGTAAGTAGTTGCGCTGTTACAAACAACCCTCTCGTTCCAACTATCATAGTTCGATGGTCCGGCGACCCGGAACGATCGGTGATAGCCAGAATGCAGTGAAACGGCCGCCAACCATTAAAAAGATCCCTGGTTGACGCCCTTTAAGGCGCATCACATCACCTTGCGACAACGCCATGGCAGCCGGCTGCTATTGTCTATCGACGTCGCACGCCTACCATGCCAATGCAGGCTTTATGTACATGTCGGAGGATCACCCGAGTTAGCCGCAGGTACGGAGTACTGCGACCCCCTCCACTAGGTTTAGCCCACGGATCGACGTGGTTACCAGGGTGTGGCCATTGCGTACACAAAAATTACGAGGAGCCACTAGCGGAGAGCTTATGGCTCCTCCCTGCGCTAGCGACCTTGAAAACACAAAAAAATTAATTTCTCTTTCTGTAAGTGAGATTATTAGAAACCCTCGTACAACTTTTTAGCTAGTATCCTGAAGTTTCATTAGAACCTCGAAAGTTATTGAAATACTATCCGGTTTAGAAACCTTTACAAAAGAGTCAAAAATGGCCGTTTGTAGTATTTTTTGCAAAGGAAAATTCAGGGTATTTTATTTCAATGATTTTCGAGGTTCTAATGAAACTTAAGGATACTAGCTAAAAAGTTGTACGAGGGTTTCTGATAATCTCACTTACAGAAAGAGAAATTATTTTTTTTGTGTTTTCAAGGTCGTTAGCGCGGGCACCTGTCTGCCTGTTACAATACAATAAAAATTAATTTTATTGCACCACAATAAACATAATAGAATAGGAGAGTAGAATAGGACCACTGCAAGTCTTCCCGTGGATGTCGTAAAAGGCGACTTAGGAAATACAAGCTAAACAAAGCTTATACACATCAATGAGACCTCTCCAAACCGTCTAGCCAGCGAGGAGAGTGTAGGCCAAGTCCTCTTGCTGCTCTGGCCAAGTATACACTGGCTCTGGTAGTACAGAGAGGGTCGTGCTCCTGCAGTGGAGACTAAAAAGACCTGATGATGATGAAAAAACATCAAAATTACAAAAACAACTAGACACAATATAGGCAAAAAGGCGGACTTATCGCTATAAATGCAATCTCTTCCAGCCAACCTTAACCCTGTTACCTCTTCATTCCTAAACCACTGAACCGAGTTGGATTAAATTTGGTATATGGATTTATCTAATTTGACATCCGTGGAACAACGTTGGATAGTTTTTTTACTAAAATTCCTAAGAGGAGGTAATCAATTTGTCGTGATCTTGTTTTTTTATATATGTTTAACGATTAATCGAAGATGCCTGGACTGTTCGATTTTTCTAAGAAGGGCATACTTGTTAGATGGTCTAATAGGAATTTTATCAAAATCGGTTATGTAGTTCGAGGGTTAAGTCGGTTTATAATTTTGAAAAATTATTTTACTAAACAATAGGCATGGAATGGAAAAATATTTTTGTCCATCGGTTAGATTATTAAAAAATATTGAGACCAAAAATGACAAAGATACAGCGCATGGAAATTTCGCGTGACGTTACACTTTAGCAAGATTTTTACTTAAGTGTGACGTCGCAAGCCCCTACGCCGGAACTTTGACGCTCCGTATCTTTGTGAATTTTACTTTCTTGGTTAACTGAAAAATATGGGTCCATTATTTTTGGATAATCTTAAAGACGGACTAATTACAATCATACTTTTCGGACCCTGTCGTCACCCCTATTGCAGTTTTAGTATCTGTTACATATTCACAATACAACTCATATGTTCCTACAAAACTTTTAAAAAAATGGAAAAACTAAAAATTCTGTTCTTCTATTGTGTTAATAACATACTACAAACAAACGTGTTATCTATTTATCTATCTATCCACAAAATCATCCAGCACAGATATTTTAACATTTAGGAGTTGAAAAACATTTTGCGTATTTCTCTCTGAATAGGATTCAACGTCCTATAATCCTAGTCCATACGTATCGTACAACATTAACAAAACATGACGTTACTGGAGCAATAGACTACGCCAGAGTAAACATCGTATACTTCAGATTTATAGTGCTGCGAGTAACAATAGTACAGGTTTAATAATAGCCATTCAACTGGGTGAATAGGCGTTGGATTCCATCACTATACCTACTAGATTCCCAATAGTGCGTTGTGTAGTTAGGTATATGACATTTAAATGGCAATTTAAATCTTTGTACAGCTCTCGAGACATATGCTCAGTTTTGCATTTGTGTAAATGCACACAGATAGTGTAGATGAAACTTGGACTGAGACACGGAACGACCATCGCGCGTCACCTTCTGCCGCGCAATTTCTGCCTTCACCTTTTTGGCGCAGCTTGACGCTAAAGAGTTGTGTTTGAACTATTAGTAAAATAAATTTACATGAATAATAAATAATATTATTAATGAACATAATATCGCCTTTTTCAAACAATCAAAATGATTCATTTCTTTCTAAAAAGACATTGATTTTATTTTTATGTATTTTTTTGTCAGAAACTACTTTCGGCGCTTACTCACACTAATGCAAAGCTGAGCTTACGCCTCGAATAGTGTACACATCATACATTTATTAACTACACTTACATTATCCTACTTTAGACAAGTAGACAAAAATATTTTTGGGAAGTAAGTATAGATTAATAAAAAATAATTTGTCGGTAATTTTCTTTTTTTTACCATACATATTTTTCTTTATTGCTTAATCGAAATGGGTCTGGGCCGGTCATGACAGCCGCAAGCCAACCGAAATATGGCCCAATAAATAAATATATAGGGACAAATTACACAGATTGAGCTAGCCCTAAAAGTAAGTTCGAGACTTGTGTTATGGGATACTAACTCAACGATACTATATTTTATAACAAATACATATATAGATAGATAAACATCCACGACTCAGGACAATTTGAAAAAGGCCATTATCTAACTTGCCCTGACCGGGGATCGAACCCGGGACCTCTGGGTGGCGGACTAGCATGGTGACCACTACGCCACGGAGGTCGTCGAATAACTTTGTGGACCCCAAGTAATGCACGGTGGCGTCCTCGATTCTTCTTCTTCTTGGCGTGTCGATGGTCAACCCGTTTTGTCGTCCTCGATTAATAAATAAATATATAAGAACAAATTACACAGATTGAGCTAGCCCCAAAGTAAGTTCAAGACTTGTGTTATGGGATACTAACTCGGTCGGTAGGTACTCTGTATTTGCATATGTACAAAAATTAAATGCAGACGAATATAGGTATTGCATTCAAGTTCGAATGACATATTATTAATTAGTTTATGAGTACTTTTTTGGTACTTCACACGACGAAAAATATGACTGTCCTACAGAATGTCGAAAGTAAAAAAAATCGATGTACTGTATCCAGAAAGTATATGAAAACGATTTACGTGAACTAGAAAGTATGCTATATCGAATTACGCAATTTCGTATGTTTCTCATTGCGATAATATAGGTACTTAGCATTAAAATTGTAAAATTGACGCTTTTCCGCATTTCCACTTTAATTAATGTTTTCCTAAATGGGCGTAAAATTGCAAAATTAACGCAGAACTGGACCGTAGTTATTTTAATTGCTCGCTGATTGTTGCGAAGTCAAATGGAAATTTTATAACATGGCGTATCGGCGAATCGGCCTGTAATTTATAAACTGTTCAATTTTTTATTTTAAACACATACGTACATACATACTATCACGTCTTTATCGCTAATGGGGCAGACAGAGCATTTTGAGTCTTACGGCTCTAAGCAGATAGAGCTCAGGGCCGCAATACTCATAGACCACTTTTAGCTTGATGTGGGCAAGAAGGTGGATGAAGGAATCAAAATAGTGATGGTTTGCTAGCCGCATCGCCTATTTAACATGATTCGATTGCCCATTCCCTCGATCGGCTCTTATGATCTGTCCGGGAAAAGAAGCAGCTGGTACATCCTAAGCTTTTTCTTTTCTCCCAGACCAGCATCAACGTTATAACCTAAAATATAGACAATTACACCTAAGTTTTACCACCTGCGATTGGCTGCAGCTAGTTCCAGCCGGAATGATAAATGCTAAACCTAGTTTTTTAATAAATAATAAATAAATATATTGGGTCAAATTACACTGATTGAGCTAGCCCCAAAGTAAGTTCGAGACTTGTGTTATGGGATACTAACTCAACGATACTATATTTTATAACTAATTCATATATAGATAAACATCCAAGACCCTGGACAATTTGAAAAAGGCCATTCTCCAACTTGCCCTGACCGGGAATCGAACCCGGGACCTCTGGGTGGCGGACTAGCATGGTGACCGCTACGCCACGGAGGTCGTCAAAAAGTTGTATCCGAAGATAAGTAGGATACACCTAAGTGTAGCCATCTGAGACCGGCTGCACCTAGTTCTAGAGTTCCAGCCAGCTAAACCTAGGCGTAGCCACATTTCGGGTTTTAGCCGTAACGTATCGATTATACGTCGATAAACTGTTCGGCAGATAGGGTCGTCCACCCGCCGCCAATTATATTGCAATTATACCCCATACGCAGAATCAATATGACTATTAATTAATTCTGTGCCCCATTAGTAGTGCAAACACCGTTCATTACGCGACCGGTGAGCTGGAAGCCCAAGGTAGTTAAAATGATGGGTGTGCAACATTAGTTTTGACAGGAAAATTGGTAGTTTATTCGTCTAAATGGTTTATTAATTACAAACTATATGAAAATAATAAATGTATTTATATGTAGCATAGCTTTTTTTCTAACCGACTTTCAAAAAAGACGGAGTTTATCAATTCGTCGTGATCTTTTTTTATAGATTTGGATAATCCTAATGAAATTTGTTTAAAAAGACATTCTTGTTAGGTGGTCTCATAAAAATTTAATCAAAATCGGTTCTATACTTAGGGGGCAAAGTCAGTTTTTTTTTAGCATGTTTAATATGCATACCCGTTCCAAATTTAGCTTTCTAATACTTTTACTCTCTGAGTAAAGCTGCAGACGGACAGGCAGACAGACTTGATGAAACTATAAGGGTTCTTTGTTTACTACGAAACCTTAAAAAGCTTTATGGTTTTCGTGCAAAGCGCCTACTACGCCCAGGTAGTACTAGGTACCGCCGAAAATAACGATAATGGTAACGTTTATTGTAGTATTATATTGTTACCAAACGTGAGTAACGATACAATTACTGTTACTAGTTTCACATTGCGGAAATAACGATTTAGCGGAAATATGGATACTTCCGTGGCGTTGTAGTTACCATGCTAGTCAGCCACCCAGAGGTCCCGGGTTCGATTCCCGGTCAGGGCAAGTTGGAAAATGGCCTTTTTCAAATTGCCCTGGGTCTTGGATGTTTATTTCTAGATGTATTTGTTATAAAATAACGTATAGTTGAGTTAGCATCCCGCAACACAAGTCTCGAACTTACTTTGGGACTAGCTCAATCAGTGTAATTTGTCCCTATATATATATTTATTTATTTATATAATGAGAATTTGGTAATGGTTGCCGTGTGGTTTCCTGCAGAGTAGAATAGGGCCACTCCAAATCCTCCCGTGGATGTCGTAGAAGGCGACTTGGGAAATACAAGCTAAACAAAGCTTATAAACATCAATGAAACCTCTCCAACCCGTCTGGCCATCATCGAGGAGAGTGTAGACTGAAGTCCTCTGGCTGCTCAGGCCAAGTATGGCTCTGGTAGTACAGAGAGGGTAAACTAAAAGACCTGATGATGATGAACGAGCCCTGATATGAACCATAGTTAGGTTCAGTAACAGAAAGTACCATCAGATTTTCAAAAGTGAACTACAATTCATAATTAACAGTAACGGGAAATTTTATTAAACACTAGCAGTCCATCCCGGCTTCGCCCGTGGTACATACATAGTCTATGTCACTCAGGGATAACATACCTATCCAACAGTGAAAGAATTTTTAAAATCGATCCAGTAGTTTCCGAGCCTATTCAATACAATCAAACAAACAAACAAACAAATCTTTCCTCTTTATAATATTAGTGTAGACTAGAGGCAGCGTGCGGCTTCACCCGCGTTAACTACGCGAGTGAAGTTGCGGACGTGATGCAATATAGCCTATAGCCTTCTTCGATAAACGACCTATCTAATACCAAAAGAATTTTTCAAATCTGACGAGTGGTTCTTGAGATTATCGCATTCAAACAAACAAACAAACTCTTCAGCTTTATATATAAGTATGGAAGTATGGATTGTATGTAAGATTTCATTACTTCTTCTTGTTATCGTGTGTGTTAGTGACTTACACTAGTGTCAGAGTTTTTAAACCTTAAAGGCCTCTGACATGATTTTACGTAACGACCAATGTCAAAGACAGTCACCGGGACCGACGGCTTAACGTGCCCTCCGAAGCACGGATCAACTTACTTATCAGACAATAAGGTGATCAGCCTACAATGTCCTAACCAAACTAGGACAACAACACAAAGTCGTTGCACCCGATGGGAATCGAACCCGCGACCTCCGGGTATGAGCCGAACGCTCTAACCACTACACCACGGAGGCAGTTACTTAAATATGCCTTTCTCTTCTTTTTAATCCCCTAAGAAAAAGGTGTGTAATATATAAGTTTGACGCAAGTGTCTGTTTGTCTGTGGCATCGTAGCGCTCGAATGGATATGAAAGCAACTTCCCTTGCAGTTGCAGTTCTTAGCCATGTTAAATGAAAATCGGTTCAGTCGTTTAAAAGTTATTGGGTGATAACGCTTTGAATGCGAGATTTGTAATTTACCTCACAAATAATAGATGGCGAATGGTGCTACGTTATCAATATTTTGTGAAGTTCCGTCACTTATCTCTAGCAATATATCTGACAAATAATAGATGGCGCTAGGTTAACGTTTCTTTTTAATTTGCCTATAGCAAATAAACTTGTTCTGTACTGTATACCACTACATTGTAAAGGTGGATAGAAAACATTGAGTTATTATGTTTTGTTTATTTTATTTATATGCGTCCGCAGAAGACCAGCGTCTCGACACCGTTTTTTGTAGACTTATACACGTAAATTGTCGACTGTTAAATTGTTTATAATTTCAATATTGTTTTCACCAACATCAACAATTTTTCTTTCTTTCTTCCTTTTTTTTATTACAAGTTTTTATTTAGTTTCACCTGTCTCGTTGTCTGTCTGTCTGTAATCAAATCTTGCAAGTTTTTGACCAATCAATAAAATCTTGCAAGTTAAATTTGACCCACTTGCCGGTTTCCGATTGAGCTGAAATTTTGTAAGGTGACATAGAGCTGATCTGATAATGGTACTGGAACGTGGTCATGGCGTCTCTGATAAAATAACAAAATTTACCGAGTTTGGGCTCGATTGATTCATCTTGATTCAACCTCTATCACCTTTTAGGCAATTGTTGTACATAAAAGCGTATTTAAAAATATATATTTTTAAATAACTACTTGTTCCTGAGATTTTTGGTAAAATAGCGCTTTTCAGATTTGATTTATCCATTTGAGAAACATGGCGCCGCGAATAGAGAACCGGCAACAAATCAACGTTGGGAACACGCGAGGTCGCACATTTCATAACAAGGATTTAGCAGCGGGTATTTTGGTTGCTGGACGGTGTTACAAATGAAACATTGACATACTCGTATTTTGTATACAAATAACTACTTTATGGAACGGCTACACGCTCAGGGGATGCATTCTTGAAATCAGTTGTCACATTACGAATGGTTTGTGCGAGCGTTTCCAAACGAGCGTATTTTTGAATCGGTCGTGAAGGATTTGCAACGAGTGGTCTTGACCATCGTATTTTGTATACAACTACCCACTTCATGGAACGACCATATGCTCAGGGGACGCACTTTTGAAATCAGAGTTGTCACATTACGAATGGTTTGTGCGAGCGTTTCCAAACGAGCGTATTTTTGAATCGGTCGTGAAGGATTTGCAACGAGTGGTCTTGACCGCTCGTAATTATGACATTTGTTCGCTACAAATTTCAATGAAATCAAAGACATACAAATGGAACCAAAACAAATATTACATACTTATAACGCGAGGCAATTTTTACTAGCAGCTTATTTTTTAATTGCCTAAATACTATATTTATCTTATACCTTTAAACGAGCAATTCTTGTATATTTATATATTTATAAATTTCTGTGATCTCGAAAACGGCTCTAACGATTTCGCTGAAAATTGGTATGTGGGGGTTTTTGGGGGTAAACAATCGATCTAGATTAGTCTTATGTTTGGGAAAACGCGTGTTTTCGAGTTTTCATTTGGTTTTCTTTCTACGCAGAATATGGTCGCTAATTTCGTCGCGTCTGCCGCCATCCGCTTAGCTCAGCGGTTAAGGATGCTGACCGCTAGAAAGAGTGTTACGGGTTCGAATCCCACTCGGTGACTTACTTTTGTTTTTTTATGTTCAAGTTTATATATTTTTTTTATTTTGTACTGTTTTCAGACACGTTTAAAAAAAATGTAGTTAATGTTTGAGATGTAACTGACCGAGCAAAGCTCAGTCATCCAGGTACTAATCAGTTATTGCGGATGTTTGTATATTAAATATTCTTTTATGTTCATAAGTACTTTACTATTTTTATTCCAAATATTATCAATTATGTTAAAGAAAAACAACAAACTTATGTAGCTTCATTGTAAATTCATGCCACGCGGAATTCTTTGTTTTTACAATAGTAATTTTTCCGCCTCCTTTTATAATAAATCTGTGAACGAAACCAATCATGGGAAATTCGTTCCTTTTCACGCTGTTTTTTATTCATGATGAAATTTTAAGACAACTAAAGTCAAATTTTCAAAGTTTTTTTGCTTAAAACAATATTGTTTTTCGATTCAACGACGGTTTCAAATATACGACCAAATTGTATTTTATGCGAAAATTGAGTTTGTCTTTCTTGTCTTCTTAAAGTGCGTACGTGGTCAACGCTGGTGTCAGATTTTTTGGGGCTGCTTTAAAGCAACTGATATAGCTTGACGACTGCCATACAATGATGACAGCTGGGACCAACGGCTTATATGTCCCTTCCGAAGCACGGGGGAGCTCGAGAAATTTCTATGCCATGTGCGGACCTCGCCCGGTGTCACTTAACTTGCAAAAGCGCTAGATGCCCATACCTCAGGAGCGCTAGGCTACCGAGCTCCTCTGAACAACTCTTGAACTCCAAATTGACAGTATGTCTAACTTCAAAACGCATTTCCACTAAAAGGGGTACTGTTAGACACTAGACCTAGTTTTTTTAGTTATACCTACTTAGGCGCCCTACTCAGGTATGAACGATTACCTGGGCATTCGGCATGACCTAGATTTGCCGATCGATAACCCGGGAATGTCTGAAATACAAGTTGGCTTCCGTACAAAACAACGTACATGTTTCAAACGACGTGAAGAGCTTGGTATGTTGCAGTCTTCTTTATCTTTGCTCCTTCTCGGTTTTGCATCCTCAGCATTTATTCTACTGCTTCGGAGCAAGGAGTGCGCTTGCCAAAGACCGTGCGATATCGAGAAGAATAGCCAGAATAGTAATCTGAGGTCAACTCTCTTTGGAGATGCATTTGTGTAAAAAGTAATATCTTATTTATAACATTCCGTACCCAAACTGTAAAAACGGGACCCTACTAAGACTTTACGTTTCGCCCTTACGTCTGTCCATCCTTTCGTCTGTCTGTCTTTTCATGTTTCGATCTTGGAGCCGATAGATATTCGGCAGAGCTCAGTTATAGAATAATATAATCTCATTAAGTAGGACTCGTTTGATTGGTCTTGATGAGCACTTTATGGTAGACGATGTCTAGAGTCTGATCTTGGAAATGGAAGGTGGTCGATGGAATTCAGTGATAAAACTATGGAACTCAATCGAGTTTGGACTTATTTGGCGTCACGATAAAAAAATATCAGGAAAAAAACAAAAATGATTTTTGAATTTTTGTAGAATAATTTGTAAATAATGAAATATTTTGTTTGTTCCAGGTAAGTCATCATTCTTCAAAACTGAAGATACCTACTGAAGTAAGCTCAAAAAAATATGTACGAAGGTGTCTGATATTTTTATTAATTTTAAATTAGAACATATTTTTTACAATTTGACATTGAGTTAATTCATTGTAAATGTTAATAAACTGTTTACTCACGTAAGCGAATCCATGGGGCCGCCGCTTCTAACACTCGCACCAAAGATGATCATTTATGTCGCTTGGAATCTGGCCGGTCTTTCTTGCTATCGTAAATAAACCGTTTAACAATATTTTTTCGTACTAATGCCGTGTGATTTCCCGCAGAGTAGAATAGGGCCACTCAAGTCCTCTCGTGGATGTCGTAGAAGGCGACTTAGGAAATACAAGCTAAACAAAGCTTATAAACATCAATAAGACCTCTCCAACCTGTCTGGCTAGCGAGGAGAGAGTATAGGCCAAGTCCTCTGACTGCTCTGGTAGTACAGAGAGGGTCGTGCTCCTGCAGTGGAGACAAAAAGACCTGATGATGATGATGATAATAAATACTAAATATGTCAAGCTGTTAAAAAGATATAATTTAAACCAATACTGTTGCTACATCGTCACTTAATACACCTGTCAACATCCCATCCAGCCGACCTATAAAAGTGCGGATCAAAGTGCGTTATAAATAATTCCCTCGTTACGTATTATTGTCATAGTTTCTCGCGGATTTAGTGCTAATTTAGTGCCTATAAAATGTATTTATGAAGCAGTAAAGTGGCCGATTGAACACAGTGGGAATATGTCGATGACCCCTGAAAGGTGGGACGATATAAATGGGTTTAAAGACCGTATTGTTTCGGTGGTTTGTTTAAATTTGTAAATTTTTTACAAATTACGTACAGTCCTCGAGGTATAAGCTCAGCTCTGGATTAGTGTGAGTAAGCGAAAAAAATAGCGTCCGTCTAAAAATTGAATGTTTATTAGAAAGTAATAAACCATTTTGATTATTGTGCAAACACGATATTATAGTATTTTATTATTAATGTTAGCTTATTTCACTAACAATTCACAATGACTTTGGAACGTCGCAGTACTAAAGGTGAAGGTAGAGGCGGAAAGTGCGCGGCCAAGAAATGACGCGCGAGAGTCGTGCCGCGACTCAGGCCGAATTACAAAACCCAGTATAAACCGGTGCGGGCCGCGCCGTGCCTCAAGCCGATGTCTTACTTACACTATTTGTGTACACACACAAATGTAAAGCTGAGAATATAAAGAATCGAAAATCAAATATAAAAAAACAAAGATTAATAATTTATTACCTTTTTTGAAAGTCAATTAAAAACAGTCTTTTACCTGGCAAAATTTGTCTAAAGCTTAATCTTTAAGCTAAAAAAACTCGCAAAATACTGAATGTATGAGCGGTGAAAGCACGTCCGTGAAAGCTCTATTTCGCAGCCTGTGGAGGCGTGAAAAGTCGCGCCGCAAAGCACCGGCGATTTAGCTTAAAGCCACTGCCATGGAATGGCTTTGAAACGTATTATACCTTTGTGTGGAGCATAAAGACTTTATATCACGTGGTAAGAAATGCTTTCAATTCTTATATCTAATGTCGCTTTAGAGTGAAAAAAAAAATGATTCGCTATGCTGCTATGAGTTTCGTAGACGTGCTACGCTTCGTAGCCTTAACTTACCTGCTATTTTTGATGTTGGAGAATAGTCTCCAACATCAAAAATAGCAGGTAAGTTAAGGCTACGAAGCGTAGCACGTCTACGAAACTCATAGCAGCATAGCGAATCACGTAAATTGGTTAACCTTTGATGATACTTTTTATTTTACAGATAACAATGTTTTGTAGTTGGCCAAACATATTTCGCTTTGGATAGATATAATTTATTGTTCAATGGAAAAAAATGCTTACTAACCAAGAAAAAACAAAGTGCCGGCGCCTAACAGACGTTGTTTGCAATATTTTTTGTAAACTGGTTTTTGGCCTTGTTTTTAAATAGTATATTTGTTGACTCTTTACGTGAGTAACCCTTTGAATTAGTGATTATAATACGACATTTCTTTATTAATATCCGCAACTTTCAAAACCCTACAGCTAACAAAAGTAACTGCCTCCGTGGTGTAGTGGTTAGAGCGTTCGGCTCATAACCGGAGGTCGCTGGTTCGATTCCCGGCGGAGGCAACGACTTTGCGTTGTTGTCCCAGTTTGGTTAGGACATTGCAGGCTGATCACCTGATTGTCTGATAAGTAAGATGATCCGTGCTTCGGAGGGCACGTTAATCCGTCGGTCCCGGTCACTGTCTTTGACATTGGTCGTTACCTAAAATCATGTCAGAGGCGTTTAAGGCGGTTTAAAAACTCTGACACTAGTGTTAGTCACTAACACACACGATAAGAAGACTAACAAAAGTTACAATCACCTCGGCGAATCTCAAAGACAGTCTTTAAGATCCACCATAGACACAATAGTAGAACAATGGAAGCCGCACCAAATGGTGCTATGTAGGTCTTGATCGGTTAAAAAGTTGCGCTTCGGAAACCAGAGTACACTTTCCAACTTTATCTTCTCCATTCTCCATAAATCCCATGCTGGTCTGGGAGAAATAAAAAAACTTAGAATGTACCAGTTGCTTCTCTTCCCACGCAGATCGTAAAAGCCGATCGAGGGAATGGGCAAAAATGCAAATCATGTTAACAGGCGATGCGGCTAGCAACCCATCACTGTATTGATTGCTTTTCCATCTTCTCGCCCACCATGACGCTAAAAGTGGCTTTTGGGTCTTGCGGCCCTGGGCTCTGCATAGAACCAACCGCAAGACCCAAAATGCTCTGTCTGCCCCATCAGGGACAAAAACGTGATAGTATGTATGTATGTATGTATTCTCCATAAATTCAATATCATTTAAAGTCACTAGAAACTCGTCGTAAGCATATGGACTTGTCATATTTTTATAAAATTGTTCATTCTATAATTGACTCATCCTCAATACTTTTCACTCTTAACTTTAACACTCGTTTTATCACACGTATATCTTGTAGCAAGTATGCATGTGTAGGTATTTAGTTAGATATAATATTGGTTTTATTTATTCTGTGTAAGTACGACCTTCTATAACCTTCTTGTGAGTAATTGTCCTATCTTCTTATTCGCCGGTTGACTGGAAGAGATTCCATTATGGAATAAGTCCGCCGCTGTCAATTTATTCTATTGTTTTTGTGTGTAATTGTGTTTTTTCATAGTACAATAAAGTTATTACAAACAAACGTAATCCCCAAATCTGCCGTCTAGCAGTGCGCAGGAACAACACTTCATATTATAATCCTATTACGCATGTATGTATGTAGGCTGTATAACGATCATGCTGAGAACGATGAACTCGACATCTTTGGTTCAAGCTAGGGCAGTTTCAAATAGACGGCTGTCAGTCTGGTCCACTAGTTTGAAAACCCTCATTGATATTATCAGTTTTATATGTAATCTAGTATTTTATATTTAGTAGGTGTATGTATAAGTAGTTATTTATATTAATTTTTGATTTAATTTTATATATTATCGTAATTTGATTTAAATGTTTTATAATCTTTATTATGTTTACGTTAGGTTCATTTGTAATCTTGCTGTGTGCGTATGTTTTGGGGTACAGGACAGTCTTTCAATATTGTATGTATTTATATTTGTATAAATAAATAAATAAATAATAAATAAATATATAGGGACAAATTACACTGATTAAGCTAGCTCCAAAGTAAGTTCGAAACTTGTGTTATGGGATAATAACTCAACGAAACTATATTTTATAATAAATACATATATAGATAAACATCCAAGACCCACGACAATTTGAAAAAGGCCATTTTCCAACTTGCCCTGACCGGGTATCGAACCCGGGACTTCTGGGTGGCGGACTAGCATGGTGACCACTACGCCACGGAGGTCGTCGAAACGAAGGTATAAACGATTGTAACCTGTTTTACGTACCTAAATAAATAAAATAAAATAAATGTTTTGCATATCAATCAAGGATACCAAAGACCTTAAACTAATGGTGTCATCAATAGAAAAATGGTGTCAAATCTCTAAACGTTCATCATCTTGATTATCCAATTCAACGAACCAAAACATTGATAACCAAACAAATGACGTCATTCCACGAAGCTCCGAAGCGTCTACAGCTAATCTGAAGCCATTTACAACTCCCAAACTCGAGGTACTTACTTTGACATTATTGCTAGGGTTTTCAACTGTCGCAGTGGCGAGATGTCCTGTTAAAGTTTTTAATTTAAAAAAAACAATCTAAAAACTGCCTTCAGATACAGATACAGATACAGATACATTTTCTCGTCTATATCCCTGACAGGGTAGACAGAGCCCAGGGCCGTTAGCCCCAAAGGCCACGCTTAGCTTGGTGGTGGGCGTTAAGATGGAAAAGGAATCAAAATAGTGATAGGTTGCTAGCCGCATCGCCTATTACCATGATTCAAATCTAGCCCATTCCCTCGATCTCTTACGATCTGCGCAGGAAGAGAAGCAGCTGGTACAATCTACGTTTTTTCTTTTCTCCCAGACCAGCATGGACTTCATCCTCAATTTAAAAAACCGCTTTTGATAAAATTTCTAGGGGAAGGCGCCGTTTTGTTATTAATATTTTTTTTCTATTGTGCGGTTAATTATATCTATAGAAAGCGAAATATGATTGGTTATTGAATGGATCATCAAAGGTTAACCAATCGATGTAATCGCCATTGTCTCCAATATCAAAAATAACAGGTAAGTTAAGGCTACGAAGCGTAGCACGTCTACGAAAGTCGTAGCAGCGTAGCGAATCGTTTTATTTTCTATTCTAAAGCGACATAAGATATAAATAAGAATTAAATGCATTTCTTACCACGTGATATAAAGTCTTTATTCTCTTCACAAGGGTATTATATGTTTTAAAGCCATTCCATGGCAGTGGCTTTAAGCTAAATCGCCGGTGCTTTGCGGCGCGACTTTTCAAGCCTCCACAGGCTGCGAAATAGAGCTTTCACGGACATGATTTCACCGCTCATACATTCAGATTTTTGATAAGTTATTTTCAGCTCAAAGCTTCAGATAAATGTTGCCGGGTAAAATACTGTTTTTTAACCGAATTAAAAAAATATATTTGTAGGAGCATATTTTCAGGTGGTCCTCTAGAAATTTTATCAAAATTGGTGGTGCAGTTTGGGCTTGAAGTATGTTTTTAATTTTTGAATAATTATTAAGTTCCTTTAAGCGTGACAACCCTAACAAATCAATTTAAAGATTCGCCTAAAAGTTACATTTGAATAAGGCCCGAGTGCCACCGAGGGAAATGCAAGTACGATACTTTTGTTAGCTTCTTGTTATAAATTACTCTTTGGGGGAGTAACAATTATAAAGGGATGTTTCGTTGAAAATAATTTTTAAGCAAAGGCTTAAGTAAATATTGTTGGAAAATATTTTACTTTGGTGAGTCTACTTTTGTTGCTTTTGAGTTCCCCAGTGGAATCCCTAGCCAACAATAAACATCTATCGAAATAATAAAATAGATACGATTTCCCAAAACAGTTTAAAGGATTTTAATTATTATAAACCGGCCAAGTGCGAGTCGGACTCGCGCAGAAGGGTTCCGTACCATTATCTATAAAAATCAAGTTTTTTGTATGGAAGCCCCCCTTAAATATTCTTTTTTATTAATTATTAAAATAAAATTACAGCTGAGTATTTTTGAATATTTTAAGTGCCTACGTGTTGCCATTATTGATATCGAGCAGAAAAGGGCATAAACATTGCGTTTGTTGTATGGAAGCCCCCTTAAATATTTATTTTATTTTGTTTTTAGTATTTGTTGTTATAGCGGCAACAAAAATACATAATTTGGGAATTTTAACTGTCTTACTGTCGCGGTTCTGGAGATACATCCTGGTGACAGACAGACGGACAGTCCCATTTTTGTACTTGTGAGCTTATCCCTACCAGTTGGTTGATGCATAATATTTGGAAAAGATAAAGCTGGAAAGCACACTGGAATTAAAGCCTTTAATGTTACATGTAGACTATAGAGCAGTTCACGATAAACGGAGGTCTATCAGCGGACTACAATCATCATTTCAGCAGCATAACGTCCACTGCTGGACATAGGCCTTACCCAAAGATTAACAAAATGACCAATAAAGAGCGGCCTGCATCCAGCGTAGGGCACCCACCTACAAGGTGGTCAGATGACCTGAGCAGGGTCGCTGGAAAGAGCTGACTACAATAATATCGTCAAAGTAAAAAAATTTTTTTTTTCAAATTATGGTCGTCTAGATTTTAGACAGAGCGTAAACGAAAATAACAAGGGGAGGCCTTTGCCCAACTATGGGACATAAACGGCTATTAAAAAAAAAAACGAAATAATATTGTTCTTCTTTTTTTAAACCGTTCAATAATCCAATTTGGTTTTATTTCGAAGCAAGAAGAGGCTCGACAATACTAAAGACCTCGTTGACTGACAACTTAATTAAATATGGCGCTCCCGAAATCATAATACCTGGCATATTTCCATTGGGAGGTAGGGAATTTCCTTCGATGAACAGGTAAGGGTTACTACACACTGTATTTGCGGTACTATATAAAGGTACAATTTTAAATTGAGCAGCAGGCGGCAGCGGCAACCGCAAGTGCCGCGCGGCACGTGTAGCTTGATAAGCTCAGTTAAGTTAGTTTGCCGTGTGGTTCTCGGCAGAGTAGAATAGGACCACTTGAAGTCTTCCCGTGGATGTGTTAGAAGGCGACTTAGGAACAACAAGCTAAACAAAGCATATAAACATCGATGAGACCTCTCCAACCCATCTGGCCAGCGAGGAGAGTATAGGGAAAATCCTGTGGCTACTCTTACCAAGATGACTCTAATAGATCAGAGAGGTTCGTGCCCCTGTAGTGAAGACTCTAAAAGACCAGATGTTGATGATAAGTTAACTTGCCGCAAACTTATC
The DNA here is from genome assembly GCA_963555685.1 of Acrobasis consociella. NCBI lineage: Eukaryota > Metazoa > Arthropoda > Insecta > Lepidoptera > Pyralidae > Acrobasis > Acrobasis consociella. Next base: position 4,493,428 of record OY743107.1, read on the forward strand.
GAAGAATCTGCCGCGCCGGCACGTGCATCTGCCGCTGCCGCCTGCCGCTCAACAAAGTGTATCTTAAGCGGACCATCACTGTTGGTTCAGCAACATTTGTCGATCAACAAAGCCCATCCGAATCAATTACTGCACTTGTTCGACTTAATTCGGTTTACGCCGATGGGTAGTTCATTCGGGTCGACATATTATTCTATTCGGCAGTATTTGCATTTGTCGGCATAAATTAGGAAGTTTCCTGGATCAAAACCAAAATTATTTGGTGGTGTTAATAGAATAACACGTCAGATAATGATATTAAGATCGCTATTTGACTCTAACAAACTATGATGTCATTAGTCTTCATCCTACTTCCTACTATACTACTATATCCTACTATACTACTATATCCTACTATAATAATATCCTACTATATCCTACTTCCTACTAATATTATAAATGCGAAAGTGAGTTTGTATATTTGTTTGTTTGTTTGTTTCTTTGTTACCTCTTCACGCTTAAACTACTGGACCGATTTGGATGAAATTTGGTATGGATATAGTTTGAGACTCGGGGAAGGATATAGAGTACTCTTTATCCCGGAATTCTCACGGGGAGCGAAGCCCGCGGGTACAGCTAGTTTTAAATAAATCCCATCGATTTTAGAGTTTCACGGTCACAATTACTGTCATTAGTATTACGGGAACTTACAGGCAAAGAAACGATATTAATCGCGGTAAGTCCCGTAATACTAATAACAGTAAATCCCATATAAAAAGTTCACTTTGATGTTTAGAAAAAAGTATCTAATTTGAGTTGTTGGAACTTCCTTATTCGATGAATGCCGGCCCGCCATTGTGTATAGCAACCCTAATTTCACCCCTCAGTATTTTCGGCAGCCTCAGGAATGCCTTGAAGACATACCTGCCTTAAGAATAGTTTGATTGAACGCAATATTGAAGTTACGCCTTTGTCTGTAAGCTGTAAGTGAAATAAATAAGGAAATAATTGAATTTAAGTCGCTTCACAAGTAATAGCTGAGAAGGGTAGTATCCGAGGTCGGAAATTAATTATTTGGTGCTGTCAAAGATAATATAATTACTAGCGTAACAGATATCTAACGTCATAGAAACTAATCGAGGTAAGTAGGCACACAGAGATGACAGCACCACGACTAGCAAAAGAGTGACAAAGAAAGTGTTGAATATGCTTTAAAAATATTTTTTGCATTTCGTATAAGACATAGTTAATTAATTAGAGTACTACTTTATTTAAAAAATAAATTGGCCAAGTGCGTGTCGGGCCACGCGCAGTGTAGGGTTCCGTAGTTGTAAATGCCAACTTTGAGTTCATGCCACTAAAAACGTCTAAAACGTGTAAGTGTCTATGGGATTTGTATGAAATATTCCTTTTCGAGTACATTTTATAAATTGATCACCTATAACTTTTTAATTTGTTAACCCTACTTAGCTCTGATAGTTTTCCTTTAAACTACATTATAGCTGTGATTTTTTTCACTTGTCCATATATAACCGTTTAGCAGATAGATGGGGGGACACGTGACTTTAACAAAAAAATTCACTTTAAACCTAAATATTTCAGACACGGATCCCTTAATCTAAAAATTGTGTTCCCAACTCATAATATTTTTAAAAGACCTATTCAACGATATCCCACACAATGTGTTTGTAGGGAAAAAAATATTGACTTCCTTTCTAGTTCTATGGCAGCTACCCTAAAAAAAAAATTTCCATATTTTATTTTGCGACTTTTTGCCATGATTAAAATACATATCCATGCCAAATTTCAGCTTTCTAGTACTTATAGTTTTTAAGTAGAACCGCGGACGGACAGACAGACAGAGAGTCACACAGACAGACGGACATGGCGAAACTATTAGGGTTCCTTGTTTACTACGGAACCCTAAAAAGGAATAAATGTTTTCATATCTTAATTATAGCACCACATACTGCAACAAGGAAGAGAAATAATTATGTTTTTAACACGATGTGTAAGCGGGGTACTGTATTAAACGTGACAATATAATGTGGATATTAGACTCCTAGAAACTATGATGCCATTTGTACGGCGCAGGCTTCGGTTGTCACCTAGGCCCGCGCCATACACGAAGAGATGTTGATGTTGATGATCAATGAACTGACCACAAAAAACTCGTCAACTGTTGATGTTTTCCATGACTTATTAACTAAGTTTAAAGCAAATATCACACAGCTGCTGGGGTCCCCAGAGCTGTAATCCTAGTTTTATAATTCTATATATTTCTAATTAGTATTAGTGATTGTATTAGTAAAAGAAATACAAGTTTGTTGTAAATGCTGTGTGCACCTGTAATTGGTATATATATAAGAATAACTTTTACTGAATGTTGTAATGCAATTTACTGTATATATACTGTTGGTAATAAAAAAAACTGTAAGATGTTATGTTGGTTTGGAGACACAAGACCACGTCACGTAGAAACTGTTTATTGTTGAATGTATTACATGTTGTAGTTGGGTGTGACGGGTCCTTTCTCGATCGCTGTTCGATAGTATCTCAATTGTAGTATTTAATAGATGTAAAATGTAAAGTTAAAACAGCTGACACGCGACCTACATAATATGTGGCCGCGTGCCGCTGAAATGTGCGTGCATTGCTCGAACACCATTAGTTTATATTTCAAACAAATCCCATAGCAAATGTTTGTTTTGACGTTTAGAAAACAGTATCTGATTGGACGTGTTGAAAAGTACAGAATGTTTGTTTGTTTGTTTGTAATAACTTTATTGTACCAAAACAAATACATACACAAAGACAGCTTACGAAAGAACAATTAAACAAAAGCGGACTTATCCCATGTAGAGATCTCTTCCAGTCAACCTGAATGGATCAGTATCTCAGCCAGATTTACATTTTTTCTTGAATAATAAAAATACGTATCAAATTTATATCTTACTTCTTACTTCCCTCGAGGACAAATTTTCGGCAATTAGGCCCGAATTGGGCTGGTCCCGGAGCTGACGCCGGCCTCAGTTCTCGAACCAGCCCAGCTCCTGCAGGAAGCCTAGAACGCCTGCTGGCGCACTGCACGCTTCCGCCATGGTTCCCGGGTGTTCTATGAACCTTTTTCAAATTTATCTCATTTTATTACGATATTGAGTTTCAAAGTACCAGAATACTAACCATCTTGTTCCCCATAAAATATGTAATGTCCGATTTGGCAAAGTTCTAGCTTGGAAAAATGCCCAAAAGACACTTATCTTAACAATATTGAAATATCAATTCTTTTGTTAGTATTTTTTGGTAATACTGGCGCAGCGGCGTAGCAAATGCTAAAACTAGTCATTTTGTCAGTTTATTTTTTTTTGGCAAATAAAAACAAACTGACAAACGACATTATACGGAAGGCGCTGGATGCAAGCCGCTCTAGATCAGTCATTTTGAAAATCTTTGGAAGAGACCCATGTCCAGCAGTGGACTTTATGCGGCTGATATGATGATGATGATGATGAAACGACATCGTCTATAATGAGAGGCGGAACTACATAATATTATAACCGATGTCAAGTAAGGCCCAACGCAGACGACAGACTAGACCGCGCCGCACTTTTTAGTCTGTGAAAATGGAACCCATGGAATCACATGCAGTAATGCACACGACGCGCAAAAAGTCCGGCGCGCGTCGTGTGCCTTACTGCGTATGATACCATAGGTGCTATTTTCACAGACTATTACAGACTAAAAAGTGCGTCACGGATAGTCTGTCGTCTGCGTTGGGCCTAAATGATATCCATATCCGTAGCGCCATCTATTTTTTGCCAGGTAAACTACAAAACCCAGCTTTGAAGCGTTAACATCCAATAACTTTTAAACGACTGAACCGATTTTCTTCAAACATAGATAAGAACTACCGCAAGGGAAGTTGCATTAATGTAAAATCTGCATTGAAATCGGTTCATCAGTTCGAGCACTACAATGCCTCAGATAGATATTAGCGTTAAGCTTAAAACACCCCTTTTTTTGGTCGGGGGTTAGAAATTCAAGCGCGCGACGCCGCAGCGGCGGAAACCGCTGCCGTGGCGGCGCAGCGGTCTGGGCGCGTTTCGTGCATCGTCGACTTTTTGTAAACAAGAAAATTAGTCGCGATTCGGGCGTACTTCAAAATTTTTAAAAATGTGCTTCCACCCTCTACTCGCCTTTCGTGGGATTAGTCGCTGTTCGTGCGTCCATAGTTTTATGTAAACAACAGCGTTGGTTGCGGTTCGGGCGTTCTACAAAATGACAAAAAAAATGTGATCCTAAGATGGAAGCGGTTCGTGCGCTCAACAAAATTACATTATTGCAGTGGTTGCGTTTCGGGATCTCTTCGATAGACTATCCTTGCTAAGTATATCGAAGAGATCCCGAAACGCAAATGTTAAAGCGCACGAAACGCAAGCAGATGGTGAAGGCATTTTTTTTAAATTTTGATGAACGCCCGAATCGCGCCTAATTTACTTGTTTACAAAAAGTCGACGACGAACGTAACCCGCCCAGACCGGCGCGACGTCACGGAATTGGAAAAATTAATACATATAGAGGCGTATTAGACCCCGTTTTTTGTCGCAAAGACGTCTTATTTTTGTAGGGATTGAAACTTCTAATATAAGGTCTAACTATATTGTTATCTGCGGTATTAGAAGATCATAGGAGGCTGAAGGTCACGGTGCCTACAATGGGGTCCGGGCTAGATTCGTCCCGAAAGCCGCCTAGCGAGGCTTCCAGATAGGACGTGTTACCTGAGATACCTACTTATGTACCTGTGACGTATCGTGTGTGACTGTGAATAAATACTTACTACGAGTAATTTCATATAAATCCAATAGTTTCAGTTTTATTAAAGCATGATAGTGATAACAATATATACTGAAACTATTATAAAAGGGAATTCAATCCACGATACTAAACTTTCCCTCGTCTCATCTTTAGGTCTTTTTGTCTCCACTGCAGGAGTGCGACCCTCTCTGTACTACCAGAGCCGTACTTGTCCAGAGGACGTGGCCTACACTCTCCTCGCTGGCCAGACGTGTTGGAGAGGCCTCATTGATGTTTATAAGCTTTGTTTAGCTCGATTTCCTAATTCGCCTTCTACCACATCCACGGGAGGACTTGGAGTGGCCCTTTCACATACGGTGAACAACTTATCCTAACTTACATTTATTGAAATACTAGCCGAAGCCCGCGACTTCGTTCGCGTGGACTTTATTTCTCTGGAAAATGCTCATGCCAGGCTGAACAACTTTTACTAAGGCTGCATTTTTATATCTCTTATAGTTTAGCTGGACCATTATGGTTCTGCATCAGGCGTTCCATTTTCCAAAATCATTTATACCCTATATGTTGCCCAGGCTTAATAGCTATATAACAAAAAAAGTTTCATTCGAATCCGTCCAGTATTTCCGGAGATTAGCGTGTACAAACAGACAAACAGACATACAGACAAACAGACAAACAGACAAACAGACAAACAGACAAACAGACAAACAGACAAACAGACAAACAGACAAACAGACAAACAGACAAACAGACAAACAGACAAACAGACAAACAGACAAACAGACAGACTTTTTTTTTTTAAATTCTTACTCTATTACTACGTCTCCATCGCCCCCAATAGGAAATATATTTAATGTACAGACACACTTTTTTTACTGTTTTATTATATGTATAGATGAAAAATGATTTTTGGCCTCCCAAACAAGTTGACCGACCAGCTGATCCGAAGTTTGTATGGAACGCCAAAAAATATTTATTATATTTATGTTCCTTGGGTTGTTCACTATCACGGACTGAATTCTCCCTTAAAATAGTTTTAGTATCTTATGTTAGACCTTAAAATATATCGAATCATTGATATCGACTTTTGACACTTACCAAAATCCTTATATCATTATTATATTACTAATATCATTTAGTTAAATTCAAACTATACAAATACAAACTTATTCACATTTAAATTAAAACTAAAATTAAAACTAAAAATTACAAATTATGTAGTCCCACTAAAATATAGTTATAAGGAAGATTTAGAATTGACAGTTCTTAGGGTTCCGTAGTTAACAAGTAAGGGTTCCTCTTATACGAAACTATCTAAAAGTTTCGTCATGTCTGTCTGTCTGTCTGTCTGTCAGTCTATCCGTCCGCGGTTTTACTAAAAGACTGACTATGTACTTTTATTTAGGGGTATGTACATGTGTTACGTAAAAAAAAGCGTACAATGACAAAATGTATATATTTAATTCAAAAGTGTCACGTAAAATAAAGAAAAGACTCATTAAAACGTACGTTTGGAGCATTGCATTGTACGGTTGTGAAACATGGACAATGAACCAAAAGGATCGGGAACGACTAGAAGCCTTTGAGATGTGGTGTTGGAGACGCCTGGAAAGGATAAGCTGGACAGAGAGAAAAACCAACAAAGAAGTGCTGGAAATGTTCAATGAAAACAGAACGATTATGCATACGATAGAGATAAGACGAGGAAGAATGTTTGGCCGCCTTATGCGGCATGACAACTTCATAAAAAACATAATGGAAGGGAAAGTGGAAGCCAAGAGAGGAAAAGGAAGACCAAGAAGGTCGTTCATGGATGAAGTAAAAGAAAAGGCAAAAGTTGTGACGTATAGGGAGGTCAAGCATTTAGCAGAAAATAAGGAGACATGGAAAATACTCCACCGACAAGAACCTAGTTCTTAAATTTATTGATGATATGAATTACGACTAAATAATGATTAAAAGAAATCTTGCAATACTTTGAAGAACTTCCAATTGTTATGAAATTGAATTTTCATAATAATTGCAAATATTATGAAATTGAATTTTCATAATATTTGCAATTATTATGTTGTTTTGATCATACCGACAGTGACTAATACGAATCATTCATTCACCTCCGTGGCGTAATGGTCGCCATGCTAGTCCGCCACCCAGAGGTCCCGGGTTCGATTCTCGTTCAGGGCTAGATGGAAAATGGCCTTTTTCAAATTATCCTGGGTCTTGGATGTTTATCTTCATATGTGTTTGTTATAAAATATAGTATCGTTGAGTAAGTATCCCATAACACAAGTCTCGAACTTACTTTGGGGCTAGCTCAATCAGTGTAATTTGACCCTATATATTTATTTATATTTATTTATTAATGCTCCACTTGAGAACGGTTTGAACATACGCTCGGACAGTTGGTATTCGATTAGATACTTTCCTGGGTCAAATATAAATTATTTGGTTCTGTTATGAAAATAGTGACAAATAAACAATTTATCTATTTATCTATCTATCAAATAAAATGTTACAAAATTATGTCACTTGTCACGATCATATCCATTTTTATGAAATTTTAGATTTATTATTTCAGAAAAACTAATATTAAAAGCGCTAATAATTCGACTCCAAGAAACTATGACGTCATATGCCTGTATTTTATATCAATCCCTATGAAGTCACCTAATACCATAGAAAATGTTTGTTTTGACGTTAAGAAAAAGTATCTGATTTGACTTATTGGAAAATAATACTTTTTGTAATAATAATACCTTTTGTACTATAATGTTAAGATTTTAAGTGCAATAAATAAAAATATCTTATACCTTTAAATAAGCAATTCTTGTATATTTATATGTACTTATATAAATTTATTTCTGTGATCTCGGAAACGGCTCTAACGATTACGCTGAAATTTGGTATATGGGGGTTTTCGGGGGTAAACAATCGATCCAGATGAGTCTTATGTTTGGGGAAACGCGTGTTTTCACGCAGAATATGGTCGCTAATTTCGTCCTGCCGGCCACTGTCCGTCTGGTCCAGCGGGTTAAGACGCGGACGGCAAGAAACGAGTGTTACGGGTTCAAATCCCGCTCGGTATAAAAATATGTTCAAGTTTACACATAATTTTTTAATTTTTTATGTTTTAGACAAGTTTAAAAAAAATGTAGTTAATGTTTGAGGTAATTCACATTTTACTTTTTAAGTTTATGTAGATTATCACCTAAACACCATCATATATAGTACAATAAATAGTAATAAACGAGCAAAGCTCGGTCGCCCAGGTACTAGCGGATTAAACGAGTACGGTCACTTAAAATGACTAGTAACGTGCAATAATAAAATAAGCGCATTATTTAGGTATTGATCTATCCGCTTTTGGATTTTGTGATCCCGCTTCGATATTTTATCGTCATCCGAGCGTTTTTCCGGTTGCATCCTCAGCGGTCACTCCCATGCTGGTCTGGGAGAAACGAAAAAACTTAGAATGTACCAGCTGCTTCTCTTCCCGCGCAGATCGTAAAAGCCGATCGAGGGAATGGGCAAAAATGCGAATCATTTTAACAGGCGATGCGGCTAGCAACCCGTCACTGTATTGATTGCTTTTCCATCTTCTCGCCCACCATGACGCTAAAAGTGGCTTTTGGGTCTTGCGGCCCTGAGCTCTGCATAGAACCGCAAGACTCAAAATGCTCTGTCTGCCCCATTAGGGATAAAGACGTGATAGTATGTATGTATGTATGTATCCTCAGCGGTAACGCTTCTGAGCCCAGGATTCACTAACTTTTTTTTTGTCGCGGAGAAAATCCCTTCGGATACCTTACCGGCCACGGGAAACCGGTAAGGACATGTGGTGTTACCAGTAAAAACTCCGCGGTGTCAGCTCTCAGCCGCTATGGGCCGGGGCCGTGTGCTATTCTCGCCCCACAGTCCCGGCGTGGCGACCGCTGTGGCGGTCCATGCTCGCTCTTGGGTCACTCTCATTACCTATGAGAGGGTGTCAGAGCGAGCCTTTCAGCCCTCAGCCCTTAAGGATAGGCGCGCTGACACGACACGCGCGGGGAGACTCCACTCCGGAGGGCTGTCTGTCGGACGATGGAATCCCGTTTCCACCGTCCAATCAGCCCTCATGATTTGGGCCTCATGACAAGCCGACCGCAGGGCATAGGGAGAGCGGCAACGTAACACCGACAAACCTCTTTCCCTGCGACCCCTACCATGGCTGTGATGGTAGGGGGGTCGTCGTCACCCCCTTCCCTCACAGCCAGGCCATTCCAGCCAGGAATGGCAACCAGCCTCAACCCGGGCAATGGGTTCCTCTTAGCTTCCCTGCGGCCGAGGCAACCGCAGGTACTGAGCCCCCCCATCGCGATAAGATGGGAACCACATCGGGGGGGATCGAGGGGGTACCTTTTTTTTTTTTTTTTGACGCGGAGAAAATCCCTTCGGATACCTTACCGGTTACGGGACACCGGTAAGGTTATGTGGTGTTACCACTAAAAACTCCGCGGTGTCACCTCTCAGCCGCTATCGGCCGGGACCGTGTGCTTCTTCATGCTCCACAGTCCCGGCGCGGCCGGCCGCTACTTAAGCGGCCCCGGATCGCCAACGGCCTCACGGCACCCTCTGCTGGATCAGAGGGGCCGGAGTAACCGCCGCCTTGGCCTCTTGGCCCAAGGACAGACGCGCTGACACGCACACGCGCCTGCCTTCCACTCCGGAGGGCTGTCCGTTGGACGATGGAATCCCGTTTCCACCGTCCAACCAGCCCTCATAATTTGGGGCCTGCGGAAGCAGGCCCTGCCCCAGTCACCCCCCCACCTGACGGCGACCGGGGCCCACACAGCCGGCCCCAGGGGATAGGGAGAACGGCAACGTAACACCGACACTCCTCTTCCCCTGCGGCCCCACCGATGCCGTGCCAAGCGCCACGGCCGCGCTTGGTCGCGGAGGATAGGGCGAGCGGCAACGACACACCGACACTCCTCTTCCCCCGCGACCCCTACCACGGCTGTGATGGTAGGGGTCGTCGTCACCCCCCTTCCCTCACAGCCAGGCCATTCCCGCCAGGAATGGCCTCCGCCGGGCCCGGGGAGGCCTAAGCCTCAACCCGGGCAATGGGTTCCTCTTAGCTTCCCTGCGGCCGAGGCAACCGCAGGTACTGAGCCCCCCCATCGCGACAAGATGGGAACCACATCGGGGGGGAGGGTACCTAACCTAACCTTACCTAATGTAGGTGATTGACGAAGTTACTGGTTTTTACACAGAGCGACTGTCGTCTGACCTCCGCAATCCAAAGGGTAGTAGACCAAAACTAATTCTTGGAAAGGTTTGAGAGGAAACGCTAGAGAAATTCAAAATTCAAATGTTTATTCAGTAATTAGACCCTTACATACACTTTTACACGTCAAAAATTTACATTACGCGTAGTGTATATTAAAATTTCTTTTTTAAAGAAAAGCTACTGATACCAGCGCTTAGCAACGACCACTGCTGAGAAGAAACGCTGAAATAAACTCGTTTTCACAGTATTGGTCGCCTACTAGCCAGAAGGGCTTTTTCATATTATTATTAGATATATTTTAAACCCCCATATTAATAAAAAATAACAAATGTTGCCAACCCTGTTTTAGTTAAAAATATGTTTTGTCTCGTTCCTACTTGGTTAAATATTAATGACAGGTAAGTAAATGTGTATGTATGTATTGTATAAGAAGATATTTATTGTTATTAAGCTATTGCATAGCTTCTATCGCGAGCCTTGAGCGCGGGGACCGAATCCAGAAATTCCGTAACGAAAAAACCTCACGCTCCCCACTCAGCCTACCATGTAGGTTGCCGCTTCGTCTCCGTCGTCCGTTTGCGACGTTGCCGTCCTTCCTTGTTTGCAATAGCTTTACCGCGGCAGTCCCCGAGTGCCACACGTCTTTTTTTATATATAATAGGTATGTAATGTAATTATATAGTATTATTTGATATGTGTAAGTATATTGTATTGCTTTTTGTGCCGCATTATTTTTTCTGTTTATCCCTATCGTTGACTGGGAGAAAATGCTCTTAGCATTAAGTCCGCCATTTGTTAAAAGTATATTTGTACTTTGGAACAATAAAGTTTGATAAAATAAAATAAATAAAAGTAAGGACAAAACATATTTTAACTAAAAAAGGTTTAGCGAACGCTTGTTATTTTTATGAATTAGAGGGAACCTAAGTCCGTAACTCTAGACTTTCCTTTCCGTAAGGTAAACGCTCAGAGACAAAGGGCACTTTTGGCTGAACTATAGTTAGGTATGAAAAGAAAGGGTAAATTCTCAAATTACTAAAGTTTGGCAACCACTACCGTTGGCACACAGCGCTACGTACACTTCAAATATTTGGAGGATGTCCTTATTCGATTACCGTAAAATAATATTAACTAACTGCGTATTCTAAAGCCAGTGACACATTCAGTGGCAAATTTTAATTATTTGGTATTTAAGATTGCCATTCGAGAATCTTTTTGCCACATCGGCCATCGGTTCGTCGCTGGAAAGCGATGGAGGCAGGCCTCTCTTGACCGGTCATTTTGGAAATCTTTGGGTCAGGTCTATGTCCAGCAGTGGACGTTATGCGGCTGAAATATGATACAAGATTGCTGATAAATCAACCTACATCCGTTGTTCGTTGTTAGATCCCTTTTTGTTAAGGCAATAGTTGGTGAAAAAATCTCTTCCATTGATTGGCTTTTACGATATGCGTGGGAAGGGGAATAAGTCTACGAATTCACAAAAATTACATTTTTATAATTATATCAATGAATATTAATCTCTCGTTTCGTATGCCTTTGCATAGATCTACGCGAGAATGCATTGTTTAATACTTACATACATACATACATAATATCACGCCTGTTTCCCACTGGGGTAGGCAGAGACTATGGACCTCCACTTGCTACGATCCTGACAAACCTCTTTTGCTTCATCTAAACTCATCAATCTCTTCATACATGCCCTTCATTTAATAACTGTCTGATATTCCAGCATACAAGGGGTTAAAGCCAAATAGCAACAAATAAACAATAGCAAAAGCTTTAGAGACCGCGCCTTTTTCTTGACATGACAAAATCGCTCGCGAGGTTTCGAGACCGCGCGAGCAAGTATTTGAATTTTTAACTGACTTCCAAAAGAAGGAAGTTATCAATTCGTCGAAATCTTTTTTCTTTGTTTATGTTCATCGATTATTTAATACGCATGGACCGATTGGAAAAAATATTTTTTTATTTTATAGGGTGTACTTGGTGGTCCCATAGAAATTTTATCAAAATCGGTTGTGTACTTTGGGATTAAAGTCGATTAGTTTAAAAAAATATATATTTTATTACTTTAAAGTTTATTTTTAAATTATATGTATTGATGTCATAAAAAGGAAAAACTTTAATACACGTTTCACTACATACAAACACAATCAAATATTCTAAATAAAACTAAATGTCATAATAATCCTTTCCTCTCCGGCCCTCTCGGTCTGCACATACCCTTACGAGGCGTCTGAGTCAGTACGGGTCCGACGCGGATCCTAAATCAACACAAAACTCGAAATCAACGCGCCAGAGTTATGTATTGAATGTTTGATCTCCTTTGAGATATGTAGAATTTGAGTTTGATATATTATGGAGTTATATTGGAGCTGTACGCCAATGTTTGCACATACAAGATGAATAGTTAGGTGTTACTTTGTGATTAGTACTTATTTAGACCTTCGTATATGGGTATATACAAGCCGCTCTAGATCGGTCATTTTGGAAATCTTTGGGAGAGGCCTATGTCCAGCAGTGGACGTTGTGCGGCTGAAATGATGATGATGATGATGTGGGTATATACAAATGAATGTATATGTAATTTTTCTTTTACTTTTAAATGTAAATAAAATATATTCTATTCTAAGGCGCATTGACCGTCTGTGGCAGTCGGCAGTCGCAATACTATAACCAAATCGTCCCCACATTCTCTAACCGGCCCCATGGGTCCAGTCGAAGCAGACGAACCTCAACCTTATTGCATTGACATAAAGTTTCAGTTTAACAGGCAAATTTTGACCTTAAGAATTAAAAGTTTACCTATATTTCTGTTTCACCTATTTCTTCTCGATTTCGCGTGGTCTTCGGCATCTTTGGGTAATCACTGACAAGCAAGTTTTATTATATTTGAAAATGAAAATCCGGGAAATCGCACTACGGGCTCCGACGCCGAAGCAAAACAGCTGAGGATAAATAATTAAATATTATACGGACAAATCACAAACATTGAGCTAGCCCCAAGGTAAGTTCGAGACCTACTAACTCAACGATACTTACTTTATTTTATAACCTTTTGGTCAATCTGAAAAAGATTCTTGTCAATCTGAAAGATCAATTGACCTGATCGGGAACCGAACCCGGGACCTCGCAGATGTGACAGCCTGGCATGATAACCACTAGGCTATAGAGGTCGTCAAATAATACAAAGCTTACGGATGCGACCGCGAAATCTCTAAGATGAAAAAGAAATAATAGAAAGCATTTCAGCAGATACATTCCAGCTTTTACGTCGAGTAGTGAAAGCTTCCAAGGTCACAGTACATCGTACATTAATATAATATTGCTCATGCCAAGGGAACACACTACACACAACTAGATTGGCAGTGCCGGAGTAATAAAATCTTGCAGTCCCAAGGGAGATCACGACTCGCTTCGTTTTGGCTTGGCTTCGTTTTCAACGTTCTTGCGTATTTTTTCCATGTTGTGAGTGAAAAATAGAAAAAAAAACATACAAGTGCAAGTCAAACTCGCCAATCGAGGCTGTTGTACGAATTGAGATAAATTTAATGTGTGAAATTGAATATACATGTTATTTCCTATAATTTATAGGTAAAGAACTGTTTTCTATTTTTATTTTAGGCTTCTAGTTAAGCAGTTGAGGTTTCTTGTTTGTCCATTTTCGACGACGGAGTGACAAAAGCGTCAGGCGTCCGCCTACGCGATGATTTGACGAAAGAATCAAGTCGCGAGTCAAACCTGGATGTGAGCAGCACAGGTCTATGCTCAGCAGTTAGCAGAAAAAGGGCTAGATGATGATGATGATGATCTCTCGAAAAGTCCACGCTGACGAAGTCGCGGGCAATAGCTAGTCGTGAATAAATGCAAAGCTACGATTATAAAGTGTACAGATTAGAGCCCGAACGAGTTCAATTCTCGAATCCAATTGAGTTATATTTTTTAAACTAAAAATCATTTTGATAAAATTTCTGTCGGGCCACCTAGACATGTATGCGCTCAAACAAAAGAAGAACTTTCCAAATCGGTCCAGGCAGCATCGAACAATCGGTGAAAATACATAAAACAACCGGCCAAGTGCGAATCGGATTCGCGCACTAAGGGTTCCGTACCATTATCTATAAAAAATCGCGTTTGTTGTATGGGAGCCCCCCTCAAATATTTATTTTATTTTGTTTTTTGTATTTGTTGTTATAGCGGCAACATAAATACATAATTTGTGAAAATTTCAACTGTCTAGCAATCGCTGTTCTTGACATACAGCCTAGTGACAGACAGACAGACAGACAGACGGACAGACAGCGAAGTCTTAGTAATAGGTTCCCGTTTTTACCCTTTGGGTACGGAACCCTAAATAAGATCGCGATGAATTGATTACCTCCTCCTTTTTGGAAGTCGGTTAATGAGGCTGCCCTGTCAAATGAACAGTTTTTTAAAGTACTATGCTGGGATGTTTCCATACCTGATGTAATAAAAATTTGGTTAGCACGAACCAAGGAAATTAGAGTTATTATAGTCATTAAGCATTTTCTATTCAGAGCATCGGTCTTTTAACACAGAGAAGTCCTTGAGAGTCCATTGTGGTTAATTGGCCAATTTACAGTTTTAAAATCATTCACAATTGTTTCGTTACCATCAGACTTTAGTTATTGTGAAGGAATTAGTATTCCCCAGTCGTTTTTAGAGTGAAGATATCTGTGAAAGTTAGTATAGAAGTGAAAAAGTTTTTAACAGGTTGCTGAAGGTTAGTGTCCTATAGCTCGATTCATCTAACTAGTCCAAACCCAGTTTCGTGACATTTGGTGTCATGAGTAATAGATATTGAAATTTGTGATTCACGTTCTACTTTTTGCACATTCTACATTTTGGGATACCTGCAACATTCTGAAAATACTACCACCTTTTTGCAAATTGTAAAGGATGCTTTGTTCTTCTTCATTCGAGTTCCTGGTTGCATTCTTAGGGTCGATTTCACCAAATAGGACTTTATTCCAGAATAACTATAGTTGGTATAACTTTATACCTAGAATTTAGTCTGGGATTACTTCGTTTACGTTTCACCACTCTACACGAGAGTAAATTTACTCTCGCATAGTTATTTTGTGACTGTGATAAACCACCTTAAATAAATCGTCCGTTTCTCTCATATTAAGTTATGTTTACTGCGTATTTTTCTTTTAGGTAGGGTTATATGTCAATATTTTAAAAATATTGACAAAACTTTTTAACAAAATCTACATCATCATAGTCGTCATTGTTTCTTTCTTGTATCCATCTTGTTTGCCTCTGTAAATGGCTGTCAAAGAGTCAGCTACAATTCTACTTTCGTGGTCAGCTGTTACATTCGGGCCGCCATATTGAAATCTTATCCATGGTATAAGCTCAATACTCCATGAAAATTGGCGGAGTAGTGATTTACTCGAGAATAGCCGTATAATCCTAGTATAAGTCTATGGTGAAACGTAAAAATAGTTTAACCTGAGAATAAATGCCGTAATTCTCAGGAATAAAATTTATTTTTGTTTGGTGAAATCGAGTCTTATTAGCTTCGTGGTGCATTTTCTTTTTTTACTCCAAATACAACGTGTAACGAAAAGGGGGTATCAACCCGAAAGGGCGTAATCGTACTTATCAATGTGAACAATTTTAACTTTGCAACCATCTCTAAAATTGCAAATAAAAAATCTGCGGCTCACATGTCGGCACGGTAGGTATTTAATTTGTATGGAGCTGAAGATTTTCTTTTTGCGATTTCAAGGATGGGCTTCATAGTAAATGTTATTCACATTGATTAGTACGTTAATCCCTTTTGGGATGATATCACCTTTTCGTTACACGCTGTATAATACCTATGCATAATGACAATGTTCACCCAAAGATGCATACCTATACATATTGTCAATGGTCACCTGAGGATGCAAACCTTTAATGCATATCGTCAATAGTCACCCAAGGATGCCGAACAACATGCGTAATCGCTTTCAGCCCTTACTTTGCGCCATCACCCCCGTAGAGCTACGCCCTCACTACGTCACACCCACAATGCCAAGGCCACTACAACATTGTAACTACGTGCGTGGCGTAATAAACTGTTAGCTTTTTGTAGCAGGGTTACTAATTCCATATTACAAAAAATATTTATTTTAGTATGTTTTATTACAGTTTATATCTTTATCGCTGTTATCCCTTACTTTGCGCCATCACCCCCGTAGCTACGCTCTTGCAACGTCACACCCGCAATGCCAAGGCCACTACAACCTTGTAACTATGTAACTACGTGCGTGGTGTAAAAACTGTTAGCTTATTGTAGCAGGGTTACTAGTTCGCTATTACAAGTAGTTCATATTTTAGTATATTTTGTTATAGTTTTAATCTTTATAGCTTTTATCTCTAACTTTGCGCCATCACCCCCGTAGCTACGCCCTCACAACGTCACACCCACAATGCCAAGACCACTACAACCTTGTATGTAACTACATGCGTGGAGTTACAAACGGATACCTTATTGTAACAGAGTCACTATCACTAGTTCTTTAGGTGATATGAATCTGTGTGTGGCGTAACAAACTTGAGCTTATTGTAGCGGGGTTACTAGTTTACTATTACAAGTAGGTATTATTACAGTTTATCCCTCTAATTCATAAAATAATAGATACCTTTACTAATCCTATTTTAGTTAAAATATGTTTTTTCTCGTTCTTTGTATGTCAAATTACGAATAGAGGGAAAAGGAAAACACATGTTTTAACTAAAATAAGATTAGAAAGTTCGGTTGTTTATTTTTATGAATAAGAGGGTAGATCTCTATCACTTTCTTCTCTTACTTTGCGCCATCACCCCCGTAACTACGCCCTCACAACGTCACACTCACAATGCCAAGGCCACGACAACCTTGTATGTAACTACGTGCATGGAGTAACAAACGGTTAGCTTATTGTAACAGGGTAACTATCACTAGTTGTTTAGGTGATATGAATCTATAGGGTGTTTGTGTGCGAACGAAATATGTTTTTACTGCACTGCTTGGTAAAATATTTCTACATTATAAGTAGGCAATTCTTTACCACACATAATCCCAAATGACATCCCATCCAAGATGGCGGGCGTTTGAATATTCATCCGGATACAGTCCAATTCGCAGGTCGCGTGACTTATTCCGTTGGCATTAGCTGGGATTGCATTAAGTAACGTAATTTAAGGGCTGTAGTCACACTTCCATTTTTTTACACTACTACGGAGAAACAAAATACATCGTTATTTGTTTCGCCACAATGTATGTATAAGTATGGATGTTTATGTTTACACGAATCGTCAATGATAGATTTTATTCAAACAAGGTATCATTGGAAGCGTCTTGGCTTTCCGTTAAAATGGGCGTTTGGCTGGGTATCAAATGAGAGGACATAGGTCTTTGGCTACGCGCTTTACTTCGAGTCAGGTTAGCCTGATTATCTTTATCACATTCGGTCACTCCAGGTCTTGCCTCGGGATGAGTGTGGTTTCTCTCCTGAAAGTATGGCCTATCCATGTTCATTTGCGACGCATATTCTGCTTGTCAATTGACATTTCCCACCACACCCACCGGTTGAAAAATGCCAAGCATTTGCTGCCAGCAGCGGTTGATGAAAACTTGAATCAACTACGTGTTCCCTTTGGTTACCTCCCGTGTTTCGCATCCATCATTATCTGCCGTCTGAACTCCGCTGGGTAGGCTAGATAGTTTGATGATGAAACGCTAGATAGCGTTCGGGACCCACGGTTTCTACGTGCCTTCCGAAACAGGGAATCATCTTTCCGGATAGGTGATTCAAGCCTGCAATATCCTAATTAGACTGGAAACTAGTTTTCACAAAGTATGCTTTCTAGTGGGATTCGACTGGAAACTAGTTTTCACAAAGTATGCTTTCTAGTGGGATTCGAACTTATGACCTCCAGATCACAAGAGAACGCCATAACCACTGGACCACGGAGGCAGTCCAGGCAGTATTGCCCACGTCTCCGCGTTTACAGCTAAATTATGTCCGCAATCTCCCCATTCGACACGACTTTTGCCTTTATCTTTACTCCATCCATTAACGACCTTCTACGTTTCGCACCCCTGCGCTATAAAATACGTAATAATATTTCCTTTACTCAAATGTAACAACCACATCCAATATGCTGCCACATAATATTGTATTCCTTATTTCAATATTGACATCCAAGATGGCGGTAATTTGAATATTCATCCGGATGTATTCCAAATCGCAAATGTTGTGATTTGTTTTGCTGAGATTTACATTAAATTAATTTAATCAACAGATTGCGCATTTGTACAAAAAACATAAAATACGGTGTATGTGTATATAGGTATTAATAGGTATAACATTTATTTCTTGCAGAATATTATCAGTATCATGACCTAAACTAGACGACCTCCGTGGCGTAATGGTTAACATGCCTGTCCGCTACTTTTACTAATTGGTCTGGGTCTTTAAGTTAATCTATTATCGTATCGTTGAGTTAGTATCTCATTACACAATCTCAAACTTACTTTGGGCTAAATCAATCTATGTGATTTTTTTATATATTTATTAAAGTATTTATTAAACTTATTTTATCTGCGCGCCATAAAAACCTTCCTGTTAACATAGTATATAAGTATATAAATAAATACCAGTACTGAAGATATTAATTCTTATGGAAAAATTCTAAAATTCTAAAGTGGCTATCATTTCCACCTAGAGCCAATTGTATTAAGTAGTTGTAAGCATAAATGCTTGAGAAAGCCTACCTATTTTTTCTGACATCTTTATTTTAGCATTTTTTTGCCCTGAGCCTGTGTGATAAGCTCCTTAGCTGTCACAGTTTAGCCTTACGTAACAGATAAATTATGCAGACTGGGCCATTTCCCTCTGAATTTGTTAATCTGTGGTGGTGATAGGTAGACGATGGAAAATTTGCTGAACACAATTAAGTCCGTTTAACTTTCAGAGGATTTAAGGATCTAGTCTTAAAGCTTAGTTAGTTTAGGATTTAGTCTTAAACTTAATCAACTTAAGTTTATTCGCTTTCTTTTACGCACTTCCTGGAATTTTATTCTCACTTACGTTGTCCATCCAACAGTAAAATTCGATTGTGCCCAAGGCGTAAAGGTTATATTTTTAAGGCGAGGGCGCTACTTTGAACCCTGAGCGTAACGAAGGACTCCACAGTAGCACCCCTCGCTATATTCTACTAAACTACAATGAGGCGTTTTCTTGAAAAAAAAATAGTACCGTCACATAAAATAGATAGCGCAGCAATAACATAAATTGATCTGTCAATGTCTAAATTAATATAAAATTTTCTTGGTGTGAGTTTGTCTTTGGAATACCTATTTCATATTTTGTATATGTATAAGTTATAGTAAAATACAAGATTTGTTAATAGATTACAAACCTATTAAAAGTATTGAACCAAACGGCCTCTTTCTTTTTTTTAACAGAACGATTTCAAAACTATTATGCGCCATCTATTGACAATGTTTTTAACCTCATTTTTTTTACTGAAAAACGCCTCATGGGCAATTTTAAATGTTTTAGGACTTTAAGGAGTAGAAAACAGTTACTGTCCGAAACAATCATTTTACTTTTTCAAAATTCAAAAGTTTATTCGGTAATTAGACCTTTACAGGCACTTTTACACGTCATTAAGAATAACATTTACATTATTCTGTCATTAAGTAAAAATATTCGTATTTTTTAAGAAACGCTACCGATTCCAGCGCTTTGACAAGACTGAGAAGACTACTTTTTTAATGAAATACGTCTGAGTTCGGGGGGCACAACATGGCCACAAACAAATATGTTACAGCAATAGCGTTAATAAACACCAACCAACAACAAGCTTATAGCCTGTAGGCTATAGGCTATATATAGGCTACGTGTGTATTAGCAAGCTTCAATCCATCAAAGATGTTAAATCTCGACGTATCTCCACAAGTAACAAGAAGCAGAATGTAAAAGGTCCTAAAAACACATTTTTCGGGTCGGATATTCAATTCCGATTTACTCGTACATAAAAGATTAAATTTTTCTCACGTCAACGATCGCTCACTTCTGCTATGCATAAAGATTTATTGATAAAGCGTATATAAATATTATAATAGCTGTTCCAGGAAGGCAGCCGGATTTCCCAAGCGTAAGATCGGATCATACGTATTTGATTACGAGATGAATGCCACTGCGAAGACGGGATTTCCTCAAGTCGCGACTAACACAATAATTTCACGCTAGCTTTCGCTTAAGGGTCCCCCGACCCTAGACAAAAATACAACTTTCCATACAAACGTAGTCTACGTTTTATTTCAAAACGACATGTCTGATTTGGGCAAAATTTTGTAATTTCAAAGATATTGCAATTATCTAGGTTTATTACTAGTTTCCGACGGTAAAAATATGAACTTGAAATAGAATATAGTGTTTTATATCATTTTTGACCATTAGTATGGGAAACTTCTAAATCGTTATATTTTCTTTCCAGTTCATAATTTTAGTATAGGAAACCAGTTATAACCCTAGATAATTGCAATTTCTTTACAATTACCAATTTTTACCGGAATCTGACATGTGGTTTCAAAATTAAACGTAGACTACGTTTGTATGGAGAAGTCTAGGGTCGGGGGACTCTTAAGTAGTTTGGTTCATATTTATATGATTTCTATACAGATACAGATACATTTACACGTCTATATCCCTGACGGGGCAGACAGAGCCCGGGGCAGTAAGACCCAAAGGCCACGCTTAGCGTGATGGTGGGCGTCAAGATGGAAAAGAAATCAAAAAAGTGATGGGTTGCTAGCCGCATCGCCTATTACTATGGTTCAAATGTCGCCCATTCACTCGATCGGCTTTAACGATCTGCGCGGTAGGAGGAGCAGCTGGTACATTCTAAGTTTTTTCTTTTCTCCCAGACCAGCATGGAATATGATTTCTACCAAACCCCCGACAAAAAGAGGAGGTGCCAGTCTGTAGCTTCGTAGTTCTCGAACGGATAGAACGATTTAATGCGGTTTCTTTTACGTTCATCTTTCAAGCAATTTTTATTCTGTTTTCACTGTTATTACTTAACTTTAGAATATTTATGGATAAATAGGTTAGATAACACATATTTTTTTCATGCATATTCCCTTTGAAAACTTCAAAATTTAACATTTTAAACGAGAAACAAAAACAATTGCTTTTGTATGTTCACTCAAACTAAGTTAACGATATCGAATACGGTTTCAATCGATTGGATCGCTCTCGATGCGGCAATCCGATGTTACAGTCTCGTAGCCGGCCGAGTAATTCAATGGAGTCGGTTAGTTGGGCTCATTTTATCGATGTATCTCACACAATGTTTTGATAGAAGGACGATAATAGGCATGACAATGGAAAAATATTTATGGACCATCGGTTAGATTATTAAAAAATATTGGATACGCATTTTTTCTTTTCTCTGAGAAACAAAATATGACAAAAATACAGCGCATATTTCGCACGATGTCACGGCTGGGCTTTTTACTTGTGACGTCGCAAGCCCCTACTCCAGAAATTTAACGCTCCGTATCTCTGTAAATTTGTACTGTTTTCGTACATACATACATACTATCACGTCTTTATCTCTAATGGGGCAGACAGAGCATTTTGGGTCTTGCGGTTCTATGCAGAGCCCAGGGCCGCAAGACCCAAAAGCCACTTTTAGCGTCATGGTGGGCGAGAAGATGGAAAAGCAATCAATACAGTGATGGGTTGCTAGCCGCATCGCCTGTTAACATGATTTGCATTTTTGCCCATTCCCTCGATCGGCTTTTACGATCTGCGTGTGAAGAGAAGCAGCTGGTACATTCTAAGATTTTTATTTCTCCCAGACCGGCATGGGAGACTGTTTTCGTAAACTGTAAAATACAGGTCCTTTATTTTTGGATAATCCAAAAGACGGACTAATTACAATCATACTTTTCGGACCTTGTCGTCACCCCTATTCTATTTATATTCTCTCTCACTTTTTTCACAGAATGACTACTGGTACTCACGTATAGAAGTCTTAATTAGCAAAGGAATTCAAAGAAATATCTACCTAGTTTTAGCGAAGCTGAGTAGCGGAGCGATGCAGCGAGGAAGTAATATCGGAATGGAGTTGCGGACTGTGTCTTTCCATAGACGCGGAGCGGAGTTGCTGAGCGGACTATGTGTTCCCATTCGCGGAGCTAGTCCGCGAGCACTCAACGAGTATTTCTCTTTCCGCTCCATTTCATCTCTGCGTTTATTTGTAATTTCAAAACTAGTTTATAAATCCCAGTCCACCAAAGTGGAGCGGATATTTTATGCAATTCGATTAGTTATTTTTTTCTCAGCCAAAATGAGTTCTCTCGGTTTCATCCTTGGCTTCGCTATATATCGCGGGGTTGCTTAACTTGCGAAAACGATAGCAATTAATTCTCTCGAACAAGCTCATAGCCATCATGCTTGAGTTGTCGTTGATCAAACATAAATATAAATACATATCAAACTGAATTGTCAAAATATACTCTTTAACCTCGTTCATCGTTTAAAGTACCGAAACTACTGTACAGTACGCTTCGTACTGTAAAATCGCGAACTCCATGTCTCGGCAACTCCTCGAGCGATTTGGCTATGTTCGAATATAAAAATTATATTCGCCATATCTACACGCCTACCAAATTTGATGAAGTCCCGATAAAAATACTTAAAATATCGTCGAACAAACATGTATATACACAGTGATTTTTTATTGGTTTTGGAGCCGAAGGCCACTTCATAGACATCGTTAGTAAGACCTAATTAGCTATTCAAAATTAAAATTCAGAAACAAAAAAAGTTGACTAAAACTCGAAAGCAAAATTGTGAGATAAATTAGTAGTACCGCCACCATACACCGCCCGCCGGAAGGCGGAGGTCATCGACATCCACGCAGCTGTATTGGCCGGTATAAGTACGTGGTCTCGATCGAAAATCATTTACGCAACTTTTTTATCTTATGACATACAGAAATTTGGATTACGTATATGTAGATAGAGGAATTTATTTACTATACATTTCTTTTTTCCAAAACCAATGAAAAGTCAGCGTGTATATACATAAAAACGCCGGATTATTCAAGTAGGTTCAGACACGGTAATGTTACTCGGATATCGTCGCTCGCTTCACTCGCTCGTTCAAAAACCGTGACATAAACATGTTATCAAAAGTTTTAATAATAAATTTTAAAGAAAACAAGCTCTAGCCGCTAGCTATTGTACAAAAAAGTATTATATTCATTCTTGTGACGTACATCGAACTAATTAGCGATGAAACAAGTTTGTGAATACCTTGAATAAAACACAAATAGGTACAAGCATGCCCTTTGGCATTACTACGCTGATGAAATTATTTTTAGATTTGCTTATTAAAACTTGCTAAACTCTTTTGTTTTGTTCAAAATCATGTTCAGTTTATCAAGTTTTAATTTTCAGAATTGTTTTTCGTTTGAACATTTTATACTTGTTTTTGTATCTGACGCTGACATTTTGGATACGGTGGAATGTTTGTTAATTTGTTTTTGGTAACTGTATGTTGGTTGTTATTATTTATTTAGTTTAGAATCTGCCTGGTAGGTTTTCTGGGACATCTTAAAATTGTTTGCCTGATTTAGAAAACAAAAATATCAATTGAACAATAAAGGTCACAGCACACTTATCAACTCGTAAACGGAACGTAAACGTATCAACTCGAGCAGCTCAGTATTCTTTGTATGAAACTTCCTACTGCAACGCACACTATTCGGATTCGTAACGTAAACGCCTCGCCTCGGGAACAGCTCACGAACCGCTTTGCTGGTCGGTCAACTAGCGGTCCCCGCGCTTGCGGCTTGTCGTCCGCGCGCTTACGCCTCTCCGTATGCGAGCTGACGTCTTTCCGTTTCCTCACACCCGCGTTTTATTTATTTGTAGATAAACAAAATTGATGGCTATGATTGCCAACTCGCGTATTGTGAACCAAGACATAACCGTGCGCTACACTTTACGTTTAAAATTATCTAGTGCCAGCCAGACCAAAGCGGCCGGCGAGCGGTAAGCGCGGCGTCGCCCAGCCGTAGTCGAGTCGACGTACCGAAGCTGAGCCTGTTTGGTTACGTGCCTACGTCAGGTTGACGCCTGGTTGACCGCGCGGCGAAAGGCGATACGGTGTCGATCCCTTTCCGAGTTGATAAGTGTGCTGTGACCTTAACGTCTAACAAAATATACTGAAACTATTTAAGGGTATAGATTCAGCCCGTGATATTGCAACTTTTGCCCAAGGTGCATAAAGTATGTGGAAATATTTAAAATTAATTCCCTTTATTATTTTACTCACTCGTGCAAGTTATTTACTACAGCGTTTAACGGCTAGATTTTCAAAATAAAAAATAAGTTTTGGCTTTCCATAAACAAACCAATTTTTTAATGGGCTCGGTGGTAAATCACGATACATATTGAAAGGTCTCAGTACTTGAATCTCGTTCCAAATACATGAAAAAATAGGTGCTTAAAAGTTCACGAAATTATCCAATAAAAACAAGAAGGGTGGACACTTGCGACGCGATGATAGCGGTTTAACATCGAGCCGAGTTAGGCAAGTAGGTAGCAAGTGCCCGGTTTCCAAACATTCCGAGACTTTGCGTAATAATTTTATCAAATGTCTCTTTATTTTTGGAACAAAGTTCCTTAACGCGCGTTGCGAAAGGAGGCTAGACGGAAAAAATTAAGACCAAAAGTTGTAACGACACTTTTTGCTATAGTTGTAAGACGTGCAGCGTGCGCGTGTTTCTCTGTCTGTCTCTCTCTTTCGAACTTCGTTCCATCCGGGTGTCCCTTGACACCTCTCAAGTTTTTGGAACGAAGTGCCTTATCGCGCGTTGCGAAAGGAGGCTACACGGAAAAAATTAAGACCAAGAGTTGTAACGACACTTTTTGCTATAGTTGTAAGCCGTGCGGCGTGCGCGTGTTTCTTTGTCTGTCTCTCTCTCTCCTAATTAATCGAAAGGAACTTCGTTCCATCCGGGTGTCCCTTGACACCTCTCAAGTTTTTTTTTGACATTACGTAGGTCGGATATAGAGAAAGAGTAAGGCCTAGAAAGACGTGGGAAGAATGCGTAAGATCGGATATGGGGTAACGGGGGTCAGTCAGAGATGGCAAAGGATAGAAGGTTACGGAGGGAGTTGACATACAGAGCCGACCCCAAATAGGGAAAAGGCAAGGAATAAGTGTGATTATAATTTATTATTTTCTTAAGTATGACACTTCAGCCTGTATTTCGCTATGTTCCGAGAGGAAATTCATCCCTTAAGAGTCTCCTCACCCTAGACCAAACTACACTTTTCCATACAAACGTAGTCTACGTTCTATTTCAAAACGACATGTCCGATTTCGGCAAAATTTTGTTATTTCAAAGTTATTGCAATTTTCTAGGGTTATAGTTGGTTTCCGACACTAAAAATATGAACTTGAAATAGAATATAGTGTGTTATATAATTTTTGACCATCAGCATGGGAAACTTCTACATCCTTTTTCTTTATAGTTCATAATTTTACCGTCGTCAGAAACCAATTATTGCCCTTCAATTGCAAATTGCAATTTCTTTAAAATTACAAATTTTTACTGAAATCTGACATGTGGTTACAAAATAAAACGTAGACTACGTTTGTATGGAAAAGCCTAGGGTAATTTTTTAAATAGTTTCAGTATATTTCGTTCCGTTGACCGAGTCAGTTATCAAAGTTGGCCGGATAACGTTTAGGCTTTGCATCGATAAAGCCCATTGTCAACGCCACAAAGCGAACAAAGGCCTATTAGTTGCCAGCGACTACGAAGACCGACCATGATGGATTTAGTGAATGGAAAAGCATGAAATTAAACGGATATAATGTAACAGTAGGATTAAAACATAATTTTATAATACCTACACATGTATTATCTAAAAATCTAAATACCTAATGTCCAGGTGTCGTAATGCCACAGGTATGTGGCACTTCATAGAAACGGGGCAGCATATATACCTAGTACTACTACAAACGAAACAATACATCCGTGCACACGTCAAATGTGTGAGTTAAACAATCAGGGTCGCCACCACAGAATTTTTTGCTTTGCTTAGCTGTTTTCATCACTCGGAAATCTATAAAATTTTCGTTCTTTATTGTTTTCCGTGGATAAACAATGATAATATGCGCAGTTTCTCACCATTATGATTCAATAATCCTAGTAACTCGCGTAACGTCAACGTGCGACTAGCAAGAACCCTGTTTTATAGGCCCAATAACGGAGGAGGGGTTGCGGGGATGCCAGATTGCGGGGAAAGGTGCGATTTTCCGTTCTATATGTAATACTATTATTAATTCTGTGGTAATGCTTAAAATCAGAAAAAAACTGTTTTTATAGTAATCTATACATATAATAAAACAGTAAAAAAAGTGTCTGTACATTAAATATATTTCCAAAAAAATATTGGGGGCGATGAAGACATAGTAATTGAGTAAGAATTTAAATGTATGTGTGTATGTCTGTTTGTCTATTTGTACACGCTAATCTCCGGAAATACTGGACGGGTTCAAATAAAACTTTTTGGTTATATATGCAGCACTATTATGGTCCAGCTAAACTATAAGAATTATAAAAATGACGCTTTAGCAAAAGTTGTTCAGCCTGATGAGCATTTTCTATAAAGTTGATGAGGATACCCCTTCCGCAATCTTATAATGCTATAGTTGCGTATTTTTTGAGTTTCTCAACTGCTATAGCTTTCTTACAACGAAATTTAGAAAATAGGCTATTTTAACCGACTTTCAAAAAAGGAGTAGGTTATCTCGTCACGATCTTTTATTTTTTTATGTATGTTCACCGATTATTTGAAGACGCCTGGACCGATTTGGAAAATTTATAAGGACATACTTGCTAAATGGTACCGCAGAAATTTTTAATTTTTTAACCAACTTTCAAAAAACCGATTGGTCGCGATCTTTTTTAGGGTTCCGTAGTAAACAAGGAACCCTTATAGTTTCGCCATGTCTGTCTGTCCTACTCAGAAACTACAAGTACTAGAAAGCTGTAATTTGGCATGGATATGTATATTAATCATGGCGAAAAAGTCGTAAAATAAAATCTGGAATAATATTTCTTTTTAGGTTAGCTGCCATACAAGTAAAGAGGTAGTCAATATTTTTTTTCTCGACAAACACATTGTATGGGGTGTCGTTGAATAGGTCTTTCAAAAACATTGTGAGCTTGTTAGCACCATTTTTAGATTTAGGGATCCGTTTCTGAAACATTTGGGTTTAAAGTGAAAATTTTTGTTGGAGGCAAGTGTCCCCCCCCCCTCTATCTGCTAAACGGTTATATATGGCCACGTGAAAAAAATCACAGCTATAGTATATATAATGTAGTTTAAAGGAAAACTATTAGAGCTAAGTAGAGTATACAAAATAAAAAGTTATAGGCGATCAACTTATAAAATGTACTCGGAAAAAGAAATTTCATACAAATTCAATAGATAATTAGTTTTTAAACGTTTTTAGTGGCATAAACTCAAAGTTGGCATTCGGAACTACGGAACCCTATACTGCGCGTGGCCCGACACGCACTTGGCCAATTATTTAAATGAAATGTTCACCGATTATTCTAAGACGCCTGAACCGATTTGGAAAATTATTTTTATTTGAAAGGGTATACAAGTGTCAGGTGGTCGCATAGAAATTTAATCAAAATTGGTTGTGCAGTTAGGAGGAGTCGGTTTTTAGTTTTTTGAAAAATAGTATCATAAAATGTCATACATCTGTGATTTACTCTTCGCATATTTTATTACAAATAGAGAAAGCTTTGTTAACGCCCTTTTAGCAGCACAAAGCTGCGACACAGTGATCATAAAACCAATGGGACAAAAAGAGAAAATAATTGGACCCTGCTGAAATGGAACAATTGTAACGTCATGTCATGATCAAAAGGCGAGACTGTGTCGAAAATATGTTTGGCTAGATTTGGGACTATTAAAGATAAATACAGGCTGTTTATTTATACAGGGTGTAATTGAATTCGTTGGCAATATTTTAGGTATCTACTATACCCATGATACAAAGTAATTTAAGACTAATAAAACTTAATCAAAAGTTGTCATTTTCACATTACAAAAAATCTCTTAACATGCCTTAGACTCTTTAATAGATATTATTACTGCAATTATAAATAAAAAACTAATTGTCATTAAATTCGTGAAAAAGAAATTCTACTTCAACGTGCCTACTATCCACAAGGACACGACCAGTCCCCCTTTGACTTTCAACCTTATTCACGTAACATAAAGTCTACTTTTGTATGCCGGCCGCGCCCGCCGTTCAGCTATATTGCAGCGGGTCGCTGACCTTGCGGCTCGTAGTTAACAGTGAGCGCACACGACTCGAAGTTTTTTGATACTTTGGTTATATTTCTTACTTTTTGATTCTTTTTAATTACTGCATTAATTGTAGTGCTGTTACCGTACAAAATATCCTTTATGTGAGTATGTTAATAAGTTAAATTATTGCTAATGATTTCAATTGCACCCGGTATATTATTTATTTATTATAACATTTTAATATAGCATCATTGAGTTAGTATTCCTGGTAAGCGCTGGATGCAGGCCGCTCTAGATCGGCCATTTTGGAAATCTTTGGGTGAGGCCTATGTCCAGCAGTGGACGTAATGCGGCTGAAATGATGATGAGTTAGTATCCCATAAAAATTTAAGCTTACTTTGGGGCTAGCTCGATCAGTGTGATTGGTCCATATTATAAAAGTCAAAAACAACAAAAAAAATCGACATTCCCATGCAAATTGCCCGGCCACACCTTTGTATAGAAGGGCCGATTTTTTTTTTAGTTTTTGTCTGTTAATTTCATTATAATATACACACACGATAAACAACAATTTTTATGGGTATTTCTTATTGAGTTTTAATAAATATAATTATAATTTTATTTTTCCAATTCAGTACCCTTTCAAACAAACATTGTATTATTCAAATGATAAAAAGCGAATCTGTTGTTTGGCCTTTTAAAATTTATTCCATTTTTCGCAGTCTTTAAATAACGGTTTGGGCACACAATAAATTATGCGGCGATCTCCCAGATGAAATTACAATGGGATCCGATTTGATAAACGATGACTTGAAATGAAAATGGCGGCGTAAGTAATTCCCGGATTTGAGCAGCTTATTATTATATAACAGCTGTTTTGGAAGTTACGGGATTGAGTATCGAAGTGTTTGTGGAAAATAAATTGTAGTGTGTATAACCAAGCTTATACACGGTGATTTTTTATTGGTTTTGGAACCGAAGGCCACTTAATAAGAATCTATACATATAATAAAACAGTAAAAAAAGTGTGTCTGTACATTAAATATATTTCCAAAAAAAATATTGGGGGCGATGGAGACATAGTAATAGAGTAAGCATTTAAAAAAAATGTCTGTCTGTTTGTCTGTATGTCTGTATGTCTGTTTGTCTGTATGTCTGTTTGTCTGTTTGTACACACTAATCTCCGGAAATACTGGACGGATTCGAATGCAACTTTTTTTGTTATATAGCTATTAAGCCTGGGCAACATATAGGGTATAAATGATTTTGGAAAATGAAACACCTGATGCAGAACCATAATGGTCCAGCTAAACTATAAGAGATATAAAAATGTCGCCTTAGTAAAAGTTGTTCAGCCTGACGAGCATTTTCCAGAGACATAAAGTGCACGCGAACGAAGTCGCGGGCTTCAGCTAGTCGTTAATAAGACCTAATTAGCTAGTCAAACTAAAAATTCAGAACCAATTTTTATTGACTAAAACTCGAAAGTAAAATCGTGTGATCAATAAGTAATGCCGCCGCCGCCCGGCCGCCGGGGTCACGCGAGTTCACGCGACAGTTTTGGACAAGTGTACTACGTGGTCTCGATCGAAAATCATTTTTGTAACTTTTTTATCTTATGTCATACACAAATGGCTTACGTATATGGATAGAGTAATGTATTTACTATACGACATTTTATTTTCCAAAACCAATGCAAAGTCAGCGTGTATATGTAACCCACATAAGAACGACTACACACAATAGGTTGGCTACACATTACACCTCCCCCTTTTTATGTAAAAAATATACAGTAGTAATGTACTATTTTTTACTACTACTATACTAGAGGCTCTGTGAGCTGTAGACCTCGCGAGTCCCCAAGTTGAACTTTATGGGATAATTATGTTGTTCAGACTAAGAAGTTGCGTCTTAATAAGGGTAACAAATAAGTTTTATGAACTTTTTGTTTTTTTTTTTGATATGGTTATATGTGATTTTTTAAGTTTTCTGAAAAACTAAATCGTTAAAAAATCCTATATAATTCTCGAAAATCATCGGAAAATTTACAAGAAACGGGTAAAAATGCAACCTGTAGACGAGAACAGCCGGACAAAAGCATTTTTGGCCAATTCCGAAATTGAGACGCTTTGCTCGCTCTGTCAATGAAAAATAAATATAATACAAATTCAAAAAAAAAACATTCAACAAAATTCTCTTTTCTATTTTTTAACGGCTTACAATTCTCTGTCTGCGCCATTAAGGATAAAGACATGAATTTTATTTTATTATCATACAAAACATATTACAATTATTCCAAAAATGCATAGAAAAAATATTAAAAACTGGTTGCAATCAAAGAACAATTTTCAGAGGAGAATTTTACAAACTAAGAGAAAACAAGTTGTATAACAAATTAAATACCTATTAATTATTCATTGTACCAAAAAACAAAATAAAATACAAAACAATATGTATGTAAATTATGTAAAAAAAGCCGTTGGTGAGGGACGCTACGTGTGTCGACACTCTGGCGGCCTCCCATCTTCAGGGTACAAGCTCTAAGGCTGGCGCAGCTGCAGCCGCTGCGGAATCCCTAAAACGGCGCAAATATGAATGCTTAGGGAACGGCTTCATATTTGAGCCGTTTGGGGTTGAGACTTTAGGTCGGTCCCCACGGACCTAAAGTCTCAACCCCAAACGGCTCAAATCACAAACTTTTTAATTTTTTTAACAAAAAGTTAGTCGAGGTGTCGGGTGACCAAAGGGCTGGCAATTATTTCGCCCAACGAATAAGCATTGCCATTCCACGTAGCAATGCTGCCAGCCTTTTGGACACTCTACCGCAGGGCAATGATCTGGAAGACGTGTTCTATTTGTAAGGTTTTGTCTTTTTTATTATTTGTTTAGTTTAATTTAGTTTTAAAAGATGTTAACTGAAATTGTAATTCATTATTGTTTTTTGAAATTAATAAATGTATGTATGAATTACTATTTTTATTGTAAAGAAAATAAAAAATATAAAGTTAATTCCAATAAAATCTCCTTTTTTGAAGTCGGTTAAAAACAATATGATTAAAAAAAACTATTTCACATAATTGAAATAGTTATGTCAAAATGTTCATTCATTAGCATGCCGACCCTAATCAGCGGAAATGGCCGACTTTATTCGGGTTGGGCCGCATGATATATTAACAGACCCCGGATGAACTGACTACTGAGGGACAACAATAGCCCCACGTAAAATATGCAAGGCTCTAGTTGTTACTTTTTGGGTCCGCAGCAGTATGTTTTTGTAATACGCACATAATTTCTAGGTCACATTTTTTGTAACTAATATAAATAAATAATTATGCAGGGACAAATTACACTGATTGAGCTAGCCCCAAAGTAAGTTTAAGACTTGTGTTATGGGATACTAACTCAACGATACTATATTTTATAACAAATACATATATAGATAAACATCCACGACCCAGGACAATTTGAAAAAGGCCATTTTCCAACTTGCCCTGACCGGAGATCGAACACGGGACCTCTGGGTGGCGGTCTAGCATGGAGACTACTACGCCACGGAGGTCGTCAAATCTTCTAACACTTTCTTTACAAGAGCCTATATAAATTTTTTTGATTAAAACAGTGTGAGTTCGGGAGTGTTATCTAGTCTCTAGTAACCTTCGCCCTGTGAAAATGAGTTTTTTCGGCGTTTCTTCTCAGCAGTTGTATTTGCGAAGAGCTGGTAATTATGGCTTTTATTGAAAAAATAAATGATATTTAGTAGAAAGAAAGAAAATAAATGATATTTAAAAGAGTAGAAAGAATTTCCCGAAATATTTTTTACTATTTTTTTTTCATTACATATATTTCCCAAACTTTTTTTTACAATCGAACATATTGCTAAACGGCTTTTTCAGATTATCATCTAGTAATTTTCTATACCAAGTATTACGTGGCCTACTGAGGGACAAGTATAACCTGACATAAAATATGCAGGGATCAAAAAGACAGACTGCTTGGATCGTACACAGTATTTTTGTGTTATGATTTCTACGTCACATTTTTTGTATCTCTCAATTCGGATAAGGTCAATGTTAGGGTTCCGTACCCAAAGGGTAAAAACGGGACCCTATTACTAAGACTTCGCTGTCTGTCCGTTGGTCTGTCCGTCTGTCCGTCTGTCTGTCAGTCCGTCCGTCCGTCTGTCCGTCAGTCTGTCACCAGTATCTCAAGAACCGCGATAGTTAGACAGTTGATATTTTCACAAATTATGTATTTCTGTTGCCGCTATAACAACAAATACTAAAACCAAAATAAAAAAAAAAGACGTGTGGCACTCGAGGACTGCCGCGGTAAAGCTATTGCAAACAAGGAAGGACGGCAACGTCGCAAACGGACGACGGAGACGAAGCGGCAACCTACATGGTAGGCGGAGTGGGGAGAGCGAGAAGTTTTCTCGTTACGGAATTTCTGGATTCGCTCCCCGCGCTCAAGGCCCGCGATAGAAGCTATGCAATAGCTTAATAAATATTCCCATACAACAAACGCGGTTTTTTATAGATAACGGTATGGAACCCTTAGTGTAGTATTTTATCTTTTCTCAATCCCAAGCAATCGTTCTTTATAAACCACACCTTTTTTACAATAATAAATTCAAAGTCAACAAAAAATATTTATGGTTAATCTGTTCGTCCGTTTAAAAACAGTTTGTCCTCTCTGAGCCTTGTTTTTGAAACGCGGAGTTAAATTATTCGCTGATTTATGGCGCCAAAGAAACTTTTGCCTTAAAAATTCAAATTACACGCTACTGAACTTTAATGGTTGAAAACCATTAACCAATCTTGCTTTACTTCCATAGGTTATTTTTATAACTTGTTCTGCGAAAAATAACATCATTGTTTGCTAATATTTGACTTAACTACGCAATACACTATGTCATAATGGTATGGAATCTTTAGTGTAGTATTTTATTTTATCTCAATCCCAAGCAATCGTTCTTTATAAACCACACCCTTTTTGCAATGATAAATTCAAAGTCAACAAAAAATATTTATGTTCAATCTGTTCGTCCGTTTAAAAAGAGTTTGTCCTCTCTGAGCCTTGTTTTTGAAACGCGGAGTTAAAGTATTCGCAGATTTTTGGCGCCAAAGAAACTTTTGTCTTAAAAATTCAAATTACACGCTACTGAATTTTAATGGTTGAAAACCATTTAACAATCTTGCTTTACTTCCATAGGTTATTTTTATAACTTGTTCTGCGAAAAATAACATCATTGTTTGCTAATATTTGACTTAACTACGCAATACACTATGTCTTAATAAAAAAAAAATGAGACTTTGAATGTCGAGAGTGATTTAACAATGCACGTTTTTTGTTTCGCCGGCTTAATATCCAGTAAGGCTTAATATCCAGTAAGGCTTATTATGCATGTATTTCTGAAATGGCAACGCAGCAAACGTTTAACGGAAATGAGTTAGTTTTAACAGAAAAGAAATTCATCGACTCCACGTTTCAAAAACATGGCCCGGAGCGCCATCTGGCGTATTTAGCCAATAACTTTCTGTTTGCGTTCCGTCCGACGAAATTAAACAGTTTCCTTTGCAAGTAATTTAATTACGAGTATCGTTCGCATGTCTGTCTGTACATACTTGAACTCGATGATGTTTCGCCTAATTCGCTTTTCGTACTGACATTCTCCTTAATTTGTACTTGTAAGCGACATAACTGGCAAGTATCAAGTGTAAATCCTCTGAAGTAATTTATTTTACAAACACATTTAATGCCTACATTTAGGTACATTTACACACTAAAAATACTTTTAAATTTTATTTTATTAGATGTTCATTAGTTTTTGTCAGTAGATAATATTAACTGCCTCCGTGGTGTAGTGGTTAGAGCGTTCGGCTCATACCCGGAGGTCGCGGGTTCGATTCCCGGCGGGGGCAACGACTTTGTGTTGTTGTCCTAGTTTGGTTAGGACATTGCAGGCTGATCACCTGATTGTCTGATAAGTAAGATGATCCGTGCTTCGGAGGGCACGTTAAGCCGTCGGTCCCGGTCACTGTCTTTGACATTGGTCGTTACCTAAAACCATGTCAGAGGCCTTTAAGGCGGTTTAAAAACTCTGACACTTGTGTTAGTCACTAACACACTCGATAAGAAGAAGTAGATAATATAAGTAGTTGCTACTGTATCAAAGTACATTCAGCCAAAGAGATACCTGGGGCACGGGTTGCTACTGCAAAAGCGGTAAGCAAGATGGATGTTACTGCGTATCCGCGTTTCAGTGACAACCCACATTGAGCACTAAGGTATGATGATAAAGTCTAAATTGGTTTGACATAGAAACAGGACGTCACTATCGTACGACTAACGCATTATTTTATGGAGTAACCCCCTTGACCCTTTACGTTTATCTTGAATTTTCTTTTAAACTGAAAATAATATTTTTTTAAAAGAAAATTCAAGATGTAGGTAAAGCGCCTTGACAGGTATCTCTTTGACTGAGTGTACCTACATAACTTAATCAAAACGTATTACATTTTATACAACCTGAAAACTGTGAATTTGAATTTCCAGAAATCCTTTTTTATAAGTGTTAGGGTGTTATAAGTTTGAAGCTAATGTCTCTCTGTCTGTCTGTCTATAGCATAGTAGCTCTCGAACGGATGGATCAATTCCGTGTTGTGGTTTTTGACGTAAAAGCAAGTTCCCTTGCGGTGGTTCTTAGCATCCTGATGAAAATCGATTTCAAAGGGGTTGAGTCTTAAAATCCGGGTTTTTTTAATTAGTCTAGCAAATAATAGATGGCGCTATGGATATTAGGTCTAGTAGTCCCTCCGCTCATCACTAGATGGCGTTTACATATGAACTATTAAAAGTCAAAAAGGAGTCAAATAACATTTATTTATCTATTTGTATCAGTTGATAATTGTAATTTTTTTTGTATTTCTTTCGATTTCTTAAAAGGTAAATGTTGACGTCAGACAATTTACTTACAGCTAAGTTTACTGCAGATATAATCTTGTATATGTATAGTAAAGAAGATAGTATAGAAGATAAACAACGCAAGTTGCGTTGCGCATGATTCGCGACGTATCGTTCGTCCCTTAAGCCCAACAAAACAAATGTTCGTGCTAACTCTCGTTATACAAAGCGCTCTACTAGTTGAAAGCAATTCCATTCATCTCTTTGCACGTCATACAGAAGCGAAACGACGCCTGACAGTATGAAATTGAATTCGTGCCACGGACTACTAGAAAGGTACTTATTGCCTAGAAAGCCTTTGCTCGGTATTTTATGAACGACTGGCTGGTGCCCGCGACTTCGTCTGCGCAGGATTATCACACAATATCTTTATTAATTAGCCTATGTCAGGTCTGTGTCACTCCCCGTTTAGGTATCGAAAATTTACCTACATTAATATTACTACGCGCGCGGCGACCACTACGAAGTGGCAAATTCAGTGACGTGAACCGTATGTCTAGAGTTATAAGAATGAAATTGGCTTGCAATGCACTTCTAGGTATCTAAACGAAGAGGTTTCGAGTTCTGACGCAAGCTGAATTAAACCATATCGCGAACGACATTGAATAGATATTTCTTTGAATTCCTTTGCTGAGTAGGACTTCTACTTATTCTGTGCCTATATGTTATTCTGATGTATAAGCTATATTATTGTAAAGTTTCATTAAAATCCATTTAGTAGCTTTTACGTGAAAGAAAAACAAACATCCATCCATCCATACTTACAAACTTTCGCGTTTATAATATTAGTAGGATTATTTTAACCCCTAACGAATAATTTTTCAAAACTAAAAACCGACTTTATTCCCAAACTGCACAACCAATTTTGATAAAATTTCTGTGGGACCACCTGAGAAAAAGATAACCTTTCAAATACATAAAAAAAAATTTTTTTCAAATCGGTCCTTCAAGTAATCGGTGAACACACGACGCAACGAATTGATAACATCCTCTTTTTTGGATCGATCTGTCAATGTCTAATTTAATTAAAAAATGCATGGTTTGTGTTTGTTTTATGAATATTAAATTTTTATTTATATTATACTATTATTTATAAGATGTGTAAATTTAATTTAATTATAGTAAAATACAAGATTGATTGGTCAATTACAAATTTATTAAAAAGGACTGATTCCTATTTTCAAAACTATTGTGCGCCACCTTTTAACAATGTTTTTAACTTCATTTTATTTTTACTGGAAAACGCCTTTACCTACTTCAATTGATTAGGATTTAGGAGTTTCTTTCTTCCTTATTTTGATACATGAAATGTGGCGTAGGCTTTCGTAGCGCATAGTTATAGGCTTCTACGAAAGTTCAACAATAGTGCTACGCCATACAGTACAATTCTTCCTTTTACCACCTCCCCGTTATGGTATCGAAAATATTATATCATTTCTATGCGCGCGGCGACCACTCCAGAGTAGTAAATTCAGTGACATGAAACGTATGTCTAGAGTAAATATATATTATAGGATAGAATTGTCGTAATCACGCCGAATTTCGGTCGCGGAATTTCCGTATAGGTTTAGACGAAATCAAAGAGTTTTTTTTTTTCTTTATCTACGTAAACCGTATCTACGTAGGGTTTTTTTCTTGTTGTGTAATAATGTATGTTTGTTGCAGAGCCAGCTGTGGGACGAGTTCGAGCTAGAGGACGCCACCTTCGCCGAGTGCAGCATCAACAACGCCAACCACAGCTTCCAAGTTAGTTGTCGTTTCTTCTCCCTCTCTCTCTTGATTCAACTCTTTTCCCATTACCTATACCTCAGACCAAATGAAATAACAAGTCATTGTGGCGACCTCTACGCCACTACGAGGAAACTAAAAATCACAAACAACAATGAACGAAGCAATTACCATAGTTCACAAGAATCATACGAGATGGCGCCAGCAGAATCTGCATCTCGATCTCAGAGTTCTGGTTGCAACTGACTATATATACAACCTCCGAAGATACACCGTCGGAGCTGCGGTTTACCGCGCAACACCATGCCTGGCGGGAAGATCTTCCTTTTGTGGCGGTCGAGCATATCACCTCGCTCCTGCTACAGACATAGTTCTTCGAACAATAAAGTGAAGCATGTAAAACTACATGTACTTACTCGTATAAGATTATACTACACAATCATTCTTACTATATAACAGTGGTTCCCAAACTTATTTTGTCTACTGCCTAATAAATATTTTTTTAGCGCCCCCATTTTTTCACCTATTTAAAAACCAGCCAACTGATACAGGAATGCACAATTCGGGTTATTTAACAAAAACTTGTTAAAACATGATAGATATCTACGAGTACTAATAACTATTAAAATGCAAAAGTGTGTCTGTTGCCTTTTTATTTGTTTGTTTGTGTCTACTTTCATTTCGAAACGGAGCGACCGATTGACATGATTTTCATTTTTTCTATATTCAATAAAATAGGACAGATATATGAACTACGCGGAGAGAAATATAGAACCGAGTTTGAGCAATCTTTTAATTCATATTAGTTGATGTTCACAAGTTGTTGTTGAGAGTCGAGAGCTCTTGCAGTCGTTGTTTAAGAGGCCTCCTAGCTCCTAGCAAAAAAAAACATTTTCTTTCTGGGTCTCTTACCGCCCCCCTTGAGACCTGCAGCTCCCACAAGGGGGCGTTATCGCCCACTTTGGGAACCACTGCTATATAAGTTAAGTAGGTATAATATGAAACGTAATAGGGCGTCGCAACATAAAATAACGGAACGGCATGCGGATATTTTCTCGGCTAAAATTATTACATATAAAAAACATTTTGCACTTCCGAGGTAGTCCATAGGAATTTTATGAAAATCGGCTGTGTGATTTGGGGTTAAAGTCGGTTTTTAGTTTAGAAAAAATATTATTGATGTTTTAAATGTAATTTGCGTGTCTACATTTATTTTGTTTAATAAGTCAGTATTTCAGTTGTTTCCATAATCCCTTCTTCTCCCTCTCTCTCTCTCTCTCTCTGTCGTCGGTTTTGTTATCGTCATGAAATGGCAGGTGACCAGTGAATCAATGGAAGCTCTAAATTCTATCTAAAACTTTTACGTAACTTAATTAACATGAACTTTAAACTTCAGTCATGATCGAAATCGAAAATAGAATATCCCCAAATAACAATCCTGTAAACAGATTTAGCTCATTAGTGAGCGACGGTTAATCAGATTATGATGAACCATGCGTACTTACAAACATGTGAATGTCGTATTTGTGTACAAGTACTTTTATGTATACTTGTAGGCACACGTGGCCGTGCGGTTTCCAGTAGAAAACTAAAATCTCCCTCTGTCATTCCATATTACTCCCATTTCTTGATTATGCTGATGCCTGTTTTCTTGACGCTACTGAAGAGCTTCTCACTAAGCTTGAACGTTTGCAGAATTTGTGTATTCGTTTTATTTTTTGTTTAAGGAAATTTGACCACATCTTCGACTTTCGCAAACAACTCAAGTGGCTCCCTATCCGCCAACGCCGGAACACTAGAATCCTTTGCCTCCTCTTCAATGTCCTGCACAATCCTTCCTATCCTCCCTACTTACGTGAACGATTTACTTTCGAACGACCTGTCGACGCTCCCTGTCGGTCCAACTGTATATTCATTCTTCAATTCCCAATACATAGCTCCGCTACCTATACCGAGTCCTTTTCCGTGCAAGCAGTTAGGTTAAGGAATCAGCTACCACCGAAAATTCGCGATTCTAAAACCATAATGACGTTTAAGAAACGAGTAAAAGATTACTATCTGTCTTTATCATCCTGATCATAATATTTAGAAATATTATCATACGTATCTATTAAGTGTATATGTAAATATGTATGAGTATATGTAGGTATGTTCTTTTTTTATATTTATTTGTGTATTTTGTATAGGTATTTACTTTTGTATTGTACACGCCAATTACCTCTTTCTTCCCATTTCCTCTCGCGGGTTTACTGGAAGAAATTTCTTTAGAAATAAGTAGCACCTATGTACTAAGTTTACTTTTATAAGGTTTTATTTGTAAATTTTTCAAGTGTACATGAATCAATAAAATAAATAAATAATAAAATAGAAAAGAGCCACTCCAAAACCTCCCGTGGATGACGTAGAAGGCGGAAATACAAGCTAAACAAGGCTTATAAACATCAATGAGACCTCTCCAACCCTCTTACTACTCCGGCCAGATATGGCTCTGGTAGTACAGGAGGGTCGTGCTCCCTGCAGTGGAGACAGAAAGACCTGATGACGATGATGATGATGACCTTTCTTTCCTTTTTACTAATTAGAGTAATTACACTCCAAGAGCAAGTCAACCCATTGCATGTCACTGACCCGTTGACCCGTGCTCTCCGGGTCATGTTAGTGATAAGGTCAATCAATATTGACGTGTTCATTACCAACCAACGGTGCCGAGCCGAAAGGACAATGCCGACTTACGGCCCAGACGTGCACAGTAAATCTGTTTTTACATAAAAATTAAGTCATATTTTCAATGTTTGAAGCACTCATGTGGTTAAAATTATTATATTTTTATATAAAATAAAATAATTTATAAAAATTGAACCCCAACTTTTTCTTTAACCTTCCTTTTGTCTTATAATAGTCTATTAAATACTTGTTATTTTGGTTAAACTTCTATAAGTGTGCACTGAGGGCCTAAGTTTCTATGGACGGCTGGCATTCCCCTTTCGTTCTAAAGTCTAATGCGACGTAAATCGAATCATTATAGTGAACTAGTGGCTCGGTAAGCTGTAGACTTCACGAGTTCCTCTCATCCGTTGAAATTTATCGGATAAAAAGTTGTTCAGACAAAGGAGATGCGTCTTAATACTGGTAACAATCAATATTTTCGCAGAATCGATGAAAAAATCTATATAATTCTCGAACCTTCTTAGAAATTTTCACAAGAAACGGTCAAGAAATGCAACCTGTAGGCGGGAACAGCCGGACAGAATGAGAACTGGACATTGTGACGACGGTCTGCACTAGTAGTTAAAGTTTATATATAATTTTCTTATTTTTTTAATATTTTTAGACTAGTTTAAAAAAGTTTATGTAGATTAACACCTTAAACACCACCATATAACAATAAATAGTAATAACCGAGCAAAGCTCGGTCGCCCAAGTACTTAATAATAAGTAAGTATTACATATAGAACGAAATCTCCTAAAGTCCCACGCATTATGCGCTTGGTGGTTGGTGTTGACCGGTCGGCTGCAGGCGTTTGCATGCCTCCACAGGGCGACAACGGAGAGATGTGCGAGTAATACAGATACATTTTCACGTCCATATCCATGACGGGGTAGACAGAGCCCAGGGCCGTTATTCTGTATGTAACATACATACTATCACGTCTTTATCCCTAATGGGGCAGACAGAGCATTTTGGGTCTTGCGGTTCTATGCAGAGCCCAGGGCCGCAAGACCCAAAAGCCACTTTTAGCGTCATGGTGGGCGAGAAGATGGAAAAGCAATCAATACAGTGATGGGTTGCTAGCCGCATCGCCTGTTAACTTGATTTGCATTTTTGCCCATTCCCTCGATCGGCTTTTACAATCTGCGTGGGAAGAGAAGCAGCTGGTACATTCTAAGTTTTTTTTTATTTCTCCCAAACCAGCATGGGAGCATTCTGTATGTAAAACGGTACATACGGTACATTCTGTATGTAATACAGATACATTTTCACGTCCATATCCATGACGGGGTAGACAGAGCCCTGGGCCGCTATTCAGTAATACTTATATCAATTCTGTGAAACGGGTTACTTACGTACAGATACCGTATGCCAGTAGCTGATACTACCGATATGATTCCCTCTCATCTGGAGACCTTCATCAGTGTGAGTGTGACTAGGGGA
The DNA here is from genome assembly GCA_963555685.1 of Acrobasis consociella. NCBI lineage: Eukaryota > Metazoa > Arthropoda > Insecta > Lepidoptera > Pyralidae > Acrobasis > Acrobasis consociella. Next base: position 4,534,708 of record OY743107.1, read on the forward strand.
CGCGCGCATGATGTCATCCGTACTCACATTTCGTGATCAAAGATCTCGGTTGAGGTAGAATCATGTTGACGCAGTAAGTAGCTGACTTTCTAAGTGAGTAACCCATATATCGGCTTACCCATATAAAGTACCTATTGGCACAGTCTAACGAGATACATGAGCCGGCCCTCTACCTACAACTTGAATTTTCTCTTAAAGTCAAAATAATATCATCATGACAATATTTACTCCCATGCTGGTCTGGGAGAAATTAAAAAAAAACTTAGATTGTACCAGCTGCTTCTCTGCCCGCGCAGATCGTAAAAGCCGATCGAGGGAATGGGCAAAAATGCGAATCATTTAAACAGGCGATGCGGCTAGCAACCCATCACTGTATTGATTGCTTTTCCATCTTCTCGCCCACCATGACGCTAAAAGTGGCTTTTGAGTCTTGCGGCCCTAGGCTCTGCATAGAGCCGCAAGACCCAAAATGCTCTGTCTGCCCTATTAGGGATAAAGACGTGATAGTATGTATGTATGTATATAAAATACCTATTGGTACAGTAATCTAACGAGATACATGAGCCGACCCTCTACCTACATCTTAAATTTTCTCATAAAGTCAAAATAATATCATCATGAAAATATTTAAAAAAACTTCATTAAAATCTTTCTGAATAAACATTTTCATGTTATTATTTTGAGTATAAAAGAAAATTCAAAAGAAAGGTAGAGGACCGAGTATCTCGTTAGCTGACGGTACCTTACTTACATTTTCTAGATTAAACGTCACGATTAGGTACAAATTTAATTAGGGGCAATATCCATCTGAGCCAGCAAATGAACCGGGACCCACAGTAATAATTATCCATTCGGACCTCAATTACCGCGTGCGTGCCCGCAGATATCCGCAAAGTATCCGAAATTGACAGTAGGTTATAGTAGGTGGTCGGCCATTGGCATAATAATACGGCAGACTAATTTCGTCTTATTATAAAACGAAGACTTACTTTGTTACTAAGTTTAAACCATTATCCGACCAAATCAAGTTGACATTTTCAGATGAGACAGCGGCATATTACTAGATGTCAACTTGATTTGATGGTTTTAAGCTAATAACGAACTTAGTTTTCGTTTTATATTATAAGACTGATTGTTTTACGTGTGAGATGGTACTCTATGGGGGAGACTTTATATTTGTTTATTTCTTTATAAAAACTTTATTGATCCACAATATACAATTGTTTAAAATTGGCGGACTTAACGCTGAAAGCGTTCTCTCCTAGTCAACCATAAGGATAAACAGAGATATGGTAGCGGCGTTAAATTAATTCAATAAATAGATACATACTTACCTAATAAATATACCTATATGTATGTATATAAATTTATATACATACATAAACATACATACATCTATAATATACATACAAACAATGAATGATGATGGTGAAATAAAGGGGATATATTATTTTAGAACAGAGAGTGTATTTTTCTTTTAAAAGAAAATAAAACAGATCCCAAACTCCAAAGTAGCTCAGCTAAAGGGAAAGTGCTAAGACATACAGTAACATTGGCTCTAAAATACACAGTATCGCTAACTCAAACGGCTCGACAGCTCGCTCGTTAGATACCCTCGACCCAGCACTTTGAACTTTGATGTGTTGGCCAAACATCTAAGGCGGACTTCCAAGTTCGGTGATTGCACCCAACTTTGATTGGCAAGCATCACGTGTCTCCACCTAAATCATCTATTCCAAGATTCGAACTTCTAGCGGACTGAATGTTTTATATTACCGATTCATGAATACATGCAATAAGTAATTTAAAAGGAGTTTTTATTTCAATCTATACAATTTAGTAAGCTATCGAAAAAAAGTTGTAAGATTTTTTCGTTACTTTTTTCCGTCTCGAATATTTCTTCGTATGTTATATATTATGTTACTATTAAGTACATATTTTACTAATAACCTCATAGCACAATTCAACAACGATTACCACAACTTCAATTAATGTCTATAATAAAACTAATTGGATACGAAACCCTAAAAACAGATCCCAAAATCCAAAGTAGCTCAGCTAAAGGAAAAGCGCTAAGATTTGCTCCGTGGCTAAGACAGATAGTAACATTGGCTCTAAAATACACAGTATCGCTAACTCAAACGGCTCGACAGCTCGCTCGTTAGATACCCTCGACCCAGCACTTTGAACTTTGATGTGTTGGCCAAACATCTAAGGCGGACTTCCAAGTTCGGTGATTGCACCCAACTTTGATTGGCAAGCATCACGTGTCTCCACCCAAATCATTATCTATTCCAAGATTTGAACTTCTAGCGGACTGAATGTTTTATATTACCGATTCATGAATACATGCAATAAGTAATTTAAAAGGAGTTTTTATTTCAATCTATACAATTTAGTAAGCTATCAAAAAAAGTTGTAAGATTTTTTCGTTACTTTTTTCCGTCTCGAATATTTCTTCGTATGTTATATATTATGTTACTATTAAGTACATATTTTACTAATAACCTCATAGCACAATTCAACAACGATTACCACAACTTCAATTAATGTCTATAATAAAACTAATTGGATACGAAACCCTAAAAACAGATCCCAAAATCCAAAGTAGCTCAGCTAAAGGAAAAGCGCTAAGATTTGCTCCGTGGCTAAGACAGATAGTAACATTGGCTCTAAAATACACAGTATCGCTAACTCAAACGGCTCGACAGCTCGCTCGTTAGATACCCTCGACCCAGCACTTTGAACTTTGATGTGTTGGCCAAACATCTAAGGCGGACTTCCAAGTTCGGTGATTGCACCCAACTTTGATTGGCAAGCATCACGTGTCTCCACCCAAATCATTATCTATTCCAAGATTTGAACTTCTAGCGGACTGAATGTTTTATATTACCGATTCATGAATACATGCAATAAGTAATTTAAAAGGAGTTTTTATTTCAATCTATACAATTTAGTAAGCTATCGAAAAAAAGTTGTAAGATTTTTTCGTTACTTTTTTCCGTCACGAATATTTTATATTTTACTTCAATTCTTACTACACAAGATTCGAACTTTTAAGGGACAGAATGTTTTATATTACCGACTAGCCCAAGACTTCGTTCGCGTGGACTTTATGTCTCCGGAAAATGGTCATCAGGCTGAACAACTTTTTCTAAGGTGTTATTTTTATATTTCTTATAGTTGAGATTGATCATTATGGTTCTAAGACTCCGTTGTCCGTCCATCTGTTTGTCTGTCTGCCTGTCCGTCTGTCATGAGGCTGTGTTTCATGCCGGAAAACACACGGCGTTCACTGTGCGGTTTGTCCATATATATTTTTTTATTTAACTATTAGCACAAAAAAGAACAACAGCAATTTAGTCGCTACCCAATTACGCCGACCACTGGCCTTCAGAAGGCCCTTTTAAAAGGATTTACGCAATCCCCTAATAAACTAGCCATCCCTCAAGCCACAAGTAGGTCGCGACCCCATGGGAAGGTGTCACCATGTGGTGTCTGAGACATTAAACTGAAATTAGGTATCTGGAGACGATAAAACGCCTGAATATATAGACAGAGTGCTTTATATGACGTTGTTACCAGCGAAAAAAGACATATTGAAAAAGGAAACTGACTGTATATAAGGCATCAGACTCCGTGGTTTAGTGATTAGAGCGTTCGCCTCACACCCGGAGGTCGCGGGTTCGATTCCCGGCGGGGGCAACGACTTTGTGTTGTTGTCCTAGTTTTGTTAGGACATTGTAGGCTGATCACCTAGTTGTCCGATAAGTAATATGATCCGTGCTTTGAAGGGCACGTTAAGCTGTCGGTCCCGGTCACTGCCTTTGACATTGGTCGTTACTTAAAACCATGTCAGAGGCCTTTAAGGCGGTTTAAAAACTCTGACACTAGTGTTAGTCACTAACACACACGATAAGAAGAAGAAGGCATCAGACGTATTTTTTACACAAGCCAATTCCCATACGCCCCCTTATCTACCGTAAGCTCAAAATGGCCGTTAGGTATAAAGGCATAAATTATTTTGATGGGCTTTGTATTGCAAAATTGCTGTAGTTTGGTAGTATAAATGCTCATGCTTATAAACAATATGTTAAATATTAAAAGTGGACTGTCCACACGACTATAGTGATATTTGTTTAGCGGACTTGTGGTACGGTCTTTGGGCACCTTCCGCCACTCAATCGGCTGAAAACCAGTGGCCTTGTAAATTTGTCGCCACGCTGAGAAAAAAGAATGGTTGCTAGTAGCAAAAATTTTTGATACACGTTACCAAAATCTAGTGACTGCTGAACTCAAGGCTACTAGTAGTTAAAATGTGTTTTTAACCTACATTGTTCTGCTAATTTGGACAAAAGTTAAGTATCTAATAAATAAATTGCAAGAAACAAAACTGATGGTTCAGCTATCACTTCAGTGCAGAAGCTCCTTTTAAGCAATCGAAGTATCTAAATGATTAAAATAAAGAAATAAAGAAACGAAAAACTTCAGTTAAATAGGCTCTAAAGAATAAGCATATTTATGTACTGTATTTATGTTCTCATATAAGGCACCAAACACACGAGCAGCATTTTGCTGTCGACCACCCAACAGCAAGCTGTCGACGCAGTAAAACTGCAGCTGTCGACGCAGCAAACTGCGCTGTCGTCGAAGAAAAATGCCGCTGTCGACAGCTGCAGTCCATCAATGTCGACAGCTTTATTATAGTACAGGCACCAGTATAAAAATGAACTGAGGAGGAAACATTATTGCTGCTTTTAATCCGTAGATGCTAACGTAAAAGACAAAATCGTTTTATATGGGTTCACTAAATATTTAGTTACAAAGAAAACGGTGATTTCTGTACCTTTTATCTACTTTTATGAAAATATGAGAAAAAGATTTTTAATTATTTTCGAATGTCAATAGCTTTATTTGACGAGTTAACTGCCACTTTAAAAGACTCAGTAACTCGCAAAGAGACTATAATGCGCAAAAGTATTTCAGCTGAGGAAAGGATTGCCATGACAATATTATTATACTTTTAATATCTAATTAATCACAGACAATAAATGAGAGATAATCATTTTAAAAGCCAATATTGGTGGTACATCAAATAACTGTACAGTATTTTTAACCAAATTAACAGAACAGAGTTTGTTTCTCAATATTTTCTTTCAATAAAGGATCGTCAATAACAAAATCATCAATTTTTATATATGTGCGCTCTAGGTCTATTTGTACTCGACTCACGAAATATCGCGCGCGCAGCACACCGCAGCATGCCGCGGCTAGCTGTCGCCATTTGTCGACGCTCGCGCCGACGCGAAGTTGAAGTTGCCGCCGCAACGCAAAACCTGTGTCGACAGCATGCAGTTTGCTGCGTCGACAGCATGCAGTTGAGTGGTCGACAGCAAAATGCTGCTCGTGTGTTTGGTGCCTAAGTGATGTAAAATTAAGTAATAGATTTAGGTGTTACTTTGCAGAAGTCAAAGTATGTAATACTATTATTAATTCTGTGGTTACATACTATGTGATCAGTTAGTATGCAAACAGGCGCCGCCCGGCAATAGTTTGCATGAACTAACTGGTGGCGGAATCACGCAAAGTAATTCGAATCACATAGTATGTATGTAAAATATGTCTTTAAGAGAATAAAAGTCTTTAAATCTAAACCTAAAGGCTGGTGTTCAAAGGTCGTAAAAAAAATATTTAGGTTGTCTTTCAAAGTAGGCTAAAAAGTCGGCGACAATTGGGAAATGTGCGAGCGCAGTTCGCTCGTTACAGACCGACCTTTTTCTGTGAGGGCCCTCGAGACCGGAGCCCGGCCACTGACTTACTACAGGATACCGTATATGGCATATTTTGGATATTTATAATACAATGGCCTTTTTAACAAATTTCCTTAAAAAGAAGGAGGATATCAAAACGTCCCGATGTTTTATTTTGTGTATGTTCACCGATTTTTTATCTAATTGGTCTAGACCAATTAGATAAAATTTCTATTGGAATATCTGACAAGAAAACCCTTTCAAACAAAAAGTTTCCCAGGCGTCTTCGAATAATCGGAGAACATACATAACAAATAGAAGGAAAGAGAGGAGAAGGAAAACCCAAAAGAAAATTTATAGATCAAATAAAAGAAAAATTAAACGTGAAAACATATAAAGAGGTTAAGAACTTAGCGGAAGGAAGAGAGACATGGAAAGCACTCCACCGACAAGAGCCCAGCTCTTAAATATAAGGATACATAACAAAATAACCTTTTTGAAAGTTGGTTAAAAATAGTAGGTAACAAGCAAGATGTGACGATAAGATTATTTTGAAAGAAACAATATTTAGAAAGACCAAACTCTTTAAATCAATTTTTAACAAATTATACACTGAATGCCGAAAGTAGTCACAGGTAAGGGTCGTAGGTTCACATCCACGAGATTCGTTGTTCCAGAAGAGATTTCCAAAATTACTTAGCTTTGAAGTCGCCCAGCCCGGCGTCCAGTCGTGGCCAAAAGAGGGCGAGTTTTTTTTTTTTTTAATTGTCATACATAGGTTGCCTCAGACGGCATTTCCTACTCCACCGGGCAAGGTTTGAGGAGCGAGCCAGAGGCCCGGCTTCCTATATTTATAAAATAAGGGCGAGATTCCTCACGCCTTCCTATTTATATGGGCCGTGCGGGGTGGAGAGCGGGGTAAGGTGGGAAGCACCATTGCGGACTTCGTCACAAAGAAACTTGGACCTTAGAAATGGTCCTTACATGACAAATCTAAAATAAAAGAAAACGGTACCGCAAACGACGTGAATGTTTTCAGAAAATGTCACATACCCGGTTCCACATTGGGACACATTGAGACAAGAGCTCCTCTCTCTTTCCTCGGAAACAAATTGGGTTTTGCTCTTAATGTCCCGACGATTTGGTAGTTAACCGAGCGTTTGGTCCCGTGAGTATTCGGCTTAGGCTTTGACTGAACAAAGAAGTTGTAAATAGTTAAATATGTTATGTCTCGTTCTTTTACTGTTAAATATTGGAATGAGAGAAAAGGACAAAACATGTTTTAACTTAAATAGGTTTAGCAAAGAGTTGTTAATTTTTATGAGTGTGAGGGTACGAGTATGACGTCAATGGACTGCCTCCGTGGTCAAGTCCGCTTTGTGATCTGAAGGGCGAGGGTTCGAATCTTCTTCTTATCGTGTGTGTTAGTGACTAACACTACTGTCAGAGTTTTTAAAACCGCCTTAAAGCCCTCTGACATGGTTTTAGGTAACGAACAATGTCAAAGACAGTGACCGGGACCGACGGCTTAACGTGCCCTCCGAAACACGGATCATCTTAATTATCAGACAATTAGGTGATCAGCCTACAATGTCCTAACCAAACTAGGACAACAACACAAAGTCGTTGTCCCCGCCGGGAATCGAACCCGCGACCTCCGGGTATGAGCCAAACGCTGTAACCACTACACCACGGAGGCAGTTACCATAGAGATACATATAGATAGATATACATAAAGGGTTCGAATACCAGATATTTATTTGTATCACTTGATTTCTCGTTCGATTTCATCATTTACTCTTTTCTTCCATAGTAGCTAAAAATAAAAACTCTGTATATGTTGCAAGATCAAAGTAATGGGGCCCAGGGCTTTTTCTACTAAGTTCCAAGACCCGAAAAGAGATCAGGCTTAGAGATCTAAAGACAAAAAAAATTGAGAAGTGTCAAGGGTCACCCGGATGAAACGTAGTTCCTTTCGATTATTTAGGAGAGAGAGACAGACAGAGAAATACGCGCACGCCGCGCGGCTTACAACTACTTATAGCAAAAAGTGTCGTTACAACTTTTGGTCTTAATTTTTTTGTCTAGCCTTCTTTCGCAACGCACGATAAGGAACTTCATTCCAAAAAATGTATTAGAATATATATTTTAAATTGCACTCGAAAGTAGCTATTTTTGTACTCGTAGCTCGGGTGAAATGCGTAAAATGCCAGCCAAGAGCAACGTCAAAAATAATACAAATTTTTTTGACCAAACTGCTAAAATCAACATCATCACCAGGTCTTTTAGTCTCCAGTGGGTTTCTTTCGGCGTAATCTTCCCACCAGTGATCGTTCCGAAACGCTAGTAGTTTTTAGCTTTTGCACTAAAATAATATAAAAAATGACCTTCAATAAGAGATAAATTTATCCTACATTGAATAAAAAAAAATTGACTTTGACTTTTACTTTGACCACTGCAGGAGCACGAACCTCTCTGTACTGCCAGAGCCATACTTGGCCAGAGCAGCCAGAGGATTTTGCCTACGCTCTCCACTCTGGCCAAACAGGTTGGAGAGGTCCTATTGATGTTTATAAGCTTTGTTTAGCTTGTATTTCCGTCGCCTTCTGCGAAATCCACGGGAAGGGAGTGGTGAATGGCTAAAATACTTATGCAATATTGTGTCGCTTATTCTGGAATGTAATTTACAACTCCTTACAGGCTAATTACTAAGGTAAATGTATAATGAGTGGGAGTGCCAACACGTGTAGCGATTTATTTAAGGCGTTTCAAGGATTTGCGTGTTAATTATTGCATAGAAGAGTGCTTTTCAAGTGTACTACACTGATTTTTTTCCTACAATTCAAGTTGGGGCGAAAAACCATTGTTATATGATTTTAGATTTTCACGGTCATAATTACTGTTATAAGTATTACGGGACTTACCACGATTAATCAGATAGTACCTGGGTGACCGAGCTTTGCTCGGTCGGTTACATCTCAAACATAAACTACATTTTTTTAAATTTGTCTAAAAACAGTACAAAATAATAAATTATATATCAAATTGAACTTGAAAAAATAAAAGTATGTCACTGAGTGGGATTCGAACCCCTAACACTTTTTCTAGCGGTCAGCATCCTTAACCGCTGAGCTAATTCTGAATTAGACCATATTCTGCGTGGAAAGAAAAACGAATGAAAACTCGAAAACTCTCGTTTTCCCAAACATAAGACTAATCTAGATCGATTTTTTACCCCCAAAAACCCCCATATACCAATTTTCAGCGAAATCGTTACAGCCGTTTTCGAGATCACAGTTTATAAATATATACTTAAATAAACAAATATACAAGAATTGCTCGTTTAAAGGTATAAGATTTCGACGGCCCTTCTGCCAGCCGTCAGCCAGCGACCATGATGACAGAAGGGATAATAATCGCGGTAAGTCCCGTAATATTAATAACAGTAAAAACATTGTTTGTATGTATATATGTGTGTTTTGCGAAACTGTCGAACCGTTGAACTAATTTCGATGATATTAAGAATGAGTGTAGCAACTATTTATAAAATTTTCAAGTCCGTTAGGCTTCAAAATCGGTTCAGTCATTTTAAAGATATACGCATTTTGCAAAATAAATATTGCTTTATAACTTTTCGAGCGGCGTAAGAAAAGGTAAGCATAATCTACTAAGCTAACCTAAGGCAAACTTTTGACAAATGTCTATGGGGCCGCTCAACAAGTTTGCCCTTTCAAACAAAACAAGAGTTTTCTAAATCGGTCCAGCCGTCTTCATATAATCGGTGAACATATACCTATAAAAAACGAAAATATCGTGATGAATTGATAACCTCCTTCTCTATTGTAAATTGAAACATAAGTTAGATTTTTTAATATCTATAAAAAGTAAAATATGAAAAAATATTAATATATTTTATTATTATTAATAATGTTAGTTTATTTCACTAGTAATTTAAACATAACAACACTAGAACGTCAAGCTGCTAGCGGTGCCAAAGCTGAAGCTGAAGGCGGAAATTGCGCGGCAGGGAGATGACTGCACGAGGGTATTGCTGTGATTTAGGCAGAGTTTCAAAAACCAGTTTAAGGCCGATGTCTTACCTACGCTATCAGTGTGCACTCACACAAATGCAAAGCTGAGCTTACGTCTCGAGAGCTGCACAAAATTTAAATTTTATTATCTTTTGAAGGTAAAATATTTGTGTCAAGCCCATAGCGCTAAAATTTTGAAGAATACGCCACTAAAGAAGTTGAAATAATGAATACTGAATTTGTTTAGGTACTGCTGGACCCGCTTCTATCAACCCTTCCAGTCATTAGCGTGTTCGATGTAACAGGATCATGTTGCAATTTTCATGCAAATTGTATAACTGGAAAGGTTGGCCCTTAGTCTTATGTATATGTTACGGTAAGAGTGATTAATTGAAAATTATTAATAATTGTGTATCATTATTAATAATTACCAAAAATCAAGGTAAAAGTGATAAATTAATCACATTTGTCGGAGATTATTAATTTTAACGTTAGTACCGATAAATGTAATAATTTTTGACGATTTCTGAATCGAGCATCAGTGTTGTGAAGTTTTGTTTATTTAGTATTTTATTTCAAAATAATATGTAAATTTGTTGTTCGTTTCTCTTAAAGCAAGTACTAGTACCCTTGTTTTTGTGATCTCAGATAAATACAATTGTAAGACTGTGGTATTATAAATAAATACCTGGTGAACAAAAAAAATTGGGTTTTATTTTATTTTATCACTTTTACCAATATGTATAGTGAATTATGAATAATTACTACTAAAAGTAATTAATTTGTATTGATTATTCACATTTAACAAAACAAGAGGTTATTAATAATAATCTTGTAAAATTATTAATAATTTTCAATTTATCAGATTTACCGTAACATATATATATGATCATACATGACGTATCATCTCAATTAATGAATCACAATAACTGTAATGGTGTACCACAGGGCGCAGTGCTGGGCCCGCTTCTAATAATACCCCTCCGGTCATTAGTGCTTGTAACACGATCTTGATGCAATTTGCATACAAATTGTATTACTGGAAAGGTTGGCCCCTAGCTTTATATATATGACATACCATCCCAATTAAGGAATCACAATAATACAACGTGGAAGGGACGTACCCGTAATAAATCGAACCATAGGCCTAGATCTCCTTAGTATAATCATAACAATTTAATAGACAAAATTTAAAAAAATCGGCATTTCCATTTAAAATTATGCAGCTGCCAGGGCAATTGGTAAGGAAATGTAGTTTTTTTGTTTTACGACTTTTATTTTATTATCATTTTACAATAGTGGTCTGGTATAGTCCGTGATACGTCCCTCCTACCTTATATACCAAATGGTGTACCGCAAGGCGCAGTGCTGGGCCCGCTTCTAATAATACCCATCCGGTCATTAGTGTGCCTTGTAACTCGATCTTGATGCAAATTGCATGCAAATTGTATTACTGGAAAGGTTGGCCCTTAGTCTTATGTATATATATGATCATACATGACGTATCATCTTAACTAACGAAACACAATAATATAACTTTAATGGTGTACCGCAAGGCGCAGTGTTGGGCCCGCTTCTAATAATACCCATCCGGTCATTAGTGTGCCTTGTAACTCGATCTTGATGCAAATTGCATGCAAATTGTATTACTGGAAAGGTTGGCCCTTAGTCTTATGTATATATATGATCATACATGACGTATCATCTTAACTAACGAAACACAATAATATAACTTTAATGGTGTACCGCAAGGCGCAGTGCTGGGCCCGCTTCTAATAATACCCATCCGGTCATTAGTGTGCCTTGTAACTCGATCTTGATGCAAATTGCATGCAAATTGTATTACTGGAAAGGTTGGCCCTTAGTACGGAACAAACGGAGTTATATATAGTGTTTTTATATGACGTACCATCTCAATTAAGGAATCACAATAATATAACAAATGGTGTACCACAAGGCGCGATGCTGGGGCCACTTATGATGATAAATTTGATACAATTTACATAGAAATTATTTGACTGGAAAGGATAGTCTATATGACTTATGAATGTTCCATCTTATGTTAGAATCAGACTACGGGAGAACAGTATTCCAACCTCTGGGCAGCAGATCTCGAAGAAAAACTCCAAATACTTCAACTTGGTTTATTTTATACAAACGTTAAACACTTTACAATACTCTTAACACCATTTAAAATATTTCAATTAATTAATTTTTAACGGATCACCGCTTTTGCTTTTTCTGCTTACGATCCGACCACCCGCCACAATGCCCCGTAAAAATCCTTTTCTTTTTTCAAGAACCACCAAGAAGTTCAAACTTATGGCGGGAAAATCCAGCTTTCTGATTGGCGGACGACATCGCGTAATACTCATGACGTCATTTTCCCGCCATAAATTTAACCAATCACATGGTGCTGCCATAGATAAATAACAAATGTAAATTGACCACAGACTAAAAGTAAAGGATTTATTTTATTTTTTTAAATATAAACGTAAAAATAATTGAAACCTAACAATCGACCGTCCTGACATCGTGTGCGTCCCCGTACACGACACCAGGTGGTAACCTAAATAACCTAACAATCGGGTATCTTGGCCAGTTATTGTGCCTAAAATGGTATTAGATATTATACATGCTTAGTTGCACTAGTGATGCTACTTAACATATATAGTCAAAAACTAATGTAGGTATTAATTAATTGTTATACAATAATCATATTATATTTTATAATTATTGCTTACAAATATTGAGACGATATAAGCTGGTCTTATGATATAAACAATAAATAAACTTTAGAAAAGAAATCTACCAACAATAGATTTGTTGAACTTGAATCTAGTAAACAATCATGAGGTCAAAATCACGACCGATCGATTAAGTCGCGATTAAACTTATCTCAATCGAAAGGATATTCTGAACGATCGATTAATCAGAATACCTTAATTCCCTGAACGATCGATTAATCAGGGTGCCCTAACTTCCTGAACGATCAATTAATCAGGATGCCTATCGACGCCCGTCCGAGCCGATCGATTAATGCTCGTAATGGCAGCCGAAGGACTTGCTTTGACACTCGTTGCACCAAGCCGCGAACCGATCGATTCTCGCGTACTTGGTCTGTAACAACAAAAACATTCTGTAGTTTCCATAACAAAATCATTTACATTACACTTTTTTTTATATACAATCTAACTCGAATCATTGCCATCATCAGTTTCAGAACTCTCGTTGGCTACATTTTCGACAACTTCCAGAGCGATCACATGAATTCACGGTTTCATGCGGTTAGCGGCAACGGTCGTCGACCGTCTATGTTCTGTGTCGACTTATCCGGGTATCGGGGCTACAATATAGCGGTCATTACCTAAAACCTTATTCACACAGTCAGGACCTATAAACGAGGGCATTAATTTCTTACTCTGTCGATTATTAGTAAAATATGTTTTTGTTATTTTTACCAGATCTCCCTCATTATAGGTATGGGCAAGTTTCCTGCTTGCATCGTATCGATCTTTTTGTTTAGCCTGCTCCTCATCTATCCTAGCTTTGACATTGTCGTGTATTTTGTACAAATCATCATTCTTACGACTACTCGAAGTGACGTCATTAAGCATGCGATTAATTTCGCTGTTCATACGGGTTTCGAACAGGACCTCTGACGGCATCCTACCTATAGTTTTCTGAATAGTGTTTTATTATTCAGTCTCTATTAAATGCGTCCTATATGAGTATCCCAACTTTTCTCGTCATGCCACTTAGAGCCTTGAGGGAGTATAAAACAATTCTGTTATACCGTTTAACTTGCCCGTTGGACCTCAAGCTAGCAACTACATTTAAGACATGTTTTATTCCCCTATCTAAACAGAAACATTTGAACGTGTGTGAGGTAAAACAGGTACCTCTGTCACTTATAAGCCGATCAGGATTTTAGAATATACTGAAAAATTTATTCTGGCGCCCTTATCACGTTTTGAATATTGGTATTCCGAACTGGTTTGATTAAACAGAATTTAGTCAAACCGTCTACAATCACCAATAAATAGGTAAAACCTCTGTTGGACTTTACAAAAGGTCGAGGCAAGGTGCTCCATGTGAAGAGTGTGGAAGGGGATCTCTTCTTTTTCAATAGGATGCAGCAACCCTTCGTGGGCGCTGGTATTGTTTTTTTTTTTTTTGTGTACGCACATTCAATACAGGCGCCCACGTACTTTTGATGAATCTGGACATTTTTGGACATTTTTGAGAACCAAAAGTTACTTTTAATTTGTTTCAAGCTCTTACCTATCCCGAAATGCCCAATGTCGTATTGATTAAGTTTACACACCTGCCACCTTGCACCCTTTGGTACCACCCACCTCATATTTTCCTTACTACCATCTAAGCAACGAAAAAGGTGATTATCCCTAATAACATAATTCTGTTTGATATATTTTAATCCGTGTTCGATTAGATCACTTTTTAAAATGTACATTATTCTGCAAAGCTCTTAATCGCCTAATGCGTTTGAAGCCAATCTTCACCACTAATTGACATTATCGACGGAAACTGGTCATCAAGAGACTCTGACGGCTCAACAGGATTCCGGGATACACGTCAACGTGGCTCATCTTCACGCCAGCCCTGTACTCGATAGAAAAATTGAATTCCTGGAGTGTCAGCCACCAGCGAGCTATTCTTGGTATTAAATCGCGCTTTGAAAATGTAGATTGTAGTGCACTGCAGTCTGTTACTACCCTGAATTCCTTTCCTATCAAATAAACTCTAAACATACGAAGGGAAAATACCATTGCTAGTGTATTTAACTCATAAGAGTGGAAGTTTTTTTTTTCTTTGGGAGAAGTTTGCCGACTTTAAAATGCTACTGAATGAAGGTTCTCACTACCTTGAGTTCGTTGCAAAAGGATACCACCGGTCTCCTGTCACTGGCGTCTAGGTCTGGGCGGAAGAGTCGTATATAGCAAGGACCGGCCTATCAACCAAAATTGACTTTAGACCCTCAAATGCTCCTTGCTGCTCGTCACTCCACTGCCATGTTGTGTCCTTTTTCAAAAGCTTACTAGGAGGGGAAGATATCTGAGCAGCATTCTCTATAAATTTCCTAAAATAACTGGCTAGGCGATATAGATCGAGGATTATTAGGAGGAGACAAAACAATGCTGATATTTTTTTTGACATATCCATAGAGATTTCCTAACGTCAGCTGGCATCTCTTCACCCACATTCACCTAACTTTCATTTAACACTCTCCTATTGGTGGTACATTGCCTAGTGGTACATTGATACCCGACTAAAAACGTTGACGATCTCTGCACGACAGAAGACTAGCTTAGCTGCAATGCGACAAGATTCGGAACATGGCACAACCATTACATTAATGCGTCCATTTACTGCCCGATAAAGTCCACCAGTAATGAAATACTGCTCGTTCGGCTTTCCTGCAAAACAATTTTTAAAAGTACATCACCGTAAAATTTCGATGAAGCCGTCACTTCAACAGAAGCAGTACCATAGATCTCAATTGTACTGGCTGGACAGAACATCAATAAAACGTCACTGTTATCAACAAGTTCAAAAAAAGGTAACTCATCCTACTATCCTATTCCTACTTTCCTACTAATATTAAAAATGCGAAAGTGAGTTTGTATATTTGTTTGTTTGTTACTTCTTCACGCTTAATCTACTAAACCGATTTGGATAAAATTTGGTAAGAATATAGTTTAAGACTGGAGAAAGGACATAGGGTACTCTTTATCCCGAAATTCCTACGGGGAGCGAAGCTCGCGGGTACAGCTAGTTCCCGATATTGCGCGTGAAGAACTGCAATTTATTGTTATCTTTGTTTCCATATATGTGCCTGTTCCGTGAATGTACGTCCCACGAGTACGGGGATATCTAACCAACGAACCTCTACGACTTTAAAAACTACTCTACCCTCCACTCCGTCGATATTTATGTCAAGAGTCAGGTTTCCTAGCGATTGAACCAGACCATTGCGTAGTCCCTTCAGGATGTTAGGGACGTTATCGTGAGAGAAACCTAACTCCCTAGCAATTTCCTAATAATTGTGACATTACTTCCAAAATCTATGAAAGCTCTCAATTTAAAACCATTGATATTAATATCCTTATAATATTTAACACCCTAGGTGTCAATCCCATCATTGTCCTCCCTGAATTCAATTTGCATAGTTTTCTGCACTGCGCCTCTAATGTTTTGCTTGCACTTGGTCATCTGACTTAACGAAACATTTTTCCACGGTGTGACCAAGTTTGTTACAACGTGTGCATTTAAGTAACGGTTTAGGGCAGTGCAAGAAACCATGACCCTTTTCCTTACAGTTATAACACCCAGTAACGTGGGTTGATCTGTTGCCAGGTTTAGGGTTCACTGAATTAGAAACGACCGTACTATCGACATTCCTATTTCTGTTATAAGATCGATCCAATTGGGTAATCTGATTATAGTCTCGGTTACTAATCAAATACTGTAACAACTGATCGGGATGGGTACAACGTAGTGCCAAGGCCCCGGATTTAAGTGTCTTATCTGTTATACTATGTATAATACACTCTGCCGCACGAGCACCTACTATTTCGCATCGATTCACCAGACTTAACTTTTCATAATAATACACCTCTATGGACTGATTGTACCTACTCCTTCTCCTAATCATATCCTCCAAGGTCTGGCCGTAGTTCTGTTCACATGGAAACGCACTTAACAACTTATCTTGCCACTCTGGCCATGTGAACAAAATGGAATTTAAGCTTTCATACCACGTCTTGGCCAGGCCTTGTAGTTTTTGCATAGCGAAATGGGTAGTTGTTCTTTCATCCCATCCGTAAACCGAAGCACACTCATTTACTTTTTTTTAACCAAACGTCCATTCTTTGATTTTTAGATGAAGGATCGAAATTTGGTAGTATATTTTTGTAATCATTTTTTTTGCAACGGTTGCAAAGTGCTCCCGTTCACGGACGACGATGCTAGATCATCCCGCAAATGTTTAAATATATCAAGTAAGTTTTTCTTAGAAAAGGAAGGGCTACGTGACCTGTCAATTTGTCTTTTGGTGTCGCGCCGCCGTGATTCGCCCTCAGTCCGCTCCACATCCCTGCGCCTGGCTGACTCGGAGCTGCTGCGACGGCCGACGTCCGCTGCCGGCCGGTCGCCGCGCCGCGCTGACCCGCAGGTCGGCGCCGCGGACGCGATGGCGCTCGCGTCGCACCTCATCTTCCAGTATCCGCAATCGCTCGCGTCTCAGCTCAATATCCAATTCTGGCCGGTGTCGACTGTTACTTCGGCTTCGCAGGCGACTTCGGCTCCTCGTGGCCGAGTGTGTATGTGCCAGATTTGGAGTCACGAGCCTGTGTCGACCTGGAGTGTCCGACATAGCCTGAAACTTTCATCCAAGGATTTGAGAACCTTATAATTAAACCTCAGTTTAATCTGGGGCCGGACTACAAATTAAAACAAGATAAACTTTTTATTTTTAAACCTTGTGTAAATCTGAACCGTATTTACGAACTGCAAGCTACAGTAGGATAATTCTAACATAGATTAAGGATCAATACCAACAACTGGTAGTTTAATGACAATAGGGTATTTCACTGTGAATGTTTTTAGTTAATATTTTAATTAAAACAAAAATATCATTGAGGAGAAGTATTTTTTTGAAAACAGCAAGACAATTGATTAATTAATCAAGTAATCAAGTAAAATCTCACTCTCTTTTGTACGTGCGAGAATGTGCGAGACCTCATAGCGTGACGTCAAGAGTGCTGTACGTGCACTCTTTTTCTGTTACTTGACAGTTACCCTTTACATCAGATTTTAAAGGCTTATAACTTACTTATACTTATTTTGGACAGATAAAAAAAACCTGTTTGTTTTCGGTTTTGGATTATATTGCTTAATAATATCAATAATAAAAATAATTGAGTAAAATACCGTATTTTCAAAATGAATATCGATCACTACAAACAAGAAAAGCGTTGTTTTGGGCGTGTACTTACGTTTTATATGTTCTTGTCACTTCTGAAATGTTAGAATCAGACTACGGGAGAACAGTATTCCAACCTCTGGGCAGCAGATCTCGAAGAAAAACTCCAAATACTTCAACTTGGTTTATTTTATACAAACGTTAAACACTTTACAATACTCTTAACACCATTTAAAATATTTCAATTAATTAATTTTTAACGGATCACCGCTTTTGCTTTTTCTGCTTACGATCCGACCACCCGCCACAATGCCCCGTAAAAATCCTTTTCTTTTTTCAAGAACCACCAAGAAGTTCAAACTTATGGCGGGAAAATCCAGCTTTCTGATTGGCGGACGACATCGCGTAATACTCATGACGTCATTTTCCCGCCATAAATTTAACCAATCACATGGTGCTGCCATAGATAAATAACAAATGTAAATTGACCACAGACTAAAAGTAAAGGATTTATTTTATTTTTTTAAATATAAACGTAAAAATAATTGAAACCTAACACTTAAGAGTCCCCTTACGCTAGACTTCTCCATACAAACGTAGTCTACGTTTAATTTTGAAACCACATGTCAGATTCCGCAAAAAAATGGTAATTGTAAAGAAATTGCAATTATCTAGGTTTATAACTGGTTTTCTACTGTAAAATTATGAACTGGAAAGAAAATATAACGATTTAGAAGTTTTCCATACTGATGGTCAAAAATGATAAATAACACTATATTCTATTTCAAGTTCATATATTTACCGTTGGAAACCAGTTATTAACCTAGATAATTGCAATATCTTTGAAATTACAAAATTTTGCCGAAATCGGACATGTCGTTTTGAAATAAAACGTAGACTACGTTTGTATGGAAAGTTGTATTTTGGTCTAGGGTAAGGGGACTCTTAATGCTGACTTGTCTAGATAGACATTACGTTACATAAATAACGCCTGTCTCTCTAGATACATTAGTTCACACAAGTAATATAACTTACAAATTTTGATTAACTTATTTTTACTTAAGATTATTACATACTAGTAGTAGCTAGTAGTAGTAGTAGCCTAGTGGTCAAATGTCAAATATTTCTAAAATGCTCATCAGGCTGAACAACTTGTTAAGACGTCATTTTTACATTTCTTATAGTTTAGTTGAACCATTAAGATTCTGCATTAGGTGTTCCATTTTCCAAAATCAATTATACCCTATATGTTGCCCAGGCTTAACAGCTATATAACAACAAAAGTTTCATTCGAGTCCGTCCAGTATTTCCGGAGATTAGCGTGTACAAACAGACAGACTTATTACTATTGTGTAAAGTACAGACGCATTTTTTTACTGTTTAATTATATGTATAGATTTATTTACCACTTGTCATAGTGATTTTCAGTAATCCGCTAGTTTCCAACAAGTCAAATCATAAAAAAGACTTATTTCATCGTCAAAAATACTTACTATAGGACTTGTATAAAATATCAAACCGAGTTTTCTGCAATGATAAATCTAAAATCACGTTCGCTAATAAAAATCTACCCGTTTTCGATAAGTATTTAGTATACATGGTTACGTAGCTGCAATATGTAAAAAAATAAGAGTTTTGAGGGTTAAAGTTAGGAGATCCCTCTCTAACTTCAACTGTGAAAACTAAGAAAAAAAATTGCAATTCAACTTTACGACAAGATCCCAGTTATTAAATTTATTGATGAATAATAAATAGTAAATAATTAAAACATAAATTAGATTAATGTGTTAAAAGAATCAGTTAGTAGATTATCGATCATTCTTATTATATCGCGTATACGTTAAGAGGGCTGTAATGAATGCGGGTAATCGAGCATAGTTATTGCTCTTTCTATCGTTAACTCGATAAGAGGACAAATAATAGTAAATTATACACCAAGGGCACTGTCACTTTTTAATCCTTTGGGGGCAGACAGAGCATTTTGGGTCTTACGGCTCTAAGTAGATAAAGCAAAAGGCCTCAAGATCCATAGCCACTTTTAACGTGATGAAGAGCAGGAAAACAGGAAAAGGGATCAAAATAATAGTTGGTTGCTAGCCACACCGTCTACGTTTGTCCGAAAGGTAAGGTAGAAAGACCAGTTGTAGATAATAGCGGATAAAGGGAGATTTGGTATCTATTGATTTTTTTGAAATGACTGTTTATAATTGAAGCGCGTTGAAACAGAGGACGGAACATCGTTTAAATAGTGTGCGTACAATATGACATCTAGTGGCGGCTAATCGAATCAGTTATCGAAAAGGATGCTTATAGTATCAAGTATCATAGTATAAGCCATAATGCAATGCAAGCCATACACATGGTATTATAAAATAAGGTATTCTCTTCCCGTGACAGCTGATGACGTAGGTGGAACTTGACTACGTCATCAGTTTGATGTGTTGCCACTGTGTGAAATTGAATTACCCGAGCGTAATGCATTTTTGAACTTTATATACCAATTGCGAATTAAGGAGACGCACCGTGAAAATGGGCATTATCTATTTCTTATTTCTCAGCGAATATCAGAAATTTAAAACTGATACTTGCTAATAGCATACTAGAACGCTTTTCTAGCATAATTGTGGTTGTGGATACACGATTAGCTAATTTTTGTAACACAAACTTGCTCATCAAAAACACCTCTACCAAAACATATACGGTCTAATTTCTCACAAACGAGAGGGACTCCAGCTTTGAAACTTTTTATGCAGATTAGTAATTATGTAATCTTCAAAATTGTGGTACAAATTTTTTTTTGATGCTTTAGTTTTAATTTTAGAGCCATTTTTCTATAATTTATCAGTTTTGCGTGGCATTAGATTTCAGTCATATAAGCCCTTTTGCCTTCCTGAAAAATATTGTACTTGCCGTCTCGCTTTTTCGTGAGTGTATTTAAATAAACTGTTCTTGTTGCACAGATTTTTGACAGTTATACATCAAATTGTCAGATGGCCGATGGGCCTCACGAAGCAAGGACGCGTCGCTCTTCACAAAAAAAATGACATTTGATTTCGTAAAATTATTGTCACAGTGTAGAATAATATCAGGAATATATATGGGTCGAACAGTCTGCAAACAAACGTGCGAGTAACTTTCTTACACTGTGTCACTTGTCATAATGTCAAAGGAAGTGTCAAAGCATAGCGGGGCATAGATTGATTACCTGACAGACATGGTGGGCATAGATTTTTTTTCATACAAGTAATGTACATACAACATCGATTAATAATATTTTATTTTTATTTAATTACCAGTTTTGTGGCAATAAATGATTTTATAAGAGCCAAAGAAACTTATCTATAGATACTCTTCGGATTTATTTACTTTTAGATTTCGAGAAATATACACGTACATACTGTACCACTGACTGACTGGCTGACTGATTGATATAGTTGTTTGACCTGCGCCGTGCAGATAGCCGTAAGGAGTGAAGCTCACTTGCTTGGTGGGGGAGCAGAGGGGGGGGGGGGGGGCTTTCTGCTTATTCCTCTAAACAAGCAACCAAGTGAAGCTTGAGGCCTAAGGCAGAGGTCACACCTACGAGGCCGTAGGCCGAGCCACTCCCACCACGTGCTTTATCGTTCTTTTTTTTTGCAATCCAAGATGGCCGCCGAAAGCATTTTTTTGGAATCCAGGATGGCGTGTGGGCTTTATAAAATTAAACTTTTTTCGTTTTTTGATTTTTGCATGAGGGGGTAAAGCACCCCGCGGAACTCTAAACTGGATTCAGATTTTGGATCCAAAATGGCCGCCCACACATTTTTCTTTTTTTCTTAAGTAACTGGAGCTTTTATCCATTTTCTGAACTGGAAACATAACTTAGCCTACCTCAACCGCGGGCTGCTTGCAGCTTGCGCAACACCTAAACAGCTAGTACATTTGTTAAAATTGATATAAAATATCGATGAATGAGTATAAAATAAAGATAGTTGATATACTATATTTGTGGCCTTAAAAAACCATAACAATACGATAGGATTATTGATAATATTGATTACTGATCGTTTACAATAATATCGATGACAAGTAAAACTATCGACAGTTTTTAGGGTTCCGTTTTAAACAAGGAACCCTTATAGTTTCATCATGTCTGTCTGTTTGTCTGTCATCGGTTTAAAGATATTTATTCTCAAAAAAAGACAAAAATCACTTACATGAGAACGCAAAAAAGTAAAAATTTTACATTTGCCTCGTTCGCATACACACTACACTACACTCAAGTAATACACTGTTTAAAATTTTTTATCCCAGCCACAATACGTACCTACGTACGTAACTAAAATTACTACTTAATTAATTTATTTTTAGCTAATAATGTTCCAAAACGTAATGTGCAAGTTTAACCTTAAATGTATTAAATGGGTTTATATTTTTTATGTCAGACGGTAGTTTGTTATAACACTGTGCGCCCTCAAAGGTAATTGATTTTTTTCCGTAGTTCGTCATCCGACGTTTTACTCAGAGACTATAAGTACTAAAAAAGCTATAATTTGGCATGGGTATATTAATCATGCCAAAAAAACAGTGAAGTAATATAGGGAAAATTTAATATTGTAGCTCCCATACAAGTTTTTTTTTCGACTAACCCATCGTGTAGGGTATCGATAAATAGGTCTTTCAAAATATTTTGAGCTTGTTAACACCATTTTTCATTTAAGAATCCGTTTCTAGAATATTTTTATTTAATAAAAGTTAAAATAAAACTATCAAACCTAATTAGGGTTACGAATTTAAAAAAATCATAAAATGAAAATAAAATAAGTTTTTAGACGTTTTTGGTGGCGTAGACTGGGCTTGGCCGGACGATCTAGATCTAGATATAAAGATCTAGTTTAACTTTAAAAAATTGGGTAAAAATAAAGGACTGAATCACCCTTTCTTGACACTTGTTTAAAATTTTGCCCATCGTTTACAGTAGCACAACTGTACTGTAGACAAATGAATACTTATGATTGTTCTCCTAGCATTTACACTACATAGACGCTCCGCAAATTTGACGTCAGTTTAAAATAAATGTAACGCCAACAATAGTGCCAATATACAACTTGGAAGGGATATACCCGTAATAAATCGAACCACGGGCTACACTAGACTACTAACTATAATCAAATAAAACTAACAACCAAAAACTAAAAAAATTGGCATTTCCATACAAAAGTGTGCAGCCGCCTGGAAAATTTGTATGAGAATGTCAAATACGGTTTTTTTTTACTGTTATTTTATAATTATAATATAGTGATCTAGTATAGCCTGAGGTTCGATTTATAACGGGTATGTCCCTTCCATGCTGTATACTAAATTAATTATTTTTTCAACACACTTGCTCGTAAAGTGGCTCTAATTTCATCGGTTTTAGATACCTATATAAAGTAGTTCATAAAACACGCTTGCGTTATAAACGCAAATAGTGAAGTAATATTATGCAAACGCAATATTTTAATTTTTTTTTAAATTCCGAACTGACCCACTGCTTGGTGGCACCAGCTAGTAATTCCGCGTGCCGCGCTGATTTTAATAAGTATAACGGCGGAAAAGCAGCCGTGTACAGTGTACATCACAGTTTTATGGTTGAGTTTATTTAAGGCTGCTACCAGCGCTAGTCCTCGAAAGTCATTGAAATACAATCCGCTGTAGTTTTCATTTTAAAATTACTAAAAACGGCCACTTTTCACACTTTTTGTAAAGGTTTCTAAAGCTGATAGTATTTCAATGACTTTCGGGGTTCTAATGTAACTTAAGGATTAGGCTTATAAGTTGTGCGAGGATTTCTGATAATCTCATTTACAGAAAGATAAATTATTTTTTCTGTATTTTCAAGGTCGCTAGCGCTGTTAGCAGCCTTAAAATAAAAATCAGTTTAGATATAAGTGTATTGAAAAACGTCGTGCGATATACGTGCATATATTGGTTAAAACACTTTCAGCTCTATTACGCCCTCGCTTTCGGCTCGGGCTGGAAAATCATCACACACAAAACTTATATTGTACAACTATACAATAATGTACAACTATTTTGCAATTTTAAAAATATTACTTACTTTAATAAAAATAATTGAATAATGCAGCTCTTTTTATATAGTCCCTTATTTACCCCTTAGTAATTTAGTACATACATGCTGACTTTTCATTGGTTTTGGAAAAAAATCTATTGTAAATAAATTCCTCTATCCATATACTTAATTCAAATTTGTGTATGACATAAGATAAAAAAATCGAGACCACGTAGTTACGCTCGATCAAAACTACCGCATGACCTTGATGAACTCCGGCCGGCCGGACGGAGGCGGTGCCTGGTGATACTACTAATTGATCTCACGATTTTACTTTGTTTTTGAATGTTTATTTTGACTAGCTAATTAGTTTTACTAACGACCCTTATAAAGCGGCCCTTAGCTTCAAAAACAATAAAAAGTTACTGTCTTTATTTTAAAATTTAAATAAACTATTTCTATTTTTCTAAAGGCTGACCGGTAAACAAAGCATTAGCATTAAGTCCTTGTACGGACATGACCTTATTCAATTCTTTACAATTAAAAACATAATATGTTACAAAAATGTAAACATATTAGATTTATTTCATTACGTCATGTCTTTCATACTGTAACCTCTATATATTTTTAACTCTATCTGCATTCCGTTTAGACATTACTGCAAACCTAGCGGAAAAGAACGGACAACTTTTGAATCAATTTTGACAGATTTTGAAAAACAAAAACGTAGAGCCAAGTCTTAATAATCCATTATATTTTTTAATTTATAAAATATTGAATTGATGAATCACACGACAATCGCTATATACTAATTAGCTATGTTACTTAATATTTTATTTAATATTCATGAACTAATTAAGAAAGTCCTTAAATTTACTGCAAAGAACTATCAGTGGCAACACTTTCGTGACGTAGTCAAGTTCCATCTCGGGAAGAGAATACCTTGTTTTCATATACCATGGCCATACAGATGGCGGTTGTATTTAACACCAGTCTCAGACCACAGGAATCACTTGAACTGAAGTCGTAACAAATTTATCACAGACGTTGCCACATGAAGGTGGAGTCAGAATAGTGATGAGTTTTAGCCACATGATTGACATGATACAAATTGTGCTCCATTCCCTCGATCGGTACTTACAATCTGCGCGGGAAGAGAAGCTAGGATATTCTATGTTTTGTCTTTTCTAATAAACGAGCCAGAAATATAAATTCAAAAGAAACGAAATCATTTACACGATTTAGTTAAAGAACATAATAATATTCTTTCACTGAAATAAGTAGACGTATTTTACAGTAAAAAACCAAACACATTTTGTCTTTACTGTTTCTGTCTGGAGTAGATTCTTTTAAAATACAAGTCGTTATTTTACGAACAAAGCATTAGAAAAGATACAATGGAATATATTTAAGTATGCAATGGTTGTATTGTATTTTCAATTATTTTTCTTTCGTATTTTCTAAGTCTGGGAAGAAAGTAGGAATGAACCAGCTGCATCTCGTCTCACGCAAGTTGTAGAAGTCAATAATGGGAAAGGGTCGTATTATTCTTTTACCTATGGAAATTAATCATTATAGATAGCATTAGTATGCATATTATCATCATCATCATCAGGTGTTTTTAGTCTCCACTGCAGGAGCACGACCCTCTCTGTACTACTAGAGCCATACTTGGTCAGAGCAGCCAGAGGATTTGGCCTACACTACTTACTACTTACTACTTAGTTTTATGTTTAAAAGCTTTGTTTAGCTTGTATTTCCTAAGTCGCCTTCTACGACATCAACAGGAAGACTTCGAGTGGTCCTATTCTACTCTGCCGTTAACCACACGATTCGCATATTATAGGCTACTTATTTATTTAAAAACTTTATTCAGGACCTCTTTTTGTCAACCTTTATAAAAAAATAATTAAATATGTCAAATAGAAAAATAGATAAAAAATATAAAGCCAGAATATTACTATAAAATAATAATAATGTGTTTATTATAAATACATATAAAATACATATATATGAAAAAAAATTAAGAAACGATTGATTAAGCTTACACACCATGCTGATATCGTGTAAAACAGGAGAATGTACCAACTGCTTCTCTTCCTGCACAGATTGAAAAAAGCAATCTAGAAATAGCCAGGAATCTAAATCATGTCAACAGGCGATGTGGCTATCGCTATTCTGATTTCCATTTTCCAACCTCACACCTAACATGCTAAACGAGGGCTGTCTAGTCTACCCCGTTGGGGATAGAGACGTGATAGTGTGTATCTATATACTCCAACCAATCCAAGTTCGGTGACAGGTCTTACCGACCACAAGGCTAGCGTAGCTGCTCATGCTGTAGGCGGTATTCTAAAAGAAGTTTGAATTACAAAAGTTTGCGCTGACATGAATGGACAGCGTTGTCCGGTCGAGGCTGTAAAAATGTTTTTGTAACATCGGATTGTTGTACAAGTCTAACTAAAATTATTTATTTATTTATTTACGGAAAATGTATAAATATATATATATGTTTAAATATATGTATAAAAAAAGAAATATATGTATATTCGGAAAATGTATACAGAGAATTATAAAATAAAAGCTGTACAAATTCACTACTTATCTCTTCCAGTAAGCCTGTAAAAGGGGATGTTTATGTAAAATGAGTAGTATTTGTTTTTATAAAAACCTGGGTCAATAACAATTTATGCCTATTTCCATTGCCTCGCTCTGTAGGCGGTATTCTAAAAGAAGTTTGAATTACAAAAGTTTGCGCAAGCATGAATGGACAGCGTTGTCCGGTCGAGGCTGCAACTTGTTCAATGTTTTTTACATCGAATTGTTGTAGAAGTCTAACTTAAATTAGTATTATTTGCTTTTATATGCCTATCCATTAAATAAAATCTTTTATAAACTATAAACAAAAACCGTGCTTGGTCCGATAACAAGTTATGTCTTCCATTGCCTCGCTCTGTAGGCGGTATTCTAATAGAAGTTTGTATTACAAAAGTTTGCACAAGCATGAATGGACAGCGTTGTCCGGTCGAGGCTGCAACTTGTTCAATGTTTTTATTACATCGAATTTTTGTAGAAGTCTAACTTAAATTAGTATTATTTGCTTTTATATGCCTATCCATTAAATAAAATCTTTTATAAACTATAAACAAAAACCGTGCTTGGTCCGATAACAAGTTATGTCTTCCATTGCCTCGCTCTGTAGGCGGTATTCTAATAGAAGTTTGTATTACAAAAGTTTGCACAAGCATGAATGGACAGCGTTGTCCGGTCGAGGCTGCAACTTGTTCAATGTTTTTATTACATCGAATTGTTGTAGAAGTCTAACTTAAATTAGTATTATTTGCTTTTATATGCCTATCCATTAAATAAAATCTTTTATAAACTATAAACAAAAACCGTGCTTGGTCCGATAACAAGTTATGTCTTCCATTGCCTCGCTCTGTAGGCGGTATTCTAATAGAAGTTTGTATTACAAAAGTTTGCACAAGCATGAATGGACAGCGTTGTCTGGTCGAGGCTGCAACTTGTTCAATGTTTTTTTCATCGAATTGTTGTAGAAGTCTAACTTAAATTAGTATTATTTGCTTTTATATGCCTATCCATTAAATAAAATCTTTTATAAACTATAAACAAAAACCGTGCTTGGTCCGATAACATGTTATGTCTTCCATTGCCTCGCTCTGTAGGCGGTATTCTTATAGAAGTTTGAATTACAAAAGTTTGCGCAAGCATGAATGGACAGCGTCATACGGTCGAGGCTGCAACTTATTCAATGATTTTATTACATCCAAGTTGTACAAGTCTAACTGAAATGAGTAGTATTTGCTCTTACATATCTATTCATCAAATAGAACCTATTAGAAACTATAAACAAAAACTGTGCTTTATTCGATAACAAGTTATGTCTTCCATTGCCTCGCTCTGTAGGCGGTATTCTAATAGAAGTTTGAATTACAAAAGTTTGCGCAAGCATGAATGGGCAGCGTCGTACGGTCGAGGCTCGAGGCTGCGACTTATTCAGTGTTATTATGTCATCCAATTGTTGTATATTTCCAACTTAAATTGAAATACATAGAGTTTGCGCTAGTAGTTTATTGTATGGTTTTTAATAAAAGTAGAATAAGTAGGTAGTAGGTTGTATTAAGTACCTATCTTAAAATATCTATTTAATTATGTATTGGTACGAGTACAATGATAAATATTTACGTGTTGTTGTTTTACCATATAAGTGATTGGTAATCACTTACTATCTGCTTATAAAGAAATATTTTTTCAAAACTAAAAACCATCTTCACCCCCAAATTCCACAACCGATTTTCATAAAGATTATATACCCTTTCAAACGAAAAAAAAAGTTTTCAAAACGATCCAGGCGCCTTCGAATAATTGGTGAACATACATAAAAAAGGGTCGCGAGGTCGCGACGAATTGATCCTTTAGTCTACCTTTTTGGAAAGTTGGTTAATAACAAACATTAAAGTTTGGGGCCAGGTCGGTACGTAGTTTTCTTTGCCTAATGTAGGTTTTTAGAAATCCAAACGAACTTAATTTTAATATGAAGACTCTTGAATTTGTTCTTCATAATAATTCGTCACATTATATTTTACAAAGAAAATTAAATCGTGCATTATCGAAGAATAACACATTAAATTTAAATAACATTTACGAATACTGAGATAAATTTACAAGGCACATTGATATTGTAATTTCGTATAGTAAATTGCCTATTACCTAAACTGTAATGTCTTTTGTCTGACGAATAAATTATGCATGCCTGTGTAATCGGCTAGACGAGGCATTTGACGTTGTTTATCATATACTTAAGAGGGCTACCTGATTTTTTTTTAAATCAGATAGCCCCCTTGGGAGAGGCCTATGTCCAGCAGTGGGCGTTATGCGGCTGAAATGTTTGTTTTTGTGTGTAATTGGCCAATACTGGTCTTAGATATTTCAAGCTGCCTAGAGGCATCTGACATAACTTGACGACTGCCATACAATAGTGACAACCGGGACCAACGGCTTATACGTGCCTTTCGAAGCACGAAGGAGCTTATGAAATTATTACGCCGCTTCCTACCTTCCTACCTTCCTTCCTTCCTACTACTTAAAGACTTGCTACTTAAAGGGCCATCGAGCTCCTCGAATGCGGCTGAAATGATAATGGTGCCATGCATGGGCGACAAAGGAGAACAATCGGACGAAAGTACTTTTGTCCAAGCTGAAACGGAGACGCTTCGCGCACGGTCGGTCACTGATGAGGTCATTCACTCTATTTAACTTTTTAATTGTAATTTAATTGCAAATTTGTGTTATGACAAAACATCTCGTACCTTCACCTTTGAATCTCCTTGACTCTAGCGTGTTACATACTAGGAGCGCCCCGCGGTGTTTCCGCGGAAAAAGTAGCCTATGTGTTAATCCAGAATGTGAGCTTTCTACTAATACCAATTATTATAATATTAATACCAAATTTTATCACAATTGGTCCAGCCATTTGCGCGTGAAGAAGTAAGAAACACACTCACAAACCTTCGCCTTTATAATATTAGTATGATTTATGAATATAGTCCCCACATTGCGTGACCCGTTGTAAACGCAGCTCGTCATAAGAAATAGCACTCGCGAGACGCGGCGGCGGGGCATGAATACGCGAGCAGTTACACTGATAGCAACAGGCAGACATAATAAATAACACGCCTGTTTCCCACTGGGGTAGGCAGAGACTGTGGACCTCCACTTGCTACGATCCTGACAAACCTCTTTTGCTTCATTTAAACTCATCAATCTCTTCATACATGCCCTTCGGTTATGGGTACTTTTTACCGCTCTTTTTTTTAGAACGTCTGCAATTTGGTTGCAGAATGTTCGCCGAGGCCGACCCTTTCCTGCTGTTCCTTTCACATTTGTCATATAAATATAGTGAAAGATTATACGAAGGAAATAGTAAGTAATACAGGCGATTTGACGTGAAGCGATACGGCGAAAGCTACCCGACATGTACTGTATACGCAGCAGGAGATGAAAGATACCTGCTTAGGAAATGTCCATAAAAAGTATCACATTAATCAATATCGTTCAAGTAATTTGATGATGTTTTCAATTTGTAAATGCGTGTTTTTATAAACATGAAGTACGTTTAGCTTATTAATATTTGAAGCGTACCACAATGAACGTATTCCGCGCATGACGTGGACCTAGTTTGAACGAAGCATGGCATGAAAAGTGACACACGCCAGACGCGATGGCGGCGTCTTGAATAAACGAGCAGTTATAAATTAAACGAATGAAATGGATGTGTCTTTAGGCCGCACTCCGAAACCTACACGACATTTATATGTATGCGCAACAGAAGATGAAGGCTACCTACTTAGGAAATGTCCGTAAAATGTACCACTTTATTCAATATCCGTTCAAGTAATTTGATAATGTGTTCAATTTCTAAATGCGTGTTATTATGAACATGGAGTACGTTTAGCTTATTAATATTTGAAGCGTACCACAATGAACGTATTCCGCACATGACGTGACCTAGTTTGAACGAAGCATGGCATGAAAAGTGACACACGCCAGACGCGGCGGCGTATTCATGAATACGCGAGCAGTTAAAGATTAAACGAAGGAAATGGTCGTGTCTCCGAAACCTACGACATTTATCATTTCCTTTATTAATCTTTACATTACCCCTACGACATTTACATGTATACGCATTAGAAGAAGATTAAAGATATTTAGAAAATGTCCGTAAAAAGAAATGAATTAATATCCTCTCGAGAAAGTAATAATGTCGTCATGAATAAATTTAAATGCGTGTTGTTATAAAACATCGCGTACGTTGAATTTCCTCAAATCTTGCGTATACATTAAATAATTTTTCAAAACTAAAAACCGACTTCAACCCCAAACTACAAAACCGATTTAGTAAAAAAGAAGTATAGCATAGTAACTTTAAAACAAATACAAAAAAAAACCAAATCTGTCCAGGCTTCTTCGAATAATCGGTCAATTGTGTGAACACCTCCATAGCGTAGTAGTCATCATGCTAGTCTGCTACCCAGAGGTCCCGGTTTTGATCCCCGGACGGACAGAGCAAGTAAAAATGGCATTTTTCAAATTGTCCTGGATCTTGAATGTTTATCTATATATGTATTTGTTATAAAATATAATATCGTTGAGTTAGTATCCCATAACACAAGTCTCGAACTTACTTTGGGGCTAGCACAATAAATAAATAAATAAATAAATATATAGGGACAAATTACACAGATTGAGCTAGCAATCCTGTTTAATGTGTCCCTATATATTTATTATTTATTTACATACATAAAAAAAGATCGCTCCTGTTTTGGCAGTCAGTTTACAGACTAGTCCTCCCTCACCTCACATGGTGTGACCCAGTTTGAATGCAGTACGTCATAAAAAATTAAACACCTAAGTCGCTGCGGCGAAGTCATGAATACGGGAGCAGTTACACTGACGGCAGCAGACTGACAGACAGTGAAAGATTAAAAGGAGGTAAAGGTAATAAAAGTTATTTGAATGTTTGAGAAAACAGCACCCCTAATCGTAGACCTATTTACAAACTTCAAAAAGAAGGAAGTTATCAATTCGTTGGAATCTTTTGTTTTTTTTATGTATGTTCACCGATTACTCGAAGAGCCTAGACCAATTTAGAAAATGTATTTTTGTTATAAAAGGCATATTTGTCAGGTGGTCTCATTGAAATTTTATCAAAATCGATTGTGTAGTTTTGTGTTGAAATCGGTATTTAATATAATACTAAAACATAATTCTTTTTTATTTTAAAATGTGGTCTCAAATTCGAATTTTGAGTAGGTGGTTTTTGGTGTACTAGAGAGGTTTGTGAGAGTAAAATAGGACCACTCCAAGTTTTCCCGTGAATATCGCAGAGGGGGTCTTAGGAAACACTAGCTAAACAAAGTTTAGGTATAAGAAGGTTTAAGCTTAAACATCATCTCTCTAACGACAACAAGTCTGGCCAGAGCGTGGATATTGTACGCTAAATCCTCTGGCTAAGTATGGCCCTGGGAGTACAGAATTAGTCGTGGTCCTGTGTGTGGAGTGGAGTGAAGACTAAAAAAAGCCCTTATGATGAAAATCAATCAAAATTTTAAACAATATTTTATTTTCAGGTCATAACCCCAAGCCGCTGCTTAGTTCTGTGCGCAGACAGCCGAGGCGAGATGGAGTCGTGGGCTGGGGCCTTGCGAGGCGCCTTGCACCGCGGCGCAGACGTGGCAGACCTCGTGGCTCGCCTGTCATCTGGAGACCATCACTGGTGAGTAAAAACTATTGTAAGATAGTTGATGAGAGATGGAGCCGTGGCTAGGGCCTTGCGAGGCGCCTTGCACCGCAGACGTAGCAGACCTCGTCGCTCACCTCTGCTTCGGTGATCTTCATAAGTTAGGACGTATAGTGACATATGAGGTGAATTCAACAGAAACCAAACGAAAGCATTGAGCACACGTGCCATCTCGTAAGCGGATTGGCACCAACGTATCGCTTTTTGCCTCGGTGTCAACCAGGCGTCAACCAGGTAAGCACGTATCAGCAGGCCTGCTCCTTCTGACTTGCCGAAGTTGCCAACAGCTGGTTGACGCCTTGGCGACGCTGCGCTTACAGCTCGCAGATAAATCTTTGACTTTTTTGATACTCAAATTAGAATATCGCTGGGATGTGAACAAAATAAATTATGCGATAAAAATGAAACAATATGTAGACACAGTAGTATCACTTTCAATTGATCATATCTATTTTAAACAAGATTTTAGATTTATTGATGCAGAAAAACTGATAAAACGAGTTATTTAACTCCGAAAAAGTATGACGACACAGTTGGTTGTCTCATACAATTCCAATAGTTTCATTGACGTTTAGAAAAAAGTGTCTGATTTTACTCCTTCTCTCAAACATGAGTGATGCAACAGAGCATAAGAGAAGTACCGATGGCATAATAGAGTCGTGAAATAAAATCTCAGGAGGCATTTAGTCGAGGTACGATGTTATAGACATTATTACCTAGGGACAATCGCTAAAAACAACACAATAGTGGTAGTGGAGCAAAGTGCACTTTGATGTATTTAATGGGTATTGCGTCTAGACGCCCGTAGTTCCTCGTGCCACCTTATTATATACTGGCAGTAAAAATATAGCTTTATGCGCTGCCTTGTACCTATCTAGGATATTTACTTGTTTTTCAAACAAAGATGTAGTGTTTTCAAAAATAAACTTGAAAGCAAAATATGCTTAGTGTGTAGAAGTTTTTAATGGTTTTTTTCAAAAATGAATAACACGCTTAATTTTTTTAAAGTTTTAATATATTTAATTGGGATAGCAAGGATTTAAACATACAAGATATAAGTTTGTCAAAATCCTTAAGATTTACAATTTATTCCGCTATTTTCCAACAAGTCAAATCAGGTACTTTTTTATATGTCAAAAAAATTTTTGTGGTTTGTATGAACATATGAAGTCATGGTGGCAGATGAAGTCATAGTTTCTTGGAGTCAAATAGCGCTCTTAATATCAGTTTTTCTGCAATAATCAATCTAAAATCACATTGAAGATGGATATGATCATGACAAGTGACATTACTTTGTGACGTTTTAGTTCCAAATAATTAATCTTTGACCCAGGAAAATACCCAATTAAGTACAAAAATTCCGTTAAAAAATGTGCCGCGAGGTTTTTGGTAGAGTAGAATAGCGGGGAGAGTCTCCAAGTCAGCGAAGAGAGTGTAGGCCAAAGTCCTCTGGCTGTCCCGCCCAAGTATAGCTCTGGTAGTACAGAGAGGGTCGTGCTCCTACAGTGGAAACAAACAGACCAGACGATTTTTTTAATACAAAAGAAAAATGTGTTATTTTAAAACAAACTAGCTTTTAAGCTAGATGACGTTTGTGTGAATAAATTTACGGCAAATAAGTAGGTATGTAAGTCTAGGGTTCCTCATTGATGGTGTACTAAATTAATATGTTTGTTAAATCCTGCAGGTATGCGGCCACGCATGCGCGACCAACTTTCTGCAACGTTTGCCGCGAACCGCTCGGCGCGCTCGGTACCGCTCATGCGCTCGCTTGCGAACTTTGCAAGTTCAAAGCGCACAAGCGATGCGCATCGCGCGCGCCGCCATCTTGCAAATGGAGCACGCTCGCTTCGCTCGGACCGCACTTAGTCGAAGACACAGAAGGGGTAAGTTAACCTATTAGTCTGTGTTGTTCTAGTTCGAGCATTTTCCTTAGTTTTTCTATTCCCGAATTTGCTTCCAGTATATGATCCTAAATACATTGCCAAATAAACATAAAGCGAATTAAAGAAGATTACATTTTTGGTTCAGCCGACTAATAAAATCTTACTATAAGTAGATATATCATCTGCTAGGTACAAGAAAATCTTGTGTAAAATACAATACAAAACAATACCCTTTATTGCACAAGAAATACGGGATATAATTATCTTAAAGACTAGTAAATTCGCAAGAGGCGGCCTTATCGCTAAGCAATTTTTTTCCAGGCAACCTCGCCATGTATAAAAAAGTGATGGGAAATTAGGTAGTGGCAAGTGGCACATTTGTTTGAAAATTACAATGCACTTAGGTACTTACATTAACTTTCGGCTCGTAATACAGAAAATCATAATAATACTTCCTACAGATCTGTCTATATTTTATCAGGCCTGTAATTTGTAGACTACTTTGATCTGGTTCGGGCACTTTACACTATGTTATTTTCCGCCCCACTTAACTCCGCTGGTTCGCCATAGAATTCCTCATCGCGTTCCTTCCAGTCATGGAGTGGCAATAAATCCTTAGCCTTAGGGTCAACTCACACTGGCGCAGAGTCGAAGCGACGCGACGCGTCATGTTTTTCAGCTATAGAAAATTCATTTCTATTTTACCATTATTAAGATACAAGCCGCGCTACTCCCGATACGCGACATCGCGCGAAAGCGCGCGCACATACGCGTCTGCGCGTAACTTCGCGCGCTTCCATATTTCCATAATCTGACTATCTGTGAGACTGTGACGCACTTTTTACTCTGTGATAGTCTGTGAAAATAGAACATATGGAATTATACGCAGTAACGCACACGACGTGCGCCGGACTTTTTGCGCGTCGTGTGCGTTGCTGCATGTGATTCCATGGGTTTTATTTTCACAGACTAAAAAGTGCGGCACGGTTTGGTCTGTCGTCTGCGTTGGGCCTTATACAAATTTGTACCTTAATAATGGAAAAATAGAGATGAATATGCTGTAGGTAAAAAAAACATGTCGCGTCGCGTTGCTTCGACTCTGCGCCAGTGTGAGTTGAGCCTTACAGTTCGGGAGGCCTCCTTTATTTACTCCACAATCAAGCTTGAAGCTTGCAGACGAGTCACGGTGACTGGCTTTGCGTATTGTCGTTTTACAATGGTAGTGACCGCTGAAGATTGAAATGATCAAAGATTTATTTCTTAAAGATTGATTTACTGTGCTTTTTTATGATTTGTCGTTTGTTAGGATTCCGTACCCATAGAGTGAAAACGGGTCTGTATTACTAAGACTCCAATGTCCGTCTGTCTGTCACCAGGCTGGATCTCATGATTCGTGATAGCTAGACAGTTGAAATTTCCACAGAGGGAGGCCTATGTCCAGCAGTGGACTTCCTGTGGCTGATATGATGATGATGATGTATTTCTGTGTAATGCGGACTTTGAATTCACGCCACCAAAAAAGTCTGAAAATTGTATCTTATACCTTTAAACGAGCAATTCTTGTATATACAGTTATTTATAAATTTCTGTGATCTCGAAAACGGCTCTAACGATTTCGCTGAAAATTTGTATATGGGGGTTTTCGGGGGTAAAAAATCAATCTAGATTAGTTTTATGTTTATGAAAACGCGTGTTTTCGAGTTTTCATGCGTTTTTCTTTTCACGGAGAATATGGTCGCTAATTTCTCCGCGCCGACCGCCATTTTTTAGCTCAGCGGTTAAGGATACCGACCGCTAGAAAGAGTGTTACCGGTTCGAATCCCACTCGGTGACTTACTTTTATTTTTTTTTTGTGTTTAAGTTTATATA
The DNA here is from genome assembly GCA_963555685.1 of Acrobasis consociella. Taxonomy (NCBI): domain Eukaryota; kingdom Metazoa; phylum Arthropoda; class Insecta; order Lepidoptera; family Pyralidae; genus Acrobasis; species Acrobasis consociella. The sequence continues at coordinate 4,570,540 of OY743107.1, forward strand.
TAATTTTTTATTTTGCATTGTTTTTAGACAAGTTTAAAAAAATTTGTTAATGTTTGAGATGTAACCGAGCAAAGCTCGGTTGCCCAGGTACTGAATATTTAAGAACGTAGGTACATACATAAATTAAGTACAACATTGAAAGGAATGTCTTTGTTTCAAAGTAGCCAAAGAACCTTTTTAGTAAAACTAAGCAAACAGTCGTCATGAGAACTTTTTTAGGGTTCCGTATCCAAAGGGTAAAAACGGGACCCTATTACTAAGACTTCGTTATCCGTCGGTCCGTCCGTCTGTCTGTTCCTCTGTCTGTCCATCTGTCTATCATCAGACTGTAATATCAACCATGACAGTTAGACAGTTGAAATATTTATGAAAATATAATCGATAATTACTAACCCTAGAATAAGTTTAAGTGTTACAAACATAATATGGATAAAAAGTCTGAAATAAAAATGTTATTATTATTATTACAAAAAATACTAAACCAGAATAAATAAAAACCAAACTTATGCTTGTCCAGTCTCTCATTCTTCCTATCATTGATTATGCTGATGTGTGGTATCTGGACATAACCGAAGTACATCTTAATAAACTAGATCGCCTTTTAAATAATTGTATTAGGTTCATATTTTGCCTTCGCAAATATGACCATATCTCATCACATCGTTCTGAGCTTAAATGGCTTACAATCCGACAGCGCAGAAACCTTCATATTTTATGTCATCTCCATAGTATATTATATAATCCTTTTGCCCCTAACTATTTAACGTCCCAATTTCAGCTTTTATGCTCTAATCATGACAGGGTTCTGCGCTCTTCTGAAAAATTAACCCTATCTATCCCATCTCACCGTACTGGATTTCTCTCTAATTCTCTTGCTGTCACGGCCGTGCGTCTTTGGAATGCCCTGCCCGATAACATTATGAAAGCACAAACAAGGGATCACTTCAAGATGCTTGTAAGTAGACACTATCGCGAAAAAGCAATGCTGCAATAATAGTTTAAGTATGTTTATTATACGTATTTATATTTATGTAAGTTTATGATTTGTATTTATTATTATTATATATATGTATGTATATTTAATGGTCATTCTTGTTATTATATATGCCCATTATATTATAATACACCCTAATGTATTTCTTTAGATATACCTACTTGTCTAGTTAAATTTGCACCCCATCTATCATCTTTTCTATTACGTCCCAAAGGTAAACTGGTAGACAATGCTTAGCATTAAGTTATACCTTTTGTACTATAATCTTAAGATTTAAAGTGCAATAAATTAAATAAATAAATAAATAAATAAAATTCCCGTACAACAAACGTGATTTTTATATAGATAGTGGTACGGAGCCCTGCGTGCACGAGTCCGACTCGCGCTTGGCCGGTTATTTTGTGAAACTAAGCAAACAGTCGTCATGTGTGCCATCCACTCCGCAATGAGATTGTTTGAACTGCCCTAATGGTTGTAACACGATTACCGAAAGTACAGAAATAAAATTCAAATAGCATGTAACCTTCAAAGAAAAAGAAATTTTTACGGAGAAAATTTAACTACATTGTCTAATCTGCGGTACCAAGAATCTGCCAGAATCGGTCCTAAACCGAATAAGCGGTTTTGAGCAAATTATACAGATACAGATACATTTTCACGTCTATATCCCTGACGGGGCAGACAGAGCCCGGGCCGTAAGACCCAAAGGCCACGCTTAGCGTGATGGTGGGCGTTAAGATGGAAAAGGAATCAATGCTTCAAATGAAAATCAATGCTTCAATCAAAATGCTTCAATGAAAAGGAATCAGTGATGGGTTGCTAGCCTCATCGCGTATTATCATGATTCAAATCTCGCCCATTCCCTCGATCGGCTTATACGATCTGCCCGGGAAGAGAAGCAGCTGGTACATTCTTAGTTTTTTCTTTTCTCCTAGACCAGCATGGAAGAATCTGCCCAGGAAGAGAAGCAGCTGGTACATTATAATCAATATAAAAATAGAAATGAAACTTCATAACTAAAACAAAGTTTTGTTATATAAGCAGCGGAAAAGAGTGGTCTATACCGTTCCATATTACGAGTACATTTGGAGATATTTAAATAAATGTACACAATCTTGACATGTTAAACCATAATAACAAAAGGTTCTTCTTGCTCGTTTACGTCATTTGAGCTCGTCCTTGATACAATGGTTGATCAACTGTTTTAGTATTCAAAAATACTTGTCAAGAAGAATTTTTCAAAACTAAGAATCGACTTTAACCCCAAGCTATACACAACCGATTTAGTTAAAATTGGGTACTTTCCTAAGTCAAAAATAAATTATTTTGCACTAATACAAAAATAAAGCGTCGCAAAATAATGTCACTTGTCTTTGAACATATCCATTTTAACGTTATTTTAAATTTATTATTCTAGAAAAACTGATAATAAGAGCGCTATTTGACTCCAAAAATCTATGACGTCATCTGCCTGTATTTCATACAAAATCCCATAGAAACTGTTTGTTTTGACGTTTAGAAAAAAGTTGCTGATTTGACTTGTTGGAAAATAGCGTATTTCAATGGGAGACCACCAGATAAGTACGCCCTTTCAAACAAAAAAGATTTCCGAAGACCAAAAAGGTCCAGGCGTATTCGAATAATCGGTGAACATACATTAAAATAAAAGATCGAGACGAAAAAAAAGGAGGTTTTTACCTCCTTTTTTGGAAGTCCGAAGACATTCTTTGTAGAACACGTGCGAGCTTCACATCTATCCTGTTTTCATTTGTAGCTACACTTCTGAATTTTGTATGGCCTATTTCGGCTCCTTTGATCTTACTGGTTAAGTGCCTGTATTAATATTAAAGAACTGCTGAAGTATTTTTAGATAGATGTAGTTGATATCGTATTTATTTTAGAAAATATCTAACCAAGGCGTAAAAATAAACATGAAATTTTTATCAGAACTTGATAGGAGAAAATTATCTTGGTACTAGCTAAAGTAACCTATGTATTAATCCAGGGTGTCAGCTTCCTGCGCACCAAATTTTATCAATATTGGTCCAGCCGTTTGCGCGCTAAAGAGTAACAAACATCAATCCATACTTACAGACTTTCGCGTTTATAATATTAGTAGTATGATGACATTAAATTTTAATACTCGTACTCGGCCTAATCGCTTACGGGGTAGACAGAGCCTAGAAATGTAAGACTCAAAGGCGTTTAGCGTTATGGTTGGCGTGAAGGTAGAAAAGGGGAATCATAAGTGATGGAGTCGAGTTTTCGCCCCCTCCATCGGCTTTTACGAAGCCTTTTGTATAAGCTTTTATTTAACTTACAAAGTATGTTTGTTCGAGGTAAATCCTGAACTTTTAAGTTTGACCTACTTATTGGCTTTCGATCGTTTTTATATGCATTACGTAAATCAGATCACATTTTCTATTTTTCTGTACAATTTATATTTGATGAACAATAAAGAAAAAAATAATAAAAAAAAAATCTAAATAAATTAAATAATAATGCGGCATCAGTAGGTGATATAAGCTGTTTGTAATGAAGCTGTGCTTGTTCCAGAACATCATAATGCCTCATCAGTGGCTGGAGGGGAACCTGCCTGTGGCTGCCAAGTGTGACGTGTGTGACAAGACGTGCGGCTCGGTGCTCAGGTAACACTCTCTCTCTCTCTCCCTCTCTCTCTCTCTCTCTCTCTCTCTGTCTCTTTCTCTCGACGACCTCCGTGGCGTAGTGGTCACCATGCTAGTCCGCCACCCAGAGGTTCCGGATTCCGGATTCGATCCCCGGTCAGAGCAAGTTGGAAAATGGCCTTTTTCAAATTGTCTTAGGTCTTGGATGTTTATCTATATAATAATGTATTTACTATAAAATATGGTATCGTTGAGTTATCCCATAACACAAGTCTCGAACTTACTTTGGGGCTAGCTCAATCTGTGTGATTGGTCTCTATATATGTATATTTATTTATTTATTTACTCCTCTCTCTGCCTCTTTGTACTAGGTAAGACATGCTCCAAAAATTGGGCTAATTGGTAAAAAGTTAGCCTGTTTAGGTATATTTTTTTGTCATCATCATCCGAGCGTATTTTCCCGGTTGCATCCTCAGCGGTAATGCTTCAGAGCCCGGGGTCCGCTACCTAACCAAGGAGATGTGACGAGGATACTGGTTTTTACACAAAGTATGTTTCTCACTCAGTGGGATTCCAAACCATGAATTCCAGATCGGAAGGCGAATGCCTCGACCACTGGACTACTAAGGCAGTAATATTTTTTTAATGTATCTTCTTCGATAACTCGGACCACCTGGACTAACTTGGAAAATCTTATACATTTAAACAAGCAATTCTTGTATATATATATATTTATTTATAAATTTCTGTGATCTCGAAAACGGCTCTAACGATTTCGCTGAAAATTTGTATATAGGGGTTTTCGGGGGTAAACAATCGATCTAGATTAGTTTTATGTTTGGGAAAACGCGTGTTTTCGAGTTTTCATGCGTTTTCTTTCCTCGCAGAATATGGTCGCTAATTTCGTCGCGCCGACCGTCTTGTTTTTAGCTCAGCGGTTAAGGATACCGACCGCTAGAAAGAGTGTCATGGGTTCGAATCCCACTCGGTGACTTACTTTTCTTTTTTTATGTTTAAGTTTATATATAATTTTTTATTTTGCATTGTTTTTAGACACGTTCAAAAAAAAATTGTTAATGTTTGAGATGTTACCGAGCAAAGCTCGGTCGCCCAGGTACTTATTTTCTTATTTGAAAGGCACTTGCGAGGTCCCATACAAATTTTATCATAATCGGTTGTGTAGTTTCTAGTTTGGCGCCGAAGTCAATAATTAACTTTGAAAAATAAAAACTTATTTATTTTTCGAAAAAACTTCTTATTTCTTGCAAAAGTCGACTTTAATCTTTCTATATGACACCAACAAAAGCTAGGCTCTTGAATGTGCCCGCATTAATTTCCCAAATGAAATTTAGGAAGCTCGAACATTATCATAAAAGCTCTCAGGCCAAATTGTTATATCAGTTAAAACGTCGTTTGCATTTTGAGCTTCCACAGAGACCACTCCAAAGCTTTGGAAGCTTCCGCGTTCATTGTTCACTTTCGTGTCCACTGTCTTGGCACAGATTTTATTTTGCACTTTTGACTTGTAACAAGTATCAATCTTTTAAAATTATTACAAGCTTTAAAAGCTTGCAATGTACATTGTAAGGGCGCTCGAATGGCGACCACGTAAAGGCAAGCGAAGCGTAGGAGGTGGTCTGACGACCTGACCAAGGTCGATGGAAGGCGCTGCTTGCAAGCCGCTTTAGATTGGTCATTTTGGAAATCTTTGGGAGAGGCTTATGTCCAGCAGTGTACATTATATGTGCGTGCATAAGTTGCAGCCATTTGGTTAAATTAGCCATTTAACTGGACGCCTAGACCGGATATACATCATACATACTCATAAGAAGCTAGGCAGGCCGCTAAATAAATAAGGACAAATCACATTGTCAATAATTGAGCTGGGCCAAAAGCAAAGATAATATTATTGATTGCTAACGTAATGTACACGGTAATTTTTTAATTGGTTTTGTAGCCGAAGGCCACTTTATAAGGATCGTTAGTAAGACCTAATTTGCTAGTCAAAATAAATTTTTTGAAACAAAAAATGTTTACTAAAACTCGATAGTAAAATCGTGAGGTCAATTATAAGTCATTTGGATTACGTATATGGATAGAGGCATTTATTTACTATACATCATTTCTTTTACCAAAACCAATGAAAAATCAGCGTGTGTACGTAATAATAAAACAGTAAAAAATGATTCTGTACAAAATTCATTGAATTTATTTCCAAAATATATATTTGGGGCGATGGAGTCATAGTAATAGAGTAAGATTTTAAAAAACATGTCTGTCTGTTTGTCTGTTTGTAGACGCTAACCTCCGGAAATAATGGACGGATTCAAATGAAACTTGTTTTGTTATATAGCTGTTAAGCCTGGGCAACATAAAGGGTATAATTGATTTTGGAAAATGGAACACCTGATGCAGAACCAAAATGGTCCAGCTAAACTATAAGAAATAAATGACGCCTTAGCAAAAGATGTTCAGCCTGATAAGCATTTTCCGGAGCCACGCGAACGAAGTCTCTACTTATATATAAAATCATCTGCTCACAAATGTTGCTCTCAGATACCTTTTAGGACACTTAACGCTTTCCTTAAAGATGATAGCCCATTATCTTTACGACGCAGTAACAGAAAGGTTGGGCTTACCGTGGCAACATTGTTGAGTTGCTATCAGTTTACATAAGGTCTAACAAAATACGTTGGTAACACTGAAAATGTTTAGAACTGGCCAGTTAGAAACATTGCTAATGAAAACTTTTAATTTCAATTTTAGAACTCTTTGATTACCTAATGTAGTATATGTAATGCATTCATTTGTCATTTGTTTTTGTGAATTGGCGGCAAATTAAAGTAACATTAAGCCGTTTTTTATTTTCTAAACATTTTCAGTGTGACCTAGGTATACTGAAGGTAAACAACTTTTACCAAGGAACATATGTCGTAATATGAAAAATATATTTTTGGCTTTCCATGCAAACTCGAATCAGCAGATCGGTTAATTTGTATGGCAGGCCAACAATTTTTTCGATACGTGTTCTTGAGATAAGTTGTTTACTATTACTGACTGAATTCACCCTTAAAACAATTTCAGTATATATTTTTATACCTTATATAATACCCTTTATATTCATAAAAATATCAACCGTTTGGTAAACTGATTTTAGTTAACATATGTTTTGTCTCGTTCTTACTATGTTGTATAAATGTTGAAAAGAAAGACAAGGACAAAACATATTTAACTTGACAAACTGTTGATATTTTTTATGAATAAAGGGGTTAACGTCTAATATATAGTTAGACCTGACATATGTAAAAAAATCCCAAATGACAAAATAAAATCCCAATAAATTACATACTTACATAATTATCTAAATTACTGATATCCACTACAATCGACGCTTTATCACAAGACTAAGACGACATTTATTCATGATGATCACAAATCCCCGTGGGAGCGATATCGTCTATTATTTATTTATTTTATTTTATCAAACTTTATTGTTCCAAAGTACAAATATACTTTTAACAAATGGCGGACTTAAGAGTCCCCCGACCCTAGACTTCTCCATACAAACGTAGTCTACGTTTAATTTTGAAACCACATGTCAGATTCCGGTAAAAATTGGTAATTGTAAAGAAATTGCAATTATCTAGGGTTATAACTGGTTTCCTATACTAAAATTATGAACTGGAAAGAAAATATAACGATTTAGAAGTTTCTCCATACTAATGGTCAAAAATGATATAAAACACTATATTCTATTTCAAGTTCATATTTTTACGTCGGAAACCAGTTATAAACCTAGATAATTGCAATATCTTTGAAATTACAAAATTTTGCCCAAATCGGACATGTCGTTTTGAAATAAAACGTAGACTACGTTTGTATGGAAAGTTGTATTTTGGTCCAGGGTCGGGGGACTCTTAATGCTAAGAGCATTTTCTCCCATTCAACCATAGGGATAAACAGAAGAAAAATATGCGGTACGAAAAGCAATACAATATACTTACACATATCAAATAATACTATATAATAAACTATTACACACCGTCGAGATTCCAACAATTATTCCTAAAACCACCTCCGAATCAGAAATGAGGAAATTCGTAGGAGAAATAAGGTCACTGACATAGCCCAGCGGATTTGAAATGGATTGAACGTTGAAATGGCAGTGGGCGAGACACTTAGCGCGACAAACCGATGGCCAATGGGGCAAAACATTTCTCGAATGGCGTACTGGCAAGCGAAGCGTGAACACCCACCTACAAGGTGGTCTGACGACCTGACCAAAATCGCTGGAAAGCGCTGGATGCAAGCCGCTAGATCGGTCATTTTGAGATATCTTTGGAAGAGGCCTATGTTCAGCAGTGGACTGATCACTAAAATGATGATGAGGCAAAACTGCAGTTGCGGGGTAGCCTCACAGAGATGGCAGCACAAACAATTAGCAAAAAAGTACAAAGAAAGTTTTGAATATACTTTAATAAGTCAAATTAATTCTACGAAAATGGTAGTGAATTCTTTTATTACCGTCCAGCCTAAAAAGTCAATAGTCCAGCGTAAAAAGAGATATAATCATAATAAATCCCAATCAGTGTAAATAAGGAAGTTACCAAGAAGTCAAAACAGATACTTTTTATAATTTTCTATGGAATTTGTATGAAATAAAGCCTAATGACGTCATAGTTCCTTGAAGTCAAATAGCGCTCTTAATATCAGTTTTTTTGCATTAATAAATCTATAATCACGTTGAAAATGGATATGATCAGACAAGTGTCATTATTTTGTGGCATTTTATACTATACATACATAATCACGCCTGTTTCCCGCATGGGTAAGCAGAGACTATGGAACTCCACTTGCTACGATCCTGACAAACCTCTTTTGCTTAATCTAAACTCATCAATCTCTTCATACATGCCCTTCGGTAACGGTTTCTTTTTACATCTCCTTTTTTCGACCCTTTCCTGCTGTTCCTTTCACATTTACTACTTACAGTACCAAACAATTTATTTTTGACCTAGGTTACCTCCAAATTACAATTTGGAATCCAATGTGTATCGATAACATAAATATAGATTCTCTCGCTGTATTTTCCAAATATAACTTCGCACATATATCGAGAATGCCTTAAATAACTTACACGAATGGACTGTTAAGTTGCAGCCCGTCTGCAAATAGATCGCCTGTCGCATACATCTGTCGACAGGGCTGGCACTATCATGTAAAATATTAAATGAAATCAGTTGTTTACGATTCAATCGAGATAAATCGAACTGTAAGATTGGCTGGGCTCGTACATAAAAGATAGTAATCTTTTGAATCCGTGTCCTAAATCAATGGGCATGACGAATGGAAAAATATTTTTGGTCCATCGCTTAGATGATCCTTGTAAAACGTATTGATGTTCCAAATTTGAAATATGACGTCACCTAAGCATACATTTTATAATTTGATTTTAACGCTTTGTTTTTTTTTGTCTGCCAATATTATTTTGGGTTTATATACAGATTACATACGTGTTCAATTATCTTTTTTTTTCAACCTTTATGCTTTTCTTATTCACTTTTCAATCCCGTGGGATTAAGTAGTGACTTGAGTCCTACTATTAGAGATAAAGACATAATTTTACAAATAGACGAGAAGAAATAAGTTTTCAAACCTGCAGTTCAACCCTACTGTAGACATAATGTCATTTGGTTGTCCACGTGACTGGAAGACCATTCGCAATAAAATTGAATTTCACTCAATAGCCCCTCGGCGTAAGGACTTCAGTCGACAGTCATCCAATACCCCATTTCTATTATTGGATCTTGTGGCCGGGTGGGAGTATAACTAGCGCTTTTGCAAGTTAAGCATCCTTGGGCGTAACGATGGGTGACCATGACTAAGTGATTAATATTTGTCGAGCTCCTGCGTGCTTAGGAAAGCACGTTAAGCTGTTGGTTCAGATTGTCATTATTGGATGGTTGACATAAAAATATGTCAGATGCAAAGGCAGCTGGAAAAATCTGACACCAATGAAAAATAAAATAAAACCGTCAAGTGCGAGACAGCCTCGCGCGCAAATGGTTTCGTACCATTATTTATAAAAATCACGTCACTGATACTAAAACAAAATAATTTTTGTTTTGTTTCCCAATCACCCCATACAAACTCGGATCAGCTGATCTGCCAACTTGTATGGGAGGACAAAAAATATTTTTCACTCTGCAGGTGAACCCAGTGTCTTTGCATTGCGTTATATATTTATTTTTATTTTATGTATTATTTTCAATTTAATTTCTGCGAATATGGATGCCTAATATCTGAAATAAACATTAATTATCATTATTATGTTGGTACGCTTTTCAGCCACGGGTCCATGGGGACCCGGTCCTTTGAGGCGTTCATGGGGCCAAAGCCTACATGAAGAAGCCTTTTAGTACCTTTTTATCTAAAATGTGAGATGGCTGCATACAGAGGTCTATCCCTTAATGTACTATTGAGATGCACTAACGGACAGTCCTCCATAGCTGCCGAACTATTGCCAGGGAGGAATTGACTTGGTTTGGGCTATGTGGATGGGATGTTAGTGGGCCGGATAACTGGGTTATGGAGTAAGACACGGACATCTACCTAAAAATCTCTCACAATAATTTTAACGTGGTAGATGGTAATTATTATTATTATATGTGGGCAAATGTTCCTTGGGAAAAGTTGTCCAGTATCATGGACTGAATGAGCGGGTTTCTGACAACTCAAATTAGATATTTTTTTCTAAACGTCAAAACAAACATTTTCAATTGGATTTGTATGAAATAACGACCAATGACGTCATAGTTTCTTGAAGTCAAATAGCGCTCTCAATATCAGTTTTTCGCAATGATAAATTAAAACTCACGTTAAGTTGAAAATGGATATGATCAACGACATGTAACATTAATTTGTGACATTTTATTCTATCAACAGTACAAAATAATTTGTTTTAGACACAGGAAATTTCCTAATTCACAGTAAATAATTTCAGTATATATTGTTAAACCCTATTTGTTTCAAACAAAGCTGCAATTCAACCTAACAGACTTACGTAATGTCGTTTGCGTCGCTCACGTGAATGACCCACGTGACTGGACACACCGTTCGCAATAAAATTGGATTCTTGTCAATAGCCCTCGACGCGAGGACGCCAATTACAGGGTGAATGCCGTTGGACCGTCAAGTCGGGGTTTAAAGGGACATTTTTAAACCCCGTTTACTTTTAAAAATGCTTCATCAAGAATTCAAGACGGTTTAGAATTAGGTACAAGTTTATTTGCTAAGCAAATTAAAAAACACCTCGACTGTCATTAACAAGTATAAATAAACATATTGGGACAAATTACACTGACTGAGCTAGCCCCAAAGTAAGTTCGAGACTTGTGTTATGGGATACTAACTCAACGATACTATATTTTATCAAATACATATAAAGATAAACATTCAAGACCCAGGACAAATTGAAAAAGTCCATTTTCCATCTTGCCCTGACCAGGGATTGAACCCGGGACCTCTGGGTGGCGGACTAGCATGGTGACCACTACGCCACAAACGTTGTCGAAGACAAAAGACAAGGACAAAACAAAGAGAATTTAACAAGAGTGACCTAGTAATGAGTAGTGGAACTACCTATACGACTTGATATATCCGTTGAACCTTCTACTTTTTGCTAAGAAAAGGCAAAGCCCTGACTTTCAAGCGTTAACCCCACGGCTGAACCGATTTTCATCAAACATAGCTAAGAACCACCGCAAGGGAACTTGCTTTTACGTAAGAATACCGCATCGAAATCGGTCCAACCATTCGAGCGCTCCGATGTCACAGACAGACTCGACAAATAGACAGACATTAACTTGAGGACACCAATTACATAGGGTGACCATTCAGTCGGAATTCAGAGGGACAACTTATCATTCACTTGTAAAAATGCTTGATTAAGACGTGGAGCACAAAATAAGCAGAGTATAGAACTGGCGAAGTGATGGCTTAGTTATTTAGACACGCTGGCACATAATTCATATGAGAATTACGTACAGAACGGGATCTCCTGAAGTCCCACGCAATATACGTCCCCGCCCCCCGTCCCTGCTTCTCTCCCTTGCTGCTGATGTTGTGAGTCGTATTTACGTGAGGTGAGACACGAAGTTTTATTTTATTTTATGTATTTAAAAGAAATAATTAATTTTTATTTTTCCGAAAAACAACTTGAAATATTTCTGTTATTTTAAATTTTTTCTAAAATTAACCCATCAGTAGCCGGAACCAACGGCTTAACGTATCTTTCGGAGGGTCTCGAGAAAATCCTATGTCATTTGTGGTCATTTAAAAGAGACACAACTAGTGTTGTAAAAAACTCGAGTCTGGGAGTCTTAATATTTTGACTCGACTGTAAATCACAAGACGCGACTCATAAATAGCGACTCCACTGCTCAATGTGTTAGTTATACTCAAGCTCCCGTAATAGACTCGAGTTCAGTATAAGTGCTCGACTCTGTTGTGTGCTGGAGTCTGATTATGGAGTCGTGCTCAAAAAATCATATTTGTTTTTTTAAAGTTAATAACAAATATCGTTATTTGTAGTAATCATTAATATTAAATAAAGTTTTGAATGGTTGTAATGCTTTGTATAACTTGTTGTAACAGTTTGTGTGAGTTGAAGTTGCTTCGAGTATTGTATTCAAACTCGAGTTGGTTCTGCGACTCAGAGTTCTTATCAGACTTGAGTTTTTATTCGACTCCGAGTCTGGGCTCCGACGACTCGTGCTCGGCTCTGACTTGTTTATGTCTTGGTCTAGCAAGCATGCAAAATTAAGTCAAGTTTGCAAATGTAGACTCTTGGACTCGAGTTTTGTACAACACTAGACACAACATATATCTTCCTGTAGTCTCCTTATTTTACGCAAAGAGTATTGTCTGGGACAGGTTGAAAGGGCTAAGGGCTCTTCAATTAAGGGCTTTGCTCATAGAAAAGTCCAATCTTGGCTTGTGCCCTTTTATAAGGCTTTCCAAGAAGCGTATAAAAAGGTCTATTGATCTGCTATAACATCGGATTAACCTCGGAATGAGAAATGGTTTTTTGCCAAACTACTCGCAAATTGATATGATCTCATACTCAGTGGTGTTCGTTTTTTATGGAATGTTAAAAACCATTCGTCTAGTGTCAGCGTTTTAATAATGCAAATCTGTAATGCAAATATCTATGTGGCGTGTCCACATAATCATAAAAATATTTATATATAATTACTATATTAATATACCTACATATATATTTAGTATATCACACATCCCACTACACATACAAATAAACACAACAGTCAGACATAAACACTTACCTTCTTGCGCGCCTAGCCGCTCGCTATGAAATCACTGGCCACCTACAAGAAGTTTCGCCCGGTGACAGCTTGCGAATCACAATTAGATAAATAATTATTATAAATAACATCTCGCGCATTGTGCTGGAAAATATTACTTGTGTTTTATGTATATAACATTGTTACTAAATATACAATATTAATAGTGGCTCGTTGTTTGTATGAAGAGTCCTTCGTCACTACGACCCCGCTATACTGGTGACCCCTCAAGAGTGAACACACCCCCGGCATATACTGGATTCCAGTTTATAAGCAAGTAAGGCAGATTTATTTTATTGAAAAACTATGGAAACCGCAAATGGCAGCGATGCGTCCGGCGATGAGATCGACGTAGGAAAAGGATCGTTTACACCATCCGATATTTTTAGAGTAGGCGTGCGATTACTACCGTTTTGGGCGGAAGAGCCCAGCGTTTGGTTCGCTCAAATAGAAGGTAACTTCATACTCTCAGGGATAAAGAACGACGAGACCAAATACTATTACGTGATCGCCCAACTATATCAGCGATATGCAGCCGAAGTCAAGGACATAATAATATCGCCACCTGCAAAAGGGAAGTATGAAAAATTAAAATCAGAGTTGATAAAAAGATTGTCGGCATCCAGAGAAAAGGAGGTCAAACAGCTCCTCATGCACGAAGAGTTGGGAGACCGTCGCCCTTCCACATTTTTGCGACATCTTCAAGGCTTAGCAGGTCCCAAAGTACCAGAAGATTTCCTGCGAACCATTTGGACCAGCCGCCTTCCAGCAAATTTGCAAACCGTTATCGCATGTCAACCTGACTCACCCCTTTCATCTATCGCTGACTTGGCAGACAAAGTTCACGAACTGGTAACATCGAAGCCTCAGGTAGCAGCAGCTAGCACATCAGTCGACCTTATGATAGCCAAAATGGCCAAGCAAATTGAGGACCTGACGCGCAAAATAGAGACACTTACCTCTAGAGGCGGTAACGACAGAAGGTCAACTTCCAGGTCTAGGTCGATTTCCAGGACTAATAACAACCAACGTGGACTTCGATCGCAGTCAAATTATAGAAGGTACCCAATTTGTTTCTACCATTATAAATACCGTGAAAATGCTAAGTCATGTCAGCAGCCGTGTGACTATGAGAAGTCGGAAAACTGCAAGGGCGGTCGTTAATGGCGACAGATGACTGCCCCACGTCGTACAGTCGCTTGTTTGTAATGGACAGACGGACCAAAATGCAGTTCTTAGTTGATACAGGCAGCGACCTCTGTGTCTTCCCTCGTACAGCAGTTAATCAATGGCGAGAACCAACCTCATATGGACTTTTTGCTGCAAACGGGACGCCTATCCAGACTTATGGCATTATCCATCTGGACTTAAACCTCGGTCTTCGACGCGATTTTCCGTGGCGATTCATAGTGGCAGACGTCACTAAACCGATTATAGGAGTCGACTTCCTCTCCTTCTACAATATAATGGTGGACTGTCGTAATCGTCGTCTAATTGACAATAAAACCACATTGTCAACGGCAGCATCCCTAGCAACTTCAACTATTAGCATTTCGTCAGTGAAAACCATATACGGCGACTCGAAGTATCACAAGCTACTTAGTAATTTTCCGGAAATAACTCGTCCCTCGGGCACTCAGCGGATACCACAGCACCAAACAGTCCATCACATCCGGACAACGCCAGGACCGCCAATTTCGTGCACACCGAGAAGATTGGCACCGGACAAACTAAAAATAGCGAAAGCTGAATTTGAATCAATGTTGAAGAATGGAACTGCTCGTCCATCAGAGAGCCCCTGGGCTTCGCCGCTGCACCTAGCTCCAAAGAAAGACAACGGGTGGCGACCATGCGGTGACTACAGGATGCTCAACGCTCGCACGATTCCAGACAGATACCCTATACGACATGTGCAGGATTTCACACATAATGTTTCTGGCTGTAAGGTCTTCAGCACAATAGATTTAGTGAAAGCCTACAATCAGATACCAGTCTGCCCTGATGATATCCCTAAAACAGCCATCACAACGCCCTTTGGAATGTTCGAATTCAATTACATGACTTTTGGATTGAGGAACGCAGGTCAAACATTCCAAAGATTTGTCGATGAGATGACCAGAGGCCTTGATTTTTGTTACTGTTACTTGGACGATTTTTTAATCTGCTCACGTGACGAGGAGAGCCACATGGAACACCTACGGCAGATATTCACCAAACTCCAAGAATTTGGAATGGTCATTAATACTTCAAAATGTGTATTTGGAGCATCTGAAGTCAAGTTCTTAGGCTACAATGTTTCTGAAAAAGGTATTAAGCCCCTCGACACAAAGACTCAGGCTATTAAGGAGTTCCCAATCCCGAAGAACGTGAAAGAACTACGGAGATTCCTCGGGATGATCAACTATTATCGCCGATTCATCCCAGGTGCAGCAAAAATACAAGCCCCTCTAAACGCCTTGTTGGCAGGTTCAGTCAAAGGCTCATCTCCCGTTACCATCTCTGGAAAGCTCCTGGAGGCATTTGAAGAGTGCCAAACAAGTCTTTGCCAGGCAACCCTCTTGGCTCACCCAGACTTAGGCGTTAAATTAGCTCTAGTAACGGATGCTTCAGATACGGCTATTGGAGCAGCTTTACAGCAACTAAAAGACGGCGATTGGCAACCGTTAGCTTTCTTCTCTCGTAAATTGAGCCCATCTCAACAGAAGTACTCTCCATACGATCGAGAATTACTAGCCATCTACGAAGCCATCAAACATTTTCGTCACATGCTAGAAGCCAGACACTTCACGATCTATACTGATCATAAACCTATCTGTTTCGCATTCAAGTCCCAGAAAGAAAACTGCTCACCACGACAATTTAAGCATTTGGATTATATCGCCCAATTCACTACGGATATCCAACATATATCTGGAAAAGATAACGTGGTAGCTGATACTCTCTCCAGAATAACGGAAATTACGCAACCCATAGACCTGACGGCTCTAGCGAAATCTCAGTCGTCAGACACCGAACTGCAGAACCTTCTCAAAGACTCATCTACAGCGCTTCGACTCAAAAAAATTAATTTGGACGGAGCTAACATGCCCATTTATTGTGACATTAGCACCGGAAACGAAAGACCCTTCGTTACTCAACACTTCCGAAGACAAGTTTTCGAGAACCTTCACTCGTTTAGTCATCCTGGCGCTAAAAGTTCTGCAAATTTGGTCGCCCAGCGTTTCGTATGGCCTGGAATTAGAAAAGATTGCAGAGAATGGTCAAAAGCATGTCACGCGTGTCAATCATCAAAAGTCACCCGGCATACTTCTTCACCTCTAAGTACATTCAATCTTCCTATAGCCAGATTTCAAAATGTTCATATTGATCTCATTGGACCCCTTCCCATATCAGATGGTTTTCGATACTGCTTGACAGCTGTGGACAGATTTACGAGATGGCCTGAAGCCTACCCCATAGCCGATATTACAGCAGAAACTGTTGGAAAAGCACTGCTTCAAGGATGGATTTCCCGCTTTGGATGCCCAACAGAGATCGTTACAGACCGCGGAAGGCAGTTTGAATCCGCTTTGTTCAAATATCTGTCAGATATAACCGGATTCAACCACAAAAGGACCACTGCATACCACCCCGCTTGTAATGGCATGGTCGAGCGAATGCACCGGCAGTTAAAAGCAGCAATAACATGCCACAATACTGCTAGCTGGACAGAATCACTTCCCTTAGTGCTGCTCGGCATAAGGAGCGCTATCAAAGAAGACCTACAAGCATCACCCGCTGAACTTCTTTACGGAGAAACACTAAGGCTACCTGGAGAATTCTTCAACCCTAACACGGTCACAACAACTGACGTGACCGACTTCATCGCGCGACTTCGCTCGATAATAGAAAATATCCGCCCAGTACCAGCATCACGTCACTGCAACAAAAATATCTTCATTTTTAAAGATTTGAAAACTGCAACACACGTTTACCTTCGAGACGACAGCGTCAAACCTCCTCTCCAGCCAGCATATTCAGGACCATACCTGATTCTGGAAAGAAAAGACAAAGTTTACAAATTATTAATAAAAGGCAAAGAACAAACAGTATCCATCGACAGAATAAAACCAGCTTACTTTGTCAACAATAGCCCAGATCCTTCGCACAGTATACCTGAACAGAATAATGAAAACAAAGAAGAGAATATACCTGAAAAAGAAAAGAATGAGAAAGACACTGAAAGTAACTATCACCGGACACGGTCCGGAAGAATTGTTAAGCCTCCGGCCCACTATCGTCCGTCCTAGGACGGCCTCAGGGGGGGAGTGATGTGGCGTGTCCACATAATCATAAAAATATTTATATATAATTACTATATTAATATACCTACATATATATTTAGTATATCACACATCCCACTACACATACAAATAAACACAACAGTCAGACATAAACACTTACCTTCTTGCGCGCCTAGCCGCTCGCTATGAAATCACTGGCCACCTACAAGAAGTTTCGCCCGGTGACAAGAAGAAACAAAGTGACGTTCTACGACAGACTTTTTTATCTTCTCTGCGGCTGCCTACGAAGCTTGCGAATCACAATTAGATAAATAATTATTATAAATAACATCTCGCGCATTGTGCTGGAAAATATTACTTGTGTTTTATGTATATAACATTGTTACTAAATATACAATATTAATAGTGGCTCGTTGTTTGTATGAAGAGTCCTTCGTCACTACGACCCCGCTATATCTAAATTAAAAATATCCAAATCAAAACTTCTACGTAATTAATGCACCTAGGTACTCTTTTCTTTGTAAAGATTTGTGTCGTTTATTAAAATTATGATATTTAAGCCACTGCTCCATCTTCCCCGTAATTCTCATGGTAGTAATCCATATTCCCCTTGCAAAAACAATGTAAACAAACTAGCGAGTAGCTCTTAGCTGCGGCTAGCTTCTCAATCATTCTGGCCTGGGCCATACATCACGGTTGTCACCGCAGCCAGCCGATGTAGCAGCCACATTACTCACTCAAACTTGTCAACGGGCTCTTAGTCTAGAAATATGTAAATAAACACATCTTTATTTATTATTTAGTTTAATGTACGTAGAATAGCAAATGCAGGCAAATATTGACACATTTTTGACTTGTTGCCTTTACAGATTTCTTAAAATGGCACAGCTCCTATAAATACCTAATTTGGAAAAATAGAAAATTAAGTTCGAAGTGTGTCAAAACTAAATTATTTTGTACTGGTAAGGGAATAAAACGTTACAATATATTGTCACTTGTTATGGATCATATCCATTTTTAACGTGATTTAAATTTATTAATGCAGCCTAATGCTACGTAATAGGAGCGCTATTTGACAACAAGAAACTATAACGTCACTACGTGCTATTTCATACTAATACCATACATAATATTTGTTTTGACGTATAAAAAAAGGTATCTGATTTGATTCGTTCTTCTTCTTATCGTGTGTGTTAGTGACTAACACTAGTGTCAGAGTTTTTAAACCGCCTTAAAGGCCTCTGACATGGTTTTAGGTAACGACCAATGTCAAAGACAGTGACCGGGACCGACGGCTTAACGTGCCCTCCGAAGCACGGATCATCTTACTTATCAGACAATTAGGTGATCAGCCTACAATGTCCTAACCAGACTAGGACAACAACACAAAGTCGTTGTCCCCGCGGGAATCGAACCCGCAGCCGAACGCTCTAACCACTACACCACGGAGGCAGTTTTGACTGGTTGGAAACCAAAGATTTAGAATATGCAAGTAGTGTAGATTTGCCACCTAACGACCGGGGGTAAGAGAAAGACATTATTAATGATACTATGTATATTTTTTTCATAATCGAACTATATCGAGCATAAACGAGCTACACTTCAAGTGTATGCAATTTGGAGTGTGCATATAACCCGACCATGAACAAATGTTCGGTCGGTGATAAGGACAAAACAAGGCACTATTTTCTTTTTCTTCTTTTAGAACTCGCAATAAGACTTTCTCGCTCTATCAAAGCATGTCAGGCCACTGTGTTGGAAACTAGCGGATTACGTCATTACCACGCTCAAGCCCGAAATGAGCCGGCGCCGACATTTTGAACAATGCGATGTAATTAACGTTATCAACCCGCATTGCTTTACAACCATTTTATGACAGAGTATTCATTTATCATTCCTATGCACAGACTGCATGTTCAGATTATTATGTTTGTTGTACTTCTTCTTTGAAACAAGATGCAAAGCAATATGATTATATATGTAGATTAAGTATAATAACCAGCCAAATGTGTGTCGGCCTATGCGCAGTGTAGGGTTCCGTAGTTGCGAATGCCGACTTTGAGTAAACGCCACTAAAAACGTCTTAAAAACTTAATTTTCTATGGAATTTGTCAGAAATTTTCCTTTTCCGAGTACATTTTATAAGTTGGTCACCTTTAACTTTTTGATTTTCTAAACCCAAGAAGGGTTTCGAAACAAGAAAGAGGTCGCTGTTGATGTCGAATTTTCTATACATAATACTGATCAAAGAGAAACACACACCCATTTCGGTTTGATAAAAAGAAATGTTAGGTATTGCCTACATATAACAAGACTTAAGATGCATTTTCAAATCATTATATCTAAAGAATAAGTTAAAATGTTATTGCCAACAGATTACAAGACTTCAGATGCGTGTGGTGTCGAAAATGCGTACACGCAGCGTGCAAACCTAGTTGGAGAGCTGCCTGCATGCTCGGCCCAGCGAGAGCGTCAATCGTCCCACCTACAAGGTTACATTCCGTGGGTCCAGATGACGCTTGGGTGCCGGATAGACCAGCAAATGCATCACCGCTTATCGTCTTCGTCAACTCTAGATCAGGTAACTATTTACCTTAGAAATATTAATAATGACCAGCCCACTAGGTTTCTTTCAAAGATACAAAGCATTAGCGGAGCTTGTAAAAGGCCTGCTTGGCCCATGAAACTGCATGTTTGACCCGTGAGTGTTTATTGTACCACCTACAAGGTTCCGTGGGTCCAGACGACGCCTGGGTGCGGGACAGATCAGCAAATCTATTACCGCTAATCGTTTTCGTCAACTCCAGATCAGGTAACGTCAATTTTACATCATACTTAGATGGGTGACTAAAAGTGACAAAGTTGAGCTGAGCTTCTTCTTGAGCTGAATGATCCTCCACCAGTATAAGATAAACCTTACGGCGGTTGTAAATCGAATCAGAATAACACATGTGAGCAAAAACATAGTAATAATCCAGGTTCATTTTTAAAAAGCAACCACTTGTTCTGCAAAGATTATATACGGGGCCCACAGACTACAGCGGCCCCGAATGTAAAAGCAAAATTCGTTAAATGTTGTCCACAATATAAACCAAACTATATCCAATCTATACTACGTCATTGTTTTTAAAGCTTTTATAATAGCTCCTACACGGTGTACGTGTCATTATAACTCATGGCTATCAATTATTGTTAAACCGCTTCAAGAACTTATCTCACATCGTTTCGTCGCAGGAGACAACCAAGGCGTGAAGTTCCTCCGTCGCTTTAAGCAGCTTCTGAATCCAGCGCAAGTCTTCGAGCTGAGCGGTGCCGGGCCTCGCTTAGGACTTCGGCTGTTCAGGCACTTCGCTCCTATCAGGGTGCTGGTGTGTTCAGGGGACGGATCTGTCGGTTGGGTGCTTCAAGAAGTGGACAAGCTGGAGATGCATGTAAGTGGCTCCTTATTCGTGTTCTGATAAAGATGTAAGCGTCAAAACTGGTGACAGAAAGCCCAAAATAGAACTATCTGAAGAAAATACTTGATCAAGCCTCTAGCCTAGATAATGGCTCTGGCCTTAAATGATAATGATCTATTAGCTACAAGTAGCGGCACATAAGTTTAGCGCTGACGGAAATGTAGAGGGGATACTGCGCATGGGTAAAGTACTAATTTTTGACTTCTGCGCAGTTACTGTCTGCGCTAGAATTTCGTGCCGCTTCCTGTAAGAGCTATGCTCTTGTAGGTAAAGTATGATTTTTTTTTCTATTTGTCTTTCTCGTCCGCAAGTTGTTTTTCTTCTTTATACGTATAACGTTCACCTTCTCTTTATCTGTTTCATGTAGCTGTACCTCGGACTTCCTGGTCCTCTATGTAGTGTGATAAATGTGCTGTCAATAATAGTTTCTCGTTTTTCAGCGACAAGTCCAGACAGCAGTCCTGCCTTTGGGCACCGGCAACGACCTGGCGAGAGTGCTGGGCTGGGGCGCCTCCTGCGACGATGCGGCCAACCTGCAACAGCTGCTGGAGCGGTACGAGAGGGCCTCCACCAAGATGCTGGACAGGTAACTTCGTCTACGATCGCCGTGTGGTTTCCAGCACAGTAGAAGCAAGATTCTCAGCTCCTTATTGCATTAACTGGCCGTGCAGAGAGAATTTAGTTAGTACTGTTGCTCTAGATTGCCGTGTGGTTTCCGGCAGAGTAGAATAGGGCCACTCCAAGTCTTTTCGTGGATGTCGTAGAAGGCGACTTAGGGAATACAAGCTAGACAAAGCTTATAAACATGAATGAGTCTTCTTCAACCCGTCTGGACAGCGTGGAGAGTGTAGGCCAAATCCTCTGGCTGCTCTGGCCAAGTATTACTCTATTAGTAGAGAGAGAGTCGTTCTCCTAGAGTGGAGTCTTAAAAGACCTAAAGATGAGTTGATCTACGAACCCAATTTGTAAAAAATTGTTACCGTATTTTTGTTTGTTTTATGTGTGTGTTTCTATAGTAAGGTATATGATATCGCTTGACAACCGCCATACAATGATAACAGCGGAGAATCTTCCGAAGTATGGAGAAGCTCGAGAAAAATTAATGCCACCTTGTCACTGAGTTACCCATCCAAGTATGAACTAAGCCCGTCGTTGCTTTACATGCGTAAGCGCTAGCAATGCGTACTCTCAACGGGCTACTGAGCTCCGTATTTTGGATGATCTGACTTCCCGCTTTACAGGCCTAGGCCTAGTACAATAGTCTTTGCTTTTTCAATAACTTTCACAGCATTGTCTGAAGCCTCATATAGGTCACACTTAGTGCAGCTGGTAGGGCACTGGGCAGGAGAGGATGTGTGTCATAGTCTGGTCGTTATGACCACATCAACACTGTTTTGCAGTTGGATCAATACAACGCCACCTGGTTAAATTATGTTTGCACCGGCCTTTCTCAGTTCCTAGTCTGTTTAAGCTTTTCCATGTGGCCAATGGTAGCTCATGTATACTTAAAGTATGTACTGTTGTTTGGCTTAATAGTTCACGGACTAAAGTCCTCCACTAATTTTCTTTAGGCACGACGACAGACGATTTTGCGCGTCGTGTGCATTACTGCATATGTATGTCACCGAGTGTGTTATTTGCTAACACGGTGTCAGATCAAGCTTCAGCTGTGACCACGTGTTAAGCATGACACTTTTGACACTGTCATAACAATTGAGTCTGACAAGTGACAACCCGTACAATTTTCTTGTCCAATTATATTTGGATGTGAAGGGCAGAAAGAATAATTTATGACATTGACGCGAAGCGCTAACGACTCTTTACTTTATTTAATTGGAGAGGCCATTAGCGTTAGCGTTGTATGAATATTCACTGCTATTGTAATTCTGTAATTCTTGTGACAACTCTTGAATGCTCTTCCGATTATTATAGATTTTTTTATTCGTGTCCCACTTTTAGGTACTTTCTTGGGTCAAAAATAAATTATTTGGAAATAAAACGTCACAATGTAATGTCATATACCTTTGGGAGAGGCCTATGTCCAGCAGTGGACGTTGTGCGGCTGAAATGATAATGATGATGAATGTAATGTCACTTGCAATTGATTACATCCATTTTCAAATCTGTTATAAGTATTACAGGACTTACCGCGAGTAATATCGTTTTTGGTCGGTCGTTAATATCGACCGTGATAGCACTGATGGCAGAAGGGCCGTCGAAATATCTGGCAAAAAACGATATTAATCGCGGTAAGTCCCGTAATACTAATAACAGTAATTGTGACCGCGAAACTCTAAAATCATACATTTTCAAATCTAACTGATGGGTATAGGAAGAGGAAGGCCTAGAACTAGATAGTCAGACGACTTCAAAAGTTACAAAGAGTAAATAAGCTCCTATTACAAAGAGACGCCTGCCTGTAGCCTTTATGCTATAGGCTATCCGCAGTATATAGGCTTTAATTACAAAGGGATGCCGCCTCTAAAATGTATTTAATTCGATACTTTAAAAGAGTTTCTTGTTACGTATTTCTTATTAGAAAACACGATATGTAACTTGATTTTATTGTTTACTACCTATTTAGGTACTTTCTATACCTACTGCAGTACTCTCTGCTTGACAGGTGGTCAATAATGACGTTCGAGCGAGCCTTGACAGCGCCCCCGCCTCCCCCCGCCCCGCCTGACATCGTGGAAGAGAGCACGCTACTGAAGAACTTGCAGGATATCATGCAGGTGACGTATAACCCACAGACTGAGAAAGGGAAAAAGACTAAACATTATTGTATAATACAAAGTACCTGGGCGACCGAGCTTTGCTCGGTTACATCTCAAACATTAACTATTTTTTTTTACACTTGTCTAAAAACAATGCAAAATAAAAAATTATATATAAAATTAAACATTAAAAAAAACAAAAGTAAGTCACCGAGTGGGATTTGAACCCGTAACACTCTTTCTGGCGGTCGGTATCCTTAACCGCTGAGCTAAAAACAAGGCGGTCGGCGCGACGAAATTAGCGACCATATTCTGCGTGGAAAGAAAAACGCATGAAAACTCGAAAACACGCGTTTTCCCAAACATAAAACTAATCTAGATCGATTGTTTACCCCTGAAAACCCCCATTTACAAATTTTCAGCGAAATCGTTAGAGCCGTTTTCGAGATCACAGAAATTTATAAATATATATATATATATATATATATATACAAAAATTGCTCGTTTGAAGGTATAAGATAATGCCGAGTGGCATGAATTTACACTTTATAAGCCACGTAAGTTTTGTTGTTTCTCTATAACATAATTGGTAATATTTGGAACAAAAATAGTCAAGTACTATACTTATGAATGTGAAAGAGTACTTAGTATAAAACACCCAAACCAAAAAATTTTTCTAGAAATGTAGATATAGATATATTCAACACTTCTCCGGTCAAGGCCAAACGTCTACTTTATGACTCTTTCTTTAAAGGTGGTTAAATTACTTTCGCTCAGTCAGTATTTTGTGTTTACTTTTTATTTATTTATACCTTTACCGTAGGAAAATTAAAATAAAAGAGTCATCTGATTGTATGTATAAATTTGTATTATCTAAGTACTTAACTTAGCGTTTTTGGCGTTCCCGTAAACTCATAATTGTACTATGTTTCTATTTGTGAAGACCTGTTATTGGCTTTTTGTTTACTACTGTGTATCTTATATTGTAAGTATAGCTGTTGGTCATCCGAATGTATAAAATAAAAAATAAAATAAAAATAAAAAACACCCGCAATGACTGTTTATAAATAAATTATTTAGGTACTTAAAAATAAGCTACGTGTGAAAAATTGCCACGCGTTCTAAGTAATGTTTGTTCTGCTTCCCTTTGTATGTCTGTGGTATAACCTTACAGATTACTTAATTTTATTCTTAACAAGTTTCAGTTCAAGGTTGGTGCTGGTAGGTGAAGGTCCTTTGATTGCTTCAAGGGAGCTTCTGGCGACAAATCTATAGGACACTTCTGGCGACGAATCTATTTAAGACTTCTGGTTTTTTTATTTATTTGAATGCCTTTACTCTTAGTTAGTTCGATATTAATTTAGTGAAGATATGATGAAGAACTTTGGAGATATAAAAAAACTCTTCAATGCCTGAAGTTAGGTTTTTTTTTAAAAAAAATTTTTTTTTGTAAGCGATATATACCTAGTTCTAGTTCCTTATTTTGAGATTTACTCAGAAGTTGCATTAAAAGATAGCATATTTGTCTCCATCCCCAGGCTGGTGAAGTGAGCTGTGCAGCCAGTTCGTCTCTCCGTATGGGTTGCGGCAGACTGGCCGACGCTGGGGAGCGGATCGGCGGTGGGGCAGCCCGGGCGGCGCATCGGTTGCGGAGAGCGCTGTCGTTGCTGCTCCATGCGCGAGCGCATCTGGCGCATGACCATGCTCGATGCAAGTACGTAAAAATGCTACTAGCATCCCGCCCCGGGTTCGCAGGAATATGTATTACCCAAATTTTTGGAGCAAGTGCTGTCTATGATACCGATTTTCATTCCGTACCTAAAACAAAAAATATTTGGCTTACTCATACGAACGCTCGGGCAAACGGATTTTTACAGGACGATTTTTTTAACAGTAATTCAGTATGATGGAGTGAACTTGTTCCAAAAATGTGGCTGGTTGGTTAAAAGTCACTTGTATAAACGATGACTTAGTATCCCATAATACAAGTTTAAAAACTTACTTTGGGGTATATCAATGTGATTTGTCCTTATATATTTATTTATGATCCGATGCGTAGTTAAGATCTAAGCTTACATACACTTACGGACTTACGGTTTACGGATATATAGTATTGATAAATAATCAACCACATGACACAATATGGCGACCCTACCAGTAGGCACGTACCGCGTAAAATGTAACGACAAAACTTATTCTTTGTATGGCTTTAATTTAAAGAAGAATATTTCAATGTTTTTGTATGTTGCCAGATCGTGGGAGCCGTTGGAGACGAGCGACAGCGAGCCTGAAGCACAGCCTGTTGCCGAGAAAGGCAGTATCGAAAAGACTGAAAAGGTGAGCTGTGAAAATTTTCAGGTGCAGTGCTGGGGGCAATCCTAGAACCAGAAAAATTTGAAATAAATTATACCGGAACTAAACTGACTTTTTTAATCTGCCCATATAAATAAGTAAGTAATAAACTTTTAAAATCTGATGGAAAGGAAAACTGTCATGTAACAGAAAATGGATGCACGCACGTACACACTACAGTGCTCTTGACGTCACTGCTATAGGTCTCGCACGTACGAAAGAGATAGTCAGCTATCCCTGCCACGCTCCCACAGTTATATTTATTCCAGTTTATTTATATAAAATATTACCAAAAACATACACAGTAAAATGGCCGTGTGGTTTCCGGCAGAGTAGAATAGGGCCACTCTAAGTCCTCCCGTAGGTGTCGTCGAAGGCTATTTAGGAATACAAGCTGAACAGAGCTTATAAACATCAATGAGACCTCTCCTACCCGTCTGGCCAGCGTGGAGAGTCTAGGCCAAGTCCTCTGGCTGCTGGCCAATTATGGCTCTAATAGTACAGAGAGGGTCGTGCTCCTGCAGTGGAGACAAAAAGACCTGATGATTAAAATAGCCAATAGATTTAAGCATGTGATCAGCTGATGAGTTTTGTGTGTTGTGACAGGAGCAGCTCAACTGGGCGGCCCGCGGCTGCGCGCTGGCGGGCCGCGCTGACAGCGTGCGGCGCGCGCTGCGCTTGCTCGTGCGCACGCTGCAGCACATATACCCGCAGGTAAGCACTTTTGCTGAACCTGCCCTAGCATGGCACCGGCGGCAGAGTTTATGAAGCGCTTTATATAATCCTACTAATATAATATAATAAACGCGAAAGTTTGTGCGCACACTGCAACAAATATACCCGCAGGTAAGCACTTTTGCTGAACCTGCTCTCGTAGCATGGCACTATAGTTAGGGAGGCGAGGTAGCTAAATGGCGTAATTCAACGGCGCCGTCGAGACCTATCAAAATCGAAAGATAAAATAATTTCGAAAAGAAAAGCTCGTATGGTAAAAACCATTTTAGCGGTGGGTTTGGCGTGTACGGTTTTTCAAAAATGTTAAAAAAAAAACAGTTAGTTGGGCATTCTCGAGCGCGTCAAATATTCATACTAAGTATGCCCCAAGTGCCTCTGATAACAACGGTATACTAATCTGCCGGTTTGCGTGGTGGGGGTAGGCATATAAAATAGTCAAAAATGCAAAAAAAAAAATTTACTCGAGCGCGTCAGATTTTCGGAAGGGGTGTTAAGTAGGCACCAAGGAAGCTCCCTTAAAAAAAACTGACGATTTCGGCGTGACGATAAGTTACGATGAATTTGTGAAAATGCAAAAAAAAAAGTTTTTTTGAAATACTCGAGCGCGTCAGATTTTCATAGGGGAGGTTTATCTCGGTATCCTAAAAGCATATTTTTTTAATCTGACAAAAAAGTTGGTGGGTTCTCTTAATCTGACCGAAAAAGGTTTTTTGGTTTCTTTTTTTTTCTTTCTTTCTCCTTGATAAAACGGGGAATTTGAAAATGACAATAAAGCGATAGATACAACCAACGTAAATGTTTATTTAAACTTTTTTTTTGTAAAATGTATCGTTCGCGACTTATTTGCCGCAACGCGTTCTTAGGAAGACGAAATGGCTCCTCCACACTTCCGGTCATGCGGAAACCGGCAGATTTTGTATTTTTAGTAAGTTTTAGATTATATTCTTCAAAATAAAAATAAAAAAATCGCGCACGAGAATGCCGGATTAACGTTTTTTTTTACAAGTTCGCGACCCTATAACTCGGCGGCGTCAAGGACTTATCGTCAGATTAGTTAAATTTAGTCTTTAAACACTAAAATCAACCCCCAATATCTTAAGAGGCCGTCTATTAAATTTGACAAATTTCACTCAACTTTGCGTCGTGTTTTTGAGAAAACTACAGAATTATCATTAAATTTATTTATATACTTATTATGAAAGATAATATCATATTATTTAGCATGAGTGAACCATTTTGCCTATGAACTTGCTTGTTTTAGTATAATTCACTGGAATCCAACGTGCGTTTTGCCAAATTTCGCAAGACGCGTGGCGGGGCTTTCGAGATTTTCAAATGATTTAATCATTAACACCCGGTAAAAAAATTCAGAAATATAGCTGAATAAGTAATTTATGACATGAGTGAAGCTTTTTTCATTGTTTTATTTAAATTCACAAGGAAAAAAAATCAACAAGTCGCGTAATTTTCGCCGAAATCGATGTAAATAAAGTCGCTTGTATTTGTGTTTTGAGCTCCTATTTTAGAAAAATAAAAATAACGTTACAAACGCCATTTCATGCCCTTTTTAAATATGCTAAACACATTATAATTATATTTTTTTAAATAATGTAAAAAAATAAATACATATCGCATAAAAATTTATTTAAATAGGATGCGGTTTACTCTCCGACGGCAGTCCGCGCGCAGCGCTTACAGCGAGAGGACGTATTTCTTTGCGCCAACGCCGACCTCGTAGTCACTGTGCGATGACGTGCGCAAACCATAGAGTGACTGATAGGATTTGATCATTGGAAAACTTGATTACTTATAGTAATTTATTTATGTCGTTGAACGTACTGTCGTAAATATAATGGGCTATCGGATAAATTTTTCAAACATGAAAAGAAATAGAAAATTTATCAAGTTCTCCGTAATTGCCACGTATTTCTAAAATGAAGATGTTGCTCCCATTCCATCGCTGGGCGGTGGTGTTCAGCGCTGGTGTGGCTTAAGCCATATGCGTAGGCACTGTCTGCTCCGCGGTGGAAAGGGACGCGATGTAGCGGCCATTTTAAGAAATTCAGTTTACATGAAAATGCGATTTCACTAATATCGTCTAAGTAACCAAACATAATTATTGAAAGATTTTTTATATTTAATTTGCCGTACTCATTTGAAGAGTGTAGCACGGCAGCTGAGTGCTGGCACCGGATGCCGTCCTCCACACCCCAAATTTAAGATGAAACAAATTTTGAAAAATCAATAAAAAATAGTTAAATTAATTTTTATTCCAAAAACTTGTTAGTAAAAACTTTAATTTGGAGAATACAGCCTCCGATTATGTTGGAGGATGCAGACTAAAAAAAAATAGAATGGGCAAACGAGCTAAAAATAGAACGTTGATAATGTGAATCGGAAAAATAAATACTATGGTGCCACTAATTCTGCAAAAGGCAAAAAGTAAGCTTAAGTAAGTCACTAGACAAGACTTTTGTCAGTTTGGTGTCTAGACTGGACCTGATTTGTTAATTAAAACTGAAATTATCAGGCGAGACGATGAGATTTGGGAAAATAAAATGTAAGACCGGTTGATAAATTTTTATCATAAATTATTACTACTGGAAATCATCGATCCGCCTAAATGTCGTTCAATGAAACTCCTGCAGCTATTAGCCCTATATTATAATTAATACGTGCTTGTACCTTCAATAAGTATCCTAGCTATTGTTACTAAAGTGGGGTTTGAGATTTGGAAAAAAATGCCAACACTCTTCTTAGGGAATTTATTCACTATGCAACCAAAGATTGACACACTAATATGGTCTTCGAAACGTCCATTGTCCAAGTCTTCATGCAGTCATAGTCCAAAATTCGTCGCTGAAGTCGTATAGGTTACGCGCCGATAATATTTGTTAAATCTCTTTGAAGTTATCTCACCACTTTTATATACGCCTGCCAAGGTACGAGAATAGATATTTCTAGAAAATTCATGTGCTTGACCCTCCGTCACCCCGACTTAGAATGTTAGTATTGGTTGACTGATGTGAACTCGGGATTATTCTCAAACATTCCACAACCTTCT
Organism: Acrobasis consociella; assembly: GCA_963555685.1. Lineage (NCBI taxonomy): Eukaryota > Metazoa > Arthropoda > Insecta > Lepidoptera > Pyralidae > Acrobasis > Acrobasis consociella. The sequence goes on from OY743107.1 coordinate 4,600,132, forward strand.
TTTTAATTCTTCATCATTCTGGATTATTCTATAAACTTCTGGAACATTCCACATTATTTTAGAACTTGCTAATTCTTCTGGAATTCTCTACTTCTAGTAGCTTTGCGACACTATTTCTCATCATTGTGCTAAATTTCATCGAAATCCGTTTATATGTTATAAATATTTGTTTTGAGCACGCAAGGTTTAAAACGGTAGTCAGATTTGCGTGCTAACATGAGGCTTTTCTGCAATAATTTTAATCGAAAGTCAGAAGCAAAAGTAGCGTTTCCTGTCAAGCAGATTTGTATGTGTACTTTTTAAATGTATACTCAGACAAATTATACCAATTTTCTTAATTCTACAGTTTTATTTATTTTATTCGATGATAAGGAAGGCAACTTCTACTCTAGCGATGCAGTCGTGTGTTTCATGAACGCGCTACTGCATCGCAACATTCTCCATCGGTTTATGACCAGCGACTGCATAGCTACCAAAGAATTCACCATGTGCTACCTCCCTAAACTCCTTTTCATTCGATATACACGCTTGACTTTTCATTGGTTTTGGAAAAAAATGTCATCGTGTAAAAAAATTCTTCTATCCATATTTGTGTATGACAAGACAAAAATGTTGCGAAAATGACTTCTGATCGAGACCACGTAGTGTTAAATAAAAGATTCGCATAGATTCCATGACACGTGTTTATCTCCACCGTCAATGCCCCAGAAAGCTTGTAAAAAAATTTTCACCAAAGACATTTAATTTCTACCTTCATTATTTATTCAGAATGAATTCTCACCAACCGGTCAATTAGTGCTGCCAATTTTTAAAATATCCATCTGTTCGTTACAACTTGCCACAGATACCCGACCGTACGAACGTACCAACTGTATCAATCGACTTCCACTTAGGTTTTATTAATTTAGCAACACTTATGACAACTGCCAATACTGTTTACAAATCGTGATACTTATTAGCTACAACAGATCTAAGAGTTTTAAATAAAAGTAATACTTAATAGTAGTTACGCCTGACCAAAACTGCCGCGTGAGCTCGATGAACTCTGTCGGGCCGGCCAAGTGGTGGTACTACTAATTGATCTCACGATTTTTTGTTTCTGAATTTTTATTTTAACTAGCTATTTAGGTATTAATAACGATCCTTATGAAGTGGCTTTCGGCACTAAAACCATTGAAAAATCACCATGTAGAGAGTAATACGGAGTAATATGGCTTACAATCAATGATAAGTAATACTTTGCACTACCTAATTTGCTAAAACTTGCCTTATTTAAGTTTCTATACAAATTAAATAATGTGCGTGCTCAACTCTGCTAAAGTACCTGGGTGACCGAGCTTTGCTCGGTTACATATCAAACATTAACTACATTTTAAACTTGTCTAAAAACAATACAAAGTAAAAAATTATATATAAACTTGAACATAAAAAAACAAAAGTACTCATTAACAGTCACCGAGTGGGATTCGAACTCGTAACACTCTTTCTAACGGTCCGCATCCTTAACCGCTGAGCCAAACGGATGGCGGCCGGTGCGGAGAAATTAGCGACTATATTCTGCGTGAAAAGAAAAACGCATGAAAACTCGAAAACACGCGTTTTCCCAAATATAAGACTAATCTAAATCGATTATTTACCGCCGAAAACCCCCATATACCAATTTTCAGCAAAATCGTTAGAGCCGTTTTCGAGATCATCGAAATTTATAAATATATAAATAAATAAATATACCTACAAGAGTTGCTCGTTTAAAGGTATAAGTTAAAGAATAGAAGTCTCCATTATTATCACCTTCACGATTTATCATATTATTTTATCATAATATTTTTTACTTACCCGTAATCCAAAGCACTCAAGGATTTAATATTCATATATTATTACTCGCATTTAAATTAGGATGGCATTTACTATGTAATAAAACTTTTACCAAAATTTTAATAATATCTGTTAGTTTATACCAGTTAGTAAGTTAGAAAATCTTTATGGCACCAAAACATAATGTACCACCAGTATATTTAACCAAAAAACATCAACGATCGCCGAGCGCGCTACACCGCGCTTTACGTCGCCTACGTAGCTCTGTGTGTGTGAGCGGCATGTCGTTGTGTGCGTGCGCCCGCTGCCAGCGTGCAAAAAGATTACAGCGGGCTCTTAATCTGACGCGCTCGAGTATTTCAGACTATCGATTTTTTTTTACTAATCTGATCGTCTATCCTAGGCGCGCGTCACTGCATATAGAGCTAAATACTTTACAAGGTTGTTCTATTAGGTCTAAGGTATCTCTCATATCTTAAACTGCCACGCTCGAGTATTGCCGAAAATTTCCCTATTCGCATCCCTAACTACTAGCGACAAAATAGAATATATTTTTTAGAAATGAATATATTTTATTTGCATTTGAAAAAGGGTACATACTTAGGTCTAAATAGTAATTAAAAAGTAACACCTAATCAGCCATTAACAATAGCATGCAAATATTTAGAGTACAGATATACAGAGTTTATAAAGCAGTATAAATAATCCTACTAATATTATAAACGTGAAAGTTTGTAAGTATGAATGGATGTTTGTTACTCTTTCACGTAAAAACTACTGAATGAATTTTAATGAAACTTTACAGTAAATTAACTTAAACATCAGAATAACACTTAGGCTACAGGCGGCGCAGACGAAGTCGTGGGCACCAGTTAGTACAATATAATTACTAACGTAACAGATACCCAACGCCATAACTATTGGAGGACCCGTAAGTAGGCAAAATTAGTTCCAGCATGCACGTCTATCGTTGTGACAGTAATGAAAAGCGTAATTGCAACATCGTGCGATATAAACCTTAACTGGGTTTTTCAATGGCGTAGCATGCTCCCGTAGCATGCTCGTAGCCCATTTTTATCTAGAGTAAAAAATAACATACATACATACATACTATCACGTCTTTGTCCCTAATGGGGCAGACGAATGAGCATTTTGGGTCTTGCGGTTCTATGCAGAGCCCAGGGCCGCAAGACCCAAAAGCCACTTTTAACGTCATGGTGGGCGAGAAGATGGAAAAGCAATCAATACAGTGATGGGTTGCTAGCCGCATCGCCTTTTAACATGATTTGCATTTTTGCCCATTCCCTCGATCGGCTTTAACGATCTGCGTGGGAAAAGAAGCAGCTGGTACATTCTAAGTTTTTTTTTTATTTCTCCCAGACCAGCATGGGCAGCAGTAAAAAATAATTAAACAAAAAACGTGCGAATGATTGAAAGTTTTATAGGAGCTCAATTCACACTCTTTTTTGAAGATGATGGCATTGATGGCGCTCCTTGTCATTGTCATTATATGGTGATTATGGGGAAAAGGCCTGAAGCGAACAGGAATGCTTCAAAACAGAATTTACCGCTCCTAAAAACATTGACGCTCGCGGTTTCGAGACAGGATTCTGGTTAGAACTAATTAGCTAATTGAATGTTCAGGAGGTGGATTCATGCGACACGTGCACCAGCGGTGCGGAAACAAGCGCTGCAGCGGAGATCTGCGCTGAACCCGAAGCGGCTGCAGCGCCGGCGATGGATACGCTGTCTACGTTGCCAGTGCCGCGCGCTTTCGCTGACAGCCGTCGCTCGTCGGACGCTTCTGCTATATCCGCTGTTTCTGCACACTCCATAAACCCAGACAAGTGAGTTGACTTATACAGCGCTGCAGCGAAAATCAGTTTAGTCTACGTTGCCAGCGCCACGTGCTTTTTAAGTCTATCTTTTGCTCCTCCGAATGGAGATGAAGTTCAGAACAATTAATGGCCTTTAGGAAGGGATAATGACGTGACTAGCATGCATGTATTATCTTATTCTTAATACAATTGATTGCACTTTTTCAAGCTAGAATATCCGCATCCCCACTATTTCTTTACAATGCATGCAACAAAATATAGGAAATCTCTCTACTGATGCAATTTATTTCAATTTCAGCATTCCAGACGTAGATGAAGACATAGCAAAATTAATAAACGTGAACCCACCTGAACAAATGTTCAATTTGGAGGTAGACAAGGGCGAGCGGAGCAAGGCCAGCTCGACCTCGCCGCAGGACCAGCTGTCGCTGTCCAACCTCTCCTCCTGTGATACCAGCTCCTGCAGGAACCTCTACAGGCCCGACACGGAGCGCGAAACCTTTAATAGTAGTAGTCTTACCATACCTAACCTCGTCGTCTCCGACGATAGCTGTAAGCGAGATTCGATAATACAGGGAGAAACTTATGAATCGGACCAATTGACTATAATAGACATCGACAAACCGTACACGGATGACGTGCATTTCCAGAATTTAAGTGCCAGAGCCACCCCAGTGAGCGGGGAGGGCACTCCAGAGAGGAGGCTTTCTAGTGTAGACTTGGAGATAGATGCCAGTAGTTCGGAAGGGTCCAACATTAGCGATGACTTTAGTTTAATATCGGAAATTATTGATGCCAAGCCTGAGGATCTGGACGAGGCCGGAGGCATCGGACACATAGACTCGCCAGAAGTCTCGGATACATACATGAACTCTGAGACCTTACACGGAGAATCCATCATGGATGACATCAGTTCTATGCTCGGACAAGAAGTCTTGATGGCGATGATGGGCAAGAACGGAGATAACGAAACTTACACGGATGATACGACACTTTTCACATCAGACACGGTGTCAGACATAGCTATGGATAGCAGGAACCCCAGTCTTGAGAAAAACCACGAGACCAAATTGAAATACATATCGAAAATGAAAATGCCGAAGGAAGGCGAAGTGGAGAAATTCGGTTTCGAAAATAGAGTGTTCTACATGTGTGAAAACGCAAACAAAGTAGAGGAGCAAATTAAGTACTGCAGCTTAGCTCACTTCGAAGAAGGCAACGATATCGCCAGAAAATCGTTTAAGAAACATCTCAGAAAAAGTATAAAGAAACGGGTGGTGGATGATACGAGTTTGAAAAATCTTCTACCTAAAACGACTGAAGAGCCAAAAGTCCCTGAGAATCAAGTTAAAAACCTTGGATTAGGAGTTCCACAATTTGCACATAAACGGGACGATAAGCTACCTAGTGTGAACCTTGATGTACCATTTCCACAAGTAAGCGTTGTGGTAGAACCACCATCTCCCTCTCACAGCGAAGATAAGAAAAGTCTGAAGAACGGGAGCAGTCGCATGGCTTCTGTTCTAAGTGATATTTTCGATCAAGGCACTGATACTTTGAGCGTACATTCACCAGAACCAAGTATAGGTACCACCAGAGAAAGGCGACAATCAGACAACCCTAAGCTTTTGGGTTCAGATCCTGAATATGGAAAGTTCTTGAGTTGTTCTCCCGCAGCCACTAGAAGGATATCCTGTGGAAGTCTCTTCAAGCATGGAGAACCAGACAAGTAAGTTTTTATCTGTGTATTTTTTTATATAATGGTTCTTATGCTCCATTTTACTTACTGATCTCTATTTTCGAGCAGGTTATCAACATCAGTGTCATCAATATGGGGTGAAGGTGGACATATAGGCTCTTCAAAATCAGACGCCAGTGAGAAAGCCAAGAAATTACCGATCATCAACCCTCTAGTCCAGTTGCCAGCTTGGCCCCACGTCACCCAGGGCTTTATAAGTCAATGCCTGCTCGCAAACGCTGATGCGCTTTGTGCTGCCGTCAGTCCATTGATGGATCCAGATGAGACGCTCCTTGAAGGGTTCTATGAGAGAGCAGTTATGAATAACTACTTCGGTATTGGGATCGATGCTAAAATCACGCTAGACTTTCATAATAAGAGGGAGGAGCATCCGGAGAAGTGCCGGTCAAGGGCAAGAAACTATATGTGGTATGGAGTGCTCGGATCTAAGGAGTGGGTGAATAGAACATACAGGTCAGTGACGTCGTAATTTTTTGTTTGTGTTGATTATTTATATTAATTATAAATAAATATTGTTTAAGGCTAAAATAGCATTCTTTTCCTACCTCTAGGACAATAAAAAAAGATAAAAAAGTTTGGCATCTAAATAACAGATAATGGGTTTTGTATCTTACAAAACCCAGATATTGACTTTCATTTTATTTTCATGGCTTTCTCAGCATCACCTGTTGGTTACTGGTAGATAAGGACTCAGGCCGTTCGCCATTCAGAGATTTAGGGTTCGATCCCCGGTCAGGGAAAGTTGGAAAATTGCCTTTTTCAAACTGTCCTGGGTCTTGGATGTTTATCTATAGGTATATATGTATTTGTTATAAAATATAGTATAGTTGATATCCCAGAAAACAATTCTCGAACTTAATTTGGTGCTAGCTCAATCAGTGTAATTTATCCGCATATATTTATTATTTATTGTAATAAAGTTTAATAAATATGCTTTTCACTTTCAAATGATGCAAATTCCATTCACTAATTCATATTTCCAATTTCCAGACATCTGGGTCAGAGGGTGCAACTTGAATGCGACGGCCAACGGATCCCACTTCCCGAGTTGCAGGGCATCGTGGTGTTGAACATACCGTCGTTTATGGGCGGTACCAACTTCTGGGGCGGCACCCGGGGAGATGACATATTCCTGGCACCTTCGTTTGATGACAGGATTCTAGAGGTACGTGGGGCGAAAAATTATCTTTTTGTGTGTCGATAATCAAAGGAAACAGTGACCGTTACTAGTCTTTTATGCGTCCGGTATGATTTGATCACGTAAAGAAACGCCGAGCACGCCTACCCATCGCCATATAAACGTAATTATTACCCTTCCGTCTTTACTAGATGACGCAGTAGGTATCGATTAAAACCACGGAAAATATTAAAATCTTTTATTACCATTAATTGAACAAAGTAATACTCTAACTTATTAAATATGATTTTTATGAGCTGCAATAAATATTTTTAAAGCACTTTCAAAAATATTTGTCTAAAAGCACAATTTTTGGTTTTTAATTATGTCACTAGATGGCACTTTGTGTGCTTTAAGGTTTTATGTGTGATTATATTGATGGCAGCACCGTCTTTACTATAAAGCGTAGGTACCAACTCCTCCGTAAGAATAGATTATACAAATGATACCTACCTATTATAATATCTTGTAATAATGTACCTCAGAGTAAAATATACTACGTACACTGTGTACAAACAAAATCGTATTCGTATCATTTTGCGCTGCATTTTGTTTCTAGAACAAAGTACCTGGGCGACCGAGCTTTGCTCGGTTACATTTCAAACATTAACAATTTTTTTTAAACTTGTCTAAATACAATGCAAAAAAAAATGTAAACTTAAACATAAAAAAAAACAAAAGTAAGTCACCGAGTGGGATTCGAACCCGTAACACTCTTTCTAGCGGTCGCTATCCTGAACCGCTGAGCTAAATCAAGGCGGTCGCGGCGCGACGAAATTAGCGACCATATTCTGCGTGGAAAGAAAAACGCATGAAAACTCGAAAACACGCGTTTTCCCAAACATAAAACTAATCTAGATCGATTGTTTACCCCCGAAAACCCCCATATACATATATAGTTAGAGCCGTTTTCGAGATCACAGAAATTTATAAATAAATATACACATATGTATATATATATATACTTACATACAAGAATCGCTCGTTTAAAGGTATAAGATAAGATATCATTGAAAAAGGCACACGCCGTACGAACTTAAGGTACTTAGTATCTTACCATGCATGTCATAAAAACATAGAAATATGGTTTATATTGTAATACCTAACTACTTATCCGAAATACTAAGTACCTACCCGTGTACCTACCTAAAGCAGAAGTTTGGATATAAGTAGTGCCGCGAGGTCGCGCCCGGAACGACCGGCGGCGAACACATTCACACACCTGAGTAAGTCAGTGGCATCGTACGACTACGTGACTACGTACCTATCGAACTTTATCAAATTCCAAAGAACTTTGAATATGATACGGAAATATGGGGAATAAATTAAAAAAAGTAGTTAGGTATCATTTTAGTTGTATTGTGTTCTACAACGTGAAAGGGACGTAACGTACCTACCCGTAATAAATCGAACCACAGGCTATACTAGATCACTAGTATATATGTATGTATATATATATCATATTTTAAATTAACCTTAGGTACCTACTGTCCCACTGATGAGCAAAGGTCTCCATTTTTATTTATTTTTATTTTTATTTATATAACGATGATATTATATAAAAGTAAAAACGACATTTCCATTGGCTGCACACAGCACACAGTTCTCTGAAGATTACATGCATCGAACTAAAAATAATTCAAATCAAGTGAAGCTGATCTCGATATATAAGTAGTACTAAGTACCTACCTATTAGATTTCCATACTCTTTTTCACTTTCCCCGACAAAAAAAAGATAAAGCACCTGGTAAATAAATTTGTTATACGTATTCAGATTTCTTATGAGTACCTACATACCTATCACATTGCAAGAGGTTCTTTTTTTGTAAGAAGGTAGGTAGGTACTTAATATAATTTTGCAATTTTTTACGTAGTACGATTCATTAATTATCATAATGTGCATGAAAGAAATGAGAAATGCTTACTTACCTACCTAGATATTTCTGAAGTTATATATGAATGGTTAGTGGTGTCATTTTTTGAAATGCGAAGTCACTAAACGCACGGATTTTTGTATGGAAAAAACATTCGTTATTGTGACTCTGCGTTTCATAAATGGCACTTACTTCAAACACGATTTTAAATTTGATATTTTATAACATAAATGATCGACGCGTCGCTGTCCTGCATCCGAATCTGTTAATTTTAACACCCCTCGTGCGGCGCGCGCGGCTACCTACCCCTTGTAGGTATGGCGCGATTACGGGTTACGTACGTAGGACAGCATTAACAATGGCCAAAAGTGTATTATCATAGATACTCAGGATCTTATGCCTAAACATTTGTTTTCTCGCTAACGCCATCTAGTGACGAACTCTTAAACACTTACTATATGCTTTCGCGGCTTTGGCTAGTCCTGTGTGCTGCCATCTCTGCGAGTTGCTGGAACTAGAAACGCCTACTCAATTTGCCTACTTAAGGCCGGTCCAAAAGTTTCTATGGCGTTGGGTATCTGTTACGTTAGTAATTATATTATCTTTGGCCGAGCATAGCCCTTTCCATAACTTTTGGACCATTATGGCTCTGCATCAGGTGTGCCATTTTTTTAAATCAATTGACCTTTTATGTTGCCTCATTCGAATCCTTCTAGAATTTCCAGAGATTAGCGTGTACAAACAGACAGACTTTTTTTTTCATTATCATCAAGTCTTTTTTAACTTCACTGCAGGAGCACGACCCAATCTGTACTACCAGAGCCATACTTGGGTAGAACCGTCAGGGGATTTGGCCTACACTCACCTCGCTGGCCAGACGGGTTGGAGAGGTCTCATTAATATTATAAGCTTTGTTTAGCGTTTTTTTATTTGGTCTGAGTGTTTAGCTTGTATTTCCTAAGTCGCCTTCTACGACATCCACGGAAAGACTTGGAGACACATTTGATAGATATAGATAATGAGAAGAAGAAAAAAAAGAGTGTGTGTACTTATGTACACGCGTTAGAAGTTATACTTCTTTGGCGTGAACATAGATACAGTACAGCCAGATCGTGGGCTAACTTCAAACTGTTGCTTTTTTCTGTCGTTGTGCGCGCGCAACTTAAAAATTCACTCTCATCCTTTTCCCAATGCGCCAAAAGAAGTGTAACTTCAAAAATGAGCCAAGAAATTTCAGTCCACATCCTTACACATAGGTGGTAGCAGTATTCGGCTCGGCCCAGATGGCGGCGTCCCGCCTCATCAACCTGCAGAAGCACCGCATTGCGCAGTGCCGCGCGGTGCAGATCAACATCCTCGGAGACGAGTGCGTCCCCGTACAAGTGGACGGCGAAGCCTGGCTGCAGCCGCCCGGCTGCGTCCGCATCATACACAAGAACCGGGCGCAGATGCTTTGCAGGTCGAGAGCACTTGAAACTAGCTTGAGGTAGGCATTTGCATGGGTAGTTACGCATGGCGTAGGCTGGGATGGAAGTGGCGGTGCCATCACTGCGGTTTTACTACTAATAAGTAAATAGATGGAATTATCTTTTGTGTTACCCGCGGATAAAGTATGTGTTAATCCAGGGTGTCAGCTTCCTGCATAACAAATTTTACCAAAATTGGTCCAGCCGTTTGCGCTTGAAGAAGTAAGAAACATATACATACATACTATAGAACAGACTTGTGATTCGGGATTGGTCATGAAGTAAACTCCCCAAAAACACTCCTAACACATCTCTATCACACCCCGGTCACACCAACATTACTAACGCACCCCAAAAGAATCTCCAGTTGATTGGGACTAAAATTCCTATTAGAACTACTATTAGATACGGCACTAGGTGTACTAGGAGTAGATTTTTGTTCTGATATCCCGAATTTAAACTGCATACAAGATGATGGACTTATATCATAGAATCAATATGAGTATTACAGACAGAACGGATTCTCTAACCGTCTTATTATAAAACGAGGACTAACTTTGTTACTAGGTTTAAACCATTATCCGACCAAATCAAGATGATATTTCTAGATGAGATAATGGCATATTAGAGATGGCAACTTGATTTAGTCGGATAATATAATATAATAAGACGGTTAAGGTCCCCCGCTCTTTTCCCCGTCCCTGCACCTCTCTCCCGTTCTCGCCTTGTCGAGGCGGCCAGGCACCCGCAGCCTACCCCCCCCCCCCCACAAGGCGCGAACGGAGAAGAGGAGGAAAAGGTGCGAGGACGGGAACGCATATTGCGCGGGATCTGAGTTTCCGTGCTTATAGTCTCCACCCCGAGTATTTCCCGTATCCAGCGCTTTAGAAAGCCATGCTGTCGACGCGCCCATAAAGCCGACATCAACTCTTTCAAAGGCGCGGCCTTTGTGGCGGGCCGTCAGTAAACACACCATTTTGACGAATAAACTAATAGCTCAACCATTCGGTGAGGTGATTACTTGAGAAACATAATGCGATTCCAACTTTTATCTTAGCCAAAACGTGTTCTGTACTTCCGTCTTTGTCACTCATTCGAAGCGCGGGTACACGCAAGAAAAACGGAATATATTCCACATTTTTTAAGCCTTTCAGGTTAGGATCCAATACTAGATTTTGAGAAACGAAATTAGAAAAGCTTTTCTGAAATGAAATAAAATGTAATTGATCGTTATTTCGACATTTTATTTTGGTGTATGTAGTTGAATAATTATAATAATAACATCGATGTGTATGATTTAGATAGTTATAGAACCTTTATAGTTACCTTTATATTTTGGAAGTAAACTCCCCAAAAACACTCCTAACACATCTCTATCACACCCCGGTCACACCAACATTACTAACGCACCCCAAAAGAATCTCCAGTTGATTGGGACTAAAATTCCTATTAGAACTACTATTAGATACGGCACTAGGTGTACTAGGAGTAGATTTTTGTTCTGATATCCCGAATTTAAACTGCATACAAGATGATGGACTTATATCATAGAATCAATATGAGTATTACAGACAGAACGGATTCTCTAACCGTCTTATTATAAAACGAGGACTAACTTTGTTACTAGGTTTAAACCATTATCCGACCAAATCAAGATGATATTTCTAGATGAGATAATGGCATATTAGAGATGGCAACTTGATTTAGTCGGATAATATAATATAATAAGACGGTTAAGGTCCCCCGCTCTTTTCCCCGTCCCTGCACCTCTCTCCCGTTCTCGCCTTGTCGAGGCGGCCAGGCACCCGCAGCCTACCCCCCCCCCCCCCCACAAGGCGCGAACGGAGAAGAGGAGGAAAAGGTGCGAGGACGGGAACGCATATTGCGCGGGATCTGAGTTTCCGTGCTTATAGTCTCCACCCCGAGTATTTCCCGTATCCAGCGCTTTAGAAAGCCATGCTGTCGACGCGCCCATAAAGCCGACATCAACTCTTTCAAAGGCGCGGCCTTTGTGGCGGGCCGTCAGTAAACACACCATTTTGACGAATAAACTAATAGCTCAACCATTCGGTGAGGTGATTACTTGAGAAACATAATGCGATTCCAACTTTTATCTTAGCCAAAACGTGTTCTGTACTTCCGTCTTTGTCACTCATTTGAAGCGCGGGTACACGCAAGAAAAACGGAATATATTCCACATTTTTTAAGCCTTTCAGGTTAGGATCCAATACTAGATTTTGAGAAACGAAATTAGAAAAGCTTTTCTGAAATGAAATAAAATGTAATTGATCGTTATTTCGACATTTTATTTTGGTGTATGTAGTTGAATAATTATAATAATAACATCGATGTGTATGATTTAGATAGTTAAAGAACCTTTATAGATCAATTTTTGTAGAAAGCTGTGTAGATGTAAGTATACGGAATTGCATCTATATTAGAGTTAACTATAGAGTATTCCTCTCCTTAAAAGTTTCTAGTATAGATTGTATAGCTCAAAAATTAACTCCATTCTATTGATTATGATTATTTAAATGTGTGGTAGTAAATACTTATTTATAATTTGAGTATTAAGTACCTATTTTGCTTGATAACGTAAATTGAGCCACTCCTTAGTTAACGCCCACAAGCAAAATAGGTATACTTTATAGCAAAATAAGTGAACAGTTTTAAATGAGGCGATCTATACCTGTTCAATCAAGTCAATCGCGATATAAACAATATAAACATGTCTTTACTTAAGAGTCCGGCGACCCTACACTTCTCCATACAAACGTAGTCTACGTTTAATTTTGAAACCACATGTCAGATTCCGGTAAAAATTGGTAATTGTAAAGAAATTGCAATTATCTAGGGTTATAACTGGTTTCCTATAGTAAAATTATAAACTGGAAAGAAAATATAACGATTTAGAAGTTTCCCATACTAATGGTCAAAAATGATATAAAACACTATATTCTATTTCAAGTTCATATTTTTACTGTAGGAAACTAGTTATAAACCTAGATAATTGCAATATCTTTGAAATTACAAAATTTTGCCCAAATCGGACATGTCGTTTTGAAATAAAACGTAGACTACGTTTGTATGGAAAGTTGTATTTTGGTCTAGGGTCGGGGGACCCTTAATGCTTTGATATCCATATCTAACTTTATACTAATTATCAATTATTTACAGTAAGTACAACCCTATTTAGGATAAGAGTTTGTATAAAAAAACGACTTTGCACACAAATTTATCTTCACCTATTTCTTGACACCATAGTTATTATTGGCAAATCTCACTTGAACTAGAAATCAAACGTGAAATTGATTCACTCTACACTAAATACTTTATGGCAATTGTTAAGATCTTTTCACTCACACGTCGCTGCTTAGATATAGTTATTTATTATTTGACTTTTTAAAAAAAAACTTTGAAAGCATGTCTAAACACCGCAAAACTTTAACGGCTTTTATATCTATACAACGTGAATGGGACATTCCCGTAACAAATCGAATCACGGGCTATACACGCTGACTTTTCATAGGTTTTGGAAAATGTCGCATAGTAAATAAATTTCTCTATCCATATACGGAATCCTAATTTCTGCATGTCATAAGATAAAAAAGTTGCGTTAATGATTTTCGATCGAGACCACGTAGTTACTCCTACCAAAACAGCTGCTAAATGTCGATGACCCCCGCCGGCCGGCGGGCGGTGTATGGCGGCGGTACTACTGATTGATCTCACAATTTTACTTTCGAGTTTTAGACAACATTTTTTGTTTCTGAATTTTTATTTTGACTAGCTAATTAGTTCTTACTAACGATGCCTATGAAGTGGCGTTCGGCTTCAAAACCAATAAAAAATTACCGTGTATAAGAGATCACTTTAGTATAATGGAATTGAAATAACAAAAAAAATGGCATTTCCATACTAAAGTGTACAGCCACCCGGGCAATTTGTATGGGAATGTCGAATTTTCTTTTTTGGGTTATCGACTGTTATTTCAATTTTATTATGGCACAGTGATCTAGTATTTTTATTTTTCATATATATTTTTTTGTATATGTAGTCATGCGAATGTCCGTGAATGCACCCATTATGGCTCCAACGGAAGATCAGCGCTGGGATCTCGCTAATGCAAATCCTAGCATATGCTGAGTTGGAGACCATTTTGGAGGACAAGTAACTTTATTTTTTATTTGTACTTTAAGAATTTGTTTATGTAATTTTATTGTGTTGTTTTTGTCCTTCGAATAAATGGTATATCTATCTATCTATAGCCCGTGGTTTGATTTATTACGGGTATGTCCCTTCCACGTAATATACTAGGCATTACATAATCCTACAGCACATTAGCGAATGACAAACAATTTATTCCACAGGGCATGGGATGAGAAGCAGCAGTTGAAACAGAACGCTTTGGCGGGAGCTTCGCAATGGTCTCGCAGTGTGTTGTCTATGGCAGAGAGCGCTCAGCTGTTGGCGCTGCTCGACGATGTCAACACTTTGGTCAAACACGTAAGTAAACACAACGTGAGACCCTAAACTAATCGTTGTAACAATAGTATATATAATAATAACGATGTCAACATTTTGGTCAAACATGTGAGTAAACAAAACGTGTTAGTAACTAAAACAATGGTTGAAATAATACGCTTTGGCGGAAGCTTCGCAATATTACATGTTCGCAATGGTCACGGAGTGCGTTGTCTATGGCAGAGAGCGCTCAGCTATTGGCGCTGCTCGACTTTACAATTCTTGTAATAAAGTTGAAATATAAAATAATTAATAATTTCAAAACTAAAAACCGAATTAACGCTCAAACTACAAAGCCGATTTTGATAACATCTATGGGGTCAACTGATGAGTACTTATACCCTTTCAAACAAAACTCCTTTTTGGCAGTCAGTTAAAAATGCCATCTCTTGACATATTTAAAAAAAAACAGACAAATTACGAAGCCCCAGACTTTCAAGCCTTTCATTCAAGTTTCAAGCTTTTTTCATACCCCAATAACTTTTTACTTTTATTTATTTATCAAACTTTATTGTTCCACAGTACAAATATACTTTTAACTTTTGAATGACTGAAACGATTTTCATCAAACATATTCAATTCTCAAAAAATTCTGATGTCATTACTCCAACGTTTTCTAGGCCTGATCAGCTTTCTGCGACCATTTGCAGAAATCCATCCTGTGATTAATTTAAATGATAAAATAAATAAACAGTTACCTAACTATTCGAAAATATTTTAAAAACAAGCTTTTATCTAATAACAATGGACTAAACAGATTTAAGTACTCCTCGAGACGAATCATTCGAGCCCAAAGTCGGTGGGGTTATGTTGTTTTATCGCAGAGTTGCCTCTGGTAGAACAGAGAGGGTCGTGCTCCTGCATTGGAGACAAAAAGACCTGATGATGATGACGTGATATACGAAGGCGTGCAAAAATTTCAGCTCAATCGGGAAATGTGTCAAATTTAACTTGCAAGATTTGATTACAGACAGACCGACAGACAACGGGACAGGTGAACCTAAATACGTACATACATACATACTATCACGTCTTTATCCCTAATGGGGCAGACAGAGCATTATGGGTCTTGCGGTTCTATGCAGAGCTCAGGGCCGCAAGACCCAAAAGCCACTTTTAGCGTCATGGTGGGCGAGAAGATGGAAAAGCAATCAATACAGTGATGGGTTGCCAGCAACATCGCCTGTTAACATGATTTGCATTTTTGCCCATTCCCTCGATCGGCTTTTACGACCTGCATGGGAAGAGAAGCAGCTGGTACATTCTAAGTTTTTTTTTTATTTCTCCCAGACCAGCATGGGAGTATGGCTCTGGTAGTACAGAGAGGGTCGTGCTCCAGCAGTAGAGACAAAAATACCTAATGATGATGATGACGTGATACACGATTGCGTGCGAAATTTCAGCTCAATCGGAAACCGGGAAGTGGGTCAAACTAACTTGCAAGATTTGGTTACAGACAGACCGCGACGAACCGATGGCTGATGGGGCAAAAAGGTTCTTGAATGGCGACCGCGTACTGGCAAGCGAAGCGTAGGGCACCTACAAGGTGGTCAGATGACCTGACCAGGGTCGTTGGAAAGCGCTGGATGCAGGCCGCTCTTGATCGGTCATTTTGGAAATCTTTGGGAGAGGCCTATGTCCAGCAGTGGACGTTGTGCGGCTGAAATGATGAGACCGCGAAACTAAATCGAAAAAAAAAGCTTGTATTTCATATAAACATCAATGAGGCCTCTCCAACCCGTCTATAGGCCAAGTCCTCTGGCTGCTCTGGCCATGGCTCTGATAGTACAGTCGGCATCAGAGATACCTGACCTCTCCTCTATCTACATCTTGAATTTTCTCTTAAACTGAAAATAATATTTACATAAAAAATTATATTCAAAAAGACTTCATTAAAATCTCTCTGCATACAAATTTTCTATATTTTCAGTTTATGAAAAAATTCAAGATGTAGGTCGAGGAGGGGTCAGGTATCTCTGATGCTGACTGTACAGCGAGGGTCGTGCTCCTGTCTTGTCTCCAGTGGAGACAAAAAGACCTGATGATGAATAAAATATTTCAGGTGAAGTTGTCCTGCATCAGCGAAAGTAGTGTCAGCGGTGGAGTGTCGAGCGGCGTGGCGGTGGCGCGGCGGGTGGCGGCGCAGGCCGACGCCCTGCAAGACGCGGACGGGAAGCTGCTGCCGGCACCTCAATTGAGAAGACTTCTGGCCACCTTGGTAATAAGCAAGTTTCCTGGGTCAAAAATAAATTATTTGGCACTGTTAAAAGAATAAAATGTCACAAAATAATGTCACTTGTCATTGATCATATCCATTTTCAACGTGATATAAGATTTAATTATACGGAAAAACTGATATTAAGAGCGCTATTTGACTCTAAGAAACTATGACGTCATTCGTTTTTATTTCATACCAATCCCATAAAAAATGCTTGTTTTGACGTTTAGAAAAAAGTGTCTGATTTGATTTGTTGGAAACTTCTTTATTATACTCTAATGGTGTAGCGTTTTTTCATTTATATCTAGGGAAACTTTACAGACTGCCTACGTGGTCTAATAGTCAAGACGTTCACCTTGTGACCCGGAGCTCATGGGGTCGAATCCCACTGGGAAGGATACTTTGTGAAAAGTTGTTTCCAGTCTGATTAGGATATTGCAGGCGTGAATCACCTGTTTATTCGAAAAGAAAGATAATTAGACGATGATGATTACGTACACGCATAGAATACAATGTTTGCAAATAAGAATATAATTTTTGGAAGTCTTTAAACAGACCCCGATCTGGTTCAGGGAGATGCCGAGAGCACAAAGCCAAGTGAGGTTTTTCTGACAGTTTGTGTGACTATGGGATCTGTTAATCGATGGACCATCTTTTGTTCTGTCCCAACTGCCCGACTCCTTGTACTAAGGCAGATCTGAATGTGGGTAATGACAGGGCGGTCGCCGTGGCTAGCTTATAATAATATTTATTTTGAGCCATTTCGAATCGATAAGGAGATAAAATATAAACGATACGTCATAGAACTGCTGCCTCGTAGAAGCGCTACAACGTACATGCGCTACAAACTACAGCGTAGATGCACTTAGCGTATAAGTCTTGCTACGCCGTAGATGTGCTACGACGTATAAGCATAAAAGTACCTGGGCGACCGAGCTTTGCTCGGTTGACGGTTACATATCAAACATTAACTAATTTTTTTTAAACTTGTCTAAAAACAATGCAAAATAAAATAAAAAATATAAACTTAAACATAAAAAAAAACAAAAGTAAGTCACCGAGTGGGACTCGAACCCGTAACACTCTTTCTAGCGGTCGCTATCCTTAACCACTGAGCTAAATCAAGGCGGTCGCGGCGCGACGAAATTAGCGACCATATTCTGCGTGGAAAGAAAAACGCATGAAAACTCGAAAACACGCGTTTTCCCAAACATAAAACTAATCTAGATCGATTGTTTACCCCCGAAAACCCCCATATACAAATTTTCAGCGAAATCGTTAGAGCCGTTTTCGAGATCACAGAAATTTATAAATAAATATATATATACAAGAATTGCTCGTTTAAAGGTATAAGATACAAACATTACGTTGTACAACTGCTACGTCGTAGAGGCGCTACAACGTAGTCGCGCTACGGCTAACAAACATTGCACTGTAGAATGTAGATAAAGTACTATGTCGTAGAAGCACTGTGCCATCTTAGCATAGAACATAAGTACAGTACCGTAGAAATGCTACGTTGATACCTTAGACGCACGATTATGTTATCGTGGCGTAGAGTATTAAGGCCATACCCAAATTTTCCGGGGTCCAGTGGCGCCGCCATTTAAAATAAATCATTTAAAAGGAAACGGAGATATCATTTAAAATTGTGTCTTGGTCAAGTTCTAGATACCCATTCAAAGTATTTTTTAAACTACTGTTTGTAGTTTAAAGTGAGAACGTGTAGCTTTTCTACGCACATTTGCGAAAAACGGCCACTTTTAGCTAATGTGCGTAGAAAAGCTTCACGTTCGCACTTTAAATTATAAACAGTAGTTCATAAAATAGTTTTAAGGGTTATCTAGGGCTTGACAAAGACACAATTTTGAATGATATCTCCGTTTCCTTTTAAATGATTTATTTTAAATGGCGGCGCCACTGGACCCCGGAAAATTTGGGTATTTCCTTAACACTGCATTGCATAGTGGCTTCTCCTACGACGTAGATGCTCTACAACGTGTAGAAGTACTACACTGTCTAAGTGCTACAACGTAGATGCACTACGCCAATGAAGCACTATGTCCAAGTGCAACGCAGTAGAAGCGCTACGCCATAGAAACACGATTGACATAATAATACAACGTGGAAGGGACATACCATAAACAGACAAAAAAAACTTTTTGATTGTTATTTTTATTTCATTATACTATAGTGATGTAGTATAGCTCGTGGTTCGATTAAGAGAAGCCTTATTTATTTGCTGCTATAAAACAATAAAAAAATTATAATGGGTATGTCCCTTCCACAACTTATTATAAGATTTATGTATTAAGAACCTACCTTTTTTGGATTTCGAATATCTATCGAAAAAAAAAGATTCGTGCTAGTCCCATGTTTTTTTTTAAACTATCGCGCTAGTCCAAAGCGGGATAGTTTAAAAACCAATAATCAAGTGACCGAACATATCAGGTGGAGAGTTGCCACGAGCTAGTGGAGAGTGGCGCGGTGAGCGCGACGGGGTCTGCGTGCGCGGCGGCGGCCGGCGTGCGCGCGGCGCTGGCGCGGGTGTCCATGCACGAGGGACACGCGTACTTGCACGCCGACGAGGTACGTTGTCAGGGGTGTCCAACACTGGACCAGAAAGTGTGCAGAGGTGTTTAAGCTGAGGGTCAGTTCGGTTTTTTGTATGATAATTTAAAAAAAAAATATTTAAGTAAACTTTAAACTGTCAGCTTTAGGCGAAATGCTAGAAGTGGCGCCCTAATTTGAAATAAATTGTTTAAAAGTAAATATGGTTATAATTAGGGTTAATTATAACCCGCGAGACTTTATATCAGTTGTGCCCCCAGCGCGAGACATGGTAAATCTAACATACCTATCTACAACCAAAAACGGATATGGATACGTAAGTTATGTGCCATACGAGCATTTTTTTTTGTCGCAAATATGCGACCTTCGCGGAATGGGCCCGACAATGTTTGTCACATATATGCGACGCTCGCAGTTAAAGGGTTAAAATTTGACTGTCAACAATTTGTAGAAAGACCTTTACATTATTTTATGAATAACCTTTAAAGGAAATTGCGTTAGACCATCTAGTTTTAAAACGAGTTTTCGCCGAAAACGGCCACTTTTGGCAAAAACTCGTTTTAAGACTAGACGGATTATCAATAATACTTTTTATGCGTTCTCGAGACAGCGCTAAATAAGGTGATATAGATAACCTATATCACCTTATTTACGTTTAAAGAATTTATTACAATTGAGGGCGCCACTTCTGCTACCATTTCGCCTTAAACTGCAAATCCCGAGTATTCTCGCGCTGTCTCGAGAACGCATAAAACGTTTATACACTTTAGGCAATAATTATATGGTCTTATTTTTAATTGAGTTAGTAAATAGCTCGGGCATGTTTCCTCTCTGTCTGAACTGACCCTAAAGGTTCCTGGTTTTATATTGAAAATAGTTTTTAAGTTTCTGAACCCACAGCAGTAGCTAGGTTTGAGGTATATAAATTAAAGATGATGTAACTGTTATGAAATTTTATGAAAAATTAAAAAGAATAAGCGGCCAAGTGCGAGTCGGACTCGCCCATGAAGGGTTCCGTAGTAGTATTTTTTTTTAATTTTTATATTTGAGTTGATTGAATGAAAGGTAAATTGCAGTTTATGACATATTAAAAAAAAACTTCTTACTAGATCTTGTTCAAACCAATTTTCGCTGGTAGTTTTCATGGTAATGAACATCATATATTTTTTTTAGTTTTATCATTCTCTTATTTTAGAAGTTACGGGGGGGGGGACACACTTTTTTCCACTTTGGAAGTGTCTCTCGCGCAAAGTATTCTGTTTAGAATAAAATGATATTAGAAACCTCAATATCATTTCTGAAGACCTATCCATAGATACCCCACACGTATGGGTTTGATGAAAAATATTTTTTTGAGTTTCAGTTCTAAGTATGGGGAACCCCCAAAATTTATTGTTTTTTTTCTATTTTTGTGTCAAAACCTTAATGCGGTTCACATAATACATCTACTTACCAAGTTTCAACAGTATAGGTCTTATAGTTTCGGAAAAAAGTGGCTGTGACATACGGACGGACAGACAGACAGACAGACATGACGAATCTATAAGGGTTCCGTTTTTGCCATTTGGCTACGGAACCCTAAAAAGGAATTCTTGAGTTACTATCCAAGTTTCCACGTTTTTCGTACTCCGTAAAATAATGCGGTAGTCGTTCGATAGTGACCTATTTCTATGTCAAACAAAATAAGACTTTATCATCATACGTTAATGCTCAATGTTGCTTGACAATGAAACGTGGTCACTTGGTAACCCCCCTGGCTATTATTGAATAAGTACAAACATACTCAAAATTTCAACTGTTTATATTAAGGGTACACAATTTTTTGAATCATTCACTAAATTAACTAACTACCTATAAAAAACTATACACGCTGACTTTTCATTGGTTTTGGAAAAAAAATATCGTATAGTAAATTAATTCCTCTATCCATATACGTAATCCAAATTTCTGTATGTCATAAGATCAAAAAGTTGCGTAAATAATTTTTGATCGAGACCACATAAGTGTAGTTATACGCCGGCCGCCGGCTGCGTAATGTCGATGACCCCGGCCGGCCGGCGGGCGGTGTATGGCGGCGATACTACTAATTGATCTCACAATTTTACTTTCGAGTTTTAGACAACATTTTTTGTTTCTGAATTTTATTTTGACTAGCTAATTAGGTCTTACTAACGATGCCTATGAAGTGGCCTTGGGCTCCAAAACCAATGAAAAGTCACCGTGTATACACAGTCTGGCTAATAAGTTTATTTAAAAAATGCGCCATTTGAAACAAGATACTTTATTTTAATGTTTGTAAACATGGAAACGTGAAGTTGTTGTCATTATTTTAAAACATAGTTGGCAAGTAATGGATGATGCAATATTTTCGAAAATAATACAAAAAGTTAACGCGTTAAGTGTTTAAACCGCGATGAAAACATGAAAAATTATTAGCGAGACTGTTCACTAGCAGCACCAAACTCACTTTTTAACTTTTCACATAACTAACACGCTTTGTTGTACACCCTCACACCCCAGTCTCTCTCGAGGACCCGTAAAGCGTACCGTAGACTGTCACTGGACGGCATCCGCCTATATTTCTGATCCAACCTGTGTTGCCACACCTAATTAGTTCCTTACCCTTAGTTCGACCCTGACCAAGTTTCAATCCTAATAGATTCAGAAAAAAGGAGGCGCCGGGCGCTGGTTGAGAGGCAGAAGAAGCGTGTCTGAAGGAGGTTCCACTTCAACAATAACAGCAGCACAAGTCAAAGGATGGGGCGTCAAAGAAGTCCAAACGTGGCTCGAGTCGCTCCAGTTAGGTGAATACGCTGACGCATTCACGAAACATGACGTCACGGGGCGAGAACTGCTATCCTTGGCGAGAAGAGACCTCCGCGACCTTGGAGTGACCAAGGTAGGACACGTGAAAAGGATCCTGCAAGCTGTGAAGGAACTGCAGTGACGACGGCGCGGCCGCTCCGAAGGGGATGGCCACGGTTAAAAAGAGATTGTGACGGGCGGTCTTCACTTCTACCCATAGACTATGAAACTTTTTTGTGATGTAAAATACTGGCCAGTTACCAGTTTTATGAGTAACTGCCTTCTTGATCTGTGTTCTATCTTTAAATCGACCGCCTTATGAATGGAAACGTGTTGATAATGATGTCGATTGATATATTTATTCTCTTTTGCCTTTTAAAATTTTTTTTTTACTCCGCTGAGTATGGAACTTAATTTCTTAATATTTCCAATGGATGTGTGAGAGACAGATTTCAATGGCATAAAATCATGAATAGTTTACCACGTAAGAAGACTGACATTTGAAACGTTGAAATGTGTAAAAAAACACTCATCTCAATCATAAATTGATGGAAATAATACCACTACCGAACGTTTATTTATATATATAATGATGAACGATCCGATTTTTTCCGCGATTTGGGTTCACTTATTTACCCTTAAATACTTTAAATTATTATAGTTGGGTTGAGTGTCAATACTATAATATGAAGCTGATACAAATGCTGACTATACTCAAAATTAAAATTAAAGATATCGTCTAAAACCTAAACCCGTTCGATGTAATTTATAAATAATTAAAATGTCGACGAACACTCACCGCTTCTTTCTGGAAACATCGAATTTTCTACCTCTTTCTACTATGTTCCTCCGCTATAAGGCGTTTGTATTGGTCTTTACAACGCTTAATAATTATTGAAATTTTATAGCATTCACTTTAATAACTTGCTAAAACTCTGTATGTTCAAATAAAAACATAATTTCTTTTCAATTGAAAAACTTAAATTACTCTTGTTTAGATTTTTCTAAAATTTTGATTTAAAAAAGAAACAGGCAGAACGTTATTGGGATCAGGGACGGACGAATTTATTAGCAAAAAGTTATAAAGTCAATATTTACGAATCATATTTTATCTTGGAAAACTTTTGTTTCAATCGATATTGTAATACAAAAGTCCATGTGCTACCAAGTAATATATACTTTACCTACAATATAATGAAAATAAATTTTGAAAAATATTTGAAATATACTCAACTAAAGTAATATTCACGCAATTATATGTCCATTTATAATAAGTACCTACTTAACTTCTTACCAATAATGTGAGTGAGTATATATCTATTTTCCAGAAGGAAAATTATCTCAACATGATACTTGCTTGTATTAAGGCCATACCCAAATTTTCCGGGGTCCAGTGGCGCCGCCATTTGAAATAAATCATTTAAAAGGAAACGGAGATATCATTCAAAATTGTGTCTTGGTCAAGCCCTAGATAATCCTTAAAACTATTTTATGAGCTACTGTTTATAATTTTAAGTGCGAACGTGAAGCTTTTCTACGCACATTAGCTAAAAGTGGCCGTTTTTCGCAAATGTGCGTAGAAAAGCTTCACGTTCTCACTTTAAACTACAAAAAGTAGTTTAAAAAATACTTTGAATGGGTATCTAGAACTTGACCAAGACACAATTTTAAATGATATCTCCGTTTCCTTTTAAATGATTTATTTTAAATGGCGGCGCCACTGGACCCCGGAAAATTTGGGTATGGCCTTAAGTCATGTTAAATATTTGGCCAGTATCGAAAGATTTGATTTGATCAGAAATAAAAAAAAAAAGCTGCCAAAATTGCCTTCCATACGACATTATTTAGTAATTATTTCTACCTTATACATATACCTATCTACACATCGAAAAAATTGTAGATGCACATAAAAATTTACAAAGACTGGGTCAGATTAATGTCAACGCAAAAAAAAACTATTTCTAAACGAAGTAGACTAAAATTAGTTTGAGAGATGTAGCATCTAAAGCAATAAAGGTATAAGAGAAACCATTAATCATTTTTGCTTAGCTTTAATGCAAAATATATTTCAATGTAACTAATACTACTCAGTTCGATAACAAGAAGGCTTGTAAATCTATAACCTACATATAGGTTATAGTTTGTAAAATACAAAAAAAAATATTAAAAACTTTTTTTTTATTTTTTTTTGCTCCTTCGGAATTTATAATTCATATTTGATTTATTTCTAACTAGCTTTATATAAAATGTATAATTATATTTTTAAGTGAGAATGATATTTTAATAGCTAAGAACATAATAAGTTCATAGATTTACAAGCCCTCTAGAATACAACACACACATAATATAATAGATAGACGCACCAGACAGTAGAAGAGAAATATGTAGCAGTGTTTACGTAGCACTAGAAACAGTACAACTTAACATAGGTCTTGATGGTTTCTTAGTCACATAGTAATATAGCAATAATGCATAATACTTCCTTAAATCAAAAACATCGTATATTTTAGAATCATATTTAAATATTGCATTTACATAGTTAACAAATTATTTAATTACCCCCTTATTCATAAAAAACAAAAGCGTTTGCTTAACCTATTTTAGTTAAAAATATGTTTTGTCTCGTTCTTTTAATAGAAAATATTAAAAAGAGAGAGAAGGACGAAACAAGTTTTGACTAGGTATAGTAAATGATTGTTAATTTTAAAAAATATGAGGGTTAGTTTCCAAGCTTTTTACTACTGATAAATTAGACAAATTGTTTAAATTTTTTTGTTGGTATATGTCAATTTTTGAAATAATATACTTTCTTGAAATATATTTTTCGTGTGGACCGACTCTTATAAAAAATATTTAAATAGGTGTGTCTTATAATCTCGATTTTCATATTCTAAATTCTTACAAGCAATTTCATCGTATTCATATATTTTATGCGTGTATAAAAAAGTGAAAAATGTCTATACAAAAATGTGATCTCTTGTTTTGTTGTTAATGTCTCTAGTTTAATACCGCGGCTGCATTGGTTGGTTATTGCACCCGACATTGCTATTGGTTAATTCAAACTTCATGTCATTTTATTTATGGCCGTTATTTTTTTTTCAATTACATAAAAAAAACTACTACAGCCAATGTAGCTGCTTCTCCTTAAAGGATCTGCCTTATAGGTGTTTTTATAACTATACTCTACCGAGTTATCATTCTATTTATATGTGCTCGTATGAAATTATGACGCGTGTCTATACTTATATTAGAATAATTCGAACTACATAAATGATATGTAAAATATTTTTCGCCGACTATGACGGCCAGTTAATGCCTTAGATGATATAGTACTATATTATTAATATTTAAATCAAGCAAGTCATTTATATAGGACAGTGTATTCCATATTTATAATTATTTATTCAAAATGAACATCTAATATCTCATTTTCTATGTGTTAAAGTCTTCAAATCCAACGTATATAAAACGTGAAAGGGACATACCCGTAATAAATCGAACCACGGGTTATACTAGATCATTTTAATATAATGAAATATCAGTCACAATGAAGTAAAAGCAACAAAAAAATCGACTTTCCCATACAAATTGCCCGGGCGGCTACACAATTTTGTATCGAAATACCAAAATTTAATTTTGTTCTTTGACTTTGGTTCAATTTATTGGTATGTTCCTTTCACCTTGTATAAAAATTCACGAATAATTATATCGACGTTCCTTCCTTACATTTGAGTGATTTCAAGTTTTCATATTGAAACTCGTGTGTAATTTTACAACTGATGTATTCACGTGTGTTCTAATATTTTACATCGTTTCGATCGCTGTAGTGGTTATAAATTTAGTCATATATTTTTGCGTGTAAAATAATTTATAGAGATGTGGTCTTTCAGCTTTTCATCTTCAAAAAGTCCAGAGTACAGTTAAGTTTTGTGCAGGGATACATGGAAATATTGTATACGATTAAATGAAACTGAGATAGATGGCATATTGAGTACCTAACTCATGTATAAATATATTTTAGTTATGCGATTTAAAGCAAAGGTAAAGGAATGGCGCGTGCTTTGGATAGGGATCAGTGGAATGAGAATGGAGAGGCCTTTCCCCCATCTGAGGGACACATCTTTGAGCTAATTAAAAAAAAAACAGAAAAGTGGCATGGATAGACACCTACAAAGATTCGTCAAAGTATTTAGAAACCTATAGAATTAAATATGGTACAAGTAGCGGCAGGTAAGTTTAGAGTTGGGTGAAATGTAGAAGGGATACTGCGCATGGGCAAAGTACTAATTTTTGACTTCTGCGCAATAACGGTCAGCGCTAGAGTTTTCGTGCCGCTACCTGTATTAGTATGACTCCAATTACCATGAGAGGGTTTGGACCATTTACCCGCTGTACCACGCTGGTCCATATAATTACCAACTAGACTCCGGACTGTCGAAGAAAAAGAGACCAAGAAAGAGATGGGCGGACGACCTTACATAGTTTGAAAAAGAATGGCAGATCACGTCTAGGGACCGCGATAGATGGAAACAAAGGGGCTTTTGCCCTACGATGGGACCTATTATAGCTAAGGAAAAAAAATAGTATGACTGGACAAAATAAAAAATGTTCAAAGCTGAGAGACTACTATAATATTGATTGTCGTATTCTTAATATTTTCCTCGTAAATGTCATCATATCAATATTTTAAGTCTGTTTTGATAATTCTCTCGTATTCTTGGTACTTATTATTGAATTAAGCAATAACATCGATTAGACGTTTTATTATTTGTATATTTGTAAGAATTGTAAGTTTTGGTTTAAAATTAAAATGTCATAAATATATAGTTTTGTAGGTAGGAACCAAAGCCAATAGCCTGTTTATATTTATCAAAATACTTACCTTCTTAAAAGTATGTACATAAAAATAAATTTTCAAAAATAAAATTTAATCATTAATATATTCATACTTTTCAAAAATTGTAAGTTGTGTAATTTTGCATAATTTTATATTTTTGTCCTTTATAATATCTGACGACTTTGTTTATTATTAATAATAAACAACGAATTAAGTTAGTTTCGATCCTACCTACAATATCTACATTTTATGACTAAATAATAATTTATTCTAGTCGTTTATTGTCTAAGTGTCTGTATGTTCCTGACACAAGTTGTGAATTTTATGTGTATTTATATTGTATTATTATTTTAGGTTTAGGATTTTTCTTTAATGTTTGGTGGGAACAAAAATGAGACAGAAAGAAAATAAATTTAACAAGTGAACGAAAATTAGGATTTTTAAATTGGCGTACTTAATTCAAAATAAAGTGACGTAGTTTTTTTTAAATTATTTAATAAAAGGAACAAAATTATGTACTACGTTTAATTGGTGATATTTACTTAATTTCACTCGACTTTGCTCAATTTTAAGTTTAAACGGACGTAAGTAGTATTTTGTGCAATTTAATATTTTACTCAGTTAAATGACGTTCTTATTGCAAACATTGTCATTATTTTTATCGTTTTGGTACTTATTAATAAAATATGTAAAGGTTGCACATCGTTTCATATAGTTATCATTTTCAAGTCACTATAGTTCGAGAGCACAAATCTCTATGAATACAGTACTTTACTATATTAGTTGTATTATTCATATCAATCAGTTACAATCCGAAACCAAAAACAAAATGATTTTTTTCTAAATCTGCCCAAAATTAAGCAACTGCCTCCGTGGTGTATTGGTTAGAGCGTTAGGCTCATGCCCGGAGGTCACAGGTTCGATTCCCGGCGCGGACAACGACTTTGTGTTGTTGTCCTATTTTTGTTAGGACATTGTAAGCTGATCACCTAATTTTCTGATAAGTAAGATGATCGTTGCTTCGGAGGGTACGTTAAGCCGTCGGTCCCGGTCACTGTCTTTGACATTGGTCGGTTTCGTTACCTAAAACCATGTCAGAGGCCTTTAAGGCGGTTTAAAACTCTTGACACTAGTGTTAGTCACTAACACACACGATAAGAAGAAGTATGTACATCAATTATTTACAAAAATAGATATAGTTTGCTGTTTGCGCCATGTGTTGCCAGATGAATATAGTATTTTCTTTTATGAAAATAAAAGATCAAGAAAAATATAGAATAATTAAAAGTACTATCATAGAGATTTGTGCAATACATGCGTCAATCGAAAGTGTGAGCGAAAAAAATGTATTTGTAAAATAAAATGAGAGAACGAGAGAGAACTATTTAAGATTTTTCGTGGGGGCCTAACGTTGTGATAAGTCCAATAATATCAGTTGATACTCTATCTGTAACGGTTCGGTGACGGTAACGTAAGTCCAAAATGGAGTTTACTTAAGAATCCCCGACCTTAGACTTTTCTATACAAATGTCGCGTCGTCGTCATTTTATTTTGAAACCACACGTCAGATTTCGGTAAAAATCTGTAATTTTTTTTTTATTTGGTTCTCAAACTGGTTGTTACAATATATAGAAATATTCTAAAGTAAGTCCCAAAGTGTAACATAAACTGAACAACCTTCTAGGAGCAAACACAGCATGCAAATAAAATTTAAAAAAAATCTATTCCAATCTAGGCTTATAATTGTAAATTATGAACTGGTAACAAAATATAAGGATGTATAAGCTTCCCATACTGATTGCCAAAAATTATATAACACACTATATTCTATTTCAAGTTTATATTTTGACTGTGAAAACCAGATATGAAACGAAATCGGGCATGTCGTTTCGAAATAAAACGTAGTTTTTTGTATGGAAAAGTGTAGTTTGGTTTAGGTTAAGGGGACTCTTAAACTATGTAATTCTTGAAATTTTTGAATCGCTCCTATGATATTATGAGAATACGATATTAATAGTAATATAGACGAGTAATTAAATGTATGTATGGGTGCTCTTATCTTTAGAAGAAACATTCCTGATGTGCAACCGTAAATGAGTCTTGAATAACTTATATGGAAACGCGGAGAGAGAATTTTGCGCATACGCAGTAAGAGTATCTATGCCACAGAATAAGTCTAGAACTCACGTACAGAAGTCTTACTTATATAAATTCAAAGAAATATCTACTCAGTGTCGTTAGCGATATGGTTTAATTTAGCTCGCGTCAGAATTCTGCACCTTTTCGTTTAGATACCTAGAAGTGCATTGCAAGCCAATTTCATTCTTATTACTCTAGAAATACGATTCGTGTCACTGAATTTACCACTTTGGAGTGGTCGCCGCACGCAGTAATAATGTAGGTAGGTATATTTTCGATACCTAAACGAGGAGTGACACAGACCTGCTTATGCTTTTTATTAACAGACTTCAAAAAATTACAAATCTAAAATCTTTTTTTTTTTTACCCACGACAAAACGTATGAACCGATTTCAATGCGGTTTTCTTTTACGTAAAAGCAAGTTCCCTTGCGGTGATTCTTAGCTATGTTTGATTAAAATCGGTTTAGTATTTTAAAAGTTATTGGGGGCAAATAATAGATGGCGCTACGGATATGTAGTACCGCTACATATCACTAGATGACGTTCTTAGCAGTCAGGGTTTTTTTAATGTGCCTGGCAAATAAACTTGATACAAGCTTTTATTTAGTTTAATTTGTCCCGTTGTATGTATGTCTGTCTGTAATGAAATCTTGCAAGTTAAATAAGACACACTTCCCGGTTTGCAACCCTTTTACCGCGAGACTTTATATCAGTTGTCGTGCCCCCAGCGCGAGACATGGTAAATCTAACATACCTATCTATAACCAAAAACGGATATGGATACGTAAGTTATGTGCCATACGAGCATTTTTTTTTTTGTCGCAAATATGCGACCTTCGCGGAATGAGCCCGACAATGTTTGTCACATATATGCGACGCTCGCGGTTAAAGGGTTAAGCTGAAATTTTGCGCGCATACGTATATCGTGTGACAAATTGACAATCCTATCTTATGATCACATGAAGCTGATCTGATGATGGAGCTAGGAGGTGGCCATAGGAACTTTGTAATGAAACGACGAAACCACATCAATTTTGGGCTTAATACATTTGTCTTGATACAAATATCAGTTACTTTATGGCTCATAGAGTTTTTTTTATTCCATTTAGTCCGGTCTACCTTTTTTCTTCCATGAGTTAACTGTATATTATGTAGGAAGCTAGTTCAGGCCCATTTAAAACATTAAACCGACTGAAAAAAAGCTGTGCTGTGCATAATGTTCTCTCCGCGTGATTTTTAGAATGTTGTTGATATACCTAACTGTATTTATATAATTTGTCTAGAAACGACGGGCTGCCGTCGGTTGATATTAAAATACTCTGATTGAATATTTTCTCTCGGTATTTATATTTGGGAATTCAATAAATTATATTGTTACTCATAATGTGTCGTTGTTTTTTTTCTTTTCTCTATTTATAAAGTAAGTATAAAGCTATTCATTCTGTGAAACCAGAATCAGCCATATACCTTATCATTTTTTTTGGTCACGATAACAACTTTTCAGGCGCCATATCTAAGTAACGCAACCACTTCACGCAGGCAGACCAACATATTTAGCATCAGAGAGATGCTTTTCATCCTGTGAAAATAGAATCAGCCATTTACCTGATAAATTTTATTTTTTTGGTCACGATAATCAACTTTTCAGGCGCCATATCAAAGTAACGCAACCACTTCACGCAGGCAGACCGACATATTTGGCATCAGAGAGGTGCTCTTCATCCTGTGAAACCAGAGTCAGCCATTTACCCGTTTTTTTTTTTTTGGTCACGACAACCAACTTTTCAGGCGCCATATCTTAGTAACGCAACACTTCACGCAGGCAGACCAACATATTTAGCATCAGCGAGATTCTCTTCATCCTGTGAAACCAGAGTCAGCCATTTACCTGATAATAATTTTTTTTGGTCACGATAACCAACTTTTCAGACGCCATATCTAAGTAACGCAACTACTTCACGCGGCAGACCGACATATTTGGCATCAGAGAGGTGCTCTTCATCCTGTGAAACCAGAGTCAGCTATTTACGTTATCGTTACCAGATTTGTCGTGACCTCCCGTTCTATGACAAATAAATGATTTATGATTATGTAGGTATGTGTGTATTGTGGGATTACGGCGAGCAACGTTTTGGGTAATAGATAGATAAAAATAAAACAAAGTTTACCTCACAACTGCCTTTATTCTTTCTAGAGACTGCCCTTTCCCCAACAGATGCATCATTTCTGCCACACCAGGGCCTTCACTCAACCCACTTAATAATGCTCTAAGCATCTTCATCAGCACCGGAAACTTAACATTATTATTCACCGAAAACTCCCTTAAATGATTCTTCAGAAACTCCTGCTCGAACTGTTGTACATTTTCTAAATTTTCTAAAAGTTTCTCTAATAATTCCTTGTCTATTTCTATTTTACTTGAAGGTAATATCCATAGAAAGCCGAATTTCGTTGAAACTAAGTCCTCTAATTTGGAGACACGCACTGTGGCCCAGTTTAAAACGTTTTTGACGTGTTCGTCAGTTATATTCATGTTTTCGTTTGGGTACTTCTCTTTAACCAATGTTTGGACTTTGTGGACTAAAGTTTGGCATAGGTCGGGGTCCTTTAGTTGTCGTTTTAGTTCTAACCTGTTGCATTCTTGTAGGAGGTCGGGGTTCAGGCGGCTTGGATGTGGCAACACTTTTGTAATTTCAAACTGAAAATAAAAAAAGTTTGTACTATTTATTAAGTTTATACCAGTGATGAAAAGTTTGACGCTAACGTCTGTCGGTCTGTCTGTCTATCTATGTCATCATAGCGCTCTAACGGAGGGACCGATGTAGTAGTAACGCGGCCAGGCGCCGCCAGGCGGTCGACTGGAGTTCATCGGGGTCACGCGGCAGTTCTGGACGGGCGTAACTACGTGGTCTCGATCGAAAATCAATTTCGCAACTTTTTTATCTTATGTCATAATTTGACTTACGTATATGGATAGAGGAATTTATTTACTAAAGGGCATTTTTTTTTCAAAACCAATTAAAAGTCAACGAGTAGATAAACATCCAAGACACAGGTCAATCTTAAAAAGATAATTTTTATCTTGATTGCTTTTCCATCTTCTCGCCCACCATGACGCTAAAAGTGGCTTTTGAGTCTTGCGGCCCTAGACTCTGCATAGAGCCGCAAGACCCAAAATGCTCTGTCTGCCCCATTAGGGATAAAGACGTGATAGTATGTATGTATGTATTATCTTGACCTGACTGGGGACCAACCCGGGACCTCGGGTGTGACATCGTGGCATTATAACCACTAGGCCACAGAGGTCGTCTATTAAAGTCCAATTGTTCCAGTACCTATATTGTTACCTTGTAGAGATAAACGCCAAAGATCCTAAAAAATACTTTATTTACCTCTGTGGCCAGCTCGTCCATAGTCTTAAGAGTGACGCCGGCTCCAGGCACATGCCCGAACCCTCCCCCAGATAAAGTTATGTAATTAATCAGCGCCAGTGGAAAGGTGCCTGCAAATCACAAATTATAAATAGTACCAAGCATACCGAGCTTCGCTCGAAGAAAAGCACAGAGACAGAGAGTCTATAAAAATTACATCTAGGTAGATCCAAATAATAAATAATACCTGGCATACCGAGCTTTGCTCTAAAAAAACACTGAGAAAAAGAGGTTCTATAAATTTGACATCTAGCTAGATCGATTTATCACCCCAAATTTTCATCATTCTTGGAGCCGTTTCCGAGATCCTTATTCATCGGCATCATTTCAGCCGCATAACGTCCACGGCTGGACATAAGTATAGGTCCTTATTATATTTTATTATATATAAGTATTTTCCATACCAAAAACTACTTCACCCCTAAACCATGGTATAATAAAATAAGGTATTCTCCCCGTGACAGCTGATGACGTAGGTGAAACTTGACTACGTCATCAGTTTGATATGTTGCCACTGTGTGAAATTGAATTACCCGAGCGTAATGCATTTTTGATCATTATATACCAATTTCGAATTAATAATTGAAATTGGTATATATTTATAAAATATTGAATTCATGAATAACGCGAGAATCGAGATACTAAATGGCTAAGTTACTTAATATTTTATTTAATATTCATGAACTAATTGAGAAAGTCCTTAAATTTACTGAAAAGCACAATTAGTGGCAACACTTTCGTGACGTAATCAAGTTCCATCTCGGGAAGAGAATACCTGTTTTATTATACCATGCCCTAAACTACACAACTGATATTGATAAAATTTCTATGGGACCACTGCACGGAGTAGCAAGAGGATGTAACCTACACCCCCCTCGCTGGCCAGACGGGTTGGAGAGGTCTCATTGATGTTTACAGGCGTTGTTTAGCTTGTATTTCCTAAGTCGCCTTCTACGACATCCACGGGAGGACATGGAGTAGCCCTATTCTACTCTGCCGGAAACCACGAGGCAAGATTAATCCTACTTCCTACTAATATTATAAATGCGAAAGTGACTTTGTATATTTGTTTGTCTGTTTTGTTACCACTTCACGCTTCATCCACTGAACCTATTTACACGAAATTTAATATGGATATAGTTTGATACTCAGGGAAGATTATAGGATAGTTTTTATCCCGAAATTCTTACGGGGAACGAAGCCCACGGGCACAGCTAGTTGAAAATAATTTAAATAACACTACATACCGCTTCTCTTGTAATCCTCTACGGTGGCGTCGCCTTGTCGCTTGCTGAGTTTGGTGCCGTCGCTGTTGACGATCAGGGGGAGGTGTCCGAACTGCGGCGGGGTCCAGCCGAAAGCCCTGTCACAGAAATTGATAAAAAATCCTACTATAATATATACTAGATTCAGATTTTTGGAAAATATTTCAAAATGGCGGAAATATGGGAGCTGAAAACTTTAAAAATATCGATTATCAGCGATTTCCAAAAAAAATTTCAAATTTTGTTATTCTTTTTTGTTTCCCACCTTTATAAAGATGCAACATTTTCGTCTGAACAACTTTTTTATCGATAAATTTAAAGCATCGCAAAATTTTGCACGTATACGAGTATGTATATCGATTGACAATGCCGGAACCTAAAAAATTACTTTTTCGTCCGACATAAGAACTCTGTAATGAATCGACGCAATTCCATGGAGTTCGGGCTCGTTTAACTCGTCTTGAGGAGAGTCTATAGATAAAAGCTTGTTTCAAAAAAGAAATATTTTTTAATTATTGTTTATTGAGAACTTACTTATAGATCAGTAAATGCTTCGTGGTAGATATCTGCCACTCCACGCCTCTTAGCACATGTGTGACCTCCATGAGATGGTCATCCACAACATTAGCGAAGTGATACGTGGGGTAGCCATCGCTCTTCATCAACACCGGGTCGCCTTCGTTCAGGGAGACGTCGTATGCTATACCACCGAAAATGAGGTCCTCAAACGACATGCAGTCTGATGATAGCTGGAAAGAAAAATAAATTGATAGTTCATCAACATTTCAGCCACATAACGTCTACTGCTGGACAGAGGCCTCTCCCAAGGATTCCCAAAATGACCGATCTAGAGCGGCATGCATCCAGCGCCAAATTGATGGTTAAAAGTTATGGTTCTAAGAAATTAATAAACTCAAAACTTCTTGTTCTTTTTTTTTAAAACACTTTATTGAGCCAAAAGCTATGTTGTCAGGAGAAGGGCTGAGATGATGATTTCTCTGTCTAGAATAAATAAATATAAATGGGCAAATCACACATATTGAGCTAGCAGTAAAGTAAGTTTGAGACTAGTGTTATGGGATGCTAACTCAACGATACTATATTTTATAACAAATACATATATAGATAAACATCCAAGATTCAGGTCAATCTGAAAACGATCATTTTCCATCTTGACCTGACCGGGGATCGAACACAGAAAACGTCCTAGACTAGACACCCAAAAGGATGCATAAAAACTCCACACTTAAGTATTTTTGGAATTTTTGTAGTTGAAGCACAGAATAAATCCTAGTACTTAGTTGAAGTCTCAAATAAGCCCCTTTATTCTCACTATCAAGATAATTGAGATATAGTACACAATGCTTAGCATTAAGTTGTATCTTTTGTACTATAATTTTGAGATTTTAACGATAAATTAAATAAATTAGCTGCAAGTGATTTTTCCGAACTTACTTTAAATCTTATACAATATGGAGTCCCAGCTAGAATCTTTTCCCTCACTTCCGCATCAGTGAGGTTTCTGCAACGGTTGTCATACTTCGGCACTCGTTGATGCTTCACCGCATCTCTCCGCAGGATGTTCAGCCTCCGCTCGGTACAGAAGCAGCGGTATGCTGACCCGTTGTCTACAAGCTTATCTATGTGTTCCCTGAAAATATTTTTTATGTTAATTCGTGGAAAGAAAAATAGTAAAAGTATTTCAATTTGTATAGAAAACACGCACAGGACAACACACTGAGACCGCTACTAGGCGCGCCCTTTTGGACACAGTGCGTTGTGGAGCATATACCAGTTTCTTCTCTGTCCTCGATTGTAAAACCCGAAGGAAAAATCTGAGGCATTATGACGATACTAGACCTGTCGGTAGAACTATTATGTAAAATTACAATCCTCTTTTTCAAGTACACAATCACCATTGAATGCGGGTGGCCCTAGTGTTTTGTGGCCTTTAATGGTTCTGTCTACCTCTCATAAATCGTAGTAAGTAAATATAAAATTTTCTTTTCCAACAAATTATTAACTTAAATGACTAAATTACCGTCCTTGAAAAAGACCACATTATAAGCGGAACTCACTTGTAGATTTCTAATCTCTCACTTTGCACATAGGGTCCACAATTCCCCCCAATACCCGGCCCTTCGTCACACTCAATTCCAGCCCATTGCAAGTCTTTTATCAGGACATCGACTGCTCCTTCCACTTTCCTTTTTTGGTCTGTGTCTTCGATACGCAATATAAAAGAACCTCGACGAGATTTAGCAAACAAATAGTTGTACAAAGCTGTCCTAAGGCCTCCGAGATGTAAGTAACCGGTGGGACTTGGCGCAAATCGAACTCGAGGCGCAGTATTTACATTTCTACACTGATTGATAATTGTGGAACGAACTACACTAGCAATCACTGAAGATCTCATTACAAACATTTAATTAAATATTATTAAAATTAAAATTAAAACTTCGACATTGTTTTCGTTTGGGCCAATTAATTTTCTAGGTTAGAAAATCAGCTGTTTTCGTGACATTTTCGTTCAAAAATCACAAAATGTCTCATTTAATTTTTTTAAACATGAGTTTGGCTTGAGTTTGTCAAATCAATTTCCGAACGAAATGCTATTTTGTCTATGGTTTTCTGTGTAATGTTGCCAGTAATTTAAGATAATTAATTCGTTAATAATTTCTCATTTTATTTTGTTGAAGAAAGTAATATTTTTGAAAAGTGAAGGCGGATATGAAATCTAGCTTCAATTAATCTCGCCTCACATTATGTATGTATTGATCAGACGCAAATCAAACTCCAGTGTTGATAACAAATATAATTTTTATAAACTGGCGATATTAAAATCAAAAATTGTCTATGATTGTTATTTCACTTTGGTTCCGATGTCGAAATAACAGTGAAAGTCATTAGAAAATAATATAATCCATCGAAAATGGTAAGTAAACATGCTAAAATCATATTCAAATTCATGTTGTTACTTAGACATTTGCGCATTATTTTATATAATTACGCTTATTTTACCATAAGACTGACAGCTATGAAGTATTCCTAGGTTATGACGTTCTTGCGTTTTCTTACAGAATAAATTAAAATCGTCACAGCGGGACAAAGTTAAAAAGTTCGTCGCATTTACGCAGACGAGCGAGACGACAGCCATATATTGTCTTTCGCAAAATGACTGGAAACTAGACTTGGCGAGCGACAACTATTTTCAGAACCCTGATGCATATTACAAAGATCCTGTAAAGTCATCAGTGGATAGAAAGAAGCTAGAACAACTGTTCACGAAATACAGAGACCAGCAAGAGGTCGACAAGATCACAGTAGATGGAGTTATGAAGTTCCTCGAAGACCTAAACCTTAGCCCTGAATCTATTTTAGTTTTAATAATCGCATGGAAGTGTAAAGCGGCTGTGCAGTGTGAGTTCACAAAAGAGGAGTTTACAACAGGCCTTTTAGAACTGGGAGTCGATAGCATAGAAAAATTAAAAGCAAAATTATCAACGCTGGAGTCAGAGATAAAGGATGCGAATAAATTTAAAGATTTCTATCAGTTTACGTTTAATTATGCTAAGAATCCGGGGCAGAAAGGCCTGGAGTTGGATATGGCAATAGCATATTGGAATATTGTGCTGCGTGGGAGGTTTAAATTTCTTGATGCTTGGTGCAAATTTCTCACGGTGAGTATTGTTTGAGATCAGACACTTGTTTAAAAATGAAAACGTAGTCAAAATAAAACAAAGTGGCCATTCTCTTATTGTGTATACATACCAGCTGAATATCCGCATTTTGGTAGCTTCATAAAATCTGACAATAGTGTTGAACACAATATTTTAAAGAGAGCATTTCGTTTGCAGTATCATTAACCCTTCAAACGTTGTCAGTGCAGACACAATAGTAAAACAATACATCAGAAGCCCGCTCCGGGCGTCCGATGTTTGAAGGGTTATAGGAGAAAATAAATTGATTATAATGACAGAATGCGATGACACCGACAAACTAAGGCTTATGCCCAGTAGTGGGAATTTGAAAGAATTGAAAGCTGATGATGGTAATGATAGGAGGAAATATCAAATGGCTGCTACCTAATTTTACTTTGATTCCACATTGCCAATTTGATTATGGACTGCTTCTCCAACAAGTATATTTGTCAGGCATATTTAAAAACTTTGACTTAAAACCCCTATCGCACATTGTATGCCAACCTTGTTACATAATATGGACTATCATATCTAGCACTATAATTTGCTTAGCAACAATAGTAAAATAAAATAATGTTCTAGATTTTACAATGAGATGGTGAAGGAAATAAACCACTACTGAACAACTAACCATTTTGATTTCATTTAAACCGCCAATAACTTAAAAACAGCTAAACCGATTTTCATTAAACATAGCTCACCACACGGGAACTTTGCTAACATGTTAAAAAAACGCATCAAAATCTGTCCATCTATTTGAACACTATTTTGCCACAGACAGACAGACATAAAACACCCCTCTGTTGTGAGTTGAAAATAACTCAATAGACATTAGCATTGTTCTATTTATATGTGAAACACATAAATAGGAAAATAAACTTAATCATCATCTTTCGTAATGATCAATGTTGCTTGACACTGATCAGACGCATATAGCTATATCTGTCATGCTGGTTTTGGAGTAAGGGCACAGAGTTAACCGGTCAAGAACCTCACAACAATAATAAATGTCACGTCCATTGTCTTACTATTGTCTGGTATTGGCGATAAAGGAACGGTTAATGTATAAGTATACATACAGTACAGACACTCCTAGGGTCCCAGTGTATGCATTCCTGTTCCCTGTCCCCGATTAGATTCTAATTTGCTTCTACAATCTACATATCCATTCCAGATTGAATTTTTAGTTTTGCTTATTAGTCACTTGTATCCATCCTTGTATTTACCTATTTGAAAAGAGAAAATTGTGTTATATGTTATTGATTGTTGAAGACTTTGCCTACTTACCTATATCTTATCTAAACAAGCAATGTCAACAATTGGTCTAATAACTATTTCCGTTTAACATTCTAGAATAGTCATTAGTCTATATTTAATACAACTCCCATAGAAAATGTTTGTTTTGATGTTTAGATAAAAGTATCTGATTTGACTTGTGTGTGGAATGAGATTTTTTATCAAACTAGGTATATGATTTTAGAGTTTCATACTCACAATTACTGTTATTAGTATTACGGGACTTACTGCGATTAATATTGTTTCTTGCCAGATATTTCGAAGGCCCTTCTACCTCCATGGTCGCTGGCCGAGTATTTATCAAACTGTTTGAAAAGTACACTACCAATGTATAAAAACGAATTATTATTTAATATGCTTGATATAGTAAATTATGTGGGAGATATGAATGCTAAGTATATTTTAAACCTAACATTTAGGCTTCATCTCTGTTATAAAAAAAACTCTGTATAATTTACAAATCACAACATTATTTTATCTCAAACATTTCTATCATTTCAGGATAACCACAAAAGATCCATACCGAAAGACACATGGAACCTTCTCTTAGACTTTGCAACACAAATAGACGACGGCATGAGTAACTATGACGCGGAAGGTGCATGGCCCGTCCTCATCGACGACTTCGTAGAGTGGTGCCAGAAGCAGGGACTCACCGCGGATGGGGTCAAAGCTCTGGAGCCGGCGTCTGGCTAGCTGACACTCAACAGCTACCAGCAGTATGAAGCGAGACCCGAAGAACACATCGAAACAGAATGCCTCGAAAATGAACCTTGTGCTGCAGGACTGAAGGCGTACTTTGTATTACTGCTCTCTCGCTTCGTGCTCTATGGTCTAGAGCTGTGTACAGTTGAGTGGTTTGCTATCTTAATCGTATTCGAGTTGTGTAGCTGACTAATTCACAGAACTCTTTTGAATTCTATTAAAAAATGATTAGTCTATGTAAAAGTCAAGTGAAGTGACTGTTGTTGATAGTTTTAACTGTATTGTAGAATCTCAAGTTATCTACGCCTTAGAGTTTATGCCGCTTTGTGAGAGTGAGAACAAATATTTACAAAAACAAAGCGCACGGCCCCGCAGCGGCGAAAAACAGACGCTGTGACAAATCTATATATTCATAAAAATTATCAATTGGTAACTAAATCTATTTTAGTTAAAATATGTTGTAGCTCGTTCTTTCAATGTCATACATTGAAAAGAGGAAAAGGGACAAAACATGTTTTAACTAAATTTTTATGAATATGAGGGATAATGTGTATAGATGGATAACTCTTTATTGTACACCAAAAACAAAAATGTAACACAAAATACGAATTTTACATTAAATTAGTCTTGTCGCTTAAAGCAATCTCTTCCTGACAATCAGTAAAAGTAAAATTTAGTAGCTTAAATTCTTTCCGTTATGAAAACTGAAAGTAGTACATAACATTATATATTTTTTAAAAGAATATCTTTCTAGAACATTTTTTCATACTATGGAAAATTGATTGATTGTCCGCAAGTCAATAGGGAATTTGGACATTGAGAGGTTCCGCAATACAGTTATTCACTCTACTGTATAGTGCTCTCCAACTTTTCGTCCGTTAGGTAAAATTTTCGCGTAGACTCTTGTTGATCCATTTTCCTCATTACCTTTTTAGGGTATAATAACATACTTGTGGGAAAATATTTTTCCTATTAAAGATATATAAGAGATATTTTAAATGTTTTCGAATTTTCAACAAGTTTCTCTTGCGTTATAGCATATAGTACAGCGTAAATTATAAAATTAAGATGTAAATATGTATATACACATTATTGATATTACAGTTTTAGTGTTAACAGTTAGGTTTTCTTTTCTGTTTTTTTTTTTCTTCATCAGGTCTTAAGCTTTTATTAACAGTGCAGTTCTAGTTATTATGTTAGGGTACAAAAGATTTTTAAATTCTTGCACTGACTTCAACAAGTCGGACGATTTTGTCTTACATTGTTTCTTACTAGAAATCTAGATTAATTTACACGACTGCAGTGCAATTAATTTATGGGCGAGACTCGACTGAAGCGGAATGGTGTCAAACGGACATTTTGGAAACTGAGCTACTTGACGACCTCCGTGGCGTAGTGGTCACCACGCTAGTCCGCCACCCAGAGGTCCCGGGTTCGATCCCCGGTCAGGGCAAGTAGAAAAATGGCCTTTTTCTAATTGCCCTGGGTCTTGAATGTTTATCTATACATGTATTTGTTATAAAATATAGTATCGTTGAGTTTGTATCCCATAACACAAGTTTCGCACTTATTTGGGGCTAGCTCAATCAGTGTAATTTGTCCCTATATATTTATTTATTTATATTTACTCTTTTTAAGTCTTTCAATGTTAAAGTTATTTAGCTTTCGTGCTTTGGAAGGCTCGTAAAGCCATTGGTTCTGGCTGTTATCATTATCTGGCAGTCTTTAAGCCATGTCCGATACCTTTAAGCACCTTGAAAATCAGACATCAGTGTTACAAACACGAATAAAAATGTATCTCTAATTCCACAAGTCAATAAAGAAATCCGTTTTTAAAAAAATTTGGTTCTGTCAAGTCCTTTCCGCTTCAACGGAGTCTTGTTTCTAAGTGCAATTATTTTTTATGTAATCAAAAATACTTGCATACCTGTCAGAGCTGTTTCTTTAAAGGAATGTTAAATTGTTATAAAAAAAATATTTCTCTATTTCTAGACTTCAAGATGCCTTGTCATACGAAACATACTACATTAATATGACAACATATGGAAATAAGCGTGACCTGTGATTATCGTTATTAGCAAGGGTGTTTTCTGTACAGAAAATTAGAAACCCGTCAAATAGAACAAACACTTTCACTCGGAATATCCATTTTTACTAAAATATCACTAAAAACACATTAATATAGTTTTGAAGCTAATCAGGCTTTTAGATAACACAAAGTGGTGTTTTTATTTTCATTTTTAACATTGATGTTTCTAGAAAGTACTGTTGCTTTTAGAATTACATTGAATCATAACATACTGTTTGGTACTTAGATTTTAATGTACAAAAGATGAAATTGATGTATTGAGTATTACATTACAAAAATAAATTGTTAAATAAATGCATCTGTTTTATTTTCTTTTAGAAGGGTGTTATGAATTTGACGTGTCCGTATCGGTCTGTGGCATCGTAGCGCCTAAACGAATGGGCCAACTTTGATTTTGTTTGAAAGCTGAATTAAGATGGTCCCTGGCTGTTTGATGGAAATCGGTTCAGCGGTTTAAGTAATGGGGGGTGATCAACCCAAAGTATGCAAATATGTCTGATTGAAATGAGGAAATGTAGATTATGAAAATCGGTTCAGCCGTTCAAAAGTTATTGAACATTACAACATTATTTTTGGTAGGTATATTCTAATTCTACAGTCATCTCTACTCGCACATTTCAGTATTAGCATTATGTACGTCGCATGACAGCTGTTTTTACTTGACGTTTTAAATCAGTTACAATAATCAAACAAGATACTATCGAGCGGCGATCGAACAAGTACCCGTCACACGGGTCACACCCAATTACTCTACAATATGTAACATTCAGCAATAAACAGTTTCTACGAGACGTGGGTGGGGTCTCCACATTGGTACTTATCAATACGTCTTCGTGTATGGCGTGGGCATAAGCTAATTAGGTATTTTATCTTTGGCCTAGGTAACATCCAAAGCCGTGTGCGTTACTCTACCTAGAAAGTAGCTCCTAGAGAGATATGAGTGGAATATATAATTAGTACCCAATATGCTGTAAATGTGCCCAGCATAAATAATTTGTGGGGGTTGTCGTTTTGGAAAAAAATGGAAAAAACGGTTCCTGCTAGGGTAACGTTGTTCCAGCAGGAAAATTCTAAACTACTGATCGAAAGGAGAAACAATGTGCATGGTCAGATAGCTTATATTTGTGGAAGTATGTGCGGCGAATATGGAATATGTGACGGTTCAGGTTTTTAAGATATCGAGTTTCCTGCTGGAGTAACGTTTAGCGAAATCGTTGTGCTCTAAAACTGTTACATGTGCGCATGTAGAATAATTTCACATGAGTAGCTCTTGATTTGTGCTAATGGCACACATAATTATATTTAAGAAAATATTTATAATTTTCGAGTAATCGCGCTTTTTTTGAAATACAAAAAAAAATTCGCAGCGCCGTTAAGAGAAAATGTATAAGCTCACTAAAAACTGTATTCGGTCCATCTCGACTCCTATTAAATCCATAAAAAAATTGGGAAGTGTAGGTACATCAGTTATCAAATAATATTACAAAAATCAAAATTATCCTATCATAATTTTGACGGTCAACATACAAGAAAACGGATCAACGCAAGACGTGCGGGTATGAACTAAAAATTAGTACCTACAGT
The DNA here is from genome assembly GCA_963555685.1 of Acrobasis consociella. Classification (NCBI taxonomy): domain Eukaryota; kingdom Metazoa; phylum Arthropoda; class Insecta; order Lepidoptera; family Pyralidae; genus Acrobasis; species Acrobasis consociella. The sequence continues at coordinate 4,643,228 of OY743107.1, forward strand.
CGAATAACGCATTGCGAATTTTCAGCTAGAAATGTTAAGTATGTAAAAAGATATAAACAAAAAATAAAACCTGGAAACAAGGGCCGATAACCCGATCAAATTCGAATGACTACAAAAAAGCGGCGGTTTCATACATATCGATGACCTTCTTAACTTAGTTACGAACCGGTCGAAACGTGTTGAGCCGAAGTACACTCAAGTAGAAAACAGACAAGTCAACAATAAATAAACTTGTATGTATACCATACAATATGTAAAAAAAAACCCTGTACGATCTGTTAGGTAATAATTGCTATTTTTTTACAGGGGTTATTTTTATTAGAATCTATCATTCATACTTACATATATACATATTATCACGTCTTTATCCCTTACGGGGTAGACAGGACCACGTTTAGCATACTGGTGGGCGTATAGGTGGAAAATGTAATCAAAATAGTGATGAATTGCTAGCCCCATTTTTTGGGATTTTTTTTACATTGCCATTACGCCAGCTGGGCGCCCGTAGGTAGATACTTGCAAGACTAATTTATGGCTCTAGTAGTACAGAGAGGGTCGTGCTCCTGCAGTGGAGACAAAAAGACCTGATGATATATATATATATAGTTTACGCTCGACGATTTACGGTGAGGTGCCAAGTGGTAAGTATTTATGTATTAATGTAGTTTTTATTTAAAAGTGTGTAAATTATAAGCATAGTAATTATATATAAATATTATTTTCGTACCACTTGCTCAAAAAAGTCACATTCTATGACACAAAAAGCGAACATAACAATAGTCATTTTTAATCTGTTAAAAACAGGCAAAGTAAAATGTACTAAATTTCATTCATCCTCTAGAGGGAGAATGTGATTGTGTGTGTTAGGAATACTTACCGAAATTTATACTGAATTGAAATAATTTCTATATCGTTAAGCGTAAAAAAATAACGATTTTGAATCGACAACATGTATCCACAAAATCCACAAAACCACTTAAATTTCATAAAATAAACAACTAAATCAAGTCATATCATTGTTTGTTTACACCAGCTGTTTAGTTTTCCAAAAAGAAAAAGCAAAGGGCCATTTGAGTCTCACTCATACAGCCAAGTTTTCTGCGTAACTATATTTATTTACAACGTAAAACAATTTGTATTTTTTATGACTGAATATAAATTGATTAAAGTCCGTAGTAAACAAGGACCTTATAGTTTCGCCATGTCTGTCTTTCTGTCCGTCCGCGGTGTAGCTGCCATACAAGTAAAGAGGGAGTAAATTTTTTTTCTCGACAAATACATTTTGTGACATATCGTTGAATAGGTCTTTTAAAAATAATGTGAGTTTGTGAATACCATTTTTCGATTGATGAAATATTTAAATTACCATTAATTATAATTATAATAATATTTATATTAAATATCTTAATATTATTATAATTATAATAATATTAAGATTCATCATCATCCGAGCGTATTCCCTGTTGCATCCTTAGCCGTACGTAACGCTTCCGAGACCGGGGTCCGCTGCCTAATCTATGTCATTTTGACGAGGATACTGGTTTTTACATAGTTTTTATTCTTAGGAATAAGGTTAAAAAATTGCCAACAAAAAACGCTCGGGTGAAAAAAAAGAAATGCCAAAATACCTTTCAACGCGACTGTATGACAACGTTTTAGGTATAAGACGTCCAATAAAGAAGGTCATCGATATGTATGAAACCGCCGCTTTTTTGTAGTCATTCGAATTTGGTCGGGTTATCGGCCCTTGTTTCCAGGTTTTGTTTTTTGTTTATAACTTTTTACATACTTAACATTTCTAGCTGAAAATTCGCAATGCGTTATTCGACTGTAGGTACTAATTTTTAGTTCATACCCGCACGTCTTGCGTTGATCCGTTTTCTTGTATGTTGACCGTCAAAATGATGATAGGATAATTTTGATTTTTGTAATATTATTTGATAACTGATGTACCTACACTTCCCAATTTTTTTATGGATTTAATAGGAGTCGAGATGGACCGAATACAGTTTTTAGTGAGCTTATACGTTTTCTCTTAACAGCGCTGCGAATTTTTTTTTGTATTTCAAAAAAGCGCGATTACTCGAAAATTATAAATATTTTCTTAAATATAATTATGTGTGCCATTAGCACAAATCAAGAGCTACTCATGTGAAATTATTCTACATCCCAGGTAGCATTTATACGTCATTATGTCGTCCGTTTACGGTACTGCTCGACGTAAGAGACGTCATGTCTTGACGTCGGGGGGTCCCAACAGATGACGTCAATTTGTCACAGCCTCAAGACGTCAGTTTATAGACGTTAGAGAGACGTCATTTTACAGACGTTATAGAGACGTCATATAGGGACGTTACTGGGCCGTACATATTAGGGCAGCCACTGACGTTTGAGTGACGTCATATACTGAATTCATAGGGACGTTACTGGGCCGTACATATTAGTGCAGCCACTGACGTTATACACAAACGTTACTAAGACATACAAGTCAGGAGTAGGACCTACGGGAGCTCATGATATGTACAGTGTGTCTTGGGTGTCGCTACCGTCGCACACCGATATGGAAATTAAACCACACACTACTGCTGAACTCGATTAATTGGAAATATGCACCAAGTAATAAGAATGTACATAAAAGAAACCATAACCAGTTTTAATTTTGAACAGCGCCATCTAGGGATTTTCTAAGAAACTAACACTTGCATACAATATTACTCAAAATAAAAGGTTTTATGGTTATGATTAGAACTATTACCTAATGCTTTTTACGTCTTAATTTTTTACGGAATGGACGAAGTCTAAAACTGCCTAATTTAGAGGAAATAAAATTAATTAACAAAGACTACACGAATTTGGACAGCAGGTATTATATAGATTGTAAGAACACACTTACAGCTGATATCGTTAGCATGGCAATATGCTCCCCTTAGGTAGTTTGGGTGGGTAGTATGTTAAAAAAGAGAACCGCCCTGGCTATTGAGCGAAATAACGTGCTGGCAAAACTGGCACTAAAGCCTGAGCTGCGCATTTAAGCTCTACGACGGTTCTAAGTTATTGGTCAGGGGCCCTAGATCAAAAGACTACGGTACGTGTTATATTCTATCCCTTTTCACTCCATCTCGCAAATCCTTACGCGTGATAGTAGGATAGAATTTAGTGCTTAGCATGTAGCATTTACGTTTGTAGGCATCTTACCTACGTATCTTGAAGAGACTCAAGAACTTTTATGGATGAAACTAAAAAAACACAATGTAAGTAGTATAATCTATATTTAAGATGCAATTAAGGACAGTGGGAGACAATTGTCAGAACAATGATACAGGGCCTATGTTTTTTAAGACCATAGACTTAAGGACATGATAAAATGATTTAAACCGTACTTTTACTTAAACTTAACAGGTGGCCAACTTCACAATGCCTTGGCGTCTACCACCGATTCGGTTCCGCTGTTTTTTTCACTTAATTGTATCACTGAGTACATGTTACTTTTACCTTAAAAGTCTTGAACAATAAAACGTCCACGTTAGGACGAATATGGTAGGTACTTACGTCCATATACTGACCCTAAATTTACTTCAGTAAAACGTCCTCGTGGCGTCGTATATGGTACGTCCTGATATTGACCCTAAATATACGTCAGTAAGACGTACACTTTGTGGCGAATATGGTACGTCCAAAAACTGACCCTAAATAGACGTCAGCAAAACGTCCTCTTGGCGGCGTATATGGTACGTCCAGATACTTGCCTTTAATTTGACGTAAATACGACGTCCTGCTCAACGCTGACCCTAAACTGACGTCACTTTAACGTCTGCTCTCGACGAATAAATGACCGACCCTATTATGACCTATAAGTGACGTCGCTTATACGTCGCTGACGTCAGTTTGCTACCTGGGATGCGCACATGTAACAGTTTTAGAGCACAACGATTTCGCTAAACGTTACTCCAGCAGGAAACTCGATATCTTAAAAACCTGAACCGTCACATATTCCATATTCGCCGCACATACTTCCACAAATATAAGCTATCTGACCATGCACATTGTTTCTCCTTTCGATCAGTAGTTTAGAATTTTCCTGCTGGAACAACGTTACCCTAGCAGGAACCGTTTTTTCAATTTTTTTCCAAAACGGCAACCCCCACAAATTATTTATGCCGGGCACATTTACAGCATATTGGGTACTAATTATATATTCCACTCATATCTCTCTAGGAGCTACTTTCTAGGTAGAGTAACGCACACTCCGAAGCCTGCGCCGTACACTGGGAGAAAGAAAAAAAAATCATTAAATATACCATCTGCTTGTTTTCCCGTGAAGATCGTAAATCGTAAGTTCAACCAAACAAAACCGATCGAAGGAACGGACTAGCCGCATTTCCAAGCATTTTTAATTATTGTCATGTTCCTCCATATACCTATATTACCAGAGATTTTGGACTAACGCTAGCCCTGTACACAGACGTGATATATCTTGTTAAGTGTGTGTCAAAGAACATAATTACTCTCTGCGAGAGGTGTGTGTACAAAAGACAAAAACATTCCTCCTTTCCGGAATCGGGTAAAAATTAATTCAAAGTGTTGATAAGGTTAATAAAACAGTGAAACCGTAAAATCAGTCCCATATCTCTGCGTAAAATGAATCGTACACACGGTTTGACGTTGACAATGACATTGACAATTTTACAGAATTTGACAGATAAATAAAAGGAAAATCTCGACTTTTGGGCGAGAAGTTTATAGATTTTTCATTAAATATAAAACAAAACAATGACCGTTCGCTTGGGAGGAGTACTCAAAGAATTAAGGATTCACTTATGCCAAACGAGCAAACAATCTGCTGGCGTCAGGTAATGATATTTGATTACATAAACAGCATTATAACCTCAACTTCTTATTTCTTTCTCGACTAATTCAGACAATTTTTTCAGAGAATTCATTAAATCCAACTATGTGCAAATCAAGAAAGCCAACCCTACTTTTCCGATACTGATCCGCGAATGCACTGGCGTCCAGCCGCGCGTTTGGGCTCGTTACGGTATGTTTAGATTTTACGTACTTATTCAGTTACTTATGTACTATGTATATTATTTTAATTATTATTATTATCAGGTCTTTTTAGTCTCTACTGCAGGAGCACGACCATCTCTGTACTACTAGAGCCATACTTGACCAGAGCAGCCAGAGGACTTGGCCTACACTCTCCTCGCTGGCCAGATGGGTTGGAGAGGTCTCATTGATGTTTATAAGTTTTGTTAAGCTTGTGTTTCCTAAGTCGCCTTCTACGACATCCACGGGAGGACTTGGAGTGGTCCTATTCTACTCTGCCGGAAACCACACGACGAACTTATCTACTGTACTTACTTTATTTATAACAGAACATTAGGTATTATGAAAGTGAGGAAAACCATCTCAGTTGTTTTTACTAGGCAGCCTTTAAGGCCTTGCCCATGTCACCCATATGGGTTATGCTGATGCGTTATGCTGATTTTATGGAGTCTTCACACGACATCATCGCATCTGTTTGTTGAATTCATTATCTTCGTCATCATATAAGCAACAGCACGGCAAATCCATTGCTGGACATAGCCCATTTGTTGGATTGATTTATGTCGACTTTATGAGGTGTGTGTAAGGTCATCTTTATAAAGCATTTCTATATTCAAAATATTTGAAATCTGAGATTCCCAGTCCCAGTTATATGTCCATGTAGGACATAGAAAATAGTATTTACCATGTTTAGATATTGTTTCGAGAGTATTCTTTGCCTTTTCCACGTTTAAGTATTGTTCCCTGCCTTATACTGCTATATAAATTAAGTTATAAACTATTTCTTTCAGATAAAGGTCGTGAAATGTGCATTCCACTCACAGACCTAAACAAGGACCAAGTCCTGTGTGCCATCAAGTCCCTTGTTCGCTAAACATATTGTTTGTTCAAAGAATTTTAATTTTTAAGTACGATATTATTAGTAACAGAATGTATTTTTTACGTAATAATGTTGAAAAAATATTTAAAACAGTAATTATTTACCAGTTACATGCACAAATATTTTCGTGAGGGTAGGCACTGATCTTACCTAAATAACATAAATGGCTGCATATCAAGCAAAATACATTTTTCGCCAATATCTGACATTATTATTAGGGTTGTACATAAAGCACATTATAGACAAATTCTATATGTGTGTATGACATGCACGCAACTGGTATTTACAGTTCTTATATTTTAGTTATTTTGTAAAAAAAAATAATTGAGAAAGTTTTAGTAACTATTAGGTATGTAGTTTGGTTCCGCAGTAAAATTTCAGATAAATGGTTCTGACGTAGATTAGTATGGTCAATAAGTTCACTATAAATAGTTGATTACTAAGTTCACAGTGACATTACTAGTTATATTACTTACATATTTATTAGTTACGTAAACATCATTTAGTAATTTCATCTACATGACGTCCACTGCTGCTCCCAATTACGAAATGACAGATGTAAAGCAACTTGGATCCAGCATTTTCCAGGGCCTGTTCATAATTATTATTTTTTTACTCCCTGGGTACCTGAGAATGGTCCTCATTGTAGGGGAAGGCAGGAAAAGAGATGGTTCGACGACCTGGACGATTTTCGGCATAGTCACATTGACAGGTGAAAGGAAATGGGAGACCTGAATAATTTATTTACATTTTACTGAGTAGTTATATTTCCAAAGATTGCCATGAGGATGAGACCGCCTATTATATGCCTAACCTATACCTTATTATAAAACGCAGACTAACTTTGTTACTGGGTTTAAACCATTATCTGACCAAATTAAGTTTATATCTAGTAATATTATGCCACAGTCTCATCTTATAATGTTCACTTGATTTGGGCGGATAATGGTTTAAACCTAGTAACATAGACAGTCTGCGTTTCATAATCGGAATATGACTAGATGTCAACTTGATTTGGTCGGATAATAGTTTAAACCTAGTAACATAGTCTGCGTTTTTAATAAGACTGATACGTATATATTTTTGTTAACTATTTATATGTATTTTTGGTCAATTGTACTCACGCACATAAATATTGCATTTCCAGAAAAAGGAGCCGAACGCAGTGTACCCCTTACAAACCTCGCAGCAGCAGATGTTCTTTCGACCATCAAACAACTTGTAAAGTGAAATAGCAATATTTTATTTATTATGTACATACAATATAGCAGATAGAAGTTATGACTAGTCTTTATTTATGACATTTTTACGTCTTTATCTCTTTAGGTCATGTCCCAACTGCCCAACAATAGAAAACCTAAACTCGGCTCATGACAGAGGGGTAAATGTGGCCACACATTGGTTCACACTCATATCACATCGCACTAATATCATAAAGCTGTGAGGCCTGTGAGTTATTTTATTATTTCACAAATATTTACATACTAATTATATTCATACATTTATTATATAGTCAAAACTAGTATTTCGTAAGTTCATACAAAAATTTCGTTTCCCGTGCAAAGGTGCCCAAAACACTGGCAGCGTTTTGGGCACCTTTGCCACGCTGGATCGCGATGGCCATCTTTTGCACGAGAAACGAACCTGAGCGGGAGTCACCAGTCTTTGCAATTCTGTGCCCTATCTCGCCGATCAGGCGCTTAGCATTAGCACCCCAACAGCCCATCGTTTCTACCGCCATGGGGACGAAGCAATAATGCGGCTCCAGAGCCGCGTACTTCAGACGCTTTCTCTCCGCTGCGTCCCCTGCAGCTGCGGCTGCCGAGCCGATAGTGCGGCAGCCAGCTGGCTGGCCGCCACGGTGCTGCTGACACATGTCGCGTCCCACACCACGCATCTACCGTGCTTCCACGGGACCAGGGTCAGACCGTCTGGTCTTGCCATCGGATCGGTTTAGTCCTGGGGGCTCTAACATGCAGGTAATATTGGCTGACACAAAGGCTCGGCGGACAATGTCGTTCAGCGCGTAAATTGGGGCGAGAAAACTTACCAGTGCACCGACGTTAACTCAGTGCGTGATAACCGTCAGCCCCCACCATGGCGCCGCAGATGCATTTATGGGGATACCCTGCAACCCAGGCGCAGAGCGACGGCTACCCGCAATGAGTCATTGTCTAGAAGCGTACCCAGGTGAGGCGATATGGGAGAGCATGTAACCATGCGCCCGACTCCGCCTGCGACACTGCTTTCAGAGTCGCCAAGTCCGCTCCTACTGACTTTTCGAGAAGGCATTGTTGATTTTTTTTCGCACTGATGTCGTCCTACGCACGATGAGCACACAACGCAACTGGGCTTGACCGCCGACCAGGCAGATACAGCCTCGGGCGCATCAGGGATACTAACCCTGTCACTATTGGTGCAGAGAATCACAGCAACTAGGTTTGCAACCACATGCGCGGAAGCCAAAAATGCCGGCAGGCCGACGTCACCCGCCTGCCTAATTCCCAGCCGTCAGCTGAACATATTATAAAGGCGAAAGTTTTTTTTATTTGTTTTTGAAACTAATATTACTGTGATTATTAGTGTGATTATAGTAGGATGTTCCCATTTCCACGGTTTGCTACAGTCTGCCCGGAGAATTTCCTTGGTTTGCTACAATCTGCCCAGAGAATTTCCTTGGTTTGCTACATTCTGCCCAGAGGGAGCAGCTGGTTCACTACTTTTTTCAGTACAGCATAGACCGAGCAAAAAAGGTGCAATAAAAATAAAGACAGTTTAGAGAAAAAATAATTTATTTTCATCTAACTAACAGACTTTGTAAACAATAACAATGGGTAAAAATCTATAAAATGGCAGACATTCTATGATTGTACTTTTAAAGTACATATGTAAATTGTCAAGTTTCTTAGTGTACAGTGTTATTATACAACGCAGACTTATGTTACTAGGTTTAAACCATTATCCGACCAAATCAAGTTGACATTTTCAGATGAGGCAATGGCATATTACTAGTCAACTTGATTTGGTCTGATAATGGTTTAATTAAACCTAGTAACAAAGTTAGTCTGCGTTTTATAATACGATGGAGCTAGCTTACAATACGCGCAAACTTTGAATCGAAAAAATCTAAAACTTGCTAATCGTAAAGTTTACATTGTCACGAACTGCCCTTAAATAATTCTAAAGCCCATTTTTGAAATGCTGAGTTACACGACAAACTCTTTTTTTTATATCGTAAAAAGCCATTCGTTTAAACTCCAGCGTTTCAAAAATGGATCTACTGAACGACATACGCATCTACTGTTTTTGTTTACACTAACTCATTTTCGGTTTACTACATCCGTTTTTCCCGAACGCCCGCGTCCTGTGACGTCACATGGCATCCAGATTTGAACGTGACTCACCCTGTATACCACGGGAATTACGTTTATGTTAGAATAACAACACTATAAACTGGGTAACTTCGATTATTAATACTCGTTATTTCGAGACTGGACCTTTACTCCATGAAATAACGTTCGATAGTATCGTCCTATTTCAATATGAAACCAGTAGAGAATATGCACTTTTTTTTTTAAGCTATTGCATAGCTTCTATCGCGGGCCTTGAGCGCGGGGATCGAATCCAGAAATTCCGTAACGAAAAAACCTCACGCTCTCCCAACTCCGCCTACCATGTAGGTTGCCGCTTCGTCTCCGTCGTCCGTTTGCGACGTTGCCGTCCTTCCTTGTTTGCAATAGCTTTACCGCGGCAGTCCCCGAGTGCCACACGTCTTTTTTTTTGGCTTAATAAAATCCTTATTAACCACAGTAAAAGAATTTATAATATATCTCTATCTATCTTATAAAGAGAAGTCCGATATGGACTTGTGACGTCAAAGTCCATATCATCTATACATTTGCCATAGAAAATGGCGTTTTGGTGAGTGAGACAGACATATTTTCGTAAAATCGATATATCTCGTTCATTTTTCAACCAATTTTTATTCTGTTTTCACTGTTAGTACTTTACTTTATGGATAAACTAGTTAGTTAACACTTTTATGCATATTCCCTATTAGTGCAGTGATAAGCTTGACTTGACTATCGATAATTTAATATAGATAGATTTAGACTATAGCAAAGGTAATATAATTACTAACGTAACAGATACTAAACGCCATAGAAACGATTGGAGAGCCGTAATTTGAGGGTATCATTAGAAGTCCGTGTAGCTTTAAAACTTGTTTCTACTAAAAGTGGCCACTTGGCGAAAGCAACTTTGAAACAAAATGGAAGCAGAATACAGCAGAGTGGCGCCCTCATCCGAAACAAACTGTTTAAAAGTAAACACGGTGAGAATCAACAATTTGACATCCAACAATACGCTATTTTCCAATAAGTCAAATCAGCAACTTTTTTCTAAACGTCAAAACAAACAGTTTCTATGGGATTTTGTATGAAATACAGGCAGGTGACGTCATAGATTTTTGGAGTCAAATAGCGCTCTTATTATCCGTTTTTCTACAATAATAAATTTAAAATAACGTTAAAATGGATATGTTCAAAGACAAGTGACATTATTTTGCGACGCTTTATTTTTCTATTAGTACAAAATAATTTATTTTGGACTTAGGAAAGTACCCAATTCCAGAAAACCCTTCAAATCATTCCATGAACGACCACTGAAAGTATTATTGATAATCCGTCTAGTTTTAAAACGAGTTTTCGCCAACAGTGGCCACTTTTACGGTGGGGCTAACGCAATTACTTTCAACAGTCGTTCATAAAATAATTCAAAGGTCCTTCCAGAGATTCAGATATCAAATAGCCATATAATCGCCATATTTACTTTTAAACAATCCATTTCAAATGAGGGTGCCGCCTCCGCCGAGTTTTGTTCAGGCATCTCAGTATAATTTTTTCATTGATTTTGAAGTTTATGTCAAAGGTTCAAATTCAATATGGTAACTATTCTACCATTGCCCGGTAAAGAGTTACAATCAATCATTGTTCATAAATTATTTGAAGGTCTATCTATGCTTATCATTTTGCTAAATGTTAATTTTCAGCGCATTCACGATTAAAGAATCAATTTCAAATATCTTCACCTGTCTAGAAACAAATTATTTTTTTATCATGTCAGCATCGCACAATGAGTAAGTATTTTTTTAAATTTAAACATAATGAAACAAAAATTAATACAACACTTGGCGGTCCAAACAGATCTAACATACAAACAAACACTTACCAACTATCTACATTTAATATCACTAAAAAGCTGGCAACCCGAACGCTTCTGGCTGGAATTTGGCTAGAGTTGGCAGCACTATGGTCGCGTGCTTTGTGAGCCGCTTGTCGAGGTGCGGGTCGGGTACCATAACTACTTGCATGCCCGCGGCTATGCCTGCCGTCACTCCGTGAGGGGAATCTTCGAATACTAAGCACTGGAACACGGAAACAGAAGCCATTTTAAATATAATACACGGACCGACCATTTAAACCAATAGCCCATCAGGCTGAGTAGGGAGGGGCCAATACTGAACAGGGTTTCCTTCGGCGTAATCTTTCCAGCAGTGGTTATTCCGAAACGCTAGTAGTTTGTAGCTTTTGCACTAAAATCTTATACCTTTAAACGAGCAATTCTTGTATGTATGTATATATATTTATTTATAAATTTCTGTGATCTCGAAAACGGCTCTAACGATTTCGCTGAAAATTTGTATATAGGGGTTTTTGGGGGTAAACAATCGATCTAGATTAGTTTTATGTTTGGGAAAACGCGTATTTTCGAGTTTTCATGCGTTTTTCTTTCCACGCAGAATATGGTCGCTAATTTCGTCGCGCCGCGACCGCCTTGATTTAGCTCAGTGGTTAAGGATAGCGACCGCTAGAAAGAGTGTTACGGGTTCGAATCCCACTTGGTGACTTACTTTTGTTTTTTTTTATGTTTAAGTTTATATATTTTTTTTATTTTGCATTGTTTTTAGACAAGTTTATAAAAAATTAGTTAATGTTTGAGATGTAACCGAGCAAAGCTCGGTCGCCCAGGTACTAATATTTAAATAAATAACCGGCCAAGTGCGAGTTGGTCAGGGCAAGATGGAAAATGGCCTTCTTCAAATTTTCCCGGGTCTTATATGTTTATCTATTATGTTATAAAATATAGTATCATTGATTTAGTATCCCATAATAACACAAGTCTCAAACTTAATTTGGGGCTAGCTCAATCTATGTGATTTGTCGGTTAAAAAAAGGATATTACGAGTAGCAAAACATCTCATGCTATGAGAATAGTACGTAGCAAACGCACCGGTCGCACCTAAACAACCGGTTGTAAAACTTTTCGCACATATGTATTCAAAGAGGATTCAACGTAAGGCATGAATAACGCTTACTGTTACACCAATTTTATTAGGTCCGGCTTTTGCAACCAAAATACAGATACATTTTTACGTCTATATCCCTGACGGGGCAGACCAAGCCCAGGGCCGTAAGACCCAAAGGCCACGCTTAGCGTGGCCAACAATAAGTCGAGAAGAAACAATCATAAGATGGATTCTGGACTCCGAAGTGGCACAAGTACGGTTAGATGAGGTTCTCACCTTAGAAGGGTCAGGTTTGTCCGGGAACCTGGACGCAGCCACCAAGAACACATCAGGATGGGGTTTCCCAAACTTCACCTCCTTGTCTGAACTACCCATCACCATGTGATGGAAGTATGAAAACAGCTCTTTGTGTGCTGCCACCTTCGTCTTCACTGATCGTTCGCTGGATGACGTGGCTAGTGCGAAGGGCACTTTCGTTTTGTGGAGGTGACGTATTAGTCTTTCGGCACCTGTAAATTAACGAACGTTCAGTTTAAATAACCGGCAAAGTGCGTGTCGGGTCACGTAGTTGGAAATGCAGACCGAGTTCACAGGGCTAATAATGTCTAAAAAAACTAATTTTCTCTTGAATAGGGGTGACGACAGGGTCCGAAAAGTATGATTGTAATTAGTTTGTCTTTTAGATTACACGACGAAATGACGCAGGGTCCGAAAAGTATGATTGTAATTAATTTGTCTTTTTTAGATTACCCAAAAATAATGGATTCGTATTTTTCAGTTTACCAAAAAATAAATTGCTCTGTCTGCCCCATTAGGGATAAAGACGTGATAGTATGTATGTGTACCAAAAAGTAAAAATTCACAAAGATACGGGGCGTCTAAGTTTCGGAGTGGGGGCTTGCGACGTCACACTTAAGTAAAAATCGTACCCATGCCATGACGACATTTTTGGTTTTTCAGAGAGAAAAGAAATACGTGTACAATATTTTTTAATAATCTAACCGATGGACCAAAAATATTGTACGTGACGAACCGTACACTGGTTGCGCTGGTGTCGAACCTACGTACTTTCGGACTGTAGGACCCACACGTTGGTCTCTCTCCTATATATATATGTGCGGGCGCTGTCTGTCTCTGTGCGCTGTGACACGACGCGGTTGATCGCGGGGGCTCAAGCCGTACCACTTTGACACAGATAATCGTAAGAAACGGGATGTCAAAAGAAACGAAATAAAACACGATGTTATCGTGAATATACCCAGCGGTACGGCGAGCGTGGACGAAAACGAACGTACGGGCGGACAGAGTGGCGTTCTATTTACTGTATTTCCACTGTGTCTTGCTGTTTCTTCATAACCCGTTGTCCGATCTTGAAGTGCTGAAGTCGTGCGGCCAGTGCGGAACGCCGATATGGCCGTATATATATCCTATAATTTTCTGTATCGATCTATTGCGATACCGCCTATTTAACGCGCCAATAAGAAGCTGCGGTGTGCTTCCCCCCGCGCGCGCCCCTCTGTCCGTGTATCGTTCACGCTCTCTGTACATAGGCTTTTATTTCCATAAATTGCTATAAACTATATAAATTCCTTATCTATTACATAAGTTATTTCAATTCTAGCAAGTTACATAATAATATTCTAATAAGAAATAGGAACTATAAACCTATGACTATGTATTTGTAACGAAAACCTATTTTCTTATCAGAGTTTCCTATATCTGTTATCGGATCTATTACCTATCTAGGCTATCTAGTTATCTGGGGAATAAAAAGACAAGAGAAAAATCTATTTATTTACAATGATTACAACATAAGTGTATATACTATTACCTATTTATACACCTATTTGCCTATGTATTACTATTAACTTGCTAACTAAGGGAGAGTAAAACCACTATAAAAATATATTTTAATTGCGACCTATTACAACTATGTACAAACTATAATCTATATACTATATTTATGTAGCTGTTTGTCGGCTGTCCCGTACATCCTCCCGCCGTGCGTCGTCCGCCAGGTCGTCGCATTCTTGATTTTCCTGGAGGGCAGCCGACGCCGTAGGCAGGATCACCAGCTTCTTCGTGGGTCGCCGCAGGATTCCGCCCTTGGTCCTCACGTCGACTGCTCTGGTGACTCCATCCGGTCCGGGGTGTGTGGCGATGACGATACCACGCGGCCATGTGTTGCGTGGCAGCGTCCCATCGGCGACTAGGACGACGTCGCCGGCTCGGATTGCGGGGCCCTTAGCGTGGGGCTCCCGCCTGTGTTGTAAGTCAGGCAGGTACTCGCGCAGCCATCTTGCCCAAAATAGGTCGGCAAGACGTTGTGAGGCGCGCCAGTGAGGGCGCCCGATGAGGTCGCTGTCGTCGAAGGTGCCGGGGCTCGGAGTTCGCGCTGAACCACCCAGGAGGAAGTGGTTTGGGGTGATGGCCTCGGGATCTTCTGGGTTGACCGAGACGTGTGTGAGTGGCCGACTGTTGACTGTATATTCGGCCTCGGCGAGAAGCGTGACGAGCGTCTCTTCTGAGGGATGACGCTCGTGCAGGACGGTGTTTAGCGCTGTCTTTACGCTACGGACGAGTCGCTCCCATGCACCCCCCATGAAGGGAGATCCGGGGGGTATGAACCTCCAGCTGATTGACCTCTTGTCAGCCTCTTCTTCTGTTGCCTTGGTTGCTTCGCGGAGTTCTGATGCTGTACCTCGGAGATTGGTACCGTTGTCTGACCACATTTCTGTAGGGCATCCTCTTCTTGCTATGAACCTTCGGAAGGCCAGTACTGCGGAATCTGTGCTTAGCGATGCGGCGACTTCTAAGTGTACGGCGCGCGTTGTTAGGCATGTAAACAACGCCACGTAGCGCTTCTGTGTGCTTCGCCCGACTGTTACTGTATATGGCCCGAAGTAGTCCCATCCAGAGTAGGTGAAGGGTCGTCTGTGATGCGCGAGTCGACAATGTGGTAGGTCACCGGTGGGTGGGGATGGCGGCGTAGCTCTTCTTATACGACACGGTATGCAGCTATGAATGATAGCCCGCGCTGTCGGTCGCAGGCGTAAAATCCAATATTTCTGTCGACACTCGTTGATTGTCGTCTCTACGCCGGCATGGTGTAGTTTTCTATGTACATATTCTATGTAGAGTCGCGTAGCATAATTATCCCCGTCCAAAACCGCCGGTCTCTTTATACTATCTTCGACATTGATAACGGCGGCTATTCTTGATCTTATCGTTATCACTCCGTTGACAAGTTCGACCGCTAGGGTGCGCAGTCGGCTGTTGTTGCTTGTTTCCTTCCCGCCTGCGAGTGCTGTGATGTCGCTCGCGAAACTTTCTTGCTGGCTCGCTCGTACTATTAATTCTTCGGCGGCACGTAGTGTTGTGGCGGGGATCTGTATGTACTGTCGCTGTTGATTTTCACTATTCTGTACTGCGATTTTCTTTTGCGAGTTGCGTTTTTCGATGTTGCGCCACGTCGGATCCTTTTCTGTGTTTTTTCGCGTGCGCTTGTAATGCACGGATTCTGTCTTCTTTTTTCTCGTTATATCGACGAACTGTAGGACCCGCGCAGTGGAGCGTAGGTACCGCTCCCACCGGGAAAATCTGTGGACGTCTGGAGTGCATTCCCGTAGGGCGGCCGATGACTTCTGTACTGTGACGTGACACGTTTTTTCTTCCCCTGTTTTTTCTATAGGCACTGGGCTGTCGGACGGCCACGTAGACGGATCTTGGCGTAGAAACTCGGGACCTCGAAACCAGCGGTGATTGTTGTCGAGATCTTGAGGTACATCCCGCGTGGCATCATCTGCGACGTTCAACTTCGTAGGCACCCATCGCCACTCGCCGACTGTACTGTTTTCTTCTATCTCGGCGATGCGGTGAGCGACGTATGGCCGGTAGGTACGCGCGCCGTTCTTGATCCACGTTAACACTGTCTTACTGTCGGTCCAAAATGTCTTCTCGTCTGGCTTGCTGTCATGTTCTTCTGTGACCGCCGCGGCCATGCGACACCCCATTACTGCTGCTTGAAGTTCAAGACGAGGCGTTGACGTGACCTTGATCGGCGCTACGCGCGCTTTGGCGAGAACTAGTGATAGCGATATCTCGCCGTTCGGATGAACTATTCTCCAGTATAGCGCGGCGGCGTAGGCGGCCTCGCTGGCATCGACGAACACGTGGAGTTCTCTTCTTTGAGCGTCGCTGTACCCCCGTAGAGTTCTTGGAATGGTGATGTCACGAAGTGCGCGGAGATGACACATCCATTCTTGCCACTGTTTCACTATATCTTCATCCACGGGCTCGTCCCAGCCGGTTCCTCTTCTCCATATTTCTTGTAGAAGTTGTTTCGCGCGCGCTGTCACGATGGATGCGAATCCGAGCGGGTCGAACAGAGACATAACTACTTTGAGTATTTCCCTCTTGGTAGGCTTACTGTTGTTGACTATTTCCTGTGGTAGACGCGCCAAGTCTAAGTTGAAGGCGAGCTCATCTGTAGTCGGCTTCCAAATTAGTCCAAGAGCTCTTTCAGTTTTCGACCCGTCGTGTAGACTGATGACTGTTTGTTCTGTGTTGGCTTCGCCTAAGCCCTGTAGTACGCGCGCTGAGTTCGATGTCCATTGACGCAGCTCGTAGTGTGCCCGCCGATGTATATCGCGCACGTCGCTCGCTGTCTTGATCGCCATTTCTTCGCTCGGAAAACTCTGTAGGTAATCGTCAACGTAGTGGTTTCGGATGACTGCATCGTAGGCGGCTGGATGGGAGTCTTGAAACTTCTTGGCGTTCGTGTCTTTGACGTAGATTGCTGTAGCTGGCGATGACGTCGCGCCGAATATAAGCGAAGTCATTCTATACTCTTCCGGCGGATGATCCCCCCTCTTCTCCCCCCGCCAAAGGTACCGTAGTGCGTCGCGATCTTCTGTCCTTATCTTGACTTGCATAAACATTTCCTTAATGTCGGCCATCACGGCCACTGGATGCTGTCGGAAACGCATGAGCACGCCGGGTAGTGACTGCAGGAGGTCGGGGCCGGTGAGTAGGCAATCGTTGAGTGAAGTTCCCATCGTTTTCGCTGCGGCGTCATGTACCACTCGTACCTTCCCGGGCTTCATAGGATTTAGCACGGCGAAATGGGGAAGGTACCACGTCCTTTTGTTGTCAGGCGATCTAGGCGGCGCGCGCTCGGCGTTACCATTCGCGATGAGCGCGTCCATCAGTTGTTCGTACTTCGTCTTGAGTTGAGGGTCCCTGTCGATTTTTCTTTCTGTAGATAACAATCTTCTATAGGCGTTGTTGTAATTGTTCGGCATTACAACATCTGTTGACTTCCAAAGCAGCGCTGTTTCGTAGTGCCCGTCATCTCGTTGCTGTGTATTTTCTTCTAACATGACGAGTGCTCGCTGTTCGGGGTCGCTGCGTGGTTGTCTCGGTGCTATGGTGAGGGACTCCAACGCGAAGTGATTTTTCAGCTGTTCGTCCATTCTGTTGTCGACGTCGATTTCTTCTGTGTTTCTCGGCTCGACGATGTGGTTGATAAAGTGTACGCGCTGTCCTAGTGTACGCGTGTGCGCGCCGTGTAGGACCCATCCCAGTGACGTAAGCGATGCCACCGGCTGATTGCGTCGACCTCTTCGTACTTCTGTGGCGAGTAACAAGTGCCAGTTGTCTTGCCCAATGAGTAGCTTCGGCGTCGCAGCTTGATACTTGAGGTCGTTGGCGATATCTGTGAGGTAATCGCAGCCGGCTATGTCCTTGTCGGTGACGCGTTGCGGCGATAGATGCAGGCCGTTGAGCGTGCGTGCTTGCATTCTGTGACTGTTGCTAGCACCGTGGATGGTGAATGATACACGTCGTGACTGCGTAGCGTCCACTTGTGTCTTCCCGATGGCTTCTATATGCAGAGGGTCGAGCGGTCCTCTTGCGCCAATCTTCTGTGCTATTTGTTCGTCGAGCAGAGATATTGTCGAACCGTCGTCCAACAGAGCGTAGGTTGAAATTTCGCCTTTCGGGCCGCTGAGACGAACCGGAACTATTTTCAGGAAGGCGTGCGCGCACTTCCTCGATGACCACGTAGAGGCGACAACTTCACTGGGTTCTTCTTTCTTCTTTTCGAAGTGAAGTAGGCTATGATGAGTGCGGGTGCACCCGTTGACGTCACAGGATTTCTTCTCGCACGTGTGACCTCGGTGGCGGTAGGTGAGGCAGCGGAAACACAATCTTTTCGATTTTGCGATGTTCCACCTTCCGTTTGGATCCGCTTCTATGAACTGTTGACACGCGGAGGGATGGTGGCCGGGTTTGACGCAGACTGCACACTCCTTTTTCTGTGTAGGTTTCGGTGGCTCCGTGGCGGTGAATGTTTTCTGTTGACGCTCCCGTCGCTGTTGTGTCTGCCTCGTATCTGTGTGTGCAGGTATCGCCTCAGGTAGAGCATGTCGGCCGCATCTGTCTGCCTCGCGCTGTAGGAATCGCGATAGCTTGACTAAATCCGCTTCATCTTCACTCTGTTCCGCTTCGAAGTCGTACCAGCGGTATTTCAGCGTCGTAGGAAGCTTGTCGACTATCTTCGTTGTGACTTCCGGGTTGTACACGTAGTAAATCTTGCCGAGAGCTTGAAGCGCGGTTACGATGTTGACCACTCGAGTAGCGAAGATACAGATGTCCTTAGGCGTGTCGTTGGGGCGCGGCAGTGAACGCAGGCGCTCCAACTCGGAGATTGCGATGGCGTCTGGACGACCAAAACGGGACTCGAGCGTCTTCATGATAACATCGGGTCTTCCTGTGTGTATGAGTAGCGTCTCGACGGCTTCTTTGGCTTTCGCACGTACGCTGCGACGAAGGCGGGCCATGTTGTCGATATCAGAGTAATGCGGAGCTGTTTCTTGATATGCGGCACGGAACGATAACCACTCTTGATATGATCCGTAGTACGGAGGCAATTCTTGCACGTGACGGGATCCCGATCGCGCGGCGAGGGCGAATGCATTCGCGAGCTCGGTGATATCGATGGTTTGAGGCTGGCGAACGGCTACTGTGGTGTTTTCTCCCGCCGGTGGCGGAACGGGCATCGGAGGGGCGCGCGGGGTCTGTGGGGGTGCCGCGCGCTGAACTGTAGGCTGCAACACTGGCTGTACGATGACGGGCGGCGCGACTGTGGCTTGAGCTGTTGGCGCCGTGACGTCTTGATGCGTTGCAGGCGACGGGTTGTGAGCTTGATCTGTGATGGCAAGCTGCGGTTGACTGGTGTCCAGCCAGTCGGTGACTCGACGCGCCGTTTCTTGTTCACTGATGAGTGTGTCGTCGTCTTCTGTGTCTGTTTCCTCTTCTAGGGCGGCGACGCGGGCGGCGGCGAGTTCGACCTGTAGGCGCAGCAGCTCCTCCCTAGCCTTGATGAGACGAAGTGACTTCTTGCTCTTCTGGCTGCTTCGACGATGAGACGGGCGAGGAGAGGCTACGCGTTCTGTAGGTTGCAAGAGAGCGGTTCCCGCGGCGACGACGGAGGCGGAGGGGCGCGGCGGGGCTTCTCTCACTGCGGTGCTGTGTGACTGTGACGACTTCGCTTCTGTAGCTGTTGTAGTTCCGTGAGACCAGGTGTGGGTTTCTTCTGTAGTCGTGGTGCCGTGCGTCGACGACGCTATCATCTCCGACGAAAGCTCGGAGTCTCGTGGCGGCGACACGGCGGATGCTGTAGCGATGGCAGGTTGTTCCGATGACGGCTGTACGGGCGCGGCAGCCTCTGGCGCTGCTCTCGGTGTGCGCTCGCCCCGACCGGACCTCGACCTGGTGACTGGCATCTTCTATTTCCACGACGCGACGGCTGTACGTAGATCCCACGCTGTCTTCTATCCGGCTCCGAAGGACCAGCAATGTACGTGACGAACCGTACACTGGTTGCGCTGGTGTCGAACCTACGTACTTTCGGACTGTAGGACCCACACGTTGGTCTCTCTCCTATATATATATGTGCGGGCGCTGTCTGTCTCTGTGCGCTGTGACACGACGCGGTTGATCGCGGGGGCTCAAGCCGTACCACTTTGACACAGATAATCGTAAGAAACGGGATGTCAAAAGAAACGAAATAAAACACGATGTTATCGTGAATATACCCAGCGGTACGGCGAGCGTGGACGAAAACGAACGTACGGGCGGACAGAGTGGCGTTCTATTTACTGTATTTCCACTGTGTCTTGCTGTTTCTTCATAACCCGTTGTCCGATCTTGAAGTGCTGAAGTCGTGCGGCCAGTGCGGAACGCCGATATGGCCGTATATATATCCTATAATTTTCTGTATCGATCTATTGCGATACCGCCTATTTAACGCGCCAATAAGAAGCTGCGGTGTGCTTCCCCCCGCGCGCGCCCCTCTGTCCGTGTATCGTTCACGCTCTCTGTACATAGGCTTTTATTTCCATAAATTGCTATAAACTATATAAATTCCTTATCTATTACATAAGTTATTTCAATTCTAGCAAGTTACATAATAATATTCTAATAAGAAATAGGAACTATAAACCTATGACTATGTATTTGTAACGAAAACCTATTTTCTTATCAGAGTTTCCTATATCTGTTATCGGATCTATTACCTATCTAGGCTATCTAGTTATCTGGGGAATAAAAAGACAAGAGAAAAATCTATTTATTTACAATGATTACAACATAAGTGTATATACTATTACCTATTTATACACCTATTTGCCTATGTATTACTATTAACTTGCTAACTAAGGGAGAGTAAAACCACTATAAAAATATATTTTAATTGCGACCTATTACAACTATGTACAAACTATAATCTATATACTATATTTATGTAGCTGTTTGTCGGCTGTCCCGTACAAATATTTTGCGCCTATTTGTATGAAGTTTTATTTTTCGGAGTTTCTGAATACTTACATTTTATTAATTGGTCACCTATAAGTCTTTAATTTGTAAACCCTACTTTGCTTTGATAGTTTTTCTTCGTGACATTTCATGATTGATTAACTCAAAACTATTTCAACCTCTGACAAGTTTATCCTAAAAGCGACTTGTTGATCGCTACATGAGGTCTTAACTCCATTGAATTAAAGTCGATTTTAGATTACGCTGAAATGCATTGTAGACGCGGGAGTATGTATTTTTATGATGCATGACGTCCATAAATTTGGCGTGGATGCGCAGGCGCCGCGTTCGCGGCTAGTTCCTGTCCGGTACATACAGACATTTTCAGTTTATTTTTACCGCAATGAGGTTTACGTAAACATTTTCGCAGTTTCTTTAATTGATGCATTTATTAACCGACTTCCTAAAAAGGAGGTCAATGCGTCGAGATTTTTTTATAAAATGTATTTTCACCAATTTTTCGAACAAGGCTGGTCCAGTTTGGATTTATTTTTTTGTTTAAAAAGGTATACTTGCAAGGTGGTCCCATAGAAATCAAAATCGGTTATGTAGTATGGGGGTGAAGTTGGTTTTTAGTTTTGAAAAATTATTGTCATGATCTAATAATAATTGTGATTTATTTACTGTAAACTGAAAAATTTTGGTGTATTTATAAAATGTTTGTGAACCTCAATTTGGAAACAACATTTTACATAAAAATCAGAACATACAAATTTAATATAGCGTATAAAAGCATGCAAAATAGGCACAGGAAGCAAACCTCATGCAAAACATATTAAAAATTTGAGCATAAGCGAAACAAGCATAAAGTTTTGACACTTTCTAAGACACTCAAGCGTAGCAAGTATAGTGTCTTAAATATGAATAACAATTATATTACGTCTAAAGCCTTATGTGTCCTATAAAGTATAGAAAAAAATACACATACCATCTAATAAAGGACTGTCAGCGAGCATAGTGTCTCCCAACACTAACAGTTCATTCCGGAACTCCGTGGGAGTAATCGGCAACTTCAGCTCTTTGCACAGGATCTCTGAGAGTCTCTGCTCCGTGCCACCAAGGATCTTCATCATAAGCTCAGTGGTGTATTCGTGGCCATATTTGGCACAGATCTGCGTGATCATTTTCTTGTAGACTTGTTCAGTGTCTAGAAAACATAGTCAAACATAGGTATGTATTTAAGATTATATTTAAAATTGTTGGAAAATATTTATTGTATCCTAACAATAAATTATAATTCATTACTTTTTTATGTTTTACGGCTCTGGATACTAGTCCTTTAGAGCAGTCTTTCCCAAAGTGGGCGATAACGCCCCCTTGTGGGCGCTGCAGGTCTCAAGGGGGGCGGTAAGAGACCCAGAAAGAAAATGTTTTTTTTTTTTTGCTAGGAGCTTTATTTAGCTAGGAGGCCTCTTAAACAACCACTGCAAGAGCTCTCGACTCTCAACAACAACCACATAAATATCATCCTCCACTTTGAGAATAAATATTTACATAATATACATACATAGGTCACAATAATTTATTAATTTAATTTGAAGTTATAGTGGTTTTTAAATAGGTGAAAAAATGGGGGAGCTAAAAAAATATTTATTCTCAAAGTGGGCAGTAGACAAAATAAGTTTGGGAACCACTGCTTTAGAGCCAATCTTAGAGTTAAGGTTAGAAATAAAGAAGTGAATTTGTTACTTTCTTACAACTCAAATTAGATGCTGTTTTCGAAACATCAAAACAAACATTTTCTATGGGATTTGTATGAATATATATAAACTTATGACGTCATAGTTGCTTTGATTCAAATAGCACTCTTATTATCAGATATTCTGCAATATTAAATCAAAAATCATGTTGAAAATGCATATGATCAATGTCAAATGACATTATTTAGTGACGCTTTATTTTCTTAAAGTACCAAATAATTTATTTTTGTTTCTGGAAAATACCCAATTGTGTAGTATAGTACAATCCTAAGTCTATTTGGATAACCTGGCATTGTGGTAGTAGCACCTGGCTCAAAAGATATCCAAAGCCATTCATATGGGTAGTTTTGAGTCATTCAATCAGGTTGTGACTTGATTAAATTTTGTATTTTTTTTATAGTTTGTATGAATTAAATCTTTGATTAGAATTTTATGAAATTAAGTAGGTACCTATATGAATGTGAGACCAAGATAATTTTTAAGTTCAAACAATATTTTTTATAATATGCTAGCTCATTCGACTAATACTAGTGCAGCAGCACCATCTCATATGACAGTGTTAACTTGATTTGGGTGGAGAATGTTTAAACCAAGTAACAAATTTAATCCTCATTTTATAATATGACGGATAGGATTTTTTGGTTTAGATGCTAGCTCTCACTCTTGAAATTATAAGTTTATTCTTCGACCTGAATTTTATATGTAAATAGTTATAGAGAAAGTTCTAGGACAATATAAATTTTTTTTGTTTCTTATAATAGATGGGGTCTAAAATACAAGAATATTTTTTCATAAATTTTGTCCACAAAGTATACCTATCTGCTAATTTCAAACCCAAATTTTTTGTCGTTAAATATTGTATTATTATGTAAGTGTTCATGTAAATACTATAACCTTGTAGTTCATTAACATTGAATACAAGCGAGAGGTCGACCCGCTTACCGAGTAGTAACCCGTCCATATCAAATATACAGTGAGTGACCTTCTTGTAGCCTCCTGCAGAGTAGCATCTTCGCCCGACATTCGATATGGTCTTCAATAAAAACACCCTCATGGTATACCCGGTTAGTTAAGTAAAATTCACAACACAAAAGTTAACACTTAAAACTAAATTAAGTTGTTACCATGACTTGCTTTATTTAATAGTAATTGATTAACGTAGTTGTGGTAACGTAAAAGTTTCTATTTCAATTTAAATTATTAAAAAATGAAAAATACACAACAAAAGTCCCCTAAAATCCCTGCACAAACTGTCAAAGTTTTTAGTTTTGTGATATATTGAATGAATGAAAAAAGTTTGACATTGCAGATGAATGAACGATATACCTATAGTGAGCGAAGAATATTCAGAATAGCGCTACATTGGCACACTTAAACTTTGGCCGTGGCACTTTTTATCCGACAACGCCGAAGACAAAAAGAGGGTAATGAGTATCGCCGCATGTATATTCATTTGTTCCCTCGTATTTTAAATGATATCCGCTGAAGTCACAGTTACTGTGTGTAAAATGAGGTGTGTAATGAAAATTATGACCCGCCCGTCCCGTCGCTGCGTTGAAGGCTCGCAGTAAAAACGTTACGCCTTCGTTGGCCATCACGTGAAAGGTATTTTTGTGTTTTTAAATATATGAATAAAATAACAGAAAGAACAAGAATGAAACTCTTGTCTATAATAGCATTTGTAAGAGCAAAACAGAGAGGTATGGTTGACTTTGATTTGACGTCTGCTCCCAGAAAAACTTCTGGATCCGCCCTTGAATTTGTATTTGTATGAATAATATCAGCTGTATAAAATGTTAAAAGTTTCAATTAGGCTTACATTCGTTTTTCATAGACTAAACTTAATAACAAACATTTGGTGCTAATACTTAATAAAATTAAATATATCTTTCTTACAGACCTACTTGCATCGCATTAAATTTCTTGGTTTTATTTATTTTATTTCTCCTGCCCTGCCTACCACATCAACTTTACCTAACTTATCCTAACTAGGTACACAAACGTAATCGTATATATCTACAAAATATTGCATGGATAATCAATCAAGTACCTACATATCTACATAATATTTAATAATAAAAGCACGTCCAAGAAGAAAATAAAACAAAAATTAAATCCCAGATTTTGACAAAACTGACAAAACTATTATTTATTTTTTCTACACTAGCAACACCGTAAAAATGCGTTCCGTTCTGTGCACTTCCGATACAAGTCCGGCAAGCGCAGCCAGCAGTCGGGCCGCGACCATCATGGATCGTAGTTGAACCGCAGTGGATTGTGCATATGGCGTATAAACTACCGCATATTTAGTTTCAATTAAAAATAATTTATCTAAACTCTTATTTATGAAACGTTTTAAGTGTATATTGCTCTATAATTTATAGAACATGGCTGTGAAAAAGTGTTGTTGTGGTGGACTGTCGCATAACAAAAAATCGATTTTTGGATTTAGAATGGGTAGCCAAATATTGTATTTACTACTTGCCGCGAGTTTTGTTTCGTCTGCCTTGGCTGCTGAGTCAAATGCATCCTGTTCTGCAGTGAGGGATGAGTTTATCAAAAAAGGACTGACCACGTTGGAATTAGTGAAGGAGCCAAATTCAGGTGAGAATCATACGCTTTGTTCTGATGCGATAATGTTAAATGATAGTGCACGATACACTGATTGATTTCGACCGTCACGAAGCATGTGATAAAAGAAATAATACACACCGCGCTAAAGAATTTACGCAAGTGACCGACCTGTTTATTTATCTATTGGTTTGAAGCTAAAGCTGAAGTTTCAACAAAGATCAACAAATACACGTTAACCTTTAACTATAGACACTTAAGAATATATATTATTATAAAAATAGCATGTATGATAATGTATCTAACATTCATTTTAATTGAACAATGGCTAATATAAAAATATATCTGCTCTTTATAACTCAACACAACGTAGTATTTACTACCGCCGCCAATATTAACAACATGAAAAGGACGTGCTTACCAAAAAATTTCATTTTTGGAAAGATGTAATCTTCGTATACCTGACCAGCTTTAAGACCCTTAAGATTTATTACTTACCTGGGCGCTGGGCGCCTGATCTGAGACGCCGCTAACTTCTGCCTTAACACCCAAGAGATCGTGTTGATGAATTTTTAACATAAAGAATTTAAATCCAATTTGCAATATTTTAGGTTTTCAATACTCTTTAATTCCTTTACATTAACTGCTGATACAAGGTATCATCTATTTACACCTGCTGACGTGCAGTGCACAGCGCATTGCTAATGTGTGAAAACGATAACATAATCAGTAAACTTAACAGTTCATTAATCACCCCCGTTCATAGTTATGCCCTTAAGCTAATAACTGCATTGCTTATCTTTAAACTGAAAGTAATAATGAATTAATAGCTAAAGGGCCCGTTATTGTTAAGCTTAAGGATAATAAGACGTAATGAAAAGCATTTAAAAATTCTTACTTGGGTACAAACAAGTTCAAACTTAGTTGGACAGAATAAAATACATTAAGCTAACAGAATCTTTGATGAAGTTACCTATCCCGTAACCTGAAACTTCGGTTCAGCGTAATTCGTATTCAGCAATGGTTATAGCATTAAAAAAAATCTTACCTGGGCTACAAACAAGTTCAGACTGGGTTGGACAGGTTAAAACACATTAAGCTAGCAGAATTTTTGATGAAGTTATCCATCCCGTAACCTGAATCTTCGGTTCAGCTCATTTCGTACTCAGCAATAGTTATCAACAAAATAAACATCTTCTAAAAGATGCGTAGGTGTGGTTGATACAGTAGGCGGAATTGTGAAATGTGTACGTTGCTATTGCGACACAAACGATCGAAGCAGTTTCTAATACGATGAAGTGATATTTAAGAATAGTTACCCACATCAAATAAATATTAAAGTCTGTCTGGCTGTAAACTGAATCTAGAAAAAAAAGCAATAAGTCTCTCTATGTTAAAAGTAAGTAAAAAATACTAAAATAAACTTTGTTCGATTTCTAGACTTACTAGCTAGATTGTATGTGCTTATAACCATTATAATCAATTTAAACTCCAATTTTTATAACTTAAAGTCGAATGTCGAGAAACTTGTTTGAAGTAAGCCGGTATTGGTGTTTGAAGAGCCAAGCGTGGGCGAAGTACCCGCTGCCTGCACAGAAGGTTTACCGCGATTCGATGTGGTTTTCAGACGAATATTCCGATTTATGATGGCTATGATGCAGGTTTTTGTCATTTGCACTGAATGCTTATTGCTTCAGAGTTTCACTGTAATAAACTATATTATTGGATAAAAGACACTAGTCTATTGACCAACGTAGGTACTTTATTAATTCCATGTTTGGGTTTGATTGCCGATTGTTATATCAACCCAGCAAAATCGACAAACTCAGCGTTTCCATTGATTTCCCATACAACACGTTCAACTAAACTACCCAAACTAATTACACTGATTGGCATGCATGGAAATCAAATGTACGTAGCTATAAAGCAGGCTGTGCAGCCTGTGCCATAAAATTATACAAAACAGATCGATTAAAGTTTAATTCCATGTTATTATATTCTGGTATGCTAACAAATATGTTAATTTTGTCGCCAATGGTATTTAATGGCGGCCCGATACCAGTGCTATTAAATCTGATTTAAAAGTGCAACTGGCGACTGTCTTGAAAAATCTAGTCTGATAGATCGAGTACTGGCGCCGAGCAACGTGAAGTATTTACGGGATCTAGTAATGGCTACTTATCATGCAATACACGGCCGCATGTACTAACGGCAAGTTGTCGCGACGGCTACCGGCTTTTGTGCATTTGCAGACTTCTAATGTGTTTTAACTGAAGGCGCGATGGCTGGTACACCGGAAAAGGACAGTAATTCACATGCTGTATAGTTGTATACATGATAGAAGTATTGGCAGTATACGTTTGTTTTGTAAATGGATATTATAACGTAATATTCACATCCGTTTACATCGTAAAGAAAAGTAACAATACTGAGATTAGTCTCGCCATTGTCAAATGTTTATGAAACAATTATTTGTAAATACTCCTCGATGGCTCATAATTTTAAAATGTAATGATAGATAGGTAATGATAGATTCACACTTCTTTTGAAGTAATTAATCGGATCAATTCGGAGCAATTTAAAAAAAGCTTATAACAAAACTGTAACATTAAGGTCAGTTGCCCCGCATTTCTTTACATAAGTACCTAGTTATACCCATCGTCTATAGAATGACAGGGATGGATATCGTTATCATATTGAATATCCTGTTTGGATACTTTCTAAGCTAACCTATCTATCATGTCTGTCGGAGTTGTATGTAGATAACGAACCTTGATACACAAGAAACCTCATTGGTCTATTAAAAAGTAGGAGAGTTGGAATGTGTCACCCAAAAAAGTAAATTGTAGACTTAGTCCACTTTGTCACTTACGCTACGGCTATAAAGTCAAATACTGGCAACATTATTTTATTTTGAACGAATGATTGAATGAAAAGTAGTTTTAAAAAAAATATATAAAGTTTTATTTGAAAATTAGATTGTGTTTTGTTTATTTGTAAAATATGTAGCTCGATAAAACGCTT
Organism: Acrobasis consociella; assembly: GCA_963555685.1. Classification (NCBI taxonomy): domain Eukaryota; kingdom Metazoa; phylum Arthropoda; class Insecta; order Lepidoptera; family Pyralidae; genus Acrobasis; species Acrobasis consociella. Next base: position 4,671,636 of record OY743107.1, read on the forward strand.
CAGTCGCAGAAAGTCCACTATATCAAAATGTGTTGGGCGTAAGGTTGCACTACTTTGTGCTTTGCTGAATAGGAACAACGATAAGTAATAAACATACTGATTTAATAAAATATCTTTATAGGATAACCGTAGGTAAGGTACAGTACCATGTAAGTACCTATTACCTACGCATACACATCCATCATATACGTTAGTGTGTAGTTTACTTTCTTTCATGGATGACAAATCATCAAAAAAGGTCATCGTTCTAACCTCTGTTCTAGGTACATATTTTCAGGTACCTATATATACCTATAAGTATCTTCTAATCATAGTGCGACTGCGATCCCGGTCGTAGGTATATCGTTATTGTAGCTATACTGTTTCAGAGCCCGGGATGCGCTTTCCGGTTTTTATTCTCCAATGATAGTATGTCAGTTGTCAGCATATGGTTTGACGTTTCATATTGTGTTGTAGGAAGGTACCTATCCTATACCTATCTAATTTGTTTGCATTCCTTGGGAGAAAGGAATTCAAAAGATTGGCCGAAAACACGTTCCAATTTTGAAAGTTAACTTTTTCATTTTCAAAAGATATCGATTGCACGACTCGATTACCTGCCCAACTGCATCATTCGCCTCGGCTACCAAGCCAACTCTCACCTCTGGAACGTCGGCACGACATACAAAATCGCAGTGGGTGGACGGGTTGACATCGTTGGGCAAACAACCTGAGGTCGACAACCCGACGCTCAGTTATTGATTGCACTCAGAGTGATTACTAATTTATTAGTTCACGTTCTAATGGGAAATTCAGTACTCGCCTGTGTCGTAAGACATTCCCACCGCTGGCCATTGTGAAATTCCAGCGTAGAGTTTGTATCGGCATTCGGTATGCTATTGAATTCGGCGTTCGGCGAAACGTGAATGCGCATAGAGTTCAAAGAGAATATAATCGCTACGTTTTAATAGAGTTGGACAGTTATAGCCAAATAGACTTACACCTATGTTGATGCCTACCTAAGAAGTCTGGGAGAAATAAAGAAACTCAGAATGTACCAACTGCTTATCTTCCCGCGCAGATCGGGACTTTAACGCGTGATGGTGTTAAGTACCTATGTAAATGTGCCTATACTATGTATAAAACTCATAAAAATCATCCCTTCATATAGTAATAGTGACTATGACTATGCTACCAATTTAACTCTTTTAAGATGCGCCAAAACCCAGACACAACACAGACAATGGAAGCCGGGTGGAATTCCACCCAGTAACAGTGGAAAGGTTAAGGGCACTTAAATCAGTAGGTAGTGTTATACATATAACTAAAGTAATGCAGATTTTTAATGTACAACCCAAGTATAACTTACATCGTAGCTAGATAGACAGGTAAATCATACTACGTAGTAACAGCTACTTCTTCTCAACACACTAAGCTGTTCCCTCAACGAAATTCCCATGTCAAGCTCTCGAAAATAAAATGAATTTGGAAATTAGCGCATACCTGAAGCTCAACCCTTTCAATGGCACTCCATCAGCCCTTTGTCCCATAACCTCTGTAATTAGGCGAGCAAAAGCAGGAACGGATGCCGCCGCCTATATAACTTTTTGCATCTTTTGTGGGTTTACATCTGCTCATTGAAAAGGATTGTTGGATGATTGAATGTGCTATTCAATATATAGGTAGATAGATTTCTCGAATCATCAGCGGTACAGCCCACTCGCGTAGGGAAGAGTAGTGAGTGATTGATCAGTTTTAGAAAGAAAGCAAAATATTTAATTCGAAATGTTAAGAATCCCCTTACCAGACTTTTTCATACAAACGAAGTCTACATTTTATTTTGAAACCACATGTCATATTTCCGTAAAAATTTGTAATTTTAAAGAAATTGCATTTATCTAGGGTAGGTATTATTTGGTTTCCTACGGTAAAATTATGAACTGGCAAGAAAATATAAGGATTTAAAAGTTTCCCATACTTATGGTCAAAAATGATATAACACACTATATTCTATTTCAAGTTCATATTTTAAGAAAAAAGTTCACACGTATCTCTCTGTTAATTTTTTTCAGCAGAACTAGTCATTAAATCAAAACATTTGTACTATGTATGAATTTGTATCTAAGTATATATGTGTATGTATATGTATGTGTATGTATATGTATGTGTATTATACGGATGTATCTAAGTAAACTTGTATTAGTATATAGTGTATTTTAAATACATCTTTAAGCACCTATCGCATTAAGATAAAAAAATTCTGTTTTCCTACAGGTTGACTGGTAGAGAATGCATTAGCATTAAGTTCACCTTTTGTACCATTGTGGTCAATAAAGATTTTATAAATAAATAAATAAAATATTTTTATTAATGCCCTAGATAATTGCAATATCTTTGAAATTACAAAATTTTGCCGAAATCGGGCATGTCGTTTCGACATAAAACGTAGACTACCTTTGTATGGAAAAGTGGAGTTTGGTCTAGGGTAAGGGGACTCTTAAGTTGGTGGATGATTCACTGGATAAATAAATGTCGAAAAACGGTGCTACAATCCAGAAACTGCGCATTTATAACATTCCCAACACATGTCAATTTAATTGACGACATGATGACACAAACGTCGGCATAAAGATCGATAGGGAATCGTAAATATAGAATAGGTGCTCGTTAAATCCTAATATCAGAAACAATCGAGGTCGCGGGTGACGTCAGTTCTCATTAAATCTGTTCAAATTTACGATATTAACATATGCTTACTAATTATAGGGGCCTCAAGCTTTATTAGCTAATTTCAATGTGTTTTTGATACCCTGACCGTCACTATAAAATAAAACGATAGTTATCCAGGGAGCGTTCAAGTATTACGTAACGCAATTTGGGGGGCGGGGGGGTCTCGTAAAACGTTACGATGCGTTACACGGGCGGGAGGGGGTCCTTCTTACAACACGTTACGTAACATTATTTCTTTTTTTATATAAAAAAATAGGGAAATAAAACTCCCAAATTGGCAACCCTTTTCGTTTACGTTTTACGGGGAATCTCTCGATTGTATTAGTCTAGTCGCCATTTTTAATTTGTTCTCGCATGTTGGTAAACCTTTTCGTTTATATTTCACGGGGAATCCCTAGATTGTATTGTACGTCATTTAATGTTGTTTTTGTTGTCAGTATTCGTTAGTGTTTATGCAGAAGCAAATTGCTGTAGTCGCTGTTATTAAAGTGAGTTCATAGTGTTCATACTGTAATGTCCTCAAAAGAAGGAGATTTGTATCATCAGCTGTTCTTGGCCTATAAAGGCTCTCATGCTGACTTGCCAGCGCAAGTATGTCAAAAAAATGCCAATGAAATTTGGAAAACGGCTAAAGAAAAACTAAAAAACAAAGGAAAGTTTATAGAACATATAAATGATGTTATACGAGAGTTGAAGGTGAAGGCCACGAAGAAGAAAGCAACAATGCTTAGTTATTTTACACAAGTAAGTTTACTACTAAAATGTAATAATGACATAAGTATTATATTTAGTCCAAACCTTGATTTTTCATAAAAGAACTGGTCATAAGTATTTTATATTTCTAGCTACCTATGCAAACATCAAGCACGCCAGCAACACTATGGCCCAATGCTCCCTCGACTTCGCGTGCTCCTCAACAAAAACAGGTGCATCTGCTTATATGTGTTGTATACCTATTATGTTCTTTTTTATCGCATGTGTCAATAATACCTATTCTTAATTAATTTTCTCTTGGTCTATAGGATTCGAATGTTGTAGCTTCATCCACGTGTTCATCTCTCATGGAATCGATTGTCGCAGTCGCTGGACATGAAAGCACTGCCGTCAAACGAAAGATGAGCGATATCCACGAGGAGCAAAGTCAGAATACTGATGGGGAAACTGTGGAGACATCGTCTACGGAACCAGACAAGACTTTGGTTGATTCGGTCATCACTAAAAATGTTCCAAGCAAACCGGCTCAAGAAACTCTTATGAAGAAAATTGGTCTACTGCAACAAAAAATAAATGTTCTCACTGAAGCAAGGGACACTGGTATAGCCAAAGATGATGTTCATGACGAAATAAAAAAGCTACGCAAAGAGTTGAAAGAAGAAGAGAAATGTTTGAAGAAAAAAAGAGACTCTGCTAAGCGTGCAAAAAAATTTCGAGCCAAAGAAAAACTGGAGAAAACTGAACGTCAGAGAAACAATCCTGCTGCAGCACAACCTCGAACTGGCCCTGGACAGCCCTCTTTAGTTGACTCGCAACCTGCTCTCCTAGAGACAATAATTAATATTGCCATTCATGGCAGCGCTGCTGATGAACGCCGCCGAACAGAGATGATTAGGAGTTGTCTCACTCTGTCCGACCTGCATGAAAGGCTGTTGTTAATGGGATTCCAAATTTCTCGAAGCGGCACATATCTTCATTTACTCCCACGCGTTTCTAACACACAAGAGGGAAGAAGACACGTACGTACTGTACCCGTAAAGTTAGCAAGACCACAGACCGAGATGCACAAAAAACACGAGGACGGGGAATTTTGCACTGCTACAATCAGGTCATTGGAATCTCTCGCTTCGCTTCTGGGACCGCAGCAAGTATTCGTTCTCTCACAAGACGATAAGGCACGTGTACCGATAGGTTTACCGGCAGTAAAAAGTCAGAGCCCTCTTTTAATGCATATGGAATACAGAATACTTTTACCTGATCATGACTGGGTCGTGGCAGAGCGGCACAAACTTATTCCTTCTGTATACGCCGGCGTCAACGTAGAACCTAACAATTTCGGTAGGGAAGAAGCTGTTGGGTACAGCGGGCCGACACACATATCCATAAGGAGCGGGAAACACTCATCCTCCACAGCGAACCCCCACGCTTATGATTTCGAATCACTTTTATCAATACCTTCATTCAAATCCTTAATGATGACAGAATCGAACACCGTGAAGCCAGTAATCATCATCTTTGTAGATGGTGGGCCGGACGAAAACCTGCGTTATCGCAAAGTCAAGAACTTTGCGATTGAACACTTTAAAAAATACAACCTGGACGCCCTGTTTATAGCGACTAATGCTCCTGGGCGGAGCGCATATAACCGAGTTGAGCGTCGCATGGCTCCCCTCAGCAAACGACTGGCAGGCGTCATTTTGCCTCATGAACATTTTGGTTCTCATCTCGACGACAAAAGAATGACTACGGATGATGATTTGGAAAAACGCAATTTTCAGCACGCTGGGGAAACACTTGCAGAAGTGTGGAGAGAAATGAAAATTGATAATTATGACGTTTCGGCGGAGTATAGACAGCCCGAAGATAGCATGCAGGATCCAGCAGAACCAAATCTGGTGTGGTATAGCGTTCACGTCCGTGAATCGCAATATTTCTTACAGGTTATAACCTGTAAGAAATATTGTGTGCGCAGATGAATCCTGCTGTTCACCACCGAGAAGTGCATTGAAATCTGTGTTTACGGATACTTTCATGCCGCCACCTTGCCCAATACTTCAAACCCCAAGCAAGCTCGTAGTACCCAGTTTGTTAGACAAAGGAAAATCCAAGTTTTCGCCACTTCTTGTAAGGTTGTCCGTTAATCTGTCACCTCCTCTAGAAGGGTTTAAGCAGATGCCTTACGATTTCTTTTGTCCATCTGTACAATCCGACCTAAAGAAAAAAGTATGTCCAACCTGTGGGATCTATTTCACATCTCACAGTAGTGTTCAAATGCACTGTCGTTACGTGCATGGCAAGACTGTCCAAGACCATTGTGAAACTAGAGTACGGCCACAGCGCCTTGCTGCCAGAAGGGCAAATGAGCTTCTCTGCATTGTGCGTCGTTATGAAACATCGTCTGAGGATGCTGACTGGCTCGACGAAGACGAAGTTGATGCAAGTGGCTTAACAATTCCAGAACCGTCTTCGTCTGCACTCCAGGTGCCAGTGATGAAAGAATCTGAGTGGCTAGCAAACCCGTGGACAGAGGAGCAGTAATTTCAATCGAATTGTTTTTATAGACCTACTTAGATACTTGGTTAATAGTTGATTATTTTTTAATTTTGTTAAGAATACGATTTTATTTCGAGTAAAATGTTTAATTTCAGTTGGGTTTCTGTTTATAATTGCATTGCCAAAGGTTAAAATAAATATGTTATTTTATTTGAAGAATTTATTAGTAAAAAAGCTAAAATACTTAGGAGAATGAAGGAGAAAAACAATTGTGTTTTGTAAAGCCAAAAATTTATAAAAAAATAAACAAAATACGCATGTGTTGCGAATTAAAAATCTCTTGTTTTATTATAAGGCAATTAAAACTATACGAAGGATAAAAACTATAACAACTTTTTGCGACTTCAGGGTAAAAATGATGACTTGAGTGTTACGTAACCTTTAGAGAGGGGGGTGGGGGGGGGGTACAGAAAAACGTTACGGAGCGTTACAGTGGGGGGAGGGGGGGTCAAAAATCTTCAAAAATTGCGTTACGTAATACTTGAACGCTCCCCCAGTAGTGTTGTCCTAATTCTATCTCAAACCGAATAAATAAATTAATTATTGCTATTTAGGGGAAAAATGTCTCAAAAATAATGTCACTTGTCGTTGATCACAGCTATTTCCAAATTGAATTTAGATTTGTTGTTACATAAAAACTGATACCAAGAGCGCTTTTTGACTCTAAGAAACTATTACGTCTTTAGCCTGTATTTCATAAAAATCCCATAAAAAATGTTTGTTCTGACGTTTAGAAAAAAGTAATTAATTGATTTGAGTTACATATTGAAAAGTAGTGAATTTCATTACGCTCAATGTTGCTTGACTATGAAACGCGGATATGTAGCTACATACGCTTGTCGAGCAACTTTTTGTTTCTTGTTTACTACGGAATCTTAAAAATGGGAATTTAATAAAATAAAAGAAATTGAAGTCGAGTGAACTCACGAAGTATTTAATGTTCTGCTATGAAGAGTTCTTCTAGCAGCACTAATTCTGTAGCATGTAGATATACAAGTAAACACAGACGTAACCATATAATCTACAACACAAAGGGAGTTGACTATATCAAACAGCAGTACAGTACTAAGTTATATTAGACACAGCAATCATTGTAAACATTAACAATACGCAATCACGTCTACAAAAGCCCTTTAATTGCTTTAATGGCGCTGCTGAAAGCGGAGATAAAATTACTGCATGAGAGGAATGAAATAGCTTCCTGATTCTCGTTCCAATAAAATCGATTTACTCTCTTGTCACGTCACTAATTCAAAGGGCTCCGTGTCGATTCGACTCAGGAACGTTTTCCTTTATGTTAAAACATGGCTGCATTCCGTGGACGCAGCAGGTGCCGACCTGTCGCTCGGACCGGTCCGATCTTCGCACTATTGCATAGCAGGGTTGGCAAATAGTTTTTAGTATTCTATGACAAAGGTCTGTGGCACAGGTCTGTAGCATTATGAGTAGTAATGAGTACGCGTTCCTGAAGGTGCATTTTTTAAACGCGGAGTCACTAAACATGAAACAGTTCATGTGGCTCCACGTTTGATAAATGGCACCGCTCGCTGGTTTATAGAATATACTAAAACTATTACGGGTAAATAACTTTCCCCAGAGAACATAATATGTAAAATATAAAAAATTAAATAGTTACATTATCTGAGAAAATTTCATATCATGAGATACAGCCTGGTGACAAACGGATAAACCGACAGGGGTGGACAGCGAAGACCTAGTAATATTATCCCGTTTTTAACGCCCAAAGCCGTTAAGCAAAGCCACGGAACCCTTAAAAGACAAATAATATAACCTGTATACGTCAGCTTTTGGTGTATTTGCAATCACAATACTTATTCTAGTAAAGGTTATTGGCTTCTCCGTTTGTATGTCCAATTGTCCACCATTATTTTCCCATAAGTTTCTAGACACGACTCCGTTAACCGCTGCATTAGCCATGCTTACCTTTGTATCCTCCTTACCACTTAAACATTCATTAATATTACCAGTGAAAAGATGAAGTTTGTCAAACAAGACTCAAATATATTGCTTTAAGTCCACATTACTCATCATACAGGTAAGCAGCTAATTTAATTAATCATTTCATGCATAGTTAAAGTATCATCAATGAGTAAACATGTCATTCATATTCATATAAAATAATAAATGACGTTGTTTTGCTACTCGCATGCCGATCAATTTTGATTTAAATAAATTGTAAATAATTTGAATATTAGATAATCTACCGCGCATTGGTCTTCGTAATTGGTAATTTTGTTTATATCAGATGTGGAGATTTTGTTTATATGATTTAGTTTTATATTACACCGTGGATGAGACCGATTGAGTCATGAAGCTGTTTGGTTTTAGCTTTTGTCATCTTCAATATAAATAAAAAACCGTTACTTAATCTCCTTCAATAACTTTAAAGTTTTAAAATGTAATGTGAACTAGTTGTATCATCATCATCATCCACAGCCTTGATCCTCCCACTGCTGGAAATAGGCCTCTATTAATGAATGCCATTAACCACGGTTTTACACGGTGTTTGTATCAACTTTATCAAAAATAGTTTTCTTTACTTTAGTTTTCCAAGCATTGAGGTCAAATAAGCTCGCTTGTTAGTTCAGGACAGCAGTGTAGGACTTCAGCGAGTCTGTTTCTACTATTTGCTTACTTGAAAACATTATAACACCAGTAATAAATGATATACTTAAACACCAAACGGCGACAAAAGTAAAAAGCTACTTGCTGTACAAACTTTCTACGCAAAGAACTAAAGACTAAACGCATAGGCACTTATATAGGTACCTCATCATCAGGTATTTTTATCTCCACCGCAGGAGCACGACCCTCTCCGTACTACCAGAGCCATACTTGGCCAGAGCAGACAAAGGACTTGGCCTACACTCTCCACGCTGGCCGGACGGGTTGGTGAGGTCTCATGAGACATGAGGAGAGATTATTGTTCAGCTTGTATTTCCTAAGCCTCCAATCACGCCATTCACGGGAGGACTTAGAGCGGTCCCATTCTACTCTGCCGGAAACTACACGGCATGTTAGTAATATTTAAACGCAATATCACGAATTTTGACAATAATAGCATTGGTAGCCCTATACTAAGTATCAGCAAAAAGCATTCGACGTTTACTCGCGTTTAATTGTGCCGGCTGGGTAGCCTGCAAACCAGAATAAAGATGTGATCGAACCGATGCGGATCAGACGATTCTATAGGTATAAAGACATTTTTTTTCATAAGTTAAATAACCAGATTGCAGGTTTTAGCCATTGGTGACATCGGTTGATCTAAGGCCTTCCACGAAGTATCAGCCATCGATATCGAAACGTCTACATAATCTATCAGCCTATCACTAATTTCAATTTAATCATAATTTGTCATTTACCTAAACCCAAACCACGACATTGAAGAAGACTATTTAAATATTTACCTGAACATATTACTTAATCCCGCAGGTATCATTTGCCACAGGAATCCTTTGTAATGCTTTAAGTTAAAGCGGCATTTAGCGATAACAATCCTGGTTTTTACACCAATTTTAAAGCCGTTACGCTTATTCTTCTCAGTTCCTTAGCGGCTGTTTTATTGCCTTCCTGATCTCTTCCTTACCGTTGGACTTGTTAAGACATGTCCGTTCAAACTCCAACCAAAAACCTGTTTGCATCTTTGCAGCATTCCGATCACATCTTTACACATCCTATGCAAATTACATACGGAGAATAAAGATATTTTCTTAATTACCTTATCGAATCACTTTGCGATAGTCTTATTTATCTAAATGAACCTCTTTGTGTTTCTTTTAAGCTGTATTGATCGCTTTTCGGCCGTGTGGGATGTTTTATCTCGGCAGCTATCAGAAATATACCTCCTCAATGAGTATATCCACTTAGCATGTAAAGCCGGAATGTGCGTCACGAACATGACTATTGCGTTGGTGTGACCTGTGTTATTCCATGTTATGTTCTCTTATCATATTATACAGCCTTTTTTCACCTTTCACCAATTATTTTGTAATTCTAATGCGAGAGAGTGTCGTGGAATTATACGCCGAGATTTTTTACGAATTTAGATACTGTATGCAATTGTCCTCTGGCTGCTCTGGCCAAGTATGGCTCTGGTAGTACAGAGAGGGTTGTGCTCCTGCAGTGTAGATAAAAAGACCTGATGATGATGATGAATGAATTTTTTTTTCATGACATAACATTTATCAATTTAGTCAATTTTATTACTTGTCCCGTTAGCTTTTTCCCACATTAATAAAATGTCAAGACTATATCATCTCTAACTCTAAGAATTATGATTATGAGAAAAAATCTGAATCCAACTAAGTAATCATATTGCGAAGATATTCCATTGTGGGATAAATCCGCCGTGGTTAATTTACTCTTATGTTGTTATTGTATGTAAATGTGTGTTTTCACAGTCCAATAAAGCTATTACAAACAAACTACGAAGAACAAGCTTACTAAGCATTTGGAACAGCATGAAAAATGAAATTACTTTTGACAGTTAAATCTTCACTAGCTAACACTACATTAGCAGCTAACATAATAACTATCGTACGTATAATTTTGAAACGTGATCTTTAGTACGATCCATTGTTCTAACATCAATAGATTCATCATCTATGTGTATCATTTCGTCAATGAATGTTGTCATCGCGGTCAAATTGAATTAAACGGCGAATGAAATGGCATCGGCTCACTTCACAATAGGCAATAAAATATGACTATGCGACGAGTCAAATAGCAATTTTATGAGATCTCATTACTGTGATTAAGATTTATTGCAAAAAGTTTAATAGCCTGATTCTAACAATTAATTAGATACTGTGATTTGAAAAAGGGAAAGTCTCGTGATGTTGGCATTGTCACAGAATGAATATATAAGTATTACATACAGAGAACGGAATCTTCTAGGGTCCCGTGCAATGTGCGTCCCCGTTATCCGACCCCATACCTCTTCCCCGTTCTCACCTTGTAGGCCGCTACTAGCCTGCAGTTGCCCACTCAGTATACTCTATAAGGCGGCAGATCCTAGGACTTTCTGTTTCTAACTCAAGAATTAATTTTTAAAGCTAATGTAAGTAATGTAACACCCTAACGCGAAATCGTCGAGTAATCGTTGATTTTACCATTATCATCTCAGCCATTTTCCCACTAACTACTGAGTACTTATCTTTCTCTTCCTTGTTGCTATCCATACCTATAGGTGCATGGGGGTTGCTCCACACACAAACGGTACGCAAGACGGACGTTACTGCGTATCCGCATTTCAGTGGCAAGCAACAATAAGCATTAAAGTATGACGATAAAGTCTAATTTAGTTTGAAATAGAAATAGGACGTCACTATCGGATGGCTATCCCCCCTATGTTCTCTTATCCAGGTGCGATCCGCGACATTCACTTAGTTTGGCTTTTGCTTATATTGCTGAAAAATTACAAATTACTTCGTTTTCAGACACAAGTTCGTGGATATCCACAAGAAAAGTTTAAATATGAGTATATTCGCCATTTGGAATGTAGGTTGTAGGTTTCTTACATATGTTTTTACGTAAAATGCCTGGCAGGCCTAACTATTGGCGCACGATTTTCACCTCGACAGGTACTAGCGTTAGTTTGTGCTGGCCAAAGACATAAAGATAGCGGTTTAGTGCCAATAGAAGTTCATGATCTAAGGATTTTACTATCGAAGGTGCTTTCAGAATATGGCTAATTAGCTTCCAAATGTATTTCGATGAGGAATGTTTCACTACATGATGGAGAATTATATTCTACTATACAGTAATGTAAAATAAAACATAGTGCATTTACGGCAATAAAAAATAAAGGTGTGCAATTAAAATATAGGTACCTTCTACTAGAGACAACTTAAAATTGTAGAAGTTCTATTGAGTGTATTTTCATACTTTTGTTTCCATCAGTAGGACATTATTGTACGTAGCTCGCATTTTTTTAATATCATTGTCATATCTCTATTAATGGAAAAATGGCAAACGAAACATTGACGTCAGACTTCTGCGAATTATTTTTATAAGCTGTTTTTATTTGCACATGCATTGGATTCCTAAGGAGTCGAATGCTATCGACTGACACATTAGCAGAAACGCTGTTATCTGCAGAGTCATTGCCCATTCATGTGATAAGTATAGGTGATCAACTATATGGAGTATTATTGCCTTCTTTAACAATGTATTACGTACGACGATTATTAAATTATTATCAGGGTTGTTTATGGAATTATTTGGAGCAAAGCTATTATTAAAGTTGTTCCATCCTATCACTGGAACTTTTATTACTACTGCCAATTTATAGTATAACTAGCTGTACCCGCGGGCTATGCTCCCCGTAGGAATTTTGGGATAAAGAGTACCGTATGTCCTTCCCCTAGTCTCAAACAAACAAATATACGAACTCACTTTCGCATTTGAGTATAATATTAATGGGATAGGATAGGATTGTTCTGAAGTTTTGCTGTGACCAAATCGTAGCAAAACTTCAGAACAATTATGCTAAAAAGTGAATGTATATCATTCAGATTTCTACCAAACAAAATCTCTATCTATATTAGAACTTATTTTGTTAAGTTCTTCATCTTGTGGTCCAACAATTAAATAATCATGTTAAGAAACCGCTTTTACGAGTTATAGGCAATCAGAATCGTATTTACTTTAATGTTATAATTTACAATATTTATTACTCTCAAACCCGTTAACGGTATATTGATGAACTCTTAGCCATATAGATCATTAGCAAATCGGCTTTCGAATTCGAAATTCGAATGCATGAGCTCGATCACTGGTCCGACGAGTCCGCCTGGAGTTATGACGTAGCGAAAACAAAACGAGTCGGAATCGATTCCGTGCATTCCGACGCTTCACGGATTCTTCTTAGAGAATGCGAGTTCGTATAATGATTATAATCTCGATTTAGTGGTCGATTCGTCATCGTCCGATTTAGTTAATGGAATAGGCAATAAGCGTGTGAATCGGGTGTGATGACTTGTGATCGTGGAAGAGTAGTTGGTATAATAGAACGACGCTGTGATGGACTCGATTGTATGGCGTCTAATTTTATTAGGCGACAGTATCTTGATGACATTTTATTGTGCTCAAAATACTCTGTGGTCATAATTCTTTGTTAAGCGTGTCATTAAATTTTTAATACATTTTAATGAGTTTTTCACTTTTAACGGTCGTGTGGTTTATGATTTTAGCTGTTCAAATTGCTATTCAAATGTTTTATAACTGTATATGTTTTGCCTAAATGAGATATAATATCTTAATAATCCTTCTATCAGGCTTACTATTTAAGTATTCACGAAGACTGCATTAAGTCTTAAAGAGGTAAATACACTAAGTACAGTCAATTAAGTAACTGCACCTGTACAATTACCAATCATCTGTGTTCAAGTCTAGACAACGCTCGTTCATTAATAAAAAATGACATTTTGGAAGGGTTCTGGAGGCTGCAGGACGCGCCGCAGTCGCATGGGAGTGGAATGCGGTCCTGCAAGCAGTCAGGTGCGGGGAGAGGGCGGAGCGCTGAGCCGGCCTATAAACTGCGATGGAGTGGTTACTTCGCCCGTTTAGGGTTGCCATTTGTAAAAACCAGGTCGAACGCACTTTCTTTTTAAACTGATTCTTCAAATTCCAATTTTGATTTTATATTGGGTCTTGATGGAATCCTCATTCAAAAGCCAGAACGCTGATTTGACTTTTATTAAATTTCAAATTAGGAACGGTAGCAAAAATTTCGGAAGGCAAAGGTCAGGTAGCTCAGGTGTATGAAACCTGTGCCGACAGATGTGGTTGGTAGCCCTGTTTGTAATTATTATGCCGTGTGCAGCTCGAGCACGGGCGATCACCCCGCGACCGTAACGCCACCGAGTATTGTTTTAATGACTGTTGCCAACCGCGTGGAAATGGCCATTCAAATGTCGGTCATTGCTGCTAATTTTTTAAATGCATAGGCACGAAGGTATTTCTCGTGGGTTTCAATTTACCATTCAAGCTGCACTTTCGAGGCAGTTAAGCACAAAGAATGCCAGATTAAAATGACTATGGCTGTGACTCAGAATCAGAAAATTTACGGCTTATTCAACCTTGCAGTTTGAAAACTTTAACGATCAATGCACTCAATGCTCTTTCAAATTGTGTTCCATCTCTTTCTATTCCGTTTATAAAAGCAAATCTTTTCACTCCAATTAAAGTCCTCCCGTTTTTTGACACTCACCTTTGGGATACCAGTTTATAAGTTTGGAGAAACAATACCAAATCAATGTCGAATCTTCATTTCTTTTTGGTATTCAAGAAATCTTGTCTTTCGTAAACCCGTATCTTGGGATCGATGAGAAATACACGACAATGAATCAAATGACCTCATCAACTTGGATCAATATTTTTAACGATAATTTCATTTCCTGCAAAAAATACGGTCCGAATGTCATCGTTTCTTTTATAGCTAGTCTAGTAGGTAAGAACGGCCTTAACATACCCATCCTGCAAGGAAAAGATAGCCAAAAGGAATCTTCTAGCTATATTTTTTATTTTTTATTTATTTAACTTTATTACAATACATGTAAGTGGCGGACTTAAGGCCTGAGGCCTTTTCTACCAGTCAACCAACAGGTGATACTATACTTGATGCTGTAGCTGTAAATGAATCTGTATGCTTCTTTATGATAAGCTTTAAAAATGGTGTTCAAATATTCGTGATAGATAACCCAAAAGCGTAGGTAAGTCAATATGCAAAGGGATTTCTTGAACATGTAGGCAACCTTACAACTAGGTAATAAAATGAGTAGATAACGGCCAAGAATTTATGATGAAATTATGTATGCCTGAGAGTACTCAAGTATTTAATATTATCAAGTACCTTCCAAGTACTAAAAGAGTGAGAATTACCTAGAATACGTAGTTTAACTAGAATTCGCATGCGTAGTGACATTACTGCCAGCTTTTTAGAGTAATTTCTGCTGGGAGACAATTACAAAAAAGTTAAAAAAACAAATAAGTATCCTTAAAAATTATTATCATTTTTAGCTTTTTTGAACCATATTTGTTTTCGACGAGGAGAAACATATTCCATTTGATATATAAGTTATATTGGTTTAAAGTTTTATTCCTTTTTGTTCTTGTGTAGATATAGATCTAGATTATCTAGATGATGAATATTTGAGGCGCGATATGGCAAAAAAGTGCAAAAAAATAAACAAAAATGTTTACATATTTAATAATTATTAAATTAAACAGGTAATAGGGGCAACTCTAGCAACAGCTTTATCTTAATCATATGAACATTAAACACCCACTTCGGTTGTTTGTGTTTTAACCGCAATCTCTAACCTACATTCACGGTAATAAACCAAGCGATAACTGCGATTTATAAGAAAAATATTTTTCCTGAAAATTCTTTCGCCATTTACGCATTTACCTTCATTATACTTATTCTGTATACCACACACGGCAACATGGCATTCAAATGCTTCTTTAAATTTAACTTATTTTAACTATAAATTTAAATCGAATTTGAAGTTCAGCTAAGTACTAAAAATCTCTAAATAATCATCTAAAACGTCCAATCAATGAGACGATGCCAAATTACTAAAAAATATCGATATCCTCTACATATACATGTAGAACTACACCTACATCCTGAATATGCTTGCACTACTTTTATAGTTACTTGGTCTTAGGACTTGGTTTAAACCAATACTTTACCCAAATTAAGTTAACAATGAAAAAGGTGACATTGACATATCATTATTATGGAGAAGTCTTATTTTTGGGCGGATGATGATTTAAAAACGAAGAAGGTACTAAAGTCCGTGTTTTAAAGATAGCTTCAGAGCTGTTTAGGAAGGCCGGCACAAGTAAGAGCAAGACTTGAAAGTAAAATCAAAAGGTTGGACAAAGAATAATGAATAGAAGATTAACTTTCCTTGTAGGTACTTACGAATTGCTTTTGTTCATACTTATGTTGTGAGTTGTATGCATCTTAAACTTATTTGGCTACCTGGTACTTTATTGTTTGTTACTCAAGAGCCTCTGTTGTTACATTTTACAATTGTAATTTGGATGGTATGTTTAACGGTAGGTAGTGAATGTTCCGTTTTCGTTGTCTTACTGTCTAGTCATCGTTTACATATTTTTTAAGTAAAACTAGCTGACCCGGCAGACTTCGTACTGCCAAATATAGCCTGTCAAAATGTACGTTTGTATGGGAAAAAGAAAAGGGCTGTTTTTAGGGTTTTTCCGGCAATTATTCGAATTTTTCTCGCCGTAAAAACCATCTTTGAATTTCAACGAACATTTAAAAAAAAGAATTGGCCAAATTGGTCCAGGCCTTGTTGAGTTATGCGCTTACCAACACATTTTGCGATTCATTTTTATATTATAGATTATGTACATACTTTCCTAAAACTCGTTATCTAATTAATTTAATCAATATTGTTAACCCTGTTAAACATGATCCAAACTCGATGTTGAGTAATGCAAAAAGAATGTTGTTATTATTACGTTATGCCAAAGCTCAATATTCCAGTCTAGGGTTTTTTTGCGCGAATGCAAGAGGTTGTTCACCATCTGATAACGCGCATTGAAACGAGATATCGGCGCGATGTTCGAAAATATCGAGACGACGTTGGTGGCTTACCGGAGGAAAAAATGTAGCAACAATAGTAAACGAAAACAATCTGATGTTTTGTTTTCGTCTGCTTTCCGGCACTCGGCCTTTCCGACACATGTGATACGATCTAAACGAGTAATAGAAACTAATACTAGTTTCGACCCGAAGGAGGGGATGGCATCACGCCGAGTTATGAATGAACGCGGACCGCCAGCGGCGCCACGCGGGGGGAACTAAGGAATTCCAAAAACTCGAGTGGGCGATGCGCTTGCGCGTAAAAAACGGCCGTCACAATAGCCCGCAGCTTGCCCGCAGCCTATGACACCAATACAAATATGATTTAATCTAAAACACTCGTGCAACGACTGTATGCCTTGTTAAAATAGCAGCATAATGAGCTGTTTGGTTAACATGACAATGAAGAGTCGCCGAGGAATGCCGTTCATCTCGCCGGCGCCGCTCGCGGCCTGTTGATTGAAAACCCTGGTTTTCCATTCGATCTGGTGCCAGGTCACGTACGTTGAACCTCGCCTTTCTACTTACCGACCGCCTTTTAAGGCATAAGTAATACGAGTTGGTCTCTTTATGGAGTAATTATGGATTAATCGAGAGATTTCTTCTTAGATGCGAAAATGCGGCGCTATCTTGGTTTTCTCGTGTGAAAAATAACACGAAACTCAAATTCGTGGTCCTTGAAGGAGGCGGGTGGTGCGGAGAAGAGGGGGAGACTACTGCACCGGCAATAAAAGCCTACCTGCCCGATGTAGATGTTATCTCTCTCGGTCAAAGACGCCGACCGCCTCCGCGCCAGATCAACCACAAAAGTAAACTATACCGTAACAAAAGCTCATAAAGTTTACTTTTAAAACACGTGCCCCCTGTTAACAGACACGTAACGGTGTGGAATTACAACACTTTTGTTAGATTGTAAGCTTTTGTCATCGTTACAAACGCACATTAGTCATAAACAACATTACATCGTGAACATTGCTGACGACATCCATTACCCTGATAATATGAGGTTTGCGCCTCTGACTCTAAACTCTAAACCTTACGAGTTTTAACCACAAGATGTGTCATCCTAACATAAATTATTTAAAAAATAAGATAACTTTTAATAAACATACGAGTTTGTTGAAATGTATCTAGCAGAAAATAGAACCAAAAATCAAATATCAGAAAAAGCTCGCCAGGCTTCTTTTATAAATACATATAATAATAATAATAAATTCTTTATTTCAGATGTCAATCCATAGTTTTTGTTAGTAGTTTTTTACTTATCCTATGTTAGTATAAATTTAAATTAAATTACATTTTTTATTTAATAGCACCGATACCTATCTTCGTCATGTGGTTAACGATGGGGGAGTCATACCGGTCTGCTATCATCTTTAGGATGCAATTGTCGCTACCTCGCAGTCTGTTTAACAGTGAAGCTGCTTTTTTGCGCATTATTGCATGAAAGCCATCTGTATGTCTTTCTGCAAACATTGCGGATGCGCTACAGCGGCGAGGCAGCGCCATAAGCATACGAAATGCATTATTATAAAGGACACGCAAGGAGTTGTAGGCTCGTTTCGTATACCTAAACCACAGACTGCCCGTGTAAAAAGACGAGCAATATGCTTTGAAAAGGCTGATTTTAACTGACGTAGAACATCGGGCAAATCTGCGAGTCAGCATATTACTCCTTACCGCCAACGCCCTGCGCTCCCTCTCTATGTCCAGGTCATCCCCTAGGTCGTCCGTGAGCATGTGCCCTAGATACTTGAACCTATCCACAACCGTAAGAGTATTACCTGCTAGCTTTACTGCAGGAATATCCTTGGGTCCATTGTTACCCGCTTTAAATACTTGTATAAAACTTTTCTTTGGGTTGTAAACAAGTCCATGCTCCCTTGCATACCTCTCACATACTGAGACTAGCTCACGAATTGAACCGATCGACGGTCCTAGCAACACGACGTCATCCGCATAACTGATATTATTGACACATGTGTTATCAATATGGCAACCGATATGCATGCTGCTAAGCTCTTTGATCAGCCCATTCACATACATGTTGAACAACCCAGGAGACGTAAGTCCACCCTGCCTTACACCACATTCCAATTTATATATAGGTACATAAACTGGCACAGCCTAATATTTGTATAAAAGATAGTAAATTGGACCTTCTTATTTAAGAGCTTGATGGCTTTTGTCGTTAAAAAATGCGAGAGTAGTGAATATAACTACTTTTACAAAAATAAACAATAAAATATAAGGGTTATCTCCAATGCCATCCTTTCAGTGCCTAAAACACTTTTTCAAAACGAATGATTTATTTGTGAGCCGTACAACGATGTCGTTAAATTGAAACGTTTCTCATGTACCCTTAATTGGTGTACATTACTAAAATTAGACTGTTTAGTCGTGTCGATATAAAAATTCCGTGGAACTGATGGGGTACGGTACGGACCAATAAAGATGGAATGTAGGGTTTGTATCAATTAACGTAAACATAAAGGTAGATAAATGTAGACGGTCGTATAAATGAGAAGTTGAAACAAGATTTTTTATTTGACTTGTTTGGCCTAGGTATGGATATTTATGGAAACCTGCGTGTAAATAATGTTTTGGAATAATATATTCTTAATTCACATTTACTGGGCTATCTAGATGACATTTTTGAGTGTAGGTAACTAACATATTGGATTCTTGAAACAATTGCACACACTCCGTGTTTATTATAAAACGCAGACTAACTTTGTTATTAGGTTTTAACCATTATCCGACCAAATCAAGTTGATATTTCACATGAGCCAGTGGCATATTACTAGATTTCAACTTGATTTGGTCAGATAATGGTTTAAACCTAGTAACAAAGTTAGTCTGCGTTTTATAATAAAACGGACTAAGTTTAGTATCTAGAGGGTCATATTTATATTAAAGATGAATAGGAAGGTCACTATGTCATACCCGAAGATGAAAGCTGGTCATCCTGAATAAATCTTATTGCGTAAGATACTTTTCTTACTTTTTTCCCTTTAAAACTTTTCATAGAAAAAATAGCTGAAGCGCATCACTTATTAGAGGTATGCCTAGAATGTAAACTTGAATATAGTACTTGTATGATAAGTACTACCTACATCGTTCCTATAAAATTGATGGGAACAATAGTGACAAAAACTGGCACATTGTACCTCTCAATTATAGTGACCTTTCTCTACTTTTTAGCAACGTTACTAATAACCCATCCATTATGGTGGGCAATGATGCAATGCATTCGAATAGGCATCCATTCAGTAATGAAATAGTACAACCCGTAATTAGTTACGCGTTTAACTCAAATTGTGTAGTGGTACAGCGGAAAAGTTGATAATTCCATCAAGTGTTTAACCACCGTTACATATAATTATGTATAGTTGACTTATATGGTAGCCATTCGATTAAAATGTTAAGTTGTAAGAGGACAAAGTAAATTTTCATTACTTTTTTATTACCAGAAAAAAGCAGATTAGTTATTCTGTCCTCATAGCAGTGTACCGACGAACAGGGCTAAGATTCACTATCTCGCTG
Source organism: Acrobasis consociella (assembly GCA_963555685.1). Taxonomy (NCBI): domain Eukaryota; kingdom Metazoa; phylum Arthropoda; class Insecta; order Lepidoptera; family Pyralidae; genus Acrobasis; species Acrobasis consociella. Next base: position 4,691,800 of record OY743107.1, read on the forward strand.
TGTTTTAATACGAGCGAGAAGGTACTAGTAGGTAAGTCACGCGATGTAAACTTTATCTCGGTTTGTCAACGGAACCATACTACAGGGAAAGATCGTGGCAGATCAAGCAGTTAAAGGAGACAAAAACAGAAAATTCTAAAAATAAAAATTCTGTACTGGTTACCACCAATACATATATTTGTGCCTAGCTGATGCCTGCAAATTCGTTCGTTTTGAAAAAATGCTCATTATGTTAGGCCAAACCACTTTTGCTAAGGCGTCATTTTTATATTTCTCATAGTTTAGCTGGACCATTATGACTCTGCATCAGGTGTTCCATTTTGCAAAATCAATATACCCTTGTTGCCCTGACATAACAGATAGGTAACAAAAAAGCTTCATTCGAATCCGTCCAGTATTTCTGAAGATTAGCGTGTACAAACAGACAAACGAACAGAGAGACATTTTTTATTTAAATTCTTACTCTATTAAGTATAAGTACTAGTCTCCACCAAAATTTTTTTTTGGAGTTGTATTCAAAATACACTCACTTTTGTTTTGTTTTGTGATAAGTATAGAATAAAGATTGTGTAGATTTGAATTCCTTCGTCCATCTTTGCGATCCTAGAAAATATTTTCTTTATCATCAACACTGGTTGTCGTTGATAACGATTATCATAGATTTCGAGAGGTACCTACCGTGGACACGCCCTAAATCCTTTCCCTAGAGAAAGATAACGTCTACGAGTTTTTCTTGCCATGTAGGTACTTGATGACTTGGTGTATATACTCTGCCTACTCATGTAATGAAAATTGAAAATGTAGAAGGTACTGTTTTATAGATCCTTTTTTAATATGTACAAATATTTTTACGGGTGATTCAGTCCATCATTTTAACTTTTCCCAATCAGGGTAAGGCCAAACGAGCGTAATTTTGTGAGTTGTGTGTGTGTCGCGTATTTTCAGTCAGTTATTAGTTTTTACATACATACATACATACTACCACGTCTTTATCCCTAATGGGGCAGACAGAGCATTTTGGGTCTTGCGGTTCTATGCAGAGCCCAGGGCCGCAAGACCCAAAAGCCACTTTTAGCGTCATGGTGAGCGAGAAGATGGAAAAGCAATCAATACAGTGATGGGTTGCTAGCCGCATCGCCTGTTAACATGATTTGCATTTTTGCCCATTCCCTCGATCGGCTTTTACGATCTGCGTGGGAAGAGAAGCAGCTGGTACATTCTAAGTTTTTTAGTTTCAAAAAACGTTTTACATTTTAGTAAGGACCCAGGGCCATAAGACCCAAAGTCCACGTTTAGCGTGACGGTGGGCGTTAAGATGGAAAATGAATCAAAATAGTGATGGGTTGCTAGCCGCATCGTCTCATGATTCAAATCTTGCCCAGACCCTCGATAGGTTTTTACATTCAAACTTCTTCATAGCCATAGAAAACCCGACCACAACCATAGATTGTTAGAATTATTATTAGACATAATGTAGAGCTCATAAGTGTTTTTATATCAATGTATCAGACCGTAATTTATGCGGCTGAGTATCAAAGACACGCAGATCTGAAGCCTAGAGATATCTTATCTGTACGTATAATCTTTTCCATGTCATGTTGATAACGGTATTTGGCAGCACGTGCTGATTTAAAATCAGCGGGAAAACTCGCGTTCAAATCTCTTTAGATTCAATGTTTTTCTTTTTTATTACGAGCGGAAAAACTCTCGTTCAAATATCTATGGATTCAATGTTTTTCTTTTTTTTCTACGAGCGGTAAAACTCGCGTTCAAATCTCTATAGATTTAATGTTCTTCTCATGAAGCCTCTAACTTCATGGAATTCACGTTCTAATCTCCATGAAATCCATGGAATTGTAATGGAATCAATGTTCTTCTTTTTTCGACGAGCGGAAAAACTTGCGTTCACATCTCTATGGATTCAATGTTTTTTTTTTCTACGAGCTGGAAACCTTCCGTTCAAATCTCTATGGATTCAATGCTTTTCTTCTTTCTACGAGTTATTGATATGATAAGCTCCGACTGCAGCTGTCCCTTGAGGTTTTTTTATGCTAACAGTTTCTATCTCATTGAGATATCTAACTGAGAGATTCCGACACAATACATAATGCATCTATTTTTTGTTCACAAATGAAATAGAAGAAAATTTTCGGTATTCCTGAAACCAAGCTTTGAGTTTACTGAACGAAACCTACATTATTTCTTTATTTTCGCTTACATGCACTCATACATTACAGGGTTAGTAGGTTAATAAGTACATGAACCCTGACAGGGTGTTGCGAACTAAAAGTATGTTGAGTTGAGTTTATATAATTAATAGTGGTTTTAGATTCAGGATATGTCAAAAATTGTTAGTGATTACATTGAATGTCAGCAGAGATACATAAAACTTTTATGTTATAAATATATATAAATAATAGCCCTTAATTTCAGTTAAGTTTGATTACATTTTAATTTAATTTTAATGAGATGTAGTTTTTGTTAGTCCGAACCTTTAAAATATCTTAACAATAATATTGCAAAAAAAAAATATTTATAAAAGGAAAGAAAAAGATAAATATAAATGTCAGTATATTAATGGATGTGGCTTGAGAAGCATTATAAAGAAGTGGTCAGAAAAGGTCTGCTTTAGAACTAGTCTTAAGGGGATGCTTGATTTATTTAGATTTTGGTGCTGAATAAATTATTTGAAAGGAAACGACGATATCATTTCAAATTTTATCACGATCAAGCCCTAGATAACCCTTCAACCTTTTTTATAAACTACTGTTTATAGTTAAAAGTGAAAACGTGAAGCTTTACTTCGCACATGAGCCAAAAGTGGTCGTTTTTCGCAAGTACAGTAGGTAGGTGTCTAGAACAGTCCTTACTGCCCCAATAATTTCGATGTTAATTGGTAGGAGTATTTTGGGGATAAAAAATCGATCTAGTTTCATTTTCATTTTTAGAAAGCCTTTTCTCCGTTTTTTTTTGTCAAATGAAGCTCGTTTTGTTTCGCAACGACCACCAGAGAGAACAAACGCCGAAAGAAACTCATGTTCAAGTATTGGTCGCCTACCCACCAGAAGGGCTTTGTAATATTTTCTTCTGTTCGTTACATAACATACATACATACATACATACTATCACGTCTTTATCCCTAATGGGGCAGACAGAGCATTTTGGGTCTTGCGGTTCTATGCAGAGCGCAGGGTCGCAAGACCCAAAAGCCACTTTTAGCGTCATGGTGGGCGAGAAGATGGAAAAGCAATCAATACAGTGATGGGTTGCTAGCCGCATCGCCTGTTAACATGATTTGCATTTTTGCCCATTCCCTCGATCGGCTTTTACGATCTGCGTAGGAAGAGAAGCAGCTGGTACATTCTAAGTTTTTTTTATTTCTCCCAGACCAGCATGGGAGATACATAATTCGTTACATAATCTAAAAGGAAATTACAAAATCACAAAATATTAAATTGCTAATTACTGGTAGGAGTACGATTTTAGCCGATGTCTTGTGGAAATCCAACACGTAGGCAGTATTTCCTCTAGAAACACCCACACTACTATAGTAGGTCAATGAGACGTTCAAATTGAATAAAGCTGCCATCTGACCCACGGTTACCAAACCCGTAGCCTTGATGAAAATAACACTTCGTAGTACCACTATCTGGATAAAATCACGTTTGTTGTATTGGTTCCCCATATAAATATTTATTTTATTCTGTTTTTAATATTTTTTATTATAGCGGCAACAGAAATACATCATCTGTAAAAATTTCAACTATTTGCTATCACTATCACGTTTCATGAGATACTGCCTGGTGACAGACAGACGGTCAGACGGACAGCGGAGTCTGAGTAATAGTCAGTACGGAACACTAAAAACGAACCCTAAAGAACATCCTCCTTTTTGGAAGTCGGTTGAAAAGGAGAAAAATTGAGATATTCCACCAGATATTAGAACATCTTCTATGAAGCGATATATTTCCTATGACGCAGTGTCATACAGCATGGTCGTGAAAAACGTCAAAATAACCGTATGTACTTTTAGAGACATGTAATTTTAAGCACTTACTGCCTTAAATGGGTAGATTGGGTCAAAAATAAATACAGTACAGTTCCTTAAATAATACGTCACAAAAAAGTGTCACTTTTCATTAATCATATCCATTTTCGACATGATTTTAAAACAAGACGTCACGCTTTCGTATTTCATATAAATCCCATACAAAATGATTGTTTTGACCTGAGTTTAGATGTTTAGGAAAAAGTGTCAGAACAGAAGTGCTTTTTGTGAAACACGGAGTCACTTAAGGCTCCTCCCTGCGCTAGCGACCTTGAAAACACAAAAAAATTAATTTCTCTTTCTGTAAGTGAGATTATTAGAAACCCTCGTACAACTTTTTAGCTAGTATCCTGAAGTTTCATTAGAACCTCGAAAGTCATTGAAATACTATCCGGTTTAGAAACCTTTACAAAAAGAGTCAAAAATGGCCGTTTTTAGTATTTTTTGCAAAGGAAAATTCAGGGTATTTTATTTTAATGATTTTCGAGGTTATAATGAAACTTAAGGATACTAGCTAAAAAGTTGTACGAGGGTTTCTGATAATCTCACTTACAGAGAGAGAAATTAATTTTTTTGTGTTTTCAAGGTCGTTAGCGCGGGGAGGACCCTTAAACGAATGATTTTTCAAAACAAAAAATCGATCGTTACGTGACTCCGCGTTTGAAAAATAGCACCTCTGATGATTTTATTGAGATAATTTAAATAATACAATTATATTATAGTTGAGACTAAACGAACGAATAATATAATTTTAGCGTGACGTGTGAGTACGTATGTAATAGCAGCACTGTAACCGTAGTGTGTCTGTACATCCCGAAATAGTCCGGCGGTATCTGGGTCGGCTAGGAGTTATGATGTTGGCTACCGGCGTAGCTATCTCAATACCTAATTATGTAGCTATGATCATCAAAGAAACGGGATTATTGCTCCAGCCTCCAGCGTGTATAGGTAGAGGGGTTACTTGGAAGTTTTCAGGGTCCAGTGTTGACCGGATACGGAGATATCATTTGAAATATCGTTTTGATCAAGCCCTAGATAACCCTTAAAACTGTTTTAGGAACTATTCTTTAATGTTATTGTTTAAGGCCATACCTGAATTTTCAGAAACAATAACATCACAAATAAAATCATTTGAAAGGAAAAGGTGATATTAATCAAAATTTTGTCTTGAACAAATCCTAGATAACCCTTTTAACTATTTTATGAGCTACTGTTTATAATTTAAAGTGAAACCGTAAAGCTTTTCTACGCACATTAGCTAAAAGTGGCCGTTTTTCGCAAATGTGCGTAGAAAAGCTTCACGGTTGAAAAATGGCGGCGCCACTGCACCCCGGAAAATTCAGGTGGGGCTACCTGAATTTTCAAGGGTCCAGTGGCGCCCCCCATTTAAAATAAATTATTTGAAAGGAAAACGTGTTATCATTTAAAATTTTGTTTTGCTCAAGCCCTAGATAACTATTTTATGAACTACTGTTTACAGTATAAAGTGAGAACGTGAAGTTTTTCTACGCACATTTGTGAAAACCGGCCACTTTTGGCTAATGTGCGTAAAAAAGCTTCACGTTCTCACTTTAAACTATACATAGTACTTCATAAAATAGTTTAAAGGGTTTATCTAGGGCTTAGTCAAAATAACAGTTTTATTGAGATCGACACTTTTTACGTCTTACCGTATATACAAGTTACGTAGAAATTATTTTACAGTTTTTAATTAGTTTTAAATACCTTACTATATGTAACTTCAGAATAATTAATTAATATCGTCCCTAACACCAATCACTTAATTACTGAAACAATTATTTATATAAATAAATCAATGCGGTTTTCCCTATGATAAGCTTTAACGATTTGTTCCAACAGTGTTCAATGAAAATAATGTTTACAAAAACAAACGTTTCTTGCTAGAGTTTTTCAATGATTCATATCAAAACCCGATTCTTAGAACTTTGCAATAAACACTTCAATAAATAATTTCTTATACTTATTACAAATAAAATTACCGGCCAAGTGCGTGTCGGGCCACGCGCAGTGCAGGGTTCTGTAGCTGCGAATGTTGATTTTGATTTCACGCCGCTAAAACGTCTTAAACTAATTTTCTAATGTATGTGTGGAATTTTCCTTTTCCATATTATAACCGTTTAGCAGAGGGGGGGGGGGGACTTGACTTGTATGGTAGATAGCCTAAAAAAATATTCTTCAAAATTTTATTTTACCACTTTTTTGGCATGATTAATATACATACCCATGCTAAATTACAGCTTTCTGGTGCTTATAGTCTCTAAGTAAAACGTGGATGGACAGACATGGCGAAATTATAAGGGTTGTTTAAAAACTACGTAGATTGTGTGAAAAGTATGCTAAAGCGTACTTTAGTGTCCTCATTATCAGCTACAGGAATTCCACTATTGGACATAGGAGGCCTATATGACACAGGTCACAGGCCCATGTATTTCCCTTTCCTGCCAGTAACCCTACTCAGGTCGTCTGAACACATAGTAGGTATCCAGTTACAGAATAACTATGTATTTCGATATACTTTTAAGGTAAATGATTAGATAATTTTTCGCGTAAATAATAACGTAACTGATTAGATACCTACCTACTTATGTATTCAATTTAAATAGTCCTTGAGCCGTGTGGTGGACGGCAGAGTAGAACGTAGAACACAATTTGTCAGAACACCTTTCCTCTCCCATGAGTGTCTAAAGAGACGACGTATAGAATTATTTAGCACAGAATGAATATAAGTACTTATTAGGTACACACAGAACGGAAACTCCTAGGGCACAGAATAATACTAGCCTTACCTGGGGTTCCGCGCAATACGCGTCCCCGTTTTCCGTTCCCGCACCTCTCCTACATTCTCGTTTTGTCAAGTTTGTTGAGGTGTACGTGCGTACCTACTAGTATTTATTCTGTGGTTTAGGAACGAACACTCACTCATCGACGTTTGCACGGATGTATAGTTTCGTTTGTAGTAGTAGGCATATATGATCTCCGCTTTTATGAAATGCCATGCCTGCAATAACTTCATACCATTTACAACGATCAACAAACCGACAGCCCAGCGTGAAAATTATGAGCAAATCTTCCCTTTTTAGTAGTGGCCTTTAGTCCAGCAGGCAATGGATTGAAACAGGCTGTAAAAAATAATGTCCTTGATAAAAAAATGGTTTGGCTAGGTAGGTTCTCTCTCTCATCTCAGCGTATTCCCAGTTGCATCCTCAGCTGGTAATGCTGCGAAGCTCGGAGTCCGCTTTCGGCTATTTCTTCTTCACTTCGCACGGTCTTGAGCATGAGTTGTAAGACTATTGGCAAGCATATCATCCTTGACGACGTGGAGCATTTCTTAGGTTGCTTATCTCATAGTAGCTAAAAATAATTATAGAGTCGCTAAGTCGAGATAAAGTAAAAATACCGTAATAGCTAAGCTACTTATACTTATTGTTTTCCTTTTATTTAGCACGGCGATAAGTTCAGTTATCAGTTACAGCGTAAACTTTGTAGTAGCCGTGTCTTATCAAACAGACTGTGCCACATGATTATACTATCAGATAGTTTCGAATTTGAATGAAAGAAGGCGCGTGTAAATCTTCGTAGATCTAAAGCACATAATCAATATACTTAGGTATGTAAGTATGTACTTGTAGTGTAAAAAACGCTTTTCTACACTACAAGTGTAGAAAACGTACTTAACTATTAATTGATAAAAAGGTTTCCTTGAGAATTCCCAAAGAAAATTCTCTTGGAAATCACCAAATTACTTTTACCTTCAAACTTTTATCGAAATCGAAATGTTTTTTAATTCAACATGATGAATATACAGGCATTTTCAGGGAAGCGACTATTAGTTTGCGCTAAATATATGGTATGTGTGTGATCGTGAAATGTGCGGAGGGTATTTTGTAGGGCCGTCCCGGGGCGAGCGCTTGCGCAGGTATGGGGTGAGTCACCCTACGCTAGGGTTGCCAATTCTTGTGTTACGTGTACTCTCTTTTGTAAAGTTCATTTACACAAAAGTACGTGAAGAAAATGTCACATGCATATGTTGTTGAGTATTTCCTTTCGTTTATGGTGCAATAAAGAGTGTTTGTATTGATGTATTCTCGATTACCTCCCTATGCTTTAAATTAAGTATTTTTTTACTAATTACACTAATTAGGTACCTAAATATGTACCTATTTCAATTAATTTTTCGCGAAATAAATACATGTTTGATTGATTTTATATTAACATAAATCATAATTCACATATTAACATTTTTCTTTACCTACCCAGCCTATCTAGGCAGCCCTACCGCAGCCATTATTCATAACTTGACAGTTCGTTTCGCGCGCTTTTCATTGCTGCGCCAATCACAGCGTCCACTTTCTCGCGCCTTTTACACCGGCATTGGTCGGCAGTTGGCAATCGGATTATCATCTCGTGCGCAGACGACAGCGTCGTGATTTATTCGGCCTAGTGGCGCCGGCATCGGCATCTCGTTTAATTCCAATTTTGAACGTTAAAATTGTCATTTTATTTTCAATGGGCCTGTTGGGAGGTAAATAGCTCGCGGCTTTCGCGGCAGCAGCTGCATGTAGTATTTGCGTGTTACAAAAAGTTTTATGTGAGGTGAAATCAGCCAGAATGTCCTTTTAAGCATTTTTGCTCCGTTATATGATGGAGTTACTTCTTTGTTCTTATCGAGTCAATAAATGGATAAGTAATAGCTATACCTTCGAATTTTAAAAATATTATTTCTTTATGCTTACATGTCTGTCTTTTGACGCAAAAAACGGTCTTTTTTGGCTAATGTGCGAAGAAAAGCTTCACGTTCTCACGTTAAACTACAAACAGTAGTTCATAAAAAGGTTATCTAGGGCTTGGTCAAGACAAAATTTTAAAACTAAATGATATATCCGTTTCCTTTCAAATAATTTATTTCAAATGGGTGCAGCACTGGACTCCGATAAAATTCATAATAAGGCCGTTGTTGGGCAAAAACCTGCAAAACCGTTTCTTCTCGGTAGGTTTCTTCCAACACATCGACGGGTTTTAGTGGCCGATATGATAATTTTCCCGAGAAATGTAAAAAGCTAGTAGGTAAATACATATAAATTTTGACGAATATGCTCTCCATGAAATCTAAGAAATACAGCTAAGTACTAACTTCTATAATAATAAATTAGCAATTGAACATATTTACGCAAGCTGAAAATTCATTGACCTGAGAAAGATAAACACCAAAATTATTTGAGGTAGCAACATAAGAATGGCCCGGTGATTGTGTTGGCACAACTGTTTCCCTGTTGGTACAGTTGGTACTGTTGGGCGGCACCACATTCATTATACACCTTTTGTCTATGGTATGCGAGGTTCGATCAAGGAATGCGGGCTTGCACGAACTCTTTCCGGGGGGCAGATTAAAATAAAGAACCTTGTAGTAAGCCACCGCTTAGCCATTGAGCACTAGTATGTAGTGTACATCATGATCATCATCATCAGGTCTTTTTAATCTCCACTGCAGGAGCACGACCCTCTGCACTACCAGAGCCGTACTTGGCTAGAGCAGCTAGAGGACTTGGCCTACACTCTCCACCCAGGCCAGACAGTTGGAGAGGTTTTATTGATGTTTATAAGCTTTGTTTGACTTGTATTTCCTAAGTCGCCTTCTACGACACCCACGGGAAGACTTTGAGTGGTTCTATGCTACTCTGACGGAAACCACACGACGTATTGTACCTATTTACATCGTATGCATCATACATTTGCATGTCTTCCACAATGTAAATTTTAGTAAAAGTCAGGTCTGTTTTGTCGTGCAGTTGGTTAGTGCGTGTTAACGGATCATAACGAGACTCTTGACATTTGCGCACGTGGACCTTGCATGTAAAAAAACGTAATACCTTTTCCCACATTTTTATTGTTCATCGACCGATATGAAAAAGCAGAGAAACTTTGTAGCAGTTTTTTATTATTTATGTGCTTGCACCACATTATTTATGTACTTACTTAAGTAGGTTCCTATTTATTTTATCTATTGCTCATATTTTACGTAGCATATCGCGAAATTCGCGAAGCCTATATAATCCTGGCATACGTCGTCATAAAGTGTAGGAGAAGACTGTATTGAAACGCGGTTGGATTAAGACACTCTCTTCATAAGTTTCTCATAAATACAGTATAAAATAGACATACATATCTTACTACACTACAATACATACAAAAACATACAGTCGAATTAATAACCGCCTCCTTTCTTGAAGTCAGTTAAAAACATCGTAACGAAGAACGGTCCCGTTTGTACTATCCAGGGTACAAAACAATTTAACATACAACAAAGCTGAAATTACCGCCAAGCTCCAACCTCACACAATGAGGATTTACCAGAACCGGCGGGTTTCATTGAATCCTGCAGTTTGTGTAACATAGCTATCTAATCTACATCTATGTTCCTCGCATTGTTCCTCTGCCACCGCTTTTGAGCGCACTGCAAACAACTACAAGTGCTCTAAAGCCCCGTTGCTTTCCGAGTTTTCTGATGTTTTGATGTTTGGAATCAAAACTTAGATTCCGAAATACATAGAGCTAAATCGGCTGATTTTGCTCCCTGTAATTTATTTTTGTGTAAACCCTTACATTGGCATGCTTTTGCATTCGTATGCAAAATTTGTTTAGCATTGCAGTCGATTGCAAGTTGTTCAAATTATTTATAGAGCTTTTCGTTTAAATTGCAAATTATTTACGTAGAAGTATAATCAAATGATATTTTTATTATAAAAATCTGCGCAGTGCAAATCAGTTTTACAGTGACAAAATTATAAATAAATGAAGTACAGACTTAAGGGGACGCACCGTGAAAATGGGCATTATCTATTTCTTATTTCTCAGCAAATATCAGAAAATTAGAACTGATACTTGCTTATAGCATACTAGAACGCTTTTCTAGCATAATTGTGGTTGTGGATACACGATTTGTTAATTTTTGTAACACAAACTTGCTCATCAAAAACACCTCTACCAAAACATATATGGTCTAATTTCTCACAAACGAGAGGGACTTCAGCTTTGAAACTTTTTATGCAGATTAGTAATTATGTAATCTTTAAAATTGTGGTACAAATTTTTTTTGTTGCTTTAGTTTTAATTTTAGAGCCATTTTTCTATAATTGATCAGTTTTGCGTGGCTTAAGATTTCAGTCATTTAAGCCCTTTTGCCTTCCTGAAAAATATTGTACATGCCGTCTCGCTTTTTCGCGAGTGTATTTAAATAAACTGTTCTTGTTGCACAGATTTTTGACAGTTATACATCAAATTGTCAGATGGCCGATGGGCCTCAAGAAGCAAAGACGCGTCGCTCTTCACAAAAAAAAATGACATTTGATTTCGTAAAATTATTGTCACAGTGTAGAATAATATCACGAATATATATGGGTCGAACAGTCTGTAAACAAACGTGCGAGTAACTTTCTTACACTGTGTCACTTGTCATAATGTCAAAGGAAGTGTCAAAGCATAGCGTGGCATAGAGTGATTACGTGACAGACATGGTCGGAATAGATTTTTTTATACAAGTAATGTACATTCAGTATCGATTAATAATATTTTATTTTTATTTAATTACTAGTTTTGTGGCAATAAATTAATTTTATAATAGCCAAATAAACTTATTTATAGATAATACTCTTCGAATTTATATACTTTTAGATTTAGAGAAATATACACGTACATATTTAACCACTGACTGACTGGCTGACTGATTGATATGGTTTTTATGGTTCCGTAGTAAACAAGGAACCCTTATAGTTTCGCCATGTCTGTCTGTCAGTCTATCTGTCTGTCTGTCCGTCCGCGGTCCTACTCAGAAACTATAAGTACTAGAAAGCTGTAATTTGGCATGGATATGTATATTAATCATGGCAAAAAAGTCGGAAAATAAAATATGGATTTTTTTTTTATGGTGGCTGCCATACTAGTAAAGAGGAGTCAATATTTTTATTTCACTACAAACACATTGTGTGGGGTATCGTTGAATAGGTCTTTCAAAAAATATTATGAGCTTGGAAACACCATTTTTCGATTTAGGGATCCGTGTCTGAAATATTTAGCTTTAAAGTGAATTTTTTTGTTAAAGTCACGTGTCTATTGGCTAAACGGTTATATATGGACACGTGAAAAAAATTACAGCTATAGCATATATAATGTAGTTTAAAGAAAAACTATCAGAGCCAATTAGGGTAAACAAATTAAAAAGTTAAAGGCATTCAACTTATAAAATGTAGTCGAAAAGGAAAATTTCATACAAATTCAATAGATACTTAGACGTTTAAGACGTTTTTAGTGGCATGAAGTTAAAGTTGGCATTTACAACTAAGGAAACCAACATTGCGCGTGGCCCGACACACACTTTGCTAATTATTTGATCTGCACTGTAGTGATAGGTGTATGGAAGGACTTGCTTGGTGGGGGAGCACACAGGGGGGGCTTTCTGCCTAACCCTCCAAACAAGCAACCAAGTGAAGGCAGAGGTTACCTACGAGGCCATAGGCCGTTTTTTGAATGGTATTTTAATATCATTATAATATAGTGATCTAGTACAGCCCGTGGTTCGATTTATTACGGGTATGTCCCTTCCATGTTGTATATTAATTATTTTTTCAACATATTGCTCGTAAAGTGGATCTCATTGATTTTCATCGGCTTTAGACATATATAAAGTAGCACATAAAACACGCTTGCGTTGTAAACGCAAATAGTAAAGTTATATTATGCAACAGCAATATTTTAATTTTTTTTTTAAATTCCGAACTTGCTCACTGCCTTGTGGCACCAGCTAGTAATGGTTGGCCAGCCGCGCTGATTTTGATAAGTATTACGGTGGGAAAGCAGCCGTGTGCATCACAGTTTTATGCTTGAGTTTATTTAACCGCTCCTTTACCGCCAATACCAGACACAATAATAAGACAATGAACGTGGACATTTATTAATATCGTGCGGGTCTTTACCGGTTAAAATAAAAATCAGTTTAGATATACGTGTGTTGAAAAACTTCGTGCGATATACGTGCCTATATTGGTTAAACACTCGGCACTATCACGCCCTCGCTTTCGGCTCGCGCAAGAAATTTCCGCCTCGTGTGTTATAACCACTATAGCGCATAAATATGGTAATATACACAACTATTTTTCAATTTAAAAAAATATAACTTATTTCAATCTAAAGAATTGAATGATGCAGCTCCTTTTATATAGTTAAGTATTTACCCCTAACTTATTTTGTACAACATGCTGCCTTTTCATTGGTTTTGGAAAAAAAATCGTATTGTGAATAAATTCCTCTATCTATATCCGTAATCCAAATTTGTGTATGACATAAGATAAACAAATCGAGACTACGTAGTTATGTCCGACCAAAACTACCGCATGACCTCGATGAACTCTGGCCGGCCGGACGGAGGCGGTGCCTGGCGGTAATACTAATTGATCTCACGATTTTACTTTGTTTTTGAATTTTTATTTTGAGTAGCTTATTAAATTTTACTAACGATCTGTATAAAGTAGCCTTTGGTCCAAAAAACAATGAGAAATTACAGTGTATATTTTAAAATTTAAATAAATTACTGTCCACCTTTTGTACCATTATGGTCATTTAAGATTTAATAAATAAATAAATTTACATGCCAGTTGCTGTAGTAAGCCATATTATAAATATCATAGCTGCTGACTTAGCTTTTATATTTAACGAATGTATTGATGAAGGCATATTTTCTAACCTAATGAAATGTAGTAAACTAATACCCTTATTTAAAAAAGGAGAAAAAGCAGACCCTGGCAACTACAGACCGATATCTATCCTGCCAGTTTTGAGTAATGTGTTCGAAAAGATAATGCTCAATCAAATGCTGCTTCACTTCAAAACCTACAACCTGTTCCATAGCCAACAATTCGGTTTTACTGGCGGGAAATCGACCACCGATGCGGGAGTGGCACTCGTTACACATATATACGATGCATGGGAGAGCAAAAATGATGGAATTGGATCATTTTGTGATCTCTCCAAAGCATTTGACTACGTAGATCATCCGACACTTTTGCTTAAATTTCGTCAATACGGTTTTGATGATAATTCAATTAAACTAAAAATCTAATGATTCGATTGATAAGATCTAATGTTGAAATAGGCGTACCGCAAGGTTCAATTCTTGGACCTTTCCCTTTCTTGGTTTATGTCAATGACTTGCCTTATATGATTGATAAACAGGCTGGCATAGTGCTATTTGCTGATGACACCTCACTTATATTTAAAATAGATCGACATAGCACAAACGCTTGCGCAGTGAACAACACCTTGTCTTCCATTTCTGATTGGTTTTCTACCAATGCTAAATGCGAAAAAGACCCAATGCATTCGATTTTCTCTTCCCAATGTGAGACAGGCCTGCGTTGACATAATGCTAGATGGTGAAAAACTCGATCTTGTTGAAAGTACTACCTTCTTAGGAATTACAATAGATTCAAAACTTCAATGGAGTGCTCATATAACTAAACTTTCTAATAGGCTTAGCTCTACGGCTTATGCTGTTAGGAGAATAAGACAATTGACAGATGTAGCAACTGCTAGACTAGTTTACTTTAGTTATTTTCATAGTGTTATGTCTTACGGCCTACTATTGTGGGAGAGTGCAGCCGGTATTCAGACTATTTTTATTTTACAAAAACGGGCAATTCGTGCTATAGGGTTAGGACCAAGAGACTCACTTAGAGAATTATTCAAGAAAATTGATATACTTACATTGGCATCGCAGTATATATTTGAAAACATAATGTTTGTAACGAAAAATATTTCCTTATACAATAAAGTAAGCGATATGACCGATAAAAACTTACGTAATAAGAATGAATTATTTGCCCTATTTTATAGGCTCAAAACAGTTAGTAAGACGTTCAGAGGGAACTGTATACTTTTTTATAATAAATTGCCACAATCGGTCCTTGATATGCCAGACAAAAAATTTAAAACTTATGTAAAGAAAGTACTTTGTGAGAAGGCTTATTATAGGACCGATGACTACCTTAAAGTCAAAAAAGTCTGGCTTGAGCTTGGCGCGGGTCCCTCTTAAAGGTTTGTTATATAGGTACTCGCAAATGTTCGTAATTTGGTACATTTTGTACAAACTAAATCTACAACTAGACATTGTTTTAAAATTTTGACATTCTAAAAATTTAATTTTAATTATGATATGACATAACAAACAATTTATTCTCTGTCCATATTAACTTTAAGTATTAATTTATTTGTGAGTTGACGTCCTTGAAGAAAATGCTGCAGTGCAGTTTGGGACCGCTTCTTCTGCAATAGCGCTTTGGAAGCGGTAGTAAACTAAGCTGTAAGTAACCATTTGACGTCAACAATTGTGCAACAAAACAATGACGATTATTAAGAGATATTATAAATATCCTATGATAATAAAGATATATTTGAAAAAAACCTATTGCGATCTTTTTCTGCACGTGTAGTTGGCTCAAACTAATAAATATTGATCTTTCATTATGAAGTTCGAACATTTTAGACTTCCCTCCAGAATGTTAGTCATTGCTCAGATTTCTTATTGAAAGCTAATACCTCTGGTTCATTGAACTTGATAAGTCTCAGTTTCAAAAACACAACGTAACTAATAGATTACGTGACATGACCTTTTTCAATTCTTTACAAAAACATAACATGTTACACAAAAAGTTTACATACTAGAGATACTTTTCATTACGTCATGGTTTTCATACTGTTACCTCTATATATTTTTAACTCTATCTTCATTGCATTTAGACATTACTACAAACCTAGCGGAAAAGAACGGACAACTTTTGAATCAATTTTGACAGATTTTGAAAAATAAAAACGTAGAGCCAAGCCTTAATGAATCTGACAGAAAAATCAGCGCTCCAAATCGGTAGTTTTTATTATATACATAGGTAAGGTACGGTGAAAAGTATGTAGTTATGCAATATAAAATGTATGTAGGAACGTAGGTGTGTTCTGATGAATTTTTGCTAGTTTAGTTACTGCCAACGGCCGTTCCAATAAAACACATGTTTTGTGAGCTGTATATAGTACGTTTAAACTTAACATGAAAAAGAATTTTGATATTTCCTTTATAAACTAAAAACATGTAGAAGTATAAAGAAAAGATTTAATGTTACATAAGCCAAGATTGTTTTGACTTACAGTTCACTACCATCACATAGTTTTGGATCTCAGAATTTAATGATAATTTTAATTCACGTCCGCAGCGCATGCGCATGTAATAACAAAACGCTATCTTTAGCCGTTCTCGGTGTGATCTTGCTGGGCAAAAGTAAACAAAGGTGCTCGCGCCGCGGTCAATATCCTACCAAGATCCCACCGCAAATAGACGGGAAATGCGTTTGTCGTGCCGCGCAAGGGTTAACGGTGGCAAAGGAAAGGTGCGCCAGGATGCCAAGCTTGAATGAGGTGCGACAAAAGAAATTTGCTGGGTGCGGGTTATGAACGTCGTAAAATATTGATATGGCGCGATGACATGAACTTATTCTCCAATAGTTTTACTGCGTATAAAAGTTTTCATTAGGTATCACTCAACAAAATAAAAAGTGCGAAGCGGACTTTCACGTTTCATGTATGATTATTTTATTCGGTTTTTAGTACTTGTTGTTATAGAAGCAACAAAAACAGAAATACATCTGTGGAAATTTCTATCACGGTTCATGAGATGCAGCCTGATGACAGACGGACAGCGGAGCGGAGTCTTAGTAATAGTCTCGTTTTTACCTTTAGTGTACGGAACACTAGAAACTAAATAGCTATGTAGTGATACGAGTCTCTGAAAGTTAATTATACAATTATTATCGACAGTACATTTACATCTAAGTACTGAATAGTATGTATTTATTCTATGGTACTGCAAAATATGTTTTAAATAAAATAGGTGTCCGTCATCAAGTTATCACAATCGCAAACTAAGTAGTATAGTAACATAGAGCCTTAAAACGTACCCATCTCATACATGCATTGAATAAACTTTGTAAAACGCAACTGCAACTATTTCAAAAGTACCAAACACATATCAAATTGCAACGTCTCAAATCTCAGTTAGCACATAAGTAAAAACTTAGAATAATGCCACGAAACCATTTGAATGGCAGATTGTGTGTGATAAGCAAACATTGAAAACATTGGTAACAATGGTTTGAGAAAAGTAAAGAATCATCGCGTTTTTTCTCCCGCGGCAAATACTGGAATTACTTAGCGATAGGCCAATAAACACCGTGGAACGCCATTCATCTTGCCAGGCGGTCATAGACAAAATAATCCTAAGAGCCCGAACTTAAGCGGGTATTACACTATCCAAGCGGGTATTACACTATCCGATTTTAAGGAACCGATTAAGGAAACAGAAAGGTGTTTAAATTGGCACGGTAAACAAGCGTCATATTATGAGTTAAATTGTAGATGTCATTCGATCTGATAGTAAATCGTGTCCTTGTTTGTAATGACAGTGTAATCGCAGCGAGCGCTACGACTTAGGACTACGACTCTAAGCGTTTTTTTCGCATAAAAGTATTTTTTACAAAGTGTAATCAATTATAATTCATGGTATTTAAAGACATTCAATAATCAATATAATCGCAACAAAAGCTATGTCGATTAAACTTAACATCTTAAAACTATAGAAAATCTTAAATAAATTGTGATTTAAATGTAGAATGTTACAATTAACAAAACGCGCAAATAGCCCTTGAGTTGACATCACGTCTCGTCGACATTGGCATTGACGTCATCTTTACGATTAGGATGCGAGTAAGGATAGTGTAATCACTGGCAACGTAACGATGCCAAATAGAGTTCTACAAATCGGATAGTGTAAAACCCCTTTTACGGTTCGGGCCTTTCCTGTTTGAACAAATATTTTGTAAGGTTCGCTCCAGACCGGGGTATTTGTGCATTGTTATCGAAAGTTGTCATGTCTCGAGTTCCTTGCTCTTTCTTGTTTGGAATTTTCATTTTTCTGTACTGCTCGTATGTATCTAAGTACTTTTCTATGTCCAAGTTGGCCCTGGAATTTTTACATAGCTTTACGCTGGTCAAACAACTTACATTTGAATAACAAAACAAAATGCTGTAAAGTATAAAGAGTTATTTAAGCCTGTTTTTATTTTTATTTTTTGGGTCTGCTGGTAATGTATTATCTAGTTATGTAGGTACTAAATTTTCTTACTTTATTGTTTTTAATATTTTCTTTTGTGTTCAGTTTCGCAAATAAAGATTACATTCGGTAATCGGCAAAAATATAGAGGTTTAGTTTCATTTTTTTAAGCATATATTCATTGTTTTTTTGCAAATTGCGAGTGTTATTATTTATTGTCTTCACTTGTGTGATATAATGTCGGAAATAAATGAACACTTAATAATAATCAGTATTAGAATCTAAAAAAACATAAATTTCCGCAAGTTTAATTAAAGATATTTACACGGAAGCCAAGGTTAAACAAAATAAAAATAATTGACAGATATGTGCGTATAACTCGAAATAAATGTAATAAAAACTATTTTTATGACCGATAAAATTAAGTCAAATACGTGAATTATTAGAAGTTGTAGCATGTCAAAGTCTGCACTGCAGTAAACATAAAATTATATGCATGCATACATGCCGTATAAAATTGTTATTTGAAAACTTTTAACCTTGGTTAAAAATGCATTTTTTGACCGAGCGCACAAAGCGAGTGAATGCGTCTCAGATTTCGAGATTGGCCAAAAATGCTGTTCGCGCCTACAGGTCTATTTCTCAATCGATTCTCGTAAAATTTTATGAAAAGGTTAGAAAATTATACAGAATTTCTTAGTCGATTTGGTATTTTGACACTTTTCAAAATGGCGAAAATATGGAGGTTGAAAATTTTAAAAATATTTCAGCCGTTATTAGGCGCAACTTTTTTATCCGATATACTTTAAGGCTACTACCAGAGCGCTAGCGACCTTGGAAATACAGAAAAATAATTTCTCTTTCTGTAAGTGAGATTATCAGAAATCCTCGCACAACTTTTTAACTAGTATCCTTAAGTTACATTAGAACCCCCAAAGTCTTTAAAATACTATCCGCTTTAGAAACCTTTACAAAAAGTGTAAAAAGTGGCCGTTTTTAGTAATTTTTAAAAAGGAAACTACAGCGTATTGTATTTCAAATGACCAATCACAATGCTCGAAATCGCCACTCCGCTTCAATTCAAACAGTGGAGCGGAGATTTCGAGCATCGTGATTGATCAATTTCTCTTCTTTCCGCTCTGCTCCGCTTCAGTGGAAACGCAGCCTTACAAATCACCTCGTTATAATATAATTCAGTTTGTGTAAAAGATGACAAAGTATTAAAATGCAATTCAAATAAACTAAGGACATTTTCATGCATATAAACTTCTTTAATCATCTAACTAATCTATCGTTGACTCTTCTGAGTTATATGACGATTTAAAAAAATCTAAGTATAACATTTTCACAAATTTTATAAAGGTTCATTCAATGCCTCTTTTGATAAAGCTGTTGTTACGTCATGCACCTACTTACTTTAAATAAGCCTCGTATTATCCACTCTATATTTTACGCTAAGCTGCTTTACAATATCCTTTATCCACCTCTATCCATCATCTATCAATAGCTAAGTGATTTCACGTATGGTATTGTGGATAAGTATTCTACCGATTTTTTTTATTTTCAGGTAAGATTGCAAAGGAGTTTTGCCTTATCGACGAATGAAAAGATGATCAAGAGATGTCTTGTTGTAAGTAAAAAGATTTTATCGATTTTTTGTACAACGTGCTTTATTTTGTAAGTGTTTGAAAAAGAAACTTATGGAAAAAAATCACTGGGGTATATTTGAAGTGAAGTATATTTCTTTTATTAATCACATTTGAATATATATCTAATATTCTTGTTACTTTTCAAGTTTTCATTAGGTAGTACATTAAAAAGTATAAATATTCAACAGTGAGTTTCATTCATTAATGTGCTTTTTTATTTTTGCATAATCAAGTTTTCCAACAATGATATTCGTCATTATTAAAATATAGAATCGTATTTAATCAAATTAAATTAATCGTATATCCTATTAAATCCTATCTCGTAAAAGAAACTTACAAAAGATGAGATGATAATCTGTGTGATTTTCCTTAAGTATTTATTAATAGGAAGATACTATTTATTTAAGAATGATCAAAAGAAAATTAAAAAGAAACCTACCTAATTAATATAGATACTTAATTACATACTTTATGATTTATAGACCCACCATTGCATTATCCACCTACGCCGAACTTATCAGCTATTACATAAAAATGGCTTAACTTGTGGCCACATCGGGTGGCCAGAAGGTCCCGCCTACACCATTTTGTGGTTACACACTAGTCTATGTAAGATTGGATAGAATGAAACTGCCTCCGTGGTGTAGTGGTTAGAGCGTTCGGCTCATACCCGGAGGTTGCGGGTTCGATTCCCGGATTGGTTAGAAAATTGTAGGCTGATCACCTGATAGTCTGATAAGTAACATGATCCGTGCTTCGGAGGGCACGTTAAGCCGTCGGTCCCGGTCACTGTCTTTGACATTGGTCGTTACCTAAAACCATGTCAGAGGCCTTTAAGGCGGTTTAAAAACTCTGACACTAGTGTTAGTCACTAACACACACAATAAGAAGAAGAAGAAGATGGAACGATTTAACTCAATAGCAATGGGTAGACACATCAGTTGGCGTTTCGGGCTACGACTTTATCGAACAAATAAATTACCGAAGCAATGAGCTATCGCTGTAAGGTGTATCGGAACATAACTTTTCGCATGAACGTTACATCGCGCCTATAAAGCATCGATAGAGTAAAACATCGCACCACTGAGTTACGTCACACAGTGTTCGATACTATGAAAATCGGATCAACAAACGAAAACAATTAGAGGACTCATAGCAATTTAGTAGGTAGGTGCCTAGGCAGAGAACATGATAGGAATGTCAACGTGTAATTTTTATTTTAAATTAAAAGGGATACTTCCTTCTTAGTTTCAAACAAAAAGCAATAACTTAGGTTGACAAATACCTCAACCACACCTACCACCCAACCACAACCTATAAATATATTCTATTGTTTTAATAATTTTGTGTCCTATAAATATTTATTTATTTTGTGCAATAAAACATCAATATATCTATACATATAATAAAACATAGTAGTAGTATATTAATAAATATCTTATAATTTTATCATCTTAGAAAAAAAATGGGTACCTACTTGTTTTATCACTTTACGATTATTTGTTAAATTGTATCCTAGAGACTAGTGCTGGGATTCAGCAGAGTTGCCAAACGGATTGAAGTTCAGTTTGAAATCCGTTCCGATTCTTTTGTTATTCAAAGAACAAATTAAAATCATTTATTCATTCTTTGACATCTTAAATAATTTATATGAAAAAACAAAAATATAGTCATTTAGAACTTTAACATAAACTATTCTCATGTACTTTGTGCCAAAGAAATAAAATTATTTATTCATTAATATGCAAGATTTTAATAGCTCATCATTATCATCATCATTTTAGCCGCATAACGTCTACTGCTGGAAATAGGCCTCTTCCAAAGATTTCCAAACTGATCGATCTGGAGCGTCTTTTAATAGCTCTCATTGTAATACTTTAATTAATGTTATTTACTACTGTGAACTAATTGTTCACACAACCTGAAATCATTTGTGATTCATAAAAAGAGATATTTAATATCGTAGTGTTTCACGCAGATATTTTCACAGAATTTTAGTGCCGCTGACCCACATTGGCGCTTTCACGTCGATAGTTTGTTACTTTATTTATTGCGCCAGTTTCCGAGCCAGCCAGCAATATCATTTGTTCCCGTAGGAATAAAAAATAAAACAAGGCTTTAACGGACGGTTTTCCCGCTCGTGAACGGTTTTTATGAATGCTAAAACGTTTATCGATGGCTTATCGGCGGGAAAACAGTCGCGGTTTCTTGTTATTGTAATCGCACTTCGCATTATTTACCTGCGATATGAAATGGGCTTGTTTGAAAAATGATTTCTAGTATTATAGAGCCGTAGCTGGGGGTAGTAGTAAGGTAAATAAAACAACTTGTTTACTTTCAGAAAAATAGTGTTGATATGAATGAAGTGTTTATTTTAGTAATAATAAGTTAATAAACTTGTTATTCCCAGTACCAAAAACAATATGAATCAGTAGTTAAAGTACTTAAATTAGGCTTTTGCAGGCAATTTAAAAGGCTTGTTTTAGGATCTCAGTAGGAATCTTTTTAAATATGTTTCTATTTCGGCTAAAGTTTTTACATTTTAGAACTATTTGTGAGAAATAAATCAATTTTCGAATGAGCTATTTATTTACACGGGCCCAGTAAGGAGGCGTGCGTATCTCTGTATGGAAACAAATGTGGCCCCCGAATGTAAACACCAGTGCGGTGACGAGTGATACGTTCCAAGAGACGCATCCCACCGCATGGTAATTAATAACCAACGCATTGGTACAACGCAATCCGTTAAGATATAAATTGATACGCATGAGTGAGTTTACAAATACCCGTATTAAAATAAAAATATTATGGTGTAAATGTAGAATTAATTAAGTACCTATGCTAGTTTCAAAGCAAATGTAACCAACTACTTACATTGTTTGTAGTTACATTTTCATAACTAACAAAATTACAAAAAATCAATATTGTTACATTGTAGTTAAGTGTATATTTTTGCTCGTAGAACAGATTTGTAAATAATATATCCTTACTATTAATATTAATAAATAAATACCTTGATATATTTTTTGACAAGTTAATATAGGGCATAACCAGAATAGAATTACAAAACAAAATAAATATTGTTACATTGCAGTTAAGTGTACATTTTTGCTCGTAGACTGATTTGTAAATAATATATCCTCACTAATAACAACAATAAATAAATACCGTTATAAATTTTTAAATTTATTTATTAAATAAAAATAAAAAAATTTAATGAACCAGAATTGAACTCATTAGTAATTAAAGTTATTTAGGACAGTATAAATTAGTAGAATAAAATTTTCAAAATCATGTAGATAACATTTTAATTCGAGCTTAAAGAGGGGTAGACACGTCTAAATTTGTTAGGATTATCTTGATCTAGATAGTACAGCCGTGCACGGCCCACACCCTAGGCAGGTGTGGACAAAGCCTGGTGTAGTGGCTACTTCACCTACATGCTGCCGATGGTGCATCGACCTACTTAAACTATCTTAAGACGAAGCATAATCTTCATAAAGTGCTATGTCACATTGTCATAAGTACCAACTTTTTATGAACGTGTAAAATTTACATTACATAGGTACCAACTCTCTATTCATAAAAATTTAGCATTTCTTCATTAAATCAGTTATATAATGCTACTGAATTAAGAAACATAGTTTTTAGGGTTCCGTAGCCAAATGGCAAAAACGGAACCCTTATAGATTCGTCATGTCTGTCTGTCTGTCCGTCCGTATGTCACAGCCACTTTTTTCCGAAACTATAAGACCTATACTTTTGAAACTTGGTAAGTAGATGTATTATGTGAACCGCATTAAGGTTTTGACACAAAAATAGAAAAAAACAGTAAATTTTGGGGGTTCCCCATACTTAGAACTGAAACTCGAAAATTTATTTTTCATCAAACCCATACGTGTGGGGTATCTATGGATAGGTCTTCAAAAATGATATTGAGGTTTCTAATAGCATTTTTTTCTAAACCGAATACTTTGCGCGTGAGACACTTCCAAAGTGGAAAAAAGTGTGTCCCCCCCCCCCGTAACTTCTAAAATAAGAGAATGATAAAACTAAATAAAATATATGTTGTTCATTACCATGAAAACTACCAGCAAAAATTGGTTTGAACGAGATCTAGTAAATAGTTTTTTTTAATACGTCATAAATCGTAAACGGCAATTTACCTTTCATTCAATCAACTCAAATAAAAAAATTAAAAAAAAAACATTTTATATTATGTTATTTGCTACTACGGAACCCTTCATGGGCGAGTCCGACTAGCACTTGGCCGCTTATTTTATTTCAATAGCATTGTCATGCACTCCTTAAATTAGAGGTATACTCACTATATGACTATTCAGGGGCGCATTTTTTTCATGAATATGAGAGTTAAAATTGAAATACCCAATATATTAAGCAGACCTGTAATATGAAAGGCATTACTCTCTCATCACTCATCGTAAAATAAAATAAAAAATAAAATGCATGCCATTGAGAGAATAATGCCTTTCATATAACAGTTCCAACACTTCTATTCTAACTATCCTCAGAAGGCTGCCGATGATAACTATTAGCAAATATTTAATAAAAAAAACGAAACTTTCTTATAATATCTGTTACATTATATTTATACAATGTCCTTTTTAATTAAGTACAAATATTTTAAGGGGTGATTCAGTCCATCATTTTGAACAAATTTTCCAAATGAATGTATATCGAAATACGAAAAAAAAATTGTAGGTTCTCATATAAATCGAAGTAGTATCATTACTATGAAAAATGATTTTTTTTTGTAATTCGATATACATTTATTGAGAATAGTTGTTAGGAATGATGGACTAAAACAGCTCTTAAAATATTTGTACTTAATTAAAAGGGACATTGTATATCGTTGCTTTGTTACGAGTTACCTAGTTATAAATTAGCATATTATTATACAAATAATTTAATTACCACGCTACCGAGCGAAAACTCCCATTATCTAATTTGCGAGCTGATTTTAATTTAATTTACACCGAGTTAAGTGACGAACGGAACACGAGCTACCCTTCATTTCCAATTTTGATTAATTCAATTTGATTTCACTCACTTTACTTACTTCAAACTAGCCGAAGCCCGCGACTTCGTTCGCGTGGATTTTATGTCTCTGGAAAATGCTCATCAGGTTGAACAACTTTTACTAAGGCGGCATTTTTATATCTCTTATAGTTTAGCTGGACCATTATGGTTCTGCATCAGGCGTTCCATTTTCCAAAATCATTTATACCCTATATGTTGCCCAGGCTTAATAGCTATGTAACAAAAAAAGTTTCATTCGAATCCGTCCAGTATTTCCGGAGATTAGCGTGTACAAACAGACAAACAGACAAACAGACAGACATTTTTTTTTAAATTCTTACTCTTTTACTACGTCTCCATCGCCCCCACTATTTTTTTGGAAAAATATTTAATGTACAGACACACTTTTTTTACTGTTTTATTATATGTATAGATTAGTGATAGCAAAATTATATGACAGAAAACGATTGATGATGTTTTATGTATTATTTTTAGAACATAAGAACGATGTGCTTAAATGACTTGTGGCTTTCGAACTACGGGGATTTAATTTCGGCTTCCTCTTAACATCACCGCCCACTGCGCATGCGGTAGTTAAACCTACGCAAAATTTAATTCTTTGTAGTTTTGAAACATTTCGTGTATCACGAAAACGGATCGGGTTCGTTTCAAAGACGTTATCTGTTAGTTAGACGATCTTTTTTGCCCAAATTCCTAGAATGCAATGCGGCATGCAGCTATTTTTGTAAGAAGCCATTTATGTAGTCACCCAACCTTAAAAACAAACTTTTTTATAAAACTGCAAACAAATTGAAAAACAAGATTATCAGATACTTACCAGGTGGATTGCAATTAACATTCGATCTGACATACTGCTTGTACAGTTAAAAATCAGTTAGAGAACATTAAAATCAATTAAAATACAAGCTTGTAAGACGGCAAGACCTTTTTACAACAGTAATTGCAGAAACGTAGAGTTATGCAAGTTATCCGACCATTTCCTTTTTATCCCCACCGTCTAAGTATGCCAGAATCGTAAAGTTCGCGAGGAATGTCGTACAAACAGACCAACTTGCAAACAATTCCAATTTGTTCCTCGCCCTTCTCGCAGATTCTATTCAAAATTACCGAATTTGCTCCCTCTCACTTCGACATAAGATCTAAAGCAACGGTTTTGTTCAAGTTTTTTAGTACACCAAGAATTTTGTACCTGTGCAGTTTTATTACAAGAACACTTTTGCAATGCAATGTCCAAGTCTGATTCGTTCAGAGAAATGTTGTAAATATCAGAGATCTTTACAAGTGAATTAAAATTAAGTTTTGAATCACAAAGCTCCGTGTTTGCAAGTTTGAATGGAAATTTCTGATTCAACTTAATGTCATGCTTGAATATTTGTCACAGAATTTTCAACTACCGGAAAATATACTTTAGTAGAGACAAAGCGTAAATATTCAGTATTGTAGGTATGATTTTAGTTTATTTCAGAGTTCTTAGTTCGGGCTGGTGTTGGGAAGTGTCGAAAATACCAAGTTAGGTTGATATACAGTTGATGGACTACATTATGTCATGTCCGAACTGCCCTACCTCATGTACCATGGAGAACCAAAATATTTTAAACTACAAATAATAGAACCATTTCGACCTGACAAGAAGAAGAGTTCAAAGTTCAGCCCGGCCTGAAAATATTTTAATGTTTGGTATCTACCCACTATTATCACCCACAATTGTTAAAGCTGATTTACATTAATACAGTTGCTGTAGCCATGCCAGCATCATTGGATTCCGTCGCTGCACTGGCAATGACACTGAATCGCGTCGTTTACATTATATAAGCATTTCTATATCATTGTTGTTTGCATCCCTAAAAAAATTGTGTTTTACAAAATAAAAGGAATTTGTGTTGATTGTTGGACAAACAAATACGTGGTTACTGTACAATTATTTAGGAGTTAGCGACTGGCGTTCACTGGCGCGTCGTTTTTATAGGAATCCAATGCCACTGGCACGGGCCGCTGGGGCGGTCACTGAATTGTCACTGAAATGGATGGCCGGTCTATTTCGATCCAGTGCTGGATACTGGATGCTGGACTGGATTGATTCATGTTTGCATTGATACAGTGCTAATCTAGCGCCGAATTCCAGTAATGCTGGCACCAGCTACTGTATCAATGTAAATCAGCCTTTAGGTACGTGCGTGTTATAAAGTAATATCCCCAAGCGGGTGTCGCACTCGACGACACTATAGCTCAGTAGCGTGAACTGAATTCATAAAATTAACTCACTTGTCAAGTTTTGCGGAAATGAAACTTGAACACGAGAAATTATCAAAAACTCGTATTTATTTTGTCAAATAAATACTAGGTATGACGGTTAGTAGAAAATACCGTGTGGCATTAGTTCCTTTACATTATTTATTTATACAGTAAAGTTTAAATTAATAATCAAGTACTTATACATTGTTGAAAATCGATGCTGCTGTCAATACGTGGACAACATGGATTAAATACATACTGATATTTTAGAATAAAACATGGTATTTACTATACTAAGTATTTATTTATAGACGCGAAATCTCAGATATTGCTAATTAATCTTTCACTGTAAACAATACCTACAAAAGGAGACTTAATCAAACATGTCAACGATTTCCGACTCAAGTAATGTAATGAATGACAAATCGTGCCGCTCCACTGCCTATTGTTTTCTTGATCTATTCGGGATTCATAAATCTTTAATACACAACACTACTGGCAGACTGGCAGTAACCGGTACCACGTAAACTCGAACGAAAAGAACTCGCTTTCAAAGTCCGTAAATTGCTGGTAATGTAATGAGCCAGTGAATTGATGTTTCCGTTTCCTACTGCTGCTATGTTTGGTTCGGAAATCGGCACATGTTAGTTAGGGTGGGGAAACAAGCCAAAAATCAGTCGATAGAAGGGTCATACGGACGGATGCGGGTCGCTTCCAGATTTTAGGTTCTGATAATAAACATAAATAATCATTATCGCCTACTTCACCACTTTTTGGAAAGATTATCTTCACACACACGTATAATAGTAATAAACAAAGTATTTTTTGTTTTAACAATAAACCTTTTTACCGCGCACTTTATAATTATAAACAATAAAATATTAACGAGCGACAACTCGCAAGTTTTACAGTGAAACGAATAGCTGTAAGTATATTGTAAAATAACTTTTATCATCTTCATACAATAATTCTAATTAGTAGGCATGAACACCGCCCACGGAGAGAAAATAACTCGCAAATAGTTGGTTGAAGTTTTACCTCGTTTTACGGCCGCTAAGAACAATACCCTATAAACCCGCCCTACGATAGTCTGTGGTCTGCGTGGCCTATTTCATTCTATGCTGTACAAAGTATAGCAAGTACTTATGTAAAATATTTAAGCTTACTCTCTTACAGTCTTATTATTATATATATATTTTTTAACTGCCTCCGTGGTGTGCGGGTTCGATTCCCGGCGGGGATAACAACTTTGAGTTGTTGTCCTAGTTTGGTTAGGACATTTTAGGCTGATCACCTGATTGTCTGATAAGTAAGATAATCCGTGCTTCGGAGGGCACGTTAAGCCGTCAGTCCCGGTCACTGTCTTTGACATTGGTCGTTACCTAAAACCATGTCAGAGGCCTTTAAGGCGGTTTAAAATTTCTGACACTGTTAGTCACTAACACACACGATAAGAAGAAGTCTTATTATAAAACGAAGACTAACTTTGTTACTAGGTTTAAACCGACCGATCGGTTTATCCAACCAAATCAAGTTGACATCTAGTAATATGCCACTGTCTCATCTAAAAATGTCAACTTTATGTCTAACTTTGTGTTTTATAATAAGACGGTTAATATTTAATAGATTTTTACTTCATTGTCTCGACACGTAGGAACGAGTAGTCGAGTACTTATTGATGGGGTTTATTAGCTCGGGATAATGCTCAAGAAATGTTTCATCATCAGGTCTTTCTGTCTCCACTGCAGGTGCACGACCGTCTCTGTTCTGCCTGAGCCATACTTGGTCAAAGCTAGAGGACTTAGCCTAAACTCTCCACGCTGGCCAGACTGGTTAAAGAGGTCTTATTGATGTTTATAAGCTTTTTTAGCTTGTATTTCCTAAGTTACCTTTTACAACATCCACGGGAGGACTTGGAGTGGTCTTATTTTACTCTGCCGGAAACCACACGTCATTGCAAGAAATGTTTGAACGTTTGCTTTACATATATATTTGTATTCGAAAACCGTCAAGTAAAACCTCTTTTTCACTGTAATATGAGCTCCTTGTTCACTTCGGAATTCCAATGGCTAAACCATGGTTAAACGTTATTAGTAGAAAATTCTTCGCGTTTCAAAGCGCTCGGCATTATACCGAAAGAAGTATTCCTCACATTGCTAGAGTAATCTGCCGAGTCGAGGGGCGAATACTAGTGTTAATGTACATGTACAAGTCTTAATTATACTTTTGTATTTATTGAGATAAACCTAGTGCCTTCAGGCACCGCATGCTGATGATATATTTAATACATTATAAATGTATAAAGATCTAAACTTACCAACTTACTGAAATTATTTTATAGTAAAAAATTGATCACGGTTCTTTACGTCTTGCCTCAATCTCAGCAGATATTGCAAAATGAATATATACTCACCAACCTTAAGGACTTTTCTATAAAAACGTTAACTCAATTTCTCTATTTTAAAACGTCCTCCGATTGTAATTTTTTATTGATTATAATTTTTTGACACGTCGTTTCAAAATAAAGGCTAGATTACGTTTGTGTAAGAAAGGAAGTCTGGGGTAAGTATGGGCGATCAAAATAAAGTGAGTGACAGAGTGAAGGACAAAATATATATTTTAATATGAACTTACTCATTTGTACCTGTACCACACCGAGTTGTAGTGAATTTAAGGACGTGACCAGTGTGCTAAGGCAAGGTAGGTAGGACACGGAAGGTGGCGGCACGGCTTCTGTGAAGGGAGTTTATTGCTCTGGTATAAGTTGTCTTATAAATAAAACTAGTAGCTCTGTTAGCTGTAGACCTCTCGCGAGTCACCCCAATTCGTTGAAATTTATCAGATAAAAAAGTTGCGTCCTAATAAGGGTACATAACAAAAAAGTTTTGTAACATTTTGGTAAAAAAATCGAAGAGGTTGAATATTTTTAAAGATTTTAACCCTTATATTTGCGCCATTTTGAAAAATTTTTAATAACCGAATCAACAATAAAATTTTATATAACTTTCGAACCATCTCACTAAAATCGGACAAAAGCATTTTTGGCCAATCTCGAAACTGAGACGTATCGCTCGCTTCGCTCGCTCCGTCAATATTATAGTAAAAAAAAATATGAGTACGGCCAGAGATTTCTTGTGACCTGTCTTGAACTAAGTATCAGTAAATAAATAGATATTTTATGTGATTTATAAAAATAAATAAATACAAAATTTAAACACTGCTGACTAATGTAATCATCGCATCGCTTAGAGTTTGAAATTTTTAAACGGTAGAAAATATACTTTAGCAAAATACTATTTCGTGTGAAAAAAACGTCAAGTGGTCAAGCAGTACAACTTAGAATTTGAAATATCTACATCTGATAAATACACTTATTTCTTAATTTTATTTTGGGGAATTCGACCGCGGTCCATACCTTCCTATCTTATCGTGTTTTCATTTTGCAATGCAAACATGTATTTTGCTGTGTAAACATTTACTGAAGGAAACAAATTCAGGTGCCGTCGAGGCGCCTTGGACGGACGTGTTTATTTCGGGTATTTTTCGGCTTAAAACCTATTTTTTGAGGTTATCAAACCTAATGTACTTACGTATTTTTTTTAGATACGTTCCCCGATTATTCGAAACCCCCTGGACCAATTTGGAAAAATCTTCTTTTAGAACTTTTATCAGTTGTGTAGGTGTAGGTTGGTGTTGAAGTCGGTTTTTAGTTTTTTTTTTAAGTTTCGTTTTTAAAAATTATATCCAAATGCTATTTTTAGTAATGTCCCGTTCTCTTCTTGGTTTATTCCCACTTTTTTGTGTGTGTTTTTCGCCTTTTAATTCGGCCGGGAGTTTTTTTGGGTGTTTTTCCGCCTTTTAATTCGGCCGGGAGTTTTTTTGGGTGTTTTTCCACCTTTTAATTCGGCCGGGAGATGTAAGTAACAGAGAACGCGGGCATCACCGTCCTATTGTGATTTGTGACGAACTTGCGACGTCTAAAGGGGTCTTAAGTATACTAAGATTGGTATAAGTATAGAAGTATGAATTAAGTATTTGATCAAAGTCACAATTGCATCGTAAATTTCAAAGAAACAATTCTCAGGTCCTTTCCCTACTTCTCCGTTGCTAAGATGTCATTGTATTTCCAAAATTAAGCGTGGCTTGTTGTGTAACTTTTTCTATTGTTTGTAAAAGAGAGTTCAAGTCTGGGGTCAAATGGTTTAGTTTTATGAAATAAACTCAGAACGCCTTTTTGAGTTGGGTTCGCTCTTTACATATTTATGCGTTTTCTACGTTGCATGACATGACCATGCCTATCCATAGAGTGCCTATCCATCGCCATATAAACAGAATTATTTCTCTTCTTTGGTACTAGATGGCGATTTGTGGTAATAATAACAACATTTTTTTAATTCCTATTATCTAAATAAAATAATACTCTAATTAATGAAATATGACTTATGTATATGAAACGCAATAAATATTTTTAAAGTACATTCAACACTTCCTTTGTCACTTTTTGCTAGTCGTGTGTGCTGCCATCTCTGTGTGCCTACCCCGCAACTCCAGTTTTGCCTACTTACGGGCCCTCCAATAGTTTTTATGGCGTTGGGTATCTGTTACGTTAGTAATTATATTTTAGAAGTGCAATATACCTAACATGTACCTATCTCGCATGTATCGCTATAAATATTTTGGCGCGATGCGAAAGCATTCTTTCTAAGTCTAGACAATATTTCAGCCTTAGCTTGTTCGAATTGAAAAAAACTTTGGTCTCTTTTAGGTCCTTGTCCAAATTAGGTAGTTAGAATCTCTATAAAATGTTATCGAACTTTAATATAGACGCCTGACTCGTAGAACTAGCTCGCTCATTCAACCAGCCATTTAGCTTTACTTGGCTTCCTTATTCCAGACAATAACCATAAATATCTATTCTTAGTCCCGGTTCGAGAATGCTGTATCGCGGTGCATAACAACTCGTTTTACACTTTTTGGCGCGCCCGCGCAACGCTCCGCTAAAGGTGCCTTCAGACGTGCTTTACAACTTCATAAAGAAGGAAGTCAGTCACTGTAGTCGTAGTGTACTAGGAAACTAGAAATCAAGCCCTGTTCCGATGATTTATGTTTGTTGTGCGGCAGTGAATAACTTTCCCCAAAGAACATAATATACCGAAATAGTTTGCTTTCCTAGAAGAGTCATGGACAAAAATATATAGTTTCAGTATATTCTACTGTCAAAAGAAACTCTAACAGTCTTATTAAAAAACGCAGACTAACTTTGTTACTAGGTTTAAACTATTATCCGACCAAATCAAGTTGACATATAGTCATTGTCTCATCTGAAAATGTCAACTTGATTTGGTCGGATAATGGTTTAAACCTAGTAACAAATTTAGTCTGCGTTTTATAATAAGACGATAAAAGGTCGTATGGAAGAACCTTAAATAAAGGCTAAGAGGTGAGTCATCGGCAAATTCTTTCATAATTAGAAGATCCCTGCCGCAAATTGGCCGTATCAGGCGAGATCCAAACAAGAGGAACGAAGATTGATCGGTGGGAAAGATCTTTAATTACGCAGATAGACGTCTAAAGGTTGGGAATGCTAATTCTTATGGGAATATGTTAAATAGCTTAAGTGTACCATTGTGGAATTGGAAATATCTAAATAAATAAGACCTTATTTTAAAATCTGATTAGAGAAAGCTTCTCCTACAGGCTGATCAGGGGCAGATCTTTTTAAAAATTACTTGACAAGCCAATTACTGACGTACAGAAGTCTCTCAAATAAATTTAAAAAACAACACTGAAATGTCTTCGAGGAAGGCGTGAAAATCTGAACTGTTTATATTGTCAGTTTAAATATGTTCATCATGTACATAGTATCTATTTGTATAGATCTGTTTAATATTCGCGCTGTGACCGTGTTACATCTTAATTTACCCATTTCCATACCCCAAACTGTGTCAAACACTGTCGCAGGCGTGCTGTGTACTGTTTTGCATAAATGTATTAAATTTTGTAAGTAAAATACGAAGGAATATTGGATAGTTGAAGATCGGCAAGGAAGTAAGGAGTAAGGTATCGAATGGTCCTAAACGCATACTTAGGTCTACAGTAGAAACTCATCTAAAATGCAATTTAGACCATCTAAGTTGCAAATAATGTAAGTACAAGTTTATTTGCTACAGGCAAATTAAACAAAACCCGGACACAAAGCACAAAAAATCTAGTGATAAGTGGCGGAAGCGAAACTACATAATATATTGATATCTTAGCGCCATCTATTATCTGTCAGGTACTTAAATTACTAGCGATAAGTGGCGTACCGGGAAACTACATAATTTGTTGAGCGGTTGTTCGTAGCGC
The DNA here is from genome assembly GCA_963555685.1 of Acrobasis consociella. Lineage (NCBI taxonomy): Eukaryota > Metazoa > Arthropoda > Insecta > Lepidoptera > Pyralidae > Acrobasis > Acrobasis consociella. The sequence goes on from OY743107.1 coordinate 4,725,299, forward strand.
CATTATAGTTATGTCAGCTAAATTAATAAACCCCGAATTCAAAGCGTTATCACCCAATAACTGTAATACGGCTGAACCGATTTTAATCAAACATGACCAAGAACCACCGCAAGAGAAGTTACTTTCACGTGAAAAAAAACGCATTAAAATTGGTCCATCTGTTCGAGCCCTACGATGCCACGGCAGACACACAGACACTAGTGTTAAACTTTAAACACCTTAACACACCTCTTTTTAAACATAATATAATTTGGTCTAAACTGAAGAATGCCAAATAAGGTTCGAGACACATAAAACCGAACAAAAGTAGTTTTTGATCGCAATCTGCAAAGAGTAAAACGAACGAGATGTTACAAGCCAACCAAGATTAAGCCAGATATTGCATTCTCTGAGTGAAACTCAGAATACCTAGATATTTATGGTTATTGTATGTAATAAATAAATATAATAAGGAAGCTTGGTACTAGACGAGATAAGTTTAGCGTAAAATCTGCCGATGGGTGTAATACGCTCTATTTTAGCCAAACAGTGTGAAATAAGCTGGATGTTATTGTCCTTATTTTATAAGGTAACATTTGCCACTACTTTACTACTACTTTTGGCAAATGTACGAACAAAAGTAGCAAGTTTTCACAAACGTGCGAAGAAAAGCTTCACGTTCTCACTTTAAACTGTAAACAGTAGTATCATAAAATAGTTTGAAGGGTTATCTAGGGCTTCATCATCATCATCATTTCAGCCGCACAACGTCCACTGCTGGACATAGGCTAGGGCTTGGTCGAAACAAAATTTTAAATAACTCCATTTCCTTTCAAGTAATATACCTACCTATATACATATATTAAAGGGAAGCAGGACTGGTCCCCGAAAAAATCATGTATTTCCTTAAGGAATTTAATGGTGGGCATCAAGGTGGAAATAGGAATCAAAAGAGTGATGAGTTGCTAGCCACATCGTCTATTGACATGATTGGTTGAATGTATCTGTATTAGCTTCGTTTGTTTTTGTAACAACTAGTTTCGTCTAAACTTTTACACTTTTCTAAGAAATGGTGTATAGGTATTCTAAACTTTAGAATATACACCCGTTCTTAGAAAAGTGAATTTTATGGACGATACAAATCTTGCTAGCATAAAATTTTACGAGATTACCCTATACACGATATCAAAATAGGCGGGAGCAAATAAATCAATTCTGTTTCGTGCGTAAAAGCTATGTGAAACAATATATCTTAGTAAGTCTTCATAATATACGACCTCGGCCGACCCTTGGTAACTGCGAACCGGCGAACCCTTGTTGTTTAATGCCTTTGGTCCTTTTAAACCGTACATTAGGCCAAATAGACCAGAGTTGCCCATTTTAGGTATACTTTTAGGCACATATATCTTACAAATTAGCTTAGTTTCGGATTTAAAATTTCTAAATGTGTACACGTTTGCACAGCACAATATAATGTGTACACGTTTGCACAGCATAGTCTATACTCAAAGAATTGAAAATAAGCAAAAACGAAGGAAATGGAAAGAAGACTTATGTTACCAAATATTATGAGAAAATGCATTATTTTTTTTGTCATTTATTAATTTAATCAATTAGAAGTAGGTAAGTGATATTCAATTCATAATGTACGTGGCTGAATTAAACTGGGAGTTGAAAGCCCATTTAGTGAAGTGCCTAAACCTGGAGCGAAAAAGGGCATTTCGAGAAGGCTTCTGAGATTTACATTCTTGATGTAAAACCTACCTAGGCCATCACATCAGGGACTGTTATCGCCATAACTTTTAATTGAGTCAAAATAGTTTAACTCCGTAGTTATATCATCATATTAAACCACTTTTAGTTCAATCAATACATAAAAAAACAGTAAAAATCGCGTGTCTGTACATTTCATAAATTTATGGAAAAAATAAGCGTGGGCGATTATAAAAATAAGTAATTGAACTCAAAAAAGAGAAAAAAAAACTTTCTTTTTCCTTTGTGTATCTTTTCCACAACTTGCTAGCCTATACCTATTATAGACATAACTGGACATAGGATTCCTCCTTATTCTTTTACTTGTCTCTTAGACCCTCTAACTTCATGCATAGTACTTACCTCAATTTAATTAACATTAATACCTACATGTGCGGGCTCTTTTTATAGAGACAGTGGGCCAGTGTTGTGCACGTTCCGGAAAGCTGAATGAACCGAATCGACAAATTGTCTATGGTTCCAGACGGTTGGTTCTTCCGCGCGCGAAATTATGCATAGAATTAAAGCTTGCGCGTGCGCTTACTATTCACACGTCAAAAACAATTAACTACTTCAATTGAATTAATATTGTCACGAGAGTGGGTTGGGGATAGGAAAGGAAACACCAATCCTATGGAATAGTGCCTTTATTTGCAACTCTAGGGTACTCACAGTTGTCACAGGTACGTACGCGGCGACGTCACTGCACTGTCACTCGCACGGAAACGTCACTGCACTGTCTTGCGCGTGGAAACGTCACTGCACTGTCACGCGCGGAAATGTCACTGCACTGTCACACGCGTAAACGTCACTGTACTGTCACGCGCGGAAACGTCACTTGCGCGTATTTACCGCACTGTACACTTTACTTCACTCACTATTACACTTCACTTTTTACTCACTACTTCCACTTTTACTTTTCTTCCTTTTCTTCTTCCTTCTTCCTTCTTCGGATTTTACTTCCAAACTAAACTGGCGTAGTCCGCGCCTTGTTCCGCTTATATACCCCCCGGGTGCGAACAATATCGCATCAAAGTTCTAAACTTAAGTCATAAATTTTCTTTTGTCTTCTTTTATTTCTGGCCCGTATTTTCATTCCAATTTAATCTAGAGTTATCTAGAAACTTCTTACAAAACTTCAAAAACACTATTCGTGACTGTGATTTGAACCTGGGGTCTATGGATTCACAGTCCAACACCAAGACCGCTAGGCCAATCGTGTGCTGACGTGAGTGACGAAATTTCCCTTTAGATGAATTCTCGTAGTTTGAATTTGTGACGTTGACAATTTGACATTGTCATTATCACTTATCATCCTACGCGACACTGCCCCCTCTCGAGACATGATCGTCCCGATCATTATTGCTTCCATGATAACGTGCCAATCGATCCACATGAACTATTTTGAGAGGACTGCGAGGATTACGCTGAATTCGGTAGGTCACGTCGTTAATTCTGGTGATAATTTTGTAAGGTCCTTCCCAACTTGGTTGTAGCTTTGGAGATTTCCCTTTTCTCCTCACCGGATTATGAAGCCAAACCAGTGTTCTACATCATCTCGGCAGTGTAACCAGTAGAAACGTTCTTTAATTTTTGTGAGAGTTCTTCTTATCCCCAGGTGTCCGCCGGAAGTACCATCATGGAAAGTTTTTAAAATCTCCCTTATCTTCTCTCTGGGGACGACCAATTGTAGATGGCAATCTTTACCTTGAGTACTTTCCCATTTTCGGTAGAGTAATCCATCGTGTAACACCAGGCTATCCCATTGCGCCCAAAGACTCTTTGTAGCCGTACTGTATTTGGCCACTTCGACCATTTTGGTTTAGTTCCACTTCGTAGCCAGTTCAATAGTGGTTGAAAGTCTTTATCATGTTCCTGAGCCTTTTTCATGGCGTCATTAGTCCAATTTTCATCTACGGAATCAGTACGGATTAGCCGGATGTTTACTTTTTCCTTCTCTTCCTGCCGATTGCAATGCTTGCAGTCCTCCAGGCAAGGTCTTCGAGACAGAGCATCCGCATTGCCATGACTCTTTCCTCCTCGATGCTCAATTTCAAACTCATACTCTTGGAGTAGCTCAATCCACCTGGCCACCTGCCCTTCAGGATTTCTGAATTCCAATAACCATTTCAATGCAGCATGATCAGTCCTTACCAGAAATTTGCGGCCAAGCAAATATTTCTTAAAATGTTGCAATGTCTTAACCACAGCCAACAATTCTCTGCGAGTTACGCAGTAATTTCTCTCTGGCCTTAAAAGAGATTTGCTGAAGTAGGCGATTACTACTTCCTGATCTCCTCTTTGCTGAGATAGAACACCTCCAATACCGGTGTTACTTGCATCAGCGTCTACAATAAACTTGCCTTCTATGTCAGGATATCCGAGGATAGGGGTTTCACATAGACGCATTTTGAGGTCCTGAAAAGCTTGCTCACAATCTTCATCTTAAGAAAATGCTCGTTTCTCTTCTGTCAACCGATGTAATGGCTTCGCGATATCGGAAAATCCTCTTACGAATCTTCGATAGTAAGAGCATAGACCCAAAAATGCTCGTACCTGTGTCTTATCTGTTGGTGTTGGCCAATCTTTTACTGCACTTATTTTAGTAGGGTCAGTGGCAATACCTTGTTCTGAAATAACGTGACCCAAGTAGTTGACCTGACGTTGAAAAAATGAACATTTCTTTGGACTTAGCTTCAAATTTGCACTCTGTAGTTTTGAAAACACGCTTTCAAGCTTCTTGAGATGATCATCAAAATCTCTTCCCATTATAATGATGTCATCTAAATAGACCAAACAGGTTTCTCCTAGTATACCTGCCAGCACATGTTCCATCAACCTTTCAAATGTTGCTGGCGCGTTACATAGTCCAAATGGCATAGTTTTGAACTGCCATAATCCCTTGCCGGTTGAAAACGCAGTCTTCTCTTTATCCTTAGGATCCAAATCTACTTGCCAATACCCACTTTTTAAATCAAGAGTAGAGAACCAAGTCATGCCACAAAGTAAATCCAAAGTGTCATTAATTCTAGGAAGTGGGTAACTGTCCTTTTTAGTTACATCGTTCAATCGCCGATAGTCCACACAGAACCTAGTCGATCCATCTTTTTTTTTTACTAATACTATCGGAGAGCACCATGGGCTTGATGAAGGTTCTATCACGCCATTCTTCTTCATCTCTTGGATCATGTCCTCAACTTCCTGCTCACGGGCAAAAGGAACAGGTCTTGGTCTCTGCCGGATGGGTGCTGTATCTCCTGTATCAATTTTATGTCTTACCAAACCAGTTCTGCCAATATCTCCATCATTTTTAGAGAATAAATTGCTATATTTCAATAAGAAGTTTCTTGCTTTTATTAATTGCAATTTAGTAAGATTACCCTTGCAACCCTCCAGAAACCTTGCGACATTTTCTTCCTGATTCGTAATTTTCCGCTTTTGCCCCTCTTCACACTTCCTCAACCAGGCTACTTCATCACAGTTTCCTACAATCGTTCCCTTTCGCAGTTTTTGCTCCACGTCATGAGGATTCAGAACAGGTACCAACGCAACTTGGCCACTTCCAACTAAGGTTCTAGCCGGAATCCATGATGCGTCTGAGATTCCTCCCTCTATAATGGCACATCTCCGTGGTCCGCTTCCATTATTAGGCGGAAGCATAACAGGGACCATCGTTTGGGATCTAGGACTAAGGACAGTGTCTCTCAAACATAACACCTTACCAAAATTTCCTCCTTTCATCGGAATTTCATCATTGCCATGTTTTAGAACACCATTTTTCAAGTCAATATTGCACTGATGATTTTGCAGAAAGTCCAAACCAATAATGCAATCGTCGGAGATGCCTGCGACAATCACTCTTTGCCAATAAAGTGTTGCCCCGATCTTAATGGCTACAATTTTTTCTCCTTCAGATGGGATTCGTTGGCCGGTAGCAGTAGTTAACGTGATATTTTTATTCGCTTGAATATACCGACCTCCAATGTCCTTAAGTCTGTGGTTGCTTATGACTGTCCGTGAAGCTCCAGTGTCTAATGTCAACTGGCAAGGTTTCCCATTGACTAAACCGTCTATCACTAGAGTATTTCCGTCGTAAGTCTGCTTCACAAGAATTTCTGGGGCTTTTCTACTACCGGCCAGCGCCCACCCCACAGCCCTGGCCTTCTTTAGTTTTCCTGTGGCTGCTCCGACGTCGAAACCGCTGCATCCACTTGACGTCGGAAAGTTGTACGTTCACGCTTCGGGCAAGTGCTTCGAATATGACCCCGCTCTCCACACTCATAGCACATCGGGTTGTAGGGTCGTCGTCTACTGTTTTCTGTGACTACAACCTCTCGAAGCCTTAGAGCTCGTGAGTCATGACGAACCGCTTCTACTTCCAAAGCGTGAGCCACTGCTTCTTTCAAGGTGGTGTGGTGATCCAGTCGTACAGCCGCCCTGACTTCGGGATCCCGTATCCCATCAATAAAAACCTGCAACAGCATCTCCTCCACGACAGATGGTGATGAATGATATGCCTTGCGGACCAGTCTTTCCACTTCCACGGACCACTGTTGTAAGGTCTCGCTAGCCCGCTGACAACGATCTTTGAGTTGCGCCCTGTATACATGCTCCAGGTGGCTGTCACCGTATCTGGCTTCCAGAGCACCTATGAGTTCGTCGTAGGTGACCTCTTTCTTTCCAGCGCCGAGTGCTTCCAATACGGACAGAGCGTCATCTCGAAGTGCCAGGGTCAATGCAGACTGCGCCTCCTGCTTATCCCAATGGCTGGCTTTTTTAATTGTCTCCAACTGCAATTTAAAAGCAGCCCAAGAGGATTTGCCGTCGTAGGGTGGCACCTTTAAGTTTTTGGTAAAAGGAGCGACTACAGAGCTAGTGACAGGGCCAGACTCTTTGAGAAGTTTAACTTCCTTACCAAGCTGTTGAAGCGTCCCTTTTACTTCAGCAACTTCCTCTTTTACTTCTGTAACTTCCTCCTTTACTTCTGCAACTTCCTTCTCGAAGTCATCCATCCGGGCTGTGTTGGCCCGAACCGCGGCCAAAACATCTTTGGAAAAGGACTGAAGTTGCTCCTCCTGACGGCGTGCTTGCTCTTCCTGCAGCGCCCGTATTTGCTCCTCCTGGCGGCGTGCTTGCTCCTCCTGGCGGCGTGCTTGCTCCTCCTGGCGGTGTGCTTGGTCCTCCTGCAGCGCCCGTATTTGTTCTTGCATCATGACAGTAATCTGCTGCAGGAACGCGTTCATTTCCAATGGAGCGGCTGGTGGGACGGCCGCTGATGTTGTCGCGGCTCCGCCAGAGTTGGACTCCTCGAGCGATTGTTCCTCTGCCGCTGCAGCTCCCGCTCGAGTGGTTACCCCTCTCTCATTTCTAGGCACGATCGGCATCTTTCCTATCCCACTTCTGACACCAATTGTCACGAGAGTGGGTTGGGGATAGGAAAGGAAACACCAATCCTATGGAATAGTGCCTTTATTTGCAACTCTAGGGTACTCACAGTTGTCACAGGTACGTACGCGGCGACGTCACTGCACTGTCACTCGCACGGAAACGTCACTGCACTGTCTTGCGCGTGGAAACGTCACTGCACTGTCACGCGCGGAAATGTCACTGCACTGTCACACGCGTAAACGTCACTGTACTGTCACGCGCGGAAACGTCACTTGCGCGTATTTACCGCACTGTACACTTTACTTCACTCACTATTACACTTCACTTTTTACTCACTACTTCCACTTTTACTTTTCTTCCTTTTCTTCTTCCTTCTTCCTTCTTCGGATTTTACTTCCAAACTAAACTGGCGTAGTCCGCGCCTTGTTCCGCTTATATACCCCCCGGGTGCGAACAATATCGCATCAAAGTTCTAAACTTAAGTCATAAATTTTCTTTTGTCTTCTTTTATTTCTGGCCCGTATTTTCATTCCAATTTAATCTAGAGTTATCTAGAAACTTCTTACAAAACTTCAAAAACACTATTCGTGACTGTGATTTGAACCTGGGGTCTATGGATTCACAGTCCAACACCAAGACCGCTAGGCCAATCGTGTGCTGACGTGAGTGACGAAATTTCCCTTTAGATGAATTCTCGTAGTTTGAATTTGTGACGTTGACAATTTGACATTGTCATTATCACTTATCATCCTACGCGACAATATTATGAGTTGTTCAGTTTTCTTAGATTATTTTCAACGCATTATTATTGCGAAATAACTTATAATTTTAGACAGATTTCATTACTAACATAGAATAAGTACCATTGTTACTAATCCCTGGGCCTATGTTGTCTTAAATAAAGTTATTATTATTATTATTTATATTTTTGTTTTTATTTTTCTCCCAGAGATGGTTTTGGGGTATTTTCTGTTTACGCGGGCTTGTGGCCAAACGTAACCAGTTAGAAAGGATGTTTAAGAGTCAGAAGAGAGAAATTTTCGAACAGTGCGGCAAGTATTTAATATAACTGCTTTTTGCATAAGAATAAATGTAAGTGGGTGTATGCCTATCATTTTTAAACTATTGTGTAAGGATTTTGGTACAACGCCGGTGGATGAAATAATGACTGGAACAGTTTTAACAGTATCCACACGCCATGGTGATTTGAGCTCTACTGCCAAGTCTGTATATTTCGTTATTTTTTCGGTGTAGGTGGAGGTAAGATTGTGAGTATTAGGAATAGCAACGTCTATCAAGTAAACTGTCTTATTTTGCTTATCGTATAACGTTATATCTGGTCTGTTGTGGTGTACGGTTTTATCTGTCAAAATAGTCCTGTCCCAATACAGTTTATATTCGGTTGAATCCAGAACTACTTGAGGTATGTATTTATAATAAGCAGTTATTTCCGTAATAAGTTTGTATTTAATGGCTAGATATTGATGTAAAATAGAAGCAACCTGATCATGTCGGTGTTTATAGTCCGTCTGCGTAATAGATCTACAGGCGCCAGTGATGTGCTGTATCGTTTCAGGACTACTATGACAGTGACGGCAGGAATCATTTTGGGTGTCACGGATTATATGTTTTCTATAATTTTTTGTGTCAATAACTTGGTCCTGGATGGCCATTATGAACCCCTCAGTTTCAGGAAACAACTCTCCTCGTTTAAGCCAGGCGTTTGACGCAACTTTGTCAACGTTCGGATTGGTTAAATCGAGGCGATGTCTCCCATGGAGGGATTTACGGACCGAAGTATCAATTTTTTGTGCTGGAGTAGTTATAACTTCTTTATTCTGTTTGTTTCTATCCTAAAGGATAGAAACAAATCTCAAGATTAAGAGGTGTATGTTTATTATCTGATTGAATTATTGATGCATGAAGATGTGATTGCTGTGAATGATTATAGAAAAATGACCGTAGTAATGTGATTTGCTTGTTATGCAGATTTTGAATGTCGATCAATGCTCTGCCTCCTTCATGTTTAGGTAACGTTAGTCTTTGTATGCACGATCGCGGGTGGTGTTTCCGGTACTTAGTCATAAGTGTATTGATGATGCGCTGGTATTATTATATTTAGGTAAGTTAGGTTGAATTGTATGCACAAGCATTGTATATCATATATCCGTCTATCCATTTACATCCCAACGACACAGCTGTACGTGTCCCGACTCCACTACTTAACAAAAGTAGAGGAAGTGCTGGAGTACGTCCGAGTGAAGACTAACATCATGCTGAGAGTCGTAAAGCTGGAGTCGGCCCACAATTATAACTTCGCTTCATTCGTGGTGCGGAAAAGCTGGCGACCTTCATGGAGGCAAACTTTTGGCCGAAGGATGTTATTATGTTTTGTCGCTTTCGAGGAACTATACCGGACACCCCGATGACGCGCAATACGTCGCCGCCTCATCGTGTGTCGTAGATTATTTTAGCTTAAGGTATATGTATAATGATATGGGCTTAGAAGATTCTCTTATGCTGCCTGAAATAAATGAAATTATTATTTGTTTCTGTGTAAGTACTTACTCAGGTCTTAAATTACGAAGACGGATTACGGAATAATTCATAACATAATTAATGATTTGTAATCGATGTTACAGGTACCGATAGACGTTCGTTAAATTAACATGTTTTAGGTTCTGATCAAAATATTGGACAAACAAATATTTCAGGAACATCAATGAAATCCAATTAAAACAACCACTTGCATCATACTCAGCTCACACCATCTTCATAAAGATCATCTCGAACAGTAATCGATACTTCAAAACGAAGATTAAATGAATCGATTACGTTGATATTAGCCGAAGGCACTCGCGGGGTGTTCTGATGACTTCATTGTGTAGATTATTTTCTACATAAAAACCACTCCATAATGGTTCGTGCGAGCGTCTTGCGGGTGGTCTATGTAATTACGTAGGGCCATTACGGTATTCCTATTGCTTTCTCTGTCACACATTGGGATCCGAATGTTAAATATCTCGATATAATCGTTAGTCTGTCACATACCAAAGGTCGTGATTTGAACATTGTCCTTCTACTCGAATGAAGGTTGTGTCACTTGTATTCGTTTTATTTTTAGAGCAGGAGAAACAAGTAGTAATGTATAAGTACATATACTGTGTGAGATGGCCCATTTACTTACATACTGAATGGATGAGTACTAATCTCATCTTTACCCCATAAGGGGTAGACAGAGCCTAAAGCGATAAGAGGATCCTATAGTGAGCGGCCGCATCGCCTCTTTACAAACACATACATATCCTCACCTCACAATCACATGATTCTTCAGATTTACACCCATTTACTTGGTTATTCTCTAATTTATTTGTAATTTTTGTAAAAGATTTTTTTTTGTGTTAATAGTCTGTAACTCATTCTTATATTAAAATAAATTATCTAATATAGTTCATTTACTTGGTCCTAATGTTTGTAAAGTAGGTATATGGGAAGAGAATACAAGCTGCTGGAATATTCAAAATTTTTCTTATTCTACCAGACTACATCACATTAAATTTTACTTTTTACTCACACCGCAATTCCTTAAATCACGGTAATTCAACCCAAAACTCGTATTTTTACTCACTGGAAATCAATATAGTTTCCCTCTTACATTTCCACGAGTCTTACGGTAATAAGTGGTAAACACTACCTACGCTCTCTCAATACTTTCATTAGCGCGCCACATGTTGTCGCCTCTATAGTCAATGGTCATCTTGTGGTCATAATAGCAGGCCAGCGTCGCCGGTGGTCGCACGCCCTGTAATCATTGTTTTCACAAATAAATACAATTTAACGGCTTGTTCTTTGAAAAACCGACCTTGTCATTATTACGGAATGTCTCAATTATATGATGATAGCGTTGCCCTGCGGCTTTGCTTGTGTACGTCGTTTGTAGGATTGTGTTTCATGAATTTAGCTTTATTACTGTTATGCTCGAAAAATGAAATATAATCACAGAAAACTCTAAGTACTTACCAAAGTTGGTTCACGTATCGGTTTTATTTTGCAAACATGGTGATGTAAAGAGGTACCTTGTAAAGAGATAGACATTTATTTGCTTTTATTAACTGCTGGCTGAGTGGATTTAAAACAGCAGAAAACAATTCCGAAAAATCTCCGGAATGTTTAGTTCCGATATTTATACTAGGGTATTTTGTTTTATTCCAACCCTACTCAATCGTAAAGCTCAGAATTATTCTTACACACATTTATCGGTCGCCACGCTATTACCCATACTGAAACTAAATCTGGACTAAAAGCAAGGCGGTGTTCTCTGTCAATGATTCAGAGCAATTCATCATACAGGTCACCCACACAGTAAAAAATAGTCCTTGCGGTCGCTACGTGGCGGGATTTATCGGATTTGGATCTTTCGCCATATTTGGAAGGTTGGTACCTAGGAATTTGACTATATCCTGTTTATAAAGTTCGTAAAACATACCTACATTACTTATTCTAATGTAAAGTTAGATAGGCAGATACATAACATAATTACCTAAGAAATATACGAATTAAAACATGACCCAAATAATGGTGCAGATCTGAAGGTACTAAACATACCAAAGTGTGACTAAAGATACATGAGATAGACTAAATACCTAAATGAAAAAAAAAATGAATACGAAAGGGAATAATAATAAAGCTAAGAGACATTTTCAACAATGGGAAAATAAGTACAGATATTTGATCATATTGTGGCGTGTCCACATAATCATAAAAATATTTATATATAATTACTATATTACTATACCTACACATATATTTAGTATATCACACATCCCACTACACATACAAATAAACACAACAGTCAGACATAAACACTTACCTTCTTGCGCGCCTAGCCGCTCGCTATGATATCACTGGCCACCTACAAGAAGTTTCGCCCGGTGACAAGAAGAAACAAAGTGACGTTCTACGACAGACTTCTTGATCTTCTCTGCGGCTGCCTACGAAGCTTGCGAATCACAACTACATAAATAATTATTATAAATAACATCTCGCGCATTGTGCTGGAAAATATTACTTGTGTTTTATGTATATAACATTGTTACTAAATATACAATATTAATAGTGGCTCGTTGTTTGTATGAAGAGTCCTTCGTCACTACGACCCCGCTATACTGGTGACCCCTCAAGAGTGAACACACCCCCGGCATATACTGGATTCCAGTTTATAAGCAAGTAAGGCAGATTTATTTTATTGAAAAACTATGGAAACCGCAAATGGCAGCGATGCGTCCGGCGATGAGATTGACGTAGGAAAAGGATCGTTTACACCATCCGATATTTTTAGAGTAGGCGTGCGATTACCACCGTTTTGGGCGGAAGAGCCCAGCGTTTGGTTCGCTCAAATAGAAGGTAACTTTATACTCTCAGGGATAAAGAACGACGAGACCAAGTACTATTACGTCATCGCCCAACTAGATCAGCGATATGCAGCCGAAGTCAAGGACATAATAATATCGCCACCTGCAAAAGGGAAGTATGAAAAATTGAAATCAGAGTTGATAAAAAGATTGTCGGCATCCAGAGAAAAGGAGGTCAAACAGCTCCTCATGCACGAAGAGTTGGGAGACCGTCGCCCTTCCACATTTTTGCGACATCTTCAAGGCTTAGCAGGTCCCAAAGTACCAGAAGATTTCCTGCGAACCATTTGGACCAGCCGCCTTCCAGCAAATTTGCAAACTGTTATCGCATGTCAACCTGACTCACCCCTTTCATCTATTGCTGACTTGGCAGACAAAGTTCACGAACTGGTACCACCGAAGCCTCAGGTAGCAGCAGCTAGTACATCGGTCGATCCCATGATAGCCAAAATGGCCAAGCAAATTGAGGACCTCACGCGGAAAATAGAGATACTTACCTCTAGAGGCGGTAACGACAGAAGGTCATCTTCCAGGTCTAGGTCGATTTCCAGGACTGATAACAACCAACGTGGACTACGATCGCAGTCAAATTATAGAAGGTACCCAATTTGTTTCTACCATTATAAATACCGTGAAAACGCTAAGTCATGTCAGCAGCCGTGTGACTATGAGAAGTCGGAAAACTGCAAGGGCGGTCGTTAATGGCGACAGATGACTGCCCCACGTCGTACAGTCGCTTGTTTGTAATGGACAGACGGACCAAAATGCAGTTCTTAGTTGATACAGGCAGCGACCTCTGTGTCTACCCTCGTACAGCAGTTAATCAATGGCGAGAACCAACCTCGTATGGACTTTTTGCTGCAAACGGGACGCCTATCCAGACTTATGGCATCATCCACCTGGACTTAAACCTTGGTCTTCGACGCGATTTTCCGTGGCGATTTATAGTGGCAGACGTCACTAAACCGATCATAGGAGTCGACTTCCTCTCCTTCTACAATTTAATGGTGGACTGTCGTAATCGTCGTCTAATTGACAATAAAACCACATTGTCAACGGCAGCATCCCTAATAACTTCAACTATTAGCATTTCGTCGGTGAAAACCATATACGGCGACTCAAAGTATCACAAGCTACTTAGTGATTTCCCGGAAATAACTCGTCCCTCGGGCACACAGCGGATACCACGGCATCAAACAGTCCATCACATCCGGACAACGCCAGGACCGCCAATTTCGTGCACACCGAGAAGATTGGCACCGGACAAACTAAAAATAGCGAAAGCTGAATTTGAAGCAATGTTGAAGAATGGAACTGCTCGTCCATCAGAGAGCCCCTGGGCTTCGCCGCTGCACCTAGCTCCAAAGAAAGACAACGGGTGGCGACCATGCGGTGACTACAGAATGCTCAACGCTCGCACGATTCCAGACAGATACCCTATACGACATGTGCAGGATTTCACACACAATGTTTCTGGTTGTAAGGTCTTCAGCACAATAGATTTAGTGAAAGCCTACAATCAGATACCAGTCTGCCCTGATGATATCCCTAAAACAGCCATCACAACGCCCTTTGGAATGTTCGAATTCAATTACATGACTTTTGGATTGAGGAACGCAGGTCAAACATTCCAAAGATTTGTCGATGAGATGACCAGAGGCCTTGATTTTTGTTACTGTTACTTGGACGATTTCTTAATCTGCTCACGTGACGAGGAGAGCCACATGGAACACCTACGGCAGATATTCACCAAACTCCAAGAATTTGGAATGGTCATTAATACTTCAAAATGTGTATTTGGAGCATCTGAAGTCAAGTTCTTAGGCTACAATGTTTCTGAAAAAGGTATTAAGCCCCTCGACACAAAGACTCAGACTATAAAGGAGTTCCCAATCCCGAAGAACGTTAAAGAGCTACGGAGATTCCTCGGGATGATCAACTATTATCGCCGATTCATCCCAGGTGCAGCAAAGATACAAGCCCCTCTAAACGCCTTGTTGGCAGGTTCAGTCAAAGGCTCATCTCCCGTTACCATCTCTGGAAAGCTCCTGGAGGCATTTGAAGAGTGCAAAACAAGTCTTTGCCAGGCAACCCTCTTGGCTCACCCAGACTTAGGCGTTAAATTAGCTCTAGTAACGGATGCTTCAGATACGGCTATTGGAGCAGCTTTACAGCAACTAAAAGACGGCGATTGGCAACCGTTAGCTTTCTTCTCTCGTAAATTGAGCCCATCTCAACAGAAGTACTCTCCATACGATCGAGAATTACTAGCCATCTACGAAGCCATCAAACATTTTCGTCACATGCTAGAAGCCAGACACTTCACGATCTATACTGATCATAAACCTATCTGTTTCGCATTCAAGTCCCAGAAAGAAAACTGCTCACCACGGCAATTTAGGCATTTGGATTATATCGCCCAATTCACTACGGATATCCAACATATATCTGGAAAAGATAACGTGGTAGCTGATACTCTCTCCAGAATAACGGAAATTACGCAACCCATAGACCTGACAGCTTTAGCGAAATCTCAGTCGTCAGACACCGAACTGCAGAACCTTTTCAAAGACTCATCTACAGCGCTTCGACTCAAAAAAATTAATTTGGACGGAGCTAACATGCCCATTTATTGTGACATTAGCACCGGAAACGAAAGACCCTTCGTTACTCAACACTTCCGAAGACAAGTTTTCGAGAACCTTCACTCGTTTAGTCATCCTGGCGCTAAAAGTTCTGCAAATTTGGTCGCCCAGCGTTTCGTATGGCCTGGAGTTAGAAAAGATTGCAGAGAATGGTCAAAAGCATGTCACGCGTGTCAATCATCGAAAGTCACCCGGCATACTTCTTCACCTCTAAGTACGTTCAATCTTCCTAAAGCCAGATTTCAAAATGTTCATATTGATCTCATTGGACCCCTTCCCATATCAGATGGTTTTCGATACTGCTTGACAGCTGTGGACAGATTTACGAGATGGCCTGAAGCCTACCCCATAGCCGATATTACAGCAGAAACTGTTGGAAAAGCACTGCTTCAAGGATGGATTTCCCGCTTTGGATGCCCAACAGAGATCGTTACAGACCGCGGAAGGCAGTTTGAATCCGCTTTGTTCAAATATCTGTCAGATGTAACCGGATTCAATCACAAAAGAACCACTGCATACCACCCCGCTTGTAATGGCATGGTCGAGCGAATGCACCGGCAGTTAAAAGCAGCAATAACATGCCACAATACTGCTAGCTGGACAGAATCACTTCCCTTAGTGCTGCTCGGCATAAGGAGCGCTATCAAAGAAGACCTACAAGCATCACCCGCTGAACTTCTTTACGGAGAAACACTAAGGCTACCTGGAGAATTCTTCAACCCTAACACGGTCACAACAACTGACGTGACCGACTTCATCGCGCGACTTCGCTCGATAATAGAAAATATCCGCCCAGTACCAGCATCACGTCACTGCAACAAAAATATCTTCATTTTTAAAGATTTGAAAACTGCAACACACGTTTACCTTCGAGACGACAGCGTCAAACCTCCTCTCCAGCCAGCATATTCAGGACCATACCTGATTCTGGAAAGAAAAGACAAAGTTTACAAATTATTAATAAAAGGCAAAGAGCAAACAGTATCCATCGACAGAATAAAACCAGCTTACTTTGTTAACAATAGCCCAGATCCTTTGCACAGTATACCTGAAAAAGAAAAGAATGAGAAAGACACTGAAAGTGACTATCACCGGACACGGTCCGGAAGAATTGTTAAGCCTCCGGCCCACTATCGTCCGTCCTAGGACGGCCTCAGGGGGGGAGTGATGTGGCGTGTCCACATAATCATAAAAATATTTATATATAATTACTATATTACTATACCTACACATATATTTAGTATATCACACATCCCACTACACATACAAATAAACACAACAGTCAGACATAAACACTTACCTTCTTGCGCGCCTAGCCGCTCGCTATGATATCACTGGCCACCTACAAGAAGTTTCGCCCGGTGACAAGAAGAAACAAAGTGACGTTCTACGACAGACTTCTTGATCTTCTCTGCGGCTGCCTACGAAGCTTGCGAATCACAACTACATAAATAATTATTATAAATAACATCTCGCGCATTGTGCTGGAAAATATTACTTGTGTTTTATGTATATAACATTGTTACTAAATATACAATATTAATAGTGGCTCGTTGTTTGTATGAAGAGTCCTTCGTCACTACGACCCCGCTATAATATATTTGATCTTTTTAAACATATTTTTGAGTTTGCTTACCTACTTAAGTAAAGACGATGATGAGTCTACTTAAATGATTGTGATTTTCAACATATAATCGAACCATGTTTCGCTTCAGATGAGGCCTGTGGGTGGTATAGCGCAGGTCTTCCGGCCGTACACATAACTCACCCATTTAAGCCAATGACTGTTTAAATACACTTTTATGTAAGCTCATCTATTGTATGTACAACGATCAATTGTTCCCAATTTCCCAATTATAACGTACGAATTTAAATTGTTCTTCTATTGTTATCGAACGCCGAATTCGATTATCGCAAAATGGCGTCGAGTTTGTGATTTTGTTTCCCCGTTGTGCAATTAATTTTATTGCTTTATGGCTAAACTTTGAGGGCGAATCTCGGGGGCGTTCGCTTGTTACGAGTATTGTTCCTTGGGTTGTGGTTACTTGAGTTCTAAGTATGTTTTCCTTGCGTTGGATGATCTTCTATGGTAAAGTAATCAGAGTAACGAGTAAGTATGATGTAATTTCATCAGATTGACTGTTTCAACAAAATGGGACTTCATATTCTTAGCTTGCTTCTTTTACGATTTTTTAATTCTTGATCATTCTTGATTGATTTCAATTATCAATGGGCTAACCAACTGTCAGTACCTATTGCAAATTCCATTTTTTGATTCCAATAACGACTTGCTAAGGCAGGCCTTTAGGATTTCCTAGTCTCAGCTCTACCTTCCCCCTAAGGGATGACTTGACGTATACCTGGCTGACTGTTGTGTTCAATTTCATGCAAAATCCTTAAGCTCAAGAATGTAAAACCAACTAACAACCACGAACCTTCTTCAAAATGGATATTATTTTGCAGCGGTGTGAAGTTGGCGCCAACGCCAACCCCAAGGGCACTTGAATCCCCACTAAACTCAGCTCCGAGAGGCATGAACCGAAATGATTACCCCACTTAGACGCGATAAGGGCGTTTGCTGAGGTGCGAACAGCTTTTACGTGCGCTAATGAATGTTTCTTTGAATCTTTCTTATAATTACTTTGATGTGCGCATCTATCAGCGGGAGAGGTAATGACATTTATTTAGGGCACGCTTTGGTTACAATTTTCCTTATTATGTTTGAAGATTTCTTTTTATATTTATACTAGCTGATGCCCGCGACATCGTTCGCGTGGACTTTTGAGATGTAAGCTATCGTATCTAATGCAATTTGGATCAAATTGCCCACATTGTGCAAATCAAATTTGAAATTGGTTCCGTAGTTTAGAAGTCTTTCGCGGACAAATAACGTGACACATAATTTTTATATATAAAGATTATATTTTCGCCGTGTAATATCCGGCAGAGTAGTAGGGACCACTCCAAGTCCTCCCGTGGATGTCATAGAAGGCGACTTAGGAAATACAAGCTAAACAAAGGTTACAAACATCAATGACACCTCTCCAAGTCCCGTCTGGCCAGCATGGAGAGTGTAGGCCAAATCCTCTGGCTGCTCTGACCAAGTATAACTCCGGTAGTACAGAGAGCGTGTCGTGCTCCTGCAGTAGAGACTCTAAGAAAGACCTAATAGAGATGATAATTTTCTTTTGAGACTGGAGATGAATTTTAAAAATTATGAATGACCGCTTAGAAATACGAATCGTAATAAAATAAGATTAAATGAGATCGATATAAGAAAAATAATAAGTAGGTACATCATGAAGTGAATACTATCCAAAATAGAGCAGATTTTATGAAGGTGTATTACTGATTTATTTTCTGTTTGATACATGCAGAAAGACATAAAGGCATAAAGACAAATATCATCTACATATAATTAACATATTTAATTAAAAAAATACTATTGAAAGGTTTATTGCTACCTTCCAGTACTTAATTTATTTTCTGTTAGCCAAAATGTGACTTTTCTTTTGAATACAATAGCACGTGTCTGTTGGAAACTGTAATATAATTTGTATAGAAATGTAATTGAATTTGGTGGTTGCCGCAGACAGCGTCTACGTCTGTGTGGGACATCCTCTAATCCTGCTATAATTGATGATGAGAGTTGAATACATGTTTACGTACAACACAATACCATCCTAATTGTGTCTATTCTACTAGGGTGTTGTTTTGAATTTCACGTATTACTTTATAGCTAAAATTACACGAATAATAATCTTCGGATTAGTATCACAAGCAAGCTTCAACTTAATTTTTTTTAATTTTGAAATCTGGTACATAATTTCCAGGATAAACAAAATTTCATAAAAGATAATAAATACTAAAAACTATTCTAAAAATTAATTTTACATTAGAAATATAAATTTTTTACATGCAAAGTTGTGATAGCTTTTTCTAGTTACATATTTATGCTATACTTTTTAAATTATGATTATAATCTTTTCTATGGATATACTGTATAAAGGTGTATTCATGTGATCCAAACTAAAGTTTTCAGCATTTTCCTTTTTTTAATCTAGAAAAACATTAAGTAAATGCATTTGTTACACGCCTTTTTTCCTTTTGCCTGTCTCATTTATAGCATCAGAATTAAAGCCTGTCGCTTCCAAATCTAAAATATCATCAATTAACGTCAAAATAAAGTATCTTTATTCCCGGGCCTGTTGTTTATTTTCATGTTAAGTTGCAACGTTGCGGTCGGTGTTTTAAAATAAATGTTTTATACTACCTAACTGTAGCGGTCGCCACATGGCAAGTTTTTTTTTTGTCACATTTCAAAGTGCCGCTTTAAAATTTTAGGGTTAACGCGCACATAGGAATATATGCACCTTGCTTAAAAAATATTTCTTTTAAAACAACTAAAAATATCTCAGTACTACAACAATAACATGTTATTTATTGCATTTATTGTAGTTCTCTTTCTTATTGATTGATTTGTCTCTATCATTCGCTTTGAAATGTTTGAATAAGTAGGTAAATAAAAATAGGTATGTCCGAACGACGACCTCTGTGGCCTAGTGGTTATTATGCCACGTTGTCACTATTTTTAATAGACATCTGATGATCTGACACATTAGTCACATTACTGCCAATCGCATCAAGAATTTTTTAAATGTATGTAGACACCATCCTCATTTATTTGTCACGTGCTTTAAAACTTTATTTACCTTGCAATGAACCCATAAAATTATATCATACCTTACTCCATAAACACGAATTAACTTACCGTAAAACCTATTGTCATCCACTCAACCCTAAACCTGTCGTTTCACACACTCCATTCCAACCATTTCAACTACCCGGCGTTGTGTACGCGGGTCCTAAAAGAGTCGTAAAACTCGGGCCGATGTTATCATTGCATTAAACCACATTACGCCGACGACAGCCGACAGGCGTCGTTAATTGAACCGTTTTGTTAATAAATCGATTGATTTATCGATTATTCAATGGCGAATTTGCATTGATTGTATAGAAAGTTCAGGAATTGCAAAGAGTGTCTTCTGATTGCATTGTATGTGTAATATTGTGTTTTTTTAATATTGATCCGAATCGACGAATAAATAATCCTTTGGCGATGCCGTCCGTGAAGCGAAAGGGTTACAAAGTAGTAAGAACCTACTTGATTCACTTTTGGGGGTTACTACAAAAGCGGTACGCAAGTCGAACGTTACTGCGTATCCGCGGTTCAGTGTCAAGTAACTTGAGCACTAACGTATGATGATAAAGTCTAATTTGGCTTGATATAGAAATAGGACGTCACTATCGGACGACTATCATATTATTTTATGGAATAAAATAAAAGTAAGAGCCTTAAAAATTTCATCCATTTTTCTTGTGAATTACTTTGTGCTATTTAGTACTTCGTTGAATATTTCAGTGCTTGTTAATACAATACAGGTTCAATATTCCTAATCGTACATTGAATGGCGTATAACGTGTATGTATGTGTGTATTCAAAAAAGCAATAACACGGTCGAGCGGGTGTGGCCGTGGATAAAACGGGCGAGGGTTTGTCCAAACACTGTTTGTTTGACTTCCATCGCCAGATGAAAGGGATCGGATACAGGGATTATAATTCAGAATAGCGCAATGTATATACAATTATTGATATTAAGTGTTATGAATAAAGTATGTTCAGGAAGTTGGCTGACATTTGATTACAAATGCAAGAGAGATTGAAGTTGATTACCCTGAACTTTTATAACACGACTAGCTGAGCCCGTGGGCTTTGCCCCATGAGAATTTCGGGATAAAATCTATCCTATGTCCTTTCCTGGGTATCCAACTATATCCATATAAAATTTTATGTAAATAGGTTCAATAGTTCAAGCATGAAGTGGTAACAAACAAACAAATATACATATACTCACTTTCGCAGTCAGATAAGAGTCTCATAATTTTGTAACATGTTTCTTGAAACTGAAACGCGGATATATAGCTTTGTACGTTTGTAGTGTCGCTTTTAGAGTAAATGACACTGAGCTTCACCGAAGTTGATCTCTGTCTCTGACTTCATCAAAATGGTTCCAAAATGTCAAAGTTGTTCCATCCTAACCACTGACCTCCACAAGTATATATGGAGGTCAGTGATCCTAACTCTTTTTATTTAGTAAGAGGAAAAGGAAGAGTAATGATATGTGGGTATGTATGAATGTGTGTGGAAATGTATGTCATTTTCAAATGATATGTCAATCGATTCGTCATTATTTCCTGGGTGAAGAGACATTTTGTATATGTTACATACAAAAAAGTCAGAGAATTATTTTTTGGACCGATAATGAGTGGGTATCGAATGAAAGTTCTTGACTAAAACTTTCAAAATCTATACACTGTTAGTCGTTTATGGCTCCCGCAATTTGGTACTCTTATTAGTTTTTTAAACGTATATGTCTGCTTGAAAAGAAGCTAAATCTAGCAATAAATTGTGCGCAATGACTTCGACACCCTCTTCCTGTGGCCGCGATGCTCCGGTGGCATTATCAGACGTCAATAGTGACGTGTCGCCCCTAGCTGGGGCTGCTTCCGAGCATACAAGTTACAGGAGAAAGGAACATATTTTTTTATATAATTATTAAAACCTTATTGATTGCCTTCTTGATTGATTGATTGGACTTGACGCTAAGAGCGTTCTCTCCCAGTCAACCATAGGCATAAGTACACTTTTACGGCGCAAAAAATTTAAGCAATAAAATTACAGCACAATATTCTAACGGTTTAGTAAATATTTGGTACCTTATACTCATATTGATTCCGTGGTTTAACCAAAGTATTACATACCAAGAAAGCTTCCAACGTAGTACTCGCTGCTCGCTGCCTTTCCCGACTTGGACCACGTTTAATTAAGTTTGGGCACACAGTAGGCGCACAATGGTGGCGCGCCGCCCTGCAGCACGGACGCAAGCTTCAAACTCATGTCATTCCTGCATTTGTATGCAAATCAGTAATTTTACTTGATCCTGTGTCAGCAGTGGGAAGCACGTAAGAGAGGAATTAAAATGAGTTATTTGTTTGTTCAACCAGTGTTACTGGATGAATGTTTTCATTATGAAGATTTAGATTGGAATCGCTTATCGAATTATGGTTGGGCCGTTTTTAAGAAAAGAGGTATTTCACGGGCACCCTTTTGAATAGCACCTGCGTGAAGGCACCTGGGGGGTTACTCCAAAAACGTTACGCAAAACGGACGTTACTGCGTATCCGCGTTTTACACATTAAGCACTAACGTATGATGATAAAGTCTTATTTGGTTTGACATAGAAATAGGACCTGGTCTGGGAGAAACGAAAAAACTTAGACTGTACCAGCTGCTTCTCTTCCCGCGCAGATCGTAAAAGCCGATCTAGGGAATGGGCAAAAATGCGAATCATTTTAACAGGCGATGCGGCTAGCAACCCGTCACTGTATTGATTGCTTTTCCATCTTCTCGCCCACCATGACGCTAAAAGTGGCTTTTGAGTCTTGCGGCCCTAGGCTCTGCATAGAGCCGCAAGACCCAAAATGCTCTGTCTGCCCCATTAGGGACAAAGACGTGATAGTATGTATGTATGTATGTATAGAAATAGGACCTCACTATCGTATGGCTAACGTATTATTTAAAAGAGTTGGCCTATTCCACGATTTCCACGAATGGCAACATTGGCAACTAATATTCGCGGGTCCTCATCGTGGACTTAAATTTATTTTAACATTTTCGTCCACGAAGAGCACCTCTATGATTTAGCAGCTAGTGTTGGGATTATAATTTAGACTACTTTATTTTTTTAAATAAAGATATCAATACAAAATCATGATCTTTTTGAACATTGGAAGTAATTATCGTTGTTTGTTGTTATTTAACTTTCTTACCAAGACTTGAGCCAAGTTTAACTGATCATTTTAAAGGTTTGTGGATCACGTAAAGTGTAAAGTGGAACATTCAAATGTATCCTGGATCACGTAAAGTAAAATATTGGTGCATCAAGTTCTTGCGAATTTTCTTTTTCTCTTTCTCGCTTCTTACGACGCCCGAGGAAGGGTAGAGACTTATTAGCCTACTATATAATTACTTTTTGTTAACCATATTTCATCAAATAAAGATCACATCATCCTAGTGGAGTTCAATCCTACAAAGTGGGCGAATATAAATATTAATCTACCAGAACCAGCAACAATTCCTTATTTACACAGTCCTCGCCTCACTTCAATTGGAAAGCAATAACTGGATAAAAATAGACGTCGTGACTGTCCCCACAGACAGATCGAAGGTGAAGGGTCTGCGCCCCACTGGGGTACTCCGGTGTACCCTAGGGCTGGGACCGATGCGGCTAAGAGCTACCAATATTTTATCTATTGCTTTTTATTCTACACCCAAAAAGGTTATGTTTTGCAAACAGTAGCATCATGACATCATGAGGTAATAACAATGATGTTACCTCAATAAAACGTCACAAAATGATGTCACTTTTCCATTCTCAACGTTCATATCCATTCTCAACGTTCATATCCATTCTCAACGTTCATATCCATTCTCAACGTTCATATCCATTCTCAACGTTCATATCCATTCTCAACGTTCATATCCATTCTCAGCGTGATTTTAAATTATTGCGAAAAATCTTATATTAAGGGCGGTATTTGACTCCAAGAAACTATGACATCATTAGGCTTTATTTCAAACAAATCCCACAGAAAATGTTTGTTTTAACTTTTAGAAAAAGTATCTGATTTGAGTTGTTGGAAGTTTCATTTTTAAATCACAAACATAATTAATCCTATGTGTGAATCAGGATATGATTAGTAAAGATGTTCTGGTTGAGATAACGAAGGATAGAGTAAAATAGAAGCAATTTACATTTCGAGTGGGATAAGGAAAAGTATGAAGAAAAGGAATGAATCCTAATGAGACGTGCCTATCAACTGAATCCTTTTCCAAGAAGGTCTTGCTCGTAGTCTGTCTGACACATGCATGGCTCGTACTGGGCTAAACAAATATAAAATTGTTTATCGATTCGAAGAATGTACAAGTCAAACATCGACTTATACGATAGTAGGAATATTTTTGCTAGTGTATGAAAATATCACACATTCATAACAATGAGCTTTTGTTAACTTTCTGACCTACAAGCTGGTGCCCGCGACTTCGTCTGCGCAGTATCTTTATAAATTATAGCCCATGTGTTATTCTGATGTATAAGCTATATTATTGTAAAGTTTCATTAAAATCCGTTCAGTAGTTTTTACGTGAAAGTGTAACAAATATCCAACCATCCATACTTACAAACTTTCGCGTTTATAATATAAGTAAGATAGTAGGATTTATTTATTTTATTCTAGTATCAAACTTTATTGTTCCAAAGTACTTTTAACAAATTACGGTCAGCAATTTCTCCCAAAAAACAAATAAATTATGCCTAAATAATATACCTAATAGCACCCGCACAAAACGTTCCTGCCCTCGGTTGTCCCATCCATCGTGCCCTCCGAGCTACCGACAAATAAGTTTAAATATCCGACGACGCCTTTATTGCATTACGAGACCTCTATCGCAGGCGAGCCTGAAAGCTGTCTGAAAGGCGAATGAGACAAATTGCTGGAAATATCGAATAGAATCTGCCAGAAGTCTTGTAGGTAGTAGTGCGTAGGACTGTTAGTGTATTGCATCAGGGATACTTCGACGACCTCCGTGGCGTAAAGGTTAACATAGTCTGCCACTCAAGACTCAAGAGGGCCCAGGTTCGATCCCTGGTCCAGTAATTTTCCTGCGTCTTGGATGACATAAAATAATTTAAAGGACTTTCTACAAATACTTGGATGTCTAATTTTTTAATATCACCTTTTTCACTTTTAAAATTTTTATTTCAAATGAGGGTAGCCACTTTTGCTACCATTTCGCCTTAACATTGAAATTAAAACTAATTAAAACTAAAACTAAGTGTAGTCCCACTAAAATATTCCCCCTCGGCAACGTGACCTAAAAGCTGGCAGCATTGCCACGTTTTATGGCAAAATTTCATATTTTTAACAAACTGTTTTTCTTTCCAGACGCAGGGGGCCTTTGCCTCAACAGCGGCTGCTGCTCCGCCGCCGACAGCGACGTGCTGGTGCAGCGCGCGAAGTCTCACCTCGAGAGTACCCTAAAGACGGACCTGGAGAACCTCGCCGCCACGCTGTCGGCGAGGGCGAGGCGGGTCGATGGTGAGTCTGAGTTTTTAATTTTATAACCTGAAGCCGGCCCTGTAGAGAAAGACCATTTTCATATTTACTGGTACGCATAGATTTAGAAGGTATAAGATGGATATAGAGTATTGTAAAATGTGACCAGAAACGAACTATTTCTGTGTAACTTTTTATGGGTTGTATTTGTAACTACTATACTAACTATCGGTAAAGCAGTACGATACCATCTTTCCAGTGTAAGATAACTTACAAATTGACACAGTTTATAATTTGGAAAATCCAATTTTCGTGTAACGATGTTCGAGCCAGGGTGACAATGGGTGACATGTTTTGTATGAAAACTTGTCTCATTGTCAAATTGATCGCTATCTCTTTTGCTCTTATGAAGATGACACTTACCATATTATCTGTTACACTCGGCTAGTGTGGTCTTTTTACGCAGTAAAAAAATTCTAGTTCTATGCTGGTACGATTATTTTATTTTTATTTCGTTTAGAACATTGGTTGAAATCTTCTCGCATTTTTTATATCTAAGCGTTTTTTTGCCGTTTTTCTATGATGTTTTTCTTCTTTAAAGTTTCTATGCATGTGACTTTTTTTAATTCGGGGTAAAAGAAATGGCAACAACATGACGTATGGAGACCATTTTGCGTGATTCAAAATTAATATTTTCGTCAATGAAAAATCTGATATTTTTGTATGGTAAATAGGAATGTTTAGAAAAATCTGATATTTTTGTATGGTAAATAGGAATGTTTAGAAAAATCTGATATTTTTGTATGGTAAATAGGAATGTTATTTCTGACACGACAAAAATATTCAAGCGTTTTCAAAATTTTCATCCCTTCCCTATTGTGACTTCGAATCTCCTTGACGCATTTCCTCATAATAAATGTATTTGAATTACCTATAATATTCGATGACGTGGATATTCCCAAAAAATGGACTTTGCTCATTTGACCGCTAATGTTTTTGGCGATGAAACTCGAATGTTGTTGTTCATTCTAGGAAATAACTGAGACATTCGCAATATGGATCGCTGCCAGCCCATCTGTTTGGACAGCTGGGTCACTGACCAGGGCGTGATGAACTGGTGACAGACAATTCATTGTAAATATAGTTGCAGACCGCAATTTATGAAGTCATCTTAGCCACCATTAGTGACTTATGGTGACTAAGTCGGTATAGATAAGATTTATTCATACCTATACGGTCTAACAAAATAATGCTTACTAATACTATTTACTGAACGTAACCTGTGTCATGCCATGCGCATGAGCAATATTCCATAAGGAACACTATTAAGAAATATGACTTTCGGAGTGGGGGTGATTCACCTTTGGTGAAAATCTGATCGTGATGTCACGTGAAATTTGAATTCAATGCATCTTTGTCATTATTTGCTAATAAGACAAAAGAAAAAATAGTTATGTACACTTACCATATATTTTTATCTATCTAATGAATCAAAAAATATTTTTTTCGTCCTTATCCTTATTGCCCTGACTTAAATTGTATTTTGTTTGTAACATAAAAACTTAGTTTTGCATAGCAATCCGCGTAAACCTTTTTTCCAAGATAAGATAAAAATCCGACCTGTTAAAATCAGTCTTATCAAATTCATTCAGCGGTTAGACGTGTTGTATCACTTGTATCAAAAATCCTAATATTTACGTAAAAGAAGTAGAAGTAAGAAAGTAAGATGATAACAGTTGGAAAGTCTTAGCAACTAAATCATCATTTCCACAGTATGTCACTGCCCTAGCCTTTAAAAAGGTAAAGATATATGGCAGCATGTCTTCAAAGCGGAATAAATCTCACCTAATTGACTTTATGTTTCTTCAGTGTAAAATAAGTATTTCTTATTTGTCACCGAGATTTATTATTTTATGATTCCTAGAGGCCTAATTAAGATACCAAACCTCCTCAACTCAATGCAGTGCTCTATTTCAACATTTTTAATCTTTTTGGATTTCTCCAACTTATTTTTCTTCTCGTGCATCAGAGAGATTTCCCTTTTTTTACGGCATTTTCTTCGGTTTGTGTTCCAGTTTTATCAAAGATTTAGAATATATAAGTAGTGTAGATTTGCCAACTGGATAAGAGAAAGATTGATACGTACAATGTAAATTGTTTCATGGTCGGGTTATAGGCACACTTCAAGTACTTATATGCAATTTGAAGTGTGCCTATTAACCCGACCACGAATAATTCACGAACAATTACTCGGTAGGTGATAAGGACAAAACACGGAGCTCTTTTCTTTTAGAAATCGCAAGAAGACTATCTTGCTGTATCAAAGCGGTCAGGTTTTATTTACGTCTTTTCCATCAACTTGACAATAATGTCATCTGACTTGGTCTATTGGTGCTTAGCTTACGGTAACTCTATGCTATTGCTTAGACTATAATAGTCCCCTGTTACTGTTTTAGTACACCTTGTTAACTAACTATTGTAATTTCTAATCATTTCATTTTTGTAAAATGGATTTGTTCAGAAAAAAGAAAGAAAATCAGTAAAAGTTAACATTAAACTACGAACTAAATCTTAAATTCTCCTCTACATTATTTATTGGAAACTAAAATATTTTGTCCGTGCGACATAATTGTACCATCATCAAGAAAACAAACCTATACATTGACTGTTAGTAAAAGTAGGTCAGAACAACTCTGGTAATTGAACAAATATACCACTACTGCCAATTACCCCAAAACCCCTCATTACGCCTCCTTTAAGGCACTCACCGTAGTAAGGGCTGGGCCCTTACTTGGCTGTTGAAAAATTCATAACTCCGCAAATATTCATTCGTTCTCTTTGTGAACCGAAACCCTAATAAGGACCCGGGAATTAAGTTTGTTGGTCCAAAAATCTTTTCTCAGCAATAAATATGTTAATAAGGTGAAGTTGACATTTAAATATTTGCATTTTATTTCTCGCTTCGAAATATACTTTTCTTAATCAGTACTGGTTTGCTACCTTCCCCAGCTTCTGAATAAGGCAGTTTGGTTAACTATTTAGAATTCAACGTAGCGGTATACAAGAAGGCTTTTTCAAATAAATCTAACCACTAATAAGTCGACCTCATATTATCAAATAAACAAACGCCTGATTCACCAGACCATATGGCATAAAAGTGCTTTGTTTCGCAACACTGCCGACTCAGAGTGCTCAAGTCAGGATATTAATAGCGGCGTGTTATCGAGAAACCGATGTGCAATCGAACACACAAGTGATGAAGAAGTTGTCAAGGAACAAGTAGTACACACTTACGTCATTAATGTGATAGCCCCGAGCCTCTGTTTAAATAAGGGTCGGATTGTGACATCTCAGTAAACTTTCATAGCGTAAAATCTACTGTTGCCTTATTTAGAAATCATTGTTAGTTTTTGCAGTGTTTGACTGAATGGTTTGCAGACATCAAAGAGGTCAACATCATCCGGTCTTTTGAATGTCCACTGCAGGAGTGCGACTCTCTTTGTATTACTAGAGCCATACTTTGACAGAGCAGCCAGATAATTTGGCCTACACTCTCCACTCTGGCCTGACTAGAGAGGTTTCATTGATGTTTATAAGCTTTGTTTAGCTTGTTTATTTTAAGTTGTCTTCTACGAAATCCACGGGAAGACTTAGAGTGGTCCTATTCTACTCTGCCGGAAAACAGCGAAGAGGAAAATTTTACGTTCAATGTTGAATTGTATTGTATCGAATGAATCACAAACAATTTATCCATTAATTAATAATTTACTAAAGCTGAAACATCTCCAAGTTCGCACGCAAAATGACTCAGAAGCAATTAATTATTCAATAAAACATAATCGAAAATATTTGATCCTGTTTGGACTTGCTTCGTCTCCAGTCGGTGACTCACGCGTTGTTTCCGAAGGTTGATTCACAGCTTCCAGAGAGGCTTTGTTAGACGTTGTTTAGACTACGAGTGAGGTCTGAGAGGTCATGCGCTTAATAATTGCTATGTATAGATTTAGAACTTTTTAGGTCTATTGTGCAAGAAATCTGCGGATTTACACGAATATAGGTAGAATTTACATATTTGAACTCGATTTTAATCGCGCGCTGATTTATCGGGTCTTGATCTTATTTTTGTTTCATCAGTTTATAGCAATAGAAAAAGTTGTTCATTGTAATTTTTAGTCCAATTCTTAGAATATCCATATTGGAATGTTTAACACCTTGATTGCAAGCATCGGAGATATAAATAATAGATTTTTAACTGTTTGTCGAAGCGACGCTGAGTTCAATTAATTTAATTTATTAAATCTTTGGATTCCATTGCAATACAAACTTTAGGGGAATTTTCTTAAATCTTTACGTTTCCACTACGAAATACATATGGCTCTTTTCTAACGAAGGTCTTCCTTTTTGTCTGTGTATACAAGGAAGCTGCCGTTTCCCACCATTTTCCCTATTATTCTGCTCCATTGGCAATGTTCGCTAGAAATACCAAGAACGCTTGGTAAGATTCTGCAAAGCGTCATAGATATATTTTAGTGTTCTCGTAAACAACGCGTGCAGTGATGCAGTTTCTCTCCATCCGGTCGTAAGCCTAGGGCTGCCAGAGTTGGCATGATCAGTTTAAAAAGTATAAGGGTCTCATATTTTTCTGACTTAAAAAGTATACATACATACATACATACATACTATCACGTCTTTATCCCAAATGGGGCAGACAGAGCATTTTGGGTCTTGCGGTTCTATGCAGAGCCCAGGGCCGCAAGAACCAAAAGCCACTTTTAGCGTCATGGTGGGCGAGAAGATGGAAAAGCAATCAATACAGTGATGGGTTGCTAGCCGCATCGCCTGTTAACATGATTTGCATTTTTGCCCATTCCCTCTATCGGCTTTTACGATCTGCGTGGGAAGAGAAGCAGCTGGTACATTCTAAGTTTTTTTTATTTCTCCCAGACCAGCATGGGAGTAAAAAGTATACTATATGATAATCTAGGTAATATGGTGCATATACATGCCTTTCATTCCGATACGTTCAGCCGTTTTGGCGTGAAACCGGAACAAACATCCACACTTTTTAGTGTGGTCATGGCCTCATGGCTGACTAATTATGATCAAGACGTATTATGAAGTAATTTCTACCAATAACTCTTGAATTGGATAATATCCCAGGTCAAACATAAATTACCTTTTTTTCTTAATGAATTAAATCTTGAATGGTGGCTACATACCGGCAAGCGGCCACCCACCTGCTAGGTGGTCAGACGACCTGAGCAAGGTTGCAGTAAAACGATGCATGCAGGCCGCTTCCGATCTGTCGTTTTGGAATTCCTTGGGGTAGGCCTATGTCCACTTGTGGACTTCCTGTGACTGTTATGATGATGATGATATAATGATGACAGTTTTCATTGAACATATTTATTTTCGATGTGATTTCGATGTGATATTAATGCCGAAAAAAGCTATTAACTCTTAGAAACTCACAACTTGCTTGATACATATTTCATTAAATTGTTTGTTTGACGTTTAGACAAGTACCTATCTGATGTGACATGTTGGAAACTGGCTAATTACCTATATCCAATACATGAATACTACACGTACCTATGTGTATTCCTGCGTGAAATTTTTACTTATTAATAAGTCTTCATTTAACACTTGAGTCATAAATCATACATTTTCCTTATACTTTCCTTTACTCACTGAACTACAGTCGCCCATAGCGTGCTAGTAAACCAGGAAATGACGTATATTAATCAAAATATGTTGTTTTTAATGATTCCGGCAGCACATCTAAGGATTATATATAAACAAAAAAATATGCCATTCCTCCGCTTCATATTCCATTTTACACAGGGTCCTGTGTCTAATTCATATATTTAAAATTTTTGCCTTATCAAACCATTCAGACGGGTGATAGCCCTAGAGTTAGCTCGTAAATTTATAACACCCACACTGGAATAGTCCTACTATCGATACTTTTGTACTTGTCAGCTACTACTCTGATTTCAGTCCTATCTATTAGTAAGTAGAAAAATTGTTATCTTGATGGTGGAAAATATAATATCATCGTATTTAAAAATGAATAGGGTTAGGATTTTACCACAGTTAAGTAATCTTTAATTTTACAACATATAACAAACTTTAAATGATAATGGTAAAGTAAAATCCCATATCGGCGTGGTTTTAATTAAGTATCAGGCTAAGTATCGCAAAACCACACGGCACAACAAAAAAAAGAAGCCTTAAAATTTAATTGTCACGTTGTATTAGAACGGTGGCGATCTTTGATATGTACTACACTGGTCTCCATCCAACCAAATCACCACCTATAATGTTCCTAACTTTTTATTCTGCACACCAATCAATGTCAAATGGGACGTGAAGCCAAAATTTATGATGATGTCGAGTTGAGCGGCACAATACAATGTCGTCGAGATACGCCATTTGAATATAAATGTACCGGAGGACAATTTTCAAATGATCATTTTATTAATAAGCACTCCGCTACCTGATTATTTTATGTTATTTTTAGTAGTGTCTCATCAATATCACTTGTGGCACATTTTAAATATAAATTGCTATTTGTGTTTGTACCTAGATCTCTTGTAACTAAAGTTCTTATTTTCTCTCCCTCCACCTCTCATGAAGGCTATTTTAATATGATTATAACACAGTTGTATTTATTCTCTTCACTTAGTTTTATACAAGAAGCCTCTGGTAATTCTGTGCAAGAAACAGAGGACCTTCCTAATGTCTAAATTTTACATCTTTTGTCGATGAACTCAATAAAAAATTACACGAGTAATTTCTTACTTTCTTTGAAATATAGCTCTCATACTCGTTTCGTACCGTCTTCATTGACACTGTTTTTGACACTATCATCTCGCATTCCTCAAAAATCGTTTCCATTTGACATCCTCCCTCAAATTGATACAGTATAGCGATTAGAATTGACACCTCCCAGTACAAATTAAGACGTAGTACCGTGGGAGCGGTAGAACAAAGCCAAATGAAAGGCTTGAAAGTAGCCGGTCAATATTTGTGGACGCTGCGATGTGAGGTGTAATTAAGGTTCACTTCGAGAAGTAATGGAGGAATCACGTATTTACTGTTTTCTACTTCGAATCGCAAGCAAACATCTGTCTTCCGGTGGCACTATTCTTGTATCAATAATTTTTGTTTTCTCTACCCTCAACGCCAACGAAGAAATTTTGCTCTTTAGAAGCGAAGAAATAGAACCAGTCCAGTACATACTATCTGGTAAATAAACGGGTATATTCAGTCTCGACTTACCAACTTTAAAGTCAATTGTTTCATACTTTTTATACACGTCGATAGAGAGAGATTTAATTTTGAAAACGCAGATTTTTGTGACTTAAGCATAGGTGTTATAGTGAATGTTATTCGTATTGATGGACTGATCACTGTGTCTTTTAGTAGTATGTTTACTTGTGAGCCTATCATTGCAAAATGTTGAGCTTCCGCTTGTTACAAATTTGATACTAGAAATTGTGTAAAATCAAAAATAATTTTAATAGATAAATGAAGTAAGAATTCTATAGCAAATTCATAAACATTTCTTTGTTGTTGTGATTAATGAAATTACATTAACATAGGCGTGAAGCTTATTCGTTAGAAGGGTCGTCAGATGGACGCAGAAACGAGAAAACCCATTAAACCTGTGAGCTGTCAATAGCCTCTTTATTTGGTGCATGAGAGGAAACGTGGCGAGGGAACAGGAAAACGGTGTAATTATTCTGGGATGTGCCCGCATTTATCTGGCAGTCTGCTGGTCGGATACTTAATCAATTCGGATGAATGTAACTGTTCGGATTGTGTGTCCGGGTGTTGCTCGCATTTTATTAAGGAATATCTCTTTTTGTTTGTTTTGTTTTTCATGTGTGTAAGTGATCAACACTGGTGTCAGATTTTATTGCTTTGAACTGTTCCATTACCGCCAATACCAGATACAATAGTAAGACAATGAACGTGATAATTTATTAATGTCGTCCGGGTCTTTACCGGTGAATAAGTGAGCGAAGTTTTTCGATTCGTAGACAATCCGGCGTTTGTTGTTGCTTGGAAAGCTGACGTCCATGCAGTAATAGAAAGATACTATAAGAAGTAGAAGATAAAGAATCTGGCGTTTGAATGTATATTCTTCGATAACTTAAGTATCATCCCCTTACCCTAAACTTTTCTATACAAACGTAAGTCTACGTTTTATTTTTAAACCACGTTTACCTTTAATTTAAAGAAATTGCAATTATTTAGGGTTATAATTGGTTTCCGACGATACAATTTTATCCTGAAAAGAAAATATTAAGGATGTAGAAGTTTCTCATACTGATGGTCAAAAATTATATAACCCATTATATTATATTTCAAGTACATATTTTGACAGTGAAAACCAGTTATATGCGTAAATATGTGCAATATCTTTAAAATTACAAAATTTTGCCGAAATCGGGCATGTCGTTTCGAAATAAAACGTTAGACTACGTTTGTATTGAAAAGTGTAGTTTGGACTAGGGTAAGGGGACTCTTAAGTATCGTAAATCGGAACTTGATGAAATGTGGTTGGCTGGTGGATAAGATAAGTAAAATTTTATGTTTGAACATGAGCCATGTCGTCAAATGGTTGCCGAAATGAATTGTAAGATCATTTACTTTGGGAGAGCTACTTACCTTAATGTGCATCTTAATATGTGTGTGTATGAACTAGGTAAGTATACTAAAGCCAATAACAACACAATTTAACAAAAACTGTTTCCGTCTTATTATAAAACGCAGAGTAACTTTGTCACCAGGTTTAAACATTATCCGACCAAATCAAGTTGACATGTATGTAGTAATATGCGATTGTCTCATCTGAAAATGTCATATATGGTTTATATTAAACCTTGTAACAAAGTTAGTCCTCGTTTTATAATAAGACGGTTTGTGTCTATCAATAGTCGACACATCCGCAAAGGAAAACGTTATTATCTCTTGATATCGTTTATCTAATTGGAGGATTTTTGCGCCGGCGCTTTCTCGCCATGTTTGGAGACCTGCGCCTGCGCCTGCGGTCCCGTTGCAGTCTCTCAAGTACCGGTACTCCGGTACTTATAATCGATACAACTGGATACGAGACAACTGCTGTAGGTCGACTTGCTAAGAGCAGCGATTTATTTATATAAAAGTTGAAGTAAACTTTATAGTGGATTTATTTATTGGAACGTAGTTCCTTATCGCGCGTTGCCAAAGGGGGCTAGACGAAAAAAATTAAGACCAAAAGTTGTAACGACACTTTTTGCTATAGTTGTAAGCCGTGCGGCGTGCGCGTGTTTCTCTGTCTGTCTCTCTCTCATTAATCGAAAGGAACTTCATTCCATCCGGGTGTCCCTTGACACCTCTCAAGTTTTTTTATTTATTAAAAGCTTTATTGATCACAACGGTACAAAAGAACGAACAAACGAACTTAATGCTAATGCATTCTCTACCAGTCAATCTGTAGGAAAACAGAAAAATTAATCTAATTAAGATAGATGCTTAAAGATGTACTTAAAATACATATGGGTTGAGTCTGCTGTTTGAACAACAGTGGAATAAAGAAAGCTAAATATATTTCGACATTTCATCTAAGCGGTGGTCATTATTAGTTTAGGTTTTGTTTTACAAAATAATATTATTTTATTCATTAGTATTCGTAGGCAGTGCTCTTTAAATTCACTGTAAAATTAACAGTTCTGATAAAAAAAAAACATAGTGCCTAAGTCAGCCATGCCGAACTGAGGACTCAAGTTAGTACTAAGTACCTACTTTTATTACATTGTACCTAATACCATAAAAATATTTATTACTTGCCCTTTATTATTAAAACCATACATTCCTACTTCTTATCTATTTGTTGAAACATTTCATTGACTTGTTAGCGAAGGCCCAACGAACACCTTCAAAAGACACGTAAAACTTAAAACCCCTGGAAAATTAATTACGGGCTTGATATAATCACAAGGGTCGTCCGGTAAACTCTTTGAACTGTAAAATTGACCTTATCCCTTTTTATCGACCAAAATAAAGATCTGTTACAACTTTTATCAACCCGAAAGCAGAAGGTAGCATATTCCGGATTGCGGGAGGCGCAATCCGGAATATGCTACCTTCTGCTTTGTCACTGTCAACAACATTAACTTACGTCAATAATGGCAAAGTCTAACTGCCTTATTAAAAAACGTACCCAAATAAATAAAATAAAATAAAAAACGCAAACTTACTTTGTTTTTAACCATATCCGACCAAATCAAGTTGACATTTTCAGATGAAGCAATGGGTAAATAAAGTACCGTTGAACTAGTGTCTCATTATACAACCCTTGAACTTACCATGGAACAAACTCAAACAGTGTGATTTGTCCCTAAATTTATTCATGAATTTCCTTCCAGGCCTCTCTATGCGTAAAAAAAATTCTAGGTCTCTACTAGATGACAACAAGATAAATCGGGCACTTATTTAAACTTCAAAAGATTTTTTTTCTGAGTATTGTATGCAACAACCGTCCTCACGTTTGGTTTTTTGGAGTCAAATAACGCTCGAAAGTTAGTCTGCGTTTAATAATAAGACGGTTAAAGTTAATTTGTGTTTCCAGACGGTCAGATATTAGCCAACGTAACACCACAAAACCCCACCCAAAATATTAAGTTCTTCACACGCACCAACTAAAATTTACGATGCACGATTAATAATTTTATTTCTGTACTAACAAGGCGCGTAACAGAACACCTACTAGCGTCATTTGTTTTCGGTCGGAACTCGATCCTGGCTAGTTTCATTTACCACAAACCGTCCTCATTCACACTTCACTTTATGGCTAATTTGTTGCGTTTTATTACTACGAGAATAGCACTTGTTTATACGTCTTTATGTTTAATTAGACTGGCCACGACAGATTTTTTTATGTGTTAATTGTGGTACATTTACATAAGTTACATGACAGTGTAGCTATTACCTATTTACTAGGATTATCTACTGGCTTATGGCCAAATCTATACTTCATTTTCATAATGGCCAAATTCAAATTTCTAAACTATAAAAATCAACTTTTCTCCGCGGCAGGCACCTGTTCTTTGACTGGCATTTTATTATACATTTAAGTATGTTATGAAGTTACAAATAAACGCCATAATCAAATCTTAATTGAGACTTTCGCTCAGAATAGAAATGTCTAATTTAATTTTTATCTCAAACATTCAGAAACCAGCAGTTCATAATTCATAAGAAAATTTATGCCTTCATCTCGTATTCTCCAGATAAATCACAAATAGTGAGATGCT
Organism: Acrobasis consociella; assembly: GCA_963555685.1. Lineage (NCBI taxonomy): Eukaryota > Metazoa > Arthropoda > Insecta > Lepidoptera > Pyralidae > Acrobasis > Acrobasis consociella. Next base: position 4,761,956 of record OY743107.1, read on the forward strand.
ATAGCTAAAAATATTTTGACAATCCCTCACCAGCTGCCGAGCTCGCACGTGCTAGCGCGAAACGGAAGGGCGACCGCGAACATATTCTCGGCTGTAACGGCCCTAGTACACGCCCTTGAGCGACGCTTGGAGCAAATAATATTCAAGAGCTATTTGACCTGCGAGTAGGACTCTTTGAAGTTCTTCTGTTTTATGGCAATACTGCACGGTCAATATTCTGCTAGTTATTTATTGCGTGCGTGTATGTTTCTATTTATGTGCGATATTAGAATATCGCACATAAATAGAAACACACACGTTATGTGCGTAATAATTGCTTTACTTATTAACGTAAAAGCTTTTAAGAGATTATGGAAACAATTTGGGTCTGCATATTATTTGAATATCATAAAAGTTACTCTAGCTTAATTAATCAACATGCTTAATAATAATCTAGCTTAGTTAATTCAACATGTCTCCATAATATTTGAATATCATAGCTACTCTAGCTTTTATAATATTCAAATAATATGGAGACATGTTGAATTAACTGTCTAATTTAAACTCATTAATCTTCCATCATTCCTTCGAAAGACTTACCTCCTACCTAAAACGAATTCGGTGGTCTTAGGATTTCAGTTTTGTATGTTCATAGATGTCGGTCGTGGCTCTTTTAAATCTGTAAGATGTCAATAACAATACTAATTAAACCTATATTCAATAACAATATAGGTTTGATAGATATTCAAATACCTATCAAACCTATCCACGGCTCAGTGTAGAAGGCTCTTAAAACGTAGTAACAGCAGCATATGCGGTCTATGTTGCAATGCAGGCGGATGCAGTTAGTATTCCGCTGACTGTGAAATTTTATGGAGTGAGGAGTGTGGCTCTTTGAGAGGTTGCAGGTTGAGGGAATTGCGAGACACGGGTACATGATGTTCGTTGAAGACGTCATATTTATTGTAGCAAAAGACAGCTTTTGGGATGGTTTCGTTTGTATGCATAAAGTTTTGTCAAAGTTATTGTCAATGACAATGTTTCTGGTTATATTGTGACCTTTAATATTTCTTTTACATAAACATCATCAGGTTCTGCCTACAAAATTTAAGTTGTATTAAACATACAGTCTATTTACGATATTACAATTATTAGTTAAAATCTAAATAGAAAGAAAATCGGTTCTTTGTTCCAATCGTGCATAACTTCAATGATGAATGATGATGATGATGAAAAAAAAAAGGTATATTATAAATACAACATTCTTCAAAGAGATCAGTTAAAAACCACCCGAATGAAATTGTACCCGGTCAAAGGATTATAGATCTTGCATTCATGAGGTCTTGATTCAAGATTAAGGGCTCTTATGTTATTCCCTGTACGTGTCTCATACTGTGTCTCATTGCAGAACATATCCTTCATTTTATAATCTGTCATTGCCACATATTCGCGAATCACGCCACCGTTCTATATTGACAAAGATAATATAATTACTAACGCAACAGATACCCAACGTCATAGAAACTATTGGAGGGCCCGTAAATAGGCAAAACTGGAGTTGCAGGGTAACCATACAGAGATGGCAGCACACACGACTAGCAAAAAAGTGACAAAGAAAGTGATGACTTTAAACAATATTTATTGCACTTTATAGAGTAATACTTTCTTTAAATAATAGTAATATAAGATTTTAATGTTTTTATTATTACCTAAAGCGAGATCTAGTGACAAGGAAGATAAAAAATTATGTTTATACCGCAATGGGTAGGCATGATATCGATCAACACGCAATGAATGAATAACCAAGTAATCGATTTAACCAGCGATTCTGGTAAACGTTTCCTGTTTCCCACTTTCCTGCTAAGCATTCTTGGCCGAATATCGTTACGTAGATTGACGGGTTTGGTACTTACTAGTGTATAGGAAGTAGGAAGTAGGTTAGCAAGAAGTTGTAAGCCGCTGTGTCTTCATAAATCATTCAATTAATGCTGATTGCTTTCGGGAAAATACCACGTCTAAAGTGGCTTGCTAGTTTTACTGACCTCTTTTACTTTAATCGATCACTTTGTGTTACATTTAGCCTAAGCGCTGGAAAAAGCTGTAGGCCGATAGTCTGCTCTTTTGTTCACAATCTTTACCTCAAATGTATCTGTCCACATGTAAGATATCTTTTATTTCTAAGATTCTAAAAAAACAATTTAATTTAGAAGCTAATTCTAAAAGACTGCTTTTTGTTGCAGAGTTCTTCAGAAAGCTTCTGGACGAGTCGCGGCGGAGTTTCCACAATATGTTCAAGCGGACGTACGGCATCATCTACGAGCAACACTCCTACGTCTTTCAGGATCTCTTCAATCAGCTCGAAAAGTAAGCCTGTTTTGTCATTAACATTTTCAATGTTTATAACTTAGAGCAAAATTGATGCAAATGTAACACACAATCGGAAGGTGGGAGACAATGATTTTTGATCCTTCTATTTTATTCGTCGTTACTTCTATTTTTGTGTAACTGCATCAATTTTTCTCTAAGTTGCAAACATAAACATATTCATAATCGAAATGTTTATGGTTACAACTTAGAACAAAATTAATGCAATGTACACACGATAAGAAGTGTTATCGAGTGGCTTGCAAAAAAGCTAACAAACACAAATGATGTAATTAGAAATACTAAGCAAAGAAAAGACTACTTAAAAAAGCGAAGCCGAGCTGACAAGCCCCTCTGGCAGTACCCGTTCACGAGTTGACGCACAGATCAGCCATCGTTAAACTCTTTCTTAATAATGCGTTTTATTTCAGATACTACACCAAAGGTGACACCAACTTCGAGCAGATGATGAACAAGTTCTTCTCCATCCTGTACGAGAAGATGTTCGCTGTTCTCAACGCCCAGTACAGTCTGGATGACAAGTGAGTACATTCTTTATCAGACTATCAGTACTGGACTAAAGGCAAATTTGCCTATGATCACCACTCTGGGCAAGTGGGTTAACAAAGCGAAGTGGTCTCCGTTAAAAAAACGGTAATAGGTATGGATATGAACATCAGTCGTCATCAATAGTTTCAGAATAACCATCAATCTTATCATAATACATTTCTCAGCGCTACTTGATGCCCTAATACGGTTTTTAATAGTTAATTCTTCTTCTTCTTAGCGAGTCGGAATGGCGATTTTATATAGTTATGGACCAGTGTGTTAATTTACGTGCCAGTAGCAATAAAAATGTCCAACTTGACTGTTTTATAGGTTTGTCTTCATAGACTACACTGAAATAATAATTTATACTATTTAATAAAGTAGATAAAGACATAACATTATTTACAACTTTATTAGCAAAAATTCTATCGCACATTATTTTTATCTGTCTATCCGTGTAATTTTTGGTAGAGAACAGGCAAATGAAATTTGTTTTAGGTTTTGAGTTTGAATATGGTCAAATCTTATATTTATTTATAAAAAAATATTGTTCTGTAATAAAAATGGCGAACTTAACTCTAAAAGAGTTTTCTCCCAGTCAACCATAGGGATACATAGATATATCTTATACCTTTAAACGAGCAATTCTTGTATGTATGTATATGTCGCAGTTGGATTGAATAATCCGCTGTTATTCAAAACCTCTAGCTGTTTGGCATAACAGCTCGGTTTTGTAATATAGCTGAAAATCATTCAGCTAGATCGTCCAATGTGTTACGTTTAACAAACTGGCTTACGTAAGACTGTAGAACGATTAGTTCGGAATTCTGCCACTAGTGGCTTGTGAAGTGTCAGTGTCATAACAACAAATATGGCCTCCCATAAAGTAAATTCTTCGCCGCGTTCCGGGACTAAGCTGTTTTTATCGAGAGACATCGGGGGCATTGTTTGTGATTTCGGAGTGCAAAAGATTGAAAAGAATAAAGCAGACCTTTAGCTTGGATCCCATATTGTTATTTCGACGCCCGCCTTCCGGCAAGATGGAAAATTCACATGGATCAATTGGCCGTAAGACATCGCTGCGCCATTGAGTTGTCGGGCTTACAAAATTTCTATATTTCTAATCCAATTGCATCGAGCTGATTATCATTCTTCATTGGTGTTTTATGATGTTGGAGACTGAATTACTTAGTTAGGAGTTGAATTGAGGTTTTATTTTTAATCCCACGAGTAACACTATTGTCTCCTAATATATTATTTCGTTTGGTAACACAGTTTTATTTAATAATGGTAACCCTGTATGCTATCTCAAAGCTAGCTGTTTTGTTAAACTTAATTACGTAACGTAACTCATTGACAATCGAGCTGAAATATTTTCAGCTGTTTTACAAAACCGAGCTGTATTGCCAAACAGCTAGAGTTTTTGAATAACAACGGATTATACAATTCTATAACAGCTTGATTGTCAATGAGTTACGTAATTACGTTTAACAAAACAGCTATCGTTGAGATAGCATACAGGGTTACCATATTAAATAAAACTGTGTTACCAAACGAAATAATATATGAGGAGACAATAGTTGTTCTTTATTATTTTTATATTACTCGTGGGATTTAAATAAAACCTCAATTCAACTCCTTACTAAAGAATTTAGTCTCCAACATTATATAACACCAATGAAGAATGATAATCAGCTCGATGCAATTGGATTAGAAATATAGACATTTTGTAAACCCGACAACTCAATGGCGCACCGATTTCTTACGGCCAATTGATCCACGTGAATTTTCCATCTTGCCGGAAGGCGGGCGTCGAAATAACAATATGGAATCCAAGCTAAAGGTCTGCGTTATTCTTTTCAATCTTTTGCACTCCGAAATCACAAACGATGCCCCCGATGTCTCTCGATAAAAACAGCTTAGTCCCGGAACGCGGCGAAGAATTTACTTTATGGGAGGCCATATTTGTTGTTATGACACTGACATTTCACAAGCCACAAGACCCACAAGTGGCAGAATTCCGAAATAATCGTTCTACAATCTTACGTTAGCTATTTTGTTAAACGTAACACATTGGACGATCTAGCTGAATGATTTTCAGCTATATTACAAAACCGAGCTGTAATGCCAAACAGCTAGAGTTTTTGAATAACAGCGGATTATACAATCCAACTGCGACATATACATTGTCCTTTTTTATTAAGTACAAATATTTTAAGGGGTGATTCAGTCCATCATATGGAACAACTTTTCCCAATAAATGTATATCGAAATACGAAAAGAAAATTTTCATTTTCCATAGTAATGATATCACGTGACTACTTCGATTTGTATGAAAACCGAAAAAATATTTTTCGTATTTCGATATACATTTATTGGGAAAAGTTGTTCAAAATGATGGACTGAATCACCCCTTAAAATATTTGTACTTAATAAAAAAGGATATTGTATATATATATATATATATATATATATATTTATTTATAAATTTCTGTGATCTCGAAAACGGCTCTAACGATTTGTATATGGGGGTTTATAAATAAATATATATATATATATATATATATATATATTTATAAATTTCTGTGATCTCGAAAACGGCTCTAACGATTTGTATATGGGGGTTTTCGGGGGTAAATAATCGATCTAGATTAGTTTTATGTTTGGGAAAACGCGTGTTTTCGAGTTTTCATGCGTTTTTCTTTCCACGCAGAATATGGTCGCTAATTTCGTCGCGCCGCGACCGCCTTGATTTAGCTCAGTGGTTAAGGATAGCGACCGCTAGAAAGAGTGTTACGGGTTCGAATCCCACTCGGTGACTTACTTTTGTTTTTTTTTATGTTTAAGTTTATATTTTTTATTTTATTTTGCATTGTTTTTAGACAAGTTTAAAAAAAAATAGTTAATGTTTGAGATGTAACCGAGCAAAGCTCGGTCGCCCAGGTACTTTATGTTTATGTACTTATAATGATCCCTGGAACTTCGACCTTTGTCTTTGACTGTGCGCTTACGCCAGGAGACAACAAAGATGTAGAATATATACAAGGACAAAACGTCAAAAAGGACCTAACAGCAGCTATGAAGTTAGAGGGTTAAAGCGTATGACATTTGTACAGAAATTCATAAAGGTGGAAGTCAGATTCTAATACCTAAGTACTTATTGAGTAGAATAGAATGCGTTGTTTGAAAGCAAATGCTTTAAGCTCAATAGGTTTTGCGAGGAAAGTGTAAGTTTTAGTACCCAATGGATTGCTTTGTGTAAGCCGACATCGGTCTCCTAATGAATAATATTTTTGTATTACCTACCTAAAGTAATTGCTTTTCACTAATAAAGCGGCTGCTTTTCACTATACTTATCGACTTCTAAAATGTTACATAACCTATGTGGTCTTTAAATATAGATTTTTAACTGCCTCCGTGGTGGAATGGTTAGAGCGTTTGGCTCATACCCGGAGGTCGCGGGTTCGATTCCCAGCGGGGGCAACGACTTTGTGTCGTTGTCCTAGTTCGGTTAGGACATTGCAGGCTGATCACCTGATTGTCTGATAAGTAAGATGATCCATGCTTCGGAGGGCACGTTAAGCCGTCGGTCCCGGTCACTGTCTTTGACATTGGTCGTTACCTAAAACCATGTCAGAGGCCTTTAAGGCGGTTTAAAAACTCTGACACTAGTGTTAGTCACTAACACACACGATAAGAAGAAGAATATAGATTTTGATTCTAAATAATTTATCTACTCAGATAATGTACAAGTACTTAACTATTAAAAAATATTTTTTGAAGCAAACTTTTATCTAAAACTCTAAACTTTAATGTTTAAAGTGCTCTTTACGACGAATCAAACGACCCCAAACTCGATGAGGTTGCATCCATTCATTACAGAGTTCCTATGACCACTTTCCGCCTTCCGGCTCCATCGTCAAATCAGCTCCAGCATAATATTGCATTGTCACGTGATACGTTTGAGTGCGAAATTCACTCAATCGGCTCAATCGGAAACCGGGAAGTCGGTCAAATTTAACTTACAAGATTTGATTACACACAGACAGACAATGGGACAGGTGAAACTAAGTAAAAGCTTGTGAAATAATTTGCAACGAAATATTCCTACCCTCAAGGCATAAATATTAGACAAACTGTTATTGACGACCTCCGTGGCGTAGTGGTCACCATGCTAGTCCGCCACCCAGAGGTCCCGCGTTCGATCCCCGGTCAGGGCAAGTTGGAAAATGGCCTTTTTCAAATTGTCCTGGGTCTTGGATGTTTATCTATACATGTATTTGTTATAAAATATAGTATCGTTGAGTTAGTATCCCATAACACAAGTCTCGAACTTACTTTGGGGCTATCTCAATCAGTGCAATTTGTCCCTATATACTTATTATTTATTTATTTATAAGTACTTTGATTTAATTATAGTAATGCTCGTATAAGTAGTTATGGAAATGTAGTCAACATTCCGTTTAAATGGTTATTGGTCCTTTTGTCATCACACGGCTAAAGATCACGATGAAGTCACTCAAGAATGACTACAGACTTATTTCATTGATACGTAAGGTTTTATTTTTAGATTCATTACTCGATTTTGCCTTTTTAACTTTAATAAATATAAATATATAAATAAATATAAATATACAGGGACAAATTACACTGATTGAGCTAGCCCCAAAGTAAGTTGGAGACTTGTGTTATGGGATACTAACTCAACGATACTTTTTTTAATAACAAATACATATATAGATAAACATCCAAGACCCAGGAAAATTTGAAAAAGGCCATTTTCCAACTTGCCCCGACCGGGGATCGAACCCGGGACCTCTGGGTGGCGGACTAGTATGGCGACCAGTACGTCATTTTTTGAAATAATTCGAGTAAATCTTATTACATGTTTGTTTTAATATAAATAACACCGAATGATAAACGTATTACCAGTCGCATTTGATTAAAGCCAGCTGTATAACCTTTATTTTATAAAAATAAATGAGACCCGGAGAACGCAATTCCGCGACGGCATTTCATAAGTGTCACTCACATATGTACAGGGCCGGATTTGAGCACAGGCTACGTAGGCTGCAGCCTAAGGGCCCGCATCACAATGGGGCCCACGCCATTTTTTTTATAACTACTACTAAATCAGCAAACAGGCATGCGGTATGTATATGAAAAAATAAGAAATTCAAGGAAAGAAAAATGTATGTATAGGTATAGGATATTGAATCGCCACATTACTAATAAAAGAAAAAAAGAAAGAATGTTTATTCGGTATAAAACAAAATTAACGCAGGGTATATAGGTATATAGGAACTTAGCGAAAGGAAGAGAGACATGGAAAGCACTCCACCGACAAGAGCCTAGCTCTTAAATATAAGAAGATATAGGATTATCCCAACGTCATTATATTTTGTAATATAATTATCTTTTTGACCGACTTCGAAAAAAAAGAACAGTGCTCGATTTAACGGCATATTTGTTCGTGTTTTTTTTAATATATTTCTCGCCCAATTGTATAGACGGGGGGCCCGCACCACAGATCTAGCCTAGGGGTCCAACGTTCTTAAATCCGGCCCTGCATATGTATGTACATTACGTTGATTTCATTCCGTCCAAGATATAATATTCAGAAACATGAATTTTGCGAGAAACGTCGGCCGTGATTTAAATATACGGTTGTTACTTTTTTAATAAAGCCTGGCCTAAAAAAGGATGTCTGTCTAAGATTAGAATAGATGAGAAAATAATGAGTTGCTCTATTTACCAAGACGGTTGTATATGAAATTTAGTTCTGGAAATTTTAAATCTGTAAAATAACCTCTTATAAATATTATAATATTTATAATCCATGTCTCAAAATACTTCTGAGCACAAAAATTACCGATAGATACTTACAGTAAAAGTACGAGTAGAAGACAGGAATTGCTTCGTGGACAATATTAAAGTTGATCAGTAGCATAATGGGCTAATTAGACCTCCAAATAATGGGTCATATTTTTACGCCCCTCGGGGTAAAACACATAAGTCATCATCCTCCCGTATTCCCGGTTGTATCCTCAGCGGTAACGCTTCAGAGCCCAGAGTCCGCTACCTAACCAAGGTGATAGGACGACGTTACTGTTTTTTACACAGAGCGTGACCTCCACGGTAGACCAGAACCAATCCTTGGATAGGTAAACCACACATAAGTATTTTCACAATTTATTCACCATTGCTACTGCAGTAGGTTACTGCAATAGGTGTGGGAATATCTAGCAACCAAAGAGAAACTTTATAGCTATACACCCACATCGCAAGTTCATAAGATTTCGTTTTTATTGCTATCTTGCCGTCACCATATCTGCCTGCTGAACCTTTAGGGTTGGGACACATGAGGAAGTACGCAACAGCACTTTTCCATGCTGCTATCCGTTTCTTTCGTTCAGAACCGTCATTTGCTAGAGGAATAGCAGGTGATGTAACGCTTCAGCCAGCACGGCCGGTGCTGAAGCATTATATAATAAAGAAAAGAAAAAAAGGGAAATGATGAAAATAATGAATTTTTCCTCATCGTAAACCTTGTAACTTAAACAGTATGCTTTCATTAAAGTGTTCCTTCTTCACAAATATCTCGTCATCTTGAAAATATTGTTATATCTTTAGACTATTTAAGAATATTACAAACAAGTAACTTATTTCTCCAGGTACCTAAAATGCGTGAGCAGCAACATGCCCGACATCCAGCCCTTTGAGGACGTCCCTCACAAGCTGTCCCTTCAACTGCGACGTGCCTTTGTCGCGACGCGCACCTTCCACAAGTCGCTGCAAGGCGGTGCCGACGTTGTGCGGAATATGAAGCCGGTAAGCCAAAAAACAAGTTATAATTAACAACGGCACCAGTACAGACCCTTGTGGGACGCCTCAACTTTAAACAATAAATATAGCGGTCTCAATACAGTACCTTGTGGAACACCTTGAAAAAAATTCGGGGCTGACTTCGTGCGTGTGTAATAAACCTAAGTAGTAGTAGATTATTACAAGAAAACGATTGATTTTATATTTCTTGTAATTATAATGATCAGTGGATCCAGTATTGAGCCCTGAGGGACACGGTAGCTAAAAATAAAATGTACCAGCCCATATGATACCTAAAAGAACGCTGAACGCCTTATTTTAGCTCTTTTACTCTTCCCTTCGAAACTTGGCGTAAGGTAACTCTGTCAAAACAATAAAATATATTTAAGTTCGTGTAAGAATGCTTATGTCTTAGCTTACTTCATGTGCCAAAGAGCTAAAGACTTCCATATACAAAAGCACAAATCAATTAAATAACCGTGGGAGGTCGTTTCTGCCACTGTTTAACATTTACAGCTTCGGCCTCAATTTAAAATCTATTATTATTTTATGACACGATCAGCCATCGGTTTCATCATGCTGATCCCATATGGCCAAACGGCAATGTCAGTTCTAGACTTGTCACCCACAATTTTATTTAAGTAGTAACTACAAGTAGCGGCACGTAAGTTAAGCCCTGAGTAAAATATATAGGGGATACTGCGCTTGGATACAGTACTGATTTTTTAAGTCTGCGCAATAACGGTCAGCGCTAGAGTCTCGTGCCGTATATATATCTCTATACAACCTTTTATAAAGCCAAGCTCTAGACTAGCGTTTATGTCTTTCACGTTAAATGCATTGTCGTGTGGCAATGTAGCTTCTGACCTGTGGTTTACCGTACGTTTTAGCTGCCGACCGTCAGTGCCAGACACCGGTACTGCCATGTATGCAGTTGCAGATGTATCCATCCAAGCACTAGAGACGCGTTTTTATGTATTTCACGTTAAGTGCATTGTCGTGTGGCAATGTAGCTTCTGACCTGTGGTTTACCGTACGTTTTAAGCTGCCGACCGTCACCGCCAGACACCGGTACTGCCATGTATGTAGATGTGTCCATTAGCCAGAAAAGGACGTTGTTACGTGAGCGACCTACAAGGGTGCAAGTGTCTTGCAAGTTGCGAATGGTAAATGTTGAATCGAGCGTAGTTATTTGAAGTGAAGAATATGTCTTTAGTTAGACCTTGTGGGGTTAACAGTGCTTTGGGCGACAAGATGTAGAACATTAAAGATCAAACGATGGACGCAAAGTCTCAAAGGTGGCAACCGAAATGGGAAAGATGACTTGAGAAATCGCAAAATAATTTTAGTTCATTTTATTTTTTTATTACTAGGGAGTTTCTCTCTTTTTAATGGATTATATATGACAACAAATACTAAAAACAGACTGCCACTCTAACAACAAATACTAAAAACAGAATAAAATAAATATTGAAGTGAAAACTTCTTTAGCGGCGTTGTGCACTTTTTTTGGAATGGGTAAAAAATCTTAAACTCGCGTCAGGACACGTGTCCTGATCGAAAATTCGTAAGACGGCGCAGGGCGCTTGCGCGAATGTTCGTGTGTGTTTATGTTACGTTACGTTCGTGTGTGTAATGTGTCATGCTTGTGACATTTGTGACAGACTGTGGTTCAGAAAAGATTTGAAATATTTTATACTGATAATTAAAGCAATTCGTGCAAAATTATTCCCTAACCATTCCAAAATATCAAAAATGCACAACGTTAATATTCAAGTTTTCACTTCTGCCGGCACTCCCAGAGTGCAACCCGTCGTTTTTTTTATTGCAACTAGTCTTATTTTTTATAGATAATGGTACGGAGCCCTTCGTGCGGGAATCCGCACTTGGCCGTGTAAATCTGGCATTGTTCTTATAGAGCTAAGTAGGTATAATCCGTCTTATTACAAAACGCAGTCTAACTTTGTTACTAAGTTTAAATCAACCTTTCCGCTGTCACTGGGAAGAATTCCTCCCGACTTCCATTGTTTTACTATTGTGCCTGCATTGGCGCAGCTCGAGTTATCCGACCAAATCAAGTTGACATTTTCGGATGAGACCATGGCATATTACTAGATGTCAACTTAATTTAGTCGGACAATGGTTTAAACCTACCTAGTATCAAAATTAGTCTTGCGTTTTATACGACAGATTTAGACGGATTAAGTATACGACAATAAATGCCAATCCCAAGAGTAACGTCCAAAAAGGCAAGCCAATTAGCATCGACCTATAATAAGGCATCTCAATAAAAATACAAAATCCAAAATCGCTTTTTAAACGACAGGTGGCAGTCAATTTAGGCTTAAAATGTCTTTAAAATTCCTAACGTATAAACATAGCCAAGTTAATCGGATGGTATTATGAATGCAAATTCGGCTGAATTGATATTCTAAAGACGCTAATACATAGACAGAGCCTTCAACCGAGAGATTCTGACATCATAGACAAGTTAGGGCTATTTCACCATACAGTACCTGGGCGACCGAGCTTTGCTCGGTTACATCTCAAACAATACCTACATTTTTTTAAACTTTTCTAAAAACAAAAGTAAGTCACCGAGTGGGATTCGAACCCGTAACACTCTTTTTAGCAGTCAGCATCATAAACCGCTGAGTCAAATTGGATAGCGGCCGGCGCAACGAAATTAGCGATCATATTCTGCGTGGAAAGAAAAACGTATGAAAACTCGAAAACACGCGTTTTCCTAAACATAAGACTAATCTAGATCGATTGGTTACCCCTGAATACCCCCATATACCAATTTTCTGCGAAATCGTTAGAGCCGTTTTCGAGATCACAGAAATTTATAAATATATAAATAAATATACAAGAATTGCTCGTTTAAAGGTATAAGATAGAGAAGTAGTTCGTACCGGAATGTTAACCCGCGAGCTATAGACTTCTGTCACCCCAGTACATTTTGTCGAGTTTAGGTGATATAAAATGTACTGAGATGTCACACTCACCAAGCTGTGTGCTTTGTCAAATAGACTATAGTAAGCCTAATCTATTTAGGAGAATAACCATTCCATATATTGATTTGGCTTTACTTTACGACCGGCCGCCTACTTGACGTTGACCCTCCTTGGGAATGCTATTGGAGCTTGTAGTGCATTTTTTCCTTTAATTGCCTCTTACGACATCCACAGGAAGAGATGGATTGGACTCATTCTAACCCGGAACTACACGGGAAAACTAATAGCGTTGTGTAAAGACGCCCTTACAGTGAGTCACATAATATAACTCTGCAAGTCGTTCGTTGCCCTTTTGGGCGCCAACTGCTGTGATTAAATTAATCGTTAATACAGCTTCGCATTGCTTGGAAGGACATCGTTGTTTTTTAGGGTTCAGTAGTCTTATCACCCACTAACTACTGTCACTGCGTCAACCACTTACGCTGTCTGTCTGCAACCCTTTGATCCAAACAATTCTCCTTTTTAATTAAGTTCGAATATATGAAAGGGACCTCTCAAACCCTTCTGGCCAGCGTGGAGAGTGTAGGCCAAAGCCCTCTGGCTGCTCTGGCCAAGTATGGCTCTGGTAGTACAATTCAATTCAATTCATTTATTGCTTTTCATATTGTACATATAATATAACACTTTACTACATAGTCACTTCTTAAATTAGTAGGTACAACATGAGCCCTGATAGGGCATTGCAAAGAAAAAAAATGGAACAGCATGCGGTTTTATTTTTCGTTAGTATTTATCTAATATAAAATTAGTTAGTAATTATTTAAATAAAGATTGATTTGTTTAGTAGTTTTTTGATACGAGTAGGTAATGTCAGTTTGTATAACAAAGTCAGTATTTTAATTCATTCAATATTAGCTATATTTGTGTATTTATATTAATGTACTTTACATTTATATTGTTGGTTTTATTCTTTTAAATGTCAATTTTCTTTTTCTTATTATCATTTATTTTTTCCATTGTCCAATGTACTTATAATATATACGTTATACGTCATTTATTTTATATTTTTTCAAATCTTTACCATTAAAAAAACTCGTCCAATGTGTAATATTTTTTTTCTACAAGCAGTGCTTTTAATCTTTTATAAAAAATGGTATCTTTCTTCTCTGCTCTTAGCAGATCTGGAAGGGTGTTATAGACTTTTATTGAATTTCTAAATTACGAGTAGAATTTGGCCTAGCTAACATATTCTTTTTCCTTGTAGGATAGCGTCGCGTTAAGTCGTCTTTTTTGTGTAGTACTGGGGGTATTTTCGTACAAAGTACAGAGAGGGTCGTGCTCCTGCAGTGGAGACAAAAAGCCTTGATAATGATGATTTGAAAGAGCAGGCTACATGATTGAGCATTGACATACATATCATCTTTTGTGGAAGAAACGGTATACCTAGGGCTTCAAAGCAGAACAGCTGGGACAGCATACGTAGGTATGTGTTTGGTAAAAATGTAGAAGCAACGGGGAGCGAGCTGTGATGAGGAGCCAATAAAATTCAATACGTTTTTTAGTAGAGTCAAAGATAATATAATTAATAACTACTATAATACTATAATTATTATTACTATAATTGTAGAAACTATTAGAAGGCCCGTAATTAAGTTGGCGACACTAATAGGCTTACCAAAGAAAGTGATATTAAATATGCTTTAAAAATGTGTATTGCATTTCATATAAGTCATATGTAATTAACTAGAGCAATACTTTATTTAAATAATAGGAATAAAATATTTTAATGTTTAATGCCTATTGCGCCATGTGGTGACGAGGGAAGAGAAATAATTATGATGATAAGAAATTCTCTAAATAATAAAACGGATTTTGGTTATTCCTTAATCTTCAAGGTTAAGAAAGTACTAATTACACTGGTTAACAAATTTTAAGGTTTTGTTAATCCATGAAATGAGTTGTGCTAATTGCGAAAGAATACCTCTAAACATAAATTTTGATGTAAGTTTTAAGGTCGAGTTAGCTCGCGTTTTTTGTGGAATCAAATAAAAATCTTTTGACTTAAGATAACATTATATTCATAAATCACATATTATAAAATTTAAAAATGAGTTAATATTTTGCTTTTCCGTTTATAAATAATATCTACAGCCTCTCTCTTCAACGTCCAGCAGTAGTCTGCTAACATAGCAGGACTCCATTTGCCCTGATATCGCTGTTTCATGCCTGAAATATCCTGGTGAAAACGTTCACCACGTTCGTCGCTAACATCTCCCATATTTTCAGGACAAAAAACAAAATGTGAGTCGAGAATGTGTATTTTGAGGGACATTTTGCAACCGAGAGCGTACAATGCTTGGATCATATTGTTAACCAGGTTTTCATAGTCTTCAGATTTTTTTTACCCAAGAAATTTTGAAAAACTTTTATCATGGATGCCCAGGCCTGTTTTTCCTTGCTATTCAATGTGCTTTCAAAAGTCTTGTCATTCATTAATTCTTTTATTTGAGGTCCTATGAAAATTCCTTCTTTTAACTTGGCATCTGTCATTTTTGTAAACTTTTTTTAAATATTGAAAAGCTTGACCGTCGCGATTCAGTGCTTTTACGAAGTTTTTCATCAATCCTAATTTTATATGCAGAGGTGGTATAATAATATTTTCTTTTTGCACTAAAGGTGGATAAAAAACATAATGTATTAAATCTAGTAAAGTAAATCCGTGTTATAATAACGAAA
Organism: Acrobasis consociella; assembly: GCA_963555685.1. Classification (NCBI taxonomy): domain Eukaryota; kingdom Metazoa; phylum Arthropoda; class Insecta; order Lepidoptera; family Pyralidae; genus Acrobasis; species Acrobasis consociella. The sequence goes on from OY743107.1 coordinate 4,777,366, forward strand.
AAGTCGAAACTTGCAAGAGTGCGGCGAACGCAATACAAGTTTAAACTTGCATAGCTCGATAACTCGAGCTAAGACACTTGTAATAATATAATGGATGATTAGTATTTACCAAGTACTGCCTTTTTTTGTATTTCATCATTCATGGGCAAAACCATTGTTAACCAGTGTTATAGACGGAACCTCCTTTGTCAAGGTCTGACTCACACTTGCCCGATTTTATATTTAATAGTGGTTAATCTGCTTCGCTGCTCGGAACGACAGCAATGTTTTTTTAATTGTCATCGCACCAGATATAGAATTGTTATTGTTGAGAGCGAATAAACAATGCTTTAATTGACGCATTTGTGTTATTTTGTATCAATGGAAAGATTATAAAGGACATAAAACATCACAAATAAGTAGGGATACTATACGTGCTTGCACAATTCTTAAATTTAAATTATTATGAAATTACAGTGCTCTATGATTAGGAAAATAAAAGACGAATGTCTAGTCAGGAACTAAAAAAATTGACATTTCCATACAAAAGTGTGCAGTCCCTCGGGCAATTTGTATGGGAATGTCATGCTTTTTTTTCTTTACTGTTTTATTACGAATAGGTCCTTTCCACGAGGTCCACGTTGTTTATAGTCTATACCAAAAGACCATGTTCAAAATGAGTTCAAAATAAGCCACACAAGTCCAAATTACCAATCTTTGTGGCTTCACCTCTAAGTACAGCGAACAGATAAGCTTAAGCATCGCTAAGTAAACAACGCTGGGCAGGTCACGTCACAACCTTTTTTGGTGATAAATTACCGTCCCCCACTAAGCCGGAGGGAGTAAATAGCACACATGAGTCAAGTCTATACTAATTTTACCCATATCCCACGCAAATCGACAGAAACTAGCTAGCAACCCGTCACTTTTGTGACAATCACATAATACCTACCTATCTCTTTGATTTGATTGACCGGCTTAGGTCCTTAATGTATGAGAAATAAAAATCATACTTTATTGTCAAAATGATATATATACTGTGAAAATGAGATTCTTTTGGCGTTTTTATTCAGCAGTAATCGTCGAGAAGCGCAACTATCGGTAGCTTTTCTAAAATAATATTTTAATATACAAATAAACTTATTGACATGTAAAAGTTCCTGTAAAGGTCTGATTGCTGCATAAACATTTGCATTTCAACGAACAATAAAGTTTTAATTTGTCATGAAATTTTTACGCAAACATCAAAAGTTCACTTTTCAAAAACCTTCAGAAGCAATATGGCTTCAAGTGTGTCGAAATCTTCACAGTACTTCGCACTTACTCACCTTCTCTCCGTGAACTCTCTAAATATAGCGTAAGGTTCATCAGAGCCGCTTTTAATTCGCCTCAATTCAGCTGAAGCGTGGCTAATTCACAGAGCCCAAGGATTTTTGTCCTGCTACGGTCTATTACGAGTAAGTATCCGTTTTATGGAGATACGACGTATACATTTAATAAATTTTATATCTCTTATTTACTCCTTTTTCTATTATTGAATGAAAAATCCTCAGCATACAAATTTACTTGAATAAGTTTTTTGGAAGTGAAAATTTCGGTGCGACGTTGTGCGGAAAGCATTTTTTGAGACGGGAAAAAACTACTAAACTCATGTCACTGTTACCGTGACCGACACCAAGTTTTAACTGCCAGCGGCTCTCCCGGAGTGCCACTGTTGAATTTAGAAAAACCACACACTATCCACAACCTATCGCTGTTGGATAAAGCTTGAACTCTACGTCATCAGCTCCCGTGGTCCGGCCGATGATCTCACGCGCAAGATTAATTGTGCTTTTTATTGATGCATTCAGCAAGTATCGGCTACAGTAAATTATTTTTATAGACGCTATTACTAATAAAGCCCCGGGTCTATTATTTATTTGCCGCTCAGTATTTAAAACTAGCAAAATTTTAGACATGGAGTACCCATGTCTAAAATTTTGCTAACAGCATCGTTATTACGTCTTTCATTCTTACGGGGCAGACCGAGGGAAGTTTATTGGGAAAAGTTCGGAATAATAACCTGAAGTCATCATTATAAAATCTGTTATTATGGGATACATGAATTTTTCAGGGTCCAGTTCGGTCCCATTTGAAATAAATCATTAAAAAAGAAAACGGAGATATCATCTAAAATTTTGTGGAGTAACGGTCCAGTATTAAATATAGTCACATTTGATGTTTATTTATACAATATGTATTTCTAATAAAATTGAGTATAATGCAAGTTAAAACTTACTTTAGGGCTAGCTCAATTATTGTGATTTGTTCGTAAGTATATATGTACAGCTGGTGTCAGCGACTTCGTCTGCGCAGTATCTTTATAAATTGTAGCCTGTGTAAATTCTGATGTAAGTATAAGCTATATTATTGTAAAGTTTCATTTAAATCCATTCAGTTGTTTTTACGTGAAAGAAGTAACAAACATACTTACAAACTTTCGCGTTTATAATATTAGTAGGATATTAGCAGGATTATTTATTTGAGAATGTCAGTTCGCCGCCACATTTATAACGAGCCCCCGGGCTGAGCTGTGGTTCTCTTGGCTATGTAATAAATACAGCACGAAGTAAAATATTTTTATAGAGATACTTCTATTAAAAAAAAGCTTGATTTATTTGTGCGATTTTATTATTCATGAATTAGATAATGATCTCGTCTAAATACATTGATATTAAGATAGCTTTTTTGTTTCATTAGACGGTAATTCATTAGCACAGCAAAAAATGCGTGTTCGGAATAGTAACAAAAAACTTGGAATTTCTTATTTATTTTCGTTTTATTGGTATATGTTTGCGAGCCATTTTTTAATCTACATATTTTTAATTTAGACATTGTTCCGAGCTTCGTAATGCTAGGTATCATTTAGTAGGTAGTGTTTTACGATGGCTATGGAAGTGTGCGCCCTTCTTATACAGGTGTGTTCCACTTAACAGAAGAACATAATCAAGTTTTTTTTTATTTGTTTTCAAGGAGATTCAATAATCAACATAATCTGAATGGATATCAGAAAACCAACGGAAACCTTTAATTAAGTATATTCCTTTACGGATAGCACTAGATTACATAAAAACACAGAGCACATGTCAAACAAAGCACTGATATTACGCCAAAACAAGCAGCTGTCCGCATTTCTAGGCCACGCTGAACGATATTGTGCTCAAACTTAAAAACAGAAGCTCAAACTGCAGGTTTGCCAAAGGCAAAGGAGCGCAGTATGTTGAATGTAAAACTTACAGACCGTGTCAGGAACACTACGCTACGCTCCATCACCCAAGTGGTCGAAGGTGGAAGGAAGAGTGCCAGACTGAAATGGAACTGGGCGGGTCACGTTTGCCATTTGACATCTTTTTTGGCATCCAAGATGGCATTTGGATTTTAGATAATTTTACTTATTTCGTTCATAACGTCTCACTGGGACTTTGTAGGGGTCTTCCAGTTTTTACACATTTTTTAAACTAAAAAAATTTCATAGCCTACCTCCACAGCCGCACAAAAAACTGCTTGCAGCCCGCGCAGCGCCCGAAAAGCTAGTTGGTATTAATTAAGTTTTTTTTTTCAGGTGGAAGTGAGTCAAGAATGTGCGCGTGCGTGGGCGCGGCTGACGCAGTGCGGCACCTGCGCCGGCGTGCGGCCGCTGGCGTGCAGCCGCTACTGCCACAACGTGGTGCGCGGCTGCCTGCCCGCGCACGCAGACCTGAATGACCAGTGGGACGCTTATGTCGGTGAGTCAGTACCGAGGTCTTCATCATTAGGTTTTTTTAGTCTCCACTGCTATACGAGCTCGGTGGCCTGGCGGGAGTGCGCTTTAATGCGCTTTCGCAAGTAAAGCGACGAGATTAGATGGATGTGTACTACAAGTGGCATAAAAAATTGCATAAAAGCCGTTGGTCCCGGCTGTCATCATTATATGACAGTCGTAAAGCTATGTCAGATGCCTTGAGGCAGCCTGAACAATCTAACACACACGAAAAACAGTGGTCGCCCAATGGCGTCGACCGTAGAAAGTGGAGATTGGTTTTGTGACGCATCTAATGTAATTGACATGCAAATCATCTTTTAGAGAAAAAAAGTCTGAAAACCACTCACTGCACAACCTAGAGCTTCCAATTCTATGTCTCTCATTCCAGACGCTGTAGACAAAGTGGGCGACCGATTGTTAGGTCCGTTCAATATTGCTATGGTCGTCGAGCCGATAGACATCAAGATCTCCGAAGCCATCATGAGCTTCCAAGAGCACAACCAGGAAATCTCCAAGAAGATATTCTCCATATGCGGCCAGCCGGTGCTAGGCAACAGCGGGGGAACAGGCCCCTTCAGCACGCCAGAAAGGACCCGAAGATTCGCCAGGGCACTACCAGACTTCGACTGGAACCCCAAAGGCAACGATGTCGACGACTTCGAAATCGAAGCGTCTTTTGAAAGCGTTATCCACGACGACCCTTCTCTAGTCGGATTGAGGACGCCTGAGGGAATTAGGAAGGCGACGAAAGAGATGGAGCTACAAGCGAAGTCGAGAGAGCGGTTCCTTGAGTACATGAGAGGGAAGATAGACTTGCAGGAGTATGAGAAGGAGGAGGAACACGAGAGGAGGAAGCGGGAGGCGGCGTCGAATGCTGACTCGGAACTCGATTACCGACCGTACGAGTTCGATGAGAGGAGACCAAAGAATAAGAAACCCGCCGCCAAAATTGACGAGGGGCATGGTGAGTAAATACTTCATATCTATCTTCTATCACGTTTTTATCCCTAATGGGGTAGACAGATTGTCTTTGCGGCCCTAAGTAAAGTCTACCCAGGGTCTTATAATCCGCCATTTACATGTATATTGTAATGAAGTTAAATAAATAAAGCTATTAGCGTGATGATGCGCGAGAAGGTGGAAAAAGGGAATCAAATGAGTAATTGTTTCTAGCCACATCGCCTATTAAAATTATTCGCATTTTTATCCACTTCTTCGATCGTGATCCTCATTATATGTATAATATAATCTCGGAATATACGGCTCGAAGGACCAAAAATATGTATGGGATACCTTTTACTGATTGTTGATTGAACGAAGTTTATGTGATAGCTAAAAGTGGCCGTTTTTCCTGATTCGACAAATATTATCTTATTATAAGGTAAACGTGTAATTTGCAGGCGCAGACTGGGGCGCCCCCGCACTTGACAAACTGGTCCGCGACACACGCTCCCGGCTGCGCACGTCGCGGCGCTACTGGATCCAGCTGCCCGCCGTGCTGTGTACAGACACCAGCACCACCAGCGCGCCCTGCTTCAACGGCTCCGACGTAGGAAGGTGAGAATCCTGTACAGACTGCAAACTTATCTGTAACGACCACTGTACCAATTGGCTAGCTGGTCTCCGCACGTCGCGGTGCTACTGGATCCAGCTGATCCCGTAAACTGTTTCATTCTGGAGTGACGTCATTATGACACTAAACGAATAATTTTTTCTACAAAAAAATCCGTACGTTTTATCTCCGCGTTTGAAAAATATATCCATGTCCATTGAATTTTTAATGTTCATGAGGTTGTTTCTGTTGATGTTAGTAATGAGCATGAAGATATCATTTCAACTTGGAATACTAGTGGGAAAGGTGGAATTAGTGGATACTTTTTATACAAATTTCGGAGGTAATTCCCTTCACTGTTTGACATTGTACATTCAAAGTTTAGCATAACATGGTATGGATACAAAATAGTAAAATAAAACATCAAAGATTCGTTTTTCTTTCAAATTTTTACGAACCTTTTGTCCTCCAAAACAAAGTCGGCACCGACACAGCTTATCGAAGATTTTAATAAATCATATTTGAAATTGATTGATGCAGTAGTTTTTGCGTAAAACCCCTTTTCCTTTTTTTACGCACTCAGTTTATTATCATTTTCGTGCATTTCATCTCACTGCTTTCGCCCGCCACCATGTTAGGTGAGACAGCGTGCTTTTAGGCCACGCCCACGAGTCGGCTAGTTCAACCTTAACGTGTAACATGACTGTGTTTGTCTACTGCAGCTACAGCAGAAGCCCCGCCGGCGAGGGCAGCGCGGCGCTGGCGTCCAACCCCGAGGTGCGCGGCGCGGGCGGCGCGGCGCCGGCGGAGGCGCGGCGCGCGCTGGCGGACGCGCTGCGGGCGCTCACCTCGCGACTCAAGGACGCCTACAACGGGGTCGAGGTGCAGTGGAAGGGGGACGGTGAGTTACACGTTATTTACCTAGTGGCTCTGTGAGCTGCAGACCTCGCGAGTTGAAGACCAGTTCAAGTTTATCGGATAAAAAATTGTTCAGACAAAAAAGTTGCCTATTTGTTCCCACTAGTCCAGTCATCCAGTTCAGTTGACTGAACTAATGAGATTTTTTTTCTTGTTTGTTCAGTTGAAAATAATACAAGCTTTTGCGCGTTACTTCATTTTTCTTATCATAAAACTAGTTCAGTTGACTGAACTAGTTGCGTCTTAGTAAGGGTAACAAAAAAGTTGGTATTTTTGAAAAAAATTGAAATAGCTGAAATCTTATACCTTTAAACGAGCAATTCTTGTATGTATATATATATATATATATATACGAGTATATATATTTATTTATAAATTTCTGTGATCTCGAAAACGGCTCTAACGATTTCGCTGAAAATTTGTATATGGGGGTTTTCGGGGGTAAACAATCGATCTAGATTAGTTTTATGTTTGGGAAAACGCGTGTTTTCGAGTTTTCTTGCGTTTTTCTTTTCACGCAGAATATGGTCGCTAATTTCGTCGCGCCGCGACCGCCTTGATTTAGCTCAGTGGTTAAGGATAGCGACCGCTAGAAAGAATGTTACGGGTTCGAATCCCACTCGGTGACTTACTTTTGTTTTTTTTTATGTTTAAGTTTATATATTTTTTTTTATTTTGCATTGTTTTTAGACAAGTTTAAAAAAAATTAGTTAATGTTTGAGATGTAACCGAGCAAAGCTCGGTCGCCCAGGTACTATATTTTAAAGCTTCCAAACCCCATATGAACACCAGTTTGAAAATTTGAATCGACAAAAAAATTCTACATAAATTTTGGAACCTTCTAAAATGCGACCTATAGGCGAGAACAGCCAGACAGCAGGACAAAAGCATTTTTAGCCAATCTCGAAACTAAGACAATTCGCTTGCTAGGTCAATAAGACGGCGAAGAACCCGGCCGTGACTCAGGCCATGTCATTTTTTGCTAGTTGTGTGTGCTGCCATTTCTATGAGGATACCCCGCAACTCCAGTTTACTAGCCTCCAATAGTTTCTATAGAGTTGGGTATCTGTTAAGTTAGTAATTATATCTTTGGCACGGCAGACGATCTAAGACGCGCAAATTGCGCAGGGAGAAATTACCTATATGAAAGACATTGAAAAAGCATCTGGTTGCTTGTACCAAGTGACTTATTAGTAATCTGTGCTTGCGCCTTATGCTGTGGTTACAGTTACCAAAAAGCCGCTAATGCGATGCCGGTCTAGTTCTAGGCCGAAATTTGGTGGTCTGGAGGCCTCAGGTAACAAAGGAGTGGATGCCCCCTGGCCCCAATTTATTTTTAGGGTGCTCTCCCCTTAATCCGGCCCTGGGTTAGAGCAACAGTGACTTTACCCAGTAATTTCACTACCAAAGATGTAAAATATTTCGTTCATTCCGTAAAACAACGGCGTATTTACAAAATTATACTCAGAGTTTTTAACTAAAAAAAATCTTCCATGCTGATCTGGGAAAAAGAAAAAACGTAGAATGTACCAGCTGCTTCTCTGTCCGCGCAGATCGTAGGAGCCGATCGAGGGAATGGGCGAGATTTGAATCATGGTAATAGGCGATGCGGCTAGCAACCCATCACTATTTCGCCCGCCACCACGCTAAGCGTGGCTTTTGAGCCTAACGGCCCCGGGCTCTGTCTACCCCGTCACGGATATAGACGTGAAAATGTATCATATTAATATTGTTTCAGACTTGCCAGTGCCGTCGGCATCTTCCCGTTTGGACTTCGCGGACATCGGATCCGGCTCCGGCTCCGGCGACGACACGGACGACACGGAGGACGAGCCGGACGACCCCGACTACCCAGAAGGTATCATCATCAGATCTTTTTGTCTCCACTGCAGGAGCACGACCCTCTCTGTACTACCAGAGCCATACTTGGCCAGAGCAGCCAGAGAACTTGGCCTACACTTTCCACGCTGGTTGGAGAGGTCTTATGATGTTTATAAGCTTTGTTTAGCTGGTTCGTGACACCCAAAAAAATGAATTAGGGTGTACCCAAAAGGTATACCCTAATTCATTTCTGCACGCCTTGTAAGCGGAGCGTTGAGGTAGTGCTTTACTTTCAAAATGTCAGGTTTACGCATTTTGTTTTGTCTTTTTGTGTGTGCAAGTGGTCTACACTGGTGTTTTCAAGCTGCCTAACGGTATCTAACATAGCTTGACGACTGCCATACAATGATTAGGTAACTCATACTAGCTGTAAACGCCGCGTCTAAAGTAGCCTATGTGTTAATCCAGCTTCCGGCGTACCAAATTTTGTCAAAATTGGTCCAGCCGTTTGAGCGTGAAGGGATTACAAATATACACATTAGTCCGCTGTGTTGGCATGATATGGTATCTTCTAGTTGACTCAATGATCCTAAATCATGGTAATGTTACAGAATTAATATGAGTATTACATACAGAACGGAATTTCCTAAGTTATAATATGTGTACAGGAGTATGTGCATTAGAGAAAAAGGGTATGAAAGTTAATGTCAGTAAAACCAAAGTTATGGTTTTTGAAAAGGACGATAGTGCAACAGAATGCAATATTTTAATAAATGCGGGGTGAAAGTTGAGCAAGTGAAAGAGTTTGTATACTTGGGATGTATGTTTACAAGGGATGGTAAGCACGAGGGTGATGTTGAAAAAAGAGTGAATGCGGGTAACCAAGTGAATGGAGCGTTGCATTCCTTTATGAGCAGTAGGAAGGTATCAGACAAGGCACGTCTCGCTGTTCATAAAGGAGTACTGATACCTACTTTAATGTACGGTAGTGAGAGTTGGGTATGGCAGAGAAAGCATGAAAGTAGAATAAATGCAGTTGAAATGCGAGCGCTGAGGAGTATGTGTGGTGTTACTTTGAAAGATCGAATACGGAATGATGCCATAAGGGAGCGGTGTGGAGTAAAAGAGGATGTTGTGACAAAAATAGAGAAAGGGATGTTAAGATGGTTTGGGCATATAGAAAGGATGGATGAAAAGAGATTGACGAAAAATATTTATATGACGAATGTGAAGGGAACAGTAGGAAAAGGTCGGCCTAGGCGAACTTTCTGCGACCAAATTGCAGACGTTCTAAAAAAAGGAGAGGTAAAAAGTACCCGTAACCGAAGGGCATGTATGAAGAGATTGATGAGTTTAGATGAAGCAAAAGAGGTTTGTCAGGATCGTAGCAAGTGGAAGTCCATAGTCTCTGACTACCCCTGCGGGAAACAGGCGTGATATTATGTATGTATGTATGTACAGGAGTAAAAAAAACTAACTTACTGATCTTTCTTTGACGACCTCCGTGGCGTAGTGGTCACCATGCTAGTCCGCCACCCAGAGGTCCCGGGTTCGATTCCCGGTCAGGGCAAGTTGGAAAATGGCCTTTTTCAAATTGTCCTGTGTACGGTTTTCGTACATTGACCGCGCGCGGGTGCCCGGTCAGCAGATTGTCGCCGCGCCCGATTTTATTAATTTTAATTTATTTCATAGTCAGTACGCCACCAACTTTCTTACCATTCGCGAGTTCTTGTAAACCATAACAAACATACTCGTCGCGTGTGCTCATAACATTTAACCCTCTTTTTACCATCTTTCACCAACATTCCCATTTATCATCTATTTACCATATTTCTTATAATTGTTGTTTATATGTGTTTTACGCAATAAACTTCCTTTCTATTATTCCCATAAAATCTTTTATATTTACCCATTTCCCCGACATATCTACCATTAACTTCTTCTTATATGTACATAACCCGTACATCCTGGGTCTTGGATGTTTATCTATATATGTATTTGCTATAAAATATAGTATCGTTGAGTTAGTATCCCATAACACAGTCTCGAACTTACTTTGGGGCTAGCTCAATCAGTGTAATTTGTCCCTATATATATTATTTATTTATTTCCCAGGCTCAGGCGAAACTCCGCCCGACGACCCGACCCCCACCGACGACGTCAACCCGCCGGCGCCGGAGCCGCCGTTCGAGCCCGGCATCGTGGACGCGCCCGACACGAACAACGTCAACATCCGCGGCCGCGTGGTGGACGCGCCGGCGCCGGACACGCCGGACACCGTGCCGGAGGCGGCCGCGCCGGCGCCGGTGGCCGACGCGGCGGAGCGGCCGTCGCTGCACAAGGCCTTGTTTACATACGCGCTGCCGGTCGTGTGTGCGTGGTTCGGAACTATTGTCACGGACTTGTTTTAGATGCGAGTTGGATCGAGTTAAGGTAGTACGAAATCAACGTATTTAACCCTCTTATTCCTAAAAAAAATTACGTTTGCTAAACCTATTGACCGGTCAAAACCCGCATGGCATTAATAAATGCTACGTTCATTGTTTTACTATTGTGTCTGGTATTGGCGGTAAAGGAACAGTTAAAAATGTTTTGTCCCTTTCCCTCTTTTCAGTATTTGACATTGAAAGAATGAGACAAAATATAATTTAACTAAAATAAATTTAGCAGACTTTTGTATTTTTTATGAATAAGGGGGAAGGAATCTCGAGGGATTAGTAGTCAAGTCGAAAAGTAGCTTTATTTAATAGCGTCTCTCTATATAGTTATTGTGTAGCCATTTTTCAAAACTAAAAACCGAGTTCAACACCGAACTACATCACTACAACTGATTGTCGGTTCGGAATCGTTGAACATACATGAACACAAAAGTTTCCGACAAATAAATAACCGTTTCCTTTCTTCTCCGTGACGCAACGCGACGCACTTATTTATAATTGTATATACACCCCTATTTTTAATTCAGTACATGGTTAAGGCGCAATTAAGCCCATCACTTTGAACAACTCTTCCCATACATACATAAGTACATGGAAATACGAAAACAAAATTTTTGCTTCTCAGTGACAGCGAAAAACATTTTCGTTTTACGGTATAAATTTATTGGGCTCAATCGCCTCTTGAAATTTATTGTGCTAAATTAAAAAGGGGTGTACAGCATATATTAAATCTTTTCTATGTTATGTCCAATGGCATTTGACTACTAAATACTCGAGATCTAAAGCTGGGTACACACTGGGCCAACGAACGTGCTGCGTCTTGTTTCTTTTATATCAAAACGAAAGAGATGCACATATTCGTTTGGCCCGCTGTGTTAGCATCATCGTACTAGTTGACTCAATAACCGGATTGTTGGTGATTCACTACATAAATCTTAGACGCGATAAGATTCATCAATTCTGAGGACTAATGTCCGAAATATCTAGCGATCTCATTGACTTGAAAGCCACATTTGCCGTGTAGAATTTGTTGAATCCTGTTGCCTTACAAAGATTTGTGTAATTTTTTATATCTCAGTCGTTTTTGATCAGATACATGAGTTTAAAATGTTCAAAGTAACTTTAGCAATTAGAAAACATATATGAGAAAATATTTACCTCAATAATGATAATTGTTTTACTATTGAAAATTCTGCGAAGGCTGTTCGCTGACTTTTGACAGTTTAATATCCATTGCTGCATTTGAATTTTATTCATTTACAGCTTACAAAAGTCGCAATGAAAATCAAAGTCAACATCGTTGTTCAACCTAACTTCATTTGAGACAACTTTAAATTAGATCTTACGTCTTGGGAATAAAGTTCTAATCCATTGAATTTATTATACCTACGAAGTGCGGCTAAATGTCTAAACACACAGCCGAAGTTGCGCAACTGAAGTTCTTCGTAAAAACGCAACGTAAGTTCGGCATATTTCGGCCGAATTTCAGTCGCGTTACTTCGGCATAGTATGTTTTGACACTAATTAAATGTCAAAGTTACCAGATAGTCCAGCTGGTTCATGTTCCATGTGTTTTGATCAAAAAGAGACTGAATGTAATAAGAGTATCGGTTTGTACATAGCCTAGTCAGTGTGGGAGCGAGAGAGGTATAGCGCGACGGCGCTACTGTGATATTGTGCGTGGACTACATTCGAAAGGAACAGTGGTAAAAAAAACTAATTTATTTCATATGAAACTTCAAGTGATCGACAATAACGGGCTTGTCTTCTGTTCGCCATCAATTGATCACGTTAGGTGTATTTTTATAAAGAGGAAATAATCATGAAATTAATTTAGAGAAATTCAGCCAAATTTGTCGTATTTATTTAACGCTCTTTGTAAATATTTAATGTAAATTATAATTGAATAGATAGTTAATGTATTTTTATTCGTTCTGTATGTATGGATTTCATAGTGTCTGTGGGTCCCATAGATGTATATCTCAAACAAAATATACTTACATCAAATAATTATGTGAAAAATATTTTTTTTTGTACTTTTTAGCTAATGCAATATAATTTATACAGACTTAATAGTAAATCTGTGAGGACAAGCAGCAGCTCTAGTTATATGTTTTATTCTAACTGTAAATAACATTTATCATAATTTCTAAACGTAAGAGACTGATTTGTTTTCGATTTATTTGTTTACAAAAATCATTGGATTAAGATATTATTATACTAACTTTTAACCGACTGATGTATACATAATTCGCGAATAGTTATTTTATAATTTTGCGTTGGTCGGGCGATTGTTTTTTTTTTCATTAAAAACTTAATACCCATACAAACACTGCCATTTAAACATAGCTGATATTAAAAATAATGAAATATTTTTTTAGATTGAAGAATAAAAGTACTTCTTATTATTTATTTCACATTATTAATAAAGAACGTAAATAATTGTTAATTTGTGTAAATGATTTACTTATTACAATCAATCGCCCGTCACTAACGCTATTTTAATTATTGTAATATTTATCATTTTGGCTTCAGCTTTACTTTTGCTAGTGAATATTTTGAATTGCTATACAATTTGTAAATATTAGGTGACAAGTATCTTTAGTCGAAAAGTAATTTTGTACCCGAGACCCAGCCAGTGGTAATTAGTCATAACATTTATGTCTGTTGTACCCATTTAGGTACAAATCCAAATTGCTATACGCACATGCACTAATTTATTTAATTCAATTGCAATAAATTATTAATTAATTTAATTGTTTTCCAATCAATATGAAATTGCAACTTTTTACGTAAAGATGAAGTAAATTAAAAAAGATGCTGGCATATAATAATGCCGATAAAATAATGAAAACGTGCAAGTTGCGGGGACCAAAATACATTGTATCATTAAAGTGCCATCTTACTTAGTTTTATTTATAAACGAGTTATTATCGTGCATGATCTTTTTCTCAACTCTACCTGCGATCCGCAAAATTTCATTTATATTGCCGTATATTTTTGAAATAAATTGAAATTATTTTTATGACTTAACTTTTTTGAAAACCTACTGCTTATCTCAAGACGTACATTTTTTTATTTTGAAAAAGAAATGAATACAACAGTATACCTATCATTGACAAAATAAAATCGTTGAATACAAGCTGAAAGTTTGGAGTTGAAAATTAATGCAAATATTTCTATAGATATAATTTGGCCGAAATAATTTAAAACAATTTGCTAATAGATTAAAACAATACGTATTGTTATGACTTAACGAGTACATTAAATAACTGTGTATGTTGTAAATATTATCAGGTTATCTTTCTGAATAAAAATTGAAGATCTAAATAAATTGGACTGATGAGTTATTTTTAAAAGTAAATGTACTCAAAAATGTACACAATATAGAATGACGTTAATTAATCTACATGCAAATTTAAACTGAAAATTATAAATAATCTATTATACTGGTTACCAGATAGAAAGTCAAATAGCGTTTGTTGATCCCTATGTATGTTTCTCTGTCACCAGCTTTAACTGTGGTTCCATTCATACAGTTAATCGTAGCAATAAAAAATATGTTCGGTCGAGGGAGAAACATCTAGTTTAAAACTATAAAGGCCAATAACCCATGTATGCAATTGCAATAGTGAAATGACTCATCGGTCCAAAGTACTAAATGTTGCTAGAAAATGTAGTTTTTATACTGTTTGATGAAACAGGGTATTGGTGGTTTCGAATAATTCGAACGGAAAAGCAAGTTATACAATAGAGAACGACGAAAGTAGGTTATTTAAATTTCATTCAGAAACTAAATAACTAAAATTGAGGTCTCATTGAGAGGTAATGTGCGCTATGTAAAAATAGTTGAACAATTTGCACTAAAGCTGTATGAAGTCTTATTAAGACGTTAAACAATTTAAAAAACACTAACCCTTTGGCAATGAGGCCTCATTACTAGAACTGAATTATTGATATAAGCCGTTTGCGTTTACAGAATTCATTTCATTGTTATTTAATTGTCATTATGTATCGATGTACTACACTGACAACTCAACATTTTTGACGCGTTCACACTGCAACTACAATAATATATTACAGTTCATTGTCCAAAAGTAAGTTTAAAATAAATTGCGGGAGTTACAACTAAGAATATGTTTGGTACAGTAGATATTACTGACGCTATTCTAGACGTAACTAAAAACTGTCTTTAACACCCATTTTGCTAATGAGCCCACCTGACAAGTATGCCCTGATAAGTTTGTATTTTATACAAAAAACGAATTTTCCCAATCGATCCAGACGTTTACGAGTAATCGGGGAACATACATAAAAGTAACATAATATACATTCGAATTGATAACCTCCTCTTTTTTCTTTAAATGGGTTAAAAACTTTTTTAATTATTTATTATTGTATTGTCAGTGTGAACGCCAAAGTCACACGTGTCAAGGGAAAAAATCTAGTCAAATGTACTCCGGAACGAGTCTTGGTGCTGTTGCATGGACGCGGATCATTTTTCTCGAATGCGTGTGACTGTTATTGAAGCTGATATTCTAAACAATAAATAAAATCGAATATTCATGCTGAAACCACATTTAGTGTAATCAGAACGAAAATAAAATCGTCATTTTTATTAAATATACAGTCAATGAATACTTAAACCTATCCCTTTCGCTCTTACATGTTTATTATTAGTGCCGTCTCGCTTTCGCATATTGCACAACGTGAGCGAGACAACTCTTAAACTATGACAGGGACAGGAAAAGGTCAATGACTCTCTGCAATATTGACTCGCTTATTGACACAAACTATAGCATCGGTCTGTATTTAAAAAAGATAGATATTTGTAATAGTAAATATGTTGGTTTCAACTATCGAACAGATGATTTATGTGTATAAACGGGACTTAGCACGAGCCTTTATTGTTGGATCTAACGTTTCGCATAGGAGTTACATCCTTCAGTCTGCTCGCACGAAGATTGTAACTCCTATTCGAAACGTTACACCCGACAAAAAAGGTTCGTGCCAAGTCCCGTTTATACACATAAATACTACGTTGTTTAGGATATCAGCATTTTGATTTTGTACCGTTTGGTACCTGTGTAAAGCATATAAGTTGTTTTGTGTACAACGCGACCCAGTGAGTCGCGAGTGCGAATGGTAGGGTAACGAAATTTTTTATAAAGATATATTACGTAGGTATTTGTGTAAATAAATAAAACCATAAATGTGTATGTCTGTCGTTTTATTTGTTTTCAATTTTTCATTTGTCAGATCGTCTATTACTTAACTAACGCCGGAAGAGAAGCGGCGGGCAGCCTACTTTACTGTCAAACCATAGTCACCTTTATTTATATCTGTGAAATGCATAGAATGGCTTGCTATAATTCGGTCGCTTGGCGCCGCTGGCAGTCGCGAGCCTTTTGTTTTGTTCAAGCTATACTGTGCATTGCGTTAATAGAAATAAAGGTAAATATGGCTTGACAATAGAAGTGCGCTTCATGCCGCTTCTCTTCCGGTGTGAGTTAAGCCTAACAGCCAAAATACTACTTACACAAGTAACAATAACGATATAAAAAAATATCACAACATTTATCTTTAAAACACTCTTACATATCTATATAACATATACATATTGTTCCCTAGTGGAATAGTGTAGTATACAAGTATTTTTAATTTTTAAGAGTTCCGTACCCATAGGGTAAATACGGGACCCTATTATTAAAACTTTCCTATCCGTCTGTCTGTCACCAGGCTGTATCTCATGAATCGGGACAGCTAGACAGTCGAAATTTTCACAGATAATTTATTTCTAATGCCGCCATAACGACAAATACATAAGAAAATAAATATTCAAGAGGGACTACCAACGTGATTTTTTTATTGACAGAGATACAGAACCCTTCGTGTGCAAGTCCGAGTCGCACTTGGCCGGTCATTTTAAATATATTTAGGTGTATAACATATAAAAAAAATTACTTTCAATAAGAGATAAATTTATCATTGAATATTTTTTTTTAACTTTAATCATGTAATTATACAGGGATAAAATTATACAATTTCTACATTATTTAACCTGTCGTCTGTGCAAAATACCAGACACAATAGTAAAACAATGCATGTCGACCGGATTCCGGTCTGCTCACAGATGACAGGTTAATTCTTTGAATTAAATTTAAAAAAAAACTAGCTTACTATTAAACAGATATCCTCCGCACAAATTATTCGTCATCGTCATCAGACTCATCGGATTCGGAGACGGACCGGGAGCCGGATTCGGAATCGTCCTCCGAGTCGGATCCGAGCCAGTCCGGCAGCGGCGGCTGAGGGATTATCGTCCGCCACGACGACAGCTTGTGGAGGTCTGGAAAAGAGATTACAGTGTCAGAAAAGTATTATTCTAATTAGACTGTCTTATAGGTTATCCTCCTCCTCCTCCCATACTGGTCTGGGAGAAATAAAAAAACCTTAGAATGTACCAGCTGCTTCTCTTCCCACGCAGATCGTAAAAGCCGATCGAGGAAATGGGCAAAAATGCAAATCATGTTAACAAGCGATGCGGCTAGCAACCCATCACTGTATTGATTGCTTTTGCATCTTCTCGCCCACCATGACGCTAAAAGTGGCTTTTGAGTCTTGCGGCCCTGGGCTCTGCATAGAACCGCAAGACCCAAAATGCTCTGTCTGCCCCATTAGGGATAAAGACGTGATAGTATGTATGTATGTATGTATGTGTCGCAGTTGAATTGTATAATCCGTTGTTATTCAAAAACTCTAGCTGTTTGGCAATACAGCTCGGTTTTGTAAAACATCTGAAAATAGTTCAGCTCGATTGTCAATGAGTTACGTAATTACGTTTACCAAAACAGCTAGCGTTGAGATGGCATACAGGGTTACCATTATTGAATAAAACTGTGTTACCAAACAAAATAATATATGAGGGACAATAGTTGTTCTTTATTATTTTTGTATCACTCGTGGGATGGAAATAAAACCTCAATTCAACTCTTTACTAAATAATTCAGTTTCCAACATCATAAAACACCAATAAAGAATGATAATTAGCTCGATGCAATTGGATTAGAAATATAGAAATTTTGTAAACCCGACAATTCAATGGCGCAGCGATTTCTTACGGCCAATTAATTCACGTGAATTTTCCATCTTGCCAGAAGGCGGGCGTCGAAATAACAATATGGGATCCAAGCTAAAGGTCTGCTTTATTCTTTTCAATCTTTTGCACTCCGAAATCACAAACGATGCCCCCGATGTCTCTCGATAAAAACAGGTTAGTCCCGGAACGCAGCGAAGAATTTACTTTATCGAAGGCCATATTTGTTGTTATGACACTGACACTTCACAAGCCACAAGAACCACAAGTAGCAGAATTCCTAACTAATCGTTCTACAATCTTACGTTAGCTAGTTTGTTAAACGTAACACATTGGACGATCTAGCTGAATGATTTTCAGCTATATTACAAAACCGAGCTGTAATGCCAAACAGCTAGAGTTTTGGAATAACAACGGATTATACAATCCAACTGCGACATATGTATAGGTTATCCTATTATTTTTATATTATCTGGATGCAAGCCGCTGTAGATCGGTCATTTTAAGAAATCTTTGGGAAAGGCCTATGTCCAGCAGTGGACGTTATGCGGCTGAAATGATGATAGATTATCCAAAAATAATGGAGACCTATGTTTATCAAAAAAATAAGTTCACAAGATACGGAGCATCTAAATTCCAAAGTGACTTGCGACGTCACCGCTATGGAAAAAACCATACTTAGGCGTGAAGTCATGCAAAATTTAAATGCGCTGTATCTTCGTAAATTTTTGTTTTTCCGAGAAAATAAAAAATACGTGTACAATATTTTTTAATAATCTAAACGTTGGACCTAAAATATTTCTTCAGTCGTCAAGCATTTTTAAAGGCATCAGTATTTTTTTAAGACGAATACGACCCTGTCCCTGTTGCTTAACACTGGCGACCGCGTTTTTAGAGTGCTATCATCTATCACTATCTCACTCTACATGATAATGAGCGAGATGGTACTAGATTGTCGTGCGATATGCTTTTATGGGTTTATCTACGGAGCCATGCTGGTTTTAAACGCTGGGTAACTACCTTTAGAGCCTATCTCAAGTTTTTCGTTTCTTTATTCCTAACAAGTTACAATCAAAGATTGGTGTAGATCTTTTCATTGCATTAAAGGAGCTTCTGGCGCCAAATCTATAAGAGTTCACTGATTTTCATAGCCGATTGAGCTACAGACGGCGCTCGACGAATGTGGACGCCACGGGGCTGTAGCCCCAGTTGTCCTTCCCTTAATCTGACCCTGTTACTATTATTAATAGTCTTGTCACTATTATTATTATTAATAGCCATCAATGGTCCCACTATAGGGCAAAGGCCTCTCTCTCACTTCTCCATGACTCTTGATTTTGTGCTATTGATTGCCAGTTTTTGTGGTATTTGTTGAGGTCGTCGCACCAACGTTGCCTAGGGCGGCCGCGGTGTCGCTTACCATTTGGGATCCAGTTGGTAATCCTTTTTGCCCATTGGTCTCGGCACATCCTAACTACGTGTCCAGCTCATTCCCATTTTAAAGGAATAGTAAAATCCTCACCTAAGCTATACATGTCGCTGAGATAGAACTGCTTGTCGTCCCGCTCTAGCACGCCGCCGTACAGGTACAGCGTGGAGCGCTGCACGGCCAGCATGGCCGACATGCGGGGGGAGGGGCCCGCGCGGGCGGCGCGGGGGGGAGCGGGCCCGCTACAGGGGGGCGCGGCCGGGGCGGGCGCGCCGCCTAGCTTCATAGTAAAAACTTCGTCCGTCACCACTAGAACAAATATTACAACATCATCAGGTCAGGGCAATAATGCGAATCATGTTAACAGGCGATGCGGCTAGCAACCCATCACTGTATTGATTGCTTTTCCATCTTCTCGCTCACCATGACGCCAAAAGTGGATTTTGAGTCTTGCGGCCCTGGGCTCTGTCTACATAGAGCCGCAAGATGCATAATGCTCTGTCTACCCCATTAGGGATAAAGACGTGATAGTTTGTATGTATGTATCATCAGGTCTTTTTGTCTCCACTGCAGGAGCACGACCCTCTCTGTACTAACTTAGCCAAACTTGACCAGATCAGCAAAGATGATTTGGCCTACACTCTCCACGCTGGCCAGAAATATTACAACATTTTATTTTATTTACCACAGAACACCATAAGCACTATTACTAAACCATAATAACCAATCAAGATGGCGAAGCAATAAGCCTTCTGCCTCACCTTAAGTCAAGTCAACTGTCATGTCACATAAGCACATAATTAATCTTCTTATCGAGTGTGTTTGTAGTAGTGACTAACACTAGTGTCAGAGTTTTTAAACCGCCTTAAAGGCCTCTGACATGGTTTCTCCGAAGCACGGATCATCTTACTTATCAGACAATCAGGTGATCAGCCTGCAATGTCCTAACCAAACCAGGACCACAACACAAAGACGTTGCCCCCGCCGGGAATCGAACCCGCGACCTCCGGTTATGAGCCGAACGCTCTAACCACTACACCACGGAGGCAGTTTTTATGAGGCATAATTAATATAAGTATTATACACAGAACGGAATCTAAGGTCCCGCGCAATATGCGTCTCCGTTCCTCATCCCCACATCTCTACCATATATTAATTCTTTGCCATAAGAAAAAAAAAGGACAAATTACGTAAATTTTAACTAGCCCCAAAGTAAAATCTCAATAATACGATCAACTCAGAGTGCAAATAACCAGTCAAGTGCGAGTCGGGCTCGCGCACGAAAGGTTCCGTATATCTATGAAAAATTACGTCTGTTGTATGAGAGCCCCACTTAAATATTTATTTTATTGTTTTTAGTAATTGTTGTTGTAGCGGCAACATAAATACATCATTTCATCAGTGAAAATTTAACTGTCTAGTTACCGCAGTTCATGAGGTACAGCCTGGTGACAGACAGACTGACAAATGCACAGCGGAGTCTTAGCAATAGGACTCCATTTTCACCCTTTGGGTACGGAACCCTAAAAATATCTTATCCATACCTGTAACAGTACTATCCTCCTCCTTTACTTCTTCTCTCTCTTCTTTCTCTTCCTCCATCTTGTCACTAGCTGCCGCTTCTCCTTTCAGTGTCACGTTGTGCCATTTGCCGGATTCCAGATCTAGCATGAGGAGCTCGTCACTCATCTCTCCTTTCAACTCTTCTTCTGTTTCTTCTACGTCCTGTCAAAATATTTCTCTATTAGACATTACACAAAAATATCCCTTCCCATAAACTGTTCCATGTCATGCCTATTGCCTACCCATCGCTATATAAACACAATTATTTATCTTTCTTGTTACTAGATGGCGCTATAAGATAATTAATAAAACAATAAAATCTTTTATCACAATTTTTTTAATAAAGTAGAACTCTATTTAAATAAATATGAAATTCAATAAATTTAAACACTTTCTTTGACATTTTTTGCTACTCGAGTGTGCTGTCATCTCTGTGAGGCTACCCCGCAACTCCAAATTTTGCCTACTTACTCTAATAGTTTCTATGGCGTCGGGTATCTGTTACGTTAGTAATAATGTTATTTGTGGCCATGGTAAACCCTTTCGCGTCGCTAAAATATTGTATACTTGTGTAAGTCGGATGACAATACAAAATTATGAGGTCAATGAGCTGTTCTGATGATGGAGCCGGGAAATATTCGACGGAACTCAGTTATACCTATAAACAGAACATAACCTCATTGAGTAGTACTCGTATTTTTGTTTTGACGAACACCTTATGGTAAACGATTACTAGGGTCTGATCAAGGTGGTCGATGGAACTCAGTAATACGACGCAATAACATCGAGTTTGGGCTTATTTTATTTGTCTTAATAAGTTAATAAGCTTGAACAAAAATGTTTTTTTATTTTCGGAAACTTTTTTAATTTTATTTTAGACGCCCGGTTGTCCAACCAGCATAAATCACTTACACTGACTCCGCCGAACACGTACCCCCGCCCCTGCAGGCCGGCGGCCGCCTGCCCGGCCCTTGCGGGCGGCGCCCGCACACCCCCCGCCAGCCCGCGCCACGCCAGCGCGCCGCCCGCGCGCGCCGACAGCTTGAACAGGTCCGTGTGCGTGTTGGTGCGCTCCGTGCGCCCTTCGCGGACGCGGGAGAAGCCGCCGTACACTATAATCTGAAATCGTAATATTTATATGCCTAAGGTGTAACAAAATATACTGAAACTATTTTAAGGGTGAAATCAATCCGTGATAGTGTACAAGAAATCTGTGTCGAAATATAAAAAATAATTTTCATCTCATCTACTCGAAAAACGGTGTTTTCATCCCAAAATATTTGGAGCTAAAGTTACTGCTGATTCCCGCGGGATTAAAAAGTGAAAAACAAAATCTTACGGGAATAAAACACGATTTGAAAACGGAACACGAGTGGAATCTATGTAAAATCAACCAAAAAACAAAAGAATTTAGTTTTAATACAATAAATAATGAGCACAGATTTCGTATTTTTAAAAATTTGGAATTCATATCATCGTCACATGGATGAATATAGGCAAAAATGTTTATGTTCTTTGCTTCGAAAAAGGAAACAGAAATAATTCTTAAAAGTATTACCTTTACGCCTTGTAGCACAATCTACTATTTTAGCTTTCCATACAAACTCGGATCAGCTGATCGGTCAAATTGTATGAGAGACCAAAAATTACTTGTCATATTTCGATACGTGTTCCTTGGGGAAAGTTGTTCATAAGGGAAATTTGTTGCGCTAAGTGACGCGGGCGCACGCGGCGGCTTTCAGTCTATCTCTGACACAAACTCTAAGTGTGAAAGAGATAGCAGAATCCGCCGCGGGTCACTTTGTCTCTGTCGCACGTAGCGTTTGTGAAAGAGATAAACTGAACCCGCAGCGGGCGCTCGCGTCTCTTAACGGACGCCCTTAAAATAGTTTCTGTATATTATTAGTTTAGGCTCATATATACTCATGTTTTGATAATTATATTAAAAACTAGCAGTCCATCCCGGCTTCGCCCGTGGTACATACATAGCCTATGTCACTCAGGGATAACATACCTATCCAACAATGAAAGAATTTCTAAAATCGATCCAGTAGTTTCGGAGCCTATTCAATACAATCAAACAAACAAACAAACAAACAAACAAATCTTTCCTCTTTATAATATTAGTGTAGATGAGTATAAAATAAAATAACCGACCAAGCACGAATCCCATCGTTTCCAGGCAACATGACGCAAGCAGTCCTCGCGTTAGGCCGCCTACCCGATGCGACCACCTTGCTCCACGTCCGAATATCCAAGAACCAAAGAACACGAACAGGTCTCAGAAGTAGAATGGTCATTGCAGTGGTTACTAGTCTACACTCTCCCCATCGTTCCCAACAGGCAACATGACGCAAGCAGACCTCGCGCTAGGCCCTCTACCCGATGCGACTACCTTGCTCTATATTCAGGTATTCAAACAGAATGCAGACAGGTCGTCGTAGAGTGATCATTGCAGTGGTTACTAGTCTTTACTCACCCCATCGTTTGCAACAGGGAACATGACGCAAGCAGACCTCGCGCTAGGCCCTCTACCCGATGCGACCACCTTACTCCACGTCCTAGTATCCAAACAGAACGCGAACAGGTCGTCGAAGTAGCGGCACTCCCTGCCGTCGTCAGCGTACCCCCCGAATACGATGAGCTTGCGGCCCACCAGCGCCATGCGGTGCCCTGAGCGGGGGGAGGGGCCATCTTTGGCTACGACCTGAGAAGCGAAAAATATACTTTTAAAAAAACCTTTATTTTCAGACAACTTAGTCCATAGAAACATTACTTATATTCATTAAATTATAATAAATTAGACATTAAAGTAAATCAGAATTTAAAAAAAAAACGGCCAAGTGCGAGTCAGACTTGCGCATAAAGGGTTCCGTACCATTATTTATCTATAAAAACCAAGTTTTTTGTATGGGAGCCCCCTAAATATATTTTTTTTTCTACTTCAAACCAGTTTATTCATATTAATTTCAATTTCAACAAAAAATACATAATTAAATTAAAAGATGTCAAAGTAAAATAAAATATAATAAAATATTTTTTTAATTAATTAATTTATTATTAAAATAAAAATACAACTGAGTATTTTGTGAATATTTCAAGTGCCTACCTGTTGCCATTATTGATATCGAGCAAAAAAGGGCAAAAAAATCGCGTTTGTTGTATGGGAGCCCCTTAAATATTTATTTTGTTTTGTTTTTAGTATTTGTTGTTATAGCGGCAACAGAAATACATAATTTGTGAAAATGTCAACTGTTTAGGTATAGCGGTTCTTGAGATACAGCCTGGTGACAGACAAACGGACAGACGGACAGACGGCCAGACAGCCAGACGGGCAGACAGCGAAGTCTTAGTAATAGGGTCCCGTTTTTACCCTTTGGGTACGGAACCCTAAAAAAGAACAGGGGAAAACTATTACACTTCAGAACTAGATTCTTGATAGAGTATTATCCATTTTCACCCGTTTTAGACTTTTTTCTTAAATTTATTTGCCAGGTAAATTAAAAAAACTCCGACTTTAAATAGTTTCATACGTAAACGTCATCTAGTATTGATCCGTATCGCCAACGTAACCGCATCGAAATTGATCCATCCGTTCGAGCGCTACGATGCCACAATCAGACAGACAGACAGACATTAGCGTCAATCTTATAACACCCCTCTTTTTGTTAGGGGTTAAAAAACAGTATTCTATTTTAGTTATTTTTGCCTAGTTTGCAAGAACTTTATTATACTACCTATATGTATACTACAAAGACATACTTTTAGATACAATATCAGAATGGCACCGAAAGAAGTACCTAGCCCATCATCTACGCAGGCCATTACAGTCAACGAGTACTTATCGAAATATTCATCATGTTTCCCACATTCTATGATTTCTTGTAGTTAACCAGAAGATACTATTACTCAGTAGAAGGAAAGGTTGTATTAGAAAAATATAGATATAATCATATTAAATCTAAATAACATAAAGTGTACCTTCTCCCATTTCTTGTCTGCCAAGGAGAAACACCACAGATCCTTGTAGTGATGGAACTGCGTCTCTGTGGGGCTTGTGAATTCTCCGCCAAACACCCACAGTTCTCCCCTGTAAAAGTTCGTTGTCACGCAGATATACAAAACGGTCACATTTTGCTCGAAGAGACAGATTACAAATAATACTTCTGATGGTTGTTCAAAGAACTATTTGAACAGCTTTCTTAATACTCATGATAGCAGAATATTAATTAGGCCCAACGCAGACGACAGACTATCCGTGACGCACTTTTTAGTCTGTGATACTCTGAAAATAGAACCCATGGAATCATATGCAGTAACGCACTCGACGCGCGCTGGACTTTTTGCACGTCGTGTGCGTTACTGCATATGATTCCATGGGTTCTATTTTCACAGACTAAAAAGAGCGGCACGCATTCGTCTGTCGTCTGCGTTGGGCCTTATCGACTTTGTTTAGCTTAGATTAAACGGTTTTTCAAACAAGGGCGCCACTGGACTGTTGTCTCGGTCTTAACTAGCCTGTTTAAAGGAAATCTATACATCTATACATATAATAAAACAGTAAAAAAAGTGTGTCTGTACATTATATATATTTCCAAAAAAAATATTGGGGGCGATGGAGACGTAGTAATAGAGTAAGAATTTTTTTAAAAATGTCTGTCTGTATGTCTGTTTGTCTGTTTGTACACGCTAATCTCCGGAAATACTGGACGGATTCGAATGAAACTTTTTTTGTTATATAGCTATTAAGCCTGAGCAACATATAGGGTATAAATGTGTTTGGAAAATGGAACGCCTGATGCAGAACCATAACGGTCCAACTAAACTATAAGAGATATAAAAATGCCGCCTAAGTAAAAGTTGTTCAGCCTGATGAGCATTTTCCAGAGACATAAAGTCCACGCGAACGAAGTCGCGGGCTTCGGCTAGTGTACAATAAGAATTGATAAAAGACAAACGATAAAACACAAAGTTTTCTAGGAGACATTAAAAAAATGGAAGCAGTGTGTATACTAAAGTAAATATTGCACTGGTGTCCCTATCATTGAGGAGACATCCTTGTCTAGCGCAACAAAACTGCTATTAATATATAATGTCCTTTCCTTCTTTATTTTCCACAATTAGGCCTGAATTTGCCAGACCCGTTATGCGTGGGGAGAAGATATAATGTCAATTTCATACTTATTTGCTGGGGTGGCAACGGCTTGGTGTGCACTACGGGGCGGGGGAGCTCCTGGGGCTTTCACTTGCTTCCATGTGTTGTTCGCAGGGTTGTAGAACAGAAGTTCATTGTACACTTCCGTCTGAAATTGTGAAAGGACTACATAATCTAGACTTTTCTATACAGACGTAATCCAGCTTTTAAAATATTAACTTGATAGAAAATATGTATAGTGTCATCAATTTTTGACCCTTAATATTGTTATTTTGACTGTGGATAACCAGTTAAAATCAATGCAAATGCAAAAAATATGCAATTTCTTTAAAATTATATTTGATGGAAATCTGACTTTTTGTATAAAAAGCTAGAGTAATGGAAATGCCGTAGGCCGTAGGATTTAAAAATGACCTTACTCTAGCTGTTAAAAGAAAATGATGTAGGATTTAAAAATGACCTTACTAGAGTAAGGTTATTTTTAAATCCTACATCATTTTCTTTTAACAGCTACATTACTCCCGAAATTTAATAAAGAAATACCTGTTGACCATTATGGTATTCACCACCAAACATGATAAGCTCATCTTTGGTGGGGTGCGGGGTGAATGAAGCATAGGCTCTCGGAGACGGAGGGCCCGGCAGAGACTTTTCTGTGGCCGCGGCGCGCTTTGCTTCTTCTCGCTCTATTTCAGCTATCACTTTGGCAATGTCCTCCTAAAATAAGAATTTTTAAACCAAAATTAAGTATCGAATTCAATACTTAAATATACCTAAATTGATATTTAAGTGGGGCTCCCATACAACAAACCAAACGTGATTTTTTATAAATAATGGTACGGAACCCGTGCACGAGTCCGACACGCACTTACCGGTTATTTTGGATGCATAGGTAGGTACAGCGAAAGGTAAATTAAAATTACCGCTTCATTTAACTTGAATAGTAGCCCTGTCTGAAGTAGTTTAAAGATGTAAATTATTACGAGTCTCAGAGATAAATGAAGCAAAAGGAAATAAATAAAAAAGCATGAACTAACCTCTCCCAAATTAGCAAGTTCTTTTTTAAGTTTATTCGCCAATTTCTTGTCCGTCTTAGCGGCAGTTTTTACCGCACCGCTGACTTTGTTTTTATTCTTCTTTTTACCCATTATTTTAAGTTATTGTTTTATTATTATTTAATAAATATATTTAAACTTAAACACAGCAACTCGTGCTTTGCTTTGCTTCAATTGATTCTATTCTGTCTAATCTGTGGCTTGATTTCAATGATTGAATTGAACTGATGACATTGACAATCTACGTGATATGTCGGTCGAAGCCAAGCTGTCATGTCACCGCACCAATTCGCTGACATTGACATTTTCTTGTAGAATTTTGCTAGCTAGCACTGTTCCTGCTCAGCTCAGCTGTTCTTATAGAAATTATTTATTTCCTACAATAAAGTATAATTTAACAATTTAGATTAAGAATGAAGGTGTAATCTAGTGTTTAAATAAGTTTATTTATTTTTTCCTGTAAGATGAGTAATCCAGGATCTTCGGTGAGTGCGTTTGTTTTTTGTTATTTTAAGATATTGTACACACGCAACATTATCTTGAAATAACATAATCCATTGTTAATGAAAATTCTTCAAAATGTTTCAGCAAGAACCAATCGTGCAGGAGTTCAAGATTCGCGTGCCAAAGAACGTTAAAAAGAAATATCATGTAATGCGTTTCAATGCAACCCTCAACGTGGACTTTGCGAAATGGACACACGTCAAGATGGAGAGGGAAAACAACATCCGAGAGTTCAAGGGAATGGAGGAGGAGATGCCTAAGTATTCATTATTTTATTTATTCATTTCTGCACAATGTCCACTGCTGGACAAAGGCCTCTCCCAAAGATTTCCAAAATGACCAATCTAGAGTGGCTTGCATGCCTAAGTATGATTTATTTCAATTATTGTGAAATACTGCTGCAAGGTACTCAACGCTTTACAGTGATTTTCATGTTAGAACTACTAGTGTGATTCTTGAGTGAACTTATGCCCTTTGAAAATGTTTGCAATTATTCATTCTTTCATTAACAAGTATAGCTTTATAGAATTCTCTTTTAGGTATCCCCAAAGATTTTTTCAGAAAACAATAGATCTAATGATACTATAAAGAGAAATGATGTCAAAGTAAAAAAACATTTATTTAGGTATCTTTGGATGTTTGTATCACTTGATAATTGGCAATTTTCCTTACGATTTCATGATAGATGTTGACGTCAGATCGTTTACTTACAGTTTAAGTTTATTGTTGCTTCCTAAGCTAAAGTGCAAAAGAAAGAGCAATATACTGCACTGCAACATTTTCTTCAAATACATCAACTCACAATTATACATATATTAAAGTTAAAAATGTGGACTGAAAATACATTGATAAGGCATATTGAAATTAATGTCAATTTGTAAATTTACCACTTATACATGTGCCAAATGTACTCAAATTATGACATTTGTGGGTTTACAAATACAAACCTTTAAGGGGGACCCATACCAAGCTGAAGCCATACTTTTTTGTCTCTAAGGTAATGATTGGCTTTTGAAATAAACTCTCACAAAGTACTTTCATTACATCAGCTTAAAATTTTAATCTGTGATATTAAGGTCATTGGTCTGGAAATTTATTATAAAACTTTTTGTACAATTTCCCTTAAACAACTTACCATTATCAGCCTGTAATATGGGGTTACGAAATCATTTATAATATGTAAATTTCTATCTGTAAAATCACCCACTTTATTAAACAAGTCAATTTTTTTTTTACATACATTACATTTTCAAATATGTACTGGGATGGTATCAATTTTCTTTAAAAGTTCTCTTTGGGCATCATTCCTAATCCATACATGAAAGAATTGCCCTTTTTTTGGAAAATAAACCTCTTTGTCAGCGGCACTCTCCCATAGAACAATTGAATATGCAAGTAACTAAAGTAAACTACTCCTAGCAGGTGCTACATCTGTCAATTAATAATCTTTTAGTTTTTGGCTTTATCTATGTATACAACTATGGGTTGCTAAAATATTATTTATTTATTTATTGGGTTACAGACAAGCAGCTTAAAGCTGATGTGTCTATTTCAGGCATTGTTGAATTTTTTATTAGTCACTTCACATATTCACGAAATTTTTCATCATCATTTCAGCCGCATAACGTCCACTGCTAGACATAGGCCTCTCCCAAGGATTTTCAAAATGACCAATCTAGAGCGGCTTGCATCCAACGCCTTCCAGCGACCTTGGTCAGATCATCAGACCATCTTGTGGTTGTCCTACGCTTTGCTTGCCAGTATGTGGTCCCCATTCGAGAACTTTTTTGCGCCATCGGCCATCAGTTCCTCGCGCCTGTGTCCTTACCAAAAAATGTTTAGTGGTCACTCTATTTGTGTGTATTTTTTAATT
This sequence comes from Acrobasis consociella, assembly GCA_963555685.1. Lineage (NCBI taxonomy): Eukaryota > Metazoa > Arthropoda > Insecta > Lepidoptera > Pyralidae > Acrobasis > Acrobasis consociella. Next base: position 4,806,530 of record OY743107.1, read on the forward strand.
GACTACTCTATTATTTTATTTTTTACTTTTAGGTTCGGTGCTGGTTCAGAATACGGTCGCGATGTGAGAGAGGAAGCTCGGCGCAAGCGGTTTGGTATTCAGTCCAGAAAGTACAAGGTGGAGGACCAGCCCTGGATTCTCAAAGTGGGAGGCAAGACTGGCAAAAAGTTAGTGCATTTCGCTCGTGCCTCTACTGACACTTGCAACGTCATGTGGTCTATTGAGTATTGAATAGGCTATTTTATGGTGTGTTTGGGTTAGTATTTTTTACAAAAAATACCACAGAAACGTAATATTTTTTGAAAATAGCAAAATTGTTTAATTAATGAAACAGCAATTAGCATTTCAAATGTAAGGGTGGATAAATGAGTGTAATAGGGACATTTAACTATCTCTTTCGTTCGTGCGAAAGTGCAGCTATAAAACTATCAAACGAATTAAATACCTACCATAGTTTCAATAAAGGTTAATAAGCCGTTCAATGTCGGCCTATAATTCACATATTTTTATCTCTGAGCGTGTTTATACAAAATTTATCATTGTGAGTGTATTTGAACAATTAACAATAAGTGTGTGCAATAAATCAACAGTAAGTTGATGATGCCGCGCATTAAAATGGTCATTTTAATGCGCGGTGCGCTGATACACTTATAGGTAGGTTATAATTGTTGTTAGTAATAAATGCGTGTATATTAGAAACCGCTAAGGAAACTCGATGGGAATCGGCTTCTATGGAGGCCCCGCCACTGCTGTACAGTGTGTGTGCATTTTGTTTCTGTTACATGACAGTATCCCTTTCCATCAGATTACAAAAGCTATAACCACGAAGTTGAGGGTAAAAGGCTATAACTTACTTATTTTTGGGCAGATTTAAAAATATAATTTCGATTTCGTTTTCGGATTATGTTACTTATTAATAGATTTATCTTATACCTTTAAACGAGCAATTCTTGTATGTATGTATGTATGTATATATATATATTTATTTATAAATTTCTGTGATCTCGAAAACGGCTCTAACGATTTCGCAGAAAATTTGTATATGGGGGTTTTCGGGGTTAACTATCGATCTAGATTAGTTTTATGTTTGGGAAAACGCGTGTTTTCGAGTTTTCATGCGTTTTTCTTTCCACGCAGAATATGGTCGCTAATTTCGGCGCGCGGGCCGCCATCGGCTTAGCTCAGTGGTTAAGGATGCTGACCGCTAGAAAGAGTGTTACGGGTTCGAATCCCACTCGGTGACTTACTTTTGTTTTTTTTTTATGTTCAAGTTTATATATAATTTTTTATTTTGTACTGTTTTTAGACAAGTTTAAAAAAAATAGTTAATGTTTGAGATGTAACCGACCGAGCAAAGCTCGGTCACCCAGGTACTAAAAATAATTTGAGGAAATAGGCTAATAAATTAAAATAAGCAGAAATAGTTTCTGTTAAAATTTGCCATTTATTAAAACTGAGACAAATGTAACTACATAGGTTCAAGGGCATCCGCGAGGGTGGTGTGTCAGAGAACGCGGCCTACTACGTGTTCACACATGCATCGGACGGGGCCATAGATGCGTATCCCTTGCAAGAATGGTACGTTTCTGATATTAATCTTAATAGGTAATTCATTGCGAAATAAAAATTTGTGGTTCGATGTTAATTTATTACTTAGAAAAACGCCTGTTTGTACCAATTTTTGAAATTTATTCTTGCCAGGCGGACTCATAGAAATGGTTTTAAAATCGATTGTGTAGTTTGGTCCGTTTTTAGGGTTCCATACCCAAAGGATAAAACGTCCGTCCGTCCGTCCGTCCGTTCGCCTGTCTATCTGTCACCAGGCGGTTTCTCATGAACCTTAATAGCTAGATAGTTGGAACTTTCTTATTAGTTCAAAAAAATTATTGTTATTACTTTAACAAAAAAATTGTATACCTACTTCATACTGTAGAGGTTTCATACAAGTATACTTGCTTATTTATTGAAAGTATTCTTTTTTGAGATTCTCATATGATTCCAGGTACAACTTCCAGCCTATTCAGCGGTACAAGGCTCTGTCTGCAGAGGAAGCTGAGACGGAGTTCGGAAGGTTAGGGGGTCTTAATTTATATTTTAGGCTTTATCAGTCTATTGCTAGACTAAGGCCTCTTCCAATAACTTTATTTATTAAAACTTTATCTATCTACAATTAACAATTGTTAATTCGCGGACTTAACTTAAGGTTTAAAGTAACGTTAAGGTAAAAACGAAGCGAGGGGTACTCATTGCGACCACATTGTAGCAACGCTGCGATGATGCAGCGCCTGCCTCGCTGACAATGCGTCAACATATTTGCGTTGTGACGACGCGTCTTATCTATACTAACGCCGATTCGAAGCGAATTTTTAAACCTACAATACATATTGAACTCAAGAAAGCAATAATAGTAAGTACTAATGTAATAGTACTACTAGTTATACAAATTCCTTCATTCATCAGACGTAACAAGGTGATGAACTACTTCTCCCTCATGTTCCGGAAGCGCATGCGCGGGGACGAAGTCGCAGACGACGCGGACGAGGACAGCGAGAAGAAGACCAAGGGTGGCAAGGCCAAGAAAGGTATCTAATTTACTCTATCATTATCATCATCAAGTCTTTTTGTCTCCACTGCAGGAGCAAGACCCTCTCTGTACTACCAGGAGATGTATTTTTTAAATCACTTGTCACATTACGAATGGTTTGTGCGAGCGTTCCAAACGGGCGCATTTTTAAATCGGTCGTATGCGAAGGTTTTGCAACGAGTGGTCTTGACCACTCGTAATTTTCACATTTGTAGCGTAGATATGTCATCGAATGGGAAATCCGTTCCATTTCACGTTGCTTTTTTATTCATGTTCGAATTTTTAGAAAAGCATAGACAAATTATCGATGTTTTCTGCGTGAAACAATATTGTATTTCGCTGACGCGACGGTTTCAAAAATACGACCAACTTATATGTTTACGCGAGCGGTGAGTGGGTAAACTACACGGTTTGTGTTTCGGTGAGTCCCTTAATCAAAAATAGCACTCCAGAGCCATACTTGGCCGGAGCAACCAGAGGACTTGACCTACACTCTTCACGCTGACGGGTTGGAGAGGTCTCATTGATGTTTATAAGCTTTGTTTAGCTTGTATTTCCTAAGTCGCCTTCTAAGACATCCACGGGAGGACTAGGTATATAGCTATATATTTATTTATAGATTTTAACATAAACCCCTTTTTCAGACTTAAAGATCTCAGACATGGACGACGAGCTGATGGAGTCCGGCGACGACTCGTCCGACTCGGAGGCCGCCGAGAAAGAGGACTCGGACTCCGGCGCCAAGAAAGCTAAGGACAAGAAGAAAGGTAACTTAGGGGCTCATCACAGTATTTACAAATAATATCAATCGAAGTCGGTTTTTATAACGAAGTTCTTTATTGCACGTTACGAGGAGGAACCAATTATGCATTTCGCGTTATATAACAATACTGTACAAAAAGTGGAGATCCTTAGTGTCTACCTACCTCGAAGGGAATCAATCACCTGTGATAAATATACACGCTGACTTTTCATTGGTTTTGGAAAAGAAAATGTCGTATAGTAAATAAATTACTCTATTCATATACGTTATCCAAATTTGTGTATGACATAAGATAAAAAAGTTACAAAAATGATTTTCGATCGAGACCACGTAGTACACTCGTCCAAAACTCTCGCGTGAACTCGCGTGACCCCGGCGGCCGGCCGGCGGTAGCACTACTTATTGATCTCACGATTTTACTTTCGAGTTTTAGTCAAAAAATTTTGGTTCTGAATTTTTATTTTGACTAGCTAATTTGATCTTACTAACGATTCTTATTAAGTGGCCTTCAGCTCCAAAACCAATAAAAAATCACCGTGTATGTGTATGTATGTTTATTTTACAAAAAAAAAACAAATTAAGTTTATTGATCGTGCGACTACTTATCGTGAAAGCAAGTCCCTATTCGTTGTTCTTAGCTATGTTTAATGAAATTCGGTTCAGCCGTTTATAAGTTATTACGGGTTAACGCTTGAAAGTCAGGGCTTTCTCTACCAAATAAAAGATGGCGCTACGAATATGTAGTTTTATTCATAGTTCCGCTACTCATCACGAGATGGCCTTCTCGACAGTTTATTTTTATTTTGCCTAGCAAGTAAACTTGTTATTAATAAATAATCGATGTCTTGTTATTACAGCAGGTGTCGCAGCAAAGAAGAGGAAGAAAGTAGAAGACGAAGCGTTTGAGGAGAGTGACGATGGCGACGAAGAAGGCCGCGAGAAGGATTACATATCAGACTCTTCAGAAAGGTGGGTAGATATATACACACTGACTTTTCATTGGTTTTGGAGAATAAAATGTCGCAAGTAAATAAATTCTTCTATCCATATACGTAATTCAAATTTCTGTATGTCATAAGAAAAAAGTTGCGTAAATGATTTTCGATCGAGACCACGTAGTTACACGCCGGTTTATTGTCGATGACCCCGGCCGGCCTGCGGGCGGTGCATGGCGGCGTTACTACTAATTGATCTCACAATTTTACTTTCGAGTTTTAGACAACATTTTTTATATCTGAATTATTATTTTGACTAGCTAATTAGGTCTTACTAACGATGCCTATGAAGTGGCCTTCGGCTTCAAAACCAATGAAAAATCACCGTGTATATTTATTTATTTATAGAGATGCAATGGATGGTGGCCGGATACCGGATACCGAATGTTCGGCTAAGCCACCACAGAATTAGTATAAGGCCCAACACAGACGACAGACTTTTTGTCCTATCGAGTCTGCGGCGCACAAAAAGTCTCCGTGGCGCGCAAAAAGTCTTTCGCGAATTGTTCACGGACTCAACACACACGACGCACATTTTGAATCATTCTGTCGGCAGAACTGTAGGGACGGACACGTACAGTTGTACACGCCATGGAAGTGCAAAGATTGCGATGTATTATTTTATACTTGAAGTACAGAAAATGAAGAAGAAATAGAAAATTTTGGACTTTACTTTCGGAGAGATAACTAAAAGGACAATTCCATATTAAACATGCAATTCTAAAACAATAACCGGACAAATTTTTCAAATTTTATAAAATGTCTATTAGTACCTACTTTTAATGAGTTGCTATTCATTTTAAGACCGGCTTTGACACATTCGGAAACAATAATGAGAAAGTGCATTGGTCCAGAAGAAAGGCTATACTAGGCATGATACTCGGATTTTTAAGTATCATAAATTGCAGGTCTGTTTTGTATTTCATGAATTAACATCGGTACATCTATCTCTAGCGCCATGCTATAATACCGCTCACATCACGTCCACCACTAGCCGAGTGCAGGTCACAGACTAAAGTGCGCGACGTCTGTGTTAGCGCGGGTTGAAACATACGTTGTATTTTTTTCGCACACTTTTTGTGCGGTGTGGCGCGGCGCGGCGCGGCGCGGTCTGCCAAAATTACACGGATTTTTTGTGCGCCGCACTTTTTGTGCGTCGTGTGTGTTACTGCATGTGATTCCATAGGTTCTATTTTCACAGACTAAAAAGTGCGTCACGGATAGTCTGTCGTTTGCGTTGGGCCTAAGTATTACATACTTACGGTATCTACTAAGGTGCCGTGCAATATGCGTCTCCGTTCTCCGTCCCTGCACCTCTCCCCTGTTCTCGCCTTGTCGAGGGTGTTGATCGCCTCTACAAGGCGATAACGGGGGAGAGGACCTTAAGAGACTCCGTTCTGTATATAATATTTATATTAATTTTGTGCCATAAACCTGATAGCCGAATATCCGTTCGCTAAAGTTTAACACTATTTTTCGAAAATATTAAAAGCACCGCGAAACAAGACATTCACCATGAGCATGACAAATACTTAATAGGTATGACGTTTGGAAAAATATTTGACCCATCGGTTAGATTATAAAAAAATGATATACGTTGAATATACGTTTTTGAAACGCTCGTGCAAATCATTAGTTGTTTGACTTCCGCTTTCAAAAATATGTCTCCTGATATATTACGAAAACTTATTTTATTAACTAAATGGCTTTGTTATTTTCAGTGAATCGGATCACGAGATGAAGGCGAACAAAGAACTGAAGGGAGTAGCAGAAGAGGATGCTCTAAGGTACAGTTGTTGCTATCATTTCAGGCGCAGGAAAGCAGATTAGTGTTGCCGAAAAATCGATAGCTTTATAATCGGTAGTTTCAATCGAAAAATCAAACTATCCATAGGCCTATCGATAGTATCGATAGTTTTTGTATTTTCGATAGAATCAATAGCTTATGCATTATGAAAAGCTATACTATTGGTCTGCACTTGTATAGGTGACCGCAACTGGCATAATAAGTACTTTGGCTTGTCCTTTCTTCGGTAAGCAAGTTAAGGTCCGATCCCATCATTTCATTATATGGCTGTGTGAAGAACCTATGTCAGATTTCTTTAGGCAGCTTAAAAATTTGATACTAGTGTTGGCCACAACAAATATCTTGTTCCAGCGGCTTTGCCTATTAAAATAGCCTATTTACAGTAGCCTTTGTGTTAAGGTGTCAGCTTCTTGCGTACCAAATTTTATCAAAATTGGTCCAGCCGTTCGCGCGTTAAGAAGTAAGAAACATACACACACACTCACAAACTTTTGCCTTTATAATATTAGTGTGATGTGATAACTGTAAAAAAAATGAATTAAACAGAAAACTACTGACGTCAGACGAGGACTCCGAAGAGGAACAGGAGCAGAAGCAGGAGTCTGAACAGGAGGACGAGCCGACTAAAGAGGGCGAGGAGAGAGCTAGCAAACTCACCAAAAAGAAGAAGAGAGACGAGGCCAAGAAAGAGAAAGGTAACTTTAGTTTAAGCCTCCTTCATCATATCAGTCGCAGAAAGTCCACTGGACGTAGGTTGCATGCATTCCTTAACTGATTGAGCTTCTTTGTGTAAGTCGGATGAATCAATGAGCTGTTCTGATGATGGAGCCGGGAGAGGTTCGACAGAACTCAGTTTATAAAACAACGTAACTTCATTGAGTAGGACTCGTTTCATTTGTCTTGAGGAGTAATTTATGGTAGACGATGTAGGGTGTCTAGGGTGTGATAACGGATACGAAAGGAAGATGTAGGTAGATGGAACTCAGCAGTAAAATGACGCAACTCCATCAAATTTGGGCTTATTTTATTTGTCTTAAAGTACTTAGGCTTCACAATAAAAGCATGTACAAAAATGCATTTTTTTTCTTACAGTGGACTCGAGTAGCGAACTTAGTTCCGACTCGGACACAGATCAAGAGAGCGGCGGCACTAAAAAGCCCAAGAAAAGCAAGAGTAGCAACAATGCTGATAAAAATGGCGCTGCGAGCACATCAGGTGAGTGGACGACAGCACACTAAAAATATAACTCTATGACGAACGATATAGGGTATTTATATCAACTTTGACGACTTAACGCCTAAAACTGACTGTTTACATGATAGCACACTGAAAATATAACTCAATGACTAACGGCATAGGGTACATATTTCAATGTTGATGACTTAAAGGCTCAATACTGATTGTTTACATCATAACACACTGAAAATATAGCTCTATGATGAACGAAATAGGTTACCTATTTCAATGTTGATGATTTAAAGGCTCAATACTGACTGTTTGCATGATAGCACACTGAAAATATAAGTCTATGACGAACAATATATGGTACATATTTCAATGATGACGACTTTCAGGCTTAAGACTGTTTACATGATAGCACACTGAAAATATAGTTCTATTAAGAACGACATAGGGTACATATTTTAATGTTGATGACTCAAGGCTAGATTCAAAAATTAAAAGGAAATGAAATGAAATCGGAACGAAGTAGTTGGAACTGTTTAAAGCCAGGACAGGGCAGAAGTGGCGCTCAGAAACAAATTGTTTAAATTTAAATGCGTTGATATTGGGTATTTTCGTGGTATGAATAATCTTTGAAAGTATTATTTGTAGTCCGTCTAGCTTTAAAACGCGTTCCTAACAAAAGTGGTCACTTTTGGCGAAAACAGATTTAAAAACTAGTGAGTAACTAAGCTTAAGAAATCTTATACCTTTAAACGAGCAATTCTTGTATGTATGTATGTATATATATATATTTATTTATAAATTTCTGTGATCTCGAAAACGGCTCTAACGATTTCGCTGAAAATTTGTATATGGGGGTTTTCAGGGGTAAACAATCGATCTAGATTAGTCTTATGTTTGGGAAAACGCGTGTTTTCGAGTTTTCATGCATTTTTCTTTCCACGCAGAATATGGTCGCTAATTTCGTCGCGCCGACCGCCTTGTTTTTAGCTCAGCGGTTAAGGATACCGACCGCTAGAAAGAGTGTTACGGGTTCGAATCCCACTCGGTGACTTACTTTTGTTTTTTGACGTGACAACGTCTTAAATTAGGTTGCGGCTGGGAGTCACTTATGAAAAAGTGTAACGCTCGGTAACGTTACGATGAGTCACCGAACGAGAGAGAGGCCCGCCGAATCCTTGCGTCTCTCTCCCACTCAACTATGTTATCTACGTTGTCACGTAAAATCTTCGCCCGTAAAACCGACTTTACAGGCAACCATTTTTTTTATGTTTAAGTTTATATATAATTTTTTATTTTGCATTGTTTTTAAACAAGTTTAAAAAAATTAGTTAATGTTTGAGATGTAACCGAGCAAAGCTCGGTCGCCCAGGTACTTATTATAATAATCAACTAATAAAAAACTGGTAGTTTAAATAACAATTAGTTTATTCGAAGGAATATCTTGTGTCGTATCACACACAGTAGGAGGGACGCGTCTATTACATATTGGCGGGAAAGAGCGAAGGCCGTGAGTGACGTTGACAGTGACAACTGGTTGAGGTGCGTTCATGATTCCAACATCAACGAGTGGCCTCCTGACTGAGGCCAACCCATTTTGGAGAAGCGTTTGTGCGAAATCATATCGGAGGTTGAGAATAAAAATAAACGGCCAAGTGCGAGTAGGTCTCGCGCACGAAGGGTTCCGTACCATTATCTATAAAAATCTAGTTTTTTGTATGGGAGCCTCCCCTACATATTTATTTTATTTTGTTTTTAATATTTGTTGTTATAGCCTGGTGACAGACAGACGGACAAACGGACAGACAGCGAAGTCTTAGTAATAGGGTCCCGTTTTTACCCTCTGGGTACGGAACCCTAAAATGACCTAACCTAACCTAAAAACTTTGGTCGCGCGCGGCCACCCCGCCGCCGTCTTATTGTTATAATCAACTGTTGTTCATAAAATAATTTAAAGGCTATAGTTTAACAAATGGCCGCCTGACTGACGCTAACCAACTTTGAAGAAGCATTTGTGCAAAAACTTTAGCTGTAACGTTTGGTCGCAGCGCCGGGCAGCGCGGGCGGGTCGCGCGCGGCGACACCGCCGCCGTCGGCCGCCGCGGCCGCCGTGGCCGCCGCCGCCGCCGCCGGCAGCCAGCCCGCCAAGCGGCCCAAGCTGGACCCTAACTACGTGTGAGTAACCTACCGTATCATCATCATCAGCTCTTTTTGTCTCCACTGCTGGATTTTTTGCATGCATCTCGCATTTTTGATCCTTCTTATGTAACTGTTATAATACGATTTAAAGAGCTCTCCGGTTTTATTTAGAAGTACCTAATCAAGAAGTAAGTGATACCCAGGTGATGTAAAGCACTAATGAATTTGGATCTGGTTTGATCCATCGCCGTCTATAGGCCAGGAGTGGAGGCGGGATAATGGATAATTTATTTGATTATTGCGTAGTATTTATACTTAAGGGTCCCCCGACCCTAGACTTCTCCATACAAACGTAGTCTACGTTCAATTTTGAAACCACATGTCAGATTCCGGTAAAAATTGGTAATTGTAAAGAAATTGCAATTAACTAGGGTTATAACTGGTTTTCTATAGTAAAATTATGAACTGGAAAGAAAATATAACGATTTAGAAGTTTCCCATACTAATGGTCAAAAATGATATAAAACACTATATTCTATTTCAAGTTCATATTTTTACGTCGGAAACTAGTTATAAACCTAGATAATTGCAATATCTTTGAAATTACAAAATTTTGCCCAAATCGGGCATGTCGTTTTGAAATGAAACGTAGACTACGTTTGTATGGAAAGCTGTATTTTGGTCTAGGGTCGGGGGACCCTTAAATATTATCGAAGACGCTTGGACCAATTTATGAAAAAAAAATTTTTAGTTTGAAAGGGCATACTTGTCAGGTATAAAGGAAATTTATTAAAATGGGTTGTGTAGTTTGGAGCATCGTCATCGCTTCCTTGGTCTACCCCTACGTCTTCTTCCATCTGGTACCCACAAGGTGACCCATGCATACGGCACACATGTCCCGCCCAATCCCAATTGACCCCTGTTCCGAAGCCTGTCTATCGTCTTACCCGTAATATACTAAAGGTTATATATATTTAAAAAACCCACAGAAACGAATGCGGCGTGACGGAAGAAGCGGTGCGGCGCTACCTGGCGCGGAAGCCCATGACGACCACGGAGCTGCTCACCAAGTTCAAGTCCAAGCGGTCGGGCGTGCGCAGCGAGCGGCTGGTGGAGACCATGACGCAGATCCTCAAGCGGATCAACCCGCTCAAGCAGAACATCAACGGCAAAATGTACCTCAGCATCAAGTCGTGATCGTTATTAAATGGAGTTGTTTGATGTCAGTGTTTTATTTTTCATCCAGTCAAAAAAGTAACTTCCTTAAACATTTACGGCACACATCCCGCCGGCTCTGGCCGCAGGCTTTTGCCGAGTGGCTCGTGATGTCGGATTTTTCTGAGACCTCTGGTGGCTTGATGCGGTATGTAGAAATGCGTCGCACAACGGCTTGCCGGCTCTGTGTGTAGGAAGGAGAGGAGATGGAGATGCAGCGATGATCTGATCGCTTGGATGGAGCTATTTATAAAAAAATATCCATTCCACAAAGAATGACAATGTTAATTAAATTAAACGTTAAGTCATGCAATTTTAAATTATATTTATTCCAAAATCTTTCAATAACCTTTGAGTTTTGAATACGACATGACATGCATGACAAATAGGTCTGTGGTATGGGCGCTCTTAATCAGCGGCAGTCGTCATGAAAAGATGCTCTACATTCTGTGTTCTTTTTTGCTTGTCCTTGAACGCAGATCTCATTCATATTTATTACAGGTTACAAATGGAATTGAGGTATCGCTAGAAAAATAACTATTGGGACATACCCTCAGAACAATAACTAAATACCCGAAATAAAAAAACATCGACATTGCCATACATATTGCCCGGGCGGCTGCACCATGCATTGTGTATGAAAAAGTCGTTTTTTTTTTTTTAATTTATTGACGGTTGTTTTAATTATTTTTTTTTAAATTTATTTATTTATTAACAATTTCATTATACTTTAATGGTCCATAATAGTATAGGCCGTGGTTCGAATTTTTTTTTGTATATACTTCAAAAAATTAATTTTGTATTACGTTCAAAAAATAATTTTGTTTACAATTTCTATGTCGCAAAATATGATAATTGTGTTTGACACAGTTTGGCATCGGAAAGCGATACTTGCACGGTCTATATGCCCAAATAGTTCTCAACGCAATCATATATTACAGGTTACAGAGGTAATCGAGGTATGGCAAAAAAATCAAATGCGCGTAGGTGGTAAAGATAATATCGTTTGTAGTTCCTATGTTGATAAATCAGAATATGATAATTGCAGATAATGCCAATCACTGTAGCCTGGTACGTTGAATCAGTGTGTGTTAGGCATCGCAGAGCGGTACACGCCCGGTCGCCACATGGCCAAATAAAGTGGATTTTAAATTATAATGACAGAAAGAGTGCTTCACCACGAGGTTCGTTTACATACTTTCACTTTTTTTTAAGTTATGCCACTTTGTGTTGATGTTTGAGCCTTTGTCTTACGGCCCTGGCCCCTGTTTATCCCGCTAGAGAAAAAGACATGACAATGTATGTATTATAATTTATTGAAATGAATTTCCTTTTTGAATGGTACGGACGTGGCGGATGGGGACTAGGCGAAAAAAAGTGTAAGATTAATCCGTCACTTTTTGACACACAAATCTGACACCAGTGTTGGCCACTTACACACATGAAAAACAAATAACAACAGAATTTCACTGGTACCATTATTTTATCTTGCTTTGGGGTCCATAAATTAGAAGCACGTCGAACCTTTGGGTTATATAACTTACTTATATTGTACTTACCCCTTGCCTATTTCTCACTCGCATCACAGAATACTTAGTACAAGTACTCGCATCGGAATTTCTGAAGAAGGACTGCATAATCTTTAGAATATCACCTAGTGCGTCGTGCCTGTAGTCCTCTAATTTCGGATAAGCTAATCCAAAGAGGTCCATACGCTTACCAGTCACTGAGACGCAGAATATGTCTCATTGTCGCCTCTAGTTCCTCACATGCCCGACATTCAGGGCTCTCAACAAGTTTCATTTTGAAGAGAAGACTACCTACGGATGTGAAAGTGTCCAAGTCACGGTTCCCAATACAGTTCTTGTTTATTTTCTGTTATATTAATATAACCGTTTGTGCCACTTGGTAAAGTCTTCACCGAGTGTCTCTTTAGAGTCTGGTACTACACTTGCAGGAAGCGACCGCCCTCAACAAGCCAGAAAACAAGGAAGATGACGTACTGGAGACAATCATCCAGCACGTGGGTGACATGGGCACCTACCAGCGCTGGCTGGTGGTGGCCATGCTACCCTTCGGAGCCGCCATGGCCTTCAGCTACTGCATACAGATGTTCATAGCCGCCACTCCCCAGGAGCATTGGTGCAAGGTGCCGGAGTTGCAGAATCTGTCTGTGGAGCTGAGGTAAGGCGTACGTCACAGAGGCGTACCGAGGGATCTAGGGCTTCAAGACTTCACACTCCCGAAATAGAAAAACTTAAAAAGTTTTTCTTATGCATAGTTTTTCTTATAGAATTTATAAAAAAAACACAAAAACATTTTTTAAAATTTCATATTTAATTTTTATCTCATTTAACTCCTCTTTACTTCTTTAGCGCATTTCCGTTGCATGCTTTAGCTGTTCCCTCTTTACAATAAATTAGCCGAAGCCCGGTGACTTCGCTCGCGTAGACTTTATGTCTCTGGGAAATGCTTAACAGGTTGAACAACTTTTGCTAAGGCGCTATTTTTAGGGTTCCGTCCTGAAACTCAAAAATTTCTATTTCATCTAACCCACACATGTGGGGTATCTATGGATAAAAATGATAAACAGGTTTCTAGGTCATATATTTTTTTTCTAAACTGAATAGTTTGCGCGTGAGACACTTCCAAAGTGGTAAAATGTGTGTCCCCCCTGTAACTTCTAAAATAAGAGAATGATGAAACTTAAAAAAAAATATATGATGTACATTACCATGCAAACTTCCACCGAAAATTAGTTTGAACGAGACCTAGCAAGAAATTATTTTTTAATACAAGGCCAAAAATAACTTTTCATATTTCGATACGTATTTCTTGGGGAAAGTTGTTCAGTATCACGGACTGAATTCACCCTTAAAATAGTTTCAGTATATTAGTGTAAAACCTTATAATATATTCACGGTATTCACGGTGTCAGAAAACTCAGACGACATCCACGATAATTTGTACATAATAGAGGCTGACACTCATCACTTTTTGCGTTTACTTTACTAAATATAATGTAAGTGTGAAAAGTCATGCTATTATATATGTACATTGTATTTAATTCCCTAATTATTATTTAAAATACCATGACCGGCATTTCAATACGCATATGGCACGTACAACATATGGACCGCCATTATCAAACTTTGAAAAAATATTGTACACGTTTTTTTTTCTCTGACTAACAAAACAAATAAGTACGCAGTGACGAATTTCGCGAAAATTCACGGTCTCTTACAGTTTTTACAGGGAAGTAACATCATTTTTTTTGCAGTAATGTAAAACTGAGAGAGAAGGTTACTTTTTACTTAGCCCTCGTATACTATTCTGAATTCTGTGCCCTCGTCTCGTCCATATTGTATTTGATTAAATAACAAGCAGGCCGCGCGGTGTTGCCCGCGTTAAAAATAACCGGCCAAGTGCGAATCGGATTTACGCACTAAGGGTTCCGTAGCATTATATATAAAAAATCGCGTTTGTTGTATGGAAGCCTTCTTAAATATTTATTTTATTTTGTATTTAGTATTTTTTGTTATAGTGGCAACAGAAATACCTACATAATTTGTGAAATTTTCAACTGTCTAGCTATCGTGGTTTTTGAGATACAGCCTGGTGACAGACAGACGGACTGACAGCGAAGTCTTAGTAATAGGGTCCCGTTTTTACCCTTTGGGTACGGAACCCTAAAATGTAGCCTTTGTGTTAATCCAGGTTGTCACATTCCGGAATACCAATTTTTATCAAAATTAGTCCAGCCGGTTTGCTTATACGTGCAACTTTTTTTTGGTATTTTGACCATTATTTTATTTTATTTTTATTTATATCATTCGTTATACTCTAGTACCGCTCTAGATCGGTCATTTTGGAAATCTTTGGGAAAGGCCTATGTCTAGCAGTGGACGTTATACGGCTGAAATGATGATTATACTCCAGTGATCTAGTATGCCCGTGGTTTGATTTATTACGGGTTTGTCCCTTGCACGTTGTATATAGATTAAGAAAAAAGCATATACTTACCTACTTAGATATAATAATCAGTGTCCGGATCCCTCACTCTGGTTTTTTTCTCAGACGTAATCTGTCAATTCCCCTGACGAGCACATCACCAGGGTGGGACCGCTGCATGATGTACGACCGCAATTACACAGAAGTACTGGCCACTCTCACTCGCCCAGCTAACAGCACGCCAGTCGTCCCTTGCAGGCACGGCTGGGAGTTCCTCTTCAATGATATTCCGTACTCAACAGTCATCAGTGAGGTAAGACTAGGTTTAGTTGCTATTGGCAAATTAAAAAACAAAACCCGAAGACGCCATCTAGTGATAAGGAGCAGAACTACATAATATATTGATATCGTAGCGCCATCTAGTATTTGTCAGGTAAAGTACTAAACCCATAATTTGAAGCGTTATCATTATCAACCATAACTTTGAAATGACTGAACTGAGTTTCATCAGACATGGCTAAGAGCCACCGCAAGGGAAGTTGCTTTGTTGTCAAACTTATAATTCTCTAATTCTTGTTTGTCGGTGTTTACAAATGTGAAGTTTTGAAAAAGTATTACAGTACAATTTCATTATTGAAGTACTGCGGCCATTCTCTAGATCAGCTAACAGGCGATGTACATAACAGTCATTAGTGAGGTAATGAGCTCTTGAACCTCGCTGGTCTGGGAGAAAAGAAAAAAACTGATAGTCGTCGTGGAACACTCGGTTGGAATGAAGTTACAAAAATAGAACCCCAAAAAAAATCTACCCCTAAAAATGTCGAAACGGAAAAAGTAACGGAAAAATCTTACACATTTTTTTGGCCGAGCCCCCATCTGCCAAGTCCGTTCCGTACTTTGCGAAAGGAACTTTGTTCCAATCATCATCATCATCATTTCAGCCGCACAACGCCCACTGCTGGACATAGGCCTCTCCCAAAGATTTCCAAAATGACCGATCTAGAGCTACTTTGTTCCAATGTACCAATGTAAAAACTTAGAATGCTGCTTACCAGCTGCTTCTCTTCCCACGCAGAATGTTAAAATCAATCGATGGAATGGGCAAAAACGTCTGTTAGGCAATACGGCTAGCACAAATCGCAATTTGTATTCCTTTTCCACCTTCTCGTCCATCATCTCTTCAAAAGTGGCCTTTGAGTCTTGCGGTTTGGATTCCGTCTGCCCAGGGCCGCAAGGCCCAAGGCTCTGTCTGACCCATTACAATGTAATACTTTTATTGCTGTTCCATTAGACAAAAATGATGATAGTGTTTCAGTATCTCCCCGATAAGATTGTTTGTCATTCGTGTGCGTAGGGAAGTAAGTGCCAAACACGGCACTGGTGCATAAATTATGGCATCTGCTTGACGACATACATTACAGAAGGGACCAACGTGCCTTGTATTTGTATAGGGGTATTTGACCAATCTAACTACAATTTTTTGTTAGCATTTTTACTGCCTATTAGTCGTAGCTATTAGGTTTATAAAGACTTCTTGACTGTGCTATTGCAGTACTTGATTGGTTAGATATTGGGCGATAGGCTAGCAAGGTTATTTATTCATCTCTATTGTTTTCATCTTTACCCTATATATGATTTCTACCTAATATCATACCTACCTACCTAAGGTAATTTCATCATCATTATCAGCAGGTCTAAAAACATGAATTTTCTTATTTTCCAGCGGGAGTGGGTATGTGACCGAGCATCGTACGCACCGTTCGCCCAAGCCCTCTTCTTCGTGGGCTCCCTGGTGGGCACCGCCTTCTTCGGCTGGATTGGTGATAGCTACGGAAGACTACCAGCTTTTATAGGTCAGTTGGAAAGACTTGTGACATTGGAAGGCGCAATGTGCCATTCGAAGATTTCGAAGTATCTAACCTTGGATATAATCTTAAAATATTTCCTCAGATGTTTTATACTGTGTCATAGATATTAATCTCAATTACAATGCAAATGTACATATACACAGCGAACAGATAATGGTTTTCACACATTTAACATTACATGGGCCCAGTTAGGGCAGGGCATTTTACACTTATAGTGCGGGAAGTAGTGTCATAAGGTGCAAATTTTGGTATCGGAAGAATTCACTTGGTAAAGATGTAATATACGTAAAGTTAAGCTAATTTAGCCCGGTAGCCATCCCCTACCCCTGGGGGGTAGGTAGGGGGGCAGTCAAAGTAACTCGCCGCCGCGCTTCAGAAAAAAAATCATATCAGCTTCTATTTACCTAACACCTCAAGTGTGGTATCATTTTCTGATAAATCAGGCATGAGTAATTCAATTTTGAGTACAATTTTACATTTAATGTAAAGATTAATTGACCGAGCGAGCGAAGCGAGCGAAGCGTCTCAGTTTCGAGATTAGCCAAAAATTCTTTTGTCCGTCTGTCTGTCTGTCTGTCTGTCTGGCTGTTCTCGCCTACAGGTCGCATTTCTTAACCGATTCTCATAAAATTTTGTTAGCAGGCTCAGCAACTAAATAGAATTTTTTTGTCGAGCCAGTTTTTCGAAATTTTTCAAAATGGCGGAAATATGGGGGTTTAAAATTTTAAAACTCTCATATATCCGCCATTTCAAAATATTTTCAAAAATGTCTTTAGACTTTTTTGTTGCCATTATAAAAACGCATTTTTTTTTATTGAACAACTTTTTTGTCTGGGCAACTTTTTTATACGTTATACTTGAACGGGTTTATTAGGGTGACTCGCGAAGTCTAGCTGACTGAGCCGTGACAGATATACAATACAAAATCTTCTTACAAAATATTGAATTCAGTCCAGGTTACTGAACAACTTTCTTAAAAATACTTACATGTCTCCCGTGGGAATTAAACCCGCGACTTCCGAGTTACAAGGCCAATGTCTTGACCACTATTTTTAAGAAAAGAAGAAAATTGACAAATATATAGTTCACAAAAAGCAATAACTGGATGTCCAACAAAAATTTTAAAACTCTTAGAACTCGCTATGGTTATTTTTTCATAAGTTTACAAGATTAACTTGATTTTTTATAGAATCGTATGACTTTTTGTTGTCTTGCTTGTTTAAAGTTTTGTTTAATTTGTTTAGTCGGTTAATTGTGTTCAATTGTCGTGTATTGGATTGCTTGCTTGCTTTGCTTGGTAGTAGAAGATATAATCGCGAGGTCTAAGTTCGTGGCGAACTACTAGTAGTAAAAAAGGGATAATATTGACGAAAATATTAAAATCGGATCGTATTTTTTTTTATTTTAACTGATTTATTTTACTAGAAATCCTTAATTTTGTGCAACAAAAAATATTATCTTAAAGAATATTTATCTAGCTTTTAAAAAATATATACTTTATTATATATAGCTGTCATACATCTATCTGAAAAAAAATCGAACATGGCACGCGGCCGGTGCCTAGGAACTAATCCAACCGTCTCAGATAGATGTATGACAGCTATATATAATAAAGTATATATTTTTTAAAAGCTAGATAAATATTCTTTAAGATAATATTTTTTGTTGCACAAAATTAAGGATTTCTGCAAAATAAATCAGTTAAAATAAAAATAAATGCGATCCGATTTTAATATTTTCGTCAATATTATCCCTTTTTTACTATTAATCTTTACATTAAATGTAAAATTGTACTCAAAATTGAATTCCTCATGCCTGATTTATCAGAAAATGATACCACACTTGAGGTGTTAGGTAAATAGAAGCTGATATATGATTTTTTTTCTGAAGCGCGGCGGCGAGTTACTTCGAGTGCCCCCCCTACCTACCCCCCAGGGGGTGGGGGATGGCTACCGGGCTAAATTAGCTTAACTTTACGTATATTACATCTGTACCAAGTGAATTCTTCCGATACCAAAATTTGCACCTTATGACACTACTTCCCGCACTATAAATAGTTCCCTTAAAGACTCTAGCACCTAATTTATATATAAATCTGATAGCGCGTTTTTGTAAAACAAATATGGTATTAATATCTGCAGCGTTACCCCATAGCAATATTTCGTAGGACATAACACTGTCAAAGATGATATAATTACTAACGTAACAGATACCCAACGCCATAGAAACGATTGAAGAGGCCGTAAGCACGCAAAACGGGAGTTGCGTTGCGTCCTCTCAGAGATGGCAGCACACACGACTAGCCAAAAAGGTGACGAAGAAAGTGTTGAATATACTTTTAAAAAATATATTGCATTTCATATAAGTCTTATTTAACTAATTAGAGTATTACTTTATATAAATAATGGTTATAAAAGATTTGTATGTTTTAATTTTTACCTTAAAGCGCCATCTAGTTACAAGGAAAAGAAATAATAATGTTTATATGACGATGGGTAGGCATGACTGTGGAAGTACCCAAAATATACCAAACGCGCTGTATCAACGTCAGTCATTTGCCTAATTCTTCTAACCTTTTCCAGCTAATTTTTGAATATGGGCACCCCATTGCAACCCTGAATCAAGCGTTATTCCCAGAAATGTTGTGTTATCAACCATATCTACTGCTTCCTCATCAATAAATAATCGTGTTGCTCGTCAGAGCTGTCTATTAAGTTTTCTTTTAAACTTTGTTATATATACTACTGCCGTGATTTTTTCACACGTCCATATACAACCGTTTTGTAGATAGAGGGGGGGGACACGTGACTCTAACAATTTTTTAAGCTATTGCATAGCTTCTATCGCGGGCCTTGAGCGCGGGGAGCGAATCACGAAATTCCGTAACGGAAAAACCTCACGCTCTCCCCACTCCGCCTACCATGTAGGTTGCCGCTTCGTCTCCGTCGTCCGCTTGCGACGTTGCCGTCCTTCCTTGTTTGCAATAGCTTTACCGCGGCAGTCCCCGAGTGCCACACGTCTTTTTTTTACTATAAAACCTAATATTTCTGAAGCGCATCTATAAAACAAAATCTAATAGTTTTCACAAGCTCCCAATATTTATGATACACCTGTTTAAATGTATCTAACATGATGGATTAGTCGAGAAAAAAATTACTCTTCCTTTATACATGTATAGGAGAGCAAAATTTTTTTTTCTTAATTTTATTTTACCGTTTTATCGGCATGATTTAATATACATACAAATAAAAGCTAATTACAGCATATATACAGCAGCGAAAGTATAAATTTCCTTGTTTACTACGGAACCCTAAAAACATTCTTTTGGTGACTCGGCGTTTCAAACTTGGCGCCACTGTACTCAGTGTGACCATATTTTTTTAGGAGCCAACACAGCAGGCTTTCTCGGCAACATATTCACCATCTTCACCGTGGGCTCGTGGGACTTCGCCCTGTCTCGTTTCATCGCGGGCATGTCCAACGACGCTGGCTACATCATGATCTACATCATCAGTAAGTTGATATAAGGCTGGTCAAGACCCGCATGGCATTAATAAATGCTCATTGTTTTACTATTGTGTCTGGTATTTAATTGGCGGTAAAGGAACGGTTAACAGCTGTGCAGTAGATCTATACGTGTCGTCCGTACGAGCTTCTGGAGTATTTCGCAGATTTCTTCGGTATTTGCAGAGTATCTTCCGTTCTGTTTCTTGAGGGTGCCTATAGTTTTGTTACCCCGCCTGATAGAAGTTTGCAGGCTCTGGAGGCTTCGGACGTGGTTTCGATATTGGGCAGTATTTATACATACTAGGATTTGCGTTTGAATGTTCTAATCCTGTTTTTGTAGTTAGAGCGAGCTTTGGCGTAGTTGTCCCAATATGTCAGCCTCAGAATTGCCACCTTTGGGGCAGCAGCTTAAAACGGGAGCGGAGGCACACGTTGGGCGCCAGAACATCGTTTCACAGCGCCGGGATCGTTCCGTACGGAACACGCAAGTAGCGCCCGTACAACGCCACCCGCTAAATCGTACCGATCTCTCGTTTCACGGCACTGCGGGCGATTCCGGATCTCCCGCACAGGTGTAATACCAGCCTCAATGTATTTAACTTCCCGCAATCGCCTTGCTGAATCAGGTACTCCGGACAAAAAATCCCCAAAAATTCTACCTTTACAAATTGATCTCGAATCTTACCCCCCCTTCACGTAAACAAAAATGTGTTGAATTAAGGTAAAATAAGTAAAATCTAAGTAAGTACAATTTCATTTTTTAAAATCTTTCAGTCTTGGAATTCATCGGGTCTCGCCACCGCACTTGGGTGACGAACTTGTCGATGGGAATATCCTGCGGCGGCGCGTTCATGCTCACTCCAGTGCTCGCTCTATGGTTGAAGGACTGGAAAACGCTGACCGTAGTGACGGCCTTCCCGGCAGTACTGGCTTTGTTGGGGCCTTGGGTCGTTCCGGAGAGTGTGCGGTGAGTAATTTGCCTTTACGGAACTTTAAGACTTTTGTCTTTCTAAATAAGTTTTAGAATGCATAAACCACGTTGCAATGGAATTATCATGCGCCGGCGTACTCATGCTCACTCCAATGCTTAATCTATATGGCTAGAATACTTGAAAACTTTGATTATTATGACATCGTCACAAACAATATTGGCATCCCAAAGCAATCTTGGATCGTCCCTACCTAAGAGTGCACGGTGAGTATTTTACAATATGCGGGACTTAAGGATTTTTGTAATTGAAAATACCTATGTGTATTTTTGAAATAGACTATAAAAATCGGCTTACTCTGCGTATGTCGAGAGCATTAGGTAAAACATCATCACTGAGTAAATATATAATACAAGTTCAGTGAAGACTTGAAGAGCCTTGGATTTATTTTTCAACTTACATCATACATTTTTACATTTGCAGATGGCTAGCCTCTCGTGGAAAGGTAGACAGAGCCCAAGCAGTATTAAAACGATTCGAGAGGATCAACAAAAGAAAAATACCTGAAGATGCCATCAACGAATTTATTGTAAGTAATTTTCACATCGTCTCTTGACTCTTGACGTAGTTTCTTTAAAAAAAATAAGTAAATTTAATACTGATTATAGATCATTTTTTAACCCCGACATAAAAAGGAGGGTGTTAGGTAGGTACTACAATTTGATGCCAATGTCTCTGTCTGTCAGTGGCGTCGTAACTCGAACGGATCAACCAATTCCGAGGCGGTTTTTTTTTGATGTGAAAGCAAGTTTTCTTGCAGCGATTCTTAGTTAAGTTTGATGAAAATCGGTTAAGCTATTCAAAAGTTATGGAGTTAGGGAGTGAACGCTTGAAAGTCAGAGCATTTTTAATTTGCCTGGCCAATAAACTTGTTGCAGATAACATCGACAAAAAAGCGGGTGACCAACGAGTCCATTGGAGCGTTGTTCCGAAACGCCACGCTCAGGAACTGCCTGCTGGTCCTCATTTTTGTGAGCAGTGTCGCCAACGTTGGCATCGATGCCATCATCCGTCTGTCCGAGAACATTGGCTCTAACTTCTTCGTCACGTTCGCTGCGTCTTCCTTCGTCGAGATACCGGCTTTGGCTCTGGTGGCCATTACTCTAGACAGGTTAGCAGTACTATACATTTATTTCAAACTTTGTACTATAATTATTTATATAAATTTGCCGTGTGGTATCCGGCAGAGTGGAATAGGACCACTCCAAGTCCTCCCGTGGATGTCGTATAATGCGATTTGCCGTGTGGGATCCGGCAAAGTAGAATAGGACCCCCCAAGTCTTCCCGTGGATGTCGTAGAAGGCGACTTAGGAAATACAATCTAAAAAAGCTTATAAACATCAATGAGACCTCTCTAACTCGTCTGGCCAGCGTGGAGAGTGTAAGGCAAGTCCTCTGGCTGTTCTGGCCAAGTATGGTTCTGGTAGTACAGACAGAGAGAGTCGTGCTTCTGCAGTGGAGACAAAAAGACCTGATGATGATGATTATAATAATGGTGATCTTAGCGGGTCCACAAAAAAGTATTTTATGTAACAGTTGTATAAGATGGATCAAAAAATGCGAGACTCGTAGGTTACGATGAGAGCCTTCGCGTCCACAGTAAGGTGACGACACCATCGAGCATATTGACAAAATGGGTAAAAACTTCTTAAAGTTTTTTTTAATGATAAGAATTTGTGTAAATCTTTCTAGGTTTGGCCGTCGCGCGGTGATCATAGCGACATTAGCCCTTGGAAGCGTGTTCTCATTCATATGTGCGTTCTTTCAAAGAGGTATGATAAGAAATAAACTAGCATTTCTCACCAGTAGCAGTAGGTTAATGACCTCCTAGATATTTATTTCATCAACATTTTCAGGTTTAATCCAGGCTATATTGGCAATAACGCTGCGGTTTTTCATAAACATGGCCATAAGTGCGACATGTCAACTGGGGCCCGAAGTGTTGCCCACGCCTGTGCGCTCCACTGGCAACTCTATCATACGCCTCACTATGTTTATGGCTACGGCACTGTCGCCTTATGTCGTGTATTCGGTAAGTTGACATGATACCATAGACTATATAGACTACAAAAATATATTTTATATATTTTAAGCTCCTCTATGCTTTGAAGGCAAGTAAAGTTTTTGCTCCTGGCTATCGTTATTGTATGGTAGTCGCAATGTCAGATGCCTTTAGGCAGCTTGGAAAATCAGACACCACACCAGTGTTAGCCACTTACACGAATAACAAACACACGGTGGCCCAGTCGCCCGAAGTGCGGAATTAAATGTTAAAGTGGTCTCCCATAGTCTACTCCAGTATGCTTAAAAGGCGTTCTCATTTGTGAACTTGTTTGAGGTAAGTAATTAAATTCGGTCAATACGAGTAAACTAAATGAAGCACATAGAATAGTATTTATCCCGAAATTCCCACGGGGAGCGAAGCCCACGGGCACAGCTATTTTATTACTACCATGTACTTATTTATAATATTATAGGGCACAGTATGGATGCCCCTGCCGTTGGTAATCATCGGAGTGACGAGCGCGCTCGGCACGCTGGCCTCGCTGCTGCTGCCCGAGACGAGGGGCCGGCCCATGCCGCAGACCATGGTCGACGGGGAGCGCCTCGTGGCCACCACCATGCTGTGCGGGTGAGCTATGTGGTCTACATAATTGTTGTGCACGATGATTTTTCGCTGGTTTTGGAGCAGAAGGCCACTTCATAAGGATCTCTAGTAAGACCTATAATTAGTAAAAAAAACTGAAACGAAAAATGTTGACAAACTCAAAAATAAAATCGTGAGATTAATAAGTACCTTGTACACCGCCAGGCGCCGCCGGTCGGCCGGTCAGAGTTCATCGGGGTCAAACGGTAGTTTTGGCCGGGCATCACTACGTGGTCTCGATCGAAAATCGTTTCCGCAACTTTTTTATTCTTGTCATACACAAATTTGGATTACGTATTACAAGTACTTTATTAACTATACTTTTTTTTTCAAAACCGATGAAAAGTCAGCGTGCATGTTAATAATAATCGGATGTATTATTGTTACGAAACTGGGAGTTCGAGATTTAGACAAAAACGCCAGACTTCGTATGAGGGTATTCTCTTCGGAACCCAAGGATCACACATGAAGATGGTCTTCCTGATGTCCAAGGTCCAAGTTGCGTAGCGGCTGAGGTCCAGACGTTGACGAATGTATTATGATTGACGGGAAACATCGAGGCGCCAGTATAGGTGTGCGAGTCGAAAACCAAAGAACTTTAGTCTTTATGCTGAAAGGACATAAGACCTGGTTTCGCTTGCACCATCCTGACGTTATACGGTTCTTGTTCTTGCTTACAATTATTCTGCGTTTATCTCGTATGTGACAGTATCTTTGGTAGAATCAAAGAGTTATAATTTATTACAACGTTTCTCATGTTTCTTTTTTTCAGAAAACCCGACGTCGATGACGAAGCAGATGAACTACCTCCTCTCAAACAAAAATGCTGATCTCATATTTATTTATTTTTCGTGATAATCCACTAGTGTGTACAAAGGAAATTATATTTACTTAAGTAGTTACTTTTTCTAAACGTTAAACTAAACAAACTCATGTTTCTTCAAGTCAAATAGCGTTCTTACATTATCGTTTTTCGACAATAGTAAATCTAAAATCAATGAAAATTTTATGACTTTTTAAAAACTAAATTATTTTTGACCTTAGGTCCAACGCAGATGACAGACTATCCGTGACGCACTTTTTAATCTGTGACAGTCTGTGAAAATAGAACCCATGGAATCTTATGCAGACTAAAAAGTGCGGCGCGGATTAGTCTGTCGTCTACGTTGGGCCTAAAGCATATAATGTGACCTTTCTCATAATCACTGAAACAGGGTACTTAAGAGTAGGTAGCTTTAATAGATAAGTATAAAACATAAATGTAATAGAACAAATTAATGAATTAGAAAAATAAATAAAACATAATGAAGTAAATATCAAACTTTTATTTCATCACTAATTCACACTTATATCTACATCTCAATTCATACTTGTTTATTTATGTCAGACATTTAACAACACATCACTTACAAAAAAACATCGACCTGTAACGTTACTTAAAAGTAAAACCGTGGTGAAGTGTGTAAGGTTTAATCCATGCTGCCACGGTAAATAAAAAAATAAAAATATTCGAAACTGAATTCACACATACACATACAATAACTACCTACATTTATTAAATAATAAGTGGTGGTACATAAGTAAAACTTCTGTATAAATTCGTGGTAATTAAATAATATATAACAACTTTATGACCTGGTTTAAAACATTACTCAACCATATGAAGTTGACAGTGTCATAAGAGAAGATGACATATTGCGGGAGGTTATCTTGTTTTGGGCAGATAATGATTTTCCTTTTTTTAATAAGACGCATAACTAGTGCCTTTGGTTCAATTTTAATGTCTGATGAGCACACGCTGAAGAGGTGTGTTGTTTTGAATAATTTTAAATTAAAGTAAATTGACAATTAAGAATCTAGTTTACTTATTTAGCAGTAAAATTGTCATAGTTATTAAATGATAGAGCCTCCGCCTGATGTTTATCGAAAATCTCGATCAATGAAACTTAACCGTAATATTTTATTTATCACATCTTTCATATGCCTTCTTAAGCTTCTTATCTAACTTACTTAACTTTCGCCACAACAGCTCATCACTTTCTGGGCAAGATTTTTAATTATTACAATTCTTCTATGAGATGAAGTAAGTTTCATTGAACATTCAGCACGTATATTAAGCCAAGTCCTTAGCCTATAAATTCATCAAATTAAATAAGTAGACAGGTACCTGGGGGGTTACTCTATAAAATAATTCGTTAGTCGTACGACTCGAACGATAGTGACGTCAACGTCATATTTCTATGTCAAACCTAATTAGACTTTATCATTATACGTTAGTGCTCAATGTTGCTTGACACAAGCGCGGATACGCAGTAACGTCCGGCTTGTGTACCGCGTTTGGAGTAACCCCCCTGCATACTCAAGTTGTTGTCATATTCAGTACTTATTCAATTAAATTAGTTAAGTACTTACATAAAAAAATATCTCCTAGCACCAAATAATCACTGAGCAGAATGCTGATGTATAGGAACATTATTTTCCAGTGCGCATGTTTTATTTTCAAGTTCAATCGAATGTTTACCTTTCCCAAGAAAGATATGGCAAATAATAAAAAAGATAAAACCGGTAATCCCGAAACGTAAGATCTGCTGATCTTCAGAGGTGCTATTTTTGAAACGCGGAGTCACCCAAACGACTGGTTTTTCCATACAAATAAAATTGTTCGTTTAGTGACTCCGCGTTTGAAAAATAGCACCTTTGTTTGGAATACACTAAAGAGTAAGTAAGTATATAATATCTTATTCTGTAAAAAATTGCGCTCTGGAAATCTTCCCTGTATTTGAGTCATTAATAATTATTCCTAATTAATTTATGAATTATTCAAGTAAGTAGATTGAAAAAAGTGTTGTGCTTTAATTAATATTTAAATACACTTATCTACTGATAACAATCCAATAATAAACTATTAGGTAAGTCACGGAAGTTTAAATTTGCAATTGAGCCACTTTAACAATTAAGTAGGTACATTTTTAATAAAAATATTTTTGTTATTAATTAAAATAAGGAAGATTTTTTTTCTATCTTATAAAATGGAAGAATTTTCATAAATTGTACTTTGAAAGTTAAACAACTTTTAACCTACACAAATATACTCTTAAATTGTTCATTAATTAGTATCTATCAAAAATCATTAAACTTTGTACATTCAAGCAAATAAAAAATCATAGAATTAAAAATATATATAAGTCTCATAACTTTATAAGGCAAGATTGATATGTTATTAATGCGATCATAATATGTTATTTATGTGATTACATTATAATTTTAGGAAAATGTATGTACATTTTAATACCTACCTAGGCATACTTAGGTGACGATAACAATGTGCAAAAATCCTTATTTCATATTATTTTGCGTGAAATATTTACTTTTGCTCTTAAAGGAGCCAAAATCAATAATATACACGATTTATTTCACAGGCTAAGTAAGTCCCTAAATAAAAGCAGAATATATATAACTAAACTAGTTGTGTATACAAGTACATAATTATAGTTCTAGTCCTTTAGCGTGTCAGTAACGAACGATGACCTTTATCTGTCACTCTCTTCATTTATAGTGCCATCTTGTTCACACATCACAAACGTATTAACAAGTAATTATCTTAAACATCTAAAATGTACGGAACCGCCTATTATACGTATAGTACAATTTATTGTGTGTGATTTTATATACATTGCCTGTTTCGCAATTAACAATCTGAATATCTTCTTTACATTACCGGCAATGTACGTAAAAACAGACAATAGTAAAGCCTTTATTGGCTCGTTTCACGCCAAGGTAACATCCAATAGAGTCAACCACAGATATAGATGGAGTCAACTGAATCTGGTCGCGTATACTACGTGATGAGTGCCTTGTCGTTGCCATTCTTCTGCCACATTTCCGTTTCTTCTTTTTCGGTTTTCTTGTAACTGTCGGATAAAAAAAATATTTCATGTAACTCACAGAAAGACATTAAAACGTAAAATGTAAACGTCTTTATAATCTTGACTTGAGCATCATATTTAGAAATATTACCTTTATTAAGTGTATCATCAACTAAAGAAAGACTAAATATGAATAGGTATCATTTATGTAAGCTTATTTTACGTTTTTAGGGTTCCGTAGCCAAATGGCAAAAACGGAACCCTTATAGATTCGTCATGTCTGTCTGTCTGTCCGTCCGTATGTCACAGCCACTTTTTTCCGAAACTATAAGACCTATACTGTTGAAACTTGGTAAGTAGATATATTATGTGAACCGCATTAAGGTTTTGACACAAAAATAGAAAAAAAACAATAAATTTTGGGGGTTCCCCATACTTAGAACTGAAACTCAAAAAAATATTTTTCATCAAACCCATACGTGTGGGGTATCTATGGATAGGTCTTCAGAAATGATATTGAGGTTTCTAACATCGTTTTATTCTAAACTGAATACTTTGCGCGAGAGACACTTCCAAAGTGGAAAAAAGTGTGTCCCCCCCCCGTAACTTCTAAAATAAGAGAATGATAAAACTAAAAAAAATATATGATGTTCATTACCATGAAAACTACCAGCGAAAATTGGTTTGAACAAGATCTAGTAAGAAGTTTTTTTTTAATATGTCATAAACTGCAATTTACCTTTCATTCAATCAACTCAAATATAAAAATAAAATAAAAAATACTACTACGGAACCCTTCATGGGCGAGTCCGACTCGCACTTGGCCGCTTATTTAAATTTATTTCTGCATCTTTTATAGATACTTATTTATTTTTGTATTGTATACGCCAATTACCTTTGTCCTATTACCTCACGAGGCTCTACTGGAAGAAATTTATTTATAAACAAGTAGCAACTATGTACTATGTTTACTTTTAACAATAAAATAAATAAATGGACGATTTTTTTTCTTTCAAAATCTCATTTTAAGTCTTTCCGTGGATGTCGTAGAGGGCGACTAAGAATACAAACTAAACAAAGTTTGTAAACATCAATGAGACCCTTCCAACCCGTCTGGCGTGGAGAGTGTAGGCCAAATCCCCTGGCTGCTATGACTAGTACAGAGACCGTCTTATTTTAAAACGAAGACTATCTTTGTTACTAAGTTTAAACCATTATCCGACCAAATCAAGTTGACATCTAGTAATACGTCACTTCTTTTTCTTATCGTGTGTGTTAGTGACTAACATTAGTGTCAGAGTTTTTAAACCGCCTTAAGGCCTCTGACATGGTCTTTAGGTAACGACCAATGTCAAAGACAGTGACCGGGACCGACGGAGCCCTCTGAAGCACGGATCATCTTACTTATCAAACAATCAGGTGATCAGCCTGCAATGTCCTTACCAAACTAGGACAACAACACAAAGTCGTTGCCCCCGCCGGGAATCAAACCCGCGACCTCCGGGTATGAGCCGAACGCTGTAACCACTACACCACGGAGGCACAATACGTCACTGGCTCATCTGAAAATGTCAACTTGATTTGGTCGGATAATGGTTTAAACATAGTAACAAAGATAGTCTGCGTTTTATAATAAGACGGAGAAGGTCGTGCTCCTGTAGTGGAGACTAAAATAACCTGATGATGATGAATCTCTCTTCCGCACTCACCCACAGAGCGAGAACTCCCTGACCAGCCGCTCCCCGTCGGCGATGCTCTGCGGCATGGGGCGGCCCTTGGTCTCGGGCAGCAGCGCGCCGAACACTGCCGCCACCAGCGCCGTCAGGCCCAGCATCAGCAGCGGCAAAGAGCTCCAGATCAGTTGCTGGAACGGGCACAGGGATGTTCTAGCTCGTACTTTATCGGCGGGGGCTTTACCAAAGAAAGGGAGGGGGAGTTTCCCCCTTCCCCTTTCTTTTTCCCTCGTTGCAACAATCCTCGTAAAAAATCTTTCCATTAGCGGGGGTTTAGACCTCCTTTAATTTTTCGCATTGTTATTATAATAATCTCACTATGACATGTCACACTAATATTATAAAGGTGAAAGTTTGTGAGTGTGTGTGTGTGTATGAAAGTTACTTCTTCACGCGCAAACGCTGTACCAATTTTGATATAATTTGGTATGCAGGAACCTGGCTTAACACACAGGCTACTTCAGACGAGGGTAACACCGCGGGGCGCAACTAGTATAATATTTTTTTCAACACACTTACTCATAAAGTGGCTCTATGGTCACCGCAATTAGGCACATAATGACACCCATTATCAAACTGTGACTTTTTCATTGCTATAACTCACTAGTGAGTTATGGATTTTGTTTTAATTTTATTGGTTGAGTTCATGGAATTGTATGTACTTGCGTTGAGTTGCTTTGTTCATATTAAAAACGTTTTTATTAAAAAAAAAGATCGTGTTCAATAGAACAAACAAATTAATGCTCCTATTGCTTGCTCATTTCATGCAACTTCTTATTTAAATAGATAATTTTAACTCGCACGTGTTTAATAAATAAAACTTCACTCAAGTATAACTTTTGTTTTCTCTGTAATAAAAGAAAACTTTAAATTCCCCATTTTGTACGTGGCAGAATAGGCGCAAATCTTATGCGCGAAAAAAAAACTTATCTCTTTAGTCTGTGGCCGATCGCAATGCGCGCGCATAGGAAAACTGATTAATTGTTCCCGTCCGAAACATTTTTTACAACTCGTTTTCACTGTTGAAATTATAGTTATTTATTAATTAAAATGTCTACAAGTACTAGTTACGAAGAAAATGATTTATGTTGTACACCGCCCGATATAAGATGTGAAGCCCTTAACGTTGTAGAAAGTTTATTACCTGAAAACTCCAAGGAAAAATATCTATTAGCGTACCTACCAAAATTTCATAAAATGGCAAAACAGCAAGAATACGCATTCTTTTTCAGAAAATGTGTTCATGGCGTACTTTAAATAATTATCATCTAAGTACAAACCTAGCTCTTTGTGGTGTTTATACTCAATGTTAAAAAGTACAGTCCGAACAAAGAATGGAGTGGACTTAAAAACATACTCTAATTTGTAAGCTTATAGCGATGGATTTAGAAGCAAGAAATCAAAGGTTTAATTGTCTGACGATATTGAAAAATTTATAAAAGATTCCTACTGACGAAACACCAAGTACATCCAATGATTGGATTTCACCTACCTACACGAATAATGAGCCATCTCAAATAACAATAGAACATGAAGTATTTCAATAAATAATCTATCTGTTGAGACAGCTATGTCATCAAAAACAGTTAACTATAATATTACTAACTGCACATTTACTAATTGTTTCTCTAAATAAACTTTTTTATCTACTAAATAAAATGAGTTTTTATTGTTATTTTATTCACAAGTGTGTTGAAAAACGTCGTATGATACACGTGTGTATTGATGATTACCATCCTTGGCTCTCTTAAGACCCTCGCCTACGGCTCGGGTCTCAATGGCGCCGCGGCGGTAATCACCAATGTTACACACTAGTACCATAATCAGGCCTGTGTCACTCCCCGTTTAGGTATCGAAAATATACCTACGCATTGCGGCCTCTATATGGAGGCTAATCCAGCAAGGACGACTCGCTAGAGTCGCTAGCGAGCAGTGAGCAGTGACGCACGCGCGGTGTGTTCAACAAATTCACCGACTTAATTGTCATAGAAAGAAAAAGAAATAACCGGCCAAGTGCGAGTCGGACTCGCGCATTAAGGGTTCCGTACCATTATCTATGAAAATCAAGTTTTTTGTATGGGTGTCTCCCTTAAAATAAAATAAAAATACAACTGAGTATTTTGTGAATATTTCAAGTGCCTACCTGTTGCCATTATTGATATCGAGCAAAAAAGGGCAAAAATATCGCGTTTGTTGTATAGGACCCCCCCTTTAGCCAGCCATATTCATTTTATTTGGTTTTTAGTATTTGTTATTATTATAGTGGCAACAAAAATACATAATTTGTGAAAATTTTAACCGTCTGGCTATCGCGGTACTTGAGATACAGCCTGGTGACAGACAGACGGACAGACAGTGAAGTCTTAGTAATATGGTCCCGTTTTTACCCTTTGGGTACGGAACCCTAAAAAGGCAAAAAAATACTGTGCAGTGTTTAATTGCTTAAACACAGACAGTGATCCAGATTTAACTTTTTTACGCTTAATAAATACGCTTCCTAAAGACGTTTCAGCGTCTTTAGGTGTATTAAGGTTCAGGTATATTAAGATATATTGGTAACATATATATGGTTATTATTACGAAAAAAGATTTATATATAATATAATATATTACCTATGTATGTACAGCTAACAAGGTAGGTGAATATATGCGCAGCCAAAAACGCCTGTTTGTAATTGCCTGCGCTAGATGGCCATTGTTAAGTATTTTGACAACCCTAGGCGAACTGCTCACTCAATCGGTTTTGTGTAGGTACCTACCTATGATGAACCGTTTGTCTAGCGTAATAAGAATGAAATTGGCTTGCACTGAAATTCTAGGTATCTAAACGAGTAGGCGTCGAATTCTGACGCGAGTTAAATTAGACCATATCGCTAACAATATTGAATAGATATTTCTTTGAAATTCTTTTTAGAGTAAGACTTCTGTACGTAAGTACTAGTATGTATTCTGTGCCATAATGTACTATTAAGACGAGGGGGACGTATTGTGATTGTGAATATCCTTTTAGGGTTGTGCTACATATCTCGCTCTAGCGAATGACGATTCTGAGCGACAGAAAGGGACAGCAGCATAGAAAAGTTTGCCAGTTGTTAATCAACCCTTAAGAAGTCAGTGCACTAATCTAGACACGCGGCAGCGTGACAGAGCCAAAGTTCAAATATAATAGTGCACTTAGAGCGGGAAGCTTTAACCCCCCCCCCCCCCTCACCCTCCTCGATGTTCCCTCCTCTACGACATGTTGGTCAGCACATGTATGCGCCCCCTCCCCCTCATTACCCCCTTACTCATAATTATTCTGTGGCATAGTCAACAAAAACAAAACAATAGTATTTTATGCAACAGTTGTATAAGAGGGTTCAAAATATGCGAGTGGCGCAGGTTACGATGCGAGCTTTAGCGAGCATCGTAAGGAGACGCCATCGAGCATTTTTTGACGTACTTATACAACGTTGCATACAATACTTTTTCTACGACTATATTTACTAAATAAAATACAAAAATAAATTTATGTTTGGTAGATAATAGGCATCTATGGTAAACTTTTTTTTTTTTAATTGACGTCTCCCTAGTGAATATATCACGAATATATTAATAAAACGTTTCTCTTATGTTGGCAGTATGATAGATTCAAAGAAAAAAAAAGGTTCTAAGTCTATGGCTAGGAGTATCGTTTTGGCGAAATAACGATACAAGTGCTGTTATGGGGAATAGACTATAGACTTTCCTGAAGTCATAAATAATCAATGTTCTTATAATAGTGTTCGTGACTATGTAAAAGGCAGATAACAGTAGAGGAGTAGAAAAAAGCTATTTACCGAGTAGACAATAAACGGCGAAATGACGGTGGCGACGTATCCGCTGACGTGTATGAGCGAGGTGCCGGACGCGCGCACGGCGGTCGGCAGCAGCTCCGTGCTCCACTGGATGGCCGCGTTGTACGACATGTTGATGCAGAAGCGCGCCAGGATGGCTAGCGTCACTTGGGGGATGCCTGCAACAGACCGCGTTACCACAAAATTAATTGAGAAAAGAGTAAAGGCCCATTTAGACGGTGCAAGTTTCTTGCCCGTTGCATGCCATTTTATTGCAGCAATAGACAACTTGCATGGTCTAAACGAAATGTTAGCCATAAAATCATTTATTGCTTCAATAAAATTGTATGCAACACGCAAGAAACTTGCACCGTCTAAATGGGCCTTAATACATACAGAACGGAAACTCCTGGGGTCCCGCGCCATATGCGTCCCCGTTCCCCGTCCCCTACAAGGCGAGCTCAGGGGGGTCACTCAATAAAATAATACGATAGTCGTCCGATAGTGACGTCCCAGGGTGTTACATACATAATATTATGTACTGTAACGTCTCAGGATGAATATAAGTATTACATACAGAACGGAAACTCCTAGGGACCCGTGCAATATGCGTCCCTGATCCCCGTCGCTTGCAGCTTTGGGAGGTTACTCCAAAAGCGGTACGAAAGACGGACGTTACTCCGTATCCACGTTTCAGTATCAAACAACATTGAGCATTAACGTATAATGGTAAAGTCTAATTTGGTTTGACATAGAAATAGGACGTCACTAGCGGACGAGTAACGTATTATTTAACCGTTTCTTTACCGTCAATACCAGACACAATAGTAAGACAATAGACGTAGACATTTATTAATGTGGTCCGGGTCTTGATCGGTTTATGGAGTTACTACCCCTATTTCTACGTCAAACCAAATTATAATTATCATCATACGTTATTGCTCAGTATTGCTTGACAGTGAAACGCGAATACGCAGTAACGTCCGTTTTTCGTACTGCTTTAGGAGTAGACCCCCAGAGCTGCAAGCGACGGGGAACAGGGACGCATATTGCATGGGACCCTAGGAGTTTCCGTTCTGTATGTACCTAAAACTTATATTAATGCTGTGACGTAACAGTACATATTATTCTTTTTGGAACGCTAAGTCACTAAACGAATGGTTTTATAAAAATAACAGGCCAAGTACGTGTCGGGCCCCGCGCAGTTTAGGGAGCCGTAGTTGTAAATGCTGATTTGAGTTCACAGGACTAAAAAAACCACCCGAGTACGACTCGCGCACAAAGGCAAATGGTGTTCACAAGCTCACAATATTTTTGAAAGACCTTTTCAACGATACCCCACACGATAGAATAATCGCAAAAAAACCCCCACTTTACACACAAATACGTATAGGAGCTAGCCCAAAAATAAATTATTTCATGTTTTTGAAGTGAAAACTTCTTTAGCGGCGTTGTGCACTTTTTTTGGAATGGGTAAAAAATTTTAAACTCGCGTCAGAGACACGTGACCTGATCGAAAATTCGTAAGACGGCGCAGGCCGCTTGCGCGAATGTTCGTGTGTGTTTATGTTACAGCGTGCTACGCGCATCCATGGATGGTGACAGCTGATGGCTCGACCGTCTGTGTAGTGGCCATACTGCTGTGTTTTCACTTCTGCCGGCACTCCCAGAGTGCAATCCGTCGTTTTTTTATTTTACCACTTTGTCGGCATGATTTACATATATTAAATAGCCTTGACATATTTCAGCTTTCTATATAGTACTTATAGTCTCTGAGTAGGAGCGCGGACGGATAGACAGACAGATATGGCTAAATTATAAAGTTCCTTGTTTACTAAAGGACCATAAAACAGTTCGTTTAGAGACGTGTTTAAACCTGAAAGGGTAAACTGTTGATACTTTAATATTGTACCACCTATTTTTACACAGTTTATGCAAAAGAATTTTGAAGTTTGAAGTTTTGAAGTGTGAAAAAATGACACTACTGGTGGAAAAGTAGGAAATGTATAAAGAATTTTTAGAATACTTTTGTAGCGGGAGCGAGGTGATATGCTCGACCGCCACAAAGGGAAGATCTTTCCGCCAGGCATGGTATTGCGCCTGGGGAAACGCGGCTCCGACGGTGTATTGTCGGAGGTTGTATATATAGTCAGTTACAACCAGAACTCTGAGATCGAGATGTAGAATCTGCTGGCGCCATCTCGTATGATTCTTGTGAACTAGGTATTGCTGCGTTCATTGTTGTTTGTGGTGTTTAGTTCCTCGTAGTGGCGTAAAGGTCGCCACACTTTTAAGAATTTTTGAGAGTGACTTTATGAGTAAGTAGTACCTTTCGGCACGAAGGCAGCTGTCAACGTGAGAACACCAGCAGTCAGCAACGGTCCACAGGTAAGCATTCTGCGGCCCCATCTGAAATAATATAAACATGAAGCTTGACCGTGTTTTAGAATAACATATTCCTGTTACTAGTTTAGATCAACTTAAAAAGTCAATCTATTAACCTTGTCAAACGAGGTACCTACCTAATAAAAACTAAAAGGTAAGATAATCTATTTACCTAAGTCGAACTTAATATACTTAATAATAAAAATAGATACATATTTATATCGATACGTATCGTCCATCAATCAAAGCCTCGTATTAAAGCAGTACAAATCCTACTAATATTATAAACGCGAATGTTTGTAAGTATGGATGGATGTTTGTTACTCTTTCACGTAAAAACTACTGAATGGATTTTAATGAAACTTTATAACAATAATATAGCTTATAGGTACCTAATCAGAAAAACACATAGGCTACAATTTATAAAGATATTGTGTGATCCTGCACAGACGAAGTCGCTTAAAAAAGCTCGTTTAAAAAATAACAATATATGGTATATTCCCTCACCTATCTAAAACAATAGCCAGCAGCGTGACAGAAGGTATTTCCGTGGCGGAAGTCAGGGTGAACGTGATGAAGAAGTCCAACCCTAGCCCTTCGGACATCCGCACCAGCCCGTCGAAGATGACTGCGCACGACATGTACACCACCACCATAAATATCATGGCGTTCCGAAGAGGCGGGCTACGGAATACGGAGAGGAGAGATTCGTTGGTTTGCCGTGTTTGCCGCGACGCTACCTGAAAGAAACAAACATAAACAAGTTTACAAAATATAATTTACGAATATATTTATAAATATCATCAAATAAACTCAAACAAGCATCATACGATACGAAACAAATATCGTGAAACATTACCTTCTTTTTCGGCTGTCGGATAACGAACGAATTTTACAACGTAAACTCGATCAATTTAAAAAAGAATTGCTGTCACTGTCATTTTGCTATTATGCAAATGAAGCAAATGTCAAATGTCACTGTCATAGCTGGATCTTGCATGTTGTTGTTTCTCTTTTTTCAACAATCAAAAAAATAGATAAAACGCGATATGGAAAAGTCTAAAATGTACCTTATTGAGTAATTTTAAGAATTAATAATGTATAGATTCGTGGTTACGTAACTAATTGTGAAATGTCGTTTTAGTTTATATGTACATGTATGAAAGTCATTATTGTGATCGTAAAATTTCTTGAACGTAAGAACTTACTGCTCGTTTATTGAATCGTAATTAGGCATATTATACCAACTCAATCAATAAGATGTATTTAGCGCATGTCTCGTTGCAGAAAATGCCGTATAAAGTGGTTCAAACCACAGAGAACGGCAAGCCCGTGTTGACGGCGGTGCCACAGTCCTGGGAGAAACAGGGCACTCTGTACTGGCCCAAGAACCAGGCGAACAAGCTCGTTAAGGTGGAGGACTTCTGTCCCGAAGAAAGCTGGATCCCCATAGCGTGTGAGCTGAAGAGGGACAACCTTAACTATGAGGAGGCCCAAGCTGAAATAAGTTCTATGTTATATCGAGGTGTCTCAGGGAATGAACAAACTGACAGGAATCAAAGTGTAGCAGTAAGTTGCTTGTCATTTATTTTTCTTGTTCAAATCTTACTCTGTATTAACTCAGCCATGCTTGGCCAGAGCAGCCAGAGGACTTGACCTACACTCTCCTTGCTGGCCAGACATGTGGGAAACACATATTGTTATAAACAGGCTTAAATATTGCTGACAAAATTCAAGCTAGTTGTACAGAAGTCAGGACAACACATAGCCCTTCAAACGTCGTCATAGCAGACACAATAGTAAAACAATACATCAGACGCCCTCTCCGGGCGTCCGACATTTAAAGGGATAAAGCTTTCTTGTTCCCTGTCATCAGTAGGAAAAAAAGAACTTTGTGTGTTGTATTCTTGTTATGCTTGTACCAATCAGTGATAAATATTGTTCTAATAGAATTTGAACTTAATGATCTTTCAGATACAATGAGATTTTTTTGTTATTTCCATATGCAAACAGTGCTTTTGTTTTACATTTTAGGAGCCCTCTACTTCAACTCACAGCAACCCTGTTACACTCAAATTGGAAAGTATGCAAGATCCGTTAGTATATGATGAGCAGACTCCTGTAGCCCTCTCTGCCGGATTAGAGCTTGTTCTGGAGAACCAGAGAATCATGTTGGAGAATCTAAAAAAAATCATGCGCAAAGTCACTGAACTTCAAACAAACTTGAATAAAGTGACATCTGGCACCCAAATGCCAACTTCTTATTCAAATTTCAGTGAACTAGACACTGCTTTCACTCCCATCGACAATGTAGAAGCTTTGGATGAACTTGAAAATGATTTGAAGGATCCAGAAAAGAGAAACGGTTTTTATAAAAAGTATTCCGTCATATGCAATGGACGAGGAGAGGGCGTGACCTGCGCATACTTTTTGACAGACTTGTTGTTCACCCGCAAGTTTTTGACCAAAGTCTCGTGGTCCGGAGGCTCTCGCGGAGAAGAGGCTAAAGTTGCATTTAAAGCTTACACCAATATTATAAACTTTTTTCAGGCTTTGATTTACGATTGTGATAAAAATTTCACTCTTATCGAATGCCACAATTTTTTCAAGGCAGTTCTAAGGAACTCTCTTAAAAGATCAACAGCGAAATTGATGAGAGCATCGGTGAGGAGAAAGCGGAGTAAACATTTATCACAAATACAAATCACTTACAACAACACAAATAATGATGATGCTGAAGAAGACGAAAGCCGCGAGGATATGGAGCTAAGTCTGAATGCTTCTCTACTGTCCAAGAAACGGAGAAATACCACTGATGCGGACACATCGGAGGAGGAAACAGATGTAGAAAAGGAACTGAATGAATCAGACGGGACTCTCAGAGCAGTAAGGAATTGAACGTGAAAAAGGAATAATATAATTGGTTTTCTTTCACAGAAAGGAATAAGTGACTGAGTTGTGTAATTTGAATGTTAGCAGGCCTAACTTAATCTCTATTCAATATATTACTTAAAACCTGTTAGTACTTGTGTTTTGTGTCTTTCATCATTCTTCCCTATTTGGGGTCAACTCAGTATGTTACTTGTAGCTGCCTGCACTTCTTTCCGTCATTATTAACTACCTATATGAATATTTGCGCTAGCCCTGTTAGCTGGCCCCCAATTCATTGGGTTCCCTTTAAAATGGTAGAATAAATAACATAAGAATTATTAAGTAATTTGTGATAGGATCTAAAACAAAGCAGTGTAGATTGCAAATTCACATAATTGTAATTTTCTAGTTCCTAAGAATATTTTTTATTAAATGACTATTAGCAGAATCAGTAAGGTTTTTATTTATGAAGATATAGCTCTCGAGACAGAAGCTTAGCTTTGCATTTGTAGGTAGTGTAGGTGAGACATCGGCTTGAGGCACAGCACGGCACGCACCGGTTTATACTGGTATTTGAAAAACGGCCTGAGGTCGCGGCACTTTCCGCCTATACCTTTACCTTTGGTACCGCTAGTAGTTTGACGTTCCAGTGATGTTGTGTTTGCATTATTAGTGTAAAGAACTAACATCAGTAATAAATAAATAATATAATAAAATAAATTAATATTATATATCGTGTTTTTTTAACATAATTTCATTTGTTTCTAATAAAACAGTTTTTTTTTGTTATTTTTTGACTACTTTTGGTGCTCACTCCACTAATGCAATTGCAAAGCCAAGCTTATGCCCCAAAGACTGTACCGGTCGGTTGGTTTGTATTGGGTGGGTTTGCGTAGGAAATATGGAATCGAAATAGAGATAGGTAGCCGCATCCCTATTACAAATACAGGTAGGTAGAAATCACTGACGAGGTAGACAGAGCCCACCCAAAGTCCAAGTTTAGCGTGATGGTGGGCGTAAAGATGGCAAAAAGGAATTAAAATAGTATTATGTGCTAACCGTAATTCCTTCATGATTCAAAAATATTTCCTCGATCGGATTTTACGATCTGCGCAGGACGAGAAGCAGCTGGTACATTCTAAGTTTTTTGTTCTAAGAATAATCGGTGAACAGAACATACCTACATAAAAAAAAGATTCCGCCGAATTGATAACCTCCTCCGTTTTAATGCGGCAAATGCCTTGCGTTGCGTAGGTGTACGCACAGAGTGATTACCTACGTTCGATGGTGAATTGATGACGTGTGCTGTTAGCTTCAGTCAATTTCTTTGTTTAGAATCAGTTGACACAGGTGCAAGCTATGAGTTCCACTGGTAGCCTGGTGGGTACACACGAGTATTTATTCAGCAGAATTTGAATTAATATATACTTAAGAGGTGGTCCCATAGAAATTTTATCAAGATCGGCTGTGTAGTTTGGGGGTGAAGTCGGTTAGTTTCGAAAAACTATAGATAACATCTACTGTTTGTACGGCTTATCCATACGGGTGGTAATCAGTTTTTTCCTCTGTGGCAAGTTAGGAAGAAAATTTATGGTTTTAACCCCCGATGTAAAAAAGGGGTGTTCTGTCTGTGGCATCGCATTCGCTAAACGTACAACTCTCTATAATTAATATATTTTAGTAAACAAAAAAAACACGTCAATATAATAATACCGATGAAATAGTACCTAGGGCCATAAGAGCAGCAGATAAGTAAGGATTCAAGATTTTACTTTGCTCCACCACAGAGTACTAAATACTAGGCTCCACGAACATACTTAGATATGTTTAAACTTACAATAAACTCGTCGATGACGTCTTGAGGTACTTTGGTCCCGTTGACTTTCTCGAACCGCCGCACTACCTCCACCGCCTGGTTGATGCGACCGCGGGACGATAGCCACCTGAACAAACACACAATCACAGGTACAGCACTAAGTATCATCAGTGGCGGATTTACACATTTGCCGCCAGAAGGCTATTTATATTTTGCCGCCCCTAAGCTGCGTTCACTGAAATGTAATTACGAAAGCGCCTTTCCACCTTCTCGATTCCAATGCACGTAAAAAGTAGCAAACAAACTGCAAGATAGTCGCTTCTCGGGCAGTCTAAGCCTTACACAATTTTGCAAGTTAACAAGAAAAATGTCTTTGTAAGTACAGGCACGGATGTGCCTTGAATATTTGAGGAGTTGTCTCAATTTCTCAAGGTGACCTGTGAGTCCTGTGACAATAAGACTAACTTGCATGTATGTCCTTTCAAATACCATATTTTTTTAATCCGTTCTTTTTTTTGTAATAGCATAATGTTATTGGTGGACGAACAAACATAAAAAAATATTAATCTGTAAGCTATGCCCAAACGAGAAATTACTGTCGGAAAACGACAGTAATTTCTCTTTTGGACCGACCACCAACAGGACGTGAGATTTGCCGTCAGACCCTCTCATCATATAAGTAAACATTTGAATTGAGAAGATCTTCCTTTTAAAAGGCGGCACTTAGTCCCGAACAGGCTATAAAGATGAAGACTCACCTAGCACTCTCAGGCACCAAAAAAGGCACGACCAGCACACAAAGCATAGGCAGTGACGTCACAAGGAGCAGCGTCCGCCAGTCGGCCACCCACACCGCCAGCCACGGCAGCACGAGGCAGCCCGAGCCGAAGAACAGGGCTATGGACATGTTGGCCACCCACGTGCGGTGGCGGGGGCCCACGTACTCCAGAACTGGTAAGAGAAAACAGTACCTACATTGAGGACCATCGATAAATTACGTCACACGAATTTCATGACTGTTTGACTCCTTGTCACAGTTAGTTACAATTTTGAGATCTCATCCCTAGTGTGAATAAAAAAAATAAGCGAGCGCAGCTACTGAATATTAAATAGTTGACTGATAACATAAAGCTGTAAGTATTTTGAAGTTGTCGTTAGATACCTATGGATTTTGTATTTTGACGTCACGAAGCTTTTGAACCCTTACACCTCTTCTCACAAAATGTTACACTTCATCGGCCCCTAAGCTCCTTCCCCCTTCATGTGCGACATGTAATTATAGATGGTAAGTAGTAGTTCGCCCTGACTTGCGAACCCCATATCTTAGCAACTCCATAACTTATTTAAGTATTGGCTTCCGTGATTGACGTGATTAACTTAAAACGAACTTACAAATTTGGTCCTTCGAGCCTATCCCCGACAAGAAAATCCTATATAGTATGTTAAAAAAAAAATTGGTTGTTTGTAAAGTAGGTTTACGATCGAGATGTTTACGTGATAACGTCGTTTCACGGAATGACTGGCAGCGCTCGAGATGAGACGGGAGATCGGTCCGTCTCTCTCTCGTTATACCTGCGATCGCGCTCGTGAGGTTTTGGTGTGACACAAGTTTCTGAACATGTCACCCGACTAAAACGATTTTAAAGACGTTATCACGTCAAAAAAACCTGTTCAATCAGTTAAGAATGTAGGTTCTATTTATTGGTTTCTCCCATCCCTGAAATCGCAATAAAAATCTGCACTTTCATTCATTTTGAAACGTTACTTATAGGTATTATTAAATTCTCGAACCTTCTCAGAAATAATGCGACCTGAAGGCGAGAACAACCGAACATAAGTATTTTTGGCAATCTCGAAACTGAGACGCTTCGCTCGCTCGGTCAATAGGTAATTGTCGTAAGCCACAAGAAACCGGGTCCGAAAGTCCCGTAGTAGGCCAACTAGCCGTGACTTACAACTAAATTTGATTCTTTGAGCCTAAGACATTATGTACTCTAGATAAAAGGTAACTGACCTAATATGTACATCATCATAAAACAGCTGTCGTAGGCCATGCCCACCAGGAACCGGGCGAGGGCGAAGTCCCAAAGTCCGGTCGTGAAGATACTGGCGATCCCGCCCACAAACCCGACTAGATTCGTACCTGGAAGCAAATAAGTTGATAAGATACCTCGTGATTTGTGATATTTATCTGTATTGTAAAAGATAAGATGAAAAAAGGCTTCCCCCGTGCAAATCGCAATTGCTGATTAAAATTATTCACCACAAGCTTTCATTTAACTAAAATGTTAATGTCGCAGATTACAATACCTACCTATAAGTATATACTTAAACTACAAAATATTTGCTGTGCCCGAAAGGGTTGATAAGACGGATTGTATTTTAATTATAAGACCTCATGTAAAACTCTTATTAGCAAATAAAGATATTTGATTTGATTTGATTTGATAACTTGCAATGTATCTTGTACCAGTATTTAGTAATCTGTGCTTGTACATAATATGTATGTTTGAACGTTTGTTTGGGTCAAATCTTTCAAAGTTGCAACTCAATTTTCAACCAGTTATCCTCAACCGATTGGCTAAAATGTTGTATACTTAAGTCGTATGAAAATACAATATTATGAAGTCAATAAACTGTTATAATGATAGAGCCGAGAGATATTCAACGGAACTCAGTTAAAAAACAACTTAACCTCATTAAGTAGGACTCGTTTGATAAGTCTTGATGAGCACTTTATGGCAGATGATGCCTAGGGTCTGATCACGGAGCTGGAAGTTGGTTGATGGAACTCAGTAATATAACAACGCAACTCCACGGAGTTTGGGCTTATTTAATTTGACTCAGTAAGTACTTTGGTCTCAATAAAAGCTTGTACAAAAATGTATTTTTTTCAAAAAACTTATCAATATCATGTATTTGGACGAGTGATCGAAGTTTAAAGAGCGTTTGTATACGTGTAAGGAGGTACGTAAGTACATTAGGTACATGTGTGTCTGTTGCACGATAAACTTTCGAATTCCCGATGGTAATTGAATCGATTTACACTAATAATGTCCCAAAATAAAATAAAAACCGGCCAAATGAGAGTCTGACTTGCGCACAAAGGG
Organism: Acrobasis consociella; assembly: GCA_963555685.1. Lineage (NCBI taxonomy): Eukaryota > Metazoa > Arthropoda > Insecta > Lepidoptera > Pyralidae > Acrobasis > Acrobasis consociella. The sequence goes on from OY743107.1 coordinate 4,849,776, forward strand.
TTCCGTAACATCAAATATTATAAAGGCGAAAGTTTGTGAGTGTGTGTGTATGTTTCTTACTGCTACACGCGCAAACGGCTGGATCAATTTTGACCAAAAAAATGAAAAATTACCCATTCTAACTATATGAATTTTACAATTTCTCGCAAGACCATTGTCATAAACTAATTCGAAAAACCAAATCACATTTCATTTTTATTTAAACTTGTGTTAATCTGTTCTTCAAACATGAGGTTAGCAAGACAAACAGCATTTAGCCGGCCAAGGTTCCTAAATACATTGTTGGTTATTCATTCTTCTATTCTATCGTTTGCTGTATTGCAAATTATGGAGGATATAGATATAACTACAATGTGCCATGCTCTGATGTAAAGAAAGCTGTAAGCACGTAAAATCCATTTTTCCCAGATTGAGTACCTAGGTATTTGTTTCCGGTGAATCTATATTTCACGGCAGAAGGCAGTCTGTATTCGAAGTTTTTTGCAACCTGGAGGTGGTTACTCTAAAAGAGGTCCGCGAGACGGACGTTACTTCGTATTTGCCTTTCAGTGTCAAGGTCAAGCAACATTAAGCACTAACTATGATGATAAAGTATACTTAATTTGGTTTGACATAGAAATGGACGTGTCGGTTATCATTTTAGAGTTTTGCGGTCACCTGTTATTAGTATTACGGGACTTACTTTTTTGCCAGATATTAATAGCGGTAAGTCGTGTAATACTAATAACAGAATAAGGACGTCACTAACGTTAGACTAACGTATTATTTAAGGAGTAACCTCCCGGATTAGCTCGTTTCACCACCTACTTAATATTAGGTTTAATATGAGTAGAGTATATGTTACGGCTAAAACCCGAAATACGGCTACGCCTAGGTTTACCCGGCTAGAACTAGGTGCAGCCGGTCTCAGATGGCTACACTAAAGTGTATCCTATTTATCTTCGGCTAGACCTAGGTTTAGCCTTTATCATTTCGGCTAGAACTAGGTGCAGCCGATCGCAGATTGTTAAACTTAGGTGTAAAGGAAGGTTGTCTTATATATTAAGTTATAATAACGGTGATAAAAAAAATACCAAAATGTAGAAGTAAAGAAGTGACATTTATATTGTTTTGTTGATACAAATTCTAAGTAACAAGCGATGAGTGGCGAAACTATATAAGGTCTAACAAAATATACTGAAACTATTTTATGGGTGAAGCCCTTAATACCTGAACAACTTTCCCCAGGGAACATATGTCGAAATATGAAAAATAATTTTTGGCTTTCCATACAAACTCGGATCAGCTGATCGGTCAACGATCAACGTGTATGGCAGACCAAAAATTGCTTTTCATATTTTGATACGTGTTCCTTGGGGAAAGTTGTTCAGTATGACGACCTCCGTGGCGTAGTGGTCAACATGCTAGTCCGCCACCCAGAGGTCCCGGGTTCGATCCCCGGCCAAGGCAAGTTGGAAAATGGCCTTTTTCAAATTGTCCTGGGTCTTGGATGTTTATCTATATATGTATTTGTTACAAAATATAGTGTCATTGAGTTAGTATCCCATAACCCAAGTCTCGAACTTACTTTGGGGCTAGCTCAATTAGTGTAATTTGTTCCTATATATTTATAATTATATCATGGACTGAACTTCAAATAGTTACAGTATATTTTGTTAGACCTTATATGTTCCAACCGATGTTAAGTGGAATTGATATCCGTAGTGCCGTTAATTGCCAGGCAAATTAACAAACCTTGACTTTCAAACGTTAAGAATCCCCTTACCCTAGACCAAAATACAACTTTCCATACAAACGTAGTCTACGTTTTATTTCAAAACGACATGTCCAATTTGGGCAAAACTTTGTAATTTCAAAGATATTGCAATTATCTAGGGTAATAACTGGTTTCCTACAGTAAAAATATGAACTTGAAATAGAATATAGTGTTTTATATCATTTTTGACCATCAGTATGGGAAACTTGTAAATCGTTATATTTTCTTTCCAATGCATAATTTTACTGTCGGAAACTAGTTATTACCCTAGATAATTGCAATTTCTTTACAATTACCAATTTTTACCGGAATCTGACATGTGGTTTCAAAATTAAACGTAGACTACGTTTGTATGGAGAAGTCTAGGGTAAGGGGACTCTTAACTTCCAATAACTTTTAAACGGCTAAAACGATTTTCATCAAACATAGCTAAGAACTACCGCAAGAAAACTTGCATTCGTGTGAAAAAACCGCATCGAAATCGGTCCATCCGTTCGAGAGCTGCGATGTCACAGACAGACAGACAGGCATTGTAGCGTCAATATTATAACAACCCCTCTTTTTTCCGGGGGTTAAAAATCTTGACGTTTTGACTTCTAAAGATGTTTTGCAAGACAAAACTACCTACCCAAAACAAAATGCTTAATTGAACTAAAAACCTAGTTCAAGCCAAAAAGACAGAAAACACCTAAGTTTAACCACCTGCGATCGGCTGCACCTCGTTCTAGCCGGAATGATAAAGGTTAAACCTAGGTCTAGCCGAAGAAAAGTAGGATACACCTAAGTGTAGCCATCTGAGACTGGCTGCACATAGTTCTAGCCGGCTAAACCTAGGCGTAGCCGCATTTCGGGTTTTAGCCGTAACATATATAAGACTATAAGGTAAGTAAATTATTGATGATAAAAATTAAAAATATACCTACAGCAGATGTTAAAAAAATAAAATGAAGTAAATTAAATTAATATAAGTACGTGTATTTTACAGAGCTATTATTCTACAAGTTTTTGTTGTGTAACGTGTGGCGTTTAAATAAATATAATCATTTTATGGCCCGTCCGTGATCGCGTTGTTTTATTGTCTTTCATTTTCACAAATATTTTCCTGTTGCAGTCCGCTCACGTACTGTACAACGATAAAAAACATCGTTCATAGCATTTAGGGATTGCAAATAGATAGATACATGTATGCTTTATCATGATGTTGGTATATTTTGACAGCTGTGATTAAGTAAAGATAAGATGAGTCATTTATATTTATATCTACAACAAAATGAAATAATGCCAATATATTTCATCATCGACGGTATCATGTTGCTTAGGATCATCGTTTGTTGCTAAGGTCCTGTTTATTTACAAGGCCAAGTGCGTGTCGGGCCATGCGCAGTAGGTATAAGGTTACGTAGTTACAAATGTCGACTTTGAGTATAACCGAAAAAAAATCGTCTAAATAACAAATTTACTATAGAATTTGTATGAAATTATCCTTTTCTGAATACATTTTATAAGTTGGTCGCCTATAATTTTTTAATTGGTAAACCCTACTTAGCATTGATAGTATTAAACGTTTTATTTATAAATGTTTATTAGTAATGCCACAGAGTAATAATATACTACGTACAGTAATGCCGTTTACGTTTCCATATCCAACCATTAAGCATATTTCATAAACAACCGCTAACATTTGACTCTATCAAAAATTTGCACTATAATACCAATTTTATCAGAAATGGATCCCTAAATTAAAAATTGTGTTCAGAAACTAATGAAATATTTGTTCATACGATGGATTAGTGAAGTAAAAAAATTTACTCTCAGTATACATATGTATGGGAGCTACATTTCTACTAATTTTTTCGTTATTTTAAATCACCACTTTGTCGGCATACACATGCGAAATTACAGCTTTCTGGTACTTATATCACAGGATTAATAAAAGTCTTATAGTCTGAGTAGAACCGCGGACAGACAGACATGTCGAAACAATAAGGGTTCTTACTCTAAAACGTGCGCTGACGGACAATTTGCCATTATGCCCATTAAGATATGCCCATCTCGTATGTAACCTCATTCTTACCAACCAAAGCGGGCACCCGTCCGAAGTTGTCCGCCAGCCAGCCGAAGAGCAGGCCTCCGACGAAGGACCCCATGAAGAAGATGGCTTGGGCCGTGGGGCCTGCGCTGGCGGACTCGCACACCCAGCCACGCTACGAAAAAAAAAACAAAAATATTTTTTAAAAATTTTACATACGTTCTCTTTGATTTATTAAGAGTCCCCCGACCCTAGACTTCTCCATACAAACTTAGTCTACGTTTAATTTTGAAACCACATGTCAGATTTCGGTAAAAATTGGTAATTGTAAAGAAATTGCAATTATCTAGGGTTATAACTGGTTTTCTATGGTAAAATTATGAACTGGAAAGAAAATATAACGATTTAGAAGTTTCCCATACTAATAGTCAAAAATGATATAAAACACTATATTCTATTTCAAGTTCATATTTTTACCGTCGGAAACTAGTTATAAACCTAGATAATTGCAATATCTTTGAAATTACAAAATTTTGCCCAAATCGGACATGTCGTTTTGAAATAAAACGTAGACTACGTTTGTATGGAAAGTTGTATTTTGGTCTAGGGTCGGGGGACCCTTAGCCTTGCTCGTGAGCCTTGTCTATGTCTATGGCCCATAGACAACCTTATCGCTCAAATTTTGTTTTAAAAATTGACACATACCTACTTGGAACACACCTTTTCAAACGAGCATATTATACACCCATATACATACATGCTGGCTAACTGTTTCGTGATCCAGTGGTCAAGGAGTTCGCCTTGCGATCCGGAGGCCGTGGGTTCGAAACTTATCCCTTTGGGAAGCATTCTTTGTAAAAAGTTGTTGCAGACTTGAATCACCCTGATTAACCGACAAGAAAGATGATTCCGCGTTTCGGAATGCATGCGTAATGGCGGTCCCGAACGCAACTAGCGTTTGCTCAAACCTATCCAAGGAAGGATTGGTATTTGGTTCTGGTCTACTTTTCGCGCTGTAAATATAATAAATTATCAAATCCCATGGCGTGCAAAGTTCTTAAACTCTACACGCCTCAACGTAACACCCTCTAAGTCTCATCACATCGTACCTATAAAGATTTGCGTAAACCCTAGTCTCATAATACACCTTAGTCAAAATGTAATATAGCCTAGCCTTACAAAAAAGAGTGAGGTAGACATCCCTTTAGTCTGTACTTTTCTGTTCATAAACCCATGCTTATAAACAGAAAATAATTAATTCACTAGGCGTAAATTGTTTGCCATTTTTAATATGTAAAGAAACGTCCAAGTCACTCATTTTGACAAAGGTGTAGGGTTTGTAAAGAACTTTGTAGGGGTTTCAATAATAATCCGTCGGTTTTTACTCGTGTGCTGTTTACAGAGGAAAGTTGATTATATGCGCTGACGGAACGTATCAGCCGCTTATGTAGATTCACACACTCGAATCAATCAACACCGCGAAATTCAAAGTATGATAAATACAGTGAAACAGTCGTACCCAGAGTTTGGGGCTTGGCTTATGAAATCCAACTGTGCGCTTGGATGGATGACCACAAGTGGCATAAAAAAAATTCGGGCTCCTCCGTGCTCCAGAAGGCACCTATAAGCCGTTGGTCCCAGCGGTCATCATTGTATGGCAGACGTCTAGCCATGTCAGATGCTTTTGGGCAGCTAGAAAAATCTGACTATAGCGTTGGCTCGAAAAAGCAAAAGCAAAATGAAATCAAACTTTTTTTTTTGTTAGTTCACCTTTATTTCGGGGGGTTGAACTCCTACACCCCTTCTCCTGACGGTATGCCTACGCGGTAAAACCACATGGCTTTCTTGCAGCTCCTTACCTCACTGACGACGGTGTAGTACGGGATGTCACCAAGCTCAAACTCCCAGCCGTGGGCGCACGGCACCGTGGGTGTGCCGGGGTCTGGCGGCTGCATGGTAGCCAGGACTTGGCTCCAGTTGGCGTCGAAGGTCTTGCAGCGCTCCCATTCTAATTCGTCCCCTGGCTGCGGCGGCGGCACGCTGAGGTTCCGTCTGAAAAAAAGATAGGCTAAGTATGTTTTGCTAGCCGATGCCCGCGACTTGGTCTAATTTTTAACAATCGCAGGGGATCCTCAAATTATGTGGCGCTTGGGGAAAGGTCTTCCTATTTTTTTATAAATGTTAATGTTATAATTTTATATTGCTGGTATGGAAAAAAAACTTAGAATATACCAGCTGCTTCTCTTCCCGCGCAGATCTAGGGACTGGGTGAAAATGGGATGTGCGGCTAGCAATCCATTACCATATTGATTGCTTTTCCATCTTCTCGCCCAATCACGCTAAAAGTGGATTTTGAGTGTTACGGCCCTGAGCTCTACCTACTTAGAGCCGCAAGATACAAAAAAGCGGCCAAGTGCGAGTCGGACTCGCCCATGAAGGGTTCCGTAGTAGCAAATAACATAATATAAAAGTCTTGTAGTATGTTTTTTTTAATTTTTATATTTGAGTTGATTGAATGAAAGGTAAATTGCCGTTTATGATGATGACGTATTAAAAAAAAACTACTTACTAGATCTCGTTCAAACCAATTTTCGCTGGTAGATTTCACGGTAATGAACATCATATATTTTTTTTAGTTTTATCATTCTCTTACTTTAGAAGTTACGGGGGGGGGGGACACACTTTTTTCCACTTTGGAAGTGTCTCTCGCGCAAAGTATTCGGTTTAGAAAAAAATGCTATTAGAAACCTCAATATCATTTTTGAAGACCTATCCATAGATACCCCACACGTATGGGTTTGATGAAAAATATATTTTTTAGTTTTAGTTCTAAGTATGGGGAACCCCCAAATTTTACTGTTATTTTTCTATTTTTGTGTCAAAACCTTAATGCGGTTCACACAATACATTTACTTACCAAGTTTCAACAGTATAGGTCTTATAGTTTCGGAAAAAAGTGGCTGTGACATACGGACGGACAGACAGACATGACGAATCTATAAGGGTTCCGTTTTTGCCATTTGGCTACGGAACCCTAAAAAGCTCTGTCTGCCCTGTATAAATGTTATGAATAGATGCCGGTTAGCCACTAAGAGGCCGCGACACACAAGGGATTAGGTATGTACATATTTAATATTTAATTTATACCTACTTAAGTATAAATAAAGTAAATTTCATTAGTACGCAATCACTGACTAAAAGGACAAGAGACCCTTTATGTGAAATCGCAAACAGAATTGATTACGTATAACATAACGCAAACTCGGTCAACGATGGATTTATTCAATGCGCTATATCTACACTTAATTCTTTTTTTTCGTTCATATAAACTAGATACGACGTTATATATCCTTACATATTCTAAGATAAACATCTTATCATTCGAGTTTGATTGCATTTTAGGCCTTCAGATGTGTAATCTAAAGATAATACGGAAAAGCCATAAGTTCCCCTTCAAAGGGTAATTACTGTAAAGGCCTTTATCAATCATGAATTATTTTTTAAACGACTTCAATTTGTTTCTCGCGGTTCTGAAAAATACGTACTCTTAGATTATAAAATACAAAATGATTGTTAGGGTTCCGTACCCAAAGGGTATAAAGGGGCCCTTTTACTAAGACTCCGCTGTATCTCATGAACCATGATAGACAGTTAAAATTTCGCGTATTTCTGTTGCCGCTATAACACAATATATAGGTATAACAACAAACAAAATAATATAACAAATACTAAAAACAGAATAAAATAAAAATTCAAGTTGGACTCCCATACAACAAACGTGATTTTTTATAGATAATGGTATGATAGAACTTATTTTTAAGAAGATAGATAATGGTACAGAACCCTGGGTGCGCGATTCCGACTCGCACTTGGCTGGTTTGACCAGAAGGTCGCCAGTTTCGCCCATCTATTAGACCTCAACCTACACACATGTCCCGCCCAGTTCCACTTCAGTCTTGCTGTCTTCGCCCCTACCACTACTATACTACTAATTTTTTTTTTAATTGAAAACTTCTTTAGCGGCGTTGTGCACTTTTTTTGGAATGGGTAAAAAATGTTAAACTCGCGTCAGGACACGTGACCTGATCGAAAATTCGTAAGACGGCGCAGGGCGCTTGCGCGAATGTTCGTGTGTGTTTATGTTACAGCGTGCTACGCGCATCCATGGATGGTGACAGCTGATGGCTCGACCGTCTGTGTAGTGGCCATACTGCTGTGTATTTGAAAATGATTTTGTTGAAAATGAATTTGGTCATGCTTGTGACATTTGTGTCAGACTGTAATTCAGAAAAGATTTGAAATATTTTCAAGCAATTCGTGCAAAATTATTCCCTAACCATTCCAAAATATCAAAAATGCACAACGTTAATATTCAAGTTTTCACTTCTGCCGGCACTCCCAGAGTGCAACCCGTTGTTTTTTTAAAGTAAGTATGTGTACTTATTTTAAAAACACAATAGCGTAAAGACTTTCCGATGCATAGGTCTCTACAATTTGTAGTCCATTCGTGCGAGACTTTACCGTAGAAAATCTAGATCTATTCTTAGGCAAGTTAGTACTTAGTAATGTTAGTACCTAGGTTGAACAAATAGCTGCGGTCACATTACTGCATTTTTAATGCGCTACAATTATAAAGATTGTCATTTATATGTCAAGAAGAACGGCTAATAATTACATAAAGTATTTATGTAACTAGGTAATTATATTAAGAAATATCTTATGTACTTACTTAGATAAAATTATTATATAATGTAAGCTTACTTTTAAGGGGATGCATGAGTTTCTTGGAGTCCAGTGCTGTGCCCATTTGAAATAAATTATTTGAAAGAAAACGAATAATTAATGTACCCCCTTCATTTTTAGGGTTCCGTAGCCAAATGGCAAAAACGGAACCCTTATAGATTCGTCATGTCTGTCTGTCTGTCCGTCCGTATGTCACAGCCACTTATTTCTGAAACTATAAGACCTATACTGTTGAAACTTGGTAAAAAGATGTATTATGTGAACCGCATTATGGTTTTGACACAAAAATAGAAGAAAAACAAAAAAAATTGGGGGTTCCCCATACTTAGAACTGAAACTCAAAAATTTATTTTTCATCAAACCCATACGTGTGGGGTATCTATGGATAGGTCTTCAAAAATGATATTGAGGTTTCTAATATAATTTTTTTCTTAACCGAATAATTTGCGCGGGAGACACTTCCAAAGTGGAAAAAAGTGTCCCCCCCCCCCCCCGTAACTTCTAAAATAAGGGAATTATAAAACTAAAAAAAATATATGATGTTCATTACCATAAAAACTACCAGCGAAAATTGGTTTGAACGATATCTAGTAAGTAGTTTTTTTATTACGTCATAAATCATAAACGGTAATTTACCTTTCATTCAATCAACTCAAATATAAAAATTAAAAAAAACATACTACAAGACTTTTATATCATATTATTTGCTACTACGGAACCCTTCATGGGCGAGTCCGACTCGCACTTGGCCGCTTATTAAGTATTTTACGACAAAGCCGACGCATTTACGCAATATCAATGTATGAATGAACTGACCGTATCTGACGGTTATCTGACGTCAGCTTTTTAGAGAAATGAGTTTAGTGTCATCTTTGCAGATCTGGAGACCTGCTTTTGACCGCGGGTTCAAGATCAATGATCTTTTCCATACAAACAATATTTTTTTTGCGTTTTAATAATACGGTCTCTGAACGAAAGATCAGCAGTGGCGGATTTAACAATAGGCTGAGTAAGCTAAAGCCTAGGGCGGCACTTTTTAGGGAGCGGCAAATTTTGGGCCAATTGCATCCCTACTTTTTTCGTGCATTGCAATCGAGTAGGTAGAAGGGCGCTTTTATAATTATTTCTTAGTGAACGCAGCGTAGGGGCGGCAAAATATAAATATAGCCTTCTGGCTTTTGGCGGTGAATGTGAAAATCCGCCACAAAATCTTCGCATTTTTTTGGAGCATCAAATGTCAACTTGCAACTTATTACTTATTGTGATGATAAAAATGACGATGACAGGCCTACCTTGTCTCCATGTTTAAACTCTGCAGTTCAGGCACCATGCACCAGTGCCGCTGCGGCGTGGCAGCCACGAACATCTGCACGAAGTACACGAACGCGAAGATGACGCCGAAGGGGAACATGGCCACGAACAGCCATTTCTGGTAGCGGCCCATCTCCCCCACGTGGTACAACACCTTCTCCAGAACGTCGTCATCGTGCTGATCTTTCTTGTTTAACTCTTCTTTCGCCTCCTGTCAAAGTAATAAACTTCGCGTCAAAGTAAAGTAATTCTTCACTTATGTCTATAGGTTTACTAGCTGTGCCCGTGCGTAGGCTTCGCTCCCCGTGGGGATTTTGGGATAAAAACTATCCTATGTCCTTCCCTGGGTATCAAACTATATCCATACCAAATTTCATTCAAATCGGTTCAGTAGTTTAAGCTTGAATAGGTAACAAACAAATATACAAAGTCACTTTCGCATTTATAATATTAGTCGGATACCTAAGAAAGAACTAAAGCATTTGATACACGTATGAAGTATACCGTATTTATAAGTCAAAACAAAGTTATTCGTCAGTGTTTTCGGTTTATAAGAAAAAAGAAATAGAAATCGTTTTTATCATAGTCAAGTACACGCTCACTAGACACAAAAACGGAAATCTACCAAAATAGTTGCCGCTTGGTATATAGGTATGTAGTCAGGCGTGAGATAGAGGGGGCTTTACTCCGGTGAATAACTTATAGACTGGACCTTTAATAACATAGAGTCAGTGGCGGATTTACACATTTGCCGCTAGAATGCTATTTATATTATGCCGCCCTAAAGTTGCGTTCACCGAAATATAATTACAAAGCGCCCTTCTACCTTCTCGATTGCAATGCAGGAAAAAAGTAGGGGTGGCGGTGCTATTGACCCAAAATTTGCCGCCCCTCAAAATGTGCCGCCCTAGGCTTTAGCCTACTCAGCCTATTGGTAAATCCGCCACTGCATAGAGTACTATAATACATGTTTAATAGCCACAAAGATGTACCTACGACAACAAAATGTTACTGTTTATCTTTTTTGCAGTTCTAAACAACATTGAGCGCTACCGACTACGAAATTATGATAAGATAAAGCATAGTTTTTAATTTGCTTTAATGCGACGACACTATCGGACAATCGTGTTGTTCTGAAGTGTTGCCTCTGATGAACAGGAGCTTTACTCCAATTGCGAAACGTTACGTACGTAGCTACGTGCCCAAGCAACATGATCGCTATGAAATGATGATAAAGTTTAATTTGGTTTGTCATTGTAATAGGACTACATATGACAGCGGTCGTGTCATTTTATAGAGTAACGGTCTATGTAGAGTACTACTCACAATTTGCGACTCAATTTAACAATAATTTCATAAAAAACTAAGGTTAAAACTAACGTATTATGACATAAATATTCTAATGTACCTATAGGTATTCCTCGTAAAATAAATGCTACTTGGCCTGAGCTGACTGTTTACGAGAATAACTCGAATTTATATTTATTACCACCAGACGCCAACTCATAAACATCTCAAGTAATGACTTCTCTGAAACTTCAGTTATTCTAAAGCAATAAATGCAACGGGCGAACTGTCTAACTAACAGGATCCTTCCCTGTGCTTACCTAAATTATTTATTGGAGAAGACTTAATGTTATGTTGTTATTTATTTGCTATAAATCACAAAAAAATCAATGAAACGTCAACCAAACAGAAAAAAACAAGAAAATATAAAAAGTATGGTAATCTTGAAAAAAAAAAGTAATAGAAGAAACAGGAAAAGCAAGCGTGAAAAGCACAATTAGCTTGTCATGCTTTTAACTCTTTCATGAGCACCTTTGCACCTTCATAAGACTTTATTCATCATCATCATCATCATCAGGTCTATTTGTCTCCACCGCAGGAGCACGACCCTCTGTGCTGCCAGAGCCATACTGGCCAGAGCAGACAGAGGACTTGGCCTACACTCTCCGGTCAGACGGGTTGGAGAGGTCTCATTAATGTTTATAAGCTTTGTTTAGCTTGCATTTCCTAAGTCGCCTTGTACGACATCCACGGGAGGACTTGGAGCGGTCCTATTCTACTCTGCCGGACACCACACGGCACTACGATTTTATTAGGTACAAGTAATTTAGTTAGGTACTTAACGTAACGCTTCTTTGTGGTATAAAATGCAAATAGTTTTGATTGTGGAACACAGGACTTAATTTTTTAAATTTTTTTTTAACCTGTTTTGTCCCATTGTTGGGCAAAGGTCTCTCCCATCGTCTTCCACTTATCTCTTTCCTGTACTAGGCTCGTCCATCCCTTCTGAAATGCGTCGATATCGTCTCGCCAGCGCTTTCTTGGCCTACCCGGTCGACGGTAACCATCTTTAGGCAACCACTCTGTTGTAATTCTGGCCCATCTCTTGCTGTGCATCCTACTGACATGCCCTGCCCAATTCCACTTTTTATATCCTACATTAACTACTCTTGTTTTTGAGCGAATTATGGCGTTTAGTATTTTATCTACCCTTTTTATTCCTAGCACTACTGAAGGAGACTAACTGGCCCAGGTAGATATACTCATCGGCATAGTGTATCTCTTGCCCATCTACCTCAACCCTATGTTTTGTACTACATATTTGTCATGACTTGGGTCTTTGACCTATTCATTGTAAGTCCAACCTCAACCTAAATTATTACCTAAATTATTTATATAGGTCTTAAATTCATAAAAGTGCCTCCATGATCTGTCCTAAGAGGATATACAATAGTTATTATTACCTATTATAAATTTCATTATATAAGGTCAGCATTTACATGTATACAAATATAAATTATAATTGAAATCAATAATATTCAATTAAATAATTATTTTAAAAAAACTGTTTACCAAGCTGTCTTACTTCGGTTCAGTTTTACCTTTAAGTAGGTATTTACATCTCCATTTCTTGGCAAAAAAGCAGCTCGATCTCTTCAATTATTAATGATTAAGCAAAAGCTATCAATACATTTGTATCGGTCATTCCACACGTGCTACAAACGTCATCGTCTTACAGTGTTACGAGTTAAAATACAACAAAAAAGTCATAAATTCTTGAAGTTTCTAATTTTGTAACGTTACTGTCTGCCCGCGACTTCGTCCGCGTGGACTTTAATCTGAGTTTTGTATTTTTTTGGGCGGAACCCGAATACTTTTTAGTCATTATATTTTAATCATTGTAATATTAGTTACCTTTCTGCCAGTGAAAGTCCCGTTAAAATCGATCCAGCTGTATACGAGCTTAAACAAATAAATAAGCAGACAGACAAAAAATTGTGTTTTGTTGCAGGAATTTAGAAAAAGAAAACGTAATTTGATTTTACAAACAGACACTTTAATTGCATTGTTTTGTATTAAGTATTGATAAGATAGTAGGTGCATATATGTATAGTACATATAGTACATATAGTACATTGTACCTTCGTAACTATTAACTCTGTAATCTCATCACGACTTGGTAGCAAGTTGCTTGTAAATGCTACTCGACATACTTACGATGTAGAGCTGTAGAGACGGCGTTACCTAGTTACCACAAAATTAAAAATAAAACATTCTGACCAGATGTTCTAGCAATAATAGTATAAAATATGAGAATGAAAATAGGAAAAGAGGCATGTATAACTAAGCAGTTGTATAAATTGCATTAGAAAGGTACCTAGGTAGTGCATTAGTTCTATTGCTTTTTCATTGCTTTTTAGGGTTCCGTAGCCAAATGGCAAAAACGGAACCCTTATAGATTCGTCATGTCTGTCTGTCTGTCCGTCCGTATGTCACAGCCACTTTTTTCCGAAACTATAAGACCTATACTGTTGAAACTTGGTAAGTAGATGTATTATGTAAACCGCATTAAGGTTTTGACACAAAAATAGAAAAAAAACAATAAATTTTGGGGGTTCCCCATACTTAGAACTGAAACTCAAAAAAATGTTTTTCATCAAACCCATACGTGTGGGGTATCTATGGATAGGTCTTCAGAAATGATATTGAGGTTTCTAATATCATTTTATTCTAAACCGAATACTTTACGCGAGAGACACTTCCAAAGTGGAAAAAAGTGTGTCCCCCCCCCCGTAACTTCTAAAATAAGAGAATGAAAAAACTAAAAAAAATATATGATGTTCAATACCATGAAAACTACCAGCGAAAATTGGTTTGAACAAGATCTAGTAAGTAGTTTTTTTTTAATATGTCATAAACTACAATTTACCTTTCATTCAATCAACTCAAATATAAAAATTAAAAAAAACATACTACAAGACTTTTATATTATGTTATTTGCTACTACGGAACCCTTCATGGGCGAGTCCGACTCGCACTTGGCCGCTTATTTATTATTTGTAATGCCTAACTATTAGGAAACAAAAACTTTCATTTTTTTAAATTAATCATCCATAATGAATAATTAATAATCAATGATTTCATTCGATTATAACCTTTAAAAACTTAAAAAGTAAAGTTTCATTTAAGTTCTTAAAATCAAGTGGCATTTAAGTCCCTAAAAAAAAATATTAATTTTTAAAAAGTCAAAAAATAAAAATGACCAGCGCACCTCGTGTTTAATCTCGTTCTTCGTCCCATCCATTTCACAACACAAGTCCGAAACAATTGTCTTAATCCACTAACACGTTGTGTGTCCCCGATTACTACCGGTTGACTGTCAGATAACACCAAACCCTATCGATTTAAATAACATTTCGATAAAAACGCCGCTTTTCGGCACTCGCCATTGAGGAGTTTAATCAGAATATTATGGCTACAGTCATTGAAATACTATCCGCTAAAGAAACCTTTACAAAAAGTGTCAAAAGTGGCCGTTTTTACTAATTTTTACAAAGAAGACTACAGCGTATTGTATTTCAATGACTTTCGAGGTTCTAATGTAACTTAAGGATACTTACTAAAAAGTTGTGCGAGGATTTCTGCTAATCTCACAGAAAGAAAATTTTTTTTTTTTGTATTTTCAAGGTCGCCAGCACCGGTAGCAGCCTTAAATAAATTATCAGTATGTAAGTAATCTGAGAACCCCTATTTTGATCAATACGGACAGTAAAGGAAAATAACACCGAAATATTACTAATTAGGCGTTATTGTTGGTAGAAACTTCCGATTGCTTCTTTAGTAAATATAGGTAAGTACTTTAATCAGTTAATAATTTGTTTCATATTATATAAAGTTCTACAAAAAATATAAACATATAATAACCGGATGTGTTTAAATGTGGTTTTAACTACACACTTTTTTTAAAAGATTTTTGTACGTAATAAATACTATAATACATAGGTTTCTCACTCTGTGACCTTAACGGCAGGTAGCTTGGGCCTTGCCCACTTAAGTTTTATTTTATGTTTGTATTTTTAACCGACTTTTAAAAAGAGAGGTGGTGATTTTTCGAAGACGAAGGGAGCCAGGTAGCTTCCGAGGTGGTCCCATAGAAATTTTATCAGAATCGGTTGCATAGTTTGGCGGTGAAGTCGGTATTTAGGTAGTTTTGAAAAATTATGCACTATGTCCTATTTATATTTATTTTTTATAGATATATTATAAAACGTAACGTATGTTTTACATTACAACGAATAAAAACACCGCAAGGTATTCATATTTAGAGTGCTTTATAGGCCGAAGCACGGATATGTACTTAATTCTATTCTTAATTCTGTGGCACGTATGAGCTTTCCGTCTTTTTTAACCAAAGATAATTGCAAGTCAATGGTTATCCGAAAATTTTGAGCACTCTGCAAGAGGAAGTTTTGTCACCCCTGACTGACGTCAACCGCCTCCTAGGGAATGCAGTTATTGCACAAGAGATGTGCTTGTGTTTAGTCCTGTCACTTAAAATTACTTTCCTAAATAGGTATTTTACTTACAACACTCAATACATAGATAAGTATCTTGATCTGCATTATCTAAATCAGAAAGATTGAGTTATCAATATCACATGATAAGCATTTTCATTGTCTCTATTATCTTTACAATAATTTATTTCTCAGATAACCTATTTTTTCGTCATTTGTTATAGTTATTGAAGTGCTAGTGTAAGTGGGTTAGTATAAGTACGTATTCGTTTTATAATATCCTTACATTTCCTTTTATTGAATGGAACATTAGGTACAGAGAAGTTCTACGTAATGGGTATTTTCTGAAAAAGTTGTAAAAAAGCCTACTTATTCTCATAATAGGTATAAACACCTACTTAATAAAAACTTAATTAAGTAATTAAAAGCATTGTTCGCTTAAATTCGCTTAAAATAGACGTTTAACGATGAATTTAGCCGTCACGACCGCGACTATATCCACGCATCGAATTTTGACAATCTGTCACGGTGGTAGGTCGCCTTAATTAACTTCTCCCAATGCTAATTAGGCGAAATCACTGTGAATATACAGACTTAGTCGAGACCGCCTTCAAAGTCTTCCGGGTATTAGACACGCCGATTTTGGTTGAAATCGAACAATAGTCATGCTGACTCAGTGGTGGATTTACAAAGAAGCTGCGTAAGTTATACCCTAGGGCGGTACAATTTAAGGGGCGGCTAAATCGAATATTTTCCAACCCTTCCTTTTCGCGCACCCCCGCTAACGGTACATAATATAGGCGTTTAGACGGTGCTTCAATAAAACGGAAAGCAATGTAAAGAAAGTACTTTGTGAGAAGGCTTATTATAGTACCAATGACTACCTTAAGGACAAAAAAGTCTGGCTTGAGCTTGGCGCGGGTCCCTCTTTAAGTTTGTAATATAGGTACTCGCAAATGACATGTACATTTTGTACAAACTAAATCTACAACTTGACATTATTTAAAAATTTTGACATTTAAAAATTCAATTAAAATCATGATATTACATAACAAAACAATGTATTCTCAGTCCACATTAACTTTAAGTATTAATTTAATTGTGAGTTGACGTCCTTGGAGAAAAGGTGCAGTGCAGTTTGTTACCGCTTCTTCTGCACTAGCGCTTTGGAAGCGGTAGTAAACTTAGCTGTAAGTAACTATTTGACGTCAACAATTGTAAACAAAACAATGACGATTATTAAGAGATATTATAAATATCCTATGATAATAAAGATATATTTGAATTTGAATTTGAATTGACAAGTTACTTGCACCGTCTTAAAAGGCCTTAAGGGCGGAAAAATCAAGGCATTCCTGGCTTATTTTCAGTAATTAGGAAGACGAAAGCCTGAAAACCCGCTTATTCAATCAGTGAGTCCTGCCCACCATGACCTATGGTGCCGAGACTTCGAAGCTCACTAAAAACACTGTCACAAGTTGAGAGTCGCACAGAGAGCCATGGAGCGTGCAATGCTTGGCGTCAGACTACAGGGCCGCATTCCTAACACCGTGATCCGACAACGTACCAACGTACGGGACCTAGAAAAAATGGTCATGAACCTAAAATGGAACTGGGTAGGTCACCTGGCACGCCGGAGTGATGGCCGGTGGTGTAAGGCATAACAGAATGGTGGCTTAGAACGAGTAAAAGAAGTGTCTGACGTCCTGCAATGAGATGGGTTGACGATATAGTCAAAGTCGCGGGTTGCACCTGGATGAGAGCAGCACAGGATCGAGATTGGTGGCGCAAACGAAGGGAGGCCTATGCTTAGCAGCGGAAGCATTCAAAAACGTCTAAATCAAGTAGTGGCTGTGTGGGTGAGGGCTGCGAAATATGTTAAGCGTATTAAAACCACCATGTGCTGCGACTTTAGTAGATATACCTAATAAACGAGAAGCACTTAAAAAATATATTAACATGGATATATTTCTGAACAGTTTGGGTAAAATTTTGAAAAGAGCACTCAAATTTATGTGTTTGACTGCTTTGCCAGATAAAGCTTGTAAGTTAGTACGTACCTACCTCTTTATATAAATATAAAATTAATTTTATGTACCTTTTTACTTTACAAGTTATTGATTGTCCTAATTAGCCGTGTGGTTTCCGACAGAGTAGAATAGGGCCACTCCAAGTCCTCTCATTGATGTCGTAGAAGGCGACTTAGGAAATACCAGCTAAACAAAGCTATAAATATCAGTTAGACCTCTCCAACCCGTCTGGCCAGCGTGGAGAGTGTAGGCCAAGTCCTCTGGCTGCTCTGGTAGCACAGAGAGGATCGTGCTCCTGCAGTGGAGACAAAAAGACCTGATGATGATGATGATGATTGTCCTAATAGCTAGGCTGGAATCCATACATTTATGTTCATTCTCCTTTTTAGTGTAGGTAGGCAAACTTTACTTCATACTGGTATTGTATGTAGATGGCAAAATACTTAGTATGGTATATAATTCATTAAAATAAATGATTATAAAATATTACGTTACTTTGATGTATCTTATGAGCATTTAAATATATAAATTATTTATGTAAGTGTAGGTGTAGAAATCGTAGGAGGTGCGAAACTACACGGAAGGATACATAAGCATTATTTATTTTCCTTTTACGAGATTACGATGTTAAAAAGATTAACAAATATTACCATAATCCGATAATTTGTTGTGCAGTAGGCTCTGTTGTAATCTTTTACAATAACGAAATATGAATAAGGTAGCTAGTATTTTTCCTTATAAAAAATATTTCACAAGCAAAATTCGATCTTAAAGACATTTCCCCTCCCCATGCTTTCGGGCCACTTCCTGGCCTAAAGAAAAGGTTAAAGGAAAACTTTTTTGCTTTCGTATGTGTACAAGTGGCCAACACATTTGTCACATTTTTCAAGCTGCCTAAAGACATCTCAGATAGCTTGACGACTGACGTACAATGATGACAGCCGGGACCAACGGCTCATACGTGCCTTCCGAAGTACAGAGGGAACCATTTTATGGGACCACCCGACAAGTATGTAATTCAAAACAAAAAAGATTTTTCCAATCAGTCCAGGTGTCTTAGAATAATCGGTGAAAATACATAAAAAAAGATCGTGACGGAAATAAATAAATAATAAAGATATAGGGACAAATTACACTGATTGAGCTAGCCCCAAAGTAAGTTCGAGACCTTTGTGATGGGATTCTAACTCAACTATACTGTATTTTATAACAAACACATATATAGATAAACATCCAAGACCCAGGACAATTTGAAAAAGGTCTTTTCCAATTTGCCCTGACCGGGAATCGAACCCGGGACCTCTTGGTGGCGGACTAGCATGGTGACCACTACGCCACGGAGGTCGTCGAAAATAAACTTCCTCTTTTTGGAAGTAGGTTAAAAACAGAATCGAAATAGCACTTAGTTAACTGGTAGGTAGACGCAATTATTCATATTCTTGATCAGATTTTTCAGTCTGCGTGGGAAAAGAAGCAGATGATTTTCTGTCCCATACAGGGTGGAGTCATATAAATAACGCCTATTGACCCTGACTTTGTTTCTAAGGGCAAGCCAGTCGTTCCCGCCGACCCTTTAGTTCACAGGTTCACAGCTGAACTCGGCACGCGACCGAGATTGCATCTGACTGATATGGAAATCACCAGGGCCAGATCTAGGCTAACTTACGGCTTTTTGGACTACACCCCGGGGATATGTGGATACAAAAGGCCCCCTTCGAAGGTCTCTATCGAAAATAAACAATATTGTGAAGAAAAAATACTTTGCTTATTAACTGATTTCCAAAAGAAGTTATCAGTTTTGTATCTATGTTCACTGATTATTCGAAGACGCCTGGCTGGACCGATAATGACCGATAATGACGGACTGATTTGGAAAATTCTTTTTTTGTTTGAAAGGGTATACTTCAGAGGTGGTGTCAAAGAAATTTTATCAAAATCGGTTGTGTACGTATAGTTTTAGTTTAAGTCGGATTTTAGTTTAAAAAATTATCTTTAAATAAAAATAATCTTAAAGGAGTTGTCTCTCTCTGTAACAGTGGAAGAAATATATAAACATTACGTACATTACCTACACATACATTTTCTGAAAATCGAATAACCCTAAGTAGTAGTTAGCCCAGGGCCCAAGTTCACGATCGACCCCTGAAAATCACCTTACCTATATTTTTCGGCAGCGTAACGGACAGAATATTTTACGTTAAATAGGTCAATATTTTGTTTTTTTAAGGTTAGTTTGATAGTCTGCCTAGATTTTATCACTCACCAGCCACAATTTTCTGCTTGGTCAAATCCATGGGTCTAATCTAAAGACCCATTTATCCTAGTGTTGCCGTTCGATAGACCTAACGGTATTGTAAATAAAATCGATACCATCAATAGTATCAATTGTATCGGTTGATAACCGATACGATCGATAGTATCGATACTGACGACTAATAAACTATCGATAGTATCGATAGTTTGTTAATAGTTTGGTATTTTTCGATTGAAACTTTCGACAATCGCCGAAAAACTATCGCTTCTTCGTCAACAGTAATTTACACATAGCAAATCTCTTACCTGATACATAAGTACGTACCTACAATTTAATAAAAGCAATAAACTAATTGTATAGGTTTGACTTTTTGTCCAAAAAATGCAAGTCATCTATTCAAATTATTTTTGGAGTAATGGCCTCCTACTGTAAGACGCGCGCGAGCATTCTGTCATGTTCAAACGTTTATACACTTAAGGCTATGGTAATACGGTCTCATTTTCAATGAGCTAATAAATTGCTCGGGCATTTTCCTCTGTCTGAACTGACCCTAATGCTCTAAGGCTGAATGAGATGAGCAGTTGACGACCATCACACACAAAAAGGGTAATTACCTATAATAAGTGGTAGCATATGAAACTAGTTAATATAGGTACAACGTGGAAGGGACATATCCGGAATAAATCGAACCACGGGCTATTGTAGATCTCTATAGTATTAAGTAACTAAAAAAAACAGTCAAGTTTTAAAAAAACGACATTACCGTACAAAAGTGCGCAGCCGCCCGGGGAAATTGTACGGGAATGTAGACTTTTTTTTTTGTTTTTTGACTGTTATGTTGTTATCATTGTACCATAGTGATCTAGTATAGTAGTATTGATTTTTTACGGGTATGTCCCTTTCACGAAGTATATTTAATTTGCAGTAAGTAGTATTAATATGCCATGCCACAACATGGGTACCAACCGACGGAGTGAGGTCCAGAGGAAGTCCTAGGATAAGATGAAGGGACGAGTTATCCGCTTTTGACAAAGAATGGATTGAAACAGCTGAAGATAGAAGTGATTGGAAACAAAAAGAGAAGGCTTTTGCCCAACAATGGGACCTAAATGGCTAAAAAAAATTAAAAAAATATTATTATATCATCACCTAAAACTATAGTTTAGTTATGATCAATGTCAATAAATATCTGGTAGCGCTTTCTCTTTTAGCTTTCGGTACACATTATAATATTGGAGAGTTTGTGTAGTATTTTTCTTTCTAAATGTGAAAAAATAATTGATAACAAAGTTAGTTTTTATTCTTTGACATTTGTCACAATGTAAATAATATACATTTTTTAAAATGTGATGAACCACTAGTGGTTTTGTGTACCAATTCAACCAATAACATACAATGACCCACAATGACATTACATAATATTAAAACAAACTATCCATCAAAAACAAAAGTACAATAAAGAAAAATCAAAATCATGGCTTCTTGCCTTACATTTAAGTTTTATTTTGAAAGTACTTATTAAATATTAAAATATTCCAACTGCCCACTGACCTACTATACAGCAGTCATAAGGGCAAAAGCGGTATCTCAGTGGAAGCGAGTATTGGAAAAACCGCTTTTTCACTTATCATGGCATTTTTTTTTAATGTTCAGCTATTTATAACTGTTTTAGGGCTTACTGGCTAGTCCTGTGTCAATCTCATTAAGTTCGCCTTTCGCATTCTCAACCACAAATGTCTTACTTGGTGCTTTTCCCTAAACTGGTGTAGTAGTTAGAGCGTTCGGCTTATACCCGAAAATCGCGGGTTCGATTCCCGGCGGGGGCAACGACTATGTGTTGTTGCCCTAGTTTGGTTAGGACATTGTTAGGCGGATCACCTGATTGTCTGATAAGTAAGATGATCCGTGCTTCAGAGGGCACGTTAAGCCGTCGGGCCCGGTCACTGTCTTTGACATTGGTCGTTACCACAAACCATGTCAGAGGCCTTTAAGCGATTTAAAAACTCTGACACTAGTGTTAGTCACTAACACACACGATAGGAAGAAGAAGGTGCTTTTTCCGCTGGTCTGTTCCCATTCTCACTCCGGCTGCACTCCATTTCGGCTTTGAAACATAACTGCAGGCTTAGGCCTACTAGGCCTTGGGGGAAATCTGGGGGGTAACTCCAAAAGCGGTAAGCAATCCGGACGTTACTTCATATCTTTGTTAGTGTCAAACAACATCGCGCATTAATGGATGATGATAAAGTCTAATTTGGTTTGACATAAAAATAGGGCATCACTTTCAGATGGCTATCGTTTTATTTTATGGAGTAACCTTTTTGATCAACACTCTTTTAGCTCAGTGACGCTCCTAATAATTATTTGTTTACTTACACTTTCATTTTCGATATTTTCTATGACTTGGTTTGCAATTAATCAGCATGCATGGATTTAGATTATCAATGTATTTACCAGATAATCAAATTCAGTAACTATTCCAATTTAAATTATTTCCGTTGTCATTTCTTTACTTCTCTGAGAGTCCCGTCAGATTCATTTAATTCCCTTTCTACATCTGTTTCTCCCTCTGAGGTTTCCACATAACTCTTTCTCATCCGCTTTCTTGGAGAATATTCTGCTGTCTCATTCAGACCTACTTCAAGTCCATCTCGGCTTTCCTCTTCATCACCATCATTCTCGTTGACATACAATATCTGCGCCAAAGACAATTGCTTACATCTATTTTTTCTGTGCGGGGCTCTCAGGCCTTTAGACCCTGATCTCTGCTGGGCATTCTTCAACACCATTTTGAAGAAGTTGTGACATTCAAAAATAGTGAAGGTTTGATCAGTTTTGTAAACTACAGTGTGGAAGAAGTTTATTATGTTTTTATAAGTTTTGAATGGAATCTTTGTCTCTTCGGTCCTGGAGCCACCGGCCCATGAGCATTTAGTCATAAATTTGCGTGAGAACATCATGTCTACCAACAGGTAAGAGGTGTTCTTGCCTTGTCCACAACATATGCCTGAAAAATTATCAAACAATGCATTTCTCTTTCCTGGATCCTTTAAATCGTTTTCAAGCTCATCTAAAGCTTCCTGACTATCAATGAGAGTAAAAAAGTCCGTGTTTAGAGCTATAGAAGTATTTGTCGATGGGTTTTCACTACTCATAGACGTCAGCGCATCCATCCTTGTGTTGAATTCAGCTATTTTGTTCATTATTTTCTTTTGGTTCTCCAATATTATTTTCTGGTTCTCCAAAATGAGCTCCATTCCCGCAGACAACACCGTAGTACTTTGTTCATCGCATACTAATGGATCTTGACTACTTGATTCTATTTTTAATTCTATACTCTTTTCACGAGATGAAGTTGATGGTTCCTAAAAAAATAAAATATCATGTACGAAACTTGCCTTACATAGAAAAGGAATAAAAATAATTTACATTGATTGAGCTAGCCTTAATGTAAGTTTTAAACTTGTGTTATAGGATACTAACTCAAACATACTACAATATTCATAACAATTTTGATAAAATTCTAGTAATGGAAGGCCTCATAATTAATATACTCAAGGAATAACTAACCATTCTACTCCGATTCCTATTGCTTTCTCTGTCCCCTGAGACACCCCGATATAACAAGGAGCTTATTTCTTCTTGGGCCTCCTCATAGCTGAGGTTATCCCTCTTCAGCTCGCACGCTATGGGGATCCAGCTGTCCTCGGGGCAGATGTCCTCCACCTTCATGAACTTGTCTGCCTGGTTCTTGGGCCAGTACAACGTGCCTTCTTTCTCCCAAGACTGAGGCACGGCCGTTAAAACGGGCTTGCCTTTCTCTATAGTTTGAACCACTTTATAAGGCATTTTCGGCAATGAAGAGTACACTCAACAAGCCTTAGGGATAACAACACTGTGTTGAAACTATTTTATGAACTTTCATACGGAACACGCCTAGAATTCTTATAAATAGCCATCATTTTTATGATCGTACTGACCCATGAAGTGAACCTCTATAAAATACGTTTTAGAAGCTATTTTAAGATTTCACAATAAAATTAAATGTATTAAAACTTCACATATATATATTTTGTATACTTTCATGAGCTTATACTATACATTTATTCTAAAATGTTAAAAATAATAAACTTATATCGCTACTTTGCTATTGCTACGAGACGACAGACTAATGACGTAACTAACGTCAAACAAATGACATGACACAGACAGCTACCATTTTTTTCTTAAAATTTAGTCAGTCATACATACATACAACACACTGCCAAGTTTTAGATTAGTTGAACGAGCGAGTGAAGCCAGCGAAGTTCTCCAATCTTCTCGTTATTAACTGAGCAATTCCTGATGTCGAGCCGCCGACTGACGGCTTTAGTGTGTAATACCCTTTACATAGGTCGCATTTGAAAATGAAATCTTTTTCAGAAATAACTAGGTACCGAAACATAGATACTAATAATAATTACTGTAATGA
The DNA here is from genome assembly GCA_963555685.1 of Acrobasis consociella. Classification (NCBI taxonomy): domain Eukaryota; kingdom Metazoa; phylum Arthropoda; class Insecta; order Lepidoptera; family Pyralidae; genus Acrobasis; species Acrobasis consociella. The sequence goes on from OY743107.1 coordinate 4,874,171, forward strand.
CGTAAGTACCTACAAAGTTTAAAATGCGGTACATATTCCGTCCAGCCAGTACTATATTGCGACTTGCGAACACAAATATGTACCTATCACTACCTACTCAGTCAACTCACATCACATCACCCTCAGTAGGTAAACAGCAATGAATAGAACTGTCCAGACTGCAAATAGATAAGATGCAAGTTGCCACTTTTTTAACTGACATTATCTTGTTTTTTTCCCGTATAGCTCAATGATAATACGTAAATGTAGACATCATTTTTAGGGTTCCGTAGCCAAATGGCAAAAACGGAACCCTTATAGATTCGTCATGTCTGTCTGTCTGTCTGTCCGTCCGTATGTCACAGCCACTTTTTTCCGAAACTATAAGACCTATACTGTTGAAACTTGGTAAGTATATGTATTATGTGAACCGCAGTAAGGTTTTGACACAAAAATAGAAAAAAAAACAATAAATTTTGGTCGCTCCCCATACTTAGAACTGAAACTCAAAAATTTATTTTTTATCAAACCCATACGTGTGGGGTATCTATGGATAGGTCTTCAAAAATGATGTTAAGGTTTCTAATATCATTTTTTTCTAAACCGAATACTTTGCGCGGGAGACACTTCCTAAGTGGAAAAAAGTGTGTGTCCCCCCCCCCCCCGTAACTTCTAAAATAAGGGAACTATAAAACTAAAAAAAATACATGATGTTCATTACCATAAAAACTACCAACGAAAATTGGTTTGAACGAGATCTAGTAAGTAGTTTTTTTTCATACGTCATAAATCATAAACGGCAATTTACCTTTCATTCAATCAACTCAAATATAAAAATTAAAAAAAAACCTACTACAAGACTTTTATATTATGTTATTTGCTACTACGGAACCCTTCATGGGCGAGTCCGACTCGCACTTGGCCGCTTATTACATTTGTATCCTTAGTCGTAAGACCCAAAAGCCACGCTTAGCGTGATCATCATCATCATCATCAGGTCTTTTTAGTCTCCACTGCAGAAGCACGACCCTCTCTGTACTACTTGAGCCATGCTTGGCCAGAGACATGACACCATGATGACACGTAAGAAAATATTTGTATTCTAATAGGCAGTCAGTCCCCTACATAGTAATACCCACTGCAACGGAACCGGAACCAGATTGGTCAAAGGTTTCTTTTTAGTTGAAATCTTATACCTTTAAACGAGCAATTCTTGTATGTATATATGTATATTTATTTATAAATTTCTGTGATCTCGAAAACGGCTCTAACGATTTCGCTGAAAATTTGTATATGGAGGTTTTCGGGGGTAAACTATCGATCTAGATTAGTTTTATGTTTGGGAAAACGCGTGTTTTCGAGTTTTCATGCGTTTTTCTTTCCACGCAGAATATGGTCGCTAATTTCGTCGCGCCGCGACCGCCTTGATTTAGCTCAGTGGTTAAGAATAGCGACCGCTAGAAAGAGTGTTACGGGTTCGAATCCCACTCGGTGACTTACTTTTGTTTTTTTTTATGTTTAAGTTTATATTTTGTTTTTATTTTGCATTGTTTTTAGACAAGTTTAAAAAAAAATAGTTAATGTTTGAGATGTAACCGAGCAAAGCTCGGTCGCCCAGGTACTAAAAAATTAAATATGATATTGTTTACTTCTTCAAATAAGGGAGTGTTGTCACAACGCATTTGGTGTCTTTTGTTCTGTCTAAAGCTTTTGATTGTGTAGACCACAAAACCCTTTTATCTAAACTTGAGTACTACGGAATAAAAGGGAAAGCTCTTGAATTCATTAAATCTTATTTGAGTAGCCGAATTCAAAAAGTTAGTATAAGTCAAGTAAAATCTGAAGGATCAATCGTAGTGATGGGTGGGCCCCAGGGTTTTATCTTGGGTCCTTTGTTATTCCTGATCGATATTATGGATATGTAAAAGATTGAAAGTCTGTACTTTTTGCTGATGATACTTCCCTATTCATATTTTTTTTAAATATATATTAATGTAATAAAAATGTCTAATGCATGTAATTATGAAAAAAATATTGTGGTGAAATTGATTAAGTAGCATTTACATGCATCAGATAATTTTTTTTAAAATTTGATCCGTACTCCATAATTACTTAAGGAGTTCTAAGTACGTACCTATAGTCTATTTTAAGAACTAGGAGAAATTGTAACCTTATTTCGGAGGTGGGCGTTGACATCTGCGATGCGACACAGTTATATATTTAACTACTGCAGGTATCATAGTTAGCCAATGTTTATTGTCTCATGAATTTCCTGTTCCTAAATAATGATTTTTTCATTTTCATTTTCTTTGCTATGGGGTAACGCCTGCAGATATAAATACCATAACAAATATTATTTGTTTTACAAAAGTCTTTAAGGGAACTATTTAAAGACATAAATATTTTGACCCTCCCTTTGCAATTCATCTATGCGAACATTATGTAAGTCCGTCAGAATATACACTCATATAAGGGAAATTCATAGTATTAACACGAAAAATAAAAATAAATTAGCAATCTCACCTTTTTCGGTTAGAGAAAACAAAAAAGCTTTTGTGGGTCTCGGCTTGCGCCTCTATAATAAAATTCCAGATAATATAGTAGCATTACCATTATCTAAGTTCAAGACAGCCGTTATAAATCTTATACCTTTAAACGAGCAATTCTTGTATTTATATATATATATATTTATTTATAAATTTCTGTGATCTCGAAAACGGCTCTAACGATTTCGCTGAAAATTGGTATATGGCGATTTTCGGGGGTAAACAATCGATCTAGATTAGTTTTATGTTTGGGAAAACGCGTGTTTTCGAGTTTTCATGCGTATTTCTTTCCACGCAGAATATGGTCGCTAATTTCGTCGCGCCGACCGCCTTGTTTTTTAGCTCAGCGGTTAAGGATACCGACCGCTAGAAAGAGTGTTACAGGTTCGAATCCCACTCGGTGACTTACTTTTGTTTTTTTAGGATTCCGTAGTAAACAAGGAACCCTTATAGTTTCGCCATGTCTGTCTGTCTGTCTGTCTGTCCGCGGTCCTACTCAGAAACTACAAGTACTTGAAAGCTGTAATTTAGCATGGATATGTATATTAATCATGGCGAAAAAGTCGTAAAATAAAATCTGGAAAAATATTTTTTTTTAAGGTTAGCTGCCATACAAGTAAAGATGTAGTCAATATTTTTTTTCTCAACAAACACATTGTGTGGGATGTCGTTGAATAGGTCTTTCAAAAACATTGTGAGCTTGTTAACACCATTTTTGGATTTAGGGATCTGTTTCTGAAATATTTGGGTTTAAAGTGAAAATTTTTGTGGGAGGCAAGTGTCCCCCCCTCTATCTGCTAAACGGTTATATATGGCCACGTGAAAAAATTCACAGCTATAGTATATATAATGTAGTTTAAAGGAAAACTATCAGAGCTAAGTAGGGTATACAAATTAAAAAGTTATAGGCGATCAACTTATAAGGAAAAAGAAATTTCATACAAATTCAATAGATAATTAGTTTTTAAACGTTTTTAGTGGCATAAACTCAAAGTTGGCATTCGGAACTACGGAACCCTACACTGCGCGTGGCCCGACACGCACTTGGCCAATTATTTTATGTTTAAGTTAATATATAATTTTTTATTTTGCATTGTTTTTAGACAAGTTTTGTTAATGTTTGAGATGTAACCGAGCAAAGCTCGGTCGCCCAGGTACTATCTATTAAAATGCGTATTATCATGAAAATGAGTAGGTATTTTTCATCTGATAATTTTTGTTTTTGGATTAGTTGACTGCAAATTGTAATTGTATAATTTAAATGTATAGCATAAGCACAGATTACTTATAAGTTACTAATCTGTATTGTAATTGTAACATGGCCCATCAGGCTGGGTAGGGACCAATACTGAACTTACTTAACTTACTTAACTGGGTTTCTTTCGGCGTAATTTTCCCAGCAGTGGTCGTTCCGAAACGTTAGTAGTTTTTAGCTTTTGCACTAAAATAATTTTAAAATAAGCGTCCAAGTGCGAGTCGGACTCGCCCATGAAGGGTTCCGTAGTAGCAAATAACGTAATATAAAAGTCTTCTAGTATGTTTTTATAATTTTTATGTTTCAGTTGATAATAATACAAAGGTAAATTGCCGTTTATGATTTATGACGTATTAAAAAAAAACTACTTACTAGATCTCGTTCAAACCAATTTTCGCTAGTAGTTTTCGTGGTAATGTAACATCATAACTTTTTTTTAGTTTTATCATCCTTTATTTTAGAAGTTACGGGGGGGGGCACACTTTGGAAGTGTTTCTCGCGCAAAGTATTCGGTTTAGAAAAAAATTATATTGGAAACCTCAATATCATTTTTGAAGACCTTCCATAGCTACCCCACATGAATGGGTTTGATGAAAAATATTTTTTTGAGTTTCAGTTCTAAGTATGGGGAACCCCGAAAATTTATTGTTTTTTTTTTTTATATTTTTGTGTCAAAACCTTCATGCGGTTCACAGAATACATCTACTTACCAAGTTTCAATAGTATAGGTCTTATAGTTTCGGAAAAAAGTGGTTGTGGCATACGGACGGACAGACATGACGAATCCATAAGGGTTCCGTTTTTGCCATTTGGCTACGGAACCCTAAAAATGACCTTCAATCAGAGTTAAATTTATCCTAAGTACATTGAATAAAAAAAATTGACTTTGACTTTAAGTAAATGTTCAAGGTTCATGTATTTATTGATGATGCATTTAATTGGCTTGTCAAGTAATTTTCAAAAAGATCTGATTCGCAATCCTTTTCGAGGAATAGCCTCTAGGAGAAGATTTCTCAAATCAGATTTTAAAATAAGGTCTTACCTATTTAGATATTTGCAAAAAACCCATTGACCTTTATTTTCGAGCAAGGTCAAGCTTATTTGAGGAAGTGATGTCACGATGAAGATTTTTTGAGTAAAGTTGGCAATTTCCACTTTCAGTACTGTACTGAAGTGCCATTTTTGAAACGCGATATCACCTAAATTACTGGTTTTTTCCATACAAAAACCGTTCGTTTAGTGACTCCACGTTTCAAAAATGGCACCCCTGTATTATATGTCACTGTCACTGTCATCTACCAACACAACAATTTGACAACAACCAACATACAGACGGTAATTTAAACAGTAGACATTGACAGTTGACAGATGTCATTGTTTTATTAGCGCTAAATTTAAACTTCGATTGCAGTGTGTCGTCACTTCCGGTGTTTTGTTTAAAATTATATAAAAAAATCCTGATAAAACGTAGAATTTTTATAATCAAATTACTTTCTTAAAATTGTCTATATTTTCGATTAAAGGCACTTTTAACACTTTCATATTTCTTAGTTGACAAGCTAATTATATTCATATTATTGTATGCAAAAATAATATTAAGTACCCTGTATAGGTACGCTTAAATGTGCTAAGAATAATAGTAATTTTATTTGCTCAACTTACCAGTAGGTTAGGTACAGTACTTAGTAGCAAATAAAATTACTATTATTCTTAGCACATTTAAGCGTACCTATACAGGGTATAACGAAATATACTGAATACCTATATTTTATCATCATCATTTTAACCGCACAACGTCCACTGCTGGACATAGGCCTCTCCCGAATATTTCCTATATTTTATGGGTGAATTCAATCCAGGATACTAAACAATTTCCCCAAGACCAAGCAAACTATACCTATCGAAGTATAAAACTTTTTTTTGGCCTCCCAATTGAACTTCCTTAAGAAAATTATTTAGTACTAGCTGGTGCCTGCGACTTCGTCTGCGCAGGATCACACATTTTTTTATAAATTGTAGCCTATGTGTTATTCTGAGCTATATTATTATAAAGTTTTTTAGAAATGCCATTTTCGAAACGCGGAGTCACCTAAACGAATTGTTTTTCCATATAAAAAACCGCTCGTTTGTGACCCGCCTTTGAAAAATGGCACCATAGCTCGTAGGTACGTAAAGTATGCATGGACGCCAAACAATTAACTACAGAGGATGTATGTGGTATACAGACATAATGTGTATTTACCCGTTCATTACAACTTCCTACGCAACATCGAAGGATGTTTCTAACTGTTGTCATACCTAAACGAATGTCGATCTAGCAATAAAATCTTTCAACCTTTTCAAGTAGATACCTGCTATGTAAATTACTTATATACGTAAGTGCGTACGGCAGATTTATATGTTTATGTAGCTTACTAATGGATAAAAATTACTAAATGGATTTTAAAGAAACTGTACAATAATATAGCTTATACATTAGAATAACATACAGGCTACAATTTATAAAGATATTGTGTGATCCTGCGCAGACGAAGTCGCGGGCACCAGCTAGTTAACTATAAATTATTCAGTGACTTTATTTTAATTTATAAATCCATGTGCAATTTATTACTACATGCCTACTTGTAGGTATTTTAATAGTTATTTGTGCAACTGTTGTATAATAGGGGCATTTAAACACGAATGTGGGTTTCACATTGTGCACAGTTGCATACAAAACTTTACATACATACATACATACTATCACGTCTTTATCCCTAATGGGGCAGACAGAGCATTTTGGGTCTTGCGGCTCTATGCAGAGCCCAGGGCCGCAAGACCCAAAAGCCACTTTTAGCGTCATGGTGGGCGAGAAGATGAAAAAGCAATCAATACAGTGATGGGTTGCTAGCCGCATCGCCTGTTAACATGATTTGCATTTTTGCCCATTCCCTCGATCGGCTTTTACCATCTGCGTGGGAAGAGAAGCAGCTGGTACATTCTAAGTTTTTTTTATTTTTCCCAGACCAGCATGGGAGACTTACTACAAAACTTTATCTTCACAAATGATATGAATCCCCTGTATAAGGTTATGAATCCCCTGTATAAGTTTCTGAAACCATACAGGGTGTTGTACAGTGTTAAGTCTAGTGTAAAGTCTAGTATACCCATAGACATAGAATTTTTTTACTGGTATAGTATACCCAACTCAAATTGTTATTTTCAGATGAGATGAGACAGTAGCATATTGCTAGATGTCAACTTGATTTGGTAGGATAATGGTTTATCGCGTGACAATGCCATATTATCGGTCATTTTCGAAATCTTTGGGAGAGGCCTATGTCCAGCAGTGGACGTTGTACGGCTGAAATTATGATGATGATGAATGCCATATTATAATGACATGGAACTGATCTAGTGATGGCTGGCTGGAAGGTGGCCATAGGAGCACTGCAATAAAACAACGCAATCTCATCGAGTCTGGGCTCGTTTGATTCGTCTTCAGAAGCACTTTAAACTTAAAGTTCATTGTTTTAAATAAAATATTATCCTATCCTACTAATATTATAAATGCGAAAGTGAGTTTTAGATTTGTTTATTTGTTACCTCTTCACGCTTAAACTAATAAATTTAACACGTACGCTAATAAATTTAAAAACATGTAATTTTTATTACAAACTAGCTGTACCCGCGGGCTTCGCTCCCCGTGGGAATTTCGGGATAAAGAGTCCCTATGTCCTTCCCCGAGTCTCAAACTATATCCATCCAAATTTCATCCAAATCGGTTCAGTAGTTTAAGCGTGAAGAGGTAACAAACAAACAAATAGACAAACTCACTTTCGCATTTATAATATTGGTAGGAAGTAGGATTTAAGCATATCGAGTATCTTTAGTAATTAAATACTTATAAATTTGTAGGTATTCAATTAACCTTTAAGTAGTCTTCATATCCCATAGAAATTTCGTTTAGGTGAGCCCTGCGTTCTATGGGAGGAAATTTTTAAATTTCATTTATTTCTGTTTCAAAAATTAAATAGGTAAACCTACAACGAATTAAACTTGCTCCGATTGAAAAGTCATCTGGTGCGTTGAGATGTACTTACTAAAAAACAGATCTTAATAATAAAGCTTAATAAGAAAGTGGAATGAAAAAAGAATCCACCTTATATGGAAACCTATTAATAAATCTATTAATAAATTATTGATACAGCTGTTTTATATTTCAAATAAACTACTTTAAGTAATTAGGTAAGATATTCCTAAGTGCAGTACAAAAATACTTGTAATTATTGTGTGGTACAAGCCTACTTAACTATGTCTCAGTAAACAAGCACACGAAAACAAAACGGGAGCAACTGCCAACTTACCATTTTTACGCGAACTCGTATAAATATAGCCCAAGCATGCGACCGCGGAATCACAACACAACACAAATTAAACTCAAATTTCACCACGCATAAGAGTTAAAATCCACTGTCACCACAAATTTATCATTCAAAAGTAAACCAAAATCGAAAATGTTGAGTAGGTATTTAATCGCAAGTAGTTGGCGCGACCACTCGACACCGATACCAAGTTGGACTGCCTGCCAGATGTTATACACACATACATGAGTGATACTAATGTTGAATTAAAAAAATAACTTTATATCCGATGAGAAAAGCTTAATTTGCAATGTGATTGATGATTCTGGTTGTAGAGATAGGTCACTGGACTCGCCAATGTATATTTTATTCTCATGAATTTACTTGAGTTTTATGCGTTCGGCGCAGTGCGGCAAATTCGTGTGGCCAATGAGGTCAGAGTTCAGAAGTTATCGAATACAGTGCCAAGGGCGCGTAAAAATTACACTTTTTGGAGAAACTATAAACAATAGTTTTTGTCAAGTCACAACAAAGTGCCAGGCCACCTAGCTCTTGATGTCAGTCAACACAAACCTCCGCCTGCAACTAGATTGTGATGTGTGTTATGTGGTTGTGTGACTGTACCAACAGACTGAAGTTAGGGCTGTTAGGGTTTCCATGCTGTGCTGAGCGCTAAAAATGTAGAGCAGCATAAAACTTTGAAATAGAACTTGACATCAGGTATTTTTGTCTCCACTGCAGGAGTACGACCCTATCTGTACTACCGGAGCCATATTTGGCCAGAAACTTACTCCTCCATGAAATAATATATTCCAAATAGACAAATCAAACATCTTCTATACACAATACAAAATATTATCTAACTACAAGTAAAAATGTTTCTTTGCTGTGTTACACCCCATAATATACTTCTTTGGGATTTTTAAGTAATACCAAATTGTGAGTGACGTCATTACTTTTTCTTGAAGTTAAATAGGTAATGTATCTACCAATTTTTTGGCGTTAATAAATCTAAAATATTACAAGTAAAAATTTTTTTTGCCGTTTGGTTACACCCAATATTCTTACACTTATTATCTCACTAAGCGGCTTATAAGCCGTTGTCTGCCCCGCCCGCCGAATCGGATAAAGACGTGATCGTGTCTAAGCAATCGTGAGGCAGCTGGAAGCTCGTCGCGAGACCAGCTGTAAATTACGTAAGCTCTGGAAGTTGTAAGTTATGTAAGCAACCCGTACGGTGAACGTAAATCCAAAATGGACGCTGCGCCGCGCCGGGCAGCCTAGGCAAGTCTCCATCACTTTTTTTTAGGTATTTACACGATTTATTCGAAGACGCTTGGACCAATTTGGAAAATACTTTTTTTGTTTGAAAGAAGCAAAGGTGCTCCCATATAAATTTTATCAAAATTGCTAGTGTACTATAAGAGTGAAGTCGGTTGTCTCATTGACGTTTATAAGGGTTTTTTATCTTGTATTTCCTATGTCGCCTTCTACGACATCCACGGGAGGATTTGGAGTGGCCCCATTCTACTCTGTTGGAAACACCTCAAACTCAAGCCCAGAAGAGGTCGAGAAAAGGGGTGGTGTGGTGGCAGATATTCTACTCTGCTATCACCACCGTAGCAAAAGAATTAATTAAGGAAAACATGAAAATCAAGTGTTGTTGTTATATACGGTTTAACCAATTTGTTTCAGTACAAGCACTAAGCAATAAGTAAATTGTAGTTCGAATAGTTTACCTATAGTTAGTAATTATATAGGTACAACGATCCAAACTCTATGAATTATATTATCTTTGCCTATAGCCACAGAATTAATAATAGTATTACATACTATAGCTATTATTAATTCTGTGGCTAAACATAGCTAGATATAATTAATTATACTAAGGAAGTTACGTGATGTCATAAGTTGTTACTTTATGTACTTACCAGCTATTGCATGTAATTACATAGTACAAATAAATAAAATTGAAGTGTCTATTGTAATATTTCTAAAGTGAATCAATGAAAACCTTTCGGTAGGTACTGATAACCAAAAACAGAATTTAGAAAATTGTTCTTGTACCGAAATGGCTGGACTCTATCACTACGGGGGGCGGAGGGTGCGGTCCGCACCGGGCGGCACTTTGCCGAAGGCGGCGCTGCGGAGGGCGGAGGTGGCAGTTAGAAAAAAAAATTAAAATGCTACCGACATTGACAAGGAGGAGTTTGAACTTGAGCGAGGGCGACTTCGAAGTTTTGCCATTGCTACTGGAGATCTCGATAAATTAGGCAAAGCTAATGTAGGTCCACTTGAATTATTGAAGTTCATTGTCGAATCTAAGCTCGAAATCTCCGTCCCTAACATTTTCATAATGCGCAGAATATTTTTGACAACTGCTATAAGTAATGCTAGTTGTGAAAGGAGCTTTTCGAAACTGAAATTGATAAAAAATAATTTGCGATCTACAATGAGTACGCTGAGATTAACTAATCTCGCTATATTGTCGATCGAACAAGACCTCACTGATGCAATCGATATTGAAAGTGTGATCAAAAACTTTGCTGAAAGGAAGACTAGAAAAGTTAAATTTTAATCGTTCAGTTGAGGAGTTGAGCTTAGAATGATACTCGCGCGCAAAAGAGCGTTCGTGAAGTAGGCGATTTCTCCATTATTCTATTACGTTTTCTCTGTAATTTTTCTGTGATATTCTACCTATGTCAAAAAATGTTAATTTCACTTTTCAATTCAATAAATCATTCAATAAAACTAATAAAAGTACTCTTTTTACCATGCCCAAATTTTTTATAATGGATCACAAAAATAAGAGGGCGGCAAATTTGGAATCCGCACCGGGTGCTAGTGACCTATGCTACGCCACTGAGCAGAATTTAACATAAGTACTTAGTTGTTGTTGACAAAAACTCACACTATTTCATCTGGAACCTACTGTACAGAGCTGTTTAACGAAGTTCAATTAATTGTTGTTTTGTTCCTTTATCGTGTCTTTGTTCCCATTAGTTCAATTAACCCAAAGATTAAAGTTGAAAAAACAACTGCGATTCTCCAGCTAATTATCTAAGTGCCGACGACAGAGTAAACAATAGAAACATACATTTATTTGTTAAGCAAATTAAAAATTTCCCCCATTGTGAATAACGCCATCAAGTGACGAGTAGCGGAACTATTGATACGACTTGATATCCTTAGCGACATCTATTATTTGCAAGGAAAAGCCCTGACTTTTAAGGCTCCCCCGACCCTAGACCAAAATACAACTTTCCATACAAACGTAGTCTACGTTTTATTTCAAAACGACATGGCCGATTTGGGCAAAATTTTGTAATTTCAAAGATATTGCAATTATCTAGGTTCATAACTAGTTTCCGACTATAAAAATATGAACTTGAAATAGAATATAGTGTTATTTATCATTTTTGACCAGCAGTATGACAAACTTCTAAATCGTTATACTTATTTTCTTTCCAGTTCATAATTTTACTGTAGCAAACCAGTTATAACCCTAGATAATTGCAATTTCTTTACAATTACCAATTTTTACCGGAATCTGACATGTGGTTTCAAAATTAAACGTAGACTACGTTTGTATGGAGAAGTCTAGGGTCGGGGGACTCTTAAGGCCCAACACAGACGACAGACTAAACCGTGCCGCACTTTTTAGTCTGCGAAAATAGAACCTATGGAATCACATGCAGTATCACAGACTAAAAAGTGCGTCACGGATAGTCTGTCGTCTGCGTTGGGCCTTAACGTTATCCCCCAATAACTATTAAACTGCTGTACCGATTTTCATTAAACATAGCTTGGAACAACTGCACTGCAAGGGTACTTCATTGCAATCCATCCGTTCGAGCGCTACGATGCCACAGATAGACCGACAGATATTAGCGTCAAAATTGATATGATAACACTCGTCTTATTTGTCGGGTCAAAAACTAGAACAATACAAAGAAATGTACTAATTAGAAATTGTACGTATTTTCCTCAGATTCAGGGAGGCACACTGTTCCAAAAACCCTTCGGACCTGACATTTTGAACTAAGCTCAGAATTTGACGCGTTTCGTTATTCTAAACGATAAGCAAAAACTCCCTTGTGGCAATTCCTTATAGTTTTGGAGAAAACTTAAACTAAAGTTGTTCGATTTTTTTAACTTAGAAAGTAAAATATATTTTTTTCTACAAGAACAATTACTTTATTTGCCCAAATTTTTACATCAATTTATTGAGCGTTTAAAACCGTATTTTATTATCGCCACCCCTAGTCGAAAATGTAAGCCTAAAGCGAAATAATAATATTTTTCAATAAAACAGTTTTATTTTAATATCTACAATAATTCGAGCTATTAGCACCCAAATATCTATTTAAAATGTAGAGAATTAGGCTGTTTATCTTTGTATAAAAAAGCAGCTGCTAATTCCGTGGGATCTCGGAGAAATTCGATTCTAAATATTTCCTGACTCCGAACCCCTGAAACTTAGAAATAGCAATATTTCATATACGCATTTGCTATGAACTTTTAGTAAGGTCTAAATCTAAAAATAAATTGGATTGAACGATTTTTATTGTATTGTATTTTTTAGATCTACCAAAGAGCGGAAATTTTCCTTAACATTAGCAAATGTGGCAAAATATTATATTTAGCAGGATTTTTTTTTCTTTTATATTTCAATTGAAATTAAAAAGTATTGTTGGTCACTGTTTTAGTATTTAGGGATAAAGACGTGATAGTATGTATGTATGTATGTGTTTTAGTATTTATCTTTTTCTTGCAAAATTATCGATTGTGAACTGTGACGTCGTCAGATTAAAATCCATATCAGATTGCAAGCATAAGTATTTTGTTATTCGTCTTCTAATACCTATATCAGGTTATATCATTTAATTAATTTGATGAAGGGCTAGGTGCGGCGTGGGAAGGGGTCCACACTCGTTAGGCGTTAGCTAAAACCCCACGTCAATACATCTAGCCTAGAGAAATGGAGGCAAGGCGTCATGGAGCCGTTTCAGACCCATGCCGCCGCCTGCGATGCCGTGCATAGTGCATAGCCGGCACCTTTCCTTCTCCGAAGGTAGAATAAATTCGATGGAACAAACTTGCGATAAACTGCCAAACGCAAACTACGAAAGAGATCATTTCCGAAGAAGCTTCGATTTTTCATGAGCTAATTTCTCCTCGTGTACTTGCGGTCATCACCCACCCTTCCCACGCCACACCTTCATCGAATTAATTAAATGATATAACCTAATATAGGTGCTAGAAGACGTATAACAAAAAACTTAAGCTTACAACCTAATATAGATAAATCTGACGTCACAGTTCACAATCGATAATTTTGCAAGAAAAAGATAAATACTAAAACGGTGACCAACAATACTTTTTCATTTAAATTGTAATATAAAAGAAAAAAAAAACCTATTAAATATAATATTTTGCCACATTTGCTAATGTTAAGGAAAATTTCCGCTCTTTAGTAGATCTTAAAAATACAATACAATAAAAATCGTTCAAGCCAATGTATTTTTAGATTTAGACCTTACTAAAAGTTCATAGCAAATGCGTATATGATATTTTGCTATTTCTAAGTTTCAGGGGTTCGGAGTCAGGAAATATTAAGAATCGAATTTCTCCGAGATCCCACGGAATTAGCAGCTGCTTTTTTATACAAAGATAAACAGCCTAATTCCCTACATTTTAAATAGATATTTGGGTGCTAATAGCACGAATTATTATAGATATTAAAATAAAACCGTTTTATAAAAAAAATTATTATTTCGTTTTAGGCTTACATTTTCGACTAGGGGTAGCAATAATAAAATACGTTTTTAAAAGCTCTATAAATTGATGTGAATATTTGAGCAAATAAAGTAATTGTTCTGGTAGAAAAAAATATATTTTACTTTCTAAGTTAAAAAAATCGAACAACTTTAGTTTAAGTTTTCTCCAAAACTATAAGGAATTGCCACACGGGAGTTTTTGCTTATCGTTTAGAATAACGAAACGCGTCACATTCTGAGCTTAGTTCAAAATGTCAGGTCCGAAGGGTTTTTGGAACAGTGTGGGAGGTTACTCCAAAAGCGGTGCGCAAGACGGTCGTTACTGCGTATTCGCGTTTTAGAGTCAAACAACATTGATCACTAACGTATGATGATAAAGTCTAATTTGGTTTGACATAGAAATAGGACGTCCTATCGTACATACGACTAACGTATTATTCTATGGAGTAACCTCAAAGGCACGGATTCAACCTTCAAAACAAGTTAGAAATAGAAATAGAAAAATCTTTATTTGAAGCATACAGGTGACTTTTTACCCACCAGCCAAATTTTTGAAGCAAGTTCAGTCTATGATACTGAACCATTTTCCACAAAAAAAGTTATTAAAAATTTTCGTCCGCCCATATAAAATTCGTTTGGCCGAGCGCTGATATGTATGGGAAGCCGAATTTTTATTTTCAGTTTTCCTTAATTGTTTTTATAGAAAGTAGTTCAGTATCATGGTCAGACCATGCTCTAAAAATTTGGCTGGTGGTTAAAAAATCATTCTGTATATACAACAACAAAAACTACAGAAGTACTTTTATTTGCAACCCTTCAACAGAAATCATGGCGATAGACCTCTCGTAAAAATGTCTACACTCCTTTTGTTTGTCTCTCCCTATCGTTATCTGGTAACCTAGTCCCTACAATAAATATTACTATAGTTATTGAGAAAATTAATCCAGATCTAACACAACAGTAGGTACTAAAACCAAAGAGCAAGAATGTATCTTCCTACTACAATATCTCTGATTAAAAGAAGTGATTTGATTATTTTTTTCTAACTCCCACTAAATTGCCAAATCTAAACTTCTGCGCTAATAAATTGTGCAGGCGTTTTGAACTAAGCATCAGGTACCTACAAGCACAGAGTACTATACATATCCGCTACAAGGTACCGAACTGTATAATTTTAATAGGACAGGACCAGGTGGTAAGTATGACTTTTTAAAATTTAGATAAATCATTAAGAAAGACTCGAGCTTACCTGGGTGACAGGTGTAAATGACCTTAACAAGCTGTCTCTCTACCCAATTGGCTTGTCAAGTAATTTTCAAAAACATCTGATTCGCAGTCCGTTTCGAGGAATAGCCTCTAGGAGAAGCTTTCTCAAATCAGATTTTAAAATAAGGTCTTACTTATTTAGATATTTGCAAAAAACCCATTGACCTTTATTTTCAAGCAAGGTCAACCTTATTTGAGGAAGTGATGTCACGATGAAGATTTTTTGAGTAAAGTTGGCAATTTCCACTTTCAGTACTGTACTGAAGTGCCATTTTTGAAACGCGATGTCACCTAAATGACTGGTTTTTCCATACAAAAACCGTTCGTTTAGTGACTCCACGTTTTAAAAATGGTACCACTGTATTATGTGTCATTGTCACTGTCATCTACCAACACAACAACTTGACAACAACCAACATAATGATGGTAATTTAAACAGTAGACATTGACAGCTGACAGATGTCATTGTTCTTTTGGCGCTAAATTTAAACTTTGATTGCAGTGTGTCGTCACTTCCGGTGTTTTGTTTAAAATTATATTAAAAAATCCTGATAACACGTAGAATTTTTTTATTTAAATCACTTTCTTAAAATTGTCTATATTTTCGATTAAAGGCACTTTTAACACTTTTATATTTCTTAGTTGACAAGCTAATTATGGCTCACTTCTTGATTGTATACAAAGCGGAAAGAACATAATCGAAATCGAATTTAAAGAAATAAATAAATTAAAAATAACAGTCAATAACAAAAAAACTCGGCACTTCCATACTAAAGTGCGCAGCCGCCCGGGCAATTTGTATGTATTGGAATTTCAATTTATTTTTTGTTTTGACTATGTATTATTTGAATTTGATTAAACTACTGTCACTGTCACTGACTAGCCAAAGCCCGCGACTTTGTTCGTGTGGACTTTATGACTCCGAAAAATGCTCATCAAGCTGAACAATTTATTCTTCATCATTTTTTTATTTCTTAAAGATATTCTGGACTCTGGACCATCGTGTCCAGTGTGATCTTCCAATTTCCAAAATAAATTTTAACTAGCCTCTATTAGCCCAACTATATAACAAAAAAGTTTCATTCGAATCCGTCCAGACTATCAGGAGATTAGCGGTACAAACAGACAGATATTTTTTATTTTTTACGGGTATGTCCCTTCCACGTTGTATACTATAAGCTTCGCTTGAAGCGTGCGATATCCTTTTGAGGGAACCATTTCTTGGCGATAACTATGATTTTTTTACTCTTTGAGCAAACAATGAAAATGAAAAAGCGCAATGCAAATGTAACTAGGATCTTTATCATAAATAGCCTAGCATATAAACAGAGACGTCATCATAAGTCCATAAATTCCAAAACTGTGGCTAGCCAAATGCAATTCATCTAAAGCCTAACAAGTATTCTGAAAAACTCACCTGATTTTGACAGTTAACTGACATTGACATAAGACTATTTGGTATTTGTGACATTGACAGGATGACAGATATAATTATTAGCTTATCAGCAAGACGCAGTTAAAATTTTATTGTTAAATCTCATTAAAATCCTAATGATACGTTGTGTTCTCTATTTATAAATATTATTTGATAAGTGATTACCAGGAATATCACATCAAATATCTGTAAGTATTCTTATCTTCGTATTCTTTCGTTCGAAACAATGTACACCTATGCGGACGTGCTCGCAATATTCGCTTTGTGTGTATGCTAAAATGAAATTATTGTCGATTAAAACACGTGATCCAAGGCCAAAGATGTACATTGTGACACAATTAATCGAATTAACTGGAGTGTAACAAACATTGCAAGCCATATACATGTAAAAATATATTGTTTTTATGTCCAAATAAATTGGATGTTACCGAGTGTATCGCAGTGTCGATTTAAGGCGATATCTTTGAGACCTATTCTATCTGTTGTAATCCATTAGCTCTTCAACATGTGAAACTGATAAATTTGTCACATTTAGGCCAGTGTGGTATACTTTAGATAGGCAGGTCAGTAACATGTTGGTTATACTCCAATGACTTCTTGCTACATGAGAGTTTTAGGTTACATTTTGTACTGTATACTTGTGCAGTATGGGTCATAAGTGTTGTTTGTCATTCGAGCTTATTAATAATTGTGGCAAGTGTACCTATTTTGGTGTTATTCAACTTGATAGTCTGGTCTCTGGATACAAATTGAACACTGTTACATTAATTTTCTGTGGTATTATTTATACTTCAACTACTATGTTGAGACTTTCACAATAACAAAGTGCTGTCTTTAAACTTATGTTAACATTTAAAGATAACAAAATGTTCTATGGGTTGGGTAGAGTTTGTGAATAATCAATTCTAGAGTCTTTACCTTTTTATATAAATATAAAATGGAAATAATCTTCCTTTAATATAATTTGCTTCATCATGTTTGTACAATGTACATGCTAATCTGCCACCAAGAGGTTCCGGTTTGGAAAGTGGCTCTTTTCAATTTGTCCTTAGTCTTGGATGTTTATCCATATGTTTATGTATTTATTATAAAATATAGTATCGTTGAGTTAATATCCCATAAAACAAGTCTTAAACTTACTTTGGCTCAATCAATGTGAATTGTCCCTACATATTTATTTATTTACTTAGCAGGGCAGATTTTTAGTTAGATTCAGTACAAATTACAAATGTGGTGGCAAATGTCTACAGACAAAGAATCATCATTGTCATCATCAGTTCTTCTTCAGCCCAAACCAAAGGCCTTGAGATTATTTCCTTTACTTTTCTGCTTAGGTGTACAACATGGGACAATCCCACACATTGCACACTCTGTGAGATGTGAGCGGGAGCAGCCGAGCAGCCATGTGGACTGACATAGCGGGGCTGCTGGCCCTGCTGACCACTGTCGCCGGGAACATTATTGTGTTCACCAAGGAGTCCCCGCATGTGGTCAGTACCTTCAGTTATCAGTTCATCATCATCAGGTCTTTTTGTCTCCAGTGCAAGAGCATGACCCTCTCTGTACTACCAGAGCCAAACTTGGCCAGAGCAGCCAGAGGACTTTGGCTTACACTCTCCACGCTGTCCAGATGGAATGGAGAGGTCTCATTAATGTTAATAAGCTTAATTTCGCTTGCATTTCGTAAGTCGCCTTCTACGACATCCACGGGAGGACTTGGAGTGGCCTATTCTACTCTGCCGGAAACCACGTGGCACATATTCTCTTATTAGTGACATTTTAGTCAAACATGTGACTTTTTTTATTTTCTTTTCCTTTTACCGTGTTTAAACAAGACTTTATGAAACTAAATGCAGCAGAAATTCTACAACTCATTTTCTTCACAAAAAATTGGGTACCTCCTGAGTAAAAACTCTTACTTTTTGGTAGTTAAAATAATGTCACTTGTCACGATCATATTCATTTCCGACGTTATTTTAGATTTAATATTGCAGAAAAACTGATACCTATTTAGAGCGCTATTTGAGTCCAAGAAACAATGACGTCTTTAATCTATATTTCATACAAATCCCATAGAAAATGTTTGTTTTGACGCTCAGTAAATAGTATTTGATTTAAGTGGTTTTGTTGCACAAATTCTGCTTGAAGCAGACATTAAAGCATAAGGAAACACTTGCACCTGGCCAGTAGACTTTAAGAGGTCTCTGTGGCAAGTTTGCTGTTGTATGTTTACTTGCTTGGTCTGAATCAGTGTTTCATGTACTATTAACCTTTACAAGCGAGACATCAATACAATCTTTGAAGGGTTGAATGCACTAAGTGGGAAAGCAAATGAGTTATTTTTAAATCAAACTTACAATAGTAGTAGTTAACCGAGCTTTGCTCGGTTACATCTCAAACATTAACTAAATTTTTTTAAACTTGACTAAAAACAATACAAAATAAAAAATGATATATGAACTTGAACATAAAAATAAAACCAAAGTAAGTCACCGAGTGGGATTCGACCCCGTAACACTCTTTCTAGCGGTCCGCATCCTTAACCGCTGAGCCAAATGTATAGCGGACGGCGCGACGAAATTAGCGACCATATTCTGCGTAAAAAGAAAAACACATAAAAACTAAAAACACGCGTTTTCCCAAACATAAGACTAATCTAGATCGATTGTTTACCCCCGAAAACCCCCATATACCAATTTTCTGCGAAATCGTTAGAGCCGTTTTCGAGATTACAGAAATTTATAAATATAAAAAATAAATATACAAGAATTGCTCGTTCAAAGTTTTGTTAGGTATAATCTTGCTAAATGTTAAAAACTCAACTTATTATTGGCTAAAGTCAATCCAGTATTTTCGTACAATTTTTTTTTTTATTAATAAGTAAATCTTGATGTTCCTAAAAGTTCCTGACATTTAAAATGACCTCGTTTTTGGCTTGTATTGCAATTTAAACAGATAACCAACGTGGAAGGGATAAACCACGGTCTATACTAGTTCACTATGGTATAATCAAATTAAAATAACAGTCAATACCTAAAAAAATCAACGTTTCCATACGAAAGTCGCTGGGTAAGTTGTATGGGATTGTCTAATATTTTTTGATTTTTTACTGTTATTTTATAATTATTGTACTACAGTGATCTAGTGTCCATTTATGAAGGGTATGTCCGTTCCACGTCGTATAACAAAGTTAAAACAAAAGCGTAGTGTTTACAAATTAGTCAACCAACTAATAAATGTCTCTTCCACCTAGTTAATTACGTGCATTACATACAATATACCATACCACACCTAACAAAATATTGTACATTATAGCTTACGCATTGCACATGTTGATCGTTTCATAATTATGATATCGTAATCTCTTTGTTGCGTGCACTTCCGATGTGTCGGCCCGACGTTACGTGTAGTACCCATATTGTAGCAACGCTTCACTAGAGAGTGTAAACTTAATATATTTATTTTATAGCTCCGTTGTAAACAAGGGACCCTTTTAGTTTCGCCATGTCTGCCTGTCTGTCCGTCCGCGGTTTTACTCAGAGACTGTTAATACTAGAAAGTTGTAACTTGGCATGAGTATTTATATTAAATACGCCGACAAAGAGGTAAAATTAAATCATGCATTTTTTTTAGGAATCTCCCATAATCTCAGTACTTACCTACATGTCGTATAGTGGGACTCAAATATTTTTTCTCGATTAACCCATGATTTGTGGTGACTTTGACTAGGTATTTAATAAATATTGTAAGTTTGTAAACACCATTTTTTTAATTTAGTGATCTGTTTGTGAATGATTTGGTTTTAAAGGGCAAATTTTTGTTATTGTTTGCTATTAGCTAAACTTGGCGTGAGTATGTATATTAAACACGCCGATAAAGAGGTAAAATAAATTCATGCATTTTTTAGGAATCTCCCATAATCTCAGTACTTACCTACATTTCGTAAAGTGGGACTCAAATATTTTTTCTCGATTAACCCATGATTTGTGGTGACTTTGACTAGATATTTAATAAATATTGTAAGTTTGTAAACACCATTTTTTAATTTAGTGATCTGTTTGTGAATTATTTGGTTTTAAATGGCAAATTTTTGTTATTGTTTGCTATTAGCTAAACGGCAAATTATACACTTACATACATACATACGTCTTTATCCCTAATGGGGCAGACATCACGTCTTTATCCCTAATGGGGCAGACAGAGCATTTTGGGTCTTGCCGTTCTATGCAGAGCCCACGGCCGCAAGACCCAAAAGCCACTTTTAGCGTCATGGTGGGCGAGAAGATGGAAAAGCAATCAATACAGTAATGGGTTGCTAGCCGCATCGCCTGTTAACATGATTTGCATTTTTGCCCATTCCCTCGATCAGCTTTTACGATCTGCGTGGGAAGAGAGGCAGCTGGTACATTCTAAGTTTTTTTTTATTTCTCCCAGACCAGCATGGGAGACTTACAGTAGACTTACAGTCAACCAACTAATAAAATGTACTCAAGAAATGAAGATTTCATACTAATTCAATAAAATACGTTTTTAGGCGTTTTTAGTCGTTAAACCATGTAAATACAAACTACGGAATTCTACACTATGCGTGCCCCGTCACGCACTAGGCCGTTTATTATTGACCTATACTATCTATCCTACTGCTTGGTAAAGGACAAAATCTGGCTCGAAGGACCATCCGTTGGGGTCCTGGGCTGATTCTCCGTAATAATAATACGACACTGAACTGTTTTACAAATTATATTTTATAAATAACGACAAGAGAAAATGTTACATATATAACAGTTAACAGCAGAGAGAGAAAATAGAAATTGCAATGTTGCCAGCATATTTAAAAAATATAAAACTTTGTTAGTGTTCCCAACAGGTCTCTCCCATTCATTAATTATAACGCACTATAGTTCACTTGTACTCATTTTATCCGGTTTAGGTTATCTAATGCCTGTAGTGGCTGCGTGTAAAGTGATGATTCACGTCGTCACGCCGCTCTTTGTCCTGAGGAGTCACCGTCACAGTACATTGCACACCGCCCTACAAATTAACGCGTAAGCCACTGCTCTGCCAATTTTAAAATACATGTTTCACATACTTACACGTTACATGCTTGTAGAAATACGTCCTTGCTGGGAACAAAATTACACTGAGAAAAAAGAATGGTTGCTAGTAGCAAAACTTTTTGCTACATGTTACCAAAATCGAGTGACTGCTGAATTATGTGCTATTGCTAGTTAAAATGTGTTTTAATTAAGGTGACGCATTGAAGATTTTGCTTGCAAGGATATCGATTTTTCTCAACAATGGCTAAAGCGAGCAAAATAACATTTAACATCAGGATTCATCATATCTTTGACTTTATGTTGTCCATTGCAAAACACGATTGGTTAAATTTTATAACACAAAATAATTAATCAAAAAGACCTCTATAAAACTAGAGATTTTAATTTTACCGACATTTAGAAGCAATTTAAGGTTCCAAAATTTCTACATATATTAATTGAAACCTACACTATAATTGACACATATGTCATATGAAATATATTTGTAGTTTAAAAGTTATGCAACAAAAACTATTTTGTCGCATACGCCCTTTCCGTTTTCCGCGGGTTTTCTATGAGAAATCGTCCCCCCCTCGTGCCCGCGCAGTCCACTTGCGGGATGCGGGGTACTGGGAGGAACTTCAGACGCAGCGTCACCTTAATAGTTGTAGTTTGGGACATGCAACTACATGGTTCTTCTAATTAGAACAAAAGTTTTTCTCATTCTTCCTATCGTGCTTATCGTGTGTGTTAGTGACTAACACTAGTGTCAGAGTTTTTAAACCGCTTTAAAGGCCTCTGACATGGTTTTAGGTAACGACCAATGTCAAAGACAGTGACCGGGACCGACGGCTTAACGTGCCCTCCGAAGCACGGATCATCTTACTTATCAGACAATTAGGTGATCAGCCTACAATGTCCTAACCAAACTAGGACAACAACACAAAGTCGTTGCCCCCGCCGGGAATCGAACCCGGGACCTCCGGGTTTGAGCCGAACGCTCTAACCACTACACCGCGGAGGCAGTTTTTAGGGTTCCGTAGCCAAATGGCAAAAACGGAACCCTTATAGATTCGTCATGTCTGTCTGTCTGTCTGTCCGTCCGTATGTCACATCCTTTTTTTTCCGAAACTATAAGCCCTATACTGTTGAAACTTGGTAAGTAGATGTATTGTGTGAACCGCATTAAGGTTTTGACACAAAAATAGAAAAAAAACAGTAAATTTTGGGGTTCCCCATACTTAGAACTAAAACTCAAAAATTTATTTTTCATCAAACCCATACGTGTGGGGTATCTATGGATAGGTCTTCAAAAATGATATTGAGGTTTCTGATAGTATTTTTTTCTAAACCGAATACTTTGCGCGATAGACACTTCCAAAGTGGAAAAAAGTGTGTCCCCCCCCCGTAACTTCTAAAATAAGACAATGATAAAACTAAAAAAAATATATGATGTTCATTACCATGAAAACTACCAGCGAAAATTGGTTTGAACGAGATCTAGTAAGTAGTTTTTTTTTAATTCGTCATAAATCATAAACGGCAATTTTCCTTTCATTCAATCAACTCAAATATAAAAATTAAAAAAAACATACTACAAGACTTTTATATGATGTTATTTGCTACTACGGAACCCTTCATGAGCGAGTCCGACTCGCACTTGGCCGCTTATTCTCATTGTAATGCAAACATTGCACGAACGTTTTGAATTTAAAGTAAACAGTGTTAAACTGTTAAATCTCTTCTACTTGAGAAACAAGACATACTGATGAAACCTGTCCATACATATTCGTAAACCAACGCTAAGTTGTTGATGGAAATCCCTGCCCTGCCATACTTAAGCAAGAATAGAGCGTGAGTTGCTTCAAAATGGCGTGAAAAGTAATTAGGAAGTTACCTGGGTCAAAGGTAAATTATTTGGTACTGTTACTAGAATATAACGTCACGAAATAATGTCACTTGTTATTAATCATATCCATTTTCAACGTAATTTTAGATTTATTATTGCGGAAAAACTGATATAGCACTAATTTGACTCTAGGAAATTATGACGTCATTAGGGTTAATTTCATACAAATCCCACAGAAAATGTTTGTTTTGACGTTTAGAGAGAAGTATGAGTTGAGTTATTGGAAACTACCTTATTGCGGGTGTGGGCACCTGAGGTGCTATTTTTCAAACACGGAGTCACTAAACGAACTATTTTTTGTATGGAAAAACAATTCGATTAGGTGTCTCCGCTTTCCAAAAATAGCACTTCTGGTGTTGCAGGCTATTGGAGAATGTTGCTGGAATATGTTTGCCTGTTTAGTTGTACTTTTTATTTTTTTATTTATTTATTAAAATCTTTATGACCACAACAGTACAAAAGGTGAACTTAATGCTTATGCATTCGCTACCAGTCAACCTGTAGGAAAACAGATTTTTTTATCTAATTGCGATAGGTGCTTAAAGATGTACTTAAAATACTTTATATACAGAAGTAGTACAATACAAGTTTACTTAGACGTACAATACACAACCTAAACATTTTTACCCATACAATCTATAACATGTATGTATATGCATATAGTAAATGTAATTACATTATACGTATTATTTAGGGTATTACTCTGCGCTGCAATAAATTCTCTGTTTATCATTATGGTTGCCTGGGAGATAAACTTTTAGCGTTAAGTCCGCCAATTGTAAACAATTGTTTACTGTGAATCAATAAAGTTTTTATAAATAATTAAATTATGTAATTCAACTAAGCAAAAATATTTATTCTTCGTCACTAAGTGACAATCAAGGCATGATGCATTCCCTCAGATATCGTAGGTCAACGAGAGGTCAATACCAATCTGATATTGCCAAAAACGTCATACACTTAATAGGTAAGTACATATTATGAGTGTTTATAATAGATAAAACTAACCGTCAAACCTTTAATAAATTCGAAAAAGAAAATGTGCAGAAATCGAAGGCCGTTTGCAGAAAATGTGCCACTTGGTAAATTGCACTGCAGTATAGCACTGTTCTGGCTATGGAATCTTATTTTCTAACTATGGAATGGATATAGACTGATATGCATGCTTTTTCAAATCCGTCATTGTCGAAATGTAAATGAAATGATTTCAGTTTTCAACTATCTCGTTGGTGGTATATATTTTGTATGTTTGAGTGGTGATGTGATACCACCGTTATTTATATTTACTAAAACATACATAGATATGTTTTGTTTCGTGTTGTTCACCTGAACCCTATCAGAATGCTCTAGTTTAGAGGTCCTTACTCTGTTGTTTGATAGAATAGGTACTAGGTTTTACTCTTGTTTGTTGTCAATTTTTATCTGCTCCGCTCATAATGTGTGTCAGAAATCTGAAGTACATACGGCATGAAAGTATCGGCATAGGAAAACTTGATAAATCATAAGATAGAATTTAAAGTTTAGGTCTTATGGGGGGTACTTGAATTTTCGGGATCCAGTGGTCCATTTGAAATAAATTATTTGAAACGAAACGGAGATATCATTTAAATATGAGTGTTGACCAAGCCCCAGATAATCCTTTAAACTATTTTATGAACAACTGTTTATACTTTAAAGTTAGAACGTAAAGCTTTTTTACGTCACATTTGCGAAAAACGGCCACTTTTGGCTAATGTGCGTAGAAAAGCTTCCACTTTAATATATTCACAAATAGTCAGAAAAGGGTTATGTAGGGCTTGATGAAGACACAATTTTGAATGATATCTCCGTTTTCTTTTAAATGATTTATTTCAAATGGGAGCAGCACTGGACCTCGGAAAATTCAAGTACCCCCATAAGACATAGACTTTATATTCTATCTCATGATTAATTAAATTTTATAGTTTCCTACGCCAATACCTTCATGCCGTATGTACTTAGGATTTCTGACACGCATTATGAGCGGAAGCGATACATTCATTCATGTATTTGTTAAGCGTGGCCTTCGTTGCTTAATTTGGACATGACTGTAGCATACAAGATAGAGGAATCTCTTTAAAGTAACGTTTCTCTAACCTGAAGCCAAGGAGCACGCGACATACTTTATTTGCTTATTTTCCATGCAATGCAATATAATCTCGAACAATACAGATTTACGGCCGGCCTTCGACACGATGTTTAAATGGCTATTATGGTCCATGTACAGTACAGTCTGCAACAGATCATCATCAGGTATTTCTGTCTCCACTGCAGGAGCACGACCCTCTCTGTACTACCAGAGCCATGCTTGGCCAACGCAGCCTGAAGACTTGGCCTACACTCTCCTCACTGGCCATAAGGCTTGGAGAGGTCTCATTGATGTTTATAAGCTTTGTTTAGCTTGTATTTCCTAAGTCGCCTTCTACGACATTCACGGGGGGACTTGGAGTGGTCCTATTTTACTTTGCTGGAAACCACACGGCAAAGCAACTCATCACGCTACCCAAATTCATTGCCGTCCGCTAGATGACAACAAGTCAAATCTGAAACATTTTACTAAACGTCAAAACAAACATTTTCTATGAGATTTTTATGAAATACAAAAGCGTGCAGTCATGCTTTTTTAAACTCAAATAGCGCTCTTAATGTCAGTTTTTCTGCATTAATAAATGTCGAAAATGGATATGATCAATAGTTATATCACTTTTTTTTGTTCTTTGTAAGTTGTATGTATTTAAATAATATGTATATGTTTATTATAATTATTGTATATAAGTAAGTTTATTATATTGACCCCCACACTACCTAATTTCCCATCACAGTTTTTTTTTTTTTTTCTCTAAATATGTTGCCTGGAAGAAATTAGAAAGAAGAAAAAAGAAGAAAAGGCCGCCTTTTGCGCATTTCCTAGTTTTTAAGATAATTATGTACCGTATTTTATTATGTGCAATAAAGGGTATTGTATTGTATAGTATCAATGAAAAGTGACACTCATTTGTGACATTTTATTTTATGAACTGTACCGAATAATTTATTTATTACTGTTGCATTAAGAATAGCTTGGAGTAACTATACATACAGTGTACCTACAGTAACCAGCCAGCCTATCTACGAGTTAAAAATAAAATTACGATAACGCAAATGGGTGGACGATAATGGGTGGATTAATAAGTAGGTGTTACTTTGTAGTGGTGCAAGGTTGGGGTCAGGTTAGGTTAGGTTGGGTAACTGCCCCCCCCCCGATGTGGTTCCCATCTTGTCGCGATGGGGGGGCTCAGTACCTGCGGTTGCCTCGGCCGCAGGGAAGCTAAGAGGAACCTATTGCCCGGGTTGAGGCTTAGGCCACCCCGGGCCCGGCGGAGGCCATTCCTGGAGGGAATGGCCTGGCTGTGGGGGAAGGGGGGTGACGATGACCCCCCTACCATCACAGCCGTGGTAGGGGTCGCGGGGGAAGAGGAGTGTCGGTGTGTCGTTGCCGCTCGCCCTATCCTCCGCGACCAAGCGCGGCCGTGGCGCTTGGCACGGCATCGGTGGGGCCGCAGGGGAAGAGGAGTGTCGGTGTTACGTTGCCGCTCTCCCTATCCCCTGCGGCCGGCTGTGTGGGCCCCGGTCGCCGTCAGGTGGACTGGGGCAGGGCCTGCTTTCGCAGGCCCCAAATTATGAGGGCTGGTTGGACGGTGGAAACGGGATTCCATCGACCAACGGACAGCCCTCCGGAGTGGAAGGCAGGCGCGTGTGCGTGTCAGCGCGCCTGTCCTTGGGCCAAGAGGCCAAGGCGGCGGTTACTCCGGCCCCTCTGATTCAGCAGAGGGTGCCGTGAGGCCGTTGGCGAGCCGGGGCCGCTTAAGGAGCGGCCAGCCGCGCCGGGGCTGTGGAGCATGAAGAAGCACACGGTCCCGGCCGATAGCGGCTGAGAGGTGACACCGCGGAGTTTTTAGTGGTAACACCACATAACCTTACCGGTGTCCCGTAACCGGTAAGATATCCGAAAGGATTTTCTCCGCGTCAAAAAAAATTTGAGTTTTCGAATGTACATAAACCTTCCCTCTACAATTTTTAGAAACTAAAAACCGACCTTATCACAAAAGTACTACCTGACAAGTGCCCCATTGGAAACAAAAAATAATTTCCCAAATTGGTCCAGGCGTCTTCAAGTAATCGGTGAACAAACAAAACAATCCGACGAATTGATAACCTCCTCCTTTTTTGAAATCGGTTGAAATGCCACAAATAATGATTGAAATAGCGGGTGCGTAATCCCCCGAGCCCTTTTCTTCTAGGGCATAGCATAACCTTTTTATGTGAATGCAAGTTTCCTTAAAGTAGTTCTTAGCTATTTTTGATTAAAATCGGTTTAGCGGTTCAAAAGTTATGGGGGGTTAAAACTTAAAAGTCGGGATTTTATTTTTAATTCGCCTGGCAAATAAACTTTAAATCAATTGTCGTGCTCCCAGCGCGAGGCATAGTGAATCGAAAAGAGCACAAAAATGTTTGTCGGATAAATCCGTCGCTCGCTGTGAAACGTTAAATAATAATAATATGTGAATTAATATTCATCCATACCCCTTAAACCTTTCCCTTTTTCATGCAATAGATTTTTCTTCTGCCAAAACCTATTCAAGGGTACACCTTTCATGGATATCTAGGATATAGGTTTGGCGCCACATGACAACAACTTCTCCATATTGGATTGATGAAATTCCTCTCCGTGTTGGATTGGTGAAAAGACCCGTGATTCTTAAATGAAAAATAAAAAAGGCAAACTTTCTTTAGTTGTTTACTAGATATTGAACGCAGGAATTTATTTAATCTCAGATATGAAGCCGCTAGCCAATACTACAAAGTAATCTTATCTCCGCACTTCGGGAGTTAGAACGTTAGACCGCGTTCATTACAGATGTGGATAGTCATGCTCCTGGTTAATTATAATTATTGTGAAACGGTTTAAATTAATATTTTTATATTTACATTGATAACCGGTGGTTCGTGTGCGTAGTGGTAAGAGTGATCGACTATTGCTGGGTTATTAGTGCTGTGAAAATAAATTTAATAAATTGACCAATTAATTAAATTATGGATTTTTATCTATATATGTATTTGTCATAAAATATAGTACGTTGAATTAGTATTACTTAACACAAGTCTCGAACTTACTTTGGGGCTAGCTCAATCTGTGTGATTTGTCCCTATATATTTATTGTATGTATCTAATAAGAAAGATTGGCCCACACGACAACAAAATGGGTTCCAAAAGACGGAGTGAGATCCAGAGGAAGACCTAGGATGAGATGGAGGGAAGAGTTGTCCGCTTTTGACAAAGAACTGAGTAAAACAGCTGAAGATAGAAGTAATTGGAAACAAAGAGGGGAGGCTTTTGCCCAACTATGGGACCTAAATGGTTAAAAAAAAATTGTACTGTATAGTTATAATGCTACCGATTTTAGGAACGCTGGTTTTTCTGTTAACTATTTAAATTTAAATGAATTTAAATTATTAGAAGATGAATTTAAAGTTCTTAAATTGGTCGATTTTCTGCTACATGACTGATTTAAGAAGGAAATTTTGTGTTAGACAATTGGTCGTAATAGCTACATAACAAAAAAAGTTCCATTTGAATCCATCCAGTATTTTCGGAAATTAGTGTGTACAAACAGACAGACTTTTTTTATTCCTTCTCTATTTCTATGTCTCTATCGCCACAATTTTTTTTATATATCCAATGCACAGACACATTTTTTTTACTGTTTTATTATATGTACAGATAATGTGAACTTGACTTCTTACGTCATTATTGGTCTGTGTCTAACATATAGTCAGCAGTAAAGTTTTTCAACCAATGTCAGCCGTTTTTAAGTAGTTTAACCCCAGCATACAAACTTTTACCCCTTTCTACGTACGAATAGATAGTGTCCACACACATGCCAGTAGTTTTCCAATGTCAGCCACTTAATCTTTATCAATATAATTGTTATCGCCACTAATAACCCAGCTCTTAACCGACACCGCAGAATAATGAGAGGACAGAAGGATACTTAACAGTTAATTTAAAAGATGAATTATGTTCCTTGAAAATTACGAGGCAGTGAAAAAAATATCTTAAAACTGCCTGAATCTATATCCGAAATGTCCAAAACGTTAATTGTTTATTTAAAATTATATGTAGGTATTTATTGAACTTTAATGTTAATTTCTTTAAATGCAAATTTACTCTTTTGCTATCTTACTAAAAATGAATTGAAAATCATTTTGTTGTTTTCTGCTCTGTCATTATTCTGTACTAAAATACTCTCTTTCCGTAAGTGTGCAGTGGTTAAAACGACATACATGGACTGTGTTCGAATCCCGGGCCGTGGCAAAATTGGCATCGGTTGAAATTCAAAAGTCGTTAAAATGTGAACTATACGTGTCTTTGAGTGTGAACTTTTGGGAACAGTTCTTAATAAAAGTTCAAAATTTGTGAATTGAATAAACCTTTGAGAGGATCAGCTATTTTGAAGTTGGGTCGTCGAGGTATGAAGAAAAATGTCGCCACACTACGCAATACAGGTGTTCTACGTGTACGGCATGCAGCACTTCGTTAGTATAACTTCTTTTTCTCTTCTGTACAACCTTTATCAGTCCACTGATGGAAAGGCCACTCCCAATAAAAGGAGAATCCGGTAAATGGCAACAAGTCCAATGAGACACATTTTAAACGTCAAAACAAAGATTTTCTATGGTATTTGTATGAAATACAAAAGTGTGACGTCATGCTTTAAATAGCGCTCTTAATACCAGTTTCTTGTATTAATTTTTTTTTTAATGGGCATGATCAATGAAAAGTGACACTATTTTGAGATTTTTATTTTATGAACTGTACCGTAATAATTTATTTTTGACCCAGCCATCTACCCAATTTGCCTCTTTTTGGAATCTTTACTCAGAGAACGCTGCTGCCCGATCTGTTTTACCTATACCTCCCTTAGACGCCTTTTACGGCACCCGTGGAAGAAGAAAGGGGTGACAAATCATATTCCACTCTGACGTCACCACACGGCTTTGTTAGTATGAGTATACTTACTTACTTTTAAAAAAACTTTGTGCTAGTGCTAAGTAAACAGTATAGACTCCATATAAGTTGCATCACAGATTGCATATTAGTTTGGTTAGGCTCTACGCCGGATGGATGTTACTTCCTAAAGACGCAATGCTACACTATGGATGACCTATCAGCTTGATTTACTGGTGAGTGTACGGGACTTTACCGGTTTATCCACTGTTCGAAATATATAACTATAACTTTTCCTGTCAGGACTTGTGTAAAATGTAGATCAGAAAAATTTAAAACTTTCACCAAAAACAAATCTGATGAAATCATGTATTTCGCAAATCCTATCGATAAGAGATAATGGAATCGATATGCTAGAGTTGTTTATTTACAGTGGATTGCGGAATTTTTGATGAAATGTATCAAAATATTTATCTTTAACACGTGAATTGGAACCTCTTATATCTGTTATCTGAGCTATTTCTGTGTGTTTGAACAGATTTTATTTTGTGATTTACTTTAATTCAATTTTTTTTACATCTGGAGTATTTGAAACTGTATCGCCCTTTGTATTTCATAGTAATTTTCTATTGAGTTGACAGCACACATATGCAAATGGAGTGATTAATAATTCAATATAGTGATGTCATAAAGCTGGTCTGGCTGGTCGGAAACAGACGAAAGTTAGCCAATAAGGAGTAGGGACTATAGACGAAATGACGAAAACATAGAGCTACTTAGATAAATCGTTTATGTGTATGAAAACTGCACACACACACTTACATACATACAAGGAAATAAACGAAAGACGTTACTTTTTTGTCTTATATAAAAAAATACATAAAATGTACACATAAACAGATAGCATTCCTTCTTTCACAATTTCTAATTAAAATGTCCTTTTGTTTTTTTTTTTAGATTGCGGAGGAGTTCCGCGACATGCCAGCGTCGTTCGGGCCCGAGGTGTCCGTGGACGGGCTCCGGGGGCTCGTGGTGCCCGCGGAGCCGGCCGACGGCTGCAGCAACATCACAGGCCCGCCGCTCAACGAGGACAACTTCACGGGGAGGTGGATCGTTGTCATCGCTCGGTGAGGAAGGTTTCGCATAGATAATTTCGTGATTTGTCGGCGGCGTTCGGCCCGAGGTGTCGCTGGACAAGGTCGTTGTGCCAACGGAGCCGGCCGCCTATGAATATTTTACAAGGAGCAGGATCGTGGTCATCGTCAGGTAAAAAAAGGTTTCGCCATGTAGCTTTAATGATAACGTCTCTTTTTTCGTTCCGTTTTTTTTTTGTGAAGTTAGTGCTTAGTTGAGTCTGTACGGTCTTCACCGCTAAGCTAAGATGACCATAATAAATCCAGTCTTATGGTGCTCCCACACTGGTGTTAAAAATGTTTACTAACATTTTCTAACATTTAAATAAGTAACTTATTGTTGTAATATTGTTATTACAAGTATTTATTATTCATAAATATAATTAGTATTGTATAAGACACTATTTTATTTTTATGTTATTATGCATTTCTA
The DNA here is from genome assembly GCA_963555685.1 of Acrobasis consociella. NCBI lineage: Eukaryota > Metazoa > Arthropoda > Insecta > Lepidoptera > Pyralidae > Acrobasis > Acrobasis consociella. The sequence continues at coordinate 4,906,292 of OY743107.1, forward strand.
AAGTGTTAGAAAATGTTAGTAAACATTTTATAACAGCCAGCAGTGTGGGAGCACCATAAACTTCAACTCAGTGTATGTGTCATGAGTCATGGGAGTCCGGGCTAGTCTATGGTCTAACAAATGCAAGGTAATTACTATAATATGAACTTACCTTAGTACTAGTACTTAGTACAAATAATATTATGAAACATAACCGCAATCAATCAATGTTTGTTATCGGAAAAAAATGTAATCAACCAGATATGCAGCGGAAGGTCAATGGAGCCGATCAAACAGTATCTACTAGGTTTGTAGGTCTGTGTAAGTGGCACGTCTAGTGTTTGTAGGGACATATAATCAAGGATGTTTAATTGACCAACAAATAATTGGAGAAGTGAAGCGGACCGTCAGTATGAACAACTTTTATTATGGGACCGATATTGCGACGTCGAAGAAACTTTTGCCTTCTTTTTTTAAAAGACCAGAAGAAGTCCCAATCGCTGTTTTTCACAGGTTCACAAGCATTGCTGATGTAGAGTTTAGTCACAGGAATGGCACTTCATAGAAGCGGAGTATCATTTATGTCTACTACTACTATAAAAGAATCCATACTCCTTGCATACGTCAGTATGTCTGTGTTCGCCCCTCAATACACCCAAAAAGGAAGATTGCTTTCTCAGCATCACCTGTTGGTTGACTGGTAGAAAAGGCCTCAGGCCTTAAGTCCGCCATTTACATGTATTGTAATAAAGTTAAATAAAAATAATTGGCCAAGTGCGTGTCGAGCCACGCGCAGTATAGGGTTCCGTAGTTGTAAATGCTAACTTGCAGTCTAAAACGGCTAAGTATTGAATTTCTATGAAATTTTCCTTTTCGAGTACATTTTATAAGTTGATCACCTATAACTTTTTAGTTTTTTAACCCTACTTAGCTCTGATAGTTTTCCTTTAAACTGCATTATATATACTATAGCTGTGATTTTTTTCACGTGTCCGTATATAACCGTTTAGCAGATAGATAGGGGGGGACACTTGACTTTAACAAAAAAAATTACTTGGAATCTAAATATTTCAGACACGGATCCCTAAATCGAAAAATGGTGTTACCAAGCTCACAATATTTTTGAAAAACCTATTCCTAAAACCTATTCAACGATACCCCACACAATATGTTTGTAGAGAAGAAAAATATTGACTCCCTCTTTACTTGTATGGCAGCTACACTAAAAAAAATCCATATTTTATTTTACTACTTTTTCGCCATTATTGATATACATATCCATGCCAAATTACAGCTTTCTAGTACTTATAGTTACTGAGTAGGACCGCGGACGGACAGACCGACAGAGAGACAGACATGGCGAAACTATAAGGGTTCCTTGTTTACTACGGAACCCTAAAAAGGCGAGAACGGGGGAAAGCTGCGAGGACAGGGAACGGGGACTCATATTGCGTGGGACCACAGGAGATTCCCTTCTGTATGTAATACTTAGTGTTAAACTGAGATTGGTCAAGCTGGCAGAGTAACATCGGAGAGATAAAATAATATTTACACGGGATACCTGAGGACGGTCGGCGAGGTAGAGGCAGGTCTAAAAAGCATTGGTGTGACGACGTCGACAGTTTTCAGCACAGCTGGTGGATTGGCTATGGACAGAGACTAGTAGAAGGAAGTGGGAGAGACCTTTGCCCAATTTGTAGACTTTAAGAAAAAAATTGAGTCATAATTTCTCCTTAGAATTTCTCTTACAATTAGTATTAGAAATGATGACTATAATTTCTCATATTAATTAGTATGAGAAATTATGACTCCATTTTTGAAGCGTACCGTACAATAGGGGTGACGACAGGGCTCGAAAAGTATGATTGTAATTAGTCCGTCTTTTAGATTATCCTAAAATAATGTACCCGCATTTTTCAGTTTAGCAAAAAAGTAAAAATTCACAAAGATACGGAGCGAAGTTTCGGAGTGGGGGCTTGCGACGTCAAACTTAAGTAAAAATCGTGCTTATGTGTGACGTCACGCGAAATTTCAATGAGCTGTACTGTATCTTTGTAATTTTTGGTTTCTCAGAGAAAAGAAAAAATATGTGTACAATATTTTTTAACCCCTACGCTGTCACTGGAAGGAATTCCTCCCAACTTCCATTGTTTTACTATTGTGTCTGGTATTGGCGCATCTCAAAGAGATAATAGTCTAACCGATGGACCAAAATTATTTTTCCATTCGTCATGCCTCCGATTCCAGATACAGAAAGAATTGACAGTTTTATTAAACCATCAAATAGGTACTTATTTTATTTTTGTGGTGACGTTTTACGAGATAAGTCAGTTTGTTTTTGGGTCGAAACAATTGAACAAATAATGACGACAACGATATGTCCTCTAATGCGGGCACGTAGCGACGTACGTATATCGTGTTACTTAATGGTAAAACATAGATGGTCATTTCAGATATGGCTGTAACTTCGAGACGAAGGTCCGCAACGCGCAGCTGGCGGGCTACCACTGCGCCGTCGTGCACAACGTCAACTCCAGCGACATCGGTGAGGGTACTTACCTTGTTTTATCTAACTGTCCATGTGTGCTTGCTCCACTGGTGGGCAAAAGCCTCCGTAATGGCTGCTCAAATTCCTCTATCTCGGGTGTCGTGTACGTGTCGTGGCGTGTCGAAATAAATCCAAATGCCTTCAAGAACAAGTTTTATTTTTACCTATACAAATACAGTCCACCTTCAACACTCCCTCATTTGAAATAAATTATTTGCACGAATACGTAGACGAATATTTTTTTAGGGTTCCGTACAAAAAAACGAGACTTATAGGATCACTCGTGTTGTGCGTTTGTCTGCCCGTCCGTCTGTCACAGCCAATTTTCTCCGAATCCACTGGACCAAATTAGGTGAAATTCAGTAGTATCGTGTTTTCCTGTGTCCCAAACACAGATGTGTTCATTTCCGAAGGACGTGGACATAAAAGTTTTGCAAACCTTAATGGGTCATAAAATATATCAAATGAAAGAGCTTGTAACGAGGATCTCAAATATGTTTTTGTTATTATTGTAAAATTAATAGTTTTGATTTTATTCATGCAAGAAGACGAAAATCGACTCGCCACCTATCTCCAAAACTGCTGAGACAAAATTTTTGAAAATAAGACTATCTAGTTCATTGCTTGTAGATTACAAAAAAAAAACCTTTAAAAAATTATCAATTGTTAATAGCGCTAGTATTAGTTCACACGCGTCTTACAGTGAGGATTTCACATATGATTGACTTTGGCATTTTAAGGAACCCCATTCCACGCGAGTTCAACTCGCACTTGGCTATTTGTTACTAGAATCCGAGTTGTAAGTAGCTTTAAATTTACTGTAGTAGTTTGAATGTGTGGTGAAGGCCTAGTCTTTAATTGTTTTTATCTGTGACTGTAGTTTACATACATTTGTCATTCAGTAATTTTTATTTTGATTTTTGAGAAAACAATATGGCATTTTAAAAAACTACATATAGTTAAGTGGTACTTCTAATAAGAATAAAATATTCTGACGAATTCAGTACCTCCTCTTTTGAATTCGGTAAAAATGAACGGAAACCTAACAATGTCCGTATCACCCCGACAACGATTTCTTTTCATTAAGAAGTTCACAATACGCGACTGTCACTATCACTGCTATAAAGTTGATTGTAATGTTTCTTGCTCCCTCTTAAAAGTCAACGTATCGTCCGCAAATAATATTTATTTATAGCAGTGTATAAAACTGCGTGTTTTGATGTAAACGTCAGGATGGTACGTTATATTATTTGTTTTATTTTGTATCGGAGCTATTATAGTCGATATTTTAAAAAATCAGCATAAATTAATTCACATGTTTGCCACTTTACTTGAAACTAGCTTAAATAATCCTTGTTTATCGTGTGATAATCTATTTTGAATCAAACTCTTACCCATATATTCATATTCTTTTGAAAGAACTGCAACCTTGCTCAGGTCGTCTGACCAGTCTGCGCTTGCTAATACATACGTGACCGCTATTCAAAACCTTTTTGCACCATCGGCCATTGGTTTCATGAGCTAATCCGCTTGGCTATGTCAGTGACCTTCGTTCTTTTACGAATCTTCCCATTTCTGATTCAATCGCGTAGACTAACACCGAGCATAGTCCTCTCCATAGATCTCTCCAAAATATTTCAGTGTAGCTTCAATTTTAAACCATCTTTGACTAGTATGTGGCCATGGTGCCTCGTTTAAAAGTCCCCTTACCCTAGACCAAACTACACTTTTCAATTCAAACGTAGGTTTAATTTAATATATATAATAATAATAATATATTTTTATTTCAGATAATTATAAATCCATATAGTGTTAGTAAACTTAACCTATATTAGTACACAAAAAGAAACGCAAATTAACTTAAAAAAAAAGAAACATTTTTAGTAACATTTTTAGTAAGGCTTTGGATCGGCATTCACGTGCGAGATACGTGAATTCCGATCCAATGCCTCATCATCGGACAGTCTAGCCAATTTGCTAACACACTTAGAATGCCGTTGGAGCTATTTCGGACACGCTGCATTAGCGAGGCGACTCTTTTTCTGATGATTGCCTGAAAGCCGTCAGTGTGCCTCTCTGCAAACATGCCCGAAGCACTACAATGTTTTGGAAACCCCAACAGCATTCTAAATATGTTGTTATATTGTACACGAAGGGCGCTGAGTGACCGTTGAGTATAGCTGACCCATAGATTGCAGGTATAAAAAGACTGGCAGTATGCCTTGAATAGGGTAATTTTGACATCAGCCGTACATCTTGCAAACCTACGAACCAGCATATTCCCCCGGACAGCCAACGCCCTTCGCTCCCTCTCAATGTCGACGTCATCTTTGAGATTTTCGGAGACCCAGTGACCCAGGTATTTAAAGTCTGCAACTCTCTCGAGTGGAGCCTTATTCAAAAACAATGGCGGTATTGTGCTCACTTTATGCTCGCGCGGTTGAAAAACGAGCAGCTGGCTCTTTTTTGAATTATACCTAAGCCCATGGGCCTCAGCGTACTCTTCACATTTCTTCAGAAGTTTTCTGAGGCCACTAATTGAGGGGCTCAGCAAAACCATATCGTCGGCGTAGCTTATGTTGTTTATCATAGTGCACACAAGAGCATGTAATAAGGACGGCCAACTGACCTACTCATGTAATTGTCCCATTGTAACCCAAACAGAAACACACAAATATTTGGGTATTCTGATGGATAAAAACCTTAATTGGGCCCCACATATCACAGCACTAAGTAAAAGAACGCGTAAGCTATTGCATATTTTTAAGAATCTTAGAGAGTCTGCTGACATGCAACTCATAATCAGGATTTACTATGCACTCTGTCAATCTCTCCTTACTTACTGTATTCCAATCTGGGGTGGGGCTGCTACTACTCACCTCATTGAGCTAGAGAGAGCCCAAAGAGCAATAATAAAAGTCATGTTACAAAAACCCAGAAAATACCCGACTAACAAACTCTACAACGAATCAGACCTGCTTACAGTACGACAACTATTTATCTATAACTCCGTACTGCGCCACCACAAAAAAATCGATCCCTCACTTATACCCAAAAATAAGAGAAGAGTGCGCATCTTTGTACCATCATTTCACATCTTCCACACGTGTCGCCAAACATATTACACCGGACCATACCTTTACAAGCTCCTCAATGACAAATTACAAATCCATAGCTTGAACAAAACCAAATTAAAATCAGCTCTAAAGCACACACTAAAACAACTTACATATGAAGAAACTGAAAGCATACTTCGACGCGTTTCATGAATCCTGGTTTTATTTCCCTTTATTTATTTCCACACGCATTCATATCATCTATCACTACACTTGTTTTCCATTATTCATACAAATCACACAACAACACACAACGCATATACACTCGCACATGCTATTCAATCAAAAACACAAAAAAGCATATTATGTTCATATTCATTACGTCTCCAAATCTTTGTTTTTTTCTCATTTTTCTTTTATCGTTTTCTATCCTCATTGCATTTATATTTTCCTTCTTATACGTATTGTTAAAATTATTGTTATTTTTTAATTATTTTTTTTAAATCTCACTACTATGCAAGACCATTTCTAGGGGTGGAGGGTTGATAACCTAAGACACAGGAATATTCCTAGTTCAGGTATCAATCCACCATAGTCTACTACTTTAAATAAGATACTGAGTAGTTTAAGTTGTACCTATGTATGTAAATTATGGTGAGCAATAAACGATTATTATTATTATTATTATCTCCTTTGAGAATCACGGGTCTTTTCACCCCGGTCCTTTGAGAGGCTTGCGTGGGGATACAGATCCAACACGTAGAGGCCCTTTGGAGAAGTTGTTGTCATGTGGCGCTCCCGCCAAAACCTATTCCTGGATATACCTATGAAAGGTGTACCCTTGAATAGGTTTTGGCAGAAGAAAAATCTATTGCATGTAAAAGGAAAAGGTTTAAGGGTTATGGAATGAATTTGGGATGGACTGATACTGGGTTATTGCAACAGAAACGTCACCTGCCATAATCATGATTACTGACTATTATAGGCAGGTGGTGGCTTGCCGCCCACTAGATGGGCCCCTCAAACGCACCGACAGTAGTTGCCGGCAAAGGAGCAACACCGGTGCGAGCGACTCAGGGGTGTCTGTTATTATTATTATTATTATAGTGCCATCAATGGAACAGCCGACAGTGGTATTGCTGAGGTCCTCAATCAGCTTATTTATGTATAGATTGAACAGGCGAGGAGATGTCAATCCGCCTTGTCGCACTCCACACTTCAATCTATACTCCTCAGAAAGGGCTCCAGACCACTTCACAACATTAGTTTGGTTATTGTACCAATAATCAAAAATCGTAATAATCTCCTCGGGGACATCCGTTTCAGATCTTAACATTTGCCATAGTAAGGACTAGAAAGTGAGATAGATCTAGAAAGCAAACATATACCGGAGTCTTCCTGTCACCGTAGTACCTAACGACCTGCTTGAGACACAATATCGCAGTTTCTGTGGACAGATCGGTTCTGAAACCAAACTGTGCATCGTGCAACTTTAAATGTTTGGTCAAGTGTTGATCAAGCAGGCCGTCCAGCACCTTAGCAATCGTTGTAGCAAGAGAAATGGGTCTGTAATTGGACTTATCAGACTGATCACCAGTCTTATTTTTGATTATTGGTACAACCACCGTTCGCATACATTCATTCGGCAGGTAAGAATGTCTTACACATAAAGTAAAAAACATTGAGAGAACCCTTGGTAAGTGTATGCCTGCATGTTTCAAGTGTTCAACGCTAATACCATCATGTCCTGGTGATTTGCCATTTGTCATATTACTTATGACGCTAGCTACCTCATTAGCAGTAAAGTTAATCGGTTTACAATTCTGTTGACATGAACGGTTATTAGAAATGAACACCTGTGACACAGTTTCTGGCCGTGGAGGGGGTTCAACCTTGAACTTCTCCCTGAACATGTTGGCTATATCAGCCGGTTCCTGGATTCCCTCGACACTGAGAGGAGTACACGACCTTGGATTGAGCTTGCTGGTCTCCTTCCAAAATGATTTAAAATCATTTTTTGCATGCAGTGATGCCAGTATGTTCATTTTTATTTGCTCGGTATTTTTCTGGCACCACTTTAGCTTAGATTTAAATTTTTGCCGCGATGCAGTCATATTATCGTATAATGGTCCATGGGTTGGCCTGCCATAGGACAGCCAAACTTTATAGTGAAAGCGTGCCTCCTTATGGGCAGGCTGAACGTGTTTATTCCAACCCACAACTCGATTTTTTTTCCTATTAAAAGACTGACCTTTAGAGCTCTCCACAGCCGCTTCACTTAATTTTTTAAAATTTGTTTAAAATATATATTATTATATATTATTTAAAATTTAAAAACGACATGCCTGATTCCTGCAAAATTTCGTAATTTCTATTATTTAGGGTAAAAATTGGTTTCCGACGGTAAAAATATGAACTTGAAATAGAATATAGTGTGTTATAGTTATAACATTTTTGACCATCAGTATAGGAAACTTCTACAGCCTTATATTTATTTTTCAGTTCATAATTTTACTGTAGGAAACTAATTATTACCCTAAATTATTAAAATTTCTTTAAAATTACAAACTTTTACCGAAATCTGACATGTGGTTTCAAAATAAAATGAAGACTACGTTTGTATGGAAAAGTCTAGGGAAAGTGAAATCCCCTTACCCTAGACTTTTCCATATTTTTACAATGATTACCCTAGATAATTGCAATATCTTTTTAATTAAGACGACCTCCGTGGCGTAGTGGTCGCCATGCTAGTCCGCCACCCAGAGGTCCCGGGTTCGATTCCCGGTCAGGGCAAGTTGGAAAATGGCCTTTTTGAAATTGTCCTGGATCTTGGATGTTTATCTATATATGTATTTGTTATAAAATATAGTATCGTTGAGTTAGTATCCCATAACACAAGTCTCGAACTTACTTTGGGGCTAGCTCAATCAGTGTGATTTGTCCCTATATATTTATATTTATTTATTAAAAAAAAAAGAAAATTACAAACCATAACCGAAATCGGGCATGTCGTTTCGGAATAAAACGTAGACTACGTTTGTATGGGAAAGTGTAGGTTGGCTGGCAAGGGGATTCTTAAGTTTTGATATAACACAAACTTATAAACCGTACTTCATTCCAGAAACGATGTCAGCCAAAGACCCCGACGGTATAGAAATACCATCGGTGTTCGTCAGCGACTTTGCGGGCTCTATGCTCATCGAGGTCTACAACTACTCCAGTGGGTAAGTGCACAAACAAACATACATGGCAGTGTCAGGTTTTTCAGGCTGCCTAAAGGCGTCTGACATAGCTTAACGACTGCCATACAATGATGACAGCCGGGACCAACGGCTTAAACGTGCCATCAGAGCTCTTTTTTTAAAAAAAAATATGCCCCTTGAGGTCACCCATTCAAGTGCGGACCACGCCCGATATCGCTTTACTAGCGAAAGCCAAGCTCCTCAACATACAATTGACCGACTAGACATATCTATGATTATTTAAATATTTCATTAATTATCTAAACGAAGCTTACATAGTGAGGCCTCTCCAACCCGCCTGGCCAGCGTCACAGGTATGGCTCTTCATACAAACGGAGCAGCATATATACCTAGTACTACTACAAACGAAACAATCCGTCCGTGCACACGTCAAATGTGTGAGTTAAACAATCAGGGTCGCCACCACAGAATTTGTTGCTTTGCTTACCTTTTTTCATCACTCGGAAATCTATAAAATTTTCGTTATTTATTGTTTTCCGTCGATTAACAATGATAATGTGCGCAGTTTCTCACCATTACAATTCAATAATCCTAAGTGACTCGCATAATGTCAACGTGCAACTACCAATAACCCTGTTTTACTGCCACTTACACCTCACAATAACGGGGGAAGGGTTACGGGGACACCAGATTGTGGGGGACGGTGCGAGTTTCCGTTCTGTATGTAATACTATTATTAATTCTGTGCCAGCGTGCAGAGTGTAGTGTAGGTAAAATTCTCAGGCTGCTCTGGCCAAGTATGGCTCTAGTAGTACGGGTCGTGCTACTGCAATGGAGACTAAAAAAAAGACCTGACTATGATGATGATGATTTATTTATGATAAATAATAATATGTATATTTGTTTGTTGGTTGCAGTTACTATGTGATGGTGAACAACGACATGCCTTTCGACATCAACACACACCTTTTGCTGCCTTTCGCGGTAGTCGTCGTGTTATGTTTGGTTGTCATTCTTATCAGCATGGTGAGTTGATCTTTCTCTTATATGAATATATTTTTCATCTCACCCACTCGACAAACTATGTTTTTTATCCCAAAACATTTGGAGCTAAAGTTATTGCTGATTCTTTTGGGATTAAAAAGTGAAAAAGAAAATCTCTAGGGATTAAAACCATTTTTTTTAAACTGAACTCTATGAACACGAGTTTAATCTACTCGTATGTAGAATCAAAAATAATGTCGACAGTACAGCAAAAAATAATAATTATAAAACAATAAATAATTTTTTTATTTTAATTTTTAATACATATCGTCGTCTTCAACAATAATGATTTTAGGTAAACCGTTTTATCTTCTTCGCTTAAATAAGTGTAATTAAAAAAGCTTAATTCTGTCTTTGATTCTAAAAACTACAGGTTAAGTATATATTCTATTGACATGTAATTATTTCTGTAAATTTGAATACTTTTTCTTAAGTTTAAGCCGATAGTGAATATCAAGTTTACTTTTTTCCTGAAGTTGATGCTTGTCGATAAATGATTTCAGTATTTAAGTATTGAATTAAAATGATACCAAATAAAGGTTAGTGTCTGTCAGCATCGTCATTCTACTTTTTTACAATTGTTTTGTTTTTGCTAGTTTTTCTAATAGATAGAGATGAAAAGTAGAGTGTGCTACTCGGGTACGGTAGTAAAATTTTAACGCCCTTTCCTCGCTTCACTCTAGACACCACCATTGAATCACTCGCCCCACGCCTCGCACTGGATTCAAAATAGCGCCTTCGCATTTAAAAGATTACCTTTACCCCTTGCAGTACAATCTACTTTACCAAGAATAAGCACTCGAAATGCAATTTGGTGAAATATTTTTATTACCCGCTGTACAAGCTAATTCGATCATAAAAAAATTTAATCGCTTTCCATGAGCCGCTGCGCTCACGTTTTGCAAACGCGGCTCTTTCTATTTTACTGTACTATACGTTTACCTATTTAATAAAAATCTGTGAGCATCGAACAGTTGTTTCACTCTTTATATCATATCAAATACATTATCATTTCTAAAAGTGCATAAAACGCGTAAACATTAATTAACTTTAAGCGCCTATTGTACTGATTTAATGTAAAATTATATCTTTATTACATTTTTCTTTTTGGTGTACAATAAAAAGGAATCTGTCTATCATCATCAGGTCTTTTAGTCTCCACTACAGAAGCATGACCCTCCCTATAATATCTATCTATCATACATAAACTTTTTATCCCGGATGCTGTGAATATATTACCTATTCGTATATACGAACTGTTACTTTGTCTTCCAGGTTGTAAAATGCGTGCGGGACCGCCGCCGCGCGCGCCGCCACCGCCTGCCTAACCGCTCGCTGAAGAAGATCCCCACCATCAAGTTCAGCAAGATGGTGCCGTACGAGACGTGCGCCATCTGCTTAGACGACTACCAGGAGGGCGAGCGGCTCAGAGTGCTGCCCTGTGCGCACGGTACGTACAGATGCAGTGACGTCCAGGGCCGTGCATTCCATAGAGACATGTAGACGTTTGTGACGTAGTGATTATTTTGAAAGAAACAATATTTGAAAAGACCAAACTCTTTAATTAATTTTTAACAATTATACAATGAGAAAGAAGTCACAGGTAAGGGTCGTAGGTTCACAGCCACGAGATTCGTTGTTCCAGAAGAGATTTCCAAAAGTACTCAGCTTTGAAGCAGCCCGGCGTCCAGTCGGTCGAAAGAGGACGAAGGTCCTCGCGCCTCCGTATTTATATGGGCGCGCGGGGTGGAGAGCGGGGTGAGGAGGGAAGCACCCGAGGACTTCATCACACACCCCCCTCGTTGGGACAGAATTTTCCTGCCGGAAAATTCGGCTTCGTCTGCTCGCTGGCTGAAGCTGGCAGGATACGACGGGGCTGCGGACTCTGGAGACCCAGGAGGAGCAGGACAGCTGAAATTTATAGAAAAAGGAATGAGTAACATTCTAGGTATCGCAGTTAGGTTACCTGAAAAGTTAGAAATACATTATACGAGCCGAGCCGAGTCACCTCACAGAGCAATTTTATTTTTATTTTTTTTATTTTATTTTTAGCACCAGAAACAATGATTAAAATATAGCGCGAAACGTTAGATGCGATGCGATATGAAATAACAATGTGAAGCGATCATTATAGTTATCTATTAACAAGTGTGCGTGAACAGCTGTGGTATGCACAACCGGTAAGCCAAGGTCAAGAACCGGTCGTAGCTTGCAAGTGTCAATGCGTTCGGTAGCGAATAGGTGAACACACAATGTTATAAAGACAATTCGAACCTGTATACTTGATTCAAGCGAGAGACTTTTTTACCACTAAACCATAGGGTACAAGAAAAAAAAAAAAAATGTTATACATTGGTTATAGAAGATAGTATTTAATTAGTTTAAATTTTGATTATATTTTGATAATTATTCTTTATAATTTATTTGTTTTATATCTTTAATATGCCATTCGCCCAGTGGCTTACCAGACATGTCTGAAAGTTTATACACCAAAGGAGATTTTTTTGATACTATTTTGCATTTTATAAATTTAGGGGCCAATTTTTTTGAAAAATATTTGTCTTTATCACTTAAATAAAATGTTCGCTTCCAAACAATATCGCCAACGTGGAATTCGGCCGACTTACGGCGAAGATTATAAGACTGGCAGTTACGCTCGTGGGCCGATAACAAGGATGCATGTACTTTGTCGAAGATAGAAGACAAATGACCAAGGGACTCCGCATAACAGTCACGTGGTTCGTGAATTAAGTTCGGATCAGAATCTAGATAGTGTGAACCGCAGGTTATCAATTCGCGACCGAAAACAAGAAAAGAGGGCGTGTAGTTTGTGACTTCGCTTACGGCACAATTGATAGCGAATTGGATTTTAGGTACTAGCGTATCCCACACTCTGTGGTCGTTCTCAATGAATGCGGAGATAGCTGTAGTTATAGTTTTGTTATAACGTTCAACCGTATTAACGTGAGGCGTATAAAATGGGGTATAGTGTGTGTTCGGAACTTTATATTTAGATAATAAGTTTTTAAATTGGGCACTAACGAATTGTTTACCGTTATCTACTATGACCGTAGAAGGAATGCCGTGAACCAAGAAAACATTATCTTCGAGTATTTTTGTTATTATTTCTGCTGTGGCACGCTTTATAGGGAAAAGCAAACAATACTTGGAGAAACAACAACAGACAACGAAAATATAGTTATTTTGTTTTCTTGTAGGCGGAAGGGGTCCGATTAGATCGATACTTATCGTTTGAAACGGCCTAAGACATGACTTTGGTCCGCCCATATGACCGAAAGTGGAGTGAGTTTGATGTTTATGAGCGATACAATCATCGCAAGAATTGACGGCCTTAACCACGTCCGCATACATACCTGGCCAATAGTAGTTAAGGGCCAAGCGCTTGTATGTTTTAGAGATGCCCATGTGACCGGCTGTGGGCAACGAATGGTTTTGCCTTATTAACTCCGATCTCTCTTCGGATGGAACAACCTCTTTCCATTGGAACTCTCTAGTAAGAGGGTTAAGACTTTTTTTAAAACGATATAATTTATTATTAAGGACCTGATAGTCTATAAAAGAGGCAGGAGACTGTGAACAACCTTTATAGATATTAAGATACCATGGATCATTAGTAGAAATGACATTCCCATCTATTGTGTTGCATTGCATAGGCATGACATTAGGAGAACGAGAAAGGAAGTCTGGCACAACGTTATCGGTTCCTCGACGATGCTTTATTTCGAAATTATAGGAAGAAAGACGGACTCCCCATCTAGCCAGTCGACCCGTAGGATTGTTGAGTTTGATAAACCACTTGAGAGCAGCGTGATCAGTGTACACAATAAATTTTTTGCCATTTTCTACATAGCAACGCCAGTGTTCAATAGCTGACAGAACAGCAAGCGCCTCGCGCTCTGTAGCACTATAATTTCTTTCTTGGTCCGTAAGGGATTTGCTGTAGAAGGCTATAACTCTTTCTTTCCCCTCCAAGACCTGACAAAGAACAGCTCCGATACCAAAGTCACTACTATCCGCGTGAATTTCAAATGGTTGTGTGTAATCTGGACAAGATAGTACCAGCGAAGAAGACAAACAATCCTTTAATTTATTGAAAGCTGCGTCAGCCTCTCGCGACCAATTGAACGCAGGAGAGTTTTTACCGTTAGAGGTTAGTTTATTCAAGGGAGATGCCAGCGCACTGAAGTTAGGTATAAACCTTCTATACCACGACGCAGCGCCTAGGAAGCGACGGACCTCCTTTTTGTTAGTAGGAGTGGGGTAGTTTTTTATCGATTCTACCTTTTCGGGATCGGCGTGAAGGCCTTCCGAATCCACTACATAACCCAGGTATTTTAATTTAGTACAGAAAAAGTTACATTTGTCGAGATTTATAGTGAGGTTCGCATATTTTAATTTTTCTAGTATTTTTGACAATAGTGTGATATGGCTATCAAACGAATCTGAGACACAAATCACGTCGTCGATATAACAAAAAACCCTGTTTTCAAATTCTGGACCGTAAAACAAAATATCTGCAAGACGCTGCTGGGTGGCTGGAGCGTTAGTTAATCCAAAAGCCATAGATTTAAAATGAAATTTACCACGCGTAGGAATATAAAATGACGTTTTGCAACGATCCTCTTTTTTTATCAAGGTTTGCCAAAAACATTTTGAAATGTCTAAACTAGATATGTATTTAGCATCTCTTAAGTTATCCAAAATCTCAGCAATATAGGGTAAACTATAAGCATCTTTTTTTGTTATAGAATTTAATTTCCGACTATCCAGACAAAAACGCAGTTCGCCATTTTTTTTAGGGGTCAAGATCACTGGATTAGACCAAGGGCTCTCGGAAGGTTCAAAGCCACGAGATTCGTTGTTCCAGAAGAGATTTCCAAAAGTACTCAGCTTTGAAGCAGCCCGGCGTCCAGTCGGTCGAAAGAGGACGAAGGTCCTCGCGCCTCCGTATTTATATGGGCGCGCGGGGTGGAGAGCGGGGTGAGGAGGGAAGCACCCGAGGACTTCATCACACGTTGTCTACCCGGTCGATCGCTAGTATATGCGCATTTTTTATTATTGTATAAAAACGATTACGACTTACACGTCTTTAAAATTTAAAATTGCGCGCTCTTTCCCGCCGTTCAACTCCAAAGTCGCTGTGTCGCTACCGGCGCGGCGGCGGTGCGGCGCACCAAACGTAAGTAGGTACGCGCCGAAGACAAATATCTAGATGGCTTAATTTACACACATGCATAGGTAGCTAATGTGTATGAATAGGCTTTTGCGCCTGTGTTTGTGTGCATGAACGTCCTTCATGGACACACCACACACGTAACAAATGTACACATAAAGCAAGTTTTTAGACCGAGTCTGTGGCCAATTAGAATGTATCAATATTTTTATTTGTTCCTGTGATGTCAAGAAGGTCACGACAACAAACCCTATTGGCTAATTGTAGTATTAACCAATAGGGTTTCTTATCGTGCTATGCTTCCAAATTAGAAACGCGTAATTCATCGAAGATTGTATTGATATGTGTTACACATTTTTTTGCCGGATTATAGTTCGTTCGGTGATAGATATTTATGTACCTAGTTTAGTTACTGAGTTTGTTTACAAATGCATAGGTATGAAAGTTTTATTTAAAACTTACTAAAATGGTGCAAAGTTTTACTTGTGAATGTTGTATAACAAAGTGATTGCTTGTTCAAACTGTATAGTGATTGTTTATTATCAAAACCAATAAGTATTCACAAATGGCCACTGATTTTGGAGGACGTAAAATCGCGTAAGTTGTATTGTAGTCTACCCAAACAAAAATCTCTATGCACGCCCCTGGTGACGTCAACAGTCATGTCTAGTTCACAAGATGGTGCCGTACGAGACGTGCGCCATCTGCTTAGACGACTACCAGGAGGGCGAGCGGCTCAGAGTGCTGCCCTGTGCGCACGGTACGTACAGATGCAGTGACGTCAACAGTCATGTCTAGTTCACAAGATGGTGCCGTACGAGACGTGCGCCATCTGCTTAGACGACTACCAGGAGGGCGAGCGGCTCAGAGTGCTGCCCTGTGCGCACGGTACGTACAGTGGTAGTGACGTCAACAGTCACTGCTAGTTCACAAGATGGTGCCGTACGAGACGTGCGCCATCTGCTTAGACGACTACCAGGAGGGCGAGCGGCTCAGAGTGCTGCCCTGTGCGCACGGTACGTACAGTGGTAGTGACGTCAACAGTCACTGCTAGTTCACAAGATGGTGCCGTACGAGACGTGCGCCATCTGCTTAGACGACTACCAGGAGGGCGAGCGGCTCAGAGTGCTGCCCTGTGCGCACGGTACGTACAGTGGTAGTGACGTCAACAGTCACTGCTAGTTCACAAGATGGTGCCGTACGAGACGTGCGCGATAAAAAATAATGAGATAAATAATATCGACCTGTAAAAAGTAATAAAAATACGGGCGTTCATTAGTTATGACACTTATCATACTGTCGATACCAATAAGTCGATAAATTAAATGTTTCAATCCCTACAAAAATATGACGTCTATGCGACAAGATACCGGGGTCTAATAATGATAATTATGCTCTTATTCTCACGTCATGGAGTAGTAAATTTCCAATGTCGGTCTTATTCCAATTTGCCACGTCTGTCAGTCAACCGGCATGCATGTTTATCGAATATTTTAGCGGAGATGCGTTTCAAGATTACCAAAACTGATCGCACAGCACAATTATACATTTCATCATCATCGTCATCATTTCAGCCGCATAACGTCCACTGATGGACATAGGACATTACACATTTACTTGAACGAATTTAAATAAAACGCTCCTTGAGTCCAAGCCAACCGCAGTGCGCGCTTGCGTACCGATTGAAATCAACGACTCTAAACAATACAACATAAACATCATAGAGTAAGTTTTGATGGCTGCCAGTGCGTTGCGCCTTAGCTCCGAAGAGTTTGGAGATGTCCGACGCAGCACATCCGCTATCATTCATTATCATCATTTCAGCCGCAAACGTCCACTGATGGGCATAGGCCTCTCCCAAAGATTTCCAAAATGACCGATCTAGAGCGGCCTGCATCGAGCACTGTACGGGCCATAACACGTACAATTTGCAGCGTCAGCGCGATCACACCGCGTGGCACTTGCACTCAAAAAATTATACAGTGTTCACGATCACGTCAGCGACGGTCCGCGAGTGTCGTGCGCTCATATATCATTGTATCAATTTATCAGTTATCAATATACATCTTTTCTATCAGAACTTTCTTTCTATCATTTACTATCATTCTCAATATGTCTTGGTAACAAAGCATACAAGCACCTTCCAGCGACCTTGGTCAGGTCGTCAGACCACCTTATCATCCGCTATAATATGTAACGTTGTAACTTGCAGCGTACCACGCGAAGTGCGTGGACCCGTGGCTGACGCAGAACCGGCGCGTGTGCCCCGTGTGCAAGCGGCGAGTGTTCGCGGCCGGCGAGCGGCGCGCAAGGGCCGACTCCGACTCCTCGGGCGACGACACCGCGCCGCTCGTGGACGACCGCACCGAGACCACGCAGGTGCGTACAGCCAAACATAACGCGCCGACTCCGACTCCTCGGGCGACGACACCGCGCCGCTCGTGGACGACCGCACCGAGACCACGCAGGTGCGTACAGCCAAACATAACGCGCCGACTCCGACTCCTCGGGCGACGACACCGCGCCGCTCGTGGACGACCGCACCGAGACCACGCAGGTGCGTACAGCCAAACATAACGCGCCGACTCCGACTCCTCGGGCGACGACACCGCGCCGCTCGTGGACGACCGCACCGAGACCACGCAGGTGCGTACAGCCAAACATAACGCGCCGACTCCGACTCCTCGGGCGACGACACCGCGCCGCTCGTGGACGACCGCACCGAGACCACGCAGGTGCGTACAGCCAAACATAACGCGCCGACTCCGACTCCTCGGGCGACGACACCGCGCCGCTCGTGGACGACCGCACCGAGACCACGCAGGTGCGTACTGCCAAACATAACGCGCCGACTCCGACTCCTCGGGCGACGACACCGCGCCGCTCGTGGACGACCGCACTGAGACCACGCAGGTGCGTACAGCCAAACATAACGCGCCGACTCCGACTCCTCGGGCGACGACACCGCGCCGCTCGTGGACGACCGCACCGAGACCACGCAGGTGCGTACAGCCAAACATAACGCGCCGACTCCGACTCCTCGGGCGACGACACCGCGCCGCTCGTGGACGACCGCACCGAGACCACGCAGGTGCGTACAGCCAAACATAACGCGCCGACTCCGACTCCTCGGGCGACGACACCGCGCCGCTCGTGGACGACCGCACCGAGACCACGCAGGTGCGTACAGCCAAACATAACGCGCCGACTCCGACTCCTCGGGCGACGACACCGCGCCGCTCGTGGACGACCGCACCGAGACCACGCAGGTGCGTACAGCCAAACATAACGCGCCGACTCCGACTCCTCGGGCGACGACACCGCGCCGCTCGTGGACGACCGCACCGAGACCACGCAGGTGCGTACAGCCAAACATAACGCGCCGACTCCGACTCCTCGGGCGACGACACCGCGCCGCTCGTGGACGACCGCACCGAGACCACGCAGGTGCGTACTCTTCGAGGACTCCTCATTCAGAGGGTCGTGACTAGTGATGTGCTGTTCTTGAAAAATTTCGAAGGTTCGGTCACCGGTCAGGGCAACGAAAAACGATCTTTTGTATGAAAAGGTAAGTATATAATAATATATCCTTCTGACTGAACACAAATAAGAATTAGTAAGGAAATTATTTTTATTTTTAATCTTATCTATTTAAGGTAATTGCGAACCTTGGTCGTCCATACATTTTGTTTTACAGCAATTCTCTTAATGTGGATAGTGTTTCTCATATTACAATCGATTTTCCAATTTTCATGAAGTTGTAGTGCTCGCCTTTACAATCTGTCATAATAATTTACAGTACTTTACAAGAAAAACGATATTTAAAACCAGACAAAAATTAACATTTCTAACAATGTGTGCGTAATAAATAGAATTCATTTTGCGGTGACATCTAGCAGATTTATTAGAAACTACTGCATTTGTCTATCTAGATGGCGCTGTAATAAAAATATCCAAATGTACCTAGTAATAAGTCAGAAGACTTAGCTCAAACAGAATGAACGTTGCCGTCCCGCTAGCAGCGGGCAACGCGCAAAATGTAGTAGGTACATAGCGGCACGAGACGGCAACGTTGTTTGCTTTTGAAACCGAATGCATTTCTCTCCAAGTCTCCACAATATTTCTAATTTCTACGATATGAGTTCGTTCTGAAACTGAAACAAATATTTTTTACAAAACATATATTAATTAAAAGAAATAATTATAGGTATATACTTAGTAGGTAAACATGTACCTATTAATAAACAAAAAATAAGTACTTATAATGTATGTTTTGAAAATAATAATAAAATACCGAAAAATTATTCTTTACTTTTTATTTAGAATTTCACAATAAACCTACGAACTTCTGAACGTGACTTATCTAATCTACTTGCTTTAGTCCCATATCTCTGAATCTACTACATGAACAATCAAATTAGCAAAACCTGGACCTGGAAATAGTTCATAAATTCGTTGTTTAAATTATTTTATGGGATATTTATATTAAATATCAAATATTCATTGGATATATTATATAAAAAAATCTGCGATCGTACCTATCTTCTCTGTATTTATGTTCACGCCAAAGAAGTATTACTTCTATCTAACGCGTGTAGATGTTACATAAGTACACGCCATCGAGTACACACACTCTTTTTTAGGGTTCCGTAGCCAAATGGCAAAAACGGAACCCTTATAGATTCGTCATGTCTGTCTGTCTGTCCGTCCGTATGTCACAGCCACTTTTTTCAGAAACTATAAGACCTATACTGTTGAAACTTGGTAAGTAGATGTATTATGTGAACCGCATTAAGGTTTTGACACAAAAATAGAAAAAAAATAGTAAATTTTGGGGGTTCCCCATACTAAGAACTGAAACTCAAAAATTTATTTTTCATCAAACCCATACGTGTAGGGTATCTATGGATAGGTCTTTAAATATGATATTGAGGTTTCTAATAGCATTTTTTTCTAAACCGAATAATTTGCGCGAGAGACACTTCCAAAGTGGAAAAAACTGTGTCCCCCCCCCCGTAACTTCTAAAATAAGAGAATGATAAAACTAAATAAAATATATGTTGTTCATTACCATGAAAACTACCAGCGAAAATTGGTTTGAACGATATCTAGTAAGTAGTTTTTTTTTATACGTCATAAAGCATAAACGGCAATGTACCTTTCATTCAATCAACTCAAATATAAAAATTAAAAAAAACATACTACAAGACTTTTATATTATGTTATTTGCTACTACGGAACCCTTCATGGGCGAGTCCGACTCGCACTTGGCCGCTTATTTAGGGTTCCGTACCCAAAGGATAAAAACGGGTCCCTATTACTAAGACTTCGCCGTCTGTCCGTCTGTCTGTCACCAGGCTGTATCGCAAGAACCGCGATAGCTAGATAGTTAAAATTTTATAATAACAACAAATACTAAATAAAATAAATATGGGACGCTCCCATACAACAAACGCGATTTTTTATTGATAATGGTACGGAACCCGCATTAGTGTTAGTATAGTGCGCGAATCCGATTCGCACTTGACCGGTTTTTTTGATTGCAGGTTTGAAACGATATACCGATTTGACATAAGTTGAAATCATTTGAATATTTAATATAATTTATTATAGGCAAGTTGTATCTAGTTGAGATTCGTTTACGTCGCCTGGGTGTCTGATAGTAGTGACACGCTACATGTAAGTATACACATTTCAGTGGTCGCCGCAGTATAAAACCGGCTGTTTAGTTAAAATTACATAAAGCGGCGAGCAAAAATGCCTTCATCCACGGCGGTGCAAGAAAAGTACGGATGTCACGGATGACGTTTTTGCCAGGACTTCTTGTCTGCGTGGTCGAACGACTCGTGATATTTTGTAATATTGTTATTTGTACGATAATATACGTGATTCAACATTTCATATTAGAATCTGTTTCAAAATGTTTTCCTAAGTTGCAACTTGCCGCCACGTTTAAAACACAAGTCTCGAACTTGTTTTGGGTTTGATTGATTTAAAAGTCTGTGTGATTTGTCCGTATATATTTTTGTATAGATACCTACATTTATATTAAAAATTTATTTCAGGTCCATGGGAATATATGTGTCAGGAAAATGCAGAAGTGTTTCTTTTTTTGTTTCACTTCTATTACATAAACTCTAACAGAGGTTTGCCGTCTCCATCATCCATCATTTCAAGTTCAAACATGCAATAAACTATAAAGTTGTTTTTAGTCACCGTGCACTGAATAATGACTACAACATTTAACAATTTATGTCGGCAGAAATCACTATCATTTTGTATCATTCTATCTGTATGAATTGTTTTTTTTTTTCAGTAATAAATATTAAACTTCAATGAAAAGAAAATTCAACAATGTGTACGATTTGGTTTTATTAAAAAATACAATGCATGTACAATGACGACGTTTGTTGCGCGGTGGTTTTTTCTTCCACCAAATGGTCTAAACTCTAAACGAGTGCCCCGACACAAGGCTTGATTAGCTATCAGAGTCAAAGCTGTGGTTGACAAATATGCAATCTGAGATCATTTTTTTATCGCCGGCCGTGTTTAAAATGATTTTCGGCTGTTTGAAATAATAACTGAAAATATGCGCTATCCAGTTGTTTTTTTTTTTAATAGTGCCATCTAGTGGCGATACTCAAATCTACAACCATAGTCTATAACAATGCTTTACGCCATCTTCATGCTCTTTTAAGCTCCTGTCGTAGTGTGAGTGAGTGTAGAGATACGAGACAAAATGACAGATTTTATTTTGGAGCATTTTTCTGAATACATTGACTGGAGAACAATAGTATGCCATAAAATAAATAAAAGAGTATGTTACAGGCTCGCCGATCAAAAATGTTTGTCTATCAGTAATCCATTACTCAAGAATTTAAAAAGAAACTTAAAATATTGAAATCAACGCCATCTAGCGGGAAAAGTTTAATGAACAGCCCTTTGCATTCACCTTAAAATCTTTTCTCATTAAAAATGACGTTGAACATATATTGAGTGAGTACAAAATATATTCGTTTCGTTAATTATTATTAGTTTTCTATTCAAATATAACGCATTTACACATATTCGTTTGAAGTAATATATAGTTACAAATTTACCGATATCTTAGCTATCGCTTTTGATTCGCACTCTCTCTTTTTGATAGGTAATACAATGTACCTATATTAGGTACTCACAAGGTCTATTACTATTATATAAGGTAATATTAAGTATTAACATAACTACATAACTGTATGTTGCCAAAATAAAATAAAAGTGATAAGTAATGATATGATTAACATATTTGAACGTTTGTTTGTTGCAGGGCGGCACGTTTGAGGAGCAGCGAGAGAACCCTTTCGTGAGAGCGGCGCGGCTGATGCGCAGGCTGGGGCGCCGCCCGCCGCCCGAGGAGGAGGTGCGTATCATTTTACAAAAATAAAAACTGACTTCAACTAAAATGCTCTGTCTGCCCCATTAGGGATAAAGACGTGATAGTATGTATGTATGTAAAAACTGACTTCAACACCGAACTACTCAATATTTTATAAAATTTCTATGGGACAACTTGACAAATATGCCCTTTCAAACAAAAAAGATTTTTCCAAATTGGTCCAGGCGTCTTCGAGTAAACGAAAAGTCAAATAGCGCTTTAATACGAGTTAATTACGTTGAAAATAGATATTACCTATTAATTTATTTTTGACACAGGGAGGTACCAAATTGCAACAGCCCTCTGCCCCAAAAGATATAGAGCAAAGGTCACAATAAATACAAAGTTTTTTTTCCTGTTAATTCCGAGCGTAAAAATTTAATAATTTCTGTAATATGGCACTTTTCTTTTTTCGGTGTTTAATAACCTTATATTTCAGATCTATAAAATCTAAATGTTATAAAATTGTTACTTGCATCACTCTTTCATTTGCTCCTTGCTCAGCACACGCCTAAACTGTAGGAAAGTAACTTGGCACATATTTTTACGAGTATTCATATTCGTGTTTAGGAGACGAGCGCCCAGTCACCTGAAGAAGAAACTCCCGCCAACGAGGAAGAAGACGCGGGCGACGTCCCGCACGCCGAGACCGAGCCCTTACTGCCGACCGCGACGCAGGTGGCCGAGCGCCCGCGCCGCTCGCGGAGACGGCGCGCGCGCTCGGCGCACGCCGCGCCCACCGGGACGGTGGTGGTGCCCACGCTGCTACGGTCGGATGGACACTCGATCAACACCGACAATGGAGAGGGCGAGATTGGTAAGAGAAGTTCAACTTTGTTTATAGTGGTATAGAGTTAGTAGTCGCTTGCAGATAAAAAGATCTCTAAGGCAGGCGCACGCGGCGTCTTTGGAGACGCAGGTGGTGCCCACGCTGTTACGGTCGGATGGACACTCGATCAACACCGACAATGGAGAGGGCGAGATTGGTAAGAGAAGTTCAACTTTGTTTATAGTGGTATAGAGTTGGTAGTCGCTTGCAGATAAAAAGATCTCTAAGGCAGGCGCACGCGGCGTCTTTGGAGACGCAGGTGGTGCCCACGCTGTTACGGTCGGATGGACACTCGATCAACACCGACAATGGAGAGGGCGAGATTGGTAAGAGAAGTTCAACTTTGTTTATAGTGGTATAGAGTTAGTAGTCGCTTGCAGATAAAAAGATCTCTAAGGCAGGCGCACGCGGCGTCTTTGGAGACGCAGGTGGTGCCCACGCTGTTACGGTCGGATGGACACTCGATCAACACCGACAATGGAGAGGGCGAGATTGGTAAGAGAAGTTCAACTTTGTTTATAGTGGTATAGAGTTAGTAGTCGCTTGCAGATAAAAAGATCTCTAAGGCAGGCGCACGCGGCGTCTTTGGAGACGCAGGTGGTGCCCACGCTGTTACGGTCGGATGGACACTCGATCAACACCGACAATGGAGAGGGCGAGATTGGTAAGAGAAGTTCAACTTTGTTTATAGTGGTATAGAGTTGGTAGTCGCTTGCAGATAAAAAGATCTCTAAGGCAGGCGCACGCGGCGTCTTTGGAGACGCAGGTGGTGCCCACGCTGTTACGGTCGGATGGACACTCGATCAACACCGACAATGGAGAGGGCGAGATTGGTAAGAGAAGTTCAACTTTGTTTATAGTGGTATAGAGTTAGTAGTCGCTTGCAGATAAAAAGATCTCTAAGGCAGGCGCACGCGGCGTCTTTGGAGACGCAGGTGGTGCCCACGCTGTTACGGTCGGATGGACACTCGATCAACACCGACAATGGAGAGGGCGAGATTGGTAAGAGAAGTTCAACTTTGTTTATAGTGGTATAGAGTTAGTAGTCGCTTGCAGATAAAAAGATCTCTAAGGCAGGCGCACGCGGCGTCTTTGGAGACGCAGGTGGTGCCCACGCTGTTACGGTCGGATGGACACTCGATCAACACCGACAATGGAGAGGGCGAGATTGGTAAGAGAAGTTCAACTTTGTTTATAGTGGTATAGAGTTAGTAGTCGCTTGCAGATAAAAAGATCTCTAAGGCAGGCGCACGCGGCGTCTTTGGAGACGCAGGTGGTGCCCACGCTGTTACGGTCGGATGGACACTCGATCAACACCGACAATGGAGAGGGCGAGATTGGTAAGAGAAGTTCAACTTTGTTTATAGTGGTATAGAGTTAGTAGTCGCTTGCAGATAAAAAGATCTCTAAGGCAGGCGCACGCGGCGTCTTTGGAGACGCAGGTGGTGCCCACGCTGTTACGGTCGGATGGACACTCGATCAACACCGACAATGGAGAGGGCGAGATTGGTAAGAGAAGTTCAACTTTGTTTATAGTGGTATAGAGTTAGTAGTCGCTTGCAGATAAAAAGATCTCTAAGGCAGGCGCACGCGGCGTCTTTGGAGACGCAGGTGGTGCCCACGCTGTTACGGTCGGATGGACACTCGATCAACACCGACAATGGAGAGGGCGAGATTGGTAAGAGAAGTTCAACTTTGTTTATAGTGGTATAGAGTTAGTAGTCGCTTGCAGATAAAAAGATCTCTAAGGCAGGCGCACGCGGCGTCTTTGGAGACGCAGGTGGTGCCCACGCTGTTACGGTCGGATGGACACTCGATCAACACCGACAATGGAGAGGGCGAGATTGGTAAGAGAAGTTCAACTTTGTTTATAGTGGTATAGAGTTAGTAGTCGCTTGCAGATAAAAAGATCTCTAAGGCAGGCGCACGCGGCGTCTTTGGAGACGCAGGTGGTGCCCACGCTGTTACGGTCGGATGGACACTCGATCAACACCGACAATGGAGAGGGCGAGATTGGTAAGAGAAGTTCAACTTTGTTTATAGTGGTATAGAGTTAGTAGTCGCTTGCAGATAAAAAGATCTCTAAGGCAGGCGCACGCGGCGTCTTTGGAGACGCAGGTGGTGCCCACGCTGTTACGGTCGGATGGACACTCGATCAACACCGACAATGGAGAGGGCGAGATTGGTAAGAGAAGTTCAACTTTGTTTATAGTGGTATAGAGTTAGTAGTCGCTTGCAGATAAAAAGATCTCTAAGGCAGGCGCACGCGGCGTCTTTGGAGACGCAGGTGGTGCCCACGCTGTTACGGTCGGATGGACACTCGATCAACACCGACAATGGAGAGGGCGAGATTGGTAAGAGAAGTTCAACTTTGTTTATAGTGGTATAGAGTTAGTAGTCGCTTGCAGATAAAAAGATCTCTAAGGCAGGCGCACGCGGCGTCTTTGGAGACGCAGGTGGTGCCCACGCTGTTACGGTCGGATGGACACTCGATCAACACCGACAATGGAGAGGGCGAGATTGGTAAGAGAAGTTCAACTTTGTTTATAGTGGTATAGAGTTAGTAGTCGCTTGCAGATAAAAAGATCTCTAAGGCAGGCGCACGCGGCGTCTTTGGAGACGCAGGTGGTGCCCACGCTGTTACGGTCGGATGGACACTCGATCAACACCGACAATGGAGAGGGCGAGATTGGTAAGAGAAGTTCAACTTTGTTTATAGTGGTATAGAGTTAGTAGTCGCTTGCAGATAAAAAGATCTCTAAGGCAGGCGCACGCGGCGTCTTTGGAGACGCAGGTGGTGCCCACGCTGTTACGGTCGGATGGACACTCGATCAACACCGACAATGGAGAGGGCGAGATTGGTAAGAGAAGTTCAACTTTGTTTATAGTGGTATAGAGTTAGTAGTCGCTTGCAGATAAAAAGATCTCTAAGGCAGGCGCACGCGGCGTCTTTGGAGACGCAGGTGGTGCCCACGCTGTTACGGTCGGATGGACACTCGATCAACACCGACAATGGAGAGGGCGAGATTGGTAAGAGAAGTTCAACTTTGTTTATAGTGGTATAGAGTTAGTAGTCGCTTGCAGATAAAAAGATCTCTAAGGCAGGCGCACGCGGCGTCTTTGGAGACGCAGGTGGTGCCCACGCTGTTACGGTCGGATGGACACTCGATCAACACCGACAATGGAGAGGGCGAGATTGGTAAGAGAAGTTCAACTTTGTTTATAGTGGTATAGAGTTAGTAGTCGCTTGCAGATAAAAAGATCTCTAAGGCAGGCGCACGCGGCGTCTTTGGAGACGCAGGTGGTGCCCACGCTGTTACGGTCGGATGGACACTCGATCAACACCGACAATGGAGAGGGCGAGATTGGTAAGAGAAGTTCAACTTTGTTTATAGTGGTATAGAGTTAGTAGTCGCTTGCAGATAAAAAGATCTCTAAGGCAGGCGCACGCGGCGTCTTTGGAGACGCAGGTGGTGCCCACGCTGTTACGGTCGGATGGACACTCGATCAACACCGACAATGGAGAGGGCGAGATTGGTAAGAGAAGTTCAACTTTGTTTATAGTGGTATAGAGTTAGTAGTCGCTTGCAGATAAAAAGATCTCTAAGGCAGGCGCACGCGGCGTCTTTGGAGACGCAGGTGGTGCCCACGCTGTTACGGTCGGATGGACACTCGATCAACACCGACAATGGAGAGGGCGAGATTGGTAAGAGAAGTTCAACTTTGTTTATAGTGGTATAGAGTTAGTAGTCGCTTGCAGATAAAAAGATCTCTAAGGCAGGCGCACGCGGCGTCTTTGGAGACGCAGGTGGTGCCCACGCTGTTACGGTCGGATGGACACTCGATCAACACCGACAATGGAGAGGGCGAGATTGGTAAGAGAAGTTCAACTTTGTTTATAGTGGTATAGAGTTAGTAGTCGCTTGCAGATAAAAAGATCTCTAAGGCAGGCGCACGCGGCGTCTTTGGAGACGCAGGTGGTGCCCACGCTGTTACGGTCGGATGGACACTCGATCAACACCGACAATGGAGAGGGCGAGATTGGTAAGAGAAGTTCAACTTTGTTTATAGTGGTATAGAGTTAGTAGTCGCTTGCAGATAAAAAGATCTCTAAGGCAGGCGCACGCGGCGTCTTTGGAGACGCAGGTGGTGCCCACGCTGTTACGGTCGGATGGACACTCGATCAACACCGACAATGGAGAGGGCGAGATTGGTAAGAGAAGTTCAACTTTGTTTATAGTGGTATAGAGTTAGTAGTCGCTTGCAGATAAAAAGATCTCTAAGGCAGGCGCACGCGGCGTCTTTGGAGACGCAGGTGGTGCCCACGCTGTTACGGTCGGATGGACACTCGATCAACACCGACAATGGAGAGGGCGAGATTGGTAAGAGAAGTTCAACTTTGTTTATAGTGGTATAGAGTTAGTAGTCGCTTGCAGATAAAAAGATCTCTAAGGCAGGCGCACGCGGCGTCTTTGGAGACGCAGGTGGTGCCCACGCTGTTACGGTCGGATGGACACTCGATCAACACCGACAATGGAGAGGGCGAGATTGGTAAGAGAAGTTCAACTTTGTTTATAGTGGTATAGAGTTAGTAGTCGCTTGCAGATAAAAAGATCTCTAAGGCAGGCGCACGCGGCGTCTTTGGAGACGCAGGTGGTGCCCACGCTGTTACGGTCGGATGGACACTCGATCAACACCGACAATGGAGAGGGCGAGATTGGTAAGAGAAGTTCAACTTTGTTTATAGTGGTATAGAGTTAGTAGTCGCTTGCAGATAAAAAGATCTCTAAGGCAGGCGCACGCGGCGTCTTTGGAGACGCAGGTGGTGCCCACGCTGTTACGGTCGGATGGACACTCGATCAACACCGACAATGGAGAGGGCGAGATTGGTAAGAGAAGTTCAACTTTGTTTATAGTGGTATAGAGTTAGTAGTCGCTTGCAGATAAAAAGATCTCTAAGGCAGGCGCACGCGGCGTCTTTGGAGACGCAGGTGGTGCCCACGCTGTTACGGTCGGATGGACACTCGATCAACACCGACAATGGAGAGGGCGAGATTGGTAAGAGAAGTTCAACTTTGTTTATAGTGGTATAGAGTTAGTAGTCGCTTGCAGATAAAAAGATCTCTAAGGCAGGCGCACGCGGCGTCTTTGGAGACGCAGGTGGTGCCCACGCTGTTACGGTCGGATGGACACTCGATCAACACCGACAATGGAGAGGGCGAGATTGGTAAGAGAAGTTCAACTTTGTTTATAGTGGTATAGAGTTAGTAGTCGCTTGCAGATAAAAAGATCTCTAAGGCAGGCGCACGCGGCGTCTTTGGAGACGCAGGTGGTGCCCACGCTGTTACGGTCGGATGGACACTCGATCAACACCGACAATGGAGAGGGCGAGATTGGTAAGAGAAGTTCAACTTTGTTTATAGTGGTATAGAGTTAGTAGTCGCTTGCAGATAAAAAGATCTCTAAGGCAGGCGCACGCGGCGTCTTTGGAGACGCAGGTGGTGCCCACGCTGTTACGGTCGGATGGACACTCGATCAACACCGACAATGGAGAGGGCGAGATTGGTAAGAGAAGTTCAACTTTGTTTATAGTGGTATAGAGTTAGTAGTCGCTTGCAGATAAAAAGATCTCTAAGGCAGGCGCACGCGGCGTCTTTGGAGACGCAGGTGGTGCCCACGCTGTTACGGTCGGATGGACACTCGATCAACACCGACAATGGAGAGGGCGAGATTGGTAAGAGAAGTTCAACTTTGTTTATAGTGGTATAGAGTTAGTAGTCGCTTGCAGATAAAAAGATCTCTAAGGCAGGCGCACGCGGCGTCTTTGGAGACGCAGGTGGTGCCCACGCTGTTACGGTCGGATGGACACTCGATCAACACCGACAATGGAGAGGGCGAGATCGGTAAGAGAAGTTCAACTTTGTTTATAGTGGTATAGAGTTAGTAGTCGCTTGCAGATAAAAAGATCTCTAAGGCAGGCGCACGCGGCGTCTTTGGAGACGCAGGTGGTGCCCACGCTGTTACGGTCGGATGGACACTCGATCTGTTGGATAAGAACTTTTTATTAAGGTATCAAGGTAAATTGTACCTGGCATATAAAAAGAGTGTTTGACAAGACGTTGTATGTGCCATCTAAAATAATAAATGTCTAATCCCGTTCTGGATATTTTAATTCCTCGAATCCACAGCAACCTACGCTCTGCTACAATGGTTATGGGCTAAATGCGTACCGTAATACAGTTACAATAAAAGAGGAATAAGATATCACGTAAGTACGACAAAAGTAAAAGTTGTTTTGATTGCCCATATCTACAGCCGTTTTGAGGAATGTCTACGGTAAGGATCGAAAACCTCGGTAGAGATAATTATGATTCCTGGCGAATTCAGATACAGGCAATATTAATAAAAAATGACTTATGGGATTACGTGGATGGAAAAATTCCAAGGCCACTAGAAGTCGCCGAGGAAGCGACATGGTTATCGAAAGATGCAAAAGCGAGGGCTGATTTAATATTGGCGATGAACCCAAGCGAATTGAGGCATATTCGAGACTGCAAGACTTCTAGAGAATTATGGTTGAAATTGGAAGCGATATATGCATCAAAAGGACCAGCTAGGAAAGCATCCTTGTTGAAGCAGCTTACCTTGTGTAAAATGAACGAAGGTGATGATATTCATATGCATTTAGCAAATTTTTTCGATGCGAAAAATAAACTACATGATATGGATATCGATATTCATAACGATTTAGCGTCGATTATGTTATTATACAGTTTACCACCGAGTTTTGAGAGTTTTCGTTGTGCGATAGAGTCGAGAGATAATTTTCCGGACCCTGAGATTTTAAAAATTAAAATTATCGAAGAGAGCAATGCAAGGAATAATGCTGGAACTGATAATAAAGTCTTTATAGCAAAAGGAAAGGGTCGAAATAATAAAGGGAAGATAAAAGTCGACGAAAAAGAATTTGAATCGAATCGAAAATTCGTAATGAAATGTTTTAAATGTCATAATAGAGAGCAAATAGATGTCCAACTAGCGCGTTAAACGGCAGGATACCATATGAAAAATTCTTTGATAGACCTGTACAAATTCATTATTTACAATCTTTTGGAGCGAAAGTTTTTGTTTTAGATAAGGATTTAAATAAAGATAAGTTTGCAGCTCGTAGTAAACAGGGAATTTTTATAGGTTACCCTAGGAACCAAAAAGGTTACAGAGTATGGTTGCCGAAAGATCGAAAATTAATTATAGCTAGGGATGTTAGGTTTTTAGATGTTGAAAAATCTGAGACCGATGGGCCTGGTGATCCTTTTCAGTTGGAAATACCTATTGCATCGGAACCGACGCGGTTTATAGAAATTGAGATAAATTCACAATCCAATACACCGCAAGTTGAACAAATAGTTGAGAATCCTGCTGAAGAACCAGCTCAACCTCCTTCTAGTGAACCGACTCAAACTCCGTCTCCATCCGAGAGCGTAAGGAGAGCTCCAGGCAGGCCGAAAATCCAAAGAGGTCAAATAGGTAGACCGAAGAAAATATATAGGATGGTCTCCGTATCAAGAGAGCGAGAGTTAGAAGAAATAGATTCTGCACCTTTGCATTTGCAAGAGCAAGAAGCTGAAGGGGAAAGATATAACACTGGTGAAAATAGGCAAGCTGAAAACGATGACGACTCACAAACACCACCTGATCGATTCGACGATTGTGAGGATTTTGCAGGTACCGCAGGAGAAGTGACTTTAAAAGAAGCACTCACCAGTAACGAGAAAGATCTGTGGAAAGATGCAATTATGTCAGAAATCCGAAGTCTAGTGAAAAATGAAACTTGGAAAATTGTTAAGAAACCTCCAAATAGAGATGTGGTGGGATGTCGTTATGTACTTACCACAAAACTTAATGTGGATAAAACTGAAAAGAAGAAAGCAAGATTGGTAGCGAGAGGCTTTAGTCAGCGTTACGGTATTGATTATCGCGAAACTTTTGCTCCGGTCATGAGGCTAGGTACAGTCAGATTACTTGCCGCATTAGCTATGGAGCTAGATATGGAAATTCATCAGATAGATATCAATACGGCTTATCTAAATGGATATCTAGAAGAGGAGGTGTACATGAAAATTCCGGAGCTTCTAGAAGAGAGTTTAAACGAACTATTGAAAACTGAAGAGGATAGTTTGATTAGAGAACGAGCTAGACGAATGCTTAGTGATATAGCGTTGGGTGGTAACGTCTGTAAACTACGTAAGTCGTTATATGGTCTAAAACAATCTGGGAGACAGTGGAATATAAGGTTGGACGAGAAATTGAAAAAAATGCAATTGAAACAAACCTTGAATGAACCTTGTCTATACTACAAGGATCTTGAGGATGGAAACAAGTTTTTTGTTTGTGTTTATACGGATGACATTCTGATCGCGTGTAAGGAAAAAGTTTGCATTGAAAACTTTAAATCGGAATTGGCCAAAGAGTTTGAATTAAAGGATTATGGAGTTGCAAAATTTATTCTAGGCATAGATATTGTCAGAAGTGACAACAGCTTGAAATTGTCACAAACGCAATATATTGATAAAATTGTTGCAAAATTTGGACAAAAACATTGCAAAGAAATTCATACTACGCCAATGGAGGTTGGTTTAAAATTACAACCCACGCAACAGAATATTGATATGAATCTTCCGTATAGGGAATTAATAGGATGTCTTATTTATTTATCCATAGGTACTAGACCTGATATAGCTAATGCAGTAGCCAAAATGGGACAGTACGTGGATAATGCCGATAGAAGCTGTTGGAAAGCAGCTATACGGATTTTAAGATATCTAAAAAGAACTAGAGAATACGGTCTTGTTTATAAAAAGACAGGTAAGTCTGTAATAGGGTATTCAGATAGCGATTTTGGAAACTGTCATATAGATCGAAAGAGTTTTTCGGGAAATATTTTTATACTGGCAGGAGCAGCGATTTCTTGGAAATCACAAAAGCAAAAGTGCGTCGCTACCTCAACGTGCGAGGCTGAGTACGTGAGCTTAGCTTTAAGCATGAAAGAAGCTCTGTACCTTCACAGCTTATTAGGTGAGATAGGTTTACACAACTTTAGCAGAGTGACATTACATGCGGACAATCAAGGAGCAATTGCACTTGCGAAAGATCCTGTTTTTCATGCACGTAGTAAGCACATTGACATTAAGCATCATTTCTTGAGAGATACTTTAAAAAGTAATAAAAATATAGCTTTGAAATTTATATCTACTGATTTGATGCTTGCAGATATTTTAACTAAACCGTTGCCAAAACAGAAATTTTATTTGTGCATTCGTGGTTTAGGTATTACTTAGTTATTTACTTATTTTTTGTGCTTATTTTTGGTCATGTTTATGTTGTGTATCTTAACTTTTAGAGCATGTGTTAGAACTTCTGGGGTACAATTTAAGGGGGTGTGTTGGATAAGAACTTTTTATTAAGGTATCAAGGTAAATTGTACCTGGCATATAAAAAGAGTGTTTGACAAGACGTTGTATGTGCCATCTAAAATAATAAATGTCTAATCCCGTTCTGGATATTTTAATTCCTCGAATCCACAGCAACCTACGCTCTGCTACACGATCAACACCGACAATGGAGAGGGCGAGATTGGTAAGAGAAGTTCAACTTTGTTTATAGTGGTATAGAGTTAGTAGTCGCTTGCAGATAAAAAGATCTCTAAGGCAGGCGCACGCGGCGTCTTTGGAGACGCAGGTGGTGCCCACGCTGTTATGGTCGGATGGACACTCGATCAACACCGACAATGGAGAGGGCGAGATTGGTAAGAGAAGTTCAACTTTGTTTATAGTGGTATAGAGTTAGTAGTCGCTTGCAGATAAAAAGATCTCTAAGGCAGGCGCACGCGGCGTCTTTGGAGACGCAGGTGGTGCCCACGCTGTTACGGTCGGATGGACACTCGATCAACACCGACAATGGAGAGGGCGAGATTGGTAAGAGAAGTTCAACTTTGTTTATAGTGGTATAGAGTTAGTAGTCGCTTGCAGATAAAAAGATCTCTAAGGCAGGCGCACGCGGCGTCTTTGGAGACGCAGGTGGTGCCCACGCTGTTACGGTCGGATGGACACTCGATCAACACCGACAATGGAGAGGGCGAGATTGGTAAGAGAAGTTCAACTTTGTTTATAGTGGAATAGAGTTAGTAGTCGCTTGCAGATAAAAAGATCTCTAAGGCAGGCGCACGCGGCGTCTTTGGAGACGCAGGTGGTGCCCACGCTGTTACGGTCGGATGGACACTCGATCAACACCGACAATGGAGAGGGCGAGATTGGTAAGAGAAGTTCAACTTTGTTTATAGTGGTATAGAGTTAGTAGTCGCTTGCAGATAAAAAGATCTCTAAGGCAGGCGCACGCGGCGTCTTTGGAGACGCAGGTGGTGCCCACGCTGTTACGGTCGGATGGACACTCGATCAACACCGACAATGGAGAGGGCGAGATTGGTAAGAGAAGTTCAACTTTGTTTATAGTGGTATAGAGTTAGTAGTCGCTTGCAGATAAAAAGATCTCTAAGGCAGGCGCACGCGGCGTCTTTGGAGACGCAGGTGGTGCCCACGCTGTCACGGTCGGATGGACACTCGATCAACACCGACAATGGAGAGGGCGAGATTGGTAAGAGAAGTTCAACTTTGTTTATAGTGGTATAGAGTTAGTAGTCGCTTGCAGATAAAAAGATCACTAAGGCAGGCGCACGCGGCGTCTTTGGAGACGCAGGTGGTGCCCACGCTGTTACGGTCGGATGGACACTCGATCAACACCGACAATGGAGAGGGCGAGATTGGTAAGAGAAGTTCAACTTTGTTTATAGTGGTATAGAGTTAGTAGTCGCTTGCAGATAAAAAGATCTCTAAGGCAGGCGCACGCGGCGTCTTTGGAGACGCAGGTGGTGCCCACGCTGTTACGGTCGGATGGACACTCGATCAACACCGACAATGGAGAGGGCGAGATTGGTAAGAGAAGTTCAACTTTGTTTATAGTGGTATAGAGTTAGTAGTCGCTTGCAGATAAAAAGATCTCTAAGGCAGGCGCACGCGGCGTCTTTGGAGACGCAGGTGGTGCCCACGCTGTTACGGTCGGATGGACACTCGATCAACACCGACAATGGAGAGGGCGAGATTGGTAAGAGAAGTACAACTTTGTTTATAGTGGTATAGAGTTAGTAGTCGCTTGCAGATAAAAAGATCTCTAAGGCAGGCGCACGCGGCGTCTTTGGAGACGCAGGTGGTGCCCACGCTGTTACGGTCGGATGGACACTCGATCAACACCGACAATGGAGAGGGCGAGATTGGTAAGAGAAGTTCAACTTTGTTTATAGTGGTATAGAGTTAGTAGTCGCTTGCAGATAAAAAGATCTCTAAGGCAGGCGCACGCGGCGTCTTTGGAGACGCAGGTGGTGCCCACGCTGTTACGGTCGGATGGACACTCGATCAACACCGACAATGGAGAGGGCGAGATTGGTAAGAGAAGTTCAACTTTGTTTATAGTGGTATAGAGTTAGTAGTCGCTTGCAGATAAAAAGATCTCTAAGGCAGGCGCACGCGGCGTCTTTGGAGACGCAGGTGGTGCCCACGCTGTTACGGTCGGATGGACACTCGATCAACACCGACAATGGAGAGGGCGAGATTGGTAAGAGAAGTTCAACTTTGTTTATAGTGGTATAGAGTTAGTAGTCGCTTGCAGATAAAAAGATCTCTAAGGCAGGCGCACGCGGCGTCTTTGGAGACGCAGGTGGTGCCCACGCTGTTACGGTCGGATGGACACTCGATCAACACCGACAATGGAGAGGGCGAGATTGGTAAGAGAAGTTCAACTTTGTTGATAGTGGTATAGAGTTAGTAGTCGCTTGCAGATAAAAAGATCTCTAAGGCAGGCGCACGCGGCGTCTTTGGAGACGCAGGTGGTGCCCACGCTGTTACGGTCGGATGGACACTCGATCAACACCGACAATGGAGAGGGCGAGATTGGTAAGAGAAGTTCAACTTTGTTTATAGTGGTATAGAGTTAGTAGTCGCTTGCAGATAAAAAGATCTCTAAGGCAGGCGCACGCGGCGTCTTTGGAGACGCAGGTGGTGCCCACGCTGTTACGGTCGGATGGACACTCGATCAACACCGACAATGGAGAGGGCGAGATTGGTAAGAGAAGTTCAACTTTGTTTATAGTGGTATAGAGTTAGTAGTCGCTTGCAGATAAAAAGATCTCTAAGGCAGGCGCACGCGGCGTCTTTGGAGACGCAGGTGGTGCCCACGCTGTTACGGTCGGATGGACACTCGATCAACACCGACAATGGAGAGGGCGAGATTGGTAAGAGAAGTTCAACTTTGTTTATAGTGGTATAGAGTTAGTAGTCGCTTGCAGATAAAAAGATCTCTAAGGCAGGCGCACGCGGCGTCTTTGGAGACGCAGGTGGTGCCCACGCTGTTACGGTCGGATGGACACTCGATCAACACCGACAATGGAGAGGGCGAGATCGGTAAGAGAAGTTCAACTTTGTTTATAGTGGTATAGAGTTAGTAGTCGCTTGCAGATAAAAAGATCTCTAAGGCAGGCGCACGCGGCGTCTTTGGAGACGCAGGTGGTGCCCACGCTGTTACGGTCGGATGGACACTCGATCAACACCGACAATGGAGAGGGCGAGATTGGTAAGAGAAGTTCAACTTTGTTTATAGTGGTATAGAGTTAGTAGTCGCTTGCAGATAAAAAGATCTCTAAGGCAGGCGCACGCGGCGTCTTTGGAGACGCAGGTGGTGCCCACGCTGTTACGGTCGGATGGACACTCGATCAACACCGACAATGGAGAGGGCGAGATTGGTAAGAGAAGTTCAACTTTGTTGATAGTGGTATAGAGTTAGTAGTCGCTTGCAGATAAAAAGATCTCTAAGGCAGGCGCACGCGGCGTCTTTGGAGACGCAGGTGGTGCCCACGCTGTTACGGTCGGATGGACACTCGATCAACACCGACAATGGAGAGGGCGAGATTGGTAAGAGAAGTTCAACTTTGTTTATAGTGGTATAGAGTTAGTAGTCGCTTGCAGATAAAAAGATCTCTAAGGCAGGCGCACGCGGCGTCTTTGGAGACGCAGGTGGTGCCCACGCTGTTACGGTCGGATGGACACTCGATCAACACCGACAATGGAGAGGGCGAGATTGGTAAGAGAAGTTCAACTTTGTTTATAGTGGTATAGAGTTAGTAGTCGCTTGCAGATAAAAAGATCTCTAAGGCAGGCGCACGCGGCGTCTTTGGAGACGCAGGTGGTGCCCACGCTGTTACGGTCGGATGGACACTCGATCAACACCGACAATGGAGAGGGCGAGATTGGTAAGAGAAGTTCAACTTTGTTTATAGTGGTATAGAGTTAGTAGTCGCTTGCAGATAAAAAGATCTCTAAGGCAGGCGCACGCGGCGTCTTTGGAGACGCAGGTGGTGCCCACGCTGTTACGGTCGGATGGACACTCGATCAACACCGACAATGGAGAGGGCGAGATCGGTAAGAGAAGTTCAACTTTGTTTATAGTGGTATAGAGTTAGTAGTCGCTTGCAGATAAAAAGATCTCTAAGGCAGGCGCACGCGGCGTCTTTGGAGACGCAGGTGGTGCCCACGCTGTTACGGTCGGATGGACACTCGATCAACACCGACAATGGAGAGGGCGAGATTGGTAAGAGAAGTTCAACTTTGTTTATAGTGGTATAGAGTTAGTAGTCGCTTGCAGATAAAAAGATCTCTAAGGCAGGCGCACGCGGCGTCTTTGGAGACGCAGGTGGTGCCCACGCTGTTACGGTCGGATGGACACTCGATCAACACCGACAATGGAGAGGGCGAGATTGGTAAGAGAAGTTCAACTTTGTTTATAGTGGTATAGAGTTAGTAGTCGCTTGCAGATAAAAAGATCTCTAAGGCAGGCGCACGCGGCGTCTTTGGAGACGCAGGTGGTGCCCACGCTGTTACGGTCGGATGGACACTCGATCAACACCGACAATGGAGAGGGCGAGATTGGTAAGAGAAGTTCAACTTTGTTTATAGTGGTATAGAGTTAGTAGTCGCTTGCAGATAAAAAGATCTCTAAGGCAGGCGCACGCGGCGTCTTTGGAGACGCAGGTGGTGCCCACGCTGTTACGGTCGGATGGACACTCGATCAACACCGACAATGGAGAGGGCGAGATTGGTAAGAGAAGTTCAACTTGTTTATAGTGGTATAGAGTTAGTAGTCGCTTGCAGATAAAAAGATCTCTAAGGCAGGCGCACGCGGCGTCTTTGGAGACGCAGGTGGTGCCCACGCTGTTACGGTCGGATGGACACTCGATCAACACCGACAATGGAGAGGGCGAGATTGGTAAGAGAAGTTCAACTTTGTTTATAGTGGTATAGAGTTAGTAGTCGCTTGCAGATAAAAAGATCTCTAAGGCAGGCGCACGCGGCGTCTTTGGAGACGCAGGTGGTGCCCACGCTGTTACGGTCGGATGGACACTCGATCAACACCGACAATGGAGAGGGCGAGATTGGTAAGAGAAGTTCAACTTTGTTTATAGTGGTATAGAGTTAGTAGTCGCTTGCAGATAAAAAGATCTCTAAGGCAGGCGCACGCGGCGTCTTTGGAGACGCAGGTGGTGCCCACGCTGTTACGGTCGGATGGACACTCGATCAACACCGACAATGGAGAGGGCGAGATTGGTAAGAGAAGTTCAACTTTGTTTATAGTGGTATAGAGTTAGTAGTCGCTTGCAGATAAAAAGATCTCTAAGGCAGGCGCACGCGGCGTCTTTGGAGACGCAGGTGGTGCCCACGCTGTTACGGTCGGATGGACACTCGATCAACACCGACAATGGAGAGGGCGAGATCGGTAAGAGAAGTTCAACTTTGTTTATAGTGGTATAGAGTTAGTAGTCGCTTGCAGATAAAAAGATCTCTAAGGCAGGCGCACGCGGCGTCTTTGGAGACGCAGGTGGTGCCCACGCTGTTACGGTCGGATGGACACTCGATCAACACCGACAATGGAGAGGGCGAGATTGGTAAGAGAAGTTCAACTTTGTTTATAGTGGTATAGAGTTAGTAGTCGCTTGCAGATAAAAAGATCTCTAAGGCAGGCGCACGCGGCGTCTTTGGAGACGCAGGTGGTGCCCACGCTGTTACGGTCGGATGGACACTCGATCAACACCGACAATGGAGAGGGCGAGATTGGTAAGAGAAGTTCAACTTTGTTTATAGTGGTATAGAGTTAGTAGTCGCTTGCAGATAAAAAGATCTCTAAGGCAGGCGCACGCGGCGTCTTTGGAGACGCAGGTGGTGCCCACGCTGTTACGGTCGGATGGACACTCGATCAACACCGACAATGGAGAGGGCGAGATTGGTAAGAGAAGTTCAACTTTGTTTATAGTGGTATAGAGTTAGTAGTCGCTTGCAGATAAAAAGATCTCTAAGGCAGGCGCACGCGGCGTCTTTGGAGACGCAGGTGGTGCCCACGCTGTTACGGTCGGATGGACACTCGATCAACACCGACAATGGAGAGGGCGAGATTGGTAAGAGAAGTTCAACTTGTTTATAGTGGTATAGAGTTAGTAGTCGCTTGCAGATAAAAAGATCTCTAAGGCAGGCGCACGCGGCGTCTTTGGAGACGCAGGTGGTGCCCACGCTGTTACGGTCGGATGGACACTCGATCAACACCGACAATGGAGAGGGCGAGATTGGTAAGAGAAGTTCAACTTTGTTTATAGTGGTATAGAGTTAGTAGTCGCTTGCAGATAAAAAGATCTCTAAGGCAGGCGCACGCGGCGTCTTTGGAGACGCAGGTGGTGCCCACGCTGTTACGGTCGGATGGACACTCGATCAACACCGACAATGGAGAGGGCGAGATTGGTAAGAGAAGTTCAACTTTGTTTATAGTGGTATAGAGTTAGTAGTCGCTTGCAGATAAAAAGATCTCTAAGGCAGGCGCACGCGGCGTCTTTGGAGACGCAGGTGGTGCCCACGCTGTTACGGTCGGATGGACACTCGATCAACACCGACAATGGAGAGGGCGAGATTGGTAAGAGAAGTTCAACTTTGTTTATAGTGGTATAGAGTTAGTAGTCGCTTGCAGATAAAAAGATCTCTAAGGCAGGCGCACGCGGCGTCTTTGGAGACGCAGGTGGTGCCCACGCTGTTACGGTCGGATGGACACTCGATCAACACCGACAATGGAGAGGGCGAGATTGGTAAGAGAAGTTCAACTTTGTTTATAGTGGTATAGAGTTAGTAGTCGTTTGCAGATAAAAAGATCTCTAAGGCAGGCGCACGCGGCGTCTTTGGAGACGCAGGTGGTGCCCACGCTGTTACGGTCGGATGGACACTCGATCAACACCGACAATGGAGAGGGCGAGATCGGTAAGAGAAGTTCAACTTTGTTTATAGTGGTATAGAGTTAGTAGTCGCTTGCAGATAAAAAGATCTCTAAGGCAGGCGCACGCGGCGTCTTTGGAGACGCAGGTGGTGCCCACGCTGTTACGGTCGGATGGACACTCGATCAACACCGACAATGGAGAGGGCGAGATTGGTAAGAGAAGTTCAACTTTGTTTATAGTGGTATAGAGTTGGTAGTCGCTTGCAGATAAATAGATCTCTAATGCACGCGCACGCGGCGTCTTTGAAGACGCAGGTGGTGCCGACGCTGCTACGTTCAGATGGACACTCGATCAACACCGACAATGGAGAGGGCGAGATTGGTAAGAGAAATTCAATTGTATTTGCAGTCGTATAGAGTTGGTAGTCGCACGACGTCGCGCTAGGTCCGCAAGAGACGCCGATAAGCACAGAAGAAATACCGACGTTTCTGCGCTAGGAGGAACCCTCGATCAATACTCCCCCCAGAAGTTCGAGACTTGTGTTATAGGTTATAGGATACTAACTTAACAACACTACATTTTATAACAGAATAAAATAAAACAAATACATGTATATATAAATAAACATCCAAGACCCAAGTCAATCTGTAAAAGGTCATTTTCCATCTTGACCAGATCTTGATCCTGATTTGATAAGGACGTCAGTATGAAGTTGCTTTAATGTGAAACCTTCTGGTACTGTCGCAGGCGTGGCCGCGCTGCCCGCGCCGCCGCTGGCGTCGAGCACGCCGCACACGCCGCACGTGCGCTTATGAGCGCGCGGGCAACGACCTGCACACACTGTCAGTGGAACCTCCTCCTATGATGACTGTCACGAGCCTCCAACTACTTACTACGTTTATGAAAGTGAAATAAAAATCAAAAAAAAACTGGCTAGTATGTTTAGAAAAACATAGACAATAGCACAGTGACGTCACGTCTTATCAACTGTTGTGATTGGATCTTCAGTTGACAGGTTCTTTTGTCCCGTCAATTAAGCCTTACTTCACTGCGCTGCCATGTGGTGTCCGGTTTGTTACGGCAAGTTGTTGATCTTCCTAATAAATATAGTTCCATTTTTAGATTTACTGACGTCTAGCCAGTAGCTTCACTTTCAATAATAAAGCTCCTAAGCTAACCTTGATACTTCAAATTGGCTCGCATCGCGACGATACGTCATACGAATTATTGTATTTTAGACAATGCGAACGTGTATTAAAACTTCACGAAGTGTTCACATCAAGCGTAAAGTCATTCGTCGACAAACATTTTATATTATTAGTATAATAACGCAAGTATATGTATTTTCTGTAAATTCGTATGTCACTAACTTCTACTTGGGCAAAGGTCCAGGTAACATTAAGAATGAATAAAATTCGACAGTTGACTATACGTTTGCTGCGCTTGCACAGTAAGAACAATTATATTTTGAAAGATATTTGTATAAATTAAACCAATGTTAGACGAGGCAAACTCTTCTTAAATTAATTTAATTTATAAAATATAACAATTCAAATTTGTTAAACTTAACATCACCATTTTGGGCAGTTAAAACGTTGTGAAGAAATGATAATTCCGCCGTCCTTTAATGTTTTAAATGTCCAAAATCTCAATTAACTCACAAAGACATTAATCGTATACTTAATAAATAATTGTAGAATTACGTTGCTCATTTCATCCCAACAGTCTCGAAATTTCTAAAAATGCCATAGAAAATTCATATATATATTTTTATCTTTAAATAACGTTGTTTTTGCTTAATTCGCCATTAGTAATACGTGAAATTATTTCGTATTAGTTACTGCCCGTTTAGATTTCTTATACCTTGGGCGGACTCTGCGTCTAGCGTTGGAATCAGTCCATCTCACTCACACCGTGCGTGCGACAGAGACAGCAGAACGATGGACAGCCCCGTCTCTTCCCACGTTAGTTTTAACTTATGACACACGTCAAAATACTGGAAACGGGAAGTGCATTATAGTAATTGTCTTGATTTTTTTATTATTTTCGGTATTTTTTTAAAAAAACCAAGTTACTGAATTTTTTTTAGAAATATTATTTGTTTCGTGGGTTGTGAAAAGAACCGCGATATAACGGAATCAAAATACATAGTGCTCTTAAATTAACCTGTAACCTTTCATCCACCAGATAGACTTTACCTAGGGCACAGGCCGGTTTCATCGGCCTAAATTTCAGAGTTATTTCATATTTTCCACTAATATTTTAATTCATTTCATATTTTCTGCTAATATTTTATTTCTATTTGGTGGGTGAAAGGATCGCTCCTAGTTTAAATGTAGATATTTTATATTAATATAGTGTACGAGTGAAATTATTATTTGGTGGTATATATGACGAATTGGAGAATTGGTATTATAGACCGTAAAGTGAATTAAGAAGAATATTTTTGGGATAAAATAAGAAACTAATGGCCAAGTTTAATAAAATACTTAAGCCTCATGCTGTCACTGTCTACATAATGTAAAAAGAGTGGGATAGCATGAGGTTTAAGGGTTTTATTAAATATGTTTTAAAGTATTTGGCCATAAGAAATGTAAAATCCACCGCGTGTTGATATTGTTTATGTATACTGTACGATATGATTGATAGACTTGAAAGACATGATAGTAAATCGTGTATATAACTTAATTAAGGACTACGTTCTATCTTACAATGGAGAAGACTGGTGCTGCCGCGCGTATTGTTGATTTAGAGCTTTATTCACTTCTCAATTATTTATTCTTGCTTATACTCCATTTGGTTAGGTATTTAAATAAATGTAAACAATCTTGACATGTCTTTTTATTGAAGTATACACTTCATAAATCAATACCTTTGCAAATTACAAAGTAATTATGTCATTTATAATTTATAACAATTACTTTGTAATTAGCAATATTATTGATTTATAAAGTGTATATTTTAACAAAAAGAAATGTAAAGATTTTTTATTTTTTTTTAAATACCTAATCAAACGGAGTATAGATTAAAAACATATAAAGTAAGTAAAAAGTATTGTTATCACATTCGCGTTACGACTGATATGTTACGGTCAAGTACGGTATGCTTCAAAAATGGAGTCCTACCGTCTTATTATAAAACGCAGACTAACTTTGTTACTAGACCATTATCCGACCAAATCAAGTATACATTTTTAGATGAGACAATGGCATATTACTAGATGTCAACTTGATTTGGTCGGATAATGGTTTAAACCAAGTAACAAAGTTGGTCTGCAGTTTATAAAAAGACGGAATATCTC
Source organism: Acrobasis consociella (assembly GCA_963555685.1). Taxonomy (NCBI): domain Eukaryota; kingdom Metazoa; phylum Arthropoda; class Insecta; order Lepidoptera; family Pyralidae; genus Acrobasis; species Acrobasis consociella. The sequence goes on from OY743107.1 coordinate 4,949,211, forward strand.
TTATTTTTCAAGCCTGACCGTACCTAAAAAAATGGAGTATAGTTGCGTGAAGTTTGCTAAACACAAGTAAAAAATACCCGGCACTTATCATCAACCAGTGTTCTCTGTGCCATGAATCCACTTCTAAATCTTTTATAATCAAACCAATGCGGGTTTTCAAATATATGCCCATCAGACGGCAACACAATGACGTCAGGTCCAATCGATCGGTGTGATTGGACCATCAGTTGACAGGTTCTTTTGTTCTGTCAAATTTTATCCAATAACAGAAGCTTATTGGACCTGACTTCACTGTGCTGCCATCTGGTGATATATTTTTGAAAACACTCCTTGTAAAATTTAAAGCTTTATTTTTATTTTAACCAATGTGATATGTTTATTTACTTCGAAATGTCTTATTGTAAGGATATTATAGTTTTGTTTTAGACAACTTTCGGCTTGGGACGACTGGGCTGCCTAATAGGCGGCTAGTTATAAATCCAAAGAAATAAAAACGTATGACACTGCTCTTGGTTTTATTAAAATTTAAAACTCATTTAAATTATAACGGATAGCTCTTTGGGCAGGACAGAAAGGCATTAGAATAAAAGGAAAAGACAAGTTTAGGCATTGGCTTTAAACTTACCTCTATGGTTTTTAGGGTTCCGTAGCCAAATGGCAAAAACGGAACCCTTATAGATTCGTCATGTCTGTCTGTCTGTCTGTCCGTCCGTATGTCACAGCCACTTTTTTCAGAAACTATAAGACCTATACTGTTGAAACTTGGTAAGTAGATGTATTATGTGAACCGCATTAAGGTTTTGGCACAAAAATAAAAAAAAATACAATAAATTTTGGGGGTTCCCCATACTTAGAACTGAAACTCAAAAAAATATTTTTCATCAAACCCATACGTGTGGGGTATCTATGGATAGGTCTTCAAAAATAATATTGAGGTTTCTAATATCATTTTTTTCTAAACCGAACACTTTGCGCGGGAGACACTTCCAAAGTGGAAAAAAGTGTGTGTCCCCCCCCGTAACTTCTGAAATCAGGGAATTATAAAACTAGAAAAAATACATGATGTTCATTACCATAAAAACTACCAGCGAAAATTGGTTTGAACGATATCTAGTAAGTAGTTTTTTTTAATACGTCATAAATCATAAACGGCAATTTACCTTTCATTCAATGAAAATGAAAATGAAAAAAAATCTTTATTTAGGAACAGGAAATTTGAGATACAATAAACATTGGCTAACGATGACACCTGCAGTAGTTAAATATAACTGTGTCGCAGATGTCAACGCCCACCTCCGAAATAAGGTTACAATTTCTCCTAGTTCTTAAAATAGACTATAGGTACGTACTTAGAGCTCCATAATAACATGCATTCGATGCAAAAAATAAATAAACAAATCTACTTAATAAATTTCATCACAATATTTTTATCCTAGTTACATTCAAAGAGTTTAAATAAAATAAAAATTTAATCAATTATAATTTCGCAGTAATTATGAATAATTTATCTAATTTACATTTTATGTCATTTATATTTTGATTTAATACGGTAGGAAGGTTATTTTTTTCTTTCTTTTTCAGACAAAAGTAATAATAGTAATAAGGATGGTTATGTGAATGTGTATTGTGAGTGTAATATGTGTTATGTGAGTGAAGAGTGTAATGTAAGGGCGGTGATAGAATAAATACATAAACCAATTTCAGGTTAATCAGGAACTTTAATAAGTTTTTCAGTGTCGTCATAGGATAGGGAGTATAGCCATTTGGTACATGTGATTTTACATTTGTGCTTAGTGAGGGGGTAAATTTTCAATTTCAAATTTATATCATTGTACAGAGTTGCACTAATATGATGAAAGTTTTTACTAGCTAAAGCCGTGCGGCGGCTCTCAATTTTGCACGCTCTGTCTGATCTACGTTTAGAGGAGAGATTTGGATCGTATGGCAGTTTGGAGTGCTTGCGTAAAACAGTGTGGAGCACAAAGAGCTGCCGAACTGTAAGGACTTGGCACAACTTGTACAGATCCGCAGTAGGGTACCTAATAGGATTGTTAGTTAGGACTTTCAAGACGATCCTCTGCGCTCTCTCCAGTCTTATCATATGAGTTTTGTCAGAACCGCCCCATGCAGTTACACAATATGAGAGAACCGACTGCGCGAGTGCATAATAAACGATTTTCATTGTTTCGAAGTCCGATACAGTCCTAAGTGTCTTGAAGACATATATTAACTTCCTGATTCGCGATGTAACAGACTCGATATGAAGTTTCCAGGACAGTTCGCTGTCAATGATAACTCCAAGGTATTTAATTGATGAGGCACGTTCAATTGAAGTACAGTTACAACTAGGAGTTCGGTCGCTCTTGTCACAAATGTGAGCTGTGATATTAAAAGATGGAGGGGCTTGGGAAGGTACGTGTGGAGAGAAGGGGATGAATTTAGTTTTGGATAAATTTAGTGTCAGCATATTTGTACGCAGCCACTTCATTATAATTTCAAGAGCATTTTCAGAGTGTTTAGCCACCTCATCCCAGCTGCGACCATGGACTAGGAGGACAGTGTCGTCAGCATATGTAATTATTTTGCAGTTGGTAAGGGCCAGGTTGCACAGTTCATTTACGTATATAAGGAAGAGCGTTGGGCCTAGGACGCTGCCCTGTGGTACTCCAAAGCTAACCTGCTCATCCTCACTCCTAAATCCATCTATGACAACGTATTGAGTACGATCTTTGAGGTAGCTGCGAAACATGTCTAGTGCTACACCTCTCACACCTATGTTCTCCATCTTGGACAATAATATAGGAACAGAGACCGTGTCGAAAGCCTTTGATTGATCAAGAAAAAAGCCCGCAGTTTTCTGTTTTTTATCGAAATTCTCGACAACAGTGTTTGACATCTCTAACACTGCATCCTCGGTAGATTTTCCACTGCGAAATCCATATTGATTGTTGGATAAGATATTGTTTTTGTTTAAAAAGTCCAACAGTCGTTTGTTTAGAATTTTCTCAAAAATTTTTGAGATTACCGAAAGAACAGAAATTGGTCTATAATTAGAGACAGTTTCCTTATCTCCACCTTTGAAAACTGGGTGAACGACTGCTTTTTTAAATACACTGGGAAAGGTACCTGACAAAAGTGCAAGGTTAAAAACGTGCTTTAGTATAGGTATGAGTATATGCTTACTCGACTTTACAACTTTCGTAGGAATACCATCCCAGCCAGCAGCACTTTTGTCTTCTAAACTGTTAATGTATTTTTCAATTTCGTCCTCTTCCACGCTAAACATGACCATAGAATTTATGTTAGGAATTGGTGGAGATATATGATTCTTGCTGCCTTGGTGTAACGGATCCGGGGGAATAATTTTGCTGGCTAGGTTTTTTCCTATGTTGGCAAAGTACTTATTTACTGTATCAATGGAAACATTTGGGTTTTCATTTATATTCAAAAGTGTAGAAGAACTTGATTTAGTTTTTTCAATATTGGCAGTTTTTTTAATAAGATTCCACATGGCTTTTGGTTTGTTTTTAGCGTTTTTGAATTCCCTTTGTTCATAGTCCCGCTTTATTTTCTTTAGGAGGTTATTGCAGAAAGTGCGGTATCTAATAAAAACAAGTTTATTTGTTTCATTTTCAGGATCTTTTTTATATTTTCGATGTAGTTTATCACGGTGTCGTATACATTTTAGGAGACCATGAGTCATCCAAGGCTTGATTGTACGTTTTTTACTTGGAATAGAGACGTTGCTGGTGTGTTGTTTAACAACTCCAGATATTATATCAACTAACAGGCTTGCAGCCTGCTCAGGGTCGCAACATTCCAGAACTAGGGAGAAATCAGTGTAAGAAAGATCATTAACAACAGATACCACATCAGTGCGTAAAGAGGTTCTAGTCAAAGGAGATTTCTTCAGGCTGCAAGTCATATTACAGCAAAAAAGTACCGGGATGTGGTCAGTTAACGGTGATTCTAGAACCAGAGCTGCAGAGTGGTACTCAGAACGAGTGATAACATGGTCCAAACATTTTTCATCTCTGGTGGGGTACTGGTGAGCAGGTAGCATGGCATGAGATGCCAGGAGGTTTAGATAGTCATCAGCCGAGGGTTTCATGTTCTCAGGTCTAATGTTGATATTAATATCACCAATAATTACCAAGCTTTTGACGGTTTTAGTTGTTTTCAGTAACTCATCTAGGCTGCTTAGGAACGGTGTGTAATTTTTATAAGACGGAGATCGGTATATAGCCAGTATAGTTAAATTATTAGAAATCTTAAGCACCATACCTGTAGCCTCGTTAAGAGTAGGAATATCAATTTTACATGGAATATCATTTCTAACGTAAGCTACAATTCCATCGTTCTGATTTTTAAAGTTAGACCTGTGAGAATTATACCCATCGAGCGATGGTATTATAGGCGTCACCTCTAACCAGCATTCTGTAAGGATAATAATGTCCAGCTGATGTTGCACTCTATGTACAACTGTGAGTAAACCGTCAAAGTTACGATTTATACTTCTGATGTTGACGTGAAGAACCCTAAAATTTAAGTTATTGTTTTGGATAATAGGCACACTTTCTTCCGGGGAACAAAGGAATGAATCTGACGTTGAGATATTCTCAATATCATTATTAAGTACATTTATGTCATCCATTATCGAACAAAAAGTAAAACGTATGGGTGAAAACAGTATGTACTGGTACAAAAAATTGCAATGATGTTTGAGACACAGAAAGACCCATTTTTGGCAAAATAAATTGGTTAGTGTAAATAATTGTGTAAGAAATGTGTAGAGTAGTGTGTGTGAAGTGTGTAAAACAATATCTGGCGTTAAGGTATTTTGACCATCCCTGAAACCTATATATTAAATTAATTAGTAATATTAAAATTAAATGAATAAATATACAAATAGTTGAAGACAAATTAAAATTACAAAAAGCTTGATAAGCATAATCAGCTACTCTTAGTCACGCGGTTTCCTGCTCTTTGGCTTTCTCGAAGTCCAATTCGTCAGTGATAGTAATCAAGGGACCATTTTCACGCTTTCTCAAGAAGATTCTCCCATGCGAGACCCAGCAAAATTTAAAGTCGTTAACTTTGGCGAAGTCTCTAGCTAAAAAGAACAATCTCTTCATTTTTGCAGAAAGGTTTTCTGATATAAATATTGGCTTTGATGGACCCTGTATTCTTAGGTGTTCTGTTGAGAGCTTTGAAGGGCCTTTGTTAAAGCTGCGGTATGTGGATATAATTTTTTCTTTTAGTAAAACACTGGTGAGATCAACTATTATGGTTCTTTTTTTTGGATCTTTTGATCTCAAGCGGAAAATATCCTTAACTTCATTTCGCTGGATAGGGACACGAAGTACCTCCGCGGTCCTCACGAGGGTCTCCACGAGAGACGTTTTAGTTTCGGACGTTGAGACTGGTACATTTCTGATTTCTAGGCAAGTAGACCTAGCTGAACGCTCAGCGAGCTCCAATCTGTCCTCTAAGGTCTTGATGTATCGGGCGTCGGCCTCTCGATAGGATTCCAATTCATCGACCTTGCTTTGTAGAGTATCGCATTTAGAAGCTAAGAAGTCCACAGACAGACGCATCTCTTCGGCGGCCGCACAGATTTTCTCGATTTTAACATCTTGAGCTTCGTTATGTTTCGCGAGCATATTTTCCATTTTCTGCATGAACTTATCCAGTTTATTATCCATGCTATCTGATTCACTGTCAGTGCGTCTTCGTTTACGAAGAGAATCTGTATGTGTGGCGGTAGAAGTGGCCTGTGCAGTGGAACCAGAGGCGGCTCGAACTGGAGTACCAGAGGCGGCATAAACTGGAGTACCAGAGGCGGAATAAACTGGAGTACCAGCGGCGGAATAAACTGGAGTACCAGCGGCGGCACAAACTGGAGTACCGGAGGCGGCATAAACTGGAGTACCAGAGGCGGCATAAACTGGAGTACCAGAGGCGGAGTACTCTGGAGCACGAGGAGCAGCTTTCATTTTAGGGACAGTGGCGGGGGACCGTTCACGTGAGGGTGGTGGGGAGCGCTTTAGTTGCGGCATCTCGAGAACTACTATCGAAGTACCAGGCGATCAACAAATTAGCAGAGGCATCCGAAAGGTCCTTACGGGGGAAGGTCACTGAGTGCGGTAGCAGTCAATGAAATTCAAATCAGGCGTGGCGTATGTCCAGTATAATAAGATCTCTGAGTACTTAGCTGCGTAATCGCTGCATATGTGATGGTGAGACAATCAACTCAAATATAAAAATTAAAAAAAAAACAATCTACAAGACTTTTATATTATGTTATTTTCTACTACGGAACCCTTCATGGGCGAGTCCGACTCGCACTTGGCCGCTTATTTTTTTAAATAAAAACTAACGTGAGATATAATCATTATTTAGTGCACGGGTTACTCACAAATAGTCAGCTACTGCCGACGTGTTTCGACCTCATCTGAAGGTCTTCATCAGGGCGAATGTGACAACAGGCCGTACACCGCACCGGCTCGCGACACACTGATATTAGTCGCGGGTGTAGCGGGGCGCGCGGTCGATTGCCCTCTGCGCCCGCAGCGACAGTCCGGTAGATGGTGGTGGTCGTCTTTGACACTGTCAAGTCGAAGTCAAGTCAAGACTTTGGCCCTGTTGAAGTGTATGTAATGTCTTAGCTAGAGAGAAAGGTTTTGTCCCTCGTAAAATACGTGATGCAATAGAAATTGGGCGACGTCCTACCTTTAATCGTGATGTTGGTGAAACCGGTGCTTCAAGAGACTCATAATAGATGCCATATACAGCCGGCAGTCTCGGATACAGTGAGCTTTTTTCACGCACGGGCGCTATCACCAGCCGCAGACGATGATGAAGAATAAATTACGGCTCCCAGTACATCCACGGGAGTACTTGAGGCAACTAACCAGCAGCTACCACCATCTACCGGATTGTCGCTGCGGGCGCATAGGGCGATCGCCCGCGCCGCCTGCGCCACCCGCGACTAACATCAGTGTCGCGAGCCGGTGCGGTGTACGGGCCTGTAGTCACATTCGCCCTAATGAAGACCTCCGGATGAGGTCGAAACATGTCGGCAGTAGCTGACTCTATACGTGAGTTACCCGTGCACAAAATAATACCTCTATGGTTTACCATTATTCACGCAAAAGACTTCGTGGCATGGGATACTAACTCAACGATACTATATTTTATATCAAATACATATATACATAAATATCCAAAACTCAAGTTACATCTTGACCAGACCGGGGATCGAACCCGGGACTTCCGGTGTTACAGCGTGGCATGATCTAGGCCAGAGGTCTACAAAATTTAGTGCATTAAGCCAACACTGGTGTCAGATTTTTCAAGCTGCCTAAAAGCGGTTATTGTTATAAGTAATATTTTAGCCAGATATTTCGACTACCCTTCTGGCGTCATGGTCGCTCGCTGGCGGACTCAAAGGCGTCTGACAGCTTGACGACTGCTATACAATTAAAGACCAACTGCTTGGAAATATTTTATTAATTCAAGTTACTTATATACAAATAGTATTAAATAACTAGGTATTAAAATATTCGATTACAACGACATACCTGTATATCAAATTACATTACATAAAGATCTGCAATATCTAAATGGAATCATTTATATTAGTGGGAAAAGGTAGAGAATGATTGTTTAATACACAACACAATGACTGCAAGCGCATATTATTGTAATGAAAACAGAAATCTCTATTACATACCGTAACTGAGTGAGGGTTTCCTAAAATGTGACACCAGATGGCAGCAAAGGTTTAGAATATACAAGTAGTGTAGATTTGCCATCGAGCGACCGGGAGTAAGAGAAAGACATATTAATGATACTTCGTATATTTTTTTCATGGTCGGGCCATAGGTAGGTACACTTCAAGTACTTATATGCAATTTGAAGTGTGCATATAACCCGACCGTGAACAAATGTTCGGTCGGTGATAAGGACAAAACACGGCACTTTTTTTCTTTTTCTTCTTTTAGAGGTCGCAATAAGACTATCTCGCTCTATCAAAGCGTGTCAGGCCCTTGGTTGACAGTTTTTTGCTCCGTCAAATGTATCCAATAACAGCAGCTTATTGTACCTGACTTTATTTTGCTGCCACTGGTGTCCTATATTTTTTAAAACTTACATTGATTTCTTACATTCGCCTTTGTTCAGACCAATGCCAAATTTTACAAGTATTGTTAAGTCTCTTTGTGCACATCAGACCCAGGACACAAATTTAGTACTCATTGCGTCTTGTACATTTTCTTTTAAATTCAATCATCTTAATGCTAGACAGGTTGTAATCAAAAATTATCCTTATTATCACTGGAAAAGACATTTGATTTGAATGCAACAACAAAGAAACCTTCCAACTAGTATATGTAACTGGAATCTTATTCCTCATTACCCTGCGAGTCAATATTATGGAATACAATATGAACACGACCTATCTGGTTGTACTAATGCATATAAACTTACTTATTACAGGTTCACTTGTAAGGAAGTAGTAATCGCGTATGATGATGGTTATGAAAACCACTTCTATTCTGCCTCTGAATAGGTAGAATGTATTTGAAACCTGTAATACCACGGGCGTAGCCAGACGGAGGGTCTTGTGTGTTTCAAAAAACGTCTTCCTCAATCCTTCTAGAAGTATTTTTATATCTTTAATATTTTGCAAAGTTTACAAACTCATTCAGCCGTTACAACAGACAATAAATTAACGTGCCTTCCAAAGCACGGAATACGTCAAGATACACTTTATGAACCACTCCCCAAGTCATGCGTTAACGCTACCAATGCTAGGTTCTTACGAGTTTTTCGCGGTGCCTTTTGGTTTTCTAATCTTATTTATATTTTTATCTTGATTATCAGCAAGACATGTGTTTCAAGTAAGAGACCCGACGAGCGTCATTCCATCGCCTTCGCTTCTGCTATCACTGCTCTAGCTTGTTCTAGCGCTTTTCTGTAAGAAAAAAAATAACGTTTGTATCATCATCTTCACAATTTAAAAGTCCGGCGACCCTAGACTTCTCCATACAAACGTAGTCTACGTTTAATTTTGAAACCACATGTCAGATTCCGGCAAAAATTGGTAATTGTAAAGAAATTGCAATTATCTAGGGTTATAACTGGTTTCCTATAGTAAAATTATGAACTGGAAAGAAAATATAACGATTTAGAAGTTTCCCATACTAATGGTCAAAAATGATATAAAACACTATATTCTATTTCAAGTTCATAATTTTACTGTAGGAAACTAGTTATAAACCTAGATAATTGCAATATCTTTAAAATTACAAAATTTTGCCCAAATCGGACATGTCGTTTTGAAATAAAACGTAGACTACGTTTTTATGGAAAGTTGTATTTTGGTCTAGGGTCGGGGGACCCTTAAAAACAGTGCTCTTGTCGGTGGTGTTTCTTCCATTCTGTTTTGTTTTCTGCCAAGAGAAGAGCAGAGGTTGGCAGAACGTTAGTATAGAATTGTGAAATTCAGAGTGCCCTTAATTTCTTACTTCGGTTTATTATTTGTTTATAAAGCTTTAATGTTTATAAGAGAGAACACAGACATAAATCAGAAAAGTAAACATACAACGGCAGACTTATTCCGTATACGGATCTATTCTAGTCAACCGACCATCGGTTGCATGGATTAAAAAATATCAACTACAGCGGTCCACGCATTGTTCCTACCATAAAATTTTGGAACTCCAGAATGTTTATACGGTAAAACTCAGTGCTACGTCCAAGTATCATTGCCCTGTCCTACCGCCTAATGCTGTGACGATATGTATGTTGCTGGCAACACAAAGTTTTATTCCTTTTAGTTTTTGTTATGTTGTCATTCATAATTGAACGATTTTATGCAACTCTTCTACACAAGATCGCTGTATGTGCATAAGGTGACCCCGTGCCCTTGGTGAGAAATAAATACTATTCAGCAATCTTGGACTCTCATTTACATCCAGCTCCAACATTCTGCTGCTAACAATGTGTACCCTTAGCAGTGAAAGTGTATTCGATACTCACAGATGCATAGGGTTGTCACTCTGCAGCCTCGACAAGGCGAGTTTCGCCAGAGCTGCCAGCCTCTTCAAAGCGGCCGCTCTAAGTTCTCCGCTGCGCGGCAACGTCGCCGCTAACGCTGCCGCCGCCGCTGCTACCTGTATTTATATTACAGCTTACAATTTCTTGTAAATTTTGTTTTTTTATATAGAGGTGACTACAGGGTCCGAAAATTACGAATGTAATTAGTCCGTCTTTTAAATTATCCAAAAATAGTGGACCCGTATTTTTTAGTTTACCAAAAAAGTAAAAATTTGTGGCGACCTCTGCGCCACAACGAGGAACTAAACACCACAAACAACAATGAACGCAGCAATACCTAGTTCACAAGAATCATACGAGATGGCGCCAGCAGATTCTACATCTCGATCTCAGAATTCTGGTTGCAACTGACTATATATACAACCTCCGACAATACACCGTCGGAGCCGCGGTTCCCCAGGCGCAACACCATGCCTGGCGGGAAGATCTTCCCTTTGTGGCGGTCGAGCATATCACCTCGCTCCCGCTACAGTGGTGACCCCGACGTGATTGGAAGCAGCCTTCTCCATCATCAGCAGTCAAGCAGCCTTCTTCAGCACCATCGAACTTGTCATCATCGTTCCTCTCTCTCACTCAATGTTGGTCAGCAGCAACATCAGCAGTCTCACAGCAAGCCAGCAACAACGGGTCAATCATCAGGTCCATCGCAGCCGACTCACCGAGCTTCCTGGTCCTGATTCCAAGTACCCACAACTCACTCGACGACTTCAGCGACCGGCGCATCCCCCGCAGCATCGTACCCTGGATCCGAGGCATCTACTCTCCAGCGTAGCACTCCGGCAGGACATCATTCCGGCGCCAACAAGTCGACAACGCTCAAGACAGTCTCGACTCACTGCAGACTACGAGCACGCTCAAGACACCGCAGACTACGAGCAAGCAATTCACTTCCGACACACTGGAAGGCTCCCGACTCACTGGGACAAGAATCATCTGGCACTTGCAAGCTACGATATTAAGCACAGACTGCACTTCTGCACTTGGAAAAACTATCAGACCTCCGGTCTTGGGAGGGAGTCCTGTGGCGACCTCTGCGCCACAACGAGGAACTAAACACCACAAACAACAATGAACGCAGCAATACCTAGTTCACAAGAATCATACGAGATGGCGCCAGCAGATTCTACATCTCGATCTCAGAATTCTGGTTGCAACTGACTATATATACAACCTCCGACAATACACCGTCGGAGCCGCGGTTCCCCAGGCGCAACACCATGCCTGGCGGGAAGATCTTCCCTTTGTGGCGGTCGAGCATATCACCTTCGCTCCCGCTACAAATTCACAAAGATACGGAGCGTCAAAGGTACTTGCGACGTCACCGCTAAGTAAAAATCGTACCCGGCCGTGACGTCATGCGAAATTTATATGCGTTGTCTGTATCTTTGTCATTTTTGGTTTCTCAGAGAAAAGAAAAAATACGTGTACAATATTTTTTAATAATCTAACCGATGGACCCAAAATATTTTCCCATTATTGTGCCCCAACGGCAGTGCACTGACCTGCGGGCCGGGCGCGGCGCCGGCGGCGCAGCTGAGCGTCTCCACGAGCGCCAACACCACGGGGTCGGAGCGCAGCACGGCGGGCGGGCCCGACAGCGCCAGCGCCGCGCGCAACAAACGCACGCCGCAGCCCAGACAGCGCCGCCAGAACGCGCCGCCGGCGCCCTCCATTATCCTGCCACACGATGTTTATTTTTATTTTATTTATTTATTTGTTTTCAAGGGGATCCAACCGCTAATACAATAATTAACACAATTTGAATGGACATCGGTTTATAAGTTTTACATACAGAACGGAATTTTCTAAGGTCCTGCGCAATAAGGAAAAGGTTCCCTTTCCCCGTTCTCGCCTTGTCGAGGGGGTCAGGGTTGACCAGGCGAAAATGATAATCCGTTTCTATGAAATGACATACCTGTGCCGCAACAGACAATTTTCGGTTTCTATTTTAACCCTTTCATCGTGAGACATTATATTAGCTGTTGTGTTCTCAACGCCAAACATAGTAAATCGAAAATAAATACCTACAGCAAATAGGGATCTGAATACGTAACTACCTGAAGTTTTCGGGTCCAGTGCTATTCGAAACAAATTATTTAAAATAAAACGGAGATATCATTTAAAGTTTTGTTTTGATCAAGCCTATCTAGATAACCCTTTAAACTAATTTAAGGACATTTTAAAGTGAAAAAGTAAAGCATTTCTTCGCACATTTACGAAAAACGGCTTGTTTTGGGTAATATGTAGTAAAAATAGAAAGAAATTTAGGCTCGGCGCAAACGGGCCCTCGACCACTGCCACCACTTTCATACTAATTTAGTGTCCGCCACCAGAGTCACCTTACGCGGCGAGTTCATACAAAGTGTATGAAAACTACATGAAAGTGTTCAGTGGCCGCCACCGGTGGCTGTAGTCGGTGGCCCGTTTGCGCCGAGCCTAGTTAGACGCTGTACACTCACTGCGGCGGCAAGGCGGGCAAGAACACGTCCGCGTTGAGCGCGGCCTGCAACCTTGCCCGCGCCGCCGCGGCGAGGCGCTGCAGCGCGGGCGCGGCGCCGGGCACGGCGGCGGCGCGCAGCAGCAGCTGCCGCAGCCGCACGCACGCGCGCACGCACACCGGGTCCCACGCCTGCTCCACTAGCTCTGCAACCACATTTGTTGCTTTAAACTCGCGTTATAATACGCCATTTCAATCAATTTTAAGATTGAGCTACACCTGTCAGCACGGAGCAGCACTTTCGCATGCTGCTATTCCTTTCTGTCGCTCAGAACTGTATTTGCCAGAGCGAGAGAATACAACAAAAAAAAATAAAAAAAAGGTTGTAGAATATTACAGAATAATCCCAAGATCACACGGGTCAACACTCTAATGTCTCTGCCCCATTTACACTCAGCCCCTGCCACTACTCCTACCGCTGCTCCTGCCGCTGCCGCAAATATTGCCGCGGCAGTATCGACGCGAGTGAGTGTTTACACTCAGCCTCCATACTTCTTTTGTGAGCGACTCGCAACAATGGCTGATGTCGAGGTTGTTGCGGCGACAGCAGCAGTCTGCTCAGTATAAATAACTATTTATGTGTTTTTCCAGGCATCATGTACTTTATGCTTTAGTTTATGATTTTTGTCATGTGGATCCCACATAACCCTCTCTGTTTCATAGAGCTCTAAAATTTTTTTTTTTTTTTTTTCATTTCTCCACTCCGGTGGTAAAGACATTCTTAATAAATATAATTCTTAATAAATATAAAAGTCTTACCAAAAACGTGCTTTTGCGCTTAAACGCCGGCAGCAAGTAAGCAAGAATGGCTGAATGTAAACACTCACTCGCGCTCGCGCTGCCCGTCCTTTGACTTCCGCGCGAAAAACCGACAATCGAGGGAGCGCTAAGCAGTGGCAGCGGCATGATCAGTGACAGCGCGATTACCCGTTTACATTCTCGCGCTGCCCACTTCCCTGCCCACTTCCCTTCCCAACAGGGCTGAGTGTAAATGGGGTGTAAGTCGGAGTCACGGAGGGTCAAATACACTAATTTTCTAGAACTATCTGGGTACCGACGCAGGCGTTATATATGCCTGGTACCCAGATACAGAGAATACAAAGCGAAAGCGCAATAAATTTTGGACTACGACTGCTTGTCGATTTGGAGATCGGATGTTTGGAAGACCATATTTGTGTGTCAGTCTTTGGTTCCTGGTTCCATTGTGAATAAATTACCTCAGAAGAGTGCTGGCGTCTTACTCCAAATCTTGAACCCTAGTTTCGTAACACTAATAGCAGTACACACCTGTCAGTTTAGGCAGCACTACCCTGCTCACCAGCGCAGGCACCAACATCAAGTCGGGGTCTTCTCTGACCGCTCGCTCCGTCACTTGCGGCGCCGGTTCTTCATCTTCTTCCTCCTGCTCCGACTCGCTCGACAGCCTCTCTGGCCGGACGCCGTACATCATCGCACATCTGTAACGTCGCAAAAGTAATAATATCCTACGATTGACAGGAAAAGCCAGGATTTTCCTTAGCAAATAATAAATGGCGCTACGGCAATTGTTCGAGTTTGAACCGAAAAAAGAGTTCTCGTCAAATGAAAGTCACTGATAAACTGATAAAAACTGAGATATTATTATATTCTTGATAATTAACTACAAAATAACTTGATGGAATAGTAGTTTATGCGACTGTGCATAATGAAGGGCATTACAACACGAATGTGGGTTTACGAATTTTATAATAACATCACATGAGTGTTGTAATGCCTAATTATTAATGTCCGACCGAAATTTCGGTTTCGGCCGAGTTTCGGCCAAAAATCAAGTTTCGGCAGCAGTTTCGGTTTCGGCCGAAAATGGGCCGAAACTTTGGCCGAAACCGAAACTCGTTTCGGAAGTTTTCGTGCACGCTCGCCTAACTTCGTTTCGCACGGCAACGCGTTCAGCCCTGTTCGGGAATGCTCGTGCGCCGTTCGGATATCTCCGCAGCAACAAAACTTAGACAGTGCGTTATCTATCATCCGACGCAAACAGAGGTTATGTTTTGATGGAACTGATTAAGCAAGAAAAAGAGTCTTTGGGATGTGCACGATAATACGCCTAGTCAAGCAGAGACCACAGAATATGAAAACATAAGATTCAGATCTTCAGTCTTACCTGTCGGAGCCATTACTACAACGCAATGCTGACATATACAGTTATTGGAACAGCAGTCCATATCCTATATTGAAAAGTGCAGTTTTAAAATACCTTTCAGCTCTACCTACCAGTGTCCCGAGTGAGCAGCTGTTCAGTGCTGCTGGCCAAATATACTCGGATCGTCGCAATAATTTACATGGCGAAAACGTAGACAAACTGCTTTTCTTAGCGTACTATATAAGACTTTTTAATTATGAGTATTAATAATATGAAAAACTAAAAAAATAACCCTGTATTTAGGGTTACTTTTTTGGTTTTTCATTCAAAAGTTTTTTTTTATATTTGATTAATAATTGTTTTTAATTTAAATGTTTACTGTAGTTTAGTAGAGAGTTACTTAATTTTAAATGTAAGTACGACTGTCCTACTTACTGTGATCTAGGTATCTTTGTTAATTCTAAATGTGTGATTTGTTAATCTTTGTTAAGACTGAAACTAAGAGTGTAATAATTATTATTATTTTTATGAAAGAGATACCTAAAAGAAGCCTAAAAGAGATTGATGATTCCTGTAACCAAAGTATTATTTAATAATTCAAAACGAATACTTAGTATTTAAAATATTAATTATATTTTTATTTATAATAAATATTATAAAATTAAAAAATATTATTAAAATAATATTTTTTCATATATTAAGAAATAAATAAATGATCACAAGAAACTTAATATAATGTGTTTTCATTTAATGTCCTAATTGATGCAGAATAATGGGTAAAATGGACCAAATTTCAGTATTTTCAAGAATTTTATACTTAAACGTGAGTTTCGGTTTCGGCCGAAACTGAAGCCACGGCCGAACATTCGGTTTCGGTTTCGGCCGGAAAACTAGTTTCGGTCGGACATTACTAATTATGTATAGTTGCATACACTACTTTATCTACACACATAATTATCATAGTGAACATAATTCATTTCAACTTTTCACAAACACTCGTAAACAGTAAAACATCAAACAAATGACAACTTGGAATGGCGGCGTTTCGAAATTCGAATGTCATTTTTTTTAATCATAGACAAACGAATGAACGCCCCTATTCTTGTGTCACTCGAGATCAAATGTCGTGCGATTTATACTAAAAAAATATACTGAATGTGGCATTCGTCTTGATAACTGTTTTAATATCTATACAGGATGCAATTGAAATCATTAGCATTAATTTAACTTATCATCATACTCGCATAAAGGATATTTTGTATGGTAACAACACTGCAATTAATGCAGTAATTAAAAAGCATCAAAAAGTAAGAAAAATTAATAAAGTATCAAAACACTTCGAGTCCTGCGCGCGTACTGATACTTACGACCCGCAAGTTCAAAGACCTCTGACGGATACAGCCGAGCGGCGCGACCGGCCGGCATACAAAAGTAGACCTTAATT
Source organism: Acrobasis consociella (assembly GCA_963555685.1). Classification (NCBI taxonomy): domain Eukaryota; kingdom Metazoa; phylum Arthropoda; class Insecta; order Lepidoptera; family Pyralidae; genus Acrobasis; species Acrobasis consociella. The sequence continues at coordinate 4,965,396 of OY743107.1, forward strand.
TAATTGAATAAGGTTTAAAGTCGAGTAGGGACAGGTCGTGTCACATGAACGCTTGAGGATAGTAGGTATGTTTGAATTAGGAACGAATGTTAGGGTACCACGACGCGACGAAATTGATACTATTATAATTATTTATTTTTCGTGAGTTTAATGACGATAAGTTTTTTTATTTATAATTGCAGTAAGGGTATCTATCAAAGAGTCTAACGCATGTTCAGAGGTTTTCTTGAATATGTAAATGACGACTTTTGATTGAAGTTTTATTAGTCTTAAATTACTTTGTATCATCGGTATAGTCGATACTTTGAAAGATGCCAACGAATTCAATTCCACCCTGTAGATACTAGAATAGACACCTATTTGAATTTGAGAGCTGTGACAAATTTAAACTCATTACCTACTGATTCCAGGAGGTAATGTTATCATTACGTCTCCGTTAATTCCTACTGGTTGGTAATGCTGGTCATTACCTATGGTTTCTGAACGCATTTTAGAGCACTTATGATATGTGCGTAGATAAAATTATATACGAGCCCCGTGGCGCGCTGGTTGGCCGTAGGTGGCGAACTAACAGTTTTATACTGATGAGGCGAAATTGTGCAAATGCTGACTTATCAAATACTGTACGGTGCTAAGCTCGTACAGATATCAATTGGTGTATTTGTATGTTCCGCTTCTCATCACTAGATGGCGTCCTTGTCAGTTTTTTTATTTGCCTAGCTAATAACCTTAAAATAAATAAACATAACAAACATATACAAATAAACCACACAGATTGAGCTAGCCCCAAAGTATGTACGAGGCTTGTGTATTATAAGGTTTGTAAACAAGTATAATGCTCACTTGTACCAGTCCATCTTTTCATAATCCTCGTTGTCTTCGTCCGCCAGTGGGTTCCATAATATCATCTGAAATCATACACATTCCATGAGCAATGAGGGCTTTCAAATATATCGGACACCAGATGGCAGCACAGTGAAGTCACAGTATTACAAAAAATATAGATATTTTTTATATTTTTATTTCATTTACAATAACGCATTAAATGAAAATTGTAATGTAATTTTAGAGTACCTAGTAGTTTATAATAATGGATAAAATACTTCTTTTAAAGGTATATCCTGCACAATAAAATATTTTTCAATTGTCTTTTTGTATGTAATACCCATATTAATTATGTAGAAACGTGAAATAATCTGTTGTTATTTAACACATTTAATAGAGCAAAGTAAATTGTAAATTGGATGGTCCAATGTCAAGAGTCGATTGGACCTAATGTCTCTGTGCTGCCATTTCATGTCTCATATTTATGAAATCTTTAAAAAGTCGTCGATGTAGAGTATGTATGTAAAGTAAATGAGTAGTGTGGAGGAGTGTGTCGGCCCGGCGGGAGTGCGCATTACTAACGCTTTTGCAAGTAAAGCGACACCTTACTTGGATGGGTGACCACAATGCGGCATAAAAATTCTCGAGCCACTCCGTACTTCGAAAGGCACGTATAAGCCGTTTGTCCCGGCTGATATCTTTGATAGCTGACATTATTATTACAGAAAACCCTTTGATTTCTTTTTCCCAAGCGATGTAGTTAACGACAATGACAATGACACTTAAATGTGATGTAAGTAAATTAAGTAACTATTTACTTCCTAACAAGTAATCCCATATGTATACTACTATACTATTATATTTACATGAATTAAGTACTGACTGAATATGCGGTTTCTTGAGAGCATGGAAATGATAACTTCATATTTAGAGATCGTAATCTTTTATAAAATACAATGTTTTCTATGAGTGAGGACCTGTAATGGACTCTCTGTGTCTATATAGTTATATATGTAAGTTAGAATAGTTGTTGGTCTTCCTAATAAAATAAAATAAAATAAAATAAACCCTAAAAACTGATATGAAAACCATTTGCCGTTAAGAAACTATGACTCCATTCCAGTTTTACTCATAGAGTCAGCTACTGGCCGACATGTTTCGACCTCGTCCGGAGGTCTTCATCAGGGCGAATGTGACAAGGCCCGTAGAACACACCGGCTCGCGACATAGTATAGTTACATACAGTTAGTAATCCGTTAATCAAAAAGTGATATGTTTGAAGCGCGTTGCTCAAGACAGAACGAGATGCAGAAGTGTAATATGTAGCAGGGGGACAGGAAGATAAAGAAGAGTTAGGTAGTGTGTGTGCGACCTGGTGTCGGACGTAGGGCGCCAGCAGCTTAGGCAGGCAGTCGGCGACGTAGGCGTCGCTGTAGAGCGCGGGGTCGCGGCGCCGCCAGCGCGCCAGCCGCGCGCACACGCCGCGCGCGCCGCGCCACGCCGCCAGCGCGTCCGCGAACACGCCCGCCGACAGGCTGCGGATCGCCTCTGCAAACGATACGTCGCGGGTTCAAATCCGGCTCGAAGGACCGATGACTTCGATTGTCACCTGGGCTCGCGCCATACATGAAGAGATGTTGATGTAGCTTGATGATGTTATGGAGACACAAGAGCGCGTCACGTAGAAACTATTTATTGGTTATATTACACGGTCTAAAGTTGGTTGTGACGGATCCTTTCTCGATCGCTGCTCGATAGTATATAATTTGAATGTTAGAATATAATTTAAAACGTAAAGTTTAACAGCTGACACGCGACCTACATAGTATGTGGCCACGTGCAGCTGAAATGTGCAAGCACTTGGCTCATACACGTCACGTCGCGCTGCAGTGTCACCGCACGCGACTGTACACACTGAGAGCAGCCCATACCTCGCTCCTGCTTGTAGTGCTGCAGCTCGGCGGGCGGCAGCTCGTCGTCGCTGGAGTCCCCGTCGCGGTGCCGCACGGCGGTGCCGGCGCTGGCGGCCGCGGCGTCGCGCTGCAGCCGCCGCGCCCGCCGCCGGCCCTCGCGCTCGGCCGCCCGACGGATTTTCTCTTCCGATTCTACGGGCTTCGCAGCGCCAGGCCGTGCTGAAATAAAAAAACAACGTTTTATTTGACTTATAATAAAAAAAATTGATGGATTATAACGTACTTCCAATTACTGCTTTGAATTCTTTTTCCACCTTCTCGCCTACCATCAAGCTAAAAGCTATGTATTAATCATAGAATATACACGCTGACTTTTCATTGGTTTTGGAAAAAAAATGTCGTGTAGTAAATAAATTCCTCTATCCATATACATAATCCAAATTTCTGTATGTCATAAGATAAAGAAGTTGCGTAAATGATTTTCGATCGAGACTACGTAGTTATACGCCGGCCAAACAGCTGCGTAATGTTGATGACCCCGGCCGGCCGGCGGGTGGTGTATGGCGGCGGTACTACTAATTGATCTCACAATTTTACTTTCGAGTTTTAGACAACATTTTTGTTTCTGAATTTTTATTTTGACTAGCTAATTAGATCTTACTGACGATGTCTATCAAGTGGCCTTCGGCCAATGAAAAATCACCGTGTATAGTATCGTTGGGTTAGTATTCCATAACACAAGTTTAAACTTTCTCCTTTTTTTTTACAAAAAAAAAAGAAAAACGAAGAGGCCACCGTGTTTGGCCTAATTACCTGCGAGCGCAAGCACGTCCTGCGCCTGGTCGCGCACGTCGGCCCGCCGCCGCTCGGTGAGGAACTCGCAGCGCCGCCGGTGCAGCGCCAGCGCGCGCGCCTCCAACGCCTCCAGCATGGGCATCTACCACATACAAACAAAAGTTGTAAGTGATCAATTGCACTCAAGGTGAACACTCTACTTTTCATCATAAAAGCGAGGAATTAATGAAAAACTGTTATAACAGATTTGATTATTCAAGAAGTATCTACATTCAATGAAAATTTCTTTGAAATCGGAAGTAGTGATTTTCTATGACTGCCTTTGCCTCTATTTTTACCAATTAAGGCATCAAATCCAAATCTTCACGAAATAAAAATATACTTAGCAATTTTTGCAACAAACATTTGAACAACAAAATTTAGCACGCCAAGCTGTATTTTTAAGGCCTTGCGCTCTTGGCGCATTAAGCCATTTGTAGTGACCAGTGCGCTTGTTTTAAAACTAAGTTCATTGCGTATTATAGAAGCCATGATGGCCGTCCTCGATTTTCAAATTTACCTCCCTGCTTTTAAGGTTGTAAATAACTTACAACCCGGATTTTGAATACATTGCCTTTGTTACATATTAGTCTATCCATGATAACGCTGATAGTGAGGCATCCCCAGAACAATGCCCATTGTCACCCGGTATAACCGACATCGCATGTTCCTGACTCCGTATTTCTTCAGAAATCATTCAATGGTGTATTGTTAATTGTTATAATGTATCGATATTAATTTTAACTCTTTCTTGATTCACTTCTGTTACTCACATCGTACAGTTGACACATACTCTTAGATATATCTGTAATCTTTAATTTTTAATAAATAAGTAAAGCAAGTTTTGGTTTTTTTTTAAAAGTCTGCGACTGTAGTCTACGTATCTGGCGCAGTCGGTAGGATAGTTAGAGTCAGTGAATTACGTGAACTAACTCGCTATCAAGAACCTACGAGTGCTGCAGTTGCCGACGTATCCAGACATAGATACACAGAGACCAGAACATGTTCATGTAAGTGCTTTAGAATTCATTTTCTTGAGTTGCTTCCTTTATCATTATCCTATAATTTTCTTTTTCCTCGTTGTAATTTTCCATTTCCAAGATTTTCCACCCGAGAGAATCTAGGAGCCCTAGGTTAGATTCTAGGCTTGCTCGTTTTGACGAGAACCGAGAGTTAAGTAGTGAATTAAGTACCAGTATGGCAGATAATATTGATAAGATTTATAAGGCCCTCCGCCTAGATCCCGAATTTGATGGGAACCCGAATGTGCTAACACGTTTTATAAAACTATGTGATCAGTTAGTAGAGACATTATTATCTCAGCCAAACGAATTATCCGTCACTGTTTTAATCAATGGCATCCTAAATAAAGTTACTGGCCAAGCAGCTAGGTTGATAAATTCCAATGGTATCCCAGAGAATTGGGCTGGCATCCGCAAGGCATTAATTAATAATTTCGCAGATCAACGTGATGAGACCTCTTTGTACAACGATTTAGCACTGCTTTCTCAAGGCTCATCATCCCCTACCGAATTTTATGAGAGATGTCAAAATTTGTTCAGTACTCTCATGACTTACATAACACTTCACGAAACAATAGCTAGTACGATAGAGTCTAAACGCACTTTATATCAGAAATTAACATTGCAGGCGTTTGTGCGCGGCCTTAAAGACCCCCTAGGGTCACGTATCCGCTGCATGCGCCCTGAGTCTATAGAAAAGGCTTTAGAATTCGTTCATGAGGAGATGAATACGTTGTATTTACAGCAGAGAAATTATCACATGCCTGACAAGAAACATATCAATGCATCATCCAATCCATTTAAAGTTCTTGCCAATCCGCAACAAGGATTTAATGTACCTACCCAACCGAAGCCTAATGCTTTTAATATGCCCGGTCCGTCACGTGATAATTTTCAGATGAATCCATATAGGCCCCCAGTTCCGTGGAGACCCCAACCTAATTTAGTTCCACAATTTAGAGGTCCGACACGAACTCAGCAAATGTTTGCTGCACCGTTGCCTAACCACAATCGTAGTAATGTATTTAGATTACCGCCCAGGAATCCAAATTTTTCTCCAAATGCTAACTTTAATAATCCAAAACCTAACTTTAATAACTCTCCAAGGCCTATGAGTGGAGTAAGCCACTTCGTTCCGAAAACGCTGCCACCAAGTGGTCATGATTGGTCAAAGTTCGGCAACCCTCCACCAACTAATTATTTTAAAACAAGGGAAATGAATATGAACGACTGTTATGAATATCAAGTTCCTTTTGAATCATATGGTGACTATTTTTATGAAAGCTATGAATCTCCTTATTATTTTAATGAGGAATTGGAGACCGATTCTCAACCTCAATTTAATGAGAATGATTATTACTACTCTACCCCATGCGAAGAGAAGCATGACAAAGCTGATGCCTCTCATGACGAGGATTTTCCCAAAATTACGGAATTAGACAAACCCACATAGAAATAAATTTACAGACCCAACGTCAACTACCATACTTACAGATAGCGAATCCACCTCTCAAATTTCTCATAGACACAGGTGCTAATATGTCTATTATAAATCCCGAAACAGTACAAAAGTATTTCTCTCACATACCACTGAAATATGATCCATTTGAAATAACTAATATCCACTCTACTATTCGTAATGATTATTCTATAACCTTACCTTGTTTTCCGGAAATAAATGATCACGATAATACCTGCACCTTCTTTTTACACAAATTTCATAACTACTTTGATGGACTGATAGGTTTAGATATATTAAATAAGTGGGATTCAAATATTGATTTAAAAAATAAAAAGTTAATAACTCGTAACAGTAGTAATCCAATAGGTATGTATGATTCTCGGAATTGCAATTTATACGAAGACATAATTCCTGCAAATTCTTCTAAGGTTGTAAGAGTACCCATCAATGGTAAAGATGGCGAGGTTTTTATAGCAGAGCAATCCATATCTAACTGCATTATAGGAGAATGTTTAACTTCAATTAAGAATAGTCGAGGATTTTTAGAAATAACTAACCCAACGCAAAACGATATCATATTTAGTATGGATAGGCCTATTAGTGCTGAAATATTTAACATAGAAAGTACACCTACTAATACTCAGATTTCGCATCGCGCTAAGCAAGTTCTATCCCGTTTAAGAACAGATCATTTAAACGAAGAAGAAAAAGCTAACCTAGAATTACTTTGCGGTCAGTATGCCGATGTGTTCTATTTAGAAGGAGAACCTCTCACATTTACTAACAGGATTAAACACAGAATTCGTACAACAGACGAAGAACCTGTATATACGAAGAGTTACAGATATCCGTATATACATAGGCAGGAAGTTCAGGAACAAATTTCAAAAATGCTGAAACAAAATATCATTAGGCCATCAGAGTCCGCATGGAGCTCACCTATTTGGGTAGTTCCTAAAAAACAGGACGCGTCCGGCAAAACCAAATGGCGTATTGTCGTAGATTTCCGTAAAGTCAACGACAAAACTATCGATGACAAATACCCCATCCCTAATATAAATGATGTCTTAGACAAATTAGGAAACTGCCAGTATTTCACAACTTTAGATTTAGCTAGCGGGTTCTATCAGGTAGAAATGCATCCGGATGACATCAGCAAGACAGCATTTAATGTAGAACATGGCCATTTTGAGTTTTTACGCATGCCGATGGGACTTAAAAATTCTCCATCGACGTTCCAACGTGTAATGGACAACGTGCTAAGAGATCTGCAGAACACTATTTGTCTAGTTTACCTAGATGACATAGTTGTATTTAGTACTTCCCTACAAGAACACATAGTTAATTTAGAGAAAGTTTTCAAAAGGCTTAGAGAGTCCAATTTTAAAATACAGATGGACAAATCAGAATTTTTAAAATTAGAGACAGCTTACTTAGGTCATATTATTAGTAGAGACGGAATCAAGCCTAATCCCGATAAAATTGCCGCTATCAATAAATTCCCAATTCCCAAAAATGCTACAGAAATAAAACGTTTTCTTGGATTATTAGGATATTACCGTAAATTTATACCTGATTTCGCTAAATTGACAAAACCACTTACTCAATGTTTAAAAAAGGGTTCTAAAATAGTAATAGATAAACCAGAGTATGTTAACTGCTTCGAAAAATGTAAAACTCTTTTAATAAACGATCCGATATTGCAATATCCTGATTTTAATAAGGAATTCGTTCTTACCACTGACGCATCTAATTTAGCAATAGGTGCCGTGCTGTCACAAGGAACCATAGGGTCAGATAAACCAATTGCGTACGCCTCTAGGACCTTAAATACTAGTGAGATAAACTATAGCACGATAGAGAAGGAACTATTAGCTATAGTTTGGGCTACAAAGTATTTTCGACCATATCTGTTCGGAAGGAAGTTCAGAGTTGTAACGGATCATAAACCTCTTCAATGGATAATGAACTTGAAAGAACCTAGTTCTAGATTAACTCGTTGGAAACTAAAACTTAGTGAGTATAATTTCACGGTAGTATATAAAACAGGCAAGTGTAATACAAATGCCGATGCCTTATCGCGGGTCGAAATACATAACGAAGAGACTAGCTCTGTACAAGTCAATGTATCCGAGAGATCAAATTCAGTCGATGGTTCAACCACTGTCACAGCTCATACTAACGCCGAAAACCCAATTTTAGAAGTACCAATATCCGAAGAACCACTTAATAAGTTCAATAGGCAGATAGTTTTTACAATAGTTAATAGTGTTAAAAAGAGATCGACCGTATCAAAACCATTTGATACCCATACTAGAACTTGCGTGCAATTATCAGAATCCAATTTAGAAGAAGATATCGTAAGCGCTATCAAGGAGTATGTTAACCCTAAAGTAAGAACTGGTATTTTAATCATTCCTCAGTTAGATATGTATAGAATAATACCAATTATCCAAGAAAAATTTAAGAGTTCTGCCATGAATTTAATCTTGACAAAAATTGAACTGGAGAATGTTAAAGAATACTTACGTCAACAGGAGATCATAAAAAAATATCACGATGGCAAAACGAACCATCGGGGTATAACAGAGTGTTACCTAGCTTTATCTAGAAAGTACTATTGGCCAAAAATGAAAGAATATATTACCAAATTTATTAACTCCTGCTCTGTTTGCGGTCAAGCAAAATACGATAGAAACCCGATTAAGCAAAGATTTTGCATAGTTCCGCCCCCTACAAAGCCTTTCGAAACTGTACACCTTGATCTTTTCACAATTCAAAACGAGAAATATCTTACCATAGTAGATTCATTTTCCAAATATGCGCAAGCTTATTGTCTAAAGGATGGTACAGCAGTAAGTGTAATTCAGGCACTCTTAATGTTCTTTACTCACCACGGTGTCCCTCTTACGATAGTTACTGATCAGGGAACTGAATTTACAAACCAGGTCTTTTCAGAATTCCTTAAAACTCATAAAGTACAACACCACAAAGTACTTGCTCATGCACCCAATGATAACGGAATCGTAGAACGTTTCCATTCCACTATCTTAGAGCATTTAAGGATTTTAAAGTTAGAAAAGCGTAATGAACCTGCAGTAAATTTAATGCCTTACGCAGTTTTAGGTTATAATAGTTCAATACATAGTTTTACTAAGTGTAGGCCCATAGATTTAATAACTGGACACTTTGATCCAAGAGATTCAGTAAATGTTGATCTGTCAGAACATTTATTACAGAACTATGCGGTAGAACATAGGAAACGTATGCAACAGGTATATGATATTTTAAGAGGCCGTCTATTAAATTTGACAAATTTCACTCAACTTTGCGTCGTGTTTTTGAGAAAACTACAGGATTATCATTAAATTTATTTATATATTATGAAAGATAATATCATATTATTTAGCATGAGTGAACCATTTTGCCTATGAACTCGCTTGTTTTAGTATAATTCACTGGAATCCAACGTGCGTTTTGCCAAATTTCGCAAGACGCGTGGCGGGGCTTTCGAGATTTTCAAATGATTTAATCATTAACACCCGGTAAAAAAAATACAAAAATATAGCTGAATAAGTATTTTCTGACATGAGTGAAGCTTTTTTCATTGTTTTATTTAAATTCACAAGGAAAAAAAATCAACAAGTCGCGTAATTTTCGCCGAAATCGATGTAAATAAAGTCGCTTGTATTTGTGTTTTGAGCTCTTATTTTAGTAAAATAAAAATAACGTTACAAACGCCATTTCATGCCCTTTTTAAATATGCCAAACACATCATAATTATATTTTTTTAAATAATGTAAAAAAATAAAATCCAATCGCATAAAAAATTATTTAAATAGGATGCGGTTTACTCTCCGACGGCAGTCCGCGCGCAGCGCTTACAGCGAGAGGACGTATTTCTTTGCGCCAACGCCGACCTCGTAGTCACTGTGCGATGACGTGCGCAAACCATAGAGTGACTGATAGGATTTGATCATTGGAAAACTTGATTACTTATAGTAATTTATTTGTGTCGTTGAACGTACTGTCGTAAATATACTGGGCTATCGGATAAATATTTCAAACTTGAAAAGAAATAGAAAATTTATCAGGTTCTCCCTAATTGCCCCGTATTTCTGAAATGAAAATGTTGCTCCCATTCCATCGCTGGGCGGTGGTGTTCAGCGCTGGTGTGGCCCTAGGCCATATGCGCAGGCACTGTCTGCTCCGCGGTGGAAAGGGACGCGATGTAGCGGCCATTTTAAGAAATTTAGTTTACATGAAAATGCGATTTCACTAATATCGTCTAAGTAACCAAACATAATTATTGAAAGATTTTTAATATTTAATTTGCCGTACTCATTTGGGGAGTGTAGCACGGCAGCTGAGTGCTGGCACCAGATGCCGTCCTCCACAACCCAAATTTAAGATGAAACAAATTTTGAAAAATCAATAAAAAATAGTTAAATTCATTTTTATTCCAAAAATTTGTTAGTAAAAACTTTAATTTGGAGAATACAGTCTCCGATTATGTTGGAGGATGCAGAATAAAAAAAAAATAGAATGGGCAAACGAGCTAAAAATAGAACGTTGATAATGTGAAACGGAAAAATAAATACTATGGTGCCACTAATTCTGCAAAAGGCAAAAAGTAAGCTTAAGTAAGTCACTAGACAAGACGTTTGTCAGTTTGGTGTCTAGACTGGACCTGATTTGTTAATTAAAACTGAAATTATCAGGCGAGACGATGAGATTTGGGATAATAAAATGTAAGACCGGTTGATAAATTTTTATCATAAATTATTACTACTGGAAATCATCGATCCGCCTAAATGTCGTTCAATGAAACTCCTGCAGCTATTAGCCCTATATTATAATTAATACGTGCTTGTACCTTCAATAAGTATCCTAGCTATTGTTACGAAAGTGGGGTTTGAGATTTGGAAAAATATGCCAACACTCTTCTTAGGGAATTTATTCACTATGCAACCAAAGATTGACACACTAATATGGTCTTCGAAACGTCCATTGTCCAAGTCTTCATGCAGTCATAGTCCAAAATTCGTCGCTGAAGTCGTATAGGTTACGCGCCGATAATATTTGTTAAATCTCTTTGAAGTTATCTCACCACTTTTATATACGCCTGCCAAGGTACGAGAATAGATATTTCTAGAAAATTCATGTGCTTGACCCTCCGTCACCCCGACTTAGAATGTTAGTGTTGGTTGACCGATGTGAACTCGGGATTATTCTCAAACATTCCACAACCTTCTTTTTAATTCTTCATCATTCTGGATTATTCTATAAACTTCTAGAACATTCCACATTATTTTAGAACTTGCTAATTCTTCTGGAATTCTCTACTTCTAGTAGCTTTGCAACACTATTTCTCATCATTGTGCTAAATTTCATCGAAATCCGTTTATATGTTAGAAAACATTTGTTTTGAGCACGCAATGTTTAAAACGGTAGTCAGATTTGCGTGCTAACATGAGGCTTTTCTGCAATAATTTTAATCGAAAATCAGAAGCAAAAGTAGCGTTTCCTGTCAAGCAGATTTGTATGTGTACTTTTTAAATGTATACTCAGACAAATTATACCAATTTTCTTAATTCTACAGTTTTATTTATTTTATTCGATAATAAGGAAGGCATCTTCTACTCTAGCGATGCAGTCGTGTGTTTCATGAACGCGCTACTGCATCGCAACATTCTCCATCGTTTTATGACCAGCGACTGCATAGCTACAAAAGAATTCACCGTGTGCTACCTCCCTTAACTCCTTTTCATTCGATATACTTACACGCTGACTTTTCATTGGTTTTGGAAAAAAATGTCATCGTGTAAAAAATTACTTCTATCCATATTTGTGTATGACAAGACAAAAATGTTGCGAAAATGACTTCTGATCGAGACCACGTAGTGTTAAATAAAAGATTCGCATAGATTCCATGACACGTGTTTATCTCCACCGTCAATGCCCCAGAAAGCTTGTAAAAATTTTTTTACCAAAGACATTTAATTTCTACCTTCAGTATTTATTCAGAATGAATTCTCACCAACCGGTCAATTAGTGCTGCCAATTTTTAAAATATCCGTCTGTTCGTTACAACTTGCCACAGATACCCGACCGTACGAACGTACCAACTGTATCAATCGACTTCCACTTAGGTTTTATTAATTTAGCAACACTTATAACAACTGCCAATACTGTTTACAAATCGTGATACTTATTAGCTACAACAAATCTAAGAGTTTTAAATAAAAGTAATACTTAATAGTAGTTACGCCTGACCAAAACTGCCGCGGGAGCTCGATGAACTCTGTCGGGCCGGCCAGGTGGTGGTAGTACTAATTGATCTCACGATTTTTTGTTTCTGAATTTTTATTTTAACTAGCTATTTAGGTATTAATAACGATCCTTATGAAGTGGCTTTCGGCACTAAAACCAATGAAAAATCACCATGTAGAGAGTAATACGGAGTAATATGGCTTACAATCAATGATAAGTAATACTTTGCACTACCTAATTTGCTAAAACTTGCCTTATTTAAGTTTCTATACAAATTAAATAATGTGCGTGCTCAACTCTGCTAAAGTACCTGGGTGACCGAGCTTTGCTCGGTTACATATCAAACATTAACTACATTTTAAACTTGTCTAAAAACAATACAAAGTAAAAAATTATATATAAACTTGAACATAAAAAAACAAAAGTACTCATTAACAGTCACCGAGTGGGATTCGAACCCGTAACACTCTTTCTAGCGGTCCGCATCCTTAACCGCTGAGCCAAACGGATGGCGGCCGGTGCGAAGAAATTAGCGACTATATTCTGCGTGAAAAGAAAAACGCATGAAAACTCGAAAACGCGCGTTTTCCCAAATATAAGACTAATCTAGATCGATTATTTACCGCCGAAAACCCCCATATATTAATTTTCAGCAAAATCGTTAGAGCCGTTTTCGAGATCATCGAAATTTATAAATATATAAATAAATAAATATACCTACAAGAGTTGCTCGTTTTAAGGTATAAGTTAAAGAATAGAAGTGTCCATTATTATCACCTTCACGATTTATCATATTATTTTATCATAATATTTTTTACTTACCCGTAATCCAAAGCACTCAAGGATTTAATATTCATATATTATTACTCGCATTTAAATTAGGATGGCATTTACTATGTAATAAAACTTTTACCAAAATTTGAATAATATCTGTTAGTTTATACCAGTTAGTAAGTTAGAAAATCTTTATTGCACCAAAACATAATGTACCACCAGTATATTTAACCAAAAAACATCAACGATCGACGAGCGCACTTCACCGCGCTTTACGTCGCCTACGTAGCTCTGTGTGTGTGAGCGGCATGTCGATGTGTGCGTGCGCCCGCTGCCAGCGTGCAAAAAGATTACAGCGGGCTCTTAAACGAAACCTCTCTAAATCACCGTACTGAATTAACAGAGAATAGAAATAAAGATAGAGAACCGGCAAAAGAATATACTTCTGATCAGCAAGTATTTATCAAAAACCCCATGGCAGCTAGGCAAAAGTTAGCTCCGCGTTATACGCAAGACACGGTTTTAGCTGATCTACCAATACACATTTATACTAAAAAGAAACGCGGTCCAGTAGCTAAATCACGCCTGAAAAGGGCCCCTAACGAACCTCATTTGTTGCAGGATAATAGCGGTGTTACTGATCCATCTGGCTCAGGCGCAGGACGTCACGCTAAGTAGTCTGGAAGATGGACCCGGTATACTTCCCTTTAAGCTAGGACCAACGAAAGTAATATCTCACTATCATTCCTTTCTGCAACACGTAAACTTGATAACTATTCGCGAGCAAGTTGATTCAGTTCAGTCACAATTAGATAAGCTGAGGTTGAAATTTAGCAATGACACTTACTCCCTTTACGAACCCCACATATCTTATCTTGCTAGAAAATTAAATAGAGTTTCTGAGCAACTTCGTAGTTTTGAGCCAAATCGTGTTAAAAGAGGACTCATAAATGGTTTAGGTTCCATCATCAAAAGCATATCAGGAAACCTTGATTATACTGATGCAGTGAGATACAACGATGCCATCAAAATTCTCGAAGATAATGATAATCAGTTAGAATCAGAATTTAATAATCATGTTAGCCTCACAAAAGAATGGATGTCTCATCATGATAGCGTAATAAATAACATAGTTGAGAATCAGAACAGACTAAGTAAAGTAGTAAATCTATTAATTGAAGGCGATGCCTCTACAGACAGGTACGCTCATCTAGCACAGTATCTTTTAATATTAAGCGATAATATAGATATCTTAGCAGACGAACTATATAAGTTAAGTAATACTTTAGGCTTCATAAAAGCTTCAGGTAGTTATCATTTTAGCATTAATCTTGTGTCTATCGGAGACATGTTGAATAAGCTAAGAGATTTATACGATAAGGATGAAATTCTAGAAGTAGAAAATAGGGACTATTATGATGTAATGAAATTAGGTTACTATTATACGGATAACAAAATAGTTATAGTCTTTCGGTTACCTATCCTTATACCTATCACTTACGACCTTTACAAACTTTCCATTGTCCCAAATAAAAATCACGAAGTCCTTATACCACCCTTACCTTTTGTAGCAATTCATGAATCTAGTTCTATGTACATAGAGACAGAATGTCCGAAGACCAATCCCTGGTACCTCTGTGAACAGAAAATGGATAACATAATTGAGACACATCCAGATTGCGTTCACATACTCATTACTGAACAAAGACTTCTGGCGACGTGCAACCCCATCCCTGTGAAACTGTCTAGGGAAGCAATGGAACAACTAGACGAAAAACATTATTCTCTCAGCTTCCCGGAAGAAACGAAGATTCGCATATCCTGTGGAAATGAACAGTATAAAATTGTAAAAGGAAGTTACCTAGCGGAAGTCCCTAAGAATTGTTTCCTGAAATCATCTGAATTCATTATATCCAACATCCAAGAGCGAGTTAAAGGTCAAGCATTGAGAATAGTGCAGCTGCCCGAAATCACAAGGAACTCGAAAGATGAAGGACGAGCACCAATTACATTAAACTCCGTGAATTTGGAAAACCTTCACGCCAGCAACACCAAGATATCTTTACAATCTCCAATAACTCTAAACCACATTCATGATAAAGGACTCTATCATACCACGATACCACTCTACGTGATCTTATCACTTATATTCATCACTGCTGCCGTAATAGCTGTTCGGAAGATCCATGGACTGAGGAATCAAAATTCAGAAGTACTGCAATCTGTATTAGATCTTGATAACCAGGCTTCTGAGGACAAATCTAGGATGAGACCTAGCGAGCTACGGATTGATCCAATGAACATCTCAGCAACTCTCTCAAGGAAAACTTTCGAATAGTTGCTGATCTATGGGGGGAGGTGTTACATATTAGTCTATCCATGATAACGCTGATAGTGAGGCATCCCCAGAACAATGCCCATTGTCACCCGGTATAACCGACATCGCATGTTCCTGACTCCGTATTTCTTCAGAAATCATTCAATGGTGTATTGTTAATTGTTATAATGTATCGATATTAATTTTAACTCTTTCTTGATTCACTTCTGTTACTCACATCGTACAGTTGACACATACTCTTAGATATATCTGTAATCTTTAATTTTTAATAAATAAGTAAAGCAAGTTTTGGTTTTTTTTTAAAAGTCTGCGACTGTAGTCTACGTATCTCCTTTCAGTTTGAATTTTAAAAACATGTTTTTGTTTTCGTCTTTTATTAAAGTCTAGGTAATGCCCGCGGCGTGGTGAAATCCTTGACATTTATATCCTCATATCCATACAAACTTTCACATTTATAATAAATATTAATTAGATTTAGTCCGTCAGTTATATTATCTAGAAATAATGGACCCATATTTTTCAGAAATTAATAAAAATTCACAATGATACACTGTATCGAAGTTTTACCCTAAGGCGCGGCTGCTTTTGCTAGTCGTGTGTGCTGTCATCTCTGTATGTCTACCGGCAACTCCAGTATTGTCTACTTACGGGCTCTCGAATAGTTTCCATGGTGTTAGGAATTTGTTGCACTAATTATTTTATCTTTGGTGATATTACTCCAGACTCCAGACCATAATGATGGGTAAAGTTGCCGGAAAGCGCAAGATGGGACGTCGCAAAATGTCACGGCTGAGGAACATCCGACAATGGACTGGTATCAAATCAATAGAACCACTGCTCAGAGAGCTAACTGCCAACCTTCAGGAATGAAGCGGCACCTAAAGAAGAAGTCGAAGGTGTTACCTTCTCGTCCAAGCACTCGACGAGGTCGGTGAGGTACCCGCGCGCCGCCTGCGCGCGGCGGTAGGCGGCGTCCAGCGCGGCCGTGCGCGCGGCGCGGGACTCGCGCATGCGCGCCGCCGAATGCACGCGCGAACGGATCTCTTCCACGCGGGCGGCCGTCTTTTCGCGCTCCTGTTGTTGTTCTTTGAGCCTGTAATAAACAAAAAAATATTAATTACTAGCTGGTGCCCGCAACTTCAGCTGCGCAGGATTATCACACAATATCTTTATAAATTGTAGATTATGTGTTATTCTGATGTATAAGCTATATTATTGTAAAATTTCATTAAAATCCATTCAGTAGTTTTTACGTGAAAGAGTAACAAACATCTATCCATCAATACTTACTCGTACAAACTTTCGCGTTTATAATATTAGTCGGATGTACGAAGCAGGCCTCGGTTGTCACCTAGGCCCGCGCTATCCATGAAGACATGTTTATGTTTGCTTGATGATGATGGTATGGAGACACAAGACCACGTCACGTACAAATCTTTATTGATAAATGTTACATGGTGTAAAAGCGTAGGGCACCCGTGTACAAGGTGGTCAGATGACCTGACCAGGGTCGCTGGAGAGCTATGGATGCAGGCCACTCTTGATCGGTCATTTTAGAAATCTTTGGGTGATCCCTATGTCCAGCAGTGGACGTTGTGCGGCTGAAATGATGACATGGTGTACAGCTAAGTGTGACGGGTCCTTTCTTGATCGGTGCTCGATAGTATCTCAAGTGCATTAATTAATATATGTAAAATGTAAAGTAAAAACAGCTGACACGCGACCTACATAGTATGTGGCCACGTGTAGCTAAGATGTGAGAGCATTGCTTGAACAAATCATAAAAGTGTTGTTCTCCGAAAAAACATCACGACTTCAAAGAGTGTAATGATCAACTTATGCGAATTAGATAATAGATCCTAAATGTAGATGTAACACTTTTTGATGAATTGGGTAGTCTCCAGGGTCAAAAATAAATAATTTTGTAATGATAAGGGGAAAAAACGTCAAAAATTAATTTCAAGGGGGAGATACCCCCCATTAATAAATCAAACCACAGGCTTTACTAGATCACTATATTATAATAAAATAACAGTCAAAAAACAAAATTATGTCCCTTACACGTTATTTAAGCGCACGGTAGTGCGCAAGCCGAGTTCCAGCAAGAGGCCGCGCGCATGCCGTACTCTATTTACACGATATAGTATTCAGTCGAACTATTCTGTCTATTATTATTAATTCAGAACAAAATTGTCTATAATATTTGTACAAGATATAACAACTAGCGTAATATTTCGTAAGACTCGTGAAACTACCTAATTTATGCAGTAAATCAAATACCCAAATTTATTTTTCGAGTCGTCTAAAGCGATAACAAGATTTAATAGAAACGTTCAATTATCTATTTGCCGACTTACAGTTTCATAGAATTTAAGAAACATTTGCATTGTATTTCTGGAACAAATTCTAAACAAAAGCATACTGGAATGCCTTTAATCCGTACCAGGCTGCATTCATTACACCCTTAATCACCTCAGGTAAAGGCGAGTTGATTTTTCTAATGGTCTAGTTTTATTGGAGGATTTAGAACAATTAGCTAACCTTTTCTAGGATTCGCACAAAAGGAATTAACAGGTAGGTTGGGAGCCGTTTTCGTTTATTGTTTGTGAATGTACACATTTTAGTCTTGAAGTAAAAGTGGTCGCGGAACAACGTATTTAGTCCATGCGTTGTCGCCGTGTTGTGCTTTAAACTACCGATGAACTTATTAACTCTGTTGTTCGAGTAAATCTACTCTGGTAGAGTACGGCTGTGTTCATAAACTTTTCTGCGATTTTACAAACTTTTATTTACACTTATAAGTGAAGTGCAGTATTCAGTAACAGTGTCGGTTATTTTTATCGACAAAAATGGAGGACTTGGCTTACTACAACCTGCTAACAGACGCGCGGCAGTATGCCAACAAAGAGGACTACCAGAAGTCCTTCTCGATGTACCTCGAGGCGTTCGACAAGGTCCCCCGCCTCAAGAAGCGGATCGAGATCGAGTTCCGAACCGTCCTCTTGAAGCTCAACGAAGACCTCGCCGCCGCCAACGACAGATCCTCCATCTTTCACAACTTCGACATCGCCATACGACAATTCCCGGCCAATGCGTACCTACTCAACGATATCGGCAAGTACTTATACAAATACGGTTACTTCCTCGAAGCGCTGTGTCATTTCGAAAAAGCCCTCAAAATCGACTCCACTTTCGTGAACATCGAAAAGAATTTAAATAATGCAAAGAGGTTCTTATTCCCTAGGGATAACTTCAGAAGTTTAAACGACAGCAGGAAAAATGAAGCTTACAGACGCGCGATTAAACAGTCGATTACTGCGGATGTCGATAACGTGTTAGACCTCGATACTGGGACGGGACTTCTAGTTCTCTATGCGACCGAGTGTACACCGATATCTATTACGGCGTGCGAGTCGTCTAAGGCCATGGCAAGACTCGCAGAGCGCGTCATGACTGAAAACAATGTCGATGCGGTTGCAGTCGTTAACAAACCATCCTGCAAACTAAGCCAAAAAGATATTTATGGCTTGCGAACGCTGCTACTAACAGACATGTTCGACCCTGGGCTTTTTGGCCAGTACGTCCTACAAAACCTCTCTCAAGCCTGGGAGTACTTACTAACTAAGGATTCTATAGTGTTGCCCGCTCGGGCGGAATACTTCATAATGGGCGTGAAAAGCGAGAAACTGCGGAACAAGTTTCAAGTGTGTGAATCTTCGAAGGAACTGATAGGGATGTCATCGCATAAAGTGAACATGACGACCTATTGGCACGAGAGTTACTGTGGCGAAGACATTCGCATATACGATGATATCGAATATGTCACTGAGCCGGCGTCTTTGTTCACGGTAGATTTTAACAACTACGACGACTTGCAAGACAAACTGTACCCACGGGAGCCGCACCACGTTGAACTGACCGCTACAGAAAACGGCGAGGTAACCGCCATCATCGGGTGGTTCGACCTGCACTTGACCGACGACATCATCATCACCAATGACCCGCGGTCGGACGAGATGGTCGAGGCGTGGCAGCAAGCTGTGTTCTTTGACTTCACCACCAAGGAGGTAAAGGTTGGTGACACTATTTCCCTCAATTTCTACACGAACCATGGGCGAATGACTCTGTTGACAGACTCGTGCGATATCATGCGCATCTCACCAGAGATGCTGAAGTTTTTAAACGACAGAGAATATATAGACTCGATTAAGAGCTCTGCAGGGATGCACTGCATATACTTAGGGCAGTCGGTGGACATAGCCGACGTAGATATGATCGATCTGTGCCCTGTCCCGATATTAGGTATCGAAATGCTGAAACGCGGGGCTCGATCGCTCATTTGCTACGCGAAGACCATCGCCGACAAATACTTTTTAATTAATGTATTCCAAAGCAACGGCTTATCTCCAAATAGGTACAAAGTCATGATGAGCGAGATATGGAACCACGACGTATTCAGTGACAAGAACTTCCACTTAATTTTCTGCAACTACCTCGACGGGAGCGGAGAAATCGACGTACGAAAGCGCAAGATGGCTTTCCACTTATGCCACGCGCACTTAAACGAAGGTGGCATATTTTTACCGTCAAATATCGTGTTATACGGACAGCTAATAAGCAGCAAGACTTTAGAAAATCAGAACAGGATGTCCGATAACAACGTAAGCGGTTACAAGATGGCCGGCAACGTGAATAGGTACCAGGTATCGCACGCGAGTAATATAGACATAAGCTTGCTTGACTACACGGCGTTGTCTGAGCCTGTGATCATGTCTCCTTGCATGTCGCATATGAGGTCAGAGGTCGTCAAAGTGCCGATTGTTAGAGACGGCGAATGCAGTGGAGTTCTCTGCTGGTACGATGTATACTTCACTGAACATTGGCCGATCACGAGCACGAAGAGATGTGGCAACTTCATAGACTGTTCGGCGTACCTTGCTGTGTCGCCGCTGCTCATGTTTAAGGGGGATACGGCCAACGTCATAAGGTGTGTGGATCCCGATGGCACTTTTAAGTTAGTTGTTGATGTTGATGTGTGATAACAAAATATAGATTTGTTTAGCTTTGGATTAATTTTTGTATAATGTTAAAATTAGTCTTTACTGCGATGCAATTAAGTGTTAACATTAATTGCTAGATGAACTTCAGCATATACTTTGATTTGCATCTTTAATGAAAAAGTAAATACCTTCTTTGATTATTTGTAACAGTGATTATTTTAAAGATATTATGTCGATTTTCTTGTGTATGGAAATTAATAAATTGTGACATTTGATAAGTAGTATTTTTTTTATTCACTAAATATATTAGCATAACCGAACACTTATTATACTATTTACAAGTTTTATAATGGAGGCTTTTAGGACCGACCGACGGTCAAAATTAAAGAACTATTTTAAACTCTGTAAATAATTATTTAATTACCTTCGTGGTGTAATGGTTCCTTCTGGGTAAAATGTTTCCTGCCCTGATTAGGTCAGAATGGAAAATGGTATTTTTCTGTTAGACCTGAGTCTTGGATACGTATTATCTGTATACGTATTTGTTATAAAATATAGTATCGTTGAATTAATATCCCATAACACAAGTCTCGAACTTACTTTGGCGCTAACTCAATCTGTGTGGTTTGTTATTTTTTTGGTATGTACAATATGTTTATTGAGAAATAAATAAATAAAACTAAACTTTGAAATAAATCTAAACTAAAATAAGCTAAATTAGAAAAAAAGATATTTTTAATATCCGGCTAGAATTTACTAAAACCTCTTTTACCCTCCAAATTACTTTTAAAAAATTCAAGCACTTAAACATTATTGAAAAATGGCTGCCTACCTCTCTCTTAGAGCGAGCACTAGCTCTTTGGCAGTGGTGGGGTTCTGTCTGGTCGGTCCCTGCAGAGGACGTAGGTGTGCGGCTATCGCGGAATCCTGCAGTCTGGGCGGTGGCGGGGCCACTGCGAATGGGTTCAATTCCGTTGCGCCTTCACCTGTTTAGTTTATATAATTAAATTTTTGACAAATAAAAACCAAAAAGTGTTTATAAGAAAATTCAATTTCTGACAAAAAAACAACAAGACTTGTGTTTCTTGCAGTTTCTTCCATATCTTCAAAGTTCCTCAATACATCTTGCTTCACCAAATTAATATGGGACCAGAAAAAATCTCAAAATCAGTTCTTTTATATGTGGCTAAGCTAAGCTATCGCATAACATACATACAAAAAGAAAAAACATATGGGTTGAATTGTTAACCGCCTTATTTTTTATAGTTTGGTAAAAATTACATTTTAGACATAGTAGAGCAGTCTTATCGCCATGAATAAACAAAAATAAATAGATATTATGTTATACAGATCTGCTCAGTGAAAAATTCGATACCCCTTTGATTACAAATTATGTGTTTAATATAACACCTAGAGAACGCTGTATGAAGACCGCTTCCAATCTGTAATTTTGGAAAACCTTGTTGGAGGCCTTTGTTCAGCAAAGACCTCCTTCTTTTTGAAGTCGATTAATTAAAGACCTGTGACATCGACGATGGCGGGCATGGCCTTCTGCATCTGCTGCTCTTCCCACTCCTCTGCCTCGCTGTCGATCTCCTCTTCCGAGGCCGCCGCGGTCCCCCCTGCAACATGACAGTAAGCTCATTACAATTTCGCTCCTATTACCATGCATAATAGAAGATTTTTAAATAAAAATTCTTCTATCTTCACCATAGATATCTATCTAATTTGGTGGAATGAGGTAGCAATGTCACAATCCAAATCCGAAAAATATTATTTATTATCCTTTTAAAATTATGTAACTTATATTGTGCTTTTCAAATCTGGTGAAAAGGAAAACTGTCCCCTGTTACCCGAACCAACCTCCTGCTCAAGTCTGGATCCTCCAGTGGACGACCCATTTTGTGTCACAATCCACAAACTTATAAGAGCAATGTTCTCAAGTTTAGGCTTGTCGCGGGGTAGCTCCAGTTCTCTAACAAAGAGCCTGCCCTTTTCCTGTTTGTCCCCTAAGTCGTTTTCCCGCATTTATTTGGACCCTCCGGTGGACGACTCATTTTGCATTACAAGCCTACAAGAGCAGTGCACTTACTCTCACAATGAGCCTGCCCTCTTCCTGTTTGTCCCCTAAGTCATCTTCCCGCACTAATCTGGACCCTCCGGTGGACGACTCATTGTCTATTACATTTCCCAAGTTTATAAGAGCGGTATACTCACGTTTGCGTTTTTCGCTGGGTAGCTCCAGTCCTCTCACAATGAGCCTGCTCTCTTCCTCCTCATCCCCCGAGCCGTTTTGCCGCGCATGTCTGGACATTCTTTGTGTATCAGAATCCACAAGCTTATAAGAGCAGGTACACTCACGTTTGGGCTTGTCGCTCGGTAGCTCCAGTCCTCTTACAAAAACAAAGAGCCTGCCCTCTTCTTGTTTTTCCCCTAAGTTGTCTTTCCCTACTAACCTAGACCCTCCGGAGGAGACTCACAAGCCTAGAAGAGCAGTGTACTCACGTTTGGGCTTATCACTGGGTAGCTCCAGTCCTCTCACAATGAGCCTGCCCTCTTCCTCCTCATCCCCCGAGCCGTCCTCCCGCACAAGTCTGGACCCTCCGGTGGACGACTCATTGTGTATTGGCACGAAATCTCCAAGCTCGCGAGCCTGTAAACGCGATCGGCTTGCTGGATTATAATGTTCTGTGTTAGTGCAGAATCACACTACCTCCTTCACCTATTAATAATTTTTTGTAGCTCTTGTATGATTAAGGAACACAGTTATTTCGTATTAACCACCTTATCAAATTAAAGTCTATGAAGTCAACAAATATTCAAACTCGTACTATCTTTCTATTATTGAAAAAGTAAAAATATATGGGTTACATACAGTAGATATAGGTATTATTGAAATGGGTAATTTTAAAAAGATATCGCTTTATTGTTGCCTATAAGTATACTGAGATGTGATTCTGCTTGTGAATTAATTCTACTGGAGAAAAAGCTGTAAAAAAGGCCTTTGCTTGATATTGCAAGCTGTTGCAAATGGTATTAAGAAACACACTACAATACAAATAGACATGAACCAATCTACCAATCCTGCGTTCTTCAGCCACCTCAATCTGTTTCGGCTACAGATGAAACTGCATGTCTCATACAACAGCACCATTTCCTGTTCTGTAAAACAAAGACGCAACTGCAACCTAAACTTACCCATTCAACGCAAAACCGACACCAGAGCATGTTAACGAGCCAATATCTTCAACGGTGACGGCGAGCCTTAGTCCCTCACCTCTCATACCTGCTGTCGCGTCTTGCGCGCCGCGTGGATCAAGGCGGCGTCCGGGATGTGTCCGGGCGCCACCGCCAGCGCCGCGCGCACCGACTCCGCCCGGTACTGGTGGAACCCCCTACTATCCTCCTCTTCGTTGCCGCTCTCTTCCGACAAGTCCCCGGCCCCGTCGGCGG
This sequence comes from Acrobasis consociella, assembly GCA_963555685.1. Taxonomy (NCBI): domain Eukaryota; kingdom Metazoa; phylum Arthropoda; class Insecta; order Lepidoptera; family Pyralidae; genus Acrobasis; species Acrobasis consociella. The sequence continues at coordinate 4,989,290 of OY743107.1, forward strand.
CTAGCGCCTCCCGCCCGGAGAGTATCAGCCCCTCTAATGTTACTTTTTTCTTTTTCGGCTTCTCTGCCTTGTCTTCCGTGTGGTTCGGTTTGTCCTAGGGAAGGAAGAATTGGCGGTTTATATAAGTCATGTCAATGGTAAAACACAATTTTGATTATGTGTTCCATAACTTTTAAATCACTTTGAATATTTGCCTAGCTGTCTGTCAGTCTGTCGGTTGCTACTCTTGTTTATTTTGATTTTCATTTACTATTTTCCAGTGAAAAGGTTGTGTCTTATAAATGGTGTAGAGCATCGTTAGGTAGTTTTCTTTTTTAAATAAAAAGAGTCACTAGAAATATAAAATGTACAAAAAATTTGCATATTTAATTTTATCTAGGAAACTAAATACTTCAAAGAAGTTTGTTTGAGTACTAACACACTTTATAATGACTATATATATTATTTCATAAATATAGTAACATTGAGTTAGTATCCCATAACACAAGTCTCGAACTTACTTTGGGCCTGGCTCAATCTGTATGATTTTGTCTGTATATATTTATTTACTATTTATACTTTATTTAATTGTCATTCTTCACCCTTACCCCAAAAATCTTGCTGTTACCGTAAGATAATGCCAGAGTGTGTCTTATGTCATTTATGCAACATACAGCTTGTTTAAAAAGAAAGGTGTTACATGTATGTACATAGTAGAAATAATATATAAAGTATGTAACCACTGGATATTGTATGCACGCTAGTGCATAAGGTAGTCTCCGTAGTGTGCCTATGGATTGAATAAACAAAGAAGTTGTCCATTAATCATGAGATGTTCTTGTTAGCAACTTCTTAACCCCCTTGAGAATACACATGGTAAAGATTGTCTAATAATCAAGTGGGGTTCAACAAAGAGGTTCCTTTTTGGGCCCCACTTGATTATTGGACGATCCCAAAGTCACAATCTGCTATACGGATCTGTACTGCATATGCCTGAATATTGATTACTATAATCACTATAATGAAAGCAATGAGACAGTAACTATCTGTTGCACACTTGTGCACATTACCTCGTTAATGTTATTGTCATATTTATTACTATCACCGTCTGGGGGGCACCGCTTCTCCTTCTCACGCTCCTTCTCCCGCCGCTTGGCAAGTCTCTTGCTCTGCGAAGACTTCTTCACTTTGAACTCTTCACCATCTTCCTCTGAAACAATGAAATTTATAACAACTCTTTATTTATTTCTATTTCTGTTTCTCTAAACCCTTCGAGATCTGCCAATACCATGCACAATAGTAAAATGATGGAAACTACATTATACATATAATGCCAGATGGGTCTCAATGCCAGATACTAACTCAACAATACTATATTTTATAACAAATACATATATAGATACACATCCAAGACCCAGGACAATTTGAAAAAGGCCATTTTCTAACTTGCCCTTACCGGGGATCGAACCCGGGACCTCTGGGTGGCGGACTAGCATGTTGACCACTACGCCACGGAGGTCGTATTGGCGGTAAAGGAATGGTTAAAATATCAAAACTTTCATTATTACTAATATACATAATTATACATATACTTGTAACGCCTGACCAGAAGTTGGCACTACAAGTAGTCTTCTTTACAAGTATGATCGTTTCAACAACGTAGGACCGAAACTTTGGCGACTTCAAAATAAATTGAAAGTAGCATAGGGTTGGCTTTAGAGATGCTAAAATCATGACATAGCCCAGCGCTAACGTAACCTAGAAATGCACAACGTAACTGTCAAGCAGGTAATAAGTTATGAGAAAATGACCAACCCTCGTCAGCGAAGCTCAACAGCGGGGTGTTCTTGGGCTTGACAGGCTTGTTCTCCTTCTTGTAGCTGATGACTGGCGGCGGCGGCGGCTCCGGATCCCCATCCTCTTCATCGTCGGCGGTAAACATTCGTCGCTGATGTATCTTTTTTGGTTTACGAAACAACGACATTTTCACTACACTGTATGTGCTAGCTTTTCAGAGGATCCCACAAAAACATAAAAGAAGTTACCTACTTATGAGATAAATTATTAATTTTTGATGAATTCAATCAAATCAGAAAATCGACTCGTTTCACCAAATGAAGTTTGACTTTTGAAGATGAAAGAGACAGATTGAAAGATGAAAGAGACAGAGATAATAATAAAAACGTACACCAAGCAAAGCACAGACTTTTTATTACTGATACAGTCCAGCATACAGCAAAATCTTTTGTGGACCCTCAACCCTGCTCTGTCCGGCCCTTGATCCTAATACCAAGTCGCTTATGGCGCTTAAAACCGCATCAAAAATATCCAGCCATTTTTCTACTAATTTAATCAGATTTTTTCTGTTTTAATCGATAATCGAGTTGCGTTGCGTGTGATTAATCAAGTTTTGAATGAATGAAATGAATGAATAATAAATATTGACAGCACCAGCACAACAGACAGTCACAACACTATAAATAATCCGCCATTTTACATTTTGTCCCGCACAGAGTATGTGCGTTTAGTCTTGGTAAGTGTAGTGATTATTGAAAAAAATCTAAATTTTTTGAAGTAATCTCTCAGTGCTATTATCTAAAATGTATTAAGTGCGAGTTATATTGTGACAATAGTGCAACTTTCAATATATTTCGTATATAATCCACTAAAACTCCATATGTTGATAGTGTCAAAGTTTCACGGTTGTTTTCATTTTTACAGTCCTTAAATTTCTACGAAGTCCCTTTCTCACGTCAAGATGGTTAGGGAGGACAAGTCTACCTGGAAGTCCAACTACTTCACTAAGATCATAGTAAGTATTCCCAACATATTTGCAACATGCTGAACATAACCTCAATCTGTATCTGGATATCCCTAAAGTCTGTTCTAATACCATGGGGCGTAACATTAGCCCCCTGGCTTCGCTTTCAGACAAAATTAACTCTTCAAATTTATCCTAGTGTGATCATCAATATCATAATTATTGCACTGGCATTTTGAAGATACAACTTATTAACAATTGACGTAAATTCACTTTTTTACTTTGAATATTGTGATTAACACTCTCTGCTATTCTGTTTGCAGCAACTCCTAGATGAGTACCCAAAATGTTTCATTGTGGGTGCCGACAACGTGGGCTCTCAGCAGATGCAGCAGATCCGTATCGCGCTCCGTGGCAGCAGCATCATCCTCATGGGCAAGAACACCATGATGCGTAAGGCCATCAGGGACCATCTGGAGACCAACCCAGCTTTGGAGAAGCTGCTGCCCCACATCAAGGGTAATGTCGGCTTCGTCTTCACCCGTGGAGACCTTGTAGAAGTGAGTATTGGTTTAAAAATCCTGCCTCCACAGCATTTATGGCATTGTGAATAAATTTAAAGTTTATATTGCTGTACTGCTGATGCTCCATGTGCGTCTTGATCCATGGTATAACAATTTTTCAACTTCACCCCCAAACTACACAATTGATTCGAAAAAAATTCTATTGGGCTTTGACAAGTATATCCTTTCTTCCTCCTTTCTTGGAAGTCTGTTCACAAAAAAGGAAGAGGGTTCATAATTCTTAATTAAACAAAAATAAAGCTTATTTCATTCAACTAAATTCTGTCTTTCTGTACAAATAGACTTCAATTTACCTCAGTGATCTGCATTCAAACATACTAATCCAACTCACCAAACGTTCACAGGTGCGCGACAAGCTGCTGGAGAACAAAGTGCGAGCCCCAGCCCGTCCCGGAGCCATCGCGCCGCTGGCCGTCGTCATCCCCGCGCACAACACCGGTCTCGGTCCTGAGAAGACTTCCTTCTTCCAGGCTCTTTCCATCCCCACCAAGATTTCCAAGGGTAAGAAGTTACATAACAACATCTATCTGTTTATTCAGTAATTAGACCTTTACAGACACTTTTACACGTCAATAAGTAGTTTGTAGAGATTCTTACCCTCATAAAAATTAACAAACACTTTCTAAACCTGTTTTTATGTTTTGTCTCATTCTTTTATTATCAAATATTTAAATGTAAATGTAATTATTTTTATGAATATATGGGTTAAATACTAATAAAGGCTGCTGCTGCAGAGCATATCCAGTGACACAAAATCAAATTAAAAAATTGATGACTCACAACTGTAGCTAAGAACCATCTCTATCACATCGGCTTTCAGACAGAAATCACATGATCAGTCCATTCGTTTAGGAGCCAGGTATTGATCATGAGCAGGATGGTACTAGTCCATCCATCTGGGTTCATCTACTGTGTCATGCTACAGAGTCTAATGTGCTACTGAGTAAGCTACTAGCTATTTATAGTGAAATATCTAAATTTTAAACCACCCACAAGGTGGTTAGACGACATGTCTGTTCTAATACCATGGGGCGTAACATTAGCCCCCTGGCTTCGCTTTCAGACTAAATCAACTCTTCAAATTTATCCTAGTGTGATCGCCGACTTATAGGGACTGCACTGGCATTTTGAAGATACATACATACCTTCAAGGTGCAAAAGTTCTTTGTCAATTTTTTTTACTCTTTAATTTTTAAATAGTGTTAAAGGAAAAAATTAACTGTAACACTCATTAGTAAACAAACTGTTAAAGTTAATATCTCGTGAACATTAAGGCGTAAACTGCGTGAAGCGAACCACGCGACGTGTTAATCTATCTCTGTTTCAAACTGTACGTGCGAAGAGATAATAAAGAGAGAATACGTCGCGTGATGCCGTGTTTCTGTCGCACGTTTACTGACAGAGATGGACTGAACACGATACACTAATGTTGGTGAGAGTTATTATTTTATGACAATAGCAATATACTATTATACTAAATACATGATTGTATTCTCCAGGTTCCATTGAAATCATCAACGATGTGCCCATCCTGAAGCCCGGAGACAAGGTGGGAGCCTCCGAGGCTACTCTCCTCAACATGTTGAACATCTCTCCCTTCTCGTACGGTCTCGTGGTTAAGCAGGTATGCGTACCTTTTTTTTATTGTTGCAATTTATACATATCAGTCAATAACGTATGTTAGTTTTGTAGCTTTGTAATCTTGCAAGTATGTCCCAATGCCATCGGCTAAAATCTTTTTAGCTCATTAAAAAGTATGCTATTCGTATTTTTCCCTTATTAGCAAATTATAAGAAAATACCGCACACTTAAATTTCAGTCACGATTAGCTACGATTTTTAACAAAAGGTGTCGTAATTCACCTCTCTAAAGCAATATCGACGCAAGAAGAGCTTTATTTTTGTGAATTTTTACTAGGTACTTTGGCAAACGAGAAAACAAGGTTCCTTTCAGACTAAATAAAATATATTTTTTACGCAGTCCACAACCCTATCAAAACTCTACATCTACTAATTCTTTGTTAGTTCTGAAGCATTAATTGGTTCTGGGCTTCTACATAGTGCATAGGATACTGATAGCACGGGACCAGTAATTTGTCCTGGAAAAAATTGGAGTTTTATAAGTTGAGAGTGACTTGATCCAGATGTTCTAAATACCCAAAGTGTTGAGTACAGTTTGCATATTCCTCATGCATTCTGATAATTTACCTTTGGAAAATTATTTGCACTTTGGTAATCTTTTCATTTTACCTTTTGGTAAATGTTTGATTCAAGTGCAACACTTTTGGCTGAACAGCTACCCTGTAACTGGAGAGATAATTTTTTTTAAACTAAAAACTGGCTTCCCTCCCAAACTACACAACCAATTTTTATAAAAAAAATTATGGTGCCGCCTGACCTTCCTCCTTTCGACGCGTTAGGTCCTATTACCGGAATGTCCTGAATGTCTGCCCACACAAAACGGGACCTGCAAATTTGGGCCTAATTGCGGAAAATTGTCCTCAAGGGAAGTTAGAAGCAAATTCCCTGAACGTCTATTTCATCAAGTCCATTCACAAAGTTGTCAATACTCAACAAAATGTGTTTTCCCAGGTGTACGACTCCGGCACCATCTTCGCGCCAGCCATCCTGGACATCAAGCCCGAGGACCTGCGCGCCAAGTTCATGGAGGGAGTGGCCAACGTGGCGGCCGTGTCGCTCAGCGTGGGCTACCCCACGCTGGCTTCCGCGCCACACTCCATCGCCAACGGGTTCAAGAACCTCCTGGCCATCGCGGCCGTCACCGAGGTCAACTTCAAGGAGGCCGAGACTATCAAGGAGTTCATCAAGGTATCATCACTTCACCACGTATTTTTAGGCTTCCACTACAGGAGTACACGACCCTCTCCGTCAACTTGACTACAGCAGTCTGAGACCATCAAGGTGTACATCAAGGCATCATTGTCACCACGTCTTTTTAGTTTCCACTGCAGCACAACCCTCTCCGTCAAGTATACCTTTGCAACAGTCGGGACGATTTGGCTGCCCTACAGTCTTCACACTGCCCAGACTGGTTGGAAAGTTCTGATTGATGTCTATAAGCTTTGTTTAGCTCAAGAACTCAGTTGGAGTGGTCCTATTCTCTTAGCAGAAAACCACACAGTGACACTTCGACGTATGTAAGGCATACGCCATAATTATTGCTTACGATACTTAGCAGGATGTGGTTCACACTGATTGGAGTCTCGCCAAGCTTCATTTGTATATTTTTTACTGAAGCCGGATGTCCGCACCTTTAGTCCGCTGTTATATGACCATCTAGATTTATCAAATATCGGCTTATGTCCAGCAGTGACTTCTACTAGTTAATTATGATTGGTCCTTTTCGCACTAAAAATTAAGATATTTTTTATGGAAAGTGGAACAAATGCAGAGATTTTTAACATGATGGTAGTAATCATTATTTATGTCTGTTCTAATACCATGGGGCGTAACATTAGCCCCCTGGCTTCGCTTTCAGACTAAAGTAACTCTTTAAATTTATCCTAGTGTGATCGCCGAGATTGTAGGGATTGCACTGGCATTTTGAAGATACACAACTGACAACTAACGGTTGGGCTACATCTGGCAGCATGGCACAGCACTTTTTAATGCTGTTTTCCTTTAAGCAAACGAACGCTTCAGCATGGCCATTCTAAACGTTCCGTCTCTCACTCGCTCTAGCGAACGACTGTTCTGAGCGACAGAAAAGGATAGCGGCATAAAAAGGTGCTGTTCCGTGCTAACAAATATGACTCCATCTGACTGCCTTTAGCTAGAGATCAAGCAAACAACACCTGTACTCTGCTCATGTCAAGTACCACTTATAGCTTATTTATGTTCAAGAACAAATCTAAGGTATCTCTGCCATTTCAGGACCCGAGCAAGTTCGTGGCTGCGGTCGCCGTCGCACCCGCTGCTGCTGCTCCCGCCGCTGAGAAGAAGGAAGAGAAGAAGGAGGAGAAAGAAGAGGAAGAGAGCGACGATGACATGGGCTTCGGTCTCTTCGACTAAGCTCGTCATTAGCCCACGACTCAGGAGAGCCGGGTGACGGTTGAAGGGTCGGGGCTGCGTTGTCGGCATCGAACGAAGGCCGTCTGCGCCGCCGGGTCGGACGCCCGAATGGCGGCCGACGTACCTCTGTTTTGTGTGCTTGTCAATAAATTAAAAAAAATATAGCTTCTTTTATTTTTGAATCCAGAAGAAAAGCTACTTTCTATATTATTTATGAGCTTATGCTCTTGTGAGTGGAGTATTAATTTTCCTCCACTTTTCACTCTCGTTCGCCAGCTGTTTTACTTCGCTGTGCGATACGACATTCACACCTTCATCTGCTTCATGTAGGTACTACTGTCTCTGCAAAATAGCACCTTACCCGCGGGACCACCAGCTTGACCCACTGGTGCTCATTGATAAAGTAATCATTTCTCCTAGTCGAGACAATAAAGAAGTTTCCAACAAATCAAATCTGACACTTTTTCTAAACGTCAAAACAAACATTTTCTATGGAATTTGTATGAAATAAAAACGAATGACGTCATAGTTTCTTAGAGTCAAATAGCGCTCTTAATATCAGTTTTACCGCATTATTAAATATTATATCACGTTGATAATGGATATGATCAATGACAAGTGACATTATTTTGTGACATTTTATTCTTTTAACAATGCCAAATAATTTATTTTTGACCCAGGAAACTTGCTTATTATACAACTAAACACACTGCAAATACATAAGGGCCGCGCTACATTGGATTGGCATGGCATGGCATCGGAAGTGACGCGTCATTTCAAAACAAGCGTTATATCAAGTGATATAAGATGCATAACCGCTTGAACGCGGAGAGCCGGCCGGCGGCCTGCCGCGCACTCCCGCGGAAAAGACGCCCTCGGGCAGTTATGCATCTTATATCACTTGACATAAAGCTTGTTTTGAAATGACGCGTCGCTTCCGATGCCATGCCATGCCAATCCAATGTAGCGCGGCCCTTAGTTTCATGGGAATGGGACTAATCTCATTACAGGTATTATTAATAAAAATATCTACTGACATCAAAAGTACTTTATTCGAAAATATCACATCAATTCACTACATGCTCACATTTTTTAAACATTGAAACGTTTATAGTAGACATTTAACACCTATTTCTGATACATCTGCGAATATATTGTCATGAAAGCTTCACGATATGCATATAGTGCATAAGTACAGTTAAAATAAAATTGAGAAGAAATTCTCATGTTATTATTATCTCTTTCTTAGACATAAAAATCAAAAATTTTGTAAGGGGCAAACCCTTAAAAAAATATCCAAAAATATACTTTATTCTTATTGAAAGTACCTACGTTATAATTTTTAAATTATTTAAGATCAAAAGCTACAAACTACTAGCGTTTCGGAACGACCACTGCTGGGAAGATACGCCGAAAGAAACCCAGTTCAGTATAGGTCCCTACCATGCCTGATGGGCTTTGTTACACATAACACATATTCTTATATTAATTGTATTATATATGCTCCTCAAAGCACTGCAAAATGTAAATAGATCGGTTTTCCAGAACATACGTGCTCTCATAAGTCTGTACGTTCTTTATACTTTGCCTTGATGTGCAGAAAAAGGTATAGGAAGGCTGGGGAAATGTGAAGCATTTCTTGCAGCTGTGTTATTTATTTATCAGTGCCTATATGCATATCGTGTTGAGCTAAATCCGACTGTCTTACGAGTATTTTCTGCCAAGTGAATCTTATATCTATGTGTAAACAATATAAATAAGTACTTATCTACTTCAATTTCGTATTTGTCACGCGTTACATACAGTTCTTTCCTGCCCAGGGCCTGCGGTTTTATAATTTTTAATTTTGAAAAAGTTTTTTGTAAAGAAATAGCAATCTTGGTCCTACCTAACTTCACAGCCCTGGCCTAGCCAATAATTTTAACAAAACACAACTATCGCTGCGTTTTCAATATAACTTTTATTCATAAAAAATTTGCGCTCCTCAAATCAGTTAGTTTGTTTTTTTTTTTTTTTTGTTAATTGCATAAAAACTTCTGCGCTTAATAAATTGCTAGTTTATAATTAGTCGCAAACACAGCAGCAAACACAATGCTCAGAAGCTAATTAAAGTGTGCGAACTTTTCCCCACTAACTAAGTATGTCACTTTGTGTTCAAGTTGTTTGCTGATCACTATACGACTGATTGAAGGAAAGCAGATTTTTCATCAGTTGATTAATAAAATAATTCTACTTTTAGAGTGAAATGATTTGGAAAGGTAGAGAGAGCCTTACAGACTCAAAAAGTATTAATGTAGTGGCAAGGATTTTGAACAGCATAAAATGCTAAAATATCACCCAACAAACGACTGCTGGGCAATAGGGAATGTTATTCTGCACCTTTTAACCCTTTAACCGCGAGCGTCGCATATATGTGACAAACATTGTCGGGCCCATTCCGCGAAGGTCGCATATTTGCGACAAAAAAAATGCTCGTATGGCACATTACTCACGTATCCATATCCGTTTTTGGTTGTAGATAGGTATGTTAGATTTACCATGGCTGGGGGCACGACAACTGATATAAAGTCTCGCGGTGAAAGAGTTAATTAATAAAATTTTGGGTAGTAAGTAAGCTTGAGCAAAGTTACACTTACTTCACTATAGTTCAAAATACATCATCACCTCGAAACAGCACCTTGTATAGTAGTTTTTATCTAATGGCACATTCATATAAACATTATTATAAATTATACGTATTTTGGCTAGTATTTTAACATTTTTGAACTATTACAAAATTCATTAATTACCATTTATACTGTGAATGTCATATATTTCATTGGTTTTGTTAATTAATACACATTGATAATTATGTGTTACACACATGCTTGTAAAATGGGACTTAACATCTAAATAGAAAATGTTAATAATAAATAGGCTCCTTCAACACCCTGTGACTTTAGTATACAGTATAAAAACCATTATTAACAGAACTGAATAAATCCTAATATTCAATTAGTAGTGGTTTCTCAATAACCACTGTATTCACAGAAAATTAGAAAGGTAGATTTTATATGAATATGAAATGCTTAATACTATAACATAGAAATTTAAAATATTCAACAATTTTCTAACAAACTTAGGACATAGGTAAAAGTTACATTAGTGAGATCAGTATATAGTGATTATCCTTTATCCTTCTTGGCTCATGTTCATCAATTTAAGTGCCACCTCTGCTATCAATCATCAGTTTAAATCCGCCCTCGCGGTCCAAACAGCGCAGTAGGTGAGCCACATTGCCTTTAATCGTTGGCAACCTCGGGTTGATCAAAAACACCGTGCCGTCAATGAAACTGTTGCTTCTGTTTGTGGATATCTCGCCCAGGTCCTCCATGATCTCCATTTGGTACCAGCATAAGATGGCATTGGCGTGCCCATCTTGGATCAGGGGCATTTTAAATGATTTTGTCCCAGGTTCATCCCAGAGAGTGCCCAAGTCTACTGGGGTGGACACAGGATTGTACTCCAAATGAGAGAAGTCAATGCAGAAGTTTTGTGTGACCTGGTACTTATTGATGTGGCTGGCTATTTGGTAGTTGTGCAAATTTTCATTATAAACTCTGTTGTTGACGTCGAGCCAGTGGCTGTTGACGAGCTGCCCCATGAGTCTTACTTTGGCCGGCATGAAGAGCCCTCCTTGCATCAAACTGTTCTGCCGCAGCTGCTCTGCTATCTCCCAGCTATGTGTATCCACATCCCCCCACATATCAAAGATATTTGTAAATATTGCATGGCATGTCTCATCTCCTATTATCTCATGTCTCCATTCATCTCCAATCGCAATGGTGACCTTGGACAGTGGCACTTTATTCACCATGAAGATTTGTTCAAAAAATGATGCATCAACATCAGATTTGGCAGAACATATCAGAGACTGAGCACCCCTCTTTAGCATCAGCAAGCCAAACAGTGGGAAGGGGCACAAATCCACAATATTGGTATGGCTTATATCGACAATCTGCCCGAGGTATACGCAACTCATGGCAATACTGCCCTTGATGAGTTTAATCAGCTCAATATCATTCAGGAACCGCAGTGTCTCCGGAGAGATCCTCAGGATGTCCTTTTTAGTGTTATGCAGCATCGTCAATTTGCCCCCATTTACGATGAAATCACAGGTGGTGACTTGGTTCTTCTTCACAGGTGTTGGAGGGTTGTCAAAGAACACAGCTTGCTGCCAGGCGTTGGCCCTGTCTTTGGCTAGTGGGTTGGTGGTGATGGTGACAGTATCTGACAGATACAGGTTGAACCAACCAATGACAGTGTTGTATTCTCCACTCTCTTTAGCTTGGAATTTGACCCGGTAAGGATCAGTTCTGTCCAATATCTCCATGATATTGTCATAGTTATTGAGATCAACAACAAGCACTGACTGTGGGTCAGCCATGTACTTAATGTCAGTGTACAGATGAACATCTTCACAATCGTAGGACTCATCATATGTCAACACATGGACAAGCTCATTAGGGATATTCAAAAGAGCTCTGGTCGAGGAGCACAGCTGGTACTTAAGGTGCAGGTGGTCACATTTAGCCGGGGCTACAAAAAATTCTGCCTTATTGGGTATGACCCTGGCATTTTTCACCAACAAGCTGTCCCAAGCTTGTGCCAGGTTTTGAAGGATATGCTCTCCAAAAAGCCCAGCATCAAACATCTCTGTGACCAGCAGGGTACACTTGCCACCCATGTCAGTAGCAGTCAATTCCGTAGACATCTTGTTTATGATAACAATCTCAGACTTTTTGTTCTCCATGGTGATATGTTCTGCCATGCTCGTCATCACTTGGGATCCATCACAAGCTGTGACTGTTTTTGGGGAGCACTCGGTAGCATACATGGCCAGCAGGCCAGTGCCAGTGCCCATGTCAAGGATGTTGTCTTTAAATGGAATTGTTTTGGCCTTGAGCGCTTTGCGATAGGCCTCATTTCTGATGTTATCATTGAGCATTCTGAAATGCCATCGCTCCATGAGCAAATTCTTTACAGAGTTAAGATTCTTTTCAGCATTTACAAAGCCGGCATCGAGTTTCAGCACCTTCTGGAAGTGGAACCAGGCTTCGTTGTAGAAGGCGTACTTGTATAGATACTTGCCGATGTCGTTGAGGAGATTCAAGTTGTTGGGGAAGGCTTCCAAGGCACGCCCGAAGTACAGGAAAATATCCTCCATTTTATTAGTGATGGCGAGGATTTCATTGAGCTTGATGACGTTGGAGCGAAACTCCGACTCGTGCTCCGTCTTCAGCTCTGTGTTCTTGTCAAACGCCAGCATGTACATATCGAAAGCCTTGCTGTAGCAGCCATTAGACGATAAATATCGTGCGTACTTGATATATTCTTTAGAAATGTCCTCCATTTTCACTGTACTTTCAGAGATTTTAATTGCGCACTTGTGGACACACAGATCGATAAAATAAGACACAACTGTTGCTCGCCCGAAGCTACGTTCGCGTTCGGCGACCGGCCGGCTGGATGTTATTATTATTAGAAATCAATAAGCCCACTCATCAGTACAAGCACTTATTGATTGCAGCCCGCGGCGCCGGCCTCCACCGTTCCAGAGGTTCCGGTGCAGCGACTGTATTTGTGCATGCAATGCAAAAACTTTTTTACGTAAGAAGACACCACGGTCACACAAACACGCTTTACGCTTAAATTTTTTTCTAGTGAAATTTGAGTGAAATAGATGAGTTTTCAAGGGAGTAGGGAGACAGATTAGAGCCAAAAAGAATAATCGTACAAAACCGGTAGAATCGATAATCTACTATCGCGGTATGCATATTCATAACATAACTCATACACACATACATAACCGATAATATCGAAAGTCTATCGATAGTACCCCGGTAGTACTGCTAGTCTAGGCCACAAATTATAATATGTCCTAGTCTAGTCTATCGATAGTGGGTACTAATGCTTTTTAGGGTTCCGTATCCAAAGGGTAAAAACGGGGCTCTATTACTAAGACTTCGCAGTCTGTCCGTCTGTCTCTTAAAAATTGTGTATTTACAACCCGGTCGAGTTAACTGCGTACCTGGCGGCCGTGGCATGATGGCATCGCATTCCAGCGAGGTGCGCAGTTAGATCGACCGAGTTGTACTTTGCCGCTATAACAACAAATACTAAAAAAAAACAAAATATAATAAATATTTAAGGGCGCTCCCATGCAAAAAACACGATTTTTTTGCCCTTTTTTTCTAGATATCAATAATGGCAACAGGTAAGCACTTGAAATATTCACAAAATACTCAGTAATTGTATTTTTATAATAAATTTAAAAAAAAAATTAAGGGATCCCATACAAAAAACTAGATTTTTATAGATAATGGTACGGAACCCTTCGTGCGCGAGTCGGACTTGCACTTGGCCGGTTATTATATTATGTAAATATAAAGACAAATTACTGTAGCACTAAAAGAGCTATCGATACCATCGATAGTTTGGCATTATTTGATATATATCAGTTGTAAAACCATCGATCGTTATTTTGTTCAGGGCAACACTAGCTATTGCAAAAGTGAGTGAGTGATTTGTAACAAAATGAACGAATGATGAGACTTGCTTGACACTGACAGGTTGTCACTTGCAAGATATTCATATACCATCTAGAATCGACTAAATATCGATACTTCTTGTAGAAACAGGTGCATTTAACCCTAGAGTACTAACCATCGCCTGAGAGGCCGCGCGGCGGTAATTTTCTGGATTTTTCTGGAATACGCGCGGCCGTAACTGCTCGTGCGCCTTTTTTTTTTTTTTTTGACGCGGAGAAAATCCCTTCGGATACCTTACCGGTTACGGGACACCGGTAAGGTTATGTGGTGTTACCACTAAAAACTCCGCGGTGTCACCTCTCAGCCGCTATCGGCCGACCGTGTGCTTCTTTATGCCCCACAGCCCCGGCGCGGCCGGCCGCTACTTAAGCGGCCCCGGCTCGCCAACGGCCTCACGGCACCCTCTGCTGAATCAGAGGGGCCGGAGTAACCGCCGCCTTGGCTTCTTGGCCTAAGGACAGGCGCGCTGACACGCACACGCGCCTGCCTTCCACTCCGGAGGGCTGTCCGTTGGTCGATGGAATCCCGTTTCCACCGTCCAACCAGCCCTCATAATTTGGGGCCTGCGAAAGCAGGCCCTGCCCCAGTCCACCTGACGGCGACCGGGGCCCACACAGCCGGCCGCAGGGGATAGGGAGAGCGGCAACGTAACACCGACACTCCTCTTCCCCTGCGGCCCCACCGATGCCGTGCCAAGCGCCACGGCCGCGCTTGGTCGCGGAGGATAGGGCGAGCGGCAACGACACACCGACACTCCTCTTTCCCCGCGACCCCTACCACGGCTGTGATGGTAGGGGGGTCATCGTCACCCCCCTTCCCCCACAGCCAGGCCATTCCCTCCAGGAATAGCCTCCGCCGGGCCCGGGGTGGCCTAAGCCTCAACCCGGGCAATGGGTTCCTCTTAGCTTCCCTACGGCCGAGGCAACCGCAGGTACTGAGCCCCCCCATCGCGACAAGATGGGAACCACATCGGGGGGGAACTGCTCGTGCGCCTGTGCCAACTCAAATCCCCCCGCGACGCGGTAGGTAGCAGATGCGCGTCCCGCGGACTCTTACCGTTGCGGAGTTACCGAGTTGCCGATCGCCTGGGAGGTGATCGTTAGTATTTAAGGTAAAAAAATAATTTATCCATTATTTTTTGTTTTTGGATTTATATCTAAACTATTGCATATTTTAAATCAAAATTAACGTTTTGTTTATAGATGAACCTAGAAGACAGTGAAATAGACCAACAATGACAAAAAGGGTTAGAGAAGCTATAGAAGAGGTTTTAGTTACTGAAAAAGAAGGAAATGTTGATGAACCTGCAATTAAAAAGGGGAAAAGAAGTATGTGTAATTATTGTCCACCGAAGAAAAGAAGAATGAGCATTTATTACTGCGCAAAATGTAATAAAACGTACTGTCTGGAGCATAGATCTCCTAGCTGCTCCACTTGTGATAGAAAATAAGAAGACTGATTTTGATCTCACGTGCCTTAAAACCTGTGATTGATAAAGTAAAATTAACATTTAAATTTAATTATTTATTTATTATTCTAAGAAGTCGTTACATTTTTTTTTGCCAATTGTCTTAATTTTTTTAATTTTTTCATATTGTTTCCAAAGGACAACTACGTAAAAAATTTTGTGACTAACGTTAAGTTTGAGGCTTAATTTGATAGACTATCTATTAAGTTTCGCATATTTTTGTTAATAAGTTTAAAAGAGCAGAAGATAACCTATTATGTTGGATTTTCTTTTTAATAAAAAAATTTGAATATATTGTGTTTTTATTTTTTTTTTCTAAAAAGTAGCCTCCCAGGCGATGGTTAGTATTACGCGATGTAAAAAAAAGGTTAGTACTCTAGGGTTAAATAAGAAAGAAAAAGCACGTCCTGCCTGAGATACTTAACTTGCGAAAGCGCTAGCAAGCAATGCGTACTCCTAACGGGTCGACGAGCTCGTCTTTTCTCCCCATACTCACAGTTTACCGACACCACAATTAAAACCAGCCTAAAAGTTTAAAACACGTTTTATTCTTCCTTTTTTCATGGAAACTTCCAAACTATAATGTACTTGATAGACGTTGCCTTAATTTAATACCTTAACCATATAAATTCTAGGTCTGCACATTATTAGTATAAAATTTTTAACAAAAAAAAAACAACTCTATTATCTTTCAGGAGTTTCTTCCGGGACCCCCCTTTAAAGGAGAACTTTTTATGATAAAATATTATTTTGTATAATAGTGAACTACAGAAACTTCACTGCGTAGAAAATTGTTTGGCATCTACTCATTTATCATAGATTCAAAACCAATAATGTAAAAAATCTGAATCATCTTAGAGCATAAATTTTATAGCCATAATCATTTAAAAGTAGAATCATTATTTGCAGAAAGTTTGTATTCAGAATCGCCTTTTGGCATTTAATTCATACGTATAGTTATTTTAATGCAGAAACATTTTTTTTAATTATTTTCGCCCTAAGCCTGAGCCGCTTGCTCGCTTGTGAGTTGGTCGCAGGAAACCTAAGAGCAAGGTTCCACGCTCAGTTTGGCATCAGTTCAGTCTATCAGTCTGTTCAGAATGATCGGAGAATGATCGTGTAACTCACGAACTGACAGACTGATGGTCCGGACTGATGAAAATTAAATATTTTAAATAATTTTGTCAGTCCGTTTTGAATGATGAAAGAATGATGGGAGACTGATCGTGTAACCAGCTCGTATCATTCTCGCGTCAGTCACCGTCCGCGACGCAATGGAGCAAGACCTTTTATGCGTTTCTTTAACAGCAAAGCTATAATTATCATAGCACACGCTATCTTGGTATCGTCGCAAAATGTCCCATTCGCAAAACGTCCCTTTGCAAAATGTACCCTGATAGCAAAATGTCCCTTTTCCAAAATTTTTAAAATTAATATCAAGTGAGTTTGTTTGTTGCGCCTCCACGCCGGCCGTAACTACTGAACCAATTATCATGAAACTAGCTTTTGCGGCTCCGCTCGCGTTAATATCGATCCCTAAACAGTAAATTTTCGGGATAACAAGTAGCCTATGTGTTAATCTTAATAATAATTAATAATTGCATCCAGTGCGGATTCGAGAATGGTTTATATTTTTTACGGGTATGTCCCTTCCACATTGTCTAAAAACATGAAATTTTGCGAAAGGGATATTTTTGCCACCAGGGGTCATTTTGCTACCAGGGGACATTTTGCTGCTAGGGGGGACATTTTGCGAAAGGGACGTTTTGCGAAATGACATTTTGCGACTAGGGGACATTTTGCGTATGGGACATTTTGCGACGTTAAGGCGATCTTTTCCTTATAATATCCATAACTGAGCACTGATAAATTGACAACTGACCGTCGGCTCCGTTGACTAAACGGCAACTGACGTACTTTTTATCAGTCTGCTGTCAGTCTAGATTGACCGTGTAACCGTGAAAATTATCCATCATTCTGGCATCAGTCAAGTCAATCCAGACTGATAGACTGAAATGATGCCAAACTGAACGTGTAATCTTGTTTTGAACGGCATAGTGGTTTTTTTGTCTGTGTTACTTTCGCCCTAAGCTTGCTTCGCTCGCTCGCTCATGTTTCGGTCAAAGGAAACCTAACGACCCCAACCTACCCATCATGGTCAAGTTGTTTTTGTGGTGAAGAAAATATTCGTGAGTATGATTGGTTACCCTAATTAAACATTATTCTAAAAAAAAATCTGCGAAACTTAATTTGAGTAAAAGTTAATTGATACTAAATGAAATTTTGAAATCTTAAAAGACATCGGACATATAAAAATTCGGACATACATACATAAAAAAACATAGTCGAATTGATAACCTTCTCTTTTTTGGAGTCGGTTAAAAATTTCGACTAGCCTGTGAGCTCGCAAGGGTCATAAATAGGTAAAAGATGGACTACATGCCAATACATTTAGTATACTTAAATACAACAAACTTCAAAATATTTTTGCTTAATGAGTTTCATTATCAGTGATGTCGACCCTAATTTTTTAATACTTTGTAGCCAACCAACAATAATACAACCAGAATTAATTACAATGTACAAAACATTTATTAAAAATATAACTATGTACCTATTCTTAATATAATCATTTTAGTTTAAGTTTTCTATCACAACAGTAGTCCAAGGACCACATAATAGTTTGGATCTAGTTTTGCAATCAAAGGCTTTTTTAAAATAATTCACTTTTGAATTTGATATGTGGTCAAATCCTAGCTGACCATATTTATTATTTCCGGAAGTCCACACACTATTATCTTCAAGAATTAGAGCAGTATGTCTTGATCCACAAGCAACATCTCTCACATTTAAATTTATTACTTCTCCATTGCTATTATAAACATCAACCAATGTAGGTAAAGCACAGCTATCAGAACTCGGCTTCTGTACATCATCTTGGTTTTTAATACCCAGCTGGCCTGTATCATTCCAGCCCCATACATATAAATCTCCAAATTCACTTAAAGCTGCAGAATGCCAGCCTCCTGCACTGATCTTAATGATCTTTATACCGGCTAAGGCCTCTATTTCTGTTGGTGTTTCTAAGTTGTCTAAATCCCCATGTCCTAATTGTAGTCTCCTGTAACGAAAAGTTTTTTGAATAGCACATCCACAGACAATGTACCTATCCTGTTAAATAAAATGAGAATTTGAGATGCAACTTGTAAGGTTAATTAAAAGAAAATCAAATATTAAGTAAGTATAACATTAAATTCACAGATTTTATCATTAACGAAAGGAATGTGAGTTAACTTAGTAATTTAGGTAAATTGAGAAATTCACCTTCCATTGCCCCAGGTGTACACTCTTCCGGCATCTGTGAGTAACATGAAGTGTTCCAGCCCACAATCTATGTCACATATGTAACCCAAACAGTGATCTGTGTTCATTAAGCTGGGCAGCATGCCACTATATACAACACCACTATCTGTTAAGCAAATTAAATTTTCATTTGTCACTTTTATTTTTCTCATAACAGCTTCTTCTTTATATCTCTTTGGACTTTTAACTAGCGGTACCTCGTTAAATTTTATTTCTTTTACATGATAATCATTTAGACCAACTATCCATAGTTTGCCGACATTTTTTTCAACAAATAACAGTTTATATTCATTTCCTGCTATCAAAAACTTGTGAGGTTCAGTATTCTTACATATATTTGGTATATCTACCTTGATGAACTGTTTTTCTATATTTTTCCACATGCCAGATACATAAAATGAATCTTTACTCTTGTAAATATTGTAAGACCAATTTATATGCACTATTTCTAAACTGTCTATAGTGCTCGAATCTCCTGTCTGTTGAAATAAAGGCACATCGCGGAATTCAGGCACAATCACATCATTTGTATACCACTGGCCAAATAAGTTATTCCCTGTTATTGTGCACATTATAAAAGTAAAGTCACGCGTACCAGCAGCTGCAAATAATTTTTCACTCTGACGTCCGTCATTAGCACATATTAGAAATACTACTTAGCTCTTGAGTTCTATAATAATAGGATTAGATCTGCAGCATTATATATAGCAACAAATTTAATTGCTCCTGCAATGTTTTAATATATTACCCTAATGCAAACACGTAACAATTACATACAAAACACCAAAAAATCCTAACCTAACCTCTTCAGTATTCAACCAACAATAAACAAAACCTGACAGATAAACAGCTGAGAGAGAGATAGAGCAGAAGTGCTATTTTTGAAACGCGGAGTCACCTAAATGAATGATTTTTTCAAACAAAAAATCGTTCGTTTAGTGACTCCGCGTTTGAAAAATAGCACCTCTGTAAGGTTTACCACAAATATTTCATTTATAAAATCGATTTCTATCGATTTATTATTTAATTAGCATTGTGATATGTGTGATGTGACTCGTCAGACTCGCCTAAAATACGTTTTGTTTTTGCATGTAATTCATAATACAATAATTTTTAAATCATCTAACATATTCGTATTGAAAGTTATATTTTGTACATATATTTAAATTATTTAGAAATTTTTATCATATATTTTGGAAAAATCCCTGTATTTTCTTTTGAAGAGGCCTATTGATATTATTGATAAACTTGCTAATGAAAATAGCTATATGAAACAAAACGCATATTATCATTTATGATCGCGGCTCGTGAAGATGGAGTTTGCCGGTTTTCAATCAAGGTAAATTTTAATAAATTATTGCTTCTATCTCATATTTTATGAAGGAATACCTTGTGATTATCGATTTATTATATTTATCAATATTAACTTAGGTTTTCTTACGTGTTCTGCAGATGTGATGATAAAGTGATATGAAGTTTTGGAGAACAAATCAATATGGCTCTCAAATTGGGAAAATGCAGGCTCTGCCTGAAGCTAGGGGACTTTTACTCGATATTCACGGTGGACAATACCCTGCAGCTGGCGGAGATGGTGATGGAATGCACGAGAGTCAAGGTATTTTAGCTGTACACAAAATTGTATCTGTAAAAAATCGAAGATGCTTTTAGAAATTTGACACTTGTATAGTTTTTATTGAGCAGCACAAGCGAATCATGTTTCTAACATAGATATACTGTAGGAACTAACAGTTGTGAGCAAATCCTCTGGAAAGCAGTTGCCATGCAGTAACTTGACTAACAATCTCTGGACTATACTCCTAACTATTACTTCATCTTTTGTTTCAATTATAATTCCTTTTGTTTTGAAATCTTATCCATATAAGTATATATTTAATAATAAAGAAGAAAATATAAATTAAGTTAAGTAAAATGGTTTACCTAGTACTGCAAAAGTGAAAGTCCCTGATTACACTTGTTGAACAAAAATTTATTTTTTGCTCTTTACAAAGACTTATAAATAATGGAACAAAACTTTGCATACTGGATGTGGACATATTATGTTCCTTTTCTACATCGGCATTGGGGATAATGCTGCTTACAGTGGTAGTTATATAATTAAAATGCTTACTATCATCATTGAGTTAGTACCCCAAACTTCAAAAAACTAACACAAAGTCTTGGTGACTTCTTAAATACATCCTTGGGGTAATAAGGACCAATCCTGCCTAAGATTGGTTCACAAAAGCAATATAATTTCTGGTATAAATGCATCTACACATGAATATAAAATATGTAGAATAGGATTAACAGAATGAGATGTGGTGGAAAAATTTGACATGCAAGGCTCGTCCATGAGTCACTTGATGTTTTTAGAAACTTTTTAATCATGGTCCCCTGGTCCTTTGGTCCCCTGGTCCTTTGGTCCCCTGGTCCCTTGGTCCCTTGGTCCCCTTGTCCCCTGGTCCCCTGGTGATACATGTAGCAATGTTTTATATTAACCTTTTCCTGTCCCCTAAGTACATATCTCATGTATTTTTTTACAAAGATAAAAATTTTTAGTATTAAATCTTTGAATACATAATTTAATCGCAACTGTGATCAAAATAAGGTTACACAATGCTAACTATTAGAAATAGACAGCACAAATTTAACAAAAAATACACTGATTACATCCATGGTCCAGTAGTCGAGGCATTTGCCTTGTGATTCAGTGGTTGTGGGTTCGAATCTTATTGGGTAGCATACTTTGTGAAAATAACTGACAGGCTTGAATCAAACAGGCCTTAATCAGGCCTGTCTGATTCAAGGCCTTCCAAAACACAGAATTTTCAAAAAGAAAATTCTGTGTTTTAGAAGGTATCAAGGCACATCATATTAAGATGAATGTCTGGAAGAGAGCGATTTAAGCAATCAGTACACATTTAATGTGATTTTTTTTGTTACATTTTTCTTTGGGGTTTAAAAAGTGATGTTTTGTTTTTTGTAAATCTATTTTTGTGTTTAACTGTATTTTTTTTTTGTATTGGTGCAATGAAGAGTTTCATTCATTCATTCAATAAAGTTTAATTCAAAATAGACAGTGTTCACTCCTATTTGTTAAATCATTGTTACTTAAAAATATAGGTATATGAAGGAGATGGGTTGCCGGACAAGGTGTGCTCGGAGTGCGTGCAGAAGCTCAGCAGCGCGTACATCTTCAAACAGCAGTGCGAGCGGGCGGACGAGGAGCTGCGGAGGAACTATGTTCCACCACCAGGTTAGACTGAGATTTATTTGATGTGGTTCTATTTCATTTAAGAAAAACAAACAAGATGCTAATCAGAGATATCCATTTCAGGTTTCAGCATCACTCCGCCACCTCCAAACAGACAAAGCAGCGACTCAGCGTTCTCGACTCACACGGACACATCCAACCAACTCTCCAAACCCTCGTCTTCCTCCGAAGTCCCCACTCCCAACAGAACTCGAAAGCGAAGTCGCAGCCGCAGTGTGGACGCCGCGTCCGTCGGCTCCCGGTCGCAAGAACGCCCTACTAACACCAAGCGCGTTCAAGAACTCAAAAACTCGCACAAAAAACGACCTAGAGTAGATTCTCCGAATACATCCTACGCGGATTCTGACTATGAGGCCTCGGAATTTGACGCTTCACAGTTCTCTATGGAAACAGACTCGGACGAACCATTGATCAGTGACGGGAATTACAAGTGCCCCAAGTGTGATAAGACCTTTACGAAGATCCGGAGTCGCGCATCACACATGAGAATTCACACGAGAGAGGCGCTTGGGAAGGACGCCGTTGTAGACATTCCTAAAGACGAAGAGGACCACATAGCGTCAGAGTCGTACGGAGAAGACGCAAACGACGCGGAGGACAAGCTCAGCTGCGAGAAATGCGAGAAAACCTTCAAGCTGAAGATTATGCTGAAACGACACATGGTTACATGTAGCGGGAAGCCACCTCCGCCGCAAATCTCGCCGCAGAAAGAGTTGCTCATATCTCTCGACCGCGTGGACCAGGTGCCCGGCGTCGGCAAGTTGAACTGCGACATCTGCACCGCGCAGTTCAAGAGTCTGGACAACCTGCGCAAGCACATGCGCGTCATACACGCCGCCGTGCCGCGGGCCGACACTGTGGTAGTCCCGAGGGAGCCGGTGTCCATCCCCTGCATGTTCTGCCGACAGGTCTTCGACGACTACTACCTCCACACGGAGCATTTCCATAAATGCCCACAAAAGAGCGCAGTCTCAAGTTACGAATGCCCCATGTGTAGTAAGGTTATAGGGCGAGTACAGAATTACTTGAGTCATTTGCGGAATATACACTTTGAGCCGAAAGCGGGGAGGAGCTCGCTGGACAACAATGCGGGTGGGGCGTTCCAGTGCCGCATGTGCAGCAAGAAGCTAGCCTCGCAGGACTTGCTCATCACGCACCTCGCCGCGCACATGTCCAACATCGACGGAGAAGACGCAGACGACGATTCCAGGTATTTCATTATTCTTTACCAGCCTATCTACCTTATTCATAAGAAAATACGAACGATTGCTAAACCTGTTTTAGTTAAAATATGTTTTGTCTCGTTCTTTCAATGTCAAATATTGAAAAGAGGAATAAGGACAACACATGTTTTAACTAAAATAGGTTTAGCAAATGGTTGTAAATTTTTATGAATATGAGGGTATGTATTAAGCGACCTCTGTGGCCTAGTGGTCACCATGCCAGGCTGCCACTCTGGAGGTCCTCGGTTCGATTCCCGGTCAGGTCAAGATGGGAAATGATCTTTTCCAGATTGACTGGGGTCTTGGATTAGATATATGATTTTACTTTGTGACTAGCTGGATCCGTGTGATTTGTCCGTATATATTTATTCATTCATTTACTGCTGGTCTATACTCCATTTGGTTAGGTATTTAAATAAATGTAATCAATTGACTTGTCTTTTTATTGAAATATACACTTTATAAATCAATACCTTTGCAAATTACAAAGTAATTATGTAATTTATAACAATTACTTTGTAATTAGCAAAATTATTGATTTATAAAGTGTATATTTCAATAAAAAGACATGTCAAAATTGTTTACATTTATTTAACTATACTGCACCTACCTTACGTCTCTTACGACCGACACCTATGGGAGAGAAAAGGCATTTTACAATTATGTTAACAATAGGGAGGTGAATTGGGTAAAAATCATCATCATCATCATCATTTCAGCCGCATAACGTCCACTGCTGGACATAGGCCTCCCCCAAAGATTTCCAAAATGACCGATCAAGAGCGGCCTGCATCCAGCGCTTTCCAGCGACCCTGGTCAGGTCATCTGACCACCTTGTAGGTGGGTGCCCTACGCTTCGCTTGCCAGTACGCGGTCGCCATTCAAGAACCTTTTTGCCCCATCGGCCATCGGTTCGTCGCGCTATGTGTCCCGCCCACTGCCACTTCAACGAGCTAATCCGCTTGGCTATGTCAGTGACTTTTGTTCTCCTACGGATTTCCTCATTTCTGATTCGATCACGTAGGGAAACACCGAGCATAGCCCTCTCCATAGCGCGTTGAGCGACCTTGAGCTTTCTTATGAGACCCATAGTAAGGGACCACGTTTCGGAGCCATAAGTCATCACTGGCAACACACATTGGTTGTAAACCTTAGTCTTGAGGCACAGAGGTATTTTGGACGAGAAGACATTGCGTAGCCTCCCGAACGCTGCCCAGCCGAGTCGGATTCGTCGAAAGACCTCTTCCTCGAAGCTGGAACTTCCTGCCTGGATCAATTGACCCAGGTAGATATACTGGTCTACAACTTCGAGGGTGGAGCTCCCAACACAAACAGGTAGGGGCGCAACATGGACATTCGACATTACTTTGGTTTTGTCCATGTTCATTTTAAGGCCCACTTGTTGGGAAACTCGATTTAGGTCTCCGAGCATAGTACTTAAGTCTTCCATCGATTCTGCCATGACAACAATATCGTCGGCAAATCGAAGGTGAGTGATATACTCGCCATTGATGTTGATGCCAAATCCTTCCCATTCCAGAAGCTTGAAGGCATCTTCCAGTGCAACGGTGAACAGTTTCGGAGATATAACATCTCCCTGTCTTACACCTCTATGCAGTGGAATTGCCCTCGTGCACTGCTCCTGTACTCGGACTGACATAGTGGCGTTACTGTATAAGCACTTCAACACTTCGATATACCGATAGTCAATACGGCATCGCTGGAGAGACTGAAGCACGGCCCATGTTTCGATCGAATCGAAGGCTTTTTCATAGTCCACGAATCCCAAGCATAACGGCCGGTTATACTCCCTCGTCTTCTCTATAACCTGCCGCAGCGTATGAATGTGGTCCATGGTGCTAAAGCCTTTACGGAAACCAGCTTGTTCGGGAGGTTGGAAGGCATCAAACCTGTTCGCGAGACGATTCGTGATGACCCTCGAAAACAACTTATATACATGACTCAGAAGCGTGATAGGCCTATAGTTCTTCAATAGGGTGTTATCTCCCTTTTTGAAGAACAAGACCACCACGCCCCTGTTCCACGCTTCTGGCGTTACGCCCTCGAGCAGAACGGAATTAAAGAGCCTCTGAAGGACTTTCAGTACCGGCGTTCCGCCCGCTTTCAGAAGCTCTGCTGTGATTCCATCCTCGCCCGGCGCCTTGTTGTTTTTAAGCTGTTTGAGGGCCATCCTAATCTCGTACAGGCTGATGTCCGGGATATCTTCGGTATAGTGTCGGGTTAGCTTGGCTCTTGGGTCTTTAACCATTTGTTTACTGGGTTGTGATACTGAGGTATACAGCTGTCCATAAAACCTCTCGATCTCCGCCAGAACCCCTTCCTTTGTCGACACCACGCCGCCGTCCTCCGTCTTCAGCTTCATCAATCGGCTTTGCCCAACCGACATAGCTCTTGCGAACACTTTGGAGCCTTTATTC